>OX337248.1:17884967-23028348 GCA_946965025.1 Blera fallax | reverse complement strand
CATCGTCATCGTCATCGTCATCGTCATCGTCATCGTCATCGTCATCCTCATAGGAATAATAGAAGAGAGAGCACGCACGCTTGCGCCATGGCAACGATAGTGGGAGAGAGAGACCAGAGAAGAGTGGACCATTCTAGCTATTACGGGAATTATTCCTACAGGGCTCCTAGCCCAAGAGAAGAAGAGGATATATGAACGGAAGAGCGTATTGGGAAACATGCTAGCCAGCTTAGAAAAGAGAGCACGCACGCTTGCGACAAGGCAACGATTGTGGGAGAGAGATACCAGAGAAGAGTGGACCATTCTAGCTATTACGGGAGTTATTCCCACAGGGCTCCTAGATCAAAGGAAGAAGAGGATATATGAACGGTAGAGCGTATTGGGAAATATGCAAGCCAGCTTAGAAGAGGGAGCACGCACGCTTGCGCCATGGCAACGATAGTGGGAGAGAGAGACCAGAGGAGAGTGGACCATTCTAGCTATTACAGGCATTATTCCTACAGGGCTCCTAGCCCAAGAGAAGAAGAGGATATATGAACGGAAGAGCGTATTGGGAAATATGCAAGCCAGCTTAGAAAAGAGAGCACGCACGCTTGCGACAAGGCATAGATTGTGGGAGAGAGATACCAGAGAGAAGTGGACCATTCTAGCTATTATTGGAATTGTTCCCACATTGCTCCTAGCCCAAAGGTAGAAGAGGATATATGAACGGAAGAGCGTATTGGGAAATATGCAAGCCAGCTTAAAAGAGAGAGCATGAACGCTTGCGCCATGGCAACGGTAGTGGGAGAGAGAGACCAGAGGAGAGTGGACCATTCTAGCTATTACAGGCATTATTCCTACAGAGCTCCTAGCCCAAGAGAAGAAGAGGATATATGAACGGAAGAGCGTATTGGGAAATATGCAAGCCAGCTTAGAAGAGAGAGCACGAACGCTTGCGCCGTGGCAACGATAGTGGGAGAGAGAGACCAGAGGAGAGTGGACCAGACGACTTCTCGGAGATCTAAGAATGTGGACTGAACGGAAGCATGGAGAAGTCACTTACTACCTGACTCAGTTTCTCACCGGTCACAGATATTTTCGAGCCTATCTCTACAAGATGCGAAATGTCGACAGCCCAGCATGCCTATATGGAGATGCGAGTAACGACGATGCGGAACACACGTTCTTCCACTGCAGGAGATATCGTGCGCAAAGGCGGTTGTTGGAAAGCGAGTTCCATGAAATAGAATAACAAAATGTCATCCGAGCTGGAATGAGATAGCTTTGTATATTGAAACTGTACTACGCGTGAAGAAAAGCAACGAAAATTTAATAAGATGAAGTGGCAAAACCGGCACGAAGAAAATACAAACCCGCAAAAAAGGCAAGTTGCTCAACGAATATAAGTCCAGTTCCCCGTAGGGGATTGGAAACGACACCACTCTGAAGTAATGCGAAAGCGGTCATAAAGTGGATGGTGTGAAGAAGAAAAGGTCCCTGTGGGTTTGGTGGTTGAAAGTTCCACACCACCTTGAAAGAGCGGGTTCTTCCCAGGTGAGCTTTAGCGTCCCACAGAATACCTATGCAAAAAAAGAAACAAAATTGTCATCGTCATTGTCATCGTCATCGTCATCGTCATCGTCATCGTCATCGTCATCGTCATCGTCATCGTCATCGTCATCGTGACGTCATCGTCATCGTCATCGTCATCGTCATCGTCATCGTCATCGTCATCGTCATCGTCATCGTCATCGTCATCGTCATCGTCATCGTCATCGTCATCGTCATCGTCATCGTCATCGTCATCGTCATCGTCATCGTGACGTCATCGTCATCGTCATCGTCATCGTCATCGTCATCGTCATCGTCATCGTGACGTCATCGTCATCGTCATCGTCGTCGTCATCGTCATCGTCATCGTCATCGTCATTTTCATCGTCATCGTCATCGTCATCGTCATCGTCATCGTCATCGTCATCGTCATCCTCATCGTCATCGTCATCGTCATCGTCATCGTCATCGTCATCGTCATTTTCATCGTCATCGTCATCCTCATAGGAATAATAGAAGAGAGAGCACGCACGCTTGCGCCATGGCAACGATAGTGGGAGAGAGAGACCAGAGAAGAGTGGACCATTCTAGCTATTACGGGAATTATTCCTACAGGGCTCCTAGCCCAAGAGAAGAAGAGGATATATGAACGGAAGAGCGTATTGGGAAACATGCTAGCCAGCTTAGAAAAGAGAGCACGCACGCTTGCGACAAGGCAACGATTGTGGGAGAGAGATACCAGAGAAGAGTGGACCATTCTAGCTATTACGGGAGTTATTCCCACAGGGCTCCTAGATCAAAGGAAGAAGAGGATATATGAACGGTAGAGCGTATTGGGAAATATGCAAGCCAGCTTAGAAGAGGGAGCACGCACGCTTGCGCCATGGCAACGATAGTGGGAGAGAGAGACCAGAGGAGAGTGGACCATTCTAGCTATTACAGGCATTATTCCTACAGGGCTCCTAGCCCAAGAGAAGAAGAGGATATATGAACGGAAGAGCGTATTGGGAAATATGCAAGCCAGCTTAGAAAAGAGAGCACGCACGCTTGCGACAAGGCATAGATTGTGGGAGAGAGATACCAGAGAGAAGTGGACCATTCTAGCTATTATTGGAATTGTTCCCACATTGCTCCTAGCCCAAAGGTAGAAGAGGATATATGAACGGAAGAGCGTATTGGGAAATATGCAAGCCAGCTTAAAAGAGAGAGCACGAACGCTTGCGCCATGGCAACGGTAGTGATAGAGAGAGACCAGAGGAGAGTGGACCATTCTAGCTATTACAGGCATTATTCCTACAGAGCTCCTAGCCCAAGAGAAGAAGAGGATATATGAACGGAAGAGCGTATTGGGATATATGCAAGCCAGCTTAGAAGAGAGAGCACGAACGCTTGCGCCGTGGCAACGATAGTGGGAGAGAGAGACCAGAGGATAGTGGACCAGACGACTTCTCGGAGATCTAAGAATGTGGACTGAACGGAAGCATGGAGAAGTCACTTACTACCTGACTCAGTATCTCACCGGTCACAGATATTTTCGAGCCTATCTCTACAAGATACGAAAAGTCGACAGCCCAGCATGCCCCTATGGAGATGCGAGTAACGACGATGCGGAACACACGTTCTTCCACTGCAGGAGATGGCGTGCGCAAAGGCGGTTGTTGGAAAGCGAGTTCCATGAGATAGAACCACAAAATGTCATCCGAGTTGGAATAAGAAAGCAACGAAAATTTAATAAGATGAAGTTGCAAAACCGGCACGAAGAAAATACAAACCCGCAAAAAAGACAAGTCGCTCAACGAATACAAGTCCGGTTCATCGTAGGGGATTGGAAACGACACCACTCTGAAGTAATGCGAAAGCGGTCATAAAGTGGATGGTGTGAAGAAGAAAAGGTCCCTGTGGGTTTGGTGGTTGAAAGTTCCACACCACCTTGAAAGAGCGGGTTCTTCCCAGGTGAGCTTTAGTGTCCCACAGAATACCTATGCAAAAAAAGAAACAAAATTGTCATCGTCATCGTCATCATCATCGTCATCGTCATTGTCATCGCCATCGTCATCGTCATCGTCATCGTCATCGTCATCGTCATCGTCATCGTCATCGTCATCGTCATCGTCATCGTCATCGTCATCGTCATCGTCATCGTCATCGTCATCGTCATCGTCATCGTCATCGTCATCGTCATCGTCATCGTCATCGTCATCGTCATCGTCATCGTCATCGTCATCGTCATCGTCATCGTCATCGTCATCGTCATCGTCATCGTCATCGTCATCGTCATCGTCATCGTCATCGTCATCGTCATCGTCATCGTGACGTCATCGTCATCGTCATCGTCATCGTCATCGTCATCGTCATCGTCATCGTCATCGTCATCGTCATCGTCATCGTCATCGTCATCGTCATCGTCATCGTCATCGTCATCGTCATCGTCATCGTCATCGTCATCGTCATCGTGACGTCATCGTCATCGTCATCGTCATCATCATCGTCATCGTCATTGTCATCGCCATCGTCATCGTCATCGTCATCGTCATCGTCATCGTCATCGTCATCGTCATCGTCATTGTCATCGTCATCGTCATCGTCATCGTCATCGTCATCGTCATCGTCATCGTCATCGTCATCGTCATCGTCATCGTCATCGTCATCGTCATCGTCATCGTCATCGTCATCGTCATCGTCATCGTTATCGTCATCGTCATCGTCATCGTCATCGTCATCGTCATCGTCATCGTCATCGTCATCGTGACGTCATCGTCATCGTCATCGTCATCGTCATCGTCATCGTCATCGTCATCGTCATCGTCATAGTGACGTCATCGTCATCGTCATCGTCGTCGTCATCGTCATCGTCATCGTCATCGTCATTTTCATCGTCATCGTCATCGTCATCGTCATCGTCATCCTCATCGTCATCGTCATCGTCATCGTCATCGTCATCGTCATCGTCATCCTCATAGGAATAATAGAAGAGAGAGCACGCACGCTTGCGCCATGGCAACGATAGTGGGAGAGAGAGACCAGAGAAGAGTGGACCATTCTAGCTATTACGGGAATTATTCCTACAGGGCTCCTAGCCCAAGAGAAGAAGAGGATATATGAACGGAAGAGCGTATTGGGAAACATGCTAGCCAGCTTAGAAAAGAGAGCACGCACGCTTGCGACAAGGCAACGATTGTGGGAGAGAGATACCAGAGAAGAGTGGACCATTCTAGCTATTACGGGAGTTATTCCCACAGGGCTCCTAGATCAAAGGAAGAAGAGGATATATGAACGGTAGAGCGTATTGGGAAATATGCAAGCCAGCTTAGAAGAGGGAGCACGCACGCTTGCGCCATGGCAACGATAGTGGGAGAGAGAGACCAGAGGAGAGTGGACCATTCTAGCTATTACAGGCATTATTCCTACAGGGCTCCTAGCCCAAGAGAAGAAGAGGATATATGAACGGAAGAGCGTATTGGGAAATATGCAAGCCAGCTTAGAAAAGAGAGCACGCACGCTTGCGACAAGGCATAGATTGTGGGAGAGAGATACCAGAGAGAAGTGGACCATTCTAGCTATTATTGGAATTGTTCCCACATTGCTCCTAGCCCAAAGGTAGAAGAGGATATATGAACGGAAGAGCGTATTGGGAAATATGCAAGCCAGCTTAAAAGAGAGAGCATGAACGCTTGCGCCATGGCAACGGTAGTGGGAGAGAGAGACCAGAGGAGAGTGGACCATTCTAGCTATTACAGGCATTATTCCTACAGAGCTCCTAGCCCAAGAGAAGAAGAGGATATATGAACGGAAGAGCGTATTGGGAAATATGCAAGCCAGCTTAGAAGAGAGAGCACGAACGCTTGCGCCGTGGCAACGATAGTGGGAGAGAGAGACCAGAGGAGAGTGGACCAGACGACTTCTCGGAGATCTAAGAATGTGGACTGAACGGAAGCATGGAGAAGTCACTTACTACCTGACTCAGTTTCTCACCGGTCACAGATATTTTCGAGCCTATCTCTACAAGATGCGAAATGTCGACAGCCCAGCATGCCTATATGGAGATGCGAGTAACGACGATGCGGAACACACGTTCTTCCACTGCAGGAGATATCGTGCGCAAAGGCGGTTGTTGGAAAGCGAGTTCCATGAAATAGAATAACAAAATGTCATCCGAGCTGGAATGAGATAGCTTTGTATATTGAAACTGTACTACGCGTGAAGAAAAGCAACGAAAATTTAATAAGATGAAGTGGCAAAACCGGCACGAAGAAAATACAAACCCGCAAAAAAGGCAAGTTGCTCAACGAATATAAGTCCAGTTCCCCGTAGGGGATTGGAAACGACACCACTCTGAAGTAATGCGAAAGCGGTCATAAAGTGGATGGTGTGAAGAAGAAAAGGTCCCTGTGGGTTTGGTGGTTGAAAGTTCCACACCACCTTGAAAGAGCGGGTTCTTCCCAGGTGAGCTTTAGCGTCCCACAGAATACCTATGCAAAAAAAGAAACAAAATTGTCATCGTCATTGTCATCGTCATCGTCATCGTCATCGTCATCGTCATCGTCATCGTCATCGTCATCGTCATCGTGACGTCATCGTCATCGTCATCGTCATCGTCATCGTCATCGTCATCGTCATCGTCATCGTCATCGTCATCGTCATCGTCATCGTCATCGTCATCGTCATCGTCATCGTCATCGTCATCGTCATCGTCATCGTCATCGTCATCGTGACGTCATCGTCATCGTCATCGTCATCGTCATCGTCATCGTCATCGTCATCGTGACGTCATCGTCATCGTCATCGTCGTCGTCATCGTCATCGTCATCGTCATCGTCATTTTCATCGTCATCGTCATCGTCATCGTCATCGTCATCCTCATCGTCATCGTCATCGTCATCGTCATCGTCATCGTCATCGTCATCGTCATTTTCATCGTCATCGTCATCCTCATAGGAATAATAGAAGAGAGAGCACGCACGCTTGCGCCATGGCAACGATAGTGGGAGAGAGAGACCAGAGAAGAGTGGACCATTCTAGCTATTACGGGAATTATTCCTACAGGGCTCCTAGCCCAAGAGAAGAAGAGGATATATGAACGGAAGAGCGTATTGGGAAACATGCTAGCCAGCTTAGAAAAGAGAGCACGCACGCTTGCGACAAGGCAACGATTGTGGGAGAGAGATACCAGAGAAGAGTGGACCATTCTAGCTATTACGGGAGTTATTCCCACAGGGCTCCTAGATCAAAGGAAGAAGAGGATATATGAACGGTAGAGCGTATTGGGAAATATGCAAGCCAGCTTAGAAGAGGGAGCACGCACGCTTGCGCCATGGCAACGATAGTGGGAGAGAGAGACCAGAGGAGAGTGGACCATTCTAGCTATTACAGGCATTATTCCTACAGGGCTCCTAGCCCAAGAGAAGAAGAGGATATATGAACGGAAGAGCGTATTGGGAAATATGCAAGCCAGCTTAGAAAAGAGAGCACGCACGCTTGCGACAAGGCATAGATTGTGGGAGAGAGATACCAGAGAGAAGTGGACCATTCTAGCTATTATTGGAATTGTTCCCACATTGCTCCTAGCCCAAAGGTAGAAGAGGATATATGAACGGAAGAGCGTATTGGGAAATATGCAAGCCAGCTTAAAAGAGAGAGCACGAACGCTTGCGCCATGGCAACGGTAGTGATAGAGAGAGACCAGAGGAGAGTGGACCATTCTAGCTATTACAGGCATTATTCCTACAGAGCTCCTAGCCCAAGAGAAGAAGAGGATATATGAACGGAAGAGCGTATTGGGATATATGCAAGCCAGCTTAGAAGAGAGAGCACGAACGCTTGCGCCGTGGCAACGATAGTGGGAGAGAGAGACCAGAGGATAGTGGACCAGACGACTTCTCGGAGATCTAAGAATGTGGACTGAACGGAAGCATGGAGAAGTCACTTACTACCTGACTCAGTATCTCACCGGTCACAGATATTTTCGAGCCTATCTCTACAAGATACGAAAAGTCGACAGCCCAGCATGCCCCTATGGAGATGCGAGTAACGACGATGCGGAACACACGTTCTTCCACTGCAGGAGATGGCGTGCGCAAAGGCGGTTGTTGGAAAGCGAGTTCCATGAGATAGAACCACAAAATGTCATCCGAGTTGGAATAAGAAAGCAACGAAAATTTAATAAGATGAAGTTGCAAAACCGGCACGAAGAAAATACAAACCCGCAAAAAAGACAAGTCGCTCAACGAATACAAGTCCGGTTCATCGTAGGGGATTGGAAACGACACCACTCTGAAGTAATGCGAAAGCGGTCATAAAGTGGATGGTGTGAAGAAGAAAAGGTCCCTGTGGGTTTGGTGGTTGAAAGTTCCACACCACCTTGAAAGAGCGGGTTCTTCCCAGGTGAGCTTTAGTGTCCCACAGAATACCTATGCAAAAAAAGAAACAAAATTGTCATCGTCATCGTCATCATCATCGTCATCGTCATTGTCATCGCCATCGTCATCGTCATCGTCATCGTCATCGTCATCGTCATCGTCATCGTCATCGTCATCGTCATCGTCATCGTCATCGTCATCGTCATCGTCATCGTCATCGTCATCGTCATCGTCATCGTCATCGTCATCGTCATCGTCATCGTCATCGTCATCGTCATCGTCATCGTCATCGTCATCGTCATCGTCATCGTCATCGTCATCGTCATCGTCATCGTCATCGTCATCGTCATCGTCATCGTCATCGTCATCGTGACGTCATCGTCATCGTCATCGTCATCGTCATCGTCATCGTCATCGTCATCGTCATCGTCATCGTCATCGTCATCGTCATCGTCATCGTCATCGTCATCGTCATCGTCATCGTCATCGTCATCGTCATCGTCATCGTGACGTCATCGTCATCGTCATCGTCATCATCATCGTCATCGTCATTGTCATCGCCATCGTCATCGTCATCGTCATCGTCATCGTCATCGTCATCGTCATCGTCATCGTCATCGTCATCGTCATCGTCATCGTCATCGTCATCGTCATCGTCATCGTCATCGTCATCGTCATCGTCATCGTCATCGTCATCGTCATCGTCATCGTCATCGTCATCGTCATCGTCATCGTCATCGTCATCGTCATCGTCATCGTCATCGTCATCGTCATCGTCATCGTCATCGTCATCGTCATCGTCATCGTCATCGTCATCGTCATCGTCATCGTCATCGTCATCGTGACGTCATCGTCATCGTCATCGTCATCGTCATCGTCATCGTCATCGTCATCGTCATCGTCATCGTCATCGTCATCGTCATCGTCATCGTCATCGTCATCGTCATCGTCATCGTCATCGTCATCGTCATCGTCATCGTCATCGTCATCGTCATCGTCATCGTCATCGTCATCGTCATCGTCATCGTCATCGTCATCGTCATCGTCATCGTCATCGTCATCGTCATCGTCATCGTCATCGTCATCGTCATCGTCATCGTCATCGTCATCGTCATCGTCATCGTCATCGTCATCGTCATCGTCATCGTCATCGTCATCGTCATCGTCATCGTCATCGTCATCGTCATCGTCATCGTCATCGTCATCGTCATCGTCATCGTCATCGTGACGTCATCGTCATCGTCGTCGTCATCGTCATCGTCATCGTCATCGTCATCGTCATCGTCATCGTCATCGTCATCGTCATCGTCATCGTCATCGTCATCGTCATTGTCATCGTCATTGTCATCGCCATCGTCATCGTCATCGTCATCGTCATCGTCATCGTCATCGTCATCGTCATCGTCATCGTCATCGTCATCGTCATCGTCATCGTCATCGTCATCGTCATCGTCATCGTCATCGTCATCGTCATCGTCATCGTCATCGTCATCGTCATCGTCATCGTCATCGTCATCGTCATCGTCATCGTCATCGTCATCGTCATCGTCATCGTCATCGTCATCGTCATCGTCATCGTCATCGTCATCGTCATCGTCATCGTCATCGTCATCGTCATCGTCATCGTCATCGTCATCGTCATCGTCATCGTCATCGTCATCGTCATCGTCATCGTCATCGTCATCGTCATCGTCATCGTCATCGTCATCGTCATCGTCATCGTCATCGTCATCGTCATCGTCATCGTCATCGTCATCCTCATCGTCATCGTCATCGTCATCGTCATTTTCATCGTCATCATCATCGTCATCGTCATCGTCATCGTCATCGTCATCGTCATCGTCATCGTCATCGTCATCGTCATCGTCATCGTCATCGTCATCGTCATCGTCATCGTCATCGTCATCGTCATCGTCATCGTCATCGTCATCGTCATCGTCATCGTCATCGTCATCGTCATCGTCATCGTCATCGTCATCGTCATCGTCATCGTCATCGTCATCGTCATCGTCATCGTCATCGTCATCGTCATCGTCATCGTCATCGTCATCGTCATCGTCATCGTCATCGTCATCGTCATCGTCATCGTCATCGTCATCGTCATCGTCATCGTCATCGTCATCGTCATCGTCATCGTCATCGTCATCGTCATCGTCATCGTCATCGTCATCGTCATCGTCATCGTCATCGTCATCGTCATCGTCATCGTCATCGTCATCGTCATCGTCATCGTCATCGTCATCGTCATCGTCATCGTCATCGTCATCGTCATCGTCATCGTCATCGTCATCGTCATCGTGACGTCATCGTCATCGTCATCGTCATCGTCATCGTCATCGTCATCGTCATCGTCATCGTCATCGTCATCGTCATCGTCATCGTCATCGTCATCGTCATCGTCATCGTCATCGTCATCGTCATCGTCATCGTCATCGTCATCGTCATCGTCATCGTCATCGTCATCGTCATCGTCATCGTCATCGTCATCGTCATCGTCATCGTCATCGTCATCGTCATCGTCATCGTCATCGTCATCGTCATCGTCATCGTCATCGTCATCGTCATCGTCATCGTCATCGTCATCGTCATCGTCATCGTCATCGTCATCGTCATCGTCATCGTCATCGTCATCGTCATCGTCATCGTCATCGTCATCGTCATCGTCATCGTCATCGTCATCGTCATCGTCATCGTCATCGTCATCGTCATCGTCATCGTCATCGTCATCGTCATCGTCATCGTCATCGTCATCGTCATCGTCATCGTCATCGTCATCGTCATCGTCATCGTCATCGTCATCGTCATCGTCATCGTCATCGTCATCGTCATCGTCATCGTCATCGTCATCGTCATCACGCAGACATGCCCACACAAAGAACTTCATATGTTCAACTGCTGCTTGCGCGCTGGAATAATCCCATCACGCTTTAAAATAGCCAGACTGGCGATGACGGCCCTTAGTAAGGGAAAATGTGACCTAAGCTTCTCTTCAGCGTACAGACTGCTTTGCATGTTGGATACAGCATTCAAGCTATTCGAAAAGCTTCTGAAACAACGTTTACTGCTATCAATAGAAGAATCTGGAGGGCTGTCAGACAACCAGTACGGGTTCAGACGCGGGCGTTCGACGATAGATGTGGTGCGACATTAGATAAGCACAGTATGGTCGGCTCAATAAGGTAATCGACATTCGAAAAAAATCTGTACCCTGGTTACACTTGATGTTTAAAAGGTCTTCATTTCGGCTCGGTGGAAGGACATGCTGGAGGCCCTAAAACATACGTTCAACGTGCCTAAATATCTTCTTCGCATTATAAGGAGCTATCCTACCAGTCGAGTTCTAGTCTACGATACGGAAGAAGGAGAAAGGAGAAGTTAAATTTCTGTCGGAGCAGCTCAAGGCTCTATTCTTTTTCCAGATCTCTGGAACGTCTCCTACGACAGCCTGCTCCGCTTAGAGATGCCGAGAGACACATTCCTGGTGGGATATGCAGACGATGTAGCAGCTGTTATAGTGTCGCATAATTTGGAGCTGGCCCAACTCAGTTTAAAGCAGGTGATGCGTCGGGTAAACGAGTGGATGGAGCAGCATGGCCAAAGCCTGGCAACGGCCAAAGCGGAAATCGTCGTACTCACAAAACGTAGGATACCCACCATATTGCCAATGTCAGTAGGCACTGAGATGGTGCAGACAAAACCTAGCGCGAAATACTTGGGAGCAACCATCGGCACGAAGCTATCCTTCTGGGAACATATAAGGCGGGCATATGACAAGGCTGCGTCAGTTACTGCTCAGTTACTCGAGCAGATTGATGGCGAATACGAGCGCGCCCATACCAAGGAAACGCCGTTTTCTGATGTCAGTGACGTAGTCAATCTTATTATATGGAGCCGAGATATGGGCAGAAGCTCTTGAAAAGGAGAAGTACCGGAAGCGCATGGCAGCAGTCCAACGGAGGTGAGCCCTGAGAGTTGCCTGTGCTTACCGCACTGTGTCGGAACCAGCCATTCTAGCTTTTATGGGAATTATTCCTATAGGGCTCCTAGCCCAAGAGAAGAAAGGGATATATGAGCGGAAGTGCGTATTGGGAAATATGCAAGCCAGCTTAGAAGAGAGAGCACGCATGCTTGCGCCATGGCAACGATAGTGGGAGAGAGAGACCAGAGAAGAGTGGACCATTCTAGCTATTACGGGAATTATTTGTACAGGGCTCCTAGCCCAAAGAAGAAGAGGATATATGAACGGAAGAGCGTATTGGGAAATATGCAAGCCAGCTTAGAAGAGAGAGCACGCACGCTTGCGCCATGGCAACGATAGTGGGAAAGAGAGACCAGAGGAGAGTGGACCATTCTAGCTATTACAGGCATTATTCCTACAGGGCTCCTAGCCCAAGAGAAGAAGAGGATATATGAACGGAAGAGCGTATTGGGAAATATGCAAGCCAGCTTAGAAAAGAGAGCACGCACGCTTGCGCCACGGCAACGATAGTGGGAGAGAGAGACCAGAGAAGAGTGGACCATTCTAGCTATTACGGGAATTGTACCTACAGGGCTCCTAGCCCAAGAGAAGAAGACGATATATGAACGGAAGAGCGTATTGGGAAATATGCAAGCCAGCTTAGAAGAGAGAGCACGCACGCTTGCGCCATGGCAACGGGAGTGGGAGAGAGAGACCAGAAGGGAGTATACCATTTTAGCTATTACAGGCATTATTCCTACAGGGCTCCTAGCCCAAGAGAAGAAGAAGATATATGAACGGAAGAGCGTATTGGGAAATATACAAGCCAGCTTAGAAGAGAGAGCACGAACTACTGGACTGAACGGAAGCATGGGGAAGTCAATTACTACCTGACTCAATTTCTCACCGGTCACAGATATTTTCGAGCCTATCTCTACAAGATGCGAAAAGTCGACAGCCCAGAATGCCCCTATGGAGATGCGAGTAACGACGATGCGGAACACACGTTCTTCCACTGCAGGAGATGGCGTGCGCAAAGGCGGTTGTTGGAAAGCGAGTTCCATGAGATAGAACAACAAAATGTCATCCGAGTTGGAATAAGAAAGCAACGAAAATTTAATAAGATGAAGTTGCAAAACCGGCACGAAGAAAATACAAACCCGCAAAAAAGACAAGTCGCTCAACGAATACAAGTCCGGTTCATCGTAGGGGATTGGAAACGACACCACTCTAAAGTAATGCGAAAGCGGTCATAGAGCGGATGGTGTCAAGAAGAAAATGTCCCTGTAGGTTTTGTGGTTGAAAGTTAGACACTACCTGGAAAGAGCGGGTCCTTCCCAGGTGAGCTTTAGCGTCCCACAGAATACCTATGCAAAAAAAGAAACAAAATTGTCATCGTCATTGTCATCGTCATCGTCATCGTCATCGTCATCGTCATCGTCATCGTCATCGTCATCGTCATCGTCATCGTCATCGTCATCGTCATCGTCATCGTCATCGTCATCGTCATCGTCATCGTCATCGTCATCGTCATCGTCATCGTCATCGTCATCGTCATCGTCATCGTCATCGTCATCGTCATCGTCATCGTCATCGTCATCGTCATCGTCATCGTCATCGTCATCGTCATCGTCATCGTCATCGTCATCGTCATCGTCATCGTCATCGTCATCGTCATCGTCATCGTCATCGTCATCGTCATCGTCATCGTCATCGTCATCGTCATCGTCATCGTCATCGTCATCGTCATCGTCATCGTCATCGTCATCGTCATCGTCATCGTCATCGTCATCGTCATCGTCATCGTCATCGTCATCGTCATCGTCATCGTCATCGTCATCGTCATCGTCATCGTCATCGTCATCGTCATCGTCATCGTCATCGTCATCGTCATCGTCATCGTCATCGTCATCGTCATCGTCATCGTCATCGTCATCGTCATCGTCATCGTCATCGTCATCGTCATCGTCATCGTCATCGTCATCGTCATCGTCATCGTCATCGTCATCGTCATCGTCATCGTCAACGTCATCGTCATCATCATCGTCATCGTCATCGTCATCGTCATCGTCATCGTCATCGTCATCGTCATCGTCATCGTCATCGTCATCGTCATCGTCATCGTCATCGTCATCACGCAGACATGCCCACACAAAGAACTTCATATGTTCAACTGCTGCTTGCGCGCTGGAATAATCCCATCACGCTTTAAAATAGCCAGACTGGCGATGACGGCCCTTAGTAAGGGAAAATGTGACCTAAGCTTCTCTTCAGCGTACAGACTGCTTTGCATGTTGGATACAGCATTCAAGCTATTCGAAAAGCTTCTGAAACAACGTTTACTGCTATCAATAGAAGAATCTGGAGGGCTGTCAGACAACCAGTACGGGTTCAGACGCGGGCGTTCGACGATAGATGTGGTGCGACATTAGATAAGCACAGTATGGTCGGCTCAATAAGGTAATCGACATTCGAAGAAAATCTGTACCCTGGTTACACTTGATGTTTAAAAGGTCTTCATTTCGGCTCGGTGGAAGGACATGCTGGAGGCCCTAAAACATACGCTCAACGTGCCTAAATATCTTCTTCGCATTATAAGGAGCTATCCTACCAGTCGAGTTCTAGTCTACGATACGGAAGAAGGAGAAAGGAGAAGTTAAATTTCTGTCGGAGCAGCTCAAGGCTCTATTCTTTTTCCAGATCTCTGGAACGTCTCCTACGACAGCCTGCTCCGCTTAGAGATGCCGAGAGACACATTCCTGGTGGGATATGCAGACGATGTAGCAGCTGTTATAGTGTCGCATAATTTGGAGCTGGCCCAACTCAGTTTAAAGCAGGTGATGCGTCGGGTAAACGAGTGGATGGAGCAGCATGGCCTAAGCCTGGCAACGGCCAAAGCGGAAATCGTCGTACTCACAAAACGTAGGATACCCACCATATTGCCAATGTCAGTAGGCACTGAGATGGTGCAGACAAAACCTAGCGCGAAATACTTGGGAGCAACCATCGGCACGAAGCTATCCTTCTGGGAACATATAAGGCGGGCGTATGACAAGGCTGCGTCAGTTACTGCTCAGTTACTCGAGCAGATTGATGGCGAATACAAGCGCGCCCATACCAAGGAAACGCCGTCTTCTGATGTCAGTGACGTAGTCAATCTTATTATATGGAGCCGAGATATGGGCAGAAGCTCTTGAAAAGGAGAAGTACCGGAAGCGCATGGCAGCAGTCCAACGGAGGTGAGCCCTGAGAGTTGCCTGTGCTTACCGCACTGTGTCGGAACCAGCCATTCTAGCTTTTACGGGAATTATTCCTATAGGGCTCCTAGCCCAAGAGAAGAAAGGGATATATGAACGGAAGTGCGTATTGGGAAATATGCAAGCCAGCTTAGAAGAGAGAGCACGCACGCTTGCGCCATGGCAACGATAGTGGGAGAGAGAGACCAGAGGAGAGTGGACCATTCTAGCTATTACAGGCATTATTCCTACAGGGCTCCTAGCCCAAGAGAAGAAGAGGATATATGAACGGAAGAGCGTATTGGGAAATATGCAAGCCAGCTTAGAAAAGAGAGCACGCACGCTTGCGCCACGGCAACGATAGTGGGAGAGAGAGACCAGAGAAGAGTGGACCATTCTAGCTATTACGGGAATTGTACCTACAGGGCTCCTAGCCCAAGAGAAGAAGACGATATATGAACGGAAGAGCGTATTGGGAAATATGCAAGCCAGCTTAGAAGAGAGAGCACGCACGCTTGCGCCATGGCAACGGGAGTGGGAGAGAGAGACCAGAAGTGAGTATACCATTCTAGCTATTACAGGCATTATTCCTACAGGGCTCCTAGCCCAAGAGAAGAAGAAGATATATGAACGGAAGAGCGTATTGGGAAATATACAAGCCAGCTTAGAAGAGAGAGCACGAACTACTGGACTGAACGGAAGCATGGTTAAGTCAATTACTACCTGACTCAGTTTCTCACCGGTCACAGATATTTTCGAGCCTATCTCTACAAGATGCGAAAAGTCGACAGCCCAGAATGCCCCTATGGAGGTGCGAGTAACGACGATGCGGAACACACGTTCTTCCACTGCAGGAGATGGCGTGCGCAAAGGCGGTTGTTGGAAAGCGAGTTCCATGAGATAGAACCACAAAATGTCATCCGAGTTGGAATAAGAAAGCAACGAAAATTTAATAAGATGAAGTTGCAAAACCGGCACGAAGAAAATACAAACCCGCAAAAAAGACAAGTAGCTCAACGAATACAAGTCCGGTTCCCCGTAGGGGATTGGAAACGACACCACTCTAAAGTAATGCGAAAGCGGTCATAGAGCGGATGGTGTCAAGAAGAAAATGTCCCTGTAGGTTTTGTGGTTGAAAGTTAGACACTACCTGGAAAGAGCGGGTCCTTCCCAGGTGAGCTTTAGCGTCCCACAGAATACCTATGCAAAAAAAGAAAAAAAATTGTTATCGTCATCGTCATCGTCATCGTCATCGTCATCGTCATCGTCATCGTCATCGTCATCGTCATCGTCATCGTCATCGTCATCGTCATCGTCATCGTCATCGTCATCGTCATCGTCATCGTCATCGTCATCGTCATCGTCATCGTCATCGTCATCGTCATCGTCATCGTCATCGTCATCGTCATCGTCATCGTCATCGTCATCGTCATCGTCATCGTCATCGTCATCGTCATCGTCATCGTCATCGTCATCGTCATCGTCATCGTCATCGTCATCGTCATCGTCATCGTCATCGTCATCGTCATCGTCATCGTCATCGTCATCGTCATCGTCATCGTGACGTCATTGTCATCGTCATCGTCATCGTCATCGTCATCGTCATCGTCATCGTCATCGTCATCGTCATCGTCATCGTCATCGTCATCGTCATCGTCATCGTCATCGTCATCGTCATCGTCATCGTCATCGTCATCGTCATCGTCATCGTCATCGTCATCGTCATCGTCATCGTCATCGTCATCGTCATCGTCATCGTCATCGTCATCGTCATCGTCATCGTCATCGTGACGTCATCGTGACGTCATCGTCATCGTCGTCGTGACGTCATCGTCATCGTCATCGTCATCGTCATCATCATCGTCATCGTCATCGTCATCGTCATCGTCATCGTCATCGTCATCGTCATCGTCATCGTCATCGTCATCGTCATCGTCATCGTCATCGTCATCGTCATCGTCATCGTCATCGTCATCGTCATCGTCATCGTCATCGTCATCGTCATCGTCATCGTCATCGTCATCGTCATCGTCATCGTCATCGTCATCGTCATCGTCATCGTCATCGTCATCGTCATCGTCATCGTCATCGTCATCGTCATCGTCATCGTCATCGTCATCGTCATCGTCATCGTCATCGTCATCGTCATCGTCATCGTCATCGTGACGTCATCGTGACGTCATCGTCATCGTCGTCGTGACGTCATCGTCATCGTCATCGTCATCGTCATCGTCATCGTCATCGTCATCGTCATCGTCATCGTCATCGTCATCGTCATCGTCATCGTCATCGTCATCGTCATCGTCATCGTCATCGTCATCGTCATCGTCATCGTCATCGTCATCGTCATCGTCATCGTCATCGTCATCGTCATCGTCATCGTCATCGTCATCGTCATCGTCATCGTCATCGTCATCGTCATCGTCATCGTCATCGTCATCGTCATCGTCATCGTCATCGTCATCGTCATCGTCATCGTCATCGTCATCGTCATCGTCATCGTCATCGTCGTCGTCATCGTCATCGTCATCGTCATCGTCATCGTCAGCGTCATCGTCATCGTCATCGTCATCGTCATCGTCGTCGTCATCGTCATCGTCATCGTCATCGTCATCGTCATCGTCATCGTCATCGTCATCGTCATCGTCATCGTCATCGTCATCGTCATCGTCATCGTCATCGTCATCGTCATCGTCATCGTCATCGTCATCGTCATCGTCATCGTCATCGTCATCGTCATCGTCATCGTCATCGTCATCGTCATCGTCATCGTCATCGTCATCGTCATCGTCATCGTCATCGTCATCGTCATCGTCATCGTCATCGTCATCGTCATCGTCATCGTCATCGTCATCGTCATCGTCATCGTCATCGTCATCGTCATCGTCATCGTCATCGTCATCGTCATCGTCATCGTCATCGTCATCGTCATCGTCATCGTCATCGTCATCGTCATCGTCATCGTCATCGTCATCGTCATCGTCATCGTTATCGTCATCGTCATCGTCATCGTCATCGTCATCGTCATCGTCATCGTCATCGTCATCGTCATCGTCATCGTCATCGTCATCGTCATCGTCATCGTCATCGTCATCGTCATCGTCATCGTCATCGTCATCGTCATCGTCATCGTCATCGTCATCGTCATCGTCATCGTCATCGTCATCGTCATCGTCATCGTCATCGTCATCGTCATCGTCATCGTCATCGTCATCGTCATCGTCATCGTCATCGTCATCGTCATCGTCATCGTCATCGTCATCGTCATCGTCATCGTCATCGTCATCGTCATCGTCAGCGTCATCGTCATCGTCATCGTCATCGTCAGCGTTATCGTTATCGTCATCGTCATCCTCATCGTCAGTTCAATGCAGGCGAACAAAGCACCGGGACCCGATGGGATACCAGTGTAAGCATTGAGGATTGCCACGCAGACATGCCCACACAAAGTACTTCATATGTTCAACTGCTGCTTGCGCGCTGGAATAATCCCATCACGCTTTAAAATAGCCAGACTGGCCCTCATTAGTAAGGGAAAATGTGACCTAAGCTTCTCTTCAGCGTACAGACTGCTTTGCATGTTGGATACAGCATTCAAGCTATTCGAAAAGCTTCTGAAACAACGTTTACTGCTATCAATAGAAGAATCTGGAGGGCTGTCAGACAACCAGTACGGGTTCAGACGCGGGCGTTCGACGATAGATGTGGTGCGACATTAGATAAGCACAGTATGGTCGGCTCAATAAGGTAATCGACATTCGAAAAAAAACTGTACCCTGGTTACACTTGATGTTATAAAGGTCTTCATTTCGGCTCGGTGGAAGGACATGCTGGAGGCCCTAAAACATACGTTCAACGTGCCTAAATATCTTCTTCGCATTATAAGGAGCTATCCTACCAGTCGAGTTCTAGTCTACGATACGGAAGAAGGAGAAAGGAGAAGTTAAATTTCTGTCGGATACCCACCATATTGCCAATGTCAGTAGGCACTGAGATGGTGCAGACAAAACCTAGCGCGAAATACTTGGGAGCAACCATCGGCACGAAGCTATCCTTCTGGGAAGATATAAGGCGGGCGTCTGACAAGGCTGCGTCAGTTACTGCTCAGTTACTCGAGCAGATTGATGGCGAATACGAGCGCGCCCATACCAAGGAAACGCCGTCTTCTGATGTCAGTGACGTAGTCAATCTTATTATATGGAGCCGAGATATGGGCAGAAGCTCTTGAAAAGGAGAAGTACCGGAAGCGCATGGCAGCAGTCCAACGGAGGTGAGCCCTGAGAGTTGCCTGTGCTTACCGCACTGTGTCGGAACCAGCCATTCTAGCTTTTATGGGAATTATTCCTATAGGGCTCCTAGCCCAAGAGAAGAAAGGGATATATGAACGGAAGTGCGTATTGGGAAATATGCAAGCCAGCTTAGAAGAGAGAGCACGCATGCTTGCGCCATGGCAACGATAGTGGGAGAGAGAGACCAGAGAAGAGTGGACCATTCTAGCTATTACGGGAATTATTTGCACAGGGCTCCTAGCCCAAAGAAGAAGAGGATATATGAACGGAAGAGCGTATTGGGAAATATGCAAGCCAGCTTAGAAGAGAGAGCACGCACGCTTGCGCCATGGCAACGATAGTGGGAGAGAGAGACCAGAGGAGAGTGGACCATTCTAGCTATTACAGGCATTATTCCTACAGGGCTCCTAGCCCAAGAGAAGAAGAGGATATATGAACGGAAGAGCGTATTGGGAAATATGCAAGCCAGCTTAGAAAAGAGAGCACGCACGCTTGCGCCACGGCAACGATAGTGGGAGAGAGAGACCAGAGAAGAGTGGACCATTCTAGCTATTACGGGAATTGTACCTACAGGGCTCCTAGCCCAAGAGAAGAAGACGATATATGAACGGAAGAGCGTATTGGGAAATATGCAAGCCAGCTTAGAAGAGAGAGCACGCACGCTTGCGCCATGGCAACGGGAGTGGGAGAGAGAGACCAGAAGGGAGTATACCATTCTAGCTATTACAGGCATTATTCCTACAGGGCTCCAAGAGAAGAAGAAGATATATGAACGGAAGAGCGTATTGGGAAATATACAAGCCAGCTTAGAAGAGAGAGCACGAACTACTGGACTGAACGGAAGCATGGGGAAGTCAATTACTACCTGACTCAGTTTCTCACCGGTCACAGATATTTTCGAGCCTATCTCTACAAGATGCGAAAAGTCGACAGCCCAGAATGCCCCTATGGAGATGCGAGTAACGACGATGCGGAACACACGTTCTTCCACTGCAGGAGATGGCGTGCGCAAAGGCGGTTGTTGGAAAGCGAGTTCCATGGGATAGAACCACAAAATGTCATCCGAGTTGGAATAAGAAAGCAACGAAAATTTAATAAGATGAAGTTGCAAAACCGGCACGAAGAAAATACAAACCCGCAAAAAAGACAAGTCGCTCAACGAATACAAGTCCGGTTCATCGTAGGGGATTGGAAACGACACCACTCTAAAGTAATGCGAAAGCGGTCATAGAGCGGATGGTGTCAAGAAGAAAATGTCCCTGTAGGTTTTGTGGTTGAAAGTTAGACACTACCTGGAAAGAGCGGGTCCTTCCCAGGTGAGCTTTAGCGTCCCACAGAATACCTATGCAAAAAAAGAAAAAAAATTGTTATCGTCATCGTCATCGTCATCGTCATCGTCATCGTCATCGTCATCGTCATCGTCATCGTCATCGTCATCGTCATCGTCATCGTCATCGTCATCGTCATCGTCATCGTCATCGTCATCGTCTTCGTCATCGTCATCGTCATCGTCATCGTCATCGTCATCGTCATCGTCATCGTCATCGTCATCGTCATCGTCATCGTCATCGTCATCGTCATCGTCATCGTCATCGTCATCGTCATCGTCATCGTCATCGTCATCGTCATCGTCATCGTCATCGTCATCGTCATCGTCATCGTCATCGTCATCGTCATCGTCATCGTCATCGTCATCGTCATCGTCATCGTCATCGTCATCGTCATCGTCATCGTCATCGTCATCGTCATCGTCATCGTCATCGTCATCGTCATCGTCATCGTCATCGTCATCGTCATCGTCATCGTCATCGTCATCGTCATCGTCATCGTCATCGTCATCGTCATCGTCATCGTCATCGTCATCGTCATCGTCATCGTCATCGTCATCGTCATCGTCATCGTCATCGTCATCGTCATCGTCATCGTCATCGTCATCGTCATCGTCATCGTCATCGTCATCGTCATCGTCATCGTCATCGTCATCGTCATCGTCATCGTCATCGTCATCGTCATCGTCATCGTCATCGTCATCGCCATCGTCATCGTCATCGTCATCGTCATCGTCATCGTCATCGTCATCGTCATCGTCATCGTCATCGTCATCGTCATCGTCATCGTCATCGTCATCGTCATCGTCATCGTCATCGTCATCGTCATCGTCATCGTCAGCGTCATCGTCATCGTCATCGTCATCGTCATCGTCAGCGTTATCGTTATCGTCATCGTCATCCTCATCGTCAGTTCAATGCAGGCGAACAAAGCACCGGGACCCGATGGGATACCAGTGTAAGCATTGAGGATTGCCACGCAGACATGCCCACACAAAGTACTTCATATGTTCAACTGCTGCTTGCGCGCTGGAATAATCCCATCACGCTTTAAAATAGCCAGACTGGCCCTCATTAGTAAGGGAAAATGTGACCTAAGCTTCTCTTCAGCGTACAGACTGCTTTGCATGTTGGATACAGCATTCAAGCTATTCGAAAAGCTTCTGAAACAACGTTTACTGCTATCAATAGAAGAATCTGGAGGGCTGTCAGACAACCAGTACGGGTTCAGACGCGGGCGTTCGACGATAGATGTGGTGCGACATTAGATAAGCACAGTATGGTCGGCTCAATAAGGTAATCGACATTCGAAAAAAATCTGTACCCTGGTTACACTTGATGTTATAAAGGTCTTCATTTCGGCTCGGTGGAAGGACATGCTGGAGGCCCTAAAACATACGTTCAACGTGCCTAAATATCTTCTTCGCATTATAAGGAGCTATCCTACCAGTCGAGTTCTAGTCTACGATACGGAAGAAGGAGAAAGGAGAAGTTAAATTTCTGTCGGATACCCACCATATTGCCAATGTCAGTAGGCACTGAGATGGTGCAGACAAAACCTAGCGCGAAATACTTGGGAGCAACCATCGGCACGAAGCTATCCTTCTGGGAAGATATAAGGCGGGCGTCTGACAAGGCTGCGTCAGTTACTGCTCAGTTACTCGAGCAGATTGATGGCGAATACGAGCGCGCCCATACCAAGGAAACGCCGTCTTCTGATGTCAGTGACGTAGTCAATCTTATTATATGGAGCCGAGATATGGGCAGAAGCTCTTGAAAAGGAGAAGTACCGGAAGCGCATGGCAGCAGTCCAACGGAGGTGAGCCCTGAGAGTTGCCTGTGCTTACCGCACTGTGTCGGAACCAGCCATTCTAGCTTTTACGGGAATTATTCCTATAGGGCTCCTAGCCCAAGAGAAGAAAGGGATATATGAACGGAAGTGCGTATTGGGAAATATGCAAGCCAGCTTAGAAGAGAGAGCACGCATGCTTGCGCCATGGCAACGATAGTGGGAGAGAGAGACCAGAGAAGAGTGGACCATTCTAGCTATTAC
Source organism: Blera fallax (assembly GCA_946965025.1). NCBI lineage: Eukaryota > Metazoa > Arthropoda > Insecta > Diptera > Syrphidae > Blera > Blera fallax. Next base: position 23,005,595 of record OX337248.1, on the reverse strand, counting down.
GGGAATTATTTGCACAGGGCTCCTAGCCCAAAGAAGAAGAGGATATATGAACGGAAGAGCGTATTGGGAAATATGCAAGCCAGCTTAGAAGAGAGAGCACGCACGCTTGCGCCATGGCAACGATAGTGGGAGAGAGAGACCAGAGGAGAGTGGACCATTCTAGCTATTACAGGCATTATTCCTACAGGGCTCCTAGCCCAAGAGAAGAAGAGGATATATGAACGGAAGAGCGTATTGGGAAATATGCAAGCCAGCTTAGAAAAGAGAGCATGCACGCTTGCGCCACGGCAACGATAGTGGGAGAGAGAGACCAGAGAAGAGTGGACCATTCTAGCTATTACGGGAATTGTACCTACAGGGCTCCTAGCCCAAGAGAAGAAGACGATATATGAACGGAAGAGCGTATTGGGAAATATGCAAGCCAGCTTAGAAGAGAGAGCACGCACGCTTGCGCCATGGCAACGGGAGTGGGAGAGAGAGACCAGAAGGGAGTATACCATTCTAGCTATTACAGGCATTATTCCTACAGGGCTCCTAGCCCAAGAGAAGAAGAAGATATATGAACGGAAGAGCGTATTGGGAAATATACAAGCCAGCTTAGAAGAGAGAGCACGAACTACTGGACTGAACGGAAGCATGGGGAAGTCAATTACTACCTGACTCAGTTTCTCACCGGTCACAGATATTTTCGAGCCTATCTCTACAAGATGCGAAAAGTCGACAGCCCAGAATGCCCCTATGGAGATGCGAGTAACGACGATGCGGAACACACGTTCTTCCACTGCAGGAGATGGCGTGCGCAAAGGCGGTTGTTGGAAAGCGAGTTCCATGGGATAGAACCACAAAATGTCATCCGAGTTGGAATAAGAAAGCAACGAAAATTTAATAAGATGAAGTTGCAAAACCGGCACGAAGAAAATACAAACCCGCAAAAAAGACAAGTCGCTCAACGAATACAAGTCCGGTTCATCGTAGGGGATTGGAAACGACACCACTCTAAAGTAATGCGAAAGCGGTCATAGAGCGGATGGTGTCAAGAAGAAAATGTCCCTGTAGGTTTTGTGGTTGAAAGTTAGACACTACCTGGAAAGAGCGGGTCCTTCCCAGGTGAGCTTTAGCGTCCCACAGAATACCTATGCAAAAAAAGAAAAAAAATTGTTATCGTCATCGTCATCGTCATCGTCATCGTCATCGTCATCGTCATCGTCATCGTCATCGTCATCGTCATCGTCATCGTCATCGTCATCGTCATCGTCATCGTCATCGTCATCGTCTTCGTCATCGTCATCGTCATCGTCATCGTCATCGTCATCGTCATCGTCATCGTCATCGTCATCGTCATCGTCATCGTCATCGTCATCGTCATCGTCATCGTCATCGTCATCGTCATCGTCATCGTCATCGTCATCGTCATCGTCATCGTCATCGTCATCGTCATCGTCATCGTCATCGTCATCGTCATCGTCATCGTCATCCTCATCGTCAGTTCAATGCAGGCGAACAAAGCACCGGGACCCGATGGGATACCAGTGTAAGCATTGAGGATTGCCACGCAGACATGCCCACACAAAGTACTTCATATGTTCAACTGCTGCTTGCGCGCTGGAATAATCCCATCACGCTTTAAAATAGCCAGACTGGCCCTCATTAGTAAGGGAAAATGTGACCTAAGCTTCTCTTCAGCGTACAGACTGCTTTGCATGTTGGATACAGCATTCAAGCTATTCGAAAAGCTTCTGAAACAACGTTTACTGCTATCAATAGAAGAATCTGGAGGGCTGTCAGACAACCAGTACGGGTTCAGACGCGGGCGTTCGACGATAGATGTGGTGCGACATTAGATAAGCACAGTATGGTCGGCTCAATAAGGTAATCGACATTCGAAAAAAATCTGTACCCTGGTTACACTTGATGTTATAAAGGTCTTCATTTCGGCTCGGTGGAAGGACATGCTGGAGGCCCTAAAACATACGTTCAACGTGCCTAAATATCTTCTTCGCATTATAAGGAGCTATCCTACCAGTCGAGTTCTAGTCTACGATACGGAAGAAGGAGAAAGGAGAAGTTAAATTTCTGTCGGATACCCACCATATTGCCAATGTCAGTAGGCACTGAGATGGTGCAGACAAAACCTAGCGCGAAATACTTGGGAGCAACCATCGGCACGAAGCTATCCTTCTGGGAAGATATAAGGCGGGCGTCTGACAAGGCTGCGTCAGTTACTGCTCAGTTACTCGAGCAGATTGATGGCGAATACGAGCGCGCCCATACCAAGGAAACGCCGTCTTCTGATGTCAGTGACGTAGTCAATCTTATTATATGGAGCCGAGATATGGGCAGAAGCTCTTGAAAAGGAGAAGTACCGGAAGCGCATGGCAGCAGTCCAACGGAGGTGAGCCCTGAGAGTTGCCTGTGCTTACCGCACTGTGTCGGAACCAGCCATTCTAGCTTTTACGGGAATTATTCCTATAGGGCTCCTAGCCCAAGAGAAGAAAGGGATATATGAACGGAAGTGCGTATTGGGAAATATGCAAGCCAGCTTAGAAGAGAGAGCACGCATGCTTGCGCCATGGCAACGATAGTGGGAGAGAGAGACCAGAGAAGAGTGGACCATTCTAGCTATTACGGGAATTATTTGCATTTGCACAGGGCTCCTAGCCCAAAGAAGAAGAGGATATATGAACGGAAGAGCGTATTGGGAAATATGCAAGCCAGCTTAGAAGAGAGAGCACGCACGCTTGCGCCATGGCAACGATAGTGGGAGAGAGAGACCAGAGGAGAGTGGACCATTCTAGCTATTACAGGCATTATTCCTACAGGGCTCCTAGCCCAAGAGAAGAAGAGGATATATGAACGGAAGAGCGTATTGGGAAATATGCAAGCCAGCTTAGAAAAGAGAGCATGCACGCTTGCGCCACGGCAACGATAGTGGGAGAGAGAGACCAGAGAAGAGTGGACCATTCTAGCTATTACGGGAATTGTACCTACAGGGCTCCTAGCCCAAGAGAAGAAGACGATATATGAACGGAAGAGCGTATTGGGAAATATGCAAGCCAGCTTAGAAGAGAGAGCACGCACGCTTGCGCCATGGCAACGGGAGTGGGAGAGAGAGACCAGAAGGGAGTATACCATTCTAGCTATTACAGGCATTATTCCTACAGGGCTCCTAGCCCAAGAGAAGAAGAAGATATATGAACGGAAGAGCGTATTGGGAAATATACAAGCCAGCTTAGAAGAGAGAGCACGAACTACTGGACTGAACGGAAGCATGGGGAAGTCAATTACTACCTGACTCAGTTTCTCACCGGTCACAGATATTTTCGAGCCTATCTCTACAAGATGCGAAAAGTCGACAGCCCAGAATGCCCCTATGGAGATGCGAGTAACGACGATGCGGAACACACGTTCTTCCACTGCAGGAGATGGCGTGCGCAAAGGCGGTTGTTGGAAAGCGAGTTCCATGAGATAGAACCACAAAATGTCATCCGAGTTGGAATAAGAAAGCAACGAAAATTTAATAAGATGAAGTTGCAAAACCGGCACGAAGAAAATACAAACCCGCAAAAAAGACAAGTCGCTCAACAAATACAAGTCCGGTTCATCGTAGGGGATTGGAAACGACACCACTCTAAAGTAATGCGAAAGCGGTCATAGAGCGGATGGTGTCAAGAAGAAAATGTCCCTGTAGGTTTTGTGGTTGAAAGTTAGACACTACCTGGAAAGAGCGGGTCCTTCCCATTTGAGCTTTAGCGTCCCACAGAATACCTATGCAAAAAAAGAAAAAAAATTGTTATCGTCATCGTCATCGTCATCGTCATCGTCATCGTCATCGTCATCGTCATCGTCATCGTCATCGTCATCGTCATCGTCATCGTCATCGTCATCGTCATCGTCATCGTCATCGTCATCGTCATCGTCATCGTCATCGTCATCGTCATCGTCATCGTCATCGTCATCGTCATCGTCATCGTCATCGTCATCGTCATCGTCATCGTCATCGTCATCGTCATCGTCATCGTCATCGTCATCGTCATCGTCATCGTCATCGTCATCGTCATCGTCATCGTCATCGTCATCGTCATCGTCATCGTCATCGTCATCGTCATCGTCATCGTCATCGTCATCGTCATCGTCATCGTCATCGTCATCGTCATCGTCATCGTCATCGTCATCGTCATCGTCATCGTCATCGTCATCGTCATCGTCATCGTCATCGTCATCGTCATCGTCATCGTCATCGTCATCGTCATCGTCATCGTCATCGTCATCGTCATCGTCATCGTCATCGTCATCGTCATCGTCATCGTCATCGTCATCGTCATCGTCATCGTCATCGTCATCGTCATCGTCATCGTCATCGTCATCGTCATCGTCATCACGCAGACATGCCCACACAAAGAACTTCATATGTTCAACTGCTGCTTGCGCGCTGGTATAATCCCATCACGCTTTAAAATAGCCAGACTGGCCCTCATTAGTAAGGGAAAATGTGACCTAAGCTTCTCTTCAGCGTACAGACTGCTTTGCATGTTGGATACAGCATTCAAGCTATTCGAAAAGCTTCTGAAACAACGTTTACTGCTATCAATAGAAGAATCTGGAGGGCTGTCAGACAACCAGTACGGGTTCAGACGCGGGCGTTCGACGATAGATGTGGTGCGACATTAGATAAGCACAGTATGGTCGGCTCAATAAGGTAATCGACATTCGAAAAAAATCTGTACCCTGGTTACACTTGATGTTATAAAGGTCTTCATTTCGGCTCGGTGGAAGGACATGCTGGAGGCCCTAAAACATACGTTCAACGTGCCTAAATATCTTCTTCGCATTATGAGGAGCTATAATACCAGTCGAGTTCTAGTCTACGATACGGAAGAAGGAGAAAGGAGAAGTTAAATTTCTGTCGGATACCCACCATATTGCCAATGTCAGTAGGCACTGAGATGGTGCAGACAAAACCTAGCGCGAAATACTTGGGAGCAACCATCGGCACGAAGCTATCCTTCTGGGAAGATATAAGGCGGGCGTCTGACAAGGCTGCGTCAGTTACTGCTCAGTTACTCGAGCAGATTGATGGCGAATACGAGCGCGCCCATACCAAGGAAACGCCGTCTTCTGATGTCAGTGACGTAGTCAATCTTATTATATGGAGCCGAGATATGGGCAGAAGCTCTTGAAAAGGAGAAGTACCGGAAGCGCATGGCAGCAGTCCAACGGAGGTGAGCCCTGAGAGTTGCCTGTGCTTACCGCACTGTGTCGGAACCAGCCATTCTAGCTTTTACGGGAATTATTCCTATAGGGCTCCTAGCCCAAGAGAAGAAAGGGATATATGAACGGAAGTGCGTATTGGGAAATATGCAAGCCAGCTTAGAAGAGAGAGCACGCATGCTTGCGCCATGGCAACGATAGTGGGAGAGAGAGACCAGAGAAGAGTGGACCATTCTAGCTATTACGGGAATTATTTGCACAGGGCTCCTAGCCCAAAGAGGAAGAGGATATATGAACGGAAGAGCGTATTGGGAAATATGCAAGCCAGCTTAGAAGAGAGAGCACGCACGCTTGCGCCATGGCAACGATAGTGGGAGAGAGAGACCAGAGGAGAGTGGACCATTCTAGCTATTACAGGCATTATTCCTACAGGGCTCCTAGCCCAAGAGAAGAAGAGGATATATGAACGGAAGAGCGTATTGGGAAATATGCAAGCCAGCTTAGAAAAGAGAGCACGCACGCTTGCGCCACGGCAACGATAGTGGGAGAGAGAGACCAGAGAAGAGTGGACCATTCTAGCTATTACGGGAATTGTACCTACAGGGCTCCTAGCCCAAGAGAAGAAGACGATATATGAACGGAAGAGCGTATTGGGAAATATGCAAGCCAGCTTAGAAGAGAGAGCACGCACGCTTGCGCCATGGCAACGGGAGTGGGAGAGAGAGACCAGAAGGGAGTATACCATTCTAGCTATTACAGGCATTATTCCTACAGGGCTCCTAGCCCAAGAGAAGAAGAAGATATATGAACGGAAGAGCGTATTGGGAAATATACAAGCCAGCTTAGAAGAGAGAGCACGAACTACTGGACTGAACGGAAGCATGGGGAAGTCAATTACTACCTGACTCAGTTTCTCACCGGTCACAGATATTTTCGAGCCTATCTCTACAAGATGCGAAAAGTCGACAGCCCAGAATGCCCCTATGGAGATGCGAGTAACGACGATGCGGAACACACGTTCTTCCACTGCAGGAGATGGCGTGCGCAAAGGCGGTTGTTGGAAAGCGAGTTCCATGAGATAGAACCACAAAATGTCATCCGAGTTGGAATAAGAAAGCAACGAAAATTTAATAAGATGAAGTTGCAAAACCGGCACGAAGAAAATACAAACCCGCAAAAAAGACAAGTCGCTCAACAAATACAAGTCCGGTTCATCGTAGGGGATTGGAAACGACACCACTCTAAAGTAATGCGAAAGCGGTCATAGAGCGGATGGTGTCAAGAAGAAAATGTCCCTGTAGGTTTTGTGGTTGAAAGTTAGACACTACCTGGAAAGAGCGGGTCCTTCCCATTTGAGCTTTAGCGTCCCACAGAATACCTATGCAAAAAAAGAAAAAAAATTGTTATCGTCATCGTCATCGTCATCGTCATCGTCATCGTCATCGTCATCGTCATCGTCATCGTCATCGTCATCGTCATCGTCATCGTCATCGTCATCGTCATCGTCATCGTCATCGTCATCGTCATCGTCATCGTCATCGTCATCGTCTTCGTCATCGTCATCGTCATCGTCATCGTCATCGTCATCGTCATCGTCATCGTCATCGTCATCGTCATCGTCATCGTCATCGTCATCGTCATCGTCATCGTCATCGTCATCGTCATCGTCATCGTCATCGTCATCGTCATCGTCATCGTCATCGTCATCGTCATCGTCATCGTCATCGTCATCGTCATCGTCATCGTCATCGTCATCGTCATCGTCATCGTCATCGTCATCGTCATCGTCATCGTCATCGTCATCGTCATCGTCATCGTCATCGTCATCGTCATCGTCATCGTCATCGTCATCGTCATCGTCATCGTCATCGTCATCGTCATCGTCATCGTCATCGTCAACGTCAACGTCATCGTCATCGTCATCGTCATCGTCATCGTCATCGTCATCGTCATCGTCATCGTCATCGTCATCGTCATCGTCATCGTCATCGTCATCGTCATCGTCATCGTCATCGTCATCGTCATCGTCATCGTCATCGTCATCGTCATCGTCATCGTCATCGTCATCGTCATCGTCATCGTCATCGTCATCGTCATCGTCATCGTCATCGTCATCGTCATCGTCATCGTCATCGTCATCGTCATCGTCATCGTCATCGTCATCGTCATCGTCATCGTCATCGTCATCGTCATCGTCATCGTCATCGTCATCGTCATCGTCATCGTCATCGTCATCGTCATCGTCATCGTCATCGTCATCGTCATCGTCATCGTCATCGTCATCGTCATCGTCATCGTCATCGTCATCGTCATCGTCATCGTCATCGTCATCGTCATCGTCATCGTCATCGTCATCGTCATCGTCATCGTCATCGTCATCGTCATCGTCATCGTCATCGTCATCGTCATCGTCATCGTCATCGTCATCGTCATCGTCATCGTCATCGTCATCGTCATCGTCATCGTCATCGTCATCGTCATCGTCATCGTCATCGTCATCGTCATCGTCATCGTCATCGTCATCGTCATCGTCATCGTCATCGTCATCGTCATCGTCATCGTCATCGTCATCGTCATCGTCATCGTCATCGTCATCGTCATCGTCATCGTCATCGTCATCGTCATCGTCATCGTCATCGTCATCGTCATCGTCATCGTCATCGTCATCGTCATCGTCATCGTCATCGTCATCGTCATCGTCATCGTCATCGTCATCGTCATCGTCATCGTCATCGTCATCGTCATCGTCATCGTCATCGTCATCGTCATCGTCATCGTCATCTTCATCGTCATCGTCATCGTCATCGTCATCGTCATCACGCAGACATGCCCACACAAAGTACTTCATATGTTCAACTGCTGCTTGCGCGCTGGAATAATCCCATCACGCTGGAAAATAGCCAGACTGGCCCTCATTAGTAAGGGAAAATGTGACCTAAGCTTCTCTTCAGCGTACAGACTGCTTTGCATGTTGGATACAGCATTCAAGCTATTCGAAAAGCTTCTGAAACAACGTTTACTGCTATCAATAGAAGAATCTGGAGGGCTGTCAGACAACCAGTACGGGTTCAGACGCGGGCGTTCGACGATAGATGTGGTGCGACATTAGATAAGCACAGTATGGTCGGCTCAATAAGGTAATCGACATTCGAAAAAAATCTGTACCCTGGTTACACTTGATGTTAAAAAGGTCTTCATTTCGGCTCGGTTAAAGGACATGCTGTAGGCCCTGAAACATACGTTCAACGTGCCCAAATATCTTCTTCGCATGATAAGGAGCTATCCCAGCAGTCATAACCCCCTGAGTGCGGGTAAATTATAAAAAAAAAAAAAATAAAAAAAAAGATACGGAAGAAGGAGAAAGGAGAAGGGAAATTTCTGTCGGAGCAGCTCAAGGCTCTATTCTTGGTCCAGATCTCTGAAACGTCTCCTACGACAGCCTGCTCCGCTTAGAGATGCCGAGAGACACATTCCTGGTGGGATATGCTGACGATGTAGCAGCTGTTATAGTGTCGCGGAATTTGGAGCTGGCCCAACTCAGTTTAAACCAGGTGATGCGTCGGGTAAACGAGTGGATGGAGCAGCATGGCCTAAGCCTGGCAACGGCCAAAGCGGAAATCGTCGTACTCACAAAACGTAGGATACCCACCATATTGCCAATGTCAGTAGGCACTGAGATGGTGCAGACAAAACCTAGCGCGAAATACTTGGAGCAACCATCGGCACGAAGCTATCCTTCTGGGAACATATAAGGCGGGCGTCTGACAAGGCTGCGTCAGTTACTGCTCAGTTACTCGAGCAGATTGATGGCGAATACGAGCGCGCCCATACCAAGCAAACGCCGTCTTCTGATGTCAGTGACGGAGTCAATCTTATTATATGGAGCCGAGATATGGGCAGAAGCTCTTGAAAAGGAGAAGTACCGGAAGCGCATGGCAGCAGTCCAACGGAGGTGAGCCCGGAGGTGAGCCCTGAGAGGTGCCTGTGCTTACCGCACTGTGTCGGAACCAGCCATTCTAGCTTTTACGGGAATTATTCCTATAGGGCTCCTAGCCCAAGAGAAGAAGAGGATATATGAACGGAAGAGCGTATTGGGAAATATGCAAGCCAGCTTAGAAGAGAGAGCACGCACGCTTGCGCCATGGCAACGATAGTGGGAGAGAGAGACCAGAGGAGAGTGGACCATTCTAGCTATTACAGGCATTATTCCTATAGGGCTCCTAGCCCAAGAGAAGAAGAGGATATATGAACGGAAGAGCGTTGGGAAATATGCAGGCCAGCTTAGAAGAGAGAGCACGCACGCTTGCGCCATGGCAACGGTAGTGGGACAGAGAGACCAGAGGAGAGTGGACCATTCTAGCTATTACAGGCATTATTCCTACAGGGCTCCTAGCCCAAGAGAAGAAGAGGATATATGAACGGAAGAGCGTATTGGGAAATATGCAAGCCAGCTTAGAAGAGAGAGCACGCACGCTTGCGCCATGGCAACGATAGTGGGAGAGAGAGACCAGAGGAGAGTGGACCATTCTAGCTATTACACCCATTATTCCTACATTGCTCCTAGCCCAAGAGAAGAAGAGGATATATGAACGGAAGAGGGTATTGGGAAATATGCAAGCCAGCTTAGAAAAGAGAGCACGCACGCTTTCGACAAGGCAACGATTGTGGGAGAGATATAACAGAGAAGAGTGGACCATTCTAGCTATTACGGGAATTCTTCCCACAGGGCTCCTAGCCCAAAGGAAGAAGAGGATATATGAACGGAAGAGCGTATTGGGAAATATGCAAGCCAGCTTAGAAGAGAGAGCACGCACGCTTGCGCCATGGCAACGATAGTGGGAGAGAGAGACCAGAGGAGAGTGGACCATTCTAGCTATTACAGGCATTATTCCTACAGGGCTCCTTGCCCAAGAGAAGAAGAGGATATATGAACGGAAGAGCGTATTGGGAAATATGCAAGCCAGCTTAGAAGAGAGAGCACGCACGCTTGCCCCATGGCAACGTTAGTGGGAGAGAGATAACAGAGAAGAGTGGACCATTCTAGCTATTAGAGGCATTATTCCTACAGGGCTCCTAGCCCAAGAGAAGATGAGGATATATGAACGGAAGAGCGTTGGGAAATATGCAAGCCAGCTTAGAAGAGAGAGCACGCACGCTTGCGCCATGGCAACGGTAGTGGGAGAGAGAAACCAGAGAAGAGTGGACCATTCTAGCTATTACGGGAATTCTTCCCACAGGGCTCCTAGCCCAAAGGAAGAAAAGGATATATGAACGGAAGAGCGTATTGGGAAATATGCAAGCCAGCTTAGAAGAGAGAGCACGCACGCTTGCGCCATGGCAACGATAGTGGGAGAGAAGGACCAGAGAAGAGTGGACCATTCTAGCTATTACGGGAATTGTTCCTACAGGGCTCCTAGCGTATTGGGAAATATGCAAGCCAGCTTAGAAGAGAGAGCACGCACGCTTGCGCCATGGCAACGATAGTGGGAGAGAGACACCAGAGGAGAGTGGACCAGACGACTTCTCGGAGGTCTAAGAATGTGGACTGAGCGGAAGCATGGAGAAGTCAATTACTACCTGCAACCATTGGCACGAAGCTATCCTTCTGGGAACATATAAGGCGGGCGTCTGACAAGGCTGCGTCAGTTACTGCTCAGATACTCGAGCAGATTGATGGCGAATACGAGCGCGCCTATACCAAGCAAACACAGGCACCAAGCCGGACGGGCTGGTGGGGCTAAGCTCAGGCCACTGTGGGGGTCACAGGTGGCGGATAGTGAAAGGCCAACAGAAAAGTAGGTTAGCTGCGAATACCCAATAAGCAGCCCCCGACCAAGAGCGGCAGAGAAGGAGGGCGTGGCTGAAAAGGTCAAAGGAACCCCGACGAACTTTCTGTGACAAGACGAGTAAGCGCCGTCTTCAAATAAGTGCTCCCCACCTTACAAAGTGGCTACGAGGGATAAAGAAAGAAGAAATGGCGAGATCCAAAGGCACCCGCCACAACGTATAACGTGAAGCCTCCAATGGGGAGTATATACGTACATATGTACATACAAATTAAACAGGAAATCACAAAAAGTGTTTTCCTATGTATCAATACGCGATGACTTCGGCATCGCCACTACCACAGACATTAAGACCGAGCCCAGTAAGGTCTTAATTATGGAATACTGGAAATCGAATCGGAATATACTGCTAGAAGAGCTGACGTCTGTAGTATTCTGTCACCTGAGTAAGCAGGAGTGAAATCCGGCTGAAATGGCTTTCAGGCTAATGCTGCAGGCGCCCCCGTCCCGTTAAAACCTTGGCAGGCCTCAAAGTACGTTCAATGTTTCGTCGCCATTAAGTTGGTGGTGTAGGTTCAGATGTAACATTCCTGGTTAGCACCGATCCGGCTCTGGCACAACACCTCATAAGGGTCTGTGTCAACCCTCGCATGGCCTCACTGCTTGCAAAGACAACCATGGGATCCTTAGGTGACTACACATCCGAACATTGATAGCGGCTTTGAGTGGGGACCAAATAGAAATGATTACAACAAACAAAACAAAACCAAACGAAGAAAAACCAAACGAAGAAATACAAAAAAGGATCGAAGAGAACCCCTTCCTTTAGAGTTCAAGGGTGGCTAGGTCGCCAATAAAACAGACGTCAACCACCAATGAAACTAAACGTGGCGAAGAGAATCCCCTCCAAATGGGCCCGAGAGTCGGTGGAACGCCAGCAACCCAAATGGCCTTTGGCTTAGCCCGGAGATCAGATGAAACGCCAAAGGGCCAAGGGACGACTACGACAACCCCCCTATCTGTTTTCCAAAATTTAGGGAAGCAAATAAAGATCCTAGTGGATAAGATGGAGGACGGAAAAAGGCGCTCTATCAACCAGTCAATGCGAGACATCATTGACAAGATCAAGGCATTATACGAGCTGTCAGCGATTGAAATGCGCGACGACAGAGCAAAGGAGGTCATAAGAAAGAATAATGCCTCCCAAACATCGCCGTGGCTGAAAGTAGGTCAGGATGCAAAGAGGAAACCGGAATCAACAGCCGAAATACCATGCTCAAAGCGCCAGCAAAAGTCCACCCCCAGCGAAGAAAATAGGGCATTGCGCGTGAGCAACGAAAAGCCTGATAAAGTGGAAATTGTTTCGAAAGACCAGCAACCCGAGAATAAAGACGGCGAAACCTGGTCAAAAATTGTCAGCAAGTCCCAGAAACAAAAAAATAAAGGGAAAGAAAAACTGCCGAAAACTGAGGAGAAGAAGAAGGCAGAAAACGCTGGAAGGAAGACCCGAAGTAAACCCAGAAGGCCAGATGCCATTGTGATTGCGAAAACGGGAGAGACTTCCTACGCAAATATGCTCAAAAAGATGAGAGCAAACCCTGATCTTAAGGAGCTCGGGGAAAATGTGAATAAGATCAGGAAAACAGCCAAGGGCGAATTGCTGATAGAGCTCAAGAGAGGTAGAGATGGACAAACTGCCAAATACAAAGAAGACATGTCCAAAATCCTCCAAACGGAAGCGAGCATAAAAACACTGTGCCAACACGCTACGGTTGAGCTACGCGACCTAGACGAAGCGACGACACAAAAGGAGATATGCGTGGCCATTGAACAACAACTCCCAACAGCAGGAAGCATAACGGAAGATGCCATCAAATCCATGAGAGTGACAAGGGACGGGACACAAACCGCCCTTATTACCCTCACAGCAGATGCAGCCAACAAACTACTCGCTGTAGGTCGTATAAAGATCGGGTGGGTTAGGTGCAGAGTACGCGAGCACATCACACCTACAAGATGTTTTAAATGTCTTGAATACGGCCATATTGCCAGGCACTGCAAAAATGAAGCGGACCGCGCAGGAACGTGCCTACGCTGTGGAAGCAAGGGGCATGTAGCCAAAAAGTGCACTGCTGAACCAAAGTGTGCCATATGTGACGCGAACTGCAAAGGTGGAAACAACCATGCGACCGGAAGCTATAGATGCGCCGCATACAAAAACGCGATGCGAGAACTAGTAAAGAAGCAATGAAGTGCATCCAGATAAATCTCAATCATTGCGAAGCCGCACAGGATCTGCTTACACAGACAGTCAAAGAGGAAAAAGCAGACCTAGCCCTCATATGCGAACAGTACAAAACTATCCACGCCAACTCAAGATGGGTAGATGACTCCACTAAGACAGCGGCGATATGGACTTGCGGAAAATACGCATTCGAGCGGAAAAACGCAAACAGGAGACCGAATTTCGCCTACGCCAAAATTAAGGGCATCCACTTCTTCAGTTGTTATGCCCCACCGAGCGCAACCATGGCAGAGTACCAACAGATGTTGGATGTACTTGTAGCTGAGGTACGAGGAAAAACACCAGCAATTGTAGCCGGAGACTTTAACTCATGGGCATTCGAATGGGGTAGTACGAGGACCAACCACAGAGGCGAAGCACTGCTGGATGCGTTTGCTAGCCTTGACCTTATACTATTAAACCAAGGAAACAAAGAAACGTTCAATAACGGCAGATCTGGCTCCATCATAGATCTAACGTTTGCCAGCAGAGTTATAGCGAGAAAAACAAAATGGCATGTCTCCGATGTCTATACAAACAGTGACCATCGGGCCATCATTTTTGAAACAATAGAGCCAAGAAGGTTTCAGTACCAAAAAGCTACTAAAAAGGTACAAAAGTTGGGCTGGCAAGGAAAAAATATAGATAGAGAGATGCTCGATTATTGGCTGAGTACCATGGAAATTCCCAGGGGCACAGCTGAAGAACAGGCAAAACAGGTGACGACTTCCCTCACTCGAGGATGCGACGCATCCATGCCACGCAAAGGCAATGGAAATGGAAGAGCCCCGGTGTACTGGTGGAACGACAACATCGCTAAGCTGAGAGCAGACTGCCTCAAAATGCGAAGGCGCCAGCAGCGAGCAAGACGTAGACAAAGAGAAGACTCCGAAGAGATTCGAGATGAATTCTTAAAGAAAAGAAAGGAGCTTCGGAAACTCATTAAAAAGAGTAAAGCTGAATCTTTCCAATCACTAAGAGAAGACCTCCAACATAACCCGTGGGGAAGTGCTTACAAGATAGTTATGGATAAACTAAAAACTGGCACGGCAGGTGCACCGACATGCCCGACTATGATGAATATTATAGTCAGCGGCCTTTTCCCAAGGAACACCAGTGTGCATCTCACCCACGTAATAACAGAGAATGCGGAACCAATACAACCCGTCACAACTGCAGAAGTGCTGGAAGCAGCGGGCTTAATAAAAAGCAATAAGGCCCCCGGAATGGACGGGATCCCAAACTTCGTCCTAAAGGAAGCCATCAAAATCCAACCGGAGGTGTTTGCAAACCTCTATACAAGATGTCTGGCAGAAGGAAAGTTCCCTTTGCAATGGAAGCGACAGAGATTGGTGTTAATCCCGAAAGGCGACAAGCCCCCAGAGCAACCGTCGTCATACAGACCGCTGTGCATGCTAGACACAGTAGGGAAAGTGCTGGAAAGAATTATCCGTGACAGACTTGAACAGTACACAGAAGGAGACAACGGGCTTTCCAACCGACAATACGGTTTCAGGAAAAAGCGAAGCACCACTCATGCGATACAAGCAGTTTGTGAAATTGCACGCGAAGCCATATCTGGGACCAGATGGAAAGGAGGAAGAAAACAGTACTGTGCTGTAGTTACGCTGGACGTCAAAAATGCATTTAACTCGGCCAGCTGGAACTTCATCATGAGAGCGCTGAGGAATATTCGAGTGCCAAACTACCTACTACGAATTATTACCGACTACTTCAAAGACAGAACCCTCTTCTATGATACGGACGAAGGGCCGAAAAGATACAAAATAACAGGAGGAGTCCCACAGGGATCAGTCCTAGGCCCAGCCCTGTGGAATATTATGTATGATGGTGTACTGCGTATGCGAAGACTAAGAGGAGTGGACATAATTGGATACGCCGATGACATTGCGGTGGTGGTAGTGGCTAAAACCCTAGAGGAGGTGACACGAAACTGCAACAGTACCATCAAAGACGTGAAGATATGGCTTCGCTCAACAGGTCTGGAACTAGCGGACCACAAAACGGAGGCTGTCCTCATTAGTAGCCGCAAGAAGGTTGAGCGCCTGACCATACAGGTAGGAGAGCACACTATTGAGTCAAAGCCCTACATAAAGTACCTAGGGGTACTGCTTGACCATAGGCTCAACTTTAGAGACCATCTAACCTACACAAGCGTGAAGGCTAATCGGGCTGTTGCCGCAATATCCAGGCTGATGCCAAATATTGGAGGACCCAGGCAGCCAATTAGAAATCTGCTTGCGACAGTGAGCAAGTCAATCCTCATGTACGCAGCCCCTATATGGGCACCGGCAACAGCCATAAACTCGTACATGAGAAGCATAAACTCTGTACATAGAAGAGCATCGATCAGAGTATCCTGTGCATATAGAACAGTATCGGGGGATGCAATAAGTGTGATAGCGGCGCGAATGCCTATCGAGCTAGAGGTCAAAGTAGCAGCATCAATATACAATGACGAAAACCGGGAGAGAAGAGCCATCAGAGCAGCTGCCGAAATAGAATGGCAACGGCGATGGAGCACATCAGAAAACGGCCGATGGACATACAAACTGCTGCCGAACATAGAAGAATGGACCACAAGAAAACACGGTGAAGTAAACTTCTACCTTACCCAATTTCTAACGGGACATGGAAGCTTCCGGGAATTCCTCTACAAGTACAACATCGTAGACGATCCATTATGTCGTCATTGTGAAGGAAAAATCCAGAACGCCGAGCACGTGCTACTGGAATGCAAGAAATACGTAGCAGCCAGAAATGCCTTAGAACGAGAGATAGGCAATGAAATAACTCCAAGGAGACTGATTTCGTTTATGCTATCAACGAGGGAAGCTTGGGACATCGCCAACCGTATCATTGCAAGCATCATGCAGGAATTACGGTCGGAAAACCAAACACCAAGAGCTCAAGAGGAAGGAAACCCTGGACCATAAGAAGGAGAAGACATGATGTCAAAACCTGCCCCTACGAAGGAATGCCTTGACCGGTAGTACCGTAGGGGGAATCACAGGACAGGGATGGGGGGGTGTTTTAGCCACGTATACATGCAGGAGCATGGAGTCTGGCATAACTCGTAGCACGGGCTACCGAGTATCCATAAAGGATTTCACCCCTCCAGCGCATCAAAAAAAAAAAAAAAAAAAAAAAAAAAAAAAAAAAAAAAAAATACCAAGCAAACGCCGTCTTCTGATGTCAGTGACGTAGTCAATCTTATTATATGGAGCCGAGACATGGGCAGAAGCTCTTGAAAAGGAGAAGTACCGGAAGCGCATAGCAGCAGTCCAACGGAGGTGAGCCCTGAGAGTTGCCTGTGCTTACCGCACTGTGTCTTAACCAGCCATTCTAGCTTTTACCGGAATTATTCCTATTGGGCTCCTAGCCCAAGAGAAGAAGAGGATATATGAACGGAAGAGCGTATTGGGAAATATGCAAGCCAGCTTAGAAGAGAGAGCACGCACGCTTGCGCCATGGCAACGGTAGTGGGAGAGAGAGACCAGAAGAGAGTGGACCATTCTAGCTATTACAGGCATTATTCCTATGTGAACGGAATAGCGTATTTTGAAATATGCGAGCCAGCTTAGAAGAGAGAGCACGCACGCTTGCGCCATGGCAACGATAGTGGGAGAAAGAGACCAGAGGAGAGTGGACCATTCTAGTTATTACAGGCATTATTCCTATAGGGCTCCTAGCCCAAGAGAAGAAGAGGATATATGAACGGAAGAGCGTTGGGAAATATGCAAGCCAGCTTAGAAGAGAGAGCACGCACGCTTGCGCCATGGCAACGGTAGTGGGAGAGAGAGACCAGAGGAGAGTAGACCATTCTAGCTATTACAGGCATTATTCCTACAGGGCTCCTAGCCCAAGAGAAGGAGAGGATATATGAACGGAAGAGGGTATTGGGAAATATGCAAGCCAGCTTAGAAGAGAGAGCACGCACGCTTGCGCCATGGCAACAATAGTGGCAGAGAGAGACCAGAGGAGAGTGGACCATTCTAGCTATTACAGGCATTATTCCTACAGGGCTCCTAGCCCAAGAGAAGAAGAGGATATATGAACGGAAGAGCGTATTGGGAAATATGCAAGCCAGCTTAGAAGAGAGAGCACGCACGCTTGCGCCATGGCAACGATAGTGGGAGAGAGAGACCAGAGGAGAGTGGACCATTCTAGCTATTACAAGCATTATTCCTACAGGGCTCCTAGCCCAAGAGAAAAAGGGGATATATGAACGGAAGAGCATATTGGGAAATATGCAAGCCAGCTTAGAAGAGAGAGCACGAACGCTTGCGAGATGGCAACGATAGTGGGAGAGAGAGACCAGAGGAGAGTGGACTAGACGACTTCTCGGAGATCTAAGAATATGGACTGAACGGAAGCATGGAGAAGTCAATTACTACCTGACTCAGTTTCACACCGGTCACAGATATTTTCGAGCCTATCTTTACAAGATGCGAAAAGTCGACAGCCCAGCTTGAACCTATGGAGATGCGAGTAACGACGATGCGGAACACACGTTCTTCCACTGCAGGAGATGGCGTGCGCTAAGGCGGTTGTTTCAAATCGAGTTCCATGAGATAGAAAAACAAAATGTCATCCGAGCTATAATAAGATAGCTTTGTATATTGAAACTGTACTACGCGTGAAGAAAAGCAACGAAAATTTAATAAGATGAAGTTGCAAAACCGGCACGAAGAAAATACAAACCCGCAAAAAAGACAAGTCGCTCAGCGAAAATACAAACCCGCAAAAAAGACAAGTCGCTCAACGAATATAATAAGATGAAGTTGCAAATCCGGCACGAAGAAAATACAAACCCGCAAAAAAGACAAGTCGCTCAACGAATATAAGTCCGGTTCCCCGTAGGGGATTGGAAACGACACCACTCTGAAGTAGTGCGAAAGCGGTAAAAGAGTGGATGGTGTCAAGAAGAAAATGTCCCTGTGGGGTTGGTGGTTGAAAGTTCCACACTACCTGGAAAGAGCGGTTCCTTCCCAGGTGAGCTTTAGCGTCCCACAGAATACCTATGCAAAAAAGAACAAAAAATTGTCATCGTCATCGTCATCGTCATCGTCATCGTCATCGTCATCGTCATCGTCATCGTCATCGTCATCGTCATCGTCATCGTCATCGTCATCGTCATCGTCATCGTCATCGTCATCGTCATCGTCATCGCCATCGTCATCGCCATCGTCATCGTCATCGTCATCGTCATCGTCATCGTCATCGTCATCGTCATCGTCATCGTCATCGTCATCGTCATCGTCATCGTCATCGTCATCGTCATCGTCATCGTCATCGTCATCGTCATCGTCATCGTCATCGTCATCGTCATCGTCATCGTCATCGTCATCGTCATCGTCATCGTCATCGTCATCGTCATCGTCATCGTCATCGTCATCGTCATCGTCATCGTCATCGTCATCGTCATCGTCATCGTCATCGTCATCGTCATCGTCATCGTCATCGTCATCGTCATCGTCATCGTCATCGTCATCGTCATCGTCATCGTCATCGTCATCGTCATCGTCATCGTCATCGTCATCGTCATCGTCATCGTCATCGTCATCGTCATCGTCATCGTCATCGTCATCGTCATCGTCATCGTCATCGTCATCGTCATCGTCATCGTCATCGTCATCGTCATCGTCATCGTCAGCGTCATCGTCATCGTCATCGTCATCGTCATCGTCATCGTCATCGTCATCGTCATCGTCATCGTCATCGTCATCGTCATCGTCATCGTCATCGTCATCGTCATCGTCATCGTCATCGTCATCGTCATCGTCATCGTCATCGTCATCGTCATCGTCATCGTCATCGTCATCGCCATCGTCATCGTCATCGCCATCGTCATCTTCATCGTCATTGTCATCGTCATCGTCATCGTCATGGTCATCGTCATCGTCATGGTCATCGTCATCGTCATCGTCATCGTCATCGTCATCGTCATCGTCATCGTCATCGTCATCGTCATCGTCATCGTCATCGTCATCGTCATCGTCATCGTCATCGTCATCGTCATCGTCATCGTCATCGTCATCGTCATCGTCATCGTCATCGTCATCGTCATCGTCATCGTCATCGTCATCGTCATCGTCATCGTCATCGTCATCGTCATCGTCATCGTCATCGTCATCGTCATCGTCATCGTCATCGTCATCGTCATCGTCATCGTCATCGTCATCGTCATCGTCAGCGTCATCGTCATCGTCATCGTCATCGTCATCGTCATCGTCATCGTCATCGTCATCGTCATCGTCATCGTCATCGTCATCGTCATCGTCATCGTCATCGTCATCGTCATCGTCATCGTCATCGTCATCGTCATCGTCATCGTCATCGTCATCGTCATCGTCATCGTCATCGTCATCGTCATCGTCATCGTCATCGTCATCGTCATCGTCATCGTCATCGTCATCGTCATCGTCATCGTCATCGTCATCGTCATCGTCATCGTCATCGTCATCGTCATCGTCATCGTCATCGTCATCGTCATCGTCATCGTCATCGTCATCGTCATCGTCATCGTCATCGTCATCGTCATCGTCATCGTCATCGTCATCGTCATCGTCATCGTCATCGTCATCGTCATCGTCATCGTCATCGTCATCGTCATCGTCATCGTCATCGTCATCGTCATCGTCATCGTCATCGTCATCGTCATCGTCATCGTCATCGTCATCGTCGTCGTCATCGTCATCGTCATCGTCATCGTCACCGTCATTGTCATCGATATCGTCATCGTCATCGTCATCGTCATCGTCATCGTCATCGTCATCGTCATCGTCATCGTCATAGTCATCGTCATCGTCATCGTCATCGTCATCGTCGTCGTCATCGTCATCGTCATCGTCATCGTCACCGTCATTGTCATCGATATCGTCATCGTCATCGTCATCGTCATCGTCATCGTCATCGTCATCGTCATCGTCATCGTCATCGTCATCGTCATCGTCATCGTCATCGTCATCGTCATCGTCATCGTCATCGTCATCGTCATCGTCATCGTCATCGTCATCGTCATCGTCATCGTCATCGTCATCGTCATCGTCATCGTCATCGTCATCGTCATCGTCATCGTCATCGTCATCGTCATCGTCATCGTCATCGTCATCGTCATCGTCATCGTCATCGTCAGCGTCAGCGTCATCGTCATCGTCATCGTCATCGTCATCGTCATCGTCATCGTCATCGTCATCGTCATCGTCATCGTCATCGTCATCGTCATCGTCATCGTCATCGTCATCGTCATCGTCATCGTCATCGTCATCGTCATCGTCATCGTCATCGTCATCGTCATCGTCATCGTCATCGTCATCGTCATCGTCATCGTCATCGTCATCGTCATCGTCATCGTCATCGTCATCGTCATCGTCATCGTCATCGTCATCGTCATCGTCATCGTCATCGTCATCGTCATCGTCATCGTCATCGTCATCGTCATCGTCATCGTCATCGTCATCGTCATCGTCATCGTCATCGTCATCGTCATCGTCATCGTCATCGTCATCGTCATCGTCATCGTCATCGTCATCGTCATCGTCATCGTCATCGTCATCGTCATCGTCATCGTCATCGTCATCGTCATCGTCATCGTCATCGTCATCGTCATCGTCATCGTCATCGTCATCGTCATCGTCATCGTCATCGTCATCGTCATCGTCATCGTCATCGTCATCGTCATCGTCATCGTCATCGTCATCGTCATCGTCATCGTCATCGTCATCGTCATCGTCATCGTCATCGTCATCGTCATCGTCATCGTCATCGTCATCGTCATCGTCATCGTCATCGTCATCGTCATCGTCATCGTCATCGTCATCGTCATCGTCATCGTCATCGTCATCGTCATCGTCATCGTCATCGTCATCGTCATCGTCATCTTCATCTTCATCGTCATCGTCATCGTCATCGTCATCGTCATCGTCATCGTCATCGTCATCGTCATCGTCATCGTCATCGTCATCGTCATCGTCATCGTCATCGTCATCGTCATCGTCATCGTCATCGTCATCGTCATCGTCATCGTCATCGTCATCGTCATCGTCATCGTCATCGTCATCGTCATCGTCATCGTCATCGTCATCGTCATCGTCATCGTCATCGTCATCGTCATCGTCATCGTCATCGTCATCGTCATCGTCATCGTCATCGTCATCGTCATCGTCATCGTCATCGTCATCGTCATCGTCATCGTCATCGTCATCGTCATCGTCATCGTCATCGTCATCGTCATCGTCATCGTCATCGTCATCGTCATCGTCATCGTCATCGTCATCGTCATCGTCATCGTCATCGTCATCGTCATCGTCATCGTCATCGTCATCGTCATCGTCATCGTCATCGTCATCGTCATCGTTATCGTCATCGTCATCGTCATCGTCATCGTCATCGTCATCGTCATCGTCATCGTCATCGTCATCGTCATCGTCATCGTCATCGTCATCGTCATCGTCATCGTCATCGTCATCGTCATCGTCATCGTCATCGTCATCGTCATCGTCATCGTCATCGTCATCGTCATCGTCATCGTCATCGTCATCGTCATCGTCATCGTCATCGTTATCGTCATTGTCATCGTCATCGTCATCGTCATCGTCATCGTCATCGTCATCGTCATCGTCATCGTCATCGTCATCGTCATCGTCATCGTCATCGTCATCGTCATCGTCATCGTCATCGTCATCGTCATCGTCATCGTCATCGTCATCGTCATCGTCATCGTCATCGTCATCGTCATCGTCATCGTCGTCGGCATCGTCATCGTCATCGTCATCGTCACCGTCATTGTCATCGATATCGTCATCGTCATCGTCATCGTCATCGTCATCGTCATCGTCATCGTCATCGTCATCGTCATCGTCATCGTCATCGTCATCGTCATCGTCATCGTCATCGTCATCGTCATCGTCATCGTCATCGTCATCGTCATTGTCATCGATATCGTCATCGTCATCGTCATCGTCATCGTCATCGTCATCGTCATCGTCATCGTCATCGTCATCGTCATCGTCATCGTCATCGTCATCGTCATCGTCATCGTCATCGTCATCGTCATCGTCATCGTCATCGTCATCGTCATCGTCATCGTCATCGTCATCGTCATCGTCATCGTCATCGTCATCGTCATCGTCGTCGTCATCGTCATCGTCACCGTCATTGTCATCGATATCGTCATCGTCATCGTCATCGTCATCGTCATCGTTATCGTCATCGTCATCGTCACCGTCATTGTCATCGATATCGTCATCGTCATCGTCATTGTCATCGATATCGTCATCGTCATCGTCATCGTCATCGTCATCGTCATCTTCATCGTCGTCGTCATCGTCATAGTCATCGTCATCGTCATCGTCATCGTCATCGTCGTCGTCATCGTCATCGTCATCGTCATCGTCACCGTCATTGTCATCGATATCGTCATCGTCATCGTCATCGTCATCGTCATCGTCACCGTCATTGTCATCGATATCGTCATCGTCATCGTCATCGTCATCGTCATCGTCATCGTCATCGTCATCGTCATCGTCGTCGTCATCGTCATCGTCATCGTCATCGTCATCGTCATCGTCATCGTCATCGTCATCGTCATCGTCATCATCAGTTCAATGCAGGCGAACAAAGCACCGGGACCCGATGGGATACCAGTGTAAGCTTTGAGGATTGCCACGCAGACATGCCCACACAAAGTACTTCATATGTACAACTGCTGCTTGCGCGCTGGAATAATCCCATCACGCTGGAAAATAGCCAGACTGGCCCTCATTAGTAAGGGAAAATGTGACCTAAGCTTCTCTTCAGCGTACAGACTGCTTTGCATGTTGGATACAGCATTCAAGCTATTCGAAAGGCTTCTGAAACAACGTTTACTGCTATCAATAGAAGAATCTGGAGGGCTGTCAGACAACCAGTACGGGTTCAGACGCGGGCGTTCGATAATAGATGTGGTGCGACATTTGATAAGCACAGTATGGTCGGCTCAATAAGGTAATCGACATTCGAAAAAAATCTGTACCCTGGTTACACTTGATGTTAAAAAGGTCTTCATTTCGGCTCGGTTAAAGGACATGCTGGAGGCCCTGAAACATACGTTCAACGTGCCCAAATATCTTCTTCGCATGATAAGGAGCTATCCCAGCAGTCGAGTTCTAGCCTACGATACGGAAGAAGGAGAAAGGAGAAGGGAAATTTCTGCCGGAGCAGCTCAAGGCTCTATTCATGGTCCAGATCTCTGGAACGTCTCCTACGACAGCCTGCTCCGCTTAGAGATGCCGAGAGACACATTCCTGGTGGGATATGCTGACGATGTAGCAGCTGTTATAGTGTCGCGGAATTTGGAGCTGGCCCAACTCAGTTTAAACCAGGTGATGCGTCGGGTAAACGAGTGGATGGAGCAGCATGGCCTAAGCCTGGCAACGGCCAAAGCGGAAATCGTCGTACTCACAAAACGTAGGATACCCACCATATTGCCAATGTCAGTAGGCACTGAGATGGTGCAGACAAAACCTAGCGCGAAATACTTGGGAGCAACCATCGGCACGAAGCTATCCTTCTGGGAACATGTAAGGCGGGCGTCTGACAAGGCTGCTTCAGTTACTGCTCAGTTACTCGAGCAGATTGATGGCGAATACGAGCGCGCCCATACCAAGCAAACGTCGTCTTCTGATGTCAGTGACGGAGTCAATCTTATTATATGGAGCCGAGATATGGGCAGAAGCTCTTGAAAAGGAGAAGTACCGGAAGCGCATGGCAGCAGTCCAACGGAGGTGAGCCCTGAGAGTTGCCTGTTCTTACCGCACTGTGTCGGAACCAGCCATTCTAGCTTTTACGGGAATTATTCCAATAGGGCTCCTAGCCCAAGAGAAGAAGAGGATATATGAACGGAAGTGCGTATGGGGAAATATGCAAGCCAGCTAAGAAGAGAGAGCACGCACGCAACGATAGTGGGAGAGAGAGACCAGAGAAGAGTGGACCATTCTAGCTATTACGGGAATTATTCCTACAGGGCTCCTAGCATAAGAGAAGAAGAGGATATATGAACGGAAGAGCGTATTGGGAAATATGCAAGCCAGCTTAGAAGAGAGAGCACGCACGCTTGCGCCATGGCAATGATAGTGGGAGAGAGAGACCAGAGAATAGTGGACCATTTTAGCTATTACGGGAATTATTTGTACAGGGCTCCTAGCCCAAAAGAAGAAGAGGATATATGTATGAACGGAAGAGCGTATTGGGAAATATGCAAGCCAGCTTAGAAGAGAGAGCACGCACGCTTGCGCAATGGCAACGATAGTGGGCGAGAGAGACCAGAGAAGAGTGGACCATTCTATCTATTACAGACATTATTCCTACAGAGCTCCTAGCCCAAGAGAAGAAGAGGATATATGAACGGAAGAGCGTATTGGGAAACATGCAAGCCAGCTTAGAAAAGAAAGCACGCACGCTTGCGACAAGGTAACGATTGTGGGAGAGAGATAACAGAGAAGAGTGGACCATTCTAGCTATTATTGGAATTGTTCCCACAGGGCTCCTAGCCCAAACGTAGAAGAGGATATATGAACGGAAGAGCGTATTGGGAAATATGCAAGCCAGCTTGGAAGAGAGAGTACGCACGCTTGCGCCATGGCAACGATAGTGGGCGAGAGAGACCAGAGAAGAGTGGACCATTCTATCTATTACAGGCATTATTCCTACAGAGCTCCTAGCCCAAGAGAAGAAGAGGATATATGAACGGAAGGGCGTATTGGGAAATATGCAAGCCAGCTTAGAAGAGAGAGCACGCACGCTTGCGCCATGGCAACGATAGTGGGAGGGAGAGACCAGAGAATAGTGGACCATTCTAGCTATTACGGGAATTATTTGTACATTGCTCCTAGCCCAAGAGAAGAAGAGGATATATGAACGGAAGAGCGTATTGGGAAACATGCAAGCCAGCTTAGAAGAGAGAGCACGCACGCTTGCGCCATGGCAACGATAGTGGGAGAGAGAGACCAGAGAATAGTGGACCATTCTAGCTATTACGGGAATTATTTGTACAGGGCTCCTAGCCCAAAAGAAGGAGAGGATATATGAACGGAAGAGCGTATTGGGAAATATGCAAGCCAGCTTGGAAGAGAGAGCACGCACGCTTGCGACAAAGCAACGATTGTGGGAGAGAGATAACAGAGAAGAGTGGACCATTCTAGCTATTATTGGAATTGTTTCCACAGGGCTCCTAGCCCAAAGGTAGAAGAGGATATATGAACGGAAGAGCGTATTGGGAAATATGCAAGCCAGCTTAGAAGAGGGAGCACGCACGCTTGCGCCATGGCAACGATAGTGGGCGAGAGAGACCAGAGAAGAGTGGACCATTCTATCTATTACAGACATTATTCCTACAGAGCTCCTAGCCCAAGAGAAGAAGACGATATATGAACGGAAGAGCGTATTGGGAAACATGCAAGCCAGCTTAGAAAAGAAAGCACGCACGCTTGCGACAAGGTAACGATTGTGGGAGAGAGATAACAGAGAAGAGTGGACCATTCTAGCTATTATTGGAATTGTTCCCACAGGGCTCCTAGCCCAAAGGTAGAAGAGGATATATGAACGAAAGAGCGTATTGGGAAATATGCAATGCAGCTTAGAAGAGAGAGCACGCACGCTTGCGCCATGGCAACGATAGTGGGCGAGAGAGACCAGAGAAGAGTGGACCATTCTAGCTATTACGGGAATTGTTCCTACAGGGCTCCTAGCCCAAGAGAAGTAGATGATATATGAACGGAAGAGCGTATTGGGAAATATGCAAGCCAGCTTAGAAGAGAACCAGAAAACGTCATCCGAGCTGGAATAAGATAGCTTTGTATATTGAAACTGTACTACGCGTGAAGAAAAGCAACGAAAATTTAATAAGATGAAGTTGCAAAACCGGCACGAAGAAAATACAAACCCGCAAAAAAGACAAGTCGCTCAACGAATATAAGTCCGGTTATCCGTAGGGGATTGGAAACGACACCACTCTGAAGTAATGCGAAAGCGGTCATAGAGTGGATTGTGTCAAGAAGAAAACGTCCCTGTGGGTTTGGTGGTTGAAAGTTCCACACTACCTGGAAAGAGCGGGTCCTTCCCAGGTGAGCTTTAGCGTCCCACCACAGAATACCTATGCAAAAAAAGAAAAAAAAATTGTCATCGTCATCGTCATCGAAATCGTCATCGCCATCGTCATCGTCATCGTCATCGTCATCGTCATCGTCATCGTCATCATCATCGTCATCGTCATCGTCATCGTCATCGTCATCGTCATCGTCATCGTCATCGTCATCGTCATCGTCATCGTCATCGTCATCGTCATCGTCATCGTCATCGTCATCGTCATCGTCATCGTCATCGTCATCGTCATCGTCATCGTCATCGTCATCGTCATCGTCATCGTCATCGTCATCGTCATCGTCATCGTCATCGTCATCGTCATCGTCATCGTCATCGTCATCGTCATCGTCATCGTCATCGTCATCGTCATCGTCATCGTCATCGTCATCGTCATCGTCATCGTCATCGTCATCGTCATCGTCATCGTCATCGTCATCGTCATCGTCATCGTCATCGTCATCGTCATCGTCATCGTCATCGTCATCGTCATCGTCATCGTCATCGTCATCGTCATCGTCATCGTCATCGTCATCGTCATCGTCATCGTCATCGTCATCGTCATCGTCATCGTCATCGTCATCGTCATCGTCATCGTCATCGTCATCGTCATCGTCATCGTCATCGTCATCGTCATCGTCATCGTCATCGTCATCGTCATCGTCATCGTCATCGTCATCGTCATCGTCATCGTCATCGTCATCGTCATCGTCATCGTCATCGTCATCGTCATCGTCATCGTCATCGTCATCGTCATCGTCATCGTCATCGTCATCGTCATCGTCATCGTCATCGTCATCGTCATCGTCATCGTCATCGTCATCGTCATCGTCATCGTCATCGTCATCGTCATCGTCATCGTCATCGTCATCGTCATCGTCATCGTCATCGTCATCGTCATCGTCATCGTCATCGTCATCGTCATCGTCATCGTCATCGTCATCGTCATCGTCATCGTCATCGTCATCGTCATCGTCATCGTCATCGTCATCGTCATCGTCATCGTCATCGTCATCGTCATCGTCATCGTCATCGTCATCGTCATCGTCATCGTCATCGTCATCGTCATCGTCATCGTCATCGTCATCGTCATCGTCATCGTCATCGTCATCGTCATCGTCATCGTCATCGTCATCGTCATCGTCATCGTCATCGTCATCGTCATCGTCATCGTCATCGTCATCGTCATCGTCATCGTCATCGTCATCGTCATCGTCATCGTTATCGTCATCGTCATCGTCATCGTCACCGTCATTGTCATCGATATCGTCATCGTCATCGTCATCGTCATCGTCATCGTCACCGTCATTGTCATCGATATCGTCATCGTCATCGTCATCGTCATCGTCATCGTCATCGTCATCGTCATCGTCATCGTCATCGTCATCGTCATCGTCATCGTCATCGTCATCGTCATCGTCATCGTCATCGTCATCGTCATCGTCACCGTCATTGTCATCGATATCGTCATCGTCATCGTCATCGTCACCGTCATTGTCATCGATATCGTCATCGTCATCGTCATCGTCATCGTCATCGTCATCGTCATCGTCATCGTCATCGTCATCGTCATCGTCATCGTCATCGTCATCGTCATCGTCATCGTCATCGTCATCGTCATCGTCATCGTCATCGTCATCGTCATCGTCATCGTCATCGTCATCGTCATCGTGATCGTCATCGTCATCGTCATCGTCATCGTCGTCGCCATCGTCATCGTCATCGTCATCGTCATCGTCATCGTCATCGTCATCGTCATCGTCATCGTCATCGTCATCGTCATCGTCATCGTCATCGTCATCGTCATCGTCATCGTCATCGTCATCGTCATCGTCATCGTCATCGTCATCGTCATCGTCATCGTCATCGTCATCGTCATCGTCATCGTCATCGTCAGTTCAATGCAGGCGAACAAAGCACCGGGACCCGATGGGATACCAGTGTAAGCTTTGAGGATTGCCACGCAGACATGCCCACACAAAGTACTTCATATGTACAACTGCTGCTTGCGCGCTGGAATAATCCCATCACGCTGGAAAATAGCCAGACTGGCCCTCATTAGTAAGGGAAAATGTGACCTAAGCTTCTCTTCAGCGTACAGACTGCTTTGCATGTTGGATACAGCATTCAAGCTATTCGAAAGGCTTCTGAAACAACGTTTACTGCTATCAATAGATGAATCTGGAGGGCTGTCAGACAACCAGTACGGGTTCAGACGCGGGCGTTCGATGATAGATGTGGTGCGACATTTGATAAGCACAGTATGGTCGGCTCAATAAGGTAATCGACATTCGAAAAAAATCTGTACCCTGGTTGCACTTGATGTTAAAAAGGTCTTCATTTCGGCTCGGTTAAAGGACATGCTGGAGGCCCTGAAACATACGTTCAACGTGCCCAAATATCTTCTTCGCATGATAAGGAGCTATCCCAGCAGTCGAGTTCTAGTCTACGATACGGAAGAAGGAGAAAGGAGAAGGGAAATTTCTGCCGGAGCAGCTCAAGGCTCTATTGTTGGTCCAGATCTCTGAAACGTCTCCTACGACAGCCTGCTCCGCTTAGAGATGCCGAGAGACACATTCCTGGTGGGATATGCTGACGATGTAGCAGCTGTTATAGTGTCGCGGAATTTGGAGCTGGCCCAACTCAGTTTAAACCAGGTGATGCGTCGGGTAAACGAGTGGATGGAGCAGCATGGCCTAAGCCTGGCAACGGCCAAAGCGGAAATACTCACAAAACGTAGGATACCCACCATATTGCCAATGTCAGTAGGCACTGAGATGGTGCAGACAAAACCTAGCGCGAAATACTTGGGAGCAACCATCGGCACGAAGCTATCCTTCTGGGAACATGTAAGGCGGGCGTCTGACAAGGCTGCGTCAGTTACTGCTCAGTTACTCGAGCAGATTGATGGCGAATACGAGCGCGCCCATACCAAGCAAACGCCGTCTTCTGATGTCAGTGACGGAGTCAATCTTATTATATGGAGCCGAGATATGGGCAGAAGCTCTTGAAAAGGAGAAGTACCGGAAGCGCATGGCAGCAGTCCAACGGAGGTGAGCCCTGAGAGTTGCCTGTTCTTACCGCACTGTGTCGGAACCAGCCATTCTAGCTTTTACGGGAATTATTCCTATAGGGCTCCTAGCCCAAGAGAAGAAGAGGATATATGAACGGAAGTGCGTATTGGGAAATATGCAAGCCAGCTTAGAAGAGAGAGCACGCACGCTTGCGCCATGGCAACGATAGTGGGAGAGAGAGACCAGAGAAGAGTGGACCATTCTAGCTATTACGGGAATTATTCCTACAGGGCTCCTAGCCCAAGAGAAGAAGAGGATATATGAACGGAAGAGCGTATTGGGAAATATGCAAGCCAGCTTAGAAGAGAGAGCACGCACGCTTGCGCCATGGCAACGATAGTGGGAGAGAGAGACCAGAGAAGAGTGGACCATTCTAGCTATTACGGGAATTATTTGTACAGGGCTCCTAGCCCAAAAGAAGAAGAGGATATATGTATGAACGGAAGAGCGTATTGGGAAATATGCAAGCCAGCTTAGAAAGGAGAGCACGCACGCTTGCGCCATGGCAACGATAGTGGGCGAGAGAGACCAGAGAAGAGTGGACCATTCTAGCTATTATTGGAATTGTTTCCACAGGGCTCCTAGCCCAAACGTAGAAGAGGATATATGAACGGAAGAGCGTATTGGGAAATATGCAAGCCAGCTTGGAAGAGAGAGCACGCACGCTTGCGCCATGGCAACGATAGTGGGCGAGAGAGACCAGAGAAGAGTGGACCATTCTATCTATTACAGACATTATTCCTACAGAGCTCCTAGCCCAAGAGAAGAAGACGATATATGAACGGAAGAGCGTATTGGGAAACATGCAAGCCAGCTTAGAAAAGAAAGCACGCACTCTTGCGACAAGGTAACGATTGTGGGAGAGAGATAACAGAGAAGAGTGGACCATTCTAGCTATTATTGGAATTGTTCCCACAGGGCTCCTAGCCCAAAGGTAGAAGAGGATATATGAACGAATGAGCGTATTGGGAAATATGCAATGCAGCTTAGAAGAGAAAGCACGCACGCTTGCGCCATGGCAACGATAGTGGGCGAGAGAGACCAGAGAAGAGTGGACCATTCTAGCTATTACGGGAATTGTTCCTACAGGGCTCCTAGCCCAAGAGAAGTAGATGATATATGAACGGAAGAGCGTATTGGGAAATATGCAAGCCAGCTTAGAAGAGAGAGCATGCACGCTTGCGCCATGGCAACCGTAGTGGGAGAGAGAGACCAGAGATGAGTGGACCATTCTAGCCATTACGGGAATTATTCCTACAGGGCTCCTCGCCCAAGAGAAGAAGAGGATATATGAACGGAAGAGCATATTTCCCAATGCAAGCCAGCTTAGAAAAGAGAGCATGCGACAAGGCAATGATTGTGGGAGAGAGATACCAGAGAAGAGTGGACCATTCTAGCTATTACGGGAATTGTTCCCACAGGGCTCCTAGCCCAAAGGAAGAAAAGGATATATGAACGGAAGAGCGTATTGGGAAATATGCAAGCCAGCTTAGAAGAGAGAGCACGCACGCTTGCGCCACGGCAACGATAGTGGGAGAGAGAGACCAGAGAAGAGTGGACCATTCTAGCCATTACGGGAATTATTCCTACAGGGCTCCTCGCCCAAGCGAGCCTATTTCTACAAGATGCGAAAAGTCGACAGCCCAGCATGCCCCTATGGAGATGCGAGTAACGACGATGCGGAACACACGTTCTTCCACTGCAGGAGATGGCGTGCGCAAAGGCGGTTGTTGGAAAGCGAGTTCCATGAGATAGAACCACAAAACGTCATCCGAGCTGGAATAAGATAGCTTTGTATATTGAAACTGTACTACGCGTGAAGAAAAGCAACGAAAATTTAATAAGATGAAGTTGCAAAACCGGCACGAAGAAATACAAACCCGCAAAAAAGACAAGTCGCTCAACGAATATAAGCCCGGTTCCCCGTAGGGGACTGGAAACAACACCACTCTGAAGTAATGCGAAAGCGGTCATAGAGTGGATTGTGTCAAGAAGAAAACGTCCCTGTGGGTTTGCTGGTTGAAAGTTCCACACTACCTGGAAAGAGCGGGTCCTTCCCAGGTGAGCTTTAGCGTCCCACAGAATACCTATGCAAAAAAAGAAAAAAAAATTGTCATCGTCATCGTCATCGAAATCGTCATCGCCATCGTCATCGTGACGTTATCGTGACGTTATCGTGACGTCATCGTCATCGTCATCGTCATCGTCATCGTCATCGTCATCGTCATCGTCATCGTCATCGTCATCGTCATCGTCATCGTCATCGTCATCGTCATCGTCATCGTCATCGTCATCGTCATCGTCATCGTTATCGTCATCGTCATCGTCATCGTCATCGTCATCGTCATCGTCATCGTCATCGTCATCGTCATCGTCATCGTCATCGTCATCGTCATCGTCATCGTCATCGTCATCGTCATCGTCATCGTCATCGTCATCGTCATCGTCATCGTCATCGTCATCGTCATCGTCATCGTCATCGTCATCGTCATCGTCATCGTCATCGTCATCGTCATCGTCGTCGCCATCGTCATCGTCATCGTCATCGTCATCGTCATCGTCATCGTCATCGTCATCGTCATCGTCATCGTCATCGTCATCGTCATCGTCATCGTCATCGTCATCGTCATCGTCATCGTCAGTTCAATGCAGGCGAACAAAGCACCGGGACCCGATGGGATACCAGTGTAAGCTTTGAGGATTGCCACGCAGACATGCCCACACAAAGTACTTCATATGTACAACTGCTGCTTGCGCGCTGGAATAATCCCATCACGCTGGAAAATAGCCAGACTGGCCCTCATTAGTAAGGGAAAATGTGACCTAAGCTTCTCTTCAGCGTACAGACTGCTTTGCATGTTGGATACAGCATTCAAGCTATTCGAAAGGCTTCTGAAACAATGTTTACTGCTATCAATAGAAGAATCTGGAGGGCTGTCAGACAACCAGTACGGGTTCAGACGCGGGCGTTCGATGATAGATGTGGTGCGACATTTGATAAGCACAGTATGGTCGGCTCAATAAGGTAATCGACATTCGAAAAAAATCTGTACCCTGGTTGCACTTGATGTTAAAAAGGTCTTCATTTCGGCTCGGTTAAAGGACATGCTGGAGGCCCTGAAACATACGTTCAACGTGCCCAAATATCTTCTTCGCATGATAAGGAGCTATCCCAGCAGTCGAGTTCTAGTCTACGATACGGAAGAAGGAGAAAGGAGAAGGGAAATTTCTGCCGGAGCAGCTCAAGGCTCTATTCTTGGTCCAGATCTCTGAAACGTCTCCTACGACAGCCTGCTCCGCTTAGAGATGCCGAGAGACACATTCCTGGTGGGATATGCTGACGATGTAGCAGCTGTTATAGTGTCGCGGAATTTGGAGCTGGCCCAACTCAGTTTAAACCAGGTGATGCGTCGGGTAAACGAGTGGATGGAGCAGCATGGCCTAAGCCTGGCAACGGCCAAAGCGGAAATCGTCGTACTCACAAAACGTAGGATACCCACCATATTGCCAATGTCAGTAGGCACTGAGATGGTGCAGACAAAACCTAGCGCGAAATACTTGGGAGCAACCATCGGCACGAAGCTATCCTTCTGGGAACATGTAAGGCGGGCGTCTGACAAGGCTGCGTCAGTTACTGCTCAGTTACTCGAGCAGATTGATGGCGAATACGAGCGCGCCCATACCAAGCAAACGCCGTCTTCTGATGTCAGTGACGGAGTCAATCTTATTATATGGAGCCGAGATATGGGCAGAAGCTCTTGAAAAGGAGAAGTACCGGAAGCGCATGGCAGCAGTCCAACGGAGGTGAGCCCTGAGAGTTGCCTGTTCTTACCGCACTGTGTCGGAACCAGCCATTCTAGCTTTTACGGGAATTATTCCTATAGGGCTCCTAGCCCAAGAGAAGAAGAGGATATATGAACGGAAGTGCGTATTGGGAAATATGCAAGCCAGCTTAGAAGAGAGAGCACGCACGCTTGCGCCATGGCAACGATAGTGGGAGAGAGAGACCAGAGAAGAGTGGACCATTCTAGCTATTACGGGAATTATTCCTACAGGGCTCCTAGCCCAAGAGAAGAAGAGGATATATGAACGGAAGAGCGTATTGGGAAATATGCAAGCCAGCTTAGAAGAGAGAGCACGCACGCTTGCGCCATGGCAACGATAGTGGGAGAGAGAGACCAGAGAAGAGTGGACCATTCTAGCTATTACGGGAATTATTTGTACAGGGCTCCTAGCCCAAAAGAAGAAGAGGATATATGTATGAACGGAAGAGCGTATTGGGAAATATGCAAGCCAGCTTAGAAAGGAGAGCACGCACGCTTGCGCCATGGCAACGATAGTGGGCGAGAGAGACCAGAGAAGAGTGGACCATTCTAGCTATTATTGGAATTGTTTCCACAGGGCTCCTAGCCCAAACGTAGAAGAGGATATATGAACGGAAGAGCGTATTGGGAAATATGCAAGCCAGCTTGGAAGAGAGAGCACGCACGCTTGCGCCATGGCAACGATAGTGGGCGAGAGAGACCAGAGAAGAGTGGACCATTCTATCTATTACAGACATTATTCCTACAGAGCTCCTAGCCCAAGAGAAGAAGACGATATATGAACGGAAGAGCGTATTGGGAAACATGCAAGCCAGCTTAGAAAAGAAAGCACGCACTCTTGCGACAAGGTAACGATAGTGTGCGAGAGAGACCAGAGAAGAGTGGACCATTCTAGCTATTACGGGAATTGCTCCTACAGGGCTCCTAGCCCAAGAGAAGTAGATGATATATGAACGGAAGAGCGTATTGGGAAATATGCAAGCCAGCTTAGAAGAGAGAGCATGCACGCTTGCGCCATGGCAACGATAGTGGGAGAGAGAGACCAGAGAAGAGTGGACCATTCTAGCCATTACGGGAATTATTCCTACAGGGCTCCTCGCCCAAGAGAAGAAGAGGATATATGAACGGAAGAGCATATTTCCCAATGCAAGCCAGCTTAGAAAAGAGAGCATGCGACAAGGCAATGATTGTGGGAGAGAGATACCAGAGAAGAGTGGACCATTCTAGCTATTACGGGAATTGTTCCCACAGGGCTCCTAGCCCAAAGGAAGAAAAGGATATATGAACGGAAGAGCGTATTGGGAAATATGCAAGCCAGCTTAGAAGAGAGAGCACGCACGCTTGCGCCACGGCAACGATAGTGGGAGAGAGAGACCAGAGAAGAGTGGACCATTCTAGCCATTACGGGAATTATTCCTACAGGGCTCCTCGCCCAAGCGAGCCTATTTCTACAAGATGCGAAAAGTCGACAGCCCAGCATGCCCCTATGGAGATGCGAGTAACGACGATGCGGAACACACGTTCTTCCACTGCAGGAGATGGCGTGCGCAAAGGCGGTTGTTGTAAAGCGAGTTCCATGAGATAGAACCACAAAACGTCATCCGAGCTGGAATAAGATAGCTTTGTATATTGAAACTGTACTACGCGTGAAGAAAAGCAACGAAAATTTAATAAGATGAAGTTGCAAAACCGGCACGAAGAAATACAAACCCGCAAAAAAGACAAGTCGCTCAACGAATATAAGCCCGGTTCCCCGTAGGGGATTGGAAACAACACCACTCTGAAGTAATGCGAAAGCGGTCATAGAGTGGATTGTGTCAAGAAGAAAACGTCCCTGTGGGTTTGCTGGTTGAAAGTTCCACACTACCTGGAAAGAGCGGGTCCTTCCCAGGTGAGCTTTAGCGTCCCACAGAATACCTATGCAAAAAAAGAAAAAAAAATTGTCATCGTCATCGTCATCGAAATCGTCATCGCCATCGTCATCGTGACGTTATCGTGACGTTATCGTGACGTCATCGTCATCGTCATCGTCATCGTCATCGTCATCGTCATCGTCATCGTCATCGTCATCGTCATCGTCATCGTCATCGTCATCGTCATCGTCATCGTCATCGTCATCGTCATCGTCATCGTCATCGTCATCGTCATCGTCATCGTCATCGTCATCGTCATCGTCATCGTCATCGTTATCGTCATCGTCATCGTCATCGTCATCGTCATCGTCATCGTCATCGTCATCGTCATCGTCATCGTCATCGTCATCGTCATCGTCATCGTCATCGTCATCGTCATCGTCATCGTCATCGTCATCGTCATCGTCATCGTCATCGTCATCGTCATCGTCATCGTCATCGTCATCGTCATCGTCATCGTCATCGTCATCGTCATCGTCATCGTCATCGTCATCGTCATCGTCATCGTCATCGTCATCGTCATCGTCATCGTCATCGTCATCGTCATCGTCATCGTCATCGTCATCGTCATCGTCATCGTCATCGTCATCGTCATCGTCATCGTCATCGTCATCGTCATCGTCATCGTCATCGTCATCGTCATCGTCATCGTCATCGTCATCGTCATCGTCATCGTCATCGTCATCGTCATCGTCATCGTCATCGTCATCGTCATCGTCATCGTCATCGTCATCGTCATCGTCATCGTCATCGTCATCGTCATCGTCATCGTCATCGCCATCGTCATCGTCATCGTCATCGCCATCGTCATCGTCATCGTCATCGTCATCGTCATCGTCATCGTCATCGTCATCGTCATCGTCATCGTCATCGTCATCGTCATCGTCATCGTCATCGTCATCGTCATCGTCATCGTCATCGTCATCGTCATCGTCATCGTCATCGTGATCGTCATCGTCATCGTCATCGTCATCGTTATCGTCATCGTCATCGTCATCGTCATCGTCATCGTCATCGTCATCGTCATCGTCATCGTCATCGTCATCGTCATCGTCATCGTCATCGTCATCGTCATCGTCATCGTCATCGTCATCGTCATCGTCATCGTCATCGTCATCGTCATCGTCATCGTCAGTTCAATGCAGGCGAACAAAGCACCGGGACCCGATGGGATACCAGTGTAAGCTTTGAGGATTGCCACGCAGACATGCCCACACAAAGTACTTCATATGTACAACTGCTGCTTGCGCGCTGGAATAATCCCATCACGCTGGAAAATAGCCAGACTGGCCCTCATTAGTAAGGGAAAATGTGACCTAAGCTTCTCTTCAGCGTACAGACTGCTTTGCATGTTGGATACAGCATTCAAGCTATTCGAAAGGCTTCTGAAACAACGTTTACTGCTATCAATAGAAGAATCTGGAGGGCTGTCAGACAACCAGTACGGGTTCAGACGCGGGCGTTCGATGATAGATGTGGTGCGACATTTGATAAGCACAGTATGGTCGGCTCAATAAGGTAATCGACATTCGAAAAAAATCTGTACCCTGGTTACACTTGATGTTAAAAAGGTCTTCATTTCGGCTCGGTTAAAGGACATGCTGGAGGCCCTGAAACATACGTTCAACGTGCCCAAATATCTTCTTCGCATGATAAGGAGCTATCCCAGTAGTCGAGTTCTAGTCTACGATACGGAAGAAGGAGAAAGGAGAAGGGAAATTTCTGCCGGAGCAGCTCAAGGCTCTATTCTTGGTCCAGATCTCTGGAACGTCTCCTACGACAGTCTGCTCCGCTTAGAGATGCCGAGAGACACATTCCTGGTGGGATATGCTGACGATGTAGCAGCTGTTGTAGTGTCGCGGAATTTGGAGCTGGCCCAACTCAGTTTAAACCAGGTGATGCGTCTTGTAAACGAGTGGATGGAGCAGCATGGCCTAAGCCTGGCAACGGCCAAAGCGGAAATCGTCGTACTCACAAAACGTAGGATACCCACCATATTGCCAATGTCAGTAGGCACTGAGATGGTGCAGACAAAACCTAGCGCGAAATACTTGGGAGCAACCATCGGCACGAAGCTATCCTTCTGGGAACATATAAGGCGGGCGTCTGACAAGGCTGCGTCAGTTACTGCTCAGTTACTCGAGCAGATTGATGGCGAATACGAGCGCGCCCATACCAAGCAAACGCCGTCTTCTGATGTCAGTGACGGAGTCAATCTTATTATATGGAGCCGAGATATGGGCAGAAGCTCTTGAAAAGGAGAAGTACCGGAAGCGCATGGCAGCAGTCCAACGGAGGTGAGCCCTGAGAGTTGCCTGTTCTTACCGCACTGTGTCGGAACCAGCCATTCTAGCTTTTACGGGAATTATTCCTATAGGGCTCCTAGCCCAAGAGAAGAAGAGGATATATGAACGGAAGTGCGTACTGGGAAATATGGAAGCCAGCTTAGAAGAGAGAGCACGCACGCTTGCGCCATGGCAACGATAGTGGGAGAGAGAGACCAGAGAATAGTGGACCATTCTAGCTATTACGGGAATTATTTGTACAGGGCTCCTAGCCCAAAAGAAGAAGAGGATATATGGAGAGAAGAGCGTATTGGGAAATATGCAAGCCAGCTTAGAAAAGAGAGCACGCACGCTTGCGCCATGGCAACGATAGTGGGCGAGAGAGACCAGAGAAGAGTGGACAATTCTAGCTATTATTGGAATTGTTTCCACAGGGCTCCTAGCCCAAGAGAAGTAGATGATATATGAACGGAAGAGCGTATTGGGAAATATGCAAGCCAGCTTGGAAGAGAGAGCACGCACGCTTGCGCCATGGCAACGATAGTGGGCGAGAGAGACCAGAGAAGAGTGGACCATTCTATCTATTACAGACATTATTCCTACAGAGCTCCTAGCCCAAGAGAAGAAGACGATATATGAACGGAAGGGCGTATTGGGAAACATGCAAGCCAGCTTAGAAAAGAAAGCACGCACGCTTGCGACAAGGCAACGATTGTGGGAGAGAGATAACAGAGAAGAGTGGACCATTCTAGCTATTATTGGAATTGTTTCCACAGGGCTCCTAGCCCAAAGGTAGAAGAGGATATATGAACGGAAGAGCGTATTGGGAAATATGCAAGCCAGCTTAGAAGAGAGAGCACGCACGCTTGCGCCATGGCAACGATAGTGGGCGAGAGAGACCAGAGAAGAGTGGACCATTCTATCTATTACAGACATTATTCCTACAGAGCTCCTAGCCCAAGAGAAGAAGAGGATATATGAACGGAAGAGCGTATTGGGAAACATGCAAGCCAGCTTAGAAAAGAAAGCACGCACGCTTGCGACAAGGTAACGATTGTGGGAGAGAGATAACAGAGAAGAGTGGACCATTCTAGCTATTATTGGAATTGTTCCCACAGGGCTCCTAGCCCAAAGGTAGAAGAGGATATATGAACGAAAGAGTGTATTGGGAAATATGCAATGCAGCTTAGAAGAGAGAGCACGCACGCTTGCGCCATGGCAACGATAGTGGGCGAGAGAGACCAGAGAAGAGTGGACCATTCTAGCTATTACGGGAATTGTTCCTACAGGGCTCCTAGCCCAAGAGAAGTAGATGATATATGAACGGAAGAGCGTATTGGGAAATATGCAAGCCAGCTTAGAAGAGAGAGCATGCACGCTTGCGCCATGGCAACCGTAGTGGGAGAGAGAGACCAGAGAAGAGTGGACCATTCTAGCCATTACGGGAATTATTCCTACAGGGTTCCTCGCCCAAGAGAAGAAGAGGATATATGAACGGAAGAGCATATTTCCCAATGCAAGCCAGCTTAGAAAAGAGAGCATGCGACAAGGCAATGATTGTGGGAGAGAGATACCAGAGAAGAGTGGACCATTCTAGCTATTACGGGAATTGTTCCCACAGGGCTCCTAGCCCAAAGGAAGAAAAGGATATATGAACGGAAGAGCGTATTGGGAAATATGCAAGCCAGCTTAGAAGAGAGAGCACGCACGCTTGCGACAAGGCAATGATTGTGGGAGAGAGATAACAGAGAAGAGTGGATCATTCTAGCTATTACGGGAATTGTTCCCACAGGGCTCCTAGCCCAAAGGAAGAAAAGGATATATGAACGGAAGAGCGTATTGGGAAATATGCAATGCAGCTTAGAAGAGAGAGCATGCACGCTTGCGCCATGGCAACGATTGTGGGAGAGAGAGACCAGAGAAGAGTGGACCATTCTAGCCATTACGGGAATTATTCATACAGGGCTCCTCGCCCAAGCGAGCCTATTTGTACAAGATGCGAAAAGTCGACAGCCCAGCATGCCCCTATGGAGATGCGAGTAACGACGATGCGGAACACACGTTCTTCCACTGCAGGAGATGGCGTGCGCAAATCGGTTGTTGGAAAGCGAGTTCCATGAGATAGAACCACAAAACGTCATCCGAGCTGGAATAAGATAGCTTTGTATATTGAAACTGTACTACGCGTGAAGAAAAGCAACGAAAATTTAATAAGATGAAGTTGCAAAACCGGCACGAAGAAAATACAAACCCGCAAAAAAGACAAGTCGCTCAACGAATATAAGTCCGGTTCCCCGTAGGGGATTGGAAACGACACCACTCTGAAGTAATGCGAAAGCGGTCATAAAGTGGATGGTGTGAAGAAGAAAACGTCCCTGTGGGTTTGGTGGTTGAAAGTTCCACACTACCTGGAAAGAGCGGGTCCTTCCCAGGTGAGCTTTAGCGTCCCACAGAATACCTATGCAAAAAAAGAAAAAAAAATTGTCATCGTCATCGTCATCGTGACGTTATCGTGACGTCATCGTCATCGTCATCGTCATCGTCAACGTCATCGTCATCGTCATCGTCATCGTCATCGTCATCGTCATCGTCATCGTCATCGTCATCGTCATCGTCATCGTCATCGTCATCGTCATCGTCATCGTCATCGTCATCGTCATCGTCATCGTCATCGTCATCGTCATCGTCATCGTCATCGTCATCGTCATCGTCATCGTCATCGTCATCGTCATCGTCATCGTCATCGTCATCGTCATCGTCATCGTCATCGTCATCGTCATCGTCATCGTCATCGTCATCGTCATCGTCATCGTCATCGTCATCGTCATCGTCATCGTCATCGTCATCGTCATCGTCATCGTCATAGTCATCGTCATCGTTGTCGTGACGTCATCGTTGTCGTGACGTCATCGTCATCGTCATCGTCATCGTCATCGTCATCGTCATCGTCATCGTCATCGTCATCGTCATCGTCATCGTCATCGTCATCGTCATCGTCATCGTCATCGTCATCGTCATCGTCATCGTCATCGTCATCGTCATCGTCATCGTCATCGTCATTGTCATCGTCATCGTCATCGTCATCGTCATCGTCATCGTCATCGTCATCGTCATCGTCATCGTCATCGTCATCGTCATCGTCATCGTCATCGTCATCGTCATCGTCATCGTCATCGTCATCGTCATCGTCATCGTCATCGTCATCGTCATCGTCATCGTCATCGTCATCGTCATCGTCATCGTCATCGTCATCGTCATCGTCATCGTCATCGTCATCGTCATCGTCATCGTCATCGTCATCGTCATCGTCATCGTCATCGTCATAGTCATCGTCATCGTTGTCGTGACGTCATCGTCATCGTCATCGTGATCGTCATCGTGATCGTCATCGTCATGGTCATCGTCATCGTCAGCGTCATCGTCAGCGTCATCGTCATCGTCATCGTCATCGTCATCGTCATCGTCATCGTCATCGTCATCGTCATCGTCATCGTCATCGTCATCGTCATCGTCATCGTCATCGTCATCGTCATCGTCATCGTCATCGTCATCGTCATCGTCATCGTCATCGTCATCGTCATCGTCATCGTCATCGTCATCGTCATCGTCATCGTCATCGTCATCGTCATCGTCATCGTCATCGTCATCGTCATCGTCATCGTCATCGTCATCGTCATCGTCATCGTCATCGTCATCGTCATCGTCATCGTCATCGTCATCGTCATCGTCATCGTCATCGTCATCGTCATCGTCATCGTCATCGTCATCGTCATCGTCATCGTCATCGTCATCGTCATCGTCATCGTCATCGTCATCGTCATCGTCATCGTCATCGTCATCGTCATCGTCATCGTCATCGTCATCGTCATCGTCATCGTCATCGTCAGCGTCATCGTCAGCGTCATCGTCATCGTCATCGTCATCGTCATCGTCATCGTCATCGTCATCGTCATCGTCATCGTCATCGTCATCGTCATCGTCATCGTCATCGTCATCGTCATCGTCATCGTCATCGTCATCGTCATCGTCATCGTCATCGTCATCGTCATCGTCATCGTCATCGTCATCGTCATCGTCATCGTCATCGTCATCGTCATCGTCATCGTCATCGTCATCGTCATCGTCATCGTGACGTCATCGTCATCGTCATCGTCATCGTCATCGTCATCGTCATCGTCATCGTCATCGTCATCGTCATCGTCATCGTCATCGTCATCGTCATCGTCATCGTCATCGTCATCGTCATCGTCATCGTCATCGTCATCGTCATCGTCATCGTCATCGTCATCGTCATCGTCATCGTCATCGTCATCGTCATCGTCATCGTCATCGTCATCGTCATCGTCATCGTCATCGTCATCGTCATCGTCATCGTCATCGTCATCGTCATCGTCATCGTCATCGTCATCGTCATCGTCATCGTCATCGTCATCGTCATCGTCATCGTCATAGTCATCGTCATCGTTGTCGTGACGTCATCGTCATCGTCATCGTCATCGTCATCGTCATCGTCATCGTCATCGTCATCGTCATCGTCATCGTCATCGTCATCGTCATCGTCATCGTCATAGTCATCGTCATCATCGTTGTCGTGACGTCATCGTCATCGTCATCGTCATCGTCATCGTCATCGTCATCGTCATCGTCATCGTCATCGTCATCGTCATCGTCATCGTCATCGTCATCGTCATCGTCATCGTCATCGTCATCGTCATCGTCATTGTCATCGTCATCGTCATCGTCATCGTCATCGTCATCGTCATCGTCATCGTCATCGTCATCGTCATCGTCATCGTCATCGTCATCGTCATCGTCATCGTCATCGTCATCGTCATCGTCATCGTCATCGTCATCGTCATCGTCATCGTCATCGTCATCGTCATCGTCATCGTCATCGTCATCGTCATCGTGACGTCATCGTCATCGTCATCGTCATCGTCATCGTCATCGTCATCGTCATCGTCATCGTCATCGTCATCGTCATCGTCATCGTCATCGTCATCGTCATCGTCATCGTCATCGTCATCGTCATCGTCATCGTCATCGTCATCGTCATCGTCATCGTCATCGTCATCGTCATCGTCATCGTCATCGTCATCGTCATCGTCATCGTCATCGTCATCGTCATCGTCATCGTCATCGTCATCGTCATCGTCATCGTCATCGTCATCGTCATCGTCATCGTCATCGTCATCGTCATTGTCATCGTCATCGTCATCGTCATCGTCATCGTCATCGTCATCGTCATCGTCATCGTCATCGTCATCGTCATCGTCATCGTCATCGTCATCGTCATCGTCATCGTCATCGTCATCGTCATCGTCATCGTCATCGTCATCGTCATCGTCATCGTCATCGTCATCGTCATCGTCATCGTCATCGTCATCGTCATAGTCATCGTCATCGTTGTCGTGACGTCATCGTCATCGTCATCGTGATCGTCATCGTGATCGTCATCGTCATGGTCATCGTCATCGTCATCGTCATCGTCATCGTCATCGTCATCGTCATCGTCATCGTCATCGTCATCGTCATCGTCAT
This sequence comes from Blera fallax, assembly GCA_946965025.1. Taxonomy (NCBI): domain Eukaryota; kingdom Metazoa; phylum Arthropoda; class Insecta; order Diptera; family Syrphidae; genus Blera; species Blera fallax. Next base: position 22,962,540 of record OX337248.1, on the reverse strand, counting down.
CGTCATCGTCATCGTCATCGTCATCGTCATCGTCATCGTCATCGTCATAGTCATCGTCATCATCGTTGTCGTGACGTCATCGTCATCGTCATCGTCATCGTCATCGTCATCGTCATCGTCATCGTCATCGTCATCGTCATCGTCATCGTCATCGTCATCGTCATCGTCATCGTCATCGTCATCGTCATCGTCATCGTCATCGTCATCGTCATCGTCATCGTCATCGTCATCGTCATCGTCATCGTCATCGTCATCGTCATCGTCATCGTGATCGTCATCGTCATGGTCATCGTCATCGTCAGCGTCATCGTCAGCGTCATCGTCATCGTCATCGTCATCGTCATCGTCATCGTCATCGTCATCGTCATCGTCATCGTCATCGTCATCGTCATCGTCATCGTCATCGTCATCGTCATCGTCATCGTCATCGTCATCGTCATCGTCATCGTCATCGTCATCGTCATCGTCATCGTCATCGTCATCGTCATCGTCATCGTCATCGTCATCGTCATCGTCATCGTCATCGTCATCGTCATCGTCATCGTCATCGTCATCGTCATCGTCATCGTCATCGTCATCGTCATCGTCATCGTCATCGTCATCGTCATCGTCATCGTCATCGTCATCGTCATCGTCATCGTCATCGTCATCGTCATCGTCATCGTCATCGTCATCGTCATCGTCATCGTCATCGTCATCGTCATCGTCATCGTCATCGTCATCGTCATCGTCATCGTCATCGTCATCGTCATCGTCATCGTCATCGTCATCGTCAGCGTCATCGTCAGCGTCATCGTCATCGTCATCGTCATCGTCATCGTCATCGTCATCGTCATCGTCATCGTCATCGTCATCGTCATCGTCATCGTCATCGTCATCGTCATCGTCATCGTCATCGTCATCGTCATCGTCATCGTCATCGTCATCGTCATCGTCATCGTCATCGTCATCGTCATCGTCATCGTCATCGTCATCGTCAGTTCAATGCAGGCGAACAAAGCACCGGGACCCGATGGGATACCAGTGTAAGCTTTGAGGATTGCCACGCAGACATGCCCACACAAAGTACTTCATATGTACAACTGCTGCTTGCGCGCTGGAATAATCCCATCACGCTGGAAAATAGCCAGACTGGCCCTCATTAGTAAGGGAAAATGTGACCTAAGCTTCTCTTCAGCGTACAGACTGCTTTGCATGTTGGATACAGCATTCAAGCTATTCGAAAGGCTTCTGAAACAACGTTTACTGCTATCAATAGAAGAATCTGGAGGGCTGTCAGACAACCAGTACGGGTTCAGACGCGGGCGTTCGATGATAGATGTGGTGCGACATTTGATAAGCACAGTATGGTCGGCTCAATAAGGTAATCGACATTCGAAAAAAATCTGTACCCTGGTTACACTTGATGTTAAAAAGGTCTTCATTTCGGCTCGGTTAAAGGACATGCTGGAGGCCCTGAAACATACGTTCAACGTGCCCAAATATCTTCTTCGCATGATAAGGAGCTATCCCAGTAGTCGAGTTCTAGTCTACGATACGGAAGAAGGAGAAAGGAGAAGGGAAATTTCTGCCGGAGCAGCTCAAGGCTCTATTCTTGGTCCAGATCTCTGGAACGTCTCCTACGACAGTCTGCTCCGCTTAGAGATGCCGAGAGACACATTCCTGGTGGGATATGCTGACGATGTAGCAGCTGTTGTAGTGTCGCGGAATTTGGAGCTGGCCCAACTCAGTTTAAACCAGGTGATGCGTCTTGTAAACGAGTGGATGGAGCAGCATGGCCTAAGCCTGGCAACGGCCAAAGCGGAAATCGTCGTACTCACAAAACGTAGGATACCCACCATATTGCCAATGTCAGTAGGCACTGAGATGGTGCAGACAAAACCTAGCGCGAAATACTTGGGAGCAACCATCGGCACGAAGCTATCCTTCTGGGAACATATAAGGCGGGCGTCTGACAAGGCTGCGTCAGTTACTGCTCAGTTACTCGAGCAGATTGATGGCGAATACGAGCGCGCCCATACCAAGCAAACGCCGTCTTCTGATGTCAGTGACGGAGTCAATCTTATTATATGGAGCCGAGATATGGGCAGAAGCTCTTGAAAAGGAGAAGTACCGGAAGCGCATGGCAGCAGTCCAACGGAGGTGAGCCCTGAGAGTTGCCTGTTCTTACCGCACTGTGTCGGAACCAGCCATTCTAGCTTTTACGGGAATTATTCCTATAGGGCTCCTAGCCCAAGAGAAGAAGAGGATATATGAACGGAAGTGCGTACTGGGAAATATGGAAGCCAGCTTAGAAGAGAGAGCACGCACGCTTGCGCCATGGCAACGATAGTGGGAGAGAGAGACCAGAGAATAGTGGACCATTCTAGCTATTACGGGAATTATTTGTACAGGGCTCCTAGCCCAAAAGAAGAAGAGGATATATGGAGAGAAGAGCGTATTGGGAAATATGCAAGCCAGCTTAGAAAAGAGAGCACGCACGCTTGCGCCATGGCAACGATAGTGGGCGAGAGAGACCAGAGAAGAGTGGACAATTCTAGCTATTATTGGAATTGTTTCCACAGGGCTCCTAGCCCAAGAGAAGTAGATGATATATGAACGGAAGAGCGTATTGGGAAATATGCAAGCCAGCTTGGAAGAGAGAGCACGCACGCTTGCGCCATGGCAACGATAGTGGGCGAGAGAGACCAGAGAAGAGTGGACCATTCTATCTATTACAGACATTATTCCTACAGAGCTCCTAGCCCAAGAGAAGAAGACGATATATGAACGGAAGGGCGTATTGGGAAACATGCAAGCCAGCTTAGAAAAGAAAGCACGCACGCTTGCGACAAGGCAACGATTGTGGGAGAGAGATAACAGAGAAGAGTGGACCATTCTAGCTATTATTGGAATTGTTTCCACAGGGCTCCTAGCCCAAAGGTAGAAGAGGATATATGAACGGAAGAGCGTATTGGGAAATATGCAAGCCAGCTTAGAAGAGAGAGCACGCACGCTTGCGCCATGGCAACGATAGTGGGCGAGAGAGACCAGAGAAGAGTGGACCATTCTATCTATTACAGACATTATTCCTACAGAGCTCCTAGCCCAAGAGAAGAAGAGGATATATGAACGGAAGAGCGTATTGGGAAACATGCAAGCCAGCTTAGAAAAGAAAGCACGCACGCTTGCGACAAGGTAACGATTGTGGGAGAGAGATAACAGAGAAGAGTGGACCATTCTAGCTATTATTGGAATTGTTCCCACAGGGCTCCTAGCCCAAAGGTAGAAGAGGATATATGAACGAAAGAGTGTATTGGGAAATATGCAATGCAGCTTAGAAGAGAGAGCACGCACGCTTGCGCCATGGCAACGATAGTGGGCGAGAGAGACCAGAGAAGAGTGGACCATTCTAGCTATTACGGGAATTGTTCCTACAGGGCTCCTAGCCCAAGAGAAGTAGATGATATATGAACGGAAGAGCGTATTGGGAAATATGCAAGCCAGCTTAGAAGAGAGAGCATGCACGCTTGCGCCATGGCAACCGTAGTGGGAGAGAGAGACCAGAGAAGAGTGGACCATTCTAGCCATTACGGGAATTATTCCTACAGGGTTCCTCGCCCAAGAGAAGAAGAGGATATATGAACGGAAGAGCATATTTCCCAATGCAAGCCAGCTTAGAAAAGAGAGCATGCGACAAGGCAATGATTGTGGGAGAGAGATACCAGAGAAGAGTGGACCATTCTAGCTATTACGGGAATTGTTCCCACAGGGCTCCTAGCCCAAAGGAAGAAAAGGATATATGAACGGAAGAGCGTATTGGGAAATATGCAAGCCAGCTTAGAAGAGAGAGCACGCACGCTTGCGACAAGGCAATGATTGTGGGAGAGAGATAACAGAGAAGAGTGGATCATTCTAGCTATTACGGGAATTGTTCCCACAGGGCTCCTAGCCCAAAGGAAGAAAAGGATATATGAACGGAAGAGCGTATTGGGAAATATGCAATGCAGCTTAGAAGAGAGAGCATGCACGCTTGCGCCATGGCAACGATTGTGGGAGAGAGAGACCAGAGAAGAGTGGACCATTCTAGCCATTACGGGAATTATTCATACAGGGCTCCTCGCCCAAGCGAGCCTATTTGTACAAGATGCGAAAAGTCGACAGCCCAGCATGCCCCTATGGAGATGCGAGTAACGACGATGCGGAACACACGTTCTTCCACTGCAGGAGATGGCGTGCGCAAATCGGTTGTTGGAAAGCGAGTTCCATGAGATAGAACCACAAAACGTCATCCGAGCTGGAATAAGATAGCTTTGTATATTGAAACTGTACTACGCGTGAAGAAAAGCAACGAAAATTTAATAAGATGAAGTTGCAAAACCGGCACGAAGAAAATACAAACCCGCAAAAAAGACAAGTCGCTCAACGAATATAAGTCCGGTTCCCCGTAGGGGATTGGAAACGACACCACTCTGAAGTAATGCGAAAGCGGTCATAAAGTGGATGGTGTGAAGAAGAAAACGTCCCTGTGGGTTTGGTGGTTGAAAGTTCCACACTACCTGGAAAGAGCGGGTCCTTCCCAGGTGAGCTTTAGCGTCCCACAGAATACCTATGCAAAAAAAGAAAAAAAAATTGTCATCGTCATCGTCATCGTGACGTTATCGTGACGTCATCGTCATCGTCATCGTCATCGTCAACGTCATCGTCATCGTCATCGTCATCGTCATCGTCATCGTCATCGTCATCGTCATCGTCATCGTCATCGTCATCGTCATCGTCATCGTCATCGTCATCGTCATCGTCATCGTCATCGTCATCGTCATCGTCATCGTCATCGTCATCGTCATCGTCATCGTCATCGTCATCGTCATCGTCATCGTCATCGTCATCGTCATCGTCATCGTCATCGTCATCGTCATCGTCATCGTCATCGTCATCGTCATCGTCATCGTCATCGTCATCGTCATCGTCATCGTCATCGTCATCGTCATCGTCATCGTCATCGTCATCGTCATCGTCATCGTCATCGTCATAGTCATCGTCATCGTTGTCGTGACGTCATCGTTGTCGTGACGTCATCGTCATCGTCATCGTCATCGTCATCGTCATCGTCATCGTCATCGTCATCGTCATCGTCATCGTCATCGTCATCGTCATCGTCATCGTCATCGTCATCGTCATCGTCATCGTCATCGTCATCGTCATCGTCATCGTCATCGTCATCGTCATCGTCATTGTCATCGTCATCGTCATCGTCATCGTCATCGTCATCGTCATCGTCATCGTCATCGTCATCGTCATCGTCATCGTCATCGTCATCGTCATCGTCATCGTCATCGTCATCGTCATCGTCATCGTCATCGTCATCGTCATCGTCATCGTCATCGTCATCGTCATCGTCATCGTCATCGTCATCGTCATCGTCATCGTCATCGTCATCGTGACGTCATCGTCATCGTCATCGTCATCGTCATCGTCATCGTCATCGTCATCGTCATCGTCATCGTCATCGTCATCGTCATCGTCATCGTCATCGTCATCGTCATCGTCATCGTCATCGTCATCGTCATCGTCATCGTCATCGTCATCGTCATCGTCATCGTCATCGTCATCGTCATCGTCATCGTCATCGTCATCGTCATCGTCATCGTCATCGTCATCGTCATCGTCATCGTCATCGTCATCGTCATCGTCATCGTCATCGTCATCGTCATCGTCATCGTCATCGTCATCGTCATCGTCATCGTCATCGTCATCGTCATCGTCATCGTCATCGTCATCGTCATCGTCATCGTCATCGTCATCGTCATCGTCATCGTCATCGTCATCGTCATCGTCATCGTCATCGTCATCGTCATCGTCATCGTCATCGTCATCGTCATCGTCATCGTCATCGTCATCGTCATAGTCATCGTCATCGTTGTCGTGACGTCATCGTCATCGTCATCGTGATCGTCATCGTGATCGTCATCGTCATGGTCATCGTCATCGTCATCGTCATCGTCATCGTCATCGTCATCGTCATCGTCATCGTCATCGTCATCGTCATCGTCATCGTCATCGTCATCGTCATCGTCATCGTCATCGTCATAGTCATCGTCATCATCGTTGTCGTGACGTCATCGTCATCGTCATCGTCATCGTCATCGTCATCGTCATCGTCATCGTCATCGTCATCGTCATCGTCATCGTCATCGTCATCGTCATCGTCATCGTCATCGTCATCGTCATCGTCATCGTCATCGTCATCGTCATCGTCATCGTCATCGTCATCGTCATCGTCATCGTCATCGTCATCGTCATCGTCATCGTCATCGTCATCGTCATCGTCATCGTCATCGTCATCGTCATCGTCATCGTCATCGTCATCGTCATCGTCATCGTCATCGTCATCGTCATCGTCATCGTCATAGTCATCGTCATCGTTGTCGTGACGTCATCGTCATCGTCATCGTGATCGTCATCGTGATCGTCATCGTCATGGTCATCGTCATCGTCAGCGTCATCGTCAGCGTCATCGTCATCGTCATCGTCATCGTCATCGTCATCGTCATCGTCATCGTCATCGTCATCGTCATCGTCATCGTCATCGTCATCGTCATCGTCATCGTCATCGTCATCGTCATCGTCATCGTCATCGTCATCGTCATCGTCATCGTCATCGTCATCGTCATCGTCATCGTCATCGTCATCGTCATCGTCATCGTCATCGTCATCGTCATCGTCATCGTCATCGTCATCGTCATCGTCATCGTCATCGTCATCGTCATCGTCATCGTCATCGTCATCGTCATCGTCATCGTCATCGTCATCGTCATCGTCATCGTCATCGTCATCGTCATCGTCATCGTCATCGTCATCGTCATCGTCATCGTCATCGTCATCGTCATCGTCATCGTCATCGTCATCGTCATCGTCATCGTCATCGTCATCGTCATCGTCATCGTCATCGTCATCGTCATCGTCATCGTCATCGTCATCGTCATCGTCATCGTCATCGTCATCGTCATCGTCATCGTCATCGTCAGCGTCATCGTCAGCGTCATCGTCATCGTCATCGTCATCGTCATCGTCATCGTCATCGTCATCGTCATCGTCATCGTCATCGTCATCGTCATCGTCATCGTCATCGTCATCGTCATCGTCATCGTCATCGTCATCGTCATCGTCATCGTCATCGTCATCGTCATCGTCATCGTCATCGTCATCGTCATCGTCATCGTCATCGTCATCGTCATCGTCATCGTCATCGTCATCGTCATCGTCATCGTCATCGTCATCGTCATCGTCATCGTCATCGTCATCGTCATCGTCATCGACATCGTCATCGTCATCGTCATCGTCATCGTCATCGTCATCGTCATCGTCATCGTCATCGTCATCGTCATCGTCATCGTCATCGTCATCGTCATCGTCATCGTCATCGTCATCGTCATCGTCATCGTCATCGTCATCGTCATCGTCATCGTCATCGTCATCGTCATCGTCATCGTCATCGTCATCGTCATCGTCATCGTCATCGTCATCGTCATCGTCATCGTCATCGTCATCGTGACGTCATCGTCATCGTCATCGTCATCGTCATCGTCATCGTCATCGTCATCGTCATCGTCATCGTCATCGTCATCGTCATCGTCATCGTCATCGTCATCGTCATCGTCATCGTCATCGTCATCGTCATCGTCATCGTCATCGTCATCGTCATCGTCATCGTCATCGTCATCGTCATCGTCATCGTCATCGTCATCGTCATCGTCATCGTCATCGTCATCGTCATCGTCATCGTCATCGTCATCGTCATCGTCATCGTCATCGTCATCGTCATCGTCATCGTCATCGTCATCGTCATCGTCATCGTCATCGTCATCGTCATCGTCATAGTCATCGTCATCGTTGTCGTGACGTCATCGTCATCGTCATCGTCATCGTCATCGTCATCGTCATCGTCATCGTCATCGTCATCGTCATCGTCATCGTCATCGTCATCGTCATCGTCATCGTCATCGTCATCGTCATCGTCATCGTCATCGTCATCGTCATCGTCATCGTCATCGTCATCGTCATCGTCATCGTCATCGTCATCGTCATCGTCATCGACATCGTCATCGTCATCGTCATCGTCATCGTCATCGTCATCGTCATCGTCATCGTCATCGTCATCGTCATCGTCATCGTCATCGTCATCGTCATCGTCATGGTCATCGTCATCGTCATCGTCATCGTCATCGTCATCGTCATCGTCATCGTCATCGTCATCGTCATCGTCATCGTCATCGTCATCGTCATCGTCATCGTCATCGTCATCGTCATCGTCATCGTCATCGTCATCGTCATCGTCATCGTCATCGTCATCGTCATCGTCATCGTCATCGTCATCGTCATCGTCATCGTCATCGTCATCGTCATCGTCATCGTCATCGTCATCGTCATCGTCATCGTCATCGTCATCGTCATCGTCATTGTCATCGTCATCGTCATCGTCATCGTCATCGTCATCGTCATCGTCATCGTCATCGTCATCGTCATCGTCATCGTCATCGTCATCGTCATCGTCATCGTCATCGTCATCGTCATCGTCATCGTCATCGTCATCGTCATCGTCATCGTCATCGTCATCGTCATCGTCATCGTCATCGTCATCGTCATCGTGACGTCATCGTCATCGTCATCGTCATCGTCATCGTCATCGTCATCGTCATCGTCATCGTCATCGTCATCGTCATCGTCATCGTCATCGTCATCGTCATCGTCATCGTCATCGTCATCGTCATCGTCATCGTCATCGTCATCGTCATCGTCATCGTCATCGTCATCGTCATCGTCATCGTCATCGTCATCGTCATCGTCATCGTCATCGTCATCGTCATCGTCATCGTCATCGTCATCGTCATCGTCATCGTCATCGTCATCGTCATCGTCATCGTCATCGTCATCGTCATCGTCATCGTCATCGTCATCGTCATCGTCATCGTCATCGTCATCGTCATCGTCATCGTCATCGTCATCGTCATCGTCATCGTCATCGTCATCGTCATCGTCATCGTCATCGTCATCGTCATCGTCATCGTCATCGTCATCGTCATCGTCATCGTCATCGTCATCGTCATCGTCATCGTCATCGTCATAGTCATCGTCATCGTTGTCGTGACGTCATCGTCATCGTCATCGTGATCGTCATCGTGATCGTCATCGTCATGGTCATCGTCATCGTCATCGTCATCGTCATCGTCATCGTCATCGTCATCGTCATCGTCATCGTCATCGTCATCGTCATCGTCATCGTCATCGTCATCGTCATCGTCATCGTCATCGTCATAGTCATCGTCATCATCGTTGTCGTGACGTCATCGTCATCGTCATCGTCATCGTCATCGTCATCGTCATCGTCATCGTCATCGTCATCGTCATCGTCATCGTCATCGTCATCGTCATCGTCATCGTCATCGTCATCGTCATCGTCATCGTCATCGTCATCGTCATCGTCATCGTCATCGTCATCGTCATCGTCATCGTCATCGTGATCGTCATCGTCATGGTCATCGTCATCGTCAGCGTCATCGTCAGCGTCATCGTCATCGTCATCGTCATCGTCATCGTCATCGTCATCGTCATCGTCATCGTCATCGTCATCGTCATCGTCATCGTCATCGTCATCGTCATCGTCATCGTCATCGTCATCGTCATCGTCATCGTCATCGTCATCGTCATCGTCATCGTCATCGTCATCGTCATCGTCATCGTCATCGTCATCGTCATCGTCATCGTCATCGTCATCGTCATCGTCATCGTCATCGTCATCGTCATCGTCATCGTCATCGTCATCGTCATCGTCATCGTCATCGTCATCGTCATCGTCATCGTCATCGTCATCGTCATCGTCATCGTCATCGTCATCGTCATCGTCATCGTCATCGTCATCGTCATCGTCATCGTCATCGTCATCGTCATCGTCATCGTCATCGTCATCGTCATCGTCATCGTCATCGTCATCGTCATCGTCATCGTCATCGTCATCGTCATCGTCATCGTCATCGTCATCGTCAGCGTCATCGTCAGCGTCATCGTCATCGTCATCGTCATCGTCATCGTCATCGTCATCGTCATCGTCATCGTCATCGTCATCGTCATCGTCATCGTCATCGTCATCGTCATCGTCATCGTCATCGTCATCGTCATCGTCATCGTCATCGTCATCGTCATCGTCATCGTCATCGTCATCGTCATCGTCATCGTCATCGTCATCGTCATCGTCATCGTCATCGTCATCGTCATCGTCATCGTCATCGTCATCGTCATCGTCATCGTCATCGTCATCGTCATCGTCATCGTCATCGTCATCGTCATCGTCATCGTCATCGTCATCGACATCGTCATCGTCATCGTCATCGTCATCGTCATCGTCATCGTCATCGTCATCGTCATCGTCATCGTCATCGTCATCGTCATCGTCATCGTCATCGTCATCGTCATCGTCATCGTCATCGTCATCGTCATCGTCATCGTCATCGTCATCGTCATCGTCATCGTCATCGTCATCGTCATCGTCATCGTCATCGTCATCGTCATCGTCATCGTCATCGTCATCGTCATCGTCATCGTGACGTCATCGTCATCGTCATCGTCATCGTCATCGTCATCGTCATCGTCATCGTCATCGTCATCGTCATCGTCATCGTCATCGTCATCGTCATCGTCATCGTCATCGTCATCGTCATCGTCATCGTCATCGTCATCGTCATCGTCATCGTCATCGTCATCGTCATCGTCATCGTCATCGTCATCGTCATCGTCATCGTCATCGTCATCGTCATCGTCATCGTCATCGTCATCGTCATCGTCATCGTCATCGTCATCGTCATCGTCATCGTCATCGTCATCGTCATCGTCATCGTCATCGTCATCGTCATCGTCATAGTCATCGTCATCGTTGTCGTGACGTCATCGTCATCGTCATCGTCATCGTCATCGTCATCGTCATCGTCATCGTCATCGTCATCGTCATCGTCATCGTCATCGTCATCGTCATCGTCATCGTCATCGTCATCGTCATCGTCATCGTCATCGTCATCGTCATCGTCATCGTCATCGTCATCGTCATCGTCATCGTCATCGTCATCGTCATCGTCATCGTCATCGTCATCGTCATCGTCATCGTCATCGACATCGTCATCGTCATCGTCATCGTCATCGTCATCGTCATCGTCATCGTCATCGTCATCGTCATCGTCATCGTCATCGTCATCGTCATCGTCATCGTCATCGTCATCGTCATCGTCATCGTCATCGTCATCGTCATCGTGACGTCATCGTCATCGTCATCGTCATCGTCATCGTCATCGTCATCGTCATCGTCATCGTCATCGTCATCGTCATCGTCATCGTCATCGTCATCGTCATCGTCATCGTCATCGTCATCGTCATCGTCATCGTCATCGTCATCGTCATCGTCATCGTCATAGTCATCGTCATCGTTGTCGTGACGTCATCGTCATCGTCATCGTGATCGTCATCGTGATCGTCATCGTCATGGTCATCGTCATCGTCATCGTCATCGTCATCGTCATCGTCATCGTCATCGTCATCGTCATCGTCATCGTCATCGTCATCGTCATCGTCATCGTCATCGTCATCGTCATCGTCATCGTCATCGTCATCGTCATCGTCATCGTCATCCTCATCGTCATCGTCATCGTCATCGTCATCGTCATTTTCATCGTCATCGTCATCGTCATCGTCATCGTCATCGTCATCGTCACCGTCATCGTCATCGTCATCGTCATCGTCATCGTCATCGTCATCGTCATCGTTATCGTCATCGTCATCGTCATCGTCATCGTCATCGTCATCGTCATCGTGATCGTCATCGTCATTTTCATCGTCATCGTCATCGTCATCGTCATCGTCATCGTCATCGTCACCGTCATCGTCATCGTCATCGTCATCGTCATCGTCATCGTCATCGTCATCGTCATCGTCATCGTCATCGTCATCCTCATCGTCATCGTCATCGTCATCGTCATCGTCATCGTCATCGTCATCGTCATCGTCATCGTCATCGTCACCGTCATCGTCATCGTCATCGTCATCGTCATCGTCATCGTCATCGTCATCGTCATCGTCATCGTCATCGTCATCGTCATCGTCATCGTCATCGTCATCGTCATCGTCATCGTCATCGTCATCGTCATCGTCATCGTCATTTTCATCGTCATCGTCATCGTCATCGTCATCGTCATCGTCATCGTCACCGTCATCGTCATCGTCATCGTCATCGTCATCGTCATCGTCATCGTCATCGTCATCGTCATCGTCATCGTCATCGTCATCGTCATCGTCATCGTCATCGTCATCGTCATCGTCATCGTCATCGTCATCGTCATCGTCAGCGTCATCGTCAGCGTCATCGTCATCGTCATCGTCATCGTCATCGTCATCGTCATCGTCATCGTCATCGTCATCGTCATCGTCATCGTCATCGTCATCGTCATCGTCATCGTCATCGTCACCGTCATCGTCATCGTCATCGTCATCGTCATCGTCATCGTCATCGTCATCGTCATCGTCATCGTCATCGTCATCGTCATCGTCATCGTCATCGTCATCGTCATCGTCATCGTCATCGTCATCGTCAGCGTCATCGTCAGCGTCATCGTCATCGTCATCGTCATCGTCATCGTCATCGTCATCGTCATCGTCATCGTCATCGTCATCGTCATCGTCATCGTCATCGTCATCGTCATCGTCATCGTCATCGTCATCGTCATCGTCATCGTCATCGTCATCGTCATCGTCATCGTCATCGTCATCGTCATCGTCATCGTCATCGTCATCGTCATCGTCATCGTCATCGTCATCGTCATCGTCATCGTCATCGTCATCGTCATCGTCATCGTCATCGTCATCGTCATCGTCATCGTCATCGTCATCGTCATCGTCATCGTCATCGTCATCGTCATCGTCATCGTCATCGTCATCGTCATCGTCATCGTCATCGTCATCGTCATCGTCATCGTCATCGTCATCGTCATCGTCATCGTCATCGTCATCGTCATCGTCATCGTCATCGTCATCGACATCGTCATCGTCATCGTCATCGTCATCGTCATCGTCATCGTCATCGTCATCGTCATCGTCATCGTCATCGTCATCGTCATCGTCATCGTCATCGTCATCGTCATCGTCATCGTCATCGTCATCGTCATCGTCATCGTCATCGTCATCGTCATCGTCATCGTCATCGTCATCGTCATCGTCATCGTCATCGTCATCGTCATCGTCATCGTCATCGTCATCGTCATCGTCATCGTCATCGTGACGTCATCGTCATCGTCATCGTCATCGTCATCGTCATCGTCATCGTCATCGTCATCGTCATCGTCATCGTCATCGTCATCGTCATCGTCATCGTCATCGTCATCGTCATCGTCATCGTCATCGTCATCGTCATCGTCATCGTCATCGTCATCGTCATCGTCATCGTCATCGTCATCGTCATCGTCATCGTCATCGTCATCGTCATCGTCATCGTGACGTCATCGTCATCGTCATCGTCATCGTCATCGTCATCGTCATCGTCATCGTCATCGTCATCGTCATCGTCATCGTCATCGTCATCGTCATCGTCATCGTCATAGTCATCGTCATCGTTGTCGTGACGTCATCGTCATCGTCATCGTCATCGTCATCGTCATCGTCATCGTCATCGTCATCGTCATCGTCATCGTCATCGTCATCGTCATCGTCATCGTCATCGTCATCGTCATCGTCATCGTCATCGTCATCGTCATCGTCATCGTCATCGTCATCGTCATCGTCATCGTCATCGTCATCGTCATCGTCATCGTCATCGTCATCGTCATCGTCATCGTCATCGACATCGTCATCGTCATCGTCATCGTCATCGTCATCGTCATCGTCATCGTCATCGTCATCGTCATCGTCATCGTCATCGTCATCGTCATCGTCATCGTCATCGTCATGGTCATCGTCATCGTCATCGTCATCGTCATCGTCATCGTCATCGTCATCGTCATCGTCATCGTCATCGTCATCGTCATCGTCATCGTCATCGTCATCGTCATCGTCATCGTCATCGTCATCGTCATCGTCATCGTCATCGTCATCGTCATCGTCATCGTCATCGTCATCGTCATCGTCATCGTCATCGTCATCGTCATCGTCATCGTCATCGTCATCGTCATCGTCATCGTCATCGTCATCGTCATCGTCATCGTCATTGTCATCGTCATCGTCATCGTCATCGTCATCGTCATCGTCATCGTCATCGTCATCGTCATCGTCATCGTCATCGTCATCGTCATCGTCATCGTCATCGTCATCGTCATCGTCATCGTCATCGTCATCGTCATCGTCATCGTCATCGTCATCGTCATCGTCATCGTCATCGTCATCGTCATCGTCATCGTCATCGTCATCGTCATCGTCATCGTCATCGTGACGTCATCGTCATCGTCATCGTCATCGTCATCGTCATCGTCATCGTCATCGTCATCGTCATCGTCATCGTCATCGTCATCGTCATCGTCATCGTCATCGTCATCGTCATCGTCATCGTCATCGTCATCGTCATCGTCATCGTCATCGTCATCGTCATCGTCATCGTCATCGTCATCGTCATCGTCATCGTCATCGTCATCGTCATCGTCATCGTCATCGTCATCGTCATCGTCATCGTCATCGTCATCGTCATCGTCATCGTCATCGTCATCGTCATCGTCATCGTCATCGTCATCGTCATCGTCATCGACATCGACATCGTCATCGTCATCGTCATCGTCATCGTCATCGTCATCGTCATCGTCATCGTCATCGTCATCGTCATCGTCATCGTCATCGTCATCGTCATCGTCATCGTCATCGTCATCGTCATCGTCATCGTCATCGTCATCGTCATCGTGACGTCATCGTCATCGTCATCGTCATCGTCATCGTCATCGTCATCGTCATCGTCATCGTCATCGTCATCGTCATCGTCATCGTCATCGTCATCGTCATCGTCATCGTCATCGTCATCGTCATCGTCATCGTCATCGTCATCGTCATCGTCATCGTCATCGTCATCGTCATAGTCATCGTCATCGTTGTCGTGACGTCATCGTCATCGTCATCGTGATCGTCATCGTGATCGTCATCGTCATGGTCATCGTCATCGTCATCGTCATCGTCATCGTCATCGTCATCGTCATCGTCATCGTCATCGTCATCGTCATCGTCATCGTCATCGTCATCGTCATCGTCATCGTCATCGTCATCGTCATCGTCATCGTCATCGTCATCGTCATCCTCATCGTCATCGTCATCGTCATCGTCATCGTCATCGTCATCGTCATCGTCATCGTCACCGTCATCGTCATCGTCATCGTCATCGTCATCGTCATCGTCATCGTCATCGTCATCGTCATCGTCATCGTCATCGTCATCGTCATCGTCATCGTCATCGTCATCGTCATCGTCATCGTCATCGTCATCGTCATCGTCATCGTCATCGTCATCGTCATCGTCACCGTCATCGTCATCGTCATCGTCATCGTCATCGTCATCGTCATCGTCATCGTCATCGTCATCGTCATCGTCATCGTCATCGTCATCGTCATCGTCATCGTCATCGTCATCGTCATCGTCATCGTCATCGTCATCGTCAGCGTCATCGTCAGCGTCATCGTCATCGTCATCGTCATCGTCATCGTCATCGTCATCGTCATCGTCATCGTCATCGTCATCGTCATCGTCATCGTCATCGTCATCGTCATCGTCATCGTCATCGTCATCGTCATCGTCATCGTCATCGTCATCGTCATCGTCATCGTCATCGTCATCGTCATCGTCATCGTCATCGTCATCGTCATCGTCATCGTCATCGTCATCGTCAGCGTCATCGTCAGCGTCATCGTCATCGTCATCGTCATCGTCATCGTCATCGTCATCGTCATCGTCATCGTCATCGTCATCGTCATCGTCATCGTCATCGTCATCGTCATCGTCATCGTCATCGTCATCGTCATCGTCATCGTCATCGTCATCGTCATCGTCATCGTCATCGTCATCGTCATCGTCATCGTCATCGTCATCGTCATCGTCATCGTCATCGTCATCGTCATCGTCATCGTCATCGTCATCGTCATCGTCATCGTCATCGTCATCGTCATCGTCATCGTCATCGTCATCGTCATCGTCATCGTCATCGTCATCGTCATCGTCATCGTCATCGTCATCGTCATCGTCATCGTCATCGTCATCGTCATCGTCATCGTCATCGTCATCGTCATCGTCATCGTCATCGTCATCGTCATCGTCATCGTCATCGTCATCGTCATCGTCATCGTCATCGTCATCGTCATCGTCATCGTCATCGTCATCGTCATCGTCATCGACATCGTCATCGTCATCGTCATCGTCATCGTCATCGTCATCGTCATCGTCATCGTCATCGTCATCGTCATCGTCATCGTCATCGTCATCGTCATCGTCATCGTCATCGTCATCGTCATCGTCATCGTCATCGTCATCGTCATCGACATCGTCATTGTCATCGTCATCGTCATCGTCATCGTCATCGTCATCGTCATCGTCATCGTCATCGTCATCGTCATCGTCATCGTCATCGTCATCGTCATCGTCATCGTCATCGTCATCGTCATCGTCATCGTCATCGTCATCGTCATCGTCATCGTCATCGTCATCGTCATAGTCATCGTCATCGTTGTCGTGACGTCATCGTCATCGTCATCGTGATCGTCATCGTGATCGTCATCGTCATGGTCATCGTCATCGTCATCGTCATCGTCATCGTCATCGTCATCGTCATCGTCATCGTCATCGTCATCGTCATCGTCATCGTCATCGTCATCGTCATCGTCATCGTCATCGTCATCGTCATCGTCATCGTCATCGTCATCGTCATCCTCATCGTCATCGTCATCGTCATCGTCATCGTCATTTTCATCGTCATCGTCATCGTCATCGTCATCGTCATCGTCATCGTCACCGTCATCGTCATCGTCATCGTCATCGTCATCGTCATCGTCATCGTCATCGTTATCGTCATCGTCATCGTCATCGTCATCGTCATCGTCATCGTCATCGTGATCGTCATCGTCATTTTCATCGTCATCGTCATCGTCATCGTCATCGTCATCGTCATCGTCACCGTCATCGTCATCGTCATCGTCATCGTCATCGTCATCGTCATCGTCATCGTCATCGTCATCGTCATCCTCATCGTCATCGTCATCGTCATCGTCATCGTCATTTTCATCGTCATCGTCATCGTCATCGTCATCGTCATCGTCATCGTCACCGTCATCGTCATCGTCATCGTCATCGTCATCGTCATCGTCATCGTCATCGTCATCGTCATCGTCATCGTCATCGTCATCGTCATCGTCATCGTCATCGTCATCGTCATCGTCATCGTCATCGTCATCGTCATTGTCATCGTCATCGTCATTGTCATCGTCATCGTCATCGTCATCGTCATCGTCATCGTCATCGTCATCGTCATCGTCATCGTCATCGTCATCGTCATCGTCATCGTCATCGTCATCGTCATCGTCATCGTCATCGTCATCGTCATCGTCATCGTCATCGTCATCGTCATCGTCATCGTCATCGTCATCGTCATCGTCAGCGTCATCGTCAGCGTCATCGTCATCGTCATCGTCATCGTCATCGTCATCGTCATCGTCATCGTCATCGTCATCGTCATCGTCATCGTCATCGTCACCGTCATCGTCATCGTCATCGTCATCGTCATCGTCATCGTCATCGTCATCGTCATCGTCATCGTCATCGTCATCGTCATCGTCATCGTCATCGTCATCGTCATCGTCATCGTCATCGTCATCGTCATCGTCAGCGTCATCGTCAGCGTCATCGTCATCGTCATCGTCATCGTCATCGTCATCGTCATCGTCATCGTCATCGTCATCGTCATCGTCATCGTCATCGTCATCGTCATCGTCATCGTCATCGTCATCGTCATCGTCATCGTCATCGTCATCGTCATCGTCATCGTCATCGTCATCGTCATCGTCATCGTCATCGTCATCGTCATCGTCATCGTCATCGTCATCGTCATCGTCATCGTCATCGTCATCGTCATCGTCATCGTCATCGTCATCGTCATCGTCATCGTCATCGTCATCGTCATCGTCATCGTCATCGTCATCGTCATCGTCATCGTCATCGTCATCGTCATCGTCATCGTCATCGTCATCGTCATCGTCATCGTCATCGTCATCGTCATCGTCATCGTCATCGTCATCGTCATCGTCATCGTCATCGTCATCGTCATCGTCATCGTCATCGTCATCGTCATCGTCATCGTCATCGTCATCGTCATCGTCATCGTCATCGTCATCGTCATCGTCATCGTCATCGTCATCGTCATCGTCATCGTCATCGTCATCGTCATCGTCATCGTCATCGTCATCGTCATCGTCATCGACATCGTCATTGTCATCGTCATCGTCATTGTCATCGTCATCGTCATCGTCATCGTCATCGTCATCGTCATCGTCATCGTCATCGTCATCGTCATCGTCATCGTCATCGTCATCGTCATCGTCATCGTCATCGTCATCGTCATCGTCATCGTCATCGTCATCGTCATCGTCATCGTCATCGTCATCGTCATCGTCATCGTCATCGTCATCGTCATCGTCATCGTCATCGTCATCGTCATCGTCATCGTCATCGTCATCGTCATCGTCATCGTCATCGTCATCGTCATCGTCAGCGTCATCGTCAGCGTCATCGTCATCGTCATCGTCATCGTCATCGTCATCGTCATCGTCATCGTCATCGTCATCGTCATCGTCAGCGTCATCGTCAGCGTCAGCGTCATCGTCAGCGTCATCGTCATCGTCATCGTCATCGTCATCGTCATCGTCATCGTCATCGTCATCGTCATCGTCATCGTGATCGTCATCGTCATGGTCATCGTCATCGTCATCGTCATCGTCATCGTCATCGTCATCGTCATCGTCATCGTCATCGTCATCGTCATCGTCATCGTCATCGTCATCGTCATCGTCATCGTCATCGTCATCGTCATCGTCATCGTCATCGTCATCGTCATCGTCATCGTCATCGTCATCGTCATCGTCATCGTCATCGTCATCGTCATCGTCATCGTCATCGTCATCGTCATCGTCATCGTCATCGTCATCGTCATCGTCATCGTCATCGTCATTGTCATCGTCATCGTCATTGTCATCGTCATCGTCATCGTCATCGTCATCGTCATCGTCATCGTCATCGTCATCGTCATCGTCATCGTCATCGTCATCGTCATCGTCATCGTCATCGTCATCGTCATCGTCATCGTCATCGTCATCGTCATCGTCATCGTCATCGTCATCGTCATCGTCATCGTCATCGTCATCGTCATCGTCATCGTCATCGTCATCGTCATCGTGACGTCATCGTCATCGTCATCGTCATCGTCATCGTCATCGTCATCGTCATCGTCATCGTCATCGTCATCGTCATCGTCATCGTCATCGTCATCGTCATCGTCATCGTCATCGTCATCGTCATCGTCATCGTCATCGTCATCGTCATCGTCATCGTCATCGTCATCGTCATCGTCATCGTCATCGTCATCGTCATCGTCATCGTCATCGTCATCGTCATCGTCATCGTCATCGTCATCGTCATCGTCATCGTCATCGTCATCGTCATCGTCATCGTCATCGTCATCGTCATCGTCATCGTCATCGTCATCGTCATCGTCATCGTCATCGTCATCGTCATCGTCATCGTCATCGTCATCGTCATCGTCATCGTCATCGTCATCGTCATCGTCATCGTCATCGTCATCGTCATCGTCATCGTCATCGTCATCGTCATCGTCATCGTCATCGTCATCGTCATCGTCATCGTCATCGTCATCGTCATCGTCATCGTCATCGTCATCGTCATCGTCATCGTCATCGTCATCGTCATCGTCATCGTCATCGTCATCGTCATCGTCATCGTCATCGTCATCGTCATCGTCATCGTCATCGTCATCGTCATCGTCATCGTCATCGTCATCGTCATCGTCATCGTCATCGTCATCGTCATCGTCATCGTCATCGTCATCGTCATCGTCATCGTCATCGTCATCGTCATCGTCATCGTCATCGTCATCGTCATCGTCATCGTCATCGTCATCGTCATCGTCATCGTCATCGTCATCGTCATCGTTATCGTCATCGTCATCGTCATCGTCATCGTCATCGTCATCGTCATCGTCATCGTCATCGTCATCGTCATCGTCATCGTCATCGTCATCGTCATCGTCATCGTCATCGTCATCGTCATCGTCATCGTCATCGTCATCGTCATCGTCATCGTCATCGTCATCGTCATCGTCATCGTCATCGTCATCGTCATCGTCATCGTCATCGTCATCGTCATCGTCATCGTCATCGTCATCGTCATCGTCATCGTCATCGTCATCGTCATCGTCATCGTCATCGTCATCGTCATCGTCATCGTCATCGTCATCGTCATCGTCATCGTCATCGTCATCGTGACGTCATCGTCATCGTCATCGTCATCGTCATCGTCATCGTCATCGTCATCGTCATCGTCATCGTCATCGTCATCGTCATCGTCATCGTCATCGTCATCGTCATCGTCATCGTCATCGTCATCGTCATCGTCATCGTCATCGTCATCGTCATCGTCATCGTCATCGTCATCGTCATCGTCATCGTCATCGTCATCGTCATCGTCATCGTCATCGTCATCGTCATCGTCATCGTCATCGTCATCGTCATCGTCATCGTCATCGTCATCGTCATCGTCATCGTCATCGTCATCGTCATCGTCATCGTCATCGTGACGTCATCGTCATCGTCATCGTCATCGTCATCGTCATCGTCATCGTCATCGTCATCGTCATCGTCATCGTCATCGTCATCGTCATCGTCATCGTCATCGTCATCGTCATCGTCATCGTCATCGTCATCGTCATCGTCATCGTCATCGTCATCGTCATCGTCATCGTCATCGTCATCGTCATCGTCATCGTCATCGTCATCGTCATCGTCATCGTCATCGTCATCGTCATCGTCATCGTCATCGTCATCGTGACGTCATCGTCATCGTCATCGTCATCGTCATCGTCATCGTCATCGTCATCGTCATCGTCATCGTCATCGTCATCGTCATCGTCATCGTCATCGTCATCGTCATCGTCATCGTCATCGTCATCGTCATCGTCATCGTCATCGTCATCGTCATCGTCATCGTCATCGTCATCGTCATCGTCATCGTCATCGTCATCGTCATCGTCATGGTCATCGTCATCGTCATCGTCATCGTCATCGTCATCGTCATCGTGACGTCATCGTCATCGTCATCGTCATCGTCATCGTCATCGTCATCGTCATCGTCATCGTCATCGTAATCGTCATCGTTGTCATGACGTCATCGTCATCGTCATCGTCATGGTCATCGTCATCGTCATCGTCATCGTCATCGTCATCGTCATCGTCATCGTCATCGTCATCGTCATCGTCATCGTCATCGTCATCGTCATCGTCATCGTCATCGTCATCGTCATCGTCATCGTCATCGTCATCGTCATCGTCATCGTCATCGTCATCGTCATCGTCATCGTTATCGTCATCGTCATCGTCATCGTCATCGTCATCGTCATCGTCATCGTCATCGTCATCGTCATCGTCATCGTCATCGTCATCGTCATCGTCATCGTCATCGTCATCGTCATCGTC
Organism: Blera fallax; assembly: GCA_946965025.1. NCBI lineage: Eukaryota > Metazoa > Arthropoda > Insecta > Diptera > Syrphidae > Blera > Blera fallax. Next base: position 22,940,812 of record OX337248.1, on the reverse strand, counting down.
ATCGTCATCGTCATCGTCATCGTCATCGTCATCGTCATCGTCATCGTCATCGTCATCGTCATCGTCATCGTCATCGTCATCGTCATCGTCATCGTCATCGTCATCGTCATCGTCATCGTCATCGTCATCGTCATCGTCATCGTCATCGTCATCGTCATCGTCATCGTCATCGTCATCGTGATCGTCATCGTCATCGTCATCGTCATCGTCATCGTCATCGTCATCGTCATCGTCATCGTCATCGTCATCGTCATCGTCATCGTCATCGTCATCGTCATCGTCATCGTCATCGTCATCGTCATCGTCATCGTCATCGTCATCGTCATCGTCATCGTCATCGTCATCGTCATCGTCATCGTCATCGTGACGTCATCGTCATCGTCATCGTCATCGTCATCGTCATCGTCATCGTCATCGTCATCGTCATCGTCATCGTCATCGTCATCGTCATCGTCATCGTCATCGTCATCGTCATCGTAATCGTCATCGTTGTCATGACGTCATCGTCATCGTCATCGTCATCGTCATCGTCATCGTCATCGTCATCGTCATCGTCATCGTCATCGTCATCGTCATCGTCATCGTCATCGTCATCGTCATCGTCATCGTCATCGTCATCGTCATCGTCATCGTCATCGTCATCGTCATCGTCATCGTCATCGTCATCGTCATCGTCATCGTCATCGTCATCGTCATCGTCATCGTGACGTCATCGTCATCGTCATCGTCATCGTCATCGTCATCGTCATCGTCATCGTCATCGTCATCGTCATCGTCATCGTCATCGTCATCGTCATCGTCATCGTCATCGTCATCGTCATCGTCATCGTCATCGTCATCGTCATCGTCATCGTCATCGTCATCGTCATCGTCATCGTCATCGTCATCGTCATCGTCATCGTCATCGTCATCGTCATCGTCATCGTCATCGTCATCGTGACGTCATCGTCATCGTCATCGTCATCGTCATCGTCATCGTCATCGTCATCGTCATCGTCATCGTAATCGTCATCGTTGTCATGACGTCATCGTCATCGTCATCGTCATGGTCATCGTCATCGTCATCGTCATCGTCATCGTCATCGTCATCGTCATCGTCATCGTCATCGTCATCGTCATCGTCATCGTCATCGTCATCGTCATCGTCATCGTCATCGTCATCGTCATCGTCATCGTCATCGTCATCGTCATCGTCATCGTTATCGTCATCGTCATCGTCATCGTCATCGTCATCGTCATCGTCATCGTCATCGTCATCGTCATCGTCATCGTCATCGTCATCGTCATCGTCATCGTCATCGTCATCGTCATCGTCATCGTCATCGTCATCGTCATCGTCATCGTCATCGTCATCGTCATCGTCATCGTCATCGTCATCGTCATCGTCATCGTCATCGTCATCGTCATCGTCATCGTCATCGTCATCGTCATCGTCATCGTCATCGTCATCGTCATCGTCATCGTCATCGTCATCGTCATCGTCATCGTCATCGTCATCGTCATCGTCATCGTCATCGTCATCGTCATCGTCATCGTCATCGTCATCGTCATCGTCATCGTCATCGTCATCGTCATCGTCATCGTCATCGTCATCGTCATCGTCATCGTCATCGTCATCGTCATCGTCATCGTCATCGTCATCGTCATCGTCATCGTCATAGTCATCGTCATCGTTGTCGTGACGTCATCGTCATCGTCATCGTGATCGTCATCGTGATCGTCATCGTCATGGTCATCGTCATCGTCATCGTCATCGTCATCGTCATCGTCATCGTCATCGTCATCGTCATCGTCATCGTCATCGTCATCGTCATCGTCATCGTCATCGTCATCGTCATCGTCATCGTCATCGTCATCGTCATCGTCATCGTCATCGTCATCGTCATCGTCATCGTCATCGTCATCGTCATCGTCATCGTCATCGTCATCGTCATCGTCATCGTCATCGTCATCGTCATCGTCATCGTCATCGTCATCGTCATCGTCATCGTCATCGTCATCGTCATCGTCATCGTCATCGTCATCGTCATCGTCATCGTCATCGTCATAGTCATCGTCATCGTTGTCGTGACGTCATCGTCATCGTCATCGTGATCGTCATCGTGATCGTCATCGTCATGGTCATCGTCATCGTCATCGTCATCGTCATCGTCATCGTCATCGTCATCGTCATCGTCATCGTCATCGTCATCGTCATCGTCATCGTCATCGTCATCGTCATCGTCATCGTCATCGTCATCGTCATCGTCATCGTCATCGTCATCGTCATCGTCATCGACATCGTCATCGTCATCGTCATCGTCATCGTCATCGTCATCGTCATCGTCATCGTCATCGTCATCGTCATCGTCATCGTCATCGTCATCGTCATCGTCATCGTCATCGTCATCGTCATCGTCATCGTCATCGTCATCGTCATCGTCATCGTCATCGTCATCGTCATCGTCATCGTCATCGTCATCGTCATCGTCATCGTCATCGACATCGTCATCGTCATCGTCATCGTCATCGTCATCGTCATCGTCATCGTCATCGTCATCGTCATCGTCATCGTCATCGTCATCGTCATCGTCATCGTCATCGTCATCGTCATCGTCATCGTCATCGTCATCGTCATCGTCATCGTCATCGTCATCGTCATCGACATCGTCATCGTCATCGTCATCGTCATCGTCATCGTCATCGTCATCGTCATCGTCATCGTCATCGTCATCGTCATCGTCATCGTCATCGTCATCGTCATCGTCATGGTCATCGTCATCGTCATCGTCATCGTCATCGTCATCGTCATCGTCATCGTCATCGTCATCGTCATCGTCATCGTCATCGTCATCGTCATCGTCATCGTCATCGTCATCGTCATCGTCATCGTCATCGTCATCGTCATCGTCATCGTCATCGTCATCGTCATCGTCATCGTCATCGTCATCGTCATCGTCATCGTCATCGTCATCGTCATCGTCATCGTCATCGTCATCGTCATCGTCATCGTCATCGTCATCGTCATCGTCATCGTCATCGTCATCGTCATCGTCATCGTCATCGTCATCGTCATCGTCATCGTCATCGTCATCGTCATCGTCATCGTCATCGTCATCGTCATCGTCATCGTCATCGTCATCGTCATCGTCATCGTCATCGTCATCGTCATCGTCATCGTCATCGTCATCGTCATCGTCATAGTCATCGTCATCGTTGTCGTGACGTCATCGTCATCGTCATCGTCATCGTCATCGTCATCGTCATCGTCATCGTCATCGTCATCGTCATCGTCATCGTCATCGTCATCGTCATCGTCATCGTCATCGTCATCGTCATCGTCATCGTCATCGTCATCGTCATAGTCATCGTCATCGTTGTCGTGACGTCATCGTCATCGTCATCGTGATCGTCATCGTGATCGTCATCGTCATATTCATCGTCATCGTCATCGTCATCGTCATCGTCATCGTCATCGTCATCGTCATCGTCATCGTCATCGTCATCGTCATCGTCATCGTCATCGTCATCGTCATCGTCATCGTCATCGTCATCGTCATCGTCATCGTCATCGTCATCGTCATCGTCATCGTCATCGTCATCGTCATCGTCATCGTCATCGTCATCGTCATCGTCATCGTCATCGTCATTGTCATCGTCATCGTCATCGTCATCGTCATCGTCATCGTCATCGTCATCGTCATCGTCATCGTCATCGTCATCGTCATCGTCATCGTCATCGTCATCGTCATCGTCATCGTCATCGTCATCGTCATCGTCATCGTCATCGTCATCGTCATCGTGACGTCATCGTCATCGTCATCGTCATCGTCATCGTCATCGTCATCGTCATCGTCATCGTCATCGTCATCGTCATCGTCATCGTAATCGTCATCGTTGTCGTGATGTCATCGTCATCGTCATCGTGATCGTCATTGTGATCGTCATCGTCATGGTCATGGTCATCGTCATCGTCATCGTCATCGTCATCGTCATCGTCATCGTCATCGTGACGTCATCGTCATCGTCATCGTCATCGTCATCGTCATCGTCATCGTCATCGTCATCGTCATCGTCGTCGTCATCGTCATCGTCATCGTCATCGTCATCGTCATCGTCATCGTCATCGTCATCGTCATCGTCATCGTCATCGTCATCGTCATCGTCATCGTCGTCGTCATCGTCATCGTCATCGTCATCGTCATCGTCATCGTCATCGTCATCGTCATCGTCATCGTCATCGTCATCGTCATCGTGACGTTATCGTGACGTCATCGTCATCGTCATCGTCATCGTCGTCGTCATTGTTATCGTCATCGTCATCGTCATCGTCATCGTCATCGTTGTCGTGACGTCATCGTCATCGTCATCGTGATCGTCATCGTCATCGTCATCGTCATCGTCATCGTCATCGTCATCGTCATCGTCATCGTCATCGTCATCGTCATCGTCATCGTCATCGTCATCGTCATCGTCATCGTCATCGTCATCGTCATCGTCATCGTCATCGTCATCGTCATCGTCATCGTCATCGTCATCGTCATCGTCATCGTCATCGTCATCGTCATCGTCATCGTCATCGTCATCGTCATCGTCATCGTCATCGTCATCGTCATCGTCATCGTCATCGTCATCGTCATCGTCATCGTCATCGTCATCGTCATCGTCATCGTCATCGTCATCGTCATCGTCATCGTCATCGTCATCGTCATCGTCATCGTCATCGTCATTGTCATCGTCATCGTCATCGTCATCGTCATCGTCATCGTCATCGTCATCGTCATCGTCATCGTCATCGTCATCGTCATCGTCATCGTCATCGTCATCGTCATCGTCATCGTCATCGTCATCGTGACGTCATCGTCATCGTCATCGTAATCGTCATCGTTGTCGTGACGTCATCGTCATCGTCATCGTGATCGTCATCGTCATCGTCATCGTCGTCGTCATCGTCATCGTCATCGTCATCGTCATCGTCATCGTCATCGTCATCGTCATCGTCATCGTCATCGTCATCGTCATCGTCATCGTCATCGTCATCGTCATCGTCATCGTGACGTCATCGTCATCGTCATCGTCATCGTCATCGTCATCGTCATCGTCATCGTCATCGTCATCGTCATCGTCATCGTAATCGTCATCGTTGTCGTGACGTCATCGTCATCGTCATCGTGATCGTCATTGTGATCGTCATCGTCATGGTCATGGTCATCGTCATCGTCATCGTCATCGTCATCGTCATCGTCATCGTCATCGTCATCGTCATCGTCATCGTCATCGTCATCGTCATCGTCATCGTCATCGTCATCGTCATCGTCATCGTCATCGTCATCGTCATCGTCATCGTCATCGTCATCGTGACGTCATCGTCATCGTCATCGTCATCGTCATCGTCATCGTCATCGTCATCGTCATCGTCATCGTCATCGTAATCGTCATCGTTGTCGTGACGTCATCGTCATCGTCATCGTGATCGTCATTGTGATCGTCATCGTCATCGTCATCGTCATCGTCATCGTCATCGTCATCGTCATCGTCATCGTCATCGTCATCGTCATCGTCATCGTCATCGTCATCGTCATCGTCATCGTCATCGTCATCGTCATCGTCATCGTCATCGTCATCGTCATCGTCATCGTCATTGTCATCGTCATCGTCATCGTCATCGTCATCGTCATCGTCATCGTCATCGTCATCGTCATCGTCATCGTCATCGTCATCGTCATCGTCATCGTCATCGTCATCGTCATCGTCATCGTCATCGTCATCGTCATCGTCATCGTCATCGTCATCGTCATCGTCATCGTCATCGTCATCGTCATCGTCATCGTCATCGTCATCGTCATCGTCATCGTCATCGTCATCGTCATCGTCATCGTCATCGTCATCGTCATCGTCATCGTCATCGTCATCGTCATCGTCATCGTCATCGTCATCGTCATCGTCATCGTCATCGTCATCGTCATCGTCATCGTCATCGTCATCGTCACCGTCATCGTCATCGTCATCGTCATCGTCATCGTCATCGTCATCGTCATCGTCATCGTCATCGTCATCGTCATCGTCATCGTCATCGTCATCGTCATCGTCATCGTCATCGTCATCGTCATCGTCATCGTCATTGTCATCGTCATCGTCATCGTCATCGTCATCGTCATCGTCATCGTCATCGTCATCGTCATCGTCATCGTCATCGTCATCGTCATCGTCAGCGTCATCGTCAGCGTCATCGTCATCGTCATCGTCATCGTCATCGTCATCGTCATCGTCATCGTCATCGTCATCGTCATCGTCATCGTCATCGTCATCGTCATCGTCATCGTCATCGTCATCGTCATCGTCATCGTCATCGTCATCGTCATCCTCATCGTCATCGTCATCGTCATCGTCATCGTCATTTTCATCGTCATCGTCATCGTCATCGTCATCGTCATCGTCATCGTCACCGTCATCGTCATCGTCATCGTCATCGTCATCGTCATCGTCATCGTCATCGTTATCGTCATCGTCATCGTCATCGTCATCGTCATCGTCATCGTCATCGTGATCGTCATCGTCATTTTCATCGTCATCGTCATCGTCATCGTCATCGTCATCGTCATCGTCACCGTCATCGTCATCGTCATCGTCATCGTCATCGTCATCGTCATCGTCATCGTCATCGTCATCGTCATCCTCATCGTCATCGTCATCGTCATCGTCATCGTCATTTTCATCGTCATCGTCATCGTCATCGTCATCGTCATCGTCATCGTCACCGTCATCGTCATCGTCATCGTCATCGTCATCGTCATCGTCATCGTCATCGTCATCGTCATCGTCATCGTCATCGTCATCGTCATCGTCATCGTCATCGTCATCGTCATCGTCATCGTCATCGTCATTTTCATCGTCATCGTCATCGTCATCGTCATCGTCATCGTCATCGTCACCGTCATCGTCATCGTCATCGTCATCGTCATCGTCATCGTCATCGTCATCGTCATCGTCATCGTCATCGTCATCGTCATCGTCATCGTCATCGTCATCGTCATCGTCATCGTCATCGTCATCGTCATCGTCATCGTCAGCGTCATCGTCAGCGTCATCGTCATCGTCATCGTCATCGTCATCGTCATCGTCATCGTCATCGTCATCGTCATCGTCATCGTCATCGTCATCGTCACCGTCATCGTCATCGTCATCGTCATCGTCATCGTCATCGTCATCGTCATCGTCATCGTCATCGTCATCGTCATCGTCATCGTCATCGTCATCGTCATCGTCATCGTCATCGTCATCGTCATCGTCATCGTCATCGTCATCGTCATCGTCATCGTCATCGTCATCGTCATCGTCATCGTCATCGTCATCGTCATCGTCATCGTCATCGTCATCGTCATCGTCATCGTCATCGTCATCGTCATCGTCATCGTCATCGTCATCGTCATCGTCATCGTCATCGTCAGCGTCATCGTCAGCGTCATCGTCATCGTCATCGTCATCGTCATCGTCATCGTCATCGTCATCGTCATCGTCAGCGTCATCGTCAGCGTCAGCGTCATCGTCAGCGTCATCGTCATCGTCATCGTCATCGTCATCGTCATCGTCATCGTCATCGTCATCGTCATCGTCATCGTGATCGTCATCGTCATGGTCATCGTCATCGTCATCGTCATCGTCATCGTCATCGTCATCGTCATCGTCATCGTCATCGTCATCGTCATCGTCATCGTCATCGTCATCGTCATCGTCATCGTCATCGTCATCGTCATCGTCATCGTCATCGTCATCGTCATCGTCATCGTCATCGTCATCGTCATCGTCATCGTCATCGTCATCGTCATCGTCATCGTCATCGTCATCGTCATCGTCATCGTCATCGTCATCGTCATCGTCATTGTCATCGTCATCGTCATTGTCATCGTCATCGTCATCGTCATCGTCATCGTCATCGTCATCGTCATCGTCATCGTCATCGTCATCGTCATCGTCATCGTCATCGTCATCGTCATCGTCATCGTCATCGTCATCGTCATCGTCATCGTCATCGTCATCGTCATCGTCATCGTCATCGTGACGTCATCGTCATCGTCATCGTCATCGTCATCGTCATCGTGACGTCATCGTCATCGTCATCGTCATCGTCATCGTCATCGTCATCGTCATCGTCATCGTCATCGTCATCGTCATCGTCATCGTCATCGTCATCGTCATCGTCATCGTCATCGTCATCGTCATCGTCATCGTCATCGTCATCGTCATCGTCATCGTCATCGTCATCGTCATCGTCATCGTCATCGTCATCGTCATCGTCATCGTCATCGTCATCGTCATCGTCATCGTCATCGTCATCGTCATCGTCATCGTCATCGTCATCGTCATCGTCATCGTCATCGTCATCGTCATCGTCATCGTCATCGTCATCGTCATCGTCATCGTCATCGTCATCGTCATCGTCATCGTCATCGTCATCGTCATCGTCATCGTCATCGTCATCGTCATCGTCATCGTCATCGTCATCGTCATCGTCATCGTCATCGTCATCGTCATCGTCATCGTCATCGTCATCGTCATCGTCATCGTCATCGTCATCGTCATCGTCATCGTCATCGTCATCGTCATCGTCATCGTCATCGTCATCGTCATCGTCATCGTCATCGTCATCGTCATCGTCATCGTCATCGTCATCGTCATCGTCATCGTCATCGTCATCGTCATCGTCATCGTCATCGTCATCGTCATCGTCATCGTCATCGTCATCGTCATCGTCATCGTCATCGTCATCGTCATCGTCATCGTCATCGTCATCGTCATCGTCATCGTCATCGTCATCGTAATCGTCATCGTTGTCATGACGTCATCGTCATCGTCATCGTCATGGTCATCGTCATCGTCATCGTCATCGTCATCGTCATCGTCATCGTCATCGTCATCGTCATCGTCATCGTCATCGTCATCGTCATCGTCATCGTCATCGTCATCGTCATCGTCATCGTCATCGTCATCGTCATCGTCATCGTCATCGTCATCGTCATCGTCATCGTCATCGTCATCGTCATCGTCATAGTCATCGTCATCGTTGTCGTGACGTCATCGTCATCGTCATCGTGATCGTCATCGTGATCGTCATCGTCATCGTCATCGTCATCGTCATCGTCATCGTCATCGTCATCGTCATCGTCATCGTCATCGTCATCGTCATCGTCATCGTCATCGTCATCGTCATCGTCATCGTCATCGTCATCGTCATCGTCATCGTCATCGTCATCGTCATCGTCATCGTCATCGTCATCGTCATCGTCATCGTCATCGTCATCGTCATCGTCATCGTCATTGTCATCGTCATCGTCATTGTCATCGTCATCGTCATCGTCATCGTCATCGTCATCGTCATCGTCATCGTCATCGTCATCGTCATCGTCATCGTCATCGTCATCGTCATCGTCATCGTCATCGTCATCGTCATCGTCATCGTCATCGTCATCGTCATCGTCATCGTCATCGTCATCGTCATCGTCATCGTCATCGTCATCGTCATCGTCATCGTCATCGTCATCGTCATCGTCATCGTCATCGTCATCGTGACGTCATCGTCATCGTCATCGTCATCGTCATCGTCATCGTCATCGTCATCGTCATCGTCATCGTCATCGTCATCGTCATCGTCATCGTCATCGTCATCGTCATCGTCATCGTCATCGTCATCGTCATCGTCATCGTCATCGTCATCGTCATCGTCATCGTCATCGTCATCGTCATCGTCATCGTCATCGTCATCGTCATCGTCATAGTCATCGTCATCGTTGTCGTGACGTCATCGTCATCGTCATCGTGATCGTCATCGTGATCGTCATCGTCATCGTCATCGTCATCGTCATCGTCATCGTCATCGTCATCGTCATCGTCATCGTCATCGTCATCGTCATCGTCATCGTCATCGTCATCGTCATCGTCATCGTCATCGTCATCGTCATCGTCATCGTCATCGTCATCGTCATCGTCATCGTCATCGTCATCGTCATCGTCATCGTCATCGTCATCGTCATCGTCATCGTCATCGTCATCGTCATCGTCATTGTCATCGTCATCGTCATTGTCATCGTCATCGTCATCGTCATCGTCATCGTCATCGTCATCGTCATCGTCATCGTCATCGTCATCGTCATCGTCATCGTCATCGTCATCGTCATCGTCATCGTCAGCGTCATCGTCAGCGTCAGCGTCATCGTCAGCGTCATCGTCATCGTCATCGTCATCGTCATCGTCATCGTCATCGTCATCGTCATCGTCATCGTCATCGTGATCGTCATCGTCATGGTCATCGTCATCGTCATCGTCATCGTCATCGTCATCGTCATCGTCTCGTCATCGTCATCGTCATCGTCATCGTCATCGTCATCGTCATCGTCATCGTCATCGTCATCGTCATCGTCATCGTCCATCGTCATCGTCATCGTCATCGTCATCGTCATCGTCATCGTCATCGTCATCGTCATCGTCATCGTCATCGTCATCGTCATGTCATCGTCATCGTCATCGTCATCGTCATCGTCATCGTCATCGTCATCGTCATTGTCATCGTCATCGTCATTGTCATCGTCATCGTCATCGTCATCGTCATCGTCATCGTCATCGTCATCGTCATCGTCATCGTCATCGTCATCGTCATCGTCATCGTCATCGTCATCGTCATCGTCATCGTCATCGTCATCGTCATCGTCATCGTCATCGTCATCGTCATCGTCATCGTCATCGTCATCGTCATCGTCATCGTCATCGTCATCGTCATCGTGACGTCATCGTCATCGTCATCGTCATCGTCATCGTCATCGTCATCGTCATCGTCATCGTCATCGTCATCGTCATCGTCATCGTCATCGTCATCGTCATCGTCATCGTCATCGTCATCGTCATCGTCATCGTCATCGTCATCGTCATCGTCATCGTCATCGTCATCGTCATCGTCATCGTCATCGTCATCGTCATCGTCATCGTCATCGTCATTGTCATCGTCATCGTCATTGTCATCGTCATCGTCATCGTCATCGTCATCGTCATCGTCATCGTCATCGTCATCGTCATCGTCATCGTCATCGTCATCGTCATCGTCATCGTCATCGTCATCGTCATCGTCATCGTCATCGTCATCGTCATCGTCATCGTCATCGTCCATCGTCATCGTCATCGTCATCGTCATCGTCATCGTCATCGTCATCGTCATCGTCATCGTCATCGTCATCGTCATCGTCATCGTCATCGTCATCGTCATCGTCATCGTGATCGTCATCGTCATGGTCATCGTCATCGTCATCGTCATCGTCATCGTCATCGTCATCGTCATCGTCATCGTCATCGTCATCGTCATCGTCATCGTCATCGTCATCGTCATCGTCATCGTCATCGTCATCGTCATCGTCATCGTCATCGTGATCGTCATCGTCATGGTCATCGTCATCGTCATCGTCATCGTCATCGTCATCGTCATCGTCATCGTCATCGTCATCGTCATCGTCATCGTCATCGTCATCGTCATCGTCATCGTCATCGTCATCGTCATCGTCATCGTCATCGTCATCGTCATCGTCATCGTCATCGTCATCGTCATCGTCATCGTCATCGTCATCGTCATCGTCATCGTCATCGTCATCGTCATCGTCATCGTCATCGTCATCGTCATCGTCATCGTCATCGTCATTGTCATCGTCATCGTCATTGTCATCGTCATCGTCATCGTCATCGTCATCGTCATCGTCATCGTCATCGTCATCGTCATCGTCATCGTCATCGTCATCGTCATCGTCATCGTCATCGTCATCGTCATCGTCATCGTCATCGTCATCGTCATCGTCATCGTCATCGTCATCGTCATCGTCATCGTCATCGTCATCGTCATCGTCATCGTCATCGTCATCGTGACGTCATCGTCATCGTCATCGTCATCGTCATCGTCATCGTCATCGTCATCGTCATCGTCATCGTCATCGTCATCGTCATCGTCATCGTCATCGTCATCGTCATCGTCATCGTCATCGTCATCGTCATCGTCATCGTCATCGTCATCGTCATCGTCATCGTCATCGTCATCGTCATCGTCATCGTCATCGTCATCGTCATCGTCATCGTCATCGTCATCGTCATCGTCATCGTCATCGTCATCGTCATCGTCATCGTCCATCGTCATCGTCATCGTCATCGTCATCGTCATCGTCATCGTCATCGTCATCGTCATCGTCATCGTCATCGTCATCGTCATCGTCATCGTCATCGTCATCGTCATCGTCATCGTCATCGTCATCGTCATCGTCATCGTCATCGTCATCGTCATCGTCATCGTCATCGTCATCGTCATCGTCATCGTCATCGTCATCGTCATCGTCATCGTCATCGTCATCGTCATCGTCATCGTCATCGTCATCGTCATCGTCATCGTCATCGTCATCGTCATCGTCATCGTCATCGTCATCGTCATCGTCATCGTCATCGTCATCGTCATCGTCATCGTCATCGTCATCGTCATCGTCATCGTCATCGTCATCGTCATCGTCATCGTCATCGTCATCGTTGTCATGACGTCATCGTCATCGTCATCGTCATGGTCATCGTCATCGTCATCGTCATCGTCATCGTCATCGTCATCGTCATCGTCATCGTCATCGTCATCGTCATCGTCATCGTCATCGTCATCGTCATCGTCATCGTCATCGTCATCGTCATCGTCATCGTCATCGTCATCGTCATCGTCATCGTCATCGTCATCGTCATCGTCATCGTCATCGTCATAGTCATCGTCATCGTTGTCGTGACGTCATCGTCATCGTCATCGTGATCGTCATCGTGATCGTCATCGTCATCGTCATCGTCATCGTCATCGTCATCGTCATCGTCATCGTCATCGTCATCGTCATCGTCATCGTCATCGTCATCGTCATCGTCATCGTCATCGTCATCGTCATCGTCATCGTCATCGTCATCGTCATCGTCATCGTCATCGTATCGTCATCGTCATCGTCATCGTCCATCGTCATCGTCATCGTCATCGTCATCGTCATCGTCATTGTCATCGTCATCGTCATTGTCATCGTCATCGTCATCGTCATCGTCATCGTCATCGTCATCGTCATCGTCATCGTCATCGTCATCGTCATCGTCATCGTCATCGTCATCGTCATCGTCATCGTCATCGTCATCGTCATCGTCATCGTCATCGTCATCGTCATCGTCATCGTCATCGTCATCGTCATCGTCATCGTCATCGTCATCGTCATCGTCATCGTCATCGTCATCGTCATCGTCATCGTCATCGTGACGTCATCGTCATCGTCATCGTCATCGTCATCGTCATCGTCATCGTCATCGTCATCGTCATCGTCATCGTCATCGTCATCGTCATCGTCATCGTCATCGTCATCGTCATCGTCATCGTCATCGTCATCGTCATCGTCATCGTCATCGTCATCGTCATCGTCATCGTCATCGTCATCGTCATCGTCATCGTCATCGTCATCGTCATCGTCATCGTCATCGTCATCGTCATCGTGACGTCATCGTCATCGTCATCGTCATCGTCATCGTCATCGTCATCGTCATCGTCATCGTCATCGTCATCGTCATCGTCATCGTCATCGTCATCGTCATCGTCATCGTCATCGTCATCGTCATCGTCATCGTCATCGTCATCGTCATCGTCATCGTCATCGTCATCGTCATCGTCATCGTCATCGTCATCGTCATCGTCATCGTCATCGTCATCGTCATCGTCATCGTCATCGTCATCGTCATCGTCATCGTCATGGTCATCGTCATCGTCATCGTCATCGTCATCGTCATCGTCATCGTGACGTCATCGTCATCGTCATCGTCATCGTCATCGTCATCGTCATCGTCATCGTCATCGTCATCGTCATCGTAATCGTCATCGTTGTCATGACGTCATCGTCATCGTCATCGTCATGGTCATCGTCATCGTCATCGTCATCGTCATCGTCATCGTCATCGTCATCGTCATCGTCATCGTCATCGTCATCGTCATCGTCATCGTCATCGTCATCGTCATCGTCATCGTCATCGTCATCGTCATCGTCATCGTCATCGTCATCGTCATCGTCATCGTCATCGTCATCGTTATCGTCATCGTCATCGTCATCGTCATCGTCATCGTCATCGTCATCGTCATCGTCATCGTCATCGTCATCGTCATCGTCATCGTCATCGTCATCGTCATCGTCATCGTCATCGTCATCGTCATCGTCATCGTCATCGTCATCGTCATCGTCATCGTCATCGTCATCGTCATCGTCATCGTCATCGTCATCGTCATCGTCATCGTCATCGTCATCGTCATCGTCATCGTCATCGTCATCGTCATCGTCATCGTCATCGTCATCGTCATCGTCATCGTCATCGTCATCGTCATCGTCATCGTCATCGTCATCGTCATCGTCATCGTCATCGTCATCGTCATCGTCATCGTCATCGTCATCGTCATCGTCATCGTCATCGTCATCGTCATCGTCATCGTCATCGTCATCGTCATCGTCATCGTCATCGTCATCGTCATCGTCATCGTCATCGTCATCGTCATCGTCATCGTGACGTCATCGTCATCGTCATCGTCATCGTCATCGTCATCGTCATCGTCATCGTCATCGTCATCGTCATCGTCATCGTCATCGTCATCGTCATCGTCATCGTCATCGTCATCGTAATCGTCATCGTTGTCATGACGTCATCGTCATCGTCATCGTCATCGTCATCGTCATCGTCATCGTCATCGTCATCGTCATCGTCATCGTCATCGTCATCGTCATCGTCATCGTCATCGTCATCGTCATCGTCATCGTCATCGTCATCGTCATCGTCATCGTCATCGTCATCGTCATCGTCATCGTCATCGTCATCGTCATCGTCATCGTCATCGTCATCGTGACGTCATCGTCATCGTCATCGTCATCGTCATCGTCATCGTCATCGTCATCGTCATCGTCATCGTCATCGTCATCGTCATCGTCATCGTCATCGTCATCGTCATCGTCATCGTCATCGTCATCGTCATCGTCATCGTCATCGTCATCGTCATCGTCATCGTCATCGTCATCGTCATCGTCATCGTCATCGTCATCGTCATCGTCATCGTCATCGTCATCGTCATCGTCATCGTGACGTCATCGTCATCGTCATCGTCATCGTCATCGTCATCGTCATCGTCATCGTCATCGTCATCGTAATCGTCATCGTTGTCATGACGTCATCGTCATCGTCATCGTCATGGTCATCGTCATCGTCATCGTCATCGTCATCGTCATCGTCATCGTCATCGTCATCGTCATCGTCATCGTCATCGTCATCGTCATCGTCATCGTCATCGTCATCGTCATCGTCATCGTCATCGTCATCGTCCGTCATCGTCATCGTCATCGTTATCGTCATCGTCATCGTCATCGTCATCGTCATCGTCATCGTCATCGTCATCGTCATCGTCATCGTCATCGTCATCGTCATCGTCATCGTCATCGTCATCGTCATCGTCATCGTCATCGTCATCGTCATCGTCATCGTCATCGTCATCGTCATCGTCATCGTCATCGTCATCGTCATCGTCATCGTCATCGTCATCGTCATCGTTGTCATGACGTCATCGTCATCGTCATCGTCATGGTCATCGTCATCGTCATCGTCATCGTCATCGTCATCGTCATCGTCATCGTCATCGTCATCGTCATCGTCATCGTCATCGTCATCGTCATCGTCATCGTCATCGTCATCGTCATCGTCATCGTCATCGTCATCGTCATCGTCATCGTCATCGTCATCGTCATCGTCATCGTCATCGTCATCGTCATCGTCATCGTCATCGTCATCGTCATCGTCATCGTCATCGTCATCGTCATCGTCATCGTCATCGTCATCGTCATCGTCATCGTCATCGTCATCGTCATCGTCATCGTCATCGTCATCGTCATCGTCATCGTCATCGTCATCGTCATCGTCATCGTCATCGTCATCGTCATCGTCATCGTCATCGTCATCGTCATCGTCATCGTCATCGTCATCGTCATCGTCATCGTCATCGTCATCGTCATCGTCATCGTCATCGTCATCGTCATCGTCATCGTCATCGTCATCGTCATCGTCATCGTGACGTCATCGTCATCGTCATCGTCATCGTCATCGTCATCGTCATCGTCATCGTCATCGTCATCGTCATCGTCATCGTCATCGTCATCGTCATCGTCATCGTCATCGTCATCGTCATCGTCATCGTCATCGTCATCGTCATGGTCATCGTCATCGTCATCGTCATCGTCATCGTCATCGTCATCGTGACGTCATCGTCATCGTCATCGTCATCGTCATCGTCATCGTCATCGTCATCGTCATCGTCATCGTAATCGTCATCGTTGTCATGACGTCATCGTCATCGTCATCGTCATGGTCATCGTCATCGTCATCGTCATCGTCATCGTCATCGTCATCGTCATCGTCATCGTCATCGTCATCGTCATCGTCATCGTCATCGTCATCGTCATCGTCATCGTCATCGTCATCGTCATCGTCATCGTCATCGTCATCGTCATCGTCATCGTCATCGTCATCGTCATCGTCATCGTCATCGTCATCGTCATAGTCATCGTCATCGTTGTCGTGACGTCATCGTCATCGTCATCGTGATCGTCATCGTGATCGTCATCGTCATGGTCATCGTCATCGTCATCGTCATCGTCATTGTCATCGTCATCGTCATCGTCATCGTCATCGTCATCGTCATCGTCATCGTCATCGTCATCGTCATCGTCATCGTCATCGTCATCGTCATCGTCATCGTCATCGTCATCGTCATCGTCATCGTCATCGTCATCGTCATCGTCATCGTCATCGTCATCGTCATCGTCATCGTCATCGTCATCGTCATCGTCATCGTCATCGTCATCGTCATCGTCATCGTCATCGTCATCGTCATCGTCATCGTCATCGTCATCGTCATCGTCATCGTCATCGTCATCGTCATCGTCATCGTCATCGTCATCGTCATCGTCATCGTCATCGTCATCGTCATCGTCATCGTCATCGGTCATCGTCATCGTCATCGTCATCGTCATCGTCATCGTCATCGTCATCGTCATCGTCATCGTCATCGTCATCGTCATCGTCATCGTCATCGTCATCGTCATCGTCATCGTCATCGTCATCGTCATCGTCATCGTCATCGTCATCGTCATCGTCATCGTCATCGTCATCGTCATCGTCATCGTCATCGTCATCGTCATCGTCATCGTCATCGTCATCGTCATCGTCATCGTGACGTCATCGTCATCGTCATCGTCATCGTCATCGTCATCGTCATCGTCATCGTCATCGTCATCGTCATCGTCATCGTCATCGTCATCGTCATCGTCATCGTCATCGTCATCGTAATCGTCATCGTCATCGTAATCGTCATCGTTGTCATGACGTCATCGTCATCGTCATCGTCATCGTCATCGTCATCGTCATCGTCATCGTCATCGTCATCGTCATCGTCATCGTAATCGTCATCGTCATCGTAATCGTCATCGTTGTCATGACGTCATCGTCATCGTCATCGTCATCGTCATCGTCATCGTCATCGTCATCGTCATCGTCATCGTCATAGTCATCGTCATCGTTGTCGTGACGTCATCGTCATCGTCATCGTGATCGTCATCGTGATCGTCATCGTCATGGTCATCGTCATCGTCATCGTCATCGTCATCGTCATCGTCATCGTCATCGTCATCGTCATCGTCATCGTCATCGTCATCGTCATCGTCATCGTCATCGTCATCGTCATCGTCATCGTCATCGTCATCGTCATCGTCATCGTCATCGTCATCGTCATCGTCATCGTCATCGTCATCGTCATCGTCATCGTCATCGTCATCGTCATCGTCATCGTCATCGTCATCGTCATCGTCATCGTCATCGTCATCGTCATCGTCATCGTCATCGTCATCGTCAGCGTCATCGTCAGCGTCATCGTCATCGTCATCGTCATCGTCATCGTCATCGTCATCGTCATCGTCATCGTCATCGTCATCGTGATCGTCATCGTCATGGTCATCGTCATCGTCATCGTCATCGTCATCGTCATCGTCATCGTCATCGTCATCGTCATCGTCATCGTCATCGTCGTCGTCATCGTCATCGTCATCGTCATCGTCATCGTCATTGTCATCGTCATCGTCATCGTCATCGTCATCGTCATCGTCATCGTCATCGTCATCGTCATCGTCATCGTCATCGTCATCGTCATCGTCATCGTCATCGTCATCGTCATCGTCATCGTCATCGTCATCGTCATCGTCATCGTCATCGTCATCGTCATCGTCATCGTCATCGTCATCGTCATCGTCATCGTCATCGTCATCGTCATCGTCATCGTCATCGTCATCGTCATCGTCATCGTCATCGTCATCGTCATCGTCATCGTCATCGTCATCGTCATCGTCATCGTCATCGTCATCGTCATCGTCATCGTCATCGTCATCGTCATCGTCATCGTCATCGTCATCGTCATCGTCATCGTCATCGTCATCGTCATCGTCATCGTCATCGTCATCGTCATCGTGACGTCATCGTCATCGTCATCGTCATCGTCATCGTCATCGTCATCGTCATCGTCATCGTCATCGTCATCGTCATCGTCATCGTCATCGTCATCGTCATCGTCATCGTCATCGTCATCGTCATCGTCATCGTCATCGTCATGGTCATCGTCATCGTCATCGTCATCGTCATCGTCATCGTCATCGTCATCGTGACGTCATCGTCATCGTCATCGTCATCGTCATCGTCATCGTCATCGTCATCGTCATCGTCATCGTAATCGTCATCGTTGTCATGACGTCATCGTCATCGTCATCGTCATGGTCATCGTCATCGTCATCGTCATCGTCATCGTCATCGTCATCGTCATCGTCATCGTCATCGTCATCGTCATCGTCATCGTCATCGTCATCGTCATCGTCATCGTCATCGTCATCGTCATCGTCATCGTCATCGTCATCGTCATCGTCATCGTCATCGTCATCGTCATCGTCATCGTCATCGTCATCGTCATCGTCATAGTCATCGTCATCGTTGTCGTGACGTCATCGTCATCGTCATCGTGATCGTCATCGTGATCGTCATCGTCATGGTCATCGTCATCGTCATCGTCATCGTCATTGTCATCGTCATCGTCATCGTCATCGTCATCGTCATCGTCATCGTCATCGTCATCGTCATCGTCATCGTCATCGTCATCGTCATCGTCATCGTCATCGTCATCGTCATCGTCATCGTCATCGTCATCGTCATCGTCATCGTCATCGTCATCGTCATCGTCATCGTCATCGTCATCGTCATCGTCATCGTCATCGTCATCGTCATCGTCATCGTCATCGTCATCGTCATCGTCATCGTCATCGTCATCGTCATCGTCATCGTCATCGTCATCGTCATCGTCATCGTCATCGTCATCGTCATCGTCATCGTCATCGTCATCGTCATCGTCATCGTCATCGTCATCGTCATCGTCATCGTCATCGTCATCGTCATCGTCATCGTCATCGTCATCGTCATCGTCATCGTCATCGTCATCGTCATCGTCATCGTCATCGTCATCGTCATCGTCATCGTCATCGTCATCGTCATCGTCATCGTCATCGTCATCGTCATCGTCATCGTCATCGTCATCGTCATCGTCATCGTCATCGTCATCGTCATCGTCATCGTCATCGTCATCGTCATCGTCATCGTCATCGTCATCGTGACGTCATCGTCATCGTCATCGTCATCGTCATCGTCATCGTCATCGTCATCGTCATCGTCATCGTCATCGTCATCGTCATCGTCATCGTCATCGTCATCGTCATCGTAATCGTCATCGTCATCGTAATCGTCATCGTTGTCATGACGTCATCGTCATCGTCATCGTCATCGTCATCGTCATCGTCATCGTCATCGTCATCGTCATCGTCATCGTCATCGTAATCGTCATCGTCATCGTAATCGTCATCGTTGTCATGACGTCATCGTCATCGTCATCGTCATCGTCATCGTCATCGTCATCGTCATCGTCATCGTCATCGTCATCGTCATAGTCATCGTCATCGTTGTCGTGACGTCATCGTCATCGTCATCGTGATCGTCATCGTGATCGTCATCGTCATGGTCATCGTCATCGTCATCGTCATCGTCATCGTCATCGTCATCGTCATCGTCATCGTCATCGTCATCGTCATCGTCATCGTCATCGTCATCGTCATCGTCATCGTCATCGTCATCGTCATCGTCATCGTCATCGTCATCGTCATCGTCATCGTCATCGTCATCGTCATCGTCATTGTCATCGTCATCGTCATCGTCATCGTCATCGTCATCGTCATCGTCATCGTCATCGTCATCGTCATCGTCATCGTCATCGTCATCGTCATCGTCATCGTCATCGTCATCGTCATCGTCATCGTCATCGTCATCGTCATCGTCATCGTCATCGTCATCGTCATCGTCATCGTCATCGTCATCGTCATCGTCATCGTCATCGTCATCGTCATCGTCATCGTCATCGTCATCGTCATCGTCATCGTCATCGTCATCGTCATCGTCATCGTCATCGTCATCGTCATCGTCATCGTCATCGTCATCGTCATCGTCATCGTCATCGTCATCGTCATCGTCATCGTCATCGTCATCGTCATCGTCATCGTCATCGTCATCGTCATCGTCATCGTCATCGTCATCGTCATCGTCATCGTCATCGTCATCGTCATCGTCATCGTCATCGTCATCGTCATCGTCATCGTCATCGTCATCGTCATCGTCATCGTCATCGTCATCGTCATCGTCATCGTCATCGTCATCGTCATCGTCATCGTCATCGTCATCGACATCGTCATCGTCATCGTCATCGACATCGTCATCGTCATCGTCATCGTCATCGTCATCGTCATCGTCATCGACATCGTCATCGTCATCGTCATCGTCATCGTCATCGTCATCGTCATCGTCATCGTCATCGTCATCGTCATCGTCATCGTCATCGTCATCGTCATCGTCATCGTCATCGTCATCGTCATCGTCATCGTCATCGTCATCGTCATCGTCATCGTCATCGTCATCGTCATCGTCATCGTCATCGTCATCGTCATCGTCATCGTCATCGTCATCGTCATCGTCATCGTCATCGTCATCGTCATCGTCATCGTCATCGTCATCGTCATCGTCATCGTCATCGTCATCGTCATCGTCATCGTCATCGTCATCGTCATCGTCATCGTCATCGTCATCGTCATCGTCATCGTCATCGTCATCGTCATCGTCATCGTCATCGTCATCGTCATCGACATCGTCATTGTCATCGTCATCGTCATCGTCATCGTCATCGTCATCGTCTTCGTCATCGTCATCGTCATCGTCATCGTCATCGTCATCGTCATCGTCATCGTCATCGTCATCGTCATCGTCATCGTCATCGTCATCGTCATCGTCATCGTCATCGTCATCGTCATCGTCATCGTCATCGTCATCGTCATCGTCATCGTCATCGTCATCGTCATCGTCATCGTCATCGTCATCGTCATCGTCATCGTCATCGTCATCGTCATCGTCATCGTCATCGTCATCGTCATCGTCATCGTCATCGTCATCGTCATCGTCATCGTCATCGTCATCGTCATCGTCATCGTCATCGTCATCGTCATCGTCATCGTCATCGTCATCGTCATCGTCATCGTCATCGTCATCGTCATCGTCATCGTCATCGTCATCGTCATCGTCATCGTCATCGTCATCGTCATCGTCATCGTCATCGACATCGTCATTGTCATCGTCATCGTCATCGTCATCGTCATCGTCATCGTCTTCGTCATCGTCATCGTCATCGTCATCGTCATCGTCATCGTCATCGTCATCGTCATCGTCATCGTCATCGTCATCGTCATCGTCATCGTCATCGTCATCGTCATCGTCATCGTCATCGTCATCGTGATCGTCATCGTGATCGTCATCGTCATGGTCATCGTCATCGTCATCGTCATCGTCATCGTCATCGTCATCGTCATCGTCATCGTCATCGTCATCGTCATCGTCATCGTCATCGTCATCGTCATCGTCATCGTCATCGTCATCGTCATCGTCATCGTCATCGTCATCGTCATCGTCATCGTCATCGTCATCGTCATCGTCATCGTCATCGTCATCGTCATCGTCATCGTCATCGTCATCGTCATCGTCATCGTCATCGTCATCGTCATCGTCATCGTCATCGTCATCGTCATCGTCATCGTCATCGTCATCGTCATCGTCATCGTCATCGTCATCGTCATCGTCATCGTCATCGTCATCGTCATCGTCATCGTCATCGTCATCGTCATCGTCATCGTCATCGTCATCGTCATCGTCATCGTCATCGTCATCGTCATCGTCATCGTCATCGTCATCGTCATCGTCATCGTCATCGTCATCGTCATCGTCATCGTCATCGTCATCGTCATCGTCATCGTCATCGTCATCGTCATCGTCATCGTCATCGTCATCGTCATCGTCATCGTCATCGTCATCGTCATCGTCATCGTCATCGTCATCGTCATCGTCATCGTCATCGTCATCGTCATCGTCATCGTCATCGTCATCGTCATCGTGACGTCATCGTCATCGTCATCGTCATCGTCATCGTCATCGTCATCGTCATCGTCATCGTCATCGTCATCGTCATCGTCATCGTCATCGTCATCGTCATCGTCATCGTCATCGTCATCGTCATCGTCATCGTGACGTCATCGTCATCGTCATCGTCATCGTGACGTCATCGTCATCGTCATCGTCATCGTCATCGTCATCGTCATCGTCATCGTCATCGTCATCGTCATCGTCATCGTCATCGTCATCGTCATCGTCATCGTCATCGTCATCGTCATCGTCATCGTCATCGTCATCGTCATCGTCATCGTCATCGTCATCGTCATAGTCATCGTCATCGTTGTCGTGACGTCATCGTCATCGTCATCGTGATCGTCATCGTGATCGTCATCGTCATGGTCATCGTCATCGTCATCGTCATCGTCATCGTCATCGTCATCGTCATCGTCATCGTCATCGTCATCGTCATCGTCATCGTCATCGTCATCGTTGTCATGACGTCATCGTCATCGTCATCGTCATGGTCATCGTCATCGTCATCGTCATCGTCATCGTCATCGTCATCGTCATCGTCATCGTCATCGTCATCGTCATCGTCATCGTCATCGTCATCGTCATCGTCATCGTCATCGTCATCGTCATCGTCATCGTCATCGTCATCGTCATCGTCATCGTCATCGTCATCGTCATCGTCATCGTCATCGTCATCGTCATCGTCATCGTCATCGTCATCGTCATCGTCATCGTCATAGTCATCGTCATCGTTGTCGTGACGTCATCGTCATCGTCATCGTGATCGTCATCGTGATCGTCATCGTCATGGTCATCGTCATCGTCATCGTCATCGTCATCGTCATCGTCATCGTCATCGTCATCGTCATCGTCATCGTCATCGTCATCGTCATCGTCATCGTCATCGTCATCGTCATCGTCATCGTCATCGTCATCGTCATCGTCATCGTCATCGTCATCGTCATTGTCATCGTCATCGTCATCGTCATCGTCATCGTCATCGTCATCGTCATCGTCATCGTCATCGTCATCGTCATCGTCATCGTCATCGTCATCGTCATCGTCATCGTCATCGTCATCGTCATCGTCATCGTCATCGTCATCGTCATCGTCATCGTCATCGTCATCGTCATCGTCATCGTC
This sequence comes from Blera fallax, assembly GCA_946965025.1. Classification (NCBI taxonomy): domain Eukaryota; kingdom Metazoa; phylum Arthropoda; class Insecta; order Diptera; family Syrphidae; genus Blera; species Blera fallax. The sequence continues at coordinate 22,917,061 of OX337248.1, read as the reverse complement.
ATCGTCATCGTCATCGTGACGTCATCGTCATCGTCATCGTCATCGTCATCGTCATCGTCATCGTCATCGTCATCGTCATCGTCATCGTCATCGTCATCGTCATCGTCATCGTAATCGTCATCGTTGTCATGACGTCATCGTCATCGTCATCGTCATGGTCATCGTCATCGTCATCGTCATCGTCATCGTCATCGTCATCGTCATCGTCATCGTCATCGTCATCGTCATCGTCATCGTCATCGTCATCGTCATCGTCATCGTCATCGTCATCGTCATCGTCATCGTCATCGTCATCGTCATCGTCATCGTCATCGTCATCGTCATCGTCATCGTCATCGTCATCGTCATCGTCATCGTCATCGTCATCGTCATCGTCATCGTCATCGTCATCGTCATCGTCATCGTCATCGTCATCGTCATCGTCATCGTCATCGTCATCGTCATCGTCATCGTCATCGTCATCGTCATCGTCATCGTCATCGTCATCGTCATCGTCATCGTCATCGTCATCGTCATCGTCATCGTCATCGTCATCGTCATCGTCATCGTCATCGTCATCGTCATCGTCATCGTCATCGTCATCGTCATCGTCATCGTCATCGTCATCGTCATCGTCATCGTCATCGTGACGTCATCGTCATCGTCATCGTCATCGTCATCGTCATCGTCATCGTCATCGTCATCGTCATCGTCATCGTCATCGTCATCGTCATCGTCATCGTAATCGTCATCGTTGTCATGACGTCATCGTCATCGTCATCGTCATGGTCATCGTCATCGTCATCGTCATCGTCATCGTCATCGTCATCGTCATCGTCATCGTCATCGTCATCGTCATCGTCATCGTCATCGTCATCGTCATCGTCATCGTCATCGTCATCGTCATCGTCATCGTCATCGTCATCGTCATCGTCATCGTCATCGTCATCGTCATCGTCATCGTCATCGTCATCGTCATCGTCATCGTCATCGTCATCGTCATCGTCATCGTCATCGTCATCGTCATCGTCATCGTCATCGTCATCGTCATCGTCATCGTCATCGTCATCGTCATCGTCATCGTCATCGTCATCGTCATCGTCATCGTCATCGTCATCGTCATCGTCATCGTCATCGTCATCGTCATCGTCATCGTCATCGTCATCGTCATCGTCATCGTCATCGTCATCGTCATCGTCATCGTCATCGTCATCGTCATCGTCATCGTCATCGTCATCGTCATCGTCATCGTCATCGTCATCGTCATCGTCATCGTCATCGTCATCGTCATCGTCATCGTCATCGTCATCGTCATCGTCATCGTCATCGTCATCGTCATCGTCATCGTCATCGTCATCGTCATCGTCATCGTCATCGTCATCGTCATCGTCATCGTCATCGTCATCGTCATCGTCATCGTCATCGTCATCGTCATCGTCATCGTCATCGTCATCGTCATCGTCATCGTCATCGTCATCGTCATCGTCATCGTCATCGTCATCGTCATCGTCATCGTCATCGTCATCGTCATCGTCATCGTCATCGTCATCGTCATCGTCATCGTCATCGTCATCGTCATCGTCATCGTCATCGTCATAGTCATCGTCATCGTTGTCGTGACGTCATCGTCATCGTCATCGTGATCGTCATCGTGATCGTCATCGTCATGGTCATCGTCATCGTCATCGTCATCGTCATCGTCATCGTCATCGTCATCGTCATCGTCATCGTCATCGTCATCGTCATCGTCATCGTTGTCATGACGTCATCGTCATCGTCATCGTCATGGTCATCGTCATCGTCATCGTCATCGTCATCGTCATCGTCATCGTCATCGTCATCGTCATCGTCATCGTCATCGTCATCGTCATCGTCATCGTCATCGTCATCGTCATCGTCATCGTCATCGTCATCGTCATCGTCATCGTCATCGTCATCGTCATCGTCATCGTCATAGTCATCGTCATCGTTGTCGTGACGTCATCGTCATCGTCATCGTGATCGTCATCGTGATCGTCATCGTCATGGTCATCGTCATCGTCATCGTCATCGTCATCGTCATCGTCATCGTCATCGTCATCGTCATCGTCATCGTCATCGTCATCGTCATCGTCATCGTCATCGTCATCGTCATCGTCATCGTCATCGTCATCGTCATCGTCATCGTCATCGTCATTGTCATCGTCATCGTCATCGTCATCGTCATCGTCATCGTCATCGTCATCGTCATCGTCATCGTCATCGTCATCGTCATCGTCATCGTCATCGTCATCGTCATCGTCATCGTCATCGTCATCGTCATCGTCATCGTCATCGTCATCGTCATCGTCATCGTCATCGTCATCGTCATCGTCATCGTCATCGTCATCGTCATCGTCATCGTCATCGTGACGTCATCGTCATCGTCATCGTCATCGTCATCGTCATCGTCATCGTCATCGTCATCGTCATCGTCATCGTCATCGTCATCGTCATCGTCATCGTCATCGTAATCGTCATCGTTGTCATGACGTCATCGTCATCGTCATCGTCATGGTCATCGTCATCGTCATCGTCATCGTCATCGTCATCGTCATCGTCATCGTCATCGTCATCGTCATCGTCATCGTCATCGTCATCGTCATCGTTGTCGTGACGTCATCGTCATCGTCATCGTCATCGTCATCGTCATCGTCATCGTCATCGTCATCGTCATCGTCATCGTCATCGTCATCGTCATCGTCATCGTCATCGTCATCGTCATCGTCATCGTGACGTCATCGTCATCGTCATCGTCATCGTCGTCGTCATTGTTATCGTCATCGTCATCGTCATCGTCATCGTCATCGTCATCGTCATCGTCATCGTCATCGTCATCGTGACGTCATCGTCATCGTCATCGTCATCGTCGTCGTCATTGTTATCGTCATCGTCATCGTCATCGTCATCGTCATCGTCGTCGTCATTGTTATCGTCATCGTCATCGTCATCGTCATCGTCATCGTCATCGTCATCGTCATCGTCATCGTTGTCGTGACGTCATCGTCATCGTCATCGTCATCGTCATCGTCATCGTCATCGTCATCGTCATCGTCATCGTCATCGTCATCGTCATCGTCATCGTCATCGTCATCGTCATCGTCATCGTCATCGTCATCGTTGTCGTGACGTCATCGTCATCGTCATCGTCATCGTCATCGTCATCGTCATCGTCATCGTCATCGTCATCGTCATCGTCATCGTCATCGTCATCGTCATCGTCATCGTGACGTCATCGTCATCGTCATCGTCATCGTCGTCGTCATTGTTATCGTCATCGTCATCGTCATCGTCATCGTCATCGTTGTCGTGACGTCATCGTCATCGTCATCGTCATCGTCATCGTCATCGTCATCGTCATCGTCATCGTCATCGTCATCGTCATCGTCATCGTCATCGTCATCGTCATCGTCATCGTCATCGTCATCGTCATCGTCATCGTCATCGTCATCGTCATCGTCATCGTCATCGTCATCGTCATCGTCATCGTCATCGTCATCGTCATCGTCATCGTCATCGTCATCGTCATCGTCATCGTCATCGTCATCGTCATCGTCATCGTCATCGTCATCGTTGTCGTGACGTCATCGTCATCGTCATCGTCATCGTCATCGTCATCGTCATCGTCATCGTCATCGTCATCGTCATCGTCATCGTCATCGTCATCGTCATCGTCATCGTCATCGTCATCGTCATCGTCATCGTCATCGTCATCGTCATCGTCATCGTCATCGTCATCGTCATCGTCATCGTCATCGTCATCGTCATCGTCATCGTCATCGTCATCGTCATCGTCATCGTTGTCGTGACGTCATCGTCATCGTCATCGTCATCGTCATCGTCATCGTCATCGTCATCGTCATCGTCATCGTCATCGTCATCGTCATCGTCATCGTGACGTCATCGTCATCGTCATCGTCATCGTCGTCGTCATTGTTATCGTCATCGTCATCGTCATCGTCATCGTCATCGTTGTCGTGACGTCATCGTCATCGTCATCGTCATCGTCATCGTCATCGTCATCGTCATCGTCATCGTCATCGTCATCGTCATCGTCATCGTCATCGTCATCGTCATCGTCATCGTCATCGTCATCGTCATCGTCATCGTCATCGTCATCGTCATCGTCATCGTCATCGTCATCGTCATCGTCATCGTCATCGTCATCGTCATCGTCATCGTCATCGTCATCGTCATCGTCATCGTCATCGTCATCGTCATCGTCATCGTCATCGTCATCGTCATCGTCATAGTCATCGTCATCGTTGTCGTGACGTCATCGTCATCGTCATCGTGATCGTCATCGTGATCGTCATCGTCATGGTCATCGTCATCGTCATCGTCATCGTCATCGTCATCGTCATCGTCATCGTCATCGTCATCGTCATCGTCATCGTCATCGTCATCGTCATCGTCATCGTCATCGTCATCGTCATCGTCATCGTCATCGTCATCGTCATCGTCATCGTCATTGTCATCGTCATCGTCATCGTCATCGTCATCGTCATCGTCATCGTCATCGTCATCGTCATCGTCATCGTCATCGTCATCGTCATCGTCATCGTCATCGTCATCGTCATCGTCATCGTCATCGTCATCGTCATCGTCATCGTCATCGTCATCGTCATCGTCATCGTCATCGTCATCGTCATCGTCATCGTCATCGTCATCGTCATCGTGACGTCATCGTCATCGTCATCGTCATCGTCATCGTCATCGTCATCGTCATCGTCATCGTCATCGTCATCGTCATCGTCATCGTCATCGTCATCGTCATCGTAATCGTCATCGTTGTCATGACGTCATCGTCATCGTCATCGTCATGGTCATCGTCATCGTCATCGTCATCGTCATCGTCATCGTCATCGTCATCGTCATCGTCATCGTCATCGTCATCGTCATCGTCATCGTCATCGTTGTCGTGACGTCATCGTCATCGTCATCGTCATCGTCATCGTCATCGTCATCGTCATCGTCATCGTCATCGTCATCGTCATCGTCATCGTCATCGTCATCGTCATCGTCATCGTCATCGTCATCGTGACGTCATCGTCATCGTCATCGTCATCGTCGTCGTCATTGTTATCGTCATCGTCATCGTCATCGTCATCGTCATCGTCATCGTCATCGTCATCGTCATCGTCATCGTGACGTCATCGTCATCGTCATCGTCATCGTCGTCGTCATTGTTATCGTCATCGTCATCGTCATCGTCATCGTCATCGTCGTCGTCATTGTTATCGTCATCGTCATCGTCATCGTCATCGTCATCGTCATCGTCATCGTCATCGTCATCGTTGTCGTGACGTCATCGTCATCGTCATCGTCATCGTCATCGTCATCGTCATCGTCATCGTCATCGTCATCGTCATCGTCATCGTCATCGTCATCGTCATCGTCATCGTCATCGTCATCGTCATCGTCATCGTTGTCGTGACGTCATCGTCATCGTCATCGTCATCGTCATCGTCATCGTCATCGTCATCGTCATCGTCATCGTCATCGTCATCGTCATCGTCATCGTCATCGTCATCGTGACGTCATCGTCATCGTCATCGTCATCGTCGTCGTCATTGTTATCGTCATCGTCATCGTCATCGTCATCGTCATCGTTGTCGTGACGTCATCGTCATCGTCATCGTCATCGTCATCGTCATCGTCATCGTCATCGTCATCGTCATCGTCATCGTCATCGTCATCGTCATCGTCATCGTCATCGTCATCGTCATCGTCATCGTCATCGTCATCGTCATCGTCATCGTCATCGTCATCGTCATCGTCATCGTCATCGTCATCGTCATCGTCATCGTCATCGTCATCGTCATCGTCATCGTCATCGTCATCGTCATCGTCATCGTCATCGTCATCGTCATCGTCATCGTCATCGTTGTCGTGACGTCATCGTCATCGTCATCGTCATCGTCATCGTCATCGTCATCGTCATCGTCATCGTCATCGTCATCGTCATCGTCATCGTCATCGTCATCGTCATCGTCATCGTCATCGTCATCGTCATCGTCATCGTCATCGTCATCGTCATCGTCATCGTCATCGTCATCGTCATCGTCATCGTCATCGTCATCGTCATCGTCATCGTCATCGTCATCGTCATCGTTGTCGTGACGTCATCGTCATCGTCATCGTCATCGTCATCGTCATCGTCATCGTCATCGTCATCGTCATCGTCATCGTCATCGTCATCGTCATCGTGACGTCATCGTCATCGTCATCGTCATCGTCGTCGTCATTGTTATCGTCATCGTCATCGTCATCGTCATCGTCATCGTTGTCGTGACGTCATCGTCATCGTCATCGTCATCGTCATCGTCATCGTCATCGTCATCGTCATCGTCATCGTCATCGTCATCGTCATCGTCATCGTCATCGTCATCGTCATCGTCATCGTCATCGTCATCGTCATCGTCATCGTCATCGTCATCGTCATCGTCATCGTCATCGTCATCGTCATCGACATCGTCATCGTCATCGTCATCGTCATCGTCATCGTCATCGTCATCGTCATCGTCATCGTCATCGTCATCGTCATCGTCATCGTCATCGTCATCGTCATCGTCATCGTCATCGTCATCGTCATCGTCATCGTCATCGTCATCGTCATCGTCATCGTCATCGTCATCGTCATCGTCATCGTCATCGTCATCGTCATCGTCATCGTCATCGTCATCGTCATCGTCATCGTCATCGTCATCGTCATCGTCATCGTCATCGTCATCGTCATCGTCATCGTCATCGTCATCGTCATCGTCATCGTCATCGTCATCGTCATCGTCATCGTCATCGTCATCGTCATCGTCATCGTCATCGTCATCGACATCGTCATCGTCATCGTGACGTCATCGTGACGTCATCGTTATCGTGACGTCATCGTCATCGTCATCGACATCATCATCGTCATCGTGACGTCATCGTTATCGTGACGTCATCGTCATCGTCATCGTCATCGTCATGGTCATCGACATCGTCATCGTCATCGTCATCGTTATCGTGACGTCATCGTGACGTCATCGTTATCGTGACGTCATCGTCATCGTCATCGACATCATCATCGTCATCGTGACGTCATCGTGACGTCATCGTCATCGTCATCGTCATCGTCATCGTCATCGTCATCGTCATCGTCATCGTCATCGTCATCGTCATCGTCATCGTCATCGTCATCGTCATCGTCATCGTCATCGTCATCGTCATCGTCATCGTCATCGTCATCGTCATCGTCATCGTCATCGTCATCGTCATCGTCATCGTCATCGTCATCGTCATCGTCATCGTCATCGTCATCGTCATCGTCATCGTCATCGTCATCGACATCGTCATCGTCATCGTGACGTCATCGTGACGTCATCGTTATCGTGACGTCATCGTCATCGTCATCGTGACGTCGTCGTCATCGTCATCGTCATCGTCATCGTCATCGTCATCGTCATCGTCATCGTCATCGTCATCGTCATCGTCATCGTCATCGTCATCGTCATCGTCATCGTCATCGTCATCGTCATCGTCATCGTCATCGTCATCGTCATCGTCATCGTCATCGTCATTGTCATCGTCATCGTCATCGTCATCGTCATCGTCATCGTCATCGTCATCGTCATCGTCATCGTCATCGTCATCGTGACGTCATCGTCATCGTCATCGTCGTCGTCATTGTCATCGTCATCGTCATCGTGGCGTCATCGTCATCGTCATCGTCATCGTCATCGTCATCGTCATCGTCATCGTCATCGTCATCGTCATCGTCATCGTCATCGTCATCGTCATCGTCATCGTCATCGTCATCGTCATCGTCATCGTCATCGTCATCGTCATCGTCATCGTCATCGTCATCGTCATCGTCATCGACATCGTCATCGTCATCGTCATCGACATCGTCATCGTCATCGTGACGTCATCGTGACGTCATCGTTATCGTGACGTCATCGTCATCGTCATCGACATCATCATCGTCATCGTGACGTCATCGTTATCGTGACGTCATCGTCATCGTCATCGTCATCGTCATGGTCATCGACATCGTCATCGTCATCGTCATCGTTATCGTGACGTCATCGTGACGTCATCGTTATCGTGACGTCATCGTCATCGTCATCGACATCATCATCGTCATCGTGACGTCATCGTTATCGTCATCGTCATCGTCATCGTCATCGTCATCGTCATCGTCATCGTCATCGTCATCGTCATCGTCATCGTCATCGTCATCGTCATCGTCATCGTCATCGTCATCGTCATCGTCATCGTCATCGTCATCGTCATCGTCATCGTCATCGTCATCGTCATCGTCATCGTCATCGTCATCGTCATCGTCATCGTCATCGTCATCGTCATCGTCATCGTCATCGTCATCGTCATCGTCATCGTCATCGTCATCGTCATCGTCATCGTCATCGTCATCGTCATCGTCATCGTCATCGTCATCGTCATCGTCATCGTCATCGTCATCGTCATCGCCATCGTGACGTCATCGTGACGTCATCGTTATCGTGACGTCATCGTCATCGTCATCGTGACGTCATCGTCATCGTCATCGTGACGTCGTCGTCATCGTCATCGTCATCGTCATCGTCATCGTCATCGTCATCGTCATCGTCATCGTCATCGTCATCGTCATCGTCATCGTCATCGTCATCGTCATCGTCATCGTCATCGTCATCGTCATCGTCATCGTCATCGTCATCGTCATCGTCATCGTCATCGTCATCGTCATCGTCATCGTCATCGTCATCGTCATCGTCATCGTCATCGTCATCGTCATCGTCATCGTGACGTCATCGTCATCGTCATCGTCATCGTCATCGTCATCGTCATCGACATCGTCATCGTCATCGTCATCGACATCGTCATCGTCATCGTCATCGTCATCGTCATCGTCATCGTCATCGTCATCGTCATCGTCATCGTCATCGTCATCGTCATCGTCATCGTCATCGTCATCGTCATCGTCATCGTCATCGTCATCGTCATCGTCATCGTCATCGTCATCGTCATCGTCATCGTCATCGTCATCGTCATCGTCATCGTCATCGTCATCGTCATCGTCATCGTCATCGTCATCGTCATCGTCATCGTCATCGTCATCGTCATCGTCATCGTCATCGTCATCGTCATCGTCATCGTCATCGTGACGTCATCGTCATCGTCATCGTCGTCGTCATTGTCATCGTCATCGTGGCGTCATCGTCATCGTCATCGTCATCGTCATCGTCATCGTCATCGTCATCGTCATCGTCATCGTCATCGTCATCGTCATCGTCATCGTCATCGTCATCGTTGTCGTGACGTCATCGTCATCGTCATCGTCATCGTCATCGTCATCGTCATCGTCATCGTCATCGTCATCGTCATCGTCATCGTCATCGTCATCGTCATCGTCATCGTCATCGTCATCGTCATCGTCATCGTCATCGTCATCGTCATCGTCATCGTCATCGTCATCGTCATCGTCATCGTCATCGTCATCGTCATCGTCATCGTCATCGTCATCGTCATCGTCATCGTCATCGTCATCGTCATCGTCATCGTCATCGTCATCGACATCGTCATCGTCATCGTGACGTCATCGTGACGTCATCGTTATCGTGACGTCATCGTCATCGTCATCGACATCATCATCGTCATCGTGACGTCATCGTTATCGTGACGTCATCGTCATCGTCATCGTCATCGTCATGGTCATCGACATCGTCATCGTCATCGTCATCGTTATCGTGACGTCATCGTGACGTCATCGTTATCGTGACGTCATCGTCATCGTCATCGACATCATCATCGTCATCGTGACGTCATCGTGACGTCATCGTCATCGTCATCGTCATCGTCATCGTCATCGTCATCGTCATCGTCATCGTCATCGTCATCGTCATCGTCATCGTCATCGTCATCGTCATCGTCATCGTCATCGTCATCGTCATCGTCATCGTCATCGTCATCGTCATCGTCATCGTCATCGTCATCGTCATCGTCATCGTCATCGTCATCGTCATCGTCATCGTCATCGTCATCGTCATCGTCATCGTCATCGTCATCGTCATCGTCATCGTCATCGTCATCGTCATCGTCATCGTCATCGTCATCGTCATCGTCATCGTCATCGTCATCGTCATCGTCATCGTCATCGTCATCGTCATCGTCATCGTCATCGTCATCGTCATCGTCATCGTCATCGTCATCGTCATCGTCATCGTCATCGTCATCGTCATCGTCATCGTCATCGTCATCGTCATCGTCATCGTCATCGTCATCGTCATCGTCATCGTCATCGTCATCGTCATCGTCATCGTCATCGTCATCGTCATCGTCATCGTCATCGTCATCGTCATCGTCATCGTCATCGTCATCGTCATCGTCATCGTCATCGTCATCGTCATCGACATCGTCATCGTCATCGTCATCGTCATCGTGACGTCATCGTGACGTCATCGTGACGTCATCGTTATCGTGACGTCATCGTCATCGTCATCGTCATCGTTATCGTCATCGTCATCGTCATCGTCATCGTCATCGTCATCGTCATCGTCATCGTCATCGTCATCGTCATCGTCATCGTCATCGTCATCGTCATCGTCATCGTCATCGTCATCGTCATCGTCATCGTCATCGTCATCGTCATCGTCATCGTCATCGTCATCGTCATCGTCATCGACATCGTCATCGACATCGTCATCGTCATCGTCATCGTGACGTCATCGTGACGTCATCGTTATCGTGACGTCATCGTTATCGTGACGTCATCGTTATCGTGACGTCATCGTCATCGTCATCGTGACGTCATCGTGACGTCATCGTCATCGTCATCGTCATCGTCATCGTCATCGTCATCGTCATCGTCATCGTCATCGTCATCGTCATCGTCATCGTCATCGTCATCGTCATCGTCATCGTCATCGTCATCGTCATCGTCATCGTCATCGTCATCGTCATCGTCATCGTGACGTCATCGTCATCGTCATCGTCATCGTCATCGTCATCGTCATCGTCATCGTCATCGTCATCGTCATCGTCATCGTCATCGTCATCGTCATCGTCATCGTCATCGTCATCGTCATCGTCATCGTCATCGTCATCGTCATCGTCATCGTCATCGTCATCGTCATCGTCATCGTCATCGTCATCGTCATCGTCATCGTCATCGTCATCGTCATCGTCATCGTCATCGTCATCGTCATCGTCATCGTCATCGTCATCGTCATCGTCATCGTCATCGTCATCGTCATCGTCATCGTCATCGTCATCGTCATCGTCATCGTCATAGTCATCGTCATCGTTGTCGTGACGTCATCGTCATCGTCATCGTGATCGTCATCGTGATCGTCATCGTCATGGTCATCGTCATCGTCATCGTCATCGTCATCGTCATCGTCATCGTCATCGTCATCGTCATCGTCATCGTCATCGTCATCGTCATCGTCATCGTCATCGTCATCGTCATCGTCATCGTCATCGTCATCGTCATCGTCATCGTCATCGTCATCGTCATCGTCATCGTCATCGTCATCGTCATCGTCATCGTCATCGTCATCGTCATCGTCATCGTCATCGTCATCGTCATCGTCATCGTCATCGTCATCGTCATCGTCATCGTCATCGTCATCGTCATCGTCATCGTCATCGTCATCGTCATCGTCATCGTCATCGTCATCGTCATCGTCATCGTCATCGTCATCGTCATCGTCATCGACATCGTCATCGTCATCGTGACGTCATCGTGACGTCATCGTTATCGTGACGTCATCGTCATCGTCATCGACATCATCATCGTCATCGTGACGTCATCGTTATCGTGACGTCATCGTCATCGTCATCGTCATCGTCATCGTCATGGTCATCGACATCGTCATCGTCATCGTCATCGTTATCGTGACGTCATCGTGACGTCATCGTTATCGTGACGTCATCGTCATCGTCATCGACATCATCATCGTCATCGTGACGTCATCGTGACGTCATCGTCATCGTCATCGTCATCGTCATCGTCATCGTCATCGTCATCGTCATCGTCATCGTCATCGTCATCGTCATCGTCATCGTCATCGTCATCGTCATCGTCATCGTCATCGTCATCGTCATCGTCATCGTCATCGTCATCGCCATCGTGACGTCATCGTGACGTCATCGTTATCGTGACGTCATCGTCATCGTCATCGTGACGTCATCGTCATCGTCATCGTGACGTCGTCGTCATCGTCATCGTCATCGTCATCGTCATCGTCATCGTCATCGTCATCGTCATCGTCATCGTCATCGTCATCGTCATCGTCATCGTCATCGTCATCGTCATCGTCATCGTCATCGTCATCGTCATCGTCATCGTCATCGTCATCGTCATCGTCATCGTCATCGTCATCGTCATCGTCATCGTCATCGTCATCGTCATCGTCATCGTCATCGTCATCGTCATCGTCATCGTCATCGTCATCGTCATCGTCATCGTCATCGTCATCGTGACGTCATCGTCATCGTCATCGTCGTCGTCATTGTCATCGTCATCGTCATCGTCATCGTCATCGTCATCGTCATCGTCATCGTCATCGTCATCGTCATCGTCATCGTCATCGTCATCGTCATCGTCATCGTCATCGTCATCGTCATCGTCATCGTCATCGTCATCGTCATCGTCATCGTCATCGTCATCGTCATCGTCATCGTCATCGTCATCGTCATCGTCATCGTCATCGTCATCGTCATCGTCATCGTCATCGTCATCGTCATCGTCATCGTCATCGTCATCGTCATCGTCATCGTCATCGTCATCGTCATCGTCATCGTCATCGTCATCGTCATCGACATCGTCATCGTCATCGTCATCGTCATCGTCATCGTCATCGTCATCGTCATCGTCATCGTCATCGTCATCGTCATCGTCATCGTCATCGTCATCGTCATCGTCATCGTCATCGTCATCGTCATCGTCATCGTCATCGTCATCGTCATCGTCATCGTCATCGTCATCGTCATCGTCATCGTCATCGTCATCGTCATCGTCATCGTCATCGTCATCGTCATCGTCATCGTCATCGTCATCGTCATCGTCATCGTCATCGTCATCGTCATCGTCATCGTCATCGTCATCGTCATCGTCATCGTCATCGTCATCGTCATCGTCATCGTCATCGTCATCGTCATCGTCATCGTCATCGTCATCGTCATCGACATCGTCATCGTCATCGTGACGTCATCGTGACGTCATCGTTATCGTGACGTCATCGTCATCGTCATCGACATCATCATCGTCATCGTGACGTCATCGTTATCGTGACGTCATCGTCATCGTCATCGTCATCGTCATGGTCATCGTCATCGTCATCGTCATCGTCATCGTCATCGTCATCGTCATCGTCATCGTCATCGTCATCGTCATCGTCATCGTCATCGTCATCGTCATCGTCATCGTCATCGTCATCGTCATCGTCATCGTCATCGTCATCGTCATCGTCATCGTCATCGTCATCGTCATCGTCATCGTCATCGTCATCGTCATCGTCATCGTCATCGTCATCGTCATCGTCATCGTCATCGTCATCGTCATCGTCATCGTCATCGTCATCGTCATCGTCATCGTCATCGTCATCGTCATCGTCATCGTCATCGTCATCGTCATCGTCATCGTCATCGTCATCGTCATCGTCATCGTCATCGTCATCGTCATCGTCATCGTCATCGTCATCGTCATCGTCATCGACATCGTCATCGTCATCGTGACGTCATCGTGACGTCATCGTTATCGTGACGTCATCGTCATCGTCATCGACATCATCATCGTCATCGTGACGTCATCGTGACGTCATCGTCATCGTCATCGTCATCGTCATCGTCATCGTCATCGTCATCGTCATCGTCATCGTCATCGTCATCGTCATCGTCATCGTCATCGTCATCGTCATCGTCATCGTCATCGTCATCGTCATCGTCATCGTCATCGTCATCGTCATCGTCATCGTCATCGTCATCGTCATCGTCATCGTCATCGTCATCGTCATCGTCATCGTCATCGTCATCGTCATCGTCATCGTCATCGTCATCGTCATCGTCATCGTCATCGTCATCGTCATCGTCATCGTCATCGACATCGTCATCGTCATCGTGACGTCATCGTGACGTCATCGTTATCGTGACGTCATCGTCATCGTCATCGTGACGTCATCGTCATCGTCATCGTGACGTCGTCGTCATCGTCATCGTCATCGTCATCGTCATCGTCATCGTCATCGTCATCGTCATCGTCATCGTCATCGTCATCGTCATCGTCATCGTCATCGTCATCGTCATCGTCATCGTCATCGTCATCGTCATCGTCATCGTCATCGTCATCGTCATCGTCATCGTGACGTCATCGTCATCGTCATCGTCGTCGTCATTGTCATCGTCATCGTCATCGTGGCGTCATCGTCATCGTCATCGTCATCGTCATCGTCATCGTCATCGTCATCGTCATCGTCATCGTCATCGTCATCGTCATCGTCATCGTCATCGTCATCGTCATCGTCATCGTCATCGTCATCGTCATCGTCATCGTCATCGTCATCGTCATCGTCATCGTCATCGTCATCGACATCGTCATCGTCATCGTCATCGACATCGTCATCGTCATCGTGACGTCATCGTGACGTCATCGTTATCGTGACGTCATCGTCATCGTCATCGACATCATCATCGTCATCGTGACGTCATCGTTATCGTGACGTCATCGTCATCGTCATCGTCATCGTCATGGTCATCGACATCGTCATCGTCATCGTCATCGTCATCGTTATCGTGACGTCATCGTGACGTCATCGTTATCGTGACGTCATCGTCATCGTCATCGACATCATCATCGTCATCGTGACGTCATCGTGACGTCATCGTTATCGTGACGTCATCGTCATCGTCATCGTCATCGTCATCGTCATCGTCATCGTCATCGTCATCGTCATCGTCATCGTCATCGTCATCGTCATCGTCATCGTCATCGTCATCGTCATCGTCATCGTCATCGTCATCGTCATCGTCATCGTCATCGTCATCGTCATCGTCATCGTCATCGTCATCGTCATCGTCATCGTCGTCGTCATTGTCATCGTCATCGTGGCGTCATCGTCATCGTCATCGTCATCGTCATCGTCATCGTCATCGTCATCGTCATCGTCATCGTCATCGTCATCGTCATCGTCATCGTCATCGTCATCGTCATCGTCATCGTCATCGTCATCGTCATCGTCATCGTCATCGTAATCGTCATCGTCATCGTCATCGTAATCGTCATCGTCATCGTCATCGTCATCGTCATCGTCATCGTCATCGTCATCGTCATCGTCATCGTCATCGTCATCGTCATCGTCATCGTCATCGTCATCGTCATCGTCATCGTCATCGTCATCGTCATCGTCATCGTCATCGTCATCGTCATCGTCATCGTCATCGTCATCGTCATCGTCATCGTCATCGTCATCGTCATCGTCATCGTCATCGTCATCGTCATCGTCATCGTCATCGTCATCGTCATCGTCATCGTCATCGTCATCGTCATCGTCATCGTCATCGTCATCGTAATCGTCATCGTAATCGTCATCGTCATCGTCATCGTCATCGTCATCGTCATCGTCATCGTCATCGTCATCGTCATCGTCATCGTCATCGTCATCGTCATCGTCATCGTCATCGTCATCGTCATCGTCATCGTCATCGTCATCGTCATCGTCATCGTCATCGTCATCGTCATCGTCATCGTCATCGTCATCGTCATCGTCATCGTCATCGTCATCGTCATCGTCATCGTCATCGTCATCGTCATCGTCATCGTCATCGTCATCGTCATCGTCATCGTCATCGTCATCGTCATCGTCATCGTCATCGTCATCGTCATCGTCATCGTCATCGTCATCGTCATCGTCATCGTCATCGTCATCGTCATCGTCATCGACATCGTCATCGTCATCGTCATCGTCATCGTGACGTCATCGTGACGTCATCGTGACGTCATCGTGACGTCATCGTGACGTCATCGTTATCGTGACGTCATCGTCATCGTCATCGTCATCGTTATCGTCATCGTCATCGTCATCGTCATCGTCATCGTCATCGTCATCGTCATCGTCATCGTCATCGTCATCGTCATCGTCATCGTCATCGTCATCGTCATCGTCATCGTCATCGTCATCGTCATCGTCATCGTCATCGTCATCGTCATCGTCATCGTCATCGTCATCGTCATCGACATCGTCATCGACATCGTCATCGTCATCGTCATCGTGACGTCATCGTGACGTCATCGTTATCGTGACGTCATCGTTATCGTGACGTCATCGTTATCGTGACGTCATCGTCATCGTCATCGTGACGTCATCGTCATCGTCATCGTGACGTCATCGTCATCGTCATCGTCATCGTCATCGTCATCGTCATCGTCATCGTCATCGTCATCGTCATCGTCATCGTCATCGTCATCGTCATCGTCATCGTCATCGTCATCGTCATCGTCATCGTCATCGTCATCGTCATCGTCATCGTCATCGTCATCGTGACGTCATCGTCATCGTCATCGTCATCGTCATCGTCATCGTCATCGTCATCGTCATCGTCATCGTCATCGTCATCGTCATCGTCATCGTCATCGTCATCGTCATCGTCATCGTCATCGTCATCGTCATCGTCATCGTCATCGTCATCGTCATCGTCATCGTCATCGTCATCGTCATCGTCATCGTCATCGTCATCGTCATCGTCATCGTCATCGTCATCGTCATCGTCATCGTCATCGTCATCGTCATCGTCATCGTCATCGTCATCGTCATCGTCATCGTCATCGTCATCGTCATCGTCATCGTCATCGTCATCGTCATCGTCATCGTCATCGTCATCGTCATCGTCATCGTCATCGTCATCGTCATCGTCATCGTCATCGTCATCGTCATCGTCATCGTCATCGTCATCGTCATCGTCATCGTCATCGTCATCGTCATCGTCATCGTCATCGTCATCGTCATCGTCATCGTCATCGTCATCGTCATCGTCATCGACATCGTCATCGTCATCGTGACGTCATCGTGACGTCATCGTTATCGTGACGTCATCGTCATCGTCATCGACATCATCATCGTCATCGTGACGTCATCGTTATCGTGACGTCATCGTCATCGTCATCGTCATCGTCATGGTCATCGACATCGTCATCGTCATCGTCATCGTTATCGTGACGTCATCGTGACGTCATCGTTATCGTGACGTCATCGTCATCGTCATCGACATCATCATCGTCATCGTGACGTCATCGTGACGTCATCGTCATCGTCATCGTCATCGTCATCGTCATCGTCATCGTCATCGTCATCGTCATCGTCATCGTCATCGTCATCGTCATCGTCATCGTCATCGTCATCGTCATCGTCATCGTCATCGTCATCGTCATCGTCATCGTCATCGTCATCGTCATCGTCATCGTCATCGTCATCGTCATCGTCATCGTCATCGTCATCGTCATCGTCATCGTCATCGTCATCGTCATCGCCATCGTGACGTCATCGTGACGTCATCGTTATCGTGACGTCATCGTCATCGTCATCGTGACGTCATCGTCATCGTCATCGTGACGTCGTCGTCATCGTCATCGTCATCGTCATCGTCATCGTCATCGTCATCGTCATCGTCATCGTCATCGTCATCGTCATCGTCATCGTCATCGTCATCGTCATCGTCATCGTCATCGTCATCGTCATCGTCATCGTCATCGTCATCGTCATCGTCATCGTCATCGTCATCGTCATCGTCATCGTCATCGTCATCGTCATCGTCATCGTCATCGTCATCGTCATCGTCATCGTCATCGTCATCGTCATCGTCATCGTCATCGTGACGTCATCGTCATCGTCATCGTCGTCGTCATTGTCATCGTCATCGTCATCGTCATCGTCATCGTCATCGTCATCGTCATCGTCATCGTCATCGTCATCGTCATCGTCATCGTCATCGTCATCGTCATCGTCATCGTCATCGTCATCGTCATCGTCATCGTCATCGTCATCGTCATCGTCATCGTCATCGTCATCGTCATCGTCATCGTCATCGTCATCGTCATCGTCATCGTCATCGTCATCGTCATCGTCATCGTCATCGTCATCGTCATCGTCATCGTCATCGTCATCGTCATCGTCATCGTCATCGTCATCGTCATCGTCATCGTCATCGTCATCGTCATCGTCATCGTCATCGTCATCGTCATCGTCATCGTCATCGTCATCGTCATCGTCATCGTCATCGTCATCGTCATCGTCATCGTCATCGTCATCGTCATCGTCATCGTCATCGTCATCGTCATCGTCATCGTCATCGTCATCGTCATCGTCATCGTCATCGTCATCGACATCGTCATCGTCATCGTGACGTCATCGTGACGTCATCGTTATCGTGACGTCATCGTCATCGTCATCGTGACGTCATCGTCATCGTCATCGTGACGTCGTCGTCATCGTCATCGTCATCGTCATCGTCATCGTCATCGTCATCGTCATCGTCATCGTCATCGTCATCGTCATCGTCATCGTCATCGTCATCGTCATCGTCATCGTCATCGTCATCGTCATCGTCATCGTCATCGTCATCGTCATCGTCATCGTCATCGTCATCGTCATCGTCATCGTCATCGTCATCGTCATCGTCATCGTCATCGTCATCGTCATCGTCATCGTCATCGTCATCGTCATCGTCATCGTCATCGTCATCGTCATCGTCATCGTCATCGACATCGTCATCGTCATCGTGACGTCATCGTGACGTCATCGTTATCGTGACGTCATCGTCATCGTCATCGTGACGTCATCGTCATCGTCATCGTGACGTCGTCGTCATCGTCATCGTCATCGTCATCGTCATCGTCATCGTCATCGTCATCGTCATCGTCATCGTCATCGTCATCGTCATCGTCATCGTCATCGTCATCGTCATCGTCATCGTCATCGTCATCGTCATCGTCATCGTCATCGTCATCGTCATCGTCATCGTCATCGTGACGTCATCGTCATCGTCATCGTCGTCGTCATTGTCATCGTCATCGTCATCGTGGCGTCATCGTCATCGTCATCGTCATCGTCATCGTCATCGTCATCGTCATCGTCATCGTCATCGTCATCGTCATCGTCATCGTCATCGTCATCGTCATCGTCATCGTCATCGACATCGTCATCGTCATCGTCATCGACATCGTCATCGTCATCGTGACGTCATCGTGACGTCATCGTTATCGTGACGTCATCGTCATCGTCATCGACATCATCATCGTCATCGTGACGTCATCGTTATCGTGACGTCATCGTCATCGTCATCGTCATCGTCATGGTCATCGTCATCGTCATCGTCATCGTCATCGTCATCGTCATCGTCATCGTCATCGTCATCGTCATCGTCATCGTCATCGTCATCGTCATCGTCATCGTCATCGTCATCGTCATCGTCATCGTCATCGTCATCGTCATCGTCATCGTCATCGTCATCGTCATCGTCATCGTCATCGTCATCGTCATCGTCATCGTCATCGTCATCGTCATCGTCATCGTCATCGTCATCGACATCGTCATCGTCATCGTGACGTCATCGTGACGTCATCGTTATCGTGACGTCATCGTCATCGTCATCGTGACGTCATCGTCATCGTCATCGTGACGTCGTCGTCATCGTCATCGTCATCGTCATCGTCATCGTCATCGTCATCGTCATCGTCATCGTCATCGTCATCGTCATCGTCATCGTCATCGTCATCGTCATCGTCATCGTCATCGTCATCGTCATCGTCATCGTCATCGTCATCGTCATCGTCATCGTCATCGTCATCGTGACGTCATCGTCATCGTCATCGTCGTCGTCATTGTCATCGTCATCGTCATCGTGGCGTCATCGTCATCGTCATCGTCATCGTCATCGTCATCGTCATCGTCATCGTCATCGTCATCGTCATCGTCATCGTCATCGTCATCGTCATCGTCATCGTCATCGACATCGTCATCGTCATCGTCATCGACATCGTCATCGTCATCGTGACGTCATCGTGACGTCATCGTTATCGTGACGTCATCGTCATCGTCATCGACATCATCATCGTCATCGTGACGTCATCGTTATCGTGACGTCATCGTCATCGTCATCGTCATCGTCATGGTCATCGACATCGTCATCGTCATCGTCATCGTCATCGTTATCGTGACGTCATCGTGACGTCATCGTTATCGTGACGTCATCGTCATCGTCATCGACATCATCATCGTCATCGTGACGTCATCGTGACGTCATCGTTATCGTGACGTCATCGTCATCGTCATCGTCATCGTCATCGTCATCGTCATCGTCATCGTCATCGTCATCGTCATCGTCATCGTCATCGTCATCGTCATCGTCATCGTCATCGTCATCGTCATCGTCATCGTCATCGTCATCGTCATCGTCATCGTCATCGTCATCGTCATCGTCATCGTCATCGTCATCGTCATCGTCATCGTCATCGTCATCGTCATCGTCGTCGTCATTGTCATCGTCATCGTGGCGTCATCGTCATCGTCATCGTCATCGTCATCGTCATCGTCATCGTCATCGTCATCGTCATCGTCATCGTCATCGTCATCGTCATCGTCATCGTCATCGTCATCGTCATCGTCATCGTCATCGTCATCGTCATCGTCATCGTCATCGTCATCGTCATCGTCATCGTGACGTCATCGTCATCGTCATCGTCGTCGTCATTGTCATCGTCATCGTCATCGTGGCGTCATCGTCATCGTCATCGTCATCGTCATCGTCATCGTCATCGTCATCGTCATCGTCATCGTCATCGTCATCGTCATCGTCATCGTCATCGTCATCGTCATCGACATCGTCATCGTCATCGTCATCGACATCGTCATCGTCATCGTGACGTCATCGTGACGTCATCGTTATCGTGACGTCATCGTCATCGTCATCGACATCATCATCGTCATCGTGACGTCATCGTTATCGTGACGTCATCGTCATCGTCATCGTCATCGTCATGGTCATCGACATCGTCATCGTCATCGTCATCGTCATCGTTATCGTGACGTCATCGTGACGTCATCGTTATCGTGACGTCATCGTCATCGTCATCGACATCATCATCGTCATCGTGACGTCATCGTGACGTCATCGTTATCGTGACGTCATCGTCATCGTCATCGTCATCGTCATCGTCATCGTCATCGTCATCGTCATCGTCATCGTCATCGTCATCGTCATCGTCATCGTCATCGTCATCGTCATCGTCATCGTCATCGTCATCGTCATCGTCATCGTCATCGTCATCGTCATCGTCATCGTCATCGTCATCGTCATCGTCATCGTCATCGTCATCGTCATCGTCATCGTCATCGTCATCGTCGTCGTCATTGTCATCGTCATCGTGGCGTCATCGTCATCGTCATCGTCATCGTCATCGTCATCGTCATCGTCATCGTCATCGTCATCGTCATCGTCATCGTCATCGTCATCGTCATCGTCATCGTCATCGTCATCGTCATCGTCATCGTCATCGTCATCGTCATCGTAATCGTCATCGTCATCGTCATCGTCATCGTCATCGTAATCGTCATCGTCATCGTCATCGTCATCGTCATCGTCATCGTCATCGTCATCGTCATCGTCATCGTCATCGTCATCGTCATCGTCATCGTCATCGTCATCGTCATCGTCATCGTCATCGTCATCGTCATCGTCATCGTCATCGTCATCGTCATCGTCATCGTCATCGTCATCGTCATCGTCATCGTCATCGTCATCGTCATCGTCATCGTCATCGTCATCGTCATCGTCATCGAAATCGTTATCGTCATCGTCATCGTCATCGTGACGTCATCGTGACGTCATCGTGACGTCATCGTTATCGTGACGTCATCGTCATCGTCATCGTCATCGTTATCGTCATCGTCATCGTAATCGTCATCGTCATCGTCATCGTCATCGTCATCGTCATCGTCATCGTCATCGTCATCGTCATCGTCATCGTCATCGTCATCGTCATCGTCATCGTCATCGTCATCGTCATCGTCATCGTCATCGTCATCGTCATCGTCATCGTCATCGTCATCGTCATCGTCATCGTCATCGTCATCGTCATCGTCATCGTCATCGTCATCGTCATCGAAATCGTTATCGTCATCGTCATCGTCATCGTGACGTCATCGTGACGTCATCGTGACGTCATCGTTATCGTGACGTCATCGTCATCGTCATCGTCATCGTTATCGTCATCGTCATCGTCATCGTCATCGTCATCGTCATCGTCATCGTCATCGTCATCGTCATCGTCATCGTCATCGTCATCGTCATCGTCATCGTCATCGTCATCGTCATCGTCATCGTCATCGTCATCGTCATCGTCATCGTCATCGTCATCGTCATCGTCATCGACATCGTCATCGACATCGTCATCGTCATCGTCATCGTGACGTCATCGTGACGTCATCGTTATCGTGACGTCATCGTTATCGTGACGTCATCGTTATCGTGACGTCATCGTCATCGTCATCGTGACGTCATCGTCATCGTCATCGTGACGTCATCGTCATCGTCATCGTCATCGTCATCGTCATCGTCATCGTAATCGTCATCGTCATCGTCATCGTCATCGTCATCGTCATCGTCATCGTCATCGTCATCGTCATCGTCATCGTCATCGTCATCGTCATCGTCATCGTCATCGTCATCGTCATCGTCATCGTCATCGTCATCGTCATCGTCATCGTCATCGTCATCGTCATCGTCATCGTCATCGTCATCGTCATCGTCATCGTCATCGTCATCGTCATCGTCATAGTCATCGTCATCGTTGTCGTGACGTCATCGTCATCGTCATCGTGATCGTCATCGTGATCGTCATCGTCATGGTCATCGTCATCGTCATCGTCATCGTCATTGTCATCGTCATCGTCATCGTCATCGTCATCGTCATCGTCATCGTCATCGTCATCGTCATCGTCATCGTCATCGTCATCGTCATCGTCATCGTCATCGTCATCGTCATCGTCATCGTCATCGTCATCGTCATCGTCATCGTCATCGTCATCGTCATCGTCATCGTCATCGTCATCGTCATCGTCATCGTCATCGTCATCGTCATCGTCATCGTCATCGTCATCGTCATCGTCATCGTCATCGTCATCGTCATCGTCATCGTCATCGTCATCGTCATCGTCATCGTCATCGTCATCGTCATCGTCATCGTCATCGTCATCGTCATCGTCATCGTCATCGTCATCGTCATCGTCATCGTCATCGTCATCGTCATCGTCATCGTCATCGTCATCGTCATCGTCATCGTCATCGTGACGTCATCGTCATCGTCATCGTCATCGTCATCGTCATCGTCATCGTCATCGTCATCGTCATCGTCATAGTCATCGTCATCGTTGTCGTGACGTCATCGTCATCGTCATCGTGATCGTCATCGTGATCGTCATCGTCATGGTCATCGTCATCGTCATCGTCATCGTCATCGTCATCGTCATCGTCATCGTCATCGTCATCGTCATCGTCATCGTCATCGTCATCGTCATCGTCATCGTCATCGTCATCGTCATCGTCATCGTCATCGTCATCGTCATCGTCATCGTCATCGTCATCGTCATCGTCATCGTCATCGTCATTGTCATCGTCATCGTCATCGTCATCGTCATCGTCATCGTCATCGTCATCGTCATCGTCATCGTCATCGTCATCGTCATCGTCATCGTCATCGTCATCGTCATCGTCATCGTCATCGTCATCGTCATCGTCATCGTCATCGTCATCGTCATCGTCATCGTCATCGTCATCGTCATCGTCATCGTCATCGTCATCGTCATCGTCATCGTCATCGTCATCGTCATCGTCATCGTCATCGTCATCGTCATCGTCATCGTCATCGTCATCGTCATCGTCATCGTCATCGTCATCGTCATCGTCATCGTCATCGTCATCGTCATCGTCATCGTCATCGTCATCGTCATCGTCATCGTCATCGTCATCGTCATCGTCATCGTCATCGTCATCGTCATCGTCATCGTCATCGTCATCGTCATCGTCATCGTCATCGTGACGTCATCGTCATCGTCATCGTCATCGTCATCGTCATCGTCATCGTCATCGTCATCGTCATCGTCATCGTCATCGTCATCGTCATCGTCATCGTCATCGTCATCGTCATCGTCATCGTCATCGTCATCGTCATCGTCATCGTCATCGTCATCGTCATCGTCATCGTCATCGTCATCGTCATCGTCATCGTCATCGTCATCGTCATCGTCATCGTCATCGTCATCGTCATCGTCATCGTCATCGTCATCGTCATCGTCATCGTCATCGTCATCGTCATCGTCATCGTCATCGTCATCGTCATCGTCATCGTCATCGTCATCGTCATCGTGACGTCATCGTCATCGTGACGTCATCGTCATCGTCATCGTCATCGTCATCGTCATCGTCATCGTCATCGTCATCGTCATCGTCATCGTCATCGTCATCGTCATCGTCATCGACATCGTCATCGTCATCGTCATCGTCATCGTCATCGTTATCGTCATCGTCATCGTCATCGTCATCGTCATCGTCATCGTCATCGTCATCGTCATCGTCATCGTCATCGTCATCGTCATCGTCATCGTCATCGTCATCGTCATCGTCATCGTCATCGTCATCGTCATCGTCATCGTCATCGTCATCGTCATCGTCATCGTCATCGTCATCGTCATCGTCATCGTCATCGTCATCGTCATCGTCATCGTCATCGTCATCGTCATCGTCATCGTCATCGTCATCGTCATCGTCATCGTCATCGTCATCGTCATCGTCATCGTCATCGTCATCGTCATCGTCATCGTCATCGTCATCGTCATCGTCATCGTCATCGTCATCGTCATCGTCCTCGTCATCGTCATCGTCATCGTCATCGTCATCGTCATCGTCATCGTCATCGTCATCGTCATCGTCATCGTCATCGTCATCGTCATCGTCATCGTCCTCGTCATCGTCATCGTCATCGTCATCGTCATCGTCATCGTCATCGTCATCGTCATCGTCATCGTCATCGTCATCGTCATCGTCATCGTCATCGTCATCGTCATCGTCATCGTCATCGTCATCGTCATCGTCATCGTCATCGTCATCGTCATCGTCATCGTCATCGTGATCGTCATCGTCATCGTCATCGTCATGGTCATCGTCATCGTCATCGTCATCGTCATCGTCATCGTCATCGTCATCGTCATCGTCATCGTCATCGTCATCGTCATCGTCATCGTCATCGTCATCGTCATCGTCATCGTCATCGTCATCGTCATCGTCATCGTCATCGTCATCGTCATCGTCATCGTCATCGTCATCGTCATCGTCATCGTCATCGTCATCGTCATAGTCATCGTCATCGTTGTCGTGACGTCATCGTCATCGTCATCGTGATCGTCATCGTGATCGTCATCGTCATGGTCATCGTCATCGTCATCGTCATCGTCATTGTCATCGTCATCGTCATCGTCATCGTCATCGTCATCGTCATCGTCATCGTCATCGTCATCGTCATCGTCATCGTCATCGTCATCGTCATCGTCATCGTCATCGTCATCGTCATCGTCATCGTCATCGTCATCGTCATCGTCATCGTCATCGTCATCGTCATCGTCATCGTCATCGTCATCGTCATCGTCATCGTCATCGTCATCGTCATCGTCATCGTCATCGTCATCGTCATCGTCATCGTCATCGTCATCGTCATCGTCATCGTCATCGTCATCGTCATCGTCATCGTCATCGTCATCGTCATCGTCATCGTCATCGTCATCGTCATCGTCATCGTCATCGTCATCGTCATCGTCATCGTCATCGTCATCGTCATCGTCATCGTGACGTCATCGTCATCGTCATCGTCATCGTCATCGTCATCGTCATCGTCATCGTCATCGTCATCGTCATCGTCATAGTCATCGTCATCGTTGTCGTGACGTCATCGTCATCGTCATCGTGATCGTCATCGTGATCGTCATCGTCATGGTCATCGTCATCGTCATCGTCATCGTCATCGTCATCGTCATCGTCATCGTCATCGTCATCGTCATCGTCATCGTCATCGTCATCGTCATCGTCATCGTCATCGTCATCGTCATCGTCATCGTCATCGTCATCGTCATCGTCATCGTCATCGTCATCGTCATCGTCATTGTCATTGTCATCGTCATCGTCATCGTCATCGTCATCGTCATCGTCATCGTCATCGTCATCGTCATCGTCATCGTCATCGTCATCGTCATCGTCATCGTCATCGTCATCGTCATCGTCATCGTCATCGTCATCGTCATCGTCATCGTCATCGTCATCGTCATCGTCATCGTCATCGTCATCGTCATCGTCATCGTCATCGTCATCGTCATCGTCATCGTCATCGTCATCGTCATCGTCATCGTCATCGTCATCGTCATCGTCATCGTCATCGTCATCGTCATCGTCATCGTCATCGTCATCGTCATCGTCATCGTCATCGTCATCGTCATCGTCATCGTCATCGTCATCGTCATCGTCATCGTCATCGTCATCGTCATCGTCATCGTCATCGTCATCGTCATCGTCATCGTCATCGTCATCGTCATCGTCATCGTCATCGTCATCGTCATCGTCATCGTCATCGTCATCGTCATCGTCATCGTCATCGTCATCGTCATCGTCATCGTCATCGTCATCGTCATCGTCATCGTCATCGTCATCGTCATCGTCATCGTCATCGTCATCGTCATCGTCATCGTCATCGTCATCGTCATCGTCATCGTCATCGTCATCGTCATCGTCATCGTCATCGTCATCGTCATCGTCATCGTCATCGTCATCGTCATCGTCATCGTCATCGTCATCGTCATCGTCATCGACATCGTCATCGTCATCGACATCGACATCGTCATCGTCATCGTCATCGTCATCGTCATCGTCATCGTCATCGTCATCGTCATCGTCATCGTCATCGTCATCGTCATCGTCATCGTCATCGTCATCGTCATCGTCATCGTCATCGTCATCGTCATGGTCATCGTCATCGTCATCGTCATCGTCATCGTCATCGTCATCGTCATCGTCATCGTCATCGTCATCGTCATCGTCATCGTCATCGTCATCGTCATCGTCATCGTCATCGTCATCGTCATCGACATCGTCATCGTCATCGTCATCGTCATCGTCATCGTCATCGTCATCGTCATCGTCATCGTCATGGTCATCGTCATGGTCATCGTCATCGTCATCGTCATCGTCATCGTCATCGTCATCGTCATCGTCATCGTCATCGTCATCGTCATCGTCATCGTCATCGTCATCGTCATCGTCATCGTCATCGTCATCGTCATCGTCATCGTCATCGTCATCGTCATCGTCATCGTCATCGTCATCGTCATCGTCATCGTCATCGTCATCGTCATCGTCATCGTCATCGTCATCGTCATCGTCATCGTCATCGTCATCGTCATCGTCATCGTCATCGTCATCGTCATCGTCATCGTCATCGTCATCGTCATCGTCATCGTCATCGTCATCGTCATCGTCATCGTCATCGTCATCGTCATCGTCATCGTCATCGTCATCGTCATCGTCATCGTCATCGTCATCGTCATCGTCATCGTCATCGTCATCGTCATCGTCATCGTCATCGTCATCGTCATCGTCATCGTCATCGTCATCGTCATCGTCATCGTCATCGTCATCGTCATCGTCATCGTCATCGTCATCGTCATCGTCATCGTCATCGTCATCGTCATCGTCATCGTCATCGTCATCGTCATCGTCATCGTCATCGTCATCGTCATCGTCATCGTCATCGTCATCGTCATCGTCATCGTCATCGTCATCGTCATCGTCATCGTCATCGTCATCGTCATCGTCATCGTCATCGTCATCGTCATCGTCATCGTCATCGTCATCGTCATCGTCATCGTCATCGTCATCGTCATCGTCATCGTCATCGTCATCGTCATCGTCATCGTCATCGTCATCGTCATCGTCATCGTTATCGTCATCGTCATCGTCATCGTCATCGTGACGTCATCGTCATCGTGACGTCATCGTCATCGTGACGTCATCGTCATCGTCATCGTCATCGTCATCGTCATCGTCATCGTCATCGTCATCGTCATCGTCATCGTCATCGTCATCGTCATCGTCATCGTCATCGTCATCGTCATCGTCATCGTCATCGTCATCGTCATCGTCATCGTGACGTCATCGTCATCGTCATCGTCATCGTCATCGTCATCGTCATCGTCATCGTCATCGTCATCGTCATCGTCATCGTCATCGTCATCGTCATCGTCATCGTCATCGTCATCGTCATCGTCATCGACATCGTCATTGTCATCGTCATCGTCATCGTCATCGTCATCGTCATCGTCATCGTCATCGTCATCGTCATCGTCATCGTCATCGTCATCGTCATCGTCATCGTCATCGTCATCGTCATCGTCATCGTCATCGTCATCGTCATCGTCATCGTCATCGTCATCGTCATCGTCATCGTCATCGTCATCGTCATCGTCATCGTCATCGTCATCGTCATCGTCATCGTCATCGTCATCGTCATCGTCATCGTCATCGTCATCGTCATCGTCATCGTCATCGTCATCGTCATCGTCATCGTCATCGTCATCGTCATCGTCATCGTCATCGTCATCGTCATCGTCATCGTCATCGTCATCGTCATCGTCATCGTCATCGTCATCGTCATCGTCATCGTCATCGTCATCGTCATCGTCATCGTCATCGTCATCGTCATCGTCATCGTCATCGTCATCGTCATCGTCATCGTCATCGTCATCGTCATCGTCATCGTCATCGTCATCGTCATCGTCATCGTCATCGTCATCGTCATCGTCATCGTCATCGTCATCGTCATCGTCATCGTCATCGTCATCGTCATCGTCATCGTCATCGTCATCGTCATCGTCATCGTCATCGTCATCGTCATCGTCATCGTAATCGTCATCGTTGTCATGACGTCATCGTCATCGTCATCGTCATGGTCATCGTCATCGTCATCGTCATCGTCATCGTCATCGTCATCGTCATCGTCATCGTCATCGTCATCGTCATCGTCATCGTCATCGTCATCGTCATCGTCATCGTCATCGTCATCGTCATCGTCATCGTCATCGTCATCGTCATCGACATCGTCATTGTCATCGTCATCGTCATCGTCATCGTCATCGTCATCGTCATCGTCATCGTCATCGTCATCGTCATCGTCATCGTCATCGTCATCGTCATCGTCATCGTCATCGTCATCGTCATCGTCATCGTCATCGTCATCGTCATCGTCATCGTCATCGTCATCGTCATCGTCATCGTCATCGTCATCGTCATCGTCATCGTCATCGTCATCGTCATCGTCATCGTCATCGTCATCGTCATCGTCATCGTCATCGTCATCGTCATCGTCATCGTCATCGTCATCGTCATCGTCATCGTGACGTCATCGTCATCGTCATCGTCATCGTCATCGTCATCGTCATCGTCATCGTCATCGTCATCGTCATCGTCATCGTCATCGTCATCGTCATCGTCATCGTCATCGTCATCGTCATCGTCATCGTCATCGTCATCGTCATCGTCATCGTAATCGTCATCGTCATCGTCATCGTCATCGTCATCGTCATCGTCATCGTCATCGTCATCGTGACGTCATCGTCATCGTCATCGTCATCGTCATCGTCATCGTCATCGTCATCGTCATCGTCATCGTCATCGTCATCGTCATCGTCATCGTCATCGTCATCGTCATCGTCATCGTCATCGTAATCGTCATCGTTGTCATGACGTCATCGTCATCGTCATCGTCATGGTCATCGTCATCGTCATCGTCATCGTCATCGTCATCGTCATCGTCATCGTCATCGTCATCGTCATCGTCATCGTCATCGTCATCGTCATCGTCATCGTCATCGTCATCGTCATCGTCATCGTCATCGTCATCGTCATCGTCATCGTCATCGTCATCGTCATCGTCATCGTCATCGTCATCGTCATCGTCATCGTCATCGTCATCGTCATCGTCATCGTCATCGTCATCGTCATCGTCATCGTCATCGTCATCGTCATCGTCATCGTCATCGTCATCGTCATCGTCATCGTCATCGTCATCGTCATCGTCATCGTCATCGTCATCGTCATCGTCATCGTCATCGTCATCGTCATCGTCATCGTCATCGTCATCGTAATCGTCATCGTCATCGTCATCGTCATCGTCATCGTCATCGTCATCGTCATCGTCATCGTGACGTCATCGTCATCGTCATCGTCATCGTCATCGTCATCGTCATCGTCATCGTCATCGTCATCGTCATCGTCATCGTCATCGTCATCGTCATCGTCATCGTCATCGTCATCGTTGTCATGACGTCATCGTCATCGTCATCGTCATGGTCATCGTCATCGTCATCGTCATCGTCATCGTCATCGTCATCGTCATCGTCATCGTCATCGTCATCGTCATCGTCATCGTCATCGTCATCGTCATCGTCATCGTCATCGTCATCGTCATCGTCATCGTCATCGTCATCGTCATCGTCATCGTCATCGTCATCGTCATCGTCATCGTCATCGTCATCGTCATCGTCATCGTCATCGTCATCGTCATCGTCATCGTCATCGTCATCGTCATGGTCATCGTCATCGTCATCGTCATCGTCATCGTCATCGTCATCGTCATCGTCATCGTCATCGTCATCGTCATCGTCATCGTCATCGTCATCGTCATCGTCATCGTCATGGTCATCGTCATCGTCATCGTCATCTCATCGTCATCGTCATCGTCATCGTCATCGTCATCGTCATCGTCATCGTCATCGTCATCGTCATCGTCATGGTCATCGTCATCGTCATCGTCATCGTCATCGTCATCGTCATCGTCATCGTCATCGTCATCGTCATCGTCATCGTCATCGTCATCGTCATCGTCATCGTCATCGTCATCGTCATCGTCATCGTCATCGTCATCGTCATCGTCATCGTCATCGTCATCGTCATCGTCATCGTCATCGTCATCGTCATCGTCATCGTCATCGTCATCGTCATCGTCATCGTCATCGTCATCGTCATCGTAATCGTCATCGTTGTCATGACGTCATCGTCATCGTCATCGTCATCGTCATCGTCATCGTCATCGTCATCGTCATCGTCATCGTCATCGTCATCGTCATCGTCATCGTCATCGTCATCGTCATCGTCATCGTCATCGTCATCGTCATCGTCATCGTCATCGTCATCGTCATCGTCATCGTCATCGTCATCGTCATCGTCATCGTCATCGTCATCGTCATCGTCATCGTCATCGTCATCGTCATCGTCATCGTCATCGTCATCGTCATCGTCATCGTCATCGTCATCGTCATCGTCATCGTCATCGTCATCGTCATCGTCATCGTCATCGTCATCGTCATCGTCATCGTCATCGTCATCGTCATCGTCATCGTCATCGTCATCGTCATCGTCATCGTCATCGTCATCGTCATCGTCATCGTCATCGTGACGTCATCGTCATCGTCATCGTCATCGTCATCGTCATGGTCATCGTCATCGTCATGGTCATCGTCATCGTCATCGTCATCGTCATCGTCATCGTCATCGTCATCGTCATCGTCATCGTCATCGTCATCGTCATCGTCATCGTCATCGTCATCGTCATCGTCATCGTCATCGTCATCGTCATCGTCATCGTCATCGTCATCGTCATCGTCATCGTCATCGTCATCGTCATCGTCATCGTCATCGTCATCGTCATCGTCATCGTCATCGTCATCGTCATCGTCATCGTCATCGTCATCGTCATCGTCATCGTCATCGTCATCGTCATCGTCATCGTCATCGTCATCGTGACGTCATCGTCATCGTCATCGTCATCGTCATCGTCATCGTCATCGTCATCGTCATCGTCATCGTCATCGTCATCGTCATCGTCATGGTCATCGTCATCGTCATCGTCATCGTGACGTCATCGTCATCGTCATCGTCATCGTCATCGTCATCGTCATCGTCATCGTCATCGTCATCGTCATGGTCATCGTCATCGTCATCGTCATCGTCATCGTCATCGTCATCGTCATCGTCATCGTCATCGTCATCGTCATCGTCATCGTCATCGTCATCGTCATCGTCATGGTCATCGTCATCGTCATCGTCATCGTCAACGTCATCGTCATCGTCATCGTCATCGTCATCGTCATCGTCATCGTCATCGTCATCGTCATCGTCATCGTCATCGTCATCGTCATCGTC
The DNA here is from genome assembly GCA_946965025.1 of Blera fallax. Lineage (NCBI taxonomy): Eukaryota > Metazoa > Arthropoda > Insecta > Diptera > Syrphidae > Blera > Blera fallax. Next base: position 22,884,802 of record OX337248.1, on the reverse strand, counting down.
ATCGTCATCGTCATCGTCATCGTCATCGTCATCGTCATCGTCATCGTCATCGTCATCGTCATCGTCATCGTGACGTCATCGTCATCGTCATCGTCATCGTCATCGTCATCGTCATCGTCATCGTCATCGTCATCGTCATCGTCATCGTCATCGTCATCGTAATCGTCATCGTTGTCATGACGTCATCGTCATCGTCATCGTCATCGTCATCGTCATCGTCATCGTCATCGTCATCGTCATCGTCATCGTCATCGTCATCGTCATCGTCATCGTCATCGTCATCGTCATCGTCATCGTCATCGTCATCGTCATCGTCATCGTCATCGTCATCGTCATCGTCATCGTCATCGTCATCGTCATCGTCATCGTCATCGTCATCGTCATCGTCATCGTCATCGTCATCGTCATCGTCATCGTCATCGTCATCGTCATCGTCATCGTCATCGTCATCGTCATCGTCATCGTCATCGTCATCGTCATCGTCATCGTCATCGTCATCGTCATCGTCATCGTCATCGTCATCGTCATCGTCATCGTCATCGTCATCGTCATCGTCATCGTCATCGTCATCGTCATCGTCATCGTCATCGTCATCGTCATCGTCATCGTCATCGTCATCGTCATCGTCATCGTCATCGTCATCGTCATCGTCATCGTCATCGTCATCGTCATCGTCATCGTCATCGTCATCGTCATCGTCATCGTCATCGTCATCGTCATCGTCATCGTCATCGTCATCGTCATCGTCATCGTCATCGTCATCGTCATCGTCATCGTCATCGTCATCGTCATCGTCATCGTCATCGTCATCGTCATCGTCATCGTCATCGTCATCGTCATCGACATCGTCATCGTCATCGTCATCGTCATCGTCATCGTCATCGTCATCGTCATCGTCATCGTCATGGTCATCGTCATCGTCATCGTCATCGTCATCGTCATCGTCATCGTCATCGTCATCGTCATCGTCATCGTCATCGTCATCGTCATCGTCATCGTCATCGTCATCGTCATCGTCATCGACATCGTCATCGTCATCGTCATCGTCATCGTCATCGTCATCGTCATCGTCATCGTCATCGTCATCGTCATCGTCATCGTCATGGTCATCGTCATGGTCATCGTCATCGTCATCGTCATCGTCATCGTCATCGTCATCGTCATCGTCATCGTCATCGTCATCGTCATCGTCATCGTCATCGTCATCGTCATCGTCATCGTCATCGTCATCGTCATCGTCATCGTCATCGTCATCGTCATCGTCATCGTCATCGTCATCGTCATCGTCATCGTCATCGTCATCGTCATCGTCATCGTCATCGTCATCGTCATCGTCATCGTCATCGTCATCGTCATCGTCATCGTCATCGTCATCGTCATCGTCATCGTCATCGTCATCGTCATCGTCATCGTCATCGTCATCGTCATCGTCATCGTCATCGTCATCGTCATCGTCATCGTCATCGTCATCGTCATCGTCATCGTCATCGTCATCGTCATCGTCATCGTCATCGTCATCGTCATCGTCATCGTCATCGTCATCGTCATCGTCATCGTCATCGTCATCGTTATCGTCATCGTCATCGTCATCGTCATCGTGACGTCATCGTCATCGTGACGTCATCGTCATCGTGACGTCATCGTCATCGTCATCGTCATCGTCATCGTCATCGTCATCGTCATCGTCATCGTCATCGTCATCGTCATCGTCATCGTCATCGTCATCGTCATCGTCATCGTCATCGTCATCGTCATCGTCATCGTCATCGTCATCGTCATCGTCATCGTCATCGTCATCGTCATCGTCATCGTCATCGTCATCGTCATCGTCATCGTCATCGTCATCGTCATCGTCATCGTCATCGTCATCGTCATCGTCATTGTCATCGTCATCGTCATCGTCATCGTCATCGTCATCGTGATTGTCATCGTCATCGTCATCGTCATCGTCATCGTCATCGTCATCGTGACGTCATCGTCATCGTCATCGTCATCGTCATCGTCATCGTCGTCGTCATTGTTATCGTCATCGTCATCGTTGTCGTGACGTCATCGCCATCGTTGTCGTGACGTCATCGTCATCGTGATCGTCATCGTCATCGTCATCGTCATCGTCATCGTCATCGTCATCGTCATCGTCATCGTCATCGTCATCGTCATCGTCATCGTCATCGTCATCGTCATCGTCATCGTCATCGTCATCGTCATCGTCATCGTCATCGTCATCGTCATCGTCATCGTCATCGTCATCGTCATCGTCATCGTCATCGTCATCGTCATCGTCATCGTCATCGTCATCGTCATCGTCATCGTCATCGTCATCGTCATCGTCATCGTCATCGTCATCGTCATCGTCATCGTCATCGTCATCGTCATCGTCATCGTCATCGTCATCGTCATCGTCATCGTCATCGTCATCGTCATCGTCATCGTCATCGTCATCGTCATCGTCATCGTCATCGTCATCGTCATCGTCATCGTCATCGTCATCGTCATCGTCATCGTCATCGTCATCGTCATCGTCATCGTCATCGTCATCGTCATCGTCATCGTCATCGTCATCGTCATCGTCATCGTCATCGTCATCGTCATCGTCATCGTCATCGTCATCGTCATCGTCATCGTCATCGTCATCGTCATCGTCATCGTCATCGTCATCGTCATCGTCATCGTCATCGTCATCGTCATCGTCATCGTCATCGTCATCGTCATCGTTGTCGTGACGTCATCGTCATCGTGATCGTCATCGTCATCGTCATCGTCATCGTCATCGTCATCGTCATCGTCATCGTCATCGTCATCGTCATCGTCATCGTCATCGTCATCGTCATCGTCATCGTCATCGTCATCGTCATCGTCATCGTCATCGTCATCGTCATCGTCATCGTCATCGTCATCGTCATCGTCATCGTCATCGTCATCGTCATCGTCATCGTCATCGTCATCGTCATCGTCATCGTCATCGTCATCGTCATCGTCATCGTCATCGTCATCGTCATCGTCATCGTCATCGTCATCGTCATCGTCATCGTCATCGTCATCGTCATCGTCATCGTCATCGTCATCGTCATCGTCATCGTCATCGTCATCGTCATCGTCATCGTCATCGTCATCGTCATCGTCATCGTCATCGTCATCGTCATCGTCATCGTCATCGTCATCGTCATCGTCATCGTCATCGTCATCGTCATCGTCATCGTCATCGTCATCGTCATCGTCATCGTCATCGTCATCGTCATCGTCATCGTCATCGTCATCGTCATCGTGATCGTCATCGTCATCGTCATCGTCATCGTCATCGTCATCGTCATCGTCATCGTCATCGTCATCGTCATCGTCATCGTTGTCGTGACGTCATCGTCATCGTGATCGTCATCGTCATCGTCATCGTCATCGTCATCGTCATCGTCATCGTCATCGTCATCGTCATCGTCATCGTCATCGTCATCGTCATCGTCATCGTCATCGTCATCGTCATCGTCATCGTCATCGTCATCGTCATCGTCATCGTCATCGTCATCGTCATCGTCATCGTCGTCGTCATTGTTATCGTCATCGTCATCGTCATCGTCATCGTCATCGTCATCGTCATCGTCATCGTCATCGTCATCGTTGTCGTGACGTCATCGTCATCGTCATCGTCATCGTCATCGTCATCGTCATCGTCATCGTCATCGTTGTCGTGACGTCATCGTCATCGTCATCGTCATCGTCATCGTCATCGTCATCGTCATCGTCATCGTCATCGTCATCGTCATCGTCATCGTCATCGTCATCGTCATCGTCATCGTCATCGTCATCGTCATCGTCATCGTGACGTCATCGTCATCGTCATCGTCATCGTCGTCGTCATTGTTATCGTCATCGTCATCGTCATCGTCATCGTTGTCGTGACGTCATCGTCATCGTCATCGTCATCGTCATCGTCATCGTCATCGTCATCGTCATCGTCATCGTCATCGTCATCGTCATCGTCATCGTCATCGTCATCGTCATCGTCATCGTCATCGTCATCGTCATCGTCATCGTCATCGTCATCGTCATCGTCATCGTCATCGTCATCGTCATCGTCATCGTCATCGTCATCGTTGTCGTGACGTCATCGTCATGGTCATCGTCATCGTCATCGTCATCGTCATCGTCATCGTCATCGTCATCGTCATCGTCATCGTCATCGTCATCGTCATCGTCATCGTCATCGTCATCGTCATCGTCATCGTCATCGTCATCGTCATCGTCATCGTTATCGTCATCGTCATCGTCATCGTCATCGTGACGTCATCGTCATCGTGACGTCATCGTCATCGTGACGTCATCGTCATCGTGACGTCATCGTCATCGTCATCGTCATCGTCATCGTCATCGTCATCGTCATCGTCATCGTCATCGTCATCGTCATCGTCATCGTCATCGTCATCGTCATCGTCATCGTCATCGTCATCGTCATCGTCATCGTCATCGTCATCGTCATCGTCATCGTCATCGTCATCGTCATCGTCATCGTCATCGTCATCGTCATCGTCATCGTCATCGTCATCGTCATCGTCATCGTCATCGTCATCGTCATCGTCATCGTCATCGTCATCGTCATCGTCATCGTCATCGTCATCGTCATCGTCATCGTCATCGTCATCGTCATCGTCATCGTCATCGTCATCGTCATCGTCATCGTCATCGTCATCGTCATCGTCATCGTCATTGTCATCGTCATCGTCATCGTCATCGTCATCGTCATCGTCATCGTGACGTCATCGTCATCGTCATCGTCATCGTCATCGTCATCGTCGTCGTCATTGTTATCGTCATCGTCATCGTTGTCGTGACGTCATCGCCATCGTCATCGTCATCGTGATCGTCATCGTCATCGTCATCGTCATCGTCATCGTCATCGTCATCGTCATCGTCATCGTCATCGTCATCGTCATCGTTGTCGTGACGTCATCGTCATCGTGATCGTCATCGTCATCGTCATCGTCATCGTCATCGTCATCGTCATCGTCATCGTTATCGTCATCGTCATCGTCATCGTCATCGTCATCGTCATCGTCATCGTCATCGTCATCGTCATCGTCATCGTCATCGTCATCGTCATCGTCATCGTCATCGTCATCGTCATCGTCATCGTCATCGTCATCGTCATCGTCATCGTCATCGTCATCGTCATCGTCATCGTCATCGTCATCGTGACGTCATCGTCATCGTCATCGTCATCGTCGTCGTCATTGTTATCGTCATCGTCATCGTCATCGTCATCGTCGTCGTCATTGTTATCGTCATCGTCATCGTCATCGTCATCGTTGTCGTGACGTCATCGTCATCGTCATCGTCATCGTCATCGTCATCGTCATCGTCATCGTCATCGTCATCGTCATCGTCATCGTCATCGTCATCGTCATCGTCATCGTCATCGTCATCGTCATCGTCATCGTCATCGTCATCGTCATCGTCATCGTCATCGTCATCGTGACGTCATCGTCATCGTCATCGTCATCGTCGTCGTCATTGTTATCGTCATCGTCATCGTCATCGTCATCGTCGTCGTCATTGTTATCGTCATCGTCATCGTCATCGTCATCGTTGTCGTGACGTCATCGTCATCGTCATCGTCATCGTCATCGTCATCGTCATCGTCATCGTCATCGTCATCGTCATCGTCATCGTCATCGTCATCGTCATCGTCATCGTCATCGTCATCGTCATCGTCATCGTCATCGTCATCGTCATCGTCATCGTCATCGTCATCGTCATCGTCATCGTCATCGTCATCGTTGTCGTGACGTCATCGTCATCGTCATCGTCATCGTCATCGTCATCGTCATCGTCATCGTCATCGTCATCGTCATCGTCATCGTCATCGTCATCGTCATCGTCATCGTCATCGTGACGTCATCGTCATCGTCATCGTCATCGTCGTCGTCATTGTTATCGTCATCGTCATCGTCATCGTCATCGTCATCGTCATCGTTGTCGTGACGTCATCGTCATCGTCATCGTCATCGTCATCGTCATCGTCATCGTCATCGTCATCGTCATCGTCATCGTCATCGTCATCGTCATCGTCATCGTCATCGTCATCGTCATCGTCATCGTCATCGTCATCGTCATCGTCATCGTCATCGTCATCGTCATCGTCATCGTCATCGTCATCGTCATCGTCATCGTCATCGTCATCGTCATCGTCATCGTCATCGTCATTGTCATCGTCATCGTCATCGTCATCGTCATCGTCATCGTCATCGTCATCGTCATCGTCATCGTCATCGTCATCGTCATCTTCATCGTCATCGTCATCGTCATCGTCATCGTCATCGTCATCGTCATCGTCATCGTCATCGTCATCGTCATCGTCATCGTCGTCGTCATTGTTATCGTCATCGTCATCGTCATCGTCATCGTCATCGTCATCGTCATCGTCATCGTCATCGTCATCGTCATCGTCATCGTCATCGTCATCGTCATCGTCATCGTCATCGTCATCGTCATCGTCATCGTCATCGTCATCGTCATCGTCATCGTCATCGTCATCGTCATCGTCATCGTCATCGTCATCGTCATCGTCATCGTCATCGTCATCGTCATCGTCATCGTCATCGTCATCGTCATCGTCATCGTCATCGTCATCGTCATCGTCATCGTCATCGTCATCGTCATCGTCATCGTCATCGTCATCGTCATCGTCATCGTCATCGTCATCGTCATCGTCATCGTCATCGTCATCGACATCGTCATCGTCATCGTCATCGTCATCGTGACGTCATCGTCATCGTCATCGTCATCGTCATCGTCATCGTCATCGTCATCGTCATCGTCATCGTCATCGTCATCGTCATCGTCATCGTCATCGTCATCGTCATCGTCATCGTCATCGTCATCGTCATCGTCATCGTCATCGTCATCGTCATCGTCATCGTCATCGTCATCGTCATCGTCATCGTCATCGTCATCGTCATCGTCATCGTCATCGACATCGTCATCGTCATCGTGACGTCATCGTGACGTCATCGTTATCGTGACGTCATCGTCATCGTCATCGACATCATCATCGTCATCGTGACGTCATCGTTATCGTGACGTCATCGTCATCGTCATCGTCATCGTCATGGTCATCGACATCGTCATCGTCATCGTCATCGTTATCGTGACGTCATCGTGACGTCATCGTTATCGTGACGTCATCGTCATCGTCATCGACATCATCATCGTCATCGTGACGTCATCGTGACGTCATCGTCATCGTCATCGTCATCGTCATCGTCATCGTCATCGTCATCGTCATCGTCATCGTCATCGTCATCGTCATCGTCATCGTCATCGTCATCGTCATCGTCATCGTCATCGTCATCGTCATCGTCATCGTCATCGTCATCGTCATCGTCATCGTCATCGTCATCGTCATCGTCATCGTCATCGTCATCGTCATCGTCATCGTCATCGTCATCGTCATCGTCATCGTCATCGTCATCGTCATCGTCATCGTCATCGTCATCGTCGTCGTCATTGTTATCGTCATCGTCATCGTCATCGTCATCGTCATCGTCATCGTCATCGTCATCGTTGTCGTGACGTCATCGTCATCGTCATCGTCATCGTCATCGTCATCGTCATCGTCATCGTCATCGTTGTCGTGACGTCATCGTCATCGTCATCGTCATCGTCATCGTCATCGTCATCGTCATCGTCATCGTCATCGTCATCGTCATCGTCATCGTCATCGTCATCGTCATCGTCATCGTCATCGTCATCGTCATCGTGACGTCATCGTCATCGTCATCGTCATCGTCGTCGTCATTGTTATCGTCATCGTCATCGTCATCGTCATCGTCGTCGTCATTGTTATCGTCATCGTCATCGTCATCGTCATCGTTGTCGTGACGTCATCGTCATCGTCATCGTCATCGTCATCGTCATCGTCATCGTCATCGTCATCGTCATCGTCATCGTCATCGTCATCGTCATCGTCATCGTCATCGTCATCGTCATCGTCATCGTCATCGTCATCGTCATCGTCATCGTCATCGTCATCGTCATCGTCATCGTCATCGTCATCGTCATCGTCATCGTCATCGTCATCGTCATCGTCGTCGTCATTGTTATCGTCATCGTCATCGTCATCGTCATCGTCATCGTCATCGTCATCGTCATCGTCATCGTCATCGTCATCGTCATCGTCATCGTCATCGTCATCGTCATCGTCATCGTCATCGTCATCGTCATCGTCATCGTCATCGTCATCGTCATCGTCATCGTCATCGTCATCGTCATCGTCATCGTCATCGTCATCGTCATCGTCATCGTCATCGTCATCGTCATCGTCATCGTCATCGTCATCGTCATCGTCATCGTCATCGTCATCGTCATCGTCATCGTCATCGTCATCGTCATCGTCATCGTCATCGTCATCGTCATCGTCATCGTCATCGTCATCGTCATCGTCATCGTCATCGTCATCGTCATCGTCATCGTCATCGTCATCGTCATCGTCATCGTCATCGTCATCGTCATCGTCATCGTCATCGTCATCGTCATCGTCATCGTCATCGTCATCGTCATCGACATCGTCATCGTCATCGTCATCGTCATCGTGACGTCATCGTCATCGTCATCGTCATCGTCATCGTCATCGTCATCGTCATCGTCATCGTCATCGTCATCGTCATCGTCATCGTCATCGTCATCGTCATCGTCATCGTCATCGTCATCGTCATCGTCATCGTCATCGTCATCGTCATCGTCATCGTCATCGTCATCGTCATCGTCATCGTCATCGTCATCGTCATCGTCATCGTCATCGTCATCGTCATCGTCATCGTCATCGACATCGTCATCGTCATCGTGACGTCATCGTGACGTCATCGTTATCGTGACGTCATCGTCATCGTCATCGACATCATCATCGTCATCGTGACGTCATCGTTATCGTGACGTCATCGTCATCGTCATCGTCATCGTCATGGTCATCGACATCGTCATCGTCATCGTCATCGTTATCGTGACGTCATCGTGACGTCATCGTTATCGTGACGTCATCGTCATCGTCATCGACATCATCATCGTCATCGTGACGTCATCGTGACGTCATCGTCATCGTCATCGTCATCGTCATCGTCATCGTCATCGTCATCGTCATCGTCATCGTCATCGTCATCGTCATCGTCATCGTCATCGTCATCGTCATCGTCATCGTCATCGTCATCGTCATCGTCATCGTCATCGTCATCGTCATCGTCATCGTCATCGTCATCGTCATCGTCATCGTCATCGTCATCGTCATCGTCATCGTCATCGTCATCGTCATCGTCATCGTCATCGTCATCGTCATCGTCATCGTCATCGTCATCGTCATCGTCATCGTCGTCGTCATTGTTATCGTCATCGTCATCGTCATCGTCATCGTCATCGTCATCGTCATCGTCATCGTTGTCGTGACGTCATCGTCATCGTCATCGTCATCGTCATCGTCATCGTCATCGTCATCGTCATCGTTGTCGTGACGTCATCGTCATCGTCATCGTCATCGTCATCGTCATCGTCATCGTCATCGTCATCGTCATCGTCATCGTCATCGTCATCGTCATCGTCATCGTCATCGTCATCGTCATCGTCATCGTCATCGTGACGTCATCGTCATCGTCATCGTCATCGTCGTCGTCATTGTTATCGTCATCGTCATCGTCATCGTCATCGTCGTCGTCATTGTTATCGTCATCGTCATCGTCATCGTCATCGTTGTCGTGACGTCATCGTCATCGTCATCGTCATCGTCATCGTCATCGTCATCGTCATCGTCATCGTCATCGTCATCGTCATCGTCATCGTCATCGTCATCGTCATCGTCATCGTCATCGTCATCGTCATCGTCATCGTCATCGTCATCGTCATCGTCATCGTCATCGTCATCGTCATCGTCATCGTTGTCGTGACGTCATCGTCATCGTCATCGTCATCGTCATCGTCATCGTCATCGTCATCGTCATCGTCATCGTCATCGTCATCGTCATCGTCATCGTCATCGTCATCGTCATCGTGACGTCATCGTCATCGTCATCGTCATCGTCGTCGTCATTGTTATCGTCATCGTCATCGTCATCGTCATCGTCATCGTCATCGTTGTCGTGACGTCATCGTCATCGTCATCGTCATCGTCATCGTCATCGTCATCGTCATCGTCATCGTCATCGTCATCGTCATCGTCATCGTCATCGTCATCGTCATCGTCATCGTCATCGTCATCGTCATCGTCATCGTCATCGTCATCGTCATCGTCATCGTCATCGTCATCGTCATCGTCATCGTCATCGTCATCGTCATCGTCATCGTCATCGTCATTGTCATCGTCATCGTCATCGTCATCGTCATCGTCATCGTCATCGTCATCGTCATCGTCATCGTCATCGTCATCGTCATCGTCATCGTCATCGTCATCGTCATCGTCATCGTCATCGTCATCGTCATCGTCATCGTCATCGTCATCGTCATCGTCGTCGTCATTGTTATCGTCATCGTCATCGTCATCGTCATCGTCATCGTCATCGTCATCGTCATCGTCATCGTTGTCGTGACGTCATCGTCATCGTCATCGTCATCGTCATCGTCATCGTCATCGTCATCGTCATCGTCATCGTCATCGTCATCGTCATCGTCATCGTCATCGTCATCGTCATCGTCATCGTCATCGTCATCGTCATCGTCATCGTCATCGTCATCGTCATCGTCATCGTCATCGTCATCGTCATCGTCATCGTCATCGTCATCGTCATCGTCATCGTCATCGTCATCGTCATCGTCATCGTCATCGTCATCGTCATCGTCATCGTCATCGTCATCGTCATCGTCATCGTCATCGTCATCGTCATCGTCATCGTCATCGTCATCGTCATCGTCATCGACATCGTCATCGTCATCGTCATCGTCATCGTGACGTCATCGTCATCGTCATCGTCATCGTCATCGTCATCGTCATCGTCATCGTCATCGTCATCGTCATCGTCATCGTCATCGTCATCGTCATCGTCATCGTCATCGTCATCGTCATCGTCATCGTCATCGTCATCGTCATCGTCATCGTCATCGTCATCGTCATCGTCATCGTCATCGTCATCGTCATCGTCATCGTCATCGTCATCGTCATCGACATCGTCATCGTCATCGTGACGTCATCGTGACGTCATCGTTATCGTGACGTCATCGTCATCGTCATCGACATCATCATCGTCATCGTGACGTCATCGTTATCGTGACGTCATCGTCATCGTCATCGTCATCGTCATGGTCATCGACATCGTCATCGTCATCGTCATCGTTATCGTGACGTCATCGTGACGTCATCGTTATCGTGACGTCATCGTCATCGTCATCGACATCATCATCGTCATCGTGACGTCATCGTGACGTCATCGTCATCGTCATCGTCATCGTCATCGTCATCGTCATCGTCATCGTCATCGTCATCGTCATCGTCATCGTCATCGTCATCGTCATCGTCATCGTCATCGTCATCGTCATCGTCATCGTCATCGTCATCGTCATCGTCATCGTCATCGTCATCGTCATCGTCATCGTCATCGTCATCGTCATCGTCATCGTCATCGTCATCGTCATCGTCATCGTCATCGTCATCGTCATCGTCATCGTCATCGTCATCGTCATCGTCATCGTCATCGTCATCGTCATCGTCATCGTCATCGACATCGTCATCGTCATCGTGACGTCATCGTGACGTCATCGTTATCGTGACGTCATCGTCATCGTCATCGTGACGTCATCGTCATCGTCATCGTGACGTCGTCGTCATCGTCATCGTCATCGTCATCGTCATCGTCATCGTCATCGTCATCGTCATCGTCATCGTCATCGTCATCGTCATCGTCATCGTCATCGTCATCGTCATCGTCATCGTCATCGTCATCGTCATCGTCATCGTCATCGTCATCGTGACGTCATCGTCATCGTCATCGTCGTCGTCATTGTCATCGTCATCGTCATCGTGACGTCATCGTCATCGTCATCGTCATCGTCATCGTCATCGTCATCGTCATCGTCATCGTTGTCGTGACGTCATCGTCATCGTGATCGTCATCGTCATCGTCATCGTCATCGTCATCGTCATCGTCATCGTCATCGTCATCGTCATCGTCATCGTCATCGTCATCGTCATCGTCATCGTCATCGTCATCGTCATCGTCATCGTCATCGTCATCGTCATCGTCATCGTCATCGTCATCGTCATCGTCATCGTCATCGTCATCGTCATCGTCATCGTCATCGTCATCGTCATCGTCATCGTCATCGTCATCGTCATCGTCATCGTCATCGTCATCGTCATCGTCATCGTCATCGTCATCGTCATCGTCATCGTCATCGTCATCGACATCGTCATCGTCATCGTGACGTCATCGTGACGTCATCGTTATCGTGACGTCATCGTCATCGTCATCGTGACGTCATCGTCATCGTCATCGTGACGTCGTCGTCATCGTCATCGTCATCGTCATCGTCATCGTCATCGTCATCGTCATCGTCATCGTCATCGTCATCGTCATCGTCATCGTCATCGTCATCGTCATCGTCATCGTCATCGTCATCGTCATCGTCATCGTCATCGTCATCGTCATCGTGACGTCATCGTCATCGTCATCGTCGTCGTCATTGTCATCGTCATCGTCATCGTGACGTCATCGTCATCGTCATCGTCATCGTCATCGTCATCGTCATCGTCATCGTCATCGTTGTCGTGACGTCATCGTCATCGTGATCGTCATCGTCATCGTCATCGTCATCGTCATCGTCATCGTCATCGTCATCGTTGTCGTGACGTCATCGTCATCGTCATCGTCATCGTCATCGTCATCGTCATCGTCATCGTCATCGTCATCGTCATCGTCATCGTCATCGTCATCGTCATCGTGACGTCATCGTCATCGTCATCGTCATCGTCATCGTGACGTCATCGTCATCGTCATCGTCATCGTCGTCGTCATTGTTATCGTCATCGTCATCGTCATCGTCATCGTCGTCGTCATTGTTATCGTCATCGTCATCGTCATCGTCATCGTTGTCGTGACGTCATCGTCATCGTCATCGTCATCGTCATCGTCATCGTCATCGTCATCGTCATCGTCATCGTCATCGTCATCGTCATCGTCATCGTCATCGTCATCGTCATCGTCATCGTCATCGTCATCGTCATCGTCATCGTCATCGTCATCGTCATCGTTGTCGTGACGTCATCGTCATCGTCATCGTCATCGTCATCGTCATCGTCATCGTCATCGTCATCGTCATCGTCATCGTCATCGTCATCGTCATCGTCATCGTCATCGTCATCGTCATCGTCATCGTCATCGTCATCGTCATCGTCATCGTCATCGCCATCGTCATCGTGACGTCATCGTCATCGTCATCGTCATCGTCGTCGTCATTGTTATCGTCATCGTCATCGTCATCGTCATCGTCATCGTCATCGTTGTCGTGACGTCATCGTCATCGTCATCGTCATCGTCATCGTCATCGTCATCGTCATCGTCATCGTCATCGTCATCGTCATCGTCATCGTCATCGTCATCGTCATCGTCATCGTCATCGTCATCGTCATCGTCATCGTCATCGTCATCGTCATCGTCATCGTCATCGTCATCGTCATCGTCATCGTCATCGTCATCGTCATCGTCATCGTCATTGTCATCGTCATCGTCATCGTCATCGTCATCGTCATCGTCATCGTCATCGTCATCGTCATCGTCATCGTCATCGTCATCGTCATCGTCATCGTCATCGTCATCGTCATCGTCATCGTCATCGTCATCGTCATCGTCATCGTCATCGTCATCGTCGTCGTCATTGTTATCGTCATCGTCATCGTCATCGTCATCGTCATCGTCATCGTCATCGTCATCGTCATCGTTGTCGTGACGTCATCGTCATCGTCATCGTCATCGTCATCGTCATCGTCATCGTCATCGTCATCGTCATCGTCATCGTCATCGTCATCGTCATCGTCATCGTCATCGTCATCGTCATCGTCATCGTCATCGTCATCGTCATCGTCATCGTCATCGTCATCGTCATCGTCATCGTCATCGTCATCGTCATCGTCATCGTCATCGTCATCGTCATCGTTGTCGTGACGTCATCGTCATCGTCATCGTCATCGTCATCGTCATCGTCATCGTCATCGTCATCGTCATCGTCATCGTCATCGTCATCGTCATCGTGACGTCATCGTCATCGTCATCGTCATCGTCGTCGTCATTGTTATCGCCATCGTCATCGTCATCGTCATCGTCATCGTCATCGTCATCGTCATCGTCATCGTCATCGTCATCGTCATCGTCATCGTCATCGTCATCGTCATCGTCATCGTCATCGTCATCGTCATCGTCATCGTCATCGTCATCGTCATCGTCATCGTCATCGTCATCGTCATCGTCATCGTCATCGTCATCGTCATCGTCATCGTCATCGTCATCGTCATCGTCATCGTCATCGTCATCGTCATCGTCATCGTCATCGTCATCGTCATCGTCATCGTCATCGTCATCGACATCGTCATCGTCATCGTCATCGTCATCGTGACGTCATCGTCATCGTCATCGTCATCGTCATCGTCATCGTCATCGTCATCGTCATCGTCATCGTCATCGTCATCGTCATCGTCATCGTCATCGTCATCGTCATCGTCATCGTCATCGTCATCGTCATCGTCATCGTCATCGTCATCGTCATCGTCATCGTCATCGTCATCGTCATCGTCATCGTCATCGTCATCGTCATCGTCATCGTCATCGTCATCGTCATCGTCATCGTCATCGTCATCGTCATCGTCATCGTCATCGTCATCGTCATCGTCATCGTCATCGACATCATCATCGTCATCGTGACGTCATCGTTATCGTGACGTCATCGTCATCGTCATCGTCATCGTCATGGTCATCGACATCGTCATCGTCATCGTCATCGTTATCGTGACGTCATCGTGACGTCATCGTTATCGTGACGTCATCGTCATCGTCATCGACATCATCATCGTCATCGTGACGTCATCGTGACGTCATCGTCATCGTCATCGTCATCGTCATCGTCATCGTCATCGTCATCGTCATCGTCATCGTCATCGTCATCGTCATCGTCATCGTCATCGTCATCGTCATCGTCATCGTCATCGTCATCGTCATCGTCATCGTCATCGTCATCGTCATCGTCATCGTCATCGTCATCGACATCGTCATCGTCATCGTGACGTCATCGTGACGTCATCGTTATCGTGACGTCATCGTCATCGTCATCGTGACGTCATCGTCATCGTCATCGTGACGTCGTCGTCATCGTCATCGTCATCGTCATCGTCATCGTCATCGTCATCGTCATCGTCATCGACATCGTCATCGTCATCGTGACGTCATCGTGACGTCATCGTTATCGTGACGTCATCGTCATCGTCATCGACATCATCATCGTCATCGTGACGTCATCGTTATCGTGACGTCATCGTCATCGTCATCGTCATCGTCATGGTCATCGACATCGTCATCGTCATCGTCATCGTTATCGTGACGTCATCGTGACGTCATCGTTATCGTGACGTCATCGTCATCGTCATCGACATCATCATCGTCATCGTGACGTCATCGTGACGTCATCGTCATCGTCATCGTCATCGTCATCGTCATCGTCATCGTCATCGTCATCGTCATCGTCATCGTCATCGTCATCGTCATCGTTGTCGTGACGTCATCGTCATCGTCATCGTCATCGTCATCGTCATCGTCATCGTCATCGTCATCGTTGTCGTGACGTCATCGTCATCGTCATCGTCATCGTCATCGTTGTCGTGACGTCATCGTCATCGTCATCGTCATCGTCATCGTCATCGTCATCGTCATCGTCATCGTCATCGTCATCGTCATCGTCATCGTCATCGTCATCGTCATCGTCATCGTCATCGTCATCGTCATCGTCATCGTCATCGTCATCGTCATCGTCATCGTGACGTCATCGTCATCGTCATCGTCATCGTCGTCGTCATTGTTATCGTCATCGTCATCGTCATCGTCATCGTCATCGTCGTCGTCATTGTTATCGTCATCGTCATCGTCATCGTCATCGTCATCGTCATCGTCATCGTCATCGTTGTCGTGACGTCATCGTCATCGTCATCGTCATCGTCATCGTCATCGTCATCGTCATCGTCATCGTCATCGTCATCGTCATCGTCATCGTCATCGTCATCGTCATCGTCATCGTCATCGTCATCGTCATCGTCATCGTCATCGTCATCGTCATCGTCATCGTCATCGTCATCGTCATCGTCATCGTCATCGTCATCGTCATCGTCATCGTCATCGTCATCGTTGTCGTGACGTCATCGTCATCGTCATCGTCATCGTCATCGTCATCGTCATCGTCATCGTCATCGTCATCGTCATCGTCATCGTCATCGTCATCGTCATCGTGACGTCATCGTCATCGTCATCGTCATCGTCGTCGTCATTGTTATCGTCATCGTCATCGTCATCGTCATCGTCATCGTCATCGTCATCGTCATCGTCATCGTCATCGTCATCGTCATCGTCATCGTCATCGTCATCGTCATCGTCATCGTCATCGTCATCGTCATCGTCATCGTCATCGTCATCGTCATCGTCATCGTCATCGTCATCGTCATCGTCATCGTCATCGTCATCGTCATCGTCATCGTCATCGTCATCGTCATCGTCATCGTCATCGTCATCGTCATCGTCATCGTCATCGTCATCGTCATCGTCATCGTCATCGTCATCGACATCGTCATCGTCATCGTGACGTCATCGTGACGTCATCGTTATCGTGACGTCATCGTCATCGTCATCGACATCATCATCGTCATCGTGACGTCATCGTTATCGTGACGTCATCGTCATCGTCATCGTCATCGTCATGGTCATCGACATCGTCATCGTCATCGTCATCGTTATCGTGACGTCATCGTGACGTCATCGTTATCGTGACGTCATCGTCATCGTCATCGACATCATCATCGTCATCGTGACGTCATCGTGACGTCATCGTCATCGTCATCGTCATCGTCATCGTCATCGTCATCGTCATCGTCATCGTCATCGTCATCGTCATCGTCATCGTCATCGTCATCGTCATCGTCATCGTCATCGTCATCGTCATCGTCATCGTCATCGTCATCGTCATCGTCATCGTCATCGTCATCGTCATCGTCATCGTCATCGTCATCGTCATCGTCATCGTCATCGTCATCGTCATCGTCATCGTCATCGTCATCGTCATCGTCATCGTCATCGTCATCGTCATCGTCATCGTCATCGTCATCGTCATCGTCATCGTCATCGTCATCGTCATCGTCATCGTCATCGTCATCGTTGTCGTGACGTCATCGTCATCGTCATCGTCATCGTCATCGTCATCGTCATCGTCATCGTCATCGTCATCGTCATCGTCATCGTCATCGTCATCGTCATCGTCATCGTCATCGTCATCGTCATCGTCATCGTCATCGTCATCGTCATCGTCATCGTCATCGTCATCGTCATCGTCATCGTCATCGTCATCGTCATCGTCATCGACATCGTCATCGTCATCGTCATCGACATCGTCATCGTCATCGTGACGTCATCGTGACGTCATCGTTATCGTGACGTCATCGTCATCGTCATCGTGACGTCATCGTTATCGTGACGTCATCGTCATCGTCATCGTCATCGTCATGGTCATCGACATCGTCATCGTCATCGTCATCGTTATCGTGACGTCATCGTGACGTCATCGTTATCGTGACGTCATCGTCATCGTCATCGACATCATCATCGTCATCGTGACGTCATCGTGACGTCATCGTTATCGTGACGTCATCGTCATCGTCATCGTCATCGTCATCGTCATCGTCATCGTCATCGTCATCGTCATCGTCATCGTCATCGTCATCGTCATCGTCATCGTCATCGTCATCGTCATCGTCATCGTCATCGTCATCGTCATCGTCATCGTCATCGTCATCGTCATCGTCATCGTCATCGTCATCGTCATCGTCATCGTCATCGTCATCGTCATCGTCATCGTCATCGTCATCGTCATCGTCATCGTCATCGTCATCGTCATCGTCATCGCCATCGTGACGTCATCGTGACGTCATCGTTATCGTGACGTCATCGTCATCGTCATCGTGACGTCATCGTCATCGTCATCGTGACGTCGTCGTCATCGTCATCGTCATCGTCATCGTCATCGTCATCGTCATCGTCATCGTCATCGTCATCGTCATCGTCATCGTCATCGTCATCGTCATCGTCATCGTCATCGTCATCGTCATCGTCATCGTCATCGTCATCGTCATCGTCATCGTCATCGTCATCGTCATCGTCATCGTCATCGTCATCGTCATCGTTGTCGTGACGTCATCGTCATCGTCATCGTCATCGTCATCGTCATCGTCATCGTCATCGTCATCGTCATCGTCATCGTCATCGTCATCGTCATCGTCATCGTCATCGTCATCGTCATCGTCATCGTCATCGTCATCGTCATCGTCATCGTCATCGTCATCGTCATCGTCATCGTCATCGTCATCGTCATCGTTGTCGTGACGTCATCGTCATCGTCATCGTCATCGTCATCGTCATCGTCATCGTCATCGTCATCGTCATCGTCATCGTCATCGTCATCGTCATCGTCATCGTCATCGTCATCGTCATCGTCATCGTCATCGTCATCGTCATCGTCATCGTCATCGTCATCGTCATCGTCATCGTCATCGTCATCGTCATCGTCATCGTCATCGTCATCGTCATCGTCATCGTCATCGTCATCGTCATCGTCATCGTCATCGTCATCGTCATCGTCATCGTCATCGTCATCGTTGTCGTGACGTCATCGTCATCGTCATCGTCATCGTCATCGTCATCGTCATCGTCATCGTCATCGTCATCGTCATCGTCATCGTCATCGTCATCGTCATCGTCATCGTCATCGTCATCGTCATCGTCATCGTCATCGTCATCGTCATCGTCATCGTCATCGTCATCGTCATCGTCATCGTCATCGTCATCGTCATCGTCATCGTGACGTCATCGTCATCGTCATTGTCATCGTCATCGTCATCGTCATCGTCATCGTCATCGTCATCGTCATCGTCATCGTCATCGTCATCGTCATCGTCATCGTCATCGTCATCGTCATCGTCATCGTCATCGTCATCGTCATCGTCATCGTCATCGTCATCGTCATCGTCATCGTCATCGTCATCGTCATCGTCATCGACATCGTCATCGTCATCGTCATCGACATCGTCATCGTCATCGTGACGTCATCGTGACGTCATCGTTATCGTGACGTCATCGTCATCGTCATCGACATCATCATCGTCATCGTGACGTCATCGTTATCGTGACGTCATCGTCATCGTCATCGTCATCGTCATGGTCATCGACATCGTCATCGTCATCGTCATCGTTATCGTGACGTCATCGTGACGTCATCGTTATCGTGACGTCATCGTCATCGTCATCGACATCATCATCGTCATCGTGACGTCATCGTGACGTCATCGTTATCGTGACGTCATCGTCATCGTCATCGTCATCGTCATCGTCATCGTCATCGTCATCGTCATCGTCATCGTCATCGTCATCGTCATCGTCATCGTCATCGTCATCGTCATCGTCATCGTCATCGTCATCGTCATCGTCATCGTCATCGTCATCGTCATCGTCATCGTCATCGTCATCGTCATCGTCATCGTCATCGTCATCGTCATCGTCATCGTCATCGTCATCGTCATCGTCATCGTCATCGTCATCGTCATCGTCATCGTCATCGTCATCGTCATCGTCATCGTCATCGCCATCGTGACGTCATCGTGACGTCATCGTTATCGTGACGTCATCGTCATCGTCATCGTGACGTCATCGTCATCGTCATCGTGACGTCGTCGTCATCGTCATCGTCATCGTCATCGTCATCGTCATCGTCATCGTCATCGTCATCGTCATCGTCATCGTCATCGTCATCGTCATCGTCATCGTCATCGTCATCGTCATCGTCATCGTCATCGTCATCGTCATCGTCATCGTCATCGTCATCGTCATCGTTGTCGTGACGTCATCGTCATCGTCATCGTCATCGTCATCGTCATCGTCATCGTCATCGTCATCGTCATCGTCATCGTCATCGTCATCGTCATCGTCATCGTCATCGTCATCGTCATCGTCATCGTCATCGTTGTCGTGACGTCATCGTCATCGTCATCGTCATCGTCATCGTCATCGTCATCGTCATCGTCATCGTCATCGTCATCGTCATCGTCATCGTCATCGTCATCGTCATCGTCATCGTCATCGTCATCGTCATCGTCATCGTCATCGTCATCGTCATCGTCATCGTCATCGTCATCGTCATCGTCATCGTCATCGTCATCGTCATCGTCATCGTCATCGTCATCGTCATCGTCATCGTCATCGTCATCGTCATCGTCATCGTCATCGTCATCGTCATCGTCATCGTCATCGACATCGTCATCGTCATCGTGACGTCATCGTGACGTCATCGTTATCGTGACGTCATCGTCATCGTCATCGACATCATCATCGTCATCGTGACGTCATCGTTATCGTGACGTCATCGTCATCGTCATCGTCATCGTCATGGTCATCGACATCGTCATCGTCATCGTCATCGTCATCGTCATCGTCATCGTCATCGTCATCGTCATCGTCATCGTCATCGTCATCGTCATCGTCATCGTCATCGTCATCGTCATCGTCATCGTCATCGTCATCGTCATCGTCATCGTCATCGTTGTCGTGACGTCATCGTCATCGTCATCGTCATCGTCATCGTCATCGTCATCGTCATCGTCATCGTCATCGTCATCGTCATCGTCATCGTCATCGTCATCGTCATCGTCATCGTCATCGTCATCGTCATCGTCATCGTCATCGTCATCGTCATCGTCATCGTCATCGTCATCGTCATCGTCATCGTCATCGTCATCGTCATCGTCATCGTCATCGTGACGTCATCGTCATCGTCATTGTCATCGTCATCGTCATCGTCATCGTCATCGTCATCGTCATCGTCATCGTCATCGTCATCGTCATCGTCATCGTCATCGTCATCGTCATCGTGACGTCATCGTCATTGTCATCGTCATCGTCATCGTCATCGTCATCGTCATCGTCATCGTCATCGTCATCGTCATCGTCATCGTCATCGTCATCGTCATCGTCATCGTCATCGTCATCGTCATCGTCATCGTCATCGTCATCGTCATCGTCATCGTCATCGTCATCGTCATCGTCATCGTCATCGTCATCGACATCGTCATCGTCATCGTCATCGACATCGTCATCGTGACGTCATCGTGACGTCATCGTTATCGTGACGTCATCGTCATCGTCATCGACATCATCATCGTCATCGTGACGTCATCGTTATCGTGACGTCATCGTCATCGTCATCGTCATCGTCATGGTCATCGACATCGTCATCGTCATCGTCATCGTTATCGTGACGTCATCGTGACGTCATCGTTATCGTGACGTCATCGTCATCGTCATCGACATCATCATCGTCATCGTGACGTCATCGTGACGTCATCGTTATCGTGACGTCATCGTCATCGTCATCGTCATCGTCATCGTCATCGTCATCGTCATCGTCATCGTCATCGTCATCGTCATCGTCATCGTCATCGTCATCGTCATCGTCATCGTCATCGTCATCGTCATCGTCATCGTCATCGTCATCGTCATCGTCATCGTCATCGTCATCGTCATCGTCATCGTCATCGTCATCGTCATCGTCATCGTCATCGTCATCGTCATCGTCATCGTCATCGTCATCGTCATCGTCATCGTCATCGTCATCGTCATCGTCATCGTTATCGTCATCGTCATCGTCATCGTCATCGTGACGTCATCGTCATCGTGACGTCATCGTCATCGTGACGTCATCGTCATCGTCATCGTCATCGTCATCGTCATCGTCATCGTCATCGTCATCGTCATCGTCATCGTCATCGTCATCGTCATCGTCATCGTCATCGTCATCGTCATCGTCATCGTCATCGTCATCGTCATCGTTGTCGTGACGTCATCGTCATCGTCATCGTCATCGTCATCGTCATCGTCATCGTCATCGTCATCGTCATCGTCATCGTCATCGTCATCGTCATCGTCATCGTCATCGTCATCGTCATCGTCATCGTCATCGTCATCGTCATCGTCATCGTCATCGTCATCGTCATCGTGACGTCATCGTCATCGTCATTGTCATCGTCATCGTCATCGTCATCGTCATCGTCATCGTCATCGTCATCGTCATCGTCATCGTCATCGTCATCGTCATCGTCATCGTGACGTCATCGTCATTGTCATCGTCATCGTCATCGTCATCGTCATCGTCATCGTCATCGTCATCGTCATCGTCATCGTCATCGTCATCGTCATCGTCATCGTCATCGTCATCGTCATCGTCATCGTCATCGTCATCGTCATCGTCATCGTCATCGTCATCGTCATCGTCATCGTCATCGTCATCGTCATCGTCATCGTCATCGACATCGTCATCGTCATCGTCATCGACATCGTCATCGTGACGTCATCGTGACGTCATCGTTATCGTGACGTCATCGTCATCGTCATCGACATCATCATCGTCATCGTGACGTCATCGTTATCGTGACGTCATCGTCATCGTCATCGTCATCGTCATGGTCATCGACATCGTCATCGTCATCGTCATCGTTATCGTGACGTCATCGTGACGTCATCGTTATCGTGACGTCATCGTCATCGTCATCGACATCATCATCGTCATCGTGACGTCATCGTGACGTCATCGTTATCGTGACGTCATCGTCATCGTCATCGTCATCGTCATCGTCATCGTCATCGTCATCGTCATCGTCATCGTCATCGTCATCGTCATCGTCATCGTCATCGTCATCGTCATCGTCATCGTCATCGTCATCGTCATCGTCATCGTCATCGTCATCGTCATCGTCATCGTCATCGTCATCGTCATCGTCATCGTCATCGTCATCGTCATCGTCATCGTCATCGTCATCGTCATCGTCATCGTCATCGTCATCGTCATCGTCATCGTCATCGTCATCGTTATCGTCATCGTCATCGTCATCGTGACGTCATCGTCATCGTGACGTCATCGTCATCGTGACGTCATCGTCATCGTCATCGTCATCGTCATCGTCATCGTCATCGTCATCGTCATCGTCATCGTCATCGTCATCGTCATCGTCATCGTCATCGTCATCGTCATCGTCATCGTCATCGTCATCGTCATCGTCATCGTCATCGTCATCGTCATCGTCATCGTCATCGTCATCGTCATCGTCATCGTCATCGTCATCGTCATCGTCATCGTCATCGTCATCGTCATCGTCATCGTCATCGTCATCGTCATCGTTGTCGTGACGTCATCGTCATCGTGATCGTCATCGTCATCGTCATCGTCATCGTCATCGTCATCGTCATCGTCATCGTCATCGTCATCGTCATCGTCATCGTCATCGTCATCGTCATCGTCATCGTCATCGTCATCGTCATCGTCATCGTCATCGTCATCGTCATCGTCATCGTCATCGTCATCGTCATCGTCATCGTCATCGTCATCGTCATCGTCATCGTCATCGTCATCGTCATCGTCATCGTCATCGTCATCGTCATCGTCATCGTCATCGTCATCGTCATCGTCATCGTCATCGTCATCGTCATCGTCATCGTCATCGTCATCGTCATCGTCATCGTCATCGTCATCGTCATCGTCATCGTCATCGTCATCGTCATCGTCATCGTCATCGTCATCGTCATCGTCATCGTCATCGTCATCGTCATCGTCATCGTCATCGTCATCGTCATCGTCATCGACATCGTCATCGTCATCGTCATCGACATCGTCATCGTGACGTCATCGTGACGTCATCGTTATCGTGACGTCATCGTCATCGTCATCGACATCATCATCGTCATCGTGACGTCATCGTTATCGTGACGTCATCGTCATCGTCATCGTCATCGTCATGGTCATCGACATCGTCATCGTCATCGTCATCGTTATCGTGACGTCATCGTGACGTCATCGTTATCGTGACGTCATCGTCATCGTCATCGACATCATCATCGTCATCGTGACGTCATCGTGACGTCATCGTTATCGTGACGTCATCGTCATCGTCATCGTCATCGTCATCGTCATCGTCATCGTCATCGTCATCGTCATCGTCATCGTCATCGTCATCGTCATCGTCATCGTCATCGTCATCGTCATCGTCATCGTCATCGTCATCGTCATCGTCATCGTCATCGTCATCGTCATCGTCATCGTCATCGTCATCGTCATCGTCATCGTCATCGTCATCGTCATCGTCATCGTCATCGTCATCGTCATCGTTATCGTCATCGTCATCGTCATCGTCATCGTGACGTCATCGTCATCGTGACGTCATCGTCATCGTGACGTCATCGTCATCGTCATCGTCATCGTCATCGTCATCGTCATCGTCATCGTCATCGTCATCGTCATCGTCATCGTCATCGTCATCGTCATCGTCATCGTCATCGTCATCGTCATCGTCATCGTCATCGTCATCGTCATCGTCATCGTCATCGTCATCGTCATCGTCATCGTCATCGTCATCGTCATCGTCATCGTCATCGTCATCGTCATCGTCATCGTCATCGTCATCGTCATCGTCATCGTCATCGTCATCGTCATCGTCATCGTCATCGTCATCGTCATCGTCATCGTCATCGTCATCGTCATCGTCATCGTCATCGTCATCGTCATCGTCATCGTCATCGTCATCGTCATCGTCATCGTCATCGTCATCGTCATCGTCATCGTCATCGTCATCGTCATCGTCATCGTCATCGTCATCGTCATTGTCATCGTCATCGTCATCGTCATCGTCATCGTGACGTCATCGTCATCGTCATCGTCATCGTCATCGTCATCGTCGTCGTCATTGTTATCGTCATCGTCATCGTTGTCGTGACGTCATCGCCATCGTCATCGTCATCGTGATCGTCATCGTCATCGTCATCGTCATCGTCATCGTCATCGTCATCGTCATCGTCATCGTCATCGTCATCGTCATCGTTGTCGTGACGTCATCGTCATCGTGATCGTCATCGTCATCGTCATCGTCATCGTCATCGTCATCGTCATCGTCATCGTCATCGTCATCGTCATCGTCATCGTCATCGTCATCGTCATCGTCATCGTGGCGTCATCGTCATCGTCATCGTCATCGTCATCGTCATCGTCATCGTCATCGTCATCGTCATCGTCATCGTCATCGTCATCGTCATCGTCATCGTCATCGTCATCGTCATCGTCATCGTCATCGTCATCGTCATCGTCATCGTCATCGTCATCGTCATCGTCATCGTCATCGTCATCGTCATCGTCATCGTCATCGTCATCGTCATCGTCGTCGTCATTGTCATCGTCATCGTCATCGTCATCGTCATCGTCATCGTCATCGTCATCGTCATCGTCATCGTCATCGTCATCGTCATCGTCATCGTCATCGTCATCGTCATCGTCATCGTCATCGTCATCGTCATCGTCATCGTCATCGTCATCGTCGTCGTCATTGTCATCGTCATCGTCATCGTCATCGTCATCGTCATCGTCATCGTCATCGTCATCGTCATCGTCATCGTCATCGTCATCGTCATCGTCATCGTCATCGTCATCGTCATCGTCATCGTCATCGTCATCGTCATCGTCATCGTCATCGTCATCGTCATCGTCATCGTCATCGTCATCGTCATCGTCATCGTCATCGTCATCGTCATCGTCATCGTCATCGTCATCGTCATCGTCATCGTCATCGTCATCGTCATCGTTGTCGTGACGTCATCGTCATCGTCATCGTCATTGTCATCGTCATCGTCATCGTCATCGTCATCGTCATCGTCATCGTCATCGTCATCGTCATCGTTGTCGTGACGTCATCGTCATCGTCATCGTCATCGTCATCGTCATCGTCATCGTCATCGTCATCGTCATCGTCATCGTCATCGTCATCGTCATCGTCATCGTCATCGTCATCGTCATCGTCATCGTCATCGTCATCGTCATCGTCATCGTCATCGTCATCGTCATCGTCATCGTCATCGTCATCGTCATCGTCATCGTCATCGTCATCGTGACGTCATCGTCATCGTCATTGTCATCGTCATCGTCATCGTCATCGTCATCGTCATCGTCATCGTCATCGTCATCGTCATCGTCATCGTCATCGTCATCGTCATCGTCATCGTCATCGTCATCGTCATCGTCATCGTCATCGTCATCGTCATCGTCATCGTCATCGTCATCGTCATCGACATCGTCATCGTCATCGTCATCGACATCGTCATCGTCATCGTGACGTCATCGTGACGTCATCGTTATCGTGACGTCATCGTCATCGTCATCGACATCATCATCGTCATCGTGACGTCATCGTTATCGTGACGTCATCGTCATCGTCATCGTCATCGTCATGGTCATCGACATCGTCATCGTCATCGTCATCGTTATCGTGACGTCATCGTGACGTCATCGTTATCGTGACGTCATCGTCATCGTCATCGACATCATCATCGTCATCGTGACGTCATCGTGACGTCATCGTTATCGTGACGTCATCGTCATCGTCATCGTCATCGTCATCGTCATCGTCATCGTCATCGTCATCGTCATCGTCATCGTCATCGTCATCGTCATCGTCATCGTCATCGTCATCGTCATCGTCATCGTCATCGTCATCGTCATCGTCATCGTCATCGTCATCGTCATCGTCATCGTCATCGTCATCGTCATCGTCATCGTCATCGTCATCGTCATCGTCATCGTCATCGTCATCGTCATCGTCATCGTCATCGCCATCGTGACGTCATCGTGACGTCATCGTTATCGTGACGTCATCGTCATCGTCATCGTGACGTCATCGTCATCGTCATCGTGACGTCGTCGTCATCGTCATCGTCATCGTCATCGTCATCGTCATCGTCATCGTCATCGTCATCGTCATCGTCATCGTCATCGTCATCGTCATCGTCATCGTCATCGTCATCGTTGTCGTGACGTCATCGTCATCGTCATCGTCATCGTCATCGTCATCGTCATCGTCATCGTCATCGTCATCGTCATCGTCATCGTCATCGTCATCGTCATCGTCATCGTCATCGTCATCGTCATCGTCATCGTCATCGTCATCGTCATCGTCATCGTCATCGTCATCGTCATCGTCATCGTCATCGTCATCGTCATCGTCATCGTCATCGTCATCGTCATCGTTGTCGTGACGTCATCGTCATCGTCATCGTCATCGTCATCGTCATCGTCATCGTCATCGTCATCGTCATCGTCATCGTCATCGTCATCGTCATCGTCATCGTCATCGTCATCGTCATCGTCATCGTCATCGTTGTCGTGACGTCATCGTCATCGTGATCGTCATCGTCATCGTCATCG
Organism: Blera fallax; assembly: GCA_946965025.1. Lineage (NCBI taxonomy): Eukaryota > Metazoa > Arthropoda > Insecta > Diptera > Syrphidae > Blera > Blera fallax. Next base: position 22,857,313 of record OX337248.1, on the reverse strand, counting down.
TCATCGTCATCGTCATCGTCATCGTCATCGTCATCGTCATCGTCATCGTCATCGTCATCGTCATCGTCATCGTCATCGTCATCGTCATCGTCATCGTCATCGTCATCGTCATCGTCATCGTCATCGTCATCGTCATCGTCATCGTCATCGTCATCGTCATCGTCATCGTCATCGTCATCGTCATCGTCATCGTCATCGTCATCGTCATCGTCATCGTCATCGTCATCGTCATCGTCATCGTCATCGTCATCGTCATCGTCATCGTCATCGTCATCGTCATCGTCATCGTCATCGTCATCGTCATCGTCATCGTCATCGTCATCGTCATCGTCATCGTCATCGTCATCGTCATCGTCATCGTCATCGTCATCGTCATCGTCATCGTCATCGTCATCGTCATCGTCATCGTCATCGTCATCGTCATCGTCATCGTCGTCGTCATTGTTATCGTCATCGTCATCGTCATCGTCATCGTCATCGTCATCGTTGTCGTGACGTCATCGTCATCGTCATCGTCATCGTCATCGTCATCGTCATCGTCATCGTCATCGTTGTCGTGACGTCATCGTCATCGTCATCGTCATCGTCATCGTCATCGTCATCGTCATCGTCATCGTCATCGTCATCGTCATCGTCATCGTCATCGTCATCGTCATCGTCATCGTCATCGTCATCGTCATCGTCATCGTCATCGTGACGTCATCGTCATCGTCATCGTCATCGTCGTCGTCATTGTTATCGTCATCGTCATCGTCATCGTCATCGTCGTCGTCATTGTTATCGTCATCGTCATCGTCATCGTTGTCGTGACGTCATCGTCATCGTCATCGTCATCGTCATCGTCATCGTCATCGTCATCGTCATCGTCATCGTCATCGTCATCGTCATCGTCATCGTCATCGTCATCGTCATCGTCATCGTCATCGTCATCGTCATCGTCATCGTCATCGTCATCGTCATCGTCATCGTCATCGTCATCGTCATCGTTGTCGTGACGTCATCGTCATCGTCATCGTCATCGTCATCGTCATCGTCATCGTCATCGTCATCGTCATCGTCATCGTCATCGTCATCGTCATCGTCATCGTCATCGTCATCGTCATCGTCATCGTCATCGTCATCGTCATCGTCATCGTCATCGTCATCGTGACGTCATCGTCATCGTCATCGTCATCGTCGTCGTCATTGTTATCGTCATCGTCATCGTCATCGTCATCGTCATCGTCATCGTCATCGTTGTCGTGACGTCATCGTCATCGTCATCGTCATCGTCATCGTCATCGTCATCGTCATCGTCATCGTCATCGTCATCGTCATCGTCATCGTCATCGTCATCGTCATCGTCATCGTCATCGTCATCGTCATCGTCATCGTCATCGTCATCGTCATCGTCATCGTCATCGTCATCGTCATCGTCATCGTCATCGTCATCGTCATCGTCATCGTCATCGTCATCGTCATCGTCATCGTCATCGTCATCGTCATCGTCATCGTCATCGTCATCGTCATCGTCATCGTTGTCGTGACGTCATCGTCATCGTCATCGTCATCGTCATCGTCATCGTCATCGTCATCGTCATCGTCATCGTCATCGTCATCGTCATCGTCATCGTCATCGTCATCGTCATCGTCATCGTCATCGTCATCGTCATCGTCATCGTCATCGTCATCGTCATCGTCATCGTCATCGTCATCGTCATCGTCATCGTCATCGTCATCGTCATCGTCATCGTCATCGTCATCGTCATCGTCATCGTCATCGTCATCGTCATCGTCATCGTCATCGTCATCGTCATCGTCATCGTCATCGTCATCGTCATCGTCATCGTCATCGTCGTCGTCATTGTTATCGTCATCGTCATCGTCATCGTCATCGTCATCGTCATCGTCATCGTCATCGTCATCGTCATCGTCATCGTCATCGTCATTGTCATCGTCATCGTCATCGTCATCGTCATCGTCATCGTCATCGTCATCGTCATCGTCATCGTCATCGTCATCGTGACGTCATCGTCATCGTCATCGTCATCGTCGTCGTCATTGTTATCGTCATCGTCATCGTCATCGTCATCGTCATCGTCGTCGTCATTGTTATCGTCATCGTCATCGTCATCGTCATCGTCATCGTCATCGTTGTCGTGACGTCATCGTCATCGTCATCGTCATCGTCATCGTCATCGTCATCGTCATCGTCATCGTCATCGTCATCGTCATCGTCATCGTCATCGTCATCGTCATCGTCATCGTCATCGTCATCGTCATCGTCATCGTCATCGTCATCGTCATCGTCATCGTCATCGTCATCGTCATCGTCATCGTCATCGTCATCGTCATCGTCATCGTCATCGTCATCGTCATCGTCATCGTCATCGTCATCGTCATCGTCATCGTCATCGTCATCGTCATCGTCATCGTTGTCGTGACGTCATCGTCATCGTCATCGTATCGTCATCGTCATCGTCATCGTCATCGTCATCGTCATCGTCATCGTTGTCGTGACGTCATCGTCATCGTCATCGTCATCGTCATCGTCATCGTCATCGTCATCGTCATCGTCATCGTCATCGTCATCGTCATCGTCATCGTGACGTCATCGTCATCGTCATCGTCATCGTCGTCGTCATTGTTATCGTCATCGTCATCGTCATCGTCATCGTCATCGTCATCGTCATCGTCATCGTCATCGTCATCGTCATCGTCATCGTCATCGTCATCGTCATCGTCATCGTCATCGTCATCGTCATCGTCATCGTCATCGTCATCGTCATCGTCATCGTCATCGTCATCGTCATCGTCATCGTCATCGTCATCGTCATCGTCATCGTCATCGTCATCGTCATCGTCATCGTCATCGTCATCGTCATCGTCATCGTCATCGTCATCGTCATCGTCATCGTCATCGTCATCGTCATCGTCATCGTCATCGTCATCGTCATCGTCATCGTCATCGTCATCGTCATCGTCATCGTCATCGTCATCGTCATCGTCATCGTCATCGTCATCGTCATCGTCATCGTCATCGTCATCGTCATCGTCATCGTCATCGTCATCGTCATCGTCATCGTCATCGTCATCGTCATCGTCATCGTCATCGTCATCGTCATCGTCATCGTCATCGTCATCGTCATCGTCATCGTCATCGTCATCGTCATCGTCATCGCGTCATCGTCATCGACATCGTCATCGTCATCGTGACGTCATCGTGACGTCATCGTTATCGTGACGTCATCGTCATCGTCATCGACATCATCATCGTCATCGTGACGTCATCGTTATCGTGACGTCATCGTCATCGTCATCGTCATCGTCATGGTCATCGACATCGTCATCGTCATCGTCATCGTTATCGTGACGTCATCGTGACGTCATCGTTATCGTGACGTCATCGTCATCGTCATCGACATCGTCATCGTCATCGTGCGTCATCGATCGTCATCGTCATCGTCATCGTCATCGTCATCGTCATCGTCATCGTCATCGTCATCGTCATCGTCATCGTCATCGTCATCGTCATCGTCATCGTCATCGTCATAGTCATCGTCATCGTCATCGTCATCGTCATCGTCATCGTCATCGTCATCGTCATCGTCATCGTCATCGTCATCGTCATCGTCATCGTCATCGTCATCGTCATCGTCATCGTCATCGTCATCGTCATCGTCATCGTCATCGTCATCGTCATCGTCATCGTCATCGTCATCGTCATCGTCATCGTCATCGTCATCGTCATCGTCATCGTCATCGTCATCGTCATCGTCATCGTCATCGTCATCGTCATCGTCATCGTCATCGTCATCGTCATCGTCATCGTCATCGTCATCGTCATCGTCATCGTCATCGTCATCGTCATCGTCATCGTCATCGTCATCGTCATCGTCATCGTCATCGTCATCGTCATCGTCATCGTCATCGTCATCGTCATCGTCATCGTCATCGTCATCGTCATCGTCATCGTCATCGTCATCGTCATCGTCATCGTCATCGTCATCGTCATCGTCATCGTCATCGTCATCGTCATCGTCATCGTCATCGTCATCGTCATCGTCATCGTCATCGTCATCGTCATCGTCATCGTCATCGTCATCGTCATCGTCATCGTCATCGTCATCGTCATCGTCATCGTCATCGTCATCGTCATCGTCATCGTCATCGTCATCGTCATCGTCATCGTCATCGTCATCGTCATCGTCATCGTCATCGTCATCGTCATCGTCATCGTCATCGTCATCGTCATCGTCATCGTCATCGTCATCGTCATCGTCATCGTCATCGTCATCGTCATCGTCATCGTCATCGTCATCGTCATCGTCATCGTCATCGTCATCGTCATCGTCATCGTCATCGTCATCGTCATCGTCATCGTCATCGTCATCGTCATCGTCATCGTCATCGTCATCGTCATCGTCATCGTCATCGTCATCGTCATCGTCATCGTCATCGTCATCGTCATCGTCATCGTCATCGTCATCGTCATCGTCATCGTCATCGTCATCGTCATCGTCATCGTCATCGTCATCGTCATCGTCATCGTCATCGTCATCGTCATCGTCATCGTCATCGTCATCGTCATCGTCATCGTCATGTCATCGTCATCGTCATCGTCATCGTCATCGTCATCGTCATCGTCATCGTCATCGTCATCGTCATCGTCATCGTCATCGTCATCGTCATCGTCATCGTCATCGTCATCGTCATCGTCATCGTCATCGTCATCGTCATCGTCATCGTCATCGTCATCGTCATCGTCATCGTCATCGTCATCGTCATCGTCATCGTCATCGTCATCGACATCGTCATCGTCATCGTGACGTCATCGTGACGTCATCGTTATCGTGACGTCATCGTCATCGTCATCGTGACGTCATCGTCATCGTCATCGTGACGTCGTCGTCATCGTCATCGTCATCGTCATCGTCATCGTCATCGTCATCGTCATCGTCATCGTCATCGTCATCGTCATCGTCATCGTCATCGTCATCGTCATCGTCATCGTCATCGTCATCGTCATCGTCATCGTCATCGTGACGTCATCGTCATCGTCATCGTCGTCGTCATTGTCATCGTCATCGTCATCGTGGCGTCATCGTCATCGTCATCGTCATCGTCATCGTCATCGTCATCGTCATCGTCATCGTCATCGTCATCGTCATCGTCATCGTCATCGTCATCGTCATCGTCATCGTCATCGTCATCGTCATCGTCATCGTCATCGTCATCGTCATCGTCATCGTCATCGTCATCGTCATCGTCATCGTCATCGTCATCGTCATCGTCATCGTCATCGTCATCGTCATCGTCATCGTCATCGTCATCGTCATCGTCATCGTCATCGTCATCGTCATCGTCATCGTCATCGTCATCGTCATCGTCATCGTCATCGTCATCGTCGTCGTCATTGTCATTGTCATCGTCATCGTCATCGTCATCGTCATCGTCATCGTCATCGTCATCGTCATCGTCATCGTCATCGTCATCGTCATCGTCATCGTCATCGTCATCGTCATCGTCATCGTCATCGTCATCGTCATCGTCATCGTCATCGTCATCGTCATCGTCATCGTCATCGTCATCGTCATCGTCATCGTCATCGTCATCGTCATCGTCATCGTCATCGTCATCGTCATCGTCATCGTCATCGTCATCGTCATCGTCATCGTCATCGTCATCGTCATCGTTGTCGTGACGTCATCGTCATCGTCATCGTCATCGTCATCGTCATCGTCATCGTCATCGTCATCGTCATCGTCATCGTCATCGTCATCGTCATCGTTGTCGTGACGTCATCGTCATCGTCATCGTCATCGTCATCGTCATCGTCATCGTCATCGTCATCGTCATCGTCATCGTCATCGTCATCGTCATCGTCATCGTCATCGTCATCGTCATCGTCATCGTCATCGTCATCGTCATCGTCATCGTCATCGTCATCGTCATCGTCATCGTCATCGTCATCGTCATCGTGACGTCATCGTCATCGTCATTGTCATCGTCATCGTCATCGTCATCGTCATCGTCATCGTCATCGTCATCGTCATCGTCATCGTCATCGTCATCGTCATCGTCATCGTCATCGTCATCGTCATCGTCATCGTCATCGTCATCGTCATCGTCATCGTCATCGACATCGTCATCGTCATCGTCATCGACATCGTCATCGTCATCGTGACGTCATCGTGACGTCATCGTTATCGTGACGTCATCGTCATCGTCATCGACATCATCATCGTCATCGTGACGTCATCGTTATCGTGACGTCATCGTCATCGTCATCGTCATCGTCATGGTCATCGACATCGTCATCGTCATCGTCATCGTTATCGTGACGTCATCGTGACGTCATCGTTATCGTGACGTCATCGTCATCGTCATCGACATCATCATCGTCATCGTGACGTCATCGTGACGTCATCGTTATCGTGACGTCATCGTCATCGTCATCGTCATCGTCATCGTCATCGTCATCGTCATCGTCATCGTCATCGTCATCGTCATCGTCATCGTCATCGTCATCGTCATCGTCATCGTCATCGTCATCGTCATCGTCATCGTCATCGTCATCGTCATCGTCATCGTCATCGTCATCGTCATCGTCATCGTCATCGTCATCGTCATCGTCATCGTCATCGCCATCGTGACGTCATCGTGACGTCATCGTTATCGTGACGTCATCGTCATCGTCATCGTGACGTCATCGTCATCGTCATCGTGACGTCGTCGTCATCGTCATCATCATCGTCATCGTCATCGTCATCGTCATCGTCATCGTCATCGTCATCGTCATCGTCATCGTCATCGTCATCGTCATCGTCATCGTCATCGTCATCGTCATCGTCATCGTCATCGTCATCGTCATCGTCATCGTCATCGTCATCGTCATCGTCATCGTCATCGTCATCGTCATCGTCATCGTCATCGTCATCGTCATCGACATCGTCATCGTCATCGTCATCGTGACGTCATCGTCATCGTCATCGTCATCGTCATCGTCATCGCTCTTCGAGGTAGTCAGGAATTCCAATGTAACCCCTGTAAAAATTTGAAACTTTTTTTTTCATCCCCGATTTGAAAATTGTTTATGTAGAATTAAGCTCGCACCTTTCCTGAATTCAAATCTGCTTTTGGAGCGGAGCTGCGACTTATAGTTTTCGAGAAAATGGGATTATTGTATCGCTCTTCGAGGTAGTCAGGAATTCCAATGCAACCCCTGTAAAAACTTGAAATTTTTTTTTTCATCCCCGATTTGAAAATTGTTTATGTAGAATTAAGCTCGCACCTTTCCTGAATTCAAATCTGCTTTTGGAGCCGAGCTGCGACTTATAGTTTTCGAGAAAATGGGATTTTTGTATCGCACTTCGAGGTAGCCAGGAATTCCAATGCAACCCCTGTAAAAATTTGAAACTTTTTTTCATCCCCGATTTGAAAATTGTTTATATAGAATTAAGCTCGCACCTTTCCTGAATTCAAATCTGCTTTTGGAGCCGAGCTGCGACTTATAGTTTTCGAGAAATTGGGATTATTGTATCGCTCTTCGAGGTAGTCAGGAATTCCAATGCAACCCCTGTAAAAATTTGGAATCTTTTTTCTTCATCCCCGATTTGAAAATTGTTTATGTAGAATTAAGCTCGCACCTTTCCTGAATTCAAATCTGCTTTTGGAGCCGAGCTGCGACTTATAGTTTTCGAGAAAATGGGATTTTTGTATCGCTCTTCGAGGTAGTCAGGAATTCCAATGCAACCCCAGTAAAAATTTGAAACTTTTTTTTTCATCCCCGATTTGAAAATTGTTTATGTAGAATTAAGCTCGCACCTTTCCTGAATTCAAATCTGCTTTGGAGCCGAGCTGCGACTTATAGTTTTCGAGAAAATGGGATTTTTGTATCGCACTTCGAGGTAGCCATTAATTCCAATGCAACCCCTGTAAAAATTTGAAACTTTTTTTCATCCCCGATTTGAAAATTGTTTATATAGAATTAAGCTCGCACCTTTCCTGAATTCAAATCTGCTTTTGGAGCCGAGCTGCGACTTATAGTTTTCGAGAAATTGGGATTATTGTATCGCTCTTCGAGGTAGTCAGGAATTCCAATGCAACCCCTGTAAAAATTTGGAATCTTTTTTCTTCATCCCCGATTTGAAAATTGTTTATGTAGAATTAAGCTCGCACCTTTCCTGAATTCAAATCTGCTTTTGGAGCCGAGCTGCGACTTATAGTTTTCGAGAAAATGGGATTTTTGTATCGGTCTTCGAGGTAGTCAGGAATTCAAATGCAACCCCTGTAAAAATTTGAAACTTTTTTTTTCATACCCGATTTGAAAATTGTTTATGTAGAATTAAGCTCGCACCTTTCCTGAATTCAAATCTGCTTTTGGAGCCGAGCTGCGACTTATAGTTTTCGAGAAAATGGGATTTTTGTATCGCTCTTCGAGGTAGTCAGGAATTCCAATGCAACCCCTGTAAAAATTTGAAACTTTTTTTTTCAACCCCGATTTGAAAATTGTTTATGTAGAATTAAGCTCGCACCTTTCCTGAATTCAAATCTGCTTTTGGAGCCGAGCTGCGACTTATAGTTTTCGAGAAAATGGGATTTTTGTTTCGGTCTTCGAGGTAGTCAGGAATTCAAATGCAACCCTTGTAAAAATTTTAAATTTTTTTTTTCGTCCCCGATTTCAAAATTGTTTATGTAGAATTAAGCTCGCACCTTTCCTGAATTCAAATCTGCTTTTGGAGCCGAGCTGCGACTTACAGTTTTCGAGAAATTGGGATTATTGTATCGCTCTTCGAGGTAGTCAGGAATTCCAATGCAACCCCTGTAAAAATTTTAAATTTTTTTTTTCATTTCCGATTTGAAAATTGTTTATGTAGAATTAAGCTCGCACCTTTCCTGAATTCAAATCTGCTTTTGGAGCCGAGCTGCGACTTATAGTTTTCGAGAAAATGGGATTTTTGTATCGCTGTTCGAGGTAGTCAGGAATTCCAATGCAACCCCTGTAAAAATTTGAAACTTTTTTTTTCATCCCCGATTTGAAAATTGTTTATGTAGAATTAAGCTCGCACCTTTCCTGAATTCAAATCTGCTTTGGAGCCGAGCTGCGACTTATAGTTTTCGAGAAAATGGGATTTTTGTATCGCACTTCGAGGTAGCCAGGAATTCCAATGCAACCCCTGTAAAAATTTGAAACTTTTTTTCATCCCCGATTTGAAAATTGTTTATATAGAATTAAGCTCGCACCTTTCCTGAATTCAAATCTGCTTTTGGAGCCGAGCTGCGACTTATAGTTTTCGAGAAATTGGGATTATTGTATCGCTCTTCGAGGTAGTCAGGAATTCCAATGCAACCCCTGTAAAAATTTGGAATCTTTTTTCTTCATCCCCGATTTGAAAATTGTTTATGTAGAATTAAGCTCGCACCTTTCCTGAATTCAAATCTGCTTTTGGAGCCGAGCTGCGACTTATAGTTTTCGAGAAAATGGGATTTTTGTATCGCTCTTCGAGGTAGTCAGGAATTCCAATGCAACCCCAGTAAAAATTTGAAACTTTTTTTTTCATCCCCGATTTGAAAATTGTTTATGTAGAATTAAGCTCGCACCTTTCCTGAATTCAAATCTGCTTTTGGAGCCGAGCTGCGACTTATAGTTTTCGAGAAAATGGGATTTTTGTATCGCTCTTCGAGGTAGTCAGGAATTCCAATGCAACCCCTGTAAAAATTTGAAACTTTTTTTTTCATCCCCGATTTGAAAATTGTTTGTATAGAATTAAGCTCGCACCTTTCCTGAATTCAAATCTGCTTTTGGAGCCGAGCTGCGACTTATAGTTTTCGAGAAAATGGGATTTTTGTATCGCTCTTCGAGGTAGTCAGGAATTCCAATGCAACCCCTGTAAAAATTTGAAACTTTTTTTTTCATCCCCGATTTGAAAATTGTTTATGTAGAATTAAGCTCGCACCTTTCCTGAATTCAAATCTGCTTTTGGAGCCGAACTGCGACTTATAGTTTTCGAGAAAATGGGATTTTTGTATCGCTCTTCGAGGTAGTCAGGAATTCCAATGCAACCCCTGTAAAAATTTAAATTTTTTTTCTTCATCCCCGATTTGAAAATTGTTTATGTAGAATTAAGCTCGCACCTTTCCTGAATTCAAATCTGCTTTTGGAGCCGAGCTGCGACTTATAGTTTTCGAGAAATTGGGATTATTGTATCGCTCTTCGAGGTAGTCAGGAATTCCAATGCAACCCCTGTAAAAATTTGGAATTTTTTTTCTTCATCACCGATTTGAAAATTGTTTATGTAGAATTAAGCTCGCACCTTTCCTGAATTCAAATCTGCTTTTGGAGCCGAGCTGCGACTTATAGTTTTCGAGAAAATGGGATTTTTGTATCGCTCTTCGAGGTAGTCAGGAATTCCAATGCAACCCCTGTAAAAATTTGAAACTTTTTTTTTCATCCCCGATTTGAAAATTGTTTATGTAGAATTAAGCTCGTACCTTTCCTGAATTCAAATCTGCTTTTGGAGCCGAGCTGCGACTTATAGTTTTCGAGAAAATAGGATTTTTGTTTCGGTCTTCGAGGTAGTCAGGAATTCCAATGCAACCCCTGTAAAAATTTGAAATTTTTTTTTTCATCCCCGGTTTGAAAATTGTTTATGTAGAATTAAGCTCGCACCTTTCCTGAATTCAAATCTGCTTTTGGAGCCGAGCTGCGACTTATAGTTTTCGAGAAAATGGGATTTTTGTATCGCTCTTCGAGGTAGTCAGGAATTATAATGCAACCCCTGTAAAAATTTTAAACTTTTTTTTTCATCCCCGATTTTAAAATTGTTTATATAGAATTAAGCTCGCACCTTTCCTGAATTCAAATCTGCTTTTGGAGCCGAGCTGCGACTTATAGTTTTCGAGAAAATGGGATTATTGTATCGCTGTTCGAGGTAGTCAGGAATTCCAATGCAACCCCTGTAAAAATTTGAAATTTTTTTTTTCATCCCCGATTTGAAAATTGTTTATGTAGAATTAAGCTCGCACCTTTCCTGAATTCAAATCTGCTTTTGGAGCCGAGCTGCGACTTATAGTTTTCGAGAAAATGGGATTTTTGTATCGCTCTTCGAAGTAGTCAGGAATTCCAATGCAACCCCTGTAAAATTTTGAAACTTTTTTTTTCATCCCCGATTTGAAAATTGTTTGTATAGAATTAAGCTCGCGCCTTTCCTGAATTCAAATCTGCTTTTGGAGCCGAGCTGAGACTTATAGTTTTCGAGAAAATGGGATTTTTGTATCGCTCTTCGAAGTAGTCAGGAATTCCAATGCAACCCCTGTAAAAATTTGAAATTTTTTTTTTCATCCCCGATTTGAAAATTGTTTATGTAGAATTAAGCTCGCACCTTTCCTGAATTGAAATCTGCTTTTGGAGCCGAGCTGCGACTTATAGTTTTCGAGAAAATGGGATTTTTGTTTCGGACTTCGAGGTAGTCAGGAATTCCAATGCAACCCCTGTAAAAATTTGAAATTTTTTTTTTTTATCCCCGATTTGAAAATTGTTTATGTAGAATTAAGCTCGCACCTTTCCTGAATTCAAATCTGCTTTTGGAGCAGAGCTGCGACTTAAAGTTTTCGAGAAAATGGGATTTTTGTATCGCTCTTCGAGGTAGTCAGGAATTATAATTTGAAACTTTTTTTTTCATCCCCGATTTGAAAATTGTTTATATAGAATTTAGCTCGCACCTTTCCGGAATTCAAATCTGCTCTTGGAGCCGAGTTGCGTCTTATAGTTTTCGAGAAAATGGGATTATTGTATCGCTGTTCGAGGTAGTCAGGAATTTCAATGCAACCCCTGTAAAAATTTGAAATTTTTTTTTCCATCCCCGATTTGAAAATTGTTTATATAGAATTAAGCTCGCACCTTTCCTGAATTCAAATCTGCTCTTGGAGCCGAGCTGCGTCTTATAGTTTTCGAGAAAATGGGATTATTGTATCGCTGTTCGAGGTAGTCAGGAATTTCAATGCAACCCCTGTAAAAATTTGAAATTTTTTTTTCCATCCCCGATTTGAAAATTGTTTATATAGAATTAAGCTCGCACCTTTCCTGAATTCAAATCTGCTCTTGGAGCCGAGCTGCGACTTATAGTTTTCGAGAAAATGGGATTTTTGTATCGCTCTTCGAGGTAGTCAGGAATTCCAATGCAACCCCTGTAAAAATTTGAAACTTTTTTTCATCCCCGATTTGAAAATTGTTTATATAGAATTAAGCTCGCACATTTCCTGAATTCAAATCTGCTTTTGGAGCAGAGCTGCGACTTAAAGTTTTCGAGAAAATGGAATTCTTGTATCGCTCTTCGAGGTAGTCAGGAATTATAATTTGAAACTTTTTTTTCATCCCCGATTTGAAAATTGTTTATATAGAATTAAGCTCGCACCTTTCCTGAATTCAAATCTGCTTTTGGAGCCGAGCTGCGACTTATAGTTTTCGAGAAAATGGGATTTTTGTATCGCTTTTCGAGGTAGTCAGGAATTCCAATGCAACCCCTGTAAAAACTTGAAACTTTTTTTTTTCATCCCCGATTTGAAAATTGTTTATGTAGAATTAAGCTCGCACCTTTCCTGAATTCAAACCTGCTTTTGGAGCCGAGCTGCGACTTATAGTTTTCGAGAAATTTGGATTATTGTATCGCTCTTCGAGGTAGTCAGTAATTCCAATGCAACCCGGGTAAAAATTTGGAATTTTTTTTTTCATCCCCGATTTGAAAATTGTTTATGTAGAATTAAGCTCGCACCTTTCCTGAATTCAAATCTGCTTTTGGAGCCGAGCTGCGACTTATAGTTTTCGAGAAAATGGGATTATTGTAGCGCTCTTCGAGGTAGTCAGGAATTCCAATGCAACCCCTGTTAAAATTTGAAACTTTTTTTTTCATCCCCGATTTGAAAATTGTTTATGTAGAATTAAGCTCGCACCTTTCCTGAATTCAAATCTGCTTTTGGAGCCGAGCTGCGACTTATAGTTTTCGAGAAAATGGGATTTTTGTATCGCTCTTCGAGGTAGTCAGGAATTATAATGCAACCCCTGTAAAAATTTTAAACTTTTTTTTTCATCCCCGATTTTAAAATTGTTTATATAGAATTAAGCTCGCACCTTTCCTGAATTCAAATCTGCTTTTGGAGCCGAGCTGCGACTTATAGTTTTCGAGAAAATGGGATTATTGTATCGCTGTTCGAGGTAGTCAGGAATTCCAATGCAACCCCTGTAAAAATTTGAAATTTTTTTTTTCATCCCCGATTTGAAAATTGTTTATGTAGAATTAAGCTCGCACCTTTCCTGAATTCAAATCTGCTTTTGGAGCCGAGCTGCGACTTATAGTTTTCGAGAAAATGGGATTTTTGTATCGCTTTTCGAGGTAGTCAGGAATTCCAATGCAACCCCTGTAAAAATTTGAAACTTTTTTTCATCCCCGATTTGAAAATTGTTTATATAGAATTAAGCTCGCACATTTCCTGAATTCAAATCTGCTTTTGGAGCAGAGCTGCGACTTAAAGTTTTCGAGAAAATGGAATTCTTGTATCGCTCTTCGAGGTAGTCAGGAATTATAATTTGAAACTTTTTTTTTCATCCCCGATTTGAAAATTGTTTATATAGAATTAAGCTCGCACCTTTCCTGAATTCAAATCTGCTTTTGGAGCCGAGCTGCGACTTATAGTTTTCGAGAAAATGGGATTTTTGTATCGCTTTTCGAGGTAGTCAGGAATTCCAATGCAACCCCTGTAAAAACTTGAAACTTTTTTTTTCATCCCCGATTTGAAAATTGTTTATGTAGAATTAAGCTCGCACCTTTCCTGAATTCAAACCTGCTTTTGGAGCCGAGCTGCGACTTATAGTTTTCGAGAAATTTGGATTATTGTATCGCTCTTCGAGGTAGTCAGTAATTCCAATGCAACCCGGGTAAAAATTTGGAATTTTTTTTTTCATCCCCGATTTGAAAATTGTTTATGTAGAATTAAGCTCGCACCTTTCCTGAATTCAAATCTGCTTTTGGAGCCGAGCTGCGACTTATAGTTTTCGAGAAAATGGGATTATTGTAGCGCTCTTCGAGGTAGTCAGGAATTCCAATGCAACCCCTGTTAAAATTTGAATCTTTTTTTTTCATCCCCGATTTGAAAATTGTTTATGTAGAATTAAGCTCGCACCTTTCCTGAATTCAAATCTGCTTTTGGAGCCGAGCTGCGACTTATAGTTTTCGAGAAAATGGGATTTTTGTATCGCTCTTCGAGGTAGTCAGGAATTATAATGCAACCCCTGTAAAAATTTTAAACTTTTTTTTTCATCCCCGATTTTAAAATTGTTTATATAGAATTAAGCTCGCACCTTTCCTGAATTCAAATCTGCTTTTGGAGCCGAGCTGCGACTTATAGTTTTCGAGAAAATGGGATTATTGTATCGCTGTTCGAGGTAGTCAGGAATTCCAATGCAACCCCTGTAAAAATTTGAAATTTTTTTTTTCATCCCCGATTTGAAAATTGTTTATGTAGAATTAAGCTCGCACCTTTCCTGAATTCAAATCTGCTTTTGGAGCCGAGCTGCGACTTATAGTTTTCGAGAAAATGGGATTTTTGTATCGCTCTTCGAAGTAGTCAGGAATTCCAATGCAACCCCTGTAAAAATTTGAAACTTTTTTTTTCATCCCCGATTTGAAAATTGTTTGTATAGAATTAAGCTCGCGCCTTTCCTGAATTCAAATCTGCTTTTGGAGCCGAGCTGCGACTTATAGTTTTCGAGAAAATGGGATTTTTGTATCGCTCTTCGAAGTAGTCAGGAATTCCAATGCAACCCCTGTAAAAATTTGAAATTTTTTTTTTCATCCCCGATTTGAAAATTGTTTATGTAGAATTAAGCTAGCACCTTTCCTGAATTCAAATCTGCTTTTGGAGCCGAGCTGCGACTTATAGTTTTCGAGAAAATGGGATTTTTGTTTCGGACTTCGAGGTAGTCAGGAATTCCAATGCAACCCCTGTAAAAATTTGAAATTTTTTTTTTTTATCCCCGATTTGAAAATTGTTTATGTAGAATTAAGCTCGCACCTTTCCTGAATTCAAATCTGCTTTTGGAGCAGAGCTGCGACTTAAAGTTTTCGAGAAAATGGGATTTTTGTATCGCTCTTCGAGGTAGTCAGGAATTATAATTTGAAACTTTTTTTTTCATCCCCGATTTGAAAATTGTTTATATAGAATTAAGCTCGCACCTTTCCTGAATTCAAATCTGCTCTTGGAGCCGAGCTGCGTCTTATAGTTTTCGAGAAAATGGGATTATTGTATCGCTGTTCGAGGTAGTCAGGAATTTCAATGCAACCCCTGTAAAAATTTGAAATTTTTTTTTCCATCCCCGATTTGAAAATTGTTTATATAGAATTAAGCTCGCACCTTTCCTGAATTCAAATCTGCTCTTGGAGCCGAGCTGCGTCTTATAGTTTTCGAGAAAATGGGATTATTGTATCGCTGTTCGAGGTAGTCAGGAATTTCAATGCAATCCCTGTAAAAATTTGAAATTTTTTTTTCCATCCCCGATTTGAAAATTGTTTATATAGAATTAAGCTCGCACCTTTCCTGAATTCAAATCTGCTCTTGGAGCCGAGCTGCGACTTATAGTTTTCGAGAAAATGGGATTTTTGTATCGCTCTTCGAGGTAGTCAGGAATTCCAATGCAACCCCTGTAAAAATTTGAAACTTTTTTTCATCCCCGATTTGAAAATTGTTTATATAGAATTAAGCTCGCACATTTCCTGAATTCAAATCTGCTTTTGGAGCAGAGCTGCGACTTAAAGTTTTCGAGAAAATGGAATTTTTGTATCGCTCTTTGAGGTAGTCAGGAATTATAATTTGAAACTTTTTTTTTCATCCCCGATTTGAAAATTGTTTATATAGAATTAAGCTCGCACCTTTCCTGAATTCAAATCTGCTTTTGGAGCCGAGCTGCGACTTATAGTTTTCGAGAAAATGGGATTTTTGTATCGCTTTTCGAGGTAGTCAGGAATTCCAATGCAACCCCTGTAAAAACTTGAAACTTTTTTTTTCATCCCCGATTTGAAAATTGTTTATGTAGAATTAAGCTCGCACCTTTCCTGAATTCAAACCTGCTTTTGGAGCCGAGCTGCGACTTATAGTTTTCGAGAAATTTGGATTATTGTATCGCTCTTCGAGGTAGTCAGTAATTCCAATGCAACCCCTGTAAAAATTTGGAATTTTTTTTTTCATCCCCGATTTGAAAATTGTTTATGTAGAATTAAGCTCGCACCTTTCCTGAATTCAAATCTGCTTTTGGAGCCGAGCTGCGACTTATAGTTTTCGAGAAAATGGGATTATTGTAGCGCTCTTCGAGGTAGTCAGGAATTCCAATGCAACCCCTGTTAAAATTTGAAACTTTTTTTTTCATCCCCGATTTGAAAATTGTTTATGTAGAATTAAGCTCGCACCTTTCCTGAATTCAAATCTGCTTTTGGAGCCGAGCTGCGACTTATAGTTTTCGAGAAAATGGGATTTTTGTATCGCTCTTCGAGGTAGTCAGGAATTCCAATGCAACCCCTGTAAAAATTTGAAACTTTTTTTTTTCATCCCCGATTTGAAAATTGTTTGTATAGAATTAAGCCCGCACCTTTAATGAATTCAAATCTGCTTTTGGAGCCGAGCTGCGACTTATAGTTTTCGAGAAAATGGGATTTTTGTATCGCTCTTCGGGGTAGTCAGGAATTCCAATGCAACCCTGTAAAAATTTAAAATTTTTTTTTTCATCCCCGATTTGAAAATTGTTTATGTAGAATTAAGCTCGCACCTTTCCTGAATTCAAATCTGCTTTTGGAGCCGAGCTGCGACTTATAGTTTTCGAGAAAATGGGATTTTTGTATCGCTCTTCGAGGTAGTCAGGAATTCCAATGCAACCCCTGTAAAAATTTGAAACTTTTTTTTTTCATCCCCGATTTGAAAATTGTTTGTATAGAATTAAGCCCGCACCTTTAATGAATTCAAATCTGCTTTTGGAGCCGAGCTGCGACTTATAGTTTTCGAGAAAATGGGATTATTGTATCGCTCTTCGAGGTAGTCAGGAATTCCAATGCAACCCCTGTAAAAACTTGAAATTTTTTTTTTCATCCCCGATTTGAAAATTGTTTATGTAGAATTAAGCTCGCACCTTTCCTGAATTCAAATCTGCTTTTGGAGCCGAGCTGCGACTTATAGTTTTCGAGAAAATGGGATTTTTGTTTCGGACTTCGAGGTAGTCAGGAATTCCAATGCAACCCCTGTAAAAATTTGAAATTTTTTTTTTATCCCCGATTTGAAAATTGTTTATGTAGAATTAAGCTCGCACCTTTCCTGAATTCAAATCTGCTTTTGGAGCAGAGCTGCGACTTAAAGTTTTCGAGAAAATGGGATTTTTGTATCGCTCTTCGAGGTAGTCAGGAATTATAATTTGAAACTTTTTTTTTCATCCCCGATTTGAAAATTGTTTATATAGAATTAAGCTCGCACCTTTCCTGAATTCAAATCTGCTCTTGGAGCCGAGCTGCGTCTTATAGTTTTCGAGAAAATGGGATTATTGTATCGCTGTTCGAGGTAGTCAGGAATTTCAATGCAACCCTGTAAAAATTTGAAATTTTTTTTTCCATCCCCGATTTGAAAATTGTTTATATAGAATTAAGCTCGCACCTTTCCTGAATTCAAATCTGCTCTTGGAGCCGAGCTGCGACTTATAGTTTTCGAGAAAATGGGATTTTTGTATCGCTTTTCGAGGTAGTCAGGAATTTCAATGCAACCCCTGTAAAAATTTGAAATTTTTTTTTCCATCCCCGATTTGAAAATTGTTTATATAGAATTAAGCTCGCACCTTTCCTGAATTCAAATCTGCTCTTGGAGCCGAGCTGCGTCTTATAGTTTTCGAGAAAATGGGATTATTGTATCGCTGTTCGAGGTAGTCAGGAATTTCAATGCAACCCCTGTAAAAATTTGAAATTTTTTTTTCCATCCCCGATTTGAAAATTGTTTATATAGAATTAAGCTCGCACCTTTCCTGAATTCAAATCTGCTCTTGGAGCCGAGCTGCGACTTATAGTTTTCGAGAAAATGGGATTTTTGTATCGCTCTTCGAGGTAGTCAGGAATTCCAATGCAACCCCTGTAAAAATTTGAAACTTTTTTTCATCCCCGATTTGAAAATTGTTTATATAGAATTAAGCTCGCACATTTCCTGAATTCAAATCTGCTTTTGGAGCAGAGCTGCGACTTAAAGTTTTCGAGAAAATGGAATTTTTGTATCGCTCTTTGAGGTAGTCAGGAATTATAATTTGAAACTTTTTTTTTCATCCCCGATTTGAAAATTGTTTATATAGAATTAAGCTCGCACCTTTCCTGAATTCAAATCTGCTTTTGGAGCCGAGCTGCGACTTATAGTTTTCGAGAAAATGGGATTTTTGTATCGCTTTTCGAGGTAGTCAGGAATTCCAATGCAACCCCTGTAAAAACTTGAAACTTTTTTTTTCATCCCCGATTTGAAAATTGTTTATGTAGAATTAAGCTCGCACCTTTCCTGAATTCAAACCTGCTTTTGGAGCCGAGCTGCGACTTATAGTTTTCGAGAAATTTGGATTATTGTATCGCTCTTCGAGGTAGTCAGTAATTCCAATGCAACCCGGGTAAAAATTTGGAATTTTTTTTTTCATCCCCGATTTGAAAATTGTTTATGTAGAATTAAGCTCGCACCTTTCCTGAATTCAAATCTGCTTTTGGAGCCGAGCTGCGACTTATAGTTTTCGAGAAAATGGGATTATTGTAGCGCTCTTCGAGGTAGTCAGGAATTCCAATGCAACCCCTGTTAAAATTTGAAACTTTTTTTTTCATCCCCGATTTGAAAATTGTTTATGTAGAATTAAGCTCGCACCTTTCCTGAATTCAAATCTGCTTTTGGAGCCGAGCTGCGACTTATAGTTTTCGAGAAAATGGGATTTTTGTATCGCTCTTCGAGGTAGTCAGGAATTATAATGCAACCCCTGTAAAAATTTTAAACTTTTTTTTTCATCCCCGATTTTAAAATTGTTTATATAGAATTAAGCTCGCACCTTTCCTGAATTCAAATCTGCTTTTGGAGCCGAGCTGCGACTTATAGTTTTCGAGAAAATGGGATTATTGTATCGCTGTTCGAGGTAGTCAGGAATTCCAATGCAACCCCTGTAAAAATTTGAAATTTTTTTTTTCATCCCCGATTTGAAAATTGTTTATGTAGAATTAAGCTCGCACCTTTCCTGAATTCAAATCTGCTTTTGGAGCCGAGCTGCGACTTATAGTTTTCGAGAAAATGGGATTTTTGTATCGCTTTTCGAGGTAGTCAGGAATTCCAATGCAACCCCTGTAAAAATTTGAAACTTTTTTTCATCCCCGATTTGAAAATTGTTTATATAGAATTAAGCTCGCACATTTCCTGAATTCAAATCTGCTTTTGGAGCAGAGCTGCGACTTAAAGTTTTCGAGAAAATGGAATTCTTGTATCGCTCTTCGAGGTAGTCAGGAATTATAATTTGAAACTTTTTTTTTCATCCCCGATTTGAAAATTGTTTATATAGAATTAAGCTCGCACCTTTCCTGAATTCAAATCTGCTTTTGGAGCCGAGCTGCGACTTATAGTTTTCGAGAAAATGGGATTTTTGTATCGCTTTTCGAGGTAGTCAGGAATTCCAATGCAACCCCTGTAAAAACTTGAAACTTTTTTTTTCATCCCCGATTTGAAAATTGTTTATGTAGAATTAAGCTCGCACCTTTCCTGAATTCAAACCTGCTTTTGGAGCCGAGCTGCGACTTATAGTTTTCGAGAAATTTGGATTATTGAATCGCTCTTCGAGGTAGTCAGTAATTCCAATGCAACCCGGGTAAAAATTTGGAATTTTTTTTTTCATCCCCGATTTGAAAATTGTTTATGTAGAATTAAGCTCGCACCTTTCCTGAATTCAAATCTGCTTTTGGAGCCGAGCTGCGACTTATAGTTTTCGAGAAAATGGGATTATTGTAGCGCTCTTCGAGGTAGTCAGGAATTCCAATGCAACCCCTGTTAAAATTTGAATCTTTTTTTTTCATCCCCGATTTGAAAATTGTTTATGTAGAATTAAGCTCGCACCTTTCCTGAATTCAAATCTGCTTTTGGAGCCGAGCTGCGACTTATAGTTTTCGAGAAAATGGGATTTTTGTATCGCTCTTCGAGGTAGTCAGGAATTATAATGCAACCCCTGTAAAAATTTTAAACTTTTTTTTTCATCCCCGATTTTAAAATTGTTTATATAGAATTAAGCTCGCACCTTTCCTGAATTCAAATCTGCTTTTGGAGCCGAGCTGCGACTTATAGTTTTCGAGAAAATGGGATTATTGTATCGCTGTTCGAGGTAGTCAGGAATTCCAATGCAACCCCTGTAAAAATTTGAAATTTTTTTTTTCATCCCCGATTTGAAAATTGTTTATGTAGAATTAAGCTCGCACCTTTCCTGAATTCAAATCTGCTTTTGGAGCCGAGCTGCGACTTATAGTTTTCGAGAAAATGGGATTTTTGTATCGCTCTTCGAAGTAGTCAGGAATTCCAATGCAACCCCTGTAAAAATTTGAAACTTTTTTTTTCATCCCCGATTTGAAAATTGTTTGTATAGAATTAAGCTCGCGCCTTTCCTGAATTCAAATCTGCTTTTGGAGCCGAGCTGCGACTTATAGTTTTCGAGAAAATGGGATTTTTGTATCGCTCTTCGAAGTAGTCAGGAATTCCAATGCAACCCCTGTAAAAATTTGAAATTTTTTTTTTCATCCCCGATTTGAAAATTGTTTATGTAGAATTAAGCTAGCACCTTTCCTGAATTCAAATCTGCTTTTGGAGCCGAGCTGCGACTTATAGTTTTCGAGAAAATGGGATTTTTGTTTCGGACTTCGAGGTAGTCAGGAATTCCAATGCAACCCCTGTAAAAATTTGAAATTTTTTTTTTTTATCCCCGATTTGAAAATTGTTTATGTAGAATTAAGCTCGCACCTTTCCTGAATTCAAATCTGCTTTTGGAGCAGAGCTGCGACTTAAAGTTTTCGAGAAAATGGGATTTTTGTATCGCTCTTCGAGGTAGTCAGGAATTATAATTTGAAACTTTTTTTTTCATCCCCGATTTGAAAATTGTTTATATAGAATTAAGCTCGCACCTTTCCTGAATTCAAATCTGCTCTTGGAGCCGAGCTGCGTCTTATAGTTTTCGAGAAAATGGGATTATTGTATCGCTGTTCGAGGTAGTCAGGAATTTCAATGCAACCCCTGTAAAAATTTGAAATTTTTTTTTCCATCCCCGATTTGAAAATTGTTTATATAGAATTAAGCTCGCACCTTTCCTGAATTCAAATCTGCTCTTGGAGCCGAGCTGCGTCTTATAGTTTTCGAGAAAATGGGATTATTGTATCGCTGTTCGAGGTAGTCAGGAATTTCAATGCAACCCCTGTAAAAATTTGAAATTTTTTTTTCCATCCCCGATTTGAAAATTGTTTATATAGAATTAAGCTCGCACCTTTCCTGAATTCAAATCTGCTCTTGGAGCCGAGCTGCGACTTATAGTTTTCGAGAAAATGGGATTTTTGTATCGCTCTTCGAGGTAGTCAGGAATTCCAATGCAACCCCTGTAAAAATTTGAAACTTTTTTTCATCCCCGATTTGAAAATTGTTTATATAGAATTAAGCTCGCACATTTCCTGAATTCAAATCTGCTTTTGGAGCAGAGCTGCGACTTAAAGTTTTCGAGAAAATGGAATTTTTGTATCGCTCTTTGAGGTAGTCAGGAATTATAATTTGAAACTTTTTTTTTCATCCCCGATTTGAAAATTGTTTATATAGAATTAAGCTCGCACCTTTCCTGAATTCAAATCTGCTTTTGGAGCCGAGCTGCGACTTATAGTTTTCGAGAAAATGGGATTTTTGTATCGCTTTTCGAGGTAGTCAGGAATTCCAATGCAACCCCTGTAAAAACTTGAAACTTTTTTTTTCATCCCCGATTTGAAAATTGTTTATGTAGAATTAAGCTCGCACCTTTCCTGAATTCAAACCTGCTTTTGGAGCCGAGCTGCGACTTATAGTTTTCGAGAAATTTGGATTATTGTATCGCTCTTCGAGGTAGTCAGTAATTCCAATGCAACCCCTGTAAAAATTTGGAATTTTTTTTTTCATCCCCGATTTGAAAATTGTTTATGTAGAATTAAGCTCGCACCTTTCCTGAATTCAAATCTGCTTTTGGAGCCGAGCTGCGACTTATAGTTTTCGAGAAAATGGGATTATTGTAGCGCTCTTCGAGGTAGTCAGGAATTCCAATGCAACCCCTGTTAAAATTTGAAACTTTTTTTTTCATCCCCGATTTGAAAATTGTTTATGTAGAATTAAGCTCGCACCTTTCCTGAATTCAAATCTGCTTTTGGAGCCGAGCTGCGACTTATAGTTTTCGAGAAAATGGGATTTTTGTATCGCTCTTCGAGGTAGTCAGGAATTCCAATGCAACCCCTGTAAAAATTTGAAACTTTTTTTTTTCATCCCCGATTTGAAAATTGTTTGTATAGAATTAAGCCCGCACCTTTAATGAATTCAAATCTGCTTTTGGAGCCGAGCTGCGACTTATAGTTTTCGAGAAAATGGGATTTTTGTATCGCTCTTCGGGGTAGTCAGGAATTCCAATGCAACCCTGTAAAAATTTAAAATTTTTTTTTTCATCCCCGATTTGAAAATTGTTTATGTAGAATTAAGCTCGCACCTTTCCTGAATTCAAATCTGCTTTTGGAGCCGAGCTGCGACTTATAGTTTTCGAGAAAATGGGATTTTTGTATCGCTCTTCGAGGTAGTCAGGAATTCCAATGCAACCCCTGTAAAAATTTGAAACTTTTTTTTTTCATCCCCGATTTGAAAATTGTTTGTATAGAATTAAGCCCGCACCTTTAATGAATTCAAATCTGCTTTTGGAGCCGAGCTGCGACTTATAGTTTTCGAGAAAATGGGATTATTGTATCGCTCTTCGAGGTAGTCAGGAATTCCAATGCAACCCCTGTAAAAACTTGAAATTTTTTTTTTCATCCCCGATTTGAAAATTGTTTATGTAGAATTAAGCTCGCACCTTTCCTGAATTCAAATCTGCTTTTGGAGCCGAGCTGCGACTTATAGTTTTCGAGAAAATGGGATTTTTGTTTCGGACTTCGAGGTAGTCAGGAATTCCAATGCAACCCCTGTAAAAATTTGAAATTTTTTTTTTATCCCCGATTTGAAAATTGTTTATGTAGAATTAAGCTCGCACCTTTCCTGAATTCAAATCTGCTTTTGGAGCAGAGCTGCGACTTAAAGTTTTCGAGAAAATGGGATTTTTGTATCGCTCTTCGAGGTAGTCAGGAATTATAATTTGAAACTTTTTTTTTCATCCCCGATTTGAAAATTGTTTATATAGAATTAAGCTCGCACCTTTCCTGAATTCAAATCTGCTCTTGGAGCCGAGCTGCGTCTTATAGTTTTCGAGAAAATGGGATTATTGTATCGCTGTTCGAGGTAGTCAGGAATTTCAATGCAACCCTGTAAAAATTTGAAATTTTTTTTTCCATCCCCGATTTGAAAATTGTTTATATAGAATTAAGCTCGCACCTTTCCTGAATTCAAATCTGCTCTTGGAGCCGAGCTGCGACTTATAGTTTTCGAGAAAATGGGATTTTTGTATCGCTTTTCGAGGTAGTCAGGAATTTCAATGCAACCCCTGTAAAAATTTGAAATTTTTTTTTCCATCCCCGATTTGAAAATTGTTTATATAGAATTAAGCTCGCACCTTTCCTGAATTCAAATCTGCTCTTGGAGCCGAGCTGCGTCTTATAGTTTTCGAGAAAATGGGATTATTGTATCGCTGTTCGAGGTAGTCAGGAATTTCAATGCAACCCCTGTAAAAATTTGAAATTTTTTTTTCCATCCCCGATTTGAAAATTGTTTATATAGAATTAAGCTCGCACCTTTCCTGAATTCAAATCTGCTCTTGGAGCCGAGCTGCGACTTATAGTTTTCGAGAAAATGGGATTTTTGTATCGCTCTTCGAGGTAGTCAGGAATTCCAATGCAACCCCTGTAAAAATTTGAAACTTTTTTTCATCCCCGATTTGAAAATTGTTTATATAGAATTAAGCTCGCACATTTCCTGAATTCAAATCTGCTTTTGGAGCAGAGCTGCGACTTAAAGTTTTCGAGAAAATGGAATTTTTGTATCGCTCTTTGAGGTAGTCAGGAATTATAATTTGAAACTTTTTTTTTCATCCCCGATTTGAAAATTGTTTATATAGAATTAAGCTCGCACCTTTCCTGAATTCAAATCTGCTTTTGGAGCCGAGCTGCGACTTATAGTTTTCGAGAAAATGGGATTTTTGTATCGCTTTTCGAGGTAGTCAGGAATTCCAATGCAACCCCTGTAAAAACTTGAAACTTTTTTTTTCATCCCCGATTTGAAAATTGTTTATGTAGAATTAAGCTCGCACCTTTCCTGAATTC
The DNA here is from genome assembly GCA_946965025.1 of Blera fallax. NCBI lineage: Eukaryota > Metazoa > Arthropoda > Insecta > Diptera > Syrphidae > Blera > Blera fallax. The sequence goes on along the minus strand of OX337248.1, from coordinate 22,832,804 downwards.
AAACCTGCTTTTGGAGCCGAGCTGCGACTTATAGTTTTCGAGAAATTTGGATTATTGTATCGCTCTTCGAGGTAGTCAGTAATTCCAATGCAACCCCTGTAAAAATTTGGAATTTTTTTTTCATCCCCGATTTGAAAATTGTTTATGTAGAATTAAGCTCGCACCTTTCCTGAATTCAAATCTGCTTTTGGAGCCGAGCTGCGACTTATAGTTTTCGAGAAAATGGGATTATTGTAGCGCTCTTCGAGGTAGTCAGGAATTCCAATGCAACCCCTGTTAAAATTTGAAACTTTTTTTTTCATCCCCGATTTGAAAATTGTTTATGTAGAATTAAGCTCGCACCTTTCCTGAATTCAAATCTGCTTTTGGAGCCGAGCTGCGACTTATAGTTTTCGAGAAAATGGGATTTTTGTATCGCTCTTCGAGGTAGTCAGGAATTCCAATGCAACCCCTGTAAAAACTTGAAATTTTTTTTTTCATCCCCGATTTGAAAATTGTTTATGTAGAATTAAGCTCGCACCTTTCCTGAATTCAAATCTGCTTTTGGAGCCGAGCTGCGACTTATAGTTTTCGAGAAAATGGGATTTTTGTTTCGGACTTCGAGGTAGTCAGGAATTCCAATGCAACCCCTGTAAAAATTTGAAATTTTTTTTTTTTATCCCCGATTTGAAAATTGTTTATGTAGAATTAAGCTCGCACCTTTCCTGAATTCAAATCTGCTTTTGGAGCAGAGCTGCGACTTATAGTTTTCGAGAAAATGGGATTTTTGTATCGCTCTTCGAGGTAGTCAGGAATTATAATTTGAAACTTTTTTCTTCATCCCCGATTTGAAAATTGTTTATATAGAATTAAGCTCGCACCTTTCCTGAATTCAAATCTGCTCTTGGAGCCGAGCTGCGTCTTATAGTTTTCGAGAAAATGGGATTATTGTATCGCTGTTCGAGGTAGTCAGGAATTTCAATGCAACCCCTGTAAAAATTTGAAATTTTTTTTTCCATCCCCGATTTGAAAATTGTTTATATAGAATTAAGCTCGCACCTTTCCTGTATTCAAATCTGCTCTTGGAGCCGAGCTGCGTCTTATAGTTTTCGAGAAAATGGGATTATTGTATCGCTGTTCGAGGTAGTCAGGAATTTCAATGCAACCCCTGTAAAAATTTGAAATTTTTTTTTCCATCCCCGATTTGAAAATTGTTTATATAGAATTAAGCTCGCACCTTTCCTGAATTCAAATCTGCTCTTGGAGCCGAGCTGCGACTTATAGTTTTCGAGAAAATGGGATTTTTGTATCGCTCTTCGAGGTAGTCAGGAATTCCAATGCAACCCCTGTAAAAATTTGAAACTTTTTTTCATCCCCGATTTGAAAATTGTTTATATAGAATTAAGCTCGCACATTTCCTGAATTCAAATCTGCTTTTGGAGCAGAGCTGCGACTTAAAGTTTTCGAGAAAATGGAATTTTTGAATCGCTCTTTGAGGTAGTCAGGAATTATAATTTGAAACTTTTTTTTTCATCCCCGATTTGAAAATTGTTTATATAGAATTAAGCTCGCACCTTTCCTGAATTCAAATCTGCTTTTGGAGCCGAGCTGCGACTTATAGTTTTCGAGAAAATGGGATTTTTGTATCGCTTTTCGAGGTAGTCAGGAATTCCAATGCAACCCCTGTAAAAACTTGAAACTTTTTTTTTCATCCCCGATTTGAAAATTGTTTATGTAGAATTAAGCTCGCACCTTTCCTGAATTCAAACCTGCTTTTGGAGCCGAGCTGCGACTTATAGTTTTCGAGAAATTTGGATTATTGTATCGCTCTTCGAGGTAGTCAGTAATTCCAATGCAACCCCTGTAAAAATTTGGAATTTTTTTTTTCATCCCCGATTTGAAAATTGTTTATGTAGAATTAAGCTCGCACCTTTCCTGAATTCAAATCTGCTTTTGGAGCCGAGCTGCGACTTATAGTTTTCGAGAAAATGGGATTATTGTAGCGCTCTTCGAGGTAGTCAGGAATTCCAATGCAACCCCTGTTAAAATTTGAAACTTTTTTTTTCATCCCCGATTTGAAAATTGTTTATGTAGAATTAAGCTCGCACCTTTCCTGAATTCAAATCTGCTTTTGGAGCCGAGCTGCGACTTATAGTTTTCGAGAAAATGGGATTTTTGTATCGCTCTTCGAGGTAGTCAGGAATTCCAATGCAACCCCTGTAAAAATTTGAAACTTTTTTTTTTCATCCCCGATTTGAAAATTGTTTGTATAGAATTAAGCCCGCACCTTTAATGAATTCAAATCTGCTTTTGGAGCCGAGCTGCGACTTATAGTTTTCGAGAAAATGGGATTTTTGTATCGCTCTTCGGGGTAGCCAGGAATTCCAATGCAACCCTGTAAAAATTTAAAATTTTTTTTTTCATCCCCGATTTGAAAATTGTTTATGTAGAATTAAGCTCGCACCTTTCCTGAATTCAAATCTGCTTTTGGAGCCGAGCTGCGACTTATAGTTTTCGAGAAAATGGGATTTTTGTATCGCTTTTCGAGGTAGTCAGGAATTCCAATGCAACCCCTGTAAAAATTTGAAACTTTTTTTTTTCATCCCCGATTTGAAAATTGTTTGTATAGAATTAAGCCCGCACCTTTAATGAATTCAAATCTGCTTTTGGAGCCGAGCTGCGACTTATAGTTTTCGAGAAAATGGGATTATTGTAGCGCTCTTCGAGGTAGTCAGGAATTCCAATGCAACCCCTGTTAAAATTTGAAACTTTTTTTTTCATCCCCGATTTGAAAATTGTTTATGTAGAATTAAGCTCGCACCTTTCCTGAATTCAAATCTGCTTTTGGAGCCGAGCTGCGACTTATAGTTTTCGAGAAAATGGGATTTTTGTATCGCTCTTCGAGGTAGTCAGGAATTCCAATGCAACCCCTGTAAAAACTTGAAATTTTTTTTTTCATCCCCGATTTGAAAATTGTTTATGTAGAATTAAGCTCGCACCTTTCCTGAATTCAAATCTGCTTTTGGAGCCGAGCTGCGACTTATAGTTTTCGAGAAAATGGGATTTTTGTTTCGGACTTCGAGGTAGTCAGGAATTCCAATGCAACCCCTGTAAAAATTTGAAATTTTTTTTTTTTATCCCCGATTTGAAAATTGTTTATGTAGAATTAAGCTCGCACCTTTCCTGAATTCAAATCTGCTTTTGGAGCAGAGCTGCGACTTATAGTTTTCGAGAAAATGGGATTTTTGTATCGCTCTTCGAGGTAGTCAGGAATTATAATTTGAAACTTTTTTCTTCATCCCCGATTTGAAAATTGTTTATATAGAATTAAGCTCGCACCTTTCCTGAATTCAAATCTGCTCTTGGAGCCGAGCTGCGTCTTATAGTTTTCGAGAAAATGGGATTATTGTATCGCTGTTCGAGGTAGTCAGGAATTTCAATGCAACCCCTGTAAAAATTTGAAATTTTTTTTTCCATCCCCGATTTGAAAATTGTTTATATAGAATTAAGCTCGCACCTTTCCTGTATTCAAATCTGCTCTTGGAGCCGAGCTGCGTCTTATAGTTTTCGAGAAAATGGGATTATTGTATCGCTGTTCGAGGTAGTCAGGAATTTCAATGCAACCCCTGTAAAAATTTGAAATTTTTTTTTCCATCCCCGATTTGAAAATTGTTTATATAGAATTAAGCTCGCACCTTTCCTGAATTCAAATCTGCTCTTGGAGCCGAGCTGCGACTTATAGTTTTCGAGAAAATGGGATTTTTGTATCGCTCTTCGAGGTAGTCAGGAATTCCAATGCAACCCCTGTAAAAATTTGAAACTTTTTTTCATCCCCGATTTGAAAATTGTTTATATAGAATTAAGCTCGCACATTTCCTGAATTCAAATCTGCTTTTGGAGCAGAGCTGCGACTTAAAGTTTTCGAGAAAATGGAATTTTTGTATCGCTCTTTGAGGTAGTCAGGAATTATAATTTGAAACTTTTTTTTTCATCCCCGATTTGAAAATTGTTTATATAGAATTAAGCTCGCACCTTTCCTGAATTCAAATCTGCTTTTGGAGCCGAGCTGCGACTTATAGTTTTCGAGAAAATGGGATTTTTGTATCGCTTTTCGAGGTAGTCAGGAATTCCAATGCAACCCCTGTAAAAACTTGAAACTTTTTTTTTCATCCCCGATTTGAAAATTGTTTATGTAGAATTAAGCTCGCACCTTTCCTGAATTCAAACCTGCTTTTGGAGCCGAGCTGCGACTTATAGTTTTCGAGAAATTTGGATTATTGTATCGCTCTTCGAGGTAGTCAGTAATTCCAATGCAACCCCTGTAAAAATTTGGAATTTTTTTTTTCATCCCCGATTTGAAAATTGTTTATGTAGAATTAAGCTCGCACCTTTCCTGAATTCAAATCTGCTTTTGGAGCCGAGCTGCGACTTATAGTTTTCGAGAAAATGGGATTATTGTAGCGCTCTTCGAGGTAGTCAGGAATTCCAATGCAACCCCTGTTAAAATTTGAAACTTTTTTTTTCATCCCCGATTTGAAAATTGTTTATGTAGAATTAAGCTCGCACCTTTCCTGAATTCAAATCTGCTTTTGGAGCCGAGCTGCGACTTATAGTTTTCGAGAAAATGGGATTTTTGTATCGCTCTTCGAGGTAGTCAGGAATTCCAATGCAACCCCTGTAAAAATTTGAAACTTTTTTTTTTCATCCCCGATTTGAAAATTGTTTGTATAGAATTAAGCCCGCACCTTTAATGAATTCAAATCTGCTTTTGGAGCCGAGCTGCGACTTATAGTTTTCGAGAAAATGGGATTTTTGTATCGCTCTTCGGGGTAGCCAGGAATTCCAATGCAACCCTGTAAAAATTTAAAATTTTTTTTTTCATCCCCGATTTGAAAATTGTTTATGTAGAATTAAGCTCGCACCTTTCCTGAATTCAAATCTGCTTTTGGAGCCGAGCTGCGACTTATAGTTTTCGAGAAAATGGGATTTTTGTATCGCTTTTCGAGGTAGTCAGGAATTCCAATGCAACCCCTGTAAAAATTTGAAACTTTTTTTTTTCATCCCCGATTTGAAAATTGTTTGTATAGAATTAAGCCCGCACCTTTAATGAATTCAAATCTGCTTTTGGAGCCGAGCTGCGACTTATAGTTTTCGAGAAAATGGGATTATTGTATCGCTCTTCGAGGTAGTCAGGAATTCCAATGCAACCCCTGTAAAAACTTGAAATTTTTTTTTTCATCCCCGATTTGAAAATTGTTTATGTAGAATTAAGCTCGCACCTTTCCTGAATTCAAATCTGCTTTTGGAGCCGAGCTGCGACTTATAGTTTTCGAGAAAATGGGATTTTTGTATCGCTCTTCGGGGTAGTCAGGAATTCCAATGCAACCCTGTAAAAATTTAAAATTTTTTTTTTCATCCCCGATTTGAAAATTGTTTATGTAGAATTAAGCTCGCACCTTTCCTGAATTCAAATCTGCTTTTGGAGCCGAGCTGCGACTTATAGTTTTCGAGAAAATGGGATTATTGTAGCGCTCTTCGAGGTAGTCAGGAATTCCAATGCAACCCCTGTTAAAATTTGAAACTTTTTTTTTCATCCCCGATTTGAAAATTGTTTATGTAGAATTAAGCTCGCACCTTTCCTGAATTCAAATCTGCTTTTGGAGCCGAGCTGCGACTTATAGTTTTCGAGAAAATGGGATTTTTGTATCGCTCTTCGAGGTAGTCAGGAATTCCAATGCAACCCCTGTAAAAATTTGAAACTTTTTTTTTTCATCCCCGATTTGAAAATTGTTTGTATAGAATTAAGCCCGCACCTTTAATGAATTCAAATCTGCTTTTGGAGCCGAGCTGCGACTTATAGTTTTCGAGAAAATGGGATTTTTGTATCGCTCTTCGGGGTAGTCAGGAATTCCAATGCAACCCTGTAAAAATTTAAAATTTTTTTTTTCATCCCCGATTTGAAAATTGTTTATGTAGAATTAAGCTCGCACCTTTCCTGAATTCAAATCTGCTTTTGGAGCCGAGCTGCGACTTATAGTTTTCGAGAAAATGGGATTTTTGTATCGCTTTTCGAGGTAGTCAGGAATTCCAATGCAACCCCTGTAAAAATTTGAAACTTTTTTTTTTCATCCCCGATTTGAAAATTGTTTGTATAGAATTAAGCCCGCACCTTTAATGAATTCAAATCTGCTTTTGGAGCCGAGCTGCGACTTATAGTTTTCGAGAAAATGGGATTATTGTATCGCTCTTCGAGGTAGTCAGGAATTCCAATGCAACCCCTGTAAAAACTTGAAATTTTTTTTTTCATCCCCGATTTGAAAATTGTTTATGTAGAATTAAGCTCGCACCTTTCCTGAATTCAAATCTGCTTTTGGAGCCGAGCTGCGACTTATAGTTTTCGAGAAAATGGGATTTTTATATCGCTCTTCGAGGTAGTCAGGAATTCCAATGCAACCCCTGTAAAAATTTGAAATTTTTTTTTTATCCCCGATTTGAAAATTGTTTATGTAGAATTAAGCTCGCACCTTTCCTGAATTCAAATCTGCTTTTGGAGCCGAGCTGCGACTTATAGTTTTCGAGAAAATGAGATTTCTGTATCGCTCTTCGAAGTAGTCAGGAATTCCAATGCAACCCGTGTAAAAATTTGAAATTTTTTTTTCATCCCCGATTTGAAAATTGTTTGTGTAGAATTAAGCTCGCACCTTTCCTGAATTCAAATCTGCTTTTGGAGCCGAGCTGCGACTTATAGTTTTCGAGAAAATGAGATTTTTGTATCGCTCTTCGAAGTAGTCAGGAATTCCAATGCAACCCCTGTAAAAATTTGAAATTTTTTTTTCATCCCCGATTTGAAAATTGTTTGTGTAGAATTAAGCTCGCACCTTTCCTGAATTCAAATCTGCTTTTGGAGCCGAGCTGCGACTTATAGTTTTCGAGAAAATGGGATTTTTGTATCGCTCTTCGAGGTAGTCAGGAATTCCAATGCAACCCCTGTAAAAATTTGAAATTTTTTTTTCATCCCCGATTTGAAAATTGTTTATGTAGAATTGAGCTCGCACCTTTCCTGAATTCAAATCTGCTTTTGGAGCCGAGCTGCGACTTATAGTTTTCGAGAAAATGTAATTTTTGTATCGCTCTTCGAGGTAGTCAGGAATTCAAAATTTGAATTTTTTTTTTTTCATCCCCGATTTTAAAATTGTTTATGTAGAATTAAGCTCGCACCTTTCCTGAATTCAAATCTGCTTTTGGAGCCGAGCTGCGACTTATAGTTTTCGAGAAAATGGGATTTTTGTATCGCTCTTCGAAGTAGTCAGGAATTCCAATGCAACCCCTGTAAAAATTTGAAATTTTTTTTTTCATCCCCGATTTAAAAATTGTTTATGTAGAATTAAGCTCGCACCTTTCCTGAATTCAAATCTGCTTTTGGAGCCGAGCTGCGACTTATAGTTTTCGAGAAAATGGGATTTTTGTATCGCTCTTCGAGGTAGTCAGGAATTCCAATGCAACCCCTGTAAAAATTTTAAACTTTTTTTTTCATCCCCGATTTGAAAATTGTTTATGTAGAATTAAGCTCGCACCTTTCCTGAATTCAAATCTGCTTTTGGAGCCGAGCTGCGACTTATAGTTTTCGAGAAAATGGGATTTTTGTATCGCTCTTCGAAGTAGTCAGGAATTCCAATGCAAATCCTGTAAAAATTTGAAATTATTTTTTTCATCCCCGATTTCGAAATTGTTTATGTAGAATTAAGCTCGCACCTTTCCTGAATTCAAATCTGCTTTTGGAGCCGAGCTGCGACTTATAGTTTTCGAGAAAATGGGATTTTTGTATCGATCTTCGAGGTAGTCAGGAATTCCAATGCAACCCCTGTAAAAATTTGAAATTTTTTTTTTCATCCCCGATTTGAAAATTGTTTATGTAGAATTAAGCTCGCACCTTTCCTGAATTCAAATATGCTTTTGGAGCCGAGCTGCGACTTATAGTTTTCGAGAAAATGGGATTTTTGTATCGCTCTTCGAGGTAGTCAGGAATTCCAATGCAACCCCTGTAAAAATTTGAAACTTTTTTTTTCATCCCCGATTTGAAAATTGTTTATGTAGAATTAAGCTCGAACCTTTCCTGAACTCAAATCTGCTTTTGGAGCCGAGCTGCGACTTATAGTTTTCGAGAAAATGAGATTTTTGTATCGCTCTTCGAAGTAGTCAGGAATTCCAATGCAACCCCTGTAAAAATTTGAAATTTTTTTTTTCATCCCCGATTTGAAAATTGGTTATGTAGAATTAAGCTCGCACCTTTCCTAAATTCAAATCTGCTTTTGGAGCCGAGCTGCGACTTATAGTTTTCGAGAAAATGGGATTTTTGTATCGCTCTTCGAGGTAGTCAGGAATTCCAATGCAACCCCTGTAAAAATTTGAAACTTTTTTTTTCATCCCCGATTTGAAAATTGTTTATGTAGAATTAAGCTCGAACCTTTCCTGAACTCAAATCTGCTTTTGGAGCCGAGCTGCGACTTATAGTTTTCGAGAAAATGAGATTTTTGTATCGCTCTTCGAAGTAGTCAGGAATTCCAATGCAACCCCTGTAAAAATTTAAAATTTTTTTTTCATCCCCGATTTAAAAATTGTTTATGTAGAATTAAGCTCGCACCTTTCCTGAATTCAAATCTGCTTTTGGAGCCGAGCTGCGACTTATAGTTTTCGAGAAAATGGGATTTTTGTATCGCTTTTCGAGGTAGTCAGGAATTCCAATGCAACCCCTGTAAAAATTTGAAATTTTTTTTTTCATCCCCGATTTCAAAATTGTTTATGTAGAATTAAGCTCGCACCTTTCCTGAATTCAAATCTGCTTTTGGAGCCGAGCTGCGACTTTTTACCCGTGTAAAAATTTGAAATTTTTTTTTCATCCCCGATTTGAAAATTGTTTGTGTAGAATTAAGCTCGCACCTTTCCTGAATTCAAATCTGCTTTTGGAGCCGAGCTGCGACTTATAGTTTTCGAGAAAATGAGATTTTTGTATCGCTCTTCGAAGTAGTCAGGAATTCCAATGCAACCCCTGTAAAAATTTGAAATTTTTTTTTCATCCCCGATTTGAAAATTGTTTGTGTAGAATTAAGCTCGCACCTTTCCTGAATTCAAATCTGCTTTTGGAGCCGAGCTGCGACTTATAGTTTTCGAGAAAATGGGATTTTTGTATCGCTCTTCGAGGTAGTCAGGAATTCCAATGCAACCCCTGTAAAAATTTGAAATTTTTTTTTCATCCCCGATTTGAAAATTGTTTATGTAGAATTGAGCTCGCACCTTTCCTGAATTCAAATCTGCTTTTGGAGCCGAGCTGCGACTTATAGTTTTCGAGAAAATGTAATTTTTGTATCGCTCTTCGAGGTAGTCAGGAATTCAAAATTTGAATTTTTTTTTTTTCATCCCCGATTTTAAAATTGTTTATGTAGAATTAAGCTCGCACCTTTCCTGAATTCAAATCTGCTTTTGGAGCCGAGCTGCGACTTATAGTTTTCGAGAAAATGGGATTTTTGTATCGCTCTTCGAAGTAGTCAGGAATTCCAATGCAACCCCTGTAAAAATTTGAAATTTTTTTTTTCATCCCCGATTTAAAAATTGTTTATGTAGAATTAAGCTCGCACCTTTCCTGAATTCAAATCTGCTTTTGGAGCCGAGCTGCGACTTATAGTTTTCGAGAAAATGGGATTTTTGTATCGCTCTTCGAGGTAGTCAGGAATTCCAATGCAACCCCTGTAAAAATTTTAAACTTTTTTTTTCATCCCCGATTTGAAAATTGTTTATGTAGAATTAAGCTCGCACCTTTCCTGAATTCAAATCTGCTTTTGGAGCCGAGCTGCGACTTATAGTTTTCGAGAAAATGGGATTTTTGTATCGCTCTTCGAAGTAGTCAGGAATTCCAATGCAAATCCTGTAAAAATTTGAAATTATTTTTTTCATCCCCGATTTCGAAATTGTTTATGTAGAATTAAGCTCGCACCTTTCCTGAATTCAAATCTGCTTTTGGAGCCGAGCTGCGACTTATAGTTTTCGAGAAAATGGGATTTTTGTTTCGATCTTCGAGGTAGTCAGGAATTCCAATGCAACCCCTGTAAAAATTTGAAATTTTTTTTTTCATCCCCGATTTGAAAATTGTTTATGTAGAATTAAGCTCGCACCTTTCCTGAATTCAAATATGCTTTTGGAGCCGAGCTGCGACTTATAGTTTTCGAGAAAATGGGATTTTTGTATCGCTCTTCGAGGTAGTCAGGAATTCCAATGCAACCCCTGTAAAAATTTGAAACTTTTTTTTTCATCCCCGATTTGAAAATTGTTTATGTAGAATTAAGCTCGAACCTTTCCTGAACTCAAATCTGCTTTTGGAGCCGAGCTGCGACTTATAGTTTTCGAGAAAATGAGATTTTTGTATCGCTCTTCGAAGTAGTCAGGAATTCCAATGCAACCCCTGTAAAAATTTTAAATTTTTTTTTTCATCCCCGATTTGAAAATTGGTTATGTAGAATTAAGCTCGCACCTTTCCTAAATTCAAATCTGCTTTTGGAGCCGAGCTGCGACTTATAGTTTTCGAGAAAATGGGATTTTTGTATCGCTCTTCGAGGTAGTCAGGAATTCCAATGCAACCCCTGTAAAAATTTGAAACTTTTTTTTTCATCCCCGATTTGAAAATTGTTTATGTAGAATTAAGCTCGAACCTTTCCTGAACTCAAATCTGCTTTTGGAGCCGAGCTGCGACTTATAGTTTTCGAGAAAATGAGATTTTTGTATCGCTCTTCGAAGTAGTCAGGAATTCCAATGCAACCCCTGTAAAAATTTAAAATTTTTTTTTCATCCCCGATTTAAAAATTGTTTATGTAGAATTAAGCTCGCACCTTTCCTGAATTCAAATCTGCTTTTGGAGCCGAGCTGCGACTTATAGTTTTCGAGAAAATGGGATTTTTGTATCGCTTTTCGAGGTAGTCAGGAATTCCAATGCAACCCCTGTAAAAATTTGAAATTTTTTTTTTCATCCCCGATTTCAAAATTGTTTATGTAGAATTAAGCTCGCACCTTTCCTGAATTCAAATCTGCTTTTGGAGCCGAGCTGCGACTTATAGTTTTCGAGAAAATAAGATTTTTGTATCGCTCTTCGAAGTAGTCAGGAATTCCAATGCAACCCCTGTAAAAATTTTAAACTTTTTTTTTCATCCCCGATTTGAAAATTGTTTATGTAGAATTAAGCTCGCACCTTTCCTGAATTCAAATCTGCTTTTGGAGCCGAGCTGCGACTTATAGTTTTCGAGAAAATGGGATTTTTGTATCGCTCTTCGAAGTAGTCAGGAATTCCAATGCAACCCCTGTAAAAATTTGAAATTTTTTTTTTCATCCCCGATTTCAAAATTGTTTATGTAGAATTAAGCTCGCACCTTTCCTGAATTCAAATCTGCTTTTGGAGCCGAGCTGCGACTTATAGTTTTCGAGAAAATGGGATTTTTGTTTCGGTCTTCGAGGTAGTCAGGAATTCCAATGCAACCCCTGTAAAAATTTTAAATTTTTTTTTTCATCCCCGATTTGAAAATTGTTTTTGTAGAATTAAGCTCGCACCTTTCCTGAATTCAAATATGCTTTTGGAGCCGAGCTGCGACTTATAGTTTTCGAGAAAATGGGATTTTTGTATCGCTCTTCGAGGTAGTCAGGAATTCCAATGCAACCCCTGTAAAAATTTGAATCTGTTTTTTTCATCCCCGATTTGAAAATTGTTTATGTAGAATTAAGCTCGAACCTTTCCTGAACTCAAATCTGCTTTTGGAGCCGAGCTGCGACTTATAGTTTTCGAGAAAATGAGATTTTTGTATCGCTCTTCGAAGTAGTCAGGAATTCCAATGCAACCCCTGTAAAAATTTGAAATTTTTTTTTTCATCCCCGATTTGAAAATTGTTTACGTAGAATTAAGCTCGCACCTTTCCTGAATTCAAATCTGCTTTTGGAGCCGAGCTGCGACTTATAGTTTTCGAGAGGATTTTTTTTTCGGTCTTCGAGGTAGTCAGGAATTCCAATGCAACCCTGCAAAAATTTTAAATTTTTTTTTCATCCCCGATTTAAAAATTGTTTATGTAGAATTAAGCTCGCACCTTTCCTGAATTCAAATCTCCTTTTTGAGCCGAGCTGCGACTTATAGTTTTCGAGAAAATGGGATTTTTGTATCGCTCTTCGAGGTAGTCAGGAATTCCAATGCAACCCCTGTAAAAATTTGAAATTTTTTTTTTCATCCCCGATTTCAAAATTGTTTATGTAGAATTAAGCTCGCACCTTTCCTGAATTCAAATCTGCTTTTGGAGCCGAGCTGCGAATTATAGATTTCGAGAAAATGAGATTTTTGTATCGCTCTTCGAAGTAGTCAGGAATTCCAATGCAACCCCTGTAAAAATTTGAAATTTTTTTTTTCATCCCCGATTTGAAAATTGTTTGTGTAGAATTAAGCTCGCACCTTTCCTTAATTCAAATCTGCTTTTGGAGCCGAGCTGCGACTTATAGTTTTCGAGAAAATGGGATTTTTGTATCGCTCTTCGAGGTAGTCAGGAATTCCAATGCAACCCCTGTAAAAATTTTAAACTTTTTTTTTCATCCCCGATTTGAAAATTGTTTATGTAGAATTAAGCTCGCACCTTTCCTGAATTCAAATCTGCTTTTGGAGCCGAGCTGCGACTTATAGTTTTCGAGAAAATGGGATTTTTGTATCGCTCTTCGAAGTAGTCAGGAATTCCAATGCAACCCCTGTAAAAATTTGAAATTTTTTTTTTCATCCCCGATTTGAAAATTGTTTGTGTAGAATTAAGCTCGCACCTTTCCTGAATTCAAATCTGCTTTTGGAGCCGAGCTGCGACTTATAGTTTTCGAGAAAATGGGATTTTTGTATCGCTCTTCGAGGTAGTCAGGAATTCCAATGCAACCCCTGTAAAAATTTGAAATTTTTTTTTTCATCCCCGATTTGAAAATTGTTTATGTAGAATTAAGCTCGCACCTTTCCTGAATTCAAATCTGCTTTTGGAGCCGAGCTGCGACTTATAGTTTTCGAGAAAATGGGATTTTTGTATCGCTCTTCGAAGTAGTCAGGAATTCCAATGCAACCCCTGTAAAAATTTGAAATTTTTTTATTCATCCCCGATTTGAAAATTGTTTATGTTGAATTAAGCTCGCACCTTTCCTGAATTCAAATCTGCTTTTGGAGCCGAGCTGCGACTTATAGTTTTCGAGAGGATTTTTGTTTCGGTCTTCGAGGTAGTCAGGAATTCCAATGCAACCCTGTAAAAATTAAAAATTTTTTTTTCATCCCCGATTTAAAAATTGTTTATGTAGAATTAAGCTCGCACCTTTCCTGAATTCAAATCTGCTTTTGGAGCCGAGCTGCGACTTATAGTTTTCGAGAAAATGGGATTTTTGTATCGCTCTTCGAAGTAGTCAGGAATTCCAATGCAAATCCTGTAAAAATTTGAAATTTTTTTTTTCATCCCCGATTTCGAAATTGTTTATGTAGAATTAAGCTCGCACCTTTCCTGAATTCAAATCTGCTTTTGGAGCCGAGCTGCGACTTATAGTTTTCGAGAAAATGGGATTTTTATATCGCTCTTCGAGGTAGTCAGGAATTCCAATGCAACCCCTGTAAAAATTTGAAATTTTTTTTTTATCCCCGATTTGAAAATTGTTTATGTAGAATTAAGCTCGCACCTTTCCTGAATTCAAATCTGCTTTTGGAGCCGAGCTGCGACTTATAGTTTTCGAGAAAATGAGATTTTTGTATCGCTCTTCGAAGTAGTCAGGAATTCCAATGCAACCCCTGTAAAAATTTGAAATTTTTTTTTCATCCCCGATTTGAAAATTGTTTGTGTAGAATTAAGCTCGCACCTTTCCTGAATTCAAATCTGCTTTTGGAGCCGAGCTGCGACTTATAGTTTTCGAGAAAATGGGATTTTTGTATCGCTCTTCGAGGTAGTCAGGAATTCCAATGCAACCCCTGTAAAAATTTGAAATTTTTTTTTCATCCCCGATTTGAAAATTGTTTATGTAGAATTGAGCTCGCACCTTTCCTGAATTCAAATCTGCTTTTGGAGCCGAGCTGCGACTTATAGTTTTCGAGAAAATGTAATTTTTGTATCGCTCTTCGAGGTAGTCAGGAATTCAAAATTTGAATTTTTTTTTTTTCATCCCCGATTTTAAAATTGTTTATGTAGAATTAAGCTCGCACCTTTCCTGAATTCAAATCTGCTTTTGGAGCCGAGCTGCGACTTATAGTTTTCGAGAAAATGGGATTTTTGTATCGCTCTTCGAAGTAGTCAGGAATTCCAATGCAACCCCTGTAAAAATTTGAAATTTTTTTTTTCATCCCCGATTTGAAAATTTTTTATGTAGAATTAAGCTCGCACCTTTCCTGAATTCAAATCTGCTTTTGGAGCCGAGCTGCGACTTATAGTTTTCGAGAAAATGGGATTTTTGTATCGCTCTTCGAGGTAGTCAGGAATTCCAATGCAACCCCTGTAAAAATTTTAAACTTTTTTTTTCATCCCCGATTTGAAAATTGTTTATGTAGAATTAAGCTCGCACCTTTCCTGAATTCAAATCTGCTTTTGGAGCCGAGCTGCGACTTATAGTTTTCGAGAAAATGGGATTTTTGTATCGCTCTTCGAAGTAGTCAGGAATTCCAATGCAAATCCTGTAAAAATTTGAAATTTTTTTTTTCATCCCCGATTTCGAAATTGTTTATGTAGAATTAAGCTCGCACCTTTCCTGAATTCAAATCTGCTTTTGGAGCCGAGCTGCGACTTATAGTTTTCGAGAAAATGGGATTTTTGTTTCGATCTTCGAGGTAGTCAGGAATTCCAATGCAACCCCTGTAAAAATTTGAAATTTTTTTTTTCATCCCCGATTTGAAAATTGTTTATGTAGAATTAAGCTCGCACCTTTCCTGAATTCAAATATGCTTTTGGAGCCGAGCTGCGACTTATAGTTTTCGAGAAAATGGGATTTTTGTATCGCTCTTCGAGGTAGTCAGGAATTCCAATGCAACCCCTGTAAAAATTTGAAACTTTTTTTTTCATCCCCGATTTGAAAATTGTTTATGTAGAATTAAGCTCGAACCTTTCCTGAACTCAAATCTGCTTTTGGAGCCGAGCTGCGACTTATAGTTTTCGAGAAAATGAGATTTTTGTATCGCTCTTCGAAGTAGTCAGGAATTCCAATGCAACCCCTGTAAAAATTTTAAATTTTTTTTTTCATCCCCGATTTGAAAATTGGTTATGTAGAATTAAGCTCGCACCTTTCCTGAATTCAAATCTGCTTTTGGAGCCGAGCTGCGACTTATAGTTTTCGAGAAAATGGGATTTTTGTATCGCTCTTCGAGGTAGTCAGGAATTCCAATGCAACCCCTGTAAAAATTTGAAACTTTTTTTTTCATCCCCGATTTGAAAATTGTTTATGGAGAATTAAGCTCGAACCTTTCCTGAACTCAAATCTGCTTTTGGAGCCGAGCTGCGACTTATAGTTTTCGAGAAAATGAGATTTTGTATCGCTCTTCGAAGTAGTCAGGAATTCCAATGCAACCCCTGTAAAAATTTAAAATTTTTTTTTCATCCCCGATTTAAAAATTGTTTATGTAGAATTAAGCTCGCACCTTTCCTGAATTCAAATCTGCTTTTGGAGCCGAGCTGCGACTTATAGTTTTCGAGAAAATGGGATATTTGTTTCGATCTTCGAGGTAGTCAGGAATTCCAATGCAACCCCTGTAAAAATTTGAAATTTTTTTTTTCATCCCCGATTTGAAAATTGTTTATGTAGAATTAAGCTCGCACCTTTCCTGAATTCAAATATGCTTTTGGAGCCGAGCTGCGACTTATAGTTTTCGAGAAAATGGGATTTTTGTATCGCTCTTCGAGGTAGTCAGGAATTCCAATGCAACCCCTGTAAAAATTTGAAACTTTTTTTTTCATCCCCGATTTGAAAATTGTTTATGTAGAATTAAGCTCGAACCTTTCCTGAACTCAAATCTGCTTTTGGAGCCGAGCTGCGACTTATAGTTTTCGAGAAAATGAGATTTTTGTATCGCTCTTCGAAGTAGTCAGGAATTCCAATGCAACCCCTGTAAAAATTTTAAATTTTTTTTTTCATCCCCGATTTGAAAATTGGTTATGTAGAATTAAGCTCGCACCTTTCCTGAATTCAAATCTGCTTTTGGAGCCGAGCTGCGACTTATAGTTTTCGAGAAAATGGGATTTTTGTATCGCTCTTCGAGGTAGTCAGGAATTCCAATGCAACCCCTGTAAAAATTTGAAACTTTTTTTTTCATCCCCGATTTGAAAATTGTTTATGGAGAATTAAGCTCGAACCTTTCCTGAACTCAAATCTGCTTTTGGAGCCGAGCTGCGACTTATAGTTTTCGAGAAAATGAGATTTTTGTATCGCTCTTCGAAGTAGTCAGGAATTCCAATGCAACCCCTGTAAAAATTTAAAATTTTTTTTTCATCCCCGATTTAAAAATTGTTTATGTAGAATTAAGCTCGCACCTTTCCTGAATTCAAATCTGCTTTTGGAGCCGAGCTGCGACTTATAGTTTTCGAGAAAATGGGATTTTTGAATCGCTTTTCGAGGTAGTCAGGAATTCCAATGCAACCCCTGTAAAAATTTGAAATTTTTTTTTTCATCCCCGATTTCAAAATTGTTTATGTAGAATTAAGCTCGCACCTTTCCTGAATTCAAATCTGCTTTTGGAGCCGAGCTGCGACTTATAGTTTTCGAGAAAATGAGATTTTTGTATCGCTCTTCGAAGTAGTCAGGAATTCCAATGCAACCCCTGTAAAAATTTTAAACTTTTTTTTTCATCCCCGATTTGAAAATTGTTTATGTAGAATTAAGCTCGCACCTTTCCTGAATTCAAATCTGCTTTTGGAGCCGAGCTGCGACTTATAGTTTTCGAGAAAATGGGATTTTTGTATCGCTCTTCGAAGTAGTCAGGAATTCCAATGCAACCCCTGTAAATTTTTTTTTTCATCCCCGATTTCAAAATTGTTTATGTAGAATTAAGCTCGCACCTTTCCTGAATTCAAATCTGCTTTTGGAGCCGAGCTGCGACTTATAGTTTTCGAGAAAATGGGATTTTTGTTTCGGTCTTCGAGGTAGTCAGGAATTCCAATGCAACCCCTGTAAAAATTTGAAATTTTTTTTTTCATCCCCGATTTGAAAATTGTTTTTGTAGAATTAAGCTCGCACCTTTCCTGAATTCAAATATGCTTTTGGAGCCGAGCTGCGACTTATAGTTTTCGAGAAAATGGGATTTTTGTATCGCTCTTCGAGGTAGTCAGGAATTCCAATGCAACCCCTGTAAAAATTTGAATCTGTTTTTTTCATCCCCGATTTGAAAATTGTTTATGTAGAATTAAGCTCGAACCTTTCCTGAACTCAAATCTGCTTTTGGAGCCGAGCTGCGACTTATAGTTTTCGAGAAAATGAGATTTTTGTATCGCTCTTCGAAGTAGTCAGGAATTCCAATGCAACCCCTGTAAAAATTTGAAATTTTTTTTTTCATCCCCGATTTGAAAATTGTTTACGTAGAATTAAGCTCGCACCTTTCCTGAATTCAAATCTGCTTTTGGAGCCGAGCTGCGACTTATAGTTTTCGAGAGGATTTTTTTTTCGGTCTTCGAGGTAGTCAGGAATTCCAATGCAACCCTGTAAAAATTTAAAATTTTTTTTTCATCCCCGATTTAAAAATTGTTTATGTAGAATTAAGCTCGCACCTTTCCTGAATTCAAATCTGCTTTTGGAGCCGAGCTGCGACTTATAGTTTTCGAGAAAATGGGATTTTTGTATCGCTCTTCGAGGTAGTCAGGAATTCCAATGCAACCCCTGTAAAAATTTGAAATTTTTTTTTTCATCCCCGATTTCAAAATTGTTTATGTAGAATTAAGCTCGCACCTTTCCTGAATTCAAATCTGCTTTTGGAGCCGAGCTGCGAATTATAGATTTCGAGAAAATGAGATTTTTGTATCGCTCTTCGAAGTAGTCAGGAATTCCAATCCCATTTTCTCGAAAACTATAAGTCGCAGCTCGGCTCCAAAAGCAGATTTGAATTCAGGAAAGGTGCGAGCTTAATTCTACACAAACAATTTTCAAATCGGGGATGAAAAAAAAAATTTCAAATTTTTACAGGGGTTGCATTGGAATTCCTGACTACTTCGAAGAGCGATACAAAAATCCCATTTTCTCGAAAACTATAAGTCGCAGCTCGGCTCCAAAAGCAGATTTGAATTCAGGAAAGGTGCGAGCTTAATTCTACATAAACAATTTTCAAATCGGGGATGAAAAAAAAAGTTTAAAATTTTTACAGGGGTTGCATTGGAATTCCTGACTACCTCGAAGAGCGATACAAAAATCCCATTTTCTCGAAAACTATAAGTCGCAGCTCGGCTCCAAAAGCAGATTTGAATTAAGGAAAGGTGCGAGCTTAATTCTACACAAACAATTTTCAAATCGGGGATGAAAAAAAAAATTGGGATTTTTGTATCGCTCTTCGAGGTAGTCAGGAATTCCAATGCAACCCCTGTAAAAATTTTAAACTTTTTTTTTCATCCCCGATTTGAAAATTGTTTATGTAGAATTAAGCTCGCACCTTTCCTGAATTCAAATCTGCTTTTGGAGCCGAGCTGCGACTTATAGTTTTCGAGAAAATGGGATTTTTGTATCGCTCTTCGAAGTAGTCAGGAATTCCAATGCAACCCCTGTAAAAATTTGAAATTTTTTTTTTCATCCCCGATTTGAAAATTGTTTGTGTAGAATTAAGCTCGCACCTTTCCTGAATTCAAATCTGCTTTTGGAGCCGAGCTGCGACTTATAGTTTTCGAGAAAATGGGATTTTTGTATCGCTCTTCGAGGTAGTCAGGAATTCCAATGCAACCCCTGTAAAAATTTGAAATTTTTTTTTTCATCCCCGATTTGAAAATTGTTTATGTAGAATTAAGCTCGCACCTTTCCTGAATTCAAATCTGCTTTTGGAGCCGAGCTGCGACTTATAGTTTTCGAGAAAATGGGATTTTTGTATCGCTCTTCGAAGTAGTCAAGAATTCCAATGCAACCCCTGTAAAAATTTGAAATTTTTTTATTCATCCCCGATTTGAAAATTGTTTATGTTGAATTAAGCTCGCACCTTTCCTGAATTCAAATCTGCTTTTGGAGCCGAGCTGCGACTTATAGTTTTCGAGAGGATTTTTGTTTCGGTCTTCGAGGTAGTCAGGAATTCCAATGCAACCCTGTAAAAATTAAAAATTTTTTTTTCATCCCCGATTTAAAAATTGTTTATGTAGAATTAAGCTCGCACCTTTCCTGAATTCAAATCTGCTTTTGGAGCCGAGCTGCGACTTATAGTTTTCGAGAAAATGGGATTTTTGTATCGCTTTTCGAGGTAGTCAGGAATTCCAATGCAACCCCTGTAAAAATTTGAAATTTTTTTTTTCATCCCCGATTTGAAAATTGTTTGTGTAGAATTAAGCTCGCACCTTTCCTGAATTCAAATCTGCTTTTGGAGCCGAGCTGCGACTTATAGTTTTCGAGAAAATGGGATTTTTGTATCGCTCTTCGAGGTAGTCAGGAATTCCAATGCAACCCCTGTAAAAATTTTAAACTTTTTTTTTCATCCCCGATTTGAAAATTGTTTATGTAGAATTAAGCTCGCACCTTTCCTGAATTCAAATCTGCTTTTGGAGCCGAGCTGCGACTTATAGTTTTCGAGAAAATGGGATTTTTGTATCGCTCTTCGAAGTAGTCAGGAATTCCAATGCAACCCCTGTAAAAATTTGAAATTTTTTTTTTCATCCCCGATTTGAAAATTGTTTGTGTAGAATTAAGCTCGCACCTTTCCTGAATTCAAATCTGCTTTTGGAGCCGAGCTGCGACTTATAGTTTTCGAGAAAATGGGATTTTTGTATCGCTCTTCGAGGTAGTCAGGAATTCCAATGCAACCCCTGTAAAAATTTTAAACTTTTTTTTTCATCCCCGATTTGAAAATTGTTTATGTAGAATTAAGCTCGCACCTTTCCTGAATTCAAATCTGCTTTTGGAGCCGAGCTGCGACTTATAGTTTTCGAGAAAATGGGATTTTTGTATCGCTCTTCGAAGTAGTCAGGAATTCCAATGCAACCCCTGTAAAAATTTGAAATTTTTTTATTCATCCCCGATTTGAAAATTGTTTATGTAGAATTAAGCTCGCACCTTTCCTGAATTCAAATCTGCTTTTGGAGCCGAGCTGCGACTTATAGTTTTCGAGAAAATGGGATTTTTGTACAGCTCTTCGAGGTAGTCAGGAATTCCAATGCAACCCCTGTAAAAATTTGAAATTTTTTTTTTCATCCCCGATTTGAAAATTGTTTATGTAGAATTAAGCTCGCACCTTTCCTGAATTCAAATCTGCTTTTGGAGCCGAGCTGCGACTTATAGTTTTCGAGAAAATGGGATTTTTGTATCGCTCTTCGAAGTAGTCAGGAATTCCAATGCAACCATTGTAAAAATTTGAAATTTTTTTTTTCATCCCCGATTTGAAAATTGTTTATGTAGAATTAAGCTCGCAGATTTGAATTCAGGAAAGGTGGTTTTTTTTTTCATCCCCGATTTGAAAATTGTTTATGTAGAATTAAGCTCGCAGATTTGAATTCAGGAAAGGTGCGAGCTTAATTCTACATAAACAATTTTCAAATCGGGGATGAAAAAAAAAATTTCAAATTTTTACAGGGGTTGCATTGGAATTCCTGACTACCTCGAAGAGCGATACAAAAATCCCATTTTCTCGAAAACTATAAGTCGCAGCTCGGCTCCAAAAGCAGATTTGAATTCAGGAAAGGTGCGAGCTTAATTCTACATAAACAATTTACAAAACGGGGATGAATAAAAAAATTTCAAATTTTTACAGGGGTTGCATTGGAATTCCTGACTACCTCGAAGAGCGATACAAAAATCCCATTTTCTCGAAAACTATAAGTCGCAGCTCGGCTCCAAAAGCAGATTTGAATTCAGGAAAGGTGCGAGCTTAATTCTACACAAACAATTTTCAAATCGGGGATGAAAAAAAAAATTTCAAATTTTTACAAAGCTCGCACCTTTCCTGAATTCAAATCTGCTGTTGGAGCCGAGTTGCGACTTATAGTTTTCGAGAAAATGGGATTTTTGTATCGCTCTTCGAGGTAGTCAGGAATTCCAATGCAACCCCTGTAAAAATTTAATTTTTTTTTCTTCATCCCCGATTTGAAAATTGTTTATGTAGAATTAAGCTCGCACCTTTCCTGAATTCAAATCTGCTTTTGGAGCCGAGCTGCGACTTATAGTTTTCGAGAAAATGGGATTTTTGTATCGCTCTTCGAAGTAGTCAGGAATTCCTATGCAACCCCTGTAAATATTTGAAATTTTTTTTTTTCATCCCCGATTTGAAAATTGTTTATGTAGAATTAAGCTCGCACCTTTCCTGAATTCAAATCTGCTTTTGGAGCCGAGTTGCGACTTATAGTTTTCGAGAAAATGGGATTTTTGTATCGCTCTTCGAGGTAGTCAGGAATTCCAATGCAACCCCTGTAAAAATTTAAATTTTTTTTCTTCATCCCCGATTTGAAAATTATTTATGTAGAATTAAGCTCGCACCTTTCCTGAATTCAAATCTGCTTTTGGAGCCGAGCTGCGACTTATAGTTTTCGAGAAAATGGGATTTTTGTATCGCTCTTCGAAGTAGTCAGGAATTCCTATGCAACCCCTGTAAATATTTGAAATTTTTTTTCATCCCCGATTTGAAAATTGTTTATGTAGAATTAAGCTCGCACCTTTCCTGAATTCAAATCTGCTTTTGGAGCCGAGCTGCGACTTATAGTTTTCGAGAAAATGGGATTTTTGTATCGCTCTTCGAGGTAGTCAGGAATTCCAATGCAACCCCTGTAAAAATTTGAAATTTTTTTTTTCATCCCCAATTTGAAAATTGTTTATGTAGAATTAATCTCGAACCTTTCCTGAATTCAAATCTGCGAGCTTAA
The DNA here is from genome assembly GCA_946965025.1 of Blera fallax. Classification (NCBI taxonomy): domain Eukaryota; kingdom Metazoa; phylum Arthropoda; class Insecta; order Diptera; family Syrphidae; genus Blera; species Blera fallax. The sequence continues at coordinate 22,810,791 of OX337248.1, read as the reverse complement.
TTCTACATAAATTTTTTTTTTTAATTTTTTAAATAAATTTTTTTTTTCATCCCCGATTTGAAAATTGTTTATGTAGAATTAAGCTCGCAGATTTGAATTCAGGAAAGGTGCGAGCTTAATTCTACATAAACAATTTTCAAATCGGGGATGAAAAAAAAAATTTCAAATTTTTACAGGGGTTGCATTGGAATTCCTGACTACCTCGAAGAGCGATACAAAAATCCCATTTTCTCGAAAACTATAAGTCGCAGCTCGGCTCCAAAAGCAGATTTGAATTCAGGAAAGGTGCGAGCTTAATTCTACATAAACAATTTTCAAAACGGGGATGAATAAAAAAATTTCAAATTTTTACAGGGGTTGCATTGGAATTCCTGACTACTTCGAAGAGCGATACAAAAATCCCATTTTCTCGAAAATTATAAGTCGCAGCTCGGCTCCAAAAGCAGATTTGAATTCAGGAAAGGTGCGACCTTAATTCTACATAAACAATTTTCAAATCGGGGATGAAAAAAAAAATTTCAAATTTTTACAAAGCTCGCACCTTTCCTGAATTCAAATCTGCTGTTGGAGCCGAGTTGCGACTTATAGTTTTCGAGAAAATGGGATTTTTGTATCGCTCTTCGAGGTAGTCAGGAATTCCAATGCAACCCCTGTAAAAATTTAATTTTTTTTTCTTCATCCCCGATTTGAAAATTGTTTATGTAGAATTAAGCTCGCACCTTTCCTGAATTCAAATCTGCTTTTGGAGCCGAGCTGCGACTTATAGTTTTCGAGAAAATGGGATTTTTGTATCGCTCTTCGAAGTAGTCAGGAATTCCTATGCAACCCCTGTAAATATTTGAAATTTTTTTTTTCATCCCCGATTTGAAAATTGTTTATGTGGAATTAAGCTCGCACCTTTCCTGAATTCAAATCTGCTTTTGGAGCCGAGTTGCGACTTATAGTTTTCGAGAAAATGGGATTTTTGTATCGCTCTTCGAGGTAGTCAGGAATTCCAATGCAACCCCTGTAAAAATTTAAATTTTTTTTCTTCATCCCCGATTTGAAAATTATTTATGTAGAATTAAGCTCGCACCTTTCCTGAATTCAAATCTGCTTTTGGAGCCGAGCTGCGACTTATAGTTTTCGAGAAAATGGGATTTTTGTATCGCTCTTCGAAGTAGTCAGGAATTCCTATGCAACCCCTGTAAATATTTGAAATTTTTTTTCATCCCCGATTTGAAAATTGTTTATGTAGAATTAAGCTCGCACCTTTCCTGAATTCAAATCTGCTTTTGGAGCCGAGCTGCGACTTATAGTTTTCGAGAAAATGGGATTTTTGTATCGCTCTTCGAGGTAGTCAGGAATTCCAATGCAACCCCTGTAAAAATTTGAAATTTTTTTTTTCATCCCCAATTTGAAAATTGTTTATGTAGAATTAATCTCGAACCTTTCCTGAATTCAAATCTGCGAGCTTAATTCTACATAAATTTTTTTTTTTTATTTTTTAAATAAATTTTTTTTTTCATCCCCGATTTGAAAATTGTTTATGTAGAATTAAGCTCGCACCTTTCCTGAATTCAAATCTGCTTTTGGAGCCGAGTTGCGACTTATAGTTTTCGAGAAAATGGGATTTTTGTATCGCTCTTCGAGGTAGTCAGGAATTCCAATGCAACCCCTGTAAAAATTTAAATTTTTTTTCTTCATCCCCGATTTGAAAATTGTTTATGTAGAATTAAGCTCGCACCTTTCCTGAATTCAAATCTGCTTTTGGAGCCGAGCTGCGACTTATAGTTTTCGAGAAAATGGGATTTTTGTTTCGGACTTCGAGGTAGTCAGGAATTCCAATGCAACCCCTGTAAAAATTTGAAATTTTTTTTTTTTATCCCCGATTTGAAAATTGTTTATGTAGAATTAAGCTCGCACCTTTCCTGAATTCAAATCTGCTTTTGGAGCAGAGCTGCGACTTAAAGTTTTCGAGAAAATGGGATTTTTGTATCGCTCTTCGAGGTAGTCAGGAATTATAATTTGAAACTTTTTTTTTCATCCCCGATTTGAAAATTGTTTATATAGAATTAAGCTCGCACCTTCAGTCAGGAATTTCAATGCAACCCCTGTAAAAAATTGAAATTTTTTTTTCCATCCCCGATTTGAAAATTGTTTATATAGAATTAAGCTCGCACCTTTCCTGAATTCAAATCTGCTCTTGGAGCCGAGCTGCGACTTATAGTTTTCGAGAAAATGGGATTTTTGTATCGCTCTTCGAGGTAGTCAGGAATTCCAATGCAACCCCTGTAAAAATTTGAAACTTTTTTTCATCCCCGATTTGAAAATTGTTTATATAGAATTAAGCTCGCACATTTCCTGAATTCAAATCTGCTTTTGGAGCCGAGCTGCGACTTATAGTTTTCGAGAAAATATGATTTTTGTTTCGGTCTTCGAGGTAGTCAGGAATTCCAATGCAACCCTTGTAAAAATTTGAAATTTTTTTTTCATCCCCGATTTGAAAATTGTTTATGTAGAATTAAGCTCGCACCTTTCCTGAATTCAAATCTGCTTTTGGAGCCGAGCTGCGACTTATAGTTTTCGAGAAAATGGGATTTTTGTATCGCTTTTCGAGGTAGTCAGGAATTCCAATGCAACCCCTGTAAAAACTTGAAACTTTTTTTTTCATCCCCGATTTGAAAATTGTTTATGTAGAATTAAGCTCGCAGTTGAGCCGAGCTGCGACTTATAGTTTTCGAGAAATTTGGATTATTGTATCGCTCTTCGAGGTAGTCAGTAATTCCAATGCAACCCCTGTAAAAATTTGGAATTTTTTTTTTCATCCCCGATTTGAAAATTGTTTATGTAGAATTAAGCTCGCACCTTTCCTGAATTCAAATCTGCTTTTGGAGCCGAGCTGCGACTTATAGTTTTCGAGAAAATGGGATTATTGTAGCGCTCTTCGAGGTAGTCAGGAATTCCAATGCAACCCCTGTTAAAATTTGAAACTTTTTTTTTCATCCCCGATTTGAAAATTGTTTATGTAGAATTAAGCTCGCACCTTTCCTGAATTCAAATCTGCTTTTGGAGCCGAGCTGCGACTTATAGTTTTCGAGAAAATGGGATTTTTGTATCGCTCTTCGAGGTAGTCAGGAATTCCAATGCAACCCCTGTAAAAATTTGAAACTTTTTTTTTCACCTTTAATGAATTCAAATCTGCTTTTGGAGCCGAGCTGCGACTTATAGTTTTCGAGAAAATGGGATTATTGTATCGCTCTTCGAGGTAGTCAGGAATTCCAATGCAACCCCTGTAAAAACTTGAAATTTTTTTTTTCATCCCCGATTTGAAAATTGTTTATGTAGAATTAAGCTCGCACCTTTCCTGAATTCAAATCTGCTTTTGGAGCCGAGCTGCGACTTATAGTTTTCGAGAAAATGGGATTTTTATATCGCTCTTCGAGGTAGTCAGGAATTCCAATGCAACCCCTGTAAAAATTTGAAATTTTTTTTTTATCCCCGATTTGAAAATTGTTTATGTAGAATTAAGCTCGCACCTTTCCTGAATTCAAATCTGCTTTTGGAGCCGAGCTGCGACTTATAGTTTTCGAGAAAATGAGATTTCTGTATCGCTCTTCGAAGTAGTCAGGAATTCCAATGCAACCCCTGTAAAAATTTGAAATTTTTTTTTTATCCCCGATTTGAAAATTGTTTATGTAGAATTAAGCTCGCACCTTTCCTGAATTCAAATCTGCTTTTGGAGCCGAGCTGCGACTTATAGTTTTCGAGAAAATGGGATTTTTATATCGCTCTTCGAGGTAGTCAGGAATTCCAATGCAACCCCTGTAAAACTTTTAAATTTTTTTTTTCATCCCCGATTTGAAAATTGTTTATGTAGAATTAAGCTCGCACCTTTCCTGAATTCAAATCTGCTTTTGGAGCCGAGCTGTGACTTATAGTTTTCGAGAAAATGAGATTTTTGTATCGCTCTTCGAAGTAGTCAGGAATTCCAATGCAACCCCTGTAAAAATTTGAAATTTTTTTTTTCATCCCCAATTTCAAAATTGTTTATGTAGAATTAAGCTCGCACCTTTCCTGAATTCAAATCTGCTTTTGGAGCCGAGCTGCGACTTATAGTTTTCGAGAAAATGGGATTTTTGTATCGCTCTTCGAGGTAGTCAGGAATTCCAATGCAACCCCTGTAAAAATTTGAAATTTTTTTTTTCATCCCCGATTTGAAAATTGTTTATGTAGAATTAAGCTCGCACCTTTCCTGAATTCAAATCTGCTTTTGGAGCCGAGCTGCGACTTATAGTTTTCGAGAAAATGGGATTTTTATATCGCTCTTCGAGGTAGTCAGGAATTCCAATGCAACCCCTGTAAAAATTTAATTTTTTTTTCTTCATCCCCGATTTGAAAATTGTTTATGTAGAATTAAGCTCGCACCTTTCCTGAATTCAAATCTGCTTTTGGAGCCGAGCTGCGACTTATAGTTTTCGAGAAAATGGGATTTTTGTATCGCTCTTCGAGGTAGTCAGGAATTCCAATGCAACCCCTGTAAAAATTTGAAATTTTTTTTCTTCATCCCCGATTTGAAAATTGTTTATGTAGAATTAAGCTCGCACCTTTCCTGAATTCAAATCTGCTTTTGGAGCCGAGCTGCGACTTATAGTTTTCGAGAAAATGGGATTTTTGTATCGCTCTTCGAGGTAGTCAGGAATTCCAATGCAACCCCTGTAAAAATTTGAAACTTTTTTTTTCACCTTTAATGAATTCAAATCTGCTTTTGGAGCCGAGCTGCGACTTATAGTTTTCGAGAAAATGGGATTATTGTATCGCTCTTCGAGGTAGTCAGGAATTCCAATGCAACCCCTGTAAAAACTTGAAATTTTTTTTTTCATCCCCGATTTGAAAATTGTTTATGTAGAATTAAGCTCGCACCTTTCCTGAATTCAAATCTGCTTTTGGAGCCGAGCTGCGACTTATAGTTTTCGAGAAAATGGGATTTTTATATCGCTCTTCGAGGTAGTCAGGAATTCCAATGCAACCCCTGTAAAAATTTAATTTTTTTTTCTTCATCCCCGATTTGAAAATTGTTTATGTAGAATTAAGCTCGCACCTTTCCTGAATTCAAATCTGCTTTTGGAGCCGAGCTGCGACTTATAGTTTTCGAGAAAATGGGATTTTTGTATCGCTCTTCGAAGTAGTCAGGAATTCCTATGCAACCCCTGTAAATATTTGAAATTTTTTTTCATTAAGCTCGCACCTTTCCTGAATTCAAATCTGCGAGCTTAATTCTACATAAATTTTTTTTTTTAATTTTTTAAATAAATTTTTTTTTTCATCCCCGATTTGAAAATTGTTTATGTAGAATTAAGCTCGCAGATTTGAATTCAGGAAAGGTGCGAGCTTAATTCTACATAAACAATTTTCAAATCGGGGATGAAAAAAAAAATTTCAAATTTTTACAGGGGTTGCATTGGAATTCCTGACTACCTCGAAGAGCGATACAAAAATCCCATTTTCTCGAAAACTATAAGTCGCAGCTCGGCTCCAAAAGCAGATTTGAATTCAGGAAAGGTGCGAGCTTAATTCTACATAAACAATTTTCAAATCGGGGATGAAAAAAAAAATTTCAAATTTTTACAAAGCTCGCACCTTTCCTGAATTCAAATCTGCTGTTGGAGCCGAGTTGCGACTTATAGTTTTCGAGAAAATGGGATTTTTGTATCGCTCTTCGAGGTAGTCAGGAATTCCAATGCAACCCCTGTAAAAATTTAATTTTTTTTCTTCATCCCCGATTTGAAAATTGTTTATGTAGAATTAAGCTCGCACCTTTCCTGAATTCAAATCTGCTTTTGGAGCCGAGCTGCGAATTATAGTTTTCGAGAAAATGGGATTTTTGTATCGCTCTTCGAGGTAGTCAGGAATTCCAATGCAACCCCTGTAAAAATTAAAATTTTTTTTTTCATCCCCGATTTGAAAATTGTTTATGTAGAATTAAGCTCGCACCTTTCCTGAATTCAAATCTGCTTTTGGAGCCGAGCTGCGACTTATAGTTTTCGAGAAAATGGGATTTTTGTATCGCTTTTCGAGGTAGTCAGGAATTCCAATGCAACCCCTGTAAAAATTTGAAATTTTTTTTTTCATCTCCGATTTGAAAATTGTTTATGTAGAATTAAGCTCGCACCTTTCCTGAATTCAAATCTGCTTTTGGAGCCGAGCTGCGACTTATAGTTTTCGAGAAAATGGGATTTTTGTATCGCTCTTCGAAGTAGTCAGGAATTCCAATGCAACCCCTGTAAAAATTTGAAATTTTTTTTTTCATCCCCGATTTGAAAATTGTTTGTGTAGAATTAAGCTCGCACCTTTCCTGAATTCAAATCTGCTTTTGGAGCCGAGCTGCGACTTATAGTTTTCGAGAAAATGGGATTTTTGTATCGCTCTTCGAGGTAGTCAGGAATTCCAATGCAACCCCTGTAAAAATTTTAAACTTTTTTTTTCATCCCCGATTTGAAAATTGTTTATGTAGAATTAAGCTCGCACCTTTCCTGAATTCAAATCTGCTTTTGGAGCCGAGCTGCGACTTATAGTTTTCGAGAAAATGGGATTTTTGTATCGCTCTTCGAAGTAGTCAGGAATTCCAATGCAACCCCTGTAAAAATTTGAAATTTTTTTATTCATCCCCGATTTGAAAATTGTTTATGTAGAATTAAGCTCGCACCTTTCCTGAATTCAAATCTGCTTTTGGAGCCGAGCTGCGACTTATAGTTTTCGAGAAAATGGGATTTTTGTATCGCTCTTCGAAGTAGTCAGGAATTCCAATGCAACCCCTGTAAAAATTTGAAATTTTTTTTTTCATCTCCGATTTGAAAATTGTTTATGTAGAATTAAGCTCGCACCTTTCCTGAATTCAAATCTGCTTTTGGAGCCGAGCTGCGACTTATAGTTTTCGAGAAAATGGGATTTTTGTATCGCTCTTCGAAGTAGTCAGGAATTCCAATGCAACCCCTGTAAAAATTTGAAATTTTTTTTTTCATCCCCGATTTGAAAATTGTTTGTGTAGAATTAAGCTCGCACCTTTCCTGAATTCAAATCTGCTTTTGGAGCCGAGCTGCGACTTATAGTTTTCGAGAAAATGGGATTTTTGTATCGCTCTTCGAGGTAGTCAGGAATTCCAATGCAACCCCTGTAAAAATTTTAAACTTTTTTTTTCATCCCCGATTTGAAAATTGTTTATGTAGAATTAAGCTCGCACCTTTCCTGAATTCAAATCTGCTTTTGGAGCCGAGCTGCGACTTATAGTTTTCGAGAAAATGGGATTTTTGTATCGCTCTTCGAAGTAGTCAGGAATTCCAATGCAACCCCTGTAAAAATTTGAAATTTTTTTATTCATCCCCGATTTGAAAATTGTTTATGTAGAATTAAGCTCGCACCTTTCCTGAATTCAAATCTGCTTTTGGAGCCGAGCTGCGACTTATAGTTTTCGAGAAAATGGGATTTTTGTACAGCTCTTCGAGGTAGTCAGGAATTCCAATGCAACCCCTGTAAAAATTTGAAATTTTTTTTTTCATCCCCGATTTGAAAATTGTTTATGTAGAATTAAGCTCGCACCTTTCCTGAATTCAAATCTGCTTTTGGAGCCGAGCTGCGACTTATAGTTTTCGAGAAAATGGGATTTTTGTATCGCTCTTCGAAGTAGTCAGGAATTCCAATGCAACCCCTGTAAAAATTTGAAATTTTTTTTTTCATCCCCGATTTGAAAATTGTTTATGTAGAATTAAGCTCGCAGATTTGAATTCAGGAAAGGTGGTTTTTTTTTTCATCCCCGATTTGAAAATTGTTTATGTAGAATTAAGCTCGCAGATTTGAATTCAGGAAAGGTGCGAGCTTAATTCTACATAAACAATTTTCAAATCGGGGATGAAAAAAAAAATTTCAAATTTTTACAGGGGTTGCATTGGAATTCCTGACTACCTCGAAGAGCGATACAAAAATCCCATTTTCTCGAAAACTATAAGTCGCAGCTCGGCTCCAAAAGCAGATTTGAATTCAGGAAAGGTGCGAGCTTAATTCTACATAAACAATTTACAAAACGGGGATGAATAAAAAAATTTCAAATTTTTACAGGGGTTGCATTGGAATTCCTGACTACTTCGAAGAGCGATACAAAAATCCCATTTTCTCGAAAACTATAAGTCGCAGCTCGGCTCCAAAAGCAGATTTGAATTCAGGAAAGGTGCGAGCTTAATTCTACATAAACAATTTTCAAATCGGGGATGAAAAAAAAAATTTCAAATTTTTACAGGGGTTGCATTGGAATTCCTGACTACCTCGAAGAGCGATACAAAAATCCCATTTTCTCGAAAACTATAAGTCGCAGCTCGGCTCCAAAAGCAGATTTGAATTCAGGAAAGGTGCGAGCTTAATTCTACACAAACAATTTTCAAATCGGGGATGAAAAAAAAAATTTCAAATTTTTACAAAGCTCGCACCTTTCCTGAATTCAAATCTGCTGTTGGAGCCGAGTTGCGACTTATAGTTTTCGAGAAAATGGGATTTTTGTATCGCTCTTCGAGGTAGTCAGGAATTCCAATGCAACCCCTGTAAAAATTTAATTTTTTTTTCTTCATCCCCGCGATTTGAAAATTGTTTATGTAGAATTAAGCTCGCACCTTTCCTGAATTCAAATCTGCTTTTGGAGCCGATCTGCGACTTATAGTTTTCGAGAAAATGGGATTTTTGTATCGCTCTTCGAAGTAGTCAGGAATTCCTATGCAACCCCTGTAAATATTTGAAATTTTTTTTTTCATCCCCGATTTGAAAATTGTTTATGTAGAATTAAGCTCGCACCTTTCCTGAATTCAAATCTGCTTTTGGAGCCGAGTTGCGACTTATAGTTTTCGAGAAAATGGGATTTTTGTATCGCTCTTCGAGGTAGTCAGGAATTCCAATGCAACCCCTGTAAAAATTTAAATTTTTTTTCTTCATCCCCGATTTGAAAATTATTTATGTAGAATTAAGCTCGCACCTTTCCTGAATTCAAATCTGCTTTTGGAGCCGAGCTGCGACTTATAGTTTTCGAGAAAATGGGATTTTTGTATCGCTCTTCGAAGTAGTCAGGAATTCCTATGCAACCCCTGTAAATATTTGAAATTTTTTTTCATCCCCGATTTGAAAATTGTTTATGTAGAATTAAGCTCGCACCTTTCCTGAATTCAAATCTGCTTTTGGAGCCGAGCTGCGACTTATAGTTTTCGAGAAAATGGGATTTTTGTATCGCTCTTCGAGGTAGTCAGGAATTCCAATGCAACCCCTGTAAAAATTTGAAATTTTTTTTTTCATCCCCAATTTGAAAATTGTTTATGTAGAATTAATCTCGAACCTTTCCTGAATTCAAATCTGCGAGCTTTATTCTACATAAATTTTTTTTTTTAATTTTTTAAATAAATTTTTTTTTTCATCCCCGATTTGAAAATTGTTTATGTAGAATTAAGCTCGCAGATTTGAATTCAGGAAAGGTGCGAGCTTAATTCTACATAAACAATTTTCAAATCGGGGATGAAAAAAAAAATTTCAAATTTTTACAGGGGTTGCATTGGAATTCCTGACTACCTCGAAGAGCGATACAAAAATCCCATTTTCTCGAAAACTATAAGTCGCAGCTCGGCTCCAAAAGCAGATTTGAATTCAGGAAAGGTGCGAGCTTAATTCTACATAAACAATTTTCAAAACGGGGATGAATAAAAAAATTTCAAATTTTTACAGGGGTTGCATTGGAATTCCTGACTACTTCGAAGAGCGATACAAAAATCCCATTTTCTCGAAAATTATAAGTCGCAGCTCGGCTCCAAAAGCAGATTTGAATTCAGGAAAGGTGCGAGCTTAATTCTACATAAACAATTTTCAAATCGGGGATGAAAAAAAAAATTTCAAATTTTTACAAAGCTCGCACCTTTCCTGAATTCAAATCTGCTGTTGGAGCCGAGTTGCGACTTATAGTTTTCGAGAAAATGGGATTTTTGTATCGCTCTTCGAGGTAGTCAGGAATTCCAATGCAACCCCTGTAAAAATTTAATTTTTTTTTCTTCATCCCCGATTTGAAAATTGTTTATGTAGAATTAAGCTCGCACCTTTCCTGAATTCAAATCTGCTTTTGGAGCCGAGCTGCGACTTATAGTTTTCGAGAAAATGGGATTTTTGTATCGCTCTTCGAAGTAGTCAGGAATTCCTATGCAACCCCTGTAAATATTTGAAATTTTTTTTTTCATCCCCGATTTGAAAATTGTTTATGTGGAATTAAGCTCGCACCTTTCCTGAATTCAAATCTGCTTTTGGAGCCGAGTTGCGACTTATAGTTTTCGAGAAAATGGGATTTTTGTATCGCTCTTCGAGGTAGTCAGGAATTCCAATGCAACCCCTGTAAAAATTTAAATTTTTTTTCTTCATCCCCGATTTGAAAATTATTTATGTAGAATTAAGCTCGCACCTTTCCTGAATTCAAATCTGCTTTTGGAGCCGAGCTGCGACTTATAGTTTTCGAGAAAATGGGATTTTTGTATCGCTCTTCGAAGTAGTCAGGAATTCCTATGCAACCCCTGTAAATATTTGAAATTTTTTTTCATCCCCGATTTGAAAATTGTTTATGTAGAATTAAGCTCGCACCTTTCCTGAATTCAAATCTGCTTTTGGAGCCGAGCTGCGACTTATAGTTTTCGAGAAAATGGGATTTTTGTATCGCTCTTCGAGGTAGTCAGGAATTCCAATGCAACCCCTGTAAAAATTTGAAATTTTTTTTTTCATCCCCAATTTGAAAATTGTTTATGTAGAATTAATCTCGAACCTTTCCTGAATTCAAATCTGCGAGCTTAATTCTACATAAATTTTTTTTTTTTATTTTTTAAATAAATTTTTTTTTTCATCCCCGATTTGAAAATTGTTTATGTAGAATTAAGCTCGCAGATTTGAATTCAGGAAAGGTGCGAGCTTAATTCTACATAAACAATTTTCAAATCGGGGATGAAAAAAAAAATTTCAAATTTTTACAGGGGTTGCATTGGAATTCCTGACTACCTCGAAGAGCGATACAAAAATCCCATTTTCTCGAAAACTATAAGTCGCAGCTCGGCTCCAAAAGCAGATTTGAATTCAGGAAAGGTGCGAGCTTAATTCTACATAAACAATTTTCAAAACGGGGATGAATAAAAAAATTTCAAATTTTTACAGGGGTTGCATTGGAATTCCTGACTACTTCGAAGAGCGATACAAAAATCCCATTTTCTCGAAAATTATAAGTCGCAGCTCGGCTCCAAAAGCAGATTTGAATTCAGGAAAGGTGCGAGCTTAATTCTACATAAACAATTTTCAAATCGGGGATGAAAAAAAAAATTTCAAATTTTTACAAAGCTCGCACCTTTCCTGAATTCAAATCTGCTGTTGGAGCCGAGTTGCGACTTATAGTTTTCGAGAAAATGGGATTTTTGTATCGCTCTTCGAGGTAGTCAGGAATTCCAATGCAACCCCTGTAAAAATTTAATTTTTTTTTCTTCATCCCCGATTTGAAAATTGTTTATGTAGAATTAAGCTCGCACCTTTCCTGAATTCAAATCTGCTTTTGGAGCCGAGCTGCGACTTATAGTTTTCGAGAAAATGGGATTTTTGTATCGCTCTTCGAAGTAGTCAGGAATTCCTATGCAACCCCTGTAAATATTTGAAATTTTTTTTTTCATCCCCGATTTGAAAATTGTTTATGTGGAATTAAGCTCGCACCTTTCCTGAATTCAAATCTGCTTTTGGAGCCGAGTTGCGACTTATAGTTTTCGAGAAAATGGGATTTTTGTATCGCTCTTCGAGGTAGTCAGGAATTCCAATGCAACCCCTGTAAAAATTTAAATTTTTTTTCTTCATCCCCGATTTGAAAATTATTTATGTAGAATTAAGCTCGCACCTTTCCTGAATTCAAATCTGCTTTTGGAGCCGAGCTGCGACTTATAGTTTTCGAGAAAATGGGATTTTTGTATCGCTCTTCGAAGTAGTCAGGAATTCCTATGCAACCCCTGTAAATATTTGAAATTTTTTTTCATCCCCGATTTGAAAATTGTTTATGTAGAATTAAGCTCGCACCTTTCCTGAATTCAAATCTGCTTTTGGAGCCGAGCTGCGACTTATAGTTTTCGAGAAAATGGGATTTTTGTATCGCTCTTCGAGGTAGTCAGGAATTCCAATGCAACCCCTGTAAAAATTTGAAATTTTTTTTTTCATCCCCAATTTGAAAATTGTTTATGTAGAATTAATCTCGAACCTTTCCTGAATTCAAATCTGCGAGCTTAATTCTACATAAATTTTTTTTTTTAATTTTTTAAATAAATTTTTTTTTTCATCCCCGATTTGAAAATTGTTTATGTAGAATTAAGCTCGCAGATTTGAATTCAGGAAAGGTGCGAGCTTAATTCTACATAAACAATTTTCAAATCGGGGATGAAAAAAAAAATTTCAAATTTTTACAGGGGTTGCATTGGAATTCCTGACTACCTCGAAGAGCGATACAAAAATCCCATTTTCTCGAAAACTATAAGTCGCAGCTCGGCTCCAAAAGCAGATTTGAATTCAGGAAAGGTGCGAGCTTAATTCTACATAAACAATTTTCAAAACGGGGATGAATAAAAAAATTTCAAATTTTTACAGGGGTTGCATTGGAATTCCTGACTACTTCGAAGAGCGATACAAAAATCCCATTTTCTCGAAAATTATAAGTCGCAGCTCGGCTCCAAAAGCAGATTTGAATTCAGGAAAGGTGCGAGCTTAATTCTACATAAACAATTTTCAAATCGGGGATGAAAAAAAAAATTTCAAATTTTTACAAAGCTCGCACCTTTCCTGAATTCAAATCTGCTGTTGGAGCCGAGTTGCGACTTATAGTTTTCGAGAAAATGGGATTTTTGTATCGCTCTTCGAGGTAGTCAGGAATTCCAATGCAACCCCTGTAAAAATTTAATTTTTTTTTCTTCATCCCCGATTTGAAAATTGTTTATGTAGAATTAAGCTCGCACCTTTCCTGAATTCAAATCTGCTTTTGGAGCCGAGCTGCGACTTATAGTTTTCGAGAAAATGGGATTTTTGTATCGCTCTTCGAGGTAGTCAGGAATTCCAATGCAACCCCTGTAAAAATTAAAAATTTTTTTTTCATCCCCGATTTAAAAATTGTTTATGTAGAATTAAGCTCGCACCTTTCCTGAATTCAAATCTGCTTTTGGAGCCGAGCTGCGACTTATAGTTTTCGAGAAAATGGGATTTTTGTATCGCTTTTCGAGGTAGTCAGGAATTCCAATGCAACCCCTGTAAAAATTTGAAATTTTTTTTTTCATCTCCGATTTGAAAATTGTTTATGTAGAATTAAGCTCGCACCTTTCCTGAATTCAAATCTGCTTTTGGAGCCGAGCTGCGACTTATAGTTTTCGAGAAAATGGGATTTTTGTATCGCTCTTCGAAGTAGTCAGGAATTCCAATGCAACCCCTGTAAAAATTTGAAATTTTTTTTTTCATCCCCGATTTGAAAATTGTTTGTGTAGAATTAAGCTCGCACCTTTCCTGAATTCAAATCTGCTTTTGGAGCCGAGCTGCGACTTATAGTTTTCGAGAAAATGGGATTTTTGTATCGCTCTTCGAGGTAGTCAGGAATTCCAATGCAACCCCTGTAAAAATTTTAAACTTTTTTTTTCATCCCCGATTTGAAAATTGTTTATGTAGAATTAAGCTCGCACCTTTCCTGAATTCAAATCTGCTTTTGGAGCCGAGCTGCGACTTATAGTTTTCGAGAAAATGGGATTTTTGTATCGCTCTTCGAAGTAGTCAGGAATTCCAATGCAACCCCTGTAAAAATTTGAAATTTTTTTATTCATCCCCGATTTGAAAATTGTTTATGTAGAATTAAGCTCGCACCTTTCCTGAATTCAAATCTGCTTTTGGAGCCGAGCTGCGACTTATAGTTTTCGAGAAAATGGGATTTTTGTATCGCTCTTCGAAGTAGTCAGGAATTCCAATGCAACCCCTGTAAAAATTTGAAATTTTTTTTTTCATCTCCGATTTGAAAATTGTTTATGTAGAATTAAGCTCGCACCTTTCCTGAATTCAAATCTGCTTTTGGAGCCGAGCTGCGACTTATAGTTTTCGAGAAAATGGGATTTTTGTATCGCTCTTCGAAGTAGTCAGGAATTCCAATGCAACCCCTGTAAAAATTTGAAATTTTTTTTTTCATCCCCGATTTGAAAATTGTTTGAGTAGAATTAAGCTCGCACCTTTCCTGAATTCAAATCTGCTTTTGGAGCCGAGCTGCGACTTATAGTTTTCGAGAAAATGGGATTTTTGTATCGCTCTTCGAGGTAGTCAGGAATTCCAATGCAACCCCTGTAAAAATTTTAAACTTTTTTTTTCATCCCCGATTTGAAAATTGTTTATGTAGAATTAAGCTCGCACCTTTCCTGAATTCAAATCTGCTTTTGGAGCCGAGCTGCGACTTATAGTTTTCGAGAAAATGGGATTTTTGTATCGCTCTTCGAAGTAGTCAGGAATTCCAATGCAACCCCTGTAAAAATTTGAAATTTTTTTATTCATCCCCGATTTGAAAATTGTTTATGTAGAATTAAGCTCGCACCTTTCCTGAATTCAAATCTGCTTTTGGAGCCGAGCTGCGACTTATAGTTTTCGAGAAAATGGGATTTTTGTACAGCTCTTCGAGGTAGTCAGGAATTCCAATGCAACCCCTGTAAAAATTTGAAATTTTTTTTTTCATCCCCGATTTGAAAATTGTTTATGTAGAATTAAGCTCGCACCTTTCCTGAATTCAAATCTGCTTTTGGAGCCGAGCTGCGACTTATAGTTTTCGAGAAAATGGGATTTTTGTATCGCTCTTCGAAGTAGTCAGGAATTCCAATGCAACCCCTGTAAAAATTTGAAATTTTTTTTTTCATCCCCGATTTGAAAATTGTTTATGTAGAATTAAGCTCGCAGATTTGAATTCAGGAAAGGTGGTTTTTTTTTTCATCCCCGATTTGAAAATTGTTTATGTAGAATTAAGCTCGCAGATTTGAATTCAGGAAAGGTGCGAGCTTAATTCTACATAAACAATTTTCAAATCGGGGATGAAAAAAAAAATTTCAAATTTTTACAGGGGTTGCATTGGAATTCCTGACTACCTCGAAGAGCGATACAAAAATCCCATTTTCTCGAAAACTATAAGTCGCAGCTCGGCTCCAAAAGCAGATTTGAATTCAGGAAAGGTGCGAGCTTAATTCTACATAAACAATTTACAAAACGGGGATGAATAAAAAAATTTCAAATTTTTACAGGGGTTGCATTGGAATTCCTGACTACTTCGAAGAGCGATACAAAAATCCCATTTTCTCGAAAACTATAAGTCGCAGCTCGGCTCCAAAAGCAGATTTGAATTCAGGAAAGGTGCGAGCTTAATTCTACATAAACAATTTTCAAATCGGGGATGAAAAAAAAAATTTCAAATTTTTACAGGGGTTGCATTGGAATTCCTGACTACCTCGAAGAGCGATACAAAAATCCCATTTTCTCGAAAACTATAAGTCGCAGCTCGGCTCCAAAAGCAGATTTGAATTCAGGAAAGGTGCGAGCTTAATTCTACACAAACAATTTTCAAATCGGGGATGAAAAAAAAAATTTCAAATTTTTACAAAGCTCGCACCTTTCCTGAATTCAAATCTGCTGTTGGAGCCGAGTTGCGACTTATAGTTTTCGAGAAAATGGGATTTTTGTATCGCTCTTCGAGGTAGTCAGGAATTCCAATGCAACCCCTGTAAAAATTTAATTTTTTTTTCTTCATCCCCGCGATTTGAAAATTGTTTATGTAGAATTAAGCTCGCACCTTTCCTGAATTCAAATCTGCTTTTGGAGCCGATCTGCGACTTATAGTTTTCGAGAAAATGGGATTTTTGTATCGCTCTTCGAAGTAGTCAGGAATTCCTATGCAACCCCTGTAAATATTTGAAATTTTTTTTTTCATCCCCGATTTGAAAATTGTTTATGTAGAATTAAGCTCGCACCTTTCCTGAATTCAAATCTGCTTTTGGAGCCGAGTTGCGACTTATAGTTTTCGAGAAAATGGGATTTTTGTATCGCTCTTCGAGGTAGTCAGGAATTCCAATGCAACCCCTGTAAAAATTTAAATTTTTTTTCTTCATCCCCGATTTGAAAATTATTTATGTAGAATTAAGCTCGCACCTTTCCTGAATTCAAATCTGCTTTTGGAGCCGAGCTGCGACTTATAGTTTTCGAGAAAATGGGATTTTTGTATCGCTCTTTTTTTCATCCCCGATTTGAAAATTGTTTATGTAGAATTAAGCTCGCAGATTTGAATTCAGGAAAGGTGCGAGCTTAATTCTACATAAACAATTTTCAAATCGGGGATGAAAAAAAAAATTTCAAATTTTTACAGGGGTTGCATTGGAATTCCTGACTACCTCGAAGAGCGATACAAAAATCCCATTTTCTCGAAAACTATAAGTCGCAGCTCGGCTCCAAAAGCAGATTTGAATTCAGGAAAGGTGCGAGCTTAATTCTACATAAACAATTTTCAAAACGGGGATGAATAAAAAAATTTCAAATTTTTACAGGGGTTGCATTGGAATTCCTGACTACTTCGAAGAGCGATACAAAAATCCCATTTTCTCGAAAATTATAAGTCGCAGCTCGGCTCCAAAAGCAGATTTGAATTCAGGAAAGGTGCGAGCTTAATTCTACATAAACAATTTTCAAATCGGGGATGAAAAAAAAAATTTCAAATTTTTACAAAGCTCGCACCTTTCCTGAATTCAAATCTGCTGTTGGAGCCGAGTTGCTCTTCGAGGTAGTCAGGAATTCCAATGCAACCCCTGTAAAAATTTAATTTTTTTTTCTTCATCCCCGATTTGAAAATTGTTTATGTAGAATTAAGCTCGCACCTTTCCTGAATTCAAATCTGCTTTTGGAGCCGAGCTGCGACTTATAGTTTTCGAGAAAATGGGATTTTTGTATCGCTCTTCGAAGTAGTCAGGAATTCCTATGCAACCCCTGTAAATATTTGAAATTTTTTTTTTCATCCCCGATTTGAAAATTGTTTATGTGGAATTAAGCTCGCACCTTTCCTGAATTCAAATCTGCTTTTGGAGCCGAGTTGCGACTTATAGTTTTCGAGAAAATGGGATTTTTGTATCGCTCTTCGAGGTAGTCAGGAATTCCAATGCAACCCCTGTAAAAATTTAAATTTTTTTTCTTCATCCCCGATTTGAAAATTATTTATGTAGAATTAAGCTCGCACCTTTCCTGAATTCAAATCTGCTTTTGGAGCCGAGCTGCGACTTATAGTTTTCGAGAAAATGGGATTTTTGTATCGCTCTTCGAAGTAGTCAGGAATTCCTATGCAACCCCTGTAAATATTTGAAATTTTTTTTCATCCCCGATTTGAAAATTGTTTATGTAGAATTAAGCTCGCACCTTTCCTGAATTCAAATCTGCTTTTGGAGCCGAGCTGCGACTTATAGTTTTCGAGAAAATGGGATTTTTGTATCGCTCTTCGAGGTAGTCAGGAATTCCAATGCAACCCCTGTAAAAATTTGAAATTTTTTTTTTCATCCCCAATTTGAAAATTGTTTATGTAGAATTAATCTCGAACCTTTCCTGAATTCAAATCTGCGAGCTTAATTCTACATAAATTTTTTTTTTTTATTTTTTAAATAAATTTTTTTTTTCATCCCCGATTTGAAAATTGTTTATGTAGAATTAAGCTCGCACCTTTCCTGAATTCAAATCTGCTTTTGGAGCCGAGTTGCGACTTATAGTTTTCGAGAAAATGGGATTTTTGTATCGCTCTTCGAGGTAGTCAGGAATTCCAATGCAACCCCTGTAAAAATTTAAATTTTTTTTCTTCATCCCCGATTTGAAAATTGTTTATGTAGAATTAAGCTCGCACCTTTCCTGAATTCAAATCTGCTTTTGGAGCCGAGCTGCGACTTATAGTTTTCGAGAAAATGGGATTTTTGTTTCGGACTTCGAGGTAGTCAGGAATTCCAATGCAACCCCTGTAAAAATTTGAAATTTTTTTTTTATCCCCGATTTGAAAATTGTTTATGTAGAATTAAGCTCGCACCTTTCCTGAATTCAAATCTGCTTTTGGAGCCGAGCTGCGACTTATAGTTTTCGAGAAAATGAGATTTCTGTATCGCTCTTCGAAGTAGTCAGGAATTCCAATGCAACCCCTGTAAAAATTTGAAATTTTTTTTTTATCCCCGATTTGAAAATTGTTTATGTAGAATTAAGCTCGCACCTTTCCTGAATTCAAATCTGCTTTTGGAGCCGAGCTGCGACTTATAGTTTTCGAGAAAATGAGATTTCTGTATCGCTCTTCGAAGTAGTCAGGAATTCCAATGCAACCCCTGTAAAAATTTGAAATTTTTTTTTTATCCCCGATTTGAAAATTGTTTATGTAGAATTAAGCTCGCACCTTTCCTGAATTCAAATCTGCTTTTGGAGCCGAGCTGCGACTTATAGTTTTCGAGAAAATGAGATTTTTGTATCGCTCTTCGAAGTAGTCAGGAATTCCAATGCAACCCCTGTAAAAATTTGAAATTTTTTATTCATCCCCGATTTGAAAATTGTTTGTGTAGAATTAAGCTCGCACCTTTCCTGAATTCAAATCTGCTTTTGGACCCGGGCTGCGACTTATAGTTTTCGAGAAAATGGGATTTTTGTATAGTCAGGAATTCCAATGCAACCCCTGTAAAAATTTTAATTTTTTTTTTCATCCCCGATTTGAAAATTGTTTATGTAGAATTAAGCTCGCACCTTTCCTGAATTCAAATCTGCTTTTGGAGCCGAGCTGCGACTTATAGTTTTCGAGAAAATGGGATATTTGTATCGCTCTTCGAGGTAGTCAGGAATTCCAATGCAACCCCTGTAAAAATTTGAAATTTTTTATTCATCCCCGATTTGAAAATTGTTTATGTAGAATTAAGCTCGCACCTTTCCTGAATTCAAATCTGCTTTTGGAGCCGAGCTGCGACTTATAGTTTTCGAGAAAATGAGATTTTTGTATCGCTCTTCGAAGTAGTCAGGAATTCCAATGCAACCCCTGTAAAAATTTGAAATTTTTTATTCATCCCCGATTTGAAAATTGTTTATGTAGAATTAAGCTCGCACCTTTCCTGAATTCAAATCTGCTTTTGGAGCCGAGCTGCGACTTATAGTTTTCGAGAAAATGGGATTTTTGTATCGCTCTTCGAGGTAGTCAGGAATTCCAATGCAACCCCTGTAAAAATTTGAAATTTTTTTTTCATCCCCGATTTGAAAATTGTTTATGTAGAATTGAGCTCGCACCTTTCCTGAATTCAAATCTGCTTTTGGAGCCGAGCTGCGACTTATAGTTTTCGAGAAAATGGGATATTTGTATCGCTCTTCGAGGTAGTCAGGAATTCCAATGCAACCCCTGTAAAAATTTTAATTTTTTTTTTCATCCCCGATTTGAAAATTGTTTATGTAGAATTAAGCTCGCACCTTTCCTGAATTCAAATCTGCTTTTGGAGCCGAGCTGCGACTTATAGTTTTCGAGAAAATGGGATATTTGTATCGCTCTTCGAGGTAGTCAGGAATTCCAATGCAACCCCTGTAAAAATTTTAATTTTTTTTTTTCATTACCGATTTGAAAATTGTTTATGTAGAATTAAGCTCGCACCTTTCCTGAATTCAAATCTGTTTTTGGAGCCGAGCTGCGACTTATAGTTTTCGAGAAAATGGGATTTTTGTATCGCTCTTCGAAGTGGTCAGGAATTCCAATGCAACCCCTGTAAAAATTTGAAATTTTTTTTTCATCCCCGATTTGAAAATTGTTTATGTAGAATTAAGCTCGCACCTTTCCTGAATTCAAATCTGCTTTTGGAGCCGAGCTGCGACTTATAGTTTTCGAGAAAATGGGATTTTTGTATCGCTCTTCGAGGTAGTCAGGAATTCCAATGCAACTCCTGTAAAAATTTGAAATTTTTTTTCATCCCCGATTTGAAAATTGTTTATGTAGAATTAAGCTCGCACCTTTCCTGAATTCAAATCTGCTTTTGGAGCCGAGCTGCGACTTATAGTTTTCGAGAAAATGGGATATTTGTATCGCTCTTCGAGGTAGTCAGGAATTCCAATGCAACCCCTGTAAAAATTTTAATTTTTTTTTTTTCATCCCCGATTTGAAAATTGTTTATGTAGAATTAAGCTCGCACCTTTCCTGAATTCAAATCTGCTTTTGGAGCCGAGCTGCGACTTATAGTTTTCGAGAAAATGGGATTTTTGTATCGCTCTTCGAGGTAGTCAGGAATTCCAATGCAACCCCTGTAAAAATTTTAAATTTTTTTTTCATCCCCGATTTGAAAATTGTTTATGTAGAATTAAGCTCGCACCTTTCCTGAATTCAAATCTGCTTTTGGAGCCAAGCTGCGACTTATAATTTTCGAGAAAATGGAATTTTTGTTTCGGTCTTCAAGGTAGTCAGGAATTCTGCAACCCCTGTAAAAATTTGAAATTTTTTTTTTCATCCCCGATTTGAAAATTGTTTATGTAGAATTAAGCTCGCACCTTTCCTGAATTCAAATCTGCTTTTGGAGCCGAGCTGCGACTTATAGTTTTCGAGAAAATGGGATTTTTGTATCGCTCTTCGAGGTAGTCAGGAATTCCAATGCAACCCCTGTAAAAATTTGAAATTTTTTTTTTCATCCCTGATTTGAAAATTGTTTATGTAGAATTAAGCTCGCACCTTTCCTGAATTCAAATCTGCTTTTGGAGCCGAGCTGCGACTTATAGTTTTCGAGAAAATGGGATTTTTGTATCGCTCTTCGAAGTAGTCAGGAATTCCAATGCAACCCCTGTAAAATTTTAAATTTTTTTTTTCATCCCCGATTTGAAAACTGTTTATGTAGAATTAAGCTCGCACCTTTCCTGAATTCAAATCTGCTTTTGGAGCCGAGCTGCGACTTATAGTTTTCGAGAAAATGGGATTTTTGTTTCGGTCTTCGAGGTAGTCAGGAATTCCAATGCAACCCCTGTAAAAATTTGAAACTTTTTTTTTCATCCCCGATTTGAAAATTGTTTATGTAGAATTAAGCTCGCACCTTTCCTGAATTCAAATCTGCTTTTGGAGCCGAGCTGCGACTTATAGTTTTCGAGAAAATGGGATTTTTGTATCGCTCTTCGAAGTAGTCAGGAATTCCAATGCAACCCCTGTAAAAATTTGAAATTTTTTTTTTCATCCCCGATTTGAAAATTGTTTATGTAGAATTAAGCTCGCACCTTTCCTGAATTCAAATCTGCTTTTGGAGCCGAGCTGCGACTTATAGTTTTCGAGAAAATGGGATTTTTGTTTCGGTCTTCGAGGTAGTCAGGAATTCCAATGCAACCCCTGTAAAAATTTGAAACTTTTTTTTTCATCCCCGATTTGAAAATTGTTTATGTAGAATTAAGCTCGCACCTTTCCTGAATTCAAATCTGCTTTTGGAGCCGAGCTGCGACTTATAGTTTTCGAGAAAATGGGATTTTTGTATCGCTTTTCGAGGTAGTCAGGAATTCCAATGCAACCCCTGTAAAAATTTGAATTTTTTTTTTTCATCCCCGATTTCAAAATTGTTTATGTAGAATTAAGCTCGCACCTTTCCTGAATTCAAATCTGCTTTTGGAGCCGAGCTGCGACTTATAGTTTTCGAGAAAATGAGATTTTTGTATCGCTCTTCGAAGTAGTCAGGAATTCCAATGCAACCCCTGTAAAAATTTTAACCTTTTTTTTTCATCCCCGATTTGAAAATTGTTTGTGTAGAATTAAGCTCGCACCTTTCCTGAATTCAAATCTGCTTTTGGAGCCGAGCTGCGACTTATAGTTTTCGAGAAAATGGGATATTTGTATCGCTCTTCGAGGTAGTCAGGAATTCCAATGCAACCCCTGTAAAAATTTTAATTTTTTTTTTTCATTACCGATTTGAAAATTGTTTATGTAGAATTAAGCTCGCACCTTTCCTGAATTCAAATCTGTTTTTGGAGCCGAGCTGCGACTTATAGTTTTCGAGAAAATGGGATTTTTGTATCGCTCTTCGAAGTAGTCAGGAATTCCAATGCAACCCCTGTAAAAATTTGAAATTTTTTTTTCATCCCCGATTTGAAAATTGTTTATGTAGAATTAAGCTCGCACCTTTCCTGAATTCAAATCTGCTTTTGGAGCCGAGCTGCGACTTATAGTTTTCGAGAAAATGGGATTTTTGTATCGCTCTTCGAGGTAGTCAGGAATTCAAAATTTGAAATTTTTTTTTTTCATCCCCGATTTGAAAATTGTTTATGTAGAATTAAGCTCGCACCTTTCCTGAATTCAAATCTGCTTTTGGAGCCGAGCTGCGACTTATAGTTTTCGAGAAAATGGGATTTTTGTATCGCTCTTCGAGGTAGTCAGGAATTCCAATGCAACCCCTGTAAAAATTTTAAATTTTTTTTTCATCCCCGATTTGAAAATTGTTTATGTAGAATTAAGCTCGCACCTTTCCTGAATTCAAATCTGCTTTTGGAGCCGAGCTGCGACTTATAATTTTCGAGAAAATGGAATTTTTGTTTCGGTCTTCAAGGTAGTCAGGAATTCTGCAACCCCTGTAAAAATTTGAAATTTTTTTTTTCATCCCCGATTTGAAAATTGTTTATGTAGAATTAAGCTCGCACCTTTCCTGAATTCAAATCTGCTTTTGGAGCCGAGCTGCGACTTATAGTTTTCGAGAAAATGGGATTTTTGTATCGCTCTTCGAGGTAGTCAGGAATTCCAATGTAAAAATTTGAAATTTTTTTTTTCATCCCCGATTTGAAAATTGTTTATGTAGAATTAAGCTCGCACCTTTCCTGAATTCAAATCTGCTTTTGGAGCCGAGCTGCGACTTATAGTTTTCGAGAAAATGGGATTTTTGTATCGCTCTTCGAAGTAGTCAGGAATTCCAATGCAACCCCTGTAAAAATTTTAAATTTTTTTTTTCATCCCCGATTTGAAAATTGTTTATGTAGAATTAAGCTCGCACCTTTCCTGAATTCAAATCTGCTTTTGGAGCCGAGCTGCGACTTATAGTTTTCGAGAAAATGGGATTTTTGTTTCGGTCTTCGAGGTAGTCAGGAATTCCAATGCTACCCCTGTAAAAATTTTAAATTTTTTTTTTCATCCCCGATTTGAAAATTGTTTATGTAGAATTAAGCTCGCACCTTTCCTGAATTCAAATATGCTTTTGGAGCCGAGCTGCGACTTATAGTTTTCGAGAAAATGGGATTTTTGTATCGCTCTTCGAGGTAGTCAGGAATTCCAATGCAACCCCTGTAAAAATTTGAAACTTTTTTTTTCATCCCCGATTTGAAAATTGTTTATGTAGAATTAAGCTCGCACCTTTCCTGAATTCAAATCTGCTTTTGGAGCCGAGCTGCGACTTATAGTTTTCGAGAAAATGGGATTTTTGTATCGCTTTTCGAGGTAGTCAGGAATTCCAATGCAACCCCTGTAAAAATTTGAATTTTTTTTTTTCATCCCCGATTTCAAAATTGTTTATGCAGAATTAAGCTCGCACCTTTCCTGAATTCAAATCTGCTTTTGGAGCCGAGCTGCGACTTATAGTTTTCGAGAAAATGAGATTTTTGTATCGCTCTTCGAAGTAGTCAGGAATTCCAATGCAACCCCTGTAAAAATTTTAAATTTTTTTTTTCATCCCCGATTTGAAAATTGTTTGTGTAGAATTAAGCTCGCACCTTTCCTGAATTCAAATCTGCTTTTGGAGCCGAGCTGCGACTTATAGTTTTCGAGAAAATGGGATTTTTGTTTCGATCTTCGAGGTAGTCAGGAATTCCAATGCAACCCCTGTAAAAATTTGAAATTTTTTTTTTCATCCCCGATTTGAAAATTGTTTATGTAGAATTAAGCTCGCACCTTTCCTGAATTCAAATCTGCTTTTGGAGCCGAGCTGCGACTTATAGTTTTCGAGAAAATGGGATTTTTGTATCGCTCTTCGAGGTAGTCAGGAATTCCAATGCAACCCCTGTAAAAATTTGAAACTTTTTTTTTCATCCCCGATTTGAAAATTGTTTATGTAGAACTAAGCTCGAACCTTTCCTGAACTCAAATCTGCTTTTGGAGCCGAGCTGCGACTTATAGTTTTCGAGAAAATGAGATTTTTGTATCGCTCTTCGAAGTTGTCAGGAATTCCAATGCAACCCCTGTAAAAATTTTAAATTTTTTTTTTCATCCCCGATTTGAAAATTGTTTATGTAGAATTAAGCTCGCACCTTTCCTGAATTCAAATCTGCTTTTGGAGCCGAGCTGCGACTTATAGTTTTCGAGAAAATGGGATTTTTGTATCGCTCTTCGAGGTAGTCAGGAATTCCAATGCAACCCCTGTAAAAGTTTGAAACTTTTTTTTTCATCCCCGATTTGAAAATTGTTTATGTAGAATTAAGCTCGAACCTTTCCTGAACTCAAATCTGCTTTTGGAGCCGAGCTGCGACTTATAGTTTTCGAGAAAATGAGATTTTTGTATCGCTCTTCGAAGTAGTCAGGAATTCCAATGCAACCCCTGTAAAAATTTAAAATTTTTTTTTCATCCCCGATTTAAAAATTGTTTATGTAGAATTAAGCTCGCACCTTTCCTGAATTCATATCTGCTTTTGGAGCCGAGCTGCGACTTATAGTTTTCGAGAAAATGGGATTTTTGTATCGCTTTTCGAGGTAGTCAGGAATTCCAATGCAACCCCTGTAAAAATTTGAAATTTTTTTTTTCATCCCCGATTTCAAAATTGTTTATGTAGAATTAAGCTCGCACCTTTCCTGAATTCAAATCTGCTTTTGGAGCCGAGCTGCGACTTATAGTTTTCGAGAAAATGAGATTTTTGTATCGCTCTTCGAAGTAGTCAGGAATTCCAATGCAACCCCTGTAAAAATTTGAAATTTTTTTTTTCATCCCCGATTTGAAAATTGTTTGTGTAGAATTAAGCTCGCACCTTTCCTGAATTCAAATCTGCTTTTGGAGCCGAGCTGCGACTTATAGTTTTCGAGAAAATGGGATATTTGTATCGCTCTTCGAGGTAGTCAGGAATTCCAATGCAACCCCTGTAAAAATTTTAATTTTTTTTTTTCATTACCGATTTGAAAATTGTTTATGTAGAATTAAGCTCGCACCTTTCCTGAATTCAAATCTGTTTTTGGAGCCGAGCTGCGACTTATAGTTTTCGAGAAAATGGGATTTTTGTATCGCTCTTCGAAGTAGTCAGGAATTCCAATGCAACCCCTGTAAAAATTTGAAATTTTTTTTTCATCCCCGATTTGAAAATTGTTTATGTAGAATTAAGCTCGCACCTTTCCTGAATTCAAATCTGCTTTTGGAGCCGAGCTGCGACTTATAGTTTTCGAGAAAATGGGATTTTTGTATCGCTCTTCGAGGTAGTCAGGAATTCAAAATTTGAAATTTTTTTATTCATCCCCGATTTTAAAATTGTTTATGTAGAATTAAGCTCGCACCTTTCCTGAATTCAAATCTGCTTTTGGAGCCGAGCTGCGACTTATAGTTTTCGAGAAAATGGGATTTTTGTATCGCTCTTCGAGGTAGTCAGGAATTCCAATGCAACCCCTGTAAAAATTTTAAATTTTTTTTTCATCCCCGATTTGAAAATTGTTTATGTAGAATTAAGCTCGCACCTTTCCTGAATTCAAATCTGCTTTTGGAGCCGAGCTGCGACTTATAATTTTCGAGAAAATGGAATTTTTGTTTCGGTCTTCAAGGTAGTCAGGAATTCTGCAACCCCTGTAAAAATTTGAAATTTTTTTTTTCATCCCCGATTTGAAAATTGTTTATGTAGAATTAAGCTCGCACCTTTCCTGAATTCAAATCTGCTTTTGGAGCCGAGCTGCGACTTATAGTTTTCGAGAAAATGGGATTTTTGTATCGCTTTTCGAGGTAGTCAGGAATTCCAATGCAACCCCTGTAAAAATTTGAAATTTTTTTTTTCATCCCCGATTTCAAAATTGTTTATGTAGAATTAAGCTCGCACCTTTCCTGAATTCAAATCTGCTTTTGGAGCCGAGCTGCGACTTATAGTTTCGAGAAAATGGGATTTTTGTATCGCTCTTCGAAGTAGTCAGGAATTCCAATGCAACCCCTGTAAAAATTTGAAATTTTTTTTTTCATCCCCGATTTGAAAATTGTTTATGTAGAATTAAGCTCGCACCTTTCCTGAATTCAAATCTGCTTTTGGAGCCGAGCTGCGACTTATAGTTTTCGAGAAAATGGGATTTTTGTATCGCTCTTCGAGGTAGTCAGGAATTCCAATGCAACCCCTGTAAAAATTTGAAATTTTTTTTTTCATCCCCGATTTGAAAATTGTTTATGTAGAATTAAGCTCGCACCTTTCCTGAATTCAAATCTGCTTTTGGAGCCGAGCTGCGACTTATAGTTTTCGAGAAAATGGGATTTTTGTATCGCTCTTCGAAGTAGTCAGGAATTCCAATGCAACCCCTGTAAAAATTTGAAATTTTTTTTTTCATCCCCGATTTGAAAATTGTTTATGTAGAATTAAGCTCGCACCTTTCCTGAATTCAAATCTGCTTTTGGAGCCGAGCTGCGACTTATAGTTTTCGAGAAAATGGGATTTTTGTTTCGGTCTTCGAGGTAGTCAGGAATTCCAATGCAACCCCTGTAAAAATTTTAAATTTTTTTTTTCATCCCCGATTTGAAAATTGTTTATGTAGAATTAAGCTCGCACCTTTCCTGAATTCAAATCTGCTTTTGGAGCCGAGCTGCGACTTATAGTTTTCGAGAAAATGGGATTTTTGTATCGCTCTTCGAGGTAGTCAGGAATTCCAATGCAACCCCTGTAAAAATTTGAAACTTTTTTTTTCATCCCCGATTTGAAAATTGTTTATGTAGAATTAAGCTCGCACCTTTCCTGAATTCAAATCTGCTTTTGGAGCCGAGCTGCGACTTATAGTTTTCGAGAAAATGGGATTTTTGTATCGCTTTTCGAGGTAGTCAGGAATTCCAATGCAACCCCTGTAAAAATTTGAATTTTTTTTTTTCATCCCCGATTTCAAAATTGTTTATGCAGAATTAAGCTCACACCTTTCCTGAATTCAAATCTGCTTTTGGAGCCGAGCTGCGACTTATAGTTTTCGAGAAAATGAGATTTTTGTATCGCTCTTCGAAGTAGTCAGGAATTCCAATGCAACCCCTGTAAAAATTTGAAATTTTTTTTTTCATCCCCGATTTGAAAATTGTTTGTGTAGAATTAAGCTCGCACCTTTCCTGAATTCAAATCTGCTTTTGGAGCCGAGCTGCGACTTATAGTTTTCGAGAAAATGGGATTTTTGTTTCGATCTTCGAGGTAGTCAGGAATTCCAATGCAACCCCTGTAAAAATTTGAAATTTTTTTTTTCATCCCCGATTTGAAAATTGTTTATGTAGAATTAAGCTCGCACCTTTCCTGAATTCAAATATGCTTTTGGAGCCGAGCTGCGACTTATAGTTTTCGAGAAAATGGGATTTTTGTATCGCTCTTCGAGGTAGTCAGGAATTCCAATGCAACCCCTGTAAAAATTTGAAACTTTTTTTTTCATCCCCGATTTGAAAATTGTTTATGTAGAACTAAGCTCGAACCTTTCCTGAACTCAAATCTGCTTTTGGAGCCGAGCTGCGACTTATAGTTTTCGAGAAAATGAGATTTTTGTATCGCTCTTCGAAGTAGTCAGGAATTCCAATGCAACCCCTGTAAAAATTTGAAATTTTTTTTTTCATCCCCGATTTGAAAATTGTTTATGTAGAATTAAGCTCGCACCTTTCCTGAATTCAAATCTGCTTTTGGAGCCGAGCTGCGACTTATAGTTTTCGAGAAAATGGGATTTTTGTATCGCTCTTCGAGGTAGTCAGGAATTCCAATGCAACCCCTGTAAAAGTTTGAAACTTTTTTTTTCATCCCCGATTTGAAAATTGTTTATGTAGAATTAAGCTCGAACCTTTCCTGAACTCAAATCTGCTTTTGGAGCCGAGCTGCGACTTATAGTTTTCGAGAAAATGAGATTTTTGTATCGCTCTTCGAAGTAGTCAGGAATTCCAATGCAACCCCTGTAAAAATTTGAAATTTTTTTTTTCATCCCCGATTTGAAAATTGTTTGTGTAGAATTAAGCTCGCACCTTTCCTGAATTCAAATCTGCTTTTGGAGCCGAGCTGCGACTTATAGTTTTCGAGAAAATGAGATTTTTGTATCGCTCTTCGAGGTAGTCAGGAATTCCAATGCAACCCCTGTAAAAATTTGAAATTTTTTTTTTCATCCCCGATTTGAAAATTGTTTGTGTAGAATTAAGCTCGCACCTTTCCTGAATTCAAATCTGCTTTTGGAGCCGAGCTGCGACTTATAGTTTTCGAGAAAATGGGATTTTTGTATCGCTTTTCGAGGTAGTCAGGAATTCCAATGCAACCCCTGTAAAAATTTGAAATTTTTTTTTTCATCCCCGATTTCAAAATTGTTTATGTAGAATTAAGCTCGCACCTTTCCTGAATTCAAATCTGCTTTTGGAGCCGAGCTGCGACTTATAGTTTTCGAGAAAATGAGATTTTTGTATCGCTCTTCGAGGTAGTCAGGAATTCCAATGCAACCCCTGTAAAAATTTTAAACTTTTTTTTTCATCCCCGATTTGAAAATTGTTTATGTAGAATTAAGCTCGCACCTTTCCTGAATTCAAATCTGCTTTTGGAGCCGAGCTGCGACTTATAGTTTTCGAGAAAATGGGATTTTTGTATCGCTCTTCGAAGTAGCCAGGAATTCCAATGCAACCCCTGTAAAAATTTTAAATTTTTTTTTTCATCCCCGATTTGAAAATTGTTTATGTAGAATTAAGCTCGCACCTTTCCTGAATTCAAATCTGCTTTTGGAGCCGAGCTGCGACTTATAGTTTTCGAGAAAATGGGATTTTTGTATCGCTCTTCGAGGTAGTCAGGAATTCCAATGCAACCCCTGTAAAAATTTTAAACTTTTTTTTTCATCCCCGATTTGAAAATTGTTTATGTAGAATTAAGCTCGCACCTTTCCTGAATTCAAATCTGCTTTTGGAGCCGAGCTGCGACTTATAGTTTTCGAGAAAATGGGATTTTTGTATCGCTCTTCGAAGTAGTCAGGAATTCCAATGCAACCCCTGTAAAAATTTGAAATTTTTTTTTTCATCCCCGATTTGAAAATTGTTTGTGTAGAATTAAGCTCGCACCTTTCCTGAATTCAAATCTGCTTTTGGAGCCGAGCTGCGACTTATAGTTTTCGAGAAAATGGGATTTTTGTATCGCTCTTCGAGGTAGTCAGGAATTCCAATGCAACCCCTGTAAAAATTTGAAATTTTTTTTTTCATCCCCGATTTGAAAATTGCTTATGTAGAATTAAGCTCGCACCTTTCCTGAATTCAAATCTGCTTTTGGAGCCGAGCTGCGACTTATAGTTTTCGAGAAAATGGGATTTTTGTATCGCTCTTCGAGGTAGTCAGGAATTCCAATGCAACCCCTGTAAAAATTTGAAACTTTTTTTTTCATCCCCGATTTGAAAATTGTTTATGTAGAATTAAGCTCGCACCTTTCCTGAATTCAAATCTGCTTTTGGAGCCGAGCTGCGACTTATAGTTTTCGAGAAAATGGGATT
This sequence comes from Blera fallax, assembly GCA_946965025.1. Classification (NCBI taxonomy): domain Eukaryota; kingdom Metazoa; phylum Arthropoda; class Insecta; order Diptera; family Syrphidae; genus Blera; species Blera fallax. The sequence continues at coordinate 22,781,126 of OX337248.1, read as the reverse complement.
TTTGTATCGCTTTTCGAGGTAGTCAGGAATTCCAATGCAACCCCTGTAAAAATTTGAATTTTTTTTTTTCATCCCCGATTTCAAAATTGTTTATGCAGAATTAAGCTCACACCTTTCCTGAATTCAAATCTGCTTTTGGAGCCGAGCTGCGACTTATAGTTTTCGAGAAAATGAGATTTTTGTATCGCTCTTCGAAGTAGTCAGGAATTCCAATGCAACCCCTGTAAAAATTTGAAATTTTTTTTTTCATCCCCGATTTGAAAATTGTTTGTGTAGAATTAAGCTCGCACCTTTCCTGAATTCAAATCTGCTTTTGGAGCCGAGCTGCGACTTATAGTTTTCGAGAAAATGGGATTTTTGTTTCGATCTTCGAGGTAGTCAGGAATTCCAATGCAACCCCTGTAAAAATTTGAAATTTTTTTTTTCATCCCCGATTTGAAAATTGTTTATGTAGAATTAAGCTCGCACCTTTCCTGAATTCAAATATGCTTTTGGAGCCGAGCTGCGACTTATAGTTTTCGAGAAAATGGGATTTTTGTATCGCTCTTCGAGGTAGTCAGGAATTCCAATGCAACCCCTGTAAAAATTTGAAACTTTTTTTTTCATCCCCGATTTGAAAATTGTTTATGTAGAACTAAGCTCGAACCTTTCCTGAACTCAAATCTGCTTTTGGAGCCGAGCTGCGACTTATAGTTTTCGAGAAAATGAGATTTTTGTATCGCTCTTCGAAGTAGTCAGGAATTCCAATGCAACCCCTGTAAAAATTTGAAATTTTTTTTTTCATCCCCGATTTGAAAATTGTTTATGTAGAATTAAGCTCGCACCTTTCCTGAATTCAAATCTGCTTTTGGAGCCGAGCTGCGACTTATAGTTTTCGAGAAAATGGGATTTTTGTATCGCTCTTCGAGGTAGTCAGGAATTCCAATGCAACCCCTGTAAAAGTTTGAAACTTTTTTTTTCATCCCCGATTTGAAAATTGTTTATGTAGAATTAAGCTCGAACCTTTCCTGAACTCAAATCTGCTTTTGGAGCCGAGCTGCGACTTATAGTTTTCGAGAAAATGAGATTTTTGTATCGCTCTTCGAAGTAGTCAGGAATTCCAATGCAACCCCTGTAAAAATTTGAAATTTTTTTTTTCATCCCCGATTTGAAAATTGTTTGTGTAGAATTAAGCTCGCACCTTTCCTGAATTCAAATCTGCTTTTGGAGCCGAGCTGCGACTTATAGTTTTCGAGAAAATGAGATTTTTGTATCGCTCTTCGAGGTAGTCAGGAATTCCAATGCAACCCCTGTAAAAATTTGAAATTTTTTTTTTCATCCCCGATTTGAAAATTGTTTGTGTAGAATTAAGCTCGCACCTTTCCTGAATTCAAATCTGCTTTTGGAGCCGAGCTGCGACTTATAGTTTTCGAGAAAATGGGATTTTTGTATCGCTTTTCGAGGTAGTCAGGAATTCCAATGCAACCCCTGTAAAAATTTGAAATTTTTTTTTTCATCCCCGATTTCAAAATTGTTTATGTAGAATTAAGCTCGCACCTTTCCTGAATTCAAATCTGCTTTTGGAGCCGAGCTGCGACTTATAGTTTTCGAGAAAATGAGATTTTTGTATCGCTCTTCGAGGTAGTCAGGAATTCCAATGCAACCCCTGTAAAAATTTTAAACTTTTTTTTTCATCCCCGATTTGAAAATTGTTTATGTAGAATTAAGCTCGCACCTTTCCTGAATTCAAATCTGCTTTTGGAGCCGAGCTGCGACTTATAGTTTTCGAGAAAATGGGATTTTTGTATCGCTCTTCGAAGTAGTCAGGAATTCCAATGCAACCCCTGTAAAAATTTGAAATTTTTTTTTTCATCCCCGATTTGAAAATTGTTTGTGTAGAATTAAGCTCGCACCTTTCCTGAATTCAAATCTGCTTTTGGAGCCGAGCTGCGACTTATAGTTTTCGAGAAAATGGGATTTTTGTATCGCTCTTCGAGGTAGTCAGGAATTCCAATGCAACCCCTGTAAAAATTTGAAATTTTTTTTTTCATCCCCGATTTGAAAATTGCTTATGTAGAATTAAGCTCGCACCTTTCCTGAATTCAAATCTGCTTTTGGAGCCGAGCTGCGACTTATAGTTTTCGAGAAAATGGGATTTTTGTATCGCTCTTCGAGGTAGTCAGGAATTCCAATGCAACCCCTGTAAAAATTTGAAACTTTTTTTTTCATCCCCGATTTGAAAATTGTTTATGTAGAATTAAGCTCGCACCTTTCCTGAATTCAAATCTGCTTTTGGAGCCGAGCTGCGACTTATAGTTTTCGAGAAAATGGGATTTTTGTATCGCTTTTCGAGGTAGTCAGGAATTCCAATGCAACCCCTGTAAAAATTTGAATTTTTTTTTTTCATCCCCGATTTCAAAATTGTTTATGCAGAATTAAGCTCACACCTTTCCTGAATTCAAATCTGCTTTTGGAGCCGAGCTGCGACTTATAGTTTTCGAGAAAATGAGATTTTTGTATCGCTCTTCGAAGTAGTCAGGAATTCCAATGCAACCCCTGTAAAAATTTGAAATTTTTTTTTTCATCCCCGATTTGAAAATTGTTTGTGTAGAATTAAGCTCGCACCTTTCCTGAATTCAAATCTGCTTTTGGAGCCGAGCTGCGACTTATAGTTTTCGAGAAAATGGGATTTTTGTTTCGATCTTCGAGGTAGTCAGGAATTCCAATGCAACCCCTGTAAAAATTTGAAATTTTTTTTTTCATCCCCGATTTGAAAATTGTTTATGTAGAATTAAGCTCGCACCTTTCCTGAATTCAAATATGCTTTTGGAGCCGAGCTGCGACTTATAGTTTTCGAGAAAATGGGATTTTTGTATCGCTCTTCGAGGTAGTCAGGAATTCCAATGCAACCCCTGTAAAAATTTGAAACTTTTTTTTTCATCCCCGATTTGAAAATTGTTTATGTAGAACTAAGCTCGAACCTTTCCTGAACTCAAATCTGCTTTTGGAGCCGAGCTGCGACTTATAGTTTTCGAGAAAATGAGATTTTTGTATCGCTCTTCGAGGTAGTCAGGAATTCCAATGCAACCCCTGTAAAAATTTGAAATTTTTTTTTTCATCCCCGATTTGAAAATTGTTTATGTAGAATTAAGCTCGCACCTTTCCTGAATTCAAATCTGCTTTTGGAGCCGAGCTGCGACTTATAGTTTTCGAGAAAATGGGATTTTTGTATCGCTCTTCGAGGTAGTCAGGAATTCCAATGCAACCCCTGTAAAAGTTTGAAACTTTTTTTTTCATCCCCGATTTGAAAATTGTTTATGTAGAATTAAGCTCGAACCTTTCCTGAACTCAAATCTGCTTTTGGAGCCGAGCTGCGACTTATAGTTTTCGAGAAAATGAGATTTTTGTATCGCTCTTCGAAGTAGTCAGGAATTCCAATGCAACCCCTGTAAAAATTTGAAATTTTTTTTTTCATCCCCGATTTCAAAATTGTTTATGCAGAATTAAGCTCACACCTTTCCTGAATTCAAATCTGCTTTTGGAGCCGAGCTGCGACTTATAGTTTTCGAGAAAATGAGATTTTTGTATCGCTCTTCGAGGTAGTCAGGAATTCCAATGCAACCCCTGTAAAAATTTGAAATTTTTTTTTTCATCCCCGATTTGAAAATTGTTTGTGTAGAATTAAGCTCGCACCTTTCCTGAATTCAAATCTGCTTTTGGAGCCGAGCTGCGACTTATAGTTTTCGAGAAAATGGGATTTTTGTATCGCTTTTCGAGGTAGTCAGGAATTCCAATGCAACCCCTGTAAAAATTTGAAATTTTTTTTTTCATCCCCGATTTCAAAATTGTTTATGTAGAATTAAGCTCGCACCTTTCCTGAATTCAAATCTGCTTTTGGAGCCGAGCTGCGACTTATAGTTTTCGAGAAAATGAGATTTTTGTATCGCTCTTCGAGGTAGTCAGGAATTCCAATGCAACCCCTGTAAAAATTTTAAACTTTTTTTTTCATCCCCGATTTGAAAATTGTTTATGTAGAATTAAGCTCGCACCTTTCCTGAATTCAAATCTGCTTTTGGAGCCGAGCTGCGACTTATAGTTTTCGAGAAAATGGGATTTTTGTATCGCTCTTCGAAGTAGCCAGGAATTCCAATGCAACCCCTGTAAAAATTTTAAATTTTTTTTTTCATCCCCGATTTGAAAATTGTTTATGTAGAATTAAGCTCGCACCTTTCCTGAATTCAAATCTGCTTTTGGAGCCGAGCTGCGACTTATAGTTTTCGAGAAAATGGGATTTTTGTATCGCTCTTCGAGGTAGTCAGGAATTCCAATGCAACCCCTGTAAAAATTTTAAACTTTTTTTTTCATCCCCGATTTGAAAATTGTTTATGTAGAATTAAGCTCGCACCTTTCCTGAATTCAAATCTGCTTTTGGAGCCGAGCTGCGACTTATAGTTTTCGAGAAAATGGGATTTTTGTATCGCTCTTCGAAGTAGTCAGGAATTCCAATGCAACCCCTGTAAAAATTTGAAATTTTTTTTTTCATCCCCGATTTGAAAATTGTTTGTGTAGAATTAAGCTCGCACCTTTCCTGAATTCAAATCTGCTTTTGGAGCCGAGCTGCGACTTATAGTTTTCGAGAAAATGGGATTTTTGTATCGCTCTTCGAGGTAGTCAGGAATTCCAATGCAACCCCTGTAAAAATTTGAAATTTTTTTTTTCATCCCCGATTTGAAAATTGCTTATGTAGAATTAAGCTCGCACCTTTCCTGAATTCAAATCTGCTTTTGGAGCCGAGCTGCGACTTATAGTTTTCGAGAAAATGGGATTTTTGTATCGCTCTTCGAAGTAGTCAGGAATTCCAATGCAACCCCTGTAAAAATTTGAAATTTTTTTATTCATCCCCGATTTGAAAATTGTTTATGTAGAATTAAGCTCGCACCTTTCCTGAATTCAAATCTGCTTTTGGAGCCGAGCTGCGACTTATAGTTTTCGAGAAAATGGGATTTTTGTATCGCTCTTCGAGGTAGTCAGGAATTCCAATGCAACCCCTGTAAAAATTTGAAATTTTTTTTTTCATCCCCGATTTGAAAATTGTTTATGTAGAATTAAGCTCGCACCTTTCCTGAATTCAAATCTGCTTTTGGAGCCGAGCTGCGACTTATAGTTTTCGAGAAAATGGGATTTTTGTATCGCTCTTCGAAGTAGTCAGGAATTCCAATGCAACCCCTGTAAAAATTTGAAATTTTTTTATTCATCCCCGATTTGAAAATTGTTTACGTAGAATTAAGCTCGCACCTTTCCTGAATTCAAATCTGCTTTTGGAGCCGAGCTGCGACTTATAGTTTTCGAGAGGATTTTTGTTTCGGTCTTCGAGGTAGTCAGGAATTCCAATGCAACCCTGTAAAAATTTAAAATTTTTTTTTCATCCCCGATTTAAAAATTGTTTATGTAGAATTAAGCTCGCACCTTTCCTGAATTCAAATCTGCTTTTGGAGCCGAGCTGCGACTTATAGTTTTCGAGAAAATGGGATTTTTGTATCGCTTTTCGAGGTAGTCAGGAATTCCAATGCAACCCCTGTAAAAATTTGAAATTTTTTTTTTCATCTCCGATTTGAAAATTGTTTATGTAGAATTAAGCTCGCACCTTTCCTGAATTCAAATCTGCTTTTGGAGCCGAGCTGCGACTTATAGTTTTCGAGAAAATGGGATTTTTGTATCGCTCTTCGAAGTAGTCAGGAATCCCAATGCAACCCCTGTAAAAATTTGAAATTTTTTTTTTCATCCCCGATTTGAAAATTGTTTGTGTAGAATTAAGCTCGCACCTTTCCTGAATTCAAATCTGCTTTTGGAGCCGAGCTGCGACTTATAGTTTTCGAGAAAATGGGATTTTTGTATCGCTCTTCGAGGTAGTCAGGAATTCCAATGCAACCCCTGTAAAAATTTCAAACTTTTTTTTTCATCCCCGATTTGAAAATTGTTTATGTAGAATTAAGCTCGCACCTTTCCTGAATTCAAATCTGCTTTTGGAGCCGAGCTGCGACTTATAGTTTTCGAGAAAATGGGATTTTTGTATCGCTCTTCGAAGTAGTCAGGAATTCCAATGCAACCCCTGTAAAAATTTGAAATTTTTTTATTCATCCCCGATTTGAAAATTGTTTATGTAGAATTAAGCTCGCACCTTTCCTGAATTCAAATCTGCTTTTGGAGCCGAGCTGCGACTTATAGTTTTCGAGAGGATTTTTGTTTCGGTCTTCGAGGTAGTCAGGAATTCCAATGCAACCCTGTAAAAATTTAAAATTTTTTTTTCATCCCCGATTTGAAAATTGTTTATGTAAAATTAAGCTCGCACCTTTCCTGAATTCAAATCTGCTTTTGGAGCCGAGCTGCGACTTATAGTTTTCGAGAAAATGGGATTTTTGTATCGCTCTTCGAAGTAGTCAGGAATTCCAATGCAACCCCTGTAAAAATTTGAAATTTTTTTATTCATCCCCGATTTCAAAATTGTTTATGTAGAATTAAGCTCGCACCTTTCCTGAATTCAAATCTGCTTTTGGAGCCGAGCTGCGACTTATAGTTTTCGAGAAAATGGGATTTTTGTATCGCTTTTCGAGGTAGTCAGGAATTCCAATGCAACCCCTGTAAAAATTTGAAATTTTTTTTTTCATCCCCGATTTCAAAATTGTTTATGTAGAATTAAGCTCGCACCTTTCCTGAATTCAAATCTGCTTTTGGAGCCGAGCTGCGACTTATAGTTTTCGAGAAAATGGGATTTTTGTATCGCTCTTCGAAGTAGTCAGGAATTCCAATGCAACCCCTGTAAAAATTTGAAATTTTTTTATTCATCCCCGATTTGAAAATTGTTTATGTAGAATTAAGCTCGCACCTTTCCTGAATTCAAATCTGCTTTTGGAGCCGAGCTGCGACTTATAGTTTTCGAGAGGATTTTTGTTTCGGTCTTCGAGGTAGTCAGGAATTCCAATGCAACCCTGTAAAAATTTAAAATTTTTTTTTCATCCCCGATTTGAAAATTGTTTATGTAAAATTAAGCTCGCACCTTTCCTGAATTCAAATCTGCTTTTGGAGCCGAGCTGCGACTTATAGTTTTCGAGAAAATGAGATTTTTGTATCGCTCTTCGAAGTAGTCAGGAATTCCAATGCAACCCCTGTAAAAATTTTAAACTTTTTTTTTCATCCCCGATTTCAAAATTGTTTATGTAGAATTAAGCTCGCACCTTTCCTGAATTCAAATCTGCTTTTGGAGCCGAGCTGCGACTTATAGTTTTCGAGAAAATGGGATTTTTGTATCGCTTTTCGAGGTAGTCAGGAATTCCAATGCAACCCCTGTAAAAATTTGAAATTTTTTTTTTCATCCCCGATTTCAAAATTGTTTATGTAGAATTAAGCTCGCACCTTTCCTGAATTCAACTCTGCTTTTGGAGCCGAGCTGCGACTTATAGTTTTCGAGAAAATGGGATTTTTGTATCGCTCTTCGAAGTAGTCAGGAATTCCAATGCAACCCCTGTAAAAATTTGAAATTTTTTTATTCATCCCCGATTTGAAAATTGTTTATGTAGAATTAAGCTCGCACCTTTCCTGAATTCAAATCTGCTTTTGGAGCCGAGCTGCGACTTATAGTTTTCGAGAGGATTTTTGTTTCGGTCTTCGAGGTAGTCAGGAATTCCAATGCAACCCTGTAAAAATTTAAAATTTTTTTTTCATCCCCGATTTGAAAATTGTTTGTGTAGAATTAAGCTCGCACCTTTCCTGAATTCAAATCTGCTTTTGGAGCCGAGCTGCGACTTATAGTTTTCGAGAAAATGAGATTTTTGTATCGCTCTTCGAGGTAGTCAGGAATTCCAATGCAACCCCTGTAAAAATTTTAAACTTTTTTTTTCATCCCCGATTTCAAAATTGTTTATGTAGAATTAAGCTCGCACCTTTCCTGAATTCAAATCTGCTTTTGGAGCCGAGCTGCGACTTATAGTTTTCGAGAAAATGGGATTTTTGTATCGCTCTTCGAAGTAGTCAGGAATTCCAATGCAACCCCTGTAAAAATTTGAAATTTTTTTTTTCATCCCCGATTTGAAAATTGTTTATGTAGAATTAAGCTCGCACCTTTCCTGAATTCAAATCTGCTTTTGGAGCCGAGCTGCGACTTATAGTTTTCGAGAAAATGGGATTTTTGTATCGCTCTTCGAGGTAGTCAGGAATCCCAATGCAACCCCTGTAAAAATTTTAAACTTTTTTTTTCATCCCCGATTTGAAAATTGTTTATGTAGAATTAAGCTCGCACCTTTCCTGTATTCAAATCTGATTTTGGAGCCGAGCTGCGACTTATAGTTTTCGAGAAAATGGGATTTTTGTATCGCTCTTCGAAGTAGTCAGGAATTCCAATGCAACCCCTGTAAAAATTTGAAATTTTTTTTTTCATCCCCGATTTGAAAATTGTTTGTGTAGAATTAAGCTCGCACCTTTCCTGAATTCAAATCTGCTTTTGGAGCCGAGCTGCGACTTATAGTTTTCGAGAAAATGGGATTTTTGTATCGCTCTTCGAGGTAGTCAGGAATTCCAATGCAACCCCTGTAAAAATTTGAAATTTTTTTTTTCATCCCCGATTTGAAAATTGTTTATGTAGAATTAAGCTCGCACCTTTCCTGAATTCAAATCTGCTTTTGGAGCCGAGCTGCGACTTATAGTTTTCGAGAAAATGGGATTTTTGTATCGCTCTTCGAAGTAGTCAGGAATTCCAATGCAACCCCTGTAAAAATTTGAAATTTTTTTATTCATCCCCGATTTGAAAATTGTTTATGTAGAATTAAGCTCGCACCTTTCCTGAATTCAAATCTGCTTTTGGAGCCGAGCTGCGACTTATAGTTTTCGAGAAAATGGGATTTTTGTATCGCTCTTCGAGGTAGTCAGGAATTCCAATGCAACCCCTGTAAAAATTTGAAATTTTTTTTTTCATCCCCGATTTGAAAATTGTTTATGTAGAATTAAGCTCGCACCTTTCCTGAATTCAAATCTGCTTTTGGAGCCGAGCTGCGACTTATAGTTTTCGAGAAAATGGGATTTTTGTATCGCTCTTCGAAGTAGTCAGGAATTCCAATGCAACCCCTGTAAAAATTTGAAATTTTTTTATTCATCCCCGATTTGAAAATTGTTTACGTAGAATTAAGCTCGCACCTTTCCTGAATTCAAATCTGCTTTTGGAGCCGAGCTGCGACTTATAGTTTTCGAGAGGATTTTTGTTTCGGTCTTCGAGGTAGTCAGGAATTCCAATGCAACCCTGTAAAAATTTAAAATTTTTTTTTCATCCCCGATTTAAAAATTGTTTATGTAGAATTAAGCTCGCACCTTTCCTGAATTCAAATCTGCTTTTGGAGCCGAGCTGCGACTTATAGTTTTCGAGAAAATGGGATTTTTGTATCGCTTTTCGAGGTAGTCAGGAATTCCAATGCAACCCCTGTAAAAATTTGAATTTTTTTTTTTCATCTCCGATTTGAAAATTGTTTATGTAGAATTAAGCTCGCACCTTTCCTGAATTCAAATCTGCTTTTGGAGCCGAGCTGCGACTTATAGTTTTCGAGAAAATGGGATTTTTGTATCGCTCTTCGAAGTAGTCAGGAATCCCAATGCAACCCCTGTAAAAATTTGAAATTTTTTTTTTCATCCCCGATTTGAAAATTATTTGTGTAGAATTAAGCTCGCACCTTTCCTGAATTCAAATCTGCTTTTGGAGCCGAGCTGCGACTTATAGTTTTCGAGAAAATGGGATTTTTGTATCGCTCTTCGAGGTAGTCAGGAATTCCAATGCAACCCCTGTAAAAATTTTAAACTTTTTTTTTCATCCCCGATTTGAAAATTGTTTATGCAGAATTAAGCTCGCACCTTTCCTGAATTCAAATCTGCTTTTGGAGCCGAGCTGCGACTTATAGTTTTCGAGAAAATGGGATTTTTGTATCGCTCTTCGAAGTAGTCAGGAATTCCAATGCAACCCCTGTAAAAATTTGAAATTTTTTTATTCATCCCCGATTTGAAAATTGTTTATGTAGAATTAAGCTCGCACCTTTCCTGAATTCAAATCTGCTTTTGGAGCCGAGCTGCCACTTATAGTTTTCGAGAGGATTTTTGTTTCGGTCTTCGAGGTAGTCAGGAATTCCAATGCAACCCTGTAAAAATTTAAAATTTTTTTTTCATCCCCGATTTGAAAATTGTTTATGTAGAATTAAGCTCGCACCTTTCCTGAATTCAAATCTGCTTTTGGAGCCGAGCTGCGACTTATAGTTTTCGAGAAAATGGGATTTTTGTATCGCTCTTCGAAGTAGTCAGGAATTCCAATGCAACCCCTGTAAAAATTTGAAATTTTTTTTTTCATCCCCGATTTGAAAATTGTTTGTGTAGAATTAAGCTCGCACCTTTCCTGAATTCAAATCTGCTTTTGGAGCCGAGCTGCGACTTATAGTTTTCGAGAAAATGGGATTTTTGTATCGCTCTTCGAGGTAGTCAGGAATTCCAATGCAACCCCTGTAAAAATTTTAAACTTTTTTTTTCATCCCCGATTTGAAAATTGTTTATGTAGAATTAAGCTCGCACCTTTCCTGAATTCAAATCTGCTTTTGGAGCCGAGCTGCGACTTATAGTTTTCGAGAAAATGGGATTTTTGTATCGCTCTTCGAAGTAGTCAGGAATTCCAATGCAACCCCTGTAAAAATTTGAAATTTTTTTATTCATCCCCGATTTGAAAATTGTTTATGTAGAATTAAGCTCGCACCTTTCCTGAATTCAAATCTGCTTTTGGAGCCGAGCTGCGACTTATAGTTTTCGAGAAAATGGGATTTTTGTATCGCTCTTCGAGGTAGTCAGGAATTCCAATGCAACCCCTGTAAAAATTTGAAATTTTTTTTTTCATCCCCAATTTGAAAATTGTTTATGTAGAATTAAGCTCGCACCTTTCCTGAATTCAAATCTGCTTTTGGAGCCGAGCTGCGACTTATAGTTTTCGAGAAAATGGGATTTTTGTATCGCTCTTCGAAGTAGTCAGGAATTCCAATGCAACCCCTGTAAAAATTTGAAATTTTTTTATTCATCCCCGATTTGAAAATTGTTTATGTAGAATTAAGCTCGCACCTTTCCTGAATTCAAATCTGCTTTTGGAGCCGAGCTGCGACTTATAGTTTTCGAGAAAATGGGATTTTTGTATCGCTCTTCGAGGTAGTCAGGAATTCCAATGCAACCCCTGTAAAAATTTTAAATTTTTTTTATCATCCCCGATTTGAAAATTGTTTATGTAGAATTAAGCTCGCACCTTTCCTGAATTCAAATCTGCTTTTGGAAGTAGTCAGGAATTCCAATGCAACCCCTGTAAAAATTTGAAATTTTTTTTTTCAACCCCGATTTGAAAATTGTTTATGTAGAATTAAGCTCGCAGATTTGAATTCAGGAAAGGTGCGAGCTTAATTCTACATAAACAATTTTCAAATCGGGGATGAAAAAAAAAATTTCAAATTTTTACAGGGGTTGCATTGGAATTCCTGACTACCTCGAAGAGCGATACAAAAATCCCATTTTCTCGAAAACTATAAGTCGCAGCTCGGCTCCAAAAGCAGATTTGAATTCAGGAAAGGTGCGAGCTTAATTCTACATAAACAATTTTCAAAACGGGGATGAATAAAAAAATTTAAAATTTTTACAGGGGTTGCATTGGAATTCCTGACTACTTCGAAGAGCGATACAAAAATCCCATTTTCTCGAAAACTATAAGTCGCAGCTCGGCTCCAAAAGCAGATTTGAATTCAGGAAAGGTGCGAGCTTAATTCTACATAAACAATTTTCAAATCGGGGATGAAAAAAAAAATTTCAAATTTTTACAGGGGTTGCATTGGAATTCCTGACTACCTCGAAGAGCGATACAAAAATCCCATTTTCTCGAAAACTATAAGTCGCAGCTCGGCTCCAAAAGCAGATTTGAATTCAGGAAAGGTGCGAGCTTAATTCTACACAAACAATTTTCAAATCGGGGATGAAAAAAAAAATTTCAAATTTTTACAAAGCTCGCACCTTTCCTGAATTCAAATCTGCTGTTGGAGCCGAGTTGCGACTTATAGTTTTCGAGAAAATGTGATTTTTGTATCGCTCTTCGAGGTAGTCAGGAATTCCAATGCAACCCCTGTAAAAATTTAATTTTTTTTTCTTCATCCCCGATTTGAAAATTGTTTATGTAGAATTAAGCTCGCACCTTTCCTGAATTCAAATCTGCTTTTGGAGCCGAGCTGCGACTTATAGTTTTCGAGAGGATTTTTGTTTCGGTCTTCGAGGTAGTCAGGAATTCCAATGCAACCCTGTAAAAATTTAAAATTTTTTTTTCATCCCCGATTTGAAAATTGTTTATGTAGAATTAAGCTCGCACCTTTCCTGAATTCAAATCTGCTTTTGGAGCCGAGCTGCGACTTATAGTTTTCGAGAGGATTTTTGTTTCGGTCTTCGAGGTAGTCAGGAATTCCAATGCAACCCTGTAAAAATTTAAAATTTTTTTTTCATCCCCGATTTGAAAATTGTTTATGTAGAATTAAGCTCGCACCTTTCCTGAATTCAAATCTGCTTTTGGAGCCGAGCTGCGACTTATAGTTTTCGAGAAAATGGGATTTTTGTATCGCTCTTCGAAGTAGTCAGGAATTCCAATGCAACCCCTGTAAAAATTTGAAATTTTTTTTTTCATCCCCGATTTGAAAATTGTTTGTGTAGAATTAAGCTCGCACCTTTCCTGAATTCAAATCTGCTTTTGGAGCCGAGCTGCGACTTATAGTTTTCGAGAAAATGGGATTTTTGTATCGCTCTTCGAGGTAGTCAGGAATTCCAATGCAACCCCTGTAAAAATTTTAAACTTTTTTTTTCATCCCCGATTTGAAAATTGTTTATGTAGAATTAAGCTCGCACCTTTCCTGAATTCAAATCTGCTTTTGGAGCCGAGCTGCGACTTATAGTTTTCGAGAAAATGGGATTTTTGTATCGCTCTTCGAAGTAGTCAGGAATTCCAATGCAACCCCTGTAAAAATTTGAAATTTTTTTATTCATCCCCGATTTGAAAATTGTTTATGTAGAATTAAGCTCGCACCTTTCCTGAATTCAAATCTGCTTTTGGAGCCGAGCTGCGACTTATAGTTTTCGAGAAAATGGGATTTTTGTATCGCTCTTCGAGGTAGTCAGGAATTCCAATGCAACCCCTGTAAAAATTTGAAATTTTTTTTTTCATCCCCAATTTGAAAATTGTTTATGTAGAATTAAGCTCGCACCTTTCCTGAATTCAAATCTGCTTTTGGAGCCGAGCTGCGACTTATAGTTTTCGAGAAAATGGGATTTTTGTATCGCTCTTCGAAGTAGTCAGGAATTCCAATGCAACCCCTGTAAAAATTTGAAATTTTTTTATTCATCCCCGATTTGAAAATTGTTTATGTAGAATTAAGCTCGCACCTTTCCTGAATTCAAATCTGCTTTTGGAGCCGAGCTGCGACTTATAGTTTTCGAGAAAATGGGATTTTTGTATCGCTCTTCGAGGTAGTCAGGAATTCCAATGCAACCCCTGTAAAAATTTTAAATTTTTTTTATCATCCCCGATTTGAAAATTGTTTATGTAGAATTAAGCTCGCACCTTTCCTGAATTCAAATCTGCTTTTGGAAGTAGTCAGGAATTCCAATGCAACCCCTGTAAAAATTTGAAATTTTTTTTTTCAACCCCGATTTGAAAATTGTTTATGTAGAATTAAGCTCGCAGATTTGAATTCAGGAAAGGTGCGAGCTTAATTCTACATAAACAATTTTCAAATCGGGGATGAAAAAAAAAATTTCAAATTTTTACAGGGGTTGCATTGGAATTCCTGACTACCTCGAAGAGCGATACAAAAATCCCATTTTCTCGAAAACTATAAGTCGCAGCTCGGCTCCAAAAGCAGATTTGAATTCAGGAAAGGTGCGAGCTTAATTCTACATAAACAATTTTCAAAACGGGGATGAATAAAAAAATTTAAAATTTTTACAGGGGTTGCATTGGAATTCCTGACTACTTCGAAGAGCGATACAAAAATCCCATTTTCTCGAAAACTATAAGTCGCAGCTCGGCTCCAAAAGCAGATTTGAATTCAGGAAAGGTGCGAGCTTAATTCTACATAAACAATTTTCAAATCGGGGATGAAAAAAAAATTTCAAATTTTTACAGGGGTTGCATTGGAATTCCTGACTACCTCGAAGAGCGATACAAAAATCCCATTTTCTCGAAAACTATAAGTCGCAGCTCGGCTCCAAAAGCAGATTTGAATTCAGGAAAGGTGCGAGCTTAATTCTACACAAACAATTTTCAAATCGGGGATGAAAAAAAAAATTTCAAATTTTTACAAAGCTCGCACCTTTCCTGAATTCAAATCTGCTGTTGGAGCCGAGTTGCGACTTATAGTTTTCGAGAAAATGTGATTTTTGTATCGCTCTTCGAGGTAGTCAGGAATTCCAATGCAACCCCTGTAAAAATTTAATTTTTTTTTCTTCATCCCCGATTTGAAAATTGTTTATGTAGAATTAAGCTCGCACCTTTCCTGAATTCAAATCTGCTTTTGGAGCCGAGCTGCGACTTATAGTTTTCGAGAAAATGGGATTTTTGTATCGCTCTTCGAAGTAGTCAGGAATTCCTATGCAACCCCTGTAAATATTTGAAATTTTTTTTTTCATCCCCGATTTGAAAATTGTTTATGTAGAATTAAGCTCGCACCTTTCCTGAATTCAAATCTGCTTTTGGAGCCGAGTTGCGACTTATAGTTTTCGAGAAAATGGGATTTTTGTATCGCTCTTCGAGGTAGTCAGGAATTCCAATGCAACCCCTGTAAAAATTTAAATTTTTTTTCTTCATCCCCGATTTGAAAATTGTTTATGTAGAATTAAGCTCGCACCTTTCCTGAATTCAAATCTGCTTTTGGAGCCGAGCTGCGACTTATAGTTTTCGAGAAAATGGGATTTTTGTATCGCTCTTCGAAGTAGTCAGGAATTCCTATGCAACCCCTGTAAATATTTGGAAATTTTTTTTTTCATCCCCGATTTGAAAATTGTTTATGTAGAATTAAGCTCGCACCTTTCCTGAATTCAAATCTGCTTTTGGAGCCGAGCTGCGACTTATAGTTTTCGAGAAAATGGGATTTTTGTATCGCTCTTCGAAGTATTCAGGAATTCCAATGCAACCCCTGTAAAAATTTGAAATTTTTTTTTTCATCCCCGATTTGAAAATTGTTTATGTAGAATTAAGCTCGCACTTTTCCTGAATTCAAATCTGCTTTTGGAGCCGAGCTGCGACTTATAGTTTTCGAGAAAATGGGATTTTTGTATCGCTCTTCGAAGTAGTCAGGAATTCCAATGCAACCCCTGTAAAAATTTGAAATTTTTTTTTTCATCCCCGATTTGAAAATTGTTTATGTAGAATTAAGCTCGCACCTTTCCTGAATTCAAATCTGCTTTTGGAGCCGAGTTGCGACTTATAGTTTTCGAGAAAATGGGATTTTTGTATCGCTCTTCGAGGTAGTCAGGAATTCCAATGCAACCCCTGTAAAAATTTAAATTTTTTTTCTTCATCCCCGATTTGAAAATTGTTTATGTAGAATTAAGCTCGCACCTTTCCTGAATTCAAATCTGCTTTTGGAGCCGAGCTGCGACTTATAGTTTTCGAGAAAATGGGATTTTTGTATCGCTCTTCGAGGTAGTCAGGAATTCCAATGCAACCCCTGTAAAATTTTGAAATTTTTTTTTTCATCCCCGATTTGAAAATTGTTTATGTAGAATTAAGCTCGCACCTTTCCTGAATTCAAATCTGCTTTTGGAGCCGAGCTGCGACTTATAGTTTTCGAGAAAATGGGATTTTTGTATCGCTCTTCGAGGTAGTCAGGAATTCCAATGCAACCCCTGTAAAAATTTGAAATTTTTTTTTTCATCCCCAATTTGAAAATTGTTTATGTAGAATTAATCTCGAACCTTTCCTGAATTCAAATCTGCGAGCTTAATTCTACATAAATTTTTTTTTTTAATTTTTTAAATAAATTTTTTTTTTCATCCCCGATTTGAAAATTGTTTATGTAGAATTAAGCTCGCACCTTTCCTGAATTCAAATCTGCTTTTGGAGCCGAGCTGCGACTTATAGTTTTCGAGAAAATGGGATTTTTGTATCGCTCTTCGAAGTAGTCAGGAATTCCTATGCAACCCCTGTAAATATTTGAAATTTTTTTTTTCATCCCCGATTTGAAAATTGTTTATGTAGAATTAAGCTCGCACCTTTCCTGAATTCAAATCTGCTTTTGGAGCCGAGTTGCGACTTATAGTTTTCGAGAAAATGGGATTTTTGTATCGCTCTTCGAGGTAGTCAGGAATTCCAATGCAACCCCTGTAAAAATTTAAATTTTTTTTCTTCATCCCCGATTTGAAAATTATTTATGTAGAATTAAGCTCGCACCTTTCCTGAATTCAAATCTGCTTTTGGAGCCGAGCTGCGACTTATAGTTTTCGAGAAAATGGGATTTTTGTATCGCTCTTCGAAGTAGTCAGGAATTCCAATGCAACCCCTGTAAAAATTTGAAATTTTTTTTTTCATCCCCAATTTGAAAATTGTTTATGTAGAATTAAGCTCGCACCTTTCCTGAATTCAAATCTGCTTTTGGAGCCGAGTTGCGACTTATAGTTTTCGAGAAAATGGGATTTTTGTATCGCTCTTCGAGGTAGTCAGGAATTCCAATGCAACCCCTGTAAAAATTTAAATTTTTTTTCTTCATCCCCGATTTGAAAATTATTTATGTAGAATTAAGCTCGCACCTTTCCTGAATTCAAATCTGCTTTTGGAGCCGAGTTGCGACTTATAGTTTTCGAGAAAATGGGATTTTTGTATCGCTCTTCGAGGTAGTCAGGAATTCCAATGCAACCCCTGTAAAAATTTAAATTTTTTTTCTTCATCCCCGATTTGAAAATTATTTATGTAGAATTAAGCTCGCACCTTTCCTGAATTCAAATCTGCTTTTGGAGCCGAGCTGCGACTTATAGTTTTCGAGAAAATGGGATTTTTGTATCGCTCTTCGAGGTAGTCAGGAATTCCAATGCAACCCCTGTAAAAATTTGAAATTTTTTTTTTCATCCCCAATTTGAAAATTGTTTATGTAGAATTAAGCTCGCACCTTTCCTGAATTCAAATCTGCTTTTGGAGCCGAGCTGCGACTTATAGTTTTCGAGAAAATGGGATTTTTGTATCGCTCTTCGAAGTAGTCAGGAATTCCTATGCAACCCCTGTAAATATTTGAAATTTTTTTTCATCCCCGATTTGAAAATTGTTTATGTAGAATTAAGCTCGCACCTTTCCTGAATTCAAATCTGCTTTTGGAGCCGAGCTGCGACTTATAGTTTTCGAGAAAATGGGATTTTTGTATCGCTCTTCGAGGTAGTCAGGAATTCCAATGCAACCCCTGTAAAAATTTGAAATTTTTTTTTTCATCCCCAATTTGAAAATTGTTTATGTAGAATTAATCTCGAACCTTTCCTGAATTCAAATCTGCGAGCTTAATTCTACATAAATTTTTTTTTTTAATTTTTTAAATAAATTTTTTTTTTCATCCCCGATTTGAAAATTGTTTATGTAGAATTAAGCTCGCACCTTTCCTGAATTCAAATCTGCTTTTGGAGCCGAGCTGCGACTTATAGTTTTCGAGAAAATGGGATTTTTGTATCGCTCTTCGAAGTAGTCAGGAATTCCTATGCAACCCTTGTAAATATTTGGTAATTTTTTTTTTCATCCCCGATTTGAAAATTGTTTATGTAGAATTAAGCTCGCACCTTTCCTGAATTCAAATCTGCTTTTGGAGCCGAGCTGCGACTTATAGTTTTCGAGAAAATGGGATTTTTGTATCGCTCTTCGAAGTAGTCAGGAATTCCTATGCAACCCCTGTAAATATTTGAAATTTTTTTTCATCCCCGATTTGAAAATTGTTTATGTAGAATTAAGCTCGCACCTTTCCTGAATTCAAATCTGCTTTTGGAGCCGAGTTGCGACTTATAGTTTTCGAGAAAATGGGATTTTTGTATCGCTCTTCGAGGTAGTCAGGAATTCCAATGCAACCCCTGTAAAAATTTAAATTTTTTTTCTTCATCCCCGATTTGAAAATTATTTATGTAGAATTAAGCTCGCACCTTTCCTGAATTCAAATCTGCTTTTGGAGCCGAGCTGCGACTTATAGTTTTCGAGAAAATGGGATTTTTGTATCGCTCTTCGAAGTAGTCAGGAATTCCTATGCAACCCCTGTAAATATTTGAAATTTTTTTTCATCCCCGATTTGAAAATTGTTTATGTAGAATTAAGCTCGCACCTTTCCTGAATTCAAATCTGCTTTTGGAGCCGAGCTGCGACTTATAGTTTTCGAGAAAATGGGATTTTTGTATCGCTCTTCGAGGTAGTCAGGAATTCCAATGCAACCCCTGTAAAAATTTTAAATTTTTTTTTTCATCCCCAATTTGAAAATTGTTTATGTAGAATTAATCTCGAACCTTTCCTGAATTCAAATCTGCGAGCTTAATTCTACATAAATTTTTTTTTTTAATTTTTTAAATAAATTTTTTTTTCATCCCCGATTTGAAAATTGTTTATGTAGAATTAAGCTCGCACCTTTCCTGAATTCAAATCTGCTTTTGGAGCCGAGCTGCGACTTATAGTTTTCGAGAAAATGGGATTTTTGTATCGCTCTTCGAAGTAGTCAGGAATTCCTATGCAACCCCTGTAAATATTTGAAATTTTTTTTTTCATCCCCGATTTGAAAATTGTTTATGTAGAATTAAGCTCGCACCTTTCCTGAATTCAAATCTGCTTTTGGAGCCGAGTTGCGACTTATAGTTTTCGAGAAAATGGGATTTTTGTATCGCTCTTCGAGGTAGTCAGGAATTCCAATGCAACCCCTGTAAAAATTTAAATTTTTTTTCTTCATCCCCGATTTGAAAATTATTTATGTAGAATTAAGCTCGCACCTTTCCTGAATTCAAATCTGCTTTTGGAGCCGAGCTGCGACTTATAGTTTTCGAGAAAATGGGATTTTTGTATCGCTCTTCGAGGTAGTCAGGAATTCCAATGCAACCCCTGTAAAAATTTGAAATTTTTTTTTTCATCCCCAATTTGAAAATTGTTTATGTAGAATTAAGCTCGCACCTTTCCTGAATTCAAATCTGCTTTTGGAGCCGAGCTGCGACTTATAGTTTTCGAGAAAATGGGATTTTTGTATCGCTCTTCGAAGTAGTCAGGAATTCCTATGCAACCCCTGTAAAAATTTGAAATTTTTTTTTTCATCCCCGATTTGAAAATTGTTTATGTAGAATTAAGCTCGCACTTTTCCTGAATTCAAATCTGCTTTTGGAGCCGAGCTGCGACTTATAGTTTTCGAGAAAATGGGATTTTTGTATCGCTCTTCGAAGTAGTCAGGAATTCCAATGCAACCCCTGTAAAAATTTGAAATTTTTTTTTTCATCCCCGATTTGAAAATTGTTTATGTAGAATTAAGCTCGCACCTTTCCTGAATTCAAATCTGCTTTTGGAGCCGAGTTGCGACTTATAGTTTTCGAGAAAATGGGATTTTTGTATCGCTCTTCGAGGTAGTCAGGAATTCCAATGCAACCCCTGTAAAAATTTAAATTTTTTTTCTTCATCCCCGATTTGAAAATTGTTTATGTAGAATTAAGCTCGCACCTTTCCTGAATTCAAATCTGCTTTTGGAGCCGAGCTGCGACTTATAGTTTTCGAGAAAATGGGATTTTTGTATCGCTCTTCGAGGTAGTCAGGAATTCCAATGCAACCCCTGTAAAATTTTGAAATTTTTTTTTTCATCCCCGATTTGAAAATTGTTTATGTAGAATTAAGCTCGCACCTTTCCTGAATTCAAATCTGCTTTTGGAGCCGAGCTGCGACTTATAGTTTTCGAGAAAATGGGATTTTTGTATCGCTCTTCGAGGTAGTCAGGAATTCCAATGCAACCCCTGTAAAAATTTGAAATTTTTTTTTTCATCCCCAATTTGAAAATTGTTTATGTAGAATTAATCTCGAACCTTTCCTGAATTCAAATCTGCGAGCTTAATTCTACATAAATTTTTTTTTTTAATTTTTTAAATAAATTTTTTTTTTCATCCCCGATTTGAAAATTGTTTATGTAGAATTAAGCTCGCACCTTTCCTGAATTCAAATCTGCTTTTGGAGCCGAGCTGCGACTTATAGTTTTCGAGAAAATGGGATTTTTGTATCGCTCTTCGAAGTAGTCAGGAATTCCTATGCAACCCCTGTAAATATTTGAAATTTTTTTTTTCATCCCCGATTTGAAAATTGTTTATGTAGAATTAAGCTCGCACCTTTCCTGAATTCAAATCTGCTTTTGGAGCCGAGTTGCGACTTATAGTTTTCGAGAAAATGGGATTTTTGTATCGCTCTTCGAGGTAGTCAGGAATTCCAATGCAACCCCTGTAAAAATTTAAATTTTTTTTCTTCATCCCCGATTTGAAAATTATTTATGTAGAATTAAGCTCGCACCTTTCCTGAATTCAAATCTGCTTTTGGAGCCGAGCTGCGACTTATAGTTTTCGAGAAAATGGGATTTTTGTATCGCTCTTCGAGGTAGTCAGGAATTCCAATGCAACCCCTGTAAAAATTTGAAATTTTTTTTTTCATCCCCAATTTGAAAATTGTTTATGTAGAATTAAGCTCGCACCTTTCCTGAATTCAAATCTGCTTTTGGAGCCGAGCTGCGACTTATAGTTTTCGAGAAAATGGGATTTTTGTATCGCTCTTCGAAGTAGTCAGGAATTCCTATGCAACCCCTGTAAATATTTGAAATTTTTTTTCATCCCCGATTTGAAAATTGTTTATGTAGAATTAAGCTCGCACCTTTCCTGAATTCAAATCTGCTTTTGGAGCCGAGCTGCGACTTATAGTTTTCGAGAAAATGGGATTTTTGTATCGCTCTTCGAGGTAGTCAGGAATTCCAATGCAACCCCTGTAAAAATTTGAAATTTTTTTTTTCATCCCCAATTTGAAAATTGTTTATGTAGAATTAATCTCGAACCTTTCCTGAATTCAAATCTGCGAGCTTAATTCTACATAAATTTTTTTTTTTAATTTTTTAAATAAATTTTTTTTTTCATCCCCGATTTGAAAATTGTTTATGTAGAATTAAGCTCGCACCTTTCCTGAATTCAAATCTGCTTTTGGAGCCGAGCTGCGACTTATAGTTTTCGAGAAAATGGGATTTTTGTATCGCTCTTCGAAGTAGTCAGGAATTCCTATGCAACCCCTGTAAATATTTGGAAATTTTTTTTTTCATCCCCGATTTGAAAATTGTTTATGTAGAATTAAGCTCGCACCTTTCCTGAATTCAAATCTGCTTTTGGAGCCGAGCTGCGACTTATAGTTTTCGAGA
The DNA here is from genome assembly GCA_946965025.1 of Blera fallax. NCBI lineage: Eukaryota > Metazoa > Arthropoda > Insecta > Diptera > Syrphidae > Blera > Blera fallax. Next base: position 22,759,698 of record OX337248.1, on the reverse strand, counting down.
AAATGGGATTTTTGTATCGCTCTTCGAAGTAGTCAGGAATTCCTATGCAACCCCTGTAAATATTTGAAATTTTTTTTCATCCCCGATTTGAAAATTGTTTATGTAGAATTAAGCTCGCACCTTTCCTGAATTCAAATCTGCGAGCTTAATTCTACATAAATTTTTTTTTTTAATTTTTTAAATAAATTTTTTTTTTCATCCCCGATTTGAAAATTGTTTATGTAGAATTAAGCTCGCACCTTTCCTGAATTCAAATCTGCTTTTGGAGCCGAGTTGCGACTTATAGTTTTCGAGAAAATGGGATTTTTGTATCGCTCTTCGAGGTAGTCAGGAATTCCAATGCAACCCCTGTAAAAATTTAAATTTTTTTTCTTCATCCCCGATTTGAAAATTATTTATGTAGAATTAAGCTCGCACCTTTCCTGAATTCAAATCTGCTTTTGGAGCCGAGCTGCGACTTATAGTTTTCGAGAAAATGGGATTTTTGTATCGCTCTTCGAAGTAGTCAGGAATTCCTATGCAACCCCTGTAAATATTTGAAATTTTTTTTCATCCCCGATTTGAAAATTGTTTATGTAGAATTAAGCTCGCACCTTTCCTGAATTCAAATCTGCTTTTGGAGCCGAGTTGCGACTTATAGTTTTCGAGAAAATGGGATTTTTGTATCGCTCTTCGAGGTAGTCAGGAATTCCAATGCAACCCCTGTAAAAATTTAAATTTTTTTTCTTCATCCCCGATTTGAAAATTGTTTATGTAGAATTAAGCTCGCACCTTTCCTGAATTCAAATCTGCTTTTGGAGCCGAGCTGCGACTTATAGTTTTCGAGAAAATGGGATTTTTGTATCGCTCTTCGAGGTAGTCAGGAATTCCAATGCAACCCCTGTAAAATTTTGAAATTTTTTTTTTCATCCCCGATTTGAAAATTGTTTATGTAGAATTAAGCTCGCACCTTTCCTGAATTCAAATCTGCTTTTGGAGCCGAGCTGCGACTTATAGTTTTCGAGAAAATGGGATTTTTGTATCGCTCTTCGAGGTAGTCAGGAATTCCAATGCAACCCCTGTAAAAATTTGAAATTTTTTTTTTCATCCCCAATTTGAAAATTGTTTATGTAGAATTAATCTCGAACCTTTCCTGAATTCAAATCTGCGAGCTTAATTCTACATAAATTTTTTTTTTTAATTTTTTAAATAAATTTTTTTTTTCATCCCCGATTTGAAAATTGTTTATGTAGAATTAAGCTCGCACCTTTCCTGAATTCAAATCTGCTTTTGGAGCCGAGCTGCGACTTATAGTTTTCGAGAAAATGGGATTTTTGTATCGCTCTTCGAAGTAGTCAGGAATTCCTATGCAACCCCTGTAAATATTTGAAATTTTTTTTTTCATCCCCGATTTGAAAATTGTTTATGTAGAATTAAGCTCGCACCTTTCCTGAATTCAAATCTGCTTTTGGAGCCGAGTTGCGACTTATAGTTTTCGAGAAAATGGGATTTTTGTATCGCTCTTCGAGGTAGTCAGGAATTCCAATGCAACCCCTGTAAAAATTTAAATTTTTTTTCTTCATCCCCGATTTGAAAATTATTTATGTAGAATTAAGCTCGCACCTTTCCTGAATTCAAATCTGCTTTTGGAGCCGAGCTGCGACTTATAGTTTTCGAGAAAATGGGATTTTTGTATCGCTCTTCGAGGTAGTCAGGAATTCCAATGCAACCCCTGTAAAAATTTGAAATTTTTTTTTTCATCCCCAATTTGAAAATTGTTTATGTAGAATTAAGCTCGCACCTTTCCTGAATTCAAATCTGCTTTTGGAGCCGAGCTGCGACTTATAGTTTTCGAGAAAATGGGATTTTTGTATCGCTCTTCGAAGTAGTCAGGAATTCCTATGCAACCCCTGTAAATATTTGAAATTTTTTTTCATCCCCGATTTGAAAATTGTTTATGTAGAATTAAGCTCGCACCTTTCCTGAATTCAAATCTGCTTTTGGAGCCGAGCTGCGACTTATAGTTTTCGAGAAAATGGGATTTTTGTATCGCTCTTCGAGGTAGTCAGGAATTCCAATGCAACCCCTGTAAAAATTTGAAATTTTTTTTTTCATCCCCAATTTGAAAATTGTTTATGTAGAATTAATCTCGAACCTTTCCTGAATTCAAATCTGCGAGCTTAATTCTACATAAATTTTTTTTTTTAATTTTTTAAATACATTTTTTTTTTCATCCCCGATTTGAAAATTGTTTATGTAGAATTAAGCTCGCACCTTTCCTGAATTCAAATCTGCTTTTGGAGCCGAGCTGCGACTTATAGTTTTCGAGAAAATGGGATTTTTGTATCGCTCTTCGAAGTAGTCAGGAATTCCTATGCAACCCCTGTAAATATTTGAAATTTTTTTTCATCCCCGATTTGAAAATTGTTTATGTAGAATTAAGCTCGCACCTTTCCTGAATTCAAATCTGCTTTTGGAGCCGAGTTGCGACTTATAGTTTTCGAGAAAATGGGATTTTTGTATCGCTCTTCGAGGTAGTCAGGAATTCCAATGCAACCCCTGTAAAAATTTAAATTTTTTTTCTTCATCCCCGATTTGAAAATTGTTTATGTAGAATTAAGCTCGCACCTTTCCTGAATTCAAATCTGCTTTTGGAGCCGAGCTGCGACTTATAGTTTTCGAGAAAATGGGATTTTTGTATCGCTCTTCGAGGTAGTCAGGAATTCCAATGCAACCCCTGTAAAATTTTGAAATTTTTTTTTTCATCCCCGATTTGAAAATTGTTTATGTAGAATTAAGCTCGCACCTTTCCTGAATTCAAATCTGCTTTTGGAGCCGAGCTGCGACTTATAGTTTTCGAGAAAATGGGATTTTTGTATCGCTCTTCGAGGTAGTCAGGAATTCCAATGCAACCCCTGTAAAAATTTGAAATTTTTTTTTTCATCCCCAATTTGAAAATTGTTTATGTAGAATTAATCTCGAACCTTTCCTGAATTCAAATCTGCGAGCTTAATTCTACATAAATTTTTTTTTTTAATTTTTTAAATAAATTTTTTTTTTCATCCCCGATTTGAAAATTGTTTATGTAGAATTAAGCTCGCACCTTTCCTGAATTCAAATCTGCTTTTGGAGCCGAGCTGCGACTTATAGTTTTCGAGAAAATGGGATTTTTGTATCGCTCTTCGAAGTAGTCAGGAATTCCTATGCAACCCCTGTAAATATTTGAAATTTTTTTTTTCATCCCCGATTTGAAAATTGTTTATGTAGAATTAAGCTCGCACCTTTCCTGAATTCAAATCTGCTTTTGGAGCCGAGTTGCGACTTATAGTTTTCGAGAAAATGGGATTTTTGTATCGCTCTTCGAGGTAGTCAGGAATTCCAATGCAACCCCTGTAAAAATTTAAATTTTTTTTCTTCATCCCCGATTTGAAAATTATTTATGTAGAATTAAGCTCGCACCTTTCCTGAATTCAAATCTGCTTTTGGAGCCGAGCTGCGACTTATAGTTTTCGAGAAAATGGGATTTTTGTATCGCTCTTCGAGGTAGTCAGGAATTCCAATGCAACCCCTGTAAAAATTTGAAATTTTTTTTTTCATCCCCAATTTGAAAATTGTTTATGTAGAATTAAGCTCGCACCTTTCCTGAATTCAAATCTGCTTTTGGAGCCGAGCTGCGACTTATAGTTTTCGAGAAAATGGGATTTTTGTATCGCTCTTCGAAGTAGTCAGGAATTCCTATGCAACCCCTGTAAATATTTGAAATTTTTTTTCATCCCCGATTTGAAAATTGTTTATGTAGAATTAAGCTCGCACCTTTCCTGAATTCAAATCTGCTTTTGGAGCCGAGCTGCGACTTATAGTTTTCGAGAAAATGGGATTTTTGTATCGCTCTTCGAGGTAGTCAGGAATTCCAATGCAACCCCTGTAAAAATTTGAAATTTTTTTTTTCATCCCCAATTTGAAAATTGTTTATGTAGAATTAATCTCGAACCTTTCCTGAATTCAAATCTGCGAGCTTAATTCTACATAAATTTTTTTTTTTAATTTTTTAAATAAATTTTTTTTTTCATCCCCGATTTGAAAATTGTTTATGTAGAATTAAGCTCGCACCTTTCCTGAATTCAAATCTGCTTTTGGAGCCGAGCTGCGACTTATAGTTTTCGAGAAAATGGGATTTTTGTATCGCTCTTCGAAGTAGTCAGGAATTCCTATGCAACCCCTGTAAATATTTGGAAATTTTTTTTTTCATCCCCGATTTGAAAATTGTTTATGTAGAATTAAGCTCGCACCTTTCCTGAATTCAAATCTGCTTTTGGAGCCGAGCTGCGACTTATAGTTTTCGAGAAAATGGGATTTTTGTATCGCTCTTCGAAGTAGTCAGGAATTCCTATGCAACCCCTGTAAATATTTGAAATTTTTTTTCATCCCCGATTTGAAAATTGTTTATGTAGAATTAAGCTCGCACCTTTCCTGAATTCAAATCTGCGAGCTTAATTCTACATAAATTTTTTTTTTTAATTTTTTAAATAAATTTTTTTTTTCATCCCCGATTTGAAAATTGTTTATGTAGAATTAAGCTCGCACCTTTCCTGAATTCAAATCTGCTTTTGGAGCCGAGTTGCGACTTATAGTTTTCGAGAAAATGGGATTTTTGTATCGCTCTTCGAGGTAGTCAGGAATTCCAATGCAACCCCTGTAAAAATTTAAATTTTTTTTCTTCATCCCCGATTTGAAAATTATTTATGTAGAATTAAGCTCGCACCTTTCCTGAATTCAAATCTGCTTTTGGAGCCGAGCTGCGACTTATAGTTTTCGAGAAAATGGGATTTTTGTATCGCTCTTCGAAGTAGTCAGGAATTCCTATGCAACCCCTGTAAATATTTGAAATTTTTTTTCATCCCCGATTTGAAAATTGTTTATGTAGAATTAAGCTCGCACCTTTCCTGAATTCAAATCTGCTTTTGGAGCCGAGCTGCGACTTATAGTTTTCGAGAAAATGGGATTTTTGTATCGCTCTTCGAGGTAGTCAGGAATTCCAATGCAACCCCTGTAAAAATTTTAAATTTTTTTTTTCATCCCCAATTTGAAAATTGTTTATGTAGAATTAATCTCGAACCTTTCCTGAATTCAAATCTGCGAGCTTAATTCTACATAAATTTTTTTTTTTAATTTTTTAAATAAATTTTTTTTTCATCCCCGATTTGAAAATTGTTTATGTAGAATTAAGCTCGCACCTTTCCTGAATTCAAATCTGCTTTTGGAGCCGAGCTGCGACTTATAGTTTTCGAGAAAATGGGATTTTTGTATCGCTCTTCGAAGTAGTCAGGAATTCCTATGCAACCCCTGTAAATATTTGAAATTTTTTTTTTCATCCCCGATTTGAAAATTGTTTATGTAGAATTAAGCTCGCACCTTTCCTGAATTCAAATCTGCTTTTGGAGCCGAGTTGCGACTTATAGTTTTCGAGAAAATGGGATTTTTGTATCGCTCTTCGAGGTAGTCAGGAATTCCAATGCAACCCCTGTAAAAATTTAAATTTTTTTTCTTCATCCCCGATTTGAAAATTATTTATGTAGAATTAAGCTCGCACCTTTCCTGAATTCAAATCTGCTTTTGGAGCCGAGCTGCGACTTATAGTTTTCGAGAAAATGGGATTTTTGTATCGCTCTTCGAGGTAGTCAGGAATTCCAATGCAACCCCTGTAAAAATTTGAAATTTTTTTTTTCATCCCCAATTTGAAAATTGTTTATGTAGAATTAAGCTCGCACCTTTCCTGAATTCAAATCTGCTTTTGGAGCCGAGCTGCGACTTATAGTTTTCGAGAAAATGGGATTTTTGTATCGCTCTTCGAAGTAGTCAGGAATTCCTATGCAACCCCTGTAAATATTTGAAATTTTTTTTCATCCCCGATTTGAAAATTGTTTATGTAGAATTAAGCTCGCACCTTTCCTGAATTCAAATCTGCTTTTGGAGCCGAGCTGCGACTTATAGTTTTCGAGAAAATGGGATTTTTGTATCGCTCTTCGAGGTAGTCAGGAATTCCAATGCAACCCCTGTAAAAATTTGAAATTTTTTTTTTCATCCCCGATTTGAAAATTGTTTATGTAGAATTAAGCTCGCACCTTTCCTGAATTCAAATCTGCTTTTGGAGCCGAGCTGCGACTTATAGTTTTCGAGAAAATGGGATTTTTGTATCGCTCTTCGAAGTAGTCAGGAATTCCAATGCAACCCCTGTAAAAATTTGAAATTTTTTTTTTCATCCCCGATTTGAAAATTGTTTATGTAGAATTAAGCTCGCACCTTTCCTGAATTCAAATCTGCTTTTGGAGCCGAGCTGCGACTTATAGTTTTCGAGAAAATGGGATTTTTGTATCGCTCTTCGAAGTAGTCAGGAATTCCAATGCAACCACTGTAAAAATTTGAAATTTTTTTTTTCATCCCCGATTTGAAAATTGTTTATGTAGAATTAAGCTCGCACCTTTCCTGAATTCAAATCTGCTTTTGGAGCCGAGTTGCGACTTATAGTTTTCGAGAAAATGGGATTTTTGTATCGCTCTTCGAGGTAGTCAGGAATTCCAATGCACCCCCTGTAAAAATTTAAATTTTTTTTCTTCATCCCCGATTTGAAAATTGTTTATGTAGAATTAAGCTCGCACCTTTCCTGAATTCAAATCTGCTTTTGGAGCCGAGCTGCGACTTATAGTTTTCGAGAAAATGGGATTTTTGTATCGCTCTTCGAAGTAGTCAGGAATTCCTATGCAACCCCTGTAAATATTTGAAATTTTTTTTCATCCCCGATTTGAAAATTGTTTATGTAGAATTAAGCTCGCACCTTTCCTGAATTCAAATCTGCTTTTGGAGCCGAGCTGCGACTTATAGTTTTCGAGAAAATGGGATTTTTGTATCGCTCTTCGAGGTAGTCAGGAATTCCAATGCAACCCCTGTAAAAATTTTAAATTTTTTTTTTCATCCCCAATTTGAAAATTGTTTATGTAGAATTAATCTCGAACCTTTCCTGAATTCAAATCTGCGAGCTTAATTCTACATAAATTTTTTTTTTTAATTTTTTAAATAAATTTTTTTTTCATCCCCGATTTGAAAATTGTTTATGTAGAATTAAGCTCGCACCTTTCCTGAATTCAAATCTGCTTTTGGAGCCGAGCTGCGACTTATAGTTTTCGAGAAAATGGGATTTTTGTATCGCTCTTCGAAGTAGTCAGGAATTCCTATGCAACCCCTGTAAATATTTGAAATTTTTTTTTTCATCCCCGATTTGAAAATTGTTTATGTAGAATTAAGCTCGCACCTTTCCTGAATTCAAATCTGCTTTTGGAGCCGAGTTGCGACTTATAGTTTTCGAGAAAATGGGATTTTTGTATCGCTCTTCGAGGTAGTCAGGAATTCCAATGCAACCCCTGTAAAAATTTAAATTTTTTTTCTTCATCCCCGATTTGAAAATTATTTATGTAGAATTAAGCTCGCACCTTTCCTGAATTCAAATCTGCTTTTGGAGCCGAGCTGCGACTTATAGTTTTCGAGAAAATGGGATTTTTGTATCGCTCTTCGAGGTAGTCAGGAATTCCAATGCAACCCCTGTAAAAATTTGAAATTTTTTTTTTCATCCCCAATTTGAAAATTGTTTATGTAGAATTAAGCTCGCACCTTTCCTGAATTCAAATCTGCTTTTGGAGCCGAGCTGCGACTTATAGTTTTCGAGAAAATGGGATTTTTGTATCGCTCTTCGAAGTAGTCAGGAATTCCTATGCAACCCCTGTAAATATTTGAAATTTTTTTTCATCCCCGATTTGAAAATTGTTTATGTAGAATTAAGCTCGCACCTTTCCTGAATTCAAATCTGCTTTTGGAGCCGAGCTGCGACTTATAGTTTTCGAGAAAATGGGATTTTTGTATCGCTCTTCGAGGTAGTCAGGAATTCCAATGCAACCCCTGTAAAAATTTGAAATTTTTTTTTTCATCCCCGATTTGAAAATTGTTTATGTAGAATTAAGCTCGCACCTTTCCTGAATTCAAATCTGCTTTTGGAGCCGAGCTGCGACTTATAGTTTTCGAGAAAATGGGATTTTTGTATCGCTCTTCGAAGTAGTCAGGAATTCCAATGCAACCCCTGTAAAAATTTGAAATTTTTTTTTTCATCCCCGATTTGAAAATTGTTTATGTAGAATTAAGCTCGCACTTTTCCTGAATTCAAATCTGCTTTTGGAGCCGAGCTGCGACTTATAGTTTTCGAGAAAATGGGATTTTTGTATCGCTCTTCGAAGTAGTCAGGAATTCCAATGCAACCACTGTAAAAATTTGAAATTTTTTTTTTCATCCCCGATTTGAAAATTGTTTATGTAGAATTAAGCTCGCACCTTTCCTGAATTCAAATCTGCTTTTGGAGCCGAGTTGCGACTTATAGTTTTCGAGAAAATGGGATTTTTGTATCGCTCTTCGAGGTAGTCAGGAATTCCAATGCAACCCCTGTAAAAATTTAAATTTTTTTTCTTCATCCCCGATTTGAAAATTGTTTATGTAGAATTAAGCTCGCACCTTTCCTGAATTCAAATCTGCTTTTGGAGCCGAGCTGCGACTTATAGTTTTCGAGAAAATGGGATTTTTGTATCGCTCTTCGAGGTAGTCAGGAATTCCAATGCAACCCCTGCAAAAATTTGAAATTTTTTTTTCATCCCCGATTTGAAAATTGTTTATGTAGAATTAATCTCGAACCTTTCCTGAATTCAAATCTGCGAGCTTAATTCTACATAAATTTTTTTTTTTAATTTTTTAAATAAATTTTTTTTTTCATCCCCGATTTGAAAATTGTTTATGTAGAATTAAGCTCGCACCTTTCCTGAATTCAAATCTGCTTTTGGAGCCGAGCTGCGACTTATAGTTTTCGAGAAAATGGGATTTTTGTATCGCTCTTCGAAGTAGTCAGGAATTCCAATGCAACCCCTGTAAATATTTGAAATTTTTTTTTTCATCCCCGATTTGAAAATTGTTTATGTAGAATTAAGCTCGCACCTTTCCTGAATTCAAATCTGCTTTTGGAGCCGAGCTGCGACTTATAGTTTTCGAGAAAATGGGATTTTTGTATCGCTCTTCGAAGTAGTCAGGAATTCCAATACAACCCCTGTAAAAATTTGAAATTTTTTTTTTCATCCCCGATTTGAAAATTGTTTATGTAGAATTAAGCTCGCACCTTTCCTGAATTCAAATCTGCTTTTGGAGCCGAGCTGCGACTTATAGTTTTCGAGAAAATGGGATTTTTGTATCGCTCTTCGAGGTAGTCAGGAATTCCAATGCAACCCCTGTAAAAATTTGAAATTTTTTTTTTCATCCCCAATTTGAAAATTGTTTATGTAGAATTAATCTCGAACCTTTCCTGAATTCAAATCTGCGAGCTTAATTCTACATAAATTTTTTTTTTTAATTTTTTAAATAAATTTTTTTTTTCATCCCCGATTTGAAAATTGTTTATGTAGAATTAAGCTCGCACCTTTCCTGAATTCAAATCTGCTTTTGGAGCCGAGCTGCGACTTATAGTTTTCGAGAAAATGGGATTTTTGTATCGCTCTTCGAAGTAGTCAGGAATTCCAATGCAACCCCTGTAAATATTTGAAATTTTTTTTTTCATCCCCGATTTGAAAATTGTTTATGTAGAATTAAGCTCGCACCTTTCCTGAATTCAAATCTGCTTTTGGAGCCGAGCTGCGACTTATAGTTTTCGAGAAAATGGGATTTTTGTATCGCTCTTCGAAGTAGTCAGGAATTCCAATGCAACCCCTGTAAAAATTTGAAATTTTTTTTTTCATCCCCAATTTGAAAATTGTTTATGTAGAATTAAGCTCGCACCTTTCCTGAATTCAAATCTGCTTTTGGAGCCGAGCTGCGACTTATAGTTTTCGAGAAAATGGGATTTTTGTATCGCTCTTCGAGGTAGTCAGGAATTCCAATGCAACCCCTGTAAAAATTTGAAATTTTTTTTTTCATCCCCGATTTGAAAATTGTTTATGTAGAATTAAGCTCGCACCTTTCCTGAATTCAAATCTGCTTTTGGAGCCGAGCTGCGACTTATAGTTTTCGAGAAAATGGGATTTTTGTATCGCTCTTCGAAGTAGTCAGGAATTCCAATGCAACCCCTGTAAAAATTTGAAATTTTTTTTTTCATCCCCGATTTGAAAATTGTTTATGTAGAATTAAGCTCGCACTTTTCCTGAATTCAAATCTGCTTTTGGAGCCAAGCTGCGACTTATAGTTTTCGAGAAAATGGGATTTTTGTATCGCTCTTCGAAGTAGTCAGGAATTCCAATGCAACCACTGTAAAAATTTGAAATTTTTTTTTTCATCCCCGATTTGAAAATTGTTTATGTAGAATTAAGCTCGCACCTTTCCTGAATTCAAATCTGCTTTTGGAGCCGAGTTGCGACTTATAGTTTTCGAGAAAATGGGATTTTTGTATCGCTCTTCGAGGTAGTCAGGAATTCCAATGCACCCCCTGTAAAAATTTAAATTTTTTTTCTTCATCCCCGATTTGAAAATTGTTTATGTAGAATTAAGCTCGCACCTTTCCTGAATTCAAATCTGCTTTTGGAGCCGAGCTGCGACTTATAGTTTTCGAGAAAATGGGATTTTTGTATCGCTCTTCGAAGTAGTCAGGAATTCCTATGCAACCCCTGTAAATATTTGAAATTTTTTTTCATCCCCGATTTGAAAATTGTTTATGTAGAATTAAGCTCGCACCTTTCCTGAATTCAAATCTGCTTTTGGAGCCGAGCTGCGACTTATAGTTTTCGAGAAAATGGGATTTTTGTATCGCTCTTCGAGGTAGTCAGGAATTCCAATGCAACCCCTGTAAAAATTTTAAATTTTTTTTTTCATCCCCAATTTGAAAATTGTTTATGTAGAATTAATCTCGAACCTTTCCTGAATTCAAATCTGCGAGCTTAATTCTACATAAATTTTTTTTTTTAATTTTTTAAATAAATTTTTTTTTCATCCCCGATTTGAAAATTGTTTATGTAGAATTAAGCTCGCACCTTTCCTGAATTCAAATCTGCTTTTGGAGCCGAGCTGCGACTTATAGTTTTCGAGAAAATGGGATTTTTGTATCGCTCTTCGAAGTAGTCAGGAATTCCTATGCAACCCCTGTAAATATTTGAAATTTTTTTTTTCATCCCCGATTTGAAAATTGTTTATGTAGAATTAAGCTCGCACCTTTCCTGAATTCAAATCTGCTTTTGGAGCCGAGTTGCGACTTATAGTTTTCGAGAAAATGGGATTTTTGTATCGCTCTTCGAGGTAGTCAGGAATTCCAATGCAACCCCTGTAAAAATTTAAATTTTTTTTCTTCATCCCCGATTTGAAAATTATTTATGTAGAATTAAGCTCGCACCTTTCCTGAATTCAAATCTGCTTTTGGAGCCGAGCTGCGACTTATAGTTTTCGAGAAAATGGGATTTTTGTATCGCTCTTCGAGGTAGTCAGGAATTCCAATGCAACCCCTGTAAAAATTTGAAATTTTTTTTTTCATCCCCAATTTGAAAATTGTTTATGTAGAATTAAGCTCGCACCTTTCCTGAATTCAAATCTGCTTTTGGAGCCGAGCTGCGACTTATAGTTTTCGAGAAAATGGGATTTTTGTATCGCTCTTCGAAGTAGTCAGGAATTCCTATGCAACCCCTGTAAATATTTGAAATTTTTTTTCATCCCCGATTTGAAAATTGTTTATGTAGAATTAAGCTCGCACCTTTCCTGAATTCAAATCTGCTTTTGGAGCCGAGCTGCGACTTATAGTTTTCGAGAAAATGGGATTTTTGTATCGCTCTTCGAGGTAGTCAGGAATTCCAATGCAACCCCTGTAAAAATTTGAAATTTTTTTTTTCATCCCCAATTTGAAAATTGTTTATGTAGAATTAAGCTCGCACCTTTCCTGAATTCAAATCTGCTTTTGGAGCCGAGCTGCGACTTATAGTTTTCGAGAAAATGGGATTTTTGTATCGCTCTTCGAAGTAGTCAGGAATTCCTATGCAACCCCTGTAAATATTTGAAATTTTTTTTCATCCCCGATTTGAAAATTGTTTATGTAGAATTAAGCTCGCACCTTTCCTGAATTCAAATCTGCTTTTGGAGCCGAGCTGCGACTTATAGTTTTCGAGAAAATGGGATTTTTGTATCGCTCTTCGAGGTAGTCAGGAATTCCAATGCAACCCCTGTAAAAATTTGAAATTTTTTTTTTCATCCCCGATTTGAAAATTGTTTATGTAGAATTAAGCTCGCACCTTTCCTGAATTCAAATCTGCTTTTGGAGCCGAGCTGCGACTTATAGTTTTCGAGAAAATGGGATTTTTGTATCGCTCTTCGAAGTAGTCAGGAATTCCAATGCAACCCCTGTAAAAATTTGAAATTTTTTTTTTCATCCCCGATTTGAAAATTGTTTATGTAGAATTAAGCTCGCACTTTTCCTGAATTCAAATCTGCTTTTGGAGCCGAGCTGCGACTTATAGTTTTCGAGAAAATGGGATTTTTGTATTGCTCTTCGAAGTAGTCAGGAATTCCAATGCAACCACTGTAAAAATTTGAAATTTTTTTTTTCATCCCCGATTTGAAAATTGTTTATGTAGAATTAAGCTCGCACCTTTCCTGAATTCAAATCTGCTTTTGGAGCCGAGTTGCGACTTATAGTTTTCGAGAAAATGGGATTTTTGTATCGCTCTTCGAGGTAGTCAGGAATTCCAATGCAACCCCTGTAAAAATTTAAATTTTTTTTCTTCATCCCCGATTTGAAAATTGTTTATGTAGAATTAAGCTCGCACCTTTCCTGAATTCAAATCTGCTTTTGGAGCCGAGCTGCGACTTATAGTTTTCGAGAAAATGGGATTTTTGTATCGCTCTTCGAGGTAGTCAGGAATTCCAATGCAACCCCTGCAAAAATTTGAAATTTTTTTTTCATCCCCGATTTGAAAATTGTTTATGTAGAATTAAGCTCGCACCTTTCCTGAATTCAAATCTGCTTTTGGAGCCGAGCTGCGACTTATAGTTTTCGAGAAAATGGGATTTTTGTATCGCTCTTCGAGGTAGTCAGGAATTCCAATGCAACCCCTGTAAAAATTTGAAATTTTTTTTTTCATCCCCAATTTGAAAATTGTTTATGTAGAATTAATCTCGAACCTTTCCTGAATTCAAATCTGCGAGCTTAATTCTACATAAATTTTTTTTTTTAATTTTTTAAATAAATTTTTTTTTTCATCCCCGATTTGAAAATTGTTTATGTAGAATTAAGCTCGCACCTTTCCTGAATTCAAATCTGCTTTTGGAGCCGAGCTGCGACTTATAGTTTTCGAGAAAATGGGATTTTTGTATCGCTCTTCGAAGTAGTCAGGAATTCCAATGCAACCCCTGTAAATATTTGAAATTTTTTTTTTCATCCCCGATTTGAAAATTGTTTATGTAGAATTAAGCTCGCACCTTTCCTGAATTCAAATCTGCTTTTGGAGCCGAGCTGCGACTTATAGTTTTCGAGAAAATGGGATTTTTGTATCGCTCTTCGAAGTAGTCAGGAATTCCAATACAACCCCTGTAAAAATTTGAAATTTTTTTTTTCATCCCCGATTTGAAAATTGTTTATGTAGAATTAAGCTCGCACCTTTCCTGAATTCAAATCTGCTTTTGGAGCCGAGCTGCGACTTATAGTTTTCGAGAAAATGGGATTTTTGTATCGCTCTTCGAGGTAGTCAGGAATTCCAATGCAACCCCTGTAAAAATTTGAAATTTTTTTTTTCATCCCCAATTTGAAAATTGTTTATGTAGAATTAATCTCGAACCTTTCCTGAATTCAAATCTGCGAGCTTAATTCTACATAAATTTTTTTTTTTAATTTTTTAAATAAATTTTTTTTTTCATCCCCGATTTGAAAATTGTTTATGTAGAATTAAGCTCGCACCTTTCCTGAATTCAAATCTGCTTTTGGAGCCGAGCTGCGACTTATAGTTTTCGAGAAAATGGGATTTTTGTATCGCTCTTCGAAGTAGTCAGGAATTCCAATGCAACCCCTGTAAATATTTGAAATTTTTTTTTTCATCCCCGATTTGAAAATTGTTTATGTAGAATTAAGCTCGCACCTTTCCTGAATTCAAATCTGCTTTTGGAGCCGAGCTGCGACTTATAGTTTTCGAGAAAATGGGATTTTTGTATCGCTCTTCGAAGTAGTCAGGAATTCCAATGCAACCCCTGTAAAAATTTGAAATTTTTTTTTTCATCCCCAATTTGAAAATTGTTTATGTAGAATTAAGCTCGCACCTTTCCTGAATTCAAATCTGCTTTTGGAGCCGAGCTGCGACTTATAGTTTTCGAGAAAATGGGATTTTTGTATCGCTCTTCGAGGTAGTCAGGAATTCCAATGCAACCCCTGTAAAAATTTGAAATTTTTTTTTTCATCCCCGATTTGAAAATTGTTTATGTAGAATTAAGCTCGCACCTTTCCTGAATTCAAATCTGCTTTTGGAGCCGAGCTGCGACTTATAGTTTTCGAGAAAATGGGATTTTTGTATCGCTCTTCGAAGTAGTCAGGAATTCCAATGCAACCCCTGTAAAAATTTGAAATTTTTTTTTTCATCCCCGATTTGAAAATTGTTTATGTAGAATTAAGCTCGCACTTTTCCTGAATTCAAATCTGCTTTTGGAGCCGAGCTGCGACTTATAGTTTTCGAGAAAATGGGATTTTTGTATCGCTCTTCGAAGTAGTCAGGAATTCCAATGCAACCACTGTAAAAATTTGAAATTTTTTTTTTCATCCCCGATTTGAAAATTGTTTATGTAGAATTAAGCTCGCACCTTTCCTGAATTCAAATCTGCTTTTGGAGCCGAGTTGCGACTTATAGTTTTCGAGAAAATGGGATTTTTGTATCGCTCTTCGAGGTAGTCAGGAATTCCAATGCACCCCCTGTAAAAATTTAAATTTTTTTTCTTCATCCCCGATTTGAAAATTGTTTATGTAGAATTAAGCTCGCACCTTTCCTGAATTCAAATCTGCTTTTGGAGCCGAGCTGCGACTTATAGTTTTCGAGAAAATGGGATTTTTGTATCGCTCTTCGAAGTAGTCAGGAATTCCTATGCAACCCCTGTAAATATTTGAAATTTTTTTTCATCCCCGATTTGAAAATTGTTTATGTAGAATTAAGCTCGCACCTTTCCTGAATTCAAATCTGCTTTTGGAGCCGAGCTGCGACTTATAGTTTTCGAGAAAATGGGATTTTTGTATCGCTCTTCGAGGTAGTCAGGAATTCCAATGCAACCCCTGTAAAAATTTGAAATTTTTTTTTTCATCCCCAATTTGAAAATTGTTTATGTAGAATTAATCTCGAACCTTTCCTGAATTCAAATCTGCGAGCTTAATTCTACATAAATTTTTTTTTTTAATTTTTTAAATAAATTTTTTTTTCATCCCCGATTTGAAAATTGTTTATGTAGAATTAAGCTCGCACCTTTCCTGAATTCAAATCTGCTTTTGGAGCCGAGCTGCGACTTATAGTTTTCGAGAAAATGGGATTTTTGTATCGCTCTTCGAAGTAGTCAGGAATTCCTATGCAACCCCTGTAAATATTTGAAATTTTTTTTTTCATCCCCGATTTGAAAATTGTTTATGTAGAATTAAGCTCGCACCTTTCCTGAATTCAAATCTGCTTTTGGAGCCGAGTTGCGACTTATAGTTTTCGAGAAAATGGGATTTTTGTATCGCTCTTCGAGGTAGTCAGGAATTCCAATGCAACCCCTGTAAAAATTTAAATTTTTTTTCTTCATCCCCGATTTGAAAATTATTTATGTAGAATTAAGCTCGCACCTTTCCTGAATTCAAATCTGCTTTTGGAGCCGAGCTGCGACTTATAGTTTTCGAGAAAATGGGATTTTTGTATCGCTCTTCGAGGTAGTCAGGAATTCCAATGCAACCCCTGTAAAAATTTGAAATTTTTTTTTTCATCCCCAATTTGAAAATTGTTTATGTAGAATTAAGCTCGCACCTTTCCTGAATTCAAATCTGCTTTTGGAGCCGAGCTGCGACTTATAGTTTTCGAGAAAATGGGATTTTTGTATCGCTCTTCGAAGTAGTCAGGAATTCCTATGCAACCCCTGTAAATATTTGAAATTTTTTTTCATCCCCGATTTGAAAATTGTTTATGTAGAATTAAGCTCGCACCTTTCCTGAATTCAAATCTGCTTTTGGAGCCGAGCTGCGACTTATAGTTTTCGAGAAAATGGGATTTTTGTATCGCTCTTCGAGGTAGTCAGGAATTCCAATGCAACCCCTGTAAAAATTTGAAATTTTTTTTTTCATCCCCGATTTGAAAATTGTTTATGTAGAATTAAGCTCGCACCTTTCCTGAATTCAAATCTGCTTTTGGAGCCGAGCTGCGACTTATAGTTTTCGAGAAAATGGGATTTTTGTATCGCTCTTCGAAGTAGTCAGGAATTCCAATGCAACCCCTGTAAAAATTTGAAATTTTTTTTTTCATCCCCGATTTGAAAATTGTTTATGTAGAATTAAGCTCGCACTTTTCCTGAATTCAAATCTGCTTTTGGAGCCGAGCTGCGACTTATAGTTTTCGAGAAAATGGGATTTTTGTATCGCTCTTCGAGGTAGTCAGGAATTCCAATGCAACCCCTGTAAAAATTTGAAATTTTTTTTTTCATCCCCGATTTGAAAATTGTTTATGTAGAATTAAGCTCGCACCTTTCCTGAATTCAAATCTGCTTTTGGAGCCGAGTTGCGACTTATAGTTTTCGAGAAAATGGGATTTTTGTATCGCTCTTCGAGGTAGTCAGGAATTCCAATGCAACCCCTGTAAAAATTTAAATTTTTTTTCTTCATCCCCGATTTGAAAATTGTTTATGTAGAATTAAGCTCGCACCTTTCCTGAATTCAAATCTGCTTTTGGAGCCGAGCTGCGACTTATAGTTTTCGAGAAAATGGGATTTTTGTATCGCTCTTCGAGGTAGTCAGGAATTCCAATGCAACCCCTGCAAAAATTTGAAATTTTTTTTTCATCCCCGATTTGAAAATTGTTTATGTAGAATTAAGCTCGCACCTTTCCTGAATTCAAATCTGCTTTTGGAGCCGAGCTGCGACTTATAGTTTTCGAGAAAATGGGATTTTTGTATCGCTCTTCGAGGTAGTCAGGAATTCCAATGCAACCCCTGTAAAAATTTGAAATTTTTTTTTTCATCCCCAATTTGAAAATTGTTTATGTAGAATTAATCTCGAACCTTTCCTGAATTCAAATCTGCGAGCTTAATTCTACATAAATTTTTTTTTTTAATTTTTTAAATAAATTTTTTTTTTCATCCCCGATTTGAAAATTGTTTATGTAGAATTAAGCTCGCACCTTTCCTGAATTCAAATCTGCTTTTGGAGCCGAGCTGCGACTTATAGTTTTCGAGAAAATGGGATTTTTGTATCGCTCTTCGAAGTAGTCAGGAATTCCAATGCAACCCCTGTAAATATTTGAAATTTTTTTTTTCATCCCCGATTTGAAAATTGTTTATGTAGAATTAAGCTCGCACCTTTCCTGAATTCAAATCTGCTTTTGGAGCCGAGCTGCGACTTATAGTTTTCGAGAAAATGGGATTTTTGTATCGCTCTTCGAAGTAGTCAGGAATTCCAATACAACCCCTGTAAAAATTTGAAATTTTTTTTTTCATCCCCGATTTGAAAATTGTTTATGTAGAATTAAGCTCGCACCTTTCCTGAATTCAAATCTGCTTTTGGAGCCGAGCTGCGACTTATAGTTTTCGAGAAAATGGGATTTTTGTATCGCTCTTCGAGGTAGTCAGGAATTCCAATGCAACCCCTGTAAAAATTTGAAATTTTTTTTTTCATCCCCAATTTGAAAATTGTTTATGTAGAATTAATCTCGAACCTTTCCTGAATTCAAATCTGCGAGCTTAATTCTACATAAATTTTTTTTTTTAATTTTTTAAATAAATTTTTTTTTTCATCCCCGATTTGAAAATTGTTTATGTAGAATTAAGCTCGCACCTTTCCTGAATTCAAATCTGCTTTTGGAGCCGAGCTGCGACTTATAGTTTTCGAGAAAATGGGATTTTTGTATCGCTCTTCGAAGTAGTCAGGAATTCCAATGCAACCCCTGTAAATATTTGAAATTTTTTTTTTCATCCCCGATTTGAAAATTGTTTATGTAGAATTAAGCTCGCACCTTTCCTGAATTCAAATCTGCTTTTGGAGCCGAGCTGCGACTTATAGTTTTCGAGAAAATGGGATTTTTGTATCGCTCTTCGAAGTAGTCAGGAATTCCAATGCAACCCCTGTAAAAATTTGGAATTTTTTTTCTTCATCCCCGATTTGAAAATTGTTTATGTAGAATTAAGCTCGCACCTTTCCTGAATTCAAATCTGCTTTTGGAGCCGAGCTGCGACTTATAGTTTTCGAGAAAATGGGATTTTTGTATCGCTCTTCGAGGTAGTCAGGAATTCCAATGCAACCCCTGTACAAATTTTAAATTTTTTTTTTCATCCCCAATTTGAAAATTGTTTATGTAGAATTAAGCTCGCACCTTTCCTGAATTCAAATCTGCTTTTGGAGCCGAGCTGCGACTTATAGTTTTCGAGAAAATGGGATTTTTGTATCGCTCTTCGAGGTAGTCAGGAATTCCAATGCAACCCCTGCAAAAATTTGAAATTTTTTTTTCATCCCCGATTTGAAAATTGTTTATGTAGAATTAAGCTCGCACCTTTCCTGAATTCAAATCTGCTTTTGGAGCCGAGCTGCGACTTATAGTTTTCGAGAAAATGGGATTTTTGTATCGCTCTTCGAGGTAGTCAGGAATTCCAATGCAACCCCTGTAAAAATTTGAAATTTTTTTTTTCATCCCCAATTTGAAAATTGTTTATGTAGAATTAATCTCGAACCTTTCCTGAATTCAAATCTGCGAGCTTAATTCTACATAAATTTTTTTTTTTAATTTTTTAAATAAATTTTTTTTTTCATCCCCGATTTGAAAATTGTTTATGTAGAATTAAGCTCGCACCTTTCCTGAATTCAAATCTGCTTTTGGAGCCGAGCTGCGACTTATAGTTTTCGAGAAAATGGGATTTTTGTATCGCTCTTCGAAGTAGTCAGGAATTCCTATGCAACCCCTGTAAATATTTGAAATTTTTTTTTTCATCCCCGATGTGAAAATTGTTTATGTAGAATTAAGCTCGCACCTTTCCTGAATTCAAATCTGCTTTTGGAGCCGAGCTGCGACTTATAGTTTTCGAGAAAATGGGATTTTTGTATCGCTCTTCGAAGTAGTCAGGAATTCCAATGCAACCCCTGTAAAAATTTGAAATTTTTTTTTTCATCCCCGATTTGAAAATTGTTTATGTAGAATTAAGCTCGCACCTTTCCTGAATTCAAATCTGCTTTTGGAGCCGAGCTGCGACTTATAGTTTTCGAGAAAATGGGATTTTTGTATCGCTCTTCGAAGTAGTCAGGAATTCCAATGCAACCCCTGTAAAAATTTGAAATTTTTTTTTTCATCCCCAATTTGAAAATTGTTTATGTAGAATTAAGCTCGAACCTTTCCTGAATTCAAATCTGCTTTTGGAGCCGAGCTGCGACTTATAGTTTTCGAGAAAATGAGATTTTTGTATCGCTCTTCGAAGTAGTCAGGAATTCCAATGCAACCCCTGTACAAATTTTAAATTTTTTTTTTCATCCCCAATTTGAAAATTGTTTATGTAGAATTAAGCTCGCACCTTTCCTGAATTCAAATCTGCTTTTGGAGCCGAGCTGCGACTTATAGTTTTCGAGAAAATGGGATTTTTGTATCGCTCTTCGAGGTAGTCAGGAATTCCAATGCAACCCCTGCAAAAATTTGAAATTTTTTTTTCATCCCCGATTTGAAAATTGTTTATGTAGAATTAAGCTCGCACCTTTCCTGAATTCAAATCTGCTTTTGGAGCCGAGCTGCGACTTATAGTTTTCGAGAAAATGGGATTTTTGTATCGCTCTTCGAGGTAGTCAGGAATTCCAATGCAACCCCTGTAAAAATTTGAAATTTTTTTTTTCATCCCCGATTTGAAAATTGTTTATGTAGAATTAAGCTCGCACCTTTCCTGAATTCAAATCTGCTTTTGGAGCCGAGCTGCGACTTATAGTTTTCGAGAAAATGGGATTTTTGTATCGCTCTTCGAGGTAGTCAGGAATTCCAATGCAACCCCTGTAAAAATTTGAAATTTTTTTTTTCATCCCCGATTTGAAAATTGTTTATGTAGAATTAAGCTCGCACCTTTCCTGAATTCAAATCTGCTTTTGGAGCCGAGCTGCGACTTATAGTTTTCGAGAAAATGGGATTTTTGTATCGCTCTTCGAGGTAGTCAGGAATTCCAATGCAACCCCTGTAAAAATTTGAAATTTTTTTTTTCATCCCCGATTTGAAAATTGTTTATGTAGAATTAAGCTCGCACCTTTCCTGAATTCAAATCTGCTTTTGGAGCCGAGCTGCGACTTATAGTTTTCGAGAAAATGGGATTTTTGTATCGCTCTTCGAGGTAGTCAGGAATTCCAATGCAACCCCTGTAAAAATTTGAAATTTTTTTTTTCATCCCCGATTTGAAAATTGTTTATGTAGAATTAAGCTCGCACCTTTCCTGAATTCAAATCTGCTTTTGGAGCCGAGCTGCGACTTATAGTTTTCGAGAAAATGGGATTTTTGTATCGCTCTTCGAGGTAGTCAGGAATTCCAATGCAACCCCTGTAAAAATTTAAATTTTTTTTCTTCATCCCCGATTTGAAAATTGTTTATGTAGAATTAAGCTCGCACCTTTCCTGAATTCAAATCTGCTTTTGGAGCCGAGCTGCGACTTATAGTTTTCGAGAAAATGGGATTTTTGTATCGCTCTTCGAAGTAGTCAGGAATTCCAATGCAACCCCTGTAAAAATTTGAAATTTTTTTTTTCATCCCCGATTTGAAAATTGTTTGTGTAGAATTAAGCTCGCACCTTTCCTGAATTCAAATCTGCTTTTGGAGCCGAGCTGCGACTTATAGTGTTCGAGAAAATGGGATTTTTGTATCGTTCTTCGAGGTAGTCAGGAATTCCAATGCAACCCCTGTAAAAATTTGAAATTTTTTTATTCATCCCCGATTTGAAAATTGTTTATGTAGAATTAAGCTCGCACCTTTCCTGAATTCAAATCTGCTTTTGGAGCCGAGCTGCGACTTATAGTTTTCGAGAAAATGGGATTTTTGTATCGCTCTTCGAGGTAGTCAGGAATTCCAATGCAACCCGTGTAAAAATTTGAAATTTTTTTTTTCATCCCCGATTTGAAAATTGTTTATGTAGAATTAAGCTCGCACCTTTCCTGAATTCAAATCTGCTTTTGGAGCCGAGCTGCGACTTATAGTTTTCGAGAAAATGGGATTTTTGTATCGCTCTTCGAGGTAGTCAGGAATTCCAATGCAACCCCTGTAAAAATTTAAATTTTTTTTCTTCATCCCCGATTTGAAAATTGTTTATGTAGAATTAAGCTCGCACCTTTCCTGAATTCAAATCTGCTTTTGGAGCCGAGCTGCGACTTATAGTTTTCGAGAAAATGGGATTTTTGTATCGCTCTTCGAAGTAGTCAGGAATTCCTATGCAACCCCTGTAAATATTTGAAATTTTTTTTTCATCCCCGATTTGAAAATTGTTTATGTAGAATTAAGCTCGCACCTTTCCTGAATTCAAATCTGCTTTTGGAGCCGAGCTGCGACTTATAGTTTTCGAGAAAATGGGATTTTTGTATCGCTCTTCGAGGTAGTCAGGAATTCCAATGCAACCCCTGTAAAAATTTGAAATTTTTTTTTTCATCCCCGATTTGAAAATTGTTTATGTAGAATTAAGCTTGCACCTTTCCTGAATTCAAATCTGCTTTTGGAGCCGAGCTGCGACTTATAGTTTTCGAGAAAATGGGATTTTTGTATCGCTCTTCGAAGTAGTCAGGAATTCCAATGCAACCCCTGTAAAAATTTGAAATTTTTTTTTTCATCCCCGATTTGAAAATTGTTTATGTAGAATTACGCTCGCACCTTTCCTGAATTCAAATCTGCTTTTGGAGCCGAGCTGCGACTTATAGTTTTCGAGAAAATGTGATTTTTGTATCGCTCTTCGAAGTAGTCAGGAATTCCAATGCAACCCCTGTAAAAATTTGAAATTTTTTTTTTCATCCCCGATTTGAAAATTGTTTGTGTAGAATTAAGCTCGCACCTTTCCTGAACTCAAATCTGCTTTTGGAGCCGAGCTGCGACTTATAGTGTTCGAGAAAATGGGATTTTTGTATCGCTCTTCGAGGTAGTCAGGAATTCCAATGCAACCCCTGTAAAAATTTGAAATTTTTTTATTCATCCCCGATTTGAAAATTGTTTATGTAGAATTAAGCTCGCACCTTTCCTGAATTCAAATCTGCTTTTGGAGCCGAGCTGCGACTTATAGTTTTCGAGAAAATGGGATTTTTGTATCGCTCTTCGAGGTAGTCAGGAATTCCAATGCAACCCCTGTAAAAATTTTAAATTTTTTTTTTCATCCCCGATTTGAAAATTGTTTATGTAGAATTAAGCTCGCACCTTTCCTGAATTCAAATCTGCTTTTGGAGCCGAGCTGCGACTTATAGTTTTCGAGAAAATGGGATTTTTGTATCGCTCTTCGAAGTAGTCAGGAATTCCAATGCAACCCCTGTAAAAATTTGAAATTTTTTTTTTCATCCCCGATTTGAAAATTGTTTATGTAGAATTAAGCTCGCACCTTTCCTGAATTCAAATCTGCTTTTGGAGCCGAGCTGCGACTTATAGTTTTCGAGAAAATGGGATTTTTGTATCGCTCTTCGAGGTAGTCAGGAATTCCTATGTAACCCCTGTAAATATTTGAAATTTTTTTTTCATCCCCGATTTGAAAATTGTTTATTTAGAATTAAGCTCGCACCTTTCCTGAATTCAAATCTGCTTTTGGAGCCGAGCTGCGACTTATAGTTTTCGAGAAAATGGGATTTTTGTATCGCTCTTCGAGGTAGTCAGGAATTCCAATGCAACCCCTGTAAAAATTTTAAATTTTTTTTTTCATCCCCGATTTCAAAATTGTTTATGTAGAATTAAGCTCGCACCTTTCCTGAATTCAAATCTGCTTTTGGAGCCGAGCTGCGACTTATAGTTTTCGAGAAAATGGGATTTTTGTTTCGGTCTTCGATGTAGTCAGGAATTCCAATGCAACCCCTGTAAAAATTTGAAATTTTTTTTCATCCCCGATTTGAAAATTGTTTATGTAGAATTAAGCTTGCACCTTTCCTGAATTCAAATCTGCTTTTGGAGCCGAGCTGCGACTTATAGTTTTCGAGAAAATGGGATTTTTGTATCGCTCTTCGAAGTAGTCAGGAATTCCAATGCAACCCCTGTAAAAATTTGAAATTTTTTTTTTCATCCCCGATTTGAAAATTGTTTGTGTAGAATTAAGCTCGCACCTTTCCTGAATTCAAATCTGCTTTTGGAGCCGAGCTGCGACTTATAGTTTTCGAGAAAATGAGATTTTTGTATCGCTCTTCGAAGTAGTCAGGAATTCCAATGCAACCCCTGTAAAAATTTGAAATTTTTTTTTTCATCCCCGATTTGAAAATTGTTTATGTAGAATTAAGCTCGCACCTTTCCTGAATTCAAATCTGCTTTTGGAGCCGAGCTGCGACTTATAGTTTTCGAGAAAATGGGATTTTTGTATCGCTCTTCGAGGTAGTCAGGAATTCCAATGCAACCCCTGTAAAAATTTTAAATTTTTTTTTTCATCCCCGATTTCAAAATTGTTTATGTAGAATTAAGCTCGCACCTTTCCTGAATTCAAATCTGCTTTTGGAGCCGAGCTGCGACTTATAGTTTTCGAGAAAATGGGATTTTTGTTTCGGTCTTCGATGTAGTCAGGAATTCCAATGCAACCCCTGTAAAAATTTGAAATTTTTTTTCATCCCCGATTTGAAAATTGTTTATGTAGAATTAAGCTTGCACCTTTCCTGAATTCAAATCTGCTTTTGGAGCCGAGCTGCGACTTATAGTTTTCGAGAAAATGGGATTTTTGTATCGCTCTTCGAAGTAGTCAGGAATTCCAATGCAACCCCTGTAAAAATTTGAAATTTTTTTTTTCATCCCCGATTTGAAAATTGTTTGTGTAGAATTAAGCTCGAACCTTTCCTGAATTCAAATCTGCTTTTGGAGCCGAGCTGCGACTTATAGTTTTCGAGAAAATGGGATTTTTGTATCGCTCTTCGAGGTAGTCAGGAATTCCAATGCAACCCCTGTAAAAATGTGAAATTTTTTTTTTCATCCCCGATTTCAAAATTGTTTATGTAGAATTAAGCTCGCACCTTTCCTGAATTCAAATCTGCTTTTGGAGCCGAGCTGCGACTTATAGTTTTCGAGAAAATGGGATTTTTGTATCGCTCTTCGAGGTAGTCAGGAATTCCAATGCAACCCCTGTAAAAATTTGAAATTTTTTTTTTCATCCCCGATTTGAAAATTGTTTGTGTAGAATTAAGCTCGCACCTTTCCTGAATTCAAATCTGCTTTTGGAGCCGAGCTGCGACTTATAGTGTTCGAGAAAATGGGATTTTTGTATCGCTCTTCGAGGTAGTCAGTAATTCCAATGCAACCCCTGTAAAAATTTGAAATTTTTTTATTCATCCCCGATTTGAAAATTGTTTATGTAGAATTAAGCTCGCACCTTTCCTGAATTCAAATCTGCTTTTGGAGCCGAGCTGCGACTTATAGTTTTCGAGAAAATGAGATTTTTGTATCGCTCTTCGAAGTAGTCAGGAATTCCAATGCAACCCCTGTAAAAATTTGAAATTTTTTTTTTCATCCCCGATTTGAAAATTGTTTATGTAGAATTAAGCTCGCACCTTTCCTGAATTCAAATCTGCTTTTGGAGCCGAGCTGCGACTTATAGTTTTCGAGAAAATGGGATTTTTGTATCGCTCTTCGAGGTAGTCAGGAATTCCAATGCAACCCCTGTAAAAATTTTAAATTTTTTTTTTCATCCCCGATTTCAAAATTGTTTATGTAGAATTAAGCTCGCACCTTTCCTGAATTCAAATCTGCTTTTGGAGCCGAGCTGCGACTTATAGTTTTCGAGAAAATGGGATTTTTGTTTCGGTCTTCGATGTAGTCAGGAATTCCAATGCAACCCCTGTAAAAATTTGAAATTTTTTTTCATCCCCGATTTGAAAATTGTTTATGTAGAATTAAGCTTGCACCTTTCCTGAATTCAAATCTGCTTTTGGAGCCGAGCTGCGACTTATAGTTTTCGAGAAAATGGGATTTTTGTATCGCTCTTCGAAGTAGTCAGGAATTCCAATGCAACCCCTGTAAAAATTTGAAATTTTTTTTTTCATCCCCGATTTGAAAATTGTTTGTGTAGAATTAAGCTCGAACCTTTCCTGAATTCAAATCTGCTTTTGGAGCCGAGCTGCGACTTATAGTTTTCGAGAAAATGGGATTTTTGTATCGCTCTTCGAGGTAGTCAGGAATTCCAATGCAACCCCTGTAAAAATGTGAAATTTTTTTTTTCATCCCCGAATTCAAAATTGTTTATGTAGAATTAAGCTCGCACCTTTCCTGAATTCAAATCTGCTTTTGGAGCCGAGCTGCGACTTATAGTTTTCGAGAAAATGGGATTTTTGTATCGCTCTTCGAGGTAGTCAGGAATTCCAATGCAACCCCTGTAAAAATTTGAAATTTTTTTTTTCATCCCCGATTTGAAAATTGTTTGTGTAGAATTAAGCTCGCACCTTTCCTGAATTCAAATCTGCTTTTGGAGCCGAGCTGCGACTTATAGTGTTCGAGAAAATGGGATTTTTGTATCGCTCTTCGAGGTAGTCAGTAATTCCAATGCAACCCCTGTAAAAATTTGAAATTTTTTTATTCATCCCCGATTTGAAAATTGTTTATGTAGAATTAAGCTCGAACCTTTCCTGAATTCAAATCTGCTTTTGGAGCCGAGCTGCGACTTATAGTTTTCGAGAAAATGAGATTTTTGTATCGCTCTTCGAAGTAGTCAGGAATTCCAATGCAACCCCTGTAAAAATTTGAAATTTTTTTTTTCATCCCCGATTTGAAAATTGTTTATGTAGAATTAAGCTCGCACCTTTCCTGAATTCAAATCTGCTTTTGGAGCCGAGCTGCGACTTATAGTTTTCGAGAAAATGGGATTTTTGTATCGCTCTTCGAGGTAGTCAGGAATTCCAATGCAACCCCTGTAAAAATTTTAAATTTTTTTTTTCATCCCCGATTTCAAAATTGTTTATGTAGAATTAAGC
This sequence comes from Blera fallax, assembly GCA_946965025.1. Classification (NCBI taxonomy): domain Eukaryota; kingdom Metazoa; phylum Arthropoda; class Insecta; order Diptera; family Syrphidae; genus Blera; species Blera fallax. The sequence goes on along the minus strand of OX337248.1, from coordinate 22,733,396 downwards.
TCGCACCTTTCCTGAATTCAAATCTGCTTTTGGAGCCGAGCTGCGACTTATAGTTTTCGAGAAAATGGGATTTTTGTTTCGGTCTTCGATGTAGTCAGGAATTCCAATGCAACCCCTGTAAAAATTTGAAATTTTTTTTCATCCCCGATTTGAAAATTGTTTATGTAGAATTAAGCTTGCACCTTTCCTGAATTCAAATCTGCTTTTGGAGCCGAGCTGCGACTTATAGTTTTCGAGAAAATGGGATTTTTGTATCGCTCTTCGAAGTAGTCAGGAATTCCAATGCAACCCCTGTAAAAATTTGAAATTTTTTTTTTCATCCCCGATTTGAAAATTGTTTGTGTAGAATTAAGCTCGCACCTTTCCTGAATTCAAATCTGCTTTTGGAGCCGAGCTGCGACTTATAGTGTTCGAGAAAATGGGATTTTTGTATCGCTCTTCGAAGTAGTCAGGAATTCCAATGCAACCCCTGTAAAAATTTGAAATTTTTTTTTTCATCCCCGATTTCAAAATTGTTTATGTAGAATTAAGCTCGCACCTTTCCTGAATTCAAATCTGCTTTTGGAGCCGAGCTGCGACTTATAGTTTTCGAGAAAATGGGATTTTTGTATCGCTCTTCGAGGTAGTCAGGAATTCCAATGCAACCCCTGTAAAAATTTGAAATTTTTTTTTTCATCCCCAATTTGAAAATTGTTTATGTAGAATTAAGCTCGCACCTTTCCTGAATTCAAATCTGCTTTTGGAGCCGAGCTGCGACTTATAGTTTTCGAGAAAATGAGATTTTTGTATCGCTCTTCGAAGTAGTCAGGAATTCCAATGCAACCCCTGTAAAAATTTGAAATTTTTTTTTTCATCCCCGATTTGAAAATTGTTTATGTAGAATTAAGCTCGCACCTTTCCTGAATTCAAATCTGCTTTTGGAGCCGAGCTGCGACTTATAGTTTTCGAGAAAATGGGATTTTTGTATCGCACTTCGAGGTAGTCAGGAATTCCAATGCAACCCCTGTAAAAATTTGAAATTTTTTTTTTCATCCCCGATTTGAAAATTGTTTATGTAGAATTAAGCTCGCACCTTTCCTGAATTCAAATCTGCTTTTGGAGCCGAGCTGCGACTTATAGTTTTCGAGAAAATGGGATTTTTGTATCGCTCTTCGAGGTAGTCAGGAATTCCAATGCAACCCCTGTAAAAATTTGAAATTTTTTTTTTCATCACCGATTTGAAAATTGTTTATGTAGAATTAAGCTCGCACCTTTCCTGAATTCAAATCTGCTTTTGGAGCCGAGCTGCGACTTATAGTTTTCGAGAAAATGGGATTTTTGTATCGCTCTTCGAGGTAGTCAGGAATTCCAATGCAACCCCTGTAAAAATTTTAATTTTTTTTCTTCATCCCCGATTTGAAAATTGTTTATGTAGAATTAAGCTCGCACCTTTCCTGAATTCAAATCTGCTTTTGGAGCCGAGCTGCGACTTATAGTTTTCGAGAAAATGGGATTTTTGTATCGCTCTTCGAGGTAGTCAGGAATTCCAATGCAACCCCTGTAAATATTTGAAATTTTTTTTTCATCCCCGATTTGAAAATTGTTTATGTAGAATTAAGCTCGCACCTTTCCTGAATTTAAATCGGCTTTTGGAGCCGAGCTGCGACTTATAGTTTTCGAGAAAATGGGATTTTTGTATCGCTCTTGGAAGTAGTCAGGAATTCCAATGCAACCCCTGTAAAAATTTAAATTTTTTTTTCTTCATCCCCGATTTGAAAATTGTTTATGTAGAATTAAGCTCGCACCATTCCTGAATTCAAATCTGCTTTTGGAGCCGAGCTGCGACTTATAGTTTTCGAGAAAATGGGATTTTTGTATCGCTCTTCGAAGTAGTCAGGAATTCCTATGCAACCCCTGTAAATATTTGAAATTGTTTTTTTCATCCCCGATTTGAAAATTGTTTATGTAGAATTAAGCTCGCACCTTTCCTGAATTCAAATCTGCTTTTGGAGCCGAGCTGCGACTTATAGTTTTCGAGAAAATGGGATTTTTGTATCGCTCTTCGAAGTAGTCAGGAATTCCCTGTAAAAATTTGAAATTTTTTTTTTCATCCCCGATTTGAAAATTGTTTATGTAGAATTAAGCTCGCACCTTTCCTGAATTCAAATCTGCTTTTGGAGCCGAGCTGCGACTTATAGTTTTCGAGAAAATGGGATTTTTGTATCGCTCTTCGAGGTAGTCAGGAATTCCTATGCAACCCCTGTAAATATTTGAAATTTTTTTTTCATCCCCGATTTGAAAATTGTTTATGTAGAATTAAGCTCGCACCTTTCCTGAATTCAAATCTGCTTTTGGAGCCGAGCTGCGACTTATAGTTTTCGAGAAAATGGGATTTTTGTATCGCTCTTCGAGGTAGTCAGGAATTCCAATGCAACCCCTGTAAAAATTTGAAATTTTTTTTTTCATCCCCGATTTGAAAATTGTTTGTGTAGAATTAAGCTCGCACCTTTCCTGAATTCAAATCTGCTTTTGGAGCCGAGCTGCGACTTATAGTTTTCGAGAAAATGGGATTTTTGTATCGCTCTTCGAAGTAGTCAGGAATTCCAATGCAACCCCTGTAAAAATTTTAAATTTTTTTTTTCATCCCCGATTTGAAAATTGTTTGTGTAGAATTAAGCTCGCACCTTTCCTGAATTCAAATCTGCTTTTGGAGCCGAGCTGCGACTTATAGTGTTCGAGAAAATGGGATTTTTGTATCGCTCTTCGAGGTAGTCAGGAATTCCAATGCAACCCCTGTAAAAATTTGAAATTTTTTTTTTCATCCCCGATTTGAAAATTGTTTGTGTAGAATTAAGCTCGCACCTTTCCTGAATTCAAATCTGCTTTTGGAGCCGAGCTGCGACTTATAGTTTTCGAGAAAATGGGATTTTTGTATCGCTCTTCGAAGTAGTCAGGAATTCCAATGCAACCCCTGTAAAAATTTTAAATTTTTTTTTTCATCCCCGATTTGAAAATTGTTTGTGTAGAATTAAGCTCGCACCTTTCCTGAATTCAAATCTGCTTTTGGAGCCGAGCTGCGACTTATAGTGTTCGAGAAAATGGGATTTTTGTATCGCTCTTCGAGGTAGTCAGGAATTCCAATGCAACCCCTGTAAAAATTTGAAATTTTTTTTTTCATCCCCGATTTGAAAATTGTTTGTGTAGAATTAAGCTCGCACCTTTCCTGAATTCAAATCTGCTTTTGGAGCCGAGCTGCGACTTATAGTTTTCGAGGAAATGGGATTTTTGTATCGCTCTTCGAAGTAGTCAGGAATTCCAATGCAACCCCTGTAAAAATTTTAAATTTTTTTTTTCATCCCCGATTTGAAAATTGTTTGTGTAGAATTAAGCTCGCACCTTTCCTGAATTCAAATCTGCTTTTGGAGCCGAGCTGCAACTTATAGTGTTCGAGAAAATGGGATTTTTGTATCGCTCTTCGAGGTAGTCAGGAATTCCAATGCAACCCCTGTAAAAATTTGAAATTTTTTTTTCTTCATCCCCGATTTGAAAATTGTTTATGTAGAATTAAGCTCGCACCTTTCCTGAATTCAAATCTGCTTTTGGAGCCGAGCTGCGACTTATAGTTTTCGAGAAAATGGGATTTTTGTATCGCTCTTCGAAGTAGTCAGGAATTCCTATGCAACCCCTGTAAATATTTGAAATTGTTTTTTTCATCCCCGATTTGAAAATTGTTTATGTAGAATTAAGCTCGCACCTTTCCTGAATTCAAATCTGCTTTTGGAGCCGAGCTGCGACTTATAGTTTTCGAGAAAATGGGATTTTTGTATCGCTCTTCGAAGTAGTCAGGAATTCCCTGTAAAAATTTGAAATTTTTTTTTTCATCCCCGATTTCAAAATTGTTTATGTAGAATTAAGCTCGCACCTTTCCTGAATTCAAATCTGCTTTTGGAGCCGAGCTGCGACTTATAGTTTTCGAGAAAATAGGATTTTTGTATCGCTCTTCGAGGTAGTCAGGAATTCCAATGCAACCCCTGTAATAATTTGAAATTTTTTTTTTCATCCTCGATTTCAAAATTGTTTATGTAGAATTAAGCTCGCACCTTTCCTGAATTCAAATCTGCTTTTGGAGCCGAGCTGCGACTTATAGTTTTCGAGAAAATGTGATTTTTGTATCGCTCTTCGAAGTAGTCAGGAATTCCAATGCAACCCCTGTAAAAATTTGAAATTTTTTTTTTCATCCCCGATTTGAAAATTGTTTGCGTAGAATTAAGCTCGCACCTTTCCTGAATTCAAATCTGCTTTTGGAGCCGAGCTGCGACTTATAGTTTTCGAGAAAATGGGATTTTTGTATCGCTCTTCGAAGTAGTCAGGAATTCCAATGCAACCCCTGTAAAAATTTAAATTTTTTTTCTTCATCCCCGATTTGAAAATTGTTTATGTAGAATTAAGCTCGCACCTTTCCTGAATTCAAATCTGCTTTTGGAGCCGAGCTGCGACTTATAGTTTTCGAGAAAATGGGATTTTTGTATCGCTCTTCGAAGTAGTCAGGAATTTCTATGCAACCCCTGTAAATATTTGAAATTTTTTTTCATCCCCGATTTGAAAATTGTTTATGTAGAATTAAGCTCGCACCTTTCCTGAATTCAAATCTGCTTTTGGAGCCGAGCTGCGACTTATAGTTTTCGAGAAAATGGGATTTTTGTATCGCTCTTCGAAGTAGTCAGGAATTTCTATGCAACCCCTGTAAATATTTGAAATTTTTTTTCATCCCCGATTTGAAAATTGTTTATGTAGAATTAAGCTCGCACCTTTCCTGAATTCAAATCTGCTTTTGGAGCCGAGCTGCGACTTATAGTTTTCGAGAAAATGGGATTTTTGTATCGCTCTTCGAGGTAGTCAGGAATTCCAATGCAACCCCTGTAAAAATTTGAAATTTTTTTTTTCATCCCCAATTTGAAAATTGTTTATGTTGAATTAAGCTCGAACCTTTCCTGAATTCAAATCTGCTTTTGGAGCCGAGCTGCGACTTATAGTTTTCGAGAAAATGAGATTTTTGTATCGCTCTTCGAAGTAGTCAGGAATTTCTATGCAACCCCTGTAAATATTTGAAATTTTTTTTCATCCCCGATTTGAAAATTGTTTATGTAGAATTAAGCTCGCACCTTTCCTGAATTCAAATCTGCTTTTGGAGCCGAGCTGCGACTTATAGTTTTCGAGAAAATGGGATTTTTGTATCGCTCTTCGAGGTAGTCAGGAATTCCAATGCAACCCCTGTAAAAATTTGAAATTTTTTTTTTCATCCCCAATTTGAAAATTGTTTATGTTGAATTAAGCTCGAACCTTTCCTGAATTCAAATCTGCTTTTGGAGCCGAGCTGCGACTTATAGTTTTCGAGAAAATGAGATTTTTGTATCGCTCTTCGAGGTAGTCAGGAATTCCAATGCAACCCCTGTAAAAATTTGAAATTTTTTTTTTCATCCCCAATTTGAAAATTGTTTATGTAGAATTAAGCTCGAACCTTTCCTGAATTCAAATCTGCTTTTGGAGCCGAGCTGCGACTTATAGTTTTCGAGAAAATGAGATTTTTGTATCGCTCTTCGAAGTAGTCAGGAATTCCAATGCAACCCCTGTAAAAATTTGAAATTTTTTTTTTCATCCCCGATTTGAAAATTGTTTATGTAGAATTAAGCTCGCACCTTTCCTGAATTCAAATCTGCTTTTGGAGCCGAGCTGCGACTTATAGTTTTCGAGAAAATGGGATTTTTGTATCGCTCTTCGAGGTAGTCAGGAATTCCAATGCAACCCCTGTAAAAATTTAAATTTTTTTTCTTCATCCCCGATTTGAAAATTGTTTATGTAGAATTAAGCTCGCACCTTTCCTGAATTCAAATCTGCTTTTGGAGCCGAGCTGCGACTTATAGTTTTCGAGAAAATGGGATTTTTGTATCGCTCTTCGAAGTAGTCAGGAATTCCTATGCAACCCCTGTAAAAATTTGAAATTTTTTTTTTCATCCCCAATTTGAAAATTGTTTATGTAGAATTAAGCTCGAACCTTTCCTGAATTCAAATCTGCTTTTGGAGCCGAGCTGCGGTTTACAGTTTTCGAGAAAATGAGATTTTTGTATCGCTCTTCGAAGTAGTCAGGAATTCCAATGCAACCCCTGTAAAAATTTGAAATTTTTTTTTCATCCCCGATTTGAAAATTGTTTATGTAGAATTAAGCTCGCACCTTTCCTGAATTCAAATCTGCTTTTGGAGCCGAGCTGCGACTTATAGTTTTCGAGAAAATGGGATTTTTGTATCGCTCTTCGAAGTAGTCAGGAATTCCAATGCAACCCCTGTAAAAATTTAAATTTTTTTTCTTCATCCCCGATTTGAAAATTGTTTATGTAGAATTAAGCTCGCACCTTTCCTGAATTCAAATCTGCTTTTGGAGCCGAGCTGCGACTTATAGTTTTCGAGAAAATGGGACTTTTGTATCGCTCTTCGAAGTAGTCAGGAATTCCTATGCAACCCCTGTAAATATTTGAAATTTTTTTTCATCCCCGATTTGAAAATTGTTTATGTAGAATTAAGCTCGCACCTTTCCTGAATTCAAATCTGCTTTTGGAGCCGAGCTGCGACTTATAGTTTTCGAGAAAATGGGATTTTTGTATCGCTCTTCGAGGTAGTCAGGAATTCCAATGCAACCCCTGTAAAAATTTGAAATTTTTTTTTTCATCCCCAATTTGAAAATTGTTTATGTTGAATTAAGCTCGAATCTTTCCTGAATTCAAATCTGCTTTTGGAGCCGAGCTGCGACTTATAGTTTTCGAGAAAATGAGATTTTTGTATCGCTCTTCGAGGTAGTCAGGAATTCCAATGCAACCCCTGTAAAAATTTGAAATTTTTTTTTTCATCCCCAATTTGAAAATTGTTTATGTAGAATTAAGCTCGAACCTTTCCTGAATTCAAATCTGCTTTTGGAGCCGAGCTGCGACTTATAGTTTTCGAGAAAATGAGATTTTTGTATCGCTCTTCGAAGTAGTCAGGAATTCCAATGCAACCCCTGTAAAAATTTGAAATTTTTTTTTTCATCCCCGATTTGAAAATTGTTTATGTAGAATTAAGCTCGCACCTTTCCTGAATTCAAATCTGCTTTTGGAGCCGAGCTGCGACTTATAGTTTTCGAGAAAATGGGATTTTTGTATCGCTCTTCGAGGTAGTCAGGAATTCCAATGCAACCCCTGTAAAAATTTAAATTTTTTTTCTTCATCCCCGATTTGAAAATTGTTTATGTAGAATTAAGCTCGCACCTTTCCTGAATTCAAATCTGCTTTTGGAGCCGAGCTGCGACTTATAGTTTTCGAGAAAATGGGATTTTTGTATCGCTCTTCGAAGTAGTCAGGAATTCCTATGCAACCCCTGTAAAAATTTGAAATTTTTTTTTTCATCCCCAATTTGAAAATTGTTTATGTAGAATTAAGCTCGAACCTTTCCTGAATTCAAATCTGCTTTTGGAGCCGAGCTGCGGTTTACAGTTTTCGAGAAAATGAGATTTTTGTATCGCTCTTCGAAGTAGTCAGGAATTCCAATGCAACCCCTGTAAAAATTTGAAATTTTTTTTTCATCCCCGATTTGAAAATTGTTTATGTAGAATTAAGCTCGCACCTTTCCTGAATTCAAATCTGCTTTTGGAGCCGAGCTGCGACTTATAGTTTTCGAGAAAATGGGATTTTTGTATCGCTCTTCGAAGTAGTCAGGAATTCCAATGCAACCCCTGTAAAAATTTAAATTTTTTTTCTTCATCCCCGATTTGAAAATTGTTTATGTAGAATTAAGCTCGCACCTTTCCTGAATTCAAATCTGCTTTTGGAGCCGAGCTGCGACTTATAGTTTTCGAGAAAATGGGACTTTTGTATCGCTCTTCGAAGTAGTCAGGAATTCCTATGCAACCCCTGTAAATATTTGAAATTTTTTTTCATCCCCGATTTGAAAATTGTTTATGTAGAATTAAGCTCGCACCTTTCCTGAATTCAAATCTGCTTTTGGAGCCGAGCTGCGACTTATAGTTTTCGAGAAAATGGGATTTTTGTATCGCTCTTCGAGGTAGTCAGGAATTCCAATGCAACCCCTGTAAAAATTTGAAATTTTTTTTTTCATCCCCAATTTGAAAATTGTTTATGTTGAATTAAGCTCGAATCTTTCCTGAATTCAAATCTGCTTTTGGAGCCGAGCTGCGACTTATAGTTTTCGAGAAAATGAGATTTTTGTATCGCTCTTCGAGGTAGTCAGGAATTCCAATGCAACCCCTGTAAAAATTTGAAATTTTTTTTTTCATCCCCAATTTGAAAATTGTTTATGTAGAATTAAGCTCGAACCTTTCCTGAATTCAAATCTGCTTTTGGAGCCGAGCTGCGACTTATAGTTTTCGAGAAAATGAGATTTTTGTATCGCTCTTCGAAGTAGTCAGGAATTCCAATGCAACCCCTGTAAAAATTTGAAATTTTTTTTTTCATCCCCGATTTGAAAATTGTTTATGTAGAATTAAGCTCGCACCTTTCCTGAATTCAAATCTGCTTTTGGAGCCGAGCTGCGACTTATAGTTTTCGAGAAAATGGGATTTTTGTATCGCTCTTCGAAGTAGTCAGGAATTCCAATGCAACCCCTGTAAAAATTTGAAATTTTTTTTTTCATCCCCAATTTGAAAATTGTTTATATAGAATTAAGCTCGAACCTTTCCTGAATTCAAATCTGCTTTTGGAGCCGAGGTGCGACTTATAGTTTTCGAGAAAATGAGATTTTTGTATCGCTCTTCGAAGTAGTCAGGAATTCCAATGCAACCCCTGTAAAAATTTGAAATTTTTTTTTTCATCCCCGATTTGAAAATTGTTTATGTAGAATTAAGCTCGCACCTTTCCTGAATTCAAATCTGCTTTTGAGCCGAGCTGCGACTTATAGTTTTCGAGAAAATGGGATTTTTGTATCGCTCTTCGAGGTAGTCAGGAATTCCAATGCAACCCCTGTAAAAATTTGAAATTTTTTTTTTCATCCCCGATTTGAAAATTGTTTATGTAGAATTAAGCTCGCACCTTTCCTGAATTCAAATCTGCTTTTGGAGCCGAGCTGCGACTTATAGTTTTCGAGAAAATGGGATTTTTGTATCGCTCTTCGAGGTAGTCAGGAATTCCAATGCAACCCCTGTAAAAATTTAAATTTTTTTTTTCATCCCCGATTTCAAAATTGTTTATGTAGAATTAAGCTCGCACCTTTCCTGAATTCAAATCTGCTTTTGGAGCCGAGCTGCGACTTATAGTTTTCGAGAAATGGGATTTTTGTATCGCTCTTGGAAGTAGTCAGGAATTCCAATGCAACCCCTGTCAAAATGTGAAATTTTTTTTTTCATCCCCGATTTGAAAATTGTTTATGTAGAATTAAGCTCGCACCTTTCCTGAATTCAAATCTGCTTTTGGAGCCGAGCTGCGACTTATAGTTTTCGAGAAAATGGGATTTTTGTATCGCTCTTCGAAGTAGTCAGGAATTCCTATGCAACCCCTGTAAAAATTTGAAATTTTTTTTTTTAACCCCAATTTGAAAATTGTTTATGTAGAATTAAGCTCGAACCTTTCCTGAATTCAAATCTGCTTTTGGAGCCGAGCTGCGACTTACAGTTTTCGAGAAAATGAGATTTTTGTATCGCTCTTCGAAGTAGTCAGGAATTCCAATGCAACCCCTGTAAAAATTTGAAATTTTTTTCTTCATCCCCGATTTGAAAATTGTTTATGTAGAATTAAGCTCGCACCTTTCCTGAATTCAAATCTGCTTTTGGAGCCGAGCTGCGACTTATAGTTTTCGAGAAAATGGGATTTTTGTATCGCTCTTCGAAGTAGTCAGGAATTCCAATGCAACCCCTGTAAAAATTTAAATTTTTTTTCTTCATCCCCGATTTGAAAATTGTTTATGTAGAATTAAGCTCGCACCTTTCCTGAATTCAAATCTGCTTTTGGAGCCGAGCTGCGACTTATAGTTTTCGAGAAAATGAGATTTTTGTATCGCTCTTCGAGGTAGTCAGGAATTCCAATGCAACCCCTGTAAAAATTTGAAATTTTTTTTTTCATCCCCAATTTGAAAATTGTTTATGTAGAATTAAGCTCGAACCTTTCCTGAATTCAAATCTGCTTTTGGAGCCGAGCTGCGACTTATAGTTTTCGAGAAAATGAGATTTTTGTATCGCTCTTCGAAGTAGTCAGGAATTCCAATACAACCCCTGTAAAAATTTGAAATTTTTTTTTTCATCCCCGATTTGAAAATTGTTTATGTAGAATTAAGCTCGCACCTTTCCTGAATTCAAATCTGCTTTTGGAGCCGAGCTGCGACTTATAGTTTTCGAGAAAATGGGATTTTTGTATCGCTCTTCGAGGTAGTCAGGAATTCCAATGCAACCCCTGTAAAAATTTAAATTTTTTTTCTTCATCCCCGATTTGAAAATTGTTTATGTAGAATTAAGCTCGCACCTTTCCTGAATTCAAATCTGCTTTTGGAGCCGAGCTGCGACTTATAGTTTTCGAGAAATGGGATTTTTGTATCGCTCTTCGAAGTAGTCAGGAATTCCAATGCAACCCCTGTAAAAATTTGAAATTTTTTTTTTCATCCCCGATTTGAAAATTGTTTATGTAGAATTAAGCTCGCACCTTTCCTGAATTCAAATCTGCTTTTGGAGCCGAGCTGCGACTTATAGTTTTCGAGAAAATGGGATTTTTGTATCGCTCTTCGAGGTAGTCAGGAATTCCTATGCAACCCCTGTAAATATTTGAAATTTTTTTTTCATCCCCGATTTGAAAATTGTTTATGTAGAATTAAGCTCGCACCTTTCCTGAATTCAAATCTGCTTTTGGAGCCGAGCTGCGACTTATAGTTTTCGAGAAAATGGGATTTTTGTATCGCTCTTCGAGGTAGTCAGGAATTCCAATGCAACCCCTGTAAAAATTTTAATTTTTTTTCTTCATCCCCGATTTGAAAATTGTTTATGTAGAATTAAGCTCGCACCTTTCCTGAATTCAAATCTGCTTTTATAGCCGAGCTGTGACTTATAGTTTTCGAGAAAATGGGATTTTTGTATCGCTCTTCGAGGTAGTCAGGAATTCCTATGCAACCCCTGTAAAAATTTGAAATTTTTTTTTCATCCCCGATTTGAAAATTGTTTATGTAGAATTAAGCTCGCACCTTTCCTGAATTCAAATCTGCTTTTGGAGCCGAGCTGCGACTTATAGTTTTCGAGAAAATGGGATTTTTGTATCGCTCTTCGAGGTAGTCAGGAATTCCAATGCAACCCCTGTAAAAATTTGAAATTTTTTTTTTCACCCCGATTTCAAAATTGTTTATGTAGAATTAAGCTCGCACCTTTCCTGAATTCAAATCTGCTTTTGGAGCCGAGCTGCGACTTATAGTTTTCGAGAAATGGGATTTTTGTATCGCTCTTCGAAGTAGTCAGGAATTCCAATGCAACCCCTGTAAAAATTTGAAATTTTTTTTTTCATCCCCGATTTGAAAATTGTTTATGTAGAATTAAGCTCGCACCTTTCCTGAATTCAAATCTGCTTTTGGAGCCGAGCTGCGACTTATAGTTTTCGAGAAAATGGGATTTTTGTATCGCTCTTCGAGGTAGTCAGGAATTCCTATGCAACCCCTGTAAATATTTGAAATTTTTTTTTCATCCCCGATTTGAAAATTGTTTATGTAGAATTAAGCTCGCACCTTTCCTGAATTCAAATCTGCTTTTGGAGCCGAGCTGCGACTTATAGTTTTCGAGAAAATGGGATTTTTGTATCGCTCTTCGAGGTAGTCAGGAATTCCAATGCAACCCCTGTAAAAATTTTAATTTTTTTTCTTCATCCCCGATTTGAAAATTGTTTATGTAGAATTAAGCTCGCACCTTTCCTGAATTCAAATCTGCTTTTATAGCCGAGCTGTGACTTATAGTTTTCGAGAAAATGGGATTTTTGTATCGCTCTTCGAGGTAGTCAGGAATTCCTATGCAACCCCTGTAAAAATTTGAAATTTTTTTTTCATCCCCGATTTGAAAATTGTTTATGTAGAATTAAGCTCGCACCTTTCCTGAATTCAAATCTGCTTTTGGAGCCGAGCTGCGACTTATAGTTTTCGAGAAAATGGGATTTTTGTATCGCTCTTCGAGGTAGTCAGGAATTCCAATGCAACCCCTGTAAAAATTTGAAATTTTTTTTTTCACCCCGATTTCAAAATTGTTTATGTAGAATTAAGCTCGCACCTTTCCTGAATTCAAATCTGCTTTTGGAGCCGAGCTGCGACTTATAGTTTTCGAGAAAATGGGATTTTTGTATCGCTCTTCGAGGTAGTCAGGAATTCCAATGCAACCCCTGTAAAAATTTGAAATTTTTTTTTTCACCCCGATTTCAAAATTGTTTATGTAGAATTAAGCTCGCACCTTTCCTGAATTCAAATCTGCTTTTGGAGCCGAGCTGCGACTTATAGTTTTCGAGAAAATGGGATTTTTGTATCGCTCTTCGAGGTAGTCAGGAATTCCAATGCAACCCCTGTCAAAATTTGAAATTTTTTTTTTCATCCCCGATTTGAAAATTGTTTATGTAGAATTAAGCTCGCACCTTTCCTGAATTCAAATCTGCTTTTGGAGCCGAGCTGCGACTTATAGTTTTCGAGAAAATGGGATTTTTGTATCGCTCTTCGAAGTAGTCAGGAATTCCTATGCAACCCCTGTAAAAATTTGAAATTTTTTTTTTCAACCCCAATTTGAAAATTGTTTATGTAGAATTAAGCTCGAACCTTTCCTGAATTCAAATCTGCTTTTGGAGCCGAGCTGCGACTTACAGTTTTCGAGAAAATGAGATTTTTGTATCGCTCTTCGAAGTAGTCAGGAATTCCAATGCAACCCCTGTAAAAATTTGAAATTTTTTTCTTCATCCCCGATTTGAAAATTGTTTATGTAGAATTAAGCTCGCACCTTTCCTGAATTCAAATCTGCTTTTGGAGCCGAGCTGCGACTAATAGTTTTCGAGAAAATGGGATTTTTGTATCGCTCTTCGAAGTAGTCAGGAATTCCAATGCAACCCCTGTAAAAATTTAAATTTTTTTTCTTCATCCCCGATTTGAAAATTGTTTATGTAGAATTAAGCTCGCACCTTTCCTGAATTCAAATCTGCTTTTGGAGCCGAGCTGCGACTTATAGTTTTCGAGAAAATGGGATTTTTGTATCGCTCTTCGAAGTAGTCAGGAATTCCTATGCAACCCCTGTAAATATTTGAAATTTTTTTTCATCCCCAATTTGAAAATTGTTTATGTAGAATTAAGCTCGAACCTTTCCTGAATTCAAATCTGCTTTTGGAGCCGAGCTGCGACTTATAGTTTTCGAGAAAATGAGATTTTTGTATCGCTCTTCGAGGTAGTCAGGAATTCCAATGCAACCCCTGTAAAAATTTGAAATTTTTTTTTTCATCCCCAATTTGAAAATTGTTTATGTAGAATTAAGCTCGAACCTTTCCTGAATTCAAATCTGCTTTTGGAGCCGAGCTGCGACTTATAGTTTTCGAGAAAATGAGATTTTTGTATCGCTCTTCGAGGTAGTCAGGAATTCCAATGCAACCCCTGTAAAAATTTGAAATTTTTTTTTTCACCCCGATTTCAAAATTGTTTATGTAGAATTAAGCTCGCACCTTTCCTGAATTCAAATCTGCTTTTGGAGCCGAGCTGCGACTTATAGTTTTCGAGAAAATGGGATTTTTGTATCGCTCTTCGAAGTAGTCAGGAATTCCTATGCAACCCCTGTAAAAATTTGAAATTTTTTTTTTCAACCCCAATTTGAAAATTGTTTATGTAGAATTAAGCTCGAACCTTTCCTGAATTCAAATCTGCTTTTGCAGCCGAGCTGCGACTTACAGTTTTCGAGAAAATGAGATTTTTGTATCGCTCTTCGAAGTAGTCAGGAATTCCAATGCAACCCCTGTAAAAATTTGAAATTTTTTTCTTCATCCCCGATTTGAAAATTGTTTATGTAGAATTAAGCTCGCACCTTTCCTGAATTCAAATCTGCTTTTGGAGCCGAGCTGCGACTTATAGTTTTCGAGAAAATGGGATTTTTGTATCGCTCTTCGAAGTAGTCAGGAATTCCCATGCAACCCCTGTAAAAATTTAAATTTTTTTTCTTCATCCCCGATTTGAAAATTGTTTATGTAGAATTAAGCTCGCACCTTTCCTGAATTCAAATCTGCTTTTGGAGCCGAGCTGCGACTTATAGTTTTCGAGAAAATGGGATTTTTGTATCGCTCTTCGAAGTAGTCAGGAATTCCTATGCAACCCCTGTAAATATTTGAAATTTTTTTTCATCCCCGATTTGAAAATTGTTTATGTAGAATTAAGCTCGCACCTTTCCTGAATTCAAATCTGCTTTTGGAGCCGAGCTGCGACTTATAGTTTTCGAGAAAATGGGATTTTTGTATCGCTCTTCGAGGTAGTCAGGAATTCCAATGCAACCCCTGTAAAAATTTGAAATTTTTTTTTTCATCCCCAATTTGAAAATTGTTTATGTAGAATTAAGCTCGAACCTTTCCTGAATTCAAATCTGCTTTTGGAGCCGAGCTGCGACTTATAGTTTTCGAGAAAATGAGATTTTTGTATCGCTCTTCGAGGTAGTCAGGAATTCCAATGCAACCCCTGTAAAAATTTGAAATTTTTTTTTTCATCCCCGATTTGAAAATTGTTTATGTAGAATTAAGCTCGCACCTTTCCTGAATTCAAATCTGCTTTTGGAGCCGAGCTGCGACTTATAGTTTTCGAGAAAATGGGATTTTTGTATCGCTCTTCGAGGTAGTCAGGAATTCCAATGCAACCCCTGTAAAAATTTAAATTTTTTTTCTTCATCCCCGATTTGAAAATTGTTTATGTAGAATTAAGCTCGCACCTTTCCTGAATTCAAATCTGCTTTTGGAGCCGAGCTGCGACTTATAGTTTTCGAGAAATGGGATTTTTGTATCGCTCTTCGAAGTAGTCAGGAATTCCAATGCAACCCCTGTAAAAATTTGAAATTTTTTTTTTCATCCCCGATTTGAAAATTGTTTATGTAGAATTAAGCTCGCACCTTTCCTGAATTCAAATCTGCTTTTGGAGCCGAGCTGCGACTTATAGTTTTCGAGAAAATGGGATTTTTGTATCGCTCTTCGAGGTAGTCAGGAATTCCAATGCAACCCCTGTAAAAATTTGAAATTTTTTTTTTCACCCCGATTTCAAAATTGTTTATGTAGAATTAAGCTCGCACCTTTCCTGAATTCAAATCTGCTTTTGGAGCCGAGCTGCGACTTATAGTTTTCGAGAAAATGGGATTTTTGTATCGCTCTTCGAGGTAGTCAGGAATTCCAATGCAACCCCTGTAAAAATTTTAATTTTTTTTCTTCATCCCCGATTTGAAAATTGTTTATGTAGAATTAAGCTCGCACCTTTCCTGAATTCAAATCTGCTTTTGGAGCCGAGCTGCGACTTATAGTTTTCGAGAAAATGGGATTTTTGTATCGCTCTTCGAAGTAGTCAGGAATTCCAATGCAACCCCTGTAAAAATTTGAAATTTTTTTTTTCATCCCCGATTTCAAAATTGTTTATGTAGAATTAAGCTCGCACCTTTCCTGAATTCAAATCTGCTTTTGGAGCCGAGCTGCGACTTATAGTTTTCGAGAAAATGGGATTTTTGTATCGCTCTTCGAAGTAGTCAGGAATTCCTATGCAACCCCTGTAAATATTTGAAATTTTTTTTTCATCCCCGATTTGAAAATTGTTTATGTAGAATTAAGCTCGCACCTTTCCTGAATTCAAATCTGCTTTTGGAGCCGAGCTGCGACTTATAGTTTTCGAGAAAATGGGATTTTTGTATCGCTCTTCGAGGTAGTCAGGAATTCCAATGCAACCCCTGTAAAAATTTGAAATTTTTTTTTTCATCCCCGATTTGAAAATTGTTTATGTAGAATTAAGCTCGCACCTTTCCTGAATTCAAATCTGCTTTTGGAGCCGAGCTGCGACTTATAGTTTTCGAGAAAATGGGATTTTTGTATCGCTCTTCGAGGTAGTCAGGAATTCCAATGCAACCCCTGTAAAAATTTGAAATTTTTTTTTTCATCCCCGATTTCAAAATTGTTTATGTAGAATTAAGCTCGCACCTTTCCTGAATTCAAATCTGCTTTTGGAGCCGAGCTGCGACTTATAGTTTTCGAGAAAATGGGATTTTTGTATCGCTCTTCGAGGTAGTCAGGAATTCCAATGCAACCCCTGTAAAAATTTGAAATTTTTTTTTTCATCCCCGATTTGAAAATTGTTTATGTAGAATTAAGCTCGCACCTTTCCTGAATTCAAATCTGCTTTTGGAGCCGAGCTGCGACTTATAGTTTTCGAGAAAATGGGATTTTTGTTTCGCTCTTCGAGGTAGTCAGGAATTCCAATGCAACCCCTGTAAAAATTTAAATTTTTTTTCTTCATCCCCGATTTGAAAATTGTTTATGTAGAATTAAGCTCGCACCTTTCCTGAATTCAAATCTGCTTTTGGAGCCGAGCTGCGACTTATAGTTTTCGAGAAAATGGGATTTTTGTATCGCTCTTCGAAGTAGTCAGGAGTTCCAATGCAACCCCTGTAAAAATTTGAAATTTTTTTTTTCATCCCCGATTTCAAAATTGTTTATGTAGAATTAAGCTCGCACCTTTCCTGAATTCAAATCTGCTTTTGGAGCCGAGCTGCGACTTATAGTTTTCGAGAAAATGGGATTTTTGTATCGCTCTTCGAAGTAGTCAGGAGTTCCAATGCAACCCCTGTGAAAATTTGAAATTTTTTTTTTCATCCCCAATTTGAAAATTGTTTATGTTGAATTAAGCTCGAACCTTTCCTGAATTCAAATCTGCTTTTGGAGCCGAGCTGCGACTTATAGTTTTCGAGAAAATGAGATTTTTGTATTGCTCTTCGAGGTAGTCAGGAATTCCAATGCAACCCCTGTAAAAATTTGAAATTTTTTTTTTCATCCCCAATTTGAAAATTGTTTATGTAGAATTAAGCTCGCACCTTTCCTGAATTCAAATCTGCTTTTGGAGCCGAGCTGCGACTTATAGTTTTCGAGAAATGGGATTTTTGTATCGCTCTTCGAAGTAGTCAGGAATTCCAATGCAACCCCTGTAAAAATTTGAAATTTTTTTTTTCATCCCCGATTTGAAAATTGTTTATGTAGAATTAAGCTCGCACCTTTCCTGAATTCAAATCTGCTTTTGGAGCCGAGCTGCGACTTATAGTTTTCGAGAAAATGGGATTTTTGTATCGCTCTTCGAGGTAGTCAGGAATTCCTATGCAACCCCTGTAAATATTTGAAATTTTTTTTTCATCCCCGATTTGAAAATTGTTTATGTAGAATTAAGCTCGCACCTTTCCTGAATTCAAATCTGCTTTTGGAGCCGAGCTGCGACTTATAGTTTTCGAGAAAATGGGATTTTTGTATCGCTCTTCGAGGTAGTCAGGAATTCCAATGCAACCCCTGTAAAAATTTTAATTTTTTTTCTTCATCCCCGATTTGAAAATTGTTTATGTAGAATTAAGCTCGCACCTTTCCTGAATTCAAATCTGCTTTTATAGCCGAGCTGCGACTTATAGTTTTCGAGAAAATGGGATTTTTGTATCGCTCTTCGAGGTAGTCAGGAATTCCTATGCAACCCCTGTAAATATTTGAAATTTTTTTTTCATCCCCGATTTGAAAATTGTTTATGTAGAATTAAGCTCGCACCTTTCCTGAATTCAAATCTGCTTTTGGAGCCGAGCTGCGACTTATAGTTTTCGAGAAAATGGGATTTTTGTATCGCTCTTCGAGGTAGTCAGGAATTCCAATGCAACCCCTGTAAAAATTTGAAATTTTTTTTTTCATCCCCGATTTCAAAATTGTTTATGTAGAATTAAGCTCGCACCTTTCCTGAATTCAAATCTGCTTTTGGAGCCGAGCTGCGACTTATAGTTTTCGAGAAAATGGGATTTTTGTATCGCTCTTCGAGGTAGTCAGTAAAAATTTAAATTTTTTTTCTTCATCCCCGATTTGAAAATTGTTTATGTAGAATTAAGCTCGCACCTTTCCTGAATTCAAATCTGCTTTTGGAGCCGAGCTGCGACTTATAGTTTTCGAGAAAATGGGATTTTTGTATCGCTCTTCGAAGTAGTCAGGAATTCCAATGCAACCCCTGTAAAAATTTGAAATTTTTTTTTTCATCCCCGATTTCAAAATTGTTTATGTAGAATTAAGCTCGCACCTTTCCTGAATTCAAATCTGCTTTTGGAGCCGAGCTGCGACTTATAGTTTTCGAGAAAATGAGATTTTTGTATCGCTCTTCGAAGTAGTCAGGAATTCCTATGCAACCCCTGTAAATATTTGAAATTTTTTTTTCATCCCCCATTTGAAAATTGTTTATGTAGAATTAAGCTCGCACCTTTCCTGAATTCAAATCTGCTTTTGGAGCCGAGCTGCGACTTATAGTTTTCGAGAAAATGGGATTTTTGTTTCGCTCTTCGAGGTAGTCAGGAATTCCAATGCAACCCCTGTAAAAATTTAAATTTTTTTTCTTCATCCCCGATTTCAAAATTGTTTATGTAGAATTAAGCTCGCACCTTTCCTGAATTCAAATCTGCTTTTGGAGCCGAGCTGCGACTTATAGTTTTCGAGAAAATGGGATTTTTGTATCGCTCTTCGAAGTAGTCAGGAGTTCCAATGCAACCCCTGTAATAATTTGAAATTTTTTTTTTCATCCCCGATTTGAAAATTGTTTATGTAGAATTAAGCTCGCACCTTTCCTGAATTCAAATCTGCTTTTGGAGCCGAGCTGCGACTTATAGTTTTCGAGAAAATGGGATTTTTGTTTCGCTCTTCGAGGTAGTCAGGAATTCCAATGCAACCCCTGTAAAAATTTAAATTTTTTTTCTTCATCCCCGATTTCAAAATTGTTTATGTAGAATTAAGCTCGCACCTTTCCTGAATTCAAATCTGCTTTTGGAGCCGAGCTGCGACTTATAGTTTTCGAGAAAATGGGATTTTTGTATCGCTCTTCGAGGTAGTCAGGAATTCCAATGCAACCCCTGTAAAAATTTGAAGTTTTTTTTTTCATCCCCAATTTGAAAATTGTTTATGTTGAATTAAGCTCGAACCTTTCCTGAATTCAAATCTGCTTTTGGAGCCGAGCTGCGACTTATAGTTTTCGAGAAAATGAGATTTTTGTATCGCTCTTCGAGGTAGTCAGGAATTCCAATGCAACCCCTGTAAAAATTTGAAATTTTTTTTTTCATCCCCAATTTGAAAATTGTTTATGTAGAATTAAGCTCGAACCTTTCCTGAATTCAAATCTGCTTTTGGAGCCGAGCTGCGACTTATAGTTTTCGAGAAAATGAGATTTTTGTATCGCTCTTCGAAGTAGTCAGGAATTCCAATGCAACCCCTGTAAAAATTTGAAATTTTTTTTTTCATCCCCGATTTGAAAATTGTTTATGTAGAATTAAGCTCGCACCTTTCCTGAATTCAAATCTGCTTTTGAGCCGAGCTGCGACTTATAGTTTTCGAGAAAATGGGATTTTTGTATCGCTCTTCGAGGTAGTCAGGAATTCCAATGCAACCCCTGTAAAAATTTGAAATTTTTTTTTTCATCCCCGATTTGAAAATTGTTTATGTAGAATTAAGCTCGCACCTTTCCTGAATTCAAATCTGCTTTTGGAGCCGAGCTGCGACTTATAGTTTTCGAGAAAATGGGATTTTTGTATCGCTCTTCGAGGTATTCAGGAATTCCAATGCAACCCCTGTAAAAATTTAAATTTTTTTTCTTCATCCCCGATTTGAAAATTGTTTATGTAGAATTAAGCTCGCACCTTTCCTGAATTCAAATCTGCTTTTGGAGCCGAGCTGCGACTTATAGTTTTCGAGAAATGGGATTTTTGTATCGCTCTTCGAAGTAGTCAGGAATTCCAATGCAACCCCTGTAAAAATTTGAAATTTTTTTTTTCATCCCCGATTTGAAAATTGTTTATGTAGAATTAAGCTCGCACCTTTCCTGAATTCAAATCTGCTTTTGGAGCCGAGCTGCGACTTATAGTTTTCGAGAAAATGGGATTTTTGTATCGCTCTTCGAGGTAGTCAGGAATTCCAATGCAACCCCTGTAAAAATTTTAATTTTTTTTCTTCATCCCCGATTTGAAAATTGTTTATGTAGAATTAAGCTCGCACCTTTCCTGAATTCAAATCTGCTTTTATAGCCGAGCTGCGACTTATAGTTTTCGAGAAAATGGGATTTTTGTATCGCTCTTCGAGGTAGTCAGGAATTCCTATGCAACCCCTGTAAATATTTGAAATTTTTTTTTCATCCCCGATTTGAAAATTGTTTATGTAGAATTAAGCTCGCACCTTTCCTGAATTCAAATCTGCTTTTGGAGCCGAGCTGCGACTTATAGTTTTCGAGAAAATGGGATTTTTGTATCGCTCTTCGAGGTAGTCAGGAATTCCAATGCAACCCCTGTAAAAATTTGAAATTTTTTTTTTCATCCCCGATTTCAAAATTGTTTATGTAGAATTAAGCTCGCACCTTTCCTGAATTCAAATCTGCTTTTGGAGCCGAGCTGCGACTTATAGTTTTCGAGAAAATGGGATTTTTGTATCGCTCTTCGAAGTAGTCAGGAATTCCTATGCAACCCCTGTAAAAATTTGAAATTTCTTTTTTCATCCCCGATTTCAAAATTGTTTATGTAGAATTAAGCTCGCACCTTTCCTGAATTCAAATCTGCTTTTGGAGCCGAGCTGCGACTTATAGTTTTCGAGAAAATGGGATTTTTGTATCGCTCTTCGAGGTAGTCAGGAATTCCAATGCAACCCCTGTAAAAATTTAAATTTTTTTTCTTCATCCCCGATTTGAAAATTGTTTATGTAGAATTAAGCTCGCACCTTTCCTGAATTCAAATCTGCTTTTGGAGCCGAGCTGCGACTTATAGTTTTCGCGAAAATGGGATTTTTGTATCGCTCTTCGAAGTAGTCAGGAATTCCTATGCAACCCCTGTAAATATTTGAAATTTTTTTTTCATCCCCGATTTGAAAATTGTTTATGTAGAATTAAGCTCGCACCTTTCCTGAATTCAAATCTGCTTTTGGAGCCGAGCTGCGACTTATAGTTTTCGAGAAAATGGGATTTTTGTATCGCTCTTCGAGGTAGTCAGGAATTCCAATGCAACCCCTGTAAAAATTTGAAATTTTTTTTTTCATCCCCGATTTCAAAATTGTTTATGTAGAATTAAGCTCGCACCTTTCCTGAATTCAAATCTGCTTTTGGAGCCGAGCTGCGACTTATAGTTTTCGAGAAAATGGGATTTTTGTATCGCTCTTCGAGGTAGTCAGGAATTCCAATGCAACCCCTGTAAAAATTTTAAATTTTTTTTTTCATCCCCGATTTCAAAATTGTTTATGTAGAATTAAGCTCGCACCTTTCCTGAATTCAAATCTGCTTTTGGAGCCGAGCTGCGACTTATAGTTTTCGAGAAAATGGGATTTTTGTATCGCTCTTCGAGGTAGTCAGGAATTCCAATGCAACCCCTGTAAAAATTTGAAATTTTTTTTTTCATCCCCGATTTGAAAATTGTTTATGTAGAATTAAGCTCGCACCTTTCCTGAATTCAAATCTGCTTTTGGAGCCGAGCTGCGACTTATAGTTTTCGAGAAAATGGGATTTTTGTTTCGCTCTTCAAGGTAGTCAGGAATTCCAATGCAACCCCTGTAAAAATTTAAATTTTTTTTCTTCATCCCCGATTTGAAAATTGTTTATGTAGAATTAAGCTCGCACCTTTCCTGAATTCAAATCTGCTTTTGGAGCCGAGCTGCGACTTATAGTTTTCGAGAAAATGGGATTTTTGTATCGCTCTTCGAGGTAGTCAGGAATTCCTATGCAACCCCTGTAAATATTTGAAATTTTTTTTTCATCCCCGATTTGAAAATTGTTTATGTAGAATTAAGCTCGCACCTTTCCTGAATTCAAATCTGCTTTTGGAGCCGAGCTGCGACTTATAGTTTTCGAGAAAATGGGATTTTTGTATCGCTCTTCGAGGTAGTCAGGAATTCCAATGCAACCCCTGTAAAAATTTGAAATTTTTTTTTTCATCCCCGATTTCAAAATTGTTTATGTAGAATTAAGCTCGCACCTTTCCTGAATTCAAATCTGCTTTTGGAGCCGAGCTGCGACTTATAGTTTTCGAGAAAATGAGATTTTTGTATCGCTCTTCGAAGTAGTCAGGAATTCCTATGCAACCCCTGTAAATATTTGAAATTTTTTTTTCATCCCCGATTTGAAAATTGTTTATGTAGAATTAAGCTCGCACCTTTCCTGAATTCAAATCTGCTTTTGGAGCCGAGCTGCGACTTATAGTTTTCGAGAAAATGGGATTTTTGTTTCGCTCTTCGAGGTAGTCAGGAATTCCAATGCAACCCCTGTAAAAATTTAAATTTTTTTTCTTCATCCCCGATTTCAAAATTGTTTATGTAGAATTAAGCTCGCACCTTTCCTGAATTCAAATCTGCTTTTGGAGCCGAGCTGCGACTTATAGTTTTCGAGAAAATGGGATTTTTGTATCGCTCTTCGAAGTAGTCAGGAGTTCCAATGCAACCCCTGTAATAATTTGAAATTTTTTTTTTCATCCCCGATTTGAAAATTGTTTATGTAGAATTAAGCTCGCACCTTTCCTGAATTCAAATCTGCTTTTGGAGCCGAGCTGCGACTTATAGTTTTCGAGAAAATGGGATTTTTGTTTCGCTCTTCGAGGTAGTCAGGAATTCCAATGCAACCCCTGTAAAAATTTAAATTTTTTTTCTTCATCCCCGATTTCAAAATTGTTTATGTAGAATTAAGCTCGCACCTTTCCTGAATTCAAATCTGCTTTTGGAGCCGAGCTGCGACTTATAGTTTTCGAGAAAATGGGATTTTTGTATCGCTCTTCGAGGTAGTCAGGAATTCCAATGCAACCCCTGTAAAAATTTGAAGTTTTTTTTTTCATCCCCAATTTGAAAATTGTTTATGTTGAATTAAGCTCGAACCTTTCCTGAATTCAAATCTGCTTTTGGAGCCGAGCTGCGACTTATAGTTTTCGAGAAAATGAGATTTTTGTATCGCTCTTCGAGGTAGTCAGGAATTCCAATGCAACCCCTGTAAAAATTTGAAATTTTTTTTTTCATCCCCGATTTGAAAATTGTTTATGTAGAATTAAGCTCGCACCTTTCCTGAATTCAAATCTGCTTTTGGAGCCGAGCTGCGACTTATAGTTTTCGAGAAAATGGGATTTTTGTATCGCTCTTCGAGGTAGTCAGGAATTCCAATGCAACCCCTGTAAAAATTTAAATTTTTTTTCTTCATCCCCGATTTGAAAATTGTTTATGTAGAATTAAGCTCGCACCTTTCCTGAATTCAAATCTGCTTTTGGAGCCGAGCTGCGACTTATAGTTTTCGAGAAAATGGGATTTTTGTATCGCTCTTCGAGGTAGTCAGGAATTCCAATGCAACCCCTGTAAAAATTTTAATTTTTTTTCTTCATCCCCGATTTGAAAATTGTTTATGTAGAATTAAGCTCGCACCTTTCCTGAATTCAAATCTGCTTTTATAGCCGAGCTGCGACTTATAGTTTTCGAGAAAATGGGATTTTTGTATCGCTCTTCGAGGTAGTCAGGAATTCCTATGCAACCCCTGTAAATATTTGAAATTTTTTTTTCATCCCCGATTTGAAAATTGTTTATGTAGAATTAAGCTCGCACCTTTCCTGAATTCAAATCTGCTTTTGGAGCCGAGCTGCGACTTATAGTTTTCGAGAAAATGGGATTTTTGTATCGCTCTTCGAGGTAGTCAGGAATTCCAATGCAACCCCTGTAAAAATTTGAAATTTTTTTTTTCATCCCCGATTTCAAAATTGTTTACGTAGAATTAAGCTCGCACCTTTCCTGAATTCAAATCTGCTTTTGGAGCCGAGCTGCGACTTATAGTTTTCGAGAAAATGGGATTTTTGTATCGCTCTTCGAGGTAGTCAGTAAAAATTTAAATTTTTTTTCTTCATCCCCGATTTGAAAATTGTTTATGTAGAATTAAGCTCGCACCTTTCCTGAATTCAAATCTGCTTTTGGAGCCGAGCTGCGACTTATAGTTTTCGAGAAAATGGGATTTTTGTATCGCTCTTCGAAGTAGTCAGGAATTCCAATGCAACCCCTGTAAAAATTTGAAATTTTTTTTTTCATCCCCGATTTCAAAATTGTTTATGTAGAATTAAGCTCGCACCTTTCCTGAATTCAAATCTGCTTTTGGAGCCGAGCTGCGACTTATAGTTTTCGAGAAAATGAGATTTTTGTATCGCTCTTCGAAGTAGTCAGGAATTCCTATGCAACCCCTGTAAATATTTGAAATTTTTTTTTCATCCCCGATTTGAAAATTGTTTATGTAGAATTAAGCTCGCACCTTTCCTGAATTCAAATCTGCTTTTGGAGCCGAGCTGCGACTTATAGTTTTCGAGAAAATGGGATTTTTGTTTCGCTCTTCGAGGTAGTCAGGAATTCCAATGCAACCCCTGTAAAAATTTAAATTTTTTTTCTTCATCCCCGATTTCAAAATTGTTTATGTAGAATTAAGCTCGCACCTTTCCTGAATTCAAATCTGCTTTTGGAGCCGAGCTGCGACTTATAGTTTTCGAGAAAATGGGATTTTTGTATCGCTCTTCGAAGTAGTCAGGAGTTCCAATGCAACCCCTGTAATAATTTGAAATTTTTTTTTTCATCCCCGATTTGAAAATTGTTTATGTAGAATTAAGCTCGCACCTTTCCTGAATTCAAATCTGCTTTTGGAGCCGAGCTGCGACTTATAGTTTTCGAGAAAATGGGATTTTTGTTTCGCTCTTCGAGGTAGTCAGGAATTCCAATGCAACCCCTGTAAAAATTTAAATTTTTTTTCTTCATCCCCGATTTCAAAATTGTTTATGTAGAATTAAGCTCGCACCTTTCCTGAATTCAAATCTGCTTTTGGAGCCGAGCTGCGACTTATAGTTTTCGAGAAAATGGGATTTTTGTATCGCTCTTCGAGGTAGTCAGGAATTCCAATGCAACCCCTGTAAAAATTTGAAGTTTTTTTTTTCATCCCCAATTTGAAAATTGTTTATGTTGAATTAAGCTCGAACCTTTCCTGAATTCAAATCTGCTTTTGGAGCCGAGCTGCGACTTATAGTTTTCGAGAAAATGAGATTTTTGTATCGCTCTTCGAGGTAGTCAGGAATTCCAATGCAACCCCTGTAAAAATTTGAAATTTTTTTTTTCATCCCCAATTTGAAAATTGTTTATGTAGAATTAAGCTCGAACCTTTCCTGAATTCAAATCTGCTTTTGGAGCCGAGCTGCGACTTATAGTTTTCGAGAAAATGAGATTTTTGTATCGCTCTTCGAAGTAGTCAGGAATTCCAATGCAACCCCTGTAAAAATTTGAAATTTTTTTTTTCATCCCCGATTTGAAAATTGTTTATGTAGAATTAAGCTCGCACCTTTCCTGAATTCAAATCTGCTTTTGAGCCGAGCTGCGACTTATAGTTTTCGAGAAAATGGGATTTTTGTATCGCTCTTCGAGGTAGTCAGGAATTCCAATGCAACCCCTGTAAAAATTTGAAATTTTTTTTTTCATCCCCGATTTGAAAATTGTTTATGTAGAATTAAGCTCGCACCTTTCCTGAATTCAAATCTGCTTTTGGAGCCGAGCTGCGACTTATAGTTTTCGAGAAAATGGGATTTTTGTATCGCTCTTCGAGGTAGTCAGGAATTCCAATGCAACCCCTGTAAAAATTTAAATTTTTTTTCTTCATCCCCGATTTGAAAATTGTTTATGTAGAATTAAGCTCGCACCTTTCCTGAATTCAAATCTGCTTTTGGAGCCGAGCTGCGACTTATAGTTTTCGAGAAATGGGATTTTTGTATCGCTCTTCGAAGTAGTCAGGAATTCCAATGCAACCCCTGTAAAAATTTTAAATTTTTTTTTTCATCCCCGATTTGAAAATTGTTTATGTAGAATTAAGCTCGCACCTTTCCTGAATTCAAATCTGCTTTTGGAGCCGAGCTGCGACTTATAGTTTTCGAGAAAATGGGATTTTTGTATCGCTCTTCGAGGTAGTCAGGAATTCCAATGCAACCCCTGTAAAAATTTTAATTTTTTTTCTTCATCCCCGATTTGAAAATTGTTTATGTAGAATTAAGCTCGCACCTTTCCTGAATTCAAATCTGCTTTTATAGCCGAGCTGCGACTTATAGTTTTCGAGAAAATGGGATTTTTGTATCGCTCTTCGAGGTAGTCAGGAATTCCAATGCAACCCCTGTAAAAATTTGAAATTTTTTTTTTCATCCCCGATTTCAAAATTGTTTATGTAGAATTAAGCTCGCACCTTTCCTGAATTCAAATCTGCTTTTGGAGCCGAGCTGCGACTTATAGTTTTCGAGAAAATGGGATTTTTGTATCGCTCTTCGAAGTAGTCAGGAATTCCTATGCAACCCCTGTAAAAATTTGAAATTTCTTTTTTCATCCCCGATTTCAAAATTGTTTATGTAGAATTAAGCTCGCACCTTTCCTGAATTCAAATCTGCTTTTGGAGCCGAGCTGCGACTTATAGTTTTCGAGAAAATGGGATTTTTGTATCGCTCTTCGAGGTAGTCAGGAATTCCAATGCAACCCCTGTAAAAATTTAAATTTTTTTTCTTCATCCCCGATTTGAAAATTGTTTATGTAGGATTAAGCTCGCACCTTTCCTGAATTCAAATCTGCTTTTGGAGCCGAGCTGCGACTTATAGTTTTCGCGAAAATGGGATTTTTGTATCGCTCTTCGAAGTAGTCAGGAATTCCTATGCAACCCCTGTAAATATTTGAAATTTTTTTTTCATCCCCGATTTGAAAATTGTTTATGTAGAATTAAGCTCGCACCTTTCCTGAATTCAAATCTGCTTTTGGAGCCGAGCTGCGATTTATAGTTTTCGAGAAAATGGGATTTTTGTATCGCTCTTCGAGGTAGTCAGGAATTCCAATGCAACCCCTGTAAAAATTTGAAATTTTTTTTTTCATCCCCGATTTCAAAATTGTTTATGTAGAATTAAGCTCGCACCTTTCCTGAATTCAAATCTGCTTTTGGAGCCGAGCTGCGACTTATAGTTTTCGAGAAAATGGGATTTTTGTATCGCTCTTCGAGGTAGTCAGGAATTCCAATGCAACCCCTGTAAAAATTTTAAATTTTTTTTTTCATCCCCGATTTCAAAATTGTTTATGTAGAATTAAGCTCGCACCTTTCCTGAATTCAAATCTGCTTTTGGAGCCGAGCTGCGACTTATAGTTTTCGAGAAAATGGGATTTTTGTATCGCTCTTCGAAGTAGTCAGGAATTCCTATGCAACCCCTGTAAATATTTGAAATTTTTTTTTCATCCCCGATTTGAAAATTGTTTATGTAGAATTAAGCTCGCACCTTTCCTGAATTCAAATCTGCTTTTGGAGCCGAGCTGCGACTTATAGTTTTCGAGAAAATGGGATTTTTGTATCGCTCTTCGAGGTAGTCAGGAATTCCAATGCAACCCCTGTAAAAATTTGAAATTTTTTTTTTCATCCCCGATTTGAAAATTGTTTATGTAGAATTAAGCTCGCACCTTTCCTGAATTCAAATCTGCTTTTGGAGCCGAGCTGCGACTTATAGTTTTCGAGAAAATTGGATTTTTGTATCGCTCTTCGAGGTAGTCAGGAATTCCAATGCAACCCCTGTAAAAATTTGAAATTTTTTTTTTCATCCCCGATTTCAAAATTGTTTATGTAGAATTAAGCTCGCACCTTTCCTGAATTCAAATCTGCTTTTGGAGCCGAGCTGCGACTTATAGTTTTCGAGAAAATGGGATTTTTGTATCGCTCTTCGAGGTAGTCAGGAATTCCAATGCAACCCCTGTAAAAATTTGAAATTTTTTTTTTCATCCCCGATTTGAAAATTGTTTATGTAGAATTAAGCTCGCACCTTTCCTGAATTCAAATCTGCTTTTGGAGCCGAGCTGCGACTTATAGTTTTCGAGAAAATAGGATTTTTGTATCGCTCTTCGAGGTAGTCAGGAATTCCAATGCAACCCCTGTAAAAATTTAAATTTTTTTTCTTCATCCCCGATTTGAAAATTGTTTATGTAGAATTAAGCTCGCACCTTTCCTGAATTCAAATCTGCTTTTGGAGCCGAGCTGCGACTTATAGTTTTCGAGAAAATGGGATTTTTGTATCGCTCTTCGAAGTAGTCAGGAATTCCAATGCAACCCCTGTAAAAATTTGAAATTTTTTTTTTCATCCCCGATTTGATAATTGTTTATGTAGAATTAAGCTCGCACCTTTCCTGAATTCAAATCTGCTTTTGGAGCCGAGCTGCGACTTATAGTTTTCGAGAAAATGGGATTTTTGTATCGCTCTTCGAGGTAGTCAGGAATTCCTATGCAACCCCTGTAAATATTTGAAATTTTTTTTTCATCCCCGATTTGAAAATTGTTTATGTAGAATTAAGCTCGCACCTTTCCTGAATTCAAATCTGCTTTTGGAGCCGAGCTGCGACTTATAGTTTTCGAGAAAATGGGATTTTTGTATCGCTCTTCGAGGTAGTCAGGAATTCCAAAGCAACCCCTGTAAAAATTTTAATTTTTTTTCTTCATCCCCGATTTGAAAATTGTTTATGTAGAATTAAGCTCGCACCTTTCCTAAATTCAAATCTGCTTTTATAGCCGAGCTGCGACTTATAGTTTTCGAGAAAATGGGATTTTTGTATCGCTCTTCGAGGTAGTCAGGAATTCCAATGCAACCCCTGTAAAAATTTAAATTTTTTTTCTTCATCCCCGATTTGAAAATTGTTTATGTAGAATTAAGCTCGCACCTTTCCTGAATTCAAATCTGCTTTTGGAGCCGAGCTGCGACTTATAGTTTTCGAGAAAATGGGATTTTTGTATCGCTCTTCGAGGTAGTCAGGAATTCCTATGCAACCCCTGTAAATATTTGAAATTTTTTTTTCATCCCCGATTTGAAAATTGTTTATGTAGAATTAAGCTCGCACCTTTCCTGAATTCAAATCTGCTTTTGGAGCCGAGCTGCGACTTATAGTTTTCGAGAAAATGGGATTTTTGTATCGCTCTTCGAGGTAGTCAGGAATTCCAAAGCAACCCCTGTAAAAATTTTAATTTTTTTTCTTCATCCCCGATTTGAAAATTGTTTATGTAGAATTAAGCTCGCACCTTTCCTAAATTCAAATCTGCTTTTATAGCCGAGCTGCGACTTATAGTTTTCGAGAAAATGGGATTTTTGTATCGCTCTTCGAGGTAGTCAGGAATTCCAATGCAACCCCTGTAAAAATTTAAATTTTTTTTCTTCATCCCCGATTTGAAAATTGTTTATGTAGAATTAAGCTCGCACCTTTCCTGAATTCAAATCTGCTTTTGGAGCCGAGCTGCGACTTATAGTTTTCGAGAAAATGGGATTTTTGTATCGCTCTTCGAGGTAGTCAGGAATTCCAAAGCAACCCCTGTAAAAATTTTAATTTTTTTTCTTCATCCCCGATTTGAAAATTGTTTATGTAGAATTAAGCTCGCACCTTTCCTAAATTCAAATCTGCTTTTATAGCCGAGCTGCGACTTATAGTTTTCGAGAAAATGGGATTTTTGTATCGCTCTTCGAGGTAGTCAGGAATTCCAATGCAACCCCTGTAAAAATTTAAATTTTTTTTCTTCATCCCCGATTTGAAAATTGTTTATGTAGAATTAAGCTCGCACCTTTCCTGAATTCAAATCTGCTTTTGGAGCCGAGCTGCGACTTATAGTTTTCGAGAAAATGGGATTTTTGTATCGCTCTTCGAAGTAGTCAGGAATTCCTATGCAACCCCTGTAAATATTTGAAATTTTTTTTTCATCCCCGATTTCAAAATTGTTTATGTAGAATTAAGCTCGCACCTTTCTGAATTCAAATCTGCTTTTGGAGCCGAGCTGCGACTTATAGTTTTCGAGAAAATGGGATTTTTGTATCGCTCTTCGAAGTAGTCAGGAATTCCTATGCAACCCCTGTAAATATTTGAAATTTTTTTTTCATCCCCGATTTGAAAATTGTTTATGTAGAATTAAGCTCGCACCTTTCCTGAATTCAAATCTGCTTTTGGAGCCGAGCTGCGACTTATAGTTTTCGAGAAAATGGGATTTTTGTAACGCTCTTCGAGGTAGTCAGGAATTCCAATGCAACCCCTGTAAAAATTTGAAATTTTTTTTTTCATCCCCGATTTCAAAATTGTTTATGTAGAATTAAGCTCGCACCTTTCCTGAATTCAAATCTGCTTTTGGAGCCGAGCTGCGACTTATAGTTTTCGAGAAAATGGGATTTTTGTATCGCTCTTCGAGGTAGTCAGGAATTCCAATGCAACCCCTGTAAAAATTTGAAATTTTTTTTTTCATCCCCGATTTCAAAATTGTTTATGTAGAATTAAGCTCGCACCTTTCCTGAATTCAAATCTGCTTTTGGAGCCGAGCTGCGACTTATAGTTTTCGAGAAAATGGGATTTTTGTATCGCTCTTCGAGGTAGTCAGGAATTCCAATGCAACCCCTGTAAAAATTTAAATTTTTTTTCTTCATCCCCGATTTGAAAATTGTTTATGTAGAATTAAGCTCGCACCTTTCCTGAATTCAAATCTGCTTTTGGAGCCGAGCTGCGACTTATAGTTTTCGAGAAAATGGGATTTTTGTATCGCTCTTCGAAGTAGTCAGGAATTCCAATGCAACCCCTGTAAAAATTTGAAATTTTTTTTTTCATCCCCGATTTGAAAATTGTTTATGTAGAATTAAGCTCGCACCTTTCCTGAATTCAAATCTGCTTTTGGAGCCGAGCTGCGACTTATAGTTTTCGAGAAAATGGGATTTTTGTATCGCTCTTCGAGGTAGTCAGGAATTCCTATGCAACCCCTGTAAATATTTGAAATTTTTTTTTCATCCCCGAT
This sequence comes from Blera fallax, assembly GCA_946965025.1. NCBI lineage: Eukaryota > Metazoa > Arthropoda > Insecta > Diptera > Syrphidae > Blera > Blera fallax. The sequence goes on along the minus strand of OX337248.1, from coordinate 22,702,388 downwards.
TTGAAAATTGTTTATGTAGAATTAAGCTCGCACCTTTCCTGAATTCAAATCTGCTTTTGGAGCCGAGCTGCGACTTATAGTTTTCGAGAAAATGGGATTTTTGTATCGCTCTTCGAGGTAGTCAGGAATTCCAATGCAACCCCTGTAAAAATTTTTATTTTTTTTCTTCATCCCCGATTTGAAAATTGTTTATGTAGAATTAAGCTCGCACCTTTCCTGAATTCAAATCTGCTTTTATAGCCGAGCTGCGACTTATAGTTTTCGAGAAAATGGGATTTTTGTATCGCTCTTCGAGGTAGTCAGGAATTCCAATGCAACCCCTGTAAAAATTTAAATTTTTTTTCTTCATCCCCGATTTGAAAATTGTTTATGTAGAATTAAGCTCGCACCTTTCCTGAATTCAAATCTGCTTTTGGAGCCGAGCTGCGACTTATAGTTTTCGAGAAAATGGGATTTTTGTATCGCTCTTCGAAGTAGTCAGGAATTCCTATGCAACCCCTGTAAAAATTTTAAATTTTTTTTTTCATCCCCGATTTCAAAATTGTTTATGTAGAATTAAGCTCGCACCTTTCCTGAATTCAAATCTGCTTTTGGAGCCGAGCTGCGACTTATAGTTTTCGAGAAAATGGGATTTTTGTATCGCTCTTCGAAGTAGTCAGGAATTCCTACGCAACCCCTGTAAATATTTGATTTTTTTTTTTCATCCCCGATTTGAAAATTGTTTATGTAGAATTAAGCTCGCACCTTTCCTGAATTCAAATCTGCTTTTGGAGCCGAGCTGCGACTTATAGTTTTCGAGAAAATGGGATTTTTGTAACGCTCTTCGAGGTAGTCAGGAATTCCAATGCAACCCCTGTAAAAATTTGAAATTTTTTTTTTCATCCCCGATTTCAAAATCGTTTATGTAGAATTAAGCTCGCACCTTTCCTGAATTCAAATCTGCTTTTGGAGCCGAGCTGCGACTTATAGTTTTCGAGAAAATGGGATTTTTGTATCGCTCTTCGAGGTAGTCAGGAATTCCAATGCAACCCCTGTAAAAATTTGAAATTTTTTTTTTCATCCCCGATTTCAAAATTGTTTATGTAGAATTAAGCTCGCACCTTTCCTGAATTCAAATCTGCTTTTGGAGCCGAGCTGCGACTTATAGTTTTCGAGAAAATGGGATTTTTGTATCGCTCTTCGAGGTAGTCAGGAATTCCAATGCAACCCCTGTAAAAATTTGAAATTTTTTTTTTCATCCCCGATTTGAAAATTGTTTATGTAGAATTAAGCTCGCACCTTTCCTGAATTCAAATCTGCTTTTGGAGCCGAGCTGCGACTTATAGTTTTCGAGAAAATGGGATTTTTGTATCGCTCTTCGAGGTAGTCAGGAATTCCAATGCAACCCCTGTAAAAATTTAAATTTTTTTTCTTCATCCCCGATTTGAAAATTGTTTATGTAGAATTAAGCTCGCACCTTTCCTGAATTCAAATCTGCTTTTGGAGCCGAGCTGCGACTTATAGTTTTCGAGAAAATGGGATTTTTGTATCGCTCTTCGAAGTAGTCAGGAATTCCAATGCAACCCCTGTAAAAATTTGAAATTTTTTTTTTCATCCCCGATTTGAAAATTGTTTATGTAGAATTAAGCTCGCACCTTTCCTGAATTCAAATCTGCTTTTGGAGCCGAGCTGCGACTTATAGTTTTCGAGAAAATGGGATTTTTGTATCGCTCTTCGAGGTAGTCAGGAATTCCTATGCAACCCCTGTAAATATTTGAAATTTTTTTTTCATCCCCGATTTGAAAATTGTTTATGTAGAATTAAGCTCGCACCTTTCCTGAATTCAAATCTGCTTTTGGAGCCGAGCTGCGACTTATAGTTTTCGAGAAAATGGGATTTTTGTATCGCTCTTCGAGGTAGTCAGGAATTCCAATGCAACCCCTGTAAAAATTTTTATTTTTTTTCTTCATCCCCGATTTGAAAATTGTTTATGTAGAATTAAGCTCGCACCTTTCCTGAATTCAAATCTGCTTTTATAGCCGAGCTGCGACTTATAGTTTTCGAGAAAATGGGATTTTTGTATCGCTCTTCGAGGTAGTCAGGAATTCCAATGCAACCCCTGTAAAAATTTAAATTTTTTTTCTTCATCCCCGATTTGAAAATTGTTTATGTAGAATTAAGCTCGCACCTTTCCTGAATTCAAATCTGCTTTTGGAGCCGAGCTGCGACTTATAGTTTTCGAGAAAATGGGATTTTTGTATCGCTCTTCGAAGTAGTCAGGAATTCCTATGCAACCCCTGTAAAAATTTTAAATTTTTTTTTTCATCCCCGATTTCAAAATTGTTTATGTAGAATTAAGCTCGCACCTTTCCTGAATTCAAATCTGCTTTTGGAGCCGAGCTGCGACTTATAGTTTTCGAGAAAATGGGATTTTTGTATCGCTCTTCGAAGTAGTCAGGAATTCCTACGCAACCCCTGTAAATATTTGATATTTTTTTTTCATCCCCGATTTGAAAATTGTTTATGTAGAATTAAGCTCGCACCTTTCCTGAATTCAAATCTGCTTTTGGAGCCGAGCTGCGACTTATAGTTTTCGAGAAAATGGGATTTTTGTATCGCTCTTCGAGGTAGTCAGGAATTCCAATGCAACAACTGTAAAAATTTGAAAATTTTTTTTTCCACCCCGATTTGAAAATTGTTTATGTAGAATTAAGCTCGCACCTTTCCTGAATTCAAATCTGCTTTTGGAGCCGAGCTGCGACTTATAGTTTTCGAGAAAATGGGATTTTTGTATCGCTCTTCGAGGTAGTCAGGAATTCCAATGCAACCCCTGTAAAAATTTAAATTTTTTTTCTTCATCCCCGATTTGAAAATTGTTTATGTAGAATTAAGCTCGCACCTTTCCTGAATTCAAATCTGCTTTTGGAGCCGAGCTGCGACTTATAGTTTTCGAGAAAATGGGATTTTTGTATCGCTCTTCGAAGTAGTCAGGAATTCCAATGCAACCCCTGTAAAAATTTGAAATTTTTTTTTTCATCCCCGATTTGAAAATTGTTTATGTAGAATTAAGCTCGCACCTTTCCTGAATTCAAATCTGCTTTTGGAGCCGAGCTGCGACTTATAGTTTTCGAGAAAATGGGATTTTTGTATCGCTCTTCGAGGTAGTCAGGAATTCCTATGCAACCCCTGTAAATATTTGAAATTTTTTTTTCATCCCCGATTTGAAAATTGTTTATGTAGAATTAAGCTCGCACCTTTCCTGAATTCAAATCTGCTTTTGGAGCCGAGCTGCGACTTATAGTTTTCGAGAAAATGGGATTTTTGTATCGCTCTTCGAGGTAGTCAGGAATTCCAATGCAACCCCTGTAAAAATTTTTATTTTTTTTCTTCATCCCCGATTTGAAAATTGTTTATGTAGAATTAAGCTCGCACCTTTCCTGAATTCAAATCTGCTTTTATAGCCGAGCTGCGACTTATAGTTTTCGAGAAAATGGGATTTTTGTATCGCTCTTCGAGGTAGTCAGGAATTCCAATGCAACCCCTGTAAAAATTTAAATTTTTTTTCTTCATCCCCGATTTGAAAATTGTTTATGTAGAATTAAGCTCGCACCTTTCCTGAATTCAAATCTGCTTTTGGAGCCGAGCTGCGACTTATAGTTTTCGAGAAAATGGGATTTTTGTATCGCTCTTCGAAGTAGTCAGGAATTCCTATGCAACCCCTGTAAAAATTTGAAATTTTTTTTTTCATCCCCGATTTCAAAATTGTTTATGTAGAATTAAGCTCGCACCTTTCCTGAATTCAAATCTGCTTTTGGAGCCGAGCTGCGACTTATAGTTTTCGAGAAAATGGGATTTTTGTATCGCTCTTCGAAGTAGTCAGGAATTCCTACGCAACCCCTGTAAATATTTGATATTTTTTTTTCATCCCCGATTTGAAAATTGTTTATGTAGAATTAAGCTCGCACCTTTCCTGAATTCAAATCTGCTTTTGGAGCCGAGCTGCGACTTATAGTTTTCGAGAAAATGGGATTTTTGTATCGCTCTTCGAGGTAGTCAGGAATTCCAATGCAACCCCTGTAAAAATTTGAAATTTTTTTTTTCATCCCCGATTTGAAAATTGTTTATGTAGAATTAAGCTCGCACCTTTCCTGAATTCAAATCTGCTTTTGGAGCCGAGCTGCGACTTATAGTTTTCGAGAAAATGGGATTTTTGTATCGCTCTTCGAGGTAGTCAGGAATTCCAATGCAACCCCTGTAAAAATTTGAAATTTTTTTTTTCATCCCCGATTTGAAAATTGTTTATGTAGAATTAAGCTCGCACCTTTCCTGAATTCAAATCTGCTTTTGGAGCCGAGCTGCGACTTATAGTTTTCGAGAAAATGGGATTTTTGTATCGCTCTTCGAGGTAGTCAGGAATTCCAATGCAACCCCTGTAAAAATTTGAAATTTTTTTTTTCATCCCCGATTTGAAAATTGTTTATGTAGAATTAAGCTCGCACCTTTCCTGAATTCAAATCTGCTTTTGGAGCCGAGCTGCGACTTATAGTTTTCGAGAAAATGGGATTTTTGTATCGCTCTTCGAGGTAGTCAGGAATTCCAATGCAACCCCTGTAAAAATTTGAAATTTTTTTTTTCATCCCCGATTTCAAAATTGTTTATGTAGAATTAAGCTCGCACCTTTCCTGAATTCAAATCTGCTTTTGGAGCCGAGCTGCGACTTATAGTTTTCGAGAAAATGGGATTTTTGTATCGCTCTTCGAAGTAGTCAGGAATTCCAATGCAACCCCTGTAAAAATTTGAAATTTTTTTTTTCATCCCCGATTTCAAAATTGTTTATGTAGAATTAAGCTCGCACCTTTCCTGAATTCAAATCTGCTTTTGGAGCCGAGCTGCGACTTATAGTTTTCGAGAAAATGGGATATTTGTATCGCTCTTCGAGGTAGTCAGGAATTCCTATGCAACCCCTGTAAATATTTGAAATTTTTTTTCATCCCCGATTTGAAAATTGTTTATGTAGAATTAAGCTCGCACCTTTCCTGAATTCAAATCTGCTTTTGGAGCCGAGCTGCGACTTATAGTTTTCGAGAAAATGGGATTTTTGTATCGCTCTTCGAGGTAGTCAGGAATTCCAAAGCAACCCCTGTAAAAATTTTAATTTTTTTTCTTCATCCCCGATTTGAAAATTGTTTATGTAGAATTAAGCTCGCACCTTTCCTGAATTCAAATCTGCTTTTATAGCCGAGCTGCGACTTATAGTTTTCGAGAAAATGGGATTTTTGTATCGCTCTTCGAGGTAGTCAGGAATTCCAATGCAACCCCTGTAAAAATTTAAATTTTTTTTCTTCATCCCCGATTTGAAAATTGTTTATGTAGAATTAAGCTCGCACCTTTCCTGAATTCAAATCTGCTTTTGGAGCCGAGCTGCGACTTATAGTTTTCGAGAAAATGGGATTTTTGTATCGCTCTTCGAAGTAGTCAGGAATTCCTATGCAACCCCTGTAAATATTTGATATTTTTTTCTCATCCCCGATTTGAAAATTGTTTATGTAGAATTAAGCTCGCACCTTTCCTGAATTCAAATCTGCTTTTGGAGCCGAGCTGCGACTTAAAGTTTTCGAGAAAATGGGATTTTTGTATCGCTCTTCGAGGTAGTCAGGAATTCCAATGCAACCCCTGTAAAAATTTGAAATTTTTTTTTTCATCCCCGATTTCAAAATTGTTTATGTAGAATTAAGCTCGCACCTTTCCTGAATTCAAATCTGCTTTTGGAGCCGAGCTGCGACTTATAGTTTTCGAGAAAATGGGATTTTTGTATCGCTCTTCGAGGTAGTCAGGAATTCCAATGCAACCCCTGTAAAAATTTGAAATTTTTTTTCTTCATCCCCGATTTGAAAATTGTTTATGTAGAATTAAGCTCGCACCTTTCCTGAATTCAAATCTGCTTTTGGAGCCGAGCTGCGACTTATAGTTTTCGAGAAAATGGGATTTTTGTATCGCTCTTCGAGGTAGTCAGGAATTCCAATGCAACCCCTGTAAAAATTTGAAATTTTTTTTTTCATCCCCGATTTGAAAATTGTTTATGTAGAATTAAGCTCGCACCTTTCCTGAATTCAAATCTGCTTTTGGAGCCGAGCTGCGACTTATAGTTTTCGAGAAAATGGGATTTTTGTATCGCTCCTCGAGGTAGTCAGGAATTCCAATGCAACCCCTGTAAAAATTTGAAATTTTTTTTTTCATCCCCGATTTGAAAATTGTTTATGTAGAATTAAGCTCGCACCTTTCCTGAATTCAAATCTGCTTTTGGAGCCGAGCTGCGACTTATAGTTTTCGAGAAAATGGGATTTTTGTATCGCTCTTCGAGGTAGTCAGGAATTCCAATGCAACCCCTGTAAAAATTTGAAATTTTTTTTTTCATCCCCGATTTGAAAATTGTTTATGTAGAATTAAGCTCGCACCTTTCCTGAATTCAAATCTGCTTTTGGAGCCGAGCTGCGACTTATAGTTTTCGAGAAAATGGGATTTTTGTATCGCTCTTCGAGGTAGTCAGGAATTCCAATGCAACCCCTGTAAAAATTTAAATTTTTTTTCTTCATCCCCGATTTGAAAATTGTTTATGTAGAATTAAGCTCGCACCTTTCCTGAATTCAAATCTGCTTTTGGAGCCGAGCTGCGACTTATAGTTTTCGAGAAAATGGGATTTTTGTATCGCTCTTCGAAGTAGTCAGGAATTCCAATGCAACCCCTGTAAAAATTTGAAATTTTTTTTTTCATCCCCGATTTGAAAATTGTTTATGTAGAATTAAGCTCGCACCTTTCCTGAATTCAAATCTGCTTTTGGAGCCGAGCTGCGACTTATAGTTTTCGAGAAAATGGGATTTTTGTATCGCTCTTCGAGGTAGTCAGGAATTCCTATGCAACCCCTGTAAATATTTGAAATTTTTTTTTCATCCCCGATTTGAAAATTGTTTATGTAGAATTAAGCTCGCACCTTTCCTGAATTCAAATCTGCTTTTGGAGCCGAGCTGCGACTTATAGTTTTCGAGAAAATGGGATTTTTGTATCGCTCTTCGAGGTAGTCAGGAATTCCAAAGCAACCCCTGTAAAAATTTTAATTTTTTTTCTTCATCCCCGATTTGAAAATTGTTTATGTAGAATTAAGCTCGCACCTTTCCTGAATTCAAATCTGCTTTTATAGCCGAGCTGCGACTTATAGTTTTCGAGAAAATGGGATTTTTGTATCGCTCTTCGAGGTAGTCAGGAATTCCAATGCAACCCCTGTAAAAATTTAAATTTTTTTTCTTCATCCCCGATTTGAAAATTGTTTATGTAGAATTAAGCTCGCACCTTTCCTGAATTCAAATCTGCTTTTGGAGCCGAGCTGCGACTTATAGTTTTCGAGAAAATGGGATTTTTGTATCGCTCTTCGAAGTAGTCAGGAATTCCTATGCAACCCCTGTAAATATTTGAAATTTTTTTCTCATCCCCGATTTGAAAATTGTTTATGTAGAATTAAGCTCGCACCTTTCCTGAATTCAAATCTGCTTTTGGAGCCGAGCTGCGACTTAAAGTTTTCGAGAAAATGGGATTTTTGTATCGCTCTTCGAGGTAGTCAGGAATTCCAATGCAACCCCTGTAAAAATTTGAAATTTTTTTTTTCATCCCAGATTTCAAAATTGTTTATGTAGAATTAAGCTCGCACCTTTCCTGAATTCAAATCTGCTTTTGGAGCCGAGCTGCGACTTATAGTTTTCGAGAAAATGGGATTTTTGTATCGCTCTTCGAGGTAGTCAGGAATTCCAATGCAACCCCTGTAAAAATTTGAAATTTTTTTTCTTCATCCCCGATTTGAAAATTGTTTATGTAGAATTAAGCTCGCACCTTTCCTGAATTCAAATCTGCTTTTGGAGCCGAGCTGCGACTTATAGTTTTCGAGAAAATGGGATTTTTGTATCGCTCTTCGAAGTAGTCAGGAATTCCAATGCAACCCCTGTAAAAATTTGAAATTTTTTTTTTCATCCCCGATTTAAAAATTGTTTATGTAGAATTAAGCTCGCACCTTTCCTGAATTCAAATCTGCTTTTGGAGCCGAGCTGCGACTTATAGTTTTCGAGAAAATGGGATTTTTGTATCGCTCTTCGAGGTAGTCAGGAATTCCTATGCAACCCCTGTAAATATTTGAAATTTTTTTTTCATCCCCGATTTGAAAATTGTTTATGTAGAATTAAGCTCGCACCTTTCCTGAATTCAAATCTGCTTTTGGAGCCGAGCTGCGACTTATAGTTTTCGAGAAAATATGATTTTTGTATCGCTCTTCGAGGTAGTCAGGAATTCCAATGCAACTCCTGTAAAAATTTTAATTTTTTTTCTTCATCCCCGATTTGAAAATTGTTTATGTAGAATTAAGCTCGCACCTTTCCTGAATTCAAATCTGCTTTTGGAGCCGAGCTGCGACTTATAGTTTTCGAGAAAATGGGATTTTTGTATCGCTCTTCGAGGTAGTCAGGAATTCCAATGCAACCCCTGTAAAAATTTAAATTTTTTTTCTTCATCCCCGATTTGAAAATTGTTTATGTAAAATTAAGCTCGCACCTTTCCTGAATTCAAATCTGCTTTTGGAGCCGAGCTGCGACTTATAGTTTTCGAGAAAATGGGATTTTTGTATCGCTCTTCGAAGTAGTCAGGAATTCCTATGCAACCCCTGTAAATATTTGAAATTTTTTTCTCATCCCCGATTTGAAAATTGTTTATGTAGAATTAAGCTCGCACCTTTCCTGAATTCAAATCTGCTTTTGGAGCCGAGCTGCGACTTAAAGTTTTGGAGAAAATGGGATTTTTGTATCGCTCTTCGAGGTAGTCAGGAATTCCAATGCAACCCCTGTAAAAATTTGAAATTTTTTTTTTCATCCCCGATTTCAAAATTGTTTATGTAGAATTAAGCTCGCACCTTTCCTGAATTCAAATCTGCTTTTGGAGCCGAGCTGCGACTTATAGTTTTCGAGAAAATGGGATTTTTGTATCGCTCTTCGAGGTAGTCAGGAATTCCAATGCAACCCCTGTAAAAATTTGAAATTTTTTTTCTTCATCCCCGATTTGAAAATTGTTTATGTAGAATTAAGCTCGCACCTTTCCTGAATTCAAATCTGCTTTTGGAGCTGAGCTGCGACTTATAGTTTTCGAGAAAATGGGATTTTTATATCGCTCTTCGAAGTAGTCAGGAATTCCAAAGCAACCCCTGTAAAAATTTGAAATTTTTTTTTTCATCCCCGATTTAAAAATTGTTTATGTAGAATTAAGCTCGCACCTTTCCTGAATTCAAATCTGCTTTTGGAGCCGAGCTGCGACTTATAGTTTTCGAGAAAATGGGATTTTTGTATCGCTCTTCGAGGTAGTCAGGAATTCCTATGCAACCCCTGTAAATATTTGAAATTTTTTTTTCATCCCCGATTTGAAAATTGTTTATGTAGAATTAAGCTCGCACCTTTCCTGAATTCAAATCTGCTTTTGGAGCCGAGCTGCGACTTATAGTTTTCGAGAAAATGGGATTTTTGTATCGCTCTTCGAGGTAGTCAGGAATTCCAATGCAACTCCTGTAAAAATTTTAATTTTTTTTCTTCATCCCCGATTTGAAAATTGTTTATGTAGAATTAAGCTCGCACCTTTCCTGAATTCAAATCTGCTTTTATAGCCGAGCTGCGACTTATAGTTTTCGAGAAAATGGGATTTTTGTATCGCTCTTCGAGGTAGTCAGGAATTCCAATGCAACCCCTGTAAAAATTTAAATTTTTTTTTTCATCCCCGATTTCAAAATTGTTTATGTAGAATTAAGCTCGCACCTTTCCTGAATTCAAATCTGCTTTTGGAGCCGAGGTGCGACTTATAGTTTTCGAGAAAATGAGATTTTTGTATCGCTCTTCGAAGTAGTCAGGAATTCCAATGCAACCCCTGTAAAAATTTGAAATTTTTTTTTTCATCCCCGATTTGAAAATTGTTTGTGTAGAATTGAGCTCGCACCTTTCCTGAATTCAAATCTGCTTTTGGAGCCGAGCTGCGACTTATAGTTTTCGAGAAAATGGGATTTTTGTATCGCTCTTCGAAGTAGTCAGGAATTCCAATGCAACCCCTGTAAAAATTTGTAATTTTTTTATTCATCCCCGATTTGAAAATTGTTTATGTAGAATTAAGCTCGCACCTTTCCTGAATTCAAATCTGCTTTTGGAGCCGAGCTGCGACTTATAGTTTTCGAGAAAATGGGATTTTTGTATCGCTCTTCGAAGTAGTCAGGAATTCCAATGCAACCCCTGTAAAAATTTGAAATTTTTTTTTCATCCCCGATTTGAAAATTGTTTATGTAGAATTAAGCTCGCACCTTTCCTGAATTCAAATCTGCTTCTGGAGCCGAGCTGCGACTTATAGTTTTCGAGAAAATGGGATTTTTGTATCGCTCTTCGAGGTAGTCAGGAATTCCAATGCAACCCCTGTAAAAATTTAAATTTTTTTTCTTCATCCCCGATTTGAAAATTGTTTATGTAGAATTAAGCTCGCACCTTTCCTGAATTCAAATCTGCTTTTGGAGCCGAGCTGCGACTTATAGTTTTCGAGAAAATGGGATTTTTGTATCGCTCTTCGAAGTAGTCAGGAATTCCAATGCAACCCCTGTAAAAATTTAAATTTTTTTTCTTCATCCCCGATTTGAAAATTGTTTATGTAGAATTAAGCTCGCACCTTTCCTGAATTCAAATCTGCTTTTGGAGCCGAGCTGCGACTTATAGTTTTCGAGAAAATGGGATTTTTGTATCGCTCTTCGAAGTAGTCAGGAATTCCTATGCAACCCCTGTAAATATTTGAAATTTTTTTTTCATCCCCGATTTGAAAATTGTTTATGTAGAATTAAGCTCGCACCTTTCCTGAATTCAAATCTGCTTTTGGAGCCGAGCTGCGACTTATAGTTTTCGAGAAAATGGGATTTTTGTATCGCTCTTCGAGGTAGTCAGGAATTCCAATGCAACCCCTGTAAAAATTTGAAATTTTTTTTTTCATCCCCGATTTCAAAATTGTTTATGTAGAATTAAGCTCGCACCTTTCCTGAATTCAAATCTGCTTTTGGAGCCGAGCTGCGACTTATAGTTTTCGAGAAAATGGGATTTTTGTATCGCTCTTCGAGGTAGTCAGGAATTCCAATGCAACCCCTGTAAAAATTTGAAATTTTTTTTTTCATCCCCGATTTCAAAATTGTTTATGTAGAATTAAGCTCGCACCTTTCCTGAATTCAAATCTGCTTTTGGAGCCGAGCTGCGACTTATAGTTTTCGAGAAAATGGGATTTTTGTATCGCTCTTCGAGGTAGTCAGGAATTCCAATGCAACCCCTGTAAAAATTTGAAATTTTTTTTTTCATCCCCGATTTGAAAATTGTTTATGTAGAATTAAGCTCGCACCTTTCCTGAATTCAAATCTGCTTTTGGAGCCGAGCTGCGACTTATAGTTTTCGAGAAAATGGGATTTTTGTATCGCTCTTCGAGGTAGTCAGGAATTCCAATGCAACCCCTGTAAAAATTTAAATTTTTTTTCTTCATCCCCGATTTGAAAATTGTTTATGTAGAATTAAGCTCGCACCTTTCCTGAATTCAAATCTGCTTTTGGAGCCGAGCTGCGACTTATAGTTTTCGAGAAAATGGGATTTTTGTATCGCTCTTCGAGGTAGTCAGGAATTCCAATGCAACCCCTGTAAAAATTTAAATTTTTTTTCTTCATCCCCGATTTGAAAATTGTTTATGTTGAATTAAGCTCGCACCTTTCCTGAATTCAAATCTGCTTTTGGAGCGGAGCTGCGACTTATAGTTTTCGAGAAAATGGGATTTTTGTATCGCTCTTCGAAGTAGTCAGGAATTCCTATGCAACCCCTGTAAATATTTGAAATTTTTTTTTCATCCCCGATTTGAAAATTGTTTATGTAGAATTAAGCTCGCACCTTTCCTGAATTCAAATCTGCTTTTGGAGCCGAGCTGCGACTTATAGTTTTCGAGAAAATGGGATTTTTGTATCGCTCTTCGAGGTAGTCAGGAATTCCAATGCAACCCCTGTAAAAATTTGAAATTTTTTTTTTCATCCCCGATTTCAAAATTGTTTATGTAGAATTAAGCTCGCACCACAGATAATAAACTACCCAGATGTCGCACGCCCATATAAAAAAATGAAGCATATTTTTGTCGTAGCAGACAACGTCGTAGCAGACAAAGAGCTTTCAGAATAAGTACAACAAATAAAGCTTTTTCTTTTTCGTCACTCCGTTCGATCGTGTGGGAAAGTTCTTTTTCTCATCGTGTGTTGTGACATGCAAACGAACGAGGTGAGGAAGTGTAAAGGGGTATGCGGGAAGGGGGATGAAATTGCATAAGTGTGTGATTTCCATACCACCGCAGCAAAAGAATAAATTTTCATGAATGGAAGTTTTGCAAACGCGTATGCGTTGTATATGAAAAGGTGTATCTGAAGGGCGGGGAAAGTCAATCATTTCGTTGCACTTTGTGATGAAATTTGGCGCGTAGTGTTTTATGAGGTTTTCCTCTTGACCCTATCTAACCTAACCTAACCTAAAGCAGTTTTATGTTCATTTTTATGGAATACTCTTCAAAGCCTGGTACTCTTTTGAGCATCAAACCTTAGGATATCGGGGTGATTTTGAAGACGACCTAGGACTTGTTTGGAGGAGGGACGAGTTTTTGCCTCGTTAGGTTTACGTGATGACATTGGATAATGGTGGACGTGAAGGTCTTTATTCGGGATTTGGTTTGGTACATAAACAGGTTTTGTCAATGATTCCGCTCTATGTACACCCATCAGAGTCACATTGAAGGCATGATGTATCTAAAAATATGACCCACCGGCTAACCAGATGATTTTCATTGTTCTGGAAGTAATGTAATCCAAGCAGGAGGCCCCGGTTTAATAGGTAGTGTGTTTCCTTGTGACTCGACTGGTGGAGCCCCGTCGGCGCAAGACCAACATCAGCCACATAGCGGAAAAGAAAAACGAGTAGGGAGCGAACCCTGTACCTGGAACTGCATCGTCCCCTTAAGGGTTGAATCTCAGAACTATTTTCTCTTGGTCCTCCACAATCTTTTGCCAGTCTTAGTTTTAATGATCACGGGCTTTCTGGTTTCTTGAATACCAATTGGAGTACCCAAATCGTTCCCAACACGCTTTTTAATGACATGTTCTACTTCATGGTCAAGACATCTCCAACCTACAACAAAGCTTTGATATACGTGGCTCCACTCAATATTCACTGGCTACACCCCAAATCATGAGGAAAATTTCTAAATTGAACGGATGCCGGTCAGAAAAATCATCGAATCGTCCATGCGAAGCAAGGAAGCGGAGGAAGCCTTGTTAAGGCTATACCACTCGGTGCATATACTACGGTTTTTCAGGCTGAAGTCTATTTACATACTATCACATTCTTCGAAGGAATTTATGCCTAAGATCATAGAAGTCCTGACAACTAGAAAACGAAAATCGTTTTTCGCCAATTTTAGCATTTTATATGGCAACGCAGATTTGTATGTCCTTAATCAATCCTACAAGAATTTTCTTGTCCTTCTGCAATAGGCTGTCAATTTAGGCCTTGTTGTGTGGTTGCTTTTATTTCCTTTCCATAATATAGGTAGGCAGTGAACGCTATCTGTTGTTTGGTTATAGGGGTGTGGGTGCACTGCGGTCTTTATGGATCTATTATGCTACCCGGAATCAGAGTATCTGGAAAGGATTTTCTTCTAATAGTTGGTAAGCATCCAGGCGTTTTCTTCTTTTGTGAATCAGTGCTTCACATTCCTTTAGAAAGTGCCTTGGGGTTTCCTCAACATCTCTGCCGAATCTAGAGTCTCCACTTTGCTTAATACCCAGTTTCCTAAGGTGTTCTTGTAGGAATACGCGGCCAGTTTTTGCTGACAGACCTTACTTCTTTCGGGATAGCGGTAGAGGTTTGTTGGTTGAGGCTCAGGTTCCATAGCGCCACCTAAGCAGGAAGATAATACCTGCAGACTTGTCTGAAAGACGTGGAACATATGTACATATACTGTGACTGGTGGAAGGTAGACGAAAAGGGAAACTGCAGGGTCCGGTATCCACCTACATTTTATATACATAGCTTAGGCTAGGTTGACGTGGCGAGCTGCAAATATGCAACCTCATTTAGACCAGTAAGGTCCATTGTGTTGCCACAGGATCGGCATCTCCAAAGAGAGCTAGCTACCCGTTGAACTAAGAGGAGCTAGTTATGAAGCGCTGGAGGCTGCTAATGCTAACATTAGCCAGTTCGCCAAGGTTGTTGAAGAAGTAGGCACCTAAATGCAGTTTCCTACGAGCGGAGAGAGTTTCACATGTACAAAGAAGAAGTTTCTTCCTCCTCTTTATCCATGCAGCTTCTACAGAAGTCGTAAGCGAATAGGCCTACCCTAGTGGCCTAGGCCAGGGACATTTTCCCAGCGTTCAAGAAGAAGTTGGTATTCCCAATCATTAATTTGACCTAAGGCAGCATCCCAATTGACTCTGCAATACGGTTCTGATCCTATAAACGCGGATTTGGATCCAGCTAGCTCGTTCGCCGATTCTTTGCCTTCAATACCTTGGTGACCGGGTGCCCACCCAAATTTAAACTTATTTTGTCTGGCCAGGGTCTGTAAGGCAGCGTCGCAGCATTTAACTGTCAACGAGTCTATCGTACTAGAACAGAACTAGAACTGGATAGCACTGCGTGCTATCGATAGACATTGTAGGCGTTGGAAAGCTGATGAACTTGTAAGAAGGAGGCCACAATTGCATACGTCATAGGCTGTCCTTTTTATAAGGGTTCCACTCACCTCTCTAAAAAAAATTTAAGCTCTTTGTTAAGCTACGCACGCTGAACCTTATGACCGGTCTGCAGCAAGACTAGATCTCTCTCCCTGGTTAAGCGTGGGTGACGCACAGGTGATCTCTGGGATCATTACTGAGCCCCATGCCACTGCTATTCATGCGAAGCATCTCGGTATAGTTTACATCGACCAATGCACAAGCTACAGGTACGAGGAGAAATCTGTTTGCCACCTGCTGTGTGAATGTCCTTCTCTCGCCGACAAAAAATTAAGAACTCTTGGATAATTATAATTAACTAATTTAAGTTAATGATTATTTCTCGTTAGTTTTTTTGTCTCGTATTCATACCCATTTTCAGAGCAAATTTGTGTCCACAAAATTTACAGTTTTTATTTATTTAATCAAGTGCTGAAAATAAGGTTCATACATACAGATAACAAGCACACAACATAAGCCCAATCATTTGCACATATACATATATATGTATATACGATCTATACTCCGTATTCATCCTACCAACGTGTTTGCATCAGAACTCCGTGACCGCAGTTGCACAAAATATTTTTTTTGTTTCATTTTTCCAGTAAAGGTAAACAAGGGTATGTGTGAGTGACACGATGGACTAAAAAGTGAGCAGAAAAAACAAATGTTCTGTGTTCTGTTTTTTTCCCTTTTGTAAGAAGTTTAAGCTTAAGCTTTTTTTTTTAGTGAATTTCGTTTTCATATATCACTTCTTCCCATATGAATGAGACATCTGGGTATATTTATTATCTGTGCTCGCACCTTTCCTGAATTCAAATCTGCTTTTGGAGCCGAGCTGCGACTTATAGTTTTCGAGAAAATGGGATTTTTGTATCGCTCTTCGAGGTAGTCAGGAATTCCAATGCAACCCCTGTAAAAATTTTAAATTTTTTTTTTCATCCCCGATTTGAAAATTGTTTATGTAGAATTAAGCTCGCACCTTTCCTGAATTCAAATCTGCTTTTGGAGCCGAGCTGCGACTTATAGTTTTCGAGAAAATGGGATTTTTGTTTCGGTCTTCGAGGTAGTCAGGAATTCCAATGCAACCCCTGTAAAAATTTTAAATTTTTTTTTCATCCCCGATTTGAAAATTGTTTATGTAGAATTAAGCTCGCACCTTTCCTGAATTCAAATCTGCTTTTGGAGCCGAGCTGCGACTTATAGTTTTCGAGAAAATGGGATTTTTGTATCGCTCTTCGAGGTAGTCAGGAATTCCAATGCAACCCCTGTAAAAATTTGAAATTTTTTTTTTCATCCCCGATTTCAAAATTGTTTATGTAGAATTAAGCTCGCACCTTTCCTGAATTCAAATCTGCTTTTGGAGCCGAGCTGTGACTTATAGTTTTCGAGAAAATGGGATTTTTGTATCGCTCTTCGAGGTAGTCAGGAATTCCAATGCAACCCCTGTAAAAATTTGAAATTTTTTTTTTCATCCCCGATTTGAAAATTGTTTATGTAGAATTAAGCTCGCACCTTTCCTGAATTCAAATCTGCTTTTGGAGCCGAGCTGCGACTTATAGTTTTCGAGAAAATGGGATTTTTGTATCGCTCTTCGAGGTAGTCAGGAATTCCAATGCAACCCCTGTAAAAATTTGAAATTTTTTTTTTCACCCCCGATTTCAAAATTGTTTATGTAGAATTAAGCTCGCACCTTTCCTGAATTCAAATCTGCTTTTGGAGCCGAGCTGCGACTTATAGTTTTCGAGAAAATAGGATTTTTGTATCGCACTTCGAGGTAGTCAGGAATTCCAATGCAACCCCTGTAATAATTTGAAATTTTTTTTTTCATCCTCGATTTGAAAATTGTTTATGTAGAATTAAGCTCGCACCTTTCCTGAATTCAAATCTGCTTTTGGAGCCGAGCTGCGACTTATAGTTTTCGAGAAAATGGGATTTTTGTATCGCTCTTCGAGGTAGTCAGGAATTCCAATGCAACCCCTGTAAAAATTTGAAATTTTTTTTTTCATCCCCGATTTCAAAATTGTTTATGTAGAATTAAGCTCGCACCTTTCCTGAATTCAAATCTGCTTTTGGAGCCGAGTTGCGACTTATAGTTTTCGAGAAAATGGGATTTTTGTATCGCTCTTCGAGGTAGTCAGGAATTCCAATGCAACCCCTGTAAAAATTTGAAATTTTTTTTTTCATCCCCGATTTCAAAATTGTTTATGTAGAATTAAGCTCGCACCTTTCCTGAATTCAAATCTGATTTTGGAGCCGAGCTGCGACTTATAGTTTTCGAGAAAATGGGATTTTTGTATCGCTCTTCGAGGTAGTCAGGAATTCCAATGCAACCCCTGTAAAAATTTGAAATTTTTTTTTTCATCCCCAATTTCAAAATTGTTTATGTAGAATTAAGCTCGCACCTTTCCTGAATTCAAATCTGCTTTTGGAGCCGAGCTGCGACTTATAGTTTTCGAGAAAATGGGATTTTTGTATCGCTCTTCGAGGTAGTCAGGAATTCCAATGCAACCCCTGTAAAAATTTGAAATTTTTTTTTTCATCCCCGATTTGAAAATTGTTTATGTAGAATTAAGCTCGCACCTTTCCTGAATTCAAATCTGCTTTTGGAGCGGAGCTGCGACTTATAGTTTTCGAGAAAATGGGATTTTTGTATCGCTCTTCGAAGTAGTCAGGAATTCCAATGCAACCCCTGTAAAAATTTGGAATTTTTTTTCTTCATCACCGATTTGAAAATTGTTTATGTAGAATTAAGCTCGCACCTTTCCTGAATTCAAATCTGCTTTTGGAGCGGAGCTGCGACTTATAGTTTTCGAGAAAATGGGATTTTTGTATCGCTCTTCGAAGTAGTCAGGAATTCCTATGCAACCCCTGTAAATATTTGAAATTTTTTTTTCATCCCCGATTTGAAAATTGTTTATGTAGAATTAAGCTCGCACCTTTCCTGAATTCAAATCTGCTTTTGGAGCCGAGCTGCGACTTATAGTTTTCGAGAAAATGGGATTTTTGTATCGCTCTTCGAAGTAGTCAGGAATTCCTATGCAACCCCTGTAAATATTTGAAATTTTTTTTTCATCCCCGATTTGAAAATTGTTTATGTAGAATTAAGCTCGCACCTTTCCTGAATTCAAATCTGCTTTTGGAGCCGAGCTGCGACTTATAGTTTTCGAGAAAATGGGATTTTTGTATCGCTCTTCGAGGTAGTCAGGAATTCCAATGCAACCCCTGTAAAAATTTGAAATTTTTTTTTTCATCCCCGATTTCAAAATTGTTTATGTAGAATTAAGCTCGCACCTTTCCTGAATTCAAATCTGCTTTTGGAGCCGAGCTGTGACTTATAGTTTTCGAGAAAATGGGATTTTTGTATCGCTCTTCGAGGTAGTCAGGAATTCCAATGCAACCCCTGTAAAAATTTGAAATTTTTTTTTTCATCCCCGATTTGAAAATTGTTTATGTAGAATTAAGCTCGCACCTTTCCTGAATTCAAATCTGCTTTTGGAGCCGAGCTGCGACTTATAGTTTTCGAGAAAATGGGATTTTTGTATCGCTCTTCGAGGTAGTCAGGAGCTAGTTATGAAGCGCTGGAGGCTGCTAATGCTAACATTAGCCAGTTCGCCAAGGTTGTTGAAGAAGTAGGCACCTAAATGCAGTTTCCTACGAGCGGAGAGAGTTTCACATGTACAAAGAAGAAGTTTCTTCCTCCTCTTTATCCATGCAGCTTCTACAGAAGTCGTAAGCGAATAGGCCTACCCTAGTGGCCTAGGCCAGGGACATTTTCCCAGCGTTCAAGAAGAAGTTGGTATTCCCAATCATTAATTTGACCTAAGGCAGCATCCCAATTGACTCTGCAATACGGTTCTGATCCTATAAACGCGGATTTGGATCCAGCTAGCTCGTTCGCCGATTCTTTGCCTTCAATACCTTGGTGACCGGGTGCCCACCCAAATTTAAACTTATTTTGTCTGGCCAGGGTCTGTAAGGCAGCGTCGCAGCATTTAACTGTCAACGAGTCTATCGTACTAGAACAGAACTAGAACTGGATAGCACTGCGTGCTATCGATAGACATTGTAGGCGTTGGAAAGCTGATGAACTTGTAAGAAGGAGGCCACAATTGCATACGTCATAGGCTGTCCTTTTTATAAGGGTTCCACTCACCTCTCTAAAAAAAATTTAAGCTCTTTGTTAAGCTACGCACGCTGAACCTTATGACCGGTCTGCAGCAAGACTAGATCTCTCTCCCTGGTTAAGCGTGGGTGACGCACAGGTGATCTCTGGGATCATTACTGAGCCCCATGCCACTGCTATTCATGCGAAGCATCTCGGTATAGTTTACATCGACCAATGCACAAGCTACAGGTACGAGGAGAAATCTGTTTGCCACCTGCTGTGTGAATGTCCTTCTCTCGCCGACAAAAAATTAAGAACTCTTGGATAATTATAATTAACTAATTTAAGTTAATGATTATTTCTCGTTAGTTTTTTTGTCTCGTATTCATACCCATTTTCAGAGCAAATTTGTGTCCACAAAATTTACAGTTTTTATTTATTTAATCAAGTGCTGAAAATAAGGTTCATACATACAGATAACAAGCACACAACATAAGCCCAATCATTTGCACATATACATATATATGTATATACGATCTATACTCCGTATTCATCCTACCAACGTGTTTGCATCAGAACTCCGTGACCGCAGTTGCACAAAATATTTTTTTTGTTTCATTTTTCCAGTAAAGGTAAACAAGGGTATGTGTGAGTGACACGATGGACTAAAAAGTGAGCAGAAAAAACAAATGTTCTGTGTTCTGTTTTTTTCCCTTTTGTAAGAAGTTTAAGCTTAAGCTTTTTTTTTTAGTGAATTTCGTTTTCATATATCACTTCTTCCCATATGAATGAGACATCTGGGTATATTTATTATCTGTGCTCGCACCTTTCCTGAATTCAAATCTGCTTTTGGAGCCGAGCTGCGACTTATAGTTTTCGAGAAAATGGGATTTTTGTATCGCTCTTCGAGGTAGTCAGGAATTCCAATGCAACCCCTGTAAAAATTTTAAATTTTTTTTTTCATCCCCGATTTGAAAATTGTTTATGTAGAATTAAGCTCGCACCTTTCCTGAATTCAAATCTGCTTTTGGAGCCGAGCTGCGACTTATAGTTTTCGAGAAAATGGGATTTTTGTTTCGGTCTTCGAGGTAGTCAGGAATTCCAATGCAACCCCTGTAAAAATTTTAAATTTTTTTTTCATCCCCGATTTGAAAATTGTTTATGTAGAATTAAGCTCGCACCTTTCCTGAATTCAAATCTGCTTTTGGAGCCGAGCTGCGACTTATAGTTTTCGAGAAAATGGGATTTTTGTATCGCTCTTCGAGGTAGTCAGGAATTCCAATGCAACCCCTGTAAAAATTTGAAATTTTTTTTTTCATCCCCGATTTCAAAATTGTTTATGTAGAATTAAGCTCGCACCTTTCCTGAATTCAAATCTGCTTTTGGAGCCGAGCTGTGACTTATAGTTTTCGAGAAAATGGGATTTTTGTATCGCTCTTCGAGGTAGTCAGGAATTCCAATGCAACCCCTGTAAAAATTTGAAATTTTTTTTTTCATCCCCGATTTGAAAATTGTTTATGTAGAATTAAGCTCGCACCTTTCCTGAATTCAAATCTGCTTTTGGAGCCGAGCTGCGACTTATAGTTTTCGAGAAAATGGGATTTTTGTATCGCTCTTCGAGGTAGTCAGGAATTCCAATGCAACCCCTGTAAAAATTTGAAATTTTTTTTTTCACCCCCGATTTCAAAATTGTTTATGTAGAATTAAGCTCGCACCTTTCCTGAATTCAAATCTGCTTTTGGAGCCGAGCTGCGACTTATAGTTTTCGAGAAAATAGGATTTTTGTATCGCTCTTCGAGGTAGTCAGGAATTCCAATGCAACCCCTGTAATAATTTGAAATTTTTTTTTCATCCTCGATTTGAAAATTGTTTATGTAGAATTAAGCTCGCACCTTTCCTGAATTCAAATCTGCTTTTGGAGCCGAGCTGCGACTTATAGTTTTCGAGAAAATGGGATTTTTGTATCGCTCTTCGAGGTAGTCAGGAATTCCAATGCAACCCCTGTAAAAATTTGAAATTTTTTTTTTCATCCCCGATTTCAAAATTGTTTATGTAGAATTAAGCTCGCACCTTTCCTGAATTCAAATCTGCTTTTGGAGCCGAGTTGCGACTTATAGTTTTCGAGAAAATGGGATTTTTGTATCGCTCTTCGAGGTAGTCAGGAATTCCAATGCAACCCCTGTAAAAATTTGAAATTTTTTTTTTCATCCCCGATTTCAAAATTGTTTATGTAGAATTAAGCTCGCACCTTTCCTGAATTCAAATCTGATTTTGGAGCCGAGCTGCGACTTATAGTTTTCGAGAAAATGGGATTTTTGTATCGCTCTTCGAGGTAGTCAGGAATTCCAATGCAACCCCTGTAAAAATTTGAAATTTTTTTTTTCATCCCCAATTTCAAAATTGTTTATGTAGAATTAAGCTCGCACCTTTCCTGAATTCAAATCTGCTTTTGGAGCCGAGCTGCGACTTATAGTTTTCGAGAAAATGGGATTTTTGTATCGCTCTTCGAGGTAGTCAGGAATTCCAATGCAACCCCTGTAAAAATTTGAAATTTTTTTTTTCATCCCCGATTTGAAAATTGTTTATGTAGAATTAAGCTCGCACCTTTCCTGAATTCAAATCTGCTTTTGGAGCGGAGCTGCGACTTATAGTTTTCGAGAAAATGGGATTTTTGTATCGCTCTTCGAAGTAGTCAGGAATTCCAATGCAACCCCTGTAAAAATTTGGAATTTTTTTTCTTCATCACCGATTTGAAAATTGTTTATGTAGAATTAAGCTCGCACCTTTCCTGAATTCAAATCTGCTTTTGGAGCGGAGCTGCGACTTATAGTTTTCGAGAAAATGGGATTTTTGTATCGCTCTTCGAAGTAGTCAGGAATTCCTATGCAACCCCTGTAAATATTTGAAATTTTTTTTTCATCCCCGATTTGAAAATTGTTTATGTAGAATTAAGCTCGCACCTTTCCTGAATTCAAATCTGCTTTTGGAGCCGAGCTGCGACTTATAGTTTTCGAGAAAATGGGATTTTTGTATCGCTCTTCGAAGTAGTCAGGAATTCCTATGCAACCCCTGTAAATATTTGAAATTTTTTTTTCATCCCCGATTTGAAAATTGTTTATGTAGAATTAAGCTCGCACCTTTCCTGAATTCAAATCTGCTTTTGGAGCCGAGCTGCGACTTATAGTTTTCGAGAAAATGGGATTTTTGTATCGCTCTTCGAGGTAGTCAGGAATTCCAATGCAACCCCTGTAAAAATTTGAAATTTTTTTTTTCATCCCCGATTTCAAAATTGTTTATGTAGAATTAAGCTCGCACCTTTCCTGAATTCAAATCTGCTTTTGGAGCCGAGCTGTGACTTATAGTTTTCGAGAAAATGGGATTTTTGTATCGCTCTTCGAGGTAGTCAGGAATTCCAATGCAACCCCTGTAAAAATTTGAAATTTTTTTTTTCATCCCCGATTTGAAAATTGTTTATGTAGAATTAAGCTCGCACCTTTCCTGAATTCAAATCTGCTTTTGGAGCCGAGCTGCGACTTATAGTTTTCGAGAAAATGGGATTTTTGTATCGCTCTTCGAGGTAGTCAGGAGCTAGTTATGAAGCGCTGGAGGCTGCTAATGCTAACATTAGCCAGTTCGCCAAGGTTGTTGAAGAAGTAGGCACCTAAATGCAGTTTCCTACGAGCGGAGAGAGTTTCACATGTACAAAGAAGAAGTTTCTTCCTCCTCTTTATCCATGCAGCTTCTACAGAAGTCGTAAGCGAATAGGCCTACCCTAGTGGCCTAGGCCAGGGACATTTTCCCAGCGTTCAAGAAGAAGTTGGTATTCCCAATCATTAATTTGACCTAAGGCAGCATCCCAATTGACTCTGCAATACGGTTCTGATCCTATAAACGCGGATTTGGATCCAGCTAGCTCGTTCGCCGATTCTTTGCCTTCAATACCTTGGTGACCGGGTGCCCACCCAAATTTAAACTTATTTTGTCTGGCCAGGGTCTGTAAGGCAGCGTCGCAGCATTTAACTGTCAACGAGTCTATCGTACTAGAACAGAACTAGAACTGGATAGCACTGCGTGCTATCGATAGACATTGTAGGCGTTGGAAAGCTGATGAACTTGTAAGAAGGAGGCCACAATTGCATACGTCATAGGCTGTCCTTTTTATAAGGGTTCCACTCACCTCTCTAAAAAAAATTTAAGCTCTTTGTTAAGCTACGCAGCAAGACTAGATCTCTCTCCCTGGTTAAGCGTGGGTGACGCACAGGTGATCTCTGGGATCATTACTGAGCCCCATGCCACTGCTATTCATGCGAAGCATCTCGGTATAGTTTACATCGACCAATGCACAAGCTACAGGTACGAGGAGAAATCTGTTTGCCACCTGCTGTGTGAATGTCCTTCTCTCGCCGACAAAAAATTAAGAACTCTTGGATAATTATAATTAACTAATTTAAGTTAATGATTATTTCTCGTTAGTTTTTTTGTCTCGTATTCATACCCATTTTCAGAGCAAATTTGTGTCCACAAAATTTACAGTTTTTATTTATTTAATCAAGTGCTGAAAATAAGGTTCATACATACAGATAACAAGCACACAACATAAGCCCAATCATTTGCACATATACATATATATGTATATACGATCTATACTCCGTATTCATCCTACCAACGTGTTTGCATCAGAACTCCGTGACCGCAGTTGCACAAAATATTTTTTTTGTTTCATTTTTCCAGTAAAGGTAAACAAGGGTATGTGTGAGTGACACGATGGACTAAAAAGTGAGCAGAAAAAACAAATGTTCTGTGTTCTGTTTTTTTCCCTTTTGTAAGAAGTTTAAGCTTAAGCTTTTTTTTTTAGTGAATTTCGTTTTCATATATCACTTCTTCCCATATGAATGAGACATCTGGGTATATTTATTATCTGTGCTCGCACCTTTCCTGAATTCAAATCTGCTTTTGGAGCCGAGCTGCGACTTATAGTTTTCGAGAAAATGGGATTTTTGTATCGCTCTTCGAGGTAGTCAGGAATTCCAATGCAACCCCTGTAAAAATTTTAAATTTTTTTTTTCATCCCCGATTTGAAAATTGTTTATGTAGAATTAAGCTCGCACCTTTCCTGAATTCAAATCTGCTTTTGGAGCCGAGCTGCGACTTATAGTTTTCGAGAAAATGGGATTTTTGTTTCGGTCTTCGAGGTAGTCAGGAATTCCAATGCAACCCCTGTAAAAATTTTAAATTTTTTTTTCATCCCCGATTTGAAAATTGTTTATGTAGAATTAAGCTCGCACCTTTCCTGAATTCAAATCTGCTTTTGGAGCCGAGCTGCGACTTATAGTTTTCGAGAAAATGGGATTTTTGTATCGCTCTTCGAGGTAGTCAGGAATTCCAATGCAACCCCTGTAAAAATTTGAAATTTTTTTTTTCATCCCCGATTTCAAAATTGTTTATGTAGAATTAAGCTCGCACCTTTCCTGAATTCAAATCTGCTTTTGGAGCCGAGCTGTGACTTATAGTTTTCGAGAAAATGGGATTTTTGTATCGCTCTTCGAGGTAGTCAGGAATTCCAATGCAACCCCTGTAAAAATTTGAAATTTTTTTTTTCATCCCCGATTTGAAAATTGTTTATGTAGAATTAAGCTCGCACCTTTCCTGAATTCAAATCTGCTTTTGGAGCCGAGCTGCGACTTATAGTTTTCGAGAAAATGGGATTTTTGTATCGCTCTTCGAGGTAGTCAGGAATTCCAATGCAACCCCTGTAAAAATTTGAAATTTTTTTTTTCATCCCCGATTTCAAAATTGTTTATGTAGAATTAAGCTCGCACCTTTCCTGAATTCAAATCTGCTTTTGGAGCCGAGCTGCGACTTATAGTTTTCGAGAAAATAGGATTTTTGTATCGCTCTTCGAGGTAGTCAGGAATTCCAATGCAACCCCTGTAATAATTTGAAATTTTTTTTTTCATCCTCGATTTGAAAATTGTTTATGTAGAATTAAGCTCGCACCTTTCCTGAATTCAAATCTGCTTTTGGAGCCGAGCTGCGACTTATAGTTTTCGAGAAAATGGGATTTTTGTATCGCTCTTCGAAGTAGTCAGGAATTCCAATGCAACCCCTGTAAAAATTTGAAATTTTTTTTTTCATCCCCGATTTCAAAATTGTTTATGTAGAATTAAGCTCGCACCTTTCCTGAATTCAAATCTGCTTTTGGAGCCGAGTTGCGACTTATAGTTTTCGAGAAAATGGGATTTTTGTATCGCTCTTCGAGGTAGTCAGGAATTCCAATGCAACCCCTGTAAAAATTTGAAATTTTTTTTTTCATCCCCGATTTCAAAATTGTTTATGTAGAATTAAGCTCGCACCTTTCCTGAATTCAAATCTGATTTTGGAGCCGAGCTGCGACTTATAGTTTTCGAGAAAATGGGATTTTTGTATCGCTCTTCGAGGTAGTCAGGAATTCCAATGCAACCCCTGTAAAAATTTTAAATTTTTTTTTTCATCCCCAATTTCAAAATTGTTTATGTAGAATTAAGCTCGCACCTTTCCTGAATTCAAATCTGCTTTTGGAGCCGAGCTGCGACTTATAGTTTTCGAGAAAATGGGATTTTTGTATCGCTCTTCGAGGTAGTCAGGAATTCCAATGCAACCCCTGTAAAAATTTGAAATTTTTTTTTTCATCCCCGATTTGAAAATTGTTTATGTAGAATTAAGCTCGCACCTTTCCTGAATTCAAATCTGCTTTTGGAGCCGAGCTGCGACTTATAGTTTTCGAGAAAATGGGATTTTTGTATCGCTCTTCGAGGTAGTCAGGAATTCCAATGCAACCCCTGTAAAAATTTAAATTTTTTTTCTTCATCCCCGATTTGAAAATTGTTTATGTAGAATTAAGCTCGCACCTTTCCTGAATTCAAATCTGCTTTTGGAGCGGAGCTGCGACTTATAGTTTTCGAGAAAATGGGATTTTTGTATCGCTCTTCGAAGTAGTCAGGAATTCCTATGCAACCCCTGTAAATATTTGAAATTTTTTTTCATCCCCGATTTGAAAATTGTTTATGTAGAATTAAGCTCGCACCTTTCCTGAATTCAAATCTGCTTTTGGAGCCGAGCTGCGACTTATAGTTTTCGAGAAAATGGGATTTTTGTATCGCTCTTCGAAGTAGTCAGGAATTCCTATGCAACCCCTGTAAATATTTGAAATTTTTTTTTCATCCCCGATTTGAAAATTGTTTATGTAGAATTAAGCTCGCACCTTTCCTGAATTCAAATCTGCTTTTGGAGCCGAGCTGCGACTTATAGTTTTCGAGAAAATGGGATTTTTGTATCGCTCTTCGAAGTAGTCAGGAATTCCTATGCAACTCCTGTAAATATTTGAAATTTTTTTTTCATCCCCGATTTGAAAATTGTTTATGTAGAATTAAGCTCGCACCTTTCCTGAATTCAAATCTGCTTTTGGAGCCGAGCTGCGACTTATAGTTTTCGAGAAAATGGGATTTTTGTATCGCTCTTCGAGGTAGTCAGGAATTCCAATGCAACCCCTGTAAAAATTTGAAATTTTTTTTTTCATCCCCGATTTCAAAATTGTTTATGTAGAATTAAGCTCGCACCTTTCCTGAATTCAAATCTGCTTTTGGAGCCGAGCTGTGACTTATAGTTTTCGAGAAAATGGGATTTTTGTATCGCTCTTCGAGGTAGTCAGGAATTCCAATGCAACCCCTGTAAAAATTTGAAATTTTTTTTTTCATCCCCGATTTGAAAATTGTTTATGTAGAATTAAGCTCGCACCTTTCCTGAATTCAAATCTGCTTTTGGAGCCGAGCTGCGACTTATAGTTTTCGAGAAAATGGGATTTTTGTATCGCTCTTCGAGGTAGTCATTAATTCCAATGCAACCCCTGTAAAAATTTGAAACTTTTTTTTTCATCCCCGATTTGAAAATTGTTTATGTAGAATTAAGCTCGCACCTTTCCTGAATTCAAATCTGCTTTTGGAGCCGAGCTGCGACTTATAGTTTTCGAGAAAATGGGATTATTGTATCGCTCTTCGAGGTAGTCAGGAATTCCAATGCAACCCCTGTAAAAATTTGAAATTTTTTTTTTCATCCCCGATTTCAAAATTGTTTATGTAGAATTAAGCTCGCACCTTTCCTGAATTCAAATCTGCTTTTGGAGCCGAGCTGCGACTTATAGTTTTCGAGAAAATAGGATTTTTGTATCGCTCTTCGAGGTAGTCAGGAATTCCAATGCAACCCCTGTAATAATTTGAAATTTTTTTTTTCATCCTCGATTTGAAAATTGTTTATGTAGAATTAAGCTCGCACCTTTCCTGAATTCAAATCTGCTTTTGGAGCCGAGCTGCGACTTATAGTTTTCGAGAAAATGGGATTTTTGTATCGCTCTTCGAGGTAGTCAGGAATTCCAATGCAACCCCTGTAAAAATTTGAAATTTTTTTTTTCATCCCCGATTTGAAAATTGTTTATGTAGAATTAAGCTCGCACCTTTCCTGAATTCAAATCTGGTTTTGGAGCCGAGTTGCGACTTATAGTTTTCGAGAAAATGGGATTTTTGTATCGCTCTTCGAGGTAGTCAGGAATTCCAATGCAACCCCTGTAAAAATTTGAAATTTTTTTTTTCATCCCCGATTTCAAAATTGTTTATGTAGAATTAAGCTCGCACCTTTCCTGAATTCAAATCTGATTTTGGAGCCGAGCTGCGACTTATAGTTTTCGAGAAAATGGGATTTTTGTATCGCTCTTCGAGGTAGTCAGGAATTCCAATGCAACCCCTGTAAAAATTTGAAATTTTTTTTTTCATCCCCAATTTCAAAATTGTTTATGTAGAATTAAGCTCGCACCTTTCCTGAATTCAAATCTGCTTTTGGAGCCGAGCTGCGACTTATAGTTTTCGAGAAAATGGGATTTTTGTATCGCTCTTCGAGGTAGTCAGGAATTCCAATGCAACCCCTGTAAAAATTTAAAATTTTTTTTTTCATCCCCGATTTGAAAATTGTTTATGTAGAATTAAGCTCGCACCTTTCCTGAATTCAAATCTGCTTTTGGAGCCGAGCTGCGACTTATAGTTTTCGAGAAAATGGGATTTTTGTATCGCTCTTCGAAGTAGTCAGGAATTCCAATGCAACCCCTGTAAAAATTTGGAATTTTTTTTTTCATCCCCGATTTGAAAATTGTTTATGTAGAATTAAGCTCGCACCTTTCCTGAATTCAAATCTGCTTTTGGAGCCGAGCTGCGACTTATAGTTTTCGAGAAAATGGGATTTTTGTATCGCTCTTCGAGGTAGTCAGGAATTCCAATGCAACCCCTGTAAAAATTTTAAATTTTTTTTTTCATCCCCGATTTCAAAATTGTTTATGTAGAATTAAGCTCGCACCTTTCCTGAATTCAAATCTGGTTTTGGAGCCGAGTTGCGACTTATAGTTTTCGAGAAAATGGGATTTTTGTATCGCTCTTCGAGGTAGTCAGGAATTCCAATGCAACCCCTGTAAAAATTTGAAATTTTTTTTTTCATCCCCGATTTCAAAATTGTTTATGTAGAATTAAGCTCGCACCTTTCCTGAATTCAAATCTGATTTTGGAGCCGAGCTGCGACTTATAGTTTTCGAGAAAATGGGATTTTTGTATCGCTCTTCGAGGTAGTCAGGAATTCCAATGCAACCCCTGTAAAAATTTGAAATTTTTTTTTTCATCCCCAATTTCAAAATTGTTTATGTAGAATTAAGCTCGCACCTTTCCTGAATTCAAATCTGCTTTTGGAGCCGAGCTGCGACTTATAGTTTTCGAGAAAATGGGATTTTTGTATCGCTCTTCGAGGTAGTCAGGAATTCCAATGCAACCCCTGTAAAAATTTAAATTTTTTTTCTTCATCCCCGATTTGAAAATTGTTTATGTAGAATTAAGCTCGCACCTTTCCTGAATTCAAATCTGCTTTTGGAGCCGAGCTGCGACTTATAGTTTTCGAGAAAATGGGATTTTTGTATCGCTCTTCGAGGTAGTCAGGAATTCCAATGCAACCCCTGTAAAAATTTGAAATTTTTTTTTTCATCCCCGATTTCAAAATTGTTTATGTAGAATTAAGCTCGCACCTTTCCTGAATTCAAATCTGCTTTTGGAGCCGAGCTGCGACTTATAGTTTTCGAGAAAATGGGATTTTTGTATCGCTCTTCGAGGTAGTCAGGAATTCCAATGCAACCCCTGTAAAAATTTGAAATTTTTTTTTTCATCCCCGATTTGAAAATTGTTTATGTAGAATTAAGCTCGCACCTTTCCTGAATTCAAATCTGCTTTTGGAGCCGAGCTGCGACATATAGTTTTCGAGAAAATGGGATTTTTGTATCGCTCTTCGAGGTAGTCAGGAATTCCAATGCAACCCCTGTAAAAATTTAAATTTTTTTTCTTCATCCCCGATTTGAAAATTATTTATGTAGAATTAAGCTCGCACCTTTCCTGAATTCAAATCTGCTTTTGGAGCCGAGCTGCGACTTATAGTTTTCGAGAAAATGGGATTTTTGTATCGCTCTTCGAGGTAGTCAGGAATTCCAATGCAACCCCTGTAAAAATTTAAATTTTTTTTCTTCATCCCCGATTTGAAAATTGTTTATGTAGAATTAAGCTCGCACCTTTCCTGAATTCAAATCTGCTTTTGGAGCCGAGCTGCGACTTATAGTTTTCGAGAAAATGGGATTTTTGTATCGCTCTTCGAAGTAGTCAGGAATTCCAATGCAACCCCTGTAAAAATTTAAATTTTTTTTCTTCATCCCCGATTTGAAAATTGTTTATGTAGAATTAAGCTCGCACCTTTCCTGAATTCAAATCTGCTTTTGAAGCCGAGCTGCGACTTATAGTTTTCGAGAAAATGGGATTTTTGTATCGCTCTTCGAAGTAGTCAGGAATTCCTATGCAACCCCTGTAAATATTTGAAATTTTTTTTTCATCCCCGATTTGAAAATTGTTTATGTAGAATTAAGCTCGCACCTTTCCTGAATTCAAATCTGCTTTTGGAGCCGAGCTGCGACTTATAGTTTTCGAGAAAATGGGATTTTTGTATCGCTCTTCGAGGTAGTCAGGAATTCCAATGCAACCCCTGTAAAAATTTTAAATTTTTTTTTTCATCCCCGATTTCAAAATTGTTTATGTAGAATTAAGCTCGCACCTTTCCTGAATTCAAATCTGCTTTTGGAGCCGAGCTGCGACTTATAGTTTTCGAGAAAATGGGATTTTTGTATCGCTCTTCGAAGTAGTCAGGAATTCCTATGCAACCCCTGTAAATATTTGAAATTTTTTTTTCATCCCCGATTTGAAAATTGTTTATGTAGAATTAAGCTCGCACCTTTCCTGAATTCAAATCTGCTTTTGGAGCCGAGCTGCGACTTATAGTTTTCGAGAAAATGGGATTTTTGTATCGCTCTTCGAGGTAGTCAGGAATTCCAATGCAACCCCTGTAAAAATTTAAATTTTTTTTTTCATCCCCGATTTCAAAATTGTTTATGTAGAATTAAGCTCGCACCTTTCCTGAATTCAAATCTGCTTTTGGAGCCGAGCTGCGACTTATAGTTTTCGAGAAAATGGGATTTTTGTATCGCTCTTCGAGGTAGTCAGGAGTTCCAATGCAACCCCTGTAAAAATTTGAAATTTTTTTTTTCATCCCCGATTTGAAAATTGTTTATGTAGAATTAAGCTCGCACCTTTCCTGAATTCAAATCTGCTTTTGGAGCCGAGCTGCGACTTATAGTTTTCGAGAAAATGGGATTTTTGTATCGCTCTTCGAGGTAGTCAGGAGTTCCAATGCAACCCCTGTAAATATTTGAAATTTTTTTTTCATCCCCGATTTGAAAATTGTTTATGTAGAATTAAGCTCGCACCTTTCCTGAATTCAAATCTGCTTTTGGAGCCGAGCTGCGACTTATAGTTTTCGAGAAAATGGGATTTTTGTATCGCTCTTCGAGGTAGTCAGGAGTTCCAATGCAACCCCTGTAAAAATTTGAAATTTTTTTTTTCATCCCCGATTTGAAAATTGTTTATGTAGAATTAAGCTCGCACCTTTCCTGAATTCAAATCTGCTTTTGGAGCCGAGCTGCGACTTATAGTTTTCGAGAAAATGGGATTTTTGTATCGCTCTTCGAGGTAGTCAGGAATTCCAATGCAACCCCTGTAAATATTTGAAATTTTTTTTTCATCCCCGATTTGAAAATTGTTTATGTAGAATTAAGCTCGCACCTTTCCTGAATTCAAATCTGCTTTTGGAGCCGAGCTGCGACTTATAGTTTTCGAGAAAATGGGATTTTTGTATCGCTCTTCGAGGTAGTCAGGAATTCCAATGCAACCCCTGTAAAAATTTGAAATTTTTTTTTTCATCCCCGATTTCAAAATTGTTTATGTAGAATTAAGCTCGCACCTTTCCTGAATTCAAATCTGCTTTTGGAGCCGAGCTGCGACTTATAGTTTTCGAGAAAATGGGATTTTTGTATCGCTCTTCGAGGTAGTCAGGAGTTCCAATGCAACCCCTGTAAATATTTGAAATTTTTTTTTCATCCCCGATTTGAAAATTGTTTATGTAGAATTAAGCTCGCACCTTTCCTGAATTCAAATCTGCTTTTGGAGCCGAGCTGCGACTTATAGTTTTCGAGAAAATGGGATTTTTGTATCGCTCTTCGAGGTAGTCAGGAGTTCCAATGCAACCCCTGTAAAAATTTGAAATTTTTTTTTTCATCCCCGATTTGAAAATTGTTTATGTAGAATTAAGCTCGCACCTTTCCTGAATTCAAATCTGCTTTTGGAGCCGAGCTGCGACTTATAGTTTTCGAGAAAATGGGATTTTTGTATCGCTCTTCGAGGTAGTCAGGAATTCCAATGCAACCCCTGTAAATATTTGAAATTTTTTTTTCATCCCCGATTTGAAAATTGTTTATGTAGAATTAAGCTCGCACCTTTCCTGAATTCAAATCTGCTTTTGGAGCCGAGCTGCGACTTATAGTTTTCGAGAAAATGGGATTTTTGTATCGCTCTTCGAGGTAGTCAGGAATTCCAATGCAACCCCTGTAAAAATTTGAAATTTTTTTTTTCATCCCCGATTTCAAAATTGTTTATGTAGAATTAAGCTCGCACCTTTCCTGAATTCAAATCTGCTTTTGGAGCCGAGCTGCGACTTATAGTTTTCGAGAAAATGGGATTTTTGTATCGCTCTTCGAGGTAGTCAGGAATTCCAATGCAACCCCTGTAAAAATTTGAAATTTTTTTTTTCATCCCCGATTTGAAAATTGTTTATGTAGAATTAAGCTCGCACCTTTCCTAAATTCAAATCTGCTTTTGGAGCCGAGCTGCGACTTATAGTTTTCGAGAAAATGGGATTTTTGTATCGCTCTTCGAGGTAGTCAGGAATTCCAATGCAACCCCTGTAAAAATTTAAATTTTTTTTCTTCATCCCCGATTTGAAAATTGTTTATGTAGAATTAAGCTCGCACCTTTCCTGAATTCAAATCTGCTTTTGGAGCCGAGCTGCGACTTATAGTTTTCGAGAAAATGGGATTTTTGTATCGCTCTTCGAGGTAGTCAGGAATTCCAATGCAACCCCTGTAAAAATTTAAACTTTTTTTCTTCATCCCCGATTTGAAAATTGTTTATGTAGAATTAAGCTTGCACCTTTCCTGAATTCAAATCTGCTTTTGGAGCCGAGCTGCGACTTATAGTTTTCGAGAAAATGGGATTTTTGTATCGCTCTTCGAAGTAGTCAGGAATTCCTATGCAACCCCTGTAAATATTTGAAATTTTTTTTTCATCCCCGATTTGAAAATTGTTTATGTAGAATTAAGCTCGCACCTTTCCTGAATTCAAATCTGCTTTTGGAGCCGAGCTGCGACTTATAGTTTTCGAGAAAATGGGATTTTTGTATCGCTCTTCGAGGTAGTCAGGAATTCCTATGCAACCCCTGTAAATATTTGAAATTTTTTTTTCATCCCCGATTTCAAAATTGTTTATGTAGAATTAAGCTCGCACCTTTCCTGAATTCAAATCTGCTTTTGGAGCCGAGCTGCGACTTATAGTTTTCGAGAAAATGGGATTTTTGTATCGCTCTTCGAAGTAGTCAGGAATTCCTATGCAACACCTGTAAATATTTGAAATTTTTTTTTCATCCCCGATTTGAAAATTGTTTATGTAGAATTAAGCTCGCACCTTTCCTGAATTCAAATCTGCTTTTGGAGCCGAGCTGCGACTTATAGTTTTCGAGAAAATGGGATTTTTGTATCGCTTTTCGAGGTAGTCAGGAATTCCAATGCAAC
Organism: Blera fallax; assembly: GCA_946965025.1. NCBI lineage: Eukaryota > Metazoa > Arthropoda > Insecta > Diptera > Syrphidae > Blera > Blera fallax. The sequence continues at coordinate 22,669,193 of OX337248.1, read as the reverse complement.
CCCTGTAAAAATTTGAAATTTTTTTTTTCATCCCCGATTTCAAAATTGTTTATGTAGAATTAAGCTCGCACCTTTCCTGAATTCAAATCTGCTTTTGGAGCCGAGCTGCGACTTATAGTTTTCGAGAAAATGGGATTTTTGTATCGCTCTTCGAGGTAGCCAGGAATTCCAATGCAACCCCTGTAAAAATTTGAAATTTTTTTTTTCATCCCCGATTTCAAAATTGTTTATGTAGAATTAAGCTCGCACCTTTCCTGAATTCAAATCTGCTTTTGGAGCCGAGCTGCGACTTATAGTTTTCGAGAAAATGGGATTTTTGTATCGCTCTTCGAGGTAGTCAGGAATTCCAATGCAACCCCTGTAAAAATTTGAAATTTTTTTTTTCATCCCCGATTTGAAAATTGTTTATGTAGAATTAAGCTCGCACCTTTCCTGAATTCAAATCTGCTTTTGGAGCCGAGCTGCGACTTATAGTTTTCGAGAAAATGGGATTTTTGTATCGCTCTTCGAGGTAGTCAGGAATTCCAATGCAACCCCTGTAAAAACTTGAAATTTTTTTTTTCATCCCCGATTTCAAAATTGTTTATGTAGAATTAAGCTCGCACCTTTCCTGAATTCAAATCTGCTTTTGGAGCCGAGCTGCGACTTATAGTTTTCGAGAAAATGGGATTTTTGTATCGCTCTTCGAGGTAGTCAGGAATTCCAATGCAACCCCTGTAAAAATTTGAAATTTTTTTTTTCATCCCCGATTTCAAAATTGTTTATGTAGAATTAAGCTCGCACCTTTCCTGAATTCAAATCTGCTTTTGGAGCCGAGCTGCGACTTATAGTTTTCGAGAAAATGGGATTTTTGTATCGCTCTTCGAAGTAGTCAGGAATTCCAATGCAACCCCTGTAAAAATTTAAATTTTTTTTCTTCATCCCCGATTTGAAAATTGTTTATGTAGAATTAAGCTTGCACCTTTCCTGAATTCAAATCTGCTTTTGGAGCCGAGCTGCGACTTATAGTTTTCGAGAAAATGGGATTTTTGTATCGCTCTTCGAAGTAGTCAGGAATTCCTATGCAACCCCTGTAAATATTTGAAATTTTTTTTTCATCCCCGATTTGAAAATTGTTTATGTAGAATTAAGCTCGCACCTTTCCTGAATTCAAATCTGCTTTTGGAGCCGAGCTGCGACTTATAGTTTTCGAGAAAATGGGATTTTTGTATCGCTCTTCGAGGTAGTCAGGAATTCCAATGCAACCCCTGTAAAAATTTGAAATTTTTTTTTTCATCCCCGATTTCAAAATTGTTTATGTAGAATTAAGCTCGCACCTTTCCTGAATTCAAATCTGCTTTTGGAGCCGAGCTGCGACTTATAGTTTTCGAGAAAATGGGATTTTTGTATCGCTCTTCGAAGTAGTCAGGAATTCCTATGCAACACCTGTAAATATTTGAAATTTTTTTTTCATCCCCGATTTGAAAATTGTTTATGTAGAATTAAGCTCGCACCTTTCCTGAATTCAAATCTGCTTTTGGAGCCGAGCTGCGACTTATAGTTTTCGAGAAAATGGGATTTTTGTATCGCTCTTCGAAGTAGTCAGGAATTCCTATGCAACCCCTGTAAATATTTGAAATTTTTTTTTCATCCCCGATTTGAAAATTGTTTATGTAGAATTAAGCTCGCACCTTTCCTGAATTCAAATCTGCTTTTGGAGCCGAGCTGCGACTTATAGTTTTCGAGAAAATGGGATTTTTATATCGCTCTTCGAGGTAGTCAGGAATTCCAATGCAACCCCTGTAAAAATTTGAAATTTTTTTTTTCATCCCCGATTTCAAAATTGTTTATGTAGAATTAAGCTCGCACCTTTCCTGAATTCAAATCTGCTTTTGGAGCCGAGCTGCGACTTATAGTTTTCGAGAAAATGGGATTTTTGTATCGCTCTTCGAAGTAGTCAGGAATTCCTATGCAACACCTGTAAATATTTGAAATTTTTTTTTCATCCCCGATTTGAAAATTGTTTATGTAGAATTAAGCTCGCACCTTTCCTGAATTCAAATCTGCTTTTGGAGCCGAGCTGCGACTTATAGTTTTCGAGAAAATGGGATTTTTGTATCGCTCTTCGAGGTAGTCAGGAATTCCAATGCAACCCTGTAAAAATTTGAAATTTTTTTTTTCATCCCCGATTTCAAAATTGTTTATGTAGAATTAAGCTCGCACCTTTCCTGAATTCAAATCTGCTTTTGGAGCCGAGCTGCGACTTATAGTTTTCGAGAAAATGGGATTTTTGTATCGCTCTTCGAGGTAGTCAGGAATTCCAATGCAACCCCTGTAAAAATTTGAAATTTTTTTTTTCATCCCCGATTTGAAAATTGTTTATGTAGAATTAAGCTCGCACCTTTCCTGAATTCAAATCTGCTTTTGGAGCCGCGCTGCGACTTATAGTTTTCGAGAAAATGGGATTTTTGTATCGCTCTTCGAGGTAGTCAGGAATTCCAATGCAACCCCTGTAAAAATTTAAATTTTTTTTCTTCATCCCCGATTTGAAAATTGTTTATGTAGAATTAAGCTCGCACCTTTCCTGAATTCAAATCTGCTTTTGGAGCCGAGCTGCGACTTATAGTTTTCGAGAAAATGGGATTTTTGTATCGCTCTTCGAAGTAGTCAGGAATTCCAATGCAACCCCTGTAAAAATTTAAATTTTTTTTCTTCATCCCCGATTTGAAAATTGTTTATGTAGAATTAAGCTTGCACCTTTCCTGAATTCAAATCTGCTTTTGGAGCCGAGCTGCGACTTATAGTTTTCGAGAAAATGGGATTTTTGTATCGCTCTTCGAAGTAGTCAGGAATTCCTATGCAACCCCTGTAAATATTTGAAATTTTTTTTTCATCCCCGATTTGAAAATTGTTTATGTAGAATTAAGCTCGCACCTTTCCTGAATTCAAATCTGCTTTTGGAGCCGAGCTGCGACTTATAGTTTTCGAGAAAATGGGATTTTTGTATCGCTCTTCGAGGTAGTCAGGAATTCCAATGCAACCCCTGTAAAAATTTGAAATTTTTTTTTTCATCCCCGATTTCAAAATTGTTTATGTAGAATTAAGCTCGCACCTTTCCTGAATTCAAATCTGCTTTTGGAGCCGAGCTGCGACTTATAGTTTTCGAGAAAATGGGATTTTTGTATCGCTCTTCGAAGTAGTCAGGAATTCCTATGCAACCCCTGTAAATATTTGAAATTTTTTTTTCATCCCCGATTTGAAAATTGTTTATGTAGAATTAAGCTCGCACCTTTCCTGAATTCAAATCTGCTTTTGGAGCCGAGCTGCGACTTATAGTTTTCGAGAAAATGGGATTTTTGTATCGCTCTTCGAGGTAGTCAGGAATTCCAATGCAACCCCTGTAAAAATTTGAAATTTTTTTTTTCATCCCCGATTTCAAAATTGTTTATGTAGAATTAAGCTCGCACCTTTCCTGAATTCAAATCTGCTTTTGGAGCCGAGCTGCGACTTATAGTTTTCGAGAAAATGGGATTTTTGTATCGCTCTTCGAGGTAGGCAGGAATTCCAATGCAACCCCTGTAAAAATTTTAAATTTTTTTTCTCATCCCCGATTTGAAAATTGTTTATGTAGAATTAAGCTCGCACCTTTCCTGAATTCAAATCTGCTTTTGGAGCCGAGCTGCGACTTATAGTTTTCGAGAAAATGGGATTTTTGTATCGCTCTTCGAAGTAGTCAGGAATTCCTATGCAACCCCTGTAAATATTTGAAATTTTTTTTTCATCCCCGATTTGAAAATTGTTTATGTAGAATTAAGCTCGCACCTTTCCTGAATTCAAATCTGCTTTTGGAGCCGAGCTGCGACTTATAGTTTTCGAGAAAATGGGATTTTTGTATCGCTCTTCGAGGTAGTCAGGAATTCCAATGCAACCGCTGTAAAAATTTGAAATTTTTTTTTTCATCCCCGATTTCAAAACTGTTTATGTAGAATTAAGCTCGCACCTTTCCTGAATTCAAATCTGCTTTTGGAGCCAAGCTGCGACTTATAGTTTTCGAGAAAATGGGATTTTTGTATCGCTCTTCGAAGTAGTCAGGAATTCCTATGCAACCCCTGTAAATATTTGAAATTTTTTTTTCATCCCCGATTTGAAAATTGTTTATGTAGAATTAAGCTCGCACCTTTCCTGAATTCAAATCTGCTTTTGGAGCCGAGCTGCGACTTATAGTTTTCGAGAAAATGGGATTTTTGTATCGCTCTTCGAGGTAGTCAGGAATTCCAATGCAACCCCTGTAAAAATTTGAAATTTTTTTTTTCATCCCCGATTTCAAAATTGTTTATGTAGAATTAAGCTCGCACCTTTCCTGAATTCAAATCTGCTTTTGGAGCCGAGCTGCGACTTATAGTTTTCGAGAAAATGGGATTTTTGTATCGCTCTTCGAGGTAGTCAGGAATTCCAATGCAACCCCTGTAAAAACTTGAAATTTTTTTTTCATCCCCGATTTCAAAATTGTTTATGTAGAATTAAGCTCGCACCTTTCCTGAATTCAAATCTGCTTTTGGAGCCGAGCTGCGACTTATAGTTTTCGAGAAAATGGGATTTTTGTATCGCTCTTCGAGGTAGTCAGGAATTCCAATGCAACCCCTGTAAAAATTTGAAATTTTTTTTTTCATCCCCGATTTGAAAATTGTTTATGTAGAATTAAGCTCGCACTTTTCCTGAATTCAAATCTGCTTTTGGAGCCGAGCTGCGACTTATAGTTTTCGAGAAAATGGGATTTTTGTATCGCTCTTCGAGGTAGTCAGGAATTCCAATGCAACCCCTGTAAAAATTTGAAATTTTTTTTTTCATCCCCGATTTCAAAATTGTTTATGTAGAATTAAGCTCGCACCTTTCCTGAATTCAAATCTGTTTTTGGAGCCGAGCTGCGACATATAGTTTTCGAGAAAATGGGATTTTTGTATCGCTCTTCGAGGTAGTCAGGAATTCCAATGCAACCCCTGTAAAAATTTGAAATTTTTTTTTTCATCCCCGATTTCAAAATTGTTTATGTAGAATTAAGCTCGCACCTTTCCTGAATTCAAATCTGCTTTTGGAGCCGAGCTGCGACATATAGTTTTCGAGAAAATGGGATTTTTGTATCGCTCTTCGAGGTAGTCAGGAATTCCAATGCAACCCCTGTAAAAATTTGAAATTTTTTTTTTCATCCCCGATTTGAAAATTGTTTATGTAGAATTAAGCTCGCACCTTTCCTGAATTCAAATCTGCTTTTGGAGCCGCGCTGCGACTTATAGTTTTCGAGAAAATGGGATTTTTGTATCGCTCTTCGAGGTAGTCAGGAATTCCAATGCAACCACTGTAAAAATTTAAATTTTTTTTCTTCATCCCCGATTTGAAAATTGTTTATGTAGAATTAAGCTCGCACCTTTCCTGAATTCAAATCTGCTTTTGGAGCCGAGCTGCGACTTATAGTTTTCGAGAAAATGGGATTTTTGTATCGCTCTTCGAGGTAGTCAGGAATTCCAATGCAACCCCTGTAAAAATTTGAAATTTTTTTTTTCATCCCCGATTTCAAAATTGTTTATGTAGAATTAAGCTCGCACCTTTCCTGAATTCAAATCTGCTTTTGGAGCCGAGCTGCGACATATAGTTTTCGAGAAAATGGGATTTTTGTATCGCTCTTCGAAGTAGTCAGGAATTCCAATGCAACCCCTGTAAAAATTTAAATTTTTTTTCTTCATCCCCGATTTGAAAATTGTTTATGTAGAATTAAGCTTGCACCTTTCCTGAATTCAAATCTGCTTTTGGAGCCGAGCTGCGACTTATAGTTTTCGAGAAAATGGGATTTTTGTATCGCTCTTCGAAGTAGTCAGGAATTCCTATGCAACCCCTGTAAATATTTGAAATTTTTTTTTCATCCCCGATTTCAAAATTGTTTATGTAGAATTAAGCTCGCACCTTTCCTGAATTCAAATCTGCTTTTGGAGCCGAGCTGCGACTTATAGTTTTCGAGAAAATGGGATTTTTGTATCGCTCTTCGAGGTAGTCAGGAATTCCAATGCAACCCCTGTAAAAATTTAAATTTTTTTTCTTCATCCCCGATTTGAAAATTGTTTATGTAGAATTAAGCTCGCACCTTTCCTGAATTCAAATCTGCTTTTGGAGCCGAGCTGCGACTTATAGTTTTCGAGAAAATGGGATTATTGTATCGCTCTTCGAAGTAGTCAGGAATTCCTATGCAACACCTGTAAATATTTGAAATTTTTTTTTCATCCCCGATTTGAAAATTGTTTATGTAGAATTAAGCTCGCACCTTTCCTGAATTCAAATCTGCTTTTGGAGCCGAGCTGCGACTTATAGTTTTCGAGAAAATGGGATTTTTGTATCGCTCTTCGAGGTAGTCAGGAATTCCAATGCAACCCCTGTAAAAATTTGAAATTTTTTTTTTCATCCCCGATTTGAAAATTGTTTATGTAGAATTAAGCTCGCACCTTTCCTGAATTCAAATCTGCTTTTGGAGCCGAGCTGCGACTTATAGTTTTCGAGAAAATGGGATTTTTGTATCGCTCTTCGAGGTAGTCAGGAATTCCAATGCAACCCCTGTAAAAATTTGAAATTTTTTTTTTCATCCCCGATTTGAAAATTGTTTATGTAGAATTAAGCTCGCACCTTTCCTGAATTCAAATCTGCTTTTGGAGCCGAGCTGCGACTTATAGTTTTCGTGAAAATGGGATTTTTGTATCGCTCTTCGAGGTAGTCAGGAATTCCAATGCAACCCCTGTAAAAATTTGAAATTTTTTTTTTCATCCCCGATTTGAAAATTGTTTATGTAGAATTAAGCTCGCACCTTTCCTGAATTCAAATCTGCTTTTGGAGCCGAGCTGCGACTTATAGTTTTCGAGAAAATGGGATTTTTGTATCGCTCTTCGAGGTAGTCAGGAATTCCAATGCAACCCCTGTAAAAATTTAAATTTTTTTTCTTCATCCCCGATTTGAAAATTGTTTATGTAGAATTAAGCTCGCACCTTTCCTGAATTCAAATCTGCTTTTGGAGCCGAGCTGCGACTTATAGTTTTCGAGAAAATGGGATTTTTGTATCGCTCTTCGAAGTAGTCAGGAATTCCTATGCAACCCCTGTAAATATTTGAAATTTTTTTTTCATCCCCGATTTGAAAATTGTTTATGTAGAATTAAGCTCGCACCTTTCCTGAATTCAAATCTGCTTTTGGAGCCGAGCTGCGACTTATAGTTTTCGAGAAAATGGGATTTTTGTATCGCTCTTCGAGGTAGTCAGGAATTCCAATGCAACCCCTGTAAAAATTTGAAATTTTTTTTTTCATCCCCGATTTCAAAACTGTTTATGTAGAATTAAGCTCGCACCTTTCCTGAATTCAAATCTGCTTTTGGAGCCGAGCTGCGACTTATAGTTTTCGAGAAAATGGGATTTTTGTATCGCTCTTCGAAGTAGTCAGGAATTCCTATGCAACCCCTGTAAATATTTGAAATTTTTTTTTCATCCCCGATTTGAAAATTGTTTATGTAGAATTAAGCTCGCACCTTTCCTGAATTCAAATCTGCTTTTGGAGCCGAGCTGCGACTTATAGTTTTCGAGAAAATGGGATTTTTGTATCGCTCTTCGAGGTAGTCAGGAATTCCAATGCAACCCCTGTAAAAACTTGAAATTCTTTTTTTCATCCCCGATTTCAAAATTGTTTATGTAGAATTAAGCTCGCACCTTTCCTGAATTCAAATCTGCTTTTGGAGCCGAGCTGCGACTTATAGTTTTCGAGAAAATGGGATTTTTGTATCGCTCTTCGAGGTAGTCAGGAATTCCAATGCAACCCCTGTAAAAATTTGAAATTTTTTTTTTCATCCCCGATTTGAAAATTGTTTATGTAGAATTAAGCTCGCACCTTTCCTGAATTCAAATCTGCTTTTGGAGCCGAGCTGCGACTTATAGTTTTCGAGAAAATGGGATTTTTGTATCGCTCTTCGAGGTAGTCAGGAATTCCAATGCAACCCCTGTAAAAATTTGAAATTTTTTTTTTCATCCCCGATTTGAAAATTGTTTATGTAGAATTAAGCTCGCACCTTTCCTGAATTCAAATCTGCTTTTGGAGCCGCGCTGCGACTTATAGTTTTCGAGAAAATGGGATTTTTGTATCGCTCTTCGAGGTAGTCAGGAATTCCAATGCAACCCCTGTAAAAATTTAAATTTTTTTTCTTCATCCCCGATTTGAAAATTGTTTATGTAGAATTAAGCTCGCACCTTTCCTGAATTCAAATCTGCTTTTGGAGCCGAGCTGCGACTTATAGTTTTCGAGAAAATTGGATTTTTGTATCGCTCTTCGAAGTAGTCAGGAATTCCAATGCAACCCCTGTAAAAATTTAAATTTTTTTTTCTTCATCCCCGATTTGAAAATTGTTTATGTAGAATTAAGCTCGCACCTTTCCTGAATTCAAATCTGCTTTTGGAGCCGAGCTGCGACTTATAGTTTTCGAGAAAATGGGATTTTTGTATCGCTCTTCGAAGTAGTCAGGAATTCCTATGCAACCCCTGTAAATATTTGAAATTTTTTTTTCATCCCCGATTTGAAAATTGTTTATGTAGAATTAAGGTCGCACCTTTCCTGAATTCAAATCTGCTTTTGGAGCCGAGCTGCGACTTATAGTTTTCGAGAAAATGGGATTTTTGTATCGCTCTTCGAGGTAGTCAGGAATTCCAATGCAACCCCTGTAAAAATTTGAAATTTTTTTTTTCATCCCCGATTTCAAAATTGTTTATGTAGAATTAAGCTCGCACCTTTCCTGAATTCAAATCTGCTTTTGGAGCCGAGCTGCGACTTATAGTTTTCGAGAAAATGGGATTTTTGTATCGCTCTTCGAAGTAGTCAGGAATTCCTATGCAACCCCTGTAAATATTTGAAATTTTTTTTTCATCCCCGATTTGAAAATTGTTTATGTAGAATTAAGCTCGCACCTTTCCTGAATTCAAATCTGCTTTTGGAGCCGAGCTGCGACTTATAGTTTTCGAGAAAATGGGATTTTTGTATCGCTCTTCGAGGTAGTCAGGAATTCCAATGCAACCCCTGTAAAAATTTGAAATTTTTTTTTTCATCCCCGATTTCAAAATTGTTTATGTAGAATTAAGCTCGCACCTTTCCTGAATTCAAATCTGCTTTTGGAGCCGAGCTACGACATATAGTTTTCGAGAAAATGGGATTTTTGTATCGCTCTTCGAGGTAGTCAGGAATTCCAATGCAACCCCTGTAAAAATTTGAAATTTTTTTTTTCATCCCCGATTTGAAAATTGTTTATGTAGAATTAAGCTCGCACCTTTCCTGAATTCAAATCTGCTTTTGGAGCCGCGCTGCGACTTATAGTTTTCGAGAAAATGGGATTTTTGTATCGCTCTTCGAGGTAGTCAGGAATTCCAATGCAACCCCTGTAAAAATTTAAATTTTTTTTCTTCATCCCCGATTTGAAAATTGTTTATGTAGAATTAAGCTCGCACCTTTCCTGAATTCAAATCTGCTTTTGGAGCCGAGCTGCGACTTATAGTTTTCGAGAAAATGGGATTTTTGTATCGCTCTTCGAAGTAGTCAGGAATTCCTATGCAACCCCTGTAAATATTTGAAATTTTTTTTTCATCCCCGATTTGAAAATTGTTTATGTAGAATTAAGCTCGCACCTTTCCTGAATTCAAATCTGCTTTTGGAGCCGAGCTGCGACTTATAGTTTTCGAGAAAATGGGATTTTTGTATCGCTCTTCGAAGTAGTCAGGAATTCCTATGCAACCCCTGTAAATATTTGAAATTTTTTTTTCATCCCCGATTTGAAAATTGTTTATGTAGAATTAAGCTCGCACCTTTCCTGAATTCAAATCTGCTTTTGGAGCCGAGCTGCGACTTATAGTTTTCGAGAAAATGGGATTTTTGTATCGCTCTTCGAGGTAGTCAGGAATTCCAATGCAACCCCTGTAAAAATTTGAAATTTTTTTTTTCATCCCCGATTTGAAAATTGTTTATGTAGAATTAAGCTCGCACCTTTCCTGAATTCAAATCTGCTTTTGGAGCCGCGCTGCGACTTATAGTTTTCGAGAAAATGGGATTTTTGTATCGCTCTTCGAGGTAGTCAGGAATTCCAATGCAACCCCTGTAAAAATTTAAATTTTTTTTCGTCATCCCCGATTTGAAAATTGTTTATGTAGAATTAAGCTCGCACCTTTCCTGAATTCAAATCTGCTTTTGGAGCCGAGCTGCGACTTATAGTTTTCGAGAAAATTGGATTTTTGTATCGCTCTTCGAAGTAGTCAGGAATTCCAATGCAACCCCTGTAAAAATTTAAATTTTTTTTTCTTCATCCCCGATTTGAAAATTGTTTATGTAGAATTAAGCTCGCACCTTTCCTGAATTCAAATCTGCTTTTGGAGCCGAGCTGCGACTTATAGTTTTCGAGAAAATGGGATTTTTGTATCGCTCTTCGAAGTAGTCAGGAATTCCTATGCAACCCCTGTAAATATTTGAAATTTTTTTTTCATCCCCGATTTGAAAATTGTTTATGTAGAATTAAGGTCGCACCTTTCCTGAATTCAAATCTGCTTTTGGAGCCGAGCTGCGACTTATAGTTTTCGAGAAAATGGGATTTTTGTATCGCTCTTCGAGGTAGTCAGGAATTCCAATGCAACCCCTGTAAAAATTTGAAATTTTTTTTTTCATCCCCGATTTGAAAATTGTTTATGTAGAATTAAGCTCGCACCTTTCCTGAATTCAAATCTGCTTTTGGAGCCGAGCTGCGACTTATAGTTTTCGAGAAAATGGGATTTTTGTATCGCTCTTCGAAGTAGTCAGGAATTCCAATGCAACCCCTGTAAAAATTTAAATTTTTTTTCTTCATCCCCGATTTGAAAATTGTTTATGTAGAATTAAGCTCGCACCTTTCCTGAATTCAAATCTGCTTTTGGAGCCGAGCTGCGACTTATAGTTTTCGAGAAAATGGGATTTTTGTATCGCTCTTCGAAGTAGTCAGGAATTCCTATGCAACCCCTGTAAATATTTGAAATTTTTTTTTCATCCCCGATTTGAAAATTGTTTATGTAGAATTAAGCTCGCACCTTTCCTGAATTCAAATCTGCTTTTGGAGCCGAGCTGCGACTTATAGTTTTCGAGAAAATGGGATTTTTGTATCGCTCTTCGAGGTAGTCAGGAATTCCAATGCAACCCCTGTAAAAATTTGAAATTTTTTTTTTCATCCCCGATTTCAAAACTGTTTATGTAGAATTAAGCTCGCACCTTTCCTGAATTCAAATCTGCTTTTGGAGCCGAGCTGCGACTTATAGTTTTCGAGAAAATGGGATTTTTGTATCGCTCTTCGAAGTAGTCAGGAATTCCTATGCAACCCCTGTAAATATTTGAAATTTTTTTTTCATCCCCGATTTGAAAATTGTTTATGTAGAATTAAGCTCGCACCTTTCCTGAATTCAAATCTGCTTTTGGAGCCGAGCTGCGACTTATAGTTTTCGAGAAAATGGGACTTTTGTATCGCTCTTCGAGGTAGTCAGGAATTCCAATGCAACCCCTGTAAAAACTTGAAATTCTTTTTTTCATCCCCGATTTCAAAATTGTTTATGTAGAATTAAGCTCGCACCTTTCCTGAATTCAAATCTGCTTTTGGAGCCGAGCTGCGACTTATAGTTTTCGAGAAAATGGGATTTTTGTATCGCTCTTCGAGGTAGTCAGGAATTCCAATGCAACCCCTGTAAAAATTTGAAATTTTTTTTTTCATCCCCGATTTGAAAATTGTTTATGTAGAATTAAGCTCGCACCTTTCCTGAATTCAAATCTGCTTTTGGAGCCGAGCTGCGACTTATAGTTTTCGAGAAAATGGGATTTTTGTATCGCTCTTCGAGGTAGTCAGGAATTCCAATGCAACCCCTGTAAAAATTTAAATTTTTTTTCTTCATCCCCGATTTGAAAATTGTTTATGTAGAATTAAGCTCGCACCTTTCCTGAATTCAAATCTGCTTTTGGAGCCGAGCTGCGACTTATAGTTTTCGAGAAAATGGGATTTTTGTATCGCTCTTCGAAGTAGTCAGGAATTCCAATGCAACCCCTGTAAAAATTTGAAATTTTTTTTTTCATCCCCGATTTTAAAATTGTTTATGTAGAATTAAGCTCGCACCTTTCCTGAATTCAAATCTGCTTTTGGAGCCGAGCTGCGACTTATAGTTTTCGAGAAAATGGGATTTTTGTATCGCTCTTCGAGGTAGTCAGGAATTCCAATGCAACCCCTGTAAAAATTTGAAATTTTTTTTTTCATCCCCGATTTGAAAATTGTTTATATAGAATTAAGCTCGCACCTTTCCTGAATTCAAATCTGCTTTTGGAGCCGAGCTGCGACATATAGTTTTCGAGAAAATGGGATTTTTGTATCGCTCTTCGAGGTAGTCAGGAATTCCAATGCAACCCCTGTAAAAATTTGAAATTTTTTTTTTCATCCCCGATTTGAAAATTGTTTATGTAGAATTAAGCTCGCACCTTTCCTGAATTCAAATCTGCTTTTGGAGCCGCGCTGCGACTTATAGTTTTCGAGAAAATGGGATTTTTGTATCGCTCTTCGAGGTAGTCAGGAATTCCAATGCAACCCCTGTAAAAATTTAAATTTTTTTTCGTCATCCCCGATTTGAAAATTGTTTATGTAGAATTAAGCTCGCACCTTTCCTGAATTCAAATCTGCTTTTGGAGCCGAGCTGCGACTTATAGTTTTCGAGAAAATTGGATTTTTGTATCGCTCTTCGAAGTAGTCAGGAATTCCAATGCAACCCCTGTAAAAATTTAAATTTTTTTTTCTTCATCCCCGATTTGAAAATTGTTTATGTAGAATTAAGCTCGCACCTTTCCTGAATTCAAATCTGCTTTTGGAGCCGAGCTGCGATTTATAGTTTTCGAGAAAATGGGATTTTTGTATCGCTCTTCGAAGTAGTCAGGAATTCCTATGCAACCCCTGTAAATATTTGAAATTTTTTTTTCATCCCCGATTTGAAAATTGTTTATGTAGAATTAAGGTCGCACCTTTCCTGAATTCAAATCTGCTTTTGGAGCCGAGCTGCGACTTATAGTTTTCGAGAAAATGGGATTTTTGTATCGCTCTTCGAGGTAGTCAGGAATTCCAATGCAACCCCTGTAAAAATTTGAAATTTTTTTTTTCATCCCCGATTTCAAAATTGTTTATGTAGAATTAAGCTCGCACCTTTCCTGAATTCAAATCTGCTTTTGGAGCCGAGCTGCGACTTATAGTTTTCGAGAAAATGGGATTTTTGTATCGCTCTTCGAAGTAGTCAGGAATTCCTATGCAACCCCTGTAAATATTTGAAATTTTTTTTTCATCCCCGATTTGAAAATTGTTTATGTAGAATTAAGCTCGCACCTTTCCTGAATTCAAATCTGCTTTTGGAGCCGAGCTGCGACTTATAGTTTTCGAGAAAATGGGATTTTTGTATCGCTCTTCGAGGTAGTCAGGAATTCCAATGCAACCCCTGTAAAAATTTGAAATTTTTTTTTTCATCCCCGATTTCAAAATTGTTTATGTAGAATTAAGCTCGCACCTTTCCTGAATTCAAATCTGCTTTTGGAGCCGAGCTACGACATATAGTTTTCGAGAAAATGGGATTTTTGTATCGCTCTTCGAGGTAGTCAGGAATTCCAATGCAACCCCTGTAAAAATTTGAAATTTTTTTTTTCATCCCCGATTTGAAAATTGTTTATGTAGAATTAAGCTCGCACCTTTCCTGAATTCAAATCTGCTTTTGGAGCCGCGCTGCGACTTATAGTTTTCGAGAAAATGGGATTTTTGTATCGCTCTTCGAGGTAGTCAGGAATTCCAATGCAACCCCTGTAAAAATTTAAATTTTTTTTCTTCATCCCCGATTTGAAAATTGTTTATGTAGAATTAAGCTCGCACCTTTCCTGAATTCAAATCTGCTTTTGGAGCCGAGCTGCGACTTATAGTTTTCGAGAAAATGGGATTTTTGTATCGCTCTTCGAAGTAGTCAGGAATTCCTATGCAACCCCTGTAAATATTTGAAATTTTTTTTTCATCCCCGATTTGAAAATTGTTTATGTAGAATTAAGCTCGCACCTTTCCTGAATTCAAATCTGCTTTTGGAGCCGAGCTGCGACTTATAGTTTTCGAGAAAATGGGATTTTTGTATCGCTCTTCGAAGTAGTCAGGAATTCCTATGCAACCCCTGTAAATATTTGAAATTTTTTTTTCATCCCCGATTTGAAAATTGTTTATGTAGAATTAAGCTCGCACCTTTCCTGAATTCAAATCTGCTTTTGGAGCCGAGCTGCGACTTATAGTTTTCGAGAAAATGGGATTTTTGTATCGCTCTTCGAAGTAGTCAGGAATTCCTATGCAACCCCTGTAAATATTTGAAATTTTTTTTTCATCCCCGATTTGAAAATTGTTTATGTAGAATTAAGCTCGCACCTTTCCTGAATTCAAATCTGCTTTTGGAGCCGAGCTGCGACTTATAGTTTTCGAGAAAATGGGATTTTTGTATCGCTCTTCGAAGTAGTCAGGAATTCCAATGCAACCCCTGTAAAAATTTAAATTTTTTTTCTTCATCCCCGATTTGAAAATTGTTTATGTAGAATTAAGCTCGCACCTTTCCTGAATTCAAATCTGCTTTTGGAGCCGAGCTGCGACTTATAGTTTTCGAGAAAATGGGATTTTTGTATCGCTCTTCGAAGTAGTCAGGAATTCCTATGCAACCCCTGTAAATATTTGAAATTTTTTTTTCATCCCCGATTTGAAAATTGTTTATGTAGAATTAAGCTCGCACCTTTCCTGAATTCAAATCTGCTTTTGGAGCCGAGCTGCGACTTATAGTTTTCGAGAAAATGGGATTTTTGTATCGCTCTTCGAGGTAGTCAGGAATTCCAATGCAACCCCTGTAAAAATTTGAAATTTTTTTTTTCATCCCCGATTTGAAAATTGTTTATGTAGAATTAAGCTCGCACCTTTCCTGAATTCAAATCTGCTTTTGGAGCCGAGCTGCGACTTATAGTTTTCGAGAAAATGGGATTTTTGTATCGCTCTTCGAAGTAGTCAGGAATTCCTATGCAACCCCTGTAAATATTTGAAATTTTTTTTTCATCCCCGATTTGAAAATTGTTTATGTAGAATTAAGCTCGCACCTTTCCTGAATTCAAATCTGCTTTTGGAGCCGAGCTGCGACTTATAGTTTTCGAGAAAATGGGATTTTTGTATCGCTCTTCGAGGTAGTCAGGAATTCCAATGCAACCCCTGTAAAAATTTGAAATTTTTTTTTTCATCCCCGATTTCAAAATTGTTCATGTAGAATTAAGCTCGCACCTTTCCTGAATTCAAATCTGCTTTTGGAGCCGAGCTGCGACTTATAGTTTTCGAGAAAATGGGATTTTTGTATCGCTCTTCGAGGTAGTCAGGAATTCCAATGCAACCCCTGTAAAAATTTAAATTTTTTTTTTCATCCCCGATTTCAAAATTGTTTATGTAGAATTAAGCTCGCACCTTTCCTGAATTCAAATCTGCTTTTGGAGCCGAGCTGCGACTTATAGTTTTCGAGAAAATGGGATTTTTGTATCGCTCTTCGAGGTAGTCAGGAATTCCAATGCAACCCCTGTAAAAATTTGAAATTTTTTTTTTCATCCCCGATTTGAAAATTGTTTATGTAGAATTAAGCTCGCACCTTTCCTGAATTCAAATCTGCTTTTGGAGCCGAGCTGCGACTTATAGTTTTCGAGAAAATGGGATTTTTGTTTCGCTCTTCGAGGTAGTCAGGAATTCCAATGTAACCCCTGTAAAAATTTAAATTTTTTTTCTTCATCCCCGATTTGAAAATTGTTTATGTAGAATTAAGCTCGCACCTTTCCTGAATTCAAATCTGCTTTTGGAGCCGAGCTGCGACTTATAGTTTTCGAGAAAATGGGATTTTTGTATCGCTCTTCGAAGTAGTCAGGAGTTCCAGTGCAACCCCTGTAAAAATTTGAAATTTTTTTTTTCATCCCCGATTTCAAAATTATTTATGTAGAATTAAGCTCGCACCTTTCCTGAATTCAAATCTGCTTTTGGAGCCGAGCTGCGACTTATAGTTTTCGAGAAAATGGGATTTTTGTATCGCTCTTCGAGGTAGTCAGGAATTCCAATGCAACCCCTGTAAAAATTTGAAATTTTTTTTTTCATCCCCGATTTCAAAATTGTTTATGTAGAATTAAGCTCGCACCTTTCCTGAATTCAAATCTGCTTTTGGAGCCGAGCTGCGACTTATAGTTTTCGAGAAAATGGGATTTTTGTATCGCTCTTCGAAGTAGTCAGGAATTCCTATGCAACCCCTGTAAATATTTGAAATTTTTTTTTCATCCCCGATTTCAAAATTGTTTATGTAGAATTAAGCTCGCACCTTTCCTGAATTCAAATCTGCTTTTGGAGCCGAGCTGCGACTTATAGTTTTCGAGAAAATGGGATTTTTGTATCGCTCTTCGAGGTAGTCAGGAATTCCAATGCAACCCCTGTAAAAATTTGAAATTTTTTTTTTCATCCCCGATTTCAAAATTGTTTATGTAGAATTAAGCTCGCACCTTTCCTGAATTCAAATCTGCTTTTGGAGCCGAGCTGCGACTTATAGTTTTCGAGAAAATGGGATTTTTGTATCGCTCTTCGAGGTAGTCAGGAATTCCAATGCAACCCCTGTAAAAATTTGAAATTTTTTTTTTCATCCCCGATTTGAAAATTGTTTATGTAGAATTAAGCTCGCACCTTTCCTGAATTCAAATCTGCTTTTGGAGCCGAGCTGCGACTTATAGTTTTCGAGAAAATGGGATTTTTGTATCGCTCTTCGAGGTAGTCAGGAATTCCAATGCAACCCCTGTAAAAATTTAAATTTTTTTTCTTCATCCCCGATTTGAAAATTGTTTATGTAGAATTAAGCTTGCACCTTTCCTGAATTCAAATCTGCTTTTGGAGCCGAGCTGCGACTTATAGTTTTCGAGAAAATGGGATTTTTGTATCGCTCTTCGAAGTAGTCAGGAATTCCTATGCAACCCCTGTAAATATTTGAAATTTTTTTTTCATCCCCGATTTGAAAATTGTTTATGTAGAATTAAGCTCGCACCTTTCCTGAATTCAAATCTGCTTTTGGAGCCGAGCTGCGACTTATAGTTTTCGTGAAAATGGGATTTTTGTATCGCTCTTCGAGGTAGTCAGGAATTCCAATGCAACCCCTGTAAAAATTTGATTTTTTTTTTTTCATCCCCGATTTCAAAATTGTTTATGTAGAATTAAGCTCGCACCTTTCCTGAATTCAAATCTGCTTTTGGAGCCGAGCTGCGACTTATAGTTTTCGAGAAAATGGGATTTTTGTATCGCTCTTCGAAGTAGTCAGGAATTCCTATGCAACCCCTGTAAATATTTGAAATTTTTTTTTCATCCCCGATTTGAAAATTGTTTATGTAGAATTAAGCTCGCACCTTTCCTGAATTCAAATCTGCTTTTGGAGCCGAGCTGCGACTTATAGTTTTCGAGAAAATGGGATTTTTGTATCGCTCTTCGAGGTAGTCAGGAATTCCAATGCAACCCCTGTAAAAATTTGAAATTTTTTTTTTCATCCCCGATTTCAAAACTGTTTATGTAGAATTAAGCTCGCACCTTTCCTGAATTCAAATCTGCTTTTGGAGCCGAGCTGCGACTTATAGTTTTCGAGAAAATGGGATTTTTGTATCGCTCTTCGAAGTAGTCAGGAATTCCTATGCAACCCCTGTAAATATTTGAAATTTTTTTTTCATCCCCGATTTGAAAATTGTTTATGTAGAATTAAGCTCGCACCTTTCCTGAATTCAAATCTGCTTTTGGAGCCGAGCTGCGACTTATAGTTTTCGAGAAAATGGGATTTTTGTATCGCTCTTCGAGGTAGTCAGGAATTCCAATGCAACCCCTGTAAAAATTTGAAATTTTTTTTTTCATCCCCGATTTCAAAATTGTTTATGTAGAATTAAGCTCGCACCTTTCCTGAATTCAAATCTGCTTTTGGAGCCGAGCTGCGACTTATAGTTTTCGAGAAAATGGGATTTTTGTATCGCTCTTCGAGGTAGTCAGGAATTCCAATGCAACCCCTGTAAAAATTTGAAATTTTTTTTTTCATCCCCGATTTGAAAATTGTTTATGTAGAATTAAGCTCGCACCTTTCCTGAATTCAAATCTGCTTTTGGAGCCGAGCTGCGACTTATAGTTTTCGAGAAAATGGGATTTTTGTATCGCTCTTCGAGGTAGTCAGGAATTCCAATGCAACCCCTGTAAAAATTTAAATTTTTTTTCTTCATCCCCGATTTGAAAATTGTTTATGTAGAATTAAGCTCGCACCTTTCCTGAATTCAAATCTGCTTTTGGAGCCGAGCTGCGACTTATAGTTTTCGAGAAAATGGGATTTTTGTATCGCTCTTCGAAGTAGTCAGGAATTCCAATGCAACCCCTGTAAAAATTTGAAATTTTTTTTTCATCCCCGATTTCAAAATTGTTTATGTAGAATTAAGCTCGCACCTTTCCTGAATTCAAATCTGCTTTTGGAGCCGAGCTGCGACTTATAGTTTTCGAGAAAATGGGATTTTTGTATCGCTCTTCGAAGTAGTCAGGAATTCCTATGCAACCCCTGTAAATATTTGAAATTTTTTTTTCATCCCCGATTTGAAAATTGTTTATGTAGAATTAAGCTCGCACCTTTCCTGAATTCAAATCTGCTTTTGGAGCCGAGCTGCGACTTATAGTTTTCGAGAAAATGGGATTTTTGTATCGCTCTTCGAGGTAGTCAGGAATTCCAATGCAACCCCTGTAAAATTTGAAATTTTTTTTTTCATCCCCGATTTCAAAATTGTTTATGTAGAATTAAGCTCGCACCTTTCCTGAATTCAAATCTGCTTTTGGAACCGAGCTGCGACTTATAGTTTTCGAGAAAATGGGATTTTTGTATCGCTCTTCGAGGTAGTCAGGAATTCCAATGCAACCCCTGTAAAAATTTGAAATTTTTTTTTTCATCCCCGATTTCAAAATTGTTTATGTAGAATTAAGCTCGCACCTTTCCTGAATTCAAATCTGCTTTTGGAGCCGAGCTGCGACTTATAGTTTTCGAGAAAATGGGATTTTTGTATCGCTCTTCGAGGTAGTCAGGAATTCCAATGCAACCCCTGTAAAAATTTGAAATTTTTTTTTTCATCCCCGATTTGAAAATTGTTTATGTAGAATTAAGCTCTTCGAGGTAGTCAGGAATTCCAATGCAACCCCTGTAAAAATTTGATTTTTTTTTTTTCATCCCCGATTTCAAAATTGTTTATGTAGAATTAAGCTCGCACCTTTCCTGAATTCAAATCTGCTTTTGGAGCCGAGCTGCGACTTATAGTTTTCGAGAAAATGGGATTTTTGTATCGCTCTTCGAAGTAGTCAGGAATTCCTATGCAACCCCTGTAAATATTTGAAATTTTTTTTTCATCCCCGATTTGAAAATTGTTTATGTAGAATTAAGCTCGCACCTTTCCTGAATTCAAATCTGCTTTTGGAGCCGAGCTGCGACTTATAGTTTTCGAGAAAATGGGATTTTTGTATCGCTCTTCGAGGTAGTCAGGAATTCCAATGCAACCCCTGTAAAAATTTGAAATTTTTTTTTTCATCCCCGATTTCAAAATTGTTTATGTAGAATTAAGCTCGCACCTTTCCTGAATTCAAATCTGCTTTTGGAGCCGAGCTGCGACTTATAGTTTTCGAGAAAATGGGATTTTTGTATCGCTCTTCGAGGTAGTCAGGAATTCCAATGCAACCCCTGTAAAAATTTGAAATTTTTTTTTTCATCCCCGATTTGAAAATTGTTTATGTAGAATTAAGCTCGCACCTTTCCTGAATTCAAATCTGCTTTTGGAGCCGAGCTGCGACTTATAGTTTTCGAGAAAATGGGATTTTTGTATCGCTCTTCGAGGTAGTCAGGAATTCCAATGCAACCCCTGTAAAAATTTAAATTTTTTTTCTTCATCCCCGATTTGAAAATTGTTTATGTAGAATTAAGCTCGCACCTTTCCTGAATTCAAATCTGCTTTTGGAGCCGAGCTGCGACTTATAGTTTTCGAGAAAATGGGATTTTTGTATCGCTCTTCGAAGTAGTCAGGAATTCCAATGCAACCCCTGTAAAAATTTGAAATTTTTTTTTCATCCCCGATTTCAAAATTGTTTATGTAGAATTAAGCTCGCACCTTTCCTGAATTCAAATCTGCTTTTGGAGCCGAGCTGCGACTTATAGTTTTCGAGAAAATGGGATTTTTGTATCGCTCTTCGAAGTAGTCAGGAATTCCTATGCAACCCCTGTAAATATTTGAAATTTTTTTTTCATCCCCGATTTGAAAATTGTTTATGTAGAATTAAGCTCGCACCTTTCCTGAATTCAAATCTGCTTTTGGAGCCGAGCTGCGACTTATAGTTTTCGAGAAAATGGGATTTTTGTATCGCTCTTCGAGGTAGTCAGGAATTCCAATGCAACCCCTGTAAAATTTGAAATTTTTTTTTTCATCCCCGATTTCAAAATTGTTTATGTAGAATTAAGCTCGCACCTTTCCTGAATTCAAATCTGCTTTTGGAACCGAGCTGCGACTTATAGTTTTCGAGAAAATGGGATTTTTGTATCGCTCTTCGAGGTAGTCAGGAATTCCAATGCAACCCCTGTAAAAATTTGAAATTTTTTTTTTCATCCCCGATTTCAAAATTGTTTATGTAGAATTAAGCTCGCACCTTTCCTGAATTCAAATCTGCTTTTGGAGCCGAGCTGCGACTTATAGTTTTCGAGAAAATGGGATTTTTGTATCGCTCTTCGAGGTAGTCAGGAATTCCAATGCAACCCCTGTAAAAATTTGAAATTTTTTTTTTCATCCCCGATTTGAAAATTGTTTATGTAGAATTAAGCTCTTCGAGGTAGTCAGGAATTCCAATGCAACCCCTGTAAAAATTTGATTTTTTTTTTTTCATCCCCGATTTCAAAATTGTTTATGTAGAATTAAGCTCGCACCTTTCCTGAATTCAAATCTGCTTTTGGAGCCGAGCTGCGACTTATAGTTTTCGAGAAAATGGGATTTTTGTATCGCTCTTCGAAGTAGTCAGGAATTCCTATGCAACCCCTGTAAATATTTGAAATTTTTTTTTCATCCCCGATTTGAAAATTGTTTATGTAGAATTAAGCTCGCACCTTTCCTGAATTCAAATCTGCTTTTGGAGCCGAGCTGCGACTTATAGTTTTCGAGAAAATGGGATTTTTGTATCGCTCTTCGAGGTAGTCAGGAATTCCAATGCAACCCCTGTAAAAATTTGAAATTTTTTTTTTCATCCCCGATTTCAAAACTGTTTATGTAGAATTAAGCTCGCACCTTTCCTGAATTCAAATCTGCTTTTGGAGCCGAGCTGCGACTTATAGTTTTCGAGAAAATGGGATTTTTGTATCGCTCTTCGAAGTAGTCAGGAATTCCTATGCAACCCCTGTAAATATTTGAAATTTTTTTTTCATCCCCGATTTGAAAATTGTTTATGTAGAATTAAGCTCGCACCTTTCCTGAATTCAAATCTGCTTTTGGAGCCGAGCTGCGACTTATAGTTTTCGAGAAAATGGGATTTTTGTATCGCTCTTCGAGGTAGTCAGGAATTCCAATGCAACCCCTGTAAAAATTTGAAATTTTTTTTTTCATCCCCGATTTCAAAATTGTTTATGTAGAATTAAGCTCGCACCTTTCCTGAATTCAAATCTGCTTTTGGAGCCGAGCTGCGACTTATAGTTTTCGAGAAAATGGGATTTTTGTATCGCTCTTCGAGGTAGTCAGGAATTCCAATGCAACCCCTGTAAAAATTTGAAATTTTTTTTTCATCCCCGATTTGAAAATTGTTTATGTAGAATTAAGCTCGCACCTTTCCTGAATTCAAATCTGCTTTTGGAGCCGAGCTGCGACTTATAGTTTTCGAGAAAATGGGATTTTTGTATCGCTCTTCGAGGTAGTCAGGAATTCCAATGCAACCCCTGTAAAAATTTAAATTTTTTTTCTTCATCCCCGATTTGAAAATTGTTTATGTAGAATTAAGCTCGCACCTTTCCTGAATTCAAATCTGCTTTTGGAGCCGAGCTGCGACTTATAGTTTTCGAGAAAATGGGATTTTTGTATCGCTCTTCGAAGTAGTCAGGAATTCCAATGCAACCCCTGTAAAAATTTGAAATTTTTTTTTCATCCCCGATTTCAAAATTGTTTATGTAGAATTAAGCTCGCACCTTTCCTGAATTCAAATCTGCTTTTGGAGCCGAGCTGCGACTTATAGTTTTCGAGAAAATGGGATTTTTGTATCGCTCTTCGAAGTAGTCAGGAATTCCTATGCAACCCCTGTAAATATTTGAAATTTTTTTTTCATCCCCGATTTGAAAATTGTTTATGTAGAATTAAGCTCGCACCTTTCCTGAATTCAAATCTGCTTTTGGAGCCGAGCTGCGACTTATAGTTTTCGAGAAAATGGGATTTTTGTATCGCTCTTCGAGGTAGTCAGGAATTCCAATGCAACCCCTGTAAAATTTGAAATTTTTTTTTTCATCCCCGATTTCAAAATTGTTTATGTAGAATTAAGCTCGCACCTTTCCTGAATTCAAATCTGCTTTTGGAACCGAGCTGCGACTTATAGTTTTCGAGAAAATGGGATTTTTGTATCGCTCTTCGAGGTAGTCAGGAATTCCAATGCAACCCCTGTAAAAATTTGAAATTTTTTTTTTCATCCCCGATTTCAAAATTGTTTATGTAGAATTAAGCTCGCACCTTTCCTGAATTCAAATCTGCTTTTGGAGCCGAGCTGCGACTTATAGTTTTCGAGAAAATGGGATTTTTGTATCGCTCTTCGAGGTAGTCAGGAATTCCAATGCAACCCCTGTAAAAATTTGAAATTTTTTTTTTCATCCCCGATTTGAAAATTGTTTATGTAGAATTAAGCTCGCACCTTTCCTGAATTCAAATCTGCTTTTGGAGCCGAGCTGCGACTTATAGTTTTCGAGAAAATGGGATTTTTGTATCGCTCTTCGAGGTAGTCAGGAATTCCAATGCAACCCCTGTAAAAATTTAAATTTTTTTTCTTCATCCCCGATTTGAAAATTGTTTATGTAGAATTAAGCTCGCACCTTTCCTGAATTCAAATCTGCTTTTGGAGCCGAGCTGCGACTTATAGTTTTCGAGAAAATGGGATTTTTGTATCGCTCTTCGAAGTAGTCAGGAATTCCAATGCAACCCCTGTAAAAATTTTAAACTTTTTTTTTCATCCCCGATTTGAAAATTGTTTATGTAGAATTAAGCTCGCACCTTTCCTGAATTCAAATCTGCTTTTGGAGCCGAGCTGCGACTTATAGTTTTCGAGAAAATGGGATTTTTGTATCGCTCTTCGAGGTAGTCAGGAATTCCTATGCAACCCCTGTAAATATTTGAAATTTTTTTTTCATCCCCGATTTGAAAATTGTTTATGTAGAATTAAGCTCGCACCTTTCCTGAATTCAAATCTGCTTTTGGAGCCGAGCTGCGACTTATAGTTTTCGAGAAAATGGGATTTTTGTATCGCTCTTCGAGGTAGTCAGGAATTCCAAAGCAACCCCTGTAAAAATTTTAATTTTTTTTCTTCATCCCCGATTTGAAAATTGTTTATGTAGAATTAAGCTCGCACCTTTCCTGAATTCAAATCTGCTTTTATAGCCGAGCTGCGACTTATAGTTTTCGAGAAAATGGGATTTTGTATCGCTCTTCGAGGTAGTCAGGAATTCCAATGCAACCCCTGTAAAAATTTGAAATTTTTTTTTTCATCCCCGATTTCAAAACTGTTTATGTAGAATTAAGCTCGCACCTTTCCTGAATTCAAATCTGCTTTTGGAGCCGAGCTGCGACTTATAGTTTTCGAGAAAATGGGATTTTTGTATCGCTCTTCGAAGTAGTCAGGAATTCCTATGCAACCCCTGTAAATATTTGAAATTTTTTTTTCATCCCCGATTTGAAAATTGTTTATGTAGATTTAAGCTCGCACCTTTCCTGAATTCAAATCTGCTTTTGGAGCCGAGCTGCGACTTATAGTTTTCGAGAAAATGGGATTTTTGTATTTTTGTATTTAATGCAACCCCTGTAAAAATTTGAAATTTTTTTTTTCATCCCCGATTTGAAAATTGTTTATGTAGAATTAAGCTCGCACCTTTCCTGAATTCAAATCTGCTTTTGGAGCCGAGCTGCGACTTATAGTTTTCGAGAAAATGGGATTTTTGTATCGCTCTTCGAAGTAGTCAGGAATTCCAATGCAACCCCTGTAAAAATTTGAAATTTTTTTTTCATCCCCGATTTCAAAATTGTTTATGTAGAATTAAGCTCGCACCTTTCCTGAATTCAAATCTGCTTTTGGAGCCGAGCTGCGACTTATAGTTTTCGAGAAAATGGGATTTTTGTATCGCTCTTCGAAGTAGTCAGGAATTCCTATGCAACCCCTGTAAATATTTGAAATTTTTTTTTCATCCCCGATTTGAAAATTGTTTATGTAGAATTAAGCTCGCACCTTTCCTGAATTCAAATCTGCTTTTGGAGCCGAGCTGCGACTTATAGTTTTCGAGAAAATGGGATTTTTGTATCGCTCTTCGAGGTAGTCAGGAATTCCAATGCAACCCCTGTAAAAATTTGAAATTTTTTTTCTTCATCCCCGATTTGAAAATTGTTTATGTAGAATTAAGCTCGCACCTTTCCTGAATTCAAATCTGCTTTTGGAGCCGAGCTGCGACTTATAGTTTTCGAGAAAATGGGATTTTTGTATCGCTCTTCGAAGTAGTCAGGAATTCCAATGCAACCCCTGTAAAAATTTGAAATTTTTTTTTTCATCCCCGATTTGAAAATTGTTTATGTAGAATTAAGCTCGCACCTTTCCTGAATTCAAATCTGCTTTTGGAGCCGAGCTGCGACTTATAGTTTTCGAGAAAATGGGATTTTTGTATCGCTCTTCGAGGTAGTCAGGAATTCCTATGCAACCCCTGTAAATATTTGAAATTTTTTTTTCATCCCCGATTTGAAAATTGTTTATGTAGAATTAAGCTCGCACCTTTCCTGAATTCAAATCTGCTTTTGGAGCCGAGCTGCGACTTATAGTTTTCGAGAAAATGGGATTTTTGTATCGCTCTTCGAGGTAGTCAGGAATTCCAAAGCAACCCCTGTAAAAATTTTAATTTTTTTTCTTCATCCCCGATTTGAAAATTGTTTATGTAGAATTAAGCTCGCACCTTTCCTGAATTCAAATCTGCTTTTATAGCCGAGCTGCGACTTATAGTTTTCGAGAAAATGGGATTTTTGTATCGCTCTTCGAGGTAGTCAGGAATTCCAATGCAACCCCTGTAAAAATTTGAAATTTTTTTTTTCATCCCCGATTTCAAAACTGTTTATGTAGAATTAAGCTCGCACCTTTCCTGAATTCAAATCTGCTTTTGGAGCCGAGCTGCGACTTATAGTTTTCGAGAAAATGGGATTTTTGTATCGCTCTTCGAAGTAGTCAGGAATTCCTATGCAACCCCTGTAAATATTTGAAATTTTTTTTTCATCCCCGATTTGAAAATTGTTTATGTAGATTTAAGCTCGCACCTTTCCTGAATTCAAATCTGCTTTTGGAGCCGAGCTGCGACTTATAGTTTTCGAGAAAATGGGATTTTTGTATCGCTCTTCGAGGTAGTCAGGAATTCCAATGCAACCCCTGTAAAAATTTGAAATTTTTTTTTTCATCCCCGATTTGAAAATTGTTTATGTAGAATTAAGCTCGCACCTTTCCTGAATTCAAATCTGCTTTTGGAGCCGAGCTGCGACTTATAGTTTTCGAGAAAATGGGATTTTTGTATCGCTCTTCGAGGTAGTCAGGAATTCCAATGCAACCCCTGTAAAAATTTAAATTTTTTTTCTTCATCCCCGATTTGAAAATTGTTTATGTAGAATTAAGCTCGCACCTTTCCTGAATTCAAATCTGCTTTTGGAGCCGAGCTGCGACTTATAGTTTTCGAGAAAATGGGACTTTTGTATCGCTCTTCGAAGTAGTCAGGAATTCCTATGCAACCCCTGTAAATATTTGAAATTTTTTTTTCATCCCCGATTTGAAAATTGTTTATGTAGAATTAAGCTCGCACCTTTCCTGAATTCAAATCTGCTTTTGGAGCCGAGCTGCGACTTATAGTTTTCGAGAAAATGGGATTTTTGTATCGCTCTTCGAGGTAGTCAGGAATTCCAATGCAACCCCTGTAAAAATTTGAAATTTTTTTTTTCATCCCCGATTTCAAAATTGTTTATGTAGAATTAAGCTCGCACCTTTCCTGAATTCAAATCTGCTTTTGGAGCCGAGCTGCGACTTATAGTTTTCGAGAAAATGGGATTTTTGTATCGCTCTTCGAGGTAGTCAGGAATTCCAATGCAACCCCTGTAAAAATTTGAAATTTTTTTTTTCATCCCCGATTTCAAAATTGTTTATGTAGAATTAAGCTCGCACCTTTCCTGAATTCAAATCTGCTTTTGGAGCCGAGCTGCGACTTATAGTTTTCGAGAAAATGGGATTTTTGTATCGCTCTTCGAAGTAGTCAGGAATTCCTATGCAACCCCTGTAAATATTTGAAATTTTTTTTTCATCCCCGATTTGAAAATTGTTTATGTAGAATTAAGCTCGCACCTTTCCTGAATTCAAATCTGCTTTTGGAGCCGAGCTGCGACTTATAGTTTTCGAGAAAATGGGATTTTTGTATCGCTCTTCGAGGTAGTCAGGAATTCCAATGCAACCCCTGTAAAAATTTGAAATTTTTTTTTTCATCCCCGATTTCAAAACTGTTTATGTAGAATTAAGCTCGCACCTTTCCTGAATTCAAATCTGCTTTTGGAGCCGAGCTGCGACTTATAGTTTTCGAGAAAATGGGATTTTTGTATCGCTCTTCGAAGTAGTCAGGAATTCCTATGCAACCCCTGTAAATATTTGAAATTTTTTTTTCATCCCCGATTTGAAAATTGTTTATGTAGAATTAAGCTCGCACCTTTCCTGAATTCAAATCTGCTTTTGGAGCCGAGCTGCGACTTATAGTTTTCGAGAAAATGGGATTTTTGTATCGCTCTTCGAGGTAGTCATTAATTCCAATGCAACCCCTGTAAAAATTTGAAATTTTTTTTTTCATCCCCGATTTCAAAATTGTTTATGTAGAATTAAGCTCGCACCTTTCCTGAATTCAAATCTGCTTTTGGAGCCGAGCTGCGACTTATAGTTTTCGAGAAAATGGGATTTTTGTATCGCTCTTCGAGGTAGTCAGGAATTCCAATGCAACCCCTGTAAAAATTTGAAATTTTTTTTTTCATCCCCGATTTGAAAATTGTTTATGTAGAATTAAGCTCGCACCTTTCCTGAATTCAAATCTGCTTTTGGAGCCGAGCTGCGACTTATAGTTTTCGAGAAAATGGGATTTTTGTATCGCTCTTCGAGGTAGTCAGGAATTCCAATGCAACCCCTGTAAAAATTTAAATTTTTTTTCTTCATCCCCGATTTGAAAATTGTTTATGTAGAATTAAGCTCGCACCTTTCCTGAATTCAAATCTGCTTTTGGAGCCGAGCTGCGACTTATAGTTTTCGAGAAAATGGGATTTTTGTATCGCTCTTCGAAGTAGTCAGGAATTCCAATGCAACCCCTGTAAAAATTTGAAATTTTTTTTTCATCCCCGATTTCAAAATTGTTTATGTAGAATTAAGCTCGCACCTTTCCTGAATTCAAATCTGCTTTTGGAGCCGAGCTGCGACTTATAGTTTTCGAGAAAATGGGATTTTTGTATCGCTCTTCGAAGTAGTCAGGAATTCCTATGCAACCCCTGTAAATATTTGAAATTTTTTTTTCATCCCCGATTTGAAAATTGTTTATGTAGAATTAAGCTCGCACCTTTCCTGAATTCAAATCTGCTTTTGGAGCCGAGCTGCGACTTATAGTTTTCGAGAAAATGGGATTTTTGTATCGCTCTTCGAGGTAGTCAGGAATTCCAATGCAACCCCTGTAAAAATTTGAAATTTTTTTTTTCATCCCCGATTTCAAAATTGTTTATGTAGAATTAAGCTCGCACCTTTCCTGAATTCAAATCTGCTTTTGGAACCGAGCTGCGACTTATAGTTTTCGAGAAAATGGGATTTTTGTATCGCTCTTCGAGGTAGTCAGGAATTCCAATGCAACCCCTGTAAAAATTTGAAATTTTTTTTTTCATCCCCGATTTCAAAATTGTTTATGTAGAATTAAGCTCGCACCATTCCTGAATTCAAATCTGCTTTTGGAGCCGAGCTGCGACTTATAGTTTTCGAGAAAATGGGATTTTTGTATCGCTCTTCGAGGTAGTCAGGAATTCCAATGCAACCCCTGTAAAAATTTGAAATTTTTTTTTTCATCCCCGATTTGAAAATTGTTTATGTAGAATTAAGCTCGCACCTTTCCTGAATTCAAATCTGCTTTTGGAGCCGAGCTGCGACTTATAGTTTTCGAGAAAATGGGATTTTTGTATCGCTCTTCGAGGTAGTCAGGAATTCCAATGCAACCCCTGTAAAAATTTAATTTTTTTTTCTTCATCCCCGATTTGAAAATTGTTTATGTAGAATTAAGCTCGCACCTTTCCTGAATTCAAATCTGCTTTTGGAGCCGAGCTGCGACTTATAGTTTTCGAGAAAATGGGATTTTTGTATCGCTCTTCGAAGTAGTCAGGAATTCCAATGCAACCCCTGTAAAAATTTGAAATTTTTTTTTTCATCCCCGATTTGAAAATTGTTTATGTAGAATTAAGCTCGCACCTTTCCTGAATTCAAATCTGCTTTTGGAGCCGAGCTGCGACTTATAGTTTTCGAGAAAATGGGATTTTTGTATCGCTCTTCGAGGTAGTCAGGAATTCCTATGCAACCCCTGTAAATATTTGAAATTTTTTTTTCATCCCCGATTTGAAAATTGTTTATGTAGAATTAAGCTCGCACCTTTCCTGAATTCAAATCTGCTTTTGGAGCCGAGCTGCGACTTATAGTTTTCGAGAAAATGGGATTTTTGTATCGCTCTTCGAGGTAGTCAGGAATTCCAAAGCAACCCCTGTAAAAATTTTAATTTTTTTTCTTCATCCCCGATTTGAAAATTGTTTATGTAGAATTAAGCTCGCACCTTTCCTGAATTCAAATCTGCTTTTATAGCCGAGCTGCGACTTATAGTTTTCGAGAAAATGGGATTTTTGTATCGCTCTTCGAGGTAGTCAGGAATTCCAATGCAACCCCTGTGAAAATTTAAATTTTTTTTCTTCATCCCCGATTTGAAAATTGTTTATGTAGAATTAAGCTCGCACCTTTCCTGAATTCAAATCTGCTTTTGGAGCCGAGCTGCGACTTATAGTTTTCGAGAAAATGGGATTTTTGTATCGCTCTTCGAGGTAGTCAGGAATTCCAATGCAACCCCTGTAAAAATTTGAAATTTTTTTTTTCATCCCCGATTTGAAAATTGTTTATGTAGAATTAAGCTCGCACCTTTCCTGAATTCAAATCTGCTTTTGGAGCCGAGCTGCGACTTATAGTTTTCGAGAAAATGGGATTTTTGTATCGCTCTTCGAGGTAGTCAGGAATTCCAATGCAACCCCTGTAAAAATTTAATTTTTTTTTCTTCATCCCCGATTTGAAAATTGTTTATGTAGAATTAAGCTCGCACCTTTCCTGAATTCAAATCTGCTTTTGGAGCCGAGCTGCGACTTATAGTTTTCGAGAAAATGGGATTTTTGTATCGCTCTTCGAAGTAGTCAGGAATTCCAATGCAACCCCTGTAAAAATTTGAAATTTTTTTTTTCATCCCCGATTTGAAAATTGTTTATGTAGAATTAAGCTCGCACCTTTCCTGAATTCAAATCTGCTTTTGGAGCCGAGCTGCGACTTATAGTTTTCGAGAAAATGGGATTTTTGTATCGCTCTTCGAGGTAGTCAGGAATTCCTATGCAACCCCTGTAAATATTTGAAATTTTTTTTTCATCCCCGATTTGAAAATTGTTTATGTAGAATTAAGCTCGCACCTTTCCTGAATTCAAATCTGCTTTTGGAGCCGAGCTGCGACTTATAGTTTTCGAGAAAATGGGATTTTTGTATCGCTCTTCGAGGTAGTCAGGAATTCCAAAGCAACCCCTGTAAAAATTTTAATTTTTTTTCTTCATCCCCGATTTGAAAATTGTTTATGTAGAATTAAGCTCGCACCTTTCCTGAATTCAAATCTGCTTTTATAGCCGAGCTGCGACTTATAGTTTTCGAGAAAATGGGATTTTTGTATCGCTCTTCGAAGTAGTCAGGAATTCCTATGCAACCCCTGTAAATATTTGAAATTTTTTTTTCATCCCCGATTTGAAAATTGTTTATGTAGAATTAAGCTCGCACCTTTCCTGAATTCAAATCTGCTTTTGGAGCCGAGCTGCGACTTATAGTTTTCGAGAAAATGGGATTTTTGTATCGCTCTTCGAAGTAGTCAGGAATTCCAATGCAACCCCTGTAAAAATTTGAATTTTTTTTTTCATCCCCGATTTGAAAATTGTTTATGTAGAATTAAGCTCGCACCTATCCTGAATTCAAATCTGCTTTTGGAGCCGAGCTGCGACTTACAGTTTTCGAGAAAATGGGATTTTTGTATCGCTCTTCGAGGTAGTCAGGAATTCCAATGCAACCCCTCTAAAAATTTTAAATTTTTTTTTCATCCCGGATTTGAAAATTGTTTAGGTAGAATTAAGCTCGCACCTTTCCTGAATTCAAATCTGCTTTTGGAGCCGAGCTGCGACTTATAGTTTTCGAGAAAATGGGATTTTTGTTTCGGTCTTCGAGGTAGTCAGGAATTCCAATGCAACCCCTGTAAAAATTTGAAATTTTTTGTTTCATTCTGAATTCAAATCTGCTTTTGGAGCCGAGCTGCGACTTATAGTTTTCGAGAAAATGGGATTTTTGTATCGCTCTTCGAGGTAGTCAGGAATTCCAATGCAACCCCTGTAAAAATTTGAAATTTTTTTCTTCATCCCCGATTTGAAAATTGTTTATGTAGAATTAAGCTCGCACCTTTCCTGAATTCAAATCTGCTTTTGGAGCCGAGCTGCGACTTATAGTTTTCGAGAAAATGGGATTTTTGTATCGCTCTTCGAAGTAGTCAGGAATTCCAATGCAACCCCTGTAAAAATTTGAAATTTTTTTTTTCAACCCCGATTTGAAAATTGTTTATGTAGAATTAAGCTCGCACCTTTCCTGAATTCAAATCTGCTTTTATAGCCGAGCTGCGACTTATAGTTTTCGAGAAAATGGGATTTTTGTATCGCTCTTCGAAGTAGTCAGGAATTCCTATGCAACCCCTGTAAATATTTGAAATTTTTTTTTCATCCCCGATTTGAAAATTGTTTATGTAGAATTAAGCTCGCACCTTTCCTGAATTCAAATCTGCTTTTGGAGCCGAGCTGCGACTTATAGTTTTCGAGAAAATGGGATTTTTGTATCGCTCTTCGAGGTAGTCAGGAATTCCAATACAACCCCTGTAAAAATTTGAAATTTTTTTTTTCATCCCCGATTTGAAAATTGTCTATGTAGAATTAAGCTCGCACCTTTCCTGAATTCAAATCTGCTTTTGGAGCCGAGCTGCGACTTATAGTTTTCGAGAAAATGGGATTTTTGTATCGCTCTTCGAGGGAGTCAGGAATTCCAATGCAACCCCTGTAAAAATTTGAAACTTTTTTTTTCATCCCCGATTTGGAAATTGTTAATGTAGAATTAAGCTCCCACCTTTCCTGAATTCAAATCTGCTTTTGGAACCGAGCTGCGACTTATAGTTTTCGAGAAAATGGGATTTTTGTATCGCTCTTCGAAGTAGTCAGGAATTCCAATGCAACCCCTGTAAAAATTTGAATTTTTTTTTTCATCCCCGATTTGAAAATTGTTTATGTAGAATTAAGCTCGCACCTATCCTGAATTCAAATCTGCTTTTGGAGCCGAGCTGCGACTTACAGTTTTCGAGAAAATGGGATTTTTGTATCGCTCTTCGAGGTAGTCAGGAATTCCAATGCAACCCCTCTAAAAATTTTAAATTTTTTTTTCATCCCGGATTTGAAAATTGTTTAGGTAGAATTAAGCTCTCACCTTTCCTGAATTCAAATCTGCTTTTGGAGCCGAGCTGCGACTTATAGTTTTCGAGAAAATGGGATTTTTGTTTCGGTCTTCGAGGTAGTCAGGAATTCCAATGCAACCCCTGTAAAAATTTGAAATTTTTTGTTTCATTCTGAATTCAAATCTGCTTTTGGAACCGAGCTGCGACTTATAGTTTTCGAGAAAATGGGATTTTTGTATCGCTCTTCGAGGTAGTCAGGAATTCCAATGCAACCCCTGTAAAAATTTGAAATTTTTTTTTCATCCCCGATTTGAAAATTATTTTTGTAGAATTTAGCTCGCACCTTTCCTGAATTCAAATCTGCTTTTGGAGCCGAGCTGCGACTTATAGTTTTCGAGAAAATGGGATTTTTGTATCGCTCTTCGAGGTAGTCAGGAATTCCAATGCAACCCCTGTAAAACTTTGAAATTTTTTTTTTCATCCCCGATTTGAAAATTGTTTACGTAGAATTAAGCTCGCACCTTTCCTGAATTCAAATCTGCTTTTGGAGCCGAGCTGCGACTTATAGTTTTCGAGAAAATGGGATTTTTGTTTCGGTCTTCGAGGTAGTCAGGAATTCCAATGCAACCCTTGTAAAAATTTTAAATTTTTTTTTTCATCCCCGATTTGAAAATTGTTTATGTAGAATTAAGCTCGCACCTTTCCTGAATTCAAATCTGCTTTTGGAGCCGAGCTGCGACTTATAGTTTTCGAGAAAATGGGATTATTGTATCGCTCTTCGAGGTAGTCAGGAATTCCAATGCAACCCCTGTAAAAATTTAATTTTTTTTTTTTCATCCCCGATTTGAAAATTGTTTATGTAGAATTAAGCTCGCACCTTTCCTGAATTCAAATCTGCTTTTGGAGCCGAGCTGCGACTTATAGTTTTCGAGAAAATGGGATTTTTGTATCGGTCTTCGAGGTAGTCAGGAATTCCAATGCAACCCCTGTAAAAATTTGAAGCTTTTTTTTTCATCCCCGATTTGAAAATTGTTAATGTAGAATTAAGCTCGCAACTTTCCTGAATTCAAATCTGCTTTTGGAGCCGAGCTGCGACTTATAGTTTTCGAGAAAATGGGATTTTTGTTTCCGTCTTCGAGGAAGTCAGGAATTCCAATGCAACCCCTGTAAAAATTTGAAACTTTTTTTTTCATCCCCGATTTGAAAATTGTTTATGTAGAATTAAGGTAGTCAGGAATTCCAATGCAACCCCTGTAAAAATTTTGACTTTTTTTTTTCATCCCCGATTTGAAAATTGTTTATGTAGAATTAAGCTCGCACCTTTCCTGAATTCAAATCTGCTTTTGGAGCCGAGCTGCGACTTATAGTTTTCGAGAAAATGGGATTTTTGTATCGCTCTTCGAGGTAGTCAGGAATTCCAATGCAACCCCTGTAAAAATTTGAAATTTTTTTTTTCATCCCCGATTTGAAAATTGTCTATGTAGAATTAAGTTCGCACCTTTCCTGAATTCAAATCTGCTTTTGGAGCCGAGCTGCGACTTATAGTTTTCGAGAAAATGGGATTTTTGTATCGCTCTTCGAGGTAGTCAGGAATTCCAATGCAAACTTTTTTTTTCATCCCCGATTTGAAAATTGTTAATGTAGAATTAAGCTCCCACCTTTCCTGAATTCAAATCTGCTTTTGGAGCCGAGCTTCAAAGTTCAAAGTTTCAAATTTTTACAGGGGTTGCATTGGAATTCCTGACTTCCTCGAAGACGGAAACAAAAATCCCATTTTCTCGAAAACTATAAGTCGCAGCTCGGCTCCAAAAGCAGATTTGAATTCAGGAAAGTTGCGAGCTTAATTCTACATTAACAATTTTCAAATCGGGGATGAAAAAAAAAGTTTCAAATTTTTACAGGGGTTGCATTGGAATTCCTGACTACCTCGAAGAGCGATACAAAAATCCCATTTTCTCGAAAACTATAAGTCGCAGCTCGGCTCCAAAAGCAGATTTGAATTCAGGAAAGGTGCGAGCTTAATTCTACATAAACAATTTTCAAATCGGGGATGAAAAAAAAAAAATTTAAATTTTTACAGGGGTTGCATTGGAATTCCTGACTACCTCGAAGAGCGATACAATAATCCCATTTTCTCGAAAACTATAAGTCGCAGCTCGGCTCCAAAAGCAGATTTGAATTCAGGAAAGGTGCGAGCTTAATTCTACATAAACAATTTTCAAATCGGGGATGAAAAAAAAAATTTAAAATTTTTACAAGGGTTGCATTGGAATTCCTGACTACCTCGAAGACCGAAACAAAAATCCCATTTTCTCGAAAACTATAAGTCGCAGCTCGGCTCCAAAAGCAGATTTGAATTCGGGAAAGGTGCGAGCTTAATTCTACATTAACAATTTTCAAATCGGGGATGAAAAAAAAATTTCAAATATTTACAGGGGTTGCATAGGAATTCCTGACTACTTCGAAGAGCGATACAAAAATCCCATTTTCTCGAAAACTATAAGTCGCAGCTCGGCTCCAAAAGCAGATTTGAATTCAGGAAAGGTGCGAGCTTAATTCTACATAAATAATTTTCAAATCGGGGATGAAAAAAAAATTTCAAATTTTTACAGGGGTTGCATTGGAATTCCTGACTACCTCGAAGAGCGATACAAAAATCCCATTTTCTCGAAAACTATAAGTCGCAGCTCGGCTCCAAAAGCAGATTTGAATTCAGAATGAAACAAAAAATTTCAAATTTTTACAGGGGTTGCATTGGAATTCCTGACTACCTCGAAGACCGAAACAAAAATCCCATTTTCTCGAAAACTATAAGTCGCAGCTCGGCTCCAAAAGCAGATTTGAATTCAGGATAGGTGCGAGCTTAATTCTACATAAACAATTTTCAAATCGGGGATGAAAAAAAAATTTCAAATTTTTACATTTTGCATTTTGTTGCATTGGAATTCCTGACTACCTCGAAGAGCGATACAAAGATCCCATTTTCTCGAAAACTATAAGTCGCAGCTCGGCTCCAAAAGCAGATTTGAATTCAGGAAAGGTGCGAGCTTAATTCTACATAGACAATTTTCAAATCGGGGATGAAAAAAAAAATTTCAAATTTTTACAGGGGTTGCATTGGAATTCCTGACTACCTCGAAGAGCGATACAAAAATCCCATTTTCTCGAAAACTATAAGTCGCAGCTCGGCTCCAAAAGCAGATTTGAATTCAGGAAAGGTGCGAGCTTAATTCTACATAAACAATTTTCAAATCGGGGATGAAAAAAATTGAAAATTTTTACAGGGGTTGCAGTGGAATTCCTGACTACCTCGAAGAGCGATACAAAAATCCCATTTTCTCGAAAACTATAAGTCGCAGCTCGGCTCCAAGAGCAGATTTGAATTCAGGATGAAGCAAAAAATTTCAAATTTTTACAGGGGTTGCATTGGAATTCCTGACTACCTCGAAGACCGAAACAAAAATCCCATTTTCTTGAAAACTATAAGTTGCATTGGAGCTTAATTCTACATAGACAATTTTCAAATCGGGGATGAAAAAAAAAGTTTCAAATTTTTACAGGGGTTGCATTGGAATTCCTGACTACCTCGAAGGCCGATACAAAAATCCCATTTTCTCGAAAACTATAAGTCGCAGCTCGGCTCCAAAAGCAGATTTGAATTCAGGAAAGGTGCGAGCTTTATTCTACATAAACAATTTTCAAATCGGGGATGAAAAAAAAATTTCAAATTTTTACAGGGGTTGCATTGGAATTCCTGACTACCTCGAAGAGCGATACCAAAATCCCATTTTCTCGAAAACTATAAGTCGCAGCTCGGCTCCAAAAGCAGATTTGAATTCAGGATGAAGCAAAAAATTTCAAATTTTTACAGGGGTTGCATTGGAATTCCTGACTACCTCGAAGACCGAAACAAAAATCCCATTTTCTCGAAAACTATAAGTCGCAGCTCGGCTAAAAAAGCAGATTTGAATTCAGGAAAGGTGCGAGCTTAATTCTACATTAACAATTTTCAAATCGGGGATGAAAAAAAAAGTTTCAAATTTTTACAGGGGTTGCATTGGAATTCCTGACTACTTCGAAGAGCGATACAAGAATCCCATTTTCTCGAA
This sequence comes from Blera fallax, assembly GCA_946965025.1. Taxonomy (NCBI): domain Eukaryota; kingdom Metazoa; phylum Arthropoda; class Insecta; order Diptera; family Syrphidae; genus Blera; species Blera fallax. The sequence continues at coordinate 22,632,935 of OX337248.1, read as the reverse complement.
AACTATAAGTCGCAGCTCGGCTCCAAAAGCAGATTTGAATTCAGGAAAGGTGGGAGCTTAATTCTACATAGACAATTTTCAAATCGGGGATGAAAAAAAAAGTTTCAAATTTTTACAGGGGTTGCATTGGAATTCCTGACTACCTCGAAGAGCGATACAAAAATCCCATTTTCTCGAAAACTATAAGTCGCAGCTCGGCTCCAAAAGCAGATTTGAATTCAGGAAAGGTGCGAGCTTAATTCTACATAGACAATTTTCAAATCGGGGATGAAAAAAAAAATTTCAAATTTTTACAGGGGTTGCATTGGAATTCCTGACTACCTCGAAGAGCGATACCAAAATCCCATTTTCTCGAAAACTATAAGTCGCAGCTCGGCTCCAAAAGCAGATTTGAATTCAGGAAAGGTGCGAGCTTAATTCTACATAAACAATTTTCAAATCGGGGATGAAAAAAAAAGTCAAAATTTTTACAGGGGTTGCATTGGAATTCCTGACTACCTCGAAGAGCGATACAAAAATCCCATTTTCTCGAAATCTATAAGTCGCAGCTCGGCTCCAAAAGCAGATTTGAATTCAGGAAAGGTGCGAGCTTAATTCTACATAAACAATTTTCAAATCGGGGATGAGAAAAATTGAAAATTTTTACAGGGGTTGCAGTGGAATTCCTGACTACCTCGAAGACCGAAACAAAAATCCCATTTTCTCGGAAACTATAAGTCGCAGCTCGGCTCCAAAAGCAGATTTGAATTCAGGAAAGGTGCGAGCTTAATTCTACATAAACAATTTTCAAATCGGGGATGAAAAAAAAAGTTTCAAATTTTTACAGGGGTTGCATTGGAATTCCTGACTACTTCGAAGAGCGATACAAGAATCAGATTTTCTCGAAAACTATAAGTCGCAGCTCGGCTCCAAAAGCAGATTTGAATTCAGGAAAGGTGCGAGCTTAGTTCTACATTAACAATTTTCAAATCGGGGATGAAAAAAAAAATTTCAAAGTTTTACAGGGGTTGCATTGGAATTCCTGACTACCTCGAAGAGCGATACAAAAATCCCATTTTCTCGAAAACTATAAGTCGCAGCTCGGCTCCAAAAGCAGATTTGAATTCAGGAAAGGTGCGAGCTTAATTCTACATAAATAATTTTCAAATCGGGGATGAAAAAAAAATTTCAAATTTTTACAGGGGTTGCATTGGAATTCCTGACTACCTCGAAGAGCGATACAAAAATCCCATTTTCTCGAAAACTATAAGTCGCAGCTCGGCTCCAAAAGCAGATTTGAATTCAGAATGAAACAAAAAATTTCAAATTTTTACAGGGGTTGCATTGGAATTCCTGACTACCTCGAAGACCGAAACAAAAATCCCATTTTCTCGAAAACTATAAGTCGCAGCTCGGCTCCAAAAGCAGATTTGAATTCAGGAAAGGTGCGAGCTTACTTCTACCTAAACAATTTTCAAATCGGGGATGAAAAAAAAATTTAAAATTTTTAGAGGGGTTGCATTGGAATTCCTGACTACCTCGAAGAGCGATACAAAAATCCCATTTTCTCGAAAACTGTAAGTCGCAGCTCGGCTCCAAAAGCAGATTTGAATTCAGGATAGGTGCGAGCTTAATTCTACATAAACAATTTTCAAATCGGGGATGAAAAAAAAATTTCAAATTTTTACAGGGGTTGCATTGGAATTCCTGACTACCTCGAAGAGCGATACAAAAATCCCATTTTCTCGAAAACTATAAGTCGCAGCTCGGCTCCAAAAGCAGATTTGAATTCAGGAAAGGTGCGAGCTTAATTCTACATAGACAATTTTCAAATCGGGGATGAAAAAAAAAATTTCAAATTTTTACAGGGGTTGCATTGGAATTCCTGACTACCTCGAAGAGCGATACAAAAATCCCATTTTCTCGAAAACTATAAGTCGCAGCTCGGCTCCAAAAGCAGATTTGAATTCAGGAAAGGTGCGAGCTTAATTCTACATAAACAATTTTCAAATCGGGGATGAAAAAAATTGAAAATTTTTACAGGGGTTGCAGTGGAATTCCTGACTACCTCGAAGAGCGATACAAAAATCCCATTTTCTCGAAAACTATAAGTCGCAGCTCGGCTCCAAGAGCAGATTTGAATTCAGGAAAGGTGCGAGCTTAATTCTACATAAACAATTTTCAAATCGGGAGGAAAAAAAAAGTTTGAAATTTTTACAGGGGTTGCATTGGAATTCCTGACTACCTCGAAGACGGAAACAAAAATCCCATTTTCTCGAAAACTATAAGTCGCAGCTCGGCTCCAAAAGCAGATTTGAATTCAGGAAAGTTGCGAGCTTAATTCTACATTAACAATTTTCAAATCGGGGATGAAAAAAAAAGTTTCAAATTTTTACAGGGGTTGCATTGGAATTCCTGACTACCTCGAAGACCGATACAAAAATCCCATTTTCTCGAAAACTATAAGTCGCAGCTCGGCTCCAAAAGCAGATTTGAATTCAGGAAAGGTGCGAGCTTAATTCTACATAGACAATTTTCAAATCGGGGATGAAAAAAAAAGTTTCAAATTTTTACAGGGGTTGCATTGGAATTCCTGACTACCTCGAAGGCCGATACAAAAATCCCATTTTCTCGAAAACTATAAGTCGCAGCTCGGCTCCAAAAGCAGATTTGAATTCAGGAAAGGTGCGAGCTTTATTCTACATAAACAATTTTCAAATCGGGGATGAAAAAAAAATTTCAAATTTTTACAGGGGTTGCATTGGAATTCCTGACTACCTCGAAGAGCGATACCAAAATCCCATTTTCTCGAAAACTATAAGTCGCAGCTCGGCTCCAAAAGCAGATTTGAATTCAGGATGAAGCAAAAAATTTCAAATTTTTACAGGGGTTGCATTGGAATTCCTGACTACCTCGAAGACCGAAACAAAAATCCCATTTTCTCGAAAACTATAAGTCGCAGCTCGGCTAAAAAAGCAGATTTGAATTCAGGAAAGGTGCGAGCTTAATTCTACATTAACAATTTTCAAATCGGGGATGAAAAAAAAAGTTTCAAATTTTTACAGGGGTTGCATTGGAATTCCTGACTACTTCGAAGAGCGATACAAGAATCCCATTTTCTCGAAAACTATAAGTCGCAGCTCGGCTCCAAAAGCAGATTTGAATTCAGGAAAGGTGGGAGCTTAATTCTACATAGACAATTTTCAAATCGGGGATGAAAAAAAAAGTTTCAAATTTTTACAGGGGTTGCATTGGAATTCCTGACTACCTCGAAGAGCGATACAAAAATCCCATTTTCTCGAAAACTATAAGTCGCAGCTCGGCTCCAAAAGCAGATTTGAATTCAGGAAAGGTGCGAGCTTAATTCTACATAGACAATTTTCAAATCGGGGATGAAAAAAAAAATTTCAAATTTTTACAGGGGTTGCATTGGAATTCCTGACTACCTCGAAGAGCGATACCAAAATCCCATTTTCTCGAAAACTATAAGTCGCAGCTCGGCTCCAAAAGCAGATTTGAATTCAGGAAAGGTGCGAGCTTAATTCTACATAAACAATTTTCAAATCGGGGATGAAAAAAAAAGTCAAAATTTTTACAGGGGTTGCATTGGAATTCCTGACTACCTCGAAGAGCGATACAAAAATCCCATTTTCTCGAAATCTATAAGTCGCAGCTCGGCTCCAAAAGCAGATTTGAATTCAGGAAAGGTGCGAGCTTAATTCTACATAAACAATTTTCAAATCGGGGATGAAAAAAATTGAAAATTTTTACAGGGGTTGCAGTGGAATTCCTGACTACCTCGAAGACCGAAACAAAAATCCCATTTTCTCGGAAACTATAAGTCGCAGCTCGGCTCCAAAAGCAGATTTGAATTCAGGAAAGGTGCGAGCTTAATTCTACATAAACAATTTTCAAATCGGGGATGAAAAAAAAAGTTTCAAATTTTTACAGGGGTTGCATTGGAATTCCTGACTTCCTCGAAGACGGAAACAAAAATCCCATTTTCTCGAAAACTATAAGTCGCAGCTCGGCTCCAAAAGCAGATTTGAATTCAGGAAAGTTGCGAGCTTAATTCTACATTAACAATTTTCAAATCGGGGATGAAAAAAAAAGTTTCAAATTTTTACAGGGGTTGCATTGGAATTCCTGACTACCTCGAAGACCGAAACAAAAATCCCATTTTCTCGAAAACTATAAGTCGCAGCTCGGCTCCAAAAGCAGATTTGAATTCAGGAAAGGTGCGAGCTTAATTCTACATAAACAATTTTCAAATCGGGGATGAAAAAAATTGAAAATTTTTACAGGGGTTGCATTGGAATTCCTGACTACCTCGAAGAGCGATACAATAATCCCATTTTCTCGAAAACTATAAGTCGCAGCTCGGCTCCAAAAGCAGATTTGAATTCAGGAAAGGTGCGAGCTTAATTCTACATAAACAATTTTCAAATCGGGGATGAAAAAAAAATTTAAAATTTTTACAGGGGTTGCATTGGAATTCCTGACTACCTCGAAGACCGAAACAAAAATCCCATTTTCTCGAAAACTATAAGTCGCAGCTCGGCTCCAAAAGCAGATTTGAATTCAGGAAAGGTGCGAGCTTAATTCTATATAAACAATTTTCAAATCGGGGATGAAAAAAAAAATTTAAAATTTTTACAGGGGTTGCATTGGAATTCCTGACTACCTCGAAGACCGAAACAAAAATCCCATTTTCTCGAAAACTATAAGTCGCAGCTCGGCTCCAAAAGCAGATTTGAATTCAGGAAAGGTGCGAGCTTAATTCTACATAAACAATTTTCAAATCGGGGATGAAAAAAAAAATTTAAAATTTTTACAGGGGTTGCATTGGAATTCCTGACTACCTCGAAGACCGAAACAAAAATCCCATTTTCTCGAAAACTATAAGTCGCAGCTCGGCTCCAAAAGCAGATTTGAATTCAGGAAAGGTGCGAGCTTAATTCTATATAAACAATTTTCAAATCGGGGATGAAAAAAAAAATTTCAAAGTTTTACAGGGGTTGCATTGGAATTCCTGACTACCTCGAAGAGCGATACAAAAATCCCATTTTCTCGGAAACTATAAGTCGCAGCTCGGCTCCAAAAGCAGATTTGAATTCAGGAAAGGTGCGAGCTTAATTCTACATAAATAATTTTCAAATCGGGGATGAAAAAAAATTTCAAATTTTTACAGGGGTTGCATTGGAATTCCTGACTACCTCGAAGAGCGATACAAAAATCCTATTTTCTCGAAAACTATAAGTCGCAGCTCGGCTCCAAAAGCAGATTTGAATTCAGAATGAAACAAAAAATTTCAAATTTTTACAGGGGTTGCATTGGAATTCCTGACTACCTCGAAGACCGAAACAAAAATCCCATTTTCTCGAAAACTATAAGTCGCAGCTCGGCTCCAAAAGCAGATTTGAATTCAGGAAAGGTGCGAGCTTAATTCTACCTAAACAATTTTCAAATCGGGGATGAAAAAAAAATTTCAAATTTTTAGAGGGGTTGCATTGGAATTCCTGACTACCTCGAAGAGCGATACAAAAATCCCATTTTCTCGAAAACTGTAAGTCGCAGCTCGGCTCCAAAAGCAGATTTGAATTCAGGATAGGTGCGAGCTTAATTCTACATAAACAATTTTCAAATCGGGGATGAAAAAAAAAATTTCAAATTTTTACAGGGGTTGCATTGGAATTCCTGACTACTTCGAAGAGCGATACAAAAATCCCATTTTCTCGAAAACTATAAGTCGCAGCTCGGCTCCAAAAGCAGATTTGAATTCAGGAAAGGTGGGAGCTTAATTCTACATTAACAATTTTCAAATCGGGGATGAAAAAAAAAGTTTCAAATTTTTACAGGGGTTGCATTGGAATTCCTGACTACCTCGAAGAGCGATACAAAAATCCCATTTTCTCGAAAACTATAAGTCGCAGCTCGGCTCCAAAAGCAGATTTGAATTCAGGAAAGGTGCGAGCTTAATTCTACATAGACAATTTTCAAATCGGGGATGAAAAAAAAATTTCAAATTTTTACAGGGGTTGCATTGGAATTCCTGACTACCTCGAAGAGCGATACAAAAAAATCCCATTTTCTCGAAAACTATAAGTCGCAGCTCGGCTCCAAAAGCAGATTTGAATTCAGGAAAGGTGCGAGCTTAATTCTACATAAACAATTTTCAAATCGGGGATGAAAAAAAAAAGTCAAAATTTTTACAGGGGTTGCATTGGAATTCCTGACTACCTCGAAGAGCGATACAAAAATCCCATTTTCTCGAAAACTATAAGTCGCAGCTCGGCTCCAAAAGCAGATTTGAATTCAGGAAAGGTGCGAGCTTAATTCTACATAGACAATTTTCAAATCGGGGATGAAAAAAAAAATTTCAAATTTTTACAGGGGTTGCATTGGAATTCCTGACTACCTCGAAGACCGAAACAAAAATCCCATTTTCTCGAAAACTATAAGTCGCAGCTCGGCTCCAAAAGCAGATTTGAATTCAGGAAAGGTGCGAGCTTAATTCTATATAAACAATTTTCAAATCGGGGATGAAAAAAAAAATTTCAAAGTTTTACAGGGGTTGCATTGGAATTCCTGACTACCTCGAAGAGCGATACAAAAATCCCATTTTCTCGGAAACTATAAGTCGCAGCTCGGCTCCAAAAGCAGATTTGAATTCAGGAAAGGTGCGAGCTTAATTCTACATAAATAATTTTCAAATCGGGGATGAAAAAAAATTTCAAATTTTTACAGGGGTTGCATTGGAATTCCTGACTACCTCGAAGAGCGATACAAAAATCCTATTTTCTCGAAAACTATAAGTCGCAGCTCGGCTCCAAAAGCAGATTTGAATTCAGAATGAAACAAAAAATTTCAAATTTTTACAGGGGTTGCATTGGAATTCCTGACTACCTCGAAGACCGAAACAAAAATCCCATTTTCTCGAAAACTATAAGTCGCAGCTCGGCTCCAAAAGCAGATTTGAATTCAGGAAAGGTGCGAGCTTAATTCTACCTAAACAATTTTCAAATCGGGGATGAAAAAAAAATTTCAAATTTTTAGAGGGGTTGCATTGGAATTCCTGACTACCTCGAAGAGCGATACAAAAATCCCATTTTCTCGAAAACTGTAAGTCGCAGCTCGGCTCCAAAAGCAGATTTGAATTCAGGATAGGTGCGAGCTTAATTCTACATAAACAATTTTCAAATCGGGGATGAAAAAAAAAATTTCAAATTTTTACAGGGGTTGCATTGGAATTCCTGACTACTTCGAAGAGCGATACAAAAATCCCATTTTCTCGAAAACTATAAGTCGCAGCTCGGCTCCAAAAGCAGATTTGAATTCAGGAAAGGTGGGAGCTTAATTCTACATTAACAATTTTCAAATCGGGGATGAAAAAAAAAGTTTCAAATTTTTACAGGGGTTGCATTGGAATTCCTGACTACCTCGAAGAGCGATACAAAAATCCCATTTTCTCGAAAACTATAAGTCGCAGCTCGGCTCCAAAAGCAGATTTGAATTCAGGAAAGGTGCGAGCTTAATTCTACATAGACAATTTTCAAATCGGGGATGAAAAAAAAAATTTCAAATTTTTACAGGGGTTGCATTGGAATTCCTGACTACCTCGAAGAGCGATACAAAAAAATCCCATTTTCTCGAAAACTATAAGTCGCAGCTCGGCTCCAAAAGCAGATTTGAATTCAGGAAAGGTGCGAGCTTAATTCTACATAAACAATTTTCAAATCGGGGATGAAAAAAAAAAGTCAAAATTTTTACAGGGGTTGCATTGGAATTCCTGACTACCTCGAAGAGCGATACAAAAATCCCATTTTCTCGAAAACTATAAGTCGCAGCTCGGCTCCAAAAGCAGATTTGAATTCAGGAAAGGTGCGAGCTTAATTCTACATAGACAATTTTCAAATCGGGGATGAAAAAAAAAATTTCAAATTTTTACAGGGGTTGCATTGGAATTCCTGACTACCTCGAAGACCGAAACAAAAATCCCATTTTCTCGAAAACTATAAGTCGCAGCTCGGCTCCAAAAGCAGATTTGAATTCAGGAAAGGTGCGAGCTTAATTCTATATAAACAATTTTCAAATCGGGGATGAAAAAAAAAATTTCAAAGTTTTACAGGGGTTGCATTGGAATTCCTGACTACCTCGAAGAGCGATACAAAAATCCCATTTTCTCGGAAACTATAAGTCGCAGCTCGGCTCCAAAAGCAGATTTGAATTCAGGAAAGGTGCGAGCTTAATTCTACATAAATAATTTTCAAATCGGGGATGAAAAAAAATTTCAAATTTTTACAGGGGTTGCATTGGAATTCCTGACTACCTCGAAGAGCGATACAAAAATCCTATTTTCTCGAAAACTATAAGTCGCAGCTCGGCTCCAAAAGCAGATTTGAATTCAGAATGAAACAAAAAATTTCAAATTTTTACAGGGGTTGCATTGGAATTCCTGACTACCTCGAAGACCGAAACAAAAATCCCATTTTCTCGAAAACTATAAGTCGCAGCTCGGCTCCAAAAGCAGATTTGAATTCAGGAAAGGTGCGAGCTTAATTCTACCTAAACAATTTTCAAATCGGGGATGAAAAAAAAATTTCAAATTTTTAGAGGGGTTGCATTGGAATTCCTGACTACCTCGAAGAGCGATACAAAAATCCCATTTTCTCGAAAACTGTAAGTCGCAGCTCGGCTCCAAAAGCAGATTTGAATTCAGGATAGGTGCGAGCTTAATTCTACATAAACAATTTTCAAATCGGGGATGAAAAAAAAAATTTCAAATTTTTACAGGGGTTGCATTGGAATTCCTGACTACTTCGAAGAGCGATACAAAAATCCCATTTTCTCGAAAACTATAAGTCGCAGCTCGGCTCCAAAAGCAGATTTGAATTCAGGAAAGGTGGGAGCTTAATTCTACATTAACAATTTTCAAATCGGGGATGAAAAAAAAAGTTTCAAATTTTTACAGGGGTTGCATTGGAATTCCTGACTACCTCGAAGAGCGATACAAAAATCCCATTTTCTCGAAAACTATAAGTCGCAGCTCGGCTCCAAAAGCAGATTTGAATTCAGGAAAGGTGCGAGCTTAATTCTACATAGACAATTTTCAAATCGGGGATGAAAAAAAAAATTTCAAATTTTTACAGGGGTTGCATTGGAATTCCTGACTACCTCGAAGAGCGATACAAAAAAATCCCATTTTCTCGAAAACTATAAGTCGCAGCTCGGCTCCAAAAGCAGATTTGAATTCAGGAAAGGTGCGAGCTTAATTCTACATAAACAATTTTCAAATCGGGGATGAAAAAAAAAAAATTTAAATTTTTACAGGGGTTGCATTGGAATTCCTGACTACCTCGAAGAGCGATACAATAATCCCATTTTCTCGAAAACTATAAGTCGCAGCTCGGCTCCAAAAGCAGATTTGAATTCAGGAAAGGTGCGAGCTTAATTCTACATAAACAATTTTCAAATCGGGGATGAAAAAAAAAATTTAAAATTTTTACAGGGGTTGCATTGGAATTCCTGACTACCTCGAAGACCGAAACAAAAATCCCATTTTCTCGAAAACTATAAGTCGCAGCTCGGCTCCAAAAGCAGATTTGAATTCAGGAAAGGTGCGAGCTTAATTCTATATAAACAATTTTCAAATCGGGGATGAAAAAAAAAATTTCAAAGTTTTACAGGGGTTGCATTGGAATTCCTGACTACCTCGAAGAGCGATACAAAAATCCCATTTTCTCGGAAACTATAAGTCGCAGCTCGGCTCCAAAAGCAGATTTGAATTCAGGAAAGGTGCGAGCTTAATTCTACATAAATAATTTTCAAATCGGGGATGAAAAAAAATTTCAAATTTTTACAGGGGTTGCATTGGAATTCCTGACTACCTCGAAGAGCGATACAAAAATCCTATTTTCTCGAAAACTATAAGTCGCAGCTCGGCTCCAAAAGCAGATTTGAATTCAGAATGAAACAAAAAATTTCATATTTTTACAGGGGTTGCATTGGAATTCCTGACTACCTCGAAGACCGAAACAAAAATCCCATTTTCTCGAAAACTATAAGTCGCAGCTCGGCTCCAAAAGCAGATTTGAATTCAGGAAAGGTGCGAGCTTAATTCTACCTAAACAATTTTCAAATCGGGGATGAAAAAAAAATTTCAAATTTTTAGAGGGGTTGCATTGGAATTCCTGACTACCTCGAAGAGCGATACAAAAATCCCATTTTCTCGAAAACTGTAAGTCGCAGCTCGGCTCCAAAAGCAGATTTGAATTCAGGATAGGTGCGAGCTTAATTCTACATAAACAATTTTCAAATCGGGGATGAAAAAAAAAATTTCAAATTTTTACAGGGGTTGCATTGGAATTCCTGACTACTTCGAAGAGCGATACAAAAATCCCATTTTCTCGAAAACTATAAGTCGCAGCTCGGCTCCAAAAGCAGATTTGAATTCAGGAAAGGTGGGAGCTTAATTCTACATTAACAATTTTCAAATCGGGGATGAAAAAAAAAGTTTCAAATTTTTACAGGGGTTGCATTGGAATTCCTGACTACCTCGAAGAGCGATACAAAAATCCCATTTTCTCGAAAACTATAAGTCGCAGCTCGGCTCCAAAAGCAGATTTGAATTCAGGAAAGGTGCGAGCTTAATTCTACATAGACAATTTTCAAATCGGGGATGAAAAAAAAATTTCAAATTTTTACAGGGGTTGCATTGGAATTCCTGACTACCTCGAAGAGCGATACAAAAAAATCCCATTTTCTCGAAAACTATAAGTCGCAGCTCGGCTCCAAAAGCAGATTTGAATTCAGGAAAGGTGCGAGCTTAATTCTACATAAACAATTTTCAAATCGGGGATGAAAAAAAAAAGTCAAAATTTTTACAGGGGTTGCATTGGAATTCCTGACTACCTCGAAGAGCGATACAAAAATCCCATTTTCTCGAAAACTATAAGTCGCAGCTCGGCTCCAAAAGCAGATTTGAATTCAGGAAAGGTGCGAGCTTAATTCTACATAAACAATTTTCAAATCGGGGATGAAAAAAATTGAAAATTTTTACAGGGGTTGCAGTGGAATTCCTGACTACCTCGAAGAGCGATACAAAAATCCCATTTTCTCGGAAACTATAAGTCGCAGCTCGGCTCCAAGAGCAGATTTGAATTCAGGAAAGGTGCGAGCTTAATTCTACATAAACAATTTTCAAATCGGGGATGAAAAAAAAATTTAAAATTTTTACAGGGGTTGCATTGGAATTCCTGACTACCTCGAAGAGCGAAACAAAAATCCCATTTTCTCGAAAACTGTAAGTCGCAGCTCGGCTCCAAAAGCAGATTTGAATTCAGGAAAGGTGCGAGCTTAATTCTACATAAACAATTTTCAAATCGGGGATGAAAAAAAAAGTTTGAAATTTTTACAGGGGTTGCATTGGAATTCCTGACTACCTCGAAGAGCGATACAAAAATCCCATTTTCTCGAAAACTATAAGTCGCAGCTCGGCTCCAAGAGCAGATTTGAATTCAGGAAAGGTGCGAGCTTAATTCTACATAAACAATTTTCAAATCGGGGATGAAAAAAAAAGTTTGAAATTTTTACAGGGGTTGCATTGGAATTCCTGACTACCTCGAAGACGGAAACAAAAATCCCATTTTCTCGAAAACTATAAGTCGCAGCTCGGCTCCAAAAGCAGATTTGAATTCAGGAAAGTTGCGAGCTTAATTCTACATTAACAATTTTCAAATCGGGGATGAAAAAAAAAGTTTCAAATTTTTACAGGGGTTGCATTGGAATTCCTGACTACCTCGAAGACCGATACAAAAATCCCATTTTCTCGAAAACTATAAGTCGCAGCTCGGCTCCAAAAGCAGATTTGAATTCAGGAAAGGTGCGAGCTTAATTCTACATAGACAATTTTCAAATCGGGGATGAAAAAAAAAGTTTCAAATTTTTACAGGGGTTGCATTGGAATTCCTGACTACCTCGAAGGCCGATACAAAAATCCCATTTTCTCGAAAACTATAAGTCGCAGCTCGGCTCCAAAAGCAGATTTGAATTCAGGAAAGGTGCGAGCTTTATTCTACATAAACAATTTTCAAATCGGGGATGAAAAAAAAATTTCAAATTTTTACAGGGGTTGCATTGGAATTCCTGACTACCTCGAAGAGCCATACCAAAATCCCATTTTCTCGAAAACTATAAGTCGCAGCTCGGCTCCAAAAGCAGATTTGAATTCAGGATGAAGCAAAAAATTTCAAATTTTTACAGGGGTTGCATTGGAATTCCTGACTACCTCGAAGACCGAAACAAAAATCCCATTTTCTCGAAAACTATAAGTCGCAGCTCGGCTAAAAAAGCAGATTTGAATTCAGGAAAGGTGCGAGCTTAATTCTACATTAACAATTTTCAAATCGGGGATGAAAAAAAAAGTTTAAAATTTTTACAGGGGTTGCATTGGAATTCCTGACTACTTCGAAGAGCGATACAAAAATCCCATTTTCTCGAAAACTATAAGTCGCAGCTCGGCTCCAAAAGCAGATTTCAATTCAGGAAAGGTGGGAGCTTAATTCTACATAGACAATTTTCAAATCGGGGATGAAAAAAAAAGTTTCAAATTTTTACAGGGGTTGCATTGGAATTCCTGACTACCTCGAAGAGCGATACAAAAATCCCATTTTCTCGAAAACTATAAGTCGCAGCTCGGCTCCAAAAGCAGATTTGAATTCAGGAAAGGTGCGAGCTTAATTCTACATAAACAATTTTCAAATCGGGGATGAAAAAAAAAGTCAAAATTCTTACAAAAATCCCATTTTCTCGAAAACTATAAGTCGCAGCTCGGCTCCAAAAGCAGATTTGAATTCAGGAAAGGTGCGAGCTTAATTCTACGTAAACAATTTTCAAATCGGGGATGAAAAAAAAATTTCAAATTTTTACAGGGGTTGCATTGGAATTCCTGACTACCTCGAAGAGCGATACAAAAATCCCATTTTCTCGAAAACTATAAGTCGCAGCTCGGCTCCAAAAGCAGATTTGAATTCAGGAAAGGTGCGAGCTTAATTCTACACAAACAATTTTCAAATAGGGGATGAAAAAAAAATTTCAAATTTTTACAGGGGTTGCATTGGAATTCCTGACTACGTCGAAGACCGAAACAAAAATCGCATTTTCTCGAAAACTATAAGTCGCAGCTCGGCTCCAAAAGCAGATTTGAATTCAGGAAAGGTGCGAGCTTAATTCTACATAAACAATTTTCAAATCGGGGATGAAAAAAAAAGTTTCAAATTTTTACAGGGGTTGCATTGGAATTCCTGACTACCTCGAAGACCGAAACAAAAATCCCATTTTCTCGGAAACTATAAGTCGCAGCTCGGCTCCAAAAGCAGATTTGAATTCAGGAAAGGTGCGAGGAAAACTAAAAGTCGCAGCTCGGCTCCAAAAGCAGATTTGAATTCAGGAAAGGTGCGAGCTTAATTCTACATAGACAATTTTCAAATCGGGGATGAAAAAAAAAGTTTCAAATTTTTACAGGGGTTGCATTGGAATTCCTGACTACCTCGAAGGCCGATACAAAAATCCCATTTTCTCGAAAACTATAAGTCGCAGCTCGGCTCCAAAAGCAGATTTGAATTCAGGAAAGGTGCGAGCTTTATTCTACATAAACAATTTTCAAATCGGGGATGAAAAAAAAAATTTCAAATTTTTACAGGGGTTGCATTGGAATTCCTGACTACCTCGAAGAGCGATACAAAAATCCCATTTTCTCGAAAACTATAAGTCGCAGCTCGGCTCCAAAAGCAGATTTGAATTCAGGAAAGGTGCGAGCTTAATTCTACATAAACAATTTTCAAATCGGGGATGAAACAAAAAATTTAAAATTTTTACAGGGGTTGCATTGGAATTCCTGACTACCTCGAAGACCGAAACAAAAATCCCATTTTCTCGAAAACTATAAGTCGCAGTTCGGCTCCAAAAGCAGATTTGAATTCAGGAAAGGTGCGAGCTTAATCCTACATAAACAATTTTCAAATCGGGGATGAAAAAAAATTTCAAATTTTTACAAGGGTTGCATCGGAATTCCTGACTACCTCGAAGACCGAAACAAAAATCCCATTTTCTCGAAAACTATAAGTCACAGCTCGGCTCCAAAAGCAGATTTGAATTCAGGAAAGGTGCGAGCTTAATTCTACATAAACAATTTTCAAATCGGGGATGAAAAAAAAAGTTTCAAATTGTTACAGGGGTTGCATTGGAATTCCTGACTACCTCGAAGAGCGATACAAAAATCCCATTTTCTCGAAAACTATAAGTCGCAGCTCGGCTCCAAAAGCAGATTTGAAATTTGGAAAGGTGCGAGCTTAATTCTATATAAACAATTTTCAAATCGGGGATGAAAAAAAAAGTTTAAAATTTTTACAGGGGTTGCATTGGAATTCCTGACTACCTCGAAGAGCGATACAAAATTCCCATTTTCTCGAAAACTATAAGTCGCAGCTCGGCTCCAAAAGCAGATTTGAATTCAGGAAAGGTGCGAGCTTAATTCTACATTAACAATTTTCAAATCGGGGATGAAAAAAAAAAGTTTCAAATTTTTACAGGGGTTGCATTGGAATTCCTGACTACCTCGAAGAGCGATACAAAAATCCCATTTTCTCGGAAACTATAAGTCGCAGCTCGGCTCCAAAAGCAGATTTGAATTCAGGAAAGGTACGAGCTTAATTCTATATAAACAATTTTCAAATCGGGGATGAAAAAAAAAGTTTCAAATTTTTACAGGGGTTGCATTGGAATTCCTGACTACCTCGAGGACCGAAACAAAAATCCCATTTTCTCGGAAACTATAAGTCGCAGCTCGGCTCCAAAAGCAGATTTGAATTCAGGAAAGGTACGAGCTTAATTCTATATAAACAATTTTCAAATCGGGGATGAAAAAAAAGTTTCAAATTTTTACAGGGGTTGCATTGGAATTCCTGACTACCTCGAAGAGCGATACAAAAATCCCATTTTCTCGAAAACTATAAGTCGCAGCTCGGCTCCAAAAGCAGATTTGAATTCAGGAAAGGTGCGAGCTTAATTCTACATAAATAATTTTCAAATCGGGGATGAAAAAAAAATTTCAAATTTTTACAGGGGTTGCATTGGAATTCCTGACTACCTCGAAGAGCGATACAAAAATCCCATTTTCTCGAAAACTATAAGTCGCAGCTCGGCTCCAAAAGCAGATTTGAATTCAGGAAAGGTGCGAGCTTATTCTACATAAACAATTTTCAAATCGGGGATGAAAAAAAAAATTTAAAATTTTTACAGGGGTTGCATTGGAATTCCTGACTACCTCGAAGAGCGATACAAAAATCCCATTTTCTCGAAAACTATAAGTCGCAGCTCGGCTCCAAAAGTAGATTTGAATTCAGGAAAGGTGCGAGCTTAATTCTACATAAACAATTTTCAAATCGGGGATGAAAAAAAAAGTTTCAAATTTTTACAGGGGTTGCATTGGAATTCCTGACTACCTCGAAGAGCGATACAAAAATCCCATTTTCTCGAAAACTATAAGTCGCAGCTCGGCTCCAAAAGCAGATTTGAATTCAGGAAAGGTGCGAGCTTAGTTCTACATAAACAATTTTCAAATCGGGGATGAAAAAAAAAATTTCAAATTTTTACAGGGGTTGCATTGGAATTCCTGACTACCTCGAAGAGCGATACAAAAATACCATTTTCTCGAAAACTATAAGTCGCAGCTCGGCTCCAAAAGCAGATTTGAATTCAGGAAAGGTGCGAGCTTATTCTACATAAACAATTTTCAAATCGGGGATGAAAAAAAAAATTTAAAATTTTTACAGGGGTTGCATTGGAATTCCTGACTACCTCGAAGAGCGATACAAAAATCCCATTTTCTCGAAAACTATAAGTCGCAGCTCGGCTCCAAAAGCAGATTTGAATTCAGGAAAGGTGCGAGCTTAATTCTACATAAACAATTTTCAAATCGGGGATGAAAAAAAAAAGTTTCAAATTTTTACAGGGGTTGCATTGGAATTCCTGACTACCTCGAAGAGCGATACAAAAATCCCATTTTCTCGAAAACTATAAGTCGCAGCTCGGCTCCAAAAGCAGATTTGAATTCAGGAAAGGTGCGAGCTTAATTCTACATTAACAATTTTCAAATCGGGGATGAAAAAAAAAGTTTCAAATTTTTACAGGGGTTGCATTGGAATTCCTGACTACCTCGAAGAGCGATACAAAAATCCCATTTTCTCGAAAACTATAAGTCGCAGCTCGGCTAAAAAAGCAGATTTGAATTCAGGAAAGGTGCGAGCTTATTCTACATAAACAATTTTCAAATCGGGGATGAAAAAAAAAATTTAAAATTTTTACAAGGGTTGCATTGGAATTCCTGACTACCTCGAAGAGCGATACAAAAATCCCATTTTCTCGAAAACTGTAAGTCGCAGCTCGGCTCCAAAAGCAGATTTGAATTCAGGAAAGGTGCGAGCTTAATTCTACATAAATAATTTTCAAATCGGGGATGAAAAAAAAATTTCAAATTTTTACAGGGGTTGCATTGGAATTCCTGACTACCTCGAAGAGCGATACAAAAATCCCATTTTCTCGAAAACTATAAGTCGCAGCTCGGCTCCAAAAGCAGATTTGAATTCAGGAAATGTGCGAGCTTAATTCTACATAAACAATTTTCAAATCGGGGATGAAGAAAAAAAATTCAAATAAAAAAAAATTCCAAATTTTTACAGGGGTTGCATTGGAATTCCTGACTACCTCGAAGAGCGATACAAAAATCCCATTTTCCCGAAAACTATAAGTCGCAGCTCGGCTCCAAAAGCAGATTTAAATTCAGGAAAGGTGCGAGCTCAATTCTACATAAACAATTTTCAAATCGGGGATGAAAAAAAAAATTCAAATTTTTACAGGGGTTGCATTGGAATTCCTGACTACCTCGAAGACCGAAACAAAAATCCCATTTTCTCGAAAACTATAAGTCGCAGCTCGGCTCCAAAAGCAGATTTGAATTCAGGAAAGGTGCGAGCTTAATTCTACATAAACAATTTTCAAATCGGGGATGAAGAAAAAAAATTTAAAATTTTTACAGGGGTTGCATTGGAATTCCTGACTACCTCGAAGAGCGATACAAAAATCCCATTTTCTCGAAAACTATAAGTCGCAGCTCGGCTCCAAAAGCAGATTTGAATTCAGGAAAGGTGCGAGCTTAATTCTACATTAACAATTTTCAAATCGGGGATGAAAAAAAAAGTTTCAAATTTTTACAGGGGTTGCATTGGAATTCCTGACTACCTCGAAGAGCGATACAAAAATACCATTTTCTCGGAAACTATAAGTCGCAGCTCGGCTCCAAAAGCAGATTTGAATTCAGGAAAGGTACGAGCTTAATTCTATATAAACAATTTTCAAATCGGGGATGAAAAAAAAAGTTTCAAATTTTTACAGGGGTTGCATTGGAATTCCTGACTACCTCGAAGAGCGATACAAAAATCCCATTTTCTCGAAAACTATAAGTCGCAGCTCGGCTCCAAGAGCAGATTTGAATTCAGGAAAGGTGCGAGCTTAATTCTACATAAACAATTTTCAAATCGGGGATGAAGAAAAAAAAATTCAAATAAAAAAAAATTCCAAATTTTTACAGGGGTTGCATTGGAATTCCTGACTACCTCGAAGAGCGATACAAAAATCCCATTTTCCCGAAAACTATAAGTCGCAGCTCGGCTCCAAAAGCAGATTTAAATTCAGGAAAGGTGCGAGCTCAATTCTACATAAACAATTTTCAAATCGGGGATGAAAAAAAAAATTCAAATTTTTACAGGGGTTGCATTGGAATTCCTGACTACCTCGAAGACCGAAACAAAAATCCCATTTTCTCGAAAACTATAAGTCGCAGCTCGGCTCCAAAAGCAGATTTGAATTCAGGAAAGGTGCGAGCTTAATTCTACATAAACAATTTTCAAATCGGGGATGAAGAAAAAAAATTTCAAATTTTTACAGGGGTTGCATTGGAATTCCTGACTACCTCGAAGAGCGATACAAAAATCCCATTTTCTCGAAAAATATAAGTCGCAGCTCGGCTCCAAAAGCAGATTTGAATTCAGGAAATGTGTGAGCTTAATCCTACATAAACAATTTTCAAATCGGGGAAGAAAAAAAAAATTTAAAATTTTTACATTGGTTGCATTGGAATTCCTGACTACCTCGAAGACCGAAACAAAAATCCCATTTTCTCGAAAACTATAAGTCGCAGCTCGGCTCCAAAAGCAGATTTGAATTCAGGAAAGGTGCGAGCTTAATTCTACATTAACAATTTTCAAATCGGGGATGAAAAAAAAAGTTTCAAATTTTTACAGGGGTTGCATTGGAATTCCTGACTACCTCGAAGAGCGATACAAAAATACCATTTTCTCGGAAACTATAAGTCGCAGCTCGGCTCCAAAAGCAGATTTGAATTCAGGAAAGGTACGAGCTTAATTCTATATAAACAATTTTCAAATCGGGGATGAAAAAAAAAGTTTCAAATTTTTACAGGGGTTGCATTGGAATTCCTGACTACCTCGAGGACCGAAACAAAAATCCCATTTTCTCGGAAACTATAAGTCGCAGCTCGGCTCCAAAAGCAGATTTGAATTCAGGAAAGGTACGAGCTTAATTCTATATAAACAATTTTCAAATCGGGGATGAAAAAAAAGTTTCAAATTTTTACAGGGGTTGCATTGGAATTCCTGACTACCTCGAAGAGCGATACAAAAATACCATTTTCTCGGAAACTATAAGTCGCAGCTCGGCTCCAAAAGCAGATTTGAATTCAGGAAAGGTACGAGCTTAATTCTATATAAACAATTTTCAAATCGGGGATGAAAAAAAAAGTTTCAAATTTTTACAGGGGTTGCATTGGAATTCCTGACTACCTCGAAGAGCGATACAAAAATCCCAATTTCTCGAAAACTATAAGTCGCAGCTCGGCTCCAAGAGCAGATTTGAATTCAGGAAAGGTGCGAGCTTAATTCTACATAAACAATTTTCAAATCGGGGATGAAAAAAAAAATTTAAAATTTTTACAAGGGTTGCATTGGAATTCCTGACTACCTCGAAGAGCGATACAAAAATCCCATTTTCTCGAAAACTATAAGTCGCAGCTCGGCTCCAAAAGCAGATTTGAATTCAGGAAAGGTGCGAGCTTAATTCTACATAAACAATTTTCAAATCGGGGATGAAGAAAAAAAAATTCAAATAAAAAAAAATTCCAAATTTTTACAGGGGTTGCATTGGAATTCCTGACTACCTCGAAGAGCGATACAAAAATCCCATTTTCCCGAAAACTATAAGTCGCAGCTCGGCTCCAAAAGCAGATTTAAATTCAGGAAAGGTGCGAGCTCAATTCTACATAAACAATTTTCAAATCGGGGATGAAAAAAAAAATTCAAATTTTTACAGGGGTTGCATTGGAATTCCTGACTACCTCGAAGACCGAAACAAAAATCCCATTTTCTCGAAAACTATAAGTCGCAGCTCGGCTCCAAAAGCAGATTTGAATTCAGGAAAGGTGCGAGCTTAATTCTACATAAACAATTTTCAAATCGGGTATGAAGAAAAAAAAATTCAAATAAAAAAAAATTCCAAATTTTTACAGGGGTTGCATTGGAATTCCTGACTACCTCGAAGAGCGATACAAAAATCCCATTTTCCCGAAAACTATAAGTCGCAGCTCGGCTCCAAAAGCAGATTTAAATTCAGGAAAGGTGCGAGCTCAATTCTACATAAACAATTTTCAAATCGGGGATGAAAAAAAAAATTCAAATTTTTACAGGGGTTGCATTGGAATTCCTGACTACCTCGAAGAGCGATACAAAAATCCCATTTTCTCGAAAAATATAAGTCGCAGCTCGGCTCCAAAAGCAGATTTGAATTCAGGAAATGTGTGAGCTTAATCCTACATAAACAATTTTCAAATCGGGGAAGAAAAAAAAAATTTAAAATTTTTACATTGGTTGCATTGGAATTCCTGACTACCTCGAAGACCGAAACAAAAATCCCATTTTCTCGAAAACTATAAGTCGCAGCTCGGCTCCAAAAGCAGATTTGAATTCAGGAAAGGTGCGAGCTTAATTCTACATAAACAATTTTCAAATCGGGGATGAAAAAAAAAATTTAAAATTTTTACAAGGGTTGCATTGGAATTCCTGACTACCTCGAAGAGCGATACAAAAATCCCATTTTCTCGAAAACTATAAGTCGCAGCTCGGCTCCAAAAGCAGATTTGAATTCAGGAAAGGTGCGAGCTTAATTCTACATAAACAATTTTCAAATCGGGGATGAAGAAAAAAAAATTCAAATAAAAAAAAATTCCAAATTTTTACAGGGGTTGCATTGGAATTCCTGACTAAATCGAAGAGAAACTTTTTTTTTCATCCCCGATTTGAAAATTGTTAATGTAGAATTAAGCTCGCACCTTTCCTGAATTCAAATCTGCTTTTGGAGCCGAGCTGCGACTTATAGTTTTCGAGAAAATGGGATTTTTGTATCGCTCTTCGAGGTAGTCAGGAATTCCAATGCAACCCCTGTAAAAATTTGAAATTTTTTTTTCATCCCCGATTTGAAAATTATTTATGTAGAATTAAGCTCGCACCTTTCCTGAATTCAAATCTGCTTTTGGAGCCGAGCTGCGACTTATAGTTTTCGAGAAAATGGGATTTTTGTATCGCTCTTCGAGGTAGTCAGGAATTCCAATGCAACCCCTGTAAAAATTTTAAATTTTTTTTTTCATCCCCGATTTGAAAATTGTTTATGTAGAATAAGCTCGCACCTTTCCTGAATTCAAATCTGCTTTTGGAGCCGAGCTGCGACTTATAGTTTTCGAGAAAATGGGATTTTTGTTTCGGTCTTCGAGGTAGTCAGGAATTCCAATGCAACCCCTGTAAAAATTTGAATTTTTTTTTTCATCCCCGATTTGAAAATTGTTTATGTAGGATTAAGCTCACACATTTCCTGAATTCAAATTTGATTCCAATGCAACCCCTGTAAAAATTTGAAAATTTTTTTTCATCCCCAATTTGAAAATTGTTTATGTAGAATTAAGCTCGCACCTTTCCTGAGTTCAAATCTGCTTTTGGGGTTGTGCTGCGACTTATAGTTTTCGAGAAAATGGGATTCTTGTAACGCTCTTCGAGGCAGTCAGAAATTCCAATGCAACCCCTGTAAAAATTTGAAAATTTTTTTTTCATCCCCAATTTGAAAATTGTTTATGTAGAATTAAGCTCGCACCTTTCCTGAGTTCAAATCTGCTTTTGGGGTTGTGCTGCGACTTATAGTTTTCGAGAAAATGGGATTTCTGTAACGCTCTTCGAGGCAGTCAGAAATTCCAATGCAACCCCTGTAAAAATTTGAAAATTTTTTTTTCATCCCCAATTTGAAAATTGTTTATGTAGAATTAAGCTCGCACCTTTCCTGAGTTCAAATCTGCTTTTGGGGTTGTGCTGCGACTTATAGTTTTCGAGAAAATGGGATTCTTGTAACGCTCTTCGAGGCAGTCAGAAATTCCAATGCAACCCCTGTAAAAATTTGAAAATTTTTTTTTCATCCCCAATTTGAAAATTGTTTATGTAGAATTAAGCTCGCACCTTTCCTGAGTTCAAATCTGCTTTTGGGGTTGTGCTGCGACTTATAGTTTTCGAGAAAATGGGATTCTTGTAACGCTCTTCGAGGCAGTCAGAAATTCCAATGCAACCCCTGTAAAAATTTGAAAATTTTTTTTTCATCCCCAATTTGAAAATTGTTTATGTAGAATTAAGCTCGCACCTTACCTGAGTTCAAATCTGCTTTTGGGGTTGTGCTGCGACTTATAGTTTTCGAGAAAATGGGATTTTTGTAACGCTCTTCGAGGTAGTCAGAAATTCCAATGCAACCCCTTTAAAAATTTGAAATTTTTTTTTTCATCCCCAATTTGAAAATTGTTTATGTAGAATTAAGCTCGCACCTTTCCTGAGTTCAAATCTGCTTTTGGGGTTGTGCTGCGAATTATAGTTTTCGAGAAAATGGGATTCTTGTAACGCTCTTCGAGGTAGTCAGAAATTCCAATGCAACCCCTGTAAAAATTTGAAAATTTTTTTTTCATCCCCAATTTGAAAATTGTTTATGTAGAATTAAGCTCGCACCTTTCCTGAGTTCAAATCTGCTTTTGGGGTTGAGCTGCGACGTATAGTTTTCGAGAAAATGGGATTCTTGTAACGCTCTTCGAGGCAGTCAGAAATTCCAATGCAACCCCTGTAAAAATTTGAAAATTTTTTTTTCATCCCCAATTTGAAAATTGTTTATGTAGAATTAAGCTCGCACCTTTCCTGAGTTCAAATCTGCTTTTGGGGTTGTGCTGCGACTTATAGTTTTCGAGAAAATGGGATTCTTGTAACGCTCTTCGAGGCAGTCAGAAATTCCAATGCAACCCCTGTAAAAATTTGAAAATTTTTTTTCATCCCCAATTTGAAAATTGTTTATGTAGAATTAAGCTCGCACCATTCCTGAGTTCAAATCTGCTTTTGGGGTTGTGCTGCGACTTATAGTTTTCGAGAAAATGGGATTCTTGTGACGCTCTTCGAGGCAGTCAGAAATTCCAATGCAACCCCTGTAAAAATTTGAAAATTTTTTTTCATCCCCAATTTGAAAATTGTTTATGTAGAATTAAGCTCGCACCTTTCCTGAGTTCAAATCAATTTGAAAATTGTTTATGTAGAATTAAGCTCGCACCTTTCCTGAGTTCAAATCTGCTTTTGGGGTTGTGCTGCGACTTATAGTTTTCGAGAAAATGGGATTCTTGTAACGCTCTTCGAGGCAGTCAGAAATTCCAATGCAACCCCTGTAAAAATTTGAAAATTTTTTTTTCATCCCCAATTTGAAAATTGTTTATGTAGAATTAAGCTCGCACCTTTCCTGAGTTCAAATCTGCTTTTGGGGTTGTGCTGCGACTTATAGTTTTCGAGAAAATGGGATTCTTGTAACGCTCTTCGAGGCAGTCAGAAATTCCAATGCAACCCCCGTAAAAATTTGAAAATTTTTTTTTCATCCCCAATTTGAAAATTGTTTATGTAGAATTAAGCTCGCACCTTTCCTGAGTTCAAATCTGCTTTTGGGGTTGTGCTGCGACTTATAGTTTTCGAGAAAATGGGATTTCTGTAACGCTCTTCGAGGCAGTCAGAAATTCCAATGCAACCCCTGTAAAAATTTGAAAATTTGTTTTTCATCCCCAATTTGAAAATTGTTTATGTAGAATTAAGCTCGCACCTTTCCTGAGTTCAAATCTGCTTTTGGGGTTGTGCTGCGACTTATAGTTTTCGAGAAAATGGGATTCTTGTGACGCTCTTCGAGGCAGTCAGAAATTCCAATGCAACCCCTGTAAAAATTTGAAAATTTTTTTTTCATCCCCAATTTGAAAATTGTTTATGTAGAATTAAGCTCGCACCTTTCCTGAGTTCAAATCTGCTTTTGGGGTTGTGCTGCGACTTATAGTTTTCGAGAAAATGGGATTTCTGTAACGCTCTTCGAGGCAGTCAGAAATTCCAATGCAACCCCTGTAAAAATTTGAAAATTTGTTTTTCATCCCCAATTTGAAAATTGTTTATGTAGAATTAAGCTCGCACCTTTCCTGAGTTCAAATCTGCTTTTGGGGTTGTGCTGCGACTTATAGTTTTCGAGAAAATGGGATTCTTGTGACGCTCTTCGAGGCAGTCAGAAATTCCAATGCAACCCCTGTAAAAATTTGAAAATTTTTTTTTCATCCCCAATTTGAAAATTGTTTATGTAGAATTAAGCTCGCACCTTTCCTGAGTTCAAATCTGCTTTTGGGGTTGAGCTGCGACTTATAGTTTTCGAGAAAATGGGATTTTTGTAACGCTCTTCGAGGCAGTCAGAAATTCCAATGCAACCCCTGTAAAAATTTGAAAATTTGTTTTTCATCCCCAATTTGAAAATTGTTTATGTAGAATTAAGCTCGCACCTTTCCTGAGTTCAAATCTGCTTTTGGGGTTGTGCTGCGACTTATAGTTTTCGAGAAAATGGGATTTTTGTAACGCTCTTCGAGGTAGTCAGAAATTCCAATGCAACCCCTTTAAAAATTTGAAAATTTTTTTTTCATCCCCAATTTGAAAATTGTTTATGTAGAATTAAGCTCGCACCTTTCCTGAGTTCAAATCTGCTTTTGGGGTTGTGCTGCGAATTATAGTTTTCGAGAAAATGGGATTCTTGTAACGCTCTTCGAGGCAGTCAAAAATTCCAATGCAACCCCTGTAAAATTTTGAAAATTTTTTTTTCATCCCCAATTTGAAAATTGTTTATGTAGGATTAAGCTCGCACCTTTCCTGAGTTCAAATCTGCTTTTGGGGTTGAGCTGCGACTTATAGTTTTCGAGAAAATGGGATTCTTGTAACGCTCTTCGAGGTAGTCAGAAATTCCAATGCAACCCCTGTAAAAATTTGAAAATTTTTTTTTCATCCCCCATTTGAAAATTGTTTATGTAGAATTAAGCTCGCACCTTTCCTGAGTTCAAATCTGCTTTTGGGGTTGAGCTGCGACGTATAGTTTTCGAGAAAATGGGATTCTTGTAACGCTCTTCGAGGCAGTCAGAAATTCCAATGCAACCCCTGTAAAAATTTGAAAATTTTTTTTTCATCCCCAATTTGAAAATTGTTTATGTAGAATTAAGCTCGCACCTTTCCTGAGTTCAAATCTGCTTTTGGGGTTGTGCTGCGACTTATAGTTTTCGAGAAAATGGGATTCTTGTAACGCTCTTCGAGGCAGTCAGAAATTCCAATGCAACCCCTGTAAAAATTTGAAAATTTTTTTTCATCCCCAATTTGAAAATTGTTTATGTAGAATTAAGCTCGCACCTTTCCTGAGTTCAAATCTGCTTTTGGGGTTGTGCTGCGACTTATAGTTTTCGAGAAAATGGGATTCTTGTGACGCTCTTCGAGGCAGTCAGAAATTCCAATGCAACCCCTGTAAAAATTTTAAAATTTTTTTTCATCCCCAATTTGAAAATTGTTTATGTAGAATTAAGCTCGCACCTTTCCTGAGTTCAAATCAATTTGAAAATTGTTTATGTAGAATTAAGCTCGCACCTTTCCTGAGTTCAAATCTGCTTTTGGGGTTGTGCTGCGACTTATAGTTTTCGAGAAAATGGGATTCTTGTAACGCTCTTCGAGGCAGTCAGAAATTCCAATGCAACCCCTGTAAAAATTTGAAAATTTTTTTTTCATCCCCAATTTGAAAATTGTTTATGTAGAATTAAGCTCGCACCTTTCCTGAGTTCAAATCTGCTTTTGGGGTTGTGCTGCGACTTATAGTTTTCGAGAAAATGGGATTCTTGTAACGCTCTTCGAGGCAGTCAGAAATTCCAATGCAACCCCTGTAAAAATTTGAAAATTTTTTTTTCATCCCCAATTTGAAAATTGTTTATGTAGAATTAAGCTCGCACCTTTCCTGAGTTCAAATCTGCTTTTGGGGTTGTGCTGCGACTTATAGTTTTCGAGAAAATGGGATTTCTGTAACGCTCTTCGAGGCAGTCAGAAATTCCAATGCAACCCCTGTAAAAATTTGAAAATTTGTTTTTCATCCCCAATTTGAAAATTGTTTATGTAGAATTAAGCTCGCACCTTTCCTGAGTTCAAATCTGCTTTTGGGGTTGTGCTGCGACTTATAGTTTTCGAGAAAATGGGATTCTTGTGACGCTCTTCGAGGCAGTCAGAAATTCCAATGCAACCCCTGTAAAAATTTGAAAATTTTTTTTATCCCCAATTTGAAAATTGTTTATGTAGAATTAAGCTCTCACCTTTCCTGAGTTCAAATCTGCTTTTGGGGTTGTGCTGCGACTTATAGTTTTCGAGAAAATGGGATTCTTGTAACGCTCTTCGAGGCAGTCAGAAATTCCAATGCAACCCCTGTAAAAATTTGAAAATTTTTTTTTCATCCCCAATTTTAAAATTGTTTATGTAGAATTAAGCTCGCACCTTTCCTGAGTTCAAATCTGCTTTTGGGGTTGTGCTGCGACTTATAGTTTTCGAGAAAATGGGATTTTTGTAACGCTCTTCGAGGCAGTCAGAAATTCCAATGCAACCCCTGTAAAAATTTGAAAATTTTTTTTTCATCCCCAATTTGAAAATTGTTTATGTAGAATTAAGCTCGCACCTTTCCTGAGTTCAAATCTGCTTTTGGGGTTGTGCTGCGACTTATAGTTTTCGAGAAAATGGGATTCTTGTAACGCTCTTCGAGGCAGTCAGAAATTCCAATGCAACCCCTGTAAAAATTTGAAAATTTTTTTTTCACCCCCAATTTGAAAATTGTTTATGTAGAATTAAGCTCGCACCTTTCCTGAGTTCAAATCTGCTTTTGGGGTTGTGCTGCGACTTATAGTTTTCGAGAAAATGGGATTCTTGTAACGCTCTTAGAAGCAGTCAGAAATTCCAATGCAACCCCTGTAAAAATTTGAGAATTTTTTTTTCATCCCCAATTTGAAAATTGTTTATGTAGAATTAAGCTCGCACCTTTCCTGAGTTCAAATCTGCTTTTGGGGTTGTGCTGTGACTTATAGTTTTCGAGAAAATGGGATTCTTGTAACGCTCTTCGAGGCAGTCAGAAATACCAATGCAACCCCTGTAAAAATTAGAAAATTTTTTTTTCATCCCCAATTTAAAAATTGTTTATGTAGAATTAAGCTCGCACCTTTCCTGAGTTCAAATCTGCTTTTAGGGTTGTGCTGCGACTTATAGTTTTCGAGAAAATGGGATTTTTGTAACGCTCTTCGAGGCAGTCAGAAATTCCAATGCAACCCCTGTAAAAATTTGAAAATTTTTTTTTCATCCCCAATTTGAAAATTGTTTATGTAGAATTAAGCTCGCACCTTTCCTGAGTTCAAATCTGCTTTTGGGGTTGAGCTGCGACTTATAGTTTTCGAGAAAATGGGATTTTTGTAACGCTCTTCGAGGCAGTCAGAAATTCCAATGCAACCCCTGTAAAAATTTGAAAATTTTTTTTTCATCCCCAATTTGAAAATTGTTTATGTAGAATTAAGCTCGCACCTTTCCTGAGTTCAAATCTGCTTTTGGGGTTGTGCTGCGACTTATAGTTTTCGAGAAAATGGGATTCTTGTAACGCTCTTCGAGGCAGTCCGAAATTCCAATGCAACCCCTGTAAAAATTTGAAAATTTTTTTTTCATCCCCAATTTGAAAATTGTTTATGTAGAATTAAGCTCGCACCTTTCCTGAGTTCAAATCTGCTTTTGGGGTTGTGCTGCGACTTATAGTTTTCGAGAAAATGGGATTTCTGTAACGCTCTTCGAGGCAGTCAGAAATTCCAATGCAACCCCTGTAAAAATTTGAAAATTTTTTTTTCATCCCCAATTTGCCAATTGTTTATGTAGAATTAAGCTCGCACCTTTCCTGAGTTCAAATCTGCTTTTGGGGTTGTGCTGCGACTTATAGTTTTCGAGAAAATGGGATTCTTGTGACGCTCTTCGAGGCAGTCAGAAATTCCAATGCACAACCCCTGTAAAAATTAGAAAATTTTTTTTTCATCCCCAATTTAAAAATTGTTTATGTAGAATTAAGCTCGCACCTTTCCTGAGTTCAAATCTGCTTTTGGGGTTGTGCTGCGACTTATAGTTTTCGAGAAAATGGGATTCTTGTAACGCTCTTCAGAAATTCCAATGCAACCCCTGTAAAAATTTGAAAATTTTTTTTTCATCCCCAATTTGAAAATTGTTTATGTAGAATTAAGCTCGCACCTTTCCTGAGTTCAAATCTGCTTTTGGGGTTGTGCTGCGACTTATAGTTTTCGAGAAAATGGGATTCTTGTAACGCTCTTCGAGGCAGTCAGAAATTCCAATGCAACCCCTGTAAAAATTTGAAAATTTTTTTTTCATTACCAATTTGAAAATTGTTTATGTAGAATTAAGCTCGCACCTTTCCTGAGTTCAAATCTGCTTTTAGGGTTGTGCTGCGACTTATAGTTTTCGAGAAAATGGGATTTTTGTAACGCTCTTCGAGGCAGTCAGAAATTCCAATGCAACCCCTGTAAAAATTTGAAAATTTTTTTTTCATCCCCAATTTGAAAATTGTTTATGTAGAATTAAGCTCGCACCTTTCCTGAGTTCAAATCTGCTTTTGGGGTTGTGCTGCGACTTATAGTTTTCGAGAAAATGGGATTCTTGTAACGCTCTTCGAGGCAGTCAGAAATTCCAATGCAACCCCTGTAAAAATTTGAAAATTTTTTTTTCATCCCCAATTTGAAAATTGTTTATGTAGAATTAAGCTCGCACCTTTCCTGAGTTCAAATCTGCTTTTGGGGTTGTGCTGCGACTTATAGTTTTCGAGAAAATGGGATTTCTGTAACGCTCTTCGAGGCAGTCAGAAATTCCAATGCAACCCCTGTAAAAATTTGAAAATTTTTTTTTCATCCCCAATTTGCCAATTGTTTATGTAGAATTAAGCTCGCACCTTTCCTGAGTTCAAATCTGCTTTTGGGGTTGTGCTGCGACTTATAGTTTTCGAGAAAATGGGATTCTTGTGACGCTCTTCGAGGCAGTCAGAAATTCCAATGCAACCCCTGTAAAAATTTGAAAATTTTTTTTTCATCCCCGATTTGAAAATTGTTTATGTAGAATTAAGCTCGCACCTTTCCTGAGTTCAAATCTGCTTTTGGGGTTGTGCTGCGACTTATAGTTTTCGAGAAAATGGGATTTTTGTAACGCTCTTCGAGGCAGTCAGAAATTCCAATGCAACCCCTGTAAAAATTTGAAAATTTTTTTTTCATCCCCAATTTGAAAATTGTTTATGTAGAATTAAGCTCGCACCTTTCCTGAGTTCAAATCTGCTTTTGGGGTTGTGCTGCGACTTATAGTTTTCGAGAAAATGGGATTTTTGTAACGCTCTTCGAGGCAGTCAGAAATTCCAATGCAACCCCTGTAAAAATTTGAAAATTTTTTTTTCACCCCCAATTTGAAAATTGTTTATGTAGAATTAAGCTCGCACCTTTCCTGAGTTCAAATCTGCTTTTGGGGTTGTGCTGCGACTTATAGTTTTCGAGAAAATGGGATTCTTGTAACGCTCTTCGAAGCAGTCAGAAATTCCAATGCAACCCCTGTAAAAATTTGAGAATTTTTTTTTCATCCCCAATTTGAAAATTGTTTATGTAGAATTAAGCTCGCACCTTTCCTGAGTTCAAATCTGCTTTTGGGGTTGTGCTGTGACTTATAGTTTTCGAGAAAATGGGATTCTTGTAACGCTCTTCGAGGCAGTCAGAAATACCAATGCAACCCCTGTAAAAATTAGAAAATTTTTTTTTCATCCCCAATTTAAAAATTGTTTATGTAGAATTAAGCTCGCACCTTTCCTGAGTTCAAATCTGCTTTTGGGGTTGTGCTGCGACTTATAGTTTTCGAGAAAATGGGATTCTTGTAACGCTCTTCGAGGCAGTCCGAAATTCCAATGCAACCCCTGTAAAAATTTGAAAATTTTTTTTTCATCCCCAATTTGAAAATTGTTTATGTAGAATTAAGCTCGCACCTTTCCTGAGTTCAAATCTGCTTTTGGGGTTGTGCTGCGACTTATAGTTTTCGAGAAAATGGGATTCTTGTAACGCTCTTCGAGGCAGTCAGAAATTCCAATGCAACCCCTGTAAAAATTTGAAAATTTTTTTTTCATCCCCAATTTGAAAATTGTTTATGTAGAATTAAGCTCGCACCTTTCCTGAGTTCAAATCTGCTTTTAGGGTTGTGCTGCGACTTATAGTTTTCGAGAAAATGGGATTTTTGTAACGCTCTTCGAGGCAGTCAGAAATTCCAATGCAACCCCTGTAAAAATTTGAAAATTTTTTTTTCATCCCCAATTTGAAAATTGTTTATGTAGAATTAAGCTCGCACCTTTCCTGAGTTCAAATCTGCTTTTGGGGTTGTGCTGCGACTTATAGTTTTCGAGAAAATGGGATTTCTGTAACGCTCTTCGAGGCAGTCAGAAATTCCAATGCAACCCCTGTAAAAATTTGAAAATTTTTTTTTCATCCCCAATTTGCCAATTGTTTATGTAGAATTAAGCTCGCACCTTTCCTGAGTTCAAATCTGCTTTTGGGGTTGTGCTGCGACTTATAGTTTTCGAGAAAATGGGATTCTTGTGACGCTCTTCGAGGCAGTCAGAAATTCCAATGCAACCCCTGTAAAAATTTGAAAATTTTTTTTTCATCCCCGATTTGAAAATTGTTTATGTAGAATTAAGCTCGCACCTTTCCTGAGTTCAAATCTGCTTTTGGGGTTGTGCTGCGACTTATAGTTTTCGAGAAAATGGGATTTTTGTAACGCTCTTCGAGGCAGTCAGAAATTCCAATGCAACCCCTGTAAAAATTTGAAAATTTTTTTTTCATCCCCAATTTGAAAATTGTTTATGTAGAATTAAGCTCGCACCTTTCCTGAGTTCAAATCTGCTTTTGGGGTTGTGCTGCGACTTATAGTTTTCGAGAAAATTTTTCCTGTAAAAATTTGAAAATTTTTTTTTCACCCCCAATTTGAAAATTGTTTATGTAGAATTAAGCTCGCACCTGTCCTGAGTTCAAATCTGCTTTTGGGGTTGTGCTACGACTTATAGTTTTCGAGAAAATGGGAATTTTGTAACGCTCTTCGAGGCAGTCAGAAATTCCAATGCAACCCCTGTAAAAATTTGAGAATTTTTTTTTCATCCCCAATTTGAAAATTGTTTATGTAGAATGAAGCTCGCACCTTTCCTGAGTTCAAATCTGCTTTTGGGGTTGTGCGGTGACTTATAGTTTTCGAGAAAATGGGATTCTTGTAACGCTCTTCGAGGCAGTCAGAAATTCCAATGCAACCCCTGTAAAAATTTCAAAATTTTTTTTTCATCCCCAATTTGAAAATTGTTTATGTAGAATTAAGCTCGCACCTTTCCTGAGTTCAAATCTGCTTTTGGGGTTGTGCTGCGACTTATAGTTTTCGAGAAAATGGGATTCTTGTAACGCTCTTCGAGGCAGTCAGAAATTCCAATGCAACCCCTGTAAAAATTTGAAAATTTTTTTTTCATCCCCAATTTGAAAAGTGTTTATGTAGAATTAAGCTCGCACCTTTCCTGAGTTCAAATCTGCTTTTGGGGTTGAGCTGCGACTTATAGTTTTCGAGAAAATGGGATTCTTGTAACGCTCTTCGAGGCAGTCAGAAATTCCAATGCAACCCCTGTAAAAATTTGAAAATTTTTTTTTCATCCCCAATTTGAAAATTGTTTATGTAGAATTAAGCTCGCACCTTTCCTGAGTTCAAATCTGCTTTTGGGGTTGTGCTGCGACTTATAGTTTTCGAGAAAATGGGATTCTTGTAACGCTCTTCGAGGCAGTCAGAAATTCCAATGCAACCCCTGTAAAAATTTGAAAATTTTTTTTCATCCCCAATTTGAAAATTGTTTATGTAGAATTAAGCTCGCACCTTTCCTGAGTTCAAATCTGCTTTTGGGGTTGTGCTGCGACTTATAGTTTTCGAGAAAATGGGATTTTTGTAACGCTCTTCGAGGCAGTCAGAAATTCCAATGCAACCCCTGTAAAAATTTGAAAATTTTTTTATCATCCCCAATTTGAAAATTGTTTATGTAGAATTAAGCTCGCACCTTTCCTGAGTTCAAATCTGCTTTTGGGGTTGAGCTGCGACTTATAGTTTTCGAGAAAATGGGATTCTTGTAACGCTCTTCGAGGCAGTCAGAAATTCCAATGCAACCCCTGTAAAAATTTGAAAATTTTTTCTTCATCCCCAATTTGAAAATTGTTTATGTAGGATTAAGCTCGCACCTTTCCTGAGTTCAAATCTGCTTTTGGGGTTGTGCTACGACTTATAGTTTTCGAGAAAATGGGATTTTTGTAACGCTCTTCGAGGCAGTCAGAAATTCCAATGCAACCCCTGTAAAAATTTGAGAATTTTTTTTTCATCCCCAATTTGAAAATTGTTTATGTAGGATTAAGCTCGCACCTTTCCTGAGTTCAAATCTGCTTTTGGGGTTGTGCTACGACTTATAGTTTTCGAGAAAATGGGATTTTTGTAACGCTCTTCGAGGCAGTCAGAAATTCCAATGCAACCCCTGTAAAAATTTGAGAATTTTTTTTTCATCCCCAATTTGAAAATTGTTTATGTAGAATGAAGCTCGCACCTTTCCTGAGTTCAAATCTGCTTTTGGGGTTGTGCTGCGACTTATAGTTTTCGAGAAAATGGGATTCTTGTAACGCTCTTCGAGGCAGTCAGAAATTCCAATGCAACCCCTGTAAAAATTTGAAAATTTTTTCTTCATCCCCAATTTGAAAATTGTTTATGTAGAATGAAGCTCGCACCTTTCCTGAGTTCAAATCTGCTTTTGGGGTTGTGCTGCGACTTATAGTTTTCGAGAAAATGGGATTCTTGTAACGCTCTTCGAGGTAGTCAGAAAGTCCAATGCAACCCCTGTAGAAATTTGAAAATTTGTTTTTCATCCCCAATTTGAAAATTGTGTATGTAGAATTAAGCTCGCACCTTTCCTGAGTTCAAATCTGCTTTTGGGGTTGAGCTGCGACGTATAGTTTTCGAGAAAATGGGATTCTTGTAACGCTCTTCGAAGCAGTCAGAAATTCCAATGCAACCCCTGTAAAAATTTGAAAATTTTTTTTTCATCCCCAATTTGAAAATTGTTTATGTAGAATTAAGCTCGCACCTTTCCTGAGTTCAAATCTGCTTTTGGGGTTGTGCTGCGACTTATAGTTTTCGAGAAAATGGGATTCTTGTAACGCTCTTCGAGGCAGTCAGAAATTCCAATGCAACCCCTGTAAAAATTTGAAAATTTTTTTTCATCCCCAATTTGAAAATTGTTTATGTAGAATTAAGCTCGCACCTTTCCTGAGTTCAAATCTGCTTTTGGGGTTGTGCTGCGACTTATAGTTTTCGAGAAAATGGGATTCTTGTGACGCTCTTCGAGGCAGTCAGAAATTCCAATGCAACCCCTGTAAAAATTTGAAAATTTTTTTTCATCCCCAATTTGAAAATTGTTTATGTAGAATTAAGCTCGCACCTTTCCTGAGTTCAAATCAATTTGAAATTGTTTATGTAGAATTAAGCTCGCACCTTTCCTGAGTTCAAATTTGCTTTTGGGGTTGTGCTGCGACTTATAGTTTTCGAGAAAATGGGATTCTTGTAACGCTCTTCGAGGCAGTCAGAAATTCCAATGCAACCCCTGTAAAAATTTGAAAATTTTTTTTTCATCCCCAATTTGAAAATTGTTTATGTAGAATTAAGCTCGCACCTTTCCTGAGTTCAAATCTGCTTTTGGGGTTGTGCTGCGACTTATAGTTTTCGAGAAAATGGGATTTCTGTAACGCTCTTCGAGGCAGTCAGAAATTCCAATGCAACCCCTGTAAAAATTTGAAAATTTTTTTTTCATCCCCAATTTGAAAATTGTTTATGTAGAATTAAGCTCGCACCTTTCCTGAGTTCAAATCTGCTTTTGGGGTTGTGCTGCGAATTATAGTTTTCGAGAAAATGGGATTCTTGTAACGCTCTTCGAGGCAGTCAAAAATTCCAATGCAACCCCTGTAAAATTTTGAAAATTTTTTTTTCATCCCCAATTTGAAAATTGTTTATGTAGGATTAAGCTCGCACCTTTCCTGAGTTCAAATCTGCTTTTGGGGTTGAGCTGCGACTTATAGTTTTCGAGAAAATGGGATTCTTGTAACGCTCTTCGAGGTAGTCAGAAATTCCAATGCAACCCCTGTAAAAATTTGAAAATTTTTTTTTCATCCCCAATTTGAAAATTGTTTATGTAGAATTAAGCTCGCACCTTTCCTGAGTTCAAATCTGCTTTTGGGGTTGAGCTGCGACGTATAGTTTTCGAGAAAATGGGATTCTTGTAACGCTCTTCGAGGCAGTCAGAAATTCCAATGCAACCCCTGTAAAAATTTGAAAATTTTTTTTTCATCCCCAATTTGAAAATTGTTTATGTAGAATTAAGCTCGCACCTTTCCTGAGTTCAAATCTGCTTTTGGGGTTGTGCTGCGACTTATAGTTTTCGAGAAAATGGGATTCTTGTAACGCTCTTCGAGGCAGTCAGAAATTCCAATGCAACCCCTGTAAAAATTTGAAATTTTTTTTTCATCCCCAATTTGAAAATTGTTTATGTAGAATTAAGCTCGCACCTTTCCTGAGTTCAAATCTGCTTTTGGGGTTGTGCTGCGACTTATAGTTTTCGAGAAAATGGGATTCTTGTGACGCTCTTCGAGGCAGTCAGAAATTCCAATGCAACCCCTGTAAAAATTTGAAAATTTTTTTTCATCCCCAATTTGAAAATTGTTTATGTAGAATTAAGCTCGCACCTTTCCTGAGTTCAAATCAATTTGAAAATTGTTTATGTAGAATTAAGCTCGCACCTTTCCTGAGTTCAAATCTGCTTTTGGGGTTGTGCTGCGACTTATAGTTTTCGAGAAAATGGGATTCTTGTAACGCTCTTCGAGGCAGTCAGAAATTCCAATGCAACCCCTGTAAAAATTTGAAAATTTTTTTTTCATCCCCAATTTGAAAATTGTTTATGTAGAATTAAGCTCGCACCTTTCCTGAGTTCAAATCTGCTTTTGGGGTTGTGCTGCGACTTATAGTTTTCGAGAAAATGGGATTTCTGTAACGCTCTTCGAGGCAGTCAGAAATTCCAATGCAACCCCTGTAAAAATTTGAAAATTTTTTTTTCATCCCCAATTTGCCAATTGTTTATGTAGAATTAAGCTCGCACCTTTCCTGAGTTCAAATCTGCTTTTGGGGTTGTGCTGCGACTTATAGTTTTCGAGAAAATGGGATTCTTGTGACGCTCTTCGAGGCAGTCAGAAATTCCAATGCAACCCCTGTAAAAATTTGAAAATTTTTTTTTCATCCCCGATTTGAAAATTGTTTATGTAGAATTAAGCTCGCACCTTTCCTGAGTTCAAATCTGCTTTTGGGGTTGTGCTGCGACTTATAGTTTTCGAGAAAATGGGATTTTTGTAACGCTCTTCGAGGCAGTCAGAAATTCCAATGCAACCCCTGTAAAAATTTGAAAATTTTTTTTTCATCCCCAATTTGAAAATTGTTTATGTAGAATTAAGCTCGCACCTTTCCTGAGTTCAAATCTGCTTTTGGGGTTGTGCTGCGACTTATAGTTTTCGAGAAAATTTTTCCTGTAAAAATTTGAAAATTTTTTTTTCACCCCCAATTTGAAAATTGTTTATGTAGAATTAAGCTCGCACCTGTCCTGAGTTCAAATCTGCTTTTGGGGTTGTGCTACGACTTATAGTTTTCGAGAAAATGGGAATTTTGTAACGCTCTTCGAGGCAGTCAGAAATTCCAATGCAACCCCTGTAAAAATTTGAGAATTTTTTTTTCATCCCCAATTTGAAAATTGTTTATGTAGAATGAAGCTCGCACCTTTCCTGAGTTCAAATCTGCTTTTGGGGTTGTGCGGTGACTTATAGTTTTCGAGAAAATGGGATTCTTGTAACGCTCTTCGAGGCAGTCAGAAATTCCAATGCAACCCCTGTAAAAATTTCAAAATTTTTTTTTCATCCCCAATTTGAAAATTGTTTATGTAGAATTAAGCTCGCACCTTTCCTGAGTTCAAATCTGCTTTTGGGGTTGTGCTGCGACTTATAGTTTTCGAGAAAATGGGATTCTTGTAACGCTCTTCGAGGCAGTCAGAAATTCCAATGCAACCCCTGTAAAAATTTGAAAATTTTTTTTTCATCCCCAATTTGAAAAGTGTTTATGTAGAATTAAGCTCGCACCTTTCCTGAGTTCAAATCTGCTTTTGGGGTTGAGCTGCGACTTATAGTTTTCGAGAAAATGGGATTCTTGTAACGCTCTTCGAGGCAGTCAGAAATTCCAATGCAACCCCTGTAAAAATTTGAAAATTTTTTTTTCATCCCCAATTTGAAAATTGTTTATGTAGAATTAAGCTCGCACCTTTCCTGAGTTCAAATCTGCTTTTGGGGTTGTGCTGCGACTTATAGTTTTCGAGAAAATGGGATTCTTGTAACGCTCTTCGAGGCAGTCAGAAATTCCAATGCAACCCCTGTAAAAATTTGAAAATTTTTTTTCATCCCCAATTTGAAAATTGTTTATGTAGAATTAAGCTCGCACCTTTCCTGAGTTCAAATCTGCTTTTGGGGTTGTGCTGCGACTTATAGTTTTCGAGAAAATGGGATTTTTGTAACGCTCTTCGAGGCAGTCAGAAATTCCAATGCAACCCCTGTAAAAATTTGAAAATTTTTTTATCATCCCCAATTTGAAAATTGTTTATGTAGAATTAAGCTCGCACCTTTCCTGAGTTCAAATCTGCTTTTGGGGTTGAGCTGCGACTTATAGTTTTCGAGAAAATGGGATTCTTGTAACGCTCTTCGAGGCAGTCAGAAATTCCAATGCAACCCCTGTAAAAATTTGAAAATTTTTTCTTCATCCCCAATTTGAAAATTGTTTATGTAGGATTAAGCTCGCACCTTTCCTGAGTTCAAATCTGCTTTTGGGGTTGTGCTACGACTTATAGTTTTCGAGAAAATGGGATTTTTGTAACGCTCTTCGAGGCAGTCAGAAATTCCAATGCAACCCCTGTAAAAATTTGAGAATTTTTTTTTCATCCCCAATTTGAAAATTGTTTATGTAGGATTAAGCTCGCACCTTTCCTGAGTTCAAATCTGCTTTTGGGGTTGTGCTACGACTTATAGTTTTCGAGAAAATGGGATTTTTGTAACGCTCTTCGAGGCAGTCAGAAATTCCAATGCAACCCCTGTAAAAATTTGAGAATTTTTTTTTCATCCCCAATTTGAAAATTGTTTATGTAGAATGAAGCTCGCACCTTTCCTGAGTTCAAATCTGCTTTTGGGGTTGTGCTGCGACTTATAGTTTTCGAGAAAATGGGATTCTTGTAACGCTCTTCGAGGCAGTCAGAAATTCCAATGCAACCCCTGTAAAAATTTGAAAATTTTTTCTTCATCCCCAATTTGAAAATTGTTTATGTAGAATGAAGCTCGCACCTTTCCTGAGTTCAAATCTGCTTTTGGGGTTGTGCTGCGACTTATAGTTTTCGAGAAAATGGGATTCTTGTAACGCTCTTCGAGGTAGTCAGAAAGTCCAATGCAACCCCTGTAGAAATTTGAAAATTTGTTTTTCATCCCCAATTTGAAAATTGTGTATGTAGAATTAAGCTCGCACCTTTCCTGAGTTCAAATCTGCTTTTGGGGTTGAGCTGCGACGTATAGTTTTCGAGAAAATGGGATTCTTGTAACGCTCTTCGAAGCAGTCAGAAATTCCAATGCAACCCCTGTAAAAATTTGAAAATTTTTTTTTCATCCCCAATTTGAAAATTGTTTATGTAGAATTAAGCTCGCACCTTTCCTGAGTTCAAATCTGCTTTTGGGGTTGTGCTGCGACTTATAGTTTTCGAGAAAATGGGATTCTTGTAACGCTCTTCGAGGCAGTCAGAAATTCCAATGCAACCCCTGTAAAAATTTGAAAATTTTTTTTCATCCCCAATTTGAAAATTGTTTATGTAGAATTAAGCTCGCACCTTTCCTGAGTTCAAATCTGCTTTTGGGGTTGTGCTGCGACTTATAGTTTTCGAGAAAATGGGATTCTTGTGACGCTCTTCGAGGCAGTCAGAAATTCCAATGCAACCCCTGTAAAAATTTGAAAATTTTTTTTCATCCCCAATTTGAAAATTGTTTATGTAGAATTAAGCTCGCACCTTTCCTGAGTTCAAATCAATTTGAAATTGTTTATGTAGAATTAAGCTCGCACCTTTCCTGAGTTCAAATTTGCTTTTGGGGTTGTGCTGCGACTTATAGTTTTCGAGAAAATGGGATTCTTGTAACGCTCTTCGAGGCAGTCAGAAATTCCAATGCAACCCCTGTAAAAATTTGAAAATTTTTTTTTCATCCCCAATTTGAAAATTGTTTATGTAGAATTAAGCTCGCACCTTTCCTGAGTTCAAATCTGCTTTTGGGGTTGTGCTGCGACTTATAGTTTTCGAGAAAATGGGATTTCTGTAACGCTCTTCGAGGCAGTCAGAAATTCCAATGCAACCCCTGTAAAAATTTGAAAATTTTTTTTTCATCCCCAATTTGAAAATTGTTTATGTAGAATTAAGCTCGCACCTTTCCTGAGTTCAAATCTGCTTTTGGGGTTGTGCTGCGAATTATAGTTTTCGAGAAAATGGGATTCTTGTAACGCTCTTCGAGGCAGTCAAAAATTCCAATGCAACCCCTGTAAAATTTTGAAAATTTTTTTTTCATCCCCAATTTGAAAATTGTTTATGTAGGATTAAGCTCGCACCTTTCCTGAGTTCAAATCTGCTTTTGGGGTTGAGCTGCGACTTATAGTTTTCGAGAAAATGGGATTCTTGTAACGCTCTTCGAGGTAGTCAGAAATTCCAATGCAACCCCTGTAAAAATTTGAAAATTTTTTTTTCATCCCCAATTTGAAAATTGTTTATGTAGAATTAAGCTCGCACCTTTCCTGAGTTCAAATCTGCTTTTGGGGTTGAGCTGCGACGTATAGTTTTCGAGAAAATGGGATTCTTGTAACGCTCTTCGAGGCAGTCAGAAATTCCAATGCAACCCCTGTAAAAATTTGAAAATTTTTTTTTCATCCCCAATTTGAAAATTGTTTATGTAGAATTAAGCTCGCACCTTTCCTGAGTTCAAATCTGCTTTTGGGGTTGTGCTGCGACTTATAGTTTTCGAGAAAATGGGATTCTTGTAACGCTCTTCGAGGCAGTCAGAAATTCCAATGCAACCCCTGTAAAAATTTGAAATTTTTTTTTCATCCCCAATTTGAAAATTGTTTATGTAGAATTAAGCTCGCACCTTTCCTGAGTTCAAATCTGCTTTTGGGGTTGTGCTGCGACTTATAGTTTTCGAGAAAATGGGATTCTTGTGACGCTCTTCGAGGCAGTCAGAAATTCCAATGCAACCCCTGTAAAAATTTGAAAATTTTTTTTCATCCCCAATTTGAAAATTGTTTATGTAGAATTAAGCTCGCACCTTTCCTGAGTTCAAATCAATTTGAAAATTGTTTATGTAGAATTAAGCTCGCACCTTTCCTGAGTTCAAATCTGCTTTTGGGGTTGTGCTGCGACTTATAGTTTTCGAGAAAATGGGATTCTTGTAACGCTCTTCGAGGCAGTCAGAAATTCCAATGCAACCCCTGTAAAAATTTGAAAATTTTTTTTTCATCCCCAATTTGAAAATTGTTTATGTAGAATTAAGCTCGCACCTTTCCTGAGTTCAAATCTGCTTTTGGGGTTGTGCTGCGACTTATAGTTTTCGAGAAAATGGGATTCTTGTAACGCTCTTCGAGGCAGTCAGAAATTCCAATGCAACCCCTGTAAAAATTTGAAAATTTTTTTTTCATCCCCAATTTGAAAATTGTTTATGTAGAATTAAGCTCGCACCTTTCCTGAGTTCAAATCTGCTTTTGGGGTTGTGCTGCGACTTATAGTTTTCGAGAAAATGGGATTTCTGTAACGCTCTTCGAGGCAGTCAGAAATTCCAATGCAACCCCTGTAAAAATTTGAAAATTTGTTTTTCATCCCCAATTTGAAAATTGTTTATGTAGAATTAAGCTCGCACCTTTCCTGAGTTCAAATCTGCTTTTGGGGTTGTGCTGCGACTTATAGTTTTCGAGAAAATGGGATTCTTGTGACGCTCTTCGAGGCAGTCAGAAATTCCAATGCAACCCCTGTAAAAATTTGAAAATTTGTTTTTCATCCCCAATTTGAAAATTGTTTATGTAGAATTAAGCTCGCACCTTTCCTGAGTTCAAATCTGCTTTTGGGGTTGAGCTGCGACTTATAGTTTTCGAGAAAATGGGATTCTTGTAACGCTCTTCGAGGCAGTCAGAAATTCCAATGCAACTGTAAAAATTTGAAAATTTTTTTTTCATCCCCAATTTGAAAATTGTTTATGTAGAATTAAGCTCGCACCTTTCCTGAGTTCAAATCTGCTTTTGGGGTTGTGCTGCGACTTATAGTTTTCGAGAAAATGGGATTTCTGTAACGCTCTTCGAGGCAGTCAGAAATTCCAATGCAACCCCTGTAAAAATTTGAAAATTTTTTTTTCATCCCCAATTTGCCAATTGTTTATGTAGAATTAAGCTCGCACCTTTCCTGAGTTCAAATCTGCTTTTGGGGTTGTGCTGCGACTTATAGTTTTCGAGAAAATGGGATTCTTGTAACGCTCTTCGAGGCAGTCAGAAATTCCAATGCAACCCCTGTAAAAATTTGAAATTTTTTTTTTCATCCCCAATTTGAAAATTGTTTATGTAGAATTAAGCTCGCACCTTTCCTGAGTTCAAATCTGCTTTTGGGGTTGTGCTGCGACTTATAGTTTTCGAGAAAATGGGATTTTTGTAACGCTCTTCGAGGCAGTCAGAAATTCCAATGCAACCCCTGTAAAAATTTGAAAATTTTTTTTTCATCCCCAATTTGAATATTGTTTATGTAGAATTAAGCTCGCACCTTTCCTGAGTTCAAATCTGCTTTTGGGGTTGTGCTGCGACTTATAGTTTTCGAGAAAATGGGATTCTTGTAACGCTCTTCGAGGCAGTCAGAAATTCCAATGCAACCCCTGTAAAAATTTGAACATTTTTTTTTCACCCCCAATTTGAAAATTGTTTATGTAGAATTAAGCTCGCACCTTTCCTGAGTTCAAATCTGCTTTTGGGGTTGTGCTGCGACTTATAGTTTTCGAGAAAATGGGATTCTTGTAACGCTCTTCGAGGCAGTCAGAAATTCCAATGCAACCCCTGTAAAAATTTGAAAATTTTTTTTTCATCCCCAATTTGAAAATTGTTTATGTAGAATTAAGCTCGCACCTTTCCTGAGTTCAAATCTGCTTTTGGGGTTGTGCTGCGACTTATAGTTTTCGAGAAAATGGGATTCTTGTAACGCTCTTCGAGGCAGTCAGAAATTCCAATGCAACCCATGTAAAAATTTGAAAATTTTTTTTTCATCCCCAATTTGAAAATTGTTTATGTAGAATTAAGCTCGCACCTTTCCTGAGTTCAAATCTGCTTTTAGGGTTGTGCTGCGACTTATAGTTTTCGATAAAATGGGATTCTTGTAACGCTCTTCGAGGCAGTCAGAAATTCCAATGCAACCCCTGTAAAAATTTGAAAATTTTTTTTTCATCCCCAATTTGAAAATTGTTTATGTAGAATTAAGCTCGCACCTTTCCTGAGTTCAAATCTGCTTTTGGGGTTGAGCTGCGACTTATAGTTTTCGAGAAAATGGGATTTTTGTAACGCTCTTCGAGGCAGTCAGAAATTCCAATGCAACCCCTGTAAAAATTTGAAAATTTTTTTTCATCCCCAATTTGAAAATTGTTTATGTAGAATTAAGCTCGCACCTTTCCTGAGTTCAAATCTGCTTTTGGGGTTGTGCTGCGACTTATAGTTTTCGAGAAAATGGGATTTCTGTAACGCTCTTCGAGGCAGTCAGAAATTCCAATGCAACCCCTGTAAAAATTTGAAAATTTTTTTTTCATCCCCAATTTGCCAATTGTTTATGTAGAATTAAGCTCGCACCTTTCCTGAGTTCAAATCTGCTTTTGGGGTTGTGCTGCGACTTATAGTTTTCGAGAAAATGGGATTCTTGTGACGCTCTTCGAGGCAGTCAGAAATTCCAATGCAACCCCTGTAAAAATTTGAAAATTTTTTTTTCATCCCCGATTTGAAAATTGTTTATGTAGAATTAAGCTCGCACCTTTCCTGAGTTCAAATCTGCTTTTGGGGTTGTGCTGCGACTTATAGTTTTCGAGAAAATGGGATTTTTGTAACGCTCTTCGAGGCAGTCAGGAATTCCAATGCAACCCCTGTAAAAATTTGAAAATTTTTTTTTCATCCCCAATTTGAAAATTGTTTATGTAGAATTAAGCTCGCACCTTTCCTGAGTTCAAATCTGCTTTTGGGGTTGTGCTGCGACTTATAGTTTTCGAGAAAATGGGATTCTTGTAACGCTCTTCGAGGCAGTCAGAAATTCCAATGCAACCCCTGTAAAAATTTGAAAATTTTTTTTTCATCCCCAATTTGAAAATTGTTTATGTAGAATGAAGCTCGCACCTTTCCTGAGTTCAAATCTGCTTTTGGGGTTGTGCTGTGACTTATAGTTTTCGAGAAAATGGGATTCTTGTAACGCTCTTCGAGGCAGTCAGAAATTCCAATGCAACCTCTGTAAAAATTTGAAAATTTGTTTTTCATCCCCAATTTGAAAAATGTTTATGTAGAATTAAGCTCGCACATTTCCTGAGTTCAAATCTGCTTTTGGGGTTGTGCTGTGACTTATAGTTTTCGAGAA
The DNA here is from genome assembly GCA_946965025.1 of Blera fallax. NCBI lineage: Eukaryota > Metazoa > Arthropoda > Insecta > Diptera > Syrphidae > Blera > Blera fallax. The sequence continues at coordinate 22,590,599 of OX337248.1, read as the reverse complement.
AATGGGATTCTTGTAACGCTCTTCGAGGCAGTCAGAAATTCCAATGCAACCCCTGTAAAAATTTTAAAATTTTTTTTTCATCCCCAATTTAAAAATTGTTTATGTAGAATTAAGCTCGCACCTTTCCTGAGTTCAAATCTGCTTTTGGGGTTGTGCTGCGACTTATAGTTTTCGAGAAAATGGGATTCTTGTAACGCTCTTCGAGGCAGTCAGAAATTCCAATGCAACCCCTGTAAAAATTTGAAAATTAGTTTTTCATCCCCAATTTGAAAATTGTTTATGTAGAATTAAGCTCGCACCTTTCCTGAGCTCAAATCTGCTTTTGGGGTTGTGCTGCGACTTATAGTTTTCGAGAAAATGGGATTCTTGTAACGCTCTTCGAGGCAGTCAGAAATTCCAATGCAACCCCTGTAAAAATTTGAAAATTTTTTTTTCATCCCCAATTTGAAAATTGTTTATGTAGAATTAAGCTCGCACCTTTCCTGAGTTCAAATCTGCTTTTGGGGTTGAGCTGCGACTTATAGTTTTCGAGAAAATGGGATTCTTGTAACGCTCTTCGAGGCAGTCAGAAATTCCAATGCAACCCCTGTAAAAATTTGAAAATTTTTTTTTCATCCCCAATTTGAAAATTGTTTATGTAGAATTAAGCTCGCACCTTTCCTGAGTTCAAATCTGCTTTTGGGGTTGTGCTGCGACTTATAGTTTTCGAGAAAATGGGATTCTTGTAACGCTCTTCGAGGCAGTCAGAAATTCCAATGCAACCCCTGTAAAAATTTGAAAATTTTTTTTCATCCCCAATTTGAAAATTGTTTATGTAGAATTAAGCTCGCACCTTTCCTGAGTTAAAATCTGCTTTTGGGGTTGTGCTGCGACTTATAGTTTTCGAGAAAATGGGATTCTTGTAACGCTTTTCGAGGCAGTCAGAAATTCCAATGCAACCCCTGTAAAAATTTGAAAATTTTTTTTTCACCCCCAATTTGAAAATTGTTTATGTAGAATTAAGCTCGCACCTTTCCTGAGTTCAAATCTGCTTTTGGGGTTGTGCTACGACTTATAGTTTTCGAGAAAATGGGATTTTTGTAACGCTCTTCGAGGCAGTCAGAAATTCCAATGCAACCCCTGTAAAAATTTGAGAATTTTTTTTTCATCCCCAATTTGAAAATTGTTTATGTAGAATGAAGCTCGCACCTTTCCTGAGTTCAAATCTGCTTTTGGGGTTGTGCTGTGACTTATAGTTTTCGAGAAAATGGGATTCTTGTAACGCTCTTCGAGGCAGTCAGAAATTCCAATGCAACCCCTGTAAAAATTTGAAAATTTGTTTTTCATCCCCAATTTGAAAATCGTTTATGTAGAATTAAGCTCGCACATTTCCTGAGTTCAAATCTGCTTTTGGGGTTGTGCTGTGACTTATAGTTTTCGAGAAAATGGGATTCTTGTAACGCTCTTCGAGGCAGTCAGAAATTCCAATGCAACCCCTGTAAAAATTTGAAAATTTGTTTTTCATCCCCAATTTGAAAATTGTTTATGTAGAATTAAGCTCGCACATTTCCTGAGTTCAAATCTGCTTTTGGGGTTGTGCTGTGACTTATAGTTTTCGAGAAAATGGGATTCTTGTAACGCTCTTCGAGGCAGTCAGAAATTCCAATGCAACCGCTGTAAAAATTTTAAAATTTTTTTTTCATCCCCAATTTAAAAATTGTTTATGTAGAATTAAGCTCGCACCTTTCCTGAGTTCAAATCTGCTTTTGGGGTTGTGCTGCGACTTATAGTTTTCGAGAAAATGGGATTCTTGTAACGCTCTTCGAGGCAGTCAGAAATTCCAATGCAACCCCTGTAAAAATTTGAAAATTAGTTTTTCATCCCCAATTTGAAAATTGTTTATGTAGAATTAAGCTCGCACCTTTCCTGAGCTCAAATCTGCTTTTGGGGTTGTGCTGCGACTTATAGTTTTCGAGAAAATGGGATTCTTGTAACGCTCTTCGAGGCAGTCAGAAATTCCAATGCAACCCCTGTAAAAATTTGAAAATTTTTTTTTCATCCCCAATTTGAAAATTGTTTATGTAGAATTAAGCTCGCACCTTTCCTGAGTTCAAATCTGCTTTTGGGGTTGAGCTGCGACTTATAGTTTTCGAGAAAATGGGATTCTTGTAACGCTCTTCGAGGCAGTCAGAAATTCCAATGCAACCCCTGTAAAAATTTGAAAATTTTTTTTTCATCCCCAATTTGAAAATTGTTTATGTAGAATTAAGCTCGCACCTTTCCTGAGTTCAAATCTGCTTTTGGGGTTGTGCTGCGACTTATAGTTTTCGAGAAAATGGGATTCTTGTAACGCTCTTCGAGGCAGTCAGAAATTCCAATGCAACCCCTGTAAAAATTTGAAAATTAGTTTTTCATCCCCAATTTGAAAATTGTTTATGTAGAATTAAGCTCGCACCTTTCCTGAGCTCAAATCTGCTTTTGGGGTTGTGCTGCGACTTATAGTTTTCGAGAAAATGGGATTCTTGTAACGCTCTTCGAGGCAGTCAGAAATTCCAATGCAACCCCTGTAAAAATTTGAAAATTTTTTTTTCATCCCCAATTTGAAAATTGTTTATGTAGAATTAAGCTCGCACCTTTCCTGAGTTCAAATCTGCTTTTGGGGTTGAGCTGGGACTTATAGTTTTCGAGAAAATGGGATTCTTGTAACGCTCTTCGAGGCAGTCAGAAATTCCAATGCAACCCCTGTAAAAATTTGAAAATTTTTTTTTCATCCCCAATTTGAAAATTGTTTATGTAGAATTAAGCTCGCACCTTTCCTGAGTTCAAATCTGCTTTTGGGGTTGTGCTGCGACTTATAGTTTTCGAGAAAATGGGATTCTTGTAACGCTCTTCCAGGCAGTCAGAAATTCCAATGCAACCCCTGTAAAAATTTGAAAATTTTTTTTCATCCCCAATTTGAAAATTGTTTATGTAGAATTAAGCTCGCACCTTTCCTGAGTTCAAATCTGCTTTTGGGGTTGTGCTGCGACTTACAGTTTTCGAGAAAATGGGATTCTTGTAACGCTCTTCGAGGCAGTCAGAAATTCCAATGCAACTCCTGTAAAAATTTGAAAATTTTTTTTTCATCCCCAATTTGAAAATTGTTTATGTAGAATTAAGCTCGCACCTTTCCTGAGTTCAAATCTGCTTTTGGGGTTGAGCTGCGACTTATAGTTTTCGAGAAAATGGGATTCTTGTAACGCTCTTCGAGGCAGTCAGAAATTCCAATGCAACCCCTGTAAAAATTTGAAAATTTTTTTTTCATCCCCAATTTGAAAATTGTTTATGTAGAATTAAGCTCGCACCTTTCCTGAGTTCAAATCTGCTTTTGGGGTTGTGCTGCGACTTATAGTTTTAGAGAAAATGGGATTCTTGTAACGCTCTTCGAGGCAGTCAGAAATTCGAATGCAACCCCTGTAAAAATTTGGAAATTTTTTTTCATCCCCAATTTGAAAATTGTTTATGTAGAATTAAGCTCGCACCTTTCCTGAGTTCAAATCTACTTTTGAGGTTGTGCTGCGACTTATAGTTTTCGAGAAAATGGGATTTTTGTAACGCTCTTCGAGGCAGTCAGAAATTCCAATGCAACCCCTGTAAAAATTTGAAAATTTTTTTTTCCATCCCCAATTTGAAAATTGTTTATGTACAATTAAGCTCGCACCTTTCCTGAGTTCAAATCTGCTTTTGGGGTTGTGCTGCGACTTATAGTTTTCGAGAAAATGGGATTCTTGTAACGCTCTTCGAGGCAGTCAGAAATTCCAATGCAACCCCTGTAAAAATTTGAAAATTTTTTTTTCATCCCCAATTTGAAAATTGTTTATGTAGAATTAAGCTCGCACCTTTCCTGAGTTCAAATCTGCTTTTGGGGTTGAACTGCGACTTATAGTTTTAGAGAAAATGGGATTCTTGTAACGCTCTTCGAGGCAGTCAGAAATTCCAATGCAACCCCTGTAAAAATTTGAAAATTTTTTCTTCATCCCCAATTTGAAAATTGTTTATGTAGGATTAAGCTCGCACCTTTCCTGAGTTCAAATCTGATTTTGGGGTTGAGCTGCGACTTATAGTTTTCGAGAAAATGGGATTCTTGTAACGCTCTTCGAGGCAGTCAAAAATTCCAATGCAACCCCTGTAAAATTTTGAAAATTTTTTTTTCATCCCCAATTTGAAAATTGTTTATGTAGGATTAAGCTCGCACCTTTCCTGAGTTCAAATCTGCTTTTGGGGTTGAGCTGCGACTTATAGTTTTCGAGAAAATGGGATTCTTGTAACGCTCTTCGAGGCAGTCAGAAATTCCAATGCAACCCCTGTAAAAATTTGAAAATTTTTTTTTCATCCCCAATTTGAAGATTGTTTATGTAGAATTAAGCTCGCACCTTTCCTGAGTTCAAATCTGCTTTTGGGGTTGTGCTGCGACTTATAGTTTTCGAGAAAATGGGATTCTTGTAACGCTCTTCGAGGCAGTCAGAAATTCCAATGCAACCCCTGTAAAAATTTGAAAATTTTTTTTCATCCCCAATTTGAAAATTGTTTATGTAGAATTAAGCTCGCACCTTTCCTGAGTTCAAATCTGCTTTTGGGGTTGAGCTGCGACTTATAGTTTTCGAGAAAATGGGATTCTTGTAACGCTCTTCGAGGCAGTCAGAAATTCCAATGCAACCCCTGTAAAAATTTGAAAATTTTTTTTTCATCCCCAATTTGAAAATTGTTTATGTAGAATTAAGCTCGCACCTTTCCTGAGTTCAAATCTGCTTTTGGGGTTGTGCTGCGACTTATAGTTTTCGAGAAAATGGGATTCTTGTAACGCTCTTCGAGGCAGTCAGAAATTCCAATGCAACCCCTGTAAAATTTTGAAAATTTTTTTTTCATCCCCAATTTGAAAATTGTTTATGTAGAATTAAGCTCGCACCTTTCCTGAGTTCAAATCTGCTTTTGGGGTTGAGCTGCGACTTATAGTTTTCGAGAAAAGGGGATTCTTGTAACGCTCTTCGAGGCAGTCAGAAATTCCAATGCAACCCCTGTAAAAATTTGAAAATTTTTTTTTCATCCCCAATGTGAAAACTGTTTATGTAGAATTAAGCTCGCACCTTTCCTGAGTTCAAATCTGCTTTTGGGGTTGTGCTGCGACTTATAGTTTTCGAGAAAATGGGATTTTTGTAACGCTCTTCGAGGCAGTCAGAAATTTCAATGCAACCCCTGTAAAAAGTTGAAAATTTTTTTTTCATCCCCAATTTGAAGATTGTTTATGTAGAATTAAGCTCGCACCTTTCCTGAGTTCAAATCTGCTTTTGGGGTTGTGCTGCGACTTATAGTTTTCGAGAAAATGGGATTCTTGTAACGCTCTTCGAGGCAGTCAGAAATTCCAATGCAACCCCTGTAAAAATTTGAAAATTTTTTTTTCATCCCCAATTTGAAAATTGTTTATGTAGAATTAAGCTCGCACCTTTCCTGAGTTCAAATCTGCTTTTGGGGTTGAGCTGCGACTTATAGTTTTCGAGAAAATGGGATTCTTGTAACGCTCTTCGAGGCAGTCAGAAATTCCAATGCAACCCCTGTAAAAATTTGAAAATTTTTTTTTCATCCCCAATTTGAAAATTGTTTATGTAGAATTAAGCTCGCACCTTTCCTGAGTTCAAATCTGCTTTTGGGGTTGTGCTGCGACTTATAGTTTTCGAGAAAATGGGATTCTTGTAACGCTCTTCGAGGCAGTCAGAAATTCCAATGCAACCCCTGTAAAATTTTGAAAATTTTTTTTTCATCCCCAATTTGAAAATTGCTTATGTAGAATTAAGCTCGCACCTTTCCTGAGTTCAAATCTGCTTTTGGGGTTGAGCTGCGACTTATAGTTTTCGAGAAAATGGGATTCTTGTAACGCTCTTCGAGGCAGTCAGAAATTCCAATGCAACCCCTGTAAAAATTTGAAAATTTTTTTTTCATCCCCAATTTGAAAATTGTTTATGTAGAATTAAGCTCGCACCTTTCCTGAGTTCAAATCTGCTTTTGGGGTTGTGCTGCGACTTATAGTTTTCGAGAAAATGGGATTTTTGTAACGCTCTTCGAGGCAGTCAGAAATTCCAATGCAACCCCTGTAAAAATTTGAAAATTTTTTTTTCATCCCCAATTTGAAAATTGTTTATGTAGAATTAAGCTCGCACCTTTCCTGAGTTCAAATCTGCTTTTGGGGTTGTGCTGCGACTTATAGTTTTCGAGAAAATGGGATTCTTGTAACGCTCTTCGAGGCAGTCAAAAATTCCAATGCAACCCCTGTAAAATTTTGAAAATTTTTTTTTCATCCCCAATTTGAAAATTGTTTATGTAGGATTAAGCTCGCACCTTTCCTGAGTTCAAATCTGCTTTTGGGGTTGTGCTGCGACTTATAGTTTTCGAGAAAATGGGATTTTTGTAACGCCCTTCGAGGCAGTCAGAAATTCCAATGCAACCCCTGTAAAAATTTGAAAATTTTTTTTTCATCCCCAATTTGAAAATTGTTTATGTAGAATTAAGCTCGCACCTTTCCTGAGTTCAAATCTGCTTTTGGGGTTGTGCTGCGACTTATAGTTTTCGAGAAAATGGGATTCTTGTAACGCTCTTCGAGGCAGTCAGAAATTCCAATGCAACCCCTGTAAAAATTTGAAAATTCTTTTTTCATCCCCAATTTGAAAATTGTTTATGTAGAATTAAGCTCGCACCTTTCCTGAGTTCAAATCTGCTTTTGGGGTTGTGCTGCGACTTATAGTTTTCGAGAAAATGGGATTCTTGTAACGCTCTTCGAGGCAGTCAAAAATTCCAATGCAACCCCTGTAAAATTTTGAAAATTTTTTTTTCATCCCCAATTTGAAAATTGTTTATGTAGAATTAAGCTCGCACCTTTCCTGAGTTCAAATCTGCTTTTGGGGTTGTGCTGGGACTTATAGTTTTCGAGAAAATGGGATTTCTGTAACGCTCTTCGAGGCAGTCAGAAATTCCAATGCAACCCCTGTAAAAATTTGAAAATTTTTTTTTCATCCCCAATTTGAAAATTGTTTATGTAGAATTAAGCTCGCACCTTTCCTGAGTTCAAATCTGCTTTTGGGGTTGTGCTGCGACTTATAGTTTTCGGGAAAATGGGATTCTTGTAACGCTCTTCGAGGCAGTCAGAAATTAAAATGCAACCCCTGTAAAAATTTTAAAATTTGTTTTTCATCCCCAATTTGAAAATTGTTTATGTAGAATTAAGCTCGCACCTTTCCTGAGTTCAAATCTGCTTTTGGGGTTGAGCTGCGACTTATAGTTTTCGAGAAAATGGGATTCTTGTAACGCTCTTCGAGGCAGTCAAAAATTCCAATGCAACCCCTGTAAAAATTTGAAAATTTTTTCTTCATCCCCAATTTGAAAATTGTTTATGTAGGATTAAGCTCGCACCTTTCCTGAGTTCAAATCTGATTTTGGGGTTGAGCTGCGACTTATAGTTTTCGAGAAAATGGGATTCTTGTAACGCTCTTCGAGGCAGTCAAAAATTCCAATGCAACCCCTGTAAAATTTTGAAAATTTTTTTTTCATCCCCAATTTGAAAATTGTTTATGTAGGATTAAGCTCGCACCTTTCCTGAGTTCAAATCTGCTTTTGGGGTTGAGCTGCGACTTATAGTTTTCGAGAAAATGGGATTCTTGTAACGCTCTTCGAGGCAGTCAGAAATTCCAATGCAACCCCTGTAAAAATTTGAAAATTTTTTTTTCATCCCCAATTTGAAAATTGTTTATGTAGAATTAAGCTCGCACCTTTCCTGAGTTCAAATCTGCTTTTGGGGTTGTGCTGCGACTTATAGTTTTCGAGAAAATGGGATTTTTGTAACGCTCTTCGAGGCAGTCAGAAATTTCAATGCAACCCCTGTAAAAAGTTGAAAATTTTTTTTTCATCCCCAATTTGAAGATTGTTTATGTAGAATTAAGCTCGCACCTTTCCTGAGTTCAAATCTGCTTTTGGGGTTGTGCTGCGACTTATAGTTTTCGAGAAAATGGGATTCTTGTAACGCTCTTCGAGGCAGTCAGAAATTCCAATGCAACCCCTGTAAAAATTTGAAAATTTTTTTTTCATCCCCAATTTGAAAATTGTTTATGTAGAATTAAGCTCGCACCTTTCCTGAGTTCAAATCTGCTTTTGGGGTTGAGCTGCGACTTATAGTTTTCGAGAAAATGGGATTCTTGTAACGCTCTTCGAGGCAGTCAGAAATTCCAATGCAACCCCTGTAAAAATTTGAAAATTTTTTTTTCATCCCCAATTTGAAAATTGTTTATGTAGAATTAAGCTCGCACCTTTCCTGAGTTCAAATCTGCTTTTGGGGTTGTGCTGCGACTTATAGTTTTCGAGAAAATGGGATTCTTGTAACGCTCTTCGAGGCAGTCAGAAATTCCAATGCAACCCCTGTAAAATTTTGAAAATTTTTTTTTCATCCCCAATTTGAAAATTGCTTATGTAGAATTAAGCTCGCACCTTTCCTGAGTTCAAATCTGCTTTTGGGGTTGAGCTGCGACTTATAGTTTTCGAGAAAATGGGATTCTTGTAACGCTCTTCGAGGCAGTCAGAAATTCCAATGCAACCCCTGTAAAAATTTGAAAATTTTTTTTTCATCCCCAATTTGAAAATTGTTTATGTAGAATTAAGCTCGCACCTTTCCTGAGTTCAAATCTGCTTTTGGGGTTGTGCTGCGACTTATAGTTTTCGAGAAAATGGGATTCTTGTAACGCTCTTCGAGGCAGTCAAAAATTCCAATGCAACCCCTGTAAAATTTTGAAAATTTTTTTTTCATCCCCAATTTGAAAATTGTTTATGTAGGATTAAGCTCGCACCTTTCCTGAGTTCAAATCTGCTTTTGGGGTTGTGCTGCGACTTATAGTTTTCGAGAAAATGGGATTTTTGTAACGCCCTTCGAGGCAGTCAGAAATTCCAATGCAACCCCTGTAAAAATTTGAAAATTTTTTTTTCATCCCCAATTTGAAAATTGTTTATGTAGAATTAAGCTCGCACCTTTCCTGAGTTCAAATCTGCTTTTGGGGTTGTGCTGCGACTTATAGTTTTCGAGAAAATGGGATTCTTGTAACGCTCTTCGAGGCAGTCAGAAATTCCAATGCAACCCCTGTAAAAATTTGAAAATTCTTTTTTCATCCCCAATTTGAAAATTGTTTATGTAGAATTAAGCTCGCACCTTTCCTGAGTTCAAATCTGCTTTTGGGGTTGTGCTGCGACTTATAGTTTTCGAGAAAATGGGATTCTTGTAACGCTCTTCGAGGCAGTCAAAAATTCCAATGCAACCCCTGTAAAATTTTGAAAATTTTTTTTTCATCCCCAATTTGAAAATTGTTTATGTAGAATTAAGCTCGCACCTTTCCTGAGTTCAAATCTGCTTTTGGGGTTGTGCTGGGACTTATAGTTTTCGAGAAAATGGGATTTCTGTAACGCTCTTCGAGGCAGTCAGAAATTCCAATGCAACCCCTGTAAAAATTTGAAAATTTTTTTTTCATCCCCAATTTGAAAATTGTTTATGTAGAATTAAGCTCGCACCTTTCCTGAGTTCAAATCTGCTTTTGGGGTTGTGCTGCGACTTATAGTTTTCGGGAAAATGGGATTCTTGTAACGCTCTTCGAGGCAGTCAGAAATTAAAATGCAACCCCTGTAAAAATTTTAAAATTTGTTTTTCATCCCCAATTTGAAAATTGTTTATGTAGAATTAAGCTCGCACCTTTCCTGAGTTCAAATCTGCTTTTGGGGTTGAGCTGCGACTTATAGTTTTCGAGAAAATGGGATTCTTGTAACGCTCTTCGAGGCAGTCAAAAATTCCAATGCAACCCCTGTAAAAATTTGAAAATTTTTTCTTCATCCCCAATTTGAAAATTGTTTATGTAGGATTAAGCTCGCACCTTTCCTGAGTTCAAATCTGATTTTGGGGTTGAGCTGCGACTTATAGTTTTCGAGAAAATGGGATTCTTGTAACGCTCTTCGAGGCAGTCAAAAATTCCAATGCAACCCCTGTAAAATTTTGAAAATTTTTTTTTCATCCCCAATTTGAAAATTGTTTATGTAGGATTAAGCTCGCACCTTTCCTGAGTTCAAATCTGCTTTTGGGGTTGAGCTGCGACTTATAGTTTTCGAGAAAATGGGATTCTTGTAACGCTCTTCGAGGCAGTCAGAAATTCCAATGCAACCCCTGTAAAAATTTGAAAATTTTTTTTTCATCCCCAATTTGAAAATTGTTTATGTAGAATTAAGCTCGCACCTTTCCTGAGTTCAAATCTGCTTTTGGGGTTGTGCTGCGACTTATAGTTTTCGAGAAAATGGGATTTTTGTAACGCTCTTCGAGGCAGTCAGAAATTTCAATGCAACCCCTGTAAAAAGTTGAAAATTTTTTTTTCATCCCCAATTTGAAGATTGTTTATGTAGAATTAAGCTCGCACCTTTCCTGAGTTCAAATCTGCTTTTGGGGTTGTGCTGCGACTTATAGTTTTCGAGAAAATGGGATTCTTGTAACGCTCTTCGAGGCAGTCAGAAATTCCAATGCAACCCCTGTAAAAATTTGAAAATTTTTTTTTCATCCCCAATTTGAAAATTGTTTATGTAGAATTAAGCTCGCACCTTTCCTGAGTTCAAATCTGCTTTTGGGGTTGAGCTGCGACTTATAGTTTTCGAGAAAATGGGATTCTTGTAACGCTCTTCGAGGCAGTCAGAAATTCCAATGCAACCCCTGTAAAAATTTGAAAATTTTTTTTTCATCCCCAATTTGAAAATTGTTTATGTAGAATTAAGCTCGCACCTTTCCTGAGTTCAAATCTGCTTTTGGGGTTGTGCTGCGACTTATAGTTTTCGAGAAAATGGGATTCTTGTAACGCTCTTCGAGGCAGTCAGAAATTCCAATGCAACCCCTGTAAAATTTTGAAAATTTTTTTTTCATCCCCAATTTGAAAATTGCTTATGTAGAATTAAGCTCGCACCTTTCCTGAGTTCAAATCTGCTTTTGGGGTTGAGCTGCGACTTATAGTTTTCGAGAAAATGGGATTCTTGTAACGCTCTTCGAGGCAGTCAGAAATTCCAATGCAACCCCTGTAAAAATTTGAAAATTTTTTTTTCATCCCCAATTTGAAAATTGTTTATGTAGAATTAAGCTCGCACCTTTCCTGAGTTCAAATCTGCTTTTGGGGTTGTGCTGCGACTTATAGTTTTCGAGAAAATGGGTTTTTTGTAACGTTCTTCGAGGCAGTCAGAAATTCCAATGCAACCCCTGTAAAAATTTGAAAATTTTTTTTTCATCCCCAATTTGAAAATTGTTTATGTAGAATTAAGCTCGCACCTTTCCTGAGTTCAAATCTGCTTTTGGGGTTGTGCTGCGACTTATAGTTTTCGAGAAAATGGGATTCTTGTAACGCTCTTCGAGGCAGTCAAAAATTCCAATGCAACTCCTGTAAAATTTTGAAAATTTTTTTTTCATCCCCAATTTGAAAATTGTTTATGTAGAATTAAGCTCGCACCTTTCCTGAGTTCAAATCTGCTTTTGGGGTTGTGCTGCGACTTATAGTTTTCGAGAAAATGGGATTTTTGTAACGCCCTTCGAGGCAGTCAGAAATTCCAATGCAACCCCTGTAAAAATTTGAAAATTTTTTTTTCATCCCCAATTTGAAAATTGTTTATGTAGAATTAAGCTCGCACCTTTCCTGAGTTCAAATATGCTTTTGGGGTTGTGCTGCGACTTATAGTTTTCGAGAAAATGGGATTCTTGTAACGCTCTTCGAGGCAGTCAGAAATTCCAATGCAACCCCTGTAAAATTTTGAAAATTTTTTTTTCATCCCCAATTTGAAAATTGTTTATGTAGGATTAAGCTCGCACCTTTCTTGAGGTCAAATCTGCTTTTGGGGTTGAGCTGCGACTTATAGTTTTCGAGAAAATGGGATTCTTGTAACGCTCTTCGAGGCAGTCAGAAATTCCAATGCAACTCCTGTAAAAATTTTAAAATTTTTTTTTCATCCCCAATTTGAAAATTGTTTATCTACAATTAAGCTCGCACCTTTCCTGAGTTCAAATCTGCTTTTGGGGTTGTGCTGCGACTTATAGTTTTCGAGAAAATGGGATTTTTGTAACGCTCTTCGAGGCAGTCAGAAATTCCAATGCAACCCCTGTAAAAATTTGAAAATTTTTTTTTCATCCCCAATTTGAAAATTGTTTATGTAGAATTAAGCTCGCACCTTTCCTGAGTTCAAATCTGCTTTTGGGGTTGTGCTGCGACTTATAGTTTTCGAGAAAATGGGATTCTTGTAACGCTCTTCGAGGCAGTCAAAAATTCCAATGCAACCCCTGTAAAATTTTGAAAATTTTTTTTTCATCCCCAATTTAAAAATTGTTTATGTAGAATTAAGCTCGCACCTTTCCTGAGTTCAAATCTGCTTTTGGGGTTGTGCTGCGACTTATAGTTTTCGAGAAAATGGGATTTTTGTATCGCTCTTCGAGGTAGTCAGGAATTCCAATGCAACCCCTGTAAAAATTTGAAATTTTTTTTTTCATCCCCAATTTGAAAATTGTTTATGTAGAATTAAGCTCGAACCTTTCCTGAATTCAAATCTGCTTTTGGAGCCGAGCTGCGACTTATAGTTTTCGAGAAAATGAGATTTTTGTATCGCTCTTCGAAGTAGTCAGGAATTCCAATGCAACCCCTGTAAAAATTTGAAATTTTTTTTTTCATCCCCGATTTGAAAATTGTTTATGTAGAATTAAGCTCGCACCTTTCCTGAATTCAAATCTGCTTTTGGAGCCGAGCTGCGACTTATAGTTTTCGAGAAAATGGGATTTTTGTATCGCTCTTCGAAGTAGTCAGGAATTCCAATGCAACCCCTGTAAAAATTTGAAATTTTTTTTTTCATCCCCAATTTGAAAATTGTTTATATAGAATTAAGCTCGAACCTTTCCTGAATTCAAATCTGCTTTTGGAGCCGAGGTGCGACTTATAGTTTTCGAGAAAATGAGATTTTTGTATCGCTCTTCGAAGTAGTCAGGAATTCCAATGCAACCCCTGTAAAAATTTGAAATTTTTTTTTTCATCCCCGATTTGAAAATTGTTTATGTAGAATTAAGCTCGCACCTTTCCTGAATTCAAATCTGCTTTTGAGCCGAGCTGCGACTTATAGTTTTCGAGAAAATGGGATTTTTGTATCGCTCTTCGAGGCAGTCAGAAATTCCAATGCAACCCCTGTAAAAATTTGAAAATTTTTTTTTCATCCCCAATTTGAAAATTGTTTATGTAGAATTAAGCTCGCACCTTTCCTGAGTTCAAATCTGCTTTTGGGGTTGTGCTGCGACTTATAGTTTTCGAGAAAATGGGATTCTTGTAACGCTCTTCGAGGCAGTCAGAAATTCCAATGCAACCCCTGTAAAATTTTGAAAATTTTTTTTTCATCCCCAATTTGAAAAATGTTTATGTAGGATTAAGCTCGCACCTTTCTTGAGGTCAAATCTGCTTTTGGGGTTGAGCTGCGACTTATAGTTTTCGAGAAAATGGGATTCTTGTAACGCTCTTCGAGGCAGTCAGAAATTCCAATGCAACTCCTGTAAAAATTTTAAAATTTTTTTTTCATCCCCAATTTGAAAATTGTTTATGTACAATTAAGCTCGCACCTTTCCTGAGTTCAAATCTGCTTTTGGGGTTGTGCTGCGACTTATAGTTTTCGAGAAAATGGGATTCTTGTAACGCTCTTCGAGGCAGTCAGAAATTCCAATGCAACCCCTGTAAAAATTTGAAAATTTTTTTTTCATCCCCAATTTGAAAATTGTTTATGTAGAATTAAGCTCGCACCTTTCCTGAGTTCAAATCTGCTTTTGGGGTTGTGCTGCGACTTATAGTTTTCGAGAAAATGGGATTCTTGTAACGCTCTTCGAGGCAGTCAAAAATTCCAATGCAACCCCTGTAAAATTTTGAAAATTTTTTTTTCATCCCCAATTTGAAAATTGTTTATGTAGAATTAAGCTCGCACCTTTCCTGAGTTCAAATCTGCTTTTGGGGTTGTGCTGCGACTTATAGTTTTCGAGAAAATGGGATTCTTGTAACGCTCTTCGAGGCAATCAGAAATTCCAATGCAACCCCTGTAAAAATTTGAAAATTTTTTTTTCATCCCCAATTTGAAAATTGTTTATGTAGAATTAAGCTCGCACCTTTCCTGAGTTCAAATCTGCTTTTGGGGTTGTGCTGCGACTTATAGTTTTCGAGAAAATGGGATTTCTGTAACGCTCTTCGAGGCAGTCAGAAATTCCAATGCAACCCCTGTAAAAATTTGAAAATTTTTTTTTCATCCCCAATTTGAAAATTGTTTATGTAGAATTAAGCTCGCACCTTTCCTGAGTTCAAATCTGCTTTTGGGGTTGTGCTGCGACTTATAGTTTTCGGGAAAATGGGATTCTTGTAACGCTCTTCGAGGCAGTCAGAAATTAAAATGCAACCCCTGTAAAAATTTTAAAATTTGTTTTTCATCCCCAATTTGAAAATTGTTTATGTAGAATTAAGCTCGCACCTTTCCTGAGTTCAAATCTGCTTTTGGGGTTGAGCTGCGACTTATAGTTTTCGAGAAAATGGGATTCTTGTAACGCTCTTCGAGGCAGTCAGAAATTCCAATGCAACCCCTGTAAAATTTTGAAAATTTTTTTTTCATCCCCAATTTGAAAAATGTTTATGTAGGATTAAGCTCGCACCTTTCTTGAGGTCAAATCTGCTTTTGGGGTTGAGCTGCGACTTATAGTTTTCGAGAAAATGGGATTCTTGTAACGCTCTTCGAGGCAGTCAGAAATTCCAATGCAACTCCTGTAAAAATTTTAAAATTTTTTTTTCATCCCCAATTTGAAAATTGTTTATGTACAATTAAGCTCGCACCTTTCCTGAGTTCAAATCTGCTTTTGGGGTTGTGCTGCGACTTATAGTTTTCGAGAAAATGGGATTCTTGTAACGCTCTTCGAGGCAGTCAGAAATTCCAATGCAACCCCTGTAAAAATTTGAAAATTTTTTTTTCATCCCCAATTTGAAAATTGTTTATGTAGAATTAAGCTCGCACCTTTCCTGAGTTCAAATCTGCTTTTGGGGTTGTGCTGCGACTTATAGTTTTCGAGAAAATGGGATTCTTGTAACGCTCTTCGAGGCAGTCAAAAATTCCAATGCAACCCCTGTAAAATTTTGAAAATTTTTTTTTCATCCCCAATTTGAAAATTGTTTATGTAGAATTAAGCTCGCACCTTTCCTGAGTTCAAATCTGCTTTTGGGGTTGTGCTGCGACTTATAGTTTTCGAGAAAATGGGATTCTTGTAACGCTCTTCGAGGCAGTCAGAAATTCCAATGCAACCCCTGTAAAAATTTGAAAATTTTTTTTTCATCCCCAATTTGAAAATTGTTTATGTAGAATTAAGCTCGCACCTTTCCTGAGTTCAAATCTGCTTTTGGGGTTGTGCTGCGACTTATAGTTTTCGAGAAAATGGGATTTCTGTAACGCTCTTCGAGGCAGTCAGAAATTCCAATGCAACCCCTGTAAAAATTTGAAAATTTTTTTTTCATCCCCAATTTGAAAATTGTTTATGTAGAATTAAGCTCGCACCTTTCCTGAGTTCAAATCTGCTTTTGGGGTTGTGCTGCGACTTATAGTTTTCGGGAAAATGGGATTCTTGTAACGCTCTTCGAGGCAGTCAGAAATTAAAATGCAACCCCTGTAAAAATTTTAAAATTTGTTTTTCATCCCCAATTTGAAAATTGTTTATGTAGAATTAAGCTCGCACCTTTCCTGAGTTCAAATCTGCTTTTGGGGTTGAGCTGCGACTTATAGTTTTCGAGAAAATGGGATTCTTGTAACGCTCTTCGAGGCAGTCAGAAATTCCAATGCAACCCCTGTAAAAATTTGAAAATTTTTTTTTCATCCCCAATTTGAAAATTGTTTATGTAGAATTAAGCTCGCACCTTTCCTGAGTTCAAATCTGCTTTTGGGGTTGTGCTGCGACTTACAGTTTTCGAGAAAATGGGATTCTTGTAACGCTCTTCGAGGCAGTCAGAAATTCCAATGCAACCCCTGTAAAAATTTGAAAATTTTTTTTTCATCCCCAATTTGAAAATTGTTTATGTAGAATTAAGCTCGAACCTTTCCTGAGTTCAAATCTGCTTTTGGGGTTGTGCTGCGACTTATAGTTTTCGAGAAAATGGGATTTCTGTAACGCTCTTCGAGGCAGTCAGAAATTCCAATGCAACCCCTGTAAAAATTTGAAAATTTTTTTTTCATCCCCAATTTGAAAATTGTTTATGTAGAATTAAGCTCGCACCTTTCCTGAGTTCAAATCTGCTTTTGGGGTTGTGCTGCGACTTATAGTTTTCGAGAAAATGGGATTCTTGTAACGCTCTTCGAGGCAGTCAGAAATTCCAATGCAACCCCTGTAAAAATTTGAAAATTTGTTTTTCATCCCCAATTTGAAAATTGTTTATGTAGAATTAAGCTCGCACCTTTCCTGAGTTCAAATCTGCTTTTGGGGTTGTGCTGCGACTTATAGTTTTCGAGAAAATGTGATTTTTGTAACGCTCTTCGAAGCAGTCAGAAATTCCAATGCAACCCCTGTAAAAATTTGAAAATTTTTTTTTCATCCCCAATTTGAAAATTGTTTATGTAGAATTAAGCTCGCACCTTTCCTGAGTTCAAATCTGCTTTAGGGGTTGTGCTGCGACTTATAGTTTTCGAGAAAATGGGATTCTTGTAGCGCTCTTCGAGGCAGCCAGAAATTCCAATGCAACCCCTGTAAAAATTTGAAAATTTTTTTTTCATCCCCAATTTGAAAATTGTTTATGTAGAATTAAGCTCGCACCTTTCCTGAGTTCAAATCTGCTTTAGGGGTTGTGCTGCGCCTTATAGTTTTCGAGAAAATGGGATTCTTGTAACGCTCTTCGAGGCAGTCAGAAATTCCAATGCAACCCCTGTAAAAATTTCAAAATTTTTTTTTCATCCCCAATTTGAAAATTGTTTATGCAGAATTAAGCTCGCACCTTTCCTGAGTTCAAATCTGCTTTTGGGGTTGTGCTGTGACTTATAGTTTTCGAGAAAATGGGATTCTTGTAACGCACTTCGAGGCAGTCAGAAATTCCAATGCAACCCCTGTAAAAATTTGAAAATTTGTTTTTCATCCCCAATTTGAAAATTGTTTATGTAGAATTAAGCTCGCACCTTTCCTGAGTTCAAATCTGCTTTTGGGGTTGTGCTGCGACTTATTGTTTTCGAGAAAATGGGATTCTTGTAACGCTCTTCGAGGCAGTCAGAAATTCCAATGCAACCCCTGTAAAAATTTGAAAATTTTTTTTTCATCCCCAATTTGAAAATCGTTTATGTAGAATTAAGCTCGCACCTTTCCTGAGTTCAAATCTGCTTTTGGGGTTGTGCTGCGACTTATAGTTTTCGAGAAAATGGGATTCTTGTAACGCTCTTCGAGGCAGTCAGAAATTCCAATGCAACCCCTGTAAAAATTTGAAAATTTTTTTTTCATCCCCACTTTGAAAATTGTTTATGTAGAATTAAGCTCGCACCTTTCCTGAGTTCAAATCTGCTTTTGGGGTTGTGCTGCGACTTATAGTTTTCGAGAAAATGGGATTCTTGTAACGCTCTTCGAGGCAGTCAGAAATTCCAATGCAACCCCTGTAAAATTTTGAAAATTTTTTTTTCATCCCCAATTTGAAAATTGTTTATGTAGAATTAAGCTCGCACCTTTCCTGAGTTCAAATCTGCTTTTGGGGTTGAGCTGCGACTTATAGTTTTCGAGAAAATGGGATTCTTGTAACGCTCTTCGAGGCAGTCAGAAATTCCAATGCAACCCCTGTAAAAATTTGAAAATTTTTTTTTCATCCCCAATTTGAAAATTGTTTATGTAGAATTAAGCTCGCACCTTTCCTGAGTTCAAATCTGCTTTTGGGGTTGTGCTGCGACTTATAGTTTTCGAGAAAATGGGATTCTTGTAACGCTCTTCGAGGCAGTCAGAAATTCCAATGCAACCCCTGTAAAAATTTGAAAATTTTTTTTTCATCCCCAATTTGAAAATTGTTTATGTAGAATTAAGCTCGCACCTTTCCTGAGTTCAAATCTGCTTTTGGGGTTGTGCTGCGACTTATAGTTTTCGAGAAAATGGAATTCTTGTAACGCTCTTCGAGGCAGTCAGAAATTCCAATGCAACCCCTGTAAAAATTTGAAAATTTTTTTTTCAACAGCAATTTGAAAATTGTTTATGTAGAATTAAGCTCGCACCTTTCCTGAGTTCAAATCTGCTTTTGGGGTTGTGCTGCGACTTATAGTTTTCGGGAAAATGGGATTCTTGTAACGCTCTTCGAGGCAGTCAGAAATTAAAATGCAACCCCTGTAAAAATTTGAAAATTTGTTTTTCATCCCCAATTTGAAAATTGTTTATGTAGAATTAAGCTCGCACCTTTCCTGAGTTCAAATCTGCTTTTGGGGTTGTGCTGCGACTTATAGTTTTCGAGAAAATGGGATTCTTGTAACGCTCTTCGAGGCAGTCAGAAATTCCAATGCAACCCCTGTAAAAATTTTAAAATTTTTTTTTCATCCCCAATTTGAAAATTGTTTATGTAGAATTAAGCTCGAACCTTTCCTGAGTTCAAATCTGCTTTTGGGGTTGTGCTGCGACTTATAGTTTTCGAGAAAATGGGATTCTTGTAACGCTCTTCGAGGCAGTCAGAAATTCCAATACAACCCCTGTAAAAATTTGAAAATTTTTTTTTCATCCCCAATTTGAAAATTGTTTATGTAGAATTAAGCTCGCACCTTTCCTGAGTTCAAATCTGCTTTTGGGGTTGTGCTGCGACTTATAGTTTTCGAGAAAATGGGATTCTTGTAACGCTCTTCGAGGCAGTCAGAAATTCCAATGCAACCCCTGTAAAAATTTGAAAATTTTTTTTTCATCCCCAATTTGAAAATTGTTTATGTAGAATTAAGCTCGCACCTTTCCTGAGTTCAAATCTGCTTTTGGGGTTGTGCTGCGACTTATAGTTTTCGAGAAAATGGGATTCTTGTAACGCTCTTCGAGGCAGTCAGAAATTCCAATGCAACCCCTGTAAAAATTTGAAAATTTGTTTTTCATCCCCAATTTGAAAATTGTTTATGTAGAATTAAGCTCGCACCTTTCCTGAGTTCAAATCTGCTTTTGGGGTTGTGCTGCGACTTATAGTTTTCGAGAAAATGGGATTCTTGTAACGCTCTTCGAGGCAGTCAGAAATTCCAATGCAACCCCTGTAAAAATTTGAAAATTTTTTTTTCATCCCCAATTTGAAAATTGTTTATGTAGAATTAAGCTCGCACCTTTCCTGAGTTCAAATCTGCTTTTGGGGTTGTGCTGCGACTTATAGTTTTCGAGAAAATGGGATTCTTGTAACGCTCTTCGAGGCAGTCAGAAATTCCAATGCAACCCCTGTAAAAATTTGGAAATTTTTTTTCATCCCCAATTTGAAAATTGTTTATGTAGAATTAAGCTCGCACCTTTTCTGAGTTCAAATCTGCTTTTGGGGTTGTGCTGCGACTTATAGTTTTCGAGAAAATGGGATTTTTGTAACGCTCTTCGAGGCAGTCAGAAATTCCAATGCAACCCCTGTAAAAATTTTAAAATTTTTTTTTCATCCCCAATTTGAAAATTGTTTATGTAGAATTAAGCTCGCACCTTTCCTGAGTTCAAATCTGCTTTTGGGGTTGTGCTGCGACTTATAGTTTTCGAGAAAATGGGATTCTTGTAACGCTCTTCGAGGTAGTCAGAAATTCCAATGCAACCCCTGTAAAAATTTGAAAATTTTTTTTTCATCCCCAATTTGAAAATTGTTTATGTAGAATTAAGCTCGCACCTTTCCTGAGTTCAAATCTGCTTTTGGGGTTGAACTGCGACTTATAGTTTTCGAGAAAATGGGATTCTTGTAACGCTCTTCGAGGCAGTCAGAAATTCCAATGCAACCCCTGTAAAAATTTGAAAATTTTTTCTTCATCCCCAATTTGAAAATTGTTTATGTAGGATTAAGCTCGCACCTTTCCTGAGTTCAAATCTGATTTTGGGGTTGAGCTGCGACTTATAGTTTTCGAGAAAATGGGATTCTTGTAACGCTCTTCGAGGCAGTCAAAAATTCCAATGCAACCCCTGTAAAATTTTGAAAATTTTTTTTTCATCCCCAATTTGAAAATTGTTTATGTAGGATTAAGCTCGCACCTTTCCTGAGTTCAAATCTGCTTTTGGGGTTGAGCTGCGACTTATAGTTTTCGAGAAAATGGGATTCTTGTAACGCTCTTCGAGGCAGTCAGAAATTCCAATGCAACCCCTGTAAAAATTTGAAAATTTTTTTTTCATCCCCAATTTGAAAACTGTTTATGTAGAATTAAGCTCGCACCTTTCCTGAGTTCAAATCTGCTTTTGGGGTTGTGCTGCGACTTATAGTTTTCGAGAAAATGGGATTTTTGTAACGCTCTTCGAGGCAGTCAGAAATTTCAATGCAACCCCTGTAAAAAGTTGAAAATTTTTTTTTCATCCCCAATTTGAAGATTGTTTATGTAGAATTAAGCTCGCACCTTTCCTGAGTTCAAATCTGCTTTTGGGGTTGTGCTGCGACTTATAGTTTTCGAGAAAATGGGATTCTTGTAACGCTCTTCGAGGCAGTCAGAAATTCCAATGCAACCCCTGTAAAAATTTGAAAATTTTTTTTTCATCCCCAATTTGAAAATTGTTTATGTAGAATTAAGCTCGCACCTTTCCTGAGTTCAAATCTGCTTTTGGGGTTGAGCTGCGACTTATAGTTTTCGAGAAAATGGGATTCTTGTAACGCTCTTCGAGGCAGTCAGAAATTCCAATGCAACCCCTGTAAAAATTTGAAAATTTTTTTTTCATCCCCAATTTGAAAATTGCTTATGTAGAATTAAGCTCGCACCTTTCCTGAGTTCAAATCTGCTTTTGGGGTTGAGCTGCGACTTATAGTTTTCGAGAAAATGGGATTCTTGTAACGCTCTTCGAGGCAGTCAGAAATTCCAATGCAACCCCTGTAAAAATTTGAAAATTTTTTTTTCATCCCCAATTTGAAAACTGTTTATGTAGAATTAAGCTCGCACCTTTCCTGAGTTCAAATCTGCTTTTGGGGTTGTGCTGCGACTTATAGTTTTCGAGAAAATGGGATTTTTGTAACGCTCTTCGAGGCAGTCAGAAATTTCAATGCAACCCCTGTAAAAAGTTGAAAATTTTTTTTTCATCCCCAATTTGAAGATTGTTTATGTAGAATTAAGCTCGCACCTTTCCTGAGTTCAAATCTGCTTTTGGGGTTGTGCTGCGACTTATAGTTTTCGAGAAAATGGGATTCTTGTAACGCTCTTCGAGGCAGTCAGAAATTCCAATGCAACCCCTGTAAAAATTTGAAAATTTTTTTTTCATCCCCAATTTGAAAATTGTTTATGTAGAATTAAGCTCGCACCTTTCCTGAGTTCAAATCTGCTTTTGGGGTTGAGCTGCGACTTATAGTTTTCGAGAAAATGGGATTCTTGTAACGCTCTTCGAGGCAGTCAGAAATTCCAATGCAACCCCTGTAAAAATTTGAAAATTTTTTTTTCATCCCCAATTTGAAAATTGTTTATGTAGAATTAAGCTCGCACCTTTCCTGAGTTCAAATCTGCTTTTGGGGTTGAGCTGCGACTTATAGTTTTCGAGAAAATGGGATTCTTGTAACGCTCTTCGAGGCAGTCAGAAATTCCAATGCAACCCCTGTAAAAATTTGAAAATTTTTTTTTCATCCCCAATTTGAAAATTGTTTATGTAGAATTAAGCTCGCACCTTTCCTGAGTTCAAATCTGCTTTTGGGGTTGTGCTGCGACTTATAGTTTTCGAGAAAATGGGATTCTTGTAAGGCTCTTCGAGGCAGTCAGAAATTCCAATGCAACCCCTGTAAAATTTTGAAAATTTTTTTTTCATCCCCAATTTGAAAATTGCTTATGTAGAATTAAGCTCGCACCTTTCCTGAGTTCAAATCTGCTTTTGGGGTTGAGCTGCGACTTATAGTTTTCGAGAAAATGGGATTCTTGTAACGCTCTTCGAGGCAGTCAGAAATTCCAATGCAACCCCTGTAAAAATTTGAAAATTTTTTTTTCATCCCCAATTTGAAAATTGTTTATGTAGAATTAAGCTCGCACCTTTCCTGAGTTCAAATCTGCTTTTGGGGTTGTGCTGCGACTTATAGTTTTCGAGAAAATGGGATTCTTGTAACGCTCTTCGAGGCAGTCAGAAATTCCAATGCAACCCCTGTAAAAATTTTAAAATTTTTTTTTCATCCCCAATTTGAAAATTGTTTATGTAGAATTAAGCTCGAACCTTTCCTGAGTTCAAATCTGCTTTTGGGGTTGTGCTGCGACTTATAGTTTTCGAGAAAATGGGATTCTTGTAACGCTCTTCGAGGCAGTCAGAAATTCCAATACAACCCCTGTAAAAATTTGAAAATTTTTTTTTCATCCCCAATTTGAAAATTGTTTATGTAGGATTAAGCTCGCAACTTTCCTGAGTTCAAATCTGCTTTTGGGGTTGAGCTGCGACTTATAGTTTTCGAGAAAATGGGATTCTTGTAACGCTCTTCGAGGCAGTCAGAAATTCCAATGCAACCCCTGTAAAAATTTGAAAATTTTTTTTTCATCCCCAATTTGAAAACTGTTTATGTAGAATTAAGCTCGCACCTTTCCTGAGTTCAAATCTGCTTTTGGGGTTGTGCTGCGACTTATAGTTTTCGAGAAAATGGGATTTTTGTAACGCTCTTCGAGGCAGTCAGAAATTTCAATGCAACCCCTGTAAAAAGTTGAAAATTTTTTTTTCATCCCCAATTTGAAGATTGTTTATGTAGAATTAAGCTCGCACCTTTCCTGAGTTCAAATCTGCTTTTGGGGTTGTGCTGCGACTTATAGTTTTCGAGAAAATGGGATTCTTGTAACGCTCTTCGAGGCAGTCAGAAATTCCAATGCAACCCCTGTAAAAATTTGAAAATTTTTTTTTCATCCCCAATTTGAAAATTGTTTATGTAGAATTAAGCTCGCACCTTTCCTGAGTTCAAATCTGCTTTTGGGGTTGAGCTGCGACTTATAGTTTTCGAGAAAATGGGATTCTTGTAACGCTCTTCGAGGCAGTCAGAAATTCCAATGCAACCCCTGTAAAAATTTGAAAATTTTTTTTTCATCCCCAATTTGAAAATTGCTTATGTAGAATTAAGCTCGCACCTTTCCTGAGTTCAAATCTGCTTTTGGGGTTGAGCTGCGACTTATAGTTTTCGAGAAAATGGGATTCTTGTAACGCTCTTCGAGGCAGTCAGAAATTCCAATGCAACCCCTGTAAAAATTTGAAAATTTTTTTTTCATCCCCAATTTGAAAACTGTTTATGTAGAATTAAGCTCGCACCTTTCCTGAGTTCAAATCTGCTTTTGGGGTTGTGCTGCGACTTATAGTTTTCGAGAAAATGGGATTTTTGTAACGCTCTTCGAGGCAGTCAGAAATTTCAATGCAACCCCTGTAAAAAGTTGAAAATTTTTTTTTCATCCCCAATTTGAAGATTGTTTATGTAGAATTAAGCTCGCACCTTTCCTGAGTTCAAATCTGCTTTTGGGGTTGTGCTGCGACTTATAGTTTTCGAGAAAATGGGATTCTTGTAACGCTCTTCGAGGCAGTCAGAAATTCCAATGCAACCCCTGTAAAAATTTGAAAATTTTTTTTTCATCCCCAATTTGAAAATTGTTTATGTAGAATTAAGCTCGCACCTTTCCTGAGTTCAAATCTGCTTTTGGGGTTGAGCTGCGACTTATAGTTTTCGAGAAAATGGGATTCTTGTAACGCTCTTCGAGGCAGTCAGAAATTCCAATGCAACCCCTGTAAAAATTTGAAAATTTTTTTTTCATCCCCAATTTGAAAATTGTTTATGTAGAATTAAGCTCGCACCTTTCCTGAGTTCAAATCTGCTTTTGGGGTTGAGCTGCGACTTATAGTTTTCGAGAAAATGGGATTCTTGTAACGCTCTTCGAGGCAGTCAGAAATTCCAATGCAACCCCTGTAAAAATTTGAAAATTTTTTTTTCATCCCCAATTTGAAAATTGTTTATGTAGAATTAAGCTCGCACCTTTCCTGAGTTCAAATCTGCTTTTGGGGTTGTGCTGCGACTTATAGTTTTCGAGAAAATGGGATTCTTGTAAGGCTCTTCGAGGCAGTCAGAAATTCCAATGCAACCCCTGTAAAATTTTGAAAATTTTTTTTTCATCCCCAATTTGAAAATTGCTTATGTAGAATTAAGCTCGCACCTTTCCTG
The DNA here is from genome assembly GCA_946965025.1 of Blera fallax. NCBI lineage: Eukaryota > Metazoa > Arthropoda > Insecta > Diptera > Syrphidae > Blera > Blera fallax. The sequence continues at coordinate 22,566,267 of OX337248.1, read as the reverse complement.
AGTTCAAATCTGCTTTTGGGGTTGAGCTGCGACTTATAGTTTTCGAGAAAATGGGATTCTTGTAACGCTCTTCGAGGCAGTCAGAAATTCCAATGCAACCCCTGTAAAAATTTGAAAATTTTTTTTTCATCCCCAATTTGAAAATTGTTTATGTAGAATTAAGCTCGCACCTTTCCTGAGTTCAAATCTGCTTTTGGGGTTGTGCTGCGACTTATAGTTTTCGAGAAAATGGGATTCTTGTAACGCTCTTCGAGGCAGTCAGAAATTCCAATGCAACCCCTGTAAAAATTTTAAAATTTTTTTTTCATCCCCAATTTGAAAATTGTTTATGTAGAATTAAGCTCGAACCTTTCCTGAGTTCAAATCTGCTTTTGGGGTTGTGCTGCGACTTATAGTTTTCGAGAAAATGGGATTCTTGTAACGCTCTTCGAGGCAGTCAGAAATTCCAATACAACCCCTGTAAAAATTTGAAAATTTTTTTTTCATCCCCAATTTGAAAATTGTTTATGTAGAATTAAGCTCGCACCTTTCCTGAGTTCAAATCTGCTTTTGGGGTTGTGCTGCGACTTATAGTTTTCGAGAAAATGGGATTCTTGTAACGCTCTTCGAGGCAGTCAGAAATTCCAATGCAACCCCTGTAAAAATTTGAAAATTTGTTTTTCATCCCCAATTTGAAAATTGTTTATGTAGAATTAAGCTCGCACATTTCCTGAGTTCAAATCTGCTTTTGGGGTTGTGCTGTGACTTATAGTTTTCGAGAAAATGGGATTCTTGTAACGCTCTTCGAGGCAGTCAGAAATTCCAATGCAACCCCTGTAAAAATTTGAAAATTTTTTTTTCATCCCCAATTTGAAAATTGTTTATGTAGAATTAAGCTCGCACCTTTCCTGAGTTCAAATCTGCTTTTGGGGTTGTGCTGCGACTTATAGTTTTCGAGAAAATGGGATTCTTGTAACGCTCTTCGAGGCAGTCAGAAATTCCAATGCAACCCCTGTAAAAATTTTAAAATTTTTTTTTCATCCCCAATTTGAAAATTGTTTATGTAGAATTAAGCTCGAACCTTTCCTGAGTTCAAATCTGCTTTTGGGGTTGTGCTGCGACTTATAGTTTTCGAGAAAATGGGATTCTTGTAACGCTCTTCGAGGCAGTCAGAAATTCCAATACAACCCCTGTAAAAATTTGAAAATTTTTTTTTCATCCCCAATTTGAAAATTGTTTATGTAGAATTAAGCTCGCACCTTTCCTGAGTTCAAATCTGCTTTTGGGGTTGTGCTGCGACTTATAGTTTTCGAGAAAATGGGATTCTTGTAACGCTCTTCGAGGCAGTCAGAAATTCCAATGCAACCCCTGTAAAAATTTGAAAATTTGTTTTTCATCCCCAATTTGAAAATTGTTTATGTAGAATTAAGCTCGCACCTTTCCTGAGTTCAAATCTGCTTTTGGGGTTGTGCTGCGACTTATAGTTTTCGAGAAAATGGGATTCTTGTAACGCTCTTCGAGGCAGTCAGAAATTCCAATGCAACCCCTGTAAAAATTTGAAAATTTTTTTTTCATCCCCAATTTGAAAATTGTTTATGTACAATTAAGCTCGCACCTTTCCTGAGTTCAAATCTGCTTTTGGGGTTGTGCTGCGACTTATAGTTTTCGAGAAAATGGGATTCTTGTAACGCTCTTCGAGGCAGTCAGAAATTCCAATGCAACCCCTGTAAAAATTTGAAAATTTTTTTTTCATCCCCAATTTGAAAATTGTTTATGTAGAATTAAGCTCGCACCTTTCCTGAGTTCAAATCTGCTTTTGGGGTTGTGCTGCGACTTATAGTTTTCGAGAAAATGGGATTCTTGTAACGCTCTTCGAGGCAGTCAGAAATTCCAATGCAACCCCTGTAAAAATTTGGAAATTTTTTTTCATCCCCAATTTGAAAATTGTTTATGTAGAATTAAGCTCGCACCTTTTCTGAGTTCAAATCTGCTTTTGGGGTTGTGCTGCGACTTATAGTTTTCGAGAAAATGGGATTTTTGTAACGCTCTTCGAGGCAGTCAGAAATTCCAATGCAACCCCTGTAACAATTTTAAAATTTTTTTTTCATCCCCAATTTGAAAATTGTTTATGTAGAATTAAGCTCGCACCTTTCCTGAGTTCAAATCTGCTTTTGGGGTTGTGCTGCGACTTATAGTTTTCGAGAAAATGGGATTCTTGTAACGCTCTTCGAGGTAGTCAGAAATTCCAATGCAACCCCTGTAAAAATTTGAAAATTTTTTTTTCATCCCCAATTTGAAAATTGTTTATGTAGAATTAAGCTCGCACCTTTCCTGAGTTCAAATCTGCTTTTGGGGTTGAACTGCGACTTATAGTTTTCGAGAAAATGGGATTCTTGTAACGCTCTTCGAGGCAGTCAGAAATTCCAATGCAACCCCTGTAAAAATTTGAAAATTTTTTCTTCATCCCCAATTTGAAAATTGTTTATGTAGGATTAAGCTCGCACCTTTCCTGAGTTCAAATCTGATTTTGGGGTTGAGCTGCGACTTATAGTTTTCGAGAAAATGGGATTCTTGTAACGCTCTTCGAGGCAGTCAAAAATTCCAATGCAACCCCTGTAAAATTTTGAAAATTTTTTTTTCATCCCCAATTTGAAAATTGTTTATGTAGAATTAAGCTCGCACCTTTCCTGAGTTCAAATCTGCTTTTGGGGTTGTGCTGCGACTTATAGTTTTCGAGAAAATGGGATTCTTGTAACGCTCTTCGAGGTAGTCAGAAATTCCAATGCAACCCCTGTAAAAATTTGAAAATTTTTTTTTCATCCCCAATTTGAAAATTGTTTATGTAGAATTAAGCTCGCACCTTTCCTGAGTTCAAATCTGCTTTTGGGGTTGAACTGCGACTTATAGTTTTCGAGAAAATGGGATTCTTGTAACGCTCTTCGAGGCAGTCAGAAATTCCAATGCAACCCCTGTAACAATTTTAAAATTTTTTTTTCATCCCCAATTTGAAAATTGTTTATGTAGAATTAAGCTCGCACCTTTCCTGAGTTCAAATCTGCTTTTGGGGTTGTGCTGCGACTTATAGTTTTCGAGAAAATGGGATTCTTGTAACGCTCTTCGAGGCAGTCAGAAATTCCAATGCAACCCCTGTAAAATTTTGAAAATTTTTTTTTCATCCCCAATTTGAAAATTGTTTATGTAGGATTAAGCTCGCACCTTTCCTGAGTTCTAATCTGCTTTTGGGGTTGAGCTGCGACTTATAGTTTTCGAGAAAATGGGATTCTTGTAACGCTCTTCGAGGCAGTCAGAAATTCCAATGCAACCCCTGTAAAAATTTGAAAATTTTTTTTTCATCCCCAATTTGAAAACTGTTTATGTAGAATTAAGCTCGCACCTTTCCTGAGTTCAAATCTGCTTTTGGGGTTGTGCTGCGACTTATAGTTTTCGAGAAAATGGGATTTTTGTAACGCTCTTCGAGGCAGTCAGAAATTTCAATGCAACCCCTGTAAAAAGTTGAAAATTTTTTTTTCATCCCCAATTTGAAGATTGTTTATGTAGAATTAAGCTCGCACCTTTCCTGAGTTCAAATCTGCTTTTGGGGTTGTGCTGCGACTTATAGTTTTCGAGAAAATGGGATTCTTGTAACGCTCTTCGAGGCAGTCAGAAATTCCAATGCAACCCCTGTAAAAATTTGAAAATTTTTTTTTCATCCCCAATTTGAAAATTGTTTATGTAGAATTAAGCTCGCACCTTTCCTGAGTTCAAATCTGCTTTTGGGGTTGTGCTGCGACTTATAGTTTTCGAGAAAATGGGATTCTTGTAACGCTCTTCGAGGCAGTCAGAAATTCCAATGCAACCCCTGTAAAAATTTGAAAATTTTTTTTTCATCCCCAATTTGAAAATTGTTTATGTAGAATTAAGCTCGCACCTTTCCTGAGTTCAAATCTGCTTTTGGGGTTGAGCTGCGACTTATAGTTTTCGAGAAAATGGGATTCTTGTAACGCTCTTCGAGGCAGTCAGAAATTCCAATGCAACCCCTGTAAAAATTTGAAAATTTTTTTTTCATCCCCAATTTGAAAATTGCTTATGTAGAATTAAGCTCGCACCTTTCCTGAGTTCAAATCTGCTTTTGGGGTTGAGCTGCGACTTATAGTTTTCGAGAAAATGGGATTCTTGTAACGCTCTTCGAGGCAGTCAGAAATTCCAATGCAACCCCTGTAAAAATTTGAAAATTTTTTTTTCATCCCCAATTTGAAAACTGTTTATGTAGAATTAAGCTCGCACCTTTCCTGAGTTCAAATCTGATTTTGGGGTTGAGCTGCGACTTATAGTTTTCGAGAAAATGGGATTCTTGTAACGCTCTTCGAGGCAGTCAGAAATTCCAATGCAACCCCTGTAAAAATTTGAAAATTTTTTTTTCATCCCCAATTTGAAAACTGTTTATGTAGAATTAAGCTCGCACCTTTCCTGAGTTCAAATCTGCTTTTGGGGTTGTGATGCGACTTATAGTTTTCGAGAAAATGGGATTTTTGTAACGCTCTTCGAGGCAGTCAGAAATTTCAATGCAACCCCTGTAAAAAGTTGAAAATTTTTTTTTCATCCCCAATTTGAAGATTGTTTATGTAGAATTAAGCTCGCACCTTTCCTGAGTTCAAATCTGCTTTTGGGGTTGTGCTGCGACTTATAGTTTTCGAGAAAATGGGATTCTTGTAACGCTCTTCGAGGCAGTCAGAAATTCCAATGCAACCCCTGTAAAATTTTGAAAATTTTTTTTTCATCCCCAATTTGAAAATTGTTTATGTAGGATTAAGCTCGCACCTTTCCTGAGTTCAAATCTGCTTTTGGGGTTGAGCTGCGACTTATAGTTTTCGAGAAAATGGGATTCTTGTAACGCTCTTCGAGGCAGTCAGAAATTCCAATGCAACCCCTGTAAAAATTTGAAAATTTTTTTTTCATCCCCAATTTGAAAACTGTTTATGTAGAATTAAGCTCGCACCTTTCCTGAGTTCAAATCTGCTTTTGGGGTTGTGCTGCGACTTATAGTTTTCGAGAAAATGGGATTTTTGTAACGCTCTTCGAGGCAGTCAGAAATTTCAATGCAACCCCTGTAAAAAGTTGAAAATTTTTTTTTCATCCCCAATTTGAAGATTGTTTATGTAGAATTAAGCTCGCACCTTTCCTGAGTTCAAATCTGCTTTTGGGGTTGTGCTGCGACTTATAGTTTTCGAGAAAATGGGATTCTTGTAACGCTCTTCGAGGCAGTCAGAAATTCCAATGCAACCCCTGTAAAATTTTGAAAATTTTTTTTTCATCCCCAATTTGAAAATTGTTTATGTAGGATTAAGCTCGCACCTTTCCTGAGTTCAAATCTGCTTTTGGGGTTGAGCTGCGACTTATAGTTTTCGAGAAAATGGGATTCTTGTAACGCTCTTCGAGGCAGTCAGAAATTCCAATGCAACCCCTGTAAAAATTTGAAAATTTTTTTTTCATCCCCAATTTGAAAACTGTTTATGTAGAATTAAGCTCGCACCTTTCCTGAGTTCAAATCTGCTTTTGGGGTTGTGCTGCGACTTATAGTTTTCGAGAAAATGGGATTTTTGTAACGCTCTTCGAGGCAGTCAGAAATTTCAATGCAACCCCTGTAAAAAGTTGAAAATTTTTTTTTCATCCCCAATTTGAAAATTGTTTATGTAGGATTAAGCTCGCACCTTTCCTGAGTTCAAATCTGATTTTGGGGTTGAGCTGCGACTTATAGTTTTCGAGAAAATGGGATTCTTGTAACGCTCTTCGAGGCAGTCAAAAATTCCAATGCAACCCCTGTAAAATTTTGAAAATTTTTTTTTCATCCCCAATTTGAAAATTGTTTATGTAGGATTAAGCTCGCACCTTTCCTGAGTTCAAATCTGCTTTTGGGGTTGAGCTGCGACTTATAGTTTTCGAGAAAATGGGATTCTTGTAACGCTCTTCGAGGCAGTCAGAAATTCCAATGCAACCCCTGTAAAAATTTGAAATTTTTTTTTTCATCCCCAATTTGAAAACTGTTTATGTAGAATTAAGCTCGCACCTTTCCTGAGTTCAAATCTGCTTTTGGGGTTGTGCTGCGACTTATAGTTTTCGAGAAAATGGGATTTTTGTAACGCTCTTCGAGGCAGTCAGAAATTTCAATGCAACCCCTGTAAAAAGTTGAAAATTTTTTTTTCATCCCCAATTTGAAGATTGTTTATGTAGAATTAAGCTCGCACCTTTCCTGAGTTCAAATCTGCTTTTGGGGTTGTGCTGCGACTTATAGTTTTCGAGAAAATGGGATTCTTGTAACGCTCTTCGAGGCAGTCAGAAATTCCAATGCAACCCCTGTAAAAATTTGAAAATTTTTTTTTCATCCCCAATTTGAAAATTGTTTATGTAGAATTAAGCTCGCACCTTTCCTGAGTTCAAATCTGCTTTTGGGGTTGAGCTGCGACTTATAGTTTTCGAGAAAATGGGATTCTTGTAACGCTCTTCGAGGCAGTCAGAAATTCCAATGCAACCCCTGTAAAAATTTGAAAATTTTTTTTTCATCCCCAATTTGAAAATTGCTTATGTAGAATTAAGCTCGCACCTTTCCTGAGTTCAAATCTGCTTTTGGGGTTGTGCTGCGACTTATAGTTTTCGAGAAAATGGGATTCTTGTAACGCTCTTCGAGGCAGTCAGAAATTCCAATGCAACCCCTGTAAAAATTTGAAAATTTTTTTTTCATCCCCAATTTGAAAACTGTTTATGTAGAATTAAGCTCGCACCTTTCCTGAGTTCAAATCTGATTTTGGGGTTGAGCTGCGACTTATAGTTTTCGAGAAAATGGGATTCTTGTAACGCTCTTCGAGGCAGTCAGAAATTCCAATGCAACCCCTGTAAAAATTTGAAAATTTTTTTTTCATCCCCAATTTGAAAACTGTTTATGTAGAATTAAGCTCGCACCTTTCCTGAGTTCAAATCTGCTTTTGGGGTTGTGCTGCGACTTATAGTTTTCGAGAAAATGGGATTTTTGTAACGCTCTTCGAGGCAGTCAGAAATTTCAATGCAACCCCTGTAAAAAGTTGAAAATTTTTTTTTCATCCCCAATTTGAAGATTGTTTATGTAGAATTAAGCTCGCACCTTTCCTGAGTTCAAATCTGCTTTTGGGGTTGTGCTGCGACTTATAGTTTTCGAGAAAATGGGATTCTTGTAACGCTCTTCGAGGCAGTCAGAAATTCCAATGCAACCCCTGTAAAATTTTGAAAATTTTTTTTTCATCCCCAATTTGAAAATTGTTTATGTAGGATTAAGCTCGCACCTTTCCTGAGTTCAAATCTGCTTTTGGGGTTGAGCTGCGACTTATAGTTTTCGAGAAAATGGGATTCTTGTAACGCTCTTCGAGGCAGTCAGAAATTCCAATGCAACCCCTGTAAAAATTTGAAAATTTTTTTTTCATCCCCAATTTGAAAACTGTTTATGTAGAATTAAGCTCGCACCTTTCCTGAGTTCAAATCTGCTTTTGGGGTTGTGCTGCGACTTATAGTTTTCGAGAAAATGGGATTTTTGTAACGCTCTTCGAGGCAGTCAGAAATTTCAATGCAACCCCTGTAAAAAGTTGAAAATTTTTTTTTCATCCCCAATTTGAAGATTGTTTATGTAGAATTAAGCTCGCACCTTTCCTGAGTTCAAATCTGCTTTTGGGGTTGTGCTGCGACTTATAGTTTTCGAGAAAATGGGATTCTTGTAACGCTCTTCGAGGCAGTCAGAAATTCCAATGCAACCCCTGTAAAATTTTGAAAATTTTTTTTTCATCCCCAATTTGAAAATTGTTTATGTAGGATTAAGCTCGCACCTTTCCTGAGTTCAAATCTGCTTTTGGGGTTGAGCTGCGACTTATAGTTTTCGAGAAAATGGGATTCTTGTAACGCTCTTCGAGGCAGTCAGAAATTCCAATGCAACCCCTGTAAAAATTTGAAAATTTTTTTTTCATCCCCAATTTGAAAACTGTTTATGTAGAATTAAGCTCGCACCTTTCCTGAGTTCAAATCTGCTTTTGGGGTTGTGCTGCGACTTATAGTTTTCGAGAAAATGGGATTTTTGTAACGCTCTTCGAGGCAGTCAGAAATTTCAATGCAACCCCTGTAAAAAGTTGAAAATTTTTTTTTCATCCCCAATTTGAAGATTGTTTATGTAGAATTAAGCTCGCACCTTTCCTGAGTTCAAATCTGCTTTTGGGGTTGTGCTGCGACTTATAGTTTTCGAGAAAATGGGATTCTTGTAACGCTCTTCGAGGCAGTCAGAAATTCCAATGCAACCCCTGTAAAAATTTGAAAATTTTTTTTTCATCCCCAATTTGAAAATTGTTTATGTAGAATTAAGCTCGCACCTTTCCTGAGTTCAAATCTGCTTTTGGGGTTGAGCTGCGACTTATAGTTTTCGAGAAAATGGGATTCTTGTAACGCTCTTCGAGGCAGTCAGAAATTCCAATGCAACCCCTGTAAAAATTTGAAAATTTTTTCTTCATCCCCAATTTGAAAATTGTTTATGTAGGATTAAGCTCGCACCTTTCCTGAGTTCAAATCTGATTTTGGGGTTGAGCTGCGACTTATAGTTTTCGAGAAAATGGGATTCTTGTAACGCTCTTCGAGGCAGTCAAAAATTCCAATGCAACCCCTGTAAAATTTTGAAAATTTTTTTTTCATCCCCAATTTGAAAATTGTTTATGTAGGATTAAGCTCGCACCTTTCCTGAGTTCAAATCTGCTTTTGGGGTTGAGCTGCGACTTATAGTTTTCGAGAAAATGGGATTCTTGTAACGCTCTTCGAGGCAGTCAGAAATTCCAATGCAACCCCTGTAAAAATTTGAAAATTTTTTTTTCATCCCCAATTTGAAAACTGTTTATGTAGAATTAAGCTCGCACCTTTCCTGAGTTCAAATCTGCTTTTGGGGTTGTGCTGCGACTTATAGTTTTCGAGAAAATGGGATTTTTGTAACGCTCTTCGAGGCAGTCAGAAATTTCAATGCAACCCCTGTAAAAAGTTGAAAATTTTTTTTTCATCCCCAATTTGAAGATTGTTTATGTAGAATTAAGCTCGCACCTTTCCTGAGTTCAAATCTGCTTTTGGGGTTGTGCTGCGACTTATAGTTTTCGAGAAAATGGGATTCTTGTAACGCTCTTCGAGGCAGTCAGAAATTCCAATGCAACCCCTGTAAAAATTTGAAAATTTTTTTTTCATCCCCAATTTGAAAATTGTTTATGTAGAATTAAGCTCGCACCTTTCCTGAGTTCAAATCTGCTTTTGGGGTTGAGCTGCGACTTATAGTTTTCGAGAAAATGGGATTCTTGTAACGCTCTTCGAGGCAGTCAGAAATTCCAATGCAACCCCTGTAAAAATTTGAAAATTTTTTTTTCATCCCCAATTTGAAAATTGCTTATGTAGAATTAAGCTCGCACCTTTCCTGAGTTCAAATCTGCTTTTGGGGTTGAGCTGCGACTTATAGTTTTCGAGAAAATGGGATTCTTGTAACGCTCTTCGAGGCAGTCAGAAATTCCAATGCAACCCCTGTAAAAATTTGAAAATTTTTTTTTCATCCCCAATTTGAAAACTGTTTATGTAGAATTAAGCTCGCACCTTTCCTGAGTTCAAATCTGATTTTGGGGTTGAGCTGCGACTTATAGTTTTCGAGAAAATGGGATTCTTGTAACGCTCTTCGAGGCAGTCAGAAATTCCAATGCAACCCCTGTAAAAATTTGAAAATTTTTTTTTCATCCCCAATTTGAAAACTGTTTATGTAGAATTAAGCTCGCACCTTTCCTGAGTTCAAATCTGCTTTTGGGGTTGTGCTGCGACTTATAGTTTTCGAGAAAATGGGATTTTTGTAACGCTCTTCGAGGCAGTCAGAAATTTCAATGCAACCCCTGTAAAAAGTTGAAAATTTTTTTTTCATCCCCAATTTGAAGATTGTTTATGTAGAATTAAGCTCGCACCTTTCCTGAGTTCAAATCTGCTTTTGGGGTTGTGCTGCGACTTATAGTTTTCGAGAAAATGGGATTCTTGTAACGCTCTTCGAGGCAGTCAGAAATTCCAATGCAACCCCTGTAAAAATTTGAAAATTTTTTTTTCATCCCCAATTTGAAAATTGTTTATGTAGAATTAAGCTCGCACCTTTCCTGAGTTCAAATCTGCTTTTGGGGTTGAGCTGCGACTTATAGTTTTCGAGAAAATGGGATTCTTGTAACGCTCTTCGAGGCAGTCAGAAATTCCAATGCAACCCCTGTAAAAATTTGAAAATTTTTTTTTCATCCCCAATTTGAAAATTGTTTATGTAGAATTAAGCTCGCACCTTTCCTGAGTTCAAATCTGCTTTTGGGGTTGTGCTGCGACTTATAGTTTTCGAGAAAATGGGATTCTTGTAACGCTCTTCGAGGCAGTCAGAAATTCCAATGCAACCCCTGTAAAATTTTGAAAATTTTTTTTTCATCCCCAATTTGAAAATTGCTTATGTAGAATTAAGCTCGCACCTTTCCTGAGTTCAAATCTGCTTTTGGGGTTGAGCTGCGACTTATAGTTTTCGAGAAAATGGGATTCTTGTAACGCTCTTCGAGGCAGTCAGAAATTCCAATGCAACCCCTGTAAAAATTTGAAAATTTTTTTTTCATCCCCAATTTGAAAATTGTTTATGTAGAATTAAGCTCGCACCTTTCCTGAGTTCAAATCTGCTTTTGGGGTTGTGCTGCGACTTATAGTTTTCGAGAAAATGGGATTTTTGTAACGCTCTTCGAGGCAGTCAGAAATTCCAATGCAACCCCTGTAAAAATTTGAAAATTTTTTTTTCATCCCCAATTTGAAAATTGTTTATGTAGAATTAAGCTCGCACCTTTCCTGAGTTCAAATCTGCTTTTGGGGTTGTGCTGCGACTTATAGTTTTCGAGAAAATGGGATTCTTGTAACGCTCTTCGAGGCAGTCAAAAATTCCAATGCAACCCCTGTAAAATTTTGAAAATTTTTTTTTCATCCCCAATTTGAAAATTGTTTATGTAGGATTAAGCTCGCACCTTTCCTGAGTTCAAATCTGCTTTTGGGGTTGTGCTGCGACTTATAGTTTTCGAGAAAATGGGATTTTTGTAACGCCCTTCGAGGCAGTCAGAAATTCCAATGCAACCCCTGTAAAAATTTGAAAATTTTTTTTTCATCCCCAATTTGAAAATTGTTTATGTAGAATTAAGCTCGCTCCTTTCCTGAGTTCAAATCTGCTTTTGGGGTTGTGCTGCGACTTATAGTTTTCGAGAAAATGGGATTCTTGTAACGCTCTTCGAGGCAGTCAGAAATTCCAATGCAACCCCTGTAAAAATTTGAAAATTTTTTTTTCATCCCCAATTTGAAAATTGTTTATGTAGAATTAAGCTCGCACCTTTCCTGAGTTCAAATCTGCTTTTGGGGTTGTGCTGCGACTTATAGTTTTCGAGAAAATGGGATTCTTGTAACGCTCTTCGAGGCAGTCAAAAATTCCAATGCAACCCCTGTAAAATTTTGAAAATTTTTTTTTCATCCCCAATTTGAAAATTGTTTATGTAGAATTAAGCTCGCACCTTTCCTGAGTTCAAATCTGCTTTTGGGGTTGTGCTGGGACTTATAGTTTTCGAGAAAATGGGATTTCTGTAACGCTCTTCGAGGCAGTCAGAAATTCCAATGCAACCCCTGTAAAAATTTGAAAATTTTTTTTTCATCCCCAATTTGAAAATTGTTTATGTAGAATTAAGCTCGCACCTTTCCTGAGTTCAAATCTGCTTTTGGGGTTGTGCTGCGACTTATAGTTTTCGAGAAAATGGGATTTCTGTAACGCTCTTCGAGGCAGTCAGAAATTCCAATGCAACCCCTGTAAAAATTTGAAAATTTTTTTTTCATCCCCAATTTGAAAATTGTTTATGTAGAATTAAGCTCGCACCTTTCCTGAGTTCAAATCTGCTTTTGGGGTTGTGCTGCGACTTATAGTTTTCGGGAAAATGGGATTCTTGTAACGCTCTTCGAGGCAGTCAGAAATTAAAATGCAACCCCTGTAAAAATTTTAAAATTTGTTTTTCATCCCCAATTTGAAAATTGTTTATGTAGAATTAAGCTCGCACCTTTCCTGAGTTCAAATCTGCTTTTGGGGTTGAGCTGCGACTTATAGTTTTCGAGAAAATGGGATTCTTGTAACGCTCTTCGAGGCAGTCAAAAATTCCAATGCAACCCCTGTAAAAATTTGAAAATTTTTTCTTCATCCCCAATTTGAAAATTGTTTATGTAGGATTAAGCTCGCACCTTTCCTGAGTTCAAATCTGATTTTGGGGTTGAGCTGCGACTTATAGTTTTCGAGAAAATGGGATTCTTGTAACGCTCTTCGAGGCAGTCAAAAATTCCAATGCAACCCCTGTAAAATTTTGAAAATTTTTTTTTCATCCCCAATTTGAAAATTGTTTATGTAGGATTAAGCTCGCACCTTTCCTGAGTTCAAATCTGCTTTTGGGGTTGAGCTGCGACTTATAGTTTTCGAGAAAATGGGATTCTTGTAACGCTCTTCGAGGCAGTCAGAAATTCCAATGCAACCCCTGTAAAAATTTGAAAATTTTTTTTTCATCCCCAATTTGAAAATTGTTTATGTAGAATTAAGCTCGCACCTTTCCTGAGTTCAAATCTGCTTTTGGGGTTGAGCTGCGACTTATAGTTTTCGAGAAAATGGGATTCTTGTAACGCTCTTCGAGGCAGTCAGAAATTCCAATGCAACCCCTGTAAAAATTTGAAAATTTTTTTTTCATCCCCAATTTGAAAATTGTTTATGTAGAATTAAGCTCGCACCTTTCCTGAGTTCAAATCTGCTTTTGGGGTTGAGCTGCGACTTATAGTTTTCGAGAAAATGGGATTCTTGTAACGCTCTTCGAGGCAGTCAGAAATTCCAATGCAACCCCTGTAAAAATTTGAAAATTTTTTTTTCATCCCCAATTTGAAAATTGTTTATGTAGAATTAAGCTCGCACCTTTCCTGAGTTCAAATCTGCTTTTGGGGTTGTGCTGCGACTTATAGTTTTCGAGAAAATGGGATTCTTGTAACGCTCTTCGAGGCAGTCAGAAATTCCAATGCAACCCCTGTAAAATTTTGAAATTTTTTTTTTCATCCCCAATTTGAAAATTGCTTATGTAGAATTAAGCTCGCACCTTTCCTGAGTTCAAATCTGCTTTTGGGGTTGAGCTGCGACTTATAGTTTTCGAGAAAATGGGATTTTTGTAACGCTCTTCGAGGCAGTCAGAAATTTCAATGCAACCCCTGTAAAAAGTTGAAAATTTTTTTTTCATCCCCAATTTGAAGATTGTTTATGTAGAATTAAGCTCGCACCTTTCCTGAGTTCAAATCTGCTTTTGGGGTTGTGCTGCGACTTATAGTTTTCGAGAAAATGGGATTCTTGTAACGCTCTTCGAGGCAGTCAGAAATTCCAATGCAACCCCTGTAAAAATTTGAAAATTTTTTTTTCATCCCCAATTTGAAAATTGTTTATGTAGAATTAAGCTCGCACCTTTCCTGAGTTCAAATCTGCTTTTGGGGTTGAGCTGCGACTTATAGTTTTCGAGAAAATGGGATTCTTGTAACGCTCTTCGAGGCAGTCAGAAATTCCAATGCAACCCCTGTAAAAATTTGAAAATTTTTTTTTCATCCCCAATTTGAAAATTGTTTATGTAGAATTAAGCTCGCACCTTTCCTGAGTTCAAATCTGCTTTTGGGGTTGTGCTGCGACTTATAGTTTTCGAGAAAATGGGATTCTTGTAACGCTCTTCGAGGCAGTCAGAAATTCCAATGCAACCCCTGTAAAATTTTGAAAATTTTTTTTTCATCCCCAATTTGAAAATTGCTTATGTAGAATTAAGCTCGCACCTTTCCTGAGTTCAAATCTGCTTTTGGGGTTGAGCTGCGACTTATAGTTTTCGAGAAAATGGGATTCTTGTAACGCTCTTCGAGGCAGTCAGAAATTCCAATGCAACCCCTGTAAAAATTTGAAAATTTTTTTTTCATCCCCAATTTGAAAATTGTTTATGTAGAATTAAGCTCGCACCTTTCCTGAGTTCAAATCTGCTTTTGGGGTTGTGCTGCGACTTATAGTTTTCGAGAAAATGGGATTTTTGTAACGCTCTTCGAGGCAGTCAGAAATTCCAATGCAACCCCTGTAAAAATTTGAAAATTTTTTTTTCATCCCCAATTTGAAAATTGTTTATGTAGAATTAAGCTCGCACCTTTCCTGAGTTCAAATCTGCTTTTGGGGTTGTGCTGCGACTTATAGTTTTCGAGAAAATGGGATTCTTGTAACGCTCTTCGAGGCAGTCAAAAATTCCAATGCAACCCCTGTAAAATTTTGAAAATTTTTTTTTCATCCCCAATTTGAAAATTGTTTATGTAGGATTAAGCTCGCACCTTTCCTGAGTTCAAATCTGCTTTTGGGGTTGTGCTGCGACTTATAGTTTTCGAGAAAATGGGATTTTTGTAACGCCCTTCGAGGCAGTCAGAAATTCCAATGCAACCCCTGTAAAAATTTGAAAATTTTTTTTTCATCCCCAATTTGAAAATTGTTTATGTAGAATTAAGCTCGCTCCTTTCCTGAGTTCAAATCTGCTTTTGGGGTTGTGCTGCGACTTATAGTTTTCGAGAAAATGGGATTCTTGTAACGGTCTTCGAGGCAGTCAGAAATTCCAATGCAACCCCTGTAAAAATTTGAAAATTTTTTTTTCATCCCCAATTTGAAAATTGTTTATGTAGAATTAAGCTCGCACCTTTCCTGAGTTCAAATCTGCTTTTGGGGTTGTGCTGCGACTTATAGTTTTCGAGAAAATGGGATTCTTGTAACGCTCTTCGAGGCAGTCAAAAATTCCAATGCAACCCCTGTAAAATTTTGAAAATTTTTTTTTCATCCCCAATTTGAAAATTGTTTATGTAGAATTAAGCTCGCACCTTTCCTGAGTTCAAATCTGCTTTTGGGGTTGTGCTGGGACTTATAGTTTTCGAGAAAATGGGATTTCTGTAACGCTCTTCGAGGCAGTCAGAAATTCCAATGCAACCCCTGTAAAAATTTGAAAATTTTTTTTTCATCCCCAATTTGAAAATTGTTTATGTAGAATTAAGCTCGCACCTTTCCTGAGTTCAAATCTGCTTTTGGGGTTGTGCTGCGACTTATAGTTTTCGAGAAAATGGGATTTCTGTAACGCTCTTCGAGGCAGTCAGAAATTCCAATGCAACCCCTGTAAAAATTTGAAAATTTTTTTTTCATCCCCAATTTGAAAATTGTTTATGTAGAATTAAGCTCGCACCTTTCCTGAGTTCAAATCTGCTTTTGGGGTTGTGCTGCGACTTATAGTTTTCGGGAAAATGGGATTCTTGTAACGCTCTTCGAGGCAGTCAGAAATTAAAATGCAACCCCTGTAAAAATTTTAAAATTTGTTTTTCATCCCCAATTTGAAAATTGTTTATGTAGAATTAAGCTCGCACCTTTCCTGAGTTCAAATCTGCTTTTGGGGTTGAGCTGCGACTTATAGTTTTCGAGAAAATGGGATTCTTGTAACGCTCTTCGAGGCAGTCAAAAATTCCAATGCAACCCCTGTAAAAATTTGAAAATTTTTTCTTCATCCCCAATTTGAAAATTGTTTATGTAGGATTAAGCTCGCACCTTTCCTGAGTTCAAATCTGATTTTGGGGTTGAGCTGCGACTTATAGTTTTCGAGAAAATGGGATTCTTGTAACGCTCTTCGAGGCAGTCAAAAATTCCAATGCAACCCCTGTAAAATTTTGAAAATTTTTTTTTCATCCCCAATTTGAAAATTGTTTATGTAGGATTAAGCTCGCACCTTTCCTGAGTTCAAATCTGCTTTTGGGGTTGAGCTGCGACTTATAGTTTTCGAGAAAATGGGATTCTTGTAACGCTCTTCGAGGCAGTCAGAAATTCCAATGCAACCCCTGTAAAAATTTGAAAATTTTTTTTTCATCCCCAATTTGAAAATTGTTTATGTAGAATTAAGCTCGCACCTTTCCTGAGTTCAAATCTGCTTTTGGGGTTGAGCTGCGACTTATAGTTTTCGAGAAAATGGGATTCTTGTAACGCTCTTCGAGGCAGTCAGAAATTCCAATGCAACCCCTGTAAAAATTTGAAAATTTTTTTTTCATCCCCAATTTGAAAATTGTTTATGTAGAATTAAGCTCGCACCTTTCCTGAGTTCAAATCTGCTTTTGGGGTTGTGCTGCGACTTATAGTTTTCGAGAAAATGGGATTCTTGTAACGCTCTTCGAGGCAGTCAGAAATTCCAATGCAACCCCTGTAAAATTTTGAAAATTTTTTTTTCATCCCCAATTTGAAAATTGCTTATGTAGAATTAAGCTCGCACCTTTCCTGAGTTCAAATCTGCTTTTGGGGTTGAGCTGCGACTTATAGTTTTCGAGAAAATGGGATTCTTGTAACGCTCTTCGAGGCAGTCAGAAATTCCAATGCAACCCCTGTAAAAATTTGAAAATTTTTTTTTCATCCCCAATTTGAAAATTGTTTATGTAGAATTAAGCTCGCACCTTTCCTGAGTTCAAATCTGCTTTTGGGGTTGTGCTGCGACTTATAGTTTTCGAGAAAATGGGATTTTTGTAACGCTCTTCGAGGCAGTCAGAAATTCCAATGCAACCCCTGTAAAAATTTGAAAATTTTTTTTTCATCCCCAATTTGAAAATTGTTTATGTAGAATTAAGCTCGCACCTTTCCTGAGTTCAAATCTGCTTTTGGGGTTGTGCTGCGACTTATAGTTTTCGAGAAAATGGGATTTTTGTAACGCTCTTCGAGGCAGTCAGAAATTCCAATGCAACCCCTGTAAAAATTTGAAAATTTTTTTTTCATCCCCAATTTGAAAATTGTTTATGTAGAATTAAGCTCGCACCTTTCCTGAGTTCAAATCTGCTTTTGGGGTTGTGCTGCGACTTATAGTTTTCGAGAAAATGGGATTCTTGTAACGCTCTTCGAGGCAGTCAAAAATTCCAATGCAACCCCTGTAAAATTTTGAAAATTTTTTTTTCATCCCCAATTTGAAAATTGTTTATGTAGAATTAAGCTCGCACCTTTCCTGAGTTCAAATCTGCTTTTGGGGTTGTGCTGCGACTTATAGTTTTCGAGAAAATGGGATTTTTGTAACGCCCTTCGAGGCAGTCAGAAATTCCAATGCAACCCCTGTAAAAATTTGAAAATTTTTTTTTCATCCCCAATTTGAAAATTGTTTATGTAGAATTAAGCTCGCACCTTTCCTGAGTTCAAATCTGCTTTTGGGGTTGTGCTGCGACTTATAGTTTTCGAGAAAATGGGATTCTTGTAACGCTCTTCGAGGCAGTCAGAAATTCCAATGCAACCATTGTAAAATTTTGAAAATTTTTTTTTCATCCCCAATTTGAAAATTGTTTATGTAGGATTAAGCTCGCACCTTTCTTGAGGTCAAATCTGCTTTTGGGGTTGAGCTGCGACTTATAGTTTTCGAGAAAATGGGATTCTTGTAACGCTCTTCGACGCAGTCAGAAATTCCAATGCAACTCCTGTAAAAATTTTAAAATTTTTTTTTCATCCCCAATTTGAAAATTGTTTATGTACAATTAAGCTCGCACCTTTCCTGAGTTCAAATCTGCTTTTGGGGTTGTGCTGCGACTTATAGTTTTCGAGAAAATGGGATTCTTGTAACGCTCTTCGAGGCAGTCAGAAATTCCAATGCAACCCCTGTAAAAATTTGAAAATTTTTTTTTCATCCCCAATTTGAAAATTGTTTATGTAGAATTAAGCTCGCACCTTTCCTGAGTTCAAATCTGCTTTTGGGGTTGTGCTGCGACTTATAGTTTTCGAGAAAATGGGATTCTTGTAACGCTCTTCGAGGCAGTCAAAAATTCCAATGCAACCCCTGTAAAATTTTGAAAATTTTTTTTTCATCCCCAATTTGAAAATTGTTTATGTAGAATTAAGCTCGCACCTTTCCTGAGTTCAAATCTGCTTTTGGGGTTGTGCTGCGACTTATAGATTTCGAGAAAATGGGATTCTTGTAACGCTCTTCGAGGCAGTCAGAAATTCCAATGCAACCCCTGTAAAAATTTGAAAATTTTTTTTTCATCCCCAATTTGAAAATTGTTTATGTAGAATTAAGCTCGCACCTTTCCTGAGTTCAAATCTGCTTTTGGGGTTGTGCTGCGACTTATAGTTTTCGAGAAAATGGGATTTCTGTAACGCTCTTCGAGGCAGTCAGAAATTCCAATGCAACCCCTGTAAAAATTTGAAAATTTTTTTTTCATCCCCAATTTGAAAATTGTTTATGTAGAATTAAGCTCGCACCTTTCCTGAGTTCAAATCTGCTTTTGGGGTTGTGCTGCGACTTATAGTTTTCGGGAAAATGGGATTCTTGTAACGCTCTTCGAGGCAGTCAGAAATTAAAATGCAACCCCTGTAAAAATTTTAAAATTTGTTTTTCATCCCCAATTTGAAAATTGTTTATGTAGAATTAAGCTCGCACCTTTCCTGAGTTCAAATCTGCTT
The DNA here is from genome assembly GCA_946965025.1 of Blera fallax. NCBI lineage: Eukaryota > Metazoa > Arthropoda > Insecta > Diptera > Syrphidae > Blera > Blera fallax. Next base: position 22,547,741 of record OX337248.1, on the reverse strand, counting down.
TTGGGGTTGAGCTGCGACTTATAGTTTTCGAGAAAATGGGATTCTTGTAACGCTCTTCGAGGCAGTCAGAAATTCCAATGCAACCCCTGTAAAAATTTGAAAATTTTTTTTTCATCCCCAATTTGAAAATTGTTTATGTAGAATTAAGCTCGCACCTTTCCTGAGTTCAAATCTGCTTTTGGGGTTGTGCTGCGACTTACAGTTTTCGAGAAAATGGGATTCTTGTAACGCTCTTCGAGGCAGTCAGAAATTCCAATGCAACCCCTGTAAAAATTTGAAAATTTTTTTTTCATCCCCAATTTGAAAATTGTTTATGTAGAATTAAGCTCGAACCTTTCCTGAGTTCAAATCTGCTTTTGGGGTTGTGCTGCGACTTATAGTTTTCGAGAAAATGGGATTTCTGTAACGCTCTTCGAGGCAGTCAGAAATTCCAATGCAACCCCTGTAAAAATTTGAAAATTTTTTTTTCATCCCCAATTTGAAAATTGTTTATGTAGAATTAAGCTCGCACCTTTCCTGAGTTCAAATCTGCTTTTGGGGTTGTGCTGCGACTTATAGTTTTCGAGAAAATGGGATTCTTGTAACGCTCTTCGAGGCAGTCAGAAATTCCAATGCAACCCCTGTAAAAATTTGAAAATTTGTTTTTCATCCCCAATTTGAAAATTGTTTATGTAGAATTAAGCTCGCACCTTTCCTGAGTTCAAATCTGCTTTTGGGGTTGTGCTGCGACTTATAGTTTTCGAGAAAATGTGATTTTTGTAACGCTCTTCGAAGCAGTCAGAAATTCCAATGCAACCCCTGTAAAAATTTGAAAATTTTTTTTTCATCCCCAATTTGAAAATTGTTTATGTAGAATTAAGCTCGCACCTTTCCTGAGTTCAAATCTGCTTTAGGGGTTGTGCTGCGACTTATAGTTTTCGAGAAAATGGGATTCTTGTAACGCTCTTCGAGGCAGCCAGAAATTCCAATGCAACCCCTGTAAAAATTTGAAAATTTTTTTTTCATCCCCAATTTGAAAATTGTTTATGTAGAATTAAGCTCGCACCTTTCCTGAGTTCAAATCTGCTTTAGGGGTTGTGCTGCGCCTTATAGTTTTCGAGAAAATGGGATTCTTGTAACGCTCTTCGAGGCAGTCAGAAATTCCAATGCAACCCCTGTAAAAATTTGAAAATTTTTTTTTCATCCCCAATTTGAAAATTGTTTATGTAGAATTAAGCTCGCACCTTTCCTGAGTTCAAATCTGCTTTTGGGGTTGTGCTGTGACTTATAGTTTTCGAGAAAATGGGATTCTTGTAACGCACTTCGAGGCAGTCAGAAATTCCAATGCAACCCCTGTAAAAATTTGAAAATTTGTTTTTCATCCCCAATTTGAAAATTGTTTATGTAGAATTAAGCTCGCACCTTTCCTGAGTTCAAATCTGCTTTTGGGGTTGTGCTGCGACTTATTGTTTTCGAGAAAATGGGATTCTTGTAACGCTCTTCGAGGCAGTCAGAAATTCCAATGCAACCCCTGTAAAACTTTGAAAATTTTTTTTTCATCCCCAATTTGAAAATTGTTTATGTAGAATTAAGCTCGCACCTTTCCTGAGTTCAAATCTGCTTTTGGGGTTGTGCTGCGACTTATAGTTTTCGAGAAAATGGGATTCTTGTAACGCTCTTCGAGGCAGTCAGAAATTCCAATGCAACCCCTGTAAAAATTTGAAAATTTTTTTTCATCCCCAATTTGAAAATTGTTTATGTAGAATTAAGCTCGCACCTTTCCTGAGTTCAAATCTGCTTTTGGGGTTGTGCTGCGCCTTATAGTTTTCGAGAAAATGGGATTCTTGTAACGCTCTTCGAGGCAGTCAGAAATTCCAATGCAACCCCTGTAAAAATTTGAAAATTTTTTTTTCATCCCCACTTTGAAAATTGTTTATGTAGAATTAAGCTCGCACCTTTCCTGAGTTCAAATCTGCTTTTGGGGTTGTGCTGCGACTTATAGTTTTCGAGAAAATGGGATTCTTGTAACGCTCTTCGAGGCAGTCAGAAATTCCAATGCAACCCCTGTAAAATTTTGAAAATTTTTTTTTCATCCCCAATTTGAAAATTGTTTATGTAGAATTAAGCTCGCACCTTTCCTGAGTTCAAATCTGCTTTTGGGGTTGAGCTGCGACTTATAGTTTTCGAGAAAATGGGATTCTTGTAACGCTCTTCGAGGCAGTCAGAAATTCCAATGCAACCCCTGTAAAAATTTGAAAATTTTTTTTTCATCCCCAATTTGAAAATTGTTTATGTAGAATTAAGCTCGCACCTTTCCTGAGTTCAAATCTGCTTTTGGGGTTGTGCTGCGACTTATAGTTTTCGAGAAAATGGGATTCTTGTAACGCTCTTCGAGGCAGTCAGAAATTCCAATGCAACCCCTGTAAAAATTTGAAAATTTTTTTTTCATCCCCAATTTGAAAATTGTTTATGTAGAATTAAGCTCGCACCTTTCCTGAGTTCAAATCTGCTTTTGGGGTTGTGCTGCGACTTATAGTTTTCGAGAAAATGGAATTCTTGTAACGCTCTTCGAGGCAGTCAGAAATTCCAATGCAACCCCTGTAAAAATTTGAAAATTTTTTTTTCAACAGCAATTTGAAAATTGTTTATGTAGAATTAAGCTCGCACCTTTCCTGAGTTCAAATCTGCTTTTGGGGTTGTGCTGCGACTTATAGTTTTCGGGAAAATGGGATTCTTGTAACGCTCTTCGAGGCAGTCAGAAATTAAAATGCAACCCCTGTAAAAATTTGAAAATTTGTTTTTCATCCCCAATTTGAAAATTGTTTATGTAGAATTAAGCTCGCACCTTTCCTGAGTTCAAATCTGCTTTTGGGGTTGTGCTGCGACTTATAGTTTTCGAGAAAATGGGATTCTTGTAACGCTCTTCGAGGCAGTCAGAAATTCCAATGCAACCCCTGTAAAAATTTTAAAATTTTTTTTTCATCCCCAATTTGAAAATTGTTTATGTAGAATTAAGCTCGAACCTTTCCTGAGTTCAAATCTGCTTTTGGGGTTGTGCTGTGACTTATAGTTTTCGAGAAAATGGGATTCTTGTAACGCTCTTCGAGGCAGTCAGAAATTCCAATGCAACCCCTGTAAAAATTTGAAAATTTTTTTTTCATCCCCAATTTGAAAATTGTTTATGTAGAATTAAGCTCGCACCTTTCCTGAGTTCAAATCTGCTTTTGGGGTTGTGCTGCGACTTATAGTTTTCGAGAAAATGGGATTCTTGTAACGCTCTTCGAGGCAGTCAGAAATTCCAATGCAACCCCTGTAAAAATTTGAAAATTTTTTTTTCATCCCCAATTTGAAAATTGTTTATGTAGAATTAAGCTCGCACCTTTCCTGAGTTCAAATCTGCTTTTGGGGTTGTGCTGCGACTTATAGTTTTCGAGAAAATGGGATTCTTGTAACGCTCTTCGAGGCAGTCAGAAATTCCAATGCAACCCCTGTAAAAATTTGAAAATTTGTTTTTCATCCCCAATTTGAAAATTGTTTATGTAGAATTAAGCTCGCACCTTTCCTGAGTTCAAATCTGCTTTTGGGGTTGTGCTGCGACTTATAGTTTTCGAGAAAATGGGATTCTTGTAACGCTCTTCGAGGCAGTCAGAAATTCCAATGCAACCCCTGTAAAAATTTGAAAATTTTTTTTTCATCCCCAATTTGAAAATTGCTTATGTAGAATTAAGCTCGCACCTTTCCTGAGTTCAAATCTGCTTTTGGGGTTGTGCTGCGACTTATAGTTTTCGAGAAAATGTGATTTTTGTAACGCTCTTCGAAGCAGTCAGAAATTCCAATGCAACCCCTGTAAAAATTTGAAAATTTTTTTTTCATCCCCAATTTGAAAATTGTTTATGTAGAATTAAGCTCGCACCTTTCCTGAGTTCAAATCTGCTTTAGGGGTTGTGCTGCGACTTATAGTTTTCGAGAAAATGGGATTCTTGTAACGCTCTTCGAGGCAGTCAGAAATTCCAATGCAACCCCTGTAAAAATTTGAAAATTTTTTTTTCATCCCCAATTTGAAAATTGTTTATGTAGAATTAAGCTCGCACCTTTCCTGAGTTCAAATCTGCTTTAGGGGTTGTGCTGCGCCTTATAGTTTTCGAGAAAATGGGATTCTTGTAACGCTCTTCGAGGCAGTCAGAAATTCCAATGCAACCCCTGTAAAAATTTGAAAATTTTTTTTTCATCCCCAATTTGAAAATTGTTTATGTAGAATTAAGCTCGCACCTTTCCTGAGTTCAAATCTGCTTTTGGGGTTGTGCTGTGACTTATAGTTTTCGAGAAAATGGGATTCTTGTAACGCTCTTCGAGGCAGTCAGAAATTCCAATGCAACCCCTGTAAAAATTTGAAAATTTGTTTTTCATCCCCAATTTGAAAATTGTTTATGTAGAATTAAGCTCGCACCTTTCCTGAGTTCAAATCTGCTTTTGGGGTTGTGCTGCGACTTATAGTTTTCGAGAAAATGTGATTCTTGTAACGCTCTTCGAGGCAGTCAGAAATTCCAATGCAACCCCTGTAAAAATTTGAAAATTTTTTTTCATCCCCAATTTGAAAATTGTTTATGTAGAATTAAGCTCGCACCTTTCCTGAGTTCAAATCTGCTTTTGGGGTTGTGCTGCGACTTATAGTTTTCGAGAAAATGGGATTCTTGTAACGCTCTTCGAGGCAGTCAGAAATTCCAATGCAACCCCTGTAAAAATTTGAAAATTTTTTTTCATCCCCAATTTGAAAATTGTTTATGTAGAATTAAGCTCGCACCTTTCCTGAGTTCAAATCTGCTTTTGGGGTTGTGCTGCGACTTATAGTTTTCGAGAAAATGGGATTCTTGTAACGCTCTTCGAGGCAGTCAGAAATTCCAATGCAACCCCTGTAAAAATTTGAAAATTTTTTTTTCATCCCCACTTTGAAAATTGTTTATGTAGAATTAAGCTCGCACCTTTCCTGAGTTCAAATCTGCTTTTGGGGTTGTGCTGCGACTTATAGTTTTCGAGAAAATGGGATTCTTGTAACGCTCTTCGAGGCAGTCAGAAATTCCAATGCAACCCCTGTAAAATTTTGAAAATTTTTTTTTCATCCCCAATTTGAAAATTGTTTATGTAGAATTAAGCTCGCACCTTTCCTGAGTTCAAATCTGCTTTTGGGGTTGAGCTGCGACTTATAGTTTTCGAGAAAATGGGATTCTTGTAACGCTCTTCGAGGCAGTCAGAAATTCCAATGCAACCCCTGTAAAAATTTGAAAATTTTTTTTTCATCCCCAATTTGAAAATTGTTTATGTAGAATTAAGCTCGCACCTTTCCTGAGTTCAAATCTGCTTTTGGGGTTGTGCTGCGACTTATAGTTTTCGAGAAAATGGGATTCTTGTAACGCTCTTCGAGGCAGTCAGAAATTCCAATGCAACCCCTGTAAAAATTTGAAAATTTTTTTTTCATCCCCAATTTGAAAATTGTTTATGTAGAATTAAGCTCGCACCTTTCCTGAGTTCAAATCTGCTTTTGGGGTTGTGCTGCGACTTATAGTTTTCGAGAAAATGGAATTCTTGTAACGCTCTTCGAGGCAGTCAGAAATTCCAATGCAACCCCTGTAAAAATTTGAAAATTTTTTTTTCAACAGCAATTTGAAAATTGTTTATGTAGAATTAAGCTCACACCTTTCCTGAGTTCAAATCTGCTTTTGGGGTTGTGCTGCGACTTATAGTTTTCGGGAAAATGGGATTCTTGTAACGCTCTTCGAGGCAGTCAGAAATTAAAATGCAACCCCTGTAAAAATTTGAAAATTTGTTTTTCATCCCCAATTTGAAAATTGTTTATGTAGAATTAAGCTCGCACCTTTCCTGAGTTCAAATCTGCTTTTGGGGTTGTGCTGCGACTTATAGTTTTCGAGGCAGTCAGAAATTCCAATGCAACCCCTGTAAAAATTTGAAAATTTTTTTTTCATCCCCAATTTGAAAATTGTTTATGTAGAATTAAGCTCGAACCTTTCCTGAGTTCAAATCTGCTTTTGGGGTTGTGCTGCGACTTATAGTTTTCGAGAAAATGGGATTCTTGTAACGCTCTTCGAGGCAGTCAGAAATTCCAATACAACCCCTGTAAAAATTTGAAAATTTTTTTTTCATCCCCAATTTGAAAATTGTTTATGTAGAATTAAGCTCGCACCTTTCCTGAGTTCAAATCTGCTTTTGGGGTTGTGCTGCGACTTATAGTTTTCGAGAAAATGGGATTTCTGTAACGTTCTTCGAGGCAGTCAGAAATTCCAATGCAACCCCTGTAAAAATTTGAAAATTTTTTTTTCATCCCCAATTTGAAAATTGTTTATGTAGAATTAAGCTCGCACCTTTCCTGAGTTCAAATCTGCTTTTGGGGTTGTGCTGCGACTTATAGTTTTCGAGAAAATGGGATTCTTGTAACGCTCTTCGAGGCAGTCAGAAATTCCAATGCAACCCCTGTAGAAATTTGAAAATTTGTTTTTCATCCCCAATTTGAAAATTGTTTATGTAGAATTAAGCTCGCACCTTTCCTGAGTTCAAATCTGCTTTTGGGGTTGTGCTGCGACTTATAGTTTTCGAGAAAATGGGATTCTTGTAACGCTCTTCGAGGCAGTCAGAAATTCCAATGCAACCCCTGTAAAAATTTGAAAATTTTTTTTTCATCCCCAATTTGAAAATTGCTTATGTAGAATTAAGCTCGCACCTTTCCTGAGTTCAAATCTGCTTTTGGGGTTGTGCTGCGACTTATAGTTTTCGAGAAAATGTGATTTTTGTAACGCTCTTCGAAGCAGTCAGAAATTCCAATGCAACCCCTGTAAAAATTTGAAAATTTTTTTTTCATCCCCAATTTGAAAATTGTTTATGTAGAATTAAGCTCGCACCTTTCCTGAGTTCAAATCTGCTTTAGGGGTTGTGCTGCGACTTATAGTTTTCGAGAAAATGGGATTCTTATAACGCTCTTCGAGGCAGTCAGAAATTCCAATGCAACCCCTGTAAAAATTTGAAAATTTTTTTTCATCCCCAATTTGAAAATTGTTTATGTAGAATTAAGCTCGCACCTTTCCTGAGTTCAAATCTGCTTTAGGGGTTGTGCTGCGCCTTATAGTTTTCGAGAAAATGGGATTCTTGTAACGCTCTTCGAGGCAGTCAGAAATTCCAATGCAACCCCTGTAAAAATTTGAAAATTTTTTTTTCATCCCCAATTTGAAAATTGTTTATGTAGAATTAAGCTCGCACCTTTCCTGAGTTCAAATCTGCTTTAGGGGTTGTGCTGCGACTTATAGTTTTCGAGAAAATGGGATTCTTATAACGCTCTTCGAGGCAGTCAGAAATTCCAATGCAACCCCTGTAAAAATTTGAAAATTTTTTTTTCATCCCCAATTTGAAAATTGTTTATGTAGAATTAAGCTCGCACCTTTCCTGAGTTCAAATCTGCTTTAGGGGTTGTGCTGCGCCTTATAGTTTTCGAGAAAATGGGATTCTTGTAACGCTCTTCGAGGCAGTCAGAAATTCCAATGCAACCCCTGTAATAATTTGAAAATTTTTTTTTCATCCCCAATTTGAAAATTGTTTATGTAGAATTAAGCTCGCACCTTTCCTGAGTTCAAATCTGCTTTTGGGGTTGAGCTGCGACTTATAGTTTTCGAGAAAATGGGATTCTTGTAACGCTCTTCGAGGCAGTCAGAAATTCCAATGCAACCCCTGTAAAAATTTGAAATTTTTTTTTTCATCCCCAATTTGAAAATTGTTTATGTAGAATTAAGCTCGCACCTTTCCTGAGTTCAAATCTGCTTTTGGGGTTGAGCTGCGACTTATAGTTTTCGAGAAAATGGGATTCTTGTAACGCTCTTCGAGGCAGTCAGAAATTCCAATGCAACCCCTGTAAAAATTTGAAATTTTTTTTTTCATCCCCAATTTGAAAATTGTTTATGTAGAATTAAGCTCGCACCTTTCCTGAGTTCAAAACTGCTTTTGGGGTTGTGCTGCGACTTATAGTTTTCGAGAAAATGGGATTCTTGTAACGCTCTTCGAGGCAGTCAGAAATTCCAATGCAACCCCTGTAAAATTTTAAAAATTTTTTTTTCATCCCCAATTTGAAAATTGTTTATGTAGAATTAAGCTCGCACCTTTCCTGAGTTCAAATCTGCTTTTGGGGTTGAGCTGCGACTTATAGTTTTCGAGAAAATGGGATTCTTGTAACGCTCTTCGAGGCAGTCAGAAATTCCAATGCAACCCCTGTAAAAATTTGAAAATTTTTTTTTCATCCCCAATTTGAAAATTGTTTATGTAGAATTAAGCTCGCACCTTTCCTGAGTTCAAATCTGCTTTTGGGGTTGTGCTGCGACTTATAGTTTTCGAGAAAATGGGATTCTTGTAACGCTCTTCGAGGCAGTCAGAAATTCCAATGCAACCCCTGTAAAAATTTGAAAATTTTTTTTTCATCCCCAATTTGAAAATTGTTTATGTAGAATTAAGCTCGCACCTTTCCTGAGTTCAAATCTGCTTTTGGGGTTGTGCTGCGACTTATAGTTTTCGAGAAAATGGGATTCTTGTAACGCTCTTCGAGGCAGTCAAAAATTCCAATGCAACCCCTGTAAAATTTTGAAAATTTTTTTTCATCCCCAATTTGAAAATTGTTTATATAGGATTAAGCTCGCACCTTTCCTGAGTTCAAATCTGCTTTTGGGGTTGTGCTGCGACTTATAGTTTTCGAGAAAATGGGATTCTTGTAGCGCTCTTCGAGGCAGTCAGAAATTCCAATGCAACCCCTGTAAAAATTTGAAAATTTTTTTTTCATCCCCAATTTGAAAATTGTTTATGTAGGATTAAGCTCGCACCTTTCCTGAGTTCAAATCTGCTTTTGGGGTTGAGCTGCGACTTATAGTTTTCGAGAAAATGGGATTCTTGTAACGCTCTTCGAGGCAGTCAGAAATTCCAATGCAACCCCTGTAAAAATTTGAAAATTTTTTTTTCATCCGCAATTTGAAAATTGTTTATGTAGAATTAAGCTCGCACCTTTCCTGAGTTCAAATCTGCTTTTGGGGTTGTGCTGCGACTTATAGTTTTCGAGAAAATGGGATTCTTGTAACGCTCTTCGAGGCAGTCAGAAATTCCAATGCAACCCCTGTAAAAATTTGAAAATTTTTTTTCATCCCCAATTTGAAAATTGTTTATGTAGAATTAAGCTCGCACCTTTCCTGAGTTCAAATCTGCTTTTGGGGTTGTGCTGCGACTTATAGTTTTCGAGAAAATGGGATTTTTGTAACGCTCTTCGAGGCAGTCAGAAATTCCAATGCAACCACTGTAAAAATTTGAAAATTTTTTTTTCATCCCCAATTTGAAAATTGTTTATGTAGAATTAAGCTCGCACCTTTCCTGAGTTCAAATCTGCTTTTGGGGTTGAGCTGCGACTTATAGTTTTCGAGAAAATGGGATTCTTGTAACGCTCTTCGAGGCAGTCAGAAATTCCAATGCAACCCCTGTAAAAATTTGAAAATTTTTTTTTCATCCCCAATTTGAAAATTGTTTATGTAGAATTAAGCTCGCACCTTTCCTGAGTTCAAATCTGCTTTTGGGGTTGTGCTGCGACTTATAGTTTTCGAGAAAATGGGATTCTTGTAACGCTCTTTGTAGGCAGTCAGAAATTCCAATGCAACCCCTGTAAAAATTTGAAAATTTTTTTTTCATCCCCAATTTGAAAATTGTTTATGTAGAATTAAGCTCGCACCTTTCCCGAGTTCAAGTCTGCTTTTGGGGTTGTGCTGCGACTTATAGTTTTCGAGAAAATGGGATTTCTGTAACGCTCTTCGATACAGTCAGAAATTCCAATGCAACCCCTGTAAAAATTTGAAAATTTTTTTTTCATCCCCAATTTGAAAATTGTTTATGTAGAATTAAGCTCGCACCTTTCCTGAGTTCAAATCTGCTTTTGGGGTTGTGCTGCGACTTATAGTTTTCGAGAAAATGGGATTCTTGTAACGCTCTTCGAGGCAGTCAGAAATTCCAATGCAACCCCTGTAAAAATTTGAAAATTTTTTTTTCATCCCCAATTTGAAAATTGTTTATGTAGAATTAAGCTCGCACCTTTCCTGAGTTCAAATCTGCTTTTGGGGTTGTGCTGCGGCTTATAGTTTTCGAGAAAATGGGATTCTTGTAACGCTCTTCGAGGCAGTCAGAAATTCCAATGCAACCCCTGTAAAAATTTGAACATTTTTTTTTCATCCCCAATTTGAAAATTGTTTATGTACAATTAAGCTCGCACCTTTCCTGAGTTCAAATCTGCTTTTGGGGTTGAGCTGCGACTTATAGTTTTCGAGAAAATGGGATTCTTGTAACGCTCTTCGAGGCAGTCAGAAATTCCAATGCAACCCCTGTAAAAATTTGAAAATTTTTTTTTCATCCCCAATTTAAAAATTGTTTATGTAGAATCAAGCTCGCACCTTTCCCGAGTTCAAATCTGCTTTTGGGGTTCTGCTGCGACTTATAGTTTTCGAGAAAATGGGATTTTTGTAACGCTCTTCGATACAGTCAGAAATTCCAATGCAACCCCTGTAAAAATTTGAAAATTTTTTTTTCATCCCCAATTTGAAAATTGTTTATGTAGAATTAAGCTCGCACCTTTCGTGAGTTCAAATCTGCTTTTGGGGTTGAGCTGCGACTTATAGTTTTCGAGAAAATGGGATTCTTGTAACGCTCTTCGAGGCAGTCAGAAATTCCAATGCAACCCCTGTAAAAATTTGAAAATTTTTTTTTCATCCCCAATTTGAAAATTGTTTATGTAGAATTAAGCTCGCACCTTTCCTGAGTTCAAATCTGCTTTTGGGGTTGTGCTGCGACTTATAGTTTTCGAGAAAATGGGATTCTTGTAACGCTCTTCGAGGTAGTCAGAAATTCCAATGCAACCCCTGTAAAATTTTGAAAATTTTTTTTTCATCCCCAATTTGAAAATTGTTTATGTAGAATTTAGCTCGCACCTTTCCTGAGTTCAAATCTGCTTTTGGGGTTGTGCTGCGACTTGTAGTTTTCGAGAAAATGGGATTCTTGTAACGCTCTTCGAGGCAGTCAGAAATTCCAATGCAACCCCTGTAAAAATTTGAAAATTTTTTTTTCATCCCCAATTTGAAAATTGTTTATGTAGAATTAAGCTCGCACCTTTCCTGAGTTCAAATCTGCTTTTGGGGTTGTGCTGCGACTTATAGTTTTCGAGAAAATGGGATTCTTGTAACGCTCTTCGAGGCAGTCAGAAATTCCAATGCAACCCCTGTAAAAATTTGAAAATTTTTTTTCATCCCCAATTTGAAAATTGTTTATGTAGAATTAAGCTCGCACCTTTCCTGAGTTCAAATCTGCTTTGGGGTTGTGCTGCGACTTATAGTTTTCGAGAAAATGGGATTTCTGTAACGCTCTTCGAGGCAGTCAGAAATTCCAATGCAACCCCTGTAAAAATTTGAAAATTTTTTTTTCATCCCCAATTTGAAAATTGTTTATGTAGAATTAAGCTCGCACCTTTCCTGAGTTCAAATCTGCTTTTGGGGTTGTGCTGCGACTTATAGTTTTCGAGAAAATGGGATTCTTGTAACGCTCTTCGAGGCAGTCAAAAATTCCAATGCAACCCCTGTAAAATTTTGAAAATTTTTTTTCATCCCCAATTTGAAAATTGTTTATGTAGGATTAAGCTCGCACCTTTCCTGAGTTCAAATCTGCTTTTGGGGTTGAGCTGCGACTTATAGTTTTCGAGAAAATGGGATTCTTGTAACGCTCTTCGAGGCAGTCAGAAATTCCAATGCAACCCCTGTAAAAATTTTAAAAATTTTTTTTTCATCCGCAATTTGAAAATTGTTTATGTAGAATTAAGCTCGCACCTTTCCTGAGTTCAAATCTGCTTTTGGGGTTGTGCTGCGACTTATAGTTTTCGAGAAAATGGGATTCTTGTAACGCTCTTCGAGGCAGTCAGAAATTCCAATGCAACCCCTGTAAAAATTTCAAATTTTTTTTTTCATCCCCAATTTGAAAATTGTTTATGTAGAATTAAGCTCGCACCTTTCCTGAGTTCAAAACTGCTTTTGGGGTTGTGCTGCGACTTATAGTTTTCGAGAAAATGGGATTCTTGTAACGCTCTTCGAGGCAGTCAGAAATTCCAATGCAACCCCTGTAAAAATTTGAAAATTTTTTTCTCATCCCCAATTTGAAAATTGTTTATGTAGAATTAAGCTCGCACCTTTCCTGAGTTCAAATCTGCTTTTGGGGTTGTGCTGCGACTTATAGTTTTCGGGAAAATGGGATTCTTGTAACGCTCTTCGAGGCAGTCAGAAATTAAAATGCAACTCCTGTAAAAATTTTAAAATTTGTTTTTCATCCCCAATTTGAAAATTGTTTATGTAGAATTAAGCTCGCACCTTTCCTGAGTTCAAATCTGCTTTTGGGGTTGTGCTGCGACTTATAGTTTTCGAGAAAATGGGATTCTTGTAACGCTCTTTGTAGGCAGTCAGAAATTCCAATGCAACCCCTGTAAAAATTTGAAAATTTTTTTTTCATCCCCAATTTGAAAATTGTTTATGTAGAATTAAGCTCGCACCTTTCCCGAGTTCAAGTCTGCTTTTGGGGTTGTGCTGCGACTTATAGTTTTCGAGAAAATGGGATTTCTGTAACGCTCTTCGATACAGTCAGAAATTCCAATGCAACCCCTGTAAAAATTTGAAAATTTTTTTTTCATCCCCAATTTGAAAATTGTTTATGTAGAATTAAGCTCGCACCTTTCCTGAGTTCAAATCTGCTTTTGGGGTTGTGCTGCGACTTATAGTTTTCGAGAAAATGGGATTCTTGTAACGCTCTTCGAGGCAGTCAGAAATTCCAATGCAACCCCTGTAAAAATTTGAAAATTTTTTTTTCATCCCCAATTTGAAAATTGTTTATGTAGAATTAAGCTCGCACCTTTCCTGAGTTCAAATCTGCTTTTGGGGTTGTGCTGCGGCTTATAGTTTTCGAGAAAATGGGATTCTTGTAACGCTCTTCGAGGCAGTCAAAAATTCCAATGCAACCCCTGTAAAAATTTGAACATTTTTTTTTCATCCCCAATTTGAAAATTGTTTATGTACAATTAAGCTCGCACCTTTCCTGAGTTCAAATCTGCTTTTGGGGTTGAGCTGCGACTTATAGTTTTCGAGAAAATGGGATTCTTGTAACGCTCTTCGAGGCAGTCAGAAATTCCAATGCAACCCCTGTAAAAATTTGAAAATTTTTTTTTCATCCCCAATTTAAAAATTGTTTATGTAGAATCAAGCTCGCACCTTTCCCGAGTTCAAATCTGCTTTTGGGGTTCTGCTGCGACTTATAGTTTTCGAGAAAATGGGATTTTTGTAACGCTCTTCGATACAGTCAGAAATTCCAATGCAACCCCTGTAAAAATTTGAAAATTTTTTTTTCATCCCCAATTTGAAAATTGTTTATGTAGAATTAAGCTCGCACCTTTCGTGAGTTCAAATCTGCTTTTGGGGTTGAGCTGCGACTTATAGTTTTCGAGAAAATGGGATTCTTGTAACGCTCTTCGAGGCAGTCAGAAATTCCAATGCAACCCCTGTAAAAATTTGAAAATTTTTTTTTCATCCCCAATTTGAAAATTGTTTATGTAGAATTAAGCTCGCACCTTTCCTGAGTTCAAATCTGCTTTTGGGGTTGTGCTGCGACTTATAGTTTTCGAGAAAATGGGATTCTTGTAACGCTCTTCGAGGTAGTCAGAAATTCCAATGCAACCCCTGTAAAATTTTGAAAATTTTTTTTTCATCCCCAATTTGAAAATTGTTTATGTAGAATTTAGCTCGCACCTTTCCTGAGTTCAAATCTGCTTTTGGGGTTGTGCTGCGACTTGTAGTTTTCGAGAAAATGGGATTCTTGTAACGCTCTTCGAGGCAGTCAGAAATTCCAATGCAACCCCTGTAAAAATTTGAAAATTTTTTTTTCATCCCCAATTTGAAAATTGTTTATGTAGAATTAAGCTCGCACCTTTCCTGAGTTCAAATCTGCTTTTGGGGTTGTGCTGCGACTTATAGTTTTCGAGAAAATGGGATTCTTGTAACGCTCTTCGAGGCAGTCAGAAATTCCAATGCAACCCCTGTAAAAATTTGAAAATTTTTTTTCATCCCCAATTTGAAAATTGTTTATGTAGAATTAAGCTCGCACCTTTCCTGAGTTCAAATCTGCTTTGGGGTTGTGCTGCGACTTATAGTTTTCGAGAAAATGGGATTTCTGTAACGCTCTTCGAGGCAGTCAGAAATTCCAATGCAACCCCTGTAAAAATTTGAAAATTTTTTTTTCATCCCCAATTTGAAAATTGTTTATGTAGAATTAAGCTCGCACCTTTCCTGAGTTCAAATCTGCTTTTGGGGTTGTGCTGCGACTTATAGTTTTCGAGAAAATGGGATTCTTGTAACGCTCTTCGAGGCAGTCAAAAATTCCAATGCAACCCCTGTAAAATTTTGAAAATTTTTTTTCATCCCCAATTTGAAAATTGTTTATGTAGGATTAAGCTCGCACCTTTCCTGAGTTCAAATCTGCTTTTGGGGTTGAGCTGCGACTTATAGTTTTCGAGAAAATGGGATTCTTGTAACGCTCTTCGAGGCAGTCAGAAATTCCAATGCAACCCCTGTAAAAATTTTAAAATTTTTTTTTTCATCCGCAATTTGAAAATTGTTTATGTAGAATTAAGCTCGCACCTTTCCTGAGTTCAAATCTGCTTTTGGGGTTGTGCTGCGACTTATAGTTTTCGAGAAAATGGGATTCTTGTAACGCTCTTCGAGGCAGTCAGAAATTCCAATGCAACCCCTGTAAAAATTTCAAATTTTTTTTTTCATCCCCAATTTGAAAATTGTTTATGTAGAATTAAGCTCGCACCTTTCCTGAGTTCAAAACTGCTTTTGGGGTTGTGCTGCGACTTATAGTTTTCGAGAAAATGGGATTCTTGTAACGCTCTTCGAGGCAGTCAGAAATTCCAATGCAACCCCTGTAAAAATTTGAAAATTTTTTTCTCATCCCCAATTTGAAAATTGTTTATGTAGAATTAAGCTCGCACCTTTCCTGAGTTCAAATCTGCTTTTGGGGTTGTGCTGCGACTTATAGTTTTCGGGAAAATGGGATTCTTGTAACGCTCTTCGAGGCAGTCAGAAATTAAAATGCAACTCCTGTAAAAATTTTAAAATTTGTTTTTCATCCCCAATTTGAAAATCGTTTATGTAGAATTAAGCTCGCACCTTTCCTGAGTTCAAATCTGCTTTTTGGGTAGAGCTGCGACTTATAGTTTTCGAGAAAATGGGATTCTTGTAACGCTCTTCGAGGCAGTCAGAAATTCCAATGCAACCCCTGTAAAAATTTGAAAATTTTTTTTTCATCCCCAATTTGAAAATTGTTTATGTAGAATTAAGCTCGCACCTTTCCTGAGTTCAAATCTGCTTTTGGGGTTGTGCTGCGACTTACAGTTTTCGAGAAAATGGGATTCTTGTAACGCTCTTCGAGGCAGTCAGAAATTCCAAGCAACCCTTGTAAAAATTTGAAAATTTTTTTTTCATCCCCAATTTGAAAATTGTTTATGTAGAATTAAGCTCGAACCTTTCCTGAGTTCAAATCTGCTTTTGGGGTTGTGCTGCGACTTATAGTTTTCGAGAAAATGGGATTTCTGTAACGCTCTTCGAGGCAGTCAGAAATTCCAATGCAACCCCTGTAAAAATTTGAAAATTTTTTTTTCATCCCCAATTTGAAAATTGTTTATGTAGAATTAAGCTCGCACCTTTCCTGAGTTCAAATCTGCTTTTGGGGTTGTGCTGTGACTAATAGTTTTCGAGAAAATGGGATTCTTGTAACGCTCTTCGAGGCAGTCAGAAATTCCAATGCAACCCCTGTAAAAATTTGAAAATTTGTTTTTCATCCCCAATTTGAAAATTGTTTATGTAGAATTAAGCTCGCACCTTTCCTGAGTTCAAATCTGCTTTTGGGGTTGTGCTGCGACTTATAGTTTTCGAGAAAATGTGATTTTTGTAACGCTCTTCGAAGCAGTCAGAAATTCCAATGCAACCCCTGTAAAAATTTGAAAATTTTTTTTTCATCCCCAATTTGAAAATTGTTTATGTAGAATTAAGCTCGCACCTTTCCTGAGTTCAAATCTGGTTTAGGGGTTGTGCTGCGACTTATAGTTTTCGAGAAAATGGGATTCTTGTAACGCTCTTCGAGGCAGTCAGAAATTCCAATGCAACCCCTGTAAAAATTTGAAAATTTTTTTTTCATCCCCAATTTGAAAATTGTTTATGTAGAATTAAGCTCGCACCTTTCCTGAGTTCAAATCTGCTTTAGGGGTTGTGCTGCGCCTTATAGTTTTCTAGAAAATGGGATTCTTGTAACGCTCTTCGAGGCAGTCAGAAATTCCAATGCAACCCCTGTAAAAATTTGAAAATTTTTTTTTCATCCCCAATTTGAAAATTGTTTATGTAGAATTAAGCTCGCACCTTTCCTGAGTTCAAATCTGCTTTTGGGGTTGTGCTGTGACTTATAGTTTTCGAGAAAATGGGATTCTTGTAACGCTCTTCGAGGCAGTCAGAAATTCCAATGCAACCCCTGTAAAAATTTGAAAATTTGTTTTTCATCCCCAATTTGAAAATTGTTTATGTAGAATTAAGCTCGCACCTTTCCTGAGTTCAAATCTGCTTTTGGGGTTGTGCTGCGACTTATAGTTTTCGAGAAAATAGGATTCTTGTAACGCTCTTCGAGGCAGTCAGAAATTCCAATGCAACCCCTGTAAAAATTTGAAAATTTTTTTTTCATCCCCAATTTGAAAATTGTTTATGTAGAATTAAGCTCGCACCTTTCCTGAGTTCAAATCTGCTTTTGGGGTTGTGCTGCGACTTATAGTTTTCGAGAAAATGGGATTCTTGTAACGCTCTTCGAGGCAGTCAGAAATTCCAATGCAACCCCTGTAAAAATTTGAAAATTTTTTTTCATCCCCAATTTGAAAATTGTTTATGTAGAATTAAGCTCGCACCTTTCCTGAGTTCAAATCTGCTTTTGGGGTTGTGCTGCGACTTATAGTTTTCGAGAAAATGGGATTCTTGTAACGCTCTTCGAGGCAGTCAGAAATTCCAATGCAACCCCTGTAAAAATTTGAAAATTTTTTTTTCATCCCCACTTTGAAAATTGTTTATGTAGAATTAAGCTCGCACCTTTCCTGAGTTCAAATCTGCTTTTGGGGTTGTGCTGCGACTTATAGTTTTCGAGAAAATGGGATTCTTGTAACGCTCTTCGAGGCAGTCAGAAATTCCAATGCAACCCCTGTAAAATTTTGAAAATTTTTTTTTCATCCCCAATTTGAAAATTGTTTATGTAGAATTAAGCTCGCACCTTTCCTGAGTTCAAATCTGCTTTTGGGGTTGAGCTGCGACTTATAGTTTTCGAGAAAATGGGATTCTTGTAACGCTCTTCGAGGCAGTCAGAAATTCCAATGCAACCCCTGTAAAAATTTGAAAATTTTTTTTTCATCCCCAATTTGAAAATTGTTTATGTAGAATTAAGCTCGCACCTTTCCTGAGTTCAAATCTGCTTTTGGGGTTGTGCTGCGACTTATAGTTTTCGAGAAAATGGGATTCTTGTAACGCTCTTCGAGGCAGTCAGAAATTCCAATGCAACCCCTGTAAAAATTTGAAAATTTTTTTTTCATCCCCAATTTGAAAACTGTTTATGTAGAATTAAGCTCGCACCTTTCCTGAGTTCAAATCTGCTTTTGGGGTTGTGCTGCGACTTATAGTTTTCGAGAAAATGGAATTCTTGTAACGCTCTTCGAGGCAGTCAGAAATTCCAATGCAACCCCTGTAAAAATTTGAAAATTTTTTTTTCAACAGCAATTTGAAAATTGTTTATGTAGAATTAAGCTCGCACCTTTCCTGAGTTCAAATCTGCTTTTGGGGTTGTGCTGCGACTTATAGTTTTCGGGAAAATGGGATTCTTGTAACGCTCTTCGAGGCAGTCAGAAATTAAAATGCAACCCCTGTAAAAATTTGAAAATTTGTTTTTCATCCCCAATTTGAAAATTGTTTATGTAGAATTAAGCTCGCACCTTTCCTGAGTTCAAATCTGCTTTTGGGGTTGTGCTGCGACTTATAGTTTTCGAGAAAATGGGATTCTTGTAACGCTCTTCGAGGCAGTCAGAAATTCCAATGCAACCCCTGTAAAAATTTGAAAATTTGTTTTTCATCCCCAATTTGAAAATTGTTTATGTAGAATTAAGCTCGCACCTTTCCTGAGTTCAAATCTGCTTTTGGGGTTGTGCTGCGACTTATAGTTTTCGAGAAAATGGGATTCTTGTAACGCTCTTCGAGGCAGTCAGAAATTCCAATGCAACCCCTGTAAAAATTTGAAAATTTTTTTTTCATCCCCAATTTGAAAATTGCTTATGTAGAATTAAGCTCGCACCTTTCCTGAGTTCAAATCTGCTTTTGGGGCTGTGCTGCGACTTATAGTTTTCGAGAAAATGTGATTTTTGTAACGCTCTTCGAAGCAGTCAGAAATTCCAATGCAACCCCTGTAAAAATTTGAAAATTTTTTTTTCATCCCCAATTTGAAAATTGTTTATGTAGAATTAAGCTGGCACCTTTCCTGAGTTCAAATCTGCTTTAGGGGTTGTGCTGCGACTTATAGTTTTCGAGAAAATGGGATTCTTATAACGCTCTTCGAGGCAGTCAGAAATTCCAATGCAACCCCTGTAAAAATTTGAAAATTTTTTTTCATCCCCAATTTGAAAATTGTTTATGTAGAATTAAGCTCGCACCTTTCCTGAGTTCAAATCTGCTTTAGGGGTTGTGCTGCGCCTTATAGTTTTCGAGAAAATGGGATTCTTGTAACGCTCTTCGAGGCAGTCAGAAATTCCAATGCAACCCCTGTAAAAATTTGAAAATTTTTTTTTCATCCCCAATTTGAAAATTGTTTATGTAGAATTAAGCTCGCACCTTTCCTGAGTTCAAATCTGCTTTAGGGGTTGTGCTGCGACTTATAGTTTTCGAGAAAATGGGATTCTTATAACGCTCTTCGAGGCAGTCAGAAATTCCAATGCAACCCCTGTAAAAATTTGAAAATTTTTTTTTCATCCCCAATTTGAAAATTGTTTATGTAGAATTAAGCTCGCACCTTTCCTGAGTTCAAATCTGCTTTAGGGGTTGTGCTGCGCCTTATAGTTTTCGAGAAAATGGGATTCTTGTAACGCTCTTCGAGGCAGTCAGAAATTCCAATGCAACCCCTGTAAAAATTTGAAAATTTTTTTTCATCCCCAATTTGAAAATTGTTTATGTAGAATTAAGCTCGCACCTTTCCTGAGTTCAAATCTGCTTTTGGGGTTGTGCTGTGACTTATAGTTTTCGAGAAAATGGGATTCTTGTAACGCTCTTCGAGGCAGTCAGAAATTCCAATGCAACCCCTGTAAAAATTTGAAAATTTTTTTTTCATCCCCAATTTGAAAATTGTTTATGTAGAATTAAGCTCGCACATTTCCTGAGTTCAAATCTGCTTTTGGGGTTGAGCTGCGACTTATAGTTTTCGAGAAAATGGGATTCTTGTAACGCTCTTCGAGGCAGTCAGAAATTCCAATGCAACCCCTGTAAAAATTTGAAATTTTTTTTTTCATCCCCAATTTGAAAATTGTTTATGTAGAATTAAGCTCGCACCTTTACTGAGTTCAAAACTGCTTTTGGGGTTGTGCTGCGACTTATAGTTTTCGAGAAAATGGGATTCTTGTAACGCTCTTCGAGGCAGTCAGAAATTCCAATGCAACCCCTGTAAAATTTTGAAAATTTTTTTTTCATCCCCAATTTGAAAATTGTTTATGTAGAATTAAGCTCGCACCTTTCCTGAGTTCAAATCTGCTTTTGGGGTTGAGCTGCGACTTATAGTTTTCGAGAAAATGGGATTCTTGTAACGCTCTTCGAGGCAGTCAGAAATTCCAATGCAACCCCTGTAAAAATTTGGAAATTTTTTTTTCATCCCCAATTTGAAAATTGTTTATGTAGAATTAAGCTCGCACCTTTCCTGAGTTCAAATCTGCTTTTGGGGTTGTGCTGCGACTTATAGTTTTCGAGAAAATGGGATTCTTGTAACGCTCTTCGAGGCAGTCAGAAATTCCAATGCAACCCCTGTAAAAATTTGAAAATTTTTTTTTCATCCCCAATTTGAAAATTGTTTATGTAGAATTAAGCTCGCACCTTTCCTGAGTTCAAATCTGCTTTTGGGGTTGTGCTGCGACTTATAGTTTTCGAGAAAATGGGATTCTTGTAACGCTCTTCGAGGCAGTCAAAAATTCCAATGCAACCCCTGTAAAATTTTGAAAATTTTTTTTCATCCCCAATTTGAAAATTGTTTATGTAGGATTAAGCTCGCACCTTTCCTGAGTTCAAATCTGCTTTTGGGGTTGTGCTGCGACTTATAGTTTTCGAGAAAATGGGATTCTTGTAACGCTCTTCGAGGCAGTCAGAAATTCCAATGCAACCCCTGTAAAAATTTGAAAATTTTTTTTTCATCCCCAATTTGAAAATTGTTTATGTAGGATTAAGCTCGCACCTTTCCTGAGTTCAAATCTGCTTTTGGGGTTGTGCTGCGACTTATAGTTTTCGAGAAAATGGGATTCTTGTAACGCTCTTCGAGGCAGTCAAAAATTCCAATGCAACCCCTGTAAAATTTTGAAAATTTTTTTTCATCCCCAATTTGAAAATTGTTTATGTAGGATTAAGCTCGCACCTTTCCTGAGTTCAAATCTGCTTTTGGGGTTGTGCTGCGACTTATAGTTTTCGAGAAAATGGGATTCTTGTAACGCTCTTCGAGGCAGTCAGAAATTCCAATGCAACCCCTGTAAAAATTTGAAAATTTTTTCTTCATCCCCAATTTGAAAATTGTTTATGTAGGATTAAGCTCGCACCTTTCCTGAGTTCAAATCTGCTTTTGGGGTTGAGCTGCGACTTATAGTTTTCGAGAAAATGGGATTCTTGTAACGCTCTTCGAGGCAGTCAGAAATTCCAATGCAACCCCTGTAAAAATTTGAAAATTTTTTTTTCATCCGCAATTTGAAAACTGTTTATGTAGAATTAAGCTCGCACCTTTCCTGAGTTCAAATCTGCTTTTGGGGTTGTGCTGCGACTTATAGTTTTCGAGAAAATGGGATTCTTGTAACGCTCTTCGAGGCAGTCAGAAATTCCAATGCAACCCCTGTAAAAATTTGAAAATTTTTTTTTCATCCCCAATTTGAAAATTGTTTATGTAGAATTAAGCTCGCACCTTTCCTGAGTTCAAATCTGCTTTTGGGGTTGTGCTGCGACTTATAGTTTTCGAGAAAATGGGATTTTTGTAACGCTCTTCGAGGCAGTCAGAAATTCCAATGCAACCCCTGTAAAAATTTGAAAATTTTTTTTTCATCCCCAATTTGAAAATTGTTTATGTAGAATTAAGCTCGCACCTTTCCTGAGTTCAAATCTGCTTTTGGGGTTGAGCTGCGACTTATAGTTTTCGAGAAAATGGGATTCTTGTAACGCTCTTCGAGGCAGTCAGAAATTCCAATGCAACCCCTGTAAAAATTTGAAAATTTTTTTTTCATCCCCAATTTGAAAATTGTTTATGTAGAATTAAGCTCGCACCTTTCCTGAGTTCAAATCTGCTTTTGGGGTTGTGCTGCGACTTATAGTTTTCGAGAAAATGGGATTTTTGTAACGCTCTTCGAGGCAGTCAGAAATTCCAATGCAACCCCTGTAAAAATTTGAAAATTTTTTTTTCATCCCCAATTTGAAAATTGTTTATGTAGAATTAAGCTCGCACCTTTCCTGAGTTCAAATCTGCTTTTGGGGTTGAGCTGCGACTTATAGTTTTCGAGAAAATGGGATTCTTGTAACGCTCTTCGAGGCAGTCAGAAATTCCAATGCAACCCCTGTAAAAATTTGAAAATTTTTTTTTCATCCCCAATTTGAAAACAAATCTGCTTTTGGGGTTGTGCTGCGCCTTATAGTTTTCGAGAAAATGGGATTCTTGTAACGCTCTTCGAGGCAGTCAGAAATTCCAATGCAACCCCTGTAAAAATTTGAAAATTTTTTTTTCATCCCCAATTTAAAAATTGTTTATGTAGAATCAAGCTCGCACCTTTCCCGAGTTCAAATCTGCTTTTGGGGTTCTGCTGCGACTTATAGTTTTCGAGAAAATGGGATTTTTGTAACGCTCTTCGATACAGTCAGAAATTCCAATGCAACCCCTGTAAAAATTTGAAAATTTTTTTTTCATCCCCAATTTGAAAATTGTTTATGTAGAATTAAGCTCGCACCTTTCCTGAGTTCAAATCTGCTTTTGGGGTTGTGCTGCGACTTATAGTTTTCGAGAAAATGGGATTCTTGTAACGCTCTTCGAGGTAGTCAGAAATTCCAATGCAACCCCTGTAAAATTTTGAAAATTTTTTTTTCATCCCCAATTTGAAAATTGTTTATGTAGAATTTAGCTCGCACCTTTCCTGAGTTCAAATCTGCTTTTGGGGTTGTGCTGCGACTTGTAGTTTTCGAGAAAATGGGATTCTTGTAACGCTCTTCGAGGCAGTCAGAAATTCCAATGCAACCCCTGTAAAAATTTGAAAATTTTTTTTTCATCCCCAATTTGAAAATTGTTTATGTAGAATTAAGCTCGCACCTTTCCTGAGTTCAAATCTGCTTTTGGGGTTGTGCTGCGACTTATAGTTTTCGAGAAAATGGGATTCTTGTAACGCTCTTCGAGGCAGTCAGAAATTCCAATGCAACCCCTGTAAAAATTTGAAAATTTTTTTTCATCCCCAATTTGAAAATTGTTTATGTAGAATTAAGCTCGCACCTTTCCTGAGTTCAAATCTGCTTTGGGGTTGTGCTGCGACTTATAGTTTTCGAGAAAATGGGATTCTTGTAACGCTCTTCGAGGCAGTCAGAAATTCCAATGCAACCCCTGTAAAAATTTGAAAATTTTTTTTTCATCCCCAATTTGAAAATTGTTTATGTAGAATTAAGCTCGCACCTTTCCTGAGTTCAAATCTGCTTTTGGGGTTGTGCTGCGACTTATAGTTTTCGAGAAAATGGGATTCTTGTAACGCTCTTCGAGGCAGTCAAAAATTCCAATGCAACCCCTGTAAAATTTTGAAAATTTTTTTTCATCCCCAATTTGAAAATTGTTTATGTAGGATTAAGCTCGCACCTTTCCTGAGTTCAAATCTGCTTTTGGGGTTGTGCTGCGACTTATAGTTTTCGAGAAAATGGGATTCTTGTAACGCTCTTCGAGGCAGTCAGAAATTCCAATGCAACCCCTGTAAAAATTTGAAAATTTTTTTTTCATCCCCAATTTGAAAATTGTTTATGTAGGATTAAGCTCGCACCTTTCCTGAGTTCAAATCTGCTTTTGGGGTTGAGCTGCGACTTATAGTTTTCGAGAAAATGGGATTCTTGTAACGCTCTTCGAGGCAGTCAGAAATTCCAATGCAACCCCTGTAAAAATTTGAAAATTTTTTTTTCATCCCCAATTTGAAAATTGTTTATGTAGAATTAAGCTCGCACCTTTCCTGAGTTCAAATCTGCTTTTGGGGTTGTGCTGCGACTTATAGTTTTCGAGAAAATGGGATTCTTGTAACGCTCTTCGAGGCAGTCAGAAATTCCAATGCAACCCCTGTAAAAATTTGAAAATTTTTTTTTCATCCCCAATTTGAAAATTGTTTATGTAGAATTAAGCTCGCACCTTTCCTGAGTTCAAATCTGCTTTTGGGGTTGTGCTGCGACTTATAGTTTTCGAGAAAATGGGATTCTTGTAACGCTCTTCGAGGCAGTCAGAAATTCCAATGCAACCCCTGTAAAAATTTGAAAATTTTTTTTTCATCCCCAATTTGAAAATTGTTTATGTAGAATTAAGCTCGCACCTTTCCTGAGTTCAAATCTGCTTTTGGGGTTGTGCTGCGACTTATAGTTTTCGAGAAAATGGGATTCTTGTAACGCTCTTCGAGGCAGTCAGAAATTCCAATGCAACCCCTGTAAAAATTTGAACATTTTTTTTTCATCCCCAATTTGAAAATTGTTTATGTAGAATTAAGCTCGCACCTTTCCTGAGTTCAAATCTGCTTTTGGGGTTGAGCTGCGACTTATAGTTTTCGAGAAAATGGGATTCTTGTAACGCTCTTCGAGGCAGTCAGAAATTCCAATGCAACCCCTGTAAAAATTTTAAAATTTTTTTTTCATCCCCAATTTGAAAATTGTTTATGTAGAATTAAGCTCGCACCTTTCCTGAGTTCAAATCTGCTTTTGGGGTTGTGCTGCGACTTATAGTTTTCGAGAAAATGGGATTTTTGTAACGCTCTTCGAGGCAGTCAGAAATTCCAATGCAACCCCTGTAAGAATTTGAAAATTTTTTTTCATCCCCAATTTGAAAATTGTTTATGTAGAATTAAGCTCGCACCTTTCCTGAGTTCAAATCTGCTTTTGGGGTTGAGCTGCGACTTATAGTTTTCGAGAAAATGGGATTCTTGTAACGCTCTTCGAGGCAGTCAGAAATTCCAATGCAACCCCTGTAAAAATTTGAAAATTTTTTTTTCATCCCCAGCTCGCACCTTTCCTGAGTTCAAATCTGCTTTTGGGGTTGTGCTGCGACTTATAGTTTTCGAGAAAATGGGATTCTTGTAACGCTCTTCGAGGCAGTCAGAAATTCCAATGCAACCCCTGTAAAAATTTCAAATTTTTTTTTTCATCCCCAATTTGAAAATTGTTTATGTAGAATTAAGCTCGCACCTTTCCTGAGTTCAAATCTGCTTTTGGGGTTGTGCTGCGACTTATAGTTTTCGAGAAAATGGGATTTTTGTAACGCTCTTCGAGGCAGTCAGAAATTCCAATGCAACCCCTGTAAAAATTTGAAAATTTTTTTTTCATCCCCAATTTGAAAATTGTTTATGTAGAATTAAGCTCGCACCTTTCCTGAGTTCAAATCTGCTTTTGGGGTTGTGCTGCGACTTATAGTTTTCGAGAAAATGGGATTCTTGTAACGCTCTTCGAGGCAGTCAGAAATTCCAATGCAACCCCTGTAAAAATTTGAAAATTTGTTTTTCATCCCCAATTTGAAAATTGTTTATGTAGAATTAAGCTCGCACCTTTCCTGAGTTCAAATCTGCTTTTGGGGTTGTGCTGCGACTTATAGTTTTCGAGAAAATGGGATTCTTGTAACGCTCTTCGAGGCAGTCAGAAATTCCAATGCAACCCCTGTAAAAATTTGAAAATTTTTTTTTCATCCCCAATTTGAAAATTGTTTATGTAGAATTAAGCTCGCACCTTTCCTGAGATCAAATCTGCTTTTGGGGTTGTGCTGCGACTTATAGTTTTCGAGAAAATGGGATTTTTGTAACGCTCTTCGAGGCAGTCAGAAATTCCAATGCAACCCCTTTAAAAATTTGAAAATTTTTTTTTCATCCCCAATTTGAAAATTGTTTATGTAGAATTAAGCTCGCACCTTTCCTGAGTTCAAATCTGCTTTTGGGGTTGAGCTGCGACTTATAGTTTTCGAGAAAATGGGATTCTTGTAACGCTCTTCGAGGCAGTCAGAAATTCCAATGCAACCCCTGTAAAAATTTTAAAATTTTTTTTTCATCCCCAATTTGAAAATTGTTTATGTAGAATTAAGCTCGCACCTTTCCTGAGTTCAAATCTGCTTTGGGGTTGTGCTGCGACTTATAGTTTTCGAGAAAATGGGATTTTTGTAACGCTCTTCGAGGCAGTCAGAAATTCCAATGCAACCCCTGTAAGAATTTGAAAATTTTTTTTCATCCCCAATTTGAAAATTGTTTATGTAGAATTAAGCTCGCACCTTTCCTGAGTTCAAATCTGCTTTTGGGGTTGAGCTGCGACTTATAGTTTTCGAGAAAATGGGATTCTTGTAACGCTCTTCGAGGCAGTCAGAAATTCCAATGCAACCCCTGTAAAAATTTGAAAATTTTTTTTTCATCCCCAGCTCGCACCTTTCCTGAGTTCAAATCTGCTTTTGGGGTTGAGCTGCGACTTATAGTTTTCGAGAAAATGGGATTCTTGTAACGCTCTTCGAGGCAGTCAGAAATTCCAATGCAACCCCTGTAAAAATTGTAAAATTTTTTTTTTCATCCGCAATTTGAAAATTGTTTATGTAGAATTAAGCTCGCACCTTTCCTGAGTTCAAATCTGCTTTTGGGGTTGTGCTGCGACTTATAGTTTTCGAGAAAATGGGATTCTTGTAACGCTCTTCGAGGCAGTCAGAAATTCCAATGCAACCCCTGTAAAAATTTGAAAATTTTTTTTTCATCCCCAATTTGAAAATTGTTTATGTAGAATTAAGCTCGCACCTTTCCTGAGTTCAAATCTGCTTTTGGGGTTGTGCTGCGACTTATAGTTTTCGAGAAAATGGGATTCTTGTAACGCTCTTCGAGGCAGTCAGAAATTCCAATGCAACCCCTGTAAAAATTTGAAAATTTGTTTTTCATCCCCAATTTGAAAATTGTTTATGTAGAATTAAGCTCGCACCTTTCCTGAGTTCAAATCTGCTTTTGGGGTTGTGCTGCGACTTATAGTTTTCGAGAAAATGGGATTCTTGTAACGCTCTTCGAGGCAGTCAGAAATTCCAATGCAACCCCTGTAAAAATTTGAAAATTTTTTTTTCATCCCCAATTTGAAAATTGTTTATGTAGAATTAAGCTCGCACCTTTCCTGAGTTCAAATCTGCTTTTGGGGTTGTGCTGCGACTTATAGTTTTCGAGAAAATGGGATTTTTGTAACGCTCTTCGAGGCAGTCAGAAATTCCAATGCAACCCCTGTAAAAATTTGAAAATTTTTTTTTCATCCCCAATTTGAAAATTGTTTATGTAGAATTAAGCTCGCACCTTTCCTGAGTTCAAATCTGCTTTTGGGGTTGAGCTGCGACTTATAGTTTTCGAGAAAATGGGATTCTTGTAACGCTCTTCGAGGCAGTCAGAAATTCCAATGCAACCCCTGTAAAAATTTTAAAATTTTTTTTTCATCCCCAATTTGAAAATTGTTTATGTAGAATTAAGCTCGCACCTTTCCTGAGTTCAAATCTGCTTTTGGGGTTGTGCTGCGACTTATAGTTTTCGAGAAAATGGGATTTTTGTAACGCTCTTCGAGGCAGTCAGAAATTCCAATGCAACCCCTGTAAGAATTTGAAAATTTTTTTTCATCCCCAATTTGAAAATTGTTTATGTAGAATTAAGCTCGCACCTTTCCTGAGTTCAAATCTGCTTTTGGGGTTGAGCTGCGACTTATAGTTTTCGAGAAAATGGGATTCTTGTAACGCTCTTCGAGGCAGTCAGAAATTCCAATGCAACCCCTGTAAAAATTTGAAAATTTTTTTTTCATCCCCAGCTCGCACCTTTCCTGAGTTCAAATCTGCTTTTGGGGTTGAGCTGCGACTTATAGTTTTCGAGAAAATGGGATTCTTGTAACGCTCTTCGAGGCAGTCAGAAATTCCAATGCAACCCCTGTAAAAATTTGAAAATTTTTTTTTCATCCCCAATTTGAAAATTGTTTATGTAGAATTAAGCTCGCACCTTTCCTGAGTTCAAATCTGCTTTGGGGTTGTGCTGCGACTTATAGTTTTCGAGAAAATGGGATTCTTGTAACGCTCTTCGAGGCAGTCAGAAATTCCAATGCAACCCCTGTAAAAATTTGAAAATTTTTTTTTCATCCCCAATTTGAAAATTGTTTATGTAGAATTAAGCTCGCACCTTTCCTGAGTTCAAATCTGCTTTTGGGGTTGTGCTGCGACTTATAGTTTTCGAGAAAATGGGATTCTTGTAACGCTCTTCGAGGCAGTCAAAAATTCCAATGCAACCCCTGTAAAATTTTGAAAATTTTTTTTCATCCCCAATTTGAAAATTGTTTATGTAGGATTAAGCTCGCACCTTTCCTGAGTTCAAATCTGCTTTTGGGGTTGTGCTGCGACTTATAGTTTTCGAGAAAATGGGATTCTTGTAACGCTCTTCGAGGCAGTCAGAAATTCCAATGCAACCCCTGTAAAAATTTGAAAATTTTTTTTTCATCCCCAATTTGAAAATTGTTTATGTAGGATTAAGCTCGCACCTTTCCTGAGTTCAAATCTGCTTTTGGGGTTGAGCTGCGACTTATAGTTTTCGAGAAAATGGGATTCTTGTAACGCTCTTCGAGGCAGTCAGAAATTCCAATGCAACCCCTGTAAAAATTTGAAAATTTTTTTTTCATCCCCAATTTGAAAATTGTTTATGTAGAATTAAGCTCGCACCTTTCCTGAGTTCAAATCTGCTTTTGGGGTTGTGCTGCGACTTATAGTTTTCGAGAAAATGGGATTCTTGTAACGCTCTTCGAGGCAGTCAGAAATTCCAATGCAACCCCTGTAAAAATTTGAAAATTTTTTTTTCATCCCCAATTTGAAAATTGTTTATGTAGAATTAAGCTCGCACCTTTCCTGAGTTCAAATCTGCTTTTGGGGTTGTGCTGCGACTTATAGTTTTCGAGAAAATGGGATTCTTGTAACGCTCTTCGAGGCAGTCAGAAATTCCAATGCAACCCCTGTAAAAATTTGAAAATTTTTTTTTCATCCCCAATTTGAAAATTGTTTATGTAGAATTAAGCTCGCACCTTTCCTGAGTTCAAATCTGCTTTTGGGGTTGTGCTGCGACTTATAGTTTTCGAGAAAATGGGATTCTTGTAACGCTCTTCGAGGCAGTCAGAAATTCCAATGCAACCCCTGTAAAAATTTGAAAATTTTTTTTTCATCCCCAATTTGAAAATTGTTTATGTAGAATTAAGCTCGCACCTTTCCTGAGTTCAAATCTGCTTTTGGGGTTGAGCTGCGACTTATAGTTTTCGAGAAAATGGGATTCTTGTAACGCTCTTCGAGGCAGTCAGAAATTCCAATGCAACCCCTGTAAAAATTTTAAAATTTTTTTTTCATCCCCAATTTGAAAATTGTTTATGTAGAATTAAGCTCGCACCTTTCCTGAGTTCAAATCTGCTTTTGGGGTTGTGCTGCGACTTATAGTTTTCGAGAAAATGGGATTTTTGTAACGCTCTTCGAGGCAGTCAGAAATTCCAATGCAACCCCTGTAAGAATTTGAAAATTTTTTTTCATCCCCAATTTGAAAATTGTTTATGTAGAATTAAGCTCGCACCTTTCCTGAGTTCAAATCTGCTTTTGGGGTTGAGCTGCGACTTATAGTTTTCGAGAAAATGGGATTCTTGTAACGCTCTTCGAGGCAGTCAGAAATTCCAATGCAACCCCTGTAAAAATTTGAAAATTTTTTTTTCATCCCCAGCTCGCACCTTTCCTGAGTTCAAATCTGCTTTTGGGGTTGAGCTGCGACTTATAGTTTTCGAGAAAATTGGATTCTTGTAACGCTCTTCGAGGCAGTCAGAAATTCCAATGCAACCCCTGTAAAAATTTGAAAATTTTTTTTTCATCCCCAATTTGAAAATTGTTTATGCAGAATTAAGCTCGCACCTTTCCTGAGTTCAAATCTGCTTTTGGGGTTGTGCTGCGACTTATAGTTTTCGAGAAAATGGGATTCTTGTAACGCTCTTCGAGGCAGTCAGAAATTCCAATGCAACCCCTGTAAAAATTTGAAAATTTTTTTTTCATCCCCAATTTGAAAATTGTTTATGTAGGATTAAGCTCGCACCTTTCCTGAGTTCAAATCTGCTTTTGGGGTTGAGCTGCGACTTATAGTTTTCGAGAAAATGGGATTCTTGTAACGCTCTTCGAGGCAGTCAGAAATTCCAATGCAACCCCTGTAAAAATTTTAAAATTTTTTTTTTCATCCGCAATTTGAAAATTGTTTATGTAGAATTAAGCTCGCACCTTTCCTGAGTTCAAATCTGCTTTTGGGGTTGTGCTGCGACTTATAGTTTTCGAGAAAATGGGATTCTTGTAACGCTCTTCGAGGCAGTCAGAAATTCCAATGCAACCCCTGTAAAAATTTCAAATTTTTTTTTTCATCCCCAATTTGAAAATTGTTTATGTAGAATTAAGCTCGCACCTTTCCTGAGTTCAAATCTGCTTTTGGGGTTGTGCTGCGACTTATAGTTTTCGAGAAAATGGGATTTTTGTAACGCTCTTCGAGGCAGTCAGAAATTCCAATGCAACCCCTGTAAAAATTTGAAAATTTTTTTTTCATCCCCAATTTGAAAATTGTTTATGTAGAATTAAGCTCGCACCTTTCCTGAGTTCAAATCTGCTTTTGGGGTTGTGCTGCGACTTATAGTTTTCGAGAAAATGGGATTCTTGTAACGCTCTTCGAGGCAGTCAGAAATTCCAATGCAACCCCTGTAAAAATTTGAAAATTTGTTTTTCATCCCCAATTTGAAAATTGTTTATGTAGAATTAAGCTCGCACCTTTCCTGAGTTCAAATCTGCTTTTGGGGTTGTGCTGCGACTTATAGTTTTCGAGAAAATGGGATTCTTGTAACGCTCTTCGAGGCAGTCAGAAATTCCAATGCAACCCCTGTAAAAATTTGAAAATTTTTTTTTCATCCCCAATTTGAAAATTGTTTATGTAGAATTAAGCTCGCACCTTTCCTGAGATCAAATCTGCTTTTGGGGTTGTGCTGCGACTTATAGTTTTCGAGAAAATGGGATTTTTGTAACGCTCTTCGAGGCAGTCAGAAATTCCAATGCAACCCCTTTAAAAATTTGAAAATTTTTTTTTCATCCCCAATTTGAAAATTGTTTATGTAGAATTAAGCTCGCACCTTTCCTGAGTTCAAATCTGCTTTTGGGGTTGAGCTGCGACTTATAGTTTTCGAGAAAATGGGATTCTTGTAACGCTCTTCGAGGCAGTCAGAAATTCCAATGCAACCCCTGTAAAAATTTTAAAATTTTTTTTTCATCCCCAATTTGAAAATTGTTTATGTAGAATTAAGCTCGCACCTTTCCTGAGTTCAAATCTGCTTTGGGGTTGTGCTGCGACTTATAGTTTTCGAGAAAATGGGATTTTTGTAACGCTCTTCGAGGCAGTCAGAAATTCCAATGCAACCCCTGTAAGAATTTGAAAATTTTTTTTCATCCCCAATTTGAAAATTGTTTATGTAGAATTAAGCTCGCACCTTTCCTGAGTTCAAATCTGCTTTTGGGGTTGAGCTGCGACTTATAGTTTTCGAGAAAATGGGATTCTTGTAACGCTCTTCGAGGCAGTCAGAAATTCCAATGCAACCCCTGTAAAAATTTGAAAATTTTTTTTTCATCCCCAGCTCGCACCTTTCCTGAGTTCAAATCTGCTTTTGGGGTTGAGCTGCGACTTATAGTTTTCGAGAAAATGGGATTCTTGTAACGCTCTTCGAGGCAGTCAGAAATTCCAATGCAACCCCTGTAAAAATTGTAAAATTTTTTTTTTCATCCGCAATTTGAAAATTGTTTATGTAGAATTAAGCTCGCACCTTTCCTGAGTTCAAATCTGCTTTTGGGGTTGTGCTGCGACTTATAGTTTTCGAGAAAATGGGATTCTTGTAACGCTCTTCGAGGCAGTCAGAAATTCCAATGCAACCCCTGTAAAAATTTGAAAATTTTTTTTTCATCCCCAATTTGAAAATTGTTTATGTAGAATTAAGCTCGCACCTTTCCTGAGTTCAAATCTGCTTTTGGGGTTGTGCTGCGACTTATAGTTTTCGAGAAAATGGGATTCTTGTAACGCTCTTCGAGGCAGTCAGAAATTCCAATGCAACCCCTGTAAAAATTTGAAAATTTGTTTTTCATCCCCAATTTGAAAATTGTTTATGTAGAATTAAGCTCGCACCTTTCCTGAGTTCAAATCTGCTTTTGGGGTTGTGCTGCGACTTATAGTTTTCGAGAAAATGGGATTCTTGTAACGCTCTTCGAGGCAGTCAGAAATTCCAATGCAACCCCTGTAAAAATTTGAAAATTTTTTTTTCATCCCCAATTTGAAAATTGTTTATGTAGAATTAAGCTCGCACCTTTCCTGAGTTCAAATCTGCTTTTGGGGTTGTGCTGCGACTTATAGTTTTCGAGAAAATGGGATTTTTGTAACGCTCTTCGAGGCAGTCAGAAATTCCAATGCAACCCCTGTAAAAATTTGAAAATTTTTTTTTCATCCCCAATTTGAAAATTGTTTATGTAGAATTAAGCTCGCACCTTTCCTGAGTTCAAATCTGCTTTTGGGGTTGAGCTGCGACTTATAGTTTTCGAGAAAAGGGGATTCTTGTAACGCTCTTCGAGGCAGTCAGAAATTCCAATGCAACCCCTGTAAAAATTTTAAAATTTTTTTTTCATCCCCAATTTGAAAATTGTTTATGTAGAATTAAGCTCGCACCTTTCCTGAGTTCAAATCTGCTTTTGGGGTTGTGCTGCGACTTATAGTTTTCGAGAAAATGGGATTTTTGTAACGCTCTTCGAGGCAGTCAGAAATTCCAATGCAACCCCTGTAAGAATTTGAAAATTTTTTTTCATCCCCAATTTGAAAATTGTTTATGTAGAATTAAGCTCGCACCTTTCCTGAGTTCAAATCTGCTTTTGGGGTTGAGCTGCGACTTATAGTTTTCGAGAAAATGGGATTCTTGTAACGCTCTTCGAGGCAGTCAGAAATTCCAATGCAACCCCTGTAAAAATTTGAAAATTTTTTTTTCATCCCCAGCTCGCACCTTTCCTGAGTTCAAATCTGCTTTTGGGGTTGAGCTGCGACTTATAGTTTTCGAGAAAATGGGATTCTTGTAACGCTCTTCGAGGCAGTCAGAAATTCCAATGCAACCCCTGTAAAAATTTGAAAATTTTTTTTTCATCCCCAATTTGAAAATTGTTTATGTAGAATTAAGCTCGCACCTTTCCTGAGTTCAAATCTGCTTTTGGGGTTGTGCTGCGACTTATAGTTTTCGAGAAAATGGGATTCTTGTAACGCTCTTCGAGGCAGTCAGAAATTCCAATGCAACCCCTGTAAAAATTTGAAAATTTTTTTTTCATCCCCAATTTGAAAATTGTTTATGTAGAATTAAGCTCGCACCTTTCCCGAGTTCAAATCTGCTTTTGGGGTTGTGCTGCGACTTATAGTTTTCGAGAAAATGGGATTTCTGTAACGCTCTTCGATACAGTCAGAAATTCCAATGCAACCCCTGTAAAAATTTGAAAATTTTGTTTTCATCCCCAATTTGAAAATTGTTTATGTAGAATTAAGCTCGCACCTTTCCTGAGTTCAAATCTGCTTTTGGGGTTGTGCTGCGACTTATAGTTTTCGAGAAAATGGGATTCTTGTAACGCTCTTCGAGGCAGTCAGAAATTCCAATGCAACCCCTGTAAAAATTTGAAAATTTTTTTTTCATCCCCAATTTGAAAATTGTTTATGTAGAATTAAGCTCGCACCTTTCCTGAGTTCAAATCTGCTTTTGGGGTTGTGCTGCGGCTTATAGTTTTCGAGAAAATGGGATTCTTGTAACGCTCTTCGAGGCAGTCAGAAATTCCAATGCAACCCCTGTA
Source organism: Blera fallax (assembly GCA_946965025.1). Classification (NCBI taxonomy): domain Eukaryota; kingdom Metazoa; phylum Arthropoda; class Insecta; order Diptera; family Syrphidae; genus Blera; species Blera fallax. The sequence continues at coordinate 22,514,261 of OX337248.1, read as the reverse complement.
AAAATTTGAAAATTTTTTTTTCATCCCCAATTTGAAAATTGTTTATGTAGAATTAAGCTCGCACCTTTCCTGAGTTCAAATCTGCTTTTGGGGTTGTGCTGCGACTTATAGTTTTCGAGAAAATGGGATTCTTGTAACGCTCTTCGAGGCAGTCAGAAATTCCAATGCAACCCCTGTAAAAATTTGAAAATTTTTTTTCATCCCCAATTTGAAAATTGTTTATGTAGAATTAAGCTCGCACCTTTCCTGAGTTCAAATCTGCTTTTGGGGTTGTGCTGCGACTTATAGTTTTCGAGAAAATGGGATTCTTGTAACGCTCTTCGAGGCAGTCAGAAATTCCAATGCAACCTCTGTAAAAATTTGAAAATTTTTTTTTCATCCCCAATTTGAAAATTGTTTATGTAGAATTAAGCTCGCACCTTTCCTGAGTTCAAATCTGCTTTTGGGGTTGTGCTGCGACTTATAGTTTTCGAGAAAATGGGATTTTTGTAACGCTCTTCGAGGCAGTCAGAAATTCCAATGCAACCCCTGTAAAAATTTGAAAATTTTTTTTTCATCCCCAATTTGAAAATTGTTTATGTAGAATTAAGCTCGCACCTTTCATGAGTTCAAATCTGCTTTTGGGGTTGAGCTGCGACTTATAGTTTTCGAGAAAATGGGATTCTTGTAACGCTCTTCGAGGCAGTCAGAAATTCCAATGCAACCCCTGTAAAAATTTTAAAATTTTTTTTTCATCCCCAATTTGAAAATTGTTTATGTAGAATTAAGCTCGCACCTTTCCTGAGTTCAAATCTGCTTTTGGGGTTGTGCTGCGACTTATAGTTTTCGAGAAAATGGGATTTTTGTAACGCTCTTCGAGGCAGTCAGAAATTCCAATGCAACCCCTGTAAGAATTTGAAAATTTTTTTTCATCCCCAATTTGAAAATTGTTTATGTAGAATTAAGCTCGCACCTTTCCTGAGTTCAAATCTGCTTTTGGGGTTGAGCTGCGACTTATAGTTTTCGAGAAAATGGGATTCTTGTAACGCTCTTCGAGGCAGTCAGAAATTCCAATGCAACCCCTGTAAAAATTTGAAAATTTTTTTTTCATCCCCAGCTCGCACCTTTCCTGAGTTCAAATCTGCTTTTGGGGTTGAGCTGCGACTTATAGTTTTCGAGAAAATGGGATTCTTGTAACGCTCTTCGAGGCAGTCAGAAATTCCAATGCAACCCCTGTAAAAATTTGAAAATTTTTTTTTCATCCCCAATTTGAAAATTGTTTATGTAGAATTAAGCTCGCACCTTTCCTGAGTTCAAATCTGCTTTTGGGGTTGTGCTGCGACTTATAGTTTTCGAGAAAATGGGATTCTTGTAACGCTCTTCGAGGCAGTCAGAAATTCCAATGCAACCCCTGTAAAAATTTGAAAATTTTTTTTTCATCCCCAATTTGAAAATTGTTTATGTAGGATTAAGCTCGCACCTTTCCTGAGTTCAAATCTGCTTTTGGGGTTGAGCTGCGACTTATAGTTTTCGAGAAAATGGGATTCTTGTAACGCTCTTCGAGGCAGTCAGAAATTCCAATGCAACCCCTGTAAAAATTTTAAAATTTTTTTTTTCATCCGCAATTTGAAAATTGTTTATGTAGAATTAAGCTCGCACCTTTCCTGAGTTCAAATCTGCTTTTGGGGTTGTGCTGCGACTTATAGTTTTCGAGAAAATGGGATTCTTGTAACGCTCTTCGAGGCAGTCAGAAATTCCAATGCAACCCCTGTAAAAATTTCAAATTTTTTTTTTCATCCCCAATTTGAAAATTGTTTATGTAGAATTAAGCTCGCACCTTTCCTGAGTTCAAATCTGCTTTTGGGGTTGTGCTGCGACTTATAGTTTTCGAGAAAATGGGATTTTTGTAACGCTCTTCGAGGCAGTCAGAAATTCCAATGCAACCCCTGTAAAAATTTGAAAATTTTTTTTTCATCCCCAATTTGAAAATTGTTTATGTAGAATTAAGCTCGCACCTTTCCTGAGTTCAAATCTGCTTTTGGGGTTGTGCTGCGACTTATAGTTTTCGAGAAAATGGGATTCTTGTAACGCTCTTCGAGGCAGTCAGAAATTCCAATGCAACCCCTGTAAAAATTTGAAAATTTGTTTTTCATCCCCAATTTGAAAATTGTTTATGTAGAATTAAGCTCGCACCTTTCCTGAGTTCAAATCTGCTTTTGGGGTTGAGCTGCGACTTATAGTTTTCGAGAAAATGGGATTCTTGTAACGCTCTTCGAGGCAGTCAGAAATTCCAATGCAACCTCTGTAAAAATTTGAAAATTTTTTTTTCATCCCCAATTTGAAAATTGTTTATGTAGAATTAAGCTCGCACCTTTCCTGAGTTCAAATCTGCTTTTGGGGTTGAGCTGCGACTTATAGTTTTCGAGAAAATGGGATTCTTGTAACGCTCTTCGAGGCAGTCAGAAATTCCAATGCAACCCCTGCAAAAATTTTAAAATTTTTTTTTCATCCCCAATTTGAAAATTGTTTATGTAGAATTAAGCTCGCACCTTTCCTGAGTTCAAATCTGCTTTTGGGGTTGTGCTGCGACTTATAGTTTTCGAGAAAATGGGATTTTTGTAACGCTCTTCGAGGCAGTCAGAAATTCCAATGCAACCCCTGTAAGAATTTGAAAATTTTTTTTCATCCCCAATTTGAAAATTGTTTATGTAGAATTAAGCTCGCACCTTTCCTGAGTTCAAATCTGCTTTTGGGGTTGAGCTGCGACTTATAGTTTTCGAGAAAATGGGATTCTTGTAACGCTCTTCGAGGCAGTCAGAAATTCCAATGCAACCCCTGTAAAAATTTGAAAATTTTTTTTTCATCCCCAGCTCGCACCTTTCCTGAGTTCAAATCTGCTTTTGGGGTTGAGCTGCGACTTATAGTTTTCGAGAAAATGGGATTCTTGTAACGCTCTTCGAGGCAGTCAGAAATTCCAATGCAACCCCTGTAAAAATTTGAAAATTTTTTTTTCATCCCCAATTTGAAAATTGTTTATGTAGAATTAAGCTCGCACCTTTCCTGAGTTCAAATCTGCTTTTGGGGTTGTGCTGCGACTTATAGTTTTCGAGAAAATGGGATTCTTGTAACGCTCTTCGAGGCAGTCAGAAATTCCAATGCAACCCCTGTAAAAATTTGAAAATTTTTTTTTCATCCCCAATTTGAAAATTGTTTATGTAGGATTAAGCTCGCACCTTTCCTGAGTTCAAATCTGCTTTTGGGGTTGAGCTGCGACTTATAGTTTTCGAGAAAATGGGATTCTTGTAACGCTCTTCGAGGCAGTCAGAAATTCCAATGCAACCCCTGTAAAAATTTTAAAATTTTTTTTTTCATCCGCAATTTGAAAATTGTTTATGTAGAATTAAGCTCGCACCTTTCCTGAGTTCAAATCTGCTTTTGGGGTTGTGCTGCGACTTATAGTTTTCGAGAAAATGGGATTCTTGTAACGCTCTTCGAGGCAGTCAGAAATTCCAATGCAACCCCTGTAAAAATTTCAAATTTTTTTTTTCATCCCCAATTTGAAAATTGTTTATGTAGAATTAAGCTCGCACCTTTCCTGAGTTCAAATCTGCTTTTGGGGTTGTGCTGCGACTTATAGTTTTCGAGAAAATGGGATTTTTGTAACGCTCTTCGAGGCAGTCAGAAATTCCAATGCAACCCCTGTAAAAATTTGAAAATTTGTTTTTCATCCCCAATTTGAAAATTGTTTATGTAGAATTAAGCTCGCACCTTTCCTGAGTTCAAATCTGCTTTTGGGGCTGTGCTGCGACTTATAGTTTTCGAGAAAATGGGATTTTTGTAACGCTCTTCGAGGCAGTCAGAAATTCCAATGCAACCCCTGTAAAAATTTTAAAATTTTTTTTTCATCCCCAATTTGAAAATTGTTTATGTAGAATTAAGCTCGCACCTTTCCTGAGTTCAAATCTGCTTTTGGGGTTGAGCTGCGACTTATAGTTTTCGAGAAAATGGGATTCTTGTAACGCTCTTCGAGGCAGTCAGAAATTCCAATGCAACCCCTGTAAAAATTTTAAAATTTTTTTTTCATCCCCAATTTGAAAATTGTTTATGTAGAATTAAGCTCGCACCTTTCCTGAGTTCAAATCTGCTTTTGGGGTTGTGCTGCGACTTATAGTTTTCGAGAAAATGGGATTTTTGTAACGCTCTTCGAGGCAGTCAGAAATTCCAATGCAACCCCTGTAAGAATTTGAAAATTTTTTTTCATCCCCAATTTGAAAATTGTTTATGTAGAATTAAGCTCGCACCTTTCCTGAGTTCAAATCTGCTTTTGGGGTTGAGCTGCGACTTATAGTTTTCGAGAAAATGGGATTCTTGTAACGCTCTTCGAGGCAGTCAGAAATTCCAATGCAACCCCTGTAAAAATTTGAAAATTTTTTTTTCATCCCCAGCTCGCACCTTTCCTGAGTTCAAATCTGCTTTTGGGGTTGAGCTGCGACTTATAGTTTTCGAGAAAATGGGATTCTTGTAACGCTCTTCGAGGCAGTCAGAAATTCCAATGCAACCCCTGTAAAAATTTGAAAATTTTTTTTTCATCCCCAATTTGAAAATTGTTTATGTAGAATTAAGCTCGCACCTTTCCTGAGTTCAAATCTGCTTTTGGGGTTGTGCTGCGACTTATAGTTTTCGAGAAAATGGGATTCTTGTAACGCTCTTCGAGGCAGTCAGAAATTCCAATGCAACCCCTGTAAAAATTTGAAAATTTTTTTTCATCCCCAATTTGAAAATTGTTTATGTAGAATTAAGCTCGCACCTTTCCTGAGTTCAAATCTGCTTTTGGGGTTGTGCTGCGACTTATAGTTTTCGAGAAAATGGGATTTTTGTAACGCTCTTCGAGGCAGTCAGAAATTCCAATGCAACCCCTGTAAAAATTTGAACATTTTTTTTTCATCCCCAATTTGAAAATTGTTTATGTAGAATTAAGCTCGCACCTTTCCTGAGTTCAAATCTGCTTTTGGGGTTGTGCTGCGACTTATAGTTTTCGAGAAAATGGGATTTTTGTAACGCTCTTCGATACAGTCAGAAATTCCAATGCAACCCCTGTAAAAATTTGAAAATTTTTTTTTCATCCCCAATTTGAAAACTGTTTATGTAGAATTAAGCTCGCACCTTTCCTGAGTTCAAATCTGCTTTTGGGGTTGAGCTGCGACTTATAGTTTTCGAGAAAATGGGATTCTTGTAACGCTCTTCGAGGCAGTCAGAAATTCCAATGCAACCCCTGTAAAAATTTGAAAATTTTTTTTTCATCCCCAATTTGAAAATTGTTTATGTAGAATTAAGCTCGCACCTTTCCTGAGTTCAAATCTGCTTTTGGGGTTGTGCTGCGACTTATAGTTTTCGAGAAAATGGGATTCTTGTAACGCTCTTCGAGGCAGTCAGAAATTCCAATGCAACCCCTGTAAAATTTTGAAAATTTTTTTTTCATCCCCAATTTGAAAATTGTTTATGTAGAATTTAGCTCGCACCTTTCCTGAGTTCAAATCTGCTTTTGGGGTTGTGCTGCGACTTGTAGTTTTCGAGAAAATGGGATTCTTGTAACGCTCTTCGAGGCAGTCAGAAATTCCAATGCAACCCCTGTAAAAATTTGAAAATTTTTTTTTCATCCCCAATTTGAAAATTGTTTATGTAGAATTAAGCTCGCACCTTTCCTGAGTTCAAATCTGCTTTTGGGGTTGTGCTGCGACTTATAGTTTTCGAGAAAATGGGATTCTTGTAACGCTCTTCGAGGCAGTCAGAAATTCCAATGCAACCCCTGTAAAAATTTGAAAATTTTTTTTCATCCCCAATTTGAAAATTGTTTATGTAGAATTAAGCTCGCACCTTTCCTGAGTTCAAATCTGCTTTGGGGTTGTGCTGCGACTTATAGTTTTCGAGAAAATGGGATTCTTGTAACGCTCTTCGAGGCAGTCAGAAATTCCAATGCAACCCCTGTAAAAATTTGAAAATTTTTTTTTCATCCCCAATTTGAAAATTGTTTATGTAGAATTAAGCTCGCACCTTTCCTGAGTTCAAATCTGCTTTTGGGGTTGTGCTGCGACTTATAGTTTTCGAGAAAATGGGATTCTTGTAACGCTCTTCGAGGCAGTCAAAAATTCCAATGCAACCCCTGTAAAAATTTGAAAATTTTTTTTTCATCCGCAATTTGAAAATTGTTTATGTAGAATTAAGCTCGCACCTTTCCTGAGTTCAAATCTGCTTTTGGGGTTGTGCTGCGACTTATAGTTTTCGAGAAAATGGGATTCTTGTAACGCTCTTCGAGGCAGTCAGAAATTCCAATGCAACCCCTGTAAAAATTTGAAAATTTTTTTTTCATCCCCAATTTGAAAATTGTTTATGTAGAATTAAGCTCGCACCTTTCCTGAGTTCAAATCTGCTTTTGGGGTTGTGCTGCGACTTATAGTTTTCGAGAAAATGGGATTTTTGTAACGCTCTTCGAGGCAGTCAGAAATTCCAATGCAACCCCTGTAAAAATTTGAAAATTTTTTTTTCATCCCCAATTTGTAAATTGTTTATGTAGAATTAAGCTCGCACCTTTCCTGAGTTCAAATCTGCTTTTGGGGTTGTGCTGCGACTTATAGTTTTCGAGAAAATGGGATTCTTGTAACGCTCTTCGAGGCAGTCAGAAATTCCAATGCAACCCCTGTAAAAATTTGAAAATTTTTTTTTCATCCCCAATTTGAAAATTGTTTATGTAGAATTAAGCTCGCACCTTTCCTGAGTTCAAATCTGCTTTTGGGGTTGTGCTGCGACTTATAGTTTTCGAGAAAATGGGATTCTTGTAACGCTCTTCGAGGCAGTCAGAAATTCCAATGCAACCCCTGTAAAAATTTGAAAATTTTTTTTTCATCCCCAATTTGAAAATTGTTTATGTAGAATTAAGCTCGCACCTTTCCTGAGTTCAAATCTGCTTTTGGGGTTGTGCTGCGACTTATAGTTTTCGAGAAAATGGGATTTTTGTAACGCTCTTCGAGGCAGTCAGAAATTCCAATGCAACCCCTGTAAAAATTTGAAAATTTTTTTTTCATCCCCAATTTGAAAATTGTTTATGTAGAATTAAGCTCGCACCTTTCCTGAGTTCAAATCTGCTTTTGGGGTTGTGCTGCGACTTATAGTTTTCGAGAAAATGGGATTCTTGTAACGCTCTTCGAGGCAGTCAGAAATTCCAATGCAACCCCTGTAAAAATTTGAAAATTTTTTTTCATCCCCAATTTGAAAATTGTTTATGTAGAATTAAGCTCGCACCTTTCCTGAGTTCAAATCTGCTTTGGGGTTGTGCTGCGACTTATAGTTTTCGAGAAAATGGGATTCTTGTAACGCTCTTCGAGGCAGTCAGAAATTCCAATGCAACCCCTGTAAAAATTTGAAAATTTTTTTTTCATCCCCAATTTGAAAATTGTTTATGTAGAATCAAGCTCGCACCTTTCCTGAGTTCAAATCTGCTTTTGGGGTTGTGCTGCGACTTATAGTTTTCGAGAAAATGGGATTCTTGTAACGCTCTTCGAGGCAGTCAGAAATTCCAATGCAACCCCTGTAAAAATTCGAAAATTTTTTTTTCATCCCCAATTTGAAAATTGTTTATGTAGAATTAAGCTCGCACCTTTCCTGAGTTCAAATCTGCTTTTGGGGTTGTGCTGCGACTTATAGTTTTCGAGAAAATGGGATTCTTGTAACGCTCTTCGAGGCAGTCAAAAATTCCAATGCAACCCCTGTAAAATTTTGAAAATTTTTTTTCATCCCCAATTTGAAAATTGTTTATGTAGGATTAAGCTCGCACCTTTCCTGAGTTCAAATCTGCTTTTGGGGTTGTGCTGCGACTTATAGTTTTCGAGAAAATGGGATTCTTGTAACGCTCTTCGAGGCAGTCAGAAATTCCAATGCAACCCCTGTAAAAATTTGAAAATTTTTTTTTCATCCCCAATTTGAAAATTGTTTATGTAGAATTAAGCTCGCACCTTTCCTGAGCTCAAATCTGCTTTTGGGGTTGTGCTGCGACTTATAGTTTTCGAGAAAATGGGATTCTTGTAACGCTCTTCGAGGCAGTCAAAAATTCCAATGCAACCCCTGTAAAATTTTGAAAATTTTTTTTCATCCCCAATTTGAAAATTGTTTATGTAGGATTAAGCTCGCACCTTTCCTGAGTTCAAATCTGCTTTTGGGGTTGAGCTGCGACTTATAGTTTTCGAGAAAATGGGATTCTTGTAACGCTCTTCGAGGCAGTCAGAAATTCCAATGCAACCCCTGTAAAAATTTGAAAATTTTTTTTTCATCCGCAATTTGAAAATTGTTTATGTAGAATTAAGCTCGCACCTTTCCTGAGTTCAAATCTGCTTTTGGGGTTGTGCTGCGACTTATAGTTTTCGAGAAAATGGGATTCTTGTAACGCTCTTCGAGGCAGTCAGAAATTCCAATGCAACCCCTGTAAAAATTTGAAAATTTTGTTTTCATCCCCAATTTGAAAATTGTTTATGTAGAATTAAGCTCGCACCTTTCCTGAGTTCAAATCTGCTTTTGGGGTTGTGCTGCGACTTATAGTTTTCGAGAAAATGGGATTCTTGTAACGCTCTTCGAGGCAGTCAGAAATTCCAATGCAACCCCTGTAAAAATTTGAAAATTTTTTTTTCATCCCCAATTTGAAAATTGTTTATGTAGAATTAAGCTCGCACCTTTCCTGAGTTCAAATCTGCTTTTGGGGTTGTGCTGCGACTTATAGTTTTCGAGAAAATGGGATTTTTGTAACGCTCTTCGAGGCAGTCAGAAATTCCAATGCAACCCCTGTAAAAATTTGAAAATTTTTTTTTCATCCCCAATTTGAAAATTGTTTATGTAGAATTAAGCTCGCACCTTTCCTGAGTTCAAATCTGCTTTTGGGGTTGTGCTGCGACTTATAGTTTTCGAGAAAATGGGATTCTTGTAACGCTCTTCGAGGCAGTCAGAAATTCCAATGCAACCCCTGCAAAAATTTGAAAATTTTTTTTTCATCCCCAATTTGAAAATTGTTTATGTAGAATTAAGCTCGCACCTTTCCTGAGTTCAAATCTGCTTTTGGGGTTGTGCTGCGACTTATAGTTTTCGAGAAAATGGGATTCTTGTAACGCTCTTCGAGGCAGTCAGAAATTCCAATGCAACCCCTGTAAAAATTTGAAAATTTTTTTTTCATCCCCAATTTGAAAATTGTTTATGTAGAATTAAGCTCGCACCTTTCCTGAGTTCAAATCTGCTTTTGGGGTTGTGCTGCGACTTATAGTTTTCGAGAAAATGGGATTCTTGTAACGCTCTTCGAGGCAGTCAGAAATTCCAATGCAACCCCTGTAAAAATTTGAAAATTTTTTTTTCATCCCCAATTTGAAAATTGTTTATGTAGAATTAAGCTCGCACCTTTCCTGAGTTCAAATCTGCTTTTGGGGTTGTGCTGCGACTTATAGTTTTCGAGAAAATGGGATTCTTGTAACGCTCTTCGAGGCAGTCAGAAATTCCAATGCAACCCCTGTAAAAATTTTAAAATTTTTTTTTCATCCCCAATTTGAAAATTGTTTATGTAGAATTAAGCTCGCACCTTTCCTGAGTTCAAATCTGCTTTTGGGGTTGTGCTGCGACTTATAGTTTTCGAGAAAATGGGATTTTTGTAACGCTCTTCGAGGCAGTCAGAAATTCCAATGCAACCCCTGTAAAAATTTGAAAATTTTTTTTTCATCCCCAATTTGAAAATTGTTTATGTAGAATTAAGCTCGCACCTTTCCTGAGTTCAAATCTGCTTTTGGGGTTGTGCTGCGACTTATAGTTTTCGAGAAAATGGGATTCTTGTAACGCTCTTCGAGGCAGTCAGAAATTCCAATGCAACCCCTGTAAAAATTTGAAAATTTTTTTTCATCCCCAATTTGAAAATTGTTTATGTAGAATTAAGCTCGCACCTTTCCTGAGTTCAAATCTGCTTTTGGGGTTGAGCTGCGACTTATAGTTTTCGAGAAAATGGGATTCTTGTAACGCTCTTCGAGGCAGTCAGAAATTCCAATGCAACCCCTGTAAAAATTTGAAAATTTTTTTTTCATCCCCAGCTCGCACCTTTCCTGAGTTCAAATCTGCTTTTGGGGTTGAGCTGCGACTTATAGTTTTCGAGAAAATGGGATTCTTGTAACGCTCTTCGAGGCAGTCAGAAATTCCAATGCAACCCCTGTAAAAATTTGAAAATTTTTTTTTCATCCCCAGCTCGCACCTTTCCTGAGTTCAAATCTGCTTTTGGGGTTGAACTGCGACTTATAGTTTTCGAGAAAATGGGATTCTTGTAACGCTCTTCGAGGCAGTCAGAAATTCCAATGCAACCCCTGTAAAAATTTGAAAATTTTTTTTTCATCCCCAATTTGAAAATTGTTTATGTAGAATTAAGCTCGCACCTTTCCTGAGTTCAAATCTGCTTTTGGGGTTGTGCTGCGACTTATAGTTTTCGAGAAAATGGGATTCTTGTAACGCTCTTCGAGGCAGTCAGAAATTCCAATGCAACCCCTGTAAAAATTTGAAAATTTTTTTTTCATCCCCAATTTGAAAATTGTTTATGTAGAATTAAGCTCGCACCTTTCCCGAGTTCAAATCTGCTTTTGGGGTTGTGCTGCGACTTATAGTTTTCGAGAAAATGGGATTTCTGTAACGCTCTTCGATACAGTCAGAAATTCCAATGCAACCCCTGTAAAAATTTGAAAATTTTGTTTTCATCCCCAATTTGAAAATTGTTTATGTAGAATTAAGCTCGCACCTTTCCTGAGTTCAAATCTGCTTTTGGGGTTGTGCTGCGACTTATAGTTTTCGAGAAAATGGGATTTTTGTAACGCTCTTCGAGGCAGTCAGAAATTCCAATGCAATCCCTGTAAAAATTTGAAAATTTTTTTTTCATCCCCAATTTGAAAATTGTTTATGTAGAATTAAGCTCGCACCTTTCCTGAGTTCAAATCTGCTTTTGGGGTTGTGCTGCGACTTATAGTTTTCGAGAAAATGGGATTCTTGTAACGCTCTTCGAGGCAGTCAGAAATTCCAATGCAACCCCTGTAAAAATTTGAAAATTTTTTTTCATCCCCAATTTGAAAATTGTTTATGTAGAATTAAGCTCGCACCTTTCCTGAGTTCAAATCTGCTTTTGGGGTTGAGCTGCGACTTATAGTTTTCGAGAAAATGGGATTCTTGTAACGCTCTTCGAGGCAGTCAGAAATTCCAATGCAACCCCTGTAAAAATTTGAAAATTTTTTTTTCATCCCCAGCTCGCACCTTTCCTGAGTTCAAATCTGCTTTTGGGGTTGTGCTGCGACTTATAGTTTTCGAGAAAATGGGATTCTTGTAACGCTCTTCGAGGCAGTCAGAAATTCCAATGCAACCCCTGTAAAATTTTGAAAATTTTTTTTTCATCCCCAATTTGAAAATTGTTTATGTAGAATTTAGCTCGCACCTTTCCTGAGTTCAAATCTGCTTTTGGGGTTGTGCTGCGACTTGTAGTTTTCGAGAAAATGGGATTCTTGTAACGCTCTTCGAGGCAGTCAGAAATTCCAATGCAACCCCTGTAAAAATTTGAAAATTTTTTTTTCATCCCCAATTTGAAAATTGTTTATGTAGAATTAAGCTCGCACCTTTCCTGAGTTCAAATCTGCTTTTGGGGTTGTGCTGCGACTTATAGTTTTCGAGAAAATGGGATTCTTGTAACGCTCTTCGAGGCAGTCAGAAATTCCAATGCAACCCCTGTAAAAATTTGAAAATTTTTTTTCATCCCCAATTTGAAAATTGTTTATGTAGAATTAAGCTCGCACCTTTCCTGAGTTCAAATCTGCTTTGGGGTTGTGCTGCGACTTATAGTTTTCGAGAAAATGGGATTCTTGTAACGCTCTTCGAGGCAGTCAGAAATTCCAATGCAACCCCTGTAAAAATTTGAAAATTTTTTTTTCATCCCCAATTTGAAAATTGTTTATGTAGAATCAAGCTCGCACCTTTCCTGAGTTCAAATCTGCTTTTGGGGTTGTGCTGCGACTTATAGTTTTCGAGAAAATGGGATTCTTGTAACGCTCTTCGAGGCAGTCAGAAATTCCAATGCAACCCCTGTAAAAATTTGAAAATTTTTTTTTCATCCCCAATTTGAAAATTGTTTATGTAGAATTAAGCTCGCACCTTTCCTGAGTTCAAATCTGCTTTTGGGGTTGTGCTGCGACTTATAGTTTTCGAGAAAATGGGATTCTTGTAACGCTCTTCGAGGCAGTCAAAAATTCCAATGCAACCCCTGTAAAATTTTGAAAATTTTTTTTCATCCCCAATTTGAAAATTGTTTATGTAGGATTAAGCTCGCACCTTTCCTGAGTTCAAATCTGCTTTTGGGGTTGTGCTGCGACTTATAGTTTTCGAGAAAATGGGATTCTTGTAACGCTCTTCGAGGCAGTCAGAAATTCCAATGCAACCCCTGTAAAAATTTGAAAATTTTTTTTTCATCCCCAATTTGAAAATTGTTTATGTAGAATTAAGCTCGCACCTTTCCTGAGCTCAAATCTGCTTTTGGGGTTGTGCTGCGACTTATAGTTTTCGAGAAAATGGGATTCTTGTAACGCTCTTCGAGGCAGTCAAAAATTCCAATGCAACCCCTGTAAAATTTTGAAAATTTTTTTTCATCCCCAATTTGAAAATTGTTTATGTAGGATTAAGCTCGCACCTTTCCTGAGTTCAAATCTGCTTTTGGGGTTGAGCTGCGACTTATAGTTTTCGAGAAAATGGGATTCTTGTAACGCTCTTCGAGGCAGTCAGAAATTCCAATGCAACCCCTGTAAAAATTTGAAAATTTTTTTTTCATCCGCAATTTGAAAATTGTTTATGTAGAATTAAGCTCGCACCTTTCCTGAGTTCAAATCTGCTTTTGGGGTTGTGCTGCGACTTATAGTTTTCGAGAAAATGGGATTCTTGTAACGCTCTTCGAGGCAGTCAGAAATTCCAATGCAACCCCTGTAAAAATTTGAAAATTTTTTTTTCATCCCCAATTTGAAAATTGTTTATGTAGAATTAAGCTCGCACCTTTCCTGAGTTCAAATCTGCTTTTGGGGTTGTGCTGCGACTTATAGATTTCGAGAAAATGGGATTTTTGTAACGCTCTTCGAGGCAGTCAGAAATTCCAATGCAACCCCTGTAAAAATTTGAAAATTTCTTTTTCATCCCCAATTTGAAAATTGTTTATGTAGAATTAAGCTCGCACCTTTCCTGAGTTCAAATCTGCTTTTGGGGTTGTGCTGCGACTTATAGTTTTCGAGAAAATGGGATTCTTGTAACGCTCTTCGAGGCAGTCAGAAATTCCAATGCAACCCCTGTAAAAATTTGAAAATTTTTTTTTCATCCCCAATTTGAAAATTGTTTATGTAGAATTAAGCTCGCACCTTTCCTGAGTTCAAATCTGCTTTTGGGGTTGTGCTGCGACTTATAGTTTTCGAGAAAATGGGATTCTTGTAACGCTCTTCGAGGCAGTCAAAAATTCCAATGCAACCCCTGTAAAATTTTGAAAATTTTTTTTCATCCCCAATTTGAAAATTGTTTATGTAGAATTAAGCTCGCACCTTTCCTGAGTTCAAATCTGCTTTTGGGGTTGTGCTGCGACTTATAGTTTTCGAGAAAATGGGATTTTTGTAACGCTCTTCGAGGCAGTCAGAAATTCCAATGCAACCCCTGTAAAAATTTGAAAATTTTTTTTTCATCCCCAATTTGAAAATTGTTTATGTAGAATTAAGCTCGCACCTTTCCTGAGTTCAAATCTGCTTTTGGGGTTGTGCTGCGACTTATAGTTTTCGAGAAAATGGGATTCTTGTAACGCTCTTCGAGGCAGTCAGAAATTCCAATGCAACCCCTGTAAAAATTTGAAAATTTTTTTTCATCCCCAATTTGAAAATTGTTTATGTAGAATTAAGCTCGCACCTTTCCTGAGTTCAAATCTGCTTTGGGGTTGTGCTGCGACTTATAGTTTTCGAGAAAATGGGATTCTTGTAACGCTCTTCGAGGCAGTCAGAAATTCCAATGCAACCCCTGTAAAAATTTGAAAATTTTTTTTTCATCCCCAATTTGAAAATTGTTTATGTAGAATCAAGCTCGCACCTTTCCTGAGTTCAAATCTGCTTTTGGGGTTGTGCTGCGACTTATAGTTTTCGAGAAAATGGGATTCTTGTAACGCTCTTCGAGGCAGTCAGAAATTCCAATGCAACCCCTGTAAAAATTTGAAAATTTTTTTTTCATCCCCAATTTGAAAATTGTTTATGTAGAATTAAGCTCGCACCTTTCCTGAGTTCAAATCTGCTTTTGGGGTTGTGCTGCGACTTATAGTTTTCGAGAAAATGGGATTCTTGTAACGCTCTTCGAGGCAGTCAAAAATTCCAATGCAACCCCTGTAAAATTTTGAAAATTTTTTTTCATCCCCAATTTGAAAATTGTTTATGTAGGATTAAGCTCGCACCTTTCCTGAGTTCAAATCTGCTTTTGGGGTTGTGCTGCGACTTATAGTTTTCGAGAAAATGGGATTCTTGTAACGCTCTTCGAGGCAGTCAGAAATTCCAATGCAACCCCTGTAAAAATTTGAAAATTTTTTTTTCATCCCCAATTTGAAAATTGTTTATGTAGAATTAAGCTCGCACCTTTCCTGAGCTCAAATCTGCTTTTGGGGTTGTGCTGCGACTTATAGTTTTCGAGAAAATGGGATTCTTGTAACGCTCTTCGAGGCAGTCAAAAATTCCAATGCAACCCCTGTAAAATTTTGAAAATTTTTTTTCATCCCCAATTTGAAAATTGTTTATGTAGAATTAAGCTCGCACCTTTCCTGAGTTCAAATCTGCTTTTGGGGTTGAGCTGCGACTTATAGTTTTCGAGAAAATGGGATTCTTGTAACGCTCTTCGAGGCAGTCAGAAATTCCAATGCAACCCCTGTAAAAATTTGAAAATTTTTTTTTCATCCGCAATTTGAAAATTGTTTATGTAGAATTAAGCTCGCACCTTTCCTGAGTTCAAATCTGCTTTTGGGGTTGTGCTGCGACTTATAGTTTTCGAGAAAATGGGATTCTTGTAACGCTCTTCGAGGCAGTCAGAAATTCCAATGCAACCCCTGTAAAAATTTGAAAATTTTTTTTTCATCCCCAATTTGAAAATTGTTTATGTAGAATTAAGCTCGCACCTTTCCTGAGTTCAAATCTGCTTTTGGGGTTGTGCTGCGACTTATAGTTTTCGAGAAAATGGGATTTTTGTAACGCTCTTCGAGGCAGTCAGAAATTCCAATGCAACCCCTGTAAAAATTTGAAAATTTTTTTTTCATCCCCAATTTGAAAATTGTTTATGTAGAATTAAGCTCGCACCTTTCCTGAGTTCAAATCTGCTTTTGGGGTTGTGCTGCGACTTATAGTTTTCGAGAAAATGGGATTCTTGTAACGCTCTTCGAGGCAGTCAGAAATTCCAATGCAACCCCTGTAAAAATTTGAAAATTTTTTTTTCATCCCCAATTTGAAAATTGTTTATGTAGAATTAAGCTCGCACCTTTCCTGAGTTCAAATCTGCTTTTGGGGTTGTGCTGCGACTTATAGTTTTCGAGAAAATGGGATTCTTGTAACGCTCTTCGAGGCAGTCAGAAATTCCAATGCAACCCCTGTAAAAATTTGAAAATTTTTTTTTCATCCCCAATTTGAAAATTGTTTATGTAGAATTAAGCTCGCACCTTTCCTGAGTTCAAATCTGCTTTTGGGGTTGTGCTGCGACTTATAGTTTTCGAGAAAATGGGATTTTTGTAACGCTCTTCGAGGCAGTCAGAAATTCCAATGCAACCCCTGTAAAAATTTGAAAATTTTTTTTTCATCCCCAATTTGAAAATTGTTTATGTAGAATTAAGCTCGCACCTTTCCTGAGTTCAAATCTGCTTTTGGGGTTGTGCTGCGACTTATAGTTTTCGAGAAAATGGGATTCTTGTAACGCTCTTCGAGGCAGTCAGAAATTCCAATGCAACCCCTGTAAAAATTTGAAAATTTTTTTTCATCCCCAATTTGAAAATTGTTTATGTAGAATTAAGCTCGCACCTTTCCTGAGTTCAAATCTGCTTTTGGGGTTGAGCTGCGACTTATAGTTTTCGAGAAAATGGGATTCTTGTAACGCTCTTCGAGGCAGTCAGAAATTCCAATGCAACCCCTGTAAAAATTTGAAAATTTTTTTTTCATCCCCAGCTCGCACCTTTCCTGAGTTCAAATCTGCTTTTGGGGTTGAGCTGCGACTTATAGTTTTCGAGAAAATGGGATTCTTGTAACGCTCTTCGAGGCAGTCAGAAATTCCAATGCAACCCCTGTAAAAATTTGAAAATTTTTTTTTCATCCCCAGCTCGCACCTTTCCTGAGTTCAAATCTGCTTTTGGGGTTGAACTGCGACTTATAGTTTTCGAGAAAATGGGATTCTTGTAACGCTCTTCGAGGCAGTCAGAAATTCCAATGCAACCCCTGTAAAAATTTGAAAATTTTTTTTTCATCCCCAATTTGAAAATTGTTTATGTAGAATTAAGCTCGCACCTTTCCTGAGTTCAAATCTGCTTTTGGGGTTGTGCTGCGACTTATAGTTTTCGAGAAAATGGGATTCTTGTAACGCTCTTCGAGGCAGTCAGAAATTCCAATGCAACCCCTGTAAAAATTTGAAAATTTTTTTTTCATCCCCAATTTGAAAATTGTTTATGTAGAATTAAGCTCGCACCTTTCCCGAGTTCAAATCTGCTTTTGGGGTTGTGCTGCGACTTATAGTTTTCGAGAAAATGGGATTTCTGTAACGCTCTTCGATACAGTCAGAAATTCCAATGCAACCCCTGTAAAAATTTGAAAATTTTGTTTTCATCCCCAATTTGAAAATTGTTTATGTAGAATTAAGCTCGCACCTTTCCTGAGTTCAAATCTGCTTTTGGGGTTGTGCTGCGACTTATAGTTTTCGAGAAAATGGGATTTTTGTAACGCTCTTCGAGGCAGTCAGAAATTCCAATGCAACCCCTGTAAAAATTTGAAAATTTTTTTTTCATCCCCAATTTGAAAATTGTTTATGTAGAATTAAGCTCGCACCTTTCCTGAGTTCAAATCTGCTTTTGGGGTTGTGCTGCGACTTATAGTTTTCGAGAAAATGGGATTCTTGTAACGCTCTTCGAGGCAGTCAGAAATTCCAATGCAACCCCTGTAAAAATTTGAAAATTTTTTTTCATCCCCAATTTGAAAATTGTTTATGTAGAATTAAGCTCGCACCTTTCCTGAGTTCAAATCTGCTTTTGGGGTTGAGCTGCGACTTATAGTTTTCGAGAAAATGGGATTCTTGTAACGCTCTTCGAGGCAGTCAGAAATTCCAATGCAACCCCTGTAAAAATTTGAAAATTTTTTTTTCATCCCCAGCTCGCACCTTTCCTGAGTTCAAATCTGCTTTTGGGGTTGAGCTGCGACTTATAGTTTTCGAGAAAATGGGATTCTTGTAACGCTCTTCGAGGCAGTCAGAAATTCCAATGCAACCCCTGTAAAAATTTGAAAATTTTTTTTTCATCCCCAATTTGAAAATTGTTTATGTAGAATTAAGCTCGCACCTTTCCTGAGTTCAAATCTGCTTTTGGGGTTGTGCTGCGACTTATAGTTTTCGAGAAAATGGGATTCTTGTAACGCTCTTCGAGGCAGTCAGAAATTCCAATGCAACCCCTGTAAAAATTTGAAAATTTTTTTTTCATCCCCAATTTGAAAATTGTTTATGTAGAATTAAGCTCGCACCTTTCCCGAGTTCAAATCTGCTTTTGGGGTTGTGCTGCGACTTATAGTTTTCGAGAAAATGGGATTTCTGTAACGCTCTTCGATACAGTCAGAAATTCCAATGCAACCCCTGTAAAAATTTGAAAATTTTGTTTTCATCCCCAATTTGAAAATTGTTTATGTAGAATTAAGCTCGCACCTTTCCTGAGTTCAAATCTGCTTTTGGGGTTGTGCTGCGACTTATAGTTTTCGAGAAAATGGGATTCTTCTAACGCTCTTCGAGGCAGTCAGAAATTCCAATGCAACCCCTGTAAAAATTTGAAAATTTTTTTTTCATCCCCAATTTGAAAATTGTTTATGTAGAATTAAGCTCGCACCTTTCCTGAGTTCAAATCTGCTTTTGGGGTTGTGCTGCGGCTTATAGTTTTCGAGAAAATGGGATTCTTGTAACGCTCTTCGAGGCAGTCAGAAATTCCAATGCAACCCCTGTAAAAATTTGAAAATTTTTTTTTCATCCCCAATTTGAAAATTGTTTATGTAGAATTAAGCTCGCACCTTTCCTGAGTTCAAATCTGCTTTTGGGGTTGTGCTGCGACTTATAGTTTTCGAGAAAATGGGATTCTTGTAACGCTCTTCGAGGCAGTCAGAAATTCCAATGCAACCCCTGTAAAAATTTGAAAATTTTTTTTCATCCCCAATTTGAAAATTGTTTATGTAGAATTAAGCTCGCACCTTTCCTGAGTTCAAATCTGCTTTTGGGGTTGTGCTGCGACTTATAGTTTTCGAGAAAATGGGATTCTTGTAACGCTCTTCGAGACAGTCAGAAATTCCAATGCAACCTCTGTAAAAATTTGAAAATTTTTTTTTCATCCCCAATTTGAAAATTGTTTATGTAGAATTAAGCTCGCACCTTTCCTGAGTTCAAATCTGCTTTTGGGGTTGTGCTGCGACTTATAGTTTTCGAGAAAATGGGATTTTTGTAACGCTCTTCGAGGCAGTCAGAAATTCCAATGCAACCCCTGTAAAAATTTGAAAATTTTTTTTTCATCCCCAATTTGAAAATTGTTTATGTAGAATTAAGCTCGCACCTTTCCTGAGTTCAAATCTGCTTTTGGGGTTGTGCTGCGACTTATAGTTTTCGAGAAAATGGGATTTTGAAACGCTCTTCGAGGCAGTCAGAAATTCCAATGCAACCCCTGTAAAAATTTGAAAATTTTTTTTTCATCCCCAATTTGAAAATTGTTTATGTAGAATTAAGCTCGCACCTTTCTTGATGTTCAAATCTGCTTTTGGGGTTGTGCTGCGACTTATAGTTTTCGAGAAAATGGGATTTTTGTAACGCTCTTCGAGGCAGTCAGAAATTCCAATGCAACCCCTGTAAAAATTTGAACATTTTTTTTTCATCCCCAATTTGAAAATTGTTTATGTAGAATTAAGCTCGCACCTTTCCTGAGTTCAAATCTGCTTTTGGGGTTGTGCTGCGACTTATAGTTTTCGAGAAAATGGGATTTTTGTAACGCTCTTCGATACAGTCAGAAATTCCAATGCAACCCCTGTAAAAATTTGAAAATTTTTTTTTCATCCCCAATTTGAAAATTGTTTATGTAGAATTAAGCTCGCACCTTTCCTGAGTTCAAATCTGCTTTTGGGGTTGAGCTGCGACTTATAGTTTTCGAGAAAATGGGATTCTTGTAACGCTCTTCGAGGCAGTCAGAAATTCCAATGCAACCCCTGTAAAAATTTGAAAATTTTTTTTTCATCCCCAATTTGAAAATTGTTTATGTAGAATTAAGCTCGCACCTTTCCTGAGTTCATATCTGCTTTTGGGGTTGTGCTGCGACTTATAGTTTTCGAGAAAATGGGATTCTTGTAACGCTCTTCGAGGCAGTCAGAAATTCCAATGCAACCCCTGTAAAATTTTGAAAATTTTTTTTTCATCCCCAATTTGAAAATTGTTTATGTAGAATTTAGCTCGCACCTTTCCTGAGTTCAAATCTGCTTTTGGGGTTGTGCTGCGACTTGTAGTTTTCGAGAAAATGGGATTCTTGTAACGCTCTTCGAGGCAGTCAGAAATTCCAATGCAACCCCTGTAAAAATTTGAAAATTTTTTTTTCATTCCCAATTTGAAAATTGTTTATGTAGA
The DNA here is from genome assembly GCA_946965025.1 of Blera fallax. Classification (NCBI taxonomy): domain Eukaryota; kingdom Metazoa; phylum Arthropoda; class Insecta; order Diptera; family Syrphidae; genus Blera; species Blera fallax. The sequence goes on along the minus strand of OX337248.1, from coordinate 22,494,362 downwards.
ATTAAGCTCGCACCTTTCCTGAGTTCAAATCTGCTTTTGGGGTTGTGCTGCGACTTATAGTTTTCGAGAAAATGGGATTCTTGTAACGCTCTTCGAGGCAGTCAGAAATTCCAATGCAACCCCTGTAAAAATTTGAAAATTTTTTTTCATCCCCAATTTGAAAATTGTTTATGTAGAATTAAGCTCGCACCTTTCCTGAGTTCAAATCTGCTTTGGGGTTGTGCTGCGACTTATAGTTTTCGAGAAAATGGGATTCTTGTAACGCTCTTCGAGGCAGTCAGAAATTCCAATGCAACCCCTGTAAAAATTTGAAAATTTTTTTTTCATCCCCAATTTGAAAATTGTTTATGTAGAATTAAGCTCGCACCTTTCCTGAGTTCAAATCTGCTTTTGGGGTTGTGCTGCGACTTATAGTTTTCGAGAAAATGGGATTCTTGTAACGCTCTTCGAGGCAGTCAGAAATTCCAATGCAACCCCTGTAAAAATTTGAAAATTTTTTTTTCATCCCCAATTTGAAAATTGTTTATGTAGAATTAAGCTCGCACCTTTCCTGAGTTCAAATCTGCTTTTGGGGTTGTGCTGCGACTTATAGTTTTCGAGAAAATGGGATTCTTGTAACGCTCTTCGAGGCAGTCAAAAATTCCAATGCAACCCCTGTAAAATTTTGAAAATTTTTTTTCATCCCCAATTTGAAAATTGTTTATGTAGGACTAAGCTCGCACCTTTCCTGAGTTCAAATCTGCTTTTGGGGTTGTGCTGCGACTTATAGTTTTCGAGAAAATGGGATTCTTGTAACGCTCTTCGAGGCAGTCAGAAATTCCAATGCAACCCCTGTAAAAATTTGAAAATTTTTTTTTCATCCCCAATTTGAAAATTGTTTATGTAGAATTAAGCTCGCACCTTTCCTGAGTTCAAATCTGCTTTTGGGGTTGTGCTGCGACTTATAGTTTTCGAGAAAATGGGATTTTTGTAACGCTCTTCGAGGCAGTCAGAAATTCCAATGCAACCCCTGTAAAAATTTGAAAATTTTTTTTTCATCCCCAATTTGAAAATTGTTTATGTAGAATTAAGCTCGCACCTTTCCTGAGTTCAAATCTGCTTTTGGGGTTGAGCTGCGACTTATAGTTTTCGAGAAAATGGGATTCTTGTAACGCTCTTCGAGGCAGTCAGAAATTCCAATGCAACCCCTGTAAAAATTTGAAAATTTTTTTTTCATCCCCAATTTGAAAATTGTTTATGTAGAATTAAGCTCGCACCTTTCCTGAGTTCAAATCTGCTTTTGGGGTTGTGCTGCGACTTATAGTTTTCGAGAAAATGGGATTCTTGTAACGCTCTTCGAGGCAGTCAGAAATTCCAATGCAACCCCTGTAAAAATTTGAAAATTTTTTTTTCATCCCCAATTTGAAAATTGTTTATGTAGAATTAAGCTCGCACCTTTCCTGAGTTCAAATCTGCTTTTGGGGTTGTGCTGCGACTTATAGTTTTCGAGAAAATGGGATTTTTGTAACGCTCTTCGAGGCAGTCAGAAATTCCAATGCAACCCCTGTAAAAATTTGAAAATTTTTTTTTCATCCCCAATTTGAAAATTGTTTATGTAGAATTAAGCTCGCACCTTTCCTGAGTTCAAATCTGCTTTTGGGGTTGTGCTGCGACTTATAGTTTTCGAGAAAATGGGATTCTTGTAACGCTCTTCGAGGCAGTCAGAAATTCCAATGCAACCCCTGTAAAAATTTGAAAATTTTTTTTTCATCCCCAATTTGAAAATTGTTTATGTAGAATTAAGCTCGCACCTTTCCTGAGTTCAAATCTGCTTTTGGGGTTGTGCTGCGACTTATAGTTTTCGAGAAAATGGGATTCTTGTAACGCTCTTCGAGGCAGTCAGAAATTCCAATGCAACCCCTGTAAAAATTTGAAAATTTTTTTTTCATCCCCAATTTGAAAATTGTTTATGTAGAATTAAGCTCGCACCTTTCCTGAGTTCAAATCTGCTTTTGGGGTTGTGCTGCGACTTATAGTTTTCGAGAAAATGGGATTTTTGTAACGCTCTTCGAGGCAGTCAGAAATTCCAATGCAACCCCTGTAAAAATTTGAAAATTTTTTTTTCATCCCCAATTTGAAAATTGTTTATGTAGAATTAAGCTCGCACCTTTCCTGAGTTCAAATCTGCTTTTGGGGTTGTGCTGCGACTTATAGTTTTCGAGAAAATGGGATTTCTGTAACGCTCTTCGAGGCAGTCAGAAATTCCAATGCAACCCCTGTAAAAATTTGAAAATTTTTTTTTCATCCCCAATTTGAAAATTGTTTATGTAGAATTAAGCTCGCACCATTCCTGAGTTCAAATCTGCTTTTGGGGTTGTGCTGCGACTTATAGTTTTCGAGAAAATGGGATTCTTGTAACGCTCTTCGAGGCAGTCAGAAATTCCAATGCAACCCCTGTAAAAATTTGAAAATTTTTTTTTCATCCCCAATTTGAAAATTGTTTATGTAGAATTAAGCTCGCACCTTTCCTGAGTTCAAATCTGCTTTTGGGGTTGTGCTGCGACTTATAGTTTTCGAGAAAATGGGATTCTTGTAACGCTCTTCGAGGCAGTCAGAAATTCCAATGCAACCCCTGTAAAAATTTGAAAATTTTTTTTTCATCCCCAATTTGAAAATTGTTTATGTAGAATTAAGCTCGCACCTTTCCTGAGTTCAAATCTGCTTTTGGGGTTGTGCTGCGACTTATAGTTTTCGAGAAAATGGGATTCTTGTAACGCTCTTCGAGGCAGTCAGAAATTCCAATGCAACCCCTGTAAAAATTTGAAAATTTTTTTTCATCCCCAATTTGAAAATTGTTTATGTAGAATTAAGCTCGCACCTTTCCTGAGTTCAAATCTGCTTTTGGGGTTGTGCTGCGACTTATAGTTTTCGAGAAAATGGGATTCTTGTAACGCTCTTCGAGGCAGTCAGAAATTCCAATGCAACCCCTGTAAAAATTTGAAAATTTTTTTTTCATCCCCAATTTGAAAATTGTTTTGCGAATTGCGAATTAAGCTCGCACCTTTCCTGAGTTCAAATCTGCTTTTGGGGTTGTGCTGCGACTTATAGTTTTCGAGAAAATGGGATTTTTGTAACGCTCTTCGAGGCAGTCAGAAATTCCAATGCAACCCCTGTAAAAATTTGAAAATTTTTTTTCATCCCCAATTTGAAAATTGTTTATGTAGAATTAAGCTCGCACCTTTCCTGAGTTCAAATCTGCTTTTGGGGTTGTGCTGCGACTTATAGTTTTCGAGAAAATGGGATTCTTGTAACGCTCTTCGAGGCAGTCAGAAATTCCAATGCAACCCCTGTAAAAATTTGAAAATTTTTTTTTCATCCCCAATTTGAAAATTGTTTATGTAGAATTAAGCTCGCACCTTTCCTGAGTTCAAATCTGCTTTTGGGGTTGTGCTGCGACTTATAGTTTTCGAGAAAATGGGATTCTTGTAACGCTCTTCGAGGCAGTCAGAAATTCCAATGCAACCCCTGTAAAAATTTGAAAATTTTTTTTTCATCCCCAATTTGAAAATTGTTTATGTAGAATTAAGCTCGCACCTTTCCTGAGTTCAAATCTGCTTTTGGGGTTGTGCTGCGACTTATAGTTTTCGAGAAAATGGGATTTTTGTAACGCTCTTCGAGGCAGTCAGAAATTCCAATGCAACCCCTGTAAAAATTTGAAAATTTTTTTTTCATCCCCAATTTGAAAATTGTTTATGTAGAATTAAGCTCGCACCTTTCCTGAGTTCAAATCTGCTTTTGGGGTTGTGCTGCGACTTATAGTTTTCGAGAAAATGGGATTCTTGTAACGCTCTTCGAGGCAGTCAGAAATTCCAATGCAACCCCTGTAAAAATTTGAAAATTTTTTTTTCATCCCCAATTTGAAAATTGTTTATGTAGAATTAAGCTCGCACCTTTCCTGAGTTCAAATCTGCTTTTGGGGTTGTGCTGCGACTTATAGTTTTCGAGATAATGGGATTCTTGTAACGCTCTTCGAGGCAGTCAGAAATTCCAATGCAACCCCTGTAAAAATTTGAAAATTTTTTTTTCATCCCCAATTTGAAAATTGTTTATGTAGAATTAAGCTCGCACCTTTCCTGAGTTCAAATCTGCTTTTGGGGTTGTGCTGCGACTTATAGTTTTCGAGAAAATGGGATTCTTGTAACGCTCTTCGAGGCAGTCAGAAATTCCAATGCAACCCCTGTAAAAATTTGAAAATTTTTTTTTCATCCCCAATTTGAAAATTGTTTATGTAGAATTAAGCTCGCACCTTTCCTGAGTTCAAATCTGCTTTTGGGGTTGTGCTGCGACTTATAGTTTTCGAGAAAATGGGATTTTTTAACGCTCTTCGAGGCAGTCAGAAATTCCAATGCAACCCCTGTAAAAATTTGAAAATTTTTTTTTCATCCCCAATTTGAAAATTGTTTATGTAGAATTAAGCTCGCACCTTTCCTGAGTTCAAATCTGCTTTTGGGGTTGTGCTGCGACTTATAGTTTTCGAGAAAATGGGATTCTTGTAACGCTCTTCGAGGCAGTCAGAAATTCCAATGCAACCCCTGTAAAAAATTGAAAATTTTTTTTTCATCCCCAATTTGAAAATTGTTTATGTAGAATTAAGCTCGCACCTTTCCTGAGTTCAAATCTGCTTTTGGGGTTGTGCTGCGACTTATAGTTTTCGAGAAAATGGGATTTCTGTAACGCTCTTCGAGGCAGTCAGAAATTCCAATGCAACCCCTGTAAAAATTTGAAAATTTTTTTTTCATCCCCAATTTGAAAATTGTTTATGTAGAATTAAGCTCGCACCTTTCCTGAGTTCAAATCTGCTTTTGGGGTTGTGCTGCGACTTATAGTTTTCGAGAAAATGGGATTTCTGTAACGCTCTTCGAGGCAGTCAGAAATTCCAATGCAACCCCTGTAAAAATTTGAAAATTTTTTTTTCATCCCCAATTTGAAAATTGTTTATGTAGAATTAAGCTCGCACCATTCCTGAGTTCAAATCTGCTTTTGGGGTTGTGCTGCGACTTATAGTTTTCGAGAAAATGGGATTCTTGTAACGCTCTTCGAGGCAGTCAGAAATTCCAATGCAACCCCTGTAAAAATTTGAAAATTTTTTTTTCATCCCCAATTTGAAAATTGTTTATGTAGAATTAAGCTCGCACCTTTCCTGAGTTCAAATCTGCTTTTGGGGTTGTGCTGCGACTTATAGTTTTCGAGAAAATGGGATTCTTGTAACGCTCTTCGAGGCAGTCAGAAATTCCAATGCAACCCCTGTAAAATTTTGAAAATTTTTTTTTCATCCCCAATTTGAAAATTGTTTATGTAGAATTAAGCTCGCACCTTTCCTGAGTTCAAATCTGCTTTTGGGGTTGAGCTGCGACTTATAGTTTTCGAGAAAATGGGATTTTTGTAACGCTCTTCGAGGCAGTCAGAAATTCCAATGCAACCCCTGTAAAAATTTGAAAATTTTTTTTTCATCCCCAATTTGAAAATTGTTTATGTAGAATTAAGCTCGCACCTTTCCTGAGTTCAAATCTGCTTTTGGGGTTGTGCTGCGACTTATAGTTTTCGAGAAAATGGGATTCTTGTAACGCTCTTCGAGGCAGTCAGAAATTCCAATGCAACCCCTGTAAAAATTTGAAAATTTTTTTTCATCCCCAATTTGAAAATTGTTTATGTAGAATTAAGCTCGCACCTTTCCTGAGTTCAAATCTGCTTTTGGGGTTGTGCTGCGACTTATAGTTTTCGAGAAAATGGGATTCTTGTAACGCTCTTCGAGGCAGTCAGAAATTCCAATGCAACCCCTGTAAAAATTTTAAAATTTTTTTTTCATCCCCAATTTGAAAATTGTTTTGCGAATTGCGAATTAAGCTCGCACCTTTCCTGAGTTCAAATCTGCTTTTGGGGTTGTGCTGCGACTTATAGTTTTCGAGAAAATGGGATTTTTGTAACGCTCTTCGAGGCAGTCAGAAATTCCAATGCAACCCCTGTAAAAATTTGAAAATTTTTTTTCATCCCCAATTTGAAAATTGTTTATGTAGAATTAAGCTCGCACCTTTCCTGAGTTCAAATCTGCTTTTGGGGTTGTGCTGCGACTTATAGTTTTCGAGAAAATGGGATTCTTGTAACGCTCTTCGAGGCAGTCAGAAATTCCAATGCAACCCCTGTAAAAATTTGAAAATTTTTTTTTCATCCCCAATTTGAAAATTGTTTATGTAGAATTAAGCTCGCACCTTTCCTGAGTTCAAATCTGCTTTTGGGGTTGTGCTGCGACTTATAGTTTTCGAGAAAATGGGATTCTTGTAACGCTCTTCGAGGCAGTCAGAAATTCCAATGCAACCCCTGTAAAAATTTGAAAATTTTTTTTTCATCCCCAATTTGAAAATTGTTTATGTAGAATTAAGCTCGCACCTTTCCTGAGTTCAAATCTGCTTTTGGGGTTGTGCTGCGACTTATAGTTTTCGAGAAAATGGGATTTTTGTAACGCTCTTCGAGGCAGTCAGAAATTCCAATGCAACCCCTGTAAAAATTTGAAAATTTTTTTTTCATCCCCAATTTGAAAATTGTTTATGTAGAATTAAGCTCGCACCTTTCCTGAGTTCAAATCTGCTTTTGGGGTTGTGCTGCGACTTATAGTTTTCGAGAAAATGGGATTCTTGTAACGCTCTTCGAGGCAGTCAGAAATTCCAATGCAACCCCTGTAAAAATTTGAAAATTTTTTTTTCATCCCCAATTTGAAAATTGTTTATGTAGAATTAAGCTCGCACCTTTCCTGAGTTCAAATCTGCTTTTGGGGTTGTGCTGCGACTTATAGTTTTCGAGAAAATGGGATTTCTGTAACGCTCTTCGAGGCAGTCAGAAATTCCAATGCAACCCCTGTAAAAATTTGAAAATTTTTTTTTCATCCCCAATTTGAAAATTGTTTATGTAGAATTAAGCTCGCACCTTTCCTGAGTTCAAATCTGCTTTTGGGGTTGTGCTGCGACTTATAGTTTTCGAGAAAATGGGATTCTTGTAACGCTCTTCGAGGCAGTCAGAAATTCCAATGCAACCCCTGTAAAATTTTGAAAATTTTTTTTTCATCCCCAATTTGAAAATTGTTTATGTAGAATTAAGCTCGCACCTTTCCTGAGTTCAAATCTGCTTTTGGGGTTGTGCTGCGACTTATAGTTTTCGAGAAAATGGGATTTTTGTAACGCTCTTCGAGGCAGTCAGAAATTCCAATGCAACCCCTGTAAAATTTTGAAAATTGTTTTTTCATCCCCAATTTGAAAATTGTTTATGTAGAATTAAGCTCGCACCTTTCCTGAGTTCAAATCTGCTTTTGGGGTTGAGCTGCGACTTATAGTTTTCGAGAAAATGGGATTTTTGTAACGCTCTTCGAGGCAGTCAGAAATTCCAATGCAACCCCTGTAAAAATTTGAAAATTTTTTTTTCATCCCCAATTTGAAAATTGTTTATGTAGAATTAAGCTCGCACCTTTCCTGAGTTCAAATCTGCTTTTGGGGTTGTGCTGCGACTTATAGTTTTCGAGAAAATGGGATTCTTGTAACGCTCTTCGAGGCAGTCAGAAATTCCAATGCAACCCCTGTAAAAATTTGAAAATTTTTTTTTCATCCCCAATTTGAAAATTGTTTATGTAGAATTAAGCTCGCACCTTTCCTGAGTTCAAATCTGCTTTTGGGGTTGTGCTGCGACTTATTGTTTTCGAGAAAATGGGATTTTTGTAACGCTCTTCGAGGCAGTCAGAAATTCCAATGCAACCCCTGTAAAAATTTGAAAATTTTTTTTTCATCCCCAATTTGAAAATTGTTTATGTAGAATTAAGCTCGCACCTTTCCTGAGTTCAAATCTGCTTTTGGGGTTGAGCTGCGACTTATAGTTTTCGAGAAAATGGGATTTTTGTAACGCTCTTCGAGGCAGTCAGAAATTCCAATGCAACCCCTGTAAAATTTTGAAAATTGTTTTTTCATCCCCAATTTGAAAATTGTTTATGTAGAATTAAGCTCGCACCTTTCCTGAGTTCAAATCTGCTTTTGGGGTTGTGCTGCGACTTATAGTTTTCGAGAAAATGGGATTCTTGTAACGCTCTTCGAGGCAGTCAGAAATTCCAATGCAACCCCTGTAAAAATTTGAAAATTTTTTTTTCATCCCCAATTTGAAAATTGTTTATGTAGAATTAAGCTCGCACCTTTCCTGAGTTCAAATATGCTTTTGGGGTTGTGCTGCGACTTATAGTTTTCGAGAAAATGGGATTCTTGTAACGCTCTTCGAGGCAGTCAGAAATTCCAATGCAACCCCTGTAAAAATTTGAAAATTTTTTTTTCATCTCCAATTTGAAAATTGTTTATGTAGAATTAAGCTCGCACCTTTCCTGAGTTCAAATCTGCTTTTGGGGTTGTGCTGCGACTTATAGTTTTCGAGAAAATGGGATTCTTGTAACGCTCTTCGAGGCAGTCAGAAATTCCAATGCAACCCCTGTAAAAATTTCAAAATTTTTTTTTCATCCCCAATTTGAAAATTGTTTATGTAGAATTAAGCTCGCACCTTTCCTGAGTTCAAATCTGCTTTTGGGGTTGTGCTGCGACTTATAGTTTTCGAGAAAATGGGATTCTTGTAACGCTCTTCGAGGCAGTCAGAAATTCCAATGCAACCCCTGTAAAAATTTGAAAATTTTTTTTTCATCCCCAATTTGAAAATTGCTTATGTAGAATTAAGCTCGCACCTTTCCTGAGTTCAAATCTGCTTTTGGGGTTGTGCTGCGACTTATAGTTTTCGAGAAAATGGGATTCTTGTAACGCTCTTCGAGGCAGTCAGAAATTCCAATGCAACCCCTGTAAATATTTGAAAATTTTTTTTTCATCCCCAATTTGAAATTTGTTTATGTAGAATTAAGCTCGCACCTTTCCTGAGTTCAAATCTGCTTTTGGGGTTGTGCTGCGACTTATAGTTTTCGAGAAAATGGGATTCTTGTAACGCTCTTCGAGGCAGTCAGAAATTCCAATGCAACCCCTGTAAAAATTTGAAAATTTTTTTTTCATCCCCAATTTGAAAATTGTTTATGTAGAATTAAGCTCGCACCTTTCCTGAGTTCAAATCTGCTTTTGGGGTTGTGCTGCGACTTATAGTTTTCGAGAAAATGGGATTCTTGTAACGCTCTTCGAGGCAGTCAGAAATTCCAATGCAACCCCTGTAAAAATTTGAAAATTTTTTTTTCATCCCCAATTTGAAAATTGTTTATGTAGAATTAAGCTCGCACCTTTCCTGAGTTCAAATCTGCTTTTGGGGTTGTGCTGCGACTTATAGTTTTCGAGAAAATGGGATTCTTGTAACGCTCTTCGAGGCAGTCAGAAATTCCAATGCAACCCCTGTAAAATTTTGAAAATTTTTTTTTCATCCCCAATTTGAAAATTGTTTATGTAGAATTAAGCTCGCACCTTTCCTGAGTTCAAATCTGCTTTTGGGGTTGAGCTGCGACTTATAGTTTTCGAGAAAATGGGATTTTTGTAACGCTCTTCGAGGCAGTCAGAAATTCCAATGCAACCCCTGTAAAAATTTGAAAATTTTTTTTTCATCCCCAATTTGAAAATTGTTTATGTAGAATTAAGCTCGCACCTTTCCTGAGTTCAAATCTGCTTTTGGGGTTGAGCTGCGACTTATAGTTTTCGAGAAAATGGGATTTTTGTAACGCTCTTCGAGGCAGTCAGAAATTCCAATGCAACCCCTGTAAAAATTTGAAAATTTTTTTTTCATCCCCAATTTGAAAATTGTTTATGTAGAATTAAGCTCGCACCTTTCCTGAGTTCAAATCTGCTTTTGGGGTTGTGCTGCGACTTATAGTTTTCGAGAAAATGGGATTCTTGTAACGCTCTTCGAGGCAGTCAGAAATTCCAATGCAACCCCTGTAAAAATTTCAAAATTTTTTTTTCATCCCCAATTTGAAAATTGTTTATGTAGAATTAAGCTCGCACCTTTCCTGAGTTCAAATCTGCTTTTGGGGTTGTGCTGCGACTTATAGTTTTCGAGAAAATGGGATTCTTGTAACGCTCTTCGAGGCAGTCAGTAATTCCAATGCAACCCCTGTAAAAATTTGAAAATTTTTTTTTCATCCCCAATTTGAAAATTGTTTATGTAGAATTAAGCTCGCACCTTTCCTGAGTTCAAATCTGCTTTTGGGGTTGTGCTGCGACTTATAGTTTTCGAGAAAATGGGATTCTTGTAACGCTCTTCGAGGCAGTCAGAAATTCCAATGCAACCCCTGTAAAATTTTGAAAATTTTTTTTTCATCCCCAATTTGAAAATTGTTTATGTAGAATTAAGCTCGCACCTTTCCTGAGTTCAAATCTGCTTTTGGGGTTGAGCTGCGACTTATAGTTTTCGAGAAAATGGGATTTTTGTAACGCTCTTCGAGGCAGTCAGAAATTCCAATGCAACGCCTGTAAAAATTTGAAAATTTTTTTTTCATCCCCAATTTGAAAATTGTTTATGTAGAATTAAGCTCGCACCTTTCCTGAGTTCAAATCTGCTTTTGGGGTTGAGCTGCGACTTATAGTTTTCGAGAAAATGGGATTTTTGTAACGCTCTTCGAGGCAGTCAGAAATTCCAATGCAACCCCTGTAAAAATTTGAAAATTTTTTTTTCATCCCCAATTTGAAAATTGTTTATGTAGAATTAAGCTCGCACCTTTCCTGAGTTCAAATCTGCTTTTGGGGTTGTGCTGCGACTTATAGTTTTCGAGAAAATGGGATTCTTGTAACGCTCTTCGAGGCAGTCAGAAATTCCAATGCAACCCCTGTAAAAATTTCAAAATTTTTTTTTCATCCCCAATTTGAAAATTGTTTATGTAGAATTAAGCTCGCACCTTTCCTGAGTTCAAATCTGCTTTTGGGGTTGTGCTGCGACTTATAGTTTTCGAGAAAATGGGATTCTTGTAACGCTCTTCGAGGCAGTCAGTAATTCCAATGCAACCCCTGTAAAATTTTGAAAATGTTTTTTCATCCCCAATTTGAAAATTGTTTATGTAGAATTAAGCTCGCACCTTTCCTGAGTTCAAATCTGCTTTTGGGGTTGAGCTGCGACTTATAGTTTTCGAGAAAATGGGATTTTTGTAACGCTCTTCGAGGCAGTCAGAAATTCCAATGCAACCCCTGTAAAATTTTGAAAATTTTTTTTTCATCCCCAATTTGAAAATTGTTTATGTAGAATTAAGCTCGCACCTTTCCTGAGTTCAAATCTGCTTTTGGGGTTGAGCTGCGACTTATAGTTTTCGAGAAAATGGGATTTTTGTAACGCTCTTCGAGGCAGTCAGAAATTCCAATGCAACCCCTGTAAAAATTTGAAAATTTTTTTTTCATCCCCAATTTGAAAATTGTTTATGTAGAATTAAGCTCGCACCTTTCCTGAGTTCAAATCTGCTTTTGGGGTTGTGCTGCGACTTATAGTTTTCGAGAAAATGGGATTCTTGTAACGCTCTTCGAGGCAGTCAGAAATTCCAATGCAACCCCTCTAAAAATTTGAAAATTTTTTTTTCATCCCCAATTTGAAAATTGTTTATGTAGAATTAAGCTCGCACCTTTCCTGAGTTCAAATCTGCTTTTGGGGTTGAGCTGCGACTTATAGTTTTCGAGAAAATGGGATTTTTGTAACGCTCTTCGAGGCAGTCAGAAATTCCAATGCAACCCCTGTAAAAATTTGAAAATTTTTTTTTCATCCCCAATTTGAAAATTGTTTATGTAGAATTAAGCTCGCACCTTTCCTGAGTTCAAATCTGCTTTTGGGGTTGTGCTGCGACTTATAGTTTTCGAGAAAATGGGATTCTTGTAACGCTCTTCGAGGCAGTCAGAAATTCCAATGCAACCCCTGTAAAAATTTCAAAATTTTTTTTTCATCCCCAATTTGAAAATTGTTTATGTAGAATTAAGCTCGCACCTTTCCTGAGTTCAAATCTGCTTTTGGGGTTGTGCTGCGACTTATAGTTTTCGAGAAAATGGGATTCTTGTAACGCTCTTCGAGGCAGTCAGAAATTCCAATGCAACCCCTGTAAAAATTTGAAATTTTTTTTTTCATCCCCAATTTGAAAATTGTTTATGTAGAATTAAGCTCGCACCTTTCCTGAGTTCAAATCTGCTTTTGGGGTTGTGCTGCGACTTATAGTTTTCGAGAAAATGGGATTCTTGTAACGCTCTTCGAGGCAGTCAGAAATTCCAATGCAACCCCTGTACAAATTTGAAAATTTTTTTTTCATCCCCAATTTGAAAATTGTTTATGTAGAATTAAGCTCGCACCTTTCCTGAGTTCAAATCTGCTTTTGGGGTTGTGCTGCGACTTATAGTTTTCGAGAAAATGGGATTCTTGTAACGCTCTTCGAGGCAGTCAGAAATTCCAATGCAACCCCTGTAAAATTTTGAAAATTTTTTTTTCATCCCCAATTTGAAAATTGTTTATGTAGAATTAAGCTCGCACCTTTCCTGAGTTCAAATCTGCTTTTGGGGTTGAGCTGCGACTTATAGTTTTCGAGAAAATGGGATTTTTGTAACGCTCTTCGAGGCAGTCAGAAATTCCAATGCAACCCCTGTAAAAATTTGAAAATTTTTTTTTCATCCCCAATTTGAAAATTGTTTATGTAGAATTAAGCTCGCACCTTTCCTGAGTTCAAATCTGCTTTTGGGGTTGTGCTGCGACTTATAGTTTTCGAGAAAATGGGATTCTTGTAACGCTCTTCGAGGCAGTCAGAAATTCCAATGCAACCCCTGTAAAAATTTGAAAATTTTTTTTTCATCCCCAATTTGAAAATTGTTTATGTAGAATTAAGCTCGCACCTTTCCTGAGTTCAAATCTGCTTTTGGGGTTGTGCTGCGACTTATAGTTTTCGAGAAAATGGGATTCTTGTAACGTTCTTCGAGGCAGTCAGAAATTCCAATGCAACCCCTGTAAAATTTTGAAAATTTTTTTTTCATCCCCAATTTGAAAATTGTTTATGTAGAATTAAGCTCGCACCTTTCCTGAGTTCAAATCTGCTTTTGGGGTTGAGCTGCGACTTATAGTTTTCGAGAAAATGGGATTTTTGTAACGCTCTTCGAGGCAGTCAGAAATTCCAATGCAACCCCTGTAAAATTTTGAAAATTGTTTTTTCATCCCCAATTTGAAAATTGTTTATGTAGAATTAAGCTCGCACCTTTCCTGAGTTCAAATCTGCTTTTGGGGTTGTGCTGCGACTTATAGTTTTCGAGAAAATGGGATTCTTGTAACGCTCTTCGAGGCAGTCAGAAATTCCAATGCAACCCCTGTAAAAATTTGAAAATTTTTTTTTCATCCCCAATTTGAAAATTGTTTATGTAGAATTAAGCTCGCACCTTTCCTGAGTTCAAATATGCTTTTGGGGTTGTGCTGCGACTTATAGTTTTCGAGAAAATGGGATTCTTGTAACGCTCTTCGAGGCAGTCAGAAATTCCAATGCAACCCCTGTAAAAATTTGAAAATTTTTTTTTCATCCCCAATTTGAAAATTGTTTATGTAGAATTAAGCTCGCACCTTTCCTGAGTTCAAATCTGCTTTTGGGGTTGTGCTGCGACTTATAGTTTTCGAGAAAATGGGATTCTTGTAACGCTCTTCGAGGCAGTCAGAAATTCCAATGCAACCCCTGTAAAAATTTGAAAATTCTTTTTTCATCCCCAATTTGAAAATTGTTTATGTAGAATTAAGCTCGCACCTTTCCTGAGTTCAAATCTGCTTTTGGGGTTGTGCTGCGACTTATAGTTTTCGAGAAAATGGGATTCTTGTAACGCTCTTCGAGGCAGTCAGAAATTCCAATGCAACCCCTGTAAAAATTTGAAAATTTTTTTTTCATCCCCAATTTGAAAATTGTTTATGTAGAATTAAGCTCGCACCTTTCCTGAGTTCAAATCTGCTTTTGGGGTTGTGCTGCGACTTATAGTTTTCGAGAAAATGGGATTCTTGTAACGCTCTTCGAGGCAGTCAGAAATTCCAATGCAACCCCTGTAAAAATTTGAAAATTTTTTTTTCATCCCCAATTTGAAAATTGTTTATGTAGAATTAAGCTCGCACCTTTCCTGAGTTCAAATCTGCTTTTGGGGTTGTGCTGCGACTTATAGTTTTCGAGAAAATGGGATTCTTGTAACGCTCTTCGAGGCAGTCAGAAATTCCAATGCAACCCCTGTAAAAATTTGAAAATTTTTTTTTCATCCCCAATTTGAAAATTGTTTATGTAGAATTAAGCTCGCACCTTTCCTGAGTTCAAATCTGCTTTTGGGGTTGTGCTGCGACTTATAGTTTTCGAGAAAATGGGATTCTTGTAACGCTCTTCGAGGCAGTCAGAAATTCCAATGCAACCCCTGTAAAAATTTGAAAATTTTTTTTTCATCCCCAATTTGAAAATTGTTTATGTAGAATTAAGCTCGCACCTTTCCTGAGTTCAAATCTGCTTTTGGGGTTGTGCTGCGACTTATAGTTTTCGAGAAAATGGGATTCTTGTAACGCTCTTCGAGGCAGTCAGAAATTCCAATGCAACCCCTGTAAAATTTTGAAAATTTTTTTTTCATCCCCAATTTGAAAATTGTTTATGTAGAATTAAGCTCGCACCTTTCCTGAGTTCAAATCTGCTTTTGGGGTTGTGCTGCGACTTATAGTTTTCGAGAAAATGGGATTCTTGTAACGCTCTTCGAGGCAGTCAGAAATTCCAATGCAACCCCTGTAAAATTTTGAAAATTTTTTTTTCATCCCCAATTTGAAAATTGTTTATGTAGAATTAAGCTCGCACCTTTCCTGAGTTCAAATCTGCTTTTGGGGTTGAGCTGCGACTTATAGTTTTCGAGAAAATGGGATTTTTGTAATGCTCTTCGAGGCAGTCAGAAATTCCAATGCAACCCCTGTAAAAATTTGAAAATTTTTTTTTCATCCCCAATTTGAAAATTGTTTATGTAGAATTAAGCTCGCACCTTTCCTGAGTTCAAATCTGCTTTTGGGGTTGAGCTGCGACTTATAGTTTTCGAGAAAATGGGATTTTTGTAACGCTCTTCGAGGCAGTCAGAAATTCCAATGCAACCCCTGTAAAAATTTGAAAATTTTTTTTTCATCCCCAATTTGAAAATTGTTTATGTAGAATTAAGCTCGCACCTTTCCTGAGTTCAAATCTGCTTTTGGGGTTGTGTTGCGACTTATAGTTTTCGAGAAAATGGGATTCTTGTAACGCTCTTCGAGGCAGTCAGAAATTCCAATGCAACCCCTGTAAAAATTTCAAAATTTTTTTTTCATCCCCAATTTGAAAATTGTTTATGCAGAATTAAGCTCGCACCTTTCCTGAGTTCAAATCTGCTTTTGGGGTTGAGCTGCGACTTATAGTTTTCGAGAAAATGGGATTTTTGTAACGCTCTTCGAGGCAGTCAGAAATTCCAATGCAACCCCTGTAAAATTTTGAAAATTGTTTTTTCATCCCCAATTTGAAAATTGTTTATGTAGAATTAAGCTCGCACCTTTCCTGAGTTCAAATCTGCTTTTGGGGTTGTGCTGCGACTTATAGTTTTCGAGAAAATGGGATTCTTGTAACGCTCTTCGAGGCAGTCAGAAATTCCAATGCAACCCCTGTAAAAAATTGAAAATTTTTTTTTCATCCCCAATTTGAAAATTGTTTATGTAGAATTAAGCTCGCACCTTTCCTGAGTTCAAATCTGCTTTTGGGGTTGAGCTGCGACTTATAGTTTTCGAGAAAATGGGATTCTTGTAACGCTCTTCGAGGCAGTCAGAAATTCCAATGCAACCCCTGTAAAAATTTGAAAATTTTTTTTTCATCCCCAATTTGAAAATTGTTTATGTAGAATTAAGCTCGCACCTTTCCTGAGTTCAAATCTGCTTTTGGGGTTGTGCTGCGACTTATAGTTTTCGAGAAAATGGGATTCTTGTAACGCTCTTCGAGGCAGTCAGAAATTCCAATGCAACCCCTGTAAAATTTTGAAAATTTTTTTTTCATCCCCAATTTGAAAATTGTTTATGTAGAATTAAGCTCGCACCTTTCCTGAGTTCAAATCTGCTTTTGGGGTTGAGCTGCGACTTATAGTTTTCGAGAAAATGGGATTTTTGTAACGCTCTTCGAGGCAGTCAGAAATTCCAATGCAACCCCTGTAAAAATTTGAAAATTTTTTTTTCATCCCCAATTTGAAAATTGTTTATGTAGAATTAAGCTCGCACCTTTCCTGAGTTCAAATCTGCTTTTGGGGTTGAGCTGCGACTTATAGTTTTCGAGAAAATGGGATTTTTGTAACGCTCTTCGAGGCAGTCAGAAATTCCAATGCAACCCCTGTAAAAATTTGAAAATTTTTTTTTCATCCCCAATTTGAAAATTGCTTACGTAGAATTAAGCTCGCACCTTTCCTGAGTTCAAATCTGCTTTTGGGGTTGTGCTGCGACTTATAGTTTTCGAGAAAATGGGATTCTTGTAACGCTCTTCGAGGCAGTCAGAAATTCCAATGCAACCCCTGTAAAAATTTCAAAATTTTTTTTTCATCCCCAATTTGAAAATTGTTTATGTAGAATTAAGCTCGCACCTTTCCTGAGTTCAAATCTGCTTTTGGGGTTGTGCTGCGACTTATAGTTTTCGAGAAAATGGGATTCTTGTAACGCTCTTCGAGGCAGTCAGAAATTCCAATGCAACCCCTGTAAAATTTTGAAAATTTTGTTTTCATCCCCAATTTGAAAATTGTTTATGTAGAATTAAGCTCGCACCTTTCCTGAGTTCAAATCTGCTTTTGGGGTTGAGCTGCGACTTATAGTTTTCGAGAAAATGGGATTTTTGTAACGCTCTTCGAGGCAGTCAGAAATTCCAATGCAACCCCTGTAAAAATTTGAAAATTTTTTTTTCATCCCCAATTTGAAAATTGTTTATGTAGAATTAAGCTCGCACCTTTCCTGAGTTCAAATCTGCTTTTGGGGTTGAGCTGCGACTTATAGTTTTCGAGAAAATGGGATTTTTGTAACGCTCTTCGAGGCAGTCAGAAATTCCAATGCAACCCCTGTAAAAATTTGAAAATTTTTTTTTCATCCCCAATTTGAAAATTGTTTATGTAGAATTAAGCTCGCACCTTTCCTGAGTTCAAATCTGCTTTTGGGGTTGTGCTGCGACTTATAGTTTTCGAGAAAATGGGATTCTTGTAACGCTCTTCGAGGCAGTCAGAAATTCCAATGCAACCCCTGTAAAAATTTCAAAATTTTTTTTTCATCCCCAATTTGAAAATTGTTTATGTAGAATTAAGCTCGCACCTTTCCTGAGTTCAAATCTGCTTTTGGGGTTGTGCTGCGACTTATAGTTTTCGAGAAAATGGGATTCTTGTAACGCTCTTCGAGGCAGTCAGTAATTCCAATGCAACCCCTGTAAAATTTTGAAAATGTTTTTTCATCCCCAATTTGAAAATTGTTTATGTAGAATTAAGCTCGCACCTTTCCTGAGTTCAAATCTGCTTTTGGGGTTGAGCTGCGACTTATAGTTTTCGAGAAAATGGGATTTTTGTAACGCTCTTCGAGGCAGTCAGAAATTCCAATGCAACCCCTGTAAAATTTTGAAAATTTTTTTTTCATCCCCAATTTGAAAATTGTTTATGTAGAATTAAGCTCGCACCTTTCCTGAGTTCAAATCTGCTTTTGGGGTTGAGCTGCGACTTATAGTTTTCGAGAAAATGGGATTTTTGTAACGCTCTTCGAGGCAGTCAGAAATTCCAATGCAACCCCTGTAAAAATTTGAAAATTTTTTTTTCATCCCCAATTTGAAAATTGTTTATGTAGAATTAAGCTCGCACCTTTCCTGAGTTCAAATCTGCTTTTGGGGTTGTGCTGCGACTTATAGTTTTCGAGAAAATGGGATTCTTGTAACGCTCTTCGAGGCAGTCAGAAATTCCAATGCAACCCCTCTAAAAATTTGAAAATTTTTTTTTCATCCCCAATTTGAAAATTGTTTATGTAGAATTAAGCTCGCACCTTTCCTGAGTTCAAATCTGCTTTTGGGGTTGAGCTGCGACTTATAGTTTTCGAGAAAATGGGATTTTTGTAACGCTCTTCGAGGCAGTCAGAAATTCCAATGCAACCCCTGTAAAAATTTGAAAATTTTTTTTTCATCCCCAATTTGAAAATTGTTTATGTAGAATTAAGCTCGCACCTTTCCTGAGTTCAAATCTGCTTTTGGGGTTGTGCTGCGACTTATAGTTTTCGAGAAAATGGGATTCTTGTAACGCTCTTCGAGGCAGTCAGAAATTCCAATGCAACCCCTGTAAAAATTTCAAAATTTTTTTTTCATCCCCAATTTGAAAATTGTTTATGTAGAATTAAGCTCGCACCTTTCCTGAGTTCAAATCTGCTTTTGGGGTTGTGCTGCGACTTATAGTTTTCGAGAAAATGGGATTCTTGTAACGCTCTTCGAGGCAGTCAGAAATTCCAATGCAACCCCTGTAAAAATTTGAAATTTTTTTTTTCATCCCCAATTTGAAAATTGTTTATGTAGAATTAAGCTCGCACCTTTCCTGAGTTCAAATCTGCTTTTGGGGTTGTGCTGCGACTTATAGTTTTCGAGAAAATGGGATTCTTGTAACGCTCTTCGAGGCAGTCAGAAATTCCAATGCAACCCCTGTACAAATTTGAAAATTTTTTTTTCATCCCCAATTTGAAAATTGTTTATGTAGAATTAAGCTCGCACCTTTCCTGAGTTCAAATCTGCTTTTGGGGTTGTGCTGCGACTTATAGTTTTCGAGAAAATGGGATTCTTGTAACGCTCTTCGAGGCAGTCAGAAATTCCAATGCAACCCCTGTAAAATTTTGAAAATTTTTTTTTCATCCCCAATTTGAAAATTGTTTATGTAGAATTAAGCTCGCACCTTTCCTGAGTTCAAATCTGCTTTTGGGGTTGAGCTGCGACTTATAGTTTTCGAGAAAATGGGATTTTTGTAACGCTCTTCGAGGCAGTCAGAAATTCCAATGCAACCCCTGTAAAAATTTGAAAATTTTTTTTTCATCCCCAATTTGAAAATTGTTTATGTAGAATTAAGCTCGCACCTTTCCTGAGTTCAAATCTGCTTTTGGGGTTGTGCTGCGACTTATAGTTTTCGAGAAAATGGGATTCTTGTAACGCTCTTCGAGGCAGTCAGAAATTCCAATGCAACCCCTGTAAAAATTTGAAAATTTTTTTTTCATCCCCAATTTGAAAATTGTTTATGTAGAATTAAGCTCGCACCTTTCCTGAGTTCAAATCTGCTTTTGGGGTTGAGCTGCGACTTATAGTTTTCGAGAAAATGGGATTCTTGTAACGTTCTTCGAGGCAGTCAGAAATTCCAATGCAACCCCTGTAAAATTTTGAAAATTTTTTTTTCATCCCCAATTTGAAAATTGTTTATGTAGAATTAAGCTCGCACCTTTCCTGAGTTCAAATCTGCTTTTGGGGTTGAGCTGCGACTTATAGTTTTCGAGAAAATGGGATTTTTGTAACGCTCTTCGAGGCAGTCAGAAATTCCAATGCAACCCCTGTAAAATTTTGAAAATTGTTTTTTCATCCCCAATTTGAAAATTGTTTATGTAGAATTAAGCTCGCACCTTTCCTGAGTTCAAATCTGCTTTTGGGGTTGTGCTGCGACTTATAGTTTTCGAGAAAATGGGATTCTTGTAACGCTCTTCGAGGCAGTCAGAAATTCCAATGCAACCCCTGTAAAAATTTGAAAATTTTTTTTTCATCCCCAATTTGAAAATTGTTTATGTAGAATTAAGCTCGCACCTTTCCTGAGTTCAAATATGCTTTTGGGGTTGTGCTGCGACTTATAGTTTTCGAGAAAATGGGATTCTTGTAACGCTCTTCGAGGCAGTCAGAAATTCCAATGCAACCCCTGTAAAAATTTGAAAATTTTTTTTTCATCCCCAATTTGAAAATTGTTTATGTAGAATTAAGCTCGCACCTTTCCTGAGTTCAAATCTGCTTTTGGGGTTGTGCTGCGACTTATAGTTTTCGAGAAAATGGGATTCTTGTAACGCTCTTCGAGGCAGTCAGAAATTCCAATGCAAACCCTGTAAAAATTTGAAAATTCTTTTTTCATCCCCAATTTGAAAATTGTTTATGTAGAATTAAGCTCGCACCTTTCCTGAGTTCAAATCTGCTTTTGGGGTTGTGCTGCGACTTATAGTTTTCGAGAAAATGGGATTCTTGTAACGCTCTTCGAGGCAGTCAGAAATTCCAATGCAACCCCTGTAAAAATTTGAAAATTTTTTTTTCATCCCCAATTTGAAAATTGTTTATGTAGAATTAAGCTCGCACCTTTCCTGAGTTCAAATCTGCTTTTGGGGTTGTGCTGCGACTTATAGTTTTCGAGAAAATGGGATTCTTGTAACGCTCTTCGAGGCAGTCAGAAATTCCAATGCAACCCCTGTAAAAATTTGAAAATTTTTTTTTCATCCCCAATTTGAAAATTGTTTATGTAGAATTAAGCTCGCACCTTTCCTGAGTTCAAATCTGCTTTTGGGGTTGTGCTGCGACTTATAGTTTTCGAGAAAATGGGATTCTTGTAACGCTCTTCGAGGCAGTCAGAAATTCCAATGCAACCCCTGTAAAAATTTGAAAATTTTTTTTTCATCCCCAATTTGAAAATTGTTTATGTAGAATTAAGCTCGCACCTTTCCTGAGTTCAAATCTGCTTTTGGGGTTGTGCTGCGACTTATAGTTTTCGAGAAAATGGGATTCTTGTAACGCTCTTCGAGGCAGTCAGAAATTCCAATGCAACCCCTGTAAAAATTTGAAAATTTTTTTTTCATCCCCAATTTGAAAATTGTTTATGTAGAATTAAGCTCGCACCTTTCCTGAGTTCAAATCTGCTTTTGGGGTTGTGCTGCGACTTATAGTTTTCGAGAAAATGGGATTCTTGTAACGCTCTTCGAGGCAGTCAGAAATTCCAATGCAACCCCTGTAAAATTTTGAAAATTTTTTTTTCATCCCCAATTTGAAAATTGTTTATGTAGAATTAAGCTCGCACCTTTCCTGAGTTCAAATCTGCTTTTGGGGTTGTGCTGCGACTTATAGTTTTCGAGAAAATGGGATTCTTGTAACGCTCTTCGAGGCAGTCAGAAATTCCAATGCAACCCCTGTAAAATTTTGAAAATTTTTTTTTCATCCCCAATTTGAAAATTGTTTATGTAGAATTAAGCTCGCACCTTTCCTGAGTTCAAATCTGCTTTTGGGGTTGAGCTGCGACTTATAGTTTTCGAGAAAATGGGATTTTTGTAATGCTCTTCGAGGCAGTCAGAAATTCCAATGCAACCCCTGTAAAAATTTGAAAATTTTTTTTTCATCCCCAATTTGAAAATTGTTTATGTAGAATTAAGCTCGCACCTTTCCTGAGTTCAAATCTGCTTTTGGGGTTGAGCTGCGACTTATAGTTTTCGAGAAAATGGGATTTTTGTAACGCTCTTCGAGGCAGTCAGAAATTCCAATGCAACCCCTGTAAAAATTTGAAAATTTTTTTTTCATCCCCAATTTGAAAATTGTTTATGTAGAATTAAGCTCGCACCTTTCCTGAGTTCAAATCTGCTTTTGGGGTTGTGTTGCGACTTATAGTTTTCGAGAAAATGGGATTCTTGTAACGCTCTTCGAGGCAGTCAGAAATTCCAATGCAACCCCTGTAAAAATTTCAAAATTTTTTTTTCATCCCCAATTTGAAAATTGTTTATGCAGAATTAAGCTCGCACCTTTCCTGAGTTCAAATCTGCTTTTGGGGTTGTGCTGCGACTTATAGTTTTCGAGAAAATGGGATTTTTGTAACGCTCTTCGAGGCAGTCAGAAATTCCAATGCAACCCCTGTAAAATTTTGAAAATTGTTTTTTCATCCCCAATTTGAAAATTGTTTATGTAGAATTAAGCTCGCACCTTTCCTGAGTTCAAATCTGCTTTTGGGGTTGTGCTGCGACTTATAGTTTTCGAGAAAATGGGATTCTTGTAACGCTCTTCGAGGCAGTCAGAAATTCCAATGCAACCCCTGTAAAAAATTGAAAATTTTTTTTTCATCCCCAATTTGAAAATTGTTTATGTAGAATTAAGCTCGCACCTTTCCTGAGTTCAAATCTGCTTTTGGGGTTGAGCTGCGACTTATAGTTTTCGAGAAAATGGGATTCTTGTAACGCTCTTCGAGGCAGTCAGAAATTCCAATGCAACCCCTGTAAAAATTTGAAAATTTTTTTTTCATCCCCAATTTGAAAATTGTTTATGTAGAATTAAGCTCGCACCTTTCCTGAGTTCAAATCTGCTTTTGGGGTTGTGCTGCGACTTATAGTTTTCGAGAAAATGGGATTCTTGTAACGCTCTTCGAGGCAGTCAGAAATTCCAATGCAACCCCTGTAAAATTTTGAAAATTTTTTTTTCATCCCCAATTTGAAAATTGTTTATGTAGAATTAAGCTCGCACCTTTCCTGAGTTCAAATCTGCTTTTGGGGTTGAGCTGCGACTTATAGTTTTCGAGAAAATGGGATTTTTGTAACGCTCTTCGAGGCAGTCAGAAATTCCAATGCAACCCCTGTAAAAATTTGAAAATTTTTTTTTCATCCCCAATTTGAAAATTGTTTATGTAGAATTAAGCTCGCACCTTTCCTGAGTTCAAATCTGCTTTTGGGGTTGAGCTGCGACTTATAGTTTTCGAGAAAATGGGATTTTTGTAACGCTCTTCGAGGCAGTCAGAAATTCCAATGCAACCCCTGTAAAAATTTCAAAATTTTTTTTTCATCCCCAATTTGAAAATTGTTTATGTAGAATTAAGCTCGCACCTTTCCTGAGTTCAAATCTGCTTTTGGGGTTGTGCTGCGACTTATAGTTTTCGAGAAAATGGGATTCTTGTAACGCTCTTCGAGGCAGTCAGAAATTCCAATGCAACCCCTGTAAAAATCTGAAAATTTTTTTTTCATCCCCAATTTGAAAATTGTTTATGTAGAATTAAGCTCGCACCTTTCCTGAGTTCAAATCTGCTTTTGGGGTTGAGCTGCGACTTATAGTTTTCGAGAAAATGGGATTTTTGTAACGCTCTTCGAGGCAGTCAGAAATTCCAATGCAACCCCTGTAAAAATTTGAAAATTTTTTTTTCATCCCCAATTTGAAAATTGTTTATGTAGAATTAAGCTCGCACCTTTCCTGAGTTCAAATCTGCTTTTGGGGTTGTGCTGCGACTTATAGTTTTCGAGAAAATGGGATTCTTGTAACGCTCTTCGAGGCAGTCAGAAATTCCAATGCAACCCCTGTAAAAATTTGAAAATTTTTTTTTCATCCCCAATTTGAAAATTGTTTATGTAGAATTAAGCTCGCACCTTTCCTGAGTTCAAATCTGCTTTTGGGGTTGTGCTGCGACTTATAGTTTTCGAGAAAATGGGATTCTTGTAACGCTCTTCGAGGCAGTCAGAAATTCCAATGCAACCCCTGTAAAATTTTGAAAATTTTTTTTTCATCCCCAATTTGAAAATTGTTTATGTAGAATTAAGCTCGCACCTTTCCTGAGTTCAAATCTGCTTTTGGGGTTGAGCTGCGACTTATAGTTTTCGAGAAAATGGGATTTTTGTAACGCTCTTCGAGGCAGTCAGAAATTCCAATGCAACCCCTGTAAAATTTTGAAAATTGTTTTTTCATCCCCAATTTGAAAATTGTTTATGTAGAATTAAGCTCGCACCTTTCCTGAGTTCAAATCTGCTTTTGGGGTTGTGCTGCGACTTATAGTTTTCGAGAAAATGGGATTCTTGTAACGCTCTTCGAGGCAGTCAGAAATTCCAATGCAACCCCTGTAAAAATTTGAAAATTTTTTTTTCATCCCCAATTTGAAAATTGTTTATGTAGAATTAAGCTCGCACCTTTCCTGAGTTCAAATATGCTTTTGGGGTTGTGCTGCGACTTATAGTTTTCGAGAAAATGGGATTCTTGTAACGCTCTTCGAGGCAGTCAGAAATTCCAATGCAACCCCTGTAAAAATTTGAAAATTTTTTTTTCATCCCCAATTTGAAAATTGTTTATGTAGAATTAAGCTCGCACCTTTCCTGAGTTCAAATCTGCTTTTGGGGTTGTGCTGCGACTTATAGTTTTCGAGAAAATGGGATTCTTGTAACGCTCTTCGAGGCAGTCAGAAATTCCAATGCAACCCCTGTAAAAATTTCAAAATTTTTTTTTCATCCCCAATTTGAAAATTGTTTATGTAGAATTAAGCTCGCACCTTTCCTGAGTTCAAATCTGCTTTTGGGGTTGTGCTGCGACTTATAGTTTTCGAGAAAATGGGATTCTTGTAACGCTCTTCGAGGCAGTCAGAAATTCCAATGCAACCCCTGTAAAAATTTGAAAATTTTTTTTTCATCCCCAATTTGAAAATTGTTTATGTAGAATTAAGCTCGCACCTTTCCTGAGTTCAAATCTGCTTTTGGGGTTGTGCTGCGACTTATAGTTTTCGAGAAAATGGGATTCTTGTAACGCTCTTCGAGGCAGTCAGAAATTCCAATGCAACCCCTGTAAAAATTTGAAAATTTTTTTTTCATCCCCAATTTGAAAATTGTTTATGTAGAATTAAGCTCGCACCTTTCCTGAGTTCAAATCTGCTTTTGGGGTTGTGCTGCGACTTATAGTTTTCGAGAAAATGGGATTCTTGTAACGCTCTTCGAGGCAGTCAGAAATTCCAATGCAACCCCTGTAAAAATTTGAAATTTTTTTTTTCATCCCCAATTTGAAAATTGTTTATGTAGAATTAAGCTCGCACCTTTCCTGAGTTCAAATCTGCTTTTGGGGTTGTGCTGCGACTTATAGTTTTCGAGAAAATGGGATTCTTGTAACGCTCTTCGAGGCAGTCAGAAATTCCAATGCAACCCCTGTAAAAATTTGAAAATTTTTTTTTCATCCCCAATTTGAAAATTGTTTATGTAGAATTAAGCTCGCACCTTTCCTGAGTTCAAATCTGCTTTTGGGGTTGTGCTGCGACTTATAGTTTTCGAGAAAATGGGATTCTTGTAACGCTCTTCGAGGCAGTCAGAAATTCCAATGCAACCCCTGTAAAAATTTGAAAATTTTTTTTTCATCCCCAATTTGAAAATTGTTTATGTAGAATTAAGCTCGCACCTTTCCTGAGTTCAAATCTGCTTTTGGGGTTGTGCTGCGACTTATAGTTTTCGAGAAAATGGGATTCTTGTAACGCTCTTCGAGGCAGTCAGAAATTCCAATGCAACCCCTGTAAAATTTTGAAAATTTTTTTTTCATCCCCAATTTGAAAATTGTTTATGTAGAATTAAGCTCGCACCTTTCCTGAGTTCAAATCTGCTTTTGGGGTTGTGCTGCGACTTATAGTTTTCGAGAAAATGGGATTCTTGTGACGCTCTTCGAGGCAGTCAGAAATTCCAATGCAACCCCTGTAAAATTTTGAAAATTGTTTTTTCATCCCCAATTTGAAAATTGTTTATGTAGAATTAAGCTCGCACCTTTCCTGAGTTCAAATCTGCTTTTGGGGTTGTGCTGCGACTTATAGTTTTCGAGAAAATGGGATTCTTGTAACGCTCTTCGAGGCAGTCAGAAATTCCAATGCAACCCCTGTAAAAATTTGAAAATTTTTTTTTCATCCCCAATTTGAAAATTGTTTATGTAGAATTAAGCTCGCACCTTTCCTGAGTTCAAATCTGCTTTTGGGGTTGAGCTGCGACTTATAGTTTTCGAGAAAATGGGATTTTTGTAACGCTCTTCGAGGCAGTCAGAAATTCCAATGCAACCCCTGTAAAATTTTGAAAATTGTTTTTTCATCCCCAATTTGAAAATTGTTTATGTAGAATTAAGCTCGCACCTTTCCTGAGTTCAAATCTGCTTTTGGGGTTGTGCTGCGACTTATAGTTTTCGAGAAAATGGGATTCTTGTAACGCTCTTCGAGGCAGTCAGAAATTCCAATGCAACCCCTGTAAAAATTTGAAAATTTTTTTTTCATCCCCAATTTGAAAATTGTTTATGTAGAATTAAGCTCGCACCTTTCCTGAGTTCAAATATGCTTTTGGGGTTGTGCTGCGACTTATAGTTTTCGAGAAAATGGGATTCTTGTAACGCTCTTCGAGGCAGTCAGAAATTCCAATGCAACCCCTGTAAAAATTTGAAAATTTTTTTTTCATCCCCAATTTGAAAATTGTTTATGTAGAATTAAGCTCGCACCTTTCCTGAGTTCAAATCTGCTTTTGGGGTTGTGCTGCGACTTATAGTTTTCGAGAAAATGGGATTCTTGTAACGCTCTTCGAGGCAGTCAGAAATTCCAATGCAACCCCTGTAAAAATTTCAAAATTTTTTTTTCATCCCCAATTTGAAAATTGTTTATGTAGAATTAAGCTCGCACCTTTCCTGAGTTCAAATCTGCTTTTGGGGTTGTGCTGCGACTTATAGTTTTCGAGAAAATGGGATTCTTGTAACGCTCTTCGAGGCAGTCAGAAATTCCAATGCAACCCCTGTAAAAATTTGAAAATTTTTTTTTCATCCCCAATTTGAAAATTGTTTATGTAGAATTAAGCTCGCACCTTTCCTGAGTTCAAATCTGCTTTTGGGGTTGTGCTGCGACTTATAGTTTTCGAGAAAATGGGATTCTTGTAACGCTCTTCGAGGCAGTCAGAAATTCCAATGCAACCCCTGTAAAAATTTGAAAATTTTTTTTTCATCCCCAATTTGAAAATTGTTTATGTAGAATTAAGCTCGCACCTTTCCTGAGTTCAAATCTGCTTTTGGGGTTGTGCTGCGACTTATAGTTTTCGAGAAAATGGGATTCTTGTAACGCTCTTCGAGGCAGTCAGAAATTCCAATGCAACCCCTGTAAAAATTTGAAATTTTTTTTTTCATCCCCAATTTGAAAATTGTTTATGTAGAATTAAGCTCGCACCTTTCCTGAGTTCAAATCTGCTTTTGGGGTTGTGCTGCGACTTATAGTTTTCGAGAAAATGGGATTCTTGTAACGCTCTTCGAGGCAGTCAGAAATTCCAATGCAACCCCTGTAAAAATTTGAAAATTTTTTTTTCATCCCCAATTTGAAAATTGTTTATGTAGAATTAAGCTCGCACCTTTCCTGAGTTCAAATCTGCTTTTGGGGTTGTGCTGCGACTTATAGTTTTCGAGAAAATGGGATTCTTGTAACGCTCTTCGAGGCAGTCAGAAATTCCAATGCAACCCCTGTAAAAATTTGAAATTTTTTTTTTCATCCCCAATTTGAAAATTGTTTATGTAGAATTAAGCTCGCACCTTTCCTGAGTTCAAATCTGCTTTTGGGGTTGTGCTGCGACTTATAGTTTTCGAGAAAATGGGATTCTTGTAACGCTCTTCGAGGCAGTCAGAAATTCCAATGCAACCCCTGTAAAAATTTGAAAATTTTTTTTTCATCCCCAATTTGAAAATTGTTTATGTAGAATTAAGCTCGCACCTTTCCTGAGTTCAAATCTGCTTTTGGGGTTGTGCTGCGACTTATAGTTTTCGAGAAAATGGGATTCTTGTAACGCTCTTCGAGGCAGTCAGAAATTCCAATGCAACCCCTGTAAAATTTTGAAAATTTTTTTTTCATCCCCAATTTGAAAATTGTTTATGTAGAATTAAGCTCGCACCTTTCCTGAGTTCAAATCTGCTTTTGGGGTTGTGCTGCGACTTATAGTTTTCGAGAAAATGGGATTCTTGTGACGCTCTTCGAGGCAGTCAGAAATTCCAATGCAACCCCTGTAAAATTTTGAAAATTGTTTTTTCATCCCCAATTTGAAAATTGTTTATGTAGAATTAAGCTCGCACCTTTCCTGAGTTCAAATCTGCTTTTGGGGTTGTGCTGCGACTTATAGTTTTCGAGAAAATGGGATTCTTGTAACGCTCTTCGAGGCAGTCAGAAATTCCAATGCAACCCCTGTAAAAATTTGAAAATTTTTTTTTCATCCCCAATTTGAAAATTGTTTATGTAGAATTAAGCTCGCACCTTTCCTGAGTTCAAATCTGCTTTTGGGGTTGTGCTGCGACTTATAGTTTTCGAGAAAATGGGATTCTTGTAACGCTCTTCGAGGCAGTCAGAAATTCCAATGCAACCCCTGTACAAATTTGAAAATTTTTTTTTCATCCCCAATTTGAAAATTGTTTATGTAGAATTAAGCTCGCACCTTTCCTGAGTTCAAATCTGCTTTTGGGGTTGTGCTGCGACTTATAGTTTTCGAGAAAATGGGATTCTTGTAACGCTCTTCGAGGCAGTCAGAAATTCCAATGCAACCCCTGTAAAATTTTGAAAATTTTTTTTTCATCCCCAATTTGAAAATTGTTTATGTAGAATTAAGCTCGCACCTTTCCTGAGTTCAAATCTGCTTTTGGGGTTGAGCTGCGACTTATAGTTTTCGAGAAAATGGGATTTTTGTAACGCTCTTCGAGGCAGTCAGAAATTCCAATGCAACCCCTGTAAAAATTTGAAAATTTTTTTTCATCCCCAATTTGAAAATTGTTTATGTAGAATTAAGCTCGCACCTTTCCTGAGTTCAAATCTGCTTTTGGGGTTGAGCTGCGACTTATAGTTTTCGAGAAAATGGGATTTTTGTAACGCTGTTCGAGGCAGTCAGAAATTCCAATGCAACCCCTGTAAAAATTTGAAAATTTTTTTTTCATCCCCAATTTGAAAATTGTTTATGTAGAATTAAGCTCGCACCTTTCCTGAGTTCAAATCTGCTTTTGGGGTTGTGCTGCGACTTATAGTTTTCGAGAAAATGGGATTCTTGTAACGCTCTTCGAGGCAGTCAGAAATTCCAATGCAACCCCTGTAAAAATTTCAAAATTTTTTTTTCATCCCCAATTTGAAAATTGTTTATGTAGAATTAAGCTCGCACCTTTCCTGAGTTCAAATCTGCTTTTGGGGTTGTGCTGCGACTTATAGTTTTCGAGAAAATGGGATTCTTGTAACGCTCTTCGAGGCAGTCAGAAATTCCAATGCAACCCCTGTAAAATTTTGAAAATTTTTTTTTCATCCCCAATTTGAAAATTGTTTATGTAGAATTAAGCTCGCACCTTTCCTGAGTTCAAATCTGCTTTTGGGGTTGAGCTGCGACTTATAGTTTTCGAGAAAATGGGATTTTTGTAACGCTCTTCGAGGCAGTCAGAAATTCCAATGCAACCCCTGTAAAAATTTGAAAATTTTTTTTTCATCCCCAATTTGAAAATTGTTTATGTAGAATTAAGCTCGCACCTTTCCTGAGTTCAAATCTGCTTTTGGGGTTGAGCTGCGACTTATAGTTTTCGAGATAATGGGATTTTTGTAACGCTCTTCGAGGCAGTCAGAAATTCCAATGCAACCCCTGTAAAAATTTGAAAATTTTTTTTCATCCCCAATTTGAAAATTGTTTATGTAGAATTAAGCTCGCACCTTTCCTGAGTTCAAATCTGCTTTTGGGGTTGTGCTGCGACTTATAGTTTTCGAGAAAATGGGCTCTTCGAGGCAGTCAGAAATTCCAATGCAACCCCTGTAAAAATTTCAAAATTTTTTTTTCATCCCCAATTTGAAAATTGTTTATGTAGAATTAAGCTCGCACCTTTTCTGAGTTCAAATCTGCTTTTGGGGTTGTGCTGCGACTTATAGTTTTCGAGAAAATGGGATTCTTGTAACGCTCTTCGAGGCAGTCAGAAATTCCAATGCAACCCCTGTAAAAATTTCAAAATTTTTTTTTCATCCCCAATTTGAAAATTGTTTATGTAGAATTAAGCTCGCACCTTTCCTGAGTTCAAATCTGCTTTTGGGGTTGTGCTGCGACTTATAGTTTTCGAGAAAATGGGATTCTTGTAACGCTCTTCGAGGCAGTCAGAAATTCCAATGCAACCCCTGTAAAAATTTGAAAATTTTTTTTTCATCCCCAATTTGAAAATTGTTTATGTAGAATTAAGCTCGCACCTTTCCTGAGTTCAAATCTGCTTTTGGGGTTGTGCTGCGACTTATAGTTTTCGAGAAAATGGGATTCTTGTAACGCTCTTCGAGGCAGTCAGAAATTCCAATGCAACCCCTGTAAAAATTTCAAAATTTTTTTTTCATCCCCAATTTGAAAATTGTTTATGTAGAATTAAGCTCGCACCTTTCCTGAGTTCAAATCTGCTTTTGGGGTTGTGCTGCGACTTATAGTTTTCGAGAAAATGGGATTCTTGTAACGCTCTTCGAGGCAGTCAGAAATTCCAATGCAACCCCTGTAAAAATTTGAAAATTTTTTTTTCATCCCCAATTTGAAAATTGTTTATGTAGAATTAAGCTCGCACCTTTCCTGAGTTCAAATCTGCTTTTGGGGTTGTGCTGCGACTTATAGTTTTCGAGAAAATGGGATTCTTGTAACGCTCTTCGAGGCAGTCAGAAATTCCAATGCAACCCCTGTACAAATTTGAAAATTTTTTTTTCATCCCCAATTTGAAAATTGTTTATGTAGAATTAAGCTCGCACCTTTCCTGAGTTCAAATCTGCTTTTGGGGTTGTGCTGCGACTTATAGTTTTCGAGAAAATGGGATTCTTGTAACGCTCTTCGAGGCAGTCAGAAATTCCAATGCAACCCCTGTAAAATTTTGAAAATTTTTTTTTCATCCCCAATTTGAAAATTGTTTATGTAGAATTAAGCTCGCACCTTTCCTGAGTTCAAATCTGCTTTTGGGGTTGAGCTGCGACTTATAGTTTTCGAGAAAATGGGATTTTTGTAACGCTCTTCGAGGCAGTCAGAAATTCCAATGCAACCCCTGTAAAAATTTGAAAATTTTTTTTTCATCCCCAATTTGAAAATTGTTTATGTAGAATTAAGCTCGCACCTTTCCTGAGTTCAAATCTGCTTTTGGGGTTGTGCTGCGACTTATAGTTTTCGAGAAAATGGGATTCTTGTAACGCTCTTCGAGGCAGTCAGAAATTCCAATGCAACCCCTGTAAAAATTTGAAAATTTTTTTTTCATCCCCAATTTGAAAATTGTTTATGTAGAATTAAGCTCGCACCTTTCCTGAGTTCAAATCTGCTTTTGGGGTTGTGCTGCGACTTATAGTTTTCGAGAAAATGGGATTCTTGTAACGCTCTTCGAGGCAGTCAGAAATTCCAATGCAACCCCTGTAAAATTTTGAAAATTTTTTTTTCATCCCCAATTTGAAAATTGTTTATGTAGAATTAAGCTCGCACCTTTCCTGAGTTCAAATCTGCTTTTGGGGTTGAGCTGCGACTTATAGTTTTCGAGAAAATGGGATTTTTGTAACGCTCTTCGAGGCAGTCAGAAATTCCAATGCAACCCCTGTAAAATTTTGAAAATTGTTTTTTCATCCCCAATTTGAAAATTGTTTATGTAGAATTAAGCTCGCACCTTTCCTGAGTTCAAATCTGCTTTTGGGGTTGTGCTGCGACTTATAGTTTTCGAGAAAATGGGATTCTTGTACCGCTCTTCGAGGCAGTCAGAAATTCCAATGCAACCCCTGTAAAAATTTGAAAATTTTTTTTTCATCCCCAATTTGAAAATTGTTTATGTAGAATTAAGCTCGCACCTTTCCTGAGTTCAAATATGCTTTTGGGGTTGTGCTGCGACTTATAGTTTTCGAGAAAATGGGATTCTTGTAACGCTCTTCGAGGCAGTCAGAAATTCCAATGCAACCCCTGTAAAAATTTGAAAATTTTTTTTTCATCCCCAATTTGAAAATTGTTTATGTAGAATTAAGCTCGCACCTTTCCTGAGTTCAAATCTGCTTTTGGGGTTGTGCTGCGACTTATAGTTTTCGAGAAAATGGGATTCTTGTAACGCTCTTCGAGGCAGTCAGAAATTCCAATGCAACCCCTGTAAAAATTTCAAAATTTTTTTTTCATCCCCAATTTGAAAATTGTTTATGTAGAATTAAGCTCGCACCTTTCCTGAGTTCAAATCTGCTTTTGGGGTTGTGCTGCGACTTATAGTTTTCGAGAAAATGGGATTCTTGTAACGCTCTTCGAGGCAGTCAGAAATTCCAATGCAACCCCTGTAAAAATTTGAAAATTTTTTTTTCATCCCCAATTTGAAAATTGTTTATGTAGAATTAAGCTCGCACCTTTCCTGAGTTCAAATCTGCTTTTGGGGTTGTGCTGCGACTTATAGTTTTCGAGAAAATGGGATTCTTGTAACGCTCTTCGAGGCAGTCAGAAATTCCAATGCAACCCCTGTAAAAATTTGAAAATTTTTTTTTCATCCCCAATTTGAAAATTGTTTATGTAGAATTAAGCTCGCACCTTTCCTGAGTTCAAATCTGCTTTTGGGGTTGTGCTGCGACTTATAGTTTTCGAGAAAATGGGATTCTTGTAACGCTCTTCGAGGCAGTCAGAAATTCCAATGCAACCCCTGTAAAAATTTCAAAATTTTTTTTTCATCCCCAATTTGAAAATTGTTTATGTAGAATTAAGCTCGCACCTTTCCTGAGTTCAAATCTGCTTTTGGGGTTGTGCTGCGACTTATAGTTTTCGAGAAAATGGGATTCTTGTAACGCTCTTCGAGGCAGTCAGAAATTCCAATGCAACCCCTGTAAAAATTTGAAAATTTTTTTTTCAACAGCAATTTGAAAATTGTTTATGTAGAATTAAGCTCGCACCTTTCCTGAGTTCAAATCTGCTTTTGGGGTTGTGCTGCGACTTATAGTTTTCGAGAAAATGGGATTCTTGTAACGCTCTTCGAGGCAGTCAGAAATTCCAATGCAACCCCTGTAAAATTTTGAAAATTTTTTTTTCATCCCCAATTTGAAAATTGTTTATGTAGAATTAAGCTCGCACCTTTCCTGAGTTCAAATCTGCTTTTGGGGTTGAGCTGCGACTTATAGTTTTCGAGAAAATGGGATTTTTGTAACGCTCTTCGAGGCAGTCAGAAATTCCAATGCAACCCCTGTAAAATTTTGAAAATTGTTTTTTCATCCCCAATTTGAAAATTGTTTATGTAGAATTAAGCTCGCACCTTTCCTGAGTTCAAATCTGCTTTTGGGGTTGTGCTGCGACTTATAGTTTTCGAGAAAATGGGATTCTTGTAACGCTCTTCGAGGCAGTCAGAAATTCCAATGCAACCCCTGTAAAAATTTGAAATTTTTTTTTTCATCCCCAATTTGAAAATTGTTTATGTAGAATTAAGCTCGCACCTTTCCTGAGTTCAAATCTGCTTTTGGGGTTGTGCTGCGACTTATAGTTTTCGAGAAAATGGGATTCTTGTAACGCTCTTCGAGGCAGTCAGAAATTCCAATGCAACCCCTGTACAAATTTGAAAATTTTTTTTTCATCCCCAATTTGAAAATTGTTTATGTAGAATTAAGCTCGCACCTTTCCTGAGTTCAAATCTGCTTTTGGGGTTGTGCTGCGACTTATAGTTTTCGAGAAAATGGGATTTTTGTAACGCTCTTCGAGGCAGTCAGAAATTCCAATGCAACCCCTGTAAAATTTTGAAAATTTTTTTTTCATCCCCAATTTGAAAATTGTTTATGTAGAATTAAGCTCGCACCTTTCCTGAGTTCAAATCTGCTTTTGGGGTTGAGCTGCGACTTATAGTTTTCGAGAAAATGGGATTTTTGTAACGCTCTTCGAGGCAGTCAGAAATTCCAATGCAACCCCTGTAAAATTTTGAAAATTGTTTTTTCATCCCCAATTTGAAAATTGTTTATGTAGAATTAAGCTCGCACCTTTCCTGAGTTCAAATCTGCTTTTGGGGTTGTGCTGCGACTTATAGTTTTCGAGAAAATGGGATTCTTGTAACGCTCTTCGAGGCAGTCAGAAATTCCAATGCAACCCCTGTAAAAATTTGAAAATTTTTTTTTCATCCCCAATTTGAAAATTGTTTATGTAGAATTAAGCTCGCACCTTTCCTGAGTTCAAATATGCTTTTGGGGTTGTGCTGCGACTTATAGTTTTCGAGAAAATGGGATTCTTGTAACGCTCTTCGAGGCAGTCAGAAATTCCAATGCAACCCCTGTAAAAATTTGAAAATTTTTTTTTCATCCCCAATTTGAAAATTGTTTATGTAGAATTAAGCTCGCACCTTTCCTGAGTTCAAATCTGCTTTTGGGGTTGTGCTGCGACTTATAGTTTTCGAGAAAATGGGATTCTTGTAACGCTCTTCGAGGCAGTCAGAAATTCCAATGCAACCCCTGTAAAAATTTGAAAATTTTTTTTTCATCCCCAATTTGAAAATTGTTTATGTAGAATTAAGCTCGCACCTTTCCTGAGTTCAAATCTGCTTTTGGGGTTGTGCTGCGACTTATAGTTTTCGAGAAAATGGGATTCTTGTAACGCTCTTCGAGGCAGTCAGAAATTCCAATGCAACCCCTGTAAAATTTTGAAAATTTTTTTTTCATCCCCAATTTGAAAATTGTTTATGTAGAATTAAGCTCGCACCTTTCCTGAGTTCAAATCTGCTTTTGGGGTTGTGCTGCGACTTATAGTTTTCGAGAAAATGGGATTCTTGTAACGCTCTTCGAGGCAGTCAGAAATTCCAATGCAACCCCTGTAAAAAATTGAAAATTTTTTTTTCATCCCCAATTTGAAAATTGTTTATGTAGAATTAAGCTCGCACCTTTCCTGAGTTCAAATCTGCTTTTGGGGTTGTGCTGCGACTTATAGTTTTCGAGAAAATGGGATTTCTGTAACGCTCTTCGAGGCAGTCAGAAATTCCAATGCAACCCCTGTAAAAATTTGAAAATTTTTTTTTTATCCCCAATTTGAAAATTGTTTATGTAGAATTAAGCTCGCACCTTTCCTGAGTTCAAATCTGCTTTTGGGGTTGTGCTGCGACTTATAGTTTTCGAGAAAATGGGATTCTTGTAACGCTCTTCGAGGCAGTCAGAAATTCCAATGCAACCCCTGTAAAAATTTGAAAATTTTTTTTTCATCCCCAATTTGAAAATTGTTTATGTAGAATTAAGCTCGCACCTTTCCTGAGTTCTAATCTGCTTTTGGGGTTGTGCTGCGACTTATAGTTTTCGAGAAAATGGGATTCTTGTAACGCTCTTCGAGGCAGTCAGAAATTCCAATGCAACCCCTGTAAAAATTTGAAAATTTTTTTTTCATCCCCAATTTGAAAATTGTTTATGTAGAACTAAGCTCGCACCTTTCCAGAGTTCAAATCTGCTTTTGGGGTTGTGCTGCGACTTATAGTTTTCGAGAAAATGGGATTCTTGTAACGCTCTTCGAGGCAGTCAGAAATTCCAATGCAACCCCTGTAAAATTTTGAAAATTTTTTTTTCATCCCCAATTTGAAAATTGTTTATGTAGAATTAAGCTCGCACTTTCCTGAGTTCAAATCTGCTTTTGGGGTTGTGCTGCGACTTATAGTTTTCGAGAAAATGGGATTCTTGTAACGCTCTTCGAGGCAGTCAGAAATTCCAATGCAACCCCTGTAAAAATTTGAAAATTTTTTTTCATCCCCAATTTGAAAATTGTTTATGTAGAATTAAGCTCGCACCTTTCCTGAGTTCAAATCTGCTTTTGGGGTTGTGCTGCGACTTATAGTTTTCGAGAAAATGGGATTTTTGTAACGCTCTTCGAGGCAGTCAGAAATTCCAATGCAACCCCTGTAAAAATTTGAAAATTTTTTTTTCATCCCCAATTTGAAAATTGTTTATGTAGAATTAAGCTCGCACCTTTCCTGAGTTCAAATCTGCTTTTGGGGTTGTGCTGCGACTTATAGTTTTCGAGAAAATGGGATTTCTGTAACGCTCTTCGAGGCAGTCAGAAATTCCAATGCAACCCCTGTAAAAATTTGAAAATTTTTTTTTCATCCCCAATTTGAAAATTGTTTATGTAGAATTAAGCTCGCACCTTTAGTGAGTTCAAATCTGCTTTTGGGGTTGTGCTGCGACTTATAGTTTTCGAGAAAATGGGATTCTTGTAACGCTCTTCGAGGCAGTCAGAAATTCCAATGCAACCCCTGTAAAAATTTGAAAATTTTTTTTTCATCCCCAATTTGAAAATTGTTTATGTAGAATTAAGCTCGCACCTTTCCTGAGTTCAAATCTGCTTTTGGGGTTGTGCTGCGACTTATAGTTTTCGAGAAAATGGGATTCTTGTAACGCTCTTCGAGGCAGTCAGAAATTCCAATGCAACCCCTGTAAAAATTTGAAAATTTTTTTTTCATCCCCAATTTGAAAATTGTTTATGTAGAATTAAGCTCGCACCTTTCCTGAGTTCAAATCTGCTTTTGGGGTTGTGCTGCGACTTATAGTTTTCGAGAAAATGGGATTCTTGTAACGCTCTTCGAGGCAGTCAGAAATTCCAATGCAACCCCTGTAAAAATTTCAAAATTTTTTTTTCATCCCCAATTTGAAAATTGTTTATGCAGAATTAAGCTCGCACCTTTCCTGAGTTCAAATCTGCTTTTGGGGTTGAGCTGCGACTTATAGTTTTCGAGAAAATGGGATTTTTGTAACGCTCTTCGAGGCAGTCAGAAATTCCAATGCAACCCCTGTAAAATTTTGAAAATTGTTTTTTCATCCCCAATTTGAAAATTGTTTATGTAGAATTAAGCTCGCACCTTTCCTGAGTTCAAATCTGCTTTTGGGGTTGTGCTGCGACTTATAGTTTTCGAGAAAATGGGATTCTTGTAACGCTCTTCGAGGCAGTCAGAAATTCCAATGCAACCCCTGTAAAAAATTGAAAATTTTTTTTTCATCCCCAATTTGAAAATTGTTTATGTAGAATTAAGCTCGCACCTTTCCTGAGTTCAAATCTGCTTTTGGGGTTGAGCTGCGACTTATAGTTTTCGAGAAAATGGGATTCTTGTAACGCTCTTCGAGGCAGTCAGAAATTCCAATGCAACCCCTGTAAAAATTTGAAAATTTTTTTTTCATCCCCAATTTGAAAATTGTTTATGTAGAATTAAGCTCGCACCTTTCCTGAGTTCAAATCTGCTTTTGGGGTTGTGCTGCGACTTATAGTTTTCGAGAAAATGGGATTCTTGTAACGCTCTTCGAGGCAGTCAGAAATTCCAATGCAACCCCTGTAAAAATTTCAAAATTTTTTTTTCATCCCCAATTTGAAAATTGTTTATGTAGAATTAAGCTCGCACCTTTCCTGAGTTCAAATCTGCTTTTGGGGTTGTGCTGCGACTTATAGTTTTCGAGAAAATGGGATTCTTGTAACGCTCTTCGAGGCAGTCAGAAATTCCAATGCAACCCCTGTAAAAATTTGAAAATTTTTTTTTCATCCCCAATTTGAAAATTGTTTATGTAGAATTAAGCTCGCACCTTTCCTGAGTTCAAATCTGCTTTTGGGGTTGTGCTGCGACTTATAGTTTTCGAGAAAATGGGATTCTTGTAACGCTCTTCGAGGCAGTCAGAAATTCCAATGCAACCCCTGTACAAATTTGAAAATTTTTTTTTCATCCCCAATTTGAAAATTGTTTATGTAGAATTAAGCTCGCACCTTTCCTGAGTTCAAATCTGCTTTTGGGGTTGTGCTGCGACTTATAGTTTTCGAGAAAATGGGATTCTTGTAACGCTCTTCGAGGCAGTCAGAAATTCCAATGCAACCCCTGTAAAATTTTGAAAATTTTTTTTTCATCCCCAATTTGAAAATTGTTTATGTAGAATTAAGCTCGCACCTTTCCTGAGTTCAAATCTGCTTTTGGGGTTGTGCTGCGACTTATAGTTTTCGAGAAAATGGGATTCTTGTAACGCTCTTCGAGGCAGTCAGAAATTCCAATGCAACCCCTGTAAAAATTTGAAAATTTTTTTTTCATCCCCAATTTGAAAATTGTTTATGTAGAATTAAGCTCGCACCTTTCCTGAGTTCTAATCTGCTTTTGGGGTTGTGCTGCGACTTATAGTTTTCGAGAAAATGGGATTCTTGTAACGCTCTTCGAGGCAGTCAGAAATTCCAATGCAACCCCTGTAAAAATTTGAAAATTTTTTTTTCATCCCCAATTTGAAAATTGTTTATGTAGAACTAAGCTCGCACCTTTCCAGAGTTCAAATCTGCTTTTGGGGTTGTGCTGCGACTTATAGTTTTCGAGAAAATGGGATTCTTGTAACGCTCTTCGAGGCAGTCAGAAATTCCAATGCAACCCCTGTAAAATTTTGAAAATTTTTTTTTCATCCCCAATTTGAAAATTGTTTATGTAGAATTAAGCTCGCA
Source organism: Blera fallax (assembly GCA_946965025.1). Classification (NCBI taxonomy): domain Eukaryota; kingdom Metazoa; phylum Arthropoda; class Insecta; order Diptera; family Syrphidae; genus Blera; species Blera fallax. The sequence goes on along the minus strand of OX337248.1, from coordinate 22,456,274 downwards.
CTTTCCTGAGTTCAAATCTGCTTTTGGGGTTGTGCTGCGACTTATAGTTTTCGAGAAAATGGGATTCTTGTAACGCTCTTCGAGGCAGTCAGAAATTCCAATGCAACCCCTGTAAAAATTTGAAAATTTTTTTTCATCCCCAATTTGAAAATTGTTTATGTAGAATTAAGCTCGCACCTTTCCTGAGTTCAAATCTGCTTTTGGGGTTGTGCTGCGACTTATAGTTTTCGAGAAAATGGGATTTTTGTAACGCTCTTCGAGGCAGTCAGAAATTCCAATGCAACCCCTGTAAAAATTTGAAAATTTTTTTTTCATCCCCAATTTGAAAATTGTTTATGTAGAATTAAGCTCGCACCTTTCCTGAGTTCAAATCTGCTTTTGGGGTTGTGCTGCGACTTATAGTTTTCGAGAAAATGGGATTCTTGTAACGCTCTTCGAGGCAGTCAGAAATTCCAATGCAACCCCTGTAAAAAATTGAAAATTTTTTTTTCATCCCCAATTTGAAAATTGTTTATGTAGAATTAAGCTCGCACCTTTCCTGAGTTCAAATCTGCTTTTGGGGTTGTGCTGCGACTTATAGTTTTCGAGAAAATGGGATTTCTGTAACGCTCTTCGAGGCAGTCAGAAATTCCAATGCAACCCCTGTAAAAATTTGAAAATTTTTTTTTCATCCCCAATTTGAAAATTGTTTATGTAGAATTAAGCTCGCACCTTTAGTGAGTTCAAATCTGCTTTTGGGGTTGTGCTGCGACTTATAGTTTTCGAGAAAATGGGATTCTTGTAACGCTCTTCGAGGCAGTCAGAAATTCCAATGCAACCCCTGTAAAAATTTGAAAATTTTTTTTTCATCCCCAATTTGAAAATTGTTTATGTAGAATTAAGCTCGCACCTTTCCTGAGTTCAAATCTGCTTTTGGGGTTGTGCTGCGACTTATAGTTTTCGAGAAAATGGGATTCTTGTAACGCTCTTCGAGGCAGTCAGAAATTCCAATGCAACCCCTGTAAAAATTTGAAAATTTTTTTTTCATCCCCAATTTGAAAATTGTTTATGTAGAATTAAGCTCGCACCTTTCCTGAGTTCAAATCTGCTTTTGGGGTTGTGCTGCGACTTATAGTTTTCGAGAAAATGGGATTCTTGTAACGCTCTTCGAGGCAGTCAGAAATTCCAATGCAACCCCTGTAAAAATTTCAAAATTTTTTTTTCATCCCCAATTTGAAAATTGTTTATGCAGAATTAAGCTCGCACCTTTCCTGAGTTCAAATCTGCTTTTGGGGTTGAGCTGCGACTTATAGTTTTCGAGAAAATGGGATTTTTGTAACGCTCTTCGAGGCAGTCAGAAATTCCAATGCAACCCCTGTAAAATTTTGAAAATTGTTTTTTCATCCCCAATTTGAAAATTGTTTATGTAGAATTAAGCTCGCACCTTTCCTGAGTTCAAATCTGCTTTTGGGGTTGTGCTGCGACTTATAGTTTTCGAGAAAATGGGATTCTTGTAACGCTCTTCGAGGCAGTCAGAAATTCCAATGCAACCCCTGTAAAAAATTGAAAATTTTTTTTTCATCCCCAATTTGAAAATTGTTTATGTAGAATTAAGCTCGCACCTTTCCTGAGTTCAAATCTGCTTTTGGGGTTGAGCTGCGACTTATAGTTTTCGAGAAAATGGGATTCTTGTAACGCTCTTCGAGGCAGTCAGAAATTCCAATGCAACCCCTGTAAAAATTTGAAAATTTTTTTTTCATCCCCAATTTGAAAATTGTTTATGTAGAATTAAGCTCGCACCTTTCCTGAGTTCAAATCTGCTTTTGGGGTTGTGCTGCGACTTATAGTTTTCGAGAAAATGGGATTCTTGTAACGCTCTTCGAGGCAGTCAGAAATTCCAATGCAACCCCTGTAAAAATTTCAAAATTTTTTTTTCATCCCCAATTTGAAAATTGTTTATGTAGAATTAAGCTCGCACCTTTCCTGAGTTCAAATCTGCTTTTGGGGTTGTGCTGCGACTTATAGTTTTCGAGAAAATGGGATTCTTGTAACGCTCTTCGAGGCAGTCAGAAATTCCAATGCAACCCCTGTAAAAATTTGAAAATTTTTTTTTCATCCCCAATTTGAAAATTGTTTATGTAGAATTAAGCTCGCACCTTTCCTGAGTTCAAATCTGCTTTTGGGGTTGTGCTGCGACTTATAGTTTTCGAGAAAATGGGATTCTTGTAACGCTCTTCGAGGCAGTCAGAAATTCCAATGCAACCCCTGTACAAATTTGAAAATTTTTTTTTCATCCCCAATTTGAAAATTGTTTATGTAGAATTAAGCTCGCACCTTTCCTGAGTTCAAATCTGCTTTTGGGGTTGTGCTGCGACTTATAGTTTTCGAGAAAATGGGATTCTTGTAACGCTCTTCGAGGCAGTCAGAAATTCCAATGCAACCCCTGTAAAATTTTGAAAATTTTTTTTTCATCCCCAATTTGAAAATTGTTTATGTAGAATTAAGCTCGCACCTTTCCTGAGTTCAAATCTGCTTTTGGGGTTGTGCTGCGACTTATAGTTTTCGAGAAAATGGGATTCTTGTAACGCTCTTCGAGGCAGTCAGAAATTCCAATGCAACCCCTGTAAAAATTTCAAAATTTTTTTTTCATCCCCAATTTGAAAATTGTTTATGTAGAATTAAGCTCGCACCTTTCCTGAGTTCAAATCTGCTTTTGGGGTTGTGCTGCGACTTATAGTTTTCGAGAAAATGGGATTTTTGTAACGCTCTTCGAGGCAGTCAGAAATTCCAATGCAACCCCTGTAAAAATTTGAAAATTTTTTTTTCATCCCCAATTTGAAAATTGTTTATGTAGAATTAAGCTCGCACCTTTCCTGAGTTCAAATCTGCTTTTGGGGTTGTGCTGCGACTTATAGTTTTCGAGAAAATGGGATTCTTGTAACGCTCTTCGAGGCAGTCAGAAATTCCAATGCAACCCCTGTAAAAATTTCAAAATTTTTTTTTCATCCCCAATTTGAAAATTGTTTATGTAGAATTAAGCTCGCACCTTTCCTGAGTTCAAATCTGCTTTTGGGGTTGTGCTGCGACTTATAGTTTTCGAGAAAATGGGATTCTTGTAACGCTCTTCGAGGCAGTCAGAAATTCCAATGCAACCCCTGTAAAAATTTGAAAATTTTTTTTTCATCCCCAATTTGAAAATTGTTTATGTAGAATTAAGCTCGCACCTTTCCTGAGTTCAAATCTGCTTTTGGGGTTGTGCTGCGACTTATAGTTTTCGAGAAAATGGGATTCTTGTAACGCTCTTCGAGGCAGTCAGAAATTCCAATGCAACCCCTGTACAAATTTGAAAATTTTTTTTTCATCCCCAATTTGAAAATTGTTTATGTAGAATTAAGCTCGCACCTTTCCTGAGTTCAAATCTGCTTTTGGGGTTGTGCTGCGACTTATAGTTTTCGAGAAAATGGGATTCTTGTAACGCTCTTCGAGGCAGTCAGAAATTCCAATGCAACCCCTGTAAAATTTTGAAAATTTTTTTTTCATCCCCAATTTGAAAATTGTTTATGTAGAATTAAGCTCGCACCTTTCCTGAGTTCAAATCTGCTTTTGGGGTTGTGCTGCGACTTATAGTTTTCGAGAAAATGGGATTCTTGTAACGCTCTTCGAGGCAGTCAGAAATTCCAATGCAACCCCTGTAAAAATTTAAAAATTTTTTTTTCATCCCCAATTTGAAAATTGTTTATGTAGAATTAAGCTCGCACCTTTCCTGAGTTCAAATCTGCTTTTGGGGTTGTGCTGCGACTTATAGTTTTCGAGAAAATGGGATTCTTGTAACGCTCTTCGAGGCAGTCAGAAATTCCAATGCAACCCCTGTAAAATTTTGAAAATTTTTTTTTCAACCCCAATTTGAAAATTGTTTATGTAGAATTAAGCTCGCACCTTTCCTGAGTTCAAATCTGCTTTTGGGGTTGAGCTGCGACTTATAGTTTTCGAGAAAATGGGATTTTTGTAACGCTCTTCGAGGCAGTCAGAAATTCCAATGCAACCCCTGTAAAAATTTGAAAATTTTTTTTTCATCCCCAATTTGAAAATTGTTTATGTAGAATTAAGCTCGCACCTTTCCTGAGTTCAAATCTGCTTTTGGGGTTGTGCTGCGACTTATAGTTTTCGAGAAAATGGGATTCTTGTAACGCTCTTCGAGGCAGTCAGAAATTCCAATGCAACCCCTGTAAAAATTTGAAAATTTTTTTTTCATCCCCAATTTGAAAATTGTTTATGTAGAATTAAGCTCGCACCTTTAATGAGTTCAAATCTGCTTTTGGGGTTGAGCTGCGACTTATAGTTTTCGAGAAAATGGGATTTTTGTAACGCTCTTCGAGGCAGTCAGAAATTCCAATGCAACCCCTGTAAAAATTTGAAAATTTTTTTTTCATCCCCAATTTGAAAATTGTTTATGTAGAATTAAGCTCGCACCTTTCCTGAGTTCAAATCTGCTTTTGGGGTTGTGCTGCGACTTATAGTTTTCGCGAAAATGGAATTTTTGTAACGCTCTTCGAGGCAGTCAGAAATTCCAATGCAACCCCTGTAAAATTTTGAAAATTGTTTTTTCATCCCCAATTTGAAAATTGTTTATGTAGAATTAAGCTCGCACCTTTCCTGAGTTCAAATCTGCTTTTGGGGTTGTGCTGCGACTTATAGTTTTCGAGAAAATGGGATTCTTGTAACGCTCTTCGAGGCAGTCAGAAATTCCAATGCAACCCCTGTAAAAAATTGAAAATTTTTTTTTCATCCCCAATTTGAAAATTGTTTATGTAGAATTAAGCTCGCACCTTTCCTGAGTTCAAATCTGCTTTTGGGGTTGAGCTGCGACTTATAGTTTTCGAGAAAATGGGATTCTTGTAACGCTCTTCGAGGCAGTCAGAAATTCCAATGCAACCCCTGTAAAAATTTGAAAATTTTTTTTTCATCCCCAATTTGAAAATTGTTTATGTAGAATTAAGCTCGCACCTTTCCTGAGTTCAAATCTGCTTTTGGGGTTGTGCTGCGACTTATAGTTTTCGAGAAAATGGGATTCTTGTAACGCTCTTCGAGGCAGTCAGAAATTCCAATGCAACCCCTGTAAAAATTTCAAAATTTTTTTTTCATCCCCAATTTGAAAATTGTTTATGTAGAATTAAGCTCGCACCTTTCCTGAGTTCAAATCTGCTTTTGGGGTTGTGCTGCGACTTATAGTTTTCGAGAAAATGGGATTCTTGTAACGCTCTTCGAGGCAGTCAGAAATTCCAATGCAACCCCTGTAAAAATTTGAAAATTTTTTTTTCATCCCCAATTTGAAAATTGTTTATGTAGAATTAAGCTCGCACCTTTCCTGAGTTCAAATCTGCTTTTGGGGTTGTGCTGCGACTTATAGTTTTCGAGAAAATGGGATTCTTGTAACGCTCTTCGAGGCAGTCAGAAATTCCAATGCAACCCCTGTACAAATTTGAAAATTTTTTTTTCATCCCCAATTTGAAAATTGTTTATGTAGAATTAAGCTCGCACCTTTCCTGAGTTCAAATCTGCTTTTGGGGTTGTGCTGCGACTTATAGTTTTCGAGAAAATGGGATTCTTGTAACGCTCTTCGAGGCAGTCAGAAATTCCAATGCAACCCCTGTAAAATTTTGAAAATTTTTTTTTCATCCCCAATTTGAAAATTGTTTATGTAGAATTAAGCTCGCACCTTTCCTGAGTTCAAATCTGCTTTTGGGGTTGTGCTGCGACTTATAGTTTTCGAGAAAATGGGATTCTTGTAACGCTCTTCGAGGCAGTCAGAAATTCCAATGCAACCCCTGTAAAAATTTCAAAATTTTTTTTTCATCCCCAATTTGAAAATTGTTTATGTAGAATTAAGCTCGCACCTTTCCTGAGTTCAAATCTGCTTTTGGGGTTGTGCTGCGACTTATAGTTTTCGAGAAAATGGGATTTTTGTAACGCTCTTCGAGGCAGTCAGAAATTCCAATGCAACCCCTGTAAAAATTTGAAAATTTTTTTTTCATCCCCAATTTGAAAATTGTTTATGTAGAATTAAGCTCGCACCTTTCCTGAGTTCAAATCTGCTTTTGGGGTTGTGCTGCGACTTATAGTTTTCGAGAAAATGGGATTCTTGTAACGCTCTTCGAGGCAGTCAGAAATTCCAATGCAACCCCTGTAAAAATTTCAAAATTTTTTTTTCATCCCCAATTTGAAAATTGTTTATGTAGAATTAAGCTCGCACCTTTCCTGAGTTCAAATCTGCTTTTGGGGTTGTGCTGCGACTTATAGTTTTCGAGAAAATGGGATTCTTGTAACGCTCTTCGAGGCAGTCAGAAATTCCAATGCAACCCCTGTAAAAATTTGAAAATTTTTTTTTCATCCCCAATTTGAAAATTGTTTATGTAGAATTAAGCTCGCACCTTTCCTGAGTTCAAATCTGCTTTTGGGGTTGTGCTGCGACTTATAGTTTTCGAGAAAATGGGATTCTTGTAACGCTCTTCGAGGCAGTCAGAAATTCCAATGCAACCCCTGTACAAATTTGAAAATTTTTTTTTCATCCCCAATTTGAAAATTGTTTATGTAGAATTAAGCTCGCACCTTTCCTGAGTTCAAATCTGCTTTTGGGGTTGTGCTGCGACTTATAGTTTTCGAGAAAATGGGATTCTTGTAACGCTCTTCGAGGCAGTCAGAAATTCCAATGCAACCCCTGTAAAATTTTGAAAATTTTTTTTTCATCCCCAATTTGAAAATTGTTTATGTAGAATTAAGCTCGCACCTTTCCTGAGTTCAAATCTGCTTTTGGGGTTGTGCTGCGACTTATAGTTTTCGAGAAAATGGGATTCTTGTAACGCTCTTCGAGGCAGTCAGAAATTCCAATGCAACCCCTGTAAAAATTTAAAAATTTTTTTTTCATCCCCAATTTGAAAATTGTTTATGTAGAATTAAGCTCGCACCTTTCCTGAGTTCAAATCTGCTTTTGGGGTTGTGCTGCGACTTATAGTTTTCGAGAAAATGGGATTCTTGTAACGCTCTTCGAGGCAGTCAGAAATTCCAATGCAACCCCTGTAAAATTTTGAAAATTTTTTTTTCAACCCCAATTTGAAAATTGTTTATGTAGAATTAAGCTCGCACCTTTCCTGAGTTCAAATCTGCTTTTGGGGTTGAGCTGCGACTTATAGTTTTCGAGAAAATGGGATTTTTGTAACGCTCTTCGAGGCAGTCAGAAATTCCAATGCAACCCCTGTAAAAATTTGAAAATTTTTTTTTCATCCCCAATTTGAAAATTGTTTATGTAGAATTAAGCTCGCACCTTTCCTGAGTTCAAATCTGCTTTTGGGGTTGTGCTGCGACTTATAGTTTTCGAGAAAATGGGATTCTTGTAACGCTCTTCGAGGCAGTCAGAAATTCCAATGCAACCCCTGTAAAAATTTGAAAATTTTTTTTTCATCCCCAATTTGAAAATTGTTTATGTAGAATTAAGCTCGCACCTTTCCTGAGTTCAAATCTGCTTTTGGGGTTGTGCTGCGACTTATAGTTTTCGAGAAAATGGGATTCTTGTAACGCTCTTCGAGGCAGTCAGAAATTCCAATGCAACCCCTGTACAAATTTGAAAATTTTTTTTTCATCCCCAATTTGAAAATTGTTTATGTAGAATTAAGCTCGCACCTTTCCTGAGTTCAAATCTGCTTTTGGGGTTGTGCTGCGACTTATAGTTTTCGAGAAAATGGGATTCTTGTAACGCTCTTCGAGGCAGTCAGAAATTCCAATGCAACCCCTGTAAAATTTTGAAAATTTTTTTTTCATCCCCAATTTGAAAATTGTTTATGTAGAATTAAGCTCGCACCTTTCCTGAGTTCAAATCTGCTTTTGGGGTTGTGCTGCGACTTATAGTTTTCGAGAAAATGGGATTCTTGTAACGCTCTTCGAGGCAGTCAGAAATTCCAATGCAACCCCTGTAAAAATTTCAAAATTTTTTTTTCATCCCCAATTTGAAAATTGTTTATGTAGAATTAAGCTCGCACCTTTCCTGAGTTCAAATCTGCTTTGGGGTTGTGCTGCGACTTATAGTTTTCGAGAAAATGGGATTCTTGTAACGCTCTTCGAGGCAGTCAGAAATTCCAATGCAACCCCTGTACAAATTTGAAAATTTTTTTTTCATCCCCAATTTGAAAATTGTTTATGTAGAATTAAGCTCGCACCTTTCCTGAGTTCAAATCTGCTTTTGGGGTTGTGCTGCGACTTATAGTTTTCGAGAAAATGGGATTCTTGTAACGCTCTTCGAGGCAGTCAGAAATTCCAATGCAACCCCTGTAAAATTTTGAAAATTTTTTTTTCATCCCCAATTTGAAAATTGTTTATGTAGAATTAAGCTCGCACCTTTCCTGAGTTCAAATCTGCTTTTGGGGTTGTGCTGCGACTTATAGTTTTCGAGAAAATGGGATTCTTGTAACGCTCTTCGAGGCAGTCAGAAATTCCAATGCAACCCCTGTAAAAATTTCAAAATTTTTTTTTCATCCCCAATTTGAAAATTGTTTATGTAGAATTAAGCTCGCACCTTTCCTGAGTTCAAATCTGCTTTTGGGGTTGTGCTGCGACTTATAGTTTTCGAGAAAATGGGATTCTTGTAACGCTCTTCGAGGCAGTCAGAAATTCCAATGCAACCCCTGTAAAATTTTGAAAATTTTTTTTTCATCCCCAATTTGAAAATTGTTTATGTAGAATTAAGCTCGCACCTTTCCTGAGTTCAAATCTGCTTTTGGGGTTGAGCTGCGACTTATAGTTTTCGAGAAAATGGGATTTTTGTAACGCTCTTCGAGGCAGTCAGAAATTCCAATGCAACCCCTGTAAAAATTTGAAAATTTTTTTTTCATCCCCAATTTGAAAATTGTTTATGTAGAATTAAGCTCGCACCTTTCCTGAGTTCAAATCTGCTTTTGGGGTTGAGCTGCGACTTATAGTTTTCGAGAAAATGGGATTTTTGTAACGCTCTTCGAGGCAGTCAGAAATTCCAATGCAACCCCTGTAAAAATTTGAAAATTTTTTTTCATCCCCAATTTGAAAATTGTTTATGTAGAATTAAGCTCGCACCTTTCCTGAGTTCAAATCTGCTTTTGGGGTTGTGCTGCGACTTATAGTTTTCGAGAAAATGGGATTCTTGTAACGCTCTTCGAGGCAGTCAGAAATTCCAATGCAACCCCTGTAAAAATTTCAAAATTTTTTTTTCATCCCCAATTTGAAAATTGTTTATGTAGAATTAAGCTCGCACCTTTCCTGAGTTCAAATCTGCTTTTGGGGTTGTGCTGCGACTTATAGTTTTCGAGAAAATGGGATTCTTGTAACGCTCTTCGAGGCAGTCAGAAATTCCAATGCAACCCCTGTAAAAATTTGAAAATTTTTTTTTCATCCCCAATTTGAAAATTGTTTATGTAGAATTAAGCTCGCACCTTTCCTGAGTTCAAATCTGCTTTTGGGGTTGTGCTGCGACTTATAGTTTTCGAGAAAATGGGATTCTTGTAACGCTCTTCGAGGCAGTCAGAAATTCCAATGCAACCCCTGTACAAATTTGAAAATTTTTTTTTCATCCCCAATTTGAAAATTGTTTATGTAGAATTAAGCTCGCACCTTTCCTGAGTTCAAATCTGCTTTTGGGGTTGTGCTGCGACTTATAGTTTTCGAGAAAATGGGATTCTTGTAACGCTCTTCGAGGCAGTCAGAAATTCCAATGCAACCCCTGTAAAATTTTGAAAATTTTTTTTTCATCCCCAATTTGAAAATTGTTTATGTAGAATTAAGCTCGCACCTTTCCTGAGTTCAAATCTGCTTTTGGGGTTGTGCTGCGACTTATAGTTTTCGAGAAAATGGGATTCTTGTAACGCTCTTCGAGGCAGTCAGAAATTCCAATGCAACCCCTGTAAAAATTTCAAAATTTTTTTTTCATCCCCAATTTGAAAATTGTTTATGTAGAATTAAGCTCGCACCTTTCCTGAGTTCAAATCTGCTTTTGGGGTTGTGCTGCGACTTATAGTTTTCGAGAAAATGGGATTCTTGTAACGCTCTTCGAGGCAGTCAGAAATTCCAATGCAACCCCTGTAAAATTTTGAAAATTTTTTTTTCATCCCCAATTTGAAAATTGTTTATGTAGAATTAAGCTCGCACCTTTCCTGAGTTCAAATCTGCTTTTGGGGTTGAGCTGCGACTTATAGTTTTCGAGAAAATGGGATTTTTGTAACGCTCTTCGAGGCAGTCAGAAATTCCAATGCAACCCCTGTAAAAATTTGAAAATTTTTTTTTCATCCCCAATTTGAAAATTGTTTATGTAGAATTAAGCTCGCACCTTTCCTGAGTTCAAATCTGCTTTTGGGGTTGAGCTGCGACTTATAGTTTTCGAGAAAATGGGATTTTTGTAACGCTCTTCGAGGCAGTCAGAAATTCCAATGCAACCCCTGTAAAAATTTGAAAATTTTTTTTCATCCCCAATTTGAAAATTGTTTATGTAGAATTAAGCTCGCACCTTTCCTGAGTTCAAATCTGCTTTTGGGGTTGTGCTGCGACTTATAGTTTTCGAGAAAATGGGATTCTTGTAACGCTCTTCGAGGCAGTCAGAAATTCCAATGCAACCCCTGTAAAAATTTCAAAATTTTTTTTTCATCCCCAATTTGAAAATTGTTTATGTAGAATTAAGCTCGCACCTTTCCTGAGTTCAAATCTGCTTTTGGGGTTGTGCTGCGACTTATAGTTTTCGAGAAAATGGGATTCTTGTAACGCTCTTCGAGGCAGTCAGAAATTCCAATGCAACCCCTGTAAAAATTTGAAAATTTTTTTTTCATCCCCAATTTGAAAATTGTTTATGTAGAATTAAGCTCGCACCTTTCCTGAGTTCAAATCTGCTTTTGGGGTTGTGCTGCGACTTATAGTTTTCGAGAAAATGGGATTCTTGTAACGCTCTTCGAGGCAGTCAGAAATTCCAATGCAACCCCTGTAAAAATTTCAAAATTTTTTTTTCATCCCCAATTTGAAAATTGTTTATGTAGAATTAAGCTCGCACCTTTCCTGAGTTCAAATCTGCTTTTGGGGTTGTGCTGCGACTTATAGTTTTCGAGAAAATGGGATTCTTGTAACGCTCTTCGAGGCAGTCAGAAATTCCAATGCAACCCCTGTAAAAATTTGAAAATTTTTTTTTCATCCCCAATTTGAAAATTGTTTATGTAGAATTAAGCTCGCACCTTTCCTGAGTTCAAATCTGCTTTTGGGGTTGTGCTGCGACTTATAGTTTTCGAGAAAATGGGATTCTTGTAACGCTCTTCGAGGCAGTCAGAAATTCCAATGCAACCCCTGTACAAATTTGAAAATTTTTTTTTCATCCCCAATTGGAAAATTGTTTATGTAGAATTAAGCTCGCACCTTTCCTGAGTTCAAATCTGCTTTTGGGGTTGTGCTGCGACTTATAGTTTTCGAGAAAATGGGATTCTTGTAACGCTCTTCGAGGCAGTCAGAAATTCCAATGCAACCCCTGTAAAATTTTGAAAATTTTTTTTTCATCCCCAATTTGAAAATTGTTTATGTAGAATTAAGCTCGCACCTTTCCTGAGTTCAAATCTGCTTTTGGGGTTGAGCTGCGACTTATAGTTTTCGAGAAAATGGGATTTTTGTAACGCTCTTCGAGGCAGTCAGAAATTCCAATGCAACCCCTGTAAAAATTTGAAAATTTTTTTTTCATCCCCAATTTGAAAATTGTTTATGTAGAATTAAGCTCGCACCTTTCCTGAGTTCAAATCTGCTTTTGGGGTTGTGCTGCGACTTATAGTTTTCGAGAAAATGGGATTCTTGTAACGCTCTTCGAGGCAGTCAGAAATTCCAATGCAACCCCTGTAAAAATTTGAAAATTTTTTTTTCATCCCCAATTTGAAAATTGTTTATGTAGAATTAAGCTCGCACCTTTCCTGAGTTCAAATCTGCTTTTGGGGTTGTGCTGCGACTTATAGTTTTCGAGAAAATGGGATTCTTGTAACGCTCTTCGAGGCAGTCAGAAATTCCAATGCAACCCCTGTAAAATTTTGAAAATTTTTTTTTCATCCCCAATTTGAAAATTGTTTATGTAGAATTAAGCTCGCACCTTTCCTGAGTTCAAATCTGCTTTTGGGGTTGAGCTGCGACTTATAGTTTTCGAGAAAATGGGATTTTTGTAACGCTCTTCGAGGCAGTCAGAAATTCCAATGCAACCCCTGTAAAATTTTGAAAATTGTTTTTTCATCCCCAATTTGAAAATTGTTTATGTAGAATTAAGCTCGCACCTTTCCTGAGTTCAAATCTGCTTTTGGGGTTGTGCTGCGACTTATAGTTTTCGAGAAAATGGGATTCTTGTACCGCTCTTCGAGGCAGTCAGAAATTCCAATGCAACCCCTGTAAAAATTTCAAAATTTTTTTTTCATCCCCAATTTGAAAATTGTTTATGTAGAATTAAGCTCGCACCTTTCCTGAGTTCAAATATGCTTTTGGGGTTGTGCTGCGACTTATAGTTTTCGAGAAAATGGGATTCTTGTAACGCTCTTCGAGGCAGTCAGAAATTCCAATGCAACCCCTGTAAAAATTTGAAAATTTTTTTTTCATCCCCAATTTGAAAATTGTTTATGTAGAATTAAGCTCGCACCTTTCCTGAGTTCAAATCTGCTTTTGGGGTTGTGCTGCGACTTATAGTTTTCGAGAAAATGGGATTCTTGTAACGCTCTTCGAGGCAGTCAGAAATTCCAATGCAACCCCTGTAAAAATTTCAAAATTTTTTTTTCATCCCCAATTTGAAAATTGTTTATGTAGAATTAAGCTCGCACCTTTCCTGAGTTCAAATCTGCTTTTGGGGTTGTGCTGCGACTTATAGTTTTCGAGAAAATGGGATTCTTGTAACGCTCTTCGAGGCAGTCAGAAATTCCAATGCAACCCCTGTAAAAATTTGAAAATTTTTTTTTCATCCCCAATTTGAAAATTGTTTATGTAGAATTAAGCTCGCACCTTTCCTGAGTTCAAATCTGCTTTTAGGGTTGTGCTGCGACTTATAGTTTTCGAGAAAATGGGATTCTTGTAACGCTCTTCGAGGCAGTCAGAAATTCCAATGCAACCCCTGTAAAAATTTCAAAATTTTTTTTTCATCCCCAATTTGAAAATTGTTTATGTAGAATTAAGCTCGCACCTTTCCTGAGTTCAAATCTGCTTTTGGGGTTGTGCTGCGACTTATAGTTTTCGAGAAAATGGGATTCTTGTAACGCTCTTCGAGGCAGTCAGAAATTCCAATGCAACCCCTGTAAAAATTTGAAAATTTTTTTTTCATCCCCAATTTGAAAATTGTTTATGTAGAATTAAGCTCGCACCTTTCCTGAGTTCAAATCTGCTTTTGGGGTTGTGCTGCGACTTATAGTTTTCGAGAAAATGGGATTCTTGTAACGCTCTTCGAGGCAGTCAGAAATTCCAATGCAACCCCTGTAAAAATTTGAAAATTTTTTTTTCATCCCCAATTTGAAAATTGTTTATGTAGAATTAAGCTCGCACCTTTCCTGAGTTCAAATCTGCTTTTGGGGTTGAGCTGCGACTTATAGTTTTCGAGAAAATGGGATTTTTGTAACGCTCTTCGAGGCAGTCAGAAATTCCAATGCAACCCCTGTAAAATTTTGAAAATTGTTTTTTCATCCCCAATTTGAAAATTGTTTATGTAGAATTAAGCTCGCACCTTTCCTGAGTTCAAATCTGCTTTTGGGGTTGTGCTGCGACTTATAGTTTTCGAGAAAATGGGATTCTTGTAACGCTCTTCGAGGCAGTCAGAAATTCCAATGCAACCCCTGTAAAAATTTGAAATTTTTTTTTTTCATCCCCAATTTGAAAATTGTTTATGTAGAATTAAGCTCGCACCTTTCCTGAGTTCAAATCTGCTTTTGGGGTTGTGCTGCGACTTATAGTTTTCGAGAAAATGGGATTCTTGTAACGCTCTTCGAGGCAGTCAGAAATTCCAATGCAACCCCTGTACAAATTTGAAAATTTTTTTTTCATCCCCAATTTGAAAATTGTTTATGTAGAATTAAGCTCGCACCTTTCCTGAGTTCAAATCTGCTTTTGGGGTTGTGCTGCGACTTATAGTTTTCGAGAAAATGGGATTTTTGTAACGCTCTTCGAGGCAGTCAGAAATTCCAATGCAACCCCTGTAAAATTTTGAAAATTTTTTTTTCATCCCCAATTTGAAAATTGTTTATGTAGAATTAAGCTCGCACCTTTCCTGAGTTCAAATCTGCTTTTGGGGTTGAGCTGCGACTTATAGTTTTCGAGAAAATGGGATTTTTGTAACGCTCTTCGAGGCAGTCAGAAATTCCAATGCAACCCCTGTAAAATTTTGAAAATTGTTTTTTCATCCCCAATTTGAAAATTGTTTATGTAGAATTAAGCTCGCACCTTTCCTGAGTTCAAATCTGCTTTTGGGGTTGTGCTGCGACTTATAGTTTTCGAGAAAATGGGATTCTTGTAACGCTCTTCGAGGCAGTCAGAAATTCCAATGCAACCCCTGTAAAAATTTGAAAATTTTTTTTTCATCCCCAATTTGAAAATTGTTTATGTAGAATTAAGCTCGCACCTTTCCTGAGTTCAAATATGCTTTTGGGGTTGTGCTGCGACTTATAGTTTTCGAGAAAATGGGATTCTTGTAACGCTCTTCGAGGCAGTCAGAAATTCCAATGCAACCCCTGTAAAAATTTGAAAATTTTTTTTTCATCCCCAATTTGAAAATTGTTTATGTAGAATTAAGCTCGCACCTTTCCTGAGTTCAAATCTGCTTTTGGGGTTGTGCTGCGACTTATAGTTTTCGAGAAAATGGGATTCTTGTAACGCTCTTCGAGGCAGTCAGAAATTCCAATGCAACCCCTGTAAAAATTTGAAAATTTTTTTTTCATCCCCAATTTGAAAATTGTTTATGTAGAATTAAGCTCGCACCTTTCCTGAGTTCAAATCTGCTTTTGGGATTGTGCTGCGACTTATAGTTTTCGAGAAAAGGGGATTTTTGTAACGCTCTTCGAGGCAGTCAGAAATTCCAATGCAACTCCTGTAAAAATTTAAAATTTTTTTTTTCATCCCCAATTTGAAAATTGTTTATGTAGAATTAAGCTCGAACCTTTCCTGAGTTCAAATCTGCTTTTGGGGTTGTGCTGCGACTTATAGTTTTCGAGAAAAGGGGATTTTTGTAACGCTCTTCGAGGCAGTCAGAAATTCCAATGCAACCCCTGTAAAAATTTGAAAATTTTTTTTTCATCCCCAATTTGAAAATTGTTTATGTAGAATTAAGCTCGCACCTTTCCTGAGTTCAAATCTGCTTTTGGGGTTGTGCTGCGACTTATAGTTTTCGAGAAAATGGGATTCTTGTAACGCTCTTCGAGGCAGTCAGAAATTCCAATGCAACCCCTGTAAAAATTTGAAAATTTTTTTTTCATCCCCAATTTGAAAATTGTTTATGTAGAATTAAGCTCGCACCTTTCCTGAGTTCAAATCTGCTTTTGGGGTTGTGCTGCGACTTATAGTTTTCGAGAAAATGGGATTCTTGTAACGCTCTTCGAGGCAGTCAGAAATTCCAATGCAACCCCTGTAAAAATTTGAAAATTTTTTTTTCATCCCCAATTTGAAAATTGTTTATGTAGAATTAAGCTCGCACCTTTCCTGAGTTCAAATCTGCTTTTGGGATTGTGCTGCGACTTATAGTTTTCGAGAAAAGGGGATTTTTGTAACGCTCTTCGAGGCAGTCAGAAATTCCAATGCAACTCCTGTAAAAATTTAAAATTTTTTTTTTCATCCCCAATTTGAAAATTGTTTATGTAGAATTAAGCTCGAACCTTTCCTGAGTTCAAATCTGCTTTTGGGGTTGTGCTGCGACTTATAGTTTTCGAGAAAATGGGATTCTTGTAACGCTCTTCGAGGTAGTCAGAAAGTCCAATGCAACCCCTGTAGAAATTTGAAAATTTGTTTTTCATCCCCAATTTGAAAATTGTGTATGTAGAATTAAGCTCGCACCTTTCCTGAGTTCAAATCTGCTTTTGGGGTTGTGCTGCGACTTATAGTTTTCGAGAAAATGGGATTTTTGTAACGCTCTTCGAGGCAGTCAGAAATTCCAATGCAACCCCTGTAAAAATTTGAAAATTTTTTCTTCATCCCCAATTTGAAAATTGTTTATGTAGAATTAAGCTCGCACCTTTCCTGAGTTCAAATCTGCTTTTGGGGTTGTGCTGCGACTTATAGTTTTCGAGAAAATGGGATTCTTGTAACGCTCTTCGAGGCAGTCAGAAATTCCAATGCAACTCCTGTAAAAATTTAAAAATTTTTTTTTCATTCCCAATTTGAAAATTGTTTATGTAGAATTAAGCTCGAACCTTTCCTGAGTTCAAATCTGCTTTTGGGGTTGTGCTGCGACTTATAGTTTTCGAGAAAATGGGATTCTTGTAACGCTCTTCGAGGCAGTCAGAAATTCCAATACAACCCCTGTAAAAATTTGAAAATTTTTTTTTCATCCCCAATTTGAAAATTGTTTATGTAGAATTAAGCTCGAACCTTTCCTGAGTTCAAATCTGCTTTTGGGGTTGTGCTGCGACTTATAGTTTTCGAGAAAATGGGATTCTTGTAACGCTCTTCGAGGCAGTCAGAAATTCCAATGCAACCCCTGTAAAAATTTGAAAATTTTTTTTCATCCCCAATTTGAAAATTGTTTATGTAGAATTAAGCTCGCACCTTTCCTGAGTTCAAATCTGCTTTTGGGGTTGTGCTGCGACTTATAGTTTTCGAGAAAATGGGATTTTTGTAACGCTCTTCGAGGCAGTCAGAAATTCCAATGCAACCCCTGTAAAAATTTGAAAATTTTTTTTTCATTCCCAATTTGAAAATTGTTTATGTAGAATTAAGCTCGCACCTTTCCTGAGTTCAAATCTGCTTTTGGGATTGTGCTGCGACTTATAGTTTTCGAGAAAATGGGATTCTTGTAACGCTCTTCGAGGCAGTCAGAAATTCCAATGCAACCCCTGTAAAAATTTGAAAATTTTTTTTTCATCCCCAATTTGAAAATTGTTTATGTAGAATTAAGCTCGCACCTTTCCTGAGTTCAAATCTGCTTTTGGGGTTGTGCTGCGACTTATAGTTTTCGAGAAAATGGGATTTTTGTAACGCTCTTCGAGGCAGTCAGAAATTCCAATGCAACCCCTGTAAAAATTTCAAAATTTTTTCTTCATCCCCAATTTGAAAATTGTTTATGTAGAATTAAGCTCGCACCTTTCCTGAGTTCAAATCTGCTTTTGGGGTTGTGCTGCGACTTATAGTTTTCGAGAAAATGGGATTCTTGTAACGCTCTTCGAGGCAGTCAGAAATTCCAATGCAACTCCTGTAAAAATTTAAAAATTTTTTTTTCATTCCCAATTTGAAAATTGTTTATGTAGAATTAAGCTCGAACCTTTCCTGAGTTCAAATCTGCTTTTGGGGTTGTGCTGCGACTTATAGTTTTCGAGAAAATGGGATTCTTGTAACGCTCTTCGAGGCAGTCAGAAATTCCAATACAACCCCTGTAAAAATTTGAAAATTTTTTTTTCATCCCCAATTTGAAAATTGTTTATGTAGAATTAAGCTCGAACCTTTCCTGAGTTCAAATCTGCTTTTGGGGTTGTGCTGCGACTTATAGTTTTCGAGAAAATGGGATTCTTGTAACGCTCTTCGAGGCAGTCAGAAATTCCAATACAACCCCTGTAAAAATTTGAAAATTTTTTTTTCATCCCCAATTTGAAAATTGTTTATGTAGAATTAAGCTCGCACCTTTCCTGAGTTCAAATCTGCTTTTGGGATTGTGCTGCGACTTATAGTTTTCGAGAAAATGGGATTCTTGTAACGCTCTTCGAGGCAGTCAGAAATTCCAATGCAACCCCTGTAAAAATTTGAAAATTTTTGTTCATCCCCAATTTGAAAATTGTTTATGTAGAATTAAGCTCGCACCTTTCCTGAGTTCAAATCTGCTTTTGGGGTTGTGCTGCGACTTATAGTTTTCGAGAAAATGGGATTCTTGTAACGCTCTTCGAGGCAGTCAGAAATTCCAATACAACCCCTGTAAAAATTTGAAAATTTTTTTTTCATCCCCAATTTGAAAATTGTTTATGTAGAATTAAGCTCGCACCTTTCCTGAGTTCAAATCTGCTTTTGGGATTGTGCTGCGACTTATAGTTTTCGAGAAAAGGGGATTTTTGTAACGCTCTTCGAGGCAGTCAGAAATTCCAATGCAACCCCTGTAAAAATTTGAAAATTTTTTTTTCATCCCCAATTTGAAAATTGTTTATGTAGAATTAAGCTCGCACCTTTCCTGAGTTCAAATCTGCTTTTGGGGTTGTGCTGCGACTTATAGTTTTCGAGAAAATGGGATTTTTGTAACGCTCTTCGAGGCAGTCAGAAATTCCAATGCAACCCCTGTAAAAATTTGAAAATTTTTTTTTCATCCCCAATTTGAAAATTGTTTATGTAGAATTAAGCTCGCACCTTTCCTGAGTTCAAATCTGCTTTTGGGGTTGTGCTGCGACTTATAGTTTTCGAGAAAATGGGATTCTTGTAACGCTCTTCGAGGCAGTCAGAAATTCCAATGCAACTCCTGTAAAAATTTAAAAATTTTTTTTTCATCCCCAATTTGAAAATTGTTTATGTAGAATTAAGCTCGAACCTTTCCTGAGTTCAAATCTGCTTTTGGGGTTGTGCTGCGACTTATAGTTTTCGAGAAAATGGGATTCTTGTAACGCTCTTCGAGGCAGTCAGAAATTCCAATACAACCCCTGTAAAAATTTGAAAATTTTTTTTTCATCCCCAATTTGAAAATTGTTTATGTAGAATTAAGCTCGCACCTTTCCTGAGTTCAAATCTGCTTTTGGGATTGTGCTGCGACTTATAGTTTTCGAGAAAATGGGATTCTTGTAACGCTCTTCGAGGCAGTCAGAAATTCCAATGCAACCCCTGTAAAAATTTGAAAATTTTTTTTCATCCCCAATTTGAAAATTGTTTATGTAGAATTAAGCTCGCACCTTTCCTGAGTTCAAATCTGCTTTTGGGGTTGTGCTGCGACTTATAGTTTTCGAGAAAATGGGATTCTTGTAACGCTCTTCGAGGCAGTCAGAAATTCCAATACAACCCCTGTAAAAATTTGAAAATTTTTTTTTCATCCCCAATTTGAAAATTGTTTATGTAGAATTAAGCTCGCACCTTTCCTGAGTTCAAATCTGCTTTTGGGGTTGTGCTGCGACTTATAGTTTTCGAGAAAATGGGATTTTTGTAACGCTCTTCGAGGCAGTCAGAAATTCCAATGCAACCCCTGTAAAAATTTGAAAATTTTTTTTTCATCCCCAATTTGAAAATTGTTTATGTAGAATTAAGCTCGCACCTTTCCTGAGTTCAAATCTGCTTTTGGGGTTGTGCTGCGACTTATAGTTTTCGAGAAAATGGGATTCTTGTAACGCTCTTCGAGGCAGTCAGAAATTCCAATGCAACTCCTGTAAAAATTTAAAAATTTTTTTTTCATCCCCAATTTGAAAATTGTTTATGTAGAATTAAGCTCGAACCTTTCCTGAGTTCAAATCTGCTTTTGGGGTTGTGCTGCGACTTATAGTTTTCGAGAAAATGGGATTCTTGTAACGCTCTTCGAGGCAGTCAGAAATTCCAATACAACCCCTGTAAAAATTTGAAAATTTTTTTTTCATCCCCAATTTGAAAATTGTTTATGTAAAATTAAGCTCGCACCTTTCCTGAGTTCAAATCTGCTTTTGGGATTGTGCTGCGACTTATAGTTTTCGAGAAAATGGGATTCTTGTAACGCTCTTCGAGGCAGTCAGAAATTCCAATGCAACCCCTGTAAAAATTTGAAAATTTTTTTTCATCCCCAATTTGAAAATTGTTTATGTAGAATTAAGCTCGCACCTTTCCTGAGTTCAAATCTGCTTTTGGGGTTGTGCTGCGACTTATAGTTTTCGAGAAAATGGGATTCTTGTAACGCTCTTCGAGGCAGTCAGAAATTCCAATACAACCCCTGTAAAAATTTGAAAATTTTTTTTTCATCCCCAATTTGAAAATTGTTTATGTAGAATTAAGCTCGCACCTTTCCTGAGTTCAAATCTGCTTTTGGGATTGTGCTGCGACTTATAGTTTTCGAGAAAAGGGGATTTTTGTAACGCTCTTCGAGGCAGTCAGAAATTCCAATGCAACCCCTGTAAAAATTTGAAAATTTTTTTTCATCCCCAATTTGAAAATTGTTTATGTAGAATTAAGCTCGCACCTTTCCTGAGTTCAAATCTGCTTTTGGGGTTGTGCTGCGACTTATAGTTTTCGAGAAAATGGGATTTCTGTAACGCTCTTCGAGGCATTCAGAAATTCCAATGCAACCCCTGTAAAAATTTGAAAATTTTTTTTTCATCCCCAATTTGAAAATTGTTTATGTAGAATTAAGCTCGCACCTTTCCTGAGTTCAAATCTGCTTTTTGGGGTTGAGCTGCGACTTATAGTTTTCGAGAAAAGGGGATTTTTGTAACGCTCTTCGAGGCAGTCAGAAATTCCAATGCAACCCCTGTAAAAATTTGAATATTTTTTTTTCATCCCCAATATTGTTAATTGTTTATGTAGAATTAAGCTCACACCTTTCCTGAGTTCAAATCTGCTTTTGGGGTTGTGCTGCGACTTATAGTTTTCGAGAAAATGGAATTTTTGTAACGCTCTTCGAGGCAGTCAGAAATTCCAATGCAACCCCTGTAAAAATTTGAAAATTTTTTTTTCATCCCCAATTTGAAAATTGTTTATGCAGAATTAAGCTCGCACCTTTCCTGAGTTCAAATCTGCTTTTGGGGTTGTGCTGCGACTTATAGTTTTCGAGAAAATGGGATTCTTGTAACGCTCTTCGAGGCAGTCAGAAATTCCAATGCAACTCCTGTAAAAATTTAAAATTTTTTTTTTCATCCCCAATTTGAAAATTGTTTATGTAGAATTAAGCTCGAACCTTTCCTGAGTTCAAATCTGCTTTTGGGGTTGTGCTGCGACTTATAGTTTTCGAGAAAATGGGATTCTTGTAACGCTCTTCGAGGCAGTCAGAAATTCCAATACAACCCCTGTAAAAATTTGAAAATTTTTTTTCATCCCCAATTTGAAAATTGTTTATGTAGAATTAAGCTCGCACCTTTCCTGAGTTCAAATCTGCTTTTGGGATTGTGCTGCGACTTATAGTTTTCGAGAAAATGGGATTCTTGTAACGCTCTTCGAGGCAGTCAGAAATTCCAATGCAACCCCTGTAAAAATTTGAAAATTTTTTTTCATCCCCAATTTGAAAATTGTTTATGTAGAATTAAGCTCGCACCTTTCCTGAGTTCAAATCTGCTTTTGGGGTTGTGCTGCGACTTATAGTTTTCGAGAAAATGGGATTCTTGTAACGCTCTTCGAGGCAGTCAGAAATTCCAATACAACCCCTGTAAAAATTTGAAAATTTTTTTTTCATCCCCAATTTGAAAATTGTTTATGTAGAATTAAGCTCGCACCTTTCCTGAGTTCAAATCTGCTTTTGGGATTGTGCTGCGACTTATAGTTTTCGAGAAAAGGGGATTTTTGTAACGCTCTTCGAGGCAGTCAGAAATTCCAATGCAACCCCTGTAAAAATTTGAAAATTTTTTTTCATCCCCAATTTGAAAATTGTTTATGTAGAATTAAGCTCGCACCTTTCCTGAGTTCAAATCTGCTTTTGGGGTTGTGCTGCGACTTATAGTTTTCGAGAAAATGGGATTTCTGTAACGCTCTTCGAGGCATTCAGAAATTCCAATGCAACCCCTGTAAAAATTTGAAAATTTTTTTTTCATCCCCAATTTGAAAATTGTTTATGTAGAATTAAGCTCGCACCTTTCCTGAGTTCAAATCTGCTTTTTGGGGTTGAGCTGCGACTTATAGTTTTCGAGAAAAGGGGATTTTTGTAACGCTCTTCGAGGCAGTCAGAAATTCCAATGCAACCCCTGTAAAAATTTGAATATTTTTTTTTCATCCCCAATATTGTTAATTGTTTATGTAGAATTAAGCTCACACCTTTCCTGAGTTCAAATCTGCTTTTGGGGTTGTGCTGCGACTTATAGTTTTCGAGAAAATGGAATTTTTGTAACGCTCTTCGAGGCAGTCAGAAATTCCAATGCAACCCCTGTAAAAATTTGAAAATTTTTTTTTCATCCCCAATTTGAAAATTGTTTATGCAGAATTAAGCTCGCACCTTTCCTGAGTTCAAATCTGCTTTTGGGGTTGTGCTGCGACTTATAGTTTTCGAGAAAATGGAATTTTTGTAACGCTCTTCGAGGCAGTCAGAAATTCCAATGCAACCCCTGTAAAAATTTTAAAATTTTTTTTTCATCCCCAATTTGAAAATTGTTTATGTAGAATTAAGCTCGCACCTTTCCTGAGTTCAAATCTGCTTTTGGGGTTGTGCTGCGGCTTATAGTTTTCGAGAAAATGGGATTTTTGTAACGCTCTTCGAGGCAGTCAGAAATTCCAATGCAACCCCTGTAAAAATTTGAAAATTTTTTTTTCATCCCCAATTTGAAAATTGTTTATGTAGAATTAAGCTCGCACCTTTCCTGAGTTCAAATCTGCTTTTGGGGTTGTGCTGCGACTTATAGTGTTCGAGAAAATGGGATTTTTGTAACGCTCTTCGAGGCAGCCAGAAATTCCAATGCAACCCCTGTAAAAATTTGAAAATTTTTTTTTCATCCCCAATTTGAAAATTGTTTATGTAGAATTAAGCTCGCACCTTTCCTGAGTTCAAATCTGCTTTTGGGGTTGTGCTGCGACTTATAGTTTTCGAGAAAATGGGATTTTTGTAACGCTCTTCGAGGCAGTCAGAAATTCCAATGCAACCCCTGTAAAAATTTGAAAATTTTTTTTTCATCCCCAATTTGAAAATTGTTTATGTAGAATTAAGCTCGCACCTTTCCTGAGTTCAAATCTGCTTTTTGGGGTTGAGCTGCGACTTATAGTTTTCGAGAAAATGGGATTCTTGTAACGCTCTTCGAGGCAGTCAGAAATTCCAATGCAACCCCTGTAAAAATTTGAAAATTTTTTTTTCATCCCCAATTTGAAAATTGTTTATGTAGAATTAAGCTCGCACCTTTCCTGAGTTCAAATCTGCTTTTGGGGTTGTGCTGCGACTTATAGTTTTCGAGAAAATGGGATTTCTGTAACGCTCTTCGAGGCAGTCAGAAATTCCAATGCAACCCCTGTAAAAATTTGAAAATTTTTCTTTCATCCCCAATTTGAAAATTGTTTATGTAGAATTAAGCTCGCACCTTTCCTGAGTTCAAATCTGCTTTTGGGGTTGTGCTGCGACTTATAGTTTTCGAGAAAATGGGATTCGTGTAACGCTCTTCGAGGCAGTCAGAAATTCCAATGCAACCCCTGTAAAAATTTGAAAATTTTTTTTTTATCCCCAATTTGAAAATTGTTTATGTAGAATTAAGCTCGCACCTTTCCTGAGTTCAAATCTGCTTTTGGGGTTGTGCTGCGACTTATAGTTTTCGAGAAAATGGGATTTCTGTAACGCTCTTCGAGGCATTCAGAAATTCCAATGCAACCCCTGTAAAAATTTGAAAATTTTTTTTTCATCCCCAATTTGAAAATTGTTTATGTAGAATTAAGCTCGCACCTTTCCTGAGTTCAAATCTGCTTTTTGGGGTTGAGCTGCGACTTATAGTTTTCGAGAAAAGGGGATTTTTGTAACGCTCTTCGAGGCAGTCAGAAATTCCAATGCAACCCCTGTAAAAATTTGAATATTTTTTTTTCATCCCCAATATTGTTAATTGTTTATGTAGAATTAAGCTCACACCTTTCCTGAGTTCAAATCTGCTTTTGGGGTTGTGCTGCGACTTATAGTTTTCGAGAAAATGGAATTTTTGTAACGCTCTTCGAGGCAGTCAGAAATTCCAATGCAACCCCTGTAAAAATTTTAAAATTTTTTTTTCATCCCCAATTTGAAAATTGTTTATGCAGAATTAAGCTCGCACCTTTCCTGAGTTCAAATCTGCTTTTGGGGTTGTGCTGCGACTTATAGTTTTCGAGAAAATGGGATTCTTGTAACGCTCTTCGAGGCAGTCAGAAATTCCAATGCAACTCCTGTAAAAATTTAAAAATTTTTTTTTCATCCCCAATTTGAAAATTGTTTATGTAGAATTAAGCTCGAACCTTTCCTGAGTTCAAATCTGCTTTTGGGGTTGTGCTGCGACTTATAGTTTTCGAGAAAATGGGATTCTTGTAACGCTCTTCGAGGCAGTCAGAAATTCCAATACAACCCCTGTAAAAATTTGAAAATTTTTTTTCATCCCCAATTTGAAAATTGTTTATGTAGAATTAAGCTCGCACCTTTCCTGAGTTCAAATCTGCTTTTGGGATTGTGCTGCGACTTATAGTTTTCGAGAAAATGGGATTCTTGTAACGCTCTTCGAGGCAGTCAGAAATTCCAATGCAACCCCTGTAAAAATTTGAAAATTTTTTTTCATCCCCAATTTGAAAATTGTTTATGTAGAATTAAGCTCGCACCTTTCCTGAGTTCAAATCTGCTTTTGGGGTTGTGCTGCGACTTATAGTTTTCGAGAAAATGGGATTCTTGTAACGCTCTTCGAGGCAGTCAGAAATTCCAATACAACCCCTGTAAAAATTTGAAAATTTTTTTTTCATCCCCAATTTGAAAATTGTTTATGTAGAATTAAGCTCGCACCTTTCCTGAGTTCAAATCTGCTTTTGGGATTGTGCTGCGACTTATAGTTTTCGAGAAAAGGGGATTTTTGTAACGCTCTTCGAGGCAGTCAGAAATTCCAATGCAACCCCTGTAAAAATTTGAAAATTTTTTTTCATCCCCAATTTGAAAATTGTTTATGTAGAATTAAGCTCGCACCTTTCCTGAGTTCAAATCTGCTTTTGGGGTTGTGCTGCGACTTATAGTTTTCGAGAAAATGGGATTTCTGTAACGCTCTTCGAGGCATTCAGAAATTCCAATGCAACCCCTGTAAAAATTTGAAAATTTTTTTTTCATCCCCAATTTGAAAATTGTTTATGTAGAATTAAGCTCGCACCTTTCCTGAGTTCAAATCTGCTTTTTGGGGTTGAGCTGCGACTTATAGTTTTCGAGAAAAGGGGATTTTTGTAACGCTCTTCGAGGCAGTCAGAAATTCCAATGCAACCCCTGTAAAAATTTGAATATTTTTTTTTCATCCCCAATATTGTTAATTGTTTATGTAGAATTAAGCTCACACCTTTCCTGAGTTCAAATCTGCTTTTGGGGTTGTGCTGCGACTTATAGTTTTCGAGAAAATGGAATTTTTGTAACGCTCTTCGAGGCAGTCAGAAATTCCAATGCAACCCCTGTAAAAATTTGAAAATTTTTTTTTCATCCCCAATTTGAAAATTGTTTATGCAGAATTAAGCTCGCACCTTTCCTGAGTTCAAATCTGCTTTTGGGGTTGTGCTGCGACTTATAGTTTTCGAGAAAATGGAATTTTTGTAACGCTCTTCGAGGCAGTCAGAAATTCCAATGCAACCCCTGTAAAAATTTGAAAATTTTTTTTTCATCCCCAATTTGAAAATTGTTTATGTAGAATTAAGCTCGCACCTTTCCTGAGTTCAAATCTGCTTTTGGGGTTGTGCTGCGGCTTATAGTTTTCGAGAAAATGGGATTTTTGTAACGCTCTTCGAGGCAGTCAGAAATTCCAATGCAACCCCTGTAAAAATTTGAAAATTTTTTTTTCATCCCCAATTTGAAAATTGTTTATGTAGAATTAAGCTCGCACCTTTCCTGAGTTCAAATCTGCTTTTGGGGTTGTGCTGCGACTTATAGTGTTCGAGAAAATGGGATTTTTGTAACGCTCTTCGAGGCAGCCAGAAATTCCAATGCAACCCCTGTAAAAATTTGAAAATTTTTTTTTCATCCCCAATTTGAAAATTGTTTATGTAGAATTAAGCTCGCACCTTTCCTGAGTTCAAATCTGCTTTTGGGGTTGTGCTGCGACTTATAGTTTTCGAGAAAATGGGATTTTTGTAACGCTCTTCGAGGCAGTCAGAAATTCCAATGCAACCCCTGTAAAAATTTGAAAATTTTTTTTTCATCCCCAATTTGAAAATTGTTTATGTAGAATTAAGCTCGCACCTTTCCTGAGTTCAAATCTGCTTTTTGGGGTTGAGCTGCGACTTATAGTTTTCGAGAAAATGGGATTCTTGTAACGCTCTTCGAGGCAGTCAGAAATTCCAATGCAACCCCTGTAAAAATTTGAAAATTTTTTTTTCATCCCCAATTTGAAAATTGTTTATGTAGAATTAAGCTCGCACCTTTCCTGAGTTCAAATCTGCTTTTGGGGTTGTGCTGCGACTTATAGTTTTCGAGAAAATGGGATTTCTGTAACGCTCTTCGAGGCAGTCAGAAATTCCAATGCAACCCCTGTAAAAATTTGAAAATTTTTCTTTCATCCCCAATTTGAAAATTGTTTATGTAGAATTAAGCTCGCACCTTTCCTGAGTTCAAATCTGCTTTTGGGGTTGTGCTGCGACTTATAGTTTTCGAGAAAATGGGATTCGTGTAACGCTCTTCGAGGCAGTCAGAAATTCCAATGCAACCCCTGTAAAAATTTGAAAATTTTTTTTTTATCCCCAATTTGAAAATTGTTTATGTAGAATTAAGCTCGCACCTTTCCTGAGTTCAAATCTGCTTTTGGGGTTGTGCTGCGACTTATAGTTTTCGAGAAAATGGGATTCTTGTAACGCTCTTCGAGGCAGTCAGAAATTGCAATGCAACCCCTGTAAAAATTTGAAAATTTTTTTTTCATCCCCAATTTGAAAATTGTTTATGTAGAATTAAGCTCGCACCTTTCCTGAGTTCAAATCTGCTTTTGGGGTTGTGCTGCGACTTATAGTTTTCGAGAAAATGGGATTTTTGTAACGCTCTTCGAGGCAGTCAGAAATTCCAATGCAACCCCTGTAAAAATTTGAAAATTTTTTTTTCATCCCCAATTTGAAAATTGTTTATGTAGAATTAAGCTCGCACCTTTCCTGAGTTCAAATCTGCTTTTTGGGGTTGAGCTGCGACTTATAGTTTTCGAGAAAATGGGATTCTTGTAACGCTCTTCGAGGCAGTCAGAAATTCCAATGCAACCCCTGTAAAAATTTGAAAATTTTTTTTTCATCCCCAATTTGAAAATTGTTTATGTAGAATTAAGCTCGAACCTTTCCTGAGTTCAAATCTGCTTTTGGGGTTGTGCTGCGACTTATAGTTTTCGAGAAAATGGGATTTCTGTAACGCTCTTCGAGGCAGTCAGAAATTCCAATGCAACCCCTGTAAAAATTTGAAAATTTTTCTTTCATCCCCAATTTGAAAATTGTTTATGTAGAATTAAGCTCGCACCTTTCCTGAGTTCAAATCTGCTTTTGGGGTTGTGCTGCGACTTATAGTTTTCGAGAAAATGGGATTCTTGTAACGCTCTTCGAGGCAGTCAGAAATTCCAATGCAACCCCTGTAAAAATTTGAAAATTTTTTTTTCATCCCCAATTTGAAAATTGTTTATGTAGAATTAAGCTCGCACCTTTCCTGAGTTCAAATCTGCTTTTGGGGTTGAGCTGCGACTTATAGTTTTCGAGAAAATGGGATTCTTGTAACGCTCTTCGAGGCAGTCAGAAATTGCAATGCAACCCCTGTAAAAATTTGAAAATTTTTTTTTCATCCCCAATTTGAAAATTGTTTATGTAGAATTAAGCTCGCACCTTTCCTGAGTTCAAATCTGCTTTTGGGGTTGTGCTGCGACTTATAGTTTTCGAGAAAATGGGATTTTTGTAACGCTCTTCGAGGCAGTCAGAAATTCCAATGCAACCCCTGTAAAAATTTGAAAATTTTTTTTTCATCCCCAATTTGAAAATTGTTTATGTAGAATTAAGCTCGCACCTTTCCTGCCTTTGGGGTTGAGCTGCGACTTATAGTTTTCGAGAAAAGGGGATTTTTGTAACGCTCTTCGAGGCAGTCAGAAATTCCAATGCAACCAATGTAAAAATTTGAAAATTTTTTTTTCATCCCCAATTTGAAAATTGTTTATGTAGAATTAAGCTCGCACCTTTCCTGAGTTCAAATCTGCTTTTGGGGTTGTCCTGCGACTTATAGTTTTCGAGAAAATGGGATTTTTGTAACGCTCTTCGAGGCAGTCAGAAATTCCAATGCAACCCCTGTAAAAATTTGAAAATTTTTTTTTCATCCCCAATTTGAAAATTGTTTATGTAGAATTAAGCTCGCACCTTTCCTGAGTTCAAATCTGCTTTTTGGGGTTGAGCTGCGACTTATAGTTTTCGAGAAAATGGGATTCTTGTAACGCTCTTCGAGGCAGTCAGAAATTCCAATGCAACCCCTGTAAAAATTTGAAATTTTTTTTTCATCCCCAATTTGAAAATTGTTTATGTAGAATTAAGCTCGCACCTTTCCTGAGTTCAAATCTGCTTTTGGGGTTGTGCTGCGACTTATAGTTTTCGAGAAAATGGGATTTCTGTAACGCTCTTCGAGGCAGTCAGAAATTCCAATGCAACCCCTGTAAAAATTTGAAAATTTTTTTTTCATCCCCAATTTGAAAATTGTTTATGTAGAATTAAGCTCGCACCTTTCCTGAGTTCAAATCTGCTTTTGGGGTTGTGCTGCGACTTATAGTTTTCGAGAAAATGGGATTCTTGTAACGCTCTTCGAGGCAGTCAGAAATTCCAATACAACCCCTGTAAAAATTTGAAAATTTTTTTTTCATCCCCAATTTGAAAATTGTTTATGTAGAATTAAGCTCGCACCTTTTCTGAGTTCAAATCTGCTTTTGGGGTTGTGCTGCGACTTATAGTTTTCGAGAAAATGGGATTTTTGTAACGCTCTTCGAGGCAGTCAGAAATTCCAATGCAACCCCTGTAAAAATTTGAAAATTTTTTTTTCATCCCCAATTTGAAAATTGTTTATGTAGAATTAAGCTCGCACCTTTCCTGAGTTCAAATCTGCTTTTGGGGTTGAGCTGCGACTTATAGTTTTCGAGAAAATGGGATTCTTGTAACGCTCTTCGAGGCAGTCAGAAATTCCAATGCAACCCCTGTAAAAATTTGAAAATTTTTTTTTCATCCCCAATTTGAAAATTGTTTATGTAGAATTAAGCTCGCACCTTTCCTGAGTTCAAATCTGCTTTTGGGGTTGTGCTGCGACTTATAGTTTTCGAGAAAATGGGATTCTTGTAACGCTCTTCGAGGCAGTCAGAAATTCCAATGCAACCCCTGTAAAAATTTGAAAATTTTTTTTTCATCCAAAATTTGAAAATTGTTTATGTAGAATTAAGCTCGCACCTTTCCTGAGTTCAAATCTGCTTTTGGGGTTGTGCTGCGACTTATAGTTTTCGAGAAAATGGGATTCTTGTAACGCTCTTCGAGGCAGTCAGAAATTCCAATGCAACCCCTGTAAAAATTTGAAAATTTTTTTTTCATCCCCAATTTGAAAATTGTTTATGTAGAATTAAGCTCGCACCTTTCCTGAGTTCAAATCTGCTTTTGGGGTTGTGCTGCGACTTATAGTTTTCGAGAAAATGGGATTTTTGTAACGCTCTTCGAGCCAGTCAGAAATTCCAATGCAACCCCTGTAAAAATTTGAAAATTTTTTTTTCATCCCCAATTTGAAAATTGTTTATGTAGAATTAAGCTCGCACCTTTCCTGAGTTCAAATCTGCTTTTGGGGTTGAGCTGCGACTTATAGTTTTCGAGAAAATGGGATTCTTGTAACGCTCTTCGAGGCAGTCAGAAATTCCAATGCAACCCCTGTAAAATTTTGAAAATTTTTTTTTCATCCCCAATTTGAAAATTGTTTATGTAGAATTAAGCTCGCACCTTTCCTGAGTTCAAATCTGCTTTTGGGGTTGTGCTGCGACTTATAGTTTTCGAAAAAATGGGATTCTTGTAACGCTCTTCGAGGCAGTCAGAAATTCCAATGCAACCCCTGTAAAAATTTGAAAATTTTTCTTTCATCCCCAATTTGAAAATTGTTTATGTAGAATTAAGGTCGCACCTTTCCTGAGTTCAAATCTGCTTTTGGGGTTGTGCTGCGACTTATAGTTTTCGAGAAAATGGGATTTTTGTAACGCTCTTCGAGGCAGTCAGAAATTCCAATGCAACCCCTGTAAAAATTTGAAAATTTTTTTTTCATCCCCAATTTGAAAATTGTTTATGTAGAATTAAGCTCGCACCTTTCCTGAGTTCAAATCTGCTTTTGGGGTTGAGCTGCGACTTATAGTTTTCGAGAAAATGGGATTCTTGTAACGCTCTTCGAGGCAGTCAGAAATTCCAATGCAACCCCTGTAAAAATTTGAAAATTTTTTTTTCATCCCCAATTTGAAAATTGTTTATGTAGAATTAAGCTCGCACCTTTCCTGAGTTCAAATCTGCTTTTGGGGTTGTGCTGCGACTTATAGTTTTCGAGAAAATGGGATTCTTGTAACGCTCTTCGAGGCAGTCAGAAATTCCAATGCAACCCCTGTAAAAATTTGAAAATTTTTTTTTCATCCCCAATTTGAAAATTGTTTATGTAGAATTAAGCTCGCACCTTTCCTGAGTTCAAATCTGCTTTTGGGGTTGTGCTGCGACTTATAGTTTTCGAGAAAATGGGATTCTTGTAACGCTCTTCGAGGCAGTCAGAAATTCCAATGCAACCCCTATAAAAATTTGAAAATTTTTTTTTCATCCCCAATTTGAAAATTGTTTATGTAGAATTAAGCTCGCACCTTTCCTGAGTTCAAATCTGCTTTTGGGGTTGTGCTGCGACTTATAGTTTTCGAGAAAATGGGATTTTTGTAACGCTCTTCGAGGCAGTCAGAAATTCCAATGCAACCCCTGTAAAAATTTGAAAATTTTTTTTTCATCCCCAATTTGAAAATTGTTTATGTAGAATTAAGCTCGCACCTTTCCTGAGTTCAAATCTGCTTTTGGGGTTGAGCTGCGACTTATAGTTTTCGAGAAAATGGGATTCTTGTAACGCTCTTCGAGGCAGTCAGAAATTCCAATGCAACCCCTGTAAAAATTTGAAAATTTTTTTTTCATCCCCAATTTGAAAATTGTTTATGTAGAATTAAGCTCGCACCTTTCCTGAGTTCAAATCTGCTTTTGGGGTTGTGCTGCGACTTATAGTTTTCGAGAAAATGGGATTCTTGTAACGCTCTTCGAGGCAGTCAGAAATTCCAATGCAACCCCTGTAAAATTTTGAAAATTTTTTTTTCATCCCCAATTTGAAAATTGTTTATGTAGAATTAAGCTCGCACCTTTAATGAGTTCAAATCTGCTTTTGGGGTTGAGCTGCGACTTATAGTTTTCGAGAAAAGGGGATTTTTGTAACGCTCTTCGAGGCAGTCAGAAATTCCAATGCAACCCCTGTAAAAATTTGAAAATTTTTCTTTCATCCCCAATTTGAAAATTGTTTATGTAGAATTAAGCTCGCACCTTTCCTGAGTTCAAATCTGCTTTTGGGGTTGTGCTGCGACTTATAGTTTTCGAGAAAATGGGATTTTTGTAACGCTCTTCGAGGCAGTCAGAAATTCCAATGCAACCCCTGTAAAAATTTGAAAATTTTTTTTTCATCCCCAATTTGAAAATTGTTTATGTAGAATTAAGCTCGCACCTTTCCTGAGTTCAAATCTGCTTTTGGGGTTGAGCTGCGACTTATAGTTTTCGAGAAAATGGGATTCTTGTAACGCTCTTCGAGGCAGTCAGAAATTCCAATGCAACCCCTGTAAAAATTTGAAAATTTTTTTTTCATCCCCAATTTGAAAATTGTTTATGTAGAATTAAGCTCGCACCTTTCCTGAATTCAAATCTGCTTTTGGGGTTGTGCTGCGACTTATAGTTTTCGAGAAAATGGGATTCTTGTAACGCTCTTCGAGGCAGTCAGAAATTCCAATGCAACCCCTGTAAAATTTTGAAAATTTTTTTTTCATCCCCAATTTGAAAATTGTTTATGTAGAATTAAGCTCGCACCTTTAATGAGTTCAAATCTGCTTTTGGGGTTGAGCTGCGACTTATAGTTTTCGAGAAAATGGGATTTTTGTAACGCTCTTCGAGGCAGTCAGAAATTCCAATGCAACCCCTGTAAAAATTTGAAAATTTTTTTTTCATCCCCAATTTGAAAATTGTTTATGTAGAATTAAGCTCGCACCTTTCCTGAGTTCAAATCTGCTTTTGGGGTTGTGCTGCGACTTATAGTTTTCGCGAAAATAAAATTTTTGTAACGCTCTTCGAGGCAGTCAGAAATTAAAATGCAACCCCTGTAAAAATTTGAAAATTTTTTTTTCATCCCCAATTTGAAAATTGTTTATGTAGAATTAAGCTCGCATCTTTCCTGAGTTCAAATCTGCTTTTGGGGTTGAGCTGCGACTTATAGTTTTCGAGAAAAGGGGATTTTTGTAACGCTCTTCGAGGCAGTCAGAAATTCCAATGCAACCCCTGTAAAAATTTGAAAATTTTTTTTTCATCCCCAATTTGAAAATTGTTTATGTAGAATTAAGCTCGCACCTTTCCTGAGTTCAAATCTGCTTTTGGGGTTGTGCTGCGACTTATAGTTTTCTAGAAAATGGGATTTTTGTAACGCTCTTCGAGGCAGTCAGAAATTCCAATGCAACCCCTGTAAAAATTTGAAAATTTTTTTTTCATCCCCAATTTGAAAATTGTTTATGTAGAATTAAGCTCGCACCTTTCCTGAGTTCAAATCTGCTTTTGGGGTTGAGCTGCGACTTATAGTTTTCGAGAAAAGGGGATTTTTGTAACGCTCTTCGAGGCAGTCAGAAATTCCAATGCAACCCCTGTAAAAATTTGAAAATTTTTTTTTCATCCCCAATTTGAAAATTGTTTATGTAGAATTAAGCTCGCACCTTTCCTGAGTTCAAATCTGCTTTTGGGGTTGTGCTGCGACTTATAGTTTTCGAGAAAATGGGATTTTTGTAACGCTCTTCGAGGCAGTCAGAAATTCCAATGCAACCCCTGTAAAAATTTGAAAATTTTTTTTTCATCCCCAATTTGAAAATTGTTTATGTAGAATTAAGCTCGCACCTTTCCTGAGTTCAAACCTCCTTTACGGGTTGTGCTGCGACTTATAGTTTTCGAGAAAATGGGATTCTTGTAACGCTCTTCGAGGCAGTCAGAAAAAATTTGAAAATTTTTTTTTCATCCCCAATTTGAAAATTGTTTATGTAGAATTAAGCTCGCACCTTTCCTGAGTTCAAATCTGCTTTTGGGGTTGTGCTGCGACTTATAGTTTTCGAGAAAATGGGATTCTTGTAACGCTCTTCGAGGCAGTCAGAAATTCCAATGCAACCCCTGTAAAATTTTGAAAATTTTTTTTTCATCCCCAATTTGAAAATTGTTTATGTAGAATTATCTGCTTTTGGGGTTGTGCTGCGACTTATAGTTTTCGAGAAAATGGGATTCTTGTAACGCTCTTCGAGGCAGTCAGAAATTCCAATGCAACCCCTGTAAAATTTTGAAAATTTTTTTTTCATCCCCAATTTGAAAATTGTTTATGTAGAATTAAGCTCGCACCTTTAATGAGTTCAAATCTGCTTTTGGGGTTGAGCTGCGACTTATAGTTTTCGAGAAAATGGGATTTTTGTAACGCTCTTCGAGGCAGTCAGAAATTCCAATGCAACCCCTGTAAAAATTTGAAAATTTTTTTTTCATCCCCAATTTGAAAATTGTTTATGTAGAATTAAGCTCGCACCTTTCCTGCTTTTGGGGTTGAGCTGCGACTTATAGTTTTCGAGAAAAGGGGATTTTTGTAACGCTCTTCGAGGCAGTCAGAAATTCCAATGCAACCCCTGTAAAAATTTGAAAATTTTTTTTTCATCCCCAATTTGAAAATTGTTTATGTAGAATTAAGCTCGCACCTTTCCTGAGTTCAAATCTGCTTTTGGGGTTGTGCTGCGACTTATAGTTTTCGAGAAAATGGGATTCTTGTAACGCTCTTCGAGGCAGTCAGAAAAAATTTGAAAATTTTTTTTTCATCCCCAATTTGAAAATTGTTTATGTAGAATTAAGCTCGCACCTTTCCTGAGTTCAAATCTGCTTTTGGGGTTGTGCTGCGACTTATAGTTTTCGAGAAAATGGGATTCTTGTAACGCTCTTCGAGGCAGTCAGAAATTCCAATGCAACCCCTGTAAAATTTTGAAAATTTTTTTTTCATCCCCAATTTGAAAATTGTTTATGTAGAATTAAGCTCGCACCTTTAATGAGTTCAAATCTGCTTTTGGGGTTGAGCTGCGACTTATAGTTTTCGAGAAAATGGGATTTTTGTAACGCTCTTCGAGGCAGTCAGAAATTCCAATGCAACCCCTGTAAAAATTTGAAAATTTTTTTTTCATCCCCAATTTGAAAATTGTTTATGTAGAATTAAGCTCGCACCTTTCCTGCTTTTGGGGTTGAGCTGCGACTTATAGTGTTCGAGAAAAGGGGATTTTTGTAACGCTCTTCGAGGCAGTCAGAAATTCCAATGCAACCCCTGTAAAAATTTGAAAATTTTTTTTTCATCCCCAATTTGAAAATTGTTTATGTAGAATTAAGCTCGCACCTTTCCTGAGTTCAAATCTGCTTTTGGGGTTGTGCTGCGACTTATAGTTTTCGAGAAAATGGGATTTTTGTAACGCTCTTCGAGGCAGTCAGAAATTCCAATGCAACCCCTGTAAAAATTTGAAAATTTTTTTTTCATCCCCAATTTGAAAAGTGTTTATGTAGAATTAAGCTCGCACCTTTCCTGAGTTCAAATCTGCTTTTGGGGTTGTGCTGCGACTTATAGTTTTCGAGAAAATAGGATTCTTGTAACGCTCTTCGAGGCAGTCAGAAATTCCAATGCAACCCCTGTAAAAATTTGAAAATTTTTTTTTCATCCCCAATTTGAAAATTGTTTATGTAGAATTAAGCTCGCACCTTTCCTGAGTTCAAATCTGCTTTTGGGGTTGTGCTGCGACTTATAGTTTTCGAGAAAATGGGATTTTTGTAACGCTCTTCGAGGCAGTCAGAAATTCCAATGCAACCCCTGTAAAAATTTGAAAATTTTTTTTTCATCCCCAATTTGAAAATTGTTTATGTAGAATTAAGCTCGCACCTTTCCTGAGTTCAAATCTGCTTTTGGGGTTGTGCTGCGACTTATAGTTTTCGAGAAAATGGGATTCTTGTAACGCTCTTCGAGGCAGTCAGAAATTCCAATGCAACCCCTGTAAAAATTTGAAAATTTTTTTTTCATCCCCAATTTGAAAATTGTTTATGTAGAATTAAGCTCGCACGTTTCCTGAGTTCAAATCTGCTTTTGGGGTTGAGCTGCGACTTATAGTTTTCGAGAAAATGGGATTCTTGTAACGCTCTTCGAGGCAGTCAGAAATTCCAATGCAACCCCTGTAAAATTTTGAAAATTTTTTTTCATCCCCAATTTGAAAATTGTTTATGTAGAATTAAGCTCGCACCTTTCCTGAGTTCAAATCTGTTTTTGGGGTTGTGCTGCGACTTATAGTTTTCGAGAAAATGGGATTTCTGTAACGCTCTTCGAGGCAGTCAGAAATTCCAATGCAACCCCTGTAAAAATTTGAAAATTTTTTTTTCATCCCCAATTTGAAAATTGTTTATGTAGAATTAAGCTCGCACCTTTCCTGAGTTCAAATCTGCTTTTGGGGTTGTGCTGCGACTTATAGTTTTCGAGAAAATGGGATTCTTGTAACGCTCTTCGAGGCAGTCAGAAATTCCAATGCAACCCCTGTAAAAATTTAAAAATTTTTTTTTCATCCAGAATTTGAAAATTGTTTATGTAGAATTAAGCTCGCACCTTTCCTGAGTTCAAATCTGCTTTTGGGGTTGTGCTGCGACTTATAGTTTTCGAGAAAATGGGATTTTTGTAACGCTCTTCGAGGCAGTCAGAAATTCCAATGCAACCCCTGTAAAAATTTGAAAATTTTTTTTTCATCCCCAATTTGAAAATTGTTTATGTAGAATTAAGCTCGCACCTTTCCTGAGTTCAAATCTGCTTTTGGGGTTGAGCTGCGACTTATAGTTTTCGAGAAAATGGGATTCTTGTAACGCTCTTCGAGGCAGTCAGAAATTCCAATGCAACCCCTGTAAAATTTTGAAAATTTTTTTTTCATCCCCAATTTGAAAATTGTTTATGTAGAATTAAGCTCGCACCTTTAATGAGTTCAAATCTGCTTTTGGGGTTGAGCTGCGACTTATAGTTTTCGAGAAAATGGGATTTTTGTAACGCTCTTCGAGGCAGTCAGAAATTCCAATGCAACCCCTGTAAAAATTTGAAAATTTTTTTTTCATCCCCAATTTGAAAATTGTTTATGTAGAATTAAGCTCGCACCTTTCCTGAGTTCAAATCTGCTTTTGGGGTTGTGCTGCGACTTATAGTTTTCGCGAAAATGGAATTTTTGTAACGCTCTTCGAGGCAATCAGAAATTAAAATGCAACCCCTGTAAAAATTTGAAAAATTTTTTTTCAACCCCAATTTGAAAATTGTTTATGTAGAATTAAGCTCGCACCTTTCCTGAGTTCAAATCTGCTTTTGGGGTTGAGCTGCGACTTATAGTTTTCGAGAAAAGGGGATTTTTGTAACGCTCTTCGAGGCAGTCAGAAATTAAAATGCAACCCCTGTAAAAATTTGAAAATTTTTTTTTCATCCCCAATTTGAAAATTGTTTATGTAGAATTAAGCTCGCATCTTTCCTGAGTTCAAATCTGCTTTTGGGGTTGAGCTGCGACTTATAGTTTTCGAGAAAATGGGATTTTTGTAACGCTCTTCGAGGCAGTCAGAAATTCCAATGCAACCCCTGTAAAAATTTGAAAATTTTTTTTTCATCCCCAATTTGAAAATTGTTTATGTAGAATTAAGCTCGCACCTTTCCTGAGTTCAAATCTGCTTTTGGGGTTGAGCTGCGACTTATAGTTTTCGAGAAAAGGGGATTTTTGTAACGCTCTTCGAGGCAGTCAGAAATTCCAATGCAACCCCTGTAAAAATTTGAAAATTTTTTTTTCATCCCCAATTTGAAAATTGTTTATGTAGAATTAAGCTCGCACCTTTCCTGAGTTCAAATCTGCTTTTGGGGTTGTGCTGCGACTTATAGTTTTCGAGAAAATGGGATTCTTGTAACGCTCTTCGAGGCAGTCAGAAATTCCAATGCAACCCCTGTAAAAATTTAAAAATTTTTTTTTCATCCCCAATTTGAAAATTGTTTATGTAGAATTAAGCTCGCACCTTTCCTGAGTTCAAATCTGCTTTTGGGGTTGTGCTGCGACTTATAGTTTTCGAGAAAATGGGATTTTTGTAACGCTCTTCGAGGCAGTCAGAAATTCCAATGCAACCCCTGTAAAAATTTGAAAATTTTTTTTTCATCCCCAATTTGAAAATTGTTTATGTAGAATTAAGCTCGCACCTTTCCTGAGTTCAAATCTGCTTTTGGGGTTGAGCTGCGACTTATAGTTTTCGAGAAAATGGGATTCTTGTAACGCTCTTCGAGGCAGTCAGAAATTCCAATGCAACCCCTGTAAAATTTTGAAAATTTTTTTTTCATCCCCAATTTGAAAATTGTTTATGTAGAATTAAGCTCGCACCTTTAATGAGTTCAAATCTGCTTTTGGGGTTGAGCTGCGACTTATAGTTTTCGAGAAAATGGGATTTTTGTAACGCTCTTCGAGGCAGTCAGAAATTCCAATGCAACCCCTGTAAAAATTTGAAAATTTTTTTTTCATCCCCAATTTGAAAATTGTTTATGTAGAATTAAGCTCGCACCTTTCCTGAGTTCAAATCTGCTTTTGGGGTTGTGCTGCGACTTATAGTTTTCGCGAAAATGGAATTTTTGTAACGCTCTTCGAGGCAGTCAGAAATTAAAATGCAACCCCTGTAAAAATTTGAAAATTTTTTTTTCATCCCCAATTTGAAAATTGTTTATGTAGAATTAAGCTCGCACCTTTCCTGAGTTCAAATCTGCTTTTGGGGTTGTGCTGCGACTTATAGTTTTCGAGAAAATGGGATTTTTGTAACGCTCTTCGAGGCAGTCAGAAATTCCAATGCAACCCCTGTAAAAATTTGAAAATTTTTTTTTCATCCCCAATTTGAAAATTGTTTATGTAGAATTAAGCTCGCACCTTTCCTGAGTTCAAATCTGCTTTTGGGGTTGTGCTGCGACTTATAGTTTTCGAGAAAATGGGATTCTTGTAACGCTCTTCGAGGCAGTCAGAAATTCCAATGCAACCCCTGTAAAAATTTGAAAATTTTTTTTTCATCCCCAATTTGAAAATTGTTTATGTAGAATTAAGCTCGCACCTTTCCTGAGTTCAAATCTGCTTTTGGGGTTGTGCTGCGACTTATAGTTTTCGAGAAAATGGGATTTTTGTAACGCTCTTCGAGGCAGTCAGAAATTCCAATGCAACCCCTGTAAAAATTTGAAAATTTTTTTTTCATCCCCAATTTGAAAATTGTTTATGTAGAATTAAGCTCGCACCTTTCCTGAGTTCAAATCTGCTTTTGGGGTTGAGCTGCGACTTATAGTTTTCGAGAAAATGGGATTCTTGTAACGCTCTTCGAGGCAGTCAGAAATTCCAATGCAACCCCTGTAAAATTTTGAAAATTTTTTTTTATCCCCAATTTGAAAATTGTTTATGTAGAATTAAGCTCGCACCTTTAATGAGTTCAAATCTGCTTTTGGGGTTGAGCTGCGACTTATAGTTTTCGAGAAAATGGGATTTTTGTAACGCTCTTCGAGGCAGTCAGAAATTCCAATGCAACCCCTGTAAAAATTTGAAAATTTTTTTTTCATCCCCAATTTGAAAATTGTTTATGTAGAATTAAGCTCGCACCTTTCCTGAGTTCAAATCTGCTTTTGGGGTTGAGCTGCGACTTATAGTTTTCGAGAAAATGGGATTCTTGTAACGCTCTTCGAGGCAGTCAGAAATTCCAATGCAACCCCTGTAAAAATTTGAAAATTTTTTTTTCATCCCCAATTTGAAAATTGTTTATGTAGAATTAAGCTCGCACCTTTCCTGAGTTCAAATCTGCTTTTGGGGTTGAGCTGCGACTTATAGTTTTCGAGAAAAGGGGATTTTTGTAACGCTCTTCGAGGCAGTCAGAAATTCCAATGCAACCCCTGCAAAAATTTGAAAATTTTTTTTTCATCCCCAATTTGAAAATTGTTTATGTAGAATTAAGCTCGCACCTTTCCTGAGTTCTAATCTGCTTTTGTAGTTGTGCTGCGACTTATAGTTTTCGAGAAAATGGGATTCTTGTAACGCTCTTCGAGGCAGTCAGAAATTCCAATGCAACCCCTGTAAAAATTTGAAAATTTTTTTTTCGTCCCCAATTTGAAAATTGTTTATGTAGAATTAAGCTCGCACCTTTCCTGAGTTCAAATCTGCTTTTGGGGTTGTGCTGCGACTTATAGTTTTCGAGAAAATGGGATTCTTGTAACGCTCTTCGAGGCAGTCAGAAATTCCAATGCAACCCCTGTAAAAATTTGAAAATTTTTTTTTCATCCCCAATTTGAAAATTGTTTATGTAGAATTAAGCTCGCACCTTTCCTGAGTTCAAATCTGCTTTTGGGGTTGAGCTGCGACTTATAGTTTTCGAGAAAATGGGATTCTTGTAACGCTCTTCGAGGCAGTCAGAAATTCCAATGCAACCCCTGTAAAATTTTGAAAATTTTTTTTTCATCCCCTATTTGAAAATTGTTTATGTAGAATTAAGCTCGCATCTTTCCTGAGTTCAAATCTGCTTTTGCGGTTGTGCTGCGACTTATAGTTTTCGAGAAAATGGGATTTTTGTAACGCTCTTCGAGGCAGTCAGAAATTCCAATGCAACCCCTGTAAAAATTTGAAAATTTTGTTTTCATCCCCAATTTGAAAATTGTTTATGTAGAATTAAGCTCGCACCTTTCCTGAGTTCAAATCTGCTTTTGGGGTTGAGCTGCGACTTATAGTTTTCGAGAAAATGGGATTCTTGTAACGCTCTTCGAGGCAGTCAGAAATTCCAATGCAACCCCTGTAAAAATTTGAAAATTTTTTTTTCATCCCCAATTTGAAAATTGTTTATGTAGAATTAAGCTCGCACCTTTCCTGAGTTCAAATCTGCTTTTGGGGTTGAGCTGCGACTTATAGTTTTCGAGAAAAGGGGATTTTTGTAACGCTCTTCGAGGCAGTCAGAAATTCCAATGCAACCCCTGTAAAAATTTGAAAATTTTGTTTTCATCCCCAATTTGAAAATTGTTTATGTAGAATTAAGCTCGCACCTTTCCTGAGTTCAAATCTGCTTTTGGGGTTGAGCTGCGACTTATAGTTTTCGAGAAAATGGGATTCTTGTAACGCTCTTCGAGGCAGTCAGAAATTCCAATGCAACCCCTGTAAAAATTTGAAAATTTTTTTTTCATCCCCAATTTGAAAATTGTTTATGTAGAATTAAGCTCGCACCTTTCCTGAGTTCAAATCTGCTTTTGGGGTTGAGCTGCGACTTATAGTTTTCGAGAAAAGGGGATTTTTGTAACGCTCTTCGAGGCAGTCAGAAATTCCAATGCAACCCCTGCAAAAATTTGAAAATTTTTTTTTCATCCCCAATTTGAAAATTGTTTATGTAGAATTAAGCTCGCACCTTTCCTGAGTTCAAATCTGCTTTTGGGGTTGTGCTGCGACTTATAGTTTTCGAGAAAATGGGATTCTTGTAACGCTCTTCGAGGCAGTCAGAAATTCCAATGCAACCCCTGTAAAAATTTGAAAATTTTTTTTTCATCCCCAATTTGAAAATTGTTTATGTAG
This sequence comes from Blera fallax, assembly GCA_946965025.1. Classification (NCBI taxonomy): domain Eukaryota; kingdom Metazoa; phylum Arthropoda; class Insecta; order Diptera; family Syrphidae; genus Blera; species Blera fallax. Next base: position 22,415,454 of record OX337248.1, on the reverse strand, counting down.
AATTAAGCTCGCACCTTTCCTGAGTTCAAATCTGCTTTTGGGGTTGTGCTGCGACTTATAGTTTTCGAGAAAATGGGATTCTTGTAACGCTCTTCGAGGCAGTCAGAAATTCCAATGCAACCCCTGTAAAAATTTGAAAATTTTTTTTTCATCCCCAATTTGAAAATTGTTTATGTAGAATTAAGCTCGCACCTTTCCTGAGTTCAAATCTGCTTTTGGGGTTGTGCTGCGACTTATAGTTTTCGAGAAAATGGGATTCTTGTAACGCTCTTCGAGGCAGTCAGAAATTCCAATGCAACCCCTGTAAAAATTTGAAAATTTTTTTTTCATCCCCAATTTGAAAATTGTTTATGTAGAATTAAGCTCGCACCTTTCCTGAGTTCAAATCTGCTTTTGGGGTTGTGCTGCGACTTATAGTTTTCGAGAAAATGGGATTCTTGTAACGCTCTTCGAGGCAGTCAGAAATTCCAATGCAACCCCTGTAAAAATTTGAAAATTTTTTTTTCATCCCCAATTTGAAAATTGTTTATGTAGAATTAAGCTCGCACCTTTCCTGAGTTCAAATCTGCTTTTGGCGTTGTGCTGCGACTTATAGTTTTCGAGAAAATGGGATTTTTGTAACGCTCTTCGAGGCAGTCAGAAATTCCAATGCAACCCCTGTAAAAATTTGAAAATTTTTTTTTCATCCCCAATTTGAAAATTGTTTATGTAGAATTAAGCTCGCACCTTTCCTGAGTTCAAATCTGCTTTTGGGGTTGTGCTGCGACTTATAGTTTTCGAGAAAATGGGATTTTTGTAACGCTCTTCGAGGCAGTCAGAAATTCCAATGCAACCCCTGTAAAAAATTGAAAATTTTTTTTTCATCCCCAATTTGAAAATTGTTTATGTAGAATTAAGCTCGCACCTTTCCTGAGTTCAAATCTGCTTTTGGGGTTGTGCTGCGACTTATAGTTTTCGAGAAAATGGGATTTTTGTAACGCTCTTCGAGGCAGTCAGAAATTCCAATGCAACCCCTGTAAAAATTTGAAAATTTTTTTTTCATCCCCAATTTGAAAATTGTTTATGTAGAATTAAGCTCGCACCTTTCCTGAGTTCAAATCTGCTTTTGGGGTTGAGCTGCGACTTATAGTTTTCGAGAAAATGGGATTCTTGTAACGCTCTTCGAGGCAGTCAGAAATTCCAATGCAACCCCTGTAAAATTTTGAAAATTTTTTTTTCATCCCCAATTTGAAAATTGTTTATGTAGAATTAAGCTCGCACCTTTCCTGAGTTCAAATCTGCTTTTGGGGTTGTGCTGCGACTTATAGTTTTCGAGAAAATGGGATTTTTGTAACGCTCTTCGATTCAGTCAGAAATTCCAATGCAACCCCTGTAAAAATTTGAAAATTTTTTTTTCATCCCCAATTTGAAAATTGTTTATGTAGAATTAAGCTCGCACCTTTCCTGAGTTCAAATCTGCTTTTGGGGTTGTGCTGCGACTTATAGTTTTCGAGAAAATGGGATTTTTGTAACGCTCTTCGAGGCAGTCAGAAATTCCAATGCAACCCCTGTAAAAATGTGAAAATTTTTTTTTCATCCCCAATTTGAAAATTGTTTATGTAGAATTAAGCTCGCACCTTTCCTGAGTTCAAATCTGCTTTTGGGGTTGAGCTGCGACTTATAGTTTTCGAGAAAAGGGGATTTTTGTAACGCTCTTCGATGCAGTCAGAAATTCCAATGCAACCCCTGTAAAAATTTGAAAATTTTTTTTTCATCCCCAATTTGAAAATTGTTTATGTAGAATTAAGCTCGCACCTTTCCTGAGTTCAAATCTGCTTTTGGGGTTGAGCTGCGACTTATAGTTTTCGAGAAAATGGGATTCTTGTAACGCTCTTCGAGGCAGTCAGAAATTCCAATGCAACCCCTGTAAAATTTTGAAAATTTTTTTTTCATCCCCAATTTGAAAATTGTTTATGTAGAATTAAGCTCGCACCTTTCCTGAGTTCAAATCTGCTTTTGGGGTTGTGCTGCGACTTATAGTTTTCGAGAAAATGGGATTTTTGTAACGCTCTTCGAGGCAGTCAGAAATTCCAATGCAACCCCTGTAAAAATTTGAAAATTTTTTTTTCATCCCCAATTTGAAAATTGTTTATGTAGAATTAAGCTCGCACCTTTCCTGAGTTCAAATCTGCTTTTGGGGTTGTGCTGCGACTTATAGTTTTCGAGAAAATGGGATTTTTGTAACGCTCTTCGAGGCAGTCAGAAATTCCAATGCAACCCCTGTAAAAATTTGAAATTTTTTTTTTCATCCCCAATTTGAAAATTGTTTATGTAGAATTGAGCTCGCACCTTTCCTGAGTTCAAATCTGCTTTTGGGGTTGAGCTGCGACTTATAGTTTTCGAGAAAAGGGGATTTTTGTAACGCTCTTCGAGGCAGTCAGAAATTCCAATGCAACCCCTGTAAAAATTTGAAAATTTTTTTTTCATCCCCAATTTGAAAATTGTTTATGTAGAATTAAGCTCGCACCTTTCCTGAGTTCAAATCTGCTTTTGGGGTTGTGCTGCGACTTATAGTTTTCGAGAAAATGGGATTCTTGTAACGCTCTTCGAGGCAGTCAGAAATTCCAATGCAACCCCTGTAAAAATTTGAAAATTTTTTTTTCATCCCCAATTTAAAAATTGTTTATGTAGAATTAAGCTCGCACCTTTCCTGAGTTCAAATCTGCTTTTGGGGTTGTGCTGCGACTTATAGTTTTCGAGAAAATGGGATTCTTGTAACGCTCTTCGAGGCAGTCAGAAATTCCAATGCAACCCCTGTAAAAATTTGAAAATTTTTTTTTCATCCCCAATTTGAAAATTGTTTATGTAGAATTAAGCTCGCACCTTTCCTGAGTTCAAATCTGCTTTTGGGGTTGTGCTGCGACTTATAGTTTTCGAGAAAATGGGATTCTTGTAACGCTCTTCGAGGCAGTCAGAAATTCCAATGCAACCCCTGTAAAAATTTGAAAATTTTTTTTTCATCCCCAATTTGAAAATTGTTTTGTAGAATTAAGCTCGCACCTTTCCTGAGTTCAAATCTGCTTTTGGGGTTGTGCTGCGACTTATAGTTTTCGAGAAAATGGGATTTTTGTAACGCTCTTCGAGGCAGTCAGAAATTCCAATGCAACCCCTGTAAAAATTTGAAAAATTTTTTTTCATCCCCAATTTGAAAATTGTTTATGTAGAATTAAGCTCGCACCTTTCCTGAGTTCAAATCTGCTTTTGGGGTTGAGCTGCGACTTATAGTTTTCGAGAAAATGGGATTCTTGTAACGCTCTTCGAGGCAGTCAGAAATTCCAATGCAACCCCTGTAAAAATTTTAAAATTTTTTTTTCATCCCCAATTTGAAAATTGTTTATGTAGAATTAAGCTCGCACCTTTCCTGAGTTCAAATCTGCTTTTGGGGTTGTGCTGCGACTTATAGTTTTCGAGAAAATGGGATTTCTGTAACGCTCTTCGAGGCAGTCAGAAATTCCAATGCAACCCCTGTAAAAATTTGAAAATTTTTTTTTCATCCCCAATTTGAAAATTGTTTATGTAGAATTAAGCTCGCACCTTTCCTGAGTTCAAATCTGCTTTTGGGGTTGTGCTGCGACTTATAGTTTTCGTGAAAATGGGATTCTTGTAACGCTCTTCGAGGCAGTCAGAAATTCCAATGCAACCCCTGTAAAAATTTGAAAATTTTTTTTTCATCCCCAATTTGAAAATTGTTTATGTAGAATTAAGCTCGCACCTTTCCTGAGCTCAAATCTGCTTTTGGGGTTGTGCTGCGACTTATAGTTTTCGAGAAAATGGGATTCTTGTAACGCTCTTCGAGGCAGTCAGAAATTCCAATGCAACCCCTGTAAAAATTTTAAAATTTTTTTTTCATCCCCAATTTGAAAATTGTTTATGTAGAATTAAGCTCGCACCTTTCCTGAGTTCAAATCTGCTTTTGGGGTTGTGCTGCGACTTATAGTTTTCGAGAAAATGGGATTCTTGTAACGCTCTTCGAGGCAGTCAGAAATTCCAATGCAACCCCTGTAAAAATTTGAAAATTTTTTTTTCATCCCCAATTTGAACATTGTTTATGTAGAATTAAGCTCGCACCTTTCCTGAGTTCAAATCTGCTTTTGGGGTTGTGCTGCGACTTATAGTTTTCGTGAAAATGGGATTCTTGTAACGCTCTTCGAGGTAGTCAGAAATTCCAATGCAACCCCTGTAAAAATTTGAAAATTTTTTTTTCATCCCCAATTTGAAAATTGTTTATGTAGAATTAAGCTCGCACCTTTCCTGAGTTCAAATCTGCTTTTGGGGTTGTGCTGCGACTTATAGTTTTCGAGAAAATGGGATTCTTGTAACGCTCTTCGAGGCAGTCAGAAATTCCAATGCAACCCCTGTAAAAATTTGAAAATTTTTTTTTCATCCCCAATTTGAAAATTGTTTATGTAGAATTAAGCTCGCACCTTTCCTGAGTTCAAATCTGCTTTTGGGGTTGTGCTGCGACTTATAGTTTTCGAGAAAATGGGATTCTTGTAACGCTCTTCGAGGCAGTCAGAAATTCCAATGCAACCCCTGTAAAAATTTGAAAATTTATTTTTCATCCCCAATTTGAAAATTGTTTATGCAGAATTAAGCTCGCACCTTTCCTGAGTTCAAATCTGCTTTTGGGGTTGAGCTGCGACTTATAGTTTTCGAGAAAATGGGATTCTTGTAACGCTCTTCGAGGCAGTCAGAAATTCCAATGCAACCCCTGTAAAAATTTGAAAATTTTTTTTTCATCCCCAATTTGAAAATTGTTTATGTAGAATTAAGCTCGCACCTTTCCTGAGTTCAAATCTGCTTTTGGGGTTGAGCTGCGACTTATAGTTTTCGAGAAAATGGGATTCTTGTAACGCTCTTCGAGGCAGTCAGAAATTCCAATGCAACCCCTGTAAAAATTTGAAAATTTTTTTTTCATCCCCAATTTGAAAATTGTTTATGTAGAATTAAGCTCGCACCTTTCCTGAGTTCAAATCTGCTTTTGGGGTTGTGCTGCGACTTATAGTTTTCGAGAAAATAGGATTCTTGTAACGCTCTTCGAGGCAGTCAGAAATTCCAATGCAACCCCTGTAAAAATTTGAAAATTTTTTTTTCATCCCCAATTTGAAAATTGTTTATGTAGAATTAAGCTCGCACCTTTCCTGAGTTCAAATCTGCTTTTGGGGTTGTGCTGCGACTTATAGTTTTCGAGAAAATGGGATTTCTGTAACGCTCTTCGAGGCAGTCAGAAATTCCAATGCAACCCCTGTAAAATTTTGAAATTTTTTTTTTCATCCCCTATTTGAAAATTGTTTATGTAGAATTAAGCTCGCATCTTTCCTGAGTTCAAATCTGCTTTTGCGGTTGTGCTGCGACTTATAGTTTTCGAGAAAATGGGATTTTTGTAACGCTCTTCGAGGCAGTCAGAAATTCCAATGCAACCCCTGTAAAAATTTGAAAATTTTGTTTTCATCCCCAATTTGAAAATTGTTTATGTAGAATTAAGCTCGCACCTTTCCTGAGTTCAAATCTGCTTTTGGGGTTGAGCTGCGACTTATAGTTTTCGAGAAAATGGGATTCTTGTAACGCTCTTCGAGGCAGTCAGAAATTCCAATGCAACCCCTGTAAAAATTTGAAAATTTTTTTTTCATCCCCAATTTGAAAATTGTTTATGTAGAATTAAGCTCGCACCTTTCCTGAGTTCAAATCTGCTTTTGGGGTTGAGCTGCGACTTATAGTTTTCGAGAAAAGGGGATTTTTGTAACGCTCTTCGAGGCAGTCAGAAATTCCAATGCAACCCCTGTAAAAATTTGAAAATTTTGTTTTCATCCCCAATTTGAAAATTGTTTATGTAGAATTAAGCTCGCACCTTTCCTGAGTTCAAATCTGCTTTTGGGGTTGAGCTGCGACTTATAGTTTTCGAGAAAATGGGATTCTTGTAACGCTCTTCGAGGCAGTCAGAAATTCCAATGCAACCCCTGTAAAAATTTGAAATTTTTTTTTCATCCCCAATTTGAAAATTGTTTATGTAGAATTAAGCTCGCACCTTTCCTGAGTTCAAATCTGCTTTTGGGGTTGAGCTGCGACTTATAGTTTTCGAGAAAATGGGATTCTTGTAACGCTCTTCGAGGCAGTCAGAAATTCCAATGCAACCCCTGTAAAAATTTGAAAATTTTTTTTTCATCCCCAATTTGAAAATTGTTTATGTAGAATTAAGCTCGCACCTTTCCTGAGTTCAAATCTGCTTTTGGGGTTGAGCTGCGACTTATAGTTTTCGAGAAAATGGGATTCTTGTAACGCTCTTCGAGGCAGTCAGAAATTCCAATGCAACCCCTGTAAAAATTTGAAAATTTTGTTTTCATCCCCAATTTGAAAATTGTTTATGTAGAATTAAGCTCGCACCTTTCCTGAGTTCAAATCTGCTTTTGGGGTTGAGCTGCGACTTATAGTTTTCGAGAAAATGGGATTCTTGTAACGCTCTTCGAGGCAGTCAGAAATTCCAATGCAACCCCTGTAAAAATTTGAAAATTTTTTTTTCATCCCCAATTTGAAAATTGTTTATGTAGAATTAAGCTCGCACCTTTCCTGAGTTCAAATCTGCTTTTGGGGTTGAGCTGCGACTTATAGTTTTCGAGAAAAGGGGATTTTTGTAACGCTCTTCGAGGCAGTCAGAAATTCCAATGCAACCCCTGCAAAAATTTGAAAATTTTTTTTTCATCCCCAATTTGAAAATTGTTTATGTAGAATTAAGCTCGCACCTTTCCTGAGTTCAAATCTGCTTTTGGGGTTGTGCTGCGACTTATAGTTTTCGAGAAAATGGGATTCTTGTAACGCTCTTCGAGGCAGTCAGAAATTCCAATGCAACCCCTGTAAAAATTTGAAAATTTTTTTTTCATCCCCAATTTGAAAATTGTTTATGTAGAATTAAGCTCGCACCTTTCCTGAGTTCAAATCTGCTTTTGGGGTTGTGCTGCGACTTATAGTTTTCGAGAAAATGGGATTCTTGTAACGCTCTTCGAGGCAGTCAGAAATTCCAATGCAACCCCTGTAAAAATTTGAAAATTTTTTTTTCATCCCCAATTTGAAAATTGTTTATGTAGAATTAAGCTCGCACCTTTCCTGAGTTCAAATCTGCTTTTGGGGTTGAGCTGCGACTTATAGTTTTCGAGAAAATGGGATTCTTGTAACGCTCTTCGAGGCAGTCAGAAATTCCAATGCAACCCCTGTAAAAATTTTAAAATTTTTTTTTCATCCCCAATTTGAAAATTGTTTATGTAGAATTAAGCTCGCACCTTTCCTGAGTTCAAATCTGCTTTTGGGGTTGTGCTGCGACTTATAGTTTTCGAGAAAATGGGATTTCTGTAACGCTCTTCGAGGCAGTCAGAAATTCCAATGCAACCCCTGTAAAATTTTGAAAATTTTTTTTTCATCCCCTATTTGAAAATTGTTTATGTAGAATTAAGCTCGCATCTTTCCTGAGTTCAAATCTGCTTTTGCGGTTGTGCTGCGACTTATAGTTTTCGAGAAAATGGGATTTTTGTAACGCTCTTCGAGGCAGTCAGAAATTCCAATGCAACCCCTGTAAAAAATTGAAAATTTTTTTTTCATCCCCAATTTGAAAATTGTAGAATTATGTAGAATTAAGCTCGCACCTTTCCTGAGTTCAAATCTGCTTTTGGGGTTGTGCTGCGACTTATAGTTTTCGAGAAAATGGGATTCTTGTAACGCTCTTCGAGGCAGTCAGAAATTCCAATGCAACCCCTGTAAAAATTTGAAAATTTTTTTTTCATCCCCAATTTGAAAATTGTTTATGTAGAATTAAGCTCGCACCTTTCCTGAGTTCAAATCTGCTTTTGGGGTTGTGCTGCGACTTATAGTTTTCGAGAAAATGGGATTCTTGTAACGCTCTTCGAGGCAGTCAGAAATTCCAATGCAACCCCTGTAAAAATTTGAAAATTTTTTTTTCATCCCCAATTTGAAAATTGTTTATGTAGAATTAAGCTCGCACCTTTCCTGAGTTCAAATCTGCTTTTGGGGTTGTGCTGCGACTTATAGTTTTCGAGAAAATGGGATTTTTGTAACGCTCTTCGAGGCAGTCAGAAATTCCAATGCAACCCCTGTAAAAATTTGAAAATTTTTTTTTCATCCCCAATTTGAAAATTGTTTATGTAGAATTAAGCTCGCACCTTTCCTGAGTTCAAATCTGCTTTTGGGGTTGTGCTGCGACTTATAGTTTTCGAGAAAATGGGATTTTTGTAACGCTCTTCGAGGCAGTCAGAAATTCCAATGCAACCCCTGTAAAAAATTGAAAATTTTTTTTTCATCCCCAATTTGAAAATTGTTTATGTAGAATTAAGCTCGCACCTTTCCTGAGTTCAAATCTGCTTTTGGGGTTGTGCTGCGACTTATAGTTTTCGAGAAAATGGGATTTTTGTAACGCTCTTCGAGGCAGTCAGAAATTCCAATGCAACCCCTGTAAAAATTTGAAAAATTTTTTTTCATCCCCAATTTGAAAATTGTTTATGTAGAATTAAGCTCGCACCTTTCCTGAGTTCAAATCTGCTTTTGGGGTTGAGCTGCGACTTATAGTTTTCGAGAAAATGGGATTCTTGTAACGCTCTTCGAGGCAGTCAGAAATTCCAATGCAACCCCTGTAAAATTTTGAAAATTTTTTTTTCATCCCCAATTTGAAAATTGTTTATGTAGAATTAAGCTCGCACCTTTCCTGAGTTCAAATCTGCTTTTGGGGTTGTGCTGCGACTTATAGTTTTCGAGAAAATGGGATTTTTGTAACGCTCTTCGAGGCAGTCAGAAATTCCAATGCAACCCCTGTAAAAATTTGAAAATTTTTTTTTCATCCCCAATTTGAAAATTGTTTATGTAGAATTAAGCTCGCACCTTTCCTGAGTTCAAATCTGCTTTTGGGGTTGTGCTGCGACTTATAGTTTTCGAGAAAATGGGATTTTTGTAACGCTCTTCGAGGCAGTCAGAAATTCCAATGCAACCCCTGTAAAAAATTGAAAATTTTTTTTTCATCCCCAATTTGAAAATTGTTTATGTAGAATTAAGCTCGCACCTTTCCTGAGTTCAAATCTGCTTTTGGGGTTGTGCTGCGACTTATAGTTTTCGAGAAAATGGGATTTTTGTAACGCTCTTCGAGGCAGTCAGAAATTCCAATGCAACCCCTGTAAAAATTTGAAAAATTTTTTTTCATCCCCAATTTGAAAATTGTTTATGTAGAATTAAGCTCGCACCTTTCCTGAGTTCAAATCTGCTTTTGGGGTTGAGCTGCGACTTATAGTTTTCGAGAAAATGGGATTCTTGTAACGCTCTTCGAGGCAGTCAGAAATTCCAATGCAACCCCTGTAAAATTTTGAAAATTTTTTTTTCATCCCCAATTTGAAAATTGTTTATGTAGAATTAAGCTCGCACCTTTCCTGAGTTCAAATCTGCTTTTGGGGTTGTGCTGCGACTTATAGTTTTCGAGAAAATGGGATTTTTGTAACGCTCTTCGAGGCAGTCAGAAATTCCAATGCAACCCCTGTAAAAATTTGAAAATTTTTTTTTCATCCCCAATTTGAAAATTGTTTATGTAGAATTAAGCTCGCACCTTTCCTGAGTTCAAATCTGCTTTTGGGGTTGTGCTGCGACTTATAGTTTTCGAGAAAATGGGATTTTTGTAACGCTCTTCGAGGCAGTCAGAAATTCCAATGCAACCCCTGTAAAAATGTGAAAATTTTTTTTTCATCCCCAATTTGAAAATTGTTTATGTAGAATTAAGCTCGCACCTTTCCTGAGTTCAAATCTGCTTTTGGGGTTGAGCTGCGACTTATAGTTTTCGAGAAAAGGGGATTTTTGTAACGCTCTTCGATGCAGTCAGAAATTCCAATGCAACCCCTGTAAAAATTTGAAAATTTTTTTTTCATCCCCAATTTGAAAATTGTTTATGTAGAATTAAGCTCGCACCTTTCCTGAGTTCAAATCTGCTTTTGGGGTTGAGCTGCGACTTATAGTTTTCGAGAAAATGGGATTCTTGTAACGCTCTTCGAGGCAGTCAGAAATTCCAATGCAACCCCTGTAAAATTTTGAAAATTTTTTTTTCATCCCCAATTTGAAAATTGTTTATGTAGAATTAAGCTCGCACCTTTCCTGAGTTCAAATCTGCTTTTGGGGTTGTGCTGCGACTTATAGTTTTCGCGAAAATGGAATTTTTGTAACGCTCTTCGAGGCAGTCAGAAATTAAAATGCAACCCCTGTAAAAATTTGAAAATTTTTTTTTCATCCCCAATTTGAAAATTGTTTATGTAGAATTAAGCTCGCACCTTTCCTGAGTTCAAATCTGCTTTTGGGGTTGTGCTGCGACTTATAGTTTTCGAGAAAATGGGATTTTTGTAACGCTCTTCGAGGCAGTCAGAAATTCCAATGCAACCCCTGTAAAAATTTGAAAATTTTTTTTTCATCCCCAATTTGAAAATTGTTTATGTAGAATTAAGCTCGCACCTTTCCTGAGTTCAAATCTGCTTTTGGGGTTGTGCTGCGACTTATAGTTTTCGAGAAAATGGGATTCTTGTAACGCTCTTCGAGGCAGTCAGAAATTCCAATGCAACCCCTGTAAAAATTTGAAAATTTTTTTTTCATCCCCAATTTGAAAATTGTTTATGTAGAATTAAGCTCGCACCTTTCCTGAGTTCAAATCTGCTTTTGGGGTTGTGCTGCGACTTATAGTTTTCGAGAAAATGGGATTCTTGTAACGCTCTTCGAGGCAGTCAGAAATTCCAATGCAACCCCTGTAAAAATTTGAAAATTTTGTTTTCATCCCCAATTTGAAAATTGTTTATGTAGAATTAAGCTCGCACCTTTCCTGAGTTCAAATCTGCTTTTGGGGTTGAGCTGCGACTTATAGTTTTCGAGAAAATGGGATTCTTGTAACGCTCTTCGAGGCAGTCAGAAATTCCAATGCAACCCCTGTAAAAATTTGAAAATTTTTTTTTCATCCCCAATTTGAAAATTGTTTATGTAGAATTAAGCTCGCACCTTTCCTGAGTTCAAATCTGCTTTTGGGGTTGAGCTGCGACTTATAGTTTTCGAGAAAAGGGGATTTTTGTAACGCTCTTCGAGGCAGTCAGAAATTCCAATGCAACCCCTGCAAAAATTTGAAAATTTTTTTTTCATCCCCAATTTGAAAATTGTTTATGTAGAATTAAGCTCGCACCTTTCCTGAGTTCTAATCTGCTTTTGGGGTTGTGCTGCGACTTATAGTTTTCGAGAAAATGGGATTCTTGTAACGCTCTTCGAGGCAGTCAGAAATTCCAATGCAACCCCTGTAAAAATTTGAAAATTTTTTTTTCGTCCCCAATTTGAAAATTGTTTATGTAGAATTAAGCTCGCACCTTTCCTGAGTTCAAATCTGCTTTTGGGGTTGTGCTGCGACTTATAGTTTTCGAGAAAATGGGATTCTTGTAACGCTCTTCGAGGCAGTCAGAAATTCCAATGCAACCCCTGTAAAAATTTGAAAATTTTTTTTTCATCCCCAATTTGAAAATTGTTTATGTAGAATTAAGCTCGCACCTTTCCTGAGTTCAAATCTGCTTTTGGGGTTGAGCTGCGACTTATAGTTTTCGAGAAAATGGGATTCTTGTAACGCTCTTCGAGGCAGTCAGAAATTCCAATGCAACCCCTGTAAAAATTTGAAAATTTTTTTTTCATCCCCAATTTGAAAATTGTTTATGTAGAATTAAGCTCGCACCTTTCCTGAGTTCAAATCTGCTTTTGGGGTTGTGCTGCGACTTATAGTTTTCGAGAAAATGGGATTCTTGTAACGCTCTTCGAGGCAGTCAGAAATTCCAATGCAACCCCTGTAAAAATTTGAAAATTTTTTTTTCATCCCCAATTTGAAAATTGTTTATGTAGAATTAAGCTCGCACCTTTCCTGAGTTCAAATCTGCTTTTGGGGTTGTGCTGCGACTTATAGTTTTCGAGAAAATGGGATTTCTGTAACGCTCTTCGAGGCAGTCAGAAATTCCAATGCAACCCCTGTAAAATTTTGAAAATTTTTTTTTCATCCCCTATTTGAAAATTGTTTATGTAGAATTAAGCTCGCATCTTTCCTGAGTTCAAATCTGCTTTTGCGGTTGTGCTGCGACTTATAGTTTTCGAGAAAATGGGATTTTTGTAACGCTCTTCGAGGCAGTCAGAAATTCCAATGCAACCCCTGTAAAAATTTGAAAATTTTGTTTTCATCCCCAATTTGAAAATTGTTTATGTAGAATTAAGCTCGCACCTTTCCTGAGTTCAAATCTGCTTTTGGGGTTGAGCTGCGACTTATAGTTTTCGAGAAAATGGGATTCTTGTAACGCTCTTCGAGGCAGTCAGAAATTCCAATGCAACCCCTGTAAAAATTTGAAAATTTTTTTTTCATCCCCAATTTGAAAATTGTTTATGTAGAATTAAGCTCGCACCTTTCCTGAGTTCAAATCTGCTTTTGGGGTTGAGCTGCGACTTATAGTTTTCGAGAAAAGGGGATTTTTGTAACGCTCTTCGAGGCAGTCAGAAATTCCAATGCAACCCCTGTAAAAATTTGAAAATTTTGTTTTCATCCCCAATTTGAAAATTGTTTATGTAGAATTAAGCTCGCACCTTTCCTGAGTTCAAATCTGCTTTTGGGGTTGAGCTGCGACTTATAGTTTTCGAGAAAATGGGATTCTTGTAACGCTCTTCGAGGCAGTCAGAAATTCCAATGCAACCCCTGTAAAAATTTGAAAATTTTTTTTTCATCCCCAATTTGAAAATTGTTTATGTAGAATTAAGCTCGCACCTTTCCTGAGTTCAAATCTGCTTTTGGGGTTGAGCTGCGACTTATAGTTTTCGAGAAAAGGGGATTTTTGTAACGCTCTTCGAGGCAGTCAGAAATTCCAATGCAACCCCTGCAAAAATTTGAAAATTTTTTTTTCATCCCCAATTTGAAAATTGTTTATGTAGAATTAAGCTCGCACCTTTCCTGAGTTCAAATCTGCTTTTGGGGTTGTGCTGCGACTTATAGTTTTCGAGAAAATGGGATTCTTGTAACGCTCTTCGAGGCAGTCAGAAATTCCAATGCAACCCCTGTAAAAATTTGAAAATTTTTTTTTCATCCCCAATTTGAAAATTGTTTATGTAGAATTAAGCTCGCACCTTTCCTGAGTTCAAATCTGCTTTTGGGGTTGTGCTGCGACTTATAGTTTTCGAGAAAATGGGATTCTTGTAACGCTCTTCGAGGCAGTCAGAAATTCCAATGCAACCCCTGTAAAAATTTGAAAATTTTTTTTTCATCCCCAATTTGAAAATTGTTTATGTAGAATTAAGCTCGCACCTTTCCTGAGTTCAAATCTGCTTTTGGGGTTGTGCTGCGACTTATAGTTTTCGAGAAAATGGGATTCTTGTAACGCTCTTCGAGGCAGTCAGAAATTCCAATGCAACCCCTGTAAAAATTTGAAAATTTTTTTTTCATCCCCAATTTGAAAATTGTTTATGTAGAATTAAGCTCGCACCTTTCCTGAGTTCAAATCTGCTTTTGGGGTTGTGCTGCGACTTATAGTTTTCGAGAAAATGGGATTCTTGTAACGCTCTTCGAGGCAGTCAGAAATTCCAATGCAACCCCTGTAAAAATTTGAAAATTTTTTTTTCATCCCCAATTTGAAAATTGTTTATGTAGAATTAAGCTCGCACCTTTCCTGAGTTCAAATCTGCTTTTGGCGTTGTGCTGCGACTTATAGTTTTCGAGAAAATGGGATTTTTGTAACGCTCTTCGAGGCAGTCAGAAATTCCAATGCAACCCCTGTAAAAATTTGAAAATTTTTTTTTCATCCCCAATTTGAAAATTGTTTATGTAGAATTAAGCTCGCACCTTTCCTGAGTTCAAATCTGCTTTTGGGGTTGTGCTGCGACTTATAGTTTTCGAGAAAATGGGATTTTTGTAACGCTCTTCGAGGCAGTCAGAAATTCCAATGCAACCCCTGTAAAAAATTGAAAATTTTTTTTTCATCCCCAATTTGAAAATTGTTTATGTAGAATTAAGCTCGCACCTTTCCTGAGTTCAAATCTGCTTTTGGGGTTGTGCTGCGACTTATAGTTTTCGAGAAAATGGGATTTTTGTAACGCTCTTCGAGGCAGTCAGAAATTCCAATGCAACCCCTGTAAAAATTTGAAAATTTTTTTTTCATCCCCAATTTGAAAATTGTTTATGTAGAATTAAGCTCGCACCTTTCCTGAGTTCAAATCTGCTTTTGGGGTTGAGCTGCGACTTATAGTTTTCGAGAAAATGGGATTCTTATAACGCTCTTCGAGGCAGTCAGAAATTCCAATGCAACCCCTGTAAAATTTTGAAAATTTTTTTTTCATCCCCAATTTGAAAATTGTTTATGTAGAATTAAGCTCGCACCTTTCCTGAGTTCAAATCTGCTTTTGGGGTTGTGCTGCGACTTATAGTTTTCGAGAAAATGGGATTTTTGTAACGCTCTTCGAGGCAGTCAGAAATTCCAATGCAACCCCTGTAAAAATTTGAAAATTTTTTTTTCATCCCCAATTTGAAAATTGTTTATGTAGAATTAAGCTCGCACCTTTCCTGAGTTCAAATCTGCTTTTGGGGTTGTGCTGCGACTTATAGTTTTCGAGAAAATGGGATTTTTGTAACGCTCTTCGAGGCAGTCAGAAATTCCAATGCAACCCCTGTAAAAATGTGAAAATTTTTTTTTCATCCCCAATTTGAAAATTGTTTATGTAGAATTAAGCTCGCACCTTTCCTGAGTTCAAATCTGCTTTTGGGGTTGAGCTGCGACTTATAGTTTTCGAGAAAAGGGGATTTTTGTAACGCTCTTCGATGCAGTCAGAAATTCCAATGCAACCCCTGTAAAAATTTGAAAATTTTTTTTTCATCCCCAATTTGAAAATTGTTTATGTAGAATTAAGCTCGCACCTTTCCTGAGTTCAAATCTGCTTTTGGGGTTGAGCTGCGACTTATAGTTTTCGAGAAAATGGGATTCTTGTAACGCTCTTCGAGGCAGTCAGAAATTCCAATGCAACCCCTGTAAAATTTTGAAAATTTTTTTTTCATCCCCAATTTGAAAATTGTTTATGTAGAATTAAGCTCGCACCTTTCCTGAGTTCAAATCTGCTTTTGGGGTTGTGCTGCGACTTATAGTTTTCGAGAAAATGGGATTTTTGTAACGCTCTTCGAGGCAGTCAGAAATTCCAATGCAACCCCTGTAAAAATTTGAAAATTTTTTTTTCATCCCCAATTTGAAAATTGTTTATGTAGAATTAAGCTCGCACCTTTCCTGAGTTCAAATCTGCTTTTGGGGTTGTGCTGCGACTTATAGTTTTCGAGAAAATGGGATTTTTGTAACGCTCTTCGAGGCAGTCAGAAATTCCAATGCAACCCCTGTAAAAATTTGAAAATTTTTTTTTCATCCCCAATTTGAAAATTGTTTATGTAGAATTGAGCTCGCACCTTTCCTGAGTTCAAATCTGCTTTTGGGGTTGAGCTGCGACTTATAGTTTTCGAGAAAAGGGGATTTTTGTAACGCTCTTCGAGGCAGTCAGAAATTCCAATGCAACCCCTGTAAAAATTTGAAAATTTTTTTTTCATCCCCAATTTGAAAATTGTTTATGTAGAATTAAGCTCGCACCTTTCCTGAGTTCAAATCTGCTTTTGGGGTTGTGCTGCGACTTATAGTTTTCGAGAAAATGGGATTCTTGTAACGCTCTTCGAGGCAGTCAGAAATTCCAATGCAACCCCTGTAAAAATTTGAAAATTTTTTTTTCATCCCCAATTTAAAAATTGTTTATGTAGAATTAAGCTCGCACCTTTCCTGAGTTCAAATCTGCTTTTGGGGTTGTGCTGCGACTTATAGTTTTCGAGAAAATGGGATTCTTGTAACGCTCTTCGAGGCAGTCAGAAATTCCAATGCAACCCCTGTAAAAATTTGAAAATTTTTTTTTCATCCCCAATTTGAAAATTGTTTATGTAGAATTAAGCTCGCACCTTTCCTGAGTTCAAATCTGCTTTTGGGGTTGTGCTGCGACTTATAGTTTTCGAGAAAATGGGATTCTTGTAACGCTCTTCGAGGCAGTCAGAAATTCCAATGCAACCCCTGTAAAAATTTGAAAATTTTTTTTTCATCCCCAATTTGAAAATTGTTTTGTAGAATTAAGCTCGCACCTTTCCTGAGTTCAAATCTGCTTTTGGGGTTGTGCTGCGACTTATAGTTTTCGAGAAAATGGGATTTTTGTAACGCTCTTCGAGGCAGTCAGAAATTCCAATGCAACCCCTGTAAAAATTTGAAAAATTTTTTTTCATCCCCAATTTGAAAATTGTTTATGTAGAATTAAGCTCGCACCTTTCCTGAGTTCAAATCTGCTTTTGGGGTTGAGCTGCGACTTATAGTTTTCGAGAAAATGGGATTCTTGTAACGCTCTTCGAGGCAGTCAGAAATTCCAATGCAACCCCTGTAAAAATTTTAAAATTTTTTTTTCATCAACAATTTGAAAATTGTTTATGTAGAATTAAGCTCGCACCTTTCCTGAGTTCAAATCTGCTTTTGGGGTTGTGCTGCGACTTATAGTTTTCGAGAAAATGGGATTTCTGTAACGCTCTTCGAGGCAGTCAGAAATTCCAATGCAACCCCTGTAAAAATTTGAAAATTTTTTTTTCATCCCCAATTTGAAAATTGTTTATGTAGAATTAAGCTCGCACCTTTCCTGAGTTCAAATCTGCTTTTGGGGTTGTGCTGCGACTTATAGTTTTCGTGAAAATGGGATTCTTGTAACGCTCTTCGAGGCAGTCAGAAATTCCAATGCAACCCCTGTAAAAATTTGAAAATTTTTTTTTCATCCCCAATTTGAAAATTGTTTATGTAGAATTAAGCTCGCACCTTTCCTGAGCTCAAATCTGCTTTTGGGGTTGTGCTGCGACTTATAGTTTTCGAGAAAATGGGATTCTTGTAACGCTCTTCGAGGCAGTCAGAAATTCCAATGCAACCCCTGTAAAAATTTTAAAATTTTTTTTTCATCCCCAATTTGAAAATTGTTTATGTAGAATTAAGCTCGCACCTTTCCTGAGTTCAAATCTGCTTTTGGGGTTGTGCTGCGACTTATAGTTTTCGAGAAAATGGGATTCTTGTAACGCTCTTCGAGGCAGTCAGAAATTCCAATGCAACCCCTGTAAAAATTTGAAAATTTTTTTTTCATCCCCAATTTGAACATTGTTTATGTAGAATTAAGCTCGCACCTTTCCTGAGTTCAAATCTGCTTTTGGGGTTGTGCTGCGACTTATAGTTTTCGTGAAAATGGGATTCTTGTAACGCTCTTCGAGGTAGTCAGAAATTCCAATGCAACCCCTGTAAAAATTTGAAAATTTTTTCTTCATCCCCAATTTGAAAATTGTTTATGTAGAATTAAGCTCGCACCTTTCCTGAGTTCAAATCTGCTTTTGGGGTTGTGCTGCGACTTATATTTTTCGAGAAAATGGGATTCTTGTAACGCTCTTCGAGGCAGTCAGAAATTCCAATGCAACCCCTGTAAAAATTTGAAAATTTATTTTTCATCCCCAATTTGAAAATTGTTTATGCAGAATTAAGCTCGCACCTTTCCTGAGCTCAAATCTGCTTTTGGGGTTGTGCTGCGACTTATAGTTTTCGAGAAAATGGGATTCTTGTAACGCTCTTCGAGGCAGTCAGAAATTCCAATGCAACCCCTGTAAAAATTTTAAAATTTTTTTTTCATCCCCAATTTGAAAATTGTTTATGTAGAATTAAGCTCGCACCTTTCCTGAGTTCAAATCTGCTTTTGGGGTTGAGCTGCGACTTATAGTTTTCGAGAAAATGGGATTCTTGTAACGCTCTTCGAGGCAGTCAGAAATTCCAATGCAACCCCTGTAAAAATTTGAAAATTTTTTTTTCATCCCCAATTTGAAAATTGTTTATGTAGAATTAAGCTCGCACCTTTCCTGAGTTCAAATCTGCTTTTGGGGTTGAGCTGCCACTTATAGTTTTCGAGAAAATGGGATTCTTGTAACGCTCTTCGAGGCAGTCAGAAATTCCAATGCAACCCCTGTAAAAATTTGAAAATTTTTTTTTCATCCCCAATTTGAAAATTGTTTATGTAGAATTAAGCTCGCACCTTTCCTGAGTTCAAATCTGCTTTTGGGGTTGTGCTGCGACTTATAGTTTTCGAGAAAATAGGATTCTTGTAACGCTCTTCGAGGCAGTCAGAAATTCCAATGCAACCCCTGTAAAAATTTGAAAATTTTTTTTTCATCCCCAATTTGAAAATTGTTTATGTAGAATTAAGCTCGCACCTTTCCTGAGTTCAAATCTGCTTTTGGGGTTGTGCTGCGACTTATAGTTTTCGAGAAAATGGGATTTCTGTAACGCTCTTCGAGGCAGTCAGAAATTCCAATGCAACCCCTGTAAAATTTTGAAAATTTTTTTTTCATCCCCTATTTGAAAATTGTTTATGTAGAATTAAGCTCGCATCTTTCCTGAGTTCAAATCTGCTTTTGCGGTTGTGCTGCGACTTATAGTTTTCGAGAAAATGGGATTTTTGTAACGCTCTTCGAGGCAGTCAGAAATTCCAATGCAACCCCTGTAAAAATTTGAAAATTTTTTTTTCATCCCCAATTTGAAAATTGTTTATGTAGAATTAAGCTCGCACCTTTCCTGAGTTCAAATCTGCTTTTGGGGTTGTGCTGCGACTTATATTTTTCGAGAAAATGGGATTCTTGTAACGCTCTTCGAGGCAGTCAGAAATTCCAATGCAACCCCTGTAAAAATTTGAAAATTTTTTTTTCATCCCCAATTTGAAAATTGTTTATGTAGAATTAAGCTCGCACCTTTCCTGAGTTCAAATCTGCTTTTGGGGTTGTGCTGCGACTTATAGTTTTCGAGAAAATAGGATTCTTGTAACGCTCTTCGAGGCAGTCAGAAATTCCAATGCAACCCCTGTAAAAATTTGAAAATTTTTTTTTCATCCCCAATTTGAAAATTGTTTATGTAGAATTAAGCTCGCACCTTTCCTGAGTTCAAATCTGCTTTTGGGGTTGTGCTGCGACTTATAGTTTTCGAGAAAATGGGATTTCTGTAACGCTCTTCGAGGCAGTCAGAAATTCCAATGCAACCCCTGTAAAATTTTGAAAATTTTTTTTTCATCCCCTATTTGAAAATTGTTTATGTAGAATTAAGCTCGCATCTTTCCTGAGTTCAAATCTGCTTTTGCGGTTGTGCTGCGACTTATAGTTTTCGAGAAAATGGGATTTTTGTAACGCTCTTCGAGGCAGTCAGAAATTCCAATGCAACCCCTGTAAAAATTTGAAAATTTTTTTTTCATCCCCAATTTGAAAATTGTTTATGTAGAATTAAGCTCGCACCTTTCCTGAGTTCAAATCTGCTTTTGGGGTTGTGCTGCGACTTATATTTTTCGAGAAAATGGGATTCTTGTAACGCTCTTCGAGGCAGTCAGAAATTCCAATGCAACCCCTGTAAAAATTTGAAAATTTATTTTTCATCCCCAATTTGAAAATTGTTTATGCAGAATTAAGCTCGCACCTTTCCTGAGTTCAAATCTGCTTTTGGGGTTGAGCTGCGACTTATAGTTTTCGAGAAAATGGGATTCTTGTAACGCTCTTCGAGGCAGTCAGAAATTCCAATGCAACCCCTGTAAAAATTTGAAAATTTTTTTTTCATCCCCAATTTGAAAATTGTTTATGTAGAATTAAGCTCGCACCTTTCCTGAGTTCAAATCTGCTTTTGGGGTTGAGCTGCCACTTATAGTTTTCGAGAAAATGGGATTCTTGTAACGCTCTTCGAGGCAGTCAGAAATTCCAATGCAACCCCTGTAAAAATTTGAAAATTTTTTTTTCATCCCCAATTTGAAAATTGTTTATGTAGAATTAAGCTCGCACCTTTCCTGAGTTCAAATCTGCTTTTGGGGTTGTGCTGCGACTTATATTTTTCGAGAAAATGGGATTCTTGTAACGCTCTTCGAGGCAGTCAGAAATTCCAATGCAACCCCTGTAAAAATTTGAAAATTTATTTTTCATCCCCAATTTGAAAATTGTTTATGCAGAATTAAGCTCGCACCTTTCCTGAGTTCAAATCTGCTTTTGGGGTTGAGCTGCGACTTATAGTTTTCGAGAAAATGGGATTCTTGTAACGCTCTTCGAGGCAGTCAGAAATTCCAATGCAACCCCTGTAAAAATTTGAAAATTTTTTTTTCATCCCCAATTTGAAAATTGTTTATGTAGAATTAAGCTCGCACCTTTCCTGAGTTCAAATCTGCTTTTGGGGTTGAGCTGCCACTTATAGTTTTCGAGAAAATGGGATTCTTGTAACGCTCTTCGAGGCAGTCAGAAATTCCAATGCAACCCCTGTAAAAATTTGAAAATTTTTTTTTCATCCCCAATTTGAAAATTGTTTATGTAGAATTAAGCTCGCACCTTTCCTGAGTTCAAATCTGCTTTTGGGGTTGTGCTGCGACTTATAGTTTTCGAGAAAATAGGATTCTTGTAACGCTCTTCGAGGCAGTCAGAAATTCCAATGCAACCCCTGTAAAAATTTGAAAATTTTTTTTTCATCCCCAATTTGAAAATTGTTTATGTAGAATTAAGCTCGCACCTTTCCTGAGTTCAAATCTGCTTTTGGGGTTGTGCTGCGACTTATAGTTTTCGAGAAAATGGGATTTCTGTAACGCTCTTCGAGGCAGTCAGAAATTCCAATGCAACCCCTGTAAAATTTTGAAAATTTTTTTTTCATCCCCTATTTGAAAATTGTTTATGTAGAATTAAGCTCGCATCTTTCCTGAGTTCAAATCTGCTTTTGCGGTTGTGCTGCGACTTATAGTTTTCGAGAAAATGGGATTTTTGTAACGCTCTTCGAGGCAGTCAGAAATTCCAATGCAACCCCTGTAAAAATTTGAAAATTTTGTTTTCATCCCCAATTTGAAAATTGTTTATGTAGAATTAAGCTCGCACCTTTCCTGAGTTCAAATCTGCTTTTGGGGTTGAGCTGCGACTTATAGTTTTCGAGAAAATGGGATTCTTGTAACGCTCTTCGAGGCAGTCAGAAATTCCAATGCAACCCCTGTAAAAATTTGAAAATTTTTTTTTCATCCCCAATTTGAAAATTGTTTATGTAGAATTAAGCTCGCACCTTTCCTGAGTTCAAATCTGCTTTTGGGGTTGAGCTGCGACTTATAGTTTTCGAGAAAAGGGGATTTTTGTAACGCTCTTCGAGGCAGTCAGAAATTCCAATGCAACCCCTGTAAAAATTTGAAAATTTTGTTTTCATCCCCAATTTGAAAATTGTTTATGTAGAATTAAGCTCGCACCTTTCCTGAGTTCAAATCTGCTTTTGGGGTTGAGCTGCGACTTATAGTTTTCGAGAAAATGGGATTCTTGTAACGCTCTTCGAGGCAGTCAGAAATTCCAATGCAACCCCTGTAAAAATTTGAAATTTTTTTTTCATCCCCAATTTGAAAATTGTTTATGTAGAATTAAGCTCGCACCTTTCCTGAGTTCAAATCTGCTTTTGGGGTTGAGCTGCGACTTATAGTTTTCGAGAAAATGGGATTCTTGTAACGCTCTTCGAGGCAGTCAGAAATTCCAATGCAACCCCTGTAAAAATTTGAAAATTTTTTTTTCATCCCCAATTTGAAAATTGTTTATGTAGAATTAAGCTCGCACCTTTCCTGAGTTCAAATCTGCTTTTGGGGTTGAGCTGCGACTTATAGTTTTCGAGAAAATGGGATTCTTGTAACGCTCTTCGAGGCAGTCAGAAATTCCAATGCAACCCCTGTAAAAATTTGAAAATTTTGTTTTCATCCCCAATTTGAAAATTGTTTATGTAGAATTAAGCTCGCACCTTTCCTGAGTTCAAATCTGCTTTTGGGGTTGAGCTGCGACTTATAGTTTTCGAGAAAATGGGATTCTTGTAACGCTCTTCGAGGCAGTCAGAAATTCCAATGCAACCCCTGTAAAAATTTGAAAATTTTTTTTTCATCCCCAATTTGAAAATTGTTTATGTAGAATTAAGCTCGCACCTTTCCTGAGTTCAAATCTGCTTTTGGGGTTGAGCTGCGACTTATAGTTTTCGAGAAAAGGGGATTTTTGTAACGCTCTTCGAGGCAGTCAGAAATTCCAATGCAACCCCTGCAAAAATTTGAAAATTTTTTTTTCATCCCCAATTTGAAAATTGTTTATGTAGAATTAAGCTCGCACCTTTCCTGAGTTCAAATCTGCTTTTGGGGTTGTGCTGCGACTTATAGTTTTCGAGAAAATGGGATTCTTGTAACGCTCTTCGAGGCAGTCAGAAATTCCAATGCAACCCCTGTAAAAATTTGAAAATTTTTTTTTCATCCCCAATTTGAAAATTGTTTATGTAGAATTAAGCTCGCACCTTTCCTGAGTTCAAATCTGCTTTTGGGGTTGAGCTGCGACTTATAGTTTTCGAGAAAATGGGATTCTTGTAACGCTCTTCGAGGCAGTCAGAAATTCCAATGCAACCCCTGTAAAAATTTTAAAATTTTTTTTTCATCCCCAATTTGAAAATTGTTTATGTAGAATTAAGCTCGCACCTTTCCTGAGTTCAAATCTGCTTTTGGGGTTGTGCTGCGACTTATAGTTTTCGAGAAAATGGGATTTCTGTAACGCTCTTCGAGGCAGTCAGAAATTCCAATGCAACCCCTGTAAAATTTTGAAAATTTTTTTTTCATCCCCTATTTGAAAATTGTTTATGTAGAATTAAGCTCGCATCTTTCCTGAGTTCAAATCTGCTTTTGCGGTTGTGCTGCGACTTATAGTTTTCGAGAAAATGGGATTTTTGTAACGCTCTTCGAGGCAGTCAGAAATTCCAATGCAACCCCTGTAAAAAATTGAAAATTTTTTTTTCATCCCCAATTTGAAAATTGTAGAATTATGTAGAATTAAGCTCGCACCTTTCCTGAGTTCAAATCTGCTTTTGGGGTTGTGCTGCGACTTATAGTTTTCGAGAAAATGGGATTCTTGTAACGCTCTTCGAGGCAGTCAGAAATTCCAATGCAACCCCTGTAAAAATTTGAAAATTTTTTTTTCATCCCCAATTTGAAAATTGTTTATGTAGAATTAAGCTCGCACCTTTCCTGAGTTCAAATCTGCTTTTGGGGTTGTGCTGCGACTTATAGTTTTCGAGAAAATGGGATTCTTGTAACGCTCTTCGAGGCAGTCAGAAATTCCAATGCAACCCCTGTAAAAATTTGAAAATTTTTTTTTCATCCCCAATTTGAAAATTGTTTATGTAGAATTAAGCTCGCACCTTTCCTGAGTTCAAATCTGCTTTTGGGGTTGTGCTGCGACTTATAGTTTTCGAGAAAATGGGATTCTTGTAACGCTCTTCGAGGCAGTCAGAAATTCCAATGCAACCCCTGTAAAAATTTGAAAATTTTTTTTTCATCCCCAATTTGAAAATTGTTTATGTAGAATTAAGCTCGCACCTTTCCTGAGTTCAAATCTGCTTTTGGCGTTGTGCTGCGACTTATAGTTTTCGAGAAAATGGGATTTTTGTAACGCTCTTCGAGGCAGTCAGAAATTCCAATGCAACCCCTGTAAAAATTTGAAAATTTTTTTTTCATCCCCAATTTGAAAATTGTTTATGTAGAATTAAGCTCGCACCTTTCCTGAGTTCAAATCTGCTTTTGGGGTTGTGCTGCGACTTATAGTTTTCGAGAAAATGGGATTTTTGTAACGCTCTTCGAGGCAGTCAGAAATTCCAATGCAACCCCTGTAAAAAATTGAAAATTTTTTTTTCATCCCCAATTTGAAAATTGTTTATGTAGAATTAAGCTCGCACCTTTCCTGAGTTCAAATCTGCTTTTGGGGTTGTGCTGCGACTTATAGTTTTCGAGAAAATGGGATTTTTGTAACGCTCTTCGAGGCAGTCAGAAATTCCAATGCAACCCCTGTAAAAATTTGAAAATTTTTTTTTCATCCCCAATTTGAAAATTGTTTATGTAGAATTAAGCTCGCACCTTTCCTGAGTTCAAATCTGCTTTTGGGGTTGAGCTGCGACTTATAGTTTTCGAGAAAATGGGATTCTTGTAACGCTCTTCGAGGCAGTCAGAAATTCCAATGCAACCCCTGTAAAATTTTGAAAATTTTTTTTTCATCCCCAATTTGAAAATTGTTTATGTAGAATTAAGCTCGCACCTTTCCTGAGTTCAAATCTGCTTTTGGGGTTGTGCTGCGACTTATAGTTTTCGAGAAAATGGGATTCTTGTAACGCTCTTCGAGGCAGTCAGAAATTCCAATGCAACCCCTGTAAAAATTTGAAAATTTTTTTTTCATCCCCAATTTGAAAATTGTTTATGTAGAATTAAGCTCGCACCTTTCCTGAGTTCAAATCTGCTTTTGGGGTTGAGCTGCGACTTATAGTTTTCGAGAAAAGGGGATTTTTGTAACGCTCTTCGAGGCAGTCAGAAATTCCAATGCAACCCCTGTAAAAATTTGAAAATTTTGTTTTCATCCCCAATTTGAAAATTGTTTATGTAGAATTAAGCTCGCACCTTTCCTGAGTTCAAATCTGCTTTTGGGGTTGAGCTGCGACTTATAGTTTTCGAGAAAATGGGATTCTTGTAACGCTCTTCGAGGCAGTCAGAAATTCCAATGCAACCCCTGTAAAAATTTGAAATTTTTTTTTCATCCCCAATTTGAAAATTGTTTATGTAGAATTAAGCTCGCACCTTTCCTGAGTTCAAATCTGCTTTTGGGGTTGAGCTGCGACTTATAGTTTTCGAGAAAATGGGATTCTTGTAACGCTCTTCGAGGCAGTCAGAAATTCCAATGCAACCCCTGTAAAAATTTGAAAATTTTTTTTTCATCCCCAATTTGAAAATTGTTTATGTAGAATTAAGCTCGCACCTTTCCTGAGTTCAAATCTGCTTTTGGGGTTGAGCTGCGACTTATAGTTTTCGAGAAAATGGGATTCTTGTAACGCTCTTCGAGGCAGTCAGAAATTCCAATGCAACCCCTGTAAAAATTTGAAAATTTTGTTTTCATCCCCAATTTGAAAATTGTTTATGTAGAATTAAGCTCGCACCTTTCCTGAGTTCAAATCTGCTTTTGGGGTTGAGCTGCGACTTATAGTTTTCGAGAAAATGGGATTCTTGTAACGCTCTTCGAGGCAGTCAGAAATTCCAATGCAACCCCTGTAAAAATTTGAAAATTTTTTTTTTCATCCCCAATTTGAAAATTGTTTATGTAGAATTAAGCTCGCACCTTTCCTGAGTTCAAATCTGCTTTTGGGGTTGAGCTGCGACTTATAGTTTTCGAGAAAAGGGGATTTTTGTAACGCTCTTCGAGGCAGTCAGAAATTCCAATGCAACCCCTGCAAAAATTTGAAAATTTTTTTTTCATCCCCAATTTGAAAATTGTTTATGTAGAATTAAGCTCGCACCTTTCCTGAGTTCAAATCTGCTTTTGGGGTTGTGCTGCGACTTATAGTTTTCGAGAAAATGGGATTCTTGTAACGCTCTTCGAGGCAGTCAGAAATTCCAATGCAACCCCTGTAAAAATTTGAAAATTTTTTTTTCATCCCCAATTTGAAAATTGTTTATGTAGAATTAAGCTCGCACCTTTCCTGAGTTCAAATCTGCTTTTGGGGTTGTGCTGCGACTTATAGTTTTCGAGAAAATGGGATTCTTGTAACGCTCTTCGAGGCAGTCAGAAATTCCAATGCAACCCCTGTAAAAATTTGAAAATTTTTTTTTCATCCCCAATTTGAAAATTGTTTATGTAGAATTAAGCTCGCACCTTTCCTGAGTTCAAATCTGCTTTTGGGGTTGAGCTGCGACTTATAGTTTTCGAGAAAATGGGATTCTTGTAACGCTCTTCGAGGCAGTCAGAAATTCCAATGCAACCCCTGTAAAAATTTTAAAATTTTTTTTTCATCCCCAATTTGAAAATTGTTTATGTAGAATTAAGCTCGCACCTTTCCTGAGTTCAAATCTGCTTTTGGGGTTGTGCTGCGACTTATAGTTTTCGAGAAAATGGGATTTCTGTAACGCTCTTCGAGGCAGTCAGAAATTCCAATGCAACCCCTGTAAAATTTTGAAAATTTTTTTTTCATCCCCTATTTGAAAATTGTAGAATTATGTAGAATTAAGCTCGCACCTTTCCTGAGTTCAAATCTGCTTTTGGGGTTGTGCTGCGACTTATAGTTTTCGAGAAAATGGGATTCTTGTAACGCTCTTCGAGGCAGTCAGAAATTCCAATGCAACCCCTGTAAAAATTTGAAAATTTTTTTTTCATCCCCAATTGGAAAATTGTTTATGTAGAATTAAGCTCGCACCTTTCCTGAGTTCAAATCTGCTTTTGGGGTTGTGCTGCGACTTATAGTTTTCGAGAAAATGGGATTCTTGTAACGCTCTTCGAGGCAGTCAGAAATTCCAATGCAACCCCTGTAAAAATTTGAAAATTTTTTTTTCATCCCCAATTTGAAAATTGTTTATGTAGAATTAAGCTCGCACCTTTCCTGAGTTCAAATCTGCTTTTGGGGTTGTGCTGCGACTTATAGTTTTCGAGAAAATGGGATTCTTGTAACGCTCTTCGAGGCAGTCAGAAATTCCAATGCAACCCCTGTAAAAATTTGAAAATTTTTTTTTCATCCCCAATTTGAAAATTGTTTATGTAGAATTAAGCTCGCACCTTTCCTGAGTTCAAATCTGCTTTTGGCGTTGTGCTGCGACTTATAGTTTTCGAGAAAATGGGATTTTTGTAACGCTCTTCGAGGCAGTCAGAAATTCCAATGCAACCCCTGTAAAAATTTGAAAATTTTTTTTTCATCCCCAATTTGAAAATTGTTTATGTAGAATTAAGCTCGCACCTTTCCTGAGTTCAAATCTGCTTTTGGGGTTGTGCTGCGACTTATAGTTTTCGAGAAAATGGGATTTTTGTAACGCTCTTCGAGGCAGTCAGAAATTCCAATGCAACCCCTGTAAAAAATTGAAAATTTTTTTTTCATCCCCAATTTGAAAATTGTTTATGTAGAATTAAGCTCGCACCTTTCCTGAGTTCAAATCTGCTTTTGGGGTTGTGCTGCGACTTATAGTTTTCGAGAAAATGGGATTTTTGTAACGCTCTTCGAGGCAGTCAGAAATTCCAATGCAACCCCTGTAAAAATTTGAAAATTTTTTTTTCATCCCCAATTTGAAAATTGTTTATGTAGAATTAAGCTCGCACCTTTCCTGAGTTCAAATCTGCTTTTGGGGTTGAGCTGCGACTTATAGTTTTCGAGAAAATGGGATTCTTGTAACGCTCTTCGAGGCAGTCAGAAATTCCAATGCAACCCCTGTAAAATTTTGAAAATTTTTTTTTCATCCCCAATTTGAAAATTGTTTATGTAGAATTAAGCTCGCACCTTTCCTGAGTTCAAATCTGCTTTTGGGGTTGTGCTGCGACTTATAGTTTTCGAGAAAATGGGATTTTTGTAACGCTCTTCGAGGCAGTCAGAAATTCCAATGCAACCCCTGTAAAAATTTGAAAATTTTTTTTTCATCCCCAATTTGAAAATTGTTTATGTAGAATTAAGCTCGCACCTTTCCTGAGTTCAAATCTGCTTTTGGGGTTGTGCTGCGACTTATAGTTTTCGAGAAAATGGGATTTTTGTAACGCTCTTCGAGGCAGTCAGAAATTCCAATGCAACCCCTGTAAAAATGTGAAAATTTTTTTTTCATCCCCAATTTGAAAATTGTTTATGTAGAATTAAGCTCGCACCTTTCCTGAGTTCAAATCTGCTTTTGGGGTTGAGCTGCGACTTATAGTTTTCGAGAAAAGGGGATTTTTGTAACGCTCTTCGATGCAGTCAGAAATTCCAATGCAACCCCTGTAAAAATTTGAAAATTTTTTTTTCATCCCCAATTTGAAAATTGTTTATGTAGAATTAAGCTCGCACCTTTCCTGAGTTCAAATCTGCTTTTGGGGTTGAGCTGCGACTTATAGTTTTCGAGAAAATGGGATTCTTGTAACGCTCTTCGAGGCAGTCAGAAATTCCAATGCAACCCCTGTAAAATTTTGAAAATTTTTTTTTCATCCCCAATTTGAAAATTGTTTATGTAGAATTAAGCTCGCACCTTTCCTGAGTTCAAATCTGCTTTTGGGGTTGTGCTGCGACTTATAGTTTTCGAGAAAATGGGATTTTTGTAACGCTCTTCGAGGCAGTCAGAAATTCCAATGCAACCCCTGTAAAAATTTGAAAATTTTTTTTTCATCCCCAATTTGAAAATTGTTTATGTAGAATTAAGCTCGCACCTTTCCTGAGTTCAAATCTGCTTTTGGGGTTGTGCTGCGACTTATAGTTTTCGAGAAAATGGGATTTTTGTAACGCTCTTCGAGGCAGTCAGAAATTCCAATGCAACCCCTGTAAAAATTTGAAAATTTTTTTTTCATCCCCAATTTGAAAATTGTTTATGTAGAATTGAGCTCGCACCTTTCCTGAGTTCAAATCTGCTTTTGGGGTTGAGCTGCGACTTATAGTTTTCGAGAAAAGGGGATTTTTGTAACGCTCTTCGAGGCAGTCAGAAATTCCAATGCAACCCCTGTAAAAATTTGAAAATTTTTTTTTCATCCCCAATTTGAAAATTGTTTATGTAGAATTAAGCTCGCACCTTTCCTGAGTTCAAATCTGCTTTTGGGGTTGTGCTGCGACTTATAGTTTTCGAGAAAATGGGATTCTTGTAACGCTCTTCGAGGCAGTCAGAAATTCCAATGCAACCCCTGTAAAAATTTGAAAATTTTTTTTTCATCCCCAATTTAAAAATTGTTTATGTAGAATTAAGCTCGCACCTTTCCTGAGTTCAAATCTGCTTTTGGGGTTGTGCTGCGACTTATAGTTTTCGAGAAAATGGGATTCTTGTAACGCTCTTCGAGGCAGTCAGAAATTCCAATGCAACCCCTGTAAAAATTTGAAAATTTTTTTTTCATCCCCAATTTGAAAATTGTTTATGTAGAATTAAGCTCGCACCTTTCCTGAGTTCAAATCTGCTTTTGGGGTTGTGCTGCGACTTATAGTTTTCGAGAAAATGGGATTTCTGTAACGCTCTTCGAGGCAGTCAGAAATTCCAATGCAACCCCTGTAAAATTTTGAAAATTTTTTTTTCATCCCCAATTTGAAAATTGTTTATGTAGAATTAAGCTCGCACCTTTCCTGAGTTCAAATCTGCTTTTGGGGTTGGGCTGCGACTTATAGTTTTCGAGAAAATGGGATTCTTGTAACGCTCTTCGAGGCAGTCAGAAATTCCAATGCAACCCCTGTAAAAATTTGAAAATTTTTTTTTCATCCCCAATTTGAAAATTGTTTATGTAGAATTAAGCTCGCACCTTTCCTGAGTTCAAATCTGCTTTTGGGGTTGTGCTGCGACTTATAGTTTTCGAGAAAATGGGATTCTTGTAACGCTCTTCGAGGCAGTCAGAAATTCCAATGCAACCCCTGTAAAAATTTGAAAATTTTTTTTTCATCCCCAATTTGAAAATTGTTTTGTAGAATTAAGCTCGCACCTTTCCTGAGTTCAAATCTGCTTTTGGGGTTGTGCTGCGACTTATAGTTTTCGAGAAAATGGGATTTTTGTAACGCTCTTCGAGGCAGTCAGAAATTCCAATGCAACCCCTGTAAAAATTTGAAAAATTTTTTTTCATCCCCAATTTGAAAATTGTTTATGTAGAATTAAGCTCGCACCTTTCCTGAGTTCAAATCTGCTTTTGGGGTTGAGCTGCGACTTATAGTTTTCGAGAAAATGGGATTCTTGTAACGCTCGTCGAGGCAGTCAGAAATTCCAATGCAACCCCTGTAAAAATTTTAAAATTTTTTTTTCATCCCCAATTTGAAAATTGTTTATGTAGAATTAAGCTCGCACCTTTCCTGAGTTCAAATCTGCTTTTGGGGTTGTGCTGCGACTTATAGTTTTCGAGAAAATGGGATTTCTGTAACGCTCTTCGAGGCAGTCAGAAATTCCAATGCAACCCCTGTAAAAATTTGAAAATTTTTTTTTCATCCCCAATTTGAAAATTGTTTATGTAGAATTAAGCTCGCACCTTTCCTGAGTTCAAATCTGCTTTTGGGGTTGTGCTGCGACTTATAGTTTTCGTGAAAATGGGATTCTTGTAACGCTCTTCGAGGCAGTCAGAAATTCCAATGCAACCCCTGTAAAAATTTGAAAATTTTTTTTTCATCCCCAATTTGAAAATTGTTTATGTAGAATTAAGCTCGCACCTTTCCTGAGCTCAAATCTGCTTTTGGGGTTGTGCTGCGACTTATAGTTTTCGAGAAAATGGGATTCTTGTAACGCTCTTCGAGGCAGTCAGAAATTCCAATGCAACCCCTGTAAAAATTTTAAAATTTTTTTTTCATCCCCAATTTGAACATTGTTTATGTAGAATTAAGCTCGCACCTTTCCTGAGTTCAAATCTGCTTTTGGGGTTGTGCTGCGACTTATAGTTTTCGTGAAAATGGGATTCTTGTAACGCTCTTCGAGGTAGTCAGAAATTCCAATGCAACCCCTGTAAAAATTTGAAAATTTTTTTTTCATCCCCAATTTGAAAATTGTTTATGTAGAATTAAGCTCGCACCTTTCCTGAGTTCAAATCTGCTTTTGGGGTTGTGCTGCGACTTATAGTTTTCGAGAAAATGGGATTCTTGTAACGCTCTTCGAGGCAGTCAGAAATTCCAATGCAACCCCTGTAAAAATTTGAAAATTTTTTTTTCATCCCCAATTTGAAAATTGTTTATGTAGAATTAAGCTCGCACCTTTCCTGAGTTCAAATCTGCTTTTGGCGTTGTGCTGCGACTTATAGTTTTCGAGAAAATGGGATTTTTGTAACGCTCTTCGAGGCAGTCAGAAATTCCAATGCAACCCCTGTAAAAATTTGAAAATTTTTTTTTCATCCCCAATTTGAAAATTGTTTATGTAGAATTAAGCTCGCACCTTTCCTGAGTTCAAATCTGCTTTTGGGGTTGTGCTGCGACTTATAGTTTTCGAGAAAATGGGATTTTTGTAACGCTCTTCGAGGCAGTCAGAAATTCCAATGCAACCCCTGTAAAAAATTGAAAATTTTTTTTTCATCCCCAATTTGAAAATTGTTTATGTAGAATTAAGCTCGCACCTTTCCTGAGTTCAAATCTGCTTTTGGGGTTGTGCTGCGACTTATAGTTTTCGAGAAAATGGGATTTTTGTAACGCTCTTCGAGGCAGTCAGAAATTCCAATGCAACCCCTGTAAAAATTTGAAAATTTTTTTTTCATCCCCAATTTGAAAATTGTTTATGTAGAATTAAGCTCGCACCTTTCCTGAGTTCAAATCTGCTTTTGGGGTTGAGCTGCGACTTATAGTTTTCGAGAAAATGGGATTCTTGTAACGCTCTTCGAGGCAGTCAGAAATTCCAATGCAACCCCTGTAAAATTTTGAAAATTTTTTTTTCATCCCCAATTTGAAAATTGTTTATGTAGAATTAAGCTCGCACCTTTCCTGAGTTCAAATCTGCTTTTGGGGTTGTGCTGCGACTTATAGTTTTCGAGAAAATGGGATTTTTGTAACGCTCTTCGAGGCAGTCAGAAATTCCAATGCAACCCCTGTAAAAATTTGAAAATTTTTTTTTCATCCCCAATTTGAAAATTGTTTATGTAGAATTAAGCTCGCACCTTTCCTGAGTTCAAATCTGCTTTTGGGGTTGTGCTGCGACTTATAGTTTTCGAGAAAATGGGATTTTTGTAACGCTCTTCGAGGCAGTCAGAAATTCCAATGCAACCCCTGTAAAAATGTGAAAATTTTTTTTTCATCCCCAATTTGAAAATTGTTTATGTAGAATTAAGCTCGCACCTTTCCTGAGTTCAAATCTGCTTTTGGGGTTGAGCTGCGACTTATAGTTTTCGAGAAAAGGGGATTTTTGTAACGCTCTTCGATGCAGTCAGAAATTCCAATGCAACCCCTGTAAAAATTTGAAAATTTTTTTTTCATCCCCAATTTGAAAATTGTTTATGTAGAATTAAGCTCGCACCTTTCCTGAGTTCAAATCTGCTTTTGGGGTTGAGCTGCGACTTATAGTTTTCGAGAAAATGGGATTCTTGTAACGCTCTTCGAGGCAGTCAGAAATTCCAATGCAACCCCTGTAAAATTTTGAAAATTTTTTTTTCATCCCCAATTTGAAAATTGTTTATGTAGAATTAAGCTCGCACCTTTCCTGAGTTCAAATCTGCTTTTGGGGTTGTGCTGCGACTTATAGTTTTCGAGAAAATGGGATTTTTGTAACGCTCTTCGAGGCAGTCAGAAATTCCAATGCAACCCCTGTAAAAATTTGAAAATTTTTTTTTCATCCCCAATTTGAAAATTGTTTATGTAGAATTAAGCTCGCACCTTTCCTGAGTTCAAATCTGCTTTTGGGGTTGTGCTGCGACTTATAGTTTTCGAGAAAATGGGATTTTTGTAACGCTCTTCGAGGCAGTCAGAAATTCCAATGCAACCCCTGTAAAAATTTGAAAATTTTTTTTTCATCCCCAATTTGAAAATTGTTTATGTAGAATTGAGCTCGCACCTTTCCTGAGTTCAAATCTGCTTTTGGGGTTGAGCTGCGACTTATAGTTTTCGAGAAAAGGGGATTTTTGTAACGCTCTTCGAGGCAGTCAGAAATTCCAATGCAACCCCTGTAAAAATTTGAAAATTTTTTTTTCATCCCCAATTTGAAAATTGTTTATGTAGAATTAAGCTCGCACCTTTCCTGAGTTCAAATCTGCTTTTGGGGTTGTGCTGCGACTTATAGTTTTCGAGAAAATGGGATTCTTGTAACGCTCTTCGAGGCAGTCAGAAATTCCAATGCAACCCCTGTAAAAATTTGAAAATTTTTTTTTCATCCCCAATTTAAAAATTGTTTATGTAGAATTAAGCTCGCACCTTTCCTGAGTTCAAATCTGCTTTTGGGGTTGTGCTGCGACTTATAGTTTTCGAGAAAATGGGATTCTTGTAACGCTCTTCGAGGCAGTCAGAAATTCCAATGCAACCCCTGTAAAAATTTGAAAATTTTTTTTTCATCCCCAATTTGAAAATTGTTTATGTAGAATTAAGCTCGCACCTTTCCTGAGTTCAAATCTGCTTTTGGGGTTGTGCTGCGACTTATAGTTTTCGAGAAAATGGGATTTCTGTAACGCTCTTCGAGGCAGTCAGAAATTCCAATGCAACCCCTGTAAAATTTTGAAAATTTTTTTTTCATCCCCAATTTGAAAATTGTTTATGTAGAATTAAGCTCGCACCTTTCCTGAGTTCAAATCTGCTTTTGGGGTTGGGCTGCGACTTATAGTTTTCGAGAAAATGGGATTCTTGTAACGCTCTTCGAGGCAGTCAGAAATTCCAATGCAACCCCTGTAAAAATTTGAAAATTTTTTTTTCATCCCCAATTTGAAAATTGTTTTGTAGAATTAAGCTCGCACCTTTCCTGAGTTCAAATCTGCTTTTGGGGTTGTGCTGCGACTTATAGTTTTCGAGAAAATGGGATTTTTGTAACGCTCTTCGAGGCAGTCAGAAATTCCAATGCAACCCCTGTAAAAATTTGAAAAATTTTTTTTCATCCCCAATTTGAAAATTGTTTATGTAGAATTAAGCTCGCACCTTTCCTGAGTTCAAATCTGCTTTTGGGGTTGAGCTGCGACTTATAGTTTTCGAGAAAATGGGATTCTTGTAACGCTCTTCGAGGCAGTCAGAAATTCCAATGCAACCCCTGTAAAAATTTGAAAATTTTTTTTTCATCCCCAATTTGAAAATTGTTTATGTAGAATTAAGCTCGCACCTTTCCTGAGTTCAAATCTGCTTTTGGGGTTGTGCTGCGACTTATAGTTTTCGAGAAAATGGGATTTCTGTAACGCTCTTCGAGGCAGTCAGAAATTCCAATGCAACCCCTGTAAAAATTTGAAAATTTTTTTTTCATCCCCAATTTGAAAATTGTTTATGTAGAATTAAGCTCGCACCTTTCCTGAGTTCAAATCTGCTTTTGGGGTTGTGCTGCGACTTATAGTTTTCGTGAAAATGGGATTCTTGTAACGCTCTTCGAGGCAGTCAGAAATTCCAATGCAACCCCTGTAAAAATTTGAAAATTTTTTTTTCATCCCCAATTTGAAAATTGTTTATGTAGAATTAAGCTCGCACCTTTCCTGAGCTCAAATCTGCTTTTGGGGTTGTGCTGCGACTTATAGTTTTCGAGAAAATGGGATTCTTGTAACGCTCTTCGAGGCAGTCAGAAATTCCAATGCAACCCCTGTAAAAATTTTAAAATTTTTTTTTCATCCCCAATTTGAACATTGTTTATGTAGAATTAAGCTCGCACCTTTCCTGAGTTCAAATCTGCTTTTGGGGTTGTGCTGCGACTTATAGTTTTCGTGAAAATGGGATTCTTGTAACGCTCTTCGAGGTAGTCAGAAATTCCAATGCAACCCCTGTAAAAATTTGAAAATTTTTTTTTCATCCCCAATTTGAAAATTGTTTATGTAGAATTAAGCTCGCACCTTTCCTGAGTTCAAATCTGCTTTTGGGGTTGTGCTGCGACTTATAGTTTTCGAGAAAATGGGATTCTTGTAACGCTCTTCGAGGCAGTCAGAAATTCCAATGCAACCCCTGTAAAAATTTGAAAATTTTTTTTTCATCCCCAATTTGAAAATTGTTTATGTAGAATTAAGCTCGCACCTTTCCTGAGTTCAAATCTGCTTTTGGGGTTGTGCTGCGACTTATAGTTTTCGAGAAAATGGGATTCTTGTAACGCTCTTCGAGGCAGTCAGAAATTCCAATGCAACCCCTGTAAAAATTTGAAAATTTATTTTTCATCCCCAATTTGAAAATTGTTTATGCAGAATTAAGCTCGCACCTTTCCTGAGTTCAAATCTGCTTTTGGGGTTGAGCTGCGACTTATAGTTTTCGAGAAAATGGGATTCTTGTAACGCTCTTCGAGGCAGTCAGAAATTCCAATGCAACCCCTGTAAAAATTTGAAAATTTTTTTTTCATCCCCAATTTGAAAATTGTTTATGTAGAATTAAGCTCGCACCTTTCCTGAGTTCAAATTGGGGTTTTGGGGTTGTGCTGCGACTTATAGTTTTCGAGAAAATGGGATTCTTGTAACGCTCTTCGAGGCAGTCAGAAATTCCAATGCAACCCCTGTAAAAATTTGAAAATTTTTTTTTCATCCCCAATTTGAAAATTGTTTATGTAGAATTAAGCTCGCACCTTTCCTGAGTTCAAATCTGCTTTTGGGGTTGTGCTGCGACTTATAGTTTTCGAGAAAATGGGATTCTTGTAACGCTCTTCGAGGCAGTCAGAAATTCCAATGCAACCCCTGTAAAAATTTGAAAATTTTTTTTTCATCCCCAATTTGAAAATTGTTTATGTAGAATTAAGCTCGCACCTTTCCTGAGCTCAAATCTGCTTTTGGGGTTGTGCTGCGACTTATAGTTTTCGAGAAAATGGGATTCTTGTAACGCTCTTCGAGGCAGTCAGAAATTCCAATGCAACCCCTGTAAAAATTTGAAAATTTTTTTTTCATCCCCAATTTGAAAATTGTTTATGTAGAATTAAGCTCGCACCTTTCCTGAGTTCAAATCTGCTTTTGGGGTTGTGCTGCGACTTATAGTTTTCGAGAAAATGGGATTCTTGTAACGCTCTTCGAGGCAGTCAGAAATTCCAATGCAACCCCTGTAAAAATTTGAAAATTTTGTTTTCATCCCCAATTTGAAAATTGTTTATGTAGAATTAAGCTCGCACCTTTCCTGAGTTCAAATCTGCTTTTGGGGTTGAGCTGCGACTTATAGTTTTCGAGAAAATGGGATTCTTGTAACGCTCTTCGAGGCAGTCAGAAATTCCAATGCAACCCCTGTAAAAATTTGAAAATTTTTTTTTCATCCCCAATTTGAAAATTGTTTATGTAGAATTAAGCTCGCACCTTTCCTGAGTTCAAATCTGCTTTTGGGGTTGTGCTGCGACTTATAGTTTTCGAGAAAATGGGATTCTTGTAACGCTCTTCGAGGCAGTCAGAAATTCCAATGCAACCCCTGTAAAAATTTGAAAATTTTTTTTTCATCCCCAATTTGAAAATTGTTTATGTAGAATTAAGCTCGCACCTTTCCTGAGTTCAAATCTGCTTTTGGGGTTGTGCTGCGACTTATAGTTTTCGAGAAAATGGGATTCTTGTAACGCTCTTCGAGGCAGTCAGAAATTCCAATGCAACCCCTGTAAAAATTTGAAAATTTTTTTTTCATCCCCAATTTGAAAATTGTTTATGTAGAATTAAGCTCGCACCTTTCCTGAGTTCAAATCTGCTTTTGGGGTTGTGCTGCGACTTGTGCTGCGACTTATAGTTCTCGAGAAAATGGGATTTCTGTAACGCTCTTCGAGGCAGTCAGAAATTCCAATGCAACCCCTGTAAAAATTTGAAAATTTTTTTTCATCCCCAATTTGAAAATTGTTTATGTAGAATTAAGCTCGCACCTTTCCTGAGTTCAAATCTGCTTTTGGGGTTGTGCTGCGACTTATAGTTTTCGAGAAAATGGGATTCTTGTAACGCTCTTCGAGGCAGTCAGAAATTCCAATGCAACCCCTGTAAAAATTTGAAAATTTTTTTTTCATCCCCAATTTGAAAATTGTTTATGTAGAATTAAGCTCGCACCTTTGTTGAGTTCAAATCTGCTTTTGGGGTTGTGCTGCGACTTATAGTTTTCGAGAAAATGGGATTCTTGTAACGCTCTTCGAGGCAGTCAGAAATTCCAATGCAACCCCTGTAAAAATTTGAAAATTTTTTTTTCATCCCCAATTTGAAAATTGTTTATGTAGAATTAAGCTCGCACCTTTCCTGAGTTCAAATCTGCTTTTGGGGTTGAGCTGCGACTTATAGTTTTCGAGAAAATGGGATTCTTGTAACGCTCTTCGAGGCAGTCAGAAATTCCAATGCAACCATTGTAAAAATTAGAAAAATTTTTTTTCATCCCCAATTTGAAAATTGTTTATGTTGAATTAAGCTCGCACCTTTCCTGAGTTCAAATCTGCTTTTGGGGTTGTGCTGCGACTTATAGTTTTCGAGAAAATGGGATTCTTGTAACGCTCTTCGAGGCAGTCAGAAATTCCAATGCAACCCCTGTAAAAATTTGAAATTTTTTTTTTTCATCCCCAATTTGAAAATTGTTTATGTAGAATTAAGCTCGCACCTTTCCTGAGTTTAAATCTGCTTTTGGGGTTGTGCTGCGACTTATAGTTTTCGAGAAAATGGGATTCTTGTAACGCTCTTCGAGGCAGTCAGAAATTCCAATGCAACCCCTGTAAAATTTTGAAAATTTTTTTTTCATCCCCAATTTGAAAATTGTTTATGTAGAATTAAGCTCGCACCTTTCCTGAGTTCAAATCTGCTTTTGGGGTTGTGCTGCGACTTATAGTTTTCGAGAAAATGGGATTCTTGTAACGCTCTTCGAGGCAGTCAGAAATTCCAATGCAACCCCTGTAAAATTTTGAAATTTTTTTTTTCATCCCCAATTTGAAAATTGTTTATGTAGAATTAAGCTCGCACCTTTCCTGAGTTCAAATCTGCTTTTGGGGTTGTGCTGCGACTTATAGTTTTCGAGAAAATGGGATTTCTGTAACGCTCTTCGAGGCAGTCAGAAATTCCAATGCAACCCCTGTAAAAATTTGAAAATTTTTTTTTCATCCCCAATTTGAAAATTGTTTATGTAGAATTAAGCTCGCACCTTTCCTGAGTTCAAATCTGCTTTTGGGGTTGAGCTGCGACTTATGGTTTTCGAGAAAATGGGATTTTTGTAACGCTCTTCGAGGCAGTCAGAAATTCCAATGCAACCCCTGTAAAAATTTGAAAATTTTTTTTTCATCCCCAATTTGAAAATTGTTTATGTAGAATTAAGCTCGCACCTTTCCTGAGTTCAAATCTGCTTTTGGGGTTGTGCTGCGACTTATAGTTTTCGAGAAAATGGGATTCTTGTAACGCTCTTCGAGGCAGTCAGAAATTCCAATGCAACCCCTGTAAAAATTTGAAAATTTTTTTTTTCATCCCCAATTTGAAAATTGTTTATGTAGAATTAAGCTCGCACCTTTCCTGAGTTCAAATCTGCTTTTGGGGTTGTGCTGCGACTTATAGTTTTCGAGAAAATGGGATTCTTGTAACGCTCTTCGAGGCAGTCAGAAATTCCAATGCAACCCCTGTAAAACTTTGAAATTTTTTTTTTCATCCCCAATTTGAAAATTGTTTATGTAGAATTAAGCTCGCACCTTTCCTGAGTTCAAATCTGCTTTTGGGGTTGAGCTGCGACTTATAGTTTTCGAGAAAATGGTATTCTTGTAACGCTCTTCGAGGCAGTCAGAAATTCCAATGCAACCCCTGTAAAATTTTGAAAATTTTTTTTTCATCCCCAATTTGAAAATTGTTTATGTAGAATTAAGCTCGCACCTTTCCTGAGTTCAAATCTGCTTTTGGGGTTGTGCTGCGACTTATAGTCTTCGAGAAAATGGGATTTTTGTAACGCTCTTCGAGGCAGTCAGAAATTCCAATGCAACCCCTGTAAAAATTTGAAAATTTTTTTTCATCCCCAATTTGAAAATTGTTTATATAGAATTAAGCTCGCACCTTTCCTGAGTTCAAATCTGCTTGTGGGGTTGTGCTGCGACTTATAGTTTTCGAGAAAATGGGATTCTTGTAACGCTCTTCGAGGCAGTCAGAAATTCCAATGCAACCCCTGTAAAAATTTGAAAATTTTTTTTTCATCCCCAATTTGAAAATTGTTTATGTAGAATTAAGCTCGCACCTTTCCTGAGTTCAAATCTGCTTTTGGGGTTGTGCTGCGACTTATAGTTTTCGAGAAAATGGGATTCTTGTAACGCTCTTCGAGGCAGTCAGAAATTCCAATGCAACCCCTGTAAAAATTTGAAAATTTTTTTTTCATCCCCAATTTGAAAATTGTTTATGTAGAATTAAGCTCGCACCTTTCCTGAGTTCAAATCTGCTTTTGGGGTTGAGCTGCGACTTACAGTTTTCGAGAAAATGGGATTCTTGTAACGCTCTTCGAGGCAGTCAGAAATTCCAATGCAACCCCTGTAAAAATTTTAAAATTTTTTTTTCATCCCCAATTTGAAAATTGTTTATGTAGAATTAAGCTCGCACCTTTCCTGAGTTCAAATCTGCTTTTGGGGTTGTGCTGCGACTTATAGTTTTCGAGAAAATGGGATTCTTGTAACGCTCTTCGAGGCAGTCAGAAATTCCAATGCAACCCCTGTAAAAATTTGAAAATTTTTTTTTCATCCCCAATTTGAAAATTGTTTATGTAGAATTAAGCTCGCACCTTTCCTGAGTTCAAATCTGCTTTTGGGGTTGTGCTGCGACTTATAGTTTTCGAGAAAATGGGATTCTTGTAACGCTCTTCGAGGCAGTCAGAAATTCCAATGCAACCCCTGTAAAAATTTGAAAATTTTTTTTTCATCCCCAATTTGAAAATTGTTTATGTAGAATTAAGCTCGCACCTTTCCTGAGTTCAAATCTGCTTTTGGGGTTGTGCTGCGACTTATAGTTTTCGAGAAAATGGGATTCTTGTAACGCTCTTCGAAGCAGTCAGAAATTCCAATGCAACCCCTGTAAAAATTTGAAAATTTTTTTTTCATCCCCAATTTGAAAATTGTTTATGTAGAATTAAGCTCGCACCTTTCCTGAGTTCAAATCTGCTTTTGGGGTTGAGCTGCGACTTATAGTTTTCGAGAAAATGGGATTCTTGTAACGCTCTTCGAGGCAGTCAGAAATTCCAATGCAACCCCTGTAAAAATTTGAAAATTTTTTTTTCATCCCCAATTTGAAAATTGTTTATGTAGAATTAAGCTCGCACCTTTCCTGAGTTCAAATCTGCTTTTGGGGTTGTGCTGCGACTTATAGTTTTCGAGAAAATGGGATTCTTGTAACGCTCTTCGAGGCAGTCAGAAATTCCAATGCAACCCCTGTAAAAATTTGAAAATTTTTTTTTCATCCCCAATTTGAAAATTGTTTATGTAGAATTAAGCTCGCACCTTTCCTGAGTTCAAATCTGCTTTTGGGGTTGAGCTGCGACTTATAGTTTTCGAGAAAATGGGATTCTTGTAACGCTCTTCGAGGCAGTCAGAAATTCCAATGCAACCCCTGTAAAATTTTGAAAATTTTTTTTTCATCCCCAATTTGAAAATTGTTTATGTAGAATTAAGCTCGCACCTTTCCTGAGTTCAAATCTGCTTTTGGGGTTGTGCTGCGACTTATAGTTTTCGAGAAAATGGGATTCTTGTAACGCTCTTCGAGGCAGTCAGAAATTCCAATGCAACCCCTGTAAAAATTTGAAATTTTTTTTTTCATCCCCAATTTGAAAATTGTTTATGTAGAATTAAGCTCGCACCTTTCCTGAGTTTAAATCTGCTTTTGGGGTTGTGCTGCGACTTATAGTTTTCGAGAAAATGGGATTCTTGTAACGCTCTTCGAGGCAGTCAGAAATTCCAATGCAACCCCTGTAAAATTTTGAAAATTTTTTTTTCATCCCCAATTTGAAAATTGTTTATGTAGAATTAAGCTCGCACCTTTCCTGAATTCAAATCTGCTTTTGGAGCCGAGCTGCGACTTATAGTTTTCAAAAAATGGGATTTTTGTATCGCTCTTCGACGTAGTCAGGAATTCCAATGTAAAAATTTGAAATTTTTTTTTTCATCCCCGATTTGAAAATTGTTTATGTAGAATTAAGCTCGCACCTTTCCTGAGTTCAAATCTGCTTTTGGGGTTGTGCTGCGACTTATAGTTTTCGAGAAAATGGGATTCTTGTAACGCTCTTCGAGGCAGTCAGAAATTCCAATGCAACCCCTGTAAAATTTTGAAATTTTTTTTTTCATCCCCAATTTGAAAATTGTTTATGTAGAATTAAGCTCGCACCTTTCCTGAGTTCAAATCTGCTTTTGGGGTTGTGCTGCGACTTATAGTTTTCGAGAAAATGGGATTTCTGTAACGCTCTTCGAGGCAGTCAGAAATTCCAATGCAACCCCTGTAAAAATTTGAAAATTTTTTTTTCATCCCCAATTTGAAAATTGTTTATGTAGAATTAAGCTCGCACCTTTCCTGAGTTCAAATCTGCTTTTGGGGTTGAGCTGCGACTTATGGTTTTCGAGAAAATGGGATTTTTGTAACGCTCTTCGAGGCAGTCAGAAATTCCAATGCAACCCCTGTAAAAATTTGAAAATTTTTTTTTCATCCCCAATTTGAAAATTGTTTATGTAGAATTAAGCTCGCACCTTTCCTGAGTTCAAATCTGCTTTTGGGGTTGTGCTGCGACTTATAGTTTTCGAGAAAATGGGATTCTTGTAACGCTCTTCGAGGCAGTCAGAAATTCCAATGCAACCCCTGTAAAAATTTGAAAATTTTTTTTTCATCCCCAATTTGAAAATTGTTTATGTAGAATTAAGCTCGCACCTTTCCTGAGTTCAAATCTGCTTTTGGGGTTGTGCTGCGACTTATAGTTTTCGAGAAAATGGGATTCTTGTAACGCTCTTCGAGGCAGTCAGAAATTCCAATGCAACCCCTGTAAAAATTTGAAATTT
This sequence comes from Blera fallax, assembly GCA_946965025.1. NCBI lineage: Eukaryota > Metazoa > Arthropoda > Insecta > Diptera > Syrphidae > Blera > Blera fallax. The sequence continues at coordinate 22,373,829 of OX337248.1, read as the reverse complement.
TTTTTTTCATCCCCAATTTGAAAATTGTTTATGTAGAATTAAGCTCGCACCTTTCCTGAGTTCAAATCTGCTTTTGGGGTTGAGCTGCGACTTATAGTTTTCGAGAAAATGGGATTCTTGTAACGCTCTTCGAGGCAGTCAGAAATTCCAATGCAACCCCTGTAAAATTTTGAAAATTTTTTTTTCATCCCCAATTTGAAAATTGTTTATGTAGAATTAAGCTCGCACCTTTCCTGAGTTCAAATCTGCTTTTGGGGTTGTGCTGCGACTTATAGTTTTCGAGAAAATGGGGTTTTTGTAACGCTCTTCGAGGCAGTCAGAAATTCCAATGCAACCCCTGTAAAAATTTGAAAATTTTTTTTCATCCCCAATTTGAAAATTGTTTATATAGAATTAAGCTCGCACCTTTCCTGAGTTCAAATCTGCTTGTGGGGTTGTGCTGCGACTTATAGTTTTCGAGAAAATGGGATTCTTGTAACGCTCTTCGAGGCAGTCAGAAATTCCAATGCAACCCCTGTAAAAATTTGAAAATTTTTTTTTCATCCCCAATTTGAAAATTGTTTATGTAGAATTAAGCTCGCACCTTTCCTGAGTTCAAATCTGCTTTTGGGGTTGTGCTGCGACTTATAGTTTTCGAGAAAATGGGATTCTTGTAACGCTCTTCGAGGCAGTCAGAAATTCCAATGCAACCCCTGTAAAAATTTGAAAATTTTTTTTCATCCCCAATTTGAAAATTGTTTATGTAGAATTAAGCTCGCACCTTTCCTGAGTTCAAATCTGCTTTTGGGGTTGAGCTGCGACTTACAGTTTTCGAGAAAATGGGATTCTTGTAACGCTCTTCGAGGCAGTCAGAAATTCCAATGCAACCCCTGTAAAAATTTTAAAATTTTTTTTTCATCCCCAATTTGAAAATTGTTTATGTAGAATTAAGCTCGCACCTTTCCTGAGTTCAAATCTGCTTTTGGGGTTGAGCTGCGACTTATAGTTTTCGAGAAAATGGGATTTTTGTAACGCTCTTCGAGGCAGTCAGAAATTCCAATGCAACCCCTGTAAAAATTTGAAAATTTTTTTTTCATCCCCAATTTGAAAATTGTTTATGTAGAATTAAGCTCGCACCTTTCCTGAGTTCAAATCTGCTTTTGGGGTTGAGCTGCGACTTATAGTTTTCGAGAAAATGGGATTTTTGTAACGCTCTTCGAGGCAGTCAGAAATCGCAATGCAATTCCCTGTAAAAATTTGAAAATTTTTTTTTCATCCCCAATTTGAAAATTGTTTATGTAGAATTAAGCTCGCACCTTTCCTGAGTTCAAATCTGCTTTTGGGGTTGAGCTGCGACTTACAGTTTTCGAGAAAATGGGATTCTTGTAACGCTCTTCGAGGCAGTCAGAAATTCCAATGCAACCCCTGTAAAAATTTGAAAATTTTTTTTTCATCCCCAATTTGAAAATTGTTTATGTAGAATTAAGCTCGCACCTTTCCTGAGTTCAAATCTGCTTTTGGGGTTGTGCTGCGACTTATAGTTTTCGAGAAAATGGGATTCTTGTAACGCTCTTCGAGGCAGTCAGAAATTCCAATGCAACCCCTGTAAAAATTTGAAAATTTTTTTTTCATCCCCAATTTGAAAATTGTTTATGTAGAATTAAGCTCGCACCTTTCCTGAGTTCAAATCTGCTTTTGGGGTTGAGCTGCGACTTACAGTTTTCGAGAAAATGGGATTCTTGTAACGCTCTTCGAGGCAGTCAGAAATTCCAATGCAACCCCTGTAAAAATTTGAAAATTTTTTTTTCATCCCCAATTTGAAAATTGTTTATGTAGAATTAAGCTCGCACCTTTCCTGAGTTCAAATCTGCTTTTGGGGTTGAGCTGCGACTTATAGTTTTCGAGAAAATGGGATTTTTGTAACGCTCTTCGAGGCAGTCAGAAATTCCAATGCAACCCCTGTAAAAATTTGAAAATTTTTTTTTCATCCCCAATTTGAAAATTGTTTATGTAGAATTAAGCTCGCACCTTTCCTGAGTTCAAATCTGCTTTTGGGGTTGAGCTGCGACTTATAGTTTTCGAGAAAATGGGATTTTTGTAACGCTCTTCGAGGCAGTCAGAAATTCCAATGCAACCCCTGTAAGAATTTGAAAATTTTTTTTTCATCCCCAATTTGAAAATTGTTTATGTAGAATTAAGCTCGCACCTTTCCTGAGTTCAAATCTGCTTTTGGGGTTCTGCTGCGACTTATAGTTTTCGAGAAAATGGGATTCTTGTAACGCTCTTCGAGGCAGTCAGAAATTCCAATGCAACCCCTGTAAAAATTTGAAAATTTTTTTTTCATCCCCAATTTGAAAATTGTTTATGTAGAATTAAGCTCGCACCTTTCCTGAGTTCAAATCTGCTTTTGGGGTTGAGCTGCGACTTATAGTTTTCGAGAAAATGGGATTTTTGTAACGCTCTTCGAGGCAGTCAGAAATTCCAATGCAACCCCTGTAAAAATTTGAAAATTTTTTTTTCATCCCCAATTTGAAAATTGTTTATTTAGAATTAAGCTCGCACCTTTCCTGAGTTCAAATCTGCTTTTGGGGTTGTGCTGCGACTTATAGTTTTCGAGAAAATGGGATTTCTGTAACGCTCTTCGAGGCAGTCAGAAATTCCAATGCAACCCCTGTAAAAATTGGAAAATTTTTTTTTCATCCCCAATTTGAAAATTGTTTATGTAGAATTAAGCTCGCACCTTTCCTGATTTCAAATCTGCTTTTGGGGTTGAGCTGCGACTTACAGTTTTCGAGAAAATGGGATTCTTGTAACGCTCTTCGAGGCAGTCAGAAATTCCAATGCAACCCCTGTAAAAATTTTAAAATTTTTTTTTCATCCCCAATTTGAAAATTGTTTATGTAGAATTAAGCTCGCACCTTTCCTGAGTTCAAATCTGCTTTTGGGGTTGAGCTGCGACTTATAGTTTTCGAGAAAATGGGATTTTTGTAACGCTCTTCGAGGCAGTCAGAAATTCCAATGCAACCCCTGTAAAAATTTGAAAATTTTTTTTTCATCCCCAATTTGAAAATTGTTTATGTAGAATTAAGCTCGCACCTTTCCTGAGTTCAAATCTGCTTTTGGGGTTGAGCTGCGACTTATAGTTTTCGAGAAAATGGGATTTTTGTAACGCTCTTCGAGGCAGTCAGAAATTCCAATGCAACCCCTGTAAAAATTTGAAAATTTTTTTTTCATCCCCAATTTGAAAATTGTTTATGTAGAATTAAGCTCGCACCTTTCCTGAGTTCAAATCTGCTTTTGGGGTTGTGCTGCGACTTATAGTTTTCGAGAAAATGGGATTCTTGTAACGCTCTTCGAGGCAGTCAGAAATTCCAATGCAACCCCTGTAAAAATTTGAAAATTTTTTTTTCATCCCCAATTTGAAAATTGTTTATGTAGAATTAAGCTCGCACCTTTCCTGAGTTCAAATCTGCTTTTGGGGTTGAGCTGCGACTTATAGTTTTCGAGAAAATGGGATTTTTATAACGCTCTTCGAGGCAGTCAGAAATTCCAATGCAACCCCTGTAAAAATTTGAAAATTTTTTTTTCATCCCCAATTTGAAAATTGTTTATTTAGAATTAAGCTCGCACCTTTCCTGAGTTCAAATCTGCTTTTGGGGTTGTGCTGCGACTTATAGTTTTCGAGAAAATGGGATTTCTGTAACGCTCTTCGAGGCAGTCAGAAATTCCAATGCAACCCCTGTAAAATTTGAAAATTTTTTTTTCATCCCCAATTTGAAAATTGTTTATGTAGAATTAAGCTCGCACCTTTCCTGAGTTCAAATCTGCTTTTGGGGTTGTGCTGCGACTTATAGTTTTCGAGAAAATGGGATTCTTGTAACGCTCTTCGAGGCAGTCAGAAATTCCAATGCAACCCCTGTAAAAATTTGAAAATTTTTTTTTCATCCCCAATTTGAAAATTGTTTATGTAGAATTAAGCTCGCACCTTTCCTGAGTTCAAATCTGCTTTTGGGGTTGTGCTGCGACTTATAGTTTTCGAGAAAATGGGATTCTTGTAACGCTCTTCGAGGCAGTCAGAAATTCCAATGCAACCCCTGTAAAAATTTGAAAATTTTTTTTTCATCCCCAATTTGAAAATTGTTTATGTCGAATTAAGCTCGCACCTTTCCTGAGTTCAAATCTGCTTTTGGGGTTGAGCTGCGACTTATAGTTTTCGAGAAAATGGGATTCTTGTAACGCTCTTCGAGGCAGTCAGAAATTCCAATGCAACCCCTGTAAAAATTTGAAAATTTTTTTTTCATCCCCAATTTGAAAATTGTTTATTTAGAATTAAGCTCGCACCTTTCCTGAGTTCAAATCTGCTTTTGGGGTTGAGCTGCGACTTATAGTTTTCGAGAAAAGGGGATTTTTGTAACGCTCTTCGAGGCAGTCAGAAATTCCAATGCAACCCCTGTAAAAATTTGAAAAATTTTTTTTCATCCCTAATTTGAAAATTGTTTATATAGAATTAAGCTCGCACCTTTCCTGAGTTCAAATCTGCTTTTGGGGTTGTGCTGCGCCTTATAGTTTTCGAGAAAATGGGATTCTTGTAACGCTCTTCGAGGCAGTCAGAAATTCCAATGCAACCCCTGTAAAAATTTGAAAATTTTTTTTTCATCCCCAATTTGAAAATTGTTTATTTAGAATTAAGCTCGCACCTTTCCTGAGTTCAAATCTGCTTTTGGGGTTGAGCTGCGACTTATAGTTTTCGAGAAAAGGGGATTTTTGTAACGCTCTTCGAGGCAGTCAGAAATTCCAATGCAACCCCTGTAAAAATTTGAAAAATTTTTTTTCATCCCTAATTTGAAAATTGTTTATATAGAATTAAGCTCGCACCTTTCCTGAGTTCAAATCTGCTTTTGGGGTTGTGCTGCGCCTTATAGTTTTCGAGAAAATGGGATTCTTGTAACGCTCTTCGAGGCAGTCAGAAATTCCAATGCAACCCCTGTAAAAATTTGAAAATTTTTTTTTCATCCCCAATTTGAAAATTGTTTATGTAGAATTAAGCTCGCACCTTTCCTGAGTTCAAATCTGCTTTTGGGGTTGTGCTGCGACTTATAGTTTTCGAGAAAATGGGATTTCTGTAACGCTCTTCGAGGCAGTCAGAAATTCCAATGCAACCCCTGTAAAAATTTGAAAATTTTTTTTTCATCCCCAATTTGAAAATTGTTTATGTAGAATTAAGCTCGCACCTTTCCTGAGTTCAAATCTGCTTTTGGGGTTGTGCTGCGACTTATAGTTTTCGAGAAAATGGGATTCTTGTAACGCTCTTCGAGGCAGTCAGAAATTCCAATGCAACCCCTGTAAAAATTTGAAATTTTTTTTTTCATCCCCAATTTGAAAATTGTTTATGTAGAATTAAGCTCGCACCTTTCCTGAGTTTAAATCTGCTTTTGGGGTTGTGCTGCGACTTATAGTTTTCGAGAAAATGGGATTCTTGTAACGCTCTTCGAGGCAGTCAGAAATTCCAATGCAACCCGTGTAAAAATTTTAACATTTTTTTTTCATCCCCAATTTGAAAATTGTTTATGTAGAATTAAGCTCGCACCTTTCCTGAGTTCAAATCTGCTTTTGGGGTTGAGCTGCGACTTATAGTTTTCGAGAAAAGGGGATTCTTGTAACGCTCTTCGAGGCAGTCAGAAATTCCAATGCAACCCCTGTAAAAATTTGAAAATTTTTTTTTCATCCCCAATTTGAAAATTGTTTATGTAGAATTAAGCTCGCACCTTTCCTGAGTTCAAATCTGCTTTTGGGGTTGTGCTGCGACTTATAGTTTTCGAGAAAATGGGATTCTTGTAACGCTCTTCGAGGCAGTCAGAAATTCCAATGCAACCCCTGTAAAAATTTGAAAATTTTTTTTTCATCCCCAATTTGAAAATTGTTTATGTAGAATTAAGCTCGCACCTTTCCTGAGTTCAAATCTGCTTTTGGGGTTGAGCTGCGACTTATAGTTTTCGAGAAAATGGGATTTTTATAACGCTCTTCGAGGCAGTCAGAAATTCCAATGCAAACCCTGTAAAAATTTGAAAATTTTTTTTTCATCCCCAATTTGAAAATTGTTTATTTAGAATTAAGCTCGCACCTTTCCTGAGTTCAAATCTGCTTTTGGGGTTGTGCTGCGACTTATAGTTTTCGAGAAAATGGGATTTCTGTAACGCTCTTCGAGGCAGTCAGAAATTCCAATGCAACCCCTGTAAAATTTGAAAATTTTTTTTTCATCCCCAATTTGAAAATTGTTTATGTAGAATTAAGCTCGCACCTTTCCTGAGTTCAAATCTGCTTTTGGGGTTGTGCTGCGACTTATAGTTTTCGAGAAAATGGGATTCTTGTAACGCTCTTCGAGGCAGTCAGAAATTCCAATGCAACCCCTGTAAAAATTTGAAAATTTTTTTTTCATCCCCAATTTGAAAATTGTTTATGTAGAATTAAGCTCGCACCTTTCCTGAGTTCAAATCTGCTTTTGGGGTTGTGCTGCGACTTATAGTTTTCGAGAAAATGGGATTCTTGTAACGCTCTTCGAGGCAGTCAGAAATTCCAATGCAACCCCTGTAAAAATTTGAAAATTTTTTTTTCATCCCCAATTTGAAAATTGTTTATGTCGAATTAAGCTCGCACCTTTCCTGAGTTCAAATCTGCTTTTGGGGTTGAGCTGCGACTTATAGTTTTCGAGAAAATGGGATTCTTGTAACGCTCTTCGAGGCAGTCAGAAATTCCAATGCAACCCCTGTAAAAATTTGAAAATTTTTTTTTCATCCCCAATTTGAAAATTGTTTATTTAGAATTAAGCTCGCACCTTTCCTGAGTTCAAATCTGCTTTTGGGGTTGAGCTGCGACTTATAGTTTTCGAGAAAAGGGGATTTTTGTAACGCTCTTCGAGGCAGTCAGAAATTCCAATGCAACCCCTGTAAAAATTTGAAAAATTTTTTTTCATCCCTAATTTGAAAATTGTTTATATAGAATTAAGCTCGCACCTTTCCTGAGTTCAAATCTGCTTTTGGGGTTGTGCTGCGCCTTATAGTTTTCGAGAAAATGGGATTCTTGTAACGCTCTTCGAGGCAGTCAGAAATTCCAATGCAACCCCTGTAAAAATTTGAAAATTTTTTTTTCATCCCCAATTTGAAAATTGTTTATTTAGAATTAAGCTCGCACCTTTCCTGAGTTCAAATCTGCTTTTGGGGTTGAGCTGCGACTTATAGTTTTCGAGAAAAGGGGATTTTTGTAACGCTCTTCGAGGCAGTCAGAAATTCCAATGCAACCCCTGTAAAAATTTGAAAAATTTTTTTTCATCCCTAATTTGAAAATTGTTTATATAGAATTAAGCTCGCACCTTTCCTGAGTTCAAATCTGCTTTTGGGGTTGTGCTGCGCCTTATAGTTTTCGAGAAAATGGGATTCTTGTAACGCTCTTCGAGGCAGTCAGAAATTCCAATGCAACCCCTGTAAAAATTTGAAAATTTTTTTTTCATCCCCAATTTGAAAATTGTTTATGTAGAATTAAGCTCGCACCTTTCCTGAGTTCAAATCTGCTTTTGGGGTTGTGCTGCGACTTATAGTTTTCGAGAAAATGGGATTTCTGTAACGCTCTTCGAGGCAGTCAGAAATTCCAATGCAACCCCTGTAAAAATTTGAAAATTTTTTTTTCATCCCCAATTTGAAAATTGTTTATGTAGAATTAAGCTCGCACCTTTCCTGAGTTCAAATCTGCTTTTGGGGTTGTGCTGCGACTTATAGTTTTCGAGAAAATGGGATTTCTGTAACGCTCTTCGAGGCAGTCAGAAATTCCAATGCAACCCCTGTAAAAATTTGAAAATTTTTTTTTCATCCCCAATTTGAAAATTGTTTATGTAGAATTAAGCTCGCACCTTTCCTGAGTTCAAATCTGCTTTTGGGGTTGTGCTGCGACTTATAGTTTTCGAGAAAATGGGATTCTTGTAACGCTCTTCGAGGCAGTCAGAAATTCCAATGCAACCCCTGTAAAAATTTGAAATTTTTTTTTTCATCCCCAATTTGAAAATTGTTTATGTAGAATTAAGCTCGCACCTTTCCTGAGTTTAAATCTGCTTTTGGGGTTGTGCTGCGACTTATAGTTTTCGAGAAAATGGGATTCTTGTAACGCTCTTCGAGGCAGTCAGAAATTCCAATGCAACCCGTGTAAAAATTTTAACATTTTTTTTTCATCCCCAATTTGAAAATTGTTTATTTAGAATTAAGCTCGCACCTTTCCTGAGTTCAAATCTGCTTTTGGGGTTGAGCTGCGACTTATAGTTTTCGAGAAAAGGGGATTTTTGTAACGCTCGTCGAGGCAGTCAGAAATTCCAATGCAACCCCTGTAAAATTTAAAAAATTTTTTTTTTCATCCCCAATTTGAAAATTGTTTATGTCGAATTAAGCTCGCACCTTTCCTGAGTTCAAATCTGCTTTTGGGGTTGAGCTGCGACTTATAGTTTTCGAGAAAATGGGATTTTTGTAACGCTCTTTGAGGCAGTCAGAAATTCCAATGCAACCCCTGTAAAAATTTGAAAATTTTTTTTTCATCCCCAATTTGAAAATTGTTTATTTAGAATTAAGCTCGCACCCTTCCTGAGTTCAAATCTGCTTTTGGGGTTGAGCTGCGACTTATAGTTTTCGAGAAAAGGGGATTTTTGTAACGCTCTTCGAGGCAGTCAGAAATTCCAATGCAACCCCTGTAAAAATTTGAAAATTTTTTTTTCATCCCCAATTTGAAAATTGTTTATGTAGAATTAAGCTCGCACCTTTCCTGAGTTCAAATCTGCTTTTGGGGTTGTGCTGCGCCTTATAGTTTTCGAGAAAATGGGATTCTTGTAACGCTCTTCGAGGCAGTCAGAAATTCCAATTCAACCCCTGTAAAAATTTGAAAATTTTTTTTTCATCCCCAATTTGAAAATTGTTTATGTAGAATTAAGCTCGCACCTTTCCTGAGTTCAAATCTGCTTTTGGGGTTGAGCTGCGACTTATAGTTTTCGAGAAAATGAGATTCTTGTAACGCTCTTCGAGGCAGTCAGAAATTCCAATGCAACCCCTGTAAAAATTTGAAAATTTTTTTTTCATCCCCAATTTGAAAATTGTTTATGTAGAATTAAGCTCGCACCTTTCCTGAGTTCAAATCTGCTTTTGGGGTTGTGCTGCGACTTATAGTTTTCGAGAAAATGGGATTTCTGTAACGCTCTTCGAGGCAGTCAGAAATTCCAATGCAACCCCTGTAAAAATTTGAAAATTTTTTTTTCATCCCCAATTTGAAAATTGTTTATGTAGAATTAAGCTCGCACCTTTCCTGAGTTCAAATCTGCTTTTGGGGTTGTGCTGCGACTTATAGTTTTCGAGAAAATGGGATTCTTGTAACGCTCTTCGAGGCAATCAGAAATTCCAATGCAACCCCTGTAAAAATTTGAAAATTGTTTTTTTCATCCCCAATTTGAAAATTGTTTATGTAGAATTAAGCTCGCACCTTTCCTGAGTTCAAATCTGCTTTTGGGGTTGAGCTGCGACTTATAGTTTTCGAGAAAATGGGATTCTTGTAACGCTCTTCGAGGCAGTCAGAAATTCCAATGCAACCCCTGTAAAATTTTGAAATTTTTTTTTTCATCCCCAATTTGAAAATTGTTTATGTAGAATTAAGCTCGCACCTTTCCTGAGTTCAAATCTGCTTTTGGGGTTGTGCTGCGACTTATAGTTTTCGAGAAAATGGGATTCTTGTAACGCTCTTCGAGGCAGTCAGAAATTCCAATGCAACCCCTGTAAAAATTTGAAATTTTTTTTTTCATCCCCAATTTGAAAATTGTTTATGTAGAATTAAGCTCGCACCTTTCCTGAGTTCAAATCTGCTTTTGGGGTTGTGCTGCGACTTATAGTTTTCGAGAAAATGGGATTCTTGTAACGCTCTTCGAGGCAGTCAGAAATTCCAATGCAACCCCTGTAAAAATTTGAAATTTTTTTTTCATCCCCAATTTGAAAATTGTTTATGTAGAATTAAGCTCGCACCTTTGTTGAGTTCAAATCTGCTTTTGGGGTTGTGCTGCGACTTATAGTTTTCGAGAAAATGGGATTCTTGTAACGCTCTTCGAGGCAGTCAGAAATTCCAATGTAAAAATTCGAAAATTTTTTTTCATCCCCAATTTGAAAATTGTTTATGTAGAATTAAACTCGCACCTTTCCTGAGTTCAAATCTGCTTTTGGGGTTGTGCTGCGACTTATAGTTTTCGAGAAAATGGGATTCTTGTAACGCTCTTCGAGGCAGTCAGAAATTCCAATGCAACCCCTGTAAAAATTTGAAAATTTTTTTTTCATCCCCAATTTGAAAATTGTTTATGTAGAATTAAGCTCGCACCTTTCCTGAGTTCAAATCTGCTTTTGGGGTTGTGCTGCGACTTATAGTTTTCGAGAAAATGGGATTCTTGTAACGCTCTTCGAGGCAGTCAGAAATTCCAATGCAACCCCTGTAAAAATTTGAAAATTTTTTTTTCATCCCCAATTTGAAAATTGTTTATGTAGAATTAAGCTCGCACCTTTCCTGAGTTCAAATCTGCTTTTGGGGTTGAGCTGCGACTTACAGTTTTCGAGAAAATGGGATTCTTGTAACGCTCTTCGAGGCAGTCAGAAATTCCAATGCAACCCCTGTAAAAATTTGAAAATTTTTTTTTCATCCCCAATTTGAAAATTGTTTATGTAGAATTAAGCTCGCACCTTTCCTGAGTTCAAATCTGCTTTTGGGGTTGAGCTGCGACTTATAGTTTTCGAGAAAATGGGATTTTTGTAACGCTCTTCGAGGCAGTCAGAAATTCCAATGCCACCCCTGTAAAAATTTGAAAATTTTTTTTTCATCCCCAATTTGAAAATTGTTTATGTAGAATTAAGCTCGCACCTTTCCTGAGTTCAAATCTGCTTTTGGGGTTGAGCTGCGACTTATAGTTTTCGAGAAAAGGGGATTTTTGTAACGCTCTTCGAGGCAGTCAGAAATTCCAATGCAACCCCTGTAAAAATTTGAAAATTTTTTTTCATCCCCAATTTGAAAATTGTTTATGTAGAATTAAGCTCGCACCTTTCCTGAGTTCAAATCTGCTTTTGGGGTTGTGCTGCGACTTATAGTTTTCGAGAAAATGGGATTCTTGTAACGCTCTTCGAGGCAGTCAGAAATTCCAATGCAACCCCTGTAAAAATTTGAAAATTTTTTTTTCATCCCCAATTTGAAAATTGTTTATGTAGAATTAAGCTCGCACCTTTCCTGAGTTCAAATCTGCTTTTGGGGTTGTGCTGCGACTTATAGTTTTCGAGAAAATGGGATTTCTGTAACGCTCTTCGAGGCAGTCAGAAATTCCAATGCAACCCCTGTAAAAATTTGAAAATTTTTTTTTCATCCCCAATTTGAAAATTGTTTATGTAGAATTAAGCTCGCACCTTTGTTGAGTTCAAATCTGCTTTTGGGGTTGTGCTGCGACTTATAGTTTTCGAGAAAATGGGATTCTTGTAACGCTCTTCGAGGCAGTCAGAAATTCCAATGCAACCCCTGTAAAATTTTGAAAATTTTTTTTCATCCCCAATTTTAAAATTGGTTATGTACAATTAAGCTCGCACCTTTCCTGAGTTCAAATCTGCTTTTGGGGTTGTGCTGCGACTTATAGTTTTCGAGAAAATGGGATTCTTGTAACGCTCTTCGAGGTAGTCAGAAATTCCAATGCAACCCCTGTAAAAATTTGAAAATTTTTTTTTTCATCCCCAATTTGAAAATTGTTTATGTAGAATTAAGCTCGCACCTTTCCTGAGTTCAAATCTGCTTTTGGGGTTGTGCTGCGACTTATAGTTTTCGAGAAAATGGGATTCTTGTAACGCTCTTCGAGGCAGTCAGAAATTCCAATGCAACCCCTGTAAAAATTTGAAAATTTTTTTTCATCCCCAATTTGAAAATTGTTTATGTAGAATTAAGCTCGCACCTTTCCTGAGTTCAAATCTGCTTTTGGGGTTGTGCTGCGACTTATAGTTTTCGAGAAAATGGGATTCTTGTAACGCTCTTCGAGGCAGTCAGAAATTCCAATGCAACCCCTGTAAAAATTTGAAAATTTTTTTTTCATCCCCAATTTGAAAATTGTTTATGTAGAATTAAGCTCGCACCTTTCCTGAGTTCAAATCTGCTTTTGGGGTTGAGCTGCGACTTATAGTTTTCGAGAAAATGGGATTCTTGTAACGCTCTTCGAGGCAGTCAGAAATTCCAATGCAACCCTGTAAAAATTTGAAAATTTTTTTTTCATCCCCAATTTGAAAATTGTTTATGTAGAATTAAGCTCGCACCTTTCCAGAGTTCAAATCTGCTTTTGGGGTTGTGCTGCGACTTATAGTTTTCGAGAAAATGGGATTCTTGTAACGCTCTTCGAGGCAGTCAGAAATTCCAATGCAACCCCTGTAAAAATTTGAAAATTTTTTTTTCATCCCCAATTTGAAAATTGTTTATGTAGAATTAAGCTCGCACCTTTCCTGAGTTCAAATCTGCTTTTGGGGTTGTGCTGCGACTTATAGTTTTCGAGAAAATGGGATTCTTGTAACGCTCTTCGAGGCAGTCAGAAATTCCAATGCAACCCCTGTAAAAATTTGAAAATTTTTTTTTCATCCCCAATTTGAAAATTGTTTATGTAGAATTAAGCTCGCACCTTTCCTGAGTTCAAATCTGCTTTTGGGGTTGTGCTGCGACTTATAGTTTTCGAGAAAATGGGATTCTTGTAACGCTCTTCGAGGCAGTCAGAAATTCCAATGCAACCCCTGTAAAAATTTGAAAATTTTTTTTCATCCCCAATTTGAAAATTGTTTATGTAGAATTAAGCTCGCACCTTTGTTGAGTTCAAATCTGCTTTTGGGGTTGTGCTGCGACTTATAGTTTTCGAGAAAATGGGATTCTTGTAACGCTCTTCGAGGCAGTCAGAAATTCCAATGCAACCCCTGTAAAAATTTGAAAATTTTTTTTTCATCCCCAATTTGAAAATTGTTTATGTAGAATTAAGCTCGCACCTTTCCTGAGTTCAAATCTGCTTTTGGGGTTGTGCTGCGACTTATAGTTTTCGAGAAAATGGGATTCTTGTAACGCTCTTCGAGGCAGTCAGAAATTCCAATGCAACCCCTGTAAAAATTTGAAAATTTTTTTTTCATCCCCAATTTGAAAATTGTTTATGTAGAATTAAGCTCGCACCTTTCCTGAGTTCAAATCTGCTTTTGGGGTTGTGCTGCGACTTATAGTTTTCGAGAAAATGGGATTCTTGTAACGCTCTTCGAGGCAGTCAGAAATTCCAATGCAACCCCTGTAAAAATTTGAAATTTTTTTTTTCATCCCCAATTTGAAAATTGTTTATGTAGAATTAAGCTCGCACCTTTCCTGAGTTCAAATCTGCTTTTGGGCTTGTGCTGCGACTTATAGTTTTCGAGAAAATGGGATTCTTGTAACGCTCTTCGAGGCAGTCAGAAATTCCAATGCAACCCCTGTAAAAATTTGAAAATTTTTTTTTCATCCCCAATTTGAAAATTGTTTATGTAGAATTAAGCTCGCACCTTTCCTGAGTTCAAATCTGCTTTTGGGGTTGTGCTGCGACTTATAGTTTTCGAGAAAATGGGATTTCTGTAACGCTCCTCGAGGCAGTCAGAAATTCCAATGCAACCCCTGTAAAAATTTGAAAATTTTTTTTCATCCCCAATTTGAAAATTGTTTATGTAGAATTAAGCTCGCACCTTTCCTGAGTTCAAATCTGCTTTTGGGGTTGTGCTGCGACTTATAGTTTTCGAGAAAATGGGATTCTTGTAACGCTCTTCGAGGCAGTCAGAAATTCCAATGCAACCCCTGTAAAAATTTTAAAATTTTTTTTTCATCCCCAATTTGAAAATTGTTTATGTAGAATTAAGCTCGCACCTTTCCTGAGTTCAAATCTGCTTTTGGGGTTGAGCTGCGACTTATAGTTTTCGAGAAAATGGGATTCTTGTAACGCTCTTCGAGGCAGTCAGAAATTCCAATGCAACCCCTGTAAAAATTTTAAAATTTTTTTTTCATCCCCAATTTGAAAATTGTTTATGTAGAATTAAGCTCGCACCTTTCCTGAGTTCAAATCTGCTTTTGGGGTTGAGCTGCGACTTATAGTTTTCGAGAAAAGGGGATTTTTGTAACGCTCTTCGAGGCAGTCAGAAATTCCAATGCAACCCCTGTAAAAATTTGAAAATTTTTTTTTCATCCCCAATTTGAAAATTGTTTATGTAGAATTAAGCTCGCACCTTTCCTGAGTTCAAATCTGCTTTTGGGGTTGTGCTGCGACTTATAGTTTTCGAGAAAATGGGATTCTTGTAACGCTCTTCGAGGCAGTCAGAAATTCCAATGCAACCCCTGTAAAAATTTGAAAATTTTTTTTTCATTACCAATTTGAAAATTGTTTATGTAGAATTAAGCTCGCACCTTTCCTGAGTTCAAATCTGCTTTTGGGGTTGTACTGCGACTTATAGTTTTCGAGAAAATGGGATTCTTGTAACGCTCTTCGAGGCAGTCAGAAATTCCAATGCAACCCCTGTAAAATTTTGAAAATTTTTTTTTCATCCCCAATTTGAAAATTGTTTATGTAGAATTAAGCTCGCACCTTTCCTGAGTTCAAATCTGCTTTTGGGGTTGTGCTGCGACTTATAGTTTTCGAGAAAATGGGATTCTTGTAACGCTCTTCGAGGCAGTCAGAAATTCCAATGCAACCCCTGTAAAAATTTGAAAATTTTTTTTTCATCCCCAATTTGAAAATTGTTTATGTAGAATTAAGCTCGCACCTTTCCTGAGTTCAAATCTGCTTTTGGGGTTGTGCTGCGACTTATAGTTTTCGAGAAAATGGGATTCTTGTAACGCTCTTCGAGGCAGTCAGAAATTCCAATGCAACCCCTGTAAAAATTTGAAAATTTTTTTTTCATCCCCAATTTGAAAATTGTTTATGTAGAATTAAGCTCGCACCTTTCCTGAGTTCAAATCTGCTTTTGGGGTTGTGCTGCGACTTATAGTTTTCGAGAAAATGGGATTTCTGCAACGCTCTTCGAGGCAGTCAGAAATTCCAATGCAACCCCTGTAAAAATTTGAAAATCATCCCCAATTTGAAAATTGTTTATGTAGAATTAAGCTCGCACCTTTCCTGAGTTCAAATCTGCTTTTGGGGTTGTGCTGCGACTTATAGTTTTCGAGAAAATGGGATTCTTGTAACGCTCTTCGAGGCAGTCAGAAATTCCAATGCAACCCCTGTAAAAATTTGAAAATTTTTTTTTCATCCCCAATTTTAAAATTGTTTATGTAGAATTAAGCTCGCACCTTTCCTGAGTTCAATTGTGCTGCGACTTATAGTTTTCGAGAAAATGGGATTCTTGTAACGCTCTTCGAGGCAGTCAGAAATTCCAATGCAACCCCTGTAAAAATTTGAAAATTTTTTTTTCATCCCCAATTTGAAAATTGTTTATGTAGAATTAAGCTCGCACCTTTCCTGAGTTCAAATCTGCTTTTGGGGTTGTGCTGCGACTTATAGTTTTCGAGAAAATGGGATTCTTGTAACGCTCTTCGAGGCAGTCAGAAATTCCAATGCAACCCCTGTAAAAATTTGAAAATTTTTTTTTCATCCCCAATTTGAAAATTGTTTATGTAGAATTAAGCTCGCACCTTTCCTGAGTTCAAATCTGCTTTTGGGGTTGTGCTGCGACTTATAGTTTTCGAGAAAATGGGATTCTTGTAACGCTCTTCGAGGCAGTCAGAAATTCCAATGCAACCCCTGTAAAAATTTGAAAATTTTTTTTTCATCCCCAATTTTAAAATTGTTTATGTAGAATTAAGCTCGCACCTTTCCTGAGTTCAATTGTGCTGCGACTTATAGTTTTCGAGAAAATGGGATTCTTGTAACGCTCTTCGAGGCAGTCAGAAATTCCAATGCAACCCCTGTAAAAATTTGAAAATTTTTTTTTCATCCCCAATTTGAAAATTGTTTATGTAGAATTAAGCTCGCACCTTTCCTGAGTTCAAATCTGCTTTTGGGGTTGTGCTGCGACTTATAGTTTTCGAGAAAATGGGATTCTTGTAACGCTCTTCGAGGCAGTCAGAAATTCCAATGCAACCCCTGTAAAAATTTGAAAATTTTTTTTTCATCCCCAATTTGAAAATTGTTTATGTAGAATTAAGCTCGCACCTTTCCTGAGTTCAAATCTGCTTTTGGGGTTGTGCTGCGACTTATAGTTTTCGAGAAAATGGGATTCTTGTAACGCTCTTTGAGGCAGTCAGAAATTCCAATGCAACCCCTGTAAAAATTTGAAAATTTTTTTTTCATCCCCAATTTGAAAATTGTTTATGTAGAATTAAGCTCGCACCTTTCCTGAGTTCAAATCTGCTTTTGGGGTTGTGCTGCGACTTATAGTTTTCGAGAAAATGGGATTCTTGTAACGCTCTTCGAGGCAGTCAGAAATTCCAATGCAACCCCTGTAAAATTTTGAAATTTTTTTTTTCATCCCCAATTTGAAAATTGTTTATGTAGAATTAAGCTCGCACCTTTCCTGAGTTCAAATCTGCTTTTGGGGTTGTGCTGCGACTTATAGTTTTCGAGAAAATGGGATTCTTGTAACGCTCTTCGAGGCAGTCAGAAATTCCAATGCAACCCCTGTAAAAATTTGAAAATTTTTTTTTCATCCCCAATTTGAAAATTGTTTATGTAGAATTAAGCTCGCACCTTTCCTGAGTTCAAATCTGCTTTTGGGGTTGTGCTGCGACTTATAGTTTTCGAGAAAATGGGATTCTTGTAACGCTCTTCGAGGCAGTCAGAAATTCCAATGCAACCCCTGTAAAAATTTGAAAATTTTTTTTTCATCCCCAATTTGAAAATTGTTTATGTAGAATTAAGCTCGCACCTTTCCTGAGTTCAAATCTGCTTTTGGGGTTGTGCTGCGACTTATAGTTTTCGAGAAAATGGGATTCTTGTAACGCTCTTCGAGGCAGTCAGAAATTCCAATGCAACCCCTGTAAAAATTTGAAAATTTTTTTTTCATCCCCAATTTGAAAATTGTTTATGTAGAATTAAGCTCGCACCTTTCCTGAGTTCAAATCTGCTTTTGGGGTTGTGCTGCGACTTATAGTTTTCGAGAAAATGGGATTTTTGTAACGCTCTTCGAGGCAGTCAGAAATTCCAATGCAACCCCTGTAAAAATTTGAAAATTTTTTTTTCATCCCCAATTTGAAAATTGTTTATGTAGAATTAAGCTCGCACCTTTCCTGAGTTCAAATCTGCTTTTGGGGTTGAGCTGCGACTTATAGTTTTCGAGAAAAGGGGATTTTTGTAACGCTCTTCGAGGCAGTCAGAATTTCCAATGCAACCCCTGTAAAAATTTGAAAATTTTTTTTTCATCCCCAATTTGAAAATTGTTTATGTAGAATTAAGCTCGCACCTTTCCTGAGTTCAAATCTGCTTTTGGGGTTGAGCTGCGACTTATAGTTTTCGAGAAAATGGGATTCTTGTAACGCTCTTCGAGGCAGTCAGAAATTCCAATACAACCCTGTAAAAATTTGAATATTTTTTTTTCATAACCAATTTGAAAATTGTTTATGTAGAATTAAGCTCGCACCTTTCCTGAGTTCAAATCTGCTTTTGGGGTTGTGCTGCGACTTATAGTTTTCGAGAAAATGGGATTCTTGTAACGCTCTTCGAGGCAGTCAGAAATTCCAATGCAACCCCTGTAAAAATTTGAAAATTTTTTTTTCATCCCCAATTTGAAAATTGTTTATGTAGAATTAAGCTCGCACCTTTCCTGAGTTTAAATCTGCTTTTGGGGTTGTGCTGCGACTTATAGTTTTCGAGAAAATGGGATTCTTGTAACGCTCTTCGAGGCAGTCAGAAATTCCAATGCAACCCCTGTAAAAATTTGAAAATTTTTTTTTCATCCCCAATTTGAAAATTGTTTATGTAGAATTAAGCTCGCACCTTTCCTGAGTTCAAATCTGCTTTTGGGGTTGTGCTGCGACTTATAGTTTTCGAGAAAATGGGATTCTTGTAACGCTCTTCGAGGCAGTCAGAAATTCCAATGCAACCCCTGTAAAAATTTGAAAATTTTTTTTTCATCCCCAATTTGAAAATTGTTTATGTAGAATTAAGCTCGCACCTTTCCTGAGTTCAAATCTGCTTTTGGGGTTGTGCTGCGACTTATAGTTTTCGAGAAAATGGGATTCTTGTAACGCTCTTCGAGGCAGTCAGAAATTCCAATGCAACCCCTGTAAAAATTTGAAAATTTTTTTTTCATCCCCAATTTGAAAATTGTTTATGTAGAATTAAGCTCGCACCTTTCCTGAGTTCAAATCTGCTTTTGGGGTTGAGCTGCGACTTATAGTTTTCGAGAAAATGGGATTCTTGTAACGCTCTTCGAGGCAGTCAGAAATTCCAATGTAACCCCTGTAAAAATTTGAAAATTTTTTTTTCATCCCCAATTTGAAAATTGTTTATGTAGAATTAAGCTCGCACCTTTCCTGAGTTCAAATCTGCTTTTGGGGTTGTGCTGCGACTTATAGTTTTCGAGAAAATGGGATTCTTGTAACGCTCTTCGAGGCAGTCAGAAATTCCAATGCAACCCCTGTAAAAATTTGAAAATTTTTTTTTCATCCCCAATTTGAAAATTTTTTTTCATCCCCAATTTGAAAATTGTTTATGTAGAATTAAGCTCGCACCTTTCCTGAGTTCAAATCTGCTTTTGGGGTTGTGCTGCGACTTATAGTTTTCGAGAAAATGGGATTCTTGTAACGCTCTTTGAGGCAGTCAGAAATTCCAATGCAACCCCTGTAAAAATTTGAAAATTTTTTTTTCATCCCCAATTTGAAAATTGTTTATGTAGAATTAAGCTCGCACCTTTCCTGAGTTCAAATCTGCTTTTGGGGTTGTGCTGCGACTTATAGTTTTCGAGAAAATGGGATTCTTGTAACGCTCTTCGAGGCAGTCAGAAATTCCAATGCAACCCCTGTAAAATTTTGAAATTTTTTTTTTCATCCCCAATTTGAAAATTGTTTATGTAGAATTAAGCTCGCACCTTTCCTGAGTTCAAATCTGCTTTTGGGGTTGTGCTGCGACTTATAGTTTTCGAGAAAATGGGATTCTTGTAACGCTCTTCGAGGCAGTCAGAAATTCCAATGCAACCCCTGTAAAAATTTGAAAATTTTTTTTTCATCCCCAATTTGAAAATTGTTTATGTAGAATTAAGCTCGCACCTTTCCTGAGTTCAAATCTGCTTTTGGGGTTGTGCTGCGACTTATAGTTTTCGAGAAAATGGGATTCTTGTAACGCTCTTCGAGGCAGTCAGAAATTCCAATGCAACCCCTGTAAAAATTTGAAAATTTTTTTTTCATCCCCAATTTGAAAATTGTTTATGTAGAATTAAGCTCGCACCTTTCCTGAGTTCAAATCTGCTTTTGGGGTTGTGCTGCGACTTATAGTTTTCGAGAAAATGGGATTCTTGTAACGCTCTTCGAGGCAGTCAGAAATTCCAATGCAACCCCTGTAAAATTTTGAAAATTTTTTTTTCATCCCCAATTTGAAAATTGTTTATGTAGAATTAAGCTCGCACCTTTCCTGAGTTCAAATCTGCTTTTGGGGTTGAGCTGCGACTTATAGTTTTCGAGAAAATGGGATTCTTGTAACGCTCTTCGAGCAGTCAGAAATTCCAATGCAACCCCTGTAAAAATTTGAAAATTTTTTTTTTCATCCCCAATTTGAAAATTGTTTATGTAGAATTAAGCTCGCACCTTTCCTGAGTTCAAATCTGCTTTTGGGGTTGAGCTGCGACTTATAGTTTTCGAGAAAATGGGATTCTTGTAACGCTCTTCGAGCAGTCAGAAATTCCAATGCAACCCCTGTAAAAATTTGAAATTTTTTTTTTTCATCCCCAATTTGAAAATTGTTTATGTAGAATTAAGCTCGCACCTTTCCTGAGTTCAAATCTGCTTTTGGGGTTGAGCTGCGACTTATAGTTTTCGAGAAAAGGGGATTTTTGTAACGCTCTTCGAGGCAGTCAGAAATTCCAATGCAACCCCTGTAAAAATTTGAAAATTTTTTTTTCATCCCCAATTTGAAAATTGTTTATGTAGAATTAAGCTCGCACCTTTCCTGAGTTCAAATCTGCTTTTGGGGTTGTGCTGCGACTTATAGTTTTCGAGAAAATGGGATTCTTGTAACGCTCTTCGAGGCAGTCAGAAATTCCAATGCAACCCCTGTAAAAATTTGAAAATTTTTTTTTCATCCCCAATTTGAAAATTGTTTATGTAGAATTAAGCTCGCACCTTTCCTGAGTTCAAATCTGCTTTTGGGGTTGAGCTGCGACTTATAGTTTTCGAGAAAATGGGATTCTTGTAACGCTCTTCGAGGCAGTCAGAAATTCCAATACAACCCTGTAAAAATTTGAATATTTTTTTTTCATAACCAATTTGAAAATTGTTTATGTAGAATTAAGCTCGCACCTTTCCTGAGTTCAAATCTGCTTTTGGGGTTGTGCTGCGACTTATAGTTTTCGAGAAAATGGGATTCTTGTAACGCTCTTCGAGGCAGTCAGAAATTCCAATGCAACCCCTGTAAAAATTTGAAAATTTTTTTTTCATCCCCAATTTGAAAATTGTTTATGTAGAATTAAGCTCGCACCTTTCCTGAGTTTAAATCTGCTTTTGGGGTTGTGCTGCGACTTATAGTTTTCGAGAAAATGGGATTCTTGTAACGCTCTTCGAGGCAGTCAGAAATTCCAATGCAACCCCTGTAAAAATTTGAAAATTTTTTTTTCATCCCCAATTTGAAAATTGTTTATGTAGAATTAAGCTCGCACCTTTAATGAGTTCAAATCTGCTTTTGGGGTTGTGCTGCGACTTATAGTTTTCGAGAAAATGGGATTCTTGTAACGCTCTTCGAGGCAGTCAGAAATTCCAATGCAACCCCTGTAAAAATTTGAAAATTTTTTGTTCATCCCCAATTTGAAAATTGTTTATGTAGAATTAAGCTCGCACCTTTCCTGAGTTCAAATCTGCTTTTGGGGTTGAGCTGCGACTTACAGTTTTCGAGAAAATGGGATTCTTGTAACGCTCTTCGAGGCAGTCAGAAATTCCAATGCAACCCCTGTAAAAATTTGAAAATTTTTTTTTCATCCCCAATTTGAAAATTGTTTATGTAGAATTAAGCTCGCACCTTTCCTGAGTTCAAATCTGCTTTTGGGGTTGAGCTGCGACTTATAGTTTTCGAGAAAATGGGATTCTTGTAACGCTCTTCGAGGCAGTCAGAAATTCCAATGCAACCCCTGTAAAAATTTGAAAATTTTTTTTTCATCCCCAATTTGAAAATTGTTTATGTAGAATTAAGCTCGCACCTTTCCTGAGTTCAAATCTGCTTTTGGGGTTGAGCTGCGACTTATAGTTTTCGAGAAAAGGGGATTTTTGTAACGCTCTTCGAGGCAGTCAGAAATTCCAATGCAACCCCTGTAAAAATTTGAAAATTTTTTTTTCATCCCCAATTTGAAAATTGTTTATGTAGAATTAAGCTCGCACCTTTCCTGAGTTCAAATCTGCTCTTGGGGTTGTGCTGCGACTTATAGTTTTCGAGAAAATGGGATTCTTGTAACGCTCTTCGAGGCAGTCTGAAATTCCAATACAACCCTGTAAAAATTTGAATATTTTTTTTTCATAACCAATTTGAAAATTGTTTATGTAGAATTAAGCTCGCACCTTTCCTGAGTTCAAATCTGCTTTTGGGGTTGAGCTGCGACTTATAGTTTTCGAGAAAAGGGGATTTTTGTAACGCTCTTCGAGGCAGTCAGAAATTCCAATGCAACCCCTGTAAAAATTTGAAAATTTTTTTTTCATCCCCAATTTGAAAATTGTTTATGTAGAATTAAGCTCGCACCTTTCCTGAGTTCAAATCTGCTTTTGGGGTTGTGCTGCGACTTATAGTTTTCGAGAAAATGGGATTCTTGTAACGCTCTTCGAGGCAGTCAGAAATTCCAATGCAACCCCTGTAAAAATTTGAAAATTTTTTTTTCATCCCCAATTTGAAAATTGTTTATGTAGAATTAAGCTCGCACCTTTCCTGAGTTCAAATCTGCTTTTGGGGTTGAGCTGCGACTTATAGTTTTCGAGAAAATGGGATTCTTGTAACGCTCTTCGAGGCAGTCAGAAATTCCAATACAACCCTGTAAAAATTTGAATATTTTTTTTTCATAACCAATTTGAAAATTGTTTATGTAGAATTAAGCTCGCACCTTTCCTGAGTTCAAATCTGCTTTTGGGGTTGTGCTGCGACTTATAGTTTTCGAGAAAATGGGATTCTTGTAACGCTCTTCGAGGCAGTCAGAAATTCCAATGCAACCCCTGTAAAAATTTGAAAATTTTTTTTTCATCCCCAATTTGAAAATTGTTTATGTAGAATTAAGCTCGCACCTTTCCTGAGTTTAAATCTGCTTTTGGGGTTGTGCTGCGACTTATAGTTTTCGAGAAAATGGGATTCTTGTAACGCTCTTCGAGGCAGTCAGAAATTCCAATGCAACCCCTGTAAAAATTTGAAAATTTTTTTTTCATCCCCAATTTGAAAATTGTTTATGTAGAATTAAGCTCGCACCTTTCCTGAGTTCAAATCTGCTTTTGGGGTTGTGCTGCGACTTATAGTTTTCGAGAAAATGGGATTCTTGTAACGCTCTTCGAGGCAGTCAGAAATTCCAATGCAACCCCTGTAAAAATTTGAAAATTTTTTGTTCATCCCCAATTTGAAAATTGTTTATGTAGAATTAAGCTCGCACCTTTCCTGAGTTCAAATCTGCTTTTGGGGTTGAGATGCGACTTACAGTTTTCGAGAAAATGGGATTCTTGTAACGCGCTTCGAGGCAGTCAGAAATTCCAATGCAACCCCTGTAAAAATTTGAAAATTTTTTTTTCATCCCCAATTTGAAAATTGTTTATGTAGAATTAAGCTCGCACCTTTCCTGAGTTCAAATCTGCTTTTGGGGTTGAGCTGCGACTTATAGTTTTCGAGAAAATGGGATTCTTGTAACGCTCTTCGAGGCAGTCAGAAATTCCAATGCAACCCCTGTAAAAATTTGAAAATTTTTTTTTCATCCCCAATTTGAAAATTGTTTATGTAGAATTAAGCTCGCACCTTTCCTGAGTTCAAATCTGCTTTTGGGGTTGTGCTGCGACTTATAGTTTTCGAGAAAATGGGATTCTTGTAACGCTCTTCGAGGCAGTCAGAAATTCCAATGCAACCCCTGTAAAATTTTGAAAATTTTTTTTTCATCCCCAATTTGAAAATTGTTTATGTAGAATTAAGCTCGCACCTTTCCTGAGTTCAAATCTGCTTTTGGGGTTGAGCTGCGACTTATAGTTTTCGAGAAAATGGGATTCTTGTAACGCTCTTCGAGCAGTCAGAAATTCCAATGCAACCCCTGTAAAAATTTGAAAATTTTTTTTTTCATCCCCAATTTGAAAATTGTTTATGTAGAATTAAGCTCGCACCTTTCCTGAGTTCAAATCTGCTTTTGGGGTTGAGCTGCGACTTATAGTTTTCGAGAAAATGGGATTCTTGTAACGCTCTTCGAGCAGTCAGAAATTCCAATGCAACCCCTGTAAAAATTTGAAAATTTTTTTTTTCATCCCCAATTTGAAAATTGTTTATGTAGAATTAAGCTCGCACCTTTCCTGAGTTCAAATCTGCTTTTGGGGTTGAGCTGCGACTTATAGTTTTCGAGAAAAGGGGATTTTTGTAACGCTCTTCGAGGCAGTCAGAAATTCCAATGCAACCCCTGTAAAAATTTGAAAATTTTTTTTTCATCCCCAATTTGAAAATTGTTTATGTAGAATTAAGCTCGCACCTTTCCTGAGTTCAAATCTGCTTTTGGGGTTGTGCTGCGACTTATAGTTTTCGAGAAAATGGGATTCTTGTAACGCTCTTCGAGGCAGTCAGAAATTCCAATGCAACCCCTGTAAAAATTTGAAAATTTTTTTTTCATCCCCAATTTGAAAATTGTTTATGTAGAATTAAGCTCGCACCTTTCCTGAGTTCAAATCTGCTTTTGGGGTTGAGCTGCGACTTATAGTTTTCGAGAAAATGGGATTCTTGTAACGCTCTTCGAGGCAGTCAGAAATTCCAATACAACCCTGTAAAAATTTGAATATTTTTTTTTCATAACCAATTTGAAAATTGTTTATGTAGAATTAAGCTCGCACCTTTCCTGAGTTCAAATCTGCTTTTGGGGTTGTGCTGCGACTTATAGTTTTCGAGAAAATGGGATTCTTGTAACGCTCTTCGAGGCAGTCAGAAATTCCAATGCAACCCCTGTAAAAATTTGAAAATTTTTTTTTCATCCCCAATTTGAAAATTGTTTATGTAGAATTAAGCTCGCACCTTTCCTGAGTTTAAATCTGCTTTTGGGGTTGTGCTGCGACTTATAGTTTTCGAGAAAATGGGATTCTTGTAACGCTCTTCGAGGCAGTCAGAAATTCCAATGCAACCCCTGTAAAAATTTGAAAATTTTTTTTTCATCCCCAATTTGAAAATTGTTTATGTAGAATTAAGCTCGCACCTTTAATGAGTTCAAATCTGCTTTTGGGGTTGTGCTGCGACTTATAGTTTTCGAGAAAATGGGATTCTTGTAACGCTCTTCGAGGCAGTCAGAAATTCCAATGCAACCCCTGTAAAAATTTGAAAATTTTTTGTTCATCCCCAATTTGAAAATTGTTTATGTAGAATTAAGCTCGCACCTTTCCTGAGTTCAAATCTGCTTTTGGGGTTGAGCTGCGACTTACAGTTTTCGAGAAAATGGGATTCTTGTAACGCTCTTCGAGGCAGTCAGAAATTCCAATGCAACCCCTGTAAAAATTTGAAAATTTTTTTTTCATCCCCAATTTGAAAATTGTTTATGTAGAATTAAGCTCGCACCTTTCCTGAGTTCAAATCTGCTTTTGGGGTTGAGCTGCGACTTATAGTTTTCGAGAAAATGGGATTCTTGTAACGCTCTTCGAGGCAGTCAGAAATTCCAATGCAACCCCTGTAAAAATTTGAAAATTTTTTTTTCATCCCCAATTTGAAAATTGTTTATGTAGAATTAAGCTCGCACCTTTCCTGAGTTCAAATCTGCTTTTGGGGTT
This sequence comes from Blera fallax, assembly GCA_946965025.1. Classification (NCBI taxonomy): domain Eukaryota; kingdom Metazoa; phylum Arthropoda; class Insecta; order Diptera; family Syrphidae; genus Blera; species Blera fallax. The sequence continues at coordinate 22,348,683 of OX337248.1, read as the reverse complement.
GAGCTGCGACTTATAGTTTTCGAGAAAAGGGGATTTTTGTAACGCTCTTCGAGGCAGTCAGAATTTCCAATGCAACCCCTGTAAAAATTTGAAAATTTTTTTTTCATCCCCAATTTGAAAATTGTTTATGTAGAATTAAGCTCGCACCTTTCCTGAGTTCAAATCTGCTCTTGGGGTTGTGCTGCGACTTATAGTTTTCGAGAAAATGGGATTCTTGTAACGCTCTTCGAGGCAGTCTGAAATTCCAATACAACCCTGTAAAAATTTGAATATTTTTTTTTCATAACCAATTTGAAAATTGTTTATGTAGAATTAAGCTCGCACCTTTCCTGAGTTCAAATCTGCTTTTGGGGTTGTGCTGCGACTTATAGTTTTCGAGAAAATGGGATTCTTGTAACGCTCTTCGAGGCAGTCAGAAATTCCAATGCAACCCCTGTAAAAATTTGAAAATTTTTTTTTCATCCCCAATTTGAAAATTGTTTATGTAGAATTAAGCTCGCACCTTTCCTGAGTTTAAATCTGCTTTTGGGGTTGTGCTGCGACTTATAGTTTTCGAGAAAATGGGATTCTTGTAACGCTCTTCGAGGCAGTCAGAAATTCCAATGCAACCCCTGTAAAAATTTGAAAATTTTTTTTTCATCCCCAATTTGAAAATTGTTTATGTAGAATTAAGCTCGCACCTTTCCTGAGTTCAAATCTGCTTTTGGGGTTGTGCTGCGACTTATAGTTTTCGAGAAAATGGGATTCTTGTAACGCTCTACGAGGCAGTCAGAAATTCCAATGCAACCCCTGTAAAAATTTGAAAATTTTTTGTTCATCCCCAATTTGAAAATTGTTTATGTAGAATTAAGCTCGCACCTTTCCTGAGTTCAAATCTGCTTTTGGGGTTGAGCTGCGACTTACAGTTTTCGAGAAAATGGGATTCTTGTAACGCTCTTCGAGGCAGTCAGAAATTCCAATGCAACCCCTGTAAAAATTTGAAAATTTTTTTTTCATCCCCAATTTGAAAATTGTTTATGTAGAATTAAGCTCGCACCTTTCCTGAGTTCAAATCTGCTTTTGGGGTTGAGCTGCGACTTATAGTTTTCGAGAAAATGGGATTCTTGTAACGCTCTTCGAGGCAGTCAGAAATTCCAATGCAACCCCTGTAAAAATTTGAAAATTTTTTTTTCATCCCCAATTTGAAAATTGTTTATGTAGAATTAAGCTCGCACCTTTCCTGAGTTCAAATCTGCTTTTGGGGTTGTGCTGCGACTTATAGTTTTCGAGAAAATGGGATTCTTGTAACGCTCTTCGAGGCAGTCAGAAATTCCAATGCAACCCCTGTAAAATTTTGAAAATTTTTTTTTCATCCCCAATTTGAAAATTGTTTATGTAGAATTAAGCTCGCACCTTTCCTGAGTTCAAATCTGCTTTTGGGGTTGAGCTGCGACTTATAGTTTTCGAGAAAATGGGATTCTTGTAACGCTCTTCGAGCAGTCAGAAATTCCAATGCAACCCCTGTAAAAATTTGAAAATTTTTTTTTTCATCCCCAATTTGAAAATTGTTTATGTAGAATTAAGCTCGCACCTTTCCTGAGTTCAAATCTGCTTTTGGGGTTGAGCTGCGACTTATAGTTTTCGAGAAAATGGGATTCTTGTAACGCTCTTCGAGGCAGTCAGAAATTTCAATGCAACCCCTGTAAAAATTTGAAAATTTTTTTTTCATCCCCAATTTGAAAATTGTTTATGTAGAATTAAGCTCGCACCTTTCCTGAGTTCAAATCTGCTTTTGGGGTTGAGCTGCGACTTATAGTTTTCGAGAAAATGGGATTCTTGTAACGGTCTTCGAGGCAGTCAGAAATTCCAATGCAACCCCTGTAAAATTTTGAAAATTTTTTTTCATCCCCAATTTGAAAATTGTTTATGTAGAATTAAGCTCGCACCTTTCCTGAGTTCAAATCTGCTTTTGGGGTTGAGCTGCGACTTATAGTTTTCGAGAAAAGGGGATTTTTGTAACGCTCTTCGAGGCAGTCAGAAATTCCAATGCAACCCCTGTAAAAATTTGAAAATTTTTTTTTCATCCCCAATTTGAAAATTGTTTATGTAGAATTAAGCTCGCACCTTTCCTGAGTTCAAATCTGCTTTTGGGGTTGTGCTGCGACTTATAGTTTTCGAGAAAATGGGATTCTTGTAACGCTCTTCGAGGCAGTCAGAAATTCCAATGCAACCCCTGTAAAAATTTGAAAATTTTTTTTTCATCCCCAATTTGAAAATTGTTTATGTAGAATTAAGCTCGCACCTTTCCTGAGTTCAAATCTGCTTTTGGGGTTGTGCTGCGACTTATAGTTTTCGAGAAAATGGGATTCTTGTAACGCTCTTCGAGGCAGTCAGAAATTCCAATGCAACCCCTGTAAAAATTTTAAAATTTTTTTTTCATCCCCAATTTGAAAATTGTTTATGTAGAATTAAGCTCGCACCTTTCCTGAGTTCAAATCTGCTTTTGGGGTTGTGCTGCGACTTATAGTTTTCGAGAAAATGGGATTCTTGTAACGCTCTTCGAGGCAGTCAGAAATTCCAATGCAACCCCTGTAAAAATTTGAAAATTTTTTTTTCATCCCCAATTTGAAAATTGTTTATGTAGAATTAAGCTCGCACCTTTCCTGAGTTCAAATCTGCTTTTGGGGTTGTGCTGCGACTTATAGTTTTCGAGAAAATGGGATTCTTGTAACGCTCTTCGAGGCAGTCAGAAATTCCAATGCAACCCCTGTAAAAATTTGAAAATTTTTTTTTCATCCCCAATTTGAAAATTGTTTATGTAGAATTAAGCTCGCACCTTTCCTGAGTTCAAATCTGCTTTTGGGGTTGTGCTGCGACTTATAGTTTTCGAGAAAATTTGATTCTTGTAACGCTCTTCGAGGCAGTCAGAAATTCCAATGCAACCCCTGTAAAAATTTGAAAATTTTTTTTTCATCCCCAATTTGAAAATTGTTTATGTAGAATTAAGCTCGCACCTTTCCTGAGTTCAAATCTGCTTTTGGGGTTGAGCTGCGACTTATAGTTTTCGAGAAAATGGGATTCTTGTAACGCTCTTCGAGGCAGTCAGAAATTCCAATGCAACCCTGTAAGAATTTGAAAATTTTTTTTTCATCCCCAATTTGAAAATTGTTTATGTAGAATTAAGCTCGCACCTTTCCTGAGTTCAAATCTGCTTTTGGGGTTGTGCTGCGACTTATAGTTTTCGAGAAAATGGGATTCTTGTAACGCTCTTCGAGGCAGTCAGAAATTCCAATGCAACCCCTGTAAAAATTTGAAAATTTTTTTTTCATCCCCAATTTGAAAATTGTTTATGTAGAATTAAGCTCGCACCTTTCCTGAGTTTAAATCTGCTTTTGGGGTTGTGCTGCGACTTATAGTTTTCGAGAAAATGGGATTCTTGTAACGCTCTTCGAGGCAGTCAGAAATTCCAATGCAACCCCTGTAAAAATTTGAAAATTTTTTTTTCATCCCCAATTTGAAAATTGTTTATGTAGAATTAAGCTCGCACCTTTCCTGAGTTCAAATCTGCTTTTGGGGTTGTGCTGCGACTTATAGTTTTCGAGAAAATGGGATTCTTGTAACGCTCTTCGAGGCAGTCAGAAATTCCAATGCAACCCCTGTAAAAATTTGAAAATTTTTTTTTCATCCCCAATTTGAAAATTGTTTATGTAGAATTAAGCTCGCACCTTTCCTGAGTTCAAATCTGATTTTGGGGTTGTGCTGCGACTTATAGTTTTCGAGAAAATGGGATTTCTGTAACGCTCTTCGAGGCAGTCAGAAATTCCAATGCAACCCCTGTAAAAATTTGAAAATTTTTTTTTCATCCCCAATTTGAAAATTGTTTATGTAGAATTAACCTTTCCTGAGTTTAAATCTGCTTTTGGGGTTGTGCTGCGACTTATAGTTTTCGAGAAAATGGGATTCTTGTAACGCTCTTCGAGGCAGTCAGAAATTCCAATGCAACCCCTGTAAAAATTTGAAAATTTTTTTTTCATCCCCAATTTGAAAATTGTTTATGTAGAATTAAGCTCGCACCTTTCCTGAGTTCAAATCTGCTTTTGGGGTTGTGCTGCGACTTATAGTTTTCGAGAAAATGGGATTCTTGTAACGCTCTTCGAGGCAGTCAGAAATTCCAATGCAACCCCTGTAAAAATTTGAAAATTTTTTGTTCATCCCCAATTTGAAAATTGTTTATGTAGAATTAAGCTCGCACCTTTCCTGAGTTCAAATCTGCTTTTGGGGTTGAGCTGCGACTTACAGTTTTCGAGAAAATGGGATTCTTGTAACGCTCTTCGAGGCAGTCAGAAATTCCAATGCAACCCCTGTAAAAATTTGAAAATTTTTTTTTCATCCCCAATTTGAAAATTGTTTATGTAGAATTAAGCTCGCACCTTTCCTGAGTTCAAATCTGCTTTTGGGGTTGAGCTGCGACTTATAGTTTTCGAGAAAATGGGATTCTTGTAACGCTCTTCGAGGCAGTCAGAAATTCCAATGCAACCCCTGTAAAAATTTGAAAATTTGTTTTTCATCCCTAATTTGAAAATTGTTTATGTAGAATTAAGCTCGCACCTTTCCTGAGTTCAAATCTGCTTTTGGGGTTGTGCTGCGACTTATAGTTTTCGAGAAAATGGGATTCTTGTAACGCTCTTCGAGGCAGTCAGAAATTCCAATGCAACCCCCGTAAAATTTTGAAAATTTTTTTTTCATCCCCAATTTGAAAATTGTTTATGTAGAATTAAGCTCGCACCTTTCCTGAGTTCAAATCTGCTTTTGGGGTTGAGCTGCGACTTATAGTTTTCGAGAAAATGGGATTCTTGTAACGCTCTTCGAGCAGTCAGAAATTCCAATGCAACCCCTGTAAAAATTTGAAAATTTTTAAATTTTTTTTTCATCCCCAATTTGAAAATTGTTTATGTAGAATTAAGCTCGCAACTTTCCTGAGCTCAAATCTGCTTTTGGGGTTGTGCTGCGACTTATAGTTTTCGAGAAAATGGGATTCTTGTAACGCTCTTCGAGGCAGTCAGAAATTCCAATGCAACCCCTGTAAAAATTTGAAAATTTTTTTTTCATCCCCAATTTGAAAATTGTTTATGTAGAATTAAGCTCGCACCTTTCCTGAGTTCAAATCTGCTTTTGGGGTTGTGCTGCGACTTATAGTTTTCGAGAAAATGGGATTCTTGTAACGCTCTTCGAGGCAGTCAGAAATTACAATGCAACCCCTGTAAAAATTTGAAAATTTTTTTTTCATCCCCAATTTGAAAATTGTTTATGTAGAATTAAGCTCGCACCTTTCCTGAGTTCAAATCTGCTTTTGGGGTTGTGCTGCGACTTATAGTTTTCGAGAAAATGGGATTCTTGTAACGCTCTTCGAGGCAGTCAGAAATTCCAATGCAACCCCTGTAAAAATTTGAAAATTTTTTTTTCATCCCCAATTTGAAAATTGTTTATGTAGAATTAAGCTCGCACCTTTCCTGAGTTCAAATCTGCTTTTGGGGTTGTGCTGCGACTTATAGTTTTCGAGAAAATGGGATTCTTGTAACGCTCTTCGAGGCAGTCAGAAATTCCAATGCAACCCCTGTAAAAATTTGAAAATTTTTTTTTCATCCCCAATTTGAAAATTGTTTATGTAGAATTAAGCTCGCACCTTTCCTGAGTTCAAATCTGCTTTTGGGGTTGAGCTGCGACTTATAGTTTTCGAGAAAAGGGGATTTTTGTAACGCTCTTCGAGGCAGTCAGAAATTCCAATGCAACCCCTGTAAAAATTTGAAAATTTTTTTTTCATCCCCAATTTGAAAATTGTTTATGTAGAATTAAGCTCGCACCTTTCCTGAGTTCAAATCTGCTTTTGGGGTTGTGCTGCGACTTATAGTTTTCGAGAAAATGGGATTCTTGTAACGCTCTTCGAGGCAGTCAGAAATTACAATGCAACCCCTGTAAAAATTTGAAAATTTTTTTTTCATCCCCAATTTGAAAATTGTTTATGTAGAATTAAGCTCGCACCTTTCCTGAGTTCAAATCTGCTTTTGGGGTTGTGCTGCGACTTATAGTTTTCGAGAAAATGGGATTCTTGTAACGCTCTTCGAGGCAGTCAGAAATTCCAATGCAACCCCTGTAAAAATTTGAAAATTTTTTTTTCATCCCCAATTTGAAAATTGTTTATGTAGAATTAAGCTCGCACCTTTCCTGAGTTCAAATCTGCTTTTGGGGTTGTGCTGCGACTTATAGTTTTCGAGAAAATGGGATTCTTGTAACGCTCTTCGAGGCAGTCAGAAATTCCAATGCAACCCCTGTAAAAATTTGAAAATTTTTTTTTCATCCCCAATTTGAAAATTGTTTATGTAGAATTAAGCTCGCACCTTTCCTGAGTTCAAATCTGCTTTTGGGGTTGAGCTGCGACTTATAGTTTTCGAGAAAAGGGGATTTTTGTAACGCTCTTCGAGGCAGTCAGAAATTCCAATGCAACCCCTGTAAAGATTTGAAAATTTTTTTTTCATCCCCAATTTGAAAATTGTTTATGTAGAATTAAGCTCGCACCTTTCCTGAGTTCAAATCTGCTTTTGGGGTTGTGCTGCGACTTATAGTTTTCGAGAAAATGGGATTCTTGTAACGCTCTTCGAGGCAGTCAGAAATTACAATGCAACCCCTGTAAAAATTTGAAAATTTTTTTTTCATCCCCAATTTGAAAATTGTTTATGTAGAATTAAGCTCGCACCTTTCCTGAGTTCAAATCTGCTTTTGGGGTTGTGCTGCGACTTATAGTTTTCGAGAAAATGGGATTCTTGTAACGCTCTTCGAGGCAGTCAGAAATTCCAATGCAACCCCTGTAAAAATTTGAAAATTTTTTTTTCATCCCCAATTTGAAAATTGTTTATGTAGAATTAAGCTCGCACCTTTCCTGAGTTCAAATCTGCTTTTGGGGTTGTGCTGCGACTTATAGTTTTCGAGAAAATGGGATTCTTGTAACGCTCTTCGAGGCAGTCAGAAATTCCAATGCAACCCCTGTAAAAATTTGAAAATTTTTTTTTCATCCCCAATTTGAAAATTGTTTATGTAGAATTAAGCTCGCACCTTTCCTGAGTTCAAATCTGCTTTTGGGGTTGAGCTGCGACTTATAGTTTTCGAGAAAAGGGGATTTTTGTAACGCTCTTCGAGGCAGTCAGAAATTCCAATGCAACCCCTGTAAAAATTTGAAAATTTTTTTTTCATCCCCAATTTGAAAATTGTTTATGTAGAATTAAGCTCGCACCTTTCCTGAGTTCAAATCTGCTTTTGGGGTTGTGCTGCGACTTATAGTTTTCGAGAAAATGGGATTCTTGTAACGCTCTTCGAGGCAGTCAGAAATTACAATGCAACCCCTGTAAAAATTTGAAAATTTTTTTTTCATCCCCAATTTGAAAATTGTTTATGTAGAATTAAGCTCGCACCTTTCCTGAGTTCAAATCTGCTTTTGGGGTTGTGCTGCGACTTATAGTTTTCGAGAAAATGGGATTCTTGTAACGCTCTTCGAGGCAGTCAGAAATTCCAATGCAACCCCTGTAAAAATTTGAAAATTTTTTTTTCATCCCCAATTTGAAAATTGTTTATGTAGAATTAAGCTCGCACCTTTCCTGAGTTCAAATCTGCTTTTGGGGTTGTGCTGCGACTTATAGTTTTCGAGAAAATGGGATTCTTGTAACGCTCTTCGAGGCAGTCAGAAATTCCAATGCAACCCCTGTAAAAATTTGAAAATTTTTTTTTCATCCCCAATTTGAAAATTGTTTATGTAGAATTAAGCTCGCACCTTTCCTGAGTTCAAATCTGCTTTTGGGGTTGAGCTGCGACTTATAGTTTTCGAGAAAAGGGGATTTTTGTAACGCTCTTCGAGGCAGTCAGAAATTCCAATGCAACCCCTGTAAAAATTTGAAAATTTTTTTTTCATCCCCAATTTGAAAATTGTTTATGTAGAATTAAGCTCGCACCTTTCCTGAGTTCAAATCTGCTTTTGGGGTTGTGCTGCGACTTATAGTTTTCGAGAAAATGGGATTTCTGTAACGCTCTTCGAGGCATTCAGAAATTCCAATGCAACCCCTGTAAAAATTTGAAAATTTTTTTTTCCTCCCCAATTTGAAAATTGTTTATGTAGAATTAAGCTCGCACCTTTCCTGAGTTCAAATCTGCTTTTGGGGTTGTGCTGCGACTTATAGTTTTCGAGAAAATGGGATTCTTGTAACGCTCTTCGAGGCAGTCAGAAATTCCAATGCAACCCCTGTTAAAATTTGAAAATTTTTTTTTCGTCCCCAATTTGAAAATTGTTTATGTAGAATTAAGCTCGCACCTTTCCTGAGTTCAAATCTGCTTTTGGGGTTGAGCTGCGACTTATAGTTTTCGAGAAAATGGGATTCTTGTAACGCTCTTCGAGGCAGTCAGAAATTCCAATGCAACCCCTGTAAAAATTTGAAAATTTTTTTTCATCCCCAATTTGAAAATTGTTTATGTAGAATTAAGCTCGAACCTTTCCTGAGTTCAAATCTGCTTTTGGGGTTGTGCTGCGACTTATAGTTTTCGAGAAAATGGGATTTCTGTAACGCTCTTCGAGGCATTCAGAAATTCCAATGCAACCCCTGTAAAAATTTGAAAATTTTTTTTTCATCCCCAATTTGAAAATTGTTTATGTAGAATTAAGCTCGCACCTTTCCTGAGTTCAAATCTGCTTTTGGGGTTGTGCTGCGACTTATAGTTTTCGAGAAAATGGGATTCTTGTAACGCTCTTCGAGGCAGTCAGAAATTCCAATGCAACCCCTGTAAAAATTTGAAAATTTTTTTTTCATCCCCAATTTGAAAATTGTTTATGTAGAATTAAGCTCGCACCTTTCCTGAGTTCAAATCTGCTTTTGGGGTTGTGCTGCGACTTATAGTTTTCGAGAAAATGGGATTCTTGTAACGCTCTTCGAGGCAGTCAGAAATTCCAATGCAACCCCTGTAAAATTTTGAAAATTTTTTTTTCATCCCCAATTTGAAAATTGTTTATGTAGAATTAAGCTCGCACCTTTCCTGAGTTCAAATCTGCTTTTGGGGTTGTCCTGCGACTTATAGTTTTCGAGAAAATGGGATTCTTGTAACGCTCTTCGAGGCAGTCAGAAATTCCAATGCAACCCCTGTAAAATTTTGAAAATGTTTTTTTCATCCCCAATTTGAAAATTGTTTATGTAGAATTAAGCTCGCACCTTTCCTGAGTTCAAATCTGCTTTTGGGGTTGTGCTGCGACTTATAGTTTTCGAGAAAATGGGATTCTTGTAACGCTCTTCGAGGCAGTCAGAAATTCCAATGCAACCCCTGTAAAAATTTAAAATTTTTTTTTTCATCCCCAATTTGAAAATTGTTTATGTAGAATTAAGCTCGCACCTTTCCTGAGTTCAAATCTGCTTTTGGGGTTGTGCTGCGACTTATAGTTTTCGAGAAAATGGGATTCTTGTAACGCTCTTCGAGGCAGTCAGAAATTCCAATGCAACCCCTGTAAAAATTTGAAAATTTTTTTTTCATCCCCAATTTGAAAATTGTTTATGTAGAATTAAGCTCGCACCTTTCCTGCTTTTGGGGTTGAGCTGCGACTTATAGTTTTCGAGAAAAGGGGATTTTTGTAACGCTCTTCGAGGCAGTCAGAAATTCCAATGCAACCCCTGTAAAAATTTGAAAATGTAACGCTCTTCGAGGCAGTCAGAAATTCCAATGCAACCCCTGTAAAATTTTGAAAATTTTTTTTTCATCCCCAATTTGAAAATTGTTTATGTAGAATTAAGCTCGCACCTTTAATGAGTTCAAATCTGCTTTTGGGGTTGAGCTGCGACTTATAGTTTTCGAGAAAATGGGATTTTTGTAACGCTCTTCGAGGCAGTCAGAAATTCCAATGCAACCCCTGTAAAAATTTGAAAATTTTTTTTTCATCCCCAATTTGAAAATTGTTTATGTAGAATTAAGCTCGCACCTTTCCTGAGTTCAAATCTGCTTTTGGGGTTGTGCTGCGACTTATAGTTTTCGAGAAAATGGGATTCTTGTAACGCTCTTCGAGGCAGTCAGAAATTCCAATGCAACCCCTGTAAAAATTTGAAAATTTTTTTTTCATCCCCAATTTGAAAATTGTTTATGTAGAATTAAGCTCGCACCTTTCCTGAGTTCAAATCTGCTTTTGGGGTTGTGCTGCGACTTATAGTTTTCGAGAAAATGGAATTCTTGTAACGCTCTTCGAGGCAGTCAGAAATTCCAATGCAACCCCTGTAAAAATTTGAAAATTTTTTTTTCATCCCCAATTTGAAAATTGTTTATGTAGAATTAAGCTCGCACCTTTCCTGAGTTCAAATCTGCTTTTGGGGTTGTGCTGTGACTTATAGTTTTCGAGAAAATGGGATTCTTGTAACGCTCTTCGAGGCAGTCAGAAATTCCAATGCAACCCCTGTAAAAATTTGAAATTTTTTTTTTCATCCCCAATTTGAAAATTGTTTATGTAGAATTAAGCTCGCACCTTTCCTGAGTTCAAATCTGCTTTTGGGGTTGTGCTGCGACTTATAGTTTTCGAGAAACTGGGATTCTTGTAACGCTCTTCGAGGCAGTAGAAAAAACCAATGCAACCCCTGTAAAAATTTGAAAATTTTTTTTTCATCCCCAATTTGAAAATTGTTTATGTAGAATTAAGCTCGCAACTTTCCTGAGTTCAAATCTGCTTTTGGGGTTGTGCTGCGACTTATAGTTTTCGAGAAAATGGGATTCTTGTAACGCTCTTCGAGGCAGTCAGAAATTCCAATGCAACCCCTGTAAAAATTTGAAAATTTTTTTTTCATCCCCAATTTGAAAATTGTTTATGTAGAATTAAGCTCGCACCTTTCCTGAGTTCAAATCTGCTTTTGGGGTTGTGCTGCGACTTATAGTTTTCGAGAAAATGGGATTCTTGTAACGCTCTTCGAGGCAGTCAGAAATTACAATGCAACCCCTGTAAAAATTTGAAAATTTTTTTTTCATCCCCAATTTGAAAATTGTTTATGTAGAATTAAGCTCGCACCTTTCCTGAGTTCAAATCTGCTTTTGGGGTTGTGCTGCGACTTATAGTTTTCGAGAAAATGGGATTCTTGTAACGCTCTTCGAGGCAGTCAGAAATTCCAATGCAACCCCTGTAAAAATTTGAAAATTTTTTTTTCATCCCCAATTTGAAAATTGTTTATGTAGAATTAAGCTCGCACCTTTCCTGAGTTCAAATCTGCTTTTGGGGTTGTGCTGCGACTTATAGTTTTCGAGAAAATGGGATTCTTGTAACGCTCTTCGAGGCAGTCAGAAATTCCAATGCAACCCCTGTAAAAATTTGAAAATTTTTTTTTCATCCCCAATTTGAAAATTGTTTATGTAGAATTAAGCTCGCACCTTTCCTGAGTTCAAATCTGCTTTTGGGGTTGAGCTGCGACTTATAGTTTTCGAGAAAAGGGGATTTTTGTAACGCTCTTCGAGGCAGTCAGAAATTCCAATGCAACCCCTGTAAAAATTTGAAAATTTTTTTTTCATCCCCAATTTGAAAATTGTTTATGTAGAATTAAGCTCGCACCTTTCCTGAGTTCAAATCTGCTTTTGGGGTTGTGCTGCGACTTATAGTTTTCGAGAAAATGGGATTCTTGTAACGCTCTTCGAGGCAGTCAGAAATTCCAATGCAACCCCTGTAAAAATTTGAAAATTTTTTTTTCATCCCCAATTTGAAAATTGTTTATGTAGAATTAAGCTCGCACCTTTCCTGAGTTCAAATCTGCTTTTGGGGTTGTGCTGCGACTTATAGTTTTCGAGAAAATGGGATTCTTGTAACGCTCTTCGAGGCAGTCAGAAATTCCAATGCAACCCCTGTAAAAATTTGAAAATTTTTTTTCATCCCCAATTTGAAAATTGTTTATGTAGAATTAAGCTCGCACCTTTCCTGAGTTCAAATCTGCTTTTGGGGTTGAGCTGCGACTTATAGTTTTCGAGAAAATGGGATTCTTGTAACGCTCTTCGAGGCAGTCAGAAATTCCAATGCAACCCCTGTAAAAATTTGAAAATTTTTTTTCATCCCCAATTTGAAAATTGTTTATGTAGAATTAAGCTCGCACCTTTCCTGAGTTCAAATCTGCTTTTGGGGTTGTGCTGCGACTTATAGTTTTCGAGAAAATGGGATTTCTGTAACGCTCTTCGAGGCATTCAGAAATTCCAATGCAACCCCTGTAAAAATTTGAAAATTTTTTTTTCATCCCCAATTTGAAAACTGTTTATGTAGAATTAAGCTCGCACCTTTCCTGAGTTCAAATCTGCTTTTGGGGTTGTGCTGCGACTTATAGTTTTCGAGAAAATGGGATTCTTGTAACGCTCTTCGAGGCAGTCAGAAATTCCAATGCAACCCCTGTTAAAATTTGAAAATTTTTTTTTCGTCCCCAATTTGAAAATTGTTTATGTAGAATTAAGCTCGCACCTTTCCTGAGTTAAAATCTGCTTTTGGGGTTGAGCTGCGACTTATAGTTTTCGAGAAAATGGGATTCTTGTAACGCTCTTCGAGGCAGTCAGAAATTCCAATGCAACCCCTGCAAAAATTTGAAAATTTTTTTTCATCCCCAATTTGAAAATTGTTTATGTAGAATTAAGCTCGAACCATTCCTGAGTTCAAATCTGCTTTTGGGGTTGTGCTGCGACTTATAGTTTTCGAGAAAATGGGATTTCTGTAACGCTCTTCGAGGCATTCAGAAATTCCAATGCAACCCCTGTAAAAATTTGAAAATTTTTTTTCATCCCCAATTTGAAAATTGTTTATGTAGAATTAAGCTCGCACCTTTCCTGAGTTCAAATCTGCTTTTGGGGTTGTGCTGCGACTTATAGTTTTCGAGAAAATGGGATTTCTGTAACGCTCTTCGAGGCATTCAGAAATTCCAATGCAACCCCTGTAAAAATTTGAAAATTTTTTTTTCATCCCCAATTTGAAAATTGTTTATGTAGAATTAAGCTCGCACCTTTCCTGAGTTCAAATCTGCTTTTGGGGTTGAGCTGCGACTTATAGTTTTCGAGAAAATGGGATTCTTGTAACGCTCTTCGAGGCAGTCAGAAATTCCAATGCAACCCCTGTAAAAATTTGAAAATTTTTTTTCATCCCCAATTTGAAAATTGTTTATGTAGAATTAAGCTCGAACCTTTCCTGAGTTCAAATCTGCTTTTGGGGTTGTGCTGCGACTTATAGTTTTCGAGAAAATGGGATTTCTGTAACGCTCTTCGAGGCATTCAGAAATTCCAATGCAACCCCTGTAAAAATTTGAAAATTTTTTTTTCATCCCCAATTTGAAAATTGTTTATGTAGAATTAAGCTCGCACCTTTCCTGAGTTCAAATCTGCTTTTGGGGTTGTGCTGCGACTTATAGTTTTCGAGAAAATGGGATTCTTGTAACGCTCTTCGAGGCAGTCAGAAATTCCAATGCAACCCCTGTAAAATTTTGAAAATTTTTTTTTCATCCCCAATTTGAAAATTGTTTATGTAGAATTAAGCTCGCACCTTTCCTGAGTTCAAATCTGCTTTTGGGGTTGAGTTGCGACTTATAGTTTTCGAGAAAATGGGATTTTTGTAACGCTCTTCGAGGCAGTCAGAAATTCCAATGCAACCCCTGTAAAAATTTGAAAATTTTTTTTTCATCCCCAATTTGAAAATTGTTTATGTAGAATTAAGCTCGCACCTTTCCTGCTTTTGGGGTTGAGCTGCGACTTATAGTTTTCGAGAAAAGGGGATTTTTGTAACGCTCTTCGAGGCAGTCAGAAATTCCAATGCAACCCCTGTAAAAATTTGAAAATGTAACGCTCTTCGAGGCAGTCAGAAATTCCAATGCAACCCCTGTAAAATTTTGAAAATTTTTTTTTCATCCCCAATTTGAAAATTGTTTATGTAGAATTAAGCTCGCACCTTTAATGAGTTCAAATCTGCTTTTGGGGTTGAGCTGCGACTTATAGTTTTCGAGAAAATGGGATTTTTGTAACGCTCTTCGAGGCAGTCAGAAATTCCAATGCAACCCCTGTAAAAATTTGAAAATTTTTTTTTCATCCCCAATTTGAAAATTGTTTATGTAGAATTAAGCTCGCACCTTTCCTGAGTTCAAATCTGCTTTTGGGGTTGTGCTGCGACTTATAGTTTTCGAGAAAATGGGATTCTTGTAACGCTCTTCGAGGCAGTCAGAAATTCCAATGCAACCCCTGTAAAAATTTGAAAATTTTTTTTTCATCCCCAATTTGAAAATTGTTTATGTAGAATTAAGCTCGCACCTTTCCTGAGTTCAAATCTGCTTTTGGGGTTGTGCTGCGACTTATAGTTTTCGAGAAAATGGAATTCTTGTAACGCTCTTCGAGGCAGTCAGAAATTCCAATGCAACCCCTGTAAAAATTTGAAAATTTTTTTTTCATCCCCAATTTGAAAATTGTTTATGTAGAATTAAGCTCGCACCTTTCCTGAGTTCAAATCTGCTTTTGGGGTTGTGCTGTGACTTATAGTTTTCGAGAAAATGGGATTCTTGTAACGCTCTTCGAGGCAGTCAGAAATTCCAATGCAACCCCTGTAAAAATTTGAAATTTTTTTTTTCATCCCCAATTTGAAAATTGTTTATGTAGAATTAAGCTCGCACCTTTCCTGAGTTCAAATCTGCTTTTGGGGTTGTGCTGCGACTTATAGTTTTCGAGAAACTGGGATTCTTGTAACGCTCTTCGAGGCAGTAGAAAAAACCAATGCAACCCCTGTAAAAATTTGAAAATTTTTTTTTCATCCCCAATTTGAAAATTGTTTATGTAGAATTAAGCTCGCAACTTTCCTGAGTTCAAATCTGCTTTTGGGGTTGTGCTGCGACTTATAGTTTTCGAGAAAATGGGATTCTTGTAACGCTCTTCGAGGCAGTCAGAAATTACAATGCAACCCCTGTAAAAATTTGAAAATTTTTTTTTCATCCCCAATTTGAAAATTGTTTATGTAGAATTAAGCTCGCACCTTTCCTGAGTTCAAATCTGCTTTTGGGGTTGTGCTGCGACTTATAGTTTTCGAGAAAATGGGATTCTTGTAACGCTCTTCGAGGCAGTCAGAAATTCCAATGCAACCCCTGTAAAAATTTGAAAATTTTTTTTTCATCCCCAATTTGAAAATTGTTTATGTAGAATTAAGCTCGCACCTTTCCTGAGTTCAAATCTGCTTTTGGGGTTGTGCTGCGACTTATAGTTTTCGAGAAAATGGGATTCTTGTAACGCTCTTCGAGGCAGTCAGAAATTCCAATGCAACCCCTGTAAAAATTTGAAAATTTTTTTTTCATCCCCAATTTGAAAATTGTTTATGTAGAATTAAGCTCGCACCTTTCCTGAGTTCAAATCTGCTTTTGGGGTTGTGCTGCGACTTATAGTTTTCGAGAAAATGGGATTCTTGTAACGCTCTTCGAGGCAGTCAGAAATTCCAATGCAACCCCTGTTAAAATTTGAAAATTTTTTTTTCGTCCCCAATTTGAAAATTGTTTATGTAGAATTAAGCTCGCACCTTTCCTGAGTTAAAATCTGCTTTTGGGGTTGAGCTGCGACTTATAGTTTTCGAGTAAATGGGATTCTTGTAACGCTCTTCGAGGCAGTCAGAAATTCCAATGCAACCCCTGTAAAAATTTGAAAATTTTTTTTCATCCCCAATTTGAAAATTGTTTATGTAGAATTAAGCTCGAACCTTTCCTGAGTTCAAATCTGCTTTTGGGGTTGTGCTGCGACTTATAGTTTTCGAGAAAATGGGATTTCTGTAACGCTCTTCGAGGCATTCAGAAATTCCAATGCAACCCCTGTAAAAATTTGAAAATTTTTTTTTCATCCCCAATTTGAAAATTGTTTATGTAGAATTAAGCTCGCACCTTTCCTGAGTTCAAATCTGCTTTTGGGGTTGTGCTGCGACTTATAGTTTTCGAGAAAATGGGATTCTTGTAACGCTCTTCGAGGCAGTCAGAAATTCCAATGCAACCCCTGTAAAATTTTGAAAATTTTTTTTTCATCCCCAATTTGAAAATTGTTTATGTAGAATTAAGCTCGCACCTTTCCTGAGTTCAAATCTGCTTTTGGGGTTGAGCTGCGACTTATAGTTTTCGAGAAAATGGGATTTTTGTAACGCTCTTCGAGGCAGTCAGAAATTCCAATGCAACCCCTGTAAAAATTTGAAAATTTTTTTTTCATCCCCAATTTGAAAATTGTTTATGTAGAATTAAGCTCGCACCTTTCCTGCTTTTGGGGTTGAGCTGCGACTTATAGTTTTCGAGAAAAGGGGATTTTTGTAACGCTCTTCGAGGCAGTCAGAAATTCCAATGCAACCCCTGTAAAAATTTGAAAATGTAACGCTCTTCGAGGCAGTCAGAAATTCCAATGCAACCCCTGTAAAATTTTGAAAATTTTTTTTTCATCCCCAATTTGAAAATTGTTTATGTAGAATTAAGCTCGCACCTTTAATGAGTTCAAATCTGCTTTTGGGGTTGAGCTGCGACTTATAGTTTTCGAGAAAATGGGATTTTTGTAACGCTCTTCGAGGCAGTCAGAAATTCCAATGCAACCCCTGTAAAAATTTGAAAATTTTTTTTTCATCCCCAATTTGAAAATTGTTTATGTAGAATTAAGCTCGCACCTTTCCTGCTTTTGGGGTTGAGCTGCGACTTATAGTTTTCGAGAAAAGGGGATTTTTGTAACGCTCTTCAAGGCTGTCAGAAATTCCAATGCAACCACTGTAAAAATTTGAAAATTTTTTTTTCATCCCCAATTTGAAAATTGTTTATATAGAATTAAGCTCGCACCTTTCCTGAGTTCAAATCTGCTTTTGGGGTTGTGCTGCGACTTATAGTTTTCGAGAAAATGGAATTTTTGTAACGCTCTTCGAGGCAGTCAGAAATTCCAATGCAACCCCTGTAAAAATTTGAAAATTTTTTTTTCATCCCCAATTTGAAAATTGTTTATGTAGAATTAAGCTCGCACCTTTCCTGAGTTCAAATCTGCTTTTGGGGTTGGGCTGCGACTTATAGTTTTCGAGAAAATGGGATTTTTGTAACGCTCTTCGAGGCAGTCAGAAATTCCAATGCAACCCCTGTAAAAATTTGAAAATTTTTTTTTCATCCCCAATTTGAAAATTGTTTATGTAGAATTAAGCTCGCACCTTTCCTGAGTTCAAATCTGCTTTTGGGGTTGTGCTGCGACTTATAGTTTTCGAGAAAATGGGATTTTTGTAACGCTCTTCGAGGCAGTCAGAAATTCCAATGCAACCCCTGTAAAAATTTGAAAATTTTTTGTTCATCCCCAATTTGAAAATTGTTTATGTAGAATTAAGCTCGCACCTTTCCTGAGTTCCAATCTGCTTTTGGGGTTGTGCTGCGACTTATAGTTTTCGAGAAAATGGGATTTTTGTAACGCTCTTCGAGGCAGTCAGAAATTCCAATGCAACCCCTGTAAAAATTTGAACATTTTTTTTCATGCCCAATTTGAAAATTGTTTATGTAGAATTAAGCTCGCACCTTTCCTGAGTTCAAATCTGCTTTTGGGGTTGTGCTGCGACTTATAGTTTTCGAGAAAATGGGATTTTTGTAACGCTCTTCGAGGCAGTCAGAAATTCCAATGCAACCCCTGTAAAATTTTGAAAATTTTTTTTTCATCCCCAATTTGAAAATTGTTTATGTAGAATTAAGCTCGCACCTTTCCTGAGTTCAAATCTGCTTTTGGGGTTGTGCTGCGACTTATAGTTTTCGAGAAAATGGGATTCTTGTAACGCTCTTCGAGGCAGTCAGAAATTCCAATGCAACCCCTGTAAAAATTTGAAAATTTTTTTTCATGCCCAATTTGAAAATTGTTTATGTAGAATTAAGCTCGCACCTTTCCTGAGTTCAAATCTGCTTTTGGGGTTGTGCTGCGACTTATAGTTTTCGAGAAAATGGGATTCTTGTAACGCTCTTCGAGGCAGTCAGAAATTCCAATGCAACCCCTGTAAAAATTTGAAAATTTTTTTTTCATCCCCAATTTGAAAATTGTTTATGTAGAATTAAGCTCGCACCTTTCCTGAGTTCAAATCTGCTTTTGGGGTTGAGCTGCGACTTATAGTTTTCGAGAAAATGGGATTTTTGTAACGCTCTTCGAGGCAGTCAGAAATTCCAATGCAACCCCTGTAAAAATTTGAAAATTTTTTTTTCATCCCCAATTTGAAAATTGTTTATGTAGAATTAAGCTCGCACCTTTCCTGCTTTTGGGGTTGAGCTGCGACTTATAGTTTTCGAGAAAAGGGGATTTTTGTAACGCTCTTCGAGGCAGTCAGAAATTCCAATGCAACCCCTGTAAAAAATTGAAAATGTAACGCTCTTCGAGGCAGTCAGAAATTCCAATGCAACCCCTGTAAAATTTTGAAAATTTTTTTTTCATCCCCAATTTGAAAATTGTTTATGTAGAATTAAGCTCGCACCTTTAATGAGTTCAAATCTGCTTTTGGGGTTGAGCTGCGACTTATAGTTTTCGAGAAAATGGGATTTTTGTAACGCTCTTCGAGGCAGTCAGAAATTCCAATGCAACCACTGTAAAAATTTGAAAATTTTTTTTTCATCCCCAATTTGAAAATTGTTTATGTAGAATTAAGCTCGCACCTTTCCTGCTTTTGGGGTTGAGCTGCGACTTATAGTTTTCGAGAAAAGGGGATTTTTGTAACGCTCTTCAAGGCAGTCAGAAATTCCAATGCAACCACTGTAAAAATTTGAAAATTTTTTTTTCATCCCCAATTTGAAAATTGTTTATATAGAATTAAGCTCGCACCTTTCCTGAGTTCAAATCTGCTTTTGGGGTTGTGCTGCGACTTATAGTTTTCGAGAAAATGGAATTTTTGTAACGCTCTTCGAGGCAGTCAGAAATTCCAATGCAACCCCTGTAAAAATTTGAAAATTTTTTTTTCATCCCCAATTTGAAAATTGTTTATGCAGAATTAAGCTCGCACCTTTCCTGAGTTCAAATCTGCTTTTGGGGTTGGGCTGCGACTTATAGTTTTCGAGAAAATGGAATTTTTGTAACGCTTTTCGAGGCAGTCAGAAATTCCAATGCAACCCCTGTAAAAATTTGAAAATTTTTTTTTCATCCCCAATTTGAAAATTGTTTATGTAGAATTAAGCTCGCACCTTTCCTGAGTTCAAATCTGCTTTTGGGGTTGTGCTGCGACTTATAGTTTTCGAGAAAATGGGATTTTTGTAACGCTCTTCGAGGCAGTCAGAAATTCCAATGCAACCCCTGTAAAAATTTGAAAATTTTTTGTTCATCCCCAATTTGAAAATTGTTTATGTAGAATTAAGCTCGCACCTTTCCTGAGTTCAAATCTGCTTTTGGGGTTGTGCTGCGACTTATAGTTTTCGAGAAAATGGGATTTTTGTAACGCTCTTCGAGGCAGTCAGAAATTCCAATGCAACCCCTGTAAAATTTTGAAAATTTTTTTTTCATCCCCAATTTGAAAATTGTTTATGTAGAATTAAGCTCGCACCTTTCCTGAGTTCAAATCTGCTTTTGGGGTTGTGCTGCGACTTATAGTTTTCGAGAAAATGGGATTCTTGTAACGCTCTTCGAGGCAGTCAGAAATTCCAATGCAACCCCTGTAAAAATTTGAAAATTTTTTTTTCATCCCCAATTTGAAAATTGTTTATGTAGAATTAAGCTCGCACCTTTCCTGAGTTCAAATCTGCTTTTTGGGGTTGAGCTGCGACTTATAGTTTTCGAGAAAATGGGATTCTTGTAACGCTCTTCGAGGCAGTCAGAAATTCCAATGCAACCCCTGTAAAAATTTGAAAATTTTTTTTTCATCCCCAATTTGAAAATTGTTTATGTAGAATTAAGCTCGCACCTTTCCTGAGTTCAAATCTGCTTTTGGGGTTGTGCTGCGACTTATAGTTTTCGAGAAAATGGGATTCTTGTAACGCTCTTCGAGGCAGTCAGAAATTCCAATGCAACCCCTGTAAAAATTTGAAAATTTTTTTTTCATCCCCGATTTGAAAATTGTTTATGTAGAATTAAGCTCGCACCTTTCCTGTATTCAAATCTGCTTTTGGAGCCGAGCTGCGACTTATAGTTTTGGAGAAAATGGGATTTTTGTATCGCTCTTCGAGGTAGTCAGGAATTCCAATGCAACCCCTGTAAAAATTTTAACTTTTTTTTTTCATCCCCGATTTGAAAATTGTCTATGTAGAATTAAGTTCGCACCTTTCCTGAATTCAAATCTGCTTTTGGAGCCGAGCTGCGACTTATAGTTTTCGAGAAAATGGGATTTTTGTATCGCTCTTCGAGGTAGTCAGGAATTCCAATGCAAACTTTTTTTTTCATCCCCGATTTGAAAATTGTTAATGTAGAATTGAGCTCCCACCTTTCCTGAATTCAAATCTGCTTTTGGAGCCGAGCTGCGACTTATAGTTTTCGAGAAAATGGGATTTTTGTTTCGGTCTTCGAGGTAGTCAGGAATTCCAATGCAACCCCTGTAAAAATTTGAAATTTTTTTTTTCATCCCCGATTTGAAAATTGTTTATGTAGAATTAAGCTCGCACCTTTCCTGAATTCAAATCTGCTTTTGGAGCCGAGCTGCGACTTATAGTTTTCAAGAAAATGGGATTTTTGTAACGCTCTTCGAGGCAGTCAGAAATTCCAATGCAACCCCTGTAAAAATTTGAAAATTTTTTTTTCATCCCCAATTTGAAAATTGTTTATGTAGAATTAAGCTCGCACCTTTCCTGCTTTTGGGGTTGAGCTGCGACTTATAGTTTTCGAGAAAAGGGGATTTTTGTAACGCTCTTCGAGGCAGTCAGAAATTCCAATGCAACCCCTGTAAAAAATTGAAAATGTAACGCTCTTCGAGGCAGTCAGAAATTCCAATGCAACCCCTGTAAAATTTTGAAAATTTTTTTTTCATCCCCAATTTGAAAATTGTTTATGTAGAATTAAGCTCGCACCTTTAATGAGTTCAAATCTGCTTTTGGGGTTGAGCTGCGACTTATAGTTTTCGAGAAAATGGGATTTTTGTAACGCTCTTCGAGGCAGTCAGAAATTCCAATGCAACCACTGTAAAAATTTGAAAATTTTTTTTTCATCCCCAATTTGAAAATTGTTTATGTAGAATTAAGCTCGCACCTTTCCTGCTTTTGGGGTTGAGCTGCGACTTATAGTTTTCGAGAAAAGGGGATTTTTGTAACGCTCTTCAAGGCAGTCAGAAATTCCAATGCAACCCCTGTAAAAATTTGAAAATTTTTTTTTCATCCCCAATTTGAAAATTGTTTATATAGAATTAAGCTCGCACCTTTCCTGAGTTCAAATCTGCTTTTGGGGTTGTGCTGCGACTTATAGTTTTCGAGAAAATGGAATTTTTGTAACGCTCTTCGAGGCAGTCAGAAATTCCAATGCAACCCCTGTAAAAATTTGAAAATTTTTTTT
The DNA here is from genome assembly GCA_946965025.1 of Blera fallax. Taxonomy (NCBI): domain Eukaryota; kingdom Metazoa; phylum Arthropoda; class Insecta; order Diptera; family Syrphidae; genus Blera; species Blera fallax. The sequence continues at coordinate 22,327,233 of OX337248.1, read as the reverse complement.
TCATCCCCAATTTGAAAATTGTTTATGCAGAATTAAGCTCGCACCTTTCCTGAGTTCAAATCTGCTTTTGGGGTTGGGCTGCGACTTATAGTTTTCGAGAAAATGGAATTTTTGTAACGCTTTTCGAGGCAGTCAGAAATTCCAATGCAACCCCTGTAAAAATTTGAAAATTTTTTTTTCATCCCCAATTTGAAAATTGTTTATGTAGAATTAAGCTCGCACCTTTCCTGAGTTCAAATCTGCTTTTGGGGTTGTGCTGCGACTTATAGTTTTCGAGAAAATGGGATTCTTGTAACGCTCTTCGAGGCAGTCAGAAATTCCAATGCAACCCCTGTAAAAATTTGAAAATTTTTTGTTCATCCCCAATTTGAAAATTGTTTATGTAGAATTAAGCTCGCACCTTTCCTGAGTTCAAATCTGCTTTTGGGGTTGTGCTGCGACTTATAGTTTTCGAGAAAATGGGATTTTTGTAACGCTCTTCGAGGCAGTCAGAAATTCCAATGCAACCCCTGTAAAATTTTGAAAATTTTTTTTTCATCCCCAATTTGAAAATTGTTTATGTAGAATTAAGCTCGCACCTTTCCTGAGTTCAAATCTGCTTTTGGGGTTGTGCTGCGACTTATAGTTTTCGAGAAAATGGGATTCTTGTAACGCTCTTCGAGGCAGTCAGAAATTCCAATGCAACCCCTGTAAAAATTTGAAAATTTTTTTTTCATCCCCAATTTGAAAATTGTTTATGTAGAATTAAGCTCGCACCTTTCCTGAGTTCAAATCTGCTTTTTGGGGTTGAGCTGCGACTTATAGTTTTCGAGAAAATGGGATTCTTGTAACGCTCTTCGAGGCAGTCAGAAATTCCAATGCAACCCCTGTAAAAATTTGAAAATTTTTTTTTCATCCCCAATTTGAAAATTGTTTATGTAGAATTAAGCTCGCACCTTTCCTGAGTTCAAATCTGCTTTTGGGGTTGTGCTGCGACTTATAGTTTTCGAGAAAATGGGATTCTTGTAACGCTCTTCGAGGCAGTCAGAAATTCCAATGCAACCCCTGTAAAAATTTGAAAATTTTTTTTTCATCCCCGATTTGAAAATTGTTTATGTAGAATTAAGCTCGCACCTTTCCTGTATTCAAATCTGCTTTTGGAGCCGAGCTGCGACTTATAGTTTTGGAGAAAATGGGATTTTTGTATCGCTCTTCGAGGTAGTCAGGAATTCCAATGCAACCCCTGTAAAAATTTTAACTTTTTTTTTTCATCCCCGATTTGAAAATTGTCTATGTAGAATTAAGTTCGCACCTTTCCTGAATTCAAATCTGCTTTTGGAGCCGAGCTGCGACTTATAGTTTTCGAGAAAATGGGATTTTTGTATCGCTCTTCGAGGTAGTCAGGAATTCCAATGCAAACTTTTTTTTTCATCCCCGATTTGAAAATTGTTAATGTAGAATTGAGCTCCCACCTTTCCTGAATTCAAATCTGCTTTTGGAGCCGAGCTGCGACTTATAGTTTTCGAGAAAATGGGATTTTTGTTTCGGTCTTCGAGGTAGTCAGGAATTCCAATGCAACCCCTGTAAAAATTTGAAATTTTTTTTTTCATCCCCGATTTGAAAATTGTTTATGTAGAATTAAGCTCGCACCTTTCCTGAATTCAAATCTGCTTTTGGAGCCGAGCTGCGACTTATAGTTTTCAAGAAAATGGGATTTTAGTTTCGGTCTTCGAGGTAGTCAGGAATTCCAATGCAACCCCTGTAAAAATTTGAAACTTTTTTTTTCATCCCCGATTTGAAAATTGTTTATGTAGAATTAAGCTCGCATCTTTCCTGAATTCAAATCTGCTTTTGGAGCCGAGCTGCGACTTATAGTTTTCGAGAAAATGGGATTTTTGTATCGCTCTTCGAGGTAGTCAGGAATTCCAATGCAACCCCTGTAAAAATTTTAAACTTTTTTTTTCATCCCCGATTTGAAAATTGTTTATGTAGAATTAAGCTCGCACCTTTCCTGAATTCAAATCTGCTTTTGGAGCCGAGCTGCGACTTATAGTTTTCGAGAAAATGGGATTTTTGTTTCGGTCTTCGAGGTAGTCAGGAATTCCAATGCAACCCCTGTAAAAATTTGAAATTTTTTTTTTCATCCCCGATTGAAACTTTTTTTTTCATCCCCGATTTGAAAATTGTTTATGTAGAATTAAGCTCGCATCTTTCCTGAATTCAAATCTGCTTTTGGAGCCGAGCTGCGACTTATAGTTTTCGAGAAAATGGGATTTTTGTATCGCTCTTCGAGGTAGTCAGGAATTCCAATGCAACCCCTGTAAAAATTTTAAACTTTTTTTTTCATCCCCGATTTGAAAATTGTTTATGTAGAATTAAGCTCGCACCTTTCCTGAATTCAAATCTGCTTTTGGAGCCGAGCTGCGACTTATAGTTTTCGAGAAAATGGGATTTTATTTTCGGTCTTCGAGGTAGTCAGGAATTCCAATGCAACCCCTGCAAAAATTTGAAACTTTTTTTTTCATCCCCGATTTGAAAATTGTTTATGTAGAATTAAGCTCGCATCTTTCCTGAATTCAAATCTGCTTTTGGAGCCGAGCTGCGACTTATAGTTTTCGAGAAAATGGGATTTTTGTATCGCTCTTCGAGGTAGTCAGGAATTCCAATGCAACCCCTGTAAAAATCTGAAATTATTTTTTTCATCCCCGATTTGAAAATTGTTTATGTAGAATTAAGCTCGCACCTTTCCTGAATCCAAATCTGCTTTTGGAGCCGAGCTGCGACTTATAGTTTTCGAGAAAATGGGATTTTTGTTTCGGTCTTCGAGGTAGTCAGGAATTCCAATGCAACCCCTGTAAAAATTTGAATTTTTTTTTCATCCCCGATTTGAAAATTGTTTATGTAGAATTAAGCTCGCACCTTTCCTGAATTCAAATCTGCTTTTGGAGCCGAGCTGCGACTTATAGTTTTCGAGAAAATGGGATTTTTGTATCGCTCTTCGAGGTAGTCAGGAATTCCAATGCAACCCCTGTAAAAATTTGAAATTTTTTTTTTCATCCCCGATTTGAAAATTGTCTATGTAGAATTAAGCTCGCACCTTTCCTGAATTCAAATCTGCTTTTGGAGCCGAGCTGCGACTTATAGTTTTCGAGAAAATGGGATTTTTGTATCGCTCTTCGAGGTAGTCAGGAATTCCAATGCAACCCCTGTAAAAATATGAAACTTTTTTTTTTCATCCCCGATTTGAAAATTGTTAATGTAGAATTAAGCTCGCACCTTTCCTGAATTCAAATCTGCTTTTGGAGCCGAGCTGCGACTTATAGTTTTCGAGAAAATGGGATTTTTGTATCGCTCTTCGAAGTAGTCAGGAATTCCAATGCAACCCCTGTAAAAATTTGAAACTTTTTTTTTCATCCCCGATTTGAAAATTGTTAATGTAGAATTAAGCTCGCACCTTTCCTGAATTCAAATCTGCTTTTGGAGCCGAGCTGCGACTTATAGTTTTCGAGAAAATGGGATTTTTGTTTCGGTCTTCGAGGTAGTCAGGAATTCCAATGCAACCCCTGTAAAAATTTGAAATTTTTTGCTTCATCCTGAATTCAAATCTGCTTTTGGAGCCGAGCTGCGACTTATAGTTTTCGAGAAAATGGGATTTTGGTATCGCTCTTCGAGGTAGTCAGGAATTCCAATGCAACCCCTGTAAAAATTTGAAATTTTTTTTTCATCCCCGATTTGAAAATTGTTTATGTAGAATAAAGCTCGCACCTTTCCTGAATTCAAATCTGCTTTTGGAGCCGAGCTGCGACTTATAGTTTTCGAGAAAATGGGATTTTTGTATCGCTCTTCGAGGTAGTCAGGAATTCCAATGCAACACCTGTAAAAATTTGAAACTTTTTTTTTCATCCCCGATTTGAAAATTGTCTATGTAGAATTAAGCTCGCATCTTTCCTGAATTCAAATCTGCTTTTGGAGCCGAGCTGCGACTTATAGTTTTCGGGAAAATGGGATTTTTGTATCGCTCTTCGAGGTAGTCAGGAATTCCAATGCAACCCCTGTAAAAATTTGAAATTTTTTTTTTCTTCCCCGATTTGAAAATTGTTTATGTAGGATTAAGCTCACACATTTCCTGAATTCAAATCTGCTTTTGGAGCCGAGCTGCGACTTATAGTTTTCGAGAAAATGGGATTTTTGTATCGCTCTTCGAGGTAGTCAGGAATTCCAATGCAACCCCTGTAAAAATTTGAAATTTTTTTTCTTCATCCCCGATTTGAAAATTGTTTATGTAGAATTAAGCTCGCACCTTTCCTGAATTCAAATCTGCTTTTGAAGCCGAGCTGCGACTTATAGTTTTCGAGAAAATGGGATTTTTGTTTCGGTCTTCGAGGTAGTCAGGAATTCCAATGCAACCCCTGTAAAAATTTGAATTTTTTTTTTCATCCCCGATTTGAAAATTGTTTATATAGAATTAAGCTCGCACCTTTTCTGAATACAAATCTGCTTTTGGAGCCGAGCTGCGACTTATAGTTTTCGAGAAAATGGGATTTTTGTATCGCTCTTCGAGGTAGTTAGGAATTCCAATGCAACCCCTGTAAAAATCTGAAATTTTTTTTTTCATCTCCGATTTGAAAATTGTTTATGTAGAATTGAGCTCGCACCTTTCCTGAATTTAAATCTGCTTTTGGAGCCGAGCTGCGACTTATAGTTTTCGGGAAAATGGGATTTTTGTATCGCTCTTCGAGGTAGTCAGGAATTCCAATGCAACCCCTGTAAAAATTTGAAATTTTTTTTTTCATCCCCGATTTGAAAATTGTCTATGTAGAATTAAGCTCCCACCTTTCCTGAATTCAAATCTGCTTTTGGAGCCGAGCTGCGACTTATAGTTTTCGAGAAAATGGGATTTTTGTATCGCTCTTCGAAGTAGTCAGGAATTCCAATGCAACCCCTGTAAAAATTTGAAACTTTTTTTTTCATCCCCGATTTGAAAATTGTTAATGTAGAATTAAGCTCGCACCTTTCCTGAATTCAAATCTGCTTTTGGAGCCGAGCTGCGACTTATAGTTTTCGAGAAAATGGGATTTTTGTATCGCTCTTCGAGGTAGTCAGGAATTCCAATGCAACCCCTGTAAAAATTTGAAATTTTTTGCTTCATCCTGAATTCAAATCTGCTTTTGGAGCCGAGCTGCGACTTATAGTTTTCGAGAAAATGGGATTTTGGTATCGCTCTTCGAGGTAGTCAGGAATTCCAATGCAACCCCTGTAAAAATTTGAAATTTTTTTTTCATCCCCGATTTGAAAATTGTTTATGTAGAATAAAGCTCGCACCTTTCCTGAATTCAAATCTGCTTTTGGAGCCGAGCTGCGACTTATAGTTTTCGAGAAAATGGGATTTTTGTATCGGCCTTCGTGGTAGTCAGGAATTCCAATGCAATCCCTGTAAAAATTTGAAACTTTTTTTTTCATCCCCGATTTGAAAATTGTCTATGTAGAATTAAGCTCGCACCTTTCCTGAATTTAAATCTGCTTTTGGAGCCGAGCTGCGACTTATAGTTTTCGGGAAAATGGGATTTTTGTATCGCTCTTCGAGGCAGTCAGGAATTCCAATGCAACCCCTGTAAAAATTTGAAATTTTTTTTTTCTTCCCCGATTTGAAAATTGTTTATGTAGGATTAAGCTCACACATTTCCTGAATTCAAATCTGCTTTTGGAGCCGAGCTGCGACTTATAGTTTTCGAGAAAATGGGATTTTTGTATCGCTCTTCGAGGTAGTCAGGAATTCCAATGCAACCCCTGTAAAAATTTTAAATTTTTTTTCTTCATCCCCGATTTGAAAATTGTTTATGTAGAATTAAGCTCGCACCTTTCCTGAATTCAAATCTGCTTTTGAAGCCGAGCTGCGACTTATAGTTTTCGAGAAAATGGGATTTTTGCTTCGGTCTTCGAGGTAGTCAGGAATTCCAATGCAACCCCTGTAAAAATTTGAATTTTTTTTTTTCATCCCCGATTTGAAAATTGTTTATATAGAATTAAGCTCGCACCTTTCCTGAATACAAATCTGCTTTTGGAGCCGAGCTGCGACTTATAGTTTTCGAGAAAATGGGATTTTTGTATCGCTCTTCGAGGTAGTTAGGAATTCCAATGCAACCCCTGTAAAAATCTGAAATTTTTTTTTTCATCTCCGATTTGAAAATTGTTTATGTAGAATTGAGCTCGCACCTTTCCTGAATTTAAATCTGCTTTTGGAGCCGAGCTGCGACTTATAGTTTTCGGGAAAATGGGATTTTTGTATCGCTCTTCGAGGTAGTCAGGAATTCCAATGCAACCCCTGTAAAAATTTGAAATTTTTTTTTATCCACGATTTGAAAATTGTTTATGTAGAATTAAGCTCGCACCTTTCCTGAATTCAAATCTGCTTTTGGAGCCGAGCTGCGACTTATAGTTTTCGAGAAAATGGGATTTTTGTATCGCTCTTCGAGGAAGTCAGGAATTCCAATGCAACCCCTGTAAAAATTTGAATTTTTTTTTTCATCCCCGATTTGAAAATTGTTTATGTAGAATTAGGCTCGCACCTTTCCTGAATTCAAATCTGCTTTTGGAGCCGAGCTGCGACTTATAGTTTTCGAGAAAATGGGATTTTTGTATCGCTCTTCGAGGTAGTCAGGAATTCCTGTAAAAATCTGAAATTTTTTTTTCATCCCCGATTTGAAAATTGTTTATATAGAATTGAGCTCGCACCTTTCCTGAATTTAAATCTGCTTTTGGAGCCGAGCTGCGACTTATAGTTTTCGGGAAAATGGTATTTTTGTATCGCTCTTCGAGGTAGTCAGGAATTCCAATGCAACCCCTGTAAAAATTTTAAATTTTTTTTTTCTTCCCCGATTTGAAAATTGTTTATGTAGGATTAAGCTCACACATTTCCTGAATTCAAATCTGCTTTTGGAGCCGAGCTGCGACTTATAGTTTTCGAGAAAATGGGATTTTTGTATCGCTCTTCGAGGTAGTCAGGAATTCCAATGCAACCCCTGTAAAAATTTGATTTTTTTTTTTTTTTTTGATTTGAAAATTGTTTATGTAGAATTAAGCTCGCACCTTTCCTGAATTCAAATCTGCTTTTGGAGCCGAGCTGCGACTTATAGTTTTCGAGAAAATGGGATTTTTGTATCGCTCTTCGAGGAAGTCAGGAATTCCAATGCAACCCCTGTAAAAATTTGAATTTTTTTTTTCATCCCCGATTTGAAAATTGTTTATGTAGAATTAAGCTCGCACCTTTCCTGAATTCAAATCTGCTTTTGGAGCCGAGCTGCGACTTATAGTTTTCGAGAAAATGGGATTTTTGTATCGCTCTTCGAGGTAGTCAGGAATTCCAATGCAACCCCTGTAAAAATTTTAAATTTTTTTTTCTTCATCCCCGATTTGAAAATTGTTTATGTAGAATTAAGCTCGCACCTTTCCTGAATTCAAATCTGCTTTTGGAGCCGAGCTGCGACTTATAGTTTTCGAGAAAATGGGATTTTTGTTTCGGTCTTCGAGGTAGTCAGGAATTCCAATGCAACCCCTGTAAAAATCTGAAATTTTTTGCTTCATCCTGAATTCAAATCTGCTTTTGGAGCCGAGCTGCGACTTATAGTTTTCGAGAAAATGGGATTTTGGTATCGCTCTTCGAGGTAGTCAGGAATTCCAATGCAACCCCTGTAAAAATTTGAAATTTTTTTTTCATCCCCGATTTGAAAATTGTTTATGTAGAATAAAGCTCGCACCTTTCCTGAATTCAAATCTGCTTTTGGAGCCGAGCTGCGACTTATAGTTTTCGAGAAAATGGGATTTTTGTATCGGCCTTCGTGGTAGTCAGGAATTCCAATGCAATCCCTGTAAAAATTTGAAACTTTTTTTTTCATCCCCGATTTGAAAATTGTCTATGTAGAATTAAGCTCGCACCTTTCCTGAATTTAAATCTGCTTTTGGAGCCGAGCTGCGACTTATAGTTTTCGGGAAAATGGGATTTTTGTATCGCTCTTCGAGGTAGTCAGGAATTCCAATGCAACCCCTGTAAAAATTTGAAATTTTTTTTTTCATCCCCGATTTGAAAATTGTTTATATAGAATTAAGCTCGCACCTTTCCTGAATTCAAATCTGCTTTTGGAGCCGAGCTGCGACTTATAGTTTTCGGGAAAATGGGATTTTTGTATCGCTCTTCGAGGTAGTTAGGAATTCCAATGCAACCCCTGTAAAAATCTGAAATTTTTTTTTTCATCTCCGATTTGAAAATTGTTTATGTAGAATTGAGCTCGCACCTTTCCTGAATTTAAATCTGCTTTTGGAGCCGAGCTGCGACTTATAGTTTTCGGGAAAATGGGATTTTTGTATCGCTCTTCGAGGTAGTCAGGAATTCCAATGCAACCCCTGTAAAAATTTGAAATTTTTTTTTATCCACGATTTGAAAATTGTTTATGTAGAATTAAGCTCGCACCTTTCCTGAATTCAAATCTGCTTTTGGAGCCGAGCTGCGACTTATAGTTTTCGAGAAAATGGGATTTTTGTATCGCTCTTCGAGGTAGTCAGGAATTCCAATGCAACCCCTGTAAAAATTTGAAATTTTTTTTTTCATCCCCGATTTGAAAATTGTTTATATAGAATTAAGCTCGCACCTTTCCTGAATTCAAATCTGCTTTTGGAGCCGAGCTGCGACTTATAGTTTTCGGGAAAATGGGATTTTTGTATCGCTCTTCGAGGTAGTCAGGAATTCCAATGCAACCCCTGTAAAAATTTGAAATTTTTTTTTATCCACGATTTGAAAATTGTTTATGTAGAATTAAGCTCGCACCTTTCCTGAATTCAAATCTGCTTTTGGAGCCGAGCTGCGACTTATAGTTTTCGAGAAAATGGGATTTTTGTATAGCTCTTCGAGGTATTCAGGAATTCCAATGCAACCCCTGTAAAAATTTGAAATTTTTTTTTTCATCCCCGATTTGAAAATTGTTTATATAGAATTAAGCTCGCACCTTTCCTGAATTCAAATCTGCTTTTGGAGCCGAGCTGCGACTTATAGTTTTCGAGAAAATGGGATTTTTGTATCGATCTTCGAGGTAGTCAGGAATTCCAATGCAACCCCTGTAAAAATTTTAAATTTTTTTTCTTCATCCCCGATTTGAAAATTGTTTATGTAGAATTAAGCTCGCACCTTTCCTGAATTCAAATCTGCTTTTGGAGCCGAGCTGCGACTTATAGTTTTCGAGAAAATGCGATTTTTGTATCGCTCTTCGAGGTAGTCAGGAATTCCAATGCAACCTCTGTAAAAATTTGATTTTTTTTTTTTTTTTTGATTTGAAAATTGTTTATGTAGAATTAAGCTCGCACCTTTCCTGAATTCAAATCTGCTTTTGGAGCCGAGCTGCGACTTATAGTTTTCGAGAAAATGGGATTTTTGTATCGCTCTTCGAGGAAGTCAGGAATTCCAATGCAACCCCTGTAAAAATTTGAATTTTTTTTTTCATCCCCGATTTGAAAATTGTTTATGTAGAATTAAGCTCGCACCTTTCCTGAATTCAAATCTGCTTTTGGAGCCGAGCTGCGACTTATAGTTTTCGAGAAAATGGGATTTTTGTATCGCTCTTCGAGGTAGTCAGGAATTCCAATGCAACCCCTGTAAAAATTTGATTTTTTTTTTTTTTTTTTGATTTGAAAATTGTTTATGTAGAATTAAGCTCGCACCTTTCCTGAATTCAAATCTGCTTTTGGAGCCGAGCTGCGACTTATAGTTTTCGAGAAAATGGGATTTTTGTATCGCTCTTCGAGGTAGTCAGGAATTCCAATGCAACCCCTGTAAAAATCTGAAATTTTTTTTTCATCCCCGATTTGAAAATTGTTTATATAGAATTGAGCTCGCACCTTTCCTGAATTTAAATCTGCTTTTGGAGCCGAGCTGCGACTTATAGTTTTCGGGAAAATGGTATTTTTGTATCGCTCTTCGAGGTAGTCAGGAATTCCAATGCAACCCCTGTAAAAATTTTAAATTTTTTTTTTCTTCCCCGATTTGAAAATTGTTTATGTAGGATTAAGCTCACACATTTCCTGAATTCAAATCTGCTTTTGGAGCCGAGCTGCGACTTATAGTTTTCGAGAAAATGGGATTTTTGTATCGCTCTTCGAGGTAGTCAGGAATTCCAATGCAACCCCTGTAAAAATTTGAATTTTTTTTTTCATCCCCGATTTGAAAATTGTTTATGTAGAATTAAGTTCGCACCTTTCCTGAATTCAAATCTGCTTTTGGAGCCGAGCTGCGACTTATAGTTTTCGAGAAAATGGGATTTTTGTATCGCTCTTCGAGGTAGTCAGGAATTCCAATGCAACCCCTGTAAAAATTTGATTTTTTTTTTTTTTTTTTGATTTGAAAATTGTTTATGTAGAATTAAGCTCGCACCTTTCCTGAATTCAAATCTGCTTTTGGAGCCGAGCTGCGACTTATAGTTTTCGAGAAAATGGGATTTTTGTATCGCTCTTCGAGGAAGTCAGGAATTCCAATGCAACCCCTGTAAAAATTTGAATTTTTTTTTTCATCCCCGATTTGAAAATTGTTTATGTAGAATTAAGCTCGCACCTTTCCTGAATTCAAATCTGCTTTTGGAGCCGAGCTGCGACTTATTGTTTTCGAGAAAATTGGATTTTTGTATCGCTCTTCGAGGTAGTCAGGAATTCCAATGCAACCCCTGTAAAAATTTGAAATTTTTTTTTCTTCATCCCCGATTTGAAAATTGTTTATGTAGAATTAAGCTCGCACCTTTCCTGAATTCAAATCTGCTTTTGGAGCCGAGCTGCGACTTATAGTTTTCGAGAAAATGGGATTTTTGTTTCGGTCTTCGAGGTAGTCAGGAATTCCAATGCAACCCCTGTAAAAATCTGAAATTTTTTTTTCATCCCCGATTTGAAAATTGTTTATATAGAATTGAGCTCGCACCTTTCCTGAATTTAAATCTGCTTTTGGAGCCGAGCTGCGACTTATAGTTTTCGAGAAAATGGGATTTTTGTATCGCTCTTCGAGGTAGTCAGGAATTCCAATGCAACCCCTGTAAAAATTTGATTTTTTTTTTTTTTTTTTGATTTGAAAATTGTTTATGTAGAATTAAGCTCGCACCTTTCCTGAATTCAAATCTGCTTTTGGAGCCGAGCTGCGACTTATAGTTTTCGAGAAAATGGGATTTTTGTATCGCTCTTCGAGGAAGTCAGGAATTCCAATGCAACCCCTGTAAAAATTTGAATTTTTTTTTTCATCCCCGATTTGAAAATTGTTTATGTAGAATTAAGCTCGCACCTTTCCTGAATTCAAATCTGCTTTTGGAGCCGAGCTGCGACTTATAGTTTTCGAGAAAATGGGATTTTTGTATCGCTCTTCGAGGTAGTCAGGAATTCCAATGCAACCCCTGTAAAAATCTGAAATTTTTTTTTCATCCCCGATTTGAAAATTGTTTATATAGAATTGAGCTCGCACCCTTCCTGAATTTAAATCTGCTTTTGGAGCCGAGCTGCGACTTATAGTTTTCGAGAAAATGGGATTTTTGTATCGCTCTTCAAGGTAGTCAGGAATTCCAATGCAACCCCTGTAAAAATTTGAAATTTTTTTTTTCTTCCCCGATTTGAAAATTGTTTATGTAGGATTAAGCTCGCACCTTTCCTGAATTCAAATCTGCTTTTGGAGCCGAGCTGCGACTTATAGTTTTCGAGAAAATGGGATTTTTGTATCGCTCTTCGAGGTAGTCAGGAATTCCAATGCAACAACTGTAAAAATTTGAAAATTTTTTTTTCATCCCCGATTTGAAAATTGTTTATGTAGAATTAAGCTCGCACCTTTCCTGAATTCAAATCTGCTTTTGGAGCCGAGCTGCGACTTATAGTTTTCGAGAAAATGGGATTTTTGTATCGCTCTTCGAGGTAGTCAGGAATTCCAATGCAACCCCTGTAAAAATTTAAAATTTTTTTTTTCATCCCCGATATGAAAATTGTTTATGTTGAATTAAGCTCGAACCTTTCCTGAATTCAAATCTGCTTTTAGAGCCGAGCTGCGACTTATAGTTTTCGAGAAAATGGGATTTATGTATCGCTCTTCGAGGTAGTCAGGAATTCCAATGCAACCCCTGTAAAAATTTGAAATTTTTTTCTTCATCCCCGATTTGAAAATTGTTTATATAGAATTAAGCTCGCACCTTTCCTGAATTCAAATCTGCTTTTGGAGCCGAGCTGCGACTTATAGTTTTCGAGAAAATGGGATTTTTGTATCGCTCTTCGAGGTAGTCAGTAATTCCAATGCAACCCTTGTAAAAATTTGAAACTTTTTTTTCATCCCCGATTTGAAAATTGTTTATGTAGAATTAAGCTCGCACCTTTCCTGAATTCAAATCTGCTTTTGGAGCCGAGCTGCGACTTATAGTTTTCGAGAAAATGGGATTTTTGTATCGCTCTTCGAGGTAGTCAGGAATTCCAATGCAACCCCTTTAAAAATTTGAAATTTTTTTCTTCATCCCCGATTTGAAAATTGTTTATATAGAATTAAGCTCGCACCTTTCCTGAATTCAAATCTGCTTTTGGAGCCGAGCTGCGACTTATAGTTTTCGAGAAAATGGGATTTTTGTATCGCTCTTCGAGGTAGTCAGGAATTCCAATGCAACCCCTGTAAAAATTTGAAATTTTTTTTTATCCACGATTTGAAAATTGTTTATGTAGAATTAAGCTCGCACCTTTCCTGAATTCAAATCTGCTTTTGGAGCCGAGCTGCGACTTATAGTTTTCGAGAAAATGGGATTTTTGTATCGATCTTCGAGGTAGTCAGGAATTCCAATGCAACCCCTGTAAAAATTTTAAATTTTTTTTCTTCATCCCCGATTTGAAAATTGTTTATGTAGAATTAAGCTCGCACCTTTCCTGAATTCAAATCTGCTTTTGGAGTCGAGCTGCGACTTATAGTTTTCGAGAAAATGGGATTTTTGTATCGCTCTTCGAGGTAGTCAGGAATTCCAATGCAACCCCTGTAAAAATTTGAAATTTTTTTTTATCCACGATTTGAAAATTGTTTATGTAGAATTAAGCTCGCACCTTTCCTGAATTCAAATCTGCTTTTGGAGCCGAGCTGCGACTTATAGTTTTCGAGAAAATGGGATTTTTGTATCGATCTTCGAGGTAGTCAGGAATTCCAATGCAACCCCTGTAAAAATTTTAAATTTTTTTTCTTCATCCCCGATTTGAAAATTGTTTATGTAGAATTAAGCTCGCACCTTTCCTGAATTCAAATCTGCTTTTGGAGTCGAGCTGCGACTTATAGTTTTCGAGAAAATGGGATTTTTGTATCGCTCTTCGAGGTAGTCAGGAATTCCAATGCAACCCCTGTAAAAATTTGAATTTTTTTTTTCATCCCCGATTTGAAAATTGTTTATGTAGAATTAAGCTCGCACCTTTCCTGAATTCAAATCTGCTTTTGGAGCCGAGCTGCGACTTATAGTTTTCGAGAAAATGGGATTTTTGTATCGATCTTCGAGGTAGTCAGGAATTCCAATGCAACCCCTGTAAAAATTTTAAATTTTTTTTCTTCATCCCCGATTTGAAAATTGTTTATGTAGAATTAAGCTCGCACCTTTCCTGAATTCAAATCTGCTTTTGGAGCCGAGCTGCGACTTATAGTTTTCGAGAAAATGGGATTTTTGTATCGCTCTTCGAGGAAGTCAGGAATTCCAATGCAACCCCTGTAAAAATTTGAATTTTTTTTTTCATCCCCGATTTGAAAATTGTTTATGTAGAATTAAGCTCGCACCTTTCCTGAATTCAAATCTGCTTTTGGAGCCGAGCTGCGACTTATTGTTTTCGAGAAAATTGGATTTTTGTATCGCTCTTCGAGGTAGTCAGGAATTCCAATGCAACCCCTGTAAAAATTTGAAATTTTTTTTTCTTCATCCCCGATTTGAAAATTGTTTATGTAGAATTAAGCTCGCACCTTTCCTGAATTCAAATCTGCTTTTGGAGCCGAGCTGCGACTTATAGTTTTCGAGAAAATGGGATTTTTGTTTCGGTCTTCGAGGTAGTCAGGAATTCCAATGCAACCCCTGTAAAAATCTGAAATTTTTTTTTCATCCCCGATTTGAAAATTGTTTATATAGAATTGAGCTCGCACCTTTCCTGAATTTAAATCTGCTTTTGGAGCCGAGCTGCGACTTATAGTTTTCGAGAAAATGGGATTTTTGTATCGCTCTTCGAGGTAGTCAGGAATTCCAATGCAACCCCTGTAAAAATTTGATTTTTTTTTTTTTTTTTTGATTTGAAAATTGTTTATGTAGAATTAAGCTCGCACCTTTCCTGAATTCAAATCTGCTTTTGGAGCCGAGCTGCGACTTATAGTTTTCGAGAAAATGGGATTTTTGTATCGCTCTTCGAGGAAGTCAGGAATTCCAATGCAACCCCTGTAAAAATTTGAATTTTTTTTTTCATCCCCGATTTGAAAATTGTTTATGTAGAATTAAGCTCGCACCTTTCCTGAATTCAAATCTGCTTTTGGAGCCGAGCTGCGACTTATAGTTTTCGAGAAAATGGGATTTTTGTATCGCTCTTCGAGGTAGTCAGGAATTCCAATGCAACCCCTGTAAAAATCTGAAATTTTTTTTTCATCCCCGATTTGAAAATTGTTTATATAGAATTGAGCTCGCACCCTTCCTGAATTTAAATCTGCTTTTGGAGCCGAGCTGCGACTTATAGTTTTCGAGAAAATGGGATTTTTGTATCGCTCTTCAAGGTAGTCAGGAATTCCAATGCAACCCCTGTAAAAATTTGAAATTTTTTTTTTCTTCCCCGATTTGAAAATTGTTTATGTAGGATTAAGCTCGCACCTTTCCTGAATTCAAATCTGCTTTTGGAGCCGAGCTGCGACTTATAGTTTTCGAGAAAATGGGATTTTTGTATCGCTCTTCGAGGTAGTCAGGAATTCCAATGCAACAACTGTAAAAATTTGAAAATTTTTTTTTCATCCCCGATTTGAAAATTGTTTATGTAGAATTAAGCTCGCACCTTTCCTGAATTCAAATCTGCTTTTGGAGCCGAGCTGCGACTTATAGTTTTCGAGAAAATGGGATTTTTGTATCGCTCTTCGAGGTAGTCAGGAATTCCAATGCAACCCCTGTAAAAATTTAAAATTTTTTTTTTCATCCCCGATATGAAAATTGTTTATGTTGAATTAAGCTCGAACCTTTCCTGAATTCAAATCTGCTTTTAGAGCCGAGCTGCGACTTATAGTTTTCGAGAAAATGGGATTTATGTATCGCTCTTCGAGGTAGTCAGGAATTCCAATGCAACCCCTGTAAAAATTTGAAATTTTTTTCTTCATCCCCGATTTGAAAATTGTTTATATAGAATTAAGCTCGCACCTTTCCTGAATTCAAATCTGCTTTTGGAGCCGAGCTGCGACTTATAGTTTTCGAGAAAATGGGATTTTTGTATCGCTCTTCGAGGTAGTCAGTAATTCCAATGCAACCCTTGTAAAAATTTGAAACTTTTTTTTCATCCCCGATTTGAAAATTGTTTATGTAGAATTAAGCTCGCACCTTTCCTGAATTCAAATCTGCTTTTGGAGCCGAGCTGCGACTTATAGTTTTCGAGAAAATGGGATTTTTGTATCGCTCTTCGAGGTAGTCAGGAATTCCAATGCAACCCCTTTAAAAATTTGAAATTTTTTTCTTCATCCCCGATTTGAAAATTGTTTATATAGAATTAAGCTCGCACCTTTCCTGAATTCAAATCTGCTTTTGGAGCCGAGCTGCGACTTATAGTTTTCGAGAAAATGGGATTTTTGTATCGCTCTTCGAGGTAGTCAGGAATTCCAATGCAACCCCTGTAAAAATTTGAAATTTTTTTTTATCCACGATTTGAAAATTGTTTATGTAGAATTAAGCTCGCACCTTTCCTGAATTCAAATCTGCTTTTGGAGCCGAGCTGCGACTTATAGTTTTCGAGAAAATGGGATTTTTGTATCGATCTTCGAGGTAGTCAGGAATTCCAATGCAACCCCTGTAAAAATTTTAAATTTTTTTTCTTCATCCCCGATTTGAAAATTGTTTATGTAGAATTAAGCTCGCACCTTTCCTGAATTCAAATCTGCTTTTGGAGTCGAGCTGCGACTTATAGTTTTCGAGAAAATGGGATTTTTGTATCGCTCTTCGAGGTAGTCAGGAATTCCAATGCAACCCCTGTTAAAATTTGAATTTTTTTTTTTCATCCCCGATTTGAAAATTGTTCATATAGAATTAAGCTCGCACCTTTCGTGAATTCAAATCTGCTTTTGGAGCCGAGCTGCGACTTATAGTTTTCGAGAAAATGGGATTTTTGTTTCGGTCTTCGAGGTAGTCAGGAATTCCAATGCAACCCCTGTAAAAATTTGAATTTTTTTTTTCATCCCCGATTTGAAAATTGTTTATGTAGAATTAAGCTCGCACCTTTCCTGAATTCAAATCTGCTTTTGGAGCCGAGCTGCGACTTATAGTTTTCGAGAAAATGGGATTTTTGTATCGATCTTCGAGGTAGTCAGGAATTCCAATGCAACCCCTGTAAAAATTTTAAATTTTTTTTCTTCATCCCCGATTTGAAAATTGTTTATGTAGAATTAAGCTCGCACCTTTCCTGAGTTGAAATCTGCTTTTGGAGCCGAGCTGCGACTTATAGTTTTCGAGAAAATGGGATTTTTGTATCGCTCTTCGAGGTAGTCAGGAATTCCAATGCAACCCCTGTAAAAATTTGAATTTTTTTTTTCATCCCCGATTTGAAAATTGTTTATGTAGAATTAAGCTCGCACCTTTCCTGAATTCAAATCTGCTTTTGGAGCCGAGCTGCGACTTATAGTTTTCGAGAAAATGGGATTTTTGTATCGCTCTTCGAGGTAGTCAGGAATTCCAATGCAACCCCTGTAAAAATTTGAAATTTTTTTCTTCATCCATGATTTGAAAATTGTTTATATAGAATTAAGCTCGCACCTTTCCTGAATTCAAATCTGCTTTTGGAGCCGAGCTGCGACTTATAGTTTTCGAGAAAATGGGATTTTTGTATCGCTCTTCGAGGTAGTCAGGAATTCCAATGCAACCCTTGTAAAAATTTGAAACTTTTTTTTCATCCCCGATTTGAAAATTGTTTATGTAGAATTAAGCTCGCACCTTTCCTGAATTCAAATCTGCTTTTGGAGCCGAGCTGCGACTTATAGTTTTCGAGAAAATGGGATTTTTGTATCGCTCTTCGAGGTAGTCAGGAATTCCAATGCAACCCCTGTCAAAATTTGAAATTTTTTTTTTCATCCCCGATTTGAAAATTGTTTATGTAGAATTAAGCTCGCACCTTTCCTGAATTCAAATCTGCTTTTAGAGCCGAGCTGCGACTTATAGTTTTCGAGAAAATGGGATTTATGTATCGCTCTTCGAGGTAGTCAGGAATTCCAATGCAACCCCTTTAAAAATTTGAAATTTTTTTCTTCATCCCCGATTTGAAAATTGTTTATATAGAATTAAGCTCGCACCTTTCCTGAATTCAAATCTGCTTTTGGAGCCGAGCTGCGACTTATAGTTTTCGAGAAAATGGGATTTTTGTATCGCTCTTCGAGGTAGTCAGGAATTCCAATGCAACCCCTGTAAAAATTTGAAATTTTTTTTTATCCACGATTTGAAAATTGTTTATGTAGAATTAAGCTCGCACCTTTCCTGAATTCAAATCTGCTTTTGGAGCCGAGCTGCGACTTATAGTTTTCGAGAAAATGGGATTTTTGTATCGATCTTCGAGGTAGTCAGGAATTCCAATGCAACCCCTGTAAAAATTTTAAATTTTTTTTCTTCATCCCCGATTTGAAAATTGTTTATGTAGAATTAAGCTCGCACCTTTCCTGAATTCAAATCTGCTTTTGGAGTCGAGCTGCGACTTATAGTTTTCGAGAAAATGGGATTTTTGTATCGCTCTTCGAGGTAGTCAGGAATTCCAATGCAACCCCTGTAAAAATTTGAATTTTTTTTTTTCATCCCCGATTTGAAAATTGTTCATATAGAATTAAGCTCGCACCTTTCGTGAATTCAAATCTGCTTTTGGAGCCGAGCTGCGACTTATAGTTTTCGAGAAAATGGGATTTTTGTTTCGGTCTTCGAGGTAGTCAGGAATTCCAATGCAACCCCTGTAAAAATTTGAATTTTTTTTTTCATCCCCGATTTGAAAATTGTTTATGTAGAATTAAGCTCGCACCTTTCCTGAATTCAAATCTGCTTTTGGAGCCGAGCTGCGACTTATAGTTTTCGAGAAAATGGGATTTTTGTATCGATCTTCGAGGTAGTCAGGAATTCCAATGCAACCCCTGTAAAAATTTTAAATTTTTTTTCTTCATCCCCGATTTGAAAATTGTTTATGTAGAATTAAGCTCGCACCTTTCCTGAATTCAAATCTGCTTTTGGAGCCGAGCTGCGACTTATAGTTTTCGAGAAAATGGGATTTTTGTATCGCTCTTCGAGGTAGCCAGGAATTCCAATGCAACCCCTGTAAAAATTTGAATTTTTTTTTCTTCATCCCCGATTTGAAAATTGTTTATGTAGAATTAAGCTCGCACCTTTCCTGAATTCAAATCTGCTTTTGGAGCCGAGCTGCGACTTATAGTTTTCGAGAAAATGGGATTTTTGTATCGCTCTTCGAGGTAGTCAGGAATTCCAATGCAACAACTGTAAAAATTTGAAAATTTTTTTTTCATCCCCGATTTGAAAATTGTTTATATAGAATTAAGCTCGCACCTTTCCTGAATTCAAATCTGCTTTTGGAGCCGAGCTGCGACTTATAGTTTTCGAGAAAATGGGATTTTTGTATCGCTCTTCGAGGTAGTCAGGAATTCCAATGCAACCCCTGTAAAAATTTAAAATTTTTTTTTTCATCCCCGATTTGAAAATTGTTTATGTTGAATTAAGCTCGCACCTTTCCTGAATTCAAATCTGCTTTTAGAGCCGAGCTGCGACTTATAGTTTTCGAGAAAATGGGATTTATGTATCGCTCTTCGAGGTAGTCAGGAATTCCAATGCAACCCCTGTAAAAATTTGAAATTTTTTTCTTCATCCCCGATTTGAAAATTGTTTATATAGAATTAAGCTCGCACCTTTCCTGAATTCAAATCTGCTGTTGGAGCCGAGCTGCGACTTATAGTTTTCGAGAAAATGGGATTTTTGTATCGCTCTTCGAGGTAGTCAGGAATTCCAATGCAACCCCTGTAAAAATTTGAAACTTTTTTTTTCATCCCCGATTTGAAAATTGTTTATGTAGAATTAAGCTCGCACCTTTCCTGAATTCAAATCTGCTTTTGGAGCCGAGCTGCGACTTATAGTTTTCGAGAAAATGGGATTTTTGTATCGCTCTTCGAGGTAGTCAGGAATTCCAATGCAACCCCTGTAAAAATTTGAAATTTTTTTTTTCATCCCCGATTTGAAAACTGTTTATGTAGAATTAAGCTCGCACCTTTCCTGAATTCAAATCTGCTTTTAGAGCCGAGCTGCGACTTATAGTTTTCGAGAAAATGGGATTTATGTATCGCTCTTCGAGGTAGTCAGGAATTCCAATGCAACCCCTGTAAAAATTTGAAATTTTTTTCTTCATCCCCGATTTGAAAATTGTTTATATAGAATTAAGCTCGCACCTTTCGTGAATTCAAATCTGCTTTTGGAGCCGAGCTGCGACTTATAGTTTTCGAGAAAATGGGATTTTTGTATCGATCTTCGAGGTAGTCAGGAATTCCAATGCAACCCCTGTAAAAATTGGAATTTTTTTTTTCATCCCCGATTTGAAAATTGTTTATGTAGAATTAAGTTCGCACCTTTCCTGAATTCAAATCTGCTTTTGGAGCCGAGCTGCGACTTATAGTTTTCGAGAAAATGGGATTTTTGTATCGCTCTTCGAGGTAGCCAGGAATTCCAATGCAACCCCTGTAAAAATTTTAAATTTTTTTTTTCTTCCCCGATTTGAAAATTGTTTATGTAGGATTAAGCTCGCACCTTTCCTGAATTCAAATCTGCTTTTGGAGCCGAGCTGCGACTTATAGTTTTCGAGAAAATGGGATTTTTGTATCGCTCTTCGAGGTAGCCAGGAATTCCAATGCAACCCCTGTAAAAATTTTAAATTTCTTTTTTCTTCCCCGATTTGAAAATTGTTTATGTAGGATTAAGCTCGCACCTTTCCTGAATTCAAATCTGCTTTTGGAGCCGAGCTGCGACTTATAGTTTTCGAGAAAATGGGATTTTTGTATCGCTCTTCGAGGTAGTCAGGAATTCCAATGCAACAACTGTAAAAATTTGAAAATTTTTTTTTCATCCCCGATTTGAAAATTGTTTATGTAGAATTAAGCTCGCACCTTTCCTGAATTCAAATCTGCTTTTGGAGCCAAGCTGCGACTTATAGTTTTCGAGAAAATGGGATTTTTGTATCGCTCTTCGAGGTAGTCAGGAATTCCAATGCAACCCCTGTAAAAATTTAAAATTTTTTTTTTCATCCCCGATTTGAAAATTGTTTATGTTGAATTAAGCTCGCACCTTTCCTGAATTCAAATCTGCTATTAGAGCCGAGCTGCGACTTATAGTTTTCGAGAAAATGGGATTTTTGTATCGCTCTTCGAGGCAGTCAGGAATTCCAATGCAACCCCTGTAAAAATTTGAAATTTTTTTCTTCATCCCCGATTTGAAAATTGTTTATATAGAATTAAGCTCGCACCTTTCCTGAATTCAAATCTGCTTTTGGAGCCGAGCTGCGACTTATAGTTTTCGAGAAAATGGGATTTTTGTATCGCTCTTCGAGGTAGTCAGGAATTCCAATGCAATACCTGTAAAAATTTGAAACTTTTTTTTTCATCCCCGATTTGAAAATTGTTTATGTAGAATTAAGCTCGCACCTTTCCTGAATTCAAATCTGCTTTTAGAGCCGAGCTGCGACTTATAGTTTTCGAGAAAATGGGATTTATGTATCGCTCTTCGAGGTAGTCAGGAATTCCAATGCAACCCCTGTAGAAATTTGAAATTTTTTTCTTCATCCCCGATTTGAAAATTGTTTATATAGAATTAAGCTCGCACCTTTCCTGAATTCAAATCTGCTTTTGGAGCCGAGCTGCGACTTATAGTTTTCGAGAAAATGGGATTTTTGTATCGCTCTTCGAGGTAGTCAGGAATTCCAATGCAACCCCTGTAAAAATTTGAAATTTTTTTTCTTCATCCCCGATTTGAAAATTGTTTATGTAGAATTAAGCTCGCACCTTTCCTGAATTCAAATCTGCTTTTGGAGCCGAGCTGCGACTTATAGTTTTCGAGAAAATGGGATTTTTGTTTCGGTCTTCGAGGTAGTCAGGAATTCCAATGCAACCCCTGTAAAAATTTGAATCTTTTTTTCTTCATCCCCGATTTGAAAATTGCTTTCCTGAATTCAAATCTGCTTTTGGAGCCGAGCTGCGACTTATAGTTTTCGAGAAAATGGGATTTTTGTATCGCTCTTCGAGGTAGCCAGGAATTCCAATGCAACCCCTGTAAAAATTTGAAATTTTTTTTTTCTTCCCCGATTTGAAAATTGTTTATGTAGGATTAAGCTCGCGCCTTTCCTGAATTCAAATCTGCTTTTGGAGCCGAGCTGCGACTTATAGTTTTCGAGAAAATGGGATTTTTGTATCGCTCTTCGAGGCAGTCAGGAATTCCAATGCAACCCCTGTAAAAATTTGAAATTTTTTTCTTCATCCCCGATTTGAAAATTGTTTATATAGAATTAAGCTCGCACCTTTCCTGAATTCAAATCTGCTTTTGGAGCCGAGCTGCGACTTATAGTTTTCGAGAAAATGGGATTTTTGTATCGCTCTTCGAGGTAGTCAGGAATTCCAATGCAACCCCTGTAAAAATTTGAAACTTTTTTTTTCATCCCCGATTTGAAAATTGTTTATGTAGAATTAAGCTCGCACCTTTCCTGAATTCAAATCTGCTTTTAGAGCCGAGCTGCGACTTATAGTTTTCGAGAAAATGGGATTTATGTATCGCTCTTCGAGGTAGTCAGGAATTCCAATGCAACCCCTGTAGAAATTTGAAATTTTTTTCTTCATCCCCGATTTGAAAATTGTTTATATAGAATTAAGCTCGCACCTTTCCTGCATTCAAATCTGCTTTTGGAGCCGAGCTGCGACTTATAGTTTTCGAGAAAATGGGATTTTTGTATCGCTCTTCGAGGTAGTCAGGAATTCCAATGCAAACCCCTGTACAAATTTGAAATTTTTTTTCTTCATCCCCGATTTGAAAATTGTTTATGTAGAATTAAGCTCGCACCTTTCCTGAATTCAAATCTGCTTTTGGAGCCGAGCTGCGACTTATAGTTTTCGAGAAAATGGGATTTTTGTTTCGGTCTTCGAGGTAGTCAGGAATTCCAATGCAACCCCTGTAAAAATTTGAATCTTTTTTTCTTCATCCCCGATTTGAAAATTGCTTTCCTGAATTCAAATCTGCTTTTGGAGCCGAGCTGCGACTTATAGTTTTCGAGAAAATGGGATTTTTGTATCGCTCTTCGAGGTAGCCAGGAATTCCAATGCAACCCCTGTAAAAATTTGAAATTTTTTTTTTCTTCCCCGATTTGAAAATTGTTTATGTAGGATTAAGCTCGCGCCTTTCCTGAATTCAAATCTGCTTTTGGAGCCGAGCTGCGACTTATAGTTTTCGAGAAAATGGGATTTTTGTTTCGGTCTTCGAGGTAGTCAGAAATTCCAATGCAACAACTGTAAAAATTTGAAATTTTTTTCTTCATCCCCGATTTGAAAATTGTTTATATAGAATTAAGCTCGCACCTTTCCTGAATTCAAATCTGCTTTTGGAGCCGAGCTGCGACTTATAGTTTTCGAGAAAATGGGATTTTTGTATCGCTCTTCGAGGTAGTCAGGAATTCCAATGCAACCCCTGTAAAAATTTGAAACTTTTTTTTTCATCCCCGATTTGAAAATTGTTTATATAGAATTAAGCTCGCACCTTTCCTGAATTCAAATCTGCTTTTGGAGCCGAGCTGCGACTTATAGTTTTCGAGAAAATGGGATTTTTGTTTCGGTCTTCGAGGTAGTCAGGAATTCCAATGCAACAACTGTAAAAATTTGAAATTTTTTTCTTCATCCCCGATTTGAAAATTGTTTATATAGAATTAAGCTCGCACCTTTCCTGAATTCAAATCTGCTTTTGGAACCGAGCTGCGACTTATAGTTTTCGAGAAAATGGGATTTTTGTATCGCTCTTCGAGGTAGTCAGGAATTCCAATGCAACCCCTGTAAAAATTTGAATTTTTTTTTTTCATCCCCGATTTGAAAATTGTTTATATAGAATTAAGCTCGCACCTTTCGTGAATTCAAATCTGCTTTTGGAGCCGAGCTGCGACTTATAGTTTTCGAGAAAATGGGATTTTTGTATCGATCTTCGAGGTAGTCAGGAATTCCAATGCAACCCCTGTAAAAATTGGAATTTTTTTTTTCATCCCCGATTTGAAAATTGTTTATGTAGAATTGAGCTCGCACCTTTCCTGAATTTAAATCTGCTTTTGGAGCCGAGCTGCGACTTATAGTTTTCGGGAAAATGGGATTTTTGTATCGCTCTTCGAGGTAGTCAGGAATTCCAATGCAACCCCTGTAAAAATTTGAAATTTTTTTTTATCCACGATTTGAAAATTGTTTATGTAGAATTAAGCTCGCACCTTTCCTGAATTCAAATCTGCTTTTGGAGCCGAGCTGCGACTTATAGTTTTCGAGAAAATGGGATTTTTGTATCGCTCTTCGAGGTAGTCAGGAATTCCAATGCAACCCCTGTAAAAATTTAAAATTTTTTTTTTCATCCCCGATTTGAAAATTGTTTATGTAGAATTAAGCTCGCACCTTTCCTGAATTCAAATCTGCTTTTGGAGCCGAGTTGCGACTTATAGTTTTCGAGAAAATGGGATTTTTGTATCGCTCTTCGAGGTAGTCAGGAATTCCAATGCAACCCCTGTAAAAATTTGAAATTTTTTTTCTTCATCCCCGATTTGAAAATTGTTTATGTAGAATTAAGCTCGCACCTTTCCTGAATTCAAATCTGCTTTTGGAGCCGAGCTGCGACTTATAGTTTTCGAGAAAATGGGATTTTTGTTTCGCTCTTCGAGGTAGTCAGGAATTCCAATGCAACCCCTGTAAAAATTTGAATCTTTTTTTTCATCCCCGATTTGAAAATTGTTTATGTAGAATTAAGTTCGCACCTTTCCTGAATTCAAATCTGCTTTTGGAGCCGAGCTGCGACTTATAGTTTCCGAGAAAATGGGATTTTTGTATCGCTCTTCGAGGTAGTCAGGAATTCCAATGCAACCCCTGTAAAAATCTGAAATTTTTTTTTTCATCGCCGATTTGAAAATTGTTTATGTAAAATTAAGCTCGCACCCTTCCTGAGTTCAAATCTGCTTTTGGAGCCGAGCTGCGACTTATAGTTTTCGAGAAAATGGGATTTTTGTATCGCTCTTCGAGGTAGTCAGGAATTCCAATGCAACCCCTGTAAAAATTTAAAATTTTTTTTTTCATCCCCGATTTGAAAATTGTTTATGTAGAATTAAGCTCGCACCTTTCCTGAATTTAAATCTGCTTTTGGAGCCGAGCTGCGACTTATAGTTGTCGGGAAAATGGGATTTTTGTATCGCTCTTCGAGGTAGTCAGGAATTCCAATGCAACCCCTGTAAAAATTTGAAATTTTTTTTTATCCACGATTTGAAAATTGTTTATGTAGAATTAAGCTCGCACCTTTCCTGAATTCAAATCTGCTTTTGGAGCCGAGCTGCGACTTATAGTTTTCGAGAAAATGGGATTTTTGTATCGCTCTTCGAGGTAGTCAGGAATTCCAATGCAACCCCTGTAAAAATTTGAAATTTTTTTTTTCATCCCCGATTTGAAAATTGTTTATATAGAATTAAGCTCGCACCTTTCCTGAATTCAAATCTGCTTTTGGAGCCGAGCTGCGACTTATAGTTTTCGAGAAAATGGGATTTTTGTATCGATCTTCGAGGTAGTCAGGAATTCCAATGCAACCCCTGTAAAAATTTGAATTTTTTTTTCTTCATCCCCGATTTGAAAATTGTTTATGTAGAATTAAGCTCGCACCTTTCCTGAATTCAAATCTGCTTTTGGAGCCGAGCTGCGACTTCTAGTTTTCGAGAAAATGGGATTTTTGTATCGCACTTCGAGGTAGTCAGGAATTCCAATGCAACCCCTGTAAAAATTTTAATTTTTTTTTTTCATCCCCGATTTGAAAATTGTTTATATAGAATTAAGCTCGCACCTTTCCTGAATTCAAATCTGCTTTTGGAGCCGAGCTGCGACTTATAGTTTTCGAGAAAATGGGATTTTTGTATCGATCTTCGAGGTAGTCAGGAATTCCAATGCAACCCCTGTAAAAATTTGAATTTTTTTTTCTTCATCCCCGATTTGAAAATTGTTTATGTAGAATTAAGCTCGCACCCTTCCTGAATTCAAATCTGCTTTTGGAGCCGAGCTGCGACTTATAGTTTTCGAGAAAATGGGATTTTTGTTTCGGTCTTCGAGGTAGTCAGGAATTCCAATGCAACCCCTGTAAAAATTTGAATTTTTTTTTCATCCCCGATTTGAAAATTGTTTATGTAGAATTAAGCTCGCACCTTTCCTGAATTCAAATCTGCTTTTGGAGCCGAGCTGCGACTTATAGTTTTCGAGAAAATGGGATTTTTGTATCGCTCTTCGAGGTAGTCAGGAATTCCAATGCAACCCCTGTAAAAATTTTAAATTTTTTTTTCATCTCCGATTTGAAAATTGTTTATGTTGAATTAAGCTCGCACCTTTCCTGAATTGCAACAACTGTAAAAATTTAAATTTTTTTTTTCATCCCCGATTTGAAAATTGTTTATGTAGAATTAAGTTCGCACCTTTCCTGAATTCAAATCTGCTTTTGGAGCCGAGCTGCGACTTATAGTTTTCGAGAAAATGGGATTTTTGTATCGCTCTTCGAGGTAGTCAGGAATTCCAATGCAACCCCTGTAAAAATTTGAAATTTTTTTTCTTCATTACCGATTTGAAAATTGTTTATGTAGAATTAAGCTCGCACCTTTCCTAAATTCAAATCTGCTTTTGGAGCCGAGCTGCGACTTATAGTTTTCGAGAAAATGGGATTTTTGTTTCGGTCTTCGAGGTAGTCAGGAATTCCAATGCAACCCCTGTAAAAATTTGAATCTTTTTTTTCATCCCCGATTTGAAAATTGTTTATGTAGAATTAAGTTCGCACCTTTCCTGAATTCAAATCTGCTTTTGGAGCCGAGCTGCGACTTATAGTTTTCGAGAAAATGGGATTTTTGTATCGCTCTTCGAGGTAGTCAGGAATTCCAATGCAAGCCCTGTAAAAATTTGAATTTTTTTTTTTCATCCCCGATTTGAAAATTGTTTATGTAGAATTAAGCTCGCACCTTTCCTGAATTCAAATCTGCTTTTGGAGCCGAGCTGCGACTTATAGTTTTCGAGAAAATGGGATTTTTGTATCGCTCTTCGAGGTAGTCAGGAATTCCAATGCAACCCCTGTAAAAATTTGAAATTTTTTTTCTTCATCCCCGATTTGAAAATTGTTTATGTAGAATTAAGCTCGCACCTTTCCTGAATTCAAATCTGCTTTTGGAGCCGAGCTGCGACTTATAGTTTTCGAGAAAATGGGATTTTTGTTTCGGTCTTCGAGGTAGTCAGGAATTCCAATGCAACCCCTGTAAAAATTTGAATCTTTTTTTCTTCATCCCCGATTTGAAAATTGCTTTCCTGAATTCAAATCTGCTTTTGGAGCCGAGCTGCGACTTATAGTTTTCGAGAAAATGGGATTTTTGTATCGCTCTTCGAGGTAGCCAGGAATTCCAATGCAACCCCTGTAAAAATTTGAAATTTTTTTTTTCTTCCCCGATTTGAAAATTGTTTATGTAGGATTAAGCTCGCGCCTTTCCTGAATTCAAATCTGCTTTTGGAGCCGAGCTGCGACTTATAGTTTTCGAGAAAATGGGATTTTTGTTTCGGTCTTCGAGGTAGTCAGGAATTCCAATGCAACAACTGTAAAAATTTGAAATTTTTTTCTTCATCCCCGATTTGAAAATTGTTTATATAGAATTAAGCTCGCACCTTTCCTGAATTCAAATCTGCTTTTGGAGCCGAGCTGCGACTTATAGTTTTCGAGAAAATGGGATTTTTGTATCGCTCTTCGAGGTAGTCAGGAATTCCAATGCAACCCCTGTAAAAATTTGAAACTTTTTTTTTCATCCCCGATTTGAAAATTGTTTATATAGAATTAAGCTCGCACCTTTCCTGAATTCAAATCTGCTTTTGGAGCCGAGCTGCGACTTATAGTTTTCGAGAAAATGGGATTTTTGTTTCGGTCTTCGAGGTAGTCAGGAATTCCAATGCAACAACTGTAAAAATTTGAAATTTTTTTCTTCATCCCCGATTTGAAAATTGTTTATATAGAATTAAGCTCGCACCTTTCCTGAATTCAAATCTGCTTTTGGAGCCGAGCTGCGACTTATAGTTTTCGAGAAAATGGGATTTTTGTATCGCTCTTCGAGGTAGTCAGGAATTCCAATGCAACCCCTGTAAAAATTTAAAATTTTTTTTTTCATCCCCGATTTGAAAATTGTTTATGTAGAATTAAGCTCGCACCTTTCCTGAATTCAAATCTGCTTTTGGAGCCGAGTTGCGACTTATAGTTTTCGAGAAAATGGGATTTTTGTATCGCTCTTCGAGGTAGTCAGGAATTCCAATGCAACCCCTGTAAAAATTTGAAATTTTTTTTCTTCATCCCCGATTTGAAAATTGTTTATGTAGAATTAAGCTCGCACCTTTCCTGAATTCAAATCTGCTTTTGGAGCCGAGCTGCGACTTATAGTTTTCGAGAAAATGGGATTTTTGTTTCGGTCTTCGAGGTAGTCAGGAATTCCAATGCAACCCCTGTAAAAATTTGAATCTTTTTTTTCATCCCCGATTTGAAAATTGTTTATGTAGAATTAAGTTCGCACCTTTCCTGAATTCAAATCTGCTTTTGGAGCCGAGCTGCGACTTATAGTTTCCGAGAAAATGGGATTTTTGTATCGCTCTTCGAGGTAGTCAGGAATTCCAATGCAACCCCTGTAAAAATCTGAAATTTTTTTTTTCATCGCCGATTTGAAAATTGTTTATGTAAAATTAAGCTCGCACCCTTCCTGAGTTCAAATCTGCTTTTGGAGCCGAGCTGCGACTTATAGTTTTCGAGAAAATGGGATTTTTGTATCGCTCTTCGAGGTAGTCAGGAATTCCAATGCAACCCCTGTAAAAATTTTAAATTTTTTTTTTCATCCCCGATTTGAAAATTGTTTATGTAGAATTAAGCTCGCACCTTTCCTGAATTTAAATCTGCTTTTGGAGCCGAGCTGCGACTTATAGTTGTCGGGAAAATGGGATTTTTGTATCGCTCTTCGAGGTAGTCAGGAATTCCAATGCAACCCCTGTAAAAATTTGAAATTTTTTTTTATCCACGATTTGAAAATTGTTTATGTAGAATTAAGCTCGCACCTTTCCTGAATTCAAATCTGCTTTTGGAGCCGAGCTGCGACTTATAGTTTTCGAGAAAATGGGATTTTTGTATCGCTCTTCGAGGTAGTCAGGAATTCCAATGCAACCCCTGTAAAAATTTGAAATTTTTTTTTTCATCCCCGATTTGAAAATTGTTTATATAGAATTAAGCTCGCACCTTTCCTGAATTCAAATCTGCTTTTGGAGCCGAGCTGCGACTTATAGTTTTCGAGAAAATGGGATTTTTGTATCGATCTTCGAGGTAGTCAGGAATTCCAATGCAACCCCTGTAAAAATTTGAATTTTTTTTTCTTCATCCCCGATTTGAAAATTGTTTATGTAGAATTAAGCTCGCACCTTTCCTGAATTCAAATCTGCTTTTGGAGCCGAGCTGCGACTTCTAGTTTTCGAGAAAATGGGATTTTTGTATCGCACTTCGAGGTAGTCAGGAATTCCAATGCAACCCCTGTAAAAATTTTAATTTTTTTTTTTCATCCCCGATTTGAAAATTGTTTATATAGAATTAAGCTCGCACCTTTCGTGAATTCAAATCTGCTTTTGGAGCCGAGCTGCGACTTATAGTTTTCGAGAAAATGGGATTTTTGTATCGATCTTCGAGGTAGTCAGGAATTCCAATGCAACCCCTGTAAAAATTTGAATTTTTTTTTCTTCATCCCCGATTTGAAAATTGTTTATGTAGAATTAAGCTCGCACCCTTCCTGAATTCAAATCTGCTTTTGGAGCCGAGCTGCGACTTATAGTTTTCGAGAAAATGGGATTTTTGTTTCGGTCTTCGAGGTAGTCAGGAATTCCAATGCAACCCCTGTAAAAATTTGAATTTTTTTTTCATCCCCGATTTGAAAATTGTTTATGTAGAATTAAGCTCGCACCTTTCCTGAATTCAAATCTGCTTTTGGAGCCGAGCTGCGACTTATAGTTTTCGAGAAAATGGGATTTTTGTATCGCTCTTCGAGGTAGTCAGGAATTCCAATGCAACCCCTGTAAAAATTTTAAATTTTTTTTTCATCTCCGATTTGAAAATTGTTTATGTTGAATTAAGCTCGCACCTTTCCTGAATTGCAACCCCTGTAAAAATTTAAATTTTTTTTTTCATCCCCGATTTGAAAATTGTTTATGTAGAATTAAGTTCGCACCTTTCCTGAATTCAAATCTGCTTTTGGAGCCGAGCTGCGACTTATAGTTTTCGAGAAAATGGGATTTTTGTATCGCTCTTCGAGGTAGTCAGGAATTCCAATGCAACCCCTGTAAAAATTTGAAATTTTTTTTCTTCACTACCGATTTGAAAATTGTTTATGTAGAATTAAGCTCGCACCTTTCCTGAATTCAAATCTGCTTTTGGAGCCGAGCTGCGACTTATAGTTTTCGAGAAAATGGGATTTTTGTTTCGGTCTTCGAGGTAGTCAGGAATTCCAATGCAACCCCTGTAAAAATTTGAATCTTTTTTTTCATCCCCGATTTGAAAATTGTTTATGTAGAATTAAGTTCGCACCTTTCCTGAATTCAAATCTGCTTTTGGAGCCGAGCTGCGACTTATAGTTTTCGAGAAAATGGGATTTTTGTATCGCTCTTCGAGGTAGTCAGGAATTCCAATGCAACCCCTGTAAAAATCTGAATTTTTTTTTTCATCGCCGATTTGAAAATTGTTTATGTAAAATTAAGCTCGCACCCTTCCTGAGTTCAAATCTGCTTTTGGAGCCGAGCTGCGACTTATAGTTTTCGAGAAAATGGGATTTTTGTATCGCTCTTCGAGGTAGTCAGGAATTCCAATGCAAGCCCTGTAAAAATTTGAATTTTTTTTTTTCATCCCCGATTTGAAAATTGTTTATGTAGAATTAAGCTCGCACCTTTCCTGAATTCAAATCTGCTTTTGGAGCCGAGCTGCGACTTATAGTTTTCGAGAAAATGGGATTTTTGTATCGCTCTTCGAGGTAGTCAGGAATTCCAATGCAACCCCTGTAAAAATTTTAAATTTTTTTTTTCATCCCCGATTTGAAAATTGTTTATGTAGAATTCAGCTCGCACCTTTCCTGAATTTAAATCTGCTTTTGGAGCCGAGCTGCGACTTATAGTTTTCGGGAAAATGGGATTTTTGTATCGCTCTTCGAGGTAGTCAGGAATTCCAATGCAACCCCTGTAAAAATTTGAAATTTTTTTTTATCCACGATTTGAAAATTGTTTATGTAGAATTAAGCTCGCACCTTTCCTGAATTCAAATCTGCTTTTGGAGCCGAGCTGCGACTTATAGTTTTCGAGAAAATGGGATTTTTGTATCGCTCTTCGAGGTAGTCAGGAATTCCAATGCAACCCCTGTAAAAATTTTAAATTTTTTTTTTCATCCCCGATTTGAAAATTGTTTATATAGAATTAAGCTCGCACCTTTCCTGAATTCAAATCTGCTTTTGGAGCCGAGCTGCGACTTATAGTTTTCGAGAAAATGGGATTTTTGTATCGATCTTCGAGGTAGTCAGGAATTCCAATGCAACCCCTGTAAAAATTTGAATTTTTTTTTCATCCCCGATTTGAAAATTGTTTATGTAGAATTAAGCTCGAACCTTTCCTGAATTCAAATCTGCTTTTGGAGCCGAGCTGCGACTTATAGTTTTCGAGAAAATGGGATTTTTGTATCGCTCTTCGAGGTAGTCAGGAATTCCAATGCAACCCCTGTAAAAATTTGAATTTTTTTTTTTCATCCCCGATTTGAAAATTGTTTATATAGAATTAAGCTCGCACCTTTCGTGAATTCAAATCTGCCTTTGGAGCCGAGCTGCGACTTATAGTTTTCGAGAAAATGGGATTTTTGTATCGATCTTCGAGGTAGTCAGGAATTCCAATGCAACCCCTGTAAAAATTTGAATTTTTTTTTTCTTCATCCCCGATTTGAAAATTGTTTATGTAGAATTAAGCTCGCACCCTTCCTGAATTCAAATCTGCTTTTGGAGCCGAGCTGCGACTTATAGTTTTCGAGAAAATGGGATTTTGTTTCGGTCTTCGAGGTAGTCAGGAATTCCAATGCAAACCCTGTAAAAATTTGAATTTTTTTTTCATCCCCGATTTGAAAATTGTTTATGTAGAATTAAGCTCGCACCTTTCCTGAATTCAAATCTGCTTTTGGAGCCGAGCTGCGACTTATAGTTTTCGAGAAAATGGGATTTTTGTATCGCTCTTCGAGGTAGTCAGGAATTCCAATGCAACCCCTGTAAAAATTTGAATTTTTTTTTTTCATCCCCGATTTGAAAATTGTTTATGTAGAATTAAGCTCGCACCTTTCCTGAATTCAAATCTGCTTTGGAGCCGAGCTGCGACTTATAGTTTTCGAGAAAATGGGATTTTTGTATCGATCTTCGAGGTAGTCAGGAATTCCAATGCAACCCCTGTAAAAATTTTAAATTTTTTTTCTTCATCCCCGATTTGAAAATTGTTTATGTAGAATTAAGCTCGCACCTTTCCTGAATTGAAATCTGCTTTTGGAGCCGAGCTGCGACTTATAGTTTTCGAGAAAATGGGATTTTTGTATCGCTCTTCGAGGTAGTCAGGAATTCCAATGCAACCCCTGTAAAAATTTGAATTTTTTTTTTTTCATCCCCGATTTGAAAATTGTTTATGTAGAATTAAGCTCGCACCTTTCCTGAATTCAAATCTGCTTTTGGAGCCGAGCTGCGACTTATAGTTTTCGAGAAAATGGGATTTTTGTATCGCTCTTCGAGGTAGTCAGGAATTCCAATGCAACCCCTGTAAAAATTTGAATTTTTTTTTTTCATCCCCGATTTGAAAATTGTTTATATAGAATTAAGCTCGCACCTTTCGTGAATTCAAATCTGCTTTTGGAGCCGAGCTGCGACTTATAGTTTTCGAGAAAATGGGATTTTTGTATCGATCTTCGAGGTAGTCAGGAATTCCAATGCAACCCCTGTAAAAATTTGAATTTTTTTTTTCTTCATCCCCGATTTGAAAATTGTTTATGTAGAATTAAGCTCGCACCTTTCCTGAATTGAAATCTGCTTTTGGAGCCGAGCTGCGACTTATAGTTTTCGAGAAAATGGGATTTTTGTATCGCTCTTCGAGGTAGTCAGGAATTCCAATGCAACCCCTGTAAAAATTTTAAATTTTTTTTTTCATCCCCGATTTGAAAATTGTTTATGTAGAATTCAGCTCGCACCTTTCCTGAATTTAAATCTGCTTTTGGAGCCGAGCTGCGACTTATAGTTTTCGGGAAAATGGGATTTTTGTATCGCTCTTCGAGGTAGTCAGGAATTCCAATGCAACCCCTGTAAAAATTTGAAATTTTTTTTTATCCACGATTTGAAAATTGTTTATGTAGAATTAAGCTCGCACCTTTCCTGAATTCAAATCTGCTTTTGGAGCCGAGCTGCGACTTATAGTTTTCGAGAAAATGGGATTTTTGTATCGCTCTTCGAGGTAGTCAGGAATTCCAATGCAACCCCTGTAAAAATTTTAAATTTTTTTTTTCATCCCCGATTTGAAAATTGTTTATATAGAATTAAGCTCGCACCTTTCCTGAATTCAAATCTGCTTTTGGAGCCGAGCTGCGACTTATAGTTTTCGAGAAAATGGGATTTTTGTATCGATCTTCGAGGTAGTCAGGAATTCCAATGCAACCCCTGTAAAAATTTGAATTTTTTTTTCATCCCCGATTTGAAAATTGTTTATGTAGAATTAAGCTCGAACCTTTCCTGAATTCAAATCTGCTTTTGGAGCCGAGCTGCGACTTATAGTTTTCGAGAAAATGGGATTTTTGTATCGCTCTTCGAGGTAGTCAGGAATTCCAATGCAACCCCTGTAAAAATTTGAATTTTTTTTTTTCATCCCCGATTTGAAAATTGTTTATATAGAATTAAGCTCGCACCTTTCGTGAATTCAAATCTGCTTTTGGAGCCGAGCTGCGACTTATAGTTTTCGAGAAAATGGGATTTTTGTATCGATCTTCGAGGTAGTCAGGAATTCCAATGCAACCCCTGTAAAAATTTGAATTTTTTTTTTCTTCATCCCCGATTTGAAAATTGTTTATGTAGAATTAAGCTCGCACCCTTCCTGAATTCAAATCTGCTTTTGGAGCCGAGCTGCGACTTATAGTTTTCGAGAAAATGGGATTTTGTTTCGGTCTTCGAGGTAGTCAGGAATTCCAATGCAACCCCTGTAAAAATTTGAATTTTTTTTTCATCCCCGATTTGAAAATTGTTTATGTAGAATTAAGCTCGCACCTTTCCTGAATTCAAATCTGCTTTTGGAGCCGAGCTGCGACTTATAGTTTTCGAGAAAATGGGATTTTTGTATCGCTCTTCGAGGTAGTCAGGAATTCCAATGCAACCCCTGTAAAAATTTGAATTTTTTTTTTCATCCCCGATTTGAAAATTGTTTATGTAGAATTAAGCTCGCACCTTTAATGAATTCAAATCTGCTTTTGGAGCCGAGCTGCGACTTATAGTTTTCGAGAAAATGGGATTTTTGTATCGATCTTCGAGGTAGTCAGGAATTCCAATGCAACCCCTGTAAAAATTTTAAATTTTTTTTCTTCATCCCCGATTTGAAAATTGTTTATGTAGAATTAAGCTCGCACCTTTCCTGAATTGAAATCTGCTTTTGGAGCCGAGCTGCGACTTATAGTTTTCGAGAAAATGGGATTTTTGTATCGCTCTTCGAGGTAGTCAGGAATTCCAATGCAACCCCTGTAAAAATTTGAATTTTTTTTTTTTCATCCCCGATTTGAAAATTGTTTATGTAGAATTAAGCTCGCACCTTTCCTGAATTCAAATCTGCTTTTGGAGCCGAGCTGCGACTTATAGTTTTCGAGAAAATGGGATTTTTGTATCGATCTTCGAGGTAGTCAGGAATTCCAATGCAACCCCTGTAAAAATTTTAAATTTTTTTTCTTCATCCCCGATTTGAAAATTGTTTATGTAGAATTAAGCTCGCACCTTTCCTGAATTCAAATCTGCTTTTGGAGCCGAGCTGCGACTTATAGTTTTCGAGAAAATGGGATTTTTGTTTCGGTCTTCGAGGTAGTCAGGAATTCCCCTGCAAAAATTTTAAATTTTTTTTCTTCATCCCCGATTTGAAAATTGTTTATGTAGAATTAAGCTCGCACCCTTCCTGAGTTCAAATCTGCTTTTGGAGCCGAGCTGCGACTTATAGTTTTCGAGAAAATGGGATTTTTGTATCGCTCTTCGAGGTAGTCAGGAATTCCAATGCAAGCCCTGTAAAAATTTGAATTTTTTTTTTTCATCCCCGATTTGAAAATTGTTTATGTAGAATTAAGCTCGCACCTTTCCTGAATTCAAATCTGCTTTTGGAGCCGAGCTGCGACTTATAGTTTTCGAGAAAATGGGATTTTTGTATCGCTCTTCGAGGTAGTCAGGAATTCCAATGCAACCCCTGTAAAAATTTTAAATTTTTTTTTTCATCCCCGATTTGAAAATTGTTTATGTAGAATTCAGCTCGCACCTTTCCTGAATTTAAATCTGCTTTTGGAGCCGAGCTGCGACTTATAGTTTTCGGGAAAATGGGATTTTTGTATCGCTCTTCGAGGTAGTCAGGAATTCCAATGCAACCCCTGTAAAAATTTGAAATTTTTTTTTATCCACGATTTGAAAATTGTTTATGTAGAATTAAGCTCGCACCTTTCCTGAATTCAAATCTGCTTTTGGAGCCGAGCTGCGACTTATAGTTTTCGAGAAAATGGGATTTTTGTTTCGGTCTTCGAGGTAGTCAGGAATTCCAATGCAACCCCTGTAAAAATTTGAATTTTTTTTTCATCCCCGATTTGAAAATTGTTTATGTAGAATTAAGCTCGAACCTTTCCTGAATTCAAATCTGCTTTTGGAGCCGAGCTGCGACTTATAGTTTTCGAGAAAATGGGATTTTTGTATCGCTCTTCGAGGTAGTCAGGAATTCCAATGCAACCCCTGTAAAAATTTGAATTTTTTTTTTTCATCCCCGATTTGAAAATTGTTTATGTAGAATTAAGCTCGCACCTTTCCTGAATTCAAATCTGCTTTTGGAGCCGAGCTGCGACTTATAGTTTTCGAGAAAATGGGATTTTTGTATCGATCTTCGAGGTAGTCAGGAATTCCAATGCAACCCCTGTAAAAATTTTAAATTTTTTTTCTTCATCCCCGATTTGAAAATTGTTTATGTAGAATTAAGCTCGCACCTTTCCTGAATTGAAATCTGCTTTTGGAGCCGAGCTGCGACTTATAGTTTTCGAGAAAATGGGATTTTTGTATCGCTCTTCGAGGTAGTCAGGAATTCCAATGCAACCCCTGTAAAAATTTTAATTTTTTTTTTTTCATCCCCGATTTGAAAATTGTTTATGTAGAATTAAGCTCGCACCTTTCCTGAATTCAAATCTGCTTTTGGAGCCGAGCTGCGACTTATAGTTTTCGAGAAAATGGGTTTTATGTATCGCTCTTCGAGGTAGTCAGGAATTCCAATGCAACCCCTGTAAAAATTTGAAATTTTTTTCTTCATCCCCGATTTGAAAATTGTTTATATAGAATTGAGCTCGCACCTTTCCTGAATTCAAATCTGCTTTTGGAGCCGAGCTGCGACTTATAGTTTTCGAGAAAATGGGATTTTTGTATCGCTCTTCGAGGTAGTCAGGAATTCCAATGCAACCCCTGTAAAAATTTGAAACTTTTTTTTTCATCCCCGATTTGAAAATTGTTTATATAGAATTAAGCTCGCACCTTTCCTGAATTCAAATCTGCTTTTGGAGCCGAGCTGCGACTTATAGTTTTCGAGAAAATGGGATTTTTGTATCGCTCTTCGAGGTAGTCAGGAATTCCAATGCAACCCCTGTAAAAATTTTAAATTTTTTTTTCATCTCCGATTTGAAAATTGTTTATGTTGAATTAAGCTCGCACCTTTCCTGAATTGCAGCCCCTGTAAAAATTGAAATTTTTTTTTTCATCCCCGATTTGAAAATTGTTTATGTAGAATTAAGTTCTCACCTTTCCTGAATTCAAATCTGCTTTTGGAGCCGAGCTGCGACTTATAGTTTTCGAGAAAATGGGATTTTTGTATCGCTCTTCGAGGTAGTCAGGAATTCCAATGCAACCCCTGTAAAAATTTGAAATTTTTTTTCTTCATTACCGATTTGAAAATTGTTTATGTAGAATTAAGCTCGCACCTTTCCTGAATTCAAATCTGCTTTTGGAGCCGAGCTGCGACTTATAGTTTTCGAGAAAATGGGATTTTTGTTTCGGTCTTCGAGGTAGTCAGGAATTCCAATGCAACCCCTGTAAAAATTTGAATCTTTTTTTTCATCCCCGATTTGAAAATTGTTTATGTAGAATTAAGTTCGCACCTTTCCTGAATTCAAATCTGCTTTTGGAGCCGAGCTGCGACTTATAGTTTTCGAAAAAATGGGATTTTTGTATCGCTCTTCGAGGTAGTCAGGAATTCCAATGCAAAACCTGTAAAAATTTAAAATTTTTTTTTTCTTCCCCGATTTGAAAATTGTTTATGTAGGATTAAGCTCGCACATTTCCTGAATTCAAATCTGCTTTTGGAGCCGAGCTGCGACTTATAGTTTTCGAGAAAATGGGATTTTTGTATCGCTCTTCGAGGTAGTCAGGAATTCCAATGCAACCCCTGTAAAAATTTGAATTTTTTTTTCCATCCCCGATTTGAAAATCGTTTATGTAGAATTAAGCTCGCACCTTTCCTGAATTAAAATCTGCTTTTGGAGCCGAGCTGCGACTTATAGTTTTCGAGAAAATGGGATTTTTGTTTCGGTCTTCGAGGTAGTCAGGAATTCCAATGCAACCCCTGTAAAAATTTGAAATTTTTTTTTATCCACGATTTGAAAATTGTTTATGTAGAATTAAGCTCGCACCTTTCCTGAATTCAAATCTGCTTTTGGAGCCGAGCTGCGACTTATAGTTTTCGAGAAAATGGGATTTTTGTATCGCTCTTCGAGGTAGTCAGGAATTCCAATGCAACCCCTGTAAAAATTTTAAATTTTTTCTTTCATCCCCGATTTGAAAATTGTTTATATAGAATTAAGCTCGCACCTTTCCTGAATTCAAATCTGCTTTTGGAGCCGAGCTGCGACTTATAGTTTTCGAGAAAATGGGATTTTTGTATCGATCTTCGAGGTAGTCAGGAATTCCAATGCAACCCCTGTAAAAATTTGAATTTTTTTTTCTTCATCCCCGATTTGAAAATTGTTTATGTAGAATTAAGCTCGCACCTTTCCTGAATTCAAATCTGCTTTTGGAGCCGAGCTGCGACTTATAGTTTTTGAGAAAATGGGATTTTTGTATCGCTCTTCGAGGTAGTCAGGAATTCCAATGCAACCCCTGTAAAAATTTGAATTTTTTTTTTTCATCCCCGATTTGAAAATTGTTTATATAGAATTAAGCTCGCACCTTTCGTGAATTCAAATCTGCTTTTGGAGCCGAGCTGCGACTTATAGTTTTCGAGAAAATGGGATTTTTGTATCGATCTTCGAGGTAGTCAGGAATTCCAATGCAACCCCTGTAAAAATTTGAATTTTTTTTTTCTTCATCCCCGATTTGAAAATTGTTTATGTAGAATTAAGCTCGCACCCTTCCTGAATTCAAATCTGCTTTTGGAGCCGAGCTGCGACTTATAGTTTTCGAGAAAATGGGATTTTTGTATCGATCTTCGAGGAAGTCAGGAATTAGAATGCAACCCCTGTAAAAATTTTAAATTTTTTTTTTCATCCCCGATTTGAAAATTGCTTATGTAGAATTAAGCTCGCACCTTTCCTGAATTCAAATCTGCTTTTGGAGCCGAGCTGCGACTTATAGTTTTCGAGAAAATGGGATTTTTGTTTCGGTCTTCGAGGTAGTCAGGAATTCCAATGCAACCCCTGTAAAAATTTGAATTTTTTTTTTCATCCCCGATTTGAAAATTGTTTATGTAGAATTAAGCTCGAACCTTTCCTGAATTCAAATCTGCTTTTGGAGCCGAGCTGCGACTTATAGTTTTCGAGAAAATGGGATTTTTGTATCGCTCTTCGAGGTAGTCAGGAATTCCAATGCAACCCCTGTAAAAATTTGAATTTTTTTTTTTCATCCCCGATTTGAAAATTGTTTATATAGAATTAAGCTCGCACCTTTCCTGAATTCAAATCTGCTTTTGGAGCCGAGCTGCGACTTATAGTTTTCGAGAAAATGGGATTTTTGTATCGCTCTTCGAGGTAGTCAGGAATTCCAATGCAACCCCTGTAAAAATTTTAATTTTTTTTTTTCATCCCCGATTTGAAAATTGTTTATGTAGAATTGGGCTCGCACCTTTCCTGAATTCAAATCTGCTTTTGGAGCCGAGCTGCGACTTATAGTTTTCGAGAAAATGGGATTTTTGTATCGCTCTTCGAGGTAGTCAGGAATTCCAATGCAACCCCTGTAAAAATTTTAAATTTTTTTTTCATCTCCGATTTGAAAATTGTTTATGTTGAATTAAGCTCGCACCTTTCCTGAATTGCAACCCCTGTAAAAATTGGAATTTTTTTTTTTCATCCCCGATTTGAAAATTGTTTATGTAGAATTAAGTTCGCACCTTTCCTGAATTCAAATCTGCTTTTGGAGCCGAGCTGCGACTTATAGTTTTCGAGAAAATGGGATTTTTGTACCGCTCTTCGAGGTAGTCAGGAATTCCAATGCAAATCCTGTAAAAATTTGAATTTTTTTTTCTTCATCCCCGATTTGAAAATTGTTTATGTAGAATTAAGCTCGCACCTTTCCTGAATTCAAATCTGCTTTGGAGCCGAGCTGCGACTTATAGTTTTCGAGAAAATGGGATTTTTGTATCGCTCTTCGAGGTAGTCAGGAATTCCAATGCAACCCCTGTAAAAATTTGAAATTTTTTTTTTCATCCCCGATTTGAAAATTGTTTATGTAGAATTAAGCTCGCACCTTTCCTGAATTCAAATCTGCTTTTGGAGCCGAGCTGCGACTTATAGTTTTCGAGAAAATGGGATTTTTGTATCGCTCTTCGAGGTAGTCAGGAATTCCAATGTAACCCCTGTAAAAATTTGAAATTTTTTTTTCATCCCCGATTTGAAAATTGTTTATGTAGAATTAAGTTCGCACCTTTCCTGAATTCAAATCTGCTTTTGGAGCCGAGCTGCGACTTATTGTCTTCGAGAAAATGGGATTTTTGTATCGCTCTTCGAGGTAGTCAGGAATTCCAATGCAACCCCTGTGAAAATTTTAAATTTTTTTTTTCATCCCCGATTTGAAAATTGCTTATGTAGAATTAAGCTCGCACCTTTCCTGAATTCAAATCTGCTTTTGGAGCCGAGCTGCGACTTATAGTTTTCGGGAAAATGGGATTTTTGTATCGCTCTTCGAGGTAGTCAGGAATTCCAATGCAACCCCTGTAAAAATTTGAAATTTTTTTTTATCCACGATTTGAAAATTGTTTATGTAGAATTAAGCTCGCACCTTTCCTGAATTCAAATCTGCTTTTGGAGCCGAGCTGCGACTTATAGTTTTCGAGAAAATGGGATTTTTGTTTCGGTCTTCGAGGTAGTCAGGAATTCCAATGCAACCCCTGTAAAAATTTGAATTTTTTTTTCATCCCCGATTTGAAAATTGTTTATGTAGAATTAAGCTCGAACCTTTCCTGAATTCAAATCTGCTTTTGGAGCCGAGCTGCGACTTATAGTTTTCGAGAAAATGGGATTTTTGTATCGCTCTTCGAGGTAGTCAGGAATTCCAATGCAACCCCTGTAAAAATTTGAATTTTTTTTTTTCATCCCCGATTTGAAAATTGTTTATGTAGAATTAAGCTCGCACCTTTCCTGAATTCAAATCTGCTTTTGGAGCCGAGCTGCGACTTATAGTTTTCGAGAAAATGGGATTTTTGTATCGATCTTCGAGGTAGTCAGGAATTCCAATGCAACCCCTGTAAAA
Organism: Blera fallax; assembly: GCA_946965025.1. NCBI lineage: Eukaryota > Metazoa > Arthropoda > Insecta > Diptera > Syrphidae > Blera > Blera fallax. The sequence continues at coordinate 22,286,757 of OX337248.1, read as the reverse complement.
ATTTTAAATTTTTTTTCTTCATCCCCGATTTGAAAATTGTTTATGTAGAATTAAGCTCGCACCTTTCCTGAATTGAAATCTGCTTTTGGAGCCGAGCTGCGACTTATAGTTTTCGAGAAAATGGGATTTTTGTATCGCTCTTCGAGGTAGTCAGGAATTCCAATGCAACCCCTGTAAAAATTTTAATTTTTTTTTTTTCATCCCCGATTTGAAAATTGTTTATGTAGAATTAAGCTCGCACCTTTCCTGAATTCAAATCTGCTTTTGGAGCCGAGCTGCGACTTATAGTTTTCGAGAAAATGGGTTTTATGTATCGCTCTTCGAGGTAGTCAGGAATTCCAATGCAACCCCTGTAAAAATTTGAAATTTTTTTCTTCATCCCCGATTTGAAAATTGTTTATATAGAATTGAGCTCGCACCTTTCCTGAATTCAAATCTGCTTTTGGAGCCGAGCTGCGACTTATAGTTTTCGAGAAAATGGGATTTTTGTATCGCTCTTCGAGGTAGTCAGGAATTCCAATGCAACCCCTGTAAAAATTTGAAACTTTTTTTTTCATCCCCGATTTGAAAATTGTTTATATAGAATTAAGCTCGCACCTTTCCTGAATTCAAATCTGCTTTTGGAGCCGAGCTGCGACTTATAGTTTTCGAGAAAATGGGATTTTTGTATCGCTCTTCGAGGTAGTCAGGAATTCCAATGCAACCCCTGTAAAAATTTTAAATTTTTTTTTCATCTCCGATTTGAAAATTGTTTATGTTGAATTAAGCTCGCACCTTTCCTGAATTGCAGCCCCTGTAAAAATTGAAATTTTTTTTTTCATCCCCGATTTGAAAATTGTTTATGTAGAATTAAGTTCTCACCTTTCCTGAATTCAAATCTGCTTTTGGAGCCGAGCTGCGACTTATAGTTTTCGAGAAAATGGGATTTTTGTATCGCTCTTCGAGGTAGTCAGGAATTCCAATGCAACCCCTGTAAAAATTTGAAATTTTTTTTCTTCATTACCGATTTGAAAATTGTTTATGTAGAATTAAGCTCGCACCTTTCCTGAATTCAAATCTGCTTTTGGAGCCGAGCTGCGACTTATAGTTTTCGAGAAAATGGGATTTTTGTTTCGGTCTTCGAGGTAGTCAGGAATTCCAATGCAACCCCTGTAAAAATTTGAATCTTTTTTTTCATCCCCGATTTGAAAATTGTTTATGTAGAATTAAGTTCGCACCTTTCCTGAATTCAAATCTGCTTTTGGAGCCGAGCTGCGACTTATAGTTTTCGAAAAAATGGGATTTTTGTATCGCTCTTCGAGGTAGTCAGGAATTCCAATGCAAAACCTGTAAAAATTTAAAATTTTTTTTTTCTTCCCCGATTTGAAAATTGTTTATGTAGGATTAAGCTCGCACATTTCCTGAATTCAAATCTGCTTTTGGAGCCGAGCTGCGACTTATAGTTTTCGAGAAAATGGGATTTTTGTATCGCTCTTCGAGGTAGTCAGGAATTCCAATGCAACCCCTGTAAAAATTTGAATTTTTTTTTCCATCCCCGATTTGAAAATCGTTTATGTAGAATTAAGCTCGCACCTTTCCTGAATTAAAATCTGCTTTTGGAGCCGAGCTGCGACTTATAGTTTTCGAGAAAATGGGATTTTTGTTTCGGTCTTCGAGGTAGTCAGGAATTCCAATGCAACCCCTGTAAAAATTTGAAATTTTTTTTTATCCACGATTTGAAAATTGTTTATGTAGAATTAAGCTCGCACCTTTCCTGAATTCAAATCTGCTTTTGGAGCCGAGCTGCGACTTATAGTTTTCGAGAAAATGGGATTTTTGTATCGCTCTTCGAGGTAGTCAGGAATTCCAATGCAACCCCTGTAAAAATTTTAAATTTTTTCTTTCATCCCCGATTTGAAAATTGTTTATATAGAATTAAGCTCGCACCTTTCCTGAATTCAAATCTGCTTTTGGAGCCGAGCTGCGACTTATAGTTTTCGAGAAAATGGGATTTTTGTATCGATCTTCGAGGTAGTCAGGAATTCCAATGCAACCCCTGTAAAAATTTGAATTTTTTTTTCTTCATCCCCGATTTGAAAATTGTTTATGTAGAATTAAGCTCGCACCTTTCCTGAATTCAAATCTGCTTTTGGAGCCGAGCTGCGACTTATAGTTTTTGAGAAAATGGGATTTTTGTATCGCTCTTCGAGGTAGTCAGGAATTCCAATGCAACCCCTGTAAAAATTTGAATTTTTTTTTTTCATCCCCGATTTGAAAATTGTTTATATAGAATTAAGCTCGCACCTTTCGTGAATTCAAATCTGCTTTTGGAGCCGAGCTGCGACTTATAGTTTTCGAGAAAATGGGATTTTTGTATCGATCTTCGAGGTAGTCAGGAATTCCAATGCAACCCCTGTAAAAATTTGAATTTTTTTTTTCTTCATCCCCGATTTGAAAATTGTTTATGTAGAATTAAGCTCGCACCCTTCCTGAATTCAAATCTGCTTTTGGAGCCGAGCTGCGACTTATAGTTTTCGAGAAAATGGGATTTTTGTATCGATCTTCGAGGAAGTCAGGAATTAGAATGCAACCCCTGTAAAAATTTTAAATTTTTTTTTTCATCCCCGATTTGAAAATTGCTTATGTAGAATTAAGCTCGCACCTTTCCTGAATTCAAATCTGCTTTTGGAGCCGAGCTGCGACTTATAGTTTTCGAGAAAATGGGATTTTTGTTTCGGTCTTCGAGGTAGTCAGGAATTCCAATGCAACCCCTGTAAAAATTTGAATTTTTTTTTTCATCCCCGATTTGAAAATTGTTTATGTAGAATTAAGCTCGAACCTTTCCTGAATTCAAATCTGCTTTTGGAGCCGAGCTGCGACTTATAGTTTTCGAGAAAATGGGATTTTTGTATCGCTCTTCGAGGTAGTCAGGAATTCCAATGCAACCCCTGTAAAAATTTGAATTTTTTTTTTTCATCCCCGATTTGAAAATTGTTTATATAGAATTAAGCTCGCACCTTTCCTGAATTCAAATCTGCTTTTGGAGCCGAGCTGCGACTTATAGTTTTCGAGAAAATGGGATTTTTGTATCGCTCTTCGAGGTAGTCAGGAATTCCAATGCAACCCCTGTAAAAATTTTAATTTTTTTTTTTCATCCCCGATTTGAAAATTGTTTATGTAGAATTGGGCTCGCACCTTTCCTGAATTCAAATCTGCTTTTGGAGCCGAGCTGCGACTTATAGTTTTCGAGAAAATGGGATTTTTGTATCGCTCTTCGAGGTAGTCAGGAATTCCAATGCAACCCCTGTAAAAATTTTAAATTTTTTTTTCATCTCCGATTTGAAAATTGTTTATGTTGAATTAAGCTCGCACCTTTCCTGAATTGCAACCCCTGTAAAAATTGGAATTTTTTTTTTTCATCCCCGATTTGAAAATTGTTTATGTAGAATTAAGTTCGCACCTTTCCTGAATTCAAATCTGCTTTTGGAGCCGAGCTGCGACTTATAGTTTTCGAGAAAATGGGATTTTTGTATCGCTCTTCGAGGTAGTCAGGAATTCCAATGCAACCCCTGTAAAAATTTGAATTTTTTTTTTTCATCCCCGATTTGAAAATTGTTTATATAGAATTAAGCTCGCACCTTTCCTGAATTCAAATCTGCTTTTGGAGCCGAGCTGCGACTTATAGTTTTCGAGAAAATGGGATTTTTGTTTCGGTCTTCGAGGTAGTCAGGAATTCCAATGCAACCCCTGTAAAAATTTGAAATTTTTTTTTATCCACGATTTGAAAATTGTTTATGTAGAATTAAGCTCGCACCTTTCCTGAATTCAAATCTGCTTTTGGAGCCGAGCTGCGACTTATAGTTTTCGAGAAAATGGGATTTTTGTATCGCTCTTCGAGGTAGTCAGGAATTCCAATGCAACCCCTGTAAAAATTTTAAATTTTTTCTTTCATCCCCGATTTGAAAATTGTTTATATAGAATTGAGCTCGCACCTTTCCTGAATTCAAATCTGCTTTTGGAGCCGAGCTGCGACTTATAGTTTTCGAGAAAATGGGATTTTTGTATCGATCTTCGAGGTAGTCAGGAATTCCAATGCAACCCCTGTAAAAATTTGAATTTTTTTTTTCTTCATCCCCGATTTGAAAATTGTTTATGTAGAATTAAGCTCGCACCCTTCCTGAATTCAAATCTGCTTTTGGAGCCGAGCTGCGACTTATAGTTTTCGAGAAAATGGGATTTTTGTATCGATCTTCGAGGAAGTCAGGAATTAGAATGCAACCCCTGTAAAAATTTTAAATTTTTTTTTTCATCCCCGATTTGAAAATTGCTTATGTAGAATTAAGCTCGCACCTTTCCTGAATTCAAATCTGCTTTTGGAGCCGAGCTGCGACTTATAGTTTTCGAGAAAATGGGATTTTTGTTTCGGTCTTCGAGGTAGTCAGGAATTCCAATGCAACCCCTGTAAAAATTTGAATTTTTTTTTTCATCCCCGATTTGAAAATTGTTTATGTAGAATTAAGCTCGAACCTTTCCTGAATTCAAATCTGCTTTTGGAGCCGAGCTGCGACTTATAGTTTTCGAGAAAATGGGATTTTTGTATCGCTCTTCGAGGTAGTCAGGAATTCCAATGCAACCCCTGTAAAAATTTTAAATTTTTTTTTCATCTCCGATTTGAAAATTGTTTATGTTGAATTAAGCTCGCACCTTTCCTGAATTGCAACCCCTGTAAAAATTGGAATTTTTTTTTTTCATCCCCGATTTGAAAATTGTTTATGTAGAATTAAGTTCGCACCTTTCCTGAATTCAAATCTGCTTTTGGAGCCGAGCTGCGACTTATAGTTTTCGAGAAAATGGGATTTTTGTATCGCTCTTCGAGGTAGTCAGGAATTCCAATGCAACCCCTGTAAAAATTTTAAATTTTTTTTTCATCTCCGATTTGAAAATTGTTTATGTTGAATTAAGCTCGCACCTTTCCTGAATTGCAACCCCTGTAAAAATTGGAATTTTTTTTTTTCATCCCCGATTTGAAAATTGTTTATGTAGAATTAAGTTCGCACCTTTCCTGAATTCAAATCTGCTTTTGGAGCCGAGCTGCGACTTATAGTTTTCGAGAAAATGGGATTTTTGTATCGCTCTTCGAGGTAGTCAGGAATTCCAATGCAACCCCTGTAAAAATTTTAAATTTTTTTTCTTCATTACCGATTTGAAAATTGTTTATGTAGAATTAAGCTCGCACCTTTCCTGAATTCAAATCTGCTTTTGGAGCCGAGCTGCGACTTATAGTTTTCGAGAAAATGGGATTTTTGTTTCGGTCTTCGAGGTAGTCAGGAATTCCAATGCAACCCCTGTAAAAATTTGAATCTTTTTTTTCATCCCCGATTTGAAAATTGTTTATGTAGAATTAAGTTCGCACCTTTCCTGAATTCAAATCTGCTTTTGGAGCCGAGCTGCGACTTATAGTTTTCGAGAAAATGGGATTTTTGTATCGCTCTTCGAGGTAGTCAGGAATTCCAATGCAACCCCTGTAAAAATCTGGATTTTTTTTTTTCATCGCCGATTTGAAAATTGTTTATGTAAAATTAAGCTCGCACCCTTCCTGAGTTCAAATCTGCTTTTGGAGCCGAGCTGCGACTTATAGTTTTCGAGAAAATGGGATTTTTGCATCGCTCTTCGAGGTAGTCAGGAATTCCAATGCAACCCCTGTAAAAATTTGAATTTTTTTTTTTCATCCCCGATTTGAAAATTGTTTATGTAGAATTAAGCTCGCACCTTTCCTGAATTCAAATCTGCTTTTGGAGCCGAGCTGCGACTTATAGTTTTCGAGAAAATGGGATTTTTGTATCGCTCTTCGAGGTAGTCAGGAATTCCAATGCAACCCCTGTAAAAATTTTAAATTTTTTTTTTCATCCCCGATTTGAAAATTGTTTATGTAGAATTGAGCTCGCACCTTTCCTGAATTTAAATCTGCTTTTGGAGCCGAGCTGCGACTTATAGTTTTCGAGAAAATGGGATTTTTGTATCGCTCTTCGAGGTAGTCAGGAATTCCAATGCAACCCCTGTAAAAATTTTAAATTTTTTTTTTCATCCCCGATTTGAAAATTGTTTATATAGAATTAAGCTCGCACCTTTCCTGAATTCAAATCTGCTTTTGGAGCCGAGCTGCGACTTATAGTTTTCGAGAAAATGGGATTTTTGTATCGATCTTCGAGGTAGTCAGGAATTCCAATGCAACCCCTGTAAAAATTTGAATTTTTTTTTCTTCATCCCCGATTTGAAAATTGTTTATGTAGAATTAAGCTCGCACCTTTCCTGAATTCAAATCTGCTTTTGGAGCCGAGCTGCGACTTATAGTTTTCGAGAAAATGGGATTTTTGTATCGCTCTTCGAGGTAGTCAGGAATTCCAATGCAACCCCTGTAAAAATTTGAAATTTTTTTTTTCATCCCCGATTGAAACTTTTTTTTTCATCCCCGATTTGAAAATTGTTTATGTAGAATTGAGCTCGCACCTTTCCTGAATTCAAATCTGCTTTTGGAGCCGAGCTGCGACTTATAGTTTTCGAGAAAATGGGATTTTTGTATCGATCTTCGAGGTAGTCAGGAATTCCAATGCAACCCCTGTAAAAATTTGAATTTTTTTTTCTTCATCCCCGATTTGAAAATTGTTTATGTAGAATTAAGCTCGCACCCTTCCTGAATTCAAATCTGCTTTTGGAGCCGAGCTGCGACTTATAGTTTTCGAGAAAATGGGATTTTTATATCGATCTTCGAGGAAGTCAGGAATTAGAATGCAACCCCTGTAAAAATTTTAAATTTTTTTTTTCATCCCCGATTTGAAAATTGCTTATGTAGAATTAAGCTCGCACCTTTCCTGAATTCAAATCTGCTTTTGGAGCCGAGCTGCGACTTATAGTTTTCGAGAAAATGGGATTTTTGTTTCGGTCGTCGAGGTAGTCAGGAATTCCAATGCAACCCCTGTAAAAATTTGAATTTTTTTTTTCATCCCCGATTTGAAAATTGTTTATGTAGAATTAAGCTCGAACCTTTCCTGAATTCAAATCTGCTTTTGGAGCCGAGCTGCGACTTATAGTTTTCGAGAAAATGGGATTTTTGCATCGCTCTTCGAGGTAGTCAGGAATTCCAATGCAACCCCTGTAAAAATTTGAATTTTTTTTTTTCATCCCCGATTTGAAAATTGTTTATGTAGAATTAAACTCGCACCTTTCCTGAATTCAAATCTGCTTTTGGAGCCGAGCTGCGACTTATAGTTTTCGAGAAAATGGGATTTTTGTATCGCTCTTCGAGGTAGTCAGGAATTCCAATGCAACCCCTGTAAAAATTTTAATTTTTTTTTTTCATCCCCGATTTGAAAATTGTTTATGTAGAATTAAGCTCGCACCCTTCCTGAATTCAAATCTGCTTTTGGAGCCGAGCTGCGACTTATAGTTTTCGAGAAAATGGGATTTTTGTATCGATCTTCGAGGAAGTCAGGAATTAGAATGCAACCCCTGTAAAAATTTTAAATTTTTTTTTTCATCCCCGATTTGAAAATTGCTTATGTAGAATTAAGCTCGCACCTTTCCTGAATTCAAATCTGCTTTTGGAGCCGAGCTGCGACTTATAGTTTTCGAGAAAATGGGATTTTTGTTTCGGTCTTCGAGGTAGTCAGGAATTCCAATGCAACCCCTGTAAAAATTTGAATTTTTTTTTTCATCCCCGATTTGAAAATTGTTTATGTAGAATTAAGCTCGAACCTTTCCTGAATTCAAATCTGCTTTTGGAGCCGAGCTGCGACTTATAGTTTTCGAGAAAATGGGATTTTTGTATCCCTCTTCGAGGTAGTCAGGAATTCCAATGCAACCCCTGTAAAAATTTGAATTTTTTTTTTTCATCCCCGATTTGAAAATTGTTTATGTAGAATTGGGCTCGCACCTTTCCTGAATTCAAATCTGCTTTTGGAGCCGAGCTGCGACTTATAGTTTTCGAGAAAATGGGATTTTTGTATCGCTCTTCGAGGTAGTCAGGAATTCCAATGCAACCCCTGTAAAAATTTTAAATTTTTTTTTCATCTCCGATTTGAAAATTGTTTATGTTGAATTAAGCTCGCACCTTTCCTGAATTGCAACCCCTGTAAAAATTTTAATTTTTTTTTCTCATCCCCGATTTGAAAATTGTTTATGTAGAATTAAGTTCGCACCTTTCCTGAATTCAAATCTGCTTTTGGAGCCGAGCTGCGACTTATAGTTTTCGAGAAAATGGGATTTTTGTACCGCTCTTCGAGGTAGTCAGGAATTCCAATGCAAATCCTGTAAAAATTTGAATTTTTTTTTCTTCATCCCCGATTTGAAAATTGTTTATGTAGAATTAAGCTCGCACCTTTCCTGAATTCAAATCTGCTTTGGAGCCGAGCTGCGACTTATAGTTTTCGAGAAAATGGGATTTTTGTATCGCTCTTCGAGGTAGTCAGGAATTCCAATGCAACCCCTGTAAAAATTTGAAATTTTTTTTTTCATCCCCGATTTGAAAATTGTTTATGTAGAATTAAGCTCGCACCTTTCCTGAATTCAAATCTGCTTTTGGAGCCGAGCTGCGACTTATAGTTTTCGAGAAAATGGGATTTTTGTATCGCTCTTCGAGGTAGTCAGGAATTCCAATGTAACCCCTGTAAAAATTTGAAATTTTTTTTTCATCCCCGATTTGAAAATTGTTTATGTAGAATTAAGTTCGCACCTTTCCTGAATTCAAATCTGCTTTTGGAGCCGAGCTGCGACTTATTGTCTTCGAGAAAATGGGATTTTTGTATCGCTCTTCGAGGTAGTCAGGAATTCCAATGCAACCCCTGTGAAAATTTTAAATTTTTTTTTTCATCCCCGATTTGAAAATTGCTTATGTAGAATTAAGCTCGCACCTTTCCTGAATTCAAATCTGCTTTTGGAGCCGAGCTGCGACTTATAGTTTTCGAGAAAATGGGATTTTTGTTTCGGTCTTCGAGGTAGTCAGGAATTCCAATGCAACCCCTGTAAAAATTTGAATTTTTTTTTTCATCCCCGATTTGAAAATTGTTTATGTAGAATTAAGCTCGAACCTTTCCTGAATTCAAATCTGCTTTTGGAGCCGAGCTGCGACTTATAGTTTTCGAGAAAATGGGATTTTTGTATCGCTCTTCGAGGAAGTCAGGAATTCCAATGCAACCCTTGTAAAAATTTGAATTTTTTTTTTTCATCCAAGATTTGAAAATTGTTTATGTTGAATTAAGCTCGCAATTTTCCTAAATTGCAACCCCTGTAAAAATTGGAATTTTTTTTTTTCATCCCCGATTTGAAAATTGTTTATGTAGAATTAAGTTCGCACCTTTCCTGAATTCAAATCTGCTTTTGGAGCCGAGCTGCGACTTATTGTCTTCGAGAAAATGGGATTTTTGTATCGCTCTTCGAGGTAGTCAGGAATTCCAATGCAACCCCTGTAAAAATGTGAAATTTTTTTTTTCATCCCCGATTTGAAAATTGTTTATGTAGAATTAAGCTCGCACCTTTCCTGAATTCAAATCTGCTTTTGGAGCCGAGCTGCGACTTATAGTTTTCGAGAAAATGGGATTTTTGTATCGCTCTTCGAGGAAGTCAGGAATTCCAATGCAACCCTTGTAAAAATTTGAATTTTTTTTTTTCATCCCCGATTTGAAAATTGTTTATGTAGAATTAAGTTCGCACCTTTCCTGAATTCAAATCTGCTTTTGGAGCCGAGCTGCGACTTATAGTTTTCGAGAAAATGGGATTTTTGTATCGCTCTTCGAGGTAGTCAGGAATTCCAATGCAACCCCTGTAAAAATTTTAAATTTTTTTTTCATCCCCGATTTGAAAATTGTTTATGTAGAATTAAGCTCGCACCCTTTCTGAATTCAAATCTGCTTTTGGAGCCGAGCTGCGACTTATAGTTTTCGAGAAAATGGGATTTTTGTATCGCTCTTCGAGGTAGTCAGGAATTCCAATGGAACCCCTGTAAAAATTTGAAATTTTTTTTTTCATCCCCGATTTGAGAATTGTTTATGTAGAATTAAGCTCGAACCTTTCCTGAATTCAAATCTGCTTTTGGAGCCGAGCTGCGACTTATAGTTTTCGAGAAAATGGGATTTTTGTATCGCTCTTCGAGGTAGTCAGGAATTCCAATGCAAAACCTGTAAAAATTAAAAATTTTTTTTTTCTTCCCCGATTTGAAAATTGTTTATGTAGGATTAAGCTCGCACATTTCCTGAATTCAAATCTGCTTTTGGAGCCGAGCTGCGACTTATAGTTTTCGAGAAAATGGGATTTTTGTATCGCTCTTCGAGGTAGTCAGGAATTCCAATGCAACCCCTGTAAAAATTTGAATTTTTTTTTTCCATCCCCGATTTGAAAATCGTTTATGTAGAATTAAGCTCGCACCTTTCCTGAATTCAAATCTGCTTTTGGAGCCGAGCTGCGACTTATAGTTTTCGAGAAAATGGGATTTTTGTATCGCTCTTCGAGGAAGTCAGGAATTCCAATGCAACCCCTGTAAAAATTCTAAATTTTTTTTTCATCCCCGATTTGAAAATTGTTTATGTAGAATTAAGCTCGCACCTTGCCTGAATTCAAATCTGCTTTTGGAGCCGAGCTGCGACTTATAGTTTTCGAGAAAATGGGATTTTTGTATCGCTCTTCGAGGTAGTCAGGAATTCCAATGCAACCCCTGTAAAAATTTGAATTTTTTTTTTTCATCCCCGATTTGAAAATTGTTTATGTAGAATTAAGTTCGCACCTTTCCTGAATTCAAATCTGCTTTTGGAGCCGAGCTGCGACTTATAGTTTTCGAGAAAATGGGATTTTTGTATCGCTCTTCGAGGTAGTCAGGAATTCCAATGCAACCCCTGTAAAAATTTTAAATTTTTTTTTCATCTCCGATTTGAAAATTGTTTATGTAGAATTAAGCTCGCACCTTTCCTGAATTGCAACCCCTGTAAAAATTGGATTTTTTTTTTTTCATCCCCGATTTGAAAATTGTTTATGTAGAATTAAGTTCGCACCTTTCCTGGGATTTTTGTATCGCTCTTCGAGGTAGTCAGGAATTCCAATGCAACCCCTGTAAAAATTTGAATTTTTTTTTTCCATCCCCGATTTGAAAATCGTTTATGTAGAATTAAGCTCGCACCTTTCCTGAATTCAAATCTGCTTTTGGAGCCGAGCTGCGACTTATAGTTTTCGAGAAAATGGGATTTTTGTATCGCTCTTCGAGGTAGTCAGGAATTCCAATGCAACCCCTGTAAAAATTTGAAATTTTTTTTTTCATCCCCGATTTGAAAATTGTTTATGTAGAATTAAGCTCGCACCTTTCCTGAATTCAAATCTGCTTTTGGAGCCGAGCTGCGACTTATAGTTTTCGAGAAAATGGGATTTTTGTATCGCTCTTCGAGGAAGTCAGGAATTCCAATGCAACCCTTGTAAAAATTTGAATTTTTTTTTTCATCCCCGATTTGAAAATTGTTTATGTAGAATTAAGTTCGCACCTTTCCTGAATTCAAATCTGCTTTTGGAGCCGAGCTGCGACTTATAGTTTTCGAGAAAATGGGATTTTTGTATCGCTCTTCGAGGAAGTCAGGAATTCCAATGCAACCCCTGTAAAAATTCTAAATTTTTTTTTCATCCCCGATTTGAAAATTGTTTATGTAGAATTAAGCTCGCACCTTTCCTGAATTCAAATCTGCTTTTGGAGCCGAGCTGCGACTTATAGTTTTCGAGAAAATGGGATTTTTGTATCGCTCTTCGAGGTAGTCAGGAATTCCAATGCAACCCCTGTAAAAATTTGAATTTTTTTTTTTCATCCCCGATTTGAAAATTGTTTATGTAGAATTAAGTTCGCACCTTTCCTGAATTCAAATCTGCTTTTGGAGCCGAGCTGCGACTTATAGTTTTCGAGAAAATGGGATTTTTGTATCGCTCTTCGAGGTAGTCAGGAATTCCAATGCAACCCCTGTAAAAATTTGAATTTTTTTTTTCCATCCCCGATTTGAAAATCGTTTATGTAGAATTAAGCTCGCACCTTTCCTGAATTCAAATCTGCTTTTGGAGCCGAGCTGCGACTTATAGTTTTCGAGAAAATGGGATTTTTGTATCGCTCTTCGAGGAAGTCAGGAATTCCAATGCAACCCCTGTAAAAATTCTAAATTTTTTTTTCATCCCCGATTTGAAAATTGTTTATGTAGAATTAAGCTCGCACCTTGCCTGAATTCAAATCTGCTTTTGGAGCCGAGCTGCGACTTATAGTTTTCGAGAAAATGGGATTTTTGTATCGCTCTTCGAGGTAGTCAGGAATTCCAATGCAACCCCTGTAAAAATTTGAATTTTTTTTTTTCATCCCCGATTTGAAAATTGTTTATGTAGAATTAAGTTCGCACCTTTCCTGAATTCAAATCTGCTTTTGGAGCCGAGCTGCGACTTATAGTTTTCGAGAAAATGGGATTTTTGTATCGCTCTTCGAGGTAGTCAGGAATTCCAATGCAACCCCTGTAAAAATTTTAAATTTTTTTTTCATCTCCGATTTGAAAATTGTTTATGTAGAATTAAGCTCGCACCTTTCCTGAATTGCAACCCCTGTAAAAATTGGATTTTTTTTTTTTCATCCCCGATTTGAAAATTGTTTATGTAGAATTAAGTTCGCACCTTTCCTGGGATTTTTGTATCGCTCTTCGAGGTAGTCAGGAATTCCAATGCAACCCCTGTAAAAATTTGAATTTTTTTTTTCCATCCCCGATTTGAAAATCGTTTATGTAGAATTAAGCTCGCACCTTTCCTGAATTCAAATCTGCTTTTGGAGCCGAGCTGCGACTTATAGTTTTCGAGAAAATGGGATTTTTGTATCGCTCTTCGAGGTAGTCAGGAATTCCAATGCAACCCCTGTAAAAATTTGAAATTTTTTTTTTCATCCCCGATTTGAAAATTGTTTATGTAGAATTAAGCTCGCACCTTTCCTGAATTCAAATCTGCTTTTGGAGCCGAGCTGCGACTTATAGTTTTCGAGAAAATGGGATTTTTGTATCGCTCTTCGAGGAAGTCAGGAATTCCAATGCAACCCTTGTAAAAATTTGAATTTTTTTTTTCATCCCCGATTTGAAAATTGTTTATGTAGAATTAAGTTCGCACCTTTCCTGAATTCAAATCTGCTTTTGGAGCCGAGCTGCGACTTATAGTTTTCGAGAAAATGGGATTTTTGTATCGCTCTTCGAGGAAGTCAGGAATTCCAATGCAACCCCTGTAAAAATTCTAAATTTTTTTTTCATCCCCGATTTGAAAATTGTTTATGTAGAATTAAGCTCGCACCTTTCCTGAATTCAAATCTGCTTTTGGAGCCGAGCTGCGACTTATAGTTTTCGAGAAAATGGGATTTTTGTATCGCTCTTCGAGGTAGTCAGGAATTCCAATGCAACCCCTGTAAAAATTTGAAATTTTTTTTTTCATCCCCGATTTGAAAATTGTTTATGTAGAATTAAGCTCGCACCTTTCCTGAATTCAAATCTGCTTTTTTAGCCGAGCTGCGACTTATAGTTTTCGAGAAAATGGGATTTTTGTATCGCTCTTCGAGGAAGTCAGGAATTCCAATGCAACCCTTGTAAAAATTTGAATTTTTTTTTTTCATCCCCGATTTGAAAATTGTTTATGTAGAATTAAGTTCGCACCTTTCCTGAATTCAAATCTGCTTTTGGAGCCGAGCTGCGACTTATAGTTTTCGAGAAAATGGGATTTTTGTATCGCTCTTCGAGGTAGTCAGGAATTACAGTGCAACCCCTGTAAAAATTTTAAATTTTTTTTTTCATCCCCGATTTGAAAATTGTTTATGTAGAATTAAGCTCGCACCTTTCCTGAATTCAAATCTGCTTTTGGAGCCGAGCTGCGACTTATAGTTTTCGAGAAAATGGGATTTTTGTATCGCTCTTCGAGGTAGTCAGGAATTCCAATGCAACCCCTGTAAAAATTTGAATTTTTTTTTCATCCCCGATTTGAAAATTGTTTATGTAGAATTAAGCTCGCACCTTTCCTGAATTCAAATCTGCTTTTGGAGCCGAGCTGCGACTTATAGTTTTCGAGAAAATGGGATTTTTGTATCGCTCTTCGAGGCAGTCAGAAATTCCAATGCAACCCCTGTAAAAATTTGAAATTTTTTTTTTCATCCCCGATTTGAAAATTGTTTATGTAGAATTAAGCTCGCACCTTTCCTGAATTCAAATCTGCTTTTGGAGCCGAGCTGCGACTTATAGTTTTCGAGAAAATGGGATTTTTGTATCGCTCTTCGAGGAAGTCAGGAATTCCAATGCAACCCTTGTAAAAATTTGAATTTTTTTTTTTCATCCAAGATTTGAAAATTGTTTATGTTGAATTAAGCTCGCAATTTTCCTAAATTGCAACCCCTGTAAAAATTGGAATCTTTTTTTTTCATCCCCGATTTGAAAATTGTTTATGTAGAATTAAGTTCGCACCTTTCCTGAATTCAAATCTGCTTTTGGAGCCGAGCTGCGACTTATTGTCTTCGAGAAAATGGGATTTTTGTATCGCTCTTCGAGGTAGTCAGGAATTCCAATGCAACCCCTGTAAAAATGTGAAATTTTTTTTTTCATCCCCGATTTGAAAATTGTTTATGTAGAATTAAGCTCGCACCTTTCCTGAATTCAAATCTGCTTTTGGAGCCGAGCTGCGACTTATAGTTTTCGAGAAAATGGGATTTTTGTATCGCTCTTCGAGGAAGTCAGGAATTCCAATGCAACCCTTCTAAAAATTTTAATTTTTTTTTTTCATCCCCGATTTGAAAATTGTTTATGTAGAATTAAGTTCGCACCTTTCCTGAATTCAAATCTGCTTTTGGAGCCGAGCTGCGACTTATAGTTTTCGAGAAAATGGGATTTTTGTATCGCTCTTCGAGGTAGTCAGGAATTCCAATGCAACCCCTGTAAAAATTTTAAATTTTTTTTTCATCCCCGATTTGAAAATTGTTTATGTAGAATTAAGCTCGCACCCTTTCTGAATTCAAATCTGCTTTTGGAGCCGAGCTGCGACTTATAGTTTTCGAGAAAATGGGATTTTTGTATCGCTCTTCGAGGTAGTCAGGAATTCCAATGGAACCCCTGTAAAAATTTGAAATTTTTTTTTTCATCCAAGATTTGAAAATTGTTTATGTTGAATTAAGCTCGCAATTTTCCTAAATTGCAACCCCTGTAAAAATTGGAATCTTTTTTTTTCATCCCCGATTTGAAAATTGTTTATGTAGAATTAAGTTCGCACCTTTCCTGAATTCAAATCTGCTTTTGGAGCCGAGCTGCGACTTATTGTCTTCGAGAAAATGGGATTTTTGTATCGCTCTTCGAGGTAGTCAGGAATTCCAATGCAACCCCTGTAAAAATGTGAAATTTTTTTTTTCATCCCCGATTTGAAAATTGTTTATGTAGAATTAAGCTCGCACCTTTCCTGAATTCAAATCTGCTTTTGGAGCCGAGCTGCGACTTATAGTTTTCGAGAAAATGGGATTTTTGTATCGCTCTTCGAGGAAGTCAGGAATTCCAATGCAACCCTTCTAAAAATTTGAATTTTTTTTTTTCATCCCCGATTTGAAAATTGTTTATGTAGAATTAAGCTCGCACCCTTTCTGAATTCAAATCTGCTTTTGGAGCCGAGCTGCGACTTATAGTTTTCGAGAAAATGGGATTTTTGTATCGCTCTTCGAGGTAGTCAGGAATTCCAATGGAACCCCTGTAAAAATTTGAAATTTTTTTTTTCATCCCCGATTTGAGAATTGTTTATGTAGAATTAAGCTCGCACCTTTCCTGAATTCAAATCTGCTTTTGGAGCCGAGCTGCGACTTATAGTTTTCGAGAAAATGGGATTTTTGTATCGCTCTTCGAGGTAGTCAGGAATTCCAATGGAACCCCTGTAAAAATTTGAAATTTTTTTTTTCTTCCCCGATTTGAAAATTGTTTATGTAGAATTAAGCTCGCACCTTTCCTGAATTCAAATCTGCTTTTGGAGCCGAGCTGCGACTTATAGTTTTCGAGAAAATGGGATTTTTGTATCGCTCTTCGAGGTAGTCAGGAATTCCAATGCAACCCCTGTAAAAATTTGAATTTTTTTTTTTCATCCCCTATTTGAAAATTGTTTATGTAGAACTAAGCTCGCACCTTTCCTGAATTCAAATCTGCTTTTGGAGCCGAGCTGCGACTTATAGTTTTCGAGAAAATGGGATTTTTGTATCGCTCTTCGAGGTAGTCAGGAATTCCAATGCAAAACCTGTAAAAATTTAAAATTTTTTTTTTCTTCCCCGATTTGAAAATTGTTTATGTAGGATTAAGCTCGCACATTTCCTGAATTCAAATCTGCTTTTGGAGCCGAGCTGCGACTTATAGTTTTCGAGAAAATGGGATTTTTGTATCGCTCTTCGAGGTAGTCAGGAATTCCAATGCAACCCCTGTAAAAATTTGAATTTTTTTTTTCCATCCCCGATTTGAAAATCGTTTATGTAGAATTAAGCTCGCACCTTTCCTGAATTCAAATCTGCTTTTGGAGCCGAGCTGCGACTTATAGTTTTCGAGAAAATGGGATTTTTGTATCGCTCTTCGAGGAAGTCAGGAATTCCAATGCAACCCCTGTAAAAATTCAAAATTTTTTTTTCATCCCCGATTTGAAAATTGTTTATGTAGAATTAAGCTCGCACCTTGCCTGAATTCAAATCTGCTTTTGGAGCCGAGCTGCGACTTATAGTTTTCGAGAAAATGGGATTTTTGTATCGCTCTTCGAGGTAGTCAGGAATTCCAATGCAACCCCTGTAAAAATTTGAAATTTTTTTTTTCATCCCCGATTTGAAAATTGTTTATGTAGAATTAAGCTCGCACCTTTCCTGAATTCAAATCTGCTTTTGGAGCCGAGCTGCGACTTATAGTTTTCGAGAAAATGGGATTTTTGTATCGCTCTTCGAGGAAGTCAGGAATTCCAATGCAACCCTTGTAAAAATTTGAATTTTTTTTTTTCATCCCCGATTTGAAAATTGTTTATGTAGAATTAAGCTCGCACCTTTCCTGAATTCAAATCTGCTTTTGGAGCCGAGCTGCGACTTATAGTTTTCGAGAAAATGGGATTTTTGTATCGCTCTTCGAGGTAGTCAGGAATTACAGTGCAACCCCTGTAAAAATTTTAAATTTTTTTTTTCATCCCCGATTTGAAAATTGTTTATGTAGAATTAAGCTCGCACCTTTCCTGAATTCAAATCTGCTTTTGGAGCTCTTCGAGGTAGTCAGGAATTCCAATGCAACCCCTGTAAAAATTTGAATTTTTTTTTTCATCCCCGATTTGAAAATTGTTTATGTAGAATTAAGCTCGCACCTTTCCTGAATTCAAATCTGCTTTTGGAGCCGAGCTGCGACTTATAGTTTTCGAGAAAATGGGATTTTTGTATCGCTCTTCGAGGTAGTCAGGAATTCCAATGCAACCCCTGTAAAAATTTGAAATTTTTTTTTTCATCCCCGATTTGAAAATTGTTTATGTAGAATTAAGCTCGCACCTTTCCTGAATTCAAATCTGCTTTTGGAGCCGAGCTGCGACTTATAGTTTTCGAGAAAATGGGATTTTTGTATCGCTCTTCGAGGAAGTCAGGAATTCCAATGCAACCCCTGTAAAAATTCTAAATTTTTTTTTCATCCCCGATTTGAAAATTGTTTATGTAGAATTAAGCTCGCACCTTGCCTGAATTCAAATCTGCTTTTGGAGCCGAGCTGCGACTTATAGTTTTCGAGAAAATGGGATTTTTGTATCGCTCTTCGAGGTAGTCAGGAATTCCAATGCAACCCCTGTAAAAATTTGAAATTTTTTTTTTCATCCCCGATTTGAAAATTGTTTATGTAGAATTAAGCTCGCACCTTTCCTGAATTCAAATCTGCTTTTGGAGCCGAGCTGCGACTTATAGTTTTCGAGAAAATGGGATTTTTGTATCGCTCTTCGAGGAAGTCAGGAATTCCAATGCAACCCTTGTAAAAAATTGAATTTTTTTTTTTCATCCCCGATTTGAAAATTGTTTATGTAGAATTAAGTTCGCACCTTTCCTGAATTCAAATCTGCTTTTGGAGCCGAGCTGCGACTTATAGTTTTCGAGAAAATGGGATTTTTGTATCGCTCTTCGAGGTAGTCAGGAATTACAGTGCAACCCCTGTAAAAATTTTAAATTTTTTTTTTCATCCCCGATTTGAAAATTGTTTATGTAGAATTAAGCTCGCACCTTTCCTGAATTCAAATCTGCTTTTGGAGCTCTTCGAGGTAGTCAGGAATTCCAATGCAACCCCTGTAAAAATTTTAAATTTTTTTTTCATCTCCGATTTGAAAATTGTTTATGTAGAATTAAGCTCGCACCTTTCCTGAATTGCAACCCCTGTAAAAATTGGATTTTTTTTTTTCATCCCCGATTTGAAAATTGTTTATGTAGAATTAAGTTCGCACCTTTCCTGGGATTTTTGTATCGCTCTTCGAGGTAGTCAGGAATTCCAATGCAACCCCTGTAAAAATTTGAATTTTTTTTTTTCATCCCCTATTTGAAAATTGTTTATGTAGAACTAAGCTCGCACCTTTCCTGAATTCAAATCTGCTTTTGGAGCCGAGCTGCGACTTATAGTTTTCGAGAAAATGGGATTTTTGTATCGCTCTTCGAGGTAGTCAGGAATTCCAATGCAAAACCTGTAAAAATTTAAAATTTTTTTTTTCTTCCCCGATTTGAAAATTGTTTATGTAGGATTAAGCTCGCACATTTCCTGAATTCAAATCTGCTTTTGGAGCCGAGCTGCGACTTATAGTTTTCGAGAAAATGGGATTTTTGTATCGCTCTTCGAGGTAGTCAGGAATTCCAATGCAACCCCTGTAAAAATTTGAATTTTTTTTTTCCATCCCCGATTTGAAAATCGTTTATGTAGAATTAAGCTCGCACCTTTCCTGAATTCAAATCTGCTTTTGGAGCCGAGCTGCGACTTATAGTTTTCGAGAAAATGGGATTTTTGTATCGCTCTTCGAGGAAGTCAGGAATTCCAATGCAACCCCTGTAAAAATTCTAAATTTTTTTTTCATCCCCGATTTGAAAATTGTTTATGTAGAATTAAGCTCGCACCTTTCCTGAATTCAAATCTGCTTTTGGAGCCGAGCTGCGACTTATAGTTTTCGAGAAAATGGGATTTTTGTATCGCTCTTCGAGGTAGTCAGGAATTCCAATGCAACCCCTGTAAAAATTTGAAATTTTTTTTTCATCCCCGATTTGAAAATTGTTTATGTAGAATTAAGCTCGCACCTTTCCTGAATTCAAATCTGCTTTTGGAGCCGAGCTGCGACTTATAGTTTTCGAGAAAATGGGATTTTTGTATCGCTCTTCGAGGAAGTCAGGAATTCCAATGCAACCCTTGTAAAAATTTGAATTTTTTTTTTTCATCCCCGATTTGAAAATTGTTTATGTAGAATTAAGTTCGCACCTTTCCTGAATTCAAGTGAATTCAAATCTTTTGGAGCCGAGCTGCGACTTATAGTTTTCGAGAAAATGGGATTTTTGTATCGCTCTTCGAGGTAGTCAGGAATTACAGTGCAACCCCTGTAAAAATTTTAAATTTTTTTTTTCATCCCCGATTTGAAAATTGTTTATGTAGAATTAAGCTCGCACCTTTCCTGAATTCAAATCTGCTTTTGGAGCCGAGCTGCGACTTATAGTTTTCGAGAAAATGGGATTTTTGTATCGCTCTTCGAGGTAGTCAGGAATTCCAATGCAACCCCTGTAAAAATTTGAATTTTTTTTTTTCATCCCCGATTTGAAAATTGTTTATGTAGAATTGGGCTCGCACCTTTCCTGAATTCAAATCTGCTTTTGGAGCCGAGCTGCGACTTATAGTTTTCGAGAAAATGGGATTTTTGTATCGCTCTTCGAGGTAGTCAGGAATTCCAATGCAAAACCTGTAAAAATTTAAATTTTTTTTTTTCTTCCCCGATTTGAAAATTGTTTATGTAGGATTAAGCTCGCACATTTCCTGAATTCAAATCTGCTTTTGGAGCCGAGCTGCGACTTATAGTTTTCGAGAAAATGGGATTTTTGTATCGCTCTTCGAGGTAGTCAGGAATTCCAATGCAACCCCTGTAAAAATTTGAATTTTTTTTTTTCATCCCCGATTTGAAAATCGTTTATGTAGAATTAAGCTCGCACCTTTCCTGAATTCAAATCTGCTTTTGGAGCCGAGCTGCGACTTATAGTTTTCGAGAAAATGGGATTTTTGTATCGCTCTTCGAGGAAGTCAGGAATTCCAATGCAACCCCTGTAAAAATTTTAAATTTTTTTTTCATCCCCGATTTGAAAATTGTTTATGTAGAATTAAGCTCGCACCTTTCCTGAATTCAAATCTGCTTTTGGAGCCGAGCTGCGACTTATAGTTTTCGAGAAAATGGGATTTTTGTATCGCTCTTCGAGGTAGTCAGGAATTCCAATGCAACCCCTGTAAAAATTTGAAATTTTTTTTTTCATCCCCGATTTGAAAATTGTTTATGTAGAATTAAGCTCGCACCTTTCCTGAATTCAAATCTGCTTTTGGAGCCGAGCTGCGACTTATAGTTTTCGAGAAAATGGGATTTTTGTATCGCTCTTCGAGGAAGTCAGCAATTCCAATGCAACCCCTGTAAAAATTTGAATTTTTTTTTTTCATCCCCGATTTGAAAATTGTTTATGTTGAATTAAGCTCGCAATTTTCCTAAATTGTCAGGAATTCCAATGCAACCCCTGTAAAAATTCTAAATTTTTTTTTCATCCCCGATTTGAAAATTGTTTATGTAGAATTAAGCTCGCACCTTTCCTGAATTCAAATCTGCTTTTGGAGCCGAGCTGCGACTTATAGTTTTCGAGAAAATGGGATTTTTGTATCGCTCTTCGAGGTAGTCAGGAATTCCAATGCAACCCCTGTAAAAATTTGAAATTTTTTTTTCATCCCCGATTTGAAAATTGTTTATGTAGAATTAAGCTCGCACCTTTCCTGAATTCAAATCTGCTTTTGGGCTCGCACCTTTCCTGAATTCAAATCTGCTTTTGGAGCCGAGCTGCGACTTATAGTTTTCGAGAAAATGGGATTTTTGTATCGCTCTTCGAGGTAGTCAGGAATTCCAATGCAAAACCTGTAAAAATTTAAATTTTTTTTTTTCTTCCCCGATTTGAAAATTGTTTATGTAGGATTAAGCTCGCACATTTCCTGAATTCAAATCTGCTTTTGGAGCCGAGCTGCGACTTATAGTTTTCGAGAAAATGGGATTTTTGTATCGCTCTTCGAGGTAGTCAGGAATTCCAATGCAACCCCTGTAAAAATTTGAATTTTTTTTTTTCATCCCCGATTTGAAAATCGTTTATGTAGAATTAAGCTCGCACCTTTCCTGAATTCAAATCTGCTTTTGGAGCCGAGCTGCGACTTATAGTTTTCGAGAAAATGGGATTTTTGTATCGCTCTTCGAGGAAGTCAGGAATTCCAATGCAACCCCTGTAAAAATTTTAAATTTTTTTTTCATCCCCGATTTGAAAATTGTTTATGTAGAATTAAGCTCGCACCTTTCCTGAATTCAAATCTGCTTTTGGAGCCGAGCTGCGACTTATAGTTTTCGAGAAAATGGGATTTTTGTATCGCTCTTCGAGGTAGTCAGGAATTCCAATGCAACCCCTGTAAAAATTTGAAATTTTTTTTTTCATCCCCGATTTGAAAATTGTTTATGTAGAATTAAGCTCGCACCTTTCCTGAATTCAAATCTGCTTTTGGAGCCGAGCTGCGACTTATAGTTTTCGAGAAAATGGGATTTTTGTATCGCTCTTCGAGGAAGTCAGCAATTCCAATGCAACCCTTGTAAAAATTTGAATTTTTTTTTTTCATCCAAGATTTGAAAATTGTTTATGTTGAATTAAGCTCGCAATTTTCCTAAATTGCAACCCCTGTAAAAATTGGAATTTTTTTTTTTCATCCCCGATTTGAAAATTGTTTATGTAGAATTAAGTTCGCACCTTTCCTGAATTCAAATCTGCTTTTGGAGCCGAGCTGCGACTTATTGTCTTCGAGAAAATGGGATTTTTGTATCGCTCTTCGAGGTAGTCAGGAATTCCAATGCAACCCCTGTAAAAATGTGAAATTTTTTTTTTCATCCCCGATTTGAAAATTGTTTATGTAGAATTAAGCTCGCACCTTTCCTGAATTCAAATCTGCTTTTGGAGCCGAGCTGCGACTTATAGTTTTCGAGAAAATGGGATTTTTGTATCGCTCTTCGAGGAAGTCAGGAATTCCAATGCAACCCTTGTAAAAATTTGAATTTTTTTTTTCATCCCCTATTTGAAAATTGTTTATGTAGAATTAAGTTCGCACCTTTCCTGAATTCAAATCTGCTTTTGGAGCCGAGCTGCGACTTATAGTTTTCGAGAAAATGGGATTTTTGTATCGCTCTTCGAGGTAGTCAGGAATTCCAATGCAACCCCTGTAAAAATTTGAATTTTTTTTTTTCATCCCCTATTTGAAAATTGTTTATGTAGAACTAAGCTCGCACCTTTCCTGAATTCAAATCTGCTTTTGGAGCCGAGCTGCGACTTATAGTTTTCGAGAAAATGGGATTTTTGTATCGCTCTTCGAGGTAGTCAGGAATTCCAATGCAAAACCTGTAAAAATTTAAAAATTTTTTTTTCTTCCCCGATTTGAAAATTGTTTATGTAGGATTAAGCTCGCACCTTTCCTGAATTCAAATCTGCTTTTGGAGCCGAGCTGCGACTTATAGTTTTCGAGAAAATGGGATTTTTGTATCGCTCTTCGAGGTAGTCAGGAATTCCAATGCAACCCCTGTAAAAATTTGAATTTTTTTTTTCCATCCCCGATTTGAAAATCGTTTATGTAGAATTAAGCTCGCACCTTTCCTGAATTCAAATCTGCTTTTGGAGCCGAGCTGCGACTTATAGTTTTCGAGAAAATGGGATTTTTGTATCGCTCTTCGAGGAAGTCAGGAATTCCAATGCAACCCCTGTAAAAATTCTAAATTTTTTTTTCATCCCCGATTTGAAAATTGTTTATGTAGAATTAAGCTCGCACCTTTCCTGAATTCAAATCTGCTTTTGGAGCCGAGCTGCGACTTATAGTTTTCGAGAAAATGGGATTTTTGTATCGCTCTTCGAGGTAGTCAGGAATTCCAATGCAAAACCTGTAAAAATTTAAAAATTTTTTTTTCTTCCCCGATTTGAAAATTGTTTATGTAGGATTAAGCTCGCACCTTTCCTGAATTCAAATCTGCTTTTGGAGCCGAGCTGCGACTTATAGTTTTCGAGAAAATGGGATTTTTGTATCGCTCTTCGAGGTAGTCAGGAATTCCAATGCAACCCCTGTAAAAATTTGAAATTTTTTTTTTCATCCCCGATTTGAAAATTGTTTATGTAGAATTAAGCTCGCACCTTTCCTGAATTCAAATCTGCTTTTGGAGCCGAGCTGCGACTTATAGTTTTCGAGAAAATGGGATTTTTGTATCGCTCTTCGAGGAAGTCAGGAATTCCAATGCAACCCTTGTAAAAATTTGAATTTTTTTTTTTCATCCCCGATTTGAAAATTGTTTATGTAGAATTAAGTTCGCACCTTTCCTGAATTCAAATCTGCTTTTGGAGCCGAGCTGCGACTTATAGTTTTCGAGAAAATGGGATTTTTGTATCGCTCTTCGAGGTAGTCAGGAATTACAGTGCAACCCCTGTAAAAATTTTAAATTTTTTTTTTCATCCCCGATTTGAAAATTGTTTATGTAGAATTAAGCTCGCACCTTTCCTGAATTCAAATCTGCTTTTGGAGCCGAGCTGCGACTTATAGTTTTCGAGAAAATGGGATTTTTGTATCGCTCTTCGAGGTAGTCAGGAATTCCAATGCAACCCCTGTAAAAATTTTAAATTTTTTTTTCATCTCCGATTTGAAAATTGTTTATGTAGAATTAAGCTCGCACCTTTCCTGAATTGCAACCCCTGTAAAAATTGGATTTTTTTTTTTTTCATCCCCGATTTGAAAATTGTTTATGTAGAATTAAGTTCGCACCTTTCCTGAATTCAAATCTGCTTTTGGAGCCGAGCTGCGACTTATAGTTTTCGAGAAAATGGGATTTTTGTATCGCTCTTCGAGGAAGTCAGGAATTCCAATGCAACCCTTGTAAAAATTTGAATTTTTTTTTTTCATCCCCGATTTGAAAATTGTTTATGTAGAATTAAGTTCGCACCTTTCCTGAATTCAAATCTGCTTTTGGAGCCGAGCTGCGACTTATAGTTTTCGAGAAAATGGGATTTTTGTATCGCTCTTCGAGGTAGTCAGGAATTACAGTGCAACCCCTGTAAAAATTTTAAATTTTTTTTTCATCCCCGATTTGAAAATTGTTTATGTAGAATTAAGCTCGCACCTTTCCTGAATTCAAATCTGCTTTTGGAGCCGAGCTGCGACTTATAGTTTTCGAGAAAATGGGATTTTTGTATCGCTCTTCGAGGTAGTCAGGAATTCCAATGCAACCCCTGTAAAAATTTTAAATTTTTTTTTCATCTCCGATTTGAAAATTGTTTATGTAGAATTAAGCTCGCACCTTTCCTGAATTGCAACCCCTGTAAAAATTGGATTTTTTTTTTTTCATCCCCGATTTGAAAATTGTTTATGTAGAATTAAGTTCGCACCTTTCCTGAATTCAAATCTGCTTTTGGAGCCGAGCTGGGACTTATAGTTTTCGAGAAAATGGGATTTTTGTATCGCTCTTCGAGGTAGTCAGGAATTCCAATGCAACCCCTGTAAAAATTTGATTTTTTTTTTCTTCATCCCCGATTTGAAAATTGTTTATGTAGAATTAAGCTCGCACCTTTCCTGAATTCAAATCTGCTTTTGGAGCCGAGCTGCGACTTATAGTTTTCGAGAAAATGGAATTTTTGTATCGCTCTTCGAGGTAGTCAGGAATTCCAATGCAACCCCTGTAAAAATTTGAATTTTTTTTTTCATCCCCTATTTGAAAATTGTTTATGTAGAACTAAGCTCGCACCTTTCCTGAATTCAAATCTGCTTTTGGAGCCGAGCTGCGACTTATAGTTTTCGAGAAAATGGGATTTTTGTATCGCTCTTCGAGGTAGTCAGGAATTCCAATGCAAAACCTGTAAAAATTTAAAATTTTTTTTTTCTTCCCCGATTTGAAAATTGTTTATGTAGGAGTAAGCTCGCACATTTCCTGAATTCAAATCTGCTTTTGGAGCCGAGCTGCGACTTATAGTTTTCGAGAAAATGGGATTTTTGTATCGCTCTTCGAGGTAGTCAGGAATTCCAATGCAACCCCTGTAAAAATTTGAATTTTTTTTTTCCATCCCCGATTTGAAAATCGTTTATGTAGAATTAAGCTCGCACCTTTCCTGAATTCAAATCTGCTTTTGGAGCCGAGCTGCGACTTATAGTTTTCGAGAAAATGGGATTTTTGTATCGCTCTTCGAGGAAGTCAGGAATTCCAATGCAACCCCTGTAAAAATTCTAAATTTTTTTTTCATCCCCGATTTGAAAATTGTTTATGTAGAATTAAGCTCGCACCTTTCCTGAATTCAAATCTGCTTTTGGAGCCGAGCTGCGACTTATAGTTTTCGAGAAAATGGGATTTTTGTATCGCTCTTCGAGGTAGTCAGGAATTCCAATGCAACCCCTGTAAAAATTTGAAATTTTTTTTTTCATCCCCGATTTGAAAATTGTTTATGTAGAATTAAGCTCGCACCTTTCCTGAATTCAAATCTGCTTTTGGAGCCGAGCTGCGACTTATAGTTTTCGAGAAAATGGGATTTTTGTATCGCTCTTCGAGGAAGTCAGGAATTCCAATGCAACCCTTGTAAAAATTTGAATTTTTTTTTTTCATCCCCGATTTGAAAATTGTTTATGTAGAATTAAGTTCGCACCTTTCCTGAATTCAAATCTGCTTTTGGAGCCGAGCTGCGACTTATAGTTTTCGAGAAAATGGGATTTTTGTATCGCTCTTCGAGGTAGTCAGGAATTACAGTGCAACCCCTGTAAAAATTTTAAATTTTTTTTTTCATCCCCGATTTGAAAATTGTTTATGTAGAATTAAGCTCGCACCTTTCCTGAATTCAAATCTGCTTTTGGAGCCGAGCTGCGACTTATAGTTTTCGAGAAAATGGGATTTTTGTATCGCTCTTCGAGGAAGTCAGGAATTCCAATGCAAAACCTGTAAAAATTTAAAATTTTTTTTTTCTTCCCCGATTTGAAAATTGTTTATGTAGGAGTAAGCTCGCACATTTCCTGAATTCAAATCTGCTTTTGGAGCCGAGCTGCGACTTATAGTTTTCGAGAAAATGGGATTTTTGTATCGCTCTTCGAGGAAGTCAGGAATTCCAATGCAACCCTTGTAAAAATTTGAATTTTTTTTTTTCATCCCCGATTTGAAAATTGTTTATGTAGAATTAAGTTCGCACCTTTCCTGAATTCAAATCTGCTTTTGGAGCCGAGCTGCGACTTATAGTTTTCGAGAAAATGGGATTTTTGTATCGCTCTTCGAGGTAGTCAGGAATTACAGTGCAACCCCTGTAAAAATTTGAAATTTTTTTTTTCATCCCCGATTTGAAAATTGTTTATGTAGAATTAAGCTCGCACCTTTCCTGAATTCAAATCTGCTTTTGGAGCCGAGCTGCGACTTATAGTTTTCGAGAAAATGGGATTTTTGTATCGCTCTTCGAGGTAGTCAGGAATTCCAATGCAACCCCTGTAAAAATTTTAAATTTTTTTTTCATCTCCGATTTGAAAATTGTTTATGTAGAATTAAGCTCGCACCTTTCCTGAATTGCAACCCCTGTAAAAATTGGATTTTTTTTTTTTCATCCCCGATTTGAAAATTGTTTATGTAGAATTAAGTTCGCACCTTTCCTGAATTCAAATCTGCTTTTGGAGCCGAGCTGGGACTTATAGTTTTCGAGAAAATGGGATTTTTGTATCGCTCTTCGAGGTAGTCAGGAATTCCAATGCAACCCCTTTAAAAATTTTAAATTTTTTTTTTCATCCCCGATTTGAAAATTGTTTATGTAGAATTAAGCTCGCACCTTTCCTGAATTCAAATCTGCTTTTGGAGCCGAGCTGCGACTTATAGTTTTCGAGAAAATGGGATTTTTGTATCGCTCTTCGAGGAAGTCAGGAATTCCAATGCATCCCTTGTAAAAATTTGAATTTTTTTTTTTCATCCCCGATTTGAAAATTGTTTATGTAGAATTAAGTTCGCACCTTTCCTGAATTCAAATCTGCTTTTGGAGCCGAGCTGCGACTTATAGTTTTCGAGAAAATGGGATTTTTGTATCGCTCTTCGAGGTAGTCAGGAATTCCAATGCAACCCCTGTAAAAATTTTAAATTTTTTTTTCATCCCCGATTTGAAAATTGTTTATGTAGAATTAAGCTCGCACCCTTCCTGAATTCAAATCTGCTTTTGGAGCCGTGCTGCGACTTATAGTTTTCGAGAAAATGGGATTTTTGTATAGCTCTTCGAGGTAGTCAGGAATTCCAATTCCCCTGTAAAAATTTGGAATTTTTTTTTTTCATCCCGTTTTGAAAATTGTTTATGTAGAATTAAGCTCGCACATTTCCTGAATTCAAACCTTCACGTACTCTCAAAGGAAATGCCCACAACTTTTGATCCAAAAAAAAAGAAAACAAAAATTTTTCTCGTGTGTAGGCTGAACCTCTTACTGCGGCTCAGGCTGAGTCCCAGGTGTACCCTCATTTTGTGGGATTGGGTATTACATATCATACTCCAAAGTCCTTCATTTCGTTTTTTTTTTTTCTTTACAAATATGCCCTAGCCATCAACAACAGAGAGAAATTAGGTCCTTTGAGTGAGATTTCGTAAAGAAAATCACATCACCTACGACAAAGATGGGGATCTCATCCAACTGTCACATTCGCATCGGTCATGTATGCCACCTAGTCATTTCGTTCATGAAAACTGATTCACCTGATTTCCATGTTTATCACGATTGATGCATCCGATTTCCTTCATACTTAATTCAATCTCTTTCTCTCCAAAAATTCGACCTAAAATTCCATACCCCTCCCGCCGGAGAAGAGTAGCTGTCATATTTATTTAACATTCATGAAAACAAGTCGCCCCCAAGACCATGTTGCTGTACGAAAGAACTTTCACCTCACAAGCTATCTGCATCCACCACGCCCAAGTATTTTTTTTTCTTTTTTTCATTCTTTTTTTTGCTGATCCTTTCGCCCTTTTCCAATGTGTGTTCGGTTGTATGCTCTGTTTTTTTGTAAATAGAACGAGTGTTTGCATATTTCCGGCATAAATTTGTCGTCCTGGCAGGAAACGATAGGAATATGAGTGTTGGGGCGGATGTGTAGTGGGCGGCACACATCGGCATAGCATGGATACAATTGAAAATGATGTCGTTTGGCACTTTCACACGAGGGGCTTTCCTTTTGCCTCTTTCCAATTTTATTCAACGAAGGGATCCCTTATGAGCGCAAACTGCTCCTTGTAATTCTTGGAAAAAGCCCTTGAACGCATAACTTGGTTACATATCAATGATACGGAGACATTCAAACGATTTTACCAGTTGTGTTTGGGAATATTATCAAAAGGACAACATTTTCTCGTAGATACACACATTATATCATTGGTTTGGGTGGTTGTGCGTTCGAACTTTGAAGGGGATATATACATGTATGTACATATGTATGTGCTTATGTACGTCGGCAACGTCTTCCTTACCAGAGGATGGCTTGGTAAGGCTGCCTGGCAGGCAAATATCAGGGATATCATCTTCAGTATTGATGCGAGCCGCATGTGCTTGTGCTTTGGTGATGGTGTTTATCCAGAAGATCTGTATCTTTAGGAACGTTATGGCATGGGTGGGGTAGAATATATGCAAATAAGAAATTCAGTTGACTTGATTGATAGCTAAGCAATTCGCTGTAGTGTTCATTTGTCGCATTTGGTAGAGGGCGTCTCAGGTATGCAAAAATTACATAGGAAATAATTATGAATGTCTAATGGACAATGGATTATATTCAGAAATCGGAACCAAAAAGAAATCATTCATAGCAGGATTGTAAGGAGATAGTGTGAAGCAGTTTGTAACGATCTAATAAAATATCCGAGCATTAAATTCACCGAAAGAGAGACATGGAGGACTGATTTTAAGTTTAAACAACGTGTAATTTGGAAGATAGTGGGCTTTCAAATAGTACATGAGTCTCCTTCTAAAAACCGCGGGCTTTACATGTTTCACTAGCGGAAGAAACAAATAGAGTAAAAGCCAACCACTTCACTCGAACGTGAACTTAATTCATCAATCCAAGTAAAAAACTTCCATCTATTAAGGGATCCAATCCCAATTTGTCATCCAAGATGACCAATAACAATATATTTGGCATAAACCATTTGTGGGGAGTTCCTGGAGATGGGATCGACATCAAATAAGAATATTGACATCTATGTACATCGGCAGTCAAGCTGCACGGCACTAAAATTGAACTAGCCAAGAATCACCGCACAATGCACTGGGCGCAATGTTCGCCGAACCCTGTCAGATTATGTTAAGTTTGGGTACCTGCCATAGAGTAACTGCCTATCAAATATTGTCGAGGTAAAGCTTGGTTCATCACAAAGTTTATACGTACATACATCAACGATATACCAAAGATTATAAAGAAATGTGAGATTGTTCTGCACGTGGATGATACATTGATTTACGTCGAATCCGAAGTCTGCAAAAGTAAGCTATGGTGGGACTCATAACAGGTCAGTCACATCAATCTCAACAAGCATTCATTCAGACTCGGGCTATCTGAAACAACAATCTGCGTCAAGTATGAGGAGGAGGAGAAAGATGTAGAACGCTTCCTCTGCTACTATCCCGCAAGAGCGAGGTTAAGCCAAAGGTACTGGGGTCCTCATTGTCCAGATCTAACACACTTCAGAAAGATAGGAATCGGTGACGTACATATTACAATTTGCCAGGCGCACACAATGCCTTCCTGATCACTACACGACATACTGCCGCTTATACTCCCATGTTCCAAAAACCTACATCCCCTCCCAACACAATTCCCACACCACAACTAATCCTAAAAGTAAATTAGACGAGGAGAACACAACGGGCCCAATGGAGGCCTAAGTGAAGAGCGCAAGCCCACCCTAACCAACCAACCAAGCAAGCTGACGGACAATATTCGTAAACTAACAACATGGTTAGAAAAGTTAAATGGACATAAAACGAAATTAATGGAAATGTCGATGCATACTTCCATTTTAATATAACGTCGCCGAATAGGAAGTCGAGAAAGTTGACAACTTTCTATACTTAGGAAGTGTAGTCTCGGCTGACCGCGGTGGCACCAAACTGGATGTGTGCAGCAGAATCGGGAAAGCTTAAGCTGCGTTCGGAATTCTATCCAAAATCTTTAGAAACAATGTTGTCAGCTTAAGAACTAAGTTGCGACTGTTCCGCTCCAACGTAGAATCGGTGCTGCTTTATGGGTGCAGTACTTGGAAGGTGGACACCATTAACACACGCAAGCTGCAAGCCTTCGTAAACAAATGCTTGAGAACCATCTTGAGGATTTTTTGGCCGAACCGCATCTCCAACAAAGAACTTTACCTGAAAACGGGCCAAGAACCTTTAAGCATTACTATTTACTATACAAAGGAGAATGGCAATGGATTAGACGCACCCTACTGCGCGAAGTCAGCTCCATTGCGAAATACGCCATACTGTAGAATACACTCACCCAGGCAGGCAGAATAGCGGACGCCCTAGGCAAACGTGGCACAGAACAGTTGAGGAGGAATCGAGCTCTTTAGGAATGAGTTGGAGGCAACTTAAAAGAGTTACAGAACTCCGAACAAGATGGCGCGCAGTCGTGGTTGACGCCCTATGCCCCCCGAGGGGTTAAAGGATCTAAGTAAAGTAAGTAGTTCAGCGGCAATTTGATATAACAATCTCTCTATTTAATGTTAATTGTAAGATATTGAAAACATTAATAAAATTTACTACTTCTTCTTTCAAATATAAAGGGTCCAACGAGAGGAAAGTTTAAATTTTTGCTACTGTACTGTAGCAGTCAAACCAATATAATAGGTCAATGGTAGAATGTCCGCCATTCTCATCGTTAAAATTTTTTTTCAAAAATCATGAAACGTAAAGGAGACTGTGTCGATTACTGGTGTGACACGTGTTGGTCCAGGTCGTTCAGCAGAAAGCATCAAGGCTGTTCGGCAGAATGCGGCGAATTTCAAGAAGCACTATGCAGCTTATTTTTACGAAAGATTTGCTGCGTATTCATGCTTCCAAAATCCAACTGACTCAAAAATTCAAGCCTATAGACCATATACAGCGAAGTGGACGAACTCTCTTGGCTCATTGAACAACACAAATGAACTGTATTAACAGCCACGTCAACAAGCAAAATTGCCACATTTAGAGTGACTAAAACCCACATCTGTTTCATGAGAAGGAAATGAATCCCAAACGTGTCACTGTTTGGTATGGAGCTAGAGGCGTCTCTTCAAATAGCGAACAGTATCAGGGAATAATAATAAGTTTTTTGTGCCTCAAATGGCTGGTATCACGTAAAACAATGGCATTATTCCACGAGACATTCCTTGTTCGTGTAACTGCCCTTTAGGGTTTTTTTTTTTTGTTGCGCCAAAGGATGTGGTTATCTTCCAAAGATACTAGTAGCCCGTGCTGCTAGCATGCTCGATTCGCACACCCGAATAATCGATGCCAGGAATGCGCCTACGTACTAATCCACACCCTGCACACTTCTACCACTCTCCCCGCGGGACTGCCGTTAGGTATTTACTTGCTCTCTCAATTAGGAGCTCTTTTTGTACATTCGTTATGAGTGTACAGATTTCCAGCCAATTCTCCTTTGACCGCAGCATTTGGTCTATAAGGAATGGTGGACATGGCAGATTGTTTCTCCATTCTGTAAATCGACTGCAGTGGAATATTGCGTGCTCTGTGTCTTCCTCTTGCTCTGGACAGCTATCATGTCCGAATCTGTGTAGGTACTTGCGATAGCCACCGTGACCCGCTTGGTCCAGACTTCGATGGTGGGAATCAGTTTATAGGTCCATCTGCCTTTTGGGCTGCTATCCCACCTGGCTTGCCACATAGCTAGTGACGTTGCTTCTCCTCCTCCTTTATTCTTCTGACAATACCTGCATCTTGATGACTCGAGATTCTCCTTGCGTTGATCCTTACCATCAAAATTTGCAAGAATGGCGATGGGGATCATTCCGGCTATGACACAGGCTGCTTCGTCCGATATTGTCCGGAAACCGCTGATTGTTCTTATCGAGCATAGCCTGTATGTTGACGACAGTTTTCTCCGTGTTTCTGTCGTCGCTAATGCCGCCGCCCAAACTGGGGCAGCATATAGGGGAACCGAGCTAACCACTCTGGATAGTAGAATCCGTCTAGCATATCCAGGGCCACCTATGTTTGGCAGTATTCGAGAAAGGGCTACCTGCAGTAGTGAAGCCTTCTTACTCGAGTATTCCAAGTGCGTTTTAAACCTTAATCTATTGTCGAGCATTACGCCTAAATATTTTAATGCTTCCTTGGAACTTATAGTCTGATTTCCGACTCGAAAATTCGCATATTCAACAGCTTTGCGGCTTGTACTAAGAACAGCCTCAGTTTTGTGGCCTGCTAATTCTAAGCCGGCGGTACCTAGGTTAGGTTAGGTTCGCTTGGCTGTCCGCACGGGAGTGCAGACACACTTAGACCAGTAAAGGTCCTTTGTGATACCTTGGATCAAAAACCAATTCGCCACTCATGGACTAACAGAACCAACCGGAGCTTTTGATAAAGCGATAGATGCACATGACGTCTAAGGACGCTATGTCACCAAGGACTTCAAGGAAGGGGGACCCTAAATGGAGCATTCTTTTATGCGACAGGGCTGGGCAGTTACATAGGAGGTGAGGGATACTTTCCTCCTCCTCCTCGTCCCTGCAGCTTCTGCAGAAATCATTTGAATAGAGGCCAAGTCTTTTGGCATGTTGGCCTATAAGGCAGTGTCCAGTGAGAACACCAACAACGCAGCTGATTTGTGATCGCTTTAGTTTGACCAACTCAGTACTGCGTTTAAGATCCAGCGTGGGCCAGATCTGTCTCGAGATGAGACACGTTGACACGTTTTCCCATCTGAGGTTGGTCTTGCTAATAGCATTCAGCTTTAGTAGATACTTACATGTAGCTAGGGGCATACCCAGGGACTGCCTTTCAGACAGAATCCTTAGAGTAGTGCCTTGTCTGGCGAGTTCGTCTGCCCTGCAGTTTCCTGGAATGTCTCTATGGCCTGGCACCCAGCATAGGTGAATATTGAACTGCTCTGTCATCTCCATAAGAGATAAACGGCAGTTGAGAGCGGCCTTAGAAGTGAATGAGCACGATTCCAGAGACTTGATTGCCGCTTGGCTATCAGTGAAAATGGTAATATCCCTGACAGATAGTACATTACGCTTCAGCCAGGACAGGGCTTCCTTAATCGCCATGATTTCCGCCTGAAAAATGCTACAATGATCAGGGAGCCGGAACGATAATTCGAGGTTGAGTTTTTCTGAGAAAACACCACATCCCACCCCGCCTTCGGTCTTAGAACCATCTGTGAAAAAGTGTACCGAGTTACCATCGATAGGGGGGGAATTGTCCCATACATCCCGTTCAGGGATGCTCGTACGGAAGTTACGGTCAAAACACATTTTCGGCGGGGTGTAGTCTGTATTTTCGTGCTTGAAGTTATGGAGATCAAGGATCGAGGAGTGGCCAGTGTGATAGCTAGACCACTGAGAGGAGGCTTTCAGACGGATGGCCGTACAGGCAGCGATCTGTTTACTGAAAATATCTAGGGGCAGCAAGTTGAACATAATATCCAGTGCCGCTGAAGGAGTAGACCTCAGTGCACCGCTGATGCACATGCATGCAGCTCTTTGCACCTTAGCTATTTGAGTGAGGTGGACAGCCCTGTTGAGAGCGGGCCACCATACGATCACGCCATAGAGTAAAATAGGCCTGATAACGGACACCTACAGCCAGTGAGTGATTTGAGGTTTCATACCCCAGCTCCTACCAATAGCCTTTTTACAGGAGTAGAGAGCTACATTGGCTTTCCTGACGCGTTCTAGTAGATTGGCTTTCCAGTTTAGTTTTCTATCCAAAATAAGACCCAGATATTTTGCTTTGTCAGTGAAGGTCAGACTGGTGCCATTTATCTTGGGAGGGTCTATGAGTGGAATTTTATATTTCCTCGTGAAGAGGACGAGTTCCGTTTTGTGGGGGTTGACCCCCAGTCCACAATTTGAGGCCCATCTGGTGAGCCGAAGGAGAGCATATTGGAGGATTTCCTTGAGAGTATTTGGGTGCTTACCAGAGGCAGCGATGGCAACGTCATCAGCACAGGCGATCACTTTGCATCCTCTCTTGTCTATGTCCACCAGTAGCTTATTCACTACCAGGTTCCACAGAAGAGGTGACAGGACACCACCCTGGGGTGTGCCGCAGCAGACAGTTCTTCAGGCCGATGCACCGCCCAGCTGTGTGTTAATAATCCTGCATGTGAGCATTTGATTGATTAACACTCTGAGCGAAGTATCCACTTTCAGATCTGTAAGTGCGTCGATGATCGCTTTTGGTTCGACGTTGTTGAACGCACCCTCAATGTCAAGGAAAGCCACCATAGTGTATTCTTTAATACTCAAAGACTTTTCAATGATGCGCACAAGCGAATGTAAGGCTGTCTCAACCGATTTGCCTTTGCAGTACGCATGCTGGGACGGCGAGAGCAAAACTGGGTTAATACTCTGTCGTAAGTGGATATCAATTAGCCTTTCTAGAGTTTTAAGTAGAAAGGACGATAGACTGATGGGTCGGAGATCTTTTGGTTCCACATGCGAGCTCCTTCCTGCTTTAGGTAAGAAGATGACCTCCACCTCGGTCCATAGTTTGGGAATATAGACCAGATTTAGACAGCCTGACATGATGACTTTGAGCCATGGAAGCACAATGTCCTCGCATTGCTGTAATTCTGCAGGAATAATACCATCCGGTCCTGGGGATTTGAAGGGCTTGCAGCTGCGCACGGACCATTGAATCTTTTCTGTGGTTAACTAAACCTGAAGAGTTACTGTACCTCCAATGATGAGGCCAGTTTTAAGGCTCTCCGCTTTAGCAATCAAGCTCCCTAAGATGTCTGGAGGGAGTGGGCCCACTTGATCGTGACCCAGATAGGCCGATACCAGCCAGTAATTTCTTGATCGTAATTCCAGGTTGGTAGCGACTATGTCTTGATTGCTGAAATTAGAGAGTAAAAATACATTAAGATGGGTCCTTGCAAGGATACAGGATCTCGGTTTACCTTCTTCCCTTGCGTAGAACAGTTTATAGTATGGAGTCTTGAGGCCACAAACACGGTTACCAACAACCCATGGTTCCTGGATCAAGACAAGGTCTTCTCCATTTTTATTAAGTCGGAGAATAAGGGAGGCCGAGGCCGTGATGGAGTGATGTAGGTTAATCTGAAGGATTCGCAGCATTTGAGCTACTACTCGGTTCAGAAACCGTTATCACGGTGTTGTTGGCTTCATCTGAGTCTGATGACAGGAGGTCATCCTCGAGAGAGAGGCCAGTAGGGTCACTGTCCATCTCCGTGTCCGTCAGGCTAAGACTGACCCCCAGGAGAGATGGTGAGGGAGGAGGAGGATCTGAAAAATCCAATTTGGAAATGGCGTCGACCATCTCCGTGTCCGTCGACTGGGGGTCGACCCCCAGTAGAGATGAAACGTTACCAGGTAGCGAGGGAACGAGTGGAGAGATGTTAGTCTCTGATGTGGAGGGGACCACATCCTGTTTGGGAGGTGCTCTCCCTAGCTCTATCTCGTCGCATTTGTAAACCTTTAGGGTGATGGAGCTGAAGCCATAATTTATGACTCCATTTGAAGAAGCTAAGGGGGCCAGAGACTCTTCATTGATAACAATGATCACGCTTCTTACGTCTCCTCTCGGCTCTTCCACTTTAGCAATCTTCCAGTTGTGCGTGGGAAGGGAGCTGTTATTGGACCTTATAATTTCTAGGATCACCCTAGAGTCAGAAGGTTCGGCTGGAATGGTGGCGCGTGTCCTGGGTCGGTTTGGAATTTGGTCCTTTTCCACGACCTCCAGTTTTGCGCTTGGCCAGACTTGCCCCAAACTGGAGACAGCCATTTTGAAGAGATCTTTCGATCTCTGATCAGCACAGGCAATTAGTTTGACATGCCCTTGATGCCAGCCACCATCCCTGCAGGAGATATCAGGGCCGGGATGGTCACGACGGATTTGGAGAAAGGCTGTGGCAAGTCTTATCTCAGCCTTCCTCCACTTATCCGCAGTAATGCTGCCATCTGGATCGCTGTGGTCGATGACCGCGACTACCAAGTGTGCCTTAAGCACTTGGTTAGAGGGCCTGGAGATAGTACTGGGAGGTACTATCTTTGTTTTCTTGGACAAGGTGGGAGACTCATCCTGAGATCTTTGTCGTTTAGACGTTGATTCCATGTTGGATGCGTCGGAGGGGAGCTGGACACGTTTAGTTGCCCAGCTGAGAGAGGTCTTATGTTTTTGTGATCTCTCTACCTCAGGGATAGCCTGAATACGGCGAATTAGCTTGTAGGCTGGCCGTCGATCTTGGTAGGAGATCTTCGATGGGGCGAAATTCCGCGAGCTCGAGGCCGAGCAGTCCGTCGCCCCTGAAAGGGTTTTTTGAGGTGGATGTGAATCCTTCGCGGTGGGGGGAGCAGCGTGCCGTAAGCTCGAGGCCGAACAGCTGGCTGCCCCTGAGGGTGTAGAAGAGGTTTGGGGGTTATCCCCTCGCGTCTCATGGCCTGGATTTTTGCTCTGACCAGGTATAGATACCAATGTTCTAGCAGCCGGCGTTACAGATGCGTGTTCAGTGGGCCTGGGAGCGGCCGCTTGCTCGCGACTGCTTGCAGAACTAGTGCCAGGCCTCAAGGCCAATGCGCTAGCTAAACTTGCACCCGTTGAGCTTGCAGGAGCGCTATCCAGGTGACTGGAAGGCGGTTTTTCTAGAGGACCGTCCTCTTTTGGAACTTTTTTTGGTTTTTTATATTTTTTGTTTTTTTAATGTTTTGGTTTTTGTTTGTAATCATGTTTGGACCCACGAGTGGCGGAGAAAGGTAGGTCGACCTGCACAGAGATCCGCATTATGCAGGCAAGGCAGGCTAATCCGGAGGTTGCCAGGTAGTCCGGATACTCCGTTGGCGACTGAGCTATTTGAATGGGCCCTCAGCCAGGTTGATTCTCGGCACGGGTCGTATGACACCTTAATCCAGCCCAGGGGAGAATGGGAAAGATGGGATAGTGGGATTTGGATAGGGAGGAGAGGGTTGACTACCTATTGGTTTCAGGACTCATCTGGGGATAGTTCCCGAGAATCATTGACCTTACTCAGCCCCTACACCGCAGCAAGGTTGGCAGTCCAGTAGGGGCGGCGGTACCTAACTAGTATTCAATTTTTCGATTGCTTCGTTTGTTGCTGATTCTATTTCGTGGATATGTTTAGCCACGGTGACTACGGCGATGTCGTCAGCAAACCCGATTATATTAACTCCTTGTGGTAGTGGTAGTCGCAGGACTCCGTCGTACATGATATTCCATAGGAGAGGGCCTAGTACCGATCCTTGCGGGACCACTGCCGTGACGTTGTAGTACTTTACATGCATCGTGTAGCTCCTCCCGTGTTATAGCAGGGATGTGCTCTGCGTTGGTGTCTCTGATTATATCACACAGAGTAGATGGTCGATGGGGGAATAGGTGCTATATTATTGATCTCAACATAATTGGGCAAGTTATTTGTGGAGACCTATGACCTTTCATCTTTGTCATCACCATTCTGTACGCATACCCCAAGGGTTTATGTCTGCTTCGTTACAGAGTCGTTTAAAACATATTGTTTTGCTCCCTTTGATCGCCATTTTCAAGTCGCGTCTCGCCCGTTTGAATGTGTCTAGACGCTCCTGAAAGTCAACTCTTCCCCTCGATCGTTGGACTCTGCGTCGGGCTTGTGAACATCTTGCCCTGAGTGTTTTCATCTCCTCGTTCCACCAGTAGCATGGTGCCCCTTTTTTACTAGCTGTTCTTCTGGGCATTGCTGCATCGCACGCTGTTGTGATAGTGCGGGTGAGTTGGGACGAGAGAACCTCCGCTGTTCCGCTGAGAGTTATGGTATCGGTGTTCATCATTTCCTCGAAAGTGTCTTTGTCGAAGAGTTTCACCTTCCATTTTGGGCCTGTTAATTTAGGGCGTTAGAAGGTTGGTTGAGCTTACTTAATATCGATCAATATCGCCTGGTGGTCGCTATGTGTGTATTCCTCGCTGAGTCGCCATTTGGTGTTGCGCAGAAGAGAGTTGCTCACAATGGTTATGCCAATGATTAACCCCATACCTGCTTTCCGATATGTGTTTGCGCGCCCCTTGTTTGTGAGCACTATTTCCAGTGACGCAAAGGTTTCCAGTAGAATACGCCCTCTGGCATTCGTGAGCCTGCTACCCCACTCCGTTGCCCATGCGTTGAAGTCACCGCCTATTACCACTGGGGTTCTACCGCGTGCGTCGGTGATTAGGCTATCTAGCATTGTCTGGTATTCACTCGTCGTCCAGCTTGGTCGAGCACAACAGCTGTAGAAGTTAATACCATTTATTTTTGCCCGTACAAAGCCATCCGCCTGTTCATTGGTTTCCTGGAAGGCATGCCTTCCACATATACATATTGCAGCTTGTTTGGTTTTGTCGCCAATCCAAATATTACTGTCGAGATTTTTATAAGTTTCGCTAATCAATATGATGTCCGCTCCCTCATCCTTAGCCGTTTGTGTCAGGAGGTCCTGGGCTATCTTACAATGATTCAGATTAATCTGTATTATCTTCATGATGATTTAGTGCTGATGGCTCTCCTGAAGACCGGGCATTTGCTGCTACCAGCCACATGTTTTGCATCTTCTGCGTGATCCTTTCTACAGAACATGCATGATGGCTCCTTTTCACAATTCTTTGCAATGTGGCCTTCTGTTCCACATTTTCGCCATAGCTTCGAGCGGTCCTCTTCGTTTTTACATTGCCCGGCTAGATGACCAAACTCTAGGCATTTGAAGCATTTTTAAGCAGAATCCGTTCGCGGATGCGACAGTTAACCCAGCCGATTTTAATTCTCCCGGCTTCTATCAGCTTTCTTACGTCTTCCGCGGGAAGGCTGATTGTTGCTGTTTGTGTTCCTCCGTACGCCTTTCGCAGGGATAGAAAGTCCGCTGGTGAAGCTTTCACTCTAAACTGGTGGTTTATGGCATCGATTATGTCATGCATTGTAGTGACTTCATCTAGTGTAGTACGGTGCGTGAGTGTCCTTACACTTGCTTGATCCGATAAGGCTTCGCTGATAACGTCTTTAAACTCAGTGGTCTTCGTTCCCGTCTCCTTGAGTTGTATTAGGAGGTTCTCCCTTCTGTGTCCTCCTGATTCTAGAGACCGCCTTTCCAACTGCTTCCAGTTTGGGATCTGCCTTTACTATACGTAGTATATCCGCGTAAGAAAGACCCCTGTTGCTTTGATGACGATAGCGTCCGGTTTAGTTTTTGTGGCCTCTTGCTGCCTTTTTTTTACGGTATTCTTCTTGGTGATATTTAACCATTCGTCTTTTTCTGTCGCCTGTTGTTTGCTTATCGTTGCTTTTACCCGCTTATCTGTGGCTATTGGAGTCTCGACCCTGCCGGCTGTCATATCATCCTGCTTGGCGTTTGCCAAAGATGCATGCTTCTGCTTCCGCTTTGCCTCCGGGGGTTCGCTGACGGCAACACCGTTTGATGGGTGTTTCTGCTTCCGCTTTGGCTCCGGTGGTTCGCTGTCTGCAACCTGCCTTCTCTTAGGTTCTAGTGTTGACTTTAGCCAGGGCGAGGTTTGTGAGGAGAGCTCGTAAAGAGCTCTGATCCTTTCAATGACGTCTCGCATCGCTTGGTGGATGGTGCGCCTTTTTCCGTCTTCCAGCATTTCTACTAGCCCAGTGACTTTATTCTAAGGTGCGCAGGTGTTCTCCGCACACCCCAACGAAATCCGTCTTAATGCAGAATTAATTTGTATCAAAAATTCTCAATTAAAAATACTGCTTCAACATCCATTTCTGTTCACTCTGTTGCGCCGCACCGTCCTAGCATAGCCAAATCAACCAAACACCGCAATCACAATCGCAACCCCAAAGCTACAATCGAACACAAATTGAAGTTGAACACAATGTTCTCCCTCCTCTTTTCGGAGCACACAAATCGAAACCGCCGCGCGCGACTTATATTAGTTGATTTTATAATCAACTAATTTCCAAATAAAATAAATTAAAGACTTAAACGTTTATTAAACTTCAGTTCAAAACACAAAATTAAACTATTAAAATAATTTTAATTTATTTTTTTTTATTGGAGAGAAACGACCGACTCTTTAGAGTGAATAATTACAACTCAACTTCTTAACTTAATTATGTTTCTAGAGAAGTGTCGTCGATCGGAAATTTACCCAATCATCAGTTTTTATTTCTTCAAGTATTTAATTTTTATTTGTTCAAGGCTGCTTTGGTCGACAGTTTCATCAGCCGTTGAACTTGAATTCATACCTGCAGCATTTCCGCTGCAATTGTTAATATCAGCTTTTTTATATTTTGAGTAAATTTCCGATGCTGACGTAACTCCTCCTTCCTTAGTTTCAAGATTCTCCTGAATCTTATTAATTACTTTTACTTTAGTTGTTCTTTGTTTTTTACATTTAATCAATACAAAAATTATTATTACTATAATTACAATAAGAAACGTAGAGCTTCCTATTCCATAACTAGCCCATTTGTGGTATTTCAGTTCTTTTATTTCTTTAATATTTTCTTCTTGTTTTATCGCAATTTCTTCAAACGTAATTTTGTTTTCTGTGAGTAACGAAACTTCGGTTTTTGGAATTACAAATCTTTCTTTATATTCGAAAATATTGTTTTGAAATTTGTTGTTATCTAAATATATGCTACAATTATTAAATGTTATAAAATAGTTTCCGTTAAGTATATTTTTCCGTTCGTCACAAGTGCTATTGAGCTGTTTGTTTTTAACATTTTTAAGAATTAACAAGTTGTCGTCTAATGATATAATTTCTTCCTTAACATTTGTTATAAGATTACATTTTTTCACATATATACAATTTCTACTTAACTTTAGTTCTTTTGTTGATTGATTTTCTTTGAATGTATATGTTTTGTTTTGTATTTCTACTACATATTCGAGTTCTGCGTCTATTTCTTTATTATCTTTATTTGTCATTGGAACAACAATTTTTTTATCTACTTGGATCATATCTCTTGGTACTTTGATGGCAAAGATTATTTTATTTCTTTCAAGTTTAGCTATGCCTAATTTTAGATTTAAAAGTTTCTTAAAATCAATTTTATATTGGGTTATTTCATCATTAGTTAATATGTTTGGATGTAAAACTCCACTTTTAGCTGAGGCAATATTTTCTTGTATGTGCTCGACCTTCTCTTTTAGAATATTTATTTTAAACATCAAATCTAGAAATGTGGTTTTTAAAAACAGATTTTTGTAACTTAGGTCTACAAGGCCTAACCGTTCTTTTATTTTCTCTCTATCTAATTCGATAGTGTTCTTTAAAAGCAAAAACGTTTCATTAAAATTAGTATTTATTTTTATTTGTTTATTCATATTATTGATAAGTTCATGATTATTTGAATCTGTAACAGAAAAATGGTTTTCAATATCCTGTCTATCCTCATCATCCATGGTTCCATATATCCATTTGAATCCTTTCCCTATCATATTTACTAAACCTCGACGAGTTCTGTGTAAAGATATACTTCCTACCATGTTTCTAACTGTTTTTATTTCATTGAGTAATATCTGCCTGTCATTATCAAGTCTACGAGTAACTGTGTCTACATTTAGTTCTAATTCGTTTACTAGCTCAAGAATTTCTAAGGGATCTATAATATGCAGGATAATGTCATACTTACTGACTATTTCTACGGAATCTACTTTGATCTCTGCAAATCCCACACTAGAGTCAATTTTTTCGATCATCATCGTTTGGTACGTCGCCGGAATGAGGATCAGGATCAACGTGCATATGAGTATCGTCTGTGAATTTGAATGGTCTTTTAATATTACTCTCATGAATTCCTTTTAATTTGTATTTTCTAAATTTTGGTTTCTCTTTATGTCTTAAATTAGCGTAATTTTTTATAAAACCTTCGTCTCTAGTCTCTTCGTACTCCTCTCTCTGAATGTTTAATTTATTGATTACTTTATTCTTCTTATTAAGCATTCTATTATATACTTCTATCTTGTCTACCCTACCTTCTTGGATATCTAGTGGTTTGGTTTTAACTGTGGAATGATAACTTTTGTTATAAAATGCTATGGCTTTTAAAATGTTTGTCTTAATAGGGTCTTTG
This sequence comes from Blera fallax, assembly GCA_946965025.1. Lineage (NCBI taxonomy): Eukaryota > Metazoa > Arthropoda > Insecta > Diptera > Syrphidae > Blera > Blera fallax. The sequence continues at coordinate 22,244,229 of OX337248.1, read as the reverse complement.
TTTTCTATATTAAGGGCTCTTACTTTTTCTGTTAAAGTGTTATTTAGTCTCTCTATATCTGAATTGCCTGTATGATTATTGGGTTTTACAAAGTGTATATCTATATTTTCGTCTTTACAAAATTGTTTTATATTAATGCTTTTGAATTCATAAATTAGCTTTTTAATATTTCCTTTAAAGGATATGAGTTGTCTAATTTTTTCTATAATTGTTTGGTTGTTTCGATCTTCTAAATAGAATCTAACAGCGTGCTTTGAGAACTTGTCAATGAATATTAAGAATGAGTGTTTACTATTTACATATATATCCATATGTATGATTTGATTAATGTCAGACGGTGTTTCTGTGATCTTATACTTATTTTTAATAGGATTTCTATCATACTTTGCGGCAGTGCAAGTGTCGCAATTATTTAAAACTTTATTTACAAGTACTCTTAGGTCTGGGTAATATATTATATTTTTAAGACCCTCATAATTTTCTACTATACCTGCATGTCCCGTTTCATTCTTGTGATAAAGGGCTATCTGTTTTACTGCTTCTTCCTCACTTTTCATATCTTTCGCAAAGTTTGTACATTTAACAAACTTAATGTCCTTATTACTTGAGAATAATTCTATTAGCTTTTGCTGTAAAATATTGTATTTTGGATCTGGCAGTTCTGAGTATATGGCTGTTTTGCCTTTAGTAATATATCTTCTCAGAGTATTAGCTAAATTAGTTTCTAGGTCTCTATTGTCTAAAAATATTCTCCTATTCTTAAAAACTTCCTCATAATCCTTAACTTTTGTGTCTACTAATATTATTTGATTTCTAAATCTATTTACTACCGTATCTAAAATGTGTATATGATCCTCTAAATTCTCTTGCTGAGAGTGAATAGTCTGCATCTCTAAAGACTCATTATTATTTATTTCATTTTGGATACTTGAATCATCAGTATCGTCCATGAGTAATTCGGCAAGTGAGGTGTTTTTTCTTTTATTCCCTCCTCTTTTGACAATTTTTTCGACTGTGTTAATCTCGTTAGTTCCTTTATTTATTCTGCTAAGAAAGTCAGCTATTTTGTTTTCACTCCCTTTTATATATTCAATTTTAATGTCATATTCCCCTAACTGAACAAGCCACCTTTGTAGTCGAGGATTTATATCCTTTCCTGTGTGTTTAGCCTGCAGCCATTTGATGGGCTGATGATCCGTTTGTAAATCAAATTCTTTTCCAAATAAATAGGGCCTGAAATACTTTGTGCCCCAGACTATTGCAAGCAGCTCCTTCTCTATGGTAGAATAATTACGCTCATGTTCATTTAATGTCCTCGATGCGTAGCACAAAGGGTGTCCTTGTTGTGTTAACACAGCACCTAAAGCGAAGTTACTTGCGTCAGTTACCAATTTGAAGCGTTTTTTGAAATCAGGGTATTTTAAGATTGGATAATCGGTAATAATTTCCTTTAGTTTTTCGAATGCAGAAACATAGTTAGGGTCGTTGAGGTTAATTTTTAAATTCTTTTTTAGGTACTTTACCATAGGGTATGCGACTTTGGCGTAATCCCTGATGAATTTTCTATAGTAACCTGTTAATCCAAGGAAAGATTTAATTTGCTTTAGGGTTCTTGGAAGTTTTAGGTTCCGAATAACAGTGATTTTTGCGGGATTGGGCTTTACTCCTTCTGAAGTGAGTGTGTGCCCTAAATATTCCGTTTCTTTAGCTAGAAAGTTGCATTTGTCAATCTGAATTTTAAGACCTGCTCTTTTGAGGGTTTCAAAAATTTTTCGAAGGTTGACTAAGTGCTCCTGGAGTGAGGTGCTAAAAATCAAGATGTCGTCTAAGTATACGACACAAATTTTATTTATGAAGTCTCTAAGGATTGAATTCATCAATCTTTGAAATGTTGAAGGAGCATTTTTTAAGCCAAATGGCATCCTCACATATTCAAAGTGACCGAAAGGTGTTGAAAATGCTGTCTTTTTCCTATCCTCAGGTTTGACCAAAATTTGGTGGAAACCTTTAGCCAAATCGAGTGTAGTAAAATAATGCGACTTCCCTAATTTATCCAATATCGTGTCGATATTGGGTATTGGGAATTTGTCGCTCACCGTGACTTCATTCAATTTTCTATAATCGATGACAATTCTCCATTTTTGTTTCCCGTTTTTATCTATTTTCTTTGGTACGACCCAAAGCGGACTATTATATGGCGAATTACTTTCTACAATGATTCCCTGTTCTAGCATTTCATTTATTTGACGCTGAATTTCTTCTTCATGAACCTTTGGGTACCGATAAATTTTTGAATATACCGGATTGTTAGTTGTTGTTACAATTTCATGAGTAATCTCATGAGTAAAGGTTAACTGGTCACCTTCTTTGTAGAATAGGGATTCATATTTTTTTAGAAGTTTTTGAATTTGGTTTTTTTCTTCCGCATTTAAATGATCTAAGTGTATGTCATTGTCTAATGCACCACTTTCAAGAGCACAAATGCTATTAATGTCAAATGGAAACTTATTGTGGAGAAGAGTCAATTTATTTCTATTGACATCCAAATATTTATCTTCTAAATTTAATTTTGCCCCTAATGGTTTTAATACATTTAGTCCTAAGATTGCGTCATAATCTCTATGGGCTAAATCAACTATTCTCCATGTAATAGTTCCTTCCATACTAAATTCTGTTGGAATAGGAGTAATTATTTTATTCGTTACTCTTCCAATTCCAGTAATGGTTGAAAAATGTTCTGGGTGTTGTAGGGGAACTTCTTCGAAATCATTTAAAATTTTAGGCCTAATAACACTTGTCGTGGATCCTGTATCGATGAGACATCGTATTTTCTTTTTGTTGATTGTTAAAGAAATCAACGGAAGTTTGTTCTCCGAGGCTTTTGGTGAAAATTTACTTTGTCTTGGATATTTTCGATCGGCATCATCTCCTCCGCCGATATGTTATTTTTTCTTGGAGACTCTTCCTGCGAGTAACTTGTCTCTTGGATATTGTCAATTGACATCATCTCCTCCGCCGATGTGTTATTATTTCTACGCGAAATTCTTGAATTTTGGAAATTTGGAGTTCTATAAGTGTTGCTAGAACTACCATGAGTTTGATTTCTTTGGACAATCGAATTCGGATTAGGAGTTTGAGAGCGAGTGAAATTTGTCTGTGTTTGATTATTATAATTTGAGTTTCCTGTCCCATTTCTACCTGTTGCAAATCGCGAATTATGATTTAATACTTTTTGATGGTTATTTTTTCTATGGTGTACATCTATACATCTAAAGTCATCTAACAGTCTTAATCTAGCGTACTTATTATAAATTGCTATCATACTAGAATTTTCCTCAATGTGAGCCCTAATATTTCCATTTATTTTTTCGATCAGTATTTCTGTGAGATCTCTATCTATATTTTCTGGCTTATAAATATCTGGTTTCCTATCATCGAACTCGTACATTTCGTTTAATTGATAGCTTATATTCCTAAATTCATTAAATAACTCACTTAAGTTACTAACCTTAACAGCACGGCAGTAATTGAAGAGTTCTGCGTAACTTCTATGGGGCTGGAAATGTTGCTTCAATCTGGTTGTTACGCTGCTCCAATCAGGGCTGTCTCCTAGCTGCCGAATGCATCTGCCAGCTTCTCCCTGGATCTTCTCGTTGATGACGATCTGCAGTCCGAAGAATCGAAGATGGTGGTCATCGTTGCACAATAATGATGTCGTTTCCACCGACTTTATAAACGATGACAATGAATAATCGTCTGTTCCCTTAAATGGTTTCAAGTGTCTAAATTGTGCCAAGACACTTTCGGGACTTAGTTGGATTAAAGGTCGTTGAGCTGGTTGTTGGGGTTCTTGCTGTGGCTGTTGTTGTTGTTGCTGCTGCTGCTGTTGTTGATATTGGCTTAGTTGTTGCTCCTGTTGCAGAATTATTCCTTGCAACTGCTGAATCTCGTTTCTCAACTCTTCCATTTCTAGTTCACTAAGATTGTGTCTATTACCGTCGAAAAGTTTATTTAACTGAACTCGCATTCGATACAAAATGAAGTTATTTAATATTATTTTTTTTTTCCACTCTTTCACACCTCAATTATTAATTTCTTTCTACTGGGTGGTGGAGGGGTTCGTGGAAGGTTTTTCACTTTTGAGCGTTTTTTGTTTTTGAAAGTTTAATGCTAATATCTTCGGATATAAGAAGCACTATTTTTTTTTTTTTTTTCCGACTGCGCCACTTATATTAGTTGATTTTATAATCAACTAATTTCCAAATAAAATAAATTAAAGACTTAAACGTTTATTAAACTTCAGTTCAAAACACAAAATTAAACTATTAAAATAATTTTAATTTATTTTTTTTTTATTGGAGAGAAACGACCGACTCTTTAGAGTGAATAATTACAACTCAACTTCTTAACTTAATTATGTTTCTAGAGAAGTGTCGTCGATCGGAAATTTACCCAATCATCAGTTTTTATTTCTTCAAGTATTTAATTTTTATTCGACAGTTTCATCAGCCGTTAAACTTGAATTCATACCTGCAGCATTTCCGCTGCAATTGTTAATATCAGCTTTTTTATATTTTGAGTAAATTTCCGATGCTGACGTAACTCGCGCGCAACTTATCCACACCAAAGTGTTACAAACAATTCAGTTTGACGTCGACTCGCTAAGTTGTTCTCCAGCAGAGTATATCTACTTACAGTGAGTAGGGACACCAGAGTATATCTACTTACAGTGAGTAGGGACACTCTCCACACATATGCAAATGCTACTAACACAAGAAAAACCTAAAAAAAAAAACGTACAATAAGCGAAAAGAAGTAAAAAGTATTGATTTTAACCTTATGTGCGATCTCTTATAAAAAAATGAGGACACAACACAATTTGCCAGCACGATCACATACGGCTCTATGCGTAAGATACATAAATGTGGTTTTCCCATAATGTTTTTTTAAAGGCGGGCTGGAGTGACTGTCAGTGTAGTAGTATTTTTCTTCTCCATGCTGGTATGAATTGAAGTATACGGGGTGACCAGCTTTGCTTTCGTATAGTAGGTTTTGTTTGTGTTTTTTGTCAGTGGTTATTGATTTTATGGGCTTAGTTATGGATTTTCAAAATAAATATTTCACTCTAGGAAATGCAATTGAACCTTTCAGCTTTGCTATGACGTCGATAAATATCATATTTGACGATTTTAAGTTTTATTGTCAACCCTTTTTATATGCTAAATTTTATGGCAGATGGTCACACTAATTATGTAGTCAGACTGGAGCGCGGTTTGTTTACATTTTCTTCGCACGTCTTTTTAAAGGCGGGCTGGAGTTGGATTGTTATCAGTTGTTCGATAACTTGCATTGGAAGAAAAACGGGTGTCGCGTGTGTAACAGTCAAACTGAAAGACTTAAAGAACATTAAATATTATTACAATCAAGTGTAAGTGCAACGTTAAATATAATAATGGGAAAACATTATTTTAAATGTTTGGCGTGCGGGCGAGAGGAGAAAGAAAACGTTGGTGTCAAATATTTTAGTATACCGGAAAATAGTGAGAGGTAAGCATATTGAAACATTTATTTCAGCAAAGCAAAAGGTAAAACATCTTAAGTCGACTTAAGTTGTTTTCGTTTTTTTTGTGTATCTTGTTGAAAATGGACTTAAGATGTTTTACCTTTTCAGTCGAGTTATAATTCAGGCAACAAAAAATATAAAACTGTGTTGTATTTCTTCATTTTTTTTTAGAAAAGCAAAGTGGTTTGCTTCCGTTAACAAACAACATTTATTACATGAAAAAATTTCGAAGGACTTTAGAATCTGCGAAAGACATTTCTCGAATGACTGTTATGGCAAGTCAAAGCTGCGTTTGAAATAGTCGGCAACACCTAATTTGGATATTTTGAAAAGTGTTACCCATATAACAAAAGGTAATGAAAATATCCAAATGATGGAGAGCTTTGTGGCGAAAGAAGCGGAAACAGGCGATATTCAAAATAATGAATCTGTCAATGCTCCAGTGGAAGCACCGGAATTAGATGAGCCACTTAGTGAAGGTATTGCAGTCATTGAGGTTTTTGACGAGTTTACCATATTCTGAAGAAATTTAATAAAGATAACAAAAAAACTAACAACAAACATAAATATTTAAGTGTAACACACATGTGAACTATATAATTACAAAATGTGTAATAAAGAATGATGAGAAAGTGATTTTTGATTTTTTTTTGGTGTCACCCTGTGCCACATTTCAAATTAGTTCTTCTTCTCTTCTATCCCTCTTTCACTACAGCATTTATACTGCCGTCTATTTCTCGTGTCTGTGAGATATAGCGGTACTCAAAATTGTAAACTGATAAGAAACACGTGGAGAGTGTCCCTACTCACTGTAAGTAGATATACTCTGTTCTCCAGTTACTAGAGCACCAACCCAAAGGAAATCTCCATATAGAAAAAAATTCTACCACATTCAAAGTCCCAACAACCGCCTGTAAAAATACATGAATTTGGGTTCTCCAAATCATGGCGCACATCAGTTACCTGTGAGAATGAGAATGAAAAAAGTTTCTTTGGTTGCATTTTGTTCGATTCTCTTCCTTAACACATATTAATTATTGTCAGTGTGACCATAGTGGAATATAATATTCCATTTGTGCAAAAATTTTTTTTATTGGAGTAATACCCATATTTGGTTTATCATGTTTTACATTTTGTATAAAATAAACCCTTATTTATTTTTTTATTAAGGTGTATTTACCAAGTGGAATAAAAAAATATTGAAGTGGAATATAAATATTCCACCTCCCCAGGTGAGTGGAATATTTTTGAGAGAGGCTAATGGTCACACTGGTTATTGCTCGATGTACTCTATATTTGTAGAACCTAGAACCCCATATTGACTGAACCGAAAGCAAACAGCAACACAACACTATTCATTAAATTGATAGATTTAATCAAATCTTAAAATTGGAGAGGAAAGCTATTAGCTCGAACTTACAATGGTGCAGCAATTATGTACATATGTATGCCCAGTGATTTCAATGGAACACAAGCCAGGGTTAGAGAGCAAATGTAATTTTCCCACGCTGTAAGGCTTACATTTTAAACCTTGTTTTCGCAAATTTCCTTCATATATAATTTGTTATTAGTTTGTCGAGACTATTGTCCCTTTTTTTCCAATCAACTAAGAGAATTTTTTTTTGGAACAAATTGTTAAGCGCAGACTCCCAACAGTCGTCCCCACGAGATTAGTTTCATCTCGACTTGTTAATATGGTTCATACTTATGTATGATTTGACCATATTATTGGAAGAAATGATTGATGATGCAATTACTTGGGGTGCCGAAGCAGGATGATTTACAATTTCTTAATACATACGTTCAACATATTTTTTGGTTTAACACATTTAATGGCACCTGAATGTACATATGTATTTTCATTTACCTACCGATGTATTGTTTAACGTATTACAAACAAAATCATTCGACATTCACTATTGCTGTGACAAAATTGAAATAACAAAAAAGCAAATTTTAAGAGCAGATCGCAGTTTCAAAATTAGTGCTAAAAATGTTATTAATCCAAATTCAAAATGAGGCGAGTATTTAACAGGTTTTGAGTTGCGATACAGGCGAGTAGGTATATTTTGATATTTTGAAATTATTGATACTTTGTCAACACAAATGGATGCAAAATTCAAGTCCCTGACGGATTTAAAATTTTTGGAATTGTTGAGTCAACAAATTTTAGTATATACGAAAAAAGTTTTTTTTTGAATTCGTTAAGCTTAAGAATGAGTTAAATGTGCGCAACTCCAAAGCATTTTCGTAAAAAACATGCATTCTTGGATTCCTTCAGAATATAAATTTAAAAGATACATTCTCAAAAATTTTTAAGCTGAACTCTTTAATGCTAGCAATACCAACAACAAACAATTCAGTTGAAAGATTGTTTTCTGCACTTAAGCGAATAAAATCTTATTCTAGAAACACGACGCACGCTTGAAAAAAGATTATAGGCTACAGCTTTGATTTCCATGGATAAAATATTACTTAAGAAAATAAAAACAAGATCAGTTTCTATGATAAGGTTGGGAAACTTTTGTGAAAAAAACTAAATGTATTGGACTTACGTACAGACGTTATTATCTAACAAAAAAAAGTGTAGAACACCCTGCTGAGAACATCACGGCACGTCCCTGTACTAGCCTCCTAATTTGCTCACCTAGCTTGTGGAAATCAGACTGCTGGACGGATGGTTCGACCGTCACGTTTCTTACTGTGGGTGACTCGCGTCGTTCCGTGCCTCCTTGTACTGGGTCGGTCTTAATGTTTTGTGATCGTTTGGGTTTTTCCTTTTTGTTTGTCTATTATTATAGCATTATACTATAATATACTATAATAGTAGACGATAAATTGTGATATTTGTATCTATGTGGAACCTCTCTTCCGGGGGTGAGAAATTGCTTGCTCCACGGTGTGGCGGGTGCGTCCGGATCTTGCCATTTGCTCAAAACTGTATCCCTCGTAGCCACAATGAGGTGGGAAGCACATATATGGAAGACGGTGCTTACTCGTCTTGTCACAGAGAGTTCATAGGGGTTCCTTTGACCTTTTCAGCCACGCCCTCCTTCTCTACCGCTCTTGGTAGGGGACTGCTTATTGGGTATTCGCAGCTAACCTTCATTTCTGTAGGCCGTTCAGTATCCGCCACCTGTGACCCCCACAGTTGCCTGAGCTTAGCATCACCAACCCGTCCGACTTGGTGCCCTTTATGCTGATCAGAATTGACTGTCTAGATCGTGCGATTTAACATTTGGATTTCTTTCTCTGGCATTTTTTGAAACCCTGACACAAGTTTTGAAGGAATAGATTAGACGCTGTATCAGTGCAATCAAGCCACAGCTGTACAAATACAAATACTTGGCGCAACAGACCGAATTGTTTTTCGCAACCATTCGTGCTGTGTATGTTATATTTTTCAACACAAATGGAAAGGGCCTACAGTTTAGAGCCATATCCTAAAGGCAAATTGAGAAGCTTCCTCATGACAGTTATTACTCTCGGACGTTTGTCAGAAAAAATAAACTTTTTGGTGGTCTCTGGGATTCGAACGTCGAACCTCTCGCTCAGCGATCGAACGCACTAACCACTTCAACCACGACGCCCTCACCTCTCCAGCCACAGCTATGCCTTACTTTAATTAAAATTTCGCCAAACGAACGCAAAGCAGATGTGTTGTTTCATACATAATTGTAGGACATACTCGTATGTCTGCTTATGGTTAAATCGAAATTTAAGAAATTTCTCAGGAAAAACTGTTTTTTTTTTAATTTATATTTTCTGCTCTTCTTGGTATACCCTTAGCCTAAAATATGCTTTATAGTACACGCTTCAATTTAATTTCTTGGCAATCAATTAAAGTCTCGTCCTTAAACATCAAAGTATAACTCATAGTGGTAACATTCTCGTATGCACTTGAAAAATTTTAAAAATACCTCACTCTCTACTCAATCACTCTGAGATAGGCATCTTGTTTAAGAGTACTTCCTGAATTATTGGGATTCAAAAATTGCCACGTTTGTTTGATGATTTTACTAGAAAACAATAAAATGGTATTTGAAATATTTTTAACTAGTTTTTACTTGCCTGACCATGTTGAATAAGGATTTATTAATAAAAGTTATTTCTTAGTTCAGAGTTTCGCGATCAGACATATTTTTAATTTTGATACGTGGGATTATTTTTCTGTTCGTACTACTGGAATAACAAAGGCCTTCTTCAGAAACACATTTTATCTCAATTTCCAGTACTATTCTATGTACATATTCTATTAAATTGTCTTTAAATTTAAGTTTATTTCTCAAAAAATGTCCCGAAAATGTATCAAGAACCAACAAAACTTTTGTTACATTTGTGGTGAAGTGATTTTTCGTAATGTTCCATTATGTCATTAAGTCCAAATGTGTATTGTTTCTTTTTTTGGCATTCAAATTAAACAGCAAAACAAAAGCCAATTTCTTAAGCCTGATGCAATCCTTGTGCTTGTGACAAAAATCAATCTTTTCATTACAACGTACCAATGCAATGGTGAGAGCCAACAAATTACTCAACTGACTGTTATTTTTGTTCGACTCTATTAAAAAAGTAAGAAAAATTTGGTCTGGGTGCGACCCGCAAGGTCCACACGACTAACTTCCCAGTGGGAAGAAATAAAAAAACAATATTCATTATTTAATTAATAAGTATTATTTGTTTCACATGATCATACGAAAAGGTTTAATGAAGCTCAATCCCAAACGCTAATGGCCTACACATAAACACTTGCTTCTACAATTACTACAATGTTTGATGAACAATGAAATTTTCTTCTTCACGTTATGAAGAAACCATCAACTTGGAGATATCTCATCAATACCACACATCAACTAAGAATGCTGAATTAACATTTCTTTACTTACAAGTAACTAAACAGCAATATTGATAACAGACTACGCAGCTGACAGCACAATACAATTTACTTTCTTCATGAATTGTTCAAGACTGACATCACAAAACTACTGATTTCACCTTGAACCGTTCAAAATCATCAGTAGGAGATTATTAACCATATCCTCAAGAATTTTATCATCTTCAACAAACATTTCCATATTGGCTTGTCACAAAAAATAATAACTAGCAGAAATTGATGAAGCTCTCATAACATCAATCAGCCCATACACAACATATGCAATTAAATCGGATTTAAAATGGAAGAAATCGACTTTACATAAGACTTATCAAAATATGAAATAACAATATTTTTTCATAAATACTATTTATATGTACTTATAGAAATGAAAAAAAGCATTGTTTCATCGAAAATAACTTTTACGGTTAATAACTTCTACTTACAACCATGTTCCACGTCATAATTTATTTTTTAAATGTTAAATGTACATCATACTATTACCTCCAAATGTTTTCTTAAACATAATATTCTTGTATTAATTGCATATTAATAAAGCAACCTTGTATTGCAAAAAGATTGTTGATTTTTTATATCGAAGAATATATTCACATCCCATTTTTTATTATTATTATTGTTATAAACGTAATTTTTTTTATTATAACTAATTGTTACGAGTTGGCTAGTTCGAAATCTCATTATTCTCCTGGCCTGATAATATAAATTTAAAATTCTACACATTCATCTAGTTTTTGTTCATAAGTATTTTTGTTAATAATATTTTTTTTAAAATAATTGCTACGACATTCATAAAAATTTTGCTAAAACATACAATTATAATATTAAAAAAAAATCATTACGAAGGTATTTAGAATCTGCACGAATGAATAGTACAAATCATCAATTTCAAAATTCAGCTAGTTTGCCTCTATTTTTTTAGTTATTTAATTACTAACAAAAAACTACTAGACCGATTTTTCTGGAAACTTAATCAGTTCGTAGTTACGTAATTACGCGTCAAATGAACCCGGTCCCATGTCCATATCATCTTTGGTTCTCGAGATAATCGACACGAAAGATAATTCCGAACGCACATACGCACATACGTACATACACACACACAGACATCTCTGTAAAAACGTTGGATTTGCATTCAGGTGACCTTAAAACGTGGAGATATGTCAAAATTCGCGATTCACAAAATCGGCCCCATTACAACAACTTCCCATTGGGAAGTTAAAAATAAAATAGAAAAAATATAATAAATAGTAAAATAACAGCGAAAAAATACCCTATTCACGAGAGTCCTAATTCCGGTTAAAAGGAAATGGAGACAATTATATATCTTGCGATGCATCATCGCCTGTGTATACGTATGTATCTAGTCAGTCATTTCAACAGCCACATAAAACAAGCTAAATTAAACGATCTTGTAAGTAACTTAGAATTCCTGGCTATTGCCAACTGCAAAACAGAAGAAGCTTTCGCTTGCTAATGAGCTCTAAAAGCAGAAGAGGAAAGAAGAGCATCAGATTTCAGCTGATCAGCTTTTCAAAAAAAAGCGCACGAGAAGCGTTCGATCGAGATGGTATAGTAGAAATGATGTTCGAAAATTTAAGTACATGGTCAAACAAATATACCAGGGATATAAAAACGGAACCCTCCAAGGAGAACTTGGGACACATCATATTAGATATGGAGTCGATGCTGAGTATTTCAGAATACAACGCAAGCATCGCAAATTCTAATATTTCTTAAGCGGGAGTTATTGTAGAGGAATATTTTTTGCAAAGAGCGATTTCCCCCGTACACACTAAGACCTGATGAACGAAGAATATGTCAGCAATTATTTCCCTCGCTAAAGAGCCGAACAGAATGCGTATCTGTGTCTGTGTCTTGTAGCGCTGTCAAACCTTTGCCGCGCGTCTTGCGGTTAAAGAAAACACAATGAAAGCGACTGTCACATTTGTACCTTGTATGTTTACTTCTTGGAAATATATTTTATTAGTGCTCAAAAGTGTTTTTTATTTGTGAAGATGGACGAGCAGGAAGAAATAGCTTTCATTACGTATGTATGTTCTGCACATGTGTTATTTAGCAATTAAATTAAGGAAAATGAGGAAACGCAGATGGTGGGTTCGCCCCCTTTATGAGCAAAGGAAAGAAAGAGGATTCTTTGAGACCACTTTCAAACACCTCAAAGAGCGCGACGAGGACCTTTTTGAAGTAAAACTTTTTTAGGCCCGGTAGGGCGAGTTGGACTTAAGAGCGCGCGAACATCACGAAAAAACAGAACGCTGGGACTAGAGTCGCGAGAGTAAGGGAGCGTCGCGGAGTGGGGGAACTCGAGTACGGCTGTACAAACACGCACCCCGCTCTTACTCCGATCACTGCGTCACTGTACATTCTGCGTCTGACGCGCTACCTCGTGAGTAAATAGAGAATTGCGCGTGACGCGTGTTGCTGTTATTGTTGATGCATGAGCCGTCGCCAAGTAATAACCTACGATTTATCAAGTGTCAGTTAGTCTTGCGTAATTTATCTAGTGCATTAGTTATTGTTCGTTAGTGATTATCGTATTCGAAAATTGATTAGGAGATTAGAGATGTTAAGGTGAGTGTTCTTCAAGAATCAATGCGATTTTCGTGGATTATTGAAATGGTCAAAGTTCGTATTTATAAGTTTGAGGGTTTGTTTATTCGCAGAGTGATCGTGCCAAAAACGAATACGGAGCGCACCAGAGCCTGGCGTGAGAGACAGCGGGCACAAAAATCATCAAAACCAACAAAAATTATTCTTTCACAGTTAAAGCCTAGAAAAGTTTCACTTCTATCGCGCGTGGTTACCACGCACCCAATTTTTTTACAGCAACAAGAATGCACTCATCAACTGTAAACAATGAAAACAAAACAAACGGAAACAAAATTTACAAATATTTTTTTTTACTTGTTATCCCAAATTCGTCGGATATCTCCTTCCATTTTTGCATTTTTGGATTGGATAAATTCCAAAGAATTTCATTCAATCGTACAGCTTCAATAAATTTTTCGACTTCCATTTCCACAACAACAACAGCTTTAGTGTACAAATTCTTAAACGTCAATCTTGTAGCTACGCTTGTAGTTGAACAAAATCCAACTTCGCGATACACGACACAGACGCAGACACACATTGTGTTGCGGCTTACGGCTTTCCATACATTTAATAGTTTGACAGCTTGCGACACAGACACGCATTCTATTCTGCTCTTTAAAATGTCCCACCCATATCCCCGCCGGACAACACCATTGTTTTAAATTCGGTATCTGGTTTATATTAAATTCTTCCTCTTCATTTGGATTCGCTTAAGATCAGTATTTTGATCTTAAGCGGTTTATTTCACATTCTACCTTCGTAGTCATGAAAATTTTAGCGCCCTGAGCACCTGCATGTAAGGCCGAAGGCCGTCCGGTGCATGAGTCGAGGAAATGTCCTTTTTTTTTAGCGAGCGTAGCGAGCTCACCCACCCCGTCCTTCAGGCTTTCGCCCGCTAGTCACTTTAATACTAAGTTAAACCTTTCCTTGACTCATTAATCCGGACAGCATTCGGCCTCCAATTCGAAAAATTTGCGCAAATTTTTCATCCCATATAATTTTTCGGGATTTGTTTTCGGGATTTTGGCCTTTCGAGATTGAGGATTCTCGGGATTTTGGATTCTCGGGATAGTGGATTTTCGGGATTTTGGGTTTTCGGGATTTTGGATTTTCGGGATCTCAGTTTTCGGGATTCGGATTTCCTTTCATGTGTCTATGAATTAGTTAAAACGCTTAGGATGAAGGAAGCAAGCTGTATTTGGCCCATATACTCATTATAAATAGATTCACCGAGGTTGGAAATATGATTATACGAAAAACATATTTTTTTGTATAAAACCCATTTTAACTGTTCGCCAGGATGTAGGAATATATGCCAGTACCAATCCTACAGTACCAATTATCTTTATACCCCGTTAAAGCAAGGCTGGATATATTTTATCGGTACCTGGTGATTTGAAACTATGAAACAATGACACCATATTTTACCACGGCCCATGAAGTATGCGCCAATTTCTTCAATTTAGGCCAAGCTCATCTGACCCAACTGTTGTCTTATTATCTGGAAAATGAGAGTCTAGCAAAACACTGTATGTGTCCGCTTTCGTCTCAGTAAATGTACCATCAGACTTTAGGGTTGCCGGTTAGGTTAGGTTGGAAACTTTAACCATACTACTAATTTCACCGAGTTTTTCCATCATTCCACATTCTTCAGACCTCTCAATTAGCGATTCGAAATTTTAATCCTCCCCTTCCATCTATGTATGTATTTCCAATCAAAATTAATTAGGAATAATGGTGCACGACCAACAAAGGAAATTCTATACGTTTTTTGAGTTATTTTTAGTTAAGGCAGTTAATACAAACAGTTTAATTTGCTGTTTACTTCATATTTGTATTACAGCTGTTTTCCAACATTTCAACACATGTTTTTAATGGAAATGTTAACTATGCGTAATCCAACCATAAAAATATAAAAATTACGTTTTCAATTTAGACGTAATTGCTTACGGTCTTCTAAAATTTTGGAACACAATTCTTATCACAGAATAATGGAATATAGTAGTAGTTCATCTTCTGTACATCAACTTATGTCACAGGAAAAATATTTTTCTCTTTCGTCACAGATTTTCAGTATTCTTTTTATTTTATTTTTTTTTTTTTTTTGCTCATGCAATTTCTGAATAGTAAGGGAATCAAAAGACCTATTACATCTGCCACTATGTTTGTACTCATCACTCACTCGTCAGTTCATTATTACTGCCAATTAGCAAGTACCGAGTTTGAACTACAATTTATCCAAAAATTCCTGAGCATTGTGCTTCCCACCTTAAGAAACACAACTGACAACTTAAAAAAATGTACTGTCATATATGATATATGTGATCCATGTTGACAGTTGAAAGTATTTTTCAGAAGTTATTCTTCGGAGAATTCCGTAGAAATGGCTGGTTTAATTAATGGGTTTCGATTGGCCCAACTAATTGCGAAGAAAAACCCAGTGCTCTTTATAACTGCCTCCAGAAATGCTAGCCGTAAGTAAGACAAAATAGTTGAACACTATTTAAACAAGACTACAGTACCCAAGTCGATGTCGCTTTACGTAATCCATTTTTTACCTGTCATCAGTGTTAGCCAATAAATTTAATTTAATACATTTTGCGATTTCTCCCTGTAGACTGGAACAAAGATTTCAAACCGGCTTCCTATCCAAAAACTAAGAAGGAACTCGAAGCAGCCGCAAAGAAATACAATCTTCTGCCAGAGGAATACAAACCATACGCAAATGAAGGTTTGTGGTATGGTGACTATCCTCATCTGCCCGCAGGTATAAAGGAATACGGTATAGAATCCAAGGACCCCTTCTATCCATATGATTTCCCTGAACACAAGAGAAACTTCAATGAGCCGGTAAACTAGCTTTTTTATTTTTCTTTTGACTACTTCAATTACACTAAAATCTGTTAGGTTCATGCCGAAATCGATTTATACGGCGAAGATCGTTGGAGTCAGCCTAGCCAACCAAGATTGGAAAACTGGAAATATTTTGCTGGTTTTCTTGGAACTATGGCCTTCTGTTTAGCCCTTTACTACTGGTTGGAAAATAAGAAAGAATTCCGACCTGTTCTGCCAAAGCAATATCCTGCAAAAGGCACACATTACACGTTTGAACCAAATGATTAAATAATTGCTGATAATAAATAATTGTTAAATAAATTGGAAAGAATATATGTAGTGATTTAATTTCAAATGTTTGCCGTCCATCGTGAGAGACACTAGATGTATAACAATTCATCTCTGCTTCAGTTTAATCTAGAAAAAATTTATTTCGAAATCTTGAAAGTAATTTCTAATTACTAAAGAGGCCTATGTAATACAGCCCAATAGTTTTAAAATCCAACGTTCATTTAAACGCAGTCACTTGAAGTTTCACTGAAAATAGAATTTGTGTTCTCGCGTGCAGTGAAACTTAATCCACTTAGGACAAATATATTCCTCAACTACAACAATGAGCTCGCTTTAGAAAATAGATACTGTTAACTGCCCAAGAGAAAGGTTGTAGTCATTCCCAACACAGAATCTCAATAGTTTTATAACAATAATAATGGGAATCGAAGAAGTCCTTTCACCGCTAAGTTTCAGCTCTATATCTTACAAGAGTTTTAAAAAACTTGTTTTATTAACCTAAAATTATTTTAAACCTAAAAACACAATATTTATTAAAAACGAAATTTTAATCTTCATTAATTTCTTCTGTGTCGAAATGTTGTCAGTATTTCAGCTCGTTGTAAATTCTCCACTCAATCTAAACCAAATAAAACTGTCAATTTCTTTGTGCTGATGTTCTATTTTTAAACTCTGGAGCAGAAGGTTGTTTATTTTATCCATTGACATATTATATTATATATATAGTATGTCAATTGATTTTATCCAAATATGTATGTATGTATATATATTTTGCCTGACAGACCGTATGCGGTTCAGAGCCTTTTCTTTGCACAAATGCAAAGGACCTGAAATTTAGAACCAATCCAAAAGATGAGAATCTTTCTCATTATTACTCTCGGAAGTTTGTTTTATATTCGCGAGAGGTGGTGTTTTCAATAGTCCAACACACTAACCACTGAGCCACGACGCCCACTGAACTATTTCTTGGTGACAATATAGCTATTTGGCAAAACTAAGAAAATGGTCTGGATTCAAGCCTTCAGATCTCCATAACACATTAAATGAGTTTTTCGGCGCTACAATAAAATCGATTTTTTCGAAACGTTCGTTTCATTGAATTATGTACATACAATATTATATTCTCCGCATCTTCAATTCAATTTCTTGGCGCAACGGACCGTATGTGGTCAAGGGCCCAGCTTCTCACGACTATTCGTGTTGTGCGTGTTATATTTTTCACACAAATGGAAGGGACCTACAGTTTTAAAGCCATATCCGGAAAGGCAAATTGAGAAGATTTCTCTTGACAGATTATTACTCTCGGGCGTTTGTCAGACATTCGCGAGAGGTGGAACCGTGAAAAACTTTTTGGTGTTTCTGGGATTCGAACCTCGAACCTCACGCTCAGCGATCCAACGCACTAACCACTTGAGCCACGGCGCCCTCATCTGATGGAATATATTTTTCATCACCAATTTCTTAGCAGAATAGATGTGAACTTGGCATTGTCGATTTTTATAGTTTGAAGTTGAAGTTTTTAGGCATGCTACCAAATAAAAGATGATTTAAGGCAAGTTTTGATGATATCGGCTTTAGTGCCTTTGGGAATATCTGGCACTCTTTGACGAAAATAACCGCAATAACCACTTGAGTCACGGCGCCCACTTCTTAAATTATATTACAGTAAAAGTTCAAATTTTAGTAACTAAATTCTTCAATTAATTGTTTTCTATAATTATATGCAGTTGTAATGTATCTCGTTAGATTCTTCCAGTTTCCGTTTTCGCCATTTAGTATGTTTATAATTTCATTTTCCAAAAATATTGATTTGATTTACCAAAGAAGCTAAACCTATATTCTTTTAAAACCGGACATTCAACAAGAAAGTGTTTTATATTTTAAACTTATGTAGGTAATAAAGCACATTTTCGATCTTTTTGCTTCAAATCTGTTACCATTTAATTGTATCATATTACAGCGTGCTTTTAATTACCGCATAATATCTATCGTTTTGTTAGTATCTATAAAGTATAGTTGACCTCTGGTGTAGTTGAGCATTTTATAGAACCTACTTGTTTGCACTGATCGTTGTAACCTTGTCTGGTGTTCTGCATTCCGCATAAGGCATAAAACTCTTCTCGTCGTGGATTTTCAGCTTCCCATCGCAGATTATATTCTCTTCCCAGATTGTTCAGCTCTTTGACCCATAATAATTTTCGTGTTAGGAGTTTCTTACTGAGTTGGTGTGGCAGTCTTCTTTCTGTACATATCTTCAATGCAGATCCAAAGAGTACAAATAATTATCTATCATCAGCACGTAGGTTGTAAAATCTGACTGTTTCAGTATTTTCTTTACAAAATATCTTTTAATTTGTTAATTTGTCTCTTCAAAATGAGTATATCCCTATATTTGCGCCCTATATGCCTGCATCTCCCTACATACTGCTTGGAAGAGTTTCCATTTTGCTCTCAATGCCATACCTGGTTTATTTAATAAGTTGTTCCAAGTGGAATTGATACTATTTTTTGCTACACTTTTCCTTTTTTCCAAGTGCTTCCTAAAGACCATTTTCGGCGTCAGTATCACCCACAAGTACGTGTATTCTTCTGTAATAAGTAGCAAAAACATATAAGTACATATGTACATACATAGCTCGCTCAATTCAGTTGCCCAAGTGAAAAACCATCAAACTAATGTTGTTTATTTATATCTGGGCATATGGGTATAGTTAAGAAAATATAAAGGGCTTCGAAATTGCGTAAGCATGTTGGCAAATTTTTGTTTTTACAATTAAAAAAATTAATTTAAAGTTCGATGTGAGTACGTGGGTTAACCTTAATAAAACAAGTATAAAACAAATAAAAATGTTAATTTTTTTATAAACAAAAAAAAATAGGCTAACTGGATTTGGTGAAAATAAAGAATAGTAAACATTTTATTTCACGTTAGTCGGTTCAGTATTAGCTGAGATTACCACGGCCAAGGTTTTTTAATGCTTCGTCTTTATCTAATGGTAATGATTGGATTGATTTATGCATTGTTATAAAATCTTTTTTTTTTTAATTAAACCCTTAATTTAACTTACAACCGCTTACTGCTTTTTTTCATTGAACAGACTGTGTATGGTTTTCGATTGTATCTTCGGGAATAAATAAGTTCGCAAACAAAAATGCCAGAAATCAAATTATTCGCATTGTTTGATTCGCGAACGACAATAGTCATTAAAGCTATCGTTCTTTTTAAGCAAAAAGAATTGGAACCTGAACTGTAATATGTATGTTACCATAGGCATTTAATGCAAAGGGATTTTTGGAATTCTAACTGTTGGCTTTTTCAATTACAGTGGACTCTCCCTAAGTCGAACTCTCCCTAAGTCGAATTTCTCTCTAACTCGAATTTTTTCGCCATATTTTAGCATTCCTATTTTTGATTTTTTTTTTGTTAACTTTTTTAAATTATGTTAACCTTTTTTTTTTATTAAATAAACGCTTTAAAACAAAAAAAAAATTGTTTCTCTCTCTAACTCGAATTTTTCATTTTTCCAAAACTCCCTCTAACTCGAACAAATCATAGTATCCCGTGAAAATTCGACTAAGGGGGAGTCCACTGTACTTTCACCAGTTTATATGTATGTATGTACATGGCTTCACAAAGAAATTAACTATGTTTCTACCATGTATGAATTAAAACACAGCCTTTTAATAATTTGCAATATAATGATATATTTTTTTTTATTTTTATAGTTTATAATTAGTTCATTGTAATGTTTACACACTGGATAAAAATTGTTACTTCTATCTTCATCATCGATACATTTCACATATTCTTACAGTAATAGATATTTTTCTTTAATTAGTTTTACTAACCAATCTTATAGTCATTAAATTTAAAATTTTCAATTCGTTTCTTTTTTCTATAATTTTACTAATTTTAGGAAAATATTAATAAATTCATTTATATTTGACCAAAAATTAAGGAATAAGAAGTTAAAGTTAACTAAATACAATCACTCAATTTGAGATTTGGTAATGTCACTCGCTATTGGAATTAAACCAAAAGCGCATTTAAAAGAAACAAATAAATTATTATACAAAATAATTAAAGTAGACCACAAACGCTTACAGAAGGAATTAATAATAATAATGTATTATAGAAAATAAACAAACAACTAAATCTAAGTTTTACAACACAAAAATTAATATATGTATATATATATATGTATGCATAGAATATAACTTAATTACCTATTAATTTAAATGAAAAAGGAGGAAAAAAATTGTTGGCGTAATGCTTACTCTTCAAGGAAACAATAAGCAAATGTAGATATGGGCGGGAAAATAAATGTGTTAACGTAGAGCATATTCAAACTATAAACTAAATGTTTATTTTTTTATTATTATCGATTAATTTTTTTTTTTTTTTTTTGTGTATAAATATATGGGGCACAGCTCAAGAGCGGTGAGGAGAGTTTTTGTTAAAGTTGCAGAATATTAGGTGAGCTCGTAAATATCAGGGCAGTACTAGTGGCGGTTTGCGAAAATATCAAAATCGAAATATTGGCAGTTGTTCCAGAGATAGGCCGTTAACGATGTTTATTGGTAATTTTAGAATCATATTTAGCTGCATTTTTTCTTGATCGTAAAAAACGATATACAGTAGCAAGCGCCATCATTTTATCTGCTCGTAAAGTACATACGCGGTGTACATCGATTACTTCCTTTTGAAATCAAATAGCTTTTACGAACGAATTGCAAAAACTACAATAGGGCACAAAAGCGAAACTTATCAACCGCGAGACGAAAGAACTGAAATCGTGCATCAGTACTGTTGCTATTGCACATTCTTTGTGGAGGTTATTAAGTTTCCTCTTTAACAGATTATTTGGCAAAGAAAGTGTATTGAAATATTTACAACCGAACGCTCAAATGCATCAAAACATTAAATAGACAGCTCAGAGGATAGAATTTACAAGAGTGCACGAACCGTGGAAAAAAGTTGATATCACCATTTTTGTACCGTTCCCTCAACTAAGACAGATAAGTAAATGTCTTCCTCATTGAATTCATTGAGGTTCTTCTTTACCCTGGCAGTTTGTTTTACAGCAAAGTTATTTATTTAAATATTTGAATTTAAATATTTGAAGCAAAAGATTAAAATGTGCCGAGATGTTTTTAGGATATTGCATCTAATAATTTTTTTAGGAGTAGAGTGACTTCACTAGTGAAGGTGCGATGCCAATCCAATTGAAGCACGGAGTTTTATTTGAAACTTTATACGGTCCACTGGTGCAATGAGCCCTGCGTTTGCTTCTATATAATTTTCATGTAGTAATCGTAAAGTACAGCACTGTTTTTATAACGTTTTACATATTTCGATTGTTATACATAGTAATGATGCGATTACTCTAAGATTATGGGCACTATTAATATTCGCGAGCCGAACGTTTTTCGCGTATCACCATATTGTACGAATCATTCGTTTCTAGATATCAAAATTGGAGAACAAGATACAATCTTAATTGTATGATTAGCGAACAAGTTACAGTACACAAGGTAAATGTTTTCGATTTTTGACAAATCTAATAGAAATGTTCTACGAACGAATGATAAGAGAATGGTAACGCATGGCATCTCTGGATCCGGAAAAATTCATTCATACAAAACCTGCTTTGAATTTTAATAGCCACCTTGCGATAGGACTACAAATTCCTCTACTAGCCCAACAAGCGGCATGATTCTGTGGGTTGTTTTAAATGATGCCACAACAGACATCGAAATTTATGAAATAATTGCTTTGAATTTAATGCAACGTTCGTTGTTTAAGTGGACATAATAAAAAAGAAATTTTGGTGACATTTGCAGAGCTCACCACCTACTTTTTTTGTTTTTTCGAGTCTTTTTTTTATTTTTTTTATGTGTGCATTTTTGTTAACTTTTTTTTCTCTTTTCTGTTAATGATTGGTTTACCATTTTGTTTTCTTGAATCGTACAAAAATAACAAAAGTAGTTGTTTTTACAATTTAATGTGTTATGTAGTTATTATCAGTATTCGTGTATTCTGTTTCAAAGTTCTACCTTGCTATGCAATTATTCTTTTTTTTTACATTACATTTACATGTATACATAGATGCTCTTTAGAATTAACTAGTATAATATTTGCGTAGTGATAATATATATATATATCTATATAAATGGTTTTAAATCGTTATAATTAGATAATAATTGTATCAATATCAACATAACTCTATCTCGCTATTCTGTTTTTCTCTAGCATTTTCTTAATTAGAAAAAAATTTACAATTTAAATTCAAATTTGCATATCCAATCAAAACTGTTTTGTTTGCTTGCTGATTTTTACTGCGTAGTTATTAAGTGTGGATTCTTGTTGACCCATTAACGCCTATTATAGATTACTTTAATTAATATGTTCAATAGAGGGTGTGATAAAAATGTTTATATCTCACAGTTATTTATTTGCTTTCGAAAATAAATTATATGTCAATCTTAATAATTTGTTTTGTTATGTTTTTGATTAGGTACCTTTTGTGTGATTTAATTTTAATTATAATCATATTGACAGTCTCCTCTGTTTTGTTTAATAATATTTTGTTTAATTATCACGAGGTTTCCATTTTTAATATTAATTATTTTAATGATTTTTTTTTTAATGCTTGGAGGTTCATGTGTATAAAATTGTGAACTGAATTTTGCTTTATACTTATGAGGTCAGTGGTGACATCCCAATTTGGCGTGGATCAGTAGGTGCCACTGTCCCAAGCTCCAGATTTTTAATAAGCATCTGTAGCCAATGTTTGGTGGATTTATCATCTTGGAGACAACCGGAGAACGTTGCGTCACGCAACTGATCAGGAAGACATTGTCGCAAAGCTTCTCTGGCTCTAAAAATAAAAGAAAAGTTTTTTTTATATTTATTTTCTTAATATTGAATAGATGCTACAAATGCACTGGACGATATTATTACATTATTCATTTTCCTCGGTTCCTTAGAAAATTTCTCATTTTAAATACACAATACATATTGGGTTAAATGGAGTTTTTTATTCTGTCTGTTTTAGGGATTTTTCGCTAATTAGAAGTATTAATATTATAGCAACTACATATGTATGTATGTATATTGACACAATCGGAAGAATGCAGCGTTATGTCAGTTTTCGACGGAGACGGAAGCGACGAAGATGAGTTTAACATTCAATGAGGGCAAGACCAAGTATGTATGTAAATATATGCTGCCAACAACTAACACCTACGTCTCGGACAGAACTACCTAGTCTCCGCGGGTACAATGGACTCTTAGTGGTCTAATTGAGCCGTTGACAATCCTGTCAACAAGGGCACCCATTTACCTAACCCAACCTAGGCTCCGTAATTAATTCAGACAAATCAGTTCAGTGCTGAGATCAAACGAAGAATAACTCTTACCAACCGTTGATTCTTTGGGCTAAAAAAGCATTTGAGGCCCATGAACTTTGTAGTTAAAAGTGGATGAGGTTGATCTTGGCTGTTAGGAAAATTCTTCGAGTGATGTTTGGTTCCGTATGCATAGATGGTGAGTGGAAGAGGATATACAACGTCGAACTGTACGCCCCGAAAAAAACTGGAAATCCACCCGCGAGGGACGGCGCAGTAGAGGAAAACTGCGACTTAGGTGGCGAACGAAATTAGAAGGGGACATCAACCAACTTATCGTGTGCAAGATCGAGCTGGCTGGAGGCGATTGTTTGTTGAGACTCGGGTTCACCCCGGACTATACCGCCACCTAAGTAAATTATTAAGTAGAAGCAACTATAAAAATAAATGGAGTAGTGTATAGTCCATAATCATTTACGTTTAAAATTTTGAACGTGAACATGTCCTGGACAGTAGCTACATTGCATGTTATATGAATTATTTTGGAGCTAAGTATCTGCAACAGACTTGAAGCAGTAGTAGAACAAGCGCAAGGGCTGTCGGAAAAAAAAAAAAATCCTTTGGGGAAGCGCGCTTAACGATAGACACAGTAAAATTCGAAGTTGAAAAGACACAAAAGGCAATCCCAGGAAGAAGACAGAGAAGAGGCTTTAAAAAATATCATGCACGTACATATGAATTGTGAAGAAAAGCAGCAGTATATTCAGCAATGCCGACTGAAATTTAATTCTTGGAAGAATAAAAAAAAATCGGGTACAACACCAAAAGAAACAAAGGAAGCAAGGTGGTCACTGCCTAACTGTCAGAAAATGTAAAGCAGATTAACATTGACACAAGAAGGACCATATAACGGTAGTTCACTTCGACTGATCCAACGCTAGGGGATCACAAAACGGAGGTGGTACTCACAACCTGCAGAAAAAAGTACGCAATCATGTACTTGCACGCAGTAATGCCGAAACACAGTTTATGACTATTATTATTATTATTATCCTTTATTAACAGGTAATTAAAATTTCATGGTAATATTAAAATTAATGAGCCTAGCTACGGAGACTATTGGCTCTAATGTTTATGACTAGTATAAGTTAATTCTATTCTATTTTATGACATATCAATTTGGTCTACGGTCACAAGGATTAAATGTTACAAGATTGTGCAACTGTATCGAATATGCGCTGAAGGAACAAATTGTATGTTCCGTACTTCTTTGAACGATGCAGTATGCGCGTTATGGAAAAATGCCTGCTATGGATATTATATTGTAGCAGATGGCCAGCAGCATCGAAAACCGAAGCAACTCTGATAGCGAAAATAAATACCTTCCGAAATGGAGGAAAATGTAACATAACTGCAAGAACGTTAGAGTACTTCTACAAAAGCTAGGTGGACATACCGATCCATCTCACGTTTTTCGTCACGCATAGAAAGGCTGAACTATTACTTAACTCAGTTATTGACGGGGCATGGTTGTTTCCGCTCACACTTGCATAAGTACAAACACGACAACAGCTCTTACTGCCCTTGATATGAATATAAACTGCCGAACCTGCTTTCATACAATGCCCATGATTTATCGTGGAAAGGGAAACGCTAAGAAGAAAACTCGAAGTCACCAATCCGTGAAAAAACAAGTCACACAAAATTGATCATCCGCGGTGTGCATATACCCGAAGTTATTTTTAAATATAAATGTGACAAAATGCTCTTTCAAATTATAATTAAAATTAAATAAATTTAAACATACGCACAGATAGGTAAACCACCATCCTCCATATTACAAAGGATTGAGCAAATATCACTAATTCACACCACAAAAAAAGTTAAATGTGGTAATGATTTGTATGTAATATGTTTTGTATCGATTATGGTATGTCAGTGAAAATGTGTGTCTTCTTCCCAAGCTGTAAAATACGCGAAGTCATTAATAATCGAATAAAAAAACACGACTGTTAAATAGGATTCACCCAGACTAGCTATTATTATATGATCTAATAACCTAACTCCAGACCTGTTTTTCCTCCAATTTCAATTCGAATAGAAATCCGTCGAGCATGTGGAACACGTAGTCGTATATTTATTTTGCTTTGTCTCCATTATAGAATATTGACGGATTGCAATATTGCGTACGTTGAACTTGTAAATTTGCAATTCTACAATAATAATGTACCCCGTAAGTTTGGAATCTGTCCTGACATTCATAGTACAACTTTTTTTTCATTCCATTACTGATTTATTAAATTAAAAAATATAGTGCAAGCAAACTTCTAAGAGATGATTATGGTGCTAATTGCACGTTGGGTACTCACCTTGGATTGTCAGAAAGCCTAAGATAACATCGAACTACGTGCTTTAAAAGGCGTGCGGATGGTTCTTTGGCAAGTTGAATAACCATTTTGCCCTGTAAACAGAAAATGTTTATTTAAAAAATTAATGCTGATATTTATTAAATATTTACCAAAATGATTGCAACATGAGAAAACCTTTCATAGGTTTGGCAAATATATGATAGGCCACTTTCATCGAGGAGAATTTTTTGCAAAATGAATGTGGCAACAGTTTTACTTAGCTCTGAGCCCGACTCCATTATTCGCAAGCACAGGGGAATGATTTCAGTTGTTAATAGAAAAGTTATCACTTCTTGTTCATCAGTCTGAAAAGGAAACAAATACAATTAAAATTTACATATAAGAGAGTAGCCAGTAGTACTGGGCGTGTGTTCGTATTAAATCCAAAGCAACCATTAAAAAAAAATTAATGAATCGCATCACAAGTGCAATACGGCTGTTATAAACACTACAACAAAAGTTCAAACATAAAGCGGTTTTAAGAATCCGCTGCCGGGTATATAGATAACGAAGCATTTACATATAAAAGATGTCCGTTCCTAATATAGAAATTCTGTCCTATTTCGTCAAATTCCTTGTGTAAGTAAAAAAAAGTTGGCAAACTTGCCGCTGCCTGACAACGGTTGTCTAGTTCTTGCATTAAGTTTCCGATGTTGTAAATCCGTCGTTCAAGTTTGGTTCAAAAAGCATTTAATTGTTTATAAACGTCACGGAATGTCAGTCAGCGTTTTGGACAGCTCTTGCCGTACTTGCCGTACATCCTCAAAAACTTTGAAATACATACTTAAATCGTTCATTAGGACACCCGATGTCGGCTAAGTGTAACGACTACCGTGAGAAACCGAACTTATACGTAATATATATGTACATATGTACTTATATATGTACATATGTACTTATATATGTACATATGTACTTATATATACATATAAGTACGTATATATATACGTACATATATGTACTTATATATGTACATATGTACTTATATATGTACATATGTACATATATATGTACTTATATATGTACATATGTACATATATACATTTTTTTAAATACATATCACGGAGCTCTAAAAGCATAAAATATTTTCAAATATTTACTCACCTTAACAAGAGCTCCAATTACACCCAAACTAGTTAATCGTAAATATTCAAATGGTCGCGTCTTGGATGTGGTATGCAGAAACGGATACAGGAACAATGGGATCTGTGCCTGCAGAAACACAGTTCGTGTGTCCGGGTGCGATGCGACACATTGCAGCAAGGCAAGGGCATTGCATACCCTATTCGATTGGTGTGCAGTTAACGTGGCAGGATTGATTGATGGGTAAATATTGATAATCTCTTGCAGGAGGGCAGCTGTTGTACCAAAGCTATGCCATAGCATTGGGGCTAGATCTGTTACAGTTTCGCGCTTCTTACTTAATTCAAGCAAAGCAGTTTCACGCGTTTCTGGGTGGGCAAGCTCATTTATCCATTGAAATACCTGTAATATCAATTTGTAAAGAAATTGTTTAACATAATATATGTACATAATACACACGTCATATATCGATTGAAATAAGAAATTGTATACAAAAGACGTTTTCAAAAAATTTTGGCGTGTCTTTCATCGAACAATAAAAATAAAGAGGTGAAATTAAATTGGAATATTTATTTTTATCTTATCTTCAATTCGTTTGTATAATCAAAATGATAAAAACCAGCTTTGAAATAGGAGACGTTTCATATGAAGTATGCGGAGACATTTTGTAAGTCTACCTGGGTAATGGAATGGAATTCCCGCAAAGAATATTTGCCTCTTAATATTACGCAGTGCTAAATATTCTGAATATTTCTGAATCCCTTATTCCGCAGTTTCGTTACCTAAATAGAGTCGGCATTCAATATATTATATATATATGGGTTTAATGTTATAAAGATGGTGCCAGAGCCAAGTAATTGCTTCTTTATTTCAGTATTTCCCTTAATTTTGATAGCATAGCATTGTGTGCAACTAACAAAGGTGTCCCCTGATTCTTACAATTTTTTTAAATTGTGGCAGCTTTGACAGATCAAAAAAAATATTTTTTTTTTTTATTTCCACGTTGTTTTGGAATAAGATGGTAGAGAAGAATCGATGCATCTACAGGAGTAATAACACACCCTTCAGCTTAATCGTGGCCGCCCGAAAAATGTATACTTGGTGGATACCGCCCAAATTGATCGCCGCATAACCGAAAAAACGATTTGAAAATGATCAAAAAATGCAATGAAGGCCACTCAAAGAAGTTCCCAAAAATTTTTCCCCTCATGTAACTTGATTTACTGTTATAAGGCAGAAAGTAAGCGACAGTCACGGTAACGAATTTACATAAATAACAAACTGGCCCTGATGCGAAAAAATTTATGAAGGCTTATTGCTAATTTAATTTCGTTCTGACTGAAAATTTACTCACCAGGTTTAATCTACTGAAAAATCGTGAACGCAGTTTTTAGGATTGAACTTCAACTTAGTTGATTGAATGAAAATTACAACTACATATTTTACCCCATGTACCCTGTTTTCACTTTCCTAACAGCGAAACCTTTACCTTTGTCTGTAGTCAGTAAGTAGTCTCCCAAAGTAGCAGATCTTATTTCTACCCATTCTTCTATGTTTCAATTTTGTTGGAGTCTTTGATTTAAACAACTATTAGCAACATTTTTTTCAAAAGGTGTTTACCAAGTTAAAAAAAATCCATTTCTATCCTTCTCTGGTTGTTTCCAACAAACATACTGCTTCTGCTTTTATTAATGCAATTTGACGTAAATTATTTTACTTGTAAAATACTATTCCATTCACCCATTAACAGCTTGGGATTTAAAATACATTTTGCCACGTAAATAGCAATTTAATAGTAAACTCAAAGTTGTTGCCGCAAAAAATGAACATACTAGAACGTATGTATGTATGTGTTTATTTCAACAGATAGCATTTTAACTTCAGGTCATACTAGTATGAAAAACTTATCAGTTCATAGCACACGACTTACGATTGCTGCATTAATGTCTTATCAAATCATTCCGGAATACGCGCGACTAAAAATTCAAAACAAATTTTATTTTCACGAGGTTTTCAATTTAAGAAAACAGTGAATAGCTTGTGGTGAATCCTCGAAATATACACTCATAGTTATGAAATTAATAGTCACTCTATTCTAACTCTTATCTGATTTGAAATTTTGATTGGATACTATATTAATGTACGTACTAATAATTAATGCATTTCATTATGTTTTGAAATATACATAGTACGCACGAGAATGCATTGATCGGCTGATTTTGTTTCATTTTACAAATTAAAAAACAATAGATAATGTAAGAAAAATAAATTTAGTAAATGGCTTATATGTATAAACATGATATTTGAAAATGCGTTTTTGTGTGAATAAGAGTTTATGAGGCCTTCGGAGAAGTCTTGTTCAATAGGTTAATAATATTTCCTAGGCCCAAACATTAGCATTCACAAGATGTGGCACCTTGTGTACAAAATTTTTGCCACATACAAAAATACAAGACCACGATTTATTTAGGACGAGTTTGGTATAAGCAGAAAATTATTGAAAATTAATTAAATTAAATCCACATATGATAAATAAATGTTCTCCAAGTTCTCTGCATGTAGCAAAGAATAGATATCGCAGCCAATCTTTGAAACAAGTAAAAAAGTATTGCACTGATATATTTGTTACCAAATGGTCATACATACATATATACGTACACATTTCAACGAAACTTTTTAACAAAGTTTCGAATATATGTATGTACATATGTATGTATGTACACTTACGCTGAAATCACAGAAAATAAAAATAAGTATGCACCGCAATACCATCATATCTTATTGGTTATGATTTTTTTTTTTTGTTACTTTACATGAAGGGAGCATACAGAGGACTCCCAATTTCCTATGAAGTTTAAGAATGTACTACACATCGCAGTTAATCTGTTGTTACTTCACTTATCAGAATTTATTTATTTTTCATTTTCTGAATTTAATATCGTCACCACAAACCGCATTTAAATTTCTTCCAATTTTTCATGACTTAATTTCTCACAAATGTTATAATAAATGTTTGAAGATGGGGTAATCTCGGGGGGAAATTTATTTTAAGGAAGATTGACAATCGCCAAATCTAGTTGTCGGCGACGAATGATTTACGGAGGGAAAAGATTTACGAGTGTTATTCTTATTATTTTGTGATTATAAGGGAATAATACTAGTCACAAAATCCGTGTCTGTAGTAGATATCTACACGACTAATAAACGAAAATTTTGTTGCTTTGTTGAAATAATTGAATGAATTGAATGAACAAAAAACAAAGTTAATGAACCTGAATTTAAAAAGCGAAACTTGCATCGAGATAAATGGTAGAACAATTGAAAACGTCGGAAGCATTAAATACTTAGGAATGATCATCGATAAAGATTTAAACTTTAATGAACATATAGATTACATATGTAAGAAAATTGGCAAAAAAATTGGATTTTTCAAACGAATAAGAAAAAAGATGGATAACATCACAGCTGTCATAGTATACAACACAATAGTGAAACCACATTTTGAGTACTGTGGCACAATTTTATACGCATGCTGCAATCAAGGTCAGCTGGAAAGGCTCCAGAAGCTACAAAACAAAGCGATGAGAAGCATTTTAAAATGTAATAGATATACACCAATCAGATGGATGCTGGATGCCCTTAAATGGTTAAGTATAAAACAAAGACTTGAACTAAATACACTTTTAGCTGTCTTTAAGGTTAAATACGGAGCCGCGCCAAGGTTTTTGACAAGGGGTGTCATACAGGTCGGAGAGGTGCAACCATACCCATTGCGCAATGCCAACAATTTCAGATTGTCTTTTCAAAATACAGCGACAGGTCAAAACACATTCATCTATAAGGGTCTTTGTCTTTTTAACACGATACCTAACGACATAAAAAATGAAAATAATCTCAGGATTTTTAAAAGAAAATGCATTGATTTTGTTAAAACCTACACGTAATTTAGATGATTTTCAAATACAAATAAGTTAGTTGTTTTTTATACGTAATTATAATCTATTTTTATTTTTGAATCTTTGTATGAATTTTGAATTTTTGTATCTTGTACTGTTATTTTTATTAATGAATTTATATGTATTTATACTTAGAATGTAAAGCACAAAGTATTTAAAATACTAATAAAACTGTGGTGAATCAACAGCAAACCCACCGTCGGTCCAATAGCTTCCATTTTGGATGAGGGCTCTTCGGACGGGCTAGCTGTGGTTTCAGCCACAAAATGAATGAATGAATGAATATATGTACATACAATCAATGTAATACAATGGGTACAGTCCCATGTTAAATGACGAAAAAGTAAATAAAGTACAGGACTCGATCATACATATGTACGTACTTCAACCTAGCTACTATTCATTTGCAATTTACTGAGATCTAAAAATCATTTTTTATTTGGACAATTTTCTAAGACTTGGTATTCCATACTTGGAATTAAAATAAAAAATTCCGATTCGAATGGCATTTTAATCCTTCAAGCTACAGATTTGAATGAATTCTGAAGTAAATCCATTCAGCCGTATAGGCTGCAGCACTGGTACAGACCGATAGATGAAAAGTTAGTTAGTAACACAATGATTTATTAAAAGCTTGAGATCGAAAATGTTCATCCTCCAAGAGCAAGTAAAAAATGTACGAAATCGAAGATGTTATTTTAAACTATCTCACTTCCTACTCAAACCACGGACATCGAAATCAAGCTCAATACACTTACACTGAACCTTGTTGGTTGGTCTAAAACCTGTTGGATTCGA
Source organism: Blera fallax (assembly GCA_946965025.1). Classification (NCBI taxonomy): domain Eukaryota; kingdom Metazoa; phylum Arthropoda; class Insecta; order Diptera; family Syrphidae; genus Blera; species Blera fallax. The sequence continues at coordinate 22,212,441 of OX337248.1, read as the reverse complement.
AAGCTGGTGTCCATTCGCTCTACACAGTTTGGCATCAGGCTCTTTTGTCGAAAGTGCGTGCATATGGCATCGATGAGTCTCTTCTTCAATGGATTAGAAATTACCTTTCGGGGCGTTCAGTACAAGTTGTCTTGGACGGCTTCAAGTCTGATATTCACCATATAAATGCTGGTGTCCCCCAGGGCTCAGTTTTGTCTCCGACTCTCTTTCTCATTTTCATAAATGATCTCTTGTCTGCAACCTCTAATCCAATCCATTTCTTCGCTGATGACAGTACCCTCAGTTTTTCATATTCGTTCCCCAACTCACGTCCCTGCTCTTCGGCCGTAGAAGAGGAACGGCAACGTATGTTAAACTCATTAAATTCCGACCTTGACAGCATAATCAAATGGGGCTCAACTAACAGAGTGGAATTTAATGCATCCAAACCTCAATGCTGTCTTCTGTCTCTCAAGCGAAACCAAGACCCTCAACCATTATCCATGAATGGTACTTGCATCGCCGAAACCGAAAGACTTGCCATTCTCGGTATGTGTATTAACAACCATCTTCGTTGGAACGAACACATATTCGAGGTCGCCAAAAATGCTGCAAAATGTCTAGGATTCCTTAAGCGATGCAAGAAATTTTTCACCCCGTCTGATCTGGCCTCAATATATAAGGCATTCATCCGCCCAAAGATGGAATACAACGCCCATATCTGGTCTGGTGCACCCAAGACCGTCTTGCACATTCTAGATAGGGTCCAGAACCGCGCGATAAAACTAATAGGTGATAGACACATTGTGAGCTCTATAGACTCACTTCAACATCGTAGAAATGTCTCTTGTCTTTCCCTGTTTTATCGCTTATTCCACAAAAAATGTTCCAACGAAATAGCCACCTGCATTCCTCCCCTTCAAAATTTCACCCGCAATACGCGTCACGCTTCGAATGCACATCAGTTCACCCTCAAGCCCAGTTTCGGACGTACTGTCAAATATAGGGATTCGTTTATAAGCCGAACAACACGTATGTGGAACGATCTTCCAGGAGCCGTATTTCCTCATCGGCACAACATCCAAACATTTGAAGCCAACGTGCACCGGTATCTCCTCTGTTCCTCTTTCCCCTCTTTTCAGCATAAGGGTATTCGTACCCCCTTTGGTGCGCGCCAATTACGTAAAAAAAAAAAAAAAAAAAATATCCTAACCATCTCAGTCTGTAAATTCGTCTTTTGACACAACGTAAAGCATCATCACCAATAGTTTAGCCGAGAAGATAAGTCAAGCTAACATTCAAGGGGGATTTCATCCATTTAAGACGTTACTTGCTGAGATGTTGGGGGTATACGTTTTGAGCTGCTGCGGTTAAATGTACTTTCAAAAGCTGTAAAGATTGCCAACAGCATTTTAGACGAAACCACCAAATCGGATTTGTCTTTGATCTTCATACTGCCAAGACAACACTCGCCTTCACATAGTTAGGATCCCATCACAGTTATTACAGTTTGAGTGAGTTTTCTTTCTGTATCAGCCAGTCTAACACCTTCTATTAAAAAAGACAATTCCCTTAATTTTATTTAATTTGTTGAAGTTTAAAAAACCTTCAAGATTGAGTATCGTGCCGTGATAATATTTCATGCTTAAGAAGTTTTAATATCAACGTATGTACATACATATGTATGTAGGTATCTAAAACCAAACGTTTGCTACATATTTACTCGAACACTTGTTAATTGTTTACAAGACTAAACAACTAGTTTAAGTTGATCCGCAGAGGACCAGAATATATATATACATATGTAGGTACATACATATGGGAAGCAAATCATTTTGAGAGACGACCGATAAAAAACAAAAGAATAGCCTCACAGACTGGCATACCTAAAACAAGTGTCCTTCACAATAGTTTATGAACGTTTAGGAATAACTGAAATTAGTACAAAATAGTGTCTAGATTGCTTAGTGCAGTTGAAGAACGGAGAAAATTCAAGTGTTTGTTCAGAATGGTTATTTAATCGATTTTGACAGGTTATGTTACCCACATATGGATGTAAGCCACAAAACAGCATAAAAAATCCGAAGCCGTTTCCTATGGACTACTTAGGATAGATGAAAATTTTTTCTAGAGATCAATTTAATAGTTTTACACTAAGCGATAACGTGTTTCTCCATATTAAAATTACACTAGGGAGTCTACACATACCGAGGATTTTATTTTCATTGACGACAGAGTCATAAATTGAAACGATGCATCAGGTGTATACATGGTATTTATAGTCAGCGTTACAATCTGTGATGATGCTAATCTACAAGAGTTCCAGGACCTTTATTTGCACTGTTGGGTGTGGATTGTAGACAAGTTAAAGCCAAGTCTTTCTCGATATGCGAGAGGCGGTGTGGTAACTGTTAACGGCGAAAGGAGTCGAGAGATATTATTTTTTGTTTTCCTAAATAGGCATATGGGCATAGATAACATGTGTTTCCAGCAAGACAATACGATAAATGTGTTAGGTGAGACACAATTAATGGTTTATTTGAAGTCTTACGTATAATTTAGGTTCAATTCGCGTGAATTTGCATCCTTTTTTCGCACACATGTAATTCATCTATCTCCTTTTACTCACATCATTCTATCCTATATTTTTTGTTTTATTAACATGGCAAGAGACAAAAAAAAACTATTTTTGATTAGGTCTGAATGATGGGACAGAAACGATCACTGACTGAGGAGCTGGTCCGAGCAACCGTGAATGTGGCGCCGTTCTCCTTGCCTCCGTAACCTTTCTTTAACTTACAAAATTTGCATAGTGAGTAAGACTCCCACTCGCTAGCCGATACTAGTCAGCAGGGTCTATAGATCAATAATCTTTTTTATGTTGAACACAAATGGATGTTAAGAACTTTACATCTATAAAGATTTACCATAAATGTGATAGGGCGTTTGACTTTCCTTTCAACCTTTGGTTGAGGTGTCAATAAGTTGAAGTGGAGACATACATATATGTATACATACATATGTATGTATGTACTTTCCTACACAATGCAATATCGATTTCAAACGTACTCCTAAATAGCAAGCTTTCTAATCGCCGCCGGATAATCTGTGAATAATTCCAGCTGTTCTTGGATGCCTATACATCTTTGAATATCCATTAAGGAAAAATACACATCTGCGCACCCATGACCCGATCCCAAAGCTAGACAAGAACTTTCTCTCACTCAGAAACAGGCACAGAAAAAACACCTCTAGATTTTTTTTTTTTTTTTTTATTTACAGGTCAAGATCTAGATCTCCGGTAACATTAGCAGAACTATGAAAAACACAAAACGCAAATAAAAACAGTTTTAAAATAAATAAAAAAAAGAATAAACAAGAAAAAACACTTGACAACACATCAGAAAACGCGAGAGATCTATCAAGGCTACCGTAGACGATATGTTGCGAGACAAAAGAAAAAGTTCCCCTCAACTACGGGAAATGTTTGTTTTTTTTTTTTTTATAAATATTTTTTTTTTTGCAAATGCTTTCTTTAGCATGAGGAAAAAATAAAAATAATTTTTTTCTCCCTATCATCCCTGATAAAATGAGATTCTCTGTGGAAAAAATAAATATTTCCAGGTCAATGGATACGAACCTTTTCTGTTTCAGCCTGTGGATTTAGGCTCGCTGGACTTGGCTGAGTACTCATAGCTAGCTTTTGGTAGTTATAGCTATTTTGTGGATATATTTTGACGGTTTATAAAAATATGTGCGGGGTAGAAAAATACGTTTCTATTTACTTGGCGATTGTGAAATTACGTCTCAAAAGTGTTACCCCCAAATGGCACAGAAATTAATTTTATTTTACTAAATATTTCACGTTTTTAGAATCACTTATTATGAATGTATTTATAGTACACTGAATTATTGAGAAGTGGGCGATTTAAACTCTAATTTCAGACTGAAATCACAAAGTATTGAGAGAATTTTTGCAAGAAAACTTCTTGAATCATACGCGAAACTATTCACTTTCTGCAAGCAGCCATCTTGGTTTTAGATTTTTTTTGTACTAAAATGAATTGTGTACTAAAAGTGGGTAATGTAGCGAATTCATCTGATACCCCGTACACATGCAGGATTGAACCTAGGTTGAAACTGGATCGAAATTCATGTGTACGCGGGTCGAGTCGAAACCGAGTTGGCTCGACTCGACTCCACTATTTGAGCTGAGTCGAGTCGAAAATATGCCAAAGTACCTGGGTCAAGGAGTCGAACTGACAGATGGTCGTAGTTTCGGTTTTTTTTCTTTTAATGAGAGGAAAAACCCGTTCGTTTTATGTGCTTCCGTTTGGCGGGCGGATGGTAATTATTTTTTAAGTTTGCATCCGTTTTTGCATTTCCTGAAAAGATGAGGCGAAAATTTGTGTAATTATATATATAAGAATGGATGTTGGTCGAGGATATTTTTGTTTGCCAACGAGCTTATTGGGCGGAAAAGTACGCAGATTTTGTTTTTTAAAATTCTTAAGTTTAATATGGCAATATGTGCGAGCACGAAGAGACGCGAGTGCTATTAAGTATAACGAAAGAAGTAAATACCATGAAGCATTTTGATGGCAGAATCTTTCGGAATGGAGAAATATATAAGAAATTGAAATTAGAAATGAATAAGAGCGGATTTTCATAGAAAGATGATAAGCAAATTAAAACCCGCTTTAAAAATCTAAAAAAAAATTATTTAAAAGTAAAAAAAACAGAATAATAAAAGCGGGAATAAGAGGGAAGTGTGCATTTTTTTTGAAGAATTGGACAGGATGCTTGGCAATAAGTTAAAAAAACATAAAAAGCCGATAAAATAGTTTTTTCGCGGTTATTAGACATTTTCAAACAATTCAGAAGACACGAAATATTGAAACACAGTAACAGAGCTAAGAAACCAATGAATGGCGGCTATGCTCATCTGTCAGTTCAACTCACTTTCAATCCAATTTCGACTCAATCTTTCGATTCGGTGAGTGCAAGTACCCAGGTCGAAATCTCAACTCCGTTTCGACTCGACCTTTCAATCCTGCATGTGTACGGGGTAAAAGTGAGCCAGCATTAGTATCATATCCCACATATTTTCTGAAGTTACAGAATAATTTTCTGCAAAATAATAAAGAATGGAAAGATCCTTTCTTTCTCCCTCTCGCTGCTTCGAGAAAAGTAACTATGACGTAATGAAGTTTTTAGCATAATCCGCCATTTATTCAGAAGTAATCAAGCGAATTGAAGCATTAGTAAGATGTTAGATGGGAACATTTTTATTTGTTTATTTGTATCCCTTTTTTTCAAAAAGTTTCCATTATTTATTGTATATTTTACCAATAAAATTTGTAAAAATTACAATGCCTTATAAAAAAAAATGTTGGCACGTATGGTTCCTTTTTGCATTCTTTTGAAAGTATGGGACAGGAACTACTAAATGTTGGAAGTCCTTTTTCTCTTGCGTTCTACATTGTGTGGTTATTTTAATGCAAAGTTGCATAAAATTCAGTTTCAAACCTGAAGCCTCACGTTCGCAGTACTAGTGAAATTTTATCTATTTTCACATTGAATACAAACAGATTGCGGTGTTTTATAAACCATTGAGCTGAAAGTTAGAAGTTTCGGCCTAGCTAGTCAAATACATTTTTTGCGTATGGTCGACACATTCTAAAGTTAAATTATGTGTATACTCCAGTCCATAAGGTTTAATTCCATCGGGCATAAGTAGACGTTATAATTCAAGGCAACAATCCCAATCGTTGTGAAACTGATATTTAATCGAAACTGCTCTTAGCACCTGCATTTTCGTGAGATGGCTGTTGTATTCTCATAATTTTCTCATCAATCTCATAATTTTCAAAATATATTTCATATCTATCCACAGACTGTAGGACTATGGGAATACAACCATTTTTATAAAAACCGTTGATTTTAGTTTCATTTCCATTTGCAAAACGGACGCTCCCTTTACTGTTTTGAAATAATAGTTAAAAATGCCCAACAAACTACGTGATCATTTGCAGTACCAAAATTTAATAAATTCTATTATTCATCTAACGATTACAACCAAATTAAATTTAAATTAAATAGGTATTAGTTTTTTATTTCAAATTATATAATCTAATGCAAGAATTTTTTAAATATGGTGCATGCTAGGGATTGCAAGTACTCAGGTATACGAAATGTACATGTGAACGAAATTCGAGCTATTTTTATAAATTTACTAGACGACTTTTGCTTTTTTTTATTCAGTGTTTTCCACACATAACATAAATAATTTGTTATGCACATCTGTAAAATTGAAATCGAAAAATATAAAAATAAATAAGTCTGTTGGTCGTGTTTGTCAACTATGGAAGGTAAAATCGTAATCTGTTAAAAGTGGAAAAATCTGTTTTACATATTTTGGCTCACGAAGACGATTATAGAATTCGTTTGTTTAGTTTATCACGTTTGCTGAAACAAGATGCTTCAATAAAACGACTTTTCATCGCTTTAATATTTCGCATCTAATTGATGCAGAATACCCGTTCGGTAGCGAATCCATAAGATGAACGGTATATCGCAAATCGAACTCCCTTACCAATAGATATTTTAATATACAAAATCGTTCTCATCTACAACTGTTGTAAATACATTTGCATAAGCTTTTCGCCGAAAATGACCAATTCACGATAACAGCTCTGTCAATAAGATTTAAAATAAATTTCTTATCTAGGTACTACAGTGAATTTCTTTTGTATTTCCCTGTCACCTCGCGCAATTTGTTTATTCTAGAAAAATCTTAAAAGTTAGAATTCTAAATTTCACAATACCTCTCTGAATTATTCATCTCGATTCCAATAAAAAAAAACCGAATGTTAAATTGACAGCCCTGTAATAGAGCACCAATGGTGTACTATCAGTGAAACAAAAATTCTATTCTGTGCTGGCTTCTCTCTGCTGTTCTTTGTTTATTTGGTTATTCGATAGATTTTTTTGGCCATCCTCTATCGAATCCAACATTTGAAATACACACGCAAATATTTTTTTTCTTAAAAAACAACCAGTTATTTTTGGAAATGTATCTTTAATAAAAAAATATATTCCTCGCATATTGCACAGACGAGCAAACACGGCATACATTCGTTGCAAGAACAAAGAACAGCATTTTTACACAACGAAGAAGCAAAGTTGTCGAACGTCGACATCGCCGTTTTACACGCAAAGTGACCGCAATCGTAAACGAGCAAACACGCGTCGCGTTTCTCACGGAATCAGTGCAAAGTGCAAAAGTTTGGTTTGATAGCGACGTGTATTTCTGAAATTGGAATTTCGCAATGAAAATCACGGTCACCACTTTAACGGATGAGATTTTCGTTCTCGATGTGTCCGAAGACTTGGAGTTGGAAAATTTCAAGGCTTTCTGTGAAGTTGAATCTGGAGTCCCTGGGCCTCAGATACTAGTGATATTCAACGGCCGTCCTCTGGTGGATAACAAGAAGACTCTTAAATACTACGGCATGAGTGATGGAGACTGTGTAGTACTGCAACGGATGAGTTTATCTAACATTTCGTCCGGACGGACTGGACCTGGAGTTGGACGGGTACTAGGTAAGTGTTAATAAAATGGGATTGGACCAAGAAAGCGCTTCGAGTTTTGCGATCATACATAAAGAAATTTGCGTCACTAACCAGTGATGAACAAAAGACTCACCCATAATTCTTATGGGTGAGAGTATTCTTTAAAATATGTAGAAGTATCCTCTTATGTAAAGTTACATACAAGTGTTACGATAAAAGCATCTGCCTTCGTTGATGTGCTTCCAGAATCTGTTTAAAAGTATATGCTTGGGAGGATTGTGATTAAAGAAATTATTAGAAGATCCTTAATTCGATGGATTTAAATTTATTAGGCACTGGTCTGGAAGCCTATGAATGATCACTTGGCAAGCAACTTTCGACGAATTTGGAATAGTTTGCCATAATGCCCTTAATGGGCAAATAAGTTTCTGTGTATATTTTCTTTTCTTTTGCCTTATTTTTCATTATCGACCATATTTTTTTTTCAAAAGGAATTTGCGTCTGGACTCTGTAATGGCCAAAGCAAATTATTATCATCCTATAGGACCAGCCATCTTCTCATTCCATGTAATAATTTCATAGAATTTTGGAATATCTTGTACAATGTCAGATTAGAGATGCACATGTGTATAATACATACATATGTACATATAATGAGATGATTAACTTCGAGGTTTTTTAACTTTGTATAGGTATGTATGTATATAGATGCATATACAACGTATACGCATCCATCTTCAGATTTTTGGTTATCTGTCACGTACTGAAAATTATGAAAATTTTGCTGAAGGTCAGGTTGTTTCCTGAATTTAGGAGAACTATGTCGAACGATGCAAACGCCTCCAGGAGCACCCATTTTGTGTATTAAAAAGTCATTGATCATAGCTCTATAGTGTTCACCATTTAGCGGGATTGTGTTACCCGGTTGTCTAGAAACTAATATGGGTACAGTTCTTGTTCCAATGTTATGCCGTATCAGACCATTACTTTTTACGGATGCAAACATGTTTGGTGAATACGTTGAGGATTTGCCGTTAAGTATTTTGACCATGTCTGCTTTGACAGTATATCTTTCGCGATTGTATGTCTGCTGGAAGGAGTTGTTAAATCCTTTCCCTATAGAATCAGATCAACAAAAGCTTCCACTTCTGGATGTACTTGCGCTTGCGATAATATATAACTTAAATTGCAACACAGTCTAATTGGGTTAATTTATTGCATATCACAACTTTTTTTTTACTAAGAAGTCGATCGAAAGACCAGAAATAATTTCTGCCTTCTCGTTAAATACCAAATACATTTACTCATTTTTTATAACAAAACACTATTTTGTGAAGAGTAAGTATTTAATATCTAAATAAAACATAATTCTATTCCCAGGCACTGGTGCAGCATCATCACTGAATTCACTTGATTTCAGTGGAATCTCGGTTCCCAGTTCATCAAACGTCCCACCAAATGATGTCACTGTTGGTATGGAAGACGACCCCGCAAAAGTGCGTCAAATGTTTCTTACAAATCCAGAACATTTGGCATTGCTAAAGCAGAACAATCCGCGGCTCGCTGATGCTTTGCTCTCTGGTAATATAGATGCATTTACGAAAGTGTTGCGTGAACAGATTGAAGAGAAAAAAGAGCGAGAGATGCAACGCCTACGAATGCTTCAAGCTGACCCCTTCGACACCGAGGCACAGCGTATGATTGCTGAAGAGATCAAGCAAAAAAATATTCAGGAGAATATGGCCGCTGCCATCGAGTACAACCCTGAGATTTTTGGCACAGTTACTATGCTGTAAGTAACGAAATCCATGCATAACCAGGTTGCAAAGCATCCTTATATGGTGGTGGTAATGCATTTTGTTTGCAGGTACATCAATTGTAAAGTGAATGGTGTGCCAGTTAAAGCATTCATCGATTCTGGGGCACAGACGACAATCATGAGTGCAGCATGTGCGGAGAAGTGTCATATTAATCGTTTGATTGATACAAGGTGAGGTGGGCAGTGGGAACCAAGTAGTTATTTTTAAAATTGTTATTCTGAATGTTTCTTTCTTTTTGTTTTGTGTCAGATGGAATGGAGTAGCGAAAGGAGTGGGCACACAGCGCATTATCGGACGTATTCATATGGTCCAAATGCAGATTGAGAATGACCATTTGACGTCGAGTTTCTCTGTATTGGAGCAGCAGCCAATGGACATGTTGTTGGGGTTGGACATGTTAAAAAGGCATCAAGTAGGTCAATCGAATGAATATGTGTTGCGAAGTCACATTTACTAACGCTCATAATTATTCAAAAAACAAACAAAAACTTTAATCGTCTGTAACTTAGGAAAAATCAGAATTTTTTTTTTTGATTTTTGTTTAAGAATTCACATTCTTACATTTTCAGACTCATAACATATGAAAACTTGCGAAAATTTATTTCGATATCACAAAGCGAATTCATTAATATAGCATAGTTTTTTTTTATCCATTACATTGGTCTAGTTATTCTATTAATAAGCATTTACAGATTTTCTAGATTTATTCGTGTGCATTCATGTTGTAGTTTGTCCCCAAATGTTGTTTATGATGTCAAGTTTTGCGGAAATATCGGTCGAGTTCATTCCCCAATAACTCGATGGGGCTTAACAACGGTGACTGAGAAAATAAACTGGATATCCCCGATCTTTTTTCTCCAGATTTTTGGCGATAGTCCTGCAACCGGTTTGGAGTTAAATTTAAAATTCTCTGTCATATCACGAATTATATGTATGTGGCACTATCCCTGTGAAAAGCGAGTACATTTTCCCAAGCCTTAATCTTCCAATTCTAGCGGTTTTTTTCATGGTCATATGTAAAGCTAATGCCGCCGCAACCTTCGCCCCCCTAAAACAATGGTTGAATGCTTTTGCACTTTATTGCTACTGATGTCTATTCGTCAACTAGGCGGTGATTGGCCCATACCATGCTCTCGCTGTTGGTTTTATATGCATTCTCGAAGTTGGGCCTTTTCACTCAGTGCAAAATGAAACTTCTAAGCCCCGGCCGGTGCGTTGTCATGCAAAAAGAGCATGCCATTACGAATTAAATCTCGTCTTTTTTGAAAAGCAATAGCTCAACTAGACACTTTAATATTTTGCACAGCAGGCCTTATCCTCGGCTTTAGGTTATCACAGCCATCCATCCGTGTTCTGCGTGTAATACTTTTCGCACGAATAAAGACGTACCTAAATCCTTATTAGTTTCGGATGCTTTAGACATTTGGGGAGGTATTACAAAATGTATAAATAGGATTATCAAGTAAAATCATCCGATTTTGAGCGATGTAATAAAGAAACTTAGCCTATGTTTGGGAAGAAGATTCAATATCTCCTGACTTCTCAAAATATATGGGTGTGAAGAGAGGGTTTATCCTGAGTGGTCTGCTGTTTATATTGTTTATGAACGACATAACTGATGCTGGACGCGTCCATCTTTACGGCTTAGTGGGAGAAAGGGTCCACTTGTCGATATTGAGTGTGTGCTCAGATTGATTTAGCGAATATGTTACTGCTTCAATTTCTGGACAATTTTTAGGAATAGTATAAGAGACAATGTGACACCTTAGTAACTAAAACTACCGCCCAGTTGATATTTAGAGGAATTTCTTCTAAATTTGTGTTTTCAAATATACAATCTTCTTTTCAGATGAATATTGATCTTCAAAAGAATGTTTTACGCATCGGTACCACTGGCACAGAGACACCATTTCTGCCCGAGAGTGAATTGCCAGACTGCTCCCGCCTGTCCATAGGCTCTGATGAAGAAATGTTAAGAATTCACATTCTTAAATTTTCAGACTCATAACATATGAAAACTTGCGAAAATTTATATCGATATCACAAAGGAATTCATTAATATAGCATAGTTTTTTTTTATTCATTACATTGGTCTAGTTATTCTATTAATACGCATTTACAGATTTTCTAGATTTATTCGTGTGCGTTCATGTTGTAGTTTGTCCCCAAATGTTGTTATGATGTCAAGTTTTGCGGAAATTTCGGTCGAGTTCATTCTACAATAACTTGATGGGGCTTAACAACGGTGACTGAGAAAATAAACTGGATATCCCCGATCTTTTTTCTCCAGATTTTTGGCGATAGCCCTGCAACCGGTTTGGAGTTAAATTTAAACTTCTCTGTCATATCACGAATTATATGTATGTGGCACTATCCCTGTGAAAAGCGAATACACTTTTCCAAGCCTTAATCTTCCAATTCTAGCGGTTTTTTTCACATCATATGTAAAGCTAATGCCGACGCAACCTTCGCCCACCTAAAACAATGGTTAAATTCGTTTGCACTTTATTGCTACTGAACTGATGTCTATTCGTCAACTAGGTGGTGATTGGCCCACACCATGCTCTCGCTGTTGGTTTTATATGCATTCTCGAAGTTGGGCCTTTTCACTCAGTGCAAAATGAAACTTCTAAGCCTCGGCCGGTGCGTAGTCGTGCAAAAAGAGCATGCCATTACGAATTAAATCTCGTCTTTTTTGAAAGACAATAGTTCAAATAGAAACTTTAATATTTTGCACAGCAGGCCTTATCCTCGGCTTTAGGTTATCACAGCCATCCATCCGTGTTCTGCGTGTAATACTTTTCGCACGAATAAAGACGTATCTAAATCCTTATTAGTTTCGGATGCTTTAGACATTTGGGGAGGTATTACAAAATGTATAAATAGGATGATCAAGTAAAATCATCCGATTTTGAGCGATGTAATAAAGAAACGTAGCCTATGTTTGGGAAGAAGATTCAATATCTCATGACTTCTCAAAATATATGGGTGTGAAGAGAGGGTTTATCCTGAGTGGTCTGCTGTTTATATTGTTTATGAACGACATAACTGATGCTGGACGCGTCCATCTTTACGGCTTAGTGGGAGAAAGGGTCCACTTGTCGATATTGAGTGTGTGCTCAGATTGATTTAGCGAATATGTTACTGCTTCAATTTCTGAACAATTTTTAGGAATAGTATAAGAGACAATGTGACACCTTAGTAACTAAAACTACCGCCCAGTTGATATTTAGAGGAATTTCTTCTAAATTTGTGTTTTCAAATATACAATCTTCTTTTCAGATGAATATTGATCTTCAAAAGAATGTTTTACGCATCGGTACCACTGGCACAGAGACACCATTCCTGCCCGAGAGTGAATTGCCAGACTGCGCCCGCTTGTCCATGGGCTCTGATGAAGAAATGTTAATTGTTGAAGAATCGAAAAGAAGTGCAGAAGATGATGCAATCCGCAAGGCCATCGAAGCGAGTAAAATGGACACAGGTACCTCATACTACGATCTAACACTCATAGATTACTCAACTGAAATTTCTATTTAGCGTCACCATCAACCTCGAGACCCACCAAATCAAAACAACCAGAAGAAAAATTCACCGAAGCCGATGTCAATGACTTAGTAAAGTTAGGTTTCAAGCGAGATGATGTCATAACTGAATTACGCAAACAAAATGGAAACAAGACACAAGCCACTGCAGCGCTAATTGCAAAATCTCTGAAATTTTAAAACTAAAAATACCAATAGTAGAAAATAAGTATCGCGAATTCATATACACACCACCAAGACAAAACGAAGCCTATCATTTAATATCTACCTCAGGCTTGAGCATTTAGTAGACCAGACACACGAAGACGTTGAATTACATTGGGAAGTAAAGTAATTTTAGACTATAATCAAGTGTTAGCAGGAAAAGTAAAAAGAAAAAAAATAACATTTATTTACACAATTTCTATTGAATATACACATTCGAATAGATATTAACCTTATGTAACTTAAATCTTTGTTTTCTTTTTTGTTTTTGGACGGTAACTATTAAGGACAATTTTTTTTGTGGATAAGCATCAAGTGTCTGCATCCGTTGAATAATTTGTGTTTGTGTGGGCTGGGTTTATAGAATATTTTGGTTAATTTAAATGTCTTTTTTTTCAGGGGGAACCGACTGAGTTTAAATAAAATATACTTACATTTAAAAATTTCATCTGAAATATGCGTGAAATATTTAAGAATGCGTTTTAATTTAAAACAAGAACAATATGTAGGTTTGCTTACATCTGTATTGTTAGAGAAATCGTTTGCCTTAAGGGGGAAAATAATCGCATTCATGAGATATACATATGCTAATCATTTCCCTTGATTTATTTGTTTACCCGCAATCAGACAGAACACATTCGAATAAAAAAAAGGTGAGTGACCTAAGTTCAATGCTAGTGAATATTATAGTTGCGGACGTGTATGCTTGGTGTTGAAATTGTTTTTATTCATCTGTCAATGTTGCCATATCGAAATCCAAAAAATATAGCTTTTATTTTTATTTTTAATAAAGAACCCCAAAGATTTTACGGGTTTGGAGGAGGGCGATATTGAAGTAAGTTGCGAGAACTTGGAACAGTGGGAAGTCGGATATAAACCAAGGTGTTAGTGGTTGGTTGATCTAAAACATATGGAAAGCGAGCTTATATTTTTAGGGACAAAACTTATCAAGTTAATTTTTGTCTTCAAGTTTTTAAACAATTTTAATGATTACATGTAACTCTTAATATAAATAATAACCAGGTAAACCACTTGTTCATGTGAAAACCATATAATTCAGTAATATTCGTTAAGTTTTGCATAGTTATAAGATTTTATGTAAGAGGTCGCTGCTTGTTAGCGCTTCGACCATCAACTGCCCTATTTCCCTTCCTAACTAACCAAGATCTTCCTCTTTGATCGACAACCCTCCACGAGGTAAGACTGCGAGCTCTCCCAACAATAAAGACCAGAATTTTCAACTCTGTCTTTTTTTCTCTTTTTTTCTTTCTCCAACTCCTCCACGAGGATAAACCACCTATAACCAGCGCCTATTCAAGGGTCTACACGAAAGCACCCACACATTTTGGTCCATCGACCCGAATATTCTTAATTCATTTCATCAACATTTTGGTCCAGTCGACCCGAATATTCTTAATTCATTTCATCATACATATTTAATCGCATAGCGCAGATTTAATTTATCATTTCGCGCCTACCTTATCATCTAAAAAATGATCACCGATCAACGATCAGCAATCAGGATCTTCAATTCTTGCCCCGCAAAAATCATCATCCACCACAATTAAACCCAAAAAAGAGACGCATCCAAATTTTAATTGTCTCTTGAGCATATACGAAATCGCCTGTAATTCAACGATCATAATCATCTTGCTCTGTACGCACGATCAATTTACTCTCTCTGGAAGCGAAGACGACCGTTGATCCTCAGCAGCAGTGGACGGCATCCAGTTCAGCCTGCAGTCGCTACATCGACACGACACACATCACATCGAAAAAAAAAATACCCATTAAAAAAAAAAAAAAAAGTGATTTCTCATAACAAGATCATCGATCGCAAGTGTAAAACAGGTACGTGAAATTCATTTTAATAAGTGCAAAACCTTAATTATTATTTTATCATTTTAATACGAGTTAGTATATGTGTATATGTAAATAATTATATGAGAAAGAGTGAGGTAATCGGAAGATATAGTTTTCTTTTAATTTTCCAAGACTCCGAAAATTCCTTAAACAAGTGTTTTTTCTTGCACGTGTGCTTGAGTCGCGTCGTTAGTTTCGGCAGACAGAGTTGCAATCTTTTCCTTAGTTGTGGGTTTTTAATTCGCTCTTGTGATATCGCATCCAATAGATTATTCAGCATAATGATCGGATTAGATGATTTTGTGAGTGCTAACGATCAGTTAACTGAATTTCGCAAATGCTACAAAGAGATTCCGGTCGTAGATCAAACTATAACCTCTTTACAAGCATCTAAAGCTCAGTTAAAGGAGTTATGGGCCGAAATCAATAAGTCATATTCATTCTGTTTGCAAGCCAATGATTCTGCCTCGGAACAAGATATTCAAGCCATCAAGGGTAAATACAGTTCTTCATCTTCTCTCTACGTGACGTGTTTAAGTGAGATAATAGATTCAATTCGAAAATTAAGATTAATCAATTCCGATTGCGACGATGCAGTTGTGAATAATTCTCCACCAAAAGATTCAGTCGTGAAAAGTGCTCAATCTCTCGATAATATGTTGTGTGTGAAGGTTCCCCCGTGCGATACCGATATTTTCTATGGTGATTATTTATCCTGGCCATCTTTTCGTGATTTATTTACGGCTATCTATATCAATCACCCAAAGTTATGTGCTGTTCAGAAACTCTTTCATTTACGTTCTAAAACTAGAAAGGAAGCACATGATATCGTTTGCAAATTCGACCTTACTGCTGACAATTTCGATCTTGCGTGGAACGCCTTATCAGAACAGTATGAAAATAGACGGATTTTGGTAAACCGTCAACTTAAAACACTTTTTAACCTCCCTTTAACTGTTTATTCTGGCAAAAGTCTTAAAAAGCTTCAAAGTGAAATTAATGATTGTCTATCGATCCTTAAAGCTTATAAGGTTGATACGACATCCTGGGACCCAATTTTAGTCTTTTTGTGTTCTAATCGCCTTCCTGAAAACACACTATCCATTTGGGAACAATCTATCAAAAAGCCACGTGACCTTCCGGGCTGGGCAGAAATGGATTCGTTTTTAACCCAACAATATCAAATTTTAGAATCGGTGTCGGATATCAGGGATTCGAACGCGAAAGCAATAAAAACGAAATTAATTCAATCACCAAAGCAAAACCAAAAAATTCATCGCGCCTTTCATACAAAATCGAATACTTACAGTTGCAGCTTATGCCAAGCTCCTCATCCCCTTCGACTTTGTCCAAAGTTTTTGCAGCTATCGATCCCCGATAGAATAGCAAAAGTCACAAAGTTTAATTATTGTGGAAACTGTCTTTCATCAACCCATGTCGCAAACAATTGCCAAAGTCAATTTACATGCAAACTGTGCCGACAACGTCATCACACACTTTTGCATAATCCCACTCAAGTACAAGCTAATCGAACTTCATCTTCTTTCATTGCGAATACCCCACATCCCAGTTCTTCGCAACAAATGTCCGTACAAAATATACAGTCCACAAATCATACACCCGATTTCCAAGTCCAATCATTCTTTTCTCAAAACAGTAAAAGTGTTATTCTTGCTACTGCTTTAATAGATATTTACCATCTTGGTACAAAATTCACTCTACGTGCTCTTCTCGATCCTGGATCGGAAGCGAGTTTCATTTCCGAAGATGCACAGCGAAGATTACGTCTTCCTGTAAAACCCATTCAAGCCAACATCTCAGGTATGAGCGCAGTTGTTACGGCCACATCCTCAAAGCTATGCTCCTTAGTTTTGAGTTCCAGACACCTGGAGTCATTAACCGCATTTGTTAATGCAATTGTTTTGAAACGCCTTACAGGCAATTTGCCCTCCTTTAATATCAATCGGAAGGATCTAGCAGGGCATGTCGACCTTGAACTTGCCGATCCCTTCTTTTACCAAAGCTCCAACATCGATTTCATAATTGGAGCCGATCTGTATCCATCGATTATTCGTGATGGTATAAAGACAAACGTCTTTGGTTCATTAGTTGCCCAAAACACTGTCTTTGGGTGGATCTTATCTGGCCCTTTGCCCCAAGGGAATGTTAAAAGTTTTAATACGATCCTATCTTTCTTTTCTGAAATCTCGTTAGACAAGCAGGTTTCTAAATTCTGGGAACTTGAAGAGATTCCAGAACACAAATTACTTACTGCAGAAGACGAGTTCTGCGAAAAACTCTATTCAGACACAACAACTCGTGACATTAATGGTCGCTATATTGTACGGCTTCCCTTTAAAGATTCTGCTTCCCGGTTAGGTGATTCTAGAGCGGTCACATATCAACAATATTCACGTAATGAAAGATTGTTATCCAAAAACGTTGATCTTTACTCAAGATACAACGATGTGCTCGAAGAATACCTCACCCTAGGACACATGAAGGTCGTTCAGTCACCTGAAATTTGCGATGAGCAAGAAAAGTCTTTTTATTATTTGCCTCATCATGCTGTGGTAAAGCCAGAAAGCCTTACCACAAAGGTCAGAGTTGTCTTCAATGCGTCAAACCCTTCAAGTAACGGTGTAAGTCTCAATGATATTCTTCATGTTGGGCCAGTGCTACAATCTGATCTCATGAATCTTATTCTACGATGGCGATTCTATCGATATGTGTTTAGCGCCGACATTGAGAAAATGTATCGGCAGATTTGGGTACACCCTGAGCATACACCCTACCAAAGAATCCTTTTTCGAAAATCTATTTTAGACGAATGTCAAGATTATGAGTTGAAAACAGTTACGTTTGGAGTCAATTGCGCACCCTATCTCGCGATTCGCACCTTAAAACAACTTGCTATTGACATAGAATCAGAATTTCCTATAGCCTCTTCTATTCTGAAAAATGATTTTTACGTGGATGACGTTCTATCTGGTGCTCACGATATCGAATCCTGTTTACATGCGCAAAGGGAGTTGACATCGGTCTTGGATTCCGCAGGTTTTTCATTACGAAAGTGGACATCCAATAGTGTCGATTTAATTAAACCACTTCCACAACCATTTCTCTATGACCAAGATTTCCTAAAATTTGAAGACAAGAGTGTGACAAAGACTTTAGGCATCTCATGGAACGCACGGCTCGATTCCTTTCAATTCTTCTCAGAAATATTTAGCAGCGATACCCCAATGACAAAACGTGGAGTTTTATCAGTTGTTGCACGGATTTTCGATCCAGCAGGGTGGTTAGCCCCAGTAGTTATTACTGCTAAGTTAAATTTGCAGCAGATCTGGCGGGATGGGACGTCTTGGGACATGCCGCTTATGCCCCTAACGTGTCAACGTTGGACAACTTTCTTTGCTGCTCTACCAAATATCCAACTCATTCGAGTTCCTCGGTGGGTTGAATATAACCCTAATAGCTCGGTTCAGGTCCACGGATTTTGCGATTCCTCTGAGCACGCTTATGCAGCCGCTTTATATTTGCGTATTCAACAGTGTCCTGGTACTTGGTCCTCGTACTTATTATGCGCCAAGAGTAAAGTAGCACCAATTAAGCAGATACCTTTGCCTAGACTCGAACTATGTGGGGCGGTTCTCTTAACAAACTTAATAAACCATACTCTACCAGATTTAAAAATCACAAATTATGAACCATTTCTCTGGACTGATAGTACTATCGTCCTTGCATGGTTAAGCAAACCTCCACATACATGGAAACGTTTGTTGCTAATCGTGTCTCCAAAATTCAAACGCATTTTCCAAAATCTCTATGGCGTCACGTCCGTTCAGGAGATAATCCTGCTGACTTAGCAACCAGAGGAGTGCTTCCACTCGACCTCCAAACTAACCCTTTGTGGTGGAAGGGACCCCAATGGCTTCAACAGCCCGAATCTGATTGGCCACAATTTACATATCACGCTCCCCAAGAGATTGAACAAAGACCGATTAAGGCCCATGTTACCATGCTCATTCCCAATATTGAAACAATACTTCAAAGATTTTCCTCGTGGTCAAAAATGCTTCACGTGATGTGTTACGTGTTACGTTTTATCCACAGGACACATTCCCGACACAAACACGCTTTTTCCTACACATCAATATCAATTTCTCATAACGAAATCTCCCAAACCAAATTATTTGTTATTAAGAGTACCCAACATCTTCACTATCCCGAAGAATACACTCTCTTAAGCCAAGGTAAGCCTACGAATATATCAAATAAAAGCCCTCTCCTGAATCTGAATCCAATGATCGATTCCAATGGGATAATACGCTCCAACGGAAGATTAGCCTGTTCTACGCTTTCATATAGTGAAAGGTTTCCGATGATATTACCCTACAACTCATACATCGCTTCACTTCTTGTAAAGTTTTATCATTCGCTTTCAATTCACGGTGGTAACCAGCTGGTAATTCGATTGATTCGGTGCGAATTCTGGATTCCACGAATCAAAACTTTGGTCAAGAAATACCTGCGGTTATGTAAAACTTGTACCATCCACAAGAAACAGCTTAAGACTCAAATAATGGCAGCCCTGCCGGTTGAAAGAACTGTCATTTCTCTACCATTCACGCATACAGGACTCGACTTTGCAGGTCCTTTTGCGATAAAGAACTTCGCTGGAAGAGGTTGCAAAATATCTAAGGGATATGTTTGTGTCTTTGTGTGTTTTGCTACTAGAGCGATACATCTTGAGCCGACTAGTGCTCTAACCACTGAATCTTTTATTGCCGCATTGCACAGGTTTGTTGCAAGGCGTGGATTGCCGACATCCATTTATTCTGATAATGGTACGAATTTGGTGGGGGCAAGTAAGATAATTGCCAATGAATTTAAAGTTTTCCTTCAACAGTTTTCCTCAGACGTTGCGGAAAAGTACAAGGTTCATAACCTGGAGTGGAAATTTATTCCACCCGGAGCCCCACACATGGGTGGGCTCTGGGAAGCTGCGGTTAAAAGCTTTAAGCTCCATTTTCGGAAGACTGCAGGAGATCATAAGTTCACCTTCGAAGAGTTCACGACTCTTTTGGTAAAAATTGAGGCTTGCCTGAACTCGAGGCCGATCTCCCCGATTTCTGAAGACATCAACGATCCATTGCCTTTGACGCCAGGACATTTTCTTCGTGGTGGTCCGCTTTTAGCTACCCCTGAGTCTGATATATCTGAAAAGTCACTCAGCTGCATTCGTCGATGGGAAAAGCTAAAGTTATTACACCAACAGTTTTGCGCACGGTGGAAACGAGAGTATCTATGCGAAATGCATAAACGATATAAGTGGAAAAATCCCCAAAGAGATGTTGCTATTAATGACCTCGTAGTTATTCGAGAGGAAAAACTTCCTCCAAATGAATGGCGTCTAGGACGCGTAGTCAAAATATATCCAGGTTCTGACGGTAAAATACGCGTTGCAGATATCAAAACCCAATTTGGTATTCTAACTAGGCCTATTGTGAAGCTCTGTGTCCTATTGAATTCATAAATTTCTCTTTATCCGTTTCTATCGCCCGTACTTATCTTTATTTTTCTCATAAGCTTGAATTTAAGAATAAATGAAGTTTGCCTAATATTCAAATTTTACAATTTATGAATTGCACTTATTAAGACCGTATTTCACGCATTTGATACATTCTATAATTTGTTTATATCATTATTTCCAAATGTATATCATTATATTTCTTATTTACGTTTACACATAAATATAAATTTATTTATTGGTTTCCTCTACTAACCTATCCTTCCCCAATGGAGTGAGTGGATTCCCTCCAAAAACAAAAGGATCCCAATAGTTCTAAGTTCTATTTCATGAATTGTATTTACAAATTGCATCCTTTATCTTCTACAAAGTACCTTTACTTGTATAATAGATTGCGTATCTTTTATTTTGCACCGGTTGCTGCAAGGCGGCCGGCAATGTTCATGTGAAAACCATATAATTCAGTAATATTCGTTAAGTTTTGCATAGTTATAAGATTTTATGTAAGAGGTCGCTGCTTGTTAGCGCTTCGACCATCAACTGCCCTATTTCCCTTCCTAACTAACCAAGATCTTCCTCTTTGATCGACAACCCTCCACGAGGTAAGACTGCGAGCTCTCCCAACAATAAAGACCAGAATTTTCAACTCTGTCTTTTTTTCTCTTTTTTTCTTTCTCCAACTCCTCCACGAGGATAAACCACCTATAACCAGCGCCTATTCAAGGGTCTACACGAAAGCACCCACACACCACTTAAATCATCGCATCTCTTTACTACCTACAATATACTCTCAAAACTACTCAGAAAACGCTGCTAAGACGCTTTAATCCAATAAAACAAGGTGGCGCAGTCATCATTTTTGCAAATGGCATCTTATATCATTGCGACATAATTGTGAAATAAGCAGAAATAAATTTTTAGATAAATCATGTATTGCTATACTTTTCACGAACGCAGCATAATTGTGTCAATGTTTTTGACAAATAATCGTTCGGAAGTTTTGACTCAACGTGAACTTCGTCGTGCAATCGAATACACAGTACACTCTTTCCCCTGTTTTAGAGTTTTTGAAGTCAGGTCTATACGAGCAAGCGAGAGACCTTGGCTTTTGCGCCACTTTGTATAATTCTCGGGTCTATCTGTGTATACAAATTGAGATAATTAATCGATATACATAAATATTAATTTTTATTGAGAAAAATTAAAAGACTACAAAATAAAGAAAGAGCAAAAGTTTATTGGTTTGACTTTAATAGGGTGTTTGCTAGAGGAAAAGGTGGAGATATCTCGTGCTAAACCCGAAAGGGTAGCCATGAAAAAGGCGTAATGTTTATGTAAAGATGACCCATGAACAGATTGAACGTTTGCGTATTCTGGTCACGCCGCTGATAGAAAAGTAAAATTCCAATTCGAAGAAGTATTTCAAATTTACATACTTGGGCTCAGTCGTAAATTATTATCAGGGAAATTGTGATGACGATGTTCCACACATCGTGGGGAGGTTAAAATGGCGCGAAAACTGCGCAGACTTTTGTGACTGCAAAATGCAACTTAAACTTCAAGGTTTGCTTTATACGGCAGTCATGCGTGCGGTTTTAACATACGCATCGCAGTGTTGGACGATGAATGAATATTATAAAGGAAAAATGACAGCGTGGGAGATGAAAATGTTAGGGATGTCAGCGGGTGTATTAAAGCGCGACCTACTTAGAAGTATGTGTATTCGCGGAAGCTTTCATGTAAAGAAACGGATTGTTGAAAAATTCCAGGCTGAGCGCATCAGCTGGTACTGTCACGTACAAAGAAGATCTTCGGAAAATCCCACCCCAAGAGCAATAGCGATTCAAGTTCCAGTCGAAATTCGGAAAGAGGCAGAAGAAAAAACAATAGGCTCACTCAAATGCAAAAACAACAGCGAATTCTCAACATCAGCGAGGAATAATACAAATTCTTGGCGCAACAGACCGTATGTGGTCCAGGGCCTAGCTTCTCGCGACCATTCGTGTTGTGCGTGTTATTTTTTTCACACAAATGGAAGGGACCTACAGTTTAGAGCCATATCCGTAAGGCAAATTGAGAAGCTTTCTCTTGACAGTTATTACTCTCGGACGTTTGTCACACATTCGCGAGAGGTGGGACCGTGAAAAACTTTTGGTGTTCTCTGGGTTTCGAACCTCGAACCTCACCGCTCAGCGATCCAACGCACTAACCACTTGAGCCACGGCGCTCATCAGCGAGGAGGTGATCCCAAATAGAGCGGCTTGAAGAATGATATTGAGATCCCCAAACTCAGTCAACCCCACAAGTGACACAGTAGCAAGGCAGATACGTGTACGTACGCGTTATATATTTCAACGGTAAAAAAAAAAGGAATAAATTGAAGAAAGCTCATATATACCTAGGTGGATTAATAGTTTTCGACTGTTTCTCTCGAACTGCTTTTAAAAATTGGAATATATACTAGAATATTTCCATTCACTAAAAAAAATACCAGTTACAAGTGACTGGTGATTACAGACAAACATTTTTTTATTATTGCCGCTGGAACTCCATCTGGGGTTGCTATTCAAATCAAGTTTTTCTAACGCTTTTAATACAACTTCATTCGAAAACTAATCGATTAAAGTGAGATTCAGTCGACGTTTTTAAGAAAATGGATGCTGTGCCGAGAGACTTCACAGTTCAGCATGCTCATTGCTCTTATTTATGAACAGTAGTATTTACAATGTCCCTCATTGAACTACTGGAAACATTGAAATAGGATGTTGAAACATTATATTGCTACTGTCGATAAGACGCATCTATTTTGGATAGATTCTATTGTGACCGTCAAATTCTGCCACTTTGTTTTGTAGTAATGTTACTCAAATTTGTCACCCAACTCCTACTCCATTTGTAATTTGTGCTGCAAAAGTACCACAGCTCCGATTACATTTCTACAAAAGAAATTAGTTTATTGGCGGACTTGACATGAGAATTCCAATTAAGTAGTTTATCTAAGATGACGCCGATAAGTTTCTTTTCAACGTTGATGCTCAAATATTGTGTCAGACTGACACCACAAAGTTCTGGGGGTTCAAAATGCGGGATTTTATATTTCCTTAAAAAGAGAAGAGAGAACCTTTAGAGAGGTTAGAGAGAGCATTCTGTAGAGGTTCTCTGACCGTATTGAGGTGTTTACCAGAGACAGCTACATCAACGTCATCTGCACAGGCAATTATGTATCTTACAGCCTTCCCTTTCAAAAATTAAAAGCAGTTCATTTACCACTCGGTTCCAAAGAAGGGGAGAGAGCACCACACCTTGCGGAGTACCCCTACTTACGGCCTTCCGAACTACGGCGTCACCCAGCTTAGAGTTGATAAACCAGTTGGTTAACAACCGGTTGAATACACGTTTAATTACCCCTGGTTCGACGTTGTTAAAAACTCCCTCGTTATCAGGAAATGCCAGCAGAGTGTATTTTTTGCAATATAAAGATTTTCCAATGATGCTCACCAGCGAATGTAGGGCTGCTTCCACCGATTTCCCTTTATTGTACGCATATTGTGAGGATGACGTTCAGATTGATGCTGCAGCCAATATGGATGTCTATTAGTTTCTCCATATTTTTCAGAAGAAATGACCATAGTCTGAGGTCCTTGGGGCTTACATGCGAGCTTTGCTAGCCTTCGATATAAACACTACATTCACTTTGATATCAGATTTAAGGATGTGAACAAGCCACAGGCAACTGTTAAAAATAACAATAAGCCATTGGAGGACAAGATCTACCAGTAGTTTTATTTTTTGTCATCGTCATCGTGACGTCATCGTCATCGTCATCGTCATCGTCATCGTCATCGTCATCGTCATCGTCATCGTCATCGTCATCGTCATCGTCATCGTCATCGTCATCGTCATCGTCATCGTCATCGTCATCGTCATCGTCATCGTCATCGTCATCGTCATCGTCATCGTCATCGTCATCGTCATCGTCATCGTCATCGTCATCGTCATCGTCATCGTCATCGTCATCGTCATCGTCATCGTCATCGTCATCGTCATCGTCATCGTCATCGTCATCGTCATCGTCATTGTCATCGTCATCGTCATCGTCATCGTCATCGTCATCGTCATCGTCATCGTCATCGTCATCGTCATCGTCATCGTCATCGTCATCGTCATCGTCATCGTCATCGTCATCGTCATCGTCATCGTCATCGTCATCGTCATCGTCATCATCGTCATCGTCATCGTCATCGTCATCGTCATCGTCATCGTCATCGTCATCGTCATCGTCATCGTCATCGTCATCGTCATCGTCATCGTCATCGTCATCGTCATCGTCATCGTCATCGTCATCGTCATCGTCATCGTCATCGTCATCGTCATCGTCATCGTCATCGTCATCGTCATCGTCATCGTCATCGTCATCGTCATCGTCATCGTCATCGTCATCGTCATCGTCATCGTCATCGTCATCGTCATCGTCATCGTCATCGTCATCGTCATCGTCATCGTCATCGTCATCGTCATCGTCATCGTCATCGTCATCGTCATCCTCATCGTCATCGTCATCGTCATCGTCATCGTCATCGTCATCGTTTTATTTTATTCTTAGTAATAAGATTGATTGGGTTAGGTACATATAGAATGTGCTGTATCGTTGCGACAGCTGGGGAAGTGAGATTCCGTTAACAACTCGAGGGTTTCAGTACTTAATATGGTCCAAGGGCTATCATTCCTTTTTAGATAGCTAGGGGTCTTTAGGATGCTAGCTAGGATCTTTCTGAGCCTTGATGCCTCAGAAATCTTTTCTATGTTTCTACAAAAGAGTCTCCGTGATTTGCGTTGGGCTGTCCTAAGACTCAACTTATAGTTTTTGAGGGCCTGCTTGTATATGGTCCAAATATGAGAATCGCTTGGCTTGGTTAAAAAGCCGTCTGCATTCGCTCCGAAGCTCTCCTGATTCCACCAAGTAGGCCTAGGTTGCCTTAAGGCCTGCTAACAGCGCAGAAGATCAACATTGCCTAGTTAAGAGCGCCAGTCATTTGTCCTATTAGAGTATCTAGCTCGTAGGTGTTCTTGGGGGAACAGGGGATCTATTATACATAGCACAGATGTTTCTATACTGTCCCTGTACTTGAACTAATCGGTCTTCCTGTAATTCCTAAAGACGTCATATACTAACGCAGCACTCATCTCAAACATCTGCTTTACCATGAGAACTTCCACTTCTGTTGTGCCGTTTCTTCCTAAAAGTAACCTGATTGTCCTGTCTTGGAAGTGCTTTAGTTTATCAACAGGTTTGCGCCGCACCTCTTCTCTCTTCTCGATGAGAGCATGATACACTACTAAGTCAGAGGAAATAAAATAAAAGTATGAAACCAAATTTATCTTTTTTGTCTAATAAATTATACATTACTTATATATTTTGTGTTTTTCATTTTTTTCATAATACAATAAATCAATAATTATAAATGTTTTTCAATTACACCAAAGGACACAATGCGGATTGTATGACTTCGTGTAATAATAATAATAATAATTGTAATAATATTAATAATAGCAATAATAATAATTATGCATTTTAATGACATAAATAACATAACTGTTCATTATACTTTTGATTTATTTAATACAAACATTATTTATGTTCTAAAAATCTATTTTACAATTAATGCATTTGTTTCGTTATCTTTTTTTTTTTGCTTTGTGTATGTTTTTCATTTGCTAATGCTATTATTTCATTATAGAAATATAAAGTTTTTTTTTTGTTTTTTTTATGTATTATAACAGTTAATGTGTTTTTTTTCATTTACTTTGGGCAATTTTTATTGACTGTTGTTATGTAAATGTCATATTTGTTGCGGTTTTATTTTATTTTTTTTTTGATAAACTACACTAGTACGTTGTGTCTTTTTTTTTTAATATATTTTTACTTTTTTTTTAACCCAAATAGAAAGTAATGACAAATACTTTCTCATATACAAAAAATTCTATTGGCTTTACACTACATATGTATGTATGTATGTATGTCCTAATGAGGACATTACATTTTTGTTTTAGTTTTTCTTTCTATACCAATTGTTAATTGGGTCTTGTTTCTATGATAGTTTTCCCGATGTTCCTGTGTACACCAAATGCTTTTAGATTTTATGTAGTATGTGACTATTTTTCTGCAGAGTTTTTAGTTTGCTGACTTTTTGATATATTTCAATAATTAATGTTGATAAAATTGAATTGATCTGAGATCGCAGGTAATATTTAAATGAAGTCATTACGGTTCTCGCATATTTAGATCGATTAGGCATAGGTCGAAACTGCACTACCGTTTTTTAGTCTAACACCTAGTATAAGATTATTGTCAAAAAAATAAAATAAAATTAAATTGAGGCAATAAAGAATTATGAGCTATTTCCGATTGCTTATGATAATAGGTCTGTTCCCGTACTTTCTGCACCAAAATCTGTCAGACAGAGGCAGAAACACCAAAAAGTACGGGAACGCGTTGAACAACAAAAGTTGCCCACATTTGAAATGTCAAGAACATATGTTGTTTAAAAAAGAAATATCAGTTGGAGATTTGTTTTTTTTTGCTCTGTTCGCAGTTCTATGTACCTACATAACGTTTTTTTTTTCCCAAAATAAAGGATTTTAAAATTGAATTAATTAATTAACGAAGATAATCTTCCATGTTTTTCTAAAATAAATTAATTTTAGCCAATGAAAAAAAAACAACAACAATTAAATTGACAGATTTTGGTTATTTGACAGATCTCATAAATCTACCCACAGAAATTTCTTGGGCTAAAATTCGCAGCATGGGGAAATTTCTTACTCTCTCGTGAGTTCTCTCTTCTGCGAAAAACTACGAAATGTTGCCGTATGGGAACAGGATTTCGTAGTTTTTCGTAACATTTCGTAGATTTTTATTGTTTTGGGCAGGTACGGAAACAGACCTTATGAAAATACTTTTGACTATATTAAAATTATTCGAAAAAGTCGTCTGCATCAAATTGCAATGTTTAAAAACGTCACTCCAAAAAGCAGTCAGAAATCTGCGTTGTACATTTACTTTTATCAAACTAAAAGAAATGGTTTTATGGATGTGTAATAAGCAGTTTAAGCAAGATAGCCTGTTTCATCTCAATCAATTTTATTAGCTACTGAGACTGCAAGAAAAAAATCATACCGATGTCGCAGATCAACTGTACCGAATGACGTTTGCAGTTTCATGTTCGCAACCTTTAAGTCTTGAAAACTGCTATAATCTCAGTTTCATATAGAAAAATTACGAAAGAAAAATTAATATAAATAAAATAATGGGTCGTTCAAAACAAATGTCTTCATAAAATTAGTAAATCCAAAACGGATTTCTCACGGGAACTTAATATTTCCATTAATTAAATGATTTCGTGAAAACGGAAGCTGTAATCCCAGATTGAGGAGTATACGTCCAAGAAAAAAACACTAAGCAGGAAGATAACTTGATTCTGATAGCTAGCAATCGTAATCGAAGGCTTACGGCACCAGACGTCTGCGAAGAGATACACAAGAATAGAGAAATATCAGTCGCCGTTACAATAATCAAACGGGTTATTTGGTTATTTGCTTGGTCATGTTGGTAAAAAAAAAACCTTTACTGGGCTGGGGCTTGGGACGTTGAGGACTGGAGTTCTTTGGACTGATGAATCTAAATTCGAGCTGTTTGGGGTGAAGAGAAAAGTTTTCGTTCGACGTTGCTGCTAAATATTGTGCCTACCGTAAAGCATGGAAGAGCATTTTTCTTTTGCGGCAACACCAGCGATTTCGTTCGCCTCGAAGGTATTTTAAACAAAGAGGTTAACAGTATCATGCTATTCCAAGTGGTCTTCGATTAATTGGAGAAGGTTTCGTCTTTTAACAAGATAACAATACTAAACACAAATTAAAGTTCTGTTCAAACTTTCTGAAACAGAAGGGAGAAGAAGGGGTGCTTATCAACATGATTTAGTCAAAAAAAAAAAAAAAATGGATTTGAACCAAATTAAACTTTTATGGGATCACTTCCACAGAAAGGTTCGTGAAATGTTTTCTTCTTCGCCAGGAGCCTTTGGCGGCGACTTAACGACATCTAAAATACATTCCAACCGAAACAATATCAAAATTATCTATTGATTATGGATACCCCTCTACAACTATTACTTTGCTTACTTTTAAGATTATTATTATTTTGAATCAGCTTTTCGCCTTTGAAAAAAGAATACTGAGGTTTCTAAAACTAGGATCATTCTATAATATTTAGCGATAATGGAACTTATAAGTTGGGGCTGAGTGGAAAGTAATCTCATAGAAGCACCACTATCGATGGAATCGCTTTGTCTTTGCAGCTCTTGGAATTATCTTTGGCGAGAATTTTTCTCAGTCTTGTGGTAATCCCTCCATCCCTTCTATTACTGAGTAGCCTTCTCATTGCAGAATGTTCTAGGACGTGGGATGCAATATCATGACTTTGAATAACTTCAAGTCAGTAACTTTAAGCCCGAAAAACGTTGAAAAAGTTTGTTTTTTTAGCAAATGTGCTGAAAAAATTGATATACTCGTATGTATGCATTAATATTGCTGTTTTCCAGCCTTACTTATAAATACGAGCACTATGACCCTCCTCTTACTAATGTGAAATTTTTAGAAGTAACTATGACCTTGTAATGTATGCATACATATGACGTGTATACATAGATGGCTACGATGAATAAATTAGGTTTCTGGCAGTTTTCAAACGTGTTTTATCCCTCATTGTGTTCGTTCTTAGTTAATATCTACCAGTGGGAGCAAAATGTTTTATGATTTTACTTACAGTGCACATAATCAAACTGGCAAAAAACCTGTTTTTAGGAACGCACCGGAACGATTTAGAGAAAGACAAAGACAGTACATACAGGGTTTGTACTAGGCGTTCCTACTGACAGTAAAATTACAAATTGAAAATTTCTTGCACACACACACAGATGTTTTGCATATGAATGCTAAAATTATTCCTATATTTTCTTTTATGTACTTTAGAGTCCTTTCAAACTTCGAACATGAACATTTACCTGCAAAAAATTCAGAAAAACCCTAGTGCAAGGTCATATAGTTTGGCAGGTTTCTTTTCGTAGCTATGCGTGTGGTTTGATAATGATTGTAAATGTGGCTTTTTCAAAATTATGTATGAAACCACAAACTGAGGTGTAATAATCTTTAAATCCTGTTATCCTTCAGTTTTTTATAATGAACTGCCGTGGGTAGCATG
Organism: Blera fallax; assembly: GCA_946965025.1. Classification (NCBI taxonomy): domain Eukaryota; kingdom Metazoa; phylum Arthropoda; class Insecta; order Diptera; family Syrphidae; genus Blera; species Blera fallax. Next base: position 22,182,666 of record OX337248.1, on the reverse strand, counting down.
AGTGACTTAGTATTGTTCATTAGCGAGGACGTGTCAGTCATTTTTTATGATAAAGGCCCGATGGCGAAAAAGAAAATCAATGATAGGCAACTAAAATTCCAAATTTAATTTTATTTTAGTCCATTCCTTTAATCAATTTGACGCCCATGCCGACGACTCTCATCACCACAAATCCACGTATCGCCTGGCTGGAGTTGCATCCACCTTCCTGCTATAGTAATCTCGCATGGTGCTTGTGTGTTGTATTAAAGAAGGTGGGTTCAAGCATCGAACCGAGGGTAGTATTAAAAAAGAAAATCCCTGACTGCTACACCTCTATATATGATTGTAACACTTCACATGCAATACAAAAAATAGACAAAGCAGCTCTAAGAAATGTTGGGTAAAAAATATCCCTCGAACCGATTTTAATTTCTCAGAAAAATATTGCTACCTCCGAAAAATTGAATGGTTGTACAAACTTCCACCAATTTAATGAGCATTTACAAATTACTCAAATGTTACTTTTATTTAAAACAATACATTTGAAAGCCAAATTCCTACTTTGACCATTTTCCAAAACTTGGCATGCCAAGCGCTGGAAAATGCTATGTTCTTAGAAGGATTGCCGAGAAAATATATTTTTGTCCAAATCAGTCATACTGATACACCGTTTTTTCTTTGGGTTGAATGAAAATTCCGAATTTTTAATTTGTGAATCTACTGAACCTAGATTTCAATTTTGAAGAAAATCCGTTTAACCATTTACTCTGTAGGCGTCGGTACACAGAGCCGATAAGACGGAAGAACAGAGTTGATGTCAGTTCTCTTTCTTTGCAAATAAGGATGTTTTACACAGATGTCCAGGATGCTATATAAAAACGTCAGTAGAAACATTAAAAGGGCCATTCCACACAGATTACAAACGTATGCATTACAACGCAAAGCCCAAGAATTATGAATTAAGAAAAACAAGGAATAACACCTAGAGACCACAGCTACAGAGTTCGATAAGAGTGGAGCTATTCCCATACGCATATCTTGTTTAACAATCGCAACCATTCACTTCTATTCGAATGCAATTACGAATAGAAGTGAATTTGAATTTAAAAAATACTGTTATTAAATTTATTGATAACAAAGCTTGAGTTCTTTATGGGATCCGCTCCTTGTTCTGAAGACGTGTTCTTCTACTCTGGCAAAACGTATATGCAAGCTCTTCCACCTATCTTACAATCCACCTAAATTATTATGGTTTCAGGTAAAATGGTGGATACTCCAATGCGTTCGATGGAGTTATGCATAGCATTGTTGTAAACTAGATTCAATCTGATAGTATGGATAAGCCACTATATCAAATTGGTTTGCTAGCTGTTTAAGTATCGATTAGTGCTGATTGTATTAGGTGAATTGATTTCTAATCCCTTAAATTTTTGTGTACCCAAGAACTCAATTTCATTAATTGCTGACGACTTTCTCTCTCTTACTGGCAATCTAATTCATTCATTTGTAGGCGAAAGGAGTCTTGTCTTCATTTATTCGTTATCGACTCTACGGATAGCCAGAAAGTGGGGTGAATAGCGGGTCGGTATAGGTGTGGCAACTATATTGCTCCGTCTTTCACGTTCACTTACGGCTTAAAACCTGCTTTAATTAGTAAATCTGCGAATATAATGTGTTTCTTAAACAGATATTGTCACTAGTACTTAATTCTTCATAGCTAGAAATAATTTAATTTGCTTACTATATTTAAAATTATCTTGCAACATATTTAAAAAAAATTGTTTTCATCGACTCCAGAGTGATAGAAAATGTATAAATCATATCTTCTGACCTCTTGGGAAAACATGGAACACATTACAAGTCTTTCCCAGCCGTTTCGATCATTGTGCCGTTTCGGATTTTTAATAAGAGAGCGGTTTTTTTTGTTAAGTCTTGACTCCAGCTTTCGCTAAAATCGTGTTTTATTGGACAATAATTGCTTAATTAACTTGCACTGCCATATAAATAAAACCATGTAAACCATTCCAAAAAAGGAATTTTATGGAATTGCTGAAGATTCTTGCTTGTGTAACCAAATAAATTTTCGTAGAAACAAATTCACACGGTTATCAGGTGAGCATGGAGATGTCTGAACTCTGACAGAACGTAGGGGTATAAATGCCGAATGGCTGACAATTATTTTACTAGATATTAGATATTAGTGTTGAATCTTCGACTGCTAGCTCGTTTTTTTTTTAGATGTTGTTGAGTTTTACAGCCGCGCTATCACTTGAGAATAATACTAAAGAACATAACGTGTGCTATACAAATGTATACAAAAACACTGCGCCGAAGTAAAACCAAAAACAAGCCAAATAATTGTTCCTTAATCAATCAATCAATAATCTCTGACAAATCATTTAACAAGTTAAGAGTGGCACAACAGTTATTTAGCACACGTTTTATTTATAAAATCTACCCAACTCCTTTATGGGTCCTAAAGAACTTTAAAATTAAGATTTGGATTTGTGCCACGCATTTTTAATAAGCATACATTATGTTAAATGTTGAATCACCAAACATTGAATCAAAAACGGCTGGTAGGACAATTGTTTCTCTATTATAGATACTACTACAGCGATACTGTTCATTTGACACCATCAAAAAGTTCCTTCGTTACTGCATCGCATCACATGATTTATCTGGAGAACGGAAGGAATCACCTCTTTCCTGATTTAAAAATTATGAGGATGGAAAATTAAAGACTGCCAAAAATGATTCTCTCTGCCCTACTTTCAACAAGAAGCAACTGTGTAGAACAATGAACTAAGTAAGCTTGTAACTGTGGTTTCAACCTAAGTATTTCAGGCAATGAACAATTTCACAAAATTAAAAAAAAAAACGGCAGTCTCCTTTGCGAGTAAATTACAGTAGTAATTTACAGTAAATTAAGTAAGGGGTGAAACCTGTTCCTTGAAAATCACGCTTTGAACGAAAAAAATAATACAAATTCGAACCTATGATGTGTCTGAGCTAAAAAAGAAATACCAACTTTTTTTTTAACTAATCAGGCTTGCTCTGAACTGAAAAAGACAAAATAATATCTAATAGTTTGTGGAGTATGTGCTGAGCAATTAGGAAACTGTCGTCTAAATTCACCTTGTTTGAAGATCACCGACAAATTATTATGCAAAAATATTGTCACAATTTGTCCTTGAAGCTTATATTTATTCTTTCGTATACACAATAAATTTCATGGCGCTCTTCTATTTAAATGTCTAAACAACACTGATGAAAACCATCGTATTAAAAAAAAGTTAAAGGCTATTTATTTCGGTTGGATACTAGTGCGCCACCTAATACAATCTTCCCAGCTTTACCATTTGAAAAAAGTATAAATTCTTTACTGTGTTGTAAGTAAAGTAATCTAAAGTAGCAATAACCGAAAAAGAAAAACAAAAACAAAATGATTTCCAACAATTATAAATAAATATATATTAAATATTTAAACGAAAACATACATAATATATATATTAAAAGAAATTAATTTAAATAATAATAAAAAAATCAAATACGTTCACTCTGTGATAATATTTTTGGATAATTCTCTTTTTTCTTGTTTTTAGTAAATTTCATCATTTTATGTATAATTTTTTTCATATAAAAAAGATATGTCATATCCCACCCATAATATTATAGCTAAATAAAAAAAAAATAAAAAATCGAAATAATTTGGTCAATTTTTTTTTGATGTAATATGTATGTATGTATATAGTGGTCTAATGAATTGTTTAATAATTTTGATTTTTATATTCATTTCATTCTTCGTTTGGTTCTGGTATAGTTTGTTAAGTTAGTAGTTTTTGCTTTTTTAGTTTTTTTTTGTTTTGTTTTGCTTTACTTTACATTACCCTAAACACTTTAATCTATTCTTATTACAAAAAAAAATATAATAATAATAATAAAGACATAGTAAGTAAGTTATGATGAAAAAAGGTAAATTATACAACTTAATTGCTACTCCTTGTGACATTATCATGCTTATTTGGCATCTTTAGCAAACGTTTTGTGCGGAACTCATATGCTCGTCGGCAGAACATTACCAGTTCTGGATTTGTGCTTTCTGGTACCACTCGTGGATTAAAGAAATTGGGCCGTTTCGGAACAATCGATACATCTTCGATATCTTCTTCAGCGGCACGTAATCTGCGACGGTATCTAAAGGAAAAGAAAAGAAATTAAATTGTTAGGAAATGTTAACATACATATTTAATCGTATTCAACTAGATTTGAATGTACATATTGGTAATACAATTTCCTACAAAGTTCCAAAGAACTGAAGAAAGGCAAATATTTTAAAAATGTCAAGTGAAACAGTTACGAAGAAGAAAAGCGATGAAAGTTTTTCCATTATACCGATCTGCTTACGGCTGACAATGCAATTTCCAACAAGTAGGTGTGAATAAAATGAGTACTTTAGCAAGCCGCTAAGTGAGGAATTAGGAATATACGAGTGTTCACCTTTTCCCAGCTTTAAAGAGAGACTTTTAAAAAAATTAAACGCAACAAGAAGGAATTCTAATCGAAATACGTAGAGTGGCTTGCTAATTTTTTCAACAGAATGGTGAGAGGGGGATTAATACATTAATAGTAGAGGACAAGTTGCCTTATGCCACACACGGTTGTCTAACAATTATCAACCGATGAAGCTTCTGTCACTTCTGCTTCTGCTATTCGCTCCAAAATAGATGGTATACAAATGCGAGTTTCCCTCGCTGTTTTTTTTTTTTTGAGGTTTTTCTAATATTGGATGAATCGCTTGCCAAAACAGTGGAAATGAAAACACTTTTAGCAGAAACAGCGTAGGCTTGATAAAGGATCACACATTTGTTAGTAGCTCAGCGGTACAGAAGGTTACATTGAAAATTCAAGACCTCCAAATGATACTATTGGGGTTAAAATCAAACAAATGAGCAAAAGGTACCGCAAAAAAGGGTTGCAATGACTTACGCCTTCAGCAATAAATAATCACCATATCAAAGATATTTTACGAAAATAATTTATCCAACGCTACCAACCGGTAAAGATGAGGACGAAATTGATCAGTTGCGTTTTAAATGTGCGAAATGGCTGCAACAACGCTCTGCTGGAAGGAGCACCTTAATTGAACTACAAGAGTAAAACAAAGTGAAATGTAAAAGACTCAAAAGAGTTTTAGTGACTATGTAATGAGGTTCCTCAAAGCCCACGGAGGATGCTCTGCCAGGTGGTAATCAAACTGAGCTATACTGAAGTAAAAGCAATCAGCAGATTGCGAGTACAAAAAACTGCTGGCTTCTGTATGAGCAAGGAGCAAGTTGCACTCTTTTGTAATATTTTTAGTTGTAACATTCATTAAAATTATACATATACATATCTCCTTACCTGCAATATTCTCTGAACACCAATACATAGCACTTGTCCTCTATGCATGCCACGGAGTTGTGATCACGGTGGCGGGATGCGTACACTTCATCAGGACAATCATTCCGCTGGCGTCCCTGTTCAGTATGTTCCGGTCTGTAGTACCATAATAGCGACATCATCATTTCGCCTAAAGAAATCAATATAATAGTTATTTGTGAATATTGTATTAGAATTGTGTTCATACCATCTTCTGGATTTTCCCACAAATGGGCAACTTTAGCAACATATGGCAATTCATTATCTTCATTGGCTTTCAGCAGGACACAATCTCTCGGTCGGATAATATCTCCTTCAGAATGTCGCATAGCAGGATAACAAGTTCGGATAACATGTGGATCATCACTCTGTGGGAAAAAGAATATGAATAAATTAGAGAAAGATAGAAGTAGGATGATGATAATATGTTTCGCTAAATACATATATATTTGGAGAGTTGAAGCGATCACTAGCTCAGCGACAAATAAACCCACATCATAAACCATGGTGTAGTACATGCATACTTCTAACCGAAGTGTACCGGTAGGAGAAAAAGATTTAAAATTCGCAGGGTATACCACTTCCAAGTATTCGGCAATTCCAGTAGTTTTGCCGAGCTTTGTACTTAAGTCGACATAAGCCGTGCAGAGTATTCATTATTCATCTGCCTCGTTTTCGTCAAAACAAGTAACCATATCGCCCCGGTTGAATACTACGGCATACCAAATCAAAATATAGAGCCATCGGTAAAAAGTATACCTGAACTGTTTAATGATGGCTACAATTCGAGCCTAATAAAAGGAACCTTTTCGTTTCAATGATTTCCTTAAGTGAAAAGATAACAGCTACGGCGGAAAGTGACATTAATGGCATAATATGGAAGACCTTAACAAATATTGCGTGGTGTTATGCCTTTACAGCAAAATACTAAAGCCGCTTCGGAAAATAAGAACGCATCATAAGCGTTGTGAATAAAAAATTCAGCAGTACGGTGCTACTGTACGAAACTCACGAATATCTGATAGACGGGAAAATCCGCTCTTGTGGAATTAATGTAAAACTACTAGGTATATTGTAGTCGAAGAATTTAAAGTAGACCTGCAATGTATGACGAACTATCACAAGAATTTAACGTTGCTGAAAGAGGGAAGAAAAGAGTTGATATACATAGCTCTGACTTTTTGCTGCCGGCGATTATAAATAAATGTATGTACTTAGGAACTATGTTGAATATAAGATCCTCAAACATGTAATAAAGTAGCCCGAAGGAATCAAAAATAATGTCCAGGAATTGATGGCAAGGGCAGATTAGAATACTACCGCTGAAAAGAGATTTTCATTTATTCATGCTTCATTCTGGGCCAAAACGCCATATGCCAAAAACATACATATGTGAGCAAAATAAATTACCCGCTGATATCCTTGCAAATGAGGTGCAAAACATAAAAGAAAAGAAGCAGTTCAGAATGAATCCGCACTATGAATATAACAGTAGAAAGGATATGGTTTTAGTGAGTAAAAATCTCACATGCTGGCAAGTAAATGTTTTATGAATATATATCGTGGAAGAAGTCGGCTCAATTCACTCATATGCTACTAAGGCTAACCAAAAAACCTTTACTGGTAAGACAAACCTACACTGCAAAAATCAATTATGTTTGCCTTAGATTGCCTCACCTAGAACCACTTGCTATTTAAGAGTATTTCCGACAAATAAATTTCAGTTTACGAGTATTTTTTTGAAAAAGAAATACATATGTAGTTCTAGAATATTTTAGAATATTTTACTTACATTTAGAAAAACAGCACCTTGGAATGGTTCACCTTCCCAGCGCCAACCGTTATTCCATTTCGGCACCACATCAGGTCTCGTAGGTTGAATGGTCTCATCGACCTCAATCGAAATGGAATGTTTATGCTTTTGCCTCTTCCGACAACCGAATTTCGAACGCGAACGTATCCTCTTCATCGGTCCATGATGCCTTATGAATCTTGGTATAGCCGGTCGCAGGAACACAAAATCAGAAGGTGATGGATTTGGTACTGATAAAGTAGCGGTATTTGAACTTAGTGGGATAATATCCGTTGTAGCTTCACTTGAAGTGTCTGAACTCGTTGTGGCCAGTAGAGTCTTCGAACAATCATTATTGTTTGCTTCGGAATTGTTGTTGTTGTTTGTTGTTTGATCATCAGCGATATCTATTAGTCGCTTTTGATCGACACATTCACCACAATCGGGGGAGGCAGAAGGAACTGAAGCGCTGGTAGAAGTTCCTTCTTGCACCATCGATTTACTGTTGGAAAGTGATTTCGCTTTACTGCTCTTTCTCATATTACTTCCTGCGGCGGTTTTGAATTTTTTATGTGTTCTGGACTTTTCCACTCCTACTGATTTTGTAGAGCTTCTGCTGGCTTTGGTTGAGGTAGATGATATCGCTGGCACCAATCGCTCTGTTTTAAGCAGCGATGCGGATGGTTTCTTAGTTTCTGACTTGGAACGCGCTTCTGCTGTTTTGGATTTTCTTACTTTGCGTCCAGTTGTAGGACATAAAGCTGTGCAACGCGTTTCTGGTTCAGAAAAATAGCCTCGTGCAACCAAATCAATTGAAGCTTCGACTGGTGATGCCGCCGACTGATTGTTGTTCAGCAGTATTGACTGCAACAGTTTTTCTTTCCTCGCTGCCTGTCGTTTTTCTAATCGCTTAGCTGCTGCGGCGATTCTTTTTTTCTCTTTAATTTCCTGTTTTCTTCGTTCCAATGCAGCTAGTTTCTTCTTTCGTATGCGAAGGCTCTTCTTTTGCTGATCGGTGAGAATGAGTCGACGCTTTCTAACACCGCTATTTTTTGATGATTTATTCAATTTGCCGAAGCGATTGCGTTTTTCGATCTTACGACTGAGGCACAGGTATGATTTTGGTTCGGCTTGTTTGATGAGGCTCTTGTAGCTATTGGGTGGAGATTTTTTGCATTGACTCTTATGGAACTCAAGAATTTTTATTCGTTGCTTTGGCCCATCAACCGTTGGACTAGTGATTTCAATATCATCGTCTACTTCCGCAACTGGACTACCGGTGGATGTTTTTGTCTCTTCAATTAGCTCAGGCTCCGTCTTAATTTTGTTTAACTGTTCCTTGTCATCGTCGCTAGATGGCAGCACTATCGTCAAGTCCTCATCTTTCTCTGTTTTGATTTGTTCGGATTTTATTTTCGTTTTCAGCATCATGGCCACTGTTGCGTCACAGTTGTGATCAATGTTGGAATTAAGGTGACTAGGAGAGAGCAATGCTGGAGCAAGTAAACCAATCGGTTGGTGTTGTTGCAGAGCGTGCTGGTGTTGCTGAGCTGGCTGCACTGAAGGTTGCATTTGCTGCAATCGAACGGGATTATGTATCGCAGCTGCTCCGGCATAAACCATTTCTCGAGCCATAGTTTTGCCTATTCGCGCTTTTCTACCAACCACAATTGGAGGGGGCGTTAACATCGTAGGCGAAGCTACCGATATTGTTAAATCGAAAGCCTCTACAGTGCAATTGGATTGACCATTAAGCGCCACTGTTTTTTCTGTCTCCTTTTCTTGCACCACCGCATGTTCCGTGGGCTTCTCGTAACTTAGAGGCGGTGTTGGTGGCTGGATGACATCTTCCTCATACTGACTACTCTTGGAATCTACATCTAGATCTTCGGATTTTAGTTCCGATTTCAATGGTTTTAAAAGCTCAATTTCATCACACGACTGCACATGGTGATGATGCAAATGAGGATGATGATGCGGATGATGTAAAAAGTGATGATGTGCTGTAGGGGCGCCGGCATCTACTCCGACGTTTCCATCTGCCACCACCAATTGTTGTTGCTGTTGGTGAATTGTGTTGCTGTTATTATTTGTAACTGGGCCTCTACTGATATTCAACTGTTGTTGCTGATTACTACTGCTGTTAGCGTTCACAGTTCCACTACTGTTAAGCATAGCTGACACTGGCAGCATATTGTTGCTGCTGTTGTTGCTCATCGAACTCGGGGTCACACTCGATTTGCTGATCGCATTGTTGGGTGAGGTGGCTATATTCGCTGAAGCTGCTGGTGCCATCACTGCTGTTGTTGCAACTGTAGGATTGCTGCTGCTGATGCTGTTGGTAGTTATTGGTGCTGCTGTATTGCTGTTGTTGTTGCTGCTGCTGCTGGTGTTGTTGCTGCCGCTGCTGGTGTTGCTACCAATATGAGGCCCAGTATGGACGTTTTTTGGACACGACTGTTGCATTGGACATGGACATTGTGGTGGATATTCTAAAAAAATATTTGAAATGTTAGTATACTGTTGGTGAAACGGTTTTTAGAATGAGAATACATGATCATTTGATCTTCGGGTGAACTCGCTAGTCAAACACTTGCAAGAAAATATTTATGTTCTTAATTAATCGTGTTTTCTTCATAAAAAAGAAATAAGTGCTTCTGAGTACTTAAGCCGGTTTTTTATAAGTGCCTAACCCGCTTAAGTACCTCGCAGGTTTGGATATTTATGGAGAGGCACTTATCCGGGGATTCCTATAGACATTGTCGATTGTTTGTGACATTATATCGCGAATAGACCTATGGGCGTTTTTTTTAAGTGTGTTAATTTTTTGTGGATCATGGAAGTACCAACCCACGTCCAACTGCATCAAATTGCAGATGTAGCGGTGACCAAGGCACCGAATTTAGTGCATAGAAGATCGATTGTTTGACGGCTGGTGGGGCACGTTAGGCCATCCTGCCCGAACCAAAGTCCGTTCAAGTCCAAATCGTGAAATTACGACAGAAAGAAAACAGTTATCATGTGCTTGTAGCAAACTCTGTTCACCATAACGTTGTTGACAGCTTCATTTTCATAGAGGTAGGGACCGTTGATGGCACTTCAAGACGTACACCAAACCGGCACTCCTTCAGAAAGCATTTGTTTCTCGACGACTAGGTGTGAATTTGCGGAATCGCAGAATCAACATCTGAGAGTAAAAACTGTCAGGAGAAGCTTAAGATATCATTCGTGTAGAATAGCCTTCGTTGGAAATTGCATAAAATGGTGACCGATTAACTGTCAAGACATGTAGGTAAACTTCTACGAGACAAAATAGTTGACGGTAAGCCACATCAAGGATCACTAAAATTGCTCCCCAATATAGTTAAATATTTTTTTTTTAAGTGACAGAGTTGGAGTTGATAAAACCGAGGTACATATGTTCACATTCGAGTGCTTTGAGAAACGATTTCAATGTTCTGGTGTCTTTTTCTTATAAGCACTGTTGCCATTTTGACTGGTTTCCAGTCAGATTTGACTGGATTGATATGAATTTAGCTGGAAGATTTTTTGAGATCCAGCCGGCTGGTTTTTTAGCTGGATATAATTTTTTTTTGACTGCTTTTGAAAGTGCTTGGAAGTGACATTTCTTTCAAATCAGTACTTCTTAAAATTTAAAAGTAACCATAAAAAAACAAAAATAGAAGAAAAACTTTTGCCGTGAATTCACTCTTTTTGCTTCGAACTTGGAAATGATTTTTGACATTTCCATTTCCCACCAACACAATGAACCAATTTATACATTTGCACAAACACTTGGAATTTTTTCCAACCCCTGTTGGTAGAAGTACAGAGGGTAAATAAATGTTTGAAAGCGAAAAAACGGATTTCGTAAAAATTTTAAGTGATTTAGAATATTTAATGAAGATCTTGCTGAAATGTATATTAAAAGTACACCCAGGTGATATCATAGATGATATCTTCATTGATCTCAGAACTGCAGCACTTCAACTCAGACCACATCTAGGGTATGAATGTGAAGAAAAATTGATGGAACTAAAAAATATGGGTTCTATTACAGTTCAGCAGGAAGATTTATTGCGAGCCAATTGCAATTTTTTTTTAATTAAACTGCTTCACGAATTGCAGCAAAGGATGGCGTTGAATCTAAAAATCTTAAAGTTAAAGCAAATAAAGTTGATGTCCATGACGAATGCTTACGTCCAACTAGAAGTTCGTTGGCTCCACTTTTACAGGAGTTTGGAGTTAATGCAGAGCTATCCATAAGAATAAAATCGCAGTGAACCTTCTGTTCACGAGCTGGAGGAATATTTAAAAAACAGAATCATTCTGGTGTGAAGTTTTTAACCACAAAGATGCTGCGAATGAGAATCCGTACTCCGATCTTGCAAGATTTGCCAGTTCAATCTTAGTGCTACCTTTATCAAATGCAGAAGTGGAAAGAATATTTAGCCACCTAAATATAGTAAAAACAAAGTTACGAAATCGGACGAGCCTGGGTTTAACAATTTTGAATATTAGAAACCAGTTGAGATATAGCGAATGCTGTTTCAGCTTTCCTATACCGGCTGAAGTAACCAAAAAAAATGGTACTAATACTGCTTATGAAAGCAGCAATACAGGTCATGACATAGATACAAATGATGATGAGACAATTGAAGCGCTCAGGGACATTAATATATAAATTTATTTATATAAGGTTTATTTATTATTTTTTTGCAATGTACTATTAGCATGAATTTTTAAACGCTAAGCGTACTACTTTAAGTGTTATTTTTTTATAAAATATTTTTAAAGGTTTTTTTTTAAAAAACTTTAATTTATATACATACATACATTTGTACAAATACGAAAGAAATTAATTCTGTGTTATTTTTATTTCGAATAAAATATTCGATTTTATCTTGGCTGGATTTGTGTTTATAATTTTTTGACTGGATTCGAGTGTTTTGACTGTTTTTTTTCCAGTCAAATCTGACTGGAAGGACAATTTCAAAACGGCAACTCTGCTTATAAGCTCTCCAGGGATCGTCATTGTGGTTAATAATGCCTTTTAATAAAAACGGGTATTTCCAAACAATTCACTGTGCAACTAAAATCAACTTCTTAAGCAGGTGCAAGTTCAATAAGCAATTTAAAACCTTAAAAGGCAAGTTCACCCGATAAATCTTAAAAATAATATTTATATAAAACTGAACATTAAACTACGGTTAACTTTAATTAATCATACATATCTAAATGTATGCGGATAACCATACTTTTCCTTACCCATATAGGGGCTGCGGGTGTAGCATTGACCCCCGCCGCCCGGACTGTAGCCTGAATAGTAACCAGGCGGACCCGGATAATGTTCCAAGTGCTGTGTGTGCGCCGCTCCTGGTCCAGCTGGTACTAGTTGAGTTCCCGACGGTGGTCCCGAAGGTGGTGGCTGACCACTGGAAGGCGGAGACTGCTCGTAGATATCAGATGGAGGTGGTGGTCCCGTTGGCGGTCCTGGCTGATAATACGGCGGATAACGTCTGTATGACGGCGGTGGTGGGGCACTCTGATAGACTTTGGTTGGGAAAAACGGTTGATAGGGTGGCGAATAGCACATCGCCTCACCCGGATAGGGAGTATAATAATTGGGCGGATATGCCGACGTATAGTGCATTTGATGCATTGATCGTGGATATGGTGGTGCACCCTGATGAGCGGCTGCGGCGGCTGCTGCCGCTGCTGCTGCTGCTGCCGCGGCGGCGGCTTGTTGATGCAATTGCTGTTGTTGTTGCTGCTGTTGACTTTGTTGCTGTGAGGCAACGCTCGCTGACTGTTGTGTACCTTGCTGTTGTGTTGGATACCGGAATGTTGCCAAATCACCACCGGTTATAAGAACATCACTATCGGAACTTTCTACCGTTGATGTGGAAGAAGGTGGCGGTTGTAATTGACCTCGCTCCGGATCAGAATCAAGCGGCGTGGGAATTTGTTTACTCTTTATTCCAACTAATGGAATATTTGCTTGCTGTTGCTGCGACGGTGGGGGTGGTGCTGCAGGTGGTAGAACGTGTGGTGAAATTAACGGACCAGCCGGTTGGTAATAGCCTGTTGAAGAGAGAAAAAAAAAGATTTATATTGCAGTGATGATTATCAAAGATTCTTTTTTTTTTCATTTATAAATGGCGATTTTAAGTTGTGATCACCCATAACAAAGAAGGCGAATACCTCATTGGATGTTATGGTGTATATCGAATGAGTTCTGATGGAGTGAGACATTTAAATAAAATTTAAAGTTTCTAAAGTGTCCTTCGAAGGTGAGTTATTCATTTTAGCTTTACCTTCTGGGATTTTTAATCTCAATAGCTCGTGAGAGTTGCTGGCAATTTTCAATGTGGGAAAATTATTTTAATATAGATATGAATTCGCGAGGATGCAGAGGATTGACTGAGAACATTTTGTGCTGAGTATGCGGTAAAATAACTTTTTAAGTTAATAAAAAAAAATCAATTTGCACTTTAAATTGCAGTTTATTGTATTTCCGGAAAAAACTAAGCACAACGAAGAATCAGTCAACTTGAAAAATCTACAATTGTAACCTGAACTGAACAGAAACTGATCTGTGACAGAAACTGAGGACTCAGTACCAAATTGAGGTCGTTAGAACTACCCAATACCAATGAATTGATATTAATTTTCTATCTGTCAGAATTTGAGATATGGAGACACTGGAGTGGCTGGATATTATTCATAGAGCGATACAGATCTCAATGAAGACTTCATCTCGTGTCCTGACGCAGCATGAATTCGAGAGAAAGAGAAAATACCGTCGACGAACAACATGGATTTCTGGCAGAAATATCGGGGTAGACCGCTCCCACACCGTTCCGTAGAGAATGTAAGGGTTCTGCACGAAAGTGTGGAGTAACATCCAGCGCTATCAACAAATTGGTATTTCTCGACATATGCACATACAATGTATCCGTACAAGTAACTCCTTAGCTATTGTCCAGACGTTACAAACAGGGTAAGCAGTTACATAATTGCTGGTTTTGACAAGTTCTTTTAATCCCAAACTTGTGCGGATTTAGTGCAGGAAACTTAACTGCTGGCCGTATTTCTTCGAGGATGCTGCTTTTTTTCTCTGCTGGCAATTTATCAGGACAGACAATTTAGTTGCTACATATGTATCTTCGTTACTTATAAGAATTACAAATTAGAATTTTTGTTTTGTTTTGTTCGGTTTTCATGCAGGTGTGATCATCGGGACTCATTTCTTAAGAAATAAGACTGAAGCTCAAGTTACGATCAATGGAGATCGTTGGGGTTAGATTGAATGGTACTCCCCGTATAAACAGAGATTCACTTAGACCCATACAACATAAGAGGCAGCGTAACCAGTTTTGGTATGAACCCATGATGTCATGATGTGCAATGATTCGCCGTTCGGGCATTAAGCCAATTTGACATAGAAAAAAAAACGGCTTTTCCCTTCTGATAGTTGAAAAGGCAATGTACAGAAGGTTCCTCCTTCTCGTCTCTTCAGCTTCTACAGAAATCGTTAAAGGAAGCACCCACCCTCCTAGCATGCCCATGGAGATCGCTACAGAATGATGATAATTGAATAATTGTTTCCGAATTCGAATGCAATAGATTTCGAAGACAGATGGCGCTATATGTTATAGGGGTGTGGCAGACTAAAAATGACACTAGCGCCTCCAGTAGTCAGTACTACACGCAACAGTCAGGACTTACTCCTTTTTTGAACTTGATTAGAAAACACGCGTTTTGTATCTTTTAAATATATAAAAATATAATCTTTTATTTCTAAAGCGAATCGTAAATCTTTTAATTAAAAATATTGTGGTAAACGACTTCCCACAGGGGAACCAAAACCATAAAATTTATTGAAATCGCAATTTAGCGATTAGTTGAATTCGACTCTGGCTTCAAAATCATGCGATTTGACACTTCTCAATCATTTCGTGTGAAGCTCACTGGTTTATGGTGATAAACTAACAACATTTGCCGGCTTGGAATCCAACATTGTTCATGTGATGCAAAATTACCCAGATAGAATGCACTCTGTGTTACATTTGTCGCTATCCAAATGATACCCAAGCGCTCAGACTTTTTCTATATCAAATCCAAGTGGTCGATTGGATACTAATATATCAACGAACGGCCAGATCTGTTTCTGTCAACGACTTCCAACAAAATTGATTGTACCAAAAGACAAGTTAAAAGTTATTGCTATTAGCTGAAATCTTACCCAGATCGAGGAAAGCCACATAGGTTCTAAACGACTCGAAAACACTCTAATGTCTCTAGGAAATTTAGATCACGTGTGACTATCGGTGAAGCGCTTTAGCAAGTGTTCCAGCAAGTGCTGTTATATTCGAACAGAAGTCTCTCTGCGACTTCTTTCATCGCCGCAGAGCTTTCTTCAGGTCTTTCTTTTTGTCCTTGCTAACAACCCATGCTCGCGTTGAAACTCTCTTATTCTTCATTCGCAGACGACTATAACCTTTTCAGCTGCAATTCTACATGACTAGTGGTTTCCAGTATTTTGACTATCCTTTTCTTTTCTTATAACTTCTTGGTACTTTAACCTAATCGTGCTCCTTTGAATCCTGACAAGTTTGGTATTTGGTAGAGCACTGCATTTCGAACTAAAAAAATCAGCTACAAATAAAAGTATGTTCCATAAATATAGAAAGGTGTTTAGCTCGAAAATTTAATGCTCTACCAAATCCAAGACGTATCAGGGTTCCAAGGATTCCAGAAAAATGGTCGAATGGCGGAAAATACATATTTGGGTCTCAAATTTTCAACTGCAGGAAGACTATACTTTTTGACGGCGAAATTATGGAACGACAGCACAGGTCTGATTCGGTGGTCGGTGAAATATTTAACTATGTATACGAGTAAACTTCTCTTCAAAGAATGTCTGACGATCATACAACTAGGAAAGTGGGCTTTAAACAGCTAACTATTCCTCCTGGAGAGTCTCGCTTTGGTCTGAAATTTTAATGAATTTCATTCGCTACTTTTGGATTGAACAACCTACTCTAAAACTTTCTTCGGAGGAACTAGAAATTTATCTGCCCTAGTTCAATTGTTCACTTTTTCAGAGCTTCAACATGGATATTGATTAATTCAAAGAAATATCATTTTCACCATAATTCGGAATATGGTCCAAATGTACCTTGTTGAATATTTTGCTCTTCTTTCTTTCCAACTTGGTAACCGCTGTACTTTCTACTTTTCCCGAAAGACATAGACAGAATAAAATTGCTGCACTATGTGCTGCTCATGTAAGGTATACGAGGCTTCTAATGGGAAAAATCGCAGTTCATCTTTACATGGAGTGAAACACCAATCAAAAAGGTAATGTCAACAGTCTCAATCAATCTGTTATTCAATACTACGCTACAACCTGTCATTTTTTTTGCGAAAAAAACCATCATCTCCACTCCATCTTCGAATTGATCCACAGATTCCTCGTTGCTATTTTCCCGCGCACAGTTTCTAAAATCCTAACGATGCACAAAGATTTCCGTGATTCCATTATCGATTGGCGCAAAGATACGACCAGATGCTTTACCAATATTTGAGTAATGAACGCATACATTCCAGCGAGTCTTCCCACTCCTTGTTGGAGGATCTTTCAAAGCCATCACCGCCAACATCATACCGCGCATTCACCATAGAAGCTAGAAATGCTCCATGGAAGTCTCAGCACCGTCACCATTTTGTGGTAGTCGTCGTCGCCACGGCCGTCATCCTATGTCTGCGAGCAAATAAATCGCGGTCCATTAGCATAAAAAAATAGACACTTCCGCAATTGAATTGATTTATTTCAAAACGTGTTGGATACACGCTATTAGCATGTTGCGTTGAAATCAATAGCCGGGAGGTGTGTGCACGCGCTGTGTTGACTCCAGAGGTAGTCGCTTGCAGGCAACATAAATCTTAGACTTAAACATTCTATGAGATGCACTAAATGCATATGGCTAGGTTTTTTATTTCACAACTGCATGCGGTTGTTAAGCGCTGGTACCTTTTCCATGAATGCATTTATAGTTCTGCTTATGCAGTAGCAGTGATAAACAGCAAATTTATCCGCTTAAGAGTCTCACACAATTTGTTATGTGATTAAATCGTAAGTCAAAGAGAAATATGTTAAAATAGTACATCCTACTTTGCAGCTGAACATAAATCATGAAGATCTACTTATTCCATGAAATTCAATAATGTTACATATCGTAGATACGAGATACATAAAGATATGTATGACATCAATGAGAGTTATGAGTTTACATTACCTTAGAGCCGTCTGGGTATACTCTAGACTTCTGCCCAAAAATTGGAAATTAAAACTCAACACGATTCACTGAATTTACCTCATTAATCTCACTCCAGTCAATACTTATACCTCGATGATATGTTGAGAAAATACTGACAAAAGGACATTCAAAAGGTGAAAAAGGTAGACCCTTCCTTTAAGACCTCGTTGAACTTCAGCTTCTACACATAAGAGTTATGAAGAATGTCGCTACCAGTACTATAAAACTGCTCTCCTTTGCAATATCAGGAACTTCTATTTAACAGGGCACCTGAAGATCTCTAATAAAATTCCGCTGTCATCCATACCAGCAGTATGAGTTATTGACTTAATGTCGAAAAAATTAATTTACATAAGTCGAAATTGCCATCCCACCAGTTTACCAACGCTTTGAAAACAGTGCCAGAATTTTCGGTTACCAAGTTCAAATCCGGAAAGAAAACCTCCTCAACTGCGTCAATTATACAGGCGTCAGTGGCCTCAACTTCGGCACAAATCTTATTTGCCATATTGTGTAAACGCCTGAAACCGTTCAGTGTGGTTTCAGGCCAGGAAAGTCCAGAGTCGATCAAATTTTCACACTTCGACAGACCTTGGAGAAAACCCAAGAAGTCCAAATTGATAATCACCATTTTTTTTATCGATTTTAGGGTTGAATATGACAGCTTATATGGAGAAGAGCTATACAGAGCCATTTCTTGTTTTGACATCTCTGTCCAATTCGCCCATTTCTGCAGGATGATGATGGAGAACGCTCGCTGCTCCATCAAGGTCGATAATAACCTCACCGAGACCTTTGATGCAAAAAAAGGATTCAGACAAGGCCGAGCTCTGCCACGCGACTGCTTTAACATCGTTCTTGAAAGAATAGAGCGAAACTCAGAAGCCAATACCGATGACACAATTTTTCAAAAGTGTGTGCAACTACTAGCGTAGCCGACGACATTGACATAATTGGCAGGACACAGAGAGCTGTCGTAGCTAGTATTAAAACAGATGCTGCAAAAATGGGTTTAGCGGTAAAAGAGGACAAAACCACGTAAATGCTTTCAATCAGAAGGGGCACACAGCATCGGGGAATCGGACTGAACCTCACAGTCGACAGCTACTATAACTTTAAGGTAGTAAGGGACTTTGCCTACCTTGGCTCTGCTATGAATTCTTCAAACAATATCTCAGCAGAAATTGAACGAGTAATACGTTTCGTGAGAAAAATTCCTCGAAATATATTTGGTTCCATTGGCGTTGACGAGGTTTTGAGGAGAAGATTCAACGACGAAACATACGAGCTATACAGTGACATCGTCCCAGTCAAAAGACCGCGCATCTAAGCGACTGATGGCAAGAACATGTAGATCGAATGGAGAATCCTCCGGCCAGCAGAGTCTTCGAATTAAACCCGGAGGGACAACACAGTAAAGAACGAACTTCTGAACATCATATATGATATCATATTTTGAGCAGCTCTACAAGCACTCAAACTCCTAAGCTCTTTAGGAACTAAACAAACCTTCTTGCAGTTATTTGCACACAATGAACCTATATTTACTTCGGTCGCTATTCATGAAGGTATTGCTGGCAACGAGAATGCCAATGAACTAGCATGTTCTGGCTCCTAACCTGATCTCGAAATCTAAAGCGGGTGTCTATTATCCCACCTTTTTTATTTCGCTGACGGTCATTTCGTTTTGGTCACAATAAGTTTTTTTCACTTCGCATCTCTTGGTGGTTTACAAACGATGCACAACATGAATAGTTGCTAGAAGCTAGGCCCTGGACTACACACGATCTGTTGCTCCAAATACTTGCATTTTGGCCCGCCATTACTCGTAGTGGATTAAAATTCTTTTAGAAAGTGTTCACTCCCCAATTCTGACATTAACTCTTAACCTGCTCAAAAGATTCTAAGCTTTTTCGAGAAACGATATTTCTTTTAGTTTGACGTGCTTGTTTAGGGGTCTTCTAAAAAAGAGACGGCAGAACATATTCTTTGCGTTTGCCCAGGAGCTGCAAGGAAAAGATTACTCCACTTCGGGCAGAACTCCGCTACATAGTCCAGCGAAAATTAGGAACTGGAAAACCTGAAAAAAAAACTTATTAGCCGTATTGGTACTTTATCATTACTACCTAATGGCAGAGGTTTAATAGTCGAAATGTCCCAGTGCTATTCTGGCAGAGGCGACTTGAATAATTGATTGGAGGGCAGGAAAACAATGACCACGACTGTCCCAATTTTTTTCGCAATGTTTGATATATGTAAAATAAAAGAAGAATCTACAAAAAAATCTTCTTCTTCATATATAATCATTATCACAAATTTGATACCAATTAATGTCCTTTTTTAAGGCTGTCAATAAATTCATTCAATCGACCAGCATGTAAAGTGAAAGTCTGGTCCCAACCTGAACAGTTTGACAGCCAAATCGAAGAGATTGTTAGTGCGCAGGCGCAACTTTCTTACAGATGGCTTTTCGATTCGCTTTTCCTTTATGTTTTTTTTTGTTATCTGCTAACTACTCGTTGTCCTTTTTTTTACTGTAAATTTATTTTAACATACTTTATCTCTTTACGGTTAGTGCATTTATCGAAATTACCCGTTTACGTTACGTAAACAGAAAAAAAAAGACGTTTTGTAGCTTCGTTACGACCACCACGACTTTCTGAATTTTATTTTAGGCATTTCTGTTGCTATTGCACCTTACTTCTTGGACTTTTGTGTTTTGTTGTTGTTTCCTTGTTTGAGTTTGCAGTTTTCTTTTTGCATGGTGTGATGCTGCACAAATGGCTTCATGCGAATGGGTTAGGTTAAGACACGCAGGTGGTAGTGGATGTCCTACCGTAGAATGTGGCCAAAGAAGTAGCTGCTTGTTTAGTAAGTTTCGGTAGTTGGTAGTTCCATGTCGGTTCACGGAGCGATGCGGAAGATAGATTTGAGACTTTTTTTTTTTAATTTTTGTTACAAAAAGTGAAAAGTACATACATATGTATGTGTACGAGTATGTACATTGCACATAATTATTGCGAGTGATGGAGTTTGGTTTGAGCTTAACTCGAAAGATGTGGATGACTCCAAGAACGATGACTGTGGTAAAGTTTTAGTCTCGTGTACTTCAATGCCTCCTTACACATCTGGACTGAAAAAGCACCGGTACAAATGAAATACCAGCCATAGCCTTCAACAACTCTCAGAACTGACACCTATTTTTTTTAGACTTTTCTCTATGCCTTACAGTACACATAGAAAACTTGTTCACCATGCTGGGAAACTTTCCGCATCCAATACACTCCCAAGAGAGGAAAGATGTGTATATACGTATGACCGCTCAAAGCCTCGCTGTTTATGTTATCGGAAGTAATGGAAAAATGTATTATCACCAAAATAATCAAATACATATATAGAGTGCCACGAACTATTTTTGTAGATACTGTTAATAAGAACTTGTTAAGAAGTGCAGCCCACCTGTAGACGCTAGCAATCGACGACATAGCGAATCATGCGCTGTGCCCCCGATATTTTAAACTGAACGGGCAAAAACGAGTCTGTGGATGGATTGCAAACTCTCTTCAGGACAGATCAATTTAAGTTGTGTGTATGATTTTAGGTTTTGAAATTATCCACGTAGTCGTAAACAAGCTATTACATCCTTAAAGATTGACTGTTTGGTGTGGCCCTTGGATTCGTCGGATCATTGGTCCCATTTCTCGGAAAATGAAGCTGGCAACGAAATTACGGATAACGGAGTGTGCTACGTAGACACGATAACTGATATTTTGTCACCGCAATTAAGACTAGGGCCGGCTTTGGTTCAAGCGAGATAGTGTAACGTGCCACATCAGCCGTCAAACAATCGAGCTTTTATGTACGTACTAAGTGACCACGTTAAAAGGCGTTTTTGAAGATGTCCTAACCATTTTAGAAGACTGATGCGTACTTTCTTGACTAGGTCGATGTTGCTTACAGCTCGTAAGGTTCGACGTTGAATTTAATTCTTCAAATCCTATCAACACAAGACGGACCGAAAATCTAAGGAATTATTTTTCTCTCGAAACGACCCAAGATATCTTCATCCACTATCAACAGAATCCATGCCAAAGTTATTAGCATGGATTAAACTAGTGTTCACACTGAGGGACTTAGTGTGCCATTTGTAATGACAACTTCGAAATAAAAATTTAGATCATTGTTTAGAGCAGTGTCAGTAGTACTCTCCATAACTCTTATGTGAAGGGTCGGGAAGTCTAGAGGGCTTCCCGCTAGACAGGTACAGGAATTTTTACTTTTCAAATTTTGAGGCGAACATAGATTAATTTAGCTTTCACCCACCATAACATCGAAACATAAGTGATGAGTGGAGTGCCAATAGTGAGGTAAGTCTGAGTAGACTACAATCCCCACTTTTTGAAAAAGGAGTCTAGAGCAGGTCCATACTGAGCATATTGTTGTTGGTGTTGGTAGTTTCCGGGTAGTAGCTGATAAGTTTTATGTAATTTATTCAGGTATATTCATATGTATATATGTACATGGAACTCGATGTAAAAATTGCCGCCGAGACTACTGAGAATCGCCAATTTGCAGTCCGTGTCATGATCCTGATAATTAAGGCCTCTATAGAATGGCTTGTTTCCGGTTTTCTACGGCGCCGAACGAACAGGCGGCGTTTTTTTTTTTTTTTAATAGCTACTTGGTATTCGTTGTAAATGATGTTGGCTGGGCCCAACACCGACCTCATCGACAGCCACTCAGCGGTCTTAGGAATAGCCAAGAATTCTTCTTGGAACATACTGTTAATCATCCGGTTATCTAAAGAGACTTTCTTAAGCTCAGGGCAATCGACAAATTACCAGACCCTACGTCGTCGACTGTTCTACACCCGTCAGGGTAGATTTCCTGCGCATTGTTATCATTTGGAGTAGCATTCCCTTCCAATTGCCGTCGGCTGGGAATTTAAGTCGTAAATTTAATATTGAAGTCTAGAAACGGTGTTACGTAGTTCTTGAGCCTTATTTTAATTAGATTTTTGGCGTGCCTTGAGGTATAAGATATCCATTGAGATGATTCTTTCAGTCGCACCGCCGATTTTATTGCTGTGTGCCTTGTGCAAATATCCAAAGGGAGAAATGTAGTATGGTTTCTATACTACTCCGGCTATACATATGTACACATGCCGTCCATTAAATTTTATTGATTAGGTTCACGTAGCTTATTATGTATGTACATATGTTTAGTGCAGTCCACCAGACTATGACTTCGTACAGGAGTATCGGTCTTGCTACCGCAGTATATACTAGTCAATGCATTATATGAGGCTGAATTCTCCATCTGTGACTTAAGACCTTTTTGCATTCTTGACGCGCTCTGGAGCATTCATTTCAAGTTCAGGCACCTGGCGTGATTAGATCTGTCAGATAAGGCCATTTAAAAAATTAAAACCGATGCACAATAGGGACTTTATTGAAGCCCACCCTGCTATTCGAACTTTTTTTTCTTATAGGTTTTTCGCAGTGATAATACCTAGTTGGTACGCAAATTTGTGTTTATCTAGCGGGTGTGTAAGAGGTGTGAGTACGATATTTTGTTTCCATAAATTCATAATTCTTTTGTACGCAATAGGAACGAGAATAATTTTTATCGAAGAATCTCTCTCTATTGCCTTAATTATTCTGATTAAAACTGCAACTCATAACAAAAAATAATTGGCAAATGCAAGTTCGGTTTATTCCTGTTTCGTAACAATTGCTAAATCCAGTTTTTGAAAAATTTGAGTCTTTTATCTTCATTTACCGACAATATTCAATGACCGCTAGCAACAAGGCATTAACTACGGATCTCATTATCGAAAGTCAAAATCTGCACAAGCAACTTTCAGTCCTCAATGAATAACAAAAAATAAAATTGTATAAAAATAATTGAACATCGTTATAAAATTTCCTATTTTGCTTTCGGGGCTTGAATTAAAGTAAACCACGTCACCGTTTCGATTCGTATAGATATCACATCGTTAATGTATATATGTATGTACCTACACTCTTGTGTACACAACTCTCAACTGGCTGAAGTTTGTTCGATTGTGCAGATGCCCCAATTACTTGGGAGCTCTGACCAGGTTCCTCCTTTCAGTCCTCTGTACCCCTCCTCCTACCATCTACTACCAGGCATCAGGCATTCAATTGGAATTCCCCATTTAGCCACCGGTTGGCAGTTTCGAATATGCCTCCTCACTACCATTGCCGTCACCGCCACCACCCCAATGCAATAGTAGGTAGATACGGGTGGTATCTGCATGAATTTAAGCTGCACATACATAGATGCAATGACTGCATGCTGTGCAGTTTGCTGCCATTGCTGCTGTTGGCTTCGTATCAACCAGAAATTGTCGTTTCATGGACGTTCTATTTCCAGTGGAAAGGAAGAGGACGTACCCAAGCTCTGTCCAACACTTTTTATTGCTTAGTTTGGTATCCATTGCGTTTAGCTTAGGGTATAAATACCAACCGTTCAACCTGTGATCTGATTATTTTTTCACCTACTTCGTATGACAACTTCTGCGTGTGGTGAGGGTAAGCGAGAAATGCACATAAACGAACTCCTCATTCCTATTTCTTTTCCACTTATGTTGACGCGGGGATTGTGAGTGAGTTGGTGAGTGATTCGAACGCTGTTAAAGAGCGCGGATGCCTTAATTTAAACTGGCTTCTGGCGTGTTTTTGTGTTCTTTTTATGTAAATTTAGAGTTCTGAGTGGGGGCGAAATACTTCAAAATGAATAATAAAAAAAGTGGATTTCGGCTATAACAGGATTTTAAGGAATCTGTTTAATACTGCGCGGTCTCTCGGAGGTGGATTCGAAAATTTTCCAGTCCGAAGTATTGGTGTCTATATGGCCTATCTACCTCAGTCGTTGGAGCTTCACTCTACTAGGTAAGTCGATGTCGCTGTAAAGTCCGTACAGTTCGCCGTCTATGTCGACGGAACCGAAAAGCACTCGAAGAATTTTCACCTCGAAACAACCAAGATGAGGTTGCTCATCCACTTTTGTCAAAGTTCATGCCTCTGCGCCATAGACCAGGACTGGGATGATTAAGGTCTTATAAAGAATCACTTCAGTTATTCGGGAGGTCTTTGCTACTCAATTGTTTTTTTTTTTTTTTGCCAAAAGGAGTAGCGCTTGGCAAGAGTTATTCGTCGTTTAATCCCAGCGCTCATGTTGTTTTCTGAATTAATAGTGGAGCCTAGGTTACACTTACACATGTATATGTCTACGGTGTTGGTTGCGCTTTTTTATTGGCAGCATATACTAGGTTCAAACCCATCTTCGCCACTTCACTTTTTCCCACTTTATGCCCAAATCACTTTTCTTTGGCAGGAGGTTCGAGATTAAGATACTTAGTAGAAATTCATGTTTGGCTCTATGTAATATTAGGAGACGCTCTTTCCAGAGAGAGATTGTCTCCCAAAATAGTTGAGGAACTCGACTGCATGGAATTACTACTGATATAAAAGAGGCGCATGGTAGGATGGATCTTTCTGGTTGCAGTGCCTTTACGCCCATGGGCTATAAATATTTAGAAAATAAGGTGAAAGAAATCAGGTTTGTAAGAAACACAAACTCGGATGTCGTGACGAACTTATCAATTTATCTTCGCATCTTAAAGACATGTTTTTTCTACAGAGTTTTCTAAGCGCAAACATAAGCTCCCTTTAGTTGAAGTCCAGTTAAAAATCGATAAATGTTGATGTGTGAGTGATTACAACCATATAATATAAACTAAGTAATTAGATTCCATTAAACTACTATCGTCAAAAAATTTTCTTACCACTTTCTCTGAAATGAAGTTCACACCTGACTGGTAACGCTTCGCACTTACCTGAAAAAAATAAGAAATATTTGTGATTAGAACGGAGAGTATTAGAAATGCAGATAAGTAATTAAAAAAATAATTTATTGACACCACCAACCTCTATATACTCGTAAGTAAGTACTGAAAATATTGCACTCGATATAAATCAGAAACCGTGATTGTAGGCTTACCTACAGGCAAGTAGAATTCTTCAATTGAAGCACTAATATGCGTATTCATGACTTAAATTGATCATACTATAGATTAGGATTCTTTTTAAATGATGCCCCCGTATTGTATTGTATTTGGCGGGTTAAATACTTTGACCCGAAGTCCCATTTTACCTGAGCATATGGAACAAGCAAACGGGCATTAGGGCTACAGCCGAACATTACCGAAGAAGACTTTCAAAACTGAGTTAAATTAATTCATCCTCTCCGAAGAAGTGGTTGCCTAAGTTAACCATTTTTATGCACACATTTAAAGTATGAAACTATTGCGCATCTAACGGTAGGCTTTGGCTATCCCGAGCTTTTTATATCAGTGGTTTTAAGATGTAAATTCAAGGGACTAACGCTAGTGAGAAGATGCACTGATGTAACTCATTCACGCCTGATCATCCTGATCAGATACATGGACCTGCCATATATTGATCCATTATGCAACCTCTTCGAATGATCGAAGACGCTCAGTTTATGTCCATATTCGTAGTACTAGAGACGTAGCATTTCACGCTTGTGAACCGATAAACAGCAGCATAAAGAAGGTTGTGGGCCAAGAAAGGCGCTCGTGGTAAGAGAGTCAGCCCCGAAAACTCGCGTGGGCAAGAATCCATGTCAGTTACATCACCCACCCAAATCTGTTAAGCTTAACGATAGTTTCTTCCAAGACTTTGGTAGTAATCGTAATAGCAGGTGTTAATATAGTTATAGTTATTTCAGGCTGAGCTCCATGCCATTGAAATCTGCGCTAGGTTAAACCTTAGTAAGGGTATTAAGGGCGCTAGAATATATATATTTTCAGATAGTCAGGCAGCAATCAAAGCGCTGTCGTCCAATTTAGTGGACTCCATATCAGTTAAATGCTGCTACGATGCACTGCAATCCCTGGCGAGACTAAACAAGGTAAAACTTGGATGGGTCCCCGGCCATCAAGGGATTGCAGGCAACGAGTTAGCAGATGAACTAGCTAGGGCTGGCTCAGAATCTGCGTTCATAGGACCTGAACCTTACTGTGGCATCAACTGGTCTTTCGCCACAGCACCGATTAGAAGCTGGGAACATAAACTTCGCCTGTACCACTGGGAAATCGTCCCATGGTTGAGACAATCCAAATTACTAAACCTTACTCCTATAAGGATATAATTAACCTTAATAAGGAAAGTATCAGAAAGGGCTTTCTCACGGGCCACTGTGGCTTGAGATACCACCTTAACAAACTTAACCTAAGCTCAGACACGGAATGTAGGTTCTGCTCGGAGGAGGACGAATCATCCGAACACATTCTCTGCAATTGCCCAGCTTTACATTAGTTAAGGAGGCGTATTTTCTACAAAAATATGTACGCCAGCGGAAATGAAAAACTCTGCTACTAAGGATATACTATCTTTCATTACGTCTACGTACGTCTCTTAGACTAACCATACACTTATGATACAATAGACCTTTTAGGTCGCAGTGTCTGCCACATGGACAAGGGTTTTATCTAAAAAAAAAAAAAAAAGTCTTAGCAGTAGTTAGTCTACCCAAGGATGCTTAACCAGAGTATATCTAGAATAAAATTCGGCTGCAGAAAGGCCGTCAATAAATGACCTGTCTTTATATGGATACGACAATATCACCTGGCTTCAATCCAATCCACCCATCACTGCTCCATTTTAAGGAGTCCGGGAGGAGACCTCCAAATCAAAGGCACACTGTCAAGTGCTTCCTCCCGTTGAGCCAGAAAGCTACACTGATATTGATCAAACGCCTAAGTATGATTCAGAGCTTTATGGCTTCATTTTCAATAAGGCATTGCAGAGAAGGAAGTCGGAGCAAAACTTCTATGGCAGCAGAGGGGGTTCCTTTCATCACTAGTCTACAAGTAAAAATGTATGACAAATTAGAACGAGTTAATATTTTCCAATTATGTACATATTTTTATTTCATTTATTGAGTCATTCAATAGCTACAAATCGTATAACACATTATATGAAATGGCCGCCATTTGCCTTCCAGCACGACATAGAACGCTCTGACCAATCATTTATCGCAGCACGCACCACATGCATTAAAAAATTGTCCACTGCTCGGACAAGTCCTCGTTTTAAAGACTAAATATTACTGTGTCAAGTAGAGTAGACCATGTCGTCTAAAACGGACCATGTCTTGTAATCCGCCGGCACTGGACTGCCAGCTGGCCAATCATCCGGTGGTATAGTCCGGAACGTTGTTTCTGAGCCACTTTTGAGTGTTTTTCGCATACAAAAAGCAGAATCTTGTTGGAATATCCACGACGTTATGTAGTTAGTGTCAAACAGCAGTCAACATAAAATGGATGCGTTCAATACTTCATCCACAATGAATGCGTTTAGTCGTGTATCAGTATTTATTCACTAGACTAGGTATACAAACACACAAGTTTTAAGCCTCCGCAAGTGACTTTTAAGGTTATAAGCTTGTCATAAGCAGCCTTTCCAGGTTTAGTTTATTTATTAATTAATTAAGAGCTGTTAATCATAGTCGACATTGCATCTGTCTTTTCGACAAGATATATACAGTCAGGCCGTGCAGGTTTCTAATAACAGAAGGATATGATGATTACTCTTGTCTTCTCCGTATTGATGTATGCACTAATGGACACAATGTAAAAAGCAACTACCACCAACCTCCTTGTTCGTTCTACAGAATACTCCACTGACTCAAGTATCGAC
Source organism: Blera fallax (assembly GCA_946965025.1). Taxonomy (NCBI): domain Eukaryota; kingdom Metazoa; phylum Arthropoda; class Insecta; order Diptera; family Syrphidae; genus Blera; species Blera fallax. Next base: position 22,154,395 of record OX337248.1, on the reverse strand, counting down.
ACCCTTATCCTAAGTACCCATTTACCCCACCTCACTTTTCATAGAGCTTACCAACGTTAACTTAATTTCCTTATTACATCACAAGGGCCGTTAGCATAATGGCATAAGCCCTTTGATCGTATCTACTACAGCATAACAAATGAGGTAACAATTTTAAGTGTAAAAACAAACTCTTTGTCACACAATTACAGTTGTTATTATTTTTATTCACGAATGTCGTGACATAATTGTCACCCAAAACCATTTAGCAAAATACTTCAAGCTAATAACATAAGTTATTACTCCTTGTCTGGAGTGATGACAAATTCATAACTTTATTCCACGATTCGATTAAACCTCGGCCACCCTTTTGGAATAATAATGCACAGAACAACACAAAGATGGGATTTTTTATTTTCATTGAAGTTGATTCCCATCGGCGCCGGGTGCATTCTTTCCCATACTTGTAAGCCGCCCCGTGCAGCGTTCAGTGTCCAATTGACAGTTGCCTCCCCCTCTTCATTTTGAATGGAGGAACGATACCCGTCAATGTCCATAAATATTCAAATCTGTCTGCATTGATTGACTGACTGACTGAGTGACTGACTAACTAGCCAAACGTAACGAACACGCAGAGTCGGTCTTCGTCGGCTTTGGTCTGAGTGATAGGTGTTTTTAACTTTGCTGGGCTTCGTCCGCTCATTCTCCCGGGTCTTGGTAATCGAAACGGATTTCGTGCGACACACCGTGTGACAATCGTGTTGCTGTGATGCGTGACAAATTTATTGACAGGTAATAGGCAGACACAAGCCCCCTCTCCATTCAAAAACAAAGATCAAACCTAAGGGATAGGGACGGGGTAGGAATAAGGAAAAAAAAATACGTGAACTTATTATGTGGGCGGGGATGAGCATGAACGGCATGGCGCGGTTTAAATCACCGTGAAAAATTGGGTTCGGTTAGGAAAAAAAAGGACACGGGGAAACGGGTAACAAATAAAATTTCCTTTCAAAGCGAATTAAAAACGAAGATTAATGTGATAGTAGAGGACGTGCACAATGGAGGGAGTCGATCAAAATAATATCACTTTCACCTTATTTGTATGCAACTACGGGCTTTTCGATTGATTGATGCTCAATTCGGAATAAATTGACGGAGTATTTGCGAAATTAGTCAAAGGGGGGTGAATAATGGCAGAAATTATTGAATTCCGTGTGATATGATTGCTAATGTGCGGTCGGAACAGGCGGTTTGCTTTCCACATGTACGGCCACCAGTATTATAATAACGGACGGAAAAATACAACGAGAACGTGCATCAATATGGCATAGAAAATGCATCATTTTTGACAAACAAGTACCAGAAAGAACTGCTGACCACTTTGACATTTACAATTTTTGCTAACTTTTTGCATTGAATTGTCTTACCACTCTATGCCAGGGCTGTAGCGAGAGCATACATTTCTGACCAGCCTTGCCCTTCCAAAATTATTTACGAACCTAACCATAAGTTCAGTATTTGAAAATACTTTTAGTGCCAAACTTTGACGTTAGATTAGTATTTGGCTCGCCCAAGGTATGTAGGTAGGCCAGGTGAAAGTGATCCTTATTCAGGTCAATGCAGAACCATTGTGCTGTCCAAAGGGAAGATGTGTCTGTCTTTTGCTCATTGGTTAACCTTGTTCTGTATCTATGGTATAACTTTTGGCTTGTAATGAACTTGCAAATCATCCAGTTGATTTTATGTAGTACAAGAATTGTTAATTGTTCCACTGCATATTTCTTCTAGGTTCTTGGAAAAATGTCGCCAGAGAAATTTGCATCTAAGGTGAAGGAGAGCTAGACAATGATAGAGAAAGTGGGTTATTTCCTTGCTGGCTTCCTCATCTTTACATTTCCACATCTTGGGCACAGGTCTTCTTCCGTTAGCCTTAGTATTTTCTTACCAGAAAGCCTATCCGGAACTCTGTTCCGACCTGTAGTGTGCAAGGCGGGATGTTTACCAATGAGTCTATTTGATCTGGACGCCTTCTTACCAATTCGTCGGCTTTTTTATTACCCTGCATGCCTTCATGTCCGCGGACCCTGCAGAGCGTAATCTTGTACTGTGTTTCAAGAACCTGTAGCTCTTGGCGAGAACACTTCACAAGTTATTGTCACTGATAGGACTTCCGTTTTGGGTAACACTACTGTGGTTCGGGAGGCGAATTGATTTGATTTTACCCAGCGGTTAAGCCTATGCCTAAGTTCATCTTCGATCCATCTGTGTAGATAGAAATGGATATCCGCTGATATCTAGTGGAAGCAGATTTAGGATAGCCTCTAGTTTCGCTGTGGATGTGGTTCTCATTACACTTATGGTACCAATGCACGCCAGTCTCTGTATTTTCTTGATAGCCTTAAGTTGGAGGTCTTGCTGTTGGCCTGCTATTTAAGGCAGTATACGTCTTACTGAAGCTGTGTACATTCATAGTATAATTTTGGCATTTGGTATGCATAGCAGACCATATTGGCTTTTTTTGGTACTTTCATTTATGCTTCGCCTGCAATTCAGCTTTACATCAAGCACGAGAGTTAGATAGAAGGTATTGAAAGCTCTGGTATTTTCTTTTTATTGGCAAATAATACCCACTCCGTTCTCTGCGTTAACCGTTGGTCCACATTTCTTCGACCAGGTGTCTGTCCCTTTGGCATATTTTGAAGTTTACAAAAACATGCGTACTATCACCTAAACAACACGGATGAATTAAACTGTAACCAACTTCAACTCGCTCGAGCTGTCAAGTTGTTTGTGTTATTGCGCTCAAATTGGACACATTTGCAGTATATTTTACTTTTAAAAATCTTGTAAAAGAATAAGTATCTACTGCGTTTGTAGACTGTCGCAAAACAAATGCAGATAAAAACTGGCTAGCAAAATCGAGTGATTTGGCACCATACGACTTCCATCTTTGGAGTTTTTTTTAAGTCGCATGTGTATGCCAATGAACTACAAACAATAACTGAGCTTGCGTAATATTGACACTATCGAACGACAATTATGCAACAATGTCCACATCGTTTCATCAGAAGAGCAAGAGTTTGCCAGCGGAGCTGTGAGACGCATTTGTCTGATTTTCTTTTATACTTAATCGATAGATTTGTATATAATTGAGTTGAGTTCAAAAATTATCGTTACAATTTCGTCAAGTCAATGTACTCACATATGTACGTCTTCAAATACTCTACAGAAAAGTTCTCGTCAGAACACTCAAGCCTACCATAAATTCCACTTAGTATCCGCGTATCCTTAAATAATCCTTAAAGTCATAGTATGACAGCGCAGTCATTTCGAACATAACCACAATCGACTGTCAAATCTTAAGCGTGGCTGAACATATTGAACTGAGGCACTTAGGAAGGATATTTGGTTTAGTGAAAAGCATTTTTGCCTAAATTATGTAAAAGAAAATAAATATGTACACTCTGGAAAAGAGGGGTCTCTTTTTTTCAAACAAAATTTACAATTCATGGGCTCAAATGGAAGAGCCGCTGTATGCTGTATAATTTTTAGACCATCCTACAATACGTCTAATGTAATCGTGCATGAATTTAACTATATTATCACAGTCGTTTCCGCTTTAGAAGTTCACATCTATGTTCTTCGTATTACTTGAGCGGAAAAAAAAAGCATGAATTACCACATTAACAGCACCATCAACAACAAAGAACGATTGCCAGTCGCTGCCCAAATTGGAAACACCATCACTTTCTTATATTCTCTGTAAAACAATAGTTTTTCGCACAAAGAAGTGAAATTGGTTAAAAGTTGTAACCCGACTCTGTAATAAGTTGGTGTTCCTCCATTGAGTGTGTTATATACTACTCTACAGAGCAGGCATAGGATAGCTTAATGACCCAACCATCAGAGTCATCCGATGTTCATATGTATATAGTCCGTAGCATGGGGGAAAATAGATAGAAATCATAGTAAAACTCTTGAGGAAATGACCCTCACAACACGTTACTGACTCACGTTTAAAGCGCAAAATTTCTTTCTTTCTGTTCTGTGAAGTAGGTTAGGCATGTAGGTATACTCGCAGTATTAGATTAGTACCCAACCAAAAAGTTTATGTCTCTCATCTGTCTTTAGAATGGAGGACGGACATGGGCGAATGCACCGAACGAAGCAACATTGATAACGTTGAATGCGTTGACTTTCTTTTCGTTTAAGCAGTCAAGTGTAACCAGTTTTACGTTTTTTTTTTATCTAACTGAACAGATAGTAAAAGGAAAATAACTTTAAATATCGGGCTTATTTTAATAGATGAATAAATAAAGAATTGTCAAGTTTAATTTTGAAACATTAAATTGCAGTATGTCCGTAGAAAGTTTAATCAAAGGGTAAAACGAGCATTCCAGCGATAAAAAGCACAAACAGAAGTCTGGAAAGGTAAAGACGGAAACATTTTAGTAGATAAGCTGCGGGTACTAAATATTTGGAAACATCGCTTGTGCAGACTGCTAAACGCCGATGACGAACGAGATAACGCCGTCAAGCAGAGTAAACCATTCATTCAAGACCCGGAATGACAAGGCACCCGCCCATTCAACTATAATAAACTAAAGACGATAGGACAAGCGATGTCAAAACTGAAGCCCAACTTCCTGCTCCTCTTCAATGGAGATGTCTGCGTAGGACGCATACACCAGTGTATTTCTGAAATATAGTCAGACGATCATGTGTATCAGTGGTGTTCTGAGAATGACACCCTCCGCAGGACTTGGCATAATGCTCTACCGTTTGCCCCTCGACATTTACGGCATACAGATGGTTGCTTGTGCGGCCGCTCGTCTGAAAGATTCTTCACAGTGGTCTAGCCTCCAAGCTGGCCACTCCTTGATCTTAGATCTACTGAACTTTACATTTAAAAACACCGACTACGCCCCACAGAAACTAATGTTTGTTAACAATATCTCAGAACTATCTTTGTCCGATATGAGTAGAAAAACGTTGCCAAGCACGACATATCAAATATCTAGACCTACATAGGTCTACGGTGAATCAAGTTCGTTTCACCATATCATCCTTACTATCGGTGTCCTCACAGAACGCTATCAAATAGGCCTACTGCCAAATGGTCGAACCATTTCTGTTGGATCTAGAGCGATGAAAAAGAGGAAGAAACCATCCTTCATTGCCACTGCACCTGTCAATGATCGTAAAGAATGGATATATGTAATTCAAAATTACCTTATTACGTCGGCACTGGGAGTGTACTGTGAAACTCTAGAAGTGAATAACAAAGAGGATAACAAAGAGGATAACAAAGACTGCTGCGTTTTCTAAGCCGAGATCACAGCGATTACTCAGGCAATAACGTAGGACAGATACATACTTGTGGTGTACAGTGTTAGTCAGGCTAATCGCAATAACACACGAGTTGTCTTTGGAATTATTACGGGGCACCATGCCATTGGTATTCACACGGAGCGCCTCGTGGTTACATACAACGATTACTGCAGAAGCTGTACGACAAGAAAAAATTGAGTTTGCTCGTCATCTGCTGTGTGAATGTCCTGCTCTCTCCAACAGAAGAATAAGGACTCTCGGCAGTCACTTTTCCATGGAATTAGAAGAATTGAACAAAATCGAGCTGAATATCCTCCTAAGATTGATATCCTCATCTGTGTTTTTCTAATTTGGCGGCTTTCCTTCTCTCCTTTTAGGTCCTCAGGGTTACGAACAATTCAAATGGACACAATGGACCCGACTCTTGATTTAAGTGAGAAATGACAACAAGTCACAGAACACCCATCTGCCTTACTTTACCTAGCCGAACAAAACCTAGAGGGGCAATGATTTGTAGTAAATTGTCTGGGAGTTTGCCAGATAGTACCGATGTGGAATCCAAGCTAAACTAGGCGATTTTAGCTTAAGTGACGCCATGAAGAGATACAACAGATCATTTAGGTACACATCACCGCAGTAAATTCATTCGTATCTGCAAACAATTTAACTTAAACGACTTCATAAGGCGTTCTGCAGCATGTGAAAGGAAGCATACACGTATGGCCTGATGTATAAGGACACATTTTAGGAGTTAAGTGTGAATGATAAGCCTCTTTCAAAGTGATACCCATAACCAATAGTTTATTTTGGAATGAGAATAACCTTAACCACATGGAGTTCAGATCACAAGTCATTGTATTCATGTAATTGTTGCATTTATTGGCATGCCCACATACAGGATCCCCAAATACCAATTCAAAATGCCCAAAAGCCATCAAAAAACATGCCAAATATTGCAGAGCATTTAAAAACGGAATAAAAACTAAACATTTACCTCGGCCCAATAGATGTGCTGCATAGAGCATTTCACGAAAGTGATGCATCGGATGATGATGTAGCTGAGAAGGATGATGCAATAGGGTGAACGACTGTGCCAAATTGGCAGTCATTGCACTACCAGTAGCAGGAATACTGCCGTATGAAGCGCCTCCTGCTCCTACGCCTCCTCTTCCCAGTTGAAGGCCATTAATTCCCATACCCTCCATAACGCTCCCAGCAATTCCAGTACCTCCTGATGGGGGATACGCCAACAACGATGACAACGCCGATGCCGATGACGACAACGACGACGAGGTGGCTGATGACAAAGATGACAGAGATGATGATGCGGACAGGACACTTGCTGTTGGAGATAATGACGAAACGGAGGACAGTGTTTCGCATGTACTGCTCCCGTTGCTACCGACACTTGAACTTCGCTGAGGTGGCGTTTTGTGGCTGCTGCTCCTGCTGCTGTCGTTGCAATAATTGCTCAGTAAACGGCTCGACCGGCCATCCTTGTTAACTTCATCGTTTTTTGTTAATGTTGCTGCCGTCACCGTTGCTGGCATTCCAAGAGCGGTGCCTGAAGTGCTTTTGGATTTTGATTTAATCGCATTTGTTGGTAGTTGTTGACGATAGAATTCGTAATTTGCGCAAATTTCGCAGCAGAATTTCATTTTTTTTTCTTTTAATCGGCGAAAGTCCAAAAGTCTTAATTGTGTGGGTTTTGAATGGTAGCTAAAGACAATCTTGTACATGCACTGGGACTGGCATTTAAGTTGCGGTGGCAATAAGGTAATCTACAATAGAGAACGCAAACATGACAGCGATGTAATGAGAAAGGTCTGCAAAAGCTAGATGTGGAAATAAATGCGGGCAGGCTTTGAATATGGGGAGGGAAGGTGGCTAAAATGTTGTGTTTCATTAAGTTTATACAACTTTAAGATTGATTCTAAGTTAAGAGATTTTTCCAAGGACGAAACATCACGACTCCGTGATAGCTGCATTTCTCAAGGTTATGTCTAACAGGTGCTTTCATCGAGCAAATGCTAAAAAGTATGCTTTTCCATGCAGAGCTGTACAGGTACTGTGTAATGAAAAAGTCGGTGGACAGACTTTTATTACCACTACTTTGGCGTACCCACACGACATCTTAAGTGGCACATACCAAGGTGGCTTTCGGCGCGGCACATCGACTGTAGACCACATCTTCACGCTAAGACAAGTCCTGGAAAAGACAAACGAATTTTAAATCAAAATGCGCCATCTGTTAAGAGACTTTAAGGCTGCGAATGACAGCATTCATCGCTTGATGGTTTACAAGGCATTGGCCGATCCAGTGAAAGTTGATCCAACTTTGTCCTTTTGCACTGGAAAACACGCGGTGCGTAATGCAGTTCGGAAGCTCCACCTCGAACATTTTTCAGATATGCACTGGGTTTATGCAAGGAAAAGCGCTGTCATGCGGTTTTTTCAGTTTAGTTCTGAAGCAGATAGTATAGAGAGCTGGTATTAATCGCGGAAGGTGCTATGTTTCACAAGGCAATCCAGCAGCTGGAATACGCAGACAATATCGACATCTTCGGACGTTCCCAGCGTGTATTTCTAGAGGCTTTCACGGCAATTGAAACAAACGCTAGAGGTATTGGTCTGAAGGTCAGGGTAAAATAAAATGTTCGCTGTCGACCAACAAACCAATCTATCCACCGCTTATGGCAAAACATCACTATCGGCAGCTACAACTTCGCGGTAGTAACTAGGAGTAAATATTAACTCTACAAACAGCACCTTAGTGGATATTCGACGAGGAATAATCCTAGCAAGCCGCTGCTACTTCGGTTTGACCAACTAGCAGCAGAGGATTGAAAGAGATGAAAGGACGCAGTGTATCAGGCAGAGGCTCTCGGTTGGGATAAGAGATATACTAAGCCCAGCCTGCCCAGTTGAGGTAGAGGATGAAGGCTTCAATTATTTTATCAGATACATATCTCGCTCAGGTCTTCGAAGGAGGGTTTACCTAGTTTAAGTTGTCTAGCTAGGGCCGAACATCTGTACAGAAAGTGAAGATGAAATTCTTTCTCGTAGTGCAGCTACGACAGAACATGTTATGTGGGGATGCCGAGTTTGGCTACATATGTAGGCTTCTATCGCCTGCACTTATGGCAGTATCTGGTATGAATTTGCTTTGTAGCTCAGTTAATTTAGGTTTGTTATATCTGGACCATGTCCTGCTGAATACAGCGCAGCTAGGAAACGTGTTCCACCTGAGGATGGCCGGCTTTAAAAAGTTATTAAGAATGTTAACGACTTATAGCGCAGCATCGACTCTTCCTATCAGAGACGCACTAAGAGCTGACCCTTGCCTGGTCATATTGTTCGCTCAGATTCTCTGAATCGGACTGCGACGCACAAAACTGTATCTTTGATGTCGAGTGCGCGGAGATTAAATGAAGGATCACAGTAAGAGCATCCGTTGGACATATGATGTTCTTTGGACTTTTTTTTTAGTCTATCGACATTGTATTGTCTACTTAGGGTAGACCAACAAACAATAGCTCCATAGGTAAGAATTGGACGCACAACGGCTATGGATTGATACATCCAAATGGTCATTCTTTGTTAAAGACTTAACAGAAAGCTATGCTTGCTTCACTCCACTCGCTGTGGAGGAACATTCGGTTTGGATGGAATGACGTTTGGTTTTAGTGGTAAATAGTATTATTTCGGTTCTGTCAGGATTTATACCAAGAACACAGCTCGTTGCCCAACAGTGCACTAAATCCAGACCACTCTCCCTGAGTTGACTCATCACAGGAAACAACTTTTCTCACACTAAGATTACCAAATCAGCCAACCACCTTAAAACCCTTTCTGTCCAGTCGCACCAAGATCTTGTTCATGACCACTAGTCATTAAAGAGGAGAGATAACGCCTCCTTGAGGAGTTCCACTGTTTGCAAATTGAGTTGTAGTATTGTTGCCAAGTGTCAATTGAATAATTCGCGTTCTTAGCATACTATCTATTTGCTGTATTTTTTATACCTATACACCTTACCTAGCTTGGCGAGAATCTTGAATGGCTTCAATGTGAGTTGTTAAATGCTGCGTCTATGTCTAAGGAGGTGACACGGAGTAGTATGTTAGGTAGTGTGTTTTCTTGTGACCGCACGATGTAAATTCAGCCACAAAGTCTAGCAGAGAAGCGAATAAAATCTGTATTTCTTCAACACCATTAAAGGAGTTGCTGCCTGGTGTACAATGGACTGTATAGTCTGAGTGCACGGGTGTAAGAAAGGCCACTTCCTACAAATTTAGAATTAAAACTATTTCTATGGCAGGTTGCAAACTTTCAATCCACCCTCGTAGGATGCTCCTAATCAGGGGAAGAACTACGATCACAAGAAAGTATTTGTCATACACATGAGTCATTACTTATTGTAAGGGTCAACCTGTTTCCTAAATTCAGAACTTCTGATCGTTTCATTAACTTCCCAAGAGGTCAACAACATTAACCCAAAGAACAGCCACTACAACAGTGTCTACATAGCCACAGCTAAGCAATAAATCCCTGCACCAGATGTCTAAGAAGGCGTCTCATCCTACATTTATTTTCAGATAATTTTTTCCGCCAGTTAGATAGTTTTTTTTTGCACATCTTTCATTCTTTTTTAACGAGTGGTTTTTGTTGCATTCTTTTCTCAATCACATCCTCACTTTTCAATTTGTTATGCTTTTTTGCAAAAACAAAATATAAAATAAAAGAACTCATGAAGAACTTTTTTGATTTGTTCTGGCACGGACTCAGTTTCTTTAAAAAATTTCCGTACTAACTCGTACGAATGCTACCGGTATTAACCGAAAAGTTTTTGATGAGAAACATTAATTCCAGGCGAAATGAATGAAGAAATCGGAGCTAAGTTGAAATACGTTTAAATGCTGTAAGGAAACTTTTTCTTTTTCTTTTTTTTTTAGACACGGGAGAGTAACGATTGAGAAACTTTTTTGCAATGAAAGATATTACATTAAGGAAACTTTTACTTTAGATATTGATGAAGCTGAAAATTGATCCAATAATTTATGTGAATCGCAACAAGTTGTGCGGTAAACTGCTTTGGTAACACTAACAACATTTTGTCGATAGATAGGAGCAAGATATGGGAGACACTTTACGACATAATACAGGGAGGTTAGAGGATAACAAGGGAATAGAGTTCAGAGTACGGTGAAAACCTTTATCTAGAAAAATAGCTTTGCCTCATGCTCGACCGTTTTGCAAAAAACTACTGAAGGTAGATGAACATTTTTGACTTTCTATTATCCATAATACATTAAGGGGAATCCCGACGATTTTTAAGTCTGGATTTTTTGTGTGCGAAAAAATTGAAATTAGCAGCAGTGCACATCAATTATTTGCGGATATCTTATTATTCTTTCCTAGTTTTTGTTAAAATAAAAAAATATAATCAAATTTAGGATGGCTAAGCCAAAAAGACACGAATTAAGTGAAGCTGAGGAGCTCAAATTGTTCCTTCGGTCTCTCAAAACATGTCCCTGCACAAAATTTCAAAAACTCTTAAACATTTACGTGCAGCCTTTGAATACGCCCTACGGCTATACAAGGAGACTGGAGAGTACATTTCTAATCTGCGCACAGACTGAAAAATATCGGATCGGATCGGCTGGTGGAGATCGAATTTTTGCCGGGAGTTTTTAAAAAAAGAGATCAAAACCAGCTCCTTTTCTTCACGAATACCAAAATGTCAGAAGGAAACTAACAGAAGCCGGCCTTAGAGGTTGGAAGTGTAGAAAAAAAACCCTTTCTAAAGAGAACAAGAGGAAGACGTCTTGAGAGGGAAAAATTTCATAAGGATTGGAGCCATGAAGATGTCATTTAGTCAAACGAGACAAATGTCGTGGTAAGTAAGTTGAATATGTACTTCTAAGAATAAAATCAGAAGCGGATTTACAAAAACATCGGATATCATCGGATATTTTGAACTGGCAATATTCAACTATCATTGCGATGACTTTTGATAAGTAAAAACTAGGAGGGTATTAAAATATATGGATCAGTACACACTCGCACAATGTGTTGAAGTAGGGAAAATTCACTACAAAAACAGTGCAAATATCGCGAAAACGTTTTATAAAGTTCGTACTGCATCTGGTTATCATCAGGCCAGGGAATAAATTTGATCAAATAAATGCAAATACAAATTCTTGGCACAACAGACGTATATGGTACAGGGCCTAGCTTATCGCGACCATTCGTGTTGTGTTCATCACACAAATGGAAGGGACCTACAGTTTAGAGACATATCCGAAAGGCAAATTTAAAAGCTTTGTGTTGACAGTTATTACTCTCGGACGTTTGTCAGACATTCGCGAAAGGTGGGACCGTGAAAAACTTTTTGGTGTTTCTGGGATTCGAACGTCGAATCTCTCGCTCAGCGATCCAACGCACTAACCACTTGAGCCACGGCGCCGATCAGGACCGATAAATTTAAACGTCTCGGACAGGTTCGTGATGTGAAGACTCTAACTCGTGTTGGCACGGCAAGGTCAGCTGAAAATATCGCTACCGTAGCTGAGAGTGTTATTTAAAACCCAGGTGTGCTCATTTCGAGAAGAATTGGAACAGGAACTGGGCCTATCCGTTACCACCTTGCACCGTATTAAGTATAGAAATTATTCTGAGTGATGAGACTCATTTTTATTTGTCTGGGTACGTAAACAAACCCAAGAGATATAGTGGCACAACCTTTCCATCCACAACGAGTGACAGTTTGGTGCTCTTTTTATGCTTTTGAACGCTGTCATTGGGCCATATTTTTCGAAAACAATGCTGGTGCTACCGTTTTAGCGAATGGATTGCGTTAACGAACGATTTTGACTGAATTTATGGACGTGGAGGACCATTATTTTCACATGACGGCACCACACGCCATACAGCCGGCCAAGGAAAATCAAAGGAAACACAAGCTCTATTGCGTTGCAAATTTCTTGGACGTGTGATTTCTCGAAATAGAGACTTCAATTGGTCTTTGGAGCTATGTTAAAGATAAAGTATACACCAATGCTCAACTAACGATTCATGCACTAAAACAAAATATCAGAGCGAAATACAGCCGCGATTATGCAAAAACGTGCTAAAAAAATGACTATTTCTAAGCAGAGCCGAGGCGGACAATTGGCAGACATTGTATTTCATTACTAACCTCAGACTTTGTTCTTGAGATTGAAATAAAAATATCACCAATTAATGACGAAAAGGGATAATGAATTAGAAACCGTATCCAAACTTTTCGTGTGCATAACATGCACGTGCATATGTAAATGCAATAAATGCCAGCCACGTCACCGTAAGGCGAGTGGTGGATCCCTTTATCGTATCTACCTCACTCTAAGCCTCATTATTACTGGAAAAGCAAATAATCCACTCTCGAATCAAATTAATTTGCAAAAAATTACACTCAGCTCATTAGCGGTTATAACTTGGAATAGGACTATAATTTCTGCTGCCTTCTCTTGTGTCGTTGTTGCCCTTTTCCGTGCTGCCCTACTCATCAAAAATCTATGGTTTCCACTATATACAGAATGCAGAACAAGTTCTTAACACGCTCGTAAAGGAACTCCGGTGAGTGAGTAGGTGAGGTGTCCATTCATTTTAAAAGGTAATCCCACGCAAACCCACGAGCTGTACAAACGGATGACTTGCGGATAATTTGTAGACACACATAGTATTCTGGTTTAAGATTTTCCTTGGCTCAGCTTGGGTATATTAAAGATGTTCGAAGGCGCTACTAAGTGCATTGCTGTAACAGTACAGTAGATTCCAGAGTGGCTTTAGTTGTTTTACTCGGATGAAATCGGATGAACAACAATAAAACACATGTGTACGATGATAGAATCACGGACGGACCACCACACCAGGCACCAAGGAGGGCGCAGGTTAAGGAATCGCTGCTAATTATGTGAAAAATATTGCTCTGTAGACGTGCAAGTGCATTAAATTAAACATTAAACGTGCAGGCTGTAGTACTAGTTCTGTGGATAAATACAAATGATTCCTACTAACGAATGGTATTTGATTGCCGCTGTCAAGAATCAACAGGGGCCGAATTACCGCAGTCGATAACGAGTGAGTGAGTAGGACTCGTGGTCGAATGATCGAGTAACCTCACTGGGATGATGGCACTCGAAAGCTCACGTATCGAATGAAAATAAAATTGTACTAGAGAAATTGTACTACAACTCACAAAGTGACATTTCTCCGGTTGATACAAAAGATAGAAAAATATTATTTGCAGTGAAATTGAAGTAAACAATGGATCTACATATTTGTTTATTTGTACTCGGATTCCGATGATGATTATCGCGAACGCGTTGAGCGCCGGCGCCCCCTTTCTTTGCGGGTGTTGAAATGCTTGTGCTATGAGACCCTTGGTGGGTCGAGTTACTCGTTATCGAGTGCGGTAATTCGGCCCCAGATATATTCGTAACACATTAAGGATTTGCTGGCCCAACCGTAGTTCCGCATATAGGGGCTATCTTTTGAAGTCGTGTGATTAAATTATTGACTGAAGAGGCTGAACGCCGTAGCTTAGTGGCTAGTGCGTTGGATTACTGAGCAGTACATTCGAGGTTCGGATTTCAAAAACCACCGAAAAAATTTGGTCACATGGTCTTGTGTCTACTTTCTACGTCCGAAAGTAATAACAGTCATGAGGAAGTGTCCCAATCCGCCGCTCTCCCATTTGTGCAAAAAAATAAAATACGCACACCACAAACGCTCATGAGAAGCTAGGCCCTGGACCACGTATGGTCTGGTCTGTCTATCGCAATCAATTCCAAGTCCTTCGCTCTTCTGACTTTGTTGTCCATTGCGAAATTCTGGCAATTCTAATGCAAGTTTCTGCACAATCATGACGTGGCTATCCTCGCCATAGACGTGCGGTTCAGGCATCTAGCGATGGTATCGTTCACTAAAAAAAATAGCTAGTCAACTGAGAGTATATCGCGGTACCCAGAATGCTGACAGTCGATAACAAACGTCAATAACTACTGGCTGCGAATAAGTTTATTTTTGACATGTGCAAGGCCGATTGAAGAAAAAAATATATTTCATCGCGTGTCTCATTCACCACTACGACTGCAAGCAAAATAACAAAGCATGAAATGGACGTGTACTCTAAGTTCAAGGCTTAACTCAGTGCCGACAAGATTATCCCATTCGAAAGCGGAGAGAAGATATTGCGAATTGATTAGTTGTGGTATAAATCCGTGTCACCCCTGCATGTGACACAGCCTATCGTAGTTTTGTGTTAAATGGCAGCGATGTCAGTCTATGACTGTTGTGTACTGTCATACTGTCATACATGCTAAACCATGCGTTAGCTATGTATGTGCGTATTTATGGTCGGTATGAGTCTCTTGTCGAGAGGAAACAATGGTGTATGTCCTCATTTTGCTCTATCCAACGAAAATATTCCTCGACGACTGCCTAAGAACCGAAACCTCTCAGTTTTTGGTCGTTCACAAGGAGTGGATTTTTAAGCAACCAAAACATGGCGAGTTTTGCGGAAAGTCTTTGATGTTTACCCAAAGACAAGGCAGCTGCATGAGTTTGCTGTCAGGGCCCTTGAGCAGAATCGGACCACATTTTAGTGAAAAATCACCAATGTAAAACGAATCCAGGAGCTTTCTTTGCATTCAGATAAACTCATTGTTTGGTATAAATGTTGGTCTACAGTAATCAACACAATAATCGGACACTGCACGATAGGCAGGCATGCTTAAAAGTTGGACATCTCTTATAATAACGAGGAGGAAGAAGAAATAGACATTCACTTCCTTTACACGTGTCTTGCACTTGCCAACATTAGATGGGCTACACTTGGTCATAACCACTTTGATGGTCTCAATGACCTTAATAATGCCTGAACGGGTAACTTAAACAGCTTCATAAGAAAAAGTTATTGTTTCCAGGAGCGGACAGTGTGATCCACTTTCCCTACCTAGTGGCAGCACAATGGACCCACCTAGGTTTAATTGCACCTTATCCACGGGCCACATCAACCAACCAACCAAATTGTTTTGCATCTATATGAACTGATTTTTGACTACATTTGGTTCTAGTAATAAACTTACCACCATTTTATGTATTTTTTGAAAAGGGTGGGAGCTTAAAAGTGCACTTGCTTTTGATGCAAAGAAAAGCGTTCAAACTTCATTCCGTCATTCATTTGATTTTGACTTTTAGCCTTCCCAAGACTGCTTTTTGAACACACTCATAAACATTTTTTGGAATGCCTAACATTTTATCGTTGTCTATAATTCACGCTTTTTATCTTCTCATCTTATCAAACATCTGTCATCATAATTTATTTTTACCGCCAATTTCAAACTAAACACAATCCATTTACATTCTTCTCACGCAATTCCCGCCATCGTGTGCTACAACAACCTCAAGCACGCACACAACGCTCGCATAGCACCACCCCAAATATGGTAACCAGCCCACTTGCTATTCTAAGCAATTTACTCATAACCCGAACCATACATACAGTAGTATATAGTGGAAGGAATATAAAAAAAAAAAAAATATTTAAAAAATTTCGATACTGTAAAGTCGATATACATAGATACTGTACTTCGTTGCGATGCAATTTCTGAAGCTAGGTATTCATATCTAACAGCCAATTGACACAATCGCACGCGGTACCCACTGTGCTACCCCTTCATTAGGGTTCGGTAGCGAGCGGTTTTAATTGCAAATAATTATCGCGTTTCACCGGCAAAACAGCGACGGCGCGGTATCTGTGGCGATGGTATTTTATGAAGAAATCAAAATTATAAGGCGTGCGTTCTCCAGCCGCGAACCTCCACAATCATAGATCGTCATCATGGTTAGCTTTATATGAATTTTTTTTTTTGATCTTACTGAAGCCTAAGTAAACCGAAATAAGCGTAGCGTCATGAATGTTAAGTAGCCGACGCCGTCAATACACGAATTAGATACGTGCTGTGACTTCGTTTTCAGATATAAAAAGAAATACAAATGTATCTATGTATTCACACTGCGTGTGTGTGTGTTTGTGTGTATATAGTTAATCGCTCTGACTATCGGCCAATCCCACACTGATTTTTATTTTTTTTTATTTTGTTAAAGAGATACCGCCGCCGACGATCGACGCGGTTGCATTTGGAATGCGCACGATTGGAAGTTATGTTTCACCATTAAGAGAGATGCTTGGACGAGTATCTACCACCTGAACAGAGTGTGTGGTAGGCAATTTAACAACAAACTCAGAACAAGTTGAAGAAGTAACTTCTGTGCTGGCGAGTAGAGGATGCGAAGGCATTCCAATAATTCCTTTCGGTAGCAAATGTTACAAATCGCATTAGACAAAGCCGAGAGGTGAAGAGAAGGAAAGGTACACAAAGACGCGGAGGGACTTTATCGTCGGTGATACATCTCAGTTCGGAAACGGGTCTAATTGGATCATCTTGGGCAGTTTTATGAGGTGGTCTCTTCGGGTCTCTCACTTGATGCTTGACGTGATCGTTTATCTTTGCGCCCTTTCCGTGGGAATATATTGGCAAACGCCTGTCAAATTTGTGTTTAGTATTCTGTCGGTTGTTCACAGCGTGCAAGAAATTGACAAGAAGCGAATGAATGAATTAATTTAAATTGCACGATCCTTTCGATCTTGGCGCCATTTACCCGGATCGGAAAAGACTTTATGACGGAGGACTGTCTTACGAATTGAGGTTGCTGTTCTTAAAAAAAAAAATCAGTGTAAGTTCTCAAATATGTAAGTAAAGTTACGTTGATAAAACTATTTTACTTCCTATGCATTTTTTTAATGAATTGTGGTGGGGAGAAATAAAGCAGTCCATTGTGAAAATATGTCTCCAAAGGGGGAGCATATTAGGTTGTGTCCACTTCCAAGACAATGATAACCGAAGAACTTACTTCCGTTTTCGAAAAAATATAATACTGACAGACTGCGGCCTTGATTAACTTCAGTTCGGAGGCATGGTGCACATATGGGTGCCTTGAAATATTTGTATCCTGTAATTAAATCGACAAGAGTTCTATAGATTTTCTATCCAAATGAATCCCGTTTCCCAAAGCACTTGATGGTTGCGCAAGTAGATAAGTTAGACCATTTGAAGCCCAGGCTGGTAAGATTAGGTTACGATGGATAAGCACTCATCACAATCACTCGGAGACCCAAATTTGTGAATCTTCCATTTGGTGTTCCTTATGAATTGAAAGATGTCCAGTGTCTGAGCTCCTGTAACCTCCTCCTGTAAAAGTTTGGAAAGAGCCTGGATCGTAAGGTACGTAATCCAGACTCAAGGAAAATCAATTTTATACCCATGAGACCAGGGTCGTAGGATAAATGTAGCGCTATGTTATCAAAACTGCATTGTGGGCAATACCAAAAGACGACCCATCTATGGCGAGAAACTGCTTTCGTACTACAGCCCATAATATAAGTATCAAGGGAAAGTGGATCTAGCAGAGCATCGAGAGCCAAGTTCCCATGCAGCCGAGAGAGGGCATTCTTTAAAGTTTAACACAGAGAGCAGGTGCATACTTACACAAAAGCGCCGTCCACTGATGCATAAGAGAGGAACGGTCTTATTATAGCCTATGATAAGTGTCCCTCTTACACTGTCAGAAAATTAATGACGCCTTTAATGTTTGAAGTTTGTTATCCAGCATCTCTTCGATATGTTTGACTGCATTGGAAATCTGGATAGTGACGGCCTTTATCATTGGATCACCATTCACATTTTTTCTTCCCGAAAAGAGAACAACCTTTTTTATACCAAAAGTGCACTCCTTCCGAACCAAACAAATTTCCTTTCAATAAACCTTGTTGTTCCCAGCAAGCTAAAATGCTTTCTGTTAAATTGATCCAGTGCGACTGTACATAAAAAGAATAATAAGAGCGTTCAGTACAAGAACAAGTACAAGACTTCATCCCTGTTTTGGACGTGTAAGATGAATTTTTTAAAGGCCATCTGTTAATATTAGGGTCATGAGACCCCATGCATTTTTGGCAAACACGTCTTTTTCAGCGATTTTTCGGCAGGCGAAGTGGTTTGGCCGTACTTTTTCTAAGATGATGCAGAAATTGCTGCAACCTTGAATGGTCGAATACTTGTGGCCTCAACTGATCGGCATAAACTGCACCAGTGCGACGCGATCTGCTACAGTTTACGAGAAACACAGCAATTTCTAGACCATGTCATGTGATCTCGCAAAGAGATGACACTAATTCAAAAAATAAGATCATGTGATATGAAGCCATCAGCAAACCACAAAAACTGCCGTACTGAAGGCCAAGATCTAGAGCGTGATTGATTAAATTATTCCGAATCAAATCGTCAACGTCGTCAAGCATTTTATCAAATGAACAAAGGTCTCCAACTAGAGATCTAGATGCCATTAGGAGCATTTACTTTACTTTACGCTTACTGTACGGATGGCATCAACATACGACTCCAGCTACCTCTTTCGCTAGCTAGCTGCCTTCAGTTTACAACACCACTTTGGTTGAGGTCACTCTTCAAATATGCGCACCACCTAATGAAGGGTCTTCCTTTGCTGTATTTTCCCTCGGGGGTGGATTTAAAGACTCTATGAGCTGGTGCGCTCTACATCTCAGCCTCTGTACTTACAACTTTTGCACCAGGTCAACGTCGCTGTATTATTCGTAAGCTTCGTCAACAAATCTTTTTGTCCACACTTTTCCTTTCAAAACAACCGAGTGAATTTTCTTCATGCTCCTGCGCCATATAGCAGAACCATGATGATCAGTCTTACATAGAGTCCAAAGCACTGCTAATAGAATACCAACACAATGTCGTCCTGTCGTAAAAGATCTGGAAATCGACGCTAGGTGTCATTGTTCAAGAGTGCCGCATAGCTGCTGTCAATGACGAAAATAAACCCAAGGCAATAGCCTACTTGGTCGTATACAATACGAAATCCAGCAAACTATCTCTGCGACTCTGAGATAAATCGCTGTAAGCAAGTCCTTCTTGCTTCCTTTGATATCTACTGTTATCGCCTCCGGAGTTGGTGCGGGAGTAAATTAAATTTCAATTTTCCATTATTCTCGGATCTGTTATGCACTCTTTTGAGAATATAATTGAATTCCAATGCTTTATATCCTGTCACCGTTCTCGCACCGGTTTGTTTTAATTTTTTTTTTTACAAATATTTATGTAATTCTTGGCATACGCTCAATTTATTGCAGTTTAATGCTGAAATACGGTGCAATGTGAATCCGAAAACGATAAAACGGAAAAAAAAGTATCTTTCAACTTGCACAACTGCATTTGGCATTATCGGGTATCAGATCTGACAATGCAGTAACACTGGTGTGTTGTCGTCGTGTGTTCCGCATTCGACTAGGTACGAAGGCCTTCACCACCCCGTACATCCTCTATGGTGTGCATACGACAGACAGGGCCACAGAGGCAGGCCAAAACATTCATGGCAAACCCATATTTCATCTTTCAGTCCTTTTGAGCTCCTATCGGTGTGGTATAGTGTACGCGCCGTGTCGTGTCGAGTGACTAACCTTTCAACGGAACAAATAGATATAGAGCTTTATCGCTAAAAAAATGTTGACTGCAATGGAGTAGCGTATGTGGTCTTGGTATTTTTTTTTTTGAACAATTGACAGTCATGGAAATATGTTAACATGTTTTCCGGGTGTTACATTGGAAAGTGGGCATTGTTGTTAAGGGCATTTTTAAACTGAATTGTCTTACGCAGTCCACACAAACTCCTTAAACTGGAAAAAAATAAAATAATTCGATGCGTATTTGTTTGATTTTTAATTTTTGAAGACATGATCTATGGATGGACCGCTTTCCAAATTATGTGATACACTGTCTCATGACGATTCTGCGATTGGACAATCCGATTTACTATGTCGAAAGTAGTTAGATCGTCACTTACAATTCTTTCTTATGGCAACAAGCTCGTGCTCCCCAATATAAAACATATTCGAACTACCTATGCAATAAACTTAAAGAAAGAGATCCCAATCTATAAAACCGCGAGGTTTCTACTTATCTTGAAGGCTCAATCGCTGAAAAAAGTACAAATTACTTGCTCTGGAAAGCCATAGTATCAGAAAAAAAAAATGGCAAAATCAAGAGGACTACAGTAGCAACTTTCTCTTGTAAGGGTTTGCGATTCGCAACTCATTGGCTCTAGATCTCATTTTTACACCAGAAGACCTGCGACAGGGCTGGTTGAGTTGTTTTCTTTGATAGGCTTCATCTTAACCTGTCTTTCCGTCTTCCAAATCATTGTAGCGTGTTCCAGGCGGAAATAATGGCGATCAAGGAAATCTTATCTTGGCTAAAGAAAAACGTGATATGCGCTGGCGATATCCTCTTTTTTTTGGATAGCCATATGTAATTTGTGGTATCAAATGGACGTATCTTTGATCCAAGTGTATTGGCGATAGCTGGCAGCCACTTCAACCTAACCTAACCTATCTCTATTCGCCAGCTTTAGAGGGTAAACAATACCAGAATGTGGGTGAAATACAGGAAAATTACCATAAACGGCGGCGAGATTGAAATGCTTATGTCCAGGGCATAGCTTCTCGGAACCATTCGTGTTGCGCGTGTTATAATTTGCCACACATATGGAAGGGACTTAAAATCTAGAGCCACATCCGAAAGCGTTTTTTTTAGAAACTTTCTTATGGCAGCTTTTATTCTCAGACGTTTGTCAGGCATTCGCGAGGAACCATAAAAAACGTGTTAGGGGTTATCTGGGACTCGAACCTGCCGCTGGGTATTTTAACGCACTAATCACTGAGCCACGGCGCCCACGACTTTACTAGTATTATTAAGAAATAAAATAACCGCTATTGGAGCACTGAAAATCTTCTATTGGTACACCAACGGCCATTACACCCTCGTAGAGTGACTGTGTGGTGCGCCATTTGGGCCGGCGCGCGTTCGTGCAACGATGAAAATCGAACGAGAAACTTTTCCCGGCCGAATATTTTCAAAAGGTGGTGATATTGATTGCGCCCTTAGGATTCCCTGATTTGACAGCCCCCGTTTTTTTCCTATGGGAGTTGGTTGGTGGGTTTTAGTAGGTGAGTTTACGCCTTACGTTATTTAGGCCTCCATTGAGTCCGTTGGGTTCCTTTCGCCTATTAAACTGTAGGGAATAGTTGTGCGATGTGGAAATTTTTCATTGACAGAGGAAGCAGGTAGTTAAACCATGGGAAGTATAAAAGGCACTATACCATGTAGTGATCAAGAAAGTATCTTGCACCGATTCCTTTCTTTCTGAGGTGTGTTGGAACAGGAATGATTAGGAGTATTAATAAAATAATGTGTGATTTTATTAATCTCATAAAAACTTCAATATTTACAAATTCACAATATATTTAGCATTGGAATTGGCCGTCAGCCATATATAAGAATAACTATAACTATTTTTATTTCGATTAGTAGTATCTTCTGTCTTAACATCGTTGTTGCAGGGCAGTGGTAGAGGAAGTGTTCTATAGCTTCCTCCTTCTCCTCATAGTTGACACAACTTGTTGTTTTCAACAGTCCGAGTCTGAAGGAATGTTTGTTAAGACTACTGTGTCCTGTCCCACTATCAATCTCACCTGTGTTCTGCTTGAGTAAATTACTCGTTTTACTGTGTTAGTATCCGACTCTGTTACTAAACAGACATTGAACGTATCCAGATATCCACTCAGAAGTTAGTGAACTCCTGTCCCATCTGCACACTGTGAAGTAAATTCAACTTGACTTTGCACTTGAGTGGTGTCATTTCTTTTAGGCTACTTGATGGGAAAGGTGTACATCAATAAACCAACCATTATCCTGGTGGATAAGGACAACATCCGAAATTGCGGAAATAACATCAGAAATCTGCGAGAATGTTATGAAAATATGCTTGAAAGGGGTCGCATTTGGGTCACGGCCAGAGAGAGGCGGCCACTTGACCGACATTATTTTCATTCATAATGTTAAAGACCATATAATCAACTAACAAAACAGAAATTTTATTGCAAAATCGCGTTTTATTTAAAATTCACTCAAAACAATTTTTTCTAGCATGTATCTGCGTTAGTTGCACTAATGGCTAATTTGCAAATTTTATGACGAACACTCAATTAATTAAAAAAAAAAGAACAACTACACCTGTTAGTCACAATATCATCAACATCATTCCGTAATGAAAACATTCGCTATCCAAATACGTACGTTGGCTACAAACGGAAAACGATACTAATCAATCGCTGTAAGCCACCCACTTAATTGAATTGACTAATATGTACCTCCGTTGACGTAAATGCGGCGCGTTTGTTACCTTTTTTTCGCTACCAAACAGTACGGGCTTCTCTCTACACCCCCTTGGATGACGTCTTGTCAATTTCATTGATAGTATAGCACATAGGGTAGAATGTTATGCGCGCGACTCAGGGGGGTTGTTTATTTAAATTGCTTATCACAAAAAGCGCCAGCGGGGTGTCTCTTAAGTGACGTAAAAGATTGCAAATTTGTTTTTCGCCAAGTGGTGGGTGGACATATGATGGAAGCAATATATGTAAAAGGTTTCCGTACGTGGGATGCAGTATACGTTACGAGGGAAATGCGTCACAGAAATTGTTCTAAGAGGATTGTCGAAGTTTTCAAGTTCAAGGGCTTTTATGGCTTGGAGTTGAATTTATTTATTTCGACAGCGAATTAAAAGGTGTGAGGATAAACCCGTTGGGTTATTTTATTTGTTACTCAAATATTTATTATTTATTTATATTATTTAGAATTAAACTGGCTTCATAAACCAAACAATTCATGCTCATCGTAAGGGTGATCTCTACACCAACAATAAATGATGTTAGTATTCTTGGTGCTTATAACTCGAGCAGGCGGTACTCTGTTCAAATTCACATGGCTCCTTTTTAAAAACAGTCTACTTTAATACTTAAGTAATTAAGGGCTTGAAGACATAGTATCGCAGTGGAAATCTGCGACAAGTTTGAATGCTCCGTATCAAAAGTAAAGTGTGATCCAATTCGAGTGTTGGTAGTACTGTGAAGCAAGCAGCTGTCAATAGGCAACTGTCAATAGGCAGCTGTCAAGTGTCAAATGTTAGTTTGCAACAAAGCATTCAAATTGTTCTACAAAAATAACTATTCTGTACGAAGTATGCATCGTAATTTAAAGGAAGATTTTTTTCCATTTAATCGTCCTACTGAGCGACCAATTCGCGACGTAGTGAAAGAATTTTAGGAGAATAGAAGTATTACAGATAAAGTAAGGCCTGTCCATTATCGTGGTATCCGTTAAACCGAGGATATAGCTGCTATAAATTAAAATGTGGTCACAGAACCGGAATTGTAGATTCGTCGGCGTTTGCAGCTTTTGTGCTGTCTTGTGCCTCCATTTGGTGCATTTTGACTCAGGACTTGCACATACACTCCTATAAAATTCTCTTAACACAAGAAATGGAGCTCAAAGACCAAGACAAAGAAAACATTTCCACCTGGTTATGCCAATAAGCAAAATTTTCGCACATGGGGCGAGGAAAATCCCCAAGTGATTTACGAAACACCATTAAATGCTTAAAAAGTAATTGTTTGGTGCTCAGTATGGTTAACCGGCGATATTGTACCCTACTTTTTGAAAGTGATGAGGGTCGGACAGTAAGAGTCAATGGTGAGCCTTATAGTCACATGATAACCCAGTATTTCTGGTACGAAATCGAATACATGTGGTTCCAAGAAGATGGTGCAATTTGCCATACATTGGCACTGTTCTGTAATGCGCTGCAGCCAACCAAACACATAAAATTCACCCTATTTTATATAAAAACTTGTTTTGCTATTGTACTTTTTTTTGGTCTAGTTCATAACGGGCTAAGATTCACTTGTTCCACCAAATAATTTCTTTTTATGATCTAAATCGCTCTCTTGCTGTTTGACCACCGTCGTTGTAACATCTTTCTCTTGATCTCAACATAATCTTTGTACATATCTAACATTGTTAATTAAACCTTTTTTTGATTTGAAAGTTTTTCATTTTGCTCTAATTAAATTTATTGTTAAAATCCTACATTTTGATGGTCCTTCGTCGTCGGATTTATGGAATCTTTCGGTAATATTAATACTAATATTAATTAATTGACAATTTCGATACAAAGTGTGGTGAATTTTAAAATACATATATATATAGTAACTTGATTTCTGGTGCGCTTAAGTTTTGCATATGGCAATTGATGGCGATACCTGCGTATGTTTGGATGATGGGAAGTGATTTATAATTAATCAAAATCGTGATAGAAAAAAATAAGCGGAAATCATTTGAGCTGTAGGTACATGTGCATATATGGACAGGTAAAACTTAACACGTGTGTCGTACTGTCGTAGGGACCATTTGAGCCACCGTGTGTTCTTATTTTTGTGTCGCGAAAGACATTCACACACTATTAAAAACATATTTTCGGTGATTCGGTACAATTTTTGATCTTTTGATAATGAATTCAATTAAAGCTAAGCGGGGTCACGCGAAGGGCATCCTAACACGTGCTGCAGCATTCGCGGAGACAGTCGATGACAGCGTATCTCTTTCATTACTTGAAAATCGTTTAGGTAAGCTTAATGAAACGTGGTCACATTTTGAATGCCTGCACAAAGAATTGTGCGAATTTTGTGATGAGGATGATTTCACTGATCCCGAGCCCGAATTCGGGGAATACGAAACAAAATATTTTTTGGCACATTCCCTTCTCACAGATGCGATTCGTAAACGCACATTGGCTGAACCTCTTCAAGACTCCACATCCACTGAAAAATCTGCAAATGCGAATACGTTGCATGACTCTTCTATAGTCGACAAGTTAGCAAGTCAATAAGAGTCATTTCTTCAAGCCCTTACTTCCTGCACACAATCATCATCTATCAACCTACCAAAAGCCACCATTCCTATTTTTTCTGGGGAATATAAGGATTGGCCAGAATTTAAAGATCTCTTCATAGCTTCAATTGATTGCAATAAGTCGCTGTCCGGTTCTAAAAAATTACAATACCTAAAATATTTTCTTCGCGGCGATGCAGCTAATTTGATAAAACACATGACCTGTTCGGATAACAACTATGTTGATGCTTGGGAACGATTAGAAGCACGCTTCGACAAGACGCATTTAATCGTTCAATCATTCATCCAATCATACCTTTCGCTGCCTGCATCAATTTCGGGAAATATACAAACGCTTCGAAAAATCACTGATGGAGCTGATGAGGTAATTCGCGGACTCAACGCTTTGGAGTCTAACAATCGCGATCCGTGGCTCATATATCTTTTAGTCCAAAAGCTTGATCAGGATACCAAAATGTATCCATTGACGAACTTCTAGACTTTTTACAAGCTCGATGCAATTCCTTGGAATCTTGCCATTCTCTCTCTCGTACATCTCAGTCTCGCAGTAAGGTTCAAGGTCCTGTTCGGTCGCACTTAGTAGAATCAAAGCAAGGTTGTCCGAAGTGTCACAACGATCATACTCTACCTCAATGCAAAACTTTCATCGTTTTGGATATCGAGTCGCGTCGCAATTTTGTAAAAGAAAACTCACTGTGTTTCAACTGTCTTCGTCAGGGTCATAACGCAACCAGATGTCGGTCAAACTTTCGGTGTAGAATGTGCAACGCTCGTCACCATACTCTAGTGCATTCTACACATACTCAAGCATCTGAGCCTTCGTCGTCGAACTCTACTAATCCCATTTCTCACTCGTTGCCTGACCCTCGCATCCTATCTAACCACTCATTGGATAATTCTCATCTCTTTCAAACCATTCTCCCAACAGCAATTGCTAAGATTCAGGATAAACAAGGGTCATTTCAAAATATTCGTTTGCTGCTTGATACAGGGTCCCAGGTCTCGTTCATTACTGAGAATGCTGTTCAACGCCTGGGTCTATCTCGAAAACGTTCTCGTATTCCAATCTCTGGGATAGCTTCAACCTCGGCAGGTGTAATCAATGGATTGGTTGCCCTTAAACTCTATTCTCGTTTTAGTGCTGATTTTATTGAAATTGACTGCCACGTTATTTCAAAACTAACATCATTGTTGCCTACGGCTTCTATTGCCTGCTTAAACACGACCAATTTACTGTCAATCGAGTTAGCCGATCCTGATTTCAACCAACCGAGTTCTATCGAAATTTTGATAGGCTCCGATAAAGTGTTCAGCGTTATAACAGGTCCTTCAAGGTTAGCAAAAAACGGAATACCAGACTCTATTCCTACGATTTTCGGCTGGGTAATGGCTGGTCAGGTTTCTCAAATACCACATTACAATAATACAGGACTTCAGACATTCTGTACACAGCTAGACTACACTCAGGATTTCGACTTAGAAAAATTTTGGCGTCTAGAAGAAGTAGCTAATCAACCCGTTTTATCTATCGAAGAGCAACAGGCTGAAGATCATTTTGCAAAAACTCACACTCGTTGTTCTGATGGAAGATTTATGGTGGAATTACCATTTAAAAAAAATAAACATCTAAACTTCGGAAACTCATTTACAATCGCACTTAACCGAATGCAATCTATGGAGAAAAGATTTGCTTTGAATTCTGAGTTTCAACTCCAATACTCCCAGTTTATAAAGGAGTATCTAACGCTAGGTCATATGGAAGAGATACCTTTAAATGAAATCATGCAGGCGACCACAAAATGCTATTATCTCCCACATCACGCTGTTTTTAAGAGTGATAGTAGCACAACAAAAATCAGAGTAGTTTTCGATGGTTCTTCTAAGACTCCTACTACAAAATCTTTGAATGAATGTCTTCTCGTTGGCCCGACAATTCAGCGCGATATTTTCTCGACTAGTCTACAGTTTCGTCGATACGTTTACACACTTTCAGGAGACATCGAGAAAATGTATCGACAGATTTGGATCTCGCCCAATCATACGGATTTTCAAAGAATAGTTTGGCGTGGAAGCCCTACTAGTCCCCTCAAACACTATCGTCTCTTGACAATCACCTACGGCACATCATCGGCACCTTTTTCGGCAATTCGAACTCTAAAACAATTAGCTCTTGACTCGACCCTTACCCATCCCATAGCATCTCAAATA
The DNA here is from genome assembly GCA_946965025.1 of Blera fallax. Classification (NCBI taxonomy): domain Eukaryota; kingdom Metazoa; phylum Arthropoda; class Insecta; order Diptera; family Syrphidae; genus Blera; species Blera fallax. The sequence goes on along the minus strand of OX337248.1, from coordinate 22,126,943 downwards.
GTTCAGGACGATTTCTACGTCGACGACTTAACAACAGGCGCAGACACCATTGATGAGTTGATGAAATTACAAGCTGAAGTTGTTGACCTACTTAATTCTGCAGATTTTCTATTGAGAAAATGGACAACCAATTGCTGGCCCTTGCTTTTGTCTTTACCAGATAATCAACGAGAAATTTCCCCTATTGAATTCGAAGAATCCAGCTCTGTTAAAATTCTAGGGCTAATATGGTGTCCGTCTAACGACTGTTTCTCATATCGAGTTCGCCTTAATTCAACAATCGTTGCTACAAAGCGCAGAATACTTTCAGAAGCATCGCGAATATTTGACCCAATCGGATTTCTGGCTCCTGTAATCGTAGGAGTTAAAATCATCTTGCAGGAACTTTGGAAGGAGAAACTAAATTGGGATGAGCGAATTCCAGATGAACTTGCCAATCGTTGGAATTCAATTCATCAAGAGCTGCATCATCTCGAATCTCTTCACATTCCCAGAATACTATGGTCAAATAAAGAAAGATGGGAACTACACGGGTTTTGTGATGCATCTTTGGACGCCTATGCAGCTGTGGTTTACTGCAGAAGTATCAGCATCGATAATACAATCTCTGTGTCTATGGTCGCAGCAAAAAGTAAGGTTGCTCCAATCAAGGTCCTCTCGTTACCTCGGCTAGAACTCTGCGGGGCAGTTCTTCTAACCCGTCTAATTAACAAAATTAAGAATTCTTTAAAGGTGAAAGAAGCTACTATTTTTGCTTGGACGGATTCATCGATCGTTCTTCACTGGCTGTCATTTCCTCCTAAAAGATGGTCAGTTTTCATCGGCAACCGAACATCCGAGATACTTTCAACAATACCTCGCAAATTGTGGAACCACGTCCGCTCAGCAAGTAATCCAGCTGATATCGCCTCTCGTGGCATTCTACCATCCCGTTTACATTTAAAAGAGATATGGTGGAAAGGTCCTCATTGGCTCTGGTTAGAGAAGAACCAGTGGCCTATTTCAAACGTAGTTCCTGATATATTTCCTGTGGACTTGTTGGAGGAGAAAACCACATCAACAACAAATGTATTTTTATCTAATTTAGAATCGAACAATATTCTAGAAACACTTCTACATAATTCATCCAGTTGGTTAAAATGTATACGCGTCGTGGCGTATATTCTTCGTTTTTTATCAAATTGTCGGTCGGAATCTAAACTTCGCAAGTTGCAAGCCTTGACAACTCAAGAACTTTCGGACTCAAAAACTTTGTTATTGAAAACCGCGCAGTGGTCGTTGTTCTCATTTGAAATACGGTTACTTAAGAAAAATCAGTTCCTGTCGAAAAGAAGCAAGCTTGCATCCCTTAGTCCATTTCTCGACTCTTTCGGAGTTCTTCGCGTAGGCGGTCGGATACAAGAATCAACCCTCAGTTACGATGAAAAGCATCCTATAATATTGTGTAAATCACACCCTGTCTCAAAACTCATAGTGCAATATACCCATGTAAAACATTTGCACAGTGGTGTGACATTAACATTCTCCTTACTAAAACAAAATTTCTACATTCTGGGTTGTCGAAATATCATTCGAAAAACGGTTCATGATTGTGTTGTGTGCTTTCGTCAACGTCTAAACACCTCAGAACAATTAATGGGCAATCTTCCATCTGAACGGATTCGATTCTCGCGACCTTTTAGCAAAGTCGGGTGTGATTACGCTGGACCAATTACCCTGCGCTTATGTCGTGGTCGAAACCCCAAATTCGTGAAGGCGTATATAGCTTTATTTGTCTGTTTTGTGACAAAGGGAATCCATCTCGAATTGGTTGGAGACCTTTCATCGAATGCCTTTTTACTGGCTTTAGACCGGTTCGTGGCGCGTCGCGGAAAACCTCTAGAAATCTGGAGTGATAACGGCACGAATTTTCACGGTGCTAAGCGTATTCTCGGTGAAATGTTTGATCTCCTTCGTAGTCAGCACCACAACACCATCGTCTCAGATCATCTCTCAAAGGACAATATTAACTGGAGATTTATACCACCTTCTGCGCCTCACTTTGGAGGTCTGTGGGAGGCAGGTGTAAAATCCGTTAAAACTCATCTCAAACGAGTGATCGGTGACAACAAGCTAACCTATGAAGAGATGTACACCCTCCTAACAAAGATCGAAGGGTTGTTAAATTCACGTCCAATGTGGCAGATATCGGATGGAGAACCAAGTGCCCTAACTCCAGCACACTTTATGATCGGGGAACAATATACTGCAGTTCCTCAAACCCACATAGACAATTCAAATTTTTCAATTAAGACTAATTGGTATGCGTTACAGATACTCTTCCAAGGCTTCTGGAAACGATGGCATCAGGAGTACCTGACCTCCCTACAGCATCGACCAAAATGGCAGCGTACTCAACCCAACCTACAACTAGACGACGTCGTTCTTCTCAAGGAACCCAACTTGCCACCAGCTAAGTGGATTCTTGGTCGTGTCGTACAAATACACCCAGGAAAGGACAATAACATCAGAGTAGTCACAATCCACACCAAGTTTGGCAACTATACTCGTCCCATCACTAAGCTTTCCCCACTTCCTACTGCTGAAAGACCGGAGTCTTCCAGGGGGGGCTGAATGTTCTGTAATGCGCTGCAGCCAACCAAACACATAAAATTCACCCTATTTTATATAAAAACTTGTTTTGCTATTGTACTTTTTTTTGGTCTAGTTCATAACGGGCTAAGATTCACTTGTTCCACCAAATAATTTCTTTTTATGATCTAGGCACATTGGGTGCAACGTTGGATGTTTTGTGTGAAAAGTTCCCAGGTCACATTATTTCACGTTTTACAGACGCTTACTGCCTGCTAATACCATGCGATTTAACGCCGTTGGATTTGTATTTTGGAAGTTACGCTAACAGTCGTGCCTATGCCAACGAACCCGAAATGTTGAAGCAACAACATCCGTCAAGTTATAGCCGAGATACCGTCCGAAAATAACGAAAAAGTCATCTGAGTCATCAGGACTGACGGAATCATTTTATAAAATGCAGAGGATGTTCAGATTAACCTTAGCAATGACTGGTGATGCAGAAGCTTACCGTTAATAATCCTGTGAAGAAACGGGGTAATTAGCACAATGTCCTGCGAACGATTGACAAACATCCGAAAGTAATAACTCTTTACGACAAGGAATGTCCGACTGCTTATTTATGCGAAAAATATAACAAATGCAGGTCGAATGGTTCCGCGAACCTAGACCTAGGTGCTGGCGCCAATGTCTATACTATTCATGAATAGCAAAGAACAGAAAAAAAAAACGCAAAAAAGACTTGCTGCTCCGGGTTCAAAAGAACAAACAAAACCAAAAATATCTGCCAAAAAGCAATCCTTACCACAAATTCTATGAAATCCATTAGAATTCAAAACTTCCCACCAAACTCGCATTCCAGCAATTCACTCCGAAACCGTTCTTCCACAAACAAATCCACATGCAATGCCATTAAAGATGTGAGTCTTCACTTTGTTAAACCAACATTCCTCCTCCACGAAGCACCATCCATCTGTGAAAATTTTCCTTTCACGCCAATGAGGCAAAAATTCTCTTGTGGCCATGTACCCTGCAGGTGATTTATGCTGGTGTAAATATAATTGAAGCTTAGAACTGAAACTGCTTCCTGAATACAGCACAGCTCTGTTGTCCTTTCAAGTCAAGCGCTGCTCAAACGGAATCGTACAGCACTTCATTATGACAAAGAATGGTAACCGCTCCCACTCTACTACTGATTTTGTTGATGTTATGCCATTACAAGACCGCCATATGAAACCTCATGAACCGAACTTATAGTGTGAAGCTTGCCCACATTTGTGCTTCGCTTCGATGGAATACATCTTATCGCACGTAAACTCCCCGCGCCGCTGCTGTCAAGACAGTAAATTTTAAGTTGTTCTCCGGTGTAGTGAAAGGAGAAAGTTTTCTGCGCCTCTCGCTCTTTTCTGTGCCAATTTCCACGAGGTGCAGAGTGAAAAGTTACAGAAAAACAAAACAAAAAATCAGATTATCCACTAGAAGTGGTTGGACTTCAGCAGCAGGATCTTATGCATATGCAAAAGGCAATGATCACGGTGGCACGTCCAAAACGAAGCGAAAGGCGAAGCTGCCTTAGCTGCAGCACCAGCATCCAGTGAAAATGAAATGGAATGGCTTTTTCGGTGAGGCAGCGGCGGTGGTTGGTTGCTTGCAGCTTCATCTGATTTCAGTTTTGAATTTAACAAGATACTTTTAAATTTTACGGTCACGATGTGCGGGCTAACGTTAGAGTTGTGTGCTTGTTGCATGTCTGCTTATAGGTGGTGCAGCAGCCGGATAGTATTCGAAATTTATGTCCGCTGCATGTTTTTCTGTGTTCAGCCAGGGATCGCAAATCGATGTGAAAGCATAGATACGGAATCAAACTGAAGGAACAAAGGCGAGATATGATTTTAATTGTGCGAGGATTTTCTATGTGGGGATGAAATTGAAATCAAAGAAATTTTTTTTCTTTGTGGTGGAGGAATTTGCATCTTAATGACGGTAGATAAGTGCCATTTGGAGCAAAATTTCTGAGCTTCCATGTATAAATTCAGTTAAAGACAAATGAATAGGGTGATTTGTCTGAATATAGGGTGATTTGCAAACTATAGCTATTTTTCATTCTCTATGTCATTGCAATCCAAGCCATGATAAACGTTGACATTTTAGAGGAAAAAAATATGAATTTGCCTATCCACACTGTCAAAATGTCTTTACGCAAAGAAATCCACTTTTTTAAAGCAAAAATCGTATCTATTTCGTCCTTCGTTACAGCTTTAAACACATTCACACATTGTTGGTCTACACCTTCAAAAAGTGGATTACATTTTCAGCCGAAAATACCACAAGACCTATAAGACTGCCCTGTGGAGTATACATACATGACCAAAAAGCCCAAACTAAATTTTTATTTTTTCCCATCAAAAAGGAAAAAAACGGTTTTTTCATGTATCTGCACTTTACACCGGAAAATATAAATTAAACGGCACTTCACCACCACCGGTTACTATAGATGGAAAAAAAGTATTCACCTCTGGTTTTTATTTTTGTTGAGCAATATGTATGAATACATGTACATATGTATCCACGTGGTTTTATATACACATGCATATGTATCTATATCTATACAAGGGTATGTACACAGTATTTTTTTTTAATTCACATAGCACTTATGAATATGTTTTTCGTTGGAAAGTTGAAAGTGTCAGAGAGTAAAGCGCATGGATTGCGATACTCTCCCACAAATATCTGACAAAAAAAAAGGATTCCAGTGAAAGCATTAAGGGAGACAGAGTGCAGATACATACGAGTACTTTTTTAATTGTCCAGCTAAAGAACTTTTTGTTCATTTAGCGAATTTTAGTTAAGTGAGACTTATTACAGATTAAAAGCATTTTGACGGAATGGCAATAATTATTAGCAAGTGTTGAGCCAAATATTTACTTTTTTTTTGAATGGCAACCTATACAACCTTGAAGGTGAGGATCTGGGTATTTTCATATAATCCTACAAAAGAGTTCCATAAGTAAACGAATAATACTGGTAAAAGTAATACGTAAACCGGGAGGCCTGTAGATACTTTTTGAGGAGAAAAACACTTCCTATGTCACTGCACTGCAACAGCGGGGTTAGAAAATATTTGAGTCCTCAACGAAAACATGTTGGAATTCTTAGACGAACAAAACACCTTAGCCATCACTACACGATATAAGTACTTCCCTTTAATACTCCCCATGATTCCAATACATTCATGTATACGCGTTCAACACACAATTCCCACATTGCAAAACTACTTCTAACAGTTTCATACACGATAGAAACATAGCGTGCCCGACGGAAGCCTCTAAAACCAACCAAACAACGTATCGGATAGATGTACTTCTACCACCCTCTCGATTAATATTGGTGTACCACAGGACTCTGTTCTTTGCCCGATACTTTATTTTTCTATGATCTTCGGTATAGTCGATAGTCGAAATCGAATACTATTGCCAATCGCTCTTTCTTTAGACTGAGAATGCAATTGAGTAGTAATATCTTGTCCTGAACAACGAAGTAGGCTCAATAAAAGACCTGAATCGACCCAGCCCTGCTTTATGACTCTGAAGCCAGACACTGCCAAAAGTGGATGAAGATATCCTCGTATACGTACATACATACATATATCGATTTATTTAACAGAATATCATGCATCTGCTTTCCGATTAGGACCGATTCTGGCCTTCAAAATTGTAAACTAAAATTGGCAGTATCTTAACTCGGTTCATTATTTGATTTAGCTTAAATTAACATAACACCCTCCGACATTGGTAGTTTCCTACAAAGCCCATAATAAATGCTAATACTTGTTAACAAATATGTTAACATGACACCTATCAAGCCGATACCATAGCGAATAAAAAAAAGTAAACAGGAAAAGGTGAAAGCATTTTTTTTTTTCAAATTGGTCTCAATCTTTCTGATAGCATTCAAATCTTATCTATTTCCTTCAGTTGTTATTAAAATAAAAATAAAATAAATTACAAACAAAAATTAATTTGTTTAGGTGGCGTATGCGCAACTGAACTCGTATGAAAAGTTCTCTCTTTGCAAAACCCGCAGACCTTGATGACGGTTTGGCAGTTTTTTTTTTTTTTTTAATAATTTACGATAAGGAAATATTTCTTATCGCTTTCTGAGGTACATACATATGTATATAGATCCGTATGAAAACACTTCGAGCACGAGTTTCCAACTGCCATAGTTCATTGCTCGGATTTCTATTATCCTCGAGATTCAATGTGATACATTCGTAAAATTTGTCGTTCGGTGTGGATCTGTTTTCTTTTCAGCAAAACGACCTCTGTGCTAATTTTTTGCACGCAAATTAACTTTATTTGTTCAGTCGAATGAAAAACTATGTTTACCATCAACAATTTGCACACTCAATGCCTGCCAAGTTGAATTGTTTACATACATATATTCTCTAACCATTTTCTATAGCAAATTTTTATTTGCATAACAAAGCACACCTTCGAAACGTATTTAGTATCTAAACCTTCCAAATATTTCCATATCTTCTGCAGCAATCAGTGAAGCGGCTCATTCAATCAGAGTTGCGACTCATTGGCGCTAAACATGTTACAGGCGACTGTATTTTTTCTTTGTTTTTAAAGTTTAACTTCGATGACGAAAAATCATGATCATCGAAAAAAAAAACACTGTAGTCCCCTTTTTACAGCCTCTATCCATATGTTTGGATAGACAAGCAATTTATTTCTCAATAGCCTCATCTGTAAGGCCTCTCGAGTTTCTACCTACTGCCGTTGTTTGATGATGAACTGCCTTGAGTAATAGAAAATGTTTGGTGTGACAAACGATACACAGTGGAAAAATACAACAAAAACTGTCAAGAAATGTAGAAAGATACATCTAACGAGTGGAACCGATTGAGATAAATTTGTATTTACATAATCGTCGAAGGGTTTACAAATGAAAAAAAATAAAGATAGTGAAGCATTGACACAAATTTTTGTCTGAAGTGAAGTGGATATGTGGAGAATATTAAAGTATTCTTGGCTAAAAGTATCTTGACACAGAACAAATCACAAACATACCGGGTGTCACCAAAAAAATATTATTTTTGAAAAACAATCAGAATGTATCGGAATAGGGAAGCAGAGAGTCGTGGTTTTGGAAGTATACATACTGAAATAAGGTCTGCATTTAAAGAGATAATGGTGAGGATGACTTGGAAAATAGACGTTATTCCTAGAGTTGACTAGACTTAATTTATAAGTGTGAACGGGAAATACTGATTCAAAGATTAAATTGATTTTGATGTCTACGAAAGGTGGATATTTTCAGTGAAGTGGAAGTGCTTGTATTGCTTATAGGATTGAACGATCATAAAATATTGACGACGACACTTTGTACAAAAATAAGATACTACCTAAGGTTTGTTGATGACAAGAAAGAAAAATCTCAAAATTCCAAAAATTTGTTATTGTACAAACTTTTGTATGCATTAAACCCACCGTTCCACAGCCAACCTTTGAAACAAAGCTGTTGTGGACTCGAAACAATGTACCAGAGGTTTGGACTATGAGCTGTGGTCTATTTTAGGGGATAACTTGGTCTACTCGACACCCAAATATTGAGTCCTTAAAACGTGTCATTATCCGTGTAGTGGAAGGCTTTTCCCTGCCTGAGGTGCGTTCTGCGATCGATAACTTGTCAAAGCGACTCAAGGTTTATGCCGTCCGGATATCGTACAGTTTGACTGAAACCCAAAAGAAGTTTTGAGTTGACTGGAGTAAGATGTTCAAAAAATGCAGTTAATGTAGATAAAAAGAATTGTTCAACAATGTTACCGTTGTGAACTACTTGGGTTTATAAGCGACAGTCACGACAATGAATTTTTTAAAGCGACAATAAGTAAAAAAACGTAAAGCATGCGCGTAAGTTGCTGATTGTAAATTGGGAGTTGAGGCTTCATTCGACTCAGTTGGATCTTTTTTTTATTCCCTTTCATGAAGGATTAAATGCGCGGATGTACATTTAGCAGCTCTCAAGCAGCAGTGATTGCAAATTCGGAGTTGAGGATTCATTCGACTCAGTTGGATCTTTTATTTATTCCCTTATGAAAAAAAAAAAAACGATCCAACTGAGTCGAATGAATCCTCAACTCCGAATTTGCAATCAGCAACCTACGCGCATGCTTTACGTTTTTTTACTTATTGTCGCTTTAAAAAATTCATTGTCGTGATAATGGACCCGTCCAAATCTCGAAATGAATTCTGACGCTTCTTTAGATAACCTAGCATTCTGCTTATTCAGCAGACATTTTTTCATGCTTGAACGAAATTCGCTTATGGGCATTTCGGGCGTACTGGTAGCGTAGGTATAAAAGGTCAAATTACCCTCTGCTTGATAATACAAAACGTGAATTTCTCTAATATTTCCATTTATCATGACAAGATTTCTTACTTTCGGAGTAGTTATCGCTTAGTTCTGGTTTGAACAGTTTTGATAGGGCGTGGAGCTCTGACAGTACAAGGACGCCTAGATTTTCGATGACCATTTAGTCTGACAGTGTATTTAAACAACTTAACAGAGCGATATACTAAATTTCGGGTGATTCCAAGCTGTGACGCAAGATGTGGAACATGTCGCCCTTTTCCGTATTCCACTTATGAATGCCAATTACCACAACACGGTGTTCGATGCGATGACTTAGTACAAATGTAACTCATGGGCGTCATAGCTGTCAATATAAAAAGGATGTGTTCAGTACTAGATACAAAATGATTTCGTTCGTATTTATGACTTGATTGGTATATTCAGTCAATGTGTGTAATACATACGGCAATCGTGAAACCGATGCTTACTTATGGAAACGTAATCTGATGACGAGTTGCAGATAAAGCAATTAATCTTAAGCCAGTGCCAAGAATACAGAGACTAGAATGCACAGGCACAACCAGCGCGGTAAGAACAACGCCGACAGCAGGTCTGGAAGCAATTCTCAACATGCTACCCTGAGATCTGTACATGTAAGAGCCTGTCACCAAAACTGCCCTGAAGATCAGCCAATCAAACAGCTAGGGCTCAAATCTCGAAAGACATTCTAAAGAAACTCGTATGTGAAGACGTAAATAGTGACTACAGACCACCATACCTCGACTTTTAAAAACCATTCTCCTACACTTTGAGTAGAGAAGAATGGGAAACCAATAAACCAACAAATGACAAGTCCACATCTATTTACACGGGTAGTCAAAGATTAATATAGAAACGGACGTTGGTATATTCTCCGAAAAACTAAGCATGCAGCTCAATCAGACTTCCTGACCACAGTACAGGTGGTGTACTCGTTTGTAGAGAACGAGTTGACTGTAAGTTCCCAATAACAGCCAATGATAGGTTGAATTCGCTCACCAACTGTGATATATCAAGCAAGTTTTGGACCATTTACGGACCAACGAACTTTTAAAAAAATCACAGAAAATCGCAGCAATAAAACTTCAACTCAATGATGACAATTTACATACATATGTAGAGGCTGCGTTGACAAAGAAACTCACATGGATACACCTCGCAACCTCTGAAATATAGAATCCTAGTTCATTTGAAAAAAGATATATTTAGAAAACCTCCTCTGCGATATAGATAGATATAAATGTGTGGGGATCTGAAAAATCTTTAGAATTTCTTTTGATGAACCCCACAAGCGAATTATCCTTAGCAACAACATATTCAATATGAGGAATAAATGTAAGTTTTGAATCCAAAAAGATACCAAGATCTTTAATTTTGTTAACTCTTACTAAGGATATAAGATTAAGACAGTAGTTGTACAAGTAATGCGTCTGGGATCTTCAGAAAGAAATAGCTACGCATTTTTTTACATTTAATCTTAAACCATTAGCAACACACTAACTAGGCACATTATTAAGGTCCATCTGGATTTTCATGTAATCATCTAGGCTTTTTATTTTGAACAACAACTTGAGGACATCTGCATACATTAAGGAATGACAGAATTTAATGTGTTGAACGATGTAATCTAAAATAATAATAAAAAGCAGCGGTCCCAGATGGCTGCCTTGTGGAACCCCAGAAGTGCAGGAGACCAATCTGGAAAAACAATTATCCAGATTGAGTTTCTGTACCCTTCCAACTAAGAACGATGAAATCCAATTAGTCCGCAAGGACGCAAATGGGATGAGTCAAGTTTGTCATGCCAAATGGATATAGTAATAAAAATTGCTGCAAAACAAAATACCTACTTTCTGTATGTATCAGCAGAGCACATGTAGATACTTTGGTTAGGGTACTAACAGCCAATGACTTCTGTCGCACTCATCCAACAAGCAAATTTTAGGAAAATCTTCTATGAGTATAAAATAGAAGCGAAACGGGTCGAATGATTTTCGAGAAAACTTCGTAGCAAAATACCGTTATTTTTCAGGTAAGAAGGAAAGTAGAACGGGTTTTTAAGAATACTTCTCCATCCGTTTAGCTTGTAGCGAAACGTGCTTAAGCATACTTAAATAAGTACATAGAAATTTAGAGCTCCACTTTTCCAGTTCATCTAGATACCCAAAGATTGCTCTGTACGTAAAAACCATAACAAGCGACATTTTCTTTGTCGTTTGCATATACATAAGTATTTTAAAATTCAATTAGATTTGCAATTCGGCCCGGAGCAAGTAGAGAGTAAAAACATTTTTATGGTCTACATATCACCAAAAGTGCATCATTTGCCACCCTATACTTCAGAGTCAGAAACGTCCAGCATTTTGCCATTGCTAAAAGCTACCTAAAAATTCAAACATTAATTGCTTTTCAAAAACCACAATAAGGCCTCCGAAAATTATATGGTAAGGCATCCACAGTTGTTGATTAACAACAAAAAGAAAGAAAAAACTGGAAGTAACACTAGCTAAGCCGGTAACAGGCAAATACAACAAAATCGAATTATGTGAGGGTCATTAATAATGAGACTATAAATGCGCGGACGGAATAAATTTTTGGTTTTTCTGATCAGACACAAAAAAAAGAATAAAAAATATCGGTTTATTGGTGGATCAAAAGAATAAACGATAGCGCGTATAATTTTGAATAAACTATTCTTTTCGAAAGTTAATTTTTCTATTAGTCTCTCAATGGAGGGGTTAAGAACACATGTTTATCGCTTCCTATTCTGAGTTTGGCTTTGGTGATTTGTGATGGAATTATTAATTGATTTACGTGTTTTCCTTCTCTCTTTTTTTTTTGGAAGATCGTGGAGGTGAATCACCTACTGAAGGTGTAAATAAGTATAATAAAGAAACAAAAAAAGTGGCGTGAATAATAAACATAAATAAATTCATTCAACAGTTTGCATTCACAAGTAATTTGAAGAGTCCCATTCAAAGTTTGAAAGGCTTGGTAACTGAATTGTATATTTGACATATCTGCTGCGGACATTTTTGACGCGAACGCTCATATGCACTGAACGCATCCATTAGAACTAGGTTTTTATCGAGGCAGGAAAAAACCCCACTCAGACTGCTCCATAGTTCTACAAGGAAGCTAACCAATTTTTCGCATTTCTCTGGAATTTCCTAATTTTTCGTAGAAAGCTCACGAATGGGGAGCTTACGATATCAGAACTCACCACATCGGAAAGAAGATTGGCCGCCATTGAAAGAAGTGTTTCGTAGTTATGTTGCCTTCTCCACAAGCATTACAGATTGTAGTGTCACTTGAGGTGTTAGGCAAATGCAGTGTCCCATTAAGATGTCAGTAGGTTATCTGTAGTCGTTTCTACTGAGAGGCGGCAAGAAAGCAGTAGATGTGCTACACACTACACACTACCTGTTTTCTGTGCTGTCATGTCACACACAAGAGTGTTTGTAAGAAACCCAATCGTCGATGAAAGCCGTGTCCGACGATGCAGGAAGACCTTAGGTTCTTAGAAGTTCTCCTCTGATCCTTGTCTAGCAATCTCATCAAGGATCTGATTCCTTCCCAAGGCGTCGTGGGACCCATTCAAGAAACAATGAATTCAGCCTTACTAATGAAATCAGAGAGCTTCTGCATTTTTGATTGATTTTGGAAATGGTTGAAGGATTAAGCAAGACCTTAAGCGCAGCGTTACTGCACAGTAGACGCAGATCTATATCTTACAATATACATACATACATACATACATACATACATTACATATTTATGTAGTATATTTAAGTGGTGGCCACGGAGCAGTAGGCAGTGTGTTTGCTTGTGAACTGTCTGGTGTTAGTTCAAACCTCGCTAGGGGAACAGCAATCATAGTCACCAAGCACATCAGAGAAACGAATAAAATGTAAGTTTCTCCAACTACCTCACCAAAAAAGGAGTTGATGCCTGGTCGTACAATGGACCGTGTAGAGTCTGAGTACTTTTTGGATTTAGTTGCTCTTTTACGAAGACACTTTCACCAGTTCCTTCCCTGGTTTTGGAGCCATCCATGAAAATTCTCCTAAAATCCTTTCGTTGGTCGGATTTTGGCCGAAACTAGTCCTGGGCACAGGGAAAGTCGACCTTAAATTTGCGCAACGGCCAAGGTTTCGTTGCCATTTCTTCAGACGGTATAAATATGAAGACTGAACTAGTAGAATAAGTATCGCGCAAGGACATCACAATTCTCGTGTGGATTATTCCAAAAGCCAACTCACCTGAGGCGGTGGATTGGATTACCAGGAGGATGTAAATTCAGCTGTCCATTTAGAGAAGAACCAAACGTACTCAGAAAAGCTCTCGTGTAGCCGAGACAAGCCGTTCCTTCAAATTTACTACAAAAGGCTGCCACATATTTACGCAAAAGCCCGTCTCATCAAACAACCCTCACATGTGCTTGAGTCACTGCCGTATAAGCGCCTCTTTCCGTCGATAAGTCCTATATTCTGCCGAAAGCATTCTTACACTGTCAGAAAATTGAGCTCAATTTTGATGTCATCGACTTGACATATTGTGAAGAAACGGTATCTTATGAAAAATTATTCTTTAATATTTCGTTTTATTGGAGATCGATGGATAGTGACGTCCTTTACCACCAACTGAGCCAGACGGGTCAAGATCGTTCTCCTATTACTCATCGGTAATGTCTAGGGCCAACTGCTTATCACTGCAAGAATACTTTCTAGGCATGGTCCAGCAGAAAGTATGGCAACATCATATGCATGACTGTAAACATGAGGACTAGAATGTTCAATAGGAGTGGACCACCACGAAGTGTAGACTTAACGCCACCTTATGGGCAAGTCCTGTGGACGCGTGCCATTACATATCGGCCACAATCTGCATCCACAAATTTGCATAGCTGTCATGGTTTGGCTACCCCGTCTTGTCTGGCACAGTAGCACATGTCAGTCAAAGATCATATTGTCGATGTCGAATATGTCCATCACGTATTCTTTCCTACCTAGATTTCTAAGAGCAGTGTCGCAAGATTTTCAACGTTGATAAGCATACTGCACTGCGAAAGAGGATTTAACCACAAAACAACTTTGCGTAGATAAGTCTCAACTAGCTGTTCAATGCTTTCCTGTTAGAAGGCAAGCAGTGTTATTGATCTAAAATGCTTGGGGAGTAAGTACTGATCCAAGGTGTAGGAATATAGGCAACGAATAAAATTCATTTCGCTTATACGCTGCTGTAGGACGGGGTATATTAGAATAAGTATCGACCACCTGCGATAGCTTCCAGTCTGAGTAGAAGTTTACAGGTAGTGAGAGGAATACCCACATACCCACTACCTGCCTCCTCGATATCATATTTACAGAAGTGTCAATTCTGGAGAGCTCGTCAACCATTACCTGTTACCTGCAATGTCTCTGTGGCCTGGCACCTAGCTTAGGTCAATTTTGAACTCCTCTTCCACCTCCACTGGAGACGAGTGGCAGTCTAGAGTGACCTTTGAAGTAGAAGAGAATGACTTCAGGGACTTGATTGCCCGTTGGCTGTCCTTGAAAATGCTAATATCCCTGGCAGATATTACATTACTTACTTCCTTAATCGCCAAAATTTCCGGCTGAAATTTGCTGCAGTGATCTGGGAAGTGGAATGCATTCTTAATACACATGCAGGTGGATCGTTGGACTTTTCTTGGGACGTTGAGATTTACAGCTTTAACAAGGGTGGGCCATGAAACGATCACGCTATACAATGATATGGTTCGGATTACGGACACGTACAACCAAAGTGTGTTTTTCATACCCCAGCTTCCACCTATAGCCGTTTCCAGCCCACTTCTAGCGGTTGCTCTCCGCCGTGGTTGAAGGAGTTCTCTTAGAGTAACTGGCTATTTACCCGAGGCAGCAATATCAACGTCATCTGCATAGGCATCTCGTCTACCTTTCCAGGTCGATTAGTAACTTATTTATTACTAGATTCCAAAGAAGAGGAGCCAGTATACCACCCTGAAGTTTACCGCAGCTAATAAATCTTCGGACAAATGTTCCACCCTGGATTGTTTTAATAATCCTGCCTGTAACCTATAAAGAGTAACACTCCAAAAGAATTGGCAAGTGCGTTAATAACTAATTCTGGTTTCACGTTGTTTAAGGCACCGTCAATGTTGAGAAAGACAGACATGGTGTACTCCTCAATGCTGAGAAATTGATCAGTGATGTGCACGAGGGAGTGTAAGGCTGTCTCAATTCATTTGCCTTTATACCTAGTACGCAGTTGGGACGCCGAGACTATTGTCGGGCTAATGTTGTAGTGTAGGTGGATATCAATGAATTTCTCCAATGTTTTCAACAATTTGTTTAGTAACTTATAGTTGAAGCAACCAAATCCTGGCCACAAAATTATCCAAAATTGGTCACTTGGGAAAGTACAATTCGTCGCCCGTCACACTGTACCGTGAAACCCACGAAAGTTGTTATGCAACCTAGAATACAATGAATTCTTTTGGATTTCTGTAATAACCGTCCAAATAAACTCACATGTGCCTTAAGCCGGTCTACTATATAATATTTTACTATTGAGTATGACAGCAATTGTAAGATACATTTCGCCCTTACGATAGCACATACAGATGCATATATCATTTTCAACAAAGCGCATACAAGTACAATGTATGTACAATAGAACAGACGTGGCAAGTTCAATCAGCAAAAAATAAGTGCTTTGCATGTCACATTCTAATTTTAAAATCCCATATCCGAGTGTTTAAAGAAAGACAATGCAAATAACTAGAAAAAGCGTTGTCTTCTGTATCATATCGAGGCTGTGGGGTTAATTTGTGACTCAATGTGTTACTTTCTGCGCACTTGATTTCATTTTACTAGGAATCATTATAATTTATCTTTGCATTACGAAATGGTTTTATTTAATTTCATCGGCAGCTTGTTTACATCTTCGACCAGAGATACACATGAGCTGTTTTCCGCTAGATGAAAACGAAAGATACAAATTAGTACTACTTCTGCATAAATCAAATAAAATGTATCTACCATGATGACTTAATGAAATATAGCCTTTTTCCAAAGTCTGATGATATAATGGTGGCATATGGGATTTATTAAAATTAAATTTAAATTTAAAATTGAAAAAAATCGCATAATTTTATAGGCAGGCCGCTGGCATTCCTACTTCCAAAGAATGTGTTAATAAATGCCACTGTCGTATGAGTGGCATTAATTAAGTTTAAATTAATATTTTAAAAAACGAAGTCTTATAAGAGTTGCGGGTCTTCGTAATTAAAAAAACGTTTTTCTGTGAACCACATAAAAATTCTTTTCACGTTACAAAGTCATTTATTAGATTCAATGCCGGACACTTTAGTCCGCAACTAAGAAAGAAGTTTAAAGCTTTAAACATGTAAGCAAACGTCCCGTCAAGGCAAAATTTCAGCTTAATATGGGCGAACGCACCTACAACGTAGTAAGACGACTGTATGTGGTCCATGACCTTGCTTCTCGCGATGATTCAAAAAATGAGGAGCTTTCTCATGAAACTTATGTACTACTCTCGGACGTGTGTCAGGCATTCGCGACAGATGGTACCGTGAAAAATCTTTTTGATGTTTTCTGGTATTCAAATTTCGAACCTTGTGTTGAGTAGTGTAACGCACTAACCAATGAGCCACGGCACCCACCAATTTCAAAACTAAAACATGAAAAGCTGGTATCTATGGTCGTGAAGTTTAAAAACAGAATTTAAACTCTACCAAGTCCAGAATTGGGGTCATATTTTCTTCCACCTCGATATCCACAAGCCGACTTGGGCATTCTCTGACCAGTCAATGAAGAATCGAATTGATTGCGAAATTGTGATGGACGTGAAGCATGCGCCCAATATACTGGATGCGCTAGCCCTTCAAGAATCGAATATTGACTCAAACCAAATACATATACGTTGGTAGATATCCCCAACAGCACATCAAAGATATGTTGACAAAGTCAATGTCGAACGGCTACAATTGCAAGAGGTTGCTAGAAGATTTGTCGATCGAGCCTCCTGCAATCTTTTGAGGTGTTACCAGTGGAAAAGTTTCCAGGAAACCATAAGAAATCCTTTCTATAGTACACAGATTTTAAGAGACGACAGCAACGAAGCCAATGGTTTTACGAAGACGTATTTAGAAAGGCGGCCAGCCTTCTGGCATGTTAGTCTGTCAGACAGCGCCCCGTGAGAACACCGATTACGTAGCTCATTTGCGATAGGTTTAGCATAACCAACCCGGCACCACGTTTCCTATCTCCCTTCGGTCATACCTGTCTAGATATTTGACACGTAGAGTCATTTTCCCATCTGTGGTTGGCCAAACTGAAAGCACCTAGCTTAAGTAGATAGTAGCGTGGGGCCAGTCTTGCCGTTTTGCCAGAATCCTAAAAGTCGTACCTTTTCTGGCGATCTCGTCAGCCTTGAAGCAATTATCTCCAATATCTCTATGGTCAGGCACCCAGCAGAGGTGAATGTTGAACTGCTCCGCCATCTCCCCCTGAGACGAAAGGTTTAACGTGGCCTTTGAAGTGAAAGAGCACGATTTCAGGGATTGATTGCTGCTATTGCATTTAGTTTCAGCCAGGACAAGACTTCCTTGATCGCCGTGATTTCCGCCTGAAAAACGGGACAGTGATCTGAGAGAAGGAAAGCGATGCTCAGATTGAGCTTTTCTAACGGGACACCACAACCCACCCCACTACCGAATGATTAACCCCTTGACTAACTGTATTCATCCACCTGACGAGCTAATTAAGGGCCGATTCCATCAGGACGCTTATTGTGGGGAGAAACATTCCCGATATGGCTCTCGGTTTATCATCTGGATAGGCTATGTTCTGACCATATCTACCAGACCAAGACCCGGGAATAGCTGCAATTAAAGCAATTAATACATTAAACCCCAATTTACACGTGTTGTCATAAAAGATTATTTAGGCCTGTGTCCGGTCACACCTCACCCTTTTATGAAAAATATTCACCATCAATAAAATCGTTGCTTATCCACACGCATATCAGTCGTATGAATACAGACTCAAAGGCTAAATTTAAAATATTTGCATACATTTCCTGGAAAACACGAAATGGTATTGATTATCCTTTACCGCGCGCTTTTGACGAAAATGGATTGCACATTCCAAATGCCAGAGTGTAAATACCGCGCTTTAATGCCGGTCTATCGATTTTTCACGCGCATGCAAATTCGATTTTAATGCGATATCATGTCACCAGTGCTGACTGTTTTATTTGTTGTTTTTTTTTCTACACCGCCCACTACGAATTAATGAAGTATTGGCACACCCATCGACTAATTGAAAGGCATTAGCAAAACAATACCACATCGGTAATTAAAATGCTGCACTGCATACGCCAAGACGAGAAGAGCACGTGTTAGTCACACTGTTCGTTGAGGTTGCTTAGATATAAAAGTATCTTAAGCACCGCACAAGCACTATAAGCACAGTAAAACATTGGGAACTATGTATGTATGCGTATACGAGTCCATAAGAGTAGTAAAGTAGGTAAGGAACTTAGGTAAAGTTAGGTAAACGGGTGCCCTAGTTGACAGGAGGTTGTGGGTTAGTCCTAGCCGTGCTGTATGTTTGCCTATCACACAGTGTCCTGTCGCGACGCCGACAGCTAGTCGAATATCCCTGCGACTGAGTTTCATGAGCTCTGCGGATCTCTTTTGGTGTTTTCTTGGATTCGAACCTCCCGCCTAGTAATCCAACGCACAATTGAGCCACAGCGTCCACAGGATAGTGACTCGCTATCCACATTTCAACACGTCTATCAGAAAAAAAGTCTGTTGAGACGGCCTTTTATGCAATTATTCCTTTGGATGCAGCTCTGTAAAGAGACTGGTACACAAAGGGGCCCCTTAAGGTGGTGTGCTTACACTCTTACTCTGGAATCCAGTTCTTTACTAACTTTAGCTACGAATAGAGAGTACTGATTGTAGGGTTGTAGTCGCAGATGAGATTGCTATCTCAATATCGAGCAAGTACCCTTAGGTACCTACTTGCTGCAATTCGCTCTCAACAAACTAGTCACGTCGACTAATAGCTGCTAAAACCGCATCAACTCGACCTAGACTGAGTTGTTTTATCCTCTGAAACGAATTGTAACCAGTCTTTCAATAATCACTAACTATTTGGTGTTGCAGGAATAATGGGAATGCACAACGCTGTAAACACGTTAGCATGCCAACGTTGGACAGGATCTGGAATAATGAAAAACCAGAGTAGCGACCTTTATTTCAGGCTGCACATTTGGAATGCGGATTTGTCGACTGCGGCCAAGAGTCATGGACATCAAAACTATCAGCAATCGCCTGGCTGTGATCCGCATCAAGGTTAAATTACATATACTACATTAGCCTTATATTTGCATCCACCCCTACTGAAGAAGCTAAATACGCTATCAAGGAGTTCTATTACCTCCTGGACGAAGACTGTTCTGAGTAGAAAGTCAGAATTGTGTTTGGTAAGGAGAATAAATTTGACGGGGGAGTTGGAAAGCACAGCCTTTACGACGCTGAAAATTTCCAGACCTGCACCGGATTTCAGTAAGAAGAAGCGCTGTCATGTGGTTTTTTGAACTTAGTGGTGGAATAGATTTTCACGACTTCCATAAGTTAATTCAGCTGCTGGGATACTCAGACGATATCAACATCATTGGGCGTTACCAGAAAGCCATTGTAGTCTTTACGACAATTGGAACAAAAGCTAGAAATATTGATATGAAGATCATTAGATATTTACTGTTTAGGACACAACTTCACCATCGGAAAGTACAACTTCGAGGTAGTTAAGGGGTTCACCTACGTCGGAGTAAATGTTAACTCTACGAACGACACCTTAGTGGATATCCGGCTACCTAATCGCTGCTACTTCGGTTTGGCAAAACAACCGGTTTCAAAACTCCTCACACGAAGGATGAAAGTGATGCTCTATAGGACTTCATTCCTGCCGGTCCTTCTCTATAGCGCCGAGTGCTGGACGATAAGCAGAGTTCCTATGAGCTGTACCAAGACGTAGATGTAGTCGGGAAGGCCATGGAAGAACATGTCGACTTTATTTGCTCGGCTACATCGAGCGAATGGACTGGTTCGAGACGACAAGAAAGACAAGAACCTCCGTTATAGTTGAATGCCAGAATGCTTAGATTAACGAACTAGCAACAGCGTGTCTGGGACCGAACTGAATGAAAGGCCGCAATGTTTCTTCACGTGTCGGCAGCTCGATAAGTTAGTAAGCAATAAAATTAAAAAAAAGGCATTTTATACCTTTCTTTTTATCCGCAAAACTTATGTAGCAACAACGTACATACGTATGTATGTATATGTTAATATGTAGACAAACAAAATTTAAAAAACCCACAACATGTCGTGTCTTATTTGGTCAGTCCGGTTAATTTCTTGTTTGTTTTCTTAAATGTTAATAAATTCAAAAATGCATACATATTCCCGCATCATTAAAGCCTTTATTTCGTTTGTCTAATTTAAATTCCTTTATAAAAACGCTCTTAATTGAATTAATTTCTATAGAAGATCAGAATTCAAGTTAGAGGAGGAATTGGCCTGCAGTAATAAAATTTATAAAAATAAACAAAACGCGTTTATCTCCTTTATATTAAAAGTTAACGATCTGTCGGTTTTGTTTTTTTCTTTTTATTTAAAGTTATAAATTAGCAAAGCTTGTTTATTGACATTATTCCGCACTCTATATTGAACTGCTTTGCTTGGCTGTTCTACAAAAGGACCTTGAAATAAATAACAAAAAAAAAACACCATCAATGCCAAGTGAAATGTTTTTTTTTGTCCCGAAAATTTCAACCCTCTGAGTCATACGCATTAAATAATTCTAAATTGTAAATTTTATTGTTTTTTTTCGCGTTTTTCTTTTAATGTTATCAGCTTCAAATACAATTTATGACGTTGTACACTTATTGAATCGATAAAAAGTGTATATTTTCAGACAGAGGGTGATAACAGAATGAATTTAATTGATTTTCCGAGAATAGATTTCCATTGAACGGGCTTCGTACGTACGTAAGTGCATGAGATATTGTTTATTTAGATGTGGGAACGTGTGAATTTTATCGTCAACTTGATGCAAATCTGTTGTTCCGTCCAAGTCCAAGTAGATTATAGCCATATAGTCTGTGGTGTGGTGATTGAAAAGCATAATGCCCGGAGCAGCACATGCTGCGCATATGATTTACTTACGATTATCTGCAGTCGTGTTGTGGAAAAAGAGTGCAAGACTATTGATCCTAAGACTGGATTAAACGATTTATTATGCGCACATGACATGTTTCTGGGTCTTTTGGTTTTATGTTCATGCTTTGTGGCATAATTTGCTGATTCTACATGTGAGAGACAAGAAAATCATGTGACTTATGTCATTGGAATCCAGTTGGTGCATGGGGTGCCTTTATTTCTAGCATTTGTTTTCATCGACCTTTGTTTTGTTCAGTGGATATCAACATTTTATCTGACACGCGTTTTTGACTCAGGAAGTATCCGCAAACAATTGGTATTCTACAGCTCAATTTGGAGGGTCTTTACGTATGAACTTAACATTTGAGAAGCTTTATTGCAGGCTTAAGTACTTCTTATTAGAAGAACCCTCACCATCACACCACTATCACTAGCATCCCAGCGAAACTTTAACTGGTTTTCACTTAAGCTTGAAAGACACCCCAAATATTGACCAACATAAGAGTAAGCGATTTCTGGGTGGTGAAAACGCCGTATCACCAACACACTGCCCCATAGATATTCCTTTAAGCTAACTGAATTTTGGCGTATACAGCCCATAACTCGTAGCTTTGACACATAAGTTCACTTCTGAAGGGGTATGCGGCCTATGTAAAGAAGAAGGGTCCACGAGAAGAGGGCACAGGGCTGAGCTTAGGCTACTGTGGGGGTCAGCAGATGGCGGATCGCTGAACGGCCTGTAATACACAGGTTATCTGCGAATAACAAATAAGCAGTCCCCGACCAAAAGCGGCAGAGAAGGAGGGTGAGGCTGAAAACGTCTCAGAAACCCTATGAACTCTCTGTGACAGGACGAGTCGGTGCCGTCCACAAACAAGTGC
The DNA here is from genome assembly GCA_946965025.1 of Blera fallax. Classification (NCBI taxonomy): domain Eukaryota; kingdom Metazoa; phylum Arthropoda; class Insecta; order Diptera; family Syrphidae; genus Blera; species Blera fallax. The sequence continues at coordinate 22,104,827 of OX337248.1, read as the reverse complement.
CCCCCAATCCAAGGAGGAGTGGCAACGGGGGAACCTATGAAGTATACACATCCACGCATGAAGATCTGCACGGAAAGCCTATATGTTAGGCATTAAGACCGAGCCCGGTAAGGTCTTAATTACGGTATACCGGACTATCGATTGGACTAGATTGCTGTGGGCTGGCGGTTGTAGTATTCTGTTACCTTAGTAAGCTAGAGTGAAATTTAGTTGAAACGGCTCTCAGGCTAATGCTGCGACCGCCCCCGTTCCGTTAAAATCTTGGCAGGCCTCAAAGTACGTTCTCCGTCACGTCACCGTTAATTTGGTGGTGTATGTTCAGATGTAGCATTCCTGATTAGCACCGATCTGGCTCTGGCACAGACACCCATAAGGTCCTGTGTCAATCCTCGCATGGCCTCCCTGCCTGCATAGATAACCATGGGATTATAGAGGTGAATACACATCCGGACGGAGATAGCGGCTTTGAGTCGGGACCCATAAGAGATGAACACAAAAATAAATTCAAACAATTCAAACAACCAAAACAAGGAAAACAATAAAAATACAGGTGATACACCTGAAAAAAATAATAATAAAAAAAATGAAGAAAAAGGCGCGGAGTGCAACTTGCCAACTCCACAGAACCCATTCCGGAGGAGTTCCATACTATTGCGATCACCACAAAAGGTGAGTTCAGAGGAGGATTCGTCAAGCTCGAAGCCACTCGAGGTAGGCAAACCAAACCCAGAAGTAAGAGAACAAACACCCAGTGGGGAAGAAAGAAAAACAGCAGACCCCAATGAAGAAAAAGCTGAAAAAGATGCCATGAATATCCTCGGCAAAAGAATTAAAGACCTGATGAACTTCTACAAGGGCAAAAACAACGTTCATCATGAGATCAGGAGACTGACAAGTCTGATTCGTTCAGCTTATAACAAGGTAGCTGACGCAGGATATGCAAGACCTACACGAGAGGAAAGTGATCGCACACACATGACCACAACAAAGAAAACACAAACAACAGAAGAGTGAGATAACCGAGTACTTTGCGTCACTAACACACTGACAGCAAAACGCTCCGTAAACCACCAGGGGGAAATATGTGACACACCCAAAAGGAAAAGGGACACAACACCCAAGAGTCCATCACGTTCAAATTTGTTGGCCAAACAGCTCCCACCATCGAAAAAGAAGAAAGCGTCGGTGGAAAAAGGTGACACGAAGGATAAACCCAAGAAGACTACAGAAATATCCACCAAATCACTGGCGGCAGATAACGAATCTGAACCTGGCTGGATCAAACAAAGGCCACGAGCAAAAGTTCGAAGAAAACCAACCCGCCCCGACGCGCTGGTTCTAAGAACAAAGGGCAACCTGACGTACGCAGATATGCTGCGAAAGGTGAAAAGCAATTCTGAACTAAAGGAACTTGGCGAAAACGTGAACCGCATCAAGAAAACGGTGAAAGGAGACCTACTCATCGAGCTAAAAAGATCCACCAACTCGCAGGCCACGAAATTCGAGGAAAGAGTGAGAAATGTCCTAGTTGAACAAGCGGAAGTGAAAATCCTAACACACGAGACACTGATTGAGGTGAAAGATCTTGACGAGGTCACCACGAAGGAAGACGTGTTTAATGCGTTAGTAGAGAACTTTGGGAGTACCAGTGCCATAAAGGCACTGACAATCAAATCACTTCGGAAAGCCTACAGTGGTACCCAGACGGCAACCGTGAGTTTACCAGCAGAAGCGACCAAGCAGCTTATCGAAATAGGCAAAGTACGCATAGGATGGGTTGTGTGCCGAATACGTGAGAAGCTAAACCTAACCAAATGCCTAACCTAACCAAAACCACTTTACGGGAAGCCGTATATGTCCATCGTACCAACGAGCATGGAGGGAGCTGCTGTCCAAACAATGAAGGTGCTACAGCTGAACCTAAACCACTGCGAGGCGGCCCAAGCTCTTTTAACACAAAGAACTCGTGAACTAGGCGTAGACGTCGCAATCTTAAGTGAACCATATCGACAATATGACAATTCAGTATGGATAGCGGACGCAACAGGCAAAGCAGCAATATGGACCTGCGGGAAACGACCCTACCAAGAAACAGAGGTGATTCTTGATAGATACTTCGTTCGAGCCAAAATTGATGGGTGTTACTTCTACAGCTGTTACGCCCCACCGAGCCTTACGATCGAGGAATTTGATAGCTTCCTAGATAGGTTGACAATAGATGTTAGAGGGCGAACCCTGGCTTTCATAGCCGGAGATTTCAACGCATGGGCCACAGAATGGGGCTGCTCAAGGACAAACAGGAGGGGAAGCAAACTGCTGGAGGCCTTAATGATCCTTGACGTAGTGCTTTTAAATAATGGTAATGAACACACATTTAGCGAGCTCGATAATCGACCTTACTTTTGTAAGCAACTGCCTTGCTCGGAGAACAACATGGAAGGTCAGCCCCCATTATACACACAGCGACCACCTGGCTATATTGTGTGAAAAAATTAACGAAGAAAGGCGACACCAAAATACATCAAGAAAAGTAGGCAACAAATTAGGATGGAAGACAAACACATTCGATGAAGAGGCTTTCGCTCTTATGATCGCGGATGCTGCGTTGACGGGCTCGGCGAACGAGAAATCTGTGCAACTAACCACCCACATTTCCGCCTCCCTGATCATTGTAGCGTTTTTCAGGCGGAAATCATGGCAATTAAGGAAGCCCTGTCCTGGCTGAAGTGTAATGTACTATCTGCCAGGGATATTACCATTCTCATTGACAGCCAAGCGGCAATCAAGTCTCTGGAATCGTGCTCGTTTACTTCAAATGCCACTCTCAACTGCCGTTTATCTCTTATGGAGATGACAGAGGCAGTCCCTGGGTATGCCCCTAGCTACATGTAAGCATCTACTAAAGCTGAATGCTATTAGCAAGACCAACCTCAGATGGGGCAACGTGTCAACGTGTCTCATCTCGAGACAGATCTGGCCCAGGCTGGATCATAAACGCAGTACCGAGTTGGTCAAACTAAAGAGATCACAAATCAGCTGCGTTGTTGGTGTTCTCACTGGACACTGCCTTATAGGCCAACATGCCAAAACACTTGGCCTCTTTTCAAATGACTTCTGCAGAAGCTGTAGGGACGAGGAGGAGGAGGAAAGTATCCCTCACCTCCTATGTAACTGCCCAGCTCTGTCGCATAAAAGAATGCTCTATTTAGGGTCCCCCTTCCTTGAAGTCCTTGGTGACATAGCGTCCTTAGATGTCATGAGCATCTATCGCTTTATCAAAAGCTCCGGTTGGTTCTGTTAGTCCATGAGCAGCGAATTGGCTTTGATCCATGGTATCACAAAGGACCTTTATTGGTCTAAGTGTGTCTGCACTCCCGTGCGGACAGCCAAGCCAACCTAACCTATCCATCCACATCACAACGGCGTGCGATGCATCTATGATCAGAAGAACAACGAATACACGCTACCAATCAGTTTATTGGTGGAATGAGGATATCGCGCTACTGCGCTCTAAATGTCACCGCGCAAGGAGACAGTACCAACGTAGCAGAGGAAGAGAACCGCCGATATAAAGTAGCGCGAAAAGAATTGAAAATGGCAATAAATACCAGCAAACGCCGGAGTTTCGTCGAACCATGCAATGGAGTAGATGAAAACCCCTGGGGGAGAGCGTACCAAGTGGTGATGAAAAAGTTGAAAGTTTTTCAAGCCCCATCTCCCACACCCACAGATGTATTGGAGCGAATAGTCGAAGTCTTTTTCCCAAGGCAACCGGGAATACCACTGGAGAACGAGCCACCTATAGCGACACAACAAATTCCTAGAATAACACCAGAAGAGATTCTTGAGGCATGCAACAGGTTTGGGAATAAAAAAGCCCCTGAGCCGGATGGCATCCCGAATGTAGCCCTTAAAGCGGCGATCAAAACCAGAATGGACATATTTGTGGACATGTATAACATCTGCCTGAGCGAGGGTTTTTCCTGATCAATGGAAGAAACAGAGACTCGTACTAATACGAAAGGTAGGTAAATCAGCAGGAGATCCATCAGCCTACCGCCCGCTCTGTATGTTGGACACTACGGGAAAAGTCCTGGAACGCATCATCGGCAACAGGTTGGAAGCAGCAATTGAAGAAGCAGGAGGACTATCAGGGGCCTGTAACACAACGTGACAAATCGACAAGTCCTTACTCACTTATCAAACTATACTTGTCCGACAAGGACAAGTGTATTCTGTAACACAACGCAAACTGTTGCACTTGTCAGAATAATAAATTTCCCTCGACTTGTCCACAAGTGATCAATGAGTTAAGATGGAAAAAATTTCTCAAGACAAAAAGATTGCTATTCTAACAAAAATTAGGGAAGAAAAAGATATTCTTTTCGGTGGATTTGGCGAAGTCCTAACAGAAGAAGATAAATGTTGTAAATGGAAGGAAGTATTTTGTTTGGCTTAAGTAGTAAAATTGTAGGTCCGGCACATTTTCGGGCCAACATACTTGTTTGCTGAATTCTATTTCAATTACTGCCTGAGTTATCTCTCTAACACAACGACAAACCGTCATTTTGCTAACACCGTGCATGTCACCTATGGTATGGTATTGTGCACCAGAACCAAACCAATGTAGAGCAATTAAAAGTTTTTCATAAACGGTCAGTGAGGTTTCTTTATTTGGATTGCACTGTAGTTTTCCACTAAGCCATTCAGTAAGATATTTATTATTATTATTATTTAAACTTTATTTCATGCAAAAACTTAAAGCTAACATATGTACTACTTATTACTACTATATAAAAATCATATAAAAAAAGCTTTAAATTACACTGAAACAGTTAGGAACAATTCAATTGTCAAAAGACAAGTGGTGAATGTACCATTATATTTTAAATTACAAGAAAATGAATACTGATGGGGGTCAGTTATAATTAAAACATTAAAAAAAAATAAACCTAAAATTATTTCATTTTGCATTATTGTGCAATGCAATTACAAAAAAAAAGTAAAAAAAAAAAAATAAATCCATAAAATTTCATAACAATATAATTCATGCGCAACTAATCAAACTATTACATCTAATAAAGAATCTATTTCACTATGGTCAAAAGAAAAAAGTAATGCTTTTGAGTTTTTTAAGAAAACTGATTTGCGCCTTTCGCATCTAAGAGTTATAGGTAAACTATTAAATAAACGGGGCGCGGTGACCTTATAGAAGAGTGAAAAGTGTGATTTCTTTGTGACGGGTACATTAACTAAGTGCTTGTAATTTACACGTAAATCATGGGATCCATACAATCTTGAGGCGGAATACCCAGATTTTTCAAAAAATGTTTTTAAAACTTTAAAAAAATATAAGTGCTTAAGAGGAAGAATCTCGTGGCTCTTGAATAACACAAAGCTATGAGTTCTGCGGTTGACTACACAAAATCCGAATCGCATGCTTTTGCTTTGTAAGCAGAGGTACAATTTTATTAGAGTGAGTACCACCCCAACAGGTCAACCCATATTGCAGCTTAGATTTAAATAAACCATTATAAACCAATTTTAAAATATGCTGACTACAATAAAGGCTTAGGTGGTAAAACTGTCTCAAAACGTTATTGAAGTATTGTGTTAACTGTGAAGTATGATCTTTCCAGCTTAACCTGCTATCCAATATTAATCCTAAGTATTTAAAGCTGTCGACGTGTTCGATATTGAAACAAGCAGCAGAACAATTAGTATTTGAATTAAAAGTGGTCTTACAAAATTGATGTGTACATATATTTAATTTATATTTAGGACAATGAGGTGAATGATAATTTAACACCATGTCCTCAGAGGACGAACCCATGATGTTGAATAACATGAATTTCGTTTTTTCACTAATGGTTAGTTTATGTAAGAAAAACCATTTGCGCAGAATTTTTAAATCATTATTGACAGCAGTAAACAAATTAAAAATGTTTTTTTCGGAAGAGGATAAAGCAGTGTTATCTGCAAAGGCTATTATTTTGCCTTTAAACCTCTGAACGAAAAGAGAATTCACAAAAATTAAGAATAGGATTGGGCCCAAAACGGAACCTTGGGGAACGCCTATATTTATGTATTTTTCCTAACTACAACTATTCTGAACCTTAACTTTTTGTTTACGGTCTCTTAAATAAGACGCAAACCAATCATAAACAAACCCGCGAAAACCTGCCCTATACAGCTTTTGGAGTAGTAAATTATGGTCAACCATGTCGAAAGCCTTAGTGATGTCAATAAACAGGGAAGCAGCAATTTCAGATTCATTCACACTATTATACAATTCACCACACAGTCTCAGAACAGCTTCTTCTGTTGATCTGCCTTTTCTGAATCCAAATTGGGAATCACTAAAGAAATTACTTTTATCCAGAAAGGACAACATTCTTGATTTAATACCTTTTTCAAAAACTTTAGAAAAAACTGATAAGAGAGAAATAGGACGGTAATTGTTAAGACTCGTAGTATCCCCTTTCTTGTGCAGCGGAATAACATTTGCTAACTTAAGTGCAGCTGGAAAAACACCTTCTTTTATACTAAGATTGAAGATATACTTCAAAACATCAGAAACATAGTACGAAATATTTTTCAAAATTTTGTTGGAAATCATATCATTAGATGAAGAATTAGAAGATTTGAGAGACATTATAATTTTATGAATTTCCATTGAGGAGAAATTAGAAAAGAAAAACCTTTCGGGGTTAAAACGATCTTGAATAGTACTGTCGAAACAATGACATGAACTCGAATGAGGAGTATTATTAATGTTATGTGCTATGTTGGAAAAAAAGTCATTAAATAAGTTTGCCACATCTGAAGCGTCATTAAGCAAAGTGCTACCATTATTAATAGAAATATCAGCTCTTGGATTATTTTTATTTAAGATTTCATTGACAAGTTCCCATTCTTTTTTGGAGTTACCTATATTATCAACAAGATATTGTGCCGTTAATTTTGATATGCGAAACTTTTCAATAAACAAATGATTATCAATTTCAAAATTAATTCTTTGCTTATAGACTTTTAATCTGTGCCGAGATTCGTTATAATCACTTTCATCATCACTATCAAAATCTGAATTATTTTTTGTACATTTTTGTTAAATTTTTTGTTAAGTTTTTATATTTTCACTATAATTTAACTTAGATAAAGTACACTAATCACTTTACGACAATATTCAAAACGCCTGTCCAAAAGCAGTAGTAGTTTGACTAGTGGTTCTTGACACTTGTCGCGTTCTGTTACAGAACGAGGGAAATTAAACAATTACCCACTTGTCATATTTCATTGCGACACTTGTCACAGTATTAACGACAAGTCTGGTTTGTGTTACAGAATTTTTTTTTGAGTAGTCAGATTTTACTTGTCCTACATGTACTTGTCACGTTGTGTTACAGGGCCCAGAACACCAGTACGGATTTCGAAAGGCACGTTCGACTGTTGATGCCATTAAGGATGTGGTTGACACAGCGAAAAGGGCCATAGAAGGAAGACGATGGAGAAGAGGTGCAAAGCAGTACTGTTGCGTCATAACGCTGGACGTCAAAAACGCTTTTAACACCGCGAGCTGGAAACATATCCTTCAAGCGCTACGAAATATGAGAGTACCAACTTACGTTAGGGACATTCTGAAGAACTATTTCCGATAAAGAGTGCTCCTCTATGACACAGATGATGGTGTGAGGGAATACGCAATTACTGGAGGAGTACCCCAGGGCTCGGTCCTGGGACCAATGCTATGGAACCTGCAAATACCAGGTGAATCAAAAATTGTGGGATTTGCAGACGACATAGGCATAGTGGTAACAGCAAAACTGCTGGAAGAAGTGGTTCAAATTAGCAACGAAACGAAACAATGGGCCTCACGCTAGCTGAACATAAAACGGAAGCTGTAGTAATTACCAGTAGAAAGCAATGAGAAACCATTATTCTCACAGTAGGTGGACATGAGATAGTATCCAAACCAGCCATTAAATACCTTGGCGTTATGATTGACGCAAGGCTTACATTTAAAGAACATCTGGAGTATGTAAGCAACAAATACTCTCGGGCGTGCGCCTCCATTGCGCGGATTATGCCGAATATAGGAGGACCCAGATATAGCCCCAGACTACTCCTAGCTAAAGAAGTTACATCTGTAGTGCTTTATGGATCACCAGTTTGGGCCGGAGCTATGAAAGCGACTTCATACAAAATGAAAATTAGAGCAGTAAATCGATTATGTGCACTTAGAGTGAGTAGCGCTTTCCGCACAACTGACCATGCAGCCTGCGTCATCGCTGGAATGTTACCCATCGATTTACTGGCGCAAGAACTGCAGAAAAAGTTCCTAGGGAGGAGGCAGGAGGGGTTACCCTACGGTGAAAAGGACACAACAGGAAGAACCACAAGTATGATAGAATGGCAGCAACGCTGGACCCTTTCGTCTAAGGGCCGCTGGACTTATCGCCTTATCCCGATCATAGAGACCTGGGTAAACCGCAGACATGGTGAAGTTAACTTCTACATAACGCAACTGCTTACAGGACATGGGTGTTTCCGAGCACATTTATTTAAATGCAGGAACGATGACTCTCCCACTTGCCCATCGTGCAGTGATACTCCATACATACAATCATCTACCACCGAGCCGTATAATCATTTCCTTTTCGTCAAGGAATGGGCTAAGAGGGCGCAATGTGCTATTTTCCGGAAGTGGTCTGTTTGAAGATAAAGAGTTCCATTCGGAGGAAAAGGCTTCTCTTTGTACTAATCGTATGATATTAATCACAGCCTCATTCAACTCATCGATTGATAATCTTCCTTTTGTTTTAGACCCGAGCCTTGGACGATAATTTCTGGCAAAACGAAGGCAGTACGCAACCATTCGCACTGTTTTGGAGAACGATGACCAGTTTCTCAGCAGAGAATTTACCTCCGACTCCTCTGTATAGTTTAAAAATATCTTCACCTTTCTTACCTCTTCTTCAACTGCTGGGCTTGGCATATTTAATGTTGATTTCGGCCACTCATTAAACGGCAACTGAAGAAAGGACGACCCATGCCACCACAAATCGCAATCGGAAAGTCGTGAGGGGCTTATTCCGCGACTGGAAACATCAGCGGGGTTGTTTTCTGAAACAATATGTCGCCATTGATCTGCTGTGGACACCGCTATAATTTTTCGGATTCGATTTGATACGAAAGGTTTCCATCTACTGGGATCTCTTCGAATCCAATTTTAAACAATAGACGAATCGGTCCATAAGATGTTCGAAGAGGAGACATCCGTACAAATATTTTGTTTGATAAATTTTAACAACTAATTGGCCAAAACGGCTCCAAACAACTCAGCTCGGGGAATAGTTAACTTCGTTATTATTGGATTTACCTTACATTTTGCCATCAAGAGGTTAACTGCGAATTGGCCGTCCTCCTTAGAAATTCTTAGATAAGCAGCAGCAGAGTAAGCGGATTTGGATGCGTCGCAAAATAGATGTAATTCATAAGATCCCAAGTTGCCTCCATTGCCTAACCATCTTGGAACACGTAGCTGTGTAATGGCTGAAAGCTCGTTGCCAAATATTCTCCAAGCTCTTTGAATTTCTTCCGGTAATTGAGTGTCCCATCCTGTTCTGCTTGACCATAGTTTCTGTAATATAATTTTCGCTGATATGATTACCGGATTAAGCCACCCTAATGGGTCAACGAGTCGTGCAATAGTAGACAAAATCGAGCGCTTAGTTGGGAATTCCAGGGCAATCTTGAAATTGACTTTGAATTTAAACTCGTCGGTGCAGGGATCTCAATATAGACCCAACGCCTTTATAGCGTCTGTTGATTTGAATTCTAACATACCATACGTATACCGGTATACCTGAGGGATATTCTCCATCAATAAAGGATGATTACATGCCCACTTTCGCAATTCAAAGGACGCGGTCCGTAACATGGCGATGACTTCCTCTTGTCTCTTCAAAGCGACCTCAATGGTATCAGAACCAGATAAAATGTCATCCACGTACATTTGCTGCTCTATTATTTCTGCGGCCAACGGATAACGACTTCCTTTATCGCGAGCCAACTGATGCATAGTGCGTATTGCTATGTACGGAGCAGGAGCAGTTCCGAACATAACTGTCGAACAATAGTACTCTTCAATTGGCAGATTAGGATCCTTCCTCCAAAGTATCCGCTGATACTGCGCATCTTCCTCATGCATATCAATGGTAGATAAATCCTTCTGCAGGGGTGGTCCTATGGCCAAGATATCATTCAGCGACTTTCCATTGGAAGTCTTCGTAGATGCGTCGAAAACGATTCGCACCCTTGTGCTTATTGCAGACTCCTTTACAACTGGGTGGTGAGGAAGGTAGCAACAAGTATAATGCGGCACTCGATTATCTCCAATGATGCAATGTTGATCATCAGTTGTCGTAACCGGCTTCATTTGCCCCGATTGTAAGTATTCGTCGATTGATTTAATGTATGCGTCCCTCAAACCCTTATCCTTCAACAGTCGCCTCTCTAAATGCCCAAAGCGCTTCAATGCCACGGCCCTTGACCTCCCTATAAACTCCGTAGAATCGATTTCTGTCTTAAGGGGCAATCGAACGATATATTTTGAGTTTTCCAACCGCTCGTGTGTGTCGCAGTAGAATTTTTCACACCATTGATCCTCCTCTGACTGGTTAAGTGGCTCCGGCATGTCTTCTAATTCCCAAAATTTCCTTAGCAGGTGATCGATTTCGAATTGAGTATGTAAAGATGACAGCATGGAAGATGATGTAGATTGCCCAACTCTTTTTCCTGATACGATATAACCGAATGTTGTTTTCTGAGCAATAGGCAATCCACTGCCTACCCTACGAGTGTCATCCAGAATACAATCATCGTATACGTCACTACCTAACAGAACATCAAGAGCTTGCGGCTCAAAATACCTTGGATCTGCTAGATCTAAATGCTGTAGATGGCCACAACCTGTGGTGCTAACTTTCCTTTCTGGCAAAACACCCGCTACTTAAGGTAATACATAAGCCACAACATGATAATTTACAAGAGAATCTAACCTAGAACAAATTAATATTTTTACGCTATAGCGCCCGGTCGTTACTTTAGATCCTGATAATCCATTGACATTGATATAGACTCTGTCCCGATGAAGACTCAATAATTGAACAACCCGTTCCGTCACAAAGGAAGCCTGTGACCCTTGATCCAATAATGCCCTAAACTGATGTAATTGCCCCTCTGCCGACTTAATGATAACAACAGCTGTTGGGAGAAGCACGTCATACGATATGGATTGATGTTGTCTATTGTCCCCTGGTATCAACCTACCGTTTGTTGCCACATGAGTTGCCGATGTCGTCAGAGTAGGGACCGTGGTCTCCCGGTCAACATGGATTAGGGTATGATGTTTTCCTCCACAGATTCCACACGTTCGACGGCTGCTGCACTTCGAGGAACGGTGATTGTATCCGAGGCAGTTAAAGCAAAGCTTGAATTGTTCTACCGCTGTTCGTTTTTCCGTCGCACTTATCCCGATAAACCTCGAACATTCCCGCACTGGATGATCAGCCTTCTCACACACAGGACACGTTATAGCCCTTTTTACAGCATGCATCGATTTAAAATCCTTCTTCCCAAATGATGCAGTACCTTGTCCTACAGATTTCCTTTGCCCCATTGTTCTCTGCTTGGAAGATGTTACCATCATTAGATATTGTTCATCTAAAAGAGATAATAATTCATCAAACGTTGGGATACTAGTTTGTTTTCGTAGAGAGTGATCCCACTCATTACGAATTGAATTCGGTAACTTCTTGATTAAGAAAAACACAAGAAGCTGATTTTGCTCATCGATATTGACACCAAGGTTTTTAATGGAGCTGAAACATGAACGACAGGTCTGTGTAAAACGTTTTAAGGCGGTGGGATCATCACGAACTTCATCCGGCTGCTGATCTAAGACTTCCATATAATGCGAGAAAAGTATGCGATTATTGTCGTACTGCGTGCACAACATTTCCACGCCTCCAGATAATTCTCTCCTACAAAGCCAATGTGTTGAATATCTTGTGAAGCATCTCCCACCAACGACGCCTTAAGATAGTGAAACCGCTGCAAACTACTCAAGCTCTCATTCTGATGAATCCGATCTAAATATATTTCCTTGAAGGCAGGCCATTCGATGTGGTTTCCACTAAAGGTGGGAAGTTTAACTTCTGGTAAAGGAACACAATGAACCGGTTGGTTTAGCGCAGGAGAAACAGTAGAGTCATCAGAGTTGTTTCGCTTAGGTTGTGTTACCGATGTTGCAGCAAGGGAGTCACGGATAGCAGTAACAGCCTCAATATAAATTTCCTCGAATTTGTCACAGACATCGGCGTCTATATAGTTCGCTTTAACATTTTTGGATTTGCGAACTAAAATACGATGGTTTGTTCGAAATTCCACTCGATACGATGCCAATGAATCTGACACCTTCGGTTTTTCTTTCTTTCTTGAAGTTACGTAGAGTTTTCTACACGGAGTCAAGCAACATCAGCTGCTCCTCAACAACATCGTCGTGCCCAATTTCCTCTTTATCTCCAGGCATAACGCTTGTAAAGAACCAAATACAGATATCAATGCACTTACCTCGTGTTACGACTAAGTTGCGTATGTATTAAGCGATTCCCACTTAAGACTTCTGTCGATGTTTTCCGCTGCTTTCATTGCTCAACCCTAGAATAACCGCTCCGGATCCTCACAGGAGGCACTAAATGTTGAGTTCTTCTTTTTTGCAAAATGGATCCGGCTCGGATATTGATGAACGCAGTAAAAATAAATTAACAACTTCACTTCAATAATTCAATGTATTTGCTCTAACCTCAACGTACAATTACAGAGGGTGTAATGATAAAAAACAACGTGGTTAATTGACTGTCAAAAAAAAGTCAGAAAAAGATGGAAAGAGATACATATATGTATAATGGTTATTATTATTAATATGCTGGTAGTGTTCAGAGATCAAACACCGGGCAGGATGTATCTTCCCACGTGTTTGTATCTTAACGCCCCAGAGGGCAAGAGCAAGTATATGCTGTCAACAAGAAAGGACAATCAACACCGACGTCTCAGACAGAACGTCAGCGTAGACAGATAGAACATTGGGGTAGTTAAGGACTTTGTCTACCTCGGCTCCGTTTAAAATTCTGAAAATGACACCCGCACTGAGATCAAACCGAGAATAACTCTTGCCTTTGGGGTAAGAACGCAATTGAGTTCTTAACCATCCCGATGAAGAGGCATGGACTTTTTCAAAATTGAATGAGGTTGGCCTTGGCTGTTTGGAGAGAAAAATTCTTCGATTGATGTTCAGGAAGGGGACATCGACTTAGCTAAAAGAGGGGAGGTCCAAAAACTGAGGTGGTTGAGTCATGTAGGTAGAGCGCAGGGACACCAATGTTCCTGCAAGAAAATCTTGCAGACCAAGGGACGGCGCAGTAGAGGAAGACCGCCACTCAGGCGGCACTCGCAAGTGGATGTGGATCTCAACCAATTTAGCGTGCGAAACTGTTGGCAGCTAGCTAAAGATCAAGCTGACTGGAGACACTTGTTGATTGAGACCTAGGTCCATCCAGTACTGAAGTGTCACCTCAAGTAAGTAGGAAAGAAAGCTACGAATATAAGCCAAATAGTGCGGACAACATATGTATGTACATGGTTATTAAGAGAAGCCATCTACTAGGCGTCACTGGCTGGTGTGGTTTTTGTGAGTGATTGGGCCGTACTGGGAGGCCAGTGAGTTTTCTCACAGGTTTGTGTATACTATAAAGAAATACGTTCACCAGTGGAGTAGGACATAATAATATTCATTAGGGAATTAGTAAGTCTATTAGGTTAATATCACCCTTTTGATAAAATGCATCTCTTAGATCGCAGGGTCAGCCACATGGACAAGGGTTTAATTAAACAAAAAAAAAAAAAAAACTGATGACCACTGGAATGAACTGAGATCTCCCATGATTTCGTAGGGTAAATAAAGCCAAAATAATTATTTTAACAAAACTTAACGTCTCCGTTAGTAGCTCCAGACTTAATAGAAAATGAAGGATAAAAAGTGCCTGTTGCATGACGAATTAATAATATGCTAATGGTACTCGCATACATATGTACATAAAAAACCTTTCAGCACCGTGACGGAGTTCTAACACATCTTGTGTGATGATCACCCCCGAACTTTTTCACCATAAAATTACAACTCAATGTGTAGAACAATAGCAGGTGTCGTCAATTCCATAAGCCGATACAACAGAATGATAATGACTACTATCAACCGCCAGCATAATCTTCCCTGTTATTATCTTTTGTGTAAAAGGACAGCGCATACTACTCGTACACATGTTGGCACTAAACAGCAGGTAACAACGCAGTCCACCTTTAACTTTTTGTACCACTAATTCACACACCCAAAAGAACAGAACCAAAAACGAGCAGTCATCCTTATTTTTTTTTATCTTTTTGTGAAGACAATTATTTTATTATCACGAATAATTTGCATTGAAAACCAATAGCGGAAGAACCTACAGTCAGGATGCGAAACCGAAGGAGTACAGGTGCCTCTTGTAGCAGTTGTTACCTGCTTAAATTCCCTACCGCATCATGTGTTTGTGTAATGTGGTTGCGGCGGCAGCGGACATTGGAAATTAGACGCAGACACATTTCAGGGGAACAAAGGATGCAATTTTGTTTTGCAGAGATAAGGGTTTTGTTGAGTGTTTTTTTTTCTCTTAATTACTATTCGTCTCTGCCTAGCAGCAGCCTGGTTTTGTTTGTTCACCTTGTAAGGTCAAAATGCACTTAAAAGGAAAATACAATTTGAATTAATTTTGGAAACTACATAGGGTCCTAGTGATCACATGCTAGGTGAGCCCTTGCACTAAACAGGCTGTATGTTGAGTACAACCTGATGTATGCATGTGCATAGCTTCTGCAGGTTGTACTCGCGTAGGCGACAATCCATCAATTTTAGAGGCTCTGACTTTTATTGTTAATTCTATGACCGACAGGATAATCACGAAACTGGTGGCTGATCGAGTTTGTATCAAACGTACGAGTACCATACAGTGTGCTATGAATACACAGATTACGTGATAGATCTGCGATCGCATTAGCAAAACCAACCCAGCACTACGTTTCCGGTCCAGCTTAGGCCAGATCAATTTACAATTTACATGAAGCAAGTAGCAAACTCACGTTTTGCCATTTAGGCAGAATCCTAAAAGCTATACCCTTTCTGGTAATCTCGTCAGCCTTGTAATTTCCGAGGAAGTCTCTATGGTCAAGCACCCAACAAAGGTGAATATTGAACTGCTCTTTAAAAGTCGAAAGGCAGTTTAAAGAGGCATATGAAGTGAACGAGTACGCTTCCACGGACTTGATTGCCGCCGACCGACCGAATGTGCTAATGTCCCTGACGGATATCGTATTCCATTTTAACCAGAACAAGGCTTCCTTGATCGGCATGATTTCCGTCTGACAATCCCAATATTCATCTGGAAGGCAGAAAAAGGTACTCTTCATGGCTTTTCCACTCACTGCGGGCATGGATGCTCTTTCAGAAGTTACAGTCAAATCTCAGTTTCAGTGGAGTGTAATCCATGTTTTCGTTGCTAAAGTTTTGCCATTATACGGAAGGTAACTCTATTTGCTGAATATAAATATCTAGCTAGGGTCAGCAAATGAAACATAATATGCAATGCTACAGAAGGAGTAGTTCTTAGTGCACCGCTAATGCACATACACGAAGAACTTTGCATTTTTGGTAATTTAATGAGGTGTACGGCTCCATCAAGAGCTCTTCACTAAACGATTACACTAACTTAGGCCTGAATACGTACAGGCAACTCGGTGGAAGTTACATGAGAAGCAATACAAGGTTTCAAATCCCACTAAAATTCAAAGGGCGGCGTTTTCTCGGTGTCAATAAGAACAACACCCACAGCGACAATGGAGGCTATGCTAAGTTTCATTCCACTTGATCTATACTGCAGTAGTCTGCTGAAACTGCCGGGAAGCTGAGCGAAGGCAAACATCCAAGTCTTAAGACCATGCATCAATACTATCCCGATGGGAGGCTACCAAATAGCGACAGAAACCGATTACATAAACCTGATGCTAGGATTTGAAAGAAGATTCGCTAGCGGAATTCCTTACAGAACTTGGCAAAATCTCAAAATCATCAACGAAAAGGAACTAGCCTTCTATATTGATGGTTCTAAGATGGATTTTGGTACAGGAGTCTAAGTTTATTGTGAATACCTACCTAAATACCCACAGAGCTACATTTGCTCTCCTAACACGTTCTAGTAGATTGACTTTCCAGCAACGTTTCCTAACCAAAATAAGACCCAAGTAAATTGCATTTTCTGTAGAAGAGCGGCTGGTGTCGCGATAGGGTCTATAACGAGAGATTTGTATTTCCTCGTGAAGACAACAAGTTCGGTTTTGTGAGGATTTTCTCCTAGTCTCAATTTAGAGGCCCATCTGGTGAATAGAAGGAGAGTATATAGTATGATTTCCATGAGAGTATCACTCTGTATCCTGTGCTTTCTAGGAAAAATTGCTACTAACAGCCCTTTGACTACCAGATTCCAGAGGAAGGAAGAAGACACCATCTTGGAGTGTTCCGTGACTGGCAAGCTATCTAGCCGATATACCGCCCAGCCTGTAAGCAATTGCTTGATCAACACTACGATCGATGTACCCACTTTCAGACTTGCAAGTGCGCCTGTCAGAAACAGCTGAAGGCTCTGGTATCCAAAAATTTGAAGTTTGCGACGCAGTTTCAGTTTCTGGGTTTTTCTTTCTGATGCACTTTAGTACTTCCAAAGAAATCGCCATTAAGTTGCAAGTTTATTTGAATGCATGTCTACACACGAATACCGGTATCCTTTGGATGATTGGCAACTCAAAGAGGATCCTATGCAATATCGGAAAGATAAAAGTAAACATGTTCTCGATGCGGCGAGACAACTTCATAAAGTTTTTTTTACCAAAACTCAGCCAGGCGATTGCCTGTGTGTACTTTACATGACAACGAAAAAACCCTATAATTAGATGCAAAGTATCCAAATATGGGAAAAATACATTCCCTGTCATCGACGTCGTCTCGTCCGTCCATAATAATTACATTTCCCTGCGAATAATTTGCAATTCGCAAGTAATGCAGCTGACTAAACACCCGGTACACTATGAAAGGCAGACGATTTCTGAAGAAAATCGCAGTCGTGGATTCTTCCAATGCCAAGGAAATCATCATCACGCGGCCAAAAGAACAAAAGTCATACAAAAAAGAATAAGGGGGAAACAAAACCTGTCCTCTTTATGTATAACAGAGGAGTTTACTTCTTTCCGCAGGGTGATTCCGCACACACATCGTCTTTGTACACCGGGCCATATTCTGCCCTCAGCTCTTTAAGGTTGGTTACTGATGTTGCTATCTTCACTATCGCCGCTAAAACAGAATACAGAAGTGCATCCGTTTGTTTTTTTTTCTTTATTTATTCTTCAAGTCATGATTTTTTGTTCTTCTTGACTTTTTGATTCCCAGATATAGTGCGGTGTATCTAGTAAGACAAGCACAGGCAAAGAACTAAACTCACTTGTGTGTGAATACGGAATGATCTACAAGAGGATTGTACCTTAAGGGCTAGCTAATGGTATAACCATCGATGATAATGACGAAATACAAAAAGAAGGATGGGACAGGAGGGAACTATAATAATTCATTTTATGTTCTTGGCTTGGTAAACCCCTTGCATACATTTGATTCCCGTGACTGGTCGTATTTGGCTTGTAATTGTGAAAACCAAACTGAATGCCGGTTGATATCTGACATCTTGTGCTGAGTGTCCGTCTGTCGGTAATGATGGTGACGGCAACAATGGGTATAAAAAGGACGAAATTAAACGTTAAAACTATCGTAATTGTTTTAAGCACGTATTACATTGGTTGTGGTACTACATTGTTTGTACATATGGTGGTACGACGGTCTGTGGGAAGGCTCTTGAGAAGAAGTGTCACTTTGTTTGCTTAACCAAAATAGATAGGCAGTATTTTTAGAAAACAGAACTCTGGCTGAGGGAGGAGAAGTTATGATTAGAAGTATCCACTCATTATTTCGTGTTGAGGTGTGTTAAACAGTTTGACAGCAACTAATTTTAATACCCCGGCACTAAAACGAATCATCGACCTTAACGTGGTGCCTCCAATATAAGCGAAGAGGGGCACCATACTTTGTGTCTATGAGACTCACTAGCTGTGTCACCTGACTTTCCTTCTCAGCAAATAGAGGACTGTGCACAAGCATCTTTGACGAACCGGCTGGACTTCGATCACACGCACGATGTGTAGGTTTCACTTGCTTACCACGAAACGGAAACTAATGAATGATGAAAACAAGGAAAACGTGGAATATACGCACTTTGAACAGACTACGTACAACAAATGTATGAAAGCAGAGATCTTGGAGATACACAAGGTGGACAAAACAGGTGTTCAGGATGCTTAGGGGTGGACCGGGCATCCGAAGAGCTAAAAGTCTTGACATCCCACCACGTAAGTTAGACTCTTAACATGAGTCTCATTTGCGTTCATGCCCTCACAAAAGAGGAAGACGATACCACTAAAAATTGCTTATATGAAGTCTTCGCGAACACCTTGAGTAATCCCCGAGATATGACATTAAGATTGTTATTGGAAATTTTAATGCCAAGGTCGGAAGGGAGGACATCTTTGATGAAACCATCGTACGCAGTACGTACGACATAATCCTTGGAAACATACTCAGGCTTATGGGCTTTGCAACGGGGTAAGCCTAGTTTGATTCTCAATGTGCGAGGCAAACATAATGGACGCATAAAAGTGGTGCTGCAAGAAAGATGAAAGCCAATTCAACAAGCACAGAGGATACTAAGTCGAAAGAAAGTAGACCCTAAGAATATGCCGAGATGTTATGGCAGAAATGTGATCCAGAATTTCTATGGAAAGGTAAAAAAGAAAGGTTTTCGCCACACACACCTGAACCTTCAAATACAAAAACGGTTCTAAAGATATGGAAATAGTATTTCGACGGATGGTTAAACCGGCAATAAAAGCCAAAATCGCCAAGGCAGAGGGATAATCTTGATCTGGAGGAAAATCAATCAGTGTAACTTCCAAGCCGCAATGAAGTTGAAGATACTAAAATCCCTTAAAGTCGTAGGCCAAGATGGCCTATGGAGGTGGTTATAGAGTGGATGACCTTGTCGTAGAACAGTCAGTCCAGCAATTTTAATGCAGGACGACGAACATACGACTTCCATTAAGTAACCGCACAAATTATTGTGGCACTGTTTTAAATGTATTAATTCACACACGAGCCCGTAACTACGGAAAGTTTCAAAATGCCAGCTTGAAGACCGGTACTTGGTCTTTCCGCGTATATGTGCTCTGTAGTGACCGGTGCACTCGTTATATTGAGACAAAGATGATATATCAGAACAAACATAAACTTTGTTAATCCACTGATTTATATTCACAAAACTAAACAAAATTAATTATAACGCCAAAACTATGTATCTCAATTACGATGATCACGCGTGCGCTACTGGCTATTGACTGATGTACCCGAGCGAATACTCCTACACAGAACCTTGTATGCGGCTGCTGTTTGAGAGAGCATGCGAGTGTAAACCAATCTGTAGTTGTGGGAGAGCATGCGCCTCCACATGCTCCAAAGGTCTGGCTATTACCAAGTGATTATCCTGCTCTTTAACATTTTTGCATCTCATTCAAACGAATTTTTCAATTCCAGTGCTACCGATCGATGGTATTGGCTCAACATTCCGATAGCAAAAGCATTTCTTCAGTCTTTGAAACTTTAAGAAGACAGCTAACTGCGGGCCATCTCAATTAAAGGAAATAGCTAATGGATGCCAGAGCTTCCGCAAGGTTGTAGCGCACCCACAAAATTCATAAAACTTATCTAAATTTTATGAATTTACCTCCAGTCCCTGAATTCTTCTCCATCACTATTTGCTTATCCTCAACAATGCATTATTTATTTTTCCCTTTCCATAGATGTCGATTACCACTTTCACATAAAAAAATAATAATAAAGGACACAGATACCAAGTCAAGTCGACGTTCACACTGCATCCTGTATCGTGTTATATAATTCTACTTTCTTATCTCTACCAATTGCCAAGTAGTCTTTAGGGATTCGTTTGGTTAGAAAAAGATACAAAAAGCAAAACTTTTATTTTATTTCATCCGAAGCGAACATCCGTACGCCGTTCTCTGCACTGGTGTACGAGTATTGGTTAACCAAAAAAATAAAAGTAGTCTGCTTTCCTCTTTTTTTCCTCATTGTCTTCTCGTATTGGAAATTGAACTTTTTCTTGTATCCGTTGTGAGAACTACACCCAAGAGAAAGGTTTTTCTTTTTCCTTTAGTATAACCAGAGGAAATGTCGAACTTATTGTTTCCTTATGCGCATATATTTCCTTTTTTTTTTGTATTAAAGTTGATGTGTTTGAAAATTGCTATAAAGTTTCAATAAAACGTAAATTGTACGAATATTAGATCTACCTGTCATTTGAACATTGACTGTCAACTTGCGATACGTTTGCTATTTGATTTGAGATACATACATAGACTGTTGTCGATAAGTTTTCGGACAAACCACAAGTATACGTTTATACGTTACGTGCAGGATTCAAAGGAACAAATTTATTTTAAATTTTTTTAGGACCGATAGTTGATATTGTTACATTTTAAACCAGATAAAGGGTTTTAAGTAATAGCAAAGGAATAAAGGCATTAAGGGGCTGATAAAAAAAAATTGCAGACTTCATTAAGATTTCATGAAACCCGCCATAAAAAGAAAATAATTTTTTTTTATACAAAATTTTCCCAAAAAATGCGATTCAGGGATTTTTTTGTTTTCTAACCATTAATAAATTCATATGTCATGGAATCACATTTATGCAAGCAAATTGTGTATTCTTTCGAGCGTCATTTAGTTTTGACACTTCAATATTTGAAGGGTAAAATAAAACCTTAAACGGGAAGAAGCAAGGACAAAAGTGAAGTTTTGGCGTAATTACCTTGCATAAAGGAGGGCATACAGTGTTATTGCAGGTAAGCTTAAAATGTCGAACCACCGACTCTTAAGGCCCGGAAAATAAGCGAAAGTCTCAGGCTAACATCAAAACAGGAGGACCTGACCATAAACCTCATCCGTATCGATGGAATCATGGATAACGAGAAATAAAGATAAATATTAGAAGAATACGCCTTACCATAGGGTTTGCGATTGATAAATTCATATGTCATGGAATCATATTTATGCAAGGTAATGATCGGACACATTCTTCCAAGCTTTGCCGATGATACGTAGACCAAGAAGAACAAGAAGGAGCACTGAAAATACGAAATGGTTTGTGCAATCACCCAACCGCAATCCAATAGAGCTGTTTGGGGATGAACTTGACAGAGAGGTTCGAAGACAGTGTCCAACATTGAAAGACGAACTTTGTTATAAAAAAGTATAAAGACAGCCATTTTTGTATTACTTCCTTAGACAGAATTCCCCATGAGATTCAGACACCATTACATGCCCAAAAAAAGACTGTTTGTTGCACATTGTGGTCAGGCAGCGTCATTGGACTTTGCTTTTTAACGATGATGAGGGTCTAACTGTAAAAGTCAATGCTGAGCGCTATAGTGCATGATAACCCAGTTTTTCTGGTACGAAATCGAAGATATTTATGTACAAGGCATGTGGTTTCGACAAGATGGCGCAACTTCACATATGTACGTTGGATGTTTTGCGTGAAAAGTTCCCAGATCGCATTATTTCACGTTCTCGTAACGTTAACAGGCCCCCGAGATTAAGATAAAAGTCGTGTCTACACCAATAAGCCCGAAACTTTGGAGCAACTAAGAACCTACAGCCGTCAAGTAATATTCGAGATACCGCTCGATAATTACGAAAAAGTCATCGAAAATTACCTCGAAAGGTTTGACTACTGCAGAAGGTGTAGAAGCGTCCATTTAATGGATATTATTTGTTATAAATAATGAACTACATAATTAATGGCGAACCCCACAGGTGGACCAGTAGCGATGCAGTAAACTGCGAGGGTTATAATCCCTGTAATCCTGATCGTAACCTCACCGAACAAGAGAAAGAAGAATGAACTACATAATTTCCTTAATTTTTTTTTAAGTTAAAAAAAAGTTCGGAAGCCCAAATTGGATCACTCCTTACACAATGCTTCCTAGTCTTAGCTTACCCCATATCGACATCGTACAGGACAACTGTGCTCGCTGTTTCAGATTAGCACCTACTTGAAGGTGCTAGCGTTTTTTGTTTTTTAATTAAAGTGTTGACCAGGTTTTTAATCTTTGCTAAACGAGTCTCGTAAAAATACTTTTAAAACAAATCTACTTAAAAATTCAATTCAAATAAAGCCCAACTTCTACAAAATGATAGCAAGACTAACCCCCTTTCTTCCCTCGCCATATTTTTTTTAAAAAAAGCATCAACGTTTCATATAAATGTAAAAAAAGAAAATTTTAAAAGAAATATACAAACATTTCAATACTGGTAATCCAAATTTAATCCACATGTTGTATCCTTCTTGTCCCTCTTATTATAGTGGTCATTAAATAAATCCATAAAAAACTCAATCAGTTTCTTTATGAAATTCCACGACGAAGAGAAGTGTTACGAATCCGCTTTTCTTGTATTTTTCTTATACGTTTGGAATTTTATTTCTCCTTTTTTTTAATTTCCTTTCTTTCGTTTTTAAGACGAATTAGGCACAACAGGAAAGAGAATTAATAACATATACATAAATACGCGGAATAATATTTACATTAACAATACCAACTGTATAATAAGTAATGTAATACACGAATTTCTTTTTTAATTCTTTCACTTCATCATCACTTAATTCACTTTATTCATTTTATTTTTATAGAAATGCAATTTTCCGCTTTCGGATTACCACTTGTTTGATAGAAATCACTGCAAAGAGATAGAACGGATGAAGGCTAATAATCACTAAATGCTTTTCGCGCTGTCATCTAATTAAAAGATTCCGAAGTTTATCGACTTTATCTTTATCTCTTTACTGTTTCCTCTTTTTCACTTAATCCTAAAAAAAAAACGAAAGAAGAATAAGAATGGATTAATAGATAATTATTTTTGGAATGCGAAGATGGCATTTGCGGAGTGATGGTGGTTGGCCATAGGAGATAACTTGATATTGATAGAAAAATTCGGTTTCTTTTTTGACGATTGTGAATGATATTTTTCTATAGATTTCGTTTTAAGATCACAAAACCAAAAGGAAGGAATAGAACTGGAACTAAATTCACAAAGCCTGACAAAAACTCAAGGATTAGTGGTTTAGTAAACGCCGGTGTTTGGGGTCTCAATACGTTAGGTTAGGAAGAAGATACATCTTCTGCACCCTTTGCATAGATCGTCGCCAGTGAGTCTTAGTTTCAGTATGTGGCTTTTTAATAATTTGTGAACAGGGAGTTCACTATCAGAAGGAGAGTTTATTTGTTCTATTTTTATCGCACTTTGGGAAAAGTCTACGAGATATTTCACATGTGGCAAGAAGTTAAAATCTGGTGTTTGCTGTCTTTATAATGTTGGTGTACTATCCTTTTGAGATTGCAGTCAAATCGTTCAAGCTCGAGCGCTCGAGTGCAACTTGTCAGCTGTTTCGTTTCCTGCGACAACCCTGTGGCCGGGTACGTTATACTGCGAGCCAAAACCCTTGAGCTCTTCGCAACAGATTTTAAAAAGATTCGATTTCATTTCTGAAACCACCTGGCTGTCAGTAAAAATGGAAATATCACCCCGTGGCATTGTCTTCATTGAACCTAGATTGGTGGATTTCGTCACTTCCTCAAGGTCCGCTTGGAGAACACTGCTGTGGTCAGGGAGTCTGATTGAGCTGCGCATGTTAAGCGCTTCCGAGAAGACGCCGCGCCTATGTTGGTTTAGATCAGCCTTTTATTTAGCAGACATAACCCAAATTCCGATGACAGATTAGAAGTTCATATTGAGCACATTTATTGGACTCATTATGAGGTGTATGTAGGTAGTTGAAAGGTGAGAGGTGTCAAGTGGAAAGGCGGTAAGAGCCTACACATATCTCCAAAGAGAGTAAATAGTGCGTCAACTTAATATCAATTGTCCCATTTGCATAGACAGTGAGTGGACAAGATATAATCACGAATTGCACAGCGCCACTGACTTGGTTAGAAGAGTTCGAATTCAACGACTAAGATGAATGACACCAGGGGTCTGGCCCGAAGAGTCTTAGAATACATCTCGAAAAAACGGCGCAGTAAAATAAGAAAGTGGAACGCAACTAAATTGCTGTATGAAGTCGAGGCAGCCAGCTAAAAAAAATCTAGCTCGCTGGAAAGACTGGAAGAGCTTGACCAAGATTGCATTCCCTACTCTTTGCAAAAAGGAGAGCTCAAAACACCTACCTCATAAGAACTACTTAAATTGACCGACGGATATAGAAGTATGCTGTGGCTCAAGTCGAGATTCTGTACGGGTTCACCCAGGAAGTAATTGAATTCGGATTTAACACACACAATGTACATATCTATTTAAAGCAATTTTAATTTAATACGCATCAACATATTGCCTGTGTGTTGTTTGCACCCCATGTTGTCCTTGATGACGCGATGTCATTCCTTTTCATTCCATTACGTATCCATACATACATTCACAGTCTCTTATAATGCGTTTCACATGAATATCAACTTTCCCCTCAGCATAGGAGTATCTACATAAATGCACGAGTACATAACTACATATGTATATTTTCTTGCCTTTTTCTTGAGTGTAGCATGAATGAATGACTTTCATCCTCTATAATTTGAAACGCTCGTACGGTAAACATAATGCATAGCGTAAGGTAGTGACGTCTTGGTTTTGTCCACACAGTAACGTTCTCGTATGTATTACGTATCTAACATCTCTTACAGGGGTGTGATTCAGAAAGAGACCGAGTCATCATCACAAGTAAGAAATCCTTGTTATCCTTAATTTGATTTACTACCTTGTATTTGGAGTTTTTTTTGTTTTTCTATTTTTTGAGGATGCATACATGCATGCATGGGTATATAAGCGTACGTAATAAATTACGTGTTAGGAAATAAAAGTAGCTGCGCTTATATCTTCATTTTTCTTGTGATGAGGTTTAAAATAAATTTTAAAGCGTAGTTAAGATGTGTTTATTACTCACGTGCCATGAGGAGTTTACAGTTTCTGAGATTGATATATGTATTTAAGGTAGATACTTGTACATACATACATACATATGTATTGGTAGATAATTTCCAATGATGTGTGATTTAGAAATCTCTAGATTTTAAGGACTGCATTATGATTTTTATGGTTTGTTGCGAGAAGAATTACATATCTTAGGGCAATTAATTCAGTGGGTGGTAGTGTTGAATGGGAGGAAAGGGAAACTTAAGTATACTGGCATCGGTATAGCTACCTGCCGTATGACACAGTTAATGATGTCCTCTCCCGAAAAATGAAAGCATTAACAATGGTGGGGCATACAGGTACCTGAATAAGAAAAATTTAGTTCTAGGCTGTGATGCTTGCACCCATACGCATACGTTTTGTTACATATAAATTAGATTGGTTGGTTGCTTAGGGAGGGTAAGGTTTTAAAAAATAGGTCACCATCTGGGCCCATTGTGTTCCCCTCTGAAATACTGTTTGGGGAAAGAGAAGGCAAGGGGGATGTGTATAAAGGATGTTTTTTAACGAGCGCCGGTTTCCCGATGGGGATAACTGTTACACTAGTTGCCATTATTTTAGGCGTCAATGTTTTTTGTTTTCAGTAAAGTTTAACAATTTATCGTTGATTACACAGCAAATGCGTTACCAAATCGTGAAATATTATTTCCGATATCAGTGTTCAGTTAGACAAACTGACCGAATAATGGTCCATCTGAACGTGTTATTCATCGTGTTGTGGATAGATTCCGCTCTAATTTAATGGTACACGACATTAGGCCAAAAACAAGAACGAAACCAGTGTGTTCCGAAGAAACTATCGCCACCCACAGTTTTTGAAGACCCCAGTGGTATTGAAAACCCAAATTTGTCATTTCGCAGGCCTGAACAGAAACTTGGGCTTTATCCATGCAAAATATGGAACGTTTCTGAAAGGATTTTGGCCTAATTCTTTACAAGATTCAACTGGTGCAAAAATTAAAGCCGTTGAATAATGACATTTGGCGTTCAGTGTGATATAACATGGATTATGGAGAAATAGTCCTGCTTATTTGTTATACAATTTGAGGTTCTGATGCAGAGTAATAGGCTCCCAATATGTGTATTTTTCAGGTCGGTTAGAATGTTATAGAAAGATCCTAAATGAACATTCCCTTTGGGAGAGCGATCGGTATGCCTAATATACGAGTAAATATTTTTGGAAGGATTGGTATAGTTTCCGTATCTAACGAGTTCGTTAATCTTACCCTCGCACCAAACAGACGTGAATACCGAACTGCTCCGCCATCTCTATTAGACTATCAGCAGTACAGATCTGTTACTAAATTTAGGGGCACCGATTCCCAGGATTTGGTTGCAGCTTTCCTATCCGAAAAGATGGATCCGCCTAGAACACTTAAGAATGATTTGGAAGACGAAAAGACAGGTTAAGCCGAAGCTTATCAGCGAAAATACTTTCTGTTATGTTGGTGTAAAAATTAATCGACTCTTCTTCCCAGACTGATGGTAGAGAGACTTGGAAGTTTTCATCAAAGTTTAGACGTAGAATAGTGTAGACCACTTTGAGTTTACTTCAAGGCGAATGGTTACTCTAGCTGCTACTTGCCTGCTAAAAATGTCGAGGAGTATCAGATGAACCAGACTGTCCACTGCTGCAGAGTGTAAGAAGTGCTCTGCTTACAAATAAGCTGTACGTTGGACTTTACTTAGAATCGTTGTTTATGGCCTTATCTTAGGCTGACCATCATACTATCGCCGCATACTTGAGTGTCAGTTTTATTACCAAGACGTAGAGCCAGTGAGTCGTGGAAAGTTGCAAACCATATCTAAATTTCTTGAATTTTCGATTTTCAGCTTAGTTTCCTTTCCAAAGCAAAACCCAAATATTTTACTTTGTCAGAGAAAGTAAAGCTTATACCATTGAAAGAAGGAAGTCCGACGAACGGAGTTGAGTTTTATAATTCCTTGACAAGAGTGCCAGTTCAGTTTTATGGGGTTCAAACCATAACCATACCGAACCGCCCATCTATTATTTATATAATAAGCTTAGTTAACTTATTTAAAGCGTTTTGTAAGAGTTCTTTTAGCATAATAAGGTACTTTCTCGAGACACCTATAGAAACGTCATCTGCATTAGCAATCACCGTGCATCCTTTTAGCAATAGTTCGATAATCATGAAATTCAAAAGAAGAGGGGATAACGCACCACCTTGCGGCGTGTCCCTACTTACAGATCACTTTTAAAGACGTCTCACCCACTTTTAAGTTGATAATCCGACCAGTAAGCAGTAGATTAATCGGTACACAAAGTGAGCTGTCTACTTTCAGGTCTGAAAGTGCATTAAAAGCCACCATTGTGTACTTCTTATGCAACAGGCAATACTCGATATTGGGTACTAGAGAATGTACGGTAGTTTCCCCGGATTTGACTTTGCAACATGAATGAGTTTTTTTTGCAACACCGTTGCGTGAATAGATATCAATCAATCGTTCTGGTGATCATAGACTAATGGGTGTGAAATCTTTTGGATTTGAGTAAGAATATTTGCCAGCTCTGGGTACAAAAACTACCTCAATTTCCCTCTTTGCCTTCGACTGACTAATAACAGAAGAGAAAATGAGATCGAATTGCGTATCCATAAAGTAAGCGACGTCCCCTAATTCATTTCGTTCAGTATCTGCTAGGCAAATGCTACAAAGGATTTCAGAATTCAACAGGCGCAGCACATGCATACACCTATTATTCTATGGATTTAACATAAAGTGTGGTAACTACTTAAGTGAAAAGTGAATTAGCATTGAAACTGGCTTGTCAACTAAACTGCTTGTTTATTCCCTTATCTATTTCATTTTCCAGTTACGGATAAGATGTTTTTTTGTTATCGAAATTCATTTTGAATCACTTGATTGAAACTAGGCATGGAATTTATCGGCTTTCTTCATTGGTCAAGCAACAAGCTGACCGCACACAAATGCAAATTTGTTATTAAACTAATGCACGTCGTCATCAATAACACCACTATTCGTATTCAATAAAATTAACGACTTAATTATGACGATTAATATTCCCTTAGACATTTTTTTCATTTCTCATTTTATTTTTTTCTTATTAGATAAACATTTAGAGAAATAAAAACAACAACAAGAAAATGACTAATTATCATAAATAATTCCCCTATATCGCTTCAGTCGCACCCTTTTTAATCTTTCCGAGAGAAAATCACGACGAGATCTACAGCAGACCTACTATCTGTATCTCATGCGCCATAGTGCGGTTCAACAGAAAAAAAAAACTGTAGTCCCGCGCGCATAAATTAATTGTGATCATTTGTTAGTCAATTTTGTCACGATAAGATACTTACATATTATAAATATGAAGCTAAAAAGATGCTGAGATTCTATTCCACCACTAGTCAAGCCAGTGAACATTAAATGCGCATTTTTCAAATATTTTCACTATTTTTGAGTATTTTGTGTCTTGTTTTTGATTTGATGAGTTAGTGGACATTTTCTTTTAGCAATAGATATATCTTCTCTTTAAATCAAAATCTAAAATTATAAACGAAATGAAATAGAAATTCCAAAATAAAATTATGAAAGTGTATCTAAGGAAAACAACTTATGGGGGAGACACAAATTTTGTCACAAAACTGTTGTATCTATTTTATTTGATTTCCAGTTTTGTTTTTCTGAATTCAGATAATAAAAACCATACACACATACGTAGATATGTACACCTACCTATGTCATTGGGAGATTATGCAAAATTGAGTTGATGAACACGTTTAAGCTTTTAATTATTTTTTTATTTTTTTTCCCCGTTAGTTATCTAATGCGAATTGACAAATTTGTGAATTTATAACACCATGATTCGAAATACTTGTCAGGCATGTTCCGACATTTATTATGAAACAATTACATATTTCAGGGAAAGGATTTGTTCTGTGCGATGAACAACGATCTGATGACAAATTGTATCTGCGATACACAAAAATAACTTTTTTACTTCAAAAGCGTGCAAGTCGACTCGACTGATTTGATAAGTAAAAATATTTTTTACGGGTGCACAACACAACCTTGACCTTTGAAGGATTGGCTTTCAAATATCTGACGGAACGTTAAAAATAGAACGAGTACTCTGCTGCAACGAAATAGCTTTATGTACCTTCTTAGACACCGAACCGCTGGCTACCGTTCGATAGCACGACCAATCGGTAGCAAAGGTATCAAGAATTGGACCAACCAATGGATAAGATAACGTCCTCCTCCAGAGGAGTGTCATTGTCCGTACCTGCACTTAAAGGCTGTCCCCAGGGAGGATTCCTCTCTCCCCTCTTGTAGACATGAGTCACCGACAAACCTCAAGTAGTAGTGCTGAAGACTACCAAGAATACTAGCACGACCACTAATAGTGTCACACAAGAAACTTTACTCTTACTAAAATGAGACAGGTTAACTCCAAGCCCAACATCACAAAAGGCACCACATTAGTCTAAACAAATATTTCGGCGGTATCCTAGACAAACGACTTAACTGGAATTCATACATCAAGTTCGCCACCCTGCGTGCCACAATTCGAACGATTAATTAAACTTAATTCCTATAAAGAAATTCGTAATTTAGATAAGGAAAGCATTAGAAAGCTGGTGAGCTCACAGACCACTATGGCCTGGGTTACCACCTCAACAAATTAAATCTGCGCTCAGAGAAGGATTGCCGATTCTATTTGGAGAAGGACGAATCATCCCAAGACATTCTCTGTAAATGTCCGGCCCTACATTCGTTAAGAATATGTACGTCTCTCCTACAAAGAAAAATGCGTTCGTCAGTGGAGTTGCAAAACTGTGCTACTAAGGGCATATGTAGCCTTCACAATGGATGTGGTACGTCTATGACTCAAAAGCCTCCAAAACTCTTGATGGGGATGGTATATTTCCTACGTTAATACAACACCGAATTGATGTTCTCTACTACACTGAATGCTTTGTTAGATGGCCTTCATCTATGACCAAAGTCCAGAGCTAGAGGGAGAACACAGCCCCTTTATACTTTTAAAACGCCGCCCATGCGCACATGTTCACAACATGCCTTGTAGGAGAAAGACTTGGCCATGATTTCACCTGAATTGCCCTCCAATTGCTCAGTCGATTACAGGCCAAATTTGATGCTCTGAATTATTTACGACCATAGGCTTTAAATATTCGAACCAAGTACGAAACGATACCTTAAGGCCACTATACAGACAAATATCTTCAAATAAAAATTAAAAATAATTTCTGTTTACACCAAAAAGGCAAAACTTTGGCACTCAATACAAACGTAATTAGTACTCGGATTTCTTACAGTCTTCAGGTCTGGCGGCAATAAATTATGAATAATAATGCAGCGCATTCAGTTGCCGTAAATCATAATAACATGGCAGCTGATTCCATTGCCAGCGCATTCACCAGAGGCAACTGCAAAAACCTACGGATAACAACATTTGCAACAATTTTTCATCGCCTTAAATATGAACCTCGGTATAGATACATATGCACACACACGAGGAGTAGTGTGTTTATTAAAGTTCACAATGATTTCAAAGAAAATATCGCAGCATATCACACTTTTGTGTGGATTTGTGTATCATTACAATTCCAACTTACGTAATACCGCACAGATCAGTAGAGCTCTCTGTCTTAATGGCGCCAATTTTTGCATCTTGTACCTTTTTTTTGTATTCATCTGAAAGGAATTTTATCTGAAAGATCTTTTTTTTTCGAACACTCTTATGTTTATTCACTGAAGTTGACAATTGCTGATCACAAGAGAGTTAGTTATCCGTATCTCTTGAAACTCGTACTCAGTAGAAGTACAAGTATCTACGTATCCATGATTGCGTTTAATTTACTAACTTGATGGATATGTATGTTTTTTGTTTTATTATTTTGAGCTGATTTCCTGCGGTGTGTGCGATGCTGGCGGGGCTACTGTTGGCCACGGTCGGACGAAGGTATTAGTGCCACAAGTGAAAAATTATTTTGGCATATTGCCCCTATCTGTTCGCACTTCAGGCTGGGTGAATGGGGATGGTGGAAGGATAAAAAGAAACAACCATCGAACACATTTTCGAGAAAAGTGCATTATGCTTGGTAATAAATTGTACTGAAAATAGTTGTTTGAGGTAGTTTTCCGATAGTGATTTAAGAAACGAAAGAAAAACGAAAAGATAAACTGCAAACTGATTTTTCATGAGAATAATTCGTTCTCCTTTTTAATTCGTTAATTAATTACTTTATTTTATTTGATGGTAGAGATATTATTTTAGAGCAAAATCAGAGAGAGGAGAGTGGCTAGTGCGTCCACTTTTTTAATGGAAGATTATTGTGTTGCATAATGTTAGTCGCAGTTGGGAAAAAGCATTGCTCTTGACATCGCTGAAACACCTCCGTGACCGTGATTAGTAGTGGGATGGGCCGATTATAGATACCACATGTGTATCATCTGCTAAGGGGGCCTAGAGTGCCATTGGTCGAGATACTATAGTCTGCCTAAAACAATAACAAATACGTTCTTGATCAAGTACTTTTACATCCTGGTGGTATTCAGACACGTACACACATGTGATACATTTTTCGAAGAGACCTAGAGTTTAATGCCGCATACAAAAGACGTAGTTAAAAGGGTTCTTTCCCCAGTTAACAGTCCTAAATGTTTGTCAGACATTCTCGGGAGATGGGACCATCAAAAACTTGTTCGCTCTTTACTGCTTCGAAAGTCGACCTAACCGCTGAATTACGGGACCACACACATTTTTAGCTCGATAAACACTTTCGTTCAGAACAAAGAAATAACTTTTAATCAAAAATATTTTTATTCGAAACATCAATTCACGGAATATTTGAAAACAATTTCGGGCATGTGGTTGTTCTTGACGAGACACATTCTCTTCATCCAATTTTTGGTCACTTTTCCGAACAAAGCAGGGCGTGTGTCACAAGTACCACGAATTATGTTGTGCTTTTCTCGAAACCAATATATTTTTAAATTACGATTTCAATAAATCGATGGTTTTAGTCACTGAATTACGCTTAACACTATCCTGTTGGAGCCACTTGTCTCCAAGATCCATTGCCATCAAATTTGGAAACCCATAATCAGTGATCATAGCTCGCTTAAAATTGCTTTAAAGCTTATGACTTTAATTTCTGCACCAGATGGATCTTATACACAAGCCAAGATCTTTACCCAAAATTTTCCACACAGTGGAGGGGAGAGCCTAAATTATGTACTCCGATTGAAGATCAATCGATAAATTTGGATCTCCTTGCACACATGGTTTACAGCTGTGATACACTCTTCAATTCGCATTTAGAGCGTATACAATACAAAATCTATGCACAGTTCCACGAGCTTGCTCAGGTAGACCGCCATAAGAATCACGAAGTCTTCTATAAGTTTCGCAAATCGACGATCGTTTTTCATAGTAAATTGGGATAACTTCTTAGAAATCTTTAAGAATAAGTGTATTCATGATGATTTGCCGGAATAGACTTAACATAAATTTAAAAAATAGCGAGCCGAACGAAGACCCGGTTTAACAATTTTCCCCAATGAAAATTCTATTCAGCTAAAAAAATAAACTGAATAGAACTGAGTTCAAATTGCAAGTTCAGACGGTCCAGCGCCAGCGGCTCAATTTAAGGCAAAATGACATCAGTTAGCACTCTGCGTTATCGTAAATGAATTTCGGCAGGTACTATACAATATCAGTCAAAGATTGACAAAGAAGGTGCGAAGAACGCCAGATAGCTAAGATTGAAATGCATTTCATACTTACAATCTCTAATGCGTATAGCTTGCTTACTCCATTTAGAAAAAATCGAGAGTTTAAGCGTCAGGTCAAGTCAACGACGACACTAATCAGGTGGCGGTGAGAGATATTGACGAAAAGTGGACGTATCGGGGTGAGACGGTCGAGATTGTGCATGAATATATGTATATAAATACCTATGTATGTATGTAGGTGTCCTAATAACAGGCAACCTAAAGATGAGGAAGCATCTAAGGTTAAGAGAGCAATTTCGTCAGTATGCGGGCGCTCTATCGACGGTAATTTTATAAGACATATCTCGAAGCAAAAATTATTTCGTATAACTCCTCCTTCGATACGTTTGTACGGTGCTCAAGTGTACGGGCACTGTCCTTTTGAAGATGTTGAGAAGTTTCTACGTTACTTCCCTTAAACAAATTTATTGGGGAAACTTTTCCAATTGTATGCTGCATCTTGAAACTGGGACACTGGTGATGGCGCTAAAGAAGAGAGGTTGCCTAGGATAATTCGTAAGCAAATCTAAGAGCGGAATAAATCTTTCCATTACACCTGATGAACAATCAACACTTGTAAGAACGTAATTTAACATCTTCCTGGGTTTAACCGGTCATATTATGTATGAAAAATGTGCTCCTGAAGCTCAATTCTGACAGTACAGGATGTACTACAGCAAAATTAGTCACAACATTCAGGACAAAACTCCTTTTCAAACTGAAAGGCGAACTAATAAGACTTAACTTCATCCCACACCAACCCAAACTACCAATTTGATGCAGTCTCTGTAATCTTAATGTGAGGGAGAACATTTTTCATTTCCTTGCTCTATGTCCACTTGTAAAGGCGTTCCGCAAAACATATTTTTTTTTCAATACGCGACACTGACAAGGTTAGGAGTTGTATCTTTAAGGTCGCATATATTAGCGGCTCAACAAGTGAAGAAAAACTTGGCTTGCGATGCTAACACCCACCACACTCTATGGAGTAGCACCGATATTATATTAAAAACACTACAGGCGAAGTTTTTGTTCAACTACATATTGTTATAAGTAATAGAGGCAATAATCCCACCTTTGTAACGTTAACTAGAAAGAAAGTCTTAGACATTACCTTAGAGAATAGAGCTATGTAGAAGTTGTCAGCTGGCTAGTCTCCAGTAAGGCTTCACTATCTGACTATTGCTGGATACTATTCAACCACGAGGCGCTATCCGTGGGAAGGCCAGAAAGTCGAGTACGATAAACTATTCAAAATTCAATAGACAATTGATAAAATTAATGAAACCTCACCTCTACAGAAGCAGCTGAGAATGCACTGACCGGTTCCCTTACGCGACCCTTTGAACAATCCTGTCCGCTCAGTAGGCACAGCGGGAAAAAGTGACCACAAAATTATGGAGCTCATGAGCACCTCAAAAGTAGGGTGGAACCTCGATGAGGAGGAGGTCGTTGAATGGTGACTCTTTTGCAAATTTGTAAAGCTATCCAATGAGACATCTCGCCTATTGAAGATGTCGGTTAAGACACCAAAACGATGGTATCTGAACAGAGTCACATGAGGAAAAGCTGAACATCTTAATGAGCAGCCACTTTCCCGAATGCACACTAATCTCCGAAGAAGGTGAAGAAAGTGTGCAAAATTATAGAAAAGATAGAGAAGATAGAGAAGATAGTCGGAACAATCAAATTTTTTGCTCCATACAAGGCACGAGGAATTGAGAACATTCGATCTGTTTTGATATTCATGTGGAGTGCCTCGGTGTGCAGCACAACGACTATTGCAGTAGCTGCAAGGAGGAGAAAAAAATTGAATCTGTTCGTCACCTGCTTTGGGAATGATTGTTCCGCCCTATCCGTCAGAAAAATGAAAACTCTTGGTCATTACTTGTTCTCGTTACTGGGGTGTTGAGTAACTTTGAGCTGATGGATCTGAAAAAGAGCTAACTCTTGGGTCATTGCCTCAAAATCAACGTTATCAACTCATCAGATTTCATGTGATGATTTGACAAATAAAAAATCAAAAAATCCAACCTGAAGTTCTAAACAATCTTCAACAGAGCACTCGCGGTAAAAGTTCTCCCCACATAATTAACAAATTATAATAATTACATAAACATAATGGTAAACAACTGACACGACGACTGACAACCGGAATGAATTCCTCATCATCCTCCACTGATGCCTTAAAGATACAAATCACCAGTTTGTAACACTTTCTTAAATTCATTCATAATTCATTCATAAG
Organism: Blera fallax; assembly: GCA_946965025.1. Lineage (NCBI taxonomy): Eukaryota > Metazoa > Arthropoda > Insecta > Diptera > Syrphidae > Blera > Blera fallax. The sequence goes on along the minus strand of OX337248.1, from coordinate 22,069,455 downwards.
TCCCTCCCATCTGCTTCGGCTCCTCTCCAAAATGCCAAAGAACTTCAAGAGATCAAATAGGAGCAACATCATCATTAGTGTCATCATCTGAACATCAACAGCAACCGCATTAATATTCTATCTAATTCTCATTTCGGATGCAAACAGACGCAATTACGAGAACGGTTGTGTTAATAATATCGCTGTCGCAGCCTCTGAATCTTCCGCACAGCCACAGAATCTGCCGCACTAATTATTGTCGTCGACATCGTCGTCATCGTTGTTGCCATAGTTGCTGTAGCTGTGGTTGATGTTTTGGGTCTCCTTGTCATTCGCGTTCACGTCAAACAAATTGTATTGTTTGGCACACGTTTAGCACATATCATCCTGGCATAAGGCTAAAAGGCGGATGATAACCCTTCCTAATGCCGCCATAAATTTTCTAAAATTTGTGGAATTTTTTACCTGCTCTGCTTTTCGTTTCCTTGTATTTTTTGTTTTTAGTTCAATATGTTAACAAGCCTAAATTCCAATGGACACTGGCTAGCCAGTTTAACAAGAAAAAAAAATGTCAAAAAGTCGATGTGCGAAACGCGAATACAATTCGCGAAAACTTGTTTATCGTTGTAGATACATTTTTTTTGTCAGCATTGTGGGTACCCGTGCGCTCGGATTGTCTCACGTAAAACAAGTAGCGGCTGCTTGTGGTGCTGCAGCTACTGTTTGTCGTGAAACTGAATAGTGCCTGCACACGACAACACGTCGGTGTAGCAAATAGGTACCATATCTGTTCAGTTAGAGAGGAGAAGGAGGAGATGGATATGTGCGAGAATTTAGCTTAATTGCAAGATATTTAAGATTAAGATCCAGGTGACACTTTGAATTGCTGCTAGTGAAAGGATGGAATTAAAAAATTAAGTGCATACCTACATACTGATCTAAGACAAGAAATAGCTAGGAAAGTATTGACTTTTGGGACATAATAGGTCAAACAATAGCAAGGTTCCTTATGTATACTAATGAAATATTTTTGACTCAAAATAGAGTTTTAGGATCCCTAAAGTCACCAGAAACTGTAGAGAAAAAGATTCCACACGGTCTCCAAAAAACAAAAACAAATACTTGTCCAGGGCCTAGTTTCTCGCGACCGTTCACATAGTGACGTAGTCTCCCAGTTCAAGGAAATCGAAGAGATGTGTGACAGAAAAAACATTCGGCCATCCTACGGGAAAGCCAAGTAACCGGCAGCTGGTTATAAGATCGAAACGCCGGGTCTTCGCAATAGAAAAGGGAACTTAGCCATTTAAGAAAGGTGTAACCCTTGATAGTATGCTGATGTGGATAACTCGTACACACAGTGACTGAACTTTTATGTTCCAATGCTGCAAAACCTTGTGTTGTAACCTGGTTGTTCATATCGGCTGCCTGACTTTAAATGTACTCACCTTTACCTTTCCAATGATATTGTCCTCGATGACAATAGTGATTCGCTATGAAGGCACGGTCAACTCCTAGCATTTCACCATAGGTCCACGCTCTTAAACAAGTGTGAAGCCCACAGAATAACCAACTCAACTCTACACTGACGGTTATTAAAAGGATATAGGAACCCGCTCCGGAGTTTTGTGTAGTTCGCTCAAAATCAACAAGTCGTACAAATTCCCGGATGAAATATTTCAAGTCTAAGTCTTCGCCTTTCAGAGAGCAGAATGTATTAATTCATTCCGGGGGATTAAAATCTAAATAAATAGCCACGCTTATAATGTTAGGTTTAGCAGAATTCATTCTAGAGACCATTTGAATTAGTCTATTCTGAGAATACAAGATAGTACCTGGACCAATTCTATTTAGCAGTCCTTAGAAGGTATTACAAACCAACTTCCCAGGATGGAAGGACAGTCCCGACCTACCCTATGTACTATCACCGAAGAAAAAGACTTCATGGACAATAGGCAGTTTCGCCTTATTCAAATTATTTGGCTCGTATGGGATACTCTCAATCGTGTTGCAAGACTGAGCAATCCCTAGGTAGTAACGATTTTTAGAAACTGTGCCCTATTACACAAAGTATGTATCCCGATCCTGGAAACGAGTTAAAGTAGTATTCATTTCCAAAAAGCAGGCAATGCAATGAGACTTTAAATGATTCCAGATCAATTATCCAACCATCATTCATGCTTAAGAGGCATAAATGCATAACATGCCTCGCAAATTCTAGTGAGTATATCACTAAGTTTTGAGGTATAAGTTAAGGAAAAATTTACCGAAACAGATCTTCCTGAAGTGCTTGCGATTGAATAAAGCATACAATATAAGCAACACTAGGCCTTAGACACAAAAGCCGTTTTTAACAAGCCTTAAAAGAATTAAGAATCCCTTATCCGACTTGGTGTGGACGAATATCTAGATCAATGGATACAATCCATGCTGAATACCAGGATCATTTAGGCAGCATTAGTTAACAGCTATCAGTTCAAATTCGTAAACACTAATACATCATAGTGGTGAGTAATATCCCCACAGTTCTGCTCGTAATAGTGAATAAAATTCTAACTAGACTTGACAATGTGCTAATACTGCTGTCAGGAATGTTTTCTTCTGTGATTAGTGAGATCACTAGCAACTGGACTGTGGACTATATGACAACCCTTGTACAGAAGTAATATAATTATGTACCACTAAAACTAGAATACTTAGCTTTACCTTACCGCGCCTCAACGGACAATCCCTTTCGTCCCCTTCCAACCCCAAAGAGCAGCGGGCAAAGAAAACAAAGAAAACCATTGGCAAGAGGTGGTAACTTCAAACCAAAACTAACGATGTGAATGCAATCGGCCGTAGTATGATCTATTCTCCCATATGGCTCGCTCACTAATCTAGTGGCCCAAGGGTTATAATTTAGATAAACTAAACAGAGCGCATAAAAATGCGGCCAAAGGTCATGTCTTACGAAAGCACTTACTGTACTCTAACACGTCCTTTCCCATGGACTACACGACATCAGCATGACAACGTGGAGTGCGGTTAGACTGAAATGGTCTGCATTGTCGTTTGGCTACAGCAATATCCATGTAATACACTCCTGCAAGGACGGATAACTTTTGCAACTGACCACCTCCACAACTGTACTCTAGAACAGTCATTGCAACATCCCAGGTTTTGTGTAAGCATTCCAACTAGTGACGAGTGGAGAGAACAGAAAGGTGTTGAAAAACTATGAATCCTCACTAGCCTATAGCCGATTCTTAAGATTTAGGACAATGAAATCTCTGAGTAATAGAATCCCTGCCATTCTAGTCTGGTTTCCTAATAAAAAAGCAAAGTATGTATTGCTTTAAAGCAAATATTCCGAGGACTGTATGCCATAATCTTTTCAGAGAAGTTGAACTCTGCGACTGTTGAATGGGTTTTCAAGCACAGTTTGAGCAACATTAGAATTTCTTTGGTCAGGATCCGCCATACGAGCACGGAGATATCCTTTGTTATCAATAAGCATGCCAGTTTTAAGAACTCTCCGTATGAGCTTCATTTCGACCACAAAGTCCTTTCAACTTTCGCACAGTCTATGCAGTTGAACACTCACTTTGGAAATAATGTTTCAATATTTTCCAGCTTTGATCAGGCGTACAACGATCCCCAAAAGATTAACGCTGCTATAATATATCAAGCACTTTATTGTTTCCACCGTCGAAATAACACTCACTTCAAAAATGAGCCAACAGATAGCCCACCCTTTACTATGAGCACGTGCAATCGATCACCATAGGGTCTCACTGGCACTGAAATATTAAATTGACCACTGCATCAAATCAAACCGCCACATGCTTTCAACCTACGATTTCCAGTTTCATTCCGTAAAAAAAAAACATTTTCAAAATCATTATGAAACAATAATGTGGAGTTCTGTAGATGCATTAGCATATTGTAGGCGGAAATAAAGTGCTAAAGTCACATATTTACCATAAAATGAGATATGAATACAAAATGGGATATTTCCAAGTGTCAGAAAGTCTGGCTGTTAAGCTTTTAATTTATGTTTCCCTTCACACTTAAAAACAAGGAAAACTCAAGCGCACATTTCCAAAAACAGTCACCTATAGATACATAAATTTTTGGTTCAATGCAAGACATTGCTCCACATTTCAATGATAAATTCGCGATACCAGAAACGCGAATGACCCCAGCCAAACCAAACCATCATGATACTCCGCATATGTATATGAAGCTAGATACATACTTATGTACATAACAAATCTTTAGATTACCTTCAACAGATGTTTCCTCTTCAGATTTTGTAAACACGTTCTAATCCAACAAAATATCAAAGTGCCGAAAGCGATTATATAATTTCCTTACACGTGCTATCCGTAAATCAACAAATCTATGCGAATATAAATATTGCATTCAGTATGATGCTCCTGTGGTGGAGTACAATTAACAAGAAATTAACGCGCAAACACCCAATATCTTATGACACACTACAGATACACAATGGCGCCACAATTAGCATTGGATTCGTCTACTGGATAACACTTAATCTATGATCTTTAATGCACGTAATTATCAGAATTGGCAATTTGAAATGCTTTGAAATACTTTAAGGCCTCGTAGATACAGAATTTTCTCTTTAAGATACATTCACTTTAAGATACAAACACAACAAGAATAAAGCAACAACGATTAACAAATCGGTTAACACAAATTATTTTCGCAGATACTTTTTCTTTACTTCCTTCGTTCACTTATCTACTGGCATGTACCCATACGTGTTTATACGCGTGTGTGTCCTCGAAGAACAACAAAAGGATCTGTAAAGTAAAAATTGTTGCCTGCATTCGCGCACACCCGGCGCAGATGCTCGAAATTCCCTTTGGATTGATGGAATAATATTTTTTTTTTTGCTATAAAACGCGCACAAATTCATATACCGTCGATTTGTTTTGTATCTCACAGATGTGAAATCATTCCTGAATCTAAAAACCGATCGCTGACATGGAAGACGTTTTTTTAGAATCTATAAAATTTCGCAAACAAATTAGATGCGAAAAAATTTACATTTGAATAGGAGATTCAAAAACGTAAATGTATCTACTCGTAGTGCACGATAAAACAAAATTATAAGAAAGCACATTGGTGAGATAGATGTGTTGTTGTTGATGTTTTGATGTGTGTACAAATAAAACGTAAAAACCAAAAACGCAAAACTGAAAAAATAACTGTTCTCAGTCAGACCGTCTGTATCACAACGTTTTCGTGTCGACAGGTAGAGCGAAACTGAATCATTTGTATCTGTGAATGGGAGCACGTAGTAGCAGAAAGAAACGGCGAAAAGCAAACTGTGTAGATACACCGACAGGCCACATAGCTGTATTCTGTGTGTTGTCTTGTATCTATGAAGGCTACAGCTGGTTGTGTTGGTCGAGTTTATTGGTGAGGAAGGTTGTGGATGGTTGTAGAAAGACCGGAAAAGTGTTGCCGATGTTTTATTATAAAAGTACTGCATGCTGTAGCATTTATAATGAAATGTAACTTAGTTCAAAGCTTTATTAAAGAAAAGGATATTACATTCTATATGTACGTACATATGTATGTACATAATTCACTATACTATGTTGGGTTAATTCAGAAGACGTAGTCAGTGGGTATTGACTTGCAACAAGTAAAATGCTACCTCAGTTCTCAGTTCAAATGTAAAACCAATCAACCCGACTTTTTTCTTGTTCAATAAATTTATCAACATGACGGAAATAGAAAAATAACCCAATTGAGACTACGGATTTGTTTCGGTTTCGCATTACCAAGGAACTAGAGATGTTGATTGCGAAAGCATTTTTACTCTTGCATTCGATTACATTGTGAGGAAAGGCAGGACCGATCTCTTGCATGATACAGGATGCCAAAGTTTATGAGTCTTTAAGGTTTAAGTTAAGTTGACTGTCTGTATCAGGATATACGCACAATTGAACCAGAAGCGGTCTTTTGTGATATCATAAGCATATCAAGGAGGAAGCTCATGAAGTCTAATGACGCCAGTTCGCTGAGGGAATTGTAGAAGAGAGACCATAAATGGAGCAGTCTTCCTTGGAAAAGGCCGGACAAAGGAGATGAAGGGTGGTTTTCTCCTTCTTGCAGAAATCATTTGAAAGGAGGCTCATCCTTTTGGTATGTTGGCCTATTAGACGTAAGGACACCGATTTGTGATCGCTTTTGCGCAACCAACCTGGCACTACATTTCTGATCGAGTTCAGGTTAGATGTGTCTAGATATGTGACACGAAGAGCCATTTACCCATCTGTGGTTGGTTCTGCTGAAAAAGTCCACTTTAAGTAGACGTTTTCATGTAGCGACTGGCATACCCGGTTTTGCCATTCAGGCAGATTCCAGTCTTTTGTTTCCAAGTAAAAATCTATCGATAGTGTTTTCCTATAAGAATGGCCTATATGTGCTTCGCTGATTTTCGTCTACTTTGCACATCCTACAGATTTGGTTACTTGATATTCGCATGACCATACTTGTAAGAAGCTTTTTAACTTGGAGGATCAGACTATTGAAAAAGTTGATTGTAAAAAGTTGTTGGCATTTTCCCTTTATATCCAGCAAAGATTTACCTCGATATGAACGCGCTTCGCACGTTAGGTTTTAGTAGTCCAAGCTAATGTTGGGTTTTAAGATTCCGATGGGTGTCAGCAATAAGTGATTGACCACTGACTTATTCAGTCTTTTCTTACTAGCTCATTAGCCTTCACATTTCCGATAACACGCTAATAACCTGACACATAAGTTTGAGACATTGTGGTTAAACTTATTGATCACAGTGAATATGGTAGCTTTGAACTGCTTACCGGGATATTTGAAGTTCGAGTTCCAGAATATACTATTGAGTTTTTCATGGTCCCACCTCTAGTAAATGCTTGACAAACAACCAAAAGTAATAACTGTCATGGGAAAGTTTCTAAATTCGTCATTCGGAAATGACTTCAGGCTGTACATTCCTTGCATTTAAACAAAAGAATATAACATCCACGACGACAGGAATGAACGTTTATAGGTATTTCACGATTGCATTGATTGTTCATATGCATACTCCTCATTGAAACATTTTGAGTGTATTCAAGTTAGTAGTTTTTCCTGCAGCTAGTCAATGGACCAAGTATGCGTAAGCGAGAATGAAGTTCACGATGGTTGGGTACATCCCGTGGATCATGACTGAATTAAGTCCCTTTAACTATATATTCGTACATTCAAGGTATGAAAAGAAGCGTAATTATATAATTTGGTCTCAATATGGATGATTGGACGGACATCCAACAGGATGATGCAACATAACAACCAGCCGTTAAACAACTATAGGGTGTTAGCTTAAGAACATTTTATTATATTTTTTTGATACTTAGCTCCAAACGTACTTTAAACAAATTTATGTTTGCTAGTTCGGAAACACTGCAAGCCACTTATGTCAACCATTCATAAGAACCAGTAGCGCTCAAGAAGAAAATCCTCTGCCATTTGCCATCATTTGTGTACGAATATATGTGCGATTGCACTAGTGTCGGTGTGGTGTGACAGACTTCGGCAACCAGCCGATCTGCTTCGGTTAAATGATAAATTCTCCGATGTCTTCCGAAGGTTTCAGTTCTTCTTCGGTCGCAAGAGCAAAAAAAAAAGGCGAATACAGCCCCTGCTGTTCTGCGGCCACTGCCACAAACAACGTAGTAAAGTGGTGTGGAAATGGGGACTCAAGAGAGTGGCAGCAATATTCATCGCGGTGCGGATGACGTATACGTAATCTTAAATGTGCGTCTATATCGTCATCGTGTCATGAAGAGATTTACTCCATCCCCCCCTCATCCTTACACCGTGTTGTCGTAACTACTCGTACAAATGGGACGAGTCTCGTTAGCCATCATTATGAAGGCTTAGGAGAAGGAGGGGGAGGAGGAATACTGTATAACCGAAGTTATATACACGTATGTATAAATATGTATGTTTTTAGATACGAGTCCTCACATCAAGTACCTTGGTGGAGCAGTACCTAAAGAAGCGAACATGTACTGTAGTAGTAGCCGTAGTCTTCGTCTCCACGGTACAAGTCGTGGTGGACATCGTCGTCGTCTGCGACACGGTTGTCATCCTAGAAAAATTAGTAGACTGTATCTGTGGTATGGCTATGCATATGCCGACAAGGATTAAATTTTCAACTCATTCGCCGCCAGATGCTTTAGAATGGGAAGATGCTCTGGAAAATGTGCAACGCAGTTGTTTTCTATTCCACTCGGTGTTCGTTGGTTTTCCGTTCTGTAAAAAAGGAGGAAATGTATCTTAAGAGTCCCGTCTTTGTCGTTGTCTTAAGAAGTTTCTTGTAACGATTAGAGGTTACCGTATAACTGCGATGTGGTGTGAACAGAAGTGAGTTCTTTTTGTTTTGTTATATATAGATGCAGATGCAGATGCTTCTTCTAGTCGTTGGTACATTGCATTTTTTATGCATGGCTCTCGCTAAAGGGTCAAAGAGAACAACCAACATTTCGCAAGAAGATGAAGTTTAGTTCTTGTTTATATTTTACTTACCTTCTACATGTAGCCATTTGAACCGGATGTCTCCATAAATAACACGTGATGTTAATTACGTAATAAGTAGTATACCTATGTATGTATATCTGGTATGAAGATGTGTTTTATTAAAGCGGAAATGGATTCAATGGCCGGAGGCAATGATTGAACAAAGTTTTTAACATTATAGTTCGTAGCTACGTACGTCAGAGGCAATCCAATGATGATCCGAATCAAAGTAAAATTTAACGACATCAGTGTAGAATGGGCGTACGCAACCACAGAGGCAAAAGACGACGGTATTAAGGATCTTTGACAAGGTGAATGTGCCAAGTATGACATACCGACCGTTACCGATTTCAATGCAAAAACAGAAACAACGACAAGAGCTGCTCGTGAGATTTATGATCTGATGCGAAAAGAGGAATACCAACTTCTCTGAACTTTGGAATTAATAGGTTGCGCGAATTCCGCTCTAAAATTATTGTTAAAGGTGAAAAATATATCCGCCTGGACTGCAATGCCCAAACAGAAGCCTGCAGACCCGATAAAGGGATTCTATTAAGTTGTACAATCACAGACGATTCTGAGAAGTTGGAATAAACACCTATGCAGAGGGCTGAACAGCAGCAACAATTAACAACCCGCTATCAGCGGAGTTAAAGTAGCAATATCTAACGCCCAAGTTGCTGCTATTCACAGCAACGTATGCATACACAAACGCATGCAAACACAAACTATGCCTGATGAATAGAACCCCAGCCTCAAGCCGAGAGGCCTTCTGAACTGGGCCATCAGAATCTCTATGAATGCATAAAGTCTAAAATCCACCATCGATCAGATGCTCGTACTACGACAGATCTTAGGCACAGCCCAGGAATTTCAGATGGATATGAATCACGTTATCGTCTTCCCTCGGGATCTACATAGTCATACCGAGTTTGGGTGTTCGCACTAGGTTCACCAATCCAAGTCTATAGGGCTTGTCGTAGGAGGGTGATAGTCTTCTGCACCACACTCAGGTCAAAACAGTGCCATTGGCTAAAGGATACATATGTCCTGGTCATGTGGATACCTGCACAGTTAGAGTTAAAGTTTAAATCATAGCTCGATTGGAATACGAACCATAGTGTGGACTTGATGAAGTATATTAGTTCATTTTCTGGCTTCTCAGATAGTTCTTCAATATTCTGACAAACTTGTCTTTCAATGAATTTATTTCTCTAAATAAAAGAGAATGTAGCCTCTAGGATGTCCTTGCAATATTAGGCTTAATCATTGTCAACAGTGGGATTAGGATCACCTGAAGTAGAGATGTGTGTTGACTTCACTACATTTCTTACCTGTTCAGTGATACAGACAACAGCGTGTAGAATTGGTCAAGACTATACCCATGGTTATCGCTAAGCACTTTCAGGTTCAGCTATGTAAGTATGTTACGAAGACTAAGCAGATGATGACAAGTTTGTGATGCATCTATGTCACGAAAAAGAACCACTCATGGATATGCATTGGAGTGAGAACAGCTCACTACAGCTGTGTTCTGAATGTCATTGTGCAAGGCGACTGTACCAACGCACTGAAACTTTTTCGCGGAACTCCAACCACAATTCCCATCAGAGTGAAGGAGGTCAGAAAGAGGAATCTTGAGTGGCAAGCGTAGGAGTTTCAATGAATTGAACAATGAAGCTGACCAGAACTCGTGGAGGTTGGAGCACCAGGTGATAGTGAGAAAAAACTAAAGAACTTAATAACACCCATGTGTCCAAGGATTTCTAGAAAACATTATCTGTGGGCTGTTTCCAAGAGAACTCATTGAAGGACCAACTATTAGAAAAAAATACAACCAATCTCTGTGGTTACCGTAGAAGAGGAAGTCGTAGCCACTAACAGATTACTCTTGGGCTATAGTACATTCCCAACGGACTTTGTTGGGTATTGTGGTGCAATAACCTTCGACATCCGAAAGGCATTCAAGTCTATGAAATAGAAGCATATCTTGAATGCCCTTCGAAATAAGACGATACTAACAAACGAGTACCTCATGAAGAAAATGACGGGTTACTTCAGGCGAAGGATCCTCATATATGACATACATATGTAGATGATGGAATATACTGTCAGATGAGGGTGCCACAGGGTTCGGTTGAATACGATTGTGTCTTTCGCAGACAATATTGCGAAAGTCATTATCGCCAAGTTGCTGGAAGAAGTGGCCCCAAATAAGCAACGACGCACTTGGATATGTGGGCTTTAAATAATCAAGCCATAGAAAGGAAGTGGTACTAATTAGTACCAGAAAGAAGAGGGAAATAGTATGTCTTATGATAGGAGGCACAATATTACATCGAAGCATGTCATCAAATTCCTGGCCGCCATCAATGACACACGGCGCAAGCTCGTTGCACCTCTGGAGTATATTTCTAACAAAACGTCTAAAGAAATCAAGTAGAACACAGCCGGCGACGGCTGTTTTGGACAGATGACCAAAAGGAGCTGAAGCCATAAAGGTTAAGTAGTATGGTCGCTTTGCGAAGATAGAATATGCAGAGCATTTAAGATCTAGCCTCGTTTATTGTACGATTACTTCCAATTGGTATATTGGCCAAGGAGTTTCCAAAAATATATGAAAAGAGAAACCAGGAATGTTTGTTAAACGACATCGAAAGAAAACATGGCGGAAGATGCGGATCATGTATTCTTTCACAGTCCGCAATTCGAAATCGAGATGCAAATAGTAGGGAGTAAGCTTGGAAGGATACCTATGCCTAAGACCATAGGTACGTAGTACAATACTTGTAGTACAATACAATGTGAGTGAAGCAATTGTTTGTACAACCTTGTGAAGAGCTGTCTCCGTGGATCTTCTTTCGAAGCATGTGTGCAGAGATTTCGATCGACAGCTATGATTACTAAAGACTATTTCTTGTGCATATGTAGGTGTAGGTGTAGGTGTAGGTGACCAACCCCTCCTAATGATAAATTGATGAAAGTAGAATCCTTCGCGGATTCATTGCCTTGCTTAGCAGCTTTTTTTGGTTTCGGCTACATAGTTTGCTTGTAAAAATTGAACTAGCCCAGAGTTACCTTGCAGTTTCTGAAATATAATGGGCGGCATGCCATGGAGGCCAGGACATCTGACTTAGGGGGAGAGAAGCAGTAAAGTTACTCACTCTTGTTAAAAATAGGTACGATGCTGTACGTCATGCCTTAAGTACATCCAAGAAAGTGGGTGTTCATTAAAAGCTCTAGGCATTTCACAGACGACTCTGTCCAGTTCGCATCTGCAATATTGGGTACGTAATAGAATAACCATCTTCGTGAGATCAGAAAGGCTCCCCTTCACAGTAGGGAGAGGTATGTTTTGCTAAATTTAGCAAGACTCGCGACCTAATCTTTTTATTTCATAGCTTTATGAAACTAGTATTGTCTAGTATTGCAACTATACTATTTGATTACCACTTGCTCTACTAGTAGAGACAAATTTCTTATCAATTTCAACATTCTAAGCCATGAAAGTGCCATGTCACTAGCATGAGATAAGACAACTTCTTATTTCAATTATCATGCGTGAATCACTCTCTGCTGTTTCAAGATTGCAAAGAAAGAATAAATCATAAAAAAAAATCACAGTTGGCCTTAATCCTAGTCAGGTACATTTTTAAGCGTATACGCCTTTATCAACATTTAAACTATCACACAAACAAAGTTATTACGACGACCAAAATGACTGCAACATTAAATTTGCGATTCCAAAAAGCCAGCCAGAAATGAAAATAAAATAAGGAAGTCATCCAACAGTCGTCCTTCCTCTCATCTTTTGAAATTCCTTTTCGTTCTTTTCGGCGAGAGCTAAAAAATTTCCAGCATACGATTGGATTCCACCGACAGTATAAACATTTTGGGTGTTGTCGCCGCAGGCAACTAAAGTGCCATGATTATCTCTTCTTGCAGCAGCATGCAAACACATTTAAGACGCAATATGATGTCCAGCTTGAATCGAATACAGTTAGTGGAGTAGCTCCACTTACATCTCTCAGCAGGATTTTTATAAACTGCATTATATACACATTCATTGCATAGTTTAGGTATACGAGTGCAAACTTGTAGACATTGATGTATGTATCTAGATACATGGAATGGAATTGGAACCTCTCTTGAAGGGTTTTCTTGCAAATTGAAGCATGAAAATACAATTAACTGAATCTGGGTTGCCATTGTGCAATTTAAAACGAGCACTGAACTGAAAATTACTGGTCAACCATTTCTTAACTTTCTTTGTTACACGCATACTGGTGTCATATTTTGAATATGTTGTGGGAAGGAAATAGTAAAATTCTAACGGAGAAGAAGGTTTCAAGATTTCCTAGAATATTCAGTGCAACAAACAAAACAAAAGCAAATTAAAGTCCAATAAGTGAAGCTTGAGTCTTTAAAAGGTCTTTGAACAAGGCCGGGGCCCTTGTTGTAAGAATTCTTCGCCACCTTTATCTATAGCTTTTAAAATTTTTTTTTAATGAGACCTACTGCCTATGCAGCTGCTATTAAAACAGCATTTCAACTACTGGCGAAGTCTTGGTACATGGCGGCAGACGGAGATGTGGATCAACCCACCCAGTGCGGGCAGGGGTAGACCTACGGCTCCATAGGCATAAACAGGCTGCTCTCTGTACGTCTTTTGATTGGTTTCGGTGTATGCTATAGTCCAAATGAACGCGCCGCAAAACAGTAAAGGCCTGAAGTTGCATAGCTCACTTACTTTAAATAATTTTTTGCAATAATAAACAGCTATGGTAGCATTTTCAACGCGTTCTAAGAATTTGAGGTCCAGCTTAAATTTCTGTTCAAGATAAGAATCAGGTATTTAAGAAATGCCAACGTGTTCAGTTTTGTGAGGCTTTACCCGTAATCTACAATTTTTAGGCCGTTAAGAGAGCCCAGAAACTGCACTTGGTTTTCAGAGACAGCTGTAGCAGTGTCATCTGCGTGGGCAATCACCTTGCAACCTTCCCATTCTAAGTTTAGTAACAGCTCGTTTACCACTCTGTTCTGTAGAAGAGGAGACAAGACATCACCTTGTGGTATGCCTCTACTGACAAATCTTCAAATGAAGGCACCATCTAGTGCTGTATTTAGGATCTTGCTGGTTAGCAGCTAGTGGTTACCCTAATCAGTATCTATCTGTAAGTTATGATCGTATGCTATGTGTCTTTCTATTAATCCCTCCAAGAGTTTCAAAAAAAAAACGAGAATAGACTTATTAGTATGAAATATTTGGGGTTAGCATGAGAGCTTTTTTCCGCCCTAGGTATAAATACAACGTTGAATTCTATCTATGTTCTAGGAATGGAAACTAAGTCTAGATAACACCCAATGAAATTTTAAAGCATAAGTGCAGCCGTCATCTATCCCTATCCCGCAATTCGGAGCCCTTAAATATTTGAATTGCAAGGTGGTCACAGCAACTGATTGAATAGTAGCCATATTTCTCAAAAACTGTGCAGCGGAACTAACATTTGTGCTTTGCAGACTTTTTCCTATGCTCTACGAGCAATAAACACGTTCCTTCCAGATGGAAGATAGCTCGCATTCAACTGAAAGACAACACACTTTTCAATCGGCACCTTTAGTAGACGCCACAGAATCATTGTACCTAACGAATATTGATGAAGTAAAATGAATTATGAGTCACAATTTGGGAACAAAAAAATGAAACGGTACAAAAAGGCAGTGAGTCATTGGAAAGAAACTCCTTATGCAAAACTCATGAGCGAACGAATGAATCATGTTTGTATGGATAGAATCAGTTAAAGATATCTTTGGGATATACCGAAAGGCTAAAATCTATTTAAGCCATATATGTACATACGTATGCATGTACTTACATACATATATGTACATTTGAAATTTTAGTGTAAATAAAGCGAAGTTCACAAGAAAAGAAACTACCTACATATATTCCCGGCACTAGAGCATGCACCTTAAAACTTCCTTCCAAAGGTAATAAATAACCCAACTGCTCTATAAAACCGAATGTTGGTTTCTTTTTAAATTAGTCCACATGCCCTCACTCACACTGTTCTTGAAAAAAATAGCTGGCAGATCGGTGCCATGAGTGGAGAAGATTGATTGAACATGATGAATTGGGCGGAATATTCCGTGCCTTTAGTCTTACATCCAAAATTACACCATTCCCAATGTAGTCTAGAGCTCCTCTCCAGAAGCTATCAGAAAATGGTGGACATCAGGGTATGGAGAGGACTCGTCACTTTTGAGTATAGTCTACAGATTGTTTTCATTGATATATGGTGTAGACGGCAATGGCAGGTTGTGATTCACGTCAGGATTTTGACAATATTCCGATGAAGGTTTAAGGTAGAGTTGGATTTCATGTGCAAGTGGATAACGCAAGTCTGTTCTGTTGTGTATCGCTATGTTAACAAAATTAAAGCTTTCTTAGGTAATTTTGCCAAGCGACAGGAGCAGTGAGCGATGCTAAGGAGCTCTACTTAGCCAGGAATAAGCTGTGTATGACTATGAGCTCAAATATGGTAGAGAATCATTCTCAATAAATACCATGATGGTATATAAAACCCGTCTACATTCTGTCCGAATCGTTGATGTGGTATGCGCCTACTTGACAGCATGTATGTACTCTGTCTTGCCTTCGTTTACCGGCCCATTTTGGTCGGCTCTTTGCTTGCAAACGAGGTTAGGGTCTCAAATAAAGTCTGACAAAAAGTTCGACTTTCCGCGAACTTGCCCCTGACATACTGTTGGGTACAGGTTCAATTAGGTTCACGTAATTTGCGCATGCGTACCTACATACATATGTACATACATATACATAGGTACTCTGTTAATGCAAGATATTTAAAAATAGTTTAGAAGAACAGAAAAAGTCTCCAACCCATTTGTACCACACCACGAAAAAGAAACTGAAAGATAACCACAATAAATCCCCGGCAGATTGTGTGCATCTCACACAAATACCACTAAGAGAAGGAAACTCACTTACCATTAACAAAATGTCAACCATTTTCTTGCTGCAGCAGTTGGTCTCCTTTTTTCTCTATATCCTGGTACACATTTAGTGATGCGAAGAGAAAAGAATTGCAAAAGGGACGAACAAAATAATAATAATTCGCTTGCATCGAGATAAGACTCTTCTCTATAAGAGTATAATAGCATTTCACTTATGAAGTTGCATCCGATGCTGTGGTTATTAGGGTTTGCCTGACTTTATTTCTTCTTTTTCTCAGTTTAGTTGTACACAGATGTCCTTCCATATAGGTATCTTGAAACTCAATAGAATCAAGCTTATGTAGGCTAAATTATTTGATGTGAAACCTACGCACATAAATACAATAACAAACTATACGTCCTCTTCTTGATAACCCATCAAGTGAATGTCCTCAACTAGGACATTCTCAAATCATAATAATTTTGTATAGGTACGTGTGTAGCTGTTGGTTATATACAAGTCCTATTTGCTGTGTGCGCCGCATTAAGACAGGACAAATTACCTATTTTCAACCCGGCCGTCGTGTCTAGCCAGAGCAATGCAGAGAAAAGTTTCATCTATGTACTGCATGACTGTCTGGTTGTCTATTTCACTGTATCTGTCTGCCTGGGCGCAGAAGGACTTCAGTTAAAGTCACACACAAGAATTATGCAACACCCACCCCACTTAGTCTGCCAGCCAAATAAATACACAGGACACTGTCCTCATTGAGAAGTATTTCTTCGAAAGTATCTATCTTAGTGCATTTGAAATGAAATTGATTTTATCTGCTATAAAAAAAGATAGAAAATAGATAGATACACGTACACGTGTACAGAAACTTTTTAATATACGGAACCGAAAATCGAATTCTCTGAATTGTAATCCTTACATCAGAAGTTTCCCCAAAATTGAATCGTCATTTTAAACTTACCAGCTGTCGGTTGGTGGTGTTTGTGTTTGATTTTCTTAGAAAACTCAATTTGTAGTGTGAATGACTTACCTGAAATGAAAGAAAACAAAAGAGATACTTAGCGATAAATCAAATTGGATAGCTACAGTGTTAAGATAATAATCCAGATGCATGACAAGGATTTACTTGACTTTGCAAATGTTTTCAGGGAAAGCACACAAGGAAGAGAGTTAATGCGCCATTTTCTTGTTGCACTCAATTCAGAGATGTAACGCACCAGGCTCCTGGCAATGAATACAAATGAGCGATGATGAATGACATCGTCCTTTTTTTAAATGTTGTTTTTAGGTCCACTTTCGCGACATAAGCATGGCTGAGATAAACTCTTAGATGAGTTAGATATTTGATGTTAGTGCAGCAATCTAACAAGCCTGGACCCTACCAGTCGAGCTGTTCAGACAGCTGAATATAGGTTAACAGGTTTTGAAGGAAAAGATTCAACGATGAGTCTTCGGAGCTGTACAACGACATCGACCTAGTCTTCAGAGCAAAAAGACTCTTCACTTCGACACACTTCCTTCCTTTAACAAAAGTAACATCAGAGCTTGACTTTTGCTCTCAAGTTTAGAGCTGTGCCATAAAAAATCCACAAACGAGCAGTGTGATTAATAGTGGATCCAAGACCAGCATTCAATTCAGCAATATGACTGCAGGATTCCCATCCAGCAAAAGGTTGAAGTATCTATATTAACAGATGGTTTTTCAGGCGGGTGTATTCTCAATAGAACTAAACATATTCAAATCCTTTCTGGACCCTGGCCCGGTCTAGCCGTAACTTCAAGATCACTCTCCTCTAGATTCTGGGCCATAAAAACATAGAATGGACTGAAAAAGGCGACGAACTGGCCAGGTGTGGCTCCAATCATCGTGAATTATCTGCGAAGCAAGTTCATCCCGCACTTGAAATAGTGCAGGAAAAAATCTAGTGCAGGACCTAGGTGGACGAATTTGACGAATTGCGTCAAGATTTGGCCTGCATATAGCAATTCCAGAATTGAGAACTTACATATGTACTAGTTGCCATATACATATATATTACAATTTATTGTTTATTATTATAGTATAATGCTATAATAATAGACAAACAAAAAGGACACAAAACATTAAGACCGAGCCCAGTAAGGTCTTAATTATGGGTTGCTGGAAACACTTATTTAGATTGATAGCTATGAGGGCTGACGTCTGTAGTATTCTGTTACCTGAGTAAGCTGGAGTGAAATCCGGTTGAAATGGCTTTCAGGTTAATGCTACAGGCGCCCCCGTCCCGTTAAAACTATGGCAGGCCTCAAAGTACGTTCAATGTTTCGTCACCATTAGGTTGGTGGTGTAGGTGCAGATGTAACATTCCTGCTTAGCACCGATCCGGCTCTGGCTCATAACCCCATAAGGGTCTGTGTCAACCCTCGCATGGCCTCACTGCATGCATAGACAACCATGCGATCATTAGGTGACTACACATCCGAGCATTGATAGCGGCTTTGAGTGGGGACCCAACAGAAATGACTACAACAAACAAAAACCAAAACAAACACGAGGAGAACGAGGTCAACGGAGAGAACCCTTTCCAGAGAAGCTCGATTATAAGAAGATCGCCGGCTAGACAGCTACCAACGCCCCAGAGGAGTCCTGAAGGAGAAATGACTCCCCAAAGAAGCGCGACAACTGTGCTGGATTCAAACACCCAGCCCTCTGTGTTCCATCGACTAGGTGAACAAATAAAAGTCCTAGTGGAAATGTTGGAGGATGACAACCATGGGATCATTAGGTGACTACACATCCGAGCATTGATAGCGGCTTTGAGTGGGGACCCAACAGAAATGGCTACAACAAACAAAAACCAAAACAAACACGAGGAGAACGGGGTCAACGGAGAGAACCCTTTCCAGAGGAGCTCGATTATAAGAAGATCGCCGGCTAGACAGCTACCAACGCCCCAGAGGAGTCCTGAAGGAGAAATTGCTCCCCAAAGAAGCGCGACAACTGTGCTGGATTCAAACACCCAGCCCTCTGTGTTCCATCGACTAGGTGAACAAATAAAAGTCCTAGTGAAAATGTTGGAGGATGGCAAAAGGCGCTCCATCCACCAGCCAATGCGGGACGCAATCGAGAGCATCAAAGCGCTCTATGAGCTCTCAGCGATTGAGATGCATGATGACAAGGCCAATGAAGTCATCCGCAGAAACAACGCCTCCCAAACATCACCATGGCTGAAGACGATTTTGGAACCCAAACGAAGGCCGGAACCCAGTAACGAATCGCCGAACTCGAAACGCCGGCAAAAGTCGCCGCCCCCAGTTGAAGCAAAGAAGGCACCCCGCAGTGAGGAGGAGCCCCGGAAGGACGGCAAAGCAAAAAAAAAAGGAGAAGGTCAAGCCCAAAAAAAAGCCACAAAGGACGGGCAGGCCACAAGTAGTACAAAACCCGTCAGCGCGGTGACCAACGAGCAGACTATAGGCGACGACAACGCTTGGTCAAAAGTTGTCAGAGAAAAGAAGAAGGATGAAAAGAAACCAGGCAAGACCACCAAGGTAAAACGCGACCGGACGCAATCGTGGTGGCAAGCAAGGGAGAACTTTCATACGCCGAAATACTCCGCAGAGTCAAAGCGGATCCCAAGCTCCACAATCTGGGTGAATCGGTCACAAAGATTAGGCGAACCCAGAAAGGTGACCTGCTGTTCCAGCTACGCGAATCTGGTGACAGAACTGAACAATTCAGGGGCATAATTGGCGAGAACCTTGGTGCAGGGGCGGATATCCGCACTCTAACGCAGAGATTCACCGAAGCAGACGTGCTCAGCCTTCGAAAGACCTATGGAGGCACACAGATAGCGACAGTGGGGCTACCGGCAGAAAAGGCGAACAAACTGCTAGAGTCCGGTAAAATCAAAGTCGGCTGGGTGAACTGCCGCATTCGCGTTCGAAAAGCCCTCACCAAATGTTTCAGGTGGCCACACGGCGCGACAATGCAAGAGCGAGCATGACCGATCCAAACAGTGCAGAAACTGTGGAAAAGAAGGTCACATAGCCAAGGACTGCAAAAAGTACGCACTATGCTTCTGGTGTTAGTTTACTACGCCAGAAAACGCCGGACACGTAGCTGGTAGCAGCAAATGCCCGGTACTAAAGAAGGCACTGGCTAAATTATCATGATGAATATAGCCCAGATAAAGCTAAATCATTGCGCAGCCGCGCAGGACCTTCTGCTGCAAACAGTAAGGGAAAAAAGGATCGACATAGTCCTAATAAGCGAACCGCATAAATCCATAGATGGAAGTAGCTGGATAGACGACACCACGCAGAAAGCCGCGATATGGACCTGCGGGACCTATGCCCTGGAGTCAGTCGGCCACCCGGCTGACCATTTCGTATCTGCAGGGATTAAAAGTGTGCGCTTCTACAGTTGCTATGCGCCCCCCAGTCTACCTCTATCTGAAGCTGTTGGACGACTTCGTAGCTGACGCGCGTGGGAAGCACCCAATGATTATTACCGGGGATTTTAACACCTGGGCTACCGATTGGGGCAGCAGGACCACAGACGCAAGGAGAAGAGCTCTCCTAGAATCATCTGCATCACTGGACATTAGTCTGGCCAACAACGGCGCAGTGGAGACGTTCCGAAAGGCAGGCAGAGGGTCAATCATCGACATCACATTCATGAGCAGCTCACTCCTGCGAAAAACAAAATGGCGGGTCAGCGAGGACTATACCCACAGTGACCATCAGGCGATCTTATTTAACGTCGGCGAAGAGAAACGCTCTTTGACAATGACATGTTTGAGGAAATGCTGAGCACTAGCGCCACAACGAACAACGGATCGGCGGAGGCTCTTTCGCATCAGTTGATCCAGGTCATCACCACAGCGTGCGACGCAGCAATGCCCAGAAGGTCTGTTAGTAAGAGAGGCGATCCCTGCTACTGGTGGACTGATGAGATTAAAAGGCTCAGAGCGAAGTGCCCACAAGCACGACGCAGATCCCAGAGATCCAGAGGCAGACAAGATTTCCAAGATCGGCTAACCACCTTTAAATTGGCAAGACGTGAACTGGAAAGGGCCATTAAGGAGAGTAAAGCAAGGAGCTTTAAACGGCTCTGCGACGAGGCTGACTTGGACCCCTGGGGCATAGCATGTAGAGTGGTGATGAAGAAGCTAAAAGGCAACAGAGGTCCACAACTAACCTGCCCGGCAATGCTAAGGACTACAGTAGAGCATCTATTTCCCCATAGACCAACTGCTATGGTCTCCATCACGAGGGAGATCAGCATGAAGCATATCCCGGCAATCACGTCGGAAGAACTCGTTTGTGCATGCAAAAAAATCGGAGACAGCAAAGCACCTGGACCAGATGGCATCCCGAATAGGGCAGTCAAGGCGGCTGTTAAGACGAGGCCAGACATATTTGTAGCAGCTATGCAAAAGTGTCTAGAGGAGGGGGTTTTCCCCGCACCATGGAAGCTACAACATTTAGTACTGCTTTCAAAAGGCAACAGGCCTTCATATAGGCAAAATCATATAGCGTATCATCTATGACAGACTGCTTGCGGTAACGGAGGAAAACGGAGCCCTGTCAGTCCATCAGTACGGCTTCAAAAAATCGCGTTCTACCGTCGATGCTATAAAGGCGGTAGTAGTTACAGCAGCTGAAGCAATACAGGGGGAAAGGTGGAGATTGGGGACGAAGAGATACTGTGCAGTAATAAAGCTAGATGTCAAAAATGCGTTCAACTCGGCGAACTGGTCGTTCATTAGGAGATTCCTGGCCAGAAGAAACGCACCGTACTACCTGCTGAGGATAGTCACGGACTACTTCAGCAACAGGAAGTTTAGATACTAAATACTACACTACAAATACTACAGCGTTTCCGCGGGAGTCCTTGGATCTCTCCTATGGAACATAATGTACGACGGAGTTCTACGATTAACACTACCCGAGGGAGTTAAAGTGATTGGCTTTGCTGATGACGTCGCAGTGGTTACAGTAGCCAAGCACGTTCATGAGGTGGAGTATGCCACGGATGAGGCAGTCAAAAGAATAAAGGAGTGGCTGGAGTCTGCCGGTCTGGAACTAGCTGCCCACAAGACTGAAGCTGTCGTCATAACCAGTCGCAAGACGGTGGAATACGCGAACTTCCGGGTCGGAAACCAGACAATCAGGTCAAAAGAATCCCTTAAGTACCTTGGAGTCATGCTCGACAACAGGCTGCGCTTCAAAACACACGTAAAGTACTCCAGCAAGAAGGCATCGCTGATGCAGGCAGCACTCTCTCGAATGCTCCCGAACATCGGCGGGTCTGGATACACCCGCAGGATCCTGCTGTCCAGGGTGGTCAGCTCTGTCATCCTATACGCTGCCCCAGTATGGGCGGGTGCACTGGCGACGAACGAATGCAGGAGGAAATTATCATCAGCATATAGACTCTGTGCAATTAGAGTGATTAGCGGCTTCCGAACGATATCCGACGAAGAAGCCTGCGTATTAGCCGGAATGGTCCCCATCGACATCATCGCAAACGAGATGCAGAGGGTGTACCTTAGGAAAGGGCAGCATGGGCAGAGCTGTGGCAAGCCAGATGGGACAGCTCCACAAAAGGCAGATGGACTCATAGGCTTATTCCCAGAAACATGGACAAAGCGAGAGGGAACTGTAACGCCCCTGTGTCCAGAATATCCAAACGAGGAGGAGGATGCGGAGCATGCAGTGTTCCACTGCATACGCTTTTCAGAAGATAGAGCAAGCCTGCCAAGTCCAGAAAACCTCGTAAGCCACATGACGCGATCGGAGGGTGGGTGGACGGAGATCTGCTCATTCATAGTGTGTGTGCAGAATGCGCTACGAAGAGCAGAAGCCTTAAGAAGAGCCCAAGAGGCGGCCTCGGAGAATAGAGCATAGTTGCTAACCAGCCCCGCGAAGTAATACCTAACGGCAGTCCCGCGGGGAGAGTGGTTGATGAGTGCAGAGGTGTGGTTTAGTACGTAGGCGCGAGGATCTCGCGAATCGTGCATGCCAGTAGTACGGGCTACTGGGATCTATGAAGATTCTACATCCATTAGCGCAAACCATAAAAAAAAAAAAGTACGTGTGACCACCCAATAGGTACGCAACCAAGCTTGACATTCCACATAATACCCACTGCCGAAGTTGTGGAGATGCAAACGAGAATTAATTTTTTTTTTCATTTTCTTTGCGGATGTCTGGAATTGGTCAAAGCTAGGCATCGCGCACCAGGCAAACCGTTCAAGACCTCTCGGATATCTCAGATATAAGATTCAACTTCAGAGGCTGGTTCTGAGCTTTTCCGCTTTTTCTTTTTAAAAAAATTATTGGTCTCAGGAGTAGTGGTCTCAAAACGAAGCCCAAACACTAAGTGCATGTTCTCCTACCGAGATACCAGCCACTATACTTATGTATCTTCCTAGCTACGAGTAGTCCGTTTTTGATGTTGGCGGTGTAGAGCTACAGGATTTGTAGAAGGACATCAACCTATTCAAAAATATCTGAGGTTATCGCCTGAGATACGAGTAGATAATGCTCAAATGAATAATTGCCAGCATCTTTATATGGAAAATTAGGCAACATACACGGACCACAGTATTTGGTTGAACTAAGACTATTTATCCGAGTATTAAACAAGAAGATACTGTTTTTTCAGTTTGATTACTTTTTAGTGCGTTGGTGTTAAAATGCATTCATACGACTCTATCTGGTAGAACAATCCTGTTTACTGATTTTATTGCACTCGCAATCGAAAATGTTCGCCTTCACCGCCCGCTACGCGATTAAGATACATGTAACACCAATAAAAGCCATCAAACCGGAATATGTTTACCATATAGGTCACCTCAAAAATAAATTAACTCACATCCATTAGCACCATGATTATGCGTGTCGATAAAACAAACTTTGGCTCTATCACTTAATGCGCCACATTCTTCACACTTCTCATCCTCAATCCGAAGAGAGAAAGGTTTTCACAATCAATTTACATATCTATTAGAATCACTAGCCCATTGCCTGGCTTGTGATAAGTTGTGATCATTGAGGTTAAGAAGCGTAACGATTTCGTGGGAAAGACTCTTAATTCTTTTACCTAACCTTTCATGTGTTCTGCTGCGAATCTATTCATCGCACCGGAACAAAGCAGAGCGGTGTATACGATTGTACTGAAGAAATACAACACCATGCTCTACTAATTGCGCGTATCCTTTCCACACGACATACAGAAGATGGCGTGCAATTCAAGGAATATTTTTTCCTAATATTCACAAGAAAATATTAGTATCTACCTATGTGCAAAAGGTACGAAAATTAATTTACTTAGTGACCCCGATCCAAATTTTTCCCGCCGTCTGATAATTTTCAAGGAATACAAGCCGACCAAGGGAGACGCCAACTTTGGAATTTCTGAATTACCCTAGTGCACCGCAACAAGGCTATTCTCCTTTCTCGGAGTGTAACTTGAACAAGTGCACACACTTCCTGACTTGACCTGCTTATACCAAAGGGTAGGTGATGGGCGGTGAGAGATTCCTTCAGAGGACGTACATACATATATTTTTCTTGGGAGTTGCAGCAACGATTTGTCCACTCTTTATCCTTTGTGCATAATTAAAGAAGAAATGAGTGGTGGGCGGCACAATGGCACCTCGAGCTCGTTTTAAATAATGAATATTTCAACAATGCTACTGGTAGACGGTCGGGGAGTGCTTAGCTATCGATAACGATAAAGTTCCTTGAAAGCAATTATGCAGTTAGAGGTGTTATAGATATTTCTATGGATGGTTCGGCAACGGTAGGGCTTAGAAGAATGGAGTTTTTGTCCTTTAGTTGTATTCAATTTGATAATAAAAGTGCAATCTCACGATTTCAATTATAGAACTGGCAATGAATTGAAATGATTTCGTGGATTTTTAATTAGAACTTTGACTTTGGAAGGTTGAAAATAAATTAAAAGGATTCAAATGATCGATGGGACTTTATTTCATTCGACCTTAATTATTGAACAGAAGTGCGAAGGCTATATGTACGAGGCCCTTTTTTGTGAATTGTAGAATTTATCAGTTTAAAGCAATTTTTGCCACTGAAATCAAGCGCAAGCTAGTTCGATGCTGTCGCTAAGAATTTAAGGTTCTTAGCTTGCAGCATAGAATCATTCTCTGCTGGATCCCTGTGACAGGGATATAGCCGGAAATATATAGCTGCCGAACTTGTAAAACAAGGATCTGCACTAGAATCGCAATCGAGCACTCACAATGGATTAAGCCTGCACTCTATAACCTCAGAGAACGAGTTCAGAGTAAGGTCCTATATCAAGGGCGCTTTCCCCAAAATGCGACGAAGCCAGAACTGTTGGTTGGTTCTTTTAAAAAATGCCAGAAAATCGCTGTCAATGTTAAATAGGCTTCACTGGTCTAAGAAATCACACAATGAAACTTGAACTCAACGGTTACAATATATGTACATAGAAGCTGCGGGTACAAAGACGCTCATGAGGATGCACCGCACTTCCTCCTCCACTGTCTAAGCCTATGTCACTTGAGAATATCAAAACTTTTGGAAAACATTACTTCCCGGACATACAAAAACTAGCTGACGTCTCACTTAATAATCTTTCCAGGTTTCTGAGGACATCTAGGTGGTTAGCGACCCTAATCACCAACGAGCAGTTGCCCCATGAGTACACAAGGACTTAAGTGGGATAAATCGAGTAGTTTTTCGTTTTATCAACCCAGCAACCAGTTTTTTTTTTTAATTTTAAAAGAGCAACCAAATCCAGCAGCAATTCCTTTTTGGTGTAGTAGTTGGAGAAACTCAGATTCTATTCGTTTCTCTAATATATGTACGGATATGTACAATACTTGGTGGTTGTGATTGCTGACCCGTTAGTGGGTCTTGAATTTACTCTGGCTAGGTTACAAGCAACACACTTGCCACTACACCATGGCCACCTCTAATTTTACCTACTCCGTTTAAGCACGGAGAGTAGCCATGGGGTGTTTGGTGGTGTCCTTGCCTGCTGATACAGGTTGGAGATCAGCGGCATCGCCTGCTCTCGATGTCGAACAAGCAGGTTTCCGTTCGGGATCCTTGTGCGTGGACCCCATAAAAAGTTTACAGGCCATCATAGAGCAATGCGTTGATTATAGATTTCCGCCTCATCTGCTATTTATTGACTTCGAGAAGGCCAGCGACAGAATAAAATGGGATTTCACATCGTGTGTCTTGTGCAGAAGTGGTATTCTCGAGAAGCTCCGTCAAGAAGTAACTGTCAAGAGTCCTTATTTTTCTGTAAAGAAGTAGAATCCCTGCAGTAGTCAGGGATGCTTTGCATCAGTACCAATGCCAGTAACCACTGACAACCCATGTATAACACGACAAAGCAAAATCAGGGAAAGGCAACACCATTTTTATGGTTTTACTAGTGGTCTCATCGTCAATGAACTTACAAAGTTAAAAATAACTCTCACTAAGGAAAGAGCTTGACAGATACACATACAACCCTGACCCTTCCTATCAAGTTCATCTAGAGGCAAATAGGGTCACCGTATTGGTTCTGGATATCTAATTTAGTTGCTACATGCAGATCTAATTAATAAATTCAGGGCTTTAACAGCTATCTGGTTCTCAATGTATAAAGTAAATACACTTTACTTTCCAATTATATTGACTTCAATGATGGATCTTGTATCCTAGATAAAAGTACGGATTTCAACGCTGCAGTCGCTGTGACAGATCATATAACATTTCACAGTAAGTTCCAGCTTACTACTAGCTCCAGAAGGGTACTTTCTATTTACTAGTAATGAGTTAACTCATAGGAGCCATTTATTGTTTTTTCTTTGACCGATTGTAGCCTCGCATTAGGATAAGATGTTGCTCATACGTAATTCTGCTAGAGCCTCTAGTCATTTCAGTTTTTAGAAAAAAGAATCAACAACGAACTGCACGAGTTATGCCCTACATCAACCTAATGTGGTCTCAGGAGGACGTCCGTAACGCGTCACAATACGCGCGAAAAAATTGAGGTACGAGAAAAATCATGTGATTTGATACCATGAGTATGTAAAAAAAACTACAAACAATTCCTGAGCTTAACACGGGATCCAACGAGTTATTGTCACTATAGAGCCACAACTATCCAATGATGTCATCGAAACTTTCATCAAAAAGAGTGGGTTTAATTCGAAAACTAGGTTAGGTTAGAAAAGGTTGTGTGATGTACATACATTATTTCCCTCGGAGACGTTAAAGGCCCATTGTGAGTACCTTGGAACCCAAATAACAATTGAGTGAGCTTATTATCATTTCGATTGTTTAAACGGTAGTTGGTGCCCTCGATCAATTTAAGAAGATTCGATATTTCCATGTCTGCTAGTTTTGGCAAGTTTTCCAAGAATCCTAGTCGCCATGGCTGAAAGGCGAGTCAGTCGGATAAGAGATATTGGATCGTCTTTGTGTCTTCTTCGCTTCGCGGCTCCTGCACAGATCGTTGGTTTCTAGATTGCATTTGGAGACCATGGCTCTGATGGCGCAGTAAACTTGAGATTATTTCCGTGAGTTAGCTCGTCTAGAGCCATATGGTTTTGTGTTTTCTTTTTGTTGAGCCCTGGCCATAGGGTTCGAGTAGTGTTGCAATCTCTTTTTGAGATAGCTGACCTCAATCTTGTTAGCTCATCCGTCTTTTCGTTCCCATTGATTTTGCTATGTCCGGGAACTAGAAGAGCTTGATTTAGTTCTTTCCAACAATTCTTTTCAACCTTGGATCTTACTGTGTTAGATAAGATCGAATTTTAAGCGGCTTGACTGTCTACTCTACAGAGTACTCGTAGTTCTATCTAAGGATGCAATATTGCCATCTTGTGAGCATCTTGCTGTTTTTCTGTGGCTAGTATTTCCGCTTAGAAAACGCTGCTGGAATCGGGTGGTCTTTATCAGTTCTTGCGACGGTGTCCATTTTAGAAATTCGAAAACTCAATCCAACGCTCTTATTGGGACACAGTTTGCCCCAATAAGTCAACGGTGAACATATAAAATATTTAAATGCAAATTTGCTTCTATAGCTTCAAGCCACAAAGGGGAAAAATTTGGAACCGGAACTGAATTCTGTTTCTATCCGCAAAGCAATCTGTTTAATTACGATGAACATAATTGAAAAAGTGAATTATCCATCCATCAACCATCATGGTTCGTGCTGCATTCTATTAAATCAATTTCATTACACATCCCCAGCATCTGTGTCTTTTCAACCAACCCCTAGTGACCAAATTACCAACCCATGTTTGTTCGGTATTTTGTGTAACCACAAATTACAATTGCACTGCCCTCGAGGCACATCAGATACCGAACAGACAGACGACGACCTTGTTGCATAACATTTTTGGTAGAATGTGTTGTGCAGGTCATTCTCTGTATAGTATGAATGCCCCGCCATGTTTGTTATTAATTTGGTTAAAAAAAATTTTTTTTTGTTAGGTGTACTCGTCCGGGTGGGGGAAAAATATTCGAGGACATATCCAGGTCAGGGATTATTATTTTTAATTTCGGGTTATAGGAGCTATAAAGTAAGATGGTATCGATTATATGACTGAAATGCGAGCACTTGGTGAGCTTGGATACGCATTTTGAGGTATTGGCGGGTGACTTAATATTACAAAATTATTCACGTAAAAAGAAGCGGTTCTCGGCGTCTTCCTGGATATAGAGAGAGCTTCAACATGAAGCTTAGGGCTATAGTGGAAGCCCTCTGTCGACACAGCAAAAGGAAACTAATAAGTAACTTCATTGAACACATGCTATCCAACCGGATAATAACAGCTGATCTTGGCAGTGAAAACAGGAGAGGTAGTGTCCAGAATGGGACCCCTCAAGGGGGAACTTTTTTCACCCTTGCTGTGGTACTGGTCGTGGATGAACTTCTGAGATCAATGAAAATAATGGGTTCAAATGTAGAGCTTATGCTGATGACCTCGCATTCTTAAATACAGGACTGCACATCACGAAAAGTTGGGCGGACCGCTGCGGCTTTGGGCGCCAACTCTGAAAAGACTGACATGGTACTCTTCTCGACAAGATACAAGCTAGAGGGCTTCTGGGCCCCGCTTTAAAGGGGTATAAAATTTGACCTAAAAAACGAGGTAGAGTGTCAAAGTCAACTTGGAGAAGAAATCTAGAAAACAGGATCACGGAAGACTGAATGTCGTATTGGATATGCAGTAGGGCTTTAGGTAAGGCGTGGAGTTTGAAACCGAAGATTTACACTTGTATCGTCTGGTCCATCCAACTCTATGGAGAGTTTGTATGGTGGCCGATAGCAGAGAGGAAATTCACACTTTCACTACTATCGAATATCCAACGTATGATTTGCCTAGAAATTGCCGGTTCCCAATCCAGTACCCCACAGGAACCATGGAACTAATGGTGAAAAGACTGAAAGGGACTGGCTGCTCTTAGACGCAAGTCCTAAGAACATTTCTACGAAAAAACCCTAACTGGACTTTTAAAGATGAAGAAGAAAACCTTGTAGTAGAGCCACAACTGGTGCTGGGAATATGGAAAAAAAAATTCTTCTGCAGACTGTATAACGGCGACGAAGGTCAATATACTGCTGAAAGGCAGAATAAAGCTTTAAATATAGGCGATGATAGCCACAACTTCTGCCACCCTAACCATAACGAAGTGAGGATAGAAAGCCAACAAAGCTGCTGGGCCTAATGACATACTGGTCGAGCTGTTCAAAGCAGCTATAAATGATTTCGTAGAGAGCACCCACCTCCTTTTATTTGCAGGATGACGATGGATCAAGCCCGCGCTGTCAAGTGACTTCTGTAACATCATACTGAAACAATTGTGCAGACTCTATACAAGAACCTAATCATCCCAGTCCAGCTTTGTGACGCTGAAGCATGGACACTGTCGAAAGTGGATGGAGATATCCTCGATCGTTTCGAGAAAAATTCTTTGAAAATATTCGGACCCATTTGCTTTGACGGGCTATGTGACTACGCGTTAGTCACATAAGATGGCTAGGACATCTACAGCGAATGAACATCAATGCTCCGACCCGCAGAGCCTTTGAATTAAACTCGAAGGGACAATGCAGTAAAAGACGACCTCGCCCAAAGTGGCAGAGTTGGGACAATCTCTACATACACAGATACCAAAACGACAAATACTTCATTATACGCTACGCCATCATAAGTTCAATGGAAACGGATGCAAGCAAAGGGAAAAGTAAACTAACAGTATCATAACACAATCTTACCAGCAAGAAACTCAATAATCATTCGTTGTCTCAATAAAGGATTGCACATGATGTTTACATCCTTTGCTTGTCGTTTCTATCTTCTCCAAGGGTTTTCCTATCATTGACTCTCCTTCAGCGAGCTACAAATACTAGTATTCTGGCAGAATGTGATCTCCACAAATTCATAAAACTCTACCACATGTGCATACATAAAATATCTGCGAGGACATTCAAGAAAATTGATGTTCTAAAAACAAAATCCCACAAAATCTATCCAGGATGCGAGTTGCAACTTCCATCGAACGAATGCAGACAAATTTCACTCGCATTCAAATAGGATTTCAATTTGAATATGCTTATCCTTATGTCTGGGCGTACTTAGGCATCAATTTGCTTTACTTTAAGTAGTGATCTGTCGTGCCATTTGATGTTATAATAAAACTTTGCAAAACTTATGTGAATTTTGTTACCCCTAACACTCAAGAACACACACACACCACACTTACGTATCTTTTCACATCGATTTAACTCTCTGTCGTATTGCATCACAGACATCGTGAGCGCAATGACGACAACGACAACGACGTCGACAAGAATTGAATTTATTATCCAATCTTATGCATAAAACCTGAATTGAAATTGAAAGTTTTGCTTCTATATTCGGATGCAAATTGAAGATGAGGGGGAGTAGCGGGTGATGCGGATGAGTTGATGAGGAGAAACACTTTGCAGAGCCAGGTGCAAATGCAGCTTGATCTGTCTGTTTATCTGCTGACTATTGATTGCATTTGTAGCTCAATCTGATGAGGTAAAGTGCGTATCCGAGGTGGTCATTCAAAATGGCACAATAGCCCGAAGCCAAAATGCATAAAAGTGAGTTGCGTGATTAATATTCAGTTTTCAACGAAGATTGCCTGTGATTTACGAGTATTTTTCTATTAAATTTATACGCCGTGTTGGGCTGGGTGAACCTATTGGATTGTATCTGTACGAGTAGATGTAGATATATTGATAGCAGTCGCATGGTGGCTAATATGGCAAACACTTGGCACTCGTTGAATGCAAAATTGGCGGCTCATGATTTATTCAGAGGCAAGCGATTGCCGATTGGGCAGTACCAGTGGAGTAGAGTTGTCGGGGGAAAAGAATAGCTTATTGGATGTCGTTTACATTTGACTTTACCACCAGAAGGTAAAGAAATGCCATTCAAATATGGCAAACACTTGGATTGGATAGACTAAGATGGAAGTGTGTATTGAATGGGAATTCTAATCCCTGGGGAGGGATTATTATTGTCACGAATTTCGAAGGTATGGTACGAGTATGAGTGCTGTGCTGTGCTGTGCACTTGAAATGACTTGAAAAATTGTAAGTTCAAACGTGTTTCTTAGATAACAGATTCATGTGCACTCACTGATCCTTGGTATTTTTCGAGCTTATGTTCTTTTTCTTTTGATGAAACTTTTTCACTTCACATTAAATTATGAGAATGTCTATATGTCGCTCAATGTTTACCGTTTTGCCATGCATTATGTGAGCAGAATTTGTTACAAGGACCCCGTGATAGTCGATAGTCGATAGTCGCATTAAATCATGAGAATGGCTTTAGCCTTATTTTGGCTCTGTCCACTTCTTGGCGTTATCTTTGAAGCATTATCTTTGCTGGTGTGAAAGTCTCTCCTAGTTTTCCATCCAGTTGGTGTGTATCACTTTTCTAGTTTTCGGCAGTGGAGGCTGCTGTTGTGCCTAAATACATGTAGGCATGCCCTAGGTAAAGTAAGGTCAGGCGGCCATCCAACGAAACGGATACACTTAGACCAACTTGGTTCCCTTTTTTTACCACATGATCTGGTAAATACCGTTTCTCGTGAAACTATTTTGACTTTTGGATAAATTTTCATTTTCTTTTGATATCCATATCGGCAATATCTTGCATGCTTTTTAAAATCTTTTCCCCCAGAATAATTTTCTTAAGGAGAGGGCTGGGCAGTTACACAGCAAATGGAAGGTTGTTTTTCGTCGATGTAACTGCGGTAAAAGTCATTGGCCGGAATGACCTCTGAGTGCCCCTATTAGAGTACCGATGTGAGCTCTGTGATTTTTAGCAGGCTATTGGTTTTGCGTCGACTTAGCCAAGACCAAGTTCGTTTCGCATGGTTGCACGTATCAATAATGCTCCATCCCTCGTTAGCCTGTTTCAGTGCTAGTATGGAGATTTTATTTATTGCCGTTTCTATTGAAATATGGGAGTCTTCCTCTGTAATTGGAAGCCCCTCTTTGGTGCCTTTGGGTAGGTCGTCTGCTTCACACTTTCCCTGAATATCGCTATGACAAGGAACCCAGCATATACTACGGTGTAAATAACGATGGCAGGATCTAACACCGACCTCATCGACAGCCATTCAGCAGACCTACGAATAGATAACACTTCTGCTTGTGATCCGGTAGTCTGAAAGGCTTCAGAACGATCGAGAAGATAGCAGCCCCTACGCCATCACCTGTCTTAGACTCGTCGCGTCGATATAAACTTCCAGTGCATTTTACCATTTGGATTTATACTGAAGTCTAGGAACGGTAGTCAGTGAGTCCTATTCTGATGTCATATAGACTTACGATTTTGGCGTGCCCTGAGGCATAAGATCATCATTCTCTCAGTCGCAACGCCTATTTCATTTCTATGTCCCTTGGGTGGATATCCAAATGTAAAGCGTCCTTGTCTTGACAACATCCGTGGGGTTTTTGCCTTCGTAGAGTGCCCAATGAAATAAGACGTGCTTAACATGTTCGGCTCTTTCGTGTAGGCTAAGGCTGTCGCTGCCGAATCGGCATATGTATGTATGTACATATGTGTATTATAAAGCACTCATTTCCTACCATCACCTGGAGAATGTAAAATTACATTTTTCTATGTTTCCGGTTTATCGACGTCTCAAACTAACAGAGTATGAAAAGAAAGCGGTATTCATCAGCCCGCGGTAACATTCAACAACCATGCTTTAGTGTCCAAACTTGAGATTAAGTACCAAAGGGTCATCACAATTGCAAAACTAACTAAGATGGACACGATATAATACTCGTGTGTTTGGTTGTGACGCAACCGGTGGAGATCGAGTCCCAACCTCTGCTTCTTTGGGGCAAGAAGGCAATTAAGTAGTAAAGCCCTCTCTCGAAAAAATCATCCCAGTTCTGCTTATGCCGCAAAGGCGTGGACTTTATCAAAAGTAGACAAGGTTGCTATTGGTTATTTCGAGAGGAAACTCTTCAGTGAATTTCATTCCCGTCTCCATAGACGTGAGTGGAAAAGGAGCTACAACAACGAACTGTACGAACTGATGAAGGCAGAAGGTCCAAGGACTGCGGTGGCTGGGTCATGTAGAGCATACGAACCACAATGCTCCGGCCCCGAAAATTTTCGAATCCACCGAAAAGGGACGACGCAGTAGTATAAGATTGCAACTCAGATGGCGCACGCAAGTGGAAGGGGACATCAAGCCACTTAACGTGCGAAGTGGCACGTTAGAGGCAACTAGCTAAAGATCCAGTAGGTTGGAGACGCTTGTTGATTGAGGCCTAGGTCCATCACGGACTGCAGTGCCACCTTAAATAGGTAAGTAAGTAAGTACGATAGCACCCGTGACTTAATAGATCTTTCGGTTCACAATGTCAGCCTTGGGTAATTTTTTTTCTTAAGTGGTCTACCAAGTTAACGCTTAACCGACTGCCAAAAGGTAGATATTTTACGTTTTCCTGTACATGGATGCTGAGGTTCTAAATTCTGTTGCTCCGTAAAAGGAACTTGAAAAGACCCATAATACATGCTTCCCTCTTAAGATACTTGTTGAACTGAAGGTGTTGATAAAGTGATGACCATGTCAACTGTGCTGCATTTTCTTTAACTAGGAAGAAGCAAGCGCAAGCGAATGACCACGCGCCAAACTAAAACCTAAATGACTCAACGCGACAGCAGCGGGTTTGCCTCAATTCAAATTGCCACTTTATAGTCCACAGAAGGTAAGGCGGTTTCCCATTTAATCATCATCATTACGACCACAATCTAAAAAGAAAAAAAATATTTAATTTGAGCTACCGTTCAGCTGTTACAGAAGGAACTACAACAACATTGTTGTCTGCTACATCTACGTCATCCGTTATTATTATTTCATATCCACCGTCTTGTGAATACAATCGCCATAACCTTTCTCTTCGCTTCAGATACACGTGTGCTAAGAAGGCACACACCAACAAATTTGCAGATGACGACGGCTCAACGATTAAATGAAATCATTCAAAATAATAAAAGGCTCGCCCTTGAATATAAACAACAACAACAACAATAGCAGCAGCAGCAGTAAAGCAACAAAAAAAAAATTAATCCACGCAAACCTTTTTTTTGCTCGAATACAAAGGCAAATCAAGGATACGGTCTTCTTCTTCGGGTTCTACTTAGAGGCAGATGTTTTGATTCTAAGATGATGATGTTTATGTCTTTTTTTTCAGGAGAGACAAGGATGTTATTTGTGCCAATATGACGTAAGAAGATGAAGCTTGCGTTTCGGTCCAGGGAAGGATCGCAATTTTAAAGGCGCCCAGGAATTTTGCAATTTATTTTCTTGCGACTATTGGTGGGCGCCGAGGCTCAGTGGATACAGCGTTATTTGTACAATTATCAGAACAAAGGCTAGGAGCACTTTGTACCACGAGAGTTGTGAGAAGTGTATCGTAGGGGGGGTTGGATATGATTATTCATCCCCATTCCCTGGGCCTGTCTATTAAAGGTACAGCCAGAAAAGGAACTCTCAGACTGAGAAAACCCAATCTGTGGAAACAGAACACCTATGGGACAGCGGGGGAAAATGTAGCTCCGAAAGCTCACAGCCACATCGGACTATTTAAGCCCCGATAATGACCTCAATATTGAAATTCCTATCCTATTTCCAACTCGAGAGGAAAGGGTGTCAAACAGCGTAGACAAAGATCAAGGGATTTCGCTCTACACTGATGGCCCGATTTTTGTACATACATACATAGGTACTGGATTTGTATAGATGCGGGAGCAAATTTTTACTCGGATGCACCGCAAAAAAATATATCTTTTAAGACTACGAGAAGCGTGCAGTGTATTCCAACCTGAAATCCTGGCTATAGAAAAAGCTGCAAAAGAAAGATGCTTTGGCAAAGGTGAGCTCGGCAATGGACATCCATACTGCTACCGATTGGCGAATTGTACAGTGTAATAGACAGCATAAGAGAAAAGAAGGCTAACTCGTCCTGAACATCCATGTGCCACCTCTCGTACGTTATGCCGGAAACTAAACAAAGAAAAAACAAAGAGCCTTCCGGGACTTGATCGATCCACTCCCACTTCTTATCTGGAGTAATCACAGGACACTGAGCCATTAGAATCATGCTGCACATATGGAAAATAGAGTCCCATGATTTATGCAGAAGCTCCGAAATGAAGAAGAAGTGGAGACAATTGTAAACCTGCTAAGCCACTACGCTGGCTTGAGTGAGTTTGAGTGAAGGAATGTGGTAACAAATCGGGTGGTCACCGATCAATTTGCATGCTTGTATCTGAACACAACGTAGAATACTCAAACATGTTGGGGAAGCATGTTTCAGACGAAACGTTTGCATGTTTTGAGAAACTAAAGGCATTTAGTTCAACTGTTGGTAGCTTCAGTTGTCAATTGTTGCCAAATAAAGTTTGAACTAATATGCATGTCTAGCATTGATAGACCACGAGTTTAACTTAAGTCTCTTTTTTTTTTACCCTATTTGATGATTACGTGGGGGGTCGTGGGTCAGTAGTTAATGCGTTGGACTACTGAGTGGGAGGTTCCCAGTTCCAGTCCCAGAAAACAACAAAAACGAAACCAATAATTGTATTTAATTATTACATCAAAATCAAAGTTGAGCTTAGTAGACACCTACTGGTGATGGGGCTCTCCTGCTTGGTGTCCTAGCTGTGGAATCGTTAAGGAGTAAGCAAAGTCAAGAGCAATGTCATCTGCGAAATAACACAGACGTATTCCTAAGTTTTATGACACACTTACTTAGCAATCGAACTGTGGATAGAACTCGTACCACATACTCTCCAAATGATGCAATAATATCAACACGCCAAAGGAATGTGCATAAAAAAAATACAAACACTTGTTGAGGGTCTTAATAAACCTAAGTATAGCTTTAAGTTTTAGGTTCTTAATTTCTGCTGAACTGACCGCCTTTGAGGCCTTTGAGGTCTTAGCGTCTTTTCGGGATTCAGTTCTCTTTTAATCGCTCTTTCCTTACCAGTTCATCTGTTCTATTCGTTACCCGGTATACCTTCATGCCCCGGTACCCATGCGAGACGGACACTTTTGCAGCAAACAAGTAAATTTAATTTGACTTTGCACTTCCTTAATAGTCAGGATTTCGGCATAGGATTTGTGATCGCGCTTTTTGATGCTTTGATGCCCGAGCAAATGTCCATTTGAATCTTCTCTAACGTTTTTTGCGAGTTATTGATATCTCTTATTTAGTCTAATTTTACTGTCCTAATCTTAGATTTACATAATAAAAAAACATTGCAATTATATATATATTAAATCGAACTGTAAACCTTGATGATACCATGCTAAATTACTTTGGAAAATAATCTCCTGCAGATAAGCCACAAGGCTTTGCGGGTCAAAAAATTGTACGTAATAGCTGAAATATTAATACATGCGAAATAAATAAATAAAAATAAATAAATAAGTATTTTCATTGCCTTCATTGCAAGGACTTCTGCTCGGAATATCATCACAAATGGTTCTAGATGAATATCAAGTTCAATCGGCATAAGATGACGTCCTCTTATTTCCCCGATATGTAAGAGTCGCCTCTGTATACTGTTTACCCATTAGAGTTGCTTGTCGTTCTTTCGTTCGTCCAATCATCTCTTGGAAGCGAAATTGTTTGATACTTTTTATAACGTAAGGCACAATTTAAAATACATTTTTCCCTTTCTTCCGACTTATCTTTCCTAATCCGCCACTGGTAGGAAGTGTGAGACCTAACGATTCATAGTGAAAACTGCATAAGATGTCGATGCTGTGAACTAATCCACAGTGAGACTTACACGCAATATGCCAAGGAACACAGAGAGAAAAAAAAAAGGGAAGGAAATACCAGCATCTCAGGATACTTCTATGTGACAAGTAGAAAGCTATGTAAGCCCTTCATGTGACATTATACGACTTTTTTTTGCATTCGTTATTAAATCCTTTCAGCAGTGTACCACATTCGTGGGGATAAGCTTCACAAGGATTTTTTTATCCTTTGTCTCTTATTCATTTGCTCTTTTTTTCGATTTATAATGTCAGACAAATATCAGGCAAAAGAGATGAAAAATTCGTGTTTTTTTTCTACACATACGCTTGTGAGTTTTGTGAGAAGATTTAGGACCTTAATTCGTTGAAATCATGTTTGACATGTGAATCGGAGAAATAAATTTGCTTATCTCTGTGTTACTGGAAAAAGAGGTCAGAATCGTGATGTGGTTACGGTCGTCAAGGAACGAGTCCACAACGCATAAAGAGTTACTGCGAAATTTTTTTTAAAGTCGGTGGAGGGAGTCGAGTGTCAGTAGGTGTATGCACTTGCGTTTGTATGCCCACATATGTGACATTTTCTGTCTGTTGACCTTCTTAGCCGACAGTTCATTTTCCGTATCAAAACATACCATTCAATCAACAGAGTGCGTGACGTCGGTTAAGATGAATTTGATAGTTTCCTTGTAGGTGGGGCTGACGAAATGGACTGGGATGTACTTATACTAACATACAACCCCGCAGATGGGTGAATGGTATTTCATCCGTCATTCTCTGGAAAAATGACAGTCCAGGGGCCGAATTACCGCAGTCGATAACGAGTGAGTGAGTAGGACTCGTGATCGAATGATCGAGTAACCTCACTGGGATCATGGCACTCGAAAGCTCACGTATCGAATGAAAATAAAATTGTACTAGAGAACTTGTACTACAACTCACAAAGTGACATTTCTCCGGTTGATAAAAAAGATAGAAAAATATTATTTGCAGTGAAATTGAAGTAAACAATGGATCTATTTGTTTATTTGTACTCGGATTCCGATGATGATTATCGCGAACGCGTTGAGCGTCGGCGCCCCATTTTCGTACCAGGCAGCAACTCCTCTTAGGCATGGTAGGTAGAGAACTTCATATTTTATTCGGTTCTCGGTTGTGCTTGGTGACTGTGACTGCTGTTCTGCTGGTGGGGCTTTAACTTACACCGGCCAGGTCACACGCAAAGAAACTACCTACTACTCCTTGCTCACCCTGGCCTCTTCTGTTAGTAAGGACCTTAGCCAATTGTTTTCAATTGTGCACTCCAAGTCGATTGTCGATTGAGATCACCTTCTACTTTGGAGCGCTATTTTACGCGACGTCGTCCTCTACTGCGTTGTCCCTCCGGGTTAGATTTAAAGACTCTACGGAGTATTGGTGTCCATTCGCTCAATATGTCCTAGGCTTCTTAGGCGACTGATGCGTAGGAATTTGACTCTTCTTCGAGATTAGTTTCCGCTTGAAAGATGCTGATACTTTTGCGAATGGGTTCGCAGTATTTTATTCTCGGTCCAAATACTCCTGCTCCTGTTCCTTCATTAGCTCTCGAC
This sequence comes from Blera fallax, assembly GCA_946965025.1. NCBI lineage: Eukaryota > Metazoa > Arthropoda > Insecta > Diptera > Syrphidae > Blera > Blera fallax. The sequence goes on along the minus strand of OX337248.1, from coordinate 22,031,046 downwards.
GCATTTGTGAATCACTTTAGGCTTCCTGAGGAAGTTCTTTTCGATATTGAATTTCCTAATACTATAGTCCCTATGGATGGGTAGAAGGGGGAGTCTTTTGAGAAACACATCAAACACTTTCGAGCTAATGGACTTCTTTCTCTCTTTCTTGCAATTTTTAGAATCGTCTTATTTGCTTAATCTTCAACAACTAGGTACATGGGGGTTAATTACAGGAGCACCTCCATGGCTGCGCTTGGGCATGTTTTTATGGCTCCAGAGGTCGCTGTGACTAGATTGGCATGTTTGGTCGATGCAATTACTCCATATTATCTTAAAATGGCAGTGTACATCTACATATCTCAGAGTACTCGGTCTACATCCCCAAGATTTGCCGCTAGGCTGCATGTCATAAGAGCACGCGTTGCCTTCTTCATATTTCTTCTATGTGCTTGTTCCAGATGATCTTCATGTCTAGGTGTAACTCTAGATACTTTACTCGTTTAACAGGTGTCGGTATCGTGTCCGACAGCCGGATTGGCTTCAGTTCAAGTTTTCTCTTTCTGGTGAATGGTACTATTGTAGTTTTGGTCGGGTTTAAATTGAGCTCATTTTTGAGATACTTTAAGATCCTTTGTATGATGTCACAGAGGGTTTCTTTAGACTTTCCTTTGGCAATCAGTACAATGTCATCAGCATAGGCTTAACAGTTGATTCCAAGGTCGGTTAACTTTTCAAGTAGTTCGTCCACAACTAGACTCCACATTAGAGGAGAGAACACTCCTCCTTGTGGGCATCCTTTTGACGTGTGTTGACCTTGCGATATTTGAATCTCAGCTGATCAAATGCATCCACTTACAAACGGCACTGTTTACTCATTTTCTAACCGCGACTCTCTTGATGGCTTCATGTGAAGTGGCATCGAATGTCCCTTTTATGTCCAGAAAGGTACAAATTATTATCTCTTCCGTTTCAAGAGCATCTCTAATAATGTCCGTGATACAAAGCACTTTCTGTAGACTTGTCCGCTCTGTACGTGGTCCCTGTTGCCGGTGGTGACTATGTCCTGCCTTAGATAGTTGTCCAAAGCCTTTTCCATCGTTTTTAGAAGCAACGATTGTAGACTGATTGGTCTACAAGTTGTGTTGTGTCTTTTTTCCAATTTCGGAGACCTTGGCTCATTTCCACAAGTGAGGTTTATAGTGCAGAGTGAGACTTTTTGGAGTAGGGCTGGCATAATGCCAACCGACACCTGGTGATTTGTAGGGCTGAAATGAGCTTATCGCCTATTTTAATCTTCCCGCTGGAGCAAATAGCTGCTGCTTTCTTCCAAGGTCTTGGTATGCCAGCTCTACTCTTATAAGTACATTGCGTGCTCATAAGGTTATGTGTCTCTAAAAGAAGCTGTGCGCCTTGCTTCTCACCTTTCGTGTAGCTGCGGTTTAGTTTACTTAGAGACGTTTGCAATCTCTCCCCCTCTTAGCCAACTCACCTACCCCACCCAACTTAACAGTGACTTACCTACTTTTTGTCAGAATGAATATCGTAAGATACACTTCAGATGAATTGTATCTTTTTTTGTGCTTATTTTTCTCTTTATCGACTTACAAGAAAACGCTTAATTTAATTGTAAGTGAAATCTTTTTCAATCTTTTTTTACCTTTTCAGAGTTGGCCACAACTTCTCGTAGACGGAATTTTAATTCAATCCCTAGAGCCCCAGGCCTGCGCCATAATTAATTGGCTCTTTACAAATCTGAAAGAACATTTTAACATTTATTCAGCGGATAATTTCTTCTATGAGGTAAGCAGTGTATTTTTCTTTCCTCAACTAATTACCGGTTTACTGTAGGCGAAAATTAGTTCTGTCTTCTCATTCGATGTTGTATTCTATACAAGGATACAGGAACTGGACGGCAAAAAGATACAAAAAATGTGGAAGTCAAACCTGTAGATACAAAATAACTGAGTAACTTTTGAAAGCATTTCATGGAACAGTATTTGAATTACGCTCGTATCTTTGTGGTCTTAGAAGCATGTCATAAGAGAATCTTTAGCAAGTTGTGGTTGAGATGGAGTTGGGTAGGGAATTTGATAGAAATATTTTTGCATTGGTCAGTGATATTTCTTGTAAAAATGGACTTCTTTCAGTTCTAGAAGATTTTCGACGCATGAAATTCATGAACGAATACGAAGTGATACACTTTTGTTCCGAAAGCAAGGGCTATTCATCTTCATGTAGTGCCAGGACTTAAGTGGGGCTAATGATTGCACCCGGCTATGTTCAGTTAGAACGGACCATTTGGAACCCAAAAGGAAACCATCCACCTAGAGAACCATCGTTTTGTCATCCAATATGTTTACTCGACGATTGGGGGAACGATTCTCGAGCGATTAATATACAACCGAGTGTTCACAATAGCAGTTGAGTGAGGATCAAAACGGTACTGGCATTTTTCAGCAAAAAAATCCAAGTAACCGTCCTTCAAATTGCCAAAGCTGTCAGGAGTGGAGCTATCCCTTTTGGATAGTGCAAGATGTCGTGGTATAGTGCTAGATAGAAAGGTTAATTGGAAACTCCATGTACAGGAAAAAATCCGAAAGGTATACAATGGTCTCTTCATTTGTAAAAGAAAAGCAGGGAAAAGTGGATCCTGAAGCCAGCAATGATGCACTATACATCATGGTAGTCAGATACATCATAACGTATGGGGCTTGTATGATGGAAGGCAACGAATAAGACGAATATGTGGGTTCAGAAATAAAGATCAGCCTGTATTGCCGTTACAGTCGTGCGCACTACGCTCAGGGCTCACGGAATTAATTTTCAATATCACTGGTAGGACGGATGAAATCCTCGTCACACCATGCCAAGTCATTTAACCAGACTACAGGCAATTGAAGATAGTCCCTTCCCAAAATGATTTTGCAGTCCACACGAATGGTTCCGAAACCACTGGGGGTACGAGGTCGAGTATATACTCGACGAATACAAACCCACAGATGGCTCTGAGGCTTTCAGGCGCACAGGTTCTATCTGTTCTTAGACCTGTGGAATTATTGAAGATGAGATTAATATCGAACAAGAATATCGCCATCTACATTCACAGTCAGCCTGCGCTTAACGCGCGAGAAACCTATGTATGTCACAAATCATAATGCTCATTTTGTACATTTGGACAATGCGATGGTGGGTGATGAAAGGCCGACATATGCTAGACACTAAAAACGTTTTGAACTTGGCAAATTAGTCTTCTAAAATGAGGTCACTGACCCGGATGGACACCCCGCACTACTTGCTGAAGATAGTCACAAACTACTTCAAAAACAGCAAGTTGACGTACCAAACCAAACAAATCAGAAATTGCCATTCAACTGCATAATTTAAACTTCAACTGATTTCGATGATTTGTATCTAGAACAAAGCGTATTGGGGTGGTGAACTCAAATCTGTAGCTGCCCTTAAGCTTCGCCTTTTTGTTGAATTCGTGAATATCCAGATCGACAGTCAGACCACCAGACACAAGCAAGCCGTGAAATACTTGGGAGTAATGCTCGACAATAGACTTAAATTTAAAACTTGCGTGGAGTACTTGAGTTAAAAAGGCGTCACTACCTCAGACCGGGCTTTCTCCATTACCACGTCGATACCCCCTGATATGCTGGAACGATTCTACTATCCCTGTTCTTCTATACACTGCAACAGTCTTAGCGACGACGAAAACACTGATAAAACTTTCGGAACCATACAAGCTCTGCATGAAAAGGATAATCTGAGGGTTCCATGAAATATCGGACGAAACAGCCAGTGTAATTGCAGGAATGATCCCTGTTGACAGTCTCGCGAACGAGATACTAAAGATTTATAAAATAAGAGCCTCGAGCCACCGAGTTGTGGTAAGCCAGATGGGACAATACTACAAAATTCAAATGGACCTACGAGGTGTTTCCCGCGAAAGAGGTCTGAATAAAGCGTGGGAATGGGGACTGCAACTCACGCAGTTCCTATCCGGTTATGAACGCTATCGCGAATATCTACTTATGAATACACAGATTTGGACACGATAACTCAATAAAGTGTCCACATTGCGAAGTAATACCTAACGACAGTTCCGCTAGGAGAGTGGTTGATGTACATTTGTTGGGTGTGTTTCAGGAGGTGAACTCAGGTTTGTGAATCATGCATGCCAGTAACCCGGGCTATTGGTATCTATAAAGACTAGGTTGTCAGGTTCGGACTCTCAGGGTAAAGTCCCTGGACGACCCCTAGTGAGTAACCGTGACAAGAAGACTCACTGCCTCCACGGGGCGGCCACCGGGCAACGTATACCACAACGAGATAACTGGCCTAGTATTGCGGACGTGTACAACTGAACTTATGGTCTATTGCGCACGCCTGCGATGCACGGCTGGTGTTTCACGTCTGTGGCTATTCGGCTAAAGTGAGCGACGTGAGGAGTAAACCTCTAGAATAAATCTCTAATCCAAGGTGGAACAGCATACGCCAGGGATGCGTGGCTAAGAGAGTGCTTAGTTGCTAGTATGTGAACTCCGAATACCAGGCTACCTTCGGTTTTAACCAATGCCTTCCCGTGCCGTACCGGGCTCCGACATGGGTGACTCTTTTTTCCCGGATACTCGTGGGAATCATTGAATCTCTAAACAATTTAAATTTACAGACTGATGCCTTTATAAGCGCATCAAACTCTGGTGCTGCCGTTGGGCAAAAAGAGGCACTACCCAAACGAGTAGCCACTGGGCTCTCGACGGCCAACAATAATAGTGCTTCAGAGCACATAACAGCCTCTACTTCTCGGTAGACCATCGGGCAACCGAACCCAACATCCGATTCGGAAGGTCTGTCAAAGTGGGCCCCTTCCGATCGTACGGACTGCTGTGACCATAAAACAGCAGCGGAATCGTACACCTTTGATTCCGACGCGTCCAAATTTGTTGACACCTGCAGCGTGATTACCGAAAAATCGGGTTGCTCCTTCATCGGGAAGAGTTTAAGCGGGCTGCAAATACAACAGAGTGGTTTTGTGAAGCTGAATAGCTTCCAAAACAGACGCTTTAAAAGCGCCCTGCGGAGAGGAATGGACAGAGAAAGTGCTCTCATCCTGGCCAAATCCGCTGTCAAAGACAGGTCAGACATGAAGCGAGTCAGATCTGAAGATCAAACTCCCCCTTCATCGGCCGCCAAGAAGATCAAGAGTGGTCCCTTACCTGATGTTCCCACCTTTAGCCAGGTGGCTAGCCTTGTCAGGTTAGGGATCGTTCCGACCGACTTGACCAACCATCCCCTCTCAACAGAGCAAATGGCTCTCGTAGAAGAAGCAGTTATAGACACCTCGATCGAATTGAGTAACTGTGGCGTGTGGCCTAAGTTCTCAGGGTCACACCTAAGATCGGGGTGGCTAATTTTTGTCTGTGGAGACAATGCCACAGCAGGGTGGATGCGCTCCAACTTTGAGAGGATCAGCACCAAATGTGGACTGGACCTGATGTGGGTGGAAGAGGGTTCATTCCCAAAAACACATATCGTCCGAGGGTTCTTTCCACAAAGTCTGGATCTCTCAAACGAGAAAGTGCTTGCCACCCTCGTATCTCAAAATGCCGACCTTAAGGCCAATACGTGGAAAGTCATCCAGAGAGGGAAGGAAGGTGCACTCCTTCACCTTGTGCTAGGCATAGATGACAATTCCATGGCTAAGCTCCTCGAACTCAAGGGGAAGGTCAACTACCGCTGGGGTCAGATAAAAATTATTCTTAAGAGCACCGATAAGGTTCCCACATCTGACAGCGGTACCCCTTTAGAGGAAGAGGCAGCCAGCACTCAACCTTCCACCGGAAATGTGTCCGATTGTAAGGATTCAACTCAGCCTACCTCAACTAGCTGTGCCACTGGGCCATCTAGCTCTAGTGGCGGTAAGACGACAGCGGTGTCTGTTCCTGTGGATCGCACCCACTCAGCCTCTATAGGCAATAGTAATGCCGTTGGGCATGCTACTGCTGGGGGTTCTGGGAGCGGCACTAAGGCTAGGGCCACCGCTTCGTCGGTCCGCCCTAAGCTGCAAAAGAAAGGCACACAAACCCGGACAACTGGCAACGTAGCCGGAAATCCTCAAAATACGGCTGAAGTCAGGCACAGAACAACAGGTCATCCTGGACAAGCCGCCTGCCACAGTAAGAAAGGCCCTAAAAAAGCCCAACTACTCCGGCAAGCTAAATCAAATCAGCCATGATAAGCACCTTCAAGGTGTTACAGGCGAACCTGCATCATGCTAAGGGCGCGTCCGCTACCCTTCGGTAGCGGTTCGCCGATGAAAAGATAACCCTAGGATTGTTACAAGAACCTTGGGTCATTCGCGGACATATCAAGGGTCTCGGGAATGGGGTAGGTAAACTAATTTATAAACACGATGAGCAAGTGCCAAGGGCGAGCTTAATCGACCATAATATAAACTTTCTTCCCATTCCAGAATTTATAACAAAAGACCTGGTAGCCTTACTGACAGAAGTCCCGACCGAGAGAGGCACTCAGAACATCGTGTGTACCTCGGCGTATTTACCTGGTGAAGACGACAATATACCGCCATTGGAAGTCCAAGCGCTCATCAGCTACTGCAAACGTAGCAACCTACACTACATCATTGGTTGCGATGCCAATGCTCACAACATGGTATGGGATAGTAGCGACGACAACAAAAGAGGTGAGTGTTTGTTAAATTATCTTGTTAGTAACCATGTAGATGTCCTCAACAAAGGGTCTAAACCAACATTTATAAATGCCATTCGAGAGGAGGTACATTATCTCACTCTCGCCAGTCCATTTATCTCAAATTTTGTTACGAATTGGCATGTGTCAGATGAAGCTTCGATGTCTGACCATCAGCACATTAGGTTTGACATACCCAGCCAACTGACACAGGCCCCAACTAGATACGATCCCAAGTCGACGGACTGGATTATGTATCGAGAGCTAGTCCTCTCTAAAACGGATATGCTTGTCTCATTAATTGAGTCCACGTGGGACATTGATGAGGCAGCATACCAGCTGAATAAAGTGTTACTAACTTCATACCACAGTAGTTGTGTCAGTAAAACCAGCCCGAGCAAACGAAAGGTTCCCTGGTGGAATGACCAGCTTGCTAAACTTCGGAAGAAAGCTAGGAAACTCTTTAATCGAGCCAAACTCACAAAAATGTGGGACGCATACAGGTTCGCTCTCACAGAATTCAATTTAGAATTGAGAAGATCAAAACGAGCTGCATGGAGAAGATGCTGCGAAGACATTACTGACATGCCTGTAGCGGCACGTATCCATAAAACTCTTGACAAAGATTATACAAACTGTGTGGGTTTACTAAAGAAAACTGATGGTACCTACACGTCGGACCGAACGGACACGATTAACACCCTACCTCAGGTGCACTTCCCCGGTTCGACAATCCATGAAAATCATGATAACTCTAACGGCACTGACCTTAGGGTCTCCATAGCCAGCAGAGTTAACAGTCTATCTGGTAAAATCTTCAGTAAGGTAAGATGGGCAATCGGCTCTTTCAAACCTTTCAAAGCCCCCGGTGGTGACGGCATATTCCCAGCCCTTATTCTCACCTGGAGACAGCTGAATGTGATCTTTATCCCCATATTAGAGGCCAGATAGAAATATCAAATCCTCTACACTCAAGTCAATACGCGTACAGAAAGGGCAAATCCACTGAGAGTGCTCTTCACTATCTCGTCAAAAAGGTCGAAGAAGCATTTCAAACCAAGGAAATTGCCCTATGTGCAATTGGAGGGTGCTTTCGATAATACCGGATACGACTCGATAGCTAGGGCAATCAGTCGTAAAGGTATCGAAGATTCGACCAACCAATGGGTCAGAGCAATGCTAGTAAGTCGAATCATAACCGCCTCCTCTAGTGGTGTGTCGGTGTCCGTGGCGACAGTCAAAGGCTGCCCCCAAGGTGGGGTACTTTCTCCCCTATTATGGACACTAGTCATTGACGATCTTTTAGTCAGTCTCCACAGACTAGGCTATAGCGCCATTGGTTATGCAGATGACCTGGCGATCATTTGTAGTGGCAAGCTTAACGCAACCATTACTAGAGGCACGCAGAACGCATTGCTTCACGTCTTAGAATGGTGCACTTTTGAAGGATTATCTATTAATCCCAGCAAAACTATTCTAGTGCCTTTTACTAGAAGGAGACTGGTTAACCTTGAACCTATCACCTTAAAAGACACCACTTTGCCTTATTCTAATGAAGTCAAATACCTCGGTATTAGCCTAGATAGGAAACTCAATTGGAACTCTCACATTAGTCAGCCACAGAGCGTGCCACTAGAGCCATATGGGTCAGTAGGCGCCTCTATGGCAGAACTTGGGGGCTTAACCCCATATATCATGATGGTTGGACCTATCATTACGTACGCTGCTGTTGTCTGGCCTAAACCCTCGAACAAACAACGGCTAATAAGCGCCAGAAACTACAGCGTATTGCCTGCCTAGGTATTACAGGTGCAGTGCGCACCTGCCCAACTATAGCACTAGAGGCTATAATTGGACTTACACCCCTACACATCTTCTTTAGGAAAACGGCTGCTAGATGCGCTATCAAACTGCAGCTGGAACTTAAGTATAAAACAGATGGCCACTTGGGACACCTGAAAATACTTAACTCAATCCCAAATATAGACATGTTTCTGTCCATCCCAGACATTATGGTTAGGGAATACAGTTTTGGGAAACTGTATGAGGTAGAAATTCCAGACAGTGCTAAATGGGCCAATGGGGCTCTGGCACGGGACCCTAGAAGTCTGATCTGGTACACTGATGGATCGAAAATGGAATCTGGAGCTGGAGCTGGTGTCTTTGGACCAAACACCAAACTGTCGATACCCATGGGAAGGTGTCCCTCGGTATTCCAGGCAGAAGTACATGCCATTGAGATCTGCGCCGACTTAATATCCAGAAAAGGTATTAAAGGCGCCAGAATTATTATCCTTTCGGATAGCCAAGCAGCATTGCAAGCACTGTCTTCCAACATGATGGACTCTATGACAGTTAAATGCTGCCACGATGCCTTACTAGCCAGATACAACAAGGTCAAACTTGGATGGGTACCTGGTCACCAGGGTATTGCAGGCAACGAATCGGCGGATGAACTAGCAAGGGCTGGATCAGAATCCGTGTTCTTAGGACCAGAAACGACTGGGAACATCAACTTCGTCTAAACCACTGGGAAAATGTCCCTGGTCTGAGACAATCCAAACTTTTAATTAAGCCTTACTCCTACAAGGAAATCCTTAACTTAGATAAGGAAAGCATTAGGAAGCTGACGGGCTTCCTAACTGGCCACTGCGGCCTGAGATACCACCTTAACAAAATGGATATTTGCCAGGACAAGGATTGTCGATTCTGCCTCGAGGAAGATGAAACATCCGAACACATTCTTTGCGAATGCCCGGCACTACATTGGTTAAGGATACGTACTCTCCACAGGGAGATACTTACTTCAGTGGAACTCAAGGGATCCGCTACCAAGGATGTACTTGCCTTCATAAGGGAGGTAGTACGTCTCTTGGATTAACTCCAACCCCTCGATACAATAGATCTTTTAGGTCGCAGTGTCGATGCCATGCGGGCAAGGGTTGTACAAGAGGAAAAAAAAAAAAAAATCTATAAAGACTATTGTCGCATTCAGTGCGGGCAGGGATGCTCGTTCGGAGGTGAAATGTCGGTTTCGGTGGGATGTCGTTGATGTTTTCATGGGTAAGGTTCAATAGATCGAGGAATATCCAACGTTGGACTACTGCGAGGGGGTTTTTAGGTCTGCATTAGGTGCGGATTTCTATCTCACAAGGTATCCATCTACGTACCCAGCACACTTTTAGCAAGATCTCATTCATTCCTCCATTCCAACGAAATGCACAAGTGGATGTATTTAGGTAGCACAAATGACATACTCTAGAGATGAAAGTCCAAACGTTGCGTAAATTAGCGTCTTTTATCTGTCAACTAAATGGGGCAAGCAAGTCGGAATAAAGTCGTTTGAAAAAATATGCCCACCAAAATCAGAAATCGCAGAACATGATACTTAACATGCTAAAATCTCGTTTTATCCACATACCGTGTACCTTACTTCACGCTTCAGGTAATAAATTCAAATACGAAAATCAATTAGTAACAATTTAAAGTATTTGACTGCCTAGGCACTCCTTGATTGTGTCTTACGTTAGCCTGTTAATTGCTGTGCAAAATTACTTCATCGCGCGTGTATAATCTTTTTTTTTTTTTATTTTATTGCTAGAATCTGGTTTCATTTCGATAAGATCCATGTTGGGACACAGTTTCTTGCGTGTTTATTAGATATGCGAACAATTTTTTTTTAGGACACTTTTCGTTTGCTTCGCATTACAGCACTTGTCCAGGTAAGCAAGTTTAAATAAGTTGTCAAGTGGTTGTTGATCATATCACAGATACAGAAGTTAGCGTAGGTTTGAGAAAGTTCTCCGTTTGGCAGATAGTTTTTTTTATTATTGGACTTGTTAAGAGACTTTTTATTTCAACCCAGTTTTTAGCCGTGATATTTTTTTTTAAAGCTTTAAGTAAACCTTCATTGAATGGTCTTCGGTTTGCCGGGGGGATACCTGCTCTACCGTTGACAACAACAGGCATAATAATTGAAAAAAAAGGACAAGAACCTTAGGATCAACACTTGGAGTATTCGGAGCCGAAGAACTGACTTACTTCAGCACTTAATACCACTACCATCCAGCAAGTTCGATGGTAAGGACAGGGCAAAACAAAGGAGACTAGCTACATATGTATTTACTATGGAGAATGCCGTAAAGACAAGAAGACTCAGGCATGAAATATTTTCCTTGAGCTATGTGTCAACGTCAAAGCCGTGTCAACGTTGCTAAAAACTCACGAACTGTGGAAGGGGAAATTTTACTTTCTAAGCGCTTCTACGAAGTGAGCCTGCACTACAATATATCCCGAAACTCAGACTCCCGACTCAGACGGAAAAGTGGGGGTTTCGAGGTTCGAGTCCCAGAAAACACCGAAAGCTTTTTCACGGGCAAGGATATGGCTCCAAACTGCAGCTCCCTTCCATTTGTGTGAAAAAAATTTAAAGCGCACAACACGAATGGTCACGAAAAACTAGGCCCTGGACCACATTCGGTCTGTTGCGCTAACTATTTATTTTTATTTTTGTATTCCTGGACTCTCACTTCCTTGCGAAGGAGCAAAGCATCACGCCTTTGGAACAGCCAGGATTTACTCTGACCATTATCTGGTTGCAGCTAAAGTAGGAACGCGCATATTCAGAAGGCCGATAAATCAACACTGCACTGTAAAAAAAATTGGCGTCGAATGGCTGCAATCATAAGAGGCTGCCTGAAGCTATGCCTACCATTTTTTTTCATACACTCTCGACGAGTCCTTTGCTATTAATATAAAGTGATGTAGGCCAGTTGCAACACTACCAAGGGACGTCGACCACTAAAAGTATGCTTTTAAGAAGAACGATACACCTAACTTGGACTATAGCAGTCAAGACTTTCCTCCACTCGACCAAAATCCAAGCTCAAATTTAACAAGGATGCTGGAGCTGATGGCCTATCAATCGAACTATTCAAAGGAATAGGACATTATTTGGTAAGGAGCAAATACCAACTCACCTCTAAGATATAGTCAGATGAGAGTAACCAGAATGAATAGACTTTTAGATTAGTATGCTCGATTTACAAGAAAAAAGATAGTCTGAGCTGCGTAAATTATGCAAGCATTTGTCTAGTAAACACCGCTTACAATTTCTTATCTGCTGTTATGCGTGAACGCATGAAAAACGCTTTTTATTTAAAACCAATCCTTGACAGGGCGGTTTAAGGCCAGGAAAGTCTATATTCGCACTAAGACGGATACTGGGGAAAGCTGAAGGAGCTCAGATTGACGTACATCACCACTTTATCGACTTTAAAATCGATTTACGATGCTGCGTATAAGTCAAATTATTTCCTGCCACGGTTACGCGAAAGCAGGTCCCGGTGGCCTACCCTCATAGTTCTAAAAAAATGTATTATTTCGTCCAACCTTTCACGCCTCTCTTCCAAATGTCTTTATCACAGGGAGTGTTTCCTATGCTTAGAAGAACTCTTACACAATTTCTTCTCACAAAAAAGGTCCTAAGAACGACTTTTTTTAACTACCGATCAACAGTTTAACTGTCCTGGACATCGAAGCTCTTTGCAACCATAGTTTATGACACGATATACTTCTATTGCGAATCTATCTTTCCCCGAACCAACATGGATTTCTTAAGGTAAATAAAGAACCATCTTTTCGGATTTCATATCTTATACTCTGTGCAAATTAGAGGATACCAAAGAAGTTGATATAATTACCATCAACTTTATGAAAGCCTTCGATAAAATCTCGCACGCGATTATTCTTAATAAAACTTGAAATTTTCCGCTTTCAACAGGGCTTAATTACTTGGATCAAATCCTATCGTAAAGAACAGCAATACAGTGTTCCTTAGATACTCTGAGTCCGACCCCTTTAAGGTCACTTTCGAAATGTCTCAAGGTAGCTATCTTACGTGATGACAGAGAACTAGATTTTTGCTGTCATATTGACAACATTATTTGCAGTCAACTGCGAGCTTAATTTTGTGAGACGCTGGTCTGAGGAATTCTCCAGCCCGTATGCTAGCCAAGTATGGTTGCCATATCACGTTACCTATTCCCTTTGAATTGAGTCTGTTCAGCACAGATTCATCCGTTTCTCTCTAAGTGGTCTTCGATTATGATACTACAACGTTTAGCATCTTCCCTGCCAATGCAAAGGTTGCCTTTTCTATCTCATGCGCTGAATATTGCAAGTATTGTTCAAAAGTCAGCTTCGCTTTTATAGAGCTATGCCAAGGTAAAGTATCTTGTCTGGAAAACCGCAGCGTGACCGTTGACTAATGTTTGACAGCCAGTCTCGACGGAACTGAATAGTTTCGCTGTATTTATTGCCTAAATCCTTCATGACGGATTCCAATTAAAGTTTGGGTCATCCAATTACAGTTCTTTTTGAAGTGCGTGTTAGGTACTGCGGTGAACCCAGGTTTCCTCTATAGTCACAAGTCTGCTCTGGATTGGTTTGACCCAGCTCTAAACACTCGCGGGACATCGTCAGTGACTTGCTTTTTTTTTCAGTTGAAAGCAGTTTCGGAATTTTGCAGTAAGCTTGTGTAACCCAAGATCATTTTGAATGATTTTTTGGGTCCATTCATACGAGATGCCGATGATCTCAGCTATCTGCCTTATTTCCAATCTGCGGTCTTCTAGGGTCAGATCACAATTTTTTTTTGTTTTTCTCTATAGTTCATGTTGATGGATGGTCTTCCACAGCGTGGGTAGTCTTCAGCCTTCTCTCGTCCACATTTGAATTCAGCTACTCACTGAACTCCTTTTTTCGATGGAGCAGATTCCCCTAAAGTCGTCAGTTCCAGGATATTTTTCTGATTGTTGCCTCGCAATGCTTTTCAGGACTGAAACTTCATGGAGGCACACGCAGAATTTTAGGCAATAAACGGAGGGAGACTAATTTGGAATTAAAACTATTTCTATGGTCGCCAAGTTTCCAATTCACCCTGGTATTTTCGGGATAGTGTTTACCCGTCTCACAGCAAAACCTTAGCAAAGTCATACCTGCTTGAGACTTACAATAAACTCCTTTAAAAAACAAAGTCGAGTAATCAACTTACCTGGAAATAAAAAAAAAAACAATTGATTATAAAATATTCGCTGAAATATAGTTTCAATAAAATGTTAACAATTTCTACTCGGTTAAATTGACAGAGATCAATTTTAAGACTTGGTGTGGATTTGTATTAGAAACATTAAAGGCAGAGGCCAACATTTTCGAAAATTGTTAGGAGAACATTGTACAATGTGGCGCAAAAGTCATCAACCTCTCGGAAGATGCTTTAATTTTTGCAAATGGCGTCTTATGTCATCGTGACTTTGACATTTGTGAAGTATTGAGAAGCAGAATAAATGTAGAGAATATATGGATTGCTATACTCTTCAAGAACCAGGAATAATTGTGTCAATACTCTCCGCGAGAAAAGTGGCTCAGCACGGTACAGTAGCAGAGGTGGTTAGCCCCGGAGCAGCCATTCCATAAGAGGACCCTCATACATCAACCAAACGACGGGCCACGCAATTGGGCGTCAATAGACGGTCATCATAGCGAATTTCGGCCAAAGACTTGAAGAAGTTTGTACTCGACGAAGAGGCGTATTCCCAGCTCTGCGGATACGTGAATGGATCTCGTTGCCTATAAAGAAGGAACGGAAAGCATCAGAAGGGCAAAGGATGACGTCCAACCAGGCTTATGCGTGGACTGCAAAGCAGGAATATACAAAGATACGCGATTCGAAAATATGTACATATGTATGTATTTACATATGTACATATGTATGTATTTACATATGTACATATATGTACATAACGCTGATGACCACTCGTGATAAAGTGTTTGACGACTAAACTAGAAGTTTGTGTAGCGATGGGGTTGGTTCTAATACGGAATGCTGTAGAGCTGATATCCACCTCATAAAGTAGGAAAAAAAAAACTGCAAAATCCCTTCTGTATCTGTTCATTTCACTTTTCATACCATCTCCGAGTACTTAAGAACCATCCCAACGGACTAGCTTAACGCTGCATACTCCAATTGTCTTAACTCTATTAGCGCACAGCAATTAATACTGAATTAAACTTAATTTAATAATGCTGCCTTCACACCATTTAATTTATGCTTCCGCATATTCAAGGAGTGACAGTTCAACAACTCCACTTCCCCGCCTACGTATCTCAACCACTCTATGACGACAGTGATAAAGGGTCGCATTTCGAGTGACGCCACTCATCTATCTATGACCACCCCCGCGAACATGAATACTAATCGAAATTAATTTCTAACCCATCGTCTTTTTCCGTTTCTCTTGTACTCTCTTCTTCGCCATAAAATAAATAAAAAAAAAGATCACTCCACTTAAGGGAGCAACGCAAAGACTAATTGACACGTGTGACACTAAATTATCCACTTTATAGCCCGACAACGAGAGGCCTGCAAAAGGAACAGGATTTGACTCCTTTTGAACCACGTTTCTGTTGATTTTATAGGGCATCCATCCAAACACGGTTCTCCCCAATTTCGTCAACCAATTGACATTCGATATGTCATCTACCAGCGTATCGTCGCAATTTGATCTCTGTGAAGGGATACCCTGGCCAGTTTGTGTAGTGGGGCAGAGGGAAATAAAACTAACGCGATAAATCCTAATCGCTTAATGCACTGAAAGTGCAGCCACACAGTTTCCCATCGCACACATCACGAAAGTGACTCAGTCGACCTCGACTACAATGGAAAAGGAAAAGGATTTTAAAACATGGAAAAGTTTTTCAATGCGCGGTCCTCATTAGCAGGTGAAAATTATCGCGTATTTTGTTACACAGGTTCTGCTGCTAAGGGTAATTGATGGTTGATGTGAGCCCCTTCCCTCCTCACCCGGGATACGTTAACGGATGTGAAGGTGAGAAAATATTTACGCCTTAATTAGGTATTGTTTAGAAGAAGGTGTTCGTCGTGCGTTGCTAGCTTTTAGTTAATAACAGAGGGCATGGGGGAGATTTGTTTGCGATTTGTTTAACACGCAATTTGCGTGCTTTTATTAGGAACTGTGTCGTGTTAAAATTTTTCACGCAAGAATATATACTTTAGACCTCACTCACCTCGACTACCACGAGATGGAAGTTGGTTAGCATACACTTGGATTTAGCATGACTTGAGGTGACGTATATCCGGAGTGCATTAGAAGGCAGTTTAATGGCCGATACGAGTAGAAAATGAAAAAAAAAAAATGCGGGATGCGACCCGCAAGGTCCACACGACTAACCTCCCAGTGGGAAGAAATAAAAAAACAATATTCAAACAGGTTTAATGAAGCTCAATCCCAAACACTAATGGCCTACATATAAACACTTGCAGCTGACAGCACAATACAATTTACTATCTTCATGAATTGTTCAAGACTGACATCACAAAACTACTGCTTTTCACCATGAACCGTTCAAAAATCATCAGTAGGAGATTATTAACCACATCCTCAAGAATTTTATCATCTTCAACAAACATTTCCATATTGGCTTGTCACAAAAAAAATAATAACTAGCAGAAATTGATGAAGCTCTCATAACATCAATCAGCCCATACACAACATATGCAATTAAATCGGATTTAAAATGGAAGAAATCGACTTTACATAAGACTTATCAAAATATGAAATAACAATATTTTTTCATAAATACTATTTATATGTACTTATAGAAATGAAAAAAAGCATTGTTTCATCGAAAATAACTTTTACGGTTAATAACTTCTACTTACAACCATGTTCCACGTCATAATTTATTTTTTAAATGTTAAATGTACATCATACTATTACCTCCAAATGTTTTCTCAAACATAATATTCTTGTATTAATTGCATATTAATAAAGCAACCTTGTATTGCAAAAAGATTGTTGATTTTTTATATCGAAGAATATATTCACATCCCATTTTTTATTATTATTATTGTTATCAACGTCATTTTTTTTATTATAACTAATTGTTACGAGTTGGCTAGTTCGCAATCTCATTATTCTCCTGGCCTGATAATATAAATTTAAAATTCTACACATTCATCTAGTTTTTGTTCATAAGTATTTTTTTTAAACAATATTTTTTTTAAAATAATTGCTACGACATTCATAAAAATTTTGCTAAAACATACAATTATAATATTAAAAAAAAATCACTACGAAGGTATTTAGAATCTGCACGAATGAATAGTACAAATCATCAATTTCAAAATTCAGCTAGTTTGCCTTTATTTTAGTTATTTAATTACTAACAAAAAACTACTGGACCGATTTTTCTGGAAACCTAATCAGTTCTTAGTTACGTAATTACGCGTCAAATGAACCTGGTCCCATGTCCATATCATCTTTGGTTCTCGAGATAATCGAGGCGAAAGATAATTCCAAACGCACATACGCACATACGAACATACCAACATACGTACATACACACACACAGACATCTCTGTAAAAACGTTGGATTTGCATTCAGGTGACCTTAAAACGTGGAGATATGTCAAAATCCGCGATTCACAAAATCGGCCCCATTACAACAACTTCCCACTGGGAAGTTAATAAAATCTTCCACCAGAAAGTGGTCAAAACGATGTCGCACTGTGTGTACCAGAGAACAATTTGGTTCACCTGCACGAGCCTTAGTTAATGATTTTACTGTAAATGGCCTTAACAAACGAAAAAGAAGGTTAATGACCTTTAACTGAGCCAGCAAAACTTACAACCACTCCAAAAAATCTTCAGGTGTCTACTGTGGACCTAAGGACCTGATGGCTAGATCTTTGTGCAGAACTGCATAATGGTGGAGAATGGGATTCTTAGAGCTAAATGTGATGATGATGAAGTCAATGACAGTGATCCTATGGAATAAAAATCAAATCAAGAAGGGAGGTATCGGTTTCGATGGTAAAGCATCGTAGATGATCCATTCTGCCGTCATTGCGATGGTAAAGTCCAGAATACTGAGCACGGGTAGCAAAGGAAATGCCTTCAAACGTGAAGTAGGCAATGCAGTAACCTAAAGGAGATTGATATCGTTCATGCTATTAACGATGTAAGCATGGGACACCGCCAACAGAATTATTGCGAGCATCATGCAGGATTTACGATGGGAAAATCGAACACCGAGAGCCTAAGAAGAAGAAAACCATAAGAAAGAGAAGACGTGCTTCAAAACCAGCCACTACGAAGGATTACTTTGACGGGCGGCACTGTATGGGGCAACAGGAAATAAGCAGGAGCATGAAGCCGGGAATAACTCGTAGCACGGACTACGGAGTATCCATAAATTATTTCACCCTTCAACCACATCAAAAAAGAATGATTTTAAGGATTTTGGATTTTTCACTCGTAAGACCGCTAATACTCGTGAGTATTTACTCCCACAGAGTAAAACTAAAAGTCTTACTCACAACCGTACTGCTTCTACATTATAAGCTTAAACTAATCGCCGCAGCGCGCGCGCGCCTTGCTCAGCATGAAGAAGAGTACATCCTTAAGCTTCTGGGGAAAAAAAACTGATTCACTTTAGGCAAAGTCTGAAGACTAACTGTAAAATTGGTAAAATAGAAAGGTTCTTCTAAAACTAGACAGAAGCTCGGTAGAACTTCTGAAACTACAGCTTTAGGTTGTGGAATTTGATCCAAGGTAGTTAAGGATCAACGTTCAGAATGAAGACAGTAAGAATGAAGACTAGCGACCTCATGCTTTTTATGGCAGAAAGAAAAATAGACGTTGCTTTGATCCAAGAAGCGTACAATCGGGTAAAGGGTTTAAAGTTGAACCATTCTGTTTTAATCCATAAAAGAATGCAAAGTAAGAGCCTGTATTCAAGTTCAAAGAATCAATTAGCATATGTATTTCTCCACCTACGCGTACTAAATGCGATATGGATCTCCATATGCGAGGTTTTGCGCAAAAGTGCGAAGTCCTCAAGCAGTTATGCTAACACATTTATGCACATCAGACTCTGGGGCCATACGAGTGGAGATGCGTTTGAGGACTTCTGTTAGCAACTGCACATTTTCCTTCCGACTCACCAGGGCTTCGATTTCCTATATGGCGTAGAACTAGAACGTCCTTCCTTAAAGGAAGTAAGAGTACTCGTGAATATCTGGAAAAAGAAAATAGAAGACCTAACGGAGGGTTGAGACGCATATGCTTACAATATTAAATAGGGCTGGACCACCGATAAATGGAAAAAAGAATCCTTACTCGAAAGTTAGTGTGCAATGAATAAGATTAGACACGATACAAGGAAAATCTAATTATAAGGATGACCGGAATGTTGAGAATCAATAGGTATGTGGAAACACAGTTGAAAAGTTTGGCGGCGGGTACTCCAATATTAGTAGAAGAAAACGACCTGAGACGTAGTGGTGTAGGAAATCATAAGCTCTTAAGAAGCAGACTAGAAAGGTAAAAAAAAATCAGTTTTTAGAAAGCAGTAAAAAACGGTGTCGTGAATAGCCTTTTGTTCGAGTATGAGAAGTATTCTCAGATTAATAGACTTAAAAAGATTAAAGAAAAGGGCTCTATGTTGTGGTGGTGTAGCAAATTAGACTAGAAAGACAAAAAAATTAGTTGATCAATCCGATGACAAGACACGATGTCGAAGATGTACTTCGGCTTGAGTATGACCGTAAGGTTTGAAGGTTGAGAAAAATGTGTGGCGTCGTGCCTCAGCAGTAATTATTGGATTACGTGAGGTTCGAAATACCCAAACACGCGAATGTCTGATAAACCTCCGAGAGTATTAACCGTCGTGAGAACGCTCCTCAAAAACAGATTTTTGGATATGGCTCTAAACTGCAGCTCCTTTCCATTTGTGTAAAAAATATAACACGCACAACACAATACACATTCGGTTTGCTTGTATTTTTGAGAAAACTTTCTCAACCATGTGGCGATGAAAGGAATTGGAAACCCTAAAGAAGGCGGTCTGCAAGTAGAAAAAGTTGAAGGAACAAATTCTGTAAACAAATTAACCGATTGTTGCTGGCTGACCAACCGACACTGTTTTGTAACACAGGAGTTTCGCCGCTCGTCCTCTCCCGTTCATAATTTTTGATGAAATTTACAGATGGCACCACGCAGAGCACCACGTCGGCGAAGAGAAACGCAAACTGCGTCCCACCCTAACAGGGCCAAAGTGGAAGGACACGTTCTTTGACAAAGACATGTTTGAGGAAATGTTGAGCACTAGCGCCACAACGAACAACGGATCGGCAGAGGCTCTCTCGCATCAGTTGATCCAGGTCATCACCACAGCGTGCGACGCAGCAATGCCCAGAAGGTCTGTTAGTAAGAGAGGTGATCCCTGCTACTGGTGGACTGATGAGATTAAAAGGCTCAGAGCGGAGTGCCTACAAGCACGACGTAGATCCCAGAGATCCAGAGACAGACAAGATTTCCAAGATAGGCTAACCACCTTTAAATTGGCAAAACGTGAACTGGAAAGGGCCATTAAGGAGAGTAAAGCAAGGAGCTTTAAACGGCTCTGCGACGAGGCTGACTTGGACCCCTGGGGCATAGCATGTAGAGTGGTGATGAAGAAGCTAAAAGGCAACAGAGGTCCACAACTAACCTGCCCGGCAATGCTAAGGACTACAGTAGAGCATCTATTTCCCCATAGACCAACTGCTATGGTCTCCATCACGAGGGAGATCAGCATGAAGCATATCCCGGCAATCACGTCGGAAGAACTCGTTTGTGCATGCAAAAAAATCGGAGACAGCAAAGCACCTGGACCAGATGGCATCCCGAATAGGGCAGTCAAGGCGGCTGTTAAGACGAGGCCAGACATATTTGTAGCAGCTATGCAAAAGTGTCTAGAGGAGGGGGTTTTCCCCGCACCATGGAAGCTACAACATTTAGTACTGCTTTCAAAAGGCAACAGGCCTTCATATAGGCAAAATCATATAGCGTATCATCTATGACAGACTGCTTGCGGTAGCGGAGGAAAACGGAGCCCTGTCAGTCCATCAGTACGGCTTCAAAAAATCGCGTTCTACCGTCGATGCTATAAAGGCGGTAGTAGTTACAGCAGCTGAAGCAATACAGGGGGAAAGGTGGAGATTGGGGACGAAGAGATACTGTGCAGTAATAAAGCTAGATGTCAAAAATGCGTTCAACTCGGCGAACTGGTCGTTCATTAGGAGATTCCTGGCCAGAAGAAACGCACCGTACTACCAGCTGAGGATAGTCACGGACTACTTCAGCAACAGGAAGTTTAGATACTAAATACTACACTACAAATACTACAGCGTTTCCGCGGGAGTCCTTGGATCTCTCCTATGGAACATAATGTACGACGGAGTTCTACGATTAACACTACCCGAGGGAGTTAAAGTGATTGGCTTTGCTGATGACGTCGCAGTGGTTACAGTAGCCAAGCACGTTCATGAGGTGGAGTATGCCACGGATGAGGCAGTCAAAAGAATAAAGGAGTGGCTGGAGTCTGCCGGTCTGGAACTAGCTGCCCACAAGACTGAAGCTGTCGTCATAACCAGTCGCAAGACGGTGGAATACGCGAACTTCCGGGTCGGAAACCAGACAATCAGGTCAAAAGAATCCCTTAAGTACCTTGGAGTCATGCTCGACAACAGGCTGCGCTTCAAAACACACGTAAAGTACTCCAGCAAGAAGGCATCGCTGATGCAGGCAGCACTCTCTCGAATGCTCCCGAATATCGGCGGGTCTGGATACACCCGCAGGATCCTGCTGTCCAGGGTGGTCAGCTCTGTCATCCTATACGCTGCCCCAGTATGGGCGGGTGCACTGGCGACGAACGAATGCAGGAGGAAATTATCATCAGCATATAGACTCTGTGCAATTAGAGTGATTAGCGGCTTCCGAACGATATCCGACGAAGAAGCCTGCGTATTAGCCGGAATGGTCCCCATCGACATCATCGCAAACGAGATGCAGAGGGTGTACCTTAGGAAAGGGCAGCATGGGCAGAGCTGTGGCAAGCCAGATGGGACAGCTCCACAAAAGGCAGATGGACTCATAGGCTTATTCCCAGAAACATGGACAAAGCGAGAGGGAACTGTAACGCCCCTGTGTCCAGAATATCCAAGCGAGGAGGAGGATGCGGAGCATGCAGTGTTCCACTGCATACGCTTTTCAGAGGATAGAGCAAGCCTGCCAAGTCCAGAAAACCTCGTAAGCCACATGACGCGATCGGAGGGTGGGTGGACGGAGATCTGCTCATTCATAGTGTGCCCCCTTCGGGTAGGGGTCAGAATATACCCGAGGTAGGCATGCCTGTCGTAAGAGGCGACTAGAATCCAACTTCAGTATACCGAGTATAGCGTATACAAAAAATGCAATGAAGAAAACGAAAAGATATAATACCCCAGGTGGCAGTCCAGGTTCACTGGAAAATCCACCCTCTTCGGAGGTCGGCTCTACGGATTCTGGGGAGAGCCATTTATTGCAATCCTTTGACCCCTTTACGAAAAGTTCAAGGGTATCTCGATCGCCACCATCAAGATCGAATGTATCCGGGAAAAGAAGTCCGCCGGAAGCGTCAATTCGCGAGAAACGGGACTTAGTGAAGCACAAAAGCTTTGAGGAGGAAAATAACGAACTCCGCATAAAGCTTAACAAAATGGAGCGACTCTATCAAGAACTTAGGAAAGAGATAGACCAACTCCGAGAAGAAAATAAGGCTTTAAAAAACTCTCATGGGCTAAAAGAACGAGAAAGTAGCCCACCCCACTCAGCAAGTCGAGAATATCACACGGACGAAGATGAGCTAGCGCGAGAAACAAATTGGATCTCGAAGAAGAGACCTAGCAAGAAACGAAGAGCTGGTTCTTCGCCCGAAGTCGAGCCAGAAAAAGAAGACAAGCACAAGGGGTCACAAGCGAAACAAATGAAAGCAAAAGTACGTCCTCCGCCACCAATAAACGTCGTTGGATTTACAAATTTTAGCAAACTACACTGCCTTCTAAAAGAGACGTTGGCATCGTCATTTAGATTAACGCCACTGCGCAACGACGTATGGAAAATTAACGTCGATGACCCTAACGGTTACCGAGCATTATCACAGAAATTAAATACCGAGAAGATCCAATGGTACACTTACGAGAATAAGTTAGAAAGACCACTGCGTGTCGTAGCAAGAGGACTTCACCCCTCTTTGACTAAGGAAGATATTATAAATGATCTTCAAGCTAAAGGTTTGAAAATTCTTGATGCCGTAAATATTATCAAGAAGGAGAAACAGTGAACTGAAGGAGATCAGGAAATTTTGGTTAAGCGTGGGCTTCCATTGTTTATGCTCACCTTCGATAAAAATGAAAATATGGAAGATATTTACAATATAAAAACTATTCAAAATATCGTTATCAAAATCGAACCTTTACGTAAGAGCACAAGATCGATCCCACAGTGCAAACGTTGTCAAGGTTTCAATCATACGCAGACTTACTGTCAAAAAGAACCGCGTTGCGTAAAATGTGCCGGTAAACATATGTCAGAAGAATGCAAGTTAGATAAGCATGCTCCAGCGACTTGCATAAACTGCAAAGGAAAGCATCCAGCGAATTATAGAGGCTGCGATGTAGCCAAAGAGCTCCAAAAAAGGCGTGATGCGGTTAAAAAAACCTCACGTCCGAAAACGAAACCAAATGACAAACCTAAAGCTAATACGGAAAAACTAACGAAAGCAAGACAACCAGTCAAGGAAAGGACGAAAGTTGGACAAGACAAAGCCCCAAAGAAAAAACCACCATCTGTTGGCGGGCAAACATACGCGCAAGTTGCCTCGCAAGAAAATAAACAAGGCGGCATTACTCCAGATCCAATCTCACAAGTTCTCTCTATCATTCTCGAGAAACTTGAAGAGCAAACTAAAACAAACAAGCTTATATTTGAAAAATTGAGCAATCTAGAGCTTAAAACTCGCAAAACAAGAAAAAATCTATAAATATGAAACAGTTGCTTAAAATATTAACATGGAATGCTAACGGCCTTTTGGAAAAGATCGACGAACTAGAAGTGTTCTTGCGAAAAGACAACATTGATATATGTTTGATTTCAGAAACGCACTTAAAAAATAAATCTAGCTTAAAAATAAAAGGATACTGTGCTTATCATGCTTACCATCCATCCGAAAGGGCTAGAGGCGGATCTTCCCTATTCATCAAGGACTGTATTGAGCATTCTTTTAGTATAATTATTGAAAACGATGCGATGCAAGTAAGTACAGTTCGTGTTAAAAACAAGCACTCATACTACAATATCGCATCCATTTATTGTCCTCCGCGATGCAAACTAGAGAAGAACGATTTTATAAATCTTTTCAACTCACTTGGACCGAAATTTATTGTTGGTGGTGATTTTAATTCAAAACACACTTTTTGGGGTTCAAGATGCACTTCAACGAAAGGCAGACTACTTTACGAAACCGGCATGCAATTTAACGTTGACTTCCTTTCGACAGGGAAACCAACATATTGGCCTTCCGACAGAGCAAAAACGCCTGATCTCGTAGACTTCTTCGTCGCAAAAGGAGTACCTAAAAACTTTACAAAGGTCGAGGAAAGCTTTGATCTCTCCTCAGATCACTCACCAGTCATTTTGTCAATAAGCGAGCGTCTAATAAAAAAAGAACGGGCGCCAAGATTAATTAACAACAAAACTGACTGGGACGGCTTTAAGAAATATTGTAAAGAAAACATTGATCTGAACGTGTCACTTAAAACACCGTATGAATTAGAAGACGAAGTCGGCAGATTTATTGAAGTCATACAGAACGCAGCGTGGAACAATACTCCCTTTAGGAGGAAAGAAGTCGTACACAGCGAAGGTAAATATCCACCGGAAATAAAAGAATTGATAATAACAAAGAGGAGAGCACGCAAAAGATGGCAACAATCCCGAGCTCCCCAGCATAAAACTATCTTAAATCATTTATGTAATGAACTCAAGAAAGCAATAAGAGATTTTAAAAATCGAGAGATTTCTACATTTCTTGAAGGTTTGACTGCCGAAAAAAATTCAAACTATTCGCTGTGGAAAGCCGTGAAAGGTATTAAAAAACCCCAAATGCAATCGCTACCAATAAGAAAAAGCAATGGCGAATGGGCAAAAGGAGACAAGGAAAAGGCGGATTTATTCGCGAAGCACCTAGAAGAAACGTTTAAGCCATTTGACGGAGAGGCGCTTATAGAAGACCTTGGTGGTACTATCACGACACCTGACAACTTTAAAATAAAGAGTGTGTCGCTGGTCGAACTTTGCCAGGTAATACAAAATCTTAAAATTCATAGTGTGTGTGCAGAATGCGCTACGAAGAGCAGAATCCTTAAGAAGAGCCCAAGTGGCGGCCTCGGAGAATAGAGCATAGTTGCTAACCAGCCCCGCGAAGTAATACCTAACGGCAGTCCCGCGGGGAGAGTGGTTGATGAGTGCTGAGGTGTGGTTTAGTACGTAGGCGCGAGGATCTCGCGAATCGTGCATGCCAGTAGTACGGACTACTGGTATCTATGAAGATTCCACATCCACTGGCGCAAGCCAAAAAAAGAGCTGGCAGTGGCTCTTTCATATTATAGGGAGATGGCGGTCCTTCGAGACCTTTGTTAGTCCATATCATTTCGAGACTTTCACGCTTCCTAATAGGTAACTGTCTAAACAAGGCATTCTACACTCCTTTATCGTCCCCATTGGAGTGAAGAAAAGCTGTACGGTTTCTTTAAAGTAAAGCCTCTTCACGACCAAAAACGTGACTACTTGTACAGGCGAGTGTATTTCCTGCTAGCAAATGCGAGTGTTTATTTACAACCACCCCGATCCTCAAGCAATTACAATCAAAGACTAATGTAGTCTTAAATTATGTTGCCCACAAAGGACAGCTCAGATCTACATAGAAATTTCCATGAATTAGGACAAATTAGTCACACTCTCGTAATATTGATGTCGGGCCAAATTATTCACAGAACCATACGTGTATCTGCGCCCGTGTACTATTCAAAAGGGACACAAAAATAGAAAGCAGGAACAATGTTGTGCTCGGTGTTAATTTGCGAATAATGGATGTGCAAAACACCGGTAATAAGAACATTTTACTGCCCATAAAGTTTCCGCCGCATATGCGATTGTGCGGTGTAGCTCCATACGTTGTGGTGGCACTCGTGTTGCTACCATTTTCGTTCGAATTAAATGCTGAACAGGATGGGAAACAGAGCGCAGTGGAAGGCGGATGCGTGATTGATGCGTGTGTCGGAATTAATATGGCGTTTAAGCTGTGAATTTTATGGAACAAAAAAATTTATTTGCACAAAAAAAAGTCTAATCATCACACGAGAGAGTGCTATAAAAAATTGTGTTTTCGAGCCAGAGTCGTAGATTTTATGATTTTTTTCCTTTGCAATTTACCAGCTGCATAACTTCGATTGTGGTGAGCTTGCGGTCTAGACTTCAAGCTGACTGTTTTTTTTTTAAACTGAGAAGATTAGATAAGGCTTTTATTTATTGCCTTTTTTTATAGGAAACGTAAATTACGAGCGGATTTTATACACATTGCGCAATTTATCTCGCAAATCGGTCGAACAGATTTCTAGAGTTATGGCAGAAGTTTATTCCCAGAGTGGCCTGCATTTCCTTTTGTGCATGGAATGAGATACATTTCGATCTCTTCAGATAGATAACAAAAATATGATCGCTGCCTGGAATGTATGCTCACTATCCGCTGAATTAAAGAGCATAACTGTATAAGAGGCTGACATAAATTACTGGAATCGTTTCCGAGGCTTCTTTTGCTGCTACATGCAATTCCTTTATGTCTTGAAAATTGTATTGTATTCTTATACATTTTAGAATAATTTTTAGGAGTATCGAGTGTCTTTAGTGCAACCTTCTATGACTACAAAAGGTATCAGGAAGTGAAACTCAGTTTTACGTGTTTCCCAGACTTCAGTCTTGCCACGGAAATTGTGCATTCTCGAACTATGTCATTCGAAACTAGCTGCATACCAGCTAAATTGGCATTGCCTTAAATGCAGCTTGTATGTATCTACAGATGCAAGTATTTCGATTTCTCCGATTTACAATATAGTACATGACCATTAGGATAACAGACGTCTCCGCTTGGAAAAGAGATGCATTATTATTATTCTCTATGAAGATACCAGCACAGGACTGTTCACTAGCCTTGGATCCATTCATGGAAATGCAAGCATAGCCTAATCCTGACTCAGACTCTGGTCAAAGTCAGTCCTGAACGCAAGGAAAATCAATTTTATGCACAGTAGTCGGAGTTCCGTTGAAATTGCATCAGACAACATATCCATAAAACCAGGATCGTAGGATAAGTATCGTGCTAGGTCATCAAAACTGAATTGTGGACAATACGAAAAGCCGCCTCATCTATGACGATAGATTGATTTTATACGAGTAAGGCCCACAATATAAGAATCAAGAGAAAGGAGATCTAATCTAGCAGAGCATCTAGCACAGTGCCAAGTTCCCGTGCAGCAGAGATAGGGCATTCTTTGTAGTTTAGTGCAGAGGGCAACCACATATTTACACAAGAACGGTCTTATCATAGCCCTATAGACTCAAAGGACTTTTGGTGATGAGGCCCATGTTTTGCAAAAGGCACTCTTTTAGACTGCCAGAAAACTATGAGCGCTTTAGATGTTTTCTACTTAACACGCTTTGAGCAAAGAAGTCTGGTATCTAGGATCACGCCTCATCGTTTCGCTTCATTGGAGAACTGGATAGTAAGGCCTTTATGACTAGATGAACGTTCACAATTTTCCTTATCGAAAAGAGAACAATCTCAGTCTTTAGACGAAAAGTTCACTCCAATACAGTGCATCATGTCTAAGGCCGTTGGCACATAAGCACATACAGTCTCTAGCCAATAGCCATGACCCAAGAGAAAGCACGGCATAAGCTTGAACCTAAACGTCAGAATTATTGAGAGCATGCCACAGAGAGTCAACCACTATACACCTTAGCTGAGGAGGTAGAATGCCACCTTGCAGAGAGTCCCTGTTTGTTCCTGTCACAATTCACCCGCAATACACATCTACAACCAAAGTTCCATTCGTTAAACCGTGTTGTTCCTAGCAAGCTAGAGTGCTTTCTGTTAAAGGGATCCAGTGCGAAGGTATATAAAACGCACTAAGCGTTGGCTGGCGACTCGACCGGTGACGTTTTGACCTCCGCCGGGAAATAGAAGCCACAGTCGGCGAGTACAAAAGAGAAACAAAAAAAATATGAGATTCTCCAAGAAATCTGGTCTCCAAAAAGGGTTATTTCCTGACTGAAATGGGGCTGAGTGATCCCTCAAAAAGCTTTGTACAAGACTTCATTCCTTTTTCAAACGTCTAATATGAACTTTTTGAAGGGTGCATGAACTATCTGTGAGGTTATTTGGATCATAAGACCCAATGAGATTTATAGAAGGATGTACCTTTGGGGAACTTCTGTTTGCAGTGATTTCTTGGGCAGGCGAAGTGATTGCGCTACGAATTGCAGTAACCGTTAGTCCGAGCATTCTAAGATGGATGTACGAGGGCGACACACACTTACGTGTAAGGACTTGCTTGCCTCTGCATTACTGGGGTCATGAGAACAAGTCTGAACTAATTATACTGCTGGGGGCACTCAAATTGAGAGAACAAACTTCTTCTAGGTATAAGCAGGGTGCACAGTAGACCTTTAGCCCGCAGTCCAAGACTTAAACGAGTGCTGGACGATAACCAGGGAAGCAGAACAGATCTTAAATTCTTTCGAAAGAAAACTTCTTCGTCGGACATTCAGTTTAGGATGCGAAGAAGGCGAGTGAAGTTGGTTAATACAACCACGAACTCTATGAGCAGTAAAGCTCGCACGAAGAGTATCTTTGGATCGATGATAGATAGATAAATTTTAATCGTAAATATCTGGCGTCTTTTCACCTCTGCCATCTCCATATTTAAAGAGGATGAAGCGCGTGAAATTCAGCAAAAAAAAAATTCCTCATAAAGAACGTCTTAAAGTAGGTACAAGTTTGCACATTGCTAATATCCAGATTCTTTTTGTTCTTCTTTTTTTGGAAAAGATATATTTGAACCACTTTTGCTGCCATGATTCCATTGTGTACAGCTACCATCGACGGCGCATCTTTAGGTTCATAAATTTTAAACAAACCATAGGATCGCCTCCGCATTCTCTTAGTTGTCTGCCACAATGACAATTCATGGCCGGTCCTCCTGAAGTAGACACTTGGCTAGCGTAACAAAACAAATGAAAAAGAAAACAATCGCTGACGTCGATGCGTGCTTTTTGAAAGAACATTATTTCTTAGATACTTCTCCGCCCACAGTGCTTGTAGTCTTAAAGGTTTTCTTTCTCTCATCCATGACAGCCAATAGTTAGGAACAATGAGGGCGAGAGGCTTATGAATGTGTTACTTTCGCTGGTAAACTTGTTGATTTGAGATTTATGACTCTTGGCCTGAGGTCAAATTAATTTATTCCTTATGAGCATAGCGCTTCTGTACTCGTAAACCCTTTTTAGTTTGTATGGACCTAGATAACCTGATGAAGTATGGAATTAGAATGTCTATTACTCTTTACGGATAGCGGGTAATAATGAGCCTCAAACTAGGATTTATAGTCGACTTGGAGCCGCAGATTGACTGACGACAACATGGAATACAAATGGCGTGCTGAGACATAATCTTGTAAATGAAACATTAAAGAGAGCCGGCACACGCACAACACAACATTCTACGGGGGGGCTCTTGTTTCTTGCTGGATTCGTGACATTAATTACTCCATTAGGTAGACCTAATGAGGAGAAGTGATTTTTATTAATTCGAAGGTGCGATTAAGACATGCTTTATGACAAAGGAAATCAGTTTCCACCAGACATGCATTACGACAAACTAAATCAGTTTCCACTGTTTTCGTATAAGGTTCCTGATTCGAGATGCGATTGAGCCAATAAGTGATTGGTGGACATCTATAAACGAACGATTGCGACTTCCGAATGTTGGTGCTTTCCCAGGTCCTACACCCATACCGTACATACGGTATTGACGTTGGGGGTGAAACAGTCGCAGTATGGTTTAATTGGAGTACAGATTTTAGAAGTCATTTCGAAGGCAGCTTTGGCCTTCCAAATTTTCCTACCCACATCAAGATTGATGCCATCACCAACCGGGGAAATACTCCCTAAGAAGTTTATCAAGTTTCTGGACCTGATGTGTAGCAATGTTAAATTGAATAACGAATTTTGAAAGGCCCACCTTGTTCTGCTTCTAGGGTATGCACCATTTCATGTACATATGTATGTAGATCCATTATTCTGTGCGAAAATAAATGTCAGTGTAGTCCAGGTGTTATAGATATTTAGGATGTCATTGTCCATTGTACACCACTGTTATTTACAGAAATATTAGTGGTGAAGATATGCAGCCTTGACGTATGCCACTTTGGATTGCAGCTAGCACTGAGCACGCTTAAATATCTTTTTTGGAATTCGATCAAATCGTGATTTACTTTGTAGAAAGCTTTCTTAATTACACTTTGTTAAATATGTAGTATGTGAAATAAAGACTTATATTGGGTATGATTCGAAAACGTCAAATTAACCCCTAAAAGGTGTTCATCTTGAAGTGGCCTAATTATTTTTACACCTTGTAGAAGTCTAATCAGGTTTACACCCTGTAGAGACTACTTCGGCCGGAACTATGGACGCCACCGTTGACTCCATCTAGTGAATTCCTGCGCTGCCGTTCGTGTACTTAAGGGGGCCTTAGTGCGGACATCATAAAGTCATACGGACAATCTTTGTCCGGATACAATAGCGAAAAGTCAACAGGGTATGAGCATTCTCTTCCCGAGTCGTGGTAGCTGTATCGACAGCGTTTTCGCTTTCAAGATATATAGGATGCCACTCTATTTTTGATTAGATTTCTTCCAGTAATTAGATCACGTATTTGTAAATAGCTTGCATGTAGTTACCGGAGAGGATCATGAGATAGTGAAATAAGTAGTAACACTGTTCCGCCGCTGGCCAAAGGGAAGTAATATACATTAGTTTCCTACCCTCCATTCCACTCAAATTCTAAAATCAACGATTTTTAAGAAGAACCCAGAATTATTTCTTTAGAGACCCTATAAAACCCTGAGTTTGGGGACCGCTTGCGATAGACTTCCCTAGAGATTTCCTGTTTTGCCTGCCACGTAACTGTTGTATGATCTACTAATACACGTACACATCCATATAAACATGCTATGTAACATGCAACTGATATATAATAAGTCAGTCGATCGTCAACAGTCGTCCAATAAAGATCTACATATTTGAGTCATCAGTCTAAGTTCTAGTCTTTTATTATAAATATTACATGGTGTCAGATGTGAATTAACATAAAAATGGCAACCGAAAGTAAAAAGATCTTAAGTGGTTCAAGTAGTGTAAATACTAAAAGTGATGCCTCTGGTCCGGGCTTATCTTCCACGATTCCTCAATTAAACTTAAAATCCAGTAATTTGGCAACCACGTGGAAAAATTGGTTTTACCAGTTTAAAATTTTTATGAGAGCATCAAATCTCGAAAAGCAATCCGATTCGCGTAAAGTTGCCCTATTATTACATCATATGGGCCCGGAATCTTTCGAAATATTTAACTCTTTTGATAAAAATTTGGATGAGGTTACATATGAGGATTTAGTTAAAGAGTTTCAAGCTTATTTCTTGCCAAAAGTGAATATTGCTATGGAGCGTCATAATTTTTTTTCACGTTCGCAAAAAGTGGATGAATTTATTGATGAATATGTGACAGTGCTAAAAAATTTTAGCTTAACATGTGAGTTGTTTGGTGGTTTAAGGGAAAACCTCGTGCGGGATATTTTTGTATGTGGTCTACATGACACTTACACCTACATAAAGGAACGGTTGCTTAACGAGGGAAACATAAAACTTGAAAAAGCAATTGAAATTTCAAGAGCAATAGTGACCACAAGAGAGCACTCACAGAACCTGCAACATCCAAATGGAAACAGTACCTTCATGGAAGCCTTAAGCAAAAAGAATTTCTCGCATGGTAATAGGAACCGACAATCAAAAAGTGTACATTTCAACAAATTCACACAACAACAACAATGCCAACATAAAATTAATCAGTTATCACACCCACAAGCCAATAAGAAATTCCATCCATCAAACACTCAATCAAATAAACCAACACATTGTTCAAAATGCGGCGAAATTCACAAATACAGATGCCCTGCTCTTGGTGTCATATGCAAAAATTGTGGCGGAAAAAATCACTACGCCAAAATGTGCCGCTCTAAAATATACATACGCAATGTTGAAGCTGAATCCAACACATCATCTGAATCAGACGTCCTATTTTTGGGATCACTGGAATTATCATCGACGTCATTATCATGGGACATCTACTTACATATCAACGGGCATTGTCTAAAGTGTCAATTGGATACCGGTGCACAAGGCAACGTTATGTCTCATAAAACCTTTTGTCAGCTTGGATTAAGTGATTTTGATATTGTGCCTACCTCAAGTCGAATTTTAACTTACAGTAAGGAACCGCTACCTATTATAGGTCAATCTAAAATAACATGTTTTTATAAGAATAGATCTAGTATTATTAACTTTTATGTCTCTGAGCTTGACTGTACGACAGTGCTAGGATTACCAACTTGTATTGAACTGAATTTAATTAAACGTGTTAATGAATTGAATTTTGAAAAAGATATAATTAATAACTTATCTGAAAACAAAAATGCTAAATTTATATTATACATAAGAATTTGAAGTTTTTGAATAATTTTAGAGATCTATTTAATGGTCTAGGTTGTCTGAAAAGAAAATCCACTTAAAATTAAAACCTGATATTGAACCAGTGATTGATTAACCGCGGCGAATACCTTTTAGCCTTAAAAATCGCCTTAAGGACGAATTAAAACGAGTGGAAGATTTAGAAGTCATAAAAAAAACTTAAGAACCAACAGAATGGGTTCCATTGTTTTAGTGCAAAAACCTAATGGTAGTTTGCGATTGTGCCTTGATCCGCGTAACCTGAACAAAGCTTTACTTCGTTCACATTTCCAGTTCCCCAATATAGATGAGTGAAAATCCCGCCTATGTAAGGCACAGTTTTACAGTTCACTAGACGCAAATTCAGGATTCTGGGTTTTACCCCTTGATTACGAATCCTCGAAGCTTTGTACTTTTATAACTCCGGGAGATATAGGTTTCTGAGATTGCCATTTGGCATAAACGTGGCGCCTGAGATCTTCCACGCAGAAATGGTAAATAATTTTAGTGATATACCAAACGTAATCATTTATATTGATGATTTTCTCATTAATGGATCTACCATAGAAGAGCATGATCGCAGTCTTAAAAGTGTGTTAGAAAGGGCCAAGTCCATAGGGTTAAAATTTAATTTTTCAAAGTCAAAGTTTCTTCAGAGAGAGATTAAATTTATTGGTCATGTGTTTAGTCATAAAGGCATACGTGCAGATGAAGATAAGTTAAAAGCAATTTGTAAGATGCCTCGTCCACAAAATGTTTCCGATCTTCAAAGATTTTTAGGTATGATTAATTACCTACGATCATTTGTTAGAAACTTATCGATACAAAATTCAAACTTGCGTCAACTCTTGAAGAAAGAAGTCTCATGGCATTGGTCTTTTAAACACGAAGAAGAATTTAACAATTTAAAACTTCTCATATCCAATGTCCCAATTTCAACATATTACGATCCCGAAAAACATCTTACCCTATCCGTTGATGCATCTAAAAGTGCAGTAGGTGCAGTCATATCTCATGAGTCCTTTCCAATCGCATACGCTTCCGCAACTTTAACATCAAGTCAGCAAAATTACGCACAAATAGAGAAGGAACTTTTTGCAATTCTCTTTGGGTGCAAGAAGTTTCATCAGTACATATTTGGAAAACAAATAACTGTTGAAACAGATCATAAGCCTCTTGTGCCTCTATTTGATCGGCCGCTGCATAAAATTCCTGTCCGTCTGCAAAGGTTCATGCTATGTCTTCAGTCCTACGATTTATTGGTCGTATATAAACCGGGAAAATATTTCTTTGCTGCTGATACTCTATCAAGAGCATCTCTGCCTGATAATATATTAACTGAATTCGACCAAAAACTGCATTTGCATTGCAATCTTTTAACGAAAACCTTATCAGCCTCTGAGTCAAAGATTAATGAAATTCGCTGTGCTACCTTAAATGATAAAGTACTTACAAAAATTAAAGAATATTATAAACATGGTTGGCCAAATAATAAAAAGGCAGTTGACCAAATACCAATGCTATACTTTAACATCCGTAATGACATCCATGTTATTGACGAATTAGTTTTTAAATGTAATCGCCTTGTCATTCCAAAGTCACTTCGCCACCAAATGCTTTTACTTCTCCATGAAGGACATATGGGCATAGAAAGGTGCAAAAATCTAGCTAAAAATTACGTGTTCTGGCCCAATATAAACCAAGATATATATCACCTAGTTAGCAATTGTGAGTCTTGCATTCGTCATCGTAATTCTATCCGAAGGCAGCCATTACAACCTCATGACGTTATTTCAATTCCCTGGTTGGCATTGATTTATTTGAAATGAGAAAGAAAATATACATTTTAGTGGTAGATTATTTCTCGAAGTTCATAGAAATAGCTCCACTACATTCCGGATATTCAAATCATTTAGTTTTCACACAACTTAAGTCGATATTTGCGCGTCATGGTATACCACAGATTATGATCAGTGACAATGGCCCTCCATTTAATTCAGAGGATTTAAAAAATTTCACTCTTGACTGGAATATAGATCATTTAACATCTAGCTCATATCTACCTCGTTCGAATGGACTTGCAGAAAGATCCATTCAAACAATCAAAAAATTATTATTGAAGCGTGATGAAACTGGATCAGACCCTTACATTGCTCTTTTACACTACAGGACACAATTTACCACAAAAAGGTAAATTGAATTCACCATCAGAACTTCTTATGTCTCGTAAACTACGTACTAAACTTCCTGTAACTCTAAAATCTTTAAAATCTAAAATAGTCAATGTTAAAAACTATGAGAAGTTAATATCAGAAAAAGGTTGAAACATATTATAATCAAGGCACAAAAGCATTAAATCCATTAAAGGAAGGTAAACGCATATACATATTACAAGAAAACACCTTATTCGGAATGGTACACTGGAACAGTTGTGTCCAAGTGTTGCGAACCCCTGTCATATGTAGTTAGTGATGACGATGGTACCCAATACAGACGAAGTCGTCAACACATTATTGAATCTCCTAAAAACACTAATGCCGATAATAACAATGAGTGCATCAATCAGTCAGCTGAAGATACATCCGGTACTCAATCAGAGATAAAAATACCTTCCAATAAATCTGATAATGATTATATTGTTAGAACTCGTTATGGAAGCCAAATTAAACTTCCCGATAAATTTACTCATTCAGATTTCCGTACCTAATTTTATATTGTTATGCATACTCTAAAATATATTCAAAATTTTATAAAAAATATATAAACATGTCTAATAAAGCCCTGGTAGCTAGTGCTATATATTATATATATTGTCATAAATAAATGAAATAATTTTAAGCTAATAGAATGTTTATTTGAATTATATTCCTTATTTGAACTGTTTTTATGAACCAATGTATGTAATTTAATTCTTTCTTACTACATATGTACATACAACAAATATATTATAAATATGTATTTATGTCCCCAAAGGGAGATGTTGTATGATCTACTAATACACGTACACATCCATATATACATGCTATGTAACATGCAACTGATATACATATGTATAATAAGTCAGTCGATCGTCAACAGTCGTCCAATAAAGATCTACATATTTGAGTCATCAGTCTAAGTTCTGGTCTTTTATTATAAATATTACAGTAACATGCCACTGAAACTAGACCAATCAACTAAATATGTACCATAGAACACCTCAGCCAATGCCATTTCATTTTCAAATATCATGTTTCCAACATTGACAACCACCGCAAATTAAAACGCAAATATTCGTTTGTACTCTGAAATTACACACCAGCGCCAGTCTCAGCAACTAGTTCGTTTAACTTCCTTCGGCGTAGAGTACAATTACGACTGTTTGACAATTCAATATGTGAAGCTGTCCCAGAGAAGTATCTATATAGAGGCAGAGTAGAGAAAAGTAAACCCGGAGATGGGTACTAATTATATGCGGAAGGAACCTGTTTTCACTGCTACAACCGGCAGGCTGTGTAATTATACACACCCAACTGCTGCTACCGGTGTCGGACGACTGTTGGTTGTAAAACAAAGACTTCCCAAGCCAAACGATAATGGCATAGCACACTAAGTGGTACTGTAGGCCATCACCATGACACTGCCCACCCATAGGAGTACCTCCACCACGCCGCCAATAAGTGATTGATGATGGTTGACCCATCAGCAACAGCGGTCTCGAGCGATGATTATGTAAAGTGATATTTGCTCCGCCTACAGAGCATAACAGCTCCTGGCTCAATGACACACACAAAACCCTCTCTCCACTTTAATCATATTTTTCACACTTTGTTGCGATTGTTATAAATTGAATCGAACGGATGGGATGATGCTAGAGTGTTTCAAGTCGATTTCTATTTGAATTTCAATTGAATTGGGATTTATCTTGTTAACAAAAAGTCTTAAAGTAGACACGAAACCTCCCTCGCTTCTCGCTGCTGAGAAATTAAATTTAAAGCGAAGCTAAGTGCTAATAATTTGCGCTCGCGATTTTTAATTAAGATTATG
Source organism: Blera fallax (assembly GCA_946965025.1). Lineage (NCBI taxonomy): Eukaryota > Metazoa > Arthropoda > Insecta > Diptera > Syrphidae > Blera > Blera fallax. The sequence continues at coordinate 21,994,544 of OX337248.1, read as the reverse complement.
ACGAGCGACGTGCGGCAATTTATTCAGTCACTGAAGCGCACAAAAACGTTAAAATGTGGGATTGTGGACTTAGTACGTCTGTGAGTTTGCTGGGTTTTGACTTGGGGGACGCCCCAGGCGTTGGAGGTTTTAATCGATTTTATGGCTGATGTCAAAATATTGAAACTGGAAAGGAAATGCCAAGCTATGTACGTTAAAATGGATAACGTTGTAATTATTTAAATTACTTTTTTAACGTTTGAACTACAAAGTGGCATCAGACGAGTGGTTTTTACTTGCATCAAGCTTAAATGAGTCCGGCGTGCTAATTAAAAAATAATTCGGCACAGTGCTCATCAATTAATTAACGAAATATTTCCCAATTAGTGGCCATCTTTGATTGATCGGTTTCGAGTAGCCCACTTGGAAATGGACTTAAGCTAGCCATGTCGATTGATAAATCGCATTAAAATACAGTGGTGGCCGAAATCGCATCAGCAACTCTTCGTGATGACCGCTGTGCGAGTATGTATCTGATAGTGTGCGCTGAGTCTGACCTCACTTGTGTAGCTAAACGCTCGGACTTGGGCAAGCACTTCTGATTGAAATTCAGCACACATGTGTTAGACCGACGAGACATCTCTCTTCGACCTGAATGGCTAAAAGATGCCTTTCTGATGTCCAGCAAGAGACCCCCGAGAAGGAGGACGTGCGACGGAGGATGATGGGATCAACGGTGATGTCTACAGACAGGCGCATACCTTATTTAATCTACTTTAACATATTTGTAGTTGGGGGCTCTACAAGGATTGCCAATACTTTATTCAGAGATGATGGTAGATGAGCCCTTAGAGGACCAACCAACGGCAGCGCTCATACCCTCGAAGTGAGTTACTGGGATAAGGATGAGAACTCTTGCAAACGAAACAAGGACAACAATCCTCGTGTCTACAAACCACGTGCAGCAGAACAGTTAGCAGAAGCCCTAGACTGCTACAAAGCAGATGTTACAGCCATCCAGGAAGCACGATGAAAAAATTCAGGCAGGATAAAAAACTTCGGCATTTATTATAGCGATTGCTACAGATAACAAGATAAGCGGTTCTTCAAGTACGGCGTGTGAACTAGCGCATATAAAACCCTCCGTATCAAGGCTAAGTTCGCCAGCTTAACTAATGTGCACTCACGCCGCTTACGAAAAGATGGGTGATGCCACTAAAGATGACTTCTTCTAGCTCTTGGATAGTAGCAGGTAGTATCTGAGAGACCATTGACTCCGAAGTGGCAATTATTCGAGCACATCAAGCCTTAATCGCCGCCTCGCTGTCGGAGCAGATATAAACAGCTCTACCCATGTGAGCTGCACTTGCGATAGCATAGACTTCTGACTATATGTACCTAGTGGACTAGCCTTTTTCACACTCGTTGCCTCCAAATAGATGCCTGTTCCCGAGAGCTCATCAACCAGAGACCCGTCTGTATAAAAGACAGTGCTATCTGATTCAAACCCAGCCCATATGCTGGAAAAGAGCATCGGAATCTGCACTTAAAAATAAGTTTCTTTCGCATTATATTCAACGCCCCATCCCATCGCGTGGAATACGGCTGAGAAGCTCTTTAGCCTCACATTCTCTGTGCTCTTTGCCAAAGATTGTCGCCCGCTCATGGAGTGTTACAATGCGGAATAGTACTTTCCTGGTAACATAATCAATGAAGAAATGCAAAGGAGGAAGGCTTAGAAGAGCTCGCATTGCGCCAGTTGGAGTTTCTCTCATCGCGCCAGTAATGCAGACACAGGCAAGGTGCTGCAGTTTACCGAGCGTGCGTTTGAGGAATTCCGCCATTGACCGCCAATGACCACCATGTGACGCAAAGTGCAGTGTATATCTAGCGGAGCATCTTAGGGCTTAAACCCCATGTCATACCGAACATTCTATGGCAATGCCAAAAAATGCTGGCGGGTCTTAAGATCTTAGTCTCAATGTGTTCTTTGAAAGCAAGCTTAGGTTCCAAGTACTTAACTTTGTTTGAAAGTATTAACTGGATCCCCAAGAAGCCATCTCAGAGGGTAGCTTCCTCTTCATAGAGAACAACATCATCTCAGTCTTGGCTGGATTGACGAACAATGACTGTTCAACGCCTACATGCGAAAACAAAGAGCCGACCCCCCTCGTTAAACCTTCTCAGTAGAAAGCCTACCAGTAGGTTCCATAAGGTGGTCGATATCACACCACCTTGTGCAAAGCTTGCACCGATTTCCTGGGAATACAGCCTGCACCGATTTCGTGCAACTACCAAGACTAGTAGTAGTGATTCTGCACCTAAGCATAGCAAGGATCCATTCCACTAATGTAGGATCGACTCCCTTGGACCCCGGTCATCTGCTAGGGACTCTCAATATCTAAGAAGACTGTTTGCGATTGAGCGCCCGCCGCACTCTGCATGGAAGCTCAATCAGTGAAGCATTCGGTCGAGTCTATTGAGAGGCTATTTGACGAAATTGATGCTCGAAAGTTTCTTCAGATGCTAAGTTGGACATGGAAAGAATAAACAGCTCTTATTAGAAAAACACTTTTGCGGATTGTTAGACTGCATTTATGACCAAAGTACCACTGGTAGGCAAAATAATCGCATAATTCAAGATAAGATTCCATTCTGCTGGAAACAAATCCTATTCAAGTCAATCTTGTACAATTGCGGTGACGAAAAATCAGTTGTCATGTAGCGCATTTTATTCGCAACGTTGTTGCCAACTTAATTTTGTTGGAACCAGTGATGCCACCACTTCAAAATCCAACTCCTTTAAAGCCCACATAGAGACCCGATATCGAAGCGGACGTTCTTTTTTCCTTAAACTTTTGAGTGAGTTGGACTTTGTAAGGAAATAATCCAGGGTCTAGTTGTGAGCTAAGGTGAGGCCACGGAGGTAACTTCGGTGCAGGTCCTCCACACAATACTGTCCTAAGAGAAGGACTGCTAATGTTCAATAGTTGAGCTCAATATATTTTTCAATATTTTTCAGCGTTCTTCAAGCTAAAAACGAACCTTTTCTTACCGCGGAGGCTCGTCATAAATATTTGTCAGCATTTCAAGGGCTTTGGTATTGCCATTGTTGAAGTCAAATGTAATTCAAAACGAAACCAACATATAGCCCACCGCTTATATCCAGAATCGACTCTCAAAGTTCAAGCGGGGCTATTCAAAGATCCCGTATAAATGTGGTTATCCTGTTCATATGCCTCTGCACACAATGGCAGTGTAAAAAGCTTAAAATTACCAAAATTACAAACAAACGATTATGCACGTAGGTTTCTACGCTTCCTTCCTATATGACTGAAAATTCTTTGATAAGCAGCTCCCACAATGGTGTCCATTTAATCGGGAGGAAAGCAGAAAGAAAAACCGCTAGAATTCCAAGCGAAGAATTCGCTTTGATGCCTTTTAGTTTGTATTTACACAAAGGAACACCATTGCGCCATACTGAGGTGTACAAACTCATTGACTCATCCCTGATGTTCTACTGATTGCACTGCATGATGAAATTAAAACTACTTCGACAGATGATTTAATTATTTTGTCTACCCAATGACATCAGGCTTGTGAGTTAAGTTCGAGCAGCGAAGCACCTCCGTGATTGAATCAGAATGGGAAATTTCAATATAACACTTGAAATGGGCTTCGTCGCATTCCCTTCAGCGCCTCGTGAACTCAATTCGTCCTTGTGTTTGCGATGACTAACACAGCATATTTAACTACACAATAATCCAACCTAAATAAACACATAGTGGATGAACAGTTTTTTTGTATTCTTTCTTACATGCATGGAATATTATTTGCTTCTCGGGGGCAAAAGAGGGTTCCACACTTTGGGCTAAATTCAGGCATCGCATCCAATAATTTTTGTAACGCTGTGGACGTAACGGGAGAGTGTATGCGAGTTATGACAATAGGAACAGCACGGAACAATGGGGGTGGTTTTGCATTGCTTTTTTTAACACCAGCAATGGGGGAGTAGGGTGTTGGAGATTGATTTTCAGTTTTATATTTATTGAGTAGATACAATTTGAAATTTCGAATTTGCTGGAACATTCTCAAGGGGAGTAAGAAGTAGTGCATACGAGCCAAGAGTTTGTTTTTTAATGAACATATACACCGAGCTCTCACGATATGTACATATGTTGTTGGTAGCAATTTACTCAAGTCCAACGGGGGAACAAGGATGTCAACAAGAGAATCAGTCTGTACTCGGATTCACTCTTAGTACTAACAACCGTAACGTATCTGCAAGGCTTCGTAATCGGATTAGAATAGAAGTTATCGAATGAACTAATTCTGATTCTGTTACCGTAAACATGTTAACCCAAAGGATCTTCGTCATTAGTCAGTCTATTCTCCTTTTTGCTGAGAACACTGGACAGATTGATTAGTATCCACCTACGTCACAAATTTACTCGAATATGCTCTCGGCAGCTCAACATGCGTACTGTAATGGCAAATCAGTTAAGGCAGGCTTACACTCATGTGTACCATTAAAAAAACAAAGTATATTATTGTTGAAATTAAGGGAGCCTTTAACAATGTCAAACCAGAGTCGATAATTCGCTTAGGGCGCTGATCTATCAACTGCTTAGAGGCGGGATCATTAACACAAACCAGGGTGGAGCTTCGGGTCGAAAATTTGTTAGTTGCGGTACACATCAGGGTGGTGTCTTGTCGCCTCTTCTTTGAAATCTCGTAATAAGTGAGTTAGTTACTAGTCGACCTGAGAAGTACATAGAACAGGATGCAAAGTAGTTGGGTAGGCAAATGACGTTGCCATTGATGGGTTTAATTTTGCATACAAATAAAAAAACTCTACTGGAATGCTAATCGACTTAAATGCGTGAAAAAAGCAAGAGTAGCTCTCTACACTTGTGAAAATGCCTTAGGTAGAAGCTGGCGCATTGAACTCCATATCCGTAATTTCGCCCATTGTATGGCGTGATTGTTTGGTGACCGGCTCTTAACAAAGGCATTACCCTCAATCTGCTAGGGCAGCTGCAGAGATCTGCCTACATGTGTTTTAGTGGTGTGCCTAGAAGAACCCCTCCACAGAACTTGGCACTATGATCTACCTCTTGCCCCTAGATATTATCCATAAACAGATAACCGGCAGTGCAGCCGCTCGTCTGAAACCTTGCTCCCAGTGCTCTAGAGTTTAGTCTGGCCACTCCTCGTTCCTAGATCAACTAATAGTGTTTTCATCGAGAAACCCAAGCATCCCCTTCCTCCTAACAGACCAACGCAACGTTTTTCAGGCAGAAATTTTGGCAATTAAGGAAGCTCTGTCCTGGCTGAAATGTAGTATAATAGCTGTAGAATAATGTCTGCCATATTAGAGTTTTCACTGACAGCCAAGTGGCAAATCCCTGCGGCGTTCCCTTCTACGTCATAGGTCGCTCTAGACTGACACCCGTCTCGTGGAGATGCTGGGTGCCAAGCCTCAGAGACATTCCAGGTAACTGCAAGTCGGACAAGATTGCCAGACTTTGGATGGACACCGCAACTAGTAGACCTCATCTCGTAAGGATCCTCTAGTCTTATGTTCTACAACTAGAGAAAGAAGCTAGTAGTGAATATCGGCCCACCCATTCTTTTCTACAGAAAAGAAGATTGGTAATAAAGCCATGTCCGGAATCACATGGCTTTATTACCAATCTTCTTAATGGATTAAAAACAATTAGGATACAGGGCAAGGATTCTACTCAAAACTACTCTAAAAACGAGAGTCTTGGAGATTGTGGAACTCATGCAGTGCCTTCGAGTCAGAAATCTTTGTCAGCCAGAGAGGGGCAAGGTAACCTCACTGCAACAGACATACATATCTCTCTAGGTGGATAGTCAAGATTGGGTGGACTCTGTACGATTGAATAAACCTACTAAGGAATTTCACTCTTTTACAATGCCAACCGACGCCTTTCCTCTCTAGCTTAGCACAGCTAGAAAGATTTACGAAATTTATTATTCAAGCTGCTGAGGAAAGTTGTAACCATGAACGGATTTACAGTAGAATTCGGGGTGTCCGCATGGAAATCATATATCGCACTATTCCACATCCTTCTCAAGGTTACCTAACGTGTAAGGAGGCATTTTTATAATGAAGCTGATACCAAACAATGCCCATAGCAACTGCTTACTATCCTATAAACATAATCATATCCAAGCTAATGCATGCGATTTTCACACTCTCTCCACTTTAAATCTAATTAGCTCTAAGTGCTCTGCAAGGACAACAACTTAAAATGCATCTCTACGATGCTGTTCTTTGCAATGCTTTCCAAGTCAAGAATAAATTAATCTCCAACCTAATTAGTACACAAAACTTTATTTACTGCCATTGAATTGTTTATCTTTTCAAAGTCTTTCAGCCAAACTTAATTAATACGCTCAATTAACGCGTTGCCGTTGCACATATGAATAGTACACATACCGCCGCCATTATGATTCTATAGTTACTCGTACGTAGCCCCACATTTCCATCCGTGTAATGTCAGCGCTTTTCATTTACATCCACTCAAAAAACCACTAAAGAGGTGTTGACGGATAAAGAATCCCTTAAGAGACGCAGTGAGGGAAAAAAATAAACTCCATTCCTGTCAGCAATTTTCCAAAGAAACAACTGCCATCCTCCACTTGGAGTTTTGAAAAGCCAAATGTAAAATAGCTCCAATCAGCACTCATCCGTCATGCACGTGGGGATGAGGGATGGAAATGGGTAAGCTTTTATTTGAAAACTGTCAGTCAGTGTATTTTTTGAGGGGTTCGCACTGAAAAGGGCTTATGTTGTGCCATCCGCAGCCCTTAGGTCAATCATGAATGCCTCACTCACTTAAAAAAAAAACCTACTTGACCAGTACTTCAATTAATAGCTGGATACGATGCAATATCCACTTAAATAACTGATCGGATGCAAAAAAAAAAAAAAAGAAAAAAACAGGAACAACCCTTTCCAGAGCTCATCCTGGCCGCGTATTGAGCATATCATCCCTCTTTCAAATTTTCAACGCGTTTTCTCGTATTCAACTCTCGACTTAACGGTGATGAACAAGGGATGATAGCATTAATGGTGGTGATACCTCAGAGTACCTATACTCTCCCCGACCACGATTTGCCAACAGTTCCTGAAAGGGTTGATAACAAAGAGAAGGGTGCGGTGGTTGGGTTGACTGACAGATGACTGCTGGGAGTATACATGCGAATTTTCATGTTGAATTTTCACGGTGCTTAAGTGATAACCGTCAGAACTACTTTTCTATGTGAAGAGCTGTTGAGGACTTCGTTGGAGATAACGATGGTTACAACGGTGACAATTCGGGGCTTTGGGTGGTGACAGCACAAACTGAAAGAAGAATTCACTTTTTTTTGCGTAACGAAGTGGTGAGAGCTTTTCACTTGTCACCGTTTTTCTGGTTACAGATGGTACACCCTGATGGAGTCACAGATGTCTGAAAGGAAAATTTTCGTTTCCCTGTGACATAAGCGCGTTATGAATGTCGGGTATTTTAAGTTCAAAAGCAAAGTTCATCGGAAAATATGATGGCAATATGCCCAGAATTTTTTAGAAGTCCTTGAAAGTGGTAGGTCTGTTATAAACTATTTCAAGAAAACTGAGATACTTTTTTTTTAAAACGAATTAGATGAAGTTGGCAAGATGATCTATTTAAATAGCAGACTGGGTACGCAAAATTATAGGATTATCTAGCTCAGCAAATGTATCTAGAGGTACATTTAGACTTTAGACTCTACCACGTCCAAAAGACGTTCGATTGGGTTTATGTCCTGTTTCCTGGGACTTCGGTATATTCACATTCCATAGTAGACAGTCTTTCATTATAAGGACGAGCGTTGTTTTACATCGAAATGAAAGCAGGAAATGGCATTGCATTGCATGCTCTTCAAAGATGCTAACTTAATGCGATGTATACGTTCACTAACTCATGCTCCTCTGGACCCCACACACAGACCTGAGAAAATCTATTTCCATGCATTGCTCCGGAAATGCCAACTCCGGATCCTGCTAAGATGAGTTCTTGCTTTCAGTTTCCTAATTTTATATCGACTTGATTTTTGTCCAAGTAGAAAAGAGTCTAAAACGAAAATCCCAGTCTTCTTAAGCCTGAAGGTGGTTGAAAAGTACGAACTCAATCGCGGCCAAAGCGAATCAATTTTGCGATACGTTCTCATTCTATATCAAAAAGATACGTTCTAGGTTGAAAGCAATAGCTCACTTTTAGAAGCCATATGGCGCAGCACAGCGAAAAAGGTGTCCGAAGTCTATAAGGCGCAGCACAGCGAAAAAGGTGTTCGAAGTCTTTTCATCATTTTAGAGAGTTCTACCAAATGTTGGACACCCAAGGAGCAAATGAACAGATGAAGCCTATTGCTTGCTAGAGTACTGAGCGCAACAGTGCTCGATGCTTCACCAATTTAGGCGGAAACGTTCAATGTCCAATGGACCAAATTTTTATGAACAAAGTCTGTATACGCACTAAACTGATGTAATTCCTGACAGGCCATGGTGGAAGGCAGACATCTTCATCACTTTGGCCATGCTGAAGTCCGAGACTGGAACACGGTTAACACCCTGTTAACCTGTATACAAATCGAACTCAGACATGAGGAAAGCTGAAGAAGAAGTCAGAGTCAATCACATCTGCCGGAAATGTCATGGCCATGTTTTCCGGGATTCAAAAGGAATTGTTTTTTATCGATGGCCTTTAAAAAGGTGAAACAATAACTAACAAATACTACAGTCCCTGAACTTATTGGATGAAACAATTCCTGAAAATGGAATTGAAATGGAAAAATATCATCTTTCATCAGGACAACACACCCATCCACAAAGGTGATTTGGTAATGGAAAAACTGAGGAATTTGAAATACAATTTGAATATTCACCCTCTTCACCTGATTTGACTCACTCTGTCTTCCACCTTTTCCCAAATTTAAAGAAATTTGTGGCTGGCAGTAGTAAATGGGAACTTTGCATGCTTTTCAAAATCGTACTTCAGGGGTGGATGATAGTGAACTAATGATGAGCGTGTGCTGAGTACATGTGGGTGAACTTTAGCGCACATGAAGTTAGCAGGACCAGGCACTTCTTGTCGACTTGAATGGCTAAATGACGTCTTTTACATATCTTGGAAAAGGAGGACGCGCGGCGAACGAATTCTCTTGATTGAATCAACGGTTACCTCAACTGGCGCATATCTCATTTGAGCTACTTCAACATTTTGGGAGCTGAGGTGCGTTGGTATCCCGGCTCCTCATCCTAGGGATAGCACATAAGGATTTGGCCTTCCAGTTACTAACGCAGCAAACAACAGACTCAGAAAGGAATGAAAACCCCTGACAAATGAAATGAGCACAAAGACCCTCGGATCTGCACGTTGAATGTTCGGACCTTTAAAAGGCCGCGTGCAGCCAAATAATTAGCAGACTTAGACTGCTACAAGGCGGACATTACATTAGTCATACAGCAAGTGCAATAGAATGTGCCTGGTAAGAAGAGTATGAAAAATTGTTACATTTACTACGGTGATCATAACAGAGTACAAGGGCAACACGTATTCGGGTGCAAAATTTTTATAAACGGGAGACTTAGACAAGAAATCTTGAGCTTCCGACATGTAAGCGATATTCTTATGACAATCCGCATCAAGGCTAAACTTGCTAAAATTAGCTTAATATGAGCTCATGTCCGCAGAGAGGATAAGGACGAGGCCGCCAAAGGGTGAGCTCTTCGGCGAGACCAATGAAGAAGTCTTAAATATAACCTTAAAATCATTTTGCGATTTTGAGCCAAGATAGGAAAGGAGGACATCTGTCGTAGGACAGTTGGTAAGCATATCCTAAACGACATCACGTTTGGCAACGGATCCACCACGTTTGACTTTGCTGCGGGGCGACACGTCACTATAGCAAGCACACGGTTTTCTCATCTCAAAATTTACAAGGGGACGTGGCGATCTCCTGGTCACGAAATGAGTAACCTATGTTACATTACATTACGATTGACGCAATACATGCCTTCCAGTATTCTGGATATCCGAACCTTCCAAGCAGCCAATATAAACTCGGATCACTACCTTGTTGCAGCCAAGGCACGAAAGCAGATATCCCAAGCGCAACAACTAAGAAAAATTATTGTGAGAAGATTTAAAATCCAAAAGCTGTAATCGCGAGAGACCGCCAGAATCTTCGCCGAACGCGTATCCGGCATTCTCCCCACGACTCCTATGCCGCCAGCATCAAGTGCCAAGGACCAGTGGCAACGCTGCCAACATGCCATCAGAGACGCCGCAATTGATGTGCTGGGTTTCAGTCGACAGACACCAAGAAAACGCTGGTTTGACGAAGAATGCCGGCAAGCACATGCACCTAAACAAGACCCGCACAGAAACCTGTAGAGATGAAAAAGAAAACCGCCTTACAAAGGGAAGCTATGCCTAGTTTTGGCATCCCTGCCAAACTTGAAAGCGCTCGCTGCTCCATCAAGGTCAGTAATGACCTCACTGAGACATTCGATGTCATAACAGGATTTAGACAAAGTGATGGCTGGCATTAGTGCATTCGATAGCATTGAAACAGAAGCTGTCAAAGTGTGTTAAGCGGTAAATGGCACAGAAGACCGGCAAATTGGATAGAACGTCACAGTCACAGTTATAACTTTGAGATAGTAAGGGACTTTGCTTACCTTGGTTCTGACAACGAAGAATAACTCTTGCCATTCGCTGTTTCTTTAAGCTGAAAATTCAATTAAGTAGTAAGACCCTATGTCGAAGAACTAAGGAGACTCCAAACAAGATCTTAATCATCCCAGTCCTACTATATGGCAATGACACATGGACTCTGTCGAAAGCGGATCGTTACAAGAGAAAAATTCTTCGCAAGACATTTGGTTCTATTTGTGTTGACGGCCTTTGGAGGAGAAGATTCAACGACGGACTTTACGAGCTGTTCAGCGACATCGACCTAGTCAAAAACTGCGCGTCAGTCGTCGAAGATGGCTAGGATATGCAGAGCGAGTGGACACCAAAGCTCAGCCCCGCAGGATTTTCGAATCTTATCCGGAGGGATAACGCAGTAGGGGAAGTCCTCCTCTTAGGTGGTGCGCACCAGTGGAAGAGGACCTCAGCCAACTTGCAGTGAGTAACTGGAGGCAGATAGCTAACGACTAAAGACAGTTAACTGAGGGGCTTGTTGGTTGAGGCTCAGGTTCACCCCGAACTGTAGCGCTACCTACGTAGGCAAGTAAGTAATTTGAAAATAAAGTACCTGATCCTACATAATTGCAATTTTATTTCACAAAATATTTCACGTACATATACATACATATGTACGAGTATGTACAAACAGTGACAACAAAAATTAGCGAAAATCCTCTTAAATATGTACGAGTATGTACTCGTATAAAAAGAGAATACAAACAGACGAGTATTATACGTATGTATGCATGCAGTACTCGAAAAGATATGAGTATCTAGGTAGGCATGTAGTCGTATTGCCTTCAATTTGAGAAAGTAAATTCGTTACGGAAGACGAACTCGATGTTTCCTATTCACGTTGTATGGATTTTGGAAGATTGCCAGAAAATTTCCACTGTATATTCCATAACCTTTGCAAGGCATTTTTTTTTTCGTCTTCATCCCATTCTCTGTTAGTTGTTGGTCTGGTAGGACTATATTCATATGGAATGAAATGAGAGAGGCATTTCCCTCCAATCTCCTCCAACCCACTTACATTTTCTTTTCTTTAAAGCACAAACAAGGGAAAAGGCTCCCTAACAACGTTTTTTTTTTATGCACTTTAAGCAATTTCATGGTTACTTAATCTGAGATAGTAATTAATTTCTGGCCTAGAGTGGCTTTAACATAAGAACCTCTAGGTGAACAACGAGTGGATTTACAAAATTAGTTTAAAGATTTAAGTACTGACATTTTCCTCCTAGTGGCCGTACATATAAATTACGAATTATAAAAAAAAAAAAATGCTTCTATCTGCATGGAAAGAGTGTTTTTTTTAGAGCGTGAGGACTATAAATTGGAATGAAACACAAAAAAATCAATCAAACGGACCACCTCGACCACGTTTCACAAAGGTCATCCTGTCAGTCCAATTTTTGAGCACTTTTTTGAGTAAATAGCAATCACAATATTGGCTTCCAAGTGGTCAGTGGTTGTCAGTTTATCCGCAAAATTAATGCCTTCAGCTGGCCCTAAAGAAAAAAGTCTAAAGGTGTCAAAAATCGCATGACAGATCAATTTCGTAAAATCAGCTTCTCGTCAAATTGATTTTCAATAAATCGATGGCTTGAGTTGCTGTATGACACGTAGCGCCATCTTGTTGAAACCACATCTCATCCAGATCAGTGTCATCCACATTTTGAAAGAAATTTTCGTTGAGAGCGCCATGATTCAGTGGTTAGTGAGCGGGAAACTCGAGATTTAAACCCCAGAAAACATCAAAAAGATTTTTAATGGTCACACCTCTCATGAATATCTGACAAACTTCCGAGAGTAATATCAGTCACGAGGAGCTTCTCAATTTACAAGAAAAAGCTCTCGAATATGGTTCCGTATCCTTTCTTTCATTTGTCCGAAAAAGTATACCACGCGAGAAGCTAGTCCCTGGACCACATACGATCTGTTACGCCAGACATTTGTTCCTTTTTTTGGCTACAAAACGGGTCAAGGGTCTGGTGATGGTATCTTAAAGGAAGATGACAATATGAGACCTCACTACTCGTTAGGCAAGTATGCATCTATTTTCCAAGCATAAACCTATGCTATCACAATGGCCATGAATTCGGTTGTAAGGTTGAAGTCTTTGACTTTTGTCTGGGTGCCAGGTCACACTGAGATCTTAAGGAATAAGAAATGCGATGCGCTTCCGACACTGGATTCGGAGAATGATTTCTCAGGACCTAAACCTGCGGTGGGTCTTCCCGCGTCGATTAACGATTGGGATTCTTTCGAACTCAATTAAGTATGGTACACCTCTCGAGGATACGGGCAGACTAAACGAATGCTCCCGAACAATTGTAAGTACTATACAGCTGCATCCTTCCTGTCCCTCAACAGGAAAGACTGCAGAAAACTTACTGACGATTTAGCAGAACATTTCGCTTTTGTGAAGCATGTGACACTACTGTCTTCGACGCTTGTTGAGGGGTCGATGATTCGGATACCTTCGGTTTTATACTCTTCGATTGTCCTGCCTACCTTCATATTAGATGGAAGATCTTCGATGATTATTTGGTGAGTGCTGATACCATACTCGGCTTTCTAGGGAAGACGAGAAAATTCAAGTAAAACTGGAGTACAATGTACCAGGTGCGTCTGTGTGCTCCGGTGGAGTGTTTACTATCCTGACAAAAAAGTGGTCGTTTTATGTGGTATGACAGTAATCTACTGCTAAGCCGTAATGGCCAGTATTTCCTGTTTTGTGGCAAAAATCATCAGTTTTACTAAAACTGAGCTCTTAACTTGTAACCCTCGTACTAACGTTTCCCCCAAGACACCTTATATGATTGGAGATACTGAAATTTGCACATCACCCGTATACGCGACCTCTTTAACCACATCTCTGCCAAGAAATTAGCCATTAAAAGGCGGAAGACCACCTCAATGTGGTGCTTCTTTTTAAATATACGCCAGAAGTAACTATTCAAGCCAGTTAAAGCCCTCAGGTACACACCAGAGTAAAATTCATAGACCGATGCATGCCCATAGAAACGAGATAAAGTTTTCAAATTAAAACAAAGCCAGAAAACACTCCAAACAATTCCATTCATAACTTAAATTCCCGTCTTTGTTTCCTGAAATAGTCCTTTTGCAGATGTACTAATTCCTTAGTACCGGCTACTTTGCCGTGTACACGCATACCTTGCTAAGTTAAAATGATTTCATCATTAAAACTTTTTATTTATTCCTTCCATTCTCCATTTATCTGAAACGCTAATTAAAAAACTTTCAAACAAAGTCCTGGTGAGCGAATCAAAAAACCTTCTATACACTTACAGCAGGGGTGACGGTGTACAATCAGTAAATGAATAAATTATGCATCAACATTCCACACCATCCTGTTTGTCTTGGCCATGCAGAAAATCATACAGGTGCCTCTCCAACAGTCACTTTGCCATCATTCCAACGCACGCATACCATTATCGATCTGTTTCGCCTTGAACCAGCATGTCAGCATGTAACTCCTATGCTGTCCATCCTACTCAGTGTCTCACTCTCTCTCTCTCTCCCTTTTGCTCCTCTAAAACGGAAAAGGAGGAATGCGTTTGTATGCACATTCGACGTCCCGATGACCCAATTTCATACGGAAAAGCTAATAATACTTTGACCTCGTCACGCAGTGAATCGAATTTCATTCCTCGTCCTTGATGCTCCTGCTGCAGTGTTTCACACATAAAAAAAATGCAAAAATCAGCTCAAGAATGCACTCGAAACAACGATAAAAATGGCACTGTTTGTCATTGAGCTCTTGGCTAAATACACTTTTTGTTGTTGTTGTTATGTATGTACATATGCGCAATGTGCAATACTCGTTAATTCTATCTACCAGGTCCGAGGTAGAAGGGTGCCACCGACCTCAAACTCAACTCCATTATCTCTGCTGTTTGCTGACCCAGGTCACCAAAGGGGGTTTCAAAGCGCAAATGCAATCGGGGAGGAGGGTGTTCTAAAGTGTTGTCCAAACACTTTTCACAGCTAGAGAGGGTTGTGTACATAAAGTATACTTTCTAAATATAGAGTGCGATAAAAAGGGTAGTGTGGGTGGGAAAATAAATAACAACTAAAGCCAGCTGAGGTGTGATACTGCGGAAAAGCAGAATGGAATTTTAAAATGGCTGCCAGCTATCGCCAGCAAACTTAGGTCCCGATAGGTCCATTGTGATACTACATGGATCATGGAGAAATTTCCCTGCCTTTGCTTTGATCTTCTTGATGAAGCATAAGAGGCTTTAATATCTGTATTTATCAGATGACATAGATTGTTGAAATATAAAGCTTCACACAGGATTCCCTACCCATTCTGATATAATCTTTTCCTCAGTCGAAACAATCTTTATCTTCTTTTGAGGACTTGATTTCAGTTGGACACAACTAACACAGATGTCTCCCGTAAGGGGATAGTACAAACGATATTCTGAAGGTCCTAGTACATTGATAGGACTTTCAGAGCCATCCACTATCCCACTCTATCCTTTAAGATAAAATAAAAAAAATAGAAAGCCCCTAAGTGAAGCTTTTCCCTCGCGTGACTGCACACCTCGTCGTGGTGCAAGGGCCAAGTAGAGGTCAATGACTCTCGGGACTAAGTCCCTAGATGAGACTCGAAACTAAGATGTAGTCGACACTTAACCTTCCCTTCCCATCCTTTCCTTTTCCACTCTCCAAGGCGTCTCCTTGCTCCCTCAAAAAAGGCGTATAAAGATCGACGCACAGCCAGCCGTATTCTGGAGCACTTTGGTAATATACCGAAGTGCAAGAGAACCGAAAGGGTGAATGGCCGAATAGAATGGGCTAAGAAGATTTTTTTTTTTTTTTTTTTTATAATTTACCCGCACTCAAGGGGTTATGAATACCCTTTTACATGTTTTCACATGGTGCGGGCGTTGGAAAGATAGACAGAGAGAGAAAGAGATCGCCAGTGAAGAAGCTGGGACTAGCAGCAACTCAACGTCAAAGCGCCAACGATCGTTGGAGGGATCCGTTTCGAATCCCAAGAGAGCCAGGGTACAAAACACCAGTATCCCCTCCAGGCCATCCAACGTTACATCGAAGTCCTTCAGCGACGTGCTTAAAGACAAGGTAGTGCTGGCGGTCATCGACAAGAGCGATGCGGACGGATCTATCGCCCCGGAAAAATGGAAGTTGATTCCTGCAAAACTTCCATTGGTCTTCTTGGAAATGATGATGATGAAGGAGTATCCAGGTCCTCCTCCCAGATGCTGTGACGGTGGCTGGCATCAAGGCCACGTCAAGCTAATCGCCTGCGAAGAGCAGAGGTCATACGACCTATATAAGCTTGCTATAAGCAAATTAGGGGAGGTATGGTCAGGCGCGAAGCTCGAGGTTGTTGCGAGGGAAAATATCCCAAGTAGACCTAGAACCCGCACCTGGATCACAGCCGAACCCTCCGATACGGATACGATCCTTGCGATCCTTCCAACCAGTAACCCCACATTACCGACGCATAACTGGAAAGTCGCTAAGCTGGACGAGCCTAAGGGTCTCTATAGATGCACAATTATTGTCATCAATAAAGAGTCCCTAGCTCCTTTGGCGAAGACTGGTGGTGTTGTCTACTACGGTTTTGACCCTATTACGTCAGAAGGACGAGGAGTCCGATTTAAGCAAGATGCTTCCACACCCCTCAGACCCTACTCCTACATCAAATGACCAAGAGCCTTCTGTCTCCTTTCCATCTCTGGAGAGCAATGACTCTCAAGCGTCATTTTCCAAACAACATCCGTCTCTAGTCGATGAAGACAATATGTCGGACATGGAAACGGATGATAATTTCGATAAAATGCACCAACTACTTTTGAGTGAGGATGAACTGTTGGGATCGTCCTCAGACTCGGAAGCCCTAAACTCCACAGTGGTAGAGGCCTCTCTGCCTGATTGTAGCGCTAATGCTGCAGTTAGTTCAGATTAACCTCCACCACTCCATTACGGCATCTGCCGCCCTTCTTCTCCGTCTGTCAAAGGATAGGGAAGAAATCGACTTGATCCAAGAACCCTGGGTTGTTAACAACTTGGTATGTGGACTCAAGACTCCTAATTACTACATCCTGTATGCGCGGGCCGAAGGTAAGCCAAGATCGTGTATACTGGTAAAAAGTAGCCTAAAAGTAACTTTAATCCCTAATTACAGCGATCGAGATACAACTGCGGCGAAAATAGAAACAATTGACGGATCCTATTACGTCGTATCGGCGTATCTAGCCCATGAAAATATGGACTCTCTTTTTGGGGATAACCTGGAAAGACTGGTTGCTGATGCAGGGAGACAAAAAACTGGCCTTATTGTAGGCTGTGACGCCAACGCTCACCATACTGTATGGCGAAGCTCTGATATCAACAAAAGAGGTGAGATACTTTATGATTACATTTTAAGTACAAACCTCATTTTGTGCAACATAGGCAATGAGCCTTCGTTACCAAAATCAGGCAAGAAGTGCTGGACATCACCCTTGCCTCCGATAACATCGCACAACGTATAAAGGACTGGAAGGTATCAAGGAACCCTCTTTTTCGGATCACAGGTATCTCCAATTTTCTTTATATGTAGATCCCGTTAGCCCACCTGTTTTTATTAACTATCGTAAAACTGATTGGCCCAAATATAGGGCAACTGTAATTAAATCAGTTACCTCAGAATACCTTAATCCTCCCTGCAACCCCAAGAGCTTGACAGCATGGTTGAGAATCTCACCCATGCTCTCAACACAGCAATGGCTTCCTCATGCCCCTTAATTCGCCCAAGAGGCAAGAAAAAGCCGCATTGGTGGACTGCAGAGTTAGGTCCTTTAAGAACTAAATGTAGAAAACTCTTCAACAATGCCAAAAGTACGAGGATTGCAACAGACTGGGACTTGTACAAGTCATCCCTAAGTATATACAAAAGAGAACTAAGAAAAGCCAAACGTAATTCTTGGAGACTCTTCTGTGATAAATTAGAAGAAGCCTCTGAGACATCTAGGCTAAGAAAAATTCTCTCCTCAAATCCAATAACTCCCAGTTTCCTTAAGAAAAATGATGGGTCTTGGACGACTTCTAGCGAAGAATCGCTCAATGTTCTGTTTGACACTCATTTCCCAGGAAGTTCCCATTCGGTAAGCAATATGGCTCCAAATAGACCATCTGCATCAATTACCATCCCTTCAACAAATAGACCATCTGCATCAATTACCATCCCTTCAAACTTAGTCACACAGAGAAAACTCAGTTGGACAATTCATAGCTTCAAACCATTTAAATCCGCGGGACCCGATGGCATAATACCTGCCGAACTGCAGAAGACATCTGACATTATCTTGCCGGTGATCGAGACAATATTAAAAGGTTGTCTCGATCTGGTGTATATCCCAAGGATATGGAGAGAAGTTAAAGTTGTATTCATACCTAAAGCGGGTAAATGCTCTCATACAGATCCAAAAGATTTCAGACCTATCTGTCTATCATCATTCCTCTTAAAAACATTGGAACGATTGATTGATATCCACTTACGCAACAGTATAGATAGGAAACTACTGTCAGCGGCCCAACATGCGTATTGCAAAGGTAAATCAGTGGAGACGGCTTTACACTCATTAGTACGTAAAATCGAATACTCCCTGTTCCATAAGGAATATACGATGGTTGCCTTCCTGGATATAGAAGGCGCTTTTAACAACGTCAACACATCAGCAATAGCAGATCCACTTTCAGACCTGAAGATGGACAGCTCACTTTGCGAACTAATTAATCTACTGCTTAATGGTCGGATTATCAATTCCAAGCTGGGTGAAGTGTCCACTAGAAGAACTGTCAGCAGAGGCACTCCGCAAGGAGGTGTTCTATCCCCCCTTCTTTGGAATTTGGTGGTCAACGAACTATTGATAATCCTGGAGGGCGAGGGATGCACGGCAATTGCTTATGCAGATGATGTTGCTATAGCTGTTTGAGGAAAGCACCTAAATAATCTAAAAGAGATCCTCCAAAACGCTCTAAACAAGCTAACACGTTGGGCGGGTCGCTGTGGTTTGGGTGTAAACCCCCATAAAAGTGAACTGGTACTCTTCACCAGAAAATATAAAATTCCGACAGTCGACCCTCCCTCTCTCAATGGTATTAGCTTAACTTTCTCTGAAAAAGCTAAATATCTGGGTCTTATCCTAGATAGAAAGCTAAGCTGGAAACCTAACATGCAAGAAAGAGTCAAAAAGGCTACAGTAGCACTTTTTTCATGCAAAAAAGCCATTGGCAATAAATGGGGCCTACAACCTCGAATAACCCACTGGCTCTACATCTCGGTCATTAGACCGATACTTATATACGGGGTAATAGTCTGGTGGACAGCCTTAGATAAAGCTATAAATCGCGACTATCTAAGTAAGGTCCAACGCACAGCTTGTCTGTGCATAAACGGAGCATTACGTACAACTCCCTCGCGGCACTGGACATTCTGCTCCATCTGAGACCCCTCGATATATTTAGTAAGCAAATGGCAGCGAACGCAGCCGTTCGTCTTAAAGCTACCCAACAGTGGTCAAGAAAAGAATTCGGCCACGCCTCTATTTTGAATAAACTCAAAATCCCACCCGAAAGAACGGACTACACCATCCCTCGTCTAAATTTTGAGAAGAACTTTACAGTCACCATCCCTTCCAGATCACTCTGGGAGAACGATGTATCTTTAGAAGATGTTTCAATTCACTTCTACACAGACGGGTCAAAGACCAAAGACGGAGTTGGTGCAGGTGTTTTCTCTGATAGACTTAACCTTAAGCTCTCTTTCCGTCTTCCAAATCATTGTAGCGTGTTCCAGGCGGAATTAATGGCGATCAAAGAAGCCCTGTCTTGGCTTAAGAAAAAAGTGATATCTGTTAGAGATATCTACATCTTTTCAGACAGCCAAGCAGCAATCAAATCCCTGGAATCGACCTCTATAAACTCTTTAGTAGCCCTAGACTGTCGTTCGTCTCTTGTGGAGATGGCTGACCAATTCAACATTCACCTGTGTTGGGTGCCGGGGCATAGAGACATTCCAGGGTAATTGTAAGGCCGATGAACTCGCCAGAATAGGAACAACTATACCCATCTTGCCGAATAAAGGCACCTTAGGTATGATGTCGGGAGTACAAATCTTAGGTGGACAAATGGATCAACATGTCTAGAGACAAAAAAGATTTGGCCAAAGCTGGATCTAAAACGCTCTAAGTATTTGATTTCTCTCAATAGATTGCATATCGGCACCATAATAGGTGTCATCACTGGACACTGTCTAATAGGCAAGCATACTACAAGGCTAGGCCTCTTTTCGAACGATTTTTGTAGAAGCTGCATGGATGAAGAAGAGGAAACTAGTCCTCACCTTCTTTGTTTCTGCCCAGCTCTCTGCTGTAGAAGAAAGCTTCACTTAGGAGCCCCCTATTACAACGATACAGGCGACCTGATGAATATCGACATTAGGAGCCTCCTACGCTTCATAAGAAGCTCAAATTGGTTTTAACGAGTAGGCAGAGAGAAACATTCTCCCAAGATCCACGTGGTATCACAATGGACCTACCATTGGTCTAAGTGTGCCGGCGACTCCTAGCTGGCAGCCACTTCAACCTAAGTGAAGCTTTCTTCTGTGGGTGAGAGCTGGGCAAGTACAAAAAAGTTGATGAATGGTTTCATCCTCTTTTTCGTTCAGAGGCTTCTATAAAAGTCATTCGAATATACGCCTAGCTTTGTTGCATGATTGCCTATGCAAGATAGCTTTTAAATCCGGCTTTGGCCAAATCTGTGTTGCCGCAAGACATTTTAAGCCACTTGTCTACCTAAGAATGGTTCTATCGATAACACGGAGCTTACATTTCAGTTGCAAGCAGCCTTCGGTATATTTAAATAACTTTTTTCTGGAAGGATGGGTACAGTTGCTCCATATCTGGCGAGTTCACCTGCTTTACAATTCCCCGGACTATTCCCGTACCTTGGCACTCAAGAGAGGTCGATTGAGAGATCGAGTTACCAACCCCGAAGATAACACTGGAATTACACGTGAATCCTGCGTGGACCAGTTTCTCAACACAAAGGCACGTAAAATTCTCAAATCGTGGACTCAACCTAAGTATGTATTGGGCATTGCCGGCGAAACAGGAAAACTACAATTCTGCACACAGGACATTTTAGATTGATTGGCAGACAACGACAAAACAGCACTCAAACACGTGAAGAGAGTGCATGGCTTTGGAGAGTGCAATGAAAGCGGCTAATTTTTCAGGGACTTCTGCAATATTAATCGTCTTGTCAATTAAGCCACCTTGTTTCAGCGTAAAGCCTGCTACATGATTAGCTTGCAGCGATAGGTAGTAACACTCAGCCAGATCGACCATTTGCGCGATCAGTGGGCTCTTGAGTGAAGCGGTAATATGGGAATGGTACGTGATGAGATTACCATCTCATTTAAGGTCATATTTTCCCACATATTACATCCAAATCAATACAATAAAATGGTAACGCGATCTAGCAGTGCGCCAATTTACAGACCATCTCGCTGAAGGAGCCAAAACATAGAAAAACAGCTGAGAATTGTGAAAACCGTTTTTGAAACTGCAGCAAAACTGTTTGTCGCTAAAGGGCAGACCTGGAAACGGTTCGAATTTCATTTGAAGCAATCACAGCTTTCTTAGCAGTAGAAAAACGTCGCAACCACCAGTGTGACGGATGTCTAAATCACCAAAGACATAAAATTGATTGGCACTGGTACCTTGTTGTAGCTGAGGTAAGATCGCAGATATTCCAAGCAACGCAAAATTAAAAAAATACAGTAAGTTTGACATCGGACGGCTACAATCTCAAGAGATTGTAGAAACCTTATCCGATTGGGTGTTCCTTAATCTCCCACAAGGTACTGAGCCGCCAGTATCAAGTACTGGAGACTAGTGGCAACACTATGCTGCCTATGATATACTGCGTTTGTTTCGGCCACCAAAGCGGAGCGCTTAGTCGGACAAGGAACGAACGCAAACATACATATGCAGCCAAAAGGCCTAAAATGCTGACGGCCTATCTGCCAAGCTGTTAAAAGCCGCAGGAGATGATTTGATGAAGATTTCAAAACATAATTGAACGAGAGTATGTCCGATGAATGGAACCTCGGCAGTGCTTGCCCGATCCTAAACTACGCCAACTCATCGTTAGCCTAAGTGAGCCGATGACAACCTCATCACCATTCCGTACCAGATCTTGTCTGTCGTATTGTATGATCGTTTGAAGCCTTTTGTCAAACTTATTGACCCAGCTTCAGAATTTCAAATCGTTATACACCACCCATTTAGGGATTGTTAGACCGCTTATGATAGAGTCATGGCTAGTTGTGGTATCCATCCCAAGCTGGGATATTTTAGACCTGCTTTCTTTACCATCGTTCTTGAATGAATAGATACATCGGCAATACTGACAAAATTAGAAGAACGCAGGGTGACGTCAGTTGCGCCATCGTGAATGTTGAGATGGAGGCTGCAAAGATGGGTTTAATAGTGAACAAGCGCAAAACAAAGTATATATACATATACTGTCCGTCCGGAAAGAAAAGACATCCAAATTCGAATTTCGAATAAAACGTCACCTTGGACAGATGCAACTTCGAGGGATTTATCCACTATCAATTCAGATGATGCATCAGCCTGAGATTAAACGAAAAATATCTCTTGTCACCCGCTGTTTCTTTGGACTAAGAAAGCAATTAAGTAGCAAAGTCTTCTCTCGAGCAACTAAGGTGCTGCCATCGCAGTCCTGCTATATAACGCAGAAGTATGGACTATGTCAAGAATAAAATAAGTTGCCTTCAGTTGTTTTAAAAGAAAAATCCTCCGGGCGTCCGTATTCAATGACTAAGATGTCTGGAACATGTAGAATGGATAGCCACAAACGCTCCGGTCCAAAAAATGTTTTATTCCGCCGTGGAAAGACGATGCAGTAGAGGAATGGCTTGACTTAAGTGGCGCGCAAGTGGAAAAGGACATCAACTTACTGAAGACAGGTCATAAGTTTGGAATCACCATATAATTTTTGCATTTTTCGTATTTTTTTTTATTTGAGCTCGTCAGTCCATAACGCACACCACCTTGCTCCAGTCCTGTAGGTAACAATCAATCTGGCTACAGAAGCTTATTGGTTGAAGACCAGGTCCATCACCGACTGTAACGCCTTCTCGATAGAGGGATGTTCTTCATAAATCCGGGTGATTTTTGGTTCTTAAGTTAGAGACTTCTATCAAGTCAGCTCTTATCTATCATTAACGAAAACCCGGAAATAGCAATTTAAGACGCAGGAGGACTTCACAATTCGCTTTAGATCATAAATGCTGTAAAAGTGGTTGTTGACACAGCACAGAGCTACATAAATTAAAGAGAGGCGCTAGGTAATATTACTCCTTTAAGAAACAAGCTGGGGACTGATCTTACTAGCACTACGAAGCATGAAGACACTTAGTTACATTGTCAACACCATCATATATTACTTCGTTTAGAGCTCTGTATGATGATCCCTAATATAAATGACGATGTAAGGTGATATATGGTGACAGTCGCTGGGCCATACAAACGTCATGTATGAAGGCATCCTACAAAATGCAAGGTGCTTGATTTTATCACAAAACTTATTGAGAAATTTAAGCAAATTCACACCGGGTACTATCGGGTGATCCAATGCGTAAACAAACCGACTCGCTGAACTGTCCTCAATGCACAGAGATCCCGGTCGTCGTGAAGATATTATAAAATGTCTTCCAAAGACAGAAGAGACAGCCACAAGCATAAGACAGAGGAACCTTTGTGAAGAAGCTCGTTCCTAAAAATCCAACTCGTTGTTGAGTACGGTCTCGATAATGTCCTTCGAATGTTTTCACCTTTTCTAGCCCAACAAAAAAAAAGCCACTACATACACAAACATCGATGTCCAGAAGGAACTCCTCGGTGTAACCTGCAACTGTTATTGGCTGCTGTATATTTTATTACGAGCTCAATGGGCCCAATTGTTGATGCACGTGAGCCGATTACCGAACCGTCTTTCAATCCATAAAAGCTTATTTTATAAAAAGAAATTTATTGAGGTCATTGCACAGTTCCTAAATATGCGGATTCAATAGATCAGCTCCAAGTTTATATTCATTCCTATAGTCACAGTTACGTCACGGAAAAAAACAAAATACAGCACACAATGCAAATTTCCGAGATAAATCTCCCCATCTGGCACTCACGCTGCAGGACATAGGTTACCACCCATCGGTAATACATGCAAAATATGTTGGGGTGATGGAATTATGGTGCTTTTTTTCGACCACTCTGGCACGGATGCATGGCTTGATGTTTTGGGCTGATATTTGAAGAGTTTATCTTTTTTAGGTCAAACCCCAACAAGCCTTTTGGGAGATATTCTTATTGATTATTTTTTTTTTTATTTTTTTTATATATGTATGTACTTTTCACATTTATCATAGTTTGTCGGCGGCGTTAAAGGGTGAAAGCGAATTCCGGGACAAAGGGGGTGATATAGAATTTAGATTTCACAATGAAACAGGAAATGAAAGAGAAAAAACAAAAAAAAAATATACCTACAAGTGGAGAAACATATGCAAGTACATATGTATACGTTCTCGTTAGAGGAACGTTTTTTTTTTTTTGTTGAAGTATTTTTACCTTCCCTCGTCCTGATAAAGCACTGTAATCCACGTGTGCGTTTGTGATGAATTTCTTTTCCCGTCTTTTTTTTTGTTGTCGTATCCTATTGAGCTCAACGGGAGGCCCAAACCGTGTAGGGTTGATTCAAATTTAAAATTTTGTTCTCCCTATTGTCTTTCTTTCTCTCTCTCTCGCACACATATACAAAACCAAGCGCGTCGCGTTTGAAAATGTTTTCACTTCCGTTTGATAGAAAATTCTGGAGAAAAGCATCTCTTTTTACATTCCGCACTCTCTCTCTTCATCGTCGCATCTCAACAGAGTTGTTGTCCTTCAACTAGCAACGAGAATGACAACAACACACATCCCACAAAGAGGTGGTGTGGGCGGACAAGTGGATGAAATGATAAAACTCTCCACTTGCATGCAACTATAAGGAAAACAAAAAAAAAGCACCAAAAACACGAATTTTGTATTTTTTCGATATCAAAGAAAAGTTAAGAGAAAAGAAAAATTTTAGCACCAACACCTTCTGACGTCCCGCCCGAATTAAATCGACCGAACCGAGCTTACAAAAGTATTCAGCGATATCGAGATGTCAAAAATACGAGTGTACTACGTCGTCTTGCTCATGGAAACGTCATTTATTATTTCATTACACACTATTCGCTGGCAGTTATTTTACACACAAACTGCGTACTTTAGTTCCGAACGCTTGCGATGAATGCAAAGTGCGCACTAAAAGTCGATGGAAAAGTTCTACAACATTCCGTTTTTAGTATCTCTGTGTGACACACCAGCACTCAGACTCAGAGTATGAGATATATACATTCTGTGGTATATGATATACGAATAATCATTATTACAGTTTTTTTTGCTCTACGATTTTCACTACTTCCTGGACTGTCGACAGTACCTATGTACATACACTGTTGTTCGTTTCAGTTTAATTGAGACCGACAAAGTGGTACTTTTCTGTTGTAAATGACTTCACATTTGGTTTTCTCCAAGCTTTATGACATGTTTTGGTCCTGTGATTAAATACACGCGCTCAGCGATCCTTTAGATGCATTCCTTACTACAAAATTTCTGCAACCAACGGTAACACTAACGTACTATGCAACCCTACTTCAACGTGCCTAGCAGCATAACCCGCTAAGAGGGAAGCGTTTAACCACCACCGCAACCAAACCCTACCTACTATCACTGAACACAAAATTGAAGCTGAGATACTTCTCTCTGCACTGGTATCGGAGGGAAAACGTTGGCATTTCGCACACAGAAACACTGAATACGATGGCGGAGAGTAAATGGCGCACCTATAAAATGAGAATTTGCAGTTTACGTTCAGTGAAAGAGGCTGCTCTCTCTTGCTCTCTCGAACACTCGATAGGGCATAGTAAGTGGGGGCGTATGTGTGACGTGTTTTTGTGATGAAGTGCTTGCCGGCAATGCTTTTATTATCATTGCGGCTGTGTTGGAGAGTTTGGCTCTGTTGCTTTGGGCGCACGAAGTGTTGCCGTTCGATAAAGTTTCTGAGAGATTTTGATAGAAATGAAGGGAATTGACATAGGCTGCACCATCTGGTGGTTTCTTGTTTAAATTGCGATTCCTGTCAACCTAATTTTCCAGTACACTGTCGATTATTTTTGGCCCTTTCGCACGAAAAACTTATCGTACAATATTGTCCTTCGGTTCAAGTGTTTGTAGATTGTCCGAGTAACAACAGCCCTTAGCAGTTCTCCATAAAGAAAAGTTAAACGTCGTTAAATCAGGCAGCAGGCAGCCAACGTACGCCTCCGGCTAATAACAGCATTACTGACCTTAGTGTGTAAAAGATCGATTATTTGACGAATAATGTGGCAAGTTACGCGGTCATGCTAAAACCAAATCTTATCAAAGTCTAAATCGTCCAATTTTGGCCACAAAAAATTAGTTATCATGTTTCTGTAGGTCACTCCGTTCACCAAAACGTTGTTGCCAGCTTCATTTTTAAAGAAGTATGAAGCAATGAAGCCACCGCCACAAAACCCACACAAAGCAGTTGCTCTTTGATGATGTACATACATATACATATGTACATAGGACTCCTCTCTACGACTACGTAAGGATTTTCGAAACCGCAAATCCTACAATTTTCCCATCGAGATGAATTGATGATTTTACGCCAATTTAAAACCCACACAGAGAAGCTATTACGAAGTTGATGGTCACCCTATTTCAACGTTTGAGTGAGTAAGCAAATAATCCGAGGTCTTTATGCAATATTCTCCACGAGAAGTGTGACTGATGCTTAGTTGTTGAGTTTACGTCACCCTTCAGAATATACTTTCGAACTAACGAGAAAATGGTTATTCCCCGAAAGAGGAGCAGAACGATTTTGTTGTTATAAGTGGCGTTAGTATGGGCACTAGATTCCATTTTCTCAATGTTCTTTGGGCCACTATTAGACGGAGAAGTATCTAAATATATGCTCTGTCATTAAAGTTTAAGGGGTTAGGGTAAAAGCCAACAAGTTGAGTTTCATTAGGCCACGTTAACTGGATTTGTTCACTTACTTCAAGGATATTGCAACAGTACCAGAAAAGCTTCGATCCTACTGTATAGGATTGCAGAACATCTCTCGCTTACTGATAGAGTTATGGACTTCCCCTTAGATGAATTTCCAAATGCAACAGCTAATTGGAACTTGCGTTCTAAAAGCCTAGTTCCAGTGCTCCTGTTGTCCTATTTTGGAAAGGTAAAACGGAAAAATGTTATCTTAATTCCTCCACAAACGTAAAGTTTTTGGAGAAGCGGAATCTCCTAGGTGTGGGTCACTTTAAACATGTACAAAAATCGTGGAACATAAAGTCTCAACTTTAAGGTATGTACATATGTACATATTCTACGGCGGACTGAGAGCACTCAGATTTGCTTTGCAGAATTCATAGGCGTAAGGCCCAAAATTTCTCTTATGGCTGTCGTGGGACACATTTCCATTAGCCTATTTGCATCCACGCATGGTAGACCATCAAGTAGGTTTGATTATTCATGCTTAACTTGAAGAATGTTTGGTCACCACGGGTAAGGCCTTCACATATAAAATATGCTCTCGTCTCTAAGTAACCTTATTCAGATTTAATTTTTAAGTAACGTCTGTGTGACATCGATTGCTACAAGATATATACTTCACTTCAATGGATAGGCCAATAGGAGATTTGAAAAAGGTATAAAGACAGTTTTTCTGGCATTGAAGGCCAGGTCTATGTATCAATTAGCTTAAGAGTAAAACTACGACTGGCCCGCTCTACTCTACTCTACGACTGGTCAGTACTGCGTTATGGCTGCAGTACCTGGAAGATAAACCTTTGTAAAAAGATGTACATACATGCATCATCGTAAGGATATTCTGCCTAAACCGTATCTCAAACAAACAGCTCTTAAAAAATAACGGGCCAGGAACCTGTCGACATCACAATAAGACGTAGGAAGTGGCAGTGGAAAGCTCACTCCTTATGGCGCGAAGAAAATTGAGTTGCAAATATGCCATTCAATGAAATCCATTAACACAAGCTAGAGGGCAGATGGGTTGCGCTAAGCCAACTTGGCTCAGGGCAGTTGAGGAGGAACAAGGCCTCTGGAAATGAATTGGAGAGCGCTGAAACCCGTTGCAGCAAACCGAACACTATGGCGCACAGGCATTTTTGACGCTCTATACCCCATGAAGGAAACAAGAAAAATTTTTAAGCATTGTCATAGGCTAGGCTATATACCAGTGGTATGGAGGAAAGCGGGGATGATATTTATACCTAAAGCTAGCCGGGCTTCACTTCTGCGAAAAACTGCAGACAGATAAGCAATCGTCATTTCTCCTCAAAGCGTTAAAAATACTTCGCGATATCCACATCAGAAACAAGGGTTGCAATGGCACCTTATGCAAAGCACAACATGCATACTTAAAACCTAAATCGGTAGAAACAGTTCTACACGAAGTCTAGGAAGTCTGAATTAGCTGCCTTCATGGACATAGAAGACGCCATCAACATCATAAGTGTGTGTTTGCGGGGGCAAAGATATCCCGGAAAGTATCAATGTGGCATTACCAATTGGCTCTGCAAAATGCTTGACACTAGAAATATCAATTCCACTCTGGGACACAATTCCACTCTGGGAGAACCGCTACCTGACGAAACCATCAATGATAAATAGCTCTTGTATGGAGGAAGGCAACGATTAAGAAGAATATAAGGGACATGTTAGTCAAAAATACGCCTTTATTGCCATTACAGGGACCTTGTCCATTATGCCCATGGCTGCACTCGGTGTGTTCCTGTATCTTTTATCAGTGGAACTACAAATAAAATTACAAGCGGGCAACAGGGAGCTTCGGTTCACTAACGCAAAGAACTTTAAATTCAGTGATGTTGGGCTTGCCTCTATTCTTAGGGAATCATTTCCCGATGTCCCTGGTAGATCGGATGAAATCCTGGGTACCCCTGACTTCGACACACCATACCAAGTACGTACCCTGGTAGGGAGGACTGGCAAAGGAAGGTAGTACATTCTCAAAATGAAATTGCAGCCTGCACGGGTGGTTCCAAAACCAGTGAGAGGGTCGGATATATATTCAAAGGATATAAAACTGCAGTTGGGCATAAGACTTCCGGAATAAATACAGTGAGTTACAAGCAGAGGTTCTAGCTGTGCTTAAAGCTGCGACATTACGGGAGATGGGATAAATATTTAACAAAAAATTCGCCATCTACATCGACAGTCATCCACAAATTCTGACCTAGTCAGGAATTGCCATACAATGGTCGGGGCATTATGTACGCAGAACCGTGTCAGATTATATTAGGTACCTGGACACTGCAAAGTAGCGGAAAATAAAAAGTGTCTTGGCCAGAAAAGGAGCTGAGCTCCCACGAAGTGACATAATTGGAGGCATAAAACCACCAATGTGTGTGGCTAACAGACTTATTCTCAAGAGAAGAGCACAGGGCATTGAAGGCCCCGTACCCAGTGTCAGATCGAAAGAAATATGGACAAATTATAAAACTTGGAAAATCAAGGTTAATTCTGTAGTGGGCGCCGTGGCTCAAGTGGTTAGTGCTTTGGATCGCTGAGCGGGAGGTTCGACGTTCGAATCCCAGAAGCATCAAAAAGTGTTTTCACAGTCCCACCTCTCGCGAATGTCTGACAAACGTCCGAAAGTAATAACTATCATGAGAAAGCTTCTCAATTTTTCTTTCGGATTTGGCTCTAAACTGTAGGTCCCTTCCATTCGTGTGAAAAAATATAGCACGCACAATACGAATTGTGGCGAGAAGCTAGGCCCTGGATCGTATGCGGTCCGTTGCGCCAAGTATTTTTGGCGTTTAGGTTGGCTATCGCTAAGGTAAAGTACTACAATAGCACTGTGGGGTTCCGCAAGGATCGGTACTTAGCCCTCTCTTATGGAATATCGTGTACAATTGGGCCGCTTTTCAGGCTCAGTCTCAGTCTCATG
This sequence comes from Blera fallax, assembly GCA_946965025.1. NCBI lineage: Eukaryota > Metazoa > Arthropoda > Insecta > Diptera > Syrphidae > Blera > Blera fallax. The sequence continues at coordinate 21,964,647 of OX337248.1, read as the reverse complement.
ATAATCTTATTACTCTACGTAAGCTAACCTAATATATATTTGTGGTATAACAACGGACCTATTACTGGCCTAAGAGTATTGGCCACTTCATATTAACTTAACCTCCCTAATTTCGGAGTAAAGACGACTTTGACATCATACTAAAGAGATGGTGCAAACCCAAAAGCTAAACACGCAATGAAGGTTTTTTTCAAGAGCCTTAGCTAGATTCATTGTGTTCTTTTTTTAAATTTCAAGCTCTATTTCAACTTTCTTTAACAGACACAACTTGAACACAATTTGTAGGTGTCGTGGATTAATGGTTAGTGCGTTGAACTACTGGTTGGGAGGTTTGAGGTTCGAACCCCAGAAAAAAGCAAAAAGTTTTTTCACCGTTCCACCTCTCGCGAATGTGTGACACAAATCTGAGTGTATTACTTGTCATGAGAAACCTTTTGGATCCCTTCCATTTTTGCAAGGAAATATAGCACGCACGACACGAATGGTAGCTTCTCGCAACCATTCCTGGTCCACTCACGGTCTGTTGCGTTAATTATTTGTATTTGTAACTTGAACACCAATATTAAGGACACGAATTTACGTATGTAGACAGTGAGTCCTTAGTAAAACTGTTTTTATTCAGTACTTACGCCAACTTATTGTTATTTTCTTCGTTTCTAGAAAATTTATTCCACTATACACTCCTTTAACCCATCTCCTCCTCGTTTTGCGTCTTCATTCTTTGACAGCCGACCTCACATTATATTCAAAAATTTCTTCTTATCCACACTTTTATGGGCGCAAGAAAGACGTGCTAATGCGGCGCTGTTTGTGAGATGATGCGTAAACTCATTACCAGGCAACATCTGCTGGAAACGTTTATTTATTTACGTAAGTTTTAATTTTTATTAAATTTGCAAATTTTATGTTTATACTTTTCATTTGAGTGCCCCGCGTATAGCTGCGGATTAGCAGGTTACCTACCGCTCCCTTATAAGACACTATACACCAACAAACGGATCTATAGGTACATATGATGGCTTCGAAATGAAATAAAAAAAAAAAATAAGAAGTCGAAGTAGATATGTATGTACATACATACATAGAAGGATACAATATAAACCAAGAGCGTTCGGATGTGTAAATAAACAATTTCGTAAATTGGATTTTTGTTTGTGGATTTTTAATGACGACAACGTAGTGATGTGTCGTTTTAAAAAGATATCGAGTGAGATTGGTAATATGATGCTGCTTGACAGTGCTAGATTTTTTTCCCACTAAGTTTAGGATGTAGCAGTGGCATGAAGGGCAACAGAAAAACGTTTAAACAAAGCAGCCACGTTGTCTAAAGATGTACACACATACATATACATATACATATGTATGATCTTCAAGATCGAATCGACTTTTTACTGTGGGAATACAAAAGTCATTGGTTTATGCTAATAAACCACCAACCACCAGTTGACGCCTTGGAAGCCAACACTATTCGTGACATGCGGCCATCATTATTCGAAAAAGTGCAACAACAACAACAACAACAAAAATTGGACAACATAGAATGAGCTTTGTTAAGTACAGCCGCTGTGGCCATATACTCAAAATTATTTTCATCTCCATAGCATGAATTTGAAGTTCTAGCAACAACATCTCTATATGTACGTGTCGAATAAGCTGAAGACGCTATCAAAGAGGAGGTCTATGACTTCCTGGACGAAGCCTGTCCTGAGTACAATGCCGAAATCGTGCTCAGTGACTTTAATGCTAAAATCGGTTAAGAGAACATATTTGGTGGGGTTGCCGGAAAACACGGAAGACTCCACGACAAGCCATAAGATAATCGCTTCCGATTTACGTAGCGCGAGAAGGGTGCGAAACCAAAACACTGAAGCAAAGAGAGTCATCTGTAGAAAGAAGAGAGCGAACCCAACCCCCAGCTTAAGGACATCAAAGAGTGTGAAGAAAGAAACCTGATCCGGAATACCCAAGAAAGCTTACCAACTGGCTTCAAGTCCGTAAGCCAGGCTTTTCGAAATAGTGAAGGAAACCTAGTCACTGACGCACAGAAAATTATAGAAGGGGCAGGTCTAGGCGTTATTAAATGGCGATCAAACAGAGAGAGCGACACCTCAAGAAGAAATCTAACAGCCAATCGATTAAATAGTTTTCTCTCTCAATTCAGAGGAGCTTGACATACATACATAGCTATTATGATGCTGAGGAGTAACAAAGCTGCCGGACCCGATGGCTTTCCGTCGAAACTTTTTAAATACCAAAGCCACAAGGATTAAATCTTACAAGAATAACGTCTTCAAAAGACGTAATACGAATGTGTTGTTGTTGTACAGTCGTCCTGTAATCATCTTAAGAGGCGAACAACTGCGACAGTATTGCTTAAATCTCGTTGACCGAGGCAATTTCGAAAACAGGCAAGAAGGAACAGCTTTAGAATACATTCACAAAAGGCAGTGCTCATACCAATCTATCGCACGTACTCCAACAGGGAAAGGAAAGCAGCATGATGAGTTGGTCTATCACTTAACGTTTTTCTGACGGGGAGGCAAGCTTCTTGCTCTTACTTGCATAAGTACAAAAACGACGACAGCCTTTGCTGTTCAAAATCTATGAACGCCGAACACGTATTCTCCTAAGGCCTATAATTTATTGCGGAAAGGACGGCACCCAGAAGATAACTAGTCGAGCCATCTACTCCTGAAAGCACTGTTGGTGAAACGATTAAAAGCCAAGACGCATGGGATGCAGTCGCTCAGAAGTCGATGCACACAGTTACGGAACTAAGAGCCTCAGAAGGACAAAAGAACCCGGTTTACGCGAGGAATACAGAGGTGGAAAAGGAAAACATATGTGCGCCGAATATATAAATGCTTGGCGGGAGTACCAAGGAAAATGAAGAAGGGACGTAAAAAAAACGCAGATGGGTTTCGAGAGTATCTAGAACGAGCTCGGATATCATCACAACTGCTCAAAAACCTACTTGGCTATCGAAATAAATATTCATTTATTCTCGCCACGTGTATCAGATTCATAAGAAAATGTTCCCCTGGTGGTGTAGAAAGTTCTGCTCTCACAAGAAGGACAATTATCAGCCTTTAAGCTTAAGAGCTTATCGTTCAATGATACCAACCATGGGATGCAAGGACAAGCTTTCGAAATTAAGTTGCCGACCAAGATTGAACGAGTATAACCATCAATAAGCTTTAATTATACTTTCAGGCAGACGGAAGGACAGGTTAGGTTAGCTTATTGTGTGTCTTGTGACTACCATAGTCACCGCTCACTTAGAGCACCAGTTTGCGTTAATTTTGCTTATTTACTTAATCCCGTGGCACTGCAAAAGATATATCCATTGTGCTAAATCACCCTGATAGTGATAGGAATTCCAGGAGGTCCATAGGCTCAACATAACTTAAGTCCTCTAGTTAGGAGAAGTAGTATGTAGCTTTCAAGAATCCTCATTCTTCTGACGGATAGGGCAGGACAATCACACTACAGATGGCTAACAGATTCGATTCCTTCGTGATCCCTACCAGCTTCTGAAATAGTCGTTGTGCTGTACACCGAGACGTTGCGCATAAACACCAAAGGCCGGAGATGATCCGTGTGTTGCATGAGAGAAAAAGATCTCTTCTTGCTATAGAGCCTGGCACATTTATCTAGATGAACCCTAAACTCCGTGGCACGCTGCCCTTTGGTTTTTAGTGAGATTTGAAAGCTGATATTGCTTCTCATGTAACTTTCACTGTACCAGCGAGCAATAAGTAAGAATGAGTCTTACAACCGCTGTGTACAGCCAGTAAACCACAGCTGGCTTGAAGCCCCACGTATCACTGAACGCATTTTTGCAGGAGTAAAGAGCCATGCTTGCATCCTGATACGATCATCAATGTTATCCTTCCAGTTTTGATTGGAATCCAAGATGGCACCCAGGTATCTAGCTGAACTTGAGATACTGAGTGCAACGTCCCCGATATTTGGGGGTCTGAAGAAGCGAATTGATCTCTTATTAGTAAAAAGAACTACCTCCGTCTTGAAGGAGTTGACTCTCAGTGCTTTATTGTTGACCCACTTATCCACTAATTATAGTGCAAAGTTGAGCACCTTACAGCCCTGAAGCTGTTGTACTTCAGTATTACCAAGATTTCATCCACTGCAAGGAGCCATGTAAGTGGAGAACGCTGTCTTAGGGGATTCCTCCATAGAGAGAAGGATAGTCTGACAGGTTGAAAGTCTACAGCACATGAGTACGAGGTAATACCACTTTTGGTATGAAGCTTAACTACACGATTGACACACTTTAACAACCGTAGTCAAATACAAAACTTGAAGTCGTTCACACTCTATGTATGTATATCCTTTCCATCTCAAAAGAGTCAGCCATCGTCAGAAAATCACAAACCCTAAACAAATAAAAAAAAAAATCTTCTTCAACAAATCTCAATTCTATTAAAGTTCATAACTTAGATAAAATCTTATTCCGGCCGGAAACATTCACATCCTTTCGCAAACATTTATACTTTACGCAGATGTGATGCTTAGCTACGAAAGGAAGATGTGTTTATAGTCCACCCTTCCGCAAGAGAACTGTAACTGAACAGCCGATTATTTCAGCTAAACTATCAAGCATTTTCATAGATCATAGATACTCGTGCGTCTGTGTGTATTTTATTGTTGATTCGCTGTAATAATGCTCAGACCAATTTCCTGTTATGATTATGAGATAGTGGCAAGACATGGTAAGTGCTCGTGATTGTGATTATTCAAGATTGTGGAATGCCTACCTGTTGAACTGAGATAAGGACGCATAGGTCGCAACGAAAAGGATTAGAAATTTTCGGATTATATTGAATCAAGATGTCGGTAGCCACTAGAAGCATCAAGTTGTGCAACACGACGGTAAATAAGAAATATTTCCACTATTTCAAACGAGACTACGCTTCAAAATCTAGTCGCTGAAATGGGCTGCATGATTGATAGGAAATAACACGCGATGTGCTTTCGACAAGGCTGCCTTTGATTACATGTGGGACTCTTTTACACAACACAGAGTAGACGAAATATTATTTACATCGTGCAGAATCCCTGTCGGAGATAAGGTAGTCTTTCGTCCTCGCCGATGGCTGGCACACTGCTTCTAGCTGCCAGGACCAAGCCCTTTGGCGTCTACTTTAGCTTGGTGTTTCAAGCGAGTTTCGGTCTGCCTTGTCGTCTGGATGCTGAGGGCTGGGATTCGAGGATTCTCTTGGTGTCTCATTGGTGTCCAAGCGCTTGATGTGACTTAGTCAAAGTAGTCCACTTACATTGTTTTTTTGAACTACTTTCACACGTTGGTGCAGCTCATAAAGTTCACCGTTGTATCACCTGCTCCATTTGCCCTCATCATACACAGGACCGAAAACTTGACGAAGAATTTTGTGCTCGAAAGCACTCAATATCGCTCGGCTATCCCATGTTTCGCCAAACTGAAGCAGCACCGCCGAGCTCCAAACGATGAGTGCTATCATATGAGGCATTGAATCCGGTAAATAAATATGTCTCAACTTATAGAGATCTGGTCGATCTGTCTGCCAGAAGCCATCCGATCAGCGTGATACAATATGGCTCTACACATTTACACAGTAGGTTGGATAGGTGCTTATGTGGAACATTAAGCAGGAATATGCCTCGATAGTTGGTGCAAGTCATATGATAGGATCACTCTTCTTGTAGAACCAGGGCGCTACACCTAGACAGTAAACTCATCCGGAATAAGCACACAGAAGAAATATCCAGAAAAACAAGGCGTGCTCTTATGATATGCAGGAACCTAGCGGGCAAATATTGGGGATGTAGCCCAAGCATCCTAAGATGGATGTACACTGCGATTGTAAGACCTCGGGAAACCTAAGGAGCAATAGTATGGACAAAGCTGACCACTCTAGTCATAGCAACCTCTGCATCTCTGGGGCCATGAGAACATGACCAACTGCAGTCATTGAATTGATTCTGGAACTCGAACTGGGTCATGCCAAAATAGGGAGTAACGATGAAGCAGATTCTATAGCAAGACAGGGCGAAGTAGGACTCTTTGTAAGAACTGAACCTTTCTGTAGAATATGTGATCACACCCTTAAAGAATAGAACTAATAGGGTTATGTAAGCTAAGAAACTACTAGGGAGCCAATACCGAAAAATGTTGAATGCATCAGCATAAGTAAAAATAACTTACGCATCGGGCCACTGCAAGTTTAAGAAACACTTAACAAAACTAGACGCAGAAGAATAAGGTCTCTACAGATTCTGAAACGAGTCCAAGAAGACTCCGGAACACCTTCTGGAATCTATTGTGCCCCTGACCGACAGAGTACCAAATATCAGATAAAGATACACCGCCCATGAACTCGCTTCTCATTATCAGATTCCTTAGGGAAACTGGACTAGAGAGGAGAGCTCTAGGGTCGAATATTCCCACCTAGGCAAAGCAAGAGTACGGAACCTTCAAATGAATTTTAATGCGAGTGGAACTCAAAGTCACTTGTAGGGGGCACTAGGTCGCATACCATTTAAAAAAAAAAAATTACGAACAGTTCAACCTGTCTGAAGGTATATGCAATGTAAGGGCTGGAAATGTTGCCAGAGTAGATACAAGCCGCCCTCAAAAAGCAATGCTTGACTATAAACCTCTGATGTCCTAATAAATAATTTATGTCCTGTATCACCTTGTGGATCCTAGATAGGGTCCAGAACCGCGCGATAAAACTAATAGGCGATAGAGACATTGTGAGCTCCATAGACTCACTAGAACATCGTAGAAATGTCTCTTGTCTTTCCCTGTTTTATCGTTTTTCCACAAAAAAATGTTCCAACGAAATAGCCACTTGCATTCCTCCCCTTCAAAATTTCACCCGCAATACGCGTCACACTTCGAATGCACATCAGTTCACCCTCAAGCCCAACTTCGGATGTACTGTCAAATATAGGGATTCGTTTATATGTATGCCGAACGACACGTTTATGGAATGATCTTCCAGGCTCTGTATTTCCTCATCGTTACAACCTTCAAGCATTTAAAGCCAACGTGCACCGGTACCTCCTCTGTTCCTCTTTTCTCCTCCTTCAACCGCCCGTGCCCCGAGAAATCAGCATAACGGTATTCATACCCCCTTTGGCGCGCGCGAATTATAAAAAAAAAGGGTCTCTACTATGCGTAAGCGCCATCGTGTACGGTTTCTGGCAATGTGTTTCATTTGCTTAAGTTTTCTCCAACTGCCGTGCCTCGACTGTTCTGCGCCATGTTCTCATCGGTCCGCCAGGAATTCTACAATTCTGAGTTAAAGGGTCCGATTACAGATAAGGTTACCTATGGCACTATAAAACTTGGGACAATAGACTGGAAAACGGTGGCTGGTAACCGGGAAGGAGAAGCTAATGCTCGCTCCGATCTGTTACGCTACATGATGATGATGATGAAGTCGCTATGTCTCTCTGCCTTTGAAAATGATTTTTTTTTAATTCAATTAGCTGGTGAGAGAAAACATTCATCATCACGAGGATACTAAAAATAAATCACTACTATGTCGGCTCCGTACTCAACACCAAATAAAACACTCCACACCAATGAAAGAATTATTTCTAAAACATTAGGCGAATTTATGACCTCAAATCCAATACATCATTACGTCACGTCAAATGGCAAACAGCCCCCAAAGCATAAAAGTGCAATCAAATAAATCACCTTTCGTCGGTTGGGGAAATTGAGCCCACAATATAAACACAAACATGCCCTAGCGTACAACGGAGTCAATGTAGACCAGGGTATGGCACGATTCAAGTAAAACAGGCAATATTGACCGGCCACATGTATGTACATGGAGCGTGTTAGAGTGTTTTAAAATGTCATTACGATGGTTATGGGAGTTGTAGAAGGGTGGGAGGCCATAAAGGTCAGGGTCGTTATGGTGGGATACACAAGGGTGAAACGACGCAAAACTACCCTTTTTGTAACAGGCAACATGGCTACCACACATTATGCATAGACATTCTCTATACTTTTCGCTTCCTCTATACTCACCCCTTATCTCGATTTACGAGTAGGTAAGGCGTACGGGTACGTAGGTGTTGACTTGTTACTGTAAATCACAGACGGCAATCGAAATTAAATACCCCCAAAAAGGTAACAATATCCATATGTGTGAATTTGAGAACTAGTATCTGCAATCCTTTTATCTGAAGATCCCCATTTAATCTTTGGAACAATTACGGCTGAGGGAGAGATTTTCACAGCAATTGAATTAAACTGGAATCTCCAGCATGTGAGAGGGTTATAAAATCAATACTAGGAGTGACTAAGTGCCGGAAGCTGGATTTTCGCAAAATTGAACCACAAATTGGACATGAAAAATGGGGTGTGGGACGATCATTAATTAAGTTAAGCGTACTCAAGGAATGCAAATGCTGGCATACCAAGATAAGTTGTTCAACTTTTATGATAAATGATTTTGCGACTTGTGTACGAGTTTCAAGGAATGCGAGCTGTTTAGATACAATTTGTGATACGAAATTCTTTAAATTGCTTTTGGTGTTGTATGTAGGTGAGGCGTTTCATTTTAAGGCGATTGCCAATCAATTTATTGTAAATTACGGGGCTTTAATCATTACTGCATCAGTGCACACTAATGACAGGAAATACGCGATTAAATATCTAACGTTGGAGAAAAAACAGACAAACAGGATGCAGTGCACACTTGGGTCTTGGAATGACGGTTATCTGGGCAACCAATATCTGGTCCGCTACGGCATTATTTAGAGTTCTATTGTGCAACGCATCCAAGTTTCAGAGTAATTTACACAATCCATGGGGTCTAAAAACTTCTTCTCTTCATGGATTGCTCCGAGGATGGTCAGTGAGTTCAATTCGATGGCCTAGTGCCAGCAATCTTACGTGAATCAGTATTACGCATTCTGGAAGTACATACTTACATATATGAACACAGGTTAAACAATTTTCAAGGCATTGACTGCCAATTGGATCTTGTGCGAAGTTTAGGCTCTGGAGATGCCCTTTGAGAAGTAGTGCCCGCTGAGCATACAGAGGAATCTTCCAAAGCTGTGGTAGCGGCAAAGACTAATATTATTTCCCCAAGGGAACAACAAGCCAACAAAAGAGGTCTCGGGGTAGTGATCACTTTGCGTGTCATATACTGTGTAAAGAAGGGCAATTAAAAGCATGCAGGTACCAAAGACGCCGTGGATTAGTGGTTAGTGCGTTAGACTACTGAGCGGGAGGTTCGATTTAACAAATTTTTTGAAGTTAAATGAGACACAATTTAGCTCCTAATTCTGACCATTGTTTCCTAGCATCCAGATTCAGAGCTCGACTGTTTAACGAGAAGAAGCTGCGAATGGAGACTAACCGTTGTTGGACGCCTAGAGGCGCCTGGAATGAATCGCCAGAGTTTACAAAGGCCTCCTGAATAAGAGACTCTCCTGTGCCATCACTATCTATCTAACGTCAACACTCAGTGGGGCCAGTATCGAAACCTTAAAAAAGGTGCCGAACCACACGACCAATCATCTCCAAAAAGAATGATGATATCTATGAATACCGGACAAAGATGACAGAAGATGCACATCATAAGGCCCTGCAGCGTACGGCAAGGAAACATCGAGCGAACAGAAGCGAGACAGGAGAAGAGAATCCTGCGTAGGAAGAAGAGGGAATACCCAGTCTCACAGTCAAGGAAATCGAAGAGTCGCTCGGCAGGAAAAATATTCGACAGTCTCTGTAAAGGGAATTTAGTCGCCGATGCACTGGGAATTGTAGATCTACTTAAGCAGCATTTAAAGCAGGTTCTAAATGGGCACAATGTCAAGAGAGTGATAGGGCAAGAAGATAGCTTACTTTCAATCAACGAAGAAGAGGTTGGTGGAGCTATAAGTTGAAAAATAACAGGGCCGGTTATTATGATGACTTTGTATACGTGTGGACGAAATTACTCCCGTCGACTGGAGCAAGAGTAAGAAATTGGAACTGGAATCAGTTTCATATGATCCATATACAAGTAGGGTAGGCCAGTGTCTTGCACCAACTTTTGAGGCATATCGCTGCTGAATGTCGCAACGTAATGTGTAAAGCCTTTCTGTAATACACTAATCGGAAAAATCAGAGGGGCTTCCGCCCCAGCAAATCGACGATAGACCAGATCTTCACACTGAAGGTAATCCTGAAAAAGACCAAGGAATTCCACAGCTTAGTGGAGATTCAACGAAGACTGACACTTGGAAAGCGGTGCAACTTCAGTTTGAAGAAGCAGAGCGAGTCGAAAATTCTTACTCTGAGCACAAAATGTATGCTCTATAGATGAACCATATGGCTGAATCGCAGCAACGTCTGTCCTATACCGCGTAGGGACTGTTTCCAATTTTTGCCTAGCACCCGGACTGCACAAAGTGCACTTAAATCATAGCCGATGGGCACTCCTGATCGTCTTACCAAAGAAGGTGATCCATTATTGTCCGAGCTTGATGTCGCTCTCATAACACTTACCCATCCCACGACCCCCAGCTTAGGCGCCTTGTTCCTTCCTTAATACTTCAATGATAGGAGGCCTAGTGGAGCAGATACCAGTTAGGGAAAGGCTCACTCATGCCGGTGCACATTTTCCGCTTCCAATGATTCCTTGTATGGATCGAAAACTCCCTTATATGTATATCTTGTTCGAAAATAACTTATAATTTCAACCCAACACTTACAATACGGCGACGAAATCGTTAGCAATAAATTACCTACTCCCGGCTGTTTAGGTGTAAACGTAACTTAAGATTTAGTTGCTGCGTTCTAGCAGTTATTTTAATCGTCACTAGCTAGAGGTCTCTGGCGTAGCTATTTTCTTTAAGGCGGAACCCACTCAGCCATTTTTTGTTCGACTCGAACAAATTGTATCCTTTTTTTTTGACCAACCTCCATCGAGGTAAGAGGTGAATTAAAGGCCTTCATCCACTAAAACGTTCTTTTTTTTTTCGAGGAATAATCCGCTACTATCAAGGGTAATTTCTTGCCCCCCACATTTGGTCCAGTCGAGCCGGATAATATCAACCAAAAAAAAAAAAAAAGAAAAGAGAAGCATTTTTTCTAATCGGCCATCCTATTCATACGGCCATCCTATCGCTCACCAAAATCATCCACGATCACTGTTCAGATCGCATCACTCAAGATCCCCAAATTTTTCCCCACCGATCGCCGAAGAACATCTAGAAGTTCCTGCGCGCGCCAAAATCATCCACGATCACTGTTCAGATCGCATCACACAAGATCCCAAGTCTTGCCCCACCGATCGCCGAAGATCATCTCGAAGCTCCTGCATTCGCATAGACCTACACATGAGGCACATTTACTTACTTACATATATGTATATGTAGATCTGGCCCCCGCCATTCATCGATCAACTATACGCTCGCATTCATTTGTGCCTCTCTCAAAGAACAAAAATTATTTACGTCTTTCTCCTTGTTCCGGATCCACGATCATCGATCTCATCATAACAAACTGGACATTTCGCTGGACTCGCCAGTTTGCCACCGATCACGTGCAAGTGAACAGCACATAATCTGGCCTTACAAGCATTCGTCTTTAAAAAAAAAAAAAAAACAAAACCAAATTCAGAAGATCATCAAGCCGCAACATCATCATCATCATCATTATCGTAATAATCATCATTATCATAATCATCATCATCACAGTCCGCATCATCAGAGCACATACCTCACACTCATCAAATCAAACTCATCAAAAGCATAAATCCTGTACCTCACGAAGATCACAACAGAAGCATTGCAATTCGGTCTGATTTGCTTAACAGGTGCGTACATAACTTTAAGATCAGTGCATTAGTTTTTCAAAAAAAAAAGGGTCTTATTATTAGGTGATTAAATATTGTAAAGTTTATTGATTTGGTCGATAATTATACGGTTTATCGTGCAAGTGCCTAAGCAATTTCATTTGGGGTGAGTCTTCACGTTACCTATTGATTTTTTATATCGATATGAGTGCGTTAGATGATTTCATTATCGCTGCCGATCAGCTGATTGATTTTTACACAAATTTCCAAGAAATTCCTTTAGTTGACCAAACTTCAGGTTCATTGGAAGCATTTAAAATCGAAGTAAAGGATCTGTGGTGTAACATCAAACGGTGTTATTCTCTTTGCTTACGTGCAGATGATACCTCAGTTCAAGACGATTTAGATGCAATAAAATCAAAATATCGGTTATCTTCCAACACCTATATTAATTGTTTGAGTGAAATTATAGAAAGTGCTAAGAAGTTAAGTGCTATTGAATGTGATACGGCTCACAATATTTCACGCGGTGTTTCTCACCATTCTCTACCACAATCCGTCAACGACCAAAAGTCAGACAATAATCAAAATAGTTCAGCTGAAGCTTCTAGCTCTCTGGTACCGCCAAAGGATTCGAGGCATATATCAAGTATCGGTCAAACCACTCTGGCTGATAGTGCTAGTCCTGTTCCATACATAAAGGTTCCCCCATGTGACACAGAAACCTTTTATGGCGACTATTTAACATGGCCGTCATTTCGTGACATGTTCACAGCAGTGTATATAAATCATCCAAAATTGTGTTCCGTGCAAAAGTTGTTTCACCTACGTGCAAAAACGAAGGAAGAAGCTAACAACATAGTTTCCAAGTTCCCTCTCACTGCTGAGAATTTCGATCTGGCATGGAAAGCATTGTCAGATCAATATGAGAACAGGAGAATTTTAGTAAATAACCAATTAAAGAATCTTTTCAACCTACCGACTATTACACTTGAGTCCGGAAAAAATATTAAAGAACTCCAAAGGGAGGTCAATGACTGTTTATCAATTCTACAGGCCCATAACGTGGATATAAGTACTTGGGATCCCATCCTTATTTACTTATGTTCAAACCGACTACCTGAAAGAACTCTCTCTTTATGGGAACAATCAATTAAAAGCCCTCGCGATATTCCATCTTGGGCAGAAATGGATTCGTTCTTAACTAACAGATACCGAGTGCTAGAAACCGTGTCTGATATAAAATGCTCTCCCGGACAAAAGCGTCAATCATTTAAAAATCCGATTCACAGCTCTAAGCGAGAAAACCAACATAAAGCTTTCCATACAAAAAGCAGTAACTTCAACTGCAAACTTTGCAAAAGCCTTCACCCTCTCCGACTTTGTCCAAAATTTGCCCAAATGTCTGTCCGTGATAGAATTTCAAAAGTAAATTCTTTAAAATATTGTACGAACTGCCTATCTTCTACTCATTTATTGTCAGAATGCCAAAGTGTTCACACTTGTATGCAATGTAAACAGAGACATCATACGCTGTTGCATACGTCTGATAGTTCTGAAACTCATAACACTCCTTATAGTCCGAGGCAACGGGTGTCTCAATTCACTACGAATTCACATACTCACAACGATCAAGACATACAGTCCACTCAGAATCAAAATTCTCTTCACGTTCAATCATATTTTGCTCGAAACAACAAGCGAGTCCTTTTAGCAACGGCTTTGATAGATATCCATCATCAAGGAAGTAGTTTTACATTGCGAGCATTATTAGACCCTGGCTCAGAAGTTACCTTCATTTCAGAAGTTTTGCAGAGAAAGTTGGACCTTCCTGTAAAACCAATTCATGCTCAGATATCTGGTATGAGTTCAGTAGTAACAGCAACCGCTTCAAAGCTATGTACTTTACGGCTGGGCTCTAAATACATTTCAACCTTCTCCATTTTAGCTAACGCAATTGTGTTAAAACGCCTTACTAGTGATTTGCCAACATGCACTATACGTCAGGATGAAATTTCACAACCGATAGATATAGAGCTAGCCGATCCCTATTTTTATGAGAGTTCAAAAATTGATCTTGTTATTGGTGCCGAGTTATACCCTTCAATTATTAAGGAAGGAGTCAAACCTAATATTTTTGGTTCACTAGTGGCTCAGAACACAGTGTTTGGCTGGGTATTATCCGGTCCCCTGCCACAAGAAAGTTGTAACTCCTTTTCAACAGTCTTGTCATTCTTTAGTGAGATCTCACTGGATCAACAAATTGCTAAATTTTGGGAAATCGAGGAGATCCTAGAACCCAAGCCGCTTTCGGATGAAGATAGAATATGTGAAGAGGCTTACCAGAAAACAACGTCGCGAGACTCTAATGGTCGCTATGTTGTATGTCTTCCTTTTAAGAACCCTATGCCCACACTGGGATATTCCAGGGATATAGCTCTCAAACAACTCAATCGTTTAGAAAAATCATTGCAAAGGGATCCTGATTTACATTCAAAGTACAATCAAGTACTTGAGGAGTATTCTGTCCTTGGCCACATGGAGATAGTCTCACCTAAGGAATTAATTCGAAATGAGAAAATATGTTCTTACTATTTACCTCACCATGCGGTCACAAAGCCTGACAGTATCACAACCAAAACTCGAGTGGTTTTTAATGCGTCTAATCCATCAAGCAATGGAGTCAGTCTAAATGATGTATTATACACCGGTCCTGTTTTACAAACCGACTTAACTACTTTGATTTTAAAATGGCGTTTTTATCGATTCGTGTTTAACGCTGATATCGAGAAAATGTATCGTCAAATCTTGGTTCATCCCGATCATGTACCCTATCAGAGAATACTGTTTCGCAAGCTCGCAAACAGTGATGTTCAAGACTATGAACTAAAGACGGTTACGTTTGGTGTTAATTGTGCACCATATCTGGCTATACGTACCCTCTTGCAATTAGCCGATGATGTGCAATATACCTTTCCATTTGCAGCTGCTATACTAAGAAATGATTTCTACGTCGATGATGTCCTTTCAGGAGCCCATGATCTGAACACAGCATTAAAGGCTCAAAAAGAATTGAATGAAGCCTTAAGTTCAGCAGGGTTTTCTTTGCGAAAGTGGACGTCCAATTGCTTCGATCTAATTAAGGGATTCCCCTCCACGCAGCTCTATGATCAAGAGTTTTTAAAATTGGAAGATAGAAGTATCTCAAAAACACTTGGCATTCAGTGGAACGCAAAGCAAGATTCTTTTCATTTTTTCTTTAAAATCTCAGAAAGAGATGCTGTTGTTACAAAGAGAACGGTCTTATCGATCATCTCGCAATTGTTCGATCCTGCAGGTTGGTTGGCACCGGTGCTTATTACAGCAAAAATCATAATGCAGCAAATCTGGCGTGATGGGACGACCTGGGACAGCCCAATTAAGCCCCTAACGTGTCACCGCTGGAAATCCTTTTTTGCTACCCTTCCAGATATCCACAAAATTAAAGTACAGCGATGGGTTCGCTATGACCCGCGTCACTCCATACAAATTCATGGGTTTTGCGACGCATCTGAAAGAGCCTACGCGGCTACTTTTTACTTGCGTGTTCAGCACAATGAAAATACTTGGTCATCTCATCTTTTATGTGCCAAAAGCAAGGTTGCTCCTGTTAAAGTACTCCCTTTACCGAGGCTTGAACTTTGTGGTGCGTTATTGTTGTCAAAGCTCTTCAATAAAGTCATCGCACAACTCCCGTGCTCGAATCAAGAACTCTTTCTTTGGACCGATAGTTCCATAGTTTTGGCTTGGTTAGACAAACCACCATGCACATGGAAAACCTTCGTAGGAAATCGGGTTTCGAAGATTCAAACTTATGTGCCCAATACGAAATGGAGACATGTTCGATCCCCAGACAATCCAGCCGATTTAGCCACAAGAGGTCTGTCACCAACAGATCTTGAATCAAACCGTTTGTGGTGGAATGGCCCGTCCTGGCTTTGTCAAGCCGACTCAGCATGGCCTCAATTATTCTTACAACCATATGATGAGACTGATATAGAACGGAGACCTCTTAAAGCTAATCATACCGCCGTGACTCCCAATATTGAAACAGTCATAGTAAGATTTTCGTCATGGTCGAAAGCGTTACATGTAATTTCCTATGTAATGCGTTTTTTCCACAGAACACATCCACGTTTTAAAAATCAGTTTTCTTATTCATCTCATCTTTTAACTCACAAAGAAGTATCTAACACGAAACTGTTACTTATTCGTATGACACAATCTCTGCATTTCGCCAAGGAATATCTACTCCTTTCCAAAAAGGAAAATCTCCCAACAAAAAACTCTTTGATACATTTAAATCCAATGATGGATTGCAATCAAATCATTCGTTCCAATGGAAGACTTACATCTTCTACTCTTTCATTTAACGAAAGGTACCCAATAATACTACCCTATCGGGCTTATATATCTACCCTTTTTGTCAAGTTCGCACACGAGGTTACACTTCATGGTGGAAACCAGTTGGTAATCCGGTGGATTCGATGCGAATTCTGGATACCTAAAGTGAAGACTTTAGTGAAGAAATGTATTCGCTTGTGTAAGATATGTGTAATACACAAAAAGAAAGTAAGAACTCAACTTATGGCAGCCTTGCCCTTAGAACGAACATTTGTATCTTCACCATTCACTAATACCGGTCTAGATTTTGCTGGTCCATTTTCCTTAAAAAGCTTTTCGGGGCGAAATTGTCGAATCTCAAAGGGGTACGTATGTCTCTTTGTATGTTTTGCCACACGGGCAATTCACTTAGAGGCTACCAGCGACTTGACAACCGAATCTTTTTTAGCTGCCTTAAGCAGATTTATCGCACGAAGAGGCATGCCTAAAAAACTATTTTCTGATAATGGTACTAATTTGGTAGGCGCTAGTAGAGCAATTTCAAAAAATTTCCAGCAATTTTTGAAAGGTTTATCTATAGATGTATCTGAGAGATACAAAGACCAGAACCTTGAGTGGAAGTTCATTCCACCGGGCGCACCCCATATGGGTGGATTATGGGAAGCGGGGGTGAAGAGTTTTAAACAACATTTCCGAAAGGTAGCCGGTTCAAACAAGTTTACTTTCGAAGAATTTTCTACGCTTCTATCCAAAATAGAAGCGTGCCTTAATTCTCGGCCGATTTCTCCCATATCTGAAAATTCTACAGATATTCCTCCATTGACTCCAGGTCACTTTCTCCGAGGTGGACCTTTACTTGCACCACCAGAACCCGCCGTTGATGAGAAATCTTTAACTTGCGTTAAAAGATGGGAAAGGGTCAAGATTTTACATCATCACTTTTGTCGCCGATGGAAAGAAGAGTATCTGAAAGAACTAAATAAACGCTACAAATGGAAACATCCCCAGAGAGATATCGCTCTTAACGATCTAGTGATCATAAAGGACGAGAGCCTCCCCCCAAATGAATGGCGCTTAGGCCGTGTCGTCAGAGTCTATCCTGGCACTGATAACAAAGTTCGCGTCGTAGATATAAGAACACAAAATGGTGTCATAACGCGACCAATAGTTAAACTTTGTGTTTTAAATCACAATTAAATCTACATATATTCTTCATTCTAGATACCATATTTTTACCTTACCCTAAGTTCTAGATCGATAAATCTAAATAAAATATATTTATTGCACTGCTCTTTAAGTAATGTTCGCTCATTATTTAAGTATCTATTGTATGACATTTATTGTAAACAAATTATCTTGGATTGTTAAACTATTTTGGGAGCTGAAGTGGTGTTTCCGGAGTTAAATTGCTTAGTTTGAATTTGTATTTAAAGTATCTAAATATAAGAATTGTAACTTTTTACAGCCAACGCTGCAAGGCGGCCGGCAATGTTTAGGTGTAAACGTAACTTAAGATTTAGTTGCTGCGTTCTAGCAGTTATTTTAATCGTCACTAGCTAGAGGTCTCTGGCGTAGCTATTTTCTTTAAGGCGGAACCCACTCAGCCATTTTTTGTTCGACTCGAACAAATTGTATCCTTTTTTTTTGACCAACCTCCATCGAGGTAAGAGGTGAATTAAAGGCCTTCATCCACTAAAACGTTCTTTTTTTTTTCGAGGAATAATCCGCTACTATCAAGGGTAATTTCTTGCCCCCCACACGGCATTAGTACCAACCCGCCGTCTTCGCTAGAATGCTCATTACCCATCCCATCCTTTCCCGTTTAATATCATTCATCATTCAACGCTGTCATCATCGTAAGCATTCAGTTATCAACGCTCATCGCATTTATTCACCGCACGCATCCCATCCAATAAATAATGTTTCACGGTAACCCGCCATACAGTCATCGAGCGACCGCTTATAAAGTATTAAAAGCTCGCGATTATCCCATCAATCTGCATGTGCTGCTCACAACTGTGGATACTGCCAACGAACACAGAGCCACACATGCACACGAGAACGAAAAGGACGGATCCTCCTGAGATTGGTTCTTCTAGTTGAAATCGGGTGACAGTTACTATAGGATGCCCCCCTGTAGCGCGCAGACGACAGACAACGTTCATGTCAATTTGCGTAACGTAGCGTCAAATATGTCACTCAGTGGATGGTGAGGGGGGCGGGGTGAGGAGGGTTACTATAAGTAATTCCTTAAAATCCAAGCTAATACGCTGCGTGAAATTCAAGCAGCAACAAGCAATTCCAGGACGAAACGACGAGACAGATACGTCTGTATACGTGTCAAACATATTTGACAAATCGACAAACAGTGCTCGGGGCACGTCATCCATGGTGGCGCTTCTGCACCCCGCCAGGTATAACCAAACCATTACTTTGTGTAGGGTAATTCAATAACCGACGCAATAGTCCTCCGTTTACCACCCAAATCCTACGACTACTTCGAAGGGAAGTTGCCTTCGGTGACACGATGATTGGTTTTACGATTTCATTATGCTGCCAGGCCTTTCGTGCCACAGGCGGGTGAGCATTTACCTTTGTAAGGACTTTTTTTTTTCCTAGATTTGCTTTTTTTCAATTTCGCCTTTTTTTTCCGCCAAGACTCGGATGAGTGGCGCCTCATGAAATAATCGATATGCCTGATAGATTCTATGTGGATGTGAAGGTAGCGGTGTCTGCGACGAAGATAATGAGAATGTCGGGGCAGGGGGGAGGGGGGGAGGGGGGCGTATGAGTGACTCACTTCGGTGGGAGGAATGTGATTTTCCACATGATTCGCTCGAAACGAGAGAAAGATACTTTTTTCACTTGGATTTGTGTTTTCTTTGTTTCGCGTTTGGTGTTTAGAGTTCCTTTGATTTCGAATTCAATAAACCGTCAATGGGATATTTATCGATTCGTTAAGTAAATAATTACTAACTAATGGGGGAGAAAAGATGCAGAGGCGGATGAGGTATGTAGTTTGGAAGGCGGGACGGTTGATATCGGATGATCGTAATGTTATGGCTTTTCTAAGAAGATTTAATGCGTTTCCGCTCGGTAGGTGATTGCACACAAGCAGTGGAGGGGGCTTTAGTTGTGCTGGCGAAGTTCATTTATGATCACCGCAATGGGGATTCATAATAATTATGCAAATTAATTACGTGGACAATGTGGCTCAGTGGTTTGGTTAGGTTAGGTTATCGTGGCAAACTGCAAGTATGCAACCGTAGGCTAGTACGGTCCATTGTGTTACCACAGGAACCACATCTCCAAAGAGCTACCTGTTGAACCAGGAGGAGCTACTGATGAGCCATGGAAGCTGCTAATGCTTGTATTAGCTAGTTCGCTAGCTAACGTTTTTGATGAAGCAGTTTCCTACGAAAGAAAAAGACTCGCATGTATTGTGCAAAGAAGATGAACTGTGGCTTCTTGCTCTTCTTCATCCATGTAGCTTTTACAAAAGTCGTTAGTGAAACGGCCCAGCTTGGTGGCGTGCCTACCGATAATGCAGTGTCCTGTAACGACACCTACAGTTGGAACTTTCTTACAGCAGTACACAGCTGTAGTTGCTTTCTTAACGCGGTTTATGATGTTGGGTTTTCAGCTGAGTTTCTGTTAAGGATGATTCCCGAATATTTGGCTTTATCAGCAGGTTAACACCTAAACCGCAGCCTCTAGTCCATTTAGAGACGTAAGGTAGGTAGGTAGAAGGTAGAAGGTAGAAGGTAGGTTGTATCAGCCAACCACGCTACCGTTTTAGTACCACAACTCAAGTGACCTGTCGGATGTAAAAACGGGCGTAAATTAATAAGAATAAGGGAAACAGAGTAAAATTCTTCAAATCCACCCCGTCACATTGAGGAAACTGATAATGTCGCCAATGCTTACCTCCGCTAACTCTATAAGATTGTCAAACCCCGATTTACCTAATGTGCGCTGTGTGGCCCTGCCTAGAGACGGACACTTGCAAAGGAAGTGTAGAACTGTTTCCTTTTCGTTGGCAATATTGCAGCTGCGACAATGTGCATTAAATGGAATGGCTACTCTAGCCGCATGGACCCCGGTGGGCCAGTATCCAGTACTAATTGCCAGAACTCTTGCAATATCTGCACGGTTTCTGTTTAATAGCTCTTGTGTTCTGTTCAAGTAGTACTTGGGCCACATCTGCCTGGAGATGGTACAGTTCCGCAATAACTACCATCTATAATCAGCCTTTAATACATAGTTCACAAAGATTCTACTCCTAAGGACCCCCAAAATTACGTTCTCCGTCTCCGCAAGTGAACTATCAAGGGCAGATCCCCGTCTTGCTAGTTCATCAGCTAGCTCATTTCCCTCAATGTTGCTGTGACCCAGCATCCAAAGGAGACTGATCCTGAACCGATGACCCAGTGAGGCGAGTTCCTCCTTGCACTGATTTATTAGCTTCGAGAATGTAGTGGCAGATACAATAGCCTTGATAGCGGCCTGGCTGTCAATGAGGATGGCTACGGTGTTTAGGGGTGTGGAGGTTTGCTAGAGGCGGCAAGCCTCACGTACAGCAGAACTTCCGCCTGGAAGACGCTGCACGAATCAGAAAGTCTAAATACAAATACTTGGCGCAACAGACGTATGTGGTCCAGGGCCTCGCTTCTCGCAACCATTCGTGTTGTGCCCATTTTCACACAAATGGAAGGGACCTACAGTTTAGAGCCATATCCAAAAAGCAATTTGAGAAGCTTTCTCTTAGGACCGTGAAAGAATTTTTTGGTGTTTCTGGGATTCGAACGTCGAATCTCTCGCTCAGCGGTCCAACGCACTAACAACTTGAACCACGGTGCCCGGAGGGTATTACTGCTCTTAAAAACCAACTTCTCCGGTAGCACAAACTACATTAAGAGAGCGTGACCAACACACCTCTGAGAGAAGATTGGGATATAGCATGTGTCATCTGTTCCAGAGGGAAGATTGGTTAAGCAATCAGCTCCTTTCAGCATTACAAGTCACCAAGTGTGAAGAGTAGCATCCCAGCCATACTACAAAGGAGGTAGGAAAGCCTACTACCATACCTTGTTAGAATAACAACAACTAGTCTCGCATCAGCTCCTTTCAGCATTACAAGTCACCAAGTGTGAAGAGTATCATCCCAGCCATACTACAAAGGAGGTACGAAAGCCTACTACCATACCTTGTTAGAATAACAACAACTAGTCTATTCCAAGCCATTGGAGATGGGCTGAAGACCCAACACAGCCGAAATCATACAGGCCAATCAGCCTTATATCGTTTCTGCTAAAAACAAAAAAGCTGTTGACAACTTTTTGAGAAAGGTATGTATCAAACACATCTCCCCTTCACTACCGTCAGCATGCATACAGAATGGGAAGATCTGTTAAGACGGCTCTATTACAGCGGATGAAAACCATACAGAGAGTTCTCTACGCCTTCCTAGACATCGAGTGAGCATTTGATAATAATTTGCATCAAGCCGTTAAATGAGCCCTGGATAGAAAAGGAGTCAGCAGAACAGTACCTAACTAGATATACGAGTTGCTGAAAACAAGGTCGGCGGAGACTCAAATATAGCATTGAATTGCTAAGGTCAATCCAACATGAGGATGCCCAGAAGGAGGATTGCTATCTCCTCTAATGTGGAATATAGTTGCGGACAAAGTAATGGGAAAGTTAAACCAATATCGGAATCAGCTGACACTGATGATATAGTATTGAATGCCAGGAGAAAGCTTGAAGATACCCTCTGTGACATCATGCAAAGAGGTCCAAAAGCAACTCAAGAATGGTGTCGCACTAAGCTCAACGTGAACCCGGAATAAACTATAATAGTACCATGGAAGCTTGAACTGAAGCCAATCCGGCTGTCGGGCACAGTACTGACATCAGTAAAAGAGTCAAAGTACCTAAGACTACATCTAGACAGTAAACTCATGTGAAGAAAGTACACAAAGGAGTTATTAAAAAAGGCTAAGCGTGCTCTAATGATATATAGGAGCCCAGTGGGTAAGGCCTGGGGACTTTCGATCATTCTAAGATGGATGTACATGGCTATAGTGAACACAATGATCACAAACGGAGCGAAAGCGTGGGCAAAACTAGCTATACTAGGCAGAATAAGGAAGCCACTCACTAGAATGCAAAGACTAAATGCTTCTGTATTGCTGGGGCCATGAGAATATATCCAACTGCATCCATGGAGGTATTACTTCGAGCTTACTTCGCTTCACCTCATAGTAGAGCTGAACGCGAAGCGGACCATCCTTATGATGGCAAAAGGAATTATGGGGAGAGATAAATGCATCAGGTTCGAGAGAATACGATGCACATGAAAGGAATCTTCTAGGGACGATTGGATGAGGAAATTCAACTTCAATTGGAGCGACGAATTCATAACACACATACGCAACAATAAAGTGGTAAAGTGGTACTCAAGAACGAACAGCGGCAGGTGTATTCGAGCCAGATCAAAGCACTTAGAACCTATGGGCAAAAGTACCAGCTTCTTTCAATCTGAAATGGATAGACGTATCCAACTCAGTCTCGAAACAAAATAAAATAAATAATAAGACCAATGTTGTCAGACAGTCAAACAGATATCAAGGCACTTGACTCCAATGTCATTAAATCAAAATTTGCCAATGCTACACAAACTCAATGTATTGGGTAGTAGAAGGAAGGCAACCCTCTATTGGGTACTCGGCCATATTAGAATAGAAGAAGCCTCCTTGGCAAAACAAGGAGCAGCCCTTCATTGGACCTGAACTTTTCTGCGGAATAGAGAATTGTATATGACTTACGCGAAGATTTCAGGTAAACGGAGAAAAAATACAAAGAGGCGAGAACTTAGATTAACCTGGTTTGAGTCAATATAAGAAACCTCTACGAAGCTAAAACCGGAAAGATTCAAAGCATGCATCTGCCTTAACAAGAATAACCTACGTATCCTAGCAGGCTTTCTAACAGGGCACTGTAAACTCGGGGAGCTTTAAAATTTCTGGAATCACAGCCCACATTATGAATTTCGCAGCGTTGTTCAAGAGTAAAATGACACATTTCTTACCGCGAAGGCTTAGCACTACATATTTCTCAACATGCAGTTAATGCGAGCGTTAGTGTTGCCAGCAACGAAATAACACGCACTTGAAAGAAAAACCAACAGATGCTCACCCTTCCCGTACATACGCACATAATCTTCATCAAAAATCCTTTACTTTCTTGCCAATTGAGCGAATTCATCTTCACCAACTTACGAGTAAATGAAGTACGTTTTCCTCTCACTCACATACTGTTTGCCATCATTTCTAATGTCCTCAATGTACTCAAGGGATTCCTTTCAAAGGTAAATGACATCAATAGAGGTCGAAGGAATACCGTTGCTTATTCAATTCGCCTTACTTACTGTTACCCACAAGGAAAATATAAAAAGAAAAAAAAACGCAGACAAAAAAAAAAACTAGAACGAGGAGCATAGTTGTAACGAGTATTCCCACGTTGAACTCGATTGCAGCGCTCTGGTTATGAGAATTTGTAAAAAGTTGCCATGAGAAAGACGGTATCTACGAGTATCTTTCAGTTGCCACGAAGCAATTCTATTTCGGCATAGAAATGTGCATGCGGGCTTTCAGCTGTATATTGGTGCTATGTATAGCAACTGAGCTACATTACCTTTGTATCTGTCGAGCGTAGATTGCATTTTTGTGTTTGAGAGTTAAAGCCAATATCGATTGGGGGAAACTGAAGAATTTGACGAAGTCCTTGGCAATGTATTTTTATTCGAAGAATTCCGCGATCTGTGCAGCCGAACAACATCCAATAGCTTCGTGCAATTTTTCATTTTCTTATGTAAGTAAGAAAGAAGAAGAATTAGAAAGCACAAAGAGATTTTAAAGCCGCTTGACTGCATTCTCTGACGTATAATTCTTCGGCGTAGATTGCGGCTTGGAAAATCGGTTGAATGCCTCACAGGAACTGTCATTTCAAAGTTACGGTCAAAATCTCTGGCACCTAATCCGTGTTCCACATTGGATACCATCTTGAGTGAGAGACGCTCATTGAAGCACTCCCGTTGTTCTATTTTTTACGCTCTAGGACTATATTTTTTTTTATGGCTGGATGCTGTGGGAATAGGGTAGACACTGATTGCCTTTAACTTGGCAAAGCCCAGTGTTTGTAACTGTTACTACACATCAATCGTGCTTATTTTACCTCCAAGTGGTAGCCATCGGGTACTGGCTGTTGTTCACCCGGACGCGGCTTGCTAAACTTATAAGCGCGAGTGCTGACCAGAAGACAAAAATAGCAGCACTATAAACACGACAGCGGACGAATTCCCCAGATGAACCAACGGTGTCGTGATAAATACCTTATTCGGGTTTTTCAACATATTTGAAGCTGAGGCCAATAAGGATTTCCAAGAACTAGTTGGGGTCTTGGAAAAGAGATGGCGGAGGAGCCCTAAAGGGCCAACGGCAGCACTCACATCCTCGAAGTGGGTCACCGACATCGGTATAACCGACCCCTCATCCTAGGGGTTTCTAGTATGAAATTTTCTAGAATGGAACTGGTCCTTCAGGTTGGGGGTTGTGCCGTCGGGGTAACTGCCCGACCACGAAAAAAAAAAAATATATGTTATGAAGCTCCAACAAGCCTCGGAAACGGACGGATTTACTGTTGACGGACCATGCAAACGAAACAAGGACAACGAATTTTGGATCTGTACGTGGAACGTTAGGTCCCTTAATAGACCACGTGCAGCCGAACAATTAGCGGAGGCCCTAGACTGCTGCAAAGCAGTTATCACCGCCATCAAAGAAGTGCGATGAGATGGGCCGGGCAAAAAGAGAATGAAAAACTGTGAGCTCTTGGACAAAACGAAAGAGCAATGCCCTAGTTATGACATTAAAATTGTCCTGCGCGATTTTAACGCAAAGCTAGGAAGGGAGGGCATCTTTGGTAGCACTGTCGGAAAGTACAGCCTACACGACACCACCTCCGATAACGGATTCAGGCTGATCGACTTTGCTGCGGGGCGAAATGTTGTCGTAGCTAGTACGCGGTTCCCGCATCTCGATATTCACAAGGGAACTTGGAAATCTCCTGATCAATCTACCGTCAACCAGATTGGGGATAAAGGGGTGGCAATGGTGTAGAGGTAGCGTCATCGTTTGTCGAGCTGATGGTTCACAGTTCAATCCCTGATGTCAGCAAGCATTATATGATAAGAGGCAGTCCGATCAATTGCGAAAGTTTATGACAACACTACTGCGAAGGCATAACACTGGCAGTAGGTTTGTCATATGGCTGGAAAAATTGTTCGCTCTGTTGATGATTGATATGCTTATGACATCAGGTGGACTGCGAAAAAATACTGTGAATCAGAAACGAAGGCAAAAAATAAATGACAACAAACAAAAAGTTAAGGAGTTAATGTAAAACCTAATACACCTGAATTTCAAACCACTACAACAATCTCTTTCTCTCTCTCTATCTATCTTTTCAACGCCCGCACTGTGTGATAGAAACATGTAAAAGGGTATTCATAACCCCTTGAGCGCGTGCAAAAAAAAAAATTGGCCACATTGCGATCGACGCAAGACACTCCTCCAGTATTATGGATGTCCGAACTTTCCGAGGGGCAAACATTGACTCGGACCACTACCTTGTTGTAGCCAAGGTACGGTTGCGGATATCCTGAACACCGTCAAGACAAGGAAATACTGCGAGGAAGTTTGACGTCGAACTGCTACAATCGCAAGAGATCGCCAAATCCTTTTCCGATCGAGTCTCCCTCAATCTCTCAAGAGATCCTATGCCGCCAGCATCAAGTATTGAGGACCAGTGGCAACATTGCCAAAAAGTCATCAGAGATGCCGCCTCTGGTGTACTGGGTTTCATTCGGCCACCACAACGAAACTCCTGGTTTGATGACGAGTGCCGGCAAGCACATGCAGCTAAACAAGAAGCATACAAAGCGACACTGCATAGAAGGACTAGAGCTGCTCGTGAGCTCTACGAGCAGAAGAGGAGAGACGAACACCGGCTTCGCAGGAGGAAAAAGAAAGAGCATGAGAAGCGCGCGATCGAGGAAATAGAGAGATGCTACTGCAGGAATGAGGTTCGGAAGTTTTACCAAAGGGTAAAAAGGACCTGCAAAGGCTACAAGGCCCGAACCGAAGCATGCAAGGACGATCAAGGGAACGTCGTTGTGGAAACGCAGCCGATGCAGAGGATATGGAAGAACCATTTCTGCAGACTGTATAACGGCGACCAAAATTCCGCTGTCAGGCAGAACGAACCATTCAATTTGGACGATGATAACCAACATTTCCGTCCCCCGACCTGGATGAGGTTAAGATAGCGATATCTAAGCTGAAATCCAATAAAGCTGCTGGAGCTGATGGTCTGAATGCCGAGCTATTCAAAGCAGCCAGGGATGACTTGGTAAGGAGCATGCACCAACTCATCTGTAAAATATGGTCGGATGAAAATATGCCCGATGAATGGAAACTCAGCATTGTTTGCCCGATCCTAAAAAAAGGAGACCCTCTGAACTGAGCCAACTACAGACGCATCAGTCTTCTTAACATCGCATATAAAATGTTATCTGCCGTATTATGTGAACGCCTGAAACCGTTCGTCAACAACCTGATCGGTCCATATCAGTGTGGTTTTAGGCCAGGAAAGTCCACCATCGACCAAATATTCACATTGCGGCAGATCTTGGAAAAAACCCAGGAACTTCAAATCGATACACACCACCTTTTCATCGATTTGAAGGCCGCGTATGACAGCATTTATAGAGACGAGCTATATAGAGCAATGTCTAGTTTTGACATCCCTGTCAAACTCGTCCGTTTGTGCAGGATGACGATGGAAAATGCACGCTGCTCCATCAAGGTCGATAAAGACTTTACCGAGACCTTCGATGTCAAAAAAGGATTTAGACAAGGCGACGCGCTGTCATGCGACTTCTTTAACATCGTTCTTGAAAGAATTGTGCAAAACTCACGCGCCAACACCAGAGGCACAATCTTTCAAAAGTCCGTCCAATTACTCGCATACGCCCACGATATTGACATAATCGGAAGAACGCAGCGTGATGTCAGTGGAGCGGTCGTGAGTATTGAGGCGGAAGCGGCGAAGATGGGTTTAGCGGTTAATGAGGGCAAGACTAAGTATATGCTGTCAACAAGGAAGGACAACCAACATCGACTTCCCGGACAGAACGTCACTATAGACAGATATAACTTCGAGGTAGTTAGGGACTTTATCTACCTAGGCTCCGCTATGAGCTCAGAAAACGGCATCAGTGCTGAGATCAAACGAAGAATAACTCTTGCCAATCGCTGCTTCCTTGGGCTAAGAAGGCAATTGAACAGCAAAGCACTCTCTCGAGCAACTAAAGTGACCCTATACAAGACCTTAATCATCCCAGTCCTGCTCTATAGCGCAGAGACATGGACCCTGACAAAAGCGGATGAGGTCGCTCTTGGCTGCTTCGAGAGGAAAATTCTTCGGGTGATTTTTGGCCCCGTCTGCATAGATGGTGAGTGGAGGAGGAGATACAACAGCGAACTTTATGGGCTGTTCAGCGACATCGACTTGGCCAGAAGAGTGATGGCTGGGTCATTTAGAGCGCATGGACACAAATGCTCCGGCCCAGAAAATCTTCGAATCATTCCCGAGGGACGGCGCAGTAAAGGAAGACCGCGACTCTGGTGGCGCACGCAGGTGGAAAGGGACCTCAACCAACTTAGCGTGCGAAACTGGAAGTAGCTGGCTAAAGATCGAGCTGGCTGGAGATGCTTGTTGGTTGAGGCCCAGGTCCACCCCGGACTGTAGCGCCACCTTAAGTAAGTAAGTAAGGACTATATTATCACAAAACGAAATGCTTATAAAAATTCCCCTTAGTATGTGACCTCCACCCAGTAAGCAAGGGTAGTTTTCGCCACACTTGTTGTTTGGGCATCAAACATCAAGCGTATGAGAAACTAATTTCTCTTTCCAACATTTTCTTCCTGAGAAGATAAAGTTGGAAAGTTCGTTTAGATAGTAAGCTTAGATCGTAAGCGTTTATCGTAGGTCTAGCTAGTTAGTTAGTTTGTAAGTCGTGTGACAGTCGAGTTTTGGAGTTAGTATTGTAACCATCTCAATTACAATAAAGTTTGAACAAAAGTCAAAGGTGGTTTTTTTATTAAAATAATAAACTATAAATTATAGTTTAATAATAAACTATAAAACTGGCGCAGTCGGTAAACGAATTGGGTATTTTCGAAAAGAACCGGAACACAAAATAAAATAAAAGTGAAGGTAAAAAAAAAAATTCAAAAACTCAACCTCCGCGTTAAAACAAAAAATAAAAAAACTAAAGATAAAATTATAATAAACTATACAGAAACAAATAAATAAGTAAAAATGATTTCAAGAACGCTTAGTGCAAAAAAAAAGGACGAAAAAAAGTACTTACATACATTACATATGTAGGTATATCAATTATAGAACACCAAACATAAAAAAAAATTGTGTAACAGCATTGTATATGAAAGTTTCATATACAATGGTAACAGTTATTAAAAGAAAAAACGCGGCGTCTTAAATTGAGTTCGAAAACAACCCATCAAACAAAAAGCTCCTACAGCACGGCACACAAAAAAAGTTCGAAAACAACGCCTTAAACATTGGATCATACTCGACCAACCACATACTTGAAACATTTTATACCAGTCACTAACAAGGAAAATATTCACGAAGAACAACAGAAAAGGAAGACACTAGCGAAGCTTAAGCCCGTATGACACTACATTTTTTTCTCATTTTTAATGCTCTTAAAATGAAATTAGAGCAGTACGAAAAATTCACTACTGAAATTGCCATTAAGTGTGAGTGCGTACACACTAACCTAATAAATGTGAAAATGTCAGAAAAAATGCATTAAAAATGTAACCCAAACTAAATTTTTCAGCCGCTAGCAGCTTGTTTTTTTACATTTCTGCATTAAATTTAGTCATTGCAAAACTAAATTGTTTTGAATTTGCGAAATGGATCCAGATGTACTTATTTTGTGTGTTTTAAATATAAATTTATTAATAGCAACCGTTTTGGAAATGTTCAAAGAAAAACAAAAACCTAAATTCCCAATTAATTTTTGCCGTTTGTGATTCTGTTCGGCTCAATACAAAAACAAAAGCTCACAGTTTATTATTTTTCTGCGAAATAATTGCTTTCCTTTTCTTAAAAAATCGTGTTGTCTCTTTCATGCAAGGCTGACACTCAAACATGATTTAATGCATTAAAAATGAGAAAAAAATGTAGTGTCATACGGGCTTTAGCAGAAGCAACTAAGTAGGGAACTATTTGCCATTGGAAGTCGACTTGAAGATCAACCGTAAGTACTACTTGATCGAAGATGGAAGCCCTTAATGCAGTTGATAGATTTAAGATAGTTTTAGATCTAGTAAATAAATTACCTGAGTTTAATGGGGATTCAGATTATTTAATTGATTTTTTGGACAGGGTTGATTCATTGGTACCCGTTTTAGATTAATTTGATGCTAATACAGTAGGTACTCTTACAGGTTATGTAAAAGACAAAATTGTCGGAAAGGCTAGGTGTGAGCTTCAAAAGCATGGGCGATTAGGAACCTGGTCCCAGATTAAGGATGTGTTAAAATATAATTTCGGTGAAAAATTTTCTTTCTAGTACCTCATTAGATAAAATCCGAATGGAAAGAGTTAGAACAACTATCGAAGATTATTACAGTAGTGTTAATAATTTATTAAGTAAGGCAAGATCGTAACTATACACCGCAACAAAATTACAGCCAAAGTGGCCAATCTAGGCAAATTAACCAAACGCAGTGGCCAATCACATCAATCAAATAGGAATAGACAGCGTAGTCATTTTGAGCCAATGGACATAACACTCAATGAACGCAGGACACACAACCAACGCCCTTTCCAAAATCGCCAAAATTTTCTAATAGACCAAACAAAACAACTACCCTATTAGTCATACAAACTTATATATGACCCCTAAAATTTTTTATTGATAGCGCTGCCGAGTACAGCATAGTAAACGTATGCAATCCAAAGTGGAGAGTACCATCTAAATATCACACTTTGAAAGTACTCGATCGCAGTACTTCAAACGTTCAAACGAATACAGAATTTAGGATTCCTTTATTTAGCGAGTTTAATCAACCCAATTATTTTGTAAACTCTTTAGAATACCAGTTCCATGACCAATTTGATGGTTTAATTGGAAACAATATCCTTGTCGATCTTAACGCTATTCTTAACTATGAAGCTAGGTCACTCATTACCGATAAAGCTACTATTCAAATATACTTCAACGAGGATGAAGAAGTGTATGCGAAAAATTGTCAGAGCAAAGAGTTTTTAGACGTACCTTGTAGCGATACTTTCGAAAATGAAATTGCCGAAAACCTGTTTGCAGAACACTTAAGTAATGCCGATGTATCTGGATTGAAATCTTTGCTCTATTCTTACAAATCTATTTTCTATAAAGAAGGGGACATTTTAACATTTACAAATGAAATACGACACCAAATCATCACGACAAATGACATTCCTGTTTTTAGTAAACTCTATCGTTATCCAGAAATCCGTTCACATGAGGTCGATAGACAAATAGCCGAAATGTTGCAGCAGAAGATAATTGTACCAAGCAATAGTCCATACAATTCGCCCATTCGAAATGCTTATAAGAATTCCCCTAGTATGTGACCTCCACCGAGTAAGCAAGGGCAGTTTTCGCCACGCTTGTTGTTTGGGCATCAAACATCAAGCGAGGAACTTGTCCCAAACTAATTTCTCTTTCCAACATTATCTTCATGAGAAGATAAAGTTGGAGAGTTCGTTTAGATCGTAAGCTTAGATCGTAAGCGTTTATCGTAGGTCTAGCTAGTTAGTTAGTTTGTAAGTCGTGTAGTCAGTCGAGTTTTGGAGTTAGTATTGTAACCATCTCAATTACAATAAAGTTTGAACAAAAGTCAAAGGTGTTTTTTTTATTAAAATAATAAACTATAAATTATAGTTTAATAATAAACTATAAAACTATATTTTAAAATGACATAAAGTACGTAACAGGGATCGCTGACATTCTAAGCAACGGGAGCATTTTTAGGATGTTTAGAGCTCTTTGAGATCTCCGAATCTAAAATTTGATGAGAGGTGAAGAGGGGCATGCTGTAGGAGAGCCTTTAATGTGGTTATCGGGCAGGAGCTGGTGACTATTATCGAGGGAAGTTTTGAATGTGCGACATGTCACGTACGTTATATATGTATGTAGCTGTCACACGAATTTGAAATTCAAAGCTGTGACTAGCAATATGTATTGTCGAGTTGCGAAGTAAAATGCCATGCTCGTGTTATTATCTAAGGTCTAAAGAGACAGGACAAATATCAAGCTAGGTCTGCTTCGCTCAATTCTGATGCGTTTACATGAGAGTAAGGTCCTGGGAACGAATGTCTATCTTTCAGCGTGAAAAAGTAATAAACCGTTCCCAAGAGGCTCGTGCTTAAACTTGCCATTAAGAACCTCCCGTGGATGACCCGGCAAAATTTTGCAGTTCAAGATAAGCCTTACGCCGCCATGGTGGCTCTAAGAAGGTGACCCATTTCTGCAAAATTTTGAATCCAATTGCTAAACAAACTGAAGAAAGTGGTAAAGGAATGAAACTCTTTGCTAACCAACTTATTGTAGTTGCATCCTTCATTTAAATACAGAAACGCATCAAATAAGGGCATCTCTTCAGGGAGGGAAGACCCAGGTTAGTTTTCTAACCAAAAATGCAAACAAATGGTTGGTGGTTTGTAAGTTAATTAATTGGTAAGGAAGGGTGAGGGTTAAAAGTCACATAAACTGAAAAACTATCCAGTACAGAGGAGGTATAGGCAGATGAATATGAAAAGTGGTTAAAATAGAGGATGGTGAGTTGGGTGGAGTTTACAAACTGAAACCCTCTGTATCTCTAGAGACCTGCAGGATTCCCTAGAAACTAAAACGTTTAACCTCAGTCAAGAGCTCAGTTTGGGCAGGACTAGATCATGTGTATTTCAATGAAGGTGGTGACAACCCATTGGGTTCTACTTTCAGATTTCCTAGCCAACAGAAAACTGAGGACTCTTGGCAGTCAATTCTTCGAAAATCTGGAAGACTTATGTAGCGCTGATTAATTTCCTTTGGTTCACACGTGTATCTCTGTGTAAGTGGTTTCAACCCAATGGGTTCTACCTTCAGATTCCCGAGATAAATTAAAATTAACCCCGACTGCCTGTCTAAAATACCTACAAGTGAACAGGTCAGGAAACCCTAGATGCGGTTACATGTCCATAAAATAGAACCAACTTAACCAAACAGGAAGGAGAGCAAGTAAACCACAAAATCACATTCAAGTAGGAATCTCGACAAATTATCGATTAACCAATCTGACTGGAGTTAAGGTACTTCGTCGGGAATCGTTCATGTTGATGTGGCAGATACTCCATAATTGAATGGAAGACATACGTACATATGTAAGCACAAGGAGCGCAAAAGTTTCAATTGAAAATCATTCTAATCTCGGTCAATGTTAAGGGGAGTTTGGCTGCAGTTTTCACGCAATTGGCGGTCTGCAGGCAATAGCTGATGCATTGCTTGCATATTGTACAGGCTTCAAGACTTTTAGCAAAATTCGCTGTAAATGCCGTCTATTGATGACAAAATCCGTAGCCCATCGTGTTGTTGATGTTTAAGAGTCCTCAGCAGCGATATTCTCGGATGTTCCGGGGCCTATTGATCCAGTATACTCGAGGTGAGCGGTTAAACGCCGCAGTGTTTACGAAGTTGGAGCTACACTATCAGTAAATCGACGACGAAATTCACGTTAAGCCAAAACCACCGACCGATTAGTTGTCAAAAATATTGACACAATTATTCCTCGTTCTTGAGGAGTATAGTAATCTTATTCTATTGTCTACCTGTATTCTGCTTCCATTAGCAAAAATTAGAGAATCTTCCGATAGGGTGATAACTTTTGCGCGACGGAGAGCATTCCCACTTACACATGTACATACAAACAAAATTATCGCTTAAGGTCACTGCTTAGTCCACCGTTTACGGAGAAAAGCCGATTGACTCATATTCTTTCGAAAACGGCGTCGGCAACACTCTTACTTTATTGGTGAGCGCTACAGAACCATGGTCAACGACTTCTAGCTGTCGCAAGGATGGTGCAACTGCAAGCACAGTAAGAGCGACAATGGTCATTCTGCACCAAACGTTTTCCGACCAATTAATGTCTCGTTTTGACGATTTGATCGTCCGATTTGACCATTCCAGACATCTTTCCTTGGGACTTTTGAACGGATCTATACGAACAACCCACAAACATTGGCGGACCTAAAAAAGAATATTCGACAAAAAGTGGAGAATTTATCGCTAGAAATCTTGAGGAAGTGTCATGGAATACGCTGTGGAACAAGCCTAAACGTCTAAATAAACAGAATCAACAAACAGGAGCAATTCTTTTTTATTTTCAAAGTCACTGCCTTAGGAATTTGAATGAGAACTTTTGCGGCACCTTGGACAAGTCACAGAGATTAATACCTCAACTACAACCTCGTAAAGGTTAAAACTAATCCTTGACAACTTAATTCATTTGAGTACCTAACTGTTGTAACTTTTTAATTAATAATGGATTCATTTCAGTTCAAACACTGAAACAACTATCTTTTAAGTTGTCCATAAGAAATACTTCCGATACTCCTTTGCAGGACACAACTCCAAACAATTAGTTCGTTCTGGGAGGCTAACTTAATCGAAAGAATCTTCGTTCTCAGTTCAAGTGTTCCAATTACAAAATTTCCAACTTTCTTTCAAACCCTTCAAAAACTTAGCCGATGCGATTGTCCTCCTTTATGTAGGAGCATCTACAGATACATATACAGGTAGAGTACGTGTTTATTTAGAGAGTATTCCTATAGTTTCTAAAGACCACTTCAAAGAACTGTGACTGGTAAGCAAAAGAAACTTATAATCTACTCCGCACAGCAGGTGGCTTTAGAAGGCTTAAACACCTTCAAACAAAATGACCACAACCACTTCTCAGGATCGGAAAAAAGTATTTATACACGAGTATGTATCGTCTCAAGTTCTTACTCAAGAAACTTTCCAAACAGAAATGACAGGCGGAAATGTCGGTGTTGGAATTAAGTAGTGTGGGCAAACGCCTACAAGTTGTCTACATTGTGGATAAAAAGTTATTTATCTGGCGTCTAAAATGCATGTCAGGTAAAACCGTAGCTAATAATCGATATAACCGAAGTTTAATTGGATATTGTATCTATCACATTGCAGACGGGGGCTAATGACTTCTTATCTTTTCATTTAGTCGAGTGAACAAATTAATTTATTCGTTCATTGGGCTTCATTATCGGGTGACTGAGGTGACGTTTATTTTACGAAGAGTGGGCGCGAGTGATTAAATCTCTGGAGACAAATGGATATTTGACTTTGGGTGTCCCGAGGGCTAATTTGTCATTTATTTTCGGGGCGTGAAATCAATAAGCGAATAATGTCCTCGGTACGCACTTAACAAAGAATTATTTAATTTGAATCTACGCATTATGTTGAGGATTATCTAAGGTTATTCTACTTACAAGAAGGACGATCCTGACTAGTCTGACTCAGCCAGTGTTAAAGGATGTCAATACGAAGCAAAATATTGAGGAGAAGAAGGTTTTTACAAGTACGTCGCGCCAAAAGCATTCACAAAAGTGCTCGCAGTGGTATAAGGGTACCGAAAAACGAGTATTCCTCTATAATAAGGCCGCTTTTAGCATATGCCTTGGCTGTTTGATGGATAGGGCTTTCGCATAGCCACTCTTTGCAATGAACTTCAAGGAACAGCCTGCCACTGCTGAACGGGAGACTTATCGTATATCGACGGACTCCTGAAGCATTGAAAATCGAAGCCTTGCCCGAAGATGGGAAGACGACTGTTAAGCTACCCAAGAAGGGAAATTTGATGGAATGTGAGAACTAGAGAGGTACTAATAGCTAAATAAATTCCGGTTCGAATAAGGGAAGATCTCTATTCAATGCTCGACAACGAACAGGCAGACTGTCGAGCTGGGTCCTCCTGCGTTGGGCGGCCTGCGTCTAAATAAGAAATATAAAGTGCAAAGAGCAGCATGTATAGCCATCACGGCGGCTCCTGTGATCCTTCACACCATCAAAACTGGTAGAGCAATGTCAGAAAGAACTAAATAAACTTGACGTTCAATCGGAAATCAACCTTATCTGGGTCCTAGGACACAGAAACTTTTGAAGGAAATAAAGCGATCTGGTCAAGACAAGGGTCAGCCCTTAGCGGTTCTAACATTCACTACAGTTGGTCACCTTCGGTTGGAACATGCTTTTGAGCTGCACTATATTAAGAAAGACATGGCCCAGCAATTACAAAAATAAATCAAATAAGCTTTTAGGCACTTCAAGACCAGATATTGCCATAGGTACAGGCCATTGTCCAATAGGAGATCAAGCAGCCAAGTTTGTCATCCGCCATAACACCTTCTCCCATAGCTGCAGATATATTAAGGAGAAAAGATCTCTTCTATGCATCTCTCATCTCACAACCAATTGTTGTGGTATAAAAATAGGGCTAATTGGGTTCTCTTTTGAACCGCCTCAACCTCTAACTACCTAAGTGATAGAAGGACAAACTATGACTCTTATGGAGAAAGCGACGTTACTGCGAAACACTTTACCTTTACTCGTAAAGCTGACAGATCTTGCTAAGATGGTGAGTGCAGATATCGTAAGCTTCGCATATCAAAATTTTACTAAAATGAGGAAAATGGTTTTTCTTTCTGGTAATAGAATGGACCAGTTTCGCCTTAATGGTCCCGTGGAGTCTGACAAAAAAGCAGCTAAACCACTGACGCAGCCAATTTTCAAGGTAATTGGTTCAGTCACAACGATAGCAAAGCCTTAAATCTTACAGATGTCGTAGTACAAAATACGTAAAAGACATCTGATATACGAGCACTTTGCCTCGTGCTTTAATGCCTTAATAAATGTCGAATCAATTAAATTTTGGGCCGCTCATTAAAAGTTATCGATTTCCAGTATGCCTCGTGCTCGTATTTCGAAAATTCTAAAAATTATATTAATTCTGACATTTTTTCACCATCTCGTTATGCTGTGGCCTCGGCTCATTCAAAATCGAATTATTAACTCCGATGTAGTTCCGCAAATGATTTTTAACGGTATCCCACTTCCGATGTACATACATCCTCAAACCCACACCGAACGCCTGGCACTGGCGTAGTAGATAGATACCTACTCGTACCTAGGTACGTAATTTAATTAGATTTCACGAAAAGTCAATTAAAAACGTTCGATGTGTATTTTCAAATATGAATGGAAACCAAAGTTTTCCCAGAGTGTTATTGTATCCTGGTGGGAAGGAGAGGAGTATAGAGGGGTGGGAACTCCGGCTCATTCATCCATTATATGGAGAATATGGAAATAAGCGCATTTAATGCTTAATGGTGTTTAAGGGACGACTTTTGGAGTGGAATGTGTGACCGTCGTTACGAAGTTCGATTTAATCAATTTAACCACGCTACCCAAAGCTACACTCAAAGGATAATGTTTGATGTTTCGTGTGTCCTTTGCACGCTCATACTTTCAATAATGCATGGTGGTGTTGTGCGTCCATAGTGATTTGGTAAAGAATACAATTGTGTTACGGCTGTCAGCCGTCAGCCAGAACTGCGTGTGAGGTTCAGGGGAAAACGT
Source organism: Blera fallax (assembly GCA_946965025.1). NCBI lineage: Eukaryota > Metazoa > Arthropoda > Insecta > Diptera > Syrphidae > Blera > Blera fallax. Next base: position 21,927,612 of record OX337248.1, on the reverse strand, counting down.
CGAGGGTAGTTGTCAAATCCGTCCTGATTTGAACGGACAGGACGGATTTGACAGGGTTGGAAAAAGTTGCTTTGGATCTGCTTCTCTATGCGTGTCGTCCAATTTAATTAGAGAGTGCTATTGGGATTGATTTTAATTTCTGATATTTTCTTTAAGAAAATTTCGTTGGTATACGGTTATGACAGGAATTTAAACAAGGAATCGATCAGTTGACATCTGCACACATTGGCACTATACCAAGGCCAAGTGCCAATAAGTGAAGAAGAAGAAGACGAAACAGCAATACAATGGTGAGCGCACTACTGACCTCGTTACAAGGGACTGTGATGGCACTGAATAAACGACACACATCTGGTCACGATACAGACACACTTAGACCAGAAAAAGACATTTGGGAAATCATGGTTTCTTCTATTTTGGCCTCCCAGGAAGTATTATAACCAACTGGACGTTTTAATAAAGCGGAAGATGCTCATGACGTATAAGGAAGCCAATCTGTTGAGTTTATTGAAGAAAAGGACGCCTAAATGGTTTCGTTTGACGTTTTCTGCTTTGGGACAGACCCGGACAGGTACATAGCAGGTGAAATATGTTTTTTTTCTCGTTCCTTCAGCTCCTGCAGAGGTCATTATAAAAGAGGTCCAACCTTTTAGCCAATCACGCAGTGTCCCGTGAGGACACCGATTACGTTTTGATCTGTGATTGCTTAACCAACCTGGCGCTATGTTTCTTATATATGACTCGTCCACCCATTTTCCAATCTGCGATTGGTCCTGCTAAAAGCGTTCAGTTTGAGTAGATGTTTGCATATAGCGAGGGGTACTCCCAGGTTTTCGCATTTAGGCAGAATCGTAAGGGTCGTTCACTTTCTGGTGAGCTCGTCAGCAGTGCGATTTCCCGGAATGGCTTTGTGGCCAGGCACGCAGCAGAGGTTAATGTTAAACAGCGACCGCTTATTTTGAATAGCAAGAGCATGATTCCGGGGACTTGACTGCTGCTTGGCTGTCAGCGAAAATGCTAATATTATTGACAGATATTGCATTACTTACATTTCAACCTGGACAAGGCCTCCTTGATCGTCATGATTTCCTCCTGAAAAAATGCTGCAGTGATCTGCGAGGCGGAAAGAGATGCTCAGATTGAGCTTTTCAAAAAAGACACCTTGACCCACCCTCTTTTCGGGAGCTTGAACTGAACTGAATTCCAAACTGGTTTCGTTGCGGGCAAAAATGCTCGTTTGGAAGCTACAGACAAATCTCAGTTTCGGCGGGGTGTAGTGGATGTTTTTTTGGATAAGGTTTAATAGATCGAGGATCGAGGAGTGGCCAGCGTAGTAGATGGTCCACTGCGAGGAGGTTGTAAGACGGATGGATGCATTGGCAGCAGATGAAACATAATGTGCATTACTGCGCAAGGAGTAGTTCTTAGTGCACCGCTGATGCAGTGACATGCAGATTTTTGCACTTTTCTAGTTGAGTGGGGCGTACGACTCTATAATGAGCTGACCACCAAGTGACCATGCCTTGTAGGCCTGGAAACGTACAGCAAGCATAGGATTTAAGGTTTCATACCTCAGTTCTTGCCTATAGCCCTTATACGGGAATAGAGAGCTGTATTTGCTTTCCTTCGGCGTTCTAGTGGATTAGCTTTTCAGTTGAGTTTCCTATCTAACATAGGATCAAAGTATTTCGCAAAGGAGCAACTGGTGGTTCGTATGAGAGTTTATGAGGGCAACTTTGTATGTCCTCATGAAGAGAACAAGTTTTGTGAGGATTTACATCCAGTCCGCAGTTGGACGTCAATGAAGAATTAGCAGAAATATGCAGAATGCGTAGCTAAGGCTAGAGACTATTGATATGAGCTAGAAATACAAATACAAAGCAAGCAACGAACTTACCGCTCTGTCAAGTTTTGACGTAAGCAACATCAGCATACATATTTGCCTCCGGGCCCAAATGTCTCCGAAAATTATGAATCAGGTACTAGCAACTCAATCTCATTAAATGGTTACAAGTCCAGCGATTCCGGTTTTTCTTCATTAATTGTATCACAATGAAACTACCTTATGGCTATGGTCTAAGAGTTAATTTGATGTGTCTTAGGCAGCCAGCTACCTCCTTCATAATGGTGCGGGGCTGGATCCCTTCGTGGTTGGCGTATATGATGTCCATTGGTGGTGGAAGCAGGTTTGCTACTGAATTTGTTCATATAGCCCGCAGCTTCTTTGTTGGGTAGTCGACCTCTGAATTTGGCTACAATTAAAACCGATCGGAGGCGACGTTGATTCCTAAGCACGTTTTATGCGTATTTACATCGACATGGATGGCTTCTCGACCAGCTCGTGTCGTGTCGTGAAGGCAGTGCTTTTCTAGCAATCCGCCAAGGAATTTTCCTTTTCGAAATTGACTCCCTCTGAGTACGAATCTGAAATCATATTCAGGACACGCTCCGTAGGATCGAGGAGTTCGTAAAACTCGTTCCTGATAGAGCCTTCAGATTCGACGATATTAGACTGATGTTGTAAAATGTGGCTTTTGTGCTGATCACAGCTAAAAAATCACTTATTGGTTCAAGGATCACAGCTAGAAAATCACTTATTGGCTCAAGGTCAATAATCATTGACCGTTGCCGATTTCCCAGGACGAATTCCCTATTCCAACAAGTGCTGCTTCTTATGGTAGTTTGTCCGTTGCGGCATTCTTCTACCGACCCAGTGCATCTTGAGTGTCAAGGTGCGTACGTTCCAAGTGTATACAATTTATAGTCTGTGGATATTAAGGATCAGGTTGCCGCATGAAAAAACTTATTTATGTATCTGAGAGAATTGTGTGTTTTTCGTCACCAAAATTTTTTACGCGCACAACCCTTAACAAATGCCAATTCCTTGGTTCCAAGGGGCCGGTTGAAACCGATACGAGTTTCAAGAAATCAACTCCATTAAATCAAGAGCCGAATCAACAGTCACCTGAAAGTATCCCTGGGCACTATCCCAGCGTTCGAGGTTCGCCTGACCCGAGACGAGTGGAATAGTCTCCTCGGTCACTAACCTAGAAGAAGGGCTATGAGAACTTGTCCCACAGCAGCACTGGAAGTTATACGAGAACTCACCCCATACACGTAGTGCTAGAAAGGATTGCCAAAAAATCACTTTCTAAATCAGTACCGCTTTTGGACTGGCCAGGGTTGATGTGGTCAAAAGATACTGCTTCGAGAGGTTATTCAACTGAAAGCTGATAAGCAAAAGAGAATGGAGCAGTGAAACAACTCAAACAAAAATGATGCACATATGAATGCAAAACATCCACAGGAACTGAAATATGTGTATACAGGGCCAAGACCAAGTCAATCTATGTACATCCTATGTAGTTTGAACACTGCTTTTAGTCAAGGTTCTCCACTGAAATGATTCTGTAGAAAATTGTTAACTTTCTTTTAAAGCACTTACTGACGAGGTCGTTATAAAAGAAAGTATCTGTAAAAGCAAACATGGGGGTAATGACCGTAGTCGACTTCTCTCGCACTTCCTATTCAAAGCATAATCCTAAAAAATCACTAAAAAGCTTAAAAAACAAATTACATAAATAAATCGTCGGTATAGAGCGACATAATTAAACGAAAAACATCTTCAACACACCCCAACAATCTGAAGTATTTTCCGAAGTAAAAATAAAGAAATTATTTCCCAAAGACCATGTGGGCGTTACCACACCAATTGTAATTGAAAATTAAATAACTCTCTGACGTATAAACTCCATTAAGTCGAAAATAGACCGAAGGATGGCTCCTTGAATCGGTAGCTGTCATCGACATCTGTCACTAGAAACCACTTGTGATGGCTTTCAGAATGAGTGAGCAATCAAGTGTGCGTGCAAATGTGCGCAGATTAGTGCACACGTACATATACATACACGTGTGTGTGTAGGGATGTATGTCAATCAAACATTAGAGACAACTTTCTATAAGTCTCCACTAGTGGCTCCTTGCCACTTACCGGAAAGGTAAAGTGTACAGGAAAGTACACTTTTTTGTACTTACCGGTCATGTCATGATGCTGCTGATGTTGTTGTTGCTGTTGCTGCTGTTGTTGTTGTTGCATGGTGGGTGGTGCACAGAATGCACTCGAACCACCTCCAGCTGTCATGGATAGAGTAGGATGCTGGGCCTGATATCCACCACCATAGCGCCCCGGTGACTCACATCGTCCCTGCGACATTGAAGTCGTTGGTGGAGGCTGCGGCTGTGTGTGATAGTGATGGGCGCTGGGCGCCTGTGGCGGTGCTGCTGTTGTCTGATGGCCGCCGTAGTGATGCATCTGCGATGCATGATCCGCAGAGTGTGGATGCATTGACATGGCAGACGGTGACATGTGATGATGATACGAATAATGTGAATGCTCTGATGGGTCATGATGGCTCAAGTCATTGGGTTGGTAAATGCTTGAATGATTAATTGATTCAACTAGGGGTGGCGCAACGCTGACAGGTGTTGGTGGCGTGGAGCGACCTGAAATAGAAATAGATCAACATAAGAAAAAATAAATAAAAATTATTTTTTTAAATAATTCAAGGATCAAGGTGAACTCTAATTTTACATCAGAAATAAATCCTGAAGCGGAAGTAAAGGGTCAGTAAATTGATATGACAGTGCCGTCATTCTGTGACGATTTGTGTTGTCATAGCTGCCATTTAATGGAAACTTATGCCCTTCAGCAAATGAAATTTGAATATGAGAATTCTTGCTCTGTTTGTCAAAGAATACGCGATTCGGCGAATTTCAGCGAAATTTGAGAAAAGTGTTTTACTTGCTAGTCAATCAAGGCCTATACGAAAGCGGTTCAGTTGCTAGTCAAGCAATGACTGTACATCACCGTAGCGCTAGGTTAAACGAGAACATTTCATCGTTCACAAAAAGTCGGCTTTTCCACAGCACCAACTTGGCAGTTTTCGCGAAAGGACTTGGGTCTTTAAACGAATAAGATTTACTCAAAAACTGTAATGAGCTGGGGTGAGGCCACGAAAGCAACTTCTGTGAGTAAGGTAAAAAAAAAAAACAAAAACAGAAGGAAAGAATGCTGCTCTAGCTTTAACCACGGAAGGATGTAAAAAGTGTAGACAAGAAGAGAAGGGAAGAAGAAGAGAATGACCAAGGCTAATGACTATGACTAAATAACCTAACTACACCGAAGTCGACCTAATACTTAAACTAAGCCCTAGCAGCGCCTAAGCTACCTCATAACTAACCTAAGCTCAATCCCTAATCGCTATTCCACCTTTCCAGAGTCTCACCTCACTTGGAAAACCCTCCAAGGAAAAGTCTCCACGTAAGGCATGAGTACAGGAAAAGGAGCTTCAGAATGGTGCCGTGACATAACGTCAAGTGACAAAAGGCCAAATTTTGAAATCTAGCGAGATCATGCAATATAACATAAGCTACTGGGGCTTACAATCCCTTACGAGAGAGGAAACGCCCGTAACTATTCATATAAACGCGTCAGTGACGACTACAACATACGAAAAGAGGTCACTGATCTTCGGATTTCTACGTATGCCAGTCCTTATCTGCTATAAAGCTAATACAACTAACGTCCAGGAAGATCGGTGGAATGAGCCGAGCAACACAAGCATGAAAAATTTCTAATTTTTACAGGGTCAAAAACAGTTCTCCATCTGATACGGATTTGTCATCAGAGGCGATCTTAGGCAAGAAGTCTTAAGATTTGGGAACGAATCTCTGATGACAATCTGTATTAAGACAAATTTTGTCAATACAAGCCTTACTTACAGACACGCCCCTCTAAAGAAAAAGCTGATACTACTGAAGATTGCTTCTGCCAATTCCTTAACAAGGCATATGAGTATTGTCTACCTAAGACAACCCTTCAACACATCCAAGAACGGACTGGGGCGATCGAATTTGCGACGGGTTGAATTGCTATAGAGACAAGCATACGTTTTCTGCACCTCAACATTCAGAAGTACCATCAGATCGACGCACAGTCAACCAAATTCGCCACGTTGCAATCCACACAATTTTCTTGAGTTTTAGATGGCCTAACGTGTGAAAATAGATTCAAGCTTCTAGCTAGTTATAACGAGGAATACGCACAAGTATTTGTCGATCACCGCGTTTCAACTGTAAGAAAGTTTAACGTCAACCGACAAAATCATCTCTTGAGAGGTCCTATACCGCTAGCATTAAGTTCAAAAGATCAGAGGCAGCATTGTTAGAAAGCCACCAGAGATGTTGCAGCTGATAAACTGGATTTCCAACAGCTACCACAACTCGTCCCCTGGTTTGATGAAAATTGTCACCAAGTATTTCCAGTCAAGCAGAACGCATACAGCGCGGCTGCCCGGTAGTTCAGTAATCCGAAGAGAAAGGATCAACAACAGCTTTTGCAAAGAAAAAGGAAGAGCGCGGGGAGGGTGCGATAGAGTCGATTAAGAGGTGCGCTAGCAGAAATGATGTTCGAAATTCTCAGTAGATTCTAAAACGGGCATGCCAGCGAAATAAAGCACCAACAGATCTCAGAGGAAAAAAGTCAGAGCTAAGTATTTGGAAAGACCACTTCTGCAGACTGCTAAACGATGAACACATTCATGGGGATTAAGACGACAATTGCAAAACTTGCAAAAGTTCAACGAAGCTGTTGAGGCCGATGGGATTCCCGTAAAACTTTTTCAAAGTCAGTGCAGATGACTAGGTTGCGCACATACACCAACTCATCTCCAAAGTATGATTGCACGAGAGTATACCCGCTGAATAAAATGTTAGCATCATTAGCACAGTCGTATAGAAGAGTAGCCTCCTACACATCGCATAAGTGATCTTCTCCGCCGTCTAAACAACTTGATTATTCCTATCAGCTCACAATACAACAGATCCTGGAAAAGACCATAGAATTTCCAATCGAAACACTCCGTCTCTGTATCGATTTTAAGGCCGCTTATAACAGCGTACATATCGACGATCTATACAAAGCTATGTCTAGTTTTGACAACTCTACAAAATTCGTGCGGCTAACAGGACGTCAATGAAGACTTCTTCTCCTTTACGGTCGGAAGTGATCACACCTAGACCTTAGTTGTCAAAATAGGTTTTGAACAAGGCGACACACCATTATGAGACTTTTTCAACGTTCCTCTATTCAAGTGGCACGATCTTTCAGAACTTTGTTCATTTACAGGAAATGTGGACATCATGAGAAGAACCCAGCAGGCTGCCAGTGATGCATTTTCCATTATCAAGACAAAAGCGGAAAAAATGGGTCTGAGGGTATTTTGTCATTCAGCAAAGACGCACAACTCCGACTTCACAATAATGGTTTGCTACAATGTTGCGCTGGACGATGCCAGCATAGAAATCAATTGAAAAATCACAATTGCGCTTCTTCTTTGGGCTGAGAAAGTTTTTGACAAGTAAAGACCTTCCTTTTATAGTCGACTTTCTGTCACAGATAACTCTAGACATAGTCAGTAAATGGTGCACTAGAAATGGGCTTTCGGCCAATCCTCTCAAAACTGAGATTATTCTTTCCCAAAAACGAAGATCCTGACTGGTCATCACTTTTCGTATCCTGACTGGTCATCACTTTTCGTATTTGGAAAGGAGGAGTGGTCCTTAATAAGAAAACTTCTTTGGTCCAAACATGCCGAGTCCAAAACGTCAAAAATTCTCTCAGTTGTCTGGCAGTATAGACTTATACCATAGACAGAACTGCCAAAGCCACCACAAGCGTCTTAGGCGACGTGGTTTTTGGTATAACCTTCACCAAAATTCTGATGACCTTGGTGTCAGGGATATGCCGTATGTTTTACAAATTTATGGTACACAGTACTATTCAAAACAGGCTTCGGCCAGAATCCGAGCCAGGAAAAGATTGCAGTCGAATTTGCATGGCAGGCTTCAAAGAATTGAGGAGATTGGTGCAGGCGCATGGCAGACGACAAACACCTCGTTAGGCAGATATGAATCGGTATTCCAAGTAGAGCCATTTACAATTCGAATGGCCATTAACTACATATATGTATACTGAGAAATAGGTACGTTTACTGAGAAATATATGGAAAGGTCAGAGCATATGCATCTGAACTGACAGTCAGGCTGCGCTTAAGACCTTTCTTAAGCCCTTAACCACTTACAAAATATTCCAACAATGCAAGAACTCGACTGCAAGCCGAAAATTGTTGGTTATTGTCTGGGTCCCAGGTTTCAGATCGCCTATAACATTTGTAAGGAAGACTCAGACAGGACTTCTCACGACCTGAACCTGCGTTGGGTCTGCCTGCGTTCTCGGTCATGACTATCAACAATCGAATTCCTTAAGAACTTAAATGTTTGTAGATGACTCTAGGATACAGGCAGACCATACAAAAAATAGGATTGTCGGCCGTCTTCCTTTACGAATCGAAGATGGAAGCCGCAGAAAATATCATACAAAGGCACTGAGATATTATTTTCTGGGTGACATTGCTCTACAAGCGACCCATACCTTCCTCAAAATAGGCATCTCAATGGATCTACATATGTATATTGAACTAAGGAATAAATTGTTTCCTATCTCACTGTGACCGTGCGCAAAAATACAGCCTAATTCGTCACAATACCTGCCTCCTGTGTCAAACCCTTTACCGACAGTCGACAGAAAGTAAAAAATGTTTATGCCTTAAGAACTATTATATAACCTACCATCAGTTCCTGCAGCAGCACCAGGTGGGCGCATACTTGACAATGCGCCCAGTGGAGTGTACGACTTTGGCGGCTCAACAGATCCTGGTCTGAGAACACGTTCCTCAGTAACACTCGATTGCACACGATATTGCATTTTACAGTAGGCTTCTTGACTAGATCCTGTAGTCGGATTTACATACACCCCCGTTATGGTAACATCTGTGTCCTGCACAATCACTAAGCTGGATGATGTTGGACGCGTTGTTTCCTTTGCATCCTTTACAGAGTCTTTAAAATCCTTCGATTCCTTGGTATCCATACACTCGGACGTATCTATTTTAATTTCCTTTGCATCCTTCAAATCTTTAGTATCTGACGCTACGACAGGTTGTTGTTGCTGCGGAGCTTGTTTCTTAGATTTCTTGTTGATATGCTTCTCCTCCTCTGGGAAACTTTCAAAACTACTGCAATCCGAGGCGAAATTTCTATCAAGATGTCGCTCCACTTCATAAGTGGCCGCAACTATTGCACTTGCATTAAGACTAGCCATACGCTTGCGCGCTAATATTCCCTTGTAATCCCCAATCAACTCTTCCTTAAGCTCACGTTTTCGTTTCTTTTTTGGCTCCGCAGCTGGTTTCTCAGCGGGAGCACTCATGGACTTTTTCTTATCTTCGTGGTCACTGGACTCCGAACTGCCATCGTCCGAGTTAACGACTTTTATTTTAACTGATTTTTTCGGCGGCTTAACCGGCTTTTTCGCTTTGCTAGGCTTTTCCTCAGCTTTCTCCTTGTCCTTCTTGTCTTTCTTTGCCTGTAAGGCCTTTAATTTCTGCAACTTTTTCTTCTTCAAGCGCAGCTTTTCAATAAGGATCGCTTCGTTGTCGGTGTCACTTTCGAATTCCCAATGCTTTCCCATACCTCGGCCAGGCACGTTGCGTAATTCACGTTTTGTTTCCACCTCAACTTCTTCTTCCTTTTTCACTTCAGTGCATTCTTCTTTAGGTTCAACCTTAAGTTCGTCGACTTTTTTCGTCTCCTTTAGGGGAGATGGTTCCTTCTTAATAGCCACCTTTACGTCTTTCTCTTCGTCCGAGCTGCTGCCCGAATTTAAGGTACGAATTTTCGGCATAACTTGGACCGTCTTAGACAGTCCTAGTTCGTAGGCCGTTCGAGATTCATTTTCATAGAGGCATTGAACTTTTGCCAACGCGTTTAAAGACGCCATTCGATGTCGCTTTTGACCGAATGTGCTGAGCTTTTGCTCATCTTCGGAGTCGGTAGGCGAGCTAGACTTGTCATCGCTGCTAGACTCTGGAGGAGGAGGCTTCACTTTGGCCGGAGGTTTTCGAGTCGCCTTGGCAGATTTCTTTTCTGCTGCTGTCTTAGCGGGAGGTTTTGTATCCTTTTTCTCAACCTTTGACTCAGCTTTCGATTCTGGTTTTGTAAATACTGGCTCTGGGTCCTTTTGATCTTCTTTGAGTTTCTTTTTGGCCACCTGTAAGGGCTTGTCATCATCATCGGAAAAGTCCCGCAATTGCTTGAGTGTGGGTAGTTCCATCTTTATATTCTCTTCACTTTCAGAACCTGACTTAAAGTCATAGACATCCTTCTTCTTTTCGTCTGCTGAAAATTTAGTTGCGGCAGGCTTCTTAGCTGTAGTCTTGGTTTCGGCCTTTTTGGGCGATTTAGGTGGAGGCTTACTCTTTACTGGGGCCATCTTGTACTTGTTTTGCAAACGCTGGCGTATCGTTAGAGCTTTTGTTTTTTTAGTGGGACTAATCTGAGTTTCTGGCGGTTCTTCTGGAACCTTATCAGACCCAGCATCTTCACAAGGGCCTTTTGCTTCTTGGATTGGAGAAGCCTTTGCGTCGGACTCTTGGTGTACGTTAGACAGCATTTCTGAGTCGGACGTCGGGGGAACCTTAACTTCATCTTCATTGCACTTTCCCTTAATTACTTTGGTGGTTTGCTTAGTCTTTTTCGGTGATGCAACCGCTTTTGGTAGTGGCTTTTGGGCAGCAGTTTCTGCATTCAGAGTCTCTTTCTCTGGGTCAGTTGTGGTCACTTCTTTATCCGTTTCGGTAGCTTGTTTACCGCCTTTTGCTGATTTTGTCGATTTCTTTTTATCGTGTTCTGCTTCATCGTTTAGTGGAACTGTACTCTGGGCTTCGCACTCTATCGAATTAGGTAACTCGATAGGCACTGCCACCTCGGGCTTAGCTTCTTCTTTAGATTCATCGGATTTTTTCTTATTACGACTGGCCTCTAACTTTGCCTTCTTTGCAGCGATTTTCTTCTTCGTTTCCACAACTGGCTCCTCAATTTTTTGCTCCACCGGTTCTGGAACCTCCTTTGACGCGACGTCTTCAATTGAATTGACCTTTTCGCTTTCTTCAGCTGCAGAGCTCTCCTTTTTCGGCGCTACATCTACCGACTTATTTTCGCTGGCTTTCAATTCATGATCTCCCGAGACACTTGGGGAATTCGCCACCGATGATGAACTCGATGAAACAGGACTTTTCTTCTCTGCTTGCTCTTGCTTTTTACCCGATTGCTTCCCAATGTTGGTTATGCTGCTGCTTACTTTTACTGCTGCAGCACGCGATTTTGTCTTTACATTCTCCGATATCGAGGACTTTAAGACTTCAATGATCTTCTCTTCTCGCGGGAGAATATTAGCGAAGCCACTGATTTGAATGTCAAGGCTTTTCAACATTTTGCTAATCGCCTTCGTTTTACCATCCTTAGGCGTCTGTTTTGCATCGATTTCGACTTCAAGATTTGATTCGAGCTGTTTTCTATCATCCGCTGTGCCATCAGCAGATGTGGAAGGTTCACTTTCAGTTTTTTTTGATTTTGAAGTTGATCTTGGTTTTATATCCTTGACATCGTCAGTTAGAGATTTTTCCTTTGAGATTCGTTTTTTTATGGGAAGAGATTTTTTTGAGGCAGTTTTTGCAATCACTTTTTGTGGCTTTTTAGGTGCTGCAGTTGCTGTACCGGTTTTATTGGCTGCTAATCGAGTTTTAACTTGACCGGGACGTTGCTGTCGATCGACTGCAGTGTTACGTTTTTTAGCACCCATTAGTCTGAAAAAAAGAAAAGAAACCGTTAATTACAGAAGTTAATGTATTTAGTAACGAAATACAGAATTTAGAGAAACAATTTTGATGGCAAGGTGCATGGGAACTAACACAGCGGGGAGTCTGTGCATGACTGGAGCAACAGACCCTGTGTGGTCCAGAGCCCAGCTTCTCGAAACCATTCGAGTTGCACGTGTTATATTTTTTCGTACAAATGGAAGGGACCTACAGTTGAGAGCCACATCCGAAAGGCTTTCTTTAGAACCTTTCTCATGACAGTTATTACTCTCGGACGTTTGTCAGATATTGTTTGGAATTCAACCACTAAGCTACGGCGCTCACCTGTAGCTACCATGCTCCGGTAAATAAAGATTAACCTGCATCAGTATGCTCTCCGACTGACAATAGAGGGGGAACACATTGCTAAGGTAATCAAGTCCCAAAACTGTGTGGAAATGCCCAGACGATCTTAATGAACTGGGCAGTGGCAATAGGGTTACCCTCTGCTGGGTACAAGACAAGGAAGAATCGGATTCACTAGAGAGACAAGACGCAGTAGAACCCTTTATAAAACCTGGACTATTCGGTGGATTAGTGGATTAAACCCTTAAAGAAAAAGAGGAAGGCCTTTGTAGATTATGTAACGAGACCAGTGAGACTACAAAACATATTCTGGAATTATCTGGGGCACTGGTTCATTCTCGGATTCCTCGTAAAAACTGGTCTTGAGAGAGTGCAGTAAAACAGAATTTCTGACAAGAACAAGTTAGAAAACACGACTTTCAAACACAAATCTGTGGAAAGAGGGGGAGAAAGCAGAAATATTCAAGGTAGGGAGAGGATTAAAGATACATAAGTCTTAGTCCCCTGCAATTTACCCTATTCCTTGAAGAAACAGCGTAAGGAGATTACGATGAGCGTCAATTGAAGCAAATGTAAATCTCTAAGAAGGGTTTAAGGAAAGTCTTAAAATGAGATAGGAGAGAAATTATGAGAATTGAAGCCTTTGAATACTTCTGGACCATAACAAACTGTGATGAAATGAATGTCGGCGTTCTACCAAATCAGCAATATGTTAGTGGGTAACGGGTGGCAAGCATGGAAACTAAACTCATTCTCCACAAAGCTATAACCGCACCAATAGTTCGAAAAGCGACCGAATAAGGAACGAAAGTATTCGAGCAGAAGTGAGGTATAAAAAACTGATCTCAGACGAAAATGAGGAAAGACAGTTAAAATGCAACGGATGGACGAGACAAGGAAAGCTAAGCAAGTATTCCCAATGAATATGAAAGGCAAGACACCGAGAGGAAGGCCACGATTAAGTAGAGACCGAGTCCAGTAAAGGATTTGGATTTCCCGATGTTCCCCCAACACCTCATAGTAAGTGAATCTGTTTTATAAATGCTTCACTTGTAGATTGATTTTATAGCTATAAGCGCACTGCGACCGTGTAGATCTATTGTGCTCCCCTGACTTGGAGCTGTGGTCGATGATACTCGACTTAGAGCACCTCCTCTAGTCAGATTTCTTTGATGAACTGGACTATCTAGAGTGGATCTAGATGTTTACTACCTCCACATTCTTAAAGAAGGTGCTCTGAGGTGTTTCATAAGTCTACAATGACCCATTAGAAAGCCTGTAAGAATACGCAGTCGGTTAATGTTGATGTTTATACTGACCTTGCATGTTTTCCTGTTATTGTCCCTGAGAAGCTCTTAAGCCTCTCTTAACTTACGATGTTTTTTTGCGGTCTTACTCCTTGGTGAACTTAGTATATTATGTGGTTCCAGACCGCAGAATAATTTCGGATGACTGTTATTCTTATTTAGTTGATTTATTTTGGCAAGGCACTCCCAGACTAGCGTAAGCCTGTGGATGTTTTGGATCGACTTCTCACTGCTCCATAATCTCTTGCTACTCAGCTTCCAGTTAAATTTGCTTTCGAAGCAGTGTGTCTTGATCAAATCATCCCTAGGCCAGTCCAAAAGTGTGTGCGATGATTTCTTATGCGTGACAAGGTGTCCTCACACTTTAATTGCGGAAGCATCAGACAAATTGTGAGCCTCTCGTAAATGCTTCACTTAAACAAGACGCAGAATTATGTTATTGGACCCGAAGATGTTCAGTGGACCTGATCTAGACGAAGCTAATACTACCGTGGTCGAGGTATCTGTACATAATTGTAACTAAAAGGTTGTAATGATCACTTCTTCTCAGACTGTATGTCGACACATCAAATGAGGTCTGGATGAACTTTATCCACCCTAACTTCTTGTCTTAAAGAACTACAACTAAATCGTGTAAAGAGGTAGCCTAACATTGTCAGCTTAGTGGAGGTATTTAAGGTAAGAGCCCACTTTTCTTTTCGTATTTTGTCTTAATGCATCGAATTCCATGTTTACGTTCCGTCAATGCTGCACAGAGTACATAGCCGATGATCACCAAGACCAATAGCGGTGACAGTTTGCACCCCTGACGTACTCCACTTTGGACTTCAAAATCATCTGACACCGTACCATTGTGTGACACGTGACACTAACTACACTCCTAGGTATTCGTTTTTCTGGGAAAGCCTTTGTAAAGTCGATGAACAGTAGATTTAGCGGATAATTATTCTCGACGCGTTGTTCTTTTATGAGCCGTAAGATTTTTCTGTGGTCGATGCAGGAGGATCCAGCGCGAAAGCCTGAAAGCCTTCCTTTCGACGTCGAGATTTGAATCTTCTTAATCCATTCTCATACATACATATGTACATATGTCTCTAGCTATTACTTTGGCTACGTCCAGGTGAATCTCTTCAGTTTGCACAACCTATCAGATTTTCTTTTTCCTGCTCATTTTTCCATGCTCTCCGTATAAACAGATGCAGCAGTTCTGCCGATGTATTTGGCACCGCTTGAAATAGTCTAAGTGGTAAAGGACTGTAGCGAAGTGTTCTCTGCATCTAGTGTGCTGATCCTCATCCGTAATCAGAAGGTTACCATCCCAACTCTTCACTAGATATTGTTCGGAGTTCCGAACACCAGTAAGGTCCTTGCTGATCTTATAGGCAGTCCTACTGTCACAAATGCTTGTTGTTTCGTTAGTGGATGTTCTAACGTTTACCATACATATCTCTACTTCTGAGACCGTTGCAATCGGAGCCTTGATTGTTGTACGCTCATCGATCCGTCTCCAGTTGTCTGCCGATAGTCATGTGCGGTGAGCTTTTTAGCTTTTACCGACGTAAATGCTCCTTTTGTAAAAGCTTACCAGAAGTCATCCACGTTCTCCTGCTTCCAAGACAAGGCCCCTAAGCTAAGCACTTCGTCATCTCACTTTGTTGGTAGGAAGCTCCACGAAGGTCACCTGGCTAATAAAGTAGTCATGTGCCTTCAACGCTTTATGAAGAGTTCTAATTGGTTATAAGGGTACATAGATTTCGTGGAAAATGTTGATTCTTGTGGTTTCATAATGGACCCATCTGCTACAGACAGCTAATTTAAACATGAAGTTACGGCAATTTCATGGAAATGATTCACGATCATGGCGAAAAGTACTTTCCACCTCCCATGCTGATGGTCATCTGAGGGTACCAAGAAACCATCCAATCTTTTGGAATCGGCTGTGTTTGAAGTTGACCCTCTACCAATACCTTTGTGATGAGTATACGTAAATAAATTTATAAACGCACGGTAAGGTCTTCACAGCCACATCGACGTGGCCAAAAAGGTACGTATTTAGCTCCTAAGATAAGTAGAACATGTAAATCCCAAGGCCCTGAGTAGATAGCTGCAGTTCGAGCTTAAAGACACTTCTTAGTTGTGAGCCCGGTCAGGTTGGCAAAAAATAAACAGAATACGCACAACACTTGCCGCACCAAAAGTGCACAGAAGCGACCAGTCTATCTAACGAATATTGGCACAAAAGAATAATCGACAATGAAATGTTTGAGTTAAAACAACGCAAGCAACCACTCTGCTATAATTCATCGCCACATTGATTAAAAAATGCGTGATAATGCGAAAATATATGCATTAACGAGTAATGAATCACCCTCATGCCCTCAGAAGCTTATTCCGTAAGCATGTTAGTCTCGACAGCAAAATTATCAATGCATGCCTGTGTGTAAATATTTAAACATACACGCAACGAAGTTTTTCACTATTTTTCACTGTTTTACTCAGTTTTGAGTCCTTCACTGGCACCAGGACAAGGTGTCATTGTGCAACATGTTATTTACTAGCGAAAAACTTTACCGCCAAATATTGCAATAAATATAAACACACACATAAGCAGCAAGTTACAGCATAACCATGGTCCGGCGCACCCTTGTTTGAATGTGCAACACCCCCGTTGTGGTAAAACTGCGAATGCCGCGAGTTTTATGCGAATTTAACATCCGGCACGTACTAGCACATATGTACGTTATATGGATGCGCTACATATTGCCAGCTTGGGTTAAAATGGGGTGAACATTGCACCGAAAACAAGGTAAAAAACTGTGTCAGGATGACTTCCTTGTTTAAACGAGTTCGCGTTTTTTTTTTTTTTTGTATACCGGGCTACAAAAGTGTGAATATGATGTTACACAAATGTGTACGCCCCCATTCAGCCCAGATAATCCTGATCTTTAAGTATTTCCATCCGTGTTTCCACTGTTTTTCGTTGCAAACTTGTTCGGCTGGTGATTTAAGTGGTTAGGGATGTTGGGGTGTTGAGTTATAGGACGCTTATTCGTTTTATTATTCAAATGTGTGGTAGAGACTACAAGTTGTTGGCGAATTTGTTCTGTTGTCTGCGGAGGTGTTTTCTAAAACGCAACGAGGTGTAGAATCTGAAGATTAATGGTACTTCTGAAATAAAATCTCAGTACACTGTGTTCCGTCCAAAAAATTAAGGGCCAACTAAATAGAAGCCTTGATTATGTGAAAGCGACCTGAACGCTTTGTGAAGGTGAATTCGAGGGAATAGGCTCAGTCATAAAATACGCATGCTACCCAGTGAGAAGAAGTCTTGGATACTTACTTACACTACATGGATTAGGGTAGGTTAGTTAATTAGGTGTCTTGTGGCTAATAGACTCACCTCTCACTTACACCCACAGTTTAGGTCGGTTCTACTCATTTATTATGGTGCCGTCGATGTAACTTCCCTACCACGGAAAATATTTGACTTATGAAATAGACACAGCATGCCTCGGATAATGGACCTTCTCATATAACAACACAGCCCAGAATGTCAAAGGACTGCGAACTAAGAGTTTACACCTGGAACTTACGTACACTGTACTCACCCGCTCTGTCCCCGAACGGTATCCAGAAGGCATGATGGGTACGATCCAGTATACAAAAACGGCAAAACAGCAGCATTTATTACAGCTTTTACAAAATTTCACGGATTGCACGTATTAGGATGCGGATTCGTCGTGGGAAACCGGCTTTGGCCAAAGGTTAATTATTTCAAGTCGATAAGCGATCAACTAGCTGTAATCCGCATTAGAAGTACATTCAACAAAATCAGCCTCAGACGGATGGCATACGCCCCTACCGATGAGATCGAAGGTCCCAGCAAGGAGTCCTGGACGGAGCTAGATACAAAATTCACGCTAGAAGACTTCAACGCCAAAATCGGTAAGGAAAATATCTACGTCTAGTGAGTCGGCAAGCACAGCCTCCACGACACGACAAAAGATAACAGCTTCCGACTAATCGATTTTGCTGCAGCAAGTAATACGTTGTTAAGTAGCACTAGGCTTCCAAGACTACGAGTCCAGATGGTTGCACTGACAATCAAATCGACCACGTGCGAGACCCGTATGTAACATCCTAGATGCACGTACATTCAGAGGGACTAGGGTCGACTCTGACCAGTTTCTCGTAGAAGCAAAATTCGGACCTCGAGTACTCAATGAGAAAAATCTGCGAGCCGCCCAGAAAAAGAAATTTAACGTTGGACGCCTTAGCATGCATGGAGAAGCCAGAGACTACAGAGAGCGCCTGAGCCGAAGACTCTCCACTCACCATCCACAAACGCCAGCAACCTGTGGTACCACTACCGCGAAATTATCAAAGAGATAACCGAGACCACCGTTGGATGCCAGTCACCGCCCAAAAAGAACCTGTGGTATGCGCAGTCTCTTAGCTCGAGGATATCGAAGAGTCCCACGATAGAAACAATATCCGGTTGTTTTATAGGAAAATCAAGCAACTGGCTTCAAGCTTGGAATGCAGGCTCTTCGAAAAAGTGAAGGAAACCTAGTCACCGAAGCATAGGGACTAGTAGATGTCTTTAAGCAGAACTTACAGCAGCTGCTGTTGAATGGGCATCATCAGAACACTCATATCCAATCAACAAAGAAACTGTCGCTCCTCAAGAGATCGGTACAGCTATCAAAAAGCTGAAGATGACCAAGGCTGCCGCATTTGATGGATTGCCAGTAGATCCTTTCAAATACGGTGTTGATGTTTTGGTAGGGTTCATGCACACACTCATCAACAGAGTAGGGGGAGGAATGAAGAGTCGCGTCTGGTTACCTACGAGGGTTGATATTTGCTCTTGTTGTACAGTCTAATTCCGGTATACTAACGATAAGATCGAGGACCTATCTTTAGTCTAAGTGTGTTGGCATCAGCCTAACCTAACCTAGAAATACTTAAGCATAGGAGAGATCTAGACGGACTTTTCTTAGCCTTGATAAGTGACCACATGCCCCCACAGAGGACAAAGGCGATTACACCAAAGATAGGGTCTACGAGCTCTTGGATAAAATATACAAGCAGAGCCCTAGTTATGACATTAAAATTGTTCTTGGCGATTTTAACGCAAATCTAGGAAGAGGGGGCATTTTTGGTAGCACAGTCGGCAAGTACAGCCTACATGACACCATCTCTGATTCAGGCTGTTCGGTGCGCGGTTACCGTATCTCGATACTCACAAAAGAACGTGGAAATCTTCTGACGTCTGACGTGCCAAATCCTTTACTGATCGAGTCTCCCTTAATCTCCTAAGACGTCCTATGTCGCTAACATTAAATATTGAAGACCAGGGATAACATTATCAAAAAGCCATCAGAGATGCCGACTGTAACCTGCTGGGTTTCACTCGATCACCACAAGAAACACCTGGTTTGACGACGAATACCGGTAAGCAGATGTAACTAAACAAGAGGCATACAAAGCCGCGCTGCATAGAAGGAGTAGATCTGCCTGTAAGCTTGAAAAGCAGAAGAGGAGAGACCGGTTTCTCAGGAGGAAAAAGAAGGAGCATGAGAAGTGCGCGAGGAAATAGACAGATAATGGTGCGAAACTGACGATAATGAGATCAAACGAAGAATAACTCTTGCCAACCTCCGTTTCTTTGGACTAAGAAGGCAATGGAGTAGCAAAGCCCTCTCTCGAACAACTAAAGGGACCCTTTATAAGACCTTAACCACCCCAGTGCTGCTTTATGGCGCAGAGGCATAGACTTTGTCAAGACTGGATGAGGTTGGTTGCTTCGATAGGAAAATTCTTTAAATGATTGTCATGTCTGCATAGACGATGAATGGATAAGGACATGCTTACAACGACGAACTGTACTTTTTGGATAGAAGAATAAAAGTCCAACTACTGAGGTGGCTGGGTCATGTAGAGGCAGTCCGCTCAGGACCGGGCTTAATGGAGACGCTTGTTGGTTATGGCCCAGGTCCACCCCAGACTGTAGCGCCACTTTAAGTTAGTAAGAGGAGTCGCTTCATCCTTATCTCTAACTTGACTATCGTCAGACTATTCTAATACTGTGTCCAGTCCTCTGCATTTCTTGTAGACTTTACTAGTAAATTAAGGCAATTTAAAGCAAACAACAGCGAAAAAAAAAACGGAAAAAACCGACACCTTCAACATCTTTATGTATGTATGTCGTTTGCGCCTTCAAATTATTTTATTATTCTCTTTATTACACCAAATTAAACCAAAACAAAAGAGAAAAACAGAAGTTCAGGTGACATTTTGACAGCTTGTTTGCCGGTGTGAGTGTTCGATGACATAAAAATGAATAAACTTCGTCACTTGCGGTCACCCGCTCACCGAATTTAATTCAACAGCATAATAAAAAAAAAAGAGAAAGAAAATAAATAGGTATTCCAACGCAACCAGAGGAAGTAGGTCTTGTGCACATGGTAAACCACTACAATCAACTGATTTCAATGGACTAATCCAAAAGCAGTAGTGGTATATACGAACACATCTTCACTGAATAAGCACATTGGAAGAAAAAATCGATAAAATGAAAACGGAACAAAGAGAATACGTTAAGAGAAACACGATGGTTCTCTTTGTAATTCTCGCCAAACAAGAAACAACACTCACTCGACGCTCGACGTGGAAATGTTTAAGCCGTTATTGTTTATTTTAAAAGTTCTATTGTTTGTGCCCAACAAATACCCAGGTAATGTAAATATTTTCGTTTTGCAAATACATTTATTTAAGGATTTAAGAAAACAAATACAAACATGATATTTATCCTTTGGGTTAAATAACAGATTAAAACTGTCAGCACTAAGAAAGACGTTGTACATAAGAGTATGATTGCGTACTGTGTTATTCATAATTTCTAAAAGGAGAGGCTGAACTGAAAACTTAGTCCTTCCGCAATCCCTGAAGGCACTTATTTTGGCGTACATATGTTCACAGATTTTTTTGTGTGTAACCATTTTAAAGGCAACTTGAAAGGCTTTTCAAACTTCAAACGTTGGGCTTCTACGTGCCTTTCGACTGTTTTGTGTTGGTTTGGGGTAATACTGGTTGACAAGTCCAGGATAAGCTCCACATGGCTGGGGTATGACATTGAAATAAGTTAGCTTTTTCAAGGTCACTTAGGGAAAACCCATTTCCTTTATGACCGGGATGAGAATCTGAGCTCCAGGGTGAAATAAGCGAGGAGTTGGGACCCAGTCGGTAACAAAATAAAAGCGAGCATTTAAACTGAAAAAGCCCAAGGTTAGGTTAGGTTATGGAAAAGTTTGTGAGGGATAAGGACTCATCACATTCAATTGAAAATCTAGTGATCAATTTTTAATGTGGAAACCTATCGTATTAATAACCGACTTTCTAACCATTTAGTACTCCCTATGAAGTAGATCCGATATCTCAGCTCCTGTTACCCCTGTGGTGCCTGCGAAGTACCTGGTTCCTAAGGTACGTAGACGTCGTTCTTGCATGGCAGGGCTGTGACATAGCAGATGTTGGATAGACACCACTTCTTCTTCATCTCCGCAGCTTTGCATAAATCGAGTCCAACGATCTTCCATTTGCGGATCATAACTCCAATGGCGCAGTGTCCTGTTATTACTCCAGTCAAGATGCGAATAGAGGATCGATCTAATGCCGGAAGGGTCTTTCTTTTCGGTTTGTTTAGTTCACGCCATAACATATGTACGAGAGAGAGGTGACACAGTACTCTCAGGATAGCCAGAACCAGTTGGCTTCTCTTTTGCTACTGTGTCGTCTACTATACTACGATTACGATTTACCAATCGGTGGCAGTATGAATTTGCCCACTGAACGACTGAACCCCAACAGTGCCAAAGCATCTTCATTTTCCTTCCCTTCCTTATTGCTATGGCCGGGAACCTAGCAAAGTTTGACGGAATGGTATCTGATGGCCATCAATGCGTCACGATTGCGGATTTTATCGATTTTAAGGCTGCATGACTGTGAGCGAAGTCAGTTATATTTGACGGAGAAAGGTTACTGTCTTTTATGCATTTCGCAGCTTTTTCTACAAAAAGAATTTAAGCTTGGAATACACTGCACGCTTGTGGTAGTCTCAAAGACTTGCTCCTCTACCTACACATATCCATTTGCGAGCCATCGGTGTAAATGTTAATCCCTTGATCTTTATCTAAATTTCCACTCTACTTTGGTTTGGAATAGGATAGGTATAATAATATTGAAATGAACGCAGGGGACTGTCCCTAGTCCGCTGTGGCTGTAAAACTTTCAGAGCTATATTTGCACACCCAATGTTCTTATTGTGTTTTACATCGTCGCGTGAACATAGGCGGTCTGAGGTTGGACTCTTTCAGTCTGAGAGCTGGTTTCATAGCTGAACCTTTTATTAACAGGTTCATGGGAGAATCATATCCAGCCCTGCTTGCGGTGGGTTTTTTTTGCTGCTAGCCTTTGTAAAGTTCCATTATATAGATCTTTGATCCTTTTGCCACCAGAATAAAGACCCGTAGGAGATGATAGGTCTGATGATACTACCTAACCTAGTTTTGGTAATGTGAAGTCGGGTGTCTTTCTATTCCTGGTGACAGGACTAGCTGGGTTTTCTAAGCTCCTAGGTCAGAAACTAGCTCAGATTATAATTGCTACTTTCCAATTAAATGTACAGGATGACAGACAAAATAAAAGAAGCTCTAGAGGAGAAAAAACCTGCTTTATAATATTCCATAAAGTTCTTCTATCTAAGCTAAGGAAGGATTTACAAGCACAACGCGATTGAAAAAAAATCCGGATGGTTTACAAAAGACGGCCTGCTTTGCATAAAGAATAGTCGATACATTCAAAGAGCATCTCCAGCAACTGTTAAATGGGCAACAGATAGGGAGAGTGGTAGACCAGGAAGAGAACCCAACTCCAACCAATGAAGAAAAGGTCCCAACTAATAAAAAAAGACAGCATCAACCGTTATGAGGGCCGAGGGTGATATTTTGGTATAGCGCATTCACCAAATCATGATTGAATGAAAGCATGCTTGATGATTGAAATAACAACGCTTTATGTCCGTCTCCAAAAAAGACGATCCAATGTCTTGAACGAGTACCAAATACTGAGGAATACTTAAGTGCTGTGTACAAGAGCCTGTATGAACGTCAAAAACCTTTGTGCGCCACAATGATTCGTGATATTGACATCGGCAGGGGCTCCAGCGTGCCGTCGTATAATTTTTATGACAATGGAAGGGCAGATAAACACAAGATGCACTTAAATTTAGGGCTGCACCAAGATGTAGTTGTAGTTAAAAAAAAAATCAAGGCCCGACAACTACATTAGCTCGGTCTCATCGAGCAAATGAACAACAACCCTGCACGAAATAGGACCTTTGAGACCCAGACAGAAGAAAAATGCTTCCAGGAAGACCGAGCATTCCTTTTATATACCAAGTGATAGCAAATGCTAGGTAATTTAAGTAGCGCGCGTAATTGATCTTCATTTAACGAGTTGAATTGGTTGCTTCTCTGGCGATATGAGATTTGGCAATCGTATATTTGTTGTTGGAGCAATATGCCATAAAAGTGCTAAAATCTGATGTAGCAAGCTTACCCAACTATCTCCGAATATCAACAGAGCATTTGAAAGAAAAAGAAAAAACAGCACTAAATCCTCCACTGTTCTCGGAGCCATCCGTGCAAATCCATTCCTAGCTTAGATCTACCCGGAGCCAGCCCTGAGCACAAGGAAAAGTAAGCTTAAATTTGGAGAACACCCGAAGTTGTGATGTCATTGCGTCAGACGGCCAGTGATGGGTAATTTAAATTTTAATTAAATTACAATTACTTGCACACGTAATTAGCAAGTAATTTAATTACATTCCAATTACACAGTAATTGTAATTCAAATTCTAATTACAATTACAGGTAAATGCAATTAATAATTACAATTACAGCATGTAATTAGAGATGTAATTAAAAGCATTAATTAAATATGTAATTAAGTTATTTTTTCCATATATTTAGTTTATAAACAAAAAAAACATTTCAAACAAGAAATTCTGAGTTAGCTTTGAGAAGAACTAGCTTCTCAAAGTTGTCATCAGAAAGTTTGTTTCGATGAGAGGCATTAATTATGCCCGCAAAAGAAAACAGCCTTTCTACTGGAGCGGAGGAACGTAGGATAGAATTATACTTCATAAAAAGCTTTAATATCTTTGGATATTTTTCCAACGATTTCAAAGATACGTCCCGATCTGTGAGGTATGTAAGGACTTCAAGCTCCTCTGCTGTAGATGAGGCACTCGGTGTCAGTTGAAATAGTTGATCTTCCTTAGTACCTGTTAAATTATATTTTGTGTGTATTCTGTATAATTTTCTGGATTTTAAAGCCAAATCAATTTACTCTGGGCTCAGCTGAAAAATGTAGTTAAATCTACGCATCAACGCTCCCTCCATCGCCCCAATTTCCCTAGTCAAGTGTTTTAAACAACTTGTAGTGGCAATTTTTCGGAATTTGACCTTGAGGGAGACTATCGATGGTATCAAATAGCCATAAAATGTATTGTTTTCACCCTGCAATAAATTAATGCACTCAGCTACAGGCTCCATTACAGTATTCGTCTAAATACTCCAAATCCACAGCCGTGAAGTTTGCTATTAAGAGCTTGTCGCATAGCTCACCGAGCTTCTCTTTTGCCCTTAATATTCTACTTATAGCGTTAAATGTAGAGTTCCACCTTGTAATGACAGGATAGCTGAAGGAATATCCCGTTTGGTGTAAGCCAAATGATCATGTCACAGCTCCTAATTTGCGATAACGCGATCGAAAAATGCGAAAAAATTATTTTCATATTTGAAGAATATGGAACTGATTATGATACAGACAATGAAGATGATATCATTGATATGGAGGGGTATATTAAATATTTATAATGCAGATTGTGTGAATTCATAAAAGTGTATTATATTTTAACATTTCAGAGAACTTTATTACACATAATGAATTGATCGAAAATAGTGACAATTTTTAGTACCAAAATAATACTTTGTACTTATGTATGTACGTACGTACATACATATACTAAATATGAAATTGAAATACATGAAGACGCAGGAACTATGATTTTTATTTTGTGTGTTGTTCTTTATCAATTAATATGTAATATGCATATTAAAAAAAATAATAAACATGTTTAATTTTACGATATTTATCATGCTTTTATTGTGTCCTAATTGCACAAATTTAATTACATTTTCAATTACATGTGTAATTGCAATTAATAATTTCAATTACTTGTAATTGTAATTGAAAACTTTAATTACAATTACTGTGTAATTGCAAAGTAATTAAATTACTCTACAATTACTCATCGAAGTAATTAATTAATAATTTAATTACACAAGTAATGATTACTACCCATCACTGCAGACGGCATACATATGCATGAGAAGTTGTAAGATACATAAGTACCTCCTCCAGTGCGGGATATATCAAAAGCCACCTCGGCCAAGACGGTGGACTGCTTTGATAGTGCTGCCTCTAACTGTTAAGAGAAGGGAAATTCGGTAGTTCAACCACAGAAGTGGCTGGCGGTAGCCAAGACAGACCGTTTCGAAATTTAGTCACGTATTTATACGAAAGCCATTTTCCATCGAACACCCGACGTAGCAGTTTGGTAGCACCAAACTTTAAGGATGTCAATGAAAGCAACTTGTACGCTCAACTGAACATATCTATTTCTAATTTCGTTGTCTTAAAAACCCTTCTTTCGCATGGATACCATACATGTTGTTACCGAGAATCTTCCTAATCACTCAAGGAAGTCTCCCTGATCTCGAGTTAAAGCCCACTGAGAGAATTGAAATTTAGAAATCGGAATTAGAAAATGTCATTTGCTCTCTAGAACAATCCAAGAAATTGGAGAACTCCAAGTGGAAATAACTCCGCTGGAGATTTAAGCCAAACTGCATTTGGCGTCTCCCTTCATTATGCGGGTTATAACTGCCTGACCACAGTTGCGAAGCAATAACAACCATCCGGTGCAGACAGATTAACTGATGACAAAGAGTGTAAATGAAACAAGAACAACGAACTTCGGATCTTAACGTGCAAGGTTAGGTTCCTTAATAGGCCACTGCGAGCCGAACAATTAGCGGATGTCCTAGACTGCTGCAAAGCAGATACCCCCCTCATCCGAAAAGTGCAATAGGATGGGCCGAGCAAAAAGAAGATGAAGAACTTCGATATCTATTACGGCGATTGCTGCCGGCAACAATAGCAGCGCCTATTTGAGAAGAGCATGACTGAACGAGTAGAACGATGCCACTGCAGGAATGTATGGCGAAAGTTTTACTGAAGAAAAAATATCCTGACAAGGCTACCAAGCTCGAACCAAAGCCTGCAAGGACAATCAAGTGAATATCGTAGTAGAAATGCAGTTGATCCTGAGGATATGGATTCCTGCAGACTGTTCATCAACAACCTACTCGGTCCATATCAGTGACGGAAGATCTTGGAAAATCTCCAGGAGCTTCAAATCGATACCCATCACCTTTTCATCGATTTCAATCCGCGTATGATAAAGACGAGCTATACAGGGCAGAACTCGTGCAGGATAGAAAATGTACGTAGGCACAACTAGATACAACTTTGAGGTATTTAGGGAATTTTATGAGCTATACAGCGCCGACCAACATGAATACGCTTAAGATGGCTAGGTCAAGTAAAGCAGATAAACACCAATACTCCAGCCCGAAGAATCTTTGAATCCACCCCTGAGAGACTACGCAGAAAAAGACGACCTTATCTTCTATGACGTGCGCAAGTTTCCATGCCGATGGAAAAGCAAACTTCTAGCAAACACATCAACATACTGCCAAATAGCCAAGCTCCACCTTCAACTTTGAGTCTAAGCTGGTCTGGGACTGTTTCCACAGTCTAATGCAGCTTGCTGTAGGTAATAAAATTACACTAGTATGGGTCGGTGGATATAGACGCATCCCTGGTATTGCAGCAGTGGATGAACTTGCCACGTTAGAGGTGTTTACATTGTACAACATATTTGAGAGACATGGTTTGACATATTTGACACAAATCTAATAGTCTGAACGCAAGAAACAACGGTCTGTCAAGCATGTTGGAAGGTTTACAAAAAATGTTTATATTTTGGTTGTTGGACACTCATATCTGATTGTGTGAACGCGTTTTTTGTCCGACCTGGAGGACAAGCCGTATACTTGTTGACGATTTCTTCTTCTTATAAAATTTTATCTATCATAAGCGCTACTACGAGCCAACGACATCAGTTCGTCCAACATCCATCGGGCAAGTCTGTCAGATATGTCGGACAGTGTGAGCTCTCCTATTAGAAGTATCGATTCATTGGACCAGCACCTTTTTGTGGTTTACCAATAACGCAGGAGAAAGAGTTAACCCAGGACCCAACCTATTACAGGGCATTATCGGAAGCCACCAGTCTGATGGCCGGATCTCCTCCCAAATTTCTCCTGCAGAAACCGCATGGATGAAGAAGAGGAATAAACCACACTTCATCTTCTTTGCACATGCGAAGATCTCTCAACACGTAGAAAACTACATTTAGGAGCCTGCTTTTCCGACAACCTCGGCGAACTGACTAATGCAAATATTAGTAGCGTCCAGCGCTTTATTACTAACTCTTCTTGGTTCAGTGGGAAGCTCTTAGGATATGTTGATCCTGTGGTAACGCAATGAGCCTTAATGGTCTAAGTGAGGTTGCATCTAGGGCAGCCTTCCACTATAACCTAACTTAACCTAACATTTGAACGCCAAGAAATGATTCTTATTTGAAAACGCATACTTGCTTAAGACATGGCAACAAATTTATCAATTTCTCAAACCAAAGAATAGATGTAGAGACATTTTAGCAATGAACAAAAATAAGGCTTAGATCTTAGCTGACTTCTTTACTGGTCATTGATCTCTCAATTGTAATTGTCAAAAAAATGGGTCGCATCCGGTCGGACACGTGCCGACTCTGTCTTGAGGACATTGAAACAGTACACCAAATATTGTGTGAATGTCCTGCCATAGTTCGGCTTAAGGCCGAACTATAATAGTCGAATGGGTGCGTAAGTCGACGTACGTAACTGTGCGAATACAAGGAATTTGTATTCTACGACCATAATAGCTTTTTGCTTCGATTCGTCAAGTTTCGTTCACTTTTGCTCACTTACGAAAAGAGCGAACTCATTCGCTCTTTCGTACGAAAATGTGACATTTGAACAGCTGTGTTTAATTAAAAATTGAAAGTTGCCAAGAAATTTGGTTTTATTTATTTGTAAGGTAAAATTATCAGTTGAAATAACAAATACTATTTTTAGATTTCATTTACATACTTAAATTAGATAGATTTCATATTCATACTTGGAAGAAAAAAAATGGCAAAACGATTTGACTCTGACAGTCGCTTCCGTTCACATACGCCTATTATGGGCAACTTAAGTAATTGAGAGTACTGAAGGAAACTTAACGTAGAATTTTGATATTAGCTTCCGATTGCTTTCGACTATTATAGTTGAGCCTTTAGTCTTAAGCACTTTAATAAAGGCTTTACATCATCGTCTGATGTCACCTTTTCCTGAACCCCAACAATTTTAAATTTCATTAGTCAACTAGATTTCGGCTAGCAGGTAATACTAATCTAATAGGTGTTCTTTATTAGGTGTTTTTTTTTTACATGGCAACACACAGACAGCTGATATATACATAGTTAATCTGACAGCTGACACCATCTTTATATGCAGAATTATTCTCCAAAGACTTACGCCCGAGCAACGTTTACAAATTATGGAAATTTATTAGCGCTACGCAAATTTTACGATCAACATAATCGACCAAGTGAGTCAGCTATTCGCAAAAGAATTGAAAAATTTCGCACTTCACTCTTTTGGAATCCAAGCCACTGACAAGAATGCGGAAAGCACGCCCAGATGAAAATATCGACAACGTTGAGGTCAGCTTTGAGAAAGATCCTCATTCATCGATTCGTCATCGTGCACAAAATCTGGCCCTGTATCCATCCACTTTGTGGAAGATTTTGCGCAAAGATCTTAGTTTGCACCCTTGTAAGATTCAATTTCTGCCGGGTGATCGTCGTTTGCGGCGCGGCGCGTCTTCTCTGTTTGGGCGCTTGAACAGTTGGAAGTCGGTCCTTCTTTCACTTCTATCTCAGTGGCTTTGTTAATAAGCAAAATTGTCTAATTTGGAGCGAGGAAAATCCAAAGGTAATCCATCCCCTACCGATACGTCCCAAAAAATGTATTGTTTGCTGCGGTTTATGAACTGGAGGCATCATCGTGCCAATGATCAACGATTTTTGTTTTCAAACGTGTTTTTTGCAGGACATTAGGTTTCAACAGGATGGTGCTATATACCACACTGCCGGCGAAACCATCGAGTTACTGAAGGAAGTATTCAATGACAACATTATTTTCAGAAATGGACACGTGGCTTGGCCGCCAAGATCGCATGATTTGATACCGCTGTACTATTTTCTGTGGTGGTTTTTGAAGTCTTTGGTCTATCTGGACAAGCCAACAACGATTCGAAAAAGTGGTCGAAAATTGGAGTTCCAGAAAACAGTTCCTGAGACGATCTCTTGGTGGCCATATGCCCTAAAGATCTCGAAGTGCTCTCTGAATCAGCCTTTTAAACAAAGCCTAATTTCAGTTTTGTCAGCATTTATACCGAGGCCACAGCTCGTAGCCCATGAGTGTACTAAATTGAGACCACTCCCCACGAGATATGTAGCTTATCACAGAGAGAATCATTCCTGACACCTAATGGGTTGCGCACCCACCTTAAAACCCTTCCTGTCCAGTCACGCCAGGATCTTGTGACCATTAGCCATAAAAAAGGGATGATAACGCGTCCTTGAGGAGTATCTAGAAATAAACAGTAGAAATGAATAGAAATTTATTCGAGAAAATAATATCACACCGCAGAAACTATAAGTTCATGTAAGAGGTGCCGTCCAGGTATTAAAAAACTGAAAAGTCTCCAGGGAAATGCCAGGAGATTTTATTTTACATCGAACCAACTTATAATTACCAAAAATCGTTCCAAAAATAGACGCAAAATAAAAGCAATCGGATATGGCCTTGTTGCTTTTTTGCTTGTTTCTCTCCCTCTTTTATTTTTTTTTATTGTTGCTCCTCGTTTTTTTCTTTTTTTTTTTTTTGTTTGCCTCTCCCCCCAAAAATTACACACGTGCATATAATGCATGCATGTGCGCACGCATCATATACCCACTTAATTTGAAAACATTCGATGTACAGATGTGTGTGGGAGTTCTGCGACTTTCTCAGTTTCTCTTTCGAAAAGAAAACAAAATTCCATGTTAAATTGGGAATCGTATGGATCTGGAAACTGGAATTGAATCCCATACAATCAACTTCCAATTGGAATATCCAGATGAAGATTTCTCTCTCTCTCATTGTAAACATTTCCAATTGCATGCACTTCCTCTTTCGCCTTTTCCGCGGACAAGAAGAAAGGCTAAACAAAAATAATATTTCTTGACAGTGATTTCAAAATGAGAACAACTTGGAATTGAAATCTTTAGGAATTTCAAAGATCAATGCTCTTTGCAATTTTTATAGTAAGTACCTAACCTAACTGAATTGGAAGAAATACACAGAGAGACAGAGAGAGTGAGAGAATCAGAGAGAGAACTTACACAGAAATGATAACGATGATGACCCAAAAAAACAAAAAAAAATTTAAGATTGAGATGGATGCAAATGAAAAGCAACCTCTATATGTAGATACATAGATACAATTCATAATCACTTACTATAGTTTGTCGTTTTCTTGGTTTCTCTGTCTTATCCACTTTTGTAGTTTGTTAATTTTGTATCCTTTCTGTTGAAGTTATCCTTTCAAATAAGGGAATGAGTACTTCCCCATTTTCCTGAAAGGGATTTTCGCCATTTCTCCTAACGTTTTTCTTATATGTTATCCTCCAATGCGTTCACATACTAAATATACACAAAATTTTCGCACTCAAACATACACGAACACATTCGAAGAGATGCACCATTCACATAATATCGTCGGTCGGAGCTTTAGCGCTGTATATATGCAGTATTCTGCTATTTTTTTTTTTTTTTTTTTTTCGTAATTAATTTGAATTTCCTTTCATCACATTCCACAAACACTGTGGGACGACAGACACACGCACGCACTTATCGACGCGAAATAAAATAAAAAATAAAACCAAAAACCAAAAACGAAAAACGACTTAAACCCAATTGCTGGGAAGAACGCAAAGATAGAAAGAAAATCCACGATAAACACTACGAACAGTATCTAGATACTCTGAGAAAATATGTGTATACAAACGACGAGATGTTAGCAAGCAGCGTTAACAATAGTTACGCGTTTCACAGCTTTCTCAAGGTTTTCCCTTCTGCGCGGATAGCACTACCTATGTAAAAACCGTCCTTAAAATTGCACTTATTTTAAAAATGATAACACACAGGGTTACACGCGGTAACTATTCACACTTAATCCCAACCGAAAAGATACATAATGTATCTCAGAATTACACATGAACCGAAATAATAATAAAGAATTCTGGTATTGCCTTTTTAGCACACGAATAATTTCGTATTTGTATCTAAATATTGTATCTCTCAGTAGCGGCAGTTATTCTCCACTATTTTAGAGTAAAAAAGATTCACACAGCAAGTAAGTACAACAGTACTCTGGCGTGCTGTCCTTGTCTAGCGCAATTGCCTTTGTGCAAATGAGAGGAAGGTGTTTATTTTATTTTTTTAATTTTTTTTTTTATCGCTCCCCTTGTTGCCTCTCAGATGTTGGTGTGTGCGTATGACATAGAGCGAAAAATTGCAATTCTTATAAGAGAAAACGAACAAAAAAAAAAACGACTTCTAATTGTTTTTCCAAAACTTCAATTTCGGGGGTGGTACAGATACACAGATACTTTGACTTTCCCTCCTCTTTTGTTCGTTCAATTAAACACGAAAATTCTGTGCAATGAATTAGACTCGAACACTGCGTAGTCTCGTATGAATTTAATTTCTTATTCGAATTTAAACTTTAAATCACTTTTGGTGTACGGGAAAAAAAAAGGTCTAAACTCTCGGGAAACACTTGGTTTTCGAACGATCTCTCAAACGTCACTGGATTTGAGATTTACATGAATTGAAAGAGATACTACGCTGGCTACAGTTTGAGCGAATACAGTGTACACACAGCTCGGTAGAGTACTTCGACGAAGAAAAAATAAAGTAGGCAGATACATAGATACACACAGCAGTTGTTTTTAGTCAAGGGGGTGGGTGGGGTGGATACAGGGAACGAATAAGAAGAACACAGAAATACATTCCAATTGGAAAATGTTGTGTCGGTTTATGGGACTGGAAGATAAACACTATTCTAGCAAAATATTCTTAGTGGATGAGGGGCCAATGAGCGGTTGCTCTCTAAAAAGGAGTGTCAAGCCAGGCCCTACAACTCCTTCGATTCAAAGTGATGTCTCTAAATGGTTAATCTAAGAAGGATCTGGGATCTGGTATGTGGAAAATATCTATAGAAATGCTACAATTCATTGTTGTTTTCCATGCAGCAAACGTCACTTTTGTTTATTGTTTCAGTTCCGTTCGGGACCAGTGAAGGATGACATCTCTGTGTGAGACTCGGCGCATCACTGTCGTTTACTGACATCTGTGATTTAACGGAGAGAACTTCGTTTGCAAAACTCAAATTTGTACCTGTATCGTAACGTTTTTATTTTGAATTTTTCTACGTACCTCTTACTAAACTTGGAAAGGTATCCTTCTTTAGTGTTCCAGAATAGTGTTTGAGAGATATTTTGCCTTGACGCGACACTAGATTACAGCTTCGAATAATCGTCAGCAGCTCGTAATACGGTTATAGGTTAGGTTAGGCGACCTGTAGCAGGATACAGGCACACTTAGACTTGAATAGGTCCTCTATCATACTAGGATCCAATTCCTTTTGGCTACCCATTGACTAATCAAACCAGCTGCAGCGTTTAATAAAGCGGAGGAAGTTCGTTACGTTTGTGGACGCCAATTCGCTGAGGTTATTGAAGAAAAGAAGCTCCAGATGGAGCAGTTTTCCTTGCGATAGAGTCGGAGCAAAGGAGATGAAGGATGGTTTCGTTCTCCTCTTCATTCCATCTTATAGAGAAATCATTTCAAAAGAAGGCCATCTTTTTTGCACGTTGGCCTACCAGACAGTGTCCTGTGAGGCCTGGGAACGCCCGATTATATCGATATCGTCAGCGTATCCCAGCAGCTGGATTGACTTATGAAAGATAGTACCTTCCGTATTGATACCAGTTCGTACTATCTGCTGCAGCTGAGCTGAACTGAATCGAGAAAACGCATGACAGAGCATCTCCTTGCCGAAACCCGGTGTTTTCCAGCGTAGTTCGACATAGCTGGATCAGTTTTTCAAGATTCCGAGTTCAGCCATCGCCATGTAGAGGCCAAAGTGATGAATGCAGTCATACGCAGCCCTTCGATAAGCAGACGGTATATTTCGAGATAAAAAACTTTGGTCTAAAATCGATCTGCCGGGTCGGAAGCCAAAGTGTTACGTACCGATAAATGTGGTAAAGAACAACTTTACGCTAGGCAGTGACGTCAGGGACAATGTTTCGCCACTATTTAAAAAGCTTGTGTTCCGAATTTTAAGCCTGCAGTCAGTTGCTTGGCTTTCTTGTAGAAATTCTGGATCAAGTTTCGGTCATGAGGGCGTAGGTCCTCTTCTTTATGTGCATGGTTGTTCTTCAGTCTTTTGACTGTGAACTATTTTACACATGCGGTTTCTGCCGCCTTTCTCCAATACATGAACTCATATCATGCCACAGAATTTTTTCGGGGGTGCTTTGAAGCCTACTATAGTTTCAACTATCTCCTTGCTGACGGTGGGAACATGGCGTTTGTGGCAGGTCTTGGTGGAGAGTTTCTCGCTTAGTTGCTCTCTATAGTTTCTGACCCCTCCTGGTGTGCTAAGAGGCTCGATGTTTAATTTTCTATTTAGTGAGAACCGAGTTTTCTACTCGTTTGATAGTTCAGCTCTAAAGTTTGCCTGCTTGGAAGGTGCACACATCCAAATTGTTTGGTGCTTCCTCCCATCAATAAGCTCGTGGTCGATTTGGTTGGCGGTTTGACCATCCAGATTGCTGTGTGGATTCGTAAACTTCGTCGTTGAATCTTTTCCTTCAAAGCCCGTCAACGCAAACAGTACGGCATATCGTACAAAGAATTTTTCTTTCGAATCAACCGAGAAAATCTTTCGCCAGCGTTCATGCTTCAGCAACAGAAAGCAGAATGGTAAGGTTCTCTCTTAGAATCTCCTTAGTAGTTCAATGTAAGGCCTTAATACTCAATTGCTTTGGCACACCAAAGAAACAGCGATTGGCAAGAGTCATTATTAATTTTATTTCTGCTGAGGTGTTATTGTCAGAATTTGTAACAGAGCCAAGGTAGACAAAGTTCCTTACTAGTTTAAAGTAGTAACTGTAGACTGTGACGTTCTGTCTAGTTCGCCAATTATGTCAATACCGTCGGCGTACGCTAGTAGTTGCACAGGCTTTAAAAGATTATGCCTCCGATTGTCAGTTTCACACAACTCTGTCAAAGAAGCGCATCGCCTTGTCTTAATCCTTTTTTGACATCAAAGGTCTCAGTATAGTCGTTACTGACCTTGATGGAGCAGCAATCGTTCTCCATCGCCACCCTGCACAAATTGACAAGTCTGATAAAGACGCCAAAACTAGACATGGCTCTGTGTAGCTTGTCTCTATAAATGCTGTCATATGCTACCTCAAAATCAGATGGTGGGTACTGATTTCGACTTCCTAAGTTTTCTCCAGGATCTGCCGAAGTGTGAAAATTTAATTGACTGTGGACTTTCCTGGCCTAAAACCACACTAGTAGGCGACAATCAGACAATATGACAAATAAGATCGCGTACGCGATTTTGATACCTCTACAATTGGCGCAATTGCTCTCCTTTCTTAGGGGTCGGGCAAATGATGCTGAGATTCCATTCGTCAGGCATCAGTTGTTCGATGGATCTTGGAAATGAAGTGTATGCTCTCTGCTGATTCATTTCCAGCTGCCTTTGAAGAACTCGGCCGGTAAGCCATCAGGTACAGCAGCTTTGTTAGATTTAAGCTGAGATATTGCTATCCTCACTTCTTTTTGGTCAGGTGGACGGAAGTTTTGGGTGTCTTCGTCTATGTTAAATGGCACGTTCTGCCTGACAGGGGTATGTTGGTCTACATCGCCGTTATACAGTCTGCAGAAAGTTTTTCTATTTTCTCACTGCCGACTGTGATTCTACTACAAGGTTTCCTTCTTCATCTTTACAGATTTCTGTAGGGATTTTATTTGCTTGACACGTTCTTTTTACCTTATGGTAAAACTTCCGTACATTATTCCTGGCGCACAATGTCTAAATGCATTGGATTGCACAGTAACACAGTAACATCCAAAAATACTGGAGGATTGTCTTGCGTTGACCGCAATGTGATCAATTTGGTTGATGGTTTCGAGATTAACAGACCGCCACTTGTGCATATTGAGATGAGATGAAATGAGGAAACTGCGTGCTTGCTACAGCAACGTTTCGCCACACAGCAAATCCTAAGCTAAGTCCGTTGTCAGACGGGCCGTATAGGTTATGCTTAACAATTGTCCTACCAAAGATATCCTTTCCTACCTAAGTTAAAATCGCCTAATACGACTTTAACGCCATATTCGTTACATTCCTTTCTTATGGATGAGCTCGTAAAAATACTTTTTGGATTCTTTTGGATCTTGTGTGGATTTTTTCATCCTCCTTTCGCCCGGCTTATTACATCCAACTTCCTGGATGACTGTAACATCCTTATCCGAGACTGTTCGTTGCTTCGTAACTGTTTAGAATCAACTCAAGTTCATTTCAATTTTCTTTATTTTAATATTATAATACATGTCTATGTGTTTACAATAAAAAAAAAGGGAAAAAAAAGATTACATATGTAAAGCAGAACTACTTAAGATGAGTTTATTGAACCACTCTCGTCTGCGGCTTCTCGTCAACTGCCCTGTTATCTGCATGTGTACCGGTGTCGATGATGAGTTGGTATGACGAAAACAGATTGATGCTGAGCGGACGGACTTGTTGCTGCCGGCTGCATATTTCAAATCCTAAACATTCTCCCCCCCACTGGAAGATGAACATCTTTCAGGAATCGGCAGTGGTGAAATCTTCACGATTGGTCTGGTGTATGTGCCTCTTGAAGTCTGAATAGTGACAACACGAATTTTATTATCACGAACAGGATGAAATTTGATGATCTTGCCCAGAATCCACTTAGACTGCTGTAGGTTAGGCTCTCGAAGTATTACTAATTGATTCAGCTTAACATTAGGACTTGTAGATCTCCATTTCCCTCGGTGCTGAAGACTAGTCAAATATTCAGAGTGCCAGCGTTTCCAAAAGCCCCGACACATATGCTTGACTCTTTCCCAACGTTGCAAGTAAGTAATTTCCTTATCTTCACTGAATGGTTCTGGTCTTGAGGTACATATATGCTTCCCCGATTAGAAAATGTGACGGTGTTAAGGCGTCGGTTTCTGCATCAGGACTGGCACAGAGTGGACGAGAGTTGAGGAGTGCTTCAATACGAGTGAGAAGTGTATAAAATTCTTCATAAGTCAGACAGTGATCGCCAATAACCCTTCGCAAATGGGTTTTGACAGACTTCACACCTGCTTCCCATAACCCACCAAAATGTGGAGAAGCAGGTGGAATAAATCGCCAAGATATGCCCTCGAAAGTTAAATGATCGCTTACGCAATCGTTGAAGCTCTGAGAATAAAGAAGCTGCCGCATTTAATCCAAGCTACGCTGTGCACCGCGAAAATTGGTGCCGTTATCCGACCAGATTTCAATGGGTTTCCCACGTCGTGCAATAAATCTATCCAGAGCTCCGATAAATGATTGTGTAGTCAAATCCCCCACTAGCTCTTCTATATGTATTGCTTTGGTTATAAGGCAAACAAAGAGCGAAACATATGCTTTTACGTGTTTGGGGTTCCTTCCCTTACATAGCTTAAGAGTAAAAGGACCGGCGTAGTCACATCCTACCCTACTGAATGGTCTAGCGTAAGTTACCCTTTCGGCTGGAAGGTTGCTCATTAATTGAGACGATGTCAATTTTCGTAACTTGAAGCAAGTAACGCATTGATGGATGATTCGTTTAGATAGACTTCGTATACCCAATATCCAAAACTCCTGGCGAACTAAATAGATTAGCTCCGAAACGCCAACATGTAAATGATGAAGATGAAAATAGCGAACTATCATTTCGGATACGATGTGTTTATGACATAAAATGATAGGATGTTTAGTCATAAATGTTGCTGACGAGTTTCCAATGCGCCCACCTACACGAAGTAACCCATGTTGGTCAATGAATAGAGCTAACGAACAAAGTTTGCTTTTAACTGTAAGCTCCAGGTTACTTTGAAGAGTTGTTAATTCGGTCGTAAACATCTCCTTTTGGACCTCCTGCAGAATAAAGGTACGAGATTTTGAGAGCTCCTCCGTTGTTAAGAACGATGAATATGTTGAAGATGAACGCTGAGACTTTACAAAAATACGAAAACAATATGCTAATACCCGAACCAATTTAACCCATGTTGATATTCGCGAAAGCCCTGCATGAAGAGTATTATTTTGAACAATGATGTGAAAGGATTGTGCATGTGTGTTGAGTCCAGTTTTCCTTTCTTCGAGATCGATACTTTCAAAAAGCGTCCCCGTGACATGCTGATCAGGCCAATAAGATTGTGATTGCCTAAGCCAAGATGGGCCCATCCACCAAATGTTCCCTTTGAGAAGTGAAGTTAAATAAATCCCTCGTGAGGCACAATCAGCTGGATTGTCGACCGAAAGAACATGATTCCAATGAAGGCGGCCAAATGTTTGTAGAATTTCTGCACTTCTGTTTGAATTGAATGTAGCCCAGCGCTTAGTGGGTGAGGACAACCAGTGTAATACGATGAGAGAATCTGTCCACAAAAATATCTGAGACACGTCAATATTGAGGATACCAACTACGCTTTTCATCAACTTTGTAAGGAGAAGAGCGGCACACAGCTCAAGACGAGGAATTGTCACCGGTTGTATCGGCGCAACTCTGCTCTTGGCAACTATGAAACTTGTAGTAATTCCCTCGCTGGTCTCTGATCCTCAATACACGACTGCAGCATATGCACTTTTAGATGCATCACAAAACCCATGAAACTGACTTCTTCCGGAAAAGATTTGAATTGTACGAGGAATCTCCAGAGCGTCGATGTTAAGAAAATCTGAGCGAATTTTAAGCCAAACGATTTGCAACATATTCCGATACCTCATCATCCCAACTTAACTTCATTGGCCACAATTCTTGGAACAGCATTTTGATCATTACAGTAGATGGAGTTAGGAATCCTAAGGGGTCAAATATCCTAGACCCTTCCGACAATATGATACGCCTAGTTATTTGAGAAGATGGTGGAAAGCAAACTGAGAAAACGAAACTACAGTTTTGGACGACTGAAAATCTAAGGGCGACATTTCCCGCATTTCCTGAGGTAAGGACTGTAAAAAGTCGTAGAAATTACTGCTCCATTTGCATAGATTGAAACCAGCCGACAGTAGAGTTGAAACTAGCTCCATGTGTAATGCTTGCAGCTCCTGAATACTATCTGCTCCCGTTATTACGTCACCGACGTAAAAATCGCTGTTCCTTGCTAAGGTTACCCAGTTCTTCTAGTGTCCTTACCGACAGATATGGCGCACAGGATGTTCCGTAAGTTACAGTCTTGAGTCGATAGTGAGTAATTTCATTATTTACAGGATCCCTCCAAAGAACTGATTTCTGATCTGGGTGATTTCTTGAACCCAGATTTGTCTAAAAATTTTCTCTATATCACCTGATATAGCGTAGCGATGGCAGCGAAATCGAAGGAGAACAGAAACAAGATCTCTTTGAATGGGTGGTCCTATCAACAAGGTATCATTTAGAGCTGGATAATTTTCAGTTTTAGACGAAGCATCAAAAACAACTCGCAAACTAGTGGTAGTACTATCCTCTTTAAAAACAGGGTGATGGGGCAAGTAATAGAACTCTGATGTTGATTTGTTGATCTCAGATACGGGTATCTTTTCCATGTGCCCAAGTTTAAGATAGCTAGTCAGTCATGAAGGAACAATACTTTTCTTTTAAGTACGGATTTGAACGAAAACGATTCTCTGTTTGCGAAAGGCATTCGAAAGCAGCATTAATAGAATTTCCAAAGTCAATAGGCGGGGGAACCTTAAAGGGTAGTGCAACGTAGAATTTACCATCACTACCGCGGACGTAGTTTGCAACAAAATGTTCCTCCGCTTGTAGGTCGTCGTTTGAAATAGAATTAGTTATGGGAACCTCCTCCCATTCCCAGAACCGAGCTAGTGTCTTATCGATTTCCAGATTGGTGTGATAAGCGGACACCCCAGTGTTGAAAGGTTTAATCGAAGAAATTGAAGAAATGTCTCCCCCTATCACCCATCCAAAGATTTTTGAAATCGCATCTGGATATCCCGGTTTACCTGATAATTTAGATCCCTCAAATACATGAAAAACTTTATCCATTCCCAAAAGTAGATCGATTTCCGAAGAGACATGGAACTTGGGATCGGCCAGCTCCAAAGTGTTATACATATATAGAAGCGTCAAAGTTGAATGTTTGATTTGGCAAACAAGAAGTTACAGTAGGAAGAATATATGCACTGAGATCAATGGACTTGTCGTTTACCAAGGACTCCACATGTAAGCTTACGCATCCACTAGTATTACCGATCCCTATTGCCGAAACTGAGTTGACCTGAATACGAGCATGTTTGCGTTTCAATCCCAATCGTCGTACACAGGCTTCCGAAACAAAAGAGACCTGTGAGCCACAATCTAATAATATTCGGCACAGTTGATAATTTTCGAAGCAATCACGAACCTTGACAAGAGCCGTAGGAAGTAGAGTTGAGTACGATGTAGATGATAGAGATGTATCTTTCTGACTGAAATGTATTACAACCGATGAGCTTGAGTAAGAGGGGTTATGCGAAAAAGGTGAGGGTTTCGAAGATTGATTTGGCAAATGAACTGTAGAAGACAAATCGGAAGCTGACTGGCTGGATGCTGGATGCAGGAGGGAGTGATGTTTCCTTTGACAAGTGCGACAGCTAAACTTGGATCTGCATGTAGATACGCGATGACCTGCACGTAGGCAATTAAAACACAGCATGGCTTTAATTATAAAGCCTCGTCGAGCAGAATTGTTCATTGCCAAAAACTGATCACAACGACTAACTTCGTGAGCACCTTTACATTTAGGACATGTATTGGTTATCGAAGCTTGATGAACCTTTATTAAATTATGGCGCGAAGATTGCGAACGCTTTGATGACTTGCCTCAAGAATAGAGCACGAACTGTGTAAAAAGTCCAAAAATTCTTCAATTGTAGGAAAATCCGCATTTTTCTTATCCTTTTTAGCCCAATTTTGACAAGTTTCCGAATCTAACTTAGATAACAGAGAATGAGAATGGCTTTATATCTATTTTAGGTAGATGTCCAATCGATGAATTCCCCGTTGAGCTAGAACTTTCTGCAACAGATGCCGTTATATTCTTTGAAATAGAAATCATACCTTCTTCCTTGGCGTTTATCACGTGCTTTCTGATGAGCGATATAACATTGTGATACTTCTCCTCAAAATCCGTTAAATCAGTCTCCAACTCTTCCAAAGCTGTATTATCCTCACTGGCCTTTTCTATTATCTGATCAACAAGCAAGTGGTAGTCTGCCCATACCTGTGATAATTTCTCCAAACGCGATTCGCACTCTTCCAAGGCAGGTCCATCTTTAAGCTTTAATGCGAAGTTCCAAATGCGCGTGAATGAACCTTTCACCACCGAACGCTTAGCTTTTAACACTTTTAAATTTTTTTTTTCTATGGATTGAATTACAACAATTTGATACGGAACCGTTATCAGAGTTTAATCAGACTAGGCGATTACAGATACACGAAATTCTTAAAGAGATCTGGCTGCGAAGGACCAACAATAATTGTTTAGAATTAACTCAAGTTCATTTCAATTTTCTTTATTTTAATATTATAATACATGTCTATGTGTTTACAATAAAAAAAAGGGAAAAAAAGATTACATATGTAAAGCAGAACTACTTAAGATGAGTTTATTGAACCACTCTCGTCTACAGCTTCTCGTCAACTGCCATGTTATCTGCTTGTGTACCGGTGTCGATGATGAGTTGGTATGACGAAAACAGATTGATGCTGATCGGACGGACTTGTTTCTGCCAGCTGCATATTTCAAATCCTAAACTATAGTTTCTTTACGTGGTAGGAAAGTTACCCTGACGACACAACCGCCAACTTGGTGGGCCAAATCCTAATATGCTATCCTGCCTGAGGCAAGCCATATTAACTTTGACCGTAGAAAGTCTTCTCGTAGTCAATAAAAATCGAGTGCAATGGACATCTATACTCCTGGCATTGCGCAGATAAAGAACCGCAGGGTGTTGTAGTCGCCAATGCAGGATAAAAGATTGAAAGCACTTTTAAGAATTTTTTTTTTATTTTGTATATATACTGTACCGAAACGTGTCTAACGCAGTATTCATTTGAAACAGTTCATCGAATTTGATTGGTTTTTAATTTTTTTTCTACTGACGCATTCAGTTAAATTACTTAAAAAAAACTATTCAAAATGAATAAAACGTTTAATAGTACTACAGATACGGGTCGTGCAAATGTAATTTAAAAAATCTTTAATTTATGTTTAAATGTGTTTTGTTTAGTTTTCCATTGTTTTGTTTAGGTTGCGAAGGCAACATACGGCGTTTTGGCTTTAATTTATTTATATTACCGAATGAAACATAAAAGCAAACCTCCTCCGAAACCTAAATAATAATACCTGAAAATTTCTATGTTTAGCAAATTCAAATAAATATATAAAAAAAGACATGTTTCATAAATTAATTTCAAGAGTATTGTTGGTTTGAAGGTTGTTGATCAGATCGCACACAAGAGCACACAGAACAATGGGGGAAAAGAACAAAATGAAAAGGATAGCATTATCAATAAGAGAAGGCTCGTGGGTAGTGGATTTTGCTCAAAACAAAAAACAATTTTGGCATGTGACAGTGTGCAGCCAGTCCTCTCATTTGCAGCTCGTTTACGGTCAATTTGGAAAAGACACTTTGACCTGGATTTACAAAATCGAGAGTAAAAAGCCTCGAAAAGTTCGCGTTTTCTTATTTTTATCAATGCAGTGCGTTACTGCGTTGGACTATTCAGATACAAGAGCAGGCGAAGTGAGTGGACCAGATCTTCGCGTTTCTGCTGGTCCTAGCGCACCTCCAGCCGTAATGGGTATGATGGCGTAGAGACCCCAAAAGATCCTTTCGATGAATGTGGATTCACTCATAAGAACCGTAATTTTTAGAAAATCAAAGCCCTGATGTGCTTTTGATTAGCGCAACAAACCCAGCCCTGAATGCTGATGCGGTGAAGTGCAGAGTGAGTGCGTGTATCGTCTGCATTCCTTTCAATAGTGGAAAGAGGATGTACTACCTAAACCACTTCATTTATAACGGAGTTCGAAACACATTTTCGAATTCTAAGGCTGGGAAATCCTCAAATCCCTCAATCAGTAATTCAATCTGCATAGTATGTGCATTGACGGTTTAAATAGGATTGGAGTTGGAATTTTTAGTCCCAACTACAAACACTCTATGCCATTAGGGGGCTCTACTTCTACCTTCCAAGAGCTCAGAAGAAATCTCCAAGCAGGAAGCCAAGCAGTTCTAAATTCTTTCATGTTCTTCAACTTTAAGTCTAACCTACTCTGAACACAATAAAATCACACTGACTTAGGTCCCAGGACACAGAAGCATCTCTGGTAACAATGCTGCTGGAGAACTTACCAGATTAAGTGCCCAATCTCCATTTTTTGGCCCCGAACAATTTTGTGGTCTACCTGTGAACAAAATAAAGAAAGAGGTAAGTCACTGGGAGTAGAATGAAAAGCTCTCACTGGAACTCACGTACTGGCTTAAAAAATGCCAAGAAATTCATCGATTTCTCAATAGAAAGCACGCAAAATATATTAATAATGAGTAAATATAACACAAAGATCCTAACGGAGTTCAGAACTCTCAGATACCACCTCAAAAAAATTAGTGTTACCCAATTAGTCATGTGCCCACTATCATTTGAGGAATGGCGTCGTATGTACGGTAAAACTTGGGGCTCCCCAAAGGTCACTTGCTGATTATTCACCGCAATTGGCAAACCCATCTTGGGTTACGCATCCATTTCCTGGTGGACTTAAGTCAGGAAAGTCACAAACATCAATAAGCTTAAACGGCTTCAAAGATTAGCATGCCTTTTCATCACAGCTGCAATGCATAACTTCCCTACGGCAGCCATCGAGGCTATTACCGGGCTTACTCCCTGCATATATTTGTCAAGAAAGTGGCGATTCGCAGTGGGGTGAGTTTCCGAAAGT
This sequence comes from Blera fallax, assembly GCA_946965025.1. Classification (NCBI taxonomy): domain Eukaryota; kingdom Metazoa; phylum Arthropoda; class Insecta; order Diptera; family Syrphidae; genus Blera; species Blera fallax. Next base: position 21,884,526 of record OX337248.1, on the reverse strand, counting down.
AGAAACAAAATACTTCTTGTGGTCAGATGAATCTCATGGAACTACTATCTGACTTCTTCCAACTATTGTAGAAATGCTCAGCAGAGTTTCCGACTTTATGTCCAAATCACTTTTCTTTGGTAGGAGGCTCGAGATCGAAGTCCCTAGCCGGGACTCATGGACCACTGGCAGAGCGTTGCTCGATCTAAAATGAAACGTGTGCTATATTGATGGATCAAAAATGCAAATGACGAGGAATCGACAATTCCGGGTCTTTGGCCACACTTTCATTTAAAGCATCTGAACGGATGCCACCATATTTTTCTCACCAAAATTGTCTCACTACACGTCGCGAACTCACCACTCTGTAGGACGATTAAATTGACCAAAGTCTGCCGTTAATTGCAATACACAGTTCCTACAGAATTCTTATTTCTGTAAAACAATTGGACAATATTAATGCATTAGACAGTTGAGGCAGTTATTACTCTCTGACATTTGGTAGACATTTGCGAGAGATAGGATCGTGAAAAAACCGTTTGGTGTTTTCTGGAATTCAAACTTTGAAGCACCCACGAAGCCATGGCGCCCCAGCCTATTACCCATTGCCTTTCTTTAATGGCGGTACTTGCTACGAGTATTGGGTTTTATTTTAGAACAAATTCACAATAGAACATATTCAAAATAGATTAAATTGAACAAAATTTATGCTACATATCTTATTTCTGGAATGTTACCTACAAATACAAATTCTTGGCGCAACGGACCGTATGTGGTCCAGGGCCTAGCTTCTCGCGACCATTCGTGTTGTGCGTGTTATATTTTTCACACAAAATGGAAGGGACCTACAGTTTAGAGCCATATCCGAAAGGCAAATTGAGAAGCTTTCTCTTGACAATTATTACTCTCGGACGTTTGTCAGACATTCGCGAGAGGTGGGACCGTGAAAAACTTTTTGGTGTTCTCTGGGATTCGAACCTCGAACCTCACGCTCAGCGATCCAACGCACTAACCACTTGAGCCACGGCGCCCACCTACCTACCTACCTTCCATTTTATTTGCCTTAATATGTATACATATGTATGTACTTGCGGATTCCATGGTTGTAAAGTCGTTCCATACATCACAACTTTTTATAAACAAAAAAGAAACAATTAAATTTTTTTTAAAAAGAAACTATGCATTTCAAGGTGACTGCATCCGAAACGGTCTAATCGGGCGATCGTGCAGGCCAGTACAAATCTCCAAAACGAGTGATAAAGTGGCTGGGAAACACTGTTGCTCGTGTTCTGCGTGTGCGGTTGCACCGTTCTTGTGGTATCAAGAAGTTGTTAATCATGGTCCTGTAATGCTCACTAGTCACAGTAACATTGTTGTCGACGCGGTTTTCGCAGTTTATGGGCGAAACCTGATACACTGTACTGCATGCGTACACCTTGAAGTCGCACATCGAAATTAGCTGTAAAAACCGTCTATTGATGCGCAGGTAGTGCATGACCAGTCGTCAGCGTTGATGTTTGAGGGCCTTTTGGATATTCGGAGCGAACAACGTCTGCTACTGGCTCGTGTTTAACCAGACTCCTCGAAGCAAGTGGCTGAACGTCGCAGTGTTTGTCCACACGTACAGGGAATCGACGAAATTTATGTGGAACCAAATTCACCGACCGATTTATTTGGCATAAGCATTGATAAAAATATTCCACGTTCTTGAAGAGGATAGCAATCCATGATTGTTAGGCTACGTGTATTCTGCTGTTGTTTACTTCGCAAATGTCAAGATCGCGATAACATAAGATGTCATGTTCAAAAATTAGAGCATCTTCCGATAGGGTAATGACTTTTACGCCACCATTTAAGAATGTACTCAATCTCATGCAAATTCGTTTAAGGGACGTATTTATTTTCCTCTTTGTTCTTCATTTCATAAGGCGTGTGTTGCAGAGTAGTGTAAGCAGGCCGTTAAAGTCATTAGGAAATTGGACGCATTGTAATTAGTTTAAGTATATTTGGCAGCACTTTAAAGTGATTAAAATATAATTAGCAAATGAGGACTATGTAACGTAGGTACAACGCAAACGAACAGGTACAAAGTAGATACGACGCAGGGAACAACGCAGAGAATAACGTAGATATTTATATTTTAAAAGGAACAAAATGTAAGATATTTTTATAAATTGCCAATTATATATGTATATGTATGTATATATATCATGTACTTATATTTCTGTTAATATGTAAATATTTTAGAGAAATAAACAAGCCGCAACAAAAATATTCCAACCAACCAACCACATTGCTTCCATAGTAAAGCCAAATCAAGGAGTAAAGTTTACTTCGTTTGTTTAAAGCCGCCGCCGCAACAGCGTGGTTAAATTTATTTTTATGTTTGGGTTATATAGTACATATTTCGACTTAAATATCAATTTGATTAAATATATTACAGTGTACCAAACAATCATTGATGTAGTTTTTCGTATATTTCAAAATATTGTTTTAGTATATAAAAAGATGATCAGTCTTCTGAGTAATTTTTGTTCGTGTTCATTATTATAAACCGCCATTCTGAAAAGAGTTAACACATTTTTTTTAAATACCTTATAATAGTTGTGCATATGTAGAATTCCCTAGCGGTAGTTTTAGTAACACAATTGGAACTGGTGTGATTTAATTTAAAACTACAAGCAGATGAATAAATTTGACAGTATTAAGAGCCGCTTTTGACAATGTCAGCATATCAGCATATCAGTGGGCGCCGTGGCTCAAGTGGTTAGTGCGTTGGATCGCTGAGCGTGAGGTTCGAGGTTCGAATCCCAGAGAACACCAAAGTTTTTCACGGTCCCACCTCTCGCGAATGTCTGACAAATGTCCGAGAGTAATAATTGTCAAGAGAAAGCTTCTCAATTTGCCTTTCGGATATGGCTCTAAACTGTAGGTCCCTTCCATTTGTGTGAAAAATATAACACGCACAACACGAATGGTCGCGAGAAGCTAGGCCCTGGACCACATACGATCCGTTGCGCCAAGAGTTTGTTTGTTTAGCATATCAGCGATTACAGATGCACTGTCAGACTTGAAGGTAAACAGGGTGGTTTAAGGGTGGCAATGGTGTAGTGGTAGCGTCATCGTTTGTCGAGCTGATGGTTCACAGTTCAATCCCTGATGTCAGCAAGCATTATATGATAAGAGGCAGTCCGATCAATTGCGAAAATTTGTGAAAACACTTCTGCGAAGGCACAACACTGACAGTAGGTTTGTCATATGGCTGGAGAAATTGATCGCTCTATTGATAATTGATATGCTCATGACATCAGGTGGATCGGAAAAAAATACTGTGAATCAGAAGCGAAGGCAAAACAAATAAATGACGTCAAACAATCTCCCCAGTTATCTGGACACCACCCCTGGAGCTAATGTGTGAAACCTAATACGCCTGAGTTTCAAACCACTACACCAATCTCTTTCCTTCTCTCTCTCTCTCTCTCTATCTTCCTTTCAACGCCCGCACTGTGTATAAACATTAAAAGGGTATTCAGAACCCCTTGAGTGCGGGTAAATTATAAAAAAAAAACTCGCTTTGCAGGTTGATTAATCTACTTCTTGCTGGTCGGATTATCAACTAAAAACTGGGTGAATCGTTTAATACGGAGGCACACCGCAAGGTGGTGTCCTATTCCCCATTTTTTTAAATTTGGTGGTTAATGAACTATTCACAATCCTGTGGTGTGGGATGAACGGTGGTCGCTCATGCAGATGATGTTGGTATAACATTGTCAAGAAAGTACCTTAATATACTAAAAGAACTCCCATAAAACGCTTTAGACAAAGCCTTTAACCGCGATACTTTAAGTAAAGTCCAACCATCAGCTTATTTTTACATAAGTGGAGCACTTTGCATCACATTCTGTTTCATCTCGACATTTTTAGCGAGCAAATGACCGCCAATACAGACGTTCCTTAAAGCAACCTCACAATGGTCTAGAAAAGATTTTGGCCACACCTCCGTTTTGAATAAATTCAAAATATCTCCCGAAAACAGGAATTCCTCATTCCCTGCCTAAGCTTTTACAAAAACTTTTCAAGTTACTATGGCTGCCAGATCACTCTAAAAGGAAGGTGTATTTTTATAAAAAAAAGGGTCGATTAATTTTCATACCCACGCGTCGGCTCAATAACAAGTGACTGGTTTTTTTTTGTGTTTGCTGTTCCCCTAGCAGGGTTTGAACTTTCACCACCCCTGTCACAAGCAAACACACTACTTACTACTCCAGGGCCACCACAACGATGGGGTTGGTGGGAGTGTTTTCTCTGATAGACTTAACCTCTCTTTGGTCTTGCTTAATCATTGTAGCGTACTCCAGATGGAAATATTGGCGATTTAGAAAGCCTTATCTCGGCTAAAGGCGTAATATCCACTAAAGATATTCGCATCTTTTCGGATAGCCAAGCAGCAATCAAATCCTTGGAGGGGGTCTTTTTAAATTAATTAACAGTTCTAGATTGCTGATCATCTCTATAGAAATATTAACGGAGCAAATAAATATTCACCTCTGCTGCAAAATTGTGAACAAATCAATTTTAAACGCTTTGGCTACCCTAACAACTGTCTGACAGATCATTGTGCTGTGCTATCCATTATCGTGAGCAATTTTTTTTGTAAGTAGTATACGCGAAACTAGTCTCTTTTCTTAATATTGGGAATTATGTTTTATTTAATACTGTGAACGATTATTTATTAGGAAATGAAAACCAAATATTGGGCGATTTTTCATTTTGGTCTATGGGTGTTCTTTACTTTTGGACGTGCTTACCTTTTTTTTGCCGCCCTCCACATACGGTCCGGTGCGCCAAGAATTTGTATTTGTCTACCTAGTCTCCGCGGTTACCTCGCGGTTACCTACAGTGAAATCAAATAAACCATTTAAGAAGTAATGTGCACTCTCAAACGACAAGAAGACTCTATGTAAGACCGTGATCTTCCCCGTCCTGCTATATGGCACAGAAGAACTGATTCTGACAAAAGTGGATAAAAATTCACTCGGCTGCTTTGAAAGGAAAATTCTCCGCATGATATTTCGGTTCAGTTTATATCAATATAGTGTGAAGGAGAAAATTCCACGACGAACTCTACGGGTTACATAGCGACTTGGACCGGGCCAAAAAGTTGCGAATGCAACGTCCGAGATAGGTGGGGCACGTACAGGGCATGCACATCAGCGCACCGGCCTGTCGAGTCTTTGCATCCACCACTTAATGGCGGGCACAATTGGAGAGTGATCCCAACTCAATCGATATGTTGAAATTGGAGCCAACTAGCTAGGGGCCAAGCTGGTTGCAGGGCATTTTGGTTGAGGCCATGGTCCACCCCGGACTGTAAGCGTCATCAGTAAAAGTAACTAAATGATTTTGTTTTGGGCGATTATTGGCATACCCTTTTGGCGATATTTTCTCACGTTTGGCATTTTGGGGAAAAAGACCCAACATGCATATAAAAAAGCACAATCGCCCAAAAGAAAGTTAATTTTCGCCAAAAAAAATTCTGCTTTTATTGGGCGATCGTTCATTTACTTTTGTACAATGAACCAGGTGCGTCTGGGTGTACCCAATAAAAAAATAAAAAAAATCATGAAATTTATAAAATTTGAAGTGTTTCGCTCTAATTTTTTTGTCCTCCATTGAATATACATATACATATGTATATAAATCGCTAAAACTAAATAAATGTGGATATGAGTATGTATACATATGTATGTGACTTTATGGACTAAAATGAATCTGCATTTCTATACGGACTACAGGATAATTATGAACTTTAGACTCTAAATCAATATTAAATTTTATACTCGTTACCTAAATACACAAGCAACATCAAAACCTGGGGAAAAATGTTCTCATTTAGTTAAAAACAGCAAATAAATAAGACAAAATAATTTATCAAATAAATATATAAACGTATATTTGATTTCATTTTATTGAAAAAAAAAAAAAAAAAAAAACATAATAAATAGAAAGAAACTTAAGCATAAGCAATTAAATGACAAATAAAATAGTAAAATGAGTTTATTACAATAATTTTTTTTGATTTCTTTTTGTTTTTGTTTCATCGTTTTAATACTACATTTTCATTTCATTTCAAGTCTTCCAAATAGTGAGTGTTAGTTATCTTATAAATTTTCTTTTTGTTAATATTATTGTTGCAAAATTGACAAAGTACATCTACAGTTTTGTAAGACATTTAAGCATTTTGGTATTCTTTTTTATTTAATATTTAAAATTGAATTCTCAATACATTTTATTTATTTTTGGCTTTTAGTAGAAAGAGAGCGAAAACTGGAACTAAATTTAAAACAAAATTACCATCCACTTGAGATGGATAACAAACCTATTCCTGGTCTTTTAACAAAAGCTTCTAAAACGTTAGGGCCTTTATGAATTTTTCAATTAAAATGTTGCTGTTCAGATACTAACAACAATTCGTTTAAGACCATTAAAAAATAATGTATTTTGAGGACACTGACTGGACCATCTTAAAGTCATTTTTACGAAATGTACAAAAATTTTAAACTACGGCCTTATCATCACTGGGTGCATCTTTTAAAAAGCATTTGCTTTGGGTTCTTGTAAAAAGAAACATAAAACAGAGAGCATTTAGCAACCAGGTTTCAAAAAACCTTTCCGAAACCGGGCAAATAAGCGAACTTTTAAAGCTCTTGCATCTTTTTATTTCCCGATGTTACAAACTTAATATTAAAATTAATATACACTATCGGGACAGGGTACAAAAAACTTAAATATTCGATAAATGCTAACAAGTTAATTATTTTTATTCTTTATCATGATTCGCCAATTTATTGGTAAAACATAGGAGAAAAGGAAATAATCTTTGGGATTAGTTTTTGAAAACAAATAATTTTATAATTTTTCTTTGAACTAACCAACACCATACTTGCTATAATTAACAAAGCAATTGGCTAATAGAAATAAAAATCTAAAAATATAAGAAGTTAAAAACGTCAAGCAATTCACAGAGAGGAACAAATATATTCTTTTCATTTTCGATTACAATTTATTTTTATTATTTTTGTATATCAATCAGTTTTTTTTTTAGTGAATAAAACTTCATAAAGAAAAATATAATTCTATTTTCCAGTAACATTTAAATTTTTTTACATCTATTTCTAGTTCTACGGTTTAGTAAATGTATCTATGAGTTTCTTTGATTTTTTGTTTGTTTCTTATAATTTATTATGAAAAAAATTAATGGAAAATTGGAAAACGAAAGAAGGAACTAACATCAATTCTATCGATATATGCCAATTGTTTATTTATAGTTATGTTTGTCTTTTAATGTGTTTTTTGTATTCGAATAGGTTTTTTCATTGTTTTATTATTAAGTTGAAGGGTATCAATAGTTGATGGTAAAATTATAGGAAATCAACAAATAAATGAGAACAATAATGCTACTTTTAGAAGAATCATTATGTGTGTGAGATTTTGTCTAAATTGCAAACTAATATTGGGCAAACCTTTCACTGGGAAATGTCCTCTTCAACTTTTAGAAATATATATGCGTATGCTGAAAAAAAAATAAAAAAAGAGATTTATAGGTCATATTATAAAATTAAGGTTTTTTCTTTTTATCTAAAATACTGTGAATAATTTAGCTGCGGGTAAAGCTAGCCTTAAACACTTACAGATGTTACACTTACAGGAACCATGAATAACCAACAAAATGATGAGAGGATGGGGGCAGAGCGCAAACCTACAAAGTTTCTGCAATTTTGACTAAAACAAACGTATTCACAATTGCCTTTTTTTTATTTCTGATTTGTTCTACCGGCATTTTATTAAGCTTAATAAATTAACTCAATTGACAATATGGACCATAATTTCAAAAAATCATCTGGAATGCAAGTAGTCTTTGGAGATTCATCAACATTGAGAAATGATAACGGCGCGTGAACGTATCAAGAAATAATATATCATCTGATCTACTTCACATAGACTTCTAATCGTATATAATTGCAGTTGCTATGAGAACAATAATGTTTCCATAGATATACACACATATCAAAACGAGACAATGAGGAAGATATGGAGCCCGTGTTTTTCACTATACATGTTTAGAGGCTAAGGACAACTCTAAAAAATGTACTGGATGAAACATCAATGCCGGAAAATAAAGTGAATGAAATGCAGTAAACAACTTTGTAAAGCATTTTACTACAGAGCTAAAACTATTGAAAGTGGGAAAATGACTAAGCTCATTAAACTGTAATGTGAATAACTACTACTGATCTCTACAATGAAATACAAGATGGCGATATTCCGTGAAGCGACATCACAATGAACCTCTTCTGGTCTAAATTTATAAGAAGGGCCACTCCAAACCAACTAACGATTACATATATTCAACTAATTTTACTTCTTTATTACCATTTTAATAAATTCTCGTCTTTTGAATCTGTTGTTAACGTACATTCTACGCGAACTCTAAGCATCATGACTAGTTACAGATTCCAAATCGCTATTGTCTTCGCTACCAGTTGCTTCGGTGGGATCGCCCATCGCAACACGTGCATATTCATCGGTATCGATACTCTTGCAAAAATGTATAGCGTACTTTAGCTTCTCTAAAAGTACAGCCTGAAAAAAGATAAGATATGCATTAATAAACACGAACGATCACTAAACTATCGATTAAAGTAATACTTACTTTGCACGAATATCGTGGCATCTTGAGGAGGAAAAAGCATGTATAGCTCTCAGGCAGGAAATGGTCGGGAGGATTTTTTTCCAGGACTTGTAAAACAAAGTCACGTCCGCGAAAATCTGCAATGGTTCGTGGTAGTCGCGTTCGTCCCCAAACGAAACGTAAAAACAGTGATCTTTCCTAAAATTCGCGTATAAAATCAAAATCCAATCGAAAGATTGACAAAAATAGTTCTTACCTGATTGGAAAACTCTTCCATAACTTCCCAAAACCATGAGACAAGTGGGGAATTCGGATCAAATCCTTTATACGTCGCAACAGACTTTAATAGGCCCAGCGGAATATCAGGTGATCCACATACCATCGCTTGTAATTCAGCCGCTGAAAACAGAGAAAGTAGTGGCACCGGTATCACCTTTGACATTCCATCGCGAACTGCTTTCACTTGTTCGTCGAACTCATGCAGACGGAAATTCAACGCCAGTCGAACATATTCGTGACGATTTTGAGGTGTGATACGTGTGTATCGGGTGGATAAAGGCACTTCGTGGCCTTTAGCCGACGATGTTGAAAATGGCAATTCGAGTGTGCTAAAAACTTTAGGGTCATCTTCCATATTACGGACGCAAAGTAATCCGGCTACATAGTCCCGATCAACTTCAGTTAAATCGCTGGGGCGAAGATTTTCACCGGCTAATTGCCGCCAAACAGGCTCGGCCAAACTAAAAATATGACAGAAAATACATAAGAAATAATGATACGAAAATGTTCAAATATAATTATTCTACTTTTAGTGTAACAACTTTAAATTCAAAAATCTATAATCGAAGTGCACTGGACGGGTTGTATTGTAGCACAGTTGGTGTGAATAGTTATGGAAAGTTAGAACCTCTATATTTCGAAAGCTCACTGCGAGAAAATTGTAATATCGCGGCAGTACAGAGTAACAAAAACATGGTGTGTCTCAATGGCGTTAAATATCAACCCATCCAAAAACCATGTGATACAATTAGACAGAAAAAGATTTCTGTCATATTTAAGATCTATTCGACAGGCAGCAATAGTTAGTGAACTACAGCAAGAGGCGAACTTATATCTAAGTATAATATAAGCCACCAAATTTCTCTGGGTGATGGAAGTAATTCTAGATTCTAGACAGCAATACCTCTTAATTTAAAGAGCAGTCCAAGGGAAAGTCATGAAAATAGGTAGATGATTATCGGACTAAACGATCGAGGCGGGGTCTCCATAGTATACTTTCTGATTCACGTTCTCCAGAGATGACATAATAAAAGCTGATTCGAATAGGAAACAGATCTGGACCAATGCCTCAGCAATGTGTGTAATTAAAAACTGCGCCCTAAAATGGTATACGGAATGGGATAAGAACAGTCAGGGGTTTTTGACAATGGGCACATTTTCCAGCATCATAAAAGCGGGAAGCCACGAGTTGCTATTAAAACTAAGTTCTAATGAAATCAGTTGCAGTATGGTATAGGAATGAACGTCAGCGTGGGAGAAAGCGAAAAGACCGACAAGTTGGATAAAGCGGAGGTGATAATCTCTCTACAAGGACCTATACACTTTTGCGGAATGGACGGACACATTATCCGATAAAAGCTATGGAAAAAGGAACAAGCCAAAGTGCTCTAGGGTGCACTCACAAAAGCAAGCACTGCATAGAAACTTTAATCGGAAAGTTCAGAAGGTTTCACGACCTTAAATAGAAACAGTCCCAATAACACAAACAAGAGACTAGGCACATAAAATTATGGGATATACAAGTTATAGAGGCTCCGAAATAATGAAATTAAACATTCTCAGTTGAGAACAACTTCGGCTGAAAATAGTATGGGAATAATAGATCTGGTTGTATGCAATGCAACTACACCTCCACTACACCTTCACCTTCATCCACCCGGATGAATCAAATCGGATCAGACATCTTTTCTTTTTGATCAGATTCGCTAAAGCATCGTCTAGTAGGAACTCCAAAAAGAGGAACATTAGTCTGATATGATTCGTGTGCTGATTAAGCGCAGATTGTTTGCAGCGGAAGTCAACGTAAAGCTTCAAAATTTTAAATTTGTTTTTAGTTAGATTCTACTCCATCGCAGGAAATGGTTCACAAACAACTTACTGAGTTTCTTTTTAGTTGTACAAACAAGAGTGAGCGCAAAGCCCAAACAACCGAATGAGATAACAAATGAAGAAATAATCAATGTGTTAGACAACTGTCGAGTGAAAATTCGCGAGATAGCCAAGACAGTGAACAACTCATGAACGCGGCATATTATACATATGTATGTATATTGCATAAACATTTGATAATAACAAACCTGTCGCCAAGATGAGTACCTCGATTGTTCAATGTTGACCACAAACTGAATCAGGCGATCACTTCAAAGCGTGAAATGATTTTCATTAATTACCGGAAAAGAAAAAAAAATAAAGAAGTCGTACAGTCACCGACTATCCTCCGAACCGGCAGCATCGCCCTCTTCGCGTATTCGGTTCTTTTTCGTCAGTGATATCCCGCTATTTTCGTAGCTACTCAATCTTACCACTCTTTTCATCCCATCTCTTTCTTCCCTATTAGTGAAAAAAAAAAACATCTGAAATGTCAAGTGAATTTCTCTCATGGCCTTTTGGCCACGTGCGCCCTCGGGCAATCGGTTTAATGGTCTCGAAGTAGACGCGCCACCCGAGTCCATAAACAAGAAAAGAAAAAAATCTAACTTTTCCATTATTGACCTAAATAAAACGCCTCCAATACAAATGTATACAAACAACCCTAAATTCATTATAGTCGCCCCAGCATCCGGACAAGCCTCTCTCCTCCTTCAGTGTCTTTTTGCTAAAAAAAAGCCATCGACAGTATAAGTACCTCATACGAATCCATCACTCAGTTACGGGACGGTAACCTACTTTTCCTGGTTAAGTCACAAAAAATCGCTGAGCTATTCCTAAGCAAAAAAAAAATCTCTCCAACCTCTGCCCGATCACCGTGTCCCTCCACACTAACCTCAACTCATCCAAAGGTACGGAGTACGCCCCATGCCTCATCAACGTCCCCGAACTGCCAGCTACTAGGCTACACTGCAAAAAGATGCAAGGGAAACCCTTCCTGTGAACAGTGCAATCTACCACCTCACAACCCTGACGCGTGCACACGCACTCCCTGTGCCAACTGTCTTGAAGAGCACCCATCCTCATATAAATCGTGCAAAAGGTACCTACAAGCTAAGGAAATTTTAAAAATAAAAACCATAAAAAAATGCTCTATGGCAGAAGCTAAACAAATATTTAGTGGTATTTTCATCATCATATTCCTCAATAGCCAAATCGTCCACTCAGCAAGATCCTGTTCCCACCCCCTCTGACTCAAATCTGGATTACTCCACGAGTCCCACTATCTCTTCCACTTTAAAACCCGGCCCTTCTCAGGTAAAAACATCATCCTCATCATTAAAACAAAAAAACTCTGAAATCCAACAAACTCATAAAAAAAAATCAAACTGTTTCCATGATTCCATCAATTTCTCAAATTCAAAATACCACTCACATATCTAACGGCCATAGTCGTCGTACAAGTTCGCTTATTGCACACTCTAGCACAGAGAAAACAACATGCGCTGCACCGAACCCAAACACATCAGTTACTCACTCTCAATCTTACCCATCAAACACTCCATCAACTACACCCATCTCAAACCCCTTTCACTCTCCCGTTTCTTCCAAAACATCCACTCAAAAATCCTCTCCCACTAACACAAAACCATTAAACTCACCTATTACTATAATAAATAACTCAATTTCTCTCTTAAAAAGTAATCAACACCACTTTTACACATCTGAAAATGATTATGATGATAAATAATCATAATTATTGCAACCATAAGCCCGACTCTGTGGCCTAGGAATTGAATCGACCGAATTCCTTAAGGGGTTCGGTGGCTTCAACATCTGGGCCACGGAGTCGACACCCATTGAACATCCCAAAGTTACCACCCCTAGATTTTTTCCAATATAACACTGCAAATATTGGAAATACATAAGTCACCATCACGCTCATTGTCGTTAATTAAAGTTTTTCAGTGGAATATTAATGGTTACATTAATAACTACCACGAGCTCCAACTTTTAATTAACGAGCACAAACCTGATATTATCTCAATCCAAGAATCTCACCTGCCAGCCAACACTACCTCCAAAGCCCCGAAGCAATATGAACCCTACTTTCACAACCTATCCTCCAACAGCAGTTCAACTCAATGCTGTGGGCTACTGATACACAAATCAATTCCACACACCCTGCTCTAAATTAACTCTAACATTTCGGCAGTGGCAATCGAAATTAACCTTAAAATAAAACTCACTGTCATATCTTTATACATTCATCCGTCCCAACCATTTTCCGCCGCCGACCTTGACAACATTGTGAGGACTTTTACAACTCCAGTCCTACTCACAGGTGATTTTAACTCCTGGAGCCCACTTTGGGGCTCTCCTGCGAGTAATTCCAGAGAAAGATCAGTGGAAAATTTCTTAACTAACTCCAACCTCTCCGTATTAAATGACGGTAGATCCACCCACTTCTCCACTCATAAAACATTAAAACACGTTGACCTGACCCTAATCTCCCCCCAACTAATACCTGTTACTTCATGGAAAAGTTTCGACAATCTTTACGGAAGCGACCACTTTCCCTTAATGACTGTTATCCAACTTGGTAACGGGGGCAACAAGTCAGCAGTCAAGCCGACTGCTAAATTTCAATTTGACAGGGCGAATTGGTTTCTCTTTCAAACTAAGCTGTCCGAATTTCTAAATAACTCCGTCCCCTCCCATAATATTAACCAAGAGGCTGCCTCAATCAGCAAAGGGCTACGTTACGCAGCGCATACATCTATCCCTCAAACCAAAAGCGTTTCACACTAAACATTCATTCCATGGTGGAATCCTGTGATTGTCAACCATCGGTCGAACAAGCAATCTGCTTGGAAGACATTTAAAAAACATCCGACAGACTACAATCTAATAAAATACCGTAAGACTAACGCCATATTTAGAAAAAAGGCCAAAGAAGCAAACAAAGTATGCTTCCAAAAATTCACAGCCAATATAAACCCTACATCATCCAGTAAAAGACTTTGGGCGGATATTAAAACGCTCACCGGTAACTTCACCCCATATACTTTAGAAGTGCTAAACATTGGCTCTGAAAGTTATACTGATCCTTCTGAGATATGTGAGCACTTTGCCAAAACATGGGCTAATTATTCCAGTGACTCTAACTTTTCGCCTGAATTTAAAGACTCAACGGTTATCAATTAACAATTCAGTAATTGAATACATCCTTACTCCCTTTGCTAAGTATATTAACGCACCTATTAGCCTTTTAGAGTTAGAAAACTGTTTACAATCGGTTAAAGGAAAAACACCGGGCTACGACCGCATTTCATACCCTATGTTAAAAAACGCACCTACAACAGTAAAAAAACGAATCCTGGCCCTATACAATAACATCTTTGGGTGTTGTACTATCCCTCAAGCGTGGAAAACTGCCACTTTAATTAATACCGATACCTAAAAACAACAAGAAATTGGATGACACTAATGGGTATCGACCCATATCTTTGCTGTCATGTACAAGCAAGTTGTTAGAAAAAATTATTTCTACAAGACTCCTTTGGTATCTGGAAAGAAATCACTTCTTGAGTCCGAACCAAGTAGCGTTTAAACATGGGCGTGGCACATTAGATTCTCTTCTAGACATTGACGAACTAATCTCTTCGGCTCTTTCTTGCAAAAACCACATCTCTATCCTCTCGCTCGACTTCGAAAAGGCATTTGAACGCATTGGAATCTACGTTGTTCTATATAATTTAAGGAAATGGAAGGTTGATCAAAATATGCATTCCTTCATCAAGTCATTTAAAGTCATCTAAACAGAAAGTTTCGGACAAAAATCAATAATGTTTTTTCAAAAATACACAACTTAGACAACGGAATTCCCCAGAGATCACCCTTATCCGTACTGTTGTTCATAATTGCATATGACGAAATTAGCACAATTATCTCGCAATTCAATAATGTCGAACACATTCTCTATGCTGATGACTTGTATATACTTTCCAGGTGTAACGCCATCAATAGCATAAAAAACACCTTTGATGACATCCTTGATTGTCTTACTAACTGGTGTATCCCATCTGGTGCCGTTATATCCATAAGCAAAAGCAAGCATCTTCATATATGCAAAAAAACTAGTTGCTCAAATTTTGTTTTACACCTCAACAATGTACTAATTAATACCAGCTGTAAATAACTTACGTATATTAGGTATAATATTTGATAATATGTTTAACTTTAAGGATCATTGTCTAGACCTAAGAAAAAAGCTAGCTACCAGACTTAACGTAGTTAAATATTTATCCTCTAGCCACATCGCTATGCACATTAATTCTCTTATTAATGTTTCCAAAACAATAGTGTTATCTAAAATTGATTATGGTCTGGTTATTTACGGAAAGGCTTCAAAAACAACATTACAACTTCTAAACTCAACCTATCACGCAGCTCTCAGGTCCAGTCTACACGCATTCAGAACTTCGCAAATCAAAAACATTCTTGTGGAGGCCGGCGCTATTACCATCGAAGAACGAAGGGACGTCCTGATATCCCGTCTTGCTCCAAAAATTTGCGAGTCATACAGCTCGCCAATAACTAATGATGCAAAAAAAATCCTAAAACGAAGAAAAACTCCAAAAGAGCACTTGATTTCGCAAGAAGCCTAGGATTTATTCCAACTGTCAAACCCATGCAAACCGAAATAAATCCTCCTTGGTCTCTACCTCAAAACTCAGTGGACACCATGCTCTCTAAGTTTATAAAGGACACTACACCGAAAGAAACATATCTCCAGCTTTTTAACAAAAAAATTAGTCCGTTTACCACGACTTGGGATATAACTTACACAGACGGCTCCAAAAGTAACGAAGGTATTGGTTATGCCATAGTTAACAACCAAGGCCACATTATTTGCGCCGAAAAGATTCCGAACTACTTCTCGATTTTCTCCACAGAAGCACTAGCTATTCTTAGAGCTACGGAATTAGCGCTTACGTCAAAAAGGAAAACGGTCATCTGTTTAGATAGTCTCTCCACTATAAAGGCTATACGGAACATAAGGCATCGATCCGCTTTCATAAACAAAATTCGCGACAATTTATCGAGAAATCGCTCAGAACTAAAACTAATTTGGGTGCCAAGCCATTCCGGAATAAAAGGAAACGTTGACGTCGACTACGCTTCTAGATCAACCTCCTTGGGAGCGGATACCACCTTTTACCCGCCCCCCAAATTCGACTATATAAAGTTGGTCAACCACTTTTGGCAACTGAAAAGAAAACAAGAATGGACCCTTTACTCTCACCACTACTCCGCTCTCAATCAAAAAGCGGACGCAGCCATCTATCCTACAAGCACATCACACAAAATGAACAAATGTTTCCTGAGGCTTTGTATCGGACAGACACAAATAACACACAGTCATCTAATTACCAAGAAAAACCCACCCACCTGCCACTTATGCCAATCCTTTCATACGATTTCCATAAAACATTTAACTCTAGAATGTCAAAAAATTGACTCACTATGTAAGAACTTATTTCAAAAAAAATTCTTATCCCTGTTGTCAGTTCCTTCAGAACAAAATATAAAAAATGTATATAAAATTTTACAAATAACGAACCTAGTCAACAACATCTAGCCCTATTAAGTAATCCCTGAATCTTAGCATTAAGCCCACCATTGTTTTTTAAATTCCAGCCGAAAGCCCTGGTAGCTAGCGGTGTAATTTGTATATTATTTTGTACATTTATGTACACTTAATAAATAATAATAATAATAATAATAATAATAAAGAAGTCGTAATCTATGCTGATGATTAAGTCATCCTGGTATATTCCTTCCAGTTCCAAGCAAAAGATTTAATGTGCCCTACTACATCTTATCATCTTGGAAAGCTACAAACAGGCACATAGAAACCGATTGTAATATGATTTCGAAAGTATCACTTGAAGTCAGATTCACCATCAGAATTTCTAATAGAAATAATGAACGTTCCAAAATTGTTGTTGGTTGAAGAGCGTGAGCTTACGGTAAAACCCTACGACCCCATCGATTTTGTAGAATTAACAACGACAGCAGTGTCTCAGGTCTGAATCACAGCTATTAATCAGATAGTTTAAACCATCACTGAAGACAATATCGCCGACAAGGAAATTACTGTAAACATTGATAGTCAGACAGCTATTAAGGCTCTGGATAACGCCGTAATTAGAGTAAGGCCAATATGAATTTTATTAGCTTTCGAAATGCATTCATTGACGATGAATCCATTACTAAAGCTAAGAGTCTTTCGATTAACCTACATATGTACATACATGCGTAACGGCTAGAACGTTATGGCTGATCTATGCCAATAAGATATCCCTTTCTGTGGTTTAGCAAAGTCGCAGTGTCACGAGGTCTACTACACTAGATGATGCAAGGACAAGCACGAAATTGTGTGATTGGTCCACCCTCGCTGACAGAAATATATTGACCCTCGGAACTTATTTCTTCATGGAGCATTTACGCAAACTTGAGTTGAGAACATCCGAAGATTCATATCTTTATTACCGGTTCTCTCTTCACAGGTTTCTAGGGTAAACACAAATAGACACAATGAACCCAACTGACAAAATAAGCAAATTGACGTATGAAGCTGAAGAGAAATATTTGTAAAAGCCAGGCCACTTGAACTCTGGCGCCAGCCTAAGTCAGTTAGTAATACCGAATTCACTTCAAGGGACGCATATATGTAAATATAAATTTTTAAATTTTATGACGTAATTTGGTACAAATTGTTTTTTTTTTTTTTTTGAAAGCGTTACAAAGAAACCATTTTGTTTTGTTACTTATTTGTCATGCATTATGTGTTAGATTAAGACTTACTTTAAGCTCAATGGTGATCCAGTTCTTACAGCAATTCCCATCAGCACACCCAAAAACCGAAACATATTCATCTGCAACACTGATGTCAACATGGGATCTAAAAGGAAGCAATCACGATTTGCCCCTGCCTCCCCTCTGCCATTTGGTGTATTTATCAGAAGTGGAACACTGCCATTTTGCAACTCATCACACATCTCCGCAATTGATTCCGAATATCCTCCGCCGCAGTCATCAACGCTTTCTCCCACAAATTTAACCTTCCATACACGATGTGGCAAAGAGAGCGCCTCCTGCGTTAACAATGGTAATTTCTGAACCATCTGCCCAAAAACACTTTTCATTCCATCGACACCGGCCAATCCATTTCCAGATTTATTCCGAGAGCGCTTTACTTGAATACGGTTCAATTCAATAACAGGGCCATGTTGTTTGTCGCGTACCATCGTTGTTTGGATAACCTTCCGGAAAGCAGCCTCTTTAATTGTATACACAAGGACATCTTTCAATGCACCTAAGCTCAGCTCGCCAGAAATTGGTAACATGGCTAGGCAAGGGCAGACAAGTTCAGAGAAATGATGAAGGAGGACTAAACGAGCATGAAGTGCCTCTGGTGGAAGTTCACGCACAAGATCGTACTCTAATGGTGGATTTGGTGGCGGGCGAACCCTTTCTGTTAGCTGAGAAGTGGACAGAGCAAGTGTGTGAGCTGAACCGCATGTTACTTTGACAATATGTTTTCCTTGCAGAGCTGTCACCAAACGAGGTCTCTGTATAGCACTAACTGTTCCATCACCAAGTTGTCCCTCATCATTGTCACCCCAGGTATATACTTCACCGGTGTCACTACATGCAACACAGTGTAGCGAACCAGTAGCAATCGAGATGATCTTTTTACCTTGAAGAGCAGCGACTTTTTTTGGCCTTCGTACATGATCGACAGTTCCATGTCCCAACCGATGATAGTCACCTTTGCCCCAGGTGTAAACTGCTCCAGAGCGTGTTAACGCTACAGAGAATTGCGACCCGCACTCAACTTTGATCACCCCCAAGCCAGAGAGACTTTCGATCTTCATTGGTACTTTACAGCCATCAGAACCACCACGACCCAGTTTACCATAGTCGCCATCACCCCAGCTCCACACGTTGTCATCGTCGGTAATGCACAAAGTTTGTGCATCTCCAGAGCCGCAGGCAATGTCAACAGCTCGATATCCAAGGAGCGCCTCTACAAGCTTAGGTCTCAGTTGATCTTCAGAATCTCCGTGTCCCAAACGACCATACCGGCCCTTTCCCCAAGTCAGCACGTGTCCAGATGATGTAATACAAGCCGAATGAGCGCTGCCGCATGCAATATCCACGATCCCGATACCAGATAGGGCATCTATCAACTTAGGTCGATCATAACTCATTCGATTGCTATGGCCTAGCTTACCGTCTTCACCTTCCCCCCACGAATAAACTTCTCCATCTGCTGTAAGCGCCAGACAGTGCTTACCCCCGGAATTTACAGCTACTTTCTTCACAAATACGTGTTGCAGCGACTCCACTAAAGTTGGAGTTGAAACAGAATCAGTTCCACCGATCCCTAGGCGACCTCCAGATCCATAGCCAGTGGCAAAAAGCTTCCCATCTGGAGTGACTGCGTAAAGTGTTTGTTCCCCACCAGCCAACTGAACAGGACGTAACAAACTCAACGCTTCACATGGTGTCGGAGTTTTAATGCGACTTCCTTCAAGGCCACCCAGCTGACCCCTATGATTATGACCCCAACCGTAGATTGTACTTGCTCCACCCCATGACAATGCCCAATCTTCCGGACGTCGATTCAACCATTGCAGTAGCTGGCTATCATGCTCGGCTTTGAAAAGACTGTGATCCTCATGCAGAAATTGTGTCTGTTCGTTGACAATCTTCTGATCCACATCATGCATAGAGAGCGACATCACTGAGTCGATGTATTGAATAAGATTGCTTGTGCTTGGTGTAAGAGAATTCACCATAGACGCGGTTGTAGTTGGCGGCTGCTGCATTTGCTGTAATGATGGCGGTGGTGTTGGCGTTGCGTTACTTGTTGTGCTCGACGACAGCGAAGTTGTGGAATTCATCATAACAGACGATGAAGGGGAAGCATTCTGTGGTGGCATCATCTCGGAGAATTTCTTTTTCACTTCTAAACAGAATGCTCTAGGAAGCTCCGTCCTCTTGATTAACGACTGTGCCACTCGGACTGCTATGCAATACCGCTTAAACCACACCCATTTGTGCATGTCAGCTGGTGGTAGAACTGAGTCCAACTGCATATCGCAGGCTAAGGCGGCGAGCGTTTTGAAATAATCCGAATGCATAAGATGAATTCCTCCTCGCACTTGTGGTTCTTCATATTCATACTGTCTCAGAAACTCTGGAATCAATGGCATCAATATCGGATTCAAGGAAGGATCCAAAACTTTAGGCGCATGCTTAGATGTGAGAACGCAGTGAAGCTTCTTCAGTGACCAAATCCGCTGAGCTGTTGTTAGTGAACTAAGTTGAGCACATGCTGCCAATGCGGCTGCAAGTCTCAGCAGTACACTGTTGTTATTCGGTCCCAACCTTGAGTCCAGGAGAGCCATCACTAGTGGCATTGATGGCTGTGACAATACAGAACGATCCGATCCCCTTTCTTGCATAGAAGATGCTGGCATAATAGCATGAACCCAAAACTTCCAACCCCAACCATTCACAGAACTGTCACTGGTAAATTTCCATCGTACTTCGTCTCCAGGAATACGTACTTCCGGAGCCCATTGTGAAAATTCCCGACCAGAACGAGTTACGATTACGCGTCCAGATCCGTCCATGATGACTAATGGATCGTTTCGTTTCTCTGTCGAGCATTGTGAGTCGAATTCCAGACGTAGAGCTTCAGCACCAGGGATTTTCACATGACCAAAAGCCGTCACATTGTCTACGTATGGATGACTGCTTTCTTGCATTACAGGCTTCGGAATCTTGCCTAGACAGTGCCTAGAAGTACATAGGTCCTCCAGTTCAGTGATGCATGTTTCAAGCAGCATCGCTCCAATGGCTGGTGAATTCGAGCCCAAAGCAATCAAAGTATCTGCGATGGTTTGAGAAGTACACGCGGGACCAGTTCGACCAGCGACACTTAATTTCAAAAGCTCGACGAGACTCTTTGCTTCAGCCTCTCCCAGCAAAGAAGTGAAATCATCTAATCCAGTAAGACTCGACTCGGCAATCATCTCTTCATGATGAGTCATTGTCGCTGCCATGACGGACATTGCACTCGCTGACATTTTCGAGTGTTTGTGTGGAGCATTACTCGAAATTGATGCTGATAGTGATAGAGATCCCGTTAAACTTTGGAATGCGCTAAGAGGACCTGCTGGGGCAGGTACTATTTCTGCCTCCGGTGATGGTTCATGAACTGCTGGATCGGTGGCGTCTGCAGGGGCTTCTCCACCTCCCTGAGCTATTACTTCATTGTTGTTTGCAGTCGCTACACTAGGATTAGGCGCTCGTTCTGAATCTTTAAAACTCTCGGAAGGTTCGATTTCATTAGAAATTTTCTCATTAAGATTAATCTTACTGTGACTGGTTAAGGCAGCGACTATTAGTTGACGTGCTTGTAGAATACTCATAGCATTCAGCACATAGTTCAGGGCTGTTTGTCGAGCTCCATATGTTTCCAACGATAGCAGTGTCTCGCTTAATGAAAACTTAGATTGATGTCTACCAATAGAAGAGGCCAATGTTGAAGGTGTTGGCTCGGAATCGTATATTCCCAAGCTACTTCCGCCAAGTGGATCCTTTGTTGTGGCAAAAGGTACCGGGCCCTTTTTCTCATCCTCAGCTGGTGATTGTGGCAGACCCCAAGCCACTGAGTGTGAACTACCACATGCCACTCTATTTACAAACACTGAATCCAAGCCAATCACCAAGGCAGGTTTCTTATTCACAACTGTATTTCCAGATCCTTGTTGTCCATGATCGTTATCTCCCCATGCAAATACCTGTCCGCTATCTGTTACAGCAAGGCAATGCAAAGCACCCACAGCAACGTGTATTACTTTTCGCCCACGTAAGCCTTGTATCGGAGCAGGCTTCCTTACATGTTGATCGCTGCCGTGACCCAGGCGATAGTAATCTCCCTTTCCCCAAGTCCAAACTTCTCCAGTACGTGTCAAAGCCAAGCTAAATTGTGCTCCGCATTCGATTTGAATCACACCAATTCCAGTTAAACGTTCGATTTCATGTGGAACTGATGAACCTTCGGAACCACCACGACCTAGTTTACCGAAGTCACCATCACCCCAGGAATACACAGCTCCATCTTCGGTTAATGCCAAGGTTTGGGCGTCACGACTCCCACAGGCAACCTGTGAACAAAAATAAATTAAAGAGTTCAAAACAGATTATTCATTTTGAAATGAAATCTTAATAAGACGGAGAAACTTAATCAGAATTTTTGATTTGATTTGATTTTTTATTGAGTCTTAGCAATGATTACAGTGGAAAATGTATTACATTATTACTTAATCAGAATTGAATTCAGAATCATGAGAACAAGGAGGAACAATGAGGAACATACATACATACAGTTCAAATGAATCGAAGAGTCGCGCGGCAAGAACAACATCCGGCAGTTCTACAGGAAAGCCAAGCAACTGACTTGGAACGCAGGCTCTTCGAAATAGTGAAGGGAACTTAGCCACAGATGTACAGGGAATTGTAGATGTCTTAAGCAGCAAATGGAGTAGATGTTAAATGCTAATTTATAATAACGTATAACTTAAAAACTCGATGGCAGAGGCAAAGGCCTTGTAGAAGTAGCATAGACGTCGATTCGTTAAATGACGAGGAAGAGCCACTGCAGCCGACAATCTTACAGCTCAATTAATAAAACCTGCTCTCACACTCCCGTGAGGCCATTTGGAAATTTCTTGGGAAATCGTAAACGGAAGAGGACGAATGACGAACACCATCCGTCACAAAATGGGATAAGTGTCGGTTGGTCTATTGCCCAGCAATATATTTGTTCACAAACGAAAACAAACTCATCAGACGTACAACGATCGGAATCTGGAATGCTAAGACCCTCCTCGTCTTACTTAAAGAAGAACCTTAACACGCCAGATACCTCCAACACGAGTGTGAATTCAAACAATAGAAGATAATAAGACATCTAAGGACTGAGCGAGATAAGAAGGGTAGATGTCAGGGAGAACCATTCTCCTACAAAACCACTCTCATGCTCTGCTATCGTAAGCCCGCTGGTAGCGCATGAAGTTCAGATTCGAAATAATGGTAACTCCAGCACCACGAAGCAGATCGCACTGTGACCAAATATTGACAATTTGAGAGTAAAGTAAGAAATCTGACCAACAAATAGTGTTACGCTCTGACAGGAAAGAGGCTTATTGGTCGAGACCGTGATGAGGTTACCTGGTTCAAGTAGGTAACTTGGGCACGTACCTATGTGGGTTTTGTTCGGCCTCCGAATTTACTTGTTAAATTTTCGGTTCTAGGTAGAGTATTCTCTGGATTCTACATCAAACTAACATAAAGGGAATGAGCGGGATGATGAGGGAATGAGCCCTTTGAGGGTCCCTCGCGATGATGGTTCACTTTCCGCTGAAAGCAGTGAAGTGGAAAATATTTTCGGGCTTTCTACAAAATGCCAAAATTTGTGGATCAGTAACTGTGCGACATCATGTAAAGATTTCGTGCACATTTGCCCAGCAATCTGGCAATTACTAAAGGTCACCATTTTAACACATTAAGAACCCACATAATTTCAGTGGTTATTAGTGATAACCTGCGCTGATTGGAAATAATATTGACATACAATGGACAATGACATCTTTAAACATCCGAATTACGCTGGCGACGTTAGGTTGCCTTCGCACAGAATAGTGGACTTGTATCCAACAGTCTTAAATTGAGAAGCTAAATCATGCAAAGAGAGGTGACAAATTAACACGGTTAAGGCAAAAGCTTACAACTCGATTTGTAAGCATCATCATGAAAGGAAAAGCTGCGCTTGGTGCAAGGTCTTAAGATTTTGAAGAGCAATGTTGTACGCTAGCAAAACTCTGATTGTTTCGCTCAAATTCTGATTCTGTTTAGCTCCACGGGTGTAGTATTGGAAAGATCACTGCTACTGTCATTCGTAACCTGCAAATCTTTGCTAGCAAATTTCTTATCATCCCTAGGAACCACATCTCGAACGCAGCGTTATATACTAGAAAGAGTCAGGAACCTGTACACAATAGATGATGAGTAAATTGGTCGTATTCTGCGGGCGGCACGAACAAATACGCAATATAATAAAATCTACTTAATCAAATTCCCAGAGAAGTAGGTTGAAGAGAACTGAAGAAATCCGATTACAGTGGCAGCAGGCGTTGCCAAAGTCAAAGAGTGGCGACAGGACGGTAAGTAACTGATCAGAGTGATGAGGTCCAGCTGATGGATTTTCATTAATCAACAGCAAGAATCCTAAAAATTTATACACAGAGACATACATATAGCTCTTATATAATTAGAATAGTTGAGTGTGAATTTATTATATAAATACCTGTATTACGCGTTTTCCATTTAAGACTGACACCAGTTTCGGTTTTAATTGAGTTGCATTGTCACCATGTCCCAAACGTCCATATTCTCCCAGACCCCATGTGTACAATTCTCCAGAAGATGATATAGCAGCACTATGAGATGATCCACAAGCAATGTCACGTATTTTCTTCGCACGCAAAGCCTCGATAATCTTGGGTTTATCCATTGTCAAGCGATTGCCATGACCGAGCTTACCATCTTCACCTTCGCCCCAGGAAAATACTTTTCCATCCAATGTCAATGCTAGGGCATGTTTGCCACCTGAATGCACAGCAACTTTTTTTACGACGTACTGATGCAGCACCGGCACTTGTCTTGGCATAGAAACGTTACAATTATGTCCCAAGCCCAACCTCCCGTTTGTACCTTCTCCGCACGCATACACTTTTCCATCTTGAGATACTATAAACAAAGACTTGGAGCCACCAGCTATGTGAATTGGCCTCAGTCTACTTAATGTTTGCGAGAACGTAGGTACTTTCACTTTTGAACCTTTAAGTCCACCCAATTGCTCCTTGTCGTTCAAGCCCCAGACCATAACAGTGCACGGTGGTTCATTTTGTGATGACTTAACATCTGGATAATTGGCCAGTGAGCTCGAATCGCTAGATAAACTATCGTATTCACACGCTAAGAACGCGGCGTCCATAAGCATAAGATCCAGATCAGTTTGCCGACGACGCCCGATAATGTTAATTCCATGAACCTTACACTGTATACCATTGTTTCGGCAGTGTTTTATCACAATCTCTACATATTGATAATATTGTCGCACATCGTTCATCAGAGAGACATTCACGTCGCTGTTTTTGACTGATACCCAACTGTACTCCTTAAGATTAGGAATGCTATCGCCGACACGTGTAACAATAAGTGACGGCATATGGGAACAATCCGTCGGATTGACGACGATCGATAAGCTATGAATAAGAACGTTCTCATGCATTTCAATACGAATCCAATGCTTGCCCTGGCTATTCGAAGAACTCTGCCAACAGTTCGGACTTTTATCCAGCAAGTGTTTCGCCATTGATTCATTTGATGAGACAGTTAGAGTCCGGATGCAACGTGACCAATCTTCAATGAGATCGGTTGGTGGACCTTGTATAATACCAGCAGAGCTGTTGTTGGTATGCCCGTCTTTTGTGGCATTGACCAGTTCAAGTTCATTTAGATTGCCAGTCCAATTTGATTGTTGCGCAAAATCTACTGTGACATCTGATCCATTAACAGAGGTAACTGTTCCGATGGAACTTCGTGTAATGTAACCCCATTTGTGGCGGGGCGCTGGCAACATGCGTACTTGAGAACCGGCAACAATTGCTCCACGGTCGGTACTTGACATTTCCCTAGGCATTTCTAAAATTTCGATGTGAACAAAGCAGACCCAGTAAGTATCACCGTGCATTTCCCAATCGACCTTAAATAAAAAGAAAACCATAAATTGTGCATAATTTACAAAAATATAACATTCATCTACGCATCATAGGTACGTCTGGAGTCATAAAGCCTTTGTTTCGAAAGCACAGCTTAAAGGAGAGATGCCACTTAATTTCCAAATTTCCAAACATTACATCAGCATACCTAAGCGCCATCTAAGTAAGTAAGTAAGTAAGTGGATGAATTCTTAATGATATATAGGTAAGAACAACGAGCTTCATATCTCCGAGTTGAATTTTGGGACCCTCAACGGGCCTCAAACGGTTAAAAGGCAGATATAACCGCCATCCAGGAAATGCAATTTGATGAGGCAGGCAAAATATGGATGAAAAGTTTGAGCGAAACGTCACTATAACAAACATAAGGTTGTGATCTGATATGCAACGAAACAAAACTGTCCTTTGATAATAAAGCAATCAAACTGATTGATTATATTGCGATCAATATGGATGTCCCAACCTTTCCGGCCAGCATTGATTCGGATCACTATATTGTTGTATGTTGTATCACTGCGGGAATACAGAACATCTTGTTGCAATCGCAAAACATCCCAGATTTTGCGCCGAAAGAATTTCCCTAAATCTCTCACCGACTCCTATGCTACCACCGTCAAGGTTTTGAATTCCATCAAGCCTGCAACGTGCAATCTGAAATGCTTCAACTGAAGTACTGAGTTTCCCCCGACCATCATCATTTAGCTCCTACTTTGAAAAGTAATAATAGCGACCTCTACGAATAAAAGAAAAATGGCTTCTCTTTAAGAAGAAAAAAGTGAGGCAATCGAATACAGGAACAATTTAAGGAATCTTGCCAAGAAGTAAAAAGACCGCATCAACTTAACAAAGGCCTGTAGATATGAATAAGAAAACAACGGAAGATGACTTACTATAGAGTATACACCAACTCATTTCTAAGGTTTGGCCAGATGAATGTTTATCTGATTCAAAAAATACCTTCTCATTAAGTAATGAGACTGATGCAACAGTCTCCCCAACATCGCGTACAAGATATTCTTTGTCATATAAACGCCTAAAATCATTCAGCACAAGTGATAAGTCCTTAAAATTTCACGTCAGAAAACCCCATAATAAAATATTTGTTAAACTTCGATAGATCATGGGGGAAACCCAAGACAAAGTGATATGCTGTTATTCGACTTCTTGATCGGATTGTCTGAAGCTCACAACCTACGCGTGTCAATTACCTCGTTCAGCAACCCTCTAATCCCAAACCTAATTAGCTAACAGCAAAAATCTGAATTACCTGAACATTCAAGTCATGCAGACCTTCCGTATCAACTTTTAGCACCGTTCCAATGTCACCCTTTTTAATCTCCTCAAAATCACGACAGCAACGTACTACCATGCCTGGACATACCAATCCCCTGACATACATAGCGTATTGGTCTGCAAATTGAAAATCTCTTCGTGTGGCAAACTTGGTCCCACTCGAATGTGTTGCATTTTGAATGGATGAACCCTCAACGGTATCACTGCTATCTGTACTATCATTATCCGAATCAGCTTCAGGATCATGACGAGCAATCTTTAATCTTCCACTTCCATCAATGTCATACACATTTCCTTTGGATGTCGACGGCATAGGAGGACACAGATCCGGATGCTCGAGTATCCATTGAACAATTTGTTCGGGAGTTGGCGGAACTTCAGTATGAGCAGCTAAAAAAAATTAACATTTAAATAAAATAATTTAATAAAAATCTTAAGTCTTACTCAGGGTTTTCACCGCAAGCTCTACGGATTTTCTAGAGAATCCCATTTCCATGATTTGTGATACCAGCGGACAGGGTGCTGTTTTATTTCTGTTCATTAAGGCTGCCGATGTTGCACCTTGTACACTATCTGCGGCTGGTCCACTACTGCTGACATCCTCATTTGAACCATCATTGTATATTGGCACTCCATGAATAAGAGTAGGTTGAACTGGCGGTGGCAATGATCTCGATTGTAATGATCCAGGACCATTTAATTCCGAATGCGTTTGACTGGCTAACATTTGTGAGACGTTCATTGCAGCGGTTGCTAACTCTGCGTAGGTATATGTGGCTTTTAGTGGAGATGGTTGAGTTGAACGAATTAGAATACTTTGTATAAGGAGTTCATTCTCCGAGAGGGATGATGGAGATTCATCACCTGCAGGTTGTTGATCTGTGATAACATTTAACTCATTAGCATTGACTTTAACGACTTCTTCTTGATGATCCTCTTCTGAGATACTTTCCTCTGAGGAATATGAACTCATTCCAGGTGATCGCTGGCGCAGAATTTTTCGTAATGAAGCCTGATGCCGGTAGAGAACACAGTTAGAATTGAGGACACATATTTGAATCTGCTGTGACCGCAATAATGAAACGTCAATTGGACCTGGAATAGATTCCTTTCGCTCGCCTGGGCCGTACATTAATACAGACCATGAGTTCAGAAGCATTTCATTCATTGGTAGGCGAGATAAACTAAAAACAGAATAATCTGCTCCATCCGATGCTGTATTCAGTGAAATCTTTCGAAACTCCCCGTTCAGACAATTCCCATCAGTACTGAGAAGACATTTTCCTTTATTAGTGAATCCACAGATAGTGGATGTGCTTCCTTCATAAGAAACTTGCAGCCCGACT
Organism: Blera fallax; assembly: GCA_946965025.1. NCBI lineage: Eukaryota > Metazoa > Arthropoda > Insecta > Diptera > Syrphidae > Blera > Blera fallax. Next base: position 21,856,138 of record OX337248.1, on the reverse strand, counting down.
CGTGGTCTGGTGTCGCATCCACCAATCGTACTAAGCACTCCCATTACATGCACATATTCAGACTCTAAGTTTGTCACTTCCAATCCATCTTCTCCGAAAAGCTCAGCAGCTACACACAGTTTCTGTGACAAAAATGAATTCATCACCGGATTCCATACAGGCAATGTGTGCAGTTTTCGTAACAATGTTATAATCTCCTCCGCCACTGTTCCCGAGTGCGAAGCAGTGAGCAGAACTCTTGATTTCGTATCAGCTGGATTTTGAAGCAATGATATATCATTTGGACAGTAGAGTGTAATTTTTCCCAAAATAGAAAACAATTGCTTCACAAGCGTTGTCGTTCGGGTTATATCGTCATCGGTCCAATTTACTAAGACCGTTTGCAGCAATCGAAGGCAATGAATTTTTCGAAATACATCCTGCTCACTAGATGTTGCTTGCTCCAAGACATTGACATAGAAATCAATCCAGATTGCTGAAGTTAAGAACTTGGACATAATTTTCGAATCTCCAACGATTGCACGGAGGAAACCGAGTGTCGTCCAACTATCTAGACCACAAATGCTTCCGAGGCCAGATTTCGAGTTAAGAATTGCTCGAAACATGGATGTAACTCCTTGAACAGCAGTTTTGTCCATTTTTTCGCTGTGTTGGCCAATCCCGACCGACAGAATTTGTAGCATTTTAGTGCAGGCGTAACGCAGCAATTTTGTTGGATGTGATTCACCTGAAAGTTGTGTTTCTCCTATCAAATCATCTTTCTCCGTATTTTCTGTGTCAGGCGAAACAATATTCGATGCATTGTCAGCAAGGCGAAGGTCGTATTGACCTTCTTTACCCATACGATATGAGTTTGTTGCTCCTGTATACCACTCTACACGAACCCACCTGTAATATTCAAAGAAAGTTACTTATAGGCTGTGTGGAATTAAGATGCGCAAGTACGCATCATACATTAAAGTTTAACGTATACTAATCTGAATAAATACGTATAACAGGATATTCGGGTCTATCGAAGTATAGCTAGGTGTAGGTGAACTCTAGCAATCAGATAATAAATTCAACGAAGTATACAGATTATAGCGTCGCTGGATGTAACTGCCAAACTGATTAGTTTCTGCAGACTGTATAACGGCGACGAAGATAAATATACCGCTGTCATGCAGAATGGACCATTGGTATCAGGCATCAAAATAGACCGCAGGCCCTAGAACTTATGTAAGGTTTTTGCACTAAAACTTGATTTTTATTTTTTAAATTCCTGTCGATCAAATAGCCAAAAATTGCAGTATCCTGGAAGCAGTAATTTGTTTGTTTTTTTGTGTGCAAAAAGTAGAATAAGGGTAGCCTCATCAACCATCTTGGTTCTTGACTACAAAGAACAGAATATCACAGACTCTAAAGAGAAGGCTAATCCCTTAACTGCAATGTTGGCTGCAGTTCCTGAGGCATATCCCTGTTAAAATTTGCTTTCAGGGCCTAGTCCAACATTCTGTGTAAAGGTCTACAACCTGTCTGCCCCCGGCAAACTAACAACAAACCAAACTTTTACAAAGCTTCGAAGAATCCAATGAATAAAGGACACCAGGCAGCTTGGTCTAGAAAACTGGATCCAATGTGTTCGGAACCGAAGTACATAGAAAGTTGCTGTCTCAGACGAGTACTTTCCGCCCGCCGGGAGCTTATTAAGCAAGTTCTCTTTCTCCTTTCCCACTACAAAGCAACCAATCTGTGGACAGCCAACAGTAGACAATCTCTACCGAACTCAACTCTGTTTGAAGTAATCTTGAATTGAGGTACATCTATTTCTATAAACATATTTATAAATGGAATCGGTGTTGGTGTTATCATTGCCAGATATGTGTCAGTGTACATCTTAGCCTAGATCTTCGCGGATATCAACTGATTAAAGATGCCCCCAAAATGATACTAGTTGTCTAGGATTTCTCAAAAGATATGTACAAGTCCTAAGCGCTGTGTAGCCATCGAATTGGAATAGGCAGAAAAACGGTTGTTGATTTTTAATTTCATCCTTCCCCGGTCTATATATTGAATGTTTTTAAATGAACCAATTTTTGGAAAATACTTGTAACGAGGAAAATATGATTTTATTCTTACCCATCTTCTCCAACTTCACTGATAATTCTTCCTTCTCCTGGTGGATTACCATCTTGATCACCCCATTTCCAATCTGCACCTCGGCATATCCTTGTTCCGATTTTCATTAATTTTGCTAATTCAGGTCCCGTTAAATTGGCTTTGTTCGATTTTTGCTAAAGAAATAACAAACATGAAAACTACAGCGAAAAAAAAATATTATAAGGTCTAAACTTACTTTTAGGATAGTATCCTCGTATACAACTGATAGCTCATAAGTGTTCTTGATGGCTGGAATATCACCACCAGTTTGCCGCAGAAGTCCTAAAATTGTTCCAAGTGTTCCAGAATTAATCAACAAACTTAGCTCATTAGGTCCAACATCTTTCGCAAGAATACCAAAAACACTTAGTAGAAATCTAGCTCTTGGTAACTTCTTCAAAAATACGTATGTCCCCAAATTTGAATTATCTTTTCCACCATGAAACTTTGGTTTCATTGAGATTTGCTCCTGATTTACAAGTCTTTGCAATTCACCTATCGCCCAATCTAATACTTTAGATTGGGCCAGTATAAGATTCGCCTTCTGGAAGGCAGTTATCAGATTTAGATCCTCTAAGATGTTCGTAGTCGTTAGTTTGCCTCGTTTTAGATGCAATCCTAGATATCCACTCAACATGTTATACTGCACTGCATCGAGCAGTCCATTTACTTGAAGTATTTCATGGAAAATTTCCAATCCTTGTCGACGAATATGATAGCGTTGCACCTGACAGTACATTGCACGGCGAACAGTTTCCACATCACAAACCTCCTGCATGACAAAGTCTACTATTTCATACATTGTTGCCATACTCAGCTCGCCACCGTCAAAGCCCTGCAGGAACTTTTCGCTTAGTTTGAGAATGACGTCATTGACAAAGGTCTGTTCGGAGTCGACCTTTTTGTCTCCGAAATCCATATCTTCGGCTTGCATCTTCGCATCGTCAAGTGGCTTTTTGTCACCTCCACAAAAGATGTTATTGTCCGTTCCAGATTCGATCAGATTCTCGTTCGATAAATTGTTACGAAGAGGCGTATTCCCCCCTCCAGTATTTAAATCTCCAATCTCTTTGTCTAGGTTTTCTACTGAAGACACATGTAAGAGATTCTCCTGCGATTGATTTTTCAACGCTGCATGTTGGCTTTGAATTGTTACATTCAGTATGTCTTCTGGCTTGTTACATGCTAGTTGCTTTTTTGCAATCCGCATTTCAGCAATAATCTTTTTAACGACTGCCTTAAATCTTGGAAATTTGTGGAGAATACACAGCTTTCGCAAGCCTGATTGTTCTAGGCTTATTGCTGGACGTACTTCATACAGTAAAAACCTCAAACGTTCAAGCATTGGGGCACAGACCTCTTTGTAACTCCTGTTCAACTGTTGGCGCGTTCTCACAACTGCCCATTTAGTTTGATGTACTAATCGTATTATTTCGGAGATCTGCTTTGGTGGTTTCTCAGTCAAACCACCTAGTTCACGATCGATCACAGCAAGGATTAACGGCCCTAGACTCTGGTGTCGAATGAGTACTGCTGTTAAAAGGCGTTCCAGCTCTTGAACGGGATGTTCAGGAGGAAATTCTTGATGCCAGATGAGATTATGCTCCTTGCAAAAACGTTCTGATACTGCCATCCAACCAGATACTAGAGGATCGGATAGCCTTGCTTCTCCGAGACCATTTAGCAGAGCTTCAATTCTCTGTTGAACAGTGCTGAACGGTGGGGGATCCAAACAACTAGGCATTTGATGATTACTCGGTTCTGTTGGTGTGCTTCCAGCTGTACTCGCACTACTGCGAGCTTCACCCTTCTCTTCGTCAAAGGGATTTGTGGGTTGCAGCACTTGTAACCCGCCGCTTAGTATTTTTGAACGTATGATGTTTTTACACTGCATTTCGGCGGGTTGTAGCTGTGGACCTGCTTGAAGAATGCTGGTAATAAGTCCGAGTAAGTATGATAGTGCTCGTTCGGAGTTGAAATGTGTTAACACTTTGCTTTGATGCAGTTGCGGCTGGAAATAATAAATTTCATTCATTAAGATTAAATAGAAAAACGGGAAAAATTGTTTAAACTAAGACTAGGTAATTAATTATTTTCAAATGGTCTTCGATGAGGTGCATTTTAATCAAGACGGCGTTTACTCCTAAAAGCGTTTAGATTTCCTTATGAAATCAAAAGCCCTATAAGTTATAGCCCTGTTTTTTTCTTCATTTTCTTGAATTTTTTTTTCAGAGTTTGATCACCTATTGCACAGAATGGTTTAGGCTTTATAAAAAGTTATGTTGCCTCTAGTCTTGGTTGGGGTTCTTCTGCTTTGTTGGCAGAATGGGTAGCTAACTATTTGAAATTGTTGCTATATCTCAGCTTTTGTACTTTCTGGCAAGATTGATTTCTCTACATCTCTGGTATAAATACCAGCAGTACTTTTGCCCATTGGTTTGGAGGGTTTTGTTCTCAATCCAAATACTTTTGCCCTACTTCCTTCCTCAGTCCCTGATCTGCCAACATCTACTTTATTTCTGTATTTTAATCGTTAATTAAATCGATTTTCTGAACTGAACTTGATTTGCCTTGCCTTGGTTCACAGGGGAATGCAGGAAAGAAAACTAAGACACAATTTCTCTGAGTCCTGTACAAATAATTGCTGCAATTTTGACGAAGATTTTGTGTTGTATGGACTTTTATAGAAATGTGATCTCTAGAGAGATCACAACAACTGCAAAACTACTTTTCAATTTGTGAAGACCCGGTCGAAAGCGGAGATATAATAAAACATTTACTTTGTCAGTTTCCCTGCTTTTGCGAGAATGAGAATGCGCACTTCGGTTGTGGACGTCTAACCAAATTTCTTTCCTCAGGAGTATAGTACAATGGACACATCAACAAAAATTCATAAAAACGTGGATTTGAGCGAATATTGTTTTAAAATAAATTATACTCATGCAGTGGTACTCCCAAGTATGCAATTTGCTTTAGATAGCTATTCGAATTTTTCTATGTCCTAATCCTATGTCCCAATACCAAAATTTTCCAGATTCATTTACTTATGTTCACCACCCGAACCCGAACGTTATTGAAGAATGATCGTTTTATTAAAAGCAAGTTTTAACGATGGATACATCCCATTTACTTGGACAGAGGTAGATGTGATATTTATTCACAAGACGAGCAACAGGCAGTGAGTTAGGTTCTACAAACTTACAACAAGTTCTTTCTCCTCTTTTGTGGTCGTAAGACATTGACAATCTTTTAGTCAATATTTTCAATGGCTACATCGCCACTGGTTATGATTGATATTAGTGGTAAGCACGTGTGAGAATGGTGCAACAGTGTAAAACCTTGCATCAACCCTTATAAGACCATTCCAGTGTATCCTACAAATAAAATACTAATCAAACTTGAATCTCCATTCAATGAATTTTACCAGAGAAGTAAAATATATTGACGTTATCCTAGGCTAAACTGAAATTCCCACATTGTTGCCACTAGTGCCCTATAAACCAGTTGGGGTCTTAAAAATGATACACAAGTTGGGCCCATTATTCCATACGCACTCATAGTCTGCTGGACAGCAGTAATGAAGCTCGTGAAGCTACAGAGAATTGTCTTGATATTACAGGTGCTATGCGCACTTGCCCTACGGCAGCATTAGTAGTTGTCATCTTTCGTCTCACCCCTGCAAATATTCATTAAGAGGACAGCTGCTGGATGTGCTATAAAACTGCAGCTAGCTAGAATACAAGTACAAACCAGTTAATCTTGTGGGACAGCTGTAAAAACATTACACAATTCCAAAGTGCCATGTTTTGTACTATCCCCGACATTATGGTCAGGGTAAGTCTATTTGGTCACTTTGACCTCGAACAATAGATCTTTAAAAAAAAAAAATTCCAAATAACCTTTGCGACAAATATTTCCAAATATTTTGCTGGTGAATGCAATTAAATGCATGCAAATTCCTAGGCGGAGTGTTATATTTCGTCTGAGAACTTTAATCGAAATTCTCACGATTTTCTATATGTAAATTATTATTTAAGTGAATTTTTTTAAATAGTAAGCTTTTTCGAAGCTGTCCAAAGAAATCCGTTTTTTTTGTTATATTAAGAAATATTTTCACGTTAAACGTTACGTTACGTTAAACCTTGTTAATTGAGCAATCGTATACGCAGGATAACTAACGACAAATGTCGCAAATGAACTTACAGACCTTTGCGATGTCAAAGAGAGCTGTACTTTAAGTTACAAATGGGTTTCTTAACTACAAACCTTTTCATCTGAAATATTCGGAGCATATTTTCCCACTTTGTAGTTATTCAATATATATTCTAGGACTTGTCTATGGCTTGGTGTATTAAATTCAGACGTGAGATCTTTTCCAACGCCCGATTCGATTAGGTCATTAATGACGGAAATATCACTTCTGCAATTCAAAAAACAAATCATTATTGCACGAAAGTATAAAATGAATTCATCCAACTTACTGATAGTCGTTCACATCACACACGTAACCGTTTATTATGACCCATTTACCCCCATCGGCAATTTGATTTTCGAAGTCGTTCTTTCGTATAAGCAATGGATCCTCTTGAATGGGTGACGTTTTTTGTGTGCCACGAGATATGATTCCGGGCCAACCCATATCGTCTGAATCCTAAAAGAAAAACAAAAACGTAAAACAAATTTTAAAATCAACCTAACGCTGAATTTCATACCTGAATCTCACTATCGCAAATAACTCTATTCAAGTTGTCGAGAGCGTGCAGCAACGGTATAAATGTCTTCGTCCATTCGAAACCTTGCAAAATACTCGGTTTATCACGATTCAATATTACCAATCCTATTAGCATTTCATATAGTAATGTGTCGGAAATATCTGATTTAAGGACATCAACTACACCGTCTTTGCCCTGCAGAGCAATCTCATGAGCCTTCTGCAGCGACATCACACACAATCCGACGGCACTTTGTACATATTTGCTGAGTAATGCTTCTGCCCCTGATGAGTCGTCGGCTTTTGATTGATGAATATGGGAGAACAACAAACGTTGAAATCTGTGTAGCAGATCTAAGCTGGGACTTGTGTGCTCTGGTAAGGTCATGCCTCCGTCATCTTCAGTCTTTATCATTCCGGCACTAATTAAAAGTTGTGATAGACGAGCTTGTGTTAGGGCAGAGTTATTTCTCAAGAGTTGTTTAATTAGATGAAGAAGTGGTAAGTTGTGTCCACTATCGGGACATTCCGACGTTTCCGAAAGTATGGCTTGATTAAGAGCGATTTCAAGTCCACCTTCGGCCATCAACGAGCCAACAAGCAAATCTGTCATAAAACGATGACCAGATGATGAAATGCCTGGTTCAGATGGTAGTAACGATGTCAGAGTTTGTGCTCTTTCTGAAGCAGTAGGTAGCAGTACACTCCATCCAATCTGCAAAGTCCATTGTGCAGCTTCCTGCATTGTTTTCAAAATACATGAGCCGCCAGCGAGACCAAGTATTCTTGTTTTCAAGTTAACTAGTAATCGGGAGCCTTCACTTAAGCCAACTGACTTTGGTGAGATTCCATTGGCAATAAGAGCATGCAACTGAAGTCGTAAAAGGTTCAAACAAGCAACCGCAATACATTCTGACTCCTGATTAGGTGTCTGTCGTACCTCTTGCCCACATACCATTCCCAAAAGTTGATCTAACAGTCGAAATGTGTGCTCTGAGAGGTCAATGACAAACGGAATTTTAGTTGATATTCCCTGTATCGATGTCTGACTCCATATTATGCTCTGCGTAGCTCCACACGAGATTCCAGACACACGTACAGACGGATGTGTAGCCAAAATTGGCGATGGCAAGATCGGATCCTTGGAGATTCCCTGTGGACATACCTGCTGGTAATCATTGCGACCCCATCCGAACACTTCTCCTGTGCTGCTCAGTGCCAAGCAATGAGCAGCTCCTACTGCTACATCGACAATCAGTTTACCGTCTAGAGCATTTATTAACCTTGGCGTATTTACAATCTCAACGACTCCTTGAATGCTCTTATCCATGCAGCCGTGTCCCAAACGGCCGCCCAGACCTTTGCCCCAGGTGTAAATTTTGCCGTCACAAGTAAGCGCCAAGCTAAACTGAGACCCAGTGAACACTTTTTGCACTCTCGGTAGTGCCTCAATGTGCACTGGCAACTGCGATCCATTGCAAGAGCCATTTCCTAGTTTCCCATAGTCTCCGTCACCCCATGCAAAGAGCAGACCTTCTGCTGTTACGCAAAGTGTATGTGAATCGCCACTGCCAAGGGCCACATCCACCACTTCATATTCCAGCAAGGCTTTAACAAGAGTCGGTGAAAATTTATCATCAGAATTACCATGTCCTAGACGGCCATATGTTCCTCGTCCCCACGTGTACAGATTACCGTTCATCGTTATTGCTGCGCTGTAAGTGCATCCACTGTGTACGCTTCTTACATTGTTCTCTAAACTATTAATCTTCTGTGGTTCTTCTTGTGGGAGCGCGTCGCCGTGGCCTAAACGACCACCTTCTCCACTTCCCCAAGAATATGCATATCCATTTACATCCAGAGCCAAATAATGACGACCTTCGCAGTGTGCCGAAATACTTCGCACACTCGCTTCGGATAATTCATTCACTAGCACAGGATCTGCCTCCGGTTTTGCTATCTTCCAAGTATAGACCTTGCCACATTGAGTCAGAAAAAGCACGTTTTCCTCGGAGAAAGCTATCTGTTTAACTTGAAAATTAAAGTTAACAACGGGAGCTGAGTAGAGCGGATAGTTGCTTTGTACACCTGGCATTGGGATGCCCACCGACGGTTCAGCTGTAAATCCGTAGTGATCATTAGAGAGCGTAAGCCAGCCTAAAGCGAATACTTGTTGTTGATCATGAGATGACTGTACTGGTTGCTGTGGCGACTGATTTTCTACTGCAGTCGGCTTATTTTTTGCTACAGCTGCCATCGCCGAACCGGTCGGCATATGAGGTTTCGCCAAACGGTCTAGATGTGACACAATTACGACAGCTGATTGCTTAAGATCTACGTTGGACGTTTCCTGATCGGGCAGTGTAAGAAATCGCAGAAATGACTCTGTTGCACTAGCTGGTAGGATGTCTGTGGATGTTGATGGAATCCCATAATTTCCGATGGTCTCGTATCGTCTAAGAATTGGCACAAGTGGTGCACCAGTATTTTGGGGTGTGTCTCGGTTATCGTCAGTTTCTTTTTCTTTTTCCCAAAGCATCAATAGAAGGACTATCGCTTCAAGGGATGCACTCAAAGTACCTTTCTGTGCACCCAGCTCTAGTAGTAAGCACAATGCTGTGTGCCGATCTTCACGTGGTGCAATACAGCGTCCACCCATAATATCACCCAAAGCAACTTGTCGCAGGAATTTTATGGAACGTTCAAGAACCTCAATCCATAGAGGAGAAACCTTTAAAAGGAAACAAAATTATACTGATTAGTAAACGAAAATTCCCTTAAGAACAAGCGTGGGTCTTACATATTTGTTAAAATAAAAAATAAAGCTAATGGAAACCCAGACACTGCCTGTGATTGAAATGTTTGTTTGGCGATGAAGTTTCATCCTTGGCCAATGTGCAATGATTTTCCTCGTGGATATGATTCATTTAAGGACTATCCACGGGAGGGACGTTCTACCACTTATGTACGCCGTCTCATTCATGGTGGTAAGGAACAATAAAAACGTCCATTGTTGGGCACATATGTACATGACCCCCATTAACACAAATATTTATGATTTGCACTGGTACAAAACCCAAAAGAAAGGGCTAGTTGACTGGAACAGGAAAATCCTCAAAAAATGCAATCAAGGCCGCTAAAATAAGCAACAATAAGCCCCCAAAAGTTAACCGTTAACATTCTTCGGACGTTCGGGTCATGTAAGTTCCGTTCCACTGGATGATTATCGAATGGTCAATGCTTAATAGTACCCCAACATTAGTTTGAAGGATGTTTTTAAAAAAAATTACGTGAAAAACATCCAAGAGGACGAATTCTTTTTCATCACGACCATGTACATACAATCACACAGCGCATTACAAACTATCAAATTTCTGGACACTTCAAAAAAGGACTAAATGGCTTATTGGTCTTACACTTTGGACTTAGCACTTTCTGACCTCTTTTTTTTTCCTTTTCAAAAAGGTAGCGGTAGAACGCTAGTAACGAAAGCTCTGTTTTTGTTGAAAAATATAGAGAAAACTAAGCAAGTGTGTACTCTTTCACTCCGATGTAACATACACATACATATACACACTTTCATTCTTGTAACTATACTATTGTAACACTTAGTTTGAATAAATCAGTTGAAGTTTAGATCTCGAACGATTGACTAGTTTTGGCCTTGTCGTTGACTTTGAGCAGGGGCTTTTGTGAAATCCCTTTACATTCCTTTTTTACATGGTGCCGAAACCCGGGACAAGGTGTACAGAAACTGAATCGTTAACGAAAAACTTTACAATCGTCAATGGAGCTTTCAGCGAGAGCAGCCTATCGTGGTCAAGTCACGAGAATTATAAAGATCGCAACGGAGTACCTCGCATCCAAGGATTCCCAGCTCAACTCTGAAAATAATCTGGACCTCATCGAAGCATTACTCCAACGCTTAACTGCTGCAAACGAAAGTCTTAACGTCATAAATAAAGAAGTAAGCACCAAATGCCTCCACAAGGCGAACGAATTTGACAAGGAGACGGAGAAGGTAGCCGATTACCAGGACATGGCAGTCGAGACGTTGACTCGTATTAGTTTGCGTTTGCAGAAAGTGCGTCGGAAACAAGCTCCACCATTAGAAGTTTTGGACAACTCCAACAGTAGCCGAATCTCCAATCGTAATGAGGTATGTCCCCCTAAGTTACCAAAACTTCCACTTAAAAGGTACGATGGTAGCATTGAAGAATGGCTTCCTTTTGGGAACAATTCAAAACAGCAGTGCATGATAACAACGGGTTATCATCATCCGACAAGTTTTGCTATCTCGAATCCGTTCTAACGGGGAAGGCAAAAAAGGTAATTGGAGGATTCACTGCGTCTGGAGCCTGCTACGAAGCAGCCATCTCTCTTTTGCGCGAACAATTTGGCGACCCTGAACGCTTGGTAGATAAACATATGCAACAACTCGTCTCTCTTCGTCCAGTACAGACACGCACAGATTCCTCAGGCTTACGCACTCTTTATAACGCTGTCACTTCTTGTTGTCGCACTCTAACCGCATTGCAGATTCCAACACACCACTATCACGTTATGTTAAAATCTATACTAATTCGTTGCCTTCCAGTTGATCTTCGTGTGGACTACTTTCGATCCATAAAGAAGGATGACGATCAAACGCAAGAAAACGAGACGTCAACAGCAGCAGACGATAGTACATCCACGCTCTTAGAAATGGATGGCAAGCAGGTAGAAAGTATAATGCATTTTTTGAAGCGAGAGGTCGAATCTCTTGAAAAGAGCGAGATAACATCGAGTTCCTCTGCAAACTTCAAACGTCTCTCTTCAACTCTGACCACTGCAACCAACTTGATGTCTTTGAACGACAGAAACAGCTGTATTTTTTGTGGCTCCGATCGCCATGTCACAAAGGAGTGTGACAGCAAGCTGTCAGTTGAACAAAAGAAAGAGATTCTACGAAAGGAAAATCTTTGTTATCGGTGTGCAAAACGTGGACATATATCAATATATCAAGTGCAGAAGCGCCAAATATATTTCGTGTGCCAAATGCAAAGGAAAGCACCTTACATCTTTATGCAACCCCAAAAAGGAAACAGTGCTTCAAAGTGGTGCTACAATGTGTACCTGCGATTCATCGCATCTTACAAATGTCTTTTTGAAGACAGGTCGGGGAATTGTCGCAGCCCCAACCAATTCCAGGCGACTACTTATTCGCTTCCTCATAGACGGCGGCAGTCAGTGTTCCTACATCCGCGAGGATCTAGTGAAGAAATTGAACATCCCCTCTATTGGCCAAGTCAATTTGTCTCTGATGCCATTTGATTCCAGGAATCAAACTCCATCGAAACTGTTCCATAAGGTGAGAATTTTCCTCGCAAGCCAGTACAACAATCAACGTGTGGACATAGAAGCAGTAGTGGTACCAAATATTTGTGTCGATGTTCTACCACCGCCCGACTTGTCATGCGCCTCGATCCAAAGCCTCCTTATGGCTGATGTTCATCATGCAAATATCGATGCAGAGGAAGGATTGAGCCTCCTCATCGGATCTGACAAGTATTGGTCAGTGATCACCGGGAAACAGCGCTTCATTTCGCCCTTCTTAAGAGCAGTAGAGACCATCTTTGGGTGGACGCTACAAGGAAAGCATACATTCGGTAAGAATATTTTTTCGAACGAAAACTCAAGTTCTCCATCTAATTATAGCGCTACTTTATGCCTTTTGTCGTTGGAGAACGATTGCGCCGCATTATGGTCCCTTCAAAATATTGGCATTCGGCAAGAAGAAGTGGAAAATGAACGTCTGGCAGAGGATCTGATTACCCAATGTATAACCCGAAAGGGTCATCGCTACGAAGCTGTTCTACCGTGGAAAAATGCAGATGCTACGCTCCAAAGCAATAAAGAAGTAACGATTGCATTGAAACGATTGCGGTCTCTAACGGTGCGGCTATCCAATAACCCAGCCCTTTTTAACGAATATGATGCAGCCATTCAAGGATTGATATCCGACGGCTTTGCTGAATCTGTCCCCTCAGCCATGGAGTGTCAACCAAAACGCGTGTTTTATCTTCCACACCATCCAGTGTTCAAAGCAAGTAGTACTACCACAAAATTGAGAATTGTGTTCGACGCCTCCGCTCGCAGTCAAGACTCACCTTCGCTCAACGATATGCTACAGGTAGGCGTTAATCTACTTCCACACGTTCTCAAGGTGTTGTTAAACTTTAGACTCGGCCGTTATGGCGTGGTAGCCGATGTGGAAAAGGCTTTTCTGCAAGTCCTGCTTAACGAAAACGATCGTGATACTCATCGCTTTGTGTGGTTCGCTGCAGGGGCGCTTTCTCATCAGTTAATGCAGTATAAGGAGTACCGCATGACCAGAGTTACCTTTGGGGTAAACTGTAGTCTATTTTTGCTGACGTCCACCATACGAGAGCATTTAAATCATGAAGAAGCAAACTTTCCTTCAACATGTCATCTGTTGCGGAAAAGTTTTTACATGGATGACGTCGCTATGGCTCTAGACACAGAAGAATCCGAGTAAGTCAGGAAGCTGTGAAGATCATGAGCACCGCCTTAATGAACTTAAGGAAATGGAACTCGAATAGCAGTCGCGTACGAGAAGCTATGGGTACGGGGAATGTAGCCGTAAATCAGAAGGTGCTTAGACTGAATTGATTAGTGCTTGTCGATGAGATTGCCGTTGCAACGAATACGATGGAAGATTTGATTAGTCGTGGTGGAGCCAGCAAAAGGGTTGTTTTGAGTACTATTGCGAGAGTTTTTGATCCTTTGGGTATGCTTAGTCCAGTTATTGTGAAAGTGAAAGTACTCTTCCAGTCCATATGGAAAGAAAAATTGTCTTGGGACGAACCGCTGACTGGAGATCTATTAGCTGAATGGAAACCTTATGTGCAAAGCCGGGTGGATGAGATCAAACGACACACGGAGGCTTCAGAATGGCGGCATTGTAGCGGTAAGGAAAATCCGGCTGATCTACTGACGAGAGGTGTCAGCGCTGACGTTCTGCAATGTAGGGTTTGAGGATGGAACGGTTCAAGATTTCTTAGCACATAAGTGTATTAAATGGAAGTTTTCAGTCGAACGAGCTCCTTGGTGGGGTGGATTTTCTGAGCGTCTTATCCGAACTATTAAAAATGTCCTTAAGGTGGTAATAGGAAAGGCCAAACTTACTTCAGAACAACTCAGGACTCTCTTAATTGAGGCCGAAGGGGTAGTCAATTCACGTCCCTTGACTTATGTAGGCAGTAATCCGTTGGATGCAGAACCTTTGACACCGGCACACTTTTTGGGTACTCAATATGGGCCTACGATACCACTCGACGTACCCGATGATGTTAATGGGGTTCGAGTTTTATGGACACGACGCCAGAAGTACACTAATAAACTGTGGAGACGCTGGAGAATGGAGTACTTACAACTCCTGCGTTCATTTCATCACAACAAGGTATGTGCATCTTCTACATTTAAAAGGGGAGATGTCGTGCTGGTGGCAGATTCTGGGAAGCCGCGATTGAACTGGAGGTTGGCTACGATAGAGGATGTCTTTGCTGGTCGAGATGGTCATACAAGAGCATGTGAGATACGTTACTCGAACGGTTTTCAGACTCGACGACCCGTTCAATCGTTACACAATCTGGAGATTCCCGCATCTTCGCCGCCCGGAGGATGTTGAAAAATATAGAGAAAACTAAGCAAGTGTGTACTCTTTCACTCCGATGTAACATACACATACATATACACACTTTCATTCTTGTAACTATACTATTGTAACACTTAGTTTGAATAAATCAGTTGAAGTTTAGATCTCGAACGATTGACTAGTTTTGGCCTTGTCGTTGACTTTGAGCAGGGGCTTTTGTGAAATCCCTTTACATTCCTTTTTTACAGTTTTAAAGGTGGTTTTAGAGCGGTGTCGATTTTTTTGAAAACAATTTAAAAAAAACATATAATAATAGATTTGTACTAAATTGCTCATAGATTAGAAACTGAAGGAAGTAGAGTGGGCCTGAGAATTAATACGACAAAAACTAGAACTCTTAGACTCTCCAACAAACATTGCTGATGAGTGGGCCGTTCTAAGCAAACTTGGCGTAGGACAAATAAGGAAAAAGCCAAGTCTCTGAGAATGAGTTTGAATGAGTTGGGACACGTTGCAGCAACCCGCACACAATGGCGCGGTAACCATTGTTAGCACTCTTTGCCCCACGAGGAGTTATAGGAACTAATCAGATAATTTCGAAGCTTTCTTTGTCATCCGCAAAACCTAAATAGCAACCTGATTACGGTGCCCTAACCGCTAGTCGCAATCCTCACTATACCGATAATTACTATACACAGGAATAACATACATACATATATGATCTCGTTTAGTAGCTCCATGTCTATATCCCAAACAACCGCTAACAATAACTAACGATCTTCTGCATACTAAATACAATGAATATGCGAAAAAAATAAGTAACGGGGTCTAGGAGTATTAACATGAATGTGATGGAATCAGATAAAATAAATGCAGAATAAACAAGGATCACTTTACTTAAACAAAACCACATTACAAAAGATTTAAGCGAAGCATCCATCTATGAACCTAGCGTCGGTTAAATTAGAATAAAAAATTGATGCATTGTACCAGCCATTCTCGCTGAACGGAAATAGAATGATTTGATATTCAAATCACGTTGGTCGTTAAAACAATGCAGAGCGTTGTTTTGCTTTGTTATTATGTCAATGTAGCGTATATTTGAATGGTTTCACTTTTATCAGCGTAAGTTTTTTCCTTTGCTTGAAGATGCATAGTATATACATATAGTTTTAGTCAGTGACTTTGATAAGATATGACACTCATATCGCAAAAGTGGCAAAAGAGTTTTGTTGTGATCTTAGAAATGATCAATCAAATTAATCTAGTGCTTGTTGCGAAGCTTTGTATAGACTTGTTCAAGCACAATCTATACACTTTTTTGCGGCGTTATGTAATTATGGATACATCAAAGAAAAATAATGGTTTTGGCCACAGTTTTCTGGGATTCACATACCATCATCTTCATCGATTACCTGGAAAAGGAAAAAAAAGATCACATGGAATTGCGTTACAAACTGCTTCCGGATCCACAGATCCGGATTTGGCCTCTTGTGTTTTTTTTTCTATTTCTAAATTCTGGAGAAAGATTCGAATCAAATAACTAGCCCGTCTCGTCCCTATTTTTATGGGACTAAGACTAAGAAATTGGAATGTATCGAGTGATATTCAAAATTGAGAAAAGTGATTCAAATACCCGTTAATTGAATAATTGAATGTTATAATTAGAGACCGGCTCCAGTTTTTATAGGCCCAACCTTTAAAGTCTAAGGCAAGCGAAAATATGGCCAAGGCTTTACTCTACCTAACAAAGACCACTTAAGAGCCTTAACGAGCTACCTGACGGTACATTCTCCACTTAGATACCAGATACCACCTTCACCTTTTTTTTTTTATAATTCGCGCGCGCCAAAGGGGGTATGAATACCCTTATGCTGAATTCTCAGGGCACGGGCGTTTGGAAGAAGGGGAAAGAGGAACAGAGGAAGTACCGGTGCACGTTGGCTTTAAATGCTTGAATGTTGTAGTGATGAGGAAACACAGAGCCTGGAAGATTATGCCACATACGTGTCGTTCGGCTTATGAACGAATCCCTGTATTTGACAGTTCGTCCGAAGTTGGGCTTGAGGGTGAACTGATGTGCATTCGAAGCGTGACGCTTATTGCGGGTGAAATTTTGAAGGGGAGGAATGCAAGTGGCTATTTCGCTGGAGCATTTTTTATGAAAGAAGCGATAAAATAGGGAAAGACACGAGACATTTCTGCGATGTTCTAGTGAGACTATGGAGCTCACAATGTCTCTATCACCTATAAGTTTTAACGCGTGGTTCTGAACCCTATCTAGGATATGCAAAACGGTCTTGGGTGCACCAGACCAGATATGGGCGTTGTATTCCAGCTTTGGGCGGATGAATGCCTTATAAATTGTGGCCAGATCAGAAGGGGTAAAGAATTTCTTGCACCGCTTAAGAAATCCTAGACATTTTGCAGCATTTTTGGCGACCTCGAATATGTGATCGTTCCAACGAAGATGGTTGTTGATACACATACCGAGAATGGCAAGTCTTTCGGTTTCCGCGATGCAAGTACTATTCATTTATTTATAGTATTAATAAGAAAAATAGTTTATAAATTAAAGATAAATATCATAAAATAATATTCCTTTCATTTTTAAATACTTCAATCACATTTTTAATGGCACATGTTTCTTTGAGAGAGAGGAATGTTTGTTGGATGCTCGTCATTTTGACGAACTTTAGCTTTCTAGGGTTAAATTAGGGTTAGTTGAGCCCCATTTGATTATGCTGTCAAGGTCGGAATTTAATGAGTTTAACATACGTTGCCGTTCATCTTCTACCACCGAAGAGCAGGGACGTGAGTTAGGGAACGAATATGAAAAACTGAGGGTACTGTCATCAGCGAAGGAGTGGATTGGATTAGAGGTTGCAGACAAGAGATCATTTATGAAAATGAGAAAGAGAGTTGGAGACAAAACTGTGCCCTGGGCGACACCAGCATTTATGTAGTGAATATCAGACTTGAAGCCGTCCAATACAACTTGTGCTAAACGCCCCGAAAGATAATTTCTAATCCATTGAAGAAGAGACTCATCGATGCCATATGCACGCATTTTCGACAAAAGAGCCTGATGCCAAACTCTGTCAAATGCCTTTGAAATATCAAGCGCAACTATCTTTGTTTCACCGAAGTGATGGAGAGATTGGTTCCACTTCTCGGTGAGATATGCCATCAAATCACCAGTGGACCTGTTGCTACGAAAACCATACTGCCGGTCATTGAGAAGTTTTCGTGAGTCAAGATATTTCATAAGCTGACGATTTATCAGCGTTTCCATGACCTTGGAAAGAAGGGGCGTAAGTGCAATGGGTCGGTAATTGGTCGGAGAGGAAAATTCGCCTTTTTTAGGGACAGGCTGGACAAATGCTGTTTTCCATCTTCTCGGAAAGAGTCCAGAAGAGTAGGACAGACAGAAAAGCTTACGCAGAGGTTTTGCCAGCGAAGAAGAACACCTCTTCAGAACAATTGGGGATATACCATCTGGACCAGCGGATTTGTGAAAGTTAGATATTGACGCCGGCACTACCGGCATTTATTTTGCTTAATACAAGCACTTAAACAATCTAAACTTAAAACTAAGACTTAAAAACTAAAGGCAAATACGATAGGAGAGGAGAGGTAAGGCAGGAAGGCAAGGTCGAGATATGGTTATTCGGTATTGGGGCGATGCAGAAGGTTGTTTCGAAGGGAGGTTCTGCTGCAGTGGAAGTCAAAAGTATTTTCCGTATTGTTGGCCAAACGCAGCATTCTAGACAGTGGTGCGTTAAAACCATAATTAGTGCGATGAGGAAAAAGACGGAAGAGTGGAATAGACCTTAGATTACGGGGATTGGTATTAAATGAGATTAGTTCAAGAAGCGCGGGGCAGTCAATGTAACCAGTAATTAGCTGATGAAGGAAGAGTATGTCAGCAATTTTGCGACGATCTTCGAGAGATTGGAGATTGATCAGTTTTAAACGATCAGGGTAGGGAGGCAAGTTGTATCTATCAACCCAAGGGAGATCGCGAAGAGCGAAACGGATAAACCTGCGCTGGACGGCTTCAATACGTTGGGTGTGTACAGCGTAGTGTGGCGACCATACCTGGCTAGCGTATTCAAGGATGGGTCTAACGAAGGTGATATAAAGTGATTTGGTAACGTAGGGGTTCGAAAATTCCTTGGACCAACGCTTCACAAAGCCAAGCGCAGAATTGGCTCTACTTATTACGTTGTCGATATGAGAACGGAAGTTAAGTTCCCTATCGCAGGTAACGCCTAAGTCTCGCAAAGATGAGACTGATGGGACAATCTCGTTGCAGAGAAAGTAGTTCCTAGGGGTTGGTGGGAGGCGTTTACGAGTATAGGTGATGGACTGGCATTTACTAACATTTAGTTCGAGATAATTTTTCTGACACCAGACAGAAAATCTGTTAAGGTCATCTTGAAGAGGGCGAGAATCAGATGGAGAAGATATATATCTAAATATTTTCATATCATCGGCGTAGACAGAGAAATAAGAGTCTTTAATAATGAAAGCGACATCGTTGGTGGCCAGGACGAAAAGTAAAGGACCAAGGTGGCTGCCCTGAGGGACTCCCGAGGTGGCTTTAATGGGGTTAGAGAGAGAAGATCTAAATATAACCTCGTAATGTCGACCTTCTAAGTACGATTTGATCCAATTGACAAAACCAGGTTGAAAACCTAGAGTTTTTAACTTAAGAGTAATAATCCGATGCGAGATTTTATCAAATGCTTTGCTGAAGTCAGTGGCAATTACGTCAATTTCATTGCCATCTTCAAATGCATATAGTGCTTTAGAAACGAATTCTGTTAGGTTGGTAGTTGTTGATCTTCCTTTAAGAAATCCGTGTTGGTTAGTAGAAAATAAGGATTTGCAATGAAAAAACATCGAGTCGTACACTATGCTTTCAAAGAGTTTCGGTATGCATGAGAGTTTAGCTATAGGCCGATAGTTGGGTATTTCATTTTTTGGGCCTTTCTTGTGAATGGGGATGATAAATGAGTGCTTCCAAGAAAGGGGGAAAGAACTTTCGGATAAGGACATGAGAAAAAGAGAAGTCAAGGGTTGAGCCAAGTGCGTCACGCATTTTTTTAGAACAATTGCAGGTAACCCATCAGGACCGGGGGAGTAGTCATCCTTAAGTTTGTTAATCTTCTCCGTGACAAGTAGCGCGGTGATATTAACCGAAACTAAAGAAGTTTGGGCGCAATTGTCCATATAAGAGAAATAATTATGGTCGGGTTCGGAGATGCGGTCTGTAAACGACTGACTAAAAAAGTGAGCGAATAAGTTTGCGACAATTTTGGGGTCTGATGAGGAGGTGTTGCCGAGTTTAAGAGTAGATGGATAACTATCAGATTTACGTTTGGCATTTATGAAATGATAGAATCGCTTAGGATCAGTAATTAAACTGGATTGCATTCGGTCAAGGTAATCATGATAAAGAGCCTCGGAGAGTTCGGCGAATTGATTGTGTGAGTGGTGATAAATGGAGTAGTCATAGCCAGAACGAGATTTCAAGTATGCTCTCCAAAGTTTGTTCCTCTTGTTACGAAGTGAGCGCAATTGTTTATTATACCATGGTGGGGATGAAGAACAATTTTTTTGGAGCGAGTACGGAACAGTTTGAAGAAGGCAATCGAATATTACAGAATAGAAAGACGAGAGAGCATTATCCACAGTCACGCGTGCGAAGTTAAAATTAACATTACTGAGCAGGTTGTTAAGTTTGGCGAAGTCAGCTTTCCGGAAGTTGAAGCTGTAAGAATTCTGAGTATGAATGTTGGAATTCATGTCACCATAGGAAAATGAAAGAAAGAGGGGTGGATGGTAGTGGTCTAGAGTAGAGAGAAGGTGACTACTTTCTGTAACAATACAATTATCAGCATCGGTTGAGAAAATGAGATCAAGTTGTCTGCCAAGGTTATTAGTTACGCCACTGATTTGATAGAGGCCAGAGTTGGAGAGACAATCGACGAAAATTATTTCTTTTTCTGAGGTTGCATTTGAGGTAACAAAATGAGACTCATCTTCAGACAGAGCCCAATGCAGATGGGGAAGATTAAAATCCCCTAAGATTATGACATCGTCGCTTGGATCAGTAACATCAAAGAGAGAGTCTATAGCATCTACAGCAAGTTGGTAGCCTAGAATTGGTTGGGAGGGGCGAATGTAACAGCAAAGTAGGTATAGATTACGCGTAAGGATGGTAATTTTGGCGCAAATAAACTCGAAATTTGCGGTATGCGACGTTTTATAGAGTGCTGAGTCGAAACGGTTGTGTATAGCCAGAAGAACTCCCCGACCAGAAGAGTCATCGTCTTTCTCAAGACCGTCATCGCGAAAGATGTCAAAGTCAGAGGTAAATAACTCGTTACTCTTATAAACCGATGAGAGATTTGTTTCAGTTAGGGCGAAGACGTCGTAGGGAAGTTTTTGAGAATTGAGGAACACAGTGGAAGTTTTGGTACGCAAGCCGCGTACATTTTGGTAGTAAATGGATAGGTGTTTAACAGGGCTTGTGTTCGCGTTATTAGGGCATGGCGTTTTACTGCTGGGTAGGTTAGGAACGAAAATAGTTTTTGTAGTTAGCGCGAGTTCTTTGTAGATGGGAGATGCGTTTCGATTCAACATGGGAGGCAAAAGTGGACAGATCATTAGCTACATTACTGGGTTCAAGATTGAGACATTCATGATAACGGACGAAAATCTGTTTGAGTTCAGCGGGGTTGGTTGGAAGCCCTTCTTGGTGAAGCGAGACCATGACATTGGTTTTAGTGATCCCGTCAATACAGACAGTGTCGTCTTTGTTGTGTAAGTAGGCTAAGTAGAGGCGCACATTATCATAGATCTTGCGATCTCGCAACCGTGATAGAACATAGCGATCAACTTCGCCGGATTCAGAAAGCTGCTTCGTAAGTTTGGCAGTGGGTGGAAATAATGGATCTAAGAAAGAGGGGGATGGTACAACAGAATTAGAGGAGTTAATAAGCGGGGAAAGTGTGGAAGAATTGGCCGAAAGAGAAGAAGTGGAAGAGAAAGAAGGTTTGGAGGGGGAAGGATTGAGGGTATGGGAGTGAATAAAGTTCGGATAATTGGTGGATGATGGATTTTTACCAGGAGGCGGGCGTTTATTTTTAGGGGCAGCAAAATTGGGATAGTTAGCTGGTGGAAAAGTTATTTTTGGAGCTGGGGTATTCAGTGGGGGAATGGGGGCGGGTGTGAGATCAAATGACACGCGCTTACTGATAGGCGATTTAAAGGTAGGGGGTCTTACAAAGTTAGGGAATATTCCCGTTTTTAGAGTCCAATTAGAACTAGGGCTGATTTCGGAGTTGGCGGATTTTGAATTGTGAGTGAGGGGTTTGCGGGTTGCGGGTTGTGGGATTGACTTACTGGAGCTAGAGCTTGAGTTATTTTTCTTATTGCTAGCCTGTTTCTTGTTAGGTTTTTCTGTCCATTTACTGACACGCATCTTTCCAAGGGTGAAGTTAGTACCAGTAGGATTGTGGAACAACCATTCGTATCTGGACGGGAGGTCAAATTTGAAGTATGTACTGCTCTTGTGGTGGGATGGCGCGAGCATTTTGCATTGGCTGATGATGATACCAAATTTCTTTTCGAAGAAATTCGTAACCCAAGAAACGTCAGCGTTAGGAGGAGCACCTTTGATGAGGAGGGTGGTTACCTGCTGGTTATCTGAACGCAATTTGTCCAGCCTTCGCCGCCACTCGGAAGGTGTCCATGTTGTCCCAAACTGTTTGATGAGATTGCGTGTGGCGGGGACGGGAGGATTAGACGCTGTAAATGCTGCAGACTCCTGGCTTGAGAGGGCGTTGGAAGAATTTTCGGATTGAGCAGTCTGCTGTAGCTGAGGAGGACGAGGTAAGCTTGAGTTGGCATCGGTTTCCAAAAGTTCGTCGAAAATTGAGGTGTTGTAGTCGACAATCGGTTTATGGATGCTGTGGGTTGGAAAGTCATCGATTTTATTGTTAACCGTTTCAATGTGATTTTCGATATCGAAGATTGTTGAACGTGTCGCTGTAAGTTCGTCACCGATCTCGATGATTTTATCGAGAATTACTTCGAACATAGGATCAGGCTGTGTGGGAGATGGTTGTTTGGTTGAAGATGTTTGAAGATGTATATCGATGTCTTCACGCAGGGAGTTTATTGACTCGGAGATTTTTTTGTTGGAAATGAATTCCTGGGCACACTTATTTTTGAGATCGCTTAAGGATGAGTTCAATTTGTCCAAGTTGGTTTCGAGGTTTGTGAATCTAGTTGAAACCATCTCGGTCAAACTATTAGTTTGTTTTTCTATGTTGATGAGCTTAGGAATGATGAGGTCAGTAGAGGACTGTAACGAGCGGCCAAGGTCATCAACACATCTAACACTACTCTCTAAGTTCGATAGTTTAACCGTGATCATTTTCGCTTGACCTTTACGGAAAGAGTCAATGGAGTCACTGAGGCACTTAATTGCTAGGAGCACATGCGAAAGAGAGATATTTTTACATTCTTCGCAGAAGAAAAGGAGGTTGTCGGAGAATTCTTTAACGAAAACTGTATTTCTTTTGTTTAGTCCGACACAACACGCATGAAAAGATTTACCACAGATGCCCTTACAAGCGACCCAGTCGGCATTACTATCGACGATTGCACAATTTTTGATACCGCAAGACATGACAATTGATAATGAACGGAAGAGTAAAAACAAAAAGAAGTGGGTCACGTTTTTAGAACGCGTCGGCGAAAAACAATTGCGAAAAAGTGGCGAAAGAGAAAAAAATTATGTGGGTAACTGCTAACGCGGCGAGAATTACCGAAATTAATAATAAATTAATTTGAGGGAGCACAAAGAAAAATGAACTGAACACGGTTACGGTCAATTGACAATGAGAGTTGAGACCTTTAAGAACTCCTGCAACTGTGCGAGTGCGAAAGTGGACTTGTCTCATAGAAAATTCGACGCTCTCAAGCACAGGGACAGACAAAGCGCTATCTTGCAATGTAGAATTGGCTGCAAATTGTGCAGCGAGCAGATTGGCCTTGTCTAAGGAGCTGACAGCTGGAATGTCATTGTAAATGAGCGTTGGGATGGCAGATGAGGCAGAGTTTCTAATGTTTTTGACGAATGACTAAAAATTTTTACTACCTTTGGGACACTGTAGTATTTTTTGCCTCAATTTTTGGTCATGTAGAAATTTGACACGTCGAATATGGGCGTTGCAGTCATTTCTTGCCTGTTTAAACTTCTTTCGGTTTTTCTCAGATTTGTTGGCTTTATAAGACCGAAAACTTACTTCTTTCAACCTGATAGCCTCTTTACAGCTCTGGTCAAACCATGAGTTTGTCTTAGGTTTAATGCTCTTTATTCTGTTAGGAATAAAGTTATTCATACCTAAGAGAATCGTGTCGGTGATCATATCAGCGGCGGCATCCACGTCACTATCGAGGAAGCATATTGACCAGTTAAAACTTCTAAAGAAGCTATTAAGGCCATCCCAGTTGGCTTTCTCGTAACGCCATACTTTTCTTTTGGGAATTTGTTCTTTAACTGTGTGGTCGAAGTACGAGAATTTAGCTGATATGATGTTATGGTCTAGGGCCTAGGGGCGCTAAAACATCGATGACGTATTTATCAGGGTGAGAAGTAAGAAACAAGTCAAGGGTGTTGGCGGAATGACTTGCAATGTCAGGTATTCGTGTCGGGTCATTTACAAGCTCAGTCAAGTTGTTTACCTCAGCGAAAAGTTCAACATACCTTCCTTCGGGTTTTGTCTGGCCAGAGTGTCGAAGCCAATCCGAATTGTGTATATTGAAATTGCCGCAATGACGATTTCAGTACGAGGATACAGCGATACAATTCGAGTGATGGAATCGGACAGCGCATCAAACTCGTTAAAGGTTGAGTTGCTGTCCGCACTGGGGCTTCTGTATATAAAACAGTAGTGAAGAATTTGCTTACGGACGGTGAATTTTAGCCATTTGAAGTTAAATTCCGGATTGGAACAGTGGCCATACTGTGATGGAATTTGGTAAGCAATATCACTACGGATGAAAATGGCAAGGCCGCGGTGGGGAAAGAATAATGGCACTAAGCTATATCCAGGCAGTTGCAAATCAGAAGATTCTTCTAGTACCTGTGTTTCGCTAAGTGCCAGAACAGCCGGTTTGTGGGAATAGGTGTGGGCATACACATCAAAGAAATTCGTCCGAAGCCCACGTACATTGGAAAAATCAACCCTAAATTCCCTCATCATTACAACATAAAAACACAAAAAGACACAACTCTGACGTAACTAAGCCAAGCCGCGAAGTGTAGATCCTAAGAATAGTTTTCCACAACAAGCTGTCGCAGGTGTTATGCCCAAACGACAGTCAGCTGTGGTCCGCTATTCGGATAAACACTCACGGCCCGCTATGCATCAGATGTAGTACAGGAACCGCAAGGGAATTATTAATCCCCTTGGCACGAGGCTCATTTTGTTCAACGGAAATAAAAAACCTGGAACCTAAAGGTATACCGAGGTTTATTAAGAGCCTCAATATAGCCTGGTTACAATTATATGTATGTATGTGTCAGTACAAAAGATCTTACAGGTCGCAGTGCATATTAAGGGCCATCGTATAGTATATTTAGTATACTTTCAGGGTATATTTTCTTAATCAGATCGTATATGTATCTAAATATCTATGTATCTATGTACATATATCTTTCTATTAAAAATAAAAGCTAATTATGTACTGTTCTTTAGGTTTTCTTGAACCTAATCACAAACAACATGAAAAACTTACACGCAATCAATTTCTGGCCAAGACGATTACGTGTTATTTTGAGAGCTTTAGTATCGTATTACCTCATAGCCTGACAAGAAGAGACGAAAAGGAAGCGCAATGTGTAATAGGAAATACCGGAAACAAGGATTTATTACAGTTTTTATGAAATTCAGTCTCGATAATTGAATATACAGTTGTACATATTTTATGTTATCTTCTCGTTTCTAAAACATTTTATACAGCGAACAACATGCGAAACAAAAAACTTCAATATCGTGTAGTCAAAAGATTAATTCATAATAAATCGATAAGGGTGAGTTAATGCGCCTTTCGAATCCACGGTTAGGTAGGGCAGGAAGTCGAAACATAAATAGTTCTTTCCATATACGAGTATGTACATACACTATCGTCCATAGGTTTCTAAGGTGGAAAGAAAAAAATGAAGTTCAACGTTTTGCCATAATAACTTTAAATAAAGAAGGGCATACATTTCATACTTAAATTATCGAAATCCACAATCCACAGGATACCATAGGTCGCGTCGCTTTTAAAAAAAAAGACAACTCTACGGGCCTGGAAGAGAAGCGCAAGATTCACATTAATATCAAAACAGAAGGAACAGACTATTACATTAATAAGCAAGAGTGATCGACGACTTACAGCTCCAGAAATCTATGCAGAGTTCAACCGTTCGCTCTCAAAACAGATATCAGTAGCAACGACAAAATGTGTTCAGCTGCCACAGCCTTTATGGTAGAATAGCAATTCGAAAACCTTTTTGCCACGACACAAATATTGGATGAACACGCATTACCATCGAGTTTGCGATTAATAAGCCCTGGATTCACAATAATGCAAGATAATGATCTCAAATACTCTTCCAAGCTTTGTTGAGGACACGTGGACGAGAAGTTTAGGAAAGAGTACTGGAAAAAATAAAATGGCCTACCCAGTCACTGTCCCTCAACGCGATGTGTCTGTTTTGGAACAGACGGGTTTCCAATATAGGAAATTCGTAAAATTTTTTTTTTTTTTTAATTAGTTTAAAATGGTCTAAAAAGCATAAAAAAAATTTTCTTGAGAGGAAGTTAATAATACTATAACAAAAAAAATTTTCGAAATTTTGCCTTGGACTATTACTTTATACCTATAAACAATTCAAAAAGAAGATCAATTAACTGTAATGTGATAAACAAAAACAAGAAAAGTGTTTTTTTTTTTCAATTATTTATTGAAATCGCCATAAACTTGTAAAATTGTTTTTAACAACTCCTTAAAAGGATCAAGTCTATTTTTTTTATGTTTCTCCTCCATTGGAACTCATACACCCAATCAGCAAAATTGTTCGAGTAATTATCGTTGTAAAACTCACGTTTTACAATTCGCCATTGGGATTCAATTCTTTGAGTGTGAGTTCCATCGGGTGCCACGAATGGATTGTTGGGATCACTATGATTGACTTTCTTGTGAATAAATCCGTGCTTAGCTAGGCAGTCGTACGCCTTCCAGTAATCAGTGTGAATTGTGGTTCCCGGATTCACGTTCTTTTTAATTAAAGGATCCTCAATCATACCTCACACCCAATGTCCATCAACCCGTCTGCCTTTATTGAATTTTCTACGTCCAAATTTGCTCTCATCGATCTGCACTATTTTCCCTGGCCCTCCCTCATTTTTCGTCTGACGAAAAATCTTCAACTTTCACTGTCTCGTAGGAATATTTCCTGGCATAGCAATAGATTAAGTAAAACATTCGATCCAATGGAATTTTGGCATTCTCAAACCAAGTTCCACAAGCGCGGCTTACTTTTTTGGTGGAACATGATGCTTTTATGCATCGAAACCCACCAATGGGGTTGTTTTGCTTATACAATCTCATAGAGCACTTGTGCTTATGGCACCACTTCGTCTTCGGCAGCATTCCCTGATTTTCGGCAAACTCAACAGCTTTTTCTTCGTCACCTAAATCAAAACTTTCCCGCGTAGAAGATTAGTTACATTTAAAATTATGCACAAACTACCGAATTCCTGGATCAGACGAGCTATATTCCACTGCTTTTTAACTTCTTCCGAAGTCGTCATCGTTTTGCAACTTGTTCTTCATTCGCACTTAAATTATCAAAAAATGCAGTACTTGTACTGGGCTGCGATTCTTGGGCCATATTAGTAAAATTATCAATACACCACAGTTTGCTATCAGAAAACGAAATGCATGCATTGCAACGGTTGAAATTATCATCGTCGCCAATGATATTAGCCGTTATTTTAATAGGCAATAAAATGCTGCTATGCAACTGTGTACAGTGTACTCCGTGTAATTAGGTCACATTACTTTAATTATTTTAATTTAAAAATTAATTAATGTTCAATATAATTTGGATGATTTTTGGTAATTATTTCGATAACGGTACTACATATGTATATCGCCAACAGTGGATAAGTGGCGCGCTTCGCGCGATTAATTTATTAAATTCCACTTTCCGGAGTGGTTTAGACGCTCACGCGACTTCGTCGCTCCGCTAAGGGTACGTTAACAACTGTCAGGCAGGCGCCTGGGGCAAACCTTACATATACATATATAGAAAAATGCCTGCTATCACGTATTAAAATTTCAAAAATATCAGAAAAAAATTTCCATTTTCTAAATAAAAACCATTAAAATTTATAATTTTTTAGTTTTAACACCCTGTAAAGAAATAAAATTATGTGCCTTTATGTTAAACTGGATAAACTTAGCACTTCAAGTCGACTAAACACCCTTTAGTTGAGTTAAAAAGGGAAAAAACATGCATTTTACTAGTCAAAACCGAAAACTTTAATAATTTTTTTAAAAATACAACAACAAATTTCCTCTCCAAAATTTTTACACAGGATATCTTAGAATAAACCATTTTAAGTAAAAAAAATAATTTTAAGTGCAAAGTCGATTTCCTTTATTGGAAACCTCAGCCGAACAAACTGAACGTAGAGTTTCAAAGACGTCGAAAGACAAATTTTGGAAGGTCCTTCAAGTAGCTTGGAGATAACATCGGAAACTATTAACAAGCTGATCGGGGAATGCTTAGATTGACAGTCAAAGTGGTACAAATATGAGGTGAATTTTTTAAATGAAAAAGACTAAAAGTTCTATGTCGATTTCTCTAATAGAATTAAGTGTCCGGAAACTTATTTACAGCAGTGTATATATGTACATACATATGTATGTATAAGTATACATAATATTTTGAGCCACATATTGGGTGTGTCGTACATAAACTTCACGCGGAAAAGTTCCACAGATCATTAAGAGAAACTCATCTTCAAATACATTACAATATTATTGTTACTTTTTGTTACTTTAATTTATTATTTAGGAATTAGACTATAGATTAAAAACATGGGGACGTTAATGATTAAGAAACAATTTTATTCCAACATCTATCTTATCATAATTCTAAGCTTTGATGGACGATAATATATTGTAATGTTACTTTTATGAAGCCAACTGACCAACGACGTGGAACGCAATAGTAAAACAAGTGATTGAAACACTTCTTAACTTTCATTTGGGCAAATAATAAGTCTACAAAGTCTCCAAAACTAAAGCAAATGACGTTTTGAGATCGTGATCAACCCAATTCAAATCTTTATACATAAGTAAACACTGAAGGTGAAAGGGTTGCGGGAGAACTGTATGCTATAAGTAACGAAACGTTAATCGTGATGTAATACGATGTCTAATGATAAATTGGAAATAATCACAAGATCGACTTAGAGTAGAGCTGGGCAAACCGTATTGAGTCTGAGTTTACTATGAACAACAGGATCACATACATATTTGATGCGCACAAGAATCAAGATCATGCAAATCAGTATTAATATGTGAGATAAGGTTCACAGACAATAATATGTCGGAAAATGGAGAAAAGTCGAACAAAGTGAAAGAAAAAAGTTCAAAGGAAAAGCTGTGGTTAGTATTATGAAAGCTAGAAACTACGCATTTAATATATTACAACGGGTTGTGTCCTATCCATAAAATTATTGCGGTTTTTGTTTTTTGGCATTGACGCATTGTTTTCAAGTGAAGTGGTTATGTCTTCAGTTTTGAAGTGCTTGTAAATGATCTTGGTGTAAACAAATCAGTTAAAACAGATCACTTTCAAACAGATGTCAGAGTTAACGTGGGGAATTGAGATTAAGGAGGAACTCTAGAGGAGCCCAAAGGGTATCCTTGGCTAAAAGGACCCACGCAAGAGAGCCCTCAGTCGCGGTGTCTATCGCATTATTAGCAGACATTGAATTTGTTCTCGGGTACAATGTCTATAAATAACTAGCTGACCCGTGCTCGCCTTGCTTCGCCCCCTTCCAGTTTTAAGACAGAAATGTATTCAGCTTCTGAATTTCCCATGGAATAGATTTGTAGGAAATTGGGATTAGTGTTACTTTCAGGCATTAATGTTCCGAAAAGGTGGTAAATTTGACCCTGAATCTTAAAAGTGGGCAAAAAGTTGCCTTCTGTTATGCGTTTACCACCAAAGGAGGTCATTTGAAAGGCTGAGTTAAACTTTCTAGGACACTCTAAAAAAAAAAATTTTACGAAGGATATGATCACCCAGCAGAATGCTCTTTGGTGGTTCCGCCGGTGCACCGATTTCTCTGAGCATAACTTTTCCTCTTGAACAATACAATCCATCAGATTCTTTTGCTCGCTTTTGTACACCACAAAACCTCAGACATTGTACCTACATATATGCGACTCCTTTTCGTATGAAATGAAACGTTCATATTGAAAACATGAATTTTTCTTTAGGCTCCACGATCGGACAACATTTTCACCGATAAGAACAAACCGTTCACTAACAGAACCAAGTCTATTACCAGTGGAACTTTGCAAATTCGTCAACCGAGACATCCGCCTAATTTTTGTATCTTTACTCCTTAGCCCGATATCAGACTTTGAATATCTTTTACTCATTTTAGTTGACGCCACACATTCGTTGGAATACATAGCAACTGATTCGGTTAAACTACAATACTGAAAATGTGCAAACTCAATATTATAACATGCCCAGTGGGAAGGGAATCGCTACCACAGCACACACAGACACAACATGCACGCAACTTATCCAGGATGCATGTATAACAGAAAAATAAGGAAAAAAGGAAAAGGAAACACACCCTTCTATCGCCAGCCACTCGCCTCTGCTCATAAATTTAGCGAAGAGGCAGCGAAAGGAGAATAAAAAAAAATTATTATCACCACTGAGACATGGTTGGGAGACATGATCAACGAAAAATTAATCAAATTCTAAATTTTACAAATGATATTTTTGATATTGCTCAGCTTCTAGATAACGTAGAATCATGATTTTGGACTTGAAATTTGCGTCTTTAAAAACTCTAAACGACAAAACTAATTTGATTAAAATCGACAAAGGCAAAGTTGATGTTATTTGTGTTACTAAGTTATTTTGTCTCTTTTCGTGGTCTCCCAAGCACAAAATTGTATAAGAAGCTTTATCTAAACCTGGTCCATGCGATTTCGAAATCAATAAAAAAAAAATCATTAAAATCGGTTCAGCGGTTTTCTTACAAACACCGGACAAAGAAATTTTCGTGGTCTCCCAAGCACAAAGTTGTATAAGAAGCTTTATCTAAACCTGGTCCATGCGATTTCGAAATCAATAAAAAAAAAATCATTAAAATCGGTTCAGCCGTTTTCTTACAAACACCGGACAAAGAAATATCAACTTCATTTTATAATAGTAGTAGACTAAGACAACAAATGAAAAGACAATACCGCGGTTAGAGTCGTAGAAAGCATTTCACAAGTTCGGGCAGCAAGAAAAGTCACTAACTTGTTCAACAATGCAATATTGTATTCACCAGGACCCTGGAACATTAATGAGGTCAATTGCAAAGAACATTCAAGTGTCTGAATGACTAATTTGCGGTGCGGTTAACGGAAACCTCCGATATAAGTGGTATGCTAAGAGAAGTGTCCAGTTTATGTCGGAGGAAATAAAAAAGTAGCATGAGCTTTGAGAAAGACGGCTCCTCAACAAGTTGAGTCATCTGCAAGATCCCGGCCAGAAGATCAATAGAAGGATCGACAGATGACTGTGCGCAGAGCGTTTAAATGCACCCCGTGTGATGTACATCAAGGTTTCTGCCAGTAGGATAGTCCTTGGAGTAGTGAGCAGTCAAGGTCATATTATGCCTCCATATTTTCCCCCACTGGATAAATGTTTTTAAGTGAATGCTGCTGGATTAATGAAGGTGCTAGAGATAGTTTTAAGCTCTGGATAGACGGTGTGAGTGAATGAAGACTATACGCGTTACAGCAAGAATCTGCGCCAGCGCACAAAGCCGCAATTACTCAACGGATGACCATCAATTTCCATGATCACATAGTACGAAACTTATGGACACATAACTCACCAAACCTTAATTCGTCGTCAGTATAGGGCTACGTTATAAGTACCATAGAACGAGGAGATTATTCCAGGGATTCAGAGGTTCGTTCTCTCAATACGATATCATCCAAGCTCTAATGGATAATATTGTCCAAGTGATGGCCAATATCAAGAAATACTTCATCGTCTTAAGAGTTGTTTTAAGGATTTATATTTTTTAATTCAAAAACGTAACAATAATGGATGTCATTATTGCATAAGAAATCATAAATCACTTAGGGAAAAGCAAAATTTAACAAATAAAACGCGTATCGTTTGCTGCATTCGAAGTGATATAGATACCCATGTTTTTATTTTCATTTCGAGGAACGTAAACGTTTTGCACCTTGCAAATTTTCAAAATTGTTTGAACTTTTACAAAATGATTTACTGATAAAGCCCCCAGAATATTGACTTAAATATTACTTTCACGTTGGAGCATTAGGTTAGGTTGGTTTGAAGTGGCTGCGAGCTAGGAGTCGCCGGCACGCTTAGACCAATGGTGATACCACGTGGATCTTGGGAGAATGTTTTTCTCTACCTACTCGTTAAAACCAATTTGAGCTTCTTATGAAGCGTAGGAGGCTCCTAATGTCGATATTCATCAGGTCGCCTGTATCGTTGTAATAGGGGGCTCCTAAGTGAAGCTTCCTTCTACGGGAGAGAGCTGGGCAGAAACAAAGAAGGTGAGGAATAGTTTCCTCCTCTTCTTCATCCATGCAGCTTCTACAAAAATCGTTCGAAAAGAGGCCTAGCCTTGTAGCATGCTTGCCTATTAGACAGTGTCCAGTGATGACACCTATTATAGTGCCGATATGCAATGTGTTGAGAGAAATCAAATACTTAGAGCGGTTTAGATCCAGCTTTGGCCAAATCTGTTTTGTCGCTAGACATGTTGATCCATTTGTACTCCCGACAGCACCCAGCTTAAGTTTAAGTTTGCGAGTAGCTACTGGTATACCTAAGGTGCCTTTATCCGGCAAGATGGGTATAGTTGTTCCTATTCTGGCAAGTTCATCGGCCTTACAATTCCCTGGAATGTCTCTATGCCCCGGCACCCAACACAGGTGAATGTTGAACTGCTTAGCCATCTCCACAAGAGACAAACGGCACACTAGGGCTACTAACGAATTTATAGAGGTCGATTCTAGGGATTTGGTTGCTGCTTGGCTGTCTGAAAAGATGCAGATATCTCTAACAGATATCACGTTTTTCTTAAGCCAAGACAGGGCTTCTTTGATCGCCATTAATTCTGCCTGGAACACGCTACAATGATTTGGAAGACGGAAAGAGAGCTTAAGGTTAAGCCTATCAGAGAAAACACCTGCACCAACTCCGTCTTTGGTCTTTGACCCGTCTGTGTAGAAGTGAATTGAATCATCCTCTAAAGATACATCGTTCTCCAATAGTGATCTGGAAGGAATGGTGACTGTAAAGTTCTTCTCAAAATTTAGACGTGGGATGGTGTAGTCCGTTCTTTTGGGTGGGATTTTGAGTTTCATAATAGAGGCGTGGCCGAATTCTTTTCTTGACCACTGTTGGGTAGCTTCAAGACGAACGGCTGCGTTCGCTGCCATTTGCTTACTAAATATATCGAGGGGTCTCAGATGGAGCAGAATGTCCAGTGCCGCGAGGGAGTTGTACGTAATGCTCCGCTTATGCACAGACAAGCTGTGCGTTGGACCTTACTTAGATAGTCGCGATTTATAGCTTTATCTAAGACTGTCCACCAAACTATTACCCCGTATGTAAGTATCGGTCTAATGACCGAGATGTAGAGCCAGTGGGTTATTCGAGGTTGTAGGCCCCATTTATTGCCAATGGCTTTTTTGCATGAAAAAAGTGCTACTGTAGCCTTTTTGACTCTTTCTTGCAGGTTAGGTTTCCAGCTTAGCTTTCTATCTAGGATAAGACCCAGATATTAAGCTTTTTCAGAGAAAGTTAAGCTGATACCATTGAGAGAGAGAGGGTCGACTGTCGGAATTTTATATTTTCTGGTGAAGAGTACCAGTTCAGTTTTATGGGGGTTTACACCCAAACCACAGCGACCCGCCCAACGTGTTAGCTTGTTTAGAGCGTTTTATAGGATCTCTTTTAGAGTATTTAGGTGCTTTCCTGAAACAGCTATAGCAACATCATCTGCATAAGCAATCGCCGTGCATCCCTCGCCCTCCAGGATTATCAATAGTTCGTTGACCACCAAATTCCAAAGAAGGGGGGATAGAACACCTCCTTGCGGAGTGCCTCTGCTGACATATCTTCTAGTGGACACTTCAGCCAGCTTAGAATTGATAATCCGACCATTAAGCAGTAGATTAATTAGTTCGCAAAGTGAGCTGTCCACCTTCAGGTCTGAAAGTGGATCTGCTATTGCTGATGTGTTGACGTTGTTAAAAGCGCCTTCTATATCCAGGAAGGCAACCATCGTATATTCCTTATGGAACAGGGAGTATTCGATTTTACGTACTAATGAGTGTAAAGCCGTCGCCACTGATTTACCTTTGCAATACGCATGTTGGGCCGCTGACAGTAGTTTCCTATCTATACTGTTGCGTAAATGGATATCAATCAATCGTTCCAATGTTTTTAAGAGGAATGATGATAGACAGATAGGTCTGCAATCTTTGGATCTGTATGAGAGCATTTACCCGCTTTAGGTATGAATACAACTTTAACTTCTCTCCATATCCTTGGGATATACACCAGATCGAGACAACCTTTTAATATTGTCTCGATCACCGGCAAGATAATGTCAGATGTCTTCTGCAGTTCGGCAGGTATTATGCCATCGGGTCCCGCGGATTTAAATGGTTTGAAGCAATGAATTGTCCAATTGAGTTTGCTCTGTGTGACTAATTGATGCAGATGCTCTATTTGGAGCCATATTGCTTACCGAATTGGAACTACCTGGGAAATGAGTGTCAAGCAGAACATTGAGCGATTCTTCGCTAGAAGTCGTCCAAGACCCATCATTTTTCTTAAGGAAACTGGGAGTTATTGAATTTGAGGAGAGAATTTTTCTTAGCCTAGATGCCTCAGACGCTTCTTCTATTTTATCACAGAAGAGTCTCCAAGAATTACGTTTGGCTTTTCTTAGTTCTCTTTTGTATATACTTAGGGATGCCTTGTACAAGTCCCAGTCTGTTGCAATCCTCGTACTTTTGGCATTGTTGAAGAGTTTTCTACATTTAGTTCTTAAAGGACCTAACTCTGCAGTCCACCAATTTTTCTTGCCTCGGGGGCGAATTAAGGGGCACGAGGAAGCCATTGCTGTTTTGAGAGCATGGGTGAGATTCTCAACCATGCTGTCAAGCTCTTGGGGGTTGCAGGGAGGATTAAGGTATTCTGAGGTAACTGATTTAATTACAGTTGCCCTATATTTGAGCCAATCAGTTTTACGATAGTTAATAAAAACTGGTGGTGGGCTAACGGGATCTACATATAAAGAAAATCGGAGATACCTGTAATACGTTGGAGCATTACTAATCCCACATATAGTGGATACACCAACATCCGAACTCCAAACATTTGGTCCATCGTAGAAGGGTAGTTGACATACGCAAATGCTTCGAATAACTGAATAGAATGATCCCCAGAAATAAGACATTTAGACATTCTACCAAATAGCCATAAAAGCGCACAAACTTTGTGTCCACCTGGCAAATATTTTTCTACCAAAAGTTATTTGGTTACAAAAGAATAAAACTCCGGAATTCATTCCCAGGTGAAATATTTCCAAAAAGTTTCAATCTCCACCAATTTAAGAGGAGAATCAAGAGGTATCTGCAAACATTTTGGATCCCAGAGAAGATTAAAATAAGAGAATTTACATAGATAGTACAACTCAACTTACATAAGTGTTCTGATCGGAGCCCTGTAGGTGATTGCTTAATAAGAAGGCAAGACGTACGTAAATAGATGACGATTTTCGCACAAATTGTAGAGACGAAGAGGAACAGGGGACGACGGTCTATTTTACTAAATATGTACATACATATTTAGAAATACAAATATGTACTTTGCGCTAAGGACCAGGATCTAGCTTCTCGCGACCATTCGTGTTGAGCGGGTTATATTTGTTCACACAAATGAAAGAGACCAACGGTTTATAGACATATCCAAAAAGTAAATTGAGAAGCTTCCTCATGACAGCTATTGCTCTCGGACGTTTGTCAGACATTCGCGAGAGGTGAGACCGTGAAAAAACTTGAGCCACGGCGCCCACAAATGCATATTTACCTTATTTTTATGATTATTTCTCGACTTGTAGAGAAAGACGAGGGATGAAGAGCTTGATTGAGCAGTACTGACCAATTCGGCCCCAAAAATTTGCCATCTGGTGCGAGCAAAGGCTAAACAATAACAGATGGGTTGATGCAAAAAAATTAGCAAGATTTTATAATACCAGGTAGAGGCAAGTATAGATTTATGAGTGCACCTTTGTATGTACGGAAGAATATAATACTAACAATTTATTGAGTGTAATCCTTTGCGTTAAATGCATTCGTCATTGTGGATCAGCGGCTTCTTTATGTATATGCGCAGTGACTTACATCGAGCTTTCGAAGTGAGTTCTTTCCCCATATTTGACATCGAGTTCACAAGTTTTAAATATGTACCATGTTAAGAAAGTTCTTAGAAAAGTGAATTAACAGTTTGAACTCATCTTTTTGCATGCGACCCAATGATCTTCACATGAAGTGCCTATGGTTGTGTTGCTTTTTTGTATTTAATGGGGTTCGATCATTGAACCTCCTGTTTAGTAATCTATCACACTAACCGCTAAGTCACCGTTAGCTTACATTTGCTTTGTATCAGAAGACATAACATATCTGCTAGGTTAAGAAGGGTGTGTGATGGATAGAACTCACCACGTTCACTCGGTGACCTAATGGTCCATTGTGAATCAACTCACTAAGGCGTGAGATCAATCAACAAAAATCGGCGTAATGAACTCTGTGAAAATCATATGTAATACCGTTCCCACATTAACAATCCATTTATAGTCAATAATGCCTGAATTACGAAACTCACCTGAGATGCATCAAAAAGTGACGCCTCTGGCAAGTCCTGCAATGATTCCAGAGCCTCACTTAACAGCTCGCTGCACATTTCTGTATCTTCTCCGGATCTCCATGCTCGTCGTAGAAATGCAAATGAAAAGTTTAAAGCAGCTCTAGTGCCCACACGAGCCAAGCCCAGTGTTGCACGTTCGTTATCCTTTGACGAAGCACCGCCAACCGTTAGGTCTACAGACTTGAATTTCCCCATAAAAGACTTCTCCATTGACGTGTTCCCTGGCGGAACTGCTGTTGTTATAGTCACTGTTGTTGCTACACTTGCATCTTGGCTGAATCGTTTAGACGGCACAATACCCGTCTGTTGCTTGCAACGTGCTAGAGCAACATAATACCGCTCATAAATGTATAACTGCTGCCGCAAATGAACTGACGACAAACAATTTCCGGCTGCTTGCAGGGAAATCTCATGCAACTCTCCTAGCAATGTCTTCAGACAATTTACTTTTTGCTCTTCATTGGGCGTTTGTCCCCATAGCCATGACTCAAACAGAGAATCCGATGAAATTGTATTCGAAACACTAACATTTGCAGTTATCTTTTTGATAGCCAAATCCGAGTCTAGAATACGACAAGAGCCACAATTACATCCAGACAATGGTCCGCAATAGCAAGAGCAACACAGGCACATGAGCTTCTCAACGCCGCAATAGTGTTTACCATCGTCGCCCAAGTACGAAAGGTTTCCGGATGCATTCAATACGGGCGCGGCCTGCGATGACACCAACTCACAATCTTGTATCAAGTTATTCCACAACACCGCCGTATCCTCCACATTTCGCAGATTCGATATTAGATCAGCGCGAAGCCATTTAGAGTCTAAAAATGGCAGCGGCCGCAAATAGAGCTCTGTTCTACTGTTTGTTGCCATTGTTGTCTGCCTTGGATGGACGATAGAAATACTACCCGTTCACGTGCTCCCCCACACCACTTGTGCGAAGTTTTCGAATATTTTTTTCTTTTCCCCCCTTTGATACAAAACGTAGAACGATTGTTTTTCTTTACTAAAATCCTCTCGAGTTCCACATTTTTCCGAAAATTTCTTAATTGGTTTCTTAATTAATATAAAATGTATTATCCCACCTCGCCACCCCCTTCTAAGCAAATGCACCGAATCCAAACGCACAGAAAAAACTGAAAATTATGCGAAAAAAAATTAAAACTTCAATTCACTTGAATGTTCTTTCAATGGCAGGCCCAGGCGACGATGACGGGAGGAGTTTGTAGTTTTGAGAAAATTCAATTTTTTCTCTTGTTCTTTAGCAGCACTTTTCAAAGTCGTTTTTCCATAGATTTTTCACTCATTCGAATGGATTTTTTTATTGCAAATGATTTGGCGAATTGTTAACTTTAGTCTGGATGTATTTAAATTACAAAATGTACGCATTTACAAGCGAGCAATAAAAATTTCACGGATAAGAGAGAAAAAATGAAATCCGATAAAATAACAAATATAGAACTGTCAATATTAGACTCTTGTGTATTTGTACTAGAGAACATCGGTTTATCTGTCATTATTTTGGAACGAGAATTTGATATAGATTTCAGTGATATCATTAAAATGTAGTATTGCAAATTCGAGAAGAACATATTAGAAAGAATTTGTTATCGATATGTGTGATGTTATTATGAATTAAGGCTGTGAATCATTAGAAATTCGAGAGCTATTCCAAGTTATTACATTTCTATTGGAAAAGACAGTAATGACAGCTCGATGGAATTATTTTCCAAGTAATCTAGTATTATATCGTATTCCAGATTTAGTCCAATTTGCAGTCAGCTGTTTTTTGTTTATAAACACAAGAGAATGCGTGCTTATTGGAAATGTTGTCAAACAAATTTAAGGTTAGATATTTTGCAATGCCGGCTTCTGTTCGGATTATTGGTTGTGGCAACTGTACAAAGTGAACTCACACAAGGTGGGATTTACTATGCTTGTGTTCAGTGCTGCCTACGAAAAAACAACTTTGAAATATCTCTAGGTTAAGTTAGGCCATGAGTCTTACTCATACTTAATATTACTCACTCACTTTAGCCCGGGTTAAAATTTAGATCCGGATTAAATTGAGTTTAAAATTAAACCCTAATCCATAATATTCACTCGTTTAACCCAAACTAAAACTCAGTTGTATAAACCTGGTTGGCGTTTAATCCGATCAAATTTAAACTGCCCTCCGGACACCAGTTGAAGTACTTTAACCTGGATTAAAACACAATTTCATAGTATTGACCCTTTTTATTCGCCACATTTGAATTTTTTTTTGCTCGCAGGAGGCAGGAAAAGTGAAATAAATATAAAAAGTAGCAAGAACCAAAGAAAAAATCATTGGTGAAGTTGAAGAAATGTTGATGTCTTCTTCGTCAAAAGACGAATTTCTGGAAGAGCTGATAGAACAGCAGATGGTGAACTACCGTCCTCGAATTCGACATTAATTAATTCGACAGTAACTACCATGACACAGGCCGAGGCATTGAATGATACATTGATTGGGCGAGCTTTACTTCGATCGCACACTGGATGAATAATTCAGCGTAAAATTGTGTATACATGAACCGATTTTCAGCGGTATTTCTGTTGTATCTCGAAATTGACAACTTGTGCGTGTACTGGTTTCCCCCGATGTTAAACCACTTTATCGCTGGATGAAAATTTTGCCCCCTTTCATACTGCACACTTGCCCTTGCGCTGGCCCATTGGCTCCCATCACATCGAGCGCCCTTCAGTTGTCATCCGATTTGCCTCTATGCTGTTAAAATGCGTAGACATAACCAAGGACAGCAGAAGACTCGTTTCCATCTGTGCAAAGTGCTTTTCTCTTTTTACTTTACCACCACCTTTCATTTTACAGGGTTGATCTATCGACATTCTCAATGCACTGAAAATTAAGAAAAGCTGCAAAAACACAAAACATCATATCACAAATAAATACAAATCAATTTCAAATTAAATTTTCTCACTTTCAAATTATTTCATGCGTGTACTCGTAGTACAATCAATAAGCACAAGATAATTGGTAAACACATGTCAAATATCTGAAATTTGACAATACGTATGTAGGTTTAAAACGGTTTAAAAACGAGTTTAATCTGTTTCAAATCCGCGGAAGTGCATCTTTAATCCACCGGCCTAATGCATGTTTTTGAGTGAAGATTAAATATTAAATTTTCGGGTTTAAAAAATGCGGATTAAATGGTCGGGTTTAAAATTCACTTAAACCTGATTTTAATCTGAAGGGAATAATACCGCCGTTACTGCTCTAATAAATTGAGAATGTTGGACTTATTTTTCTTTTTTCAACAAAAAAACATAATTTTTCAGATTTCCCTTCAAACGAACTCGTAAACTCACTTCATATGTTTTCTTTGGTCTTTCGACCTTAAATTTGGAATGTTCTTTTAATTCAAAGATATTCGAACTACGATAACTTTATTCGTTGAGAGCATTGTTTGGTGTTTGGTTGGTTAGAGAGGGCGTGGGCTAATAAAACTAAGATTTCGAACAAAACTCAGCCCATGCAGGACGTGTCTATCCAAGTATTTTAATCTCTGTTGCACGGCAGTCACAGCTTTTGGTGCTTGAGGCAAACATTATCATACTCACATCGCGGGCATCCGTGCTAGACGTCACTGGTACCAGTCTCTATGGAAAAGGCCGTCCAACTATCTTACCTGCCTTTAACTAAGATTAAGCGTGTTATGGGTTTGGCCTCTATTTTGTCATTTTCAACTTTTCCACGAGGTGCTATATACGCTTTTAACAACCCTCAAAGCTAAGCATATGGTTATAACTAAAGGATTGTTCACCGTACCCGCCCCTCTCCTCCCCAGTTTCTCCGCAGCTTTATTTCCTAATGTATTGCGATCG
The DNA here is from genome assembly GCA_946965025.1 of Blera fallax. NCBI lineage: Eukaryota > Metazoa > Arthropoda > Insecta > Diptera > Syrphidae > Blera > Blera fallax. Next base: position 21,815,452 of record OX337248.1, on the reverse strand, counting down.
CCAGGTACCTAGAGTAAGTTAACCTGGGAGAAAGTTCCCAGTACAATTATTGATCATTCTTTTCATTCCTTCACCAATTTCGCGATGGTTCTCGTGATTGAAATGGCTGCCTGAAAGTCCCAGCAGATAATTATCCCGTTAATATACGTTCCTACATTGAAAAATAATTACGCGCCTTTGATTATGGTAAGAATCTGCGCTAAAACACAGTCAGGAACCGTTTCAGATCTATGACAGAGTGCCAGTAAGTCGGATTTTCCATCGAGTAAATCAAATTTCAAATATATGAAATATATTACTATGGCTTTGGTTTAAATACATCTAAAGCACCAAAAGGTATATTTGCAACACAAAAATATCTTGATATAAATTTTCTTTATCCTATGTCCTGACATAATTATGGCCTAAAACGCTTCGTGCCAAGTTGTCTATATGTCTTTCCGAACACGCTAAGTAAAACTCTTTTCTATATTTTTCAGCCGTTTGAAAATTGAGGGATAGAGATTTAACTGAGTCAACTCCCAAAATCAGGAAGGCCAGAGTTCATAATCGCGTTCTTGCAGAAGCAGATACTGGCAGAGAAATTGCTCTGTTGTAAAAATTGTATAAATACTATAACAACCCTACTTCCAGAACAATTGATTTCAATCTGAAAAATATTTTCCTACAATGTAGTGACATTTGCTCAGTTGCCAGCTCATCCTTCTCTAGCTGGTCAACTAGCTCCAAAACTGCAAATTAACCATTAAGAGACTAGGAACTAGGAACTGGGAAGGATTGACTGAGAAGGAGAGAAAAAGAATTGGAAACAAACATGTTAAGACTAAGACAACCTACAAATGTTTTCTATTATTTTTATCATTTTAGTGGATACTCAAGTGGTATATGAAATCTATATGCTTTACCTTATCAAAAGTTGCCTCAAAGCATTGTGTATGAAACTAATAGTACTATCACTTGAGGAAATAGATGGTGGCGCCCCTAGCGGCCCGAGTAAAGGATACGTCGCTGAGAACCACAAAAATCTTACGCTCCTTTGCCTCAACAATTTGCACATGCACTCATTGAATTTTGTATACCCCGCTCAAACATCATACTGTGTTGAGTGAATATATCTACTTTGCAATGTGAATAACTCGCCGGCCCACCCCAATGCAGTGATACACTGCCAGTTGCCATGATAGGGTGCACACTCCTCGTGCATATGAATCCGAGTGATAATGGAAATAAAGCAAAAGGAATGTGCTAAAAAAAAAAGACACACACATAGCACATTCCTTTTTGCTTACATAATATTTCCTCTTCACCCTATGATCGTGAAGTCTGTGTGGAGTGTGTGTGTGTTTTTTTCATTGCGAATAACTCATCGATCTAAGTTATTGGCAGTGCAAATGCACATTGGGGATGAATGACAAAAAAGATTGTGTGTAAAGTTTTTTTAAGTTGAAGTTTTTTTCATTGAGGACAATCGGGTATGGTACAAATCGATGTTTTTTCACGCATTTTGTTTCGGTGCTATCATTTCGTTCATTATTATTTCTCATTTCAACAACTCGCATTTCATTTTTTCGCAGTTTTTATTTGGCAAATTTTTATTTAGGCTTGTAAGTATTTGACCTTAAAATATTCGTCATCCATTATTTCGCAATTATAATTTCGCTCTAACTGTAGGACGCGTAGCGGCGCCCTGAGCACCTGCATGTGAGGCCGAAGGCCATCCAGTGTGATATGTCCTTAGTTTTTCCTTTTTTTTTTGGTCACTAAAAGTAGCTAGGTCTTCTTTTACTTGACATTTTACATTCTGAAAAATTGTGGACTTACATATGTATCTCCCGATGGGATGGGACATGTGAAGGTATGTGAAAAAATCCATTCGAAAGCGGCATAAAGCCATAATGGCCGTATGACGCTTTCACATAGCGACGTATCGTGCTGAAGTTAACAACCGGCTAACAATGCGCGTATAAATGGTTTGCCAGATAAATCGCGGGAAAAAATGTGAATAGGACTGAAATAGTGTTACGATATTCGAGACCTTCTTTTCCATCGAATTGAGACGAAAAAGTGTACCACCAAGAGCATTAGCGAAACATGGAGGGTTTGTGAAAGGGAGAGTGACAATATACTTTCCATCTTTTTAACTTCCCAGTGGGAAGTTGTTGTAATGGGGCCGATTTTTTGAATCGCAGATTTTGACATACATATCTCCACGTTTTAAGGTCACCTGAATCCAAATCCAACGTTTTTACAGAGATGTCTGTGTGTGCGTATGTACGTATGTGCGTACGGAATTATCTTTCGCCTCGATTATCTCGAGAACCAAAGATGATATGGACATGGGACCGGGTTCATTTGACGCGTAATTACGTAACAAAGAACTTCCAGAAAAATCGGTCCAGTAGTTTTTTGTTAGTAAATAAATAACTAAAATAAAGGCAAACTAGCTGAATTTTGAAATTTATGATTTGTACTATTCATTCGTGCAGATTCTAAATACCTTCGTAGTGATTTTTTTTTAACCTTCCTATACCCGCGCATTGGTCTGTGAGACCGACAAATTACGCTTTTGGACAAATTTTAGTAACGGTGCAATTTAGCGCAGTGTACCTTATTTGTTGAATACTATAACTAATATAAACTTGTTTTATTTCGTTAACAATATATCACTCTACTGATTAAAACAAATTTCGTAAAAATATTCGAAGTAGAAGAGAAACTACGGGCTCTTGAATTTCGGTCCCAGAGACCGTGCGCGGGTATACGTGTTATTTTTTTTCACGCGGGTATAGGAAGGTTAATATTATAATTGTATGTTTTAGCAAAATTTTTATGAATGTCGTAGCAATTATTTAAAAAAAAAATATTATTAAAAAAAAATACTTATGAACAAAAACTAGATGAATGTGTAGAATTTTAAATTTATATTATCAAGCCAGGAGAATAATGAGATTTCGAACTAGCCAACTCGTAACAATTAGTTATAATAAAAAAAATTACGTTGATAACAATAATAATAATAAAAAATGGGATGTGAATATATTCTTCGATATAAAAAAATCAACAATCTTTTTGCAATTCAAGGTTGCTTTATTAATATGCAATTAATACAAGAATATTATGTTTGAGAAAACATTTGAGGTAATAGTATGATGTACATTTAACATTTAAAAAATAAATTATGACGTGGAACATGGTTGTAAGTAGAAGTTATTAACCGTAAAAGTTATTTGAAACAATGCTTTTTTTCATTTCTATAAGTACTTATAAATAGTATTTATGAAAAAATATTGTTATTTCATATTTTGAGTAATTTATGTAAAGTCGATTTCTTCCATTTTAAATCCGATTTAATTGCATATGTTGTGTATGGGCTGATTGATGTCATGAGAGCTTCATCAATTTCTGCTAGTTATTATTATTATTATTATTATTATTATTATTATTATTATTATTATTATTATTATTATTACTACAGCCAGGGGCAGCAATGGGGGTAGCCACCACACCCCTAAAAGCAAGAAAAAAGAGGCCCCGGAAGCAGGGCCACCGCAAAAAAAAGATGCACCCAGGGGTGGAGGTGGTGGCTGGGTGAAGAAGGGGGTAGAGGTGGAGAAAGAGACAGAGGAAAAAGAGGAAGAGGAGGAGGAAGAGGAAGAGGAGGTGATAGAGGAAGAGGAGGTGGAAGAGGAAGAGGAGGTGGAAGAGGCACAGGAGGTGGGAGAGGCAGAGGAGATGGGAGAGGAAGACGAGGAGGTGGGGGTGCCGTCTTCTATCAAAACTATTATGGATAATAATAATAATCATAATAATAATAATAATCATAATAATAATAATAATAAAATAAATAAAAATAATAAATAAAAATAATACTTATTAATTAAAAAATGAATATTGTTTTTTTATTTCTTCCCACTGGGAAGTTAGTCGTGTGGACCTTGCGGGTCGCACCCAGACCAATTTTTTACAAAAGTGATCCTGGATTGCTTTATCTTCGCTCAAAATAATTGATTTCGGATCAACTTCCTGAATTATCTAAAAAGCTTGCAGTATAGAATGTGCATACTTCTTAAAGGTCCAGGTTTATTTTTATTCAAGCCATGAACATACCTTCGCCTCGACTCAAGAGCCTCACAATGATATTCTATGAAAGTTAAAAATTGATCAATGCTAAAATACTCGGTATCTACGCTAACAGCTGACCAAGCCTGTCGAGTTTCTGTATCCAATTTTCCTAATAAAACGAATATCATCCTCGGATCACTTTCGAAAGAATTTAAAGAATTTAGAACTTATACTACTTCGTCAGCACCATCCGATATTTTACGCAGTGTTCCTACGTTTGAGCTATGAATCGATGGAAGTTGCATAAATGTTTCTAGAAGACTATTGTAATATGATGATATGTATCTCTTTTCCAATATTTCCCAAGTTGGTTCATAGGTAGCATCGGACACTGGGATGTGAGCAGGTAAATTTGAGGCTTCACCGCGAAGACAAGAGCGAAGCAAATAGAATTTTTGGACTGGCGACAAGTTCGACAAGTTTGTTATGAACCGAACTTGCAAACATGTCCAGAAACGGGGGCCAATCACGATAATGAATCTTGGGAAGAAAGTTCATTAACGATTGAAATTGATGTATTAACTGTTGGACTACAGGGATTGGTGGGGCCGGCGAGCGATTATCCGGGGACTTAGCTGCTTCGACCTTATTTCTACTCCGAATCACGGAAAGCAAAACCGACTTTACCTCTAATGCTTTGATTCGATGTCCCCGAATTCTGGTTCAGGGTTGACGTACCCATCTACATCGAAAAATGCATACATCTGCTCTTGACAAGTATGAAATTTCACCCACAACTCTTCCAACTTTTCAACGCCAAGTTGAAAAGGTAGCTTAATCTAGTCAACGAGCCTTTTAGATTAACACGGGAAGAATGTAAAGCCACGCTGCAAGAAACGACACTTACACACACACATGTACATACATATGTGCATTTTATGCCGAGTTCGCAGCTTTTAAGTTACATTAGAATATCTGAATTATACAGCGCCCTTCGTTTGTCGGTACAAAAGAGGTTTGATTCGAAAGTTTTTCTGTATAATTTCATACATCTATAATTCAAACAAACACAAACAAATCTATCCGTAGCCATCATAAACTCTGGCACTAAGCCCATCCACCACGTAATCTCACTACCACCCCGCTAGGAAAATATTTTTTTCTTCCCTCAATCAGACTACCACTTGAATTAAAAACCTGACGCATAACGCATAACATGCATCTACCACTCCACTCCCTAATCAGGAAAACCTACATCTTTTCACTGAGAGAAAAAAAAAAATATACATATAACTTATTCCATGTACATATCTTTTTTTCATCAGTTTCTTTGCTCATTTTCTTGGCAAAGTTATTCACTCAGTTGCGTAACATGTGTACAAAAATTCTGAATGGGAATGGAAACCCAAAAAAGATTTTGTTTACTTTGTTTCCACTCATCACTCACTCATTTTGTGATTATAACTCCATTCTCGGAGAGTAATAATATTTTACTTCGCTCGCGAAGAATATTGCTCGATGATAGTACTATAAGTTTCATATACAATGCTTAAAGTCAACGACAATATCCAGACTTTTTGGATTGAGCTGAATGTGTAATAAACGAGATCAGTGAAATTGTGAATATTGTCTTCTAAAGCCAGTTTGATATTCGGTAAATACATATATAATGTGTTTCCACCCAAGTCGCAAGTCTTTCATTTATAACACCCATCATAACTTTTGCTGGACTGTTCATAGTTGATATGCCACAATAGTTGCTCGATAAAGCTGTAATTTCTTACCATCCACCTTGCTTTTATCATACAATACTTACATACATATGTACTAAACAATTTGCCATTTCTGCTAAAAAATCATCTGTAGAATGTTTCAAGAATATATAAAGTATAACAATCTCGTACCTTATATATTTTGGCCTAGCACAGCAAAAGCGATTTTCTTAATGGATTGTTGATAAAGATGCCATTGCTTATAAGCGCTTGATTTTGGTAGCATTAAACTTCTAAAGATATTTAGAGACGCCCGACCGACATAGAGCTGCTATGCAGCCTTTTTGCAACTGCAATCTTTGTATTCTAATAGCGATATCCGCATACATGCATGCCTTGGCAGTAACACAGTCAAACATCCTAAGATAGAAAAGGTGCACTACATCAATCGCAATGTGAACAATCTCCTTTCATTATAGTTCCTTGTAAAACCTTTATTTTCTATTTTTCTTTTTAACAGAATCAGTTTATTCTAATTGATCAAATAAATAATTGTTTGAAAAGAACAGCTCAACTGTTTTCAGTAAAATTATGCAGCTTACAATAGACTCAAAGGGCTTTAATCTTATGATGTACAAAACGGTAGCATTGAACTCAGCAATCACGTTTCTAGTGAATTCAATCCATTCCAGCTGTTGAAGAGCAGTTAAAATATGATTTTCATAATTAATTGTCTTAGTTCACACTAATAATAGTTTCTTTATTGAAAATTTTCTACAATGTACAAGCCAAACTACATCATTAACTTACATCTTCTCTCTGTGAGTTCACTCCTTCAAGACAAAATAGGCCCAAAAACCTTTCGACGCGTTTTGCCTTAAAAGGAACCATAGATGCTGCAAATACCATAACCAAGAAACTTTCAAACTCTATGGCAATAATGCTCTCTTCAGTATCATTTGCAATGCTAAAGTAAAGTTGCCAAAAATTGTATAAAACCGTCATTACTATGTACGATCCTGATAGAATCCACATGGGATTCACACACAGTTGTAACTCCTCGAAAGACTTTCTAATACTCAAATACAGTTCAAAGGCCTCGTCCAAATAGATCTCCTTACCCTCCATTTGCTTATCGGAGCAGATTCTGTTGTAACTTTTCTCCAAGGCACCAAGTATGTTATCAAACATTGCCCCAATTACAAGGTAAGCAATTATCAGGTAAAAGTAAATTAAAGATGACACTAAAAGTGATAATCTGGCCAATTTTAGTGGAAGTCCCTTAAGCTGAAATGGGTCCAAATTAAGGTAAGCCAACTGCTTTATAATAAGAATCACTTTCACAGTAATAGTTATTAAGAACAATGCATCGAATTCAAAGTGGTTGCGCTTGTATTTTTTGTGAATTTTCGTGAAGGACTCGAGAAATGACTTAGTACATTCGATGATCCTCTTGTGGTTTTTACAATGGATGATGAAAAGCAATGCTGTTGAGCCCGTAATGTGCAAAGTGTAAATTGCATTTTGGATCAAAAAATCTTTACCAATGTACTGTCTGAAGGCGGTAAACCAAAATAAGGACATAAATGGGAAAATAAAACTTAAGAGCGCAAATACAAATGCAATACAAACTGAGAGTTTTAATGTTTTAAACGTTTTCGAACGAATATTGTAGCGCAGTGGGAATAAACCTATTAAGACAGCAATACAATGAAATAATTTCAATAAATTAAGTATAAAACGATTCTTTCGAAACATTGTGAAATTTTTTGACTGGAAAAATGTTTTCGATGTGAACTGAAGAAGGTTGTGTTTTTGTTTATCATTTAATAATATTGATGGTCGCTTATTTAGGCTAATTAAGCAATTAGTTGCTAATGGAATTAATTTCGTAAAGGTAAAGTAAAAGTTTTCAATAGAGAGCTTAAATGCGCAATGTTATTAGCTGAACATTAGCGTAGGGAATTCTAGGTCTGGCTGTTAACGTGTAATCTAACACTAATTCCTTTTGGAAGGAAGTTATTAAAAGTTGATCGACCCTGAAAAATTAGAAATATTTTTTGTTTGCTGCCATTTTTAGAGTTTTCTTTTGACTTCAGGTTTATAACGATACTTAGAGACTGAATCAGGGTTTTTGAAAGAGATGGTGATGGATGAAGCCTTAACGAACCAAAGACAATTCTCACACATTTTAGTAGAATTTTTTTAAACCCAATTCATAGAACTTTCAGACTCGTCTCGGTCGATTGTACTACCAGTAATCCCTTTTGATGTAGTGGTTTGAGAAATTAAGGTTTTAATTGTTTCTTTTTAAGCTCGGTGGCTATGGTTGCTGTTTAACAAAGTTAAATCCAAGCTTAAATCGAACAAGGCTGCTTGACCTGACGGCCTACTGGCCGAGCTATTCACAGCAACTGAAGATGACTAGATAGAGCGCATCTCCGTATCGTTTGCCTGATCCACAGCGAAATTAATTTCCAAACACTGCACATCAGTCGCCTGAGATGTAGGATGAATGAACACCAATCTTCCGGCCCATAGAGTCTTCGAATCGAACTCGGAGTGATAACGCAGTAGAGAAAGACCTCGCCTAAGGTGGCGTGCACAAGTAAAAAAAAACCTCAGCCGACCTAGAGTGTTCAACTGGAAGTAGTAAGTTAAGAATCGGGCTTTTTGGTTCAGGCCCAGGTCCACCTCAAACTAAATCGCCACTTAAATAAGTAATGTTGTTTTAATCATAGGCTATTAAGGAATGGGCAGCAGTATATACATAAGTAAGGTTGTTTTAATCATAGGTTTTTAAGGAATGGGCAGCAGTATACATAAACAAACATATGTATATTTATATGTAAGGAAAGTTTCACACAACACCTCAGGGATGACCCTTCTTTTCGTTATTCTGTAACTCGTTTAGTTTTCAACAGATTTTAAATGTGTTAAAGAGTTAAATGAGCTCAAATTGAATGCTTTTTTTTTAAATACTGAAGCGGTTACATCCTGGTTAGTGAAACTATTTCGTTCTATTGAGCTCAATGCCGAATAAATGTACTGGCAACAATTGAAACGTATTTCAATATCAATATCCGAATACATTGTACATACATAATATGCCCCAAGTGATACCCTGACACTTTGATAATAATTGTTGTTATATCTAAATACAAATTGATTTAATTGCCGCTTTACACGAAATCAGCACAACACATTGCAAGAGTGACAAATTTAATTCAACTAGCTTTCGCACGGAATACTTAAATCATGTGATTTTATAGTTTAACTATTATTAATTTTTTTCTATTTTTTAAAACGACTCATTTGGGTACCAACTTCGCAATCAATTCTGTGGAAAATTTCCCATCATTAATACATTTCCCGACGATTGAAATCTCTAAAACAATATAATTGATCCAACTGGATGCAAATATAAGTATAAAACAAACTGAATGCAACTCCAAGCGTTTAGTTTTCCTTTGAGTTTGTGTTTAAAAGGTTTTTGTAGAGTACTCAGAAGTGAAAATGTTAAAGTGGACAGTTTTACTAAGTTTAGCTTTTATTGCCTTTGCCGAGGTACGTTTATTTAAACTACGTCTTTGAATTGAATTTTCGTTAAAAGAAAGTACATTAAGTCTACGAGCGAACGACCAGGTTGTTTGCAATTCACCAGGCGAAGTCTTCTGACAATCGCATGGCTTTTAACACGAACCTGGAAACGCGCATTCGAATATCCACTTTGCTGAATCCGCGTTATTGTCGTAGTCAATGTAGTTGTCGGGGCTAAGCCTCTACAGATCGTCCTAGAACTTATAGAGTTCTTTGCACACGGAACCGCTGGCAAAGAATTGTTTGTTCAGAAAAACTCAAGATATGCTTCCTCCCTGTCCTCCAGCACTCTGAACATAACCGGTTAGACCGGCGTTCTCTGGGGCATCAGTTTTGTTTTCCAGTTAAGAGTTTTGAACTCAATTGTCTTACCAAGCCGTAGTACCTACGTGACTGCTGTGGTTGAGTAGTTAGTGCGTTGGATCACGGTCCCACATTTCGAGAATATGTAACAACAGTTCGACCTAGCCACTAGAATTTCTGATCTCGCAAATCGCGACCTGATTTTTTTTTTTTTTTTTTTTTTTATTAAATATAACCCTTGCCCATGTGGCAGACACTGCGACCTAGAAGATCTATTGTATCATAAGGGTGTTCTTAGTCTAAGAGACCGTCTACCTCCCTAATGAAGGATAGTAGGTCCTTAGTAGCAGAGTTTTTCATTTCTGCTGGCGTACATATTTCTTTATAGAAAATACGTCTCCTTAACCAATGTAATGCTGGGCAATTGCAGAGAACATGTTCGGACGATTCGTCCTCCTCCGAGCAGAACCTACATTCCGTCTCTGAGCCCAGGTTAAGTTTGTTAAAGTGATATCTCAAGCCACAATGGCCCGTGAGAAAGCCCACTAGCTTCCTGATACTTTCCTTATTAAGGTTAAGTATATCCTTATAGGAGTAGGGTCTGATTAGTAATTTGGATTGTCTCAACCCTGGGACATTTTCCCAGTGGTCCAGACGAAGCTTGTGTTCCCAGTTACTAATCAGCGCTGTGGCGAATGACCAGTTAATGCCACAGTAAGGTTCAGGTCCTATGAACGCAGATTCTGAGCCAGCCCTAGCTAGTTCATCTGCTAGCTCATTACCTGCAATCCCTTGATGGCCAGGAACCCATCCAAGTTTTACCTTGTTTAGTCTCGCCAGGGATTGCAGTGCATCGTAGCAGTTTTTAACTGAGATGGAGTCCACTAAATTGGACGACAGCGCTTTGAGTGCTGCCTGACTGTCTGAAAATATAAAAATTTTAGCGCCTTTAATACCCTTACTAAGGTTTAACCTAGCGCAGATTTCAATGGCATGGAGTTCAGCCTGAAATACCGTGGGACACATTCCCATAGGTATCGAGACTTTGGTGTTGGGTCCAAAGACACCAGCTCCAACTCCAGATTCCATTTTCGATCCGTCTGTGAACCAAACTAGACCTCTAGGGTCTAATACCGGAACACCATTAGACCAATTTGCACGATCTAATATTTCTACCTCAAATAGCCTACCGAAACAGTACTCCTTGACCATGGTGTCTGGGATGGTACAAAACATGTCTCTTTTGGGGATTGAGTCAAGAATTTTCAGATGTCCCACATGGTCACCTGATTTATACTTGTATTCTATCTGCAACTTGATAGCACACCTAGCAGCTGTCTTCTTAATGAAGATATGAAGGGGTGAAAGCCCAACGATTGCTTCTAAAGCTGCCGTCGGGCAGGTACGCATAGCACCTGTGATGCCGAGACAGGCAACTCTTTGTAACTTCTGGAGTTTAGTTGCCGTTGTCCGTTCAAGAACTTTCGGCCACCAGATGATGGCCGCGTATGTGATAATAGGCCTCACCATCATTGTATACATCCAATGTATCATCTTTGGATTTAGGCCCCAAGTTCTGCCGTACAGGCGCCTACAGGCCCACATGGCCTTATTAGCACGCTCGATGGCGAACTTGATATGAGAATTCCAGTTGAGCCGTTTGTCGAGGATAACCCCGAGATATTTGACTTCACTGGAATAAGCTAAAGTAGTGCCTTTGATAATGATAGGTCCTAGATTGACCAGTCTTTTCCTAGTAAAAGGCACTAGAACAGTTTTGCAGGGATTGATGGATAGTCCTTCTCTGCTACACCATTCTAAAACATGTAGTAAAGCACCTTGCATGACGCTGGAGATGGTTGCGCTGTGCTTGCCACTAATAAGTATCGCCAAGTCATCCGCATAACCAATGGCGGTATAGCCTAATCTATGAAGATCGACTAGAAGGTTATCTATGACTAGTGACCATAGAAGGGGGGAGAGAACTCCACCTTGGGGACAGCCCTTAGCTGCGGTCACCGACACAGAAACTCCTCCCGAGGAGGAAGTCATAATTCGACTTTCGAGCATGGCTCTTATCCATTTGCTGGTCGAATCTTCGATGCCTCTGCTACTGATTGCTCTCTCTATTGAGCTGTAGCCAGTGTTATCGAAAGCGCCCTCAATGTCAAGGAAGGCACATAGGGCTATTTCCTTAGAACCAAGAGTTCGTTCAATTTTCTTCACAAGATAGTGAAGAGCCCCTTCTGTGGATTTGCCCTTCCTATATGCAAATTGACTTGAGTGCAGAGGGGTAGACAAATCTAACCGACCTCTAATGTGAACATCGATGAGTCTCTCCATCGTTTTGAGAACAAATGATGTTAGACTTATGGGTCTGTAAGATTTAGGCAGCTCACTGGGCCTATTGCCCGGTTTGGGAATAAAGATCACGTTTACCTGTCTCCAGGTAGTCGGGATGTATCCCCAATAGTAGCTGGCTCTAAATAAAGCTATGATACCCGGCATGATGAGGTCGATAACTTTCTGCAAAAGTGCTGGAAAGATACCGTCACCGCCGGGGGCTTTGAATGGTTTAAAGGAGCTCACCGCCCATTTAACCTTATCTGGACTAAAAATTTTTCCGGATAAACTAATTGCTCTATTAGCAATACCGACCCTATGGTCAGCTGTGTTAGAGTACAAGTGTTGTACATGGGTGGACGAACCTGGAAAATGGACCTCAAGTAAGGTTTTGAGAGTGTCCATACGGTCCGACGTGTAAGTGCCATCAGGTTTTTTTATTAAGCCTACACAGTTAGTATGATCTTTAACGAGTGCCTTATGGATTCGTGCTGCTACTGGCAGGTCAGCAATGTTTTCGCAGCATTTTCTCCATGTAGCACGTTTAGATCGCCTCAATTCTAGATTGTATTTAGTAAGAGCGGACCTGTATTCGTCCCAGCTCTTCGTGCGTTTAGCATGGTTGAAGAGTTTTCTGACTTGCTTCCTAAGTTTGGCAAGCTGATCATTCCACCAGGGAACCTTTCGTTTACACAAACTGGTTTTATGAATACAGCTGTCGTGGTAGGAAGTAAGCAGCACATCATTCAATTGGTATGCCGCTCCATCTAGGTCCCCTATGGACTCGATAGGTGTAACGAGCATATCCAATTTTGAGAGAACAAGTCCTCGATATAAATTCCAGTCCGTTGACTTGGGATCATATCTACTAGAAGCATGTGACAGTTTGCCTTGAATGTCGAACCTGATGTGTTGATGGTCCGACAGCGAGGCTTCGTCAGAGACATGCCAATTTTCAATAAAATTAGAAATAAATGGACTAGCAAGGGTGAGATCAAGTACCTCTTCCCGAATCGCATTTATGAAGGTAGGTTTAGAGCCTCTATTTAAAATATCTACACAACTACTAGTAAGGTATTCTAAAAGACACTCACCTCTTCTGTTGATGCCACTACTGCCCCATACAACATGATGCGCATTTGCATCACAACCTATGATGTAGTGTAGGTTGTTTTTTTGGCAGTGCTGAATAAGTCCTTGGACCTCTGTGGGCGGGATGTTGTCGTCGTCGCCGGGGAAATATGCCGAGGCACACACGATGTTTTGTGTTCCCCTCTCGGTCGGGACTTCTATGAGTAGTGTCACCAGGTCCTTCGTGATGTATTCTGGAATAGGAAGAAAGTTTATATTTGTGCTTATTAAGCAGGCCGCCCTTGGCACTGGCTCCCCACACTTGAAAATTAACTTACTTGACCTATTCCGTAGACCTTTTAATTGTCCGCAAATAACCCAAGGTTCTTGGATAAGACCAAGGGTTATGTTTTCTTCGGCGAACCGCTTACTAAGGGTAGCGGACGCGCCCTTAGCATGATGCAGGTTCGCCTGTAGCACTCTTATTGTGCCCATTAATCCTCCTTCGAGGATCTGGCTTGCCGGAGTAATTGGGCCTTTTAGGACCCTTTCCTCTACGACAAGCAACCTGAGTAGAGAGACCCTGTGGTCTGCTTCTAGTCGGCTCTGGAACCTTCCGATAAGCGTGCCCAGTGGCGCCGCTTGACGGATGAGGTGAACCGGTCACTTTACCGGTCGAAGGGGCTGATGTTTTTCTGCTTTCTTTGCGGTGACCCATTGGTCCGGCTGGCAAATTAGCAGATGTTTTGCCAGAGACAGTGGGACCAGCATGCCCAGTGGCGCTGCTGGTCGAGGAAGTTGGTCTGCTTTTTAGGGACGGCTCCGGAAACATTCTGATCACCATGCCCAGTGGCGCTGGTGATGGAAGTGGCTGGTGTTGCTGCCTGTTCCCTGGGAGTTGATCCGGAACCGTCAGGAGTAACATGCCCTGCGGCACTGCTACTAAAGGGCAGGGTGGACATAGTTTCCACCGCAGGTAATGGAACAGCCTTCGCTGTCTCAACTGTACCGCTGTCCGACGCTGAAACCTTGTCGGTGCTCTTAAGGATCAGCTTGACATAATTAAACCGGTAGTTGATCTTGCCTTTTAGGAAGTTGAGCCTTTTCATGGAGGCGTCATCTATCGCTAGCACGAGATGAAGGAGCGCACCTTCCTTCTCTCTCTGTACGACCTTCCATGTGTTGGCCTGCAACTCAGCGTTCTGAGAAGCGATTGTCGCTAGGATCTTCGCAGAGGAGAGCTCAAGACTCTGTGGAAAGAACCCTCGGACGATGTGTGATTTCGGGAAAGACCCCTCTTCCACCAGCGTCACGTTCAGTCCACATTTAGCTCTAATCCTCTCAAAGTTCGAGCGCATCCACTCGGCAGTAGAACTGTCTGCGCAGATGAAGGTTAGCCACCCCGATCTGAGATGCGAGCCTGAAAAGGATGGCCACACGCCACTGTTGCTCATCTCAATCGAGGTGTCTATAACAGCCTCTTGGAAAAGAGCCATCTGCTCATTTGAGAGGGGCTGGGTTGATAGGTCAACCGGGACAACACCCAACCTGACAGCACTAGCCACTTGGCTAAAAGTGGGAGCATCAGGTGCAGGTCCTGCCTTGACCTTTTTGGCGGCCGAAGCCGGCGGGGTCTGATCCTCTGATCTAACCCGCTTATTTTCGCGTTTAGCAGGGGGGGCAGAAGAGGCGGGAGGGGCGGTTTTAGCAAAGATGAGAGCACTCTCCCTATCTTTACCTGTGCGTAAAGCATGTTTAAACCGTCTCTTCTCTGTTGAATTGAGTTTGACGAACCCACTCTGCTGATGCTGGATCTGTAGACCGTCTAGCATCTTCCCAATGGAAGAGCATCCGGATTTCTCCGAGACGACGCTACAGGCATCAACAAGGGTAGATGCGTCAGAATCTGAAGTGGCCGACTCCACTTCTACAGATCTGGGGTCTTGGGAGGGTTCAGATGGGGCCCATATGGCATCGCCTTCTGACTTCCTGACGTTGTTCGGCTGCTCAACAGCAGGCCGAGAATTGGAGGCCGTTGGATTGTTGGCCGATGAGAGCACTAAAGCTTCTCTAGCTACAACGGGTTGCTCGACAGCAGAACCCGAGGTTGATGCGATAATAGATGCATCGGTCTTTAAGTTTTTTATATTATTTTTATTAATTTTGGACCCACGAGTCTCCGGGAAAGGAGGTCGCCCATGGCAGAGCCCGGCATGCCACAGGAAGGCTGGCTTGAAACCGAAGGTAGCCAGGTATTCGGAGTTCGCATACTAACGACTAAGCACCCTCTTAGCCATGCATCCCTCAGCGTATGCTGTTCCACCTTGGATTAGGGATTTAATATTGGGGTTTACTCCCCTCGTCGCTCACTTTAGCCGGCTTACATGCCGTTGCCGCAACCGTTCAACCGGGGCACAGGAGAGGCACATAAGCACAGTAGCAAGTTCCTCGGCCGGATGGTGACTGCTACAGCATGAGGGCCGTTGCCCGGTGGCCGCCACGAGGAGGCAGTGAGTCTTCTTGAAACGTTTGCCTGTAGGGATCGTCCAACGACTTTACCCAACAGGAACGCACCTGGCCACCATCGCGACCTGATACTGCTACTTTGTCTTGTATCAGAACTTTTCTTTCTAGATAGAAGAAAGCCTCTGAGGGAATGAAGCCGTTAAGGCGCACTCTCTCATGGTACATACATATGTACATATCATTGGGGTAGTAGTTCCCAGAAATCAGGTTATTCATCGAGTTCATTGCTCATGCAATGAGCCTTCGAATCATTTTGATCAGGAAACTATCCACTCTTTTTATTGTATTCAGACTGTGGTGTTCTGTATAAATGAAGAAAAGCCCTCTCAAATACCCGAATTCTTTCCATCGAGCTTGCTCCCATATGGAACCACACGAGACAACTATAAACGAGCACGAGCCGGGTGAGGGTCATGTAGAAGATTACATTCACCCTTCCATCGAGTTGGCTGCTATAAAACAGTCTCTCTATAAGGACAATACAATTGTCCACCACTCGGATTTTCACTAAACTTCACTTAGGGACCTACTTCTTTGATGACATGAACGAACGGGCTATATCAGGTAAATCTCACGCTTCATAATTAGTTCTCGGGTAGCTTCCACCTGTATCATTATGCAATTATCATGGAGATATCGCTCGTCTAAGAGTGGCGGCGTTCAGAGTGGAGACAACCTAACCTAGCCTAACAAAACCCACTTCAGAAAATTAAAGTTGTAGTTTCCTTAAAACTCTCACTAAGCTTTCAAAGACCTTCCACCGGTAAGAGTGTTCAGCTAATTAACCTCAATTACTCCAGAAAAAGTTTCGAAAATTATTACATAATTTTGAAAAATAATAAGCCTTTTTCTTGAAAAGATTGTTAAATTCACTTATCTTCTACCAACAGGCAGGTGCGGTACCAGATAAAGATGCTCTTTTAAAATTCCTCCACGAAGCAGTAGATGATTGCTATGAAGATGATGAAAAAACGACTAAGGTCGAAGTCACTGATGGTGCGAATAGTTTAAAATGCACATTGCAACTTATAATTATGGAATAAATGTTTTTGTTTAACTTTAGCTGCATTTGAATCGTTAATTACAAGTGATTCAAATCCACCACGGAGCACAAAATGTATGCGCTATTGTGTTATGATGGCTCACAATCTGGTAAGCAAAGTTCAATGAAAATTATTCGTTGTATCTGCAATACGAGTATATCCTTGTAAAAAATGAATCTGTCTTTTAGTACAATGATGACGGAACCCTCAACACTACCCAAATGCTAGAACTTTTCAAGCATGTCTATCCCAATATCATGGATGACGAAAAATTGGAAGCAGTTACAGATTCTAGTGAGAAATGCACGGCAGAAGTCACCGTTGAAGATAGGTACGAGTATTTAAAGATATTTTAAAAGAAAATCTTAATTAATAAAATCTTAATCAATAATTCAAATATTTTAGGTGTGAAAAAGCGCATGACATGGCAATGTGTATGATTTCCAAGCTAGCGGATCAAGGAATCGATATAAAACAAATCTAAGTGAAACTATATGCAAGTGTGCATATTTACAAACTAAAATAAAATTTGTTGAAGTCTAAAGGATGTTCAAAGTAAAAGTTGGGCCAATGGGTATTTCACCATGAGAGTGGCGAATAAAATCTAAATGCAAAAAAAAAAATGTTTCATATTGACAGTCATTAACAATCTTAGTCAGGGATACTCGGTGGCACAACGTGTTAAAATTATTGAAGCCTTGTATGAAAATGGGTATTAAAAAAAAATGCATATCGCACATTGCATAATTTTTTTGGTGTTAATAATCGACCAACTGAGCGTACAATTTTAAATCTGCACAAATTCCAAGAAACTGGGTCGGTAACAAATGTGAAATCATCAGTGCTGGTTCGTACAGGTCGATTGGATGCATGAGCAACACTCTTAGTTAGTAAGCTTTAAGTGTGTCAATTGTTTGTAGAGTAACTAGAGTAACAATGGTTCTTCAGAAGACCGCATTAAAAGAGTTCAACGGCGTTAATTCACAGCTGTGGGATGGCCAAGGCACGTCTCTAAATTGGTTGATGACACAGTTGCGGAACTTAGTGCGCAAAAGATTGCTTTACGGCAGATGTGGCACTATGCTCCATTCTTCTGTAGCTCAGACCCGAGTCGAAATCATTCGCTTTTGGCCACAAAAAATCAGTTAACATGTGACATGTCTTTGTAGTGCATTCGTTTCAACGGAACATTATTGCCAGCTTAATTTTTTTAAGAAATAAGGGCACTCCAAAACATGTCCGAACTTTCAGAGGGGGCAACATTGATTAGCGCCACTTTTCTGTTGCAGCCAAAGTTGATTTGGCCTCGGACAGCTACGATCACAAGAGATGAATAAAGAAGAAGCAAAGAAGCGCGCGATTAGAGAAATAGAAAGAAATTAGTGCAGAAAGTTTTACCAAAAGGTTAAGAGAACAAGCCAATTAGTAGAACTACAATCCATGCTATAGAGAGAACGCAGTTTGGATGGCGATATCTTAACTTAAGTCTGTCTTCAAACCAGGAACCACTACCATCGACCTTATATGATATTTACACTACAATGAGGGTAAAACAAAGTTCATGCTGTCAAAAAAAAATGACATCAAATATCAAACTCTCAGACAGAAATCACTCTTAACAGATACAACTTTGAGGTAGTAAGACTTTGTCTACCTAAGCTTCGCTTTCAGTTCAGAAAACTGAGATTGAAATGATCTTCTGTCCAATCTGCATGGACAGTGAGTTAACAAGGAGATACAATCATGAATTGTAGCGGGTGCAGCAACACTGATCTAGTAGAAGAGTTCGAGGCTAGGAGATTAAGTGTAGGTAGATAAACATCAGCACCCCGTCCCAGATAGTCTTCGCATTCGGAGTGCAGTGCGATCCAAGTGAGGAAATATTCAAATTTAAACAACATTGCGTTAGCGTTTTATGCATTATATATAAATAAGAGATACTTTACATAGGTGCTACTCCCAGTCTCATACAATGAGTCCTCAAACCATTTTCTTAATCAATTTAACAACAAGCAAGACTAGCAAGACTATTTGATGCTATTTGGTTGAATCTTAACTCTAACATCAAATATATCTACCGTGGAAGATGTTCTGTTAAACTAAATAGAATGATTCATGGAGAAGTCACACTTGATAACTGCGCAGACACATATACCATCTTCTTGTAACAGAGCATTTATAATGAGAATAAATCCCAGTAGACATTTTTCTCTTACAGAGCAGAATCATTAGACATCTACAAACATCTTAGGAGCACTCGAACTGTTATGGCATTATTTTTCTTTAAAAATGTAAAAACAATTAAGTCTATTCATATTTAAATTATAAATCAATTTCAGTTTAATTTCCTATTCGTTTTCTCTTTACTTTTTGTAAATGCATATGGCCGGTTGTAGAATCCGCGACATCTAGTGTGAATAATTTGTTACTTACCAAGCAACTCATATCAGCTGACTTTTGACATATCAGCTTCACATTTTATTTTGGAATCCCACGGCAACTCAAAACGTAAACAAATCTCTTCCTGAAAAAAATTCAGAGAATAAATCTACTGAAATGGAGGGCAAGGACAATAGATACAACTCGTAAGTCGACTAGGTTGTTAGCTGTTTGCCAAGCAGTTCATTGTTTTTTTTTTTTTTTTCCTAGAAAGCGCTCCAATATGAAACAACATAAGAAATCGCATTATCGCCAAAAACCCAATGCCCCTGGGAATGGATCTTCCAGCTCTCAAATTGAAGTCCTACGTGGCGTTATTGATGTAGCAGACTCCAGCGATGACCGTTTTAGTGTGCGATCTATTCCATGGTCTCCGAGAGCCATAGATAGTGAACTGGAGATCGATATGGACAATGAGCAAATGCGTGCCGGGGACTTCGGAATGCTATCTCAAATGCCAGCATCAATAGGTGGACACTTTCAGTTTAGCTCTGAGAAAAACTGGGACACCGAAGATATGATGCTAGATAAAACTGAAGCGAGTGAGTATTTTACGCTAGATCTGAATCTTTTGAACGCTGGCTTGCAAACGATTCCATATTACAAGCGGTTGGATTTTCCCTCTTCGTGGTTCACGAAATCTCAACTTAATGCCATGAATCAAGCTGCAGAGATAGCAGAAAAAAATTACCAAAGCGTTCTGAAAGACCATGAAAGCAATCCAAAAGGCAAGATAAGCAGCCCGAATAAAAAAGGGTCTGCTCGTTCCGTGCGCAGTAATGCTAAAGCAAATCCTCCCATAATTACAAGTGTCGAAAATAATTTAGTCGGCAATGATGAAAAAGATCAAGAGTTGGACGAATTATTAAATCTTACAACAAATGAAGTAGCAAAGGTAAACATCGATACACCAGCAAAAATTGATATTCAATCTTCAAGACCACCAAGTGCAAAGAGTGAAACAAAAACAACAGGAGGTGAAGAAAATAGGGAAGGAATTCAGCAGTGGCTCGATGATGTGCTTGAAGAATAAGCGATGAAATGAAATCAGCTTTAGTAGAAGTTATGTTCTGGGTGCACTTTTGGATCTTCCTGTTAAACTTCACTGAATCATTAAAATGTACTTTATTATATTCCTAGTTTTCTTGTACTACGATAAGATAAATATTTGAAATATTTCGCAATAAAATGTGCTTGTAAAAATGCAAATGCTGCATTAATCCACTGATTAAGATCATTTGTATATAACAAACTAACATGTCACTGAAACAACTCACAGGAGTTAAGTGTATTGAACAGAACTTAAGATGTGTACATAGTTTTAAGAGTTCCGGGTAAATTGTTGATAAAGGTGTTGAAGAGGACATTACTGAGGACTAACCCTTGCGGAAGTCCCTCTTAGTAAGCTCAAATATTGTTAATTGGTACCTGAACCTCACGCGATCCAAGTAATGTTATACAATTTTTTTTAACCATGTTAGCAACCTCTAATCTTATCCAGAATTTTTCATCCGGTTTGTTCTTTTGTAGCTAATTGAAGCTTTAGTTTTCCATGTCATTGACATGGTTTGATTTGATTTTTATTGAGTCTTAACAATTACTTTTAATTCAACGAGCGGCTATAAAGTATTACCTGCTCTTACGTTTACTTAAATCGAAATGCCACATGGCTATCTTTTGAAGAATTGTTTTCTGCTCTTGCTCATAAGCGTATTAACATTCGAGTACGACTGTTTGCCGTTTCTATATACATATATACATAATATACTTAACCTAAGTATTAAAACTATGGTGGTCAGGTTCGGACTCTCAGGGTAAAGTCCCTGGACGACCCCTAGTGAGTAACCGTGACAAGAAGACTCACTGCCTCCACGGGGCGGCCACGAATACCACAACGAGATAACTGGCCTAGTATTGCGGACGTGTACAACTGAACTTATGGTCTATTGCGCACGCCTGCGATGCACGGCTGGTGTTTCACGTCTGTGGCTATTCGGCTAAAGTGAGCGACGTGAGGTGTAAACCTCTAGAATAAATCTCTAATCCAAGGTGGAACAGCATACGCCAGGGATGCGTGGCTAAGAGAGTGCTTAGTCGCTAGTATGCGAACTCCGAATACCAGGCTACCTTCGGTTTTAACCAATGCCTTCCCGTGCCGTACCGGGCTCCGACATGGGTGACTCTTCTTTCCCGGATACTCGTGGGAATCATTGAATCTCTAAACAATTTAAATTTACAGACTGATGCCTCTATAAGCGCATCAACCTCTGGTGTTGCCGTTGGGCAACCAGAGGCACTCCCCAATCGAGTAGCCACTGGGCTCTCGACGGCCGACAATAATAATGCTTCAGAGCACATAACGGCCTCCGATTCGGAAGGTCTGGCCAAGTGGGCTCCTTCCGATCGTACGGACTGCTGTGACGATAAAACAGCAGCGGAATCGTACACCTCTGATTCCGACGCGTCCACACTTGTTGACACCTGCAGCGTGATTACCGAAAAATCGGGTTGCTCCTTCATCGGGAAGAGTTTAAGCGGGCTGCAAATACAACAGAGTGGTTTTGTGAAGCTGAATAGCTTCCAAAACAGACGCTTTAAAAGCGCCCTGCGGAGAGGAATGGACAGAGAAAGTGCTCTCATCCTGGCCAAATCCGCTGTCAAACACAGGTCAGACATGAAGCGAGTCAGATCTGAAGATCAAACTCCCCCTTCATCGGCCGCCAAGAAGATCAAGAGTGGTCCCTTACCTGATGTTCCCACCTTTAGCCAGGTGGCTAGCCTTGTCAGGTTAGGGATCGTTCCGACCGACTTGACCAACCATCCCCTCTCAACAGAGCAAATGGCTCTCGTACAAGAGGCAGTTATAGACACCTCGATCGAATTGAGTAACTGTGGCGTGTGGCCTAAGTTCTCAGGATCACACCTAAGATCGGGGTGGCTAATTTTTGTGTGTGGAGACAATGCTACAGCAGGGTGGATGCGCTCCAACTTTGAGAGGATCAGCACCAAATGTGGTCTGGACCTGATGTTGGTGGAAGAGGGTTCATTCCCAAAAACACATATCGTCCGAGGGTTCTTTCCACAAAGTCTGGATCTCTCAAACGAGAAAGTGCTTGCCACCCTCGTATCTCAAAATGCCGACCTTAAGGCCAATACGTGGAAAGTCATCCAGAGAGGGAAGGAAGGTGCACTCCTTCACCTTGTGCTAGGCATAGATGACAATTCCATGGCTAAGCTCCTCGAACTCAAGGGGAAGGTCAACTACCGCTGGGGTCAGATAAAAAGTATCCTTAAGAGCACCGATAAGGTTCCCTTTAGAGAAAGAGGCAGCCAGCACTCAACCTTCCACCGGAAATGTGTCCGATTGTAAGGATTCAACTCAGCCTACCTCAACTAGCTGTGCCACTGGGCCATCTAGCTCTAGTGGCGGTAAGACGACAGCGGTGTCTGTTCCTGTGGATCGCACCCACTCAGCCTCTATAGGCAATAGTAATGCCGTTGGGCATGCTACTGCTGGGGGTTCTGGGAGCGGCACTAAGGCTACGGCCACCGCTTCGTCGGTCCGCCCTAAGCTGCAAAAGAAAGGCACACAAACCCGGACAACTGGCAACGTAGCCGGAAATCCTCAAAATACGGCTGAAGTCAGGCACAGAACAACAGGTCATCCTGGACAAGCCGCCTGCCACAGTAAGAAAGGCCCTAAAAAAGCCCAATTACTCCGGCAAGCTAAATCAAATCAGCCATGATAAGCACCTTCAAAGTGTTCAGGCGAACCTGCATCATGCTAAGGGCGCGTCCGCTACCCTCAGCAAGCGGTTCGCCGATGAAAAGATAACCCTAGGATTGTTACAAGAACCTTGGGTCATTCGCGGACATATCAAGGGTCTCGGGAATGGGGTAGGTAAACTAATTTATAAACACGATGAGCAAGTGCCAAGGGCGAGCTTAATCGACCATAATATAAACTTTCTTCCCATTCCAGAATTTATAACAAAAGACCTGGTAGCCATACTGACAGAAGTCCCGACCGAGAGAGGCACTCAGAACATCGTGTGTGCCTCGGCGTATTTCCCTGGTGAAGACGACAACATACCGCCATTGGAAGTCCAAGCGCTCATCAGCTACTCAAACGTAGCAACCTTCACTACATTATTGGTTGCAATGCCAATGCTCACAACATGGTATGGGACAACAAAAGAGGTGTGTTTGTTAAATTATCTTGTTAGTAGCCATGTAGATGTCCTCAACAAAGGGTCCAAACCAACCTTTATAAATGCTATTCGAGTGGAGGTACTTGATCTCACTCTCGCCAGACCATTTATCTCAAATTTTGTTACAAATTGGCATGTGTCAGTTGAAGCCTCGATGTCTGACCATCAGCACATTAGGTTTGACATACCCGGCCAACTGACACAGGCCCCAACTAGATACGATCCCAAGTCGACGGACTGGACTATGTATCGAGAGCTAGTCTTCTCTAAATTGGATATGCTTGTCTCATCATTTGAGTCCACGTGGGACATTGATGAGGCAGCATACCAGCTGAATAAAGTGTTACTAACTTCATACCACAGTAGCTGATTCCGATTCAACACAAAAAAAAAATTAATATGCAATGTCTTAGCAGCGAATTTAAGTTTTATTTAACAATTTAATTTTACCCTCTGGTATCGGTCACGTCCAAAATCCAAGTGGCCGAGACAATCGACCATTGACCATCAGCAGCCAGAATGCACCAACGAAAAACAACACACACACACTCTCAACCGATCATGCACTAGCTGCGCGCGCATTGTGTGTGAATCGTACGATGAGTGTTGGCGCACACGGATTGGATGCTGAGGATGCATCGTTCGATTTAATGCAACTGCAACAGAGAGTAACAAAATAACGATATCGAATAAATTAAATAAACAAAGATAAACTAGCAAATTTAAATTAACAGAGAGTAGCAAAATAACGATATCAAGTAAATTAAATAAACAAAGATAAACTAGAAAAAATTTAAATAATCTCAAACATCCCGGCCCCCTGGAACAAGTTTCAGGACAATGGGAGAACCGCAAGTTTTGCTATTGGACGAACAAATAGTCTACGGTGAGTTCGGATAGTTGCCACTCTAATATTGTTGTCTGTTCCTGGATGAACGGCCTCTACTTTACCCAGAAGCCACTTTGAAGGCGGGAGATTCGGTTCCTTAATGATCACCAAATCCCCAATTTTAATGTTGGTCATCTGTTTCTGCCATTTGGAACGTTGTTGAAGCGTGGTGATGTATTCTGCTTGCCAACGTTTCCAGAATCCTTGGACCATGCTTTGTAGGTGAATCCATTGGGACAAGCGATTTTGTGGGACATCCAGGTAGCTCGGCTCTGGGACGGCTGTGTATGGTTCACCTATAAGGAAATGAGCTGGTGTTAATGGATTTAAATCTTCATCAGATAACACGCAAAGAGGTCGAGAGTTTAAAATCGCTTCGATCTGACTCAGAACCGTATAAAGCTCTTCAAACGTGAGTATCGTGGCTCCAACAACTCTTCGCAAATGGAGTTTGACGGATTTAACTCCAGCCTCCCATAACCCACCGAAATGTGGCGCGGACGGTGGTATGAAATGCCATGCAATGCCATCCATCGCAAGTGCAGCAGCAATGTCATCATTATAAGCTTGGGACAGGACGAGTTTCTGCATCTCATTAAGACAGCGACGTGCTCCTTGGAAGTTACTTCCATTGTCACTGTATACATTAGAACATTTTCCGCGACGAGATATGAAGCGTCGAAAGGCTGCTAAAAATGCATCAGTTGTAAGGTCACTTACCAACTCGAGGTGGATTGCCTTAGTGCTCATGCAAACAAAGAGTGCGAAATAAGCTTTGGACAATCTTGGTTTGCGACCACGGGAGAGTTTAATGGTAAACGGCCCAGCGTAGTCACAACCGGTGTTCGTAAATGGTCGACTTGGGTTAACTCGTTGATAGGGTATATCACCCATGAGCTGCGTGCTAGTAAGTTTCCGCTGCAGAAAACATGGTTTGCATCTGTGTACGATCTTTCGGATAAGGTTGCGGCTTCCCATAATCCAATACCGTTGGCGAACGATGGTGAAAGTTTCGGAGACCCCTGGATGAAGAAAAGTCTTATGTATGTCCTCGGCTATAAGAGAAGAAACATGGTTATTGGGAAGTAGTATAGGGTGTTTCAAATGGAAGGAAGCATTGGCATGCTTAATACGCCCTCCCACACGTAAAAGACCATCTTTGTCAATGAACGCCGAATATTTGATGAGTTTGGACATGAGTGGGAGATCACGATTTTTGAGAATATATTGTATTTCTCCTCCAAATTCTTCCTGTTGGGTACATTGCAGTATGTGGAGTTTGGCAGATCGAATTTCGTCAAAGCTGAGGCCATGAGAGAGTTTAACAAGGTTAGTAGACCGACAGTTTGACGCGAATCGAAGACAATATGCGAGAATCCTTAGCAACCGCCTCCATGAAGAACTCTTTTCGATGAGTTTCCTAAGGACATTCATACTAGCCGCGGATATCAGCACTTGCTTTGGTGATTGTTTTTCTTCCTCGAAAATTCTTTCTGGATCAGGTTGAGGCACGGAGAACCTTGATGCTGGCCAAAGTTCTTGTGGTAATGACAGAAAGGAAGGACCACTCCACCAGAGTTGATGTTCACTTAATTGTGACGGAAGGACACCACGAGATGCGCAATCTGCAGGATTAGATTCTGAAGCAATATGATTCCATGCATATCGTGGAATCTTCTCAATGATAGCAGATGTGTGGTTTGCGACGAAGGTGGTCCAGCGACAAGGAGGAGACGATAACCAGTGAAGCACGATTTGCGAGTCACACCAAGCAAACACTCGACAGCTAATTGGGATCGAAGATTTTATCATTCCTACCAAACGACAAAGAAGCAAAGCTCCACAAAGCTCCAGTCGTGGAATGGATACTGGCTTAAGAGGAGCTACCTTTGTCTTGGCTGCGATTAAAACGACCTTAAATTGATTTTCAGCAGTTTTGCAACGGGCGTAGACTACAGCGGCATATGCCATAGATGAAGCGTCGGAGAAGCCATGAAGTTCAACCTCCTTTAGTGTAGCAAACACGTTTCGTGGGACCCGTATACGCTCAAAACACTCGAGTTCGCTTTGATAGCTTGCCCACCGGTCCGCCAAATGCGATGGTAATGTATCATTCCAGTTGAGTTTAAGTTCCGATGACCATAGTTCCTGAAATAAGACTTTGAATAATATGACCGAGGGGGCTAAGAATCCTAAAGGGTCAAAGATGCGAGAAACTTCAGACAACATTGTCCGTCTAGTTGGAGGGATGCACAGAGGGCAGTCAGACATCCTGAACGAAAATTCGTCCATTGTTCGGCTCCAGTACATTCCAAGTACCTTTATCATCGACGTAGAGCGTTCCGTCTCGAACCACGAGAAGTCGCAGTCATCCTTTGGCAAACGAGCGAGTAGTGGCCAACAATTGGAGTTCCATTTACGAAGTTCGAGTTTGGCGATCGATAATAACGAAACCAATTCTGACTGCAAGCTGATGAGATCTTCTGATGAATTTGCTCCAGTCATAATGTCATCAACATATACATCATTCATTTACTGTTTTCCATAGTCCATTGCGATCTGTTTCAGCACCCGCACCGATAAGAATGGAGCCGATGCCGTCCCATAAGTGACGGTGCGTAAACGAAAATGGCCAATTTCATCCGATGGATTTTCACGCCAAACGATGAGCTGAAAGTCGGTATGATGATCGTCGACCCATATCTGGCGAAACATCTTCACTACATCCGCCGTAAAAACATACCTATGCTGACGAAAACGCAAACTCACTCCAACTAAATCTCTTTGAATGGGAGGACCGATTAGCAAACTGGAATTAAGTGAATTTCCAAGCGAATCTTTGGCCGAACCGTCAAAAACGACGCGTAATTTCGTTGTGGAACTGTCCTGCTTCAGCACCGCATGATGCGGAAGATACAAATGCTGCTCTGGTTTATTTTCCACTTCAGGTGATGGAATGCGGACCATGTGGCCAAGCTGGAGATATTCCTGCATAAACTTTGAGTACATTGTATGCAGATTTGGGTCTCTTTGAAACCGACGTTCCATGGAGTATAGACGACTTACAGCTCCTTTAAGCGAATTACCAAAGACGGGCGAAGGGGTTTTGAACGGCAACTGAACAACATACCTACCATCGGATGCGCGCGAGAATGTTCTTCTAAAATGTTGTTCTGCTTCATCGTCATTGTAAGATTCATCCTTAGGTGGTGTTATTTCATCCAGTTCCCAAAAACGCTGTAGCAATGTATCGACATCAAGTGTAGAATGGAGTGATGAAATGGACACATGATCAGATTGTTTGGAATCTAGCAACTCCCCTGTTACAACCCAGCCAAATGATGTTTTCTGGGCTACTGGCAATCCGTCCGATCCCTGAATTTGATCCCCTTTGAGGATGCACCACAACTTATCTGCTCCGAGTAGAATATCAACCGGACTAGGAGTATTAAAGGAAGGATCTGCTAGGTCCAAATTGCGAATATGCGACCAAGTGGAGGCATCAAACGATTGAGAAGGTAGGTTGGAAGTCAACTTACTTAAAACAAAGGCATCAACGAATATATGATTTTGAGTAGAGCGAGAACACAGCTTTATCGAAACACAACCTCTAGTGTGACCTTTTTCAGCGGATGACACTCCCATGATTGGAATTCTAGCATGCTTACGAGGAAGTCGTAATCTTTGAGAAAACGACTCGACAACAAACGATACCTGTGACCCAGAGTCTAATAACACCCTACAGCTTTGAAAATTTCCTTGAATATCCTGAACCTTAGCCAATATCGTGGGTAGTATGGTTTGCTTACACAAACCAATATCAATCGAATGATTATTGACAATTGGTGGAACAGGCGAAGATGGTGAGGATTTCGATGGATGTCGAATAGGTTTCAGCGGGGTGAAGTTAGAACGCGACGAAGAAGATTGGGTAACCGGTTCTGTTGGATGGACCAGCGAGTGATGACGCGATTTACATGACCGACAACGGAACAACGAACGACATTTGGTTGCAGTGTGACCTACTCGAAGACAATTGAAGCACAATGAGTTCGTTTTCAGAAAGCACCGACGCGATTCAATGTCTAACGCCATAAATTTAGAGCACTGGGGTAAGATATGGTTATCTCCGCACTTAGGGCAGAATGGAGTTGATTGTGGCGACTCGGCAAAATGTGATCGAATCTGTCCTTGCGGTTTGGTACGTGATACACTAGGGCGGGAAACCGACTGGCAGGCTTCTAACGCGTCACACCTTGATTCCAAAAAGGTCAAAAGTTCGCCGATCGTGCAATAGTCTCGCGAACCGACGTTCTCAGCCCAAGCCTGCTTAGTATCACCATCTAGTTTGTTGAGCAGCAAGTAAATTAACCACGGATCGCGAGTATTGGAACCAAGCGCATTAAGTCCGCGAATGACTTCGTCTGCGCCATCTGATATTTTCCGAAGGGTATTAACGTTAGCACTGTTTATGGATGAAAGCGATAGAAAAGATTGAATAAACGATTGTACTATTAGGTTCACTCGATCGTATCGTTTCTCCAATTTCTCCCAGGCTTCTAGATAGTTAGCCTCAGATATTGGTATATGCCTTATTAAATTTGCCGCATCACCCCGAAGATATGATTTTAAATATTTAAACTTTTGACTCGCGGTAAGATTTTTTTTATTGTCCACGGAACCCAAAAATATGTCGCGAAATGACGGCCAATCCTTATAATCTCCCGAAAAAGATGGCACTTCCAACTTCGGCAGTTGAATACCAGTACTTTCTTTCGATGTGGTATTTATGCTCTCTAAAAACGCTGATTGCTCGAGCGCGAGTTGCTCGACCATCGGACTTTCACGAGCAACAGGTTGCTTTTTCCGAATATGTTGCATTAAGCCCGAATGTGCATTGAAGAAACGCGTTTCGTAGTCACCGAACTCAGCTTCTGAATCTCTAAACTCCTCATCGGTAGAGGTTTGTAGGAGTTTATCATGAAAATTTGAGTAATCAGACCACGCTTCGTCTAGCTTACTCAACCGAATCTCCAGCATTTCAAGAGGAGTATCACTATCAATAGTTTCCACGAAAGATACTACGCGCGTCAAACGTCCTTTAGCGTTTCCTATTTTTAATTTCAGCGAACTCATACTGTCTATTAGGGAGTGCAACGAGCAACCGAAAAACTTTTAAATTACAAATAGACCACGCAACAAGTTCTAACACCACACTTTAAATAAATATTTTGCACCAAAATTTTAATCTATGCGTTTCGATTAGATTTGATCCTAATAAAATCCGACTAAGAAGGACCAATAATGATTCCGATTCAACACAAAAAAAAAATGAATATGCAATGTCTTAGCAGCGAATTTAAGTTTTATTTAACAATTTAATTTTACCCTCTGGTATCGGTCACGTCCAAAATCCAAGTGGCCGAGACAATCGACCATTGACCATCAGCAGCCAGAATGCACCCACGAAAAACAACACACACACACTCTCAACCGATCATGCACTAGCTGCGTGCGCATTGTGTGTGAATCGTACGATGAGTGTTGGCGCACGCGGATTGGATGCTGAGGATGCATCGTTCGATTTAATGCAACTGCACCGGAGTGGTGTGATACAAATTATACAGCGAGTAACAAGTTATTCTTAAAAATTAACAGAGAGTAACAAAATAACGATATCGAATAAATTAAATAAACAAAGATAAACTAGCAAATTTAAATTAACAGAGAGTAGCACGATATAACGATATCAAATAAATTAAATAAACAAAGATAAACTAGAAAAAATTTAAATAATCTCAAACAGTAGCTGTGTCAGTAAAACCAGCCCGAGCAAACGAAAGGTTCCCTGGTGGAATGGCCAGCTTGCTAAACTTCGGAAGAAGGCTAGGAAACTCTTTAATCGAATTCAATTTAGAATTGAGAAGATCAAAACGAGCTGCATGGAGAAGATGCTGCGAAGACATTACTGACATGCCTGTAGCGGCACGTATCCATAAAACTCTTAATAAATATCATACTAACTGTGTGGGATTACTAAAGAAAACTGATGGTACCTACACGTCGGACCGAACGGACACGATTAACACCCTACTTCAGGTGCACTTCCCCGGTTCGACAGTCCATGAAAATCATGATAACTCTAACGACACTGACCTTAGGGTCTCCATAGCCAGCAGAGTTAACAGTCTATCTGGTAAAATCTTCAGTCCAGATAAGGTAAGATGGGCAATCGGCTCGTTCAAACCTTTCAAAGCCCCCGGTGGTGACGGCATATTCCCAGCCCTTATTCAAAGGGTTATCGACGTCATACTGCCGGCAGTTATCGCTTTATTTAGAGCAAGTTAGAACTGGGGTTACATCCCACTCACCTGGAGACTGGTGAATGTAATCTTTATCCCCAAGAGTGGCAATAGGCCTAGTGAACTGCCTAAATCATATAGACCTATCAGTCTAACATCATTCGTTCTTAAAACTATGGAAAGACTTATCGATGTCCATATTAGAGGCCAGATAGAATTATCAAATCCTCTACACTCAAGTCAATACGCGTACAGAAAGGGCTAATCCACTGAGAGTGCTCTTCACTATCTCGTCAAAAAGGGCGAAGAAGCATTTCAAACCACGGAAATTGCCCTATGTGCCTTCTTAGACATTGAGGATGCTTTCGATAATACCGGACACGACTCGATAGCTAGGGCAATCAGTCGTAAAGGTATCGAAGATTCGACCAACCAATGGGTCAGAGCAATGCTAGTAAGTCGAATTATAACCGCCTCCTCTGGTGGTGTGTCGGTGTCCGTGACGGCAGTCAAAGGCTGCCCCCAAGGTGGGGTACTTTCTCCCCTATTATGGACACTAGTCATAGACGATCTTTTAGTCAGTCTCCAGAAACTAGGCTATAGCGCCATTGGTTATGCAGATGACCTGGCGATCATTTGTAGTGGCAAGCTTAACGCAACCATTACTAGAGGCATGCAGAACGCATTGCTTCACGTCTTAGAATGGTGCACTTCTGAAGGATTATCTATTAATCCCAGCAAAACTATTCTACTGCCTTTTACTAGAAAGAGACTGGTTAGCCTTGAACCTATCACCTTAAATGACACCACTTTGCCTTATTCCAATGAAGTCAAATACCTCGGTATTATCCTAGATAGAAAACTCAATTGGAACTCTCACATCAAGTCAGCCACAGAGCGTGCCACTAGAGCCATATGGGCCAGTAGGCGCCTCTATGGCAGAACTTGGGGGCTTAACCCCAAAATGATATATTGGCTTTATATCATGATGGTTAGACCTATCATTACGTATGCTGCTGTTGTCTGGTGGCCTAAAACCCTCGAACAAACAGCGGCTAATAAGCTCCAGAAACTACAGCGTATTGCCTGCCTAGGTATTACAGGTGCAATGCGCACCTGCCCAACTATAGCACTAGAGGCTTTAATTGGACTTACACCCCTACACATCTTCATTAGGAAGACGGCTGCTAGATGCGCTATCAAACTGCAGCTGGAACTTTAGTATAAAACAGATGGCCACTTGGGACACCTGAAAATACTTAACTCAATCCCAAATATAGAAATGTTTCTGTCCATCCCAGACATTATGGTCAGGGAATACAGTTTTGGGAAACTATATGAGGTAGAAATTCCAGACCGTGCTAAATGGGCCAATGGGGCTCTGGCACGGGACCCTAGAAGTCTGATCTGGTACACTGATGGATCGAAAATGGAATCTGGAGTTGGAGCTTGTGTCTTTGGACCCAACACCAAACTGTCGATACCCATGGGAAGTTGTCCCTCGGTATTCCAGGCAGAAGTACATGCCATTGAGATCTGCGCCGACTTAATATTCAGAAAAGGTATTAAAGGCGCCAGAATTATTATCCTTTCGGATAGCCAAGCAGCATTACAAGCACTGTCTTCCAACATGATGGACTCTATGACAGTTAAATGCTGCCACGATGCCTTACAGGCCCTAGCCAGATACAACAAGGTCAAACTTGGATGGGTACCTGGTCACCAGGGTATTGCAGGCAACGAATCGGCGGATGAACTAGCAAGGGCTGGATCAGAATCCGTGTTCTTAGGACCAGAACCGTTTTGCAGAGTCAACTGGGCTTCTAAAAAAAAAAATACAAATTCTTGGCGCAACGGACCGAATGTGGTCCAGGGCCTAGCTTCTCGCGACCATTCGTGTTGTGCGTGTTATATTTTTCACACAAATGGAAGGGACCTACAATTTAGAGCCATATCCGAAAGGCAAATTGAGAAGCTTTCTCTTGACAGTTATTACTCTCGGACGTTTGTCAGACATTCGCGAGAGGTGGGACCGTGAAAAACTTTTTGGTGTTCTCTGGGATTCGAACCTCGAACCTCACGCTCAGCGATCCAACGCACTAACCACTTGAGCCACGGCGCCCACTGGGCTTCTGCCTTAGGTCAATTAAACGACTGGGAACATCAACTTCGTCTAAACCACTGGAAAAATGTCACTGGTCTGAGACAATCCAAACGTTTAATTAAGCCTTACTCCTACAAGGAAATCCTCAACCTAGATAAGGAAAGCATTAGGAAGCTGCCGGGCTTCCTAACTGGCCACTGCGGCCTGAGATACCACCTTAACAAAATGGATATTTGCCAGGACAAGGATTGTCGATTCTGCCTCGAGGAAGATGAACCATCCGAACACATTCTTTGCGAATGCTCGGCACTACATTGGTTAAGGGTACGTACTCTCCACAGGGAGATACTTACTTCAGTGGAACTCA
The DNA here is from genome assembly GCA_946965025.1 of Blera fallax. Classification (NCBI taxonomy): domain Eukaryota; kingdom Metazoa; phylum Arthropoda; class Insecta; order Diptera; family Syrphidae; genus Blera; species Blera fallax. The sequence continues at coordinate 21,782,480 of OX337248.1, read as the reverse complement.
AGGGATCCGCTACCAAGGATGTACTTGCCTTCATAAGGGAGGTAGTACGTCTTTTGGATTAACTCCAACCCCTCGATACAATAGATCTTTTAGGTCGCAGTGTCGATGCCATGCGGGCAAGGATTGTACAAGAGGAAAAAAAAAAACTTAAAACTAAAACAAAGGAGAGAGAGGGAAGACAATAGAGTACACAGTACTCAACTTTGTCATTCCGTCTCAGTGGAACGAGAACGCCTGAGAGCGATAGGGAATATCACAGAGTTTGTAAAAAAAGAGTAGCATTCGCTGAAGCGAGAGCACTCTCTATTTACAGATATGAAACATATAAATATATAATATGGGGTAAGTACTGTCCTCCATTGTATTAAAGAATAAAGTGATACTTGATTTGTTATCTTTCTTTTTTTTATTTTCTTTTTATAAAGGGTGAATCGTGTAATCCGGTAGAATGTCCGGTGAGTACAGGTTCCTTGAGTTTATCCACGATTTTGCCCTTGTGTGGCTTTTTCGTAGAAGGGCAGAGGAATCTCAACTGGTGTCTGATCAGGACTGGCGAGAGATATATTTCATTGTCCAATGAGGAACCGGCTTGTGACGCTACGATTTCCCTGACAAGTTCATTATCTGTATCGTTCATTTTAGCAATTGTTTTTTTTAATAACATAACTGAGTATCTTAAGAACGGAATGGTGTTGGTTTCCCTATATATAAAGGCGTTTGAGTAACGCTTGGTCCGAGATTCATAGTTTTTCCCTATACAGAGTCTAAGTATTTTACGTTCTAGCATTTCCCTTTACATGGCTACAGTGGGTGAGATGGAGAACCATATGGGAAAGCATAAGACATTATTGGCCTGATAAGTGTTTTGTAGAACAATAGTTTAACTCTCTTTTCCAGCAGTCTGTGTCTAAGGAATGGCATAAGGATGTTGGAGACTTTTCTCGCCTTGGCAACCACAAACCTCGCATGTCTGTTAAATTTAAATAGGTTAACGAATTGGACCCCCAGGTATTTTAAATGGTTTTTCACCCGGATATCATTGTCATTCACTCTCAGTGCAAGGTTTTTGCTTTCAGTTAATACCCCTGCTGGACCCTCTCCGCTGGCGTTTCGGAAGCAGATTAGTTCTGATTTGTGGTTGTTAATCCTGATCCCCCACGTCGGAAGGCGATTGTGTCATCTGCGTATAATAGGGCTGTTAAGGTAAGGTTGTTCTCCGAGAATACGTGTGGAAAGTCGTGGAGAAAGATATTATACAGGGGTGGGCCCAGAATTGATCCTTGTGGGACTCCGCTATCACACGCACATAGGCAAGATTTCGTCCCTTGTATTTGAACAAAGAAGAATCTGTTCTTCAGGAAGCTGTCCAGCAGGTGTACGATGTGATTCGGGAGATTAAGTGAGGCTATTTTTGATAAAAGCCCGTCCCTCCATACACTGTCGAAGGCTTTCTCAATATCCAGGGAGCACGCAACGATGCAGCGCTTCTCCCTGAGGTTGAGAGAGACTTCGTTATGCAGTTTGAGAAGAGCGTGCACCGTTGAGCGTGCCCCCTTCGAAAGCCGAATTGGTGATCCGGGATGAATTCAATTGGGTTGTCCTCCGGTGAGGACAAGTTATCAAGGATGATTCTTTCCAGAATCTTGCCAACGTTGGATAGAAGTGAGATGGGTCTGAAGTTGCTTATGTCGTAGCTGGCCGTACCTTCTTTAATAGGTAGTATTCTGGCCATTCTCCAACTGTTTGGGAAGTAACCATTATTTATACAGTTGTTGAGGATTACTATGAGGAAGCAGATCGCAGAGGCTGGCAATTTTTTAAGTACAAAGTTCCAAATTCCGTCAGGGCCGGCTGATTTTGGTCTAAGTTGGTTAATTTTACAAGTTACCTCATCTGTGTCCGTAAAGATATGCGAGGCACCTGGGTTTATAGCCGTGTTATCGTGGTCAAAATTAAAGATCCGTTCCGGCCTAGAATTGCTGATGTTTTCTAGAAGCCCGGGCACCCCCCAGGCTCATGTTTGTTTGTGCATTTAACACAGTTATAATTGGCGCAATTCTTCGCCAAGTGCCCAAGTGTTGACAGCGCCTACACTGTAACGCCCCTCTGTTACCCCTAGGTTTCTCCCAGTGGACCCTGGTATTAAGAAGGTATCTAATTTTAATGATTTCTTTCGGGCTGGTAAGGAGACGAACTAGGAACAGATTGTATTGTATCTGGTTCTGCTTAGACCGCAGAGTCTCGAACCTAGTGACCTTGTCAATGTTGGGAACCTTAGACTTTAATTCTTCTAAAATATCCGTTTCCGGATAGTCGGAAGTTAATCCTCTAAGGACAATGTTAGTTGTTTTGTCCTCCTTAATTGTATAGGAGTAGGCTTGCACATCATCGGCGCCCCTAATGTGTTCCATTAGTTTACGGTGTACCTCACCGTTATCTACGTATAATTTACTGGTATTGCCGCGATTCACCACTTTATATGTGAATAAACCCGAGTTTCCTCCAAGGTCGGAAACTAATTTACGAATGTTTACGTTCTTTATTACAATGGGAGGGCAGTACTTACCAATTACAAAGTTCAGTTGTGAGTCTTCGTTGGTGACACTTTCAGCTGGATTCTTGACTGTCCCACGTTGGGATTCGTTCCTGTTGGAATCCATGTTGACTTGCCGGATGTTGGAGTCGCTGGTAGGTGTTGTCTTGTTGGACTTTCTGTTAGTTGCATTTGATGCTGGGAGGAATGTGATGTTCTGCAGTGATGCAAAACGGTTTTCATCGCCGTTATTTAATTCCATGCTGACACATGGTTGTCTTTCTCTGGCTGTGTTTTTCTTGCTAGGTTTCAGCCAACTATTATTTGGTGTATGACCGGAAGTGCTCGGCTGCACAATGCAGGAGTCTATGCTATTAGTGACGCTTCCATTTTACGTAAAATCATTTTCCCCATTTTTCTGACTAAGCGTGAGGAATTGATGCGCAGCCGCCAGTTTTCTGCGGCTATGATTGACTAGATTGTAGGATTTAATCCTAAGGGCAGTAACTTGTTTACGTGTAGAGTTGGTTAATATTTGAAATTATCTTTACAACTCCTACTGCTGTCATAATTTTTTTCACTCATATCTAGTGATTTCCTATTAGCTGCGATGTTCGTTTTAACCGAGAAGCAGGAGTTCGTTATAAACATACACATATGTTTAGTTACCATTTCAAAGGATTAATGTCTAATAGGCTAGGCGCCGTAAGCTTGGTGTAATGTGATCATGGAAATTGATGTACATCCATTACTGTGTTGTTGCAACTTTGCTACGCTTGCGGGAAATCCTTTTGAAACACATATGGTCTTTTTTCACTCATCTCTTTATCCATGGTTTATTAGCGGTCTCTAGCACCTATGTATGTAAAATCCAGTAGTATTCAATCGAAAATCTTGTGGGAAAGATGGAAGTCGTAACATGACCTTCACTGCTCACTACTTTAAGAACCATCACATTGGCACCAGACGGGGCACGTCTAGAAAATCTGCACACAGCCATCTGTGGTTCCTCATATTGGCTTTCTGGTCCTGGTTCAAATTTCTTTCATCAAAAAATAATAAAGACTATCTGAATGATTCAAATACACTGAGCACGTACTGCTTTTTCTTTTATGCCATAAGACTTATATTAGAGGTTTTCATGAATTTACCTACTTTCTAAATGATGCAATACTACCGCGTCAAAGGAATTTACTTAACTAAATAGAACACTGCCTCTGTAAAGTAAAGCGTACAAGAGATTTAAGTTTATTTATTATTCGTTGGTCGCTGCAATTGAGGCTCTGTCCGTGTACTACGTGCAAATTTCTGCAAAAGATCTTTGGTTACGTCCGTAAAAGATCCAGTTGGGGAAGTTATTAAAATCACAAGAACATCCTTTGCCACCGTTTAACCATTGCAGAACGATAATTAATTATTATTTTGTTTCTAATTTTAAATGCAATAGATCTCAAAGACAAGTTGGTCCAAAAGTATAGCGCTACTATCAAGGCCTTGGGAAACATTATTATTTTGTGTTATTCGTGACCACCACCATAGCCCGAAAACTGACCCATAATTGGACAGACAAAATGCGTTCGTGGAAATCGTCTTTAAAAAAAATCCTTTCAAATATGGCTCTAAGCTGTAGGTCTCTTCCAATTGTGTTAAAAATATAACACACACAATACGAGTGGTCGCAAGAAGCTAGGCCTTGGACCACATATGTACGGTGTGTTATGCCAATTATTTGTATTTGTAGAATGTCCTTTGTCAAGAACAGCCGTGGTGGATATGCATATTATGTGTGTATGCTCGAAAAAATTTTTAGGTAGTAATGCCACGAATTGTTTTTCGGATTTTTGTTTAATTGTTTATTTTTACATTTTAGTTTCTTTCTGGCTTTAAAATACACGATTCAATATTCTTCTCATTATACAATTTAAATATAAAACTAAGTTTAGCGTTCGGTTTCCTTAGTGTAGAGAAGCATTAATCGCGAACGCCTGAACGCCTGAGTTCTACTGACATTTGTCAAAAACATATGGTTGGTGTCTTTTGACAAGACAGCTAACAAGGAATTTTTGGTTACGTTATTTCTCATATTTCTTTTACGCGGTTGTTTTGCTTTTCCATAAAAATGATATCCTTAAATAGCGCTTTTAAGGCGACAAATAATTTATCCCGTTTGATAATAATCTCATTTAGGTAATATGCTCAACTTTCATTTATACTTTGGAAAATCCAACAATTTTTGTAATTTTTGCAGACCAGGCCTCATTCAGTATCAACCTGCGGCTGGGGTTAAGAGCCTTGAGGAAAAGGTCGGACTACCGCCCAAGCCAAAGAAGCCACTCACGCCATTCTTTCGTTTTATGAAACAAATGCGACCAGTCGTTATGGCTGAGAACCCTGACCTAAAAGTTACCGACGCAGTTAAACTTATTTCCAAAAAATGGGAATCGGCTGAATCATCCCTAAAAGAAAAGCTTCAAGAACAATACAAAAAGGACAAAGTTGCATATGTAGAATCTCGTGCAAGATACGATAGTAAGATAACAGAAGAACAGCGTTCAGAGATAAAGCAGTTAAAGCAAGATGTTATTGCGACTAAGGAGAAACGTATGACAAAAAAGCGCATCGCCCAATTGGAACGTCCTAAGAAGCCACCATCAGCGTTCTTAATGTTTATTGCCAAAGAAAGAACATTAACACCTCAAAGTCCCAGTCAAACATACCGAGAGTGGCATGCCAAAATGACTGAGAAATGGTCGAGACTTGGCGACGCCGAGAAAGAACCTTATTTGCAAGGGTTCCGTGAAAAGCTCGTAAAGTACAAGTAAGTAAAAGTAAATATTATATACTGCCCTTTTGATAACTGTTTTTATTTCAGAGAGGATATAGCGGTGTGGGAAGAGAAAATGGTACGCCTTGGTAACATTGATGTTGTCCGACACGACATTCTGATTGATCCTCCTGCCAAAAGTAAATCAAAATCTCAAAAATAGAACTGGCCTTTCGCGCAAATATCATTCATGTCAGAATACTTCATCACTTTTTGTCATCTTTCAGTTCGAAAGAATTTTTTTTTTAAACAAAAACAAATATTTTGTTAATTTTTGCAGCGGACTCTAATAAAGAATTGACTGAACTTGCTTTTCGCCTTAAATCTGAGAAAAGAGAAATAATGTTAAGTAATGGGCTAGGGGTAGGTGAGCCAAAAATATATTTGGATACTTTGACTGTTTGCATGTTGAACGCGAGACCAAGTGACACGGCAGAACAATCCGGTCAGACCTCATTAGCGTCAAAGTGGACCCTGATGTAAGTTGGCACATAACTGATATCTGAAAATCAGCGTCAATGTAGTTCAGTCCCCTGTTTTGAAGGGAGTAAATGTACCTTCCATCGACACAGTTTATTACCCGACCACAAAGCTTTCAATGTAAATACATACGTACGTGTTACCATAGAGACATCTTGGCCCTTATTATCTCCAACATTCATTTTATGTAAGGTCGGTAGCGGTAGTGCCTTAATTATAGATACTACGACGTCAGATGTTTCGAAAAAAAAACTCAATGGAATGATTCCTAAAAATGTATGAGACATTAGGGTGCCCCGCTGGGAAGCGTTTGCGTCTATACCAAAACAACTTTTGTTAATGAAAAAACATACATACTTAGATATATAATTTGCAACACCACAGGGTTGTGGCGTGTTGAAAAAAATGCAAAAAACTTAATAAAGACACCAAAGGAGGCCAATACATTGGCCCAGGATCAGTTCATATTTTTCTGCATCCAACTTTATGCTTTAAGTCTCGAACTCCAAATCGTCTAGGTAGAATAGATGAAGATTGGGATGACGATAAGATTATATAAAATTTCTTAACCATACAATATTGGAAACTTAAATGTGCATGCCGACCTGTAAGATCTATTGTGCTGGCCTAATAGTTAACCAGGGTCTGAATTTGGGTTCCTGGTAAATCTCAAAAGCACTCTAGCTGTCACGATCTAAATTTTCCCTGGCTCCTTGTTAGTTGGATTAGTTTTGTTTTCTTGCGGTTGCATGGCATTCACAATTAAAATGTTCTGCCCAATATTTTTGCTCTAAAAAGCCGGCATGCAAATATCCAGGTCCAATAATTTTATTTTATGTTGATGGTACCCGAGTGGCCAGTGTCTAGTCAAGTAGCCCGCCAAGGTTCTTAAGATTATCTTACTGAGTTCAAAAAGCTTTTGCCTTATTTTGATAAAAATCGATAAAATTTTCGCTTGTCTCAAGCCCCTAAAATTAGCCTTCATTCATCGAATACATCGAATTCATTGCTTAGGATCAGCAAGAGTGCAATAAACATCTCTTTCGGCAGAAAATCTTTCGTTTATTTCCCTAAAAACGTTTATGTCCTGTAATTCAGACCACTACGAACCTCTTTTTGCCTAATAATCGTGTGTGTGTAGGACTTGAGGCCCTTAAAGCTGCCTGACCGTTTTGAAATCCATATGTAGATACGGATAGCTTTGATTCTTCTCGGAAGGCGTTACCCTGCACAAGCATTCTTCGACTACATCAATCTGCAAATGCAAAGAAGGCATTTATTCCTCTCTATATTTGGTGAACGTACAAATATCTCTAATTTTGTATAGCCGAAATCTCTTAAGCATGGTATCTGGGATCTTGAAAATTGGATAGCTTCGTACGTGCTTTAGAATGCTCAAATTGCCTATAAAGCCTGCGAGCGCTCAGTATAACTTTTTTTTTCTCTGCTTTATATAATTGCTACAGCTGACGCAGGGCCAATTTTCATAAGTGATAATAAAAGCTCCTTAACTGTTCGTGTGAAGATATTTTCCTTAGCGGGATCCAAACTCCTAAAGTCTCGGTCTGATACAATTAGTCTTCCAAGTTTTTTAGTGCAAGCACATACATACAAGCGTCTAATTTCTAAACTAAGTTGTCAAGCATCCGTTAATCTTTGGTTTTCCTTGACGTCTGTAAGTCCTGAAGCCAGGGGTTGTTGTTCACTACTTCGACGTTAGCAAACAAATGTACATTCACATGTTGGTACAGCTCGAAGACAACGCGGTGTATCTTATTCTCCATTTGCCCCCGTTGATACTTTTCTGCTTATAAATTAGCACGCGGCACTGATAATACGATAGAAAGAATCAACGTTCATAAGAATATCAATTCAATTCACTGAATTAGGATTTTTGAATACAATGGTTTTCCAAACCGAATTAACAGCGGTTTCCGAGTGCCTATTGTCGTCGCATCTCCACAAGAATGCCATTTCTTATGTATAAAACGTGATAGGTGCACTTTTTTGGGAACCTTCAGCGTGGGCATAATTGTCGCACAATCCACAATAAGATAGATAAAATAACATCGCAGGTCTCGGGCGCGTCTTTTATGGACAGACAATTTTAGCTGGGCCGTATAATAGCCTTACTTAAGATCAATTAAAAGGCGTGGGTATTGATTTAAGGTTCTTGTAAAATTACACCGATAATGACCAATCAGGTGGTTGGCTTAAGATTTTAGGTACTGAACCCTCGTTGAATAATCTGCAGAAGTATTATCCATATGCTCAGCACCTGCAATACCTATGTAAATCCCTTGTTTCCCTTCCAGAAACAAAGTTCGCGATAGCTTTTTCGCAACGAAGCCTTGAATAGCTACATAATACTTCTTTACAGCACTTCTCTTTTATCTTGTCAGCAACCTAGAAGTAGTCCGAATCAAAAAACTGACAATCCTGCGTCGATCGCTCTGTGGCCAATGGGGCTGAGGGTTTGCTGGTCTGCCGAAAGTCAAGTCCACTTATTTCCATCGTGTGCACATAAGTGTAAAAACATAACTAAATAAAAAAGCACTGGTTTTCCAATTCAGCTACATAATTGTTATTTTTATTAAAAAGCGAAAAAAACTAACACTTTACATGCAATAAATTGTTATATTGATGTAGGTATGCAGTTATTTTTCGAAGAAGGAATACCAATTTAGAAGAGTACCTGTTCACGGTAATGTTTTTGCAATTTATTTGCCCTTAAACTCAACTTCATCTGCCATTTAGCTTGAACTCGTTTCATAAGATGAATATCACGCGCCTTTCGAGCAGCAGCTTCTTGTTGGGTATGGGTCCATCCCAACGATCGATATTCCGAGAGAACTTTATGTAGCTTACGATTGGATTTGTGCACAGTTACAGCACGATTGGGATTCAATCTTTGTTTATAGTAACGTAGGAGGGATCGATGACCGATTACAGCACCGGATGGTAGGACCAATTGATACTCATCGCCATCTAGTAAATCGGGAACAACTTCTTCGTCTATGTCCATACCTTCCGCCTACAGAGACAAGAACAAATATAAATAGATTGCATTTAAATTGTATTTTAATAACTTACATTGTCGGGATAGCTGGAACTGTAATCGTAAAATTCTGTGTACTCAGCCAACGCTATTCCTTCATGCAACATTTGACAATGGCCTTTGTCAATCATATGTTTTCGCACTGCGTCCAGTGTATAGAAAGTCTTACCGCGATCATTGCACCACAGACAGATGAAGTGGTTGTACACTTTGTCGCCCAAATAGAAAAGGAGTCCTTCAATATCGGTACAGAATTCAGCGTCAGGAATAAAGAACGAGTGGGCTACTGACATGTGTTTTAGATTTGCAACCAAATCTTCACTATGTTCATTACAAAAGATGCAGTTGTTATCGGCAATTGGGTTCTCACCAACTTCTTCCCATTCATCTGAATCGATCTAAAGAATTAGAAAAGATTACATTTACTTGAATTCATTCATATTAAAAATGATCAACTTAGACAAAGTCTGCGTCGTGGAGCTTATGTTAACCTGGATAAATGCAGTGTTGAACCTATAATCCTGCAGGAAGCAAGTGAGATGAAAGAGTTCGCACTTAAACTATGAACCAGTGTACATAGACTTTTTAATGAAGGAGATTTAGAAAATATTGTCAAGAACATCACTTCCGCCCATATACCAGAGAAAAAGAGCAACCCACCCTACTTTCATATATGTACATATGTGTGTGTACAATTGTCAAAGTTATTTCTGTCAGAGAGCCAAACCGCACCATAAATTAAATCCCAACTTGCAAGCAGAATACCACATATCATTCACGTAGAGATCATGAATGTGTTTAAAAAAGTCTGTAACAACAAGGTAGCCGAGTAAGATATTAAACCCTTTAAAATAGCAGTTAAGTTAAAATGCAACTGTTTACAAAATACAAATACTTGGCGCAACAGACGTTTGTGGTCCAGGGCCTAGCTTCTCGCAACCATTCGTGTTGTGCGTGTTATATTTTTCACACAAATGGAAGGGACCTACAGTTTAGAGCCATATCCGAAAGGCAAATTGAGAAGCTTTCTCATGACAACTATTACTCTTGAACGTTTGTCAGACATTCGCGAGAGGTGGGACCGTAAAAAAAAAACTATTAACCACTGAGCGCCACGGCGCCATACAAATGCTACAAAGGATGTTTTTGCAGCTTCGTCAACAAGAAAATGAAACGAATACTTTAAATGGGGGCCGCATTAGACGTTACTAAGCTCTAAAGAATAGTCACTTAGATGTCAAGGAAATCTGCGGTTTTTTAGATATAGAAGGAACTCACATTGAGCCGACACGACAGCTCTGGGTGAACTGCACCATAACTAAAAGAATGTGCGAGATGCACCCTGTAGGCATGAGAATATGTGATGGAATATAACACTATTACCGTTAGTACATCACGAGGCTGTGGCTAAAGGCAAATGCGAGGAGGCAGATAAGACTTAAGTTAACAAGGGAATGGTGATACTTTATAGGCCTAAAACTTAGTCCTGCAATACGGCGGTGATACCCTATAATCGCTATGATGTCATACATGCCATCAGTTCTGCACTCATATAAAATAACCTCAAGAACGAGCGTTGTCCTGATGAGACCCATTTTCCTAGCGTCATTTATTCCTAAGGTAAAAAATCAAACACACAAGTCATTTGAAAAGAAACATTACCTTTTAGCACGCTGCCCTAGCAGACAGTGACCCGTGAGGACACCTATTACGTAGGCTTATCTATGACCGCTTTAGCATAACCAACCCGGAACTATGCTTCAGATCCAGCTAAGGACAGATCTATCTAGATATATGTATGTATGACACGTCGAGCCAGAAGTTAGTCCTGCTAAAACCGTCCAGCTTGGATAGATGTTTACATGTAGCGAAGGCATGTTTACAGGTTCTGTCATTTAGGCAGAATCCTAAGAGTCGTACCCTTTCTGGTAAGCTGATTACTCTTGCAGTTTCCCCGGAACGTCTGTATGACTAGCCACCCAACAGAGATGAACTACTAAAACTGAGCAAAGAAGCACAAATGTGAGTTCCAGCAATGCCATCAGCAATAAACCGGTTTTGTTCAAGTTACGCTAATCGAATCGACAGATGATCACAACAAAACACTAACATTACTTATGCTGCAAGCCAACATTTGTCTTCTTTATAAAAGTAATCAGATCGTTAGTCTTGAAGGCCTATTTAACTACCTAAGAATCTGTGGACCCACTGAGCTAATTGGTTTATCATATTATGCTACCAGTCATATAGTTTATAAACGTGTCAATTGAAAACCATGAATTTGAACTAAACTACCAAATGAGTCATTGGGAAAGTACAAACGATACTCTCAGTATCATAAACAAAGTAGCTTTACTATTCTAGTCATATGTAAACTTGTATAAAACCTACCTCCTCAACTTGTTCCTCTTCTTCTACAACCATTGGTTGTTGTTTTGGTTGCATCAAGCTCTTTGTAGTCACTTCTTTCGTTTCCCCATTTAGCTCATTGAATTTAGTTAGATTGTCTTTATGTTTCTTGCTATTCAAGTGGTTATCATGTGAACTTTGACTACCGAACTGTTTGCGGCATGCATTGCAATACAAACTTGTTTGTTTCTCTTCGATTGCAGCCGATTCAGCGTTACGCATCTGTAACACTCGATTCTGGAATTCTTCTGCAGTAACTGGGGGTAGCTCGGCTACTCTACGCTTCAGATTATAACGATGCCAATCGGTTTTATAATGGTCGCGTTGAATGTCAGCGTTGGCGAATTTAACGCTGCAATTAATGCAGGTAAAAGTGGACGACATTTCTAATTCTTCTGTGGGATTATCACTATATTCAGAGAATTTCACCATCAATAGGAACAAAATAAGAAACAATCAAAGCAACCCTATGCACGTTTCTTGCGACCACGATGAACTTTGACGTATGGCGAAATTGGTTGATGAAGTTTTAAAGACAGCCACCGTCAGCTGATGAATATTTAACGAAACACGTATCTTTACAGCGGTTGCTGGTCACAGTTTGTTCATCGTTCGTAATGATTTTATAAATGATTATAAATGATTTATAAATTGAAAAAAAGAAAAATTAATTTTTGGAGATACTGTTCAATTTGGCATAATTCAATTTTAGCAACGAACAAATGTTTTTATTTTCTAAACTCAATATATTTTTAGTTTTTTTTATTAGGTCCTCAAAATCCAGTGACTGGATCTCAAAGCCCAAGAGTATCTTTATCCATCTTCCATAGAGTTCATGCTTCATGACCATATAGTAGGACTGGGGTGCTTAAGGTCTTATATATAGAGTCTTTTTAGTTTTTGGGGATAAGACAGCCAACAGTGGTTGGCAGGAGATTCTCTTCTTTACTTACGTCGTTGAATTGATAGCAGAGAGTAGGTCTGTTCCCGTACCTGTTCAAAACAACGAAAATCTAAGAAATGTTACGAAAAACTACGAAATCCTGTTCCTGTACGGCAAAATTTCGTAGTTTTTCGCAGAAGAGAGAGCTCTCGTGAGAGTAAGAAATTTCCCCATGCTGCGAATTTCAGCCCAAGAAATTTCTGTGGGTAGATTTATGAGATCTGTCCAAAACAGCAAATATTTACGAAATCTTACGAAAACCTGTTCCTGTACAGCAAAATTTCGTAGTTTTTCGTAGAAGAGAGAGCTCACGAGAGAGTGAGAAATTTCCTCATGCTGCGAATTTTTGGCCCAAGAAGTTTCTGTGGGCAGTTTTATGAGATCTGTCAAATCGCCGAGATCTGTCAATTTAATTGTTGTTGTTTTTTTTTCATTGGTAAAAATTAATTTATTTAAGAAGAACATGGAAGGTTATCTTTGTTATTTAATTCATTCAATTTTAAAATGTTTTATTTTGCGAAAACAATTATGTCCTATGACCTATTATGCCCTACTCGTTAATGTTGAGCTTCCATTTTTGTGGATATACTTGCTCTTGATTACCGCTAAAGTCATTTATCATTTACATATATCACTCAGTGATAGCCTGTTGAGTTCTGACAATTAAGTTGGTATTATCAGCGTACGCAAGTAGCTACACAGACTTGATAGATTGTGCGTCTGGCGTTGGCTTGTGCGTTTCGTACAATCAGTTCAAGTTTAACTCTTTATTGTTTGCTCGATCCTAAAAATACCCTTTGAACTACGCCAACTACAGAGGCATCAGTCTTCTTAACATCGCATATAAAATCTTATCGGCCGTGTAGACGCTTAAGGCCGTTTGTCAACAACATAATTGGTCTCCGTCCATATCAGTTTGACTCAATCAAATCAAATATCCACACCACGGCAGATCTTGAAAAAATGCAAGAGCTTCGAATCAATACGGTGATTTATGGTCTCGTCTGCATAGACGGTGTTTGGAGTAGGAGATACAACGACGACCCTTACGGACAGTACAGCGACATCGACTTAGCCAGAATAGTAAAGGCCACACAACTGAGCTGGCTAGGCCATGTAGAATTTATGGAAACCAATGCTCTGGCCCGGAAAATCTTCGAATCCACCCCCAAGGGACGGCGCCGTAGGGTAAGACCGGGACTCAGGTAGCGCACGTAAGTGGAGGGGCACCTCAACCAACTTAGCGTGCGCGGTCTGGCTGGAGATGATTGTTGATAGAGGTCCAGGGCCTCCCCGGATTTTACCGCTACCTTAAATAACCAATGTATAGACCCGCGCCTACTTTTTGGAGCTTTTTTTTTCAAAAATTCAAGGGTGTAAAGGATGTCAGCCATACTCCTTCTCTTTTTTTAATTGCTTTTAAAATAGTTCTTCTTGACTTCTAGGTAACAAGATGTCACCGAATTTCAATAAAATACCAAATGCTGCCTGATCTATCTCATACCATATATTCCCGATGGACTGCAATCTTTCCGTATGTTTTTAATGTCACTCAATTTAATCAAAAAAGAATACTCACAAAATTTCTGAAAATATTGTTTTTTGTATTTATTTATCCAATCGAGTTTCTTAAAAGGGGGGAAAAAGGTAAAATAAAACTAAATATAACATATACTTACAGCTAATAAATAAAACTTAACAATAAGTTTTGAAATCTCTTGAGAAACAAGACTATTTCAATATTTATTTTAAAAAAAATTCTCTAACATGTTCTAGCATGAGGATGGAAATGAGCAAAAAATCATAAAAACTAAAGTTTTCATACCTCAAACTTACAAACACTTATAAGATGAGCTGCCTTATATCTACGCAAAGTGATTTTTTATCGATTGGATATACATACATATCTTCTTATTTGTTATCGTTCTCATTTTTTGTTTTCTTTTTTGCTCTTTATTAATATTTTTTTCAAATAACGCTATTTAAACTATTTTTTTTCTTTTTGCTAGATATTATAAAAACAAAAATGTTCAAAAATCTAATTTGTATAGTTATTTAAATTATATAGGTATGTATATATTTTGTTTTTGTTTAAATATAATTTACATGATCAGATACATCTTTTTTTAAGATACTCTTGAAGCTACTGCTATGAAAATGCTTCAATTTAAATCAATATTTACTGTTAAATAAATATGCATAGACAAATAATATTTCTTATTTGCTTATAAAAAATCAAAGAAAAAGTGTTATTTTGTTTTTTAATGTAAATTAAACTAAATTCTTAGATCGGAAGTAAAATTGCTGCACTCATGGTTCTGGTTGCATTTTGTAGATTCAGCTTATTGTTGTAACTAATATAATAAAAATATGGTTAACATAAGAATTGTACTATTAGTTTATGGTTTTAATGTAGCGAGTATGTAGTTTTTTGTTTGTTTGTTTATTGTTAGATTTTAAATTTATTCGAATATGGTTTTGAATGTGAAAGAGTGATTTGTTCTGCTGCGAGTGAAGATGCGTTTTTATATTTAGTATTCGTTTATAGAATGGACATCAACTCAGGTATTTGAATTATGCATTTAAATTTAAATAATTTCTTTTCATAACTAAAGGTTGTGTAAGTAACTTAAATCGCTGTATAATGAACGGGACATTTGCTCAGATGTACGTATTACATTGAATAAATAAAAGAGTATTTGAACACTTGAAAACAGTCCAAGAAAGCACATACATACTTTCAATTGAAATTTTTCAAATAATTGAGCGCCAATACACTTTGCTTCCTTTTCCTGATTGATAATTAATTTATTACTATCGAAGTCTTTGCAATTACAAGGACAGGTGTAGATAAAATTTATCATAAAATCATTGGTCGATGTCGCGACTGCTACATTTTAATTTCTTTAAAAATCATCAAATCCCACATAAAGCTTGTAACAGAGTAGTACTTCCATTGGTGATGTTTTATGGTGTTTCAACCAAGAGTTCTATATTTCCCAAATGAGACTTTTACTGTAAGGTTACCAGGTCATATGAACCCATTGCTGATTTGCAAATTGTATATTTGTAATTTTTTTAACATCATACTTCAAATGACTGGCCAACGCGAGAAGTATAATTATGCAAAACTCCATCCAGCCACACGTTTAAACAGGCGACATTGACATGGTTCGAAGAACGAACCGAGCGGAGGTGAAAATTACTCGAGCTAAACATCACCAACATCACCATTTAAGGACACATGATTTAAAAAAGAAAACAGTGAATGTATCAATTAAAAAGTCGGTGAGTTGCTGCTTTCTTTCGTAAAAAGAAAACACACAAAGTGCTTTCTATTTTTATAAATGATCAGAATGTTACCTTTCTACCCGTTAACAAACAAAGGAAATGACCTCATCGGCTGTAGACGTTGAGAATATATTGTGTGGCTATATTAAGAAAATAAATAATGGGAAGCAACGTCATCTCAAAGTTAAGATGACTTTGTAATCATGAGGAACTTTTCGTTTCTTTCAAAAGTACGCAGTTTTATTAGATTTTTGGATCGCATTGTTGGAGTTCTGGATGGGCTGTATATGGACGTGTCAAGTAAAGCCTATAGAAAAAAATCTACATGCCAGGTACCATTATTCATTCAAATTGGTGTACGATCCTTCCGGGGCTTCCATGGAAATCCACTAATACTTGACCATTTGCGCTCAACTTTATTCTCATTTTTCTTTGTATCACTTCACTAATGGGTTCGGGAAAACTTTGTTTTTGAGCTCTTTTGCCATTGGATTTATAAATTTCACTATAAAATTGCATCTGCCGAGCTCTCTCAAACTTCTCCAATTGCTTCTTTAGATTAGATTAGAGGGTAGCCACCTGACGACCCTACGTGGCTCATAAGCGTAGCCTATTGAAACTATTTTTGTTCTTTGTTAACTCTATTTTGAATGAGTTGATTATTACGATTTCTCTTTTCATTTCAACACTCACAAGAAATCACATTCTTAAAAAAAAAATCTGTGCTGAGAAGTGAAAACTGTTATGTTTCATATGGACGGATAGATTGAGTGCAGCTAACGAGCAATTTGTTTTTTGTTTTTAGGAAATGTAATTCAAACTAACATAACAATGCATTCAACTAAAACAAGGATACAGATTTAATTTATGTGCGCACACACATAACAAGGATTCACAGGCATTTTGAGAGCATGATATCTGTTTTTTTTTTTTTTTTTCTTTTTGCTAGGAGTAGCGATGGTTAAATGATATTTCTTAAATATTTAGGGTTGATTTACAATATTTTATAGACTTAGTAATACACCTCCTTAAATCCTTCTTAATGTATAACTACCGGACTCTGTTGAACACAAACACCGACCATTGGTGATGATCCATCGCCACTGTTGCCGCCACTAGCCGAACCGCCATTGCCTCCACCACCTCCTATTATTGGATTTCCACTGTTACGATCACCAATTATTGATGGTGGCCCAGAACCAGCTGGTGGGTTCATTCGAATCACTTTACCTTGATGATTGATTAGACTACTGGGCGGACTGGTGGTATCGGTGAAACTGGTTCCCATGCCGAATAAATGATGACTGCTACCGTATAGTGATGAAAAACTTGTTGGACCAGATGATGATGATGATGATAAGTTACCAGCCGCTGAAGCGGAAATGACACTGGAATCTGTCATCATAAGATGGGATGTAGCCACCAAGGATTGACCCAAATCGATGGGCAAAGATGCTGGAGCATAGTTGTGCATTGGCGGCGCAAGAGGCTTATTGTGTACAGATGATGCTGAGGATGATGATGACGATGAGGAAGAGATTATGTTTGAGCCTGGCATTAAACGATCGCTAGCTAGATGATCACATATTCGTTGATATTTGGATCTGTTGCTACCTCCTGTGTTACCTCCAGTTATTGATGTGCTATTGATATGATGTATATGTCCTTGGTTTGAGGAACTATACCGTGATGGCGGTGGCAAAGACGCTGGTGCTGGATGTGGGGCGGGTGGATCGCAATCCATCGCGTGTGGATAGCTGGTAACAGATGAAGTTATCGGTTGGCAGGAAGTGCTATTTTGTGAAGCAGCGGAACCGGATGAACTTGAATTGCCTGATGATGGCGGCGACAACAATGATTGCAGACCTTGTTGGGCTGCAAGAAGTGCCGCCGCCTGCTGCTGCTGAACCTGTGAATCGTATAATTTCACCATTGGAAATTGTACCATCGAACGAGGGGGCAAGGAGCTTGAAATAGCATGTCCAGTATTGTTGATATTATTGGGTTGGTGGATACCAGAAGACGCTGATGATGAGGACGAGGAATGAGCATTAGGGTGTAGGAGAAGACCTTTAATAGACAAAAAGAAAGAAAAAACAAAATATTAACAAAATAAATAAATAATTTAATTTACAAGTTTTTTTTTTATAGCTAATAATAAGTGAAGTTTGACTACAAAACTAACCTAGTTGGCATCCACTTGATCCAAATTGTTGCGTTTAAGAAATAAAAAAAAATTAAATTAGGTAATTTTAGAGCGATTTAACAACATTTAAGAATAAAAATATTCCCTTTATTCTCTTGTAGTTTTTAAGTTAGTATTTATTTTAGTACAGCCAGCACAAGCTTAAGCCTGCATATATGTATACGGACTACATAATTGAATAGTCGTCTTTGTAGTGCCGATTAATTTTATTTTTTATATGCAAATTAATCGACAAAGAATGAAAAAATCAATTAACTTAACTCTCCACCTTTTCCAATTGCTTAATTCTTCTGCATTAAAATAAATTTAAAAAAATACAAGATAGGTATTGAAAAGATTGTACGCCCTTGTACAAGTTTTTCCGACTATTTTCAATCTAAAGCTGCATTCTTTCACTCTTACAATAATGCAATGTTTAATTTGTTCACTATAAAAGGTGTAGATTCTGTGAGATTTTAAGTGAGACGAGTTTTTAGAAAATTGCTAAATTGATTAAGTCAAATATATACCTTGTGATGATTTAATACCTCTTAAGTAAAGCGTTAACATCAAAACAATTTCATTAAAACTACACTACGGTTATCCGACCCAGCCTATCAAACAGTAAATAATAAGTGACTGAATTTAGCCGTGACAGTGAAATCTTCATCATGGGCACTGCTTTTAAAGTTAACAACTCTAGCAAAAATTGACAAAGACCGCAGATTAAGTCTAAGGGAAAGCCGAGATTGTATGAACTTTTATGACTTCGAGCAAAACTTAACCATGCTTAATTCAAGTTTTTGTAAGTTCTACGACTTAAGCCCACTTTTAAGTCGACATGAAAGAGTTTGAAGATACATTTCTAACAACATTTGAAAGGCTGAAATCTCTAGTTCCTAAAAAAGTGAAAACACATTTTTCGGCAAACAAGGTAATTTAATTTACCGAAAACGTAGTGGAAGGGTGACAGTTGTTCGGTGAGAATATATATATATGTAGATTGAAAATATTTTGTCCAAATCTCCATCTATAACATGTTGTACATTCAGAAACGTTAAACATTTGCGCAGTGATGCGTCATCACTGCTTATTTGCGATGCTGATGCGATGCACAGTTTATGCTGATGCGTTGCTGATTGAATATGACGTTTGCGTTTTAGAACGCATTATTTACATCAAACATTTTAATGCCGAGATGGAAGTTTTGCTAATGAAAGTTTTAGTCGATAACTATGATCGTAAAGACGATAAATTAATTTTTAATATGTGTGAAGCAAGAAGAAAGCGGTCGAAACGCGTACGGACTTTAATTAGCAAATTTAAAAGAAGGGAAATTTCTAAAATTTCGCTGAAATACTCCCTTTAAAAAAAAAAATTAAATATTTTGTGAAAAAAGTAAGAATTCAACAAAAATTTATAATTTTTTCTGTCAAAAGTATATACATACATATATGTATTGATAAAAAATGTTTATTTACTTATTTTTTTTTCTCTACCGACATTTTTCTTTCTTTTTGGCCGGCGAATCAGCTACGCATCAGGTATTTCTGTGCTGCTTTTTTTCGTTATGTTTGCGCATCAGTTTGATCAAGTTTGCAAAAATGAACACTTGACGTTGAAAGTGATGCCAATAGTTTGCATTAATGAACATTTTGCAAAGCATCATGAGCATCATGATGCCAGTGATGCGTTACTAAATTTACACATGGTTATCAGATGCTAACTAAACCATTACAAGTGGAAGAAAGAGAGCTTCTTCTTGAAACTCACGCTCCGGAACAAATTGGCATATTTCCAATGTAACTACGGTTTTTATTATTATAGTTACTCGACTCGAACTTCAGTGGTTGTCTTCAATTCAGATATATTCCACAATCTTCACGGTGATTTAATATCGATCAATCACCTATACACGTCACAAATGCAAACGACTTGTGCATAACCATCACAAGAGCTAGCTGTAACCACCATACTCTACCAGCTGATACAAAAATGAACCTGTGGTGATGAAAGAGACTCATGCTACCGCGTAAAACAAGGTTAGAAACGAAGGGCACCCTCCAGGCCTAAGTAAGTCGAAGATTCCTGCCATCGAAACTACATAATATCCGTGAACGTTATTATATAAGCTTTTCTGCACAACACAACACACAATTGGCCCATATTAGCGGCTTCCGGCTGGGCAGATCGACTATTATATTAAATTTTCACTCTAAGACACGCTCAATCAAGTATCAACACAGATGGCACTATCTTTAATAAGCTGGGATACGCAGACGATATTAATATAACCTGCGTGCCGTCATAAGCGTTTTCACATCAATTAAATAGTAAGCAATAGCTAAAAGTGACTGTGGATACAACGAAAAATATACTATCGACAAACAAAGAAGCATCTTTCACCACCTGATCAATAGGTATAGCTTTGAAGTGGTCAAAGAGTTTACTTACCGCGGAGTAAACTCCGTAAAGGATACTCTCTGGAGATCGCACGACTTTCGAAAATCGTTATTTCGGTTTGGCAAAACTTCTGGGCTCAAAACTCAAAGAAATAAATTAAAACTAAGAAATAAATTGATTAAAGCTCTTCGTTTCTGTGATATAATATACAGTGCCGGTCTATAAGCGTGATACTGAGCATATTTGGTCCTGTGTGGGAAGACGACGATTTGCGAACTGTACCAATATGTGGATGTAGTCAAAAAAGCTAAGGCTCGACGACTACATTGCCTCGGTCACATCGAATGAACTCAGAAAGACCAATCCTCCGTTTTAAAGACCAAGCGATCTCGAATGCTAGACAACTTGGTATAGAGAACTGGGACCAACTCTGCTGTGTCAAACGACGACTCTAAACGATTCGGAGGCCCGTTAAGTAAGTAATAAATGCAGAATAAACTAAATTCGGCTGCACCAGAAAAATAAAAATAATATTCACGCAATAGTATACGAATTTAAAAAATAAATTTGTACAATAAATTGACCGCGTAGAGGATAGATAGAAACGATAGAGCTGAATTTATTCTCAAAAAGACTTAAATGGTCATACAATCTAGGTCTAAGAAAAAAACACCAGCATTACTGCTTTGAAATATGCATTAAGTGTTGCCATTTGAAACTTATTATTTTCTTTTATACTACTTGTATGACATGATGAATACTACATTTTTAAAATTAGCAAGAAAATGCGTACAGGTATGAAGACACAACAAAAGGACACAAATAATGTTGATTGCTGTTATATATTTTGAGGATTTTATGATGAATAAAATTATACGACGCGGAAATTGCAATTTGTGATACAAATAAAACTATGAGGTGTTCATTAGTTATTGCAAATGATATTTCTATTCCACTTATTGGTTTTCTGAATTTTTATTATCATATAATAATCATATTTGCTTTCTCCACTTTTATTAAAATTAATTAAATATCATACAGTCTTTACTTCTTATTTCAATAATCATATATATTCGGTTGTAATTTTCCATTGCACATGTACAAGCAAAATGTATCCTAATAATAGCGTTATGTATTCTAAGATGTTTCTAGTTCATGCAATTTTTAATAACTATTCATAGTTATTTCTGTCCTATTAACCCATTCAGTTCCACCTTTCGGATATTTTTTTTTAAATATGTAGATACTTTCTTTTATGTTATAAATTCTCCATGAAATGATGTTATATAACCAACAGCTTCCATTACATAAATGCTATGGTATATCTTATGTATCTAAATATAAATATAAATATTTTTATTTATTTTGTGTGTATTGATTGTGTTTATTTTTATTTTTTTTTATGCATACAATGAATTTATAGAATTTTTTTTAACTTAAGAGAAAGTGATGTGACTATTACACCGTTTCTATTTACAATAGTTGTAGTGTTTTAAATGTTATTTATTTATGTTAAGTTTATCAATGTTTTAGAGGTGAATCAATTAAGACCCAAGCTCGATTTACTCAATAAAACGGGTGGTTTAATATATTTGCGCCGTCTACTAACATTAATTTTTTTCTAAAGTTACCTATAAATTACGATAATACTTTGGAAAATAAAAGTGCTAAAAATTTTGTTGATTGTAGAGAAGACATAATTGATTGATGAAATGTTGAGAGTTGTAGTAATGTACGATAGTTTTAAAAAATGTTGATTGATGACCAACTTTTGTTATTAGATTCTCTGCATGTTGTAACCATATCAGCCGTTTGAAATAAAACAAAAAGAAATCCTTTCAAGAAGATACTTGCACGGGAAGAGCTCTTTTTTTGTGATTATTTCTCTAAATTTTCTACTCGCATAAAAGAAACCATTTAGTAAATTCATTTATAATTAGTTGCATTCCATGAGAAATTGTTGCAAGGATATTAAATTTTTTTGATTTATAAGCGCGATGAGAAGATTCCAAAAACTATAGCTCAAAACCTGATAAAAAGGAAAGGAAAAAAGACTTTTACCATTTTTTGGTTGATTATATCATAGTTTTTATTTAGATTTTGCTATTTTTTTTTATACATTTTTCTTTTTGTTTGTTTAATTGTTTTCGCTTTTTTTTTTTGCTAAATATTTCCTTTTGACTTAATTTTTAATATAAATTTAAATTTTTCTTGTTTTGTTCAAATTTATTTCTTTTCTTTTATTATAATAATTAGTTGTTTTGCTTTTAGTACAAAAAAAATCTGTAAATATATTATTTTTGGTTGTATTATTTTTTTTCTTTAATAAAATTTTGTATTACATTTGAATTTCTTGTTGCTTTGTTTTCATTTTTAACTTCTGTTCTGCTATTATGTTTTTTTTTTTTGTAACTGATCACTGATCGAATCCGTGGTTGAGAGAGTTGTCTGTTGTCTTGAGATTTCGTTTGTAAATATATAAATATTTATTTGTTTTCGTTTTTGTTTTTATATTTTCTTTATTTCTGTGTGATATTTGAATGCAATATGATATAATATGTAATCAAATTCTCCTACAGATTTTCTGTTTAATAATGTTTTTTTTCTTATATATATACATATATAATGTATATATATATGTTATTTATAATTTTGGTTTATTTGTTTAGCTTTTCTTGAGAAATATAGTATTTAAATATATTGTATAAATAATTTCGTATTTTGTTAATAAATTTAGTATATTGAGTATAACACAAGAAAATGACGAAAAGTACTGCTTCTAGTTTTCCTTTTTTATTAGCTATTTTTCTAATTAAATTAGCTTAGTTCTTTAATTCTAAGAATGCAGCGATTGCATCGTATACATTTTTTAAATTCTTTCTTTTCACTCTATTTAAAAATTCAAGCTGATTAAAATATTGAGCAATTTTGAAGCTACCCCTAGACGATCAATATTATTGTGCAGGAAATATTGCGCAGTAGATATCAGACTTATAAGACTTCACCGGAAATTATAAAATAATTAGATAAGCGAAGTTAATGCAAAATTGAAATGAAAATAAAATAATAAATAGTTTATTGAAGCTGTCACAACTTTAAAAAAGATTGTAATTAAAGACCATTACCTGAAAATAATATTGTATTCGCATTTCCAACTCACATATAAGCCAGGTGAAGATTTTGGTCGAAAATTTCAAGGCCGACATGTAAATTTGTTATAGCTTTTATCAAAATATATTCTCCGCAATTCTTAGTGTAACGTGTTTTATAAAATTCCGTCCACAAAAATTGTTGACTTGCCTTTAGTTCAAACTTTTTCGATTACATCAGAACATATTTAAATATTGTTATTTTAAATAAACATGATTTGGAGATTTCAAGTTCGAAAATGTTATGAAGCATATATTTTCCATTTAACCTCGGCATACCTAATACTAGATTCCAAGGTTATCTGGTAAGGAAATATTGAAAATAAAATAGAAAAATCCAAATGCCACATTTATTTTGTGACAAGCAGAAAACCCTTTGGTTAAACATGGGGGTTCAAACAAAAGATGATATACTGGTTGCTTACTACAGTGGGAAGCGCCATTCTGACATGTGGTTCTATAGTTTGGTGGAAACTTTTCGAGAGGAAATGCAATCTTGCAAGAGTGGCGGGGTCAATGAGATCAGCACCTACAGCAGGTCTGGAAACGATATTGTATCTTCTTCTACTACACTCAGACTAATGGCTGTTGGGCTCTGGACATCAAGGTCCCATGGATACCCCTCTGTTTTAAATCGGTGGTGTATCTCGAAACTAAACGCAGAAACGCACTACATCATAACTCTTATTCTGATATTAAAAACTCAATATCAGTATTCCTAACAGAAATGAGGAGGATGAGGGAAGAGAGTTTGAACAATATGTCAACAGCCTACAAGGTACCTTCTGCTTGGTGTAGGGACATATGGACGTCTCCGGAAACGAAAAAGCGGATGAAATAACCAGGAAAGGGACGGATATGTAACTTTTATATTCTCTAAATGAGAAATACACACAGTCTCTCGAGAAAGCTAAAAACCCTGGTGTCGATTAGATGTATGCGTCATAGGTACATACATACATACATTGTGAACAGTCTACGATGAGAAGAGGTCTGTCAACCTGTTACTCTAATGAAGTGGTCTACGTAAGCCGTTACGCATAGTCGGTAGGGGTAGCCCCACAAGCACAAACGTTCAAGTTCTTGACCAAGCCAACAATAGGAGAAGGCTCTCTCAACACAAAGCTTCTAAGGGACTTCATCATTGGCCACTGCTCTCTTAACGACCGTCTTCAGAAGACAGGAAAAAGTTCTTCTATCTAAATACCCTGGTATGGCTCGTTGTAGTTCAAAACATTCCAACAGATGATTTACGTATATCTCCAAGGATGCCAAATAAATGACTGCCAAAACGAGCATAGATTTCTAAACATTGTGCTGAAGGGAAAGAAATGTGATACACTTCAGTATGCAAAAAAATACTGAAAAATACTTTAACTCAAGTAGTATAAGATTCAAAAAGTGCACGACTTTAAATAAAAAAATAAAGGGAGGCTGGAGAGAGCGACTGAGTTAAAAGGAGCAATGAGCTTTGTAACCGTGGGCACCAAGTATTTCGATTCTAAGCTGTTTACGTCCCACAAAATAAATAACACGCAGCTAAAGAGCGGTTAACAAATATTTCGGTTAAATAATGGCTTTCGACTTCATTAGAAGCCAATCCAACTGATTTATTTTATCTATGGTATTTTGAAAGCTAACTATTGTGGGAGACAGACTGCTGGTATTGATACCAGGGTATGAATACCATGGTATATTGAATACTATAACCCCTGACAGACTACACTTCGTAGTATACGTTGACTTTTGCGTTTCGTGGTATACTTTGACATTTGTGTTTCGCCTCCTCCAGCTCCTTACACATTTTTTGCAACACTCCAACATTGCGTTTTGCTCCTCATAGCTCGCCGATATAATTCCTCTAAACATTGTTTCCAATGAAGATAAAATTGTCCTCCTTAATCCATTTTCAAAACATTTTTGGCTGTGATTGCTTGCTTTTGAATTGTCAAAGAAGCTATGAAGAACCACCAACAAAAAGAAAGTGGCGCTGCAAGCAATAAGATGGTGGTATACCACCAAAAATTTGCGAATCCCAATACTAGGTTCTATTCATGGTATACTACGTTTTAACGTGGTATTGCAGTGACAGACATGTGGTATAGAACGTAGTATTGCTATACCATGTATCAATACCAGCAGTCTGTCACCCAGTAGAGTACATTTCTACTCCTTTTTCTGCCGCGAAATAGTGTGTGGGAAATTTGAGGGAACAGAACATAATTCTGCCATATTCCTAACCTCTCAACGCACGACCGTCGTGAAGCCACATTTTGTGTTGCAAATTTTGAGGTCGCGCGTTTTGACAAATACTATCGTAAGTCGGTACAATGCCTGTCAAACGCACGACCGCGCGAGCGCCACATTGTGTTTTGCCCATAATAGATAATAGATTAAGCAAATTTAAATTAATTTTCAGATCCAAATTTTGCTTTACATGTATAAATAATATTATATTACTTACAGAGGATCTCATCTTCCATTTTTCGCACTTACGTATGTATATCTTTATTTACTTATTGATTTCTTTTGCACTGCAATTCACAATTTATAAATGATCTCAAGAAAAATCAGAGAGTAATTATGTCAAATATGACACACGAACAGATGTGAAATGTCACCTACTTTTTCAGTCAGTTTGCCGTTCCACATGTTAGGCCTTACCTCAAAAAGTAGGCCTAGAATCCGGAACGCGCCCAATGACATGACACGAAGCAATTTAAAGTTTTATAGATTGAATTCAAGTCTGTAGGATTAAAAACCGTTAATATATTTTGCCAAATCAGAGGTTACAATTTTTCCAGGATCTTTAATTTTAACATTGACTACTGACTCCTCTACTTCAACTTCATTCACTTTTACTTTGACCGCTTTAGCATCCTGCATCAGAGATCGGATGAAGCACTGAATTTTTGGCGATCTGCATTCAAATCGAGATTTTGCAGCCCAATTGACGATAACATAAATATCAAATTAGAGCCCCATTCCGAAACACTAAGCAGATTCTATATATGTAATACCCTAATCATACCAGCGTTTTTGGCGCTGATGTATGGACTGTGTCGAAAGCGGATGAAGATACATACATATATTCGAGCTAAAGGATAACATATAGAACAGGAATACGTGTCTAATGTGGCAAAGCACTTGGTGTCGAAATCACCACCAGAATGAAATATATAAACATCCTTTTTGTAGCTCTGATATATAAACGGCTGTTACCCAGGAAGCTGTAGAAATTAGTTCGACACAGTTTAATTAAGTCATCAGAAAACCAGGACATTTTTAAAGAAAGATTTACTGATCGCTAAAAATCCCGTTCTACTTATAAAAGCGACTGAATTCATATTCGAAAAAAATAAAAAAGATTTACAATGAAAAGTGTCATCTGCGGGCTTAAATTAAATCTTTATTAAATGGAAAGTTTTGTGAATTTCTCTGGTCCTCACTTATGTATATTATTTTATTGATTCCACTTCATCCTCGGATATTTAGCGGACATTTTACATTCTTGTACGGTGATTCTTGTCTCGTATCTTACATAGATAATGAAGTCCTGAGGAGAATCGTTATGGAAGATGTGGATCATAAATAAAGAAACTGGTTATACGAGACTTTCTTGGTTCGGTTCTTAAACGGTGATTTGAAATCGGTAACAAAAAGTGGAGTTTGCGAGTAATTCTGACCAACTGTTTGATGAGTTCATGTGAAGAACGGCTGCAAAAAGCGCGATTCGTCTTAGACAGTCAATAACATGGAAGCAAAGCTCTTATGGACATGAATCTATATTTCAAATATTTCGATAGAGCAGCAGACTATGTCTTGACTTAAATAGTCTTTTACAAGAAGTACTTATTTTTTTTTTTCAGAAGATAGGCGTGGGAATCCAACGCATTACCCAGAGACATGATTTTCAACTTCCAAAATGGATATAGGTGCTGGTACCAGAGTTCTCTGTGAATCACTAACATAAGCGATTCATACAAACTCCCAGGGGACTGTAGTATCTTTTAAGCTTAAATTTTTGCCATTGAAAGACTAGCTCATACTATACGCGCAAAGCAACTAAGCCCGTATATGATCACAATTTCTGTGGATAGTTAACCTGCATTCTAGGCAGAAAACAGTCTCTGAATGCAGACAAACTATAAAAAAAATATGCAACAATGTGCACTTAAAAATCACCTACGAAAAATAGGAAATAAGTTTGACAGCGAGAACCCTTGCAAATTCTGTAACTTTTCCAGAATTTGCAAAGGTTACAAAAACAAAATACGAGTACGTATTCTGAAATTATGTGGGGACTGATCCAGATGAGAAAATTGTTGGCTAAGTACCAAATATAAGTCCAGCGAGGCTCCAGGATATACTCAGAAATCCTGTGGGGCACTCAGAAAAGACCACAAGGTCGTACATAAATACGGCCCACGGCTCTGCTGCCAAACTCTTTCTCTTTTAATTAATTTAATTTTCGACGTAAGCTTTGTATAATTGTGACTTGATAGTGGTAATGTAATGGTGGATCTCCGTCGTAAGCTCAGAATTGTTTATGGCTTATTGGCATACTCATACGACTCAAAGAAGTCGCTTGGTGTCAAATCACACAATCCTGTCGGCGAATTCTTACACGCACGTATCTGGACTTTCTTCGGAGCCGTAAAACATAAGGCGACCATTTCTTCTCGCAGCAGATCAATTGTTCCGTACGTAGCTGACAGGTTGTTTTCAACTGGATCCACATGTCGTCAAGATTAAAATCAATCAATTCTGTATAAAAGACATCTTCTATCATCATAAGCGTATTTCATGAGAACAATGCATGAATTACTGATGTATTCTCCCTATTTGCCTGATATGGGTCTGTTCGACATTCATCTATTCTCCAGCCTAAAAAAAATGAAGGACATCGATTTTTAACAAATGAAGAGGTCAAAACAGCAGTAACAGACAGTTTTTGAGACTGTTACAATGAAAAAATGGCATTAAGCTTAAAAGAGATTACAAATGAAAATATTTGGTGCAACAGACCGAATAGGATCCGAGCTTCTCGCGACTATTCGTGTTGTGCGTATTATATTTTATCACACAAATGGAAGGGACCTACAGTTTAAAGTCGAAGGGAGAATTGGGAAGCTTTCACACTGTCGCTTTGATATTATCGGACGTTTGTCAGACATTCGCCCGCGGGAAAACTTTTCGGTGTTTTCTAGAAGTTGAACTTCGAACCTCCCGTTCAATAGTATATAACCTCGTGTGACATCGAAAATGACGGATGCTTGACAGATAACTTGGAACCAAGTTAGTTTAGAGGGGCCCAAGTACATATGTATACACAGTTACCTTTAAAAATGTCACAATCTATTTGGACTAGGCGATACTATCTCCGTACGACACAAATAATTTTCGAAGGCATCTGACGTTGCGCTAATTTCTTTATTTCCCTTATAAATTTTATTCCAGCACCAAATTTTGTTTAGCAAAAAAAAAAAAAAAAAACAAACACATGCAATGTGCCAAAAATTTGAATTCCCTTATCCGTTTAATATCATTTTTGCAGTTCATGAATCTAATCTGTTCGAGGCTAAACCGCTTAAATTCCGTTTGTGTATTTTTGTAAGACCCTATTTTATCATTAAAGCGCTATTAAATGCATAAATAATATCATATTTTATTAATTAATCTATTATTTTAAAGTTAGTTTTTCCAGATCATTCGAACCATGAGATAAATACAGAAGCTTATAGTAGAACAGCGATAGATATGAAATGATGGCTGGTAAAACAGTTTGCTATGATGCGTTAATAATTGCGATAAAGCAATATCATATTTCTTAAAGAGAGAATTTACTTTCTATAGGAAATGTTTTTTTTCACTTTTATTTATTTATAAATTTATTAATAGAAATACTCGTTTCTGTTTACATGGCATTATTCCCGGTTCCACAAAAACCAATACATACAATTTGAACTTGGCAGTATAAATCAATGCATCAAAAGAATTTATTGTACAAAATCTGGAACCATGAACTGGCATCCAATGTTACGTAAAACTGTCGCCTGTGAAACGAAAACAGAAAGAAAATATCGAAATGTTTAGTTTTGTAAATGTAGTTTCACTTGGCCTATTATCACTTTTTTTAAACAGAATTTAAAAATCAATTTTTTTGTATGTTTAGGGTAAAATTGTCCAAAATTTGAGTTCCAAAATTTTACGTTCATGATAAGAAAAAACCACAGATTTTTGAGAATTGGTTGTTATAGGTTAAATGTAGTTTAAATGCAATTTTATCATGAATTCTTAAATACATATTTACATACAAGGAGAGTGTGGTAAGAAATACAATTTGATAATTTTTTTTTAAACATTCGCGAATTTGGATTTAACTCAACAATTTCTATTCAACGATGAGTTTCATGCTGAAATAAATGCTCAGTGCTGCCTTTGTTCGTTCTCAAAATACTTCCAAATGTACATACATTCATATATAATTTTTTTCAAAGAATCTTAATTTCGTTCTTTTAAATTCACTGCAAAAATTGAGATTTCAAAAATTTTTTTGTCTTAGAATGGGAACTTTTTAAGCTTTAAGCAAATACTACTAATGAGCATTGACCCACAGAGTCCAGATATACATATGTAGTGTGAAGAAAAATTATTCATCCATGTAGGCTGCAGTTTGAGATATATACATACATATGTGTGCACAGTTACATACCATTTACAATTGAAATTCTATACTAAACTTACGCTGCGAGTCCCCAATGGAGTGCAAATCATAGATTTAGTCAACGACATAGCGGTAGTGGTTACGGCGAAACATTTGGGCGAGTTAGAGCTGAACGACGCCATTGCATCTGTCTAAAAATGGTTGAAGTCAAAGAGCTTAGATTTGGCAGAACACAATACGGACGCAGTTCTTATAAGTGGCCGAAAAATAAGGGAGACCAGCTGAGGAATCAAAAAGGATTGAGGAAAGAAGAACAGAAAACATGAAAAACTAAGTAAATAAGAAAGGACAATATCACTTAGAATGTAGGAAGAAAGATGCGACGACTCACACAAGGGAATGGACATACATTATACACTGTATAAGTGTAAAGTGATACCTGATGGTGGTCCCAAGTGGTGAGCTAGCGGTAATATTTAGTCGGACACTACCGTGCAACTTGGAACAAGTTGCCCACAAAAAAGAGTTGAAATTCTGCCAAAATCCTTAACATTTAAAAAAATCGCCAAGAGAGTTTTTCTAACAAGCTTTGAAAACTTAGTATGCCATGTCCTGGAAAATGGTAAAAAAAATGCTCAGATAATATTTTTTAAATAAAATCACTCGAGAAAGTCTATTTTTACAAGTCAGTCGCTAGATTAGATTAGATTGAGGGTAGAGGTGGGAACGCGTCACCTTATCACTGCGGCTCCAAATTTAATTTCTTCTAATTAGAGCTCACTCGCTGATATCTGAATTCGTGGTAAATCCTAGAATGTCTTTGGGCAAGCTGGAAAATAGGAAAGAATACCCTCTGCTTCAAGCTAGAATTTACATAAGTGATGATGACGTGCTTTAATTAAACAGTTGCAGTGACACAAAATGTTTTTTGCTGATTTTTCGACGTCGTTGCACTTTCTACATGTGCTAGTCATGAGGTGTAATCCAGTTAGAAAACATGTGACTATTCGAGTCTTAGTCCCTGGAGTTGTTTCTTTCCTGAAATATTGGTTTGTCTGTGACCTTCGTTTTTCGTCCAGTAATGCTGAGCTTTGTTTTTCAGCCAAGTCAGTTGCTAAGTAAAATACGGTTACATATTCATACTTATGTATAGAGATTGTGCAAAGTTCCAACTTTCCAAGTTATCTCCAGCCTCTGGAGTGGTACTCTAAGTCAAGCTGCCGACTTCTTCCAATCTTACAAAGATTTTGGAATTTTTCTTCTATCTTTCCTGAAATAATAGGATATGCTCTGTAGGTGCATCCACTCGTTGGAATAAAGGAATCAACCAAGGTGTGGATGAATTTTATTTATGTACACACATATGAAGATTGAAGACACATTCATTCATAATGGAGGTTATGGAGGTTATGGAGGTTATTTATAAGTGAGAGCCCACTCAAGATTTTGATCAATTTTGGTAAAGAAACTCGAAAGTGTATCTCTCAATTCTCTCGGTCCTGTAAACGGCTGAACGGATTTTCTTCGAATTTGGTATCTGCGAGCAGTAATGTCACAATTTGAGGTGAAATCCACATTTTCATCAATCATCGATCATTTCGATTACCGTTTTAAGAGAATTCAGTGGCAAGCAAATTTCTGAAACACATCAACTATTAGTCAGCGAATGTCAGTAGCATGTCAAAAAATTCTGCACATATGTTTCACTTGCAGCGCTGCTTGCAGATATTCTGTACATGTGTTTTGAGAATACGAGATGGCAAAAAAAGTGAATAATCCTATTTTACTTAGCAACTGACTTGGCTGATAAACAAAGCTCAGCATAACTGGACGAAAAACGAAGGTCAGCTGAAAAATATTCTCCGATGAGGAGAAAATAACCTGTCAAAAATATTTGTTTGCTTTGAGAGAGAGGGAGTAAGAAAATGAATCCAAAAAAGTTGGTCTCCGAAATCTTAGAAAAAGTCTCCGTGTTCTCAATTGAAGTACTAAGTTAAACAGACAGTTATACGGAGGGCTCTGAGTGATTCGTAAGTAAGCCTTTTTCCAAAAACAACCCTTACACGTTTGAATTATGCACGTCAGACAGGACCAAGATACTACGTATCCACTCTGCATTAGCACAAACGGGGACGAAATCATTTGAACTTTTCTCTTAATACAGCCAAAAATTCTGTCATTTGTTTTTATCTACGCTTTTGCTCCATATAGCAAAACTGGGATGATAACTGTTTTATGCAGTCTCTTTTGTAGTACTGGAAAGGGCTTTACTTTTCAATTAACTTCTTAGTGGAAAGAAATAGTGGACCCTAGGTAGACAAAGTATTTAATCTTTTCACTTTGATTTGCTAAGCAAGTTCATAAGAATTTTACTCCAAAGGCTGTTAGAAAATAGAAATCCGTTGACAGGTTCAAACGAAATGATTCTGTTGTTCGTTTTTAGTGCTCTGTGTTACTTGGAATAATGTCGTTTAAGGTTAAAAATATCAAATGATGGAGTGAAAGGAAAAGGTGTAGAGGAGACTAACATGTTGAATACAAGAAGGAAGTGAGGTGACGAGGCGCATTGATAATAATGCAGTTTTGCATTTTAGATTTGTGCTAAGTAGTTGAAAGACGATCTTTTGGATTTCACAGTAGATTTAGGTTCTCAGAATAATTTAAGTTTCGGAAAGTAAGATGCTTTTACTGTGATTTTTCAAGTAGTTTTTGTTGGCTCCACTAAGTAATGTACTGAGAGCGCTTTCCATTAATCGGAGGAGGAGAATCAAATTGTTTCTACTTAAATCTCAGAGAACATTACCGATTTTTAGGACTCGATTCAATTTTATTGCGGTAATTAGGATTCGTTCGTAGACCACACAAGGTTATTTTGTATTGGATGGGGTTTATAGCGGTGGGTGGGTCATCTGTGAGACTAATTCGCGTTCTTGAATGTGAGGCATTCTATGAAAACATAAAGAGATTTCTCGTCACTCTCAATGCATAAACTAGTGACTAGATCCGATGAAGATTGTAAAGTTATTTCTATTCATAATGACAAGGCGGAGATATGTCTTTCGTGATAGAGTACGGACTTTGGTCTCCCTAATCTGATCGGACATCTCATAGGCTTATTCTTTAAAAATCGTTTTTTTTTTTTAAATTATTTGTTCATACTCTTCAGAATGATTCACAACGATGCGTCGGTCAGTGACTTTTATGAACCGTATTATTACCACAAATGGAAAATATGGTCTCTAAAACGTCGTTACCAATGACTTAGTCCAGAACATAAACCAGTGCAATTGATGGATTTTATTCATATGCTGATGGAATAAATCCTTTTAAGTCCTTGCTACATGATCAGACGATCGCTGCAAAAATTATGAATTTATTCCGAACAACCGTGAAGATTTAAGTCAGCATTAGAACAGAAGCAACCAAGTCTGGTCAATCGCATAGGTGTTTTGTTCTAACAAAGACAACACTCACCCTCAAACTACTTAGATTACTTTCATACAGTTACAGAAGTTTCATTGCAAAAAGATGATTCCTCCTCCTTAGTCATTAAATTCGTTGGTTTAACCCAGGTTCACATCAAATTTTAGTGCCACCTAACATTGAGAAATGTAAGGTGATAGATAAAAATACCGTAGCTTTGACTTTGTTTTGCAATCTTGCAGTCGATTTTCTTGTGATGCACAGCTGCGACATCAATGATGCTCACCCGTAGTGAGTGTAGATCGCAGACTACTTAAGTGAAGACTAAGTCTAGCACCAGGGGTAGCAGAGAATGGGTAGACTTTATCCCTCGCAACGATGGATACTTAATCAATCTATTTCAATTGAAATTTTCAGACAGATAACATTCAAGGCATTGGTTAGCACAGTACTTAGACAACTCATTATGCTGGCGTTTTACTCGTCCTTATTACTAAACTGGGCTGATTTCGTTGGTCCCACCACCAGGTTAAAGCGGCGTAGATTATATTTTCTCTGACAACGAGAGTTTTTAGCCAGGAACTCTAACATAATAACTATAAGCGTCATTGACTAGAAAATTGTGATTTATATTTGAAAATATGTAAGTTCTAAAATAAAAAGAATTGCCTACACAACCTATTCATATACTCGTACATAGAGAAGCACACATTTTCGCCATTTTCTGATTATATGCATTGCCAAAAAGTATAATTAGTTTAAATGATGTATAGTTGCTTTTTTTTATTCAATTTGTATTTTTAATATTTTTTAACACATTCCTTAACATTTTCACTTTTTTTTTGTTTGCTGTATCTTGTTGCTTGCTTTTTCTTACAGTAAATTGTTAATTATTATAGAATTTATAATTATATATGTTTTTCATTATAGTAAATCATGTTTCAAATGAATTTCTTCGATTCGATCACGATAAAGTCGCACGCACAAATGCGATCTTCTCCGGGATAGGTTCTCTTTTATTATTATTATTATTTAATAATTATTTTACTTTCCATTGCTCTGCCACAGTTTCTTTGTTTGAGACTAAAAATACTTTTAAATACTAATTTCTAAAATTAAGTTTAAAATAATTTTTTTTTTGTTTTTTCAATGTTTGTTTGTTATTCCTCTTTGCTTCTTATTTGTTTCATTTATTACGCGTTATAAATAAATAATATTACTCGTACATATTTGGTATTTTTTTTTTGCAGTTTTTTTTTATTTAGTTTTTTTTTATAAATACTTTTTTTTACAAACTTAAAAATCTAATTTATTAAAGTAGTTTTTTGTTGTTTTCTTTTTTATATATAAATTATAATAATAATAATAGCTCAATGCAATATTTGGTTTTGTTGATGTTATTATTATTATTGGAGCCATTTTGTGTTTTCTTTTCTTTACCGATAATGATGAACGATGGTGAGACGACGAATCTTTCACCTTTAAATGCATAATCGCTCGATTTTTTTTTGCCTTTTGTTTTTCGTTAAGTTAGCAATATTATTTACTTTTTGCTTTGTTGGATAAAATTATGAATAAATGTATGTTTTGTATGTCATATTATTACTTTGGGTAAAACAAAATATTTATATTTGTAATTGCTATATATAAAAGAATATACATATTCGATATACATATATATATATATATATATATATATATACATATATTTACATACATGCATACATACATATATGCATGTATTATACATATTTAATCCTTATTTTCTTGTTGCCTGATGTTGATTAGTTTTACATTTATTTTACTTTTGTGGCTTCGAATAAATAATTAAAAAAAATATTCTATGACTGTTTTTTTTTTTTTGTTTTAATGTATAAGAAATAATTTAATGTTATGACAAATATTTATATATAAATTTATATATATATCTATATACGTGTATATGTATATTAGCTTAGAGAATTTAGACCAAATGATGAGTTTTTGAATCTGGTCCTGTTCCTGATGTCGCTGAAGTTGATGATGAACCTGAGGAAGCTGTTGATGATGATAACGATGATGTAATGCTACTATGTTCCCGAGGCACTACCGGTCATCGGCGATCGTCTTTAGATTTTACAAATGAATAGTGTGTAATATTATTTATATAAAACATTTTGTTTTATTATTATTTTTTTAATACATTAATTTTTTGTTTATTTAGTTTGTAAAAGAAAGAAAAATAACAATTATTTAGTGCTTTTGAATTTCATTTTAATTCATACAAAACAAGGAAATAACTAGACTAACTACAAAATTAACATCAAAACAAAGAAACTGAGAGTTGGTTTCAACAAACTAAACAAAGTAACGTTTTGCAATAACATTTACAAAGTAAAAAAATATAAATATCTATATAAAAAAAAATAACTGAAAATTGCTTTAGAACTGGATTGCTTGTGAGTTAGAAAGTACACTATAGAACAAATACAACATCTCGTAATAGGCTACAGATTAGATAAGAACTCAATTTACAGGTTTTGTAAAGACATTTTAAAAACTAAATACAAAGGGCTAATGTACAATATGTAATAGTATAGAGACAATAGATAATGAACGTTTCAAGTTTCAGAAGTTTAATTTTCACATTCCAACACATTGAAATATGTGATAAGTTCTAGAGAGTATAAAGTGCTGCAGTCCTGAAACACTTTCCACCGGAGAAATCAGGCCTCTGTTTAACTGTTTCTCAAATACATTTGGACTCTATAGAGTCTGCTCAATGAAAAACGTCAGACGATTACGATTCCAATATAAAATGGTTTTATTTAGAATTCTTAGAGAATTCTCAGTTTCCATCCCGACTTGGGTTCAGCAGGTCATGATAGCAATGAATAGCAGAATACAAGAATCAATTCGAGGCTTTCTTTCTAATACACCATCCCAAAGGACCAAAATAGTGTACAGCAAAAGCATCCAAGAATCTGGGAACTATAAAGAACTTCATTACAAGATGGCCTAGGTCTTGCAAAGAAACTGGAAACGTATAAACACGCAATGGCAAGACAAGATGATTGTTGAAATGTTGAAGCAGAATTCCAAGCTGAGGCAAGCAAAAAAAAAGCTCTCGGCCCTTGGTTTCAATGCATTCCTAAATACGATTAGACAGCAATTAGGAAAATATAGTGTTCCTTTTAAAGAGTATCGTAAAGAAGCTCTTTTCTGATGAAAAACGCATTTAAACGACTTCACTGCGCTGAGGAGTGTCAAACGTGATTGAAAAATCTTTGTTTTCACACGCGTCTTTTTTCTACAGGGTACGTTTTATGTTTTTTTTTTTTTTGAATAACTTTTAAATGAAACACAATTTTAGAATTTATATATTATCGATTGATATTGTCAAATGCGACTTCTTTCAAGCAAATTTCTCATAACATTCTCGAAGATTTCTGGTGTCATTTCGGCTACGTTGTCGTCCAGACATTACTTTACCTTTGAACGATTGACTTGCCAAATGATTAACACCAAAAAACCACGCAATTTTCTTTGCGTATTCACAATTGAATAATTATTAATATAAAATGTTTTAATAACCTTCAAACTTTGTTGCGGCGTTAGATTCCGTATAATAAATTGTTGTCGGTCACTCTCCACAACTGTCAAATATGAACTGACAAGTGACAGTCAAACTAAAATAATAGCCAAACAAAATCGGTCTAGAACATGAAACGCATCCTAAAGTTGTTTAGCTTAATTAAAAGAATTTGCAAAGGCTGTGAAATTTCTTCAATGCATTGTAAAATGTGTGTTTCTTGGACAACGACTTGGACGTTTAATCTACATTGCGAAAATTCTAAATGCAGACCGAATGTTGCAATTGTACAAATCTGGTTTGTTGAAGTCTGCAGAAAAACTCTACGGTAAACAGAATACGAGTCCAAAGCAAAAATAATAATTCAAAACATCGCAGTACACTTTCTACTCATTGGAAAAAAGATAATAACATTATTCCCAATGCATAGTGCCATAGTGTCCCCGGTCGTCGGAAAAAAAATTAACAGCGAGATAAAACAACTAATCATGTACTTCATACTACGCCAAAAAATTAGTCGAAAATTGCTATGGGAGAATACACTAAGTATTTAATACTTTGTTAGACATAGACTGAGTATTTAATACTTTGTCAGACATAGGTATACTAAGAATTCCTATAAAACATAATCATTTAAAAAAAAAAATCATATAAGACATCAAGAGGCATCCCTAAGAAGTGTTTGATAGACTCTCGCATACAACCCTATTGTCTGTCTAATAACCCGCATGGACTACAGAAACAGTTTCACAGTTGAATGGAATATTTCTTCAATACCGACCATAGGGGAATTTACGATACGAATATGCGAAATAAATTCTAAAATGCCATCGCGAAACCCGTTGTACTACGCCGTTTATATCCCAACCTATTCATATGAACACATTTAACATATACAGAGTACCTTCTAGTATATATTCAGTCAAGGGGTAAACATTAAGGTTGACCTATTTCTAAGGTTGTCCTGGCAATAGAGTGCACAAATGATCCATTTTGGTTTTTTCAGAGTCAAGCCGATAAACGCTCGATCTGGGGATGTGACCAAACCAAAATGTTTGATGACACATTTCGCTTTTCTTCTTCCTTTGTTTTATTTTGGTCGACGTTGGCGTCGAGGAGGATGTATTTTTAGAAGATTCGATTCATGTTCACACCGACGCGACGATTCAAAAACCAGGAGGTATTTTTTCCGATAGGCTTATTCTTAACCTCTCTTAACGTCTTCCAAATCATTTTAGCGTGCTCCAGGCGGCAAAAATGGCAATTAAGGAAATCCTATATTGGTTCAAGAAAAACGTGAGATTCGCTAAGGCTATCCACATCTTTTAGGATAGCGATGCATCAATCGAATCGGTACCACTATTTAAAAACTTGAATTTAAGTTGGATGCTATCGAGAAAACAAATCTTTCCTTACAAGTGGTATAACATGTTTAACCATAAGCAAATTTAGCCAAGGCTGGATCTAAAACGCTCTAAGAACTTGATTTCTCCCAAAAGATGACATTTTGGCACTATAATCGGTGTCATCTCTGTACACTGCCTAATAGGTAAGCATTGCAACAAGGCTTGGGCATATTTGATCAAATATCCTAGAAGCTGCATGAAAGAAGAAATAATTATATTTCAACTGATTAATTCACATATTGGGAGCTTCTTACACTTCATCAGAAGCTCAAACTGATTTAACGAGTAGGCAGGACAATTCCTCCTTAAATTTAATTTGTTGGCGATAGCTGGCAACCACTCCAACCTAACCTAACATACTATTTTCAGAACTAAATCAAAGCTAAAATTGTTCCAGTCAAATGCTGAGTTTTGTACTAATCTACGGGTGTAGCACTTGAAAGATCACCGCTTCTGTCTTTCATAACCTGATCTAAAAACTATATGTATATGGGCCGAGTTAGAAAGAATATGATAAAGAAAATGGCAGTGAACCTGTCATACTTAATGGGACAAAGAAAATTTCATTACCAAATGTGCCACGAACGGTCGAGGAGGAATGAAGAGTCCTGACAATGAGTTGGAGGGAACTGTATTGGGTTGCAGAAATTCGAACATGCTTGCAGACGTTGTTGAAGTCCTGTGTCACAGGTGTGGTGACAAAACTCAAGTGGTAAAGTAAGTAATACTTGCTCTTTATATTTTTAAACCTGCTACAAGCGACACCCTGTTTACTTTATCTAACATTATACATTTTTTGCGAATCATTTACGTTCCACAAAAATTATAAAACAATAAGTAAGCACCAAATTATTTCTTTAAAAAAAGAATATAACATTATGTAAATGGAAAAATTGCAAAGATATTTCTGCCATGACTGAAACAATTTTTCATGCTAAATGAAAAGTTCAAAATGACATTATTGCAGACATATTGTCAACGATATTATTAACAATAATATAGAACTACATAAATGTTGTTTAAGTTTTTGTATAGACCCGTTTATTTCCATGAATAACCATAACCAAGTATAGAATTACAAACTAAATAAACATTATTTTAGAGAACTCATTAGGATTCTTCGTAAATATTTCTATGGGATCTACGAAAAGATGACGAATATCATGGCATAGAAGCATGTATAGTGTACAGGCACTGAATAACTTTTAACTTATAAAAGTGGTCTAAGAAATCACTATAGCACAAGCTTCGAGAACATATTATAAATAACAATTTTATCGCGTATCAATAAATTTTCTTTTTTGAAACAAAGATAAATTATTTGTTTAACCCATTTGGGATTTTGAAATCTAAAAATCTGTTTGCTATAACAAACAATTAAAATATTGTCAAGTGAACATTATTCAATAGAAAGAAAAAATAAATAACAGAGTTTATAGCAAAGCGATAAGATAGTCTCAAATGGGTTAAATACAAGAACATTGCCAACAAATTGGACAAAAAAAATATCGCCAAAATATTATAACGTACACAACTGCACAGAACAAATAACTTGAAACATACCTAAAACTTCAATTCGGCACACACCCTCAAAACTATTGAGAAGGAATCCCAAAAATTGGGGATGGGCTAAAAAACTGTGAAACATCGCTTGACACCGGACACGCTATGTAATAGATACCTATAACACAGATTAAAGATGCAATTAGGAGATTTAAGTGATCAAATATAAAATACGATAAATTACAATAACAAACTTTTCTATTCATTCTATCATTTAACTTCGGCTAGAAGCAACTTTAAAATTAACTTAATACTGTGAATTTGTGAATTATGGAAAATGTACATAATAGCTCTCCAAGCGAACGCAATTTAAAATGCTATATATTCTCGTTAAGTACTTTCAAAATAAGAACAACTCAAAATTAATAACAAAAGAAATTGATCTTAGTTTAAAAAATATATATTTAATAGGGTGGAGAAAAGTAAAGAACCAAAAATATAAGAAACAGTAATGCTAAGAACAAAAAATAAGTCTATTCAAATTTATTATAAATTAATGAACTCACCATGACTCTGTTGCTCTTGATGTTGCTGTTGTTGCGCCGCTGCTAACGCTGTCGCCGCTGCCGCTGCTGCTGCTGCTGCCGCCGGCGATGATACTACTATACTACCGGCGGTATTTGTGCCTTCGTCCGTTGTTCTCTTAAAGAAATTATGTTGCAAGGCATAGTACGGTGTGACACGTGTTTTCGGATCGAAATCCAACATTCGTAGAATCAAGTCTTTAAATTTTAAATAATCAGCCACCGAATGTCCAGGCTCATCTAAGCGTCTACCACCCGGACCGCCTGTTTCCACGCCAAGAATATCGTGTAATTTTCGTGACCCCGGTGGTTTGTACTTACGATGGACACTCTTTTTCAGCACGTATGTACCATCGGAGGCAGTTCTATCGAAGAATTTTCGTGTCTTGTGCGCTTGATCAAGCAGATACTTGGGTGGCATGCCTAACACTTCGACAATTTTATTCATTTGATCGACCTCGTTGCAACCAGAAAATAATGGTTCGCCAGTATGCATTTCGACTAATATACAGCCCAGTGACCACATATCAATGGCTAGGTCATATGGTATACCAAGCAATACTTCTGGCGACCGATAGAAACGTGATTGAATGTACTGGTATATCTATAAAAAGAAAATTGCAAATTAACAATTTTAACAAACAAGAATTACAAAAACTTACCCGTTGTCCCAACTGACAAGAACTACCAAAGTCGACAATTTTGATTGCCGATCGTTTTGGATTACAGAGTAAAATATTTTCGGGCTTAAGATCACAGTGTATTATATTCAGTCCTGGTGTACTCAAAAAGAGTAGAGCAGTGCACAGCTGTTGGGCGAATTTTCGCGTTAGATTTAATGAAACACCACGGAAATTCGTATTCCGTAATAGATCGTATAAATTATAGGAGAGCAATTCAAAAACTAGACATAAGTGATTGCGCCACATAAAATGTCGTTTTAGTTTAACTGAAATGAAATATGAAAAACATACAAGATTAGACAAATTTTACGAATTCGATTGTTTATTAATTGTTTTAAAAACGTTAAATTTAAATCGATTGAATAAAAATATTAGAATGCATTTACTAGGGTGGATCGAAAAATTCGGAACATCACGTAGAAGTTATTTTAATTTTAATTTCTAACTACATATCATCA
This sequence comes from Blera fallax, assembly GCA_946965025.1. NCBI lineage: Eukaryota > Metazoa > Arthropoda > Insecta > Diptera > Syrphidae > Blera > Blera fallax. Next base: position 21,740,910 of record OX337248.1, on the reverse strand, counting down.
CTTCAAATCTCCTCGATAGAAGAAAGGTAATAAATTTTTATTCTACATATATAGTGATCCTAAACATTGTACCAGTGCATCTTGAAGCGAAGACAATTCCCGGTTTTTCAGCCACAAGGCTAAGGTTGAGGTTGAAGTGGCTGCCAGCTAGGAGTCGCCGGCACACTTAGACCAATGGTAGGTCCATTGTGATACCACGTGGATCTTGGGAGAATGTTTCTCTCTACCTACTCGTTAAAACCAATTTGAGCTTCTTATGAAGCGTAGGAGGCTCCTAATGTCGATATTCATCAGGTCGCCTGTATCGATGTAATAGGGGGCTCCTAAGTGAAGCTTCCTTATACGGGAGAGAGCTGGGCAGAAACAAAGATGGTGAGGAATAGTTTCCTCCTCTTCTTCATCCATGCAGCTTCTGCAAAAATCGTTCGAAAAGAGGCCTAGCCTTGTAGCATGCTTGCCTATTAGACAGTGTCCAGTGATGACGCCTATTATGGTGCCGATATGCAATCTATTGAGAGAAATCAAATACTTAGAGCGTTTTAGATCCAGCTTTGGCCAAATCTGTTTTGTCGCTAGACATGTTGATCCATTTGTCCACCTAAGATTTGTACTCCCGACAGCATCCAGCTTAAGTTTAAGTTTGTTTAAGTAGCTATTGGTATACCTAAGGTGCCTTTATCCGGCAAGATGGGTATAGTTTTTCCTATTCTGACGAGTTCATCGGCCTTACAATTCCCTGGAAAGTCTCTATGCCCCGGCACCCAACACAGGTGAATGTTGAACTGCTCAGCCATCTCCACAAGAGACGAACGGCAGTCTAGGGCTACTAACGAATTTATAGAGGTCGATTCTAGGGATTTGATTGCTGCTTGGCTGTCTGAAAAGATGCAGATGTCTCTAACAGATATCACGTTTTTCTTAAGCCAAGACAGGGCTTCTTTGATCGCCATTAATTCCGCCTAGAACACGCTACAATGATTTGGAAGACGGAAAGAGAGCTTAAGGTTAGGCCTATCAGAGAAAACACCTGCACCAACTCCGTCTTTGGTCTTTGACCCGTCTGTGTAGAAGTGAATTGAATCATCTTCTAAAGATACATAGTTCTCCCAGAGTGATCTGGAAGGAATGGTGACTGTAAAGTTCTTCTCAAAATTTAGACGAAGGATGGTGTAGTCCGTTCTTTCGGGTGGGATTTTGAGTTTATTCAAAACAGAGGCGTGGCCGAATTCTTTTCTTGACCACTGTTGGGTAGCTTCAAGACGAACGGCTGCGTTCGCTGCCATTTGCTTACTAAATATATCGAAGGGTATCAGATGGAGCAGAATGTCCAGTGCCGCGGAGGGAGTTGTACGTAATGCTCCGCTTATGCACAGACAAGCTGTGCGTTGGACCTTACTTAGAAAGTCGCGATTTATAGCTTCATCTAAGGCTGTCCACCAGACTATTACCCCGTATGTAAGTATCGGTCTAATGACCGAGATGTAGAGCCAGTGGGTTATTCGAGGTTGTGGGCCCCATTTATTGCCAATGGCTTTTTTGCATGAAAAAAGTGCTACTGTAGCCTTTTTGACTCTTTCTTGCAGGTTAGGTTTCCAGCTTAGCTTTCTATCTAGGATAAGATATTTAGCTTTTTCAGAGAAAGTTAAGCTGATACCATTGAGAGAGGGAGGGTCGACTGTCGGAATTTTATATTTTCTGGTGAAGAGTACCAGTTCACTTTTATGGGGGTTTACACCCAAACCACAGCGACCCGCCCAACGTGTTAGCTTGTTTAGAGCGTTTTGTAGGATCTCTTTTAGAGTATTTAGGTGCTTTCCTGAAACAGCTATAGCAACATCATCTGTATAAGCAATCGCCGTGCATCCCTCGCCCTCCAGGATTATCAATAGTTCATTGACCACCAAATTCCAAAGAAGGGGGGATAGAACACCTCCTTGCGGAGTGCCTCTGCTAACAGATCTTCTAGTGGACACTTCACCCAGCTTGGAATTGATAATCCGACCATTAAGCAGTAGATACGGGCTAAAGAACAGAGACAAATCGGCATCTTCTCGGACAGCACAGCAGTAATAGGCCCGATCACAAACTTCATGTCGAAATCGCGGTTAGCAAGCGAATGCAAAATCAAACTGCAATAGAGTTCATCTCTCGTGGGTACCGGGGCATGAAGGGGTACCGGGTAGGAAAGACGCTAGTAACAGAGAGCCCGAGTCCCGAGAAGACAATAGGGTTCCTTCTGACAACGCATATACGACTGGAGTTCAATAACTAATGGACGAATCTACATATATGTCATATATCTGGAAAGTGGTCAGATCTATAGTAAAATAGTAGAGTAAGAGCATAGGAAAATGAGCTAAAAGTGAGATTGGTGACAGGATTTATAATAGGGCACATCGATCATAAAAAGTATCGATTAAAACAACAATTTGTGTCAACTGTAAGGAGGAGGAGGAAGATGTAGAACACTTCGTTTGCCACTGCAGCTGAGCGCAGTTTTTTCACGATTCCTCCTCTCAAGAATGCCTGGCAAACGTCCAAGAGCAATAACTACCATGAGAAAGCTACTGAATTCGCCTTTCAGATATGACTTTAAACCTTTGGTCCTTTCCATTTGGCTAAAAAATATAACAGGCACCACACAAATGATGGCGAGAAGCTAGGCCTTGGAACACATACTGCCTGTTGTGCCAAATATTTGTATTTGTAGCTTTAATAGTGGTAAATAATTGACTATTTATACTTTGTAAAGTGTCCAAGGTTAAATTCTAGTTGGCCAATAACTTCGACGAATTAATGCCTTTGACTCTTCAATACATTTTTCTCTCATCTCAGATATACTTTTCAGCCTTGACTGGTGGTGCCGCTGCAGGATAATTGTGTGGAGCTTGAAATACTGCCTGCACATAAAAAAGCGGTTGTGAAAGTGCTGCTTCAGGCGTGACTTTGGAAGGGTAAGATCATGCAAGAGTGTGTATAACACATCAGGGCAAATATTCCGAAAAACAATAAAATCATAAAATCTTGAAGTCTTTATTTTCATCCGCAAAACCTTTGTAATAGCATTGCTACTACAGTATGTGGGGCAGGATAAGCTTTTCTAGCTCTTAAATATATTTGCCACTGCCCAGCCTCTGTCACCTGATGAACAAAATTCTAGGTAGGAAGCTACAACTTCCAAGAGTGGTTAAAAGCACCTAATATGGATCCACAAGTGTAGGAAGGAACAAACTCCAGACTCAAACCACTGGAATGAAACTTAATGGGCATCACAAGGGGTCTATGTACATAGACCAGATTATGATGAAGAAGATAACTCCTTTACTTAACCTAACCAAACCCATGTCTTAAATATTAAATAAAATAATTGATTACTACTCACCTATATAATATTTGTTTTCTGCATCGGCTCGATTCATCATCTCAAGCAATTTAACTTCTATTTGTGCCTGATTTAGGAACGGTTTTTTATTCTTAATTATTTTAATCGCCACGTGACATTGCTCTTCGTGGTCATAAGCTTTAACCACTTGTCCAAAACTTCCTTTGCCTAAAACGATGGAAAACATGTATAAATCAATATATTTGCTGAAATTTAGGAAAAATTAAATAAGAACCAAATCCTTCCCTTTCGACACACTAAAAAAAAGTTTTGCAACATAATAACTAGGTGGGCGACATAAAAACAACACCAGCGGGCGGTCGTTGCTGTTGAACTATTATACCATAAATGCTGAGTATGTCATTATTAAAATGAAAAAGAACAAACAAAGAAGAAGCAAAACTCCCATGATGGCACGGCGGCATACTGCAAATTGCTGTGGACAATTATCTCTAAATATTCACCGACCGTGAACGAAAGGAAAGAACGGCACGTACCAGGACCTTCATCTTTAATGCAATGAGAGGAGTTCAACTTTACGACAGATGGTGACTCTTATAAGTCTTATAAACGTGGGTTAGAATGGTAAGGGGGACAGTATACAGTAGACAACATTGATAGGGCACAGGCAAATTGTTATGACCTTATTAGAGGAAAATTATTTCTTCTCATCATCTCGGCATTAGCAGCATTGAATGCCTCATGAAATGCGTTGCATAAGTTTATTGCATTTCGCAATATTTACCGAATATATTTCACATCGAAGCGAATTTATAATTTTAGTCATGTAGGCATTATTTCACATGAAGGCACAGGGACCAGAAAGTCAGCTTTAAACCAGCAGATGTTCCATATTTTTTATTATTGCGAGAGTGCTTCTTGCGGAAATGTTTTTTTTAAGTCTATCCTGATGGAAAATGTTTGCGGATATAAATATAAGATGGCGCAAAAGTTGTCACTTATCTGAGGATGCTCTCAATTTTAGCAAATTGCGCCTTACTTATGTCATCGCGATTTTGACTTTTGTAAAGTAAACAGAAGCAGCATATACGAAGTTAAACCATGGTTTGCTGTATTCTTCAAGAACACTGAATAATTTGTGTCAACGTTTCTGACAAATAATCGGTTGGTGGTTTCGGTTCAACGTGAGCTTTATCGTCGATTCCTTGGTCTTGTGACAACAAATAGGGAAACACTGCACCGTTTGTCTCGATGAGTCTGGCTCAAGTAGCAGACGTGACCGTCAAGAGCAGCGGTTTAGTTGAGAATATACATAGCTGCTGTAGCTGCAGATGTCCATGAAACCTTAGCCAGACAACGGGCCACGCAATTGAGCATTAATACGTGGTCTTAACAGCGAATTTTTCTTAAAGATGTATTCGTACAGTGCATCATCATCAAAAAAATTCATCATGAGCAACGAAACACATTTCCGTCTATGCGGATAGATGAATAAGAAAAATTATCTTTTCTGGAGCACTGGAAATCTGCGTTATTACATCGGTGTCAACAAGGATATAGAGGAGGCAGATCTCCGGAAACTGCTCTATATTAACTGACGGTAATCATTCATGGCGCAAGTATTCAGTATCTAAGTGGAAGTACGCGAAACATTACCAGGAACCAACAAGGTTAATACAAGATAGGGATATGAAGCCTGATTGTAGATGATCGTCTTAACAAGTTACCCAATCCTGGTATCAAATGTGAATACTGATGACAGAGTACTGATTGCCACTGATTTAAAAGATTTAAGAAAACCTTCGGCGACATGGTGCCGTAAAATGTGGCTTAATACAATCCCTGCTAAAATAACAGAATTATCATTCACGAGGAAAAGAAAACTTCAACAACTGAAGTAGATCCGACTCTCAGGCAAGGCAGTAACTCGAGAAAAAAAAAATAAGTCTAGACCGCAAAGACATCTAGAAGAAACACAGAAGAGATCTCTAGGAAAGCAACCAGTGCCCTCATGATATGGAGCAACCTGTCGGGTAAATCTTCTGGATGCAGTCCAGGCATCATAACATGTACATATGTATATGTATATTATCATTGTGAGGCTCATGATCACTTATGGGACATTAGCATGGGTAAAAAAGCTTACCACGTTCACAACGCGGAAGACAGATAAGGGTGTACTGACCATAGAGCAGCTTCTCTTTCTCATATTTCCCATAGAAACATAAGCGGTCAGAGAACATGATTTTTAATCAAAATAGTACAATAGCCCACAAAGTCGCTGTGCTAAATGTCATTTCATAACAATATTAACAAAATAGTGTCAAAGGGACACTTTTAGGTGGCTAAAAATCTGACACTGATATGAGGCAGTCTTTCATAACCTTGGCAAAAAAAACATTCTTACAGGATATTGAATATTCGGCACATTGAACGGAATGAGGGTTTAATATGTTTTTCAGGACAGGGAATAATTCGCAAACTTCGCAGTAAAAGATTTATTTTTCCCCAATCGGTATTGCAAGATGTCTTTTTTGACTGCTTCATCAAACTTATTTGCTTAACATAACCTACCCATCGAGGACAACTTACTGTTGCAGTTATCGTAATTATGGTTTGCTAGTAGAAAAATTCATTTCCACTTCGTTCCGTTTAAAAACTAAGTTAACTTTGTATGCCAAAAGCCTACCACCAACGCGTACATAATTCTGTTTCCTTTATTTCTTTCATACCCCGAACTCTATGTGAGTTTCAAGCCAAATCAAGTGCCATTATGAATTGATTGACGGCGCCAGTAAGTTTTATTATTCAAACACTTTCTAACACGTGTGACATGCGAACGTCGGATATGCATGACCATTTAGCCCAGTTTTCCACTCATGTATGTATATGTATATATTCACACGAATAATTTCTATACAAACAAATAAAACAAGAAAAACAAAAAAATAAGTAAAAGTAAACTCTTACCGATTAACGAATCAATTTCATATCGATCTAAGAACTTTTCTCCATTTTTGATTACATAATCATGATTATCATCGTCATAGCCGTCATTGTACAGTTTGCGTTCCTTTTTATTTGAAGAATCGTCCTCGCCTTGCGTCTGTTGGGCTCGTCTTTTCTTTTTCGCATAATAAACCTGAAATGCAAAAGAAAACAACTTTTAAATAACAGTATACACTGTAAAAAAAGAAATATAAATTGCAAAGTTAAAAGTAGAAAATAATTTCTTTCTTCACTGGGTAAATACAGTAGAATGTCTGTTTAACAAATCTGCAGGGTACGCTTTAGCGACGTTTTTTGGTAAATTTGTTATAAAGAAGTTAAAGAAATCATTTTCGCATATGACGTACACATGTATGTACATATAAAGGGATTCACTACTTTAAAATGTCACATTAGAGAATCTACTCTAATTTCCTGCTGAAAAATGTCAAATTTGGGAGCTTTCGTCCATTTTTTTCTCAGAGTCATGTTTGTTTGCAACAATACGTTTATGAAATGGATCGCTTAACCACCGCCCAACGCCTTGCAATTGTTCTACAGAAACTACACTTCTTTACCAACTGTGTATCGAAATTTACGGGAAAATTTTGGCCAATTTAATATTCCAAGAGCCATTCGCGATGTACTGGCAAAATTTTAAGATACTGGAAACATGCGGATAGAGTAAGGTATGTGTATCATCTTGACGTCCTTTAGGGCTTGTCTTATAGCTCCCTTTGGCGCATTTTGACACAAGACGTGCACCTAGTACATATACATAGTACCTGTATGAGATTTTTTTTTTTTTTTAAAGTTTGGAAGCTGTTTTGCATTACCCTTTATTTATTATTTATTTATCATGTTACGATGTAAGGGCTTACATAGAACTTACGATAGGGATAACTGTCAAGTCGAACTGTCATTCTGCTTGCTCTTTTGACATTTATGTTCAGTATATTCTGGCATATCTTCACGAATAGACGCACGCTTGAATAATTCTACTAAATCGCTACCTCGTCAATTTGAGAAAATTGTAGACGACTTCTTCTTTCATATGGCGCACATAGTTGGAGATACCTAGATTTCGTTTTTACTCTCTAAATGATTCAATAACACCATCACGTCAAAGGAATGTGGACATTGAAGAGGTCTTAAAAATTAGGCCTCTGTGCGTCCTCTATGTGCAAAATTTGACCTACACACGTACAAGACCCAGCTGAGGCACAATTTAATTTACATAACTCTGTTTCAGCCTTGGAAATCTTCATAAGTCTGAGCTCCAAATATGCACCAAATAGTTCAGCCTGACTGAAACACCTGATATCCATTTCATGGTACCGAGATCGCATAAATTTTCCAAGAAATTGTATGTACATACTCTTACAGAAGCCAACACATCCTGAATACTAAATGTCTCGTATAAGGACACTAAAACAACTTGAACATTGGGAGGGATGTAATCAGAGCAAACAAATAAATACAATTCCTACCTCAAGTTTTAGGATTTTTTTTTTTTAATAAAAGGGAAAAATCCATGAGAGTTTCGCAAACAAAACAGATACAAGATAGTGACACCAATCGTTCACATTGTTATGTGGCCCTTCACATTCATTATTTTTCCCAACAATGCAGGCAATGGCATACGCATTAATCCAGCCAAATGCCATATAGATAGAGATACCTTTAACAGATCTGGGTATGCATGTACATAAGAAAAATGAATAAGCATATTTGTTTTTCGGTCATAAAAACTGAGAATATGAGAACAACTTTTACTACACTTCACAATGGAGTATGGTAGACAATCTGGTAGTGAACAGGATATCAGAAAACAGGATAATGAGAAACTTTCTCATTTTATTTCTCATAGCATTGGCGCGGGATGATGTTCACCATTTGAATATATACTCGTACATTGCTGCGAATGAAAATACAAACAGAATCACTGATAGACTGGTCTCTGCTATCAGGAAATACAACGCATGCAAAAGGATCTGAAGGAACCTCAATGCTGTTGATTCATCAAAACACATGCACATGCATGAATATCCACATATACACACGAGTACAAACATATGTAGCAATCTATATGTATTTCTCTGCATTATGTTCATATTTAAGTAGGCACATGTAAGGATGAAGGATACAATTCCTGTTTGTCCTATGCATAGTACAATTTTAATCTTTAATATTTGGGATTTTATTTAGATCACATATCCGAGCGTGCGCTGTCTTAAGTTTACCTAAGCGAAATGGGGTTCTCTCTTATCTTTGATATTGAATGGTAAACAAATATTGCAAGTGCATAAATATTTACAACGGAATTTAATATTAACAAATATTATTGGCATGATATTTTTCTCACTGTAGAGCTGGTACTGAGGTGGTTCTGCAAAGTTCGTCGGGGTATACCAAATCTCATCGAAGCGTTTTGTCGTGACAAAATACCCCTGTGAACTACCTTCACAGTACTCTCCATCTGATCAGAAGTTCATTCTGCCCGTTTATTTGGTATTCGAAGTAAAAAAGAAAACTGTTTTTTTCATATTCCTAATAAGGCCCATATAGATTTGTGGCATGCCTTATATATTGGAATATTGGATGAAAATAGAGCTGAGGAGAATAGAAAAAATAAGGCGAGCAGAAGCAGCGGAGAGCATAGCATAGATTCATAAGCATGGCAAAGTTATGCCTTACTGCAATTCCGCTGTGAGAGTGATTGATGTACATACATACATATGTAGAGTGTGGGCGTATTCGTGGCATCGAGTATTCAGGTTTGCGAATCGTGCATACTAGTAGTCCAGTTACAAGTATCTTCAGAAGATTATACTTACATCCAATGGCGTAAAAAAAAGAAGCACAAACATACAAAAAAAAAAAAAAAAATGTGTATACATATGTAAGTATGCACATACCACAGGAAATAAAGGAAATATTAGTGATCCGTTCTTAAGAAATGCATTTCTTGCATTTTTTAGTTCATTAAGACACAAGTTCTACATTTCATTCACAAAAATTTATCCAGAACACATCCCTGTACTTTCGTATTTTCTCATTTTCATCATCTTCTATCTTCTGTTATACTCTCCCCCATTTATTATTATTATTATTTCGAGGTTCTATAGCTTAACTTGCCTGGGCTGTCAGTCGGATGCTTATAACGCGGCGATGGTGTATCCTTTCGTCCTTTTTACTGTTGATTCTTCAGTGGCATACTCTCTCCTAAAGTTCTCTTTCTCTCCATCCCTCTCTCATATACATACAAAGAATAGCGCACCGTTACAAATATTAACGAGGCGAAAATTTTATTCGCGCGTGTATTTGTGCACGTTCATCGATTTTTCTCATTCCCACAGATGTCCTCGTCGCCAACCAAGAGCCAGAACATTGCCCTTGCTAGTGTGTGCGCTCATTTAACAGTTTTATATGAGCAAATCCAATACCTACAAATGTGTAATTTTTTTTTGTGGTTTTCTACTTCCGCTAGTTGTTAAGATTTCTACAACGTTTCTTAAATATTTCAATCACTATTTTAAGGCTTTAATCCTTTATCCTTGGAGAAAAGAATTTTTAATTTGATAAGTGAGCATGCACATGAATTATGTATATGTACGTAGAACTTCAAACGTTGGATGAATAGAATGTTTATTCTTTCAATTCTCCAAGAGTTTCGAAGCTGTTGACTGCCATAAGTGGAGGTGTGTATCATAGAGCTTCGAACAGATTTAGGCTTTACATATGTGTAAGAGGACAGATGTGTTGCTTCAAGACCTATTTTTAATTCCGCTGCAGAACGCAATGCTACCATATCACACCATAAAACAAAGTCAATCGCGGTTTCAGACATTTGGCATCATCGGCTTTAAATCGGCTTTTTTAGATAAAAGAGCAATTAATTGAGCAATCAGCAATCATAATTGTGCACAACTTCTTTGCACAACTATACAACACTCGCCTCAAGGATGGCAAGTGGAAGGAAGAAACAAATACTGGTCCTTCTAGAAAAAGGTAATAAACCATCGCAGGTTCCTTCTCGTATAGGAATATAGGAAAAAATACTGCAGCGCATGGAGAGCGCAATCAAAGAAGCAGGAGGCATTGGAAATCGCCAATTTTTTCCGTAAGGCATGTTCAGCCATCGGCGCCATCGATAAAGTTGAAGTAGCTTGACATTGCCATTGATGCATGCAGCATTCAGCATACAGCTGAGAAGTCAGTAAATGCAACGGCGATCCTGACAAGGATCATGCCAAAGCTAAAGAATAGACTTCAGTTAGCAAAAGTTTCAACATCGGTAATGCTCTACAACTCCCAAATATGGCCTGGTGACCTAAAGCCGAAGATGAAGCTTACAGGATCAACGCGTTGAGAGGACGCAGCTTACTTCTTGCGACGCGGCATATGTAATGGCTGGCATGGTACCAGCGAAAGAAGCACAACAGAAATACCTATCAACAACGTAGAGTCAAATTATACTTGAGCACCACCAAGGACAATTCTAGTAGAATGCGAAGAGAGATGGCGTGAATCTGATAAAGGCAGGTGGGCGTACAGATTGATTATTAATTGGATCAACAGGAGACATGGAAAGTTAAATTTCCACCTGACCAAGATGCTCTCTGGCCATGGAAGCTTCAAAGACCACTTCCACAGATTTGGACACGACGACAACCCCTATCGCCCAACATGCACAGAAGCAGTTGAGGATGCGGACCACGTCATGTTCCATTAGACGCGATATTATGAAGACCGGCTTCGACTGGTAGACAAAATAGGTGAGGTCTTAACCACAGACAACATCGACAGACAGATGATGAGCACGGAAGATGCTTGGGTTGCAATTAGCAACATTATGACAACTATTATGAAGGAGCAACGAAAACAGGAGCGATGAGGCTCAAGTCGTCCGTCGGAATGAAATGCTTGACGACAATGCCAAGAGGACCAGGGGAGGTGGGTTTAGTGGGTGGAAATCTCACACTGTTTCTGAGTACAGGTTCAGTTTCGTTATTTTTTTTTTTTTAATGTAAGTCTTTCTTTGTGTTGTTTTTGGGAACATCAATCTCGTTAAAAGATTTTCCACACAATTCTAACGAATAGTTCGACTTAGATTTTGCGAATCTTTTATTTACAAGCAGAGTTCCTCCACAGAGCAACGTACAAAAAGCAGATAAAACGCACGCAAACAACGCGCAAGAATAAACATCAAACATTGTATGAATATCCCTCCCTGCCCCATAAAGAATTCATGGCACATCTTTTTTCGACATTTATTACATTCCAAACACTTTGAGATCCTTTCGTTTCACTGACATTCCTTGTCTCCTGCACCAATATTAAGTCTTCCTCCCTTCACACCACCCATTTGGTATTATTATTCCATTCAAAGACAAAAAAAAAAGGAATGATAAAAATAGAACCAAGCGCGAAGCAAACGACATTCTTGGTCCTTAGGAACAAAGAACAAAAGTCACAAGGACAAAAAAAAATCGCACAAACGATAATTGTTGACTAAAAATTGAATTACTAAAATAAAGGAACATACACACGTTAGCCAAGGCCAAGTCATTGACGCCTTATTTCTTCGTTTTCCCAGAGAAGGAGAGACAGAAGACAGGACACAATGGAAATCCTTATTTTTGTTCAGTTGTTGCTATGCACCAACGAGTTTGTTAGCCTGAACATTTTTTGGGACTGCCCAAGGACATTCTTTGTACTTTGTCCCTCATTTCCTCATTTACTTTTCGCTGTATCTAGATACTTATAAGATGGACGATTTTTTTGTTCTCTTTCTTTTGGTAAATGGTAATGGAAGAGTGGTAAAGAGAAACTTGTACAAGTACAGTGGAAAATACAAACAACTCATCACCAGTTTTAAAAGGTGGTTGCATACAGCTACGCATAATTAAGTTAGCATCTGGAAAAGTAAGATAAAAAAAAATCGTTAAATTCCCATTCGCAAATTGGACTGATACTGTTGGTCTTAGAGTTTATCTATTTTAGACCGAATTAGTATCGTTTATAAGAAGGTACAAAGTAATATGCATTACTCCTCCTAAACTCAAGGGCATTGAGCTGCAAATCACGTTAGATATATGAGGTTTATTCTCCATAAGAAACTCAGCTGGACCCTGAATATTCAAGATCGTGCTAGGAAGGCCTCAATTGCCCTGTATTTATATAGGGCCGCATCGGGGACTTCAACCCCGAATCGTCCACTGAATATTTACGACAATCGTTAGACCTATCTTCATGTAAGGTGTACTAGAAAGACTCCTTCAGCTGCACTGGAAACTAACTATGCTTCACCTACTTCGCCTTGACATATTTGGGAAGCTGATGGCGGTAAATGCAGCATTACGATTTAGAGAATCTTAGAAAATCACAGCTGGCTCGTATAAATATGGGTCACGCAAGTACCCTAAACGGCCATAACACTCCTAGTAATTCTGAGCATATTCTCCCTTATTTGGACTTTGACGTCAAGTATAAAACCAGGATTCGTAAGTGGAGAAATTTTAAATGAATCTGTGATAGAGGTGTACACAGATTGATCCAAGACAGCGTATAATACAGGTGAGGGAGTCCTCTCCAGCCCGCCGGACATTTTTTATCACTAAACGATTGCCGGACCACTGTAGTGTATTTCAGCAGAAATCACAGCCCTCCGAGAAGCCGCGACCTGACTTTCAATTGACACAGTAGACTATACGTTCTATGTACATACAAATATGTATATCAAGCAGCGATAAAAGCTTTGGAATCGCAAATAATTCGATCCAAGCTGGTTAAACAACGCGATCGCTGTCAGATGCGACGTATCTGTTTTATTTAGCGGCGAATGAGAGCAAAAAAAAAAAATACGAGTGCAAGGTAAGAAGTTATCGGCCTAGCACAGAGATGGCATTGCTTTCTGCCGACCAATTTCTTAATAACGTTTAGACCGTTCGTTTTGAAAGAGACCGTTTTTGTGTACCGATTTGTTGTGAGTTCAAAGTTGTAAGTGGAAACCGATGGGTCTGTACCAAAAAAGGTAAAGTCGACTTCGTCTGTCGGAAAGGTCATATCCCGGATTTTGGGGTTGGAACACTCGCCAATACTAAGTAAATCTTCTGGACCAAGTAGATGATATATTTCGTGATCAGAAAATCATCTTTCATCAAAGAAATTAACTGGCTGTCAAAGGTGCTTTGGCAATGGGAAAATTGAGTCAAGTCAATTTCCCAGATTTGTTTTCCTCTGACTTCCATCCATTGCCAAATCTAAAGAATTTTGGGGATGGAAAACGTTTTGAGTAAAATGAGAAGGTAAATAGGAATTTGGTAGACCCCCTTCGGGGATAATATCATTTCAAAGGAAAAACGTTGAATAAATTGCATTGATTTCTGATTTCTCACCTCGCCCTCTCGGAAACATCTTGAAAACTTGGGTCTGGTGGCCGAAAGTTTTCGAACGGACAGCGGCATCTAAGCTACAGAAACTTACGCACTATCTTTTCCGACAGTCAGTTTCCGGCGCTTAAAGACACGGAGTCAAACTCAGTGGACAGTGAGTAGACTCCATGTCAGAGAAATGCTGCTTCGATGCATAACAATCTCTGCCCCAACATGGTAAAACTTGGTGGGGACCTGGGTCATCAAAGATTTGAAGGCAACGAATCTGCAGATGAACTAGCTAGGACTGGGTCAGAATCTGCGTTCATAAGACCAGAACCTTACTGTGGCGTCAATTTGGCTGCCGTCACAATGCTAATTAATGACAAAACTTCGTCTAGCTCACTGGGAAAATGCCCCGGAACTCAGCAAATTCAAACCATTAATCCTACAACAAAATTCATCTTAGTTAAGAAAAGTATTAGAAATCTTTCTTACAGGCTACTGTGGCCTGATGTACCACCTTAACAAAATAAGTCTGTGTCCAAAGACGGAATGTCGATTCTGTCTACAGAAAGATAATTTACCCGAAGACATTCTCTGTGAAAGCCGGGCACTTCATTTCTTAAGACACAAGGAAATTCGTTTGGCAGTGGAGTTCGAAAGCTCTGTTACTAAGGATACACTAACCTTCATAAGAGAGGTGGTACGTTTAAGGTTAAATTCATCCTATTACAATAGATGTTTTAGGTCGCAGTGTCAGCCATATGGGCAACGGTTCAATTAAAAAAACAAAAATATCCTAAACGATGATTTCATTCATCTTTCATTACCATTGTAACAACGATATACTAAGAGCACCCGCCTACTTTTGGCGTTATTTGTTGCTGTTTCCATCGGAAGGCGTATTTTGTATTGAAGATAAAACTGCTAGATAGCGCTAGCTCACACTCACACTACTAACTAACCTCAGAAAAATAAAAAAACTAACTATGGTCATAATGGCAGACGATAAAGCCATGTTGATTGATTTCAAAAAAAAACTTTTAATTTTGACGTACATATGTATGTATGCACATAAATGAGAATCGTATCTAATCTAAAAGCATTGCTTTTTAAAACTTTTGCGATATTCTTAAGGAACTTTGTGCTCTTATAATTCCTAGGGAATCACCACTAATCCCTAAATAGCGATGATGTCTACCTTATCAGAAACGATAAAAGTAAATTGCTTCATAGTGGTTTTAAACTTTTCTACACTATTGTAAGCATACGCAACCATCTCATGCCTTAAGGAAATTCCTAAGGATACACCCAACTAACCGCAAGTATACGTCACACAAATGCACCACAACAAAGAAACAATACAACAGAGAAATCCCAAGAAGATCAGGTTAAAGAATAAGTAGCAAATATGCAAGAATAGACGTTCACAACAAAGAGGAATGCCGGGACAAAAAAGACCGACGAAATTGTTGGATTCTTTTCCTTTTTTTCCCCCTTCTATAACATATCTCTTAATGGAGAATAATTGCAATATTGGGGCCGCCAGACAGGCAGATGCAAGCATACAAGTAAAAATGGAAGGAGGGGAGGAAATTGTTGAACTGAAACTGGCAGACACTTATGCGCACTCACCACCACCCTCATAGTATGAGTAGAAAAAAGAAGAAAACTATCATCGGTGTCGACGGAACTGTTGTCTGCCTATTCATGCCATGGCATCGCCATCACCATCTTCAATTACCCGTCAGAGCTTATGGAGAGGTCGGCACAAATTCAATCGACGACAAAATAATAAGATACCCTTAAGAAAAAGGCATGTCAGTTACAGAACAGATATTGTTTACAGCAATAAAAAATCGATAAAATGTCAGAGTTCCCATTTTATACGAACTACAATGTGAGGTGAGTTTGTTTTGGACCCAACCCCAGGTAAACGTTTCACACAACAACAAATTTGCGACTCCCCACCAAGTAACGCTGAAGTAACGTCGGCGATAAACGCTCTGACGAAAAGGAAAGGCGGTTGGCGTAGACGGCATTCCGGCGAATCTATTTTAAGCCACGTCCAATATTTCGGTGGAAATCCTTCCACGATGATTGAAATGATTGTTAATCTGCCTGACGGAATGTGACAACTGAAAAGGTATGTATGTACATATGTATGTGCGTTCTTCCGGCTGTGGCTAAGTTTATTCTGGATCAAGTGAAAAAACATCTCGATTCCAAGGTCGACATTGAACAGACAAGCTGGAACATCCTGCATCGACCACATTAACACCTTGCTGTTGCATTTGTTGTTAATGGATTTTGAAAAGGCATTCGACAGCTTGAATCAAGATGCTATATTGCGAGCCTTGCGTAGGAGAGGTATACCAAAAAAGTCGTCCCTATTTTAAAGGCTACCTATGATGGAGGTAAATGTCATGTCTTACACAACGGTAAGTTCTTAGAGGAATCTTAGGTCCACAGTGGAGTACGACAAGGTTGCATTCTTTCGCCACTGCTATTTCTTGTAGTTTTCAGCTCTGTCTGGAGGAAACATGGGACTGAGATGAACTATGACTACGTCTCTTGACTACGCTGATGATTTTTGCCTGCTTTCACACAGGATAATTTATCTGCATTAGATGGGCCATAACTTGGAGTGTGAAGCGACAAAAGTAGAACTCAAAATTAATACGGCAAGTACAAAAGCCCTAAGCACTTGATTTTCTCAATACTATTCCAGCGCTGTTCAACTCGACATTGTCGGACAGCAAGTCAAGAAAGTAAACAGATTTTTTATATCTAAAAGTATACTATCAGAAGATAGTGATTCCGAACTGAACTGGACAGCAGAATTCTCAAAACAAAGACTCGATATACTGTCTTAAAACCTGGGAAAAGACCAACACCGTCAAAAGGAAGTTGCAAACCTTTACAAAAAAACATTCTTCGCAAAATCCTAAGGATCTTCTGGCCTAACCGTATACCGAACGACCAACTACACTAGATGGCAGACCAAGAACCAATAGACGTCAAAATACAGAGATTTAATTTTTGAAATGTGTAATTTTGCCAGGAGTCAAGAGGAGATTATACCATCGTCAGATGGAGCCTCTGAGAGTAATTGATGTGATAAGGGTACAGTGCAAGTCATGAGAGGCTGTCCGCAAGGAGGAGGCATGCATACGATGTCTGGACTCGCAGGTTTTAGTAAAATGAACTTGCTTTTATACCCTGATTATACAGAGCAGTTTGGTTTCCAAGTACGGGACTTAAGCACATTCACTCGGACACAATCTCTAGCGACGCACCTATCGCTTTCCTACCACTGGACTAAACGGTTCAAAAGGACACAATGAAAGCAATGTGTAGACGAAGTCTGGCATTAAGAGAATGCCCTCCGACATGACTCTAATTAAATAAGCAACGTTACTTGTTCACGATGCCCATCGATGAAATAGGCCCTATCGTCATGTTCTTCAAAAGATTTCAGATGTCAAACGGGAAAATCCAAATGAGCTACTTCAAGGCTTCACTTATAACTTCTACACAAACGGCTCCAGCACAGCAAATGGTATTAAATAAAATCAAATGGTCCTTTGTATAATTTTGGCGGCCGTCTATCAAAAACGAGTGGATAAATAAAGGGACATTCGCAGTGGCAGTCAGACTTCACTAAAGGCCACTGAAACCTCCAAAAAATCATTCAGCAACTGTTCTTGAAGGTAAGAACAAACTGCTAAGGATTTTTTAATGGAATCGAGTTATCGAGTCACAGGGGAATTGTCCAAACTTGACTTGAAAAATGAAGACTTTTTTCTTTAAAGGATAAAAGTGAGCTTTTTAATTGAAACTCTTACAAGCTATTACTTTATAGAAAAACATGCCAGGAGAATAAGCGTTCTCTTCAAGTTTTACAAACTTATTATGGAAACCTATCCGTATAGATCTCATGGAAGTTGCTATTAAGTATAAGCCTTAAAAGGAAGACACTCACACTCACTCTTTTGCATAGCCAAGAGCTTTAATTTGTTTTCACGACTTTCAAAGATTTACCTTTCAAAGCCCAAGCTATAGCTGTTGATAGGCCTGCCCGTCACTTTTTTTTACTGAAACTAGTCAGCACATTCTCTCTCACCTTGGTGCGTTGATTCGTAGAATGGCGATAGAAAGGCTCTAAAGCAATTCAACTATCCCCCATTCGTGCATCTAATTAAGTGAATATGGAACGTAAATTCAAGATGAGAGAAAAGTAGAAGAATTCCGTCATTTCCCTTAGTTCAACCCAGGCATAGCCTTGAATTTGTCAAACGTAAGAGTCCATTATCATCCCGGACCTTGTTACACAAAATGAAAAAATGGTAAGGGGGAGCGCGAGAAAAATCAGTACCGTACCGAAAGACGGCGCAAGGACGACACCCTTTCCTATAAACGAACATGACTATGATTACATTCATTCACCGGCAGACAGTAGGGTCCCTTTCCGCAGCATTACTTGTTGGCAGCTTATAAAATGTATACTAAGTGTGTATCTGTGTATGTACGTTGGTGAATTTTCTGCATACATATAAAGGGTGGTTGGTAACTTCTGTGTGTTTGTGTAGAAACCGGCTCCCTTGTCTTGTTAGCAGCCACCCCTAAGTTTATGTCGATCCAAAAGTTTATTTTTTTTTTCTTTTTACTTTTGTGTTTCTCTTCAAATCGTTCATCTGATTTTGCTTTGGCTGTGCGACGGCGGATCCTACCCCTGGACTTTGGCAATCCAACTACCCTTTTGAAACGAAGGGGCATAACAAGAGGGAAAATGAAAATAGAACGAAGGAATAATGAATTTTTATCCCTTCGCCGACATTACCGGCTGTCGCACTTATCAGTGGAGCAGAGCACAAAAAAAACACAGCAGCAGCAGTAGCTAGCAGAAAAAAAAGGAGGAAAATCCCAATAGAAGGGAGGAAGAAGTTCATCAGGGAGAGCTAGTATAGAGCTGTAGCTGAGGAGATATGAAGAAGAATGAGAAATGGGAGCGTGAGGACCGATTCCTTGCTATTCGGTATTCGAAAACATTTTCCAGCTTGTTGCTATGAAACGTTTCAATTTAATTGCAGCTGCTATTGGTGTAGCGCAGAGTAATGCACTCAAGTCGGCGGTTATGGCTGATAAATACACAGATGGATGTTTTTTTTTTTTGCTTTTGTTGCTTGTTGTTGTAGCGGCTAGGTACTATGTTTAATTAGTTGTTCCTTATTGAATTGCAAAAAATCGACTTTTTAAAGCTTAAAATCGAAGAGTTTGATTCTAATTTTAGCTTCATACATACAAGAAATGCCTTTTGAAAGATATATCATTGAAAAAGCCATGACTGCTGCGCTCGTATCCTGTAAAAGGGATCAAGAAAACTCTTCCTACATTATGGAACGATAATTTCTCTCTCTCTCTCTCTCTCTCTCTGCCATACAACAAATCTCTCTCAATAGCCAAAAAATATGCCTAGTGGAATGCATTGATAGCATCAAGGATTCTGCTGGGCTAAACTGAAAATTATCCAAAAAGCATTCCAATCCGTTTTTCGGGAGATGGTAGATATATGAACAGATTCTACTAAGTTATCGCTAGAGCTTCTGTTACAAGTCCACTTCTCAGGATTCAAAGATGTTGCAAAGTAGCCTTGAGCTCTAAGAGCGATCGGCTTGTATTCTGAGATTTCAGACCAACCCGTCTATCCTCTTTCTTGCTTAAGATGTTAGAAGGCACCTTAGATATACATATGTACATACATACGTAGGTAACTAGCAAATTCAAGCCATTATTCAAATCTCAAGTCAACCACTTTTCATTGAACGGGCTAAGATACCTAGAATACATGGGCACAGTGTGAATACCAATGGCGCAGTGCCCTATAATGATGCCAGAGACAACTCGTGCGTTATTGCGATTATATTTAACTAGAGAGAGGGATCTTTTCTTGTGATAGATCGGCGATATGGTTCCAGCCATCACGAATGTATCCAAGTGTACCCAGTGTCTGTTGGCTATACCAGTGGCTTCGTCGTCGACGAGCTTGTTAAAATAGCTAATGGGAGTGATGAAGAGAAGAGCGTGTGCAATATGCAATGCTGATCCCTTTCTTGCAAGTTCATCTGTTCTTCCATTACCTGGAATATCCATATGCCCTGGCATCCAGCATAGGGTCATCTTATTGATACCTCAGTACATGAATAGCAAACTAAAAAAAATTGACGAGGAGCGCTAGCAAAAACTTATGGGAAAATATCTGTATTGAAATAGATAGAGTTCCAGGTCCCGCTAGACTCAAGAAGACACCCAACCACAGCCTCTTACGGCTAACAGCAGGGGAACGACATCGGGGGAAAACTCACGGAATGCTAATGGAGTCCCTTCTACCGAAATGCCTTCACGACTCTCCTCATGTAAAATAAACAGGCAACGAGCTGGAGGAGGATATCTTTAGCATACACTCAGCTAAGATTTTATGGACGATAAACTCGTTCACTCCATATAAGAGCAACAATATTCAACGTACATATATCCTGCTTGGAATAGCTGGACTCCGATTCAGTACGCGATGATAATCTTGAACTTAAAATACATAGTTGGATTGGCCGCTCTTAGCCTCGAGAGCATACGTTATTCCAACGAAAAAAACTTTACAGGACACAGAGCCATTTGAAAGGATAATACAGGTACAGGAAGTACATTTTAAGCGACCTTCTACAGGCTATACACTTTGATTCTCCAAATAAGAGGAGTGCTTCGTTTAAAAACTTGTTATATAATTCATGCTGGGGTTTCTCATAATCTGTGTGGAATGCAAACCATTTTTGTTCAAAGACGATTTGGTATGCATGTCCCGCAGTGAATGGAACAGCGATGCCATCTTGGATTCTGGGCACCAAGACCGTAAGCGGGGTAGGATGTGGTGTCTCATATGAAAAGTTTAATATGAGCACTCTTTCCGCCTTTCAGATCACTGTAGCATTTTTCAAGCGTAAATCACAGCGATCAAGGAAGCCTTGTTGTGGTAATGAAGTGTAATATCGATGGAGGATATTAGCTTTTTCAGGAATCAGCATGAGACTTCGAACACATTCAGGCATCAGAAGAAGGTCTTATTGGTAGACTAAAAAGAAAAATTGACCTCAACGCAAGAGAACTGATCAACACCGAACGGTCTGCCAGAGACGACTGTATCATATCTCACAGCTTAAGACCGGCAATGGACTAAGGTACCAGAAGCTTTTCGTCGAATGATAAAAAAGAAATTCGAATCTTGACAGGAGCACTAACAGGACATTGCGCGAATGGCCACAAGACTAGCCATCAACTCACCCAACTAATTGATTTACCATATGGGTAATAGATTTTTTGACATCTTGTGAACGTTCTACTAAGGAACATGACGTCTTTTATAGCGCAGGTTGTTTCACAATAGGACCGATCGGGGTTAGGTTCCATAATCTATCAAAAAAGGAAGCACAAAGGTTCTTTGTGAGAACTTTCTGGTATTCACTACTTCTTCAGTCCTAATTAACAGACATTCATTTAATCTGACTTGCTTTTAACATCTTACCTCATTTATATGTTTATATGTCTTTATCAGATCCACACTGAGTTTTCGTAAGGGCGCCGTTGCTGGATCTCGAAAATGTGTTGGTATTCGAGCTTGCATCGCTCGAACTTCCGACGATGATGTCGGACTTGATCGCTAAATTTAAAATAAAAGATAAAAATTATTTCATGAATAAAAAAAATATATACAGGCAAAACGAAAAAGTATCTTACGTGATGCATAACATCTCGATGTGTGGCGGGTAATTCTTCTTCAACAACAAATCGTCCATAAAGAGGTGCGTGTCGCTGGCGCCCCGATTCAGCACCAGCTGCACCCGACACATATGCCGCCGACACTGAAATAATAATAAGAAAAATTATTTTAATATTTTAAGTTAATGGTGAGGGTAATCGAATACATATTCAACAATAATCATATCGCCAAACTGAATCCTGAATGGAATGGAAGACTCACTTAACCTAGAGCTGGAGAGAGTTAAAACGCTTTGTTGAACACGGGAAGGGAAAAGGGAAAGGGAAAAAAATTCCTTAACTCACAATCCATGCCGAACAAGCAGGTTTCTGCTCTGAGCCAATGATGAGCCTATGTTTGATCTACTTCGACATATTTGGAGCTCAGGTCAGGGAGAAGCTTACAAAACTGAGGTAGGGTCTTGAAAAAGAGATGGCGTCAGCGCTCGCATTCTAGGGGCTAAAACAACGTATGTACATTTCAGGCTGCGGATTGTGAATCAAAATTAGGAACCATATTTGGCCAATTCGTTCGACTGAGAATCTTACTTTTTAAGAGCCTTAAGGGCTGCTTGCCTATCTGAAGGAATGTTTATGCTAGATCTTCGGAGGTTTTTCCTTAGCATACACACACCTATGCACTTACATATGTATGCACGCTTGGAAGATAACGTTTGCTTACTCTGTCATAGAATTACGGTTTTCCATTAAATGACAGCAGGTGTGGAAGGAGTAACATCTGCTTATCAGCCTCAAACACATGCGCCATTTGTTCTGGTGGCGACCATTTACCGACCTTGATTTAAACAGAAGAATTGAGAAAGAAAAAGCTGCGTTCAGTATGTTATCCAAAATCTAAAAAAAAATATCTTCAGTTTAAGAACAAAGCTACGACAGTTCTGGTCTAATGTGAAGTCAGTACTGCCTTGTGGGTGCAGTACACGGAAGGTGACAATCGGTGTCACTCATTAGCTGCAAATCTTATCTTTGTAAATAGATGTCTACGCATCATCTTAAAGATATTTTGGCTGAACCGAACAGCTCTTAAGGAGAACGGGCCAGAAAACTATCGACATCGCAATAAGATGAAGGAAAGCCAGTGGAAAGGTCACACCTTACGGTGCGAAGAAACTTTAGTTGCAAAATAGGTTATGCAATGGAATCGACTAACCCAAGCTGGAAAGCGAGTGGGTCGCCCTAAGCAAACTTGGCGCAGGACACTAAAGGAGGTAGCAAGTTCTCTAAGAATGAGAGCTGAAGTTGTTGCAGCTCTAAGTTGTAGCAAGCCGGGCACGATGGCACCTGTGCATTGTTGTCGACAAGAACTAATCAATTATTGAAGCTGCATTTATATATGACAGCATGCGCGCGAAAGAACGGTAAGTAGTAAAGCAAACAACTCAACGATAGCTCCATTGAATTATACAGGTTCGATGCTGTATATCACTTCATTGGCATTGCGTAATTATACACTATAGAAACAAAATCAAAAATAAAACGATGACCCATATGCAATTTGTCAAGCTGTACACTTTCTGATGGACTCCCGTCGTCGCGACGTGTCATACAATATTTTTCTTTTAAAGAACAAAAATTCATAAACCTCAAAGTAAAATCACTAAGCCACGCCGATTTTATTCCTCACGCAAAGATATCCATTCATGCTTTTTTAGGGGCATTTATTCTTTTATGCCTACACATTCGGTGTTATGGAGAATAAGAAGAAGAACACAAAATTAAGAAAAAGCGGAGCCACGAGATGCAAAAGTTGAACAACCTGGGCAATTAATGTCGTCTCTTTTCGACACAATGATGCAAATGATAAGGACGAATCAAGCAACAAGTTTTCGACGACATATCTGTGCATTCCTATGTTGATGAAAGCAAGTTTTTGGGCAGCTGGAATGTCAGCTAATTTATTTATATCCCCAATGTGAGGATATAAATTTTCATGACTATTTCTACTGGTTGAAATAAGTAGATTTCGATACGTCCTGGATTGCCGTTATTAGACTAAATTATTAATTTGATCCTTTTTGGTCTATTTCTCTGTTTTACACAACTTGCAACTCTAGGGTAAGTAAGCATATTTCGTAAGTAAGCAATTTTCAGGAAGAGTTGAGTATGCCGCTGAGTTTCATTGAAGCAGAGGGCTTATTACGATTACACGGCTCATGGAAAAATTATAGTTGTTCACCAAAACACAGGAAGATTCCTGGTACGGAAATTTGTCGGTTAGGATTTTAATTAATAATAATTTTCAGTCATAAACCATCTGCGTACGATATCCTTAAACGGAACAGAAATCAAAATAAAATAGAGTTTTGTACCAAGTTTCCATCACGCAGTGGATGACTTTGTGAGATTGAGTGTTTCGTTTTCTCCGACCAATGTCTGTGTGTGGGTAGAACGAAAGCTGCTATTATTTGATAGTTCCGCCAGCAGCGAAGACCTTATCTCTCCATAATCAATTGCAGCAACGCAGATGGGAAGCTGTCATCCAATGATTAGGTAAAATTGGAAGCCTGAATCGTAGAAGCTATTGTGGCGAAAGGCAAAGCAGAATGGGGAAGGGAGTAAATGTTGTTGTTGTTGCGACAAGAGAGAACCTTACGATTTCCTTGCCCGTTGCATTAGCAGGCTCGACGCAATATCTGCGTGGATCTTTCCCTTGCGTACGCTAGTATTAGTACGAAAATCAGTTCCAGTACCAGAAAATAATTCTATTCGTTAATAATTCTGGGTGTTGAACTAAGTTCTTAGCAGGCAGGACTGGCACTTAGTTAGTTCGAAACCGAAGGAAAAAAGTGGAGCTTGTTGCCAAATCTGGTTCTTAAAAGGACAAGAAAAATTTCAGACCAATAAGTCCTTAAGATGCAAGAAATACACCATGGTTTTAAAGTTAGCCTCTGAGGAGAACACAAAATAAACCTATCATTGGTCTCATTGAATCTGCGCTCTCTACGTGAACAGCCACTGTAACGTAACATAACCGTCGATCGTTACCTAATGCCGTCCAATAGAGACTATTCCGTCTAATAGGAGCGCACTTATTTGAAAAACTAGGTAGCCATATAAAGCTAAAGATGTTTTGCTTCCCGAATTTGTCATTTAAGCTGCTGAGTATGACTATAGCTCAATTCAGGGAACCACAGAAGTCCTCCTTGCCAGAGTTGTCAGTAGGGTCGTGTGCTCATTTTTTACTTATGGTGTAGAAGTTGGCCCTCATAACAGTCAGTAGATAGCTTATCGGGTCGGTTTAATGTCAATCGCAGTTTCTTTGGGCGGAGAAGGCAATTGAGTAGTAAGGTCCTAAGAAGAACTAAGAAGACTCTATACAAGACCCTTTTCAACCCATTCCAGATTTATGGTCTCTGTTGAAAGGATGAAGATATCCTCTTTCTTCGTAAAATATTCGGTACCATTTGCGTTGACGGACTATGGGAGAGAAAGTTCAACGACGAACTTTATGAGCGACAACGACCTAGTGAAAAAAAATAGCGCACCTGTCCCCTAAGATGGTTAGCACATGTAGAAAGGATAGACACTAATGCTACGGCTCGCAGAGTCTTCGGATCTAAACCGGAGGCATAACGAAGTAAAGGCGTCTTCGCATTAGGTGGTGAGCAATGATACAAGGGAACCTTAAGTCACTTGGAGTGCGCAACAGAAGACAGTTAGCTAAAGACCGGGCTAACTAGAGAGGATTGCTTCCCCTCGAACTGTGTGTGGCCCAACCTAAGTTAGCAAATATGTAAGTAATCGCAGTGGATCCCCCATTACCAGTCGGCATCCTATAATGAGCACCTTTAATAAATTTTGAAGTTCCTTCCTTTCATCATTCCTGACCCTGTCCATTGTATATCCTGGACTGCAGGAATATCTAACTTATACTTCATGAGTACTGATTTCTCCCTCAAAATTCTATTAAAACTTTTCGCTTTGTTTCTATTGCTCAATCAAATCTGTGTATTTCCTAAAATTGATTGGAAGTGTATTTATGGCTCGTTATTTTCCTCCACCGCATACCTTACAATGCAATTGGGAAGTTCATTAAAATACTTTGCTTCTATTCTTCAAGATTTCTATGACAGTAGGGAGTAATGAAAACTGAAGACAGATAAAAAATAATAAGGAAAAGGAAATAAGAAAACATTCATAACGGAACGTAAGGCACAAGCAAAATACCATCTTTATAACAGAACATGGAGTACAAAAGAATTTCCGTACCTACGACAGAAAGTATCTATGTGCTTCTCCATAACTAGTCGGAAAGGTTTACTCGTAGTAAGTAATTTTTTTTAAGGATTTTCAGGAATGCAAGGTATAGCGAAAGATGTTTTGCGTGTGTCTTTAACAATTTTTCGTGGTTTGAGGTGTATACTTATGAACCCATAATTAAAACTTTTTTTCCCACTTTAGTTTTAAAGCAATTAGTTTTTAGGTAGGTTTGAGATACCACGTGTGGGGTAGTGCATTGTCGGAATGGAGAAAAATTCGTCTTCTTTCCGTTTTTAAAAATATCCGGCACGCAAATTGTAACAAATCTACCACTCGAAATTGACGGTACAACGTTTTTCCGGGGGAACAGTAGCACCTTGACCTGTACGTCGAAAGAATGTGGGAGCCACTTCCTTTCCAGACATCTGAGCACATTTCACCTCTGTCGGCTTATTATGGGCTAGAGAAATCCATTGCCGTGATTGTCGCTTGCTTTCTGCCTCATCACATTTAATCCAAGTGTCATCAGCGGATTCAACAATGCTGAACATTCCTTTTGACCGGCTTTGATTGGGTTTCTTTAAATTTATTTTGCTCTGGTCAACTCGTGCCCTCTTTTGGGCCTTGGTCCAACTAAGCCGTATATATCGAACAAATTTTGCGCACGTACATATAGATGGTCTTGGAAAGAATTTCTAATGCGGCCCGTGGATATGCCGAAGAATGACTCTATATCCCTGAAGATTCTCTACCAGCATGTTCCAAACAACATCGATGGATTTTGTAAACCATCAATAGTTCAAGATGTCGTTCACTATTCTTTTCTATTTCTTCTAGATCTTGGAAGAAAAGTCGCCTGAGAAATTTGTGTCTAGGATGGATGAGACCTGGACAGTGACAGAGAAAGTGATTTGTGCCCTCGCTGATTTCATCTCCACATCCTTGACATAGGTTTTCTTCTGTTAGACGAATTTTTCATGTGGTACTGCAGAGTATTATGATTACTACCGGGGTAGAAAGGGATTTCCTATCCTTTTGAATAAGCCTGTCAGTCTTTATTTTGTCGTTTGCTCTTCTCGCCAGCAGTTCACAAGTTTGGATTTAATTTCAATAGTATTAATCGCTACCTGGCTGTCGATGAAAAAGGTGATATCTTCTCGTTTTAGTCCTCTAAATGCTGTCTTATGGGCGGCTATTTACTCTACTACGCTGGAGGTGAACTGATTTAGTTGTGCGGTTCAGAGAATATACATACATGAGACTACGCTTGTGGCCATTGTCTCCTCCAAGAATGGTGGCACCGAAATGGATAAATGAAATTGCGCTTGGAATGCTGCCAAAAATTTAGAATAGCATTGTTTTCAGCATTTGAACCAAGCTGCGACTGCTCCGCTGTAAGGTCGAATCAATACTTCTTCATGGGTAGAGCACGTGAAAGCTGACTACCATCAAGCGCAACGCGAAGCCAACACCATTGCAAAATACGCCATAGAGAGGAATTCATTCAACAGGCTATGGTAATGCGGGTTATACTTGTGCATGTACCCATATGTACAGTTGAGAACATAGAAATAGTAGTAGATGCCTAAGGCTTCACATTTTGTTTACATGAGACCTTCAGATAATAGCACTATTTTTATATTTTTTTGGAGCTACGGTTTTTTTTATCACGGTTTCGCGTCATGGAATTGACCAAACGCTGGGAGTGTTCTCTTGGTTTTGCGTACTACGTATTCCTTACGACTTCTCAAAACTGTACCTATAAGTTGTTGGTCGCTTTTATATTGTGCACAGTTTTCTTAACATCCACAGATTTTCAATGGGATTTAGAAAACTGTGTTGGTCAGTCTATTATCTGAACCCCATTAACCTGAAACCATTCTTTTACTTTTCTACTCGTGTTTTCAGGTTGTTGTATTGCTGGACCCATTTTAGTGGCAACATAATGTTTTCCCAATATCAACAAAACATGCTGGTTTATAATGCCATTAATCTTGGGTGAGCGATGAGTCCAATTTTTTTCTCGACGGATACGTCAATAAGCAAAATTGTCGTGTTTGGAGTAAGAACACATCGCAAGTGACCCTTTAGACACCATTGCATCCACAAAAATGTACTGTATAGTGTGGTTTGTACGCTGACCTTATTCCTTTAAAAATGAGGCAGGAACTCGCATTACAGTCAATGGTGACCGATATAGAAAGATGATCAAGGACTATTTGTTTCCAAATTTATGTAACATCGATGTGGACTACGTGTTGTACTGCGACCTAATTGGTCACAAAATATTTCGATCTAACGCCGCTCGATTATTTTCTGTGGTGGTGCGTGAAATCGCTTGCTTATGTTGATAAGCCAGTAAAGATTGAAGCTTTGGAAGATAATATACGTAGAACTCTATTCCAGATGCTCGAAAAATTGCCAAAAATTGGACCGACAGGATACTCTTTGTAATTGCCAGTCGTGGTGCTCATTCGCCCGAAATAATCTTTAAATGTTAAATAACAAACAATAGTCTTTCAAATAGAAGCCAATGTCGGGTATTTTGATTAAAATGGATTTTCCCGATTCTCTTAAAAAACACCCTTTACCTAGGTACCTTTATTTTTATATTCGCAGATGTTATTTAATATTTCTTCAATATAATCTCATCTAGTAACTTTAGCTACAAGTTAACAATACAATCAGTGTCCTTGCATAGTTACCCATTCTGGTTTAAATACATACCTGAAAAATAAAAGAAAACAATTCGTTACTTAAAATTTATACAATCATCTTAAAGTTCATATTTAATTTAATTCTACGAGTAAGTAAGAATTCCAGTTCGTCTCCATTTAGCTGACAGTAAAATATTCAACTTAGAAAAGCTGTCATCTTTCAAATCCTACCTCTGTCACTCGTTTTGACAGCATTTTTATAAACACATTCAAAATATCTACATTCCTGACATTGACGTGCAAATTAATGCTTAATTAATTCTTGGAATTTGGTATTTCACTAATTCTCATTCAATGCAGTATCTCTGCGCAGATATTTTGTTTATTAGGTTTCTGACCTATCGAATGCGTTTGTATCTTCTTTTTTTTTTTTTTTGGTTTTTTCATTGACAACGACGACACAGACAAACTGTCATGCATGGCAAAAAATAATAAAATCCTGCAAACACGCATATAAAAAAAATATGTACAATGACAGAAAAAAAAGAAAAACGATTATAAATGTAAACAAACAATGCAAAGCAGAGTAGAGTGGGAGGGCCAGCGCATTTGATTTCATTCTAAAACGTGCCAAAGAATATATTTTTCCTTCGCATGTAGTTATTGTTGTCAATTTCAGTTTTTTTTTTTGTTTTCTCTTCATCAAACGTAAATATGTATATGAACAGAAAAAAAATAGCTACAATACAATCAACACTCAAAGATGGACCGGCGTGACCGAAATTTCAAAAACCCCCATCGAGACGTCAAAATGCGCGCGCTTTAGGCTACAACAAGCTCTGGTAAAGTATCTTATTGTTATTATTAAAAAAAATTGTTCTCTTTTTTTATTGTTTTGGTACGTAACATGCCACCAAATGGTTCAGTAAACTTTACCCAAAGTTCGATGCCATTTTTGGTTAGATACATACATACATATGTATGTATGTACAAATATACCGCGCACACGTTTCTGCTTTGCCCAACATGAAGTGTATCTTTTCGTTTTCAGCATAAACGAAATGATTACCTACCTAGTTTATTGTTTTGGTTTCCGTTTAATTGCGTGGAAAAAATATATCGGTTATTGTTTGTGTGGCCACGAATAGAAAATTTGTCGGTTGGGCTTTCGAACTTGATTATTTTTAGGGCGTTTTCGAAAAGGTTCGCGGAAAAGATATTGTGGTCAAAATTGTTCAATATTCTGGAACTGCAGCATGGTATCTACATATGCAGACAACGTCGGAAACTATAAACCGTGTGTGCACTTACTACTTACGAGGGTGGACTGAGAAATTCGCAATCTGTCTAAGGAAATAAACTTGAAAGTTTACAAATTACTTTACCTCCTCTCTAAGGTCATTCGCACCAGTATTAACAAAAATCCTCGAGCGCTTAAAAAAAAACACCTTCACTGTTGTTTCTGACATTTGGGGCGCCAGACCCAAAATGTTTTCTTTTAACGAACAGATGGAACTCAAACGGAACTGGATAAGGCGAATAGGGAGGACGCTTTTTCCTCACCCTTTCGCAACAGTCTACTTAATAGCTCAATTCCTGAAAAGGTTTGATGATATCAGCCATGATGATTCTCCTTTAGGCCCAAATAACGGTTGCCATTACGCTTTCTTCGGGCTGGTGATTCAGATCTTTTGGTTGCTGTTTTGTCTCAAAGGTTGCAGAGGAAGCAACAAATAGTTGCGCCTATAGGACCAAATTGTGAACGGTTGAACGGTGTATCAATGGCACAAGGCTCAGTAATTATACCGAGGATGACTCGT
The DNA here is from genome assembly GCA_946965025.1 of Blera fallax. Classification (NCBI taxonomy): domain Eukaryota; kingdom Metazoa; phylum Arthropoda; class Insecta; order Diptera; family Syrphidae; genus Blera; species Blera fallax. The sequence goes on along the minus strand of OX337248.1, from coordinate 21,710,693 downwards.
GTGTTATGACGACTAAGTTTCACCAAAGAAATATCCCTCTTCTTGCTAGAGGCTGGCCATAGCGTCCTGGGTGTTGCACATGTGTCTAGATGAATCCAGCTTCGATTTCCTAGACCGGTGGCTTCACCTTTTACTTTTTTTTTTTTCTTAAAAAACTTAATGGGATTGCTACGATGCATGCTGCACCGATCCCTTTCTTGCAAGCTGATGAGTCTTGGGATACATATATGTACATATGTCCTGGTTCCCAGCAGAAGGTTAACACATTGGATCGAGATATCTCGTTTAAAAGCGATTTTTAGATCCTCACAAGCCTCGCTCCAATTACAACATAGCCCAGAGCCTTAAAGCATATCGTGTATAATATCCGCAGCTTGTATACAAGCCCTGAATTTGGGTAAAAAGAAATGGTTTGTTCTTCAAGCTTCACAATAGACTTTGGCTCCTGTACCAACGTCCATTTTAGAACCGTCGGTGTAGAAAGTCAGTTCCTTTACCTTGATGAATCCTTAGTTTTTCCGGTAAAATCTTTCAAGAATTCTTAATGCGGATTTCATTTCAAATGTAGCGCCAGGTTCATGTAATCAGATCCGTTGGCAGCCTCCCATCGGGTAAGTATGGATACATGACCGTAAGGGGGGCATCCTCCACTTGTTCTGCACCTGTCCAACTTTATCCAAGAGTAGACTACTCTATCTTGGAGCCCCTTTCTATGATAACCTTGGCGACCTGGCGAACACAGATGTCAGAAACACCCTTCGCTTCCAGTTGGTTTACTTAGGAAATCCTTGAGTAGCTGCTAGATCCAGTGGTTTCGCAATGGACCTCTTCTAGTATCTTGATCCAGACAGCCATTATAACCTTACATAAGGGTTCAATGATTATGTTCGACCTTCCCTCAGCCTTACAGCGGTTTTGGCTATCAGACTGCTTTTCCGGTTTCCGCTTTTGGTGACGTTATGACTCCGTTGCACGTTGCCGTTTAGATGCAAGGTCTAAAAAACTGGTATTACTTCTGGTATTACTGCTAAGAATAGGTTTTAAAACCGAAGGGTATAGCCAATGCCCCACAGCTGGTTTGAAACCATCTACTAATGTACTCATGTACTAATGAACGCTTTTTGGCAAGAGTAGGAATCTATGTTTGCTTGTTATCCTTTCCAGTTTTTGGAGTCCAAAATTACACCCATGTATAGTTTTGAAGGTAGAAATGGACTTCTTCTTAGTGAAAAAAAAAAAAAAACAACCTTCGTCTTTGAGGGGTTAACTTCTTGGCCTTTGCTGCAGATTGAATTATCCACTAGTTGTAGTGCCAAGCTGAGCCTTTCACTAAAGACCAGAAGAAAGTTTACCGAAGCCAGGATCACCACGTCCTTAACGTAGGCCATCGCAGGTTTCCTTCAGTATTAACAAGATCTCATCCACTACAAGGACCCATATTAGAGAAGACAGAACTCCTCCTTGGGGAGTTCCTCTGCAGTCCTTCTTTTGTATGATTCTGCCTTCCAGCGTTGAGTTTATTAATCTTGATTTGAGCATCAGTGTCATTCGTACCAACAATCGATCCTTATTCGACCTTCAAACATATTAATCATCTCCCTTTCGTAGAATTTGAATGTCCAATATTGTTGCGAGTCAACAAAATAAAATAAAAATTAATAAAAACTCTCTTAAACAATTCGCCATGACGTACTAAACTGAATTCATTCACATTGTTCTCCAAATGCATGACTCATTCTCTATGATACACTGAGAATAAGAAACTTGGATGACTAACATTAGCATACGCTTAACCTTCCAAAAATCACCCTCACTTAATCAGAGACCACCCCAAACCACTTGCCAAAAACGATGCAGGTGCTACGTAACAAAAAAGTAAAAAAAAAAAAAAAAAAAACGGGACACAAACATAATTTCATCAACCACTAATTAATAAAAATCTGTGAAATTTTTTTTCTGATTTAATTTATTGCGGCGACATCAATCGCTTCCCCCATCCCGCCACACTTGAATCATGTGACAACATTTTTGTACAATCCTCCCCCACATCCACTCCCCATCGATGTCGATTGGAAGTTGCCATGAAAAAAGTAAGACAAAAAAATAAAAATAATTCCTATGAAATGTAAGATGAAAATAAAAATAAATTTTAATGAATAATTGCGGGATAAAATAAGGCATAGATGACTAAGTTCAATGTTTTTTTTTTTTTTTTTTTTAAAGTGGGTGGCAATGGTTGTTCCCTTAAATCGGACTTACTCATACGTTTGATTGAAACCAAAATTCATCAAGTTTAGTGGAAACAAGTTCGGAGTTTTATGACCGCGGCCTAACTTTCAATTAGCACAATGGACTAGCGTTATTTTTCTATACATAGAGAGTCAAGTAGCGTTAATAGCCAACAGGATCTAAGGTGATAAAAGAATGCCGCGGATTTCTTCTAGATCGCGAGATCGCTGTCCTGTGATACAGGGACGTTCTGGACAGTTGTAAAGAATCCGAGCTAGCTAGGGAGGGTGCAGAGCATAACCTCCCTAATAATGGGGAGGGACCACTAGCCCCTATTAAATCGACTAAGTTTCAGACAGATACTGCAGTCATCACTATGGCAACAGGAGGTGGGAAAACATCAGTAGGTACGTGTGTCCCATCTAAACAAATCTGGCCGAAGAAAACTAGGAGACTTATGTCTATCCGTGAGTAGGAAATATTTGTAGGCAGACATGCAAGGATGTTGGATCGCCCATTACCGATTTCTATAGAAGCTGTGATGGAGAAGAAGAAGAAACTGTGAACGACTTCTTCGAAGATCTTAATGATCTAACCAGGCTCAACTTAAGCAAAAACAAAAATTCATCGTTAAATACCATGTGTTTTCTTGCTCTTTGTCTGCATCCCCAGCAGTTTGTGATTAAAATAATAATGACGACTATATATCAGGTATTCTTAGAATCCCATTTTGATTCAATAAATTTCAGTCTATATAAATTAAGGACTTTAATAAGTATAAAATGATATCCTTGACTCTGCTCAGAATGGAGGACATTTCAAATCTTCATTCCTTTCCCCCAGAAAGCAAATAATTCAAAAGTACCTAGTAATCTGGGTTACAGTCTATAGATTTCGGTATAAATTTTGACTCATACAAAACATCGACCTCAAAGACTGGCTACGCAATATAATTTAATTTTTATTTTTTTTTATTCTTTCATTAATTTAAAACAAATTGACACACATTGACATTCCCACGACCTTACGTGACGTTCTTTTGACATAAGCATACCACAGAAAAGGTAACAGAACTAAGTGCATAAATAAAGAACACCATATACGTACATACATATGTATGTACATGTGTACATATGTAGTACGAGTACACGGGTACATATGTATATGAAATAGAGTGTTGGTTTCTGTCATTTTGCTTTATGTCTCTCCTTATTCCCATCACACATGACATGGAAAGTCTTAACCCTGCATGTACAGTCGTTAGTGTTCTATACGTTCATTGTAAATCAAATTTAGAGGCTCTGAAGGTTCAACAGACTCGTGAAATTTTTTTTTTTTTATTGAAAAGAGTAAAAATAGATACACGTGCACGTACATACATACTTCTAATTGAGATTTAAGTTTAATATCTAATGGGCCCCTGTTTAATATCTAATGTTGCTACCCACTATAGTAAAACGTTAAGGTAGAGACACATATGTAAGTCCGACATAAAATTTAACTTTAATTAGAATAAATGATTGTACGGAACCTTCTCATCTAATAAATTTAGGTTTGTAATGATGAAGGAGAAAATGGTACGAGTTGAAATATACAATGTTGCTACCCACAATAGTAAAACGTTAAGGTAGAGACACATATGTAAGTCCGACATAAAATTTAACTTTAATTAGAATAAATGATTGTACGGAACCTTCTCATCTAATAAATTTAGGTTTGTAATGATGAAGGAGAAAATGGTACGAGTTGAAATATACATATATCTAGTAATTTATTCGAAGTTGTAACTTATAAATTATGGCTTCAGAAACACCGGAAAATGGTTCTCTTATGGTAACCGTTCAGGTATGACATTCCTCCTGCTTCGGCAGCATATACAACGGATTTTAACTCTTCAACTATAACCCAAGCGGCATTGAAACGACGAAATCGAAATATAAGAAAAATAACGTAAAGAGCAAAAGAACTAGTCTAATGCCACGGTCAACAGTACCCACATAAAGGGTATAAGGGTGGTATATCTTTCGATTTCTTTTTGAATCGCGTGTTATTTCGACGCTGGCAATACTAAGTTAAGTGCTCTAAAACATGTGCGGTAAGTAAAGGATGTATTTAAGCGCGAACATGGCTGAAAAATATTGAAAAAAATATTTTCTAAGTGAAGCCGGGCTGCAGAAACTGTGTGTAAAGAAATTTAGTCGAAATGAAGCCTCTTCAGCGGCTGATGTAAGGAAAATGACAAATAAGGTTCGTGAAACTGGCGTGCTTTAGGTTTTGGTTATGGTGGCTGCCTGTACCAGACACATTTAGACCAGAAAACTTCCTTTGTGGTACCATGGATTTTCCTACCTTGACTACCCAGGGCCTACTAAAGCCTACCGGAGCTTTGAGGAGAATATTTCATAAAGACCGGGTTATTAATCATGGAAACATTTTTTCGGCTCATCTCATAGACTATGTCTCTAAGCAAAACTGTAGGATGTGGGGTTCTATTTTTCCAATTCAATTTTTGGGTTACTCCTAAGATCCGCAAACATACATCGAGTTAATCGTGAAATAGAGCCACAAACAATCGACAATGGACTGAAAAATTGGGTTGAAAGGATGGGATACTACCATGCCAGTCGCGGCAGTGATTTGAATGAAATTATGTTGCATAACTAGACAGTTTCAAAGAGAAGCCAAAAGATGGCCCACATTTTATATTAATGCTCTGCTGCTTATAGCTCAATCTAGTCATTCGTGAACAACAGCACTCTTGACAACTTCGAATAACCGAAGCGAGTTCAACCTGTCAAAAACGTATTCCTGTTTCCTGTCTTTTTACACCACCGTCACCCAGTGGTGAATTTGAAGACTCTTAGGGTTGGAGCTCTTGCGTGTACATGTTCCAGAAAAAAGGAGTCAGGAAGAGAGCAGAGCCGTGGAGTACACCAGCATTAAAACTACAGATTAACTCTCTGACTACTGAGCTCTTTGAAAGCCTGGGTTATGATGCAATGTTTTTTATTTGCTTAATCGGTTTGTGCCTAAGTTATCGCTGTTGCTTTCGATTTCTTAGTTCTAAGTACAAAATTCCTTCGTTTGTAACCCTATTTAAAGTAATTTTTTGGTATACCTTAGGTCATCAGGGCCATCCGTGGCCAATCATTTTTATCTCAACAATAAATGATGCTAGCTATCAAATGGACCTCAATATCAGCCAATATCAACGTAATATATGTTTTCAAAAGAGCCTGTCTCATTTGTTTTGATTTAATTGTACATTTTGTACGTTCATCAGACATATGTACATATAGCATTTTAGGATATTTCTCAGTTGTAGTTTGAAAATTCTCATAGTTTTCGGATGCTCCCAAAGAACTTACATAGTTCTGCTTGCGGTTACATAAATATTGTAATGCGGCAATAGCGTGGGATGACAACAGCATAAGTCAGCCACCAACCACTTTGATGGTGCTGTGAACAAAAATTTCAGCTGATCATGTTGTCTTGTACGTAAGTATTTGAACTAAAAATACACGTACAACTGAAAGATATTTATTTCTGTAAAACTATCCGAATTTGCGATAAGAATTATGCAATACGAAGCATACTAAGCGTTTTTGTTTTTGGCAGCAGATCGACATTTCCCCACAAATGTTACGTGGGGAATATTTATTCGTACAAATATATCATTTTCTTATGCGATAGCTTCACTAAACGCACTGAAAACAGGTGAGTTTTACTCGTAGTGAACGCCACGCAATCATCCAGGAAATAGTTTTCACGTTGTGCATCAGCAGGAACCATAGGGCTAGCGGGAAACTTTTTTTTTTTATGCAACGAGTTTAATTTTGAACAATAAAAAAAAATAAGAAATCGTGAAAGCAAGTGGCACTTGTGAGCTAGGTGGTTACGAACTATTTTGGCACTAAGCCGGTTCGGATTTGCTTTTTTGAATTTATTTCAAAATATAGGGCAAATCGCTTTTTGGTTCATTTCCTTGTGGTTTTGGTTGGTAACCACGATGGCGGTATCTGTAAGATGTGCGTTTTTTTACATGTTCATGCGAAGACTTTTTGTGTTAAACGCAATTCCGTAGTAGAAGTGCATACGAATATGAACGCATTACGAATGTTGTCACGAGCAGAAGGCAGGAAGTGAATGTTTTTTGGCGTGCCCAGGAAAGGGCTTTTCTTACGGATCATCGCTGTATTTACTTTCGACTCCGTTTTGGTGAACCATCGAAACACTTAATTGGACATATGAAAAAGCCGATTGAATAGAGTATGAATGGTCGCTGCATGGATAGAGAATTCACAAGGTTAAATCCAAATACTGAGTCAAAAGCGAAGTTCAAAAACTGAGCCAAACTTTGACTGCTGAAAGAAAGTACCTAAGCCACTGCGAGAATCTACATATGTGGGTTCTAGACCGTATATGGGATGTTTTCTCTAATTAAGCGGAATATAACTACCACTAGGCTATACTAGAATGTTACCCTTCATATAGTGACCAACGAGACGATTAGGTTTTCTTTTTCGCCCTTTGAAAACTATAAAAAATACGTTAAATTTCTAGAAAAAAAACAACATGCCTCCCAGAAGGTTGGTATCTGGATATCGAGGCCCGACTAAGAAAAGCAGAGCTATACCCCAGATGTGTTTGTCACCATAGAGGTGGCTTTCCATAATGCAACTCTGCTAGAAGGCATACAGTAGATAAAGTAGCTGAGAGTAAATGAGATGAAAGGGCAATGCTAGTTTTGATGGAGGCTGTCCGCAAGGTGGAATTCTTGCAACCTTACTGTTGTGCTTTGTCGTTATAACGGCTTTTCTTTGAAAACTGTTGTTATGCCTGTTATGGACGAAAAAGAGTTCTCAGGAATTTTGGTTTTACTTTTTTTTTATAAAAAAAGAAAAGCGAGGCAGTCTTTAAAAAAAAAAAAAAAAAAACCGCACACCACAAACTTTTCAGGGAGGTACAAAGAAGAAACTTGTATATGTATTTCTCCGAATGGTCTAACTAGCAAGCTGACTACGTCTGGATCCTAGATAATTTATGTCCTAAACATTTTAAATTTTAGGGAAGATTAAGATTTAAACGTTCAAAGCTACACCTGTTAACCATGCACACGTTGAAGTCTGATCTACAGTACCTTTCAACAGTCTGAACGCCTGTACTTATGCAGCCGATTGCGGTTATGTTTAAAATGACACCGCTGTGTCATGCCATTTAATCATGAAAAATACACGCTTCAACAACGCGTTGTTTTCCAAATGATTTGCGTTGCCGGAACTCTCGGTCCAAGAGGAATACTGAATCTGCTACTGAAAGTGTGTGGAAAAACCTTTCGGTTCTTCGTTGTCACAGAAGAACAACTTTGCTGAACCAAAAACTTGACGCATTTTTCGTAAAAACTTGGGTCTTTTCTACATACTTGGGTCTTTTCTACATGCTTATGTACAAGCTTGTTTTTGGCTGAATACTTTAATATCAAAGTTGTCGAACCTTGGATGATGCCAATCCACAACACTTCCAGGAGTTTCCTCAAAACTCACTGTTTGGTGTGATTTTTTGTCGACCGGTGTCTTTGGAAATGAGAGAAACGAGATGATAACCGTCAACCGTGAAAGATATCGAGAGATGGTAACCGATTTTTTACTTTACCTATTCCATTACCCAAATTTGATGACATGGACATAGACAACACTTGGTTCCAACAAAACGAGCAGCGTGCCACACAGCGAATGAAACAGCAGAGTTAGTAAGGAAAAGTTTCCAGGCCGCGTTATTTTGAGAAGATAGTGCGAAAGCCATTAGATGTTTTTCTTTGGAACTCTGTCAAATTTCTGGCCTATGACAATAAAAGAGCAGTGATTCCTGATGTGGAAAACAAAATCTTTCAAGATATTGCCAAAATCTAGCCCGAATTATGTGAGAGTTATGTGCTTTAAGGCAGTCCCGGGAGGAATGGAGTGGCCGCGGGAGCTAAAATGCCGGCAACTGGTTCTTTAGCATCGGAGTATTCCATTTCTCAACGCAGAAAAAATAGATAAAAAACGGTGTTCTAACGGGACGTCATTGTTTAGATAGATCCACGCGCTAAAAGGTTAGCCTTCTTCTCAAATGATTTCTGCACGAGAGGAGGAGAAATCTACTCGCTTAGAGCTGACTCCTCTCCTAAAAGATATGTAACACGAGATGCATCCGGTTTCTACTGTAATAAGGTCCGTCTGGTTCAAGTAGTCCATTAAATGTGTAACAATAATGGCAGATGCTATAGATACACTTCCTTGGTGTGTATCTATAGTCTACGGTCTTCAGGACAATTTCCAATGCTGTCCTTGCCATAGAAATAAATTTACTTTAATAGAAACCCTTATAGAACACAAAATAACCCAAGTAAAGGTAAAAACTGAATTTTTCAACAGACCGTTGTCAGCATACTCGTATACATTGATTTTATTTTATACCGGCGGCTTAATTAGCCATTAGCGGGCCATTGGGTGGCTAATTAGGATCATTTTCGGGTGACCGAGCCTGTGGTGTTTCTTTTTTTACGCTTAAAGATATTTTTTTTTTTTATTTTTATTTTTAAAATGATTCTTTATGAGAATATTTAATTTTCTCTTGACAACAAAAGGTGAAAGTTAAGCCGAAAGCGTTTTTTGACATGTTAATTTCGCTTTTTCAACTTGACATGATGGAAAAGGAGATTGATGCTCAGAGCAAAATACAAAAAAAAAAATTTATTTTTTTTATTTTGAACTCAAGCTCCTATTGTTCTTCGGAAAGGTACTAAGCACATGTGGGTGTGTGTGTGTATGTATGGAGAAACTTGAATGATGGAAACCACAAAAAGAGACGACGCCATCAGATCATTTAAAAAGTGAAGGACACATTTTTTTTTGAATCTGTCAGTCTGTGATATCGATTTTCACACCTGATGTTTTTACATTCACCTTTTTTGTTTTTGTTTTTTCTACAGTCGGTTATATGTGTTAGGGGTACTGTGGTGAGAGATAATTTTAGTCCTCTGTATGTAATCAAGCCTTGACGAAGTCACTCTAAATAGGTTGAGGAGTTTTGATGGTAATTCCAGTTTTGTTATTAGGTACATATGACTTCACAACAAGAATATTTATACAAGTTAATGGCTTGGCACTTTAGGATTTCTGGGAGAGCTGGTAGACGGCAATTTCTCAAAGAAAAAAAAAAAAAAAGGAAAGCTGAAGAGCACTAGAAACCTCGAGCGGTGCTTCAATCCTCAAATAATCATCATAAAACAGAAAACTTTATTAAGTCACATGTTTTTGAAAAGTATACCTTCGTCTTCACTTGGCTGATGACGGTTTTGATAATCCAACCTCGACCCCATATTAAAAAGATACTTAATCGGTCCTGTTTTCGAATATGTATACGTAGCTTACACCGGCCGGTTTGAATGATGAAAGATGTAGAAACCTGTACTAATCCCGTCGTTTCGCTGAATGTCGTTTCAAATGCCACGGTCAATGATAAATGCAGTCTTAGTGGTCGTTAATACAGCAAGAAGGTAGTCAATGGAGGGATGTGCTGTAATTACTTTAAAAAATAAATAAATATTTAGCGCAAACCCAATTACTCGAATTGCGCGTGTTATATTTTTTGCACGAATAAGGGGACCTACGTTTAATGCCATATTAAGGCGTAATTGAGAAGCTTCTCTCGGATGTTTTTTTAGGCATTTAGGAGAGGTGGGACCCTGAAATAACCTTTTGTTTTATTCGAACCGCTTTCCAATTCGAACGTCCAACTTTCGGCGCAGTAGTTGAATGCACTTACCAAGACGCGCACTCTGTAATCATATTAGACGTACAACCTCGACATCCTCGCAGAAGAGATGTTCAGCACGTACAAAGAAGAACACTGAATAAGGCATCGTCAGCAGCTATGTTGAGCCAATACAACAAAGGCAGGCGGACCTACAAACTGATACCGACAATTCAAGACTGAATAAGTCGAAACCAGGAGAATGCAACTATCATCTTACACAGGTGGTAGCAGAAGTATTGGAAGCATCTGATACAAAACGGCTAAAATCATTCGCTAACCAGCCCGCGGAGAGAATGGTAAAGCTGTGCTGGGTGTGGATTACCCGTCATTGGACTTGGGGGGCAACAACGTCCTTGGACTGTCATTTTTCCATGGCAATCAAGCGCTCATCGGTGGGTCGTAAATTCATCGTTGGTGTCTTCTTTTGGATTGATAAACGCCGAGTTTTTGTAAAACTCCTTACCTTCTGGCCTTTTGAGAAATCTGGTGAAGTCTTTTAAATCGTTACACTTGGACTTTTTCATGCGACTGCTATGGAGTTTGCAGATTGTTTTGTTCAACTTCCCCCAAAAACACCGACAGTCCCCTGGGCTTAGGTGAGTCTTGCAGCATTGCATATCATTTTTGTGGTTTTTTAAACAACGTAAGCTGTTTTTTTAGAAATAAACATAATTTCATCAGTTAGTACTCGCAAAATACCACAAGATGGCACCATCAACTCAATTCCGAGGAAAAGTGAAATTAGTCTGTTTTTTCAGTGGATCCTTCATATCTCAAAAGCCATTTCATATAAGGGTATAGCAACATATGTATGGACATCTTACACATAGTGACAGATTAATTCAGACAAAGGATCCTGATATATGACAGAGACAGTCACTGTGACAGAAAGGGTGCCACAAGGTTCGATGTTGAACCCATTTGGGTGGAATGTTAAAACGCTCTTATACAGTTATACGATTTTTGGTCAGACTGGTAACATTTGTAGTGCTCTTCGGGTCACCAATATGGACTGAAGTCGGCAAAATACACACTGCCTGTGCACAGAGTATACAGTGCATTTCGTGCAATATCAGAAGATGCAGTCTATGTAATTGTAGGATAACTCCCAATGCACATATTGGCTGGGGAGTTTCATAACGGATATAATGAGAAATCAAAAATTTTTGTCAATCGACAGCCGTAAGAGCTCATCAGAGAGATCCAACCGCCTGACGCGTATCAAGTAAAAACTGATTGTCCTTGGTGAAGTGAACTTAACATAACACTACTACTAAGTGGAAATGAATATTTTCAGTCGTATTTAAACACATTCCAGCACGACAACTCTCCCCGCTGTCCTTAAATGCAAACCCACGCAAAACCACTGTAATGCCACTCTCTTCAAGAAAGTTCTGCAACACTTGAGATCTTTCCGAATGGCAGACAATTTCATTGAATTTTGACAAGAGGTCAAGTATCGAGGATTATTATATCAAGCTTGTCTGGAAAAACCACGAGGAATTAATAAGCGTCCAGGACTTGCAGATCGAACCTGGGGATGGCGCTGGAAGTATATGTACATTGATAGTGAGACTGGCACTTGGCGCCGCCCGTTGAATAAGGTTAAAAGGACCAAGCTGGTCAAAAGACAAAAAAGCATCCTTATGAGATTATAGCTAAAAGCGGCTATAGAGATGACCCAGAGGACCATTCACCCTTCAAAGGAAGTTAGCTCTCGAAAATGATGGAATATGTCGATTTTACAACTCCAGACCATAACCTAAAGAAATACGTATCACAGTAAACTCTCCTGGGGACCTACCGAATACACAACAAGAGCATTCCGCCTATAAATCTAATTCAGATCCTGAACTTTTTAAGGGAAACCAAACTGGACGGGGTACTGTAATTTAAGAACAGTCTCAACCAAAATAGAACGAGGGCAATAGATCAAATCCGTTGCAGTTCAACTACAGCCATTCATTCATTCATTTCCTCGCTCTTACTCGCACCACATGTAGTTCTTCCCGGACAACAACACTGATGACTCCGTTTATTCCGTGGCGACCCCACAGCTGCGAAGTCTCAGCGTCATTGAATGTCTGTTCAACTCAACTCTTCAAAGTGATTAAACCCCAAAGCTGTTGGGTCTGACTACCATGATGTATAGCCTAGCATTGCTAGGCTCCAGTTTCCATTGTTTCAGGCTCCAGTTTTTCCCGCTGTTCTCTTACAAATTAAGACAGCATTGTACACCTTACGGACCCTTCCCTGTAATGTTTCCAGTTTAGTTTATGCACTATGACCATACCACTAACACAATTAATTGCTAAAAGCCACTTAAAAATTTTGTAGCATCATGTTTCAAAACCTCACCTACATAGCACACTTTTTTAACGCAGAGAGTTCTGCTTTTTTGTCCTAAGACCTATGGAATACAGATCTATCTAACCACGGACACGAATAATAAAGAATTTAAACGGCATACTCTACGTACCTCTGCCACACCCGTTTGAGTACTTTCCATTGGAGATTTCCCAATCATTTGAAGCTGAAATCGATTGAAGATAACAAAGAGCTGTAGTAGACATTTTCATTCTTTACGTATTTATTCAAAGACTTCACTATCGCCACAGCACAATTGTTTAACACTGAAATACTTCTATCCGCACAGATATTTACCACGAAATTCACTACAAATTTCTTTCTTTCTTGCCTTTGTTCGTAAATTTAACTTCCTGATCAACGCAAAGCTAACGAAATAAAAGAAACACAAAATTGTGCTTATCGTTCCAATGCACAGACCCAACAAGGACTGCAATTTCAAAACTTTCTGCGAATATCTGCGACATAAAACGTTCCGTATTAATGCACACAAAGCGAGTGCAAAACTGAAAAACATAAAATCAAGCGAACTCAGAACAAAAAAAAAGAAACAGCGAACAGATCAAAACAAAAATAAATTGTTGCTGCGTTAAGGAGCAGAGAGACGACCAAAAAAAAGTGTATTTATGTCACATTTCTGCAGTGCGCATGAACAGATGAATGAAACGTAAGGATACATTTATTTTTCTCTTATTTTTAGATACCAAAATATATATTTTTTTTTTATTAGTGGTATGGGAAGTGGTAGATGCTATATTTTACTAACTAGGTTTTCCAAGTCGAAAATATATACAACAGTTCCGAAGCGACAAATAGTGGCGTCACAAAAACAGGTTGTTAAACTCATGAAAGTATCTATACAAAGTTTTCCTGGTAACGACAAGACCACGACAACTTTTGGGATGACAATTGCTTCGGACATATCTCAACTCATTTTGACAGCCAAAAATTAAAATATATTTTAGTCGGAAATGGGAAAGAGGGTGAATAAACCGGAGAAATTGATTTTAAACGGACTGACTGAAAAAATATGATTAAATTGCTAATACTGTCGGAAAGTACAGCCTATACGACACGGCCTCTGATAACGTCAAGCTAATCAACCTTGCAACGGACTTGGCCCTCATGATCAATCGACCGTCAACGAGATGGATCACATTCTTCCAGTTTGATGTATGTATATCCGAACTTTCTGAGGAGCGAGAAATATTTACCAAAAATTGATTGCTATTATCAAAGCTACTTATATAAGTTATCTGAGGAATTCGATATCCAAAATGGAGTAAGACAAGGCTGTACTCTTTCACCAATACTATTCCTATTTGTGATTAGCAATGTGCAGCTTTGTTGACGAGAAACGGAAGGATTTCGATGGACTCTCAGATTCAAACCAAAACACGTTGACTACGCTCATGATGCATGTTGCTTTCTCACAAAACTATGGACCTGCACCAAATTGCAACAGATGTGGAGAGGGAGCAGGCGTTGTCGATCTGAAAATTAGTTCTGCAAAAAGCTAAAATTATCAGCCTTGGAACAAACTCATCAGCTGCAATATGCATTGCTGGACAACCGGTAGAGAGAGTAGATGATTTCCAATATCTTGGAAGCATTGTCTCGACCGAAGTGGGAACCAAACTAGATATATCCAATACGATCGCCAAAGCAAAGTTCGCGTTCAGGATGTTGTCCAAAATAAGATGAAGCAATGCAATGAGTTTGAACGTTCATTAACTGACGCCTTCGGAGCATTTTGAGAATTTTCTAGAATTCCTGAAAACGGCTTCTGAAGCACAGGCCTGTTTTTGCTTCCACTTGTTCAGGCTGTTTGGAAGAATTAAACCTAGAGTCTGGAAGAATGGTGTTATTGTTGAGTTACCAATGAAAAGTATCTTAAGCTTTAGCCATGTTGAGTAGTCTGTAGTGCACTTGAAATCCTTTCTACTGTGCGGGACTGCAACATAATTTCGCTAAACACCAAGTGCTGTTATAAGTCGGCAAAACATAGAAATGTTCGTTAACAAAAGTTCGCGTTGCATTTTGAAGATTCGTTATCCGCTGAACATATCTAACAATGAGCTGTGGAGTAGAACTGGACAAACAAAAATTGAATGTAGACATCAAAAGAATTTTGCTGGATTGGCCATACACTAAGGAAACCAAACGACAACATAAAGAAGCAGTCCTTCAAATAGAATCCTCAGGGTGCAAAGCGATTTAGGAGGCCAAGAACAACATGGAGTTCAAATGTATTGACGAAAGCGCTGGCCTAGAATATTCAGCTAAAACCATTTACCACGAACCGGGAGAGATGGAATGAACTGGTCAGCGTCCTATGCTTCAGAAGGAGTTAAAGGATCATATACACATACCTATAAATGAACATCCCCAAGGCAGAGACATGCAAGTATCCGGCTCTTTAGCGTAAGTTGAAATTACAAATTATCGAAGGATTTAAAGTCACCAATATGACCCTAAAGATTTTTAAGTTATTTCAATGACAGATCATGCTTTCGAATGATTTTAAAGTTTGTAGCGAATTCAGAACCATGCTGTACTATCATGTATTCTCAGAAAGATACACAAGAAATGAAAACAAAGACATTTTCCTTTTAAATAGTTTTCACACATTTTGTATGTAAGCCAAAAGTTCGTTGTGATGGAATGGCCGAATTCAAAAATAAATTTGCTATCGATTAGGAGAATTCTATTTTTATTCTCAGAGATACTCGTCATTAAAAATACGACAAAATAAATCGTTTATATGGGAATGTTCATTAAAAAAAATAAAAATCCTGACATGCGACCAAGTGAGAGATATTTCCAGAAAAAAAAAAAAAAATTAATTGGTTGCATACGACTTTGTTTAAAAAAAAAAATTAAAACCGCCAAGGATACCTCATTCCTTTTCATTGTTCATTAGAGAGATTGCTAAAGCTGGGTATTTTTAGATCAGCATTCAGTCAGTGAAAGTGCATGCAAGGAAACTGATGACGACAGTACAATCGAATCTTTTTCTAAATTTGGTAAATTTTCTTTGTAAAACTCGCTTAATTAAAATAGTTCACGAGTTGTGTTAGTTTTTGTAATTGTAGAACTATATGATTCGATGGTGTGACCATCGAAAGACAATTATTCAAATCTATAAATATATTTTAACACGCTTCCCAACTATGTTTCACAGTCCTAAGTTTAATGTTTCGAGTCGAAGAATCTCAGGAAAGTAGGTACATTTTAAACGATATTACAAATTCTTATAAATGTAAAACGTAAGTTATTCGTTGCTTTATTTTTTAAAAGTGTGTCGTATTTTGACACTGGCAACACTAGCGCGCTTGAAATATTGACAGATGTGCCGCGTCAAGCCACCGCTCTAAGGAATGGAACGTTTTATAGCTTGAACAACGCTGGAAAATGTTGAAATATTATTTCGACAGTAAGTGCTGTGTTGCAGAAACTGTGCGGCATTTGAAAAGTTTTTCGTCCAAATGGAGCCCCTTCAGTGGCTGGTGTAAAGAAATTTATGAAGTGCCTGTTTAGTGCACACAGACGAAAAAATTGGTGCTGTTGCTAAAGCCCGTATGATACTATATTTTTTTCTCATTTTTAATGCATTAAATCATGTTTGAGTGTCAGCCTTGCATAAAAAAGACAACACGATTTTTTAAGAAAGGGAAAGCAATTATTTTGCAGGAAAATAATAAACTGTCAGCTTTTGTTTTTGTATTGAGCCGAACAGAATCACAAACGGCAAAAATTAATTGGGAATTTAGGTTTTTGTTTCTCTTTGAACATCTCCAAAACGGTTGCTATTAATAAATTTATATTTAAAACACACAAAATAAGTACATCTGGATCCATTTTGCAAATTCAAAACAATTTAGTTTTGCAATGACTCAATTTAATGCAGAAATGTCAAAAAACAAGCTGCCAGCGGCTGAAAAATGTAGTTTGGGTTACATTTTTAATGCATTGTTTTTGACATTTTCACATTTATTAGGTTAGTGTGTACGCACTCACACTTAATGGAAATTTCAGTAGTGAATTTTTCGTACTGCTCTAATTTCATTTCCAGAGCATTAAAAATGAGAAAAAAATGTAGTGTCATACGGGCTTAACGAGTGTCCAAAAATCTTCACGCGTCAACTACTGAACATCAGTCGCACTTTTCAATGAAGAATATTGCATAAAAACCTCGGACTAATGGCTTACAAGATCTAACTCACTCAGGAGTTGAAGCAAAATGCTTCGTTAGTTCTTCTCTGTGGATAGCTTAAATGAGGTCTCATGCAATGTTTTCGGATGAAGTTCCGACATTCCAATTTGGAACGATCTAAGAAATCCTTCGGCAACTTGGGGTACACACGTACGTCCAGCAAAAGAAGAAATAGCCACAGTACATGGTTATTGACGGGCACCAAAAGATAGATGCATTGCGGCAGTCGCATCAGCAGTAGAGTCCCGAGCTTGAAGCTCGATAGCACGTCAAGAAGGAGGAAGGGCGACGTAGTGTACGACGTGATAACGTAACCATATCAGAAATATTGCAGGTGCGACATACAACATCATCAACGAGGAGCTCATACGTGGTCACGACTCCAAACTAAACCCAGGAAGTATTTTAAGTGGCAACCTGCTGATTTCCGATGAGTATCAGCTCAAAAGATGGAGAGCATTTCACGACTGTGCAAGCCACTTGAAAGCCAGCGTTGTAGTGCAATTTCAATAAATTCCCGAATACGTTCCGGAACTCCCTGTATTACAGAAATTACAGCCACCCTTGAGACCACCCAAGAAAATTTTGGTTGCATTCATGTTGGGCTCTTCCAGGCAGCGTCAGATATATCGACAGATTTACTCCTTTCTGACAGTTTCCCGGAAGAATGGGAAAGAGATATAATCTGTGCCCAATGGTAAGTTGTCAGAGGACTTCGAAGTCCAAAGCAGTGGACGACAAGGGAGTATACTCTCACCAGTATTGGTCCTGGGGGTTATCAGTGATGTACTTCAATCAGTACTAAAGGAGGAGAAATCTTAGTTTTTTTTTTTATCTGAGAAACATTGTCTCTGTCTGGGCGGTAACACCATACTGGAAGTAAACAGCACAATCAGGATAGTTACAGTTGTGTTGGGCATATTATCAAAAGTCTGGAAGAGTAATATTATCAGCATAACAATTAGGCTGCGACTTCCGCTTCAAAGTCAAATGAATGCCTACTCCTTTACGTGTGTAATACGTGTCAGGTGACTATCAATATCACTCAAACGCTGTAAGCCGCCATAAATAGAAGCCCAAGTACATATCATCTTAAGGATTTTTCAGTCCGATAGCACCTCTAGCGAACAGCTTTGTCAGAGAACTGTTCAGGGACCCACATATAGGCATCACAATATGGCAGATGACTAAAGTTGCGACGCGAAAACAAAACCACTGCGAAATACGCCTTGCATGCCGTAGACCAATTAAGAAGGAATCGAGGAGTCTAAAATTGGGCTACAGTCAGCCACAATGTAGTGTAGAACGACGAGAAAAAAAAAACGACCAGGCGTTGTTAACGCACCTCGTTAACTGAAAGGAATTAAATATCAAGAAAAAAAAAAGGAAAATTGAGACTCTAAGGATTGACGATGTTCCCAGTTCTGATATAAGACTATAAACAAGGAGTAAATCGTAAACTCTTCCTTCAAGAAAATCGTTTCTTCTAAAGAGGCGAATAAAGATAAAGACATAATCGTGGACTCTATAAACTGTGACAAAATGTACAGAATGTCGTCCTATGTCTGACAATTTTGATTACTGACAAAGCCGTTCAGTCAAAAATGAGTTTCATCGCTGAAGATGACTTCGCGAACACTGCGATTCGTACCCAACTGGTCAAGAGTTCAGTGAGCAAGGATTCAACGCACGATTTGAAAATGAAGGTACAACCGTGGACTCTGTAAACTCTGTACCAAAATATGCATCTAGTCTAGCGAATCCAACCCAAAGCACACTGAAGTTGAAAGTGTTAAAAAATGATTGCTGTTACCATATTTTAAGCTAAATATGCTAAATGAAGATTTGTGGTTCCCCGTGTTATGCTACGCAAAGATAAAATTCTTCACTTCTCATAGTAAATTCACATGACAGCAATCATTCATGCGATCATCGCTTCTTTTATCAAAAAGTGGAAGCAAAATTTCGCTTTAATCTGGATTTCTTGTACTTTGACACAGTGCAAGTGTGCGACTTTTAGCCACACACGTTCACTTTTTGTTATTTTTTGTTGGCATTGACATCGGCGTACTGATGTTTCTTCGACTGTGGTTATCAATGAAATGAAAGTATGTCGTCGTCGTCGCCGTTGAGTACAGTCAATTAGTTGGAATTTTTTTTCTGCGCATCACAATTTACTTCGTCTGTGAAGGCTCTTATCGGTGGACTCACATGTGTCCAGTACATGTACATGACTGTCATTTGTTGTAGATGCTTGACAAGCAGCATTTGACTTGCGATTGAATTACGCAGTTCATTCATGTATTTTTAGTATGACTAATGAAAATTGAAGTCGAGATAGAAAATAATGTTTATCAATGCAGTATATGGCACTGATTAAGTACGTTGATTGAAATTGTTTAATAAAAAAAACGTTACAACTAGGTATTGTTTACACATTTCAATTCAATTTCTGGGACACTGACATCGATCACCTTTTTATGCCCATTTTTTAGGTTTTATTTATTCCTCGACAGCTGTCAAGTAAAAACTATACAGTTTGAGCAAATCGAACGATATGCACGTGAGCAACGCATAGAATAGTAGGCTAGTAGAGCGAATAGGCACCAATGCTACGGCCCACAGAGCCTTCGAAGGATATCGCAGTAGAATATGACCTCGCTTAATTTTACGCACACATGCAGAAGGGAGCCTTAACCGACTTGCAATGCGCGATTGGAAACAGTTAGCTAATGACAGGTATAACTGGAGAGGCATGCTGGTTGAGGTCCAGGTTCACCTCGAACTGTAGCGCCACCTTTGGAAGTAAGCACATTAGTAAGTAGAATTCATCTAAAAGAATACCGACTGCACCATGTCAAGACATATCTTCATTAGAAAGTTCAACCGTTCCCTCCAGGAAAATAACTACTTTGCTTATTCTTCCAAAAGAGAGCACGATTGCATACCAGCACAATAATAGGATCCATAGGATTCGATTAAACATCATTACGGCTACCTCGAGAATGACTAATCTCTGCTTTGTAACCCGGATAGTGAGTATCTAAAAGAAATATTAGTCTTCTCACTCGTCGCCAGTGTGTAGTTTTTTATATGTATATTATTCATCAAGTGAAGAGCTAAAAAATTTGGACGGTGTCACCCAAAGTAACAATTTAAAGTCAATGTATAGGCCGAGTGATCGAAAACAAAATACGTACGAGTATGCATGAAAAACATTGCACACAGCACACGTGTGGGAAGAAATGACAGTGTATCTTGTTCATCTCGATACAAATATTTTTCATTTACTTTTTGGTTCGAATTAATCGTTCTACTCCAGTTGGTGAATTCATTGACAGAAGAAAATTAAAAGCGAATAACAGTTGAAGGAGAAATACAATAAAACAAAACAGGAACAAAAAAGAAGAAAACAAGAAAGCTTCACACCCTCAAACACCATCTATTCATATACCATGTTCGGTATGACGACACACTCACCCACCCGTATCGTTCTTCTTTTTCATCGCCAGCCGGTTATTTTAATTTCACAAACATAAAATGAACGGCACAAAGATGACAAGGCGGCAAATATGGTGCTTCATCACGTGTGCTTAGCAATAAGGAAGTTAAAATTGCAATATGAAGCAGCGAGACGATGTTTGACCGCAACACCAGTATTACAATCAAAAACAATGGGAAACGTTCTTTGTATATTTGTAGGGTTAACTGTGCATAGGGTATTGGAATTTTGGGCTGGAATTAAAGTGCATGACATCTTAATAAGGACGATTTACCCTACGGTTTATATCACACCAGCTGAATCCAGATCGGCCTCGGACGTCCTGTATAAATGACCGTAATTTTCCCCCCTTTGGGACTTATAGGCTTGAGCCCTCTTTACTGTGGTGGACTTAATACGTACCTTGCTTATACGTACACTTTCCCAATATAATTGTTTAAATTATCTACTGCAAGTAAGAGTAGAACCCTTGCTAAGGACTTCTTTTTTGGTATCCCGCATTCCCCAGACGAGCTACGACGTTTAGACTGCAGAAGCTAACCTAACCTAGAGACTAAAGGTACAATTCATCTAGAACGGATAGTATGATATCAAATTCCTTAACTATGTATGCACCCTAGCTTAGGGTGTATATGTACATGCAATATTGAAATTACTGACACTCAGGCATCTACAGAAGAATTTGAGCACCGCATACAGATAGAATTGGTCTGTAACCCTTGTCAAGCAATAGGTTCCGTCAGAGTGCTTCGAATAGATACTGCATTCAATAAAAGCCCCTTTTTGGAACGTCTATACCGATAGATTCCACGATAAAGATTTTTTTTAACATCAACCCCCACCACTTAATGAACTAAAGGAGTCTTAACACTGTCCTTGCGCACGGTCTTACTGTTTGCTTCTGCAATTCTAAGACCACAGTGGAAATTTTAGACCTATCAACACTTAGGTAAGATACTACATTGTACTGCGTTTAATAGTCCTAGAACAGTCATGCATGCATCTTCAATAACAAAATAAACTTCTTATCTATATTGAGGGAAAATGGAGAGAATAAAGGGAATGGAGAAGAATACACAACAACGTCAGTACAGCGATATACATACATAGTCTGCCTGAAATTTTCAAATTCATCAACAAAGATGGATAGCACAAGTACACTTAGGCCAGCAGAGTTTACGACCTTGGAACGACGACGCAGTAAACAAAAAAACGAAGCAAACATGAAAAAAATGTGGTGCTGAGACATTGACCCTCACAAGACGTTAACTTATGTGACGCAGACAGCAATGGAAAGATTGATTCTGGGAATTGCAAGAACAGATAGAACACTAAACGCAACAATCGGAGAAAACACAAAAGTACGCAGCACAATACCCAAATGGAGATGTGCTGGAGTTTCTTGTAAAACAGATAACAATTGGACCAAATGTACACTGCCGTACATAAGTTTCCTCACACTACATCTCAAAACAGGTAAAGTGTTTTAGAAAAACGAGCCGAATTAAGGCATAATTCGATGATGGGTGCAAACACCATTAACTTATCCTAAAACCTAAAATCATAAAACGGAAATAAGTTGGTTTTTTGTACAAAATATTTCCAAAGAACTGCAATCCAGATATTTTTTTGGGGAACTGAAGTATTCTTCCGATTCCAGTTAGGTTTGAAATTTAAATTTTTAAAGTAAACCGATAGAGAGTAAAAACGTGGCAGTGCTTTTTTAGACTAGTCTATTTTATCTGAATAAAAAAACTTCAAATGAAAAGAAACAAGAAAAAAGTAAAGTTGAACGTTTTTGCATATAACCTTGCGTAACGAAGGGCATACAGTGCCTGCTATGGCAAATAAACTTAACATATCGAAGTCTATAAGACACCACACGTCTCTTCAAGAAATCATCGACACGTATGTAATAGAAGCAAGATGGATCGACGGCTTACAGCTCAAGAAATTGGTGCAGAATTCAACCGGTCGCCCTCAAAGCAGACATCAGGAACAAGTACAAAAAGGCCATTAGCTTTTAGCAAGGCCATCACAGTCAAGTAGCAATACGGAAATATTTACAAAGATCTCGAAGTAAAGTAAACTGAATAGAATTTAATTTCATTTAGGGGTGGCAATGGTGTAGTGGTAGCGTCATCGTTTGTCGAGCTGATGGTGCACAGTTCAATACCTGATGTCCGTAAGCATTATATGATAAGAGGCAGTCCGAGCAATTGAGAAAGCTTATGACAACACTACTGCGAAGGCATATGGTAGTAGGTTTGTCATATGGCTGGAGAAATTATTCGCTCTGTTGATGATTGACATGCTTATGACATCAGGTAGACTGCGAAAAAAATACTGTGAATCAAAAGTGAAGACAAACAAATAATGAAAACAAATCTCTGGACACCACCCCAGGAGGTAATGTGAAACCTAACACATCTGAGTTTCAAACCACTGCACCAATCTCTTTCTCTCTCTCTATCTACATTTCCGACGCCCGCACCGTGTGAATAACACGTAAAAGCGTATTCATAACCCCTTGAGTGCGTGCAAATTATTATAATAAAAAAAAAAAAAAAAAAAAAGATTGCGGAAGTGATCACCAAGATTGAACATCAACCAAGCGGTCGAAAGCTATATGGACGGACCAGTTTGCAGAGTTGATATTCGGCGGCTGTTGCAGAAAAAAATATTCTCCCTAGCTGTGAGGTCGTCACAATATTCCAATCAAATATTAGAAGAACACTTCTTACCATTGGATTTGCGATTAATAGGCTCTGGATTCACATGATCCGAAAAATTCTTTTAAGCTTTGCCGTGGATGCGTGGACTAAGAAAAATATTACAGTCACCCACTCTCTAAACAATAGAGCTGCCTTCGAACATTCTTGGCAAAAAGGTTCGAAAACAGTGTCCAACACAAACAAAGACAAACTTTGGGAGATATCTTTTAAGTAGCCTGGAGGTCAATAACATTGAAAACTATTAATAAGCTGATCGCTAGAATACCTACATATATTGACGGTCAAAACTGTGGAAGTCTTAGGTAGATTATTCGACGTAAAACTAACTCTATTGTATTATTCAAGTCTTTTTATTTATTATAAATTTTGTACAAATATCTAGCGCTACAGATCGTATGTAGTCTAGGGCCAAGCTTCTCGTGACCATTCGTGTTGTGCGTGTTATAATTTTTCAGGCAAATAGAATAAACCTACAGTTCTAGAGCTATATACGAAAGGTTATTTTTTTAAAAATTGAGAAGTTTCTTCAAGGCAATTGTTACCCTCGGAAGCTCATCAGACTCTCGCGAGAGGTGGGACTGTGGAAAAGCTTTTTTGTATTATCTGGAATCCAAACCTCGAACCTTTCGCTCAATTGTCGAAAGCACTAACCACTGAGCCACTTGTTCATTTTACTAGATAAGTAAAATATTGATGAAGCTGTGTACAATATTTAAATGAAAAGGCACATACAACACCGACGCTTTAAAGTTAACGAGTTGATTTACCTAGGATCCGCTGTAAACTCAGACAATGACACCAGCGCTGAGATCAAACGAAGATTAACTCTTGCGAATCGGTGCTTCTCTGGGCTAAGAAGGCAATTGTGTACCAAAGCCCTCTCCCGAACAACTAAGGTAACCCTATATAAGACCCTGTTCATCCCAGTCCTGCTGTACGACGCAGAGGCATGGACTACGTCAAGAATGGATGAGGCCGCTCTCGGTTGTTATGAGAGAAAAATACTTTTGGTGTTTTTTGGTCCCGTATGCATAGACGGAGAGTGGAGAAGAAGATATAATCATGAGCTGTACGGGCTATATAGCGACATCGGCCTAGTGAGAAGAGTTTAAAGACAACAACAATGGACACCAATGCTCCGGCCCGGAAAGTCTTCGAATCCACCCCAGACGGACGATGCAGTAGAGGAAGACCTCGCCTAAGGTTTCGCGCTCAATTGGAAAGGGAGCTCAACTAATTTGGTGTGCGAAACTGGAGGCAGCTGACTGAAGACTGAGCTAGCTGAACAGGCTTGTTGGTTGAGGCCCAGGTCCACCCCGGACTGTAGCGCCACCTAAAGTAAGTAAGTGTACAATATGTATTATTAAAATGAAAAAGACAAAGAGTTTAATATCAATATCATTGACAGTATATAGATACTGTCCGAAAACTTATAGACAGCAGTGTAGACGTAGATGAATTTCTCAACCAAGACAAGACAGAAGAAGCAGGGGGAGTCAACCCACCCCAAGGACCAACGACGTGGCTCAAAATACACTCTTGTATCTACCCATTCATATTTTCGCTTCAAGCTGCAATTTTAAACAAATTCTGCAGTCAAATAAATCATAAACCTCCCCAAACGAATAAGAGTTTATAGCCTAATCGACAGAGCAAAAATGTAATTCTCCAACAACAGTATTTTTTTTTCTTATGATTCATCAGCAACATTACTAACTGTAACAACGTTTCTCACGTACCTGTATAAACCTGACTGGGTTTTATGGGTATTTCCAGATGCTTGTGATTTTTTTTTCTTGATTGCTTTCAAAATATCACAAACAGGCGCCGAAGCAATGTCACGCTATCATTTCTTTGGCTTTACAACCACTTACAGACTAAAAAAGTTGATCACGGTATACCGACTTCAATAGTCTCGCGGATAATAGTGGGGGATTTTTTTTTTCTTCAGATTTATTTACCCAATTAGATTGAGGTTGTAATGGACTTACAAATCCACCGTAAATACAGATACAAAAAAAAAAAAAAAAAAATAACTTACTTGGTTGAGGAGGATTCTGAAAAAAAAAATTCCATGGAAAAGTAAATCTTTGGAATTTTTGTTTTCTCATTCACTAGAGTGATGGAGGGTATTGAGAGAGATTATCCTTACTAATTGGAGTACGAGATGATGCTTGAAAAAAAATCATTACATTTTTAAGGTATAGCGGAAAAAATAGGATAGTCGAACTCACAGAGCCGCAGTTGCAAGATTATAGGAATAAGAAATGCTGAAGTGCATAAGAAATGCGGGCTAAAACAAGGAATAAGAAATGCTGAAGTGCATAAAGGAACACCTTGTGAATACACACGAATCTGACCAAGAAAAAGTCATTCCTCGAGGGATACAAAAGCGTACAGTCCAAGGGTCCAACAGTCTGAAATTCGCTGAAGACTTTGATGCAACTCGCATATGTAACGACTTATTGTGTCACGGGTGCTACTAGCCCAGCCCACCCTTATAAGGTAGGCGGAAGGTCCTCTCATAGAACGCGGGCACGCGAAGATATATATGTATATAACCACACCTGATTATATCGATTTTAATAGTGGGTGCAAAATACCATCTGCAGACGTCTCAATCAGTGCGACTTCTGGTCAGATCAGCAATATATCAAATTTTCATTCTAAGACAATCCTTGAAAAACGAGTACCAAAGGAGCAAATCCAGTTCAACAGTTTAACGCTGGAAAGCACATGGATATCGTAAGGAAGAGGTGCCGTCGTGTGATATCTTCAATCTCGTGCTGGAACAGGTATTGCGTACTACTCCTGTCAAGACTGAAGGCACTGTTTTTAATAAATTCGTCCAGTTGCTGGCGAAATATAAGCGACATAGACATCATCGGGCGCACCCAGCGTTTCGTCATAGAAGCTTTCATGCCAATCTACGTGCAGGCAAGAAAAGTTGACCTTGTTGTCACTATCTGCAGTTATATTCTCGAAGTGATGAATAAGTTTCCTTACCTTGTAGCGTACATTACCGAAATGTAGTCGAGGCATAAAAGGAAGTAAATTAACAAGAGATGGCGCGTCACAAAATATCGGTCATATGTAGATGTCGGGCGTGATGGCATTTGGAAGATAGGTTATCAAACACACGTTTTGTCAGTCAAAAAGGAGCAGCCGTGGCGGCAAGTCAAAAAAAAAAGAAAATTTATAAAGAGCAATAAAGTTATTAAAGTTGTTAAAAGTTATTATTAAATTAAATATTGCACACCTTGAGGTGCAATAACTGGTGACCCCGACGTGATCATTAGTGCCCTACCGGAGCACTACCCAACAATTAGTGCCCTACCGGACACTACCCAACAATTAGTGCACTGCCGGAGCACTACCCAACAATTAGTGCACCAGAATTGGAGCACTACACAACTAGTGCACCAGAATTGGAGCACTACACAACTAGTGCACCAGAATCGGAGCACTACCCAACAAACAGCGGACTAGAATCGGAGCACTTCACGACAATTAGTGCGCCACAATTGGAACAACCACCGTTACCCAAGCCGCCGGCAACCACCGTTACCCACGCCACCAACAACCACCGGTACCGAAGCAGCCGATGATCACCGTTACCGACGCCGTCAGCAACCACCATCACGAACGCAGTCAACAACCACCGTTATCCTCCCATCTGCTGCAACTTTTGGCGTCATCAGCATATTTTTTTTCAAGTAACAAATTTTATATATATACGTATATACATACATTTTTTTTTTTTTAAACTAAATATTTTAATTTATGTAAAATACCATTACAATATTATTCTTTTTGCATAAAACTAAAACTAAATTAATTGCATTTTTATATTTTTATTAAATTCAGTAAATCAAGCCGCTTCACGGTTTACATATACATAAATACTTTTCTTATTTAAAGATACAAATATTTTGTTCCTTTCATCTCATTATCACAATTTGTAAGCCATTACGTCCGCACATAATTTCGGAATTTCATTTTAGTACGCGCGCATATGAAATACATACATATACTTTCTTTTATTAGTCGGATACGTACGCATCTGTTTCGAGGTTAGAACAGAGTCAATTCACAGACACAGTAATCGGTTTTTCTCCACCCACCCATCTACATTTCCGACGCCCGCACCGTGTGAATAACACGTAAAAGCGTATTCATAACCCCTTGAGTGCGTGCAAATTATTATAATAAAAAAAAAAAAAAAAAAAAAGATTGCGGAAGTGATCACCAAGATTGAACATCAACCAAGCGGTCGAAAGCTATATGGACGGACCAGTTTGCAGAGTTGATATTCGGCGGCTGTTGCAGAAAAAAATATTCTCCCTAGCTGTGAGGTCGTCACAATATTCCAATCAAATATTAGAAGAACACTTCTTACCATTGGATTTGCGATTAATAGGCTCTGGATTCACATGATCCGAAAAATTCTTTTAAGCTTTGCCGTGGATGCGTGGACTAAGAAAAATATTACAGTCACCCACTCTCTAAACAATAGAGCTGCCTTCGAACATTCTTGGCAAAAAGGTTCGAAAACAGTGTCCAACACAAACAAAGACAAACTTTGGGAGATATCTTTTAAGTAGCCTGGAGGTCAATAACATTGAAAACTATTAATAAGCTGATCGCTAGAATACCTACATATATTGACGGTCAAAACTGTGGAAGTCTTAGGTAGATTATTCGACGTAAAACTAACTCTATTGTATTATTCAAGTCTTTTTATTTATTATAAATTTTGTACAAATATCTAGCGCTACAGATCGTATGTAGTCTAGGGCCAAGCTTCTCGTGACCATTCGTGTTGTGCGTGTTATAATTTTTCAGGCAAATAGAATAAACCTACAGTTCTAGAGCTATATACGAAAGGTTATTTTTTTAAAAATTGAGAAGTTTCTTCAAGGCAATTGTTACCCTCGGAAGCTCATCAGACTCTCGCGAGAGGTGGGACTGTGGAAAAGCTTTTTTGTATTATCTGGAATCCAAACCTCGAACCTTTCGCTCAATTGTCGAAAGCACTAACCACTGAGCCACTTGTTCATTTTACTAGATAAGTAAAATATTGATGAAGCTGTGTACAATATTTAAATGAAAAGGCACATACAACACCGACGCTTTAAAGTTAACGAGTTGATTTACCTAGGATCCGCTGTAAACTCAGACAATGACACCAGCGCTGAGATCAAACGAAGATTAACTCTTGCGAATCGGTGCTTCTCTGGGCTAAGAAGGCAATTGTGTACCAAAGCCCTCTCCCGAACAACTAAGGTAACCCTATATAAGACCCTGTTCATCCCAGTCCTGCTGTACGACGCAGAGGCATGGACTACGTCAAGAATGGATGAGGCCGCTCTCGGTTGTTATGAGAGAAAAATACTTTTGGTGTTTTTTGGTCCCGTATGCATAGACGGAGAGTGGAGAAGAAGATATAATCATGAGCTGTACGGGCTATATAGCGACATCGGCCTAGTGAGAAGAGTTTAAAGACAACAACAATGGACACCAATGCTCCGGCCCGGAAAGTCTTCGAATCCACCCCAGACGGACGATGCAGTAGAGGAAGACCTCGCCTAAGGTTTCGCGCTCAATTGGAAAGGGAGCTCAACTAATTTGGTGTGCGAAACTGGAGGCAGCTGACTGAAGACTGAGCTAGCTGAACAGGCTTGTTGGTTGAGGCCCAGGTCCACCCCGGACTGTAGCGCCACCTAAAGTAAGTAAGTGTACAATATGTATTATTAAAATGAAAAAGACAAAGAGTTTAATATCAATATCATTGACAGTATATAGATACTGTCCGAAAACTTATAGACAGCAGTGTAGACGTAGATGAATTTCTCAACCAAGACAAGACAGAAGAAGCAGGGGGAGTCAACCCACCCCAAGGACCAACGACGTGGCTCAAAATACACTCTTGTATCTACCCATTCATATTTTCGCTTCAAGCTGCAATTTTAAACAAATTCTGCAGTCAAATAAATCATAAACCTCCCCAAACGAATAAGAGTTTATAGCCTAATCGACAGAGCAAAAATGTAATTCTCCAACAACAGTATTTTTTTTTCTTATGATTCATCAGCAACATTACTAACTGTAACAACGTTTCTCACGTACCTGTATAAACCTGACTGGGTTTTATGGGTATTTCCAGATGCTTGTGATTTTTTTTTCTTGATTGCTTTCAAAATATCACAAACAGGCGCCGAAGCAATGTCACGCTATCATTTCTTTGGCTTTACAACCACTTACAGACTAAAAAAGTTGATCACGGTATACCGACTTCAATAGTCTCGCGGATAATAGTGGGGGATTTTTTTTTTCTTCAGATTTATTTACCCAATTAGATTGAGGTTGTAATGGACTTACAAATCCACCGTAAATACAGATACAAAAAAAAAAAAAAAAAAATAACTTACTTGGTTGAGGAGGATTCTGAAAAAAAAAATTCCATGGAAAAGTAAATCTTTGGAATTTTTGTTTTCTCATTCACTAGAGTGATGGAGGGTATTGAGAGAGATTATCCTTACTAATTGGAGTACGAGATGATGCTTGAAAAAAAATCATTACATTTTTAAGGTATAGCGGAAAAAATAGGATAGTCGAACTCACAGAGCCGCAGTTGCAAGATTATAGGAATAAGAAATGCTGAAGTGCATAAGAAATGCGGGCTAAAACAAGGAATAAGAAATGCTGAAGTGCATAAAGGAACACCTTGTGAATACACACGAATCTGACCAAGAAAAAGTCATTCCTCGAGGGATACAAAAGCGTACAGTCCAAGGGTCCAACAGTCTGAAATTCGCTGAAGACTTTGATGCAACTCGCATATGTAACGACTTATTGTGTCACGGGTGCTACTAGCCCAGCCCACCCTTATAAGGTAGGCGGAAGGTCCTCTCATAGAACGCGGGCACGCGAAGATATATATGTATATAACCACACCTGATTATATCGATTTTAATAGTGGGTGCAAAATACCATCTGCAGACGTCTCAATCAGTGCGACTTCTGGTCAGATCAGCAATATATCAAATTTTCATTCTAAGACAATCCTTGAAAAACGAGTACCAAAGGAGCAAATCCAGTTCAACAGTTTAACGCTGGAAAGCACATGGATATCGTAAGGAAGAGGTGCCGTCGTGTGATATCTTCAATCTCGTGCTGGAACAGGTATTGCGTACTACTCCTGTCAAGACTGAAGGCACTGTTTTTAATAAATTCGTCCAGTTGCTGGCGAAATATAAGCGACATAGACATCATCGGGCGCACCCAGCGTTTCGTCATAGAAGCTTTCATGCCAATCTACGTGCAGGCAAGAAAAGTTGACCTTGTTGTCACTATCTGCAGTTATATTCTCGAAGTGATGAATAAGTTTCCTTACCTTGTAGCGTACATTACCGAAATGTAGTCGAGGCATAAAAGGAAGTAAATTAACAAGAGATGGCGCGTCACAAAATATCGGTCATAGATGTCGGGCGTGATGGCATTTGGAAGATAGGTTATCAAACACACGTTTTGTCAGTCAAAAAGGAGCAGCCGTGGCGGCAAGTCAAAAAAAAAAAGAAAATTTATAAAGAGCAATAAAGTTATTAAAGTTATTAAAGTTGTTAAAAGTTATTATTAAATTAAATATTGCACACCTTGAGGTGCAATAACTGGTGACCCCGACGTGATCATTAGTGCCCTACCGGAGCACTACCCAACAATTAGTGCTCTACCGGAGCACTACCCAACAATTAGTGCCCTACCGGACACTACCCAACAATTAGTGCACTGCCGGAGCACTACCCAACAATTAGTGCACCAGAATTGGAGCACTACACAACTAGTGCACCAGAATTGGAGCACTACACAACTAGTGCACCAGAATCGGAGCACTACCCAACAAACAGCGGACTAGAATCGGAGCACTTCACGACAATTAGTGCGCCACAATTGGAACAACCACCGTTACCCAAGCCGCCGGCAACCACCGTTACCCACGCCACCAACAACCACCGGTACCGAAGCAGCCGATGATCACCGTTACCGACGCCGTCAGCAACCACCATCACGAACGCAGTCAACAACCACCGTTATCCTCCCATCTGCTGCAACTTTTGGCGTCATCAGCATATTTTTTTTCAAGTAACAAATTTTATATATATACGTATATACATACATTTTTTTTTTTTTAAACTAAATATTTTAATTTATGTAAAATACCATTACAATATTATTCTTTTTGCATAAAACTAAAACTAAATTAATTGCATTTTTATATTTTTATTAAATTCAGTAAATCAAGCCGCTTCACGGTTTACATATACATAAATACTTTTCTTATTTAAAGATACAAATATTTTGTTCCTTTCATCTCATTATCACAATTTGTAAGCCATTACGTCCGCACATAATTTCGGAATTTCATTTTAGTACGCGCGCATATGAAATACATACATATACTTTCTTTTATTAGTCGGATACGTACGCATCTGTTTCGAGGTTAGAACAGAGTCAATTCACAGACACAGTAATCGGTTTTTCTCCACCCGAGTCGCACATATTATTATTTTTTTTTTTTGTCTTTCCTTTTCCTTCTCGGTCAATATTTTTTTTTATTAAACCATGATGAACGAAAACGCACCAGGGGAGCAAGACAATGCCGTTCACGCAGTCTCGGTCAAATTACCAGAGTTTTGGACTAACATGCCGGCCGCATGGTTTGTCCAAATCGAATCACAGTTTGTAACCCGCGGCATTACGGGACAACAAACCAAATTCCACTATGTCGTGCAGGCCCTACCGCAGGACGTGGTCGCAAGCGTCTATGATATTCTCACCCAACAACCTCAACCCTCTAATCCGTACACCAATTTAAAAAAAACTCTCATCGATCGGAACTCAATGATCGAGAGCAAACGCATCGAAGCTCTCCTCTCAGGGGAGGAAATGGGAGATAGGAAGCCGTCGGACTTTTACCGGAAATTGAAGTCTATTGCAGGTCAATCAGTGATGGCATCAGAAAGTTAAGTTTTGGAACTTTGGAAGAGACGACTCCCCACACTCGTACAAGTCTCCATCAAATCCAGTTCCAAAACAGAAACCGATGAGCTGTTAAGGATCGCTGACGATATTTATGAGGTATATCAACAGCAAAGCGGCACATCCTTCTCCATTTCCTCCACAACGAAGTCATCTATTGAAGAACTTACCACAATGAATCAATCACTTCAAAGTGAAATCCTTGAAATCAAATCAATGCTTTCTGGTCTGAGTCTCGAACGCTCCCGAAGTCGTTCTATATCGCGCCGAAACAGGAACAGGTCACGTTCAAAAAACAATGGCATCTGTTGGTTCCATGCTACATTTAAAGATAAAGCGAGGAAATGCGTTAAGCCTTGCAGCTATAACTACAAACCTAATCACCCAAACTAAAACAGACTGTCAGCGCAGCGGTGGGTGACAGGTCACAACAAAACATTCAAAGCCACCTCTTTATAAGAGATCCAATTTCATCCATAAATTTTCTAATAGATTCTGGCTCTGATGTATCAGCCATTCCCTCATCCATTTTAAAAAAACAAAACAATAAAGCCGACCATAGCATATCAGCAGCCAACGGTTCGACAATAGAAGTTTTCGGCACAAAACTTATTCGAATAAGTCTGGGATTCCGTCGAGTCTTTAGCCATACCTTTCTCATAGCTTCAGTCACAAAACCAATAATCGGCGCAGATTTTCTAAAAAAAACCGGCCTAATCATCGATATCAAAAATTCAAAATTGATCGATCCATTAACACAAATGAGCATTCGTGGTACTCCCTGCCTGCAAAAGATATCAAGCCCCAGATTTTTCTCAATAGAACAGAAATACGCACATATTCTCAATGATTTCCCAATTCTCATGGAAACAGCCAATTTCAATTTTCCCGTAAATCATTCAGTTGAGCACCATATCTTAACAAAGGGACCACTACCTAGTGCCCGACCTAGGGGTTTGAACGTCAGTAAATTAAAGGCAGCAAAAGAAGAATTCGAACACATGGTACAATTGGGAATTTGTCGTCCATCGTCCTCCCCATGTGCTTCTCCCCTCCATATGGCCACTAAACGTGAAACCAATGACTGGAGACCGTGCGGGGATTATAGGAGACTCAATTCCATCACTATACCCGACAGATATCCCTTACCACACATCCACGATTTCGTCATAAACCTACACGGCTGCAGCATTTTCACAAAAATAGATTTAGTTCGGGCATACCACAACATTCCAGTCGCTCAGGAAGACATTCCGAAAACAGCCGTAACCACACCGTTTGGGCTTTTCGAATTCACGCGGATGCCATTCGGGTTACGAAACGCAGGCCAAACCTTCCAAAGATTCATGCACCAGGTCACACGAGGACTTAATTTTGTGTTTGTCTATGTAGATGACATCTTGGTTGCCAGCAGGTCAGCCGAGGAACACGAAACTCATTTAAGAACCTTGTTTCAGCGCTTATCTGATTACGGCCTTCGAATTAAAGCGTCGAAATGTATATTTGGCGTACCCAAACTAACATTTTTAGGATTCGAAGTCTCCAACGAAGGAGTTCAACCATCTCCAGAGCGTGTAAAGGCAATATCCGAAATTTCTGACCCCAAATGCATAAAAGACCTTCAGCGGTTTGCAGGAATGCTGAACTATTTTCACCGGTTCATCCCTCACTTAGCGCGCATCTTAACACCCATACATAATCACGTAGCACAACTCAATAAACTTACTCAAAAGACCAAATTCACATGGCCAGCAGAATGTCAAGAAGCCTTTACCACGGCAAAACAAGCTCTTGCGGAAGCAACTCTTCTAAATCACCCGCGGGAAAACGCCAAATTAAGCATCACAACAGATGCCTCCAACACCGATGTGGGAGCGGTGATCCAACAACAAACTGAAAAGAAATGGGTGCCAATTGCATTTTTCAGCAAGAAGCTTACACCTACCCAAACACGCTATTCTGCCTTCGACCGCGAATTATTGGCAATATTTTTGGCAATCAAGCATTTTCGAAATTTTATAGAGGGTCAGGAATTTTGCGTGTTTACTGACCACAAGCCTTTAACTACAGCTCTATGGACCAAAACTGAGCGAAGTCCAAGGCAAGAACGCCAATTAGATTTTATATCGCAATTTACTAGCGATATAAGATTCGTCAAGGGATCACTTAACGTCGTTGCAGACAGCCTCTCACGACCAAATACCGATTCCATTGAACTTCTTACACATAATCTAGAAGAGCTTGCCAAAGAACAAGGCAACGATGAAGAACTCGAATCACTAAAAAAGAAAATACCCAAAAACTCGTCAGTAGAGCTAGAACCATTACCTATTCCAACGTCCGACCTAAGTCTATGGTGTGAAACTTCAACACAAACCAAACGACCTTTTGTTCCAAGGAGCAAACGCCAAGATACATTTAAAGCAATACATACACTTTCTCATCCAGGCATTCGCACCACCAGAAAAAAAATAGCCAAAATGTATTTTTGGCCACATATGAATCGGGACATCAAGACGTGGGCAAGAAATTGCGTTACGTGTCAAAAACAAAAGGTGCACAGGCACACGAAATCACCCTGCGAACTAATTTCAATCCCTCCGGGTCGTTTTCAACATATCCACATGGACATCGTAGGTCCTCTCCCTCCTTCAGACAATTTTAAGTATATCCTCACGGTGATCGATAGATTCTCCCGGTGGCCCGAAGCTTATCCAATCCATGACATTAGAGCTGAGACAATAGCAAAAACCTACGTACACGAACATGTTTCTCGATTTGGGGTTCCCACCAAAATAACCGATCAAGGCACCCAGTTCGAATCGAAACTCTTCGGCGAACTGAACAAATTCCTATGCACCTCTCGCATCAGAACCTCAGCCTACCACCCACAAGCAAATGGGATGGTTGAAAGGTTTCATCGCCAGCTTAAAGCGGCCATCCGAGCCTCGGGAAATTCAGTTAACTGGACACATGTCCTCCCACTTATAATGCTCGGGATCCGAACCAGCATTAAGGATGGCACAAATCACACTCCATCAGAATTGTTGTACGGCGAAAACATTCGAATTCCATTCGATTTATCCAATCCAATTCCACCAGCCGAGGAACCAATTGACCCTACAAATTTTGTCGAAAAACTAAAAACAAGAAAAATAGAAAAACCTACCCACCTTCCCAACCACTTAGATACTTGCGATCAGGTCCTCGTGCGCAACGATAAAGTGAGAAACAGTTTCGAACCACCATATGATGGACCATTCAACGTAATTAGAAAACTACGGAAACAATTCATTGTCGAGACGGGAGGAAAACCGATTACTGTGTCAATTGATAGAATTAAACCTGTTATCAAAAACAACGCAAATGTGATAAAGAAAAAGGTCACCTTTGCTGAAAGGGGGTGATGTAGCGTACATTACCGAAATGTAGTCGAGGCATAAAAGGAAGTAAATTAACAAGAGATGGCGCGTCACAAAATATCGCTCATAGATGTCGGGCGTGATGGCATGTGGAAGATAGGTTATCAAACACACGTTTTGTCAGTCAAAAAGGAGCAGCCGTGGCGGCAAGTCAAAAAAAAAAAGAAAATTTATAAAGAGCAATAAAGTTATTAAAGTTGTTAAAAGTTATTATTAAATTAAATATTGCACACCTTGAGGTGCAATAACCTCAAGGTGAGCATTAAGTCCAAAAAGGATACTCTTGTAGAGACTTGATGTTATTTGACCTACATTGCATTGGAAAAACAAATGCAAGGAGAAGATTCAAACGTTAACACTATGAGCTGCACAAGATGTGAATATATTCAAACCAGATAAGACCCGAGGAATATACATACTTACTGGTTATATCGAGCGAATGGGCACAACTCTACAGCCAAGAGGATCTTCGAGTATTTAAGCTCCTTTGTATTAAAGACCAAATGATTGTTCATGTAAGGCAGCTTAGTCTAAATCACTGAAAACAATTTGCACGCGACCGAAAAGAATGAAAGACTGTGCCCACACATAAAGATTCTGTACCAGGTAAAGCAAGGTTGAAGTGGCTGCCAGCTAACGGCAACACACTTAGACCAAAGATATGTCAATTGTGAAATTTTCCTGCCTAGTCGTTAAGCCAATTTGAGCTTCTGATGAAGCGTAAGGAGCTCCAAATATCCGTATTTAGCAGATCTCCTAGATTGTTGCAATAGAATGCTCCTAAGTGAAGTTTTCTTCTGTGGGAGAGGGATGCCCAAGTACAAAGAAGGTGATGAATGGCTTCTTGAGCTTTCCTTCCTTTCTACATATCTCTTTTCTATGTATACTTCCAGGCTCTTCACATCAGGCTAATACTATGGGCCTTCGTAGCCCCTTGCGGGCTCAACCTGCAAATTGTTCAGGCCGCCCTTCCAAACAACCTAACCAAGTTATGAAAGTGGTTAAATTTTCAAACTGTTTATTCGCGGTTTAAGGGGTCACAATCTGCTGCTTTTTGTGCATTTGTCATCCTTGTTATTTCCTATAAGCTTTGTAATATTGCAAAACCCAGAGTCGTTGAAATAAGATTACACACTTTTAAACTCTGTTCCGTAAATTGCTCACTTAGTTATTTTCATTTTTTTGCATTCATCTTGCATCTAATGGTGACGAATCAACTACGATGACTCGAATAAATTTACTGACTAACGTCAGATATTTGTAACAACTTTGAAAGTATATTGAATTATCGATTTGCCGCCAAATTATCACCATGGAGAGTGAAATT
Source organism: Blera fallax (assembly GCA_946965025.1). NCBI lineage: Eukaryota > Metazoa > Arthropoda > Insecta > Diptera > Syrphidae > Blera > Blera fallax. Next base: position 21,674,056 of record OX337248.1, on the reverse strand, counting down.
CATGGAATTGCAGCGCCAACACCCAGTCAGTACGGAAAAAAATTAGTCTGCGTAACCAATTATCGCAAATCGGTGGGAGGAAGGTGACTAAATAAAGCCTTTTTTCAACTGTGAACGATTTTTTTTTGCTACCATTGACCAAGAAGAAAATGAAAGGAAGGAAGTAAAAATATTCAAAATAGATTTTTATTTTTAGTTTTGAAAGCAGTTATTGTGGAAAGTCTGTCACGTGACTTAAAACGTTGAAAAAGTATGACAAATTGGCGAATGTAGATACTTTGTGAAAAGCGAATATCTTTTAATCTATGAAGCCATGTAAGTTGCGAGATGTTATTCATTGACTTTTTTTTAGCATTAAATGAAAAAAAAAAAAAAACAGACAAGCCAATTGTAAACCAGAAATTCGAAATTTCTGACAATTTTTACGGTAGCATTTTAGTCTAGATTTAGAGGGTGAGCCCAGACCGAATCCATTTCAAGAAGAAAATTTCCGTTTCATTCAAACTTATTTTGAAAACCGGTCTTCAATTCGCGAAAAGTATAGAAGAATTGAGCTCGCTATTCGTCGTGTTGTGGATAAATTTCGTACCACATACACTCTACATGCAAAGTCAACAACGCGTCAACGTAATGTGCGTTCAGATTAATATGTATCCGATCTGTGGCGAAAAATCCGGAATTGTCAATTCGGCTTCGATTGGAATAGTTTGACTTTTGTCCGGGTACTGTGTAGCAAATTTTGCGAAAACATCTCAGCCTGTACCCGTATAAGACCCAGGAGCTAAAGTCACGAGACCATGGCGGAGTCGACCCTTATTCGTATCGAAAAATTGTGTTTAGTGACGAGACTCACTTTTGGCTCAATTGATTTGTGAACAAGCAGAATTACCGTTTCTGGAAAAAAGGACTCATGAAACTCAATTACACCCACAAAAGTGCATTGATTGGTGTGGCTTTCCTGCTGACGACACTGTAGGTCCTTATTTTTTCAAAAATGGCCAACGTTACCGTACAATGATAAGTGATTATTTCTTCGAAAATATGGACGACATTGATTCGGACATCAGGATGGCGCTACGTACCACTCTCCACGAAACCATTGTCTTCCTGAGGACTTGATTCAACGGCAAACATTATATTGTGAAATAGACCAGTGAATTGGCCACCGAAATCGTGCCACTTGAAACCATTCGATTACTTCTTGTAGGGCAACGTAAAGATTTGGTTCAAGGCCTGTAAACCGCAAACTATTCAGGCCTTGGGAGCCAATATTCAGCGCGTTATTGGTAAGATAGGTCACCAAATGCTCGAAGGAGTTGGACTGAAAATATGCTATTCGTCAAAAACATATGTACATCTGAAGTCATGTTCAAAACATAATGTCATGAACCAATCTTTATAATGAATACCGGTGACTTAAATGCGGGGATCGTGTGAATTGAAAACCGAGTGACACAGAAAAGAGGTTCCCTAGATGCATTTGCAGCATCAAACGTAGTGCTAGCTAACGTGCTAATCGATGCGAGTCACACATCCAACATGTTCGCACATTAAGAGGGTCCGACGTCGAATCTGACCACTTTCTTGTAACAGCAAAATTCTGAGCTCGACTGTCCAACAAGTTTTGGCAAAACAGCTGGGTTCAGAACTGCTAACTCGGAAGGCAAAATGCGTGCTCTACAAAATATTGATCCTGCCAATTCTGCTCTACGTTGCCGAGTGCTGGACTATAAGCGCTATAGGTGCATGATAAATAACTATTTATGACAGGAAATTGATGGATATTGATGTGGAAGACATATGCTTCCAACAGTCAGTGAAACTATCTTCCGTGATTAGACGCAAATGCTATTGTCGAAACTCTTATAGTTCTTACTATTCGTATTCCTTGCGTTTTGTAAAATGGTCAATTCACAGTGCCCTAAATGTCGCCAGTGTTTGGTCGATAGTGACTTTTTAATTTCTAAAATTGATCAATTGTATAAAGAAATTATTGATTTAAAAGAATTTGTCACTCGTTCTTCTATAAACACTAGTGCAAAATCTCAAGTGATGACTCGTTCGCAAACAACCGGTAGGGTCAATGCACTCTCTCGTACCAAAGTGTCGGATCTGCAACATAATACTTCTACGAGCCAATTGAAGTCAAACAGTCCGCGCACTCCCCGATTTGCTGCGGTTGCCACTAATGCTAAAGTGAATAAAACCTCGTCAACTGCTGCCGATGCGCTGTGCCTATTGTTTCAGTCTCGGAATCTGACTCGATTTCATCCATTGTCAATGACGTCGATGCTGTTGCTGCTCCCTCAACTCGTAAATCTATTGCTACTGCTGCCTCTACTTCTACTGCTATCGAGTCTATTTCCCCATCTGCAAATTCGCAGGAGGACAACACCAATGTTTGGCAAATGGTAAATTCTAAACATTCTAACAAACGACAAAGAGCGATCGTTGGAACTAGTAACTCTGCATTGGGTCTAGAACTTGAGGTCATTGCCCAATTTAAATGGTTGCATTTATCATCATTCAAACCTTCTACGACTTGTCAGTCCATACTGACCTACGTTTCATCAGCATTTAATGTGGACGTGTCGAACTTAAAATGCCACAAGCTAATTAAAGAAGGCGCTGATACAAATGCTCTTAATCATATCAACTTTAAACTTGGCGTTCCAGAAGATATGATAGACATTTTTCTTAATTCTAATATGTGGCTCAATGGTATCAGAGTGCGCTCATTTAAATTTCTTCCAAAAAACGAAATGCGCTCTCTAAACCTAAATGCTCAAACATAATGCATTCTTCCTCTCCTGCTGTAATTGCTGCTGCTGCCGATACTGCTAATGAATCATTGCCTAATGCGTTCTGTCCTCTCTCATTGTATTATCAAAATGTGGGAGGAATGAGATCTAAAATCATGGACTTCTTTCTTGCTGCTGCTGATTGCTCGTATGCTGTGATTGCCTTAACAGAGACATGGTTGCATAGTGGAATTTTAACTTCGGAATTGTTTACCGACGACTTTGAAGTCTACCGTAAAGATAGGTGTTCCATTCTAACCGGTCACGAGAGGGGTGGTGGTGTATTATTTGCTGTACGAACATGTTTTAAGAGTAAAGAAATTGCATTGTCTGATGCATCGGGTATGATTGAACAAATTTGTGTATGTGTTGATTTTTATTTGTCTGGAAATACAGACTTAATTTGTTTATATTTTTTTGTATCATACATTCCCCCAGATGCTGATAATGCAATTTACAAAACTCATATAAACAACATTATGAATATTGTTAATGATTTTGATAGCTCATCATATGCCGTAGTGTTAGGTGATTTTAATTTACCAGACATCACTTGGGTTTTCTCCCAAAATGAAAAATTTGCTCTTCCATTTAATGTTCTAAAAGAGAAAGAAATTCAAGTAATAGACAGTATGTTTGCTACCAATTTTCGTCAACTAAATATATATCGCAATGCTAAGGGAAATGTATTAGATTTAATCTTTGTAAATGAAGAGCTTGAGGTTTCTCTGAGCCCATCTGATTTTCCTTTGCTTAATAATAGTATTTTCCATGATGCGTTGGAAATATCAGTTAATGTGTCAATCTTAAAACCTCTAATCACAGAATCCGAAAGTGCAAAGCTCGATTTCGTTAGAGCAGATTATAATGCTATAAATATTTGTTTAAGCTCGGTAAATTGGCAAAATATTTTGGACTCTGAAAATTTAGAGATTGCTCTTACTGAGTTTATAAAAATAATTGAGTACGCGATTTCTAGGTTTGTGCCAATAAAGAAAGTAAAACGGTCTAACAAGCCTGTTTGGTTTAACGTTAGTTTATCTAGGCTGAAGAATGCTAGGAATAAAGCATGTAAATTAAGTAAATCTGATCCTAACGCGCGTAATAAATTTCTGCGTTTACGCAAAGAATATGATTTTTTAAAAAAATTTGTTTATAGCCAATTCGTTTCTTCTATGGAAACTAAAATTAAACGAGATCCAAAAGTCTTCTGGTCTTTCATAAACACAAAGCGAAACTCTATTGGTTTACCATCTATTATGAAGTATAAAGATGTTCTTAGTGACCAACTAAATGAAATCTGTGACATGTTTGCATCATTTTTCCAATCAAATTTCGTAAATGAAGCTATTGATTGTAGTTCATTTTCTAGTAGTGACCGAATTACTAATTTTGGGTCTTTATCTTTAACGGAAGAAGATATATTTATTGAACTATCGTCACTTAAGTCTAGTACAAGTATTGCGCCTGACAATTTCCCACCATTATTTTTTAAGGCTTGTAAGAATAGCTTAGTTCACCCACTTAAAATTATATTTAATATGTACCTTAATTTGGGTAAATTTCTTGATTGCTGGAAACATTCATTTATTACTCCTATTCACAAATCTGGTTCTAAAGGAAATATTGAAAATTATAGGCCCATAGCCAAATTGCAACTGATTCCTAAAATTTTTGAAGCAGTTGTAAAAAAAAAGGCTTTATACCGTTGTGTGTAACCAAATTTCTCAATGTCAAGATGGTTTCATGAGTGGTAGATCGACTGCAACAAACTTAGCAATTCTTACGAATTACTGTCTCCATAACATGGAAAGACGTCTACAAACTGACTGTGTCTACACAGATTTTTCCAAAGCCTTTGACCGTGTCCAACACAATGTACTTTTGAAGAAACTTGAGATGTTAGGATTTCATTCTAGTATCTTAAGTTGGATTGGCAGTTACTTAACGAATCGCAAACAATATGTTAAGATTAGTTCTGTTTGCTCCAAGGTGATCTTGAATTACTCTGGTGTTCCTCAGGGCAGCCATATTCTATTCATAAATGACCTTCCATCGGTTGTATTAACATCAAAATGTCTTTTATACGCAGATGATCTAAAAATATTTAGTTCCGTAAATTCTGTTTCTGACGCGCTCCCTTTGCAAAATGATCTTAATCGTATTAATGACTGGTGTTTTCTGAATGGTCTATATTTTAATATAAATAAATGCTCAGTTATTAGTTTCTGTAGAAAAAAGTTCCCAATTGCCTTTGATTACAGTATTCAAAGAACGGTACTAAAGAGAGTAACTGATCAAAAAGACTTGGGAGTAATTTTTGATGCGGAATTAAATTTTTCGTTACATATGGATTATATAATCGGAAAGGCTAATCGCATGCTGGGTTTTTTATTTAGAAACTCCAGGGACTTTTATGATCCTTACACCCTTAAGTCTTTGTATAATTCATTAATTCGTCCAATATTAGAATATTGTTGCATTATTTGGAACCCTTATTATCGCAATTATGAATTACGTATAGAGAGTGTTCAAAAACGATTTACGAAGTTTGCTCTCCGTAAAATGAATTGGAACAATGACATGCCCTCTTATGAAGCAAGATGTGCGCTAATTAATTTAAAACCGCTTGCACAAAGAAGGACTTATTACTCGGTACTTTTTGCTCACGATATTATAAATGGTCATATTGATTGTTCGCTTTTACTATCGATGTTTAATATACATATATGCTCCTATTCGCACTCTTCGACCTAGAGAACATTTTTTCTTTATTTCTAGACACAAAACGAACTATGGACAAAATGATCCTATAACTACGGCTTGTGTCAATTACAATTTGCACACTAACGCTATTGATTTCAATATGTAAAACTTTGTAAAACCGCTATCATGAATTCTATATATTTAAATTTATAATTTAAAAAAAAAAAATTTAGTTTTGTAATTTATTAGTAGTCTAAAATAAGATTGTAACTTATAAGGCGAAATAAATAATAATAATAAATAACAAGATGGCGCAGTTTCTTACAAATCGGGTGCAACATTGAATGTTCTGCGTAAAAAGTTCCAAGGTCGCATTGTTCCACGTTATGGTGACGTCAATTGGCCGCCAAGACCATGCGATTTAACGCGGTAAGATTTATTTTTATGGTGCTGCGCTAAAAGTTGTGCCTACACCAACAAAACCGAAACATTGAACCAATTAAAAACCAATATCCAAGTTATAGCCGAGATATCGCTCGAAATCTTTCAAAAAGTCGTCGAAAACTTACTCGGAAGGATCGACTGCTACAAAAGGTCTAGAGGTGCTTATTTTAGATGAACGAAAGGGACCTATAGTTTAATGCTGTACCCGAAAGATACTATCTAAAAATACGAACGAAGCATCCATGCCTTGTTTATATGGACAGAAATAACCTGAGAGCATCAACCTCCACAATAGGCACTTTTAAAGATTGCACCATAGCTAGGCTAAGTCTTACAATTGATAAGACCTCTCTCTATACATTCCCAAGAATATCCCTGGGTTTTCTCTAAGATCTGCCGGAGTGTGAATATAAAAAGAGAAAAGCCAGGAACTTCAGATCCACAACCCACCATCTCTTTATAGATTTTTAAGTAGCCTATGATAGTGTACATAGAGACGAGCTATATACATAGAGCCATAGCAAATCTCGGCATCCCCGCTAAATTCGTTCGTCTGTGCAGGACGACAAACCATGGACAGCTTAAATTTCGAAATATTAAAAAAAAAAAAAAAACTGTCACTAGGCTCCGCGGTAACCTTCCAAAATGACATCAGCAAAAGGATCAAGTGAAAAATTACTCTTGCAAATCGATGCTTCTTTGGGCTAAGGCATTTACGCAGTGAAGCCCTCTCTCAAACGACCAAAAAGACTTTACATAAGACCCTAATCATCCAGGTCTGCTATGGCGTAGAAGCATGGTCTGACAAAACCGGATGGAAATTCCCTCGGTTGATTTGAAAGGAAAATTCTTCGCGTGATATGTGTTTTTATCAATGTATCAATGTTTGTATCAATGGAGTATGGAGGAGAAAATTAAACGACAAACTCTACGGGTTATGCAACGAAACCGAACTAGTAAAAAATTTGCAAGTGCAGGCGGCTGAGATGACTGCCAGACGTAGAGCGCACCGGCCTGTCGAAGGTCCCTAAAGGGACCACGCAGCAGACGAAGATCCTACCTTAGATGGCGTGTACAATTGGAGAGGGGCCACGGTGTGCGAAATTTAAAGCAGCTACCTAAGGACCGAGCTTGCTGGAGGGGCATCCTGACATCCCCTGAATGAATGCGTAATAGACCTCTTAGACCTCAATAACAACAATCATACTAATGCACAAGTTTATTCTTCCTTTAACAGCCAAAGCACCTAACCCAAGATCAAGTTTTGTATGAAAAAGCATCTAAACAGCCCAACTTGGCTGGTTACTACAACCTCCTTAGACTTCAGTCAGTAGGGGCATTATTAAAACTGTTTCCTAAAATACATACATACACTCGGTGCTTACTCATAATGGACAACATTCATTAAAGTACAATTACTCGTCTAGACGTAACCTGCTTACCATCTAAGTTCTTTAGCTTTTGAATAGAACATATGTACGTACCTGAAAAAAAAAAAGAAAAAAAACATTAATTTAACAAAAAACGAAACTTTTTTTCCAAACTAAAAACTATTTTTTTATTGAGTTAAATTTAATTGGATAAAAAGGTTGTATGTACATGCATACGTACTTAATTGCCTCAATTCCATTCATAAGCTAGTTCCCAGACAGTTCTTAAAAAGTCTAGAACTAGTTACCGCCTCACATCCAACAATTGCGCTTTGTTTATCAACAGACACGCAAAACAACAACAAAATATAAAACAAACGTCACGAAATTGTAACATTACCTTTCAAAGAAAAAAAAAATAGTAAAACAAACTAAAAACGGTTTAAATTATACACAAACATAGTGAAACGTTGCAATACCAACAGTAACACCTCTTCAGCTCAATGTAGGAAGACTTTGAAGTACTTTGCACAGGACATCAATTTATTTACCCATCCACTGACCCCAAGCATACTCATCATACAAACGTTTGCCCACTCACAGTTTGCCTCCCACTCAACCACTCGACATTTCTAGTCTCTATACATAAAAAAAAAAAAAAAAAAAATTAATCAACCTAATGATAAGGAAAATGAAATGCCAAACAGGTAAACTAGAAAATTAATTTTTATTCAAGTGAAAGGCAAATAAAAGGCCTTCCAGCTACTACTGCACATTGGCTTATTCATGAATATTGTGTAAGTATCCTTATAGCCAAAGGAGCGTCCGAATCGCAAGTTTATTAGCATCAGGCAGGGCCATGATTTACAGACAGAATCTACATACATAAATACAACTTTTGAAGGGCAAAATACATTCCTAACTACCACCAATCGGATGTCCTTAAATAAATGCATTCCACAAGATACGTGCATATACGAAAGCAGTCCTTAATAACTACGAAGTAAGCAGCTCGATGGATAGATGATGAATGACTAACAAAGGCCTCGTAGGAATAGTATCTCTCGACAGATTTTATGGTTGGCAAATAACGAGAATGACGCACTGCATTTGAAGATATTTACCCCGTGAGCATGACGGATTGTATGCGGTGTCATAGAACCAGATCGGATTCGAATAGGATTTACTCGATCTGATTACAAAATTTTACGCGATCGAGTTGAAATTTTGCATCTAAACGCGGATCGAGAATCGATTTTGACAGAAGGGGAAGAAAAGTCACGTTTTACTGCTTCGTCAGGAAACGATAATGGCTGATAAGGGTAACTTATTCGGGGAAAAAGAGTGAAACTTAGTCCTCTTTCGATGCCATTCCCAACTCGTTCCCTGAATTCGGTAACAGCAGGTTTAAAACCCAATCCGTTCCCAATCCGATCTCTCAATTCGTGATGTAAACGGGGTAGTTGCAAAGCTGGTAAGACTTACTCACACCTAAACGTAGTGCAGTCTGGGAATTTCTTCAAAACACTCAAACGGAAGAAAACGAATGTCGAGCTACCCGCGCCATAAAACATTGTAAGTGTCGATTGATTTTTGGCCCGATGAATTGCAATAATAAAAAGATCTGAATTCGAAACGCAACAAACTACTTCCCATAGATAAGGATACGATTCTCGGACTTTTGTCAGACATTATTAGCGAGAAGTGGGAATGCGAAAAATTGTCCGAATATAAATTTTATTTCATAAGAAGTCGCCAGTTTATGTCTTACGAAACGAAAAAGCAGTGTGTGCTCCAAAAAAAGCGGCTTCTTAACAGGTTGAAGAATCCGAAAGATCCAGGCCTTCTTTGGTTGTTTTCCGATGAAAACACTCTCGATCAAAGCCAGAAGGTCAATAAAATGCCCGACGACCTTGCATAAGGTGGTACGCACAAGCAGAAGGGAACTTCAACCGACTTGGAGTGCGCAACTGGAGGCAGTTAGCTAAGGACCGAGCTAACTGTTTCACCATCAAAGATGCACACAAGCTTCCTTTCAGTCTGATGATTCTTGGTATAGTGATTTTTGGTGATTTTGGTGGGGGCGATAGCCCCCATTTATTTGGCTTAATACAAGCTACAGCTAACTTAAAAACTAAGACTAACAACTAACTTAAAAACTATGACTAAAAGCTAAGGAAAATGGTTGAGGAGATCAGGTTTGAGGCTGGGAGTGCTACGATTGAAATCGAAATGGGTGAGGTTTGAGTTAGCCTTCCGCAGCATACGGGAAATTGGTTCATTGGAGCCATATAAGGTGCGATGGGCTGGTAAATAGAACAGCCGAGGGCATCGTAAGTTCCGTGGGTTAGTATTGAAGAAAATTGAGTTATAAAGAGATTGGCAATCGATAGAGCCAGAGAGAAGTCGATGAATGAAAAGAATGTCTGCAACATCTCTGCGTTTCTCGAGGGAATTCAAGTTGATGAGGTTGAGTCGGTTTTGATAGGGAGGCAGGATAAGTGGGTCGTTCCAAGAAAGACCTCGTAGGGCAAAACGAAGAAAACGACGTTGGATGTTTTCGATTCTGGACACATGCACTTGCTGAAAGGGGCACCACACTTGACTCGCATATTCGAGGAGAGGGCGGACAAAGGTAATGTAGAGGGATCTAGTCACGTAAGGGTCGGAGAATTCCTTGGACCACCGTTTGATAAAGCCAAGTGAGGAGTTAGCTCTAACAATTATCTCGTCAATATGGGAACGGAAATTTAATTCCCTATCGTACAGTATTCCAAGGTCACGCAGAGATTGAACGATGGATATAGGCTGACCATGAAGAAAATAAAGGCGGGCAGGGGAAGTAAGTAGTTGAGTTAATGTTACTCTACTTTTCTCCACAAGGTTTTCAAGTGAAGACTTCTTAAATGTTGAAGAAATCACAGATGCACTCATTCAGCATGAATGAAGCTAGGCTGTTAAGACTTTTCGACTTTTCGAAATAAAAGATCTCCTTGCCGTGTATTTACCAAAAGATAGAGGCTGCTAAGACTGATGAATTCCACTAGAATATTTACATACACGGATGGATTTCATAAGAGATACTGAAGCAGAGTCCTCATCAATGCACTTTTTTTCTGATAATATGTATAAATACAGCCTCTATAGGCTTTGTACCTTTCCTTGCGATCACACAAAACAGGTCAACAAAAATATTATGCACTTTTAACGATCACAGGTTGCTTAACCTTATTACACCTGTTGACGCTACAAAATTCTGTTCCATAACTACTGGAAGACCTCATTAAAACTGCCATACGTAAATTGTTTTATTCAATTTTGTGAAATAATTCTCCAATAAGTGACGAAAGAAGACATAAAATGCATTTCTAGCTCCCTTTTTCTTCTTCCCGTCCCTGATTAAAGGGGAAAACAAAACTAATTTTCCAAACGTAAGCAATCTGCCAGTGTTGCTATAATTTATTGATTACTAGGTAAATGCGCAGTTTAGATGCAGTTATAAACAATAGCCCCAGTAGTTGTAAAAACAGAAAAGGCCAGCCTACATAGAATTGACGTTGTATTTGGCTCTGCCCTATAGCTAGTACAGTAGACTCTCGATAACGTGAACAAGGGAGTTCACGTTTGCGAAGGTCAAATTTTAATAAAAGAATAGGCCAATTCCACTGTAGATTTTCATTTTAAAACGTCTTATCTTTAACAAATTAATAATAATGCGTTTTTACTATTACATAACAGTATATTTAATTCATTTTTTTAATTTTAAACAAAATGTTATTGCTTAGGAACATATAAAATAAAAGGTAATGGCATAAAAAGTAACATTAAATACTGACTGAGCACGGGCATTACAAATACAAATAAATACAAATTCTTGGCGCAACGGACCGAATGTGGTCCAGGGCCTAGCTTCTCGCGACCATTCGTGTTGTGCGTGTTATATTTTTCACACAAATGGAAGGGACCTACAGTTTAGAGCCATATCCGAAAGGCAAATTGAGAAGCTTTCTCTTGACAGTTATTACTCTCGGACGTTTGTCAGACATTCGCGAGAGGTGGGACCGTGAAAAACTTTTTGGTGTTCTCTGGGATTCGAACCTCGAACCTCACGCTCAGCGATCCAACGCACTAACCACTTGAGCCACGGCGCCCACGAGCACGGGCATTACCGATACGAAATTTAATTGAAAAAATCAGTAATTTGTTTTTGCATCTTCTTTTTCTCCAAAAGCATACTCACCGTTTTTTCCCTAAGGCGCCTTAAGACACTAATGTCATTTTGGCTAACCAGCTCATTCCAAAGCCTTGTTAAAAATGGAAATGGCTTCCATTTCGAGCAGACGAGACAATCAAAAACAATTATTGTAAGGAACAACGAGGAACAAACTGACACGAACTGACGTGCAACAAACCGGAAACTGTACAAGACGAAGTATTGTACCAAGAATAAGGAATTACAAGCTAAAATACAGCTTGCTCAAACAGTTTACTGTTAACCTGAAGCAAAAATTGTTGTTCACGTTTTAGAGTGTTCATGATTTGTTCACGTTTTAGAGATGTCAAGCAAAAAAAAAATCTGTTCACGTTATCCGGTGTTCACGCTAAAGGGAGTCTACTGTATTTATTTACATCTTAAAGCAAATACACAGTTGGTCCAACAAACAAGTAAACAAAATCGATTACTTCATAAACAATGAAGTAAAGAGGCATATTTGCAAGGCTTCGTCAGGTTATGCTATAGGTAATAACGAATCCTATCGCCCTAACTGTCTATTGGACTCATACTCGAGATTATTTACTCGGAACAAAAAAATAGCACATGTCAAACAATGGCTAGCGACAAGCAATTTAGCTTTGGCACTAAAAGTCAAGCACAGTCGGTTGCTTAAGTTTTCGAGTTAATAGTTTCGGATAAGGCGGCGTACGTCATCACGAATATGATCACCATAGATCCTGGCTGAGCAAGCAAAAAGGATTCAGGATAGAAAAACCATGTTCTCTAAAGAACTGAGAAGACAAGAGAAAACAATATCACTTTAAATTCGGCAACAAAGATCGGGTGCTTCGCACAAAAGAAGGTGGACATGCAAATTAATCCCCAGGATAAAGACATGGATAAATAAAAGTCATGGGGAGGTAAACTACCAATTGACGCAATTTTTGCCAGGCTTTGGCAGTTAGTGCCGCTATCTTCCACATGCGACGACGAAATTAAGAAAGTAAATTAAATATCACACTTGGTGCTCCAATTATATAGCGGAGATGTTGGAATCGGTGGGCAATTGGGAGTCGGTTCGCATACTATTAACCCGAATACAGACAATGACAGCAGGGTTCCCAAAAAAAGGCCAGAAGGTCCATTGTGATCTAGCACGAAATCAGTTTTTTACTTACTTACTTAAGGTGCCGCTACAGTCCGGGGTGGACCTGGGCCTCAACCAACAAGCGTCTCCAGCCGGCTCGATCTTTAGCCAGCTGCCTCCAGTTTCGCACGCTCAGTTGGTTGAGGTCCCCTTCCACCTGCGTGCGCCACCTGAGTCGCGGTCTTCCTTTACTGCGCGGTCCCTCGGGAATGGATTCAAAGATTTTCCGGGCCGGAGCATTTGTGTCCATGCGCTCTACATGACCCAGCCATCTCAGTCGTTGAACCTTCACTCTTCTGGCCAAGTCGATGTCGCTGTTGTATCTCCTCCTCCATTCACCGTCTATGCAGACGGGACCAAAAATCACCCGAAGAATTTTCCTCTCGAAGCAGCCAAGAGCCACCTTATCCGCTTTGACAGGGTCCATGCCTCTGCGCCATAGAGCAGGACTGGGATGATTAAGGTATTGTATAGGGTCACTTTAGTTGCTCGAGAGAGGGCTTTGCTATTCAATTGCCTTCTTACCCCAAAGAAGCAGCGATTGGCAAACCCATCTTCGCGGCTTCCGCCTCAATACTCACGAATGCTCCACTGACATCACGCTGCGTTCTTCCGATTATGTCAATATCGTCGGCGTATGCGAGTAATTGAACGGACTTTTGAAAGATTGTGCCTCTGGTATTGGCGCGTGAGTTTTGCACAATTCTTTCAAGAACGATGTTAAAGAAGTCGCATGACAGCGCGTCGCCTTGTCTAAATCCTTTTTTGACATCGAAGGTATCGGTAAAGTCTCTACCGACCTTGAGCAGCGTGCATTCTCCATCGTCATCCTGCACAAACGGACGAGTTTGGCAGGGATGCAAAAACTAGACATTGCTCTATATAGCTCGTCTCTATAAATGCTGTCATACGCGGCCTTAAAATCGATAAAAAGGTGGTGTGTTTCGATTTGAAGTTCCTGGGTTTTTTCCAAGATCTGCCGCAATGTGAATATTTGGTCGATGGTGGACTTTCCTGGCCTAAAACCACACTGATATGGACCGATCAGGTTGTTGACGAACGGTTTCAGGCGTTCACATAATACGGCAGATAAGATTTTATATGCGATGTTAAGAAGACTGATGCCTCTGTAGTTGGCGCAGTTCAGAGGGTCTCCTTTTTTGAGGATCGGGCAAACAATGCTGAGGTTCCATTCATCGGGCATACTTTCATCCGACCATATTTTACAGATGAGTTGGTGCATGCTCCTTACCAAGTCATCCCCGGCTGCTTTGAATAGCTCGGCATTCAGACCATCAGTTTTACCGATAATTTTTCTAAAGCTTTTTCTGCTTTTGACGTCTGTGTTCGCATGTCATCAAGATTGTCGAAGAGAAGAGCTCCAAGATGGAGAAATTTTGTTTTTTGATAAGGGCGGACAGTGCATCATCCCTGCAGCTCCGTTTGATAAAAGACAGTGTCCTCTGAGAACCTGATAGTGCAGCTGATATATGTATTATCACTTCAGCATGATCAAAACATTTGAGCGTTTCTGATCCAGCTTAGGTCAGATCTGTCTGAATATTTGATACGTCGTGCCATCCTCCCATCTCCGATTTGTAGCGAGAGGAATACCCATAACCTACATTTTCGGTAGGATATTTAGATAATTTTGCGACCCGGGTTCCAGTTTTTACCGCATAATACAAAGGTATTGTGGAGTTTTAAAGTGCTCAGTCGTTCTTTTTGATGGTCATACCAATTCAGTTTTCTGAGCGTTGACATCAAGTTTTCATTGCACTTTAAGGCTACCTCTTCGCTAGGAGTTGGGAAGATTTACCTACCGCTAGCTATACCATATTATCAGCCCATGCCAGGACCTTAAAATAAAAACAAACTTCCAAGCATACAAGCCAACATTGCCAAAATGAGTAAATGATGGGCGGGAGTTTTTCATAACCGGACGCTTGTAATAAGTAAGCTACATCTGTATAACACCCAACATGGTCACCATTTTGTGCCTCCAACGTTAACTTTTCATTCAAAAATACACACAGCATACCCTATAAACAACAGACTAATCCATTTGGCGCCTCAATTATTCGTCTTCTCTGCTTATTGTTTTCTATATGCCATTTGTTTTAATGTGTACGAGTATCGTCTAACCATAGCCCCGCTGTTCCTTGGCGTTTCCACAAACATATGTATCTTTAAGGGCACATGATTTATTGAAAATGTAAACAAAAACATTGCACCGCATTCCAAACAACAACTTCCACACTAAATGTCCGCAAATTATCGTTCTGGTGGAGCTAATGTGATAGCGTGCGTTGACTGAATGGGTGACCGTAGAAAGGTGGCAACTGTGGTGGCACAAACAAAAAAAAATGCCATGTTACGATACTTTGCTCGTATTTAATCGCAAAAATCGCATTGCCGTGCGATAACAATTTCAAAAAATACTATTTTCCCCTCTTTACCGCCAGCTTTCAATGTGTCATTTTCCGGATTTGTTATAATTATTGCCTGGGGAGCGTCACAAATTATTTGTTTTGAGTTTGATTGGTATTGGTATTGACTGTATGCCTGTGTTGGGAGTTATTGAAAATTTATTTACTTTAGTCCGGGGATTCCTAGTAATTTTTTTTTCTTTTACATAGAAATTTTTCTCGGCTTTGAAAATGCACGAAAACAACAATTTAACAGCGATTTGTTTTTTTCATACCAAATGACGATTGCAGTTCTGCGCTTTTCAACTGTTTACTGGCCTTTAAGTTTCTAGAGGATAATTTTATAGTTGATTGCTAGATGTTAGTAATGTTGTTGACATTATTATTACTAGAAAATTTTCCGCACTGCAAAATGTATTTCTATGTGCAAAAAAAAAAAAACGTTCGAGTTGCATACATACAGTAATGGACAAAAAAAAGTTACAACCCTGTCATTTCACAAAACCTTTGGGTAGCGAAACTGTTTTGTCCTCTTAATGACCCACATCCGCATAAAATTTCATGGAGCAGTTAAAAAACAGCAACTTTTTCGGGTCATTTCCATAATTTGAAGTTTAGCTCAGTTTAGTTGCGTTTTTAGTGCAATATAGTAAAAATGGGTAAACAACTTTCCAGTGAGCAAAACGATGTAATTAAGTTTTGGGGCTCCGACTTTTTCTAAAAAAAAACAATGGGATGCAGTCATGTGAGAGTTATAAAATTGCTAAAGTGTATAGAACTTCAGCTAACTAGCAGCGGTAAAGCTAAAAAGGCGATCGAAATTAAAGACCAAATTTTAAAATTATTATCGTGTGATAATCAAAGAAAATGAGCAAAGCAAGTGAATTTGGATTTTTTTTTTTAAGAAACGTAAAAAAATCAGCACGTGTACGGTCAGTAGTCAGAAGACCAACAAAAGGACCAACTTTGACGTGAAAAATTATAGCTTCAAGGGTGCCAACTCATCGAAAGTGGATCGAAAATGATTGGAAGGGTGTTATATGTAACCTCAATTTAACGGTATCCAGTACGTATGTACATCAGATGGGCGGAGAATATTTAAAAAGAGAGTGCAAACCAATTTCCTCTAAGATTTATAAGGGAGTGCATTTCGTCCTTCGGGCAAGGCGAATTAGAAATTTACACCAGTTCAATGAACGCAGACAGTTACAATATATGTTTATCAATATCATAAGAGACCTTCCAATGCCTTCTATGGATTCCCTCTTTCCAGTCATTAATGATCTTTCAGGATGATTCTGCACTATGTCATTGAGCAAAAAAGATAAGTTCCTTCTTTTTAAAAATCTATTAAGCATTGGAAATTATATGCTATGACTTACCGCTAAGTTTGTATCTCATGTGATATTAGTTGAACAATTTCGTGGCACATGTCGGATTAAAAACACTAGATTGGCCTGGAAACAGTCCCGATTTGAATCCGATTGAGAAATGCTGGGCTCTTTTGAAGGCCAAAATAGTATCAAGGCACCCAAAGATCAAAGAAGAATTTAAAACAACAATTGAGGAAGCTTTAAAAATGGCATAGCAAGTGAATACTGTCGAAATTGAATATCGTCTATGTCACGGAGAATTTAAGCTCTTGGTGGTCAAACAAAGCATTAATCAATTTTTAATCCCTCATTTATAGACCTTTGATAAAAATTCTGAGGTATTAACGTTTTTTGTCTATTACGATATGTACATATGCACATATGTAGATTTTTAGGTTTTAGAAAACCCGTTATCATTGCTGGCGACTTCAACGCACGGACAGTTGAATGTATAGCTCAGGCAGACGATGCCGCGCCCTTCTAGGCTTTCCCAAGACTGGATATAATACTTGTGAACACGGAAAATCAACATATGTATGTACTTTCTGCAGGAAACAGAGGTTCGATAATTGTTATCACTTATGTATGTCAGCTGCCTGGAAAAAAGAAAAACATTGGAGTGACCGAAACACGCACAGCAATCATCAGGCGATGATATGTTACATTCATATAGACCGAACGAGCACAAGTAGACCATTCGTCGGAATAATACAATACAAAGGGGATGGAAGACAAGTTCTTTTGATGTAGAATTATGCTCCTTCGCAAGAGATACAAGATTGACTGGGCCTGCTAGCAACAGATCTACATAAGCCATCGCATCATCTTGTGAGTAAATAGAATAGTTCATTGAGGACTTTGTTCATTTTTTTAGATAGCCGCAGCATTTGGCTTCCCATACCTCCATCGACTAGACGGACCAATTTTAAGATCAATTTCTGCTTTGCTTAAAGCTCAGCCAAGCTGATCAACTCATCTCCCACAGTAAAAATCATCAATTGTCCTCAGGTGCGTATTCTCTAAGGTTAACCATCGACAATGTCTCCAAAATAGGATTGCCATTTCAATGAAGCTATTTTCCATAACTAATAGGAAAGTGTACTCTCTTTAATAAAGCAACAATGATTGGGAAATATTGAACCGTGTAGGTTAAGCAGTGATTTCAAAAACAAACCAACAGATGGCTCGCCCTGTTACATATGCATAGGCTACGGTGAGATTTTTGCACTCATTCGGCTCACCTGCTCTGTGGAAGCCTAAACTTCAAAAGAATTAAGTGAGATAAATATCAACAAAGTGGCAAAGAGGCTCTTTAGCGTGTGCCAATCTTTCTGTGGGGTGGGCTATGAGACATTGTTACCCAATAACAAGTGGTGAATAAAAAGTATTTAAGCATGTATATCGGCAACATCACGGTGTAGTATGGCGCCAGGTTGAGTTTTTCAGTCCAACACAGACCACGTAGGGCGAATCGAATGAACCTGCGCTACATAGCCTCGATTCTCATGGTATGCACAGCATAATGCGGAGACCATACTTGGCTGGCATACTCGAGGTGGGGTCTAACGCATGCGAGATAGAGGTATTTTGTTACGCAAAAGTCAGAGAACTATTTTTAACAGCGTTCTACAAAGCCGAATGCTGGTTGGTTAGCTTTTGACAAACAGTGCCAAAACTGTCCTAAGACTGTTTAATTTTTCTCGGCAAATACTTTTAGTTTTAACACAAATTTTTCTCTGGAGTGCACACTGAGGGCACGACGGTTAGGGTTAGTCTAGTCAAAGCTCACCAACACTTCTTCTTCTTCTTTCTCTATATTTGCAAAAACTAGGTTTGTTCATCCAACCAAGCGTTTGCTGGATATCCAAGTCGCATGATATTCTATGCTGCCACCCCATCAATATAATCTAGCGCACATCGCCATCTATGTACCTGCGGGTATATGTCATGCTGTATCCACTGACGTCTACGACTGTAGGTTTACGCTTTACTACCTAAGTATCTAGTAGAATAAAAATTTTCATCGGTAGTAATCAGTAATCCCACTGAATTTAGTTCGTCTTGTACTTTGCATACATACACATAGATGGACAGGACGACAGGAAGGTATAATTATTGACAGACAATCTGATTTTCTTAGTTCACTAGACCACCAACAAACCCACAGCCACACATTCCGATTAAATAATTTAGTTATTGCGACGAAGACAGCCATTGACTACAACTGACTGACTGAATGCAACAACAAAGTGCAAGAGGAACCGAGGAAAATCGATATTCTTCTTCTATTTGATGTTCGTCTTGTGACAAGGGGTGGTGGTTAAGTGGGAAGAAAAATCGCCTTTGGCGCGTATATTTCCTGCAATATCTAAAGAAATCTCACTTTGCATGTACATATGGCCAACGGCAGATACAACCGACTGTGTTCGTTGCATTTCAATGTACAATTCTTATGTCTACGATTCTCGTTCTATTTAATCAAAAAAAAAAAAAAACAAAAAATGGAAGAAATGAGAGAAAGAAAACTTTCCCTCACCCGCACATTTCGACATTATTCAGGAATTCAAAATTAAGTATCGAACAAAAAGATGCGTTCTTCTTGCTCTTCATTTGTTGGTGGTGGTGGTTCATCGTTCTTCTTCATCTCCCTCAATACACATTCTTACTGACATTTACATTTGCGTCATTTTCTTTGACATTTCCTGGGTTTTAATCAATTTCAATGTTACTTGTAAACTTTATAGAGTGCAAAAGAAACCAAGAGAGGATAGGTCGTGCATGAGGGAAGATTGGGTTTGTTAGAGTTATAATAGTGAATGTTGCATTAATGAAGGCATCAATCTCAGGCCGATAGATGACAAACATTCTATTCGAAAAAAGTTATTTCCCGTGGGATAGAATATTTACATACATACGTATTCCTATCCGCACATGTTGCACTCGAATTAGTAGTGCGAGGACAGAGTTGAAAATTAAGGACACAAAGGTGATTAATTATGAAATAGAACGACCTAATGCAGTTGGCCCTAATAGAGCTGCGGAACAAAAATAAATCTCCAAAAGCAGATCTGGTCCTATTTAAGCCGAAAAGTACGATATCAACATTCGAGACATCCTGACAGTAGTTACGAAGCAACAAAAAGGCTCTGATTTGGATGACTACTCACAACCCTGGGAGAAGAAATAGGGATAACGATTTTCGGATCTGCACGTAAAATGTTCGAACCCTTAACAGACCGCTACGAGGAGGTGCTATGAGATGGGTTGGGCAAAAGGAGGATGAAAAGTTGTAAAGTATACCACAGTGATTGCTACAGAGAGCAGAAGCAGCGCTTATTTGGATTTGTTATTCGGGGCAGAATTAGGCAAAAAGTTTTGAGTTTTCGACACGTGAGCGAGCGTCGGCCAATTTAGGAAAGAAAGTCATATTTGGTAGGACAGTTGGTAAGCATAGCCTAAACGGCATCACGTCCGGCAACGAACATACTTCGCTATAGCAAGCACACGATTTCCTCATCTCCTTTAGAGATGAAGAAGGAAACCTTTTCAAAGTCAATGCTGATTTACCGCTGTTAGGCACAACGAACCATTCGCCACAGATGATGAGAGGCAAAACTTATGTCCACCTGACCAAAAAGAAGTGAGGATAGCAATATCCAAGCTTAAATAAAACAAAACTGCTGGACCTGATGACCTACCGGCCCAGTTGTTCAAAGCAGCTGCAGATTACTTGGAAGAGAACATGTACCAACTCATTTACAAGATTTGGTCAGACGAGTGTATGCCTGATGAATGAAATCTCAGCATCGTTTGCCCAATCCATAAAAAAGGAGTTGATGGAGAGTTGCGACGGTACTCTACAGTTGTCCAGCATTTGCTCGGCTTTCTATGAAAAACTCGGAAACCCTTACTGCAGAATGTTTACTGTCACTCGTGCTGTGTGTGTGGTTGCACCGTCCTTGTGTAACCACATGTTCTTCAAACCCAATTTGTCAATTTGCAGCAGCAAAAAGCCGTTGATCATGGTTCTCCAGCGCTCACCAGTCACACTAAAAGTGTTGCCGACGTCGTCCTCTGAAAAAATATGAACAATTCAGCTTTCTTAAATGCGACATTGAGAGAATCTAATGACTCTTCGTGTATTACACGCGAATTTATGCTTATAATTATGCTTATTCACGTATACAAAAAGGTGGAAATGCACCTCATCGCTCATTGCAGTTGCGGTTTAGGAGGGTTTGAATATAATTTATACGCGATTGGCGGTCTGCAAGCAACAGATGATACACTGCTTGCACTTTGTAAGGGTACATCTTGAAGTCTCTCCAAAAATTCGCTGGAAAGATCTTCTATTGGTGCGCAATTCCGCGTTCTTAAAGGATATAGGTATCCGTGGTTTGTCTGCGTATATTCCGCGTCTGTTTACTTCATAAATATCAAAGACGCCACGACATAAGACGTCATTTCCAAAATGAGAGCATCTCCGATAGGATTGACCTTGTATGTACATATATCAAATGGATCAACTTTCAACTGAGTATGGACATAAACCACCTTCCGACGGCAGATGAAAGCTTAATATTGTTCATGACTCGTATTGTGGACTCTAATGATGTGTAGTTAATATTTATTCGTCCGGATAATCAAGGTTCGACTGTACTTAAGAAGTCATTCACAGTAAAAATCCATTTTCATTCATAGCTCATTTTATTGGACGGGTATTAATTTATGTCTCAACATTTCAGAATCACCAGGACGTGTATATATTTTCTTGTCCGCCGGCAGAGAATAAAATATTTCACGCAAATGCTATTCCGAATAACAAAGACCTATAAAACACAAATTCCTCGCAATCTTACAAACAATAATAACGTTTTCAATCCACAACCACTAGGCAGGCAGGCAAGCACACAAATGTATCTAAATTCCGCTATCGTTAGATCTTCTAAATCTGAAAATTGAGCATACATTCGAAAAACGCAAAAAAAAGACTCTTTTCCTCAGTGTGCACATACAGGGACTTTGCAGAAATAAACTTATACTCTCCAGAAATATTGAAACATTTTTATTTTATTTTTTTTTTTTTTTTTTAATACCACAAATTCTTTGCTCCCCCAGTCGTCATGTGTCGGCATTTGTTCTATATTCGCCAACCGCAAACGCGATTTCATGTTGCTGTGTGTTATTTTAAAACGCAAACCGCGCGTCCAAATTATACTCGATCAACGCCAAAAACTAATCTAATAAAATAGAGGTAACCAAGCTGTTTTCGGTTGCCGCGTGCTGCGAGTACATATCCGTATGTGTTCTTATCAAGTCTTGTGCTAAGTCTGTGTCTGCCCCTTTCGTTTACAATTTCATTTTTTTCTTTTTTTTTTTTTTTGCGCTCGTCTATCTTGTGACCGAATTTGGGGAATATCCCAGATAATGAGCAGTTAGGTCGGATTTATAAATAGAAAACCAAAAAAGAAAATCCCTTTTCGCGTTATTTTTCCACGCCGATGCGTTTCCAGTTCACACATTTAGCCCCGTTGATGGACGACCGAAGTCATTCCCTCTTTCGTCGAGATTGCGTGTAGGTTTCATTGTGAAGTTGGTGGCAGCGACAACAGTCAATTCGCCAAATACCAAAGCGTTTAAATCGCTTGTTCCACTTTTTCTCAATAGCCACTGTGCGTTGGCAACAAACTCTTCCCAGGTAAAAACATCGGTGTTTTTGTCATCGGTGATGTAATTAAAACGGAGACCGGTTTATTTACATACACTGGCGGTGCACTGAATATTAAAACCGTATAGTCATTTGCTCCCACATCTCATATACGTATGTATGTATCTATGTATAGGCGGCGCGTCGAAGGTGACGGCACTTTTTGAAAACGACTCCGGTTTAGCTCCTCTCCCTGATATGAGAGAAGCTATTTATAATTCCAGATAGCTGATGGGTGGTAGTGGAAGACGCACGTCATTGCCTACTTACCTCATAGACCCAGACTGTCAGCATAGGCCAATGCATCTATCGCAGACGGCCTGAGTGTTCAATCATAACATGAACACTGGCAACGGGCGACGCTAAAACCATGGCGTGGTGGGGGTAGTGAGGCTTTGTTGTCGGTAAAATAAAACCTATACGCACATCACCGAGCAAGTCAAACGCAACGCGTAATAAAATCAAAACAAAGAAGTGGGTAGAACGGGCTGCACCACATTAGCTTGTTTTTGCTATGTCGCGACTCGAACTCTGTTCCGTGTGTCTGGTGGTCTGTGCAGTTGCGTTGGGAAATTGCGATTTCACACTCCCTTACACCCAATAATTCACCTCCAGGTATAAACATTCGTATCTGCGGTTGTGCGATTTGGATAAATGTACATCTACTGGCAGTCTGGGTATTAATGGTTGTCTCGCAATTTTAATTAATAATAAATTGCAGCAAATGTGATCGCAGATTCACGTGACTTTTTTTTTATAACGACGCAGAATGCAATGCAGATTGTTTGCGTACAAAAAAAAATATGTTTACACTAGAAGATGAGTAATTTATTTTCGGGTAAAAACAAACAAAAATTAGCTGAAGCATTTCATTTAAGCATTCACTACTAACTTCGTAGAAGCAATTTAGAAATATATTAGACGTATTAAATTTGGAGCTACGCCGAAGATACCACTTAAACTGCTGAAAACTGCGAGGTACCTTGGACTTATTTTAGATAGTAAGCTGAAAAGAATAGTTAAGCTCCTCGTGCTGCACGACAGAGGTTGCCAAACCTTTTCTCAGAAGACCTCCCGGCAAATAAACAGTCTGTTCAACAAAAACAGCGCCGTAGCCCAGTGATTACTGCGTCAGACTACTCAGCGGAAGATTTAAGGTTTTAATCCCAGAAAACATTAAAGTCCCTCTCTTCTCGCGAATGTCTGACAAATGCCCATAGGTTATGTCGTGAGAAAGCTTCTCAATTTGTCTTTCGGATATGGCTCTAAACTGTAGGTCACTTTCATTTGTGGTAAAAAATATAATACGCATGCCGTCAACTTAGCAAACCATAATAATAATAATCCCAAGAGACGGAAATGTAATACAACAGAGACAGCAAAGTTCCTGTCGAGGATGAATCAGGTAAAGAATCAATAAGCACATTCGAAATGTTCAAACAGAATCTCACACTTAAGCTGAGGCAAGCAAGAGGAAAGCTTTCGACGCAAGGCATCAATGTATCCCTAATATGATTAGGCACCGAGTAGTAAAAGTAATGCCTCCTTAAAGTGTACTGTTTTCCTTGGTGAAAAATACATTCAAAAACGACTTCAGTCGGCTCAGGATAATGTCGATCGTAATTGGAGCAAATTTATTTTTAGAGCCGAGTTTTCTGCTTTCTGCTTTCAATTTCAGACCAATTAAATATATTAGAAAAGAGCGTACAATTTCTTCAACACACTGTTAAAAATCCTGCAATGGTACACGTTTATATGTACATACATATGTATGTGCAACGTTTTAAGCCGACGTTACAATCGTTTGAAGCTACTAAGAAACTTCTTACTTAGGTAGCGCTACAGTTCGGGGTGAACCTGGGCCTAAAAAACTTCTTACGGAAGATTATATTATATATCAGTGGATAGTACCATGTCAAACCACTAGTTTAGTGTTCAGAATGAAAGCGATTTGTTGACTCAGGAAAATGAACAGATGACTATAGCACAGCAAATCGACCTGGAGTTGATTTGTATTCGGATGATAAAACCGAATATTTGTGAGTTTTGGGCCAATTTGAAGGCTGTCCTTTAAATGGTAGTTTTTGTCACACTCGGAGTAGCAAACTGGATGGTTGAAGAAAGTTAGTACGGTAAAACTATCAGAATTTATAGTAACAGTCAAGCATATGCATTATGTTTTGATTACCAGTGAGTCAGACAATCTTAAAGTAAGCGTTTTTTTGAAGTTTTGTAACTCTCAAACGGCTTAATATACATAGAAAATTTATGTTTGCAACATAAATAAGTCCAATTCAACAAGTTGGAACGTTCAGATCGCAGCCGATTTAAAAAGGCACCCGGTAAAACTGGTTAAGTTGTTTCCTGTAAACTAGGGGAGAAGTTAGCGGTGCAACATTCATACACCTTAATATTTTTGTTACCGCCTTATTATAATTGTTTTTTTTTATAAAAAGAGCAACAGAATTATGTTAAAATAGTTTAAAAAACTTACATTTTTGCTTTGTTTTATCCATAGCGGCGCCGCTTGTATCATCCAGTCTATACATATAAAATCCGTTTTTTGTTACCCCTTTAGACGCGAAAATTTATATTTAAATAAAAAGATTTATGCAATCTTTTCAGTTTTTTTTATTAGAATAGGGCGTGTTGAGTATTTTCACTTGATTATTACTATTTTTTATTTTATTTCTTTTGTATTTTAGCACTGAAGTTGACTTTTAAATACTTTTCTCCTAAAGTAGTATATTAACTTCTCAGTTTTACAAAAGTGTTTGTATTTAGAATTTTTTTTAAATATTTCTCATATCTTTGCGCTTTTTGTGCAAAATCAAACAACGTACCTCCAATCAAAACAAAGAAAACAGGGGAGAAAAAGTGTAAAAACGAAATTTATTTTCCAAGTGACAACAGCAATGCGACGATGCACGATATAAATGACATGTGACCAAGACAAAACCGTAAACAGGAAGAACGAATTCGAAAGGAAACTCTGAGGCGAAAAAAATTCACAATAACTGATTTAACAATTCTGATTGAGCTAAAGTTCTTTTGAGATCTTTTACGTTAAGAAATAGACAAACGAAACTACGATGCCGATACATTTTACGTAATTTTAACGAATTATTATTCGATTTTTTTCTACAACTATTTTGCAAACAATTTTATTTCATATTTCACTATCTCACATTTATGGATTTAATTACTTAATTTTTTTTTTCTTCTTGTGTGTTATGCACGAATGAGTTTAACACGATATTATTGCAACCAAATTTGTCACAAAACGCGAAAAGTGCTGATTTAATTTTACTGATGACAGCTGCGAATTGTTGAAACGCAGACAAATAATGATTTCAATCTGAAAATAAACAAACAAAAATCAATTAATAAACACAAACGTTCTTGCAGTGCAGTTAGTATTGATTACAATCGCATTGTAGCCTACCACAACTGTAATTGCATCTAAATTGCAATGTCAATGGTGGAATAACAAACGTCAAATAGGTAAACAATACAATGACAAACGAATACAAAAGGAAAAAAAAAACCTTCAAACAAGTTCCTGTCTGCTTTTATTTATAAAACAAACATCACCTACCATCGGGCATCAATAATAAACCTGACGTCAGTTGGATACATTATAATCAATAGATTCGCCGCGCACCATACCTACAGCTGTCAATAGCTTTTTATCATAACTTCTCAACTAGCTATGAAAACAAAATGGCTGCAAATGAAATGTCATCGAGGACACGCGAATTGACATTTCTGTGTAAAACTCTCTGACGTATCACTGCAATAGCTACGCCGCAGCAGTTGAATTGTCAAATTTTTTGATACGAAATTGTGTATTCATTAAGTGGAGTCAAGTGCAAAAAATTATTATTTTACGATAGAAACAAAATGGAAATAAAGTACTCAGTATACAAAAACACTTTGAACAGTGTTCCCGCCTAAACTGCGTATTAACCTCTTTTGGATTTCCAAGTGAATAAATGTAACAGCAATAACCTATACGAAGTGAAACGTAATAAAGCTCTATTCAAAGAGAAAAAAAAAACCTATAGATACATATGTATGTATAGAATTGCTTCGTTCACACAAGTAAAACACGCGGACACGTTATCAGAGAAATGTCGCAAATTATTTTGGTGGCATTGACACTATTGCATTGTTTAGAGGGGTGGCTTGTTTTGATTTTTCTTTTTCTTTTTTAATTCAATGGTAACGTTTTTAACATTTTGAAGAACATAATTATCATTTTTACATGTAAATTCGTGTGATTTATTTTACAAATAAAAATTCTAAGGGGATTTTTTTTTTATAGGTTGTTTGTTTTGATTTGACGTGATTACAGAAGTAAACTTTGATAAAAAAAAAAAATTAAAAAACAAAAACCGTAAAACAAAGCACATGCTTTACTAGATGTCAGAAGTATCAGATTGTAACAAGGGTGGATTGTAAAATTCTGCCATAGAGATATGAAGTTTTAATTTTAAATTTTATGAATTGGTATTTCCCCCCTTTTATTCTCCAACATAATAGGAGTAACTGTATGAAGTTTCAAACCTGTGTTGCATATAACTCAGTTCATACACGTGCTTAAGTGAGACAAAGTAAAAAAAATTAAAAAAAGATCGAACATCGTGCTGTAGTAAAGTACCTGTCAAAAAAAAATTACTCCGAAGGAGATCAATGATAATAATAGTGGTGACTTTAGGGGAATTCGCCCGACCAAAAGCAACAGTTAATAAGTGGTATTTATATGAGGACGAGAAAGTGTTGAACCTCACCTACAGAGGTAAACATAGAAAAATCTTATCATGGGAGACAGCAGATTGAAGAAAAGGATGATGAACGGACCCAAAATATAATTCAAAGTTTTCTACAAAATGGCGCTTTCAGTTGAACAAAAACTCTATCCACAAACTTTAAGCGCTGTTTCAAATCGATCCAAATGCTTTTCTAGCCACATTTGTGACGAAGAACCTGAGTTCACCGACTTGTTTGGATTCGAGTCAGTCTTATCTTTTTCTCAACATCAAAAAACATTTGAAAGGACAACGATTTTTAACGAATGAAAACATATTTTTTGAAAGCCTTAAGAAGGAAACAGTTTTTGAAATTAGTGAACTGGCTTAAAAGACTAGATAAAAGAAGTACATTGAGCTTGAAGAAGACCAGTCGTACCTTGACAAATAAGTAATTTATAAACTTCCGAGTTGATTTTCTTGGTTATACCGCAAACTTAGTAGGCGATTTTTTAAAAGCCCTTAATTGTTTGAAATTTTTCACATTTTACAAGGGACTAATCATTAACTTATGTGATTTCCTTTGCTAGTTAGGACCTCCGGGTAGGATATCGTTACTAAAAAAAACTTTTTTGGAAGGAAAGACAACCATCTCCTTCATTGTCCGTGGTTTTCTCATCAAGATGATTTTGCAGACTAGGAAATCGGAAGGTTCTAAATCGGGTGAATGATTTTTTCCCAACCAAACTTATGTAACTTATCTATCAAGCGCTGTCTTGATGAAAAAAAAAAAAAAAAACACGGTTTAACCAGACGTGGTCGTTTTTGTTCTAATGCTGACTTCAATCTGCACAGTTTTTGGTAATTCTCGGCAGTGTTCATCTGATTACGTGACAAAAGCTCAAAATTAATTACTCCACCAACATGCCACCATACGCAAAGTAGCACATAAAGCGAATAAAGTCATGAAGTCCATTTCTGGTATGTTGAACTAGCCTATTTTCTGGACTTAGCCCTTAGTGTCGAAGTTTAGTTGTGTTGTAGAGATTTTTTCAGCTCTGGTAGTAGGTAATTCGGTTCAAAAAAGGCTGATTATTACTAGAAAATCTGCGTGACGCCAATTTTACTGGTTTTATCCAGGTTTTTTACAGTCTGTAACCTGTTGTAAGTCACAGAAAAGGTTTTATTAAAAAATTGGCTCATTTAATAACAATGCAAAGAATAAATACATATGTAGATATGTACATATGTGCATACATATGTATGTAGTCCATATCCCATACTTGCAATTATTTCCTGGCATCTACGCTGGTTACTTTTGTTGACTTAATCTGGTTGCGTTGAACCCTCGCTGTTAATTTTACCCGGTTATCTTAAGCTTAATTACAGCCCACACATTTTCTATTGGATTGGCATCCGGTGACTGTGATGACCAATCAATGGTAATGATACCATTTTGTTCCTTCCACTGGGTACAAACTCTACTGGAATGCCTTGGATCATTATCTTCTTGATGCTCCTAATTCCTATTGTTTGACTTGTTGAGTTTTTCTGCAGACTTCAACAAACAATTTCCTGAACGCACTGAAATTGTTTTGGAATTCGTCTTTCACCAAGAAATGGCTTCTTTACAGTACGACGAGATTCTATTTAGTCAATCCGAAAACGTCAACCGCGAAAACAGAGTCAGTAGTATTTGCTGAGAACCTATGTTTGTGTGCCCAGAGGGTAAACAAAATTGAACTCCAAATTTTAGGAAAAACTAAACATCGTGTAACAGAAAGAACAAAGAAAGCATACATAGCTAAAACTATGGAAGCGAAGCAATACATTTTCCATTAATCCGCAAAAAAACAGATTAGATCATCTTTACTAAGAACAGCGGTGGATTGCTGTGGCAATAATTGTCACGAAAGATCCCCCAGAGCACATCAGCCTAAAAAGAGATTTTTTATGCTATTCCCTTCCGTGAATTTTCATCCGAGCTAAAATAAAGTTCTCGAAGGAACGTTAGAATTTATTTGACCTGAGAAGATAATGTTAGATGGGTTGGTGAACGCTTTACGAAAATATTTTAATCTTCTACGAGCAATGGCGGGAGAGTTATATATTATATGTTCGGCAGCTTCGGAGACGATGTGTCAGATTGGCTTCCTCCAATATACATTTGTTCATTTCTAAGATCTCTTTCGATCTTTTTCTAGAGAAACTTGTTTATGTCTTGGTATGTCTCAGACCTTTTGTGAGTCCCAGTATAATTGCAAAAGCGTTGCAATAGATCCTAAGTGATACATTTGGATAGGATACTACGATTATTATATATGTATGCATCTATATACTACATAACATAGGTAGGTAAATGTAAGTAAAAAAAAAAAAAAAAACAATATACATATGTATGTATGTTGTGGAACACATTCTAGCACTGGTATTGTTTATAAAGAAAGCAAATCGATGGTAATTGACCCTGCCACTGTTATTTCTGCAGGTATAGGAAGATCCTGGACTTTATAAAGAATGAAATTAAGGACCTGAGTATACCTACATACATATGTATGAGTGTGATAAGAAGAACTCTAATAGACATAGATCAGCGCCATATAGGAAGTCGGCTAAAATAACTATCTTCACGAATAGACCCACAATGCCAAAACTGAAAAACGTTTCTTCTAAGATAAGATGCGCTGAAACTCAGTGTTCCAAGCCGAAAATGTCGCACTATTACATACACCAGATCATGAATACCCAGCGTATTGCGTGTGGCAAACCAGAAAGAGCTCCCCTTACAAAGGAATAACAAGAGTGGAAAATATTTTCAAATTATTCTAGAATTATACATATGTAGGCAGAACAAGACAAATGTAACAAGTTCTGTATACACTCACCTACAAATTCAACCTTAAAAAATTGGTCAAGTTTGACTACCTCCACGCATTTCCATTAGAAAGAAGATAATTCCTATAATTAATTATTTTTCTGTTCGAAACCTGATTATGTGTTCTATCCGGCCTTTATCCATATAACTTTTAAATTATTGAACCAATTTTGGCGACATTTTTTTTTAATGGAGCATTTGGCGGACATTTTTTAGAACGATCAGAGAAGCTATCTATAAGATAAACTATGTACCTGTTAAAATCACAAAATTCTCTATTACTACGATTGTTCTCAAATTTTTGGTTTAAAAAACTAGACAGGCGTACCTTCGAAATTATTCACAACGAGAGCCGAAGTTCCGTAGACCTACGTATTAGAACCAGAGATATTACTCTTCCCATGCAGACAACATCGATGATCGACGAGGTAGCGAAACACCTATGAATGCATCTAGTCAACAAGCCAAAATGGTCATACGGATCTCAAATTTGGAGCACAGCCGAAGTACATATAAACATACACAATACAATAATCAAATACAATAATCAAAATTTTTAAGAGGACACTGGTACGTTACAAACTACCTACGACATTCACAATGCCCTCAGAATTCCGAGGTTTTGGGAAGAAATAACCAATTTAAGCAAACTGCACCTGACAAGGATAATTTCTCATAGCAACTACGATGTCTACATGTTACTAGGATAAGAAATGCAAAATAGGCGGCGGTAAGACGAAAAAGACCAAGACCTATTGATTCAGTAACTAAACAAGAGAATGACTTGTAAACTGCATTCTATTTGAATTTTAAAAGACACTCCTTTCTACACTCTAACTCATAATGCCAACCATTAAAATCCATCAAGGAGCTGTGGACTCAGGCGTTTTGCAAGTACTTCTATAACTCAGTTCAATCCACACAGCTCCCCCTCTAATCAGGGACCATCGAAACATAATCAAAGGCAAATTTGTTTTGATCTGAATTTGATATGTAAATGATTCATTGCGACAAGTATAGCAGACCTATTATACAAAGGCCTGGCCATCTATTGGTTTCTTTTTTAACTGTGTGGTAATTTGAAGCTAACAGTAACGCGCTGTGAAATATTATTTCCAAAGTGAGTGTTGCACTCATGTCGGATCGAAGTGAGCCCAATAGTGGCTACAAATACAAATACGTCCCCGTTGTGCCTGTTATATTTTTTCACACAAATGGAAGCGACTGACAGTTTAGGGCAATATTCAACAGGCTTTTTTTAGAAGCTTCCTGATGACAATTATTACTCTCGGACGTTTGTCAGAAGAAATTCGCTAGAGGTGAGACCGTGAAAAATTAAAAAGCTGATAATTGTTTTTTGGGATTTGAACCTCGAATTCCAACGCACTAACCACTGTGCCCCCGCGCCCCATTACAGTCAAGATCCTACTCCCTCAAGATTTAAAACAAATGACCGCTTCGTTATCTCAGCTAATTGGACATTTTCTATGGAGAATTGTTAAGGACTGTTGTTGTTCTATAAACAAACTTACAATGTACTTCAAAATTGGGTTCACAGAATCGGCTATAGTCAAGCCACGCAATAACTAAAAAACTGAATGTGGTAGCAAATTCATTTCACTCCGCGGAATCAGATCAAAATCAAAACCAAAAAAGGACCAACAAGTTGATACGAAATGTAAAGAATAGGATCTTACAGATCTAAATTTTAACAAAAAACTTTTTTCTTTAGAAAAAGTGGTAGTTTTTTTTATCATGATACTAACTATGGATAGATTTTCCGACATGGTTTTTAAACAACATCGAATAAGAAAATTATTTCCCAATTTGCCCATTTAACGAAATTTGTAAGTGATGGATTTGTTTGTGTCGCATTGGCTTAGACCTTGTCATAGCTATAATTTAAAAAAATTTAAGTTTTAAAGTGCAAGAAATATGTAGCCAATTGACATATCCGCGTAGAAACACATCACATGATCATGAATCAATCGTATCACTTCTCACTATGGAATTTTTTCTGTAGATCTGGCTGTGCACGTTTTTCCACCATCTATGTAATCACCAACTTGGCAAAGATCTCTCCATATTTACTGATAAAATTCACTGTTGTGACCAAAAGCATTCAGAAATTTACGGGCTATCTCCGCAAAGTTCTCAAAATTTTCATTTGAATTTTCACAATTACTATGCGGTGCTCAAAAGTGTATCGTTTCATTTTTGTTAAATACGTACTCTGTAGCTGACACCTGTCAAAACCAGATGGTATAAAATAGTGAGAAATTTAAAAGTACACCTCTTGTTGGCCTAATTACAACTTTTTTCCATTGTCCAAGTTTCAAAACTGCGTTAAACACATGCAATAAAAGAATAAAGTAAACTGTCAGGAACTACGTAGGTGCATACATATGTATGTATGTTCACTTGGATTCTAAACTATTTAATATATGTATGTATGTACCTTAAGGTAATAGGCTAAAGGAACTTTTTATGAACTTAGACCCGCGGTCTTTTATGGATGTTAGAAATCTATCTGAAACGACGTGCTCTCTTATGTATGTATGTACATAGGTCGTTGGAACTATTAAGGTCCGAAACTTTATACGTTTATTTCCCAATTAGGTGGCATAGTATTTTTTTACTTTTTTTGACAAAAAATATCAATCATGAAATCGAAAGTAGTGTTCGGAAACTCTGCCTGCATTCCTTTTTCATCAATTTAATTAGCACCAAACCTGCATCAAATTTCTTTCATTGAAAGGTCGATATCTCCTTCAACAAATACGAAAGATTGTATAAACTCAATTTCAAGACGGGCAAAATGAAACTCTATTAACAAAATAACCTACCAAAACCTAATAAATCACGCATGAATAAAACAAATTTAAAACAAAATCTCAATCTCCATCAAAACCAAAATAAAAAAAATTTAAATAACTGAAAAAAAAATCCAACAACAATAAGAGAAATTATAATAGAATAACAGGAGAAGAGACAGAACAAAACGAAGAAAAACTAAAAAAAAAAACATGCATATGTGTGTATAAGTATCCCCTAACCAAAGCGAACATTCACCTCTCTTCTTTGGTATTTCATTTCGGTAGTCAACCGACAACGGGCTGCGACGAACGGCTCCTTTATACGAAAGCAACGACGACGACGACGACGACAACACACAACTGTGAAACGTCAAACGCCAAAAAGAGATGGAAAATGCACCACTGCCACTGCATTAAAACGAGATGCAAAAGCTTTAAAAAGCAAGTGAATTTATTGAACGAGAAAAATTAGAATTATTAATGAAATGTACCAGGAATAGGCAATAAGTAACAAGGAATAAAAGTTTTAAGGCATAAACGCAGTCTCCTGAGCAGCAATTACATAGTACCAACAAATATAGGACATTTTCCCCAAAGTTCTTTTACAATTTTTTAATTTTTTTTTCTTGTTCACTCCTTTTTACTTTTAATGAAATTTGAGTACTGCAGTGTCGCTGAAAGGAAATCACCATGATCATCCACACACATCTGTCAAATGAATTCTTGCATCCTTTTCTTCGCAATTCAGTGCACCACACCACACTTCTCACTCACACGCAAAAGAAAAAAAAAAGCAATGGAAATGATGATACAAAAAATTTTAAAAACAAAAAAAAATACTTTTTTACATATTTCTCAAAAGGGTTTAAGCATTTTTTCCATGAAAGATTTTTTTATAATTCCGTTCATACCATACGCACCGTTGCAAGCAACGCGAAAAGAATAACACCGCCACAATGACCACGATCTACCACATTTCACATGGGAAAAGGAAAAAATATCAAAAACTTTTCTGCTTGATTCTTGAATGAATACACATTATCCGCATATTTTAACTATTTCACATCATTTTTCCATTACTTTGTAAATACAGTTGCCACAGATAACTTTTCAATTAAAGAAAATACACTTTTTTCGATTTTTTTTTTCAAAATTTTCATGAGAAATTTATGTCTGCTGCTGCTAGGCTGCCGTTGCTACTGCCATCAAAACTTCTTCAATTTTTCTTCATATTCTTGTCTCACTCACTCCGTAACATTTGGGTGTGTGGTGAAACAATAGAGACAAAAAATGCACCACACTGACAAATGGATGGCAATGACACAAACCATACACACGACTTGAATCAGAGAGAGAAAAAGAAATTCAGCGATGCAATTCGGAAAGCGAAAAGGGAAGTACAAAAACCAGATATCTACACAGAGAACTTAAATCTTTAAATTTATTACATATTTATTATAACCACTAACTTTTTAATATATTTCCTTTAGTATATTTGGGAGCACTTTTTTGCTGTTTTACTTTTTCAATCACACATTTTCTTTAACACTATTTTTTCGGTCTCATTTTTCGGTAATTGCCGTCACTGAGACACTGAGACACACCACTACCGTCACACCATTTAGCAGGCGTTTTCGCAATCAACCGAAAAAACAGGACAACTGATGAAAAGCTAGCCGAGCAAGGGAGATGGGAATAAGTAGCGGAAGGGAAAAAAAAATGAAGAACTAAACCGGAGATGAGAAAATGCGATTTTTCAATCAACGATAAAATCGAATCACGAACAAAAAAGTTCACTTTTTAGCTAAAATTCAATACAGATATTATTAATTAATATTTTAGACAACTTTTTCAGTGTTTTATGGTAATTTTGGCAACAAAAATTGTGTAGTTATTCTGCCGTCGTATTCGATAAACCGCACAGACTTTCGTGCTAACAACCGAGTTAGGCGACTGAAGAATATTTCTTCTGCCAGACATGGATACTTTTGCGGTAGTAAGAAAGGGAGAGCAATAGACGAGCGATTGGTATTGATCGTTTCGGTTTGTTTTTAAGTAGATATAGCTGACCTGCTTTATTATATTGAAAGTGTAATAACACGGCATGTGATAGATACAAAAACAGAGCCAATATGAGGGAGATGGTTATGGTTTGGGTATAGTTTATTCGCGTGGAGAGATTTGGAGAGTTGAATAATGTGTAGTTCTTTAATAAGACATGATGTCTAGGGTGGCGTTGGTTGTTTTGAAAAACTCTGTGGTGAATTTCGAAACGGTTATGCTTATGGAGCGCAATATTTTTTGAGATTTAAATATTTTAATAAGGAATCTTTCAAGTGGTGATATCTTCGAATATTTTAAGGCACTAGATTGGATCTATTTTGTGCAGATATACATATGCCTTTTGGTGAAATGAATCTTCCTACAATATAAGCAAATGATCAGTTTAGCCAAGAAAGAAAACCAGCTTGGTAGGAACACCTACATATGTTCATCATATCGCGTTAATTAAGTTTTTAGGAACCCATAGGGAACGAATTGGGCTCAGTAAAATTAAATGAACATCTTAACAGTGTAGCATCAATCCAACTGCATTTGCCTTCTAAAGTTGAACAAGAGCAGCGAACAAGCCATACGTAAAGCCTATCCAATCAATATACACAAAAAAGGATTCCGAATTTTGGCCAAGTGTTCAAGAAACCTATTTCATTTGAATTTTTACAAGAAAAGTCTTATGGAGTATATGTACGTTTTCTGTGAAAATAGAGAAAGTCGTCGCGACTCCTCTCGGGCAAGGAACTTTTTTTTATGTACATATATCAAAAACCTAAACAGAAATCGGACCATTTTCAGTGAGGACACACTAGACCTCCTCATGGACACCCACTTTCCTGGTTAAACAGCAAAACAGGACAAGAATACTCCGTAGGAAACCATAGGAGAATCTAATTCCTAGTTCCAAACGAGATTATTACTGCTCGAAAACTTCATTGGGTGGTGCACATTTTTCTTGCGCACAAATCATCTGGTCTCGATGATATCATGGCAATGGAATTACAACAGGGTTTTGATAAAATAAAATCCTAGCGTGTACTATCCTTACTGGTGGCCACGGAATACTCGTACTAGGTAGTGTGTTTGCTTGCGACCTGGCTGGTGTGAATTTGAGCCCCGCTGAGGTAATTTCAATCACAGCCACCATGCACAACAGAGAAACGAATGAAATCTGAGTTCCTCCAAATACAACACCAAAAAGAATTGCTGTCTCGTAAAAAAAAACTTAAAAGCTGTCTGGACTTTGGCTACACGCCTCGATTCTGGGGAAGACCATGTTCCTTAGAGCCTTATTTTGGAGTTTTGGTCTTCTTGATACAGCTGATAAAGCTGAATTACAAACCTAGAATTATTTAAGTTAGTAGAAAAGGTAAAAGGTAAAGGTAAAATCCAGGTATTTCGGGGGTAAATTTATGTCTTAAGTAGACAGCATCGAACAATACTGAAAGTTAACTGCGAACTTCTATGAGTAAGGTGGAAGCAACTACTTAATAACGGTTTTTATTGTGCTCTGTTTAAGGCTTGCACTATTCGGACAGGGAGTTCAGGTCTAGTTTGCTACTAGTTCCAGAGTTTTACATGGTAAAAGGATTTACGTATGTTGGAATGTGAACGCCATGTAGTTGGCATGCTGTAATTTTCTGGTTGTGGTGGCTGAGATTTCGCAAATAAATAAAGAAAAAACTGAACAGGAAAGGAACAACTACTGAACCTTGAGGGATTTCGAACGTTAGGATTTCTCACTGCTGTTAGGAGCACGAAAGAAACTTTAGTCTTCGATTTTCGTTGAGATTCATTTCCAATTAAGTTTATTATTGCTAGAACTTGGTCGGTGTAGGGTCTAGGCTTTCGCTATTAATATTGTTTTAATGCCCTTTTGCACTGCGACTTAGTTGTCTATTGCGTATTGTGCCATCAATAAATGCTTTGCGGAGACTTGTTCCTTTCCCTCTTATATGGTTCTTAAGTATAGGGCATCCTTAATGCCTATGCGATATCGTATTCGGAGTTTCGCAAAGCGTTTCAGTTCACTCCAATAAAAATTCGAAACTTCGGTTTCCTACTCAGCTGTTTTGCGACTGCTTTTGGCTAATTAAATAGTTTGATGGGATTCCTCTGCATAGGAACATGTCGTTCCTTTATTGCAACTCTTAATAGATAGCACCACGTGCGGCAAGAACTGGATTGGGATTCTCGTTAATTCACAAACTAAGATCTATTGGGAGATAAACTCCTCACCAGGCCTTTTAGAGGCTTTCAATTCGTTGCCATGCTGTGCACTGTCTACTCGGCAAACCCCACTAAAGGTATTTGTCTTCATCTTTTTGAATAAAGCATCTTAATTTCTAATCTGCTTTTTTAAAAATGACTTCATTATTAAGTTATTCAGCAAAGCTGCATCCGCCTACTTGGTGCTATTCGTTGCCTTTGACTACCCTGATTTGTGTCACAGGCTAAACTTATCCATCCACGAGTGTCCGTTTATTTTTCAAAGCTCACAAAAAGCTGCTGCAAATCTCCACGTGGTTTGGCACCTCTTGTACGAAGCTATCGTAAGCCAAAATGTATTAAAATTCAAAGTATTCCGAAATGTAGTAATGCCATTCAAAATGTAGATCAAATGGTCACCTAACCAATTTCAAAATATTTGTCTTTTGAATTCACCATGGGTTGATATCTAGGAAAGAATTTCCCTCTTATAGCAAAGTCAGGGGGCCGAATCGGTTATGTAAATTTTCAACTTTTACTTCTTAGCCTCTGCACTTGAGATGAAAACGGCGCTGTTTCTGTTCAATACTCTCCAAAGTTGCCCACACCCTCTAGTTATCTCATTCCGACAAATGTATGTTTATACAGACGCATCACTCTGCTCTTTTTCAACAAACAATTCCCATAAGGAAAAAAGTGTACATGCTGTCGCGTAATCTTTCGAGCGCATAGCAACACAAAATTTTACCGAAAATGTTCTTCGCCATCGCCAGTCGCCACACTCATCATTTTAGGGTTGGCGAAGGCGAGTATTCGTGGTGTGGTATGTGGGTAGCACATGGATAGGTGGGATTGGAATTGAAATCACATTCTTGGAGGTTTGGATGAGCAGAAGTAGTGATACATATATTTGGCAATAAAAAAAAGTCGCGCAAAGAAAATAATTTAATGAATTGTAGTGGAATGAGTATAACAGTTTAACAAATAGAAACACGAATACAGTGACTTTTGGCACTTACTCGTCGAATGATTATTTTATTTATTTTTTTGTGGTGTGGTTTAAGGAGTTTCAGTTAAAAGCTGGACATTCACAATGGTCAATAAGGGTTTTACTTTTTTTCCACGGCGAAGTGAATGATTGATGATCTTGAGTAATTAGATTTCAAATTATTAGTATATACATATGTATGTACATACGTATGAACTAGGAAGCAAATGTTTTAGTTCAGTTCGTCTGTCCATCTGCATATTGGCTCGATTACGTTGCCACAAGAAGGCTTCTTTTGGTTATACAGTGTATACGGGTATGGTATAATTCGCAGTTTTTATTTCGCTGTTACCATTTCGTAATTTATTGTTTTGTATTTCAACAACTTGCATTTTTTTTTCGCAGTGACTAGCGAGCGAAAGCCTCAAAGTTAAGTGGGATGAGTTCGCTACGCTCGCTAAAAAAAAATTTTGGACTTTTCCTCGACTGGACAGCCTTCGGCCTCACATGCAATTGCTCAGGACGAAATATGGCGTTATGTCACTTTGTGAAAGCGCCATTTTTGAATATTTTGAAATATGGTCTTATATCACGGGACCCCACCAGCTAAGTAACAAAACGCGAATTAACGGTTTGCCAGATAAGCCGTGGGAAAAAAACGTAAGTCGCTTAATAGGAGCGCTAAACATAGAAGTGCAAAAAAAAGAAATGCGAGTTAACCTACGGTGAGATGAATGCAAGATGAAATGATAATTTGCTACATGACTTCTACCAAATAGAGGAAATACATTTTGATAGTCGCGAGATAATAGAAAACAGCAAATAGACGGTCACCCAGTGTACAGTTAGTAGATGTCTCTTAATATTCCACAGATATTCAAAATGTGAATCTGGCTGATGGGTAATGGAGAATAGCAATACTTATTGGAACTACATTTTTGAAATGGCACCTTAGAAGCTATTTGAATTAAAGCGTGTTTGTGCATCAGGCAGTTTAGTGTTATTTATAAGGGCACTTCGTCCTTTGAAATTGATAAAGATAATTTTCTCACAGTCCCTAAAATGTTTGGCCATACCCCTTTTGAACTTTAGGCGATTTTTCATTCTTGGAACTTGATTGATTTCCATTTTAACGTTTGATTACAATAAAGAATCGAAATTTTCTCTTGTGACACTACATTCAATCACTTAACTCTGATCTTTAAAACAACATTTTAAAAACTGTTCTCTACGTTATAGAATCAAGTGTTTTTGAACAGTGCTTAGAATTATAATAATTATTGTCATTCCTAAAGACTCATGGGGAATATAGACATATATGTATACCAGGTTTTGCTTTACAAACATTTGTTAATCCTATTATTTAGTGATTTCTCAAATTAAATGTTTCCGGAGTTACCCATCCCCAGCAAAGCCGCTCGGACTAGTTATTTATTGCTGCAATTGATGGCCAGGAATTCGTGTGAACTCCACTTATTCTTTTTTTTTACTTACATCACCCTACAGATTAGATTAGAAAAAAATTGCTTATTAGTCCAAGTGACTAGATCGCAATTATGTGGGAGGCGGTTTTAGTCGGTAAAAATCCGGCATACTGATTACTCGGATCATCAGTATCTTTTGAAGATTTCCCCTTCCTCTAAAAAAAAAAAAAAAAAACTTACATCAACTAGATTCTACTGTTACGAATATGACAATTAAAATGATAAACGCAATAAGTTAAAACATGAGATGGTTTTGTGAGATTTTCGAACATGGACTAATTATTTTAATATCTGAGCTCAATGTATAATTAAGATACATGGACATAAAGAAAGGGGCCAACAAGTGTTTCTTTTGATCCAGTACATTTTGATCTAGTGAACATTTCTAACAGAGAGACCAATAGTTTCATAGATAAGATTACATGTAAAGGTTTGTATTATTCCCCGCATAGCGAAAAAAATAAGGAGTTATGTTGAGCTCAGTAAATTCTGAGCTACAAAAATTGGTTTCTGGAAAAACCCTTCTTGACTTAAGAGGCCCTCACAATGCCAGCTTCTTATAGTTAGAAAATCAGCTTATGCTATACAATATACATATACAATTTTGGAACCTTGTGAGGTAAGGAGTTGTGACGGAGGTAACTCCCAGTCTCCAACATATAACATTGTTTTACTCTATTTTGAAAAACCGTATGAGAGCGTGGTCAAGTAACGTTATTTTTAACTCTAAATACAGTAAAAAACAAACAAATAATAATAAATAAATAAGCACGAACATAGGCATGGAGCCGACAAAGTACCGAAACAGGATTGCACCGGTATGGTAGCTGGCGTTCGTTCTCCTTCGAACTGGAGACCTCCGTACAAGCAATAACACGGTATAATACCGAGAGACTAAGGTTAAGAGATATGAGCAAATGAGAACTGGAATTGTGTGAAAAATGCAGTCTTAATCGAAGCAGAATCTTATTAGAAGATTACGAAAAGGCCATGCTACGTTCTTATCTATTGTTACCTGGAGATAGACTAAAGAGCGGAAATAACTAAAAGTTCGCTGAAAAGTTCCAATACAATACGCAAATGAAAATAATTAAATTTCTTTCACTAGACACGACAGACGTTCCTCCAATATATTTAATATTAAAAAAAAATACAAATAAAAGTAAATACCTATTTGACAGACGAAAATAGCAGCATTTGTTTATTGTAGCTGCCATCTGACTGTATATTTCTTTCAAATCAATTCAATTCCAAACAATTGGTGACATCCCTGTAAATTTGCAGATATGATTTTCCCCCTCACTCTAACGAATCCTTCTGAATCTGTCAAAAATAAATACCTATTGTCAAAATCATCGATCCTTTTTCCTCCTTGCTACTGTCATTTCCTCAATTTCGCATGCAAATGTCGAATTGAGTTTATTTTTACAACTTTCTTTTCTTTTTAAAGGCTAAGTAGAGAGAAATAATTTAAATTGCATACAGCACAGTATATACAAGAAAGTGGTAGTACAGGAAGCTTAGATATGAATTCAATTACTTGGATCCTGTGAATGAAATAAAACTTAGACATCGCTTGGAGAAAATTTATTTTTCACATTTCACAAGACGGTATTGCCGAACAACATTAGGAGACAGGACGGGCCACCCTACAAGATGACTCCTTTCGATGACTTTGCTTATTTGATTAATCATGTCCTGTTGGGAGAGGAGCCGGTAAGTGGGCTGAAAAACCCTCCCCACAACTAGATTGGCTGTATTGGATTTCTGTTTTCTTTTGGTGAATTGTAGACTATCGAGGATTTTATCCTTCTTGTTGGGACATTGGTAGCGTTTGTGGCTTTCATACTGTGGTGCTGTTTTCCCATCCAACCAAAGGTAAGTTCATGACATGATTTTTTTTTATTCTGCGACCGCCTATTGCGTTGGCTGTGGTGGCTTTGTTCTTACTTAGGTAACAGTACTGCTTACTCATGGAGATCATACCTAGGATTTTCGTTATAATATCTATACACTTCCTGCATCTTTTAACTGTTTAACACGTGCGCTGTTTCTAGTCCTTTTAGAGCACTCGCTCAGCTATGATGTGTTTTAACGCCATCAATAAAAATCAATAACATCAATCAAAAAATCAATGATCAATAAAAATACTTATTATCCTTGTGAAATTCCGGTAGGTTGTAACCTTTCCGACTAGATCAAAAGCTATCTGTATCCGCAGAGGATGTACTTACTTTCTTAAAGGATGTGCGACTCGTGACGAGTTACTTTCGACAGAGCAGTCTTTCAGTCCGTTTTTCAGTGTCTTCAGTTCTTGTTCTGTAGATCAAGTTAGCTAGCGAACACAATAATATGTTTTTTAAACTGAGGGCTTTCTAGACATTTTCAATTAGAGGGTTGCTATTCGAAAATCCTCTTAGAGGGAAACTTTTTGTGCATTCGCTTGATGTTATCGAACCAAAAACATTGTTAGATCTTAGCTTCTTGTCTACATCCACATCTCCATTCTCTCTGCTAATAAGTTAATAATTCTTCTTTCAAAGGAATTCAACATTTATTGCGCATACCTACTTGTAGTCCAACATTCGGCGGCGCATAATATAAGAGAAAGTATTAAGGTTTTATAGACCATCAACTTAGTTCTTCGAGGAATTCCACGGTAGGAGTTTTGAATCAGTTGCTCAAAGTAACAGCGGTTTCCACAGGAGAAACGTCGTCAAACCCCCACGGATGTGATTAGTGAAGTTTATATTCACTCTGTAGGAGCAAAATTCTTTGACTGGGTACTTTGAAGTTTAGCTGTCGACAGTGATGTTTCGCATTATGCCGTGGACGGGTACTTCTTTCTTTTTCCTAGTTTAATTCTAAACCCACTCTTTTCACTTGATTTTGGGAATTCGTCATAAGTTTGGAATTTTTTTTATTTAAGTACGGATTAGTAGCTATGGTGGTTTCAACTACATGTTTTAAATTGGTGCGACTCTGGTATTTGTTTTTCATAGTTTTCTAGTGGTGATATTGATTGATTGATTGGTGATTTTGTCCTAATGCGTGTTAGAGCGCTTTGAATTACTTTTCTGGCTGACTTACTGACGAGCTCTGAATTTGACTGCAACTTAAAAATTGTCATATTCGACGTTGGCTGAAACTGAGGACATTGAATCGAGTATGTTTCATATGTGTCTAGCATAAAATAGCCGAAACAATCGATTCGACCATCTCGAGGAGCATTTGTCTGGTAAAATGTCGTTAATGTTGTTCTTTTCGACTAATTCACCAAAATAATGTTTTTTTTTCCGATTTTAGTCTTGAAGTTCCTGAGTAGGATTTCGAAAATGTTCTCTGGACAAGTTTCGTCTTTAATAGCGTCTTCTATGACGTCGGTAGGATAAGGTGCATATCATACTCTGAACAAACTCCAAGTATCTTCTTCTGCTGGTAGGGGCAATTGCATATAGTAGACTGAAGTTTTAGAATATAAATTTAATGCGGACTACAGCGTGGCCATCTCTTATCGTCTCAAAGCGAATAAACTTTTACTACAGCCGATTTCTCAGGACATATTCGAATCCTATCATGTGCAGTATTTTGTACGGCTTACCTCTTCGATCACAGTAATATATGTCTTATACTGCTCATGAACAGTTTCGTGTTTTAAAGGAACACCGAAGTGTGGAATGTGTGGAAGTCTGCGTGAGGAGACGTGGTAAGGATGTTACTTCAACGGCATAACTTCTAACCCAGAAGGCGAGCACCTTATATATTCTTAGGACAAAGAGTGGGTAAAAAATGTATGCCAGAAACACGCTTTGGGGATGTGAGAGCTGGCTTTAGACTATTAAGCGTTCATCGGCTTAACAATCCTGGCTCACCCTTGAAAATTCTTATAAAACTAAACTTTAAAAATGTCGAAATGGCCACTAAGTAGTTTAGCCTGATAAATTACAGATTTTACCGTTAATTCCAGATTTTACCGTTAATTCCCCTGCCATCTGAATTTAATGGTAGTTTCCTGGTAGTGTAATGGACCAGCTAAGTATTTGTACTCCAGTGGAGTGTTTCCTGTCCATCCAAGGAAATCTGTGTCTAAATGATCCTGTCAGCGCATATCATATCATGAACCTCATTTTAAAAGGTATAAACGTCTTCCAATGGTATTTTGGAGAAAATTACAAGTGACTAATTTTGCTTGTAGCATTAGTATTATTTTATCATATACCCTTCTTAATCGTATTTTTCACTTTCAATTCAAAAATGAAAATTCTATATTCTTAAAAATATAAATAAAAAGTAAAAGCGATTCGTAGTGCATTGAAGGGAATTCTTTACGATTTTCCTTTGCGGAGAAGTATTAGGAAAATTGCATCGAAACGAATACCGTGGAGAAATGGGAAGAAATTTTATTTCGATCGGATGCCATAATAAAGCCGAGTAGACGAACATTTGTAATATATATTTTTTTTTACAGGATACCAGCAACCATAGACAGTTCTCGTGCAAATCAACTCAACATTCAATTACGTCTGCTCAAGTACACAATAATTACAGTAAAAACTCTTCAGCTCATAACAACTATAATATAAGAAATGGTCACTCATACCATTGCTGTACCTAATTCTAAGTCTTTATCCTCTCGTTCTTTTCACTACCATAAAAGTAAAACAAAACAAAACTGTATAATAAACCTAAGCTAGTTTTATTAATTTTATTTACATTTTATAATGGAAAACCAAAGTAATTTAAACAGATAGTCTTATATATATACAAAACATTATCGAAACTTATATAAATAATATATATGTTAAGCTTATTGAAAATAAAGCAAACAAAGTATAAAAACAAATTGGTATTAATTTGCAGACTGAT
The DNA here is from genome assembly GCA_946965025.1 of Blera fallax. NCBI lineage: Eukaryota > Metazoa > Arthropoda > Insecta > Diptera > Syrphidae > Blera > Blera fallax. The sequence continues at coordinate 21,629,820 of OX337248.1, read as the reverse complement.
GATATTTATAAAAAAACAAAACTTATTGATTAACAATTATTGATACATTTTAAGAATAACGATGATATGTAATATTTTGTTGCTCATTTTTGTAAATTATTATTATTGGCCCGAGAGTAGAAATCACGGCTATAAGATGAAAATTTAAGCGAGAGGGAGGCAATTAAGACGCAAATATGCCAAAAAGGAGGAAAAAAAATGTAAAATACACTAACAATAGCGAAAAAAGAATAATATAATAAAATCAATAATAAAGTATACAAAAACAAATACTTGAATGAAAGACCCTTTTAATTTAACATTGTGTGTAGAGGAAACATATATATTTATATGTATATAGTATTGATATTTTTGTACTAATAGTTATTAAAAGTGTACATAGGTATTGAATGATATGATGATTGATACCCAATATATCGAGAGGGGATGACGTGACGACAAGTAAAACTAAAATAAAACCTGAATACAGCATTGGCTTGAATAGCGTACCTAAACAATATAAACTCATAACACGCTATGTTACATTTAAAAATAAAAGAAAACAACACTCTTCAATCTTCTACCTTAACTGTAACACCAGAAACAATAAAAACGATCTTATAAAACATTATTCATGAGAAAAGTCAACTCTTTTTTTTCTCAAAGTATAAAATAAAAACAATTTTTGAAACAATATAATACATACAAAACTCCGATTTCGATTTTTATCTAAATGAAATGCTTGACAATGTTTTCTCAGCTTGTATACATTTTTGAATATTTTTTTCTATTATTAAGGATTTGAATATTTAATAATTTGATTATTTAATAAAATTATTAAAGAACAAATGTGTATTTGTTTAGTTTTTGTGCTCAAGTTTGAGCTGCAACTGACAGCGTGCTAAAAAAAACTCAGTAAAAGGGTGAGGAAACTTTTCACCTCCGCTAAACGCTTTAAAATATGGGACAAATATTGATCCGCACTAAATTCAGCAGAGAGTTGAGAAAATTTTAAGAGATTAGCTGGAGGAAGAACTGAGAGAACATTGAGTCATTTCCAGGAATTTTTCAATGGAGTGGGGTTGTTCATCAAAGTTGATGGCACTTACATTTCCAGCCGAAGGGAAACCGTGGAAATTTACCTAAGAGCTTTATTTCCCGGGGTCAAGTATATTATATGATAACACACATGTTACTATAAGGGGTATAAGGACCCAATCGCAAAATCTTGAAGCCACTTGGGAAAAGTCGCAGTGTTTCCAGGTCAAGCTTTACGCCACAGAAATGTTTGCCGGCATCAACGTGAACTCTGACATTAATGATGATTAGAGTTTATATTAGCTCTCATGGAACTGAGTAAAAGTGTGTATTTGGGCTCGCTTATCAGTTGAGAAATTGAGATCTCGGAATTTGTTTTTCGGTTAATGGAGATAAAACCAGGTTTATCGTGCAAGTGGGACAGTATTAGAATACCTCGGTACGCACCGCGTCTAGGTCGAGACATTGTGGTGATTTATCGAGAGCATGATTTTCCAAAGTTAAATTTTTCGGTCCATAACAAAATGTTTCTGGCCGAGTTATTTTGACTGTCCTCATTTTCCTAATTTTTGCGAAAAATCTTTCAGAGCTTGATCTAACTACCTGTATTGCCGATGGTGGATTAGAACTTATTAGAGTCCTGCCTGGTGCCAGGAAGTTGTCTCAGCGGCTTCTTTTGAAGCATTGACGCTGTCGTAATCTGTTTGTAACCTAGAAAACAAACCTCTTCCCATCAGCATACGACCGTTTGTCCTACCCGGCCTCTGCATCGTGGAGAGTTAGGGGTTCGGAGTTGAGGTTATGTGAGCGCTGGTGGGCTCTATGTTGTGTTTGATTTCGCAGACCTAGTTTATATGAAACAATTAAAATGAAACACACCAATAATTTTAAATTCTAGTTAATTTATTGCTTAGAAATAGTTGGTATCTCGTCCTACTTAAACATTTAATTTTATCAAAATAGAAAAAAACAACTTACACGAAACAGATGATAAAGAATTTCTACCTACAAAATTATACAAATCTTGAGTACTTTGGAACCTTAAAGTGCTCATTATAACATGATCATCAGGCACATGGAAATCACAATATTGCTTATTAATCATCATCACTCTTCTTGCATTGAGTATATAATTCTTCATATTTCATTTGAAAATTTATGTTATTCTAATATACGTATGCTTGTATAGTGTATAATATAAATTTTAATTAACCGAAAGTACTGTATATGTACACCTAGCAATACTGTTCAAGTAACAATGTCATTCTTAACATACATATTTTTAGTTTTGTTATTAATTAAATTAAACAGTCTTAAGTATGAATTACATAACAGCATTTAGCATGTTTTTGGGAAGAACACATTCATTTCAATCATAATTTGGAGTACAATGAAAACTCCGTAGACGCAGAACAAAGCGATCCCGGCTCGTTTTGTTAATCGATATCCGCTGGCGGTTAGAACCACAAACAGGCCAATAGTCGATGCCATCAAAATGAAAATCGTATATTCAATGCCTTGTGATGTCAGGATGATGGCATTGGTACCATCGGTTTTACCATAGTTCATACAATTTTTAATAAACCATGGCACACCGAGTGAAAGGAGAATAGCTAATGAATTGGCCCCGAGGGAGTTTGACACACCAATACCGCTTTCACCTAATTAAAAGAAAAAAATACATTGTTAAAGGTTGTTTCAGTAGATTAATTAAGTGATAAAACGAACCCTTTCGCAAGGATATTAAACTGGATACTGCTTCGGGAGTTGTAGAACCAGCCGCAAGGAACGTTAGACCCATTACAATTTCAGGGACTCCAAGTGTCACACCTAAAAAAATAAAAAAATTAACCAAAATGTTAATCGTGTAAAAAAAAATGTTGAGTAAACATAGAGGAGACCTAGAGTCGTATTAATAAAATTGAGTGCGTAAGTATGAACTCACTCACTTTATGGAGTACGAGTAACTACTCTTGAAGCGAGAAGCTAGTTCATTTAGCAATGTTGCAAGATTTTAAATTTATAAATTCTCTATTTTTGCCAAATATGTACTTATATTTCAAAACTAAACTTCACGGCTAAACTTTAAAATGAAATTACAGGATTGAAGAAAAATATATTCACGGATCCAAATTTGAATGCAAAAGCGAAATTATGCAAAAATTGCAGAACTAAAAAATAATTTACATTGTTGCTACCCTCGCAGACTAACAAATAACACTCCAACAGAATAAAAAATTAATTTGATAGATCCTTTTGTAAGTTTATCTTAGTCCTATTTTAAATTTTCTACTCAATCTTAGTGGTTTGTGAAAAAAATATAAATTTCTTTGATAAATAAAATAACTTACCTAAAGCAGTTAACATCCACACAATAAGGTAAGCATTGCATCCAATGGTAAGGATACACATTACAAATGTTAGTGGATACCATTTCCTTTGCGTTATAGGATTCGGAATGATGCATGTCAGAAGTGCTTTTATTGGCCATGAATAGGCCCACCAAAGTTTCATTCCGATTGATTGGCCATGTGGCAGTGTAAATAGTTTCTCTGGCAACTCTATTGTATCTTCATCGTCTTCATTCCCTAAAATAACAGAAGCATTCGTAATCTCAAGCTAGGAACAATGTACAGTCGAAATACATACAGCTTTTGGAATGCGTTAAATTAATATTTGAACTAATTGATGGGGTATGCTCTGGAGTATTAATCACAAATACACCTTTTCCATTGATATCTTCTTTTTTCAAGGGTAATTTAGCTTTGGCACTATTCTCTGGAGGAAGAGTGAGATCTGCAAACAAATAAATGTTTTTAAAGATATTTAAGTAAATTATCCAACAGTCATATTTACCATAGCGTGTCGAAAAGCAGCATCCCAGCTTGTCCTCAACAAATACTCGTATGTGTTTCATGAATGTGTTGTTGTTAAAGGTCAATACATAATAAATAATTAAAAAGAACATCATAATGCAAGTATCTATGAAGGTTATCCTGCCGCCCCATGCAACAAATACAAGAACACACGTATTGAACATGTAAATAAAACAGTCTCTAGCGATTGGCCACCAATCCAATTGAATAGGCTAAAAGAGAATAAAAGTTATTCATTTAATTTTGTTTGGAATTTTTTAATTTAATTTTCTTAAGTACCTTATTAATTGAAAGTGCAGCTAGACCTGCAACACCCAGTGTATTGAACATTAATGAACCGATGATTGTTCCAAGACCCATATCGGATTCTGTAATCAAGGTACTTATCGTGTTGGTAAAGAATTCAGGCATTGATGTTGCTGTTGCCATGAATGTTGCCGCTGCAACATCTTTCGACAAATGTAAATCCTCACAAATGCATTCAACGGTGGGCAGGAAATAGTGGTTACAAACCATAGCTAGGAGAACGAAGAAGTATACTGCGGCGAATACATGTAATACGATGAAACCTTGACGAAGTTGATCCTCTATAATAAAATATTTTTTTTTATTATTTTAATTGCTTTTAATTCATATGTTTGATGAATAAAAAACATGTTAATCAGGGCGGTAGGGCATGACGGTATTCAAGCGGATCTCTTTTAAGAGCTTTTCTGACAAGTGGAAGAAGGGAATGATAGTTCATAATGCAGTGCGAAAACTGAAGGGGTATTTGCGCGCGGCCTGCTGTAGCTAAGATAATAGCATAAATCGTTCTGGAGTGATTCAAACAACCTCTCGAAGACGAACTCAATCCCGACCAAACAGGTTTTCACTCTGGATCGTTCTATGTCGACCAGATTAATACCCTGCAGATCATCTTCGAGAGCAGTGCAAAGAATATCGATCGCCACTTTACCTGCTGCTCAACGATTATGAGAAGTAGAGAGGGCATCAAGCAATCATGAAATCTGGCCTATACTGGTGTGAGAGTGCATTGCTAAGATATCTACTGAATCAGAATAATAGATTCATCGTCTACTGGATACCAGGCCACGCCAGAGTAGAAAGAAAACAAAGAGCTGATAAATTAGCAAGAAAACGCTCAGAGGCCGGGACCAGGACGATAGGGGAAAAGATAAGGAAGGAGAAAAGAATCAATCTTTAGGAGGAACTTGTTAAGGTAAGACATGCAAAATCGATTTTTAATGTTTTATACTAAGCTTTGAAATGGAACTCAGATAACAAAATTAAGAAGTTGATTGGATCGCCATATGCAGACATTGCGTAAAAGCGTGGTAACATGTTCTTGGCAATGAGTTGAAGAGAGTTAAAACGGGTTGAGATTACTGAACTTTTCATTGGACAGCCGAAAATTTAGTGGCTACTTACATTAGCGTGTGGCTTATCCTTTCATCTGTTGATTATTTCTTTAACATTAATTCAACAATTTCGTGTGGGTTTTTTTTTTCTTTGAGGAAAACCACATTCCCATGAATAAAAACTACATCCAAAATCAAACTCTTTATTTGTCATGTCTAACCTTGATAAGTTTACTACCCGGCCAGATTTTTACCTTGTTCGAGTGGGTTGATAAGTCTTTTTTTTATTTAGTTATCATACCATCAAGTGAACTAATTAAATAACAGATGATTAAATGTCCATCCAACTTTCCTGTTATTGGTAGCAACAGCTATCTGAATGTCAAATCAGACATACATGTGTCACTTAACGTCAATGCGCTACAGGGATAAGGAAAATGATAACTTTCTTAAGAAAAACAAACCTTGACCACAGCAAAAAAGAGACAATGTGTACATATTACGAGTACTTTGTGATTACCTTGAAGGTGTCATGAGACAAGGGTAATCTGGTAAAGAGTGAAATACATGTATGTACTCGTATGTACATACGGAATTTCAGGAATTTTTTGGAATTGTGCACATTTCTTAAGTGTCGAGAGGCCATTATCTCTTAAATAATACTTTTGAAGTTGAGCTTAGTTGTGATTCTATGATAAAATATTTTTAATTCAGATATTTATACATGCATCGTTTTATTTTATTAAGCCCTTAAGCTATCTATAACTTTTTAAGTACATAGTTAATTATGCATTTGTTTGTATCGCTTTTTTAATAACAGAGGTGCTTGTGGCTTAAGTATCGACTTGTACGAGCCAAGGATAACTTTTGAAAAGCACGTAGAGAATATTTATAAGAACTCTTATAAGAGAGCTTCATAACTTTTATAACTCAAAGTGGATACGCTTGCTAGGTAGAAAGAAAATGGTCCTCGATGAGGGCCACTTAACCTTATGCATAAGTTCCTGTTGATAAAATATTTTGAGTCTCGTCCTTTTATTGTGATGAACCTTTTGATTTTGGCTGACCAGGAAGATGGAAAACGATGAAAAATAAATCGACAGAGACGGTCAAATTTTAGTCCAATGTAGGACTAAAATTCACTCTTCTTGGAAAAATTTCGGGTTGTGCATATTTCACGATTACATTTTTGTAAATGAGAGTTTATAGTTGTGTTATGATTATAATAGGGAAGTACGGGATATCTGAAAAAAAATTTAATAACTATTTTCTGCACTATATTTTGATTTAATTTTTTTTCTTTTGTTTTACACATTGGTTTTTAAATTTATAAAAATGGACAATTGAGACAATGAAATCAGAACTTGGATAGTGGGTCGCTATCAACGCTTGGAGTCCATAGTTTCCGTCAAAATAAAGTTTAGGTGCGAGTTTGACGGCACTGCTCCGAGCAAATGAACCATAATTAGGCTGATTAACGCTGTTCCGAAACAGACAGCATACACACTGTATCTTAAAAAACTCACCTGTAAACAGTTCTGGAAATTCATCCAGCGGCGAACCGGCATCGTCTTCACATTCATTTGTACGATTTTCTCTTGGCACAACTTGTAGCGTAAAATGCTCTTCAATGTATGTTATAACCTCTCGTAAAACGTTCTCGTTGTTTCCTAAAATGACAAAAAGATAATAATTTACGTATAGCTTTGTTAATCTTGTAATTGAAAAAAATTATTTTAAAATCTATTCCCTGATCCTAATTTTAAATTATATGCATCTGTAAACATTAGGCCTCTCTAATCATACCACTTCTGAACTACTGCTAGTAAGGAATCATTCGATTGCTGAAGACTTTCAATGGTGATTAAATTATAATTTACAATTATTTACATGACATTCAAATTAAGCTATCGACGTAGTATTAAAGATATGCAAAAGAAAATGATTATTTTTATGTCTACGTTTACAGGAATATTTAGATATTGATAGCTACAATTAAGCTCTTAACTAATAATTGTATTTGCTTATATTAATCTGCAAAAATTAAAGATCGTAAACATTTTTTCTCAAATTTGAGTATCTATCTAACGAGGAAATGACTGTTTTCATCCAAATGAGTGTTATCATCCTTAAAAACAGCACAACAAACAAATCAGATGAAAAATTGTAAAAAAAAGAAAAATTAAGTTGTAAAATGATTTAGTCCATTCTATGATTGAACAAGGTCGTGAGCTTGTTTATTGAGGTGTGGTGATGCTATATAAAAATTAGAAATTGCTAGTCTTTGATAAGAATTTTATTATTTATTTCGTTGAACATAACAGTATATTACTGCTTTTAGTAGGTAGTTACATAGTTGTTTTGACTGTTAAATTCGAAACGCCATCCATGACAGACAGGGCTTTCTAGATATGGATTTATGGTCTCGTTATCGATATGAGTGGTGGATATCAGGGTAAATTTTGGAATCATTTCAGTATCTACGTCGCACATTTGTGTAAGGCCCAAAATAGTGAACATTAAGTTCGGTGTGCTTATATTTTTTTTATAAGTTCGTTAGTTATGATTTTCCTATCGCTATTATAGACGATGGGATGGAAGAGGAGTGAAAAGAGTTAAAAATCTGAAAGAAGCTAATTTGTAGACTTGGCATACATACACGGTAAACTATATCATGACCTACGAAAAACGAACGTCATTTATTTAGTAAAATACGTAGAATGTCTAAGGCAAAGTTTGACTTTCACAAACGTGACGAATAGAAAATAGAGGTCTTCGTTTTGTTTTTTTTCTTAGTACTTGTTATGAAATTTTCTAAGAGGGAGATGAAATGGCACAATGCACATAAAATTTAAACGCATCTGTTAATTTTGCGGTTATAACATCAGAATCACTCATTTGTCCGTATTTTGTGAGGTTGCAATCTTTGTTATTTACATACATATGTACATATAAACCAAGGGCACTATCCCACCCTCAGACATTTTAATAAGAAAAAAAAAAAAAATATATTACAAGACCAAATGCAGCTAGAATTTTTTGTGGTATTGTAACATTTTGCTTTTGAAAATTAATTTTGATCAATATTCTAAATAATACTTAAAGTAAATCTGTAACGCATTATGGAAGGTTGCGTATACATCCGGCAATGAGCAGGCAGTCTTCAGCAATTCATCTCATGTGGTTTGCTCTAAACAGGTACAGAAAACTAGTGACTAGTATCAAGACAATGTACGAGTTCCCAAAAGGTTGCATGCCTTATACATATGATAAGACTATTGGAGAAACTGTAGATCCGAAATGGCGTTCTACAAGGCTGTATACCTCCATCGCCACTTTTTCAGACTGTTTTGTCTTGGCGAATCTCTATTCGGATTTTTTTCTTATTGCTTGTCCCTTGTCCACTTGGGTAACACTGCGATCTTAAAGATCTGCTGTATTAAGAATCGATTTCCACCTCTCATATGAAGATGTTTTTGTATTATAGCGAACGGAAGGTAAGTCTTCTTAACCAATATAGTGTCAGACATTACCAGAAAATATGTTGCATTGCAAGAACACGACCATTTATATGTACATATGTTCGACTAAAAAAATTACATTGAAAATTGTAAAATGCAGCGGCATAGATACATACATGATTTATCTGCTAAGCATAAGTCAACCTTTAGAAATAGCATTCGAATACAGGCGTATCACAAACCCCTAAGACAATTTAATTTTTAGAGCCATTACCTGTTTTGTTCATATGTATATGCAAGACGATATATCAAGTTATTTCAGCAGATAAAAATGTTAAAACTGCTCTTGTATGCAGCTTTAATTTTAATTCAAAATAATTCTCAGAATCGCGAACAAATACCACATCTAGACATAAACTTAAGATTATTAAGAACTAAACCTTAGCATAGTTTAAGTCAAGTATGATTACTGGCTTACGTTTGCCATTAACTCAAAGGCTCTCATCAAATCACATAACATAACATAATTTCGAGTTTTGCGATAAACAGAAAATATATAAGTTGGGGGTAAAGGATCTTTAAAAATGCGAACGTACTATGTAACAGTAGCTGGGTAGAAATTTTTATGCTCATCACGTAAGCTCACTTAACATTATTCTACACCGTACTAATCAGAATTTTCTGTAATTTGCAATTTGTTTAATTAGTTTAAATGCGAATGCTTTGAAATCCCATGATAGAATATGTTTAGCTGCCACTAAACTTGAACTTTGGCTGAAAGCGGCTTAGAAACGTATGCAATTTTAGTATCTTCATCATACTCGTACATAGGGGAATTTTATTTAATGTACTAAGGTAATTTAATGTGTGTTTGTTTTTTAATTGGGTATACCTTCTCCTTTTGAAAGTATTGGATCATTTTCTTAACCCACTGCTTACTAGGTAAATATTGGATAAACCTCAATTTGATTTTAAAACTATATTTGAAAGCCTTTTTTTTTACTTACAAAATTTGTAAAAAACTACGAATAAATTTTCAAAATTCATGATCACTCGTTTTGAACGTGAATATTTCCATACCATCAGTGGAGTAATTTACGAACGGAATATGATTCAATAAGCAGTGTCAAACCGTGCTTTAGATATGTATTTCAGTGACGTAATAAGTACAAAACAAGTCATTTAAATAAGACAAATAAATAATAAACGACTTGCTAACTATTTTCGTATCGCAATCCTGCATATAAAGTGGTCTTAGATAAATGGTTAAATAATTGAGATTTCATCATTTACTTATCAATAAACGTGGCAGCAAATCAAATTCACTGATGCCTATTTGAAAGTTTGGAATTGATTACCGATTATTTTATTATCTATGGAGCTTCAAAATTATTGCAACAAAAAATTATCTATCACTAAAATCAGTTTCAATGACTAGTCAATTGTCAAAAGCTATCATATCAGATTTTTTTATGACAGCTTGATGGAACACAGAGCTATCCGTTTATATTATGCCTCTACTATCGCGATGAAAGTTTTTTTTTCATATACATACATAGTGGATCAGAACTAGTGTAAGCAATTTGTAACTTATTCATTAGGTAACATTTGTATCTTTTCTTTTCAGAATAATTTAGAGTAAATCCTTGCAATTAATCAAGCGAAGTTTCACTACGGAGCAACGAACGAAAGTCGCACCTTTTTTCATACTAAATTTAATTGGTGCAAGAATTGAATCCATTGGATCCATACTCCAGTCTTGAAAATTCCATACATGCAAAGATTTTGTCAGAAAAAAAATCAATAATTTTATTCACACACTAATCATGAGCGATGAAGCTCATCTTAAAACTGCAGGATTTGTGCTTCGGAGAGCAGTTCACTAGTGTCAGTTGCATCTATTTTGTTGCACACTTTGGTACTGTGTTACGTCAACAAGAATAATTGGATATTTTTTTGAGGATCACGGTCATGGTCATACTGTGTGGGGAAGCGACACAATCACTTGACATTAGTTTTACTATTTTTTTTATATCGGGGTGGGCACATCTTTCTGGAGCACTCCTACTCAAATACTGGTCCATTAAAGAACCCTATTTCGTTTCACTTAAACCTAGCAAATTAAGGTGCAAAGGTGTAATGGCCTGTAAGAACGGCAGTAAGTTGTTGTAAGTTGCACAAGAACGCAGATTTCCTATAGACTTCAGGGACCATTGGATTAGTTTGTCTGCATCCTGGAGAGTCATGCCATTTTCGATTATGTTCACTAGAAATCCAACAGTCAATGGAAGCCCTAGCCACGGGCGTTGGCAAACTTAACGTAGGTTCAGGTCCTGAGAAAGTTTCTCTCTCTCCCTCTCGCACTCTGAACCTTGTCTAGCAAGCTCGTCAGAGATCTCATTCCATGTTATCTCGCTGTGTCCTGAGCCCCAAAAGAAACTCAATGAGTTCAACTTTCCATTCGAATTCGCCCCTTCCACATTTTACTCACAATATAATCTGCAAACATTAGGATGGTATACATCTATGCCTGAACGACAGATGCGTGTTTTCCCAATGAGTAATGAAGCCCAGTGTTATCGTATTTCACGAAAACAGTTCTGGATCCGTATGTCAAAATGCGACTTTCCTGGCTCAGACTCTGGCCAAAGCAAGCCCTGAAGTCGACTTCAAATTTGCACCACAGCTGTCATCCTGGTGTCATTGCATCAGATGACATATCCACGAGACAGAAACTTATTTTTCTTCTTCTTTTTAAACAAAAGATGGCTGTGAGTGTACACCCCATGATGTAATCAAATGGGTGGGGGATGGACTCACATATGTACATATGTACATAGATATGTATAAACCTCAAGTGATTCATCAAAATAATTGTTGATTCACAATAATTTATAACTGATGTGTTGACAAATGAGTCCAATTAATAAATATGTAAATTAACAGCAATTGTAATTTACTTAGCATAATTTAATTAAAAGAAAACTATGAAGTAAAAACGTGGAGAAAAAATGCGAAAGTATCGGGTCTAATTTGTGAGCATCCGAATTTGGTTTACCTTTTTATGTGTTACATGGCCATAAAATTCAACAGGAATTACAGGCCGAAATGTTAAATTATTTGAGCTGCAATCATTACAGACAGGCAGGCAAAATCTATGGTATGTATGCACTATTAATCATACATATCATTTGATGGAGATGCAGGGTAAAGAAATACAACACGTTTAAAGTCAAACAGGTCGCGTCAGCTTTTATTTGTTTTTTAACACACATAATGTAGCAACAACCACTGTATCTAGAAATATCATTCATTCTATGAAAAGCTCCCAGTGATTAAAAAAAATAATAAAAATTAATAATTCGAATATTACAATACGGTACATTGGTTCAACGTAATTAGAGGCGCATTATGGCTTTCGGAAACCCTTTGCAACTGCATGGAGAGCATGTTTTTTATTCGCAGAGAGAAGCTATAAAAGGTGAGAATTCTTGTGGTGTTTTTTTTTTTAAATTGGTTTTCAAACTTCACTGCTGTACCTTCTGAATACTTATCAAAAACAGTTTCATCCAAATGGTTGCTCGACTGGCTTCCCAGTAGGCCATGCTGCTCACTTTCAATCACTCACAATCACTTTCCATTTTTGTAAATCTTTAAGTCTTACCCTGATTGTTGAGCAAGCAATGATCATAAGAATGAACTAGTTAAAGTGGTATTCAGTTTTCGCTTGCGTGTTATTGATTGATTCATTGTGTTCGAAGAAGTTTTTAAAATTGACCCTATTATATCCTGTAGAATATATTGGGTCTAAGAAATTGTATATGTATATATGTACATACAAAAAAACGAACTGTAATTTACGGTTCTATTCACTACAGAGAGTCTTAAACTTTGACTGACACCACTTAATTCAATAACAAAATTATGAACCTTTGGCAGTTAGTCCTCAGCGCTATATGAACCTTCTGCATTTGCTCCCTGAGCACCGACATAATAAAGTATAAAAAATAAAGCATACCTATCAAGGACATCCTTAAACAAGGATTTTAAAAACCTCATGGGCACTACGATTGGTCTATACTGACCTGATCTACTCTCCTTCTCTCGCCAACATTTTAGGTAAACGGTTTGATTTTATTACGAATTGTTATCCTTAAAATCCTAGATTTGAAGTTTGATGCAACTTCTTCCAGTCGGCAGGACGAATTACAAATGGACAAAACTGCGGCGATACACAATCTTTCGAGTTTGTCGCTAAATTTAAAGATTGACCAAAATCTCGAGTTCAAAAATGTTAAAGAAGACAATACTTTTCCCTTTTAAGGTGGGATGAAATAAATAACAAAATGCTAATCACTTGGCTTTGAAATGCAAATAATAATTGTTTTCCAAGTGTTATATTGGATACATCGTTAGTGAAGGAACATCAGTACTTATTGAATCAAAAAGTATGCCCGTTCATATAAAGGGTGGGGCATCTGTTGGCTTGAAGTGTGTGTTATTTTGACGCTGGAAGCACTAACTGTATGTCATTAGCACATCTCTGAGGAGAATACTGCATAAAAAGCTCGGATTATTAGTTCCTACTAAAAATACAACAATTTTTGGAAAGCACTTTAAGGATATATATTTTTTCGAAATTTTCACTCAATATGAATCTTAATTAACTGCCTTTAATTAAGGACAAGAAGCTTGTATCAAAACGAATTTCTCTATATCTAGGAACGAAAGGTATGCACGATCTGGTTCCTGGCCGTTTCAAATGGAATCATTAAAAAGATTCTTACTGGCTCACTTCCTTTTTTCAAAATGTATTTAAAAAAAACACTATCATTTCGCATATTATTGATAAGCTCCGCCCACAGTGGAAAACAGTCCTTGTATTTATTTGAAATTAAGAACAACACTTATATTAAAACTTGTATCAACACTTGTATCGTTTTATGAAACCATCCCTTCACTGATATGTGTATGTAATTCCTTTATTAGGTTTCAATGGATGTCGTTTGCAACATATTTTCTATGTTATCTGATAAGTACAAATCTTTTAATTGTTGTCATTCATATCTACAAATTTATTTTCACTCACTGTAGCTTATTTTAAGGGCAATTTGCGAGCGCCTTTTTTAGATACTAGCATTGTATTGTTTCATATACAATGATACTAGTCAATGAAAAATAACACAAAGAACAGTGACACATTAACGTAACTCGAATTGAATGCCTTTTAAATCTTTTTCTTTATATCACATGGAGATCACAATTTTATGTTATTCCTAAGCTCATAGCCTTTGCTAATGCTTTTCACCAAAATTATTTAACCAAAGCATAATATCGCTCACCCATTCCGTCGACCGTTTAAATAAACATTAACAAAATCTCGCACTGTTGACGCATAAACACTTTTTGAACTCCTTAATGTTCCCGCAATTTTGTTTTATTTTTTTTCAAATTTGTTCTCTCACGAAATTAGAAACAAACTGATAAGTATTCAAGTTAGGGACAAGTATATATTGCATTCAATGAATATCAGGCGACAATTACCTATCCAGCCAGGGGAATTTTCGTCATGTAATGCCCCACAACGATGCTAAGAACAAAAATTCCAATTAATTTTTCTTATAAATATGCATTCACTTCAGAGGCAGAGCGAAATAATTTTATCTTACGATTTATCTATCTTTAGATCGAATGCACATATGATAGGCAAGCAGCGCACACTTTTCGCGCGATGGGTAATTCACTTTTAACTGACCGGCTGACCGCTATGGAAAAACGCTTTTTAACTTTTGGTAGAAAACGAAAACGAAAATTATATGTATACTCGTATCTAAAAAACCGGGAATTCCGAATGCCATTGCAACGTCATAGTCCAACGATCAATACAACTCTACAGTAGGTGCGCGTTTAATAGCTTTTATCGTTGACACTCTAACAAGTAACTTAGTAGTTCTTTCAAGTTATTATAGTGAAACCAATATTGATTTATTTCTGTGTCATGATTATTACAGCGTTTGGCAGAATGAACTCTAAATCGAAGAGCAAAGTTTCTGGTCTTCGTGAATTCATTTATTTTGATTGTCGGCAACTAGATTGCATTAACTCACGTCTTTGTTAGTTGTTTTGTAGATATTATCATAACTCGAAAGCTTAGAGCTGAACAGGCCAATAGAAGAAAAAAAAAATAAGAAAAACATTTTTATTTGTATCGTAGACTGATTGATTTTTTGGCAAGTGTGCTTACGATAAAATGTTTTATGACCTATTAACCCTAGAAATATCTTTTGTACTCACTTTCTTCTTTAAGGTGGCGCTACAGTCCGAGTGGACCAGGGACTCAACAAACCAGCTTCTCCAGCCAAGTCGAGGTTTAGTTAGCTGCCTTCAGTTTCCCGCGCAAAGTTGGTTGAGGTCCCTTTCCACATGCGTGCGACAAATGAGTCGCAGTCTTTCTCTATTGCGCCGTATCTCGAGGTAGACTCGGATATTTTCCACGCCGGACCATTGGAGCCATTGATGCCCATGCATGACCCAGTCACCTCAGTTGGATATTCACTCTTCTGGCCGTTTATGGCGCTGTAGAGCCCGTAAAGTTTGTCGTTATACATCCTCCTCTACTCACTCTCTATGCAGACGGGACCGAAAATTACCTGAATAATTTCTTTCTCGAAACAGCTAACCCACGAACCAACGTCTCTATGCTATAGAGCAGAGCTGGGATGATTGAGGTCTTATAAAGTCTCACTTAGTTGTTAGAAAGAGGGCTTTAGAATTGCCTTCTTCACCCAAAGAAGTTACTCCGCATATGACAGCGAGTTACTCTGAATCTGATCTCAGCGCTGGTGTCGTTTTTTGAGATAAAAGCGCAGCGTTGAAAGATTGCGCCTCTGGTATTGGCGCGTGAGTTTTCCTATTTTCTTTCAGGAAAGATGTTAAAGAAGTCGCGTGATAGCACGTCGCCTTGTCTAAATACTTTTTTTAAATCAGAGTTCTTGTCGAGTGCTTTATTTATCTTAATGGGACAGCGTGCATACTCCATCGTCATCCTGCACAAACTGACTAATTTGGGAAACTAGAGATTGCTCTGTATAGATCGTCTCTTTAAAAGCTGTCATATGAGGCCTTAAAATCGATTAAAAGGTGGTGGGAATCGATTTGAAGCTCCTACGTTTTTCCAAGATCTGCGTAGTCTGAATATTTGAGCGATCATGTTGTTGACGAATGGGTTAAGGTGTTCACACAAATGTAATATCATTCAATAATTGACTATAATTTGATATTAAAGAAGAGAGATAATTGAGCTCCGCGAAATTTGAAGTAGGGAAAGTTTACATGGCAATTTGACAGATGGGCCGCAGTTTGAATTTTAATCAGATTTCCCCATCATGTGGACTACTGTGACTACATGGCACATATGTATGTTTAGAAATACACAAAGAATTTGAAGTTTCGTCCAAAGATGACAACGTAATGAACGCAATTTCTAATAAAACGAATTCCACGTTCATTGGTTTTTGGCCTAAAGAAATTCCTTGGCACAAATTTATACCGAATTCTTACAATCAAGTTCCAAGTGAAAAATGTGTTGCTCCTACCCGCTGCCGTTGGAAGCTTAATTATTCACTTTTCGATAAATTTTTTGGTATCCCTATTGAAGATGTAGGTTCTTCAACAGGATCATTAAAGCGATTCTATCTGGAAATCAGAGGTAGTTCTTGTAATTTTCTTTCGAATACTTAACTCTGCGATACGAGGATGAATACTGGACAGTAAATAGTCTGAATCATGTATTTCTTACTTCGGTTATTTGAAAGACGAAACAAGTTTCAGTTTTGAGCATTTTATTATATATTGCTAAGGGAATTGATTAGTAGTATTTTTAAATTGTTCTCTTGAAGCCTAAGATGGGCGATGGGATGGAATGACATACAATTTGGTGTCGGTTGACAAAAGTGCAAAAGGCAAAAGCAAGACGTGAAAACATAAAGGTTATAGGCAGCTAAACATAGCTTTCCATTTTCTAGCAAGTCCTAAATTATGTGAAGACACTGATAAGAATTTATTCAATTTATGTACATATATGAAACCGATTAGAGTATTAACCATTAAATATTTTAAGCCTCTGGCAGTGAGCAAAATAAAATCATTACTTTTAATGAAGTCTTTACCATCAATTTTCAATTAGTGAATACTATTTACATCAACATTTAACAACTTTTGTTTATTGTTTTAGGTTGGAAGGTTTACCTATGTATATTCGTAGGGCGGAAATAGGAGGCGATATGTTTTAATATATCATCATTATTCATCCGGGGGTTTTTCGGTAGGGATTGGATAAATGGGACAGAACGTATATATAGAAATGTAATTTGTCGAATTTTCCAATTGTATGACTAATTCAACATTTTTCAAACTCGCTTTTAATAAGGTTGGGTATACAGATATAAGTTGTCGCTTAATAAATCAGCAGACCCAATGGTTGTCTTCATGTGGAAGTGTATAAAATGTATCTTGTAAGTATTGTGAAAATATTCTTATATTGCTATCGAATTCTAAATTATACATGAGTTGTACGAATACCATACGTATGGGCCATATGGCCATAAATTTCTCACAGCCACTCGAACTGTGGGTTACGACAAGGTTTGAATTCCGTTTCATTTCTTAAAACTGGGTTCACAAAAAATGGACATAAGACGTTAAATAAGTAATTTACATGCTAGGATTTAATGTTAAGTATACAATGCTGTAAATATCTGAAAAATATCTTAAAGGTATGTCCGACAAAATATAACGCGCAAAACACGAATGTTCGCTACGAGCTACATAGGTCCTGGACTCCATATGATTTGTTTCACCAAATATTTGTCTTTTATTGACAACAAGGACTTCATAAAATCTTCGTTTTACTGATCCAAGAATTGTGAGGAATGTGAAGCTAGTTGGTCCACAAGAACCAACAATAATTTGCAAGGTAATAAATAGAATAGAAGACTTGTGTATCTCATTCGAAGACTCTAATAGGGCTGGTAACCCATTAATAAACAATATTGAGAAAAATCGAGCTAAAAGGATACATAAAACCGCACTCCCCAAGCTGACCATCGTGAGAAATTTAGGTCAAAACCCAACTGGAAGACCCGTCACGATAAACATAACGATAAAGATAAACATCACGAATATGAGCGTTAAGCACCACGATAAAGATAACAAAAAACTAAACCTAAAAAGAAACAGAAACTGCGTACTTTTAATGGAGAAAATTAGAGTTAGATACTACGTTATCAAAAATAAAATGGAGTATGCTTGGAATGGAGATAATAAATTTGTGGGTGCCGGGGCTCAGTGGTTAGTGCGTTCGACTAGTGAACGGGAGGTTCGAAGTTCGAGTCCCAGATAACACTAAAAATATTTTTCACAGTTCCCCTTCTCGCAAATGTCTGACAAACTTTCGGGAGTAATAACTTTCATGAGAAAGTTTCTCAATTTACTTTTTGGACATGGCTTTAAATTGTAGGTCCCTCCGATTTGTGTGAAATATTATAGCACGGACAACAGAAATGGTCAGATACTTAGCCCTGTACCACATATAGTTTTCTGCTTCAAATATTTTTATACCTGAAATTGCGGAACTCAACGACTCGAAAAAGAATAGTCGAGAGGGAGGCACGGAAGTTGGGGAGAGATGAGATACATTGGCAGAAACCGTACACGATGGCGGGTAGATGGCGTAGTAGAGGCCCTAGGACCCACTGGGTATACATACAGGAAAAAAGTACAGTAGGGGTTATGTTATGATGCGTGCAGAGAAAATAATGTGTTCCGAATAAATTCATAAGAATTCTAAGAAATCTCTTAACAAATGGCAACGTGGGAATATCTTTAGAATCCAGAGGTAATAAATTGAATTTAAATAGAGGAGTCGGACAATTCGATCTTACAATTCTTACCAGCTTTTGTTCGGCAGCACGAAAAAACGTATTCAAATCAATAAACTGGGATTATCATGGCATAAAAATAAACACTTGAACAAAATCTTAGAGTCGTAGATGAAAATTAAATGAACTAGAAGATGCATTTAGGATTGTAGGGCTGAGAATTTATTTCTAATGACAGGAGGGCGAAAAATCGGCAGTTGGGATGCAGTAAAGTGGCAGGGTTATTATCCCTATAATCCTGATCATAACCTCGCCGAACAAAATGAATATATGTGCATACACATAAGTATGCATTTATCTAGGTCAGGTTAAGTCGGATATGTGGGCAGGCGAGGTAGGAGTCATTCACGACGCCACACGCAGGTCATTGCTGACCAATTGTGGTACCCATAGGGGAGATGTGTCTATCCCTTGGTCATTGGTTAGCCTTGTTCTGTGTCTACATATGCTTTAACTTCTTGTTTGTTAGGAACCTTGAAAACCATCAAGTTGATTTGATGTCATTGCCTGAGCACCGCACGAGAAACCTTGGATGAGATTTGGACAGCGAGAGAGTAGCCAAAGGGTAGAATAAATTACGGACGCATAGAAATATCGTAAACATATCCATGTTATGCAATTGAAATTTACATTAAAATATTTTGAATTAATACTAATTTCAAGTTAAACTCAAATTAAAATTATTACAGTTATTACAAAGTCCAGAATGCGGAACATGCCCAAATGGAATGCTGAAAGTACGCGACGGACAGGAACCTACTAGAAAAAAAAATTGGCGGCCAAATTATACCGAGAGCACTCATAGTGTTCATGCTGACGACGAGGAAAGCTTGGGAGACAGCTAACGAAGTCATCACAAGCATGATGCAGCTACTGCGCCTGGAGGAACGAGCAGCGAGAAATGAGGAGGCAACTTAGAACAATGCGTTGAACAGCTAAGTCTGAAAAACAGCACGTGGAAAGAGAGCCCAACCGGGACAATAAGCCCCCTGTGAAGGAATGCTTAAACGGCGGTACCGCAGGGAACAGGGGAGAGAAGGGAGGTGGTTTTTAGCCGGTGAAAATCCGTCATGCTGTTGAACCGATTACTTCAACAGTATCTTTCTAAGATTCCCAAAAAAAAAAAACATTTAACTATATGTGTATAACTTCACTAATATTAAACAAAAAAAAGAGTGAAACATCTTGCTTTATTCTTACTCATTTGAAACAGTTGTTCAGATTTATTTCGTAAAACATTAGGGGTTTTTATATATCACTCAAAATTCCCAAAATTCCCAAAATTATAAAAGCTATACAGTGGTGCAGATAATCCATTGGAATACTTAAAAATAATCAAACACGTTAGACACCGAATAAATCTCTTCTTTTTTTTCTTATTATTTACGTAAAAAAGAAGTATTAGGTAAAGCTCGTATGCTAAGCACGATTTCAGAAACTACCGCATAAATTTTCGGGCCGGTTTTACCATACGATTCGTAATTCTCTTCAATTGATATTAGGCCATACAAATTTTGGACTAAAATAGGTAAATTCAATTTAATAGATCAACTCTGCATTTCATTAAGATTTTTAGTTAATTTAGCGCGGGCACTATGGATTTTATGTGTACTAAAGTGCATTTCTGTTTTTTTCTGTTTTGTAGACCGGACGTTATGCAATCGAAGACTAATATTAATATTTGAATGCACTCAAATGAGTTTTATAAAAGGATTACATTTGTTAAAAAAAAAAATTCAAGCCAACCACGTACTTGAATAAAGAAAAAAAAATAAAAAAATCAGTGCTGGTCAACTTGCAAAACATACTGTGTAGTTTTTTTTATATATAAAGTGTTAGAACCCGTTTCTTGACGTACGCCAATTACGGATGCTTACAATGATTTTAAACAGCATGATCCCCCACTTAAGTTGTTAACTAGAATTACTCAGCTTTAATCAGTTCAATTTGAGGAAGGATGGTGTCATTTATTTTACACAAAAATATCTCAAATATATGAAGTAACAATCGAATTACAAAATAGTTATTCTGATATCAAAAGTTTGAATATAGATTATTAAATGAGCTTTGATGGGTAATATACATGCTTATCGCTAGAAATTATGAAGCTAGCTATGTCCACACTTACGTACATATGTGACCGATAAGAAGCAAGAAGGAAAACCCGCTGTCATACCACTGGATAGAGTGATTTGTTATGAAACATTGCCAGCGTTAGTGCTAATAAAGATGATTTTTGTTTATTCTAAGCTTTTAGTTGTTAACGTCTATTTTGAAATAGATTTGTTATTTATTTTAAAGAAAGCATAAACTTGAGAATGTTACATAAGAGGCTGACCTGAACTTCTCACCTGAAGGTTAACCTGTAAAAGCAATTGTGAGTTGTGGTGGCATTTACGAAAAGGGATGGTATGCAAAAGTGCACTCTTCTTATAATTTTGATGGTAAATAAGGTTCTCTTAGAAAGGGTACCGAGTCGCCCACTTATATGGAGATACCTAGATTTATTGAAAAAGTTTTTCAAAGAGACTTGACAGACTTAACTCCATGTCAGTCCTTGATGTGTCGTTATTTTCTTTCCTAAAGTTCAAGGTGTACCTCAACCAACAAAGCGTTTCTAGCCAGCTCGATTTTAGCTAGCTTTCTCCAGTTTTGCACGCTAAGTTCCTCGATGTTTTCTACTTGCGTGCGTCACCTGCGTCGCGATCTTCCTTTACGCGCCATCTCTCAAACACGGACCATTGCTGGTATCCATGACCCAACCACCTCAGTTGTTAGATCTTCACTCTTCAGATCTTCACTGACAGTCTATGCACAACAAGTTTCTTTTCGAAACAGCCAAAAGGATTTTTGACAAAGTCCATACCTCTGTGCCATAGTGCAGGACTGAGATGATTAAGGTCTAAATTAATTGTCACTTTAGTTATTCGAGAGAGTGGTTTGCTGTGCGATTGCCTTCTGCAGCTGCCAAAAGTTATGCTCGTGACACCACGCTGCGTTCTTCCGATAATCTTTAAAGATAAGCTATGATGTTAAGTAGTGGATAAATAGAAATAAAAATATTTCGCTACGATAACTAACAACAACAGTACTATATCTCTGAAGAAAGTTACATATATTTTTTAATTTATAACTTAGGCATAAATTTTTTGTGCATAATTTTACCTCATGTAAAAACAACTTAACAAGTTATTAGTAAATGTTATCAGGCACCCAGTGCAAGGATGCTTCGCGATTGTGTTGTGAAAATTTAGAAAAAGAACTCGGTTCCATACTGGTATAATCTCGAAAATTGCTTAATTTAGAGCTTAAGTGTTTACTTGGAATTTTTTTAAAAAAACTAAATTTGGGGCTTCACAGTGAATCTGTTTCTTGGGGCAGGTCAGCTCTGACTTACATTAAAGGTACCGAATTTGCTATTGTATGGTATCTCTCAACGACATTAACGTGACAGAAAACGTGACTAAAATCCATAAAAACAAATAGTGATGCATTTATAATCTCCTTAATATCAGCAAAGTCTCGACTGTAAATACTTCAAAGTAAGAGAAATAAATAAATCACTCGAAATATTTCTTTCCGAGACATGAAGCTTATCTCCATGCAGCACTTATCAAACTTCATTAAACAATAAAAATAAAACAATAAACCAAACTAGCCCATAAACTCCTTCGTTTTAGGAAGTTTACATTAAAAAAAAGACCTAAACAACAACAAAAAAAGAAAAAATTAGCAATCGGATATTAGAGTAAAAATACATCTGGTTTATTGGTTTATTTTTAAGACAATTAAAATTTATTAATGATGATTAATGTGGTATATTGACGGATCGGTATTCACGTACGCCTTATAGAGTTTGACAACGATTTAAATTGATAAGGATTTTTTTTTGTTTCCGAATATCTTATTTCGCTTGTTTGAGTATTTATCGACTATTTACTGAGTGATTATATTAAGATACAACTTCGAAGGAACTAAATCAATTGGAATTATTGTCAACTTATCTTGGAAAGTAAAAAAAAACTGCGATAATGGTCACAATCAGGAAAAAAGAAACCGTTGGATTGCTAAAGGCAGTAATCTATTACTAATTTGTTGATCTGATGTTCAGGTTTTGAGTTAACAGCGCCGAATTTATGACTCTCAGCTCATGTGAGATTTCGGTAAGTGGTATTGATAAGATAATTCTTTTTTTTATGATAGAAATTTAGGTATAAATCAGTCCCGGATAGAGAAAAAATATCTAGAACAGCCATCAGATAAGATTTGTAAATGAAACAATTTACGCTTAGGCACTAGCGCAGAATTGTTTAGTGTTATTCGCGTCCATGTGTCCGCATTTTGTGTACATTGAGTTTGCTGCATTCATTACGTATGAAAATTGTATATAGAAGACACAACAAACAGGTTGTCGCAGTTTATATGTAAATATATGTATCTTTGAAATTAAGATCAGAAGCTATAAATTTTTTTTTAATTTTAGGATTTAGCCAAACTGCGGTTGTGCAAAACACTACAAAATTTAGTAAAATTGTTTAAAAAGTTTTAAGTGTTTTCATTACAGAGACTGACTTCGAGATCTTTCTCATCAATGCAGTGAGTTGGAAACCATGAGGCAAGGAACACCAAATGCCCATTACAATGTTGAAGAGCTTTAGAGCATCTCACTAAAGTGAAGTAAAACAACCATAGGATTCGAGACTGGGTTCCTAAGTAGACCGATAAGAATAGGTTCTGCTGGCACAATTATTGAGTAGGAACAAGATGTGTGCTCCAAATGTGTATTTTGCTCATTGTCACCCGTGTCAGGCGAAGCAGTCATTTCTTTATGGTCACTCGGAAAGTAAGTATTCGCTCCCATAAAAGTCGACATGTATCTGTGTCTGAAAGTTATCTTTTATGTATATGTGTGATCAGGTAACATAAGTTTAAGATCCTTATGTCTTCTTTGCTGAGTTTACGTAGTTTCTAATCTTTTGCTTGATCAGGGTCAATGAACTCTATCACTTTTCTCGAGCTCTCTAGTTCCAGTTCCATTTGCAGTGAACACTGCTAGGTGGTTCTATTCTAACTAGTGGATACAGGTACTTTTTCTTACCGAATAATTATAAAATAATCATTTGTTTCCTATTTATCCTTCATGACCTGGAAGCTGGGCCCCATTGATTTTGTTTGTTGGCTCAAGACCTTCTGCGATGTACTCTTCCAATGCTAATGGCAATATCATCTGCCTATCATTATATTAGGCAGTCAGATTTGGTTCTAGGAGTTGGTTTACAACAGTAACTATGAGGGTGATTATAGACCTTTCACTATTACTCAAGTCCACCATGGACTGTAGAATTCAGTTACCTGATAAAAGCTCTCTGTATACCGACGAAGACGCTTTGCATATTTTACTTTGCAGCAAGGGGTTTGATAATTTTTAATATTAAACTGTGAATAGAAATTTTAATCCTCCATTAATTTTCAAAGAAATGACTTTAAGCTATTATGACGGAAGGATTTAGGCAATTTTTCTATCGGCGTTGACATCTTTAGCATGGAAAAGTGAGTGTAAGTAAAATGTGAACGAAGGTAAAACCAAAAGCCGGTTGGCGATGATTAAATAAGAAATTCGAATATTGACAGGTACACTGACAGGATACTGACAAGATACAGCAGAGGAAGAAACCATCAACCATTTGCTGTGTGAGTGCCATAATCTTCAGAACCATTTTTTTTTGACGAACTAGAGAATCTTGTGCAAGTTTCATGAAGGCATGCATATATGAATATTTATGGGTTCCAAAAATCAAAAACACAATGGCGCCCATGAAAAACGCCTATGTTCTCTTCCCTCTACCCTAACCTAACCCAAGTAAACTACTTTTATTGACTGTCTTTATAATTTTCTACCTGTACCTACTCCAAAGCGAACAAATATCATTAAATAAAAAAATTTATCGAGGCTAAGAACATAATTTTCAATTGGAGCAAAGAACCGTCGCTGAGACTAGCTCAACGGTCTGGATTGATATATTCGTCACGTTGAGCATTTGCATTCATCTTCATTACGTTTCTACGTTATACCTTCTATACCTCACAAGCTTATCCAATGAAAGTTTAAAAAATAATAAGTACAGTACAAATGAATAAAATTTAAAACCAAAATAGAAAATACTGGTACCTTGTTTATTTACTAAACAATTACTATTTATAAACAAAGCAAGTCTGTGCTGATACGACGCGCCGGCACAAATTTGTATAATCTAACGTAACCTGTAGCAATAAAAAAATCTTAAAAATAGCGTACAATTAGACCTATTTATCTGGCGCTAAGAAAACAGATCACATTATAAAAATGAAGCGGATCTTGTCATTTACAAAAGACAAAAATTGTCAGGAAAACAAGAATTGATAAAGATTTTAAATTGTGCTCTCATGTGGCACGTGCCTTTTGATAATATGTACATATGTCACAAAGAAAACAAACCTTATTCACCAGAAACCCTTTCATTTTTAGAAACCAAATCCAGGTTCTGTCTAAACAGTCAAGATATACATAAGTTCTTATTTTCATGTTTGATTGCACCAATTAAATAATACTTTCTGTTAAAATCTGATGATCAACTTTTTTTCTGATAGAACTGTAGTGTTGCCTTGTCTGTGGGAACTTTTAATTATTGCAGTACTATATGATTTTATTATTTCTTTAGAATAAATTCATTTAAAATGAACTTGTTGATATTTTTTTAATTGAACTGATATGATAACAGAAGAATCCCCGTGGTCTTGCAAAGGTGACACTAAGACGTGCCATTGAAGTGAATGATACCACTTTTTAAAGCCTGGAAAAAAATTACATTTTTCGTTCGAATGTACATATGTATGTATGTAGTACATACTCAAAAATATTGCCTTGCGGCTATACATACATATTTTCGAGGGGGACTTATGGGCGTTTTCAAAAGACCGCTTTATTGTCAGTCATTATTGTAATAACTTAGTTAGTTTACAAATATTCTAGATTTGTGAAATTTCCCATGCATAGTATTGTAATCGGGCTTGCAACATTAGATAAGAAAAAAAAAATACCTTGATGCAGTGTGAACAAAGAAAACGTTTTCTGTGGTTTCAGCGGTTTAGCAACACCTGATGATGGATCATTTGAAAAAAAAACATCCTGTGTTTATCAATTTTTATTGTGTAGATTACTAGTTATTAAGCCTGTTAACAAGCAGGTCTTTGGCTGATTATGGCCAAAATACTGATGTAAAAGAGACAAATAAAAGGAGACAACTAACTGTGGCTAAACCCTTTACTAAAGCTCCTTTTATATGGCATGATATTTAGATTGAAGCTCTCGTTTGGTACTCTTAAACAATGCAGTTTTATCCTATATTCGTAGTTCCAGCTGGCATAGTGTCCAACACCTATAAGCTTTGTAGGTCAATCAGTGTCCGTATCTCACTTAGACCAGTAAGGTTCATTGTGTTACCATGGGATCAGCATATAAACTAATTAGCACGACTGTAGATTTTTCTAAACATCCACATATCTATGGACTTATGTGGAACACATATTGGGAATATTTTGCAACTATTTCTCATTATGTTGTTAGGATATCTATATGCGGATGAGCGCGTAATTTTGTTTGCCAACTTATAATGCGCGTTTAATAATGTGCCAACTAAGTCAAACATTTAGCGTATAATGAATAATTTGAAAATTTGCATGTACTAGGAGATTGAGCAAAATCTGGACAAAAACGTAGCCAACGAACGCCAGACAACATTGATGCAGCTAAACAGAGTGTTTATGAATGTCCGGACAGCTCTCATCGATGGAATTGTTCGTTTGTTAAAAATCCTCGAAACAGATTTGCCGGGGTGGCTACTTACCCGCCCTCATACATATTTCATACATGATTTGCAGGCGTTGCATTCTATTGCGAGACTAGTTTTAGACGTCAATGTCTAGTTGCAGAAGAGCCTTCGACACATTTTGGATCGACGGATTAGTTCTTTTAAACTAATTTTACATATCTGGGGCCGAATTACCGCATGTATTCGTGCAGGATTCGGCATTACCGCTCTCGTGATCAAGCATTCACTATCGAAATTTGAGATGACAGCACGTGTTATAGTGCGTCATTTCACTCCATCACTATTGTGCTGTCGAGCTATCGAGCGAAGCAACAAAGATGTGAGTATTTTTGTTTTCTATTTTTTTTTTTTTAAGGGAGTTTATTAATATAATGTTAATTTTTTTAATTAAGGTCCAATCAAAATAAGATCAATTTGTTGCAAAAAAATATTTTGGCCGATTTCAGATTTCGATTCGGAGCCGCAAACCAAGGGTCTCATAGCACAGTCACTTCAACACCGTCTGCAACGACGGCAAATTAACCCCTGCATAAAGAGGGGGCGCCGACGCTCAAACGCGTTCGCGATAATTATCATCGGAATCCGAGGACAAATAAACAAATAGATCCATTGTTTACTTCAATTTCACTGCAAATAATATTTTTCTATCTTTTTTATCAACCGGAGAAATGTCACTTTGTGAGTTGTAGTACAACTTCTCTACTCACTTACTCGTTATCGGCTGCGGTAACTCGGCCCCAGATGACTACGTCTGTGGTGTATGAGGCAGCAAGTAGACTAAAGTCTTGAATAGAGCAAGTAGCCTCCCGCAGGGCTAGGTTCCAGTACTGTTTCCCTTTAACGTCTACGTATCTGAAATGTTGAGGTGGCTGAATAATTTGCTAGTATTTACTGACGATGCTGTTCTGTAGTTAAACGGGTCGAAAATACAATATATTCAAATTCACCTTCAGAACAGATATGATAAGGTCCAGATATTTTGATCAAAATGTAAGCTTAAAATCAATCACGCCAAATGTCGTACAATACTGCTTCGCACTCCAATAAGGTGTGGCAATTCGGATTTGAAATGTTTTTGAAAAATAAAAACTAGGAGTTTTGATGGCCTTCCCATCAAATTAAACACTGTTGTGAACTGTTTTGGTACTTATTTGAAAAAGTTCTTGTATTATTGTATGTATAATGTGTGCGCAAATACACATCTTTAAATATTTCTTGCAACAACCGTGTGCGGTCCAGGGTCTAGCTTTTCGCGGCCATTCGTGTTGTGTTTGTTATATTTTTTCACGTAAATAGAAGGAACCTGCAATTTGGAGCCATACCCGAAAGACCTTCTTTCCCTTTTTAAAAAGTTTTTCATGACATTTATTACCCTCAGATGTTTGTCAGACATTCGCGAGAGATGGAACTATGAAAAAACTTTTTGGTGTTTTCTGGGACACGATCCTCGAACGCCCGCGCTAACCACTGAGCCACGGGGTCCACATGTATAACCGAGAAAAATATGGGTTCAACTAGGTTAACTTTAGGTTAAGTCAGGCAGGTTTTGCTATATCTGAATCTTGTTACAGCTGTAGCTTAAAATTTATTTAAATATGGAATATGCTCAAGAATTTAAATGGACGAATAAACAAATAAAAAAAGTAAAATTAAAAAAAAAATCATAAACTTAGAACAGGAAAATCTGCTGAACGTAATGTATTATTGAAACGATTTTTAACTTGCAAAAGGGAGTGCGATAAATGCATAGAACAGGAAAACTTGTTTCCACTACATTAGGCTATTTACATGTTTCGAGGAAAATGTTATCTGTATCTTCGATGCTTATAATCGCTAAACTCTTTCACCATTTTAAAATCACCCTAATCCTGTGAAGCGATTCATTCCTTCATCTTTGAATCCTTAAATACTTACTGTTTTAGCACGAGATGTAGTGAATGTGTACCCTATAGACCTACATATGTGGCCTGTTTTGAACTGTAAGCATTGTAGGCATTGCAGTCCTGAAGAACTGAAATGAAAGAAATGCTGGCAAAACGTTTAAGTTCATTGCTGAAGATGTGGGTAGGATAGATCCATCCATTAGTTTTGTAGCTAATACTTTAAAAATAACGTCTGCAGTAGAAACACGAGGTAGACTGTAAAAAACAACCCCAGTGACGGACGCTCATACATGTATATGTGCATAGATCGGCTTCGCAGTTTTTCATCATCATTGCATTTTTATAATTAAAAAAAAAATATAATAAATTGAAAAGTGAAATAATATTTTGACTGACGTATTCGAGATTTTTTTTCATTGCGCAAGTTACTCCTATTATTTAATCAGCACTTTACATGGAATTCTTAAAAATAGGTCGTGTGACTTAAAAAATGCAACACATTAATTATATCTTGCTTAAGATTGGATAAGCAAACTTCTATTCTAAGAACCTTATTTCAGGGTCTTATCATTAAACAATTACACCCGCGGTCGGCAAGTTTTATCTGCTTAATATCGATGAAATAGAATTTCAATGTAAAGTTCCCCGAGTTCATGGGTTTCTCAGAGAGTTTTCTTTTAATAGTTGCATACATACACGCATATGTATGTATACGAGTATCTATATATAAATATTACTGTGGTTTAGAAAATATTTCAAAACGCTGAATTATGTTTAGGTTTTCAGGTAATTCAGCAGTGGTACCAGTTTTCCAATGCTAGATCATTGCACATTTGCACCAATAAAAAAGAACACCTTGTAAGTCGCACAAACTACGCGTATGTAAGTAAAGCAATCTTCTTCAGAGTATTGTAGGTGCTTGCAGGATTAATACATACAACCATATATGTATGTGTATGTACGTATGTACAGTGCTATCGAAGTAGATTGACAGTTGATCTAGTCCCCTTAAAAGTTATTAAATTTCATTGCCTAGTTTGTAACAAATAGAAAGAAGCAATGGGGCTAGATTCTTCAACTGCATATATGTAATTATCAGTGCCAACAGTCAAGTCTATTCAATACTGTCCGGTCGTATGCAACAGGTTTTGGGGTCTTAAATCTTGAGTTCTATCGTTCTTAATATTGTTTGGTCTGAAATCCGCTGACAACCACGCCCACAATCATTCCCAATGTAGAGCAGTCTGTATTTCATGTCCAGTTTCAATAAATACTTACTATTTATACTCTATATTTAGCTCTGTTATCATGCTCACTTTACTACGAGATTGTGGCTTAAAATTTCGTTTATTTTATTAAAATCGAAATTGAAACAGGGCTTATAAAGATTTTATTCCCAAAACGAATTCATAAATGATTAACTTACAAATACAAATGTTTGTCGCAACAGACCGTGTTTGGTCCAGTGCATGTTATATTTTCCACACAAATAGAAGAGACCTGCAGTTTTGAGCCATATCCGAAAGGCATTATTTTAGAAGCTTTCTCGTTACAGTTATTATTCTCGTACATTTGGCCTTGTGAGATTCAAACTTCAAATCTTCCGCTCAGTAGCCCAGGGCATTTTTATAAAAAGAACGAACCCTTGTAATTTTTTTGTCTTAATAGGGGTTATAACCTCTTTAAATTTGATTGTGTAAAATGAAAACATTTTGATGAGAGCTGGAACAATGAAAAGTTGTTGATGTTTTCTGGGATTCCAATGTCGAGAGAAAAGTTTATTTGTATTCCCTGGGATTCTAACAGCTACATATAATCTTTTATTTTGAAACACAAAGTGCAACAAATTGCTCAATAATTTCAAGCTCTACAGGTAAACGGCTATGACAGGATCATCGTCTTTGAAGTTAGCATGTCCTTGGATATAGTCACTTATATTGTCTATCAATATTGAGAATTGTAAAGCACCATGACATACACACTTGAGATACACCATTTGTAGTATGAAATTAGTGGATTTGCTCTTACCGTATCATACGGAAGCTAAGTGCTTTTGAGAGGTTTATTTGTAGATTAAGTTGTCACCACAGTAAATAACGAGCTCTTGAGAAAAGTAGGTCATTCATATCTGTCAATCGCCTTTTCGCCTATAGGTTGTTCGTATGTTCTTTCGAAGTCGCTGTACCCATGTACTTCATATTTAGCTTCGAAATTTTCATTTTAACCTGAAACACAGCTGTTCGTCGAAATTTCATTTTCGTATTCGAGTAAGATTAGTTAAACGTCATCAGATACGTCTGTAAAAATGGCGGCTTTAATATATTTAATACTGGAGGCTCTATACGAGGGAGCAACGGCTGATATTTTGAAAATGCTTTTCAAATGTGGTGAAAAGTAATTAAAGTTTGTTTGTTAAGACGGTTAATGGTCAATGAAATGCACCCTAAATTGGATGGAAACTCTAAAATCGCTTCAGAAATCTTATAAAACATGAAGAAAATCACTAAAACGAGTGAGAGTGTCGTAGACAACCCGGAAACATGAGCAATCTGTTGGCTTTTTTTTTTAAGGGCGTGTTTGATCGTCGCTAGCTGCACATGCGAGCTTGAAATTGGGTGGAATTTGAAAAGAATTTTTGGTCGAAATAAAACTCCTTAGCAGTTGGTATATGTATGTATATAGAAATTCATAAATAAACTTCGTTAAACTGGCATGGTATGGATATGTAGCAAATGCTTCCGCGAGTTTAACCGGGTTGCGAAGATGAAAGAATTTCTGTTGTTTCCAAAAGCGTGCGCGAAAATGTAGGATTCTTAAATTATCGCAGAGGTCACCAACTCAACATCAGATCAGTTTTCTGAAGAGAATAAAAACCTCAAATTATTTGCTTATTAGAACCAACTTACTCCAGCAAACTATGGAAGCAAACGACCAAATAAGAGCTTCTTTAGCATTTTTTTGTTAAATCATGAGTAAGTATGAAAATGACCAGTTTCGTTACATTATTTTCATTAATTTTCAAATTCAGTTGAAGGGTAAAGATAAGTACGCACATTTTTTTATAGAATACCATCTTCAAGTTCGTTTGCAGGTGGATCGCTTCGTGGACAAACGAAAATGCGGGACTTAAGACATAGTGCATCCTCGATCAGCCACTGTTTGGTGAAATTTATGAGCATTTGCAGTGTTTGGATCGAATTTTTCGAAGAAGATGCCAGAAAAAGCAGTAACCTTGATTGACCCTAAAACCTTCGTTACCGTATCATAACAACTGAGTTTTGGTGGCTTCAATTGATCGATATGAAGTTTGATGAGATTTGCTTCCAGCAGGACCTTACCACCTTTCACTCTATGCGCCATCAAGGCGTATTTTGACATCGTTCGAAAACCTTTTTGTAAGATGTTTTAAAGGAAACCACAAGCGATTCCCGAGCTTAAGTCAAAACCAAAAGCGTGTTTGTTATTTTAACGCATTTAAAGATATAGTCATGAATTAGTTGCACAGCTAGAACCAACCCCGCCTTAATTTTTTAACACCAAATTTCTCGTAGACTATTTTGAAAATTTAATAGGAGAAAGTATGTGTGACCCCGTCCCTCAAAATTCCACCTTTTTTTAAAAAGAGTTCCTATAATTTTAGGGCGAGATCAGCACCTGTATGTTTATGGGACACTATATAGCAAGTCATTGATGAATTTAATAAAAATAGACATTTCCAATTAAATGTGATGACTTTTATATACCTTTCGGTGCATGATAAAAACTACATGTCCAATAATTCTTTCATATGCCGCCACACTTGTATTTATAAACTCAACGGTCCTTCATATACAGTCTATACTTTTATCTATGTGCATGAATTACACTTAAACTGTAACTGACAACCACATGTTAACATTTTATTACGTATCGGAGTGGACTTCTAATAAAATTATCAATCATATTATAACATGCGCGAGTATTACTATTTATTTATTCATGGTCAGATAAAAATCAATGGCATACAAGATACCCAAGAATACGGAAATAAATAATAAAATTTACCATTTTGGTCGATAGTACTGCTGGCCGACTGGGTTGTCGCAAAGAATAATAGTAAACAAAGTACTAAGTGTTTGCTAATCATTATATTTTATTAAATAATCACAAATTTGTTCGCACTCACAAAGTTTGTATTTTTTCTAAAACAACTTTTTTTTCCTTGTAACTTATTTGTTTTCGGAAGCTATGGCCATTTACACCGACACAAGATACATATAAGAGACCTTTTTATTTATAATTTACAATCAATTATCCGAACGCGCGTCGTTTTATTAAATAAACAAAAAGAAAAATAAATTAAAAAAAATTAATGCGATGAATCCGTCCGAACGCGAAGAATGGCTTTTTTTAACTAACTGTAGGGAATCATCGACAACGGTCTTAATAATATCACTTGGTAAAATTTATGGTTTATTTCTATTTTGTGCTAAAATATTTATATCTGTATTAATGTTATTTTTTTTTAACATTCAGTTAATAATTTTGATAAGAAATCCCACGTTAGCTGAGAGAGATTGATAATGTTCTGCGTAAGTATATGTGTTCCTGACGCTTGATTTTACTTTTTGTTTATATAAGATTTGCGTCGGAATTGGTTTCTTCTGACAAGTGGGTAATTACTTTATCACTTTTTAGTAGATACAGGTACTTACACTTTTATTCGCACTCCGATATCCGGTGGGTGGTGACTTTGCTGTGCGAATTTCGGCTGCCCACAATTGATTAAATACAATAAATAGGCAGGAACTTTTGGAAGTAGGTATGTGTATTTCCAAACCAAGGTAATCAGTTAGATTGGTGGATTTGAGTAGCCTGAGAGTGAAATAGAAGGGCAACTGTCAGTAGTAGTCGTATGATCAAAAATTCGGATAAAAAAATACATGAACAAGTGATTTTTTTTTTTGAACAAGTGACTTGTGTTCCAATAAAAGCATTATCAGATAAATTAGGTTTTTAAGGATACAAGTTCGACAGAAAGGAAAAAGCGAAGCCGGAGAGTCGCCCTTTATGCCGTCTTTTTTTTGTGTTATATTCTCTTTTGAAAATGGAGTTGCATTTGTTACCTCTAATCGTATCATTTAGCATGGTGGCGACGACTCTACTATTATATCAGCAAGTAGAAAACAAGCTGTTAAGGTCACAATTATCACAGCAAATGGGCACTCAAGGAGTAGATATGTAAATACATAAGTATATACAAGATGACAAATGCTCCTCCCACTCTAACCTATGTGTGGTGAACCCTAGGTGGATAGCACCTTTATTCGAGAGGAACGTTTTGGAAGTTATGTAGTTGGAAGCTACTAATGATAGTTCATGTGGTAGACATGAATTATATGTACATATGTAGCCACAGACCCCACCACATTGTCCACTTTCTAGCAGCGATGATAATATTTTGGAAAGCTGATGATAAAGGGTGTTTGTTAAGGAGGCGCCGGGTTTCCGATAAGAATAGCTGCCAAACTAGCCGTCCTTTTGGTTAGTGTTAAGTTTTTTTTTTCATCACGGATGGATTTACACCGCAAGAACGTTACCTAATCGTGGAATATTATTTCCGAAACAAGTGTACACAGTCACACAAACTTATCCAGCACTTTGTCAATTTCATCGTCCATCTGAACGTACTATTTATCGTGTTCGCACTAATTTAACGCAACATGATATTGAGTCAACAATATTCGCAGCTGTGCACAGGAACTTGGGCTTCGTCCGTCCACAACTTGGAACATTTTGTGAAACGGCCTTGGTCTAATACCTTAAAAGATTGGGACAATTATTAAAGCCGTTGCATCAAGGCATGCGTCAAACCATGGCTGAATGGAATCATAACCAATTGAAAGATGATCTGGATCTGATGATGACCCAACGGATAAACCAGTAGCAAAATTTTCGTATTTGGAGTGAGAACAATCTGAAAGTGACTCATCAGACACCATTACTTCCACAAAAATGAACTGTATGGTGAAGTTTGTATGCCGCTGGCATCCTCGGGGCTTATTTCTTTAAAAATGGGACAGGAGCTCGCTTTAGAGTCAATGGTGACTGATACAAAATGATGATCAACAATTTTTTTTTTTTCAAATTGACGTGAAATTGATGTGAATTGGTCAACAAGATCGCCGTTTGACTATTTTCATGAAAAACCAGTACCGATTGAAGCTTTGGAAGGCAATATACGGCGAGTTATTGCGGATATACGGCCCTACATGCCAGGGAAAAAGTTATCAAAAGTGGACTGACAGGATACGCTTTGTAATTGCCCTTCTCGGTGCTCATACGTATCTCCGAAATCATCTTTAAATGTTAAATAATAAAGAATATAACCATTTCATGGATCAAACCCAATGTCGTTTATTTTTATTTAGATTTATTTTCCGGTATAATTTCGAGATATAAGACTTCAGCATTGTCGTACATTCTTCGGGAAAGACTTATCTAAGTTTGTATAGCAATCCTTTGTACATGCCATACACTTCAGCAACGTCTAAGGATATGGCTGAGAACATCGTCATTAACATAGCTTTCCATATAACGTCTGTTTTACTCTCTAATGAGTTGGTATAATGTTTCCACTTTCAATAATAAGGCTTAATCTTGATAAAAATGTTTTCAATTATTTTCGACATAATGGGTAACAGGGATATGCGTTTTTAGGAAGACACTTCATGATCCTGGCTTTGGAGTAATGATTATTCCAGCGGCTTTTCCATAGCAAGGAACATGCTTAAGACACAAAGAGGAATGCATCATCGCTGTTAGCTTACATATGGCTCCTTGGGACAACTGTTGCATCAATTTCATAGTAATCAATCATAATCAGAAGATTTTTCGGTTGTTATATCTTTCCGAATAATAGCTTCGATTTCAGAGGGATTTCCACACTCCTTTGTATTGCTTTTGGAAAAATTGCCTCAATTGGTCTTAATGTATAGGTAAGTTGTTATTTGAGTCTAGGCTAGTTTGGAATTGTCTTCAAACTCTCTTAGAGCTGTCTGTCTGGTTCTTATGACATAAAGTATCTCTGGCAACGAACCTGCTGACGAAATTGATTAACCAGATCCGGTACCCAGGCTTTATTCATTGACCCCGAACCATTCTGTTGTCTACCAGAAAAGATAAAGCTATTGCAAGCAACGAAAAGGGAAGCTCTTTCACTGGAAATCACAAACTAGCTTAAGACATGCCAATAACTCTATTCTAACTTATTTCTATGTTACTAGTATATGAAGTTACTTGATATAAAAAGTGGAAGAAGAGCATATGCCTAACGTAGGGAAACTTCGTCGTCAACATCAACAGCAGGTGAGAATTAAAGGAAGGCTCTGTTGTTGATAAATGCTGATCTTTGTGGTTAAAACTTACCTAGTAACCAGTATGTTAATTTCTTAAACTTAGACATTGAAAACTTTTGCAATCTGATAGGTTACTATTTACTTTCATTCAATGGCGATGTAGTAGTAGTAAATTGTTCTGCTTATTTTCGTAAAAATCTTTTACAAAATATTACAATTTGACAAAATACACCTTCTGATTCACGGACCTGTACGCGATTAGGGCGAATGGTGGATAAGTAAGATATTTGTAATATCGAACTCTGTGAGCTGTAACAAAATGTGGTTGTAGTCAAAAATCGGAGAAACGTTAACTTCATTGACAACGTACCAACCAAGACATTCACTAAGTCTCAGCCCAAGGGCTTCAGATGCCAAGGTGACAGTCCATGAAGGAAATTCCTCTATAGTTTCCCGTTTACGTCTCCTTTGCTAAGAATATCTGTACAACTTTAAGGCAGCCGATCTTGTCCATGAGCTTTGGTTTCTTTGTCCCTTTTTAGCATTTTCTGAATCTCACAAGTTGTTAAGTATTATCACAGCAACATTGTTGTTTGGGATCTTTAAAAAGTGTCTACAATTCCCACTTTTACAT
This sequence comes from Blera fallax, assembly GCA_946965025.1. Lineage (NCBI taxonomy): Eukaryota > Metazoa > Arthropoda > Insecta > Diptera > Syrphidae > Blera > Blera fallax. The sequence goes on along the minus strand of OX337248.1, from coordinate 21,593,445 downwards.
GATTTTGTAAAGACACTTTCAATGAGTGCTCATATCAAGAGCAAAAAGTAAAACAAAAATGATTTGTGCATCTAGTGTGAAGTCCGGCAGTAGTGAGGACGTCAATATAAAAAGTCATATCTCTCCTATTTCTCCAATCATTGTCACACAACGTTCCTAAAATATCTACAAATTCCACACGTCCACTCATGATACCTTAAGTATATATTGTTATAATAATCATTGCTCCTCGAATGCTAGATCAACAGATTAAGTGTTTCGTATTTACGTCAAGACCCAGACAATACAAATAACAAAAAATAAAAAAAAAAATCGTTGTGATAGCACGTGTTTAGTAATTACTGTCTCCAACAATCTGTTCAATAATTTGATACTAATTTTATTCTTACAGATTACAAGGTGCAATTGTAACTTGATTTACCGGAAAATGTTCAATTTTTAATTTTCAAGATTGTTGATAATTGCATTGGTCTTAATTAAATAATAGAAGTGTTTAATTCACTTCGAAAACATTCGCGAAGTTAGTTACAACTACGAAAGCTGCCACTTTTGGTAACTTTCTTGTAATATCTTAAGTTGTTCTTTGCGTTAAGTCCTAGTGCTAAAAGATCACTGTTCAGTAGAAGAGTCATCTAGATTTACAAAAACTTTCAGATACCATACATAGAATATAAACGACAGCCCGTTAACGGATCTTAACTACTTCAGTCAACCCAATCTGGCAAGACAATAAATAGCTTCTAGAATGTGAAGTTTCTAAACTCCATAATTTTTCACCTGAACTGGCAGTTTACATAAAAGAATTACAGCTAAACAACTTTTATTCTATTCTGGACCTACAGTCAGAGGAAGAAGTAGTCAAACAGTCTTGAGTTGGCAATTCGCCTCAAAGCCGAGCTTAAAATAACTAAAGAATGTGTCTACTAATACAAATACTTTGCGCAACGGAGGTCCAGGGCCTAGCTTCTCGCGACGATTCATTTTGTGCGTGTTATATTTTCCACACAAGTAAAAGGGTCCTACAGTTTATAGACATACCCGAAAGGTAAATTGAGAAGCTTTCTTATGACAGTTATTACTCTCGGACATTTGTCAGACATTCGCGAGAGGTGGGACAGTGAAAAAACGTTTTGGGGTTTTCTGGGATAATGCCCTGACCACTTTAGCCACGTTGCCCACCAAAAATCATATTACGTTATTTGAAAAAGGAAGGGGAATAAGTCTAATTTTGATACAGACGGAAAATATAGCCTGCGCCACAGGAGAGGTGAAACATCACTATACCTAGTACTCGTTTTCCACACTCAAATAGTCACAATTGGTCTACCTAAACTCCAAGTTAACACACTTTCATTGACGTCAGGCAGGATTGGGTATCTGAACGTTCCGAACAGCCAACATCGACGTGGAGCACTACTTATTTGTAGCCTAGGAACGGATGCGGATATCCAAAAGGCCACAAAATCAGAATACTGGGAGAAATTCTCCGTCGAATTGTTAGATAGTCCTAAATGCTCGGCAAATCCTTTGCACCAACATTATGAATGAGAGAACTGTTTATAAACAAGAGGGATAAAAAGCATTGTCCTCCTTGAAAAATGAAGTAAAACTAAAAAAGGCGTCCGGTCGATCAATAGAGGTGTGACGTGCGAAGAACATGCTGGGGTTAACCCGTTGAAATCCTCATTCGACAAGGAAACCTCGGAGAGAGGGGAGATGACAATTATAAGTTGTAAGAAAATTTGAGATAATATCTGAGTAAGTTGTTTTATACAAGACACTGTCAACTGAAAAATAATCTCCAGATAACCCCATCAAATGAGTAAGCTAGTTGTACTCGTAACATCAGCAGATGATTAATAAAAGGCGTGCTCTTACTTGATGACAACGCACTGGTTCACAAGACTGAAATTGCCATTTCTGCTATTGAATTATGTGGCTTCTAGGAATTATCTCATCCACCCTACAAAATTTCCAAAAAGACTTCTTTGGAAAGTATTTTTATGATGATGAATCACTAGGGGTAGCAGTAAATGAGAATTTCAAAAGCAAGCCGGAGAATTTGGTTCAAATCCGGCAACTGTCGTGGTCAAACCATGTTGATTAACAGCCCTTCTTCTGTTGTAGAAAGTTTTAACACTTGAACTTTTCAATGTTCCCCATATTAAATTCGATCCACCTCCTTTACGTTGGCTTACATTGTGCTAATACGGTTTGCGGGACGTTGGAAAAAAACCCATTTTTTCGTATTACACAGCACGAACTTGGATTGACCAACCTTCTTTTAATCCTCAATGTCCTAATTGTATTGAGCTGGTCGTAAGTCCACATTTGACTCTGAAAATAACATTTCTGGATATTGAGTAGTAAGAAGAAGGCTATTGAATAATAAGGGCCTATCCCGATCAACAAAGGATATTTTACACAAGACCCTTATCATCCCAGTCCTGACTTATGTCGCTGAAGCATGAACTCTGTCAACGATATCCTCGGTCGTATCGAAAGAAAATTTCTTCTTAAAATATACGCAAATGGCTAAGGCCCGGGATACCGGAGAGGGTTGTTGGTTGAAGCTCTGTTTCACTCAGAGCTGAAGTGCCACCTAAGTGAACATAGGTCTGGCCGTTTTCGAGGTATCTGAATTTATATTATGTTCGTAACTGAGTCATATTCTCTATTCAATAAAAAATTCAACAAAATTGGTTTAAAACATTCAAACAGTATACGGAAAATTTAAATGGCAAGTCAGCTATTCGTGTGGAAAAATAATTACAAATTGGTCCACCAATTGGTCACACCAATTTTTTCCTAATTAGCGGGGGCTTACAAATATACTTGCCTTCTTTTTATTTTTTAGGGCAATTAAAAAAATTCTCTTTCATGAAATTTTTTGAGTATTACAAGTGCACCGTGATTGGAACGTATTTCAAATGAGTATTTTACAGTTAATTATCTGGGTGATTAATATATATAATATAAGTGCAATATAAAAATCACCTTGCGGTTGAATAATAAATGTATGTAAAAGTCGATTTTGTATTCCATCTATACCGACGGTTTCTATGTGTTCTATTTTAGCAGCATTATTTACGATATCATTTAAAAAAACAGTGTCGGAAATTGGTGATTCAAGCATGTAGTGAGAGAAACCGCAGCAGATCGAGCAGTTGAGATTTGTATTTGTAATTTACACTGAAGGTTTGTTAACATTTATGACCTGAAAATTTATAAATATTTATATATTTACATGCTGTCCATTTAAATGCTTCTTATACATAACTTGAATCACGATCTTAGAGTTTGCCATTTCCCGATGAGAGTGACAAAAGGAGGCGTGACACAGGAAGGAGTCCTTTCCCCACTGCTATGGCTTTTTACGCTGAAAAAATCCTAAGAATCTGTTAGGAGAAGAGATTAAGAATTTTAGTGTATACTGGCCAACAATCAGTTAACTAATGGAATCTGCTCTTAAAGAGCTCTATATATGGCGAAAACAAAACGGTTTAGGGGCTGACCTTCAGAAAACCGAGTCAGTCCTGTTCAACAGAAAGAGAAAGATTCCCAACTTTACATTACTAAAACTACAAAAGATAACACCACAATAGATTTCTAACATGAGGCGAAATAACCCGTCGTAGTTATAGACTCCAAATTATTTTGGAAAAGGAATAAGATGGAATAAAGAAGGGAATCAATGCTCTTTATGTCTCTTAGAGGACTTTTGGCAGAAGATTGGGAATGCAACCCCGCACAACGATCAGTTCCTATAAGACTTTTAGTTTGGTGGACAGCAACGGGAACAAAGAGCCATATAAAGGAACTCTACAAAGTACAAAGGCAAGCAGCACTTTGCACCATGTAAGTTGTGAGAAGCGCACCGCAGGCGGGGTTGGACATGATAACCCATATTCTTCCCCTGGGCGTGTTCATAAAAGGTACTGCCACAAAATGAGCTCTGAGGCTGAGAGAATTCAACCACTGAAAACAGACCACCCCATGCGGCGATATTACACGCAATTAAGACAATTAGTGGAAAATATAACTCTTAACTGAAGTAACCACAGCACACTGCGCCATTGGAGTCATGCTCCGCAAATGGAAAGAAGAGTCCAACGATTTATGCAGACGCTGCGGAGAAGAAGAAATGAAGTCAATCCAAAATCTGCTATGCCACATCCCCGCCCTGCTAGAACGATGCCTACGTACCCTAGGATCCAGGTTCTTCACAAGCACCGAAGAGGTAACAGAAGCTCAGATATCGAACTTGCTTCAATTCATAAAGAGTGCCAAATGGTTTGTAACTCGGCCATTAGTAAGATAGGTTTGGTTGCCTAAGTTGGAGAATAATGCCTAATGGAGAATTTGATGAACCGGAAAAAGCTGTCTGCAACAGTGCCTCTTATTTGCTAGCCGGGTGGGTCGAAAATAAAAGTATATTATTTGAATTCTAAGCTGGTTTTTGCAAAAATTACTGATCAAATATTCTCGCTCACCAATATTGCTGAGACAAAGCTACATACACGCTTTTTTCGTCCTTTTTCGAGATTCTATACGTCAAAACACTCTGCAATCAATATCTCAAAAATCTTCGATCAATCTTCATACAGCGCTCTTCTCAGCAAGCTATATTCGTTATAAAGTTCTGCTTCAACAACATGCTCGTGAGTGCCAGGACCTTATTGTCTAAGATGCGAACAAATTCACCCATTTAATGAAGACCTACAAAAAATCCTGCGGCTGGGAAAGCCAAGTTATATGACACACTTCCAGAAACAAAAATGCATTGCCCTCCAGTTTCAAATAGGTAGCCAACTAATCAATGTAACATGCCATAACCACAAATTCATCACTTAATCACCGTTCATGAAGCTGAGCTATGTATATCTGTATCTACACAGCACTTTCTTTTATACTAAGTGTAAGTAAGATCGAGGTTTGAGTATTACTATTGGAGAGCAGTAATCACACACACCTACATAAAAAAGAGATTGCTGCCAGGTATAACAATGAATCGAAAAGAGTCTGCGTACTCTGGAACATGGTTTCCAATGCGGAATCCGCATCCCAACAGGTGCAGCCTTTTGTGGCAGCTATATTAAATGTCGAAACTCAGTTTTTCCATCAAAAATTGAGTTCTTATTGCACTATTATATTCATCACTCACTGCGTAATCTGTGTTCCTTTCCCAATGTGGAAAGATTGTTACAATTGGTCCCAATGCTGTGAAATGCTAGCCCTCTGCATACCTCTTTTGTGTGTTTACATAGCCCCCGATAGCAATTTTGATTAAATTCTATAAGAATATTGTGTTTGTTAAAAATTGGACTTTAAGTTGTATAGTGTGTAATCCTAAAGTTTAATCTTTTGATCTGCAATTTTTGTTTTTCTTGGAATTTCAATGTATCTTCTATCTCCAGTTCACAGTACTGTATTTCGAGGTGTAAACAGGTAATGGGCGCTTTGGTGATACTTTTCGTCACCAATATGTATCTAATCAATTATGATTAGTCACTGAAATTGATCTTGCAATGTAAATGGAAACTAATCAAAATATGGCGACAAAATGGCTACGTATCCGAGCCAATCTGTTCTTATTACCTTTAAAGTTCGGGTGGACTCGATCGTACACATATTTTGGATTTTCGATTATAATCGCATATCAATTAAACGCTTGCCCTAATCTTACCTCTTATCTGATCTAAGTCGTCAAATACAAAAGTACTTATATCCGCAAGCAAGCATTCCTTTAAGCTCAAAATGTAATTTGAAGTGCGCTTATTTATATAAATGATTTCATGCAAATGCTATAATTTGTTGACAAACATTCTAATTTCTTAAGTACTTCAATTTACATGGCAAAGATTAGATTTAATGGAATAAAGCTATTTCAGCTTTTGTATAGTTAGTTGATCGTTGAAATCAGTACCGCCTTATGTCCTGCCTATCTTAAGGTATCATAGCAGTTACGGAATGCTCACTCTTAATATTTTGCCAAAAAATTCACGTGATTTAAGAAAGAAGTAGTTCTGATGATGACTAACTGATAAAAATCAAATCAAAAGCGACATTTTCGATTGGATTGGGAATTCATTTAAGTCTTATCATCGCTGATATACTTGATTTTATTCGATTAAAGTTTCGTGCTGGTAGATAAAAATCAAAACCACTAAGTCACATGTTGGATTATGAAAGTTGAAAGATGACTATTTAATGTATAATCAAAGAAATTGCTAATTCCATCAGGACATGTAAGTTTTTTTTATTAAGAAAAGGAAGAAGCAATTAAAATCACTGACCTCTAGCCGAGTTCTTGTTAAGAACCGTATATGTTGCCGATCAGAATTCGACCATCGATCAAGCAAATGGGGACACGTTTTTAAGATAAGTCCATAATATTCTAAAGATATTCTTAAAAAATAGCTATTTCGCTGTATATCTTTTCAAAATTATAGCGTGATAAGCGATAGCACGGAATGACGCACAAGTCTTTAATGTTAAGGAGTTACGTAGATGAGAAACCATGTGTCACGTAACGTACTGCTTTCGTCCCTTGGGGGTTGTTCTGAAAATATTGCATATTTTGCAGATCTACCTTGCTTGTATATCTCCAAAACTGAAAAACTGAAGAATATATACTGGTTCTAGAACTTGCTTTTACTCATTTAATTCTTTGATTACTGTCATTTGCAACTTTTTTTTGCTTCCTGTAGAGTGTCGCCCTCTTTTGTATTTCGAATGATCAGTTCATATTATTATTTGAAAATGATTTCGGGCATAAAGTCATCGCGGCTTTTCGAACAATTGTGGCCGTGTAACGCATGAGTCGATTTCAATAAGTCGATTGTTTTGGTGGGCATATGGCACATACTCGTAGCTCCATCCCCTTGATACTCCATTAAATCAATTCCATCCATATTTTCAAAGAAATATTCATTGATCATGGTCTGGCAATGATCTCTATTAACTATAATGAGAGCTCTGATGACATAACCAGCGTGGAAACTGCACCTGCTCAGGGATGTTATAGGTTTTCTAGGGTCTTTCTGTATTGGTCTCACTTCTCTAGATCTCAATCAGCGAAAAAACGACGAAAATGATGGTTTTATGGCCTTAATTTCTCTTATACGGGTGTAGCCCAAGATCTTTCAGCAAAATTCTCCACATATTGAATGTAGAAAAATTAGATTTTCCTTCGTACTTCCGTTTACAGTGGCTACATTCACTTCAAAACGAAAATTGTCAGTACATCATTTAGAGAATAGCTAAACAAAATTTACAGAAAAGTTTGCTACGATAGACTAATAAATCGTCCTTAATTTCGCTATACTTTAAATGAAAGGCCTTCAATTTGAAATTGACCAAAGTGGAAATCATGATTAACGCGTCAAAAATAAAAAGAACGCGTTTGATAGTGCGATTACGGATTTATTTGTCAATTGGTTGTTGTGACCAAAGTAAAGTAAAAAAAAATACAAATATCTGACGCAACAGACCGTATGTGTTCTAGAGCCATGTTCTCGTGAACATTAGTTATATGCGTGTTATATTTTTCGCATAAATTAAAGTTTAGAATCATATCCGACTCGAAAGTTTGTTTGTCTCGAGAATTGTTGGACAGTGAAAAAACGTTTTGGTGTTTTTGGGGCTCAAACGTCTTATTTCCTAAGAATTTGCTGGTCAGTAGCCTACATACATCATAATGCGGCGAAGAAAATGGCAATCAATTAAAAGCAGAAAAATTTAGGTTCACTTGAGGTCTTTAGTAGTAAGATGAAGACGGTGGGAACGCGCTCAGAAGCAATTGGGGCACAATCCATATACTATGTAAGAGTAAAGGAATTCATTCGCTTTTTTTCTCATTTACTCAAGGCCACTTCCTGGAGTCAAGGTAGTGCCCCAGAGGCAATTTTGTTGAACGTGAGGATGACGACAACACTCTCGCTATGGCTTGGCTCCCCTCGTCGGACGGGATGCCTCTTGTCATACACCACCTTCTTAGTATACATATATGTATACGTACATGCATACATACATACATACATACATACATACATACATACATACATACATACATACATACATACATACATACATACATACATACATACATACATACATACATACGTACATACATACATACATACATGAAAGATGAAACTGAAGGATGAAATCTAGAAGCGTCTGACCCAGAGTGGGCGGCTCCCTTGTCTGCGACTGATCCTAGAAGGACGGCAGTTTACATACCTGGCAGAAGGACTAAAATGCACCGTCGTAAACAATGCAATGGACAACACAAAAGGAATTATTACCCCAGGTGGTAGATCAGCTAAGCTGGCAAATCCACCCTCTTCGGAGGTCGGTCCCTCGGATTCTGGGGAGGACCAACTATTGCTTTTAAACGACCCTTTTAAAAGAAGCGGAATTTCTAGATCACCACCATCAGGATCTAACACCAACTCAGGAATTAAAAAGAGTACATTGGGAAACAGTACACCTGTGATTTTCCCAAGCCCAAACTTGCCCAAAGAGCAAAAGGAGAATGATGCGATGAAAATCCTTGGCAGTAAGATCAATGAGCTGATGGATTTTATTCAAGGGAAAAACAACGTGCATCACGAGATAAGAAAACTAGTAATTTCCATCCGAACTTACTACAAAAATGTGGAACAATTCGAATCTTCGCGAAGAGCGATAAGAAAAGAACACGCGACCCAAGAAACACAGACGGAGCAACTGAGCTACTGCGCCGTCCTCGGAAACAGAAAGGATAGCACGAAGGCTCACACGGAAAAAAGAAGAAGAGATACGACGCCTAAGACAACCACGCAGGCATGTCAAGACCCAAAGCATCTACCCGACCCGAAAAGAAAGAGATCGGAAACGACGAAAATTATGGCACAACATAGCAAACTACTGGAAACCCCAAGCTCAGCAGTACCAGTAAAGAAGTTACCGCCAAAAAAGCAGGAATGGACCCTAGTATTGGGTCGTGAAAGGAAGAAACGGAAACCAATGCGACCGGATGCACTTGTTATAAGAGCCACAGGAGACCTTTCCTATTCGGACATGCTGAGGAAGGTGAAAACTGATCCCACGCTAAAGGATCTTGGAGATAGCGTCAATCAAGTTAGAAAAACGGCGAAAGGAGATCTTTTACTACAGCTGAAGAGAACAGCAGACTCGCAAACCTCGGACTTCCAGCAAAAAGTGAAAAAGATACTGGAAGAGAAAGCGGATGTCAAAGCCGTGACACACGAGGTGCTGATCGAGGTGAGGGACTTGGACGAAATTACTACCAAAGAGGAAATCAACCTAGCCCTCTCGGAGCAGCTCGGAAAGTTGATCCCAGCGACAGCAATTAAGAGTATGAGGAAATCCTACGCTGCAACCCAGACAGCAGTGGTAAGCCTTCCAGCAAACACCGCCACCAAAGCGCTGGCGATCGGAAGAATTAGAATAGGATGGGTAAACTGCCGAGTGAGAGAAAAGACTGAAGTGAACAGATGTTACCGATGTCTTGAATACGGTCACCTCTCCAGGGACTGCAAAAGCGATGATCGGTCTGAACGCTGTTTCAGGTGTGGTGAAAAGGGGCACATGGCCAAAAATTGCTCCTCAGAGCCCAAATGCATGCTCTGCAAAGGAAGTGGAAACAGCACCAAACATAGTACTGGAAGTTTCAGATGTCCTGCCTTCCAACTCGCGCTGCAAAACACGAAAAAACGAATATGAGGATCATCCAAATAAACCTCAACCATTGTGAAGCAGCCCAAGATCTTCTTACTCAGACGGTCCGTGAGTATAATGCAGACGTCGCGATTCTCAGCGAGCCTTACAAACAGCTGGACGAAAGTGTATGGACTGCAGACACTACAGGCAAAGCTGCGATATGGATATGTGGTAGGCGACCTTTTGAAGAGAAAACGGAGACACGCCAAGCAGGCTTTGTGTGGGCCAAGATAAACGGTGCATACTTCTTCAGCTGCTACGCGCCTCCTAGCCTTACCCAAGAAGAATATGAAAGCCTAGTTGACAATGTCGCAAGCTGTGCGATAGGCAAAGCCCCACTCGTTATTGCGGGTGACTTCAACGCGTGGGCGGTAGAATGGGGCTCGCGCAGTACAAACACTAGGGGAAATGCCCTACTACAGGCGTTCGCATCACTGAATATTGTTCTCGCGAATTCTGGAAACAAGCTAACCTTTTGCAAGAACGGGAGAGGATCCATTATAGACATCACCTTCATAAGCCCATCCCTGGCACCGAATCTATCGTGGAAAGTATGCCCTGAGTACACGCATAGTGATCATCAGGCAATCAAATATGAGGTACAGACTGGTGGAAACAGTCGAGCACCAAGAAGACAATCACAGCAAAGAGGATGGAAACCACAATCGCTAGATGTTGACCTACTACAGTTGATGATGGATGAGGTATCAACAAGTGGATCAGCCGCTGACAAGGCAAAACAACTCATAGATGGACTGAAAAGAGCCTGCGACGCATCAATGCAACGGAAACAAACTGGCAATTTACACAGGCCACCAGTATATTGGTGGAATGAGGAGATAGCCACACTGCGTGCAGAGTGCCATCGAGCAAGGCGATTGTACCAGCGTTCCAGGGGGAATAGTAACCACCAGGTACTTCAAGAGAGGTTTACATCTATGAGAAGATGTCTTAAGAATGCCATCCGAGCGAGCAAAAAGAGAAGCTTTATCGAGTTATGCAACGAGGCCGATCAAAACCCATGGGGCAAAGCCTACCAAGTCGTAATGCAGAGACTGAATGGTGGTCGAAAACCCCCACCCACGTCTGCAGCTTTCTTACAAACTGTGGTTTCAGTTCTGTTCCCGCAACACCAAGGGGAAGCGGAAACTATGGAGGGAGGTAACGCAGCAACGAGCCACCCGATCCCTCCTGTGACACCGGAAGAAGTCCTACGCATTTGCGGTAAAATTGGGGACAAAAAAGCGCTGGGCGTCGACGGCTTTCCCAACATTGCCCTTAAGGCAGCAATAAGAAGATGCCCAGATATATTTGCAGACACTTACTATGCGTGTTTAAAGGAAGGAGTATTCCCAAACCAGTGGAAGAAGCAAAAACTGGTCTTAATACCAAAGGGAAAGAAACCCCCACAGGACCCCTCATCGTATAGACCATTGTGCATGTTGGATACCATGGGGAAAATACTAGAGCGCATCATTAGCGATAGACTGGAACGTGCGATTGTTGATGCTGGAGGACTCGCAGATCATCAATATGGTTTTCGAAAGGGACGTTCCACAATCGACGCTATTGATGAAACCGTCAGCACAGCGAGGAAAGCCATCCAAGGAGCACGATGGAAGCACGGCAGTAAGAAGTACTGCGCCATCATCACGTTAGACGTTAAAAATGCATTTAACACCGCGAACTGGAGAAATATCGTGCAGGCACTCACCGCCAAAAGAGTGCCAGAATATCTTCAAAAAATATTGATTGATTATTTTCGCAATAGAGTACTGTTTTACGACACCGACAATGGTACAAAACGCTACATACTGACAGGTGGCGTTCCTCAAGGCTCTGTACTGGGTCCACCGCTGTGGAACCTTATGTACGATGATGTTCTTAGACTGCGAATCCCAAGGTCATCAAAAATAATTGGTTTTGCTGACGACATAGCCATAGTTGTAGCAGCAAAACTCATAGAAGAAGTGGAGCACGACTGCAATGAAGCTATAAGGACCGTCCGAGACTGGCTTACAAGTATGAGTCTAAAGCTTGCGGAGGAAAAGACGGAAGTAATACTAATAAGTAGCAGAAAAGTTATGGAGACTATAACGGTAACTGTCGGTGACCACGTCATAGTTTCCAAGCCAGAACTAAAATACCTTGGCATAGTCATAGATGCACGACTGACCTTTAAACAACACCTACAGTACGCAGCTGAAAAGGCAGCAAAGGCAACCGCTGCCCTGGCAAGGATGATGCCGAATATTGGTGGGCCGCGATATAGGAAAAGACTGCTGCTAGCAAAAGTGGCGACGTCAATTATGCTGTATGGGTCCCAAATATGGGCCAGTGCTATGCAAACAAAAACATACAGAAGAACAATGGAGGCAGCGTACCGAACCAGTGCTCTGCGGGTAAGCAGCTCTTTCCGAACGACGTCCTATGAAGCAGCGTTAGTGGTGGCTGGTATGGTGCCAATAGACCTACTAGCACAAGAAGCACAGGAGAAATACCTCGCCAACAAACAAACGGCGAGACTAGCGACAATGCCAACAGATAGCCAGACTCCACCAAGGACAAAAAGTCTACGAATTTGGCAACAGAGATGGGATAGCTCTGAAAAAGGACGCTGGACTCATAAGATTATACCCAACATCGAAGTGTGGATCGCCAGAAAACATGGAGATTTAAACTTCTATCTGACGCAGGTTCTTACAGGACACGGATGCTTTAGAGCATATCTTCACAGGTTTGGATACGACGACAACCCAGTTTGTCCAACCTGCCCGGGAGCAGTTGAAGACGTTGAACATATCATGTTCCATTGTCTGCGGTATGAAGCAGAATGGCAGCTAGTGGCGCAGAGACTGGGGGAAGTATTAACACCTGAAAACATGATTAAGCACATGATAAGCTCGGAAGAGAGTTGGAATGCGATTAGTGACGTAGCGGCGATCATTATGTTGAAGCAGCGACAAGAGGAGCGTCAGCGGAATGCAGTGCAAGGGCATGAAACTGCAAATATAAACGACTAGCGAAGTACAGCTTTCGAGCTAACCAGCCCCGCGAAGTAATACCTAACGGCGGTTCCGCGGGGAGAGTGGTTGAAGTGTGCAGGGTGTGGTTTAGCACGTAGGCGTACTCCTGACATCGATTATTCAGGTTTGCGAATCGTGCATACTAGTAGCACGGGTTACTAGTATCTTTAGAAGATTACACATCCTTTGGCGCTTTACATAAAAAAAAAAAAAAAAACATACATATTCTCGCGCCAATAGAAAAAAAAAAACAAAGAAGAGAGTTGGATAAAGCTAGAAACAACATAGACCACGGACAGAAAAATACAGAAAAGATGAAGAAACAGATGAGGAAGAGAGAAAGAAAGGGTTAGGCCAATTTTCTTGCACCAGTCAGCAATAAGGTTGAGTGACCTCTGGAGGAGATCTCAGATTGTTTCTTCAAATTTACCTCTGATTAGGAACGCAATGTCATCGGCGTATTCTTGGACATAGAACCCGGCATTGCTGAGCATATTTAACAGCTCATTCACTATGGTGGAAGATAGCAGGAGGGAGGGAACACGACCCTAGGGGCAAGCGTTTGCGTCCTTAACGCTGATCCTGTCACTGCCTAGTGTTGTATTAATATTTCTACCGTTAAGCATGTGCTTTACCCATTTACATGCAGGATTTTTTTGCGTTCTGGATGCACCTATACATCTGCGTATTTCCCATGTTGTCAAAAGCTCCTTCGATGGCAAGGAAGTAGCCCACCGTCATTTCTCAGCTCTGTCAATCTATGCGGGAAATTCCTCAAGAATGTTAATATTACTAATTCCGAGTACGAGTAGATTTTCTTTTTCAGTTTTTCCTCAGTATGGGGTATGGGTAGAGAGGTAAGTTTAATAACATATGATTGGTGTTTACTCCCTGGATTCACTAATTTGTGGGTTTCTCGAAATTAACCTCAGTGCCAATTATATGGTCCAGCTTTGTTGGTTCCTGTAGTATGCTTCCCTGACCTAACACCTCAGTGCTCCCACAATAATAAATATTATGGTCACCACAAGGATCTTTTGCCAGAATTCCCGTCCATCTGTGTGACAATAGACTTAGCAATCTAATTATTCTTCAACTAGCCACTTGTTCTGCTTGGTTAGCTTAGAATTTAGTTAGCTTAGCATACTTATAACAAATTACTTAATTACATGATTTATTTGCTTCCATTAAATTATTATTATTAAAAAAAATTCTTCAACATTTCTTAGTGTTTACAAATTGGTAAATTAACATCGATAAAAAAATTAAGTTCAATCATTGAACCCAAGATTAAAAAGCCCACATACATCACTGTGCATGCAACCCCAATTTTCCAATCTAAACGAAACTTATTTGCAGCAAATGCAATATAGAGGCCAAATAATGTTGCCAGTAGCGAAATGGCTGAATATGTGAGTCCTGATGAGTTAAGCACTACCCACTGTTCACCAGGGATTGTTGGGAAGAAATATGATTTTACAAACCATGGCAGACCTAAGCACAGCAAAATGTCAAACGTATTCGAACCAATCGAGTTGCTGATTCCCATTGCACCGTGTCCTTGATTTGTGACAATAACACTGGAAACAGCTTCAGGAACACTCATGCCGGCAGCAAGGATTGTAAGTCCCATAACGGAATCGGGTATATTTAGTGTATCACCTGTAAAAAATACGATAAATTAAATAGATTTAAAATGTTGACACAATTATAAATATTTGCTGATTTGTTCAATTGCTAAGAGCACGCTAAAAGCTCTCCTAAATGTTAATTTTCCGATTTTATAAAAGCAGTGATATCATATACGGCCACCAGAAATATCGTATACCAGAATCAATGGGGACAGTTATCAATCGAAAAATTGCTGAATCAGCGCACGCGTCGATTATTCAATAACATAAAAGTGCAGAATCAGCGCACGCGCTGATTATTCAATGCATATGCAGCGGATATGCATCATCTATCCGTCTGCATGCTGACACTGTGAAATTTATGAAAAATGTATTTTCCCATAATGTATTTTGCCTATAAATAGAACCGTAAGCTCAATTGTACTTTAGATTTAGTTTGGCAGTAAATAAAGCGAGACACTTGTCTCTATTAAAAAATATATTTTTTTTATTAATAATTAACGCAAGTTAATAACTGGCGCCCGAGCAGGGACATGCGTTTAAGTCCATAAGAACAACGTGTGTCATTAAATAAGCTAACCGTCGGAACAGCTAAGAACCGTGAAAAATAATAGACTTTGTCGCGAGTGTTTACCGTTAGAACAACGCCGAATTACAGACATTGTCGCGAGTGTTAACTGTTAGAACAATAACAGATATTTCCGCGGGTGTTAACCATTAGAACAACGCCGAATAACTTTGTCGTGAGTGTTAACCGTTAGAACAACGCTGAATAATAGACATTGTCGTGGGTGTTACCCGTAAAGGAAAATATAATACAGTGCCGCGAGTGTACCCGCAGATAACACAGTATTTTTTGTAAGACAGTGTCAGTGCGTGAGTGATTTCGTACCATTAGTAGGCCTTAATAAAGCCAAAAATATTAATAAGGACAAATACGGATCATCCGAGAAGAGAACATTCCAAACATCGCCAAATACTGCTGAACGAGATCTCAAAACCAGGATGAAAATAACAGCCATACTCTTGTGAGTACAATTTTCATTACGATATTATCTTAAGAACGTACAAATCTAAATATATAAAAATCGTTGTGTGAAAGCATAATTTTCAAGCAAGTTAACAGAACTAAAATTAATAAGAGAAAATTATAAAAAAGGGTTATTTTAAAAACTAAAATATACAAAACGAAAAATGGACGCCATGCAAGATGCGATTCGCCAGTTAACTAGGTGCAATGAATGCTCAAATCGAGCTTGTAAAAAGAATAGAAGTTAGAATAGCTGCATTGGAAACTCAAGTTTCCAGCAACATAGATCCAAATCGAAATAATCCTGAAATCGCACTTACCGAACAGGATCTTAAGGAGATAAGTAAACTCCCGGATAGCGTCAGAGAACTGCAAGTTTTTGACGGCAATCCAACACAATATCTTTCCTGGATACATACAGTAGAAAATATACTTAGGGACTATGAAATAGTTCGCCATAAGCCAATTTATAGGTCAATACTTCAAAGTATTAGACAAAAAATTAGGGGACACGCCGATACGGCCCTTATATCATACAATTTATTTGATGAAGACTGGTCATCAATCAAAAAGTGCCTGTCTCTCCATTACGCCGATAAGAGAGATATAAGGACACTCGAACACCAACTAAACACCATGTCACAAAAAGGTTCGACACTCGACGAATTCTATGCGAGTGTCAATCACCACCTTTCTTTGATTATAAACAAAATAAAAGCTGAAGACTATTCAGCAGAAACTGTAAAAGCACTCACCGAAAACTATAGAAATCGTTCTCTCGATGTATTTATAAGAGGTTTGAACGGTGACCTTTCTAGAATGCTCATTATTCAAAAACCACAGACCTTACCAGAGGCATACACTTCTTGTCTAGAAGTGCAAAATCTTAATTTCAGAAATGTCTCAATATATAAAAGGGACACGACAAATACTGTTTCAGCCCCTATAAACCAAATATTTACCAGCCAACGAGAGCTTAACAGGCACCTTTTACCTCCAAAACCTCTACCAATACAACAAAAGATCAAAGCTTACAACATACAGCATAATAAACAGTACCAACGAGACTCTCCCGCTCCAGCCAGACCATCCAAGCCTGTAGAGCGAATGGATGTAGATAGATCTGTCCAGACAAGACAGGTCAATTACATGAATAGACCAGCAAACCAACCCAATCACTATCACTCCAAGCGAGAAAACAACTCGGATAATTACCGTTCAAAACAGCAAAGGATTTTCAATATCGTTACGAAGCAGGAAGAAGAAGACCAAAGAGAGGACTACGATGAAGTGGAAGAATACTTACAAACGTATAATCAAGTGGAAGAAGAAAAAGAGGAAGAAGAACATCAGTCTGAGGCAAATTTTATGACAGATGCCTCTCTAGCATTCCATACCTAGAGTATGGAACAAATCAAGGTAAAGTGTTGAAATTCCTGGTTGATACGGGGGCGAATAAAAATTTCATCAGCTCTTCTCTTGGTAAAAATGCCGTCCACGTTAAAAAACCATTTCAAATTCAATCTGCAGGTGGAGAAATAACTATCGAACGAAAAGTAAGCGGCAAGTTTTTCAAAAGTATAGGCAACAATACTACCTTAGACTTTTTTGTTCTGCCAGGCTTGAAGTCTTTTGACGGAATTATTGGTGATGACGCTTTAAAACAACTGGAAGCCGTCATAGACAGAAAGAACAATATACTTACTATAAGCCCAAACATAAAAATACAACTAAAGGAAAAACAATCAACCCAGGTATACAATATAGAAATTTTGCCCGAAAAAACAAGAAAAGCCCTTCAACTTATCATGAAAAGACATAGTAAAATCTTTGGTCCAATCAACGACCACGAAGTGATAGATACCAATGTAAAAGCGGAGATAAAAACAACCACGGATGAACCGATATATACAAAATCTTACCCCTATCCTGTGAACCTGAGGACAGAAGTGGAAAACAAATAAAAAAGCTATTGGAAGATGGCATCATAAGACATTCAAAAAGCCCGTACAATTCTCCTCTTTGGGTAGTTCCAAAGAAGATGGACGCCTCCGGAGAAAGGAAATTCAGAATAGTGATAGATTACAAACGTATCAACGCCGTCACAATACCTGATACGTATCCGATTCCGGATATTTCCAATACAATAGCCAGTTTAGGAAAATCAAAGTATTTTACAACCCTTGACCTTACGTCAGGGTTTCACCAAATTAAAATGAAAAGCTCAGATATACCAAAAACGGCATTCTCCACGATGAATGGCAAGTATGAATTTACTAGGCTTCCATTCGGTCTAAAGAATGCCCCGGCCATTTTTCAACGGACAATAGACAATGTTTTGCATAAGGAGATAGAGAAGATTTGCTTTGTGTATATAGATGATATTGTTATACTCGGAGAAGATGAGGAGAGACACCTCAAAAATATTGAAACTATATTTACAAAGCTAGAACAGGCAAACCGCAGAGTTAACTTGGATAAAACGGTGTTCCTAAAAAAAGAGACGGAATTTCTGGGATATCTGATAACAAGTGAAGGCATTAAGCCTGACCCCAGAAAAATACAGGCAATAAAAAAAATTCGACCACCAGAAAACCTCAAAGAACTCAAAGGATTTCTTGGCCTTGCCTCCTACTACAGAAGATTCATAAAAGACTTTGCAAAAATAGCAAAGCCCTTGACGAATCTTACCAGGGGAGAGAAGGCTCAAATTAGAGCCAACCAATCAAAAAAAGTTAAGATAAAATTAAACTGCGAGGAGCTCAGATCATTTAACAATTTAAAAGAACTTCGAACATCCTCAGAAATACTAATTTTCCCTGATTTCGATCGACCTTTTATTTTGACAACCGACGCTTCAAATACAGCAATCGGTGCGGTATTATCCCAAGGGGATATCGGAAAAGATAGGCCAATCACTTATGTCTCCAGGTCGCTCAGTCAAACTGAAGAGCATTACGCTACTAATGAGAAAGAGATGCTAGCGATTGTCTGGGCATTAGACAATTTAAGGAACTATTTGTATGGAGCCAAGAAGATTAAGATATTGACCGACCACCAGCCCTTGACATTTGCTCTTAGCAGCAGAAATACTAATGCAAAGCTTAAAAGGTGGAAGGCGAGAATCGAGGAGTATAATTATGAACTAGTCTACAAACCAGGAAAAACATATTTAGTGGCTGATGCGTTATCAAGACTAAAAACAGAAGTAAACAATTTAACTTCCTCTAGCGCAGCAACAATGCATAGTGCAGAAGAGGACAGCTCAGAATTAATTCCTCACTGCGAAGCTCCATTAAACGTATTTAAAAATCAAATAATCTTCAAGGTAGGAACCGAAATGTGCATTTATGAGGAACATCACCCAAACTACCATCGACATTACATCGGGTTACTAACATTAAACAAGGAAAACCTTATAAAAGTACTGAAGGAGAAACTTAACCCTAATATCCTCAACGGCATCAAAATTCCCGAAGAGCATATCCAGCTACTACAGGAGATCTACAAGGAAAACTTTAACAAATCCAAAATTCGCATATCACAAAGGATAGTACAGGACTTGGCAAATGAAAACAACCAATTACGAGTCATCCAAGAGGAACACAGTAGGGCTCATCGAAATCACAAGGAAAATAAAGATCAAATACTAGAAAAATATTACTTCCCAAGAATGAGTAACCTAATTAAAAAATACACCAGGAAATGTGATGTATGCAACTCTAACAAATATGACCGCCATCCTTTAAAGCCGGAATTTCAAGAAACCCCTATTCCCACCTATCCTTCAGAAATTTTGCATATAGACCTCTTTGAAATAGATCACCAGAAATATATCACTTGCATTGACAAATTTACTAAATTTACGAAATTTTTCCACATCAAAGAAAAATCCGCATTGTACTTGAGATCTAAAATAATAAAAGTTCTGCATTATTTTTCGGTACCCAAAATCTTAGTCATGGACAACGAGAGTAGTTTCATCAGTCCTATAATTGCAAATTACATTAAAACGCTAGGAGTTCAAATATATTTAACACCAACACAAAAAAGCGAGGTTAACGGCACAATCGAAAGGGTCCATTCGACAATAATCGAAATGACCAGGTGCTTGAGGAAAGAATACCCTGACTTCACTACAAAGGAACTGATAAACATCGCAGTTGATCGATACAACAACTCAATACACTCTGTTACTAAGAGAAAGCCAAGCCATGTATTTTTGGGCAAAATTCAAAGGATTAACTACAAAAACTTAATCGATTTCCAGGAAAAGGTGAACGAAGATTTAACAGAGCTCATCCGTAAAAATCAAAGGAAAAAGATCAGCAGACGAAACCGCAACAGGAGCAAACCTAGGACATATCAGCAAGGAGAAACAGTTTTTGCAGCTGTCAAGCGCCGTGACGGAAAAAGAAAGCCTCCATTCACAAAAGAAAAAGTTCTTAGTGATAATCGAGTGACAATTGTAACTGAAAACGGGAAAAGAATTCATAAAAGTCAGCTTAAAAATATAAACCAGTAACAAAATACTATTTTCTTCCCATTTTAGGTCGATTATAGGATTGACCACAGCCGTCCTGAATATTTTTGAATACAACACTCCCTTAATTACAATAAAACAAGGAACCGGAAAAATCATAAATGGTAATTTTAAATTGGTACACGTAATAAACCTTACATCCTACGATGAAATCTTCAGCACTCTTACACCTATAATAGAAAAACGAATAAACAAAACTAGCTTACTAAGGCCTCAAATTCTCTACCAACTTCATCAGATCGAAGAATTACTAGAAAAATTACATGGAAAAGTATTAAGAAAAGCGAGATCGATAAACTGGATTGGATCCGCGTGGAAATGGATCGCTGGCTCACCAGATGCCACAGACTGGGACAGTCTTCTAAGAACTCAAAACGTCATAATCGAAAACAATAACAATCAGTACCAAATCAATAAACGCATTACCGAGGTAACTCAAGGAATTTTGGACAATTATAATAAGATCATTCAAAAAATCGATAGCACAGGAATTGACCAATACGAACAGATGTTATATAACAAGCTTTCCATAATCAAAGACGAAGTCAACGAAATCGTCCTAGCCGTCCAGTTGGCTAAAAAAGGAATCATCAACACCAACCTTTTGAATAAAGCGGAAATTCAGAAGAAACTTGCACAGATGGAAACCCTTCCATATAGCAATGAGGTCGAGGCTATAGAATACGCAGAACCAATAGTACTACAAAAAAGCTCAATTTTACTATATGCTTTAGCATTACCTAAAACAAAAACAAAAGAATTTAATCATCTTCTAATCAGATCCACAGTGAAAGACAATAAAAAAATACATCTGGGGACCAATGAACTACTTATAAATCATGAAGAGCAGTATGGAATCAAGGAACGTTGCACTAAAATCCGTGACATAATAGTATGCCGAGACAACCAGCTTCAAAAACTATCTTCAGACCATTGCGTCAGTCAGCTGTTAAGAGGAGTGAGTGCCAAATGTGATCACCAGTTCTGTAGGAAAGAGGTTGTGGAACTCATCAACGATAACACCATCTTTTTGACCAATTTCTATGGAATCTTAAGGCATCAGAACGAGACAAAAACTCTGAATGGAACCTTCCTAGTACAGTTCAACAATGACTCCATCACTATCAACGATCAGGAGTACTCAAATGAAGAAGTCACTACGTACCAGATATTACCACCGATTCTTCAGGCTAACCTGACAGTAAAGGATATAAAATTAGATCTTGAATACTTACATAGCTTACACCTAGATAACATTAAAAAGTTACATACATTTTCTTTAATTAATAACGTTTCAATCATTGCAGATGTTATCATCTTTGTTTCTATCATTATAGTTGTAACTTTGCTTGTTAGATGTAGTTATAAGAGGGAAGAAAAGCAGCTCCAAATAAGGCTATCAACGGCAGCACCACAGGTGAATGACCTTTTGCCACAACCCATAAAACTCAACTTCTGATCTACGCACGCGCTGATTATTCAATGCATATGCAGCGGATATGGATCATCTATCCGTCTGCATGCTGACACTGTGAAATTTATGAAAAATGTATTTTCCCATAATGTATTTTGCCTATAAATAGAACCGTAAGCTCAATTGTACTTTAGATTTAGTTTGGCAGTAAATAAAGCGAGACACTTGTCTCTATTTAAAAATAAATTTTTTTTATTAATAAATTAACGCAAGTTAATAACTGGACCGATAAAACCGGCAATATGATTCTTACTTACATACTTAGGTGGCGCTACAGTTCGGGCTGAACCTGGGCCTCAACCAGCAAGCGTCTCCAGTTAGGCCGGTCCTTAGCTAACTGCCTCCAGTTGCGCACTCCAAGTTGGTTAAGTAACCCTTCTACTTCTATTCTTAGCTGTGTTCTTCGCGGAAAAACTTTCGTTCACATAGATTGTGCTTAAGACGAATGTAAATTAACTTATCAAGAGACAAGGTATTCCCAAGTACTGAGTTGAAATGGGACTACACCAGGTTGTAATCACAATAGGCGATGTGTTTGAAATCAAGAAATCAAGAAGTCAGTCGCAGGTTCGTAGATATCGAAATGGCTTTGAACAATGTAAAAACTCAAAAAATAGTGGATGCACTCTTGGCATACCGTAAAAAACAAATAAATAATTGGCTAGTACACATGCTATTAAACTTCATTATCACAGCTTCACTAAGGAACGAAACAAAAAGGGGAATAGTTAGCACTTGGACACCACAGGGGGGATAACATTTTCTTTTCTATGAGTACTAACATTGGACAACCTTCTAAAAGCACTATGTGGAACCTGTGCAAAATGCGTACGTTATGCAGATGATCTCGCCGTATTAATAAGAGGAAAGCAGCTGGAGCTTATGCAAAACACACTCCGAATCATAAGGCAACGAGCAGAGGAGAGTGGATTAGAAGTAAATCCAAATAAAATGGAACAAAGGTTAGCAAAACTAATGACTTTCACATTACAAAACTAGGAGGAGCACAGCATCAAGTATAATATTGGAAAGGAAACTGACTTGGAGAAACAACCTGCAAAAGAAAGTTTTCAAAGCTTAAAAGCGTACTCGAAATGCAGGAGGGCATCGGGAAGGTCCACTGTACTGTACACATGAATGCTTAATAAAATCAATCATCTTTTTCGAAGTTGTATGGTGGCCAGTCACAAACAAAAATTATGCAAGCAATTTAAGAACAAAGGTGCAACGCATGCGCTACTTGGGTATAACAGTAGCACAATCCTCAACTCCAACCGTGGCCATGAAAGCGATTTTGAACGTTCTACCACTGCACCTAGAAGCGAAAAGAAATTTCCGCAGTAGAGTACCGAGTACCGGGGCATGAAACTATACCGAGTAATGAAAAGGCAGATAAACTAGCAAGGAAAGGAGCAGTAGCAGGGAAATGAATCCCGAAAGGACAATAGCAGTTCCTCTGACATCTATTAGAACGAAAATCAATCTAAAGATGCGTCAGAAGTTCAATAACTACTGACCGAAAGTAGATATGCGCAAATTGGCTATGCAGTAAAAGAATCGAGTAACAACACAGGACACAGGTAAGATTGATGGTGGGTGGGATGGTGGGACTTATATATAACGGGGCACATCAATCTTAACAAAAATAAAACAACAACAATCTGTACCAAACTACGAGGAGGAGGGGGAAGATGTAGAACAGTTCCTCGGTCACTGCCCTCCAACAACGAGGTTAAGACTGAAGATACTGTGGTCCTTAACGATACCGGGTCTAAGACACCTCAGAAAGAGAGGAATCAGTAGCATATTGGAATTTGCTTAGTAAATTAGACGAAAGTATGATAGGCCCAATGGAGGCATCACTGAAGAACACAAGCTCCCTCTCTAAAATCAACTAAACCAGTCTCAACTTTTCAGTCACCTACTTTGGGTGTTTACACGAGGCCTTTTGATTCATTGTGACTTAGTATATATTTTGGCGCTGCCTCTAATTTTTTTGTATATCGGTCGGTCTTAAAACAAGCCAGCCTGTACTTTTGATGAAGCATATTATGTTCCAGAGTGAAACTTGCGCCAAATCCTCCAGCTCTTCAAAAATTCTGTGTTCCATGTAGCAAAAGCGACGAATTTGAAGATTGGGACAAACACACAGCAAGTGCTTGATAGCTTAGATTTCTTTTCCTATGAAGTTCCTACAGCAATCAGGCGGCCATTGCACCTATGGGAGAATGCAGATCTAGTCCTCTTTTCGTTTTCTGTAGACTCTGGCTACTAAAACGGTGCTAAGGCGTCCAGTGTTGAACTACAAAACAAAGCGATGAGAAGCATTTTAAAATGTAATAGATATACACCAATCAGATGGATGCTGGATGCCCTTAAATGGTTAAGTATAAAACAAAGACTTGAACTAAATACACTTTTAGCTGTCTTTAAGGTTAAATACGGAGCCGCGCCAAGGTTTTTGACAAGGGGTGTCATACAGGTCGGAGAGGTGCAACCATACCCATTGCGCAATGCCAACAATTTCAGATTGTCTTTTCAAAATACAGCGACAGGTCAAAACACATTCATCTATAAGGGTCTTTGTCTTTTTAACACGCTACCTAACGACATAAAAAATGAAAATAATCTCAGGATTTTTAAAAGAAAATGCATTGATTTTGTTAAAACCTACACGTAATTTAGATGATTTTCAAATACAAATAAGTTAGCTGTTTTTTATACGTAATTATAATCTATTTTTATTTTTGAATCTTTGTATGAATTTTGAATTTTTGTATCTTGTACTGTTATTTTTATTAATGAATTTATATGTATTTATACTTAGAATGTAAAGCACAAAGTATTTAAAATACTAATAAAACTGTGGTGAATCAACAGCAAACCCACCGTCGGTCCAATTGCTTCCATTTTGGATGAGGGCTCTTCGGACGGGCTAGCTGTGGTTTCAGCCACAAAAAATGAAAATGAAAATGAACTCTGTCTTCTTAATGGCCGCTTTTTTTCATAGGCAGTCGAACTTTGAATTTTAATGCATCCCCAAAATTGTCAGAGTCGACGATGACACTCCTGAACATTCTTTCAGTAAATTTTATGCATGTCTAGCATCACTTAGTATGTGGTCAATTTAGTTAGCAATTCGATTATCTGGAAATATTGTAACCAAGTTATGCATCTGCATTATCGTTTTAAACGCCGCAGCATAATTGGTCGAAAGTTATTGTGTGCCGTCATGTCATAAAGGCTGTGCTTTCTACAAAAAATGTTATCCATCCAGGAGTTAGTAAAAATCTACCTTAGAGACTCTGGCAACATGCGTCAATAGGAGCGTACGTTTTCCGATCTATTCGTGAAAAGTATTTCATTTTACTAATGACTGCTGCGGCTGGCTTGGAAGTAACCCATTCTGCCGATCCAATTTTCTAGTAAATTGTCGATCGTGTGTGACTATATTTCGTGAATAGCTCGCTGAATACTTTCCTTATTAAAGATACTGCAAAGGCGTATATTTATAGGTGCTTCTTGATACAAGGATTTGAATAGCGCATAAGTAAACTGAAAAAAATACGGAGATCATTTCCTTAAGACTTCGCCAGCAAATTAGCCAAAAGTTGCCTCTCTAGACATCAGGATGTAATTAACAGTATGGAACATTAAACTGTCTTAAATGCTTCGTCAAGTTAGACATAATTAAGTATTGTTTAAATGTAAGGATGAAGTCTGGAGGACAACTAAAAGCGGTGTAAGTACTGCTATAGTAATACTACCCATACAAACGATAATAGATTAGGATAGGCAAAGTGACTGAGGTCATTAAAGAATGGTCTAGTACGCGGTGTCTAGCTTTGGCTAATGCCGGACATCCGTGTGGCTGCGTGCATGCCTTTTAGCCAGTGACCCGTTCTTATATTAAGTTCCACGCTCTGCATTTGTTAAATGCTGTTCAAAACTTTCGGGAAATGATGCATCAGCATCAGATTCGTCCGCTAAGGCTCTGCTTTTGGAGTAAGGTGCAAGAAGATTTTTCCCTTCACAAATCCTTCCCAGCAGATAATAATAGAAAAGTGGCAACGTCTGGCCAGTTCGGCAGCTCTTTTATTCACCTTTTTGTTCCTATGGCCAGGAACCCATCTTGAGAATCAGTCCATAACAAGCTTAGACGTAGTCTTGGTTAAACCAAGAGCATTAATCGTTTTGTTTGGAAAGAGGAAATCGCCGGACTGCGGGCAGAGTGCTACAGGCGCGGCGATTATACCAGCCGCGTACAAGAAGAAGGCAGAGGCAGCTTACAGAACCAACGACAATAGGAAGACTATTATTATCAGAGGCAACTCGACGGGAAAGGCTGAAAAGAGCTTGTCATGGACCAATTCAGTTTATGATAATCCTCTAGGCAGTTACATTGCATCTATTTTTCTAGCCGTCAAATTTATTTTAAATTATATTGACTAGCTACTTTTAGATTATAGAATTCCACATTTTATACGATTTCGATAATCTCAAGTCCTTTGAAGTCCAATTAACACTTGTTTAATTGCACAGCAATTACCGGCCACGAGCCATTCGTATACAAATTGTTGGTAAGTAATAGATTTGTCCACAACGATAAATGTGTAAAAATAGCGAATTACTTAATTCACTTGTACATACCGTTTAAACAAAAACGGAATTGTGAAGTATGTACATACATAATACGTCTCAATCTCAAGGGTTTGATTAAGGTATGTCATACTCTTATTTGTGAAGTGCTCGAATCCATTTTGAATGCATACTCTAAACGCTTATCACAAATTTATTATTTTTGGCATGCAGTATCGATTGTAAATCTGAAGCGATTAAATTTAATTTACGAATTTTTTTTAACACAAATATACATACATACATATGTTAATCTCAATCTGCTTAGGTAATGTAGAATAGTTTGAAGGCGTACGATAATCATATTATTTTTTTGATTGATAATATAAGTACTCTTAGGTATGTACATACATGGCTCAGGAATCACACCTGCATGGGGTAAAGTTTAGGCACTATCTTAACTGGTCGCATATACATACATAAATAAATATAAATATAATTGTCAGCAAATTTAACGTACGTTCATGACATATTAAGGATTTGTGTTGGCGCAGTATTCTCTGGTATGATATGACTTCCTGGCCTTGTTATCGGTATATAAATTGTTCTTTAACCTCGGGGCAGTGATCATTTTCAAATAAATACTAAAACTTGGCGCAACAGGCCGTATGTGGTCTAGAGTCTAGTGTTGTGCGTGTTATATTTTTCACACAGATGGAAGATACTTAAAGTTTAAGGTGGGACCCTGGAAAAACGTCTTGGTGTTTTCTGCGATTCGAATCCAACGCACTAACCTCTGATACACGGCGTAAACAATAATAAGATAATTTTCTAAGAGTATTAATATCTCTCCAATATTCAACGATTTTACCACATCAGATGAAAGTCATTCTAATGGACTAAAACATCACAAGGTAAGAGTCATCAGTGGCGTGTAAGGTAAGCCATTGCACCACCACTAGTATATGTACAGTACTCCGCCAAAAAATCACGAAGACAGTACCGTAAAGAAATGCAATACGCAAGTATAATCACTACAACTGTATCATCATTAGTGTGCATAGCGGCATTTATAGTGCTGAAATTCCCCTGAAACACCATAGTGGAAATTCTCCTGAGTGGCAAGAACAGAACAAATATCATACAATAAAAACAATGGACGATATGTATCAACTGGACAACAACTACCATAGTTTGCAAAAAAAGAATAAAACCATGGAAGTGTTCATAATTTTTTTAAGGAGGCCTGTATGCTCAATCGTGAATAGCTAAATCCCGGAGAACTATCTCAGCTTAGCATACCTAACGAAAGCAGAGTTGCTTAATAATAATAATAATTTATTTTTCCTTTAATAGTTAAACATTTACATTCTTTCTTTTTTTGAATTAGCACAGCTTGCACAGAGATATGGTAATTCCTACCTTACTACTGAAAAGTACAATTGATTTTTGAATGCATTACTTATTAACAGGAAAATTAGAGGAAAAAACTATAAGAAAAACCTCCATATAAGAAGCATCAAAAAAAAAAAAAAAAAAAAGAGAAGAAGCTTTGCAGAAGATAAATAAGCATGTGAATACTTAAAGTAAATAATAAAAAATATATAAATAAATAAATAAATGCATAAATAAATAAATAAACAGGTAAATAAATTAAAAATAATAATTAAACTAGCTTAGACGAATTTAACAAGGTAACACAAATGAAGATAAAAATAGTAGACTTTATGCACAAATAAATAAATAAATAAATTAAAAAGTAAATAAATAAATTAACAAGTAAATAAGCAAAATTAACAAGTAAATAAATAAATTAATAAATAAGAATATAAATTAAATAAAGGAAATAAATAAATTAACAAGTAACTAAATAAATTAACAAGTAAATAAGCAAAATTAACAAGTAAATAAATAAATTAATAAATAAGAATATAAATTAAATAAAGGAAATAAATAGATTAACAATAAAGTAAATAAATTATGAAAAATAGAATATTGAAATCAAATGAAGACAAAAATACAAATTCATAAAAAGAAGGCAATAATTATAATAGTTCTAGTTCATTGACTAGATGATTTTCTCAGAGTTGCTTAACATATGTAAAAAAACTTGTAAAAAACGCGCATTACGTCGAAACAGGTGCAATGGAAACAACTTTAGTAAGACCTAAAGTCATTTATGCCAATTATGCAATATCAGTTGAAGCTTTACACTGCGTAAAATGAGAGCAATTACTATCTTTTATGGCTTCTTAGACTGAAAAAAATACGTCAATAATTTATAAAGAGCATGTATGAATGATAGACGTTAGTTTCTAGCTTCTTAACGAGCGTCTGCAAGTAGAAGGAGCATAGAGATTCTAGACATCTGGGCCAGAAAATTTAGATTGGGGGTTACCTCCCAAAAAACTGAGCTGTACTGTTTAAAAACAAGAGAATGGCTCCTCAGTTTAGAACATCATTCTGCTGAAAATATGAATGAACAAGATTATGATTTTTTGCACAAAATTATTGTGTGTGATGTGATGAGGCTTGTTTCCATTTGTCTGGGTACGTAAACAAACAAAACAGGCACATCTGGGGCTCCGAAAACCAAAAGCATTAGTGGAACAACCTCTCCATCCACAACGAGTGACAGTTTGGTGGGGTTTTAGGGCTAGCGGTATCATTGAAAGTATTACGTTACCGAACAATGCTAATTGAATTATTTCTACCTGAAATTAATTCTATGGACGTAGACGACGTTTATTTTTAGCAGAAGGGCGTTACGCTCTATTGCGTAACAAATATCCTGGGCGTGTGATTTCTCGAAATGGAGACCGAGATCGTGCGAATTAATACCATTAGATTTTTTTTCTTTAGGGCTACGATTCATTCACTAAAAGAAATTACCAGAGCTGTTATTTGCAAAATACAGCCGCAATTTTGCGAAAACGTGAAGAAAAATTTCATCAAAAGAATCACTATTTGTAGACAGAGTCGAGGCGTACATTTGGCAGATATTGTATTCCAAGGTTTGTACTTTAAACTAAAATAAAAATACCACCACTTTTCATAAAAAAGTAGAAAGATTATCCTACTTTATTGTATATGGAACTGTGCCCCTCGACCGTTGATTTAAACTAACAAGACTACTTCTTATGAACCAATTTCAACCGATCTAAGTCCAGCCAAAGTTAATATCATGGACAAACGGTCTTTGATGCCAGGTGTCTGATGTAGAGACATCAAACCAATGGTGCAGTGGTCTAAGGCACTTTGGATGACTACATTCATCTACATATGTGCTACGTAACTTTTAATGTAAATTAGAAATTCGTACAGAGGACATGTTCTCCTCCTCTGTGTGCTTATATTTTATAGTGAAGGATGTAAGAAAGTACT
This sequence comes from Blera fallax, assembly GCA_946965025.1. NCBI lineage: Eukaryota > Metazoa > Arthropoda > Insecta > Diptera > Syrphidae > Blera > Blera fallax. The sequence continues at coordinate 21,564,050 of OX337248.1, read as the reverse complement.
CACCAGTAATAGTTATTAAATATGCCACCACGTAAGATATCGCACCAATCCATGCCACAGACATTGCAAAAGTTACAAATCGCAAATTCGGATGCCGTCGACTATCGGGCATTGTAATCCACAGCAGTAGTGTCATAGGCCACCTTAGAAGATAAATTAAAGTATAGGTACCACGACGATGCCAAGGATCATCTGCATAGTCTACGAATGACTGGATTGTAGTAGCACTTTTCTTTGCTTTGTAAAGGAAAAGATTACACTTACCACTATCATCACTGTCAATACTTTCTGTAATTGATGTCTTTTCATCGCATTTTCTGGCTCCCAATATTTCCACGTCGTATGATGAACTGGGCCGTAGGTCCTTTTCAGATGGTCCTTTACCCAGAAGTGGACTAATTTCAGTAACCTGACAAAATGGACGAACTCGCGACTCCCGTCTAACTTTTGAGATCAATTTTCGCGCTTTTCGAGCCATCGCGTCGTTCCAATACATTGCTGAATTTTATCACGTTAGACGCACTTCTACTTCGAGGTGTAATATCTCACCTGATATATAGAAAAAGTATGCCAACACCAAAAACAAAGCCTCATACCACATCACAATACCATCGTAAAGAGTACTAATCAAACCTAAGACTGCTACACAATACATCAAACAATCCCGAGTGACTGGCCACCAATCCAAGCTGATTATCTACCAATAGAGGAACACTAACATATAGTAGACCGAGTAGTCATTAATTTGTTGTCTAATAAACCTTTCCCGCAAAAAGACCACAGCATGCTGGCACAGCTAAAATATTGAACACAGCAGAACCAACTATAGTTCCAACGCCAATATCACCTTTTGTTACAAACGTGCCCACACAGTTTATGAACAGTTCTGGGCTTGAGGTAACAGCTGCCATGAAAGTTGCACCGGCTACATCTTCTTGCATTTTCAGTCCTTAAAAGTAACAAGCGAAAAGACTAGATACATAAATAAATATAGAACCCACTGAAAGTCACTTACTTAAGCACATCTGTTCAATTGCGGGAACAAAGTAATCGTCACAAATTACTGCGAGGCACCAAAAGCAGTAGCAAGCCAGTAGAATATGGATCAAGATCCAGCCATGTTGCCGTTGAGACCTAGTAAGACCATCCGGTGGAAATTCATTGATCGCAGGTGAAGTACAATTTTTGGGATTTGCAATGGATTCTGGCGAAGTAACAGTAAATGGGTCGTAGTCATCGTTCGTAGTCTTTTTCAGAAAGGATTCAACACTTAAAGGCTCAAATGGTTCAGGAACGGATGTAATTAGAAGATCAAGTGGTATGCTGAGCAGTTTACGAGCATGTCGGCTTTCCACAGCTGAAAGGAAAGTTATAATTTTAACGGTTTTTTTAAAATTCACTAGTATTTATAATAAAAGGAAAAGGGTCAAGTCTAATTCGTTCACTAACAACTGCGTTCCAAAATCGTATTTCGGAGAATTAGATTTATGTTCTATAAAAGCTAATCCTTGGTAATCAGTAGTCCAAGGTAAAGTTTTCAAATACAAACTTCATTCAAATGGGAAAGCCAATTTAGTAGAATATTTCAGTAGAGCGTATGTACCATCACCATGATATGGGCAAAAGGAGGAAGAAAGCATGCCTTTCAATTGGAAGATCAGTTCTATATGCCCCATCTTCAATAAAGGCGATCCTATATCTTGTTAGAGCTATAGGTATTGATACATTTGCCTGTTACATGTTGTTTCCAAGTTCTTCCTATCTAGGATAATGTTGAAGTTTTTCTGCGTCTCACGTATTGCCTCAGCGCTGCTTCTAGCCCGCCAGATCGACTATCGACAACATTTTCATACTCAGAATTTCAAGACAAAAATCACTAGGAAACTAATGCTGCAACGGTTTGATAAGATAACTGGGTTCATAACTCCTAACTTTGAAGACAAAACTGATGATCTATAGAAGACTGGACCTGCAAGTGGTGCATAATAAGTAGTAGGGCAAGCAGATCTTAAACTTCTTCGTCGGATGTTCGGTCTTGTATGCGAAGAAAGTTTTATGAGACCTTTATTAGACCTAAGTTAGAGTATAATGCTCCAATTTAATAAAGTGCACCATATTACGCTTGCTAGATAGGAGCCAATATCACGCGATAAAGCATACATGAGAGATGAATATTACGAGCAATATTGTTTCTCCTGAACACCGCCCTAATGCCTCCTACCTATGTATCTCTGTTTTCCGATATTTTCACCGAAAGTGCTCTTTGCATGGCTACTAGTTCGAATGGTCATCAGTTTACCCTAAAGCCCACCATAGGACGTTCCGTGAAATGTATAGATTCTTTCATTAACCACACATCAAGTATGTGAAATACTCTTCCAAACTGGAAGCATTGCAGATACGGTAAAGCCTGTGCATCATCGGGGCATCCATTCAGTCAAAAATAATGGTACTGTAAGTGAAAGTATGACCGAATATCGGGAATTTTCGATTTGTTGGCATTGGCTTTTAGTGGGTTTTCACCAACATCTGGCAAGTTATAACCGAAATACCGCCCGAAATTTACGAAATGTCGTCGAAAATTAACTCGAAAGGATCTGATTGCTGAAGAAGGTCTAGAGGCTCCCATTTAATGGATATTATTTCTCATAAGCCTTCTTCCAAAGTTAGCCTGAAACGACAAAAATCGCAACATTTATCAAATAATCTAAATGCGGAATTTCAAAAACTGTATAATAAGAACATGCTGCGGAACATTCAGATACTTATACCAGTTAATTAAGGAAGTATAGTAGATCATATAAACAGAAGGGGGTCGATAATGAGTGCTCGAATGCCAGGGATAAGTCTTTTGCTTTTTTAAGGCTTCTTTGACTGTACAATACAGATATCTTTAAAACACTATATCGAGTAGCGAACAGAAACTTTAAACGTATTTGTTATGCAAAGAAGGCTGTGTTTACGATAACCCATCAAAATACAGGGGCATATCCTTTATAAATACATCGGCTAAACTCTTTAGTGCTTTAATTTACAAAAGGCTAACACAATGGGTCAGAAACAATCCAGTTTTGCATGAACTCCAAGCTCGCTTTAGGAAGAATAATTTTACTATTGACCAAATATTTACTCTAATTTGGTCAAGTGCTTTTCCACAATTTAAGAGATTCCTAAATCTCTCTTAAAATTATTAACATACTGAAATCAATGTATGTGTGATAAAAACGTAGCATATCTTTGGGATGGAGATTTTGTATCCGAAGAATTTACAACTGCAATGGGGGTAAAACAAGGATGCATCGTAAGTGCACTACTATTCATATTATTCATCAACGACATTACAGAAACAGTAAGTGGAGGAAAAGAGTTTGATTGAAAGAAGATTTCCGCGCTTACGTATGCGGATGACATTGCCTTTCTTGCTGACACAATAGATGGTATGCAGTTGATGATCAAAAGACTTGAGGAGTACCGTAAGACATGGAACTTGTTTGTCAACTTGGAGAAGCCAAAGATAGTCATATTCAGTTGCGGTGGGAAATATTCTCGAAATGAAAGTGGCCTTACCAAAGCGATCTTATCAAACTAGTAAGAGAATATATGTAAATATTTGGGAGTCTTGATTATGAGCAAACACCTTACGGCCAAATGTTCTGAAACTAAACGTGCTATTTCATCTATCTGGGGTCGCTGCATGAAAAAAAGCTTGTAACTCATATCTCAAAACAAAAAATATTTCGTACTGCTGTTACCTCTATAGTTTTCTATGGAGCTCAAGTTTGGGGTTCGAAAAATGTCTTCATTACTTTCTCAAAAGGATGTTTCAACAGCCTATATGCTGCATCTAGAGACAAGATGCCCACCCCTATTCTTAGATAATCCAAAGCTACAGTTTAACTATATACCTAGTGAAAGTTATGACATGGGAAGAGACTGCTGAAACTTGTACTTTTGCATAGTCAATCGTTAAGAGAAAAACTTATTCAAGAGTGGGAAAGACTAGCGTCTAACTGCAGCTAACAACTATCGATTACAACCGATGAGGAGTCCGCATCATTAAGAATGAGGTTCAGCATGATATTGGATGAAACAAGCTGTACAATGTTTGAGAAAGTGAGGTGCGAAGCGCAAGAGTCACAATATAGAATGCTTAGGTATAGCAGAATAAATCACAATCCTGGAGAGAGAACTTACTATTTAAACCACTATTCGATTGATAAGATTAGCACTGTATTTAAAATGCGAGGAGAGTTAGCGAAATTAAATTTTATACCACCCCGACCAGATCATCCAATTTTGTGCGGTCTTTGTAACCTCAAGGAAAGAGAAGAAGTGGTGCATTTTGTGGCGATTTGTCTATTGCTCAAAGAATTCCGCAAGAAATTTTTTGGTTCGTGCATATTAGAAGAAAATGAGGCAATCAGCATCCTAAACGATGACCAAGGTAGGGATGTTGTTTATAAATATCCAGCTAACTTCGTTGCAGAAAGCGTGTCATAGAGGGCGATTTTTAAAGTGCTCAGGTATACATATGTACATATATAAATTTGTAAATATCCGATAGTTTCTATTCAATGTCTTATCATCTTAAATTCAACTTATATAAATATTAATATTACTATCAAACCGGTAGACAGCCTTAGGCCAAACCAATCTGACTTTGTACTTATAATGTACAATGAATCTTTTTTAGTCTTTAGTGAAATAAAAGTCTTTAAAAACTAACTAACTAAGTAACTAATTTTTCATTGATAATGAAATCCATAACATTTTCGATTTACAAAACAAAAAATCCGATTATTTCATTAAATTAGTGTTCGCGTGCTTTTTTTTGAAAAAAAAAAGGTTGGAAGCTTAAATTGGATCACTTCTTAAGACTCGCGTTCTTTCTTTCTAACCTTTATTCCAATAATGCTCACGGTATGTATCGAAATAATGCATAAAAAGCGAGTTGATAATAAAAAACAAGTAAATAATCAGTAAACACATCAATGCGCGTACTAATTAAACATTTGAAAAAAATATTACACCCACTAACCACTAAGAGCATAGAGTCCCCACTCAACCAGCCAATCACCAAACCCACTAAGAAGACAATGAATCTATAAACCATAAGCCAATCAAATAATCAACACATATTCTCTTTTGAGTGCTTGACTGAAGACACCCACTTAAAAAAGTATCTATCATTTGCACTAAATCTTTGATAATTAATTGAAAACTCACGATTAAAATTCTCCGAATTAGTTGTGCTGAATAACACTCCCAATGTATAGATTCCAACAACGAAAAAAATATTACACCCACTAACCACTAACAGCATAGAGTCCCCATTCAACTAGCCAATCACCAAACCCACTAAGAAGACAATGAATCTATAAACCATAAGCCAATCAAATAATCAACACATATTCTCTTTTGAGTGCTTGATTGAAGACACCCACTTTCAAAAAGTATCTATCATTTGCACTAAATCTTTGATAATTAATTGAAAACTCACGATTAAAATTCTCCGAATTAGTTGTGCTGAATAACACTCCCAATGTATAGATTCCAACAACACCCAAAAATACTCCCAAACGGATACGCAATGCGATACTTGTTCGACGCTGTTGCAACGTTATACCAGGCTTTGTAAAAACTTTGTACATTCTCCTTCGGAATAAATTCTATTAGGTCTCCTATTCTGCTTTTGATTGAGATATAGATTACAACCGATCAAACGATATGTAATTTATAAATAATTAACCACACCGACTATACGCGTAAAGTTGACCGCTCCGGTTCTTAATTCAAAGTAACCACGGGTTACTGAAAACCATATTGAGGGTACATGCAACCTTTTATACCCAAATCAAACTGATCATTGTTCAAATAATTAGTGTCGACATGTAATCTTACGGAGTATTACATCGTAGATTATGGGTGCCACTTGAATAGCAGATAAGCAATCGAATTTGCAGAACTGTTATGGATAACATAGCGATGATGTTATGTATGCGTGATGCCTTTTACTTTGTGCGTGTTTGGAAGGTAATAATATCTGAGGGTTGGTATAACTATAAGGGTATGATGAGTAAAGTGTTTATTTTTAGTATAAAACTTGCGAAAGAGATTTTCATTTTTTCCATTATTTACGAGTACGAACGAAGACGTTTACTTATTGATTAGTCTCAAATGTTTGCAGTGTAAATGATGTTGAGAGGCGAGCCACTGATTAGCCCACATAATATTGGAAATATTCCATTAAGAAAATACAAAGAAGAGCTAATTAAAATAATAAAACAGTCTTTGTACTTGTTTTGGATTTGTTATACATTAATTAATTAGGACAATTGTCTAGCGACCCGATCTATGGTGCTCCAAAATCCATTCTTATCTATCAAATAATTCCTCAAAATATTACAAAGGAGTACATAATTCAGAGTCTAGTATAACATCTTCATAGCTGAAGTTAATCCAGCATGTTCTTGGTCGAGCATGCCATCTGTTGTGCTCTTTGAGAGTGGGTTGTATCCATTCTGGCAACATATCCAGCCCATAGGAGCCATTGCGATTTTGCAATGAATTTACCTCCAAACAGATCGAGTGGTTCGTTGTCAAACCCTTGTTTTTTAGAGGGGCTTGTATCCATTCCGGCAACATGTCCAGTCTATTGAAGCAGTTGAGGTTCGGCGAATTTCAGACAATATTTTCATCTCCACACAAAACAAGCACTTAGTTCGTTGTTAAACCTTTGCCTCCGTTTTTATTGCGCGTAGAATCAAGGATTTTTCCTACAATTCTTTCACTCTCGGATTTAACTCAACAGTGCCTGCTTAAGTTCATACCTCGCAGCTATACATAAGTAATGGCCTTCCTAATATCCTGTAAACATTTAGCTGGCATCTGTTTGATAACATCCTTACTCTTTACTTTTAATGACGTTTACATTCCAAGGTGCACCATGACCTGAACCAACATGCCCCTCCAGCTACCTCATTCCCTAGTTGTCTACCTCCAGTTTGATACAAACTGAGCCGAACATCACACGCAGAATTTGCCTTTCAAAGCAATTGAGGAAAGGTTCATCCGTTTTTGTTAGAGTCCATGCTTCTGCGCTATATGGCAGCTCCGGGATTTATACAGACCCTTGGTCGTTAGACAGTAGGCTAAATCTGTGAAGCGATGGTGGGTGTCGATCTTAAATTCCTGGATTTTCTTAAGTTCTGCCAAAGTGTGAATATATATCTGATCGATGGCCTAAAACCACACTGATAAGGGTCAATCAGATTGTTCAGATCAACGGGCCGAGAACCAATAGATTCCAAAATACGGAGGAGAAAATGGAAGTAGATTGGTACACCTATCAGCGCAAAGATAGTTTATTACAAAGAACCCTATGCATTGAAATCCACATTCCCAATCAGGTAGTCCAAGGTAGATATGGAGAAGGACAGTCGAGGACAAATAATACCGAGATAACTGAGAATGGCTTGCCGAACTCCGAACAAGATGGCGCGCAGTGCTAGTCAGGTGAACAGAAGCTTCATCATCGTCATCGTCTAGGTTAAATGGCTTATTTTTTCTGATAACGGAGTATTGGCTGCCACCGCAGTGTAAAATTTTGCAAAAATGTTCCTCTCTTTTTTTTGCCCTTAGAGCTGGCAGGTCTAGTCTTCTTCTGCAGCAATATTTTATAAACATCGTTCTTGGATGCATGTGCCTGCTGGCACTCCTTATCAAACTCTTCACCATAACCTTTGAAAAGTTTAAGGTACGCGTAGTATACCCGTACCGTGAATACTACTCAATTTTGAGGAGATGTCAAGATATTTAGAACTCGACATTTGAGATATGTCTATCCACTGTCTGTCAATGTTTACTCTCACATTCACATAGCGAATACCGGATGCCTGATATCGCAATGAAATATTAAGTGACAAGCCCCTGGAAAGGTCGTTGGTGTTAATTAAAGCGATGTGAATGTTCTCGTACTAAAGCACTTCTGTTTTCGATTTCGAGAGCAGCGGAAGAGTTCCAGAACTCTTTACATTAAATCAACAGTAGCATCTGCCTAGGTCTATTAAAGTTTTCAAGATTGAATTGCTTTTGGGTGGGGCAACGAACTCTTAATGGGTCAATTACAGGACTCAATTCAATCGGGGTCGTAACTAAAGATCTGACTATACCATGAGAAAATATAGTTTAGCTTCAGATATCGATGGCAAGGGCGATAACCTTCACATACCATCCATATCCCAATTTGATGGGAGATATAATATTTTGACGGTGAATGCTACAAAGAGAAAAAATAGCGGCCATTCTGTTGTAGATTGTGGTTGCTATTCCATGAATGTATCACATGGTATTTAAAAGTGAAATGGACTTGGGGTAAGTTGGAGTTTAAGTATCTTGAAATCATCTTTACGCCACGACTCACGCATGCAAGTAAATCTCAAGGAGTCCAAAATGGCAATGAACACTAATTGAAGAAGTTTTCTTGCTAAAAAGGGTATTCCACCAAATGCAAAATATAAACTCTTCGAAGCAGTCATCAGGTCAATTATGTACTGCGCGGCCCAAGTATGGAGAGTACTTCAGTACGAAGAAGTTGAGAACTCGAGATACTTCGCCAATAAGGAAACTGAACTTGCACAGCATTAAAAGTGCATTTCAGTTATACAATGATAATAATGACTCTGCTTATTCATCTGTTGTCGAGCATAGTCGTAATATACATATGTATGCACCTGTTTAGCCAAAATTCACAGTTTTCTTTGGTGAGTAGCGGAACTTAACTAATGAATATACATAACGTGTAGCTGCTGGATGTGAGAACTGCAAATTGATAAAGGGCCAAGGAGATCTTATTGGTCAAGATCCAGACATCCATATTTGCAAAAATTCAGAGGTAAACTTTTGTATCTAAACTACGTCCACGTAGAATGCAATAAAATGATGAATGCACTTTGTGGAACCTACAGATGCGAGAAGAACTTGTTATGTCAGGAGTGTGTGTCTTCTCTTTGGTGCAATGTCAATGTTATTATTTGCTTATATTTTATATAAGCCTCTTTTTTTTTAAAAGAGGTAATGTACAGATGCACGTTAATCTTAAATTCTGTAAATTCTGCCAGATCAGAAAGAGAAACATATTTTTACATCGCTTTAGGAAACCTAAACGAATTGGATTAGAAATTGCAGACAGAAGATAATTTGCGAAGATGAGAAAGATATTCGGAGACAAAACAGAGTCTGCGGGGATTCTAGCATTTATTTTGTGAGATGGAGACCATCCTAAACAATGTGAATTAGCCCGATAGGTAATATCTTGTCCATATCCTCTTCGATGGTACTGTCGATTTTAAATGCACGCATTTTCGACAAAAGAGATTGATGCGAAACTCTGTCAAATGCTTTTGAAATATCAGGCATATTAATCCTGCTTTCAGCAGAGTGCTGCAGAAATTGGTTCTATTTAACGCTGACATACGACATCAAATCATCAGTGAACATGTTACCAAGAAAGCCGTACTTCCGGTCACTGAGGAGACTCCGCGATTCAAGATATTTCATTAGCTGACGATTTATCAGCTTTTCCTGGTATCTGAATAGAAAGAAACATTCACATTTTTTAAGTACGAAGTAAACAAATGATATTTTCCACATACTCACGAAGGGATCAGAAAAATAGAATCTGTGAAAAAGCTTACGGAGTGGTTTTGCCATTGAAGGAGAACTGTAGTTTTTACTACCCTTTGGACATATAGTATCTTTTGCCTCAACTTTTGGTCGTGGGAGAATTTAACACGAGTAATGTCACCTTTATAGTCATTTCTTGCTCGTTTAAGATTTGTTGGTTTTCAGTTGGGTTAACTTTGTAATATCGAAAATTTAATTCTCCTAACCTAATAGATTCTTTACAGCCACCGTCATACCACGTGTTTTCCGTAGGTTTAGCTTTTATCCTATGAGTGATAAATGTTCTCATACTTAGAAGAATTGGCACTCCACTATCGAAGAAGAAAAGCGTCCAAATATAACTCATAAAAGCTCTTCCTTTTTGTCTGTTTAATTTGTTCTTCAACTTTGTCTTTGGAGAACGAGAAATTGGCCTATACGACACAGTGGTCTCAACAACCTAGAGGCGAAAATAAATCTACGGTGTTGGCGGAATGACTCGTGTTGGCTCATTCACAAGCTGGGTTACAAAAATTACGAAAAGGCTGGAAAAAAGGAATCATACTCAAGGTATATTCGTTGAAGTAAATAAAACCATATTAGGTGGATCTTATGTTATCCAAAAAACTGCTGAGAGTAAATCGATTAAGGTTGAGAGATGCTGCTATTAAACAGGAGTACTTTTTGCCCTATTGAGTTTTGTGCTCAATTCGGTAATCGCAGACGATATATATCGGCTATTATCAGAAAAGCTTACAGTAAAATATGAACAGCCTTGAGTAAGATGGATGGCTGCTGCTTTAAAAATCTACTATTTTACCTGTACGTCTGTAGTTTTTTTGTCAATGACGGCATTTAAGTATGCCAACACTACACTCATCAGACAGAAATAGAAGTCTGCATTGGAATTACTGAAGCCATTATAAGCACTCTTTCTGCAATATAAGAATAAACTGATTGTATTTCCAAACAGAATCGGATTTGTCTTACTGCTATACTTACATACTTACCGGGTCCGAGGTAATTGGAGATATCGAGATCTGTGATTCATTTATTCAAGTATATTTTTTCTCGTTGTCTTCCAGATTGTAAACTTCCGAACATACGAGTATATCGTATTCAAATTCGTTATAATTTCATATTTGTTATAATTGTTTTTTTTTTTCTCCGTACAGTTACATATTTAAGTTCGTTATCTTATTTATTCACATCAAACCCTCCGCATTATTCTTAGCGTCATAGGGGTCTAAAGTCGTCAAAGCATTGATAAAATCAATTTGGCGTCGCTTAGAAAGCCTTAAAAATAAAAAACAATCTAGCAGATAACTTAAGGCTGACCGCAGCAAAAATTTGTTAGTTCTATGTACGTCAAAATATACGCAAAATCAAAATTCTGACTCAAAGTAGCAAACACTATCAGAAAAAATCAAAAGAATGACGTACACACTTCTAAACAATATATTGTCCACTTAAAAGTCGATCATAATATCAGCAAACGAGAGTGATTGAATAGATTATGAATAAGTGCCACCTAATCCTGGCAATAATTATTATTGGATTTTTTAGTAAATCGATGTGTTAGGGAAATCGGAAACTATACCGCCACAGGAATCATAATGACGCATATTAATGACGTAAAACCAAAAAAAAACGTGATTTCTTTCGAACTAAAATTATCGGAGATATTTTTTAACAAGGGATCCATAAAAATGTTGAAACTTACTTACATATATGAAATCAGATCGCTGACGGTACTAAATACTTGGCGGTATTTATTAGCTCAAAGAAGCTTGATTAGCGATATCGTAAGTTAATTATTTAAATAAGTTTTTATCGCGTTCTTAAAGAAATGATCATATTTCTTAGGAAAACATTTTAACTTTGAGTGACATTTTTGGACGGATTGTGTTTCAAGTGTTTGCATTTAGGTGACTAACTTTTTCCAAGTGAATCATATTTGCACAGCAATATTTTTTATCATTTTATATACATATGTATGTATATATGTATATGTATTCCTCGACATTTCAAATAGGCCGATGCTCCTTAATTTGGAACACCCAAAACACTGGAAAAGCTATTTTTGAAATGTGTACTTAATTGCTTTTATTGTGAGTATGTACTTGAATTTTTTATTTTTAAATTATCTTTGTTACTTTATCTGATGTGCTTCATTCACATTAATCCATAACTTGAATCAGAGAAATGTATGAATGTGTGTATTCCATAACGAATCTTCTTGGAGGTAACTTATTAAAATTAATGACCCACAGAATACACAAGAAACATATTTGCTTTACTTGCTTAGTGCAGGCATCAAATCAAGTAATCTAAGGCTTAAAGCTAAGACTTATCTAAAAAAGAAAAGTAGCTATGGTATTTTTACTCGACGTGTAGAGAGAATTCATCAGCCTGTCTATGCTGGGTTGAAAGTCAAAAATATTTTTGCGATTTTCTTAATAAATCGGAGTATCTGGAGTCTATCTAACAATGGTAGATCTTCTTCTAACAGTTAGTAGGCATCAAAGTGTTTTCTTCTTTTGTGGATTAATCATTAAAATAGTATAATGACTATTCAGCTTTGTGGACAACAATGAATAAAATGGATGGGCACACATGGACGGCAATATATATGTAAAACTAAGCAACCTAAATGGAGCAACTCACGAGGAGAGTCCATATCAGACTGTAGTAAACACTTAAGGTCAGTCGCTGATTTTTAAAGTACGTTAAAACAAAGGTTCTTGCTTCTATACTACTGTTGTCAAAAATCTCTCTATCATTGGATGTCTATAGACTTTCTCTAAAAACACTTTATGATAATGAAAAATAATAAAAAAAAAAACAAAAAAACTTCACTACATCGAATTGTATTTTCAGTCATATTTCGAAACTTAAAACCGAAATTGAAAAATAACGAGATCATGCTTACAGAAGTTCGATCAGCGCATGGTAGCTAAGAACACCTACTTTTACTTCTGCTTAAACATTTCTAATAAATTTCATATTTCAGGATTTAACTGTACAGACCCTGCTATAAACGACTTTCCATCAGATGGATTCACAAAGGAGGAAAGGCAAGGTGGTTGGTGGTTGGTGCATGCCACCATTGCAGCTTACCTTTTTATAGCTTTGACAATTATTTGTGACCAGTACTTGGTTCCTTCTGTTGAGCGGTTATGCTACGGTAAGTGATAGTTTGTTTACAATTTAACAAAATAATAATTCTCTGGTTTTCTTTTTAGCTTTAAAAATATCCCCTGACGTCGCAGGTGCGACATTCATGGCCGCGGCCACGTCTGCCCCAGAATTTTTTGTAAACATTATGGGAACTTTCGTCACCGAGGGTGATCTAGGTATTGGAACTATTGTTGGATCGGCCGTATTTAATACATTGGGAGTTACTGCAATTTCCTGCATAGTATCGGGAGTGGTAGGAAAATCAAAATGGTTATTTTATTGCGATTATCTATAAATTCTTTCAGACAATTCAATTGGATTGGTATCCTTTAACAAGAGACTGTTTAATGTACACAGCTTCGATTATTTCCCTAATTTTTATACTCTGGGATTCTATAGTCATGTGGTTTGAAGCTTTGTTTATGATGGTATTATTCGTCACTGACATACTATTGATGTGTTTTAACAGAAAAATGCATAAATGGGCAAGAGGTAAGTTGAAATAAAGGAACATTTTTTTCCTGTAGATTACACTTCAAGCTCTAAAGGAAAACAAGATAAATTTCTTTGTCCTTTTTATATGTCGACCACAGATATAGTAGAGCTACCAAGGGAATACTTTTTTTTTTTTTTTTATTTCCCAATTAAAATTTACATCTGTCCTTCATAGGACACTAAGTAATTGATTGTACATGTACACGGGATATAATAATACAGTAAATAAGATCAATATCTTATCAATGAATTATGAATGTTTTGTTTATGTTGGATTCATCTTTGTTGTAGATCTACGGGTCTCTTCAGTCGTCTTCTTGTGATAGTTTCCTGATAGGGTAAGGCTTGTAGGTCATTATTTGTGTGGATGGACAGGTTTCTTGTATGTTGTGTGCTTATATTTTTAATTTCGTCATTGATTAAAGATATGCCAAGATCACGATGTATACTGTTATTAGTTATGTACCAGGGAGCAGCTACAATTGTTCAAAGAGTTTTGTTTTGTTGTCTTTGAATAACGGCCACATTTGATGCACTGGCGGTACCCCATATTTGTATTCCGTATGTCCAAATTGGTTTTATTATGGTCTTGTAGGTTAAAAGCTGGTTTTCCATAGATAGTTTTGAACTTTTTTTTAGAAGCCAGTATAGTTGTCTAAATTCGATTTTAATTTGGTTTCGGTTTTGTATTACATATATGTATGATGTTTCCATGACAATTTGTTGTCTATATGAATTCCTAGGTATTTTGCGTGGTTTTCAATAGGGATTTGTTTATTGTTTAAGTAAATAGTTCCTTTTCGTGGTGTAGATGACTTGCACCGTTTTATCTTCGTTGATTTGAATTCCCCATCTGTTCAACCAGTCCACCGTTTTGTCGATTATTTCCTGTAGTTTGCTGGTAGCCGTATGTAGGCAATTATGTGAAGAAAGAATTACCGTGTCATCTGCAAATGTGGCTATCATACAGTTTAGTTGTCTTGGTTTTGGAATGTCAGCTGTATAGAAAAGGTATAGTATCGGTCCCAAAACACTTTCTTGAGGAACACCTGCGTCTATTTTACATACATATGTATATCTGAGTATCCATCGTTATACTGCACATAAAAGAACCCCTCATGTAAGTAACTTTTAATAAGAGGATCTTATTCGTCACTCTATGTACTTGTTGAATGGTTGAATATTGTCTACGAAATCCGAATTGATGGTCAGGAATAAGGCTTTTTTGCTTTATGGCTATTTCCATACGGTCAAGAAGCAATTTTTCAAATATCTTCGAGATAATTGGTAGTAAACTTATTGGTCTGTACGAAGTTGATCTTGTAGCGTCCTTGCCTGGTTTTGGTATGGCGGTTATTTTTGATACTTTTCAAGCTTATGGGAAGTGGTGTAGCCTAAGAATAGCATTAAAAATGGTCCTTAGGTATTTGATTGCTTTATCGGGTAATTCTTTTAATATTCTTCCTGTTATCATGTCATAACCAGGTGTCTTCTTGGTATATACTCTATATTGCGTCGAATACTTTTCTTGTTCTGTACGTAGTAATGTTGGTTTCAGGCATCGAGATATTAGTTTGATTGATTGGATTGGTAAATGTTTTTTTGAAGTAATCTGCTAATATGTGTGCTGTATTTGTCCTAGACCATGTGTTGTCCGGTTTTAGTAAAGTTTTTTGAGTTTTTTATTTATTTATTTCCACAATGAGTAATTGGTTGCTTTAGTTGCTGTTAGTTTTGATAGGAATTTGTTAGTTTTGTCATTAGTATGTGTCTGTGAGAGTTCTTTTAGCTCTGATTTGGTCAGTTTTGCCTTGTCAAGTGGAGATCTGGTAACTTGCCATACCTTTCGCAGTTTCCGCTTTTCTTTGATTTTTTGTCTAATTGTCAAGTCGTTGAATTTTTTGATTTTAATCTCTGGTTAGCCCACGGAATGTGGTCCAATCTGTCTTGTTGTTGCATAGCTGCATTCTTGGAGTTTGAAGTTTTGGATTTGTTTGGAGTTCAACTATAGTGGGTGAATGGTCAGAGGACAGTTCAAGGCATGATTTTATTGTCAAATGTTTCTGGTTAATATCCCCGACTATGCAGAAGTCTATAAGATCCGGTATTTTTTTAGTATCAGTAGGCCAATGTGTGGGTTCTCCAGTGCTGACGTGCTTACGGTTAGTTTAGTAGGTTTTTTCCTTTTTCGTTTGTAAGCCTGGATCCCCAGTCGGTGTGCTTAGCGTTGAAGTCTCCTCCTGCGATGAGTCGTTTACCCAGTGTCTTTAGATAGTCTATATATTGTGTTGTATTAATAGTGTGTTTTGGTGGGCTATATAGTAAAGATATTATGAGCGGCCCTTGTAAATCTGCTATTTGGATTGGCGTGGATTGTATGTATTCTTTTTTGTACTATTGTAGTTCTAAGTAGTTAATATCTTGTCTTATTATGATTGCCGCACCACCGCGGGCTCGTCCAGTAGGGCGATTTGTGTAATGTATGTTATATTTTGGAATTTTAAGGTAGCTTGTATTTGTAATGTGAGTTTCAGATATTAGGGTAATATCAACAGAATTATCTATGATGATCTGTTTCAGTTCCAACGCATGTGGTATTAAGCCATCAGCGTTCCATATGACTATTTTTAATTTTTTACTATGTCTGTCCATTGATTTTTGTCATTCATCATGTTGGAAATTTGTGTTATGAGTTGTTTCATCATAATTTTTATCTCTGTAAGATCGTCAGATGTATTTATTGTGTTGGTGTGTCTTTGTTCGCTTGTGTTTTGTTTGTTTGAGGTATTGCCGTATGCTACGGTTAGTGCAAAAGTTGGGGGAGATGTATTAGTTGTGTTAGTTTTTATTTGATCGTTTGTGCATTGTGTTGTGCTTAGTGCTTTTTCATTTGGTTTGACCTGTGAAAAAGTTTTTGGATGATTCGGTGATGGTTCGCGTGTTTCGGTTCCGGAGTCGTAAGTGATCGTCAGAATTTTTTCTCGTAAAGCAGGATATCTTTAAATTTTGAGGGCTTTGTAAATTTCACAACCCCTGTAGTTTGCTGTGTGGTTTTCTCCACACAAAGCACATTTTACACTGTTACTATTTGGTCCAAGATTGCAATCAATAGTTTTATGTTTTCCTGCACATTTTACACAGGTTGGTTCCTTTGTGCAATAATTTTTTGTATGTCCGTAGCTCTGGCAGTTCGTGCATTGGGATATAAGTCTTTTTTGATAAAGTGGTTCGAACGATATTTTACAGTGCAGCAAATGAGTAATGTTGTTATTGTCGCTGTTTTCAAGTTCAATAGAAAATAGTGGTAGTGGATGTTTTGTAGCCCTTTGCAATATGTTATGTATATTTCTAACGTTGTGGCCTAGGACCGCAAGTTCTCTTTTAATTTCGTCTTGGTCAGCGGAATGGTGCATGTTTCTAAGCATAACTCGAAATCCTCTTTGATCCTTGGGTTTATATGTATAATACTGTGTATTTTTTGTTGTAGTATCTTGTGTAATTGATGGAATCTATAGGCTGAATTTTATCTCGTCATTTGGTAACACTCTTCATATGAGTATTTTGTTGTCTCATTATCTTTCTTTTCATTCAATGTAAAGTTGATTTCATTTTCATCGTCTGTTGATAGTACGTCGAATCGATTAGACGAGTTAACATTTGGTTGACTGAGCCAGTAGTTTTTTAAGGTGTTCTGGTTTTTGAATTTTTTTAGTACTGTCCGTTGTTTTGGGCGGTGAAGTTCTATTCCTTTTTTGGAATGATGATTGCTTGTTAGGGGCATCGTTTAGCTTATGTTTACTCTGCTGTGTTTTGTCTGTAACATTTTTTAGCAGGTCTGTAGATGCGGTCGATGTAGATGAAGTGGTGAATACTGATCATCTTTTCTTGCTCTGCTGGTGTTCGTACACTCAACATTCCCATAGTCATCTTATACGATGTATTTGTACCTGTTTGAACAGGTGAAACCCAATTTTTAAGGCCCGTAGTTATTTCTTCGTTGAGTTTTCTCCACTAACTGTTAATGCAAACTAGACCATACATCACACAAAGAATGTTCATCCGCTACCGATAGCGTCTGTTCTTCTGCGGCTTGTTTCAGGACTACAATGATAAGACTCCTTTGAGTCTCCTTTGTTATTCTCGCGAGTGTTTTACTTCTCAGTTAACTTCTCTCAGCCCAAAAAAACAACGATATGCAGATGTGATTTTTCGTTTATGATCTCAGCATTAGTGTCATTTGAAATTAATTTTTTAATTAATTTTAATATAATATAATAATTTTAATTAATTTAAGAGCGTAGGTGGACAAAATTCTATGTCACTTTCTTCAATGTTATGAGTCCTTATTAACCATATATGTACATTGTTACCATCTAACCCATCTTTGGTACTTCAGTTTCAGTGCTTCCCAATGTCAATATCGAAGGCATATGCGGACAGTTATGCAAACCTCTGAAACAATATATGTATGTATGTACCATTGACGTTAGCCTGCGTGTTTCGCACCATTGTTGTCTATTTCTGAGTTTTCTTCTCTAAAATGTACAGCAGCGTGAATACGGTCACTTGAGACCATGCTCATAACAAGTTGTTGATAAGAAGTTTAAGGTGTTCAAATAGCACAGCAGGTTATACATCTCTTGCAAGCGATGTTTAAGTTACTGATGATGTTACTGTACTTTGTACAGTTCAGAGTACCACCTTCTTTGAAGCAATTATACTTCCATCTAGTTTAATCATCTTCAGCAAGCAATTATACTTCCATCTAGTTTAATCGTCTTCCTTCGAAATAATCGCTTGGTGCTTACATACTACTACCTCCAATTCATGTTGATGACTTACAATTTACATTATTACCGATTCTTCAGACTAAGCCTCCGGGCTTCCGCGATAGCCTAGAATTTAAAACGTTCGGCCTTCCTCAATCTTGGAACAGGGAATCCAAAATAATTTTCGCTAGAAAGTTATTATCCATGCTCGATATGTTCTTTAATCGCAACCGCGGAACAGGAGATGTTCGGATGGCATAAACACTAAATTCCTCTGCTGCTCTCTATTTAACTGCCATGGGTCCACTCCAATGCTTGCTTGACGTACTAGTTACCCTTGGATATTCATCGGTTGGTGGTAAAACTAAGAGTTCCTAGACAAAGGTTTAATATAATAAACTCTTGTATTTTCTTGAATGCACGCATCTACCATTTTAACTCCACCTGTGGGTAATAATCGTACAATTTCCTCGGTTTATTCTACCTAATTGGTCAACGCCGCCGCAGAAATGTCATTTCCAGATGCTCAGGACCGTGAGGTAGTCTGGAAGCCGGTTTCCCAGTTAATTTTCTGCAGACTTCTGCTTAAGCTCTATAGCCTTAATACGCTTACGTTTATTCCGAGTTAGATAAATTCTTTGACTATTTCTGAATTGTAGTTGTCGAAAGTAATTTTTATGTACTGTAAGACAAACTTCAATACTCCAAGCCGTGAAGGCTTCTAAAATGACTTGCTGCAATCGTGCAATGATGTCGATGTCATGCGCGCATTTCAGCAGCAGCAGAGAAAATTGTGGAAAATAATGTCTTTTATGTTAATACGTATCATGCATCCTATCTTCCAACATGGGGTGTAAGAAGTGTCATGTTAGGGCATATCACTGCCAAAGTCCTGCACGTGTTTCACATAACTCTGATAAATTGTTTCAAAATTATACAGTGCATCGCGTATTTTTCAATGTACGCGGTATTCCGTGATCAGCTATCGTTCGAGAGGGGCGGACAGTGTGACCCACCTGATCCTACCTAGTGGTAGCACAATGGCCCTTTTTTTGTCTAAATATTCCTTATAGAGGGTCACATCAACCTACAAACTAAATTGATGCGGACACCAAGAAAATAACTTACCAACTTGAAATCGATTAATCTTGTCGTGGGTTTTTCACTCCGATCATGACTGTCCCCATTCAAATTGAGGTCATTTATACGCGTACAATAGTTATCATTTATTATGCGTATATGTATTTCAAATATACTTTTTTAACATTTCAGACAGTCCAACATGCGCGAAATGCTTTGATTCGACAGTACAGCCGCAGTTTTCAGAAATGTCAAGAGGTTCAAATGCTGAATTTGAAGGTGCACCAACCATATGCACACTTCCCAGAGGCAGACACTGTTTTTTTAAGTTCTTATGGGTCATAAGTTATCCGATTAACTTTTTGTATTACATTACAATACCGGACTGTCGAAGACAAAAGCTCAGAAATTACTGGTTATTTTCGTTTGCAATGAGTATCTTCTGGTTAAGCATACTGTCGTACTTGATTGCATGGATGATCACCGGTGTTGGTAATGTATTTTAATATATTATTATTTTTACCATTTAATTTATATTAATTGAGGTGGTCAACACTATTATATTTTATTATTTTATTTACCTGTATGGGTATTTAAACAGCCATGTCTGAAATTTGATTATGTCCTGTCACTGCTGCCGTCTTCATCGGGCTTTACGTTTTTAAAAATGTGAGGTGAAGGGGCAACTCTAAACTTCCAAACCTATCGGGGATATTGACTAATTCTGGTTTTTTTTTCGAAAATATGGCCATGTATTATGTGCCAAACAGAGTTAAAATGGCGGAGTTATTAAGGTCGCGTCATTTCACGAAAATGTGATGTTCGGCGGAACGATTTAACACCTTTATACTTTTCTTTGGGGTTACATTTAGTCTGTTTAATACCAATAAACAACAATCCACGAGCTGGGAAATAATTTCATTCAATCCAATGCTGAAATAAAACTCGATTTACATATGTTGTTTAGAAATGAGCGATGAAAGCTTTCGTTAAATTGATTCTTTGATACAAACCATACAAACCACAAAAAAAAGAAGGCATCCAAAAAAAACCATTACATGCCCTCTTTTGACCAGAAGCGATTAGCGCCAAGTAGATGGCAATATCCCAAACAGAATGTGTTTTGTGTGTGTTGTTTGTGTGTACGACTGTTTAATTAATTGTGTAATTTTTGTGTGTTGTATGAAGATAAAAAAGGGAATATGTGAATTTGTATTTTTGTGCTGTGTATTACAAATGTATAATGTGTTACAATTTTTAGTGTTAGCAAGACAAAATAAGATTGAACTGCACTGATCGCTGGCTGAATCACGAATGCCGTGAAGCCGCAAGTCCTTCAGCGCATCAGCAATAGCGAGAGAGCAAAAAAATAAATGTTAACGTTAAAATATTTTGTATGAGTAGCAAAAATAAAAAGCAAGTGCAATTTAAGATATTAGAAAAATGATAATGAAAAGCTAGCAGTACGATAGTGTGATGTTGTTGATATTTGGTGTCTTCGATTTTTAAAGTTGCATTTTCAAACATCCAGCCCCCCCTAAAAGACTACGGTCTTTATTGCATTTATTGTCGGTTCCAACATGAGTTTTTAAAATTCGACCAATGATCCACTTAGATGGAGGCAAGTTTGGCTCTTTAAGCAGGACGACATCATCAACTTCTAAGTTAGGCTGCGGTTTTTGCCATTTGGAACGTTGCTGCAACGACGTTAAAAATTATGCCATCGTTTCCAGAAACCATGAAGCATTCCCTGTAAAAGAGACCAATTAGTGCTGATTGAAACAGGATTAGAATTTTCGGTCTGTGGGACTGATGTGTACGCCTAGCCGATTAAGAAATGAGAGGGGAAAGAGCTACTGGGTCAGAATCAGAGGTTTGCCATAAAGGTCGAGAGTTTAACACGGCCTCTATATTTGAAAGAAGGGTATACATTTCCTCGTAGGTGAGTTTCGTGTCTCCTATTACTCGTTTGAGGTGAAGCTTTACGGATCGTACACCAGACTCCCATAATCCTCCGAAATGAGGTGAAGAGGGCGGTATAAACTTCCATTGGATGTTATCCTTTGCTAAATGGTCGATGATTATAGAATTGTGATGTTGACTGCAAAGATGGTTGTATAACTCGTTTAATAGCCGCTTAGCTCCATGGAAATTGGTCCCGTTATCGCTCCAAATTTCAACGGGTTTGCCACGACGAGCTGTAAAACGATCCATGGCCAGAAGAAAGGATGCGGAAGATAAGTCACCAACGAGCTCTATATGAAGGGCTTTTGTCACGAAGCAAACGAATAATGCAATACATATGTATATGCCTTTTCGAATTTTGGATTCCTTCCTCGCTTGAGACGCAGCGTAATTGGGCCTGCATAATCGCACCCGACCTTGCTGAGTGGGCGCGAGTATGTAACGCGTTCAGTTGGAAGATTTCCCATAAGTTGCTTGGTTGTTGATTGGCGTTGCCGGAAACATGTTATACAATTATGAACAATCTTTCGGCATAGAATTCTGCCACCGAGAATATAATAGGTTTGTTTGGATAACGCGAATAACAGCGATACACCCGCGTGTAAGTCTTTCCTATGTAAGTGTTCAACGATAAGTCTGGAAATTTTATGAGACTTGCATAAAATTATTGGATGCCTTTCGGAATACCTTAAGTTCGAGTTTTCTATGCGACCACCGACACGAAGAAGACCAAGGGAATCAATAAAAGGGCTTAAAGACAATAATTTGTTTATCAGGGGCAATTCAGAGTTATTTTTAAGGGCTTTGAATTCATTTTGAAAAAGTTGGTTTTGAGCACTTTTAATAAGATGGGTTTTTGCAAGTGATAGTTCCGTAGTTTGTAAGGCTTGAAACAGGCGAGCATGTTAGGGTAACCGACAGTTTTTTAAGAACCGAAGAATAAACGAAATTACGCTCACCGACTTAGACCAACTTGATGAATTAAACATGGCATTTTCGAGTTCGTTCATTGTTGCTGTATTTGAAACGAATGCCTTCGGTGTGGATACCTTTCTCTCCTTCAGTAGGGTGGAATCTATTTCCTCCAATTTGTAGCACGACTTGGGCCATTGACTCACTTGTTTACTCAACCATTGGGGTCCTTTCCGCCATATGTCTGTTTTCAATAATGTCGAAGGCGACATTCCTCTCCTTGCCACGTCTGCAGGATTAACAGCAGAGCGAACGTGACTCCAGGACCTGATGGGTATTGATGAAAGAATTTCTGAAGTTCTGTTCCCGATGAATACCGACCATTTTTTTGGAGGTGATGACAGCCAATGAAGAACGATGGAAGAATCGGTCCACGCAAAGATTTTTGCGTTGGGATTCTGTAGTGAGATCTTAATCTTATTTAGAAGGTGAGTAAACGGAAGTGCTCCACATAGTTCCAGTCTTGGAAGTGGTAAGACCTTCAAAGGTGTGACCCTTGTCTTCGCTGCAACTCGAGTAACTGAAATGGAGTTGTCTATATTAGCGCTTCTACAATACTCAACTGCTGCGTATGCATCTAAAGATGCATCACAGAAGCCATGCAATTCCCAGTTTTGTTTGTTAGTGATCATCAATCTAGGAATAGATATTGTTTCGACTAGAGGAAGTTCATTTCGAATAGTGGTCCATTGCTGTGCCGAAGCTCCCGTTACTTCTTCGTCCCATTTAAGATTCTTTCTCCACAGTTCCTGAAACATGATTTTAATTGCAATCACGATTGGAGACAGGTATCCGAAAGGGTCAAAAATTCGAGAAGCATCTGATAAGATTCATCTTTTTGTGCATGTTGCTGAGTCCGATAATTTGACCTTGTAAGAGAAGCAATCCCGCGATGGACACCATTGTAAACCGAGCTTTTCGAAGTCAACTGGAGATAGTTCTCTTTGGTCTTCAGGTAGCGAAACTAGAAGAGGCCAACAATTTGTTGTCCACTTCCGCAAATTAAAATTACAGCTCGTGGATGTGTATTTGCAGAGTCAGTAGCCAACTGCTGTGAAACACGTACCGCAAGAAACGGAGCTACTGAAGTTCCATATGTAACAGTGAGAAGTCGATAGTGTCGTAGAGTATCTTCTGGATTTTTACGCCAATGAATTCTTTGGTACTCAGTATGGCGACGTGAGACTCAAATCTTTCTATACATCTTTTCGATGTCACCTACAATTAGGTATGTATGCCTCCGAGATCTTAGACATGTGGTGAATATATCGTGTTGAATAGTAGGACCAATAAGTAATGTGTCATTTAAGGATGACGAGTTATTTGATTTTACGGATGCATCAAAAACCATCCGTATCTTAGTGGTGCTACTACCACTTTTAAATATCGCATGGTGCGGAAAATAGTGGAATTTCTATAATATCTGTAATTGAATAAATAAATATTCCAAATTTTATCGAAGACACAAACATTCAATAAACATTTTTAATAACAAATCGATTTTCGTTAGGTGATACTTTCAATATTCCGGATTCAGTTATGGGCATCACGTTTATCGCAGCCGGCACTAGTATACCTGAGGCAGTCTCCAGTATAGCTACTACAAAACAAGGTAAATCAATTTTATATCGTATATTTGGATTTTTTTAATGAAATTGTTAAAATAAATTATAGGTTACGGATCAATGGCTATTGGCAATTCGATTGGTTCGAATACTTTTGATATCCTTGTGTGCCTTGGTATTCCCTGGGTAATTAAGACTTGCTTTCTACCCACTGAAGAAGGAAAACATCAATTGCTTGTAAATTCATCCGGATTGACTTATATAACTATGACACTATTGACAACACTATTGATGCTTTATTTGGTTTTTGTGTGCACAAAATTTACTTTGGGAAAAATGGTTGGATATTCATGCTTCATCATATACATTTTTGTCGTTATATTTGCTGTCGCGATGGAGATGAATGTGTTCTTTTACGTTAATCCACCAATTTGTGACGATTAAATTTGTGCATTGCATTGCCCACTAAACGTATTATTGTAACTACCAAGAGTCTTCATTCTTTAAACGGACAGGACGGGACAATCTCTTTTTGCTATCGCCCTAACTGCTGTGTCTAGATTAACACAGCAAACTTGACCGGTGGCTTTATCTTAAATATTCTTTCTTAAAGATGTAATTGGGATTGCAGTCATTTGGGCTTAGAAGACAATGCAGTCGACGTTAGTTTTAAAGGAATGCTTTATTCTGAGAGCTTTAGACCATCGGTATAGAAGGCTTATTCCTTTCCGTTGATAATTCTCACGTTCTGCCAGTAACTTCTGTCAGAAATTTTGAAATTGAGTCTCCTTTCAAATCTTAATTTGCCGATACGTTCATTAATGTTCGGTGGTGAGAGAGTAGGGATTGATCTTTGCAGCCTCTACCTGCAGTCCCGTATAAGCCTTTTTCTTTTAGTATTACCATATTTTCGGAGATAGAGCTCCACCTTGGGGGGTTTCTCTGCAGACTTAGATAAATATTTATCGCAGGCCACGTTTCTTATGTAAACATTTAATAAAGGTTCCAGTGTTTTCAGCAGAAAAGACGACAGACTGAGCGGTCTGAAGTCCTTTGAGGTCTTGTAACTCCCTTTCCCTGCTTAGGGAATGAATTCTTTGGAAAGATAACCCAACCTTAAGCACCCTGTGAATATACGCTTGAGCCATGGAATAAAAATTTGCAGCATCACAGGTCGTATGTTATCCATTCCTGGTGCCATGTATGAAGTAAAAGACTTGATTACCCAGGCTGTCTAATCTTCATCTTTTATTTTGCCTACCTGCTTCGCGTGTATACCCGACCTCGTCCCTGGAATGGACAGATGATCTCCGGAGATTAGAGGTCATTCGAGAAAAAAAAATTTTAATACTTATTTATCCAAGTAGAAATAAAATATTCCGTAGCTATCCAGGTGTATACAAGAGAGATTCAAGCAGCTTAGTATATGAAGCGAGATCAATATCTAATCAGTGTTAATTTTGTTGAATCTAGACAATTCGTAGTAATGAATCCATTTGACATCCTGTTGTCTATGAAAGAACTGAAAGCCAAAGTAAGTCTTCTAATCTTTTCCAGTGATTTATTGTTGATAAAACAAATGAAAAGACGTCAGAACTTAAAGAATGACGCAAAATAAGAAACTACACATTGGAAAGGTGTTCGTTCTATGGCTATGCGATCAAACGATCACTCTAGATGGTGATAAATTCTAAAATTGAGCAGCAATAAAATGGTATCTTCAAAGGATAAGATACACAATTTGATAATGATTCTTTTTATAAAGATGAAAATCGCTTAAAAGTACCGATCATTCTCATAGTTGAAGTATTCTTGGTGTATTTTCTGATAAGCCTGTCATTTGCAATAACGAAAGTGGATTCCCTACGTCTAAGACGTCTTTTAATTTGGATACTTTGAGTTAATTTATAACATAAACGACGTCATAACGTTAGGAATTGAATTAGGAATATCATATCTGGCACCGTTTAGTAGGTAAGTATTATTATAGGTAGATGTGTGCACCGTGACGTTATTATTATTTGTTTAAAGGATATCATGCACTGTGATATGTATTTATTTTATTTTATTTATGAATGGTTTAGCAAGCAGTACCTTAAATCTGAACTTCATAATTTAAATATTCTAACAAAAAAATTTGAACTAGGGATGGGCGGAGGGAGGATTTGTACTTCCTATAAACGGCGTTTCTGAGAGTAAATTTGCAGACTCTGAAAATAAAAACTGTTTTGCATAGTTCTCGTTTTAACTGTGTGTAGCATTCTGGACCTTGAGGAGTCAACATGCAAGATCGGCGAATACATTACCTTACCTGGGCTAGTATTGAGAAAATTACAATTAGATAAAAAAAAAATTAAGAGATAGTGAACTCGGCATTTTGTTTTTTTGACCCGACATTGAGCAAGAACGTTATCCCCACCTTATATATCTTATATATTATATATACGGTGCCGTGAAATAAGGCCAAACGAAATAAGGCCATATTTGAAAATTTGGCCTTATTTCGCTTTGAAATGGTGAAATAAGGCCATATTTCAACATTTGGCCTTATTTCATTTCGGTAAAGTGAAATAAGGCCAATTTGGTGTTATTGCGCTTCAATTAGTTATAAGAGTGCCGTGACATATGCCGCGTAGCGGCGCCCTGAGCACCTGCATGTGAGGCCGAAGGTCGTCCGGTGTATGAGTCGAGGAACTGTCCATAGATTTTTTTTTTTTTTTAGCGAGCGTAGCGAGCCCACCCACCCCAACTTAGTATTGAAGTGACTAGCGGGCAAAAGCCTGAAAGTCGGGGAGAGTGAGCTCGCTACGCTCGCTAAAAAAAAAAAAATCTATGGGCATTTCCTCGACTCATACACCGGACGGCCTTCGGCCTCACATGCAGGTGCTAAGGGCGCCGCTACGCGGCATATAGTTAGGTTTCTTTTCGTTTGGCATTTTACATTCTCAAAAATTGTGGACTTATTACCCATTTTAGACTGAACAAATTGTGGACTTATGATCCGACGGGACAAAATGGAAAAGGCCATATTTGGTCTTATTTCACAAACTGGATTGGCCTTATTTCACTTTACCGAAATTTAAATTAAAAATCACTTTACCGAAGTGAAATAAGGCCAAATGTTGAAATATGGCTTTATTTCACTTTCACGCAGCGAAATAAGGCCAAATTTTCAAATATGGCCTTATTTCGTTTGGCCTTATTTCACGGCACCTATATATACACTTATACCGCTCAAACTTTCTCAAAATTATCAAGTTCAATACCGGCAGGCTTAGGGGTCTCCAAGTGCGCCAACAATTCAGGGACCATCTTGCCTTAAAAGCATGAAAAATCAGCAGTAGCTTGTAGGAAGGCGTCTGTGACCACTAGAATATTGCGAATTTTTTTTTTTTTTGCAACTGCAGCACACCTCCATCGGTAAAAGGTAGAAAATCACCGTTCATAGCTCTTGGCAGACACAGCAAGCAAGCTTCGGATTGTCAGCATATCGACTCACTTATTTCAAGGATTAAAGTAGCAGCAAACTTCGTCAACACGAAGCTCGTTGGTGGTTGAAAATCCAAACAACATCCAGTGAAGAATTTGGATGGTAACCTTCTGATTTCCGATAATGATCAGCTCAGTATATGAAGAGAGAAGACAACATCAATAGCGAAGAAGACATCATACATATGTCGTGGACCTACAAGCCGATCCACACCATCATGGTCTTGACCAAACGAGCGTATGGAACTGCAACTATCACCTTACATAGCTCCTATTGGGTTAGGGCGGCTATTGCAAGTATTTATATGGATTTGGACACGATAGCTCACCTAAATTAATTAAATATTCTCAAACAATTATGATTTGATTATTTTTGACTCTCGACTGAATGCTTACTGACTTAAGGAGCAACTAAAGGCTCTGTCAAACAGAGCGTGTTTTAACGCCACGGTGAGATTATTTTAATTAACCGCCGCCACGAAGGGCTACTAGAGAACGTCACACAGATTGCTGTCAACAGTGAAAACTGAAAATATAATCTGTAATTTTCACAACGCGCGCCGTGGTGAATTCAACGTGGCATTGAAAGCGCGCTCTGTGTGATGGGGGATGTATTCCTGTGTATTACAACGCGGCGCTAAAACGCGCTCTGTTTGACGAGGCCCTAAAAAGCGAGTTTGCTGGAGCCGTAGAGTTCCGCTGACAGGTTTCCCTGCATGCATTAGATATATATGTATGTATATGTAAAATGATAATCCTCACCCTAAAGAATTTGTTTTTTTATTTATTTATTTATTTCTTTTTTTTTAAATTAAAAATTACAAATCTTATAAACTAGTATCTTGCTCGTCGTGATTAATGGGTCTCGGTATCGGTAGCAACCTCATAAATAAAGATTCAATATTTCATCTATACCGTTATTTGAAATTTAAGTGATTTAATGCAATTTCTACACTAATACTAAACAGAAATATAGAAGACACGTCTATGTATATAATACCCAAATGTATACTCGTAAATTGCTATTTTTTCACATTAATGTAGATAGTAACAATTAATTATTTTTTATTTCTTAAAAATTTTAATTTTCTTGCACATTATATAATTCGTGTGAATAATATTTACATTTACAATCTTGACTTTTATTGTCTTATATATTTATTATTATTTTTATTTAATTACTTATTTATTTTTTTATATATTTTCTCATTCTTTTTCAAACTTTTCTTCTATTTTATGTAGTATACGTTGTAATTGACTTACATTGATATACAAAAAAAATTTAACAATTACAACTACAGAATATAAACAAACGAAAAAAAAAAAACAAAACAAAAAAAAACTATAATAAAGAAAAGTAAAGTAAGAATGTAAAAGGAAAAGTAGGTTTGAAATGAGAACTATTTTTTTTTTAAATACATTATTCCTCAATACCCGACGAAAAGAACAAATAAAAATATTGTCCTCGATTGCTATGATGAAGATGGTGAAGGCGAACAGTGCCTATGTTCGTCCACAAGTTGGCAGATTTACCCGGAAGAAAACATTCAACTCTATTAACGAGGCAAACACTAAAAACACCAAATACATGACCAAGCAAGCCGTTCCAACTTTCTTGTCCAGTTTGAACTTATTGCAGGAAAATGTGATGTAGAGCAGGAATAAAGTTGACAGCAGTGTAATTGCAGAATACTCCAATCCTGCTGAATTAATTCCAACGTAGTTCTGACCGGGCTGAATTGGAAAAAACACGGCTTTGATGAGCCATGGAACTCCCAAGCATAACAGTATGTCGAAGGTGTTTGAACCAATTGAGTTGCATATTCCCATTGAACCATGTCCTAAAAGAAATATTTCTCTTCTTAGAAAGAAACAGAAGAAAAAGCTATTTGCAAACCTCTTTTTGCCACAATTACACTTGAGACTGCTTCCGGGACACTTGTGCCAGCTGCCAAGAACGTAATACCCATAACTGAATCTGGAATCTTGAGTGTATCACCTGAACAGATGTAGAAAAGTGAGCTATCATCCTCAAGGTTATGTAAATCTCTTACCAATAATTGTAATCATCCAAGCAACAACATATGACAAAGATCCAATCCAAACTATACACATTATAAATGTGAGTGGAAAGATTTTGCTGTTTTTCGCGCGCTTACAATCCGGAATAGCAATGTAGAAGAGAAGGTGTATTGGCCAAATAATAAGCCATGTGAACTGGGCAAAACAGCTTTTGCCTTTCGGATAATGGATCAAAGAGTAGCGCTCTTCTTCATCTTGCGTCGATTCTGCTTCAGATATTTCAACTGGCGGTACTGGAGGCGATGTAGGTGATGCTGGCGGGGGAGTTGACGGTGGTTGCAACTTAGGAGGCTCATTATTCACACCACCATTTAACTGGATTGTAGAAATATTTTGACAAATGCGGTTTTCAACAATTTCTGTTGAATAAATAAATCATAATATAAGTTTAGTAAACAACAAGACAATATATTAGGAACAAAAGTTAATTTAAAAAGATGCATTTTTGGTATACCAGTAAAGAGAAGATGGTGGTTCCTAAGGTTTCCCTCTTGGCGTTCGTGTTAAATGAATACAGGAATCTATTTATGTTTCCCAAATTCTACTCTCTACTCCTACAGATCATTATATTCCATTTCTGACTCCGTGAAACCCGAATACCTTTACATCTGTTTGAAAGATTCTTAATGACAGCCAAAGATAGATGGGAGAAAAAGTGCTTACACTAATGCAGCAGGATTTTGCGAACAGTTGGAGGCAGTTGAATCATAAGTCGATCAACGGCAAATTTCATTTCTACCAATTAGGTCACGCGGCCTATTGCGCTAGAGTATTATCAATGGAACTGGCCCAGGTTAGTGGTTGTGCCTTACTATTATAGTGGGAGACATCGGCCTCTACAACTTTCTTTTAGTAATGCGACAAAAACTGTACACGGACTATAACCTAAGAATATGTCCTTTCAATCCGAAAGCTATTCAAAAATTCAACATTTTTATGAGACATTTGCAGAATAGGAAGAGGATGCGGATTCGTCGTGGGAAATCATCTGCGGTCAAGTGTTATTAATTTTAAAGTGGTTAGTGATTATCTAGTTGTGTTCGCATCAAAAGGCACATTCTACAATATCAGTCTACTGTGTATACAACACACCTACCAATGAGTGTCCTATTAAGGAGGACACTTACGATTCCTGGACTAAATTAGTCACGAATTCAGCGAATGCAGCGCGGAATACGGTTATAAGTATAACCTTATTCCTTCATTTGCGAATCAACACAGCAGCCTAGCTATCTCTAGCCTGTTCAACTACAGCGAGATTGCTAATTGTCTAGTTGTTTGTGTCGAAAATATGTGAAAGAATTTTGATAAAAGTTAAAAGCTTAGACTGGTATTTTAATGAATGCAATGCGTATTGATATCTTCATCATTTGCTCATTATGAAACTATTCGCTACTTGTTAAGTTTGGTAGT
This sequence comes from Blera fallax, assembly GCA_946965025.1. Taxonomy (NCBI): domain Eukaryota; kingdom Metazoa; phylum Arthropoda; class Insecta; order Diptera; family Syrphidae; genus Blera; species Blera fallax. The sequence goes on along the minus strand of OX337248.1, from coordinate 21,533,377 downwards.
GAAATACATTCTTTATCAAATGACGGCATCCATGCTCGTATTCTTCCAGGCCGTTTGGTAAGAAGAATCGAGCGAAACTAGAGACTGGATTCCAGCTTAAAACACATTGGTTTCAGCAGATTTAAAGTTGGTCAGTGTGCGTATTATTACATCGGTCTATATAAACGAAAATGAAAGCTCTTGCTAGGCCTCTGGCGAAGGGCGAGGGTCTAGGGGTTTTACGCTGAAATAAATTATATTTTCGAGTTACCAGGATATTAGTAGGAAAACATTTGATCATTTCCAAACTATTTGTGGTTCCGTGTCTTAAAATTAGCACTCCAAACTCAATTCAAATCAAACTGGCTTCTGATTGCCCTTAGTGTTTAGTTGCTTTCTTAATACCACTGAAATTAAATGGAAGGCAGGTCGGATATATGTATGTACATATGTTTGGATTGGGTCCGAAAAATGTATATTAAGTTCTCGCAAAACGTTCGACGTTTGAAATGCTTTGAATATACATGCATACATATGTATGTACATAAAATAAGAAAATGTAATACTATTCGCGCCAATTCTCGAGACTAATATACGGAGGGAGTTTTTTCAGTTCACGGAAATAGGGTGAGGTTATAATATTTTTCTTTTGTTGGGTAATTGTGAAGTTTCATGTTGATGCACCAATTAGTTCAGTTGCAATAGTCCAAAGAATAAGTCCAAGTCTCTAAATACAAATACTTGGCGCAACGGACCGTATGTGGTGTGCATGTTATATTTTTTCACACAAATGGAAGTGACCTACAGTTTAAGGCCATATTCGAAAGGCAAATTGAGAAGCTTTCTCTTGACAGATATTACCCTCGAACGTTTGTCAGACATTCGCGAGAGGTTGGACCGTGAAAAAACTTTTTTGGTGTTTCTGGGATAACGTCGAACTTCTCGCTCAGTGATCCAGCGCACTAACCACTTGAGCCAGGGCGCCCACAGTTCAAGTCTCCGGTAATTTTAAAAATGTCAAATATGACGTTCCCGTAGTGTGGAGGACAAGGAAAAGTGTGTAAAAAAGTGAAATGCAAAGTGAACTTACTCAAATCATGGTTGACAAGTTGTCGGGCTTATTTCAACATGGTAACGAGCCTGAAGAAGATGATGATCGCCCTGGAGGACCAAGTGATGTCCCAACACATAAAATGGTTCTATGAGTCGAAGATAGTTGACTCAAACTAAAAGAAATTGCAGAGAGACAGGAGTTCTACACGATGACTTAGGAAAGTCAAAAATTAGCGCAAGGTGAATTTAAGAATGCTTACACCGCAACACGAAGCTACATACATAAATCTATATATATAAAAATGAATGTTTGTCTGTATGTCCTTTATAGAATCGTAAACTATGCATTTGATCATGTGATGATCTTTAGCAAAGTTATTGTGCATGAGCCCGCGAAGGTTTCTAAGTTGGTACGACGAATTTTCGACAGATGGCGCCACTGTCATTCCAATTAATTTCATATATTGCCGTGACAGTTCATGCTGATTTGTATTGAAACGAAAACAGTGAACGAATGATGACGTTTCGAGTTGTGGGTGACATAAGAATTTATTTTAATTGTGAAATCCATGTCCGGCTCACATGGAACAGACAATATTGTCATTTTTCGAATAGTTTTGTGCATTTCATTGTGAGTTAAATAAATAATTCAATCGAATTGAATTTTCGTAGTTTCCGTGAGCTGATTTTATTCTTCTCTACAGTGAACTCACGAAGATCATCAAACATGCTAGATACAAAGTAGATACGACGCAGAGAACAACGTAGAGATATTTATATCTTAAAAGGAAAAAGGAACAAAATGTAAGATATTTTTATAAACTGCCAATCTATCTATATATATGAAAATGAAAGTTTGTCTGTATGTCCTTTATAGAATCGTAAACTATGCATTTGATCATGTGATGATCTTTAGCAAAGTTGTTCTGCATGAGCCCACGAAGGTTTCTGAGTTGGTACGACCAATTATCGACAGATGGCACCACTGTCATTCCAATGAATTTCATATATTGCCGTGACAGTTCATGCTGGTTTGAATTGAAACGAAAACAGTGAACGAATGATGACGTTTCGAGTTGTGGGTGACATAAGAATTTATTTTAATTGTGAAATCCATGTCCGGCTCACATGGAACAGACAATATTGTCATTTTTCGAATAGTTTTGTGCATTTCATTGTGAGTTAAATAAATGATTCAATCGAATTGAATTTTCGTAGTTTCCGTGAGCTGATTTTATTCATTTTCTACAGTGAACTCACGAAGATCATCGAATGTGTATGTGAGGGATCTGACTGCTGATTGACGTTCCGAACGCATTTGCTGTGTGGTTTTTTTTTCAGATATCATCGTGAGTGGAATTAAAATCGATTTCAACAATTCTCGAATGCTGATTTTTATCACTTCGAAACATAAATCCACCACGACTTTGCAACCGAACCAGACTCTCAGTCAAGAAAATGATGAACAATGTTATTGAGGCAACAATTTTGACTGGAAAATTCAAAGGTGAAGACGTACTGTTGCCGCGTATCCCAATGATCCCGACAGATATGCCATTCGAATTCAAACGTTTGCAGTTCCCGGTACGACTCGCTTTCGCAATGACTATCAACAAAGCACAAGGACAATCGTTGCAAGTGTGTGGATTAAATTTGGAGAATCCATGCTTCTCACATGGGCAGCTCTATGTGGCCTGCTCACGCGTCGGAAAACCTTCTGATTTATTCGTTTACGCACCAGATGGAAAAACATTAAATATTGTGTATCCCACAGCACTTCAATAAATATCGAATTGAAACGAAACGCTGCAATGTCACAATTTTTTCGAAATGAACAAAATCAATAAAATGACTCAAAATGAATTGAATATTTGTGTAATGTCTTTCCTTCAAATTTATTTTAGTTGGTGGCGTTGCAACGCGCGCAGGGTACAGCTAGTTTTATATAAAAGTAATTGATAAGTATCATGTATAAAGTGTTATATGAATAAGTGTAATAAGTGTTTAACCTGGATCCTTTTCATTGCTTGTTTTTGTCTGTATACTGCTGTTGGAAGATCTACTGCGTGATCTTGCCTGCTCGACACCACCTGCATACATAGAATTGCTAGTGTTAAATGTATGTTTGTAAGAATGTATGTAAAAAAAAAAAAAAGAAATTCAACAAAAATAATTTCAAAAATCACAAACAAACCTTTGGCGCACTTTTGGAACGTTTTATCAAAATACATGACAGCAAGGTAGACTGCATATAGAGACACCAAAATCAAAGCTTCGTACCATTCAACACGTTCATCGTGCATTACACATATAAGGATAGCCACTGTTATCCCATATGCAATACTGTCTCTGGTTAGTGGCCACCAATCCAATGGTATCGTCTTTAAAATAAAATTTTAGTAAACAAACATAAAGCAACGGTAATTAAAGTATAACAAACCATTCCGGCTCCAATGCCGCAACATGCTGCAACAGCCAATATATTAAAAACTGCAGAGCCGACTATGGTCCCGACACCAATATCACCCTCTGTGATAAAGGTCCCTATCACGTTAACAAACAATTCTGGGGCGGATGTTGCAGCTGCCATAAATGTTGCTCCCGCAACATCATTTGACATATTTAGCGCTAAAAAAATGTATACATTCATATATTACTTCCTTGTAAGATGAGGTTGGGCATGCATTTATGCTAGATGGCATGCAAATTTCAGTTGTACAGTTGCGCCAGTCATATAAGATTATGGAACAGAGACTCGTATAACCAAATTGCTGCGTGTCTAAAAATTACATGCAATCACAGAAATTTTTGTCAACATACCTGCGCAAATTTTTTCGACTGCAGGTACGAAATATTCATCACATACTACAGCTAATGCTACAAATAAATATAAACTGGCTATCACATGAAGTACTACAGCACCGGACTGTCTTTGTCCCTCTGTGAATAAATCTTTGGGGAAATCATCTATGGCGGGTAGTGTGCAATTTATATCTGCAATTGAAAATGAAAATAATAAAAAACTGTCGATACCATACTGAAGAACGTAAAATCAATAATTAAAACAAATTTCTGGTTTGAAAAATATATATTTCATTCAGAACTAATTAACATCACAGAATATTTCAAATCTGCAGACGATTAGCCTTCCGTTGTTTCCCATGTTGATTTCCAAGCAATCTGGTTAACCTAAAAGAATGTAACAACGTTATTATTGTTTCATTATAATTTAATGTATTTATGCTGAAATATTTAATTGTTAAGCAAATAGAAGTATCTTCCGATATTGCATTAGAGAATCTCGGATCGTCTCAAGAGAGCACTGAATTTAGTTGATTGATGCACAAAAGTAAACCTCAATGTCAACCCCAAAAAGAGCATATTGTTGTATTCACCAGCAGAAGAAAACGAGAAAGATTTAAATCACCCACACTTGTTTGTGAAACTATAGAATTCTCTAAGGAGGTTAAATATCTTGGCTTAACACTTAATGAAAACTTACTTGGAATTCTCACCTCACAGTAGACAAAGACAAAGTCAGGACCAGCAAAAGCATCGCTAGTAAAAATTGGACCTTAAACCCCGAAATGATACTATGGCTCTATCCAGCGATAGCTAGACCAATCGTCACATATGCAGCACCAGTATGATGGCAGAAAAATAAACAGAAATCTACAACAAGATAGGCTTTATAATCTTCAAAGACTACTGCAGAACTGGAGGTCATTCCTAGCCTATCTTCATATAAAGAGAGAAGCCACGGTTAACCCCTACATGCTCATAGCTCAAAATGATTCAAATTATAAATTCGTTCACTATGACATTGCGCAAGAGCCCAAAGGTAATGAACTACAATCACAGAGAAATGTCTATCAAGATTTAACTTCAACCACAACTTCAAGGTTTAATTCCCAGAACGCAAAAACTAGGAACAGAACAAACCTGCATTTGCTAACGTTTCTCATGTATGGTATTCAGATGGGTCCAAGATAGATGAAGTAGTTAAACATACGGTCATATAGACTTTTGTCCACTCACCTTTGGAAAAATGCAACTCCGTATTATGTAAAGAAAACCTTGACTTGCTGGCCAGATTAGGAGAGGCATCAAGTTCTACTATGTTAAGAACATTCTGTGGATTACCAGTCAGTACTGCAAAAACATGTATAAAAATTGGCTAAAAGAAAAACGGCACCATTACTGGATGGAAGCTGAAAGAAACAGAGAAGTCAAAATCTTTCTGACAAATACCTCCCACAAAAGAACCCAACAACTCCTACAGCTGACTAGGAATCAGATACATATAGCCACAGGGTTCCATACAAGCCATTGTAGGGTTAAAAAACATCTCATAGCACAAGATAACATATGAAGAATGTGTAACGAAGATGAAGAACCAGCAGAACATATCTTATGCCACTGTGAATGTTTAATCAAAACGCGTTGTCGTTACCAAGGTAAATTACACCTCGAAGCCAATTCGGCCATCATAAGTGAACTTTTATGTTAGAGGGTAAGTCTAACTGTGGCTGCAGTGAGAAGGTGACCTGTTCCCACCTCATCAAACAATCTGCAGATCTATGTACAGTCTTCCCATCAGGACATAGGTACACCTTTCGAAAGCACTTATTCAAAATATTTTATGGTTTCATGGAAGAATTTTTTCTCTGTATAATTATAAAATGCCATAAAAAACTAATGAAAAAGGCAATTTAATTTTTTTGGCATCGAAACATTATGACACGTTTGCAGTGGATGCATATTCCAATGACAAATTGTTTTAAAAAGTTCAACAAAACTTTTTTTTGCTATGATGGATACATGTTCTGATGAAATTATTTTCAGTTGATTGCAGTTTACGAAATAAATCGCCCCAGCAATTTTTATTTTTTTGAAAAATACCACCAAGAACATACATAAGTCCATCTCCTTTGAAAGAGCAATTTCTTTTGACGAACATATTTTTGATGTTAACAAAAACAACTCTTCCACTGTAACAGATAGCACTGCTGTCTACAAATACTGTCAACTTAATGCGACATCAATTACCCTTGACGTAAAAAAGTACAATCTAATCCCAGAGGCTGTTTATAAATTTAAGCAGAGAAATATAAGATGATCGGAGCCATACTACAGAGATCCGTATTGGAACTTCTGTTTTAAAGCATAATGTACTATGTCGCCTTGTGTCCTGAAAAGTCAAAGATTTTAGATTTTGCAGACGGTATTGACATCAACATATTTGCGATATAATAATAAGGGCCGTATGATTGTAGCTCATTTTAGCCAATCACGAACAATTACATCTACAAGGTAGATTACAATAAGATACTAAGGATCTGCATAGATGGAATTAAAATTGGTATCTACACTTCCTGTGTATCTGAAACACTTACTGAACATCTTTAAGCTAAACATGGAGTTCAAGTAATCGAAGATTTCAACCTCAAAATTAATTGAAATCCATGAGATGACATTTGGGATCAACTTGTGCCTTGTCGATTTCGCAGGAGCTCATTAACTTTTAATTAAAAATCTTTTTAATCGAAAGATAAATTAATGGCATCGAGCTAATTTCAGGTCCCTTTTTCGAGCACGAACGAACAAAGATGGCTTCCAAGGCGTCAATTGTTGCTGATTTATCAGCGTAAGGTGGTGACTTCGAGTAGCTCTGTAGACAATAATAGAGATATGAAAAATCAAATCGTACCCTAATCCTGCTTCCTGGCGTTGAAAACTGGACTCTGACGAAAGTAGATGAAGATATCCTCAGTTGTTTGAAGATAAAATATTCGGCCAACGCAAAGGGCGTTGACAGGCTTTGGAGGACAAGATTGAACGACAAATTTTACGAGGGACACAGCAACATTGACTTAGTAAAAAAACTTCACATCAGTCGCTCAAGATGGCTAGTAGAGCAAATGGACACCAATGCTTCGTCCCAAAAGTCTTTGAATCTATCCTGGAGACACAAAGCAGTAGAAGACGACTTCGCCTAAGGTAGCGAGCAGCGGGCTAATTGGAGAAGTTTACTGGTCGAGACTCAGGTTCACCACAAACTGTAACACCACCTAATAAGTAAGTCAAGTCGCATGCGGGTATATGGGTGAACACCAAGATAATTGCGCAAAATTTTCCACGTTGTGGTTAATATACATTGGACTACTGAACGAGAGATTCGAGGTTCGAATTTCAAACAAAATCAAAAAATCTCGCGAATGTCTGACAAATGACCAAGAGTAATAATTGTCACAAAAAAGCTTCTAAAAAATCCTTTCGGATAAAGCCCTAAACTGTGCGAAAAAATTAACACGCACTACAGGGGTGGTCGCAAGCAGCTAGGCTCTAGACCACATTTCGTCTGTTTTGTAATATATTTGCATTTTTTTTTTACGGACAGAGGTCCAAATTTGGATCTTCTCACACACTTTCGTTTACAGCGGTGGTACTCTGTCGCCTATTACATTCCTTTTACGTATTGATATAACTGCATCATTTAAAGAATGAAAGTATGATTTGCTAGATGATAGTGAACATAAATATCAAGACTAGTGGTCCAGAAAGACAGCTCCATTTCACATTAATTCCTTTCGTCATTTCTAAGTATTTAAGTATAACTAACGGGTAGCCGGCGTGCGTTGCTGTGCAGTTGTCAAAATGCAGTTGTGGGCAAACTACTCGTCCAATTTAACGCTCTCAGAATAATACCGAAGAAAAATTTGAGCTTAATCGGTTCGGTGATTTCGGAGTCCATTGAATACATTCAAACATAGGTAGGTAGTTTTACATATATAGATACCTACTTGAAAAATTCACTACCGCTAACTATAGGCGAATCCAATGTCGCATCATTACAAAAAGGAATGGCTAAAACTAAGCGAAGTTACCAACCATAGAACCTATAAATAAGAAGATCTACACTACCAACTTTACCAGCACCACAGTGTATTATGCAGAGCATTTGCTTGTGATCTGGCCAGTATAAGTAGAACCCCGCCGAGCCCCGCCCGAGGAACAACAATCACAGCCACCAAGATCCACACAGAAATGGATAAATTCTCCAACTACTTACTTAAGGTGGCGCTACAGTCCGGGGTGGACCTGGGCCTCAGCCAACAAGCGTCTCCAGCCAGCTCGATCTTTAGCCAGTTGCCTTCAGTTTCGCACGCTAAGTTAGTTGAGGTCCCCTTCCACCTGCGTGCACCACCGGAGTCGCGGTCTTCCCTTACTGCGCCGTCCCTCGGGAATGGATTCGAAGATTTTCCTAGCCGGAGCATTTGTGTCAATGCGCTCTACATGACCCAGCCACCTCAGTCGTTGGACCTTCACTCTTCTGGCCAGGTCGATGTCGATGAACAGCCCATACCGTTCGCTGTTGTAACTCCTCCTCCACTCACCGTCTATGCAGACGTGACCAAAAATCACCCGAAGAATTTTCCTTTCGAAACTGCCAAGAGCGACCTCATCTGCTTTTGACAGCAGACTGGGGTAGTTAAAGTCTTGAATAGGGTCACTTTAGTTGCTCGAGAGAGGGCTTTGTTCTTCAATTGCCTTCTTAGCCCAAAGAAGCAGCTATTGGAAAGAGTTATTCTTCGTTTGATCTCAGCGCTGATGTCGTTTTCTGAGTTTATAGTGGAGCCTAGGTGGATAAAGTCCCTAACTACCTCGAAGTTATATCTGTATATAGTCTGTACGAGACGTCGATATTGGTTGTCCTTCCTTGCTGACAGCATATACTTACTCTTGCCCTTATTAACCGCTAAACCCATCTTCGCTGCTTCCGCCTCAATACTCACGAACGTTCCACTGACATCACGCTGCGTTCTTCCGATTATATCAATATCGTCGCCGTATGCGAGTAATTGGACGGACTTTTGAAAGATTGTGCCTCTGGTTTTGGCGCGTGAGTTTTGCACTCTATTGCACAATTAACATATGGCCCTAATAGAGTCTGAGTGCTTCAGGGATCTCGTTGCCGTATTTGTATAATTTAAAAAAAATCTCTTCAGCTCAAGAAAATCGAAACAACATCTGTATGTTCTACAAATAAGTCAAGCAATTGGGAGCTGGCCAAGTTCGGAATTCTGAGTAAGCTAGGCCCAATGTAATAGAACGTATGGTGTTCAGTGCGTTTTGGGAATACTTTCTCAATTTGTAAAAGAAAATGAGATATCAACTGATGTTTTTATTGAAAAAAAAAGTTAAAAATGGTTCTCGAGCTTATCTGATGACGAATAAACCTCGAAAACAGACCTCTATATTATAGAACTAAATTGATAAGTTATCAAAAAGCCGTGTTGAATAAGGAGGCATAAGCAATTAAGAGAAACATCACGAAAGAAAAGGCTTCAGCAGGACCGGGGTAATTTAGTGCTAATTACTTTGAAGTCTAGCATACGCGTTAAAAACCAACTCCAAAGTATTTGACTTCAAGAAGAGTGCTGTAGAACTGATTCTTTTTCAAAAGAAATCACGTGGTATGCTATACTAACGGCTGCAATTGAGCTAATCACTTGTAGAGCAAATCTTTGATGAATAAAAATAGATTGCTATACATCCATGCATCATCTTTAAGCAAAGTCATTTGATCTCGAAAGCACAATAATAGCTCACCCAATGATATGCAAGCTTAAGCTTTTTTTCAATAGATAAGTACTCGTACAGACGAGGCTGAGAGAGAAAATACAACACGATCAGAGTAATAACCCAACTGCACTGGTCCCATTGCCATGAAATAGCATTGTCGGCCTTTTATTGTTGTCCTAGCAAGTTAATGAGTTTAAAATAAACTTTTTTTTTTAATCTAAGCTAATAAATGCGACTAGAAGGCATGTAATACGTCTTGTATGACCGTGTGCGCCTGATGGGCACAATAATTTTTAGATACATACATGCAATCGATTTTGACATTTGAAATTAAAATGCTTACTTCTAAGTTCAGTAGTTCATTTCAATAGCAGTACGAGTATATTGTTAATGCAAATAGATTGACCTTTTATTAGGTTAGGTTTAAAGCTGGAACGATATGATATTGTATGCCGAATAGTATAAATGATGAAGTATTAGGCTCGATAACTGGTTTGTTGCTTGCTACATACTTGCTAGATACATTTCTGCTTGCCCTTCGAAAAATCATCGAAGTTTAGTGACGAGTGCCGGGATGAAAATACAGGTCTTATCATTGGATGCCATGTGAATGTGCATTGTACTTCCTAAGTATCTAAATGAAAAGGTTAAGAGACTTGTTGAATGTTTTATTTCATGTGTGTCTATGCAACCTTAACATTGCTTAACAGAACAGAGACTTACAATGCTACACTGTTTAAGAACATTACTTCCATTTTGAGAAACACACATCTTCAACTCTTATAACATACAAGATAGACATGGAGAAAGCGAAAGTGGAAAACCAAAAGCAAAATATGTATCTACTGCTTCTGCAAACACACGTTTCACAAATCTCTCAATCAAACATATTAAATTCGCCAGATAAATCTACAAAACCAAATAGAATAAACTGTATGAATAGGACCCAACTATAAAACAGCGACTAGACAAGACCTTCTAGCCTTTCTAAGCTCCCAGCGCAGTTGGCATCGCCCACGTTTTACAAACAGAAGAGATTCACTCAGAAATAGCCTTCGAATGCAATCAACCCCTGAAAATGTCATTGAGGGAATTTTGAAGGATGAGTATACATACATGGAATCTGGTGATTGAAAATGTAGCCCACTTATTGAAGAAACTCCGTGACATTGAAAGGAAGAGAGGAAAAATAGCGCAGGTGGCATCATACTCAAGTAGACAAACAGATGGCCAAAATTTTGGTATTAACCAATCCCATAGATAAGTAATTTACTTTACTTTGGTTGATGCTGCAATTCACGGAAACCTGGCCTCAGCAAACAAATCCCTCCAGTCAACACCATTCTTTGCCAGTTGTCTTTAATTGTGTATTTCAAGTTTATTTGTTCCCCTTTTCGGGCCAAAGCGACGGTGTTCATCCTCTCTAAATGACCTGACCAACATACAACGTTAAAACAGTGCCCAGGTACCAGGTACAATGCCTTAAGCATTGTGCGGCAGTTCCTGACTGGTTCAGATTTTGTGACATAGGACTGACTGTCGATGTTGATGGCAATATTTTTGTTGGATATTGATCCCATCACCTGTAATAGGATCTCTGCTTGGAACACTGGTAGTCGAAAGACTCTGGACCACCTGTTGGCTTATATCCCTCGAGTATATACCTGACCCCATACCCCCACTCGGTTTGCGAAGGCCTTCATTTGCCAGTCCTTCCTATCACGGTACATTACATACTTTGTATTGTGTTGAAGACAAGAGTACCCCGGATTTCATCTGTTTTATCGGGGATTTTGTGAAATGATTCCCTAAGGATCCCTTGTTTTAAAGATCTCTATATTAGTGAGCCAGCGCCCTATTGTCCGCTTGAAGTTTTATTTGTATGTTCACTGACAAAGGATACAAGAACACCTCTAGTGATATCAAGAATCCACAAGAAAATCATACAATAAAGTCTTGTATAGATCGAAGGCACAAGAAGTGACCGGGGAGGAGTTTACGGGAGGAGTGTACGAGAAGAACCAAACATTCAAAACGAATGGGCGAATCCACCTGCATCTTTCAAAAGCGGAAATCTGCGGAAACGAAAGCAGCGCACAACTTAACTCTCATAAATTTCTCATGTCTTCAGAAATCCTTTGCAAACAGATGGCTGCTAATGCAGTCTAATAAACTCAACACATTATATTATGACGGAATACTTCGGGAACGAGCGGCTACTGTACGGTCTTCAAAGGAAGGATTAGAGGTCTATTCCTCAGAGCCTCCGCCAACAAAAGAGGCAGAGGACAAGGACAAGAACGAAGACCTAATGATAGGTTGTGATGCTAATTCACACAGTACAGTGTGGGGAAGTACCAACGATAACTTCAGAGGAGAAGCTTTATTCGAGTTTATAGTGTGTAAAGAGTTAACTATTGTTAACAGAGGAACAGAACCGACTCTGTGTAGCAATAAAATGCTTGATAGAATATCAAATTGGAAGGTAATGGATCAAGCAATGATGTTCGACCACAGAGCCTCATTTGATGATTAGTACGGATCTAGAAGAAAAAAAGATCGGAAATACGTCAGGATTCCCAGTAACACGGACAAGGTAAAATAAATGGAAGTGTTACGGGATGAACTGAATGGGAGGGTACCCAAAATACCGAGAACCATTTGGAATCACAGCTGAGGCTTTTACAATCAGCTATTGAAAATAGATCTTCTCCAGGGATCCAGTTTACAAAGTCGGATACATTCGTGACAGAATGGGGGAGATTGTGGAGACACTGGATCGTACAAATGAGGTCATCATGGAGACATACTTTCCGGGAAGCTTTAAGTCAGATCAGCCATGGGCTCTGAGGAAACAAGAAGCGAACAAGATGGATAGAGCAGAAGCGGAACGGGTAGTAGCGCCAGAAGCGGTCACTGGGGCGATAGCAACGTTTTCTCCTTACAAGACCGTGAGACCGGATGGTATTCTCTCCGCTCTGATCTCATTGTACAGACGATTAGGGTTATAAATATTTCTTGCCTAGCAATTGGCTATATACCAGTAACTTTGAGAGAAGCAAATGTGGTGTTTCTACCAAAACCGGGAAAAAAGGATTACACCGAAGCGCTGAAAGTTGAAGTTGAAGTTGAAAACATTGGAAAAAATTGTGGTGGGTTCACTACAGGAGGGAACCGCACTGAAAACGTCTACGGAAACAGCGCTACACCAGGTTGTACGTGTTGCGGAAGAAGAGATATGTATATACCGGAGGCATTGCAATGACCACAATAATGGACATTGAAGGTGCCTTCTATAAAATATACTTCGGAAGTCTGAGAGTAGCCTTAGAAGAACACGGGGTTAACCCATTGATGGTGAGATGGGTGGACAATATGTTGAGAAATAGGGCGATAAGTATTCAGGCGGCAGTTCGATCAATTGCGAAAGTTTGTGACAACACTACTGCGAAGGCATAACACTGGCAGTAGGTTTGTCATATGGCTGGAGAAATTGATCGCTCTGTTGATAATTGATATGCTCATGACATCAGGTGGACCGGGAAAAAAATCAGAAGCGAAGGCAAAACAAATAAATGACAACAAATAATCTCCCCAGTTATCTAGGCACCACCCCTGGAGCTAATGTGTGAAACCTAATACACCTAAGTTTCAAACCACTACACCAATCTCTTTCTCTCTCTCTCTCTATCTTCCTTTCACCGCCCGCACTGTGTACAAACATTAAAAGGGTATTCATAACCCCTTGAGTGCGGGTAAATTATAAAAAAAAATGTGGTCTGGTGCGACCCGCAAGGTCCACACGACTAACTTCCCAGTGGGAAGAAATAAAAAAACAATATTCATTATTTAATTAATAAGTATTATTTTTTTCACATGATCAAGATCTTTGCGCATACGAAAAGGTTTAATGAAGCTCAATCCCAAACACTAATGGCCTACACATAAACACTTGCTTCTACAATTACTACGATGTTTGATGAACAATGAAATTTTCTTCTTCACGTTATCAAGAAACCATCAACTTGGAGATATCTCATCAATACCACTCATCAACTAAGAATGCTGAATTAACATTTCTTTACTTACAAATAACTAAACAAAAATATTGATAACAGACTACGCAGCTGACAGCAATACAATTTACTTTCTTCATTAATTGTTTAAGACTGACATCACAAAACTACTGCTTTTCACCATGAACCGTTCAAAAATCATCAGTAGGAGATTACTAACCATATCCTCAAGAATTTTATCATCTTCAACAAACATTTCCATATTGGCTTGTCACAAAAAAATAATAGCTAGCAGAAATTGATGAAGTTCTCATAACATCAATCAGCCCATACACAACATATGCAATTAAATCGGATTTAAAATGGAAGAAATCGACTTTAGATAAGACTTATCAAAATATGAAATAACAATATTTTTTCATAAATACTATTTATGTGTACTTATAGAAATGAAAAAAAAGCATTGTTTCATCGAAAATAACTTTTACGGTTAATAACTTCTACTTACAACCATGTTCGACGTCATAATTTATTTTTTGAATGTTAAATGTACAGCATACTCTTACCTCCAAATGTTTTCTCAAACATAATATTCTTGTATTAATTGCATATTAATAAAGTAACCTTGAATTGCAAAAAGATTGTTGATTTTTTTATATCGAAGAATATATTCACATCCCATTTTTTTTTTATTATTATTGTTATCAACGTCATTTTTTTTATTATAACTAATTGTTACGAGTTGGCTAGTTCGAAATCTTATTATTCTCCTGGCCTGATAATATAAATTTAAAATTCTACACATTCATCTAGTTTTTGTTCATAAGTATTTTTTTTTAATAATATTTTTTTTAAAATAATTGCTACGACATTCATGAAAATTTTGCTAAAACATACAATAATAATATAAAAAAAAAATCACTACGAAGGTATTTAGAATCTGCACGAATGAATAGTACAAATCATCAATTTCAAAATTCAGCTAGTTTGCCTTTATTTTTTTAGTTATTTAATTACTAACAAAAAACTACTGGACCGATTTTTCTGGAAACTTAATCAGTTCGTAGTTACGTAATTACGCGTCAAATGTCCATATCAGGTCCCATGTCCATATCATCTTTGGTTCTCGAGATAATCGACGCGAAAGATAATTCCGAACGCACATACGAACATACGCACATACGAACATACGAACATACGCACATACGTAGATACACACGCACAGACATCTCTGTAAAAACGTTGGATTTGGATTCAGGTGACCTTAAAACGTGGAGATATGTCAAAATTCGCGATTCACAAAATCGGCCCCATTACAACAACTTCCCATTGGGAAGTTAAAAAAAAAAAAAAAAGATTTGGAGGAAGGGTTAGCAGGGAGGTGTATCATCACCCACACTGTGGAATATAACTGTGGACTCTCTCCTGAGAAGACTTGGAGAGACTGGTATCCAGACTGTGGGATATGCCAATGACATAGCAACAATGGGAAGAGGCAAGTTCACAGCAGATACCATGAGGAATGCACTCCGAGTGCAGGGTGGAGCGGTGGTGTCGTGAACAAGGACTCTCCATTAATGCGGAAAAGACAGATCTAATCATCTTCACAAGGAAGAAGAGACATCTGGAATTTGAGCCCTTGACAATTTTTGGATCGGAACTAAAGGTGACCAAGAAGGTTAAGTACCTGGGAGTATACCTAGATGCTGGACTAACTTGGAATCTTCATGTAGAAGAGAAGATCCGGAAGGCGAAAAGAGTCCTTCATCAGTGCAAACGGGTATGTGGACAAAGCTGGGGAATCTCGCCGAGGTCAGCATACTGAATGTACACGATAATAGTTAGACCAATTATCACATATGCGTCAGTTGTACAGTGGCCAAAAGACTCCCAGAAAACTGTAAAGAAGCATTTAGATAGGGTCCAACGTCTGGCATGTTTAGGAATAGTCGGTACACCACAACGACACCAACATGCGCAATGGAAGTGATCCTAGTCATTCTACCGCTGGACTTATTTATAAAGAAAACGGCAGCATTGACGGTACTTCGTCTGCACCGGGATGACAACTGGCAGTGGCGCGATACCATCTATGGACATATGAAAAACCTGGATCTCGTGAAAAATGAGATCAGGGAGCTGAATATGCCCATGGACGGAATAAAGAGAATGCGTGTTACCGGAAGGTGTCAAAAAACTTTTATCGAGGATGGAACACCTCCGGATAAGAAAATTGGTAGTATAAGCATATTTACGGATGGGTCCATAATGGATAGCGGGGGCAGGTATCTTTTAAGAAGAAATAGAACTAGCCTGTCATATTAGTCTGAGGAAATATAACTCAGTCTATCAAGCCGAGATGTATGCTCTGTTGCATGCGTTGGATCATCTGATAGCAGGTCAAGATGTTGGTAAAAATATTACTATCAATTAGTGATTAGACGCATGGAACAATCAGATATAAATACATCCCTGGCAATGTAATTTGTTCATAAACTCAATAAGTGCTCATCTCGAAATGAGGTGACGCTGTTCTGGGTGAGAGGGCACGTAAGGACTGAGGGCGATGAAAAGGCGGACTCTCTAGCAAAGCAAGGGTCAACCTCGGAGTTCTCTGGTCCGGAACCTTTTGCTGCAATTGGCAGAGGAATAGTGGAACAACTAGATCGCGGCGGAGCTCAAGAGAAGGTGGTCAACCATAGAAGGTTGTAGGCAGGCTAAAATGGCTATTAAAGGCCGACTGGCTACACTCATAGGAGAGTTCTTATCTGAAATGGGTGGTAGCGTTATCTACAGGTTATGGAAATTGCGGGTATCACCTTAAGAAAATGGGTCTTCTGGAGAATGACAACTCGTATGCCTGAAGACAATCGAGACGGCGGCACGTACATATATTGTGTCAATGTCCGGCATTAGCTAGCAGAAGTAGAAAGGTCTTGGGACGCCACTGGGTAGAAACCCAGAAGATGAACCAGATTTCTGTCAAACAGATGCTAGCGTTGACACGAGGAATCAAAGCCAGAGAAGATCTGTGGAGAAATCCAGAGAGTCCCTCAAGCTAAGATGGATCGTCTAAGAGAGACAAAAAGGGACCCATACCTGTGGTCTATTTCGGGATCTCTCGCAATAATATACATATACTAATATATATAGAGCAAAACTATGTTGGACTATGGTCAGCTGACACGTTAGCCATGTTTAACTATCACAGGAGACCTACATATAATATAGTTACAAAACTATCATTATTTTAAAGCCAGCCGCTAATGAAATGTAAATGAAGGTGAGTACAGCTCTGAATGTGACAGCAGCAAGATGCAGAAGCATCTGCGGCTTTATAAAATTTAATTTGCCCATGAGGTAGACAAAATTCAGTTGTATGCACCTCATATATGTAGTCGTCAGAAATCACTAAAAAAAACATATTCATATTTTCTTTTGTATTCATTGTACATGACGAAGTTTTCCAAAAACCAGATTTGCAAATTTATATCAATGAACAATATTTCGCAATTGTACTAATGGTTCTATTCGTCTGACTGTTAATTTAATCTGTTCGAAGTCCTAAGAATTATAAACATTTCAATTTGAGTCGAGATACAGTTGTCATTGTGAAAGCCAACAATTTTTTTTATTCTACATCAACTTATTCCATTAAAAATGACCCCACTTACTTTTTACACACTTATCAGACTTATCAAAATTTGTTAAATTTGCCGCCAATTAACGCAGCGTATCCAGAAGCCATAAATAATAATACCCAACAAAGAGACAATAGGGAGTACAGGGATATTTCTCAGCGGCACTCTCAATCGTTCATAATTACAAAATAATAAAATTATTCCCAGGGTGATCTTAGTGGCACTGTTGCCGATTGGTGCGCAAGTGAGTAAGACGTTGTCCGGGCTTGTTTGTAAGTAAATTAGTATTAACTAGCAAAGCACTTACAAATGTTCGGGTATACGACCAATTTCAAAGTTTAATATGGGAGAATTGATAATAATAGATAGATTATTGTCGAGCATTGTATCTATGAAGTGACCCCCTAAACCGGAAATTATAATATGCCTGTTCGATAACAATCAGAAATTCAAGCGATTAGCAAGTACTTAGATATAATGCATGAGCTTAAGATACTAAGATAAAGATGCAACAGATGCAGATGCATTCAATGATTGAACAGCATTCTTATTGTTTTTTTTTTTGTTCATTCTTACTGCAGTATTGCATTGTAAGGAACTTTCGGCGTTGCGAGCTGGGTACTGTTTTCTCAAGTGCTGCCTAAAGATCTGTGATGACAAGAGGATAAGTAAATTAATATGGACGTAATCTCTGGTAAATAAGATAATTACATGACTGCGGATGTTTCTGACGGATTTCTCGTGTGACTTTCATTTGATTTTTTTTTGTAAGTATTATTCATCTGTTGTCCGTGTTGTCGTTATTTTCATTTTTCAATAATTTTATTAAAATTGTGCCGCAGTACGGTGGTATGCGTTTGATTTTGTCTTTAGTTTTCAATATGATAATACTACACTCCTCAGTAAATACGCTTATTGTAATATAAAAATCTTTAGGGTGAAAACACTATTAATTGATGCACAATCAAAATTTATTTTGTTTATTTTTAACTTCCCAATGGGAAGTTGTTGTAATGGGGCCGATTTTGTGAATCGCGAATTTTGACATATCTCCACGTTTTAAGGTCACCTGAATCCAAATCCAACGTTTTTACAGAGATGTCTGTGTGTGTGTATGTACGTATGTGCGTATGTGCGTACGTGCGTTCGGAATTATCTTTTGCGTCGATTATCTCGAGAACCAAAGATGATATGGACATGGGACCGGATTTATTTGACGCGTAATTACGTAACTACGAACTGATTAAGTTTCCAGAAAAATCGGTCCAGTAGTTTTTTGTTAATAATTAAATAACTAAAAAAATAAAGGCAAACTAGCTGAATTTTGAAATTGATGATTTGTACTATTCATTCGTGCAGATTCTCAATACCTTCGTAGTGATTTTTTTTAATATTATAATTGTATGTTTAAGCAAAATTTGTATGAATGTCGTAGCAATTATTTTAAAAAAAATATTATTAAAAAAAAATACTTATGGACAAAAACTAAATGAATGTGTAGAATTTTCAATTTATATTATCAGGCCAGGAGAATAATGAGATTTCGAACTAGCCAACTCGTAACAATTAGTTATAATAAAAAAATTACGTTGATAAAAATATTAATAATAAAAAATGGGATGTGAATATATTCTTCGACATAAAAAAATCTACAATCTTTTTGTAATTCAAGGTTGCTTTATTAATATGCAATTAATACAAGAATATTATGTTTGAGAAAACATTTGGAGGTAATAGTATGCTGTACATTTAACATTAAAAAAAAAAATTATGACGTGGAACATGGTTGTAAGTAGAAGTTATTAACCGTAAAAGTTATTTTCGATGAAACAATGCTTTTTTTCATTTCTATAAGTACACATAAATAGTATTTATGAAAAAATATTGTTATTTCATATTTTGATAAGTCTTATGATTTCTTCCATTTTAAATCCGATTTAATTGCATATGTTGTGTATGGGCTGATTGATGTTATGAGAGCTTCATCAATTTCTGCTAGTTATTATTTTTTGTGACAAGCCAATATGGAAATGTTTGTTGAAGATGATAAAATTCTTGAGGATATGGTTAATAATCTCCTACTGATGATTTTGAACGGTTCAAGGTGAAAAGCAGTAGTTTTGTGATGTCAGTCTTGAACAATTCATGAAGAAAATAAATTGTATTGTGCTGTCAGCTGCGTAGTCTGTTATCAATATTGTTGTTTAGTTACTTGTAAGTAAAGAAATGTTAATTCAGCATTCTTAGTTGATGTGTGGTATTGATAAGATATCTCCAAGTTGATGGTTTCTTGATAACGTGAAGAAGAAAATTTCATTGTTCTTCAAACATTGTAGTAATTGCAGAAGCAAGTGTTTATGTGTAGGCCATTAGTGTTTGGGATTGAGCTTCATTAAACCTTTTCGTATGATCATGTGAAAAAAATAATATTAATTAAATAATGAATATTGTTTTTTTATTTCTTCCCACTGGGAAGTTAGTCGTGTGGACCTTGCGGGTCGCACCCAGACCACATTTTTAGTTTTTATTTTTGTTTACATCTCCCAATTCAGTTTGACTGAATGCAAACCTCTTCTACGGTATTTGAGGTTATCTTTTCAATACAATAGGCTTTGGCAGCGCCTTGCCTATCAGACATCTTATCCTTTCCCTCTTTTATAAAGAAAAATATATTTTCACTACAGTGGCTATCACAAAGAAATTGCTGAAGGCACCAGTTAGTCTTCCCAATAATGCGGATTATTTAACCTCCAAGAGAGGCATTATCTTCAGCAAATCGGTCCAGTTGCTGGGATACGCAGACCACATCAACTTCATCGGTCGCTCCCAACGAGCAATCATAGAGGCTTTCACGGCAATTAAAGAGCAAGCGAACCAAGTTCGACTTGAACTAAACAAAGGCTACATGTTGTCAACAAACAAAGCAGCATCTACCCACCGCCTAGGATAAAACAGTAACTTCGAAGTGGTTAAGGGGTTTACCTACCTCCGAGTAAACATCAACTCCACGAACAGCACCTTAATGGAGGTTCGACGAAGACTAACCCAAGTTAACCGCTGGTACTTCGGTTTTGCGAGAATACTATCTTCAAAATTCCTAACTTGCAAAACGAAATGCGTGCTCTACAAAACATTGATCCTGCCATTCTGCTCTATGGTGCCAACAGCTGGCCGATACGCAGGAAAGCAGAGAAGATTTCGAATAGTTTCAAGAGAAAAAATGTTCGTCCAATATTCGGTACCATATGCCAGGAGGGCAAATGGAGAAGAAGGTACAACCTCGAACTCTGTCAAAATGTGGATGTAGTCCGAAAACCAAAACACGTGGGCTACACTGGAAGAAGACCGAACTTCCGTTTTAAGGAGTGCACTGAATCAAAGAGCATGGTTCATACCACGGATTGAGAGCCCGTTAAGTAAGTAAGTTTCTTTAATTCAATAATAAAGAAAGACCCAGTCATACCCTTTGTTCCTGTAGAAATGCCACACCATACATACAATAAATGGGCTCCAATAATGTATCAATTAAATCATCTATAGCAATTATTTGTTATAAAAATTTAATTTCCAAATGTTGATCGAAAGTTCATTAAGTACTTGACTTTGAAATTCATCTAATAAGCAATTGCTGATTGCCACTTGTTGTAGCTGTGCCACAGAAATTGAAATAAATTACGCTTTGTATCGTGCGCTGGCATTGCATGTTATAATTTAAGCAGTCTTTTGAACTGCCGGTATTTAAATACGGGAAGTGTAACGTCTTTAACTAACTTAGATATTCCCCTATCAAAGTCACGTCATTTAAATGATTTGTGGTTGCATTGCCCCCATATATTGTTGCATTCAGAACTACTTCTGAGATTTGATTTAAGGGCCCATCACCCCTTAGCAAATGGCTTCACACAAACATTCATTGACTTACAAATGGACTTTTCCTGTGTGTTGCAGACCATTGAAAGCGACCTAACTACATATATTTTCTCAATTTTCCAAAGAAAATTAAGTGATTTAGTAGTACCATCCCGTTCTACCGCCACCGCCACCGCCACCACCGCCTCCACCGCACCGAACGGAAACAAACACTTTGTCTAGCTTATGTGTTTGTGAAATGCGGAATAAATGCTAAGTAGTAAACAAATTCCACATATATCCCACACCTGTATTGGACAACAATAACACATCACCTTCTTCCTGAATGAATGAAATAAATTCGCCGGCTGGCGTAAAAATTAACAAAAAAAAAAAAAAAAAACGAAAAAAAAAACATTTAATTAAAGCAAATTTACGACCACCAATTGTTGATCTGTTTTCTCCTTAAACATAAAGAGTGCAGTGTTTACATGTAAAAGTCAACGATGTATCAAGTACATGTAGCGAACCTGTCATCCGTAAATGCGTATCGCGTGTACACCATATGCTCATAAAGTCCCCTAACAATTTAAAAAAACAAAACACTAGCTTGTTGTCAAATTAATGGATGAAGCATCGACCCAATCAATTGACCGAATGCCAAGCTCAATTGTTGTACTCGTAGTAATTGGATTATATTGCTATGAAGGGTTCATTGAAGTGAGACCGAACTCATAAACTTTAAGCTCGAACTTTTGTTGTCTAGTTTTAATTGCGAATAAAAATAAAATTGTTGGTGAATTGGTGAACCGAGGGGAATATTCGAAACTAAATTCAATGCAAATTTTAATTTTGGCTATAGGCGTTAAATTGATTGTTTGAGAGTCGAGTACAGCTTAAATTTGAACACCGAATACAAGAGTGAATTACGTGTATATTAATACTCTCATTAAGCATGCTTACATTTTGGGTTATAATACATAATTTGACGTGACTAGCAGGACTAATTAATGAGTTAATCAGAGAAGGAATGGCGTGCAAATCATGCGCAGTTCTATATAAATAGGGTGCGACGGTTTGGTACGTGTCCCAAGATAACCATCTTCCAAATAAGACCGTTTGAGAATTTTCACGTTTGCTTTGTCTGATTTTATTGTCGATTCAACCAGGTAGGCGTAAAACTACAGGAGATTTTTGGTTGTTCAGAACAAAATTGAGGAATTTGGTAGATGGACCAGTAAAACCAGGGTGGGACAAATAATCATCATATCTTTTCCTAAGATTAAGTATTCCAGAAAGCAAAGTAGTCTACCTTCCAGTTCTCCATTCTGAATCATACCAGAGGATACAATAGGTCACAGAATGTTAGATAATAAAAATTCACACCAAGGACAAAATTGCTCATTTGCTGCAGTGTCCATCAAAACCTACAGGAAAATAAACCTCACTTAGCTAACTAGGTGGCGCTACAGTTCGGGATGAACCTGAGCTTCAACCAACAAGCCTCTCCAGGTAGCCCAGTTATCAGTTAACTGCCACTAGTGCGCAATCCACTTCGATTTCTGTGTATGCACGCCACCTAAGGCGACGTTGTCCTCTACTGCGTTGTCTCTCTGGGTTCAATTCGAAGACTCTGCGGACATGGGAAAGCGTGTTCAATCGCTCTACATGTCCTAGCCCATTTAGGACCACTTTTTCTTCAGATTGATGGGACTTTTTTTCACTAGGTCAATGTGCAGCAATATTTAGTCTTTGAATCCTCTCCTCCAAGGCCGGCCAACGCAAGCGGGGAAGAATATTTTACATGCTTCATGCTTCAGTGCCAGATAGTTTTGTCATAAAAATCTTTGTGATTTTGGAAATTAGGACCAAATACTTACCTCGAGCAAATCTTTCCATAACTCCTTTCTTGCATCGTCGTTAAGCATTTTTCAGATCTTTTTTTTTAACTTCCCAATGGGAAGTTGTTGTAATGGGGCCGATTTTGTGAATCGCGAATTTTGACATATCTCCACGTTTTAAGGTCACCTGAATCCATATCCAACGTTTTTACAGAGATGTCTGTGTGTGTGTATGTACGTATGTGCGTATGTTCGTATGTGCGTATGTGCGTTCGGAATTATCTTTCGCCTCGATTATCTCGAGAACCAAAGATGATATGGACATGGGACCAGGTTCATTTGACGCGTAATTACGTAACTACGAACTGATTAAGTTTCCAGAAAAATCGGTCCAGTAGTTTTTTGTTAGTAATTAAATAACTAAAATAAAGGCAAACTAGCTGAATTTTGAATTGATAAAGGCAAACTAGCTGAATTTTGAAATTGATGATCTGTACTATTCATTCGTGCAGATTCTAAATACCTTCGTAGTGATTTTTTTTTAATATTATAATTGTATGTTTTAGCAAAATTTTCATGAATGTCGTAGCAATAATTTTAAAAAAAATGTGGTCTGGGTGCGACCCGCAAGATCCACACGACTAACTTCCCAGTGGGAAGAAATAAAAAAACAATATTCATTATTTAATTAATAAGTATTATTTTTTTCACATGATCATACGAAAAGGTTTAATGAAGCTCAATCCCAAACACTATTACTATTACCTCCAAATGTTTTCTCAAACATAATATTCTTGTATTAATTGCATATTAATAAAGTAACCTTGAATTGCAAAAAGATTGTTGATTTTTTTATATCGAAGAATATATTCACTTCCCATTTTTTATTATTATTATTGTTACCAACGTAATTTTTTTTATTATAACTAATTGTTACGAGTTGGCTAGTTCGAAATCTCATTATTCTCCTGACCTGATAATATAAATTTAAAATTCTACACATTCATCTAGTTTTTGTTCATAAGTATTTTTTTTAATAATACTTTTTTTTAAAATAATTGCTACGACATTCATAAAAATTTTGCTAAAACATACATTTATAATATTAAAAAAAAATCACTACGAAGGTATTTAGAATCTGCACGAATGAATAGTACAAATCATCAATTTCAAAATTCAGCTAGTTTGCCTTTATTTTTTTAGTTATTTAATTACTAACAAAAAACTGCTGGACCGATTTTTCTGGAAACTTAATCAGTTTGTAGTTACGTAATTACGCGTCAAATGAACCCGGTCCCATGTCCATATCATCTTTGGTTCTCGAGATAATCGAGGGAAAGATAATTCCGAACGCACATACGAACATACGCACATACGAACATACGCACATACATAGATACACACGCACAGGCATCTCTGTAAAAACGTTGGATTTGGATTCAGGTGACCTTAAAACGTGGAGATATGTCAAAATTCGCGATTCACAAAATCGGCCCCATTACAACAACTTCCCATTGGGAAGTTAATAAAAAAAATGACGTTGATAATAATAATAATAATAAAAAATGGGATGTGAATAT
Source organism: Blera fallax (assembly GCA_946965025.1). NCBI lineage: Eukaryota > Metazoa > Arthropoda > Insecta > Diptera > Syrphidae > Blera > Blera fallax. The sequence continues at coordinate 21,508,832 of OX337248.1, read as the reverse complement.
ATTCTTCGATATAAAAAAATCAACAATCTTTTTGCAATTCAAGGTTGCTTTATTAATATGCAATTAATACAAGAATATTATGTTTGAGAAAACATTTGGAGGTTATAGTATGATGTACTTTTAACATTTAAAAAATAAATTATGACGTGGAACATGGTTGTAAGTAGAAGTTATTAACCGTAAAAGCTATTTTCGATGGAACAATGCTTTTTTTCATTTCTGTAAGTACATATAAATAGTATTTGTGAAAAAATACTGTTATTTCATATTTTGATAAGTTTTATGTAAAGTCGATTTCTTCCATTTTAAATCCGATTTAATTGCATATGTTGTGTATGGGCTGATTGATGTTATGAGAGCTTCATCAATTTCTGCTAGTTATTATTTTTTTGTGACAAGCCAATATGGAAATGTTTGTTGAAGATGATAAAATTCTTGAGGATATGGTTAATAATCTCCTACTGACGATTTTTGAACGGTTCATGGTGAAAAGCAGTGGTTTTGTGATTTCAGTCTTGAACAATTCATGAAGAAAGTAAATTGTATTGTGCTGTCAGCTGCGTAGTCTGTTATCAATATTGTTGTTTAGTTACTTGTAAGTAAAGAAATGTTAATTCAGCATTCTTAGTTGATGAGTGGTATTGATGAGATATCTCCAAGTTGATGGTTTCTTGATTACGTGAAGAAGAAAATTGTAGAAGCAAGTGTTTATGTGTAGGCCATTAGTGTTTGGGATTGAGCTTCATTAAACCTTTTCGTATGCGCAAAGATCTTGATCATGTGAAAAAAAATAATACTTATTAATTAAATAATGAATATTGTTTTTTTATTTCTTCCCACTGGGAAGTTAGTCGTGTGGACCTTGCGGGTCGCACCCAGACCACATTTTTTTTTTTGGTCTTGTACGTCGAAAAACCTTTCCCACCTCCTTTCTCCATAACAATAAGAGATAGTATCGCCTTCTTGTCTAATGCCTGAATAAATGTCTCACAGTGTGCTTCATCTATAGACGATTATAAGTTTTTCAGCTCTGATTGAACATGAACATGCCCATTGCTTTTTAATGATCTTTCTACCCTACCGAACTTGTTTTCCTATAACACTTCTTGGTGCTTTAATTTGCCCTTGCTCCTTAGAGACCTAAAAGTATGTTCGCTAAACACATAAAACCTTTTAGCTCTAATTACAATGCTCTACCAAATTTAAAGCACATCGGAATTAAAAGGATTACGGCAACATTGTGGAAATGCATGCAAAATAAAATTACAGTAGACTTAAGTCTCAAAATTTGCTCGCTGCGGTAAACGATAGAGTCATCTCTTCGATGGAAAAATTACGGAAGGAACTGCGACACTGCATTCATTCTACATACATTCCAAAGCCTATAATCACATACTAATAATCAGGCCGTCTAATTTCAACTCGGTAAACGCTATAAGAATTTTCTAGTTCATACCTGGTATACCATCTCCTTCCAGGAGTAAACGAACCAAAATTTGTGATTTGAACAAAATCTTTAGAGCCGTTGTTCAACTTTTTTTTTAAGATCTGCTTTATATACCATTGATTTTGAGAAAAAAATTCCGTTTTCACTACAAATTGTGATCCCACAAGCACCAGATATGAAATCCATTTAAGCTTCTGGTAGATTATCCAATCCATGTGATAGCCAAACAGAATCAAGACTGCGTCTTTTTCATATAGTAGGATCATCCTACTTATCATTTCGCCAAAATAAGTAACCTGCCAATTGATAATTTGTACTTTTTCTCATTTACGTCAAATTACTTAACAATGGTGGTCGACAACATTTGATTGCGATACGGCCGGTGAATATTCGCGTCCCTCTAAGGAACGGCAGTGACAAGCATAGAATATAAAAGAGAAACAAAAAAAAACAAAGTCATACAACTGCTGCACCAAGAAAGTCTGAAGTCTTTCGCTAGGATTTAGTTTTCGTTTTTCTAAAGATAGTGCATAGGACTAGTTAGCGAGTGACCAAAATAGCAACGATTTATTGAAACCCCCACTTTTCTTGAATATCTGACTAACGTCAGTGATATTTTACACAAGAATGGTTTTCAATTATACATTTCGGCCAGTCTTGAACTATAGGTTCTTCCTTTCGTTTTTGCAGTACCTTGAAAGTGGTCTGCCTATCTTAAAATATCTCAACGTCTTACTCGAGATAAAAATGAATATTTGACACAACAGATGGAATTTGGTTCAGTTCCGTTCGTAATGGTCGTGTTAAACTGTTTCCCACCTCAAAAATTGAGAGGAAAATTGAAAACCTTTCTCATGACACTTATTGCTCTCGGACGTCAGATTACGTAGAATATTAGCGAGAGATGGAACCGTCGAAAAAAACTTGTTGGTGTTTTGGGGGACTCGAACTTTAAACCTCCCGTTGAGTAGTCCAACATCTGGAAAATCATCTGGGAAAATGCCCAGTCCATGCACACTCGAGCATTACTGTTTTGAAACCATCTGTGAAGCAATAGTTGATGCTCTGGTTGTATTTCAATCGAACCAAGAGGAAGACAAGAAAAGTGTCAAGATCCACTCAAAGTAAGGTGTTCCAAAAGTTTTAATAAAGAGCTACTTCTATTTATGTATGTCGAAATCATCAAATGTCAAAATTTGACCCTTGTAAAATACCACCAAATTTGAGATAAACGGTACGGTTCGGTTACACCAAAAATTGGTATTTGTATTTATGGCCAACTTGTCTGTACTCTATCCTCTTTTACTGGTCGGCTTTGACTTATTTCTTTATATTTTCATCGCCGCATAAATGATTCTCAATTAGATATATGTATTAATAAAGTAAATAAAAGCAAGTTCTCTCATTGAATGTTGTAAGCAACAATTTGGTACGGTACTGTAAGGAATACATACATCTGGGTATATGTGTACTTGAAAACCTGAGCGAAAGAAAACTTTGAATGAAATGTTGCCTAAAAATATGCAATTTAATATTGTTAACTTAATTGAAGAGTCATAGAAACACTGGTTTCATTGAGATTAAGTACTGCTTTTAAAAATAAATATAAATAGGGGAGTCTCTGAACTCTCAACTGAACTTATCAACTAGATAAATCATATTGAGATCGAAGATGGACGAGTCCTCAGTATTCTGAAAATAAATAGTTTTCAAAATTCCAAACAAAAAGTGCTGCACAAAAGAAAAGTAAATTGCCTTGGAAGACCTTAGTTCGATTTTCAACCTCTGTGGAATTAGACCCTTACTTACATGTATATATGTATTTCCATACACTTTCGAAGGGGTTTTAACCACCTCCAGTTCTTTAACCGATGGCCTCACACATTTTTCTTTAGAATAGATCGATTCTCGTATATCAAAGCTCAAGCTTCCTATATACTAAGTTTTTAATATGACAGGTGGAATACGGCATTTTTAATCAGCAGCTAAAATAAAATTATGGAGCATACGGCCTAGCCTTTTTTGACCATTCGTATTGTGCGTGCTGTATTTTTTGCACAAATGGGAGAGACCTACAGTTTAGAGATACATTCGAAAGGATTTAATTTAATTGAGAAGATTTCTTATGACTGTTATTGCTCTCGGACGTTTGTCAGACATTCGCGAGAGGTGAGACCATGAACAAAATTTTGGTATTTTCTGGAACTGGAACTTTGAACCTCATGGTCAGCAGTTCAACGCACTAAGCCACGGCGCCCATCTAGAAATACACTAAAAGATATCCAAACGCAAACAATGTATTGCAAAGTAGCTATTACAGACATTTCTTTATGCTGCAGTCCAATATACAAAGGTACAGTAAAATGAATAGACATACACACAGGCGAATTAATTTCATAACTTGCTTTGTAGGTGTTTCTATAAAAGAAATACCGGGAGTGATTAACATCTCGAGATCGGATATTTCGAAAAACAAATACTTAGCCTTTACGTACAGACATAAAATAAAATAAAAATCAAACGTTTTTGACAAAATAGCAACAACGATGTAGTGAATGCATTATCTATGTACTGGTCAGTGAATACATTACTTTTCTATTGGAACACGGGCTTAGCACCAATTTTGTTTAACGCCGTAAACAAAGCGGGTAATACGCTATTAGGCATATGAATTGCTTAATTTTTTTCTGTTTTTCAGATTCTTACTTACTAATAATCTGTTTGATTTGCATACTAAATATTTTCGTTAAAAAACATGAAAAGTACATGCCCACGTTGTCGGTTGTAGATGTTAAAATATTCCCTTTGAATTGGTTTTCAGTTTTTGTGTACCTAGTAGCACAAATTGTTTAGAAACATTAGTTAACTTATTAACATACGAGTATCGTGAATATCAATGATCACATACGCCTTTCTAGTATGGTGGCCGAAAACACAACAGATCAAAGCTAGGGAAAAGTTAAATCAACAGCACAGACAGGAGTATTAGGAGTTAGTCTCACACCGCTGCACTTCAAAGGGCTCAAAGAACCTACGCTAAGTGTTCTTCTGCTTCAGATATGTACATATATGAACGTAAGCCTGGTGACTTAACAGATCATTGGAACATTCTTGGAAATGTCAAAAATAACCCAATATTCAAGATTGTAGACACGATGTTCAAGAGATGTCGGGTCTGCAGCAAAAGTCAAAGCGGTTATTGGTGACCGCATAAAATGAAGGACCAACATCTCAACATTCTACCCAATGCACAAATCTGGTACACCGATGGCTCCAAATTAAAAAATGGCAGTACCGGAGTCTACAGTTCCAACTTTCAGAGTATGGCATCGCTTGGGAAATCACCTATTATCCTTCAAGCAGAGGTGCATGCGATGGAACTATGCGTTCGGGAATGCCTGCGAAAAAACATAAACGCAACTCGCAATAAAAATTAAGTCAGCCAACACTAAAGATCCTTACTTACCATACAAGATGGTCACAGGTCGTGTGGGACTGTCTTGACCTTCTTCATAGCCTCGCGTTTATAACACAAATTACCTTATAATGCATCCCTGGATACAAAACCTTTGAGAGAAATGAACGAACGACTATCTTGCGAGGAAAGGTGCTGGGCCCTACTCATCGGCCCTGTACCCTACTTCGGAGTACCACTCAGTGAAACCACTCAGTGAAACCTGCATACAGGCTACAGTAACCTCATTCTTGGAATTCATAACATCATTCATACCATGTTTCATTACAATAATGCTAGATGAACGATCTTGGCGACACCTATACATATCGTACAAAACAGCTAGTTTTGGAAGTAAGCGGTGTGCAGTAATAGTGTGGATTTATTTCTAGTCTAAGTTTTACTTTAGCAAGGACCAGTCTAAGCGAACCTAATAACTTAGTTCAGAAAACAAAATTCATAGCCCTCTACGCTCCCAAGCGCCTCTGCGAAGTTTCCACTCTTGGAATTTGCTAAACTCACAGCCAACGCAGCTACGACCTCAAAGTAGGTATAAGCTTTATTTATGCACAGAAATTGAATTTTAAGAATAAAAATCAGTACATATATTGACTCCAGTTCACTTAATTTCTTTAACTTAACACTCAAACTAAGAAGAAAAATAACCTTGAGCTTGATATTCAACTCTTTTCACCTCAGTCCTAGTTCGACGCAAACAACAACATCCTTCTCGATGGCCTTGACATCACATGCCCTTAGAAATATTTTCTGCCATAGAGCCTGTTATTATAAAAAAAATACGGGCTAAGGGTAATTCTTGAATATAAAAATTAAATGGGTTAATAAAGTCAAGGTGAACGTACGCTTAGCATTCAATTCACTTAAGACACTTATTTTACCTATATAATTCAAATATTAACCAGATGAGGGCGGATTTATTAATCGTTTCTTCTTTTTTTCTCTTAAACCAGTCCTGTTTAACTACTTTTTGTCAAAAACTGAAATAATATATACAAAACCAGTCTGGAATTCTATCAAACCTAGTGACCAGATCATCACAGAAACATTTTTTTGCAGTTTGATCGCGTAAGCAATCTCATTAAATATATCGGTATTACTTTCAATAATACCTGGAATTTACTTTATTATGAAGCGAACGTGAAATGAAATTTCCCTGATTATGCTAGACATGTGTTTCATATTTAGCGTTTTATTGTTTTTTTATGTACATGTACAAATGCAGACATCTTTCTGCTTTTAAATAAACTTTAAGGCAGTAGTGCAGCGTTGCAGTTTAATTAAATTATACTAGCTTTTGAAGATAAAAATAAATAACGGTTTGAAACTAAAGAGTTAATTTATGTTTAAGTAAAACAAGATGCATTACACAGCCAATTTGTATGATCTAGATACATGTCGGCTAAAAATTAAACTATAATCAGTATTAATTTGTAGCAAAATTAAAATTACATTTCCGTATCTCGACTTTGATATACCCTTCATCTATATATTTCCTAGTAGAGAGGATTCGGAAGCGGAGGAGCCACTCAACGAAGTAGCACTGTCCATCTACATGGATGGGTCGAAAATGGATATAGGCACGGGTGCTGGCCTATACTCCGAAAGGCTGATTACAGCAGTGTCTCCCAAGCGGAGGTTGTGGCTATAGTGGAGGCAGCCAACTTGCTGTCAATGATGGCAATACCACGGGATGATATTAACATATTTATTGACAGCTAGGCGGCCATAAAAGCAAATTCTAGAAATTTCTACAATTTCTCACAGCGCAATGTAAGACTCTGCTGGGTTCGTGGCCACAGAAACATACAAGGTAATGACAAAGCTGATTAGCTTGCACGTCTTGGATCTGCTATGGATCGTAACCAAGCCCTCCAATGGATCAAACCCCCACACTGTGATCTTAAGAAACGAGTAGAATGTAAGATCCGCATGAAGGCAAATAATAGATGGAACTTACTACCCACTTCTAAGATACCATACTATGAAATTAAATCTCAGCAATGATGACATATGTATGCAGAGGATGTGGCGATGCAGAAAGCTGTGAAGACACACCCCACTTTCCGTGCCACTGTCCCAGCCTCAGTCAGTTGGGGAACAGAACTTTAGGAAACTACTTCTTCCAAAAAAATTTCTGAAATATCCACAATTCCGCTTACGATTCTTTTCAGGTCTACCAGATCATCGAAATGGCTGGACAACGTTGGTTAATGAGTAAGAAGAAAATGGACCAGTCCAACAAAAACAAGGACGCACCCCTAAACCGGGCATCACAATGGGTCTACGCAGACCTAAGTGTGATGAGAAACGGAGCAATTCATCATCATCAACCCTTAAACCTAACCTAACTGAAATTACATTTTCAACCCCTTAGAATATACATAGTTTGTGATATATGTAGGTATGTATATGTTTGACGGTAAATAAATACATAGATTCTAAGTGCATAGACATAGAAGGCTATGCAGATGATATTGTTCTCAACGTTAGAAGCCAATTTGATGACACCATATCGGAAGTGATACAAAGTGCCTTTAAATATCTTGTGCCCTTTTCCAAGAAAAGGAAACATGATTCCACTAGCTTAAGAACTCATAGCTATCTAAAAAGATTTGATCCTAAGGTCCTCCCCTCCAAGGCGTTATTAGACCTTGACCTTTTAATGGATACTTACTTCCCTAACTGGTACAAGGCCATCACGGATCTCGAAGGTAATCCAATGAGATCAATGCCAAGCGGCTTTAATCATCTTGTAACTAAGAGCAAACCCCTCATTCACTAGTTCGCATTGCTTGACATCAAGGACCTTTAAGAACATCGAAACCAAAGCCAACTGCGCTCTATTGAATCTTGGAATTAGGCGTCAATTAGCAATTTTATAGACAAGTTGCTAACAGACAGAGATACCGATATTAAATAATACGCCAGTAGGAGTACACCACAAGCCAGAGGTCAGCATAACCACTAGCGGACCCCCTTTATACTAGACATAGATAGTATATTCGTATATGTATGGCAAACAAGTGACAGATAGTGCAGCCACATGAATGAAAGCCTTATTCCAGTGGCCCAGTTTGCATACCGGTGTGTCCACTATTCTCAGCGTTCTAGAATATCTCCCAAAAGATATCAAATGTACCTTACTACAATCCCTATTTACAAGAACTTTGAAACCAAGCATCCTGGCAGACTGGCCCGGAAGGATGATCTTGCTTTATAAAAGGAATCTGTGTGTTTTTATATAAATGACTTTAAAACGGAATTGAGAGAGACAGTTAAAGCCTAGATTCTGCCGTCTCTAATTCAAGAACTTTTATAAATTGTCACGGGATTCAAAACTCACCCTAATTTGGCTCTGGAGCGATGTGTTATTTCAAATAATTTTACATATGTCCGATGAACTCGACAGGCTCGGAACACCTCTATCGACTTAACTGAAGAAGAGGAAGGGGAATCTCGGCGCTGGGAACTCTGCCGTTTACTCAGAAAACGTTTGGAAAACTGAACCATTTGACTTAGATCTTTTTTATTACAAGAAAAAAAAGCATTGTACACATCCCAAAAATGTTGCATACTAAATCAACGGAGGCGTATACGTAACGTTTTTTGTCCATTAATGTCCATCGTTCTTTTACCTAAAATGTCTTTTTCGTTGAAGTATTATAAAAATGTGCTGAACTATATGAAAAGAAGTTCTGAACTTTGTAATAGGAAAAAACATGAAGCCGATTGAGGTATCAAACAATGGACGTCTACAGATATGAGTGAGTCATAGCCTATGACGGATTAGTGGAGAAGTAGCTACCATTTTCCATTTTAAAAAAGTAAAGCCCACACTCGTGAATACAACAACTTCCATTCGATCAAACTAAAGTCGCATACACAGTAGAGTTACAAAATATGATTTATATTATATATATTGTCAAAAACGTGTGCATAATTCGGTTAAGATGGCTAGGACATGACGAGCGAATGGACAACAATACTAGTGCTTCAATTCCTCAAATCCAACCCTTAGGGACAACACAGTAGAGGCCGACCTCGACCAAAACTATTCTTTGTTAGTATCCACGCGATCAGAGACACAATGTGTCATGATTTTTTACCATTTTCAGTATGAATTGAATCAAAAACTCGTCTCAATATACCTTTCATAAAAGATTCTCAATAAAATCCAAACAAGAATGGCATAATTGATTGAAGTCCCAACAAACATTAAAGGAAGAGATGGGTTCTTGGATAGTACAAGTAATAAAGACTAACAACACCTTGGCCTTGGCCTTGATACTATGCGGGCCAAAATAATTTCTTACGTCTACATTACTCCATTTACAAAACCTTCTGATTACGGCGAAATAGAATTGCGAAAAAAATGAGTAAATTAAAAATAAACATTCACTTTTTTTAAATTGAATTTAATTGAGCTTAAGTATCAAATATCAAAACATATAGATATGTGTGTTGGCAAATATCATTTTACGGTTTTTGTAACGCAACTGGTAGCGCGCGTTTCGCAATCCAAGCTCAATCCTTAGAGGCAATGTCACGTTTGGGAAAACGAATGGTGGAGAATAAAACCATATTAAGTGGACGACTATGCATAAATGGACACGCGGTGAAATCTACATACATATTTCTTAGCTATATGGCATCTCACTTCTACAATAGTCAATGGAGATACCATCAGAGCAATTTATTCAACTGAAACTGAGTTCAATGAAACAATTCACCATGCAATAAATGTGAAGCTTAATAACGGCTCCTAGGCTGGTTCAAATCTCACTAGGGGACTATTGAATGGTCGGTCCACTTACATTAAAGTGTACAAAACCTTAGTAACCGTTGTGGCTTATAATTCTTTTAGCAAATTTCACCAATTGAGAATTCTATTCCATAACGAAACTTGATCTGGAAGTCAGCAAAATATTTAAAGACCGTGGTGATTTATTATGATAGCCATGCCCTCGCAAGAGTCAGAGGATCTTATTGTTCCATAGCTCGTACAGATTAGTGCATACTGTCTTGTGTTTCATTACTACAGATTTGTATGAGATGCATGTTATTTTCGTTCACAAAGCTTACCGTAATGCTCATTGTCAATTACCAAATTTAGGTGACAGCAAAAATGTGAATTCCATACTTTACGTAAGCGAAATGAGAAGTCAGCTTTTTGTTAACCAAATATAGTTTTTGATATTTAAAAAATTATGTGTAATACTTCATAGTTTGCTATCAATAGGGAAAAGTGGCGAATTTGATAATATCGTGGTACTACGAATTTAAGATGTAAGCAAAACCATGAATTATACAATGTTTTGAAGAGAAATTGTGAGATTTAAATAAGCTTAAGACTTCGACTTAGAACGTGGAACATCTTCTTGTTTCTTGAAGTATCTACGATTTCGACGCTGGCAACACTAACGCACTTCAAATATTAGCAGGTACTTGTATGTGTTGGAAAATATTGGAAAATTGATTTCAAGGTTAATGCCATGTTGTAAAATTTGAAAAGAATTTTTGGTCGAGATAAAACCCATTGCCGAAGTATGAAAATTTTAAAAACTGGTTTTAACTGGTTTATGGAAACCAAAAGTTATCTGCGTGCCCGTCCGTTGTGCATAGGCAAATGAATTACCGATGTTGCCTAAAGTGTGCAGAGAGCTCAACAACTAAAAATCAGTAGCACTTCCTTAAGGAAAATATTGTGTAAAGATTTTGATCACATGGACAAACTCACTCAAGATTTGAAGCAAAATGATTATCTGCCTCCTTTAATATGAGCTAGAAATTAGCTAGAAAATAATATTGATTTTGATCACAAAATCATGTTTTCGAACAAAGCTCATTTTCATCCCGAACACTGTGTCAACGAAGAAAACTGTAGGATTTAAGATGACGAAAATTCACACATGATCGTAAAGTATCCAATGCAACCTCAAAAAGTGGCACTTTGGCATGCGTTTCATAGTAATTTAATCATTCGTCCCTACTTTTCTGAAAATAAAGCTGGCAGCAACGTTACGATGAACCGAATGGCTTACAAAGACATGATATGATATGCAAGAATGAATCGATAAATTTTTAAAATAGAGCCGCAAACAATTGACAATGTCCTACAGACATAAGTTGCAGGATGTACTACCGCTAAGTCAGCAGCGACTGATTGAAGTCGTATAATTAAGACTAAGAAAATTATTCTTGGTTTAATCTCATGGATGTAAGTGTTTAAGTACGACATGTAAAACGTATTGAAAGGCATAGCTCCAAATAAATTCATTTACGTAACTCTGGAAAACAAGAACTTTCAGAAACGTATGTATGTATGTACCATTGTCAAGGAACACAGAAGACCATACTTCAATAACGAAATTATTGAGGTTTTATACAGAGTGATTAAACACAAGCTATTTAATTAATTAATAATGTTGCATTTGTAAAATATAAACTATTTATCTTTCTAACTATATAATTCCGTGTGAGTAACAAGTGTGTTAATGGCTTGATTGTCATAATGGAATTAAACTTTGGACTTTGTTCCCATCGGACCAGAGAACGTTCCTCAGCTGTATATGTACATATGTAGGTATGTAGTTATAAATTCGAAAAGTCTCTATTATTGTGATGTTTCTCAAATATTTAGGTCAGGTAACATGAATTTCTTCACAGCATTTCTAGTTCAAAAACGTCCAGTTCTCTAGTGTACACAGAACTGGAATCCTTACAAGAAAAAAAATTATGTTTATATAAAGATTGTGTATAACTTGATTAGGAATAGCTTTTGTTAAAAATATTGGGCCTAGAATAACTCGTTGGATTTAAGGTTAGATTGAAATAATAACTCTTAAGTTAAAATTTATCGACGATCAATTTGATTGTCATAATTTCAAGTTTGAAGTATGTTGCTACTCGTAATTTAAACCAATTTAGTTGGATTCTAAAATAAAAAAAAAATTATTTTTAAAGGAGAGAAACTGTGTATATCGCACTAATTAATAAATTAAAATATGTAAAAAGTTGATCTGGTAGCGAAGATTTCCATTATACCGACATGTTCCAAGCACGCGGTAGTTTTACTCGTTACGACAAGACGTTTGTTACTTCAGCTCATGAGATGCATGCAAATTTTCAACATTCCGAGTCACCAACAACGACTTCGATCATTACCTGTTTGTGACAATACTACGTATTTAAATCGATTTGCAATAACATCGAGAATCATGATCAAAAGGAAGTTTCATACCGGAGCAGCACTACCGTCCAGCACTTCAAAAATAATAAGGAGGTCTATGATCAGAAATAAAGAAAAATGACTGAATTTACCAATTTCAATTTAAGCATCTGAACTTTTTAAAGCTGTGAAAGAGAGAAAGAAAAATGAGCCAACTCATCTGTCAGAAGCTACCGGATGGCAGCGCTGACGTCAATGCCTTTTGTTATGTCATAGTACTAATCAATAAAAAGAGACTCTTCTGCCGTTACAGAACGTACAAATACATAAGTATCTGAGTGCCTAAAACTATTTATTAATGAGCTGGTTGACCACTATCATTAAGTGCGGTATTATTGTGGGAAAATTCGCAATTAACCAAATATGCAGAAATATCGCATGCAAGTACTCGCAGTTTTGATATTAATGAATGAAGGATATCGATGTTAATCGCTCCGTAGAAGTCAGAAAAGACAAACGGAAAGCAGAAATTGAATGAAAATCACAAGACGATACGATTCGAATACCAATAACAGATCTAACTTTAAAACACCCTTCCTGGGTTTTGATGTTGCATCTAATACAAATAGCAATGCGGTAAGGAAACAGAGAATAACTTTTTCGTTTTGTCAATCGCAGTATCTTTGAGCTAAGAAGCCAACCATGAGTAAAATTTATCAAGAGATTTATCCAAAAATTATGGGAGAAGACTTCAAGTATTGCAATGTACTCCGGGGAATATTCCTTATGAAGGCCTACAAGTTCAAGACTACAGATACTCGCGGTTTTGTGGCACAAGTTAAACTGCATACATATGTATATGCTGCAAAAGCGATTACCAGCTTGGAGATTTGGATATAAAGAACAAAAATAAATCAAGAAATGTTGCTACATACCGACATCAACCTTATGTGAGAAATACGCATTCGATGCAGGCATTAGGGTGATTAAACTCTAAAGCTCATCACTGCGCGACCATTAAGACCACGCTTAATTACCAACCCAATCACGCGGACACACCCGCTAGGCATAAATTAGCACTTATTACGTCAAAATTGAATAGACATACGTCAATAAATAACCATCTACCCTAATCACCATCATCAAACGGAAGATAATTACAACGTTCCGGAAACTCTGGAATTTCATGCCATCTACCAAACATTATCTAGCAAAATATCCGACATCGCATAAGCCTTTTATTTTTCATCCTTGCCGTATTTTCGAGGGATACCCTTAAGAAATCATGGAAAACGTGGATATTTTGGCAATTGCAAAAGATGAGTGTCTATGGTTATCGGATATTTATTTAATGAATTGATCTTACCTAACGTTGTCTTAACACAATTTCAACAGAGGTACTAGGTAAAAAAGTTAAACCTCGCCTTTGATGGCATGAGGCAAAATTTCAAAAAACTTAGCATGTGCTTAGTCTTGACAAGTACAAGCAACATCCCAAGATCTGCGAAAATAGAAGGATACCATGTCCCAGGCAGAGAATTCGCACAAATCGGGTGATCTTTTCTAGAAAATGGAATGAAAAACAAATTTATATAATTAACGATTCTTTTCCAAATTTCATTTCTTTGTTTACAAACTACATTTTCGTCTGTCAAAATAGTAATAACAATAATTTGAGATCATATTTTGCAGAAAAATTGTATACAGAAATATCTTATCTAATTTGAACTCATAAGTCTTGTGTTACTATTTACTTTAGTTTAATTAAAATTTAATGTTATTAATTTGGGATATGACAATAATTATACCAGAAATACCTTATACCTTATTTTTTAAAAAATAGTATAACGCATTATTAGATATTCAAGTGACGGAGATAAAAAAAATCAATTGAACTTCAAGGGTACTCTCATTATGACCTGGAGACTTTTAAGAGCACACAATTTAAATGCTTATGGTCCTTGAAAAGTCCCACTGCTGATAAAAAAAATAAAAATCTTGCGGCATTGATATCCATCAAACAATCTAAAGTACTCAAAGAAAACTTTAAAACATCGAATATTTTGCATTAAGATATCGCATTGGATCAGTATATCTGACCGAACGGAATATGTGAATATTTTTCCTTATGCTAATAAATAAATATTTGGTAGAGACTTTTGAAAAGTTTTCCTTCAGATTTTTTTCTATTTTTTCTTGGCAAATAGCAGATTTCTTATCAATTTCTTACTTATTTCCATTTGCTAACATTAAAGCTGATAAAACGTGCATTCAACATACGAGTATGCTGTCCTATTTGTATCTCAAATCATCTGAAAGCAGCACTATGTAAGTTGATGATTGCGAATTCTTACAACAAGCTATATAACTTGTTAAAATATGTATATGAAATAAAAGGAAATTTTCTGACTTTGCTTGTTACTTTTCTCCGTTGTTCTATTTTGCCTTGAAGGAACTGAAGGACTGACAAGGAAGGAAAATATGAGTTATCCCAATTACACGGGTATTTAGTACATATTGAGCACAACGTATGACTGATTTGCTTCAGCTTTTCTGCGCTCCACACTAAAATAGGTTTAAAATTGAGTGAGAATCGGATGCTGCGCAGCTGTTTCTGTACATATGTACATTTGTATGATTGTACACCAAATGGTAAGTAAAAGAAATGGAGTAAAAGCATCAGAAGTGTTCTACTAACATATTATTATTTTTAATTCAAAATTTTCAATTTTTAGGAAAATTTTTCACTCTTTGGCAACACTGGGTTAAATACAAACATAAGACTAAGCACAATTTTTGGAAACATCTATACGTAGTATGCTATAGGCTGCACAGCAGTGTTTAAGTTTTGCTTAGCATTTTGTAATTTCTTAAATGAATAAAGTAAATTGAATAAATTTTAAAAGATACTTACATTTTTTCTGTTTCAACTCCTTATTCCTTATGAATAACCCATACTTACACATGTCCTCCTTCGAAATTTCGCAGCATATCCTAACAGTTTTGTGAATCTCTTTTTTTAATGAATCTTGCTTAACACAATTCTATTTACAAACACACACGTTTCTTACGGTCTCTCTGTATACCCGTACATAGACATGGATTACACGCAATTTTTGCTTCCTTTCAAGAATTATCATTTTAAAGCATCTTTTATTGTATTCTTCATTTTAAATTGCTTGCACATACTTAGAACGAAATATAGAGGTATATACTCCTTCTCTACATGAATGTAAGTATGCAGAGCATTATTATTTTTTATTATTATACTATTATTGTCCTCCACTTAGGAAGGGATTGCGATAGTTGGTCGGGAGGGTAATATACACCACCCATTCCTTTCGCACCCCATCCCTCTAACAAAAAAAAAAAAAAAAAAAACAAATAAAAAAAATATATTCTCTTCCCTTCTTTTATAATTTTTTTTACACACAAATAACAACAAGAAATTGTACACCAACACTTGTATATTTTTTCAGTAAAAAAGAAAAAAAAATTGTCAAAAGACGTATGCGGGGATAAGATAATTTTTGCTGAAAGAAAAATACTTGCGGCGGTAACAAGAACAGCAACAAATAACAACAAAACACTAACACCAATAAGTAGCATGAACAATAACGCGAACGATACAATATGTGGGGATATCAATCACGGTAATTCAGTTCACTTTAATTTAATAATCGAAAATGCTCCTCTTTTTTGACGTTTACGTCTCGTGTCATCTTGTCCTTTTCTTTTCGCTTATTTAATCACAAAGAACGAATAAAGTGATAATGTTATTATCACCGACCACCATTTTTCGTTCTCTTGAATATTTTTTTACTTTTTTATATGCAGATACATAAGTTCATTCATTTATTTTGTTTGAAAAGAGTTCCTTATCCGTTTAAGCGAACATAATATAAATGATTTCGATTAAGAGGATGGTGTTCAGATATTTTTTTTTTCCTTTTAGCTCACAGTGCCAGGAATTCAAGGAAATGCATACTTAATAAAAATAGTTTTCAAAATGTTTAAACATCCAATACTCAAACCACTTATCGATAACGACAATCAATACCCAGTTCACACTCTTATCGGATCACGATTCACACGTTTTTCACGAATGACTGGGCACACCGATTAAAACGCATAGTAAATTTCAAAGAAAACAAAAAATAAATAAAAGCAAGTAAAAAATAAAACTCGAAAATAATTTTTTTATGTACCAGTGGTGCTACTGAGACCCCAATAGTCTTCCATGTTTGTCATGCGGTGGCCACTACTAAACTGCGGCAACCAAATTCTCAAAAAATTGTTAGGCAAATTGTTTTTTTTTTTTCTATATTATTTTTTTGAATGGATCTTCTTTTATTAAACTTTTTCCCGGCGGCAACGACAATGACAACGGCGACAACGACAGCGAAAACGACGACGACGATGATGTTAACGTATCTGTAGTCGTTCGAATAATGGATGGTAAAAATATTCTAACGACTGCAATGGAGTAGGAAAAAAGCATCACGATCAATTGAATTGTATAGTAGTGTACTGAGTTCGGCTTGTACACAATGTCCGTAGCGTTCGTAGTTTGGCTTAATTAAGATCATCGTTCTGACAGACACCGGGGTTGGTCAACCTAAATTGAATAAATTGATAAAAGAAATTTGTTGTTGGCTTCTTTGAAAATGTTTATACATACTTACTTAGCGTTTTTAAAAGAAGCATTAGGTGATGAATCGATTATTAATTTCGATTCTGTTTGAGATTTTGTGAAATATGAAGTGGTAGTTAAGGTCAAACCAGTATTTAAAGTAGAAATAATTTTAAATAAATAAAAACAGAATACTTCTTATTAATGCTTATTAACTTTTTATTGTACCTTATTTCACTGGTATGCATTAATTTTAACAGAATTGTCCAAATTGTTGTATTTAAATTCCAAGTCAAATATTCTCAATATTGAATTTTCGAACTCAAAATTTAAAATTACCATTTACTTAAAAGTAATATTTTTTAATAAAAATTTAAATGTCAAAGAATTTAAGAAAACTATGTGAACAAACTATTAAATTTTATTAGATTTTTTGTTCTAAATTAATTGGAAAAATATTTGGTCGTTCACTTGTAAGTACATGCATATGTACTTTTGAATAGTAAATTCGATTCGAGCTTCCTATATGCACTATGAATCAAGCAGCTGCTGATAAGCATTTGTTTTCATAGTGTCAAATACTAGTTTGTAACAACACAATTACGAAAGTGTTCTTTTTCACCGCTCTACGTATTAAAATTGGTCAATTGTTCTACTCGTCGTTCTGAACAAGCAATTTGGGACGTAGTGAAAAAAATTTGAGAAGCTAGAAATATTGCAGATAGGCCTGTTGCTGTAAGTGAAAGTATGGCCGAAGACCCAGAATTATCGATTAGTGGTTCGCAGCTTTATGGTTTGTCTTATGGCTCTCGTTGGTGCATTTTGACCCAGGACTTGCACCTTCACCCATTTAAAATTCTGTTAATTCAAGAACTGAAGCAGCGAAAAATTTACGCAGATTGGATGTTAGAGCAGCAGGAAATTGATACTGATTTTTCAAAAAAATCTTCTCTGATGATGCACATTTCACCTCTCTGGGTATGTCAATGTCAGACCTAACGGATTACGCTAAAAGACGTAAGCAAGCCTGAAACTTTGAAGAAACCAAAAACCAACATCCGCCAAATAATACCTGAGATACTGTCCAAACTTATGTACCTCGTCATAAAAAATAAAACATTTTCGATTAACAAAAAAGTTTTATGACTTCCAAGGCCTAGCTTCTCGCAACCATTCGTATTGTGCGTGTTATATTTTTCACACAAATGGAAGGGACCTACAGTTTAGAGCCATATCCGAAAGGTGAATTGAGAAGCTTTCTTAAGACAGTTATTACTCTCGGGCGTTTGCCAGACATTCGCAAGAGGTGGAACCGTGAAAAAACTTTCTGATGTTTTCTGAGATTCGAACGTCGAACTTCCCGCTCAGCAATCCAACGCACTAACCACAGGGCCACTGCTCCCACTTAGATTTATTTGTCTTTTTTTAAAAAAAAAAGTTTGGAAACTCCAATTGGTTTACTATTTACTTATTTTTATGTCTCCTATGCTCTAGCACAGTAGACCCAACCGAATCTGGCTGAATTTGAATCGTCGTATGCTCTAGTCAAATTAGCAACCATCTTTTAAGCAAAACTTTTGGCAAGCTGTATAGTTCCATAAGGATGACATGATAGAAATATTTGCATTTTTAATGGCTGTTAGGCTGCACTCAAAGCACAAAAACTGCTCTGATTTATTAAAGGGGGAAATAAACTTATTCAATGAAACCGGCAACAATGCCAGAACTAGAGTACTTTCGCATTCTGGAAGATTTTCATGGTGCGAATTAAATTTTTGTTCTTTGTTTTATTTTAACTTACCACACAAGGCATTTTTAACTACATTTCTCCCCTTAATATACAGATGACGTCTCTACCTCTATGTTATTCCATACGCAGCACATCCTTGCAATGGATATTTATGGGAACGCCAAATAAGTCAGCATCAAATAAACGGTTATCATTGCCCCGTTTCTAGACTTAAATATTAAATACAGCCGGAATTATTGGGCAGAAAATACTAATCTCAATTTTAACATTAAATCAAAGACATTCTCCACTCCATCAATGCTCTGTATTCCGAAGCTTTGCGAGGAGCTAAAAACTGGCTGCGAGTTATTACGGACTATAAAGGCACGGGGCGGGTTTCCAATATAGGAAATTCGCTAAATTTTTTATTTTTTTTAATGAGTGTTAAAAGGTCTAAAAAGTATAACAACAAAAAAAATTTTGGGAGGAAGTTAATAATACTATAAAAAAAATTTTTTTCCTTCGAAATTTTACCTTTAACTCATGTTGCTATTACTTAATAGCTATAAACAAATCAAAAAAAGATCAATCAAATGGTATGGTATGAACAAAAAAAGGAAAAAGTGCTTTTTCTTTCAATTATTTATTAATCCCCGCAAACATGTAAAACGGCTTTCAATAATTCCTCAAAAGGATCCAGTTTATTTTTATTAATCAATTAACTAACTAACTAGCCAACAGTGGGTAAGTGGCGCGCTTCGCCCGATTCATTCATTTAAATTCTGCTCTCCGGAGTGGTTTAGACGCTCAAGCGACTTCGTCGCTCCGCTAAGGGTATGCCAGCAACTGTCAGGCAGGCGCCTGGGGCTAAGTTTATTAGAAAACAATAAAATATCAATATTCTCAGAAAAATGCCTGCTATCACGTTTTAAAATTTCATCGAAATCGGGGAAGATTTCCATTTTCTAAATAATAACCATTAAAACTAATATTTTTTTTAATTTTAATACCCTGTAAAGACAAAATTAAGAATCGTATCAAGCCGCTTTATGTTAAATTGGGTATACATAGCACTATAAGTCGGCTAAACACTCTTGAGTTGAGTTAATTAGGAAGAAAACATGCATTTTACTAGTCAAAACCGAAAACTTTAAAAAATTTTTAAAAATACAACAAAAAATTTGCTCTTCAAAATTTTTGCACAGGATATCTTAGAATAAGCCATTAAAAGTAAAAAAATAATTTTAAGTGCAAATTCGATTTTCTATATTGGAAACCTCAGCCGATTGATTAAAACTTCTTGAATCGATTCCGTGCTGAAAGCGCCTTCAAGGTATTTTATCGTTCGCACAACCTCGTAGACCGCCATCTCTGCCGATCGCCCTCAAGATTTCGATAAAAGGGATTGATCTAGGGTATTTCGTATGTATGTATTATGTGTCTAGTATACGTTCCAATATTTTCAAAATGAAAGAGGATAAGCTGATTGGTCTGCATTCCTTTGCGGATTCATGTCCAAGCTTCCCAGCTTTCGGAATAAACACAACACAACACGAACACGTCTCCAGCTCAGGAGAACTGGAGTCCTTCCAAGTCCTATCCGGCCTTTTAATAAAGAACGGGCTAGAATGTTCCTTAGACAGGATCTTACTGAACCTGGCAGAGTTATGTTACAATCGCATTTTTACTATCATGAGAACTTGGAATTTTCATAGTGTCACATTCGCATTTTCGCTGTCATGAGAGCCTAGAATTTTCATAGTGTCAAATTCGCATTTACGCTGTCATGGGAGCTTAGAATTTTCATAGTGTCACATTCGCATTTTCGCTGTCGTGAGAACTTGGAATTTTTATAGTTCACAAGCGGTTATGTGATATTTTTAAGAACACGCTGACAACGGATATGTTTTGAGGAATGCGCTCATGTGATCCATGAATGATCGAGAATGCGAACATTTCGGAGGAAGAACAGAAAAGTTTGTGAGTTGATTTTGAGCATTCAGCGGGAGAACATCGGTAAAAGGCTAGCATCCTAATAAAGAAAAAATTAATATAAGCCTACAAGTAAAATAACGTTGTGCATTAAAAATAAAATAAAATCTGTATATCTCCTACCCAAGTAGTTTCGTAGTGTGTGAAGTAACAACAATTATAAATACATTTGATTTACAAACAAACAACCAAAAATCTTTCTCTATCATAAGATATTTAAGAATATAAGTAATAAAATTGTGATTTGATTTAAAAACGAGTGTTTTAATTCAATCTAGTCAGTGAACCTAACAAAAATTGGCGCAGCCGGTAGGATTAAGGAAGCAACAGTTATTCATACTGGTAGCAGCTTGAAAAGCCTTAACCCTTAAACTAAATACTGGGCAAGACTCACACACCCTTAAACTCGAAACTGAGTCTGGTTCCGAGAGTATTTTGGTACCAAATAATAAAATCGAAACTAAAAAATATAACAAACAGAATTTAATAAAAAAAAAATACAACAACAATAAAGTCAGCCTATGTCAGCCGAAGAAGAGAATCCAACAACATCTTCAACCTCAACAAGTCAACCTGATCTGACCTCCCCCCAAGGACATCTTCAACTGTCGCCAAGACGATTGCGATCCGGGACAACACTTCCCCGTACAACACCTGTAAGTCTAAAAAATTATTTAAACGATTTGTATGAGACAGCGCGAGGTAATGAAAATTTATCCGTACTACAGTGTGAAAGGTTAAACACACAGTTATGTAGATAAAACTCGCGAGCAAAGACTCGTTCAAATAAGAAAATTTAAAAACGATACGGAACAATTCAAACGCGAATTGATAAATTTTCAAAATCTCTCGCTCTCTCATATTAGAGATAAGTCAATTCAAAATAGTGACGAAGATTGTGAGTCCCCAAACGGTGTTGGTGACATAAGTGCTAGCGAATTCATCTTAAATTGGTTAAAAACTCCTCCCTGTGATTTAGACCAGGTATTGACTCCCCCTCGCAAACAAGAACCATCCAAAACTTTTAACATGTCTGTCGATTATGGTAAAATCGCCAAGCTAACGTCTCAGCATGTGCCAATATTTACAGGTGGGCAGGGTCCTTTAGTAAGCAGTAAGTTCCAAGCGTTTTTTGGGATGTTGCAAGAAGGCGATTGAATGCCTACCTCCAGAGGAACATCCAGCGTTTTTAAACATATTTCCCACCCGACTCAGAGGTGAGGCATATTTACTGATTGCCTCAAACCCAACAACCACCTT
This sequence comes from Blera fallax, assembly GCA_946965025.1. Classification (NCBI taxonomy): domain Eukaryota; kingdom Metazoa; phylum Arthropoda; class Insecta; order Diptera; family Syrphidae; genus Blera; species Blera fallax. The sequence goes on along the minus strand of OX337248.1, from coordinate 21,487,128 downwards.
CGAGGAAGCTGAAAGACTCCTCAACCAAACTTACCTGCCTCGAGAAACATATCAAGAGCTAGTAAATAAATTAATTACACTGAGACAGCACCCCTTGGAAGCTCTCATCGCTTTAACCGTAAGGATAAAGCAGATGCTGATGCTGTGCAAGGAGGCAGCAGATCAGAAATATGGCTCAACGGCATCTCCAGTTGTGAAGACACAGTTGGAAGATTTCGCCAAAAATGCTTTGAAAAGTGGGGTCACAAACCCCCACCTCTGCCAATACTTACTGACGATAGGAGACGGGTCAATAGAGGTGTTAGTGCAGAAAGCTTTAGATATGGAACGACTGCAACAAACGGCCCTCCCCGCACAACAGAACCCCTATTTAGCAGCTCCTTTTCAACCTGTTTCAACCAATTTGGCCCTCAACAGTAGTTTCACAACCCCGAGTTCATGGTTTCAGGGCAGCCCCTTTCTATCACACCAAAACATCAAGGTTCCGCAAACCGAGATTATGTTTGAAGGCCAAAGGTCCAATGTGCGTACCCACACAAAGGATCTTACAGCCAACATAACTTGCAGTTTTTGCCGAAAGAAAGGACATACGTATAGCGATTGCCTTAAAAGGAAAAATACGCCATTCTGTACGTTCTGCAAAATTTACAATCAAGACATTAGGGACTGCCGGCGATCGGAAAACCGGACACATGCTGATAACTCCATGCCACGCAGAAACCCTTTCGGTGATCGAAACTCTAGCAGAGTTACGACCGCGCCATCCCCTAACAGCGCTCAATCTGGGAACACGACCAGGGTCTACAATATACGAAAAACCTGCGATTTTTGTGGTCGACGAGGCCATGATGTGTTGGAATGTCAGCAAAAGGTTAGATGGGAATCTCAGAACCAGGGAAACGCATCAAGGTCGAGCCAAAACGCCCCGGTTCGACAAAATTAAATGCTGATAACTTAGGGTACCCTCCGCTGCCAACAACCACTGTACCCACAGTTGATCTTCCATTAGATATAGGCCTAAACGGCCATGTTCACCTAGTGGTAGACACTGGCGCTGAGGTAAGCATTATAAGTGAACAAATACTACAACCAAAAAATCTCTTTATCAACAAACACGACGCGTGCACCCTACAAACGCCATACGGAATGTCGAAAAATTGCAATGTAGAGGGTCCAAGCCAACAGCTTAAATTTCCACGCACAGAAATAAATTCAGAAGAATTTAGCATTCCTCTAAATTTTACAACCAAAAGCCCCCATCGTAAACGGGCAGTCGAAGTGAGGCAAGTTACAGATAAAACGGGACCCGAAGAGGTCAGAAATACCGCCTGTAGCGTCTCCAAGGTTTTTCCTACTCGAAAAACTGGCTGCAAAGCCTCAGCGATGGTGGTGAACAATGGAAAGGTAGTAATAGGTTTAAGGGAAACTGTTTGCGTGCCTGCGCGGTCTCAAAAAGCAATAGCTGTCCCCGTAGAGTTGAAGGAAGAAATGCTCTGTCTAAATAAAGAACTAGGCGATGGAGTCTTCCTGTCAAACACCTTATTACCAATGGGTACAAAAGTTTTAATAGGCGTCCTAAACGTCACAAACGAACCAGTAACTATCTCCAAAGTATCTTTAATACTGGTTCCGCTAAAGAACTACTTAATAGTTCCATTGGTCAACGATAAGAATATTCAGAACGACCCCACAGGCTCAAAGAGCATGCGAACGTATTAAACAGTAACTTACGGTTACAGCGACTCGAAAAGGAGCTTCAATTAGATGAAAATTTAAACTCGGAGGAAAAGGAGTCTATTACAGAGCTTTGCCACCAATACTCTGATGTATTCCACCTAAAAGGTGACAAGCTCCCCAACACCAGTGCCATTACACATGAAATACCACTAGTACAGAACCAGGCACCTATAAATCAAAGAATGTATAGACTGCCCGAGACAAAGAGGCAAATAATAATCGATCAAGTGAAAGAAATGCTAGAAAATGACATAATCAAACCTAGCAAAAACCCGTGGAACTCGCCTCTCCTAGTAGTTCCAAAGAAATCCGGCCCAGATGGTGAAAGTAGATGGCGAGTCGTGGTCGATTTTCGCAAACTAAATGATAAGACCATTGGCGACGCTTACCCCCTTCCTCGAATTGAGGATATACTTGATCAGCTCGGGCATTCCCGTTACTTCTCGACTCTCGATCTAGCCAGCGGTTACCACCAAGTACTGGTAGACCCAAAGGATCAATCTAAAACAGCATTCAGTACCAATTATGGGCACTATGAATTTAAACGTATGCCGTTCGGGTTAAAAGGAGCCCCGGCTACGTTTCAGAGGCTAATGAACTATGTCCTCTACGGTCTCCAAGGCCTTGAATGTTTTGTGTACTTGGATGATATTGTCATCTATGGTAAAAACCTTAAGGACCATAATGACAAACTTGAAAAAGTGTTCACCAGGCTAAGAAAGCACAACCTCAGATTGCAGCCGGAAAAATGCAGGTTCCTAAAGAAAGAAGTTGTCTATTTGGGACACATATGTTCTGAGAAAGGGGCACTTCCAAACCCACACACAACTGCCAGTGTCCAACATTTTCCAACTCCCAGAACTGTTAAGGGAGTGCAATCTTTCTTGGGACTCGCCAACTACTATCGCAAATTTATTCCCCAATTTTCCAAAATAGCATTTGAACAAATAAAAGAACTACTTATTTCACCCCCTCTACTTATTTATCCTGATTTCACCCGACATTTCAATCTTACCACGAATGCAAGCAGTGAGGCAATCGGCGCTGTACTTTCCCAGGGAAAAGTCGGAAAAGATCAACCCATTGCCTATGCCAGTCGTACACTGAATAAAGCTGAACGTAACTACTCCACTATAGAAAAAGAGTTGCTAGCCATTGTCTGGGCTGTAAAAAATTTCAGATGCTACCTTCAAGGGCGTAAATTCACGGTCTATACAGACCACAAACCCCTAAAAGGCGTCTTTAACGTTAAAGATCCTACAACACGTCTGGTACGATTTCACCACAAGTTATCGGAGTTTGACTACCAAATTGAATACAAGCCAGGTAAATATAATACAAATGCCGATGCTCTTAGTCGTATTCCCGAGGATGAAAGAGAAAAGCCCACCTCAACGGCACAACTTAAAAATATTTCACTCGAAGGAATACCTAACGAGCCCAAGACTTCCTTGCATTGTAATGTAGTAACACGCTCACAAATACCAAAAAATAGAACACCCGAACAAGCACCTACCAATTTGTTAAAAAATCTAACCAAAAATTCAGGAGGACTAACACCCTTGCACGGGGAGAACACAATAGAACAAACAGTTGATAAGAAACCAGTTCAAGTAATCATCAACCCCGATGAGATTCAAACGATATTGAAAGATTTTCATGATTCTCCATTTGGCGGACACCAAGGGGTTGTAAAAACCTATAAACGTATTCGTAAAAAATATTGGTGGCGACATATGCTTGGAGATATCAAGAGATACATTAAACGATGTAAAAAATGTCAAACGATGAAATCAACACCTCTCCTACGAATGCCAATGGTGATTACGGATATCGCTGAAAAGCCTTTCGACAAAGTGTACTTAGATATCGTCGGACCTTTGGAGCAATCGCATACTGGTAACTTGTACATATTAACCTTTCAGGATAATCTTACCAAGTTCCTAGATTGCTATGCAATACCAAATGCAGAGGGCCAGACTGTAGCTCAAGTGGTTTTTGATCAGATCGTCACCCGTTACGGAATTCCTAAACAGATAGTCACCGACCGGGGAAAAAACTTTCTCAGTGACGTATTCAAAGGGCTGTGTAAACTGTTAAAAATACGAAAATTGCAAACATCAGCATACCATCCACAGTCAAATGGCGCTCTTGAACGGGCCCACCGACCACTAGTAGAATATTTGCGTAGCATAACTGATGAAAATCCCAAGTCGTGGGATCAATTTTTGAGAACAGCTACCTTTGTTTACAACAATAGCTGCCATGAAGGTACTAAACTCACACCCATGGATTGTCTGTATGGTTTCTCACCCGATGTACCCTCTAACCTGAAACGAGAGCCTGAACCACTATATAATCATGAGAGTTATTACCATCAGTTAAAATACAAACTTCAAAAGTCATACTCAATAGCAAGGCGGAATTTGCTTACAAGCAAACAGAGATCAAAAGCCTACTATGACAAAATAGTGAGACCCTACAATTTCCATGTAGGCGATCAGTTCCTCGTTAAAATAGAAAATCGAAAAGGCAAATTAGCACACATTTGGAAGGGCCCATATCCTGTTATAGCTGTAACAGGACTCGTCAACACAACTATTAAAATGGGAAGAAAACAAGTTGTGGTGCACAACAACCGTTTAAAGCCGTACTATGACTAACCTTTCGTTTTGGTTAAGAGCTACTCATTAAAATATAAATTTCAGCAATATATCCAATAGCCCGCAGTAATCTTTTTCTATTGTACAATTCCATTCGCAGAACATGCCTCTCCAGGTGATTTTATTGATCGTTTTACTAGAGCTGGTGACTTGCGTAGACAGTCAGGCATATGTTACGATGTTGGATAAAGAAACTGGAGTACACGCCGAAAAAATAGGCATATTTCAGCACTCCCTAAGCACATGGGCATTAGCAATCCACTTAGAGGGCAACGGTTTGCTAGAAGAGGGAAACCAACTGGAAGAGTCCGTTCGAACTTTTCACGAAACGTGTCATGCAACGGAGGCAAATTTATTAAATAAATATGAAAAAAAGTATGTTAAGCCCCACTGCGAACTGGCAGCTAAAATTTTGACAGATGTAAGTGAAGAGTGAAGCAAAACCAAAAGGTTTTACAAAATTTATTTTTACTACGAAATCGAAAAAAAAGGGGGGTAGTAAATGTTATTGGAGAAGTGGCTAATGCTCTCTTTGGCGTGATGGATGACAGGGATGCCCAAGTAATAAATTCCTCGATACAAAATTTACAAAATAATCAACAAACAATAGCACATGTGGTCAATAAACAAATGACCGTAATTACAAACATAGGAAAGAGCTTAAATATATCCGCAGACAAAATCAATACCAACTTTTTAAAGTTAAAGGCAGAACTAGAGACTCTAAAGAACCAAGAGGACAACCTGACGAAAATAGAACTAGTTACAAGTTCTATTGATAAAAAAATTACCTTTTTTACTATAGAACTAGTAAGTCTCGAGTTTAGACAAAATCAAATCCTGGACATAATTAACGACGCAAAGTTAGGCAATCTTCACAGATCCATAGTAACCACCTCAGAGCTAAGGACTGCTCTTCGTGAAGTACAGTTAGATGCTCTTGATGGGTTCAAATTTCCGTTCAAACTTAATACAGTCGTTCCTAGTGAGTTAGGCAAAATAGCTGAAATAAAATTGGAATACGCTCACTCAGAACTAGTAATCATAGTAGACATTCCTTTAATTTCAGGAGAATATGACTTTTACAGACTTTCACCAATACCAATTAAATCGAAGAAAAACATTCATTGGTATGTTCAAGTCGACGAACGCTTTTTGGCAATTAATCCTGTCAAGCGGGAATACATTTTTCTTAATGCAGACAGTTTTCACCAACGCATAAAGTACAAGGATGGAATATATTTAAGTAAACGTAATTTGGTGGTGAGAACTGAAAATTCCCAAAATTGTATCATTAATCTACTTGCTGGACATATATCCCCGGAAAATTGCAATATTCACATATTTAACTCTACACGAGAAATCTGGTATAGTCTGAGTTCAACAAACACTTGGCTATTTGTAGTGCTACGGGATACACGTTTAAACATAATCTGTAACTCACAACTACAAATTTTAACGATTAAGGGCACTGGGATACTCAGTTTAGACGCAGGATGCAAGGCGATGTCCACGGAGGCTACCCTTGAAACCGTGCACCAGGTAGTAAAAACGTCAAATATTACAGTGTATTTTAGTTCAGACTTTGTAGATACTATCCAAATTCCGGATGTAAAAGTAAAACCAAGACCCATTAGCAAAGACTTAAACACAATCGGTTTTGAGGTTGTTTCTAATAGCGTTCCGCTTGATATTCATCTAACCGGAAACAGCTATGTAAAATCAAACGACGGTTATACATCAAGCTTCTACATGTTAATGTACCTAATTTTATTGTTTTTGGTAATTATCCTTTCCTATCGATTATGGAAAAAATTACGTGTAAGATCAAAACAACAATCGGTGGAAATAAATAACGAGGAAACCCCCCCTCGTATTTCCGTTTGCGTACCAAGGGGTCAAAGCCTTCCAAACATTCCCCTTACAGTAAGGGAGCAGACCACCCATCTCACGAAACCCACACCGTTTGGTAGGAGCATCAATCTCGTTATTTAAAAAAAAAAAAAAAAAAAACAATATGTATTGAACCTATTGCACTAAGATTTAAATTTTATATACATAAATATAAACTAAAAATAAATACTATTATTCATATTCAAAAAAAAAAAAAAACAATATACATACATATATATTTTCTATTTCCTATTATAAATAACTATTTTAAAAATAATGTTAATTAACACTGTTATACTAAATAAAAAATAAAATAAAATTCATTGTTCCAATATTAAAAAAAAAAATATTTATATATATCCATTCATAAAACAGTATTATACGACTTTAAAGAAAATGTAGACCAGGTTTCTGTCAATCACACACTATGCTTTTGATTTGTAAAGACTTAATTTCTATAATATTTAAGCAAAATTAAGAAAAATGAAATAAATAATTTTAGATTTAGAAAAAAAAAAGAAAAGATGCAATGTAAAAACTTTTCTGCCTTTCTTTCCGAAACCATTTTTATTTTTTTTTTTGAAGTTTAATATTTGAGCATTATTCCTCTTTAAAGAATAATTCTCTTACATTGCGGGGGAAGGATTTGTTACAATCGCATTTTTGCTATCATGAGAACTTGGAATTTTCATAGTGTCACATTCGCATTTTCGCTGTCATGAGAGCCTAGAATTTTCATAGTGTCAAATTCGCATTTTCGCTGTCATGGGAGCTTAGAATTTTCATAGTGTCACATTCGCATTTTCGCTGTCGTGAGAACTTGGAATTTTTATAGTTCACAAGCGGTTATGTGATATTTTTAAGAACACGCTGACAACGGATATGTTTTGAGGAATACGCTCATGTGATCCATGAATGATCGAGAATGCGAACATTTCGGAGGAAGAACAGAAAAGTTTGTGAGTTGATTTTGAGCATTCAGCGGGAGAACATCGGTAAAAGGCTAGCATCCTAATAAAGAAAAAATTAATATAAGCCTACAAGTAAAATAACGTTGTGTATTAAAAATAAAATAAAATCTGTATATCTCCTACCCAAGTAGTTTCGTAGTGTGTGAAGTAACAACAATTATAAATACATTTGATTTACAAACAAACAACAAAAAATCTTTCTCTATCATAAGATATTAAAGAATATACATAAGTAATAAAATTGTGATTTGATTTAAAAACGAGTGTTTTAATTCAATCTAGTCAGTGAACCTAACAGTTATTTATGGCTTCATTGAACTGACATTAGTCCATCCAAACCAGAGACTTGGTCCTTTTGATGGATTTCTTGTATTCTTTAAAAAAAACCTTATATGGTTGCTAAAACTTGTACTTAAACCAGGCATTGAAGATATCTCTAGTAATCTTCCTAAGATTGGACAGATTTTTGTTCCATCAAGGGGGAAATTTGTTCATGGTCCGGCCAGAGTCCTAATTTTGGCGTCTAGTTCTTCTATAGATTCAAGCAAGCAAGCTATTTTAATGAGTAGTTTCATGTCAAAGTTCGTGCGGGTTCAACTTAAAGATTACTCGCTGACACTTTCGGAGACTCTTCCTGATTATGTTTCGCGAACGTTCGTAAGCGATACCCATAAACTCCAACAGATCCTTGATATTTATTCAGCAACCTTTTAAAATGTCTACAGGTTTTTTTTACATTTTCTGGAGTGTTTACCATTTCCTGCGGAGGTCATATTCAGTGCTTTTCATTTTCTCGTATTTGCTTGCTATCTTAAAACGCACAAAAAATACGAACAGCTGACATATGTACATATTTGTCATCGTAAACGTGTGTAGGAAGAGATAAAAATTCGAATAACCACCATAAATGTAACGAATTTTGTACGATCGTAGTAAAATGGTAGCACTGATAGCAATACAAAGTTGCCTTTTATTTATCACATTTCATTGAAGAGCGTATTGTACATTGTACATACTAGCATTTTATTTTTCCCCTTTTTATCAATAGCGTCAAGTGCAACGGATATTACGAAAAAAAACTTAAGGTGTCATCTTTCTATTTCAGACTTCTCTTTGCAATGCTTGTACGTATTTGCTGGACTTTGTTTGCATTTTTGTCAGCAATTTGTAGAATGCCAAGCAATACAAATGAAAACGGTTTCACATAAAAAGATTACGAATTTCACAAAACATTGTTAAAATGATGTTGCAACTTCCTTGACATCACTCTACCAAAAATCTGGAAACATCTGCCACGAATAATGTTATTAGAAGGTAAGGTAAGAAAGAGTAAAAAAAATTATCTGTTCCAGTAATAATTGCACGTTTACCTAAAGGATAATTCTATTATACATGCAAAGATCAGAGATTGTGGCTTCAAATTTGTGTACAAGTTACAAATCTAGAAGAAACGACGCGGCATTATTTATTATTATTATTTCGCGTTTAAATTGAAATAATGTGAGTCGCTGCAATGTTAATTTGAAGCCAGTCAATTTTTAAACAAATAGTTTGTATAGTATAGTATGTTGAGTGTAGCTGTCTAATTCACCGACGGTGAATTATTTCAAGAATATGTATGTGTTTTAATTGCGAAACTATTGCGCAATAGAAGTGCTCCTTGTGTTTATTCGAATTCATCAGTTTGTGCCCCATTTTTTTTTTATTTTAAGTCAATCAGCGTTCGCATTCCTAATTTGATATTAATCAAATTACGCTAAAAAACGAAAAACAATGTTTCAATTAAAATCAACTTAAAGTACTCTTTTAACAATAATTTTTCAATTAAATAGTCGCAAATATTTGTCGAAGATATCAACTCGTTAGCTAGTCGAGTACTCTACTCGACTGTTAACTGCACGCAACATACTAAACGTCAGATACCAGATTATAATACGAATTTATACTTATTCAGAAAAGAACCATTACTACTTTTTATTCAGTGTTTAGTACAATAGATGTAAAAAATGCTACGTAATATTCGTTGTAATATTGTAAAATTCGGCTGAAAAGTTTCACTTAAAAACACATACAAATACTTTAGACCTTAAAAGTGCTATGTTGAGTGTTTTCGGAAATAGATGTTTTAGAATCACTGGAAAAGAATCAGTGCTCTGTGTGCGGGGCATGCTTTATATTAAAACTCTCGACGCACTGAACAAACGAGAATTCTATTGATGTCCCATCATCTTTGCTGGGACCCAGATAACTGCGACATTTTGGGGAATTGTGAAGCCAACGAATTAGCAGAACGAAGTTCGCACAGGGTAAGACTACCCTACCACCCTACCACCCTACTACCCTAATATAGAAGGGCTACTGTTGTTCTTTAACTTCCTTATCCACAGCAATGCGGTAGACAAAGGAAATTGCCGGCATCATATTCCGAAACATTGTAATATTACTATGCCCAGCAATAAATCAGAAATGGTACACTGAATCTCTGAAGAAAGGAAAGGGAACCATATCCTTAATTTCTAACGTACATTGCACCAGAGATAGGCACGCTCAAATGTCAAATATTTTTCGCATTTCATATGCAAGGCCTGCAGGTATAAACAGGAGAAACAGCTCTGTTCTGCCCTTGGATATTTTAATGATCTAACAATACCAACGACGCCTATAGTACTGCTAAAATCAAATATTTAATCCCGAATATAACTAATACTAGGCAACCATTATAAAAACAAATTCAAATACTTGATGCAACAGGCCGTATGTATGTGGTCCAGGACCTAGCCTCTCGCGACTATTCGTGTTGTGCGTGTTATATTTTTTCACACAAATGGAAAACGCCTACATTTTGGAGCCATATCCGAAAGGTAAATTGAGAAGCTTTCCCATGACAGTTATTACTCTCGGACGTTTGTCAGACATTCGCTAGAGGTAGGACCATGAAAAACTTGTTGATGTTTCCTGGGATTCGAATGTCGAATCTCCCGCTCAGCGATCCAACGCACTTAACACTTGCAGTTGGTGCAATGAGCTAAATGTGTACGTGGACTTATGTCCCGATATGATGGGACATTCCGTAGTTTTTCAATTATGGATAGTAAATTCTTTAATGACTCGCAATGCCGATGCATTTCAAGCGAAACTATGTAGCTAGGCTTCAGTACTTTTTATTTCAACAGCATTTTTGTTTTCCAAAAATTCACGTTTAGAGAAGAAATGAGACGAAAGGTAAATGTCTTCCAATTTCGAGCAAAAAAGATGGATCACATATATTATATTAACCACATTGCTTTAAATACCAGACTTTGACTTCTTTAAATCTCTCGAAAGCGGTCAAAACGCTTGCCCAACCTTCCGATCTAAATCCAATACAGCACTTATGGGGTCATTCGAAGAAAAAATTGAGTACAAACTTTATTAACAAAAATCAACTGAGAACTGTTTTACTGGAAATATGGAACAATAAAGATCCTAAATATACTTCCACATGGGTCAAGTGAATGCTAGATCGTCTACAAGAATCATACGACGAAAAAAAACTCCCAAATATTAACGTATAATATTAATTTTAATCGTATAATTTTCTTAACTGCCCACATAAACAGCCAACTTGTGAAAACAAAATTGTCACCATCTTTCAAAAACGTTCAGCTGAACTATAACTTCACACAAATCTTCGACTTTAAAACGCACTCCTGCTCGATAACAAAAGAAAATAAACTCGAAAGATCATTTACCAAACCACAACGATATCAAGTAGCAACAGCGCACTTCTTTACTGGCGCAAGAGATGCCAACTTTAAAGGGACGAACTTTAGTTCGACGAATAATACATTTCGCATAGATGACCCAGCTTCCATAACAATGGGAAACCTGTGTCATTCTAAAAATCATCATGGCTACAACTCTTTATAAATGGAGAAGGATCGAAACGTTATTCTACGATTGCGGAAACATAGCACAGAACATTAAACACTTGACTACCGAATGTGTCCTTAGAAAGTACCAAGGTGACCCAACAGATTTGAATCATTAAATTTTTTTTTAAAGAAGTCAAAAGCCAGGCATCACGGATAGCTTAGAATAAGGTGTTCTAGTCTTCAGATTTTCTACCGACTGCATACATTTTTCTAGGTAGCCAGGCTCAAACATTTTCCGTGATGGCATTTTTATGCTTCCCGACTGAATCCAGCTTCTAGATACGCTGGATGTTTTCGCTGGTTTTAATTGTACTTCTTTTTGAACGTCGTAACGTTGGTTGATACCCCACTTTTGACCTAATTTTAGTCGTTGTTAAAATGAAATTTTAAACAAACCGCTGAATTCACCTCTTTTATCAGGATGTTGTTGCTTCGGCTGTGTGTCTTTTTAATTTTTTTCGAGGTCGGCAAGATAGTTTTTACTGACTTGCTTATGTTCAGTGTATTCGCTCTTCTTTGGCGAGAGAGTTCCACTGCCATTTTCTGTTGCCGTCAACGTGATTCCATTCCCTATTTGTATTTAAAGTTAAACAAATTTAGTTTCCACGACTTTATTAAATATTTTAAACTGTTGTTTGAAAAATTCACGATATAAACACTTTCACAGTGGTCTCAATCAAGTGATACAACTATTCATGACTCGCAGTGTATGCATATATTCGAATCACAAATTTGTACTTCCTTTTTTTAGAGTAATATTTGCTATCGAAAATTAGTTTGTAAACATTTTTTTCCCAAAGGTATAACCGTTACCTACCCCTGACTTTCATGATAGATATCAATACAATTGAAAGTCACACACTGAAAGCATACAAAGAAAAACATCCACACAATAGTAAAAAAATAAATTAAAGCAAATTTGTTTTTTTTTTTTTTTTATTTCTCTCGTATCCAAGCTCCCCTTGTCGGTGTATTTGAAAGGCATAGACTTTTAGTCGTTCCAATGACGTCAGATCGGTATTAAAAATGTACGCCTCGGAAGATGATCACAGTTGGGTTCCTAATATGCGTTTGGAAATATTGTCAATTTGTACTCACTGAAAAAAATTTAGTAAGAAATGATTGAGGATGATGCAGTTTCCTGTATGGATGGACAATTTTGCTATTTGCTATGCTATTTACAAAGCATTTTATTTACCTTGGGATGCTGTAGATATAATTACATACAAACTAATTAAGTGATTGCTTATTAAAATGTTTAGGGCTGTAGCATACACTAGCATACACTTAGTCAATAGTATGTACGAGTATAATAGTGCGACAAGCAATTTTCGGGATTTGGGATGCTGTAGATATAATTACATACAAACTAATTAAGTGATTGCTTATTAAAATGTTTAGGGCTGTAGCATACACTAGCATACACTTAGTCAATAGTACGAGTATAATAGTGCGACAGGCAATTTTCTAAATTATTCTGTCGTTTATTAATATTAGGAAATTGACTACTTTTGACTAAAATATTATCCTTAATATAAAAAGAAACGTTTAATACGTATGTCAAACAAATTACGTGACATGGGGATTAATGGTGCTAATCGAAACGTGCAGATGATCTAAATAAGAGTTAAGCAATACCTAATCGGTAATGCGGGCGCCATGGCTAGTTACTGTGTTGGACTACTTAGTCGTGTACAGACTTCAGTGAAGTGCAACTTCTCCTTAATTCGGTGCGAGTTAACCCAGCAGAAATGTTAGTTCAACTTCGGTTTCGACGAGTTCAATAACTATAATAGGACAAATAATACCATTACTGATGAAAAGGTACAATCCCCCGTTCATATCGAAGGTAGAGCTCCAAACGATCTTCATGATAGGGAAGAAATCTGAGTGTATTGATGGAATATCCGGCGCATTGGAAGACAGTGATGATACGGACCATTCCCAAAATGGATAAAGATACTTCCAATGTGGCCAATCTCCGGTAGATAAGTAATAGAACAATTTATCAACAGAGCCCGGACTAAGTGAGTTGAGAACATATGTACAGATGTTGGTTGTTCTGGATAACCAATTTGGTTTCAAGACTTGGCATGACACTATACATGCCGCGTCTGAACTGGTATCAGATATGCAATGGAAAAGAAGCAAAAACCAATGCGCGGATGCCAGATTGGTTCTGCACGGTATACCTAGAAGGACTCTTCTACAATTTGAACAGGCTGTGCATGAGTAAAACACTTACAATCACAATACATTGTTAAAAATTGCAATCTGGCTTCTGCTGGGACGTTCAAACTGGAAAATGATCTGCAACACGATTCGGTTAACATTTACACAAGTGATATCTTAGGATCGCTTTGCCATGCCATAGCGTATGCAGACGACTTGATGGCGTACAGGCCATCACCAGAGATCGAGTCCATTACAATACTCTTGCAACCTGACTTCGATAAGATAAAGCGATTTTGCGACAACTGGAAACTGAAAATCAACTTCCAGAAGTCAGAAACAGTTTATGCTGCTCTTGCCAGAGCCAAAGATGTGTTTGCCTTTATAAAGAGATTATTTTGTAACAGTCACAAAACACAACGTTGTTCAAAGCGGGGGCAAGCTGGATGGAAAGGATTCGGATATTTGAGAGAGTTCACCTTTATTCATACAGAACACTAGACACCAAAAACCTGTATAATAGGGCGAAAATTAACAGAGTGGCAGATTGCAAATGCAATTATTACTCCAATTGGCATGTACCACGAGATAATCCCTCCAGAGGAGTTGTTCTACATCGACCAAGAAAGTCTGATCCAGGACAGATTAGCGGTGCCTTCCACAGATGATACAATTGTCGAGGGGTTTATCTCAGTTATCTTTTAACTGAAATAATTGTTTTGGGAGATTTCAATATCAATAATTGTTTTGGGAGATTTCAATAACTATGATACTAGTTGGCTTTGTCATATTGAACCAACAACACTTGAGATCTTCACTTGTTTGAACAGTCTTACTGAGTTTTTAACCAAAGCGACACTCATCCCGGGCGCTGAAAATCGCGGCCACCCTAGAGCTATTTCTTACCTTTCTTCCAGATAAATATTTAATTTGCTCCCCTTGAAGCGTCGCATCATTGTCTGGTTTCAGCTAAATTCTCGTACTCTCATGTGAGCACTCAAGATAAAATTCATGATAATAAGTTCAATTTGCGAGTATGAGAATGCCGATATTTCTCTCTCTCTCTTTAGAGAGACCTTAGGAAGCAGAGAATTTTCCAGATGAATGAAAAAGGGGAATCATTCCTAAGAAAGTCTTATGGAGTACTGGAGAAGCACGGATATCTGTGTACTCTGGATCCTCCTATGTGCACCATTTCAACATCCTGCGGATCAGTGAGTAGTACGCTGAATATCGATACTACTGTTCATTTTGAAAAGACATCGCCTAGTGTGAACAAAGAATTTACATGGCTTGCTAAGTGCAGGAGAGATATTCCAGACAAAACTTAGAGATATTATAAAGGAATCATAGGATAGGTCAAAGCATCATTTTCTGCATAGAGCATAGCATCAGAGAAATTAAAGTACCAAAGTGGGATCCGACAAGCCTGTATTCTTTCGTCGACATTATTTAAATTCAAAGGAATTCTCAACTCAAGCACCTTGACTACGCTGACGACGCGACGTATGTATGTTTACATGGATCTTCAACCAATGAACAATGTCAAATCAATAATCATCAGCTTCGGAATTAACTCATCAGATCGATCGTTGTGGGAGAGGCAGTATAGAAAGAAGAGAGTTTCCAATATTATGGGAGTACTATGTCGACCAAAGCAAATTTAGCGTTTAGTATGTTGTCCAACACACGGAGAAACAATACAATTAGCCTTAACACCAATATACGATTTTTCCATACCAATCTTATATGGGTGCGAAACTTGTAAAGTAATTGCCACTGTTTGAGAACGTTGCAAACGTTCGTGAATCGGTGTCTTCCAAACACCTTATGAGCAGATCCATGATACAACGAGTTAGACATCACCATTCCAAGACGAAGGTGGCAGTGGACATAATTTATACAATTTCGTAGATAACTGCGCAATGCAATGGAACACATTACCCCATGACGACAAAAGGGCGTGTCGAATGAGAAATAGATTGCGCAGAAGGAGGAAAAGACGTAGGAACTAGGGAAAAGTTGGCAAGACATAGTACTAGTTGCCTTAGGCCCCACAGAGGGAAACTGGAGATCGAATAGTTTGAAAATTTGGAGGCCACGAATTTTTTACAAATACTTACCCAATCGCTCAAAAGCTGCTGACAATACCAGTATTGATAATGCGGAATCCGATGTAGATGAATCTTATAATTTACTTAGCTCGTTCTCCATTAATATGGTTGATAACATTCCAGTGATGACTGGATTTACATTACAGACATTAAAAACTTCAAATAAGTAAGTTGCTAAACTTTATGGTGAAAATATTTCAAAAGAATAAACCAAATTGGATGCACCTTTAAATGAAAACAACTTTCAACCACCTAAACAAGTTGGGCTTAGATCTTATCATAGTACTGTATACAAAATAAATTTCATTACATACTACCTGCCCAAAATCATACTCTTCCTCCATCGCAATAGATTTTAAGAGTTGCTTTAAATAACTGGTTTTCAAATGATATTTCTTACGATACACTAGTACAGCAAGTACTACACAGCAAGTACTAAGCTGTGATTCTGATAAGCTTACCCGTGTGAAAAACTTCAGACAAATTATTCTCATGTCCCTCATCAGAGAAACAATGGAAGATTCGTTTACGTTGGAGAGACTGCCTAGACATAAATTTTAGATACACCTAGACCAGGCATACATAGATCCCATGTGAAGCGTTGCAGGCATCTCACTTTTTTATTAGCCAGGTTGCTTAGGCTCCCTAATCGGGGTCTCTGAGAACAGACAATTGCAGAGTAGACAAGGCGATACATCTTCCTCGTCTCCGTCTGCTCCCTTAGAAACCCTTGGATCGAAGATCGTCCTGGAATTAAAGGTTTTTAGACACTTGCTCGCACCTTGCACATTAGTGGAAATACAAATATCCCACGCAGATATAATATTCAGCTTTAGCACCAAAAGAACGTCTTTAACATCCGCCTGTAAAACCTTACAATGATGTGGGATGCAGACGGAGATATTGATGTTCAAATGTTTAGAAAAGACACCTCTTTCCATCTCACCATCGATTGTGAAAATGTTTAGTCGGTTTTCTTCAAGATTTCTTTTTTTTTGAATAGTGGAGTGTTCAGCATTGTCTACATTGTTTTCTCTGCACCTTGTCTAAATGATTGCAGTGCACAGTTTTGCACAAGGACGACTACCAAACGATAACGTCGTGCTTCAGTATTGACCTGATAACAGATGTATAAAGCCTACGAGTTATTCGTGGATGCGGTTTCCCTCTACAAACAAGTCTTCATTTGGACACATGACCCAGTTTTGTATTTCTGATCCTACTCGTTAGCAAACGATTAATAAGAACAATCTCCACACCAAGGCTAGATAGCGCACGTGCAATCACCTCCATTTTAACATTGCTACAAGTTACTTCAAAATCAATAAGAACAGCTATGGTGTATACGTTGCACCATAAGAATATTTCGATGGTACCCACTAGTTAATTTTTGTACAGACTTTCCCTCGGAATAGGCATATTGGAAGGTTGGCAGTGAGTTCGTGTTAATGCTGCAGCGAATAAGATCATCTATTAGCCTTGCCTAGGTTTTCAGAAAAAACGATGATGTGAATTCCCAAATTGCCATTACTGGAAAAAATCGACACGAATACTGATTCTATTGTGCCATGCTCCGGTTTTAGCCTAAGACTCAGAATAAAATTCCTCTCAAGAGGTAAAATCTCCATCTTCAAGGATGGCTAAAAAATGGACGAGAGTATTAGCTTCGAAATCTTTTTGGCAGATTGCCTGGTCAGTAGAACTTGCAATGTTATACATGTATGTACTTCAATAAAAATAAGGAAATAAAAGTGTAGACATTCAAGCTGCCATCAAAGCCATCTCATTAACTGCAATCAAATTATAGACTCTGAGTCTATACTACACTTCTCACACACTATTAGGTCCAAAGACATAGAGAAGTTCACGGAAGTTCAACCCAGACATTGCCTTACGCTTATCTCATCTATATTCAAAAGGCATCTGCAAAGGTTCCAGTTTTGACGAATTATAAATTTAATTTTAAAGTCGGGCTGGTTCAAGACAGACGCCGTAGAATAAAAGATATCTATTCATATTCAGTGGTTAAAAAAGCGGCAACCGACGTTTGAATCATCTCTATATCTAAGTTTTTCTTCGGTGTTAAGTACCGCTATTGAAACTGAGTGTTTGAGATATTTTTTCTTTAAATGGGAACCAAGTACCAGAATACTTATACTCATTTCCGTCGACTGTACTACCAGAGTACCAGACAGTTACCTCTTTGTGTACTGTTTAGCAAAGCTTATGTTTCATTTGGTTCTCTCACACATCCTCGAACATGCACTGGCCACGTGATATTACCGCAACTGTTACCACTACTTAGACTGGTTGAGATAAGCGAACGTTTATTGTTTTCATCATCGACCTATTAGTCACTTCCCGTGTTAGTCGCCTCTGTTTGTATTTTGGAAGTGAAATTGTGTTTAAGACTCTTGAACACCGCTAACCCGTCCTCTAAACAAGCTTACCCTGCTTTTCATCTAGTAATGCTACCGATGGCTCTTTCACAAGGGTGGTATTTGTTACGAACTTTGAGATTTTCTTTCCCGGCAACATTGTAACAATTGGAATGTTTTAAGCACTAAGAAAGTATAGGATAGTTCTTTATTTACTGATCGAAATCTTTTAGCCTTCCTTTTCGACTTCAACGGATCTTCTATCTTAATGCGGTCCCATTCTAGAAATTATGTTCTTTATTGTGGCTTTTACAAAGTCGTGCAAAAACCTTTACAATGCAAATTTTTTTTTTTCATGTTGAACCAGAATTCTGCTTAAACCTGTTAGTAACCGATCCGACCAAGGCATTTTCTGCTAATGGTTAATATGCTTATTGAAGGCCTATAAAACTAGCTGACTTAAGCTCCATGGCTGAAAACTACTTGCCAACATTCTTCGTACATATGTAATTTTCTTATCAGAATTAACAGATGGCCTTACCTTCTGGTGGAGCTAGTATACGAGTACTTGAAATAAAAGTGTTCAAAAAAATATCCAACTATTGGTTAAAGCAAAAAAAATCAAATAAAAAGCTCACAGACCAATTGGTGGAAAATTAATAAGATGCTCATTTTTTGAGAAACGGTTTTCGTAAGATAACGAAAAAAATCTATTCAAATCCAGTCATCTGTAGCACGGTAGAAGAAATAATAATACGAAAATGATAATGATAGCGCCACCTATACTATTGAAGGGCCTGCATTCACACCACTAACGGCGACATCTATGTCTCAGCAGTAACAAAGTGGTAATGCTGCCAATATGTTGTATTACTTGTTATTCGAGATCTAAAAAAGTAGTAGGGGAAACTCGTTTCCTCAATAGGTTCTTGACAAGTTTCCATGTTTCTTGAAATTTTCACGTATTATTCACGAAAAAAAAGATTTTTTACATTAATTCTTAACATGGAGGAAATGTCGGAGATTTGTAAAAAAAAAATTACAGTCACTTCACAATATGAATCATTGCGTGAAATGGAGAAAACAGATATCGCGAATTCAAACATAAATCAGCATTGATATATTTTCAATCCAATTAATCCAAAGCGCACTTGTGGATTTCCTTTATTGTCTTTCTTACTTGAACTACAGTGAACCGATGGAAAAACTGATGATCTCAAGTGACAGCGACTTCGTCTACAACAGGGACGCCAGTGACTGAATGGGCCAGCGCACGCTGGTTCAATTTTCCCCCGGTGTAAACTCGGGGTAACTTTTACTTCAATCGCACACTGGATGAAAAATTCGGGGTAAAATTGTGTACACATGAACAGATTTTCATTGTAGGGGTTTTTCTTTATGTGTTGTATCTCAAAATTGACAACTTGTGTGTGCATTGGTTTACCCCGATGTTGTACTACTTCAACGCTGGATGAAAATTTTACCCCGTTTCATACTGTACACTTGCCCTCTCTTTTTTATACTCAGTTTTACCCCGGGGGAATTGATCCAGTGTGCGTTGGCCCAATGAAATGACTTGGAAACCGCATTTATAATGCCCAAAACACAATACCGCTTTAGTGCTGGCGTTCGTCTCGTTACGTCGAATCAGCTTTGAGAAGGCTTTGAATGACACATTCAATCAGCTGTTTGCAAACGTCATTTTCACAATTTACTTACCTGCATAATTTGTATTAATGACGTATTCAATTAAACCAAACTAAAACTAAACAAAACAATCAATTCAAATTAAAATTCAAACAAACAAATTTGTAATTTCAATGCAATTTTTTCATCAAAAACAAAAACAGCTGTGACAACTGTCAAAAAGCAAGCAAAAGTTCAATTCATTCCAACATTCTCCTCGAGTTGTAGTCACGTTACGATATATTACGTTGTTTGTTACGAATGCCAAAAACGAGGTCACAAAGCAAAGCGACATTGTGATAACTCCCATTGGATTCCTGTGTTTTAACTTTAAACATCACTCAACGCCAGCACTAAAGCGGTATTGTGTTTTGGGCATAAATGGTACACAAATTTCACAACCATATCCCAGGATACACAATGTTCACCTATATTTAATAGTTCTTACAACACAACCAGGAACGCTCCCCTTAGTTCCTATTTTGAATTTCAGCTGACATAAGCTCTAAACAAAACAAGCTCGATTATTAATTCTGTTTATTTATTTAATTAAAAAAATGTAACTAAGTACAATGCAGTACTGCCAGGAAACATACGAAGTTAGTGAAATTTGTCGGTGTTGTCTAAAAAATATTGGTGAGATGAAGCCGCTATATGGCTTTTCTTTGGACGAAATGTTACGCACCGTCACTAATCTAAAGGTATGTACGCAGTAGGTTGATTAAATCATTCTTAAATCTAGTGATACCAATATACGGCACACGGATTTTTTGTATCTGGAATCAAGTAGTTAGAGCCAAGTTTTCGTTCGGGAATCCGGACACGTTCATATTTCTTACCCAACGATTCAAACATTGTGCCAACTGGTTCATGTGCTGGATCGTTGTTGTCAATATGTACATACATACATATCTACATATGTACGTAATAGGTTCATACTTTACCATTCCACTTAAATATATATTTCAGACCCTACAATCCCATTAAAACACTTGTGTGCAACACAAGTGGAGATTATCAACTCCGGAAGTAGGTATTTGCTGAGATAGTGGCATTAAAAATATACATATAATGCTGATGCTGCGCCTATTCCGTCGGTCTTTTCCTTTTTATTAACAATTGCTTAATTGTTTCAAAAATAAATCTAAATAAATCTACATATTTGTATGTTCTTTAAGAGTTAGTTCTAACCAATACTATATTATATAATAAGATGGTTAGTAATTTATTGATCTTTTATAGGTGCAGCCCAATGATGGTCTTCCCGAACTCCTTTGCTTCCAGTGTGTACTGCAGTTGAGTCGAGCTTTTCGTTTCAGAGAGCAGTGCCGGAAATCAAACACAGTAATTCTTGAATTTATTGAGAACACGAAAAACGACCCAAATGTCGGTGGCAAATCTCTTGCTTTAGACGGAGGTACATTTGATACCGTTAACGGTAAGAAAATATCTGAAAATGTTACTGTAGCCGAGGATAATATTGTAGAGAAAAAAGAATGTCAAATGATATCTGAAGATGATCATGAGAGCAGTTCAATAGCCCAAGAGTTTGATACCCCAGCAGATGAAGAGGAGAATTCTTTACACAAATCTGGATATACGGAATCTGTGAGTTTAATTTGTATTCTGCAAAATGTTAGAACTTTTGAAACACCTGAATGAAAGTAAAGTGTCTACAATCGTGCACATCAAATACATGCATTATGAACACGATCGAAAAAGTTTATGTATATATGTAGGTACATACATATGTATGTGGAAATTTTAAACGGGACACATATCAGAGAATCAAAATGCCTACATAGAAAGTATTTTTATCGATTGCGCCGTAGTTAGCACAACCGAAATCGTGATGACTAGTAGATTATATCAACAACTAACATTACTGGAATTTGCAAGTTAGTAACGATGGAAAATTGATTATAGGAAAAAACGAAAAATGGTTCAATTAGTTACAAAAACCGTATATGGCAAAATCAAACATCCTGCTAACATTTAACTTTGTACACTTCTCTAACTAATCCCATTCCTTTACATACATATACATATGTATGTATGTAAAACAATAATGCTATTCGTTTCAAACACCACTTTGAATACTGGTTAGTAAACCAGAAAAAGTGTAGGATATGAAGACTTTTTTAAGAATAAAATGATTCAACTGAAGTTTGGTTTCTTATCGGTAGGAGCTATGATCGATTGTCATGATATCGATTTCGTGTATGTACATACATATGTATACACAGTTGTTGGTATTAGTTGGCTTCAAAGTCTCGTGGAAGACTTGTCGTTGTGTACGTCTCTGTGTGAGCTTGTTTGTTGTATCTAACTTTTCTTTGTCCCAATTGATCCAGAAAGATGAGCTAAGAAATATTTAATTTCTCGTGTGTGATTCTTGAGAAAAATTATCCTTCTCTTTGTTTATTATTATCTCCGACTTTCTCTTCTAGGAGGTTGTGACCCGTTACCACCCTCGAACCTAAAGTAAATAATTATAAGGATTAGGCTTTTCAATCTGTTCCCATCTACATATTTTAGGCCAAATGACCTTTTCGTTGCTGCAGGTCTTGACATTTTCCATCTTCTTTGCTGCTATGGATTTCAAGTTTATTTTTATTATAGACTTGGTGTGTGACATTTTTATTGCTGTCATTGCCTTAATGACTTGAACAACTTATAGAATGACCAGAACTTCTACTTGCAAGGCAGTGAACTCGTCTAATGGTTGCTTAAACAGGACATGCTGAGTATCGCCAAAAGAATCCGGCACCTGTGTCATTGGCCGCGATTCGGATTCTATGCCTACTTTTTGAGGTAAGGCCTAACATATGGAACGGCAAACTGACTGAAAAAGTATGTGACATTTCACATCTGTTCGTGTGTCATATTTGACATAATTACTGTCTGATTTTACTTGAGATCATTTATAAATTGGGAATTGCAGTGCAAAAGAAATCAATAAGTAAATAAAGATATACATACGTAAGTGCGAAAAATGGAAAATGAGATCCTCTGTAAGTAATATAATATTATTTATACATGTAAATAAAATTGGAAGCAAAATTTGGATCTGAAAATTAATTTAAATTTGCTTAATTTATTATCTTTTAATGCCTCAAACATTTTACCCCTCAGCCTGTTAATTGTCTCCTCCGATTCGTCCAAATCGTAGAGCACTCCGTCACAACTCACTTGGAATTTCATTTTTTTATTTGTAATTTGTAAACAACGGCCGAACAGTGAAAGAAATACAAATGAATCAGCTGTTTTTGACAATTGGCAGATTGACTTAAAATGTAGGGAGAATTTTTTTACCTTCAAATCCAGTCCACTACCTCAAAAAAAACTGCCTTACTTTACAGTCAAAACTGAATCTCTCGACCAATCAGAAACATTTGACTACCTAGTGCCTAGAATGCGGAACGCGCTCATTGTCTATCATCGACTATATTAGCTTTGTTCAATGAGGCTGTCCAGCTCAGTCCTGTACATGTAAGTTACAGGTTTTCGTGTTCAATGAGAAAAATTTCTGTCCAGCTCATGTTCGCTTTTTGTTCAATGACTCTGCCCTGAGCAGAATTTCTGCACTTACTTTTGAGGTAGAACAGATTTGTGAGAAACGTCAAAATCAGCTGTGATTGCAAATTAATTGTTTTGTCCTCGAAGTGAAAAGTTGTTACTTTCTGAATCCATCGCCTCTAATACCATTTGTTCCAACAAATTAAGTTCCATTATTTTATTGTTTTTATTTTACAATTTATACTAAATTTGTAAATTCAAATAATTATCCAACAGTCGAAAATGAAGTTGTCATTTTTGACAACTAACATATGGCTGTATTTTTCTGTTCTACCTTTGATCTGACATTTTTCACAAATCTGTTCTGTTCTGCCTTGCCTTTTTTCTCATTGAACAAAGCTATTGCTACTTTGACCTTTTGACAATTCACCGCTGTGGAATATTCGAACAGTTTCACTTGTCTATAATTAATTTGAGAATTGAAATATGACCATTCTCGGTCGGTTTTCAGTTATGAACTCGTTTTTCAACATGTGTTTACATCCAGTACAAGTAGATTATAGTGATGTAAAATGTGAATACATTTGACTACTCGTACTCATTCGTTATTTTTTTATAAGTACTCGGAGAAAAGTAACGAGTACTTAATACTCGCGAGTACCGCCTATAAAATACATTGCAAACTATGCAAATACAATCTTGCCTCTTTTCTACGAACCGAATACAAAAGTAATCTCCTGCCTTGTTTCCCTCAATATTGTATCCTACTCTAACAAATATAATTCATTAGAAAGAGATTTCTCTTTTCACTTTTGCCAAGCCGTGTGTTTGCTTGAAAGTAAACAAAACATACATATTGCGTGTCCGTGTGTATAATTTGTCTGCCTCCTTGTGAGGTGATATTGTTTTGTTGACATATTTGACAAACGACAATTTTATACGATAATAGTATTGGTGTAGGGCGAGTAAGACAATCTCTTAAAATAATTCTTGTTGGAAGTGCAAGAGAGAACGGGTATTCGAATACATATCTGTGGCGAATAAGAATCCCCTGAAATGTGTTGGGTAGTGCAAACAGAATGAGTAAGCAAATACGTATCTGAGTACTTTGCAGGTAACGAGTACGAATGAGTACATGGTAGTAACGAATACGAATGAGTACATGGTAGTAACGAATACATTGTACCGAATGAATACTTTTTTTACACCACTAGTAGATTAAGCATGGTTTTTATACTAGCAGGACGCACTTTTAAAGTCATTCTATTTGCTCATATTTATTAAAAAAAGCAGCTACTAAAGCTCTGCAACTACTTCCAATACTTACAAGTATACTGTTACTTCTTATACAAGTACTATGTATTACTCCAATATAAGCCAAATGTATTTTTTCGTTCTTATCAGCAGATAGTGTTGCTAAAATAGGGTTGATCAACAAAATTTAGAAATTATGTCGCATTATGTTTTTTTTTTTTTCAGTTGCATATCACCCGCGAGAACACTGAATTCAAATGTGAAGTATGTAACAAACAATTTTCGGTTAGAAAACAATTGGTACGGCACAGCAAAATTCATGATAATAACAAGCCTTACAATTGCTTAGAGTGTGATAAAACCTTTGCAGAGAGATGTAACTTAAAGAAACATTTACAGAAGCATACTGGTGAATTAAGAAATGCTACAAACAAACCTCATTTATGCTCAATTTGTGGTAATACTCTTTTTAAATGATAACTATCTAGTAGCTATAAATCCTCAAATAATTTTACAGGAAATAGCTTCAAATATTCCAGTTCCCTCTCCAAGCACATGAAATACCATACAGGCAAAAATCTATTGCATTGTCCTCATTGCCCAAAATATTATGTTGAAAAATGCGCTCTTAAAATTCACTTGAGATGTCATACGGGAGACAGCCCCTATGTTTGCCATCAGTGTGATAAACGATTCACACAAGCGTGTAATCTTCAAAAGCATTTGAGATCCCACAGCGGGGTGCGACCATTCAAATGTCCCATCTGTGAGCGAACGTTTGTGGAGCGTGATTATCTAACAATACACATGCAGACGCATAGTTCAGAAAAGAAAGCTCTCTGTAGTGTATGTGGGAAACGCTTTGCTAATGTGAAGACCTTAGACGCTCATATGCGAACACATGCCGAAAAGCGTGCATACATTTGTGGATTTGTTAACTGCAATAAAACATTTACTCGATTGGATACAGCGTTGGTTCACCGAAGGATACATTCGGGTGAAAAACCATACTCTTGTGATATCTGTAGCCATTCCTTTACTACATCAGCACAACTTTCAAATCATTCACGAACTCACACGGGTGAGAAACCATTTGTTTGTGAATTTTGTCCAAAGGAATTTGCCAGCAGAAACAGTTTAAGAGTAAGATCAAAAAATAATTAATTAATATTAAATTATAAGGTTTATTCTACTCTAGTCGCATTCAAATAAGCACCGCATGAATCTTAATCACCATGAGCAAGTTGTATTTCAACAAGAAGTTCCAGTTCATCACGAAGATGCTATTACGGAACAAATATTTGAAGAATCAGTATTATTGTTTAAAATAAATGAAAACGGTGTATTGGTGCCAGAGACGGAATGTACTTCTATTGCAAACTAAGTGAAAATTTGTCTTTTTCCTTGTTAATACGCCAAATAGAGAGTTTAAAAACTGGACATGTTTGTAAATACGTATCAATAAAAAAAGAATGCTTCTTGTATCTTGTTTTTGTTTTCCTTTGATGAAGAATAATTTTTTTTCTATTAATTTGTTTTTTTACTTGCTACAATTTGTGTTCTATTAGCATTCAAGAGTCTAACTAACAATACATCGAATAACGTTTTTTGGTATTACGGTAGACGAACTAAAAAGAAGTACAATTTCAATAATCAATTAATTTTACCTGAGTATGGATTTCATAATACCAATACGTAATTCGTGCTAATAGTTCAACACCGAAACTCTAATGGGGTCCTTAACTTGTTGACTCCAATTAATTAGGTATTGAAAGTTCTCTATTATCTTCTTTTGGAACCTTTCGGAAGAATTTTTTCATGGTTGCCTGTAACACAGAAAGATTGCCTTAGATTGCTAACAACATTTCAAAAGCAAGAGTACGAATTGTTAAACCGACTGCTACAAAATGTTTGCGTCCTTATGTCTTTAATAGTTAAGCCATGTAAGAAGCGTTATTTTAAGAAACCTGTACTCAACCCTGTCTCTGATAGTCACGCAAGTAAGGTAGTAGGTGGCCAAAACCACCCAAACATAAAAAGAAGTGTATAAAATATATAAATAAACCGAGTTCTGCCTGCTGGCAAAATAGACGAATCTTCAGTCTAAATGATTTGGGATTTGTTTTTCTTTCATCTTCAAAGTAAAAGTAAGCTATGTGGGTAACCATGCTGACTAAATGACATTGGCATTAAATTAGCATCATATAAGCTCTTACGACAGTTAAAGATAACAAACAAAATCAGTTACACAAATGATATTTTGGAGCTACCTACACCGGTAAATAAGTAAATGAGTAAAATATTGATGGAATTTACATCAGCATACAAAGTAATAAATGATTTGCATATGTTTGTACATATACTTATTTAAAAAAAGCTTACATTTTTTGAGACACAAATCTATAAAGCTGGAATATCTTCCCGAAACACCTATTAATGCTGCTCTTGAGTTAGTGGAGATTCACCTTGTAATTTACCGAATCTGCATCTGACCACAGACTAACTTATACTGAAGGAAGTTAATTGTGATACCACAGGATCTAAAAATATTCTAGGTACCTAACGGCAGAATTCGTGAATTCCAGTGATAAATGTGACAGCCACATTGTTTTTCTAAAAAAAAAATTATTCACAACAAAATCTCTGGCAAAATTCTTAAGAATTGAATACACTCCAAGTCGCAAGATGTCATTGCATTCTAACAAACATTTTCACTGACACAGACACCCGCTCTTTATTGCGTTATCTTATCTTATATGATCGGTTTAAAACGGATTGCATTATGTATGCGTTCTAATCTCTTACCTATTATGTTTGAAAAAAAAAACATTATCTACCAAACAGTATGAAGAGCCATTACGGCATTTCAGCGTACAATTTGCTGCAACACAATTTTAAAAAAAGAATGAAATCTACATATAGCAAGTAGTCAAACACGATTATTTTTGTTGACATCAATTGTGTAAAAACAAACCCACTACCTTTTATTAATCGCAACTGCCTCGCGTTGGTCACGTACGCAGTGACGTGTGGAAAAACCATCACACAAATCGCTTACCATGACAATATATTAGCACAGTTGAGACGAATAATTGTCTGCTCACCAACAAAAATATTAATCTAATGAACAATAAATAATATTTATATATCTTTATATATATGCAAACGTTGTTTCCATTTATCTTTCTTTATAAATATGTACACGAACTGGTCTAGAGAAAACACACTCTTAATCTTCACTCTATTTCAAAATTTATGCTAGGAATTGCAATTTGCTTTTGTTTGGATTAACAATGCAGAATATATAGTTTATCTAAAAAAAACTTATGACAAAGCAGATATATAGTCTTATATCTTCTGCACGTGTATAACTACACGCGTAAAGATAACACGATGCTATGGCGTAAGAATTAATTAAAATATTCGTAGCAGGACACGTGATCACAGCTGCCACGATTATTAAACGTCATAGCAACATGTTCCCGAACGCACGCATTAACTTAAATTATAAAGACGTGGTAGCTCCCAATCCCACACATATGTATTTATTGAGGCATCTGAATACCTTGCTGGAAACCAAGTGTCTGTTGTTGCTTCTTCAGTTCGTCCTGCATTTCTATGGCCATTTTCTTATATTTTTCTGCTTCCTGTTCATTTTTATCTGTCCCATCTCCCCGCGCATACATCTGGCTTAGGTTGGCACAAGCATACATGTTTTTAAGTTCACATGCTTTGTAGGCAAAGTTGAAGGCTTTCTTCATGTCCTTAAGAATAATGTAATCGCCATTTTCAACCTTAGACTGACTATTAGGAGCATGCTCTTCGGCCTGTTTCTGTACACCGGAGATATGCATTCCAGAAAGATAAAAACAAGCTGTTGCATTGTTCATGTCACAGCTTTTAGTTAAAAATTCTAAGCCCTGCATTTTCATACATGATTAAATGATTTTCGATAAATTAAAAAGCAACTTACCTTTGGAACATTCCTTTCGACTTCCTTTGGCATGGATCGTGACACCAGCAGCAGGCCAGAATGTAAACACGAGTCAGAATCATTCAGTTTGCACCCTTTCTCGTAGTAACTGTACGCTGCTTTCGGATCACCCTTGCTGCCACTTTTCCCCTTTCCTAAGAAACTGTAGTTGCCAAATTTATAGCACGACTTTGCATAACCATAGTCATCACAGGTGGATTTGTAAACTTTGGCCGCTTTCTCGAAATCCTTTTTGATACCTTCCAAATAGTCACCCAATAGGTGGCAAACTGTTGGGATTTAAGATTTAGATTAATTATTTCCTGTATGAATTGAACAGATGATCCTTGAGCTCTTGCGAAACAGTTTCGGCTTCTGCTCTTGTTGAACGAAGAGTAAGGAGGTTAGGGGGTAATGTTGTGAAAAGAATTACCTTCGGGCTTTTTCTCTGAATAACATCCGAAGCGATATTCAATACCAAGCTTTTCTAGATACTCCTTGACATCGGTCTCACTCTTGAGGTTGTAAGACATGGCTGGACAGATATTTAAAAAATAAAATTTCGAGAAAACGAGCTCCGCTACAACCCAGAGCAATCTTTTGACAAATACACCACCAAGATGGTTACGAAACGTCAAATAAAAGATGACAGCTATTGCTCCTTAGTTCACGTATAGGTGCGAAAGTGATGTTTCTATACTTGGCGTATAGGTGGTGATGTGTGTAAATTGATTGTGGCAGTGGCAGACTAAAAATAACGACTAGCGCCTCCAGTAGTCAGTACTACGCAGAATAGTTCAGCGAAATGAAATTAGACCCCACAGAAAAACGTAGTAGATTAGATTCAAGAATATTAACGGATAAATCAAGGTTCTCGTTTATTTCATAAACGTATCATTGAATATCTTTATTTGCAATATTTATAAATAGCTGATGTAAATAAAAATATACGAAATTAGAAAGCTACATGATTTGTGACGGCTACGACGAATAAGCTATTTACCAATAATAGGCGTGTTTTGGTGAGAATTATGCAAAGCAAAGTAAAAGCTTCTCACCAAAACAATCCTCAGTCAATCAGGTTTAGTAGATTTTTTAATATTTGAATATTGGTGCACCTGCTCCCTATCAGCCTGACATTGGTTGTCAAATTTTTCGCGCTATACAAAAAATTTCAATTTTTCTTCACCCCAAAGATGAAATATGTATTTTATAAACAAGCAAAAAATATTTTTCTTTTTTCCTCCCCTTCCATTTTCTTTCAACATAAAACAAGAAATGGCAATTTGCGGAGGGCTACCAAATTCTAAAAATAAAAAATCTAACAACTGTAGACTTAATAAGAGAAAAGCCGCTTATCTACTTCTATGTATATATATAACTCAATGTACTTATGTATGTTTATATGTATGTTATATACTCCGAAACCACCGAACCGATTGAGATCAAATTCAGGCAATCTTCGATATTGGCCTGAGAGTGTTTCTGTGAGGTTTGTTCAGATTTGGACCAGTAGTTTGCCCACAATTGCATTTTAACAACTGCGCAGCAACGCACGCCAGGTACCCGTTA
This sequence comes from Blera fallax, assembly GCA_946965025.1. Lineage (NCBI taxonomy): Eukaryota > Metazoa > Arthropoda > Insecta > Diptera > Syrphidae > Blera > Blera fallax. Next base: position 21,457,282 of record OX337248.1, on the reverse strand, counting down.
GTGCAATATGTTCCTCGTTCCACTGATGTGAATCGACAATTTCGAAACATTTGTACTGAAATGGATACAATTCAGTGTTGCAAAGCTTTTCGATACAATAGTATGGAATTCAAAACAATTGTTTCTAAAATTACAGTTATTTGATTACAATACGACACAGTTTTAAAGCAAACTCCGTCGCAAATTTTCCTCCTCTTCGATTTAAGGCAGATTGCTTCCAATTTGATAGGCCAAGCTTCTTAGTGTCCACGATCGCCACGTATTTAGTACCTACTAATATTAGGACTTTCATCTGATACTCAACTACATACATACGTCAGTTCAATTTTCTACGTCGGACAAATGTTTTTCTGCTTTATTTTGAGTCCATTTGTTTTGCTAAAAGGAACCGGAAACTAATTTTTGGCCAGTGATCGCTTGAATGGGTTCTCATTTCTGGCGTTCGTCTTTTCTCCAAATTATGCTAACTCCTTAACACCTTTTCACAATGATAGTTTGACTTAGGTGCACTTTATCAAAATATCAGAAGTGGAAATCTACTATCGCTTTATAGAATTTAAAAAAAAAATGGTATGTTTTGACTTTCATGGATAAGTTCCAAGATTTGTCTTCACTTAAAATTTTTATTGTGTAATACCCATACTGATAGATTCCAATCAGTGTTTGCCTGAATATGGTTAAGTATAATTGCAACCTTATTCAGGAGAATATGTATATGTCGTAGTCATGATTTTAAACATCGATAGCTACAAATATTGTATCTAACTGATTTCGAAATAAATCGTGGTGGGGTCGGGGTACAGATTCCAAATTAGATGATTGGAGTTACATATGTATAAAAACTGGACAAACATAAGCATTGACTTAGCCCTCCTTTTTTTACATACATATGTATATAAATTTTTGATGAAATAAAATATGTACATATTTGCTTTTATATTATCTAGCATTAATTTAAATTCAAAACCATAACTGCTGTATACAAAATAATTGCATGGGTTTTCATCGTATTAAAACCAAGTTCGTAGCCAAGTCCTTGCACTTCGAGCAATGGTCCTGGTACTCGCAAAGCCTCTATGCACCTTTTAAGTCTATAGAAAGCAGAATTTCTTAGATCATAGAATTAATGATGGAAAAAATTACCAGCGCAGGTTTGCTCTGTAGCAGTCTTTAAAGATTTACCGGATTGAAGTAGAGATGGTGGGGAAGCCTTAATTTGCAAATGGCAGCACATGTTCCAAAGTGGGTTAGTGGCACTGGATTATTCGGCCCCTATGTTTTTTAACAATAGTTTTAACCTTTTATGATAAGAGTTATAACCTACCATGTAACAAGCGATAGTTGCAGTCACCTGCGTACGCTACCTTAAATATGACCTTTTCTTACCACGTTATTTCTCTGGAATAAATTCAACGACTTTCACATCGATTCTTCAGAATGTGCATTCATTAATGTTTTCAGAATTTGCTGCGAAAAATTTGTAGTAATTTTTTTACAATTACGAATTTGCCCTTACTGCTGATGCAATTTTTACAGCTTCTACGTACATAGATACATATGACATATCTAATGTCTTATAACACGACCCGTCGGATTGTCAACAACATCGTACGCTGGCATTCAACTTCTGAAAAACGGACAAAAGGGATCTTCAGATCCCAGTAGATGCATCCATGCCTTCTTTCACTTCATTTATCATTACTTCACGCTGATATATATAATATTGAATGCCTAACGATGCAGTAACTAATGACTTCCAAGCAATTGATTTGCAATGAAACAATCCATCTTATTGTAACTTTTGACCATTTGTTTTATTTAATTTAAATAATAGTCTAATACAACGTTTTAATTCCTTATCAAATTGAGTTTATGTTCGTTTTTTTTCTGAATTTATTATTATTTTCACAACATTGCTTATGTTGACTTTTTCATATAACCTCTCTAAAATAAATTAAATATTAATTAAGTAAAATTTATTAAAGCTTCGTGGATCCATTTTGGGCCACTCTAACTAAAATAGGTCGCAATGTGATCATAATTCAATTTATTAATTTTTGGACTTATATTTGAAATTGAAGCAATCGTTTCTATTTTTGTGGATAAGAAAAAATAATTATAAATGTAAAATATTAAACTTTTTCATCTTAGCGCATTTTCAATTAAAAATTCACATATTAAAAACTTTTTTCTTATTAATTTACTTGATTTAAGATTTTACGAATTTGGTTTCTGTTTCACGTTCGCTGTACATTCTAAGATGTAGAACTGTGCATATGTTACGGGAGAGTGTGATAAATTGGTTCTTATGTCTAATCGCAGCGATTATGCAACCCGAATTGAGTTGTAAATGCGATAAATTTTAACAAACTATCAGAAGGAACTCAAAAAAGTATTTCAATTCTGTTTGTCCGTCTGTAAGTACGAATGATTGCAGCCTAAACGGCTGGTCGGACTTTGCTCAAATTTCATATTTGTATCTATCAAAATATAAAAATCATCAGGATGATTTAAAACAAGAGTAAATATCAACAATTTGATAATCCCCCGTAAATGCGATAAATTCATGAAAATGAAATAAATTTATCACATTTACAAAACTTTTTGGTAATTACGCATAATAATCGTTAAATTTATCACATTTACCGTATCATACACTAAGTTAAATTATTTATACACATATAATTTAGATTGAACTAGGAGGGAGAGAGGGGCGTGAGGGAATTAAGTTCGTTTCTTATCGATTTACTTCTGAACAAGCTTCATTAAAGCGTCGGTGGAAAGGGATTTTGGTCGTTCTATTGGTAAACCGAGAGCACGATCCCAGATAAGGGAAGCCAAGACACCAAGAGCACGAGACACACCAAAGAGAACAGTGTAATAGTTCATTTCCTTCATGCCGTAGTATTGAAGGAGGACACCGGAATGGGCATCTACATTTGGCCATGGGTTCTGGACCTTGCCGGTTTCAGTGAGAATTGGTGGCACAACCTTGTAGACTTTCGACACTAACTGGAAGAGTTCATCATTAGGCAGATGTTTGAGGGCGAACTCACGCTGGCAGGTATAGCGTGGATCTGTTTTACGAAGTACAGCGTGTCCGTAGCCGGGAACAACCTTGAAATACAAAGAATTATTTTAAAATTAGCATTCAAGACTCTCTCAAGTTCTATAGTTACCTGTCCTGATTTCAAAGTCTTCCAAATGAAGTCTTTAAGTTCTTGCTCAGATGGGTTCTTACCAACTTGCTGTTGGAGTTTCATCAACCAAATGAGTACTTCTTGATTTGCCAAACCATGGAGTGGACCAGCCAAACCATTCAAACCAGCAGCGAACGATAGGTACGGATCGCTCAAAGCTGAACCGACTAAATGTGTAGTATGGGCAGATACGTTGCCACCTTCATGATCACTAGAGGAGAATAACAATTTTAGCAAGTTACATTCTGTAATACGTCACATAGGCAACCAACCTGTGAATGGTCAGGTAAAGACGCATAAGTTCAGTGAATTCGGGATTATCGTAACCTAACATCTTCACGAAGTTAGCAGACCAATCCAAATTTGGGTCAATTGACTTGGAACCTTTTCCTCCTTTGTATGTGTTACAGTAAATAGTTGCAGCAACAACTGGCAGTTTGGCAATCAAGTCCATGCTGTCTTCAAAGATTCCGTCCCAGTACTTGGATTTATGGACTCCCTAGATAACACAAACAATATTATTTCAACAAACAAAGAATTTTTATTATTAAATACTTACAGCTGCATAAGCTTTAGCGAATTTACTGTCGTGGTTTAAGGCAGTGACGGCGGCGGCAAATTGTGACATTGGATGCAAAGTTGATGGGAAGTTGTTCAACATTGTAACAACATGTTGAGGAAGAGCAGCACGTTCGGCCCATTCACGAGAAAGGCTTTGCACTTGTTTTTCAGTTGGAACTTCACCGGTGACTAACAACCAGAAAAGACCTTCTGGGAGAGGTTCGTTGCCATTTGGAGCCTTGGGCAGGACCTTCTGGCATTCTGGGATTGATAGGCCTCGGAAACGGATACCTTCCTCAGCATCCAAAACAGAGGTTTCGCAGACAAGACCCTTAATACCGCGCATACCACCATACATCTGGGGAAGAAAAATTAAAAATAGCCATGAAATTAAAAATATGTATGTAAATTGTAGTTATCAGTCTTACATAATAAAATAAACAACTTAAATAGCATCTATGTATATAAATATACAATATAATAAGTTTTATTAAATAACGAGCTGAAATTGGGCCATTATATTATGTATTTCTTATTATAAGAGTGTATTCAAGTGTCAGTTTTATATTTAGTACTAAAACAAAAGATATTGGATCATAAAATACAGATCAGAGTTTATGTTATGATACATAGAAATTTATTAGTGTCCACGGACACTAATATTTAATATGTGGAAAGTATACTAAATACACACCAGCAAATTATGATCCAACTTTTAGATATTTACAACGACCACCCCACACTTCAATACAGATCTTCAGAACTTCCATACATTCTATTTTGCAGCGTTAAAAAAAAATTTCCATCCATCAGACAAAACATCCTTCACATCGAACTTTTCTTGTTTTACTTTTTACCCTTGACCGGTAAATTATTTCCATCACCAATGAATTCATTTCGGTAGATACTCTCGGGAAATTCCGGTCAATTAGTTTTCGAAAAATATCACGATTGTCCAAATTTCCAGTCTAAAAAATTTAGTGTCTGTTGAGACTTGTATCTCACGGATTCATCAACCGTCAATCAATCAACATACGAAACATAACAAAACTTTTGTCTATTTTGGTATTTTGTATCCAAGTTTAAGTTTTATCGTCTTTTATGAGTTTGAATATGATGTACTTATACATATTATGTACTTGCACTAAAGGCCTTGTCTAGTTTATAATCCTTCAACCCACTGATTGTTTCAGTTCATACCTTTAACCTCAAAATAGAGTGCCTAACAAAGTAGGAATGCTTTATGACAGATACACTTCAATAAAATAACTAATGTATATAATATAAAGGAGTGGACCCAGTGATCCAGTGCGTGGAACTACGGTGTGGAGGGTTCGACACTCGAATGGTCCCGCCTCTCGCGAATGTCTTATAAAAAACCGAGAGTAGTAATTGTCACGAGAAAGCTGCTCAGTTTGCCTTTTTCGGATATGGCTCTAAACTGTAGGTCCTCTCCATTTCTGTGACAAAATATGTACATACATATATCACGCACACCACGAATGATTTGAAGAAGATCAAAGCCCTGTTTTGCGCCAAAATTTTTTTATATAATATTTATATGAACAGACTAGGATGCAATATCAAAGCTGTGACTTATTATCTAGTATCAACAGGATAATGTAGGCAATAAGGTTGTAATTTTCAATGGATGAGCGCTTTTATTAATGATAGGCAACAAAAGGTAATAGATGTTACCTCTGTTACTGATTTCCGATTTCCAGCTCTAGCTATGTATGTATGTATAAAGGCGAAAGCCTCTCTCTCTAAATAATGGAATATGTTTTAAACATATCATCACTTGATTGTAAAAAAACTATGAAAATTGGTTTAAGAAAATTCTTTGGATGTGAGACTTTAGTTGAATTTTACAACTGACAACGCAACATGCTGCAAGTCTCCTCTACGAATAAAAACTTTATAAGTAGCTAAAGGAATTTCTTAATCTGTTAATGTGTAGTCTTTGAAAGATCTCAACCGTTCTGATTGCAGGGCTTACCAAGGTAGCCTATCCCGATATAGATAGAGAGTTCAACAATATTAAAACTAATTATCCGCCTCATTACTTAAAAATTGAGTCCTCAACCAAGTTCTGCTGACTATCGTCGCTCTCATGGACTAATAGCTACAGCTTGAGAACTAAACTTGCCACGACTAAGCTTAAGGGTTCTACTTTGGACCCTAACAAAATAGTACAAACTATTTAGATTTTATACTAGACATGAAACTAATATGGAGGAAAAATGTCACTTAACGTGCCAAGAAGCTTCGATTGTTCTGTATTTGTGCCAAAATTTTTTAAGGTCCACTTGAAGTCTGCAGCTTGCAACTCAGGTCTCAAAATAACCGGTGTTCTCAAAACACCCTCTATACCAGCCAATCAATATAGCAACAGTGCTTATAGGCTTATATGTTTTCAACTTTCTTTCAAAGTCTTTGAGAAATGACTGCGAATAATTACACATGCTCTTGTAGTTTCTTGGAAGTTTCTGAAAGTACAAAAAGATATATATAAGCTATAAATAAATTAAGATTTTGAAATTGTTAACCCCTATTTTAAAAGAGGACTCAGAAATAGTTTGATGAAAGTGGGAAGACCTACACTTATTTCTCCACATCAATTTAGCTCATTTCTGCAAAAGCATTTATCAACACAGGGCCCCTAGCAATGAACATATTACTTATACCGATGTAAAATTTGCATTGCGAAAGTATTTGCTTTATTCAGGTGTCTCTCATGGCTACAAAATTTTGCTTGCTTTATTGAAGCGGCAATCTTGCCTTTTTTAAAGAAAGTTGTACATACTACATACATACATATGTATATTCTAAGAAAAAGCTAAGCATCAGTACTTCGTTTATCCAAATAAGAAGCACAACAAAAACAACTGAATAAATAAATGAACTAACTTAGGACCTAGTGAACTCTTACCCGTTAAATATGCCTTCTATAGATACATTTTTTTTAATTGAGAAATTCTTTTGTGTACAATCATTAGGGTGAAGATAATATACATACATATATTATATATCTCATAGTTATTGATAAACAAAGTTCTTCTTTATCTTAAACTGGTAAGTAAATTAATAGAATTCAAAAACATTAAATCATGAAACAATCACACTTTTATTTAAAATGTAACCGAAAAAAAAGCATGACTCGCCCAATAGCCGACATTGCGGTCAAGAAGATCTATTGTACCACGGATGGTTGCTGCCAGATTAAGCTTGTTAAGATGCTATTTTAGGCAACAATGTCTTGTGGAGATGTCCATCAGCTTCTTATGTACTCCTTGATTAATGTAAAGCTTTGCTTGCAGGAATACAGCTTGATTGTTTTTTTTGGATTATGACTTCTTAATCCCATTTTAGACACGATTCCTAAAAATTGCTGTGAATGATTACATTTTTAAAAATGCATGTATTGGAAGTTCAAATAAATAAATTTAGTACATTGATTATTTCACTGTTTTCTTAATGAATTACATTGTTTGCGTTTGAATTTTGTGTACTAAAATATCAAAATATTCAAAAAAAGCTGGCATACCTTATAACATCGTAATTGACACTTGATCCACCACTTTTTGGTAATGGAGCGTTTCCTTCTTTTTGCTCTTTTCAAATAAAGTTGCAGATGTTTGCAAAAGTAAAGCATTATTATTTTATTTATCCAAAAACCAAGGATAAAAATAAACAATGAAAGAAACGCACGATAGGATATAATTAGATATATTTTTCTGTAGATTGTACATTGCCTGAAAAACAATATGAGACATATTCATTAATACTGGCGCTTTGGTGTTGCGTCCAAGGACCCAAGAACCCAAAATCAGCTCCAGTTTTCACCTACTATCCTACCATTTTATAAGATCTAATATTCTTTTTTCAAATAACTTGTCAAAGTAGTATTCTTCAATTATCATTTTAGTGCAAAGCATGTCCTTTTCAGGTATTGAGTTAAAGACAGATAATCATACAATTTTTATGAAGCCTTTTGAAGGTAAAAAGCAAACAATTATTTCTAAGGCTGATGCATGGCAGAATAGCCCGTAGCGTCTGTAGCTACCAAACTATAGTCGTTAATAAGTCTTAGGCGTTGAATGCGTAAATTAACGAATTATAAATTGTTACTAGATGCAAAAAATAGCAAAATTCTAAAATTCGCCCATTCACTGTTTAACAGCAGTATAAAATTTTATAATAAACATACATATTGTAGGTATACGTGTATCTTCTAGTTTTGGAACACTTTTGAAAAACTAGTCGCTACGAATCATTTAGGATTTTATTGCGTTAAATATTTGAATTTTCAAATAGCTTAGTACAATGTTTCATATCCTTATCTAATTGATTTTATGCTCCTTTTTCTCATAGCGATAAAACACACTCAGCGCCGTGTTAAAACGCACAGTGTGTTAAAAAATTAGTACCCTGGAGCGAAACTAATCCGTTCGGAAATGTTTGGGGAAGCAAGTTTCAAAAAAGAAATAACTTGCATATACTTGCATACATATTTTTGCATATATGTACATATGTACATATAAAACGCAAACTCAGTTTACAAACTTTGAAGAAAGGTAGATAGTATAGTATAAATGTATGGCTGGCATACTAATACATACATATGTATGTATATAATCATTTTCTGATTGCTAGAAGCAGGGTAAGGGCTTAGAAATTGATAAAAAGTATTAAAACTTTGTCCCACTTCTGACGGATATCTGACAAATCCTGTCATGAGAAGTTTTTCATTTACGTCTTTCGGATATGCCATTAAACGCATAAAGACGGACAACATGAATGGCTGAAAAAAGTCCGTGGAAGCCTTAAGATAAATGTAAATTCCCTAAACTCTGATATAATTTCAACTGATATATATTTAACATTTTAAGAATTTGAATTATATATATACTAATATGTAGGACTATGTGTATGTTACGGGGAATGTGATAAACTGCTTATTATGCAAAGTCACCGGTGCACATGCACAATAACCAAAACGATTGGTAAGTGTGATAACTTTCAACAAGTTTGAGAAACAATATCACCGCAAATATGGTGATAGTGAATAGTGGCCAAAGCCCGCTTGGGTGTGTTTAAAAGTGAAACTTTTCAAATTTAAGTTATTTCATTCTATCTGCCTATGTATGTCTCGAACTTCAGGATTTTATTTTTTAACATAGGTTCATACAATCCTGATTTGTAATAAATGAGAGTAAATTAGTTACCGCCAAAAAAATAATGAAAGGATTTTTCAAAGTTCTCGCTAAATATGATAATTTTAACATAAGGAACAAACTTATCACATTTACCAAAATTCCTGGTTATTATGCACAGTCACCTGCACATGTATCTAGAACATAACATACACATATTTATACATGAATAACTAAGATTAAACTAGGAGATGTAGAGGGGTGTCAGGGAATTAATCCCGCTATTAATTCACTTCTTTTTCTTTTTGTTAATCATCCGCATTAAAGCATCTGTAGAAAGGGATTTTGGTCGCTCAATTGGTAAACCGAGAGCACGATCCCATATAAGGGAAGCCAATACCCCAAGAGCACGGGACACACCGAACAGAACAGTGTAATAATTCATCTCCTTCATACCATAGTACTGAAGCAGTACACCGGAGTGGGCATCTACATTTGGCCATGGGTTCTTGACTTTATTAGTTTCCTTGAGAATCGGTGGCACAACATTGTAGATTTTCGACACCAACTGGAAAAGACTATCATTAGGCAGGTGTTTGAGAGCAAACTCACGTTGACAAGTATAACGTGGATCTGTTTTACGAAGTACAGCGTGTCCATAGCCGGGAATAACCTAGAAATAAAAATAATTGTTGTAAACTTAAATTTAAGTTTCAATCCACGCTAATGACCTGTCCTGATTTTAAAGTTTTCCAGATGAAGTCTTTAAGTTGCTGCTCAGATGGGTTCTTGCCAACTTGCTCTTGAAGTTTCATCAACCAAACGAGTACTTCTTGATTGGCCAAGCCATGAAGTGGGCCAGCCAATCCATTCATACCTGCAGCGAACGATAAGTACGGATCGCTCAAAGCTGAACCGACTAAATGCGTAGCATGGGCAGATACGTTGCCACCTTCGTGATCACTAAGGGAGAATAATTGTTTCAGCAAGTTACAGTCTATAATATGTAGGTTACCTCAGCAACCAACCTGTGAATGGTCAGGTAAAGACGCATAAGTTCAGTGAATTGGGGATTATCGTAACCTAACATCTTCACGAAATTAGCAGACCAATCCAATTTTGGGTCAATTGTCTTGGAACCCTTTCCTCCTTTGTATGTGTTGCAGTAAATAGTTGCAGCAACAACTGGTAGTTTCCCAATCAAGTCCATACTATCCTCATAGAAACATTGCCAGTACTTGGTTTTATGGACTCCCTGGGCGACACACATATAAGATATCATGTCAAAAGACAAAGTATTTTTATTTCTTAACAACTCACAGCTGCATAAGCTTTAGCGAATTTACTGTCGTGGTTTAAGGCAGTCACGGTGGCGGATAATTGCGACATTGGATGTAATGTTGCTGGGAAATTATTTAGCATGTTAACAATATACTGAGGAAGTGCAGCACGGTCGGCCCATTCCTCAGAAAGACTCCTCGCTTGCTTTTCAGTTGGAATGTCACCAGTAAGTAGCAACCAGAAAAGACCTTCTGGCAGTGGTTCGGATCCATTTGGAGCTTTCGGTAATTTTTGTTTACACTCGGGGATTGAAAGGCCACGAAAACGGATACCTTCATGTTTGTCCAAGACAGATGTTTCACAGACTAGGCCCGTTATTCCACGCATGCCACCATACATCTAGGTAACAAAAATCAAAAGCAATGAGCAATGTATATTATAACTATCACCAGGGTTCCCAACCGTCTTTTAGAAACCTACTTTGTAAATATCTATTGTGGTAGAGAAAGGAAATTAACTTTTTTTTTGGCAACACTACTAATTCTGTCTGTCTCTCTCTCACTCTATTGTAACTAGCTACACAAACAAAATTTTAAAGAAACACCACTTAGCATTATCCATTCCCACTCTAATCTCCACGAGATAAGCCCTAGGTGCCTGGTACGTCGTTCTCAGATTGAGTTGCAATCCAAATAGAAAGGCCGTTGGTAGAATCAATGTAAGCGTCTACAGTTCCACTCTGGTCGAACTTTCTAGCCTAAATGGATTACTTCAACATATTCCGAGCCAACTGCACATAAGTCTCGGTTATAATTTGTATAGACGTCGGCTACCTATGTAGGTGCGGCGGTGAATTCTGAAAATAATAAGACGACAGCCACGTTGTTTATTTGGGCTAAAAGGCAATCGACTAAGACAATCGACAATTTATCAATCACATTCCTTCTTTACGAAGACGAGACATGCACTATATCAAAAATGGATGTCTTCATCAAGAAAAATTCTTCAAATGATTTCCGATTCCGTTTGCATCGACTATGGAGATCGAGTATGGAGAAGAATATTGCACCAGTTAAAAAAGTTCAGAATTCATTGCCGCATGTGGCCGAGTTTAAGAACATGACTCTTAATACGCTTCTGTTATAAAACTTTAAGTAGAGGATATTTTTATAAACATATTTTTAAGCAATTCCAAATTAGAAGCGGGACTAGCGGAGCGCCCAACTATCCCCGCAATACAGACATTTGGTGAATATGTGTGGCACATTGGCAAACATACATAAACATAGATTTAAAAAAAAAAAAAAAAATGGCAAAGTTGTTAGGAGTGTTGTTAAATATCTTTAACGAAACTTTGTGGCGGTATTGTTGAAGTAAAAATATTATAAAATTCCACACAAAAGAAAATGTACCTCAAATTATACAATTTTGGAATCAATGCCGACAATTACAGCAAATTCTAACGCACACAATCTGCAGCAACGTCGACAATAGCAAATCAGCTGTTAGTAAGGATAATTATGCCATTCAATACAAATAGATGATCTATTGAAATAAAAATAAGAAGCACTTAACTAAAGTAGAAGAAACAGCTGCCGGTTATTTTTAATATTTACATAACAGAAAAATACACAAATCTACGAACTCCTTATGTATCCGCAGTGCACGTAATCTTTCTGTTCGTTCGCTCACTACACCGCATCACGAGTTATTTAATAAATGGCATTCGGCCAACTGATGCTACTGATGCCGTTGATCTATCTGGGATGTTGAAAGAACAGATAGACAAGGGTGTTACATTCATGGAGACTTCAAAATATACATATGTTCATACATACATATATAATAATCTCAGCAGGGGGTCGCTGTCCCTATGATTGTAATTCAATAAAAGCGTTAACAAGTTTGCTACAAATGTGTTTAGATCTTGGTTCTGTAATTAAATTATGACGACAATTTAATAAAAACTTGTTAAAGTATTTTCGATTGACGATATTCTTCTGCAAAATATCTAGAGCAAATAGTATAAATAATATTTTAAATTAAGTGAGACAAGTTTACAAAAATCCGGAGTCTATACTTTAATCGTACATTTTGCCCTTTGTTCCTTTCTAAATCATGAAATGTATTTCATACAAAATCTTTAATTCTTCATTTTTATTACAGGTAAGGGCATTTCTCAGGAAAAGCTTGTTCGGATAATAACCAGACTTAAACTTTTCGCCCCGCATGGTATATAAAAGTACCAGCAAAATTTCAAACAACCCTAAAATCTCTCATTAACATCAGATCATTTGCGTGTAATGTGAAAAAGTGGTGTGTTATAAGTTTTATTGCAGTTTTCTGAAATTTGTGCGGAAATAAATCTATCAAATAGTGATATTTCAGCTGTTTGTTTCTTTTTGCTTCAAGACTCCAATGGATAACGACCAAATCAGAATGAGTTTGGAGGAAGTGACTGCAACATCAAGCGGACAAGACTTTTCTTCTGATAGCGACGATTTCTATGAACCCCCAGCTAGAAATAATTCGGAAACAGACTCTGAAGATGATCACGAAGAATCCGCTTCTGAAGATGATTTGGATGGTGAACTGGCTGGCGTTGAGGAGTTAGATGCTGAACCTGAAGTACCCGATTTGCCAAACACTTCAGAAATGGCACATGAAAATGGCATATTTGTCGGAGGATTTGATCGAGCAAGGTTTGGAAACAACAGCTATTCGTAGATCATTTCATCGTGCACGACCCAAAAGAGAATCAGGTGTAAAACATTTGCCAACAAAAAACTTTCAGTAAAATAAAGTGAATATTTTGAGTTTTCTAAGAAAGCGTTTTATTTTATTGTATTTCAAACCGGAAGAGTGGTACATAGAGGTACCACCTAACATCCCGATTGGTACAATTTTGTACCAGGCTGCCAGCCGTACCCTCGCCCCCGAGGGCTAATATCTTTACATATATAACTTAAATAAGTTGATACCGAGATATTAAAACAATAAAATTATTTTTAACTTATCAATTCGAATTGCGGGGCGAAAGGGTTAAGTTAGAGAAAAAATGTTCGTGACATACTAGACATTAAAATAGGATAGAGGAAGCCAAATACTAATACAAATTTTAAAGTAAATTTCGTGCGACGAAATTTTAGCAGATGCGATTCAAACTTAGTTAAATCAATTCAGTTCAGAATTAGCATGGCTATATTTATGTTGTTACAAAGATGGACCCGTTAAATATTAAATACCTCTTACATTTCACACAAGTATCCAATCGAATGAATTAATGAAATTGAGTGATTTTGCCTCATCACTTCTTTCAACCACTGTTTCCTGTGTAGTATTTGACGATAAGATTTTGTTTAGAATACTTTCAGGATATTATTAAATTAGAAATATTTCATATGGTCATGTACATACATGGTTATAAAAAAAGTTTGTTGCAAAAAAACGTGCGATTTCATATAATGCTACTGCATGTAGACGTTGGCTTTCTCTAATTCAGCTTTTACATTATCAAAGTTGTTTTTGGCGATGATAAGGATTATATTAAATTTGCAATGCCACATCTACTTTAATAGACCTAGATTGAGAGATTTACGAATTACAATTATTCTATAATTTCTTTACAACTCTCAAACTTACAGTTTTAATAGATTCCAATATTTTCATATCTACGCATATGTACATTTGTAAGTACATATATAAATACCTAGAAAGGATAAGAAATATTGTTACCACATTTCTTGCCACCTTGTGCGCTATGAAATTTGACATTCCCAGACATTTCAATAATATAAAATTAAATATTTAATCTCAAAATCGTTTCTTTCTGAAACTATTTTTTATCAGCTTCTGTTGTCGTTGGAAATGAAAGAACAGTTCTGCATAAGTGTGGTATACTCATAATTCGATAAATATTTGTTTATTGATAAATTGAATTATTCGAGGATATTAGTGCTTAAAGGTATGCAGCCGCAAGTCTTTAAGGCCATAAAGGCCTGATTTCAAACAAATCCATCTCGAAAAAAATAATATATTTACAGACGCAAAAATCTTCACAGTTGAAAAAATAAACAAAATGATCGGTTTTATACCTGGTGTCTCGGATTATCCCAAACTGGTCTCTAGGATTTAGAGAGGACCTGACCAAGGGGGAGCGGCATGACTTGGTACGACGGGATAACTTTTGCGAAAAAGACACCGAGTAAAGTATATCATAAAACCATTTTAAAACCCGTTGTCAAACATGAAAACCATAACATATTTGGAAAACAGCCAACTTGCCCATTGCGATTTACGACTGGCGGAAGCGGATAAGGGCTTATTCACATTTTTATATTTATAAATAAAACGTAAAAATGTTACCCTTTTAGTGGAAACAAATTTATGTAACAATATTTTTGCCTCTACTGCGTAAACTTATTTTAATTTATGTTGAGTGTAATGCTCTCAAGTAACCATAAAGTAATCATCCACTCAAACCAAGTATTCCTTTCATTTATGTACAAGCACCATTCTAAAGGAAATGATAGTTAAAAAAAAACTGGAGCATCACATACTCGTATCTACTATTATTATGTTTTTATTCTATACAAATAACATTTTCTTAAAAATAGTAGCTTAATCAAAAATCTGCACTTAATACTTACTTAGCGAAAAGGGAAAAATAATTGGAACTTTAATTCGAACTTTCTTAAATTCTCTAATAATACACAAATACATACCTATAATACATACCATCAGTAGATATGTACATACATATGCAGCATATTTTTTCTTAACTTAAGTCCGAAGGTTCTGTAGTGTTCTTATTTATTCATTTTGAAACTTACCATATTTATGGTGACTTCACCAATTTTGGTATTTCCATGTTGTTTTCTGAAATTTAGTATACGTTCCTGTTCCTTTGGAAGTTTAGCTTCGAACACTTCGCGCAAGGATGCATCAGCAGAAAGGAGGCGAACGTAAGACGCAACTACTGATCTAAGTTTCTGTAAAGAAAAAAAAAAAAATAGTACAATAGTAAGAATATTATTTTTAATATTAAATGAATTCATAAGAAGAAAAACAGGCAGAGAGAGTATATATTTTCTGATAAGTCCAATTTTTTTTTTTTTTTTTTTTTTTTATAATTGACGCGCACCAAAGGGGGTACGAATACCCTTATGCTGAATATTCAGAGCACGGGCGTTTGGAAAGAGGGGAAAGAGGAACAGAGGAGATACCGGTGCACGTTGGCTTTAAATGTTTGGATGTTGTACCGATGAGGAAATACAGAGCCTGGAAGATCGTTCCACATACGTGTTGTTCGGCTTATAAACGAATCCCTATATTTGACAGTACGTCCGAAATTGGGCTTGAGGGTGAACTGATGTGCATTCGAAGCGTGACGCGTATTGCGGGTGAAATTTTGAAGGGGAGGAATGCAGGTGGCTATTTCGTTGGAACATTTTTTGTGGAATAAGCGATAAAACAGGGAAAGACAAGAGACATTTCTACGATGTTCAAGTGAGTCTATAGAGCTCACAATGTCTCTATCACCTATTAGTTTTATCGCACGGTTCTGGACCCTATCTAGAATGTGCAAGACGGTCTTGGGTGCACCAGACCAGATATGGGCGTTGTATTCCATCTTTGGGCGGATGAATGCCTTATATATTGAAGCCAGATCAGACGGGGTAAAATATTTCTTGCATCGCTTAAGGAATCCTAGACATTTTGCAGCATTTTTGGCGACCTCGAATATGTGTTCGTTCCAACGAAGATGGTTGTTAATGCACATACCGAGAATGGCAAGTCTTTCGGTTTCGGCGATGTAAGTACCATTCATGGATAATGGTTGAGGGTATTGGTTTCGCTTGAGAGACAGAAGACAGCATTGAGTTTTGGATGCATTAAATTCCACTCTGTTAGTTGAGCCCCATTTGATTATGCTGTCAAGGTCGGAATTTAATGAGTTTAACATACGTTGCCGTTCCTCTTCTACGGCCGAAGAGCAGGGACGTGAGTTAGGGAACCAATATGAAAAACTGAGGGTACTGTCATCAGCGAAGGAATGGATTGGATTAGAGGTTGCAGACAAGAGATCATTTATGAAAATGAGAAAGAGAGTCGGAGACAAAACTGAGCCCTGGGGGACACCAGCATTTATATGGTGAATATCAGACTTGAAGTCGTCCAAGACAACTTGTATTGAACGCCCCGAAAGGTAATTTCTAATCCATTGAAGAAGAGACTCATCGATGCCATATGCACGCATTTTCGACAAAAGAGCCTGATGCCAAACTCTGTCAAATGCCTTTAAAATATCAAGTGCAACTATCTTTGTTTCACCGAAGTGATGGAGAGATTGGTTCCACTTCTCGGTGAGATATGCCATCAAATCACCAGTGGACCTGTTGCTACGAAAACCGTACTGCCGGTCATTGAGAAGTTTTCGTGAATCAAGATATTTCATAAGCTGACGATTTATCAGCGTTTCCATGACCTTGGAAAGAAGGGACGTAAGTGCAATGGGTCGGTAATTGGTCGGAGAGGAAGATTCGCCTTTTTTAGGGACAGGCTGGACAAATGCTGTTTTCCATCTTCTCGGAAAGAGTCCAGAAGAGTAGGACAGATAGAAAAGCTTACGCAGAGGTTTTGCCAGCGAAGAAGAACACCTCTTCAGAACTATTGGGGGGATACCATCTGGACCAGCGGATTTGTGTATGTTGAGACCTTTGAGAACTCCTGCAACTGTGCGAGTGCGAAAATGGACTTGTCCCATAGAGAAATCGACGCTCTCGAGCACAGGGACAGACAAAGCACTATCTTGCAGTGTGGAATTGGCTGCAAATTGTGCAGCGAGCAGATTGGCCTTGTCTAAGGAGCTGACAGCTGGAATGTCATTGTAAATGAGCGTTGGGATGGCGGATGAGGCAGAATTTTTAAGGTTTTTGACGAATGACCAAAAATTTATACTACCTTTGGGACACTGTAGTATTTTTTGCCTCAGTTTTTGGTCATGTAGAAATTTGACACGTCGGATATGGGCATTGCAGTCATTTCTTGCTTGTTTAAACTTCTTTCGGTTTTCGTCAGATTTGTTGGCTTTATAAGACCGAAAACTTACTTCTTTCAACCTGATAGCCTCTTTACAGCTCTGGTCGAACCATGAGTTTGTCTTAGGTTTAATGCTCTTTATTCTGTTAGGAATAAAGTCATTCATACCTAAGAGAATCGTGTCGGTGATCATATCAGCGGCGGCATCCACGTCACTATCGAGGAAGCATAGTGACCAGTTAAAACTCCTAAAGAAGCTATTAAGGCCGTCCCAGTTGGCTTTCTCGTAGCGCCATACTTTTCTTTTAGGAGTTTGTTCTTTAACTGTGTGGTCAGAGTACGAGAATTTAGCTGATATGATGTTATGGTCGGACCGGCCTAAGGGCGCTAAAACATCAATGGTGTATTTATCAGGATGAGAAGTAAGAAACAAGTCAAGGGTGTTGGCGGAATGACTTGCAATGTCTGGTATTCGTGTCGGCTCATTTACAAGCTGAATCAAGTTGTTAATCTCAGCGAAAAGTTCAACATACCTTCCTTCGGGTGTTGTCAGGCCAGAGTGTCGAAGCCAATCCGAATTGTGAATATTGAAATCGCCCGCAATGACGATTTCAGTACGAGGATACAGGGATACAATTCGAGTGATGGAATCGGACAGCGCATCAAACTCGTTAAAGGTTGAGTTGCTGTCCGCACTAGGGCTTCTGTATATGAAACAGTAGTGAATAATTTGCTTACGGACGGTGAATTTTAGCCATTTGAAGTTAAATTCCGGATTGGAACAGTGGCCATACTGTGATGGAATTTGGTAAGCAATATCACTACGGATGTAAATGGCGAGGCCGCGGTGGGGAAAGAATAGTGGCACTAAGCTATATCCAGGCAGTTCCAAATCAGAAGATTCTTCTACTACCTGTGTTTCGCTAAGTGCCAGAACAGCCGGTTTGTGGGAATGGGTGTGGGCATACACATCAAAGAAATTTGTTCGTACCCCACGTATGTTAGAAAAATCCACCCTGAATTCCCTCATCATTACAACATAAAAACACAAAAAACACAACTCTGACGAAACTAAGCGTAGCCGCGAAGTGTAGATCCTAAGAATAGTTTTCCACAGCAAGCTGTCGCAGGTGTTATGCCCAAACGACAGTCATCTGTGGTCCGCTATTCGGATAAACACTCACGGCCCGCTATACATCAGATGTTACGCTCTCTCAATCAACGCAACAGAAGAGTGTATAGTGCATCCAACTGTTGCGTTGGTTGAGAAGCCTAACAGCGAGTGAGTGGGAGGGGAGAGATGGAAGGCCCGGCACTGATTTTTTTTTTTTTTTTTTTGCACCACTGCACTTCACTGAAGAGATATTAAGCGTGCGCGATTAATGTGACTATTTGTTGTGTTAATGATATTTTTTTTTGGTTTTTGTTTTATTGTATTTTGTTTTTTTTTTTGATTATTTGATGTTGGGTGAATTGTTAATTGTTTCTATTTTTTTTTTATTTTTTTTAATTGTATTTTGTCGTGACCGGTTTATTGATATTATTATTATTAATTTTTTTTTTTTGATGGAGACGTTAAACGCGTGCACCCACGTCGACAGGCAACTCGGTTCTCCAATTGCAACATTCAGTGGAATTACATAGGTATATTCAATAACAAAGGGTTAATTATGACAGTTTTATGAAAGTGATTCACATTATTATCACGACAAGTATTGATAAGAATAACTAGGTACTGACACTGCGCATTATGTCGATTTAGCGCCGCGTTTTCGAAAAACTCTCATCATTCTATCACATCACATGATTCACATGGTATGCAATCGAAAATCGTAAATGCTGATTTGAGTTTAATTTAGTAATCATACAAATTGTACTTTGCTTTTTCTTTATTTTCAAGTCTAACTTGAATCAAAAATGCATGTCTACGCTTGTAGCAGAACCTTTGGCGATAAATGAGAGATCCGGCCAAAAACAATCCTTACCTACGACACACGAGTCTGGTGTCCCCGGTCGAATATGATTTAACATATCGATAAACTCAGAAGTGCAAAAAGCGGCCATATATAATTGTGTCAAAGAGAAACTCCCAAATCTCTCTTACGTCTTACTTATGCAGACAGATAGTCTACCTTTCATAAGTACTTACCCATCGTAAGGACACAATTTTTGATGTTAGTAATTCAAATAACGTTTAGGGTGGATGCAAAATCTGTCAATAAGCTTTTCAAGAGTTTTACTAAGGTATCTGATGAAATTTGGATTCATTCTGCCTGGTCTTTATCAGCTTACTATCTTATAAGAGTTAAAATGAATTAAAAAAATATTGAAGTACTAAAGGCATTATCTAAGAATAAGTGGAAACATATTTTGCCACTGTTTCAAACTGCTTTTTGGGTGGGGATATCTCATAAAGTCGAGAGGATGACCTATCTCGCTGCCCAAAACTGTAAAATTCACATTTCATCTTCCACGAACGCAAACAATCTCTTTATAAAGAAATAAAAACGACTTTGGATACTGATACACTAATAGAGTGAGTGAAAGCCATTTAAATATAGTTTTTGAACCAGAGAGGTTCGAATTCGTATAGGCGGTAAAACCTAATCATCGTGGTAGGAGTATTCAATTAATAAAGTTGAAATTGAAATCCAGTTTTTAAAAAAAAAATAACGTTCAATAATTCAGAAAAAAAAAAAATTAAAACCTTTTTGACAGTAATCAAGCTACCGTTAGCATTACGTTCTTAATTCTTCTACATCAACACCATTCGGATTATCATCGAACAGTGCTCACTAAAACTAGCTTTAGCTTTCATTGATTTAAAGAAGGCTTTCGACAGTGTAAACGGGGAGTTGATAAAAATAGATTTACGCATTGTCATACTTTGTATGGGTACATCTTATCTACTCGCAGATCCCCTTAAAAAGGCTCACATTTAATCGTTACCTAACTACATACATATGTACGTTATACACACTTCCTCATATCATTCGAAATTTAAAACTTATGTCAAAGCTAACGATAACGCGTAACGATTTCCCATTATAAAATTAACCCTCTTGTCACCTGGTGTCTATTTTCATTCCATTCAAAAAATCTGAATCAAGTTATAGTTCAAAGTTTCCAACTCGGTAATTTTTTGCCAACCACAAGTTCCTCAATGACAGTGTCATACGACTCCCCGTTGCTAAGCGCTACGATAAAAGTCTCTTCATAGAATTAATCTTGCCACTTAATTTCCTTCCTCTATCGCAAAGCATACAGTCCTATTAACACGCTTTGAGCTCTGCCGTTCTGTGCACAGAACTACACATGTATAGCTCTCATACATAAATCTTCAATTTACGTCGAAATCATTTATATAGATACATACATACATAGATACGGATATATTCAAATCTCAAACAGGGACAACACGGGCTCAATTGGCTTTCTTAAGGGAGATGGATTAATGCTTACGAACGGGACATCAGACTACGAAATGAAAAATGACTTGTGGCAAACCTGTGGAATTATTCAATAGAATCCAATGCATGATTCATAAGCTTTCCAATGATACAACAATGGATCTTGTTACGTCACTGATCTATGTATGAAATTTATTTTAAGGTGGAACATATGCGGAGGTGTGTGTGCGCATATTAAGCATCTCTGCATTGATAATAATTTTCAAGATCAATACATTAAAAAATGTTGTTGGCATTGATGAGGCCGACATCATTACGTTTGTAGATTGGCCTTTGATCGGTTCCCCCTAAATACCAAGCTTTAATCGCACGCTAAAAGTGACTCAGAAATACATTTAAAAATATACATATTCATGTATGTATATATATATTGTAGGATATAGAGTGAAGTGACATCACCAAGATCTAGACTTAAGGTCATTTCAAGTTTGATTTGAATGTTCGTAAACGAAAACAAACACGATTCAGAAAATAAAAAAAAAGTTTGGCGTAAGACTTGCGATTCAAATCCAGACCGTCGCTGGTGTATTACGTTTCCTTCGAATGCACACAAGCGTTAATCAAGTTTATTGACCACGATCGTTAGTGGGACGTAAGCGCGCGCTCGGTTTGCATTCCAGGAGATAGACTTTGAGCAGGGTGCGGAGTGTTCATTACTACATGGTGGAGGTTAATTTTGATTGTATTATTTTATTTTGCCAAGCTGATAATTTTTCGCGGTCATCTTTCATTTTGAGATAAGCGTGAATTAAATCATGGAGGGAAGTTTTTAGCGCTAAGTGAGGATCAGCTGATATTAAATGGATGAGGATTAAAATAGCTTTTTTTTTTGTCTTTCTTTTCAATTCGAGTTTGGTTTTCCATTCAGCAACACATGCGTGGGAATCTAATCTATAGTTTCTTATGTCATCGGAAAACATTTATATTTGTGATAGGTTTGGTCGCGTGATACTACTTTACTATAGTGTATATTTAGTAGACATCCTAATCACTAAACACACGCTCTGCAAAAATAGGTTTTTTAATTATCACAGCAGTGTCAATTATCACAACATAATATATACATACTGCTGGTTAATTAGTTGATCATGTTCATGTGGTTATTTTATATATAACAAATCAATTAATGACCAAGTTGTTTTGGAAAAAATAAAATTCCTCGTCGCCATATAATGCCTGAAGTAAAATTTATTTCGATATTTAATTTAGTATGCATTTACTAGGGGTTTATTGCTGGAAATGTTTACAAACTCGTTAATTGCAGAATAGTAAACAGAATGTACGATTATTTTAAAAAAAAAAGCTGTGATTTTTATAGAAATGTGTTTTTAGCTTTAAGTACGTGTTTCTTGAGCCGACCAACCGTTTATTGTTGCTTTCAGATCTCGAATTAGCTGAATAAGGTACTGATAAGAAAAGATTTTTTTTAAATATACGTACAAGTAAATGTGCATATTAAGTACATATATAACCCTAGGAAAAAGGGTACGATCGTGAAAAAATACACTTAGTTGTTTTCCAATAGTTCTAAATCAATTACCCTTGTTATTGTAACCAAAGTGAGCACTGTCGAAAGTAACCCATTGCTATTCGCCAATTAAATTTTTTTTTTGTGTCAGATATCAGCACCACTACTACCGCTGTTCAATACGAAAGTATGAGTGTTCCAAATCTGAGAATTTACTTTGGTTTCATGTGACAACCTCAAATCTTTTTGAACAGTCGAAATTTCTTAAGCATAGTGTCAAGATGGATCACTTTAAAAGTATTTGAGAGCCATCAGATGAATTCTACAGTCATCACATTTGGGGCCCAGAATCTTAGCTCACAACATAAGCATTAGAACGAAAGCGAAATAGTGATTATAATAAATTTTGATCCACGATGTACTGAGTAAAAAATTTTGCTGTATTCAAGATGGAGGCGCGAACAGGATTGTTGAGATAATAAAATAGAAAGGAGTTTATTTTGTACGAATGAGCAATATACATATATGAATTTTTTAAGAGATATAGCAAAATGTAATGGCTACTTTTTGCAACAACATGTTTTTATTAATTAAATTAAATGCTTTTAAGAGAAGCGTATCGCGAAAAGTATACTGTCAGATAAATACCTAACTTAATAGTCACTAATTAAGAAGCGCTAAACTGTCCCATCCAACTAGTTTTCGAGGTTGTTAAAATTCAATACGTATGTAGGTACTTTTTGTGAAAGTTCATTTAAAGATACATACATACATATGTATATGTATATACATATACCCAATAATTGTGGTGCTAAGTAGAAAAGTCTCGGATAACCTAAACAGGTCAAGCAGGTAATTTTGTTGTGATTATATTGCGGGCTAGTATCAGAGTTCAGCACAAACATTGTGCTTTAAAGAATCCAACAATTCTTTAATTTACCATCTATTGAACTTGTGAAAAAAATTAAAATAAATTATTTCGCTCTTTCGCAAAAATGTCACATATAAGGTATCCATAGAAACAAGTGATATGGAAAAGTTAATTTTTCTCTGCAGAAAGCAAAAAATTACAATATGTCATGCGCACTTACCGCCAGGTCTGTTGAATTCTAGAAGCAATTAAATACCACAGTTTCCAAACGGATTGCATGACTAAGGAGAACATATTGTGTCGCACAGTGCTGCAGGTGCGAGAAACACTTAATTTATTGCAGCAGTAATATCTAGGGTACCAGCTACAAAAATATAAACATTATATTCTGCGCTCCTAATGAGGTACCGTTGATAAATATTTTAAGAAAACTTATCTACTACAAAATCAACACATTTGACTTATCAGAATAAAATTGAAACAAGTTATTATTATTTTATTGGGATACTTTCTGATTGCTATAAATATTTTAACTGCCTAAAACTTTGAAATAAAGAAATCAAGACTACATTGATTATAGCAAGTGAGCCTACTTAGAAGAAGATAAGAACGAATTGATTGCAGATTAAAGCATTCAAGTTATTGGCTACGTCCTTGTCCTTGTTAAAGATTAATTTATGTAGCTATACTACATATTTGGAAAAAAGAATCACAAGACATGTAGTTTCATATGAGAAAACATGAAGCGTAAAGCGCATTGAAAACCATTACAAAAAAAACCATGCTTGGACAGAGCCCTATTTAATAATCCTCATCATATCTTTCCAAGCAAACACCAATGTTGGACAGCATTATTCGGAGTATTTGGTTCTCGGCATTAACACGGCGGTCTTTCAAAAAGTAAACATTTTTATTACTTAGCATTCTCAATTTTATAAAGTCTCAATCTAGGTACATAGCAACATATGTACATATGCTGTATGATGTTATTTTGACACTAAAACTAAACGAAAATAGTTTTTTTTCTTTTTCCGTTATGGTTAACCTCAACTGTGTTTGCACAGCAGGAAGCCGACGACAAAGTCCAATCACTATCTTTATTCGCACATGGCACTAGCTGCTGATGGATAACCTAAGTTGTTAGGGTCAAAACCTTTATGTAGCACGCTTTCGAGGCATACGCCACGTATAAAAGATTATCAGCAAAGTCAATGAATGAAATGTAAACATTTGACAAATTCAACAAACCAAATAACACGCGTTTGATGTTTCTAGAACTGTGCAAAGTACGTGCTATTACTCACATCTATAGTATGATAATTTTATGACAATTCTGATAATGGACCAAACACATAATGAATCGCACGATGAAATTGTGAAATTCCTACATCTATTCATAACAGATGTTAAATATTTTTTATTTTATTTATGTACAAATATACATATATACATACATATTTATATATAGTACACGTCAGAAGGAGTGAAATAAATTCAATGTCAATATAGCAAGATTTCAAGGCTATATAGTGAGTAATGTGGTGTTTAATATTCAAATTCGCCATCATGGTAGAGGTTTAGTGAATACGAAAAATATGGGGGTCAAGTGTAAACAAAATTGAAGCAATAAAATGTGTTGAATTTATAATAAATTACTTAGCTATAATAAAAATGCTCAACAAAATCAAAGTTATACGCCAATAATAAACATCAGACGGCTTAAAAATAAACTGTCATTTCATTTATGAAAATATGTAAAAATGTAGAGCAAAACTTCGCACATAAAAATATACAAGTTTTTTCTCTTAACTTATTTTTTAGCTTTATTGGAGTTTAATACTTTGGTTTTTTTTTATAATTTTCCCACACTCAAAAGGTTATGAATACCCTTTTAATGTTTACCCACAGTGCGGGCATTGAAGGGAAGATAGAGAGAGAGAGAAAGAGATTGGTTCAGGTAAATTAGGTTTCACACGAGTTCCAGGAGTGGTGTCCAGATAACTGGGAGATTTGTTTGTTCTTTTTACCTTCGCTTCGGTTCACAGTATTTTTTTCCCAGTCCACCTGATGTCATGAGCATTTCAATCATCCAACAGAGCGAACAATTTTTCCACCCATATGACAAACCTACTGCCAGTGTTATGCCTTCGCAGTAGTGTTATCATAAGCTTTCGCAATTGATCGGACTGCCTCTTATCATATAATGCTTACTGACATCAGGGTTTGAACTGGGAACCATCACCTTGACAAACGATGACGCTACCAGTGCACCATTGCCACCCCCTATGGTTAGTTATTTTGAGCGCAATCAAAGACTTCACATCTTAGAAGCCTTTCAATGACCGAATATTACTGGTTAGGCAATGTCTTGTGTTTCTGCAACAGCATAAAATTGTTTGGGTTTCGACCGATCAGAGAGTCGGACATGACACCGAAGAACCAAGCGACCCACATTGCTCAAGCGAAAGAGGCACACAACAGCCTAATTTATTGGGGGCTGTTACATATGTATAAAGGAAAGTAGAGAAATGCCACGCTGTCACTCTGTCACAAGACTTTGGTATCTGGGTTCATGATACGTTCGGTATGTTGCCCAAGATATCGAAATGCAATAATCAAACGTGGGGTCTGCGCTGTTATACATCCCAATATAACTAAGACATCAGTGAAATTACGGCCAACTTAAGAAAAACTGCAATGCAATGGAATACATTTATTCAATGATATGTGACCTTAAACCTCGTTAATATACATAAGCAAGCTGGCTACCGAGTGACCGTTAGAAATTCAAATTGTAAGAAAATACAACAATCAGCTGACAATGACTCTTGCTTTCTCCCAAGCCAAAAGCAATTAACATCTTATTTAAAGCCAACCAGTTTTTCATTTTCTAGGGACTTATTTGTAGAGTGAAACCGCTTTCAATGCACCTCGTGTACCTACCTGACAGACCGAAAAATAAAGTTAATTATCATGAGTATGTTAAATAAAATGCACTGTAAATGTTTCAATTTTTTATTACTAATAATTTTGGAGAAAACAAAATTTATGGGAAGGACTTTAGGACGAAGTCACTAAACGTATGAATCTACATATGCTTCTTTTACTGACTAAAAAATAAAAGAAAAATAGAAACAAACAATTTTGTATCAATTATAAAAGCCGATAAATTCCGCAATTATTTGAATCAAGGATAATTCAGTTAATCATTATTAGCTAGGCAGGTAGACGTGGTCGTTCGAAAAACCCAACAAGCGCTTTGAGCATGCATGGTGACCTAGTT
This sequence comes from Blera fallax, assembly GCA_946965025.1. Lineage (NCBI taxonomy): Eukaryota > Metazoa > Arthropoda > Insecta > Diptera > Syrphidae > Blera > Blera fallax. Next base: position 21,430,951 of record OX337248.1, on the reverse strand, counting down.
GTGGATGATGTTCAGTTTAGGAAAATTAGTAATCGTATCCTTGTTCCTAAAATCTCATCGAAGAAGTATTTGTCTAATGCCGAATTGATTGTAGATTTGCTCTAGCTAGTGCTAGTTTCTAGCTTCCTAGTTGCAAGGAAATTGAAAGAGACTTTCTTTATAATCTTCGATTATTTTTTATTTCCTGTTTATAGCAGCGGATCTTCGTTTTTTATATAACGCACTTGGCTATTGGCCTTTGATAGAAACTGTGAGGACAGTTTTGCGCCAACAACACGCAGTTGTCTTGTTCTACAAGTAAGCTATGCAGAGCTTGGCCTCGCCTGGCTAGTTCATCAGCAAGATAGTAATCCTCAATGCCGCTCTGTGACGTCAAATACATAGTAAAGTGATTTGAATTCGTTGTCGACAAGAGTGCCGGAACGAGCTAGCCTGTCCGCTATGACCTAGTATGGTAGCCGAATCAATTGCTATGATAGCGTTCCATCATTCTTATTCAGCCGGCAAACTTATAGGATCGTCGAAATCCGATAGGATTTTTGAAATTTTACTATTCTGAGTAAAAATCCGCACTAACGTCGTAGTTCCTCCTTAGCCGAGTGTTACATCAAAACAATTTATTGGGAAATTGTTTATCAGAATTTCTCTAGAAGTTCTTCATTGATCTAAAACAGCTTTACTTACAGCTATGAAATCGAAAAAGTTGAAAAATGAAGATATAGCGTAAACCAGTCACATACGAATAAATTCCATTCCATTAATCCTTTCAAAATAATTAATGTAATATGTAATCGAATCAATTTCTCCCCTGTGCGATAAACTAATCTTAAATCGTTTCTATCCTTATCATAGGCATGTGCGGTAATCATAATAAAAAATTTTAACGACTTGCGTCTGCAAGAACGTCATAAGACATTTCAGAAAACAAATATTAAAAATAGACCCGTGTGGGGTACGTGATTTTCTCATTTTAAATATTCTATTCTTCTTCAAAGCCCAATAGAAGAAAATAAAAACAAATAAATAAATATTCGCATCATATGACAATTACACGCGCTAACAAAATAGATATACAAATATTTTTTAAATATGCCAAAAAAAAAAAAAACACAATCGAATGTCGTAAATCCAGGTTGAACTTGAAAAACAAAATTCGCGCTTACGTAGCAAAATGTGTTCTATATACATACATATGTATGTATGTACTTCATTTCTTATCGCGAAAAATAAAATTTTGCGTGAATATATAGACATGGCAAAATTCACAAGAACATTCAGTATTGTATATCTTATCGCTTAATTTTCCTAAAGTTAATTCACCGTAACTAACTCGAAACTCTCCAAAATCCTCACATGACCAAATTAATTACAGAATAGATAGATAGATTTGAACATGTCAAGTGCCATTATAATTAAAGAACACGCTTAGCAAAGTTAATCGCTCACCTAAATAGGGAGCTATTTTGTGCTATGAAAATAGCTACATTGAATGTACTTATATACATATGTATATATTCATATATTACATAATGAACAGCGTTTGCGAATGTGTATTATCGTGATGTTCTGGCATTGGAATTGGCAAGGCCAAATGAACTGTTAGCTATTTCGATTATTTTCTTACACAGCGTTTGACGACACAAATTGAGCACAAAATTGATTTAAATAGAAAAAAAATAAGAAAACAAAGTAAAACGATATGTGAAAACCTTTGTAAAGCTTTTTATGGACTCATAAGTTCGTTTCAAATTTCAACGTTGTTTATTTCATTGCCTATAGTACTCAAAATCAAATTTTTGCGACAGGTGTATTATATGATATTAATACTGTTCGCATCTGTTACGCTTGGAAATAAGTTGGACACACATGCTTTCCATTGAATAAAAGTTATCTTATCTCAAATGATGATAACAGCTTCTGCGTATAAATAATCACTACCTAATTTTCAAACCATGTACATACACACATATACATACATATATACATACCTTAGGAGTTAAACGAAGCAATATAATAAAATATGTAATAAAGTTGTTTTTTATATACAACTTTTCGAATTATTCAAACACATCAATTTTATAAGCAAAAGCCACGGGTAACTACGTTTATATGTATATAGGAGTTTTTGTTTTTGGTTAAAAAATATAGTACACGACTAGATTTCAAGTACTTGCGAATATTTGCTGCTCAAATTTTAAATTTAAATAAAATTGTAGTAAAAAATTATTATAAAAAACATAATGTAAATTCGTTTTTGATCAATTGTGTTATTTCAATAACAGAGGGAATTGAAAAATAGGTGTTAAAATTCTGTTCGTCTATCTGTCTACCTTAAATTTCATATGTAAGAGTAAGTATGTTTTTGGAGTTTCTAGGTCTGTAACTGCGTGGATGGGACAATACATGCGTAGCTAAGCACAAATTTCGCTAGTATAAACAGACTCTCAACATTTGAACAATAGTTTTTTCTTTAATTTGGCAACGCCTTTGTGTCAAGTGTTTCTGCGAATCAATCTCTTATTTTAAGTCTGGTTGGTTTTTAAAAAAGAAGTGTGTGCAGAGGTCTGTGAAAATGATAAGAATATTAGGAGATAGTGCTTCATCATGTGCATCGGTATAAAAGTGTGCTGCTAAATGCAAACGTGGCCGGACAAACTTTCAAGATGAAAACCGCATTGGTGCCCTAGAAGTGTTGTATCTGTGCTGGAAATGAGTGACGACATTGTTTTAGTAGCCATACGAATTTAATCATCTGTAAAAGTGAACATTGAACGGGTTTTGAATATTTTAAGCTCAGAATTTGGCATGGACCAATTATCAGCATTATGGATGCCACAATTGCTTGCACCCAACGAATTCAAAGCAAGTTTGAACACTTTTGGTCAAAAAACATTCCATTTAAGGTATGTCACCAAAACAAAAACGATATCAAAACATTGGACCGAAGTTGTTCAGATAAAAATAAAAAAAACTACTGCTAAGTGATATCATCAGTATTCTGGGACGGGAAGGAGTTATGAGTCAACGACTTCATTGCAAAAGGACAAACAATAACTGACGAATATTTAGATTAATTTGAGTTTTGACGGTCCAACTTTAAGTTGAACAAACTCACTCACTCACACGAGGTGACGCACATCAATGATGTCGACATTCATAGTCAACATACACTAGATACATATGTATGTTTTTAACCTCTCTTCTGGATATACATACATACATACATATGTATATTGAATTAAGGTTTCTGTTCCCCTTGGAGCGTCATCTAAACTTTTAAACTTTCATTAATGTGCAATTAAAAGAATACAGGAATGCCGAATAGAGCGAATTTGTTTAAGATTTTTAATATCATACTATGCTTTTGTTCCTGAAATTGTTCTTTCAACAAATATGAGACAGTTCGCTCTTCCGTGAAAACTATGGGGAATCTTGGCTTGCCACTTTGTGAGATGTTCAAGGTGAGCAATTCATGCATTCAGGTACTTTGATTGAATTTTAATTTTCATAAGTTGTGGCACTTTTCGTTACTGGCATTGATAAACATACACCCATAGCCCCCGCTTCAAAAACAAATGTGTTATGACAAAAAACAAAGTTTGCGATTTCATGTTCAGTAAAAAATCAGTAACTTTTTACATATTTATCATAAGTTTTAACCCTTTCAGACCTAACGGGACATATGTATATGTCCCATGACCTAACTTGCAATTTTCCCTTACAAAACCAAGTGCGGGATATATATGTATGTCCCAACAGTAGCAGATCGTGGGAGAAATAGGTCCCACTAGATACATACACATACAGATACATACATAGATACGTTTCACATACAGCTTATTTAGTAACTGGTGGGACTTATTTGTCCCAGTAGTAATAACTGTTGGGCTACACCCTTTCCCAGGGCATTTTCTCTGAACAAGGAGATCTTATCACCAAACTTGCAATTTCTCATAATTTTGTTTTTATAACGATAACAAATCAATCACTACTTCATTAATATCTTCAAAAAATAAATCCGGTTTGAAAGGGTTAAAAAGCTATAGGCTTAAAAATTAACAAGAAATATGAAATCTCACATGCGTCTATCTACGGCATACTACTTTAAACACAAACTTATTTACAACTTATTTAACATATCATTAAGGTCCGAGACCTACGTCAAATGTTTTACCAGTATAAACATAGATACCACTACTACTAAGTCTTTTAAATGCGATTTGTGCACGAATAATTAACCTTCGTTGCACTTTTTCTTTTTTTACTCAAGACTGTTGGTTTGACAAATGTACATACTTATGTATGTACATACATATACATACATATGTATACTTATGCCAATCGTGCATCAGTTAACCACCATCATTTAAAAGTAAAATAAAAAATTCACTGTGATTCCCCAAAAAAAGATTATAAATGTACTATGTGTCATGGTAGTGTGCACACGTAAAGTGGGGAAATTGTTATTGCACTGGTTATTTATGAGAAGGTGATATATTGTAATCACATGATTCAGGTAAACACTAGAGTAATTCAGTTTTCTTACGTGTAAAAATTCTCACAAGGAAACATATTTTACCGGATAAATGAATGATAAAAAACAACATTCAGTTGCATTTAATGAAATTACTTTGGTCGTACTTCACATTTTCATATACATATACATATGTAAGTACTTTAGCTATGTATACATATGTGTGTATGTATGTATATGGCCTTTGTGAAAAATGTTAAAACGAAAAAATATTCAATATTCAAAGCCTTTTAGCTGAATGACGACACAACAATGAAAAGGCAATCTTGGATTTAAATGCTGTAAGTACTTTGAAGTAATTACACAAGTCAAATTCAAATTACAAATTATAATGTACATTACAGTTCAGTACATGAACGTGAATAAGTATAAGAAATTCCATAATTAAATTATAATTCATCAATTACTTGTAAACTTCCTCATAACAGTCATCATAGTTATGAATATACTAGCAATATTTCTGCAAATCAATTTGAGACAGTTACTTTTTTATTTGCCACTTAGACAAGTAGGATTTTCAATGCAACTAGACAATCGATAACCTGACCGCTGATGGAAACTGATAACAATTAAATTGTTGATGTAACAGACGCAAGGCAATAAATTTAATCAATGACTTTATTTAACAACTAAATTATGTAGTGTCTATCTAGTTGACGTAGACTTTTGTAATTTTACTACACGTCATGAAAAGTTACAAGTTTGAGCGCCAGAATTATTATTTATTTTAGTTTTTATGCTTTATTAATTTAAATGAAAAATTATGAAAAAAAATAATTAGAAACAAAAGATATGTAACTACATATAAGGTGCGCTTTAAAATGTCCCAAAATGTTAAAAAAATTACGAAATCCTCTGTCATGCTTAATTTTATGGCAGTCGCAGTGGGGGAGGAACTTGAAATTAACTGGCGTGTATAACTGACCGTTACATTTAAGAAATCTATAAACGAGAAAACACCACAATTTCATTGTAGATTTATGAGTTATGGCCGTAAGGGATCATATTTTCATAAGTGAGTCTGAAGTCCACAATTAAAACATAGTTATGATACCGCTTCGCACCCCTAATATAAATCCACTGGGTGGGACATTAGTCCACAAAAATTACATGTCTATTTATGAAACTGTTAAGCATGTCATGAGTCTGTAATCAAATCGTGGTGTTATGACCAACTTAGTTGGGTCTTTTGTGGACTTACATATGAATGCCCCTGAACTAGACGGAAATGGACGTTTTTGAAAGTATTTTTCACAAAAGTGTATATTTTTATAAATTGTGTTATTTTATTTGATACATATACATACATATGTACGATAGTCTTGAGATTTTTAAAGGAATTTAAACTGACAACTCACACATGTCTACAAGAGTCCTTGCATTAAATATGGGAGAATTGGAGAAAACTTTTGAGCATGTCTGCTAACTCATACAAGGAAGTTTGCGAACATAGGTAGAATCTACTACAATGAATTAAAATATCTTCAACTAGCTTGAGATTTGGGAACACCTTTTTACGCACAAACAACTGCAATTACTTGAATCTTCTTTTGGCCGTAAAATTTTTATTTCCAAAAGACTATTTTTAAATGCTATACAACCTAATAGAGCGTTTGCACTAGATTTCTTATAATCAGACAAACTCTACGAGTAAATTCCAAACATCAACAAAAATATATTCAAGCATACCAACCAACCGCTATAAACGAAATAATCGAACGCATTATCAAATATTGGATGAATGTTGATCGAAACTTGACTTTTACTGTAGATGTTATTGGCATCGTAAATAGGTAGCATTGGGTTGTTTACTATGTATCGAGCTCTCAATAAAACACGGCTTCTGACTATAATTATCCGAAGTAAGCTTGTTAAGATTAAATGATTAACGTGGGATAATTTCCAGTAAAAAGGGCGCAAAGTTTAACGAAAGAGACTTACAAATATAATTAACAAAATTTTTTTTTTTGCGTTGTTATGAAATGTTGAATTATTGAAATTAAAAAAAAATTGAGTCTCAGTTCAAGTTAACATTACATATAATACACTGAATCATAAATTATAAAGCCCGACAATGCTGACCTCTCTTTCAAGATCGTTGCTTTTTTATAAATTTATTGCATTCGAATCGATTTCCCAAGTTAAATGCAATGCTCCTATCTTATGTGGATTCCCCAAGCAATAAACTTTTCCTGTGCAAACGCCAATGGTCGATACAAATGCATTTAAAAAGTGATCGAGGTCACATTGAAAATTCGCCAAAAAGGAATTCGTAGTCAACTATACTGTATGCATACATACTTACATATAAGTATTGAAAATGATCATAATGAGTAGAACAAAAGCAAATACGTTCAAGATGTAGATAAATGCCAGAATCAAGTGTTAGATAGAAGAAACATTAAGGGAGTTTTTTGATTCTACACATGCAAGAGACAGTAAGCAATTAGCAACAGCTTTTAATATAATAAATACATGTATCTATTCCGAAATAGAAAAATCTTGCAATGTATGAAAAAATAAGAAAACAGATGCTTTTTCTAATCGAAAGGATATAATTATTAATTAATTATTTGATCAATATTTTCAAAAGGCGAACAAAGTTGCGATTGAGAGTTATTATATTCACTGTACATACAGGTAGAGTAGTAATATGTACATCTGTATGTACGTACAGTGTAGTAGAAATCCAAAAATCGGTCTTTGAACTCTTCCTGTTGGAACGCAGACTAATTTTATTCCTACAATTACCTTTGTTTTCTGGAAGTAACCAAATTACGGATCTCAAAAAGATGTTTTGGAAGGATGTACATACAAACTTTAGCACAATATCATAGACTGATATTCTTATAATATAAAAAACGACTATCTGCAAAGCGCCGAATGTGATTATTCTGATCCAGATAAAGATCCATCTGGAATGGGTCATATAATACTAATACCTGCCCTTAGTTTGCGGTCTTTTTAATTTTTGAATGAAATTTAATATATTTGTAGCGATGATATGGCCCCTAAGCAAACAAATATTTACAAACATTTTAAAGTAAAGCTCAATTTTTACCATGAATAGCACAGCCAATTTTTTTTTTAGAGAAAACATCCCTATACTACTGCTTCTAATTCGATAAAGCTTTATTTAATTATTCAAAATTTCAACTTCATAGGACTTAGACCATCGTTGAGCTTATCGTAATTATAATAAAGTTAGATAGGGTTAATCCCCTGACACTAAAATTCATTCGAAATCGAATGACCTCTTATTTTTCAATGAAAATGTAGAAATTCTTGAAAAACCTGTAGATCCACTGTAAGAGGCAGATGAGCATAAGTGTGAATTTATTATTATATGAACTCTGACATATGATTTTGCATCGGTATTTCAACATAAAGATGGTGATCATCTATGGCACAGTAAAGTACATAGTAACACGTTGTTTCATCGAACATACTTTTATTGAAAAAATACGGTATTTATTTTCAAAGTTTGAAGTTGATTGTCTGAATAGTTCATTTCTTAATTCGTTTTTCGAAAAGCCCATTTTTTGCAGAATGAAATATGTTCTATCATATCAAGAATCAAGAAGGCAGCGATGCTCAAACACAATCAACGCTCAGATATGCCATCATCGTCAACAAGACATGGTTTACAAATTAAGAAATGGTTGGCGAGGATTGAAGTTTGAGAAGGTCCTATAATGGAAATAGTCAGTAGTTTAGTAGTTTAGTGTGTAGAAAATAACCATTAAGTTATAATACATACTAAACTATTATTTATCCAATTTTAAAGGGTTCCACGATGCATTGTTCAGGTAAGCATCAGAGCAACAACTAGAATACTACACGCTACTACCATTCGATATACATAAAAGTTTTCGGCCCTAAACTTATTAGGTTTAGTAAATTAGTAGTGTACCGAAATTGAGTATACAAATCATCAGACAGTTGCATTTACGCAATAAACTAATCATCTTTTTGGTATGGGAATCAATAGCTAATTATGAATAAGAAATAGAACAATGGACCTCTAGAACACGAAAAAATCTGTCAAAAGTTAAGTTCTCATTCTCAATCATAAACGTAATTATTAGCATTATAATGAAAGTATCGATTGCTTAGAAAATATTGTAGCTTAAGAACCAAGAAAGTAGATAACAAAAATTAGTTCTACTTAAAAATTTAAGTAAATCATGTTATCAAAACGTAAATCGTAGGTCCTACTTACTGGGGGAACCACTTTGAAAAAGCGCCTAATACCTACAATACATCCAAAGTAGTGAGAAAATAAGAACATTCAAAGATAAGATTACAATATTGGTACTAAGAGATAATAGCTAGAAATTTGGTGGTTCTAAAAATACATACATAAGGGTACCAATTTTTTGTTTAATTTTGTTGATCAGATTTTAAGAAGGAATAAAGAAAAGTATGTATGTCTCCCATTTATTTCTGAATCTGCTGAACTGAATTATGTATGTATTTTGAAAAGTGCACTATATCGTTGAATTTACGCAATATACGCAATCCTTTTATTAGTAATTTTAGCAAATTCCAAACACTTATAAATGTTCATTAATATCATCAATTTAAACACCTTGAAAGTCATCTGAAGTACAATATGCATTCATGAGAAGAACCTCAGCCAAGCTATCAACAAAAATAACAGCACGAATATGTACACTCCACGAAATTAATATAGAGGCACCAGGTTTTTTTGAAATAAAATAACTTAATAAGAATGAATGAACAATATTGATACTCAGTATCAATATATCGATAACAAGTCAACTAAAAAAGAACATAGATAGAATATAGAATGTATAGGATACAGCCTGGATATTTTTGAAACAAAATATTGCTAAAACACTGCGAAATTATATTAGAGGCAGCGCATTTTAACTTATAAAATAGTTTTATTTAAAAAAAAATATTTCAATTATTTTAATAATTTGTACTTCCTCATTTATTACGTATCACCTCAAATATCCTGTTTGGCATGGAATTCATGAGGTTTTGAAGATAATCAATTTCCAAGTTCCTCCAAATATCTTGGATGGATTGTTAGAGGTCATTAACCGTATTGTACTGCCTCCCATTTTTATAAACTTTTTGAGCCATTGGTCCTTATAAATTTTGGACTGGGTTCGGGTCTGGCGATCTCGACGGCCACTCTTAAATACGCATACTTTTCAAACTGAAGTACTCTTTAACCACTTTGGCAGAGTGAACAGCTGCATTATCCTGCTGGGAAATGAATCCAAGGCCCCCGACGTCATCAGCAAAATTAATCTAAAGAATACTGTAGCATTTCCAAGTATGTTTGCTAATTCATTTTTGGTGGAACGTAGGGGATAGGCAACTTCCCACTATATCCAACGGCACCCCAAATCATAACACTGCCTCCTCCAAAATTGCGACTCATTCGGACTTCAGATTTGTCTTGAAAATCAATAATAACAGTAACAATCATCCGGCCCATCCAGATTAAAATTTTTTCCGTCACTGAAGATAACTTTTCTCCATTGAGTGGTCCAGGACATGTGATTCTTGGCATACTGAATTCGAATGCTTATGTGGGCGGAAGTCAGCGCAGGCCTTTGAGTATTTTGGTAGAAACCATCGTTGGAGTCGAATTTAATATTTGTTGGACACGATGTACTCCAATGTTGAGATCCAACTTCTTTCTAATTTGCGAAGCAAAGAGCTTGTTTGTTAGTGCTTCCTCAACAATTTGATTTTTTTGCCAGTTTGTTACCTTTTTTGGAGCACCTTTCGCCTTATTTGGTCCATACTGTTATCCTAAATTTTTGAAATGATGAACAACGTTTGGATGTCTGGAAAATTTCCCAGTAATTAGTTCGATTAGATAAGCCATTCTTTTTTTTTAAAATATTTTTGTCGTTTCCTTCTCAGTAAGGCATTTTCCACATCCCAATGTGTCCAAATTGCTTAAAACTGCAAAAATTATTCACCTTACTATTCTACATTTACCTTACTATTCTAAATTCACAAAAATAAAACAAAAAATTTCTTACTATACAATGATTTTCTCCAAAATAACTGCTGCCTCTATATTTATTTCGCACCGAAACCTAGATTTTTTTCTGTGGATCTGCAGAAAAAACCACACAGTTTGACAACACAGTAACTGATCTAAAAGTGAATAACATGCTCATTTTTGTTTTGATAAACAGACATAAGAAAAATGTTATTCTATTTCTTAGACGTGTTTTTAACGTGAAATATCACTGTAATTGTCAGTGATGCCTCAATGCCTCTATATTAATTTATATTAATTTCGCTGAGTGTATTTTAAATACATCTTACTATTGTCTGTGTATCAATACAAGAGTATAAAATGGAACCATTCTTGAATATGTATTCTTTAAAAAATAAACGTACACTGTTGCAGTTTCTGATTTATATTTAAAAAAAAAAAGAAAAATATTGAAAACAACAAAATATAAATTATCAAAACAATCCAAATCTTTTCAAATTTCTCTGTTATGAGACCAAATAAAAAAAAAACCCATACATTTTGAAGTCGTCCAACACTTCCCTGGAGGTAAAATTATTGACACTTACATAGACACCTATTTTCATAACGGTGAAAATAGCAAATAAACACATGAGAAGGCTGCAATCAGTCTGTAGCTGATTGTCTAATACCCTACCTTTCAAATACAGAAAAAAAAACTTATTCCGAATATGGGAATAACTCGTGGACTAAAATAAGAGCTGTTAACAAAATCGACAATGTATTGTCAACTGCTCCCTTACGTGACTGTACACCTCGTCGTGGTGTAAGGGCCTAGTAGAGGTCAATGACTCTCGGGATTTAATCCCTAGATGAGATTCGAAACCAAGATGCAGTCGAACTCTAACCCTTCCGTTTCACATCCTTTCCTTTCCCATTTCCCCTCCGGTGGGCTGGATCAAGGTGTCATACGACCCGTGCCGAGGATCAACCTGGCTGGGAGCCCATCCCAAAAATAGCTCAGTCGCAAACGGAGTATTCGGATACCTGGCGACCTCCGGATTAGCTAGCCTTATCTGTGTAATGCGGATCTCTGCACAGACCGACATTCCTTTCTCCGCTACTCGTGGGAACACAATGAATACTTCTAAAAAAAACTTCTAACAAAACAAAAAACAAGCATTAAGACCGGTCCCTCTTTAAGACCGGACGGTAGCACGGCGACTAAACTGTTTCCTGGGAAAGCTCCTGAAGAGCTGGCTAATAAGAAGACTGTGGCTTTACATGGTCCGACTACTGCCAATAGCCGCATGGAGCCCAAAGGTACCAATACCCTCCCACATTCCTCTAAGGACTCTTCGGGAGCAAAGCGTAGCGCTGCTCCCTCTAAACAGGCGTACAAAGATCGACGTACAGCCAGTCGGATTCTGAAGCATTTTGGAGATATTCTGGAATGCAACAGAACAGAAAAGATGAATGCTCGCATTGAATGGACCAAAAAGCTCGTCAGCGAAGCTGGGACAAGCGGCGACTCCACGTCAAAGCGACAAAGATCGTTGTAGGAATCCGTTTCGGATTTCGGCCAAGGTGCACAACACCAGCACCAGCACCTCTTCCAGGCCACCCAACGCCACATCGATGTCCTACAGCGATGTCCTTAAAGACAAAATAGTGCTGGCGGTCATCGACAAAAGCGACCCAGACGGTTCCATAGCTCCTGACAAATGGAAGTTTATTCCAGTCAAACTTCCTCTTGTCTTTATGCAAATCATGAAGGAGAATCCAGGTCCTCCTTCTAGATGCAGCGATGGTGGATGGCATCAGGGCCACGTGAATCTTATCGCCTGCGCTGACCAAAAGTCGAACGACCTCTATAAGCTAGCTATAGCCAAATTGGGAGAGGTATGGCCAGGTGCTAAACTCGAGGTTGTTGCGAAGGAAGATATCCCGAGCAGACCAAGAACTCGCACTTGGATCCCAGCCGAACCCTCCAACACGGATACGATCCTAGAGATCCTAAGAACGAGCAACCCCGATCTTCCGACGCACAACTGGAAAGTCGCTAAGCTGGATGAGCCTAAAGGTCTTTATAGATGCGCAATCATCGTAATAAATAAAGAATCTTTGGCTCCTTTGGCGAAGACTGGCGGTGTCGTCTACTATGGCTTTGACCCTATCACCATCAAGGTTTATAAAAAAGATGAGGAATCAGATCTGAGCATACTGCCCCCCTACCCTTCAAATTCCACTTCTCCAACCGACGTACCCGAGCCTGTCACGTTCCCTTCCTTGGATGGTGACGCCTCTCAAACGTCACTTCCTAAGCAGAATCCGTCTTTAGTCGATGAAGACAAATTGTCGGACATGAAGACGGATGACTGCTTCAATAAACTTCATCCACTGCTTTTGAGTGAGGACGAATTTTTGGAATCGTCCTCGGACTCGGAAGCCCTGAATACCACCGTGGTGGAGGCTTCTCTGCCTAATTGTAACACCAATGCTGCAGTTAGTCCAGATTAACTTACACCACTCCATAACGGCTTCTGCCGGCCTTCCTCTCCGTCTCTCAAAGGACAGGGAAGATATAGTCTTGGTCCAGGAACCTTGGGTTGTGGACAATGGTATGTGGACTCAAGACTCCAAACTACTACACCCTGTATATGCGTTACAAAGGTAAACCCAGATCGTGTATACTGGTGAAAAGTAACCTAAATGCAATTTTACTCCCTAATTAGAGCGATCGAGATACTACCGCAATAAAAATGGAAACAACCGGCGGTGCTTATTACTTGGTTTCGGCGTATCTCGCCCATGATAACATGGACTCTCTTTTTGGGGATATCCTGGAAAGACTGATCGCAGATGCGGGGATACAAAAAACTAGTCTCATTACTGGAAGTGATGCTAACGCTCATCACACTGTATGGGGCAGTTCCGATATTAACAAAAGAGGTGAGTTACTTTTCGATTCTATTCTAAGTACAAACCTTATTTTGTGCAACATAGGTAACGAGCCTACCTTCGTCACCAGAAACAGGCAAGAAGTACTGGATATCACACTTGCCTCCGATAGCATTGTCCAACGTATTAGAAATTAGAAGGTGTCAAGCGAGCCCTCTTTTCGGATCATAGGTACCTCCAATTCTCCTTATATGTAGACTCTCTTAGCCCGCCAGTTTTTAGGAATTATCGCAGAACTGATTGGCTCAAGTATAGGTCAACTTTAAGTTGTTTAGTTACCTCAAATCACCTTAACCCCCCCTGCAATCCCAAGAACTTGATCGCATGGTTGAAGATTTAACATCAGCCTTAAATACAGAGATGTCTTCTTCTTGCCCTTTGATCAAACCCAGGGGCAAAAAGAAGCCGCATTGGTGGACTGCAGGGTTAGGCCCTTTAAGAAGTAAATGTAGGAAACTCTTCAATAATGCCAAAAGTACGAGAGACGCGCTAGACTGGGACTTGTACAAGGCATCCCTAAACATATACAAAAAAGAATTAAGAAAAGCCAAACGAACTTCTTGGAGGCTCTTCTGTGGTAAAATAGAAGAAGTTTCTGAGGCATCTAGGCTAAGGAAAATTCTCTCTTCAAATCCAGTTACACCCAGTTACCTCAAAAAAACGGATGGAACTTGGACTACTTCCAGCAAAGATTCGCTAAAATTACTGCTTGACACCCATATATGGTTTCCAACAGACCATTTCCACAAATTACCAACTCCTCAAACTTGATCACACTGAGCAAACTCCACTGGGCACTACACAGCTTCAAACCATACAAATCCGCGGGACCAGACGGCATAATACCTGCCGAGTTGCAGAAGTCATCGGACATAATTATGCCGGTGCTGAAGATAATTCTGCAAAGTTGTCTAAACCTGGTTTATATTCCAAAGATATGGAGAGAAGTTAAAGTTGTATTCATACCCAAAGCGGGTAAATGCTCTCATTCAAATCCAAAAGATTTCAGACCTATCAGTCTATCATCATTCCTCTTAAAAACATTGGAACGACTGATTGATATCCATTTACGCAACAGTATTGATAAGAAGCTACTGTCAGCGGCCCAACATGCGTATTGCAAAGGCAAATCAGTGGAGACAGCATTGCACTCACTGGTATGCAAAATTTAATATTCCCTGTTCCACAAGGAGTACACTATGGTTGCCTTTCTGGATATAGAAGGCGCTTTCAACAACGTCAATACATCAGCGATAGCAGATGCACTATCAGATCTGAAAGTTGACAGCTCACTCCGCGAATTGATCAATCTACTGCTCAATTACTCTTACAAAACGCTCTAAATAAGCTCACTAGAAGGGCAGTTCGGTATGGTCTGTAAACCCCCACAAAACTGAACTAATACCCTTTTCAAGGAAATATAAAATTCCGCTAGTCGACCCTCCCTCTCTTAATGGAACCAGCTTAACTTTCTCTGATAAAGCAAAATATTTGGGTGTTATCCTGGATAGGAAGCTAAGTTGGAAGCCTAATATTCAAGAAAGAGTAAAGAAAGCTACAGTAGCACTTTTCTCTTGTAAGAAAGCCATTGGGAATAAATGAGGATTACAACCTCGAATTACTCACTGGCTCTACACCTCGATCATTAGACCGATACTCACATACGGGGTGATTGTCTGGTGGACAGCCTTAGACAAAGCTATAAATCGCGATTATCTAAGTAAGGTCCAACGTACAGCTTGTCTGTGCATAAGCGGAGCATTACGTACAACTCCCTCCGCGGCACTGGACATTATATTCCACGTAATACCCGTCGATATATGTATATAGCAAGCCAATGGCAGCGATTGCAGCCGTTCGCCTTGAAGCTACCCAACAGTGGTCAAGAAAAGAATTCGGCCACGCCTCTATTCTGAATAAATTCAAAATCTCTCCCGAAAACACGGACTACACCATCCCACGTGTAAATTTTGAGAAGAACTTCCTTGTTACCATCCCTTCCAGATCACGCTGAGAGGACGATGCATTTTTAGAAGATGATTCTATTCACTTCTACACTGACGGGTCAAAAACCAAAGACGGAGTCGGTGCACGTGTTTTCTCCGATAAGCTTAACCTTAAGCTCTCCTTCCGTCTTCCTAATCACTGTAGCGTGTTCCAGGCGGAAATAATGGCTATCAAAGAAGCCCTATCTTGGCTTAAGAAAAACGTGATATCTGCTAGAGATATCCGCATCTTTTCTGATAGCCAGGCGGCAATCAAATCCCTGGAACCAACCTTTATAAACTCTTTAGTAGCCCTAGACTGCCGTTCGTCTCTTGTGGAGATGGCTGAGCAGTTCAATATTCACCTGTGTTGGGTGCCGGGGCATAGAGACATTCCAGGGAATTGTAAGGCCGATGAACTCGCCAAAGAAGGAACAACTTTACCCATCTTGCCGGACAATGGCAAGAGGTATTCCAATCGCTATTCGCAAACTTAAACTTAAGCTGGATGCTATCGAGAGTGCAAATCTTAGGTGGACAAGTGGATCAACATGTCTAGCGACAAAACAGATTTGGCCAAGGCTGGATCTTAAACGCTCTTAGAATTTGATTTCTCTAAACAGATTGCATATCGGCACCACAATAGGTGTCATCACCGGACACTGTCTAACAGGCAAGCACGCTACAAGGCTGGGCCTCTTCGCGAACGATTTCTGTAGAAGCTGCATGGATGATGAAGAGGAGGAAACTATTCCTCACCTTCTTTATTTCTGCCCAGCTCTCTCCTGTAGAAGGAAACTCTACTTAGGAGCTCCCTATTATAATGATACAGGCGACCTGATGAATATTGACATCAAGAGCCTCCTACGCTTCATAAGAAGCTCTAATTGGTTTTAGGACGAGTAGGTGGAGGGAGGCTTCTCCCATGATCCACGTGGTATCACAACGGACCTCATTGGTCTAAATGTGCTGGCGAATCCTAGCTGGCAGCCACCTCAACCTAACCTATTGTCAACTGCTGCTACGAGATTTTTCAAATCAAAAAATAATGAATGAAAAAATATGAAAACCTTCTCATATACATTGGTATGTACATATATATGTAGACGGCGTCGGTATGGTTGACATCTACATACATACATACATATGTACATATACATATATTTAGTTGAGGCATAGTTTTACAATTTTATATATTTTCATGATTCAACATAGTGAAGGTGAAAACATAGGCAGTCAAAAGTTGTGTTAGAAATAAATATCTATAGCTCCATAGCAAACATACATATTAGCGTTAGTTGTAACATCAAAGTCCTTACATTTTTACGCGTTTGTTACAGGAAGACCTAACGAATCCTAGAAGACACCAAAAAATTCTGATAAAATTCAGATATGGTCTAATCTGTAGGTCCCTTCCATTTATGTATGTGAAAAAATATCACATGCACAACACGAATAGTCACGAGAAGCTAGGCTCTGGGCCAAATACGGTGTGTTGCGCCAAGTATTTGTATCTAAAATTTTGTTCAAGAATTCTGTTATACTATCAAATACATACGTTAGTGAAGCTGAATTTAAAGACAAACTGCCTATTTGAACATTCAAATCAACAAGCACATACATATATGTATATGTACGTACATATATGTATATATGTATGTACATGTGTTTTACATACATATGTAGGTGCCACAGTATTCTGCAAATTAACTTTGCTTGAAAAACTAGCCCTGGCTCATTAAAATTACGGATCCAATAAATATAATTTAAGAAAACTGGTAAAATAGAGTACCTTTATTTTACTTTACTTTACGCTTTAATCATAGGTAGCTCCGACTGGGAACAGCTACCATCAGCCACCAAGCATTAAAAATAAAGTCTAAGTTCCTCCAACCACTACACCAAAAAGAGGTTACTGCCTGGTATGTAGTACAATGGACGGAGATGCATTAGAGTGATGTGGGATTTGTTTTCTCTTTTAATAAATTAAAAAGTCTTACTCACAAATTTGTCACCCAGCATGCACACATGTTCAGCATTAAATTCTTTTAAGAACGTCAAACGAAGCTCTGTACTCAACGTCACCAATATAAAGTGAAAGAGAAGAGATAATCTCTGATCCGTCGAGCGTTAATACACAATTAATTTTTCGTTACACCTATAAAATAGTACTCAATATCTTTATAATTTTTTTTTCAAAATAAAGATCAGAATTGCATTTTTTTTTTTTAGAAAAAATAGCCCAGTGGCAACAACGCTTCTGTCGTTACTCATACACTAATGAGATTCATTTCTTTATTCATATCGTGAAAACGAAAATCTAGACTAATAACGTTATCTGATAATTCTAATCGTTATGTATATAATACCCATGCGGACCATCTAATCAGACCTTACAGAAAAAAATACCGCTGACGTAAAATATGAATCAAACAGAATTATATAAGTGAAAAACCCTTGGAACCTACATACATAACTACATATATTAATGACGAAACAACCCCCAAAAAATTTGCAAAAATGTAAGGAAACATATCTATATACATACATATGTACATACTATATAACGACTCATAAATACTTAGTTCCAGAAAAAACTCCTCCGCAACGAAAAGTCCTAAAAAAAGATCAATACCATTGCGTAAGAATATCAATTGGAACAAACACACCCTGTTCGAGCCTCCTCGAAAAGCCGATGCACAAAACAGGCCTTCCCCCCGCCCAAGTATATAGCAAAGCAGTCCTGCTACCGTTGACAGGAACTTAAAATATTTGATTGTTGTTTTCTTGTTTTATATGTATTCCCAAAATAAAACTCTGCTATTTAACATTTCTTGGACGCCGTCCAACCGCAAGAAGCAAGAAAAAAGACAAAAAAAACAGACTACCTGCAAGAGATGAAATTGAATGGAAGGTCATACTGTAAAGAGCCGAGAAATCTGGACCTGGCAGGGTGGAAAAGTACTGACACTTTCAAAGCAAGCTTAAAGGGCCATGTGTAACTGATGGGTTCAAAATTATTGGGTGTAGAATAAATGCAATTTTTCCTTTCCTTTATTTGGTTACATAACATAAATATGTGAAAAATCGATAATGCTCTTGTACTTCCTCCAGTGGAAGCTTCTCTTTTCTTTCTTAGAGAAGCAAAATGCACTTAAGTTTCATCAATAATTTAAACAAAAGCAATAAAAATTTCTTATCTGCAAATGAATCCATAACCATTCAACGGAAAATAAGATAAGACAAGTCTACAAATACATATATTGATGGATGGTGTTCCCCGTTGTCGTTGTTCTTTTTCTTTCTTTTTTCTTATAAAGTTTTCGGTTTCTTGACCTAAAATCGTAAACTGGTTTTCGGCCTGTCAATGAACAAAAGCGCCGTGATGGAGCATGGTCTTTGCTTGAAGCCACCCACCCTCTTTATTTGTGTTTCGTATCTTTTTACTTTTTACATAACGCTTTCGCCTGCTCATTCTCAAACAAACTAGTAATCACTCGTCTATTATGTAAGAATGAAAAGATTTTTTTTACTTTATTTTAAGTTATCAATTTTCAATTGTGATGCACTATAATTCAATTTTTCTATTCTGTGAATAACACAACTCCACGCCTCAACTTTTTCTCTTTTCCAACAACAGATCTTCTACTTCTATAGCGCGCGGGGAGAAATCTCCACGTTTACACACAGAACAGAACTCTAATCACAAGCCACATGGCTCTCTGGTTAGCCGACGACGGTCTTTCATAGAAAGGCGGGCAATGATTAAATTACGAGAAAAAAAAACAGTTGAAAAAGGAAAAAACAAATATATCTACAATCATTATTATTTTTTTCTTAACAAACCTGGGCTTCCGGCAATCTACTGGAAGTAATACGGAACAGAGCCATTGTTAATTATCAAAAATTTTTTTAGGGAGAAAATCAAATTGTGTTCAAAAAACAATCACACGCGAAACCACGAGTGTTCCAAAAAGAAATTCGTAAAAATAGGAAATTCCGCAACGCTCTACACCGCACGGACGTTCGCACTCTACTTGAGATTTAAGACAGCGGTCGTGTCGATTTGCTACAAATATGCCGTTTTATAGTGATGCCAAGTTAAATAGATACGGCGAATTGAAAAGAGTGCTGCCCAACTCTCATTAAATTCATAAAACCAATCCAAATAAAATATTTAAGATTCATTTAAGCTTTAAGAAAGCAAAAGAATCTAGAGGTGAATAAATTTATTTATTTAAACATCAATTATATGCATATGAATTTATTTATTCGATTCGAGTTTTTATGTCCTTTTTTGGGTGCTAAGGATATTTATTTAGCAAATGCATAAGCCATTGAGTTTCATTTCTTCAATTCCTAAGAGTATGCATTGAAATGTATGTAGTTTCGATTATTCTGAAAACAGAGCGCAGTCAATAGTTTGAGAGCCACTTCAAAGTTCATGCAAGAAGCTTAAAAATATAAGTTTTTTTTAAATTCCACTAGATGCCGCTATGTCAATTTAGAAAAAATAATCCACCTATACCCTTAGAAACGAAAGAGAAAAAATAGGCAAAATGAAACACAGGACCCATTCAGACAACCAATAAAGGTCGTTGAACATTTCAACAAAAATTTCTTGGAAATACTGTGGTGCAATCAATGTAATTCTAGATTTAAAATGTATTATTTTAGAATTACAGAGGTATGAAACAGTAAAACAAAATTAATTTTTGGCGCAGAAATATTTTAGGATATGAAGTTGGTGCGCTCCTGCAGGGTTTGCAGATCAACTTCAGATTCGGAAAATCTGTTGCTTTAGTATGCACATATGTATGTACATAGTATATAGAAATTATTTAGTCTATGGCGGGTCTATGTTTTGAGGTTGTAATCCTATGTTATTTTCGTATCTTATATTAGTCTAACGACTAGTGCCTTGTCATACAAGGTGGTACGGGATTGAGTTTTATTTGCATTAAAACCAATTGAATTTGCTCCTCCCTTATTGATACTCACGGGTAGATTTTGTGAGGATACTTTCGTCATCGAAACTAGAATCTTGATATTTGTGGGCTCTAATAGATCAGTCAAATGAACATTATGTCTTCTCCATATGACTAAACTATTAGAGTCTTAGTCGGAATCGCTAAGAATCTAAAAATATGTTTGCAAAAAGATAATCTTTAATGTGACTAATGGTCTTTCATTATGGTGGAGTGATTGAAGTTGTTGCTTGTCACTTTAGCCATTGACAAAATGGGACGACAGCCAAGAGATAATTTTTTTTAGCAGTTACAATATTTAGATTGAAATCTGACACGCAACTTAACGAAGCTATTTCCCCTTCACTGTGCTTCACTGTGCTAGGTTGTAGCGCAAAAGAAGCTTATAGCTTCTGAAAGCTTCTTTTCAAGCGCAATTAAGTGGTGAACATTGAAATCGCGGGCTAGATTTTCGGTTAGATAGTGAAATAATTTTGCTGGTCAGTGACCATTAGAAGATACCACTCTCCTATGACAAGTTTTAGCAAAAGAACATCAAAGTCACCAGACTTCGCTGATTGCCTCCCTCTAACAAAATAAATCTTTTCTGTCAAATAAACACAATCCATCCTTAAATCTAAACTGAGTATGCAGTTCGTAGTCGACGTAATCACACATATGGATGATTGCTGAGGTTATTTCGAATGTTGTTAAGACTGGTATGATAGTGATAGTATTTGTTTCTTTTCCAGTATGTGCGTTTTAATGAAATGGCCCCTGACTACATACATAAGTAAGCACGAATTGAGATCGCCATCTTTAGATCAGTCTTGAATCAAGCCCTGTAATAAATTTTTATATTTCGCATTTAAAAATTGAGAAATTGTAGTACATAGTTACGAGTATAAGAAACATAACTATATACCATCCCAAATCATCAGTTCATATCCCTCACCCTAGGATTTCTGGGTTTGCAGCCTTGTAGGATTTACATCTGGCCATTATCGCTTCAACTTTCTTCCAGATGTCCAGAAGTGGTAGAAATTGGATTTTGGATTTTGTCGGACACTCCAGCGCCGACCGCTTCTTTACCCTGGTAGACTACGTTTACAAAATTGTGGCAAGGATTTGATTAGGGAAACAGTAGGTTACCTTCACAATTTTATTATTGATAATACATATTTATTTCACTTACCTACTGTACATACTTATTTAAGATGGCAGAGGGGACCTTCGTTTCAACCAACAAATTTCTTCAGAAAATATCCTTTTCCAGCTATTCCTGCCAGTCACAAGCGAGATCTTTCTCAGCTACGTTGTTCGTCTGCTTGCATACTGTAACAATTTTAGATGCAAGTTTTTCTGATTAGATCTTGTTATCAATTATTGTTCGATTTCTCCTTCACTCTACATTTAGACAAACAGAACGAAGAAACGCTTTCCTTTCAATTTAGTCAAGTCACTTCTGTGCTAGTGCTATGTAGTAGGACTAGGATGGTGGGGGTTTTAGATAAGGTTTCCTTAGTGTGTGAGCTTAAGCCAGAGCTGTAAAGTACTGAAGTACATTTGTACTGCAGTACTGTGTAAGTACCCAGTACTTTGTACTTGTACTTGGAAAAAAAAAGTACAACGTACTCGGTATTTGAAAATCACCAAGTACAAGTACTTTCTCAAGTACTTTCTAATAAGTACATTTCCTGTGTACTGCAGTATTGCCCAGTACATTTGCAAGTACATTTCAAGTACTTCTTAAGTACAAGTCCATCTTAATACTTTGAGTCGCGAATCGAATTTGTATTTATGTATGTATTTTAATCTAAACCTATTTTTTTGCCTTAATTAGCAGAGGGTGCTTTCAGTGAAACTAGGAATATGTACTCCTTTTTTTATTTTATTTTATTTTCTTAAGGTGTCAGTGATTTGATAAAAGACGAATTTGCCTTTAATAACACAAGTTGTTCGGAATGTTGGTCCGCTGCAGACTGCCTTGCAGAGTAAAGGTAATGAGGGTAGATAGTTATAAAGATGATCTTGACATACCTAGAACAACAACCATGCTTTGGTTCTCGGTGTTAAGCTAGCTGTCATTTCATTTCATTTTCAAAGCAATTTTTATTAGGTAATTCAATATTTCTTACATGCTAGACAAAAACGCTTAAAACTAGCTTAACTAACTTAACTATGTATTGTAACTCTAACTTACTGACCCTATGCGGGTGCTCTAAGCTAAACCTAACGATTAAAACTATGTCTTTCGACGTCTACGAACTAGGCTTATTTTAAAATTAACTTAACGAAGTAAGGACTAAGAAAATTTATTTTAAAAAACTTAGTAAATGAACATTTTTTTGAGTTTGCTTAAAATTAATTTAAAATAGTCCTAAATCTAACCTACAAGCTACCTTAAATAAACCTTAAAAACTATCTTAATCTAAAATACGTAATTTACGTAAAATTTTTTTTTTTTTTGAGCAGTGCTGGGTTTTTTTTTTTTTTTTTTTTTGTTCTCAAAGTGCTGTGAAAATTTTATTTTATTTTAATTTTTATTTTTTTTTTTTTATTTTTTTTTTTATTTTTTTTTTTATTTTTTATAAAACTAAACTTAACCTACCCTAAACTATGTAAGTCGGCCATAGTAAAAAGGCCAACTTTGCCCATTGAAAAGGCTACGCCGGATCGAATGGAACCGACGAAGGAGTTTCCTCTTCGTCCCCTAACCACCAGAATTTCTGGCGCTGCCGTTCAATATCGCGCAAATCGCGACCTGATACCGATCTACTGTACCGGAGACGCTCCGGAATGCTGTGTGTGACGTGTCGGTTGTAGGTTAGTCTCCTATCCGCAGCTGTCCGGGCAACATGGAAGATTAGCGGCACCGCTAACAACCATATGCGAGCATGGGCCTAATAAGGGCCATGTAGCAGATTACCTTCACTCTCGCATCAAGTTGGCTGCTATAAAACAGTCTCTTTGTGAGAGCGAAAGCCGCTTTGGCTCTGGCCAGAGCAGCATCTATATGTTTGTTAAAATATAGATACTGGTCTAGCCAGAGCCCAAGGTATCTGACTACATTTCGACACGCTAATGGTTGCCCGTGCTGTCCCACGATCGAAAACTTTTGCCAATTCTTTAGGACGTCGTTATCTGGGGCCTCTGCGGATACCAGAAAGAATTGGCAAAAGTTTTCGATCGAGTTGATTTTCAACTTCCAGTCGTCGCAATATCGCTTGATCTTATCGAAGTCACGCTGCAAGAGTATTGCAATGACCTCGATCTTTGGACCTGATCTGTACGCTATCAAGTCGTCTGCGTACGCTATAGCATGGTGAAGAGATCCTACAAGATCGCTTGTGTAAATGTTAAAGAGGATCGGCGAATTTACCGCACCCTGTTGCAGACCATTTTTAATATCAAAAGTACCAACAGAAGTCACATTGCCATTTTTCACAATGAACTGTCTACCGGTGAGCATATTACAAAACATGTATAGCAGTGGTTTACTTATGCCCAGCCTACTCAACTTGTAGAAGAGACCTTCTAGCCATACGGTATCGAAGGCCTTCTCCAAGTCAACCAGGCAGGCACCCGTGCATTGTTTCTTGCTTTTGTTCCATTGGATATCCGACACCAGTTTAGACGCGGCATGTATAGTATCATGCCCCGCCTTAAAACCGAATTGGTTATCCGGAACAATGTGCATGTCCTCAACCGACTTAGACAGCGCTCTATTGATCACTTTTTCGAATACCTTGCTGATATTCGGAAGGAGACTTATCGACCGGAGATTTGCCGGATTGGAAGTATCCTTACCCCTTTTGGGAATAGGATGTACCACCGCTGTCTTCCAATGCGCCGGATAATGTGCATTATTCAGCGCATTGTTAAACAGGATGGTGTAAATGTTTACCGCTTCTAGAGGGAGGTGTCGAAGCACAATGTTAGACACTCCGTCGATACCCACGGATTTCTTCCTTCTCAATGATTCGAAGATCGCTTGGAGTTCTTTCTTCGATATGAACGGGGGATGTACCACCTCATCGGCGATGACATTGTTTGCCATATTATCGTCATTGAACTCGGTGAAGCCGATGTTCTCTGATCGCCAGTGTTCTATATAATTTCGAAGATAGAAGTTGTGCACAAGGACTCGATTCTCCAGGTCGTGGTTCGGGCAAATGCTATCATTCACCTTATACACTTCCTGGAAAGTCGCTCCTATAGCCTCTACCTTCTCCTGCGGATCTTCGATCACAAAGAAATTGTCATCACAGACTGCGTTCCCTGGATCTATGCCTGCTGTTATAAGTATTTGTTCGTTGTTCGTCGGGGGATCTTGAGACACGGCAGGTCGTTTTGATTATTCCTCCGAAATATTTTATTTATTTGCGGGAACATACTCGGGTTGTTGGATTTTACAGCCCGAATTTTGTTGTTCCAATGCAAGTTTACAGAAAGTCTGTAATTTTCTTTAATCAACATTTGGAGATTTTTAATCAACGACTTGAGTGTCCTGACCTCCGAGTTTTGTCTGTCAGTAAACCGTCTGTACAAGGTTTTTAATCTTGAGAGAAGTCTACTTTTTTGTAAGTGAAGTGCGTCAATTGTTGCATTGCGGTATACGTCTACGTTGTCAGTTTGTTGATACCGAGGTATTGTTCTGTCCATCGTTTGTTTAATTGTCTCGTCCATTCGTTGTAGGTATCTGTCGATCTCCTCATTTGACAGATTCCTATTGGACGGTGGGTAGAGCGAGTTCGAGGAGAGTGCTCTTGTCAATACTCTGGAGAAGCGTGTCCAGCGCGTCCTACTGTAATTGTAGGGGTACGTTTGGACAAACTCCTCCAACTCCGCAATCTCGTTGGGAATTGTAATTTCGGCACTGAGTCCGCAATGGTCACTGTCATACACAAATGTGTGTAGGCAGTTTCTCGTTTGTCGGTTCGTGTTGGTCAGTTGTAACTGTACGTCGAACAGAAGAAGATCCAGATAGGAGCCGCCTCTAGGATACGACGGACTATCAGTTGCTTTCAAATCGAGTCTATACTCGACATTGTGCAGACCCCACCAATTGAATAGTAGGTTCCCCCTAGAATTAGGTATATTATTTCCCCAATCACTGTGCTTGGCATTTAAATCTCCGGCCAAAATGAAATAGTTCTCTTCCGATTCCAGCCTTAGACATCGAAAAAGTGTCTCGAGCTCTGTTATAAATGAAGTGGTTTGAGTAGTTCCAGAAGCGTAAACCGCGACCACGTACAACCTCTTTCCACTATGGAGGGGGATGCACACGATACACGCTTCCAGCTCCTGGGACCTCCGCACTTCACCGCTGTACACAGCCTTGTAACTCAAATCTTTCCTAATGAAGATCGCAACACCTCCCCCTTGAATGGAGTTAGGTCGGTCTCTTCTTATAATATTATATTTATTGTGCCATAGTTTGTACTTCTGGGATAGCTTGGTTTCGCTAGCCAAAAGTACGTCTGGGCTTTGGTCTTCTAACAACTTAAAAAGTACGGTTCTTCGCTCGATCCTTATCAGTGAATTTACATTCACCGCAAGGATCTTTAAGGGTTTCTCCGCCATCGTACCCATTACGACTGGTGGTGCGCTAAGCCCGGCAGAAATGCGTAGATCTGGTCCACCCGTTTCGCCTGCAATTCTAACTGACGCTGCAGCTGGCTCATTTGCCCTTGAATTGAGAGCAAAATCGCCAGCAGGTCCGGCTGTGCCTCAGGTGCTTTAGGCACTGGGGCCTGTGCAGCAACCTTTGGCTGTTGTTGTACCGTATTTCCCCGGCCTGACCCCATTTGGGCGTAGGTCCATTGGGGAGTGACGGCTGGTGTTTGAGTAGAAGCGGGTGGACGCTTCACTTCGACTTTCTGCTGACGAGCTAAATTTACTTTTTTTATGTATTGAAACTTAGGACAACCGCGATAGTTTGCAGTGTGTCCCGAGTTTCCACATAATGCACCCGAGAGTTGGGCCCTATCTGCTACCCTATCCTGACCTAGAGAACACTCTTCTGCTTTGTGGTTCTTTCCACACTTTACGCATCGAGGCTGCATTTCGCAGTTCGACGCGGCGTGCCCGAACCTTTGGCAGCGAACACATTGCAAAATGTTTTCGCTCCTCTTTACTCTTTCCCAGGTTACAATCTGGTAGTCCAGGACATTGATACTCCTTAGACTATCCAGTTTGCTATTGGGTGATAGCTGTACCAGGAAGAACGGTAGCTTTCGCTTCTCCCTTTTTGCCCTAGCTGTGGTGAACGGCTTGACTCCCACAAACTCAAGACCGTCACACTCCTTCTCTTTCAGCATTTTAAGGAGCTCCTCCGGTTCGATGGACGAATCCAACCCCCTCAGCAGCATTGTTTGCAACTTTTTCCCCTTCGGGGTGAAGGAGAAGAACTCGGTCGTCGATTCCTTCAGGAGATTCTTAATTTTTTTGTACTGATCCACTGTGTTGCAGTGGATAGCATGCCTATCTTCGTTTATACGTTTAATAAAAAAATTATTGCCTATGGCCGACTTACATAGTTCAATTGTATCCTTCAGCTCAATTTTGAAAGTGTTGATCGGAGGGACCTTTCTATTTTTGACCCCCTGTTGCTGTTGTTTCTGCTGCTGCTGTTTTTGCTGCTGCTGTTGTTGCTGCTGCTGTTGTTTCTGCTGCTGTTGCTTTTGCTGCTGCTGTTGTTGTTGTAGCTGCTGTTCCCCGTACTCACTATCGTGTGCCGGTCGATGACGCTGTTTCTTTTTTTCTGCTGCTGTTGTTGTCGACGGCGCCTCTACCCTCACTTCGCCCTGCAGCTTTTCAGTTGAAGCTGATAGGGAGAGGCGCTTAACCAAGTTAGGAGTTGGCCTCAGCTTCCTCCTCCTCTTTGTTGTCATTTCCGTAGCCGCTGTTGCTGAGCGGCTCTTATCGGTATCATCATCCGACGTAGCAATTGATTTTTGATCCGCTACTCCCGCTATGGGGAGCAGGGAACGGTCACTTTTGTCCATCGCCTGATCACAATTATTGTTTGTTTACACTTTATCTTATTATTATTATTTTTTTATAAAGAAAAAAAAACCACATTCACATTCCCCCGTCCATGGATTGAACCCGTGGCTTCTGGTCACGGTCCTCTTACGCACGCACTAGGCTAACTCGCCACTTGAAAAACTAATGTCTTTTCACTTACTTAAGCACTCACACGGGATTAAGTAGAAGCCGAAACACGTCTATCCTCAATGAAGGTCTGTGAACGACTGTGTTAAGCTAGCTGTACTAAGATAAACAGTCAAAGCTAAAGCTAGCTATACTAGTCCTCTATAGGTATGGGTAACATCGCCCGAGATATTTTTTTTTATTTTTTTGCACCAATCTTGTTTTTTAGGTTGAGTGACAGTCGGTCCAGAAACCAGGAATACCTATGTATTATATGAAGTGGTGTTGTTGTTGTCATATCACACCATAGACCAAAGGAATTGTACTTGAAATGTACTCGCAAATGTACTGGGCAGTATTGCAGTACACAGCAAATGTACTTACTTGAAAAAGTACTTGTACTTGGTGATTTTCAAATACCAAGTACGTTGTACTTTTTTTTCCAAGTACAAGTACAAGTACAAAGTACTGGGTAATTGACTGGTACCGGTACTTGAAAGTTTACAGCTTTGCTTTAGTGTAATTTTTTGGAAGACTCATGGTTGACGAATTTCATTCGCTACGTCAAAGTTGAAGTTGTCGATTTTAAATTTACGAGCGATTAAGCTACGGCTTGCTGCGTTCTTCCCATTATGTCGTTATCATCAGTACATGAAAGAAGTAGCACAGATATTTGGAAAATATTTTGCTTTGGCAGTTTTGTACAATCCTTTCACATATGAGTCGTCCACCTCTGGTGTTGTGTAAGTTATATTTTCTGATCATACTACCAAATAGTGCTTCATACGGTAGTGAAATAAATTCTCTAGATAATGGGGGATGAACTCTAAATGCGCCAACGGCAACCTTACCATCCCTAAATTGTTACTGCTATCCATTTCACCCAGCTCTTGTCCTAAAGGGGAATAACCAATTACCTTACCACACATAAATGAGCCGGAAAATCCACGGGCTACGATCAAAGTGTATGCTCCTGAAATGCACACATCTTGTACACTCTGGCTGATATTCAAAAACTAGCAACCGCCCGTTCGGAATATAAGACAATAAAATATGTACGCGTAGCAATGCGATCCAAGAGATACACTGTACTAGAAACGGACATTGATTACAGCTGCACATGTTATGGCGCAGAATCGTCATGGAAAATCGGCTGCGGCATGAAGAGCGATAGATGATCTACAGGTTGTGATCTGCATTGAAACCACATTCTACAACACGACCAATGCCGACGAGGCATTGAAAGAAATTTAAGACCATCTGGACTGGAGTATCATGGCATAATCGCACTGGGGAAGTTCAATGCCAAAACCAGGAAGGAAAGGCAAAAGTATGCCTGATGACTAAATTATTATTCACCCCATCGACTCCATATTTTAAGAACTACTAATCGCGAATCCATGTTGAATATCGTGTACCAAATACTATCGAGTGATCTATGTGAATGCTTAAAGCCTTTCTGCGCCACACTGATTGGCAGATCGACTAAACACATTTGCACACTAAGACCAATCTTACAAAAGAGCAATTAATTTCAATCCCAAACTCACCAGTTGTTCATTGGGTTCAATGCTGCATATGATAGCATTCATTGCCAAGAATTGCAAAATTTCTTCTCAGCATTGAAGTCACTAAGAATTAGTTAAAATTGCTATTTAGATTTTCATCAAGCATTCACTCACATGTCGAAGACTTAAGACTGTTTGCCTAAGCCTGCCTCTGATGAAAAGTTTGCATGCAAATAAGTGCATAAAAGGGTGCATATGCGAAATGAGTGAATACCATTGACCTATGGAATGAATATGGGTATAGTAAAGTTGTTCCACTCTTAAGAAACTTGACGAAGGAGTAGAAATACTTATGCTCTTAAAAAAAAACATAGGACTCTTACGCAAATTGCATCAGAATAGGAATCCACTGCCAATGGACTCCTACTTCATTTAACAACATTTTATTCAATTCTCGAAACTCTTTTATTGTGTATACAATTTTAACAAACACACTTATCCACAACCAATAGAATTAAGCTAACCAGACATTTTATTTTCAACAAAACCAATCAAAAAAATCTGATCCGACAGACAGCTGCATGCGAAATCCTAAGCCGACAGAGTTCAGAGCAGCAAGAGCAATCCAATTATTTTCCAATGCTACAAGAATCAAGATCTATGGCTTTGAACATAGACCGCCTGTGTTATTTTTCTACTCTTCGGCTTTCAGTATTCGTTCATCCATTGTTGGGGTGCAAAATTGGTACATAGAACGCACATGCGTCCTGTCTGAATACTCACGCATATTCACTTAACGTATGTGTAGTTTCATTGTTTCCATCAGATCTGTACATTGAATTTAATATCCTGTTAGAGAGTTGATACGAGAGGTAATCTACAAATAGAATCCCCTATAATAAAGAATATTTGAAAAAAAAAATGTGACCCACAGCACTTTTTCCTACCCCAGAGAATTTCAATTCACATTTCTCTCCCTGTTTTCGTTGTTCAAATTGAGAACAGGAGTAAATTTTTTTTGTTTAACACAATTAATGGGACAATAACCACATACTGCTCGAACTTAAACAGGCGTACATATGGTAATATTCAATTATAAAATGTTGTTTTACCATGTGCATAGTTGTAGTACTTTATGTAGATGTTTTGAAGAAGTTTCGAAAATTCTATAGCCTTCCTTAATCTTTGCAAGAAAAATAAGGAACGATATTTAACTGCATAAGATAACTTTCTGGAACTATCAGCCAAGTAAAGAAGCTTAAGTTTTTACGAAAGACTATATCGCCTTTTCCGGCCGTGGAACGCGGCGTTAAAACGCGCTCCGTTTGACGAGGCCTTAAGAAAGCCAAAAAGTCGCCTTATGTAGCCTTATGCTACAGCTACATATATTTGTATTATAACATAAGCCATAAGAACTTGCAACCATTTGAACAAATTCGAGCATTGCCAAGGAGCACATTTTAAAAGTTTCAATTTCATGTGCCATAAGTTTATATGCAAAGTTTTTGGAATGTTCAAAACCATTTTAAATTTTGCCACTAAACTGAAAATTTGCCGCTAATTTAAAAAAATATGTGTATGTATACGAATACGAGTATGTAAGCATATTTGAAAAAATCCATTCGCGTCGTTGGAATCATTTGTTCCACTAAACGTGTTTACTTTAACATTTAATAGAGCTCACATAATTTTTCCTTCAAAAGTCGAAAAATACGTACAAATGTATGTACTAGGTCGTTGATTTTAAATTTTCACTTTCATTTTAAGTCCAAACAAAATAGCTTCCGATTCCGTTCACTGCGTCTCTGATCACTTAAACTATATAATTAAGTCTGGTTGGAAGTAGAAGGGATTGTGACATATATTTAGACCTAGTTCCAAATTCCATTGTTAAATAAGTTCTTTTAAAAAGCCTACTTGGAATCTGAAGATTTTGATAATATGCTTTGATTTGCCTTAGATTATAGACAAGTGTGTCTGAAAAAATCAAAATCGATTGAAAAGGTGGTAAGGTATGGTTAGCATCATATTTAGTAAGAGGCATTTACCAATGTTCCCTTTACTACAGGGGCCTCACAGTCTATATTCATGTTTAAGAATTCTACGAAATAATTACCTAACTTAAGATTCATGCCAAGTCTTCTCTGAAATAAGTCTTTAACTTAGTTATGGTGAAGTTAACTTGTTCTGTTCACTCTCTATGATCCTATTTCAATGTAATTTTGAAATAAATGTGCTTCTCAGAAAAACAGTCTCTGTAGCCATTTTATACTTCTATCATTTAAATGTAAAAGTTTCTACGAATATTTGTAAGCATGCTTTAGGAAACAAAGGAAGTTCCTCACAACATCAAAGCTCATATATTTCATCTTAGAAGAATGTGGTATTTTTTTCGAAAGAAGCTGGATACGGCAGCACCGCAGGCGGGTTTGCTCAAGGACTAAAAGCTATTACCGAAAGGCCAAACGGACTAATACAACAAAATTCATGATCAGAAATCAAATAAAATTTTTATTATAACAACTCCAAAGTTCAAGTGCTCTGCTCTAAAATTCATGAACTAAGCGAGCTATTTGGGACTCAGGTGCTGTCTAACCTACTACTTGAAAACATCGAACTCTCGCATTAAATTCTCATCTTTAGCCCTTGACTCATTAATGACGGGAAACAGACTTCTGTCTTTATTCATAATTCTACTATGGTAGATATTCTTAACTGGGCATCATAGTCAATAAATGTAAAATTCTTCTTTTTTTAAGTTATATATTGAAACAATTTAATTCTCTTACAGTCGATAGGTCATACAAACCCCTAGTAAGATAAGACCATTGTAAGAGAAGAAAGGTTACGTCAGCGGAAAGCACTACTGCTGAAGTTAATTCATCGCACCAAGCTCGTCAGTGTTGAGCTACCCAGAATTAAGAGCCTTCACCTCAAACCCTTAGAAGGAACAAAGGTTCCACCCTTGGAATAAATGCAATTAGTGGTACCAGAAATGAAGTAAGTTACCAAATTATGGTGCAAAAAAAGTGGTCTGGACCATCATTTTTCTCATACAAATGAAAAAGGAGTCTCCAATTTGGTGTTTGCCTCCAGTTGCGGCTGACAAAAACCGAGCTGGGTGGAGAGCTTTGTTACTTTCCGCTGACTTTATATTTAACATTCTGCCAAGTTATGTCAAGATTGGTCAAATGGTGGTAAAAGCTCTAATCTACCCTAATGAAATTGTCGTACTCTCCAGTTCCAAATAAATATGTGTACTTAAACGCAATTTCATTCTTTGAAACTTAAGAACCAACCAGGTATTCGGTACTCGTAAGTATTTGGAACAGTTGGAATGGTGCAGTAATTTTTTTAAACACTTGTTCAAACGTATATACCATGACAGCTTTAATGTCGATCCAGATCTTCTCCATATTTACTTAAGGGACCTGAAAGCCAATGAAGATAATATCATTAAGGTGATGCATACATAAAATAAAAATCTTCGAAAACAAATAGTGAAATTTGAATTTAAAGCTAATCCAACTCTTTTCAGACACACGTACGATCTTGCTTCCACCCACAATACCGTCTTAGACCTGTCAATTCGTAAAACCAACAAAGTAGATTATATGAATCTGCTAAAATGTTGATCTGGAAACTAGACATGTATTACGTATATTTTAGGTGAGATCTAAGGTGGTATACTTTAACCAAAATTACAATATATTTTTTTCATTAACTACAATAATGTTGCATATCTTATTGCAGTTGAGTACATAGGTATTTTACATTTTAAAGTCTAATAATAATCCTCATTAGATATTGTGTCTGCACATTGCTACACTTGTAATAACTTTATCAATTTCTAGAATAAATCTTGAATATATGTATGCATGTGTGTGTATGTTATTGTCTTGCTACAAAAATCTAGGAAAAAAAGGAAAATCGAGATTTACGTACGCGCCACTTATTTCTTATGTTCTTTCTTTTTTTTTTTTAAAAATAAATGTATTGCATAGAATTATGATATTCAACTGATATTGAACCAAAAAAAATTGAAAAAAAGAAAATTTAACATTGAAAACGATTTAATACCTATTTCATTTCTTTTGCGCTGAACGGAGCCATTGTGTCAATTTCAGGTTAAGCAGTTTGTTTGTTTCCTTCGATTTAAATTAAAATCTTGTTCGTCGATAATTGTCTTTCCGTAAAAAACGTGTTTTTACCCGCAAAAAAAATGTATACTTATTTATCCGATTTACAAATCCGTCAGAAGTTTCCGATTGTGTTTAACTGTAAAGAATTGTATTCTCCTTTTTCAAGTCCATCAATGCCGTGTAATATGCTTAAGTTGCTTGTGTTTCTACTGCAAACATCTTTTCTAAATAGTTTTTCCATAAAAGAAGGTAGTTTTTCTTGTTCTGCAATAAATATTTCCACAGAATAGTGTGCTTTTTCTTTCAAGTGAAAATCTTCCGGTTTCAACTAGTAAAAGTACCGTAACTCGTGTGGTTGGTACTGACGGATCACCAATTTTGTTTAGCCGTTAAATTTGAATTTCAAATACATTCGAGATTTTTTTACTGAACTTATTTTTTCTGCGAGTTGTAACGTGTATTTATTCAGGTTTTTTTTATATTGACTCTCTCCTGAAAAAACTATATCGGAAACGATGGCAAAAGTGTTTGTACTTAATATTCGCGGCACTAAAATTTGGACGCCCACTTTGTTCAACAAACTGCGACAACTACAAATATGTGGCGCCACAAACCGTATGTGGTCCAGAGCCTAGCTTCTCGCGACCATTCGTGTTGTACGTTCTAGATTTGCGTTTTTTCTACTATAATATCGCATATTTATCTCTATTACCCGTATCGATAATTAGATATGGTCTTCCAAATACTTTCTGAAATAATTTCATTCAGTTAGGTTTTGAGTACTGGCTGTTTAAGTTTAACACAATTTTATCACCAAGTGTGAGTATTACGAAGAGTTATCTGAGTCAAGATCTGACCGTTATTCTAATGTTTTTCCCTGATATTAAAAACTTTCCTTATAAAACGTTCATTTTACAACTTATTTGATTAAGCCATATTCCATGACCAGCTTCTTCATCAAACTTACTTTGTGGTTCCTCTTAAAATACAATCAAAAGAAATTTAAATTTAGAATATTCAATTACCTTTATATTCAGTAGCAGATGTCCAAAGACCGGCTCAAAATGGCAGCTCTTAAGAAAACTGTTCGGCGTATTATAATTCAGAGTCAGACATATAATATCCTAGTAAAATTAACAATGTAAACGAGAAAAGAATACATACCTCCTCGATTTATTATACCCACAAATATTTCGAACGTAACCACATAACGTCCCATGTTATGCAAAGCTGGCAGGATCATTATCCGTTTGGTTGAAGCTATTCATTTTTTTTTTTTTTTTCATGAAAATCACATTTCTATTAAAGAATCACTCCACGGATCGACCCTATTACGTGGTACAGTTTTGTGGGTAGATAAAACGGATTTTGCTTACCCCTGAGACGGTGGGGTGATGGCGGCTGTTGGCAATACAATGGATTTGTTTTTTGTTGTAATGTTTATGACATTTGAGGTTGTCCTTTGGGGTGGTCCAGTTTAGGTTTTACGAATTTCACATGAAATTTACGAGCAATTCTCAAGCTTCGGACAATGGTTAATTGCCTAAACCAGATATGAGGTATAAAACCGTTAAACCGGTATCTTTTAGAGAATGAAAAGAAGTCCTGGGATGAAAGTCCTAAGAAGCTGTCCCAGTTGATAGTTCAGGGTCAGTTTGCCCACTGTCTGATATCTTATCCAACAGGACTCTGGGAATCAATAGAATAGAACAATAGTAAAATGATAAAAAACTGGAATCAGCATGTAGGAATTTGTATATTTCAAGCGGATGTTTCTGATCCCATTGAAATAGAGTATGGTACTTTGATCTATTATCCAAGTTGCCCATCTGCTCTATATTATTGTTTGCTATTGAAGGAAAAAGTATAAAATCCGGATCGCCGTTAGGGTGTAAGATAATTTTCTAATGGCAGAGGTGAAAAACTTGTTTTCAGGATACTGGACTGGACGGTTAACTGAACTGTACTCAAACGGTTGGAGGGTCTTCATTATGTTTAAATTTAGCTGATGCAAACATTGCTACAATGATCATGGCAATCTCATTTAAAAAAAATTAAATACTTTTCCTCTCCTTGGAGTACCTAAGAACAACATACTGTTAAAGTAAAAAAGAAACAAGCTTTGAAGTAGAAAATGTAAGACAAATTTAATGCTGTACAAATAATTGCAATCAATCGTGTATCTAAACCCTTTATCCTACCCCAAGTCAATAATTCGCAAATCTATTCTCCAAATATCTATCATGACAGATGG
Source organism: Blera fallax (assembly GCA_946965025.1). Lineage (NCBI taxonomy): Eukaryota > Metazoa > Arthropoda > Insecta > Diptera > Syrphidae > Blera > Blera fallax. Next base: position 21,395,468 of record OX337248.1, on the reverse strand, counting down.
TCCGTCCATAAATTTATTCCAGGTATTCTAATTTGACGGTTTAGTATTTCTATTTATCATATTATATCAAGCGAAAAATGAAAATAAAAATTGCATATACCTAATTTAGATGAGTTATTTCTGTTGTGTGGTCTGTACTAATAGAAAGACATCTTTTTTATATATAATAGTACTTTATTATATGAAAGACTAAAGAAAACTAAAACTAAACTAAATATTAATGTAACAATTATAGGATAGATTATAATATGTGTAGGTATATAATATAAGTATGTATGTGTAAGTATAAACTATGGACATAATACATAGTACAGTAGTGTATGTGTTTGGTATAATGCTATACTTGAAAATCATACTTTGTACAACATCTCCCTTTATATTCAGATATTTAATATAATTTTCAATTTCATTCATAATTTAAATTTAAATTTTCTTTATATTGATGAATTCAAAGAAGAGAAAATGTCATTATACATATATGAGATCATCTTCATGAGTAAATTGAATTCCCGGCACTACCTGTCTACCATATCGTTTAACATAACTTGACGCTGATTCTATTTTTTGTTCACAGCTATACTCTTTTTCTAAATCAGATGTTTTAATTCCTTCTTCTTTTCCTAAATCTTGGTTAGTCGTTATAATTTCGGAACAGGGTGATTCTAAGATATATTGCCTATTACAACGATATTGAGAACCATCTGTTTTTGCTCTTTACACTGTGATAGAATTGTACCAGGTTGCCAATTTAAAGAAGTTGTTTTCTTATAATAAACTTGCTGATCTTTTTCAAAGGTGGTAAGGACTTGGTACTTTTATTATAATAAGAAATAGTTTTCTTTTGTTGCTCTCTAAGTTTTTCACTGTATTCCTTAATATCAACTTGCATTGGTTTTAAATTATTTGATAATACAGGTAACTTGGTTCGTAACTGACGGGACATTAGCAACTCAGAAGGCGAATTCAAATTTCCTTTCCGTGTAGTCCTGTAATGTAAAAGAGCGATATATGGATCCGAGTTAGTTTGAAGACATTTGTAAAGAAGTCTCTTGATAGTCTGAATAGAGCGGTTTGCTAACCCATTCGACCTTGGGAAGTACGGACTGGAGGTAATATGTTCTATTTCCCAACTACAAGCAAATTGTTTAAACTCCTCTGAGTTAAAGGGTGGTCCATTGTCGCTAATTATAATTTGCGGAATCCCATGTCGGGAAAAGATTGACTTTAAGTGCGTAATAACGATATTACTAGAATAACTTTAATTTAAGTGTGCTATCTCAATATATTTTGAAAAATAGTCGACTACAAGGCGGTACATGCTTTTGTTAAATTCAAACAAATCCATTCCGACCTTAAACCATGGAATTGCAACGACTGAGTGCATTTGTGATCGATGACGAATTGCTTACAATATTTGATATATCGTGATATATATTAGGCCAATAAATTGACAAAATTGGACAAAATTAAATCATTTTTAGTCTCACGACGAATCTCTTCTCCTTTAGACTTCCTCATCGAAATAGGAAGAGAGGACATTATTAAATTACAATGCAAGCTTATATCATTGTCGAAGGCCGTCAATGTTTCTCGAGGTAAGGCTGCACGGGACAAGGTATCGGCCACATACATATATTTGCCTGGTTTAAAAATAACTTTTAAATCATAATTGAGGAGCCTAAACATAAACCGCTGCAACCATGCAGGCACTTTATGCAAGACCTTATCAAAAAGGGGGACCAATGATTTATGATCTGTTTCGACCACTGTAGTTTTCCCCTATAAAAATGAGTGGAATTTAGTGCAACCAAATAGTATGGCAAATAGCTCTTTTTCTATTTGGGCATAGTTTTGCTGTGACGATGTTAGAGTTGCTGATGCATAAGCTATTGGTCTAGTCCCATGCGAAATTACTGCACCGACTGCACTTTTCGATGCGTCTACTGAAAGTGTTAAAGGTTTGTTTGTATCGAAATATGTTAGTATGGAATCATTTGAAATTAAATATTTTAATCTTATAAATTCTTTTTCGTGATCTTCGGATCAGTGCCATTGTATTTCTTTCTTTAATAGATTACGTAGATTTGCATTCTCGACAGACAGATCTTTAACAAAAGAGCCTAAGTAATTAACCATACCTAAAAAACGTTGCAAATCAGACATGCACTTTGGTCTAGGCATTGCACATATCGCATCAATTTTTGACTTGTCTGGACTGATACCATTTTCACTAAATATATGCCCAATAAAAGTGACCTCATTCTGAAAAAATCTTGATTTTGTTTTATTAAATTTTTAAACCAATGTCCTTAGCTCTCTGTAAAACTTGTTTCAAAATCTGATCGTGCTCTGCTCTAGTTGACGTGTATATTAAAAAATCATCAATATCAACAATAAGATTAGGAATATCTGAAAAATGTTTAACCATTTCACAATGAAAAATTTCGGGAGTAACGCTGATACCGAATGGTAGCCGCAAGAACCGAAATCTACCAAATGGAGTGTTAAAAGTACACAATTTTGACGATTCCTCATCTAGTTGTATTACCCAAAAACCAGAATTAGCATCGAGTACACTAAAATATTTTGCGCCACATAGCTTAGCTTTGCAGTCTTCAATATTTGGGAATGGGTAATGTGGATGTAATGTAGCTTTGTTTAAGTTACGTGGATCAAGACACAACCGTAGTTGACCATTTGATTTTCGGACTAAAACAATTGAAGTGACCACTCCGTTGGTTCAGTAATTTGTTTTATCACATTTAACTCTTGCAAACGGTTTAATTCACTCTTCAATAATGGCTTTAGGCTAAACGGAATCTTTCGCGGACTTTCAACAACCGGAATGACGTCACATTTAAGTTGTAAATGACACTTGCCCTTTAAGCAACCTAAACCATCAAACACTTTATCTTTATAATTTGATACAAAACTGGGAATAATATTATTTATATTTTGTTCATACTTATTTCTTACAGAATTTACACTTACATAACCTTCATTCATTCTCTTAATCAAACCCATTTCCATGCAAGTTTGTAATCCCAAAATTTTTCTGCAATTAATATTGACAACTATGAATTTCACCAGATAACTTTTCTTATTGTACACACAATCGAGTATGCAATGACCAAGTGAATTAATAGTTTACCCGGTAAATGTTATTGATTTGTCCGCGTTCGGCTCGAGATGATCTTTCGAAATTCCAAGTAGATTAAACTGTTTAACAGACATCACATTCAAGTGGTCTTTGCCTTTGCATTGATAGCAAATAATGCCAATTGCAGGGCAAGTGTATTTATGCTTTTGGCCACATTTTCTGCCAGACTATTATTGTGGGCGACTGATGAGGATGACGACGATGACGGGACTTTTGGAAATTGATGACGTGAATAGCGGGCTGATGACTGTTGGTATGAGTTAGGATGATGTAAAGACTGTACATGTGATGACGCCGACGACGCATGCTGGTATTTGTTTGACTTTGACAAATTTCGATGGTAACCTTGACTTGAACTTGAACTTTTTCTTTGTGTTGTACCAATGAAACTATTATTTGATTGTAGCTGTTGTTGTAACTGTTGAACGTGTTCTTTGTTTAATTCCATACTCCTTGAAATTTCGATTCGATTATCAAGGGATATTTTTCCTTCGTTGAGCAATTTTTCTTTCAGGTGACCCAACTTATTATTAAGACCGCAAATGAATATGTCACGAACTAAATCTTCATGTAGAGTATAGAGTATTCACAACTTAGGCCTAAATTTTTGAGTACTGTGCTAAATTCATCTATAGACTCATCTGGACCCTGTCTTCTGGAGAAAAAAGTGTACCTCTCCATGACGATGTTCACTTTAGGAGGAAAGTATGCGTCGAATTCCTTAATAATTTGGTTGTAGGTTATGGTGTCCAGGTCCTTGTTAAATGAATTGAAAAAATTCAATGATTCTGGATCCATATAATGAAGAAGAAGTGCGACTTTCCTTTGATCATCCTGACTTTCGAGGTTAGATGCACGCATGTAGATTTTGAATAAGTTCAACCAATTTTTTCCATGTGACTGGCAAATTTGTACTTTTAAGATTTAATGGCAAAACTGGTACAATCGGTGCCATTGACGAATTTGTCTGCACTGAATCGCTTTTAATATCACTTTTTGGTGGCATTGATTACGAGTAAATTAAAAATTAAATATAAATCGCGATTACTTTGACTTTACTTGAAATACATCTGACACCATGTTGTGTGGTCTGTACTAATAGAAAGACATCTTTTTTATATATAATAGTACTTTATTATATGAAAGACTAAAGAAGACTAAAACTAAACTTAATATTAATGTAACAATTATAGGATAGATTATAATATGTGTAGGTATATAATATAAGTATGTATGTGTAAGTATAAACTATGGACATAATACATAGTACAGTAGAGTATGTGTTTGGTATAATGTTATACTTGAAAATCATACTTTATACAACAATTTCCAAAACACTCGCTACATCCCTTAAACTCGCCTGCTGTTGATCATCATCAACAGCCCTCGGTGTAAGCCTGTTTCGAAAGATTAACACTTGGGTATACCTGTTGATTAGGGCCTTTTCGCGAATTTTTGTTTTGTGATCTGTTGAAATTGTCGTTAAGAAGGAAGGATGTTAGGCTTGTGCAGTTGATAAATCTTCCCCATATTTAGGCAGATATAGGCCGTTTGCGACGGTGTGTATTAGATAAAAACAGTTTTTAAAAAAGTTTTCCAGAAATTGTTTCACGTACCTATTCCTTTTTGCAGGAAGACCGGAACTATATCTGCATCCGGCTTTTTCTACTTCGATAATGTATTGAGTGGTTGTCTCCGCTCAGGCAGAGATACACGTAGGCCTGAAACAAAATCCATTGCAAAAGAATTTCCATAATGCTTTGTGCTTTCAGTATCATTAATTTTCGTGCATTTCGTTTCCATTCGAGAAAGACTGACGTCCTGTGAGACTATTCGCAAAGTGGGTGCCTGTATAACTCCACGGTCTCTGCCGTAGAATGTTTTTGAATGACTCCCTCTTAGGTGATCTGGTGAGCTTTTTAAGCTGTTCTCTATTGTTTTTGTGAAATTCTCAATCTGCTTCATCGCTGGTTGGAATTATTCTGCTGCAGTATGTGTTTTTTTTCCCCCTAGTTTGGTGTTTGTTTAGCCGATCTTGGCATCGGTTTTAGTGGGCAGGTACCTTCAACTGATAACATGATACTCTTCTGTACTCTAATGACTTCTTTATTAAGGATTTCTACAAGGGTGGATATGGAAATTCAAATAGGAATGGAAATAGTTTCAATTCAATTCGCGCGCGCCAAAGGGGGTGTGAATACCCTTATGCTGATTATTCAGGGCAAGGGCGTTTGGAAAAAGGGGAAAGAAGAACAGAGGAGATACCGGTGCACGTTGGCTTTGAATGTTTGAATGTTGTAGCGATGAGGAAATACAGAGCCTGGAAGATCATTCCACACACGTGTCGTTCGGCTTATGAACGAATACCTATATTTGACAGTACGTCCGAATTTGGGTGAACTGATATGCATTCGAGGCGTGACGCGTATTGCGGGTGAAATTTTGATGGGGAGGAATGCAAGTGGCTAATTTGTTGTAACATTTTTTGTGGAATAAACGATAAAATAGGGAAAGACAAGAGACATTTCGGCGATGCTCTAGTGAGTCTATGGAGCTCACAATGTGTCTATCACCTATTAGTTTTATCGCGCGGTTCTGAACCCTATCTAGAATGTGCAAAACGGTCTTGGGTGCACCAGACCAGATATGGGCGTTGTATTCCATCTTTGGGCGGATGAATGCTTTATGCATATATTGAGGCCAGATCAGACGGGGTGAGTAGAGGAGATAGCAAGAAGCCAAGCTAAATTTCTGAACCGAACAGTTTGAGCTAATCGCCATTAGCTCATCAGTGCTTTCCTGTGAGATGAAAACAATTTTAATATAATTTTGTACCATTAAGCACGTCTTGCTCTAACCGGTTTTGGCTTTGAGTTTTGACCTCCATCCAATTTCTTTGCTGTTTATCCACAATGGCCGCCTGTCTGTCCCTACTCCACTTATTTTTCAATTTTGATTTTATTTTTTTTCAATACTGAATTTCCTAAGGTATTTCTCTAGAATGCGTATCAAAAAAGGGATGTTAAATATCCGGACGTATCGAAATCCGGATAATGTAAAAATAAACCGGAAGTATACAAATCTGAAAGAATCTATCTACGTATGGAAGGGTTGATATAAGATACTGAACAAGACGGGTATAATGCAGATAAAAGTGAGGACAATATTCCTGAAGGTGGTGTAGCATCCGGTATTGAATAATGGAGAAATTGATGCAGATATTTGTGTAGGTGAAAAAAAAGTAGTGATGATGATGAAGTTGATTTGGTGGCTTCACCGTCAATGAAATTATTTACAAAATTAATAAGAACTTTCGCGAGATCAGGTTCGCCTGCTCAGTGCATTAGATCTTTTTATCTCATTTAATATAAGTTTGAAGATTATTAGTAGCCTTGACTTAATTACTATAATATCCAAAACCTTACCAGCTGCCTGACTGCCGATGTACATGTACAATAATTGCTTTTCCGAAGTTATTTTAGCCATAATGGTTTAGTAACTGTATATTCGATTCAAAAAACACTCCAGTTGTTGTTAATACTAAAGGATCAGATTCACCCTGAACTCCAGCTCTTAATCCATTTTACAACCATCAGTATAGATGACCACTTCCTTTTTACTGGTCACTTAGTGACTCTTTCTGTTCTTCTGTCAGGAATTCTGAGATGCTGGGAAATAGCAACATCGAAGTCATATAACCGGTGCCTGTCTGCTTGTCTGCCATCGGGATAAGGTGGAGGCATAACCATGTGGCTTCGATACTTTCAATCTAGTTTTTCTCAGCCTAAGTGTAGTTTTAGCCACCATACTATTTTAGCAAAGATCTAGTGCAATGAGACTTACCACGGTCTCAATTGCCGTTGTGGATGTTATTTTATGGAACCTCTGGATGATGGTGAGATTTAGGATGCAGCATTGCTTTTCAAGAAGCGGCCTAACTATCGTCGTGAATAGCCAATATACCACAGCTGATTTAAAACCCATCGTATTACTGAATTCGCCTGTGCGCGCACAGAAGGCTGCACAATATACATACATATTGTATGTCAATACTCTTTATACGATTGCTAAAGATGATTCGTTTGACCAATTTGAATAATATTGCTCAACTCATCCGATCCTTGGGCGTTTGAATACAGAGATTGATTTCTTTTTCGTGGAGAGAATAGTATTCACCTTTTCTCCCGAACTTCAGCTAATTATTGCCTAGTATTCGCCAAAAAGTTTTTTGTTCAGAATTAGAAGGAGTCAACCTTACACCAGGACGCAAACTTCGTCAGCATAGAATGTTTTATTTGAAGAATCTCTTCCATCACAAGGAATAGTAAAACAACACTTCGCTGCCCTGTGGTGTTACCTTGTTCCCCGATGGCCTTAACAAAAGTGGTTCTTTTGCCTAAAGTTGAAGGAATACTCGTTAATTTTGTAATGAATGGATTTATTTTATAGTAAAGAACGTGCATTTGTAATATGTAAATAAGGAAGAACAGATGCTAGTCGAATTTAATTGATAGAGTACTGGGGGGTGGAATAACATTAATTTTGAATACAAATTAGAGCGAATTCCATATGTAAGCGTAAGTTTCCAAGATTTATTATAGCAAAAATTACCATTGAATTACATATGACGAGTATCAAGAAAAACTTTGCAAATTCAAATTACCTGACCTTTTTTTAACTCTCACTCCGAACTGTGAATGAGTTGGCTAAATGCCATGCGTTTGTATTAAATGCCCACAGCACAAATAAAATAGTTCCCGTCAATGAAAGCTGTCCCGCTGCCATGCCACCGTCACTTGACAATGCAAACGTATTTCTCAGAACCTTGTTGCAACCGGCATGCATTTTATAGTATTCGTATCTACAGATACGAGAGTAAGTATCAAGCAAGCGTTAAGGGGAAATAAAGCTCTTTTATTGTGTGCATGCGTCGAATTGCAAGTGTGCAACTACTGGGTGTGCAACTATGGTATCCATATACATTCGCATATTTATTAATGAATTGCATGCTCTTGGGATTGGTGCATTTATTCGGCCAGTATACGTTGCACACGAAGAGTAGGGGTACCAACGATAAATACATAAGATGGTTGTTCGTCCCTTCTACATATATTGACTGTCGAGGGGAATTTCTTTTTTTCATTTTTGTATTTCGCTTTTGCACTCGAATCTGATTGGAAGCTATGCATCCACAAATCGAAATATAACAAAAACAAACTTCAATTAAAAATGGCCAAGCAGTGATGCATTTAGCAAGAGGTGGTTGACTTGGAGTTGTAAAATTGAGTAATATTGTCATCTAAAAGTCTATTTTGTAAGGAGCTTTGAAAATGGGAATTTTATTTAAGAAAAACGTTGCATAGTAAGATTTTTTTATATTGTTTTCTTTTTTTTATAATTGCTGGTGTTACTAAATGTCGTATTGCCTGACTTAGTGGTCGATATTAGTGAATGCTTTGCACGCAACCTTGCGTGTAGAACAATGAGCCTTGAAACTTGGAGAAGTTTGTATACTAGAAGTAAAGGACAATGACCTGAGTCATTGTGAGTTTTAAGGAGACAATTCTGTATAAAGGTGTCTGTAAAATAAATTAAATTGTGTTGGTAGTAGGGCGGTAGGTTTCTGTAAGAGAATCTACTAATGAGCACTATGGTTTTCGGGAGCCATAGCCAAACTTTATTTTGGAAGTTGTCATTGTTCAAAAACGCTGGGCAGTTGAGTGCAGATTATTGCGTTTAAGTATTCTTAATTTATTTGTTAAGTGTTACTTGATATGTAGATGTGGATCCGAGCTACTGTGTCTTATTCCCTGAATTTTCACTCTGTTTAGCGGCATTCTGGCAATGCCCCAGCCAGATATTGTCATGTACTACTCGGTGGACCCACTGTTCGACTATCCTGGGTTAACTCGTTATTTCCTAGTTTTAGTGGCGCTTATAAGTTCCTGACCGGCTTAGATCCTCGTGAAAGATATGATCCTTAGCATATTTCGTATACACCTCTTTAATAAAGCTTGCAGCTATGTACATATCTCGTGATAGTGGAGATATCTTTCAAAGTGATACTCGCATATAACTGTACGGTGCAGTGCTAAGGGTTGGGGCGGAACAGTCGTAAATTTATGTTTAAGTTGACCTATTCAGCTCGGTATATCTTGTTCAGTTTCTGCCGAGACAATACTATAGTATATACTGCTAAGTCTAGACGGTAACATGAGTAAGCCATCAACTCTACTCAAGTCAACTTGTTTTGGGTACCAGTCAAATTATGAGGTATCCACCGAAATCTCCCTAATGGTCTCTGCGAGCTTTTTCTTTTATCTGACAATAATACAACAAACAATATAGGCCATCGACTTTATTGTACATTGGACATAACAATTCCAAAAGAGACACCTTGAAGTAGTCTAACAGTAAAACTTATGTATGTACATAGCAACCTGCGGACATACAAAAAAAAAGAATATAAATACTTGGCGCAATCGTATGTGGTCCAGGACCTAGTTTTTCGCGTTGGGCGTGTTATATTTTTTCACACAAATGGAAGGGACCTACAGTTTAGAGCCATTTCCGAAAGGCAAATTGAAAAGCTTTCTCATGACAGTTTTTACTCGCGAGGGCTGGGACCGTGAAAAAACTTTTTGGTGTTTTTTGGGATTCGAACATGGAACCTCCCGCTTTGCGATCCCACGCACTTACCACTTGAGCCACAGCGCGGACATAGATTTATTTAAATAATTTTTTGTTAAATTTCTTGTTTGATTTTCGATAAAATTTCTTTTGTTGTTTGAAAAATAGTTTCAAAAGCAAAGGGCGAAACACTTTTTTTCTGGTAAAAAGCTTAAAAGGACAGAAGAGAAAAAGAAGGCTTTTTCGTCTCTCATAAGCCAGAAAAGATGCTCTTTTGGGCTACCAAAACAAAATATTTATAAAAATTCTGTATACAACGACGTTAAAAAACCATTGAATTATTTGCATAGTTTTTTTTAATTAGTTTTTTCTCCATCGATACCCACTAATTTTGCACTGTCCACTTCGCTCAGAATTGATATCGGTCAATTAGTTTTAGGGAGTTTAAGTCAGATATTCTCAGCATTAGGACCGCTGTTGTTTTTTATTTTTATTGATGATACCGCTCAGCATATTTAATTTTATCATTGTTTAAGGTATGCAGAGGACTTCAAGCATTGTATATGAAACTTTCATATACAATGCTTCAAGTCAAAATAAAAAAAATTAGATGATTTTATGAAGATCCAGATGGACCTTAGTAACTTATTATTTTCAAAAACGTTGTCGCTGAAGCTAGTTCACTTATTGGTTTCATTAAAAGGAATTCTAAAGATTTCAATGTCTCTTGTATCACTCTTCATTACTTTGGTTAGATCAGTACTAGAATACGCTGATGTTATTTGGAACCCAATTTACGACATCGCATTGAAAGAGTGCGAAGGAAATTTTCTAAATATATTTTTTTTAAAATCCATTGAGACCTTGCTTACTTACTTAGGTGGCGCTACAGCTCGGGGTGAACCTGGGCCTCAACCAACAAGCCTCTCCAGTTAGCCCGCTCCTTAGCTAACTGCCTCCAGTTGCGCACTCCAAGTTGGTTGAGGTCCCTTTCTACTTGTGCGCGCCACCTTAGTCGAGGTCTTCCTCTACTGCGTTGTCCCTCCGGGTTCGATTCGAACCATTCCTGTGTCCATTCGCTCTACATGTCCTAGCCATCTTAGGCGACTGATGCGCCGTTTTTTGACTAGGTCGATGTCGTTGTTGAATCTTCTTCTCCAAAACCCGTCAACGCAAACGGGACCGTATATCTTCCGAAGAATTTTTCTCTCGAAGCGACCAAGGATATCTTCATCCGCTTTCGACAGAGTCCATGCTTCAGCGCCATAAAGCAGGACTGGGATGATCAAGGTCTTGTACAGAGTCTCCTTAGTTGTTCGAGATAGGGCCTTACTACTCAATTGCCTTCTCAGCCCAAAGAAACAGCGATTGGCAAGAGTAATTCTTCGGTTAATTTCCGCCGAGATGTTATTGTCAGAATTAATAGCAGAGCCAAGGTAGACAAATTCCCTTACTACCTCGAAGTTATAGCTGTCGACTGTGACGTTCTGTCCGATTCGTCGATGTTGTGTGTCCCTTCTTGTCGACAGCAAACTTTGTTTTGCCCTCATTTACAGCTAAACCCATTTTGGCGGCTTCTGTTTCGAATTCTTCTTTCAAGAATGATATTGAAGAAGTCACATGACAGCACGTCGCCTTGTCTAAATCCTTTTTTGACATCGAAGATCTCGGTGAGGTCATTACTGACCTTGATGGAGCAGCGAGCGTTCTCCATGGTCATCCTGCACAGACGAACGAGTTTGGCAGGGATGCTAAAACTAGACATGGCTCTGTATAGCTCGTCTCTATAAATGCTGTCATATGCGGCCTTAAAATCATATCCATATCCGAAAGGCAAATTGAGAAGCTTTCTCTTGACAATTATTACTCTCGGACGTTTGTCAGACATCCGCGAGAGGTGGGACCGTGAAAAACTTGTTGGTGTTCTCTGGGATTCGAACCTCGAACCTCACGCTCAGCGATCCAACGCACTAACCACTTGAGCCACGGCGCCCACATCGCCGGTATACAGTCTGTAAAAAAAGTTTGTCCATATTCTCAGCACCGACTGTGATTCTACTACCAGGTTTCCTTCCTCATCTCTACAGGTTTCCGTACGGGTGTTGTTGGCGTGACACATTCTTTTTACCTTTTGGTAAAATTTCCGTACATTATTCCTGGAGTATAATCTCTCAATATCTTCGATCGCGCGCTTCTAGTGCTCTTTTTTCTTCTTCTGGAGAAGCCGATGCTCTTCCCGTCTCTTACGCTCGTAGAGCTCACGAACAGCCCTCGTCCTTCTTTGCAGCGCCGCTTTGTACGCGTCCTGTTTAGCTGCATGTGCTTGCCGGCATTCTTCGTCAAACCAGGGGTTTCTTGGTGGTGGTCGACTGAAACCCAGCACATCAGTTGCGGCGTCTCTGATGGCATGTTGGCAACGATGCCACTGGTCTTCGGCACTTGATGCTGGCGGCATAGGAGTCGTGGCGAGATTTCGGGATACGCGATCGGCGAAGATTCTGGCAGTCTCTTGCGATTGCAGCTTTTCGACGTCAAATCTTCTCACAGTTATTCTTCTTTGTGGCGTTCGGGATATCCGCATTCGTACCTTGGCTGCAACAAGGTAGTGGTCCGAGTCGATGTTGGCTGCTCGAAAGGTTCGGACATCCAGAATACTGGAGGCATGCCTTGCGTCGATCGCAATATGATCAATTTGGTTGACCGTTTCATGATCAGGAGACCGCCAGGCCCCCTTGTGGATATTGAGATGAGGAAACCGTGTGCTTGCTATTGTGACGTTTCGCCCCGCAGCAAAATCAATCAGCCTGAGTCCGTTGCCAGACGTGGTGTCGTGCAGGCTATGTTTACCAACTGTTCTACCAAAGATGTCCTCCTTTCCTATCTTGGCGTTAAAATCGCCTAGCACGATTTTAACGTCATATTTAGGACATTGCTCATAGGTTTCTTCGAGGAGCTCGTAAAAACAATCTTTGGTAGTGTCGTCCTTGTCTTCTGTGGGGGCGTGAGCGCATATTAGGCTAATGTTGGCGAATTTAGCCTTGATGCGGATTGTCATAAGACGCTCGCTCACGTGTCGAAAGCTCAAGACTTCTTGCCTAAGTCTGCCGCGTATAACAAATCCGCATCCGAATAAGCGCTGTTTCTTTTCACTGTAGCAATCACCGTAGTAGATGTCACAGTTTTTCATCCTCCTTTTGCCCGGCCCATCCCATCGCACTTCCTGGGTGGCTGTGATGTCTGCTTTATAGCAGTCTAGGGCCTCTGCTAATTGATCGGCTGCACGTGGTCTGTTAAGGGTCCGAACATTCCACGTGCAGATCCGAAAATCGTTGTCCTTATTTCGTTTGCCAGGGTCGTCAACAGTAGGGTCATTCCTTTCCGAGGCATTTGGTCGGTTCGTAACTATGGGTTTTTTACGCGGTAGGGAAGTTGCCCCTACGCACAACCCCCAACCTGGAGGGCCAGGTCCCTTTATACAACCCCTAGGACAAGGGGCCGGTTAACCCAATGCCAGAAACCCACTTCGGGGATGCGAGTGCTGCCGTTGGCCCATTAAGAGCTCCTCCGCCACCATCTCTTTTTCAAGACCCTGCCTCAGTCGTGAAAGTTCCTTACTGACCTGAGCTCCAAATATGTCGGAGTAGCTCGAGTAAGGCTTGCGCCGGTCTGTCTGTGGACGTCACCGTTGATTCCGTCTTTGGAATTCCTCCGCTGCACGTCTTCCTTCTGAGGACCTCTTGTAAGTCATCTGATCCACAACGTGCGGGTCAGGTCAGCAAGAGATGCCTCGCCTGGCACATGCGTGCTGGAGTTAGCCCGGCTGAGCTTGCGCTGGTCCGAGTGTCCAGCTCCACATGTACAGTCAGACCTTGAGACCTTGAGCCTTCTTATAATGCAAGATATCATTCTTAAGGTAAAATGAACCTTGAGGCAAGAAGGCAGGCCCATGTTATTATGTTCTTTTATCTATGATCCCTATTTATATTTCCGAAGTGCGTTAAGGGAACGGAATGTTTTCTTCCAAATAAGGCAAAGAACAAATTATGGCCAGAATGAGTTCATCTCTGGAGCTTTTTAATCTGCCAATGATATAAGTAGGAAGATAGATTTTCATAATTCGAGAGAGCGTTTCAAAAACATTCAGCTTGGCTTATTATAATTATTTTTTCTTGTATTCTATGTTATTTATTGCACACTATTCGTAAATTGCTTTTTTTCCTCTTTTGTATCTTTTACTCTAACGTATGTACATACATATATATATGTATTTTTTCATAAACTTTTACATAAAATTCGTAATCTATGAAGCTAAGCTTGTTGATGAAATAAATAAATAAATATTCTAACGCATGTTCATTGAGACTCCCCTTAGAACTCCCAGTTCAGACTGAAATTTAAGATTGTTTTAGTGATTTGTAAATACCAACCTTTATCGAATTTTGTAGAGCGTTTGTTGGTTTTGGAGCTTGTGTCGAGTTTCACAAAACTAAATTTCCCAAAATAAAAGCATACTTTAAAAATCTAACACATTTGCATGAAACTACTCAGTGTAATAAACTTGATAACTATTTTCAAGGTCATCACAATCGATCGAGGGTCTAAATTATTACCAATTCAGATGAAGACCAACACTACACCAGACGAAAGGCAAGCAATATTATGGTAAGTGCGAATAATTTTACAGTGTCTGCATATGTAAGTATACTTTTTCCTCCTTTTAGGTACTTACATATTTACATTTTAAAAAATATCTCAATTGAGTCACCAATAATCCCATAATCAAATTATCACGATAACTTATCTCCCAAGTCGTAACTATTTACACCTTTCTCCCTTAATCCACCAAAACCGAATTCCAAAATTCCTAAGCAATTTTTTTTACTATCGCTTTCGTTTAGCATTTACGATCGACAAACTTCATATCCATTGATAAAAAAAAATATAGAAGTAAAGAAAATCCCTACTTTAAAATGAGTCTACTTAGTTCACTTTCTCTTTTTCACTCAATTTTATCGATTTTAGTTATAATGGCTACTGCATTTCAAGGACATTATAATTTATCTCCTTATTCTTATGTGATTCTTGGAATTATGTATTATTTTTTTCTTCTTTTTCTTTTTCTCTTTTATTACTTAACCTTTCTTGGCTTTGCGGCTTTTTAACGCCACATTCCAAAGTGATTCCAAAAGACGACCGAATTTTCACTCAAAAAGAAAAATAACAATAAAAAGAAAATAGAAAAAAAACGAAGAATTAAAGAAAAACAACAAATATGTAGTTTCCCCTCGAATTTCATTCCGAGAAATGATAGAGAGAAGACCGCCCGCTCCGTTCGACGACGTCCCCTATTACATTGGACTGTTACAGCACATTCCGCCTTGCCTTTTGAGTCGTGGGAAAATTTATATACATATGTATGTATGTATGTAGATGGTTGTTGCACTGGGTTGGGAGATGGAATCATCTATCTATACGTATTTGGATACTTGAATTGTTCATAGTTTTCGAACGCCGTATATTTTCATATTAAATTTCAATTGAGATAAATTAGATTCGTACGGGTACGATGTCTGTAGATATTTGTTATCGTGATGCATGGGATTTCACTTATAAAAAGAGATGAATTTGATTGCATATTTATGTATGGGTTGCATGCAATTTTTAGGGTCAGTTCGCAGCCAAATATTTTGTACTGCCTGTTTATGATTTTATGGATATTTAACCAACCCCTCTCACAAGCAAAATATTGATAAAACAGTAAGACTCATTGGTCTATATCCCCAAAGTATGGAGGGAAGTCAAGGTATTTTTTACGCCAAAAGCTCACACAAATCCAAACGATTTTAGACCCATTAGTTAGTTAGTCATCATTCCTGTTAAAAACACTAGAACGACTGATTGATACCCATTTAGGGAACACTTTTGATACAAAACTTCTGTCAGCGAGTCAACATGCATATTGCAAAGACAAATCAGTGGAATTCTTTAGAACGTAACATTAAGTAGGTAGGTATTCATTGTTTCATAAGGAGTGTATAATGGTAGCATTCTTAGATATAGAAGGAGTCAACACATCAACAATTACGGATGCACTTTCAGGCCTAAATGTATACAGCTCACTTTACCAGTTGATTAATCTACTGCTTACAACTCGAAGACGTGTGAGACGTCTTTTAAAAGATCTGCAATGTGTAGTCCTATACCCTCTTCTTGAGAATTTGTTGGTTAGCGAAATATTGATAATCCTCGTACGGTGAAAGCTTAGGCAGATGACGTTTCTATAGCATATGGATGATTCGATGTGGTCTGGGTGTGAACACCTTAAAAACTAAACTCATCCTCTTTTCAAGGGAATATAAAATTCCGTTCGTCGACCCTCCTTCTTTAAATGGTACAAGCTTTACTTTCTTTGACAAAGCAAAATATTGGGGTCTGATTTTGGATTCGAAACTAAAAAGAAACTTAACATTCGAGGAAGGGTCAAGAAAGCTACAGTAGCACTGCAAAAATGCTGTCGGGAATAGATGTTGTTTGCATCCTCGCATAACTCACTGGCTCGGTAAAAAGACGGATACTCAAGTATGGCTTGGATGTCTGCTGAGCAGCCTTAGATAAAGCCATAAACTGCGATTATATAAGTAAAGTCCAACTTTCAGCTTATTTGTGCATAAGCGGAGCACTTCGTACAATTCTCTGTGTAGCACTGCAAAGATGACGAATCAGTACAATATTCACCTTTGTTGGGTGCCAGAGCTCGAGCACTTGGACCGATATCAACTTTAAGTTCTTGCAGGAGGACAAACTCAAGTCTAAGTACATTTTCATCTAAAAATCTGTGTTTGTTCTACAATTCTAATGCAAGAGGGTTGGACCTTTGTAGACGGTGCAATAAATATTCCTCTTCCAGAATTTTAAAGACTGTTATGTTTATGCATCCTTTCGTGGAGAGTTTTTGATTCTCACTTTGATTCTATCAATTCCGAAGTCTGTGTAGATATCTACGTATCTAATGTACCACATAATATAAAATATTGGCTCAATTTTTTTTTGGTATAACCTTAAAGTTATATTTCATATGTGCGTCCATACCAGCTTTGGCACTGTATTATATAAAAGCATCTTGTTCTTTATTGTAAATTGCATAGAAAATTTTTTATTCTTAGTGAATCTCTTTAAAAGCAAAAAGAAAATCTTGTTAGATACTCAGCGCGTCTTTTATCTGGTAGATCGACTATACCAATTTAGGATACGTATCGTATGTTACTAACGGTTTACAGAGCAGATTGCAAGTCGATGCTGCTTATACTAACTCCTGCAAAGCCTTCGATTCTATAAATCACTTAGGTGCACTCCATTTTTTAATTTCATTGATGATATAACTGCTATAATTAAGAACTGTTATTTCATTCAAAATGACTTAAACTCGCTTTCTTAGTGGTGTACTTCCAATTGTTTAAAGCGTAATATTAAAAAATTTAATGCGATATCCTTTTCTAGATCCATCACTCTGTTGTTTAGTTACGCGATTGAGTTAAATCTTTTATCACCTGTTGGCAATATTAAAGATTTAAGCCATATCGGCTATATTGTTCCGAAGGATAGTAATTTGTCTTCCTCATGCTCTCTTATCTTTATTTTCGTTTCTTGTAAAATCTCTTGTGGAGTACGCAGATGTGATTTGGAATCCTGCCATCAAAGTTCACTCTGACCAACTTGAATTCAGAGCCGATTCACCAAACGTATTTTTTAATGCAGTGCATTGGTCTTTTTGTTTGGACTATAAAGTTAGATGTTTGCTATTAGATATCAAATCGAACCCATTGTTTTTTTTAATCTGTTCAGTGGTCCCTCCTGTTGCCCAGATGGCAATGTCGTCGGCAAATTTAGTTACTACGATGCCTTCTCCCTGCTGTACATCCCAAGTACGTATGTAATTTGTATAATAGCGGACCAAGTACGCTTCACTTCGATGCCCCAGCGGTTATTTCGTCAAATGCAGATTATTCATTTCCGAAGTCAAACGCTAAATGGAATTGAATAAGTTAAATTTGTTAAATTTTGCCACGTTTCCGGTCATTTCGGAAGCGTATATGTATGTATGTCCTTCTAGCTCTTAAGCTAGATATGTATGTATGTACGTATGTACAACACTGTAACTATCCCAGTGCATAATTTATATAGGTAATCAATAAATTTCAACACCGATACCAATTTGAATATGAAGCTGTAGTGTTTTTGAATGACTCCTCTACATGCAGAAGTCTTTTTAAATTCAAAATGTGAATATTAAATCGTCATCCTCGAATATAGTCCATAGAATACCTCTATAAGAAAATGGCCGCGGCAATGTCATCATGTCTACTTTTCGCTTTTCTACTGATCTCGTTAAACCAGTTTTTCTCTTGATTTCCTATAAGTTTCCTCTAATTCATAATTTTAAAATAATGCAGATAATGTAGTACTAGAGTGTACTGGAATCCTATTGTGCGTAATTTACAGGACTCGAAAAAGCTAAAAATGTTATAATTGTATCATGTGTATCACAAGTGTTTCGAAATATTGGATGAAGACTGTTCTGTAGCATTCCTTACTACTTAGTTTTGCCCAATTCTGCACCAAAGACGAAAAAAATTTTCACTGTCTTCATTCCATTTATGTACATACATACATATGTTGTATTGGTGTGTCGTGAGAGAATTGTAGAGATGATCAGAAGGTATTTTCTGTTGTCACTTTTCTCTTTGTATGCATTTTTTTTTTGTTGATGTTGTGCGTGCATGAGAGGTTAAATGGAAAAGGGACAATAGGAAAAGAGTATACGAACATGTTTGTAGTATGTGAATACCTTATACGAATTTGCAAGATGGCAGTAAAATGCACATCTTACAAAATAAGTCCTTTTTTTTATACTATTGATATCGTCATCCGCCTTCTATAAAGTCTATATTTAAGTTCGCTAAAGCTCGTCTCTGGCACATATATATGTATGTAGGCATTTAAACTCAAAATACATTGATATGATGCAATCAATTTAGATATCTTTGGCTTTCTCCAGAATTTATCTAAAAATTTCATATACCCTGGTCACGGTATTATCTGTCGGTATCTCATTTAAAGGTCTTCTGCAGGTGTTTACTAGTCTTGATCTGATTACCGCGGAGTCCAAGGCCTGCTTCACTATCACTGTAAACCGTAATTAGCTTCCCGATGATATTGTTTTAAGATAATTTTTGCAGCCTAAGTTATGGCTGTGATCTCGGCTTGGAAAACGCTGCAATCATTGTGAATTCCAAACGAATGGTTCACAGTACATCGCAGCCCTTGCACCGTTGGATTCACTGTGAGGAACTCATGAACTCTTTTCCAACTCAAATTTGAACCTGAACCTTAGAGTCTGCAGAATAATTCCTTAGCAGTTTTTTTTTTAGATATGTATTGTATATCAAATTGAGATGAAGCCTTTTCGCCTGATTTTTAGTTACTATGAGATTCGCGCTAGGATATGACTTCTTAACGAAATCAGCGAATAGAACGATCTATGTACATAGATTCACCCGGGACCTACACTGTATCTATTGCATTGCAAAAAAAAGTACAAACTACTTCAAGTTTGACAAATGGAATTGATAGAGTCCACATGCTAAAGGTATTCCTTGCTTATATCTACTTATGATACAAAACGAATGCAGTTATTAATTCCTTTCCTTCATTTGCTTAGTTAGGTTCTTGATTCTTATAATATCTTTTGTCTCCCGATCTGCTCTAATTCTGCGCTGTGTAGATAGATGTACTATAGGTTCGCTTTTGGTTATGGTTGATAGTTCAATTTGGCCTCAGCTACCAGTATAAAGATGTTCCAATTTTTACAGCACTAGAGATTTATGTCTCTGGAATGTGCTGACACCCAATATGTTAAATGCGTGACTTGCATGAATTAGCACGTAGTCGCTTTGATTAACTGATCTGTTTCCGGTGTGAATTCCATTGTGGTGACTACTAACTACAAACTGCTGCAAAATCATTTTTCCGGAATGTCGTGTTAATTGTCATGTAGGAGGCCATCGACCGTGCCGCAAAAATTTTGTTTTTTAACATGCCTCCTAGGAACCATCCAGGAGATGTCCACATCAGATAAGCGACAATTTTTAACTAAAATATAAGGTCAAAAGCACTTTGCTGTGTCATCACTTAATAGTACGCATGAAATATCTGCACTAATAAGTCTGTTCCGGTGGGCGCCGTGGCTCAAGTGGTTAATGCGTTGGATCGCTGAGCGAGAGGTTCGACGTTCGAATCCCAGAGAACACCAAAAAGTTTCTTCACGGCCCCACCTCTCGCGATTGTCTGACAAACGTCCGAGAGTAATAACTGTCATGAGGAAGCTTCTCAATTTGCCTTTCGGATATGGCTCTAAACTGTAGGTCCCTTCCATTTGTGTGAAAAAATATAACACGCACAGCACGAATGGTTGCGAGAAGCTAGGCCCTGGACCAATTCGGTCTGTTGCGCCAAGTATTTGTATTTATATTTGTAATAAGTCTGTTCCATAAAATATTTTTTCAGAAAGGTTTAGGTACCGATTTCTTAAGGGAGTTAAACAGTAAACATAAACGTGCATTTGGCTTATTATAAGGCGTTTTTCTTTTTTAGTTCAGAGTAGAGCTCTGAACAGAGCTCGGGCACTTCGAGCGTGCTCTGAACCGAGCGTGTTCAGAGCGCTCTGATTTGTTTTTGAAACACAGTTGAACTGTTTTTTTTTTATCCCACTTTCCAAGCGTACATAATTCTCTTTTATTTCGCCAATTAATTTAAGGATCATACCTTTGCTCCATTTAAACCCTAAAATAAAGTTTACTCATAAGCAGAATATCTATTTTATTTTTTATATTATATTACCTTCTACGCCAGAACAACAAACCTCGTTCGGCATTTTAATTGTTTTGGATTTTTTTTTTTGTTTGTTTTCCCTCCTGTCACATAAAAAAAATGGCCGTGCTCAGCTTTTTGCTCTGAATGCTCGGTCAATTTATTCTGAGCTCATAGAGTGCACTCTGAGCATGCACTGAACGAAAAAAGAAAAACAAATTCAGAGCTCTGATGTGTCTGAGCTAATAAAGAAACACGAAATTTTTTTTGACAACTCAGGCTCTGCTCTGAACTAAAAAAGAAAAACGCCTATAGATGTTTGATAATATCACTAATCTGTTCGGTTCACTTCCTTTTGCTGCATACTTGGCATTGACATAGGATATATTTGCGAGAAAGATAGGTTGGTTGTAACGGTGTAGATGCATTCCAACTGTTGTAGATATATTACGTTTCCTCGACCTGTAGTCCTAATCGATGAGAGTTCGAGATATGGCATATCTTCCAGTCTAACTGTTTTGATGAAATGGAAGAAATACTTTAGTATCTAAAGTGTACCCCACGATAGTCCCTTCTTTTCTGGATTACTACTAAAAATTTCTTAATTACAGTTCCCTTATGTCGATTTGCAGAAGCCAACGCAACAATGATATGTGTCGGGGTATGTCTCCTTAATTTATACAAGACATACTCATATGATAGTTTTTTTTTTGTAGATTTGGCGTATTATTTTTTTTATAATCTTAAGGGAGAGCGAGCAAATAGCAACCGAAAATGCCTGCGAGTGCTTGTTAAATTGCTGGAAATTGAAACCTTCTGGAAATAGATATCTCTAGGAGATACTCGCGCGATTGACAAGGGGACACCGGGGTGGTGAGCCTGTTTTGTAGAACGTGCAAATGTCGTAGGTATTTCTGCGGACCTTAGCATTGTGTTGATCGAAACATCTGCCGTGATATTTTCTCTAGCACAAGCATAAGTCAGCAACCTAGGGGCAATGTTTGGAGGAAGCTACAACCAGATCAGATCGATGATTTGGTGCATGCGCTTTACTGAAATAAAAAGATCCACTTGAAATCCATTGGAAACAGAGGTTTTACGATTTTTAAACTTTTGATTAGCTGCATTGATCTCTTCTATGTATACGAGTATATCGGGTGGAGAATTGCTTCTTCATTCACTGCAATTGGGGTATTTTCTTGCTCCATCACTCTCGCTTCTTTTTTGTTGCCTTGTTAGCTGTTTGTGGAAAAGATATTTGTATATGTTTACAACTGAGTCTGTATCGGTGACTAGATTTCCTTCAATATGTAATTTCAAGCATCGTCAGTCGAAATGACTTGGATGTTGTTTTGATCGCTTGACTCGAGGTTTTTCTTAATCTAGGAGACAGCGTGGGTCTTCTCTTTCTTGCGAAGCGAAACTTGTTTTGCGTTGCAGCGTGTGCAAGTGAGCTTTTACAACAAACTTTTCAAACGTATGCACTCTTCATTCATACTTCATCCAGTGACATCTGTATCTGAACTGGTCGTTGGCATTGCGATATCTATTAGCGGTGAGCGCAAGTTGAGGGACCCTTCGCACAAGAGGCACCTGAAGACTCTAGTGACTCCAGGTTCATATGCTAAGAAGTCCAATGTTGAATTTTTTCTTTCTTTTCTGGTGGTCATATGCGCCAAAAACGCATGCGTATGACGGCCAGACCGTTACTTATGGGCTTAAAATGATTAATCCTTGATTAAAACTGATTTCTCACAGTAACCTCACTGGCACAACTCTCTGTCTTAAGGTCCAGTTCATTGTTTAACACTTCTTGGGCGAAAGATCGGGTTGAATCCATACCAGTAATCGACTTCGGGCAATACGAACTTCCACTGGCACATTTGGAGTTCACCTTGTAAATCCTTTAATTTCATTTCATTTCATGACAATATTTCAAGATTTATTGTAAAAGGCCGACGATTTCCATTTCTCTTTAACCGGCACCACTGCTGTACGTAGACATTTCCTTCCATGGTTAATTACGTCCATTCATTCCCCATTATATTGTAGCTTCTTTGTTTCACTTTCATCGAAGCAATATTCTCTGTTTATATGCACGCATACACAACTTACTCAGGGCCTTCAATAATACGCTCTAAAAACTCAATGTTACAACAAAAAATCGACGTCATAGTTTGGAAATTTTAATTATGCAGATGATGTAACCGTGCCTCAGCCAGCTCTACGACCATTCAAAATAATAGCAAAGCAACAACCCCATCAAAAGAATGCGTCGCAGTTGTTGAAAATAACGCAGCAGCAATAACAACAACAACAGAGCGACACAAATACCTAAGAAAAGAAAAAAAAACTATTTTTCAAATGGAGATAACGAACGAGACCGAAATTCCAAAGAATTACAACATTTCGTCGTCTACTTCATCCCGTCTGTCGTGTTAGTTTTACATTTTTTTTTATAGAGGAAAGCGGCATTTCCGGTTCAGATTTTCTTCCCATTCTGGGTGTCGTCGACGGTGTCAAATACCCCCAGCGCCTTATTTAACACTCTGTCTTCTTTCGGTTTGACGTTTCCTTGATTAGTTTTTCCTTTTCCCACTCCACTACTCTGTTCATTGCACTTACATTATGTGCATACGAAGAAAAACAGCAAAGCAGAGTCGACTGCAACTGCAGTAAGACGTATTTCATTGGAATTGCTGTTGCATTCGCTGGATAGAGCGCATCGTAAACAGACCTTTTTGGTGTATCTGACTGCGTGATTTAAAAAAAGAAGTCCATGAAGTTGATTTTTGTCAAAATTTTGCAACTATCGGAAATTATTAAAATTGTTAACTGAGTTTTAAGTGAGCTTTAGAAAAAGGATATATTTTGCAAAAAGAGAAAACACATAGTCAAGTGATGTCATCGCATCAAAATGTCGTCCACGTGTTACAATAAATATTTGCCCCTCTTTCTCTCGCTCTCTCTTTAACAACATTATCATCGATCATCGGCGACGACACCTCATCGCAAAATTTGCAAATTTTCGCGAAAAAAAGCTTCAATTTTAGTTGTGTGAATTTTTATTTATCTATTTTTTTTTTTGTTTTATTTGTGCGATTAGTTGTGTGCGTTATTCGATTATGTGTAAGTGAGTGCAATTTGCAAATGTATAAGAGTTTGCAAAAAGAGTAAATCAAAAAAAAAAAATTCTGAATGTTAAGAGAATTTGCAAAATAATTGCTCTCTTTCGTTAATAAAATTGAGCTTTGATGGGTGTGCGTGAGGATTTGACTTAGCTATGTGTGGTGCGTGAGAGGGAGAGCTTTGTGCGATTCGCTCTTCATAGTAAATCAGCATAATTCAAATGTGTGTGGCGTGTTTGCGAAAATGTTTGCTTGTATTTGAGCGGGGGAAATAAATTTTTTGCGTCGGGTGGGATCTTCAATGACCGCCATTATTACGCATTTTGGTATTTATTGGAATTTTTTTAATACTCTATGCATTGCAACTGCTATTTTTGTAAATAGAATATTTATTATTTGAATATTCTTAATTTTTTAATTTAATTTTATGCTTAAAACTCACTTGTATGTGGATTTATTGCGATGACACCACATTGAAGGGGTAGATCAATCCGCCATTTTGTTGTGAAATTAGCATGATTTCACCTTTATTTGGAATTTATTCAAAAATTAAAATTCAAAAAGAAATATTTCTTTTTATTTTAATATATATTTTCTACTTGAAATGATTAAAAGTAATTTCAATTGCAATATATAAATGTAAAGAAATTACATTGGGAAAAATTATGATGAAATCAAAATGGCTGGAGGGTGTCACTGCCATTTTATGGCCCGTAATTCTTAAAGAAAAATCAAGTTGAACATGAAAATATTGAAATTTATTTTAACAGTAATATTTTAATAATTATATAAGGCATTTGACATTAATTTTGCGCATAATATTTTATAATTTGAGTTGCATTTGAAAGTCAAATGGAAAGTATGTCTCCGAGTGCTTTAAGTCCAATCGAAATCTTATTTTCATAAGTTTTCTGCATAATTTTAATTTATAATCATAAGCAATCGATGACCTGATGATCTGATTACTTAAATTAATTTGAAAAGTGCGATGGAACGTTGAAAGTAGTGAAAATATTCCTATAACATGATTTACTACAAGAAATGATCTACAAAGTTTTTGAAAAATGACAAATCTAGCTTTTCTTATTCTAATATCCATGGTATCCTATCAACTTCGTAGTAATGCCATTGTGAGTGAGGAAGCACAACATTTTGTCCTCGAAATTTACCAGCTAACCTAAGACAATTGTCTTTCAGAGGGTAATTTTCGAGCATCAGCCTGCCACGAACTAATTACACACAGAAATACGTTCTTTCTGATACTAGGATTAAAATAGCATCAGCATTTTCGCAATTTGTGTATAACAAGGAGGTATAGAAGTGACAAGAGACCGTCGCCTGGCCTTACATTCTTCTGTTATTCACGTGTTCTATTCAAGATCTCAAACCAGTTCTAGAAAATTCTCTGTATATCTAAAACAAATCTTATGGCCGAATCCTTATGCAATCACGCCTGTAACGTACAATACTATATACATTTTGAGTTTTTGAGGACGAAAATGAAATGCGTCGGGAGATGGCCATCTTTTAAAGATAATGAAGAACTGATTAAACAACATGCCAGATTTCTGCCAACTAAAGACTCGTTTGAAGTAACTATCCATGCTCCTTGCGGGACCGTCGTCGAACATTTGTTTTTCGCAATAGTGTCTGGAAACACCCGATATTCGATTTAAGTATAGTGGCACCCCTGTTTTTTTATAATAAACGTAGAAAAAGTAATGATGGCTTCCGAGTTTTCTTACGTTAACATAACGTTTCTGGGCATATCACATTTCGCACAGTCTCTTCAAGTTTTCTGCTTGACGTTTTCGATCCTGTGTGAACACGTTAGGTAGTTATGTTTAATATCCTGGCCGAATTTATATACCAGATACGCCATAAAAACAAGCAAGGACCATTAGCAATTGCATTGAAAAGAAAATTGTGCACCCCATGATCCTGTTTTATACATTTAATCGACGTTGGGACTATACATCCATCTCCCTTCTGTATTGTGGTTCAGTCGTGCTTTTTACTGAGACTCATGGACACCCGGTATATCGTACCTAGCGCGACTATCTTAATAAAATACTTAGGCATTCATTACTGCTGTAATTTGTTATTTTGAGGGGATTTTTAATGCCACCCGTTATTATAGCAAACTACTATACGTTTCAATTGCTTTACTGCCCTAACGAGTGTTTGCTATTTCTGCGATTACATCCATCGTTGATTATTTTCTTTCGGAATCCGTATTGACAATCTATTAGTGTTGTCAATCATGTCGCAGATTTTGTGTTCAAAAGCACTTGGCCAACATTGACGATTCCACAGCGAGGCGATTTCCCTTCGGTGGTAGTACAAGTCTTTATTCTGTGTTGAAGAAGCGTTACATACATACATCGGTGAATACGTGTGTGCGGTGTTGCACTGCTGCTCTTATTATTATACTGACGACTTTATACACTCCTGAGAATCGTTCCAAACTTTTCAAAGGTTGCGATTACCTCCCTTGAATAACCCGAGGAAATCCAAGTTTCTCCCTTACGATGCTACGCAGTAAGAGCGCAGGTAATATGTAGTTTTAGACTTTTCATGGATACACATTTTGCATGTCTTCCCTTTATCGATGAGATCTGTTAAGTTTTTTTTTGCTTTAATAAGTGGCCCTTTTAAGGCTTAACTTGCACTCGTTGGTGGCCCCCATGTGTGTATCCATGTCCTTAAAGTATAGTTAAAGAGACCTAGCCTTCCCGCAGACGTTACTCCCATGGGATTCGTACAGTCTTCCAAGATAATGCTTCGAAATAAATACCAAAAGCTTAGGTGTTTTGAGCAGCGCTGTGTATTTACAGTAGTTTCAAACCATATCCGAGTTTGATTTCGCCCCTTTTTTGTAAACCGTATTCCGTAATCCCTTCCTGAGCTCCATTCTTACATAGCTCTGACTTAGAACTTACGCAGTATAATTTTCAGAAACAGATCCGGAATCCCTCCGCATTTCAAATGGTCCTAAATAGTGGAAGGGTTTATATAAACAAATTTGGGATGTCAATTTGATCGATATGACCTGGTCATTGTAAAGATCGGCGTTAAGTTTTCTTAACATTCACTAAAAACAGTACGAATTCATAAAATAGCTTGCTGGCAGGCATTTTCTACACATAATCTATTCTTTTTAGTCAGAAATCCTGCAGAAAAGGGTGATATTTTTGCTATTAGTAATGAGCTTCTAGAAAGATATTGTTTAAAGACGAAGGTAGATAATCTGTAAAAGCTCAAGCTTTTGCTTAGTGGTTCTAAATCACACATATGACTGACAGACCCGCCGCATAATTGTGTATTTTATCTGCAAAAAGGTAGTGGCATGAGTTGCAAAAGGACACGTCATCTGTTCGAAGGTTGCGCACACGAGAGTATTTTTAATTACGTACGCAGTAATTAAGAATATATTTTCTTTATCGGATTTAGAGCTCTCAGATGCCTTTTTTATTCGACCTTCCTTTTTTACACGAGTGAGGGTCGATGAAATGGCCTTGGATGTAACATTTGAATTTGTTTCTAGCCGAATTAATTTTATGGTCCACTGTAGACATCCACGTAAGCCATAACGCTGAGCACAACTCCGAATCGATTTTTTGGAATCTCCCCAATAACAACGCCCCTTGCCAATGGTTGCCATGGGATGCTGTTGCAAAAGATTATATTAATGGTATCTAGTCCTCCTCAATATTATGCTACCACCTTTTACTGTGGTCAGTTCTCTGGTGAAACATTATACTTTATGTACTCATCTCTCCGTCACACCTGGCATTCAAGCCCAGAGCTTTTAACAGCACGGATAACAGACAATTCATGTCCTCAGAGGTACATAGTTTGGCTTTGATAGCTTAAAAATAAAAGTTCAAATGCAAACTATTTGAAACGTTAGATGAGACAGCTTGTGTTCGTCTGTTTGAGCTAACTTAGATTCTTGCGGCATAGAAAGCTGAATATAATGCATTACAAGTAACGAAACAAGCCCTACAGGAAACAGCATAAACTATTTTATACGACACATCCTTCTTCGCACGTGCACGTGGGAAGTGTGCTATTACGCTGTGTTTTTTTTAGTTTTATCCCTATCTGCGCTATTTCGCCAGTATTTCATAATTATTTGTTGAATTTCAATTGGTATCTTAAGAACCTTGTATGAAATCGAAATAAGATTTAATATTTATTAATGTGTGGAAGAAAAGATAATTTCCTTTGTAGCTTATTACCAACTAGAACATTATGATAAATACCACAGATTATCGAATCACATACTTACTATATCTCATTTCCTGGGAAAACATTCAAGTGCGGTTTATTTACCGTGTACAAAGAACCAAACCAATGGACGTAGTCCGATAGCGAGTAACCGCGTCTAACCTGGAGTATTTAGCAGGAACTTCCAACGCGAAGGTAACTTCCAATGAGGTTAAATCCCACACTACTATGAGCATGCGCGGGCGGTCCTCATTGTGTTTTCTTTTATCCTTCCTCGGAAAGATTTCATATTTCATACTTCAGACTTCTTACAAAACTTCTCTTGAATTCCTTATCGCTTGCTGAGTCACAATTTTAAAGTCAACACGTTGTCACTAAATTCCTTTATTTACAAAACTTATGTCTTCACTTTCACTTTCTATTATTTATCTATGAGTCCATTATGAGCCTACTTTTGGTTCAGCTGGCTGGTCGTTCTTTTTAGACTCACTTAGTTACTTATCGCGCTCTCGATCCGTGAAGAGTCTCTACCTGAGAAACTGCGGTATTCCATCCCCTTCAATTCCGGGCACGCTGCTGCCGGTTCGTCAGACCAATCATCTTTGCATCCGCGACTGCTTGATACTTTTAATGGAGGTTCAGTCTTCCTTGTCGTCTCGAATCTAAGGGCTGAGCTTCGAAGACTCTTTTCGCTGGAACGTAGTCGTCCATTCGCTCGATATAGCCAGTGTAATCGACGTGTTTTGGCCTCCCAGACTACATCCGCATTTTGGTGCAGCTCGTAGAGTTCAAGAGTTCACGGCTATATCTTCTTCTTTATTCATCCTCCTCGTAATTGGATCGAATATTCGTCGAAGTGATTTGTTTTCTGGTCCGCTTTCCTGCTTATCGTTCAACACTCGGCGCAAAAGAGTAGGACTGGCAGGATTAAGGTAAAACTGCTTATGGTAGTATCGGTAATGTTTGGTATCATTGCATAATATAATTAAGAACCGTACAAATTATTAACAAGAATTGTTTTTTGTAATCTTTATATAAACTTAGAGGTAAGCTTAAGAAATAGAATTGTGCTCAAATCAAATCTAAGAAAATCAGATCTAGACGGGGTAAGATATGGCGTGGTGACTATTTATTAGGCTTTCAATTTTTCGCATTATTTTTTCAATGATAGAAGGCCTTCCTTATGTTAATGGTTTGCGCCAGATATCTATTTATTTTAAACCGAAATTGAAGAAGACCTTGTTGGTTTCTTTTTCTTCTCGTCCCTTTTCAGCCAGGGATGCTCTCCGGTTACCTCCGCAATTTCTCCTTAACCTCGATTCCTCCCGTTTACGCTAGTATCTGTTTAAAATCAATCTGGCTTATGGTCTGAGCTAACACCCAATAATACACTAGGTTCATATATTCAATTAGATTTCGATTGTAGCTTAACCTTTTGTAACAAGAAATCTCTTTATCAACAGATCCTCAATCTCATTTTTTCTTGAATCCAGTCTAGAATCTTTCTATGTCGGTAGTATCGCGTCAGTACCTACTAAGTACCGCCACGGTGCACTGTTTTCATTCTAAATACAGAATTTCTAGAATCACCTCGATAGCGCAAGTTCTTATCGCACCTGCGAGTATGTTACTTAAACATGCCAAACGTTGTACCCACCACGGGTCTAACTATCATTATGTAAATTCAACATGCTGAACTTGATGAGATTCCCTATTACTTTCCACATACTCTTCTCCACTGATACATATGTATATGTATAATTTCAATTAAGCCTGACAGCTAGATGCCTAACTCTATTTAACGTCTTAATTTCTGTTCCATAACAACTGTTAATTTATTTCCTTCTTGATAAAAATGACCAAGTCTGTTTTAAACGCTTTTAAAATTAATGGAAGGACTATGTCTCGGATTTCACTCCCTCGCCATGAGAGGTGGCCTGCTAATGGCATCTGCAATAACATTTATGAACTTGCCCTTTTCCTTGTAATATCATCTGCATACCCAAATGTATAAATGCTGTTTACTACAAGTCTATCCATATGAGAGGCCCCAGGTGCTTTCCGCAGAGTGGATGATAATACACCATCTTGTGGATGTCCCCTTCTGATTCTACCCCTAGTTCGTGAGATTTTCGTCTGAAAATTTATCACTTTGTTCTTCAACATATTGCCCACTCAATCTGCAATAAACTGGTTAATTCTACGTATCTCCAAAGTGAGTTTCAGATTCTCAAAGCAAATTTCGCAGAAAACACCTTCAGCCATTGCTCTCATTTTTTCGCTACGGCTACAATCCGATATAGCACCATATCCGGTGGGTTATATGCCTTGTAAGCATGTTTTCTAATATTTGAAGGACACATTTTGAGCTTTGTACTGCTGTTTCCCTCCATGTAAGCGGTGTATGTATATCTTGCTGCCAAATAGGTAGTGTATATTCCCCTAAGTCTAGGTGCAATGATTTGTATGCCTCATTCCAATAGACCTAGAAATATACCAAGAAATCAATAATGTTGGAGTCCACGCCTCTCGATAAGCGTCATCGAAGGCTGATTGTCAACTGCTGACCATTTAGAACGTTTATACTGTTCAGAATATTCACTGTATTCTGAATACGCTTCTATTCAGGTTTTTCTGATACCTTAATCTCTTGGTGTTTCTTTCCTGATAGATCTTTCTTAACTTTAGATCCATAACAAATGTCTGATTTGACATTACTGTCCGTTTCATTTCTACCTCACATGGATAGATCTGGTACGCTTTGTCTTGTATCCACAAAAGTCTGTTGTGATCTGCTGTTGTTAATGGCTAGATTTAAACACATTATAAACTTGTGGTAGCCGTGACGAAGTTGTAAGTTCGTTAGACTACGACGGTCGAGTCCAAGAAAATGCCAAAAAGTATATTTATATCCGAAGTAGTAACTTAGTAGTAACTTCTCCCACACATTACGGTGAGCTTTTGAATCACTATCAATTATTATTATGTCCTTGCCAGTATTCACCTGGACTTCTAGTTCCCTTTTGGGAAGTGGTTCTGGTAAGTGAAACGGAAGGTTTGAAGATGAACAGAATGTGGCCAACGTTTACTAGATCTAGCGTATACTACGTATTTGTCGTAGTTTAATGTGGGCACGTTCTCCGACATTCATTTGATAATGTCTTGATAGACCCAAAGCTCTTGTAGCAGGGTAATATCAGTAGAATCTTAACAAAATATGTAGACATTCAATTGACGTGCCTTAAAGGTGCACTGGTACCAATACAAATTCTGTACGCACATTTACAGAACAACTCTTTCTTAATATTTGCCATCTGTACGTTCGATAGACGTGAAAAAGGTTTGACCGACTTGTAGCCACTTACAGTTTTCCGGATAACAACGGTTGATCAGATCCTGTGTAACGGTAGCACTCTGCTAACATTTTTATCAAACTTACACAAGCTAATAAACCTAAGTATGTATTGTTCGGCAAATCACTGGAAAGCTTCCCTCCTGTACTCCTTTCATGTCATGTAACGACTATCGAGTGGATTAATGTAATAGCTCCTGTAAATGAACGTTCTTAACATTAGAGATGGGACGTTACATTAACATTTTCAATTATTTAAAAATCAAGCAGCATACTTTTTGTCAAAATAAATATAAAATGTAATCGGCTTAAGAGTAGGTAGGTATATTCGAAACTTAACAAGTTTCAATACCAACAAAAGCATAACAATGGCTGTCTATTTATCAATCAGGCTCAGAGCTGAAATAAACCTCAAATTTATGTAGATGCAGATCGCTATTGTGTTATGGTTATAGATGCTACACAGGAAACAAACTCTTCGTTCCAAAGCTTTCAAAAGTATGTGATAAAGAAGTAATTTCATTAAACGCGATAGGTCGTTATCAACTATGTGTTCTTTCATCCTTCTGATCAATACAATATCATAAAATAGTGCTGCTGCTGTTTACGATTATACGATTATTTTAATTGATCACTCCTAAAGTTTTTTATATTTTTTTTTCTTTTTTCGTGCTTTATCCCTCCATTTTATTTCCAAACCTGTTTATTTTCTACCCGTGATCAATTTTGTAAGCATCCTAGCTAGTTCTATTTTTTTCTTTGTTATTGCTGGTACATCAATTTAAATCTTTCTCAATCCATTTTCAGGTACAAAAATACCTTCTCCCCGAATTTTCTTGAAAAGATCTCATGATTATACACCTAATTCCCACTTTCGATCGCATAATAATTTACAAGCAAATAAACCAAGATTTCTGTCAGCACGAATCAATTCAAAAACTCTCAAATATACCACACAGAAACTGCTAATCTTCCCTATTCCCCCTATAAAGGAATAAAATTCCTGCAACATGCCATGTTCGGCAAAAAAGAAAAAACATCGCGGCATTCATAATTTTCACACACTTCCTGGTTTAACTATCCGTACGATAATCGATCGTCTTCGTGTGGTAAAGTGGGAATTCAACATGACGACAACGCAGGATTTCTGCACTTGAAAGTTGCGGAAAAATTCAAAAATCTTCCTGTTCAACAGGTTTTTTTTTTCTTCTGACATCGACAACAAAAAAATAAAATAAAATAAATAAATAAATATAAATAAAAAAAAAGCATAAAACATTCACACATTATCACAACAAGGAAGCAAACTGAAGAGGTAGGTAAGTTTGTCCATCATCTTCCCGCATTATCTAATCAGGTTCAAGAACAAAAGGATTCTATCCTTTCGAAACAGAGAAGATCTGTTTCCGGTTTCTGGTCCGAATTCCCAAATGTACCATCACGCAGATACATACACAGCACTCACTGATCGCAAGGATAATGGGAAAAATCGTTGAGCTCAAAACCACTTGCTGGGAATAAGAATAGAAAAATAAATAAATATATAAGTACATAGAAATTAAGCAGTACAAAAGGATCCTGAGCAATGCTAACAGAAGAGAAAAAAAAAACGCATTTCAAAATTAAGAAAAAAATCTTCAAAGAAGGTCGAAGTAAAAAAAACGCGGAAGATGCTTTTTTATTCTAAACGATCTCTTTCAAACCACATACATTCCTCTTATGATTCTCTAAATCAGATGATGATTCGACATTGCATGCTTGTTCTTATTTTTTTTTTTTATTATCTAATGATAATGTGGTTGTAAATGGTGATGAAAAGCTCGCACAGTAAATTAACGCAGGATGACCCATTCACGTTGGCGCGTAGTACCTCTTAGGAAAGATATGAGTTGTGAATGTATCTGCAAAGTTGTGTGTATGTATCTACGCCTTAAACATATTTATACCTTAATAAATCTAAAAGGGCAAATGTGAAACAAGCCCATATTGAATTTATTGTTTTTTTTTTGTTTTTATAATAAAAAAATAAAACCGCTATTTCGCATAGTGATTAGTGAAGTAGTTAGTGGGTAATCGCTAGTCACAATTTGCGTCATAGGTGTGTTCCATTTATCTAAGCCGGTATTGAGTGATGTTCATATTTATTTATTTTGCAACCAAATTCGATGAAATTTGTATGCATACAGTGTTTATCAATTACCTGTAAGAGTATCGTCACATAAATTAAATTTGTAACTTTGTTATTGTTAAATTTTTAAGCGATTTCTAAATATTATACTTCATAGGAGCCAGGCGGGTCCCTTGGTATCTTAAAATCATGTCATTTTAAAGAGCGTGCTATTGTAAATGCCTGAGTAAAGTCTGTCATAGGAAATATATGATAAGAAGCTTGTCAAAGCGAGTAGTTCATCTAGAGTACGTATAATTCTCGACTGAAAATATAAAGGCTCTGATGTCGATATTACAGTTGTACTTGTACCTACTCGCTTGGTTCCTTTAAGCGTTTTTTTTCATTTAGAGAATTTTCCCTCTAAAATGTTTTCCATAGGAACGCTCAGATCATTAGGTCCAGGCTTCAAAAATGACTAGAAGACAAGAATGGGAAACAAAAAAAATACTCCAAACCAAATCTCCATAGTTCTACACAGATACGAGCGGTTGAAATAGACTTATGCGTAGTTGTCTGACCCGAACCCGAACAAATTGGGTGTAGATTGTGAGCTCCTCGAAAATGGCTTTGGCAGTGTATTCCAAAGTTTATGTATCTTGTAAAAGAGAGATGTCTGATTCTTTTCAGGGAACCAACAATGTGATGTGATAGTCCATGTATACACCCCCAAATGTCCTAATTCTGGGCATTATTTCATTGAGTTTCCAACATTTTCAGACTGGACGTTAGAGTTGGATCCTTTATTGAGAAATTTATATTTTCCAGAATGCATTTAAATAGATTAAGAGAAAGTTTTGGGATGTATGAAAGGATTTAACGTATGCTTTATACAGTATGATGTATCTCGTTGCTGTAAATAGGTAAATGAACTTCATGGATGCTGATTTTTCTATGATCGATATGTGTTACACTTGATTTGAGTGTGGCACCAACAACATGCATGGTTAACCACCCCGATCTGAAATTATTTTTTTTGAAGAAAATTTTCCATCTTACAATGGCAAGCAAAACAGTTTTGGGAATTGGTTGAATGAGAACTCTTTTCGCGCCGACACAGAAAATTCTACAAAGAATATGTTTCAGCTACACTGCACTTTTACACGGGATAGTTTTTGCATTTCTTGAGTGTCATTGATTATTGAGTTTTCTGTGAACGTGTTTACAGTAAAATCAGCCTTTTTTTTGATATTCTGAAGAAAGGATGATTTAATGAATGTTATTTATGAACATTTATCACTTTTGCTATGTCCCAAAAGGACGCGAGTGGCTGGTACAGTCAAGATGATTGTTGTATTTTTTCTTCCCAGATTCAAGCGTTTAATTCATTTCGAAAATTAACAGAATTATTGGCAGCAATATATTAATCTCGAAATCGCAACGATGCCATCATGCCATCAGAAACGCCGTAAGTGATGTGCTGGGTTTTACTCAATCACCTACAAGATTTGACGAAGAATGTCGCAAGCACATGCAGCTAAAAAAGGGGCATCCAAACCGAGCTGCAAAGGAAGACGAGGGCGGATTCCCCAAAAGATGAAAAAAGAGCTCGAGTAGCGAGGGAACGGACTCCAGGAACAATATATTACTTTTTTTTTAAAGGTAAAAACAATGTGTAGATATGTCGTCAGCGTATATAAGAATACCACTACACTTTATGATGGAAGTAACATTATTATTAGAAAGTATAAGAAGAATCGGACACTACTGGCTGCCTTGTGAAACTAATAATTTTGTTACAAAGATTTGAGAAATATCCTCTAAATTTGATTTGCTATAATTTATCTGCATCCAATGGTATCCAATGCGTAAATGGAAACCCAAACGCTTTAATTTAATTAATTTTTCAGTCTTTTTCAAGAGAGTCTTGTATTACACAACAGTTTAGAAATTGGTCTATAATTTGTAAGTATTGCATTGACACCCTTTCTCAATATTGGAGACCTTAATTGAAAGATGTCTGAAACAGGGAGGACTTAATGAGGTGCTTAATGAATTGCTCACAAAATTTATTTATGTATAATAAAAAGAGGTTTGCCGTTTGGACCAGAGGAAAGATCGTCTTTGAAGTGGTGAACGTATTTAGTGATTAAATGTTGATCAATAAATAAATGACTAGGTAGTAGTAAATGTCGTTCGTCTAAATAAATTTATAATACTTTTGAATTTATTATCCCTGAGCGATTGGCAAATATAGGTAGATTAGTAAGCCAATTACTCCTGAGTTATTACTGGAGTCAAAAAGTCAGAAAATATTTCTGGAAAAGTAATCAATATTAAAAAGGCGTTGCAAGCAACCTTAAAAAAATCCTCAACAAGTAACACCTTGTCTAACTGCTGGGTGCCTAGTCGGATGAATATCTAGGGAAATGAAGAAGTTTGGTTGTGGAATGTTGTTGGTAACGAATTAAGAATAACGAATCGATGCTGAACGTTGTTTTATTGATCAAATAAGGGGGTACAGCATATGTTCTTATCTGCCAAATTATAAACGTTTTTGGACATAAGTTATGAGCCTTCTGTTGTGTTCATGCCTTGTAGAATTCATCCAGATAGGTAATTTATGCTGGCATCAATTTGATACATTGACCACAACTAGACCGTCATGGCCAGTCTTCGATAAGAGTAGATCTCTCAGCCTAATAAAGATTGGTCGTACGAAAATTCAAACTGTTGTTGAATAGAATCCATTCATCACCTGTTTTGTGATTGTCCTGCTCTAGCTATAATTTGCTCAAAAATTGTATTCAATTCTCTTGCCTTGCCCTGTATTGTTTCTGACGGTTAAACTACGCAATGTAAACTTTTCGGTATCAGAGTTACCTCCTCTTTGCTGCGATTACATTTATGATGCAATAAGAAAAAAACTTTGGATTTAGGACGCTATTATGCTCATTCTTTATCCTGAAAGCTGTTCGACAATAGGGTAGTCTTATTTTATTTACTCGGTTATTTATTAAGTTCAAAATTGTTACTTCATATATAAGCACATATGTACATATGTACATACATATGTATGTAGATACTTAACTTTAATACCGAAAATCTTGTATAAATTATTTCTGTTTAAATAAATTGAATTGAATAGAATTTAATTGCGTTTTAAAAAAGATTCTGTGCGTACACTAAAACCTACTTTCGAGATTGGCGAAAAAAGGAGAATTAATTATACATAACTTTAGGAAGAAAATAGAAATAAGACATTTTAAAAAGATGTCAGTTAAATATTTATATCAAAATTTCTACGACACTGAAACGCTTAGTGAATCATTAAGAAGCTTGCAGAACCATCAAAACTGTTCGTTAATAAATCAAAAGTAAGCAAAAAAAACCGTTTCACATAAGGACATGTGAAAAAATTCTACTTGGAAAATGAATAGATCCAAGGACATTCAACTTCAAAGATGATTAATTTACAACCATTTCAAATTGAAGTACGTTTTGTTACCTGAAATTAACAAACAAAAATTAGGGATTTTCAATTCGTTTGTTCTTTTGCTGTTTGCTTCGTCACATTGCAACAAAGTCATTGTTTGTTTAATAGATAGGGAAATCCTTAAAATCAACCGGTAGGTAGACACTCTTTTCAAGAGAGAATTTGAGAATCTTCCTAAATGGGACGTCAAGGAATGTGTGCAAAATTTGCATAAAGTAGATAAGATACCTACCACTGCTGTTCCCTTTAATGTGCAGACCGAGAAGTTAAAAATTCTGATTTATGATGTGTTTCGAATTGCATGGCGAATTTACCGATAACAGCACAATACTAATTTTTTCCTACCTTTGTCACCAGTTGTGTCCTCAAACTTTCTACGAATTTTATATACGGATATGAAGGTTTAGGGCTATGGTTCTCAAAATATTATTAAGTAACCAAAATGGTCATGCGGTTATTCAACTTAGGTAATAGAAAAAAAGACATCATCAGGGTTTAGATCAAGCAACAAGTTTCATCAAATATACAACTTCGATCTAAGAACTCTAGACGAAAAACACCAATTTACATAGTTCTCCCTGGCGGGGCATCTTTTTCTCAGGAAGTTAATGTAATTAAATATCGTTGGATGAAAACCAGACTTCGTGTCTGTATCCTGTTAATGACATGATAATGTGTATTGTTAGTATATGTATGTATAAAGGGTTCACCAAAACTACTGTTACTGTTCATTTTATACGTAAATGATATAACGGACGCTGTTAAAGGTGGGATTGAGCTAAACAGAACAAAAATTCCTGCCCTGATGTTTGCAGACGATATTGTTCTCCTCGCTGATACGGTGGATAACATGCAGTTAATGATAAACAGGCTTGATAAGTAGTGCAAAACCTGGAATCTATCCGTAAATCTAAGTAAGTCTAAGATGATGATATTTAGAAACGGTGGTGGAAGGTATTGTCGAAATGAAAAGTGGATGTTTCAAGGTGAGGCTGTTGAAATTGTACGAGAATACAAGTACCTTGGAGTTTTGATCACGCCTAACTTAAGCTTGAATAAACACCTTGAAAACAAATTGGCGGAAGCTAAACGCGCAATCTGTTCAGTTTGGGGTAAATGTATCAGTAATAAACATGTAAGCCACAGTACAAAGCAAAAATTATTCCAGTCAACTGCAGCCTCGATTCTCTTATATGGAGCACAAGTTTGGGGATACTGTTCTTTTACAGCCGTTGAGAAGTTCCTTCGATACATTTTAAAGCGAATATTTAGATTGCCTAGTAGTACACCTAACTATATGCTGCACTTAGAAACGGGGACACCCCCCATGTTTTTGAACTCATTAAAGATGCATTTTAACTATATAGTAAAAGTGATGGAAGAAAGGGAGGAAGAAAGGCTACCAAAAAAAGTACTTACGCACATCATAAGAACAAGAGGAAATCTAGTACAAGAATGGGAGCGTCTTGCGTCAGAATGTGGAGTAAGCCTTAACATCACACCAGACTTGCAGCCTGCTTCTCTAAGAAGGCAATTTGATATACTATTAAAACAAACTGGCAATATTATGTTTCAGAAATATATTAATGAAGCCCAATCTTCTCAATATAGGTCGTACTATAGGAAAATGAAATACCAACTTGGAGAAAAAACATACTTTCTAAATTACTTCACGACAGATAAAATCAGCACCATTTTCAAAATGAGAGGAGAGTTGGTTCCCTTAAACTTCATACCACACCGACCAGATCTACCAATTTTGTGTAATATCTGCAACATGAAAGTAAGAGAAGATGTACTGCACTTTCTAGCAATATGTCCAATTTTAAGGGAGTTCCGCGTACGATTTTTCGGATCATATGTTCTGGACGAGGATGTTGCAATCAGTATCCTAAACGGAGAACAAGGCTGGGACCTTTTGTACAATTACACTGTAAATGCACCTAGCTACAGAAAATGCATCATAGAGGGAGACTTCTAAACTGCCCATATAATCCAATATGTACACATAAGCCATAGACAAAATGATCTAAATAAATGCCAATCTGGTAGACGGCCTTGGGCCAAACCAAATTAGACTTAGGAAACATTTTTTTTGTAATATTTATATTGAAATAAAATAAAGTCAATTACTACTACTACTACTACTATAAAGGGTTCACCATATGAATCTCATAAGCCCACTCAAACCGATTTCGAGAAAAACGAAAACAAAAGTTTACTTACTAATAAAACGCTTATTTCAAAAGAAAAGAAATTGTTTTAACAAATATTTTAGTAGATGTGTTGTACATAAATTATATTAGTTAAAACTAGTTTTCATTACAAATGAATGAATAAGACCTAAAACAATGGTTTAGGCAATAAATATCATGTACTTGTGTCATTCTTCCATTGGATGCCCTTGGACTTGTGTCATTTTTCCATGGCAATCTCTTATTAGAGATTTTTTCAATTGAAGAGCGGATGTATGTATGTGTCCATGTAGCTATAGTTTATTTGTGGAAAACCATACTGCGCGTCCTCATGACAAGACTTGAGCATTCTGATCGATCAAAAAAAGTTTTAAAAGGAGACTTTGGAGCATAAAGAGACATTAAAAACTCACTAAAATTTTCTCCTCAAGGATACGTCTGCTGCAGCTTCTCCTCAATTCGTCGCTCCGGTCACTTGGTTTCTTCGTGTAGGTTTTCTGATTAATGAGACTCATATCTCGGTCGCAGAAACAGGAATGACCTTCAATCGGGAATAAGACTTACTTTCACTATTAAAACTATTTTTCTTGGTTATTTAAAAGTGCAGAATTTTAATTACTGTAAAATTTGTATTTTGAACTTCACAAGAATTATAAAAACTGCAAGATTTTTAACTTCCATCGGCAAAATATTGTAAAGAAATGTTATAGCATCGAACTAACTTCATCTGAACTCTTTTAAGCAACAGATTCATCGTAGGGGTATAATATGGATTTTGAATTGAACAAAATATGTGCATCAAAACTAATGAAGTACAGCTGGCGTTTATAGGTCACATGAGTGGTTGTTTGGTTTGGGCATGGCATTTTTTTGCTAATCTATGGTAATTGCCTCAACAGATAACGATTGATAAAATCGTTCCCCTCCTTTTTATAAGTTTTTCTTAAGAGATCATCAATCCCTTTCCTCCTTACTTCCTCATGAATGTATTTCGTTAATTTTTTAATCCATGATATCTCAGCTTTTAGAACATCATATGTACTTGCTATTAGTGTGATTTTGTGGGTACTCTACCAATATAGGTGTGTAGAATGAAAGGTTCTTAAAAATTTTGGGAAAAGATTCGTAAGAAAGCGTGTGATCAGGGTTCCTTCATCAGTTAAAGACTTTTGTTTTAGTTTGTAGGTTTTTTAGTCAATTTCCCCAAAAAATGTCTGGAAATTGATGTCATAAAATAATGAAATAACTGGGATGCAGTCATACTTTTGCAATGCACTGCGGTATGGACTTGTGGCATTCTTCTATACAGTCTCCTGGACTTAGGTGGTTCTTCCTCAGCATGACATATCATTTTAGTGGTATTTTTAAAGAACATACGCTGTTAATTAGGCCTAACTTGGAATGTTTTTTGAGTCACTTTTAGAGGAAAACTAGCTCAAATCTGAGAATTATTATCCAATTAAAAAAAGATTCAAAAAACATTGGAAATACACTGTTATATGTTGAACTCGTCGACTAAGCTTCGTGCCGTTTACATCGTTTTCCGATCGCTCTATTCTCAGTTGGTTACAGTTTCTCTTAATTCCGACCTATGTACCTTTCCTGCCTCTCTTTCCCCCTTTTTCCTTAACTGTCGCGCTTGTAAGTGTGTTAAAAAAAAGAATCAATTAGTGCAATCCGGTTTTAACATGGCCTCTGGGCCACGTGTGCTTTCGGGCAATCGTTTTGATGTATTTAATCATCAATCCGACCCCCAATAAAAAAAGAAAAAAAACTCCTACACTCCGATCGAAAATAACCTAGATCTCCCCTCCCATCTAAACTCTTCAAATCCCAAACTTATTGTGTTATCCCATTCCGACCCAACAATAAAACTTTCCAGCTTCAGTGTGTTCCTTTTGAAAAAAGCCATTGAT
The DNA here is from genome assembly GCA_946965025.1 of Blera fallax. NCBI lineage: Eukaryota > Metazoa > Arthropoda > Insecta > Diptera > Syrphidae > Blera > Blera fallax. Next base: position 21,354,385 of record OX337248.1, on the reverse strand, counting down.
GTATTAGCACCTCCTACGAATCCATTACCCAACTCCGTGATGGAAAATTATTAATTCTAGTGAAATCCTTACGTGTAGCAAATACATTCCTAACCAAAATTGCCCTTTCAAATATTTGCCCAATAACTGTTTCCCTCCATAAACAGCTTAACTCATCTAAAGGAACTGTATATGCACCGTGCTTAGTGAATGTCCCAGAAGACGAAGTTATTAAAGAGATGAAAGATCAAGGCGTTACGCAGGTCTACAAATTTACAAAAACTGAGAACAAAACTGTTACACCCACTGATCTCATTCTCTTTACTTTCGACTATTTCCGCCCCCCTCACATCTGTTAATGTAGGTTGGTACAACTCTAAAGTCCAAGAATACTATCCAAACCCTATGCGGTGCAAAAAAGTGGGGTGGCAATGGTGTAGTGGTAGCGTCATCGTTTGTCGAGCTGATGGTTCACAGTTCAATCTCTGATGTCAGCAAGCATTATATGACAAGAGGCAGTCGAATCAATTGCGAAAGCTTATGAGAAAACTACTGCGAAGGCATAACACTGGCAGTAGGTTTGTCATATGGCTGGAGAAACTGTTCGCTCTGTTGATGATTGATATGCTTATGACATCAGGTGGACTGCGAAAAAAATACTGTGAATCAGAAGCGAAGGCAAAAATAAATGACAACAAACAATTCTCCCCAGTTATTCTGGACACCACCCCTGGAGTTAATGTGAAACCTAATAACACCTGAGTTTCAAATCACTACACCAATCTCTTTCTCTCTCTCTCTATCTATTTTTCCAACGCCCGCACCGTGTGAAAACATGTAAAAGGGTATTCATAACCCCTTGAGTGCATGCAAATTATAAAAAAAATGTCAGGTTCTTGGCCACACAACAAAAAGATGTTCTGGTGTTGAAACATGCGTTAACTGCAACCTTGCCCCCATCCCTCCACCACTTGTACTCGCACTTTAACTGCTAACTGCGCTGAAGAACACCCTGCCTCCTCAAAACAATGCAAGCGTTACATTCAAACCAAAGAAACATTAAAAATTAAAACCATCAATAAATGCAGCATGGCTGAGGCAAAAAAATTATACAGCGAGCAATGTCCAGTTCTCTTAACCCCTCAATTCTCTTATTCCTCTATTGCTAAAAAATCAATTCCAAACCCCCCGCACCAACCTTCTACCGAAACTATTACAACTAGCTCTCCTTCTTCAAATATAAACAGTTCATCATTTCTAACTAATTGTAACGAGACATCTCAAAGTACTCAAATTGTAAACATCGACCCCCCTACAAGCCACTACCGTCTCTTCTAAACCTAATGTATCAAGTTCTAACTCAATTCTGTCATCGAACCTTTCTCTTTTAAACAATAATAATTTAAACTCAACAAAAGCAAACGTGACAGATAAAGCAAAACATATAGCTTCTACCTCTATCACTCCAATCACCTCAACCACACTTTTCTCTCCTTCTATCACAAACGTAAACCACTCAAACTCAACCACTCAAAATTCTTCTCTCAGCCTAAATAAACAAAATAACAACAACAAATTTAATAAAACAAGTACAAATGCACTAACCCCTTCTTTTTATGCCACTCCAATGGCAACCGACGAACAATCAAACACCCAAACACCCTACAAAAAAAAGTCCGACAATGATGATGATGGTGACATCTAGTCATGTAATCGGAAGCCCAAACAACGACTCTGTCACTCCGGTGTTGAAACATCCATACTCCACAAGGAGCTTGGTTGGTTCAACATCGGGGCGACAGAGTCTACCAAATCAACCAACAAACTTAACATCTTCAGATTTTTCACAGTATAGCCCTATCTATACTGCACAAAAGTCTTCTACTCTCCAAAAATCTATCCTTAAGGTTCTTTAATGGAATCTTAACGGATATTCAAACAATTATCATGAACTTGAACTCTTATTGAGAGAACACAAGCCTGAAATTGTTTGCCTCCAAGAAACTCATGTCCAAACAAATACACATGTTAAAGCCCCCAAACAATATGGATCATACTTCCACAACTTTGACACAATCACAACTGCTAAACAGGAAACGGGTATTTTGGTTCACAAATCAATCCCACATAAGATTCTTCATATTGATTCTAATATATCTGTTATCGCTATCGAAATCCTACTTAATTTTAAACTTACAGTCTTGTCTCTTTACATCCACCCAACCCTTCTCTTCGTCTGATTTAAAAAACATTTTAAGAACAGTTAGCTCTCCTGTCATCCTTACAGGGGATTTCAACTCATGGAGCCCCATCTAGGGGTCTCCCACATTAAACGCAAGAGGTAAGGAAATAGAAACTTTCTTAACTAACTCCGATCTTTCTCTACTAAACGACGGCACATAACACCCTTACCCACGTAGACCTCACTTTCGTTTCTCCTCAACTTCTTCCTTCTTCAACATGGAATAGGGACGCTTTCCTACACGGAAGTGACCACTTTCCCATAATCATCAGTATCTGCCTAGGAAAACATAACAACCTCTCCACACCAACTCCAAAGTTCCAATCTGATCGTGCAGATTGGATTAAATTTCAATCCAGTTCACTTGAGTACTTAAATAAATACCCTCAATCACCAAATATAAATCAAGAAGCAGCAAAAATCAGCAGGGTTTAAGATATGCCGCCAATACATTCATCCCACAATCAAAACACACCCCGTTAAAAACAATAGTCCCTTGGTGGAACCCAGAAATTGTCGCTCTGCGCAATAATAAGCAGCATTTGTGGAGAGTATTTAAAAAATACCCAAATAATATTAATCTCATTAAGTATCGTAAAGCCAATGAACAATTCCGCAGGAAAGCTAAAGAGTCCAAAAAGCAAGCTTTGAAACTTTTACAGCCAATCTGAACCCCAACACAACATGCAAGAAAATCTGGTCCGATATTAAGACGCTAACAGGTAGCTACTCATCCCCCTTGATTAAAGCAATTAATACAGGTTCCGAAACTATAACAGAATCATATAAAATTGCCGAATACTTTGCCGAATGTTGGTCAGTTAACTCTAGTGACTCCAATTTCCCTGTTTCATTCTGCGATTCCAAATACTCCTTATTAAACAGTTTTAACAACGTTTTCCAGCCATCAAAATCTGCAAAACTTATTGAACTACCCATCAAAATTGTCGTATTTGAAAACTCCTTAAGTTCCGTCAAAGGTAAAACCCCTGGTTATGATCGTATTTCATATCCGTTGCTAAAAAATACACATTTCCAAGTGAAAAAACGTATACTGTCTCTGTTCAACAATATTTTTGACCAGGGCACAATACCCCAAACATGGAAAACTGCCACCACAGTCCCCATCCCCAAACCAAAAAAACAATTGACAGATACTAATGGCTACCGTCCTATCTCATTACTACCCTGTATCAGCAAACTCCTGGAAAAAATTATCTCTAAAAGACTGCTTTGGCTTATTGAGAGACAGAACCTTATTGACTTAAATCAAGTTGCATTCAAACATGGTCGTAGCACCATAGACTCCCTACTACACATCGATGAATTTATTATTAATCATGTATCCATAGTATCTTTAGACTTTGAGAAAGCTTTTGATCGGATCGGCATCTATGTTATTTTAAACAAATTATTTAAATGGAACATTGGACCTAAAATATATAATTTTATTAAATCTTTTCTTTCCAACCGTAAAATCAGATCCAAAGTAAATAATGCATTCTCAGACATTCATAACTTAAATAATGGAATACCCCAAGGATTACCACTTTCAGTAATCCTTTTTATTATTGCGTGAATTTATCACCAGATTCAAAAATACTGATCACTCTCTTTACGCGGATGACTTGTATCTATTGTCTAGATGCAACGATTTAAACCGAACCCAAAAATCAATTAAATTTAGTATTGAACGAAATAAACAACTGGTGTATCCAATCAGGTGCTTTATTATCATCAAGCAAAAATAAACATCTGCATATTTGCATTAAAATAAACTGTCCTAGTTTCAGTATTAATTTCAATAACACCAATATACAAAACACAACCAATTTAAATATCCTAGGAGTATTATTTGAGAGTAAGTTTACTTTACAGTATTATTGCCTAGAACTAAAAAACAAACTTGTATCTAGACTTAACATAATAAGATATTTGTCATCTAAATATAGCTATGTCCACACTAATACTCTTATCCATATAACTAAATTAATTTTACTATCAAAGATTGAATACGGATTGGAAATATTTGGAAAGTGTACTAAATCAAACTTAAGTCTTCTCCAACCTACATACAACGCAGCAGTAAGATCATCTTTAAGAGCCTTCAAAGCAACTCCAATAAAAAACCTCATGGCCGAAGGTGGCTTCCCAACAATCGAAGAACGAAGGGACAGCTTAACATCCCTACTCATTCCCAAAATCTGCGGGTCATTTCCCTCCCCCATCCATAATGACACCATAATGGGTGCATATACCACCAACCACCCCCTCCCTCCTCCTCTCTCATATTTCTTATATTTCCGACACAACATTTATACCTACCTTCAAATCTATAATAAGATCAATTATCAAATTTTTATAATTACATATAATATTTACTAAATGTTATTTTTATCTATCAACTCTATACCTATATTATTGAACTTAGTAGCTGTCTTAGCTACTTAGCTTAGCTGTCATATTATTACTCTATGCATTTATGTAAGATTTAAAAATAATAATAATAATAATAATATGTTGAACTACCCTAAATACTATACAATTTTGAATATTTCTTATGCTAGTTTTAGTAGTTAAAGCTCCTAATTATCAAGTAGCAGGAGCAGTCAATGGATAATTTTAAGAAAATATATGTAGGTACAAAGCGTGGGAATTTTTAACCTTATTTGTAAAACCAGAGTCCACTAGCAATATAACTTAAGGTAGTTGGCACACCAGTATGCTTGCTTGTTTTTGAAAGTTTATGTTGGCATCCGATGAATGCATCCATTGTTTAAGACTCGTTTGCAGAGAGTCATGAATGTTTCCGAAATTATCCAGCTTCAATTTTTTTTACAGATAAGTCAAGTGTTTTGAAATCAGGACAACATAGATTGGTTTTTCAATGCACCATACGCCGTCGCCTTTTTCATTGTTTGACTCGTTGTTTTGTAAAAAATTGATGAACAAATTGTCTCTACACTGGCAATACATCACTTGGGTATGTAGCTCCAGAAAAGGATCAACATTTCTCAGAAAACTCCCAGAAATCCCAATAAAAAAGTTTCATCATGGGAATTTGTAAGCTCCGTGGGACCGTAGACGCATCCAAAAGTTTAGGAAACAACGGAATGCACAGATTCTACGTATAAAATAAACAAAATCTAGATCAGATTATAAGGGACTGACGTTCTTAATTCTTAAGAGAGTAAGCATTGTAAAAGAGGGAGACTTTCTATCCTTATTACCTATATGTACATAGGCTCTTCAGTTTCCGAGCTGAATCAAGCTGAACGAGTTGCCTTATCCCGAGACTGAAGTATTTCATCCATAATAAACCTTGTCACTATGTCGCGGCGTGGATGAGATACTTGACTTCTCTTCTTCTTCTTTTGCTTTTGTTCGACGAGTTTATGATCTGTTAATAGGGATCATAATTCTCCCACTTTACTGCATCCCTACGTGTTCGCCTGTGGGGTGCTTGACGTCGATTGAAAAAAGTGCAGCTTTAATTTTAGTGCAATGTAAAAGAGGTTCTCAGTACATCGTGCGAAGCTTAGCTATTCATTGACTCTTTTCAGTATTTTTAGCTTTGAATTTATTCACCATGTTAACATACCATAAACAAGTATTGATCTAACTACTGGAGTGTACTATGATTAGTTTATACTACTTAAGTATAGAACCCTCATCCAGATCATCACCTCTTTGCAAATACGAAAACCTGGGATCCCCTGTGCACGTTCCGAGATATTTTCCCTTAGTGCAAGTCGTAAATTCTTGCAGGTGATTGATGACCCAAGGGAAACTACGTTTTCTAGTTAATAGGATGAGCTAAGTCTGGATCGGGATTGTACTGAGACCGCGGCTATATGCCTACGAGACAAGTTTCATAGCAGCAAATCGCAATACACTGGCAATTGTCTGCGGTCACTTCTTTGATACTGATTTAGCGGTAGCGTCTGCTTAGAGTACAACTTTTCATACAATGTCCTTTATGGTAGAATAATTGATTACGAGCTAGGTTGCAGAGCAAGGGGAAGAGTTCGTACATTTGACAAATCCCTCGGTATTCTAGTTTATTTGCAAAGTTGTTTCAAAAGAATCACAGCCGTACCTGCGAGTGTGGGGGATATTTTATTCACTAAAACCATTTCAAAAAATATCCTTAACATTCTTCTCTATTCCAGTTTCTAAGTACAAACCGATCAAAAAACCCATGTTCTGTCAGCATTTGGCACAAGGGTAAGCATCGAGACATGTACAGACATCCTGATTGTCAGACGATGAATCTATTGGCTTTTTATATTCCAGAGAGATTCTATTTTTGTTACCACTTTGTTAGGCTTTGCTCCCTTTTTCGAAGTGCCTCTCTCTGAAGCCGACTTGCGTTTTTTCTCTACTCCTATACAGCACTCGCATCTGGTCTAGAATATCCATAGATATCAGGCCAGCGATGAAGAATATGTATGTAAACTGCATTGGCACGAAGTGGACAGGGCAAATCTTGCCAGTATTTATTTTCTACTCTGCTTTGGCACATCTACATTATGCTTGTTATTATCCTTCATAAGGCGAAACTTACTCGGGCGGCTTTGTTACATATGCTTTCTAAATATGCCTTGTAATGGTGTGTTTACCGATATATGGGATCACTTTTTTTCTATTAGTCTGTTTATAATCAGGACAGCTTCCATATTACGTTTGGCTAGATCTAGTTGAACAAATTTTAATCTGCGATTCATTGTGTACATATTCTATTCTGCAAGAGTAGTTTGCGGTTAGAGTCCTTCTCATTGAAACGGTGATCGCTTCAAATACTCCAATTAAGTTACACTTTACTTCGGGGTGGATGGGGGCCTCAATCGACAAACCATAGAAATAGCGATTGTCAAGATCACCATATAGCCTAGGTAAACAAAGGCCCGGAGTACTTTGATTTCATATCTGTCCATTGTTCTGCTTTACGTCGATGTTCAATATCATTTCTCTTGGACAGCATATATTTTGCTTTCAATCACCGTTGCTTCCATCCCAATTCTCGCTAAAGCCGCACTGACAGCGCGCTGAGTTCTGCCAATGTTAGTGGTGTAGCAGGAATTTGCAGAGTTTGATAAAAGATTGTACCACTGGTATTAGATTGAATGTTTTCTCAAGGGTTGCATTAAAAAAAGACGCATATTAGAGGAAAAAAATCTATCGTCATCCTGTATTGATGACCTTGGCAGGGTTGATGAAACTAGATATGGCTCGGTAAATCTCATATCAATGCACACTATACAGGCAACTTTGAAATCGATGAACAGGTGGTGGGTATCGATTTTGATGTCCTTGGTTCTTGATATTTTATTTAGGTTAAAACCTTTTCTTTCTTTTACAATGATCGGATTGACAGGACTCTTGCAGGCTTCTGATCTGGCAGACGTGTTTGTTTTGCCTGTTGGCAATATAATCGCTTTATTTCTTGGATCGATTGCTTCTCTGGTACTTCTATGCAGCTTATGGCTTATTGACGACCACTCCACTGATCTTATTCGACCATCCAAGGCTCTGACGATCTTTTGTAATTGAAGCATGTTAAACTTCGTCGCAGTGTTTGGTTTGAATTTACTCTGAATTTGTAGCTTGGCAGTAACTAGGTAAAGGTCGGCATCTACGTTGGCCACTCTGAGTGGAACGGCATCCAATGTAACAGTTTTTCATTCTTCTTTTGTCCGACTCATTCTATCGCAGTTCTTAGACGCCGGTAGCACAATCTGTGTAGAGACCTAACATCGCACGTGGATAACTAGGACGAGAAGCACCGATGGCAGTAACCAACTTTGGAGATATAAGCGCTGCCGTTGGCCCAATAGTAGCTCATATAAGGTATCGACGAGTCTATTGACAACACAGTTGATTCCAAGAGAATTCGTCCGCCAACGTCTCCCTTCTGAGGTACTCTTGTTGGACTTTTGAGACGCCTTTTAAGTTGATAGGGATAATACAAAATGCGTCCAACTTCCTCATCGCCAGACTAAGCAAATGCTTATTGCTAGTTCATTATCAAGTATAATAGCTATTCAGCGGGCACCACGGGGAGGTGATGATGCGATTTTGCCACGCCACACAGGGCATCTAACCCCGCCTTAATTCATTCGTTCTACGTGATTTCAGCAAGCTAAAGAAAAAAAGAACTGATAAAATCCATAAGAACGAACGAGGATAGCTATTTATCGGTCTGTACATATGTATGTATTTACGTATTATTACACATATGCAAGGAAAAGAATAAAATTATTAGAGATTTTGTCATTTACATAATTAAATTAAATTTTCAATGAGCCGAGATAGTGAAGTTTATTGCAAGTGCAAGAAAAGAAAAAAAAATTTATATTTTAGCTCATGCAGTGTAATGATGTGTCCAGTTTTTGTTTTTTTTTTGCAATTGCGAAAATTGTTGCTAATCGTGTAGCCATAAAAAACGCCATTTTGAAAACTATCTTTCTCTTTCTCAGCAAAGCAAAAAAAGCTTCAATAAAGCTTTTCTCTGTCAACTGGTGATATTTTTAGTACATTATCGCAAAAAGCATTTTCGTGCAAAAACTGCAAATTCTTGCAAATTAAGAGATCTGAGAGAGAACGCGCGAATACTCTTAAAATAATTATTTTTTGCAATTTTAACAAAGAGTAGAGTATACTCTACCTGTACGATGAATTTAACGAAATCCAAAATGAAATCCAATCCAATCCATGAATTGAATTGTCCCATCTTAATTCAAATCAAATATGTAGGTATGTATAATAGAAATACAACGAAACAAAAAAAAAAAAAAACAAATTAATGCAATGATAAAATAAAACTTAAAAAAAGAAACTTATCTTACTTACAAGTGACAAACAGAAAAAAAAAATTTGAACGTTTGTCTTCGCCTCGTAAACCTAAATACCACAAGCCCACTTAATCCAGAATGAAAATTAATTTTTCCTCTCTTTCTCTGTCGTTCTTTATTCAAAGAATTCAGAACGTAAACATCAATGAAAGCACATTCCATTCATGAAATATTTTTCAAGTGCATTCGACCATCTAACTGCCGTATATACTGTGTTGTTGTATCTATGCATTCCATGGATAGTTAATTGTGTAAACAAATACACGTACTAACTGCACAAACAAAATACTACTATCTACATACGTGGGGTGAACGAATAAAAAACAAACTTGCATCTTGACGTTACAAAATAACTATCTATCTCTAACACGTCTATGCTCGGTTCAAAGTCTGTTACAAATAAAAGTGAATTAAATTACAACAACAACTTGGCCTAAATAACTTTGTTTACAAAACAGAAAACCGAAAAATATTCCAAAAATTCATAACAACACAAATATACACCACTACACCGAAACAAATTTGGGAAAAAAGACCAAGTAAAACTCTAACTTCACTAAAAAGCAATAGAAAAAAAAAAAGAAAAAAAAGTTATCAACGAATGTCAAGCATCAGCGCAACCACCGACCGTCCGACCAACCGACTGCATACTATCACCGTGTGACGGATTTTTGTTTATTTGATGGTGGAAGGAATGTTGTGTTTTTCTTCTTTTTTTTACCAATTTAATATTCAACAAACACTGCGCTTGTTACTACAGTGATAAGCAGATCGTTTTTTTTTTACACCTAAATACGGCGTTCGAAAGGGCTTATCGTAGATCCATAGATACGCGCTTAGGAATGCAGTAAACGGCTTAACAATTCAAGTGAAGATGATTTTGAACTAAATTTTTATTCCAAGACGAAAGAAGAAAAACAATTGTAAGTAGATGAGTATAGGTAAAGAAACTTTCAACTAGGAACATCGATTTGTCAATTGTGTATGTATGTGCATATGTGTGTTTGTTCTTATTTACAGTACCCCAGACATACCTACTATTTTGCCAAAGTCGAACCAAATTTGCTTCTCTTTATATGATTCTCCACACTCGAAATTTGTTATATGTACATATGTTGAAAACTGTTATTGAGATTCTTATATGTCAAGGCCTGCAAGAAGATCTGTTGAATATTTAAACAGATCTGCCATACAGCCACTACCCGACGATTCACTAATTATGTATATCTTACACGCATGGAGGATAGGCAGGAAAAGCATTATATTATTCTTGTTTTAAGAATCAGCAGATACAATACCCTGAGAGGCTACGGGATTTTCCAGAGCGCCAACAATTCACAGAATATCTTGTCGCAGGACCCTTCTGTTGAGATACGGGAAACGTGAGCTTGATAGTGCTGTCATTTCCTATCTGTGCGATAAAATTGTCGAGGATGATCTTAACGTCTTTTATATTCACGACATTGCTCACATATTATGTCGGAGACCTTTTAGAAGCAATCTGTTGCCTTTGTGGAAACGTGGGTGCAAATAAGGCTTATGTACATACATATGTTGACAATTTTCGCCTTAACACGGATTGCTATCAGTCGTTCCCATAAATGCCTCGAACTGATGAATCCTCATCGAAAGAAACGCTGCTTTGCTCTCTGTAGCAAACAATCCTCATATTCGGCTCATCGCACTTCCTGGATGGCGGTGATACATATATCTGCTTTACAACAATTACGTTTCTTCCATCATATATAACAGGAACACTGCGAGAAGTTACATATGTACATACATATGTCCTAGGTCCTTTACTAGCTGTTCACGCTCTCATACTGTATGACGGCTATCTTCTGGGCAGTACTATTCCTGCACGTAAGAAACAAAAAGAAAGATATTATCTCGTTGAAATCATTTCGAAGATACACGACTTGACCCACGCAAGCTGAAACAGTGTCGTTAGTATAACGATAAAGTTTGCACGATTGATCGTCATACATACATATGTACATCAGTTGGTATATTTGGCGGTGTCTTTGACATGATTTGAAAAAAATGCAAACAAAATGTGATAAATACGACAAATGTTAGTAGATTCACATTTATCGTCTTCCTTATCATGCAAAACAAGTCGCTTAAGAGAAACAAAAGTGACATCGGACAGCTAAGGGTCTTTAAGAGTGCTTTGAGATTACGCTCCAGCTTTGTTGACGTCCTCTGTCTGCCGAGGGGCGACTGAATGTTTGTAGGTAGTACGATCTATGTTTGTATGTATATGTATGTTTTAAAACGGGAAATTCCCTAAATATGTTTTATTTATGCATAAACTGCTGGTACGAGTATCAATACGTTGCCATCAGTGTTTTAAACAAATAGTTGTGTTTATCAGTTTGCTTGCGACAGTCCTAGAAATATATAATAGTCGAGTAAAGATTGGGTATTTTGCGATGACAGTTTGCTTAAGTAATGGATAAAAATGAACGCGGGTAAAAGAAAGTCTTTTTAGTGTTTAAGTGGACTCTTATCCATCATTGGCAAAAATGAGGAACTGGTCCTCAGTAAGGAACTGTTTCGTTTGAAAGAGCCTAAAACACTTATCCTAGAAATGCCAGTATTCCTTCGCATCCTTACTTAGTTTTTAGGAATCCCTAAAATTTGTAGAAGAAGGGGGCATAGGCTTATAAGTCGAGCTCAATATTAAATGCAGGAGTTAGTATTAGGGTGTCAAGGTGTACAAATACCCCGGCATCGTTGTCATTGAACGACTTGCATTTAAAAAACACCTGCAATGAAAACTCATGGAAGCTGAGACGGCTATAAACTGCAACTGGGATGGTATTTTGGGAAAGAGTAATTTTGCTGCCAACTTGAAATTCTGGCTTTTTGAAGCAGTTTTGAAAGCAGTCATAAGCAGTTAAGCAGTTAAGGAACCTCGGAGTAAACGTGAACTGGAGTTCAAACGACATTCTCCAGCAGATCCTATAATGATTGCTCTTCGTAAACCGCTGCTACTGCAATTTGAAGAACTAAACTGGTGATCTATAGCACGTTGATTCGTTCTGCCATCTTATGCAGGTTTATTCGAAACAAAAATGTTTCTCTTGCTAGGCCTCCAAGACCACTAAATTTATCACCAGTATCATTTTTTTGATTGAAGGCTTATGTCAATAACCCATAATACTATTGAGCAACTCAAAACCATCATTTGTGAGAGTGTTGCATACAAGTTGGAGTAGGCGAAAAGTGTACACCGAAGTACATTTGTAGTTGCAACTATTCTGCCGAGTCGTTCTTTAGTTGTCAAAGCCTAAAGTTTTTTTTTTCATTATTCTGTTATGTATCTCAGCATTTTCAACTACTTCGCAACAGTTTATTGTTATACGTAAGAATTAAACTTATGATACTTATGATACGTCTAAGATCACTGTTTGAGATTCGAAAATAAGTATGATATACTTTGAGTAAAAATAGGATAGCTGCCAAGCCCAGAAAATATGTCGGCCCTTATGACCAAGGGACCAAGACTTATCTGTGTTTCGCCCAAATAGCTTATAGACCCAGCCATAAACGCTAGATCCCGATAAGACAACAGCATAAAATTATCTGATTACTCAGAGTGACAAAATGTTTCAAATACAGTCCATTCGATTTTACTTTATCAAGTACCTATCCTTAGCGGTCACCATTTCCTAAAAGGCATCTCCGCAGACTAATTTGACGAAACCTATCTTCAGGATAATTCGCAGTCATTCACTTAAGAGAATGATCTTGCCGCAATTGATCGAATAAAGCTCTTAGACTTTTTCGACATCGTCCTGGCTGATATAACTTACAGATATAACTTAAGGAAGTTGAGGTACCTACGCTCGTGTACTATCTCAGAAAACGACACCAGCGCTGAGATCAAATGAAGAATAACTCTTGCCAACCGATGCTTCTTTAGGCTAAGAAGGCAAGATGGCATAGCAAATTCTTCTCTCGAACAACTAAAGTGTTCTTTTACAAAACGATAATCGTCCCAATCTTGTTCTATTGCGCAGGGGCATGGACTTTGTCATACGAGTAAGTCGATGAGATTGCCCTTGGCTGCTTCGAGAGGATAATTCTTCGGGTGATTTTCGGTCTTGTCTGCATAGACGGTGAGTGGAGGAGGAAACACAACGACGAACTGTACGGACTGTACAGCGACATCGACTTAATCAGAAAAATTAAGTTCCAACGACTGAGGTGGCTGGGTCATGTAGAGCTTATGAACACGAATGCTCGGGCCAGGAAAATCTTCAAATCCACTCTCGAGGGACGGCACAGTAGAGAAGAACCGAGGCTCAGGTGACACACGCAAGTGGAAAGTAGCCTCAACCACTCGGCCTGTAGGCCACCTTAAGTAAGCAAGCAGCGCCCGGAAAAGTGGTCCAATTTTAAATAAAATTGTATTTTTGCCGGTTCGGCAAATTTTAGGAACGAAAACAATCATCGTGAGTCTAATAGGCTTAAAACTCTAAGCCCTAACGCGCACTTACTTAACCTGCATAAAAGAAAATTTACGTATCAACATTTAAAGATACATCCATATTTCTTAGTGTACTCGTAGTAGCACGAGTGATCTCTCTAAAATGTTTCGCACCGTAACTATACGCGTTTGTCGGTACGAACATACATATATGCAACAAATAAAAACCGATATTTTATCTCTACCACTTGCCGTGGAATGTCGTCTTCACGTCGAGGGGGTGATAGGTATGATCTTAAAACTCCAACAAGCGAGCATATTACAGCCCAACGCATTAGTGCCAGCATATTTAACACTACACTGCATTCCAACATTTACGGGGGGATCTCCCATTCGAACCAAAATGTGGTTATATCACCATACACCATACAACCATCACCATGAAGAGGTTTCTGCGCTTGCTGCGTCTTGCTCTTTAGCATTTTCATAAAACGATCGGCACAAACTAAGCAAAGAGATGAGATAAGCAACACCAGTAAAAGTAAATCAGCGCGCATTTTTCTCCTCTATTTTCCACAAACTCTCCCATTCAACATTGTTTCATTTCGTGCTTTTTGTATCGTTCTCGTTTCTTGCTTCTCTTCAGTCATGAACAACGACGCTGTTGCTGTTCTACTGTAGACTTTCTTTGCCCTTGTTGTGCTTTTTTTTGCCGCGGAGCAGAGAGGGCACAAAATGCCAATGAACTTTGTTTTTACTACTTTGCCAGACAAAAATACTTTATCAATTTTAATTCGACGCGATATTTACATTTTGAAAGTTATATCACACAAATGATTGTGGAACGAAATAATTCATAGATCTCACGTAAGTGGAGATTTATATGAGAATTTCATGCGGGGAATCGTAATCGTAGTTGAATACCTATTGTCAGCGGCAAAATTGGAACTTTTTCAGATGTGGAGTGTCAAAGATTGTTTGCTTAATAAATAGAAACAGAAAAAAATGTCCTTACGAGTACATATTTCTAAATTTAGTGAACTTTGTTTTTGAAGCTTTCTATGATACCCAATAATATTGTGCAACTTACCAATCCCATTGGCGAATGGTGAATGGCCGGTAAATAAAATCCAGCCGTGAATGATAGATTATGTTTATGTATGTACAATGTAGCCTGTATAATGCGGGGGTCTTTCAGTTACTGACAACAAAATATGAATATGAATACAATACACCTGCATTGAGCAGCTAGAGTATTCGAAAAAGATATGATTTCTCCCAATGAAAGCAATGAAAGCAATGAAAGCAAGGAACTTAAAACTCATGGACAGAAAGAGAGTTGGATAAAAGTGGGAACTAGTAGGAAAATTCCAGAAGGACCACCACTCCTTTGCCTAAAACACCAATTTCGTTACGAAATCATAGATCATATTCTTGAAAGTGTTTTAATTCCAAATAGGATCCTGCTGACACTCGAGACATCGACAGAATCCGACTGTCTGACGAAAGTCAATACATTCTCGCACTCTGGTACCCCCAATCTAAATATAGTGGAAGCAAAAGCTTTCCAAACCGGGAAGGAGCCAATTGAGTCAATAGAAAGAAAACTCGTAAATAAACGCAGATTGGAAATGCCAAGAGATTTATCTAGCCTTTTACTGTTACAGTTGGTTTAGTGAGCCATGGGCATTAACTTAAAAGCATTTTCAGAGAGTACGATCCTTTACCAGCCGTTTCCTAGTGCGCATTATGCAAAAGTGAGTTAACATCGGCCCCTACTTGCTATCGAACATTTTGTTTGCATCTTTTTTGTAGTCTATCTGGGATGGAGACAAGACACTCATCGTGCCGGATAATTTGGGCTCGTACATTCTAAACGACAAAGGCATCTCAAGTGGTGAATGTGTTTCTCCCTCTCTAGGTCTACGCATGTATGTATGAAGCTGCATAAATCGTACTTTTCATGTATTTTCCCCTCCAAGTACCTTCATTACAGATAGAATCACAGAATCATAGGCTTGGGATATGAAGGCATGATAGAGCTTGCTACTTAATTGCTTTCTTAAAACATATTTCCGCGCTGATGCAAGCAGAATTTAGGGCACAGCCAAGATGGACTATCTTGAATTCGGTGGTAAGTATCATTGACAACATCTACATATGTATGTATGTACATATATACCCGTACCTCGTTTTTTACTGGTTAATAATAAGACTCATCTTTGCTGCTTCTGATTGATGCGAACGAGCCTGTGACTATGCTGCTATACATGTAGTTGATCCACATTTACTTTGTCATACACGGTATTGAAGTAATGGGATGGGTATGGCTTTGGATAGCCTCTACGAATTTCCGTTAAGCGAAGTAGTTCCCAACCAATTTGTAGGCAGGGGCTTTAGGCGCTCACACATTTTTGGCGATGTTTTAAAGTGTAATCATTTTTTTGGTTGACATATGTAAGCAAGGCGTTCTTACTATTCAACCATACATATTTTACAGATATATTTGCAGCATACCTCCTTACAAGTCATTCCATCTATAAGCAATTCAGCTGTTACACTCGATTTTTTGGGGTAAGGCACGCTAAGATTTATTCAATCTAAGTTCAATTGAGTGGTTTAAGTACTTGGTAATCATCCAACTATCGACTATTACACAGACTGACAGCAAGATTCTGTCTTTCATCAGCTCTTAACAGTCCACAGAAATAGCAGGTTTCCACTGACACCGTTTGCACTTTGGTATTCCGGTCCTTGTCGATGCAAATTGCGGTTGGAATAGCAAAATAGGAAGTTGCATCTCCGCATTTCTTCAGCTGAGCGTATTCCTTTTTATTTCCTGAGCAGGTGTTTCTCGTCTTTGATCCTGTTCGTAGAGCTGCTTAGCGGCTCTTGTTCCTTTGTGCAGTGCTGTTTTGTAATCTCCTATTTTTTTCTAGTTTGTTCGAGTTGGAGATTCGTAATTGTACTTTTGTAGTAATCCGAATCGATATACGCACACCAAAATGTTTATATATTCACTGCACTACAGATGTGTTTTCTATCAATAGTAAAGTGCTCAACCTAGTTAAGTTCAACATTGTTTTAGGGGTTACTCGCGGTAATTGGATTCTGGAGGTGATACGAGTAACTTCCCTCCCGATTTTGTTGTTAAAATTTGTGATGGAAAAAGATTTCGATATCGTATCTTTGAATTTTCCTTTCTTTCGAGAAGTTCGTAGAAGACATTGCTTTCTATCCGTAGCAATTTTTTGAGTCTGAGTCGCTTCCATTGACTCCTTTTTAACATTGAAATCCACTGGTAGCAATCTAAACAAACCGTATAAAACGTCGCCAAGAGCTGTTCGCAGGACAGTGTGGTGAGTACACTGGCAACCGTAAATTCTACGACTAACGTTATTCGGTATACTCCTTAGTTAAAGGGTTATACTCCTTAGGCATTAACGTGGTTTTATTTGGAGTGACAGATAATGTCAATGCCTAGTTTCATCGGATATCAAACTTATTCAGGAAGTTTATATTTACTGATCGAAGTCCTGTTGTCAATTCAGGGTTTTTATTTTCAACTCTTCTTCCTTTTCAACGAAGAACAAATCAATAAAGAAGATCAATATCAACTGATCACTTACTATTAAAGAGACATTTTAAAAAGTTTGTCGAAAAGTTGTTCTCGAAAACGATTTCATTTATATTTCATATTTCAGTTGTGGGCGCCTTGGCTTAAAGGTTAGTGCTCAAATATATCTTATCAACAAATACAAAATCAAGTGTCCATCAAGGCAAAAGGTCGACAAATACAACAGAGGTAGTTAAGAACGATTTCCTCGAGAGGATCTGAGAAATATTTACACCAGAGAACCTTCTCCTTAACAAACAAAAAAATCTGTATTCAAAACGTCAATCCTAACAGTTCTGCTGTATGGGTTAGAATATTGGTTTATAAGCAAAGAAACGCAGAAGATATTGAGAAAGAATAATAAACCGTCGAATACTCGATCGTGTGTGCGAAGTGGGCAAATGGGGGATCAGAAACAACCGCTAAATCTACAACCTATTTATATCAAGATGTTAATGTCTAAAATGGTCATATCAAGCGAATGGAAAGCAAGAGGATCTATGATGCTCAACTCGCTGGCTCCAGATGTCCAAAAAAATTTATTCAATTCTCCCTTAGAAAGATCAGGCAATACCAGACGTTAAGAGACTTAATACGGAGAATTTATGACAATTCGTCCCGGGATCGTGAAAGATGGTATCATGCTGTGTTCAAAACAAATACGCTTGATGGGTTGGCAACCCTTTAAAGAAGGCTAAGTTTCTAGTAGTTTTCCAGATCAACCTGAGGAATTTCAATTTCCTTGCTCGGTATAATGCAGTATGTATCTTGAAAAAAAACTCCCGTAAACTTAACTTATTATTCAGGCTTTTGCAATTATAAAATTTTATCGTAAAGACCACAAATTTATGTAGGTACAGGACACCACTTTTGCGAGACACACCGACACACAAGACAGTTTCTTCATGCGAGTTTCATTAAAAGGTATCCATCCAAAGAGATTATTTATTTGCTCAGTTCTTACAAAGAAAAAAAAAATCCAATGCAACAACCATCCGATTTGTTGTGTTTTCTGGGACTCGAACCTCAAATCTCGTACTCAGTAGTCCAACGCACTAACCACTGAGCCACGATAAGTACGTAAAATCACAAACAACGATTTTTTTTTTTGCGTGATGGTAATTTGGACACACTCTGTACATCACGTTGATGTCGGGAGGATATACACCTAAGTACGCACATCGCATATTAAGCTTAAAAAAATCTGTTAAGTAAGTCTGCTACGGAACGAAAGACCTTTAAGGGTGCAACTCCTCGTCTTTACAGGGCGATGATAACGTGTCGACATAAATACATAAATCTTAAGCCTTGACGAGAACTTAAACTAATTATCAACATTTATAGCTCTTTAGTGGTGACTAAAACAATCAATAACCAAAGACACAATGAGGCTTCCTCGGTGACCTACACATGTTCTAGGCATGTAATTCAAGTACGAACAGCAAATCCGAATGGAATTCTTTAATTAACACGAATTTATAACATCGACTAGCGCGCGGTCACTTTGTCCATCACCAACCACCGCCAACACCAAAACCATTGTGCGGTACATTTTCTTAATTTTATTGTTTCTGTTTTTGTACCTTTTCATTGGCTTCAGTCTTCGTCGTCTTCTACGTTGTTCACCGTTCTCTTCTTATAACTTGCTGTTCGGCAGCCAGCAGGAGCTGAGATTTTTACGATGTATGATATTTCACCCCCCTACTTGGCCGGATACCACGGGCCCATATCTCTACACTGACTGACTGACCGTTCACGTTCAGAAACAGACCCAAAGGCATGCCAAGTATGCTTACAGATTCTGAGAATGAAATGTTCGTTGCTTTATTTGAATGGAATTCAAATTAATCGATTTTTAGATTGTTATTAATCTTCTTCGGGTTGTTTTCGGCCTTTCTTGTCGTTTAAGTCCAAACGTTTGACATGTTGTTGTTGTTGTTGTTTGTTGATGGTGGTGGTGGTGATAGTGGTATTGGTAGTGATAGAGGTTGTGCTGCTGCTAGCTGGATGACGTTGCTGTGCTCGCTGGTCAGCAGTGGTAATAGAGTATCACAGCGCGTTGATATAGTCTTCTCATTGCCATTCATTGAAGGCTTCGCGGCAATATTTGTCTGGCCCGTTCAGCGTCAATCGATGACGTTTCAAAGAAGCACCCAAGCAACCACCTTAAGAGTAAAAGAGAAGTTGAGTTGAGCATTTAAAAAAATGTCGTCGGCCCGGTTTTATATGGTCCAAATTGATAATAATGCGGCAACGATTGCTTTTAGTTAAGAAAAAAAAAATTATTTATATCTCGTTAATTTATTAAATTATGCGCAAAATAAACAAATTATTTGTTTTTATTTTTTCTCTTCTTGTGGTTTTTTGTTTTTCCTGTCGCATTTCGTAGTTGTTTTCGTTTTTGAATGGGACTGCAACCTTCTAGTATGTTATGTCCGGAAATTCCATTGAGACGTGGTATTTATTTTTTTTCTTTTTTTTGCTGTTGGAGGGGAAAACCATTGAGCAGCAACCACGAATAAAATTCGTGAATGGAATTAGTAACAGTATGGAGAAATGTGTAATTTTTTCTGTTGCAAAATATATTTAAACTAAAGCAGAATTGATATTTTATTCATAAAGGAGAATAAAACTGGAATTTGCAAGTGGTTGTAAAAGATATTCTTGCTTTCCAATTGGATGAGTCATTAGGGCCATAACAACATAACAAATTCAAAAGCTGATTTCCATCTTCAGATGGTTAGATTCAAATTACCATAGTTTATACATTTTGCAAAAAAAAATTAAATTTGAATTCACCTTTAATGTGCAAAGCAATTCAAGGTAGTTTGGTATTCATTTTTGTGGTGTGCAGACATACATAATTTGTCTCTAATTCAGAGTTTGAATATCATCAATCAGCTTCAAGGTTGCGGACAGTGCGTCGGACATACATAAAAGGAATGGGCATGATATATGTATGTATGTATTTTGAGGACGAATGTTAATACTAGCAAAACGACGACTTTTAAGTCTGTCACCCACGTGAATCAATGTATTGTGGTTTGTCTCGTAAACTCTATTGTGAAACTGGTTCATTTTACGAGCATTTATATCCCTTAGGAAGGGCTACTAGTCAAACCTCCCTATAGAATTTTGACCAGGTGTAGAGAGTCCATTCCTAAGACATCTACATAAAGTATGCGCAAGGGAAGTGTTCCATTGTGTCTTCGCTTTCGAAATAAGTTGAAACACATGAACATATGATGATATGATACTCACCCGAATTATGAGTAAGAATAAATTTTGCAATGCTGTTACCAGGCCATTTTACAAAATACTATGTGGTTCCTCGTGATGTTTAGCTAAACTCTCCCTCTTTCTCTCTCTCCCTCTCTCTCTCCTTGAATCCAGAGATAATACAAAAGGAAATCCCATGCGAAAAGGTCGTCAAATTGGTCCCGGACTGTCTTTCAGCCCTCTTTTGGTGTTCTGTCACAAATATATGTAGTAGACAAACCATCTTCCGATTTAGTTTCCTCTTGCATTCTTGAATCAGAATGTCAGAACTGGTGACAGAATACACGGCTGTCCTGGTAGCCTCCTCCCACGGAAAGAAGGTGCAGATGCACTAACAAGTAAAGGGCCAGGTAACATGGACATTTCCACGTTCACAACTACAGGCTTAGCTTTAAAGTTTGTTGAAACCGTATATAGCAGCTCATTTGCAAAGCATCACGAATTAATGGGAGAAGAATTGGAAGCCTGCAAAGCGTTCAAAGCCGTGATAGAGTGTTCTAGTTTTCGCCAAGTAACGAGAACGCTAAATCTTTGTGGTAGGCACCTGAGTCTAATCGTCGGTCATTACACCCGACACATCAACCTGAAGAAACATGCCTACAGACTAGGATATGTCTAGAGACTAGCATTTGCCCGGGATGTGAGAAGAAAAGAAGCGTGAGAAATGTTGCAAAATGATCCTGTTTTATCAAAAACTTTGTTGAACTTTTGGGATCATTTTCAGCTAGTGGGTACGTTATTGTTATTGAACAAAATCTTAACATGTGGAGCAAGACCAATACCACACCGATTCAGTAGAATCCATAGCAAACAAAAAAATGCACCCTATGGGCTATCCAAAAATTAAAATCTGAGCCATACTTGAGTTTTTGGTATGTAAACGACTGTCTCATGACAATCCGCATCAAGGCTACATTTGCCAATATTAGTCCCTCCTGTGCTGACACCCCCACAGAGGAAAAAAGTTAGATTGCGTTAATAAGAAAGCTCATCCTAAAAAGAGGAGACATACTCGTACACAACTTTATTTTATTGAAGAAATAAGGCTCCTTACGAATGTTACTAGCAGAGATAACTAAAGTACACTTGACTTCTCAGACAAAGAAGGAAAAGAAAGATCCAGGAACGATGGTCAAACATTTAACTACTTACAATGTGAAAAGAACCACAGGCACCAAGCCGGACGGGCTGGTGGGGCTAAGCTCAGGCCACTGTGGGGGTCACAGGTGGCGGATAGTGAAAGGCCTACAGAAAAGTAGGTTAGCTGCGAATACCCAATAAGCAGCCCCCGACCAAGAGCGGCAGAGAAGGAGGGCGTGGCTGAAAAGGTCAAAGGAACCCCGACGAACTTTCTGTGACAAGACGAGTAAGCGCCGTCTTCAAATAAGTGCTCCCCACCTTACAAAGTGGCTACGAGGGATAAAGAAAGAAGAAATGGCGAGATCCAAAGGCACCCGCCACAACGTATAACGTGAAGCCTCCAATGGGGAGTAAATACGTACATATGTACATACAAATTAAACAGGAAATCACAAAAAGTGTTTTCCTATGTATCAATATGCGATGACTTCGGCATCGCCACTACCACAGACATTAAGACCGAGCCCAGTAAGGTCTTAATTATGGAATACTGGAAATCGAATCGGAATATACTGCTAGAAGAGCTGACGTCTGTAGTATTCTGTCACCTGAGTAAGCAGGAGTGAAATCCGGCTGAAATGGCTTTCAGGCTAATGCTGCAGGCGCCCCCGTCCCGTTAAAACCTTGGCAGGCCTCAAAGTACGTTCAATGTTTCGTCGCCATTAAGTTGGTGGTGTAGGTTCAGATGTAACATTCCTGGTTAGCACCGATCCGGCTCTGGCACAACACCTCATAAGGGTCTGTGTCAACCCTCGCATGGCCTCACTGCTTGCAAAGACAACCATGGGATCCTTAGGTGACTACACATCCGAACATTGATAGCGGCTTTGAGTGGGGACCAAATAGAAATGATTACAACAAACAAAACAAAACCAAACGAAGAAAAACCAAACGAAGAAATACAAAAGAGGATCGAAGAGAACCCCTTCCTTAAGAGTTCAAGGGTGGCTAGGTCGCCAATAAAACAGACGTCAACCACCAATGAAACTAAACGTGGTGAAGAGAATCCCCTCCAAATGGGCCCGAGAGTCGGTGGAACACCAGCAACCCAAATGGCCTTTGGCTTAGCCCGGAGATCAGATGAAACGCCAAAGGGCCAAGGGACGACTACGACAACCCCCCTATCTGTTTTCCAAAATTTAGGGAAGCAAATAAAGATCCTAGTGGATAAGATGGAGGACGGAAAAAGGCACTCTATCAACCAGTCAATGCGAGACATCATTGACAAGATCAAGGCATTATACGAGCTGTCAGCGATTGAAATGCGCGATGACAGAGCAAAGGAGGTCATAAGAAAGAATAATGCCTCCCAAACATCGCCGTGGCTGAAAGTAGGTCAGGATGCAAAGAGGAAACCGGAGTCAACAGCCGAAATACCATGCTCAAAGCGCCAGCAAAAGTCCACCCCCAGCGAAAAAAATAGGGCATTGCGCGTGAGCAACGAAAAACTTGATAAAGTGGAAATTGTTTCGAAAGACCAGCAACCCGAGAATAAAGACGGCGAAACCTGGTCAAAAATTGTCAGCAAGTCCCAGAAACAAAAAAATAAAGGGAAAGAAAAACTGCCGAAAACTGAGGAGAAGAAGAAGGCAGAAAACGCTGGAAGGAAGACCCGAAGTAAACCCAGAAGGCCAGATGCCATTGTGATTGCGAAAACGGGAGAGACTTCCTACGCAAATATGCTCAAAAAGATGAGAGCAAACCCTGATCTTAAGGAGCTCGGGGAAAATGTGAATAAGATCAGGAAGACAGCCAAGGGCGAATTGCTGATAGAGCTCAAGAGAGGTAGAGATGGACAAACTGCCAAATACAAAGAAGACATGTCCAAAATCCTCCATCCGGAAGCGAGCATAAAAACACTGTGCCAACACGCTACGGTTGAGCTACGCGACCTAGACGAAGCGACGACACAAAAGGAGATATGCGTGGCCATTGAACAACAACTCCCAACAGCAGGAAGCATAACGGAAGATGCCATCAAATCCATGAGAGTGACAAGGGACGGGACACAAACCGCCCTTATTACCCTCACAGCAGATGCAGCCAACAAACTACTCGCTGTAGGTCGTATAAAGATCGGGTGGGTTAGGTGCAGGCCATATTGCCAGGCACTGCAAAAATGAAGCGGACCGCGCAGGAACGTGCCTACGCTGTGGAAGCAAGGGGCATGTAGCCAAAAAGTGCACTGCTGAACCAAAGTGTGCCATATGTGACGCGAACTGCAAAGGTGGAAACAACCATGCGACCGGAAGCTATAGATGCGCCGCATACAAAAACGCGATGCGAGAACTAGTAAAGAAGCAATGAAGTGCATCCAGATAAATCTCAATCATTGCGAAGCCGCACAGGATCTGCTTACACAGACAGTCAAAGAGGAAAAAGCAGACCTAGCCCTCATATGCGAACAGTACAAAACTATCCACGCCAACTCAAGATGGGTAGATGACTCCACTAAGACAGCGGCGATATGGACTTGCGGAAAATACGCATTCGAGCGGAAAAACGCAAACAGGAGACCGAATTTCGCCTACGCCAAAATTAAGGGCATCCACTTCTTCAGTTGTTATGCCCCACCGAGCGCAACCATGGCAGAGTACCAACAGATGTTGGATGTACTTGTAGCTGAGGTACGAGGAAAAACACCAGCAATTGTAGCCGGATACTTTAACTCATGGGCAGTCGAATGGGGTAGTACGAGGACCAACCACAGAGGCGAAGCACTGCTGGATGCGTTTGCTAGCCTTGACCTTGTACTATTAAACCAAGGAAACAAAGAAACGTTCAATAACGGCAGATCTGTCTCCATCATAGATCTAACGTTTGCCAGCAGAGTTATAGCGAGAAAAACAAAATGGCATGTCTCCGATGTCTATACAAACAGTGACCATCGGGCCATCATTTTTGAAACAATAGAGCCAAGAAGGTTTCAGTACCAAAAAGCTACAAAAAAGGTACAAAAGTTGGGCTGGCAAGGAAAAAATATAGATAGAGAGGTGCTCGATTATTGGCTGAGTACCATGGAAATTCCCAGGGGCACAGCTGAAGAACAGGCAAAACAGGTGACGACTTCCCTCACTCGAGGATGCGACGCATCCATGCCACGCAAAGGCAATGGAAATGGAAGAGCCCCGGTGTACTGGTGGAACGACAACATCGCTAAGCTGAGAGCAGACTGCCTCAAAATGCGAAGGCGCCAGCAGCGAGCAAGACGTAGACAAAGAGAAGACTCCGAAGAGATTCGAGATGAATTCTTAAAGAAAAAAAAGGAGCTTCGGAAACTCATTAAAAAGAGTAAAGCTGAATCTTTCCAATCACTAAGAGAAGACCTCCAACATAACCCGTGGGGAAGTGCTTACAAGATAGTTATGGATAAACTAAAAACTGGCACGGCAGGTGCACCGACATGCCCGACTATGATGAATATTATAGTCAGCGGCCTTTTCCCAAGGAACACCAGTGTGCATCTCACCCACGTAATAACAGAGAATGCGGAACCAATACAACCCGTCACAACTGCAGAAGTGCTGGAAGCAGCGGGCTCAATAAAAGCAATAAGGCTCCCGGAATGGACGGGATCCCAAACTTCGTCCTAAAGGAAGCCATCAAAATCCAACCGGAGGTGTTTGCAAACCTCTATACAAGATGTCTGGCAGAAGGAAAGTTCCCTTTGCAATGGAAGCGACAGAGACTGGTGTTAATCCCGAAAGGCGAGAAGCCCCCAGAGCAACCGTCGTCATACAGACCGCTGTGCATGCTAGACACAGTAGGGAAAGTGCTGGAAAGAATTATCCGTGACAGACTTGAACAGTACACAGAAGGAGACAACGGGCTTTCCAACCGACAATACGGTTTCAGGAAAAAGCGAAGCACCACTCATGCGATACAAGCAGACCAGATGGAAAGGAGGAAGAAAACAGTACTGTGCTGTAGTTACGCTGGACGTCAAAAATGCATTTAACTCGGCCAGCTGGAACTTCATCATGAGAGCGCTGAGGAATATTCGAGTGCCAAACTACCTACATACTACGAATTATTACCGACTACTTCAAAGACAGAACCCTCTTCTATGATACGGACGAAGGGCCGAAAAGATACAAAATAACAGGAGGAGTCCCACAGGGATCAGTCTTAGGCCCAGCCCTGTGGAATATTATGTATGATGGTGTACTGCGTATGCGAAGACTAAGAGGAGTGGACATAATTGGATACGCCGATGACATTGCGGTGGTGGTAGTGGCTAAAACCCTAGAGGAGGTGACACGAAACTGCAACAGTACCATCAAAGACGTGAAGATATGGCTTCGCTCAACAGGTCTGGAACTAGCGGACCACAAAACGGAGGCTGTCCTCATTAGCAGCCGCAAGAAGGTTGAGCGCCTGACCATACAGGTAGAAGAGCACACTATTGAGTCAAAGCCCTACATAAAGTACCTAGGGGTACTGCTTGACCATAGGCTCAACTTTAGAGACCATCTAACCTACACAAGCGTGAAGGCTAATCGGGCTGTTGCCGCAATATCCAGGCTGATGCCAAATATTGGAGGACCCAGGCAGCCAATTAGAAATCTGCTTGCGACAGTGAGCAAGTCAATCCTCATGTACGCAGCGCCTATATGGGCATCGGCAACAGCCATAAACTCGTACATGAGAAGCATAAACTCTGTACATAGAAGAGCATCGATCAGAGTATCCTGTGCATATAGAACAGTATCGGGGGATGCAATAAGTGTGATAGCGGCGCGAATGCCTATCGAGCTAGAGGTCAAAGTAGCAGCATCAATATACAATGACGAAAACCGGGAGAGAAGAGCCATCAGAGCAGCTGCCGAAATAGAATGGCAACGGCGATGGAGCACATCAGAAAACGGCCGATGGACATACAAACTGCTGCCGAACATAGAAGAATGGACCACAAGAAAACACGGTGAAGTAAACTTCTACCTTACCCAATTTCTAACGGGACATGGATCGTAGACGATCCATTATGTCGTCATTGTGAAGGAAAAATCCAGAACACCGAGCACGTGCTACTGGAATGCAAGAAATACGTAGCAGCCAGAAATGCCTTAGAACGAGAGATAGGCAATGAAATAACTCCAAGGAGACTGATTTCGTTTATGCTATCAACGAGGGAAGCTTGGGACATCGCCAACCGTATCATTGCAAGCATCATGCAGGAATTACGGTCGGAAAACCAAACACCAAGAGCTCAAGAGGAAGGAAACCCTGGACCATAAGAAGGAGAAGACATGATGTCAAAACCTGCCCCTGAAGGAATACCTTGACCGGTAGTACCGTAGGGGGAATCACAGGAGGGGGTGTTTTAGCCACGTATACATGCAGGAGCATGGAGTCTGGCATAACTCGTAGCACGGGCTACCGAGTATCCATAAAGGATTTCACACCTCCAGCGCATCAAAAAAAAAAAAAAAAATTGTGAAAAGAACATGCCTTGCAGGGACGAAAATGAAGATCTAATAATAGATTCGCTATCGGTGTTGAGGAAACGCTTCTGTAAGCAACAATGCAACATTCAACTTGCTTGATGGTTAACAATATATTGACCATGGAGATAACTGAATAAAGAGCTTTTCATCCTACCGTCATAGACATTGAAACAAACTTAAGTAACGTTAAGGTTAAAACTACTCGACAACTCCTAGACTTCTTGCATTCTGTAACTGCCGCCCTTTGGTTGACAGAAATACCGGCTCAGAAGACGATGTAAAGAATGAGACAATTCTAGCTTTCTATGTCGACATCACTGTAAATCAAGCAGCTGTCAATAAGCACCTGTTGTCAAATCGTCAAACATTAGTTTGCAACAACACGTTTACGAAAAGGAGCCGTGGTTAATGCTCAACGCGTTAAAATTCTTCAAAATAACAGCTCTGTACGAACTGTGTATCAAAATTTACGGGAAGATTATGAAGAGACTGGAAGCATTGCAGATAGGGTAAGGCCTGTGCATCATCATGGCGTACGTTTAGCCGAAAATATTGCTACTATACATAAGCGAAATTTGGAAAACCCGGAATTTTCAATTCGTCGGCGTTCGCAGCTTTTGGGCTTGTCTTATGGCTCCATTTGGCCCATTTTAACCTGTATAAAATTCTGTTAACACAAGAACTTTCAATGGTGAGTGCCATAAGCGTATGATAACTAAGTATAGACATGTGGTTCCAACAAGGTGGGGCAACTTGATGCACATCGAGTTCCACGTTGGATGTTTTGCGTGAAAAGTTCCCAGGTCGTATTATTTCACGTTCGGGTGATGTCAACTTGCTGCCAATATCATGCGATTCAACGCCGTTGGATTTATTTTTGAGGGGTACGCTAAAAGTCGTGTCGTAAAAACCAACATCCGTCCAGTTATAGCTCCCGAAATCCCGAAATTTACGAAAAAGGTTTTGAAAATTACCTCGAAAGGATCGACTTCTGCAGAAGGTCCAGAGGCGCCCATTTGATGAATATTGTTTTTCATAATTAATGAATACATAACATTTTCGATTAATAAAAATGATAATGATGATTTCCTTAATTTGTACACTTTTTGAAAAAAAGTTCGGAAGCTCAAATTTGATCATTCTTCGTCAATGTTCTGACCCAGAGAGTCTTCGAATCCTTTCTGGAGATGGAGCATATGAGTGAAAGAGACTTTAACTTTCGCAGAGAGCTTGCTAAGTTAAAATACTTTAACTAACAAAAAAAAGTGGAGACACAAAGTATGCCCCATAACCTCTGAATGTACAAGCCTTAGGGTGTAGTGTCAATAGAGCCACTGAAGGCCACTTAAAAATTCGATCTGAATCCAGAGATATTTCTCTTTTCTTGTTTCTTTCTGATTTATCATTTACGGAGGGATCCAAGCAAAGCGGCGTGATATAGAACCACCCCTTCATACCAACCTAACCTAAACAGTTCGGATTTATACATGTATGCAAAATTCCATCAAATGGGGAATACAAAAATTGTACCTCCAATCAACACTTGACAAAAGACAAAAAAAGGAAACGATAAAAAGCCGTTATTATCCTGGCATGTGCTGAACTGCCGCCGTTCGTAATCATTTAATAAGCAATGCAATTGTTGAATGCAAGCAATGAGCACCTCCTGTCACAAGGCATCCTCAGTGGACAACTACACATATCGACAGGTACCGGTAAGAAAGACGACACACAAAAGAAGTGCAAATACCCTACGGCTCAAATTGAGGGGAACCCTCCACGTTCTGCCACAACCACTGGCCAGTGGGCATTTGCTGTTTGTCCTGTTTCCTTTGTATTAATAATAACAACGTATTAAGAAATAAAGATCAGTGCATTGTATAATCAGTACACACTCAGCGACACTTGAGTAAAGAGAGAGAGAGACTGCAGCGTGCTGCAAGCATGCAATAGGGTATGCATCAGGAATTACCGCAACCAAGTTGCATTATAACAGTAAACAAGGAAATTGCACCGCCACTCAAAGTGCATTCTGAATTAAGAAGGGTGGACGGATCCGCGGTGCAGATTGCAAGGGTTTTATTTTATTTTTTGAAGCTTCGTTTTGTAGACATCTGTTGGATGGCTTTTTTGGTTGGTTCCCGGGCGTAAGAAGTTCACTTTATTCTCCTGTCAAATGGTTTTATCGCGTGCCACTGCAATAAGCATGTCATAAAGAGGATCACGTTGGGAATAAAATAGGAAAAAAAAAAACGAAGAATTTATAATCGGGTGCATCGCAGAATTGCAGTGTGTACAGGAATGAAAGATTATCTGAATGGACGTGATTGTGGACAAGGGTTTAATTGTTAGCTTGATGTATGTATATCATTAGATGGTGGCGCCTTGTGTCAATTCCTTTTTATGTAGGATCTGTAACTAATGATGATGCAGATGCTGTTTGGTAACAACTAGGCCTCTCAAACATTTTTCTTCAATAAGGATGGATCACTACAAGGACGTACAGAAATTCGAAGCAGGATAAATTTAAATAAAAAGTTATATTGATTGAAAAGTTCGTAGTTAATTTCTTCCTGCTCTCATTTCAACGGTGAATTCTTTAACTCTCTCTTTCACAAGCAGTCGTTTAGATTTTGTACGAATTGTATTGATAAAAGGTTTTAGAAAATTTTCTAATACCTAGACAAAATCAACCATTGTGTGGTGATTAAGTAAGTGAAAAGAGTAAACGTCAAATCGAATTTAAAAGGATATTGGAACAAAACTAGGATAATGTACAGCGGGTAACCAAACAGTAAAAAGTAACAACCCTTTTCAACGAATCCAGAAAGTGTCAAAAATGTCTGTAATTTATTTTTAAGTGTCCGTAGACTGAAGATCAAAAAGAAAGACGAGGTTGTGGGCATCTCTTCCAAACGTACACAAAACCTAATCGCGAGCGAATCGAAAGTTTCAAATTTGTCATTCAGATGCGTTCACACGTCGATTTCTACTTTGAGGAGAACCTAAAACAGATTTTGGACAGGTTTTTTACGGTTAGTCACGGATGAAATATGGGTTCCCTATCATACTCTACAGTACAGCAGTCGAAACATATGGAAGGATAGCGTTTTTCAGGTTCAAAGTAGGTCAATTTGGCTCATAAAGTGATGGGATTATGCTTTGAAATTCAAAAGGTATCTTCATGCTTGCTTTCAAAGACAGTACTGCTTCACCAGGATAATGTGCAAATGAAGGGGTTCAAATAATGATAAATGAATATTTAGAAGGCTTTAAGCAAATACATTTCTGAAGAAGCTTTTTATTCTTAATGGACTTCCAACCCATACAGGCTCTTAACCTGAAACATGGAGACTCTCCATAAAGTCAACTTTATTCGTTTATGTTCTGAGTCTCAGGTTATAGGGGCATAGAAGGAAACGAAAGCTCGATGTGTACTAATCGCCATTTGACAGCTTTCTGGTGGATGGAGCTTACTCTCACCTCGAAGGGGTTAAGAAAGGAATATTCTTAGGCTCTCTATTAAGGGCTCAGCAAAAATATAGCAGGATCGGATTTTTTAAGTACATATTGTAGAGTTCAGGAAGAATGGTTTCCGGGGGTCTATCGACGTCGAATCTCCACGATTGTGCCGTTTATGAGGCTTGTTTTCACTCCGAGATAGATAAACTCATGGACTTTTTCGGATCTATAGGTGTCGATAATAACGTTTTGTCAAAAAATACAAATACTTGGCGCAACAGACCGAATTGGTCCAGGGCCTAGCTTCTCGCGACCATTCGTGTTGTGCGTGTTATTTTTTTTTCACACAAATGGACGGGACCTACAGTTCAGAGCCATATCCGAAAGGCAAATTGAGAAGCTTTCTCTTGACAGTTATTACTCTCGGACGTTTGTCAGACATTCGCGAGAGGTGGGGTCGTGAAAAAACTTTTTTTTGTGTTCTCTGCGATTCGAACGTCGAACCTCCCGCTCAGCGATCTAACGCGCTAACCACCCGAGCCATGGCGCCCACACGTCACGTTTTGTCGGCATTATATACATACATACATATGTATGTATGTAGTCTCGTCCGGCTCGCAGTTGATTTGCCTGCAACATCTCTTTTACGATATATTTAATAATCATACACGCACATACACTCTTTTGCTATTATTAGTTGCTATTATTTGTCCATAAGTAGTCCATACTAAAGGCTCCTGGACAAATGCAAGGAATATTCTAGGTAGCCCGTTAAGGTTCGTCTTTGTTCAAGTATCGTATTGGCCTATATCGTTTGGCGTAGTATTATCAGTTTCAGCACGAAACTGAAAAATCACATGAGAATAATTTGAAAAATTATTTCCAAGTCATACAGTACAGTGCTTTACAGTGTTTCGCGGGTCAAACATTAGATTTCCGTGGTCGGCCATCACCTTTTGCAATTCTTAGCTACGTGCACTATCATACTCGGCTTAAAAGGATGTGGGTTTTGACTTAAATTCATTGCAATTGCTATTTATTGTACCAAATGTTAATTATATTACATAATAAAAAATTGGTATGGGTGCGACCCGCAAAGTCCACACGACTAACTTCCCAGTGACTCAATGACTAATGCCAATAATTGCTTCCAATACAAAGTGGAAAGATAAAGATATCATCTTGACGTTTCACGATTCAATCGAGTTCTTCATTTTTCCATAGAATGAATAATGACCCTAGCGATAAATAAATATGATTCCTAAACAATACGGCATTTCAAGATGATAGAAACTACCACAAAATCTTCCACTTCTTGAAACTTTCAAATTTTAA
Organism: Blera fallax; assembly: GCA_946965025.1. Lineage (NCBI taxonomy): Eukaryota > Metazoa > Arthropoda > Insecta > Diptera > Syrphidae > Blera > Blera fallax. The sequence goes on along the minus strand of OX337248.1, from coordinate 21,322,593 downwards.
CAGACTTTGACATTTCCGTTTGTACGGATATATCAAGGGTATATTTTTCCTTTATTTTAATAGGTTTACTTTATCATCGAGGAAGCACCAGCACTGCTACGTAAAAGTTGAGAACAGATTTGAAATAATATTTATATTTTTTTTTTTTTTTTATTTTCGTCGCTAAACAATTATTCATGTACCAATGTTGTTATTTCGTTTTTATAAGTCTTCTGTTTATGTCAATAAACTTTGAAATATTATTTTCACATGATCAAGATCTTTGCGCATATGAAAAGGTTTAATGAAGCTCAATCCCAAACACTAATGGCCTACACATAAACACTTGCTTCTACAATTACTACAATGTTTGATGAACAATGAAATCAAGAAACCATCAACTTGGAGATATCTCATCAATACCACACATCAACTAAGAATGCTGAATTAACATTTCTTTACTTACAAGTAACTAAACAACAATATTGATAACAGACTACGCAGCTGACAGCACAATACAATTTACTTTCTTCATGAATTGTTCAAGACTGACATCACAAAACTACTGCTTTTCACCTTGAACCGTTCAAAATCATCAGTAGGAGATTATTAACCATATCCTCAAGAATTTTATCATCTTCAACAAACATTTCACAAAAAAAATAATAACTAGCAGAAATTGATGAAGCTCTCATAACATCAATCAGCCCATACACAACATATGCAATTAAATCGGATTTAAAATGGAAGAAATCGACTTTACATAAGACTTATCAAAATATGAAATAACAATATTTTTTCATAAATACTATTTATGTGTACTTATAGAAATGAAAAAAGCATTGTTTCATCGAAAATAACTTTTACGGTTAATAACTTCTACTTACAACCATGTTCCACGTCATAATTTATTTTTTAAATGTTAAATGTACATTATACTATTACCTCCAAATGTTTTCTCAAACATAATATTCTTGTATTAATTGCATATTAATAAAGCAACCTTGAATTGCAAAAAGATTGTTGATTTTTTTATATCGAAGAATATATTCACATCACATTTTTTATTATAATTATTGTTATCAACGTAATTTTTTTTATTATAACTAATTGTTACGAGTTGGCTAGTTCGAAATCTCATTATTCTCCTGGCCTGATGATATGAATTTAAAATTCTACACATTCATTTAGTTTTTGTTAATAAGTATTTTTTTTTATTATTATTTTTTTTTTAAATAATTGCTACGACATTCATAAAAATTTTGCTAAAACATACAACTATAATATTAAAAAAAAATCACTACGAAGGTATTGAGAATCTGCACGAATGAATAGTACAAATCATCATTTTCAAAATTCAGCTAGTTTGCCTTTATTTTAGTTATTTAATTACTAACAAAAAACTACTGGACCGATTTTTCTGGAAACTTAATCAGTTCTTAGTTACGTAATTACGCGTCAAATGTCCCATGTCCATATCATCTTTGGTTCTCGAGATAATCGAGGCGAAAGATAATTCCGAACGCACATACGAACATACGCACAAACGTACATACACACACACAGACATCTCTGTAAAAACGTTGGATTTGGATTCAGGTGACCTTAAAACGTGGAGATATGTCAAAATTCGCGATTCACAAAATCGGCCCCATTACAACAACTTCCCATTGGGAAGTTAATAAAAGATATCTACCTAATCTATAAACCTTTTTATCTCTCCTCATACACACGTAACCGTATCTACCAGATGCAGATTCACATCAATGAAATTATGGCGCAAAAGCATTCATCCGAAATTAAATCATAAGCGTTTTCTCGGAACCTGCATCACTTTGTCTTGAGTTATCGACTCTATAAAATGAGATTCTTGTCGATTACTTAGCTACGGCATAGGTGCCGCCGTAAGCTCCATAAACAACAGCAAAGAAACAAGAATAAAGCGAAATGAAACAACAAAACAAACAAAAGATAAATAAATACAAAAAAAATATAGTAATAAACCGCACTTCTATGGAATTTCGTTTAAAAGAGTGCAAGTCCAAAATCAGGATCAACCGACAAAGAAGGGATTAATATGGTTTTGGCATTAACTGTTTGGCCCAGTGGCAGTAAAAACTTATGACCGTACATATGTATGTATGTATATGTATGCAAGAACTATCCATGTATGTATGCATATTTGAAAATAAAGCTAACTAATAAGCCACAGAACTGGATTTGATGAATGTCAAGTTGGTATTTTTTTCTTAACAAGTTTTTTAGGTGACAGAAACGTTGATGTGATGTTAAAGACATAAAACAAGGCGACTTCATTTGCTCGACTTCCAATCGGAATAGCAAAATATTTGAAATAAACGTCACCTCCGAGTCTAAGTTAAACTAGTTTTCAATCATGAAAGCAAAATTTTATTAGTAGCTTAGACATATCACATATGTATATCACACTGAGATGTCCTTATTTCTTTCTTCAATACCCTGACGTGGTTTTTAAAAAGTCTCATTGACTTTAGCTATGAATATGTCAAAACCTCTTTTTCCTTTCTTCAATGCGTTTACATCGATCAAATTTGACCTGCAGAAATTCTTCCATTGTCACGTGTTTTAAAAAAAAAATATGCATGTTTTAAAATGTGCCACTATGGACTTCAAGGCTACTTCTAGATGAGGTTTTCGTTGTACTAAATTTTTACACTTATTCACAAGCTTCATTTAATTTGGTATCTATCACTATTGGGAATATAAATTCATTGGGTACACATTTATGTATGTATATCGATACCGATTTTAGTTCACTGTCGTGCCTATCTGTTCCTGGTGGCTTACATCGTCGAGCTTCCGATAGGCAAGGGAACGCAGATCATCGCATGTGACTCCACATTCCGCTCGAGAAATTGGAGGCGTTCATCAGCTACGATGAAAATATCCATTTAATCATCGCCTGCAATTTAAATGTGCATCATCTTATCTGGAGTAGGAGCGTTACCGTTAAAAAAATGTTGATTACTATTCAGATTATCTCATCAGCAGTAGGTACATACATATTTCAAACAGGGAGTCCGAGTCAACCTTTTTAAACGCTTGACATACCTGGCAAGCTAACACATACAGACTGGAATATGTACTGTTACGTAGTTTTAAATCGATGTACATGCATATGCACACTTACTTCTTACAGAAAATAACGACCCTCAAACCAGTGCTTCTAAACGTAAAGTTCCCTTGTGGAATGACCAGCTTAAACTCTACAAGAAATTTAGATAAATGCTCAATCGTGCTGAGCATATGAATGGTTATGTTAGGTAGACGGGTGCCCTAGTTAACAGGAGGTTGTCAACGGCTCACATAGATTAACGATAAGTCCATTAAGAACCTAACTTTTATTATTGACAGATGAAATAAACCACCCAGATACATACATATACATATGTATGTATAAATCTCAGGAGTTTGTTCAGCTCAATGTTTTCTAGATCATCCAAATCCGCAGTAGCTCCCAAGAGTGTTCTTCATTTTGGTAGCTAGTGCTGGACAATAACATAGCAAGCGGCGAATGGATTCTATTTCCTCTTCGTCCCTGCAGTTCCCACAGAAGTCGTTGTGGGATAGTCATAGCCGTGCTGCATGATTGCCTATTACACAGTGCCCCGTCACGACGCCGACAGCTATACTAATATCCCTGCGACTGAGTTTCATGAGATCTACCGATGTATTTTTGTCATAGACTGACCATAACGATTTGGCCACACATTTACCTACGTCCTTTATGGATCCGTTGTTATAGATGAGATGAGAAGATTTTTACTGCTTGAAGGAAATACTGATAAATATTCACAAAGCGATTCCAAAAGATCTAAGAAAGCTGAACACAAAGAATCGGGTGGATACTTTTCGCCTTGCTTCAGATACTGTTCCCAGATTCGTGTACTAGTGTGTACCTCTTCAAGGGCAGCTTAATCACGTATCCGAAAGGCAAAGTAAAAAGGTTTCGCGAGAGGTAAGAGCGTTAAAAAGTATTTGAATCTAAATTTCCTGCTCAGTAATCCAATGCATTAATCACTAAGTTACGGCGTCCCCTTACAAATTTCACAGTCAGTATTATTTTCATGCATAACCAACCATATAAACTAACCGCAGTCAAACTTTCTCTTGTAAAATTTATAAATTTAACGACACTGCGTGTCAAATAATAATCAAATGTTGGCACACGTCATTTACCCGGTGCGTCCTTTGCTTTTCGATTCAAACTATAACATTAAACAGCCAAACTCCTTCTCCAATTTAATATAATTAAAAACGAAACCGAAAACAAACACCAGGCACAGATGTTTCTCAGGATATTCAGCAAAGGATTAGCCCATCACGATGAATCGTGCTATCGGAACGGACCACAGAGTGCGAGCACACATATTCGCCTTTTCTCCTCGCCGCCGCCATAAAGGTGCAATTTTTGTGGTTGATTTCACATCTGAACCCACGCTCACATCTCCAATATTGTTGTGCCGTTTGCCGAAATGCCTTACAGTGTCTTAAAAAGAAGAAAGCAAAAAAAAGGACGAAGCGGGCCTTAGGTGCCTTCCTCATTGTCGATTCTAAATGGAATCGCAACCATGACGCCAAATTTATCTCCCTCTGTGTGCTTTGCACCCCCATAGCAATAATATTCCATTTCGAATAGCAATTATTGTCCTGCCGCTCCGTGCCGCGTCGAAACCGAATGTATGTATTATGGGCTAAGCCCCGTATTCCTTGCTTAATTCCACGACAGCGACGGTCAATACCCTTTGGTTATCCTTGGCTGCTGTATTGTGCCAAATAAATACATAAAACGAAAATTTCTTGCACCTTTTATGCTCGTACATATCAACTTATCGAACGTTGCAAATTTTCGGGACTTGGTTAGTGTTGCGTTGTCCTGGTTCTGGTCCTCATTATTTTCAAATGTACATGGTCTATGCTTTTAGGCCCTCAGTCAATTCTCGACCACATTGCAATTGTCCCCTTTCCTCGGCTAATCCGCAATAGCACTGTCTTCTAACGATTTTTTTATTTTTATTTTTTGTCTCCTTCTACATCGAATTTAGACGAAGGACTAAGGAGAAAAAAAAGAAAACTTTCAAGAAGAGCATGACTGTACTGTTGTATTTTTCGGTGGTTCCTATTTTTTTATGACGGTTCCGTGGGATGAACTTTGTTGCTCCTGCTGCTGTTTTCTGCTGCTATCCTTCGCGTTTGCATTCTCTAAAAAAAGGGACAGGTGCAGCGGCAGCAGCAACAATTTGGCTTCGGTGCGTTTTTTTTTTTTTGTAATTGGACAACTGTTTCGAGATTCTGATCGATAAACAGTGTTTCGTTATGTGTATTGTTTATTTTTTTATTATTATTTATTTTTGTATTTTTTTGTTTTAGTGGCTTATTTTTGGGTAACTCTGTTTTATTTTTAGTGTACTTTTTTGGCAACGCAACGGTGGCGGATTACTAGTGTTTATAGCGTGCGTTGACTCCTGCGGGCTAAGGGTTGCAAATTTGTGCTGAAGGATGTCTGACGTAATATTATGTTGCTTTGTGTTTGGCGCAAAAGAATGATTTTTCTTTCTTTTGGTCTGTTTTAGTACTATAAAATGTGCTTTCTTAAAGTACAAATCTTGTGGTAAGGACCTCAAAGAGTAGATAGATGCAGGTGTCCACTAACTCCTGCACTGACTTCAATCCTAGAGCCATTCTGTAAAACGTAAATGTAAAAACGGCATAAATCCAAACTTAAATCCAACAAAGCTGATCTTGAAGGCCTACAGCAGTGCCTATTTCTTGTCTACGTGTTCAAGATAATTTTGGAAAATAGCCACTACTTCACCAAATGCAGGAAAGACACCACAAAGCTCTTTATTGTGAGATATGGTCAACGACAAGGCGATACGCTAGCATGTGATCTCTTAAAAAACTTTAAGAATTGTGTACAATCCGCATACCCGTGCTAGAGACAGTTAATAATATTCTTAATAAAACTCTGTCCTCTAAAAGTCCTAGAATGATTCTGTCTAATGATCGGATTGTTACCGATAAGGTGGATAATGCTGATGTATTCAATAATTACTTTGCCAACATTCTCCATCCGATTTCTATGTCATTTGTCAGAATTTCAGCTCCGAAGCAGCACAGACCTGTTCCTTTTTCTTCGAACCTATTACAGGGTTAGAGTTGCTGAAAACTATAGGTACGTAAAAAATTCTTATTCTTGTGGCATTGATGGCATTTCGAATCGGATACTAAAGAGCATTTCATGCTTTGTCGTGGATGTACTATCGGATGTTTTTAATAAGAGTGTTTTATCCGAAGTCTTCCCTGAAGCTCTTAAATGTGCGGAAGTAGTGCCGCTTTTCAAAAAAGGTGCTGCTAATGATGTGAGCAATTACAGGCCTATCTCGCTGCTTCCTTCAATAAACAAAGTTTTTGAAAAAGTAGTAAAATATAGAGTTGTTAGTTTTCTTCATAAAACATGTTTTTTTAGTTCATTTCAATTTGGTTTTCAGAAAGGTAAATGTACGGAAGATGCACTGTTGAATTTCTGTTCTCAAATCTTCGATAGCTTGGACAGTAAAAAGTTCACAACAGGTTTATTCGTCGATATTACTAAGGCCTTTGATATGGTTAACCATAGCATTTTGCTGCAAAAGATACAAAACGCTGGTTTTCGAGGTTTTATGCTCAAGTGGTTTAATTCATAATTAGCAAATACATAGATCTCAAAGAGTAAAGATTGAAGATGCTAGAAGCGGAATTAGGATTATGAATTTAGGGGTGCCTCAAGGCTCTGTATTAGGACCGATCCTTTTCTTAATCTACATTAATTCGTTGTTTGAACTACCTTTTAAAGGCGTTCTTACTGCTTTTGCAGATGATGTAGGGTTGTCCTACGGTGCGGTTAGCCCCCTCAATTTAATTGCTGATATCAATTCGGATTTAGTGTTGTTAAGAACATGGTTCGCTTTGCATAAGCTGATGATCAGTTCCAAAACAAAAATAATGTTTTTCAGTCTGTCGGCGCCAATTTCCTTTGGCGCTGAATTTTTTTTTCATGCCCCTGAGTGCCAAAGATTTAAGCTGTTGAGCTGCTTCTGTTGCTCCAGCCCCTCCACTAAAACATTTTGTAGCAGTCTTAATTGCAGCGAAATGTGTTTTCAAATTGAGAGCGTCAATGAATTTAAATATTTGGGGTTAATTATCGACTCCAGAATGTGTTTTTATAATCACATCAACAGCCTGAGGCAATATTTTCGCGCAACACTTAGGAGTTTCTTTTATTTGAGAAGTGTATGCTCAACAAAACTTCTTAAAATAATTTATTATGGAGTTTTTCACTCCAAACTCCAATATGGGATTGCTTGTTGGGGAGGAGCAAATTTCAACAAAATCCAACCCCTTCTAGTATTACAAAAATATATTATAAGGAAAATAAGTGGAAAAAATCGCATGTATCCGAGTTTTACATTATTCTACGATCTGAAAATTCTTCCCGTCCGTCATTTGTACTGTTTTAAATCCTAAAATTATTCTTTTATAGATCTGGTAACTTGAATATTAGAGTTCTCGAAAATTATAATGTACGTGGTAATCACTTGCATCGAGTAGCTGTTCCTGGCTTTCGAACTACAGCCTATAAAAATTTTTATACAATTGCCTCACGCCGTCTTTTTAATAAGCTTCCATTTTGGCTTAGGACTCTTAGTCCCATTAATAGATTTATGTATGTATCATGTAAGGCATTGGCTTTTAACTCATTATATTATTAGTTTGGAATCCGTTGTTAGTTCGCGTTTGTAACTTTGATATTTTGGTGTTTTGTTCTTTTAAAAAATTAATTCTGATCTCTGATTATATATTTTTTTTTATTGTTTCTTTTCTTTAATTTTCAATAAAACATTTTGTTTTAATTTTGAAGAATGTGATGTATTAATATGAATTTTTGCTTTAAATATTAAATTATATATACTTTGAAGGGTCACCCCACCCATTTGTATCTTATTCTTTAATTAGCCTCTAAAGTGGCATTCAATACTATTTTTTTGTCATAAAATATGAAATGTCACTAAATTTTCTCTAGATGTATTTATGTTCATTTAATTATACTTAGTACACTGTGAATTATTATAATTTATTTACTTGAGAAAATAAAAATGTAAACTAAACTAAACTTAACTAAGATACAATCATTCAAATTCCGTAAAACTGCTCGTATGGCATACACAATGATGAGACGTTGAGCTTAGTGGTAAATATCATCAAGAAAGGGTGCCCAACATTGGCTGCTTGGACGGATCCGATTAATAGACAGCTACAGTTTTAATGTAGTAAACAATTTTATTTACCGAGGCTCTTCTGTAAACTCTGGAAATGAAAGCTGCGCAGATGAAAAACAACTTTTCCTGGCCCCAAATGCCTTTGGCGATGAAGGCAATGGATTAGCAAAGCTCGTATAACCAAGGGCCCTCAAAATTCCTACAATTCTTCCTGGATACTTTAAAGGAAAAGTTCAATTATGTATGTTCGAATTGTATAGATTGTACAGCGAAGTCGACTAACAAGATTTAGAAATGTTCGAATTTATATACTGAAAGCATATGTAGAGCGGATACCAGCGCTTTCGTGAGTTTTCAACCGCTCCTAGATTTGGAATTGGAAACAGACCTCTACAAATTTGTCGCACAAAATCGTAGGCAGAGAGCGGACTGGAGGAGAATTCTCGGTTGGCTCCTGTCAACCCGGACCGCCATCAAATAAGTAAGTAGGTATGTATATGTCTTCAAACGCTTCGAAGACATGTACACAACTATGCTAATAAATCAGACTCTACAGGAAAAGCATTTCCAAGAGCGAATGAAACGACTAAAAGTCTGTGTTGGGGGTGTTGAAATAAAATCTATGAGAGACTAATTTAGCGAGAGTATCATTGCATAGAACATGGACGCAGTTGCCGGAAAAGAGATCCTTGTGAATCATTCAGCTGAGAATACTATCAACCTCACCAATTAAGGCATTCCGCAAGGGCCTACTTTGGGACCACTTTTGTAGATTATAATTTACCACAGTTTACAGCCTTGCATAAATAACATCGCTCTTGTCCTGCAGAGAATAGCTCCGACAGATAAACAATTCAAATTAATGATAAGCTCATCGGTATACCGTCATAAACTATACAGACTCTACAGAGACTATATAAGAGTTGTGATCTAAATTGTAGTTCACACCGCCCCATTGATTGAGTTGGCCTATATACTCTAAAAGCAAGATGGGACGTGCATCTGTGAATCTGAATCTTCGTTCCTCAAACATCCCTATTCTCTCAAGAAACCGATTAGATATACACGTACTCATCACGAGAGGACTAGTGTCAGGACCATGGCGATACTACGGGAACGTATACAATGTCTGGCCGAAATATAAATGACTCTCTTTCTGCGATGTACTCTTCTGCATCTCTTAACGACATTCGGGCCTAACCCAACCTGAGGTCCTATCCAAACGCAATCCAGGCTTAGCCGTCACAGACTCTTTTACTTCAATAGTATCAGCTTTAGGTACAACAACGATGAGAGTTCAGTAGTTTCGTTCACAAAAATATTGCTTCAATAGATATGACTGGAAAATATACAAACTTCGTACGTTTGAACTGCAACCCTAGTTTAGTTTACTTATAATACTAAAATAAATAGTTCTCCAGCTTACCCAGGTATAAAAATTGACCATTAACCAGTCCGTGAGTAATAATATCCAATCTAATATACTTGCCAGAACCATCTTCATCTTCTCCGATGAAATTAACGCCAGGCTTTCGCGATTGTTACATTTTATTCGGTACTGGCAAAAAGAAAATTTCAAAAGTGCTTCATACCATTACCACCGCTCTGCTCATTTTACCAATGCATTCATTTAAATTACAAATTGTGTAGTGTGTCCTGATACATAATATTGGGTTCTTCTTTTTACTTCTGGCTATAGAGGATCAGCCGGTGGATACTTATCCTTTAATAATCACAAAACGAATGCAAGGATTTCATGGAATTACTGTGTTTGGTGCATTTATGCAAATGTGTTGTTAAAATATGCAACGACACACAAAACTATAATTGAATTCGTGCAAATGCCAAAAGTTAATTAGAAATTGGCGTTGGCGCAAGGATCAAAAGGAACCATGCGAAAATTATACATCTTTTATTTTGTGCAGGCTTGCAGTTCTTGGCATGCGGTCTGCATGCGAAAGGTGTACATTTATTTTCAAAAGAAAGTGTGCGTGTCCCACATTGTTGGCGAAATTTACAAGAAAGTCTACCGTTTTCTTAAGAATTTATATCCCTTCATGGATATGTGTATAGGTATATACGTTATATCAAATAATTTGTATGTTAATTAATGGAAAACTTTGTTCTTAACACCAAGGTATATTCTTGTCCTTACCAGAATCTGTTACGGAGTGAATAATTGATCTGCAGGTGATCGTAGCCTGATGCTACGATGTAGTGATGGAATCGAAGATGGCTGAGATATCAAAGGACAAGTTAAGTGTGTCCATCGACGAACTGGATTAGGTGGATGTATTCTACAAGATCGGCTGCGTCAGTTTCGTAATTTTGGTCGATAAGATTGGAGCAATGTATGCCAACATAAAGGTTTTCGAAATATACGACTCATAAATAAGACTAAGTTTCAGGATGTCATTCTTGTGAACCTTCTTGGCTAAAACATGTGAATCGAAGACTTTTTTGGCACTGTAAGAGTGTTACTGCTCAGACATGGATATTATTAATGAAAAGAGAGCTTGCTCGCGACACATCGACAGATCCAGGCGAAAACCCAAGTGGTCCATTGCGAAACTCACCACTATTTTTTTCGATTTTAAGGCTGTCTATGTCAGCATTTTCAGAGACAATCTACATAGAACACGACCTCTGATGTTAAAAGAGGTTTCAGACAATATGTTTGAAATATTGAGCAGTCCTACTCTATGGCGACCACCCTCTCAGTACCAAATTCTACACTTACAAAAATAAATACTTGGTGCAACGGGCCGTATGTGGTCCAGGGCCTAGCTTCGACCATTCGAGTTGTGCGTGTTATATTTCTTCACACAAAATGGAAGGGACCTACAGTTTAGAGCCGTATCCGAAAGGTAAATTGAGAAGCTTTCTTGTGACAGTTATTACTCTCGGACGTTTGTCACATTCGCGAGAGGTGGGGCCGTGAAAAAACTTTTTGGTTTTTCTAAGATTCGAAAGTCGAACTACTCGCTCAGCGATCCAACGCACTTACCACTTGAGCCACGGCGCGGCACCCCAATTTTACTCTTACTTCCACTAAATGTACAACTGGTGTCTCGTCGATCAGAAATAATTTCCTTGCGCCTTCTAAAAGTCGTTCATGGCAAATAACGGCAGCGAAATAATTCTCCAGATGGAATCTACAGTTTTAGTTAGGCCTCACTACCTATTGAACATCTTATATGGGCTACTGCGAAATATTTGAAACTTAGTTGATCCTGCCCTCCAGATCGGGGTTGGTCGTCAGGGTATCGTCCCTACTAAGGACAACAGTGTTAAGCGACAGAAAGCATGATACTTGCATTTGAAAGCACATTGCAAATTTTTATATGTGATTGCACCTATGACAAGCTACTTGTTGCAGCACGCGTTTTCGTTATATTCCATAGTATCGTACGTGCCATGTAATCATCAACTGCCAAAGGGTATGGTAAAACAAAAAATCAATATCGAGGATTGAAGATCTTCCGCGTTGCCAATTATGAATCGCAAGGTGTACTTGTGACCGACTCAAAAGTGCCTGCAGCGAAACCAACTTTCTTAACCCAACAAGTGTGTGATTCATACACATAGTTTTCAAAAGCATAACGGTACAGATATGCCTTATGCCTACTTATTACAGAAATACCTATTTTTTTAGATTAATTATTCATGAAAAAAAACCTCGCGAAAGTCTTTCTCTCAATAGCCCTTCATATTGTTGCACTCATGTTCGCACATGCGTCTTCTTAAAAAAGGAAAAAGAAATCAGCACTCATGAAATTATACATTTCTGTCATCTCATTTATTTACGCAAAGCACAAGGAACGGAATCTCTTCAGGATCTCCAATGGCACGTGCCTTCTTACGCCAGTTGTCTTTTGTGGCATGGCGCACTGCCGCCAACACAGGCTCCTCCGCACCACAGAGACCGTTTTAATGGGGTCCTCCGGTGATGATTTCTGCCCCAGGGTAAATTTGGTTTATTTTCTTCGATTAATCTCTTTTTTGCTTTATTACTAAATCGTTGAATTGTGCACATCTGCTCTTGTTTTCTTCTTTCTCTCTTTTTTATGTACGAGTACGTGCCGAAGAATGAACACTTTCAGATGCATACTTAAGAATCAACTTCGATTTCAGGATTCAAGAACGCATTTTGAAATTTTCTTTAAAGAGACAAAGTGTGGCGGAACATGTGTTTACTTAGAAAGTAAATTTGTTAAATCCTTTTTTTTTCTTTGATTTCAGAGGCTCGAAAAATGTGCCTAAGTACATATGTACATGCAAACCTTCATATGTTTGTCTATCTACGTATGACTAGAATGGGAGACGACAATATTAAGGCAGCTCTACACAAAATTCCTTACAGATATCTATGAGTGTATAAACCTTTGGAGCAACAGACAGTATGTTGAGTTGATCGTCTTATATTTTTCACACGAATGAAAGAATGTAAGGAACCTACAGTTTAATGTCATATCCGAAGGCATAGTTGAGAAGCTTTTCATCAATTTAGTACTCTCTGACGTTTGTCAAACATTCACAAAAGGTGGGACCGTAAAAAATCGATTTAGAGTTTTCTGAGATTTCGCAATAACCATCGAGATACGGCGCCACTGCAGCTGCAATTCTTGAGCCTTACTTTTATCTTAAAGCACGAGTCATATCTATGAAAACGCAGCCGAATTTTTTAACAATTTTGGCATCATAGGTTAATTTTAACTATGAGAAAATCACAGTATGCCTCTGTGATAAGGAACCAGCCCCTACCTCAGCAATCAATCTAAAATCCAAGAAAATCAGCATATTCATCCCTTTAAGGAATTTCTTGGAAAACCAACTAGCTCTGCTGAGGAAGGATTATGGGAAACCAACAAGACCTGCATTTTGAGAATATCGCTTTTGAAATTGGGCCATACCTACATAAGTACCAAGATAAATGAAAGGGGTTTTTGTGCTGTCATTTCCAAAAATGTATTGTTATACATTCGGTAGATGCGTAGAAAGGGGAATAGGAGTTTCAACGCGGTTAAGGAGACTCAACTCTCAAGTTAAAGGTGGCATACTCTCTCCATAGACTGGTTTACCTTGTTAGGATAATATTTTAGGAGGCCGTGGCCTTGAGAATCTGCCTGAATGGTTGAATTTGCGCTAAATAAGCAGATCATCCGCAGTCTCAATACCTTCCAAGCCTTGGTGAAGAGTCACAATATGCTTAAATGCATCATGTCAAATCATGAAAAATCGAGATACAGTCGCCGGTGGCTCTATAGTGATTGTATAATTCGTGCTCTACGGGTCACCGATATGGCCGAGAATTATCAAAACACATACATATAATATGAGAAATCAGGTACCGGAATTAATCGACATTGTAGAGACACTTTCAAAGAGAGCAAACAGCTTGGTCAACAGCTATGGACCATGCCAAGTGAAGGCCGAAGGACCTATCGCCTCATCTCGCTTATTGAAGCATATACAGGACACAGATTTAGTGAAGTAGACTACATATCACAACTACTAGATTGACATGGAAAACATCCGCGCGTCCATATTGTACCTATATTCAGAATAGGTACACAACATTTTTTCACTATCCGCGATTCGAAATCGAGTGGCAAACACTGAAAAAAATGCTTGGGGTATACAAATCCGGAGAACATAGCACTACACATGACCCAACCGAAGAGCATGCGGAGTGCTGTATGTAATTGTATAGAGCAAATTACGACACAACTAAGACATCTCGAACAAGAAAGGCGACAGAGTGAAGAAACATTGAAAAAAACTGTGAGCATGCACTGCTACTCTCCTCACCACGATGAAATGCCAAGGTGATGATACCGAGGGGAAATGCGAAGAATAGAAGGTGGGTTTAATGGTCGAATACCCCACACTATTACTGGGTACGGGCTCAGTTTCGTCTTTAAAAGATTAACACATCCCACCTACTTCCTTAAATCCTGTGTCCCTTTCTGGGTCATAGGACATCAACGACGCCTATGACAATTGCCGAGACTTCATCTCGACTGTTCTACGCCTTGTTATACATACTGTATTCGCCCTTGTTGTGTTAGCTGGTTCCATTGCATGCTTTGCGAAGGGTGTGCCCAGTCCACCGACACCTTCGCTTTCGTATAATCACACTTATGCGCTTCTGGCCCGTTCTCTCATAAAGCTGTTCGTTTAAGATACGGTTTGCCCTCAACACTTGTTGTATGTTTAACAAAGTTTGCAGCTTTTTTGTGCCATTGGCGGGTACTTTTCAGGTACTGCAGCCATATAACAACATCGATCCAATTTAGAGCAGGAAATTTGCAGCTTGGTGTTTAATCTGATTTCACTGCTTCTCCATATTTTATACCAAATGCAGCCTGAGGTTTAGATATGCGACTGCTAATGTCGATACCACTGGCAATTGAAACTATACTTCCAAGGTAACGATAATTTTCTACTATCTCAACCTGTTATCCTACAATGCTGATATACATAAGTTGTACTCGAAAGAAAAATCAGTATTTTTGTTTTGGCGGAGTTTACCGTACCAAATTTACATATCTCTGACACCAAATCAGTGGTCTTTTTCTGTGTGATAATAGGCAAACATCTTAGCAAAGTCGAGATGTTTGAGATAGCTCGTTAGGCTTAATTAGATTCCACTACTTCTTGACGACAGAGCACTTCGCAAAACATAACTTATTACCACCAAAAAGAGTAGTGGTGATTGTATGGAACCTTATCGAACGCCCCTCCGTATCTGGTTTTGGTAAACGCACGAAGTTCCAGAACGGAAACCTAAGCGTTCTTTAATGCGTTCGAGGATTATGTTGGCTTTTATTTTTCCGACTACAGAAAGCAAATGCCTTTCGAGTTTACCCACTCTGTTATTGCCTTTACTTTTCTTTAGGGAAGGTTTTGCTGTCCCAAATCTTCTTCACTAACGGCAGCAGTAGGTCAGGAATTATCAACCCTTATAGATCTCCGCGGGAAAGCTGTCAAGTCATCCCACCTTGAAGTTCGAGTGAACTGAGTACGATACTATAAGAACATATCTGTACCTGGAAAATACTAGAGCACATATCCATTGATATCGAAGCTACTATTATACTCTGATCAAAAACGGTACAAAATACATAATATGTACTCGTATGTCTCTATCGGAATTTAATTTATGCATGTTTGCAAATTGTTTCGTGAAATTTTCTGGTTTATACTTGCATTATAGCTTCATTTTAATAAAACGTCAACTAACCATCCTTTTTCAAAAACTTCTTTGGGAGAAATCCCAACGATAGATCCCAATGCTGCCCTAAAACAGATATGCACATTCTTAAGGTTAAGCCGTCGACTGACCAACATGCACATTTCATATGAAGGACTCATGTCAAGGCCAAGATAACATCACTTAATCCCATTGACTATAGTCAGCCTCAGCCGTTTTACAAGGATTGGAGGAAATTATATCCCGTTGCTAAGAATATTTTCAAATGTGCAATCGAAATTGAAAGTCTCAACGAATAGTGACACAGTTAAATAAGTAAGTCACCTAGAATAGTTTTTATTTCAAGATCAATAATAATTCTTAACAATCTAACACTTCCACTGTAAATTGAAAACAAAGAACAAATGTTTTTATTTATCAATGCTATGCAGAGAGATATGTACATATGTACATATATTGACGAATACGAGCAAATTATGAACAAAGAAAACCTGACAGCATGCCAAAGTACTACCTCAACGAAACGATGTCACTTCAAGCATGTCAAGCCTGCGACTTTGACGTCAATCATTGTGAGTAATTTTTAAACGATGTGGTTTTGCTCTAGTGATTATTTCCTTTCAAATATAAAAGTAACACGTTAGTGCATACCTGACGTCAGAGAATATTTAAAATGCTTCTACAACAAATTGTGACGTTCATACTTGGATCACCGTCATGCTTATAGTTGCCATGGCATGCTTGGAATATTTAATAATTTGTTTACTTTTCGTCGTACGGATATGTATTATTAGCTTTATTTTAAATACTCGTACATATGTATGTATTTTTAGGAATGTCATGAGAATGTAATTTCAATTATATTCCATAGTTTGATGCAGCTGGCATTATGAAAGAATGACTCTTTTGCATTCCGCATTAGGATTGCAATCTTCTCTTCTAAAGAAGAACTAGTTTTGACGAAAGACGTAAGTAATATTGTACTTCACGCTGCAGCTTTTCGTCAACATTTCACAAGTTTTTTAAACACATTTTTAAGTTGCCAGACTCAGTGGATCTTTAGTTCATTATCAAGTGTGATACCCCTACAGCTGGCATCGCGAGGTGATGATGTAGTCTTACCAGGGGTATTCATTTTGTTCAGGATTTCGATGAAAGAGTATGGATCTCGAACGTGTGCCACGAAGTGAAACCGCCTTATTCCTTTTGGAAGGGTATAAATCTCTGCGTTACTGGTAGACCATGTGCCAAATCTAATGTTCGTCAAATCGGATTGATGAATTCAGTTTGGAGCCCATACTATGTGAGCGGCGAAGTTCCCCATCTACATATGTACATAAATATGTACATACTTACTTTCTGAGTTAATCTTTCTTCGAGATCACCACATCATTTTTTCTAGCTCTCTTATCTTCAGTTCCACTCTTCCCACTATTGTGCAGGCTCTTCGACCCATTTCCAAAGAACCATATGTATCGTCCTATGGACGCAAAAGAGCATTCAGTAATAAAATGTGTTCTTTTAAGAGTATCACAACTTTCGACAGGGATTGCTACCAAGCCAGCTATCAATTTGCGTGCTTTACTTGTCATTTGTGCTCATTATACTTTGGTACATTTATCATGGAATGTTTTATGCTAGAGCAGCATCTACTAATAGTGGAAATTTAAAAATCAGTGTTCTGTTCGCCAAACTTATAGAGCACCTCGTGGATTTTATGATCTACTTAATCGCCCATAAAACCATTCTATTCAGAGAATCGTCGGAAGATTTCGTACAAATTATTCGTCACATGATACAGGAATACCAACAAAGCGTAAAAATGTGCGTAAAAGAGAGAATATTCATGCTGTTAGTAAAGAGTGCCTGCTTTGGTAGCAAGTTGGATGCGTGGAAAATTTTTGGAAAAGATCTTTGGTTACAGGTTTCTAAGATTTACTAAGAAAATGATCCCAAACTTGCACGCAGTGCCCATGTTTCCGAAGTTATTTGTAGATATTATTGTCATAGAATACTCATTCAGACTTGCACCAATGGAGATCATGCTAAGTTTTGGTCTTTACTTCGGTATAAGAACTGCGGTTTTATTCGAAACCCTAGGGGTCAGCCGAGTTTCCAAGCCGAAATCACAGCCATTAAGCAGACTTCAAAAACAATCATCATTAAGGACATAATCGTCAGAAAGGCATTACTGTGCACAGTTAATGAAACAACAGACGAGCTTACTACAAAGAATTTGGCGTTGCGTTTTTTTCATGCCTTCACCTCGTGAGAGTTCCAATAGCTCTGCAGACGGTCACATCTGTAAGTTTGAATCGATAAACTTAGTTCGCGTTACATTATGTTCATTGGGATCATCCCGAGGTATATCACAATGACTTCTGCAGAAGCTCCAGCTCCACCTGCTGTATGATTGTCTTACCGTCGCCAGCAAAAGAATGGGGAATGAGGGAGGAATGCTTGAAAAATGTTATATAGTTAGCCCCTGAGTTCCAAGAATTAAGTGTTTGTTCCAAATACATCTGCCTTCACGCGTTCGTTATCCATCCGTATATCATTTATTACTCAATATATACACTGCAGATTCTATTGTTTTTGCCTCACTTTCGCCAATGCATCTTCCCCGTTTCATTAAGGGATACTTGCAGTAGAGGAGCTATCACGGAAACGCGTCTCAGTCCTTCAGCCCGATATCTTGCTCTATTGTTTCGTTTCGCTTTGGGTGTTATTTTCACCTGAAGATGTTAAAAGTCTTAAGGCGCTTATAGTCCAATCAAGCCGTTGTTCAGTACAGATGGTTGTCGCCATTTTTCAAACCTCCCATTTTACGTATATGTTTATGCTTGCCGTCTTCGCTGTTCTTCTTAATTTGACCTCTGCCACATGACGGTGTGATGATGTGCGTGCTATCCTATTTACTTGGTGAGTATTCTTACCAGCCGGCGGCGTATTTTAGCCTTCGTTTTTTTTCTTGCTTCCTCTCATTTTAAACCCTGTTCTAGGAAGCTGAGGTACCTTCTGGTGCCAGTTCCATTTAAGTCCCTTCTTCTGAATTGTTCAAGCCCCAAGTATTGTTTTGAAAAGAATTTAATTTTAAGAAATTTTTATTAGTGTTGGTTCAATGAAGGAAAGAATTTTCTTCTTTTTTTTATCTCTGGTGTTGAAAATACTTTTCAGAAACTCGTTCAGAAGGCTTCGGATATATAGTATATGCCGCTGTTTTCCATACACGTTAGAGATACATACAAGGTATACCTACATACATATGCATATGTAGTAGATGCTGCCCTTGTCTTCTTATGTTGACAACCTAGTACAACTACGATCTTAGATATTATTAAAAAAATATAAAACCACCACAAATATTTAGTTTCAGAGCTCTGACCTGCACTTTCTCTAGCACAATTGTTTTGATAAATGCTTCATTGATCGATATCTCAATACTATCGTCAGTGTACGCGAAGGAACGCTTTTTGTGAAAACTCGAAGCCATTCGCTGGTGCAGATTGTGAGTGTAGCAGCGAACACAGTCTCATCCCATATTTTTCACCGAAATCTATACTGTTCGACTCATTAATACTTTCAGAAATTCCCTAATTTTCCTTGAATATTTCAATTTTTTAAACAGCCTCCAACAATTTATGATAGTCAAACGTGAACTAAATTCGATGAACATAACCATGACAAACGTATGTAGGAAGTAACTGAACCGTTTTATTGCAAGCAAACGCTTCTCGGATCGCATTGCTTTCTCGCATCACTGTGCGCGTAGGCTAACTCCTTGGTGTGACCTGGTTCTAAACAGGTTCTATCAAAATACAGGCAGTATACCCCCGGTTTCGCATAACACCTTGAATTTGGCGATTCCAGTTCTTGATTCGTTACTTCTGACGGGGGATCCCAGCAGGGTCAATGCAACTTTAGCCCTCGCATCAACAGCAGGATGCCTACCGCCCGTATTTGCAGCTCCAGAAACTTATATAATTCTCTTTGTGGTTCCAAATCATCGGTCCTCTCCTTACAGGTTCTCAAAGTAATCAAATTGGAGTCAACTGTTGGTCTATGTAGAAAATGATCAAAGTCACAGACACCCATATATCTACCTAACTTTAATATCGGCTACATATATTTGTATGCAAGGACATTCAAAGTAGTATTTTAAGTAACAGTAGAAATCTAGACGGTGACGTAGCTCAGTGGTTAGTGTGTTGGACTACAGAACGGGAGGTTTGAGGTTCGAATCCCAGAAAACACAAAAAAAAGGTTTCTCACTGTCCAACTTTTATGAAAAAGTTTCTCAATTAAAAAAAAAATTTCGGATATGACTCTAAACTGTAGGTCTCTTCGATTTTTGCAAAAAAAAATATAACAAGTACAACACGAATGGTTGCGAGACACAAGGCGCTAAATAATTGTATTTTTTATAAAAATGTGATTATCATAACTTTTTGTATGTCTTATGAAGAAGGTGATGACTACATACAGACAATCCAACATTTGAAAAACACGCTTTATATGGAAAAATGGATGTTTTGAAATAAATTTGCATTTGTACGTTGGAATGAGTTTGCTTTTTGCTACAGGAATGAGTTGTTACTGGATGGGGGCTACTGGATGGTACATTACGTAATACCTATTCTAAGCATGTCTTATTATATTTTTTATCCTAAGAAAATTATTTTGAGTTCATTTGCTATGAGTTTCTGCTATGAGTTTCACTTTGATTATTTATACTAGGTATATAATTCGCACATTTCACGCTACTTGATCTTTAACTTCAATTACTTTCCCTGAGAAGTCACTTCCTAATCAATTTCTGTCAAAACAAATAAATGTGAATTCTTAATTTCACAGTGCTTTAACAGATATATTTCTTCGAATTACCTTTGAACTTATCTTGTTCGACGCTAAGTGGAACTTCTTCTTACATCGAACAACTTTCAAATGCCCGTCAAATAGTTTTACGTGGAGGTTGTTCCCATTAAGTCAAAATTTATCCTTCAATCAAACTTTTTTTACCGGACCCCCTGCAATTTCGAACTGGCGAGATTCGGTTTTATCTTATAATATTTCACTGCACTACAAGGAAGCGTTTTTTTTTTATTAGAAACATAATGCAAGACTGAGGCACTCCAGATTTGATGATGATCCTATTGCAGAATCTCAGATACTTTGGCTCTAACCATTATTTCATTGATCTTTCCAGCAATGTTCAATCCAAAGCAAAACAACTACTACTAAACATCAGGACATTTCCAGACATTTTTTTTTCATATAAAAACGTATACGGATTCTACATATGTACATCTACTTGCAGCAAGTATCCACACAACACATGAGATAAATTCTTTAATTTTCCCCCGTACAAAATAATAAATTAGAAAGAAAAGAAAATGCCGGTTTTTTTGTGACGTCATTCAAGGATATAAGGAGAATAATACAAGTGAAAGTTTTTCACAGATACGAATAGAGTATCTGTATACCTAAATATAATTTGTCTTGAATGTAATTATTATTGAAAAAACGTATCTAAAGCTATAAGCACAAAGGCTATAGATACACGAATTGTAGGTGTGAGTGCTTGAATATATTTTAACTTACATAGCACATGCGTACAAGGTGAAAGTGTAAGGTCCTTCCTTGCAAATGTTATTAAAGGTACAAAAATATAGTAAATACTTTCCCCTAACAAAAGCAAAGAGAATTCTCCTCTTGGGGTCGATTAGATGAGAAAACTATTTTTACACACATATTTCCCCTCGCAATTTATAGTACAATATAATATCTGTACAACGTGTATTTATCACTCAGTCTTTCGTTATTATATACGAATAATGAAGCAATTGTTTGGTGTAATACGAGTATGGAAAAAGCTCTTAAGAAGGAACTTCCTTGATGTACACTTAATAATCGACAGTATTGAGTTCGAAAATAGTTTTATTAATTGAAAAGTTTTCTTCATGATACTTGACTTGGGATTATCATAAATAAATGAGAATTTTGAATAAAATTCTGAATTGTAAGTAATTGATTCGTGTTTATAAGGACAGCAGTTTGAATGAAGTTATGGATCGAAGGGATTAGGTCTCAGTCCATTTGCATGGTTTGAGACCTAATCCCAATGAAAATGAAAACAAAGGAACATTTTATGTAAAGTAACTCGAATTTTAGTAATATTAATTCCTTTGGTCACGAAATGGTGGATAAGTAATATAATGGAGCGACGAAGAAGACTTGGGTTGTATTTTTCATTCTCATTCAAACCGATTTTCATTTGATTTTGGCTACGGAGTCGTATCTTACGTTCCTGTAGAACTTCGATGGTCAGAGCTTGGTCACGTCTTGATGTAACCTTTTCATATCATTTATTTCTACTCAAGGTCAAATCAAAACGTTTGCTATTTTGCTTTTTTTTTTCGTCGTTATACGAGTAGCTACTGCGAGTACTTTTGCTGCAGAAGTTGCTGCAACTAATTGACTATTTGGATGACAAGATCAACATCAAGGAAAAGTGAGAATTGACATAAGATCTTACGCAAATGGTCTGGAGATCGTTTTCGGAAGGTCAAAAAAATGGAATACACGTCTTGATTTGTACTTTTTTATTTCCTTTTGCCTTATTCAAGATCCAAACCGATTTCGATGATGATATTGTACCTTGAAATTATTTTCTTTACCCTAACAAAATAACATCAGCAGTCTTTAATGATTTTTTCAATTTGAACTTAAAAACAGTTGAAACGGAAAGAAGTTCAATAACGTAAAAACCCAAATCTGGCCGGAATCCCTGACCGTTGACATCTATGCATGCCCTTGTGGCCAGGGCAACAGATTAATATGAGTTTACTGTATGCAAAATCCTGCAAGCTGCAACACAAAATCAAAGATATGTGATCTTCGGAGTTTTCTTTTGAAGTGTTTTTTGGCACAAAACTTTATAAAATGAATCTCAGCTTGAAAGACCGTGGTATAACAACCCAATTGTACAGCGGGTGTGAAGATGGGACCGAAAATGCCAGCACCCAGGCCATTTACCACTGTCAAACCGTTGCTAGTTTAATTGGTGCTCGAACTGAAGTAATTGAAAAGACAACATAATCAGTGCGATCTGGGATGATAATTTTGAATTTTTTTGAATTCCTTAGGCGTGCAATTTTCTTTAAGATCTTAAGGCGCGCTGTAAAATATGATCTCTTGGCATTGCATAGTAGAGGAAGCTTTAGAGTAGCAGCAAATATTATAACTTTTATGTAAAGGAATTCCATCTCCGCGCACCGTAGCCGTAGGGCGTACACAGGGGAGTCTTTGCACATTTGGATTAGTTCTTTCTCACCATATCATCGAGGCATGAGTGCTGATTGGGGCGGCAGTTGTGAAGTAAGTTCTCTAAATCATTTTCGGTTTTATTGACTATTTTGTTTCAAAGAGTCTAAGACAGTATCAAAATGCTTCAGTTGCCTATTCTCCGATAATATCTATATGTGGTTTCCTGTAGTACTTTTGGTGGACATTGACCGAGCTTAACGGAAATAATTCTGCTACTTAGCATGGAACAGATCTATCTATTAGTTTTGGAGACAATACCCTTGGCGATGGCGGCTGTTCTGATAGACTGGAACCAGATGTTGTGAACCAGGTGTAAGGCGGTTTTGGTCAACTTGCCTGCCTAATGACACAAGCATGGAGGAGTTGTGCGGCGTTTTAAATACCACAAGGATTCCAAAGCCTTTTTTTACCGTTGGGGTGTGCATGGCTCTACCGTCTTAGGTATTTCATAGACGTTTCGCAGCATTCCTGTAGTTTTATCCAGTGCGTAGAAACACAGAAGATACAGAATGAGTCCCAGAGAGAGATACTCCTGATTTTTCCTCTTTCAGATCAAACTAAGCATGGTCTAGTTTTATCCAGAAGCAACGTTCTATTAAATAGGACTGTACTCAGAACAGCAGATAAAGTAGCAATCACGATCAATAATTAGTACGGTGATGATATGTTTAATATAAAAAGACTTATTGTTCAACATTGCCTGCATTTTTAAAGCATATTTGACATACCTGTAAAGAACTCAGAAGTGTGTGAGTAAACGACTTTCCAATATGCATCCACCTTCTGCGAATGAAAAAAATATCAACTTCCAGCGGATCTAGTGCTGCACCAATATATGTAGATATGAGTGAAAACTAATGATATTTGGTGCAAATAGCTCATATAAAACCTGAAGCCTAGACCCGGAAGAGATGCACATATAACAGATATATAGGGAAGATGGTATCCAATTCCAGACAATGGAGTAGCAGTCCCGCTATATCCAATAAAGTCTGCGCCGCAATGAAGAAATTCATAATATTATACGAACTATCCCGTTAAAATTTACATGGAAAAACCATATCTTCTACAACAAATTTCAGCAAGGTACAGTCACACTAACCTAAAAAGGTTTCAAGAAATCATTCCAGCTTCTGGAATACGTGGACGTAGAACAGTTTTAACGACAATTGAAAAGCTGTCCTTAAGGTAAACGAGAAGGAAATCAAAATAGACTGCAAGCGAACAAAGTAGCATCCATGCAACACAAATGGCAAAACTTTTTTACTGACAGCTATAACTTGAAAGTATTTCAGGTACTCACCTTTGAATAACTAGAAAATCCCAACACCCACATGGAGAAAAGACGACTTTAAACACTCGGAAATCCCTGCTGATTCTGTTTTCAGTTTTGAACCCAACATGTACTAAGATATTACGCTTATGGTCCAGTACTCAACACCGTTTAATATAACAGGAAGAATAGAGGAAAATATACAACAATTAACTGTATGAGATTTCCAACACCATAAATGGAAGAAAGAAAATGAGAGGTTGCTGTGTTTCAGGTCAAGACTCTTTTGTAAGTTCTTTGATGGTCTTAAAAACGATTCTGCTGTCACACCTCGTCTGTACCTTCTTTGTCGCTAAAGTCAGCGCGTTTATACGATCTCAGTTTCTAGGTGTTTTTTCCATGTTATTACAAAATACTGAATCTGTAACTCCTTCATTAATTCGGTTGGGGAAGCTGCAAGGTTAGCCTTCAATTCTTTATATCGTCGTGTCCTAAATATTTAAGGGAACTATCGAGATACCTCTTACTTTTTGCATTTTGGTAGGAAAGCAGTTTCATGTAAAGCTTTTCACGAATCATCACTTTGGTTCTATAATCACAAGGACAGGCGTCACAATCTGCTTACCTACATGTACATGCGTATACATATAAACTATTTTTGACATCCATTCAAATCAAGCATCATGGTGCAAATATTACCGTAAATAATTAAGTAGTCACAATGCGAGTTTAGTTTTTTTTTTTTTTGCAGATCTTTATCAATGTATTTTCTCTGTTGCAACCTAGGATTAAAACGAATGCATTCTAAGGATAAGGATAGAAAAGTACAGCATGCCAGCGATTTCTATACACAGTTTTTCAATTCGCATAGAAATTAATAGAAAAAATGGTTAGCATTCTCTTCAATCCATAATAACTAACGCGACAACCAGCCCATCTACATATTAATCCTGATCCTTATATTCAAACGAGCTAGAATATGCCCTCACAACGCATTCCCGCATCCCCTTTGAAAATAGAAAAACACAATACACAAAGGATAACCAGTTCCAAGAAGGTTGGTCCTTTCTATACAAGCGCTCATCCACAAATCGGACACAGAAAACATACGGCACACCGGTCGATGGTGGCTCTGCTGCCCCTGCTGCTGCTCATGATGATGATGATGTGCGTTCTACGGTTACCTTCATTAACAAGGGGTGAAAGAACGATAAGGGCACAGAGGGTTGTTTTTTTTTTTCCTTGTCTCTTTTTCGGGTTCCTTTCTAATACCATTCCCCTCTGTTGTACATAGGATCAATAAAAAGGTTTACTATACCGGGACACATACAATTTTCCCATGTGTGAGCCTCTACTTTCTCTCTATCGTGTGCAAAACTAAACTATTCAAGACTTTCGTTGAGTTTTGTTTTTCTTTTCCTTTCGCTTTTAGGGGAAAATTTTCTCTCTTCAACTATACAGAGATTTTCTGTATGTTGGTAACCACTACCACAAATCAATTTTCCTCTTCAGATTTCACACACAGTCTGTTATCCGATTTTCCCTTTACCCCATACATACGGCGACGCATTGAAGAAAAAAAGGACGCTTTTCACGCACATTTTTTCCCATCCCGTAACCATCTATACTACACTCGAGAGTTATCACTGAATCGACAGAGGAGAGTTAGTAGTAGGAACTCCTGGGCCAGCCATTTTGGATTTTCCACGTTTTTTCTTTGCGGACTATTCAAAATTTCTCAAAAAACCAAAAAAAAACATAAAAAACAATAAAACAATATACGAAAAGAAAAAATAAAAACAATTAAAAATTTTGCATTTATTCCTCTGGATATACCACATCTGAACTTTGGATACATCTTTTCGACTCTTAGATACAATATTCTTCTCCCGGTGAAAAAAAAGCGTGTGTAACCGGCAAACAACGTGTAGAAACAACGTGTGAAAATCCGGAAGATCTGTAAAATCACTTTGAGTCACTCTCCAAAACAAAAATAAAAAAAATCCTTTTTTTACGGTTTGAAGTGAAAAGAAAAATCTGTCAGAACAAATTTTTTATTCAGAATTTCAAATAATTTTTTTCAAATCCGTTTGGTTATGTTTTAGTGTTGTCGGCCGTTTTTTTCCATTTCGTACTCATCCGGTTCCGAATTTGTTACATACATGTTTTCAAAAGTATTTGGCCCTAAGAATTGTGTATCAAGTCATCCATTTTATTAGTTCATATTGTAAAATTTGTAATTTTTCATTATAATTTTTTTTTTCGAAAAATTACTTGAGTTTCAATTCGTTTGTCGAGTTCAGAAATAGACCCGCAAGTGACGTCATATAACGTACATATGTATGTGTAACACATGATATAGAAAAAATAATACAATAAAATTGTGAACATTGTGTGGTAGATATTCAAAAATTCAAAAAGGATACTCGTTTATTTTTCTTGTCGTAAAGACGGCGATCGAGCAACGTATTAAAAAAGGAAATTGCATTCCTTTGGATAAATTAAAAAAGCTATGCCATCGAATTCAGATTTTCTAGAAGACGGAAGACGTGATTCATCTTCGACTGAATCTGAAAGTCAAAGGTAGGTCTTGAGATGACTTTTCAGATACATTTATTTTATATATAAATTATGTACATGTTTTAATTTTTAATTTGCAATAAATTAATGTGAAATGTATTTATTCAACCTTGACCAATCGATTAGTTATTTTCGTCTTCTTTCATTCTCATTTTACTATAATGCTACTATATAAAATAAAACAGAAAAAAAAAGTATATACACCAAGTGAAATGCGAGTGAAAGCTTTAGTCCTTCAACCTTTTTTTCTGTATGTGCTTTTATCTCAGACGTACAACTACTTTACTACGAGAAGAAGAACTTTGACCTTTCTTTCATTGAAAGATGGCCTCCTTTCAAGTGATACTTCTGAATATTTCAATTAATCTTAGACCTAACGTTAAAAATGTTTTTTTTTTTTATAGATAAAAGCTGCTTCAGTGTACGATAGATATTTTTTAATTCAGTTTTTCAAGTTGTTTTCTCCTGTTGCCTTAATTAATTTTAATGATTAAGTTTACGTGTCAAAATACAATCCAATAGGTATTTTAGTACAACGTTTTAATGAAGTTAACTTCAAGAGATACATACATACTTATGAACACCTACATACAATGATATGTACTAATTTAATATGAGATTTAGTCGAATGATATTTGAATGTTATCAAAAGTTATGAATTGAAAGGTCTGACACCAGAAGATTTCCGACGGGAAGAAAGCATTTTCTGATGCCACGTGGTCTGTTAAATGAATGTTACCACTAGCGAAGGCAACAATGAGGACAACTTAAATTAATGTTTTTTTTTCTTGCAGTTAATCTCGAAAATAAGCACAAGTGGGTCACACAAGCCGTTCATGTTACCCCAGATGGCAGTTAGTTTTGCAAGGACAGTGTTTAGAACATCAAATGTGAAATCTGTTTGTTCATGAGTGGAACATTCAGAACGAGGCTGTACGCTAGACATCTCAAACGACCTGATCTATTTCTATACTTTTTACAATGGTACCTAAAATGGTAACTCTTGGGTTTTAAATAATCAATCCAATCCGGAAAAAAACTGACTACACTCTAACCTCGATCACATTCAGCAACATTTTCGAAGTCAATTTCTAGCAGATAGTTCGATACCAATGACCGGATAGGTAGAGGTATTCTGTCTGATAAGCTCTGCCTTTCCGATTATTGTAGCGTATACACATATGTGTGTAGGAGTGGTTAAAGAAGCCTTGTCTTAGTTGAAAGGAAGTGTATATCTGCTAAGGATATTGTTGTTTATAGAGAGCCAAGCTGCTTTAAATTCCCTGGGGACAATCCTTTCAGAATCAAAAGTAGCTAGATTGCCGTTGAACTCTTCGTACGATGCAAGACCACTTTTGCAGTCACTTATTCTAGGTAGGTAGAAGTGGTTGTATCAGCCAACCATGCTGAAGACATAATTAGCGCAAAGAACCGCCGTTTTAGTACCACCAGTTCTGGTAACCTAATAAACATATCCCAAGAAACTACAAGGCTGTTAATTGGTAAACCAAAGTACCACAATTCAAGTGTGAAGCACGTCAATGTTTTTAGTTACTTATAACCTGCTAAAGCTATATGCTACATATATGTTGAATGGGCCAGCGATTCATGTTACGCTATATGTGCAGGTTGGAACCCAACTGAATGTGAAATGCTTTACATTTTTACACTCGCTATGTAGTTAGCACATCAACACAGCAATGAGTTTCATCGTAGAAATATGTATTTGCTCGTAGAAAAGTATTCAGCATAAATCGGCCTAGGTTTAAGCAACCTTTGTGTTATCTATATGATACTTTTACTGCATATGTACATACAAATATCCAGCCTTCGAAAGAGGGTGCTCTTCAGTTAATAATGGCGGCCTGGAACTGATTGATGTCAAGAAAAATCCAACGCTTTGGGGAAAGATCCAAATAGTTTGACGAATGAATGGAAAAATCATCAAAATGCTATGGAGGCATTTGCTGATAAATGTTTCTAACTTCGGAATGACAGCGTTGGTGACTTTATGGGTACCTTATAAGAACTTTTTAGACAGCGTACTTTGGTTTTCATATTCATCTTATAAAACCGCTTTGAATAGCATACTGAATGTGGTGCATTTGTTTTTAAAAACAGCCATGCTTACTTGCACGTTGATCCTCAGTCCTTATCTGCTTGTTTCGGTTTTCAGCCTATGAGCCATCTGATTTAGGACTAGTGTTCTGCGAACAAGCAGGCGCACATCACGCCTATCACAATTTTCTGAAGAAAACACCTTTATCCTTCATCAAGGCCATAAGGACGCCACCATTTAAGCAATCGAATTCCGCATGAAATATCAAAGACCTTTGTGATCTAACCGTTGTTCATATCGATAAAAAACACGTAACGCGGAGATTACACTTGGAAAATTTAGTAATTGGAATGCAGGAATATGGCGACCGGTAGCCTGCTTATTCAACATTAAGTATTCAAATTTTTTTATTAGTTCTGGGATTATTTATGCTATTACTTTAGCGACTGCAGGAAGGTTAGGTTAGGTTAGGTAGATGGGTGCCTTGTGACATAGTCACTGCTCACTTAGACCAGGTCGGTCCATTGTGCCCAATCTTTTTTAACCCTGGAAACATGAGAAAACCGCTGTTAGAACCACGCAGATAATGATATGAATCTCAGGAGGTCCGCCAGCTCTACATTTCCTAAGTCCTCCAGTTCCGAAAAGAAGTAACTCCCAAGAGTCCTCATTCTTCGTCCCTGCAACTTCTGCAAAAGTCGTTATGTAGCACACCAAGTCGTTCTGCATGAACGCCGATAGCACAGTGTCCAGTAATTATGCCAGAAACAACCCGTGCGTTATAACGACTAAGTTTTACCAGAGAGGTTGATCTCTTCTTGCTGAAGGCCGGCCATAGCGCCCTGGCCGTTGCGCATGTTTCCAGATGAACCCAGCGTCTGTTTGCTCGACCGATGGCATCATCTTCTATCTTTTTCCGTAAGGTGCTGATTGGGGTTACTACAAAAGGGAGGGCCCGCGATAAGTGCAGCGCCGATCCTTTCCTAGCAAGCTTATCAGTCTTTTCATTTCCTTTGATATCCATGTGCCCTGGTACCCAGCAGAGGGTCACCGCATTGGCTCTGGATATCTCGTTTAGGAGTGACTTGCAGATTCTTACAAGCCTCGACCTGATTACCGCGGAGTCCAGAGCCTTAACGGCTGCCTGGCTATCTATATAGACAGTGATCGTTTTGCCAACGATATTACTCTCGCGAATAATTTCAGCAGCCTGTAAGATGGCTGTGACTTCGGCCTGAAAGACTCTGCGGTCGTCGCGAATTCTAAAGGAGTGGTTTATTCCTAGGGCTTTACAATAAACTCCGGCTCCCGTGCCAATGTCCATCTTAGAACCATCGGTATAGAATGCCAGCTCCTTTTTCATGCTCTTACGGTTCTTCCAGTACATTCTGTCAGGAATTCTTGTAGCGAATCTCCTTTCAAAAGTTAATATCGGGTTCATGTGATCAATTTCCGTCGACCCGTTGGTAGTCTACCATCGAGACAAAATGGATGCATGACCATAGAGGCTCGATGACCATAGTCCACCTTCTTTTAGTCTTACCGCGGTTTTGGCAGCCAGACTGCTACAGTATAGATCGAGCGGAATGAAACTAAGCATGGTTTCCATTGCCGCTGTCGGTGTTGTTGGATTTTGGATTTTGGTGAGGTTTGAGAGCTGGTATTGCTTCAAAAAGTACCACCCACCATACTAATGAACCGTATGTGAGAATAGGTCTTACCACCGCCGTGTATATCAAGTACACCACAGCTGGTTTAAAACCCCACGTGTTACTGAACGCCTTCTTACAAGCATAGAAGGCTACGCTTGCTTTTTTTGATGCGTTCGGTAATGTTATCCTTCCAATTTAGTTTGGAATCCAGTATCGAGCTGAACCTGAGAGACTTAGTTCAGTACCACCGATATTTGGAGGTCTGAAGGTAGGGGTTGATCTTTTCTTAGTGAAAAGGACTACCTCCGTTTTTGAGGGGTTCACTCCCAGTCCTTTGCTACCAACCCACTTATCCACTAGTTGTAGTGCGAGATTGAGTCTTTCACTTAGGACTGAAGGA
This sequence comes from Blera fallax, assembly GCA_946965025.1. NCBI lineage: Eukaryota > Metazoa > Arthropoda > Insecta > Diptera > Syrphidae > Blera > Blera fallax. The sequence goes on along the minus strand of OX337248.1, from coordinate 21,291,811 downwards.
AATTTTCCCGAGACCAGGATGGCCATCATCGGCATATGCCGTCACGTTGAAGCCGTTATCCTTCAATATTACCAAGATCTCATCCACTACAAGGAGCCATATAAGAGGAGATAGAACTCCGCCTTACCTATTCAGCGTTGATGTAGTTACGCTTGTTTCTTCTTACACTACGCTGCACTTCTTCCTCCTCATACGATACTGGATTTCTAGATCGGGACGCTCTACTGCTGAGGCCAATAAATAAGCTCAATAAGTTCATCGTATTATACCTGACCATGGATCGGTTGTATGAAGATATATAAGAGCTACCATTGTGATCAATGATGGTCTAAAGCGTCATCTTAAGCTCTTGGTTCAATATGCGTTGTCGAGCAGTCGGGATCCGGCTGATCTTATGGCAGTTCTTGTGGTCAAACAGTGCGCTTCCAATAACCAGGCGGTTGATGTTGCGGAAGTCAACAGACATTTCTCCATTGTCATTTTTGTGTCCCGGCCTCAGCCATGAAGTTCCATCACATGTTTGTGCTTGGTGTTGTCGTTGCCTACATTCGCAATATCTCCGTAAGGCGTTGAGTTGGTGGCTGCGCATAGTTTAGTGAAGAAACCGTCCTTGTCAACCTCCTTCGCATAGTTAGCACTAGATAATGGTTATATTCTTGACTGTACCTTTGAACTTCGCCGTCAATATCCTGTCACTATAAGAGGACATAACGATGTCTCTTGCAGGGGTGAGTAAGAGCTATACCCCATATTCGCGAGAAATGTTCGTTGGTTTCCCAAAGTAGACCAGAAGATTTTGTCAGTTGCTGAGGGTAAGATGCCGTGTTCCCAGCATGTTATTTCGCTTACTCCTAGGATGTCCAGTTTGTTCCGAATGAATTTCCACTCTAGTCGGAGGAATCTGGAATTTTAGGAACTATCTTTTCCTTTGTCAAGGAAGGTGTTAAGGTACCACAATCCAATCGTTTTCTGTGGCCGATAGCCAATGGCCGTCAAAAAAGTATCGGTCCGTTTCTAAATCGCGTGTTGTCGTTTCAGAGAAATGAAATGTTTTACGAATGCGGCTCGCTAGGCCACAGGCCAACCAGTACTTATCCTGTTTATTATGACGCAGGAGATTCGGAGGAGATTCAAACTCCGCAATTTCCAAAAATCTCCCGGTACCAAGAGGAACCGTTGAAGTAGGACTTATTAGTAGTGCCGTCGGTGTTCGTCACAGAGGCATCATCTAGTTTTTAGGGAATCACCATTCATTGGCCAATGCTACTTCTAGGCCCATTACTAGTCGTTTGTAAGGTATACTTTTTTATATTTGTAATGTATGTAGGTACATTTGAGTACTTTATTCAGTATTTGACTAATAAATATACATTTATAGGTGTAGGCCATATTCATTTGTAGTTCCTAAGATGAATTCATCCTGCTCTCATAAAAGTATAAGTCTCAGGATATATTTTCTTTAATTGGTTAGGTTAAGGCATAAGTCACAGCGCACGCGGTTTCAAACTATATTGCCGAGAGTTCGAAGTAAATTTAGGACATATGTACATAGTTACCGAGTACATCGAATCCGACCGCTAGACACATCACCAAATAAGTGTCATTTTCCTAATTTCCTAACCAAACACCGTGTTTCGATTGCCTTAATTGACATCTCTAAAAGATGAAGCCATACATAAATGTAACTTTAATCGATTTTTTCAAGGTCAAATTAAATATACGAAACGGTTATATAGGGGTGTAGTTTTTTCCACCAATGGCAATCCAAAAAAATCATTTGCATAAAGATCTCTTTTCGAAATTACCTATTGTACAAACCCACTGGACTAATAGGAAAAGCTATCGCGTAAAACATACCAAAAAATAAACATATAAACTACTAAACATATAATTTATTACTTAAAGTATCTTTAATTGATTTTTTTATTTCCCTTGTACATCAACTTATTACTTTTAAATTTCAATTCGTAATTGCTTCGCCTGACTGCATATAAGTATTAAATTTCATAGCTTTGGAGTCGTGGCTACAGACATCTTCTTCCTCTTGAAATTTTTTGAAATAAGTTATGATTGGGTGTAAAATACACGTAGGATGATTTGCATCTGCAATTTATTTAATGAATATTAAAATGTATGTATCTACATGTCACAGGCGTGATTATTAGAGGGAAGAATTATTGATGAGAATGGTTTTTCATCGAGAGAATTCTTTTTAGTAATGCAATCACGTTCTGATGACCCACGTCAACAAGTTTTATTTGAAGATTTATTAATTGTATCTTGTTCTTTTTTCTGAAAGAAAGTTTAACATTAATTACATTGGTTTGTTTATGGTTTACATTGATTTGCGTTCATGTTGCTATTGAAAGAAAGAAAAATATTTGAAGTGAAAATTGCTGATAGAATGTATAGAATTAATATCAAGTATTTTAGCCGCCTAGAAAGGTGAATAATAGGAGACGTTGATGATATGAAAAGGTCACATACAAAGAAGAGTGCTGCAGAAACATCTAATTTGTGAAATTTAACTTGACCGCTAATTTGCTACTCAAACCTCAGATATTTGCACCTTGCTCTTCAACAGAAATTGCGAACAAGCCATTGCTACCGAATACAAGTAGGCAATAGCGTTCAAATTCAATAGCAAATTTGATAAACTTTTCGATTTATGTCATCAATTCTAATCAAAGCAAATTCCAAATCGGCGCTGTGTATATCGATTTCAGCATAAAAAAATTGTGGAAGACAGTTACAGTTTGGTTTCCATTTTACCATGTAAAACTCGATTTCATCTTTTTTAATGGGAAGGTTCCAAGGAGTACAGATGGATAATATTGTTTCTTGAGATCAATTATTTGTTTTTCAGAGGCCCTTGAAAGAAATCACATTTCGCCTCATATAATTTTTACGTATGTATATAGCCGGTGGATACCAAAACTATTTTGATTTTTGGATAAATTTCCATATTTTGTTGATATCCACAAAGGCCATATCTTGAAGGTTTTTTAAAAAGTTCTCTCTTTTCTGGAGGAGTAGAGGGCTGGGCAGTCACATAGGAGAAGGACGGGTGTTTCCTCTTCGTCCATGCAACTGCTGCAAAAGTCATTGTCCTAGCGGAATATCTTCCCATGGCACATTGAACTGTTAGTACTGTTGACTTATAGCAGGCTATTGGTTTTGAATCGGCTTTGCAAAGGACATGTTTGTCTCACATGATTGCACGTATCAATCTTATATTAGCCTGTTTCAGTAGTAGTGTGGAGATTTTGCATCTTGCGGTTTTTATTGGTATATATATGAGGATCCCCTTCTGCAAATGGAAGTCCGTCTTTGGTGTTTCTTTTGGCTAGCACGTTTTCCTTACAGTTTCCGCCAATATCTGTCTGAACGCAGCATAGAGCTCATTCAGAGATGAGCGACAGTGATTAAACAATTTGGATTTTATCATTGGTGATTCGAGTGCTGTCGATGTACATAAATGACGATGGCAGGGCCCACTGACCTTATCGTCATTAATCGCCATGATCAAATAATCCTCCAACACTTCACTAAGAGTGCTGGGTTCCGTAGCGGTACTTCTTGTCTTTTTTGAAGTGGATGAAGGATCATCCTGAGACCAGGGATTTTTGCTTACAAATTCCTTTTGCGCTTCCTGGCTGGTGGATACTCCCTTCCTCAGTTGACTCTTCCACTCATTTATTAATTTTGTTGCTCATTCAAAGAGACCACTGGCATTTGAGGTATCATTTAACTTCTCAATAAGTCGGTGCAAGTGAATGCCAAGCGACACTTCCTGTAGGCAGCTGTACTGGCTGTGAAATGGTTCCTAGGTTGAGAGCATGTGGTGGTCTGTGTCCGTGTCAGTTAGGGTGAGAGAACTACCGGAGAGTCCATCGTTGTCGATTTGCAGACGCTCCAGTCGTTTTTCAGCCCTTTTTGTCCGTCTTTCTTCCAAATTGATGCCAGGAGTATGCCTGCGTGCTAACCCACGTCCTGCGCACTTCAACCATTTTGCCCGCTGGACTCCCGTTAGATATTACTTAGCGGGCTGGTTGCAGTTTCAGTTTTCCAATCATCTTCCAAGCTGGTCATGAGCTTAATCTTGTTTTCAGGGGTTAAAACTTCCCCCAGTCTCTGTGCTAGTAGATGACTTTCTGCATGACATGTTCAGCGTTTTCAATATTGTCCCTGGGTAACTTGGACAATTTGCGCTGTTATCGTGTCCAAACCTGTGAAGATATGCCCTAAAGCATCCTTGTTCTGTAAGAATCTACGTCAGATAGCAATTTCTTTCACGCTTTCGATGTTTTGCTTAATTTTATGCGCTCAGCATCCTTTGGCAGAGCAATCCCATCGCTGTTGCCATTTCCGTAAACTTTTCGTTCTTGGTGGAGCCTGGCTATCGATTGTTGTTGTTAACGCCGCCGTTTGTCTGCTAGCTAGATACCTTTCTTGCGCTTCTTGTGCTAGTATGCCTATTGACACCATACCAACCACAACTAACGTTGCCTTATAGGACGGATTTCGGGAAGTGCTACTTACCCTCAGCGAACTGATTCGGTACGCTGCGCTGTCTCCATTGTTCTCCTATATGCTATATGGTCTATATTTTCATATTTGGGACCCATACAGCATTATTGATGAATGGAGGCAGCAGTCTTTTTATATATAACGGTCCATCAAAATTCGGCATTATCCTTGCCAGGGTAGCAGTTTGCTGCCTCGAATCTCTATGTATAAGTGAAGGGAACCCTCTGAACGGAATATATCGTCGTCGATAGTTTGACCATTACTATCTTCCGACGAGATGCTACATTCCTATATTCTACTCACTCGCAGAAGTTACCATTTACCAACAAAGCATGCCATCTTCCGTAGCCTAAAACAATGTTGCACAATGGACGCGAACAACGCAAGAGATCCACAATGTGTCCCATAAAGGTGGACGATTTCTTCCGCCTGAACTGCTTCTTAGGCACGGTCTCCCGAATGACTAAACTGGTAAGAGTCCTCACTGCTTCCTTACCTTCGGTTGCAGAATTGGGAGTTCCTAGGACTTTGCGTTGATCGTTCTTTCGCTTAGATAACAAATTAAAACTATAATGTTTGACCTATCATATGTAAAAGAATACTGCGCTACATTCGCTGATTGAAATTGCTAGAAATGCTACAGAATTAAGTCAGATACCTTCTATGAATTATATTTTTATTCAACTGTTATACTGTCTATAATTTTTACCTTCGCGAAATTACTTATTTTTCTCAAGCTAGCGTGCCTTTAAATTAAACTCAAAAATGTACTTAATGTTAAAAATGTGAATTAAATTATATTTAATACCAAATAGCGTTGAAATCTTTCTTGTAACGTCCGCCGACATGGAGTTTCCGATAAAATGGCGAAAATATCTAACTTACTTTCGGAAATCCATAAATTTCAAATTTCTTCCATTCAATTGACGTTAACATACTTTTCTTATTTATTGTCCAGAGAAAATGATAATTTTTATTGCATTACATATTTTTTTAAAGAAAATCTAATTTACCAGCAAAATTAAATCTTTTATTTCAAGAATACACAAAAAGCGCGACATTTTAAATTGCCTAAAACGACTCAAAAGAGCACACAACCATTAAGTTTTCTCTTAACAAATCGAAGAAAAAAAAAGCTCTTTCTATGAAATGAGACTCTCTTTTGCCTTGGGGTTTTTGAACTTTGAAAGTAATTAAATTGTTTTATAATCACATAGATACACACTCATACAATGGCAAAAACAAAAATTGTGTTAGATACACACAGTGTTTTCTTTTATATTTCTTCAATGAAATAAAAGCTCCGGTGAGAGAAGTGTCGATTAATTTAAAAATAGAAAATCCTTCATTTCCACAAATAACAGTGGTGCGGCCTTTTAGTGAAAATTCATCTCCAAAATGAGCTATGTCATGTCCTTCAAATATATACCTACTTTTTTTTTGGTCTGGCAATCATTTGCCCTTGCATCGGACCATTGTCAGGGTCATGGAAAAAAACACATGTCAGCTAAATGGTGTTAATGCACCACTTGTAATAGTAGTCAGGCGGCCACACAATCAAATAGAGAAAAAAATGTACAAAAAGTAGCTATAGATACTTTAGCCGAGTATCTCACCTACACTATACCATGGGGGATACATATACGAATGAGTGACAAATGGAACAAAACTTGTGTATTTGGTGGCAGAAACGGTTTCACTTTATAATAACATATATTTTTTAGCACACAATTGGTTTCTCGCGGGGGAGCAAAAGTAACTAAAGCCGCTACAGTAACTCATACCCTCCCTCTTTCTGGGTGATGTGCTTATTGATGTTGTTGTTGGCTGCCTGGAGGTGGTGGTGGTGATGGTGGTACTCTGACATTTCCATATAATTCAATGTTTTCTCTTTTTACTCTTTTTTTTTGTTGTTATTTTTTTTTTTTCTACTGTACAAGTATATCGCCATACTCGTCGTTGAGGAGTTGTGATATTTGAAGAAGAGTTCGCATTCGTTTAATGGTAGTAACAAAAATGCTTTGTGTGTGTCCTCATCTCTAAAGTATCTTTTGTCCTAATCTGCTTCAAGTTCTAGATACAAGCTGACACAATTCGTCGATTATTAAAAGATTTTAGATTTTAGGACCAAAAATCTCCAACATCACGGTGAGTTACTAAACAAAAACAGTTTAACAAAAGAAGAATACAGAAAAAATAGAAAAAAAAGTGTCCCTCACAATTCGATGCGCAAAAACAGCTGTAGAGTATAATCATATATAGTCGTCTCCTTGTAGCTCTCTCTTTTGCGCTAGCTTTATCGTTGGGCTTTCGATTTCGTTGACTACACAATCTTCGCAACTAAACTTCAAAGTTGACACAGCAAAAATCATATCAAGTAGCTTGAGAAGTGCATTAGGGCTAGTGACAAAGTCGGAAGTAAAGTGCATCTACATAGATAAGAATTGGGTGAACTATGCAGGCAGCTATTTTATCTTTATTGAACGTAATACTATGTTGAGGGGTGTTTTTATTTATTTATTGCAAATAAATACTTAATTGCGTTTTACCATTTGCAGTTCCAATTGCTTGGAGTATTTACGTCGCAGGTTGATTGCGTTGCTTCTGATGCTGATCGGTTTGGTGATTAAAAAAAAATGCAATTAAAATAGCAACGATAATAAGCTACCGTGGAGAGTGTTATTGTTGTGCGGAGCTTGTTCATAATACACTTGTCAGTTGATACTTTATAATACATATTTCAAAAGTAGTGTCGTTAACTCATCGATGTCATGCAGCTACGTTTGTATTTCATGAGGAGACATGACTGCTAGTGATCAAAATTAATACAAAATGGCTGCGATGGCTGTTCGAGGAACGGTGAAAACGAGTTCGTAAAAAAATGCTAATACTACGTTTTCCAAGATTAAATTGAAAAAAAGAAAACGCATACGGTTGTCAATTGTACAGTGGCGCACAAAAATTTTAGAACTTTGCTTAGAGTTTTTTTTCTTGCGAGGTGATACGAGCATATGACACTTGGATAACCTCCCGAGATGACAGTAGATGCATTTTGATTGTGGTCTAGAACTGTGGAATTATATCTCTTGGAGTGAATTCCAGATTTAGCTTGTTAACGCGGTTGCCAAATTTACATGGAGGTGGTACGTCCCGCAAGCTGCCTGGTAGTTGGTTGGTTAACTTGACGCCGCCGAGAAGGTGCACTTAAAGCAAAAATGCACTAATGTTTGACCGTGACTTCTTGGATTAAGTGTCCTTCATTCCTAGAATTGAGGTTTTTAAATACTTCTTCATGTTGGCGCAATTATTGAGCTTCCAGTTGTTACCCTTCTCTCACACAAGACAAAATATGTGACAGCTCAAAATATCTTAAATGAGTGTAATCTTTGGTCAGCATTCCCCAACGTAGTTTGAAGCTATGCGATTTCAATCCAGTTGACTTCGATTAACAGAACTAGTAACGTGTACTTCGGTTAGTGTTTCGTCTTAGAAGGATATCGACATCCTTCTCTGTAGTTTATGTTTCCTTTGGGTAGAGGATTTTGTCAAAAGTGTGGATGTATTTGGTTATATCCTCGCTGACTTCAAAGCATATAGACGTACCTGTGCAATAGAGTACCTTTTTGCTTTGCATACTGTTTGTTTTACGACAGAGTTTAGCTAAAATCCGATATACATAGATTAGTATAATGAAAACAAGAAGACGTTCAAACATTAAGTTTGACTGTAGCTATGTATATCCACAGAACATGGTAACTTAAAGTACTGTCTAAGGAAGATTGGAGTTTTGTAATATGATATCTGCAGGTTACGCCTGGACGGACGTATTATTGTTATTTTTATTATATAGGGTTATCTTGTACTGCGACCTAATGGTCTATTGTGCCTCCTGCATTTACCTAGGGGAGGTTTGTCCCTCCAATTAGAGTTCCTTTCGGAATATAATTCCTTCGGAATTGTATTTGAGGATTGAACACTCTTCCTTTGCCTTGGAGAGAATAGTCCGCCCAAGACGGCCCTCTCTAACCTGGTTTCTCTGAGGAATCTGATAATTGGTACAAGTATTTGAATCTTTTCTGGGTCAGTGTCCTACAAGACTCCAAAAGATGCTCTGAAGTCTCACTGGACTCATTGCAGAATCTGCGAGAGCTTTCATTTGATATACATACATAGTTTTCTTAGATGCTGCCCGAGTTTGCAGTGCCCCGTTTAAAATCCTGTTAATCCTAACTTAGGCTGTTAAGCTTATGCAGATCCATACTTCGAATCTTTTCCAGTTGTAGCATCCCAGAAGTTTAGCTTGCCTGATCATTTTCCTGAGTTCGCGTATGGTATGATTCCCCATTATGCAGAATGATTCAAATCAATGAAGGGTTCTGCTGCTCCTCGTCTTGCCAAGAAGTCTGCTTCTTCGTTACCTTGTTTCTACTACCCAATTCATTCAGTTTGTGTAGACATTCACACACAAGTTTTGATTTGATGACATGGGAGTTAAGTGTTTTGGCAGCTACTTAACTATCACAGTTACTGTATATTCTTTCGAGGTTGAGTTGAACACATCCTTTGCCCTTTGGTCTTGGCCAAAATACAACTGCTCCTGTTCCTTCTTCAGTTCTTGAGTCGTCTGTATAACTCTTTATTGCGTGGTTGCTTAGTCCCTTGGTTATGGATTCGTCGCACCAATCCTTCTTACTGCTTAACTTAGTGTGAAATTTTGTGTCGAACTTGCATTTCCTTATCCTACCAACTACGAGGTGTAGCAGAGCTAGTTTATGGCCGCAGTAGGATATGTTTTAATGGCCTCAGTAATGCAAAAGGAAAGAAAGTTCGCACTTTAATGACGTCTTTCTCGTTGTGGTTAGACCAGTTAGTTTTGCCTACACTTTCCTTTTGTATGCGATCATTGGTCTCACATTGGCGATTTACATCAATCTTAGAATGCTTAGGCTGAGTCTCAGGACTCACTCGCTAGGCTCCCAGAAATACTGTGTCCGACAGCCCGATTGCCTTCAGTTCATGTTCCCTTTTTCTCGTAAATGGTACTATTGCAGTTTTTGCCGGGTTTATGTTGAGCCCAGCCGTGTGGCACCATTCTTGAAACGAAGTAAGGGCAGCGGATATGAGTGGGTAAAATCTGAGAACTTTAGTGACATAACTTTAAGGAAATTCTAGCGTTGATACGAATAATAGATAACAAGGAAGAGCTATGAAGAAATCAAGAGAATAGCTCTGACTAGATGTAGAAGTCGACCTCAATCAACTTGGAGTGCGCAACTAGAGGCAGATACATAGCTAAGGACCGGGCTAACTGGAGATGCTTGTTGGTTGAGGCCCATATTTACCCCGAACTGTAGCGCCACCTAAGTAAGTAAGTCAGTTCTGACTAACGATACAAGGGGACAGTTGTCAAAAAGAAGGACTCAACACGAAGTCTGGGTCGGTATCTGCTGATGTTGTTCTTCAGATTTATTAAGAGTTAGTCAGGCAATTTGCTTACATTACATCTACGCATGTCTTCTTCAGCCAACTTAATTCTTTCCTTAAATGACCAATGTCTTCGAAAGAAAGAAACTATTAGTATCTGGTTGTCTAACTTACAAAGTTTTTTACTATAGTTTTCCTGTCGCACATCTTTCGGCCTGGAGTAAGGTCAATGCTACATATGTATGTCTATTCAACTGTCTTAATACATACATATGTACATATATGTATACGAATATGTACAAGTGTACAATATTAGATTGTTAGATCACACGCAGTCAGTCGTTATATTAATTGATAATGTGTTGTATACAGTGACACATTATATGAGAAATGGCGAAACCCCGAAAGGCATCTATCGTTTCTTGTGTGGATGAAACAAACTACGAGTGTGCGCACTTTGTTTAAAAATTAAAAGACGTTCGATAAGATTAGCACTACTTGACTATGATTGGTTAAGGCACACTTTGGTTCACCTATTGATGAATATCTTCAGGCTTTACAATCGCTACGACAGATAAATATCAGTAAAATTTGAAATTTCCAAAATACATTGATGGCTAGTTATGCTAGGTCAATTGCATTTAAAGACACCAAGAGTCCACCTTTGGAAGCTTTAAAAAGAGACAATAAAACTTAAATACTTATTCATTTCTCAAAGTATTTTTATTTTTGGATAAAGCAACAAATGTATCCAGAAAACTGTTACAAACACCGCATTTGATGAAAACCTCCGATGCCGATTGAGCACCCGTTTTCAGAAGAAACAGCAACACAAGATCGCTCCTCACTTGTGCAATATTCAGGAAAGTCTGGCCGAAACCAGAAAACAGGGGATCGCTGGTGGGACTAGCAGCTATGCTTACAGGTCATAACCTTTGCCGCAATCGAAGAGGCACTCCACTCCCACTTTATCCAATTGAAATTCGAAGACTCTATACGAGAAGTGCTGTAATAGGCACTCTATGACTTACAGATAAGGTGCACCGATAAAGATCTCTCCGTAATCCCCAAAAAGACATGTTGTGTATTTTAGCAGAAGGAGGAAACTAAACAATGGTCTGGTAACCGAAAAAGATACTCAGATTGAGCTTATCAAAGAAGGCACCACAACCCACCCTGTTTTCGGTCTTTGACCTAAACTACCGCCAAAGGGTGATAGTTTAGGTCGCTTCTACACAGGCGGCCCATTCAGTGCGGGCATTTGACTATAACTTCAGTGGAAGTTATAGTCAAACTCAGTTTCGGCGGCTTGCAGTCGAGGAGTTGTCAATTGCGCTATAATAATATAGTTTCAAATTGATATGACATCTTATGATGTTTTCTTGAAATTTCCGATTTAGGAGTCATTCACTAAAATCCTCATTTTATTCTTTTTTTTTTATTAAAATGGCGCCCAACGCCAACCGGAATTTCATAGCGCTCCTAAAACTATTCTTGACGTCTGATGTGTATGCCTTAGTTTTTCAGTTAATTTTCAACAAATAGGTACCAACTCAACAAAATTCCCAAACGATTAGCTTTAGAAAAACTTACGAGCCCAAGTGTGTAAAAGGGTCTACCAAGGTGTGGTTAATTGAGAGAGTTTAACTCTGACCACTAAAATTAAAAGGAAAACCTACAAATAATACTAAGGCAGCTCGTTTTCACTCTTGAAAAATGGAAACAAAATGCTAATTTGTCGAATAGCAACCATTACAAGAAACAACAAATTTCAAAGCAATACACAAGGCAGATAATTCCTGTAATTATGGGCATGTAAATTCTTGGCTCATTTAATTCGTTAGCAAAAATTGATACCGTGCAACCTATCCTCAACTCGATGCCATAAAAACTGCATAATACCATCTGCAGTTCAACTTCATTGATTATTAAGGTGTTAAAAATAAAATGCAAACTGACGTTGCACATGAACACAATGCATTTTCGTGTCTGTGCTTCGCAAAATATTTCACTGTGAAATATGAGCCGGAGGAGAAAATCTCCTTGCCCTCCTATAATCCAATCCACATTGAAAAATAAAAAAAAAAACTTTCCTTTCCAGGTCCATTCATAAAAATGCACTTTTCCACACTGATGGTGTAGCAGACCATCAGCAAGGATGCGATACACACCAAGGTGGCACGAGCCAAGGCAATTTGCCAACGTAAATCCAAAGAGAGACAGAGCAGCAAGGTTGAATGTAAACGATTGCACTCTGCAATCGGAAGAGCGTTGCATCGTGTGTATTTATACGTGCGCATCGCATACAGATACAAAATTTCACTCACTTGCTTTTAATGCCAAGCTATCACTACGTGTTTTTTTTTTTATTCCGTTTTTTTCCTTCTTTTGATACTCTTAGTCAGAAAAGGGTAAGAAAATAAGAAAAAAAAGGATTTTGTAATAAATCACACCACCTTGGATGGATGCAATTTCCCTTGCACATGGCACGCATGCGTCTCATGCCACACAAAGGTTGCTCTTCCACACCATCGTCATTATATTCGCACATATGTACATAAATTTGCAACGGACTCTTGCATTGGCACAAGTGCAGCAAAACGCATTGCACTCGTTGTGGGAAGGATATGCTTTGCATATGCAAGGCAGGGGATGATGTTGGGTTGGATGGATAGTAGAGAGAACTGAATTATCCTATTGGACATTGTTGCCTACGTTCGGATTGACTAAGGGTGTGCGTTGCAAGAGGAGTGTTGTTGTGAGTGACCGCTCTTTTGTTGCATGTGTCCTTTTATAGTGAGGTCATAGGACGGCAATGGGAAGTGCAGTGCCAATGACTTTTCTGTGATAGGCTGTTGTTAAATCTAGGCGAAGTGCGTATTGTGATAGATGGTGTTTTTTTTATTGTGGCAAAAATGGGTTTCGTATGGTAGGTGGAGCCGCGGGCAGTTAGAAAAAATAGTATCGGAGGAATATTGTTCTTTTGAGTTCTTGGCTGAGAAAGGGAGCCTCGGAAACAATAGGTTGTCATCGGCACATCCCATTTACTAAACCTGTGAAAGTGCAGATTCAAGTGTCTATTGATCATAGTAAGCGGGTATGCGTGTACATATGCATGTATATATGTATGTACGTATGGGTACGTGCATACATATACTTTTTTGGAAGATTATTTTGTGATTATCAATCTACATCTGGTGTTCAGCTTTTGGACGAGCCTTAAGGCTAGACAAAATCTGGTTTTGGTTTAAGTGCTTGGTTTTGTGTGGTAGGTACTAGGTACATGGTTAAGTTAATGATGTCATACCTGTAGGTCCATTATGAATCCCTGCTATGGCTTGGTCATAAAATGATTTAAAACCGTATACTTTTTCCCACCGATTCGGAGTCCGGTTTGACTCTTTTTAATCACACTAGATCCAATATTTTTGATTCCTATACCTCTACAATGCTTACAAGGAGGATAAAGAGATCGTAGTATAGGTACGTAAGCAGTGCTTACACGAGTAAGTATGCTTATGTGCTCAGAAGGGTCTAACGCCAGAATTTCGTCTTAGTTTGATTGTGTTTAGCTCCATGCAAAACTAGCAGTCTTCCCTGGATAACTAGGAAGAATTGGACTCATTATGATATCTAAATACATACATATGTACATATGTACATACACATACAAGTACACAATGGAATTTTCAATTGCAATTTATGGTGATCAGTCTCCACTTTTCTAATGGCGTTTGGCTTGATTGTATTGGATTCTATGAAGTCCAATGCCGGGCCTGTGCACGGGGTTGTTCTGTCCTTTCCTTCTAGGACGACTATGTCTCCATTTGCATCAAATGAAAGCGAAGAGAGTGAACTAAGAAGTAAATGTGAGGCAGACTTTTTAATTCCACTTATTATATCGAAATGTTTACCGATGGTCAAGCAGACAAAATCGAACAAACAGTTAGTTTATTTAAAATTATTGTCTAAACTACAGACCAGAGTTCGCTCCTCAATACTAAGTACATATAGCAATTACCTAAAGTCATTCTATAATTCTTCTTCTTCTTCTCTATAATAAAATTAGTATCTATAAAATTCCTATAGTTACTCGTAATTATCAAAAAACATCAACGGCAATGTATTGAATTAACCGCGACTCTTGTAATACTATACTGATTCGGTTTTATTCTAAGTGCTTTTTTAATGAAAAGGAAGAAAATTGACAGAGGAGGAAACCAGTTTTGAAGGTCATTATTATTTCAACTGCAGGGTGTCCGATGTCTGCGAATAAGTTGATAGTATATCCTGCGAGGCGCTAAGATACTCAGTGTCTTTTACTTCACGGAATCTATTCGAAATAAAAAATCAATTTTCTCATTCGTTCGAGCTTAATTACGTAGCTCGGATAAACCTGATGAAACAGTACAACTTTATTTATCATTCTTGGACAAGTTCGTTGAATGTTCGTTAATTCACAAATCCTCAAGAAAAAGATTAAATTCTCACTCAGGCTTCATTGAATTTTAGCCGATCATCACTGCACTGTCGGGAAAAATATCTGGCCATTACATCAACACCGATGCACCCAATGACATTTTATAATCAGAAAAATAATAATCGACGGCCGTTTTCAAAGCAGGAAGGTGTTATGTGATGGCATATGTACAACCATTAACACTCTAATCTTATGTTAGGTTGTGTAGGGTTATGAAATATGAGCCCATCGCGATCCCAAGGATCCTCCAATAATTTCACATCGTGGGAGCTCTTTTGGCCAGTACGTCGGAACTTTTGATACCGTCTATATTGTAGTGTCCAGGTACCTAACATAATCTGACACGATTCCGCGTACATTATTCGCTGAGCATTGTGCAGCAATTCCTGACTAGTTTAGATTTTGTGACGTAGGACATCAGCCTGATATCGATTCCATCTCCAGTAATTCCGCAGCTTTAAGCACAGCTTGGAACACGCTGCATACGTCCGAAAGTCTCAGGGTCATCTGAACGTTTGTACCCGGTCCGTTACGCTCACTGGGTTTCTAACCATCCCACCATACCTTAATCTTAGTATTGGGAAAAATTCTTCCTGTTTTACGTCAGCGGCCAATGTTCGAATGAAGCAACATTAATCCTTAGTCTAAAGGCGTCAAATTGTAGCTGCGGGGTGACCAGGGCATGTCTCAATTACGGGTTATGATACGACTACCGAAGCGCGTAAGAGACAGAAAAAATCAATTATCGTGTCCCTGTAGAACATACCATTCACCGTAACGCCAGCTGCATTTTCTAATAATTAGGGACCAATGATGCCATCACTCCTAAACTCACAACAAATAATCCACTTTTGTAAATGGATTAGCTTCTCTTCGTCTACGCGCGGATTTTCAAATTCCAAAATCTTACACTTTTACTTGTTGACATAGACACTTTGGGCAACAGCCGGAAGTCCTTCGTCTGTACTCACCGGACGGACACTCATATATTCTTATGGTATGTCCTTACACCAACCACTGATTGAAAAATATTTTCATAGGTAGAGGGAAATATTATCGCCTTTTTTGAGAGTATCTAGGCATTACCGCATCATTTTTCCACGGTGCATATAACTTGCCCTTGGGTTCCAAGACTTTGATTCTTGATTCAGACACCCCTCACCCAAGACCAAGATGAACATTTCGGATTCAATTTTCCGTGCTCAGCATTTTACACATCCATTAAGTGATCGTGTTGTTAACCAAGGTTTAGTTAGAGATTTCGCAATGGGTTCAAAAACTTTTTCAATATCTAAAAAAACGCAGATGACAGTTTATTCAACTTCGAGAGTTCTTTCAATACAAAGAGATCGTACGTTGCAACAGTGTGTTCTTAGTGGATTTTAAAGTTTTTCTTTCTCAGACAATCCTTCTGATCCACGACTTTCTTCATTGTTTTTAGTATGAAGGAGGTTGAACTTTAGGATCGGAATTAGTGGTGTCTTTCTTAGTCACTTTTGGAACGAAAAGCCCTTTTAGTCTTTTCCATGCACTTGGTATGTTTCCAAATGGGAGTTGACAGGTTTTGACTTACCATTCTGGGGACAACTTGATACATACTGATTTGCCTCACGTAGAATTTGTACTACTAAAACTCAGCTTAGATCCTGTTGCCAAATTTTAATTTGACTCGTACCTTATCATGTATATTTTACTATTTTCTAAAATTTAATAATTTTAGACCAACTGTTTGAAATGTTTTCGACTTCATTCCGTCCACTAGAAGAATTCATAAATATCACTTCTCCTTCAGATACTCCCCATGGGAATCTTTACAATTTGAGGAAATTAAACGTGCATGAAAGTGTATCTATTCTTATCCTATTCGTTGGGGTTCCTTCCGACTCTAGCAGCCAATGCATTATCAGATCTCACTTCCAAAACGAAAATAGTATCGTCTTCCGCTGTAGATTCTTTTCAATCCCAAGAATAGGAGAACCTATTCGATCCAAAAAGTATTTTTTCCGTTTCCCATGCGCTTGTTTTTGTTTACGTCCGTCGTGCGCGCCGAGTAATTTAGGCATAAGCGGTTGCATGCAGCATCCGTTTGTATGTATGTATGTGTGTATTTCGATGATTGTGTTTATTTTCGTAAAGGAATTTCTGCTGGTAACTATAGAGCATGGGGGGCCCAAACGCTGGATTCCCTTTTGCAAAAGAATATGCCCTGCACTGCAGTATGTGACGCGTATAAAACAATGTTGCATTCTATGGGGGGCTATTTAGGAGCGGAACTGATAGTACGGAAATGGAAAATATTTTTAGAATTCAAAATAAATGGGGGGACGAAAACAGATTATTCCTAGAATATGAGATTTCGGCGAAGAATTTTCTTCCAGCCTACGACGAGGTCATTGTGCTTCATTTGTACTTAGGTAGTCTTAACGTAGTAAATGGTTTCGGACTAGAGTACAAATGACTTGAAATTGATCTTTTTTTAATCACTTGTTGCAGTGTGATGTGCATGTACTTAATGCACGAGTACTATAAATTTGTCCATGGGCAAAAAGACAGACGTAAAAGATCTATTTTAGCAAGAAAACCGTTTAACGTTCGATATCCCTTATGATGTCGAAAAATCGTGCTTGTAAAAGCATTTCTTTAATCTGTAGAACCAAGAACATCTATCCCCTAGTATCATTTTTAAACTAGCAAAGAAAGTGGTCCGAAACTATCTCCTCGTATAAGCAGAATCGATATTCAATATGTGGTTAGGATCTACATATCTTCAGCCGCAAGGCACCATTGTGAGCAATAGTGCTTCTAAACTCTAAACTCTTTCCCTGAAACAATTAAATTTCGTACGGAAAAACATGGGAATGCTGCACTGGGATAGATGTTGAGCATGATTGTCAGACCCACGTATGGAGCAGTAACTTGGGTCAAAGAACCAGGTTGAGCACAACGAGGAAAACTCTTGGAAAAGCACAAAGGCTAGCTTGCGTCCACATAACACGGGCTAAGAAGAACACAGAAGCACTGATATTACGTCGAGAGAAAATCTGAAGTTGAGCAGCAAAAGTGAATGGCGCAGAAAAGTCGGGATGTACCAACTTTAGCAAAATACCATAAAGTGGAACACAGACGGATCCAAAACATCCGAAATCTGAAACCATATACGATACTATCAACTATCAGAAGAAGATTTACCATCGTTGAATCCACTCGAGATACTCCGGTTTTTTAATGAAAGTGGATTGGAGGAGGTACTCTAAGTCGAGTATCTCATCGACTTGAGTTCGGAAGAGCACAATAGATCTACAAAGCCTCAGTGAGCTTACACACCTAAAAGTATAAGTATTTCCTGCGATTCTCTGGCTATTCTCTGGCATTCTCACAGTATTCATATGTGTGATGTCCTCTTTGCAACATTTTCATACATCCGTAACTTTGATCCTAATCTCTTAGCATGCGTTTTTAGATCGCAGTACCTAATCGAGACTCCAAGATGACGGTTAAGAAATCGTGTTCTATTTAATTTAAGAATTTCTCCACTTGTCTTTCGTTCAAACTCTGCCCAATGCCCTTTGGATACTATGTGTTCTACCATATTTGGCTGTCTTAAGTCAGTACATTTTGCCTTTAACAATTGCACCTACGAGTACCATGGTTCGATTTCCACTATTTTGTCCCTCAGCACTAGCAACATAATTATTCCAAAGTAATTTTTCGTAGTACTAAATAAAATACCTAAGTGGCAGCGTACTGAAACATTTAAAAAATAAAAACCTATGTTAAGTGATGAAAAGTGCTTCTTCCTCTGATGTTATGAATTTTAAGCCGTTCTAGGACAAACTTCTTCGAAAATTATTTGAATTATTTATGAGTTAAGTCTTTGTAGAAAAGTTCATACTGCCTGACAGCGGAATGTTGATCTTCGTCGCCATTATACAGCCCGCAGTATTAATTTTTTCCATATAGGTACTTTGCACCGACTGCGACTCTACTACAGGGCTTCTTGTATAGGATTTGTTGCCTCAAATTGTTTTTTTTCTCTTTTGGTAGTATCCGTACATTGTTCCTGGATTAGAAATCTCGATATCTTCGATCATGCGTTTGTCATGCTCGTTTTCCTACATACAAAATATACGTAAGAAATCCATACCCATGCACAGTAAAAGTAACAAATTCTGACGCTATACATTTCCAACAATGCGCCTTAGATGCATAACAAGGTAATGATTGGGGACTCTTCTTCAAGTAAGATAGTCAGAGGCTGAATATATTGTCGCCTCACGAAAATTACATTACTACGGCCATAGATATGTATGTATATGAAACTAAATTATCTGTGGACGTCTCTGGATGACAATATACTGTGGGTCATCATCACCGTTCTATAACTTGCTAATGTGTTTTATAATCTCTCAAACCTGAGGTTGTTAAATAGTAAATTTTTTCCAATCATTTCCTACTTTGTCTTACAAATACTGATACACATTATGCTCATTCATTGGAATTGGAATTGGATGAATGAAGGTCCCTTTTCGATACTTCAAGATGTCGACTTTCTATTTAATTTTTAATTTGTTTTGTGTATCTACATATGTATATACAAATGTATGTACATATGTACCTACGTAAGTAATAAAAAAATTACTGGTCGATCAACCGGTCTAACGCGATCAATCTTATTGGCACCTCTTCTAATAGACTAATTTAAATCGGCATTTACAACAAGTATTCCAGTTGTTTCAGGAATATTGTAGTTATCGTAATTAACTGCTAGATCCTTTCGAGTTTTGAAAAGATGCCTACTCACGGAAGATCAAAAACCGGTTGTCAATGGGATTGTGAATGCATTTCATATCACTTAATATGCAAATTAGAAATAATTGGTCTTCGCACTTGATTGTAAGCTGAAATATAAAAGGTCTCCCATTTTGTCTGCGTTCCGCTGTTCTTATTCTTTGCGCATCCTTCTGAATGCCCAAGATAGCTTAGAAAGCTGAAAATTTGAAAAGAAATTTACTTAATTTATTTAATTTATAAATGGAATATTATCCCTATCCGTTTGCACATATCGACATTGGCTATCTCAGTAGCAGCACCCCTCCATTATGCCTTATGAATTACATTGCATTACCAAGTAATGCCTGAAAGAAAATTAAGCTACGAGTATGTTCATCAGAATAAGATGTAGTACCTAAATGTTTTCAAAATTTTTTTTTCGAAATATACAATGGATCCGAGTCTGGAATTTTTGAATTTGTCAGGCGTTAACCTCGGAACATATTCAACCATTATTCAGATAGAAATCTAACAGTCACTTATGGCAAAACCCTATACAGTGAGGTAAACACCGGTCTCTTCAGAACTCGTACCAGATAAATGATCCTGCGCAAATCTAATGCAGAACCACAACTTCATCTTTTCTGAACTAAGCCACAATGAAATAAAAGAAAAATTTGGTCAAACAAAGTTCATATGGGTAATCAGATAGCCAAGGAGTGGCCAAGAGATGCACAGCAACCTAATTTAATGGTAAAAAACGATGAAGTAACCAAGGGTCTTTTCAAAACCGGAGAACGAACCCTGTACGGATCAGTGCTTTCTTGTATTCATCTGAGTGAGGATCTCCTAAGAGTGTTCACCGGTGCAGTTGCGTCGGATTCTACATATGTACTTATTTGTAAGTTGAGTTTAAAGACTGATGAGATCTTTCTTAACATTTTCACAACAGCAGTTTCCGGGCAGTGAACGGGGCTCCCTGATTGGTTCTGGAGCAAAGTACATACATACATATTTATGTATGAACATACTGTAGTTGAAGTATAACATCCTATAGAACGGCACAAAAGGTCTCTATGCGAGGATAAAATTCCGACTGCATTATTCTTTGATTTCCTTTCACTGGAAGCTCCAGCGTGAATCCCCTTTTCAAGATACATAAATATTTTCATATTTTGCTAATTTATATGCAAGGATATTAAGTTGATTGCGAATGATGGTTACAGTAGGCCTGCTGTGCAATACACATGTACATATACAAATCCAAGCTAATGGAACCAGGACGAGTATACGTCTTTTTTACTCAACTTCTATCCAATTATCACTTATTTCCAAAAGTAACAGAATACCTACCTACCTATGTATAATCACCTACTAGCATTACTTTTCCAAATCAATCAAATTTCGTAGCATTCACATGAAAAATAAAAAAAAAAAAAACACTCAAAAGATCTAATCGGATCCTGAACACTTTTTTTTCTTATTTACGATCGCTTAATACATCTGCATTAGACGGTTGTTTGCCACAAAATATGGCAACGCCGTATCCCATACAACAATAAATGTATACGAGTAGTAGTGCGCTATGCACACAAAAGGCTCATCTTCACATCATCATCCTTATCCTGTAAGGAAGCCCAACATTTTTTTTTTTTTTTTCAACGAGTTTTCTAAACGAAATGCCACTAAGCATTAGAAGGAGACCACCACCATCGTGCAAAAAAAAAGGGGCGAAAGGAAGAACGAAAGGACTAAACAAGAAAAAAAAAATCTGCCAAAAGTAAGGGAATAAAATTTTACAAGAAGTACTATGATTCTAAACAAGGCTAAGGCCAATGGTTTATTTTCCGTTCTCCGACCGAAGACGATGCGACGATGAAAAAGGTGACGATGGTGCGCGCGGAGGCAATGGCAGGCATAATGGTGGTGTATTTGTTGTACATGTTTGGTTTTTCGGTCGTCTTCCTACTCTTCTAAGGCCGACAAATTTCGGGTGTAGAATAAAACAAATGGCAGCTCAGTAACGCAATCAAATTCAAAAGACACGAACCGAACACAGTGCCAAGTGAACACATTTTGGTAAGCAGCAGTTGTGGTAGTGTGCCGCTGCGAGAGGAAGAAGTTTTACTACACAACACAGCAACGACAAATGAGGGGAAAATGCCGAAAAACTTAGTGCTTATAGTAACCACCATTCTTCTGTTTTTTTTTTTTTTTTATATACCTTTTTATTCGGTTCTCTTCTCTTCATCTACACACTTGGCGTGGCGGCAAATATGGAGCGCTAGCCGTTCTTGAATTGTTTTTTTTTTTGTCACACATACCCCGGCATTTGAGAGTGATTTATATGAATGTGTGTGTGTTTACGTGCGGAGAATATTCCACAATTCAACACATCGTTCGTACACATTGTCACAGATACTATGTGAAGAAAAAAAAAAAACATCGTTTAGTTTGGTAGCCCAATGAGTTTTGCATTTGATCCTCTCGTTTAGTGTCAAAAAACGTTCCTAACAGAGAGCAGCGTGCGAAACGCAGTTCCGTGTGCCTCTTTTTTTCTCATTTCTCAAAAATTCACGTTTTCCCCCGTTCTCCGGCTTACCGTTTTTTTAGTTTTGTTTTTTTTTTTTGCAAATATTTTGTTTTGTTTTTCGCGTGATTCGTTGTTCAAAAAAGAAAGTTTTTAATTAAGAAAGAAAAACAAAGCAGAGGAAGCGTAGAAAAAAAAGTAAAATTTGTTGTTTTTTCCTTCTTTCTGATCCACGAAGTTCAGAAAAAAAAACGTCCCCAAAGTGTGCCATATACTTAGTATCGAAAGGGAGAAACAGAGAAGTCCATTAAGATCCCGGCAAAGAAAAGTTTGAAAAAGTGTTCGAATTTTCGTTTTATCTTTTTCTAGTAATTTTGTCCTCCGTTTGGCGTAGTTGCTGGCCCAACTAAAAGTGAGAGTGTATTCGTTTCAAATACGAAAAGAAACAAAAAGTGTAGGGGAATTGTGATATTTCTTCGCCGCATACAGAAATAGAGAAAGGGGTATCCATCGTCGTTGTCGTCGTCTTCATAAAAAAAAAAATTGTCATATCTGCCAATCCATGAACTACTTTTAAAGACTGTCACCATCAAGTGGCACAAGTCGTCAAAAGAACGTCGTAACAAGGATAAAAGCTTAAAATCGATCAAAGAAAGCTGATTAAAAGACTCGTCTTCGCGGTTCCTATGATTTTCAGCCCCATCTCCTGCTCCCGTTGACAATTCTACCTACGGTTGCCGTCATCGTCGTCATCAATCTCTCGTCATTACCGTTGTCAAAGTCTCATCAATTTATAGTATAGGCATTTGAACAGACCGGCTTTCTCTTAAGTGCTCTTTTTTTTCTATTAACCAACCCGTGCTCTTTGGTTGTTTTTACGCGAGTGTATGTGTCAATTCTAATACAGTACCAGCAATAATAAAAAAAGAAGTATCGTATAGGACATTACAATAAATTATTAATAAACTTATAAGAGGAGGTCTCCGTAAGGTTTAATCTCTCTCTCTCACACTCTCTCCCTCTCGTATCTTTCTACCTATTGCAAGCTTAAGAGAGAAGCAGAACCAAAAATAAATAAAATACGTTTTTTTTTTTTTTTATTAATTGTTCCTCCCACTTTTGTCGCGGTTTTTCTCTTTTTTTTAATTTTTGTTTTGTATACACTTGTGATAAAAAGAAAACAAACGAGATATACGACCTTGCTCTTATGAATGTTTATGCAAAAATCAAGTGCAAAATTTAAAAATTAATTAAAACAAAAACAAAACAAAAAAAATATAAAAATATTAATTAAAAACTTCCCTTTTTTTCTTTTATTTTTTCATTTTAGATTTTCCTTTTTCGAAATTATCGTATAAAAAAAAAAATAAATAATTAAAACACAAACAAAACAACATAAACAACAAATTGTATATTTGTAAATAATATATTCTATCCTTGGTGCATTAAAGTCCTTTTTTCTTTAATTGTTTTATTAATTTATTAAATTAAACTAAAAGTTGTAAATTTTTTTTGTGTATTTAAAAGAGAAAAGAGTATAAATTTAGTGTTACTCAAGAGTTGTTTTGAAAGAAAAGAAATATTGAAAACTTCATTCCTTCGTTATTATTTTTTTTTTTTTGTAAAGTTTGACAAAAAGTGCGAAAATTAAACGTTCTTTGATATAATTTTATTAAATTAATAAAATATATATATATATTACTATATATTTAAAAAAAAAATACAAAAATGGCATCCGAATTAGATCAATTCGCTGATTTGGAATTATCCAAAGAGGATCGTGAGCAAATTTTCGATCCACCGTTAGATCGACAGCAGATGGAGGGTGCTGGCGCCACAAGGTACTATGCATACTTATTATTTACTTTTATTTTTTTTAACAAATATTTGTGCATGAATTAGATTGATATAAGTGAAATTATTAGAAACAAAAGAAGAAATATATTAAAATCAAATCAAAGGTCTATTCGCGTACTTATCCGTGAAATGCCACATCAAAATGTACTAGAAAACTTTAAGAAGCCGTGGAAATATAGAACAGCTTTTTTAACTGTAACGAAACCTATTGCAGAAGTTGACAATATCTAATAAATGGTGTCCCATTAGAAACGCACAATATAATAAAGTTATAACGGGCTTAAATGTGAATTATCTTGAGGTTGAGGTTGATAATTTCCAGGATTTTCTTGTAGGAATATGGCTTGATTGATCGTTTGGATTGTCTAAGCCCCGGGAAATTTTCCCAGTATCGTCTCGAAATTTTCAATTATATCCCCGGACACTTTTATTCACTGTAGTGATGTTCTCCATTGACCAGATATAAAGACCATGTGCATAAGTTCCATGTGCACCAGTTTTTTTAAATTCCTCAATCAATCTTAAAATAGCCGCCATTGGTACACTTCACCGATCAAAAATTGTACATACTTTGAAAAATGCAATGCAATTCCACAATAAGTAAATGGAGCTCCTTCGTATACTTACTTTAATCCTGTGTCAGTCTTCGACGAATATTGAGCATTAACTATATCATCTCGTTGAAAGACTGTCATCCATTTAAGCTGTCTCCAGCTCATTTCCAAAGCCCTAGCCATCTGCGGCACGTTGACTTAGGTCGCCTTCCGGAAGGTCGGTGTGGTTCCAACAAAAGGCACATACTATCAAAAGGTGGGACATCGTGGCTCAAGTGGTTAGTGCGATGGATCGCTGAGCGGGAGGTTCGACATTCGAGTCCCAGAAACACCAAAATGTTTTTCACGGTCTCACCTCTCGTTAATGTCTGACAAACGTCCGAGAGTAATAACTGTCAAGAGAAGCTTCTCAATTTGCCTTTCGGATATGGCTCTAAACTGTAGGTCCCTTCCATTTGTGTCAAAAAATATAACACGCACAACACGAATGGTCGCGAGAAGCTAGGCCCTGGATCACATACAGTCTGTTGCGCCAAGTATTTGTATACTATCAAAAGCCTTCTCGAAGTCGATGAACAGTAAATGTAGGTGGGTTACTCGACACATGCTGATCCGCTAGGTGTCCATCTGGTAGTGGTCCTTGCAGGATCCTACCCAGTTCCTGCCCGTTCAATATCGGGAGTTGGATCCAAAAATATTTTTCTATTAAACTGTTCAAAACTATCCTAGCTATCATATCTTTTCCCACTTAAATAACGCATACTCCATCATATTACCACGTTTTTGGAAACATGATGATTCCTCTTCCACTCTTTTTTATTAAAAGTTGGAGAAGATTTAGCGATGTACGTTTATGTATGTGGCACTTCCTTGAAAGAGCTCGACGTAGGTTTCATCAATACCTACCGTCTTATTTTTCTGATTGAAGTCACCATCCTTGTGAAGTCCGGTGCATATGCTGAGGGCTTATTGGAATGTGAGACCATAAGGCTATCGTCTACTTCTAAGTCAATAAGCACTGTCACTCTACCCTTTGATCCGAAATGAACAGATTACCGTGTAGACTCTTCACTCTTTGTTTAGTCCTATAATTAATAATTACAAAAACGCTAATGGTTTAGGACAGCCAACAACAAATAACAAATTTTCTCGTAGTTTAAATTGTGCTTTCCTAATGGGATAACCTTTGTTTAGTATTTTATTAATTTGAAACTATAGTTTATAGTCCTGTTTTAAAAGAAGTACACGAAAAGAACTTTGTTTTAAACATAAACTAAAAAACAGTATATGTAGGTACATATGTATATACATATGTAGGTTTAAAATCTCAATTCAACTTAATTTTTTTCTTTCTCCAACAATGGCTTATTCAAAACCGCCCTATTCTTCTGTATGCTTTTAGTTCGATGCAAGAGTGTTCTAATAAAAAAAAAAAAAACTGTTAAATGGTGGAAGTTTGTA
This sequence comes from Blera fallax, assembly GCA_946965025.1. Taxonomy (NCBI): domain Eukaryota; kingdom Metazoa; phylum Arthropoda; class Insecta; order Diptera; family Syrphidae; genus Blera; species Blera fallax. Next base: position 21,266,205 of record OX337248.1, on the reverse strand, counting down.
GATATTTAGATATTTATTGCATCTTTTAGAAAAAAAAAAACGTTAAATAAACATCTGAGCTTTTTTTTTTAAAGAGATTTTGTAGGTGTTTCAGGAAAATGTAGGTGTACGGCCCAGATTTTTTAAACACAGTACATTTCAACCAAAATGCAAAATAAATTAAAAATAATCACTGAAGTGTTTTTCAACCCTTTTTGAAGGACTTATCGTTATATCGTATTCCGTTTTTTTTTTGCTACTATAACTTCATTTGCTTGTTCGATTTGACAAATTGTCAACCACGACAAATGTCCGCCATTTTATCATATTTCACATGAAATTGTCGAGTTTTGCAACTTGTAACCCGATAGTAGCGGTCATATTCTCTCTTATATTGGTTATGAGTTACTCCGTAACCTATATAGACTTGTATAGACCTTCCTTTCCAAAAAAAGATAGGTCTGGCTTCCAACCATTCGATGCAGCCAAGTCATAACAAAAATAATTTGTAGGTAAGTAGTTTGTGACGTATTTTATGTACATTGGTAAAAATACTTAGTTCGCGGACCGTAAAAAATCGAATCTGATTTTTGTAACAAGCCCGATCATAGTTTGCAGACTACAGACGAGTTGTCCAAATTAGACGAATTATCTTTTGGTCGTGGTAGTTTGCCACTATCCGCCACTGGAGTACATGAACTGCAATACTACCAACTTTCGCCTTCAAAATTCGTATTGTATTCTGTCATTGCTTTAATGTGCTATTCTACTTTTTAGGGATACTAGCAAGTCACGTAAAATCCTACATTTAGAATTAGTCGATCTCACTATCTGGCCAGTGACTGACCAATTCCTGCTCATGACCTAAAATTTTATTTGAAGAATGATTATCAACCAAAATTGGCAATAAGACGGGGGATTAGTGGCTTAGTTAGAAGAAACAGCCCATGTCTGGCTTAAGATCTCTTGTCGCAGCCATCATCCATCATCCGCGCTTTACAATTTAATGTCAAATACAAAAGTTGTAATTAAGAAGTTGTAAGAAGAAGTTTAGTAGGAGTGTGTTTTCTAGATTCGAACCTCATATGTCCGCACAGTGTCCTACCAAATAGAGCATTTCAGCTATGCTGCGGGAGGCATAACGTTAACATCGTGCGAGAGGTCCAATTTCTCTTGATATTTTTCCATAAATGTTACTCTATTTCACTAATTTCACAAACGATAATGTCCTTAAGGCCATCAAATGTTCCTGCTCTATTGATATTGAGTATTTGTGTGAAAAAATATAACACGAATGGTCGCGAGAAGATAGGCCCTGGGCCATATACGGTGTGCTGCACCAGATATTTGTTTTGTTGTTAATATTAACGAGAGACTTAACGTAACGTCACAAGACGTTTGGAAGCTTTAAGTCAGTCTCGGCGGCCAATTGGTATTTACGTTTCGCGAAATTATTGAATCTCCAAATTTATTTGTCAATAGGTTCACTGTTTTGCGTACTTAGATCCATACGAAGTACATTTCTCCGTGGATGGTGAGCATCCAGCCTATTCTTTCGTAGAATAATTTCATCAATTTGAATGTTATGCGAATGAAGGCTTCTTTGCCAAAATTTCTTCAAGTCCAGGTCAATGAATAGCAAGCCCACGTTTTGTGAATGTCTAGAAATTGGAAGAATGGAACCCTCATGAACTCTTTTCGGTCAAACGGTTTCTTGAAGAAGAGGATTTCAATACCGTTGGAGGCCAAAAGCTTTTCGCCAGCAACTTCTTGTGCAAGAACATACCAATTCCTCCATATCAATAGAAGTCACTAAATGGCTGAAATCGATTAAAAAAGTATTGGTTATGAGAACGTGTAAGGGAAATAGAAAACAGGAGTACATATTGCCTTGGGTATTTGTCTAACCAAGGCTGGGTTTTGTTATCTAGTTTCAGCGTTCTTCACATCAACCATGGATACTGCACTTGTTCTCCCTGTACGCCAGAGCATAGTAGTTAGCACAATGCCGACAACCTACAAAAGTTGGAAAGAAGTCAACCATTAACATGGGTCTGCTCTGTGAATTTTCCGATCTATAGACGCCCAAGGCGAGCTAAAGTTAAGGCCTCCAGCGGCGATGCCTGGGCTTGTTGCGGTCCATTGCTGGATCCTAAAGTACACAAATGGCCCAGTAATAAGATCTACAGTTTATATAAGCATCCATTGGTCCAATTACAAATTTTCCAAGTTGTATGTACTTGATGCGATTTAAAATTTCATCAGTATTAATGGATTCTGGTATAAAAGACGTCTACGACCCACATGGACAATTAAGTGGCAATTAAAGCACAAAAACACTAAGATCCTTACTTATCTATCTGCTGGATAAAACGTGGATCTTTGGGCATAAAGATATCGAAGGAAATGAATTTGCTGACCAGCCAGCCGGAAAGAGGTTCTCGAATATGTGCAAAATTATATCAAAAAGTTAGGCTAAGAAAGCTATCCGTCCTTCTAAAAAAAGGAAAATGCCATCCTTCAACACAGCCAGGTAAACAAGTTTAACTTTAGTTAGTATAGATTGTAGTGCCTTCAAATGCTTATATTCGAACATAAAAAAAAACACAGGCAGGGGCCATACATAGGACATACATATGTATGTATGTATGTACTTACATCGATAATTCGCCTAAAACTTAGTCTGAAATCAGGGTGAAAACCCCTGAGCACTACCACTACATCTACTTATTAAATAAAAAGGTTAACTACTCACATTATCATGGCCAGTGCGCGTTAGGGACTATCATCCATCGGAGGCACTACAAGATGCATTTTTTTTCAAAAATATTGCAGTGCAAAGAAAGGTTTCTATGGTGGTAAGGACTGTCTTATTTGTTTAAGTAGTAGTGGTTCACATTTGCAGTGTGTCTTATGTTTGAAATTACGCTTAGCAAAAGCTTTGCTGCACTCGAACTTATGAATTAATCGATAAAGACTTAAATAACTTAGAAGTTTTGTTACATATCGATATGCCCGGCATAAAAAACTACAACACTTCCTCTTACTAGACTCTCCCTTAGTGAAATGTTCGCCTTCATTTTTAAAGACGCCCGGGAAGTATATGATAAGCTAAACAATACCCAATTCGCCCTACATTTCTTAAATTTTTTCCTATCCTTTTCCTCTCGTCCTAATTTGAATGAATTTTTAAATACCCTTTTCCAATCAATGCACAATTTCTTCCCTCCAGCAGCCAGTTCTGAACACACGTTTACTCCTCTGTTTTTTGCAGAAGCAACCAATGCGAGAAATAGCTTTCCTAAAATGAGCTAATTTTCCAAGATAAATTAGGCATCTACCGATCACCCTCTGTTCCCCAAAACTCAAGTATCGCGCGCAGAGATGCTCGCGATTATCTTATTCTCGTAACCAGCTCACCCCTTCGTCGTCGTCGATACATGTAACTTGTTGTTATTATTACTATGCATATAAATGTATCATTGTTATTATTATTAACCATTTGTCCAACTAGCAGACGGATAGAAGACTGAGCTTCCTTCGATAAGTCCTAAGGACGTAGAAAATTTTAATCTAGGGAAGGGAATTTCATTGAAAAGGGTTGGAATATGATATCTGTTTAGCAGTAGCATTTCACTGCACATCCCCGTGATATGGAGAGATGGTTAAAGGGCTGGCTGCTTATTAGAAGGAAGTACCTTCAAACTTACTGCTGCAAAAGAGGAACAAACAAAAACGAAAGAATGAAGACGAAGATGACGATGATAATGATTATGATCGAACTAGTTCTGTGTGCTCACGCTGTCATATCCTTCCTGCGCCCTTTTAACTTTCATCCAATCAAACAAAAAAATAAAAGCGAAATCTTGTCGAAATTTGTATGTTTAATTCGTGTGCTCTGGCATTGATCCGGTATGCAAGATCACCCCCCTATGCGCGTGTATTTGTAGGGTTCTCTTATAGTCAACAAGGATTATTTGGTGAGATTCAATCGGAATGCCATGCAAATATGTATCACTGTTGCTTTTTTTTTTTTTTTTGTAACGTTTCTATTTATGAAACAGTTAAGGATTCTTGATATACATACAATCACAGTTGGATGGTAGTGTCTTTGCCCTCTTTTCCACCTCTAATTGTGTGTGCAAGTAGGTCGAAGAACGTTATTCGGCGATGTGTTCTTTTTTTTAAACCCAAACAAACAGGAGAATATTTATTTCCCATCGATTATGTAATGCAAATTACTTGGGCGATGCCCTTTTGATTGACCGTATAAATTAGTGAGCCTTAGTTCTGCAATGTGCTTTATATTTATATTGTGTTGGGTCAATATGGGGATTTGAGTATATCTAGCAGTGGTAAGCGTTCTCTGGTGAACAATTAGAGCTGTACTGCATTAAGATTCTCTAGATCTGGCTGTGAAGGCCAGGTAAAGAACCCCACACAGATTCATCGTTATATTTCGATTCCTACCTACTCCTAGAATCATCATTTATTCTTCTTGATGAAGATGATTGAGATAATGGAGGAGTACTCACCTGGAGTAGCCTATGTGATATGGGCGCGAGACATGAGCACATAACGTTACCTCCAGATCCCTGTTCCTTTTCCTGCAACTTCTATAAAAATCGGTATTCTCACTACCCAATTTTTGAGTATGTTTTCGAGGGCATAGTGTCCAGTGCTAATGTTTTCGAGTTTGTGTAAGTTGCGTTTGCAACGGCTTGTGTAATCAATCTTTTAAGGTCTAGAATTGGCAATTTTGCAACAGTCAGAATGAGTACACCAAGAGTTTTTTCACAGTATCAAACAAAAGACATTGGTGCTTTTACGTTGTACATGTCCTGGCTGTGCAGATGTACTACATATGTATACTCGCACACCTTGAACTTTTCAAAAGGCGCTACTGAGTCAGTGCTGAGTAACAATGTAACATTTTTACTCATCAAAACATAAATTATGGTTCCATGCTTCCCCACGACACTACCGTCACATATTTAGCTTTTACTGCTCCCGGGGTGAAATACCATTTTGGGGTTGGTCTTGGTTTCCTCGGCTTCTTCGCATTTTAACTCAATACTACTTTCAGTGCTCTGTTAAAAGCTGGCTAAAGTAGATATCAAATGCGCTGTGGTGCCTGTTTGTCCGTTTTATTGTATTAGGTACTAAATGGCTTTTTACGCTTTTTTATTTTTATTGATGGCACTCGAGTATTCCAGTTTTTGTCATTATATTATCCGTCGCAGGATTGTTCTAAGCCTTGAGTTGGTATGTTCCAGAGCTGTTCAGACTTGGTGATCGTAGCCAACGTATGACTATTTGAATGATTTCGTTAAGAGTGTCTTCAAATTCTCCCAGAACATACGTATTTTTGAGTTAAGTGCCACTACTGCTCCATATCGTTTTCGACTTTTTTCTTTGGATAGCTCTTTTCATGGTTTCGATTGCTGGTCCGATAGTCTACATATGTATACGGTTCGTCAATAGCTCTCTCTGGACTATGGTAGGTAATAGCACGTACTTACATCTTGCCCACAGTATCTAAAAATCTGATCGGGCTTTACGAGGATGATTCTTCTGGAATGGTCCCACTACGGTTTACATTTAGAAATGAAGATTGATATCGTGCACTAACCTTTTTAGATACGCCCTGAAGCTTCCATGACCAGTCAAAATCTGCGTATAATAAAAATCCAACTGTTCAGTTGAATGATTCGTATCTCTATATTGGGTATGTTTCTATACATCCATCTGTTTTCATTACATCTATCCCGCCTTTCCTGGAATTTATTTACACTTGGTACTCCTGGTGGTGACTGTATGTAACTTTTGGCATGGTTTTCTGCTGAACAGTTACATGTTGTATTAACACTATACCAGATTCTTGTATATGTACTACATCGGTGTTCCTTTTGTAGTCCTTCATTTTCATGGCACTGAACCATTACAAGAGCTAACTCATCAGCAAAGATCTGAGCTGAAGATCTCTTACACTACATTCCACAGCAGGGAACTCCAAAAGGAGCCCTATGGAATGAAACTTTTGACGCCATACATACTACTGGCGCCCTTCAAAAGCACGCTTTGTGGATAATAAAGGGAATCCCATAATTCACGCAAAATGTAATTTTGATAGAAAATACAAATTTTTAATTAGAAAGCTCAAATTTTTTATCGATTCATAGAGTATACAGATTGGGGTTATGTATGGAATAGTACATCGGATAAATGGCCGCCACGGCTTTGCTGGCAAGTACGTACTCTTTTATTGAAATTTTCTATGAACGTTTCTTCAGTGATGAAGCTCATTTTCATCTTGATGGCTTCGTTAATCGTCAAAATTGTCGCATTTGGGGTTCAGAAAACCCACGAGTAATTGTTGAGAAACAAATGCACTCACAACGCGTGACTGTTTGGTGCGGATTTTGGGCTGGAGGCATTATCGGACCATTCTTCTTCGAAAATGTGGCTGGTCAGGCAGTAACAATTAATGGTGTTCGTTATCGTGACATGATAACCCAGTTTTTAGTACCTAAATTACAAGATATGGATGTGACCAACATGTGGTTTTAACAAGACGGTGCCACATGCCATATAGTCAGAGAAACAATTCAATTACTGCATGAGTCATTTCCTAATCGTGTAATCGGCCGTTTTTGCGATCAGAATTGGCCATCTTGCGATTTAACGCCATTGGACTTTTTTCTTTGGGGTTTTTTGAAGTCAAAGGTCTATGCAAACAAGCCCACGACCACTAACGCCTTGGAAAAGGAAATTGGGAGGTGTATTAATGAAATTCAGCCACATTTATGCGAAACGATCATAGAAAATATCAATAAAAGAGTACGTACTTACAAGCAAAGCCGTGGCGGCCATTTATCCGAAGTACTATTCCATACATAACCCCAATCTGTATACTCTATGAATCAGTAAAAAATTTAAGCTTTCTGATTAAAAATATGTATTTTCTATCAAGATTACATTTTGCGTGAATTATGGGACACCCTTTATAACATAAACCAATTTGAGCATCTGATGAAGCGAAAGAGGCTCCTAATAGGGGTATTTGTCAGATCGCTTAGACCGTTGTAATAAATAGCTTTTTTTTTCTTTGGAGATAGCTGGGCAGATAGAAAGAAGGTGATGAATGGTTTCTTCTTCGCCCATGCAGCTTCTACAAAAGTCATTTGAATATACATATGTACATGCATATGTTTGCATACGCCAAACTTCCATGCTTGCCTATTAGTGCACAGTGATGATACCTACATATTGTAGTGCAAACATGCAATCGTTGAGAGAAATAAAATTCTTACTGCGTTTTAGGTCCAGCCTTGGTTAAATCGGTTTTGTCGCTAGTCATGTTTTACCACTTGTCACCTAAGATTTGGTCTCTCGATAGCATGCAGCTCAAATTAAACTTTGGAAGCAGCAATACCAATCGCTTTTTTGGGAGGATGGCTATAGTTGTTCCATATCTGGCGAGTTCGTCAGCCTTATAGTTCGCCGGAATATTCATATGCCCTGGCACCCAACAGAAGTGACTATTGAGCTGCTCCGCCATCTCTATGAAAGAAAATAAGAGCCCACACAATGTGTGCCCAGTTCGCCGTGTTAAAGCTGTTTTTTGACGTACAGTGCATGAGGCACTGGTCCAGTTATGACATAGTTATAAATTGGTTGCTCTCCCGTAAATTAAAAGTTTTCGATTTTTTTTCTGATGAATTAATGGGCACAGTAACTTACCAGTGGTCTATATATATGTGCCCATCTATACTCCATCTTACAGTCAGCTCTATGTAATAGACTAAGTAAGAGTGGCTCCTTCTAGTTTCGAGTGATTGAAGGAGGAGACTGCATATTTTCAAGTAAACAAGATCAATTCTGCCTTGTTCGGGTTGAAACTCAAACCACAGCTACTATGCAATCGCTGAGAGTGAATAGCAGCATTGGAAAGTGTTTGATTGTACTCGCCTGATACTGACATAGCGATAGCATCTCTTAGTATTTACCTTAGCTTGAGCAAATTAGTAACCACCGTCAAAACGTATGAACACTATCTTATTGATCATATTGCACCTGTATATGTTCAATAAAAATATTATAACCAACAATTTTATATTGAGGAAAATATAAAAGCTTAGATATTGTTTTGTATATACATATGTACATACATAACAATCCTATTCAAAAACCTATACTAAAATGTATTCTTGCACTTCAAATCGACTGCAGTAGGAAATGCCAATGTATACATTTTTTTGAAAATGTAAATCATATGACTCACGTTACAAGATAATATCTACTTGCAAAGTTTTGAAAAAAAAAACATTTCAATCAAATTCCAAACAAACTTTTATTGACTCACTACATTTTAAAGAAGAGAACGAAGTGATTCATTCGTAGGAATTATTTCCGGATATGTACAGTTTATCGTAGACTTGTTTTCTTAATTTTCCAAGCATTTCGTTTCAAATTCAATGATAATTACCGTTCATTTTTTCACCAAGTTTTTTATTGGAAAACAAGTATCTTTACACGATATTTGCATGTAATATCTATAAGCTTCTAGTTCCTTTAGATCTCAACCGACACACATCCGTGTGAGAGAAGGAGAACATTCGATGCATGACCAATGCATGTGTTAAAATTGTGTCAACATTTTCTTGGAAACTACTTGCATGATATTATTACTCAGATTCATAGCATACCTTTTTCTTTAAGTTCTAAAGTGGATTGATTATGCGTGAAAAAAGGTTTAATATTCGGACACGTGACGCTATAATGAGTATAAAATCTAAAACTCGATAGCGGCATTCATGCAAATTGCTCTAAAATGTATAAGACAAATACAAATATATACAGTCGAACCTCCTCTAACTCGAATTTCCCTCTAACTCGTATTTTTCCAAAATCCCTTTAACTCGAACTAATTTTAATCTCTCGTCAAAATTCGACTTAGAGGAAGTCGACTGTACTTTGCGCAACAGGCCGCATGTGGTCCAGGGTCTAGCTTTTCGCGACCATTCGTGTTATATTTTTTCACACAAATGAAAGGGGGGACCTACAGTTTGTAGCCATATCCGAAAAAATTGAGAAACTTACTCATGACAGTTATTACTCTCGGACGTTTGTCAGACATTTGCGAGAGGTGGGACCGTGTTTTCTGTTGGTGTTTTCTGGGACTCGAACCTTGAATCTCCCAACGCACTAACCGCTTGCGCCACGGCGCCTTCAAAACAACAATCGTATTTCAGGGGTACACCCACTTCTATCAATCTTGGTCGCATATAAAATTGTTCTGGATTAACAATGTAGTCATCCATCCTGGCTACAAGCAAGTCCCTGGCTACCATATCCGACCTGATATTATCGGCCCAAAGTACACTGAATAATTGAGTACATAAACTGAATGTCAACCAAAGAAGTAATCTAATCCTATTCACTTAGAATTCATCTTCAAATTTTGGGAAATTAATATAAATGCGTTCACTGCATCTTAGAAAAGAGTGCAAGCCTACTGCAATCCAAAGTGGGCTCACAGAGATATAGTGAACAGACGCCTTGTTTACTTGCCTTTTTTTAAGTAAATATAATTAATCTAACATCATATGGGTAATTTTGCTTAAGCGATTTAAATCTTGTTTACTTCCTTGTTATTCAAAAAAATAATAGGAAACTACGCGCACACAGTATGCCGAAAAACTATTCGTCTCTAGCCAGTTTCACATGTATTTCATGAATTTCATGCTCAGATTAAACACTATCTGCCAAGACAACTAAAACTTAATAGTTTCACTTATATACTATATACAAAAGCACATACACACACAAAATGAATTAGCCTTTTACCGAAAAAGTATTCGTCTGTATGCGTTTCCATATAATTTAACGTTGGTTAGCGGGATTTTTTCACTGTTTTAGAAGTCAAATTCTTCTGATCAGGACATGGTTAGTTTGAAGAATGAATTCTGAACTGAAATTATTAAAAGAAGGTCGAAAAATAAGTCAAAGTATTAAGAGACCGATTGTGACGATACAGAGTATTATTTATAGATAAGATCTGGTCGACCACAAAAGTTAACGCAGAGGGAAAGAGCCAAATTGTCCGCAAAGTCAAGAAAATCCTAGACTGAGTGCTCCAAAGATAGCTGCTGAGGTTAAGGCCGATATTGGAAAAATAATATCTGATGATACGGTGCGTAATGTTCTCCACCAGGCCGGTTATCAAGGTCGCGTGGCTCGTAAAAGCCTTTGATTAGTAAGGTAAATAAGAGCAAGCGCATGGAATATGCCAAAAGCACAGAATATGCCATGATGAGCAGTTCTGGAAAAGAGTTGTTTTCACTGACGGCAAAATTCTTGTGTGAAGAAAGCCAAATGCTGAAATGGCTGGAAAAAAAACTGAAGCGGCAGTTAAACACGGTGGAGGTTCCCTTATCGTATGGGGGCGCATGAGTGCCAATGGAGTGGGTGAATTGTGTGTTTTTGAAGAAACTATGGACCACAGATTTTATATAAACATCCTAAAGACTCATCTCCAAAAAAGTCTGATAAATAAAAGAAAACTTTTATATTTATTGGTTTATCTAAAAAATGAATTCATTAAAGTATAACATGTGACACAAAAGTATAACTGTTTTTTGTTTCAATGGGGAAAATTATTCTTTTTTTTTAATAGGGGCAATCAAACGAATACTTATTCGACTCACTGTACATGTGTATGTCATCTTCTAGCCTTTCCCTTTCGTCCTTGCCATATTTCAATTACAAAAACTGATGGTGCCGCCTTAAAACCATTGTGATGGATGAGAGAGAGGAGGTTTGATGTAGGGTTTTAATTCATCAACATTGAAATTGTCAACAAAGTTCTTGTTACACGATTGAATTTTTTTTTTATTGATACAAACAACTCCCAGAACACTTATGTTCATGTTGTTCTGTCTGAAAATCATCAACATTTCAGATATGGCTTTAAACTGTAGGTGCCTTCCATTAGTGCGAAAAACATAAAACGCATAACACGAATGGTTGCGAGAAGCTAGGACGTAGACCATATGCGGTCTTTTAGCCAAATATTTGTAGGTATAATTCCAAAAACAGTTCATTCCTTACTCAAAAATCACATTTATTAATTGTAATTCACCTTAGACATTAAAGAAAGTTTAATAGTTGGCCATATTTTTCCGCCATTTTATTTTTCAATGCTTTAGTGTGAAAATGCTTTAGCCTGCTACGAGCCATTGCGAGACATTCGCAAAGACAAAGTCTGCAAGTATTAGATTGGCTAGATTGGCTTTTTCGATCTTTTGTCAGAGCAGTCTATTAATTTCTTTGCATGCCTTAAGACCTATCTGTTTCAGTGTTGACATGTATGACTGCTTTTCATGTTGTTCCCAACAATCTAAGTCTACTTTTATATGGCTTAAAGGTAAAACACAAAAGGGTTCAGGATTGGGAGCCAGATCTGGCTAGCTTATCAGCAAGCTCATTGCCAGCGATACCCTTGTGGGCAGGGACCCAGATAAGTGTTGTAGTGTTGTGTGTAGCAAGAAGACAATTTCAAAATATTTTTGGCTCAAAACTGTATGATTTCAGAGCTGCTCGGCTATCTGATAAAATGGTGCCTTCAGAGATTTCTTTTAATGCATTCTCTGCCACATAATGTAGCTCTATATAGCAATACTTCTGCTAAAAAGTATTGTGATCTGTGGTACAGCAGATTCAATCAAATGTTTCGTACAGCAAATTTGGTACACCATTTGTCATTTTTTAACCATCAATGTATAAGTTAATCTGTCGGTCCAATTGAGGGAGCTGAGAATTTTTCTATTGGTAAATTTCAAATTTATCTTCTTGGACCTGAAGTCAATAAAATGTACTACCGTTAAGATAACAGCGGAATGTTGTAATAAATATTCGTATGCTCTGTTAAATCAAAGTCTTTGTCATTGCTGGAGACTGAGTCTTCTTAACTCTTTTGTGGAGAGGTGGGAGGTACTAGCTTAATTTTAATAAATGCTAAAAAACCATCCTTGGCCACATATTTTTGTAAATTGTAAACATTTAAAAAAAAAATAAAAATTAATTAACGACTTACTTCTAACCGATAAAGTTTGATAAGAAAATCTTGCAGTTATGAATGAGCACTTGATAACGCAATTTTCGCTTTACCTCCATATATCAATACAATCCGAAATCTCCTTAAAAACCCACTTCAAGTAGTTTGTTGTGAGAAATTCAAGAAAAGAAATATAAAAAAAAATCAAGAAGAAACCTCTAAAGAATACCGAAAAAGTTCACAACAACGACGACAATGAAGAAGAAGAAGCGAAGGCAAAGGAGTAGGAACTTAAAAAATATACATAGGTGGTATATACATTCATATATATATACATATATACATACATATGTATACCTACATATTTAATAATAAGAACACCTCAAAAAACACATTATCAAGGTCCCAAGTCCCGTTTTGTAAAATTCTCGGAAATCTCCGCAGGATAAGGTAAAAAAAGAAATAAAGAAAACAAAAACTACGCTAATCCCATAAAAGAAGAGGTGTTTGCACAAACAGCAGTCAACCAGGCCACTATACAAATGCATATTCCTCTCTTGATCGCCAGTGCGTCGCCAGGTATTTTCTAAGCAAAATGTTTCTATACAATCATAAAATTTATACGAAACCCATACAATTGTAAAGGCGCTTCCTATCTCAGGGAGAGACGGAGACAGGAGTATTAAGGGTGGTTGTTGAGGCATTTAATATGTCCCACGACCTAGAATTCCGAACTACCTTTCTACCTGCGCTAAGGCATCAAGAAAATATTAAGCAGAAAAAAGAAAAAAAAGGTGAAAAACCCATTTCAGCATCATCTCCAGATGAAAAAGTTAAAACTTCGAAGGAAAATGTTCAACGTGTCGTTACAACAGGCTGTTAGACAGAGAGGGAGGGATGCTTCTGCTGAAGTCGAATCTTGGGTCCATTACCTCTTCTGTTTCACCTCCCCGTTTCATGCTGCTTAATAGCTCAATTCCTTAAGCTCTTGTTTTACCATCATATTCATTATTCTGTACCCTGCTCTGGTTGTGTGCGTGTGTGATTTTTTAGAGGTAGGTTAGGTACCTAACCTTCGTTTTAACACCGATTTCAAGCCGGAACGACGAAATAAAATTTCTATTCCTCGCTCTAGAAAGAGGATGACGATGATGAGGCAGCAAAATTGAAGGGAGAACGGAGCGGGGGTCAAAGAAAAAAAAGTAATCACTTTGAACATTTGTGCATTATGCCGACACACATTCTGTAACAAACGGACAGGGTGTGTGTATAAGAAAGGAATCTCAATGTGTTTGAGAGTTCAATGTGTGTATCTGGAACACATATTTTAACCAGCTATGTTCATTGAGAACCAAATTTTCATGATTAATCCCAGGTAGCGCGCAGCACCAGCAATGGAGGGTTTTTTTTCCAAGAAAAAAAATTAGTGATGATGTTAAGCGCGGGCGCAACACGCAAATAATTCCTACGAAAAGGGAAGGTAGCGGTGAAGGTAAAATTCTTCAAACACAGCCACTCCATGCTCCTTCGACGAGTCTTTACTTTTTGTCTTTATTTTAGAACAAAACATATGATTTTTGCGTTCTGGATAGAATTACCGCCAAAAAACTTAGAACTCGCGTTGGTTCGAAATTGGGTCGAATTTCGAGATTCCTTTTGCTGTTCTCGGGGGATTTTCTAAACTTTTCAACAGCATGGCTTGGATTATACAAGTTGTTAATTGGATTATAAATCAAATGGATTAGATGATGAAGAATCTCAGCTGCATTACTGTGTGTCTAATAATTCATTGCAAATACCTACAATTCTTTTGCATGATTGAACTTCAAAGAAAAAACGAAAAAAGACTCGGGTTCAAAAAGAAGTAGTATATGTATGTACATAGATAGATGGATAGAATAGAAGGAACAGGAGAAATTTTCATGTACGCGTATACGTACATATGTATGTACGTACATACATACCTACACTTGTATTTATTAGAATATTGTCCTTCATGGATGAGGGCAAGATACACGGTATCTTTCCTAACATTGAAAGCAATGTCCAAAGAAAAGGGGAAAATGTGCAAAAAGATGAAGTTATTGGTCCTTTCCGAAAAGGTACATATGTAAGTAAGCATGTGTGGGAACAATTTGGTCGGTTAATAGGAATGTTTAAAATTAGGAACACCTTGTTATTGGCAAGTGGCGCCATATTGCACAAGTACACTGAGTTTTGAATGCGAATACGTTAATGAAAGATGCTTAGATTCGATTTATCTATCGATTTATGTTGGAAATAATTTTCTTGTACATACCTGTTACATATGTATACTCTTTTAGGCAACCCAACGTTGTTTGTTTCGTAATGTTTCAGAAAAAATTAGTTACACATAAGATTGCCGTGGAAAAGTATCGAGAATGGAAATAGACAAACATCTAACAGGTAGAAAAATTGTTTTTTCATGACAAATGCGAAAACGGAGGTAAAACCCAAATACCATTGCAGATTGCAAACATACTTAGATATCTCCCTAAAGAATTAAAAAAAGTTGTAAGTTCACTTAGATGCGCTTGCGCGGGTCCAAGTGTTTAGCTACATATGTACATATATATCGCTAGACCCAGCACACGATGGCACTACGAGGAGGTGCGATTTTACCTACCAACAAAGTCAACTTGTACTCTATACCTGGAGGTAGTTAACTAAAGACGGGGACAACTATAGAGGCTTGTTGGCACTGTAGTGCCACCTAAGTAAGTACATAAGCAAGTAAAGGTTTGTTGTTTAGGGAGAATGAGGGTTTGAAGTCATCATCACGTGGTTTACCATTTGAGCCCGTGGTGGTTCCTCTCTGAAATGATTTTTGTAAAAGAAGGTAATTTTGTGGTGTTTTGCAAAGGACCTGTTATACACGGTTTGAACAACCTTGATAGCTACACCTATGGTTGGCTCTCTGGTATATTGAAACCAGAATAGGTTGACTTGGGAGGAGGTTGCCAGGATATTAAGTTTTTCCTTGAATTCATTCACCATTTTCCAGTTGATTCTCGGGTCCTAGAATTACTCTTACTTTTATCTTCTTCGGTGCTTACGCCCGCTCCGCAGTTGTTCGCGTTATTTTTCATGATATACAGCACAGACTGCAATGGGCTTTTTCATTGTACTTATACATATGTTTGGCCGTAATTAAGATTGCAAAGTCATTTGAACCCATTGCCTTCCATACCTCACTAAGAATTGAAGGAGGCTTGCGTCACCTTTAGTAGATTCCTTGAAGCTTACTGATCTGTTCCTAAAATTGAAATTTATTTATTGCCCTACTTCTTCCAAGTTATATTTATCGCTTATTCGTATAATTCATTGGGTAGCCATACTGGTGGAGAGTAATGGCCGTATAGGCAATTTTTTTTTACTGCAACAAACTCAGCTTTTGCGCAGACTATGTATTTTAATACGCCTTTAATTGTTTCCATTTTTCCTTGACTCGAGCATAATTCTTCTTAATTTGAGATTTTAGCCTTGCGCTATATAGAAGGTTTTAAGGGTGTTTATCTTACTTTGTTAAAAATCCGTAAAAAAAAATTGTAAACTTTGTCTCAAATATTAGGTGTTTTGTGAGAATTTTCTCCCTTATTCTTTAAGATCATACCGCTGTGTGTCTGCAGACCACAAGTGTTCCTTTTTGAGTACCAACAGATCTTTGTTAAAGATGATGGTAGGATATGTCATAGTTTGATATTTGTGAGCCTTCTGACATAACAACGGGACCCAAAACAATCAAACAGCATAATTTTGCTCTCGTTAACCCAGAAATCATGCCTACACTTTTGCACTTTTGAAATAAATGTTAATAACGCGCTTATGGTGCTCTTTTTTTGACTGCAGCTACATATATACATACATACATACATATGTATGTTTGAACCAGAAAAAAAACTAGTGTATCTACAAGTATGTACCAAAGTTTGCTGCCTTCGAATCATAGTAACAGTCATCTGCTACTACACTTCACTACCAATTAGACGTTAGAGAAAAGTATGCTTCTTGCACTGAAAATATTGCCGTTCAAATTTTTCAGACGTATACATCCAGTTTAGTACCTTCACAATACTTCCTAGGTAAAGAAAATTTAAATTTTTCTCAAACTTTTGCTATGTAGTCAGCATAGCAATGTTTAGTTAAAAGTTGGCAATATACATATATGTATGTCATTGCTCGTTTTCTTCCTTCGTTTCTCTCAAGGCCATTGGACTCTTGTGAGGCGCCTAAATGTTTCATGTTTAGGGAAAATTCCATTGAGATCTGCGAAGCATTTGTTAAAAAAGTGTCTACAGTAAGGATATAATCCTGCTACCAGCCTTCGGTCAGCTAACGTGAGGATATTTTGGTTATTATTCTGTGATTTCTTACTACGTGAACTGCACATTTTTTTTATTTGCTTGTAGAGTTAATTAAGCGGATTCAGAACAAATACTTACGCTCAAGCTTGTGTCTTACGCTAATCCCCTGCATATCGAACAATGGTTGGGTCTTCGATTATATCGGGGAATAGCAGTGAAATATAACGCCAAGAATATTCATGGATTGAAGTCGATTTAATTCGTGTTGTGCGTGCTATATTTTTTTGCACAAATGGAAAGGGCCTACAGTTAAGAGCCATAGTCTTAAGTCTATTTCTTTTTAAATTAATAAGCTCCTGACAGTTATTATTATCGGACGTTTGTCGAGGACATTCGTGAGAGATGGGACCGTAAGAAACGCTTGCACGTTTTCTAGGATTCGTTCTGAACGTTGTTAAAGATCCAAGGCAAGGGCTCATCTGGATTAATCTGCAGAACGATAAATATATGTATATGTACATATTTATACATTTTTTTAAAATAAACTCTTGTTTGTACATATGTGCATACATACAAATGTTCATGTGTACATTCAAAATCTGTGAGTATTTTGCTTTCTAGCTGATGCCATTTTTTTGATCTATTGAAGTCTTGATGCGTCCGAAATGATCACCAGTATTTCAAATTTACCCGAACAAAGACCACAAAAAAACAGCATATGTTGAATAATAAGTTTTAGGTTCATAATAAAATGGAATACACAATAAATATGATGCATTTCAACTCTAACTAACGCAATAAACCAACCGGTCGACTGGCGGCGGTTGACGGCTGTTTTTTTTTTTTTTTTTGGGTAGTTCAACTGACATTTCTTTTATATTTTTCGGAAGTTCAATGCCCTCATTCACCGGTCATTTGGTTAAATAGTATCTTTCTTTCAGGTTTTTGTGTGTTTTTTTTTTTGCTAAAGTGGCGCGCGCGCAACCGGCCACGGCAGCTTGCCCAAGCAATTGCAATGAAAAGGCAAACACCACAACCTGATACCTGATGGTAGCTCCCTTTTAATATTTTTGGCTGTTGCACATCATCCAAACATTCACGCACCAGAAAAAGGAGAGTAAAAATGTGTATTAAGAACGCACACGCACATTCATGGGCCTTTTTCGGTTCCTTCCTTTTGTGTGTTGAATGTGTTCATATGCTGCATCGCACATTTTTTTCGGGCATTTTGGTTGTTTTTTTTACTTTCTTTTTACCACCTTCTGGTGTTTGATAAAAAAAAGTATGTACTTATTGCATTCATTTTAACTTAGTTAAAAATTGTAACGCTTCCGTGGTTTTATTACCAAAAGAAAGCATACATTTTAAAATTGATACTAGATTCAAATCCACTTTTAATGCATTTCACCGAGGAAACGGTTGAAAAAAATTGCTGCTGCTGCTACTTTAATGCGAATATGTATATGTATCTGTATATGAATGTGTAGGTATAAATCCACATTACAAGATTCATATTGCAAAGTTTGATTCTAATCACGGCGTTGTCTATACACGTGATTAGAAACAATGAATCTCTTCAAATCACGAAGCTGTTGGTTGGAAGTATTTCCAGTATGACCAACACCAGACATGTTTTTATGGAAAACTGTTAGTACACATTGTGTCTGCAACATAGCTGTGTTGTGATCAAGCTTTATTTTTCCCAAATGCATAGATTCAGGTGCTAATGTCGATATGTACATACATATGTACATTTGTAAAGTTCCGCATTTTGTCGTTTTGTTTGAAAAAATATTTTGCATTACTTGCATACCTAGCGATCGCGAAATAATCTCTTTATGAGTGGTGCGCGTTCTCTTAAGTTTGCCAGTTTGCCAGTTTACCCTCGCTATTGGACTTGCGCAATTGTCATTTGCTTATCTCGTATTCGTTGATTGGAAAGAAGTAGCAAGGAAAAGTAGTCGATTAAGTGTTGATTTTTGTTTGAGTTCTTTAGGACTTCGATCATCAAATTGGTACGGAAGATAACATTTTGCCAACCACTCTATTGTATGGAAACTCGCATTCTTAAGAGAGGAGCGATAAATGCCACCTTTGATAGCAGCTTTATCAGAAGGAAAGTAGGTTCATCGAAGTACATGCATCACAATTAGATACATAAATTCTAATATTGTCGCCATTGCTGTGGAAGCTAGTTCTAAAGGAACACTTTCCTTTAGAAAACACGAAATATGGCGTTTCTATCTCAATGTCGCATAAGTTTATATCCACAGCCACTATCTGATATACAAATGTATGTACAGCTTTTATCAAGTTCGTCTCATGGATAGAGAGTTGTGGGTTAAAATAGACCCAAACAGAAATCAAGCACAATACTCTCAAGCTCAAGGCTCATACCGTGAATTTGTCGAATCGTGCGGGCTAATCCCTAGTTGTGCTATACCCATTCAATAGGACCCAGATGTGGAAACTAAAGAAAATGTGTTGGTTGTACACCTTATGGTAATTATGTACATACATATGTACATATGTACATACTTACAGCATAAGCTTACTGTGGTTTGCACCAGAAACAAAACTGATCATACAGCTACTTGGAAAAAACTCAACGAGCAACATCGAATATAAGACTATGAGAACTGCATAAGGTAAAGGACATCTAGCTTAACACTAATTGGTGGTTTCTATGATTCGAACCTTGTTGGTCAGTAGTCCAACGTGCTAACAACTTGGTCAAGGATATGTAATCCTTTTGCTCGCCACTGCCTTTTTTTAATGAATGTTTTTTTTTGTAAATCCACGTAAATAATAAAAAATTAATTATAAAGTCCAATTAACTTTAATTAAACTTAAACAGTATATTATCCATATTTTTCCTAGAATTCTCCCATTTTTCTCCTAGAATAAATTCCAATCATCAGCTTTTTATTCGTTTTCAATAAAGTTTTTGAATTCACGTCGATATCTCGACCAATGAAATCACCCGCGTGTATTTGCTAGCGCACTTATAGCAAATACGCCCATTTTTATATTGGCATATACATATATGTATGTATATACATAGATGTGCATAGTGTGTAAGGCAACATCTGTCAACAATGCCACGACTATCCCAAAGCTTTTGGACTTGTACCTGTCTATTATATGTTTGTACAAGTAGTGCAATGCGAAACATACCATAACACGGGGGTATAGGATTTCTGAGAACTGGGAATCACGCTTTACCTAATCCAAGTGATTTTTTGAAAATGAACGTTTCTACAACCATTTTCATTAAATCCCTAATATTATAGAGCATGAGTGAATGTTGGATGTGGGCGCCATGGCTCAAGTGGTTAGTGCGTTGGATCGCTGAGCGGGAGGTTCGAGGTTCGAATCCGACGGAACACCTAAAAGTTTTTCACGGTCCCACCTCTTGCGAATGTCTGACAAACGTCCGAAAGTAATAACTGTCAAGACAAAGCTTCTCAATTTGCCTTTCGGATATGGCTCTAAACTGTAGGTCCCTTCCATTTGTGTGAAAAATATAACACGCACAACACGAATGGTCGCGAGAAGCTAGGCCCAGGACCACATATGTACGTCTGTTGCGCCAAGTATTTGCATTTTTTTTTTGAGTGAATGTTTGCTCGTTTTACAGGAATGTGAAATATTCAGCGGGCTTATTCCATTCCGTGAAATACATATGTATGTACATAGGAATTCAAATAAAGAGAACAGCACTCAAATGAGCTAGTCGAGTTTTCAATTCAAGCAGCCGATCTAGTCTACTACATACGAGTACGAAGGGTGCTGACTTTCAATGGCACTCGGCATTCGTTCGGAAGACTGCGTATGATTCTTAATCCGAACACGCGGAACAGATCCATGCACATTCATTGAAGTGTGACGTAATTTAGCATAAGCTATCGAATCTTACCCCCTTGATAGTAAGGATATGAATTTAAATCAGAGTACAGTAGGAGTTGGGTTTTTTGAAAGGCAGATATGAGAGTATGTTCTTCAAGGAAAACATGAAACCTAATTATAATCTCTTCGAAGAGAGGTTAATAGTTTTAGCCTACTTTAGAACGAAAGGCAAAGTATTTAAGTAACCTAACTTAACCATACCCTTAAGCAGATTTGATACGCCCAACAATTGCTTTCAGATCCTCTCACCTATGTATGTATTTGGGACAAATGCTCTGAGCCATAAGAGAGGTATGTTTTAGCTTTTTTATAAAGAACAATAACCAGTGAACTAATTTCAGTATTGTCAACCGGAGTTCACTCTTTGGGTTGAGATAAAAACTATTTGACTGTACTAGTTTCAGTTGTTTAAGCTTTCATTTCGAAGTTGGTTTATAAAATGAGTTGTTAGAGTATAGTTCATCAAAAGGCAATTTAAATAAAAAAAAACTATCAGGTTCCAAAAAGCAATGTATTCCAATTGAAGGTTATGGCTATAGTTAACGAGCCATAAAAGCACTGTCGCACATTGATGGATAGAATTTCGAATATATATGTACATTCTTAACTTAGTGCAGAATAACTCAAGGCAACAGAATCTTCCAAGAACATAGGTCTTTTACAGCGGGACGTACATACATATGTACATACATTCATACATAAATACATAAATACATGGGTACTCTGGTCGAAGACCTACGTAAAGGTATATCATTACCCATTAAAAAACCGTGTCCCGGAACAGGAAATAGCTCACCTGCTTACCACTGCACAGCATTATTCCAGCAAAAAACCAAAAGATTATGCTGATCCTCGATCATTAATTAAGAAAATAATCCTAACATTAAAAATATACCAAGAGTAAAGGAAACAGTGGGCTCATATGGTAACAGTGTGGACCTTCTCTCGTCGAAATGAATCTTAACGAATATGGCTTAGGGCCATCTCACCAAACGCAGTGTGGTATTATTCATACCAGTATCTGTTGAACTAAAGTAAACTCCTGTGATCAATAAACTGGCCTTTTTTCTGTTCATCAGTGCCGCTGTTGCAGGTTCAATTATTTTCTCCAGAGTTCCAATAATTTCTACTATGTATTCTGGATACCCACAAAATACACATCTAATTAAAGTGTTACATACTTTTTGAACATAACCAATGCTAATGGTCCTAATCTCGGCCTTAAATGCTTAACTTGTCTAGGCAACCTTAATAGCTGCGGCGGAACTGTCGAGGAAAGATGCGGGTGATATTGATACTCCCACGATTACAACCATAGGCACTTACCTGGGACGTGAGGAAGAGAACGAGAACCTCA
This sequence comes from Blera fallax, assembly GCA_946965025.1. Lineage (NCBI taxonomy): Eukaryota > Metazoa > Arthropoda > Insecta > Diptera > Syrphidae > Blera > Blera fallax. The sequence continues at coordinate 21,244,577 of OX337248.1, read as the reverse complement.
AGCACTTCGTCTGCGAGTGCCCTGCAACAGGAGCACTAAGATACTCATACAAGTACCCGTATCTTGGAAGGTTATGTATGGACTGAATTCTACTTACAGTTTTAATTTCGAAAAGGAATAAAAAAAAAAATGAAAACTACTTGACATTAGGACATATCTCGAATCTGTAAGCCCCACCTAACTTTTCATTCTCTAATTAAACATTCCCTATTTCAGAGGGGAACCAGACGATAGGAAATGGTGATTTGCGTGAAGAGGTCCTTATCAACCAATGTCTTTAATGACTAATAAGCTCAAAGTAGTTAATGCAAAATATATTTTATGAATAGTTGTTCCTGCCTCTTATACTAGTTACTTTTATATTCTCTGAAGGCTTCTGATTTTTTATAGTGGTTTTAACTGGGTTTTCCCTACTTTAATGCCGATTCAGTAGTTCCGAGAAATTTTGAAAAATAATATTTTTTGGTTCCTTATCAAATCTGAATTTAGACTAAAGAAACTAGATATGTACATATGTATGTATGTATGTAAACTGTAAAATATGTTTAATCCCAGTTTCTATAAGGGGCTTTACCCTTAGAATAAACGATAAAAAAACGAATAGCATATTTGTATGTAGGAAGTGATTGAATTACAATTGGACTTTTGCTGAGGTTAATTGCAGAAGATTGAGCATTAAATAATCCGATTTGTGATTAAAATTTCAAACATTCGTTAAATACAAAACAGTTCTCTTACATTATCTTCTCTTAAATTATGAATGTTTATATACATTTTGTGGCTGTCAAAATGTTGCGAGATTCGTTTCGTTCTCTTTATTACACCTTGCTGTTTTTAATTGTCTCCCAATGGGTATTCGCTCTTCTCTTTCGCACCTACACAGATCTATTATCACCGCCCCCGCTACCGTCGCCTCTTCTTGCATTTTTTTCTTCTAAACATTGTTTTCGGCTTGTCTTCTCTTTTCTTCAGAAAAACAATGTTTTTATGCAATTTCGCTTACTACTTCCCAACTGTTTAATGCCGCTTCTTTTGCTGTGTTCACTGTCTGTCGTTTGTTGCGAGACATAGCGGTTGCCTCTCCTTCTTAGCAAGTGAAACAACTTTTAGTTTAATTTAGTTGACTACTACAGTTGGTGGTTCATTCGTTAAACGGAACAACAGAGGGCGATCAAATTTTTGTTTCCTTCCTTTTTTGTTTTGTTTTTTTTTTTGTGTTTTCTTCTTTTTTTGTATGTGCAAAAGAAGCACGAAGTAAACGGGCTAGATTGAGGGAAAAATGTTGATGCATTGTTTTGCTTACGATTAGAATAAGTTCCTGAGAACGCCGAGAGTGTGTGTACTTTACAAAATTGTTTTCGTGGTGTGTACAAGTGATTAGTTCGCTATTTTGTACTATCGCCGGTCTTCGTCGGTTTTGTCCATTACGTGAATTCTTATTAATTTACAAATATACTTCAGGTAACCTAAAAAAAAACGAGAAAAATTAGTTAACAAGTGCTGCCATTGCCAAAAGGAAGAAGCAAACTTTCCATAATGGAATTATAAAAAAAAAATATATGAATACGGAACACCTCTTCCTTACCTTCGGATTAGATGTACACAGAGGGCGCATAATTTTTTTTTTTTCTGTGTGTGAACTGTCGCGACGGCATTACATTTTTTTTCGCTAGAAATACATATTTAATGCACATACCGCTAAAGCTTGCGAAAGAGTACATACATATATCGATATATACCCGACACGATCGGCGATAGATCACAGCTTTTTTTTTTAGAAGGTGTGTTGCAGTGTGCGGAAATTGGGAATAACCAAGAAAAAAAAATATTGAAGTGTAGAAGACAAAGATGTTTTAAAAGGAAAGCGGTGGAAAATTGTCTATTTTTGTGCGTGTGCGGTATTTGATTTCTCTTATTCTACTTAAATTGTTGCGCGTTTTCTTTTAGTGATAAGAACGCTTATCGGATCGCGATGTTTGCGAGCTTTTTGTTCCTCAATTAAATTTTCCGGTTCCCGTGTATCTTTTTTTTTGTAAATAGATAATTTGCTTCTGCTGTAACACGTAGTCATTACACCTTTACATCGGAATCCGCAGGCCAGAATATCTATCATCTCTTGTCTTTCGCCATATATCACCGAATACAAACACGACACATTGCCGCATACTATAAAACAAATATGAAACCGTTTTTATAAGTTTGCTATGCGGTGTCTGCTTTTCTTCTGCACAGAACTTCATAGATAACAGAACAGAGAGGAGAGAATAATAATATTAAAATCTATTTTCCTAGTGTCATTAGTTTGGAGAACTATAAAAAGGGAAAGAAAATAATACTAAATTGTATTAATGTTTCCCCCTGTGTGTCTTTTGCTGTGTTTTTCTTCTCTCTTCGTATGGATTTTCCTTTTGAGCGAGATATTTAGTAAATAAAGAGTAATGAGTGAAAATTTCGTAATCGTTTTCCAAATCGTTTTTATTCATTAAAAAAAATACAAGAAACCTTTTTCAAAGAAAAAGAAATGTCCACATAAAACGAATAAATAAATTTATTCATAAGTACTTTTTTGTTTATAGAAGTTGATCGTTAAAAAAAGTAAATCACCTCTCTTTACTTTTTGTTGCTGCTACTCTTTCCCTGAGTGTATTGTGTTGTGATTGTGCTGAGAATAAAAGCGGATTTTATGTCTTTCGATCACTAGCTACACTGACATTTTAAAGTGCATTAGAGTTTGGATTTTTTTTTTCTCTGCAATTTATTCAAGTGTTTATAAACTAAAGCTTCCAAAAACAAAATTTGAAAAAAAAACGTATTGTTTTAAAAGAGAACGTTTAACAAAATGTCAAGATTTCGGTGAGTTATGTTATATGCAGACTTTAACTTCTTATATAGTATATGTAATGATTTTCTTTTTCTAATGCCATTTGTGAAGGTATACCCGATCACTCGCATACACATACAAAACACTCACTAATACAGTTGAAAATAATTTTTTCTATGTATTTTTGTTGTGTTGATCTTTTTTTTTCTTTGCAAATCTAATAATAATCAGCTTGCATTTGTATTTTATTTTGCAAAAAAAAAAGAAAAAAACGCGAATACACTTATACAGATGAAAGAAATGCGGGCGGTAATTTTTTCAAATGCAAAGAAAAAAAGAAAAAACATCAACAACAACAACAATAAAAATCTTAGAAGAGAGATGGTATCACTGTGTTTGCATGATTTGCGCTTCCTTTTTTCATTGTGGGTCGGATATGTTTCGCTGTATGTCGACACTACTACTGGCCTGCCAAATTTTGGATTTGCGTACGATTGTCCTAATTGTTGTTGTAGTTTTGATTTTGCTTTCTATGACATCTTGTCCATTGATTAAAGAACGACTGTGCACGATCATGTTTAGAGGTTGTAGTATCTTTTTTTGTAGTTTTTTTTTATTTCGTCACTGACAATTTGTTGCAGATTACGAATAAAACTTAAGAGTTATTAAATTTTGTTGGTACTTTTTTTTGTTTAGTATTTTCCCCAAATATTCGCCTTGATTCTGTACACACTTTTCCATGCTTTTGAACAAGTCCTGAAAGGATTGTTCACCGCTGTAAAGCCACTACAGAAATAGAATTTTCGAATGGTCATAACGCTAATTGAGAGCTGCTAAACTACAATCCGAAAATTGTGTTCTCTATTAAAGGGATTATAAGAAGTTACGGAATGCTAGATCTGGACGGTAACTCTATATTTGAAGTGGTCAGAAACTTGATAGTTTGAGATGTGGTGTATAATGGTTCCTTGTCGTATATGTATATGTATATATATAAGTATGTACATATGTATTTACCCCCTTTGTAACTTTTTACGCTTTTTTTTGGAAAATAACCGGAAAACAAATGATGGTGTACTATTTAGCATAGAACATTATACTATCGAGGAATGTAGCAACCATTTTCTTGCGAGAGCTCCATGTACGAATCACTTCTGTTTACTTATTGCCGACTCGTATGGTGCATTACAATGAATCCCGTTTGCTTTCTGGCTCAAAAGTATTTCCAGGTTCATCGGTGATAACAATGTTAAACACTTCTTTTTTTCCGTCTTTCATTGATTTTTGTCTGATATTTTTCTGCTGCAGTCACTTTGCGGCTTTTTTCGATCGCAGTTAAATTTTTCTTCCTGATGCGCACATGATCATGTAAAATTATTTTAACACATTACTCGGATATGTCCAAAATTGACTCGATATCCTTCTAGGTGCATCGGTTATGCTCCAACAGTATATTCCCATTAACGCACCTACATAGATGATTTCTGTGGTCGGACTTTTCGTATTCTTTTCTTAAACAAAGTACGGCCACGTTTGCACTTTAGTGGTCAAGGATGGTGCTTCATCATTTCTTCCCCAAGAAATATTTTTAATTTGTTCGACCTGTGAGTTACAACTGTAATGTTTTTTCTATGCACATATGTACATGGCTAAAATTATCCATATAAATATGTATGTATGTATTTAGATGGGCGAAGTTACTCACTCATTAAGTCGATGTAAACGATGTAATTCTGACATGTTGATGAACCTGCAGATATCAGTCACCATTTTGTCGGATCATTTGTTGATGTTTTCAATGGAATTTAATTCTTAAGTAGTTGAGTCCTGGACAGCAGCTATGGAAATGTGTAGTACTTTTTTTGGTATGTACCACAGAATAATATATCCTTAAATCACTGTTGCAAGAGATATAAGGACTAACTGTCGATTCAACTTTTATTGAACAGCTCCTATAATTTACGTGCAATATTAAATCCTAGTAAAGAACAAACACGTTTTTTCACTGTACCACCTCTTGCTTATATCTGACAAATGTTTACGTGGGTAAATGTAAATGCTAATAACAATTTCAAGCTAAGCTTGCACTTCCCCATATACATATGTACAAATGTGTGTACATATAAGTAGTCTGTACACCTAGTCTATCTTGGGAACGTTAAATATAGTTTTTTTTTAACGGAGACGTCTCGAGTGTGATCCGAATCATCTCGCAAGCAACTGCTTCATGATTTTTGATTCTCACACCCCAATCCCAAGTACTCTTGAAAAAATCAATCGTAATGTAACAAAAATGCTCCCTTTTAAACATTTTTCACTAATGTATTTAAGTACATATTTCTTGAAGATCAAAATTACTACAAAATATTTCTTGAAAATGTTCGGTCTTAGAATGAGTAGAATCTTAGAGAGCCTAAATCGTTTTGCTATCAGTTTTATATCTTATATGTTAAAAGTCAGTTCAATACTGGAGTGATCTAAGTGTTTACGTCTTCGTTCTGCAGGATTTTTGGTCCTATGGTTTCAAAAGCAGTATTTTAGCCAAATGATACTAACAAAATAATGTAATTCGACCTAGGGGTAGTGGTTGATATCCATATGTATGTAGGATAAGAACCTGCAAACCGTGAAATAGTAAATAGGGCTGCAATTCAAGTACATTCTTAATTGAGGAATTGTGCGCAAAAGCGCAGTATCTTCTCTGGTTACTTGCTTGTTATAAAGCACTCGACTGACAGGTCAGTTAAAAAATTTTGCAAAATATGTCCGATATGGTGTATGGGTATATGGTGAATCTATTAAAGAATGAACTCCATTGTATATCAACTACAATCAATATGGCATAGGCAGAATTAGAAGACTTCATTGGGAACATATCGAATGATTTAGCAAAGTCCTACAAATTCTTCCAAACCTCAACCGTCAAAGCCAAATAGTTCATAGAAGAAAACTGTTTACATTGCATACATACATATGTACATATGTATGTCATACAATCATATTAATATAGTATTCCTTTAATTTTTATTTTTTTTTCTTATTCCTCGTCTATTGCATGTATTCGTGTAATCGCCACACCATGCAGGGTCGGTGGTGAATGATGACACTAATCAAACGGAAATGAACAGTGCGTGATACACTCCATAGCGTATAATAGTACGTTGTATAGTAAATTGGGGTTGTTGATCGCGGGTTAGGAGGTATAATAATCATTCAATCCGTTGGATAGCTGCTCAAATATTGGAACAAACATAAACGTGTGTAAATAATAAAAACAAAATTCATTCTGATAAAGATTCTTCCTGTTTTTTTTTTTTTTTGTAAGTAAAAATAAGAAAAAAATATGACGTCCGGCAACGTGAACGGGCACCCCCATTCACATATTTTTTTATGTCCATTGCTTATAATTCCTTATGAAGATAACGCGAACGTTGGACAAAGTGAAAAAGAAATCTTTGTTTGAATCGAGAAAAAAAATTTAAGGCTTTTTTTCTCACATTTAAATACAAAACAGGGGCAAAGTCGATGAAGACGAGTTTGCACAGAACGTGCATGAAGCAAAAAAAAAATTCATTCATAAAAATCACTCCTGGCACGACCAGCCACAAAGAAATAACTATCGCTTTGGTAGCGTGTAATGTGCACACATAAAAACACCAAAATCCCCAATCGTTCAATACTCATATAACAGAGTGCGCTGCTGCTGCTGCACACAGCGCAACGGAGTAAAGCGCCTTGTTGAATGGCCCTGCACTTCTCACTGTGCGCGCTTGTTTCCCTCCACATATGGGAGAGCTCAGTGAGTTTTTGGTGCAGAGGGCATTAATGTTCGTGGGCCACTTTTAAGCCCACGCAAAGTTTCGCAATTTTGGAGAGATGAGGAGTAGAATGCTATCCGTGGAATCTATTTCCTCAAGCCCTCCCCTAATCAGTGTTATCCGTCCTTTTTCTGTCTTTCGCCCATTTTCGCTGGTTTTCGCAGCGAACATCAATGCAAAAGTTCAAAATCTCTGTTTCTTTTCATCTTTTTTTTTTTTTTGCATCGCTGTCCGGTCACCAGTCTCCCCACTTTGATTTACTGTAGAAATATTGTTGACTCTCTATGTCTGGCGTTTCTATCTTTGCTTTGATTTGCATTATTGAGAAACGGTATCCTATTGACTTATGTACATATGTATGTGTGCATGTGTGTTTGTCTTTGATATTTATTCCTTTCTTCGCGGTGGAATTTAATTTTGATTAAATTCCTGGCATACATATTTCTTGGAACTTTGTTGGAGATTTGTTTAATTGTGTGTGTTCAGTGCATCATCACCATTATAATACTCTTCATAAGAAATGAGAGCATTTTAAAGTTGTCTGCCATTTTGTCGGTACAGATAATCAGATGGCGCCAACAATTGTGTTTTTTTTTTTTTTTTTTACATATTTGAGATTTACATAGTACATACATACATAAGTAATTACTAAATATTTATATGTACATACCTTCAACACATGGATATGTACATACCTATGTGTGTATACATACATACATATGTACATATGTATATTATTGAATGCATTGACCTAAATTTTTGTAATAACTAGGAACTTCTTATCGTATCTTGTATCTGTGGGTACCACTAAACAAAATTCATGTTTTTTTAATTATTTTTCTTTTTATTAATTGAACATGTTAATAAAAATAAAATTGTATGCAGTCGCGTACAGGGTTCTTTCACAAGTATCACGATACAATACATCTTCCAATGCCTCCATAAACGTTTTGTTCAGAATTGCTAGGAATGGCCTTCATTTAATATGTAGAATTAATTGTTTAAAATTCGCTAAAACTCGTCAGTTATTGCAAAATAAAAAATAACTGCAATTAAAATGCATTCTTCTAACTTTACATACTATGTATGCACATGTTACCAGAAACATATGCAACCAAACTGCATTTCGAAGTTTTTTTTTAATTTGAATTATACATACATATTATGTATTCTTATATACCCAAAGTTTATGTTGGATGTGTTTTTCCAAAGTATGCATATAAATAATACATACATATGTACATACATCCATTATTAAAAAAAAAATACCAACTCGCACCCTCAAATACAGACTCACCGTAGAACTCTTGGCCGAAACATGTGCAGCTTACATTGGATATACTTTTTGCACACAATTGGCAGCACTTTATAGTACTTAAACACGAAACATCAATAAACTGTTATTGTATTGAAAGTTTGACTACTTGAAAAAAAAAAATCACAATTCTATCTGCAAGTTAATAAAATTAAATAAGTTGAAATAATGGCAGCTTGTTGGAAAGTTTGAGCTACCAATAGCGTCTCACACAGTGAAGCCGAGGGCAGTAAAAACTGGATTCAGGTCCCGACGTCCGGGAAAAAAAACACCGAACGACATAAACGTCTAAAATTCACTAAAGAACATGTTAACTGGAGGGTAGATAAGTGGAAAACTGTATTATTTAGTGATGAATCGAAGTTAAACCTTCTCGAGTCTGATGGAATGTAAAAGGTGAGAAAACCCTCTGGTAAAAGCCTTGCAAATTTGGAGGAGGTAGTATAATTGTCTGGAGGTGTTTTTCACATAGTGGAGTCGGACATATTCATCGCATAGAAGTATAATGGATAGTAGAATATACGAAAACATGATTTAGGACTTTTGGGAGACTGTTCTCCATCCACCATAATGAAAAATTTAATCAATTCAATGCCAAGACATTGAAGTGCAGTAGTCTCTAATAAAAAATTGCTTAAAATTAATTAAAAAAGAAGTTTAAGAAAATTTGTATTTTAATATGTGAAGTTGCAAATGTTTCGGCCAGGGGTTTCGCGGTAAGGTTATGTTTTGATTGTCCGAGTCTATGTAGCTCAAATTTTTGGGTGTCCCCATTTAATATATCATCTGCAAGGATTGCTGCATAACTTAGTTCTTTCTATAGACCAAACTTAAATTCCAGTTTAAGATGCAGCAGAAAACATATTTTACGCAGCACTGTGTTTGCAAGTTGTGGAGGAGAAAATTGGCTTGTTTGAGTTTTTATGAATTTAGATTCTTTGAAATCGACAATCTCAAATAATGGTATGTTGAGTAGATTTGTGATACAGGCAAAACGATGAAAACCAACGTATTAAATACATACATACATACATACATACATACATACATACATAGTTTCTCGAAATATGGAAACAAATGACCACCTTAACCCCCGGGTGGTCGATTTAAACTCAAAACTTTGTGCAGCCTCACTCATACTTCAACTTCTTCCATTTGTAGTGCATGTTCTGTGCAAGACGTCAGTAGATAAAAAAAAGAAGAATAAACAGTAATTAAATGGGAACAATTTTGTCAGAATATTCTAAACACCCCATATCTGTAAAAGAGTTTTGACCAATTTGTGAAAACCATTTTTGGCAGAACATGAACCCAATGTAAATTTAACCTAGGCCTAAAGACCTGAATATCGTTCTGCAGCTCTTACTCGATTTTGAATGGTTTGATTATTATTCTTTCTGGCTCTTTTATGTTGCATTGGAATGTGATTATTGCCTTTTTAACCGGGTCGTTATATGATACGTTATACGTAACAGTAGCAGCTAGGGTTATCTGTTTCAACAATCGGCTTCTTTATACGAATGCTTTCTGAAAATTGGCCTTCTTTTGTAAAGTATTGTTTTTAAAAATTAAAAAAAAAAAAAAAAAAAACGGCTCACCAATAATGAATTTTACTCCGTACATATGTATGTATGTATGTACATGTACATACAACTGCAGCCAAAAAACAAAAAAATAGCACCATAAAATCGTTGTAAGCTTTTACCAGCAGCTTGGTTCGTTTTTTTTTCACCTTAATATGTATTAAATCCCATTGGTTAAAGTGTGCATATGGTATGTATGTACATTTTAGAATCATTTGAAATTAGCGAATTTTTCTGGCATACGAGTAGCATAGGTCAAAAATACTTAGTACGTTGGACTACTGGGGGAAAGTTTTGACGTTCGAATCCAACAAGTCATTGGCTTGGGCTGTTTACGCCAAAGAATCTTAAAGAAAAAACGTATAGGAAAAACGTATCCATTGAGCGGCTCATGGGGATGAGTGTATTGATACGTTCATATCCTTAGCGGTTCATGGTAACTCTTGTAATTAACATTTTTATGGCATTGAATTTAGTAATTGTTTCCTTTTTTTTGTTTTAGTGCCACTTCTGATGATTTTTAAGTCAGTATGTACATCGCTGAGCCACAATCCGGACTCGTGTTTTAAAATGCTTTGAAAAGTAACCACCGCAAATGTGAATCGATTAGCCATTCCGCACTAACTTACATTATTGTATTTAAAACTGAGATTTCGGCCAAATTAGGTACACATACATACGTTGATTTTAAATTTTTAATTCATATTGTGAACTAAGCCTAAGAAATTTTCTACTGCTCTGAAATCAGGAAGCCATGGATTTAAAGTAGAAATTATTAAATATTTGCTTATATCCAAGAATTTTGGAGAAACTTGTATTCATGTGTGTACATCTTTACATATTTGCTGGCATAAAAACTTAAGAGCAACAATTTTGAACTAATCGATAAAATCGTATTACCTATACCTCTAATAACGGGATCTTCTCGTTATTCAGCAATGATTTGTGGTAAAATTTGATTTTCAATTTTTATTTAATTTTTTTTAGAAAGGGTTTAATTAGCTTAAAAAACAACAAAATTAGTCTAATCCTACTTACATACATACATATGTATCGTCATAAAATACAGATAGAGTTCAATATCCGCTCCTACGACTACTCTATACCCTTGGAATCCCTACCAAAATCCTAAAAAAAAGAACTCATCACTAAGCATATTCCCGCGCCATTGCACAACACAGAGTATGAGAAGGAAAGTCAACCTGAAACCTATGGCGATAAGTCTATCTACACGTGTACTCCCCATGAATGCAAACGGGAACTAAAGATATCAGAAGACCCTCTTAATTTAAAAAAGAATGTGCTAAAAAAAATTACTTCCAAGAAAACAATCCCGCCTGACCGCAGGCACCCGCTTGCTTCACAATCGTCGTAAAACAGCAAACAAACAAAAAAAAACTGAGTTCAAGATGTTGCAATGCAAATCAGTGCACAGTCTCAGCAACAACGCCTGTGACCAATGTTGTTACCGTCGTCCTCTTTTTATAGGAATGCAACGCGCATGCGGGCGGGCTAAACTAGCTGATTGTCTGCTACCTAGACTTTTATTTGGGTGCATACTCCATAGCATAGTATACATACTAGCGCTCTTACCGAGACAGTGAACTGATCAATATGATCATCTTTATAATGTCGACACACAACGCTCGTCATAGATTGCGTGAAATGCTCTTTTAGTCCGAGAATGAGAAGTCTATGCAATGCCTGATTGTGAGGTTATGCGGAGAGGGAGGATTTCTCTTACCGATACCCTTGGTGGAATGTCTGCAAATATCGTAATGTTACATGTGTCAGTGTCTGTCGTTTTATGCTTGCGTTGCACTCACTGGAGCTTCATTCTTAACTGCATTCCATTGAGGTAGTATGTGAGGTTTGTTTTGCAATATTGGCGCACACACTACTTGTGTGTCGTGTCGCGATCGCAAATATCATGAAATGTGTATATGTATGGATGTAAATACCTGCATACATACTTACATACATGCAACGATATAGGGCTGTGTACTTATAGTTTGTCAACAACACACCATGGGATTTTATTTTGGTCCACTTGATTTTATTTTCCTAGATTTTTTTTTTTATAGAAAAATTTTTTTTTATTTTTCTTGGTGCCATTTTAACCGAATTTTAATATTTGAAAAATATTGAAAAAATTATTAAAATTGATTTCCAATTAGATAACACAACTTGAAAGCAATTTTGCCTTTCAAAAATGGCTTAAAATTGTAGGTCTCTATGTAGGTATATTACATAGTGCGAAAAATATAACAAAATTAATCTAGGACTGTCGCGCCTCACTTATACTCATATGTATGTATGTAGGTGAACAAGTGTGTTAAGTTTCTGGTAATATGTAGATATATTCCAGGTCCTGCAAAGCTTGCTAAGTGTTAAAAGAGAACAATGCGTAGTTCATGGATAGTAGCGAAGCTAATAGGTCTTCTGAAAAAAAAGAAATTCTGGGAAAGTACTTATTTAAGGATAATTTTTGATATTGTCTAGAAACCGAAGTCGTTGTTGTTCAATTGATATCCTATTCAATTCCGTAGCGTTACATATCACTTCGGGAACCGCATATTAACAAAGAACCAATCAGTTAATGCATGAAACAGTGGTTTGTTGAAGATACATATAGGATAGGATTCAATCAATTTTGCTTTTTGTCATTCATCGTTTTGAAAGTGCTCCTGTCCTGTCCTGTCGCTTCTGCACAACTCAACTGACGTAATTAACGTCAGTTAATAATGTTTACGTTCCTTCGTGAAACTGAATTTTGTTTACACAGAGTTGCAGGTCATTTGTAAGAATTTCCTGGTCGAAACTTTTCGAAATATTTAAATTGTTGCAAATGATGTCAATGTTGATATTCTCGATCTGTAAGTGAGAATGTTATCTTTTGATCAGACGGCGCACTAGTTCCTTGTCCGTCCCAATTTGTTCAAATTTCTTAATTAATACTTAAATTGTTGACTATAGTTTTCAATAACATACATAATGTATGTACGAAGGCCAGGCTATTATGCTTATAAGAGCATTTACCCTAGCGCTTAATATGTCCGTTACATTTTATAAGACGGACAGAATTGCAAAAGCTAACTCTTTCGAACTGCCTGACACAACGAAAAATAAAAACTTCAAAACACCTGTCTAAAAACAATGAAAAGTATCTTTGGTGTAATTTGTATAGTAAAACCGTAATAAAGAAGACTGAGCTTGTGAAAATTCCGTCTACTGTATCTAAATATGGGTACGTATCAGTACTCTGGAAGTTATCGGTTCTTTTCTTCCTTTGAAGATGCGCGTTCGTTGTTGGTGCGATTGGCTTCTGGAGCCAGGCATCGTCAACAAATATCGTTCTTTGGATATTTCCCGTCCCGCTTTATTTCTTTTTTTATGTATTTTTCTTGACTCTTTGAATTTTGTTTTGATCATTTCTCAAGGATTGCATCTTGAGGTCTTCTGTCTGCGTGTGTTGGGTTGGGTGTATGCTTTCAGACGTATTCATTTTAATGCCGCCTCCGACCCGCTGAGCTGATATTTTGCTGATCCTGCTGTTTGTGTTGTTTTGCGGTGCAGTGTGTACATAGTAAAGAAGGCCAATGGCAGAATCAAAACAACAACATTAATAGTGTGGGCAACGCCGGCGGTGACGAGGATAAAGAAACGCGCATCCAAAACCAAAACAACACCAACGACCGGTGAATTCCATTAGCATTGTCGCCTTTGCGAAGAGGAAATTGTAACGTCTTTCTAGTTGGTCATAACAAAATAGCATAACTGCATGTATGCCACTTGGAGGCGACCGACGACTGAAGCAAAACAAGAACCATGCTTAAGAAGAAGATTCAAGAAGAGGAAGAACCGTCGAGTGTGACGGGGATTTTGTGGAGCGTTGGGGTATGAATTTAGTTGTGCGCTCTGTGCTCTTGGGAAAGAATTTCGCATGAGAGTCGGACGCACAAGGATGTTTGTTGTTTTCGAAATGAGGGTTCATCGGCGCGACGTTGGGGCTTTTTTCTTTTTATACATATACATACATATGTACTTAGTAGGTATTGGTTTTTTTATTTTTCAGTTCTGTTTTGTTTTGATTGTAGGTTGTTGGTTCTTGTATCCATTTTTTTTTTTTCGATTGTTGAAGTGCTTAACATATACATATGTATGAAAGTGCCGCGACGGTGCAAAAGGACATTGACTTTACACTTATAAAGAAAATTTATTTTATTTATTAGGCAGGAATAACTACATGTCAGGTATGTAAATACACATTTACGCATGTACATATGTACATACATACATACATATGTATGTATGTAAGTGGGCATTGTGCTGCTGAAGTATTCCAATAGTCATCTAGAAATGTATTAAGAAAACTATCTGATAAAAATAAGGACATACATACATATGTATTAGTAGGGTTTACAATTTTGTAAATGTCACTTTCCTACAACATTTTCTGGACTAAATGAAACTAAAAAAAAAAAATATGCGGAATCCCTAGATAGGGTTAGAAGACGGTGCGGTCAATTATAATAATACATACATACATATGTAGGTACATACATATTTCCCTTTTATAGTTGAGAGCCTATCACCAGTTCGTAAACCTGCTCTGGTTTCTGAAATGTCTAAAATTCCTCGGGAATACTAACCAGAAGTATGCAGATATGGCAAACTCTTTGTTCTGTCAGTATGATGTAGTATATCAATATCCGTCCATAGTGTACGAAACGTAACGCAATCGTCTTGAAGAGTGATTTGGGTTTTTATCATGCTGTAGATAGTAATTCATAATATTCTTATCGGTGGTACTAGTTTAAAAGTGTCAGGCTCAATGGTGCTCATATGACGTTTCCTTCTATATCGAAGAATGCAGCACAGTTTGACTTTCAGGTGGTTGATGCATTTAGTTCATTGCGACATTTCTTAACTGTTTTTTCATTATATTCGATCTTAGACTTCTTAGAGCAATTTACATAAACATCCAATAAGATTAACATACACACATATGTGCATATGTACGTAACGTATGATGGGTGTTTTTTTCTGTAGACCCTTCCTTTCTCGTTTTACAGGAATAAATACCTTCAGTTGAAACTTACTTCTGTACCTTATTCCAATTTTTGGCCATCGGTTAAGTAAGTACATAATTTCATAATTATTTCTCACAAATTTAATTGCCTGTGTCGGTATTGGCAGATTCTGCATTTGTTTTTTTTTTTAATGCATATGTACATATGTATGTACCTACATATTGTACGTACAAAAAAAATACAAGTACTTGGCGCAACAGACGTACATATGTACATACATACATGTGTACATATGTGGTCCAGGGCCTAGCTTCTCCCGACCATTCGTTGTTATATTTTTCAAACAAATGGAAGGGACCGAAAGGCAAATCGGGAAGCTTTCTCTTGACAGTTATTACTCTCGGACGTTTGTCAGACATATTTTGGTGTTTCAGCGATTCATCTCACTAACCACTGAGCCACGGGGCCCACCATATGTACATGCATACATATGTACATATACATATATGTATGTTTGTTAGGTGTGACTAGTTCCAAATAATGAACCACTTTTTGCACTGAAATAATATTTATAAATTCGAGTTTCTTATATTGGCAGCACTTGTCAATAAGCACCTGTTTTCAAAGCGTCAAATAAACTAAGAAATAAACTTCGGAAGCTAAAATTGGATAAACCTATATGTGTATTAACGAAATCGAATATGCATTTTTCACTTCTTTTGAAGAGTAGACCATATCGGTTGAGAACTTAGTTAATTGGTAAAACGAAAAAGACAAAATTCAAATCCTTTCTGACTAACTGACTTGTTTCTACAAATTATTATATATATGTAAATGTGGTCCCGTTGCATATTTAAATTGTTTTTGGAATAACTTTCTTTACGATTGGATATGGAAATCATTTATTGCAATATAATTCGGTTTCCTATAATAGAATTTATGTACACTCCTTTTGCGCATATGTACATACATATGTATGTGCATACATATATGTACATTACGGATTAATGCCAATGTATTAAGGAAATATTATGAAAATTTGATTTCAAAATGCTTTACTTTTGTCTAAAATTATCGGTACATCAAATGGAGACTCGACAACAAGGGCCACTGAAAAAAAAACGGTTAAAGATTTTAAAACTTTAAAATTATCCCAAGGTTCTCTACATGCATATACATACATATGTATGTTCGTAGCTGACTTTTTTAACAGGCCCGTCTAAACCGGCAATCCAAAAATACGAAAATAAATTAATGCGACGTCTTTCAAAATTCAATTCACGTTCATTAAAGCGGACCTTACGTCAATGGCTTTCGGTAACATTGGTATTAAAGAATGGTACGTCTATCAAAACCTCGATTTGCTTCCGTGGAATGTAAGTCACAAATAATGAATTCCAAAAAAAAAAAACTAGAACCTGTTAACGGTAGTTAGTTACCTTGAAATATTGCATGATGGAGAAAAGGTAAACTGCAATTACCATCGAATTAATAAATGAAGACGTCACTGCCTACCTTTTGAAAGCAAATACTAAAGTAATTTCTTAATGTAAAAAATTAATCTCCGCTATGCACTGCACATCATTCTGTGTTTACAACCCCTATTTACCTGGACAAAGATACAAACCAATGTTAACGTGCCATAATCCAATGCGAAGAATACAAACACAATTTAGTGTGAAATAACGCTAATTTCATTAGTGTTGCCGACGTTATTGCTGTGCACTCCTTTTGCACATAATCTTTCATTAGCCTTGTTTAGCGTAAATAAGTAATAATATTTGCTACTGCTGTGCGTCGGCGTCAGTCCAACTGGTCCAACTCAAAAGTGCAAGGAAGTTAATTAAATTCTATTAATTTACATATTACTTTCATTCAGCCAAACCAATAAACAAACTGGTATACAACTAACGTCATTGTAAGAAGCGATCGGTTGATTTGTCGTCAAATAATATATTTTCTTTGTTTACTTCTGTTCTATCGATGGCTGTTGAAATTGATTCGTAGAAAACTAGTTTAGGTGCTTTTTTTAAGATAGATTTTCTGAATGATAAGTAAGGAAGAAGAACGTTTTCAGCTGAATAAGTTGTTTACATTCTACTTGAAATTTTATTTTGAAAGTCCTTTTTATTAAAATTTACCATTTGCAATCACAATGGATCTTTGAGATCCGAGTGAGACTACAATGGTGGCCTACCTACCTTTTTATTCATTAATATACATTTGAAACCTCAAACATGATAAAATGGTACTAATAAAAGTTAGAAACGATTTGCTTTGGCTCTATTTCGAGCTAAGGGCTGTAAAATCTAACCCCGTCGACGGCAGTAACAAAATTAATAAAATCATTTCCAAATCGAGTGTGATTACTCTTGGATCATGTTTTTTGCATCTTGTATTTGATACAGACGTTCCCAGAGATTATCTTGGGAGTGAGGTGATTTTATTTTTTTGGAGCGACAGAAAACTCTCAAATAGGATATTGTGTCCGAATTGCAAAATTCTCCGTCGTTCTCTGCATGTTTAACTTTATATTTACTTACTGAATGGATTGGTAAAATTTACCAATTAAAAATAAAATTGAGTGATTATTTGATATGGTGCTGGATTTCAAAGATCTTAGAAAGCCCATCTCAAGATCCGCAGAACGCATTTCGAAAAGAACATGATTACCACAGGTTTGGGGTTTACTTTGGATGTTGTGGCTTGTAATCAATGCTGTTTTACTAAAAGTTGGAAGGAAGATTTATGTACTTTACATATGATACAAATGAAATTTGATCCTATTTATTCCGTTAAATTGGAGCGTCATTGTCTGCACTAATTTTGCAAACAGTGTATTTATGGCTCACAATCTTTATTGAACCAACATATGCAGGTTCATAGTTTAGTTGGATATAACAATATACGCCATAGTTGTGAAACTAACAGTGCTCTGTGTTTTGAATGAAGATTTAGTATTGCATCTTTTTCCACTGAACTACTTAGGTTTGCCCAAAACTTTACTTTTTCTTAAATTATTTGAACAATAATACTTTGTTTACAATTTTTTCTAGATGTCGATTCCATGCTGACTCTAGAGTTATACCGGAGTAAATATTGCTTCATTACAATACCGAATATTAATTCTATAAAATTGCTTAGCTACCCTTTCCATACGAAGCTTTGTATTAATAAATGTCACTTTTGGGTCGCACGTCGTCTATACCAATATGTTCATTTCGTGTGATGCCAAAGTGTGTAGCATTGTTTAAAAGTAGTTTTAAAAATATTGTCGCTTTTAGAGACCGCTTTTCGAAAATGTAATTATACCGCACTTTCATAAAGTAATTAGTAGTAAAATTTCCCTATTTTCGAAAAAAAATGTAAAATGTAAAAAAAATTCCCAAATTTACATTATGGCACACACTTAAACACAAGAGGCATTTAATAAAAAATCAGATGCAACAAAACATGTTATTTGTTATGTTTTTTATTTTGTTATCCTTTTGTTTTTCTTGTTGTTCACAGTGTTTCATCAAAAATTTTGATTAGCGGCATTCCGCTGCAAACACGTTTCGAAGACATCGAACCACTTCTAAAGCCTTACGGCACCGTCAAACAGTGCGAGGCTGTAACTAGTAAGGATCCAAATACTCAGACTGTACATATAACGTTTGAGAATCCTGATCAGGCACAAAGGTATCGTTTTAAAACAGAAACAAAATAAGAAATACATACTTATATGCATTTTAAAGTGATAGCAGGAGAAAGAATTGGGCAAAAATTTTAAATGATACTTTTCTATTCTAAATTTTCGAATTTTCGAACTCGAATACTAAATTTATTAAAATCGCGATGAACAAAATTTTCGGACACAAAATTTCTCATCTTTTTGTGAATGATAAGCATATTAGCTAACGTATACTATTGTTATTTTTTCTATAATTTTAGAGCTGCCGGCGGTCTTAACGGTGTCGAATTCGAAGGCAATAAGCTGCACGCCGAACAGCTAGATAAAAATCAACGCCGCACCGCACGTAGCGCACGTAATCAATACGCAGGAATGCCAGGTCCAGGTCGACAAGCTGATTTCCCACTACGCATATTGGTTCAAAGTGAAATGGTAGGTGCCATTATTGGTCGTCAGGGTAGTACGATCCGAACAATTACTCAACAGAGCAGAGCTCGTGTTGACGTTCATCGGAAAGAAAATGTTGGCAGTGTAGAAAAAGCAATTACTATCTATGGAAATCCGGAAAATTGCACAAATGCTTGCAAGCGAATTCTTGAGGTTATGCAACAGGAGGCTATTTCAACAAATAAGGGGTATGTTTTGAGATTGAATTGTAAATATGTATTATTATATTATTTTTATATATTTATAGAGAAATCTGCCTTAAAATCCTAGCGCACAATAATTTAATTGGTCGCATTATCGGTAAAAACGGAAACACTATCAAACGAATAATGCAAGAAACTGATACAAAAATAACCGTCAGCTCAATCAATGATATAAGTAGCTATAATTTAGAACGCATCATCACTGTGAAAGGTTTGATTGAGAATATGTCCCGTGCCGAAAGTCAAATAAGCTCGAAACTTCGTCAAAGCTATGAGAATGATCTTCAAGCGATGGCGCCACAGAGTTTAATGTTCCCTGGCTTGCATCCGATGGCGATGATGTCCACTCCGGGCAATGGAATGGTATTCAATCCAAGTATGCCGTATACCTCATGTCCGGCATTTCCAATGGCTAAGACACCAGCGGCAGTTGTGCCACCCGTCTTCCCAAATGATCAACAAGAGACCACCTACCTCTACATACCGAATAATGCGGTGGGTGCTATAATTGGAACCAAAGGTTCACACATTCGTAATATTATGAGATTTTCGGGTGCGTCTGTGAAAATTGCACCACTGGAAAGTGATAAACCGGTGGAACAACAGACCGAACGTAAGGTGACAATAGTCGGTACACCGGAGGGCCAATGGAAGGCACAGTATATGATTTTTGAGAAAATGCGAGAAGAGGGCTTTATGTGCGGTACAGATGATGTTCGATTGACGGTGGAGATTTTGGTAGCTAGTTCACAGGTAAGTAATTGCTGGATAGTTAAGAGGTGTTTTCAGAAAAATGATATTAGAAATCGTATCATGCGATTATTTTGCATCGTATATTTTCAAATATTGATGGTATATGTTCTTTGACTCAACCACTTCCATAAATTTCTTTTGACCCAAACACGGTACTCCATTGCTCATGAATGTGTAGACGAGAGTAATAACTATAATCAAAAAGTTTCTCAACTCCGCCTTTCGGATGTGAGATTAAACTGCACATTCTTGTCATTCGTTCGAAAAATATAACACGCACAACACGAATAGTTGCAAGAAGGTAGGTCCTAGGCTATAGGCCCTATATTTTTCCACCAAATTTTATTTTGTTAGTTAATCTACTTTCTAAATTTCTAAAGTTCCTCATAGCAAATGGGTTTTTTTTAATACATCAACAACAGACGGTCTGGTGTAGACTTTTCTGACAAATTCAATAACTATTTTCATGATTTCAGAAATGAGGCAGGAACTTAAAACAGGCGCCAGAGTGTATTGAGTGTTGTGATTTGATGGGAGCGTTATCTTATAATGCCATGATTTATTTTGATTTTTAGAACTAAACTAACGTGAATTCCAAGAGCCTTTTGTTATCTTAAAAACGTTAAGATCTGCCTGAAAATCTACCTGACGTACAATGTAGAAGAAGCCCTGCCTCATTCGATTATGTAACAAAAAAGTTAAAAACTGATTCGGAACTCTGTGTTAAATTGGTCAAAATTGGCCATTCGCTTTTGTCGACTTTAATGCGTTTGATCAAACACACCTACATATATTTTTATAAATTCATGTAAAGAAGTTCTTTAAGCTCTTCTCTTTTTTTTAGGTTGGAAGGATAATTGGCAAAGGCGGACAAAATGTTCGTGAGTTGCAGCGAGTGACAGGTAGTATTATTAAGCTTCCAGAACATAATGTTACGCCAGTAACAGGTGAAGAAGAAACAACTGTTCATATTATTGGGCCGTTCTTTAGTGTACAGGTAAGTGTTAATGATTCTCGTTTATACATTAAATTTTTCTATTTCTTATTTTTCTTCTATATAAATTTTGAAAAAAAATATATTTTATAAATCTATGATTTGTGTTTCATTTAATGTTACTTGAGAGTTTAAATATTTAATTTAAGTTAATTTTCTGAAACGTTGATATCTATTGACGAAATTGTTCGAGTGTCGGGTCGGTTCAAATACGTTATGTATGTCATAAATTTTTATCGGGGGTTTTTTTCACAAGAGACGGATAGATGACTGTAATGATATTGGCATTGAATAGTACGTAATTTAGTGCCGGCGTCCTTTAAAATTAGACCTGCGTCCAAATCAATTTGAGGCATCTACCAGCAGTAGATGCGTGCTAGACTTTTAAAATTGTTCACTCATTTCAAGATAAGAGCAATAAAAACTATCACTCCAAATTATCATGCTTGTCGATATGTTTGTTTTAATTATAATTGTTTAACTGAGCATTTGATGGTAGGATGATATTGATTTTCTGTGATCTACATATGTACATCATATGACTGAAAGACCTCCGATATCAGCCTATGGTCTACGCTGAAATGACCACAATTTTTTCTCACCAAGTCTTCTTCTCTGCAATATATGCGGACAATTTACCAAGATTTGTAAGGTGCTATTATTTTTGCCAAATGATATCCGTTTGAGGAGGAGATATATAATTTTCTCGCAGACCCAGTACTTTTCCATTTTTCTACCAAATAGGAATGATTTAAGGAAACTAAATACATACGTACATACGTATGGATGTACATACAAGCATTCATATGCGTAAATGTATGTATTTACACATGTATCATAATGAATGTATTATCCTCCCAACTGATTTTGTATAAATAATTGACTAAATATTCAATTATAAGGTTAGTCTCCTTATCCAGCTCTGACCAAATCTGATATTATTCCCACCATTCTTGGATGGACATTTCATTTTATACATATGTATACATTTTCTGCAACAGTACTCCGATGCCAACTGTATTGATGCCAAAACTTGCATTGCTGGTTTTATACCACTCCCCCTATTGAAAGCCAATATCAACTTCTCGAAGTGACGTTTTCTATATTACTAGTAGTTATGATCGCAAGCCATAACGAATTGCTTTTAAGGTTTTTTTTTATTCTACAAAAAACATATGACGCGTTCTTACTTTTCTAGTAACTATTGCAGATATTGGTCTTAAACTTTTAAATATGCATGAGAAATAAGACAGATTCGTTTAGTATCATTGAAGACATTATTCCATTCGGCAGTTATATATTGCGAATAGAGTTTTATCTCAGGTAATGTGGAAGCCCTAATTTCCTGATATATAATGCTGAACTGAAGGTTTGCTTTCTAAGTATATAAAGTCTATGTAAAGTAAGTGAAATATCGTCTGCAGTATAGTCAGGAGTTGCAGGATTTACATTTGAATTTTGTTCAGAAATCAAATCAAATCGTAAGGCGTTTCGCCAAAACATACACAGTGCTCATAACTTAATGATAACAGGCAAACAAAACAATAACGCCACCAACATACATAGGTATGTACATAGATAGTATTTCTAAAAATTTTCAAGCACTGCACCCTGGACACGTGTGTGCATCAGCGACAGATTTCGTTGAGAAATAGGAGGGAAGTCTTTAATGGTTATTTTATTTTTTATGTGGTGGGAAAGTAACTAGCCTATTGAATTGAGAGACACTAATGTAAATATCTTTCTTTTGCGACAATAAGATGACACATCATTATAATTTAATTGTACTCAGCTTAGTAGTTGCATGTACATACATACATATGTACATAGGTAGATAGAAGCGGCGATTGTTGTATCGCTCCATTTTGGTAGCACAATTATTGTGACCTATTGATTCGATTGACTGGATACATTAGTGAGTGCCGCAGGAGAGAATATACATAGATAGTAAGCTTAGAATTTGTCATTCGATTTAAAGAAAGAAAAAAAATTTCATGAAAAGTCGAATTTTTCCACCGCATTGTAGAGAGAAAAATGCAGATGTTCTGTACTATTGCACTCTTGCTATTGCACGAATATGGGTCGCTGGGAAAACTAGTCTGTCTACGTGGTTACCTACATATATCCCACTGACGAACATGCCATTTGTAAGCGAGTATTTTCGGTCCTCGTGTAGCCACGCCTTATCTTTCTTTTCCCTTAAATATCTTAAACACTGAGCCTCATCAAATCTTTTAACAAATAAGTTCACAGAAGCCTATTCTGTAAAGAAAATGTAAGATATACATATGTAGTTAGCGAATAGCATAGAAATGTGAATATGAATTATAAAATTATATTTTAATAATGGAAAAATATATGTAAGGAGTTTAATGAATATAAAAATATTTCTTATATATTTAGGTAATATTTTAATTAAGTGATAATAAAAAGTGTGCAGCTTTAATGTGCACACAATATAGTCTTGTCAATGACTGTTGTATTAGATACTATTCAGCTCACTTACTATTATTTTCTCATCGTAGTCTGCTCAACGAAGAATCCGAGCGATGATGATGTCAACAAATCCACCTCCAGTGACTAAAAAACAAAAAGCTGCCAAAGAGCAATCATCTTCAACAAGTGGGACCCAATCACAGTCCCAACAGACCCCACAACAACAACAACTCCAACAGCAGCCTACTCCACCTCAACAACAGCATCAGCAATCTTCAAGTTCGAGTCAATAAAGTAAATTGAAAGTGTTTTAATTTCCTTTTTTATTTTTATTTTATTTTTTTTTCATAAATAAGTAATTAAAACATTCGCAAAAAAATCAAGAGATAATTACTACAATTAGGAATTAACTCAAATATATTAAAAAACAAAAAAAAATTTAAAAAAACAACCACTTCAAAAGTACCCCACCCAGGAAAACGGAAAAAAAACATAATTTTATTTTTATTAGTCTGCAAATGGAGCAAATAATTTAATATTGCTTCCTTACATTTTTATTGAACAAAACAAATTATAAAAAATAGTAATTTTACTCGTTCTTAATTTGCAGTCTATCCACTATTTCTAAACATACGAAAACAAAAAAAAATAAATATTAATAAATGGTATTTTAGAATGTCCCGAAAGAAGGTAAAATTTGTTATATTAAATTAAAAGTGGATATCGTCAGAAAAAACCCTTAAAATAAAGCAAAAAAAAAAAACTATTAAAATCTGGAAACACCGAAAAAAACTTAATCTGAAATAAAGTAAATGAATATAATATAATTGAAGAAATGGTGTAATAAATTTATAAGTAAATAAAATAAAAAAATCTTTCTAATATAAAGAGAAATGAATTGCCTTTGAAACGGTGCTGAAATGTTAATGATAATTTAATTAATTAAAATAATTGATTGTACTACTTACTAATGTTGCTAAATGTTATATAATTGATTTTTTTTTTTCAATTCAAATCCATTGTTGAATCATTAATGAATGGCAACAATTCTTAATTTGTGAGCCTTTTTTTAAAAATCAAAATAGTCTCCAAACACCGAACCGCCTACAAATAATCAAAAATAGTAATAGAATTTGTTTTTTCTTATTAAAAACCCAACTACAAATTGTACTAGTCGCTTAAATTTGATTGCCCAAAACAATCAAATTCAACGAATTAGTACAAAAATATCCTTAGTAAAAATGTTCTTTACAAGTCGCACTAAAAATAAATTGCAGTTATATATATGTTGTACTATAAAATATAAAAGAAATTGAATTGTTTAAATATTCACTGTTATGTTCATAATTAGAAAGAGTTGTTCAATAGCTTAATTGTTTAAATTTAAAATGAATAGGTAATTATTAATTAAAAAACGAAACACGGTTAAATAAAACAAAAAAAGAAAACAATCACAATTCCGTAAAACCAACAAAATTAAATTAAAACTTTAATAACACATTTTCGGCACTAAATTTAAAATCATTCAAACATTTCGGCAAACAAAAAAAAATTGAGAAATTATAAAAAACTGATTTCGGAAGAAAATTCAAACAAAACTTTGGCATTTCTGAAAATTATTTAGGAAGAAACAACAACATAAAAGTTATTTAGATGAAATATAAATACCTCAATATAAGTGCATTATCTTATATAAAATAATAAATAAATAACAAATGTATTAATGGTAAAAACAAAAGAACTAAATTCATGCATACGCCAGAACTATGTCACCATTAAGAGAAACAACAAAAATCGGCTACGAAAATTGATAAAAGAAAAAAAAAATTAATTTCAACAACAACGCATATCAATTACATTAAATAATAATTATTAAAATGCAGAAAATCTATTTAATGTTGCAGAAGACAACAATTGCAAACAAAATTAAAAGCAATTAATGACCACTTTTGCTTAGAATCAATAAAATCAAAGTTAAAACAAAATTTAAAAGTAAAACAAATTATTTAACTAAATTATAAAACTTTCGTGGACTAAATTACTATCTTCTATATAAATATATATATAAAATAAACAGAAACTATGTAAATCGAACGTAGTGCAGAAAACATGCTTAAATACATGCAATACTTGTAATTGTTTTCTCATGCATCAGCTATATGCTTTTTATTTATTTTTTATCAATTTATGGTAAATAAATAAATTTGCATTCACAAAATTCAATTTGGGCAGTCATATAAAAATCTTTTACCCATTTTCGGAACATTGATTTATTGCGAGGAGCCACTCACAGATAAACTACATACATTATAATAACTAAAATAATGCTTTAAAAAAGCTCGAGGGAATAGTTTGTGTAAACTTTATATACATAATAATATACATAAATAAACAACAAAATGTTTGAAGTGGGGTTAACTATAAAAAAAAAACGAAAAAAATATATGAAAATAACTTTTTAACATTTTTATATATTTATATTTATATAAATATATTCTATATATAGATTTTATTTTGTTGAAAAAAATCATATATTCAGAGAATAAATTTTTAATATATTTTATATATTTAAATGAAAAAAAGTAAGAGGAAAAACATTTTTAACTATTTTAAGGATATATCGAGGAGTTGCTGTCTCATTACTTTGTTTCTAAAAACATCTTTATAGCCTTCACGGCAGTTATGAAAAAAAATTGAAGCAACTTAAAAACCTACCCCATTATTTTCAAAGGGAGAGACTATACTTAAAGTGAGGAAATTAAAAAATATATTATTGATATAAAAAGAGAAAAAAAAAGTATTTTTTATAAAATAAAAAAAAAAAAAACAATTCTTATGGAGAGAAAAAAATTAAAATATTTATAGTGTTTAGAGGCTATTTATATCGTTATATATTTTTTTATTGTAAGAAAAAAATGTAAAAAATAAATTTGTTTTATTTATTATTTAAAAATGATGAAAAACGCTAACTTTAATTATTTTTCTTTTTTGTTGATTTGAGAATTTTGTTGTTTTTCTTTTTTTTTTAGTTTCGATTTCGAAATTATTTCTAAAAGTATTTTTAAATTAAGAGTGTATAAGTTGTGCCAAGTACTGATTTAAAAAGAAAAAAAATTAGTGTGATAATCGTTCGTTTTAGACGCGATTTATTTATTTTTTTTTTTTGAAAAAGGTGAAATGAAATCTTTTTGGATATAATTTTTTAAAATTAGTGTTTTTGCTAATCAAAATTAAATGTATAAAAAACGCCAAAGTTTTTTCGTATAAATTAAAACGGAGAAAAACTAAAATTTTATTTTGATTTTGATATTTATTCAAAATGGCAGTTAGTTTATCACACTGAGAACAAGCGAAAAAAAAGACGTTAAAATGAATAGTGAAAACATTAAAGGAAAAGCACACAAAAGTTACCTCTCTTTATTATTAAAAAAAGAACTTAACATCATCATAAACAACAAAAGAAAACAACAAACCTTACTATATGTAAAATAAGAAAGAAAAAAATACTATTTTTTATCCCAAATTCATTTCGGTTAATTTTTGTAATATGTCTACATTAATATTTAATATTATATATATATGCATATGTTTTGTTTTATTTGTATTCTTTTCTAAATTTTCGTACATTTCAAAATTTCTCGTACAAATAAAAGTACAAATTGAATAGTAGTAAAATTATACATTTTGGATTTTCTTACATTTCCATTTATTTACATCAGAACATAGCAGCGAAATGCAAATAAAAAATGACATCAACAACAAAGAAACTATAAAAAAAACTAAACTAAAAGAAAATAACGATATAGATTTGCAGAAGCGAAACATAGCCACTATATATTAAAAAAAAAAATATAACTATTTTTGTTAAGAAAACAACAATCAAATCTTACCACCATAAATAATAACACTCCACAACCAAATATTAAGAGACGTAAAATATTTTTGCCTTGTGCATTAAAGCAAACAAAACAGAGAGCAGCCCCTCTATAATTGATTCTCGAATTTGAAGACGAAAAATAATAAAAGTAAATGTAACTAATTTTCTTCAAACAAACAAAACCCATTACGGAAAGAAAAACCCTCGATTTAGATTAAAATGTGAGACAGGAAGCAAAAAGTTGTAAAAAACGAAGTAATCCCTCAACAAATAAAATTAAAGAATATAAAAATAAAAATACATTACAAAACTTCATGAATTATAAAAGTAAAATTCGTACTTTTTAGCAAACTCTATTAAACTTAACCTAAAAGAGAGAAAAAGAAAACACAAGTTTACAACAAATTGGCATATATAATATTAAAAATATTATGAAAAAAAAATGAAAATCAGATCATAATAAATTGAAATGCACATTAAATTTGAACATTTAATTAAAGAAAGAATAAAACACACTGCCCTTAAACTGAAACAAAAAAAAACTTCACAAAAACGATAATTAGTAATTATTTGGATCATCAATTACTTTTTAAGGTACTTGCAAAAAAATATAAAAAAATACATATTTCATCATACAATTATATATTTCTTTTAGGATTATAAGCTATAACAATATAAAGTTATCAAAATAAAAAAAAATATGAAAACAGTCGTGGGTTTTTCATATTTAATATGCATACGTACTACAAAAAAAAAAATAATAATAATAGAACATAATAGTTTAATCAGTGTAATTGTTCGAAAAGAATTTTTTTTTGCAATCAGTGCATTGGAATGGACTTTCAAGATTCAATTCGCAGTAAATAATCATCACGAAGGTTAAACAAAATTCGTCTATATTTGTTCTTCAAAAGGAAAGACTCAACCACTTGTGTCCATTTATTTAACACTCTGATTGCACTTGAGTTGAACTGCTAAAAACAATACAAACTTATTATTCTTTCATTCATGTTAGTGGAGGCAAAAAAAAACTCAAAATCAAATTCGAACTATAACATTTATATACGTATATATGAATATATGAGCAAAAATATATGTTAATTATGAAAAAAATATATAAACACTCCCAACAAAAAAAATATGTTTTAAAAAGCAAAAAGAAAGTTAAAAGATAAAATTCGTAATAGAAGAATATTTTAAGTACAGTCCACTTTGTGTTTTCTTTTTTGGCATTAATTATTTAGAAAATAAGATGATATAAAACAAAAATAACACATAATATAACTACTACATTTTTTTAGTAATATATAGAAATATTCACGCATTGAAATTACAAAAGAAAAAAAAAAGAATCTAACTCATTCAATCCGTTTGAATACACCAATCTATTCATATTTACACAGCAACACACACACATACACACAATCCAAATAAATAAATGCAAATATATATAAATATACATAGATGTTCAATATAATATAAAAAGCCGCACAATCAAAACAAAATACCTTTACAATAAAATGGATTTTTTTTTTATTTTTTATGATACTATTATCAGTTTTTATTTTGATTATTTTTTTTTTTTTTATAAATTATGTAAATATTTTATATAAATATATATTTTTATTTTCAAACTCTATTTTTAATAATAAATAAAAAATGCATCGAAGATAATACAAGACCACGATAATTTCTTGGAGACTGAGCTACAACATATTTATTTTATCGTTGGTTTTGAATTATTTTCTTCTTCATTCTTCTTTTTTTATGAAAATAGAAATACAGTTTAAAAATCCAAACTTTGATGTGTATATATACCCAATGTATATATATATATCGTTGATAAGTTTAATTAGTTTGTACACAGTTTCTTACACACATCTAACATATTAGCTTGTTTTTGCAAACCGAAGATGATGCAAATGTTAAACAAAATAGTTTTATAATTTCTGTAAACTTTTCTTTAGCATTATCGATTATATAATTAAAACGGACTAAAAAAGTTTTTTTTATCTCTAAAAAAGTCTATTATTTGTAAATTGAATAAAGAAAGAAAAGAAACCCTTTACTTTGTAATTATATTTTAATAGGTATCAATAAAGAGTATAAGTTAAATAAATTCGTCTTTCGCCTTATACTTATAATTTGTTTTCTTCTTTTATTGCGATAATTTGTTTTGCCTTCGTGCTTTGCGAAAATAATTCATTTGTTTTTTTTTTTTTTAATTTTTTTTTCTTAATAATTACGCATTGCATTTTAAGATTACTCAAAATAGGCAAAAACACAATTTTTTATTCATTTTTTATAATAAATTTATATACATATATAATTTTAACGAACCAATCTAAAAATATGGATACATATACATTATATATATTTTTTAATTTAAACTATTGTAAATGAAATAGTTTTATCGATTTATCTTATATACACATAATATTTTCATAAAGGAAAAAAAACTAAAAAATATACATATTTTGTTTTCAAATCTGAAAATAGTTGTTAGCATTTATATTAAAAGAAGTAATAACTTAACTATAGCATAGAAAATAGAAAGGCATGTTGGTTCTGTATAATGGGTTTAAAAAAAAAAAATTTCGATTTGCAGCATGTCACATTGGGCGGCTTGCCTGTGTGATAATAGTTTATTTTCCAGCCGTTTTTTTTTCAATGTGACATGTTTCGAACCGAAAAGTAATAAACATATTAAAAATATACTAGTTTCTAACTTTTATTTTCACAGTTTTAATATAAATGCTACGGAATTATTTTTTTTTTAATTTTGTTTTCTTTGTTGTATTAAAATATACATATATACATACATAATTAAATCCACTCACCCGCAATAGGCCAATACAAGAAAAATTCATTAAATTTTATATGAGAAACAAAAAGGTCATTCAAAAAGTCTATTTAAGAAAATGTTCCTTAATTGTGACAACGATTTACACAGTAAAGATGTTTATACGACATCTTTCTTAACACCTACTAACCAATTTCTTACCGTAATAGTAACATAGTGTTGTTTTCTTAAAAAAATCAAATATATAGGCACATATATATTGAAAATACAACAAAAACAAAATGTATAAAGCCAAAAATATATAACTATAAAGAGCTACAAAAAAAAAATAAAAATACATAAAACGCAAAAAAAAACAATGAAATAAAAGTAAAAATGGAAACTACCTCAGAAGATATATAAATCTATATATTAAT
Source organism: Blera fallax (assembly GCA_946965025.1). NCBI lineage: Eukaryota > Metazoa > Arthropoda > Insecta > Diptera > Syrphidae > Blera > Blera fallax. The sequence continues at coordinate 21,214,405 of OX337248.1, read as the reverse complement.
AATATTACTAAAAGAAAAAAAAAACATCTAAATTGTACTATATATATTAGAAAAATGGCGTTAAGCAGTTTATTAAGAGTAAAAATCATTTGCAAAACAAGCCCAACAAACTAAAAAAATAAAAACAAATTAAGAAAAAAATAAAAAAAATAATAAAAAACAAAATATAGGTCCTAAATTTATCAATATAATGTATGTCTATTTAACAGGAGTGTTTTTTTATTTTATTTAATTTTTATTCTCTATTAAACGACAAAATATTTACAAAATAAAAATAAACAAAAAAAAAAATTAAAGTGAGAACAAAACAGCATTTGCTTTAAAGAAATTAAGGTTTTTATTTTTTTTTTAATATAATTTTCAGTTAAAAAGGGTAAATAAGCAGATATATGTGTTTGGCAATTGTCTTTGTAGCATGTTTAAATTAAAAAAAAAAATTAACTCAATATAAAGTTATCATGTTTTTGGGATAAAAGAAATCAATTAAAATTTTAAAACATATGGTAAAAATTAAAATTCTGTTTTTCGATACAAAAGTATAAAAAATAAACAAAAGAAACAGTACATTTTGGTCAAGAATATTAAAGCAAATACAAAATGATATGTTTTGTAAGAATAACAGAAAATCAATAATAATCAATAATATCTTACTGTAATCATAAAAATGTCCAAAATTTGATTAAGTTATCTTAAATAAAAAATTGAAGTTTTTTTTATGAAAACAGATTTGGTTTTACTTGTTCTTGTAATTTCTCGCAATAAGCTAACAACCTATTGTTTAGTTATACATATTTAATTTCGACACGCTTTCAGTATTAACGCGATTTCCTTTAATGGTTTTCATGTTCAAAATCAGCAATAGAAATGGGAAGTTTATGTGTATTATAACCCAATTTGAAATGGATTGTGGCTAATTAATTGCATAAAACTAAAGGACTTTAAGAATCCCATTGTTTTGTTAAGGGGAAATTAGACACTAAGATCTGATAACACACATGTTGATTGCACGAAAATGAATAAAAGGCTGACACTGGGTACGTCAGGTACCTAAAACAAGAAATAAAAAGATACCGCGATGTCGATGTTGTCATATGTGGAGTCACAGTGGTCGTCAGATTTTTAGTTCACAAGTTTTGCGTTAATTAGAAACATAAAAAGCATTCAGCACGCTCCAACAGCAAGAAAAGTATGGAACTTGTTTAAAAAGTGCAACATCGTTGGAACATCGATGAAGTCAATTTCAAGGAATCTTCAAACGTTTGAGCTGTAGTTCATGAAAACCGCCGATATAAGTCATATACCATGAAAAATAGTCGGTTAATATCGGAAGAAACAAAAAGTACATGTGTTTCGAGGACAACAAGTTAAACCACCTTTTCTTTGTTGCAGGTGCGGCTGAGTCGTTCGCTTTAATAATTTGCAGGTCCCGAAAACTTGGGTGTCTATTGAATATGGATTTAAAATGTATCTAATTAAATTGCGTATCCACATAGCAAATTTGATGGAAGGAATTTATTTTGCGCTGGATAATAAAAATGTGTACTAAAATCATATTTTTTTGTATTTTTTTAAAAATCTTGAAAACAACTCAAAAAGACTAGAAAATCTCATCTGTTAGTGCTTACTCTATTTTTTTTTTTTAGTAAATATTTTATGATGATGCATAAAGGTTTAATTTTTAGCTTGTTGACAGATTCTGGATGCCTAGAAATTCCACAATAGGAATTAATTCCGACTTATGCTTCGATGAAGTTTAGGTCGAAAAATAAAAATTTGTTTCTCTTAAGGTAGTGGTCAGACAATACCTGCCTTCTTTGCCAGGCTAACGAGTCTCCCGGCTTATAGAGAGGCAATCTGATGTATTTGATAGTGTCATTGTGCTCTCCATTCTGGAATAGTGAGTAGGCGTGACGACACTAATTGATAATATCAATCTCAATATCTTCAGAAAGCGGATAGGTGGAGTCTTAAACATGGTAGGGTAGGAGTTGAAATTTAGGTTTTACATTATATTTTGAATTTGTTTTTTTCTAAATTTCCAATTTTAAGAAATTGGATGCTGTGCTCAATGGTGGTTAATACGAAGGACTAATGTATAAGAAATTCACTTTCGATTCCTGGATAACACCAAGTTTTCACGAATCCATCACAACCGAATATCTGACGAAGGTCAGCTTCTCAATTCTACTTTTCGTATACGGTATAAAGTTAAAGGTCTTTTCAATTCTTGAGAAAAATATACATATGTAGCACACACAATACGAATGGCTATTTGCCATATTGCTCGATACCCATTGCCTCAGTGTAAGAACAGATTAAAATAATGTTTCTTAGAGATTATTGTCATTTAATAGCTGCCTTAGGTAGCTCAAAAACCGGACCAATAGACAATAAGCCACCCGCAATTGGCATCAACCGATGTTACTGCTTAAACTAATAGTCTAACAGCGAAGCAACGCGATATTGCTTATTGAAAGTAAGTCAACTTTTTCAGCAATATATGTTCATATGTACTTTTATATATATGTATCCTTTCATAAACCAAACGTATCGCAAAGCGATATCTTATCACTACATTATTGAATTTGTATGTTTACATTATGAGTATAAACGTGCCAATTTTAATTAATTTACTCCTTAGCGGTTGGTCCAATTAAAACAATATCTTTTATTGCTAGTTGCCTTCTGCTCAGTAGGGATAGCTGCTTTACGATGTCATCAACTTTTCTCGTAACGATTTATGAAAACCGACATAAGATCAAATGATATTTTTCGCATAATTAGAAGAAATGGTTTGGAACAAATGTTGTTATTTGGTGCCGTTACAAGAAATAAAGTATAGCATTGTAGGTACCACTTAGAAGCAATTTAGTGAGCTTTTCTCGTTTTGAGAGAAGTCTTCACGTGATACATACTCGCGTTTTACTGAAGGACTCTTAGAAATAAATATGAAAGGACTGTACGAGAGTGTACGGATATTTGAGCAACCGATTCAAGTTCGAGTTTATCGTTTATACTCGTAATGGCTAGGACTTGTAGGGCGAACGAAAAATAATGCGGAACATTTCCGGTTCGGCAACTCTGTGAAGGAAGATCATTGGAGCGCTTGAATTTGAAAGGATTTTTAATAATTTACGAAATTGAAGTCAATTAACTTGAAATTAAACTGGTCAGAATGATTCCGGTTTCATTTCTCTTTTCCTGTCTAAGGAAGATACAAGTAATATCTCTTGCAACATTAGTAGAACCCTATTTATACAGGTGAAGAAAAAGCGCGGGACATATTAAAAGTGGTACTCGAAATCACGACTAAGTGGATTATGGACTGCATCTGGCGACTCAAATGTGAAAATTTTTGGTTCTCACTTTTTTTTCTTTTATTACCACTTTTAATTTAAGTTTTGAATAAAAACCATTCAATTCCTTCATAGCGGCACTCTTAAGAACTGAGACTATTCAAATATTAAATGCAACTTAGTGTAGATCATATTCAGTATTACCTAGCAAAACACGGTCAAAAACAATTTATGAACTGTAACTAAAAATGTAACTTGTATTTACCACTATATTAGGGAAAACTACAACACTTAATTTGTTTTTATAAATCACTTCCCGTTCGGCACATCAAAGTTTCTGTTGATACTAAAACTAATTAAAGAAAAATTAAATTATGAGTATAAGCAAAGAGTAGGTAGGTATTAGCACTTATGTATGGCCCGAACGATTGATCGCTCTATTCAATGAAGTAATAAAATCCGAAAATTCAACTAATACTATATTAAAATGAAAAAGAATATTCCTGAAATATGGAAAAACAAAGAAACAACACACATTTTTCCATTCGATGGCTGACTCTTTTAAAAAAAAAACTTCTTTCTCTCAAACATTTACGTAGATTTTTTGTATTTTATTTTCTACCGCCACAAATACACATTATCTATCTGTGTATCTACGAAAGTTCACGTATAAACATTTTATTCTTTTATTCTATACACAGTGTAGAGTGCAAAATATTTATGCGAACACTGAACAAATCGTACGCTTTCACGTTTATACTACATATATTATATTCAAATGGACTTTGAATGTATATTTTTCACTCTACACCGGCCGACAGACTGATGTGGTGTAATTGTTATCAACAAACTTGGAATTTCATTTCTAAAAATTAAATACTGATTTGTCTTCGTGTTTGTAGATATCTGTTTAAATGTTTATCATCGGTCTTTCATATACTTAGTTACATTGGCCGTTTGCGTCATGTCTACCGGCCTCTCAACACAAACGGAAATATAAAAAAAATGCAAAAAATATACAATATGCACATACATATGTATATACGTGTGTTCACACCTAAGTTCTTTGCTTACTCAGCAATTTAATGGAAGCAAAAAAATTAAAATATTAACAAGAAAAGAGGAAAAAAAACAGCGAACATGAAAAGCTTAATTAGAAGTACTCTCTTTTTCTCTTCCGTCTAACTAACTACACACAAACACTATTCCTATAGGTGCACAATGTAGTAACCATACGGGGCGGTTAAATTTTGCCCAGCAACAGCGACAAATGAGAGCTTTTTTGCGAAAATTAATTGTGATTCATAGAAAATACATTTCCCATGAAACTGCCCACCTTGTATATACAATGCTTATCAACAGAATGCCTGCTGGCAGCATATTGATATGGGAAATGTCGGTTCGATGCCTAATCAACAAGTGTTTCTCAGCAGCATTTCTGGAATTAGAGGGATAAGTTGACTGCAGCATGCTGATGGAGAGAGGAACTTTGTGGCGATTCATGTGTTTATATACAGATATCGGGCAAAATATTGGGTGCATGTTTATAGCAATTTTGATGATTAGATTTATTCGTGGGTGCCATGAAAAATTGAATACTTTTAGGTGCACAGAAAATATGTTTATTTCTAACACTGCTACAAAATATTGTGGGATAGGTTTACTCATGTATGCGGTAAAGCGATATGTGAGTGCGGGGAAACTTTAGTTTGTATTCATTCAGAATGGTTGAAAGGGAAATTTTGAATTTCAAATATTTTACTAAAAACAACCGGAGTACTTACGAGATGTTCTTTCTCTTTCATAGATAAATATTTATAAAACGACTGCCTGAGAAATACATATAATAAATAGCAGTAAATCTAAACTCATAAAGGGAGTGAGGGGAATGATTGGTAGGAAGCTGGAATTGTTTTAAGATCAGGCTAACATTAATCATTTCATGCCCGGTGTTGTCTATAGGCAACATTGTATGTTTTAGCTTTTAAGACCCGCAAGCTTGTTGGAGAATATTTTATTATAAGTATTGCTAATGATCACTTTGTAGCTGAACTTCGTTGAGTCCACAAATAAAAGTTTTTTTATGCAAAATGTGAGCTTACAAATAATAAAAAAAATATACAGGAAATTGTATAAAACCATGTGTTTAAAATAATTAAACACATGTAAGAAAATTAGGAAAATAATCGAAAAAAAAACTTTTAGCTTGTTGTCAGTAATTTTTTAAGCAAAATGTTGCTTATAGACATAACGGCTAACCAGGGCTTTGAAATTGATATCAGTTCATATTTAGGTCAAAACTAACAACTCCATATCATTAAAAAAAAATTATTTACACCCCAATTAATTCGGGCATGAAAGGGTTAATACAGCATGTGTTCATATAAGAGCTTTCGCAAATGTAATTCATAAGGACGACGACTGCGATGTGATTAAAGTTGGAGTTAGAACTTAAACACACACTGAACAAGACATGTTTCGTACCATTCCCGATAAAGAAAGATAATTATAGAGCACTGCATTAATAATATTCGATAAGGAAAAACGGTGGAACTCCACTGAACCCAAAAAGTTTAACCTGGTGTACTTGACAGTATTGAGAGTACAAACGGAAGTTTTTTCAAGCCAATGTTGCTTTCGTTATTAAATGAAACATATCTACATATCTCGCCACTCATAGTTAGAGGTTCTTGGTTCCTTATAAAAAACATAATAGAAGTCTACGTTGCTGATGCTTTCCCTCCAGTATCCAAAAAAAATTCCAGTAGGCGGCTCTGTTTCCAGATTGCCGATACCTGGAAGACACTTCCAAAGGCCAACATGATTTTTTTCACAAGATTTCTTGTAACGGCATTGGGGGATAATTGCAGGATGTAATTTATTTTTATTATGATCATAAAACTTAAGTTTTGGTTATGTTTTTTGGGGAAATTTGTTATAGATCGAATCTATCTTATAATAACGTGGTGGCCACAGAGTAGCAGGTAGTGTATTTGCTTGTGACCTGGCTTGTAAGTTTCTCAAATAAATACAAATACTTGGCGCAACAGACAGTGCTTCTGGGATTTGGATGCTCTTTTAAATAAAAAAAAATCTTATAATAGTGTTTCCAAGGACTGTAGGCTGTTCAATAACAGCAACACCTCCAACAGTTATAATATGAGTAACAGAATAAGAGAGTGATGGAGTTCGAGTAAAATTAATCTGAAGTCAGCACCGAAGCTTTTTTTTTACAAACCACATACAAAAAAAAAAATACAAATACAGACGTATGTGGTCCAGGGCCTAGCTTCTCTCGACCATTCGTGTTGTGCGTGTTATATTTTTCACACAAATGGAAGGGACCTACAGTTTAGAGCCATATCCGAAAGGCAAATTGAGAAGCTTCTCTTGACAGTACATTCGCGAGAGGTGGGACCGTGAAAAACTTGTTGATGTTCTCTGGGATTCGAACCTCGAACCTCACGCTCAGCGATCCAACGCACTAACCACTTCAGCCACGGCGCCCACTGTTTCTAAAGTTGACCCAAACAATTTGCATCACTACGAGTAGTGATTCAAAAGTTCCAAACCTTTCACGACTTGTACACTTCCCACAGAAGGGAAAAAATTGACGAAAAACTATTGTTAGGCATTTGATTTAAAAGGTTTAACTCGTTACTAATAGTGAGGAATTATAATTCATCGAGCGATGTGGATTTGTGTACATACAAAATTCTCTCGAAAAGTAACCATCCGCGATTGTACTACAGAAAATTTTCAGTTAATATAGACTTGTGAGTAGCCAATTTTACCGTATTGAATCTTACATATAAGGTCTGTTAATGGTGAAGAGCACCATAACTTGCTTATTATTTTATTCAGATATCAACGACATTGTTTCACCCTGGATAATGTTTAGAGTTGGTGAGTAGAGTCCTTAAACAGTTGCTTGACTGCAGCGGGTTCCTATCACAGCATATGTATATGTGCAGTCAGCGACATTCGAAATTAGTATAATTTTCATCTAGAATAATCCATACTTATTACACTTAATATCTGCCTATCCTTCATTTCTCTGAAATCTTAACTTGGTGTCTTTAAAGCTTATATTCGAAATTACTTTATAGAAAATACGAGCATATAGCCGCAGTTCCCGCACAGGAAAGGATCTAGGCCTTATTAGTGTAAGAATTGAACCTATTGTCTCATGGCATGAGTCCGACCTTCGCTAATGGACTCATAATTGCAAGATGATCTGGAAAATTTATGGAAAAAATGTGTGGAGCGATGAGGAGGCTCTTGACTCTTTGACTCGGCAAGTGACTCTTTAGACTCATACTTTTTAATTGGCATGATCTTCATTAGTTCTTAACAGTTTCTGCTGAGAAAATATGTATGTATGTATATGTAAGTTTGAGCGAAGAGTAGTATTATTTTCATGGATGGCTTCTAAACCAGTTACAGGTTTGGTGCTAGTGTCTTCATAAAGGATGACAGAATGCTAGAAGATTGCGAGGAATAAGATCTGGGACGAACTGGTTAGACAAGGCTGACAAGACCTGAGTCTAGGTTGGGCCTACTTGTGCTCTCGTTCAGCGCTAATATCAATAATTTCGGGTTTCGTTTAAACATCGATGACTTCTTGCCGTCTCTTAGTGTTATTACGCACGGGCACTATACTTTTGCAAAGCATCTTACTGCGCTAGTGTTGCACTTGACTATGACGAAGTAAAGGGCTACGCTACGACCATTCATTTGACTTTATAGTTGAGTTTAAGTTTAAACAGATGCAGTTATGATGAAACGACTGATTACAGATTTAATAAATCCGAACATCCTAGTGAAATATGAGATCTCTCCTAACACTGAAAAGAAGGTAAAAAATCTGGAACACTTCCTTTGCAGTATCTAGCAGTAGAAGTCGAGGAAATAGATTTATGGATTTGGACAGACAACTTCCATTCTTAGGCTATCATTCATTTTCCTTTTACAAAATCAAATAGTAAACTATCCTTCTAGACCCACAGTTAATTTGCACAATACTTCCAGATTGGGAATATTTGTTAGAAATGTTGAAGAATGTTCATCAAGTGTGCGGGACTAAGTATACTGGATTTATACTAGCATTATAAAAGCAGTATTCGTTTTGCGAGTCTACACTTGTATTTAGTTTACTTCCTTTTTATAGGCCGCTCGAAGTCACATTTACTACTTATCATGTCTTTATACAGCAGAGGAAGTTAAACTGGTAGTTAATACTAGATTTTTAAAAATTAAATTTTATAAGCACATCGGTTGGTTTTTCTAATTCCCCTGTACATAAACATAATAATTCTCTAAAATAGAACAATTTTAACTCAAATTGAAATGTTACTCTTCTCTTATTATATTAAGGAATAATTAGCGGAGAAGATCTCAATTTATATTCCAATTCGATATTCACACTCAATTCTCTTAGACTCGTTCAGTGGTTGGTTTTAAGCTCTGCTATACCCACTATATCTGAAAAGTTATAATAGACAATATAACATTAGAAAAGATTCTGTACTAGCATAAAACTACACCATTTCATAGTTATGCAACTACCATAATAGAAGCACATATACTAACCATTAGCACAGATAATGTAATACATTTCCAATGTATTCCAGTTGATATTAAATACACACAACTTTTATAGTAGTATATCACACAACTAAATATTAGTAGCTGTTGACACCAATGGGATATTTTCTTTCATTTACGGCATTATTGTGAACGGACCGCACCATAGGTTCATATCGAAATTTAGCAATGCGCATGATTATTAGAAAGCATGCTTCTCTACCACATTCAGTGCGAGGCAGCAACCAACTAAATATTTTTTGTAAAAACATTACACCTCCATTATGATTATGTGCAAATCGGAAGCAAATAAACATATTGCACTTTCTGACATTTTAGCTGTGTACGTGTGCGTGTTTGCTTTATATATTTTTGTGCTGGATTTATATTTTCAGCACCCTATCGACTGTGTTTCTACTACATTGACCAAACAAATGATAACACACCTGACATTTACTAAAAGTTGTTACTGAAAGGTATGAGAAGGAAATTATTGAGGAGAGGGAAAAGTACGATTACATTGCGGTTATGAAAGAAAGTACTACTCATCTCCAAAAACACTGTCTTGGTATATAATAATATACTGACGGCCATCTTTGAGAGTAACGTAAGAAAAATTAATATCGTTAAACTTCGGAGAGCAGAGTAAAGGGTTTGTTTGCAAATTATTTTGAAAATAAATCTAAAATTATTAAATCAACATTTCCTTACATAGAAAGACCTAAAGGATTTTCAATACTTATGCTTCTGTTAACAACTGAAGTTTTCAGCACGCATTTTATTTCACTCCATACTAGTTTTATTTGTATTAGACGTGTTTTTTAATTTGTTTCAAAGGAAAAATGTGGCAAAAGCTTACACAATCGTTTATAAGACGTCTAATAGACACTTAATATTAATTTAACCTACCCTAAAGCTGGACTCAAACAGTCGAGCCACCAGTATTGATTGATTGATTGTATGCTCAACTCTTCTCGTGTATGATTACGTTGTATTTTAAGTCCTCATTTATATCAACCTAGTTAATAGGATTTCTTAATTCATGTAAAAAATTTGCGTCTGTGCGTTTGAGCATAAGTGTCGTCAAGATCTAGTAGCTGCTACCGTTGGCTTCAAGACGAATGATAAATTGGAAACCATCGTCGTCGCGTCAGCCTATTTCCGCTTTTCGCCGTTATTCGGAACCCCAACACTAAGGGCAATAACTGTGCTTCTAGATTATTGTGAATCTCTGAAGATTTGGTGGGTTTTGTACGAAAGTCGGGGAAATATCATTACAGTGAGGTGTTTTACAATGGACTAGCTGAGTTTAAGTGCAGATAGTAACATCCTGCAAGATAATAGGCACGTTCGTCGAATACGATAAGTTGCTATATGTGTATATATCCGTACACAAGAAGTGTTTAGATAAGATGTGCCCATTTTTCTCCTTGTTTTTAAAATACCCAAGATAAGGTATTCATTTCAGTGTACTTGCTAGAAAAGCCGAAGAAACAGGCAAGTTTACACCATCATATTGGGCTCACAGTTGCTTCACCTTGCTCAGAGTATTCAGGTATAAAACTGACACACTTTTATGCCTCATAGCGTGACAACAAGTCAGGGAGCAACTCGTCTTAGAAACAGCCATAATCAGCATCACTTTGTGTTATATTTTGTTGCACAAGTGGAAAAGACCTGCAGTTTAAAGCCATGTCGGAAAGGCAAATTGAAAAGCTTTCTTATTACAGTTATTACACTCCGACGTTTGCTTGATAAAAGTTTTTTTGGAATCGAATTTCAAACCTCCGGCTCAGCAGTCCAACGCTCTAAGCACTGAGTTACAGCATAGGTTTTCAAAAACCTTTTTCACAAAAATTTATTATAAAATTATTATATTTTACATGTTACATGCCACATATTTTAATAGGCGGCATATAGAAGCGAGCGGACAACATCTAAAAATTGGTCAATCTAATACGGGTAGTGACTTATGCCATTACGCAATCGAATAATACTTAGAAAATGATATTTAAATGTCATACCAGGCAAGACGAAGAAGAATTCGTGTTTTTTGTTTAAGTAAGAAAAAGCATGTTTGCACACTACTGTACTACTGTAACAAATTGTAACATATTGTAACATGTAGAATAGTAATAGATTGTGCTTCAATAATCTGTCAAAAATAAATGTATTATACAGATAAGGGGAAATCTTCAGCTCTGCAGAAGCTCTCTCTAATAATTTACACTCTATGAATGTTGCCTACCCTACACACGAGTGTGCACCGGCTAATCCTTCGGCAAACAAAAATGTTGTAAAAAAGTTGAAGTAGACCGGCAACGACAAACGGCAATTTACACACATACTTATCATTCATATGACAATATTTGGCCATTTTAATTGAACTCAGTCTTTAAGAATGAATAAATGTGATGTGGACTATAAAAGAGTAAGCATTCGCAGTACATATGTACATACATACATATGTACATATGTACATAGACTTCTCTTTTGTTTATTGGATTCGCATCGATGCATCTCAAGCAAGAGCAATTGGTTCTGTACTCACAGCAGAACATTTTGAATCGTTGGTCTGGATTTTCTGTATCAGTTGCTTTCTGTACGCGCGTCGTTGATATTGCATTTGCGGAGCCTCCTATAACATTTTCGTTGCTATCGCTACACCATACGAATAGTGGTAGTTCCTTATTCAGTACTTAATTTGTATTCTCAAAATTGAGGCATTTGCAGCGCTGCATAGATAATCTTGGGTCATCCCATCGATTGGTTCTAATTAAATTAAAGAAAACAATAAAAAAAAAATAGGAATATTTTTTTTTAATTTTGTCAGTAAATCATTGATTTTTCTTTCGCTTGTGCGGGGTAATTCGAGTGAGATACATGCTGCAATTCGTTCGTCCCGGTTGATTGTATGGGAAAACAGTTTTCTTCCCTTTTACCCTTGCAAACGTGAAACTCTGCAGTAGATTAGTGAAGAGGCCGGAAAAAAAAAAATCGTGAAAAACTAAAGGAAATACCAATAAATATGACATCGTACATTGAGCTCTTCGGATTGTTTGTCATATTAATGTTGCCGTTTCTCTACGAGACAAGCCATATTTTTAGATATTATTTTAAATTCCTTATATATTATGGCTTAGTGTCTTTTAATTCAGTGGTGCTCATTCCTGCATTTCTATTTCGTCCTTGCGACGTAAGAAATCTGTTGTAAGTAGCTAAACTAACATTTAATCTTTTCTAATTTTCTTATACGCATTTTAGGTTCTTGTCAGTATTGATTTTTTGTGGGTTATTTTGCATTTGGGTGGGGTGGTTTTGGGGTGGTATGGTGCTGTAGAGACCTCGCTTACACATAAGAGAGAGAAAACCAAATCATTTATGTGTCAAACAATATTTCTTTGCAAATAAGAAAGTATGAACATATCTACACATATTTGCGGCAGAGTGCGACAAAAGAATTTAATACAAATGAAGCAAGATATTTTTTCAATTGATTTTAACAGCCGGCAATGTTTTCTTCGTGTAAATACACCAATAACATGCAGTCTATTGCTTGTAATTATCGTGCTTCCTTTAAATGTCTGCTTTAATTAAATTCACACGTGTTTATTTGTTAACTGTTTTTAGGTGCAATTAAGAGCGGTAATTACTTTTTAGAAGCGTAGCAAAGTTTAGTTTGTACATACATATGTACATGTTTTTGTTAAATTTATTATGTAAAGTTTTGCTTAAAATTAACTAAAGAAAATAATGTTGTACGTATAAACACATATTTATCCATATACATGTTTGTATACATACATATGCATGTACATTAATATAAATATGGACTATGTACTTACATACATATATGTATGTAAACAATTTGAATGCAGCTGCACATTTGGAAGCACTTACTTATGGTTACATACATACATATGTATGTGCATTTATTGCATTCTGCAACCATTCTTACGATTTCATTTCATATATTCTACTTCTTGAAAAGTAGGTACCTACTGAATCAGAAAAGTTTCGTTCGAAACTTTAGCTACATTAAGTAGAGCTGGCGTTGTAAATAGACAAAAATTCCAATTAAGTTCTGTCAAATCTTTAATTAAATTTTATTAATTTGCAAGTTTTCAAAATATGAGTAGGTATTTATTAAATAGTGTATTTCTCATGGTGTTTTGATATTTTAGAACGATTCGATTTTAATATGTAATTGGTGAATTCGTTTAATTTACAAATTTTTAGTATTAAAGTAGCTTAGCGCTGTCCGTAGCTCGCAGAAATAAAATATGTAATTTTACAATAGCCCTATAATAGCCAGGTTGCATGTGATACAAAATATTGGATTTTCTGTTCTTCGCCAACATGTTTTATTCAAATTATACTAAGTGAACACTAAAACGGGTCTTACAGCATGGCTGTGGAATGCTTACCTAGTAATGTACTTCTCATTGGTCCGCCAGATTGTGGTTAGATTTTATCCCACAGTTTCAAGCTATTTACTTACTTTGCTAGGTGGCGTTAAAGTCCGGGTTGAACCTGGGCCGCAACCAACAACAAGTGCGCTCTTAACTATCTGCATTCAGTTGCATATTGGTTGAGGTCCCCTTTTACTTGTGCGCGTCGCCTTAAGCGAGGTCGTCCTCTACTGCTTTGTTCTTTCGGGTAGCATTGGTATCCATTGTCAGCCATCTTAGGAGATTGGTGCACAGTTTTTTTTGGCTATTTCCAACTAATATATATTAATACGTTCGAATATCTTAAACGGCTGCATTTTTTAAACAGGCGGTAGTTTGGCGTATTTAAAATAATCGACGGTCGTTCGAAAATGTTTAAGCCTGAAACTCAAAAATTGTGTAATTTGTAAAAACTAATCTTGTAATACACTATATACATATACTGCAGACGGCTTAGTGACAGGCTTTTTTGATTTTTGTATAGAATTGTAAATAATTAATGAATTAATAAAATCTAATTTTATTTATTCTAAAATCTACTACGCTATACTGTACTCTGCAAATTAAAGGCGAGACGAACAATGTTTTCGGGGATTTTGCTGCATAATTTGTCGCTGGAAGAAACTAGACCCTAGGCCTTGTATGGACCGTTTACGCCCAATACTTTTTCTTTTTTAAATGGGCTCCTGAATTTATTGCTTTGAAATAAAAACAATGAAACGATTGGGATTTCCTAGGTCGATTCATAGAAGCCGATAAAAATTGTATCCCTACACTCCTAAGATGAGGGTACAATTAAAACAGTGCGAAGCACCTATGGTGCACTTCTTTCATACAATACTATACCATACTACAGTGAAACCTGTGTAAGTTGGCCAGCTGCGGTGCAAGCATTTTTGGCCAACTTAGAGAGGTGGTCAACTTATAAGGGTGCCTGGTTTTTGTTTTTTTTTTTTTTAACACATGTTAATAAAGAACTTCGTTTTTAGCCATATTTTGCGTTTATTAAAACCAATTAATTAAAAACGAAAAAAAATCAATAAAAGAATTATGTATTTATTTTAACAAAAGCAATATGAACTTACTAAATTTGTATATACATATGTAAATAAAATGAAGCAAAATTATGTTTGAACATATTTATTCAAAGTTGTTTGTTTTAGGATTTTTGATTTGCCCTTGTGTTCCTCGATTTTGGTTTTAATGTTCAGAACTGCTGAAATTAGGTCTGGTTGGCTTATAGAGACATATAAAAGAAGCTGAGTAACATTATGAATAGCATCATCGGTGGTAATGGGTTGGCAGTCAGCATCTTCGTCTTCGTCTTCTTCAGATTCTTCACTTATATCTATTGTATCATTCAGAACTTCTCTTAAAACTTGTTCCATTATTTCAGTTTCTGATTCGGCCACAATCTCGTGTACAATCAAACCTTCATCTGCTTTTGCAACCTGATCTGCCGGCAACAACTCTGCCCTTATATTTTCAGGGCAGCTGAAAATCAGCTATTTGAAGATCTTCGGGAGGACCTTCGATGGGGTTAGTATCAACCGGAAATCCAGCGCGATAAAAGCATGATTGTATTGTTGATGCCTCGACATCGTTCCAGGCAGAAACAATCCATCTAATGGCGTCTAATACATTCACCGATTTTGAAAATGCACTTCCTGACTCGCACTCATCGATTTTTGCCAAGAGTGATAGGAGCATTTTGGATCTGTATCGAGTTTTTACATTTTGGATAATACCCTGGTCCAAGGGCTGAATTTCCGATGTAAGGTTTGGCGTCAAATACTTTACGACGACATTCAAATATGGCTTGTTGCATTATCCACGAGGAGGATGATTCGCCTTTTTTGAAGTTTCATTTCTCTATTAATGGAGCAAAGCCAATCGGTGAAAATTACCGCTGTCATCCAAGATTTTTTATTGTGTGCCCACGTGACGATAAAGTTATTGACATCAATTTTATTTTGGCGAAAAACTCTTGGCTTGGCAGCATTACCAATAATAAGGGGCTTTAATTTTTCACCTGTGGCACTACAGCAAAAAAGAACGCTAAGCCTTTCTTTTGCCATCTTTCCGCCTTTACAATTTTCGCCGCACATTACTCGAAATTGTATGTTATTCCTCTTGCGAAAACTTTCCAACCACCCATTGCTAGCACGAAAGTCTTCAATTTGCAGTTCATCCGCCAATAATTTGGCTTTTTCTTGCAGTAATGGACCACTCACTGGGATGTTTTTTGACCTGCAGTTTTTGAAAAATAAGAGAACCCCAAGGTTTACGTCTTCATAATTTGTTTTCCTCAACTTTCGCTTCCTTTCATCGGATACATTATTCTCTAATGCATCTAAAATTTTTTTCTTTTGGGCCTTTATGTTGCCAACAGTTGACTTCGATATTCCAAATTTTATTGCCAAAGTCCTTTGTGATGCCCCATTTTCCAATTCCTTTAAAATGTCTCCTTTTTTAGTTAACGAAAGCTCAACTATAGATTTTCTTGGTGGCATATTGAAATCTAAATCAAGGCCCTTGTACATAATTAATAAATTTTACATATTCACGTGTTTCTCTTACATTATGTAGATGAATCCTTAAAATTATGTAGATACGTTTTTGTATTTTCGTAATTCTCCACGAAAGTCAGAGAAACACTGAAGCCATTCACAAACTGCAGAAATGAAGTCATATACATTATATCCCAACAAGATTTAACACGAAAATTATTTTACCGCTATGTCTGTCTGAACATTTTGTTCAGTACATTTTTATACACACACAACAAAATGCAATCGCCACAATGGCGACCAGCAGACCACTATGTTCCTGGCCAACTTTCGCAGGTTATTTAGTACGAAAGATGAAATAATATATCAAAAAGTGCGGCCAAGTTCCAAGATAGACAGGTGGCCAATATACAGAGGTATTTGGAGGAATATTTGTATGGAATTTTCTTGGTGCTACTATGTACTGGCCAACTTCGGCAGGTGGCCAACTTACAAGGGTGGCCAACTTGACAGGTTTCACTGTATACCAATACTCTGTTGATTCCTTGTGGGTGCCGTGGATTTCTGATTAGTACGTTATACAACTATCGACGTTCATATACAAAAAAAAAAAAAAATACCAACAACTTTTCGCGGTCTCCTTTCACGAATGTTGACAAAATTCCTTAGCTATTCAATTTAAAAAAGCCTTTCGGATATGGCTGTAAACTGTAGGTTTTTTCTATTTGTGCGAAAGAATATAACACAACACGAAGGATCGCCTTTGCGCCAGATATTTATATACATACATACTTACATAACTATATATAATCGATTTTTTAACTTGCGATGGTACATATCTATATTCAATGTACTAAATACAAATAAAAACGGACCGTATGTTCGCGAGAATTAGGACCGTGAAAAAACTTTTTGGTGTTTTCTGGGATTCGAACGTCAAACCTCCCGCTCAGCGATCCAACACACTAATCACTTGAGCAACGACGCCCACCTTATTAGATGTACTAGTTCTGAATTAATTTGGCCATTGGACAGGATGATATAAGATTATTTATTTACATATATGTACATAGATGTATAACTAAATATGGCTTTCAATCCTTTTTCATGTAAGAGAATACACTTATGCTTAGCCTTTTCTGCCGTTAAAAATTACTTATTAGATTCTCATGGTGGTATCTATGTTTTTCTGTGTCCCTATTAACCTTTTTTAAATTTTTATTTTTGTATTGTTTAAATGGTTTTTATTCGCAGAAAGACAGAAACGATCTTTTACCAACATTACCGCATTTAAAACTCAGATTTTGATTACTTAATTTGTTGTGGCATAATTTTATACTACATCTTATCCAAGTTTTCACTGACGAAACCGCAGAAACACAATGCTTGTACATACATATGTGCTTGGCTAAGTAAATTTATGTGTACTCTGATCAACGTATGTGAGAAAAAAATATCACACTTATCTGATTGAAGCGTTAAGTTACAATTTAAGGACATCTGCCATGCTTTTTCTATACTGATTAATCTGTATCAAGCCATAATTCTTTTATGTGCTTTTAAAATCTTGCCAAAATTCTCTTAGTAATTTTTCTCTATTTCTTATTTATCGCATACGAGCCAAACAATATAAGATATTAAACATATGTACATACGTTCTGTGTCCCTTTTTATTGTGATAACAATACTTATTAACTTATGATTCTGACCTCATATGCATACTGGTAAGCTTTTTTTTTAGATTTTATTTCACTTCTATTTTTTTGTTTTATCTCTTATCGTTAAGTCGAAGTTTCCCAGTTCATTTTTTATTGTTTCGTTCATCCAAAGCTATGTATGTATGTATTTGGCGCGGTTATAATAAGTACATGTTTCAAGATTTTCCAAATTGATCAGTAGGAAATTTCGAAAACACGATAACACAAGCCATGCCCTTATGAACACAAAATTTGACGCATGCAGCTGTAAAGAAACTAAAAATAATTGATAGGATAAAAAAGTTTTTAGGAGTTTTACTTTAAAAAACCAACAACAAACAAGGTATTAGGAACGCAATTCCAATTAGATAATGGCAATAAATCAGGCAGCACTGAATTTTTGTCATCAGTTAAAAATGTCATCTCTACTACCGGTATCGCATTCGAGTAGCTAAAAAGAGAAGAGAAGAGTCAATTGTACTAACGTAATTGAACTACATGATCAACTAAACCAAAGTTGCAATTGTTAAATAAGGTCATACAATGAAAGATTTGTTTGGATATGGTATCTAACTAAGGCTCAGTGTTACATCCAGTCATCACAATTGAATGTTTAAAAAAAAGTAATATGTTTCTAACAAACAGCCCATATTGGACCTAGAGTTTAGCTAGACGTTAAATGATCGTACGTTCGTGCAACTGATCAAGGGGATCTTAACTGATCTGGTAGCAAATAAAATATTTCGCCGATTCGGGATTTAAAGGATTATAACGGAAGATATTTGTGTAGTTCAATTTACTTCGCTTGGAACTAAGGCTATGGCAGAAATAGTAAGAAAATCACGTCTTTGTATATATTTCTCACACTGAAGGCGAATTGTGTGATGAAAAGGACAAGGGGGTCGAAATAAAGCATCACAAACTCTTCCAAGTAGATATCGTTGCCTAGTTCGGTTCCTAGTAAAACACTTCTACAAACACACATACATACATATGTACCTCCATATGTATGTATATATTTTTAGAAATGCGCCATACATACATATGTATGTATGTTCATTAGTTCGTCGACGATTCCGAGGATTACGCATTGCATGAGCGGTGATGTTGTTTACGAGAATGAGGATTTCGGTTACGTTCTTGTTTATCCGATGAGACGATGAGGTCTGATTATTATTTGAACCTAAAAACGGCAAGTACTGGTTGTCTGAAATTTTCGAAATTTTAATAAAACTTGTATTTGTTTCGTTAATTTCTTTGAAATAAGCTTTCAATTGGACAAGCTGCATCTTGCATACCTACCTTTAAATGAAAATTTTGTTTTAAATTTGTAAAGAAATTCTAAAGTTGACCTCGTGATGTCCAAAGCCAGGGTTGTTTTGTTGCGGGTTTTATTTACGAATAATATTTCCGTTTAAGGATTTGTCGTAAGTCATAGACACTTCGATATAATCGACACGGAACAATCATAGATTTATTGTTTTAGCAATAGTCTTGAATTTGATTACAATTCATATCTTCATACCTACTTAGTTCTGCACTGAAAAGTATCTACAAGACTTTTGACATGAATTTTTAATAAGTTTTTGGAATATAACAATTTGTTCGCTTATTGATTTTGCCAAAAATTTATGAACAGCAAATACGAAGAAGTACATGAGACTCGATCGTGGCATTTTTTTTTTCATATTAAATTCACTGCTCTATTCCTGCACTTTATTTCTGAGAAAGAGAGTGGGATCCTTATCTGATATGATTTAGAAAAGAAACAATTTTTTGTATCCACCCTACATATGTACATATGTACTTACAATAGCACGCTGTCACATTAGTAGTAAGTACAATATTTTACTCTATTCGTACATACTTATCATTTATATTCATATCCATAATATTCAAAGATGATATATATTATAGTAGATTTATTGATATCAGAAAAATTCAGTTGAAAAAATGAAAACGAAACACTCACATTTCAAGAGATAAGAGAGAAAATGAACTCAAAATCTACTCTCAAAAATGTATAATGCTGTTGACGAATAGAACTTTGAGGGTGTATACTATTTCAAGTATACATATGCATATCTACATATTAATAGATTTCTACTAAGAACTAATAACAGAATGCCATTTCACGGAGATGATAGAATAGCGTAGTAAGTACAACATACGGCTTCTGTAGTAGGGGCAAATATTACTATTCGGATGGACAAAAACATTAATTAAAGACCTACACACATACATACTTAAGTGGATAAGAGTATTAAAATATATGCAAACGCAGTAAATCAGATTATAACTATTTTGACCCCTTATCAAATATTAAAATAAATTTTAAACTGGGGTTAAGGGCTTATAAAAAGTTAACAAACACTGTCATTTGAAAAATGCGTCATAGAAGCTTCATATTAAATTAAAAAATAATGACAATTGAAGAGAGAATGTTTGCTGTTTCTCCGAAAGTTCCAAGCCAAAATACGGTCTGGCATAGATGGAGGCTGCAATATGTCAAGGACTCATTAAACGGTGTACGAAATATTTCACCACTCTGACCTGGCTGCGATATATGTAAAGCTTTCGAACTTTAAAAAAAAAATCCAAAATGTTATGTTTTCATTATTTATGAAAAATAATATTCATTAAATAGGCGCCTTTGGACCTTTTGCAGCAGTCGATCATTTCGAGGTCATTTTCGATAACTTTTTCGTAAATTTTGGGCGGTATCTCGGCGATTATTTGGTGGTTCTTGGTTTTTAGTTGGTCGAACGTTTCGGGTTTGTTGGGGTGGACACAAATTTTAGCATTACCCCACAAAAAGAAATATCAATTCGATGTGTCGTAATTCGCAAGTTGCACCTCAATTTCGTGCCCGAAATACCCGGTAATCATGCGCCTATAGCGCTCACTGTTGGATGGTACAGTCGGACTCTCATTATCTTCAAAAAAGTAAGGTTTAATGACGTTGCTTGACCGGAATGCGTACGAAACAATCAATTTTCAGGTAAGTAATGGTGTCTCGTAAATTACTTGAGGATTTTCCTTTCCCCATTTGCGGCAATTTCGCTCATTGACATACCTAGAAAGGTAAAAATAGCGCTCATCTGATAAGAAGATTTTATTTGAAAAATCATCATCAACTTCCTGCTGCACTAACACCCAATAAACTCTTCACTGTCCATGGTCTCTTTTCTTTTTTGTACGTGCCAGTCCTGGGTGATAATGCGTCAAAGGGAGCTACAAGACAAGACTATAAGTTGCGAACGTCGATGAATCGACAATTCCGGTTCTTCGGCCAGTCTTTCACTTACACCAGCAATATTTTCAACCGAACGGACGCCACGATGCACACGTCTTACCATTGCAATGCTTCCTGTCTCTTTAAATTTGTGAATTGCTAGCTCAGTAGGATGCTTAAATTTACCAAAATCTTCTAGTAAATTCGATACACAGTTCGTACAGAATTGTTTTTTCTCTAGAACAATTGAAACACGTTGAGTGGTGGAACAATCCATTTTATAAATGTGTTGTCATAAAATAAAATTTGACACTTTGACTTAGACAGATCAATACAGATCACTTGTACATCGTAGAAATGTATCTTTCCTCTCTTTTCCTTATCGCTTTAAAAAAAAAAAAAATTCCGGCCAGTTGCATTCCGCCCTTTCAATAGTTCTCTTGCAATACTTGTCACGCCTTGAGCGCTCATCAGTTTATCTTCAAGCCTACTTTCGAACGTGTTGTGAGATACAAAGATTCTTTCCTGAGCCGTACAACATGAATTTGGAATGCTTTACCAGGCTCAATTTTTACCTCTTATTGTAACCCGCAAACATTTAAAATGTGTATCAGAATCTCCTTTCATTTCCTCATAAGTTCGCTAATTTATCCCAATCATGTGACATGTTAAATAAAACCTAAAGTCTTGAGATAGGACATTCCCACATCTCAAGATTTACAAATCCAAGGTATTGTAAGGTATGAGGTATGCACTATGCAGTGCTCCGTCCCCGAGAGGTTCGGAATGCACACCGAGAGACATGCAGCCCTTCCAGATATTTATGTAACTATAGAATTTGTTATTTACAAACAGCTGTTTCGTTCAATGTTGATCTCGCTTTCAGTGTTATTAACGTCCATCTTCGATTCTGAGTCCTAGGCATATGCCCAGTTCAATTCAAGTTGCTTATAGTTCGTTTCTCCTCTGTTTTTCAATTAAACTCTTATATTTTTGGTTTAACGATATCAGATGTTGAGCTCAGTTTTCGCAAACTACTATAATTATAGAGTTTCACCCGAGTGCTTCAATTTTAGTTTGAATTAAATATCAATTTCACGCTTCAATCTTATTTGCAGTCGCTTAAAATGCGTTTAGTTTTTTACTATTTCTTGGTGACCGATTTTAATTGTCCCCAATCAATACTTATTAACATATCCAATTGTATCTTCATGGCATTTTTTAGACCATTTAAGTGGTTAGTCATTATTTTGTATTTGTCAGATTCATATTTCATATTTCTAATACTTAATAGACAGTTTTTATTAAATTGCATATAACCACCATGCTTGGTTACACGTAAATACATGTAAATTCTTCAAAATACATGAGGTGTTAATGAAGAAATGATAAAAAAGTGTTGATGTGGTAATGGTTTCTGTGTCGGAAGACAACGGCAATACCAATATCATGCAAACCTATATACAACTAATAACCTTATGTAAATGTATACATAAGTCAGGCCACACTAACCTCACATACAACAACACAGTTTCTATATTTTTTTCGCTTTGAAACGAATTTATTAAAAAACGTAGATGTTAAGATACATATGTATGTACATATTGTGGTCCAATTTTGTTATTTAAAGCCTTGTAGAAAAGCTAAATCCTAAAAATCAAAGCCCTGAGCTTAGTTAAACTTGATACGAGGCAGAAGTTGCTTTGTAGAGCTTGCTCTATATTAAGTTTAATTGTGGGTGGTTTTCAATAATGTACACGACTGGATCATATGAAACTTTCTCAATATATGTTACATCAATCTGAATTTCATTTTACCAATATAGGTAGAACACGAAACCCTATTGCTCCCCCTCGTGCGTCCATCTGTTCTTTTGCCTGTTGTCTAGTTTCTAAGTGCAAACAAAGGGGTCAGTGAAATTTGTACTTGCACATACATAGATACATATGCGATATGTCTTTGAAAAGAGCTCTTTAATTAGATTTTAAATGTTTTTTGTAATACTAAATCTTAAATATGACGTCATAATTCACTAATCTTTTTAAAAACAGATACATATGTACATATTTTTTATCTCAAAACATTTTAGCGAAATCACAAATTGTATTCATAAGAGATATTTTGTCCTTAATCCCTTCTCCACGCGTCCTGAAAAGCGTCTGAAAAAAAATTCCCCGTTGCTCTATAAATTGCTGCAATCATATTCTTTTTTAAAGAACCCCCAATACAATAAGGAATCAGTGACTAGGCGCTACGAAACAAGTAGACATTTAAAATGTAACTTGTAAATACGGCCACATTTAAGCATAATGCTGCATTTATGAGAAAAGAAAACAACAAAAGTATAGAATTATTTGCATATCAAGATAGCAATATCTTGCAAAACATTTATGGCTAATTCATTGATAAAAATAAGACCAAATTCGGAATGATAATAGGTCTCAGTTTCTCGCGATCATTCGTGTTATGCGTGATATATTTTTTCACACAAATGGAAGGGACCTACATTTTATAGCCATATCCAAAAGGTTTTTGTTTTTGAGAAGCTTTATCATGACAGTTATTATTCTCGGACGTTTGTCAGACATTCGCGAGAGGTGGAACAGTGAAATTACTTTTTGGGATTCGAGGCTCGAATCTTCTGTTCAGTAATATAACAACTAACCACTGAGCCACGGCGCCCACTCATTTCATGTTAATAAAGCAGTCTTTATTTATAAGGAAAAATTAGGGTGATAAGCAATAAATAGCCTTAAGAAGCCCTAAAACCTCAGAGATATTTTGTGCTACATCAAAACAGTCACACTTGACCTATTTTTATATTTGATATAGTACATCTAATGCACTCATAGAACTCATATAGAATCAGATAAACCTTTAGACGAACTTTTGTTGATTACTTCTTAATATGAGAGCAAGTAAAAATGATTGAGAGTAGTGGGCAAAAGTCAATTAAAACTGGGTGTTTTTAGTTGGAGACCTCTAAGTTGAAGTAATAAAAACAATTTCTTCCGCTTTCGTGCTAACACTGCCATGACACTATCATGAAAATCCGAAGGTTAAATTTTATACGACAGATGATAGCAGTTTCGGCCGAACTCGAACAGTACATTACAATGGAATGCGGTACAAGTACAAGGCAGTGAAATTGTTCAACTTCGAAGTCTGTTTGCTCAAAATGGACTCTGACAGACATAGTTTATTCTAACACTGAACCCTCCATTATTTTTAATGTAGACAAGTAGAACTGTAATTAGCATGGTTATCCACTTTTTAACTACTTTTTCGTTCACTGCTACTAATAATGATGTGATAATATATAGATATATAACATACTTAGTTTGCCTGCTGTTTTGTTTTCATTAGGTAAAATTTTCGGACACATTGTATCTGATGTGTATTCATAGTTTCATATATTTTATTTTTAAAGGAAAAAATGCTCATTTTCATTCTGTTCAAAACAAAACGCGTCATGCTCTGTTGCTTCTGTATCTTTGAGATCAATTGTTAGGATGAGTTGAATGGAATCCATTTTTCATAGGTACGTATCCGAAGATAAATGCCGAAACTAAATATTGAGGAAGTTAAACTATTCCACATTCTTGTCGATATCGATCTTCTGAATTGCACTACGTAACCGTAATAGGCCTTAAATTACAAGTATATGTATGTATAATGAATGTAAAAAAAGTGGGGACACAATTACTCGTATATAATAATAATAGTTTTTTATTGAATAAACAACAAAAAATAATTACAACTTTGATATGTCTGTTGGTGAGTGTTGTTCTTAATTTAATTTACAATTGAAGAAGCTTTGCAGATCAAGTAAAGTTCTAGGTTGATGTTTTTTTAATAACTTTTAAATAAAACACAATTTTACAATTAAAATTTTACTGATTGCTTGTATGGTCCTTAACATTGCTTATGATATGTGATGTCGCTCTGCCCGAGGCGGCGCAGATGTGATATTTTCCATAACATTCTCAAGGCAATTAATTTTTGAATGTTGTCCTCAGCATCAGGATAATGGTTGGTTTATTAGTGTACATATTTTCCTTCAAGTACCCCCGTAGGAAAAAATCTGGGGATGGTCAAATCAGGGGATCGTGGGAGCCAATCCATGGTATGTGACAGGGGTTTATCGTGGGAGCCGATCCCTTTATTTGACCACCCAGATGGGGCTATGGTCGATATCACCACTTCTTTACATTATTCGGCCCCGAGAAGTTTCTCGCCAGATTTGCATTGTAGCTTGAGCTGTGTGTGATGTGCTACAGTCCTGTTGGAACCACATATGCTGTAGGCGCAGTAAAAAGTTTCATAATAAATTGTTATTGACTATTTTCAACGACTGTAAAATATAAACCAACAAATGGCAGTCACCCAAAATGACAGCCAAACAAAATCAGCCTGGAACATGAAACACACCCCGTAGTTAAAAAGTGTGTTCATCTTTTGAAGAATTGTTGAATTTTTTTATTCGTTGAGAAAACAGAATCCCAACCCCATAATCCGCGTAGTAGCAAGGCAGATACGTGAGAGAAATTTGTAGCATAAGAAGCTTACGTCGCGTTATATATTTTAACGATTAATAAAAGAAAAAGAAGGAGAAGAAATATAGAATCCCTGATTCCAAAGATCGATTTTGTGTAATGTAAATGCACTGAATGGCTACATCCTTCGGGATCAAATCATTATCTTCATGGTTCATGGTTCATGATAATGTACCATTGGGTATCGCAGTACACTATTCCAGAGGATAAAATAGTTTCAAAAAGGGTTCACAACTCCATGTGAAACTATCTCTCTTCAGCTCAAAAAGTTCTAAGTTTCCTATGGGAATCTTATTATAGCTAGGATACCAATTTACGCAAAACACCTCACAAAAGGATAGAATAAAAAAAATCTTTAGGCCGATGTGCTCTGATTAGTCTCTCCTGGCCCTTTTCTTATCAACCTTTCCCTAAAATAACCTTGAAGTAGTTAATCGTTGTATTCTGAAGAGAAATGGTAATATGGCGGCATAGTTTCTTGATCGGGATATGTTTTACTACAAGTGAACTACACGAGTCTGGAGGCCTACTTATAGATACATTTATATCTATAGATCCGCAAAAACTAAAGTATCTCTCTCTTGTCACAATGTCAAGTACTTTATTCACTACGAAAAGCCATAGCAGATAGGAGTGAACATGCAACTCCCCATCTCACTCTGGATGAATTTGCTTTCTTAAATTTGTTCAGCAGATTAAATGTTAATTTTCAGTTTTGACGTTAAAGTACCTTCAAATTCTAGGTAGAAGACCATCTTCTTCTTCTTCTCATTCTCAAAGGATCTCTTAATTATTTCTCCCAAGTAACAATGCGCACTTAATTGTTTTGCTAATGGGATATGCCTTGGGCGCAGAGCTATTCACTGCTTTTTTTACAGCCTCTACCATTCAGTGAGTTTGAAATGGTAAGTGAAGAACAAATGCTGAAGTTAATGGTAATTTTAGCGTTTTCCCGGAATTTCTGAAAAAAAACTATTGCCTCTTTTTCAGAGTGTCCTTATTCAGATCAATTTGATTGGGTATTAAATAAAATTGTTATCGATTCAACTATTTATCGATCAATGATTATAATATAGGTAAAAGGTTTAGCCAAATGGTAGATAATTATATTAATTATTGATTTCGATTTTTGTACAACTAATTTGGCAGGTTTTAATGTTTCGTATGGTGCGTTCAATACTTACTAATTTATTTCTTCAATGGCCTGTCAATTTCCATTCAATACGTAGCCAAGCCATTGAAACGTGACATGTCTGGCATGTGGAAGCATTCATTCAGAATTTCATATTATGATGAATGTTGCTATACCATGAGAAGTCACTTTAAGCCTCGATATTCAATCACATTTATTTGCTCAGCCATATATGTAGAGACGGAATTAATTATTGGAACACATTTTCTATTATTTGAAAATCTTCTGATGTAGTTATTTTTTTAAATAAACGCTAACAAGGAAGTAGTATAAAAGAATAGTGCCTTAAAGATCTCAGATCACGATAAAAGGTGGAATCTTTCTGCAAAACAATTGAGATGGCTTACCTAAAAGCGAACATGAAATTCTGAAAGATTGGATCTGCTACATTAATAGTAAGTTGATTATTGTAAGATCAATAATCGCAATTAAGTAACCATATGAAAAGATTTAAGTAATTTAAATTTGAAATGCAGCGACCCATCAAATGTCTATTTATATAATGACTAAAAAAGGCAAAATATAAATTTAAAATGCGCAAATTCAAAAGAATGCAACCCGTCGATCGCTTCGCAAACGTGTTCTGAGTAATAAAATCAAGCGTAGTACGTAAATGCTACAAGCTTTGCATAAAATATTTACTAGATAAGATATATTTTATTTATACTCAAAACAGTGATTTTGATGATAACGGTACTCTTGATATGGTAAAGCCGATCTGAAATATAAGTAAGTTTCCAAGGCCATCATAGTTTTCAATTTTGCTTGTTCTTTTTCAGCTTTTTGAAAAATGTTGATCAATCTTAATATTTCTAGTTTAAAAAGATACAAATATTTGCTATAAAGAGGCCATATAAAGCCAAGAAAGGTGGGAGTCCGAATCTTTGCCATAGTACGTACATAGTTACTAATCGCTTTCTCAAGCATTAGCGAGAGTTGAGGACGTGAATATTTCTCCTTTTTTTTTGTATATCCAATTACAGTTGTGATATAACAAATGAAAATAGCAAATGAGGACCGCGGATTCTGACATCGCATACACTATTCAGTTTCATAGAACAAATCCGGAGAGCTTAATACTTAATATATAAATTTATGTACATTTGAATAAGGAGTGAATTGACTTACAAAGTATATATGTATATATGTGTGTACGTATATCTATACATTGGTCCTCATTAGGTCAAGCTTTCGTTTTGTTTTTAAAACGGAGGCTCTATCTTTCTTTATTTCGCTCGATGTGACCAAGCTATTGTAGTCGGTGCGCTTTCGTGCCTATGATATTTAGATACAGATTGTACTTTATTATTACTAAAACGTTATTCTTTACAAAAAATTGACGATCATGGCTATGCCGCCTGCCTGATTTACAACAATAATAAAAAAAATTAAAAATTGTAAGTCATAAAAATAGCATCAGAACTTGATTCACCGACAGGTCATTAAGTCCAGAAATATGTCTTCTTATTTCTTTTAAAACTGAATACTTCTCAACAAAATGTATGACATCTCTCTCCGCAGAAGTTGCACAGCACTGTTTTCTAGATGGACCTTTTCCAGTATAAGCATGAATAATAATAATAATAATAGCTCTAAATGTTCAAATAAATTTCACAAAAACATGATCAGCTTATTTTGTTTTGTAGAGAACATACGACATGGTCATTACCGTCTGTCTGTAGTTTAGTGACTCTATAATTCATTTACGTTTGTATTTACATACCTCATTAACATATTATTGAATAATCAAAATCAATTTCTTTAACGCAAGCAACTTCAATGCATTTACCAAGTTATTCTAATTACTATTTTCTCCCTTTCATAGTTTAATTACTTCCTCTTCCATAAGTCTAATTATATTAAAGTATCTGCTTCTGATTCCCTTGAGTACTGGACATCTACCTAAAAAGTGCTGGGTTTTTTTTTTTCTTTTTCAGATTGCACATTGAGCCTCACGTTTCAATTTAGCAATACTATGTCTTCTCGTGCTTTAAGTATCCAAGTGATTTGGGTTTAATTGTTTTTGTCTCTATAATAACTACATACATATATCTCCTGGTGTAGTCTAAGTATTTGTAGATTTTTTCTTAGCTGTTTGTGGTATTGTACACGTTTTCTTGATTTTTTCGTTAGCAATTCGACACATTTATTTCTCCAACCTCTCATTGTCCAGTTTTCATCATCCCAAGTTATTCTAAAGTCCCGTATTCTATTCCGAAGTTCTTTATACCAATATTTTCTTTGACAACTTGTGATGTTTTTTTCGGCATTAAATTCGAATCGCGCCTTGGTGATATATCGCAAGTGCAGATTTAAATTTAACCATCCTCCATTCCTGTTTCTAGTGCTAATACATAATTGGGTGTGCATTCAGGCAATTTAAGAATGTGCTTTATAAAGTAACGCTGAAATTTTCCATTTCCTCGAACCAAGAGAATCCGCATACTTGAGCACCGTAAGTTTGTATTGATCTGCAAGCTGCCTGGAAGAGTTTCCATTTAACTTTTAGAGATACCTCTTTTTTCGAAAAAAAAAGTCTTTCCAAGTGGCATTGGTACTACCTCTGGCTGCAGATTTTCTACTGTTGATAAGCTTTACGAAGGACATTCCGGGCGTTAATAATACTCTCAGGTATTTGTATTCTGAAGTAACTTTCACTTCTACCCCCTTATTATATATTTCCATTTTTCTGTCACAGGAAGGTTTTCACTTTTTCTAAATTGTTCGCTCTGTTGATGATTGATATGCTTATGACATCAGGTGGATCGGGAAAAAAATACTGTGAATCAGAAGCGAAGACAAAAAATACATGACAGCATCAAATCTCCCCAGTTATTCTGGACACCACCCCTGGAGCTAATGTGTGAAACCTAATACACCTGAGTTTCAAACCACTACACCAATCTCTTTCTCTCTCTCTCTATCTTCCTTTCAACGCCCGCACTGTGTATAAACATTTAAAGGGTATTCATAACCCCTTGAGTGCGGGTAAATTATAAAAAAAAAAAAAAAAAAAAAAAAAAAAAATACCATAATCTCAGACTTGCTGAGATTTACCTCCATTCCCCACTGGTTGCAGTACCTTTCTAACTGGTTCATCATCATTTGTTGGACCTTAAGATCATCTGCCAGTATAACAATATCGTCTGCATACTATATAGGCCTTATATTGAAATCATCTACACATATGAACTCATCCTAGATGGTCATGGAAATCGTTCAAATATATCGCGAAGAGCAGAGTAGTAAACATCCTTTTTTCATGCCCATGTGTGTTTCAAAATATTCAGACAGTTCATTTTCGGTCCAAACCGCAGACTTCGAATTGTTGTAAATTTGTTCCGGGAAGTTACTCGTAACTATTTTTGACGCGACAGCCATATGATCTAGTTTGTATACCACACGTTTTCTCGAAACTTTGTCAAATGCTGCTTTGAAATCTACGAATAAAACAAATACTTTTTTTTTTTTTGCGAACTTAAACTGGACTATTGTTGTAAAGTTGTATCTATATATGTATATTAGGGACGTGCCGTGATGTTCTCAGCAGGGTGTTCTACACTTTTTTTTTAGGCAATAACGTCTGTACGTAACTTCAATACATTTAGTTTTTTACACAAAAGTTTCCCAACCTCATCATAGAAACTGATCTTGTTTTTATTTTCTTAAGTAATGTTTTTATCTATGGAAATCCTATAATCTTTCTTCAAGCGTGCGTCGTGTTTCTAGAATAAGATTTTATTTGCTTAAGTGCAGAAAACAATCTTTCAACTGAATTGCTTGTTGTTGGTATTGATAGCATTAAAGAGTTCAGTTTAAAACTTTTTGAGAACGTATCTTTTAAATTTATATTCTGAAGGAATCCAAGTATGCATGTCTTTTACGAAAATGCTTTGGAGTTGCGCACATATAACTCATTCTTAAGCTTAACGAATAAAAAAAAACAACCATATTAATTTTTTTGGCTTTCGAAAGCTTTTTAGCTCATTTACCGCTAAACCCATTTTCGCGGCTTCCGCCTCAATACTCACGAACGCTCCACTGACATCACGCTGCGTTCTTCCGATTATGTCAATATCGTCGGCGTATGCGAGTAATTGGACGGACTTTTGAAAGATTGTGCCTCTGGTGTTGGCGCGTGAGTTTTGCACAATTCTTTCAAGAACGATGTTAAAGAAGTCGCATGACAGCGCGTCGCCTTGTCTAAATCCTTTTTTGACATCGAAGGTCTCGGTAAAGTCTTTACCGACCTTGATGGAGCAACGTGCATTCTCCATCGTCATCCTGCACAAACGGACGAGTTTGGCAGGGATGCCAAAACTAGACATTACTCTATATAGCTCGTCTCTATAAATGCTGTCATACGCGGCCTTGAAATCGATGAAAAGGTGGTGTGTATCGATTTGAAGTTCCTGGGTTTTTTCCAAGATCTGCCGCAATGTGAATATTTGGTCGATGGTGGACTTTCCTGGAGTAAAACCACAATGATATGGACCGATCAGGTTGTTGACGAACGGTTTCAGGCGTTCACATAATACGGCAGATAAGATTTTATATGCGATGTTAAGAAGACTGATGCCTCTGTAGTTGGCGCAGTTCAGAGGGTCTCCTTTTTTGAGGATCGGGCAAACAATACTGAGGTTCCATTCATCGGGCATACTTTCACCCGACCATATTTTACAGATGAGTTGGTGCATGCTCCTTACCAAGTCATCCCCGGCTGCTTTGAATAGCTCGGCATTCAGGCCATCAGCTCCAGCAGCTTTATTGGGTTTCAGCTTAGATATCGCTATCTTAACCTCACCCAGGTCGGGGGGACGGAAATGTTGGTTATCATCGTCCAGCTTGAATGGTTCGTTCTGCCTGACAGCGGAATTTTGGTCTTCGTCGCCGTTATACAGTCTGCAGAAATGGCTCTTCCATATCCTCAGCATCGACTGCGTTTCCACTACGATGTTCCCTTGATCGTCCTTGCAGGCTTCAGTTCGGGCCTTGTAGCCTTCGCAGGTCCTTTTTACCCTTTGGTAAAACTTCCGAACCTCATTCCTGCAGTAGCATCTCTCTAATTCCTCGATCGCGCGCTTCTCATGCTCTTTCTTTTTCCTCCTGAGAAGCCGGTGTTCGTCTCTCCTCTTCTGCTCGTAGAGCTCACGAGCAGCTCCAGTCCTTCTATGCAGCGCCGCTTTGTATGCTTTTTTGATTCCACAATCCCAACAATTTTAAATCCGTCAGGGACTTGAATCTTACATCCATTTGTGTTGACAAAGTATCAATAATTTCAAAATATCAAAATATACTCGCCTGTATCGCAACTCAAAACCTGTTAAATCCTCGCCTCGTTTTGGATTTGGATTGACAACATTTTCAGCAGAATTGCATTAATTTTGAAACTGCGATTGTAAAATTTACATTTTTGTTACTTCAATTTTCTTACAGCTATATTGAATGTCGAATGATTTTGTTTGTAATAATTTAAACAATACATCGGTAGGTAAATGAAAATACATACATACATACATGTGCCATTAAATGTGTTAAACAAAAAAATGTGTTGAACGTATGTATTAAGAAATTGTAAATCCTCCTGCTTCGGCACCCCACGTAATTGCATCATCAATCATTTCTTCAAATAATATGGTCCAATCATAAGTATGAACCATATTAACAAGTCG
Source organism: Blera fallax (assembly GCA_946965025.1). Lineage (NCBI taxonomy): Eukaryota > Metazoa > Arthropoda > Insecta > Diptera > Syrphidae > Blera > Blera fallax. Next base: position 21,182,210 of record OX337248.1, on the reverse strand, counting down.
AGATGAAACTAATCTCGTGGGGACGACTGTTGGGAGTCTGCGCTTAACAATTTGTTCAAAAAAAAAATTCTCTTAGTTGATTGGAAAAAAGGGACGATAGTCTCCACAAACTAATAATAATTATATATGAAGGAAATTCGCGAAAGGTTTAAAATGTAAGCCTTACAGCGTGGGAAAATTACATTTGCTTTCTAACCCTGGCTTGTGTTCCATTTAAATCACTGGACATACATACATACATAATTGCTGCACTATTGTAAGTTCGAGCTACTAACTTTCCACTCCAATTTTAAGATTTGATTAAATCTACCAATTTAATGAATAGTGTTGTGTTGCTGTTTTTCTTTTCTTTTTTTATAATTTACCCGCACTCAAGGGGTTATGAATACCCTTTTAATGTTTATACACAGTGCGGGCGGTGAAAGGAAGATAGAGAGAGAGAGAAAGAAAGAGATTGATGTAGTGGTTTGAAACTCAGGTGTATTAGGTTTCACACATTAGCTCCAGGGGTGGTGTCCAGATAACTGGGGAGATTGTTTGTTGTCATTTATTTGTTTTACCTTCGCTTCTGATTCACAGTATTTTTTTCCCGATTCACCTGATGTCATGAGTATATCAATTATCAACAGAGCGATCAATTTCTCCAGCCATATGACAAACCTACTGCCAGTGCTATGCCTTCGCAGTAGTGTTGCCACAAACTTTCGCAATTGATCGGACTGCCTCTTATCATATAATGGTTGCTGACATCAGGGATTGAACTGTGAACCATCAGCTCGACAAACGATGACGCTACCACTACACCATTGCCACCTTCGGTTCAGTCAAAATGAGGTTCTAGGTTCTGCATATACAGAGCACATCGAACAATAACCAGCCTCTCTCAAAAATATTCCACTCACCCGGAGAGGTGGAATATTTATATTCCACTTCAATATTTTCTTATTCCACTTGGTAAATACACCTTAATAAAAAACAAATAAAGGTTTATTTTGTACAAAACGTAAAACACGATAAACCAAATATGGGTATTACACCAATAAAAAAAAATATTCCACAAATGGAATATTTTATTCCACTATGGTCACACCGACAATAAGAGAATCGAACAAAATGCAACCAAAGAAACTTTTTTCATTCTCATTCTCACAGGTAACTGATGTGCGCCATGGTCTGGAAAACCCAAATTCATGTATTTTTACAGGTGGTTGTTGAGACTTTGAATGTGGTAGAATTTTTTTTATATGGAGATTTCCTTTGGGTTGGTGCTCTAGTAACTGGAGAACAACTTGGCGAATCGACGTCAAACTGAATTGTTTGTAACACTTTGGTGTGGATAAGTTGCGCGCGCGCGGCGGTTTCAAATTTGTGTGCTCCGAAAAAAGGAGAACATTATAGCTTTGTTTTTTTTATTTGTGAAAAATGTCAGATCAAAGGTAGAACAGAAAAATACAGCCATATGTTAGTTGTCAAAAATGACAACTTAATTTTCGATTGTTGGATAATTATTTGAATTTACAAAATTAGTATAAATTGTGAAATAAAAACAATAAAATAATGGAACTTAATTTGTTGGAACAAATGGTATTAGACGCGATGGATTCAGAAAGTGACAACTTTTCACTTCGAGGACAAAACAATTAATTTGCAATCACAGCTGATTTTGACGTTTCTCACAAATCTGTTCTACCTCAAAAGTAAGTGCAGAAATTCTGCTCAGGGCAGAGTTCAGGCAGAGTCATTGAACCAAAAGCGAACATGAGCTGGACAGAAATTTTTCTCATTGAACACGAAAACCTGTAATTTACATGTACTGGGCTGAGCTGGACAGCCTCATTGAACAAGGCTTTTGTTCAACTTCAATTTGTGTTCGGTGGTAGTTTTGGGGTTGCGATTGTGACTGTGGTGTTTGGTTGATTTGGCTATGCTATGACGGTGCGGCGCAACAGAGTGAACAGAAATGGATGTTGAAGCAGTATTTTTGATTGAGCATTTTTGATTTGCAACTCGATTGAATATTATATTAGTATACAAATCAATTTTGTATTAAGACGGATTTTGTTGGGGTGTGCGGAGAACACCTGCGCACCTTAGAATAAACGTCACTGATGTATATGTACATATTATCTACTGTTGAATAATTTCTTCACAAACCGGCTTGATATTCTTTTAATTTCTTGTGTTTTTTAACTGCTGATAGTTTGCATTCACAAAACTCCTAAAGATTTTAGCTATGCAATTTACATATGGAATGATATGCCTCTGTAATTGCATCGTTGTTTGGCGCGATTCTTTTCTATAAATTGGAAAAACGATACTTGATGTATGAAACAGTATTATACGCGCTTCTTTCATTTAGCATTCTATTATATATGTACTTCGGCTAGCTTTTATAAAATTACCCCAGGCCTTAATGAAAAATTCATGAGCTTCTATCCTCTCCTGGTGCCTTATTTAATTTTACTTTGTTAATTAGTTAGTCTTCTGCCTCGCTATTAAATTTAAGTTGATATCCAAATTACTTTGCTGATCTTGTTCTTGGTACTTAGTACAATGAGGTAGTTGCGTCTGAGTGCTCCAGTGGAATTTTCCCTACCTCGACAAAAAATAGTGCTCTGTGAACCAATATTGGAAAATTTAACTTCTGACACAGTTGCCTTACTCTTATTAGGTCTCAGATGTGACATGAGGCTTCGAATCATTGATTTCACTCACCTCAAAAATTGTGTAACAAAAAAAAAATGTAATTGCATTATTATTATTTGTACTAACTAAATATGTTAATTTTTTTGAATTCACTTGATTTAAAAGCTTCTTTTGATATTAAAAAATTGTCATGAATGTGTTTAATCTGCTACATCTAATAGGACCATGTAGCTGTGAATGGAAAACTACATCATTACGCGATCCAAAATCCAATTAAGACTATGGATGAAGATTTTAACCAAGTTTAAGTGAATAATAGAGCAAGTACCTTTCAAAAGATTAGTTTTAAAAACTAACCAAATGTTTCCGATTGCAAAACGTTCACTTGATCTTACCGTTTCAAGTCAAAACTTATACTTTTTGCTTCGTGTTTTTTCATCTGTCTGACCTTTACCTAATTTCCCCATGCTAAACTATTGAACCATCAAGTAGTTTTTCTTTTTACAAAATCGTCCATGTTTTCAAAATATACCTAGGAAGGATCGCGCCACCACTTTGAGTAAGGTAACTTTAATATATAGCCTGATTTTTAACATAGTCAATTACGGTAAATTAGTTAAAGTATCGATATTCGATTTTTTGGAGAAAAATGTAAAATATGAAGCTCGAAAAAAATTTAGTTTTCATGAAACCAATACTTAGCCTTCCAGTTAAAATCGCTCTCTCAAATGTATATACATACATATATTACACTCATGCAAGAAACGTACTCTGCTAGAGATCGTTGTACAGTTGAAAATAAAAATGTAACTATTTAAAATCTTATCGGATAAAAATATACTTTGAGGTGGTCTTTTTAATAAAGTTGATGCAAATTAGTTTAATCTTCTCGTTGCATACTTGCAGGAGTTAGTGGCGGCGCATTTTATTTCTTCTCCAACTGCAGCTGTATTTATACTATTCCTTCTGAACTCATCAGATTTTTTTTCAATTTATGCGACGTTGCGATATTCAATATGCTTTAACTGCATATCTAAAGAAAACTATGTACAATCAACCATCGTATAGCGCGGTCCTTGCACAACGTGAATTCGATATAATGCGATTTACAAATTGCGGCAAACCCTCCTATAGCGCGGTATTTTTACAACGCGGTCTCGCTATAACGCGATTTTCGGTGTATGATGTATATGTACCTATCGCATTCCTGTGTTTCGGGGAATTACCTTTTAACACATTTATGTACGCGTTCCGTCTGGTAGGTACATACTACGTGTTTAGTGGGAATATTCTGCTTAAAACCATTTTTAGTTTGATATGAATAGTTAACTGTTTTTGTACATTTATTCAAAACCAAATATTTCCAGTCTTTCAGATTAGGTAGGTAGGTAGGTAGGGGGGGGTGACTGCATCAGCAAGGGTGCAGTCTCACTCGGGTCTCGACGGATCCATTGTGTTCCCCCGGTGTGGGATACCTGTAAGTAAAAGAAGGAGAAATAAGCAGTGGGTTAGCTGTTTAGTTAGTAGCAGGGGTGGCCCTCCTGAACCAGCCCGATTTCATGATGAGTTTTGCATAGGTCGGTGGTGCTGATTCTCATTTTCCTGAGATGGGCCGCCATTGAATTGTGGCCAGTAAGGATTCCAACGAGGAGTGACAGCTGTGGTCTGTTTAATGATAGCAGTTCTTTGGTCCTCTTTTTTTCAAATTGGGTCCAGAGTTTTCTAGAGACTCGGCATGCATTGATGGTGTTCCACCTTGCGTTGGCCTTATTTAAGAAGTCTGTAGAAATTTTGGACATGAGGAGATTGATGGGCATTAGTACAGAGTTGTCTGCGTGTAGGTCATCTGATTCTGAGCCTTTCCTGGCCAGTTCGTCGGCCATCTCGTTCCCGTTCCCATTCAGATTAAACAACGCAGCTGTGAGGAAAGGTATAAAACTGTTCCAACAATTTTAAAAGGCATTTGCAACGCTCTCTAGTTTCGTATTTTGAAGTCAGAAAGGAGTTGCAGAGAAGTGTTCAACAAGCTCTTATACAGGATTTCTTTAAAAATTAATAAGCATGAATTAAATTTGCAATAAAGATGAAATTTTTCTTCTTTCAATTGTTAACACAATTGTTTTTATCATTGGTGTAACCTTTTGTATTAAAACTATAGTAAAATTAGTTTTCTAAAACCAGTGTAACAAATATTTATGTTTTTTTTTGTGGAGAACATAACTCCAATTTTAGTATGTGGCCCAAGTACCGTTTTACGCGATTTTGTATAGCGCGCTGTTTCTTGAGAATCTAACTACCGCGTTGTACGAGGGTTGACTGTATTTGATTTAAACCCAACATTACAAAATTATTGGTTTCCCCACATTTTCAAGTATGGGATAATTTCTGTCGAACAATAAAATAGTATGTGTAGTCGTTTATTATAAAAACCAATTTGATTATAAACCTCATTTTTAAGTCGTATCGAATATCGAAACCAGTTAAAGCTGTTTTGTTTTCTGATAGATTGATGATACGTTCTGCAATAGTGATGCTAAAACTCATGAAAGTGTATTTCATCACAAAGATATGTTTTCAGAATAATTTATAACTTACCGTTATTTAACATTGTACATATATATTTTTTTTTTTTTTCAGATGGGCCAGCACATTTTGCCATAAAATTTCCAACCTCCTCGGTTTAAGATGGGAACTGCGTGGAAAAGAAATCTTAGAAAAGGATCAGGCGTGTATTATCGTGGCTAACCACCAAAGTTCACTTGATGTGTTAGGTAACACATCACATATTACGCACAATGTGTAAAGAATTACAAATAATGTACTTTCTTTATTTTTGTTTTAAGGGATGTTTGACATCTGGCCAGTGATGAACAAATGCACTGTTGTCGCAAAAAGAGAGTTATTTTACGCGTGGCCTTTTGGCCTAGCTGCATGGTTAGCTGGACTCATTTTCATCGATCGAGTTCGATCAGAAAAAGCTCGGGAAACACTAAATGAAGTAAATCGCAAGATAAAGAAACAGAATATTAAATTATGGGTATATCCTGAGGGCACACGTCGTAATACCGGTGAAATCCATTCGTTTAAGAAAGGAGCTTTCCACATGGCTGTTGACGAACAAATTCCAATAATGCCCATTGTTTTTAGTTCCTATTGCACATTCCTTAACGATAAGAAAAAAATATTAAATGCAGGGCATATAATAATATCCACATTGTCACCAATTTCCACAAAAGGCATGACTAAAGATGATATTCCAGAATTGATGGATATGGTCCACAAACAAATGTCAGATACATACAAACAAACGTCCATGGAGGTGCTCTCACGGTATAAATCGACCAAAGATCAAAATCGCAATTTAAAGGAGACACAATTGCAAACTGATGTTATTAAGCTGGATGATGGCTACCGCCAAAAAGAAATCACAAGCGGCTTTCGCGGTTTGATGAGGGCGAATTGAACTTCCGATCACAGTGGAACCCGTTTATCAATTCTTCTGACTTTTTTTTAATGTATATATATGAATGTATGTATTTATATGTATATTTTCCATTTTAATTTAGTTCAGTCCTTTAAAAACAGAAGGAGAATAGTGATAAAAATAATGACTGCACGTGTATAGGAGTATTGGAGCTTAAAAAAAAAAACCAAAAACATTGTGGTGCGTAAATTTATTGAAAAATAATGAGACTTCGGATGTTAGTCAAAAAGCATACAGTATATTCCAATTTAGTTTGATTTTCCGAACTATACAGTAGTAGCCCCTCTTACAGAATTACTTTAAAAGTGACTTCCGTTTGAAAGTCTTCTCATAAAAGCCCGTATTTGGTATACCTCTTTCCATTCATTTAAAATTGACAATGGTTCTGCTTTAGAGAAAGGTATTAATAATCTGAGTGACAAATTTGGTTCACTCGTTTTGTGATAGGGACATATGTGTGTATGTATTTGAAAAAGAAAAAGGGTATAAATATTTTTGGTAAATATTCAAATTGTGCAACTTATTTCCATCTATAAGTATGTATATTTATTAAAAAAACATTTGTGTAAATTTTAGTATGTTATTTTCGTTAATTACTCTAGTATTCGGTTTTTTATTTATATTTATTAATGTATACAATCCACTTTATAATGCATAATAAAAGTTAAACAAAACTTTAAATTAGTTGTACGAAAAAATGCTTTTTCTTCTTTTAAAATGTCTAATTATTTTTATTTGTGGCATTTTATCGTATAAGGTACGCTTAAATTCAAGTTCAAGTTGAATTATATAGTGTTCCGAGAGTCGATATACTCCATTGAGCACATTTTTCTACAATTTGATTTGTCGTTCACATGTACATATATACAAACTATGTACATATCGAAAAGGCAAAGGAATTGAAGAAAGTAAAGAATATGTACATATATGTACATGCATATTTAATTTCAGTTTAAAATCTCGGCAACTCTATTCCTTTGACAAATTGAGTACATTTTCATAGATTCATTTTTGCTTAATGTGTAAGACAAACAAAACAAAAGTTTTTCGTGTCGTAACGGCGGTCGGTTGGTTTTATTTGGAAAAATGGAAATTGGGATTATTCTTTGACTCTGGGGCCGACTTACCGCAGTCGATAAGAAGTGAGTGAGTAGGACTCGTGATCGAATGATCGAGTAACCTCACTGGGATGATGGCACTCGAAAGCTCACGTATCGAATGAAAATAAAATTGTACTAGAGAAGTTGTACTACAACTCACAAAGTGACATTTCTCCGGTTGATAAAAAAGATAGAAAAATATTATTTGCAGTGAAACTGAAGTAAACAATGGATCTATTTGTTTATTTGTCCTCGGATTCCAATGATGATTATCGCGACCGCGTTGAGCGTCGGCGCCCCCTCTTTATGCAGGGGTTAATTTGCCGTCTTTGCAGACGGTGTTGATGTGACTGTGCTATGAGACACTTGGTTTGCGGCTCCGAATCGAAATCCGAAATCGGCCAAAATATTTTTTGCAACAAATTGATATTATTTTGATTGAACCTTAATTAAAAAAATTAACTTTATGTTAGTAAACTCCCTTAAAAAAAAAATTAGAAAACAAAAATACTCACATCTTTGTTGCTTCGCTCGATAGCTCGACAGCACAATAGTGATCGAGTGAAATGACGCACTATAACGTGTGCTGTCATCTCAAATTTCGATAGTGAATGCTCGATCACGAGAGCGGTAATGCCGAATCCTCACATTTACTCGTTACTCGTTATCGACTGCGGTAATTCGGCCCCTGAATTTGTATTTAAACCAAACAATACCACTTGACAAATGACCCATTCTTTAAAGTCGCATTAGGCGAAATAGGTCGCCTAAAGTGATGCTAAAATTGAGAATGCACCTAAGTAGATTGTTTCAAGTTCTAACTAACTGCTGTAAGAAGATATTTCTTCAATGTGTGATAAAAACTATATAAATTCTAAATTTTAATTTATTAAAAGAAAAACTGGGATAAGGGATTTATTCCGGACACTGGGGGACACAAGTATCGCTCCCAATATCTCAGAAATTGTAAAGGTGGAGGGAAAAGAAGTGATTTTACAGCATTTTGGGGTGCTCCTTTTATACGAAATTCCTTGGAGCTTTCGGAACAAATTTAAATTTTAGAGCTTTGAATCGTTATAAAAACAGATGATTATTATAGAGCTTTTGACCCGTTAAAACATATGGGTTTTATTTATTGCGCTCACAAATATGCAATGGAATTATAAAAATAAATAAATATATATATTTGCCAGAAGATGGCGATGTTACAGCCTCCCCCTCTGGCGCTGTGATCGTCTCGATACGGCGGCAGTTCCGGTTGAAGCATCTTGGGCTGGTGGCCTTCCTCTTCGTCGGATAGCACGGATGGGTTGCTCTTCGTTTGTAGTGTGAACACATGGCATCAGGTCAGAAGTGTGGTAAACGCCTATTATTGTACCATCTCCGCTGGATACCTCGTAAGATGATGTACCTTTCCTTTGAAGTATGTTATAAGGGCCATCGCGTCGTGGAGCAAACTTGGTTGTGTACTTCTTAGCGGTACTGCTTTGGGTATGTGTGGTCACCCACACTTTGTCTCCAGGTTGGTATTCAGGATGTGGTCGTCTTCGCTTGTCGCTATGTTGGTTAGCACGAATTTTCTGTGCTTGTGTAGTTTCCTTCGCTAGTTCTATCGCTTGCGCGAGCGAAATTAATTTTGGAGTAATTTCGGAGATGAAATTTTCTTGTTGTATGATGGTTCGAAGATCATACTCCAAATCCACAGGTGTTCGCAGTTCCCGTCCAAATGTGAGATAAGCTGCACTGTATCCCGTATTTTGACAAAGGGCAGTATTCATTGCGAACCTTATAGAAGATAATTTTTCATCCCAGCTAGTGTGATCAGTTCCGGACAAAATGGCGAGCTGAGTCTTCAAGTCCCGATTTTTGCGTTCAACAGGGTTAGCCTGTGGATGGTAGACTGGTGTTAAATTTTGTTTTATCCCGAGGACGTAAGTAATGTGTTGGGTAATGGAGGACACAAACTGGGTTCCATTGTCACTGATAATGCGTCGTGGGAGCCCGTATCGCAGAAATACCTCATCTATTAATACATTACAACATCTCTCGGCAGTGCCTTCTTTTAAGGCAAATAGCTCAACCCAGCGGCTCGCGGTGTCCTCGATGATGAATATCCATTTATTACCTTGCTTGGATTCTGGTAAAGGTCCAAATAAATCAATTGCCAATACTTCAAATCTTTGTCCAGTGACTGTAGTCTGCAGAAGTCCAGCTGGTTTTAGGTTGCTTGCCTTATATCGTTGACATGCCAAACAAGCGCTGACGTGTTGTTTAATTTCATGTCGCATGCCGGGCCAGTAAAAGCGAGATGCTATTCGTGAGATTGTTCGTTCCACACCATAATGGCCAGCAGTAGGAGCATCATGATAGGCATTCAGTATTGATGGCCTTTCTTTTGTGGGTATTACTAGTTGCGCATCATCTGTATCTTCGCCAGAATAGCGGTATAGAACACCATTGTTTAAAATATAGCCTTTTGATGTCCAGCGAGCGAAGCATTCATTGTCATCTTTGGATTCAAAACTCTCGATGATGCGTTTAAGATCAGGATCCCGCAGTTGTTCATCACGCACCTCCTTACTGCCTTTGTTGGGTAGATCTATGTGTGTGCTATTTACTTCGCATGTGACGGTTTCCTTACATGGTGGTCTAGATAAGGCATCAGCTACAACATTAGTTTTCCCTGGGGTGTAAGCAATTTTAATATTGTATGGTTGTAATGCTAGTGCCCAACGTGCCAATCGTCCAGTTGGTGATTTAAGCGTCATTAACCATTTAAGTGGCTGGTGGTCAGTGAGAAGTTTAATTTCCGTACCTTCTATGTATCCTCGGAATTTGGATACTGCCCAAACAATTGCAAGTGCTTCCTTCTCTGTCGTGGAGTAGTTTTGCTCAGCTGAGGTTAAGAGTCTGCTCGCATATTCAATTGGATGCTCGTCGGGACCCTCCCCCTGGACTAAAACACCGCCTATAGCATAATTGCTGGCATCTGTTTTTAGGATGAACGGCCTGGATTCATCTGCTTGTTGTAAAATTGGGGTGGTAGTCAATAATTCCTTTAGCTTATTGAAAGAAGATTGTTGTTCTTCTTTCCATTGCCACTCAGCATTCTTCTTGGTCAAGTTGGATAATGGTTTGGATACGTCAGCAAATCCAGGAATGAAACGTCTATACCACGAGCAGGCTTGCAAGAATGATGTAACCTCTTTTGCGTTGCTTGGTTCTATGCGGCTGGTAATGGCATTAATTTTTTCCGGGTTGGCTTTGATGCCCTCCTTCGTGATCAAGTGCCCAAGGTAGGTTACTTCTTTGCAGCAGAAATGGCATTTATTTCGGTTAATTCGTAATCCAAATTCTCGTAACCGTTGCAATACTGCACCAATGTCCCTCAGATGATCTTCAAAGGTCTCGGAGCAAACAATAAGATCGTCGATATATGCTAGTACTAGTATGTTACTCAGTGATGAACGTAAACGATCCATTAAACGCTGAAATGTTGCTGGAGCGTTCTTGAGTCCAAAAGGCATCCTCTTGAAGCGATAGGTCCCCATTGGCGTAATGAAAGCTGTCTTATCCATGTCTTCCTCACATACTTTGATTTGCCAATAGCCTGTCTGTAAATCCAGCGTAGACATATAAGCTGTACTCTTTGCGGCATGCAGTAGATCGTCGATGCGCGGTAGAGGGTATGCGTCTGAAGTAGTGATGGCATTGATTTGCCTATAGTCAACACAAATTCTGGTTCCTCCGTCCTTCTTTGGGACCATTACTACCGGAGAAGCCCATGGACTATCGCACTCTTCAATTACATCGGCTTCTAGCATTTTCTTGATCTCCTGGTACAGCTGTAGTCTTCGCATCGGCGAAAGTCTATAAGGAGGTGTGGCGATCGGTAGATGTCTTCCAGTATTTATGTGATGTTCTACATAAGGGGTTCCAGGGCCCGTTTCACAAAATAGATCTGCATAGCTTATCAATAACGAGTCTAGCTGCTGCTTTTGTTGAATGGATATTTCTGCAGCCTCGTTAGAACGGAGTGCAATCTCGATGCTAAATATATCCAGTCTTTCGTAGTTGATCTTCTTTGGATGATTGACCTTATTTTCTCGCTTGGTACGCTTGCGCTTGGGCGTTTCCATCACTGTTGGTATAGAGTCTCGAAATATGTTCTGTATACTACGGGGTGAGTAAGTACAACATCGGTCGTCGGCATCATCAGATTTTGTTGACTGGGTTGCTAGTCTCGCCTTTGGTGTTAATTGCAGAGGTGAAATTGCTTGCACACGGTTTCTATTAGCCTCTCTCAGAGCCATATGAAATAGCTCGTTTTCGGTGACATATGGTTTAGAATGCTCAGGTCCGTACAGTTCACTTTCCATAAAATCTGTAGTGTCACTTGCCCTTGGTGTCGACTGTAGTGGTGAAATCGCTTGAATATAATTGACCTTTGCCTCTAGTAAAGCCATTTGGAAGAGCTTGTCATCAGGGGATTCAGCAATGTTCATCTTACTAATCTTACTGTACTCAAATTTCATATGAGGGGCGTCTGCAAAGTACCATGTCCTCTGAGCAAGATCGAGGATGATGCCTGACTGCTCCAAGAAGTCGATTCCGATTAACGTCCTATTATCTGTAGCACCTTCAAGCACTATGAATCGGATAGGAAGCCTTCGGTTACCCAGCTTGACCATTGTTATTGTTGACTGCACAATCTGCTCTCGAAGACATCCATCTGCTAGAGTTACATCTGCTCGTATAGGCGTGAATAGGCATCCCTGCTTAACAAGGTGCGCATGTAAAGTCGAGCTGGCTACGCTTGTTCGGGCCGCCGTATCCATATGAGCCACTCCCGTAACTCCATTCACTTCTATTATTACAGAAGGAACCTCTCTTCCGACAGATGTGTCAACTGCATGGAAGGCTATATTCGATGGACTGCTTTCTTTATTTTTGCTGCACTTTGGACAATTGCTGCGAAAGTAACCAGGAGCTCCGCAACCATAGCACGATAAGGTTCGAGACGGTTGTGCTTCCTGAGTCTCAACTTTTGTTTGAGAATCTTTCGTCTTCTTTCGGCATTCGTCTGCTTTGTGCCCATAACGCTTGCAGTATCTGCATCTAATGCGTTTGTCGAGATGCTTTCCTTGACTCTCGTTAAACTGTTCATGCTTTTCTTTCTCTTCGGCTGCATGTTCCACATTCCTGGCTTTTTGAACCAATTCTTGGAAAGTTTTCACGTCTTCTCGTGCTACCCTATTCCTAATTTTAAGGTTAAGTAGACCATATACGAGATCGATCATTCCCTCTTCTTGATATCTGCCTTTAGGCAACTTGGAGAGCAATGCTTTTTTCTTGCATATAAACTCGTCCGTTGGTATATCATCACCCTGTTTTTCTTCGAAAATCTCCATGTAGACTCTGTATGTGGGCTTTTCAGGACAGAAGGTGTCTCGCATAAGTTTGCACACCTGGTCCCATGAAAGAGAGTTATTCTTTTCTCCTTCCCACCAGATAGATGCATAATCTACTAGAAGAAGTGGCAGTCCCTTTATGGCGTCTTCATCAGAAATGTTTTCTACATCCTTGTAGGTCAGGACGGTTGCTAGGAACTCTTCAACTTTATCGCGGCTTCGTTCTCCGTGAAAGCGTGCGGAACATCGGCTAAGGCTTCCCTTGTTGGCTGCTACAGTGTTTTGCTGCATAGCGGCAAGGAGCTGCTGGAACTGTTCGCTGCTCAGGTGAAGGTCCGTCGGGTTTGTTGACATCTTCGGTTGAATGGACTTCTTCTTCTGCGATGATGGTAATGGCTGTGGTTTCGGCCTCAAGTTGTGCGCCAGTGTAAGAAGATATTTCTTCAATGTGTGATAAAAACTATATAAATTCTAAATTTTAATTTATTAAAAGAAAAACTGGGATAAGGGATTTATTCCGGACACTGGGGGACACAAGTATCGCTCCCAATATCTCAGAAATTGTAAAGGTGGAGGGAAAAGAAGTGATTTTACAGCATTTTGGGGTGCTCCTTTTATACGAAATTCCTTGGAGCTTTCGGAACAAATTTAAATTTTAGAGCTTTGAATCGTTATAAAAACAGATGATTATTATAGAGCTTTTGACCCGTTAAAACATATGGGTTTTATTTATTGCGCTCACAAATATGCAATGGAATTATAAAAATAAATAAATATATATATATGCCAGATGGCGATGTTACACTGCCAATATAAATTTGTATACTGTTATTGAGGGTATGCATACTTTTAGGTGTCTATCCCTTTTCTGCTATTGCATACATACAGGTGCTTGCAATTTATCATTTTGCAAGTAAGTATATACAACAGAATTGTTTAAGCCTTATTTTTCACTTGTTTATTTTCAGTCTCATTTTCTTAAGGAAAATTTACTTAACAGCTTGAAAAAATGCATCGAACTCACGTTTTGCTCTGGATACATCTTAAAAAATTTTGAGAACTGGCACAGTTTTGAAAAAAGTTTGAATACAATTTCAAGCATTTACTAATTGACCGGCGGTTGGAAAGTTGAAAAACTACGATGCTTGTTTTTAGTTTTTTTCAAAATTATAAATACACCCATATCCAATTCATAATTGCTAAAGTACTTATCTCATGTTTTTATTTGACAAAAAATGCAATATATGCACAGATACTTGGAAATGTTTATAATCTAAAAACTCAACTCCTGGTTTATATAATTTTACATTTCCCTTTATGATCATTCTGACCAACGTGTAGGTGAGACAATTATGTGTACACATGTACATACGTACATATGTACATACATATATGGTAGTTTTGTATCTCATACATACATATATCAAAAAGGTGAACAAAATAATCCAAATCATACTATCCTTCTCAATTGAGACCTATGCACTTCCTTCTGAAAAAAAATCTGTTTTCTGTCAAGCTGCTCTTAAAGTACTTGATTCAACTTTAAAGCTTAATTCATTTAAGACTGTGGTCTACTGAATTCCACTAAGAGTAGCGCAAACGACTGACTAGCTTCCACTTAAAAAAAAAAAAAAAACAAATTCAATACTGTTGTATTTGCCTGATTGACTTATTCCGCATGGACGCAATTACAGTAGACATAGTATATGACTGCAGTGATACGCGGGTATGCACTATGAAACCCCATATATTTAATCACCTCAGCATTAATGCCCGAAAGTGACAAACAATGACTGCATGTAAAACAATCATGAACTGTAAGGACGAAACTCTATGGTTCTTTATTTATACACATACATATTGCTTAAATGTAAAAAAAAATCAAAATTTTTCAGATTTTAATCTTAACCAAAAAAGATAGGCTCAACGAAGTACACTTGAAATAGTCAAGTAAATCTTAAGGGCTATACATATACAGAAAAATCGTCATTTTTTGAAACCTATTTGTAAAGTGAATTTCCTGAAAATAATCCATACAGTTACGTGCTATTAGATTTAAAAGGCATAAATTCAATTACCTCGTCCAAAACTTCCTTTTAGAAGTCTACCTCTTCCAAAACTCGTGAGTGAGCTTACATCATCTGAATCATTAAGATCATTCATTCTATTATCGATTTCAGACACGTCAATTTTAAAATGTGATTCATCTGGCTGAGGGGGAACTCTACGCGAACGTCCAGTCCAGTGATTAACTTCGGATTCATCATCCTTGTCCAAGTAGAAATTAAATTCTTTCGGCGGTTGTGTTACCTTTTTACGACTACTTCCAGCAAGATCTGGGAAATCGTCTCTATTAATTAATGTACCTTGACTGGAAACACTTGATTTCTGATCATCATAATAAACTTTGTGCTCGGACAGAGCCTTTGTAAAGCAAGTCGATTCGCTTGCTATCGATACAAATGACTCTGTGTCGCTGAATGTTGTGCTTGGAGGTTCTGTTTTTACATCAATTGGAAGATGACGTCCAGGAATACATTTAACTGCAATGTCGGAGGTCATGTATTCGGAAAATGCGTAGCACCAACGGATAACACACGATAAGGTGCAGTAATTGTTTTTGTCCCTTTTTTCGTGAAACTGAATAAAAAATAAATAAATAATTACAAATCAAAGATGATGAGTAATTTATATAATTGACTACATGTAGCATGCAGTCATGCTATATGGTGTAGCATGGTGTAAGCTGCACATATCTGGTACATATCTGGTGTAAGCTGCACGTTTATTCAAACTTCGGTTATTAATTTTGACATTAATTTTCCGTCTTCTTCGATTCCGATAACATTTTCGGAAATCATCCAAATGTCATCTTGGATCAAAATTTAATGTCAAAACAATGTATACATATACAGATGGACCTACATAAGGCGTTTTTCTTTTTTAGTTCGGAGCAGAGCCTGAGTTGTCAAAAAAAATTTCGTGTTTCTTTTTTAGCTCAGACACATCAGAGCTCTGAATTCGTTTTTCTTTTTTCGTTCAGAGCATGCTCAGAGCGCACTCTATGAGCTCAGAATAAATTGACCGAGCATTCAGAGCAAAAAGCTGAGTACGGCCATTTTTTTTATGTGACAGGAGGGAAAACAAACAAAAAAAAAAATTCAAAACAATTAAAATGCCGAACGAGGTTTGTTGTTCTGGCGTAGAAGGTAATATAATATAAAAAATAACTAACAATAGATATTCTGCTTATGTGCAAACTTTATTTTAGCGTTTAAATGGAGCAAAGGTATGATCCGTAAATTAAGCGTTCAACTGTGTTTCAAAAACAAATCGATGTGCTCGAGCTCTGTTCAGAGCTCTACTCTGAACTAAAAAAGAAAAACGCCTATAGTACATACGAGTATTCATTCTGATCATTTGGTTACATACTTCATGGGTCAATGTGTCAAAGGCTTGAAACCAGAATAGAAGGATAATCGTGAAATTTGAGTAGAACAATCATATTTTTTGCAGAGATATGGTAAGATTAGCGCTGCAAATTGTTAAACAACTTTGATAATAAACAGTCCGCTTTCAGACAGTCCGATATCTGGACTTAAGTGCAATAAAGATGGTTGAGAAGCCGATTCCTACAATGCAGTGACAGACAGAATGCACGCCATTTCATCAACATTTATTTAAGACGCGGGGCGATGCAATTTCTTCAACATCATTCTTGAAAAAATTGTACATAACGCACCTTGATAAACAGCTTCACAGATCTGACAATGTGCTGACAATTGCTGCTAATGAGCTGACAATAACAAACTATCTTACAAAGTTAAATTGTCAGTTCACACGGTTGTTAGATTCTGTCCCAATTTCTAACAATTTATTGTCAGATGGCTGGTCTGAACTGCTTTTCCTAACAACGTTGTCAGATCAAAAATTCTCAGTTCACACGGTTGGTAGATGATTGTTCACGAAAAATTGTCAGATCTATTGTTAGACTCATAGCATTTAACATAACTTTTTTCTTTCATGCTGTATTGAATTGAAAAGTCTGAAAAAGTGCAACATTTAAATTGAAATGGAACAAAAAGAAGCGACGATCTTCGCCGCGTACGTATTGGACAGTAGTGAAGACGATGATGATGACGAATCGCCACGCAAATGCCGTACTGTTTGGACGAATGATTTGGTAGCCCGCCGCCAAAAGGAGTGATTTTACGCGAAATTGCTCTTCGAATTGCAAGTTGAGGAGCCGGAATTGTATCACAATTCGACAATCTTCTTGCTTTGGGGGCTCCACATATCTAAAATAAAAAAAGTAATCAAATTCTCCTGAACGTACACCCTTCTCATTATTTATTTTCACAGTACAAAATTAAACTTTAATCAAAATAGGAGCAGTGCGCAGCAGTGAAAATACGTATTATCTGCGCGTCCAAAATATATCACTAAAATAACAACGAAAACATAATAAGCTTCGCACATCTGATAATTTCCAACGAGTCTGCAAATATCCTAAACTTCTGACAATGATACAAAAAAGTGTTCACACGATGGGTAGGTTTGACAACATTTTTCTTACAATATTGTCAGACAAAAATTGGTAGTTCACACGATTGTAAGACATTTTGGACATATTTTTCATTGGTACACCTGACAATATTGTCAGATCTGACAATCTTCTGAACATAGCTTTAGGAACTTCGCCACAAATCCATATGACTCGAGCTCAGAGATCAAACTTAAGCCAAAAAGACAAGTAATAAGACCTTCTTCCGACAACTAAAAAAACTCTGTCTATCAAGGTCCTAGATAATTCCAGTCCTTCTCTACGGATATAGCACAGAGGTATGGATCCTATCCAAAGTGGATGAGGCTGTTCTGGGTTATACATAAAGACAGATTCTTTACACTACAGCGTAATGGATCTGGATCTATTTTCTACAAAAATAGGTAAGGATTCAAATGTGAAATACATTGACTGTCTATATTGTGAAATAAAAAGTGGTTGGATCGTTTTGTTGAGATTTTGAAAAGGAACTTGGCTGTCGCCCTCATCATGCTTCTTGTTTGGGTGAGTATTGGTTCAGTACAAATTTTCGATGTTGAGATTTTTATCAAGTTTGTTATTATATTACTAATGACAGGATTTAAGAAGTTTGTCTGAGTATCTGAAGGTATAACAAACTAAATTCTAAACT
This sequence comes from Blera fallax, assembly GCA_946965025.1. NCBI lineage: Eukaryota > Metazoa > Arthropoda > Insecta > Diptera > Syrphidae > Blera > Blera fallax. Next base: position 21,164,374 of record OX337248.1, on the reverse strand, counting down.
AATACACAGATTTTCATCAAAAATCGTACTTATCGTCTGTAGGAGCACAGTTCAAGACGACTACTACTTCAGTTTTTTTTTAAGATTTACTTACATTACAAGCGATTCCAACCATATATTCAAAAATATCTCGTTCAAAATAAGCATCTGTAACGAATATTGATGCCGGCTTTTCAATTTCACCAATTTCACAAGTTGCCTCTTTTAAAGTAAAGAACAAATATTGAATAGAGTAAATCTTTAAATTTACATTGTTGGCTTCAGAGTCTGATTTAAGGAAATTCATAACCGACTCAACTATTGGCATACTATCACGATGAGTGTATAACGGCGGATATTCTCCATCATCATTTGGACGAATGAAATGCAATAAGCAGTTGTATAATTTCCCGAGATTCTCTTCTCCTAATGCATTTGGAGGCAATGGCAATTGATGAGTACTGTCTGAATGATTCTGAGCCTCATAAGTGTGTCCATAAATATTTATACCTAAATTCTAAACATTAAAAAAAAATAAATGTGAAAAAGGAACTCTAGATAATTACCTGGGTTTATATAGGAGTGATATTTATTTTTTAAGCCATCTTGTAATGAATATTCACAAATTGAGATCTCCGCAGGAATGTATACTCCTCCTTGCAGTGTTTTTGTAAAGTAGTTAACCATAACGAAGTAGTATTCCTGCGTTGCAATTGCTATTGAATAAGAAAAAAGGCATTCGATTTAATTAATGAGATACCGTCCCTTGGAAGAATTCTCCAGGTCAATTAAACAATTTAGTAAACACACGCCATTTCAATATATTTTGAGCTCAGGTGAAGTCGGCTCGTTATCATAGGAATATTAACAAACGATTTGGTCATTTAGGTTTTCCTCGAATATGTTGTGGGCAGTCGATAGTGGGTTGGATTACTGAGTGAAAGCTTCGATTCCAGATAACACCAAAAATGTTTTTCATGGTCCCACCTCTCGCGAATTTCTCTCAAGAGAGTAATAAATGTCATGAATAAGCTTCTCAAAAAAAAAAAAAAAAACAAGCTGGGCCCTGGACCGCATATAGTCTGTTGCGTCAAGTATTTGTATTTGTAATTGCCTTACCAAGGACAATTTTTGATTTTGAACATGTAAACAAACTCCTGATAACAATTCTTATTTAGGCTAAATTTGAGAAACATTTAAGCTCACGCGCCCAGAGAAGTAAAATACTGCTTTTACCAGTAGACTGTTGTAGACTACTGTAGACTGCGTTTTAATTGTCTTCAAATTTTTTTGTGAGATTTCTTGTCTATCTTTTGCTTAAATTACAGATATTTAGCCCTTTTTTGTATCCTTTCCGAAATAAGAAATTCTGATTGGAAAGTAAATTGCAAGGGAATATCAATTATGAATAACATCGTAAATGTAAAAAAATAATCTTTTATTTACTTTATTTCTAGGTGATATGTACATATGTACATGTTTATATCATCCCGGCTGGTATAACAGCTGAAGGTATCAAAGTGATCGGACTAGTTTATATAGATAACAATGCCTTTACAGCTGTATGGTATTACATGTAATGATTCATTATACCATACAGCTGGGGTCAAGAAAATAATACAATAACCGCGTTACTAGCATTTCAAGAGTAGAATTCAATGTTGTTGGTAGGCCATCCAATTGCAGAGATATCAGTCATTGTTGAATCAATGCGATGACGCTGCATGACGGATATTCCTAATAAAGTCTATGAATTAAAATATTAATTATTTAATTACTACATACATTACTCTTATTCTTCATTTGAGCCTACAAAGAAAGTTTTCTTTTACTTTGGAATTCGTTCGTGTTTTCATTTTCCTTGTATGAATATTGTATTAGGCGTTATTTTCCTGACTGCACATCCACAGCGATGTGGAACCAACTAAGAAATATTACTCATACATAAATGCTAATAACGAGTTTATGGTGCTATTTTTTTATTTTACCGAAGATGCTCATACAATTAAGCCACAGGATGTGAAGCAGCATTGCACATATTTTCGCGTTTGTTTTTTGCACTTCCTTTTGTGAGATTCTAAAGCATCGTTATATTTACTACAATACTACAAGCAAGCAAGAAAAAAACATTTTTGTTACAAACAGTATGTAGTTGTTTGTGAGAAGTTAGCCATTCTGTGGGATACGAATAATTTGACTAATTTCCTATTACCATTTTTACCGAAATTTATTTAACATGTGAATTTATTAATTTACATACATTTTTATCGAAATCTAGTAAAAAGCTAATAAAAACGGTTAAGAATAAGAGCTCCAACCCATGCGAGAGGAAAATCATCTGGGAGCCTTCCAAAAACACCAATTAATTGCAAAGGTGGCGGGGTTTTAGGTCTTTTACGCAGTAAACTGAAAAATGCAATTTACTTTTACCAGAAAAATTAAGTTTAATAATCTTCCGCGTAATAAACCGTGCAAAACCACACTTGCTGAAGTGTGCTGGTGTACTGGTCTACAGTACGAACAATAGATTTGCCAAAGTTATTAGGCAACATTTTTTTCGAACGAAGTACTGACTCAAGGACCTAATTAATAGCTATAGTAGCTATCATTTTACATTTTTGGTTAGTGGCTTAGTTATATGTCAACCGAGATCAAATCAATATAAACGAATATCTGTAAAGTTTATATATTTATATGTATACATATAATTTGTTAAAAAAAAAATCCAACACTTGAATTTTAGAAATACTTAAAAATAATCCATTAAAGTCAATTAATCTTTATTAGTTAGTCAAATTTTGTTTTATACAAAATATTGTGATCGTGTTCATGTGACTTAATTATATGAGCAGTGTACATACATACATATCGCTCATTTACTTGAAGACTTCTCATAACTGAAAAAACGCGATTGTGCAGAAAACGCACAAAAAAAAAGAACGACAATCTCTTCTAACGCGGAGTATACAAGATAAATATGAAATTTTTACACAATATGAAGCATGATAAAACGAATAACTCAAAAAATTCAATTTTTATGACAGTCTTCAAGTAAATGAGCGATATGTACATACCAAATAGCGCATTTAATAATTGTTTTTCTGATTGGAAGAAGCCCTTGCACAAGTGCATCAAATTGGGAAATTTTTTAAAAGTGGAAGGTATAAACATTTAGAAGTACTTTTAATAGAAACAAGAACTATAAATATACAACAAAAATCTCAACTCATGATTGGTTCCTAATGGTTAACTTCCTACAAAACATTATCTTTCAATACAAAGTGGATAAGAACTTTCTCGTGGGAAATATTTGGCTGTCGACCACAAGATTACACTATTAACCATGAAGAGAATTATATAAACAATCCTAGTGGAAGGAATACTGCAAGTAATCGTTTTATTATACGAACAAAGTGAAATGAGCAGAATTCCTTTGAAGTTTAAACTAATATGCAGATTGCTGTTTTGATGAAAGTGCCGTTAAAGTTACCTGCACGAATCCCTTTAATAAAATTTGCAATATTTACCATTTCTCTTCATACTATCGCGAACAGTTTTCTCAATATTTTTTTTCATAGCTCGCGTTTTGTTCTCCTCTTCCATTTTTTCTTTTTCAATCTGAGAGAGTGGAACTCCTGTGCACGCAAGTTTATCGTTAGCATGCCTTGCTGACAATTTTTCTTTTTTCGATTTATCATTGTACGGAGCACGTTCTTGAGATGACATTCTCTGCAATGAAAATAGGTAACGTAAAAAAAAGTTAAGTCAAGAAATTGTTATAACAATACCTCCCAAATTTTACCGGCCTCCTTCGTTGCATTCGCCAAGTTCATATGTTTCCCATACTTTTCTTTCCACTCAAATGTGAAAACCATGAATCCGTTTACTTTTTTCTTTGGCGGCATGTTGTACTTTTGTTTTCGATTTATTAATCGGTTAATTCTGATGGCAATGATGACTCTTTTTATCCAAAAATTGAGGTAAAAATTGCACGGGCAAACTGCAAACTTGCAAAAATCGCGAATAACCGTACCGCTGATACAATCAGATAATAACTAGTGCTGCCAAACTCATTTGCATGTATCCCGCAAAATTATTCGCTATGGCTGATAAAAAGAAAACTGGTCGTATTCAGCTAAGATATTAAAGAACATTTTATTTTCACCCAAAAACTATTTTATTTTAGCTTACCGTTCCCATTTCGGATGTGTTTTCTAGTTTGTCAACATTCAAAACAATTAGGTTTATGTTTTCTGTGAAATTGCGTAGAAAACACGGAATTAAAAGTTTTGTGAGAAAACTGCTATTAACTATTTCGTAAACAATTAAAGATTTTAGTCGTAAGAGGATAATGAACACACTTTTGAGGATATAACCATATAAGTTTCTGCTTTACTTTCTTTTCTGAATTTTAATATTAAAAATAAGTAAGGAAACTAACAAAAATAATGTTGATGCCAATCGTAGTACTTAGTTGCGAAATGACAGATCGAGACACGTGCTTGCAAGCATTAATAGTGAAAGGAGATGAACACCTAAAAGTATATATTGATTTTTTTTTTTTTTTTAATGAGCATTGTGAAAAAACAATTTACAGATGCATTCTTTGTTAATATTAAAGTCAAAAATTGCTCGTGCAGACTTGTAATTATTTTAAAGTTTTTTTTTTTTTAATTGTTTATTTTTTACGAGAAATCGAAGCTAAAAGTTTGATCCTTGAGAAACTACAAATTGTCACACAGGAACTAGCTAATGGATTTGTTCGCGTCTTCTTCTTGGACTAATATATGTATGTACGTTTTCCCTTCGAAGAAATTAAATGCAAAATTATCACTTTTCCCGTACACCTGCTTAATAATTAAATTATCTCAATGCGGTGAATGAGTTAGAAAATAAATAACATCACATCGTACATTTCTTTTTCCAAAGTGAATTAATTAGAACAATTGGCAAACCTTATTTGGAGGTTTGCATGGCAAGTTATGTAGTACCTGAAAGCAGGTTTTAAACATGCATCTTTTAAGTATAATTATTTTTTATTTTATTTTTGATAGTTGTGATGAAATAAACGTAGTGAAAACACTTCTAAATGAGATATCCCTTTTTGGTTTTGTAAAGATGCAGTATAAAGAATTTCCGATAGTTGAACTCTAGTCCAACAAGAGATTTAATAAGATACCCAAATACATTAGGCATATAATGCTCAAAGTGTGGCTATTCGTTAAGAGAGGGCAGTATTTTGAACAAGATTTAAGAAAATATAAATTGGCAGTACTTATAGTTAACGGATTTTATTTTTCGTTCTATTTGTAATTTGTTTTCTTTCGTCTCTTGTTAGATATAAAAATTTTCTAAAGCTTTACATATTTAAACTTCGAAATGAATTTAGCTGTTAAAGTAGCTACGTACATGCTTTTCATTTCAATTTTTGATAACACTTCAGTGGGTTATGAATACATTCTCATACATTTTGTCATTTTGTTATCGTTCATTTCAGACAATTCCGATATTTACTCCAGCCCAGGACAATGCAATTGAAAAAAAACAGATTGATGGTAATTTGGGAAACGTTCCAAGAGTTCGCAGAAATGTATGTGTTTTTAAATTTTTTATTAGACCTACATATGTACGTGCACTTAGTTTAGATGAGGTGGTTTGGTTGGAGGCAAAAAAAAAAAAGAAATTGTGCGCCCCGTATTTATAGTCCGTAGTTGGCTTAGTAGGTACTTGCCTGTATGAAAGCAGTTTATTTTGAGTATTTAACTTGATTAGTCAGTTTATTATTGGGTATTTCAAATTGAGTTTTTGTTTTTTACATGTTGAAGGCACGTGCCTTAGTTTCGCGTTTTTTATGCTGGTAACAAACAATTTCCTGATTCGGCTACATTTCAAAATTCTTGTAAGATATTTCATCACAGGATTCTGTATTTGCTTACTCTTCTATTCTGTTGCAAACAGAGCAGTGGAAAAAGATATGTGCATCCTGCATTTTCATACACTACGCCGCATTTGGGGTTCAGTGGAGAATCATTGTGCAAATCGGTGTAAATAAGACCGAAAGCTCAGGTACCAGTTTATGTTTTGTTAGATGTTCCGGGAAAGTTCCTTTTCTAAAAAAAAAAACGAGTTGCAGATAAACAATCAAGCGCCTAAGAGGTTATCAGTGCTGACCATCGGAATCGTGTGCACATATGTATGTATTTTGTAGGTTTCTCTTCAGTGTTGTCTGTTGGGGAGGAAACCAGGAATACATTATTATGTTTATTTCATAGGTTTTTGGGAACTTATTATATGTACTTAAAATTGGGGAGTTATTTCATGATGAAAGAAATTCAACTAGCTGTATACGTAGATATGTGTATTCCATTCCGCTATACTGATAATTCAGCTTCCCAGTCGTTTCCTAGGTTTTTATAATGCTCGCTCAATATCTTGACATCCATTTTAAGCTCGTAGATAAATTGCGACTGGAGGTCCTGTGCTGCCTCGGTGTGGTTAAGATTACTTTGTTTTGTTTTCATATTGTCGCTGTGTTCTCAGTGTGTTTTAAAACACTCAGCAAAATGTCCGTTATTACCACTTACACTTTGGCGTCTAGCGTTACCCCTATAAATTTAACTTTATTAACGTGCCACACTGTTTTTCAGTGTGATTGATTTGATCTCTTTTAGTTTTATATGCCATTTATGTGCCCATCTTACTTTGTCTACAGCTCTTTGAAGTTTGTCTGCCGCTTCGTCAACTGTGTTCTTAACACATTGACTGCCAGGACAGTTTTATTAGTGCGTACGCCGTACGCCAATTCTGTTTCTCTATAAAATATTGAGATTTTAATTGCGGGATTTTTTTCCTGTATATAAGTGGGTGTCTAAATTAAATATAAATAAATATATATATGTACGAGTATAAAAAAATCCAACAAAGCCTTGTCGAGTTTGTTCGAAGTCCAAAGATCGGAAAGAAACAAGATACTTCTGTGAAACATGCCCCGAAAATCCAGCTCTATGTGTGGGTAATTGCTTTAAAATCTACCACCAAAAATTATAAAACATTTTGAAAAATTAAACAATGTTATTGAATTAAAAAATAGCTATAAAATATTTTGACTTTTATTACATTTTAAAATAAGATCATAACTTTGGTTATTTTGCACTATTATGCTTATTGCAATTTAAAATTTAATTTAAAGTATGCATTTTGTATATATATTTCATATAAAAAATTTCAGGTGAAAAATTGGAAGTGTAGAGGCTTAGGGCCTTATCGCGAGATTCTATTCGCAATAGAATTTAAGTAGAATAGAATTAAAGTCGAATTATCGGTACTGTGAGTTTCTATTGGTATCGAAGTTTTTCTGTTGATAGAATTGTCAAAAGTTCAACAGAATTAAAGTAGATTATCGGTATCGCGAGTTTCTATTTAATAGAATTTTTAATTCTATCGGAAATTCCTGGTCGACTTTTGTTTGAAAGGACTCTAAACAAAGAAAAATACGGATAATGACGATAATAAGTATGTTTATTTTGAGTTATATTCAATTTACAACGTTTTTTTTATGTAAATTATGTACACAAAAAATAGAGAGAATTTACGAATAGACGGCAAATGGAGAAATTGGTCTGCCTTATGGAAAAAAAATCCGCTAGTAGCAAAATGCATTTGTCTTTGCATACCCGGAACTCCAGTCTTCTCGTTAAAGAACAATTTGGACTCCTCTTCTTCTCGCGTGTAGTAAAACTTGATCCACTTAGGACAAATATGTATATTCTTCAACTATGGACATCGATGAGTTCGCTTAAGACAATAGATACTGTTGACTGACCAAGAGAAAAGTTATAGTCATTCTAATGCAGAATCTCAATAGTTTTATAATTATGGGAACCGAAGAAGTCCTTTCACACACACACAACAATTATTCCAAATGCAATTTTAATCTTCACTATTCTGTGTTGAAGTGTTGTCAGTATTTCAACTCGTCGTACATTCTCTAACTAATCCTCAAATACATCGAACCAAATAAAACTCATTATTTTGAGATTAAAATTGCACTTATAATTATTAAAATCAACTACTTCTTTGTACACACCAACAACAGACGGAGATTTGACATTTGAGTTGAAAGCTCAACTTTTTCTTTTCTATTTCAGAAAGTCGATTCTTTTGCAGATAGTCGATTCTATTTCAACAATTCTACTGCAATACCCGGTACCAATTTTGAACTTTATAGAATCGACAGAAATCGAATAGACTTTTTGCGAATAGAATCTCGCGATAAGGCCCTTATTTCTCTTAATTGGGGTTATTTCTATTGCCACGTAGAAATTAGAGAGTCTAGCTCTGTAGGCTACAGAAAACATCACAAATGAAAAATCATCTACCAAGTTCATACGAGAGTACTCGTAGGTGGCGTACTGAACCAGGCGCCTCACTACGAGTATACTCATAGTTGGCAGTCAACGTGTTAAGTGCCATAACTACGATAACGTCTGAAATTGTATAAATTGTTGTTTCATAGCCTAATGGGATGTGTTCTGGGTAGAGTATAAACAAGAATGTTTCTTAGAGCATACGAATCTACTGAAGTTTTCTTTCTTTTAGTGATTCGTTATATTGCTGCAAGAGTGCAGGATCTCGTTTTGTATGTAAGAGTAGCTTGTTTTAGTTAAGGCAGTTTGCATGACCCCAATTCGATTAAAATGTTTTCAGAATGTTTGACTGACAAGGACGTACCGTGATCTTCTCAGCAGAGTGCTCTATACTTTATTTTGTTAGATAATAACGTCTATTCTAATTTTTTTTTCCAGGACCACGACAACCACGTGATGAACTGGGATCCTATTTTTTTTGTATTTTATTATCATTGTATTATTTGTACGTATGTAAGTCCGATACATCTTATTATTTTTACAAAAGTTTCCAAAACCTCATAATAGAAACTGTTCTGGCTCTTATTTACTTAAGTAATGTTTTTTTTTCTTTGGAAATCAAAGCTATCTCCGATAATCTTTCTTCAAGCGTCGTGTTTCTAGAGTGAGATTTTATTCGCTTAAGTGCAGAAACTGAACTGCTTGTTATTGGTATTGTTAGCATTAAAGAGTTCAGTTCAGTGAAAATGTGTCTTTTAAATCTATTATCTAAAGGAATCCGAAGGAACTTTTTTCGTAAATACCACAAAATTTTGAACTCAAAACATGTTTAACAAAAAAACTGTGTTAAACGTATTGAGAAATTTTATAAATCTTCTTAATTCGGCACCCCAAGTAATTGCATAATCAATTATTTCTTTAAATATTATGTTCAAATCATAAATATTTATAAGTATGAACCACATTAACAAGTCGAGATGAATAGTTCCATCTCTTGGAGACGACTGGAGACGACTGTTGGGAGTCTGCGCTTAACAATTTGTTCCGAAAAAAAGTTCTCTTAGTTGATTGAGAAAAAAGAAAGGAGAAAAATCCGATAGTCCGCACAAACTAACAAAATTATTTTAACTTCGTGAAGGAAATTCACAGATTGTGATAAAACAACGTTTAAAATGTACGCATTACAGAGTACGAAAATTACACTTGGTCTCTAACCCTGGCTTGTGTTCTATTTAAATCACTGGACATAACCGCTGCACCATCGTAGGAAAGCTACTAGCTTTCCACTCTATTTTTTAGATTTGATTAAATCTAATCATTTAATGAATAGTGTTGTGTTGCTGTTTGCTTTCGCTTCAGTCGATATGAAGTTCTACAAATATAGAGAACATCGAGCAATAACCAGTGTGACCATTAATTTCTGTCAAAAATATTTCACTTCAATATTTTTATATCTTATACCACTTGGTAATACACCTTAATAAAAAACAAATAAAAGTTTATTTCATACAAAACGTAAAACATGATAAACCAAAAATGGGAAGTACTCCAATAAAAAAAAAAAAAAAAACTTAAAACTACAATTGCAACAACGAAAATGTCAGTTTCTTGTTCTTACTTTTAAAAACATGTTAAAAATTAAAACTTTTGAAGTTAAAAATCTAATTGTTCTTCTTCTTTAAATGAGTATTTAAATATTACGTAATTAATTTATTATGGATAGTATAGTTACCACATCATGTTTCCATTACTCTCATCAACGTCTTTACAATTAAGAGACTATTCAACATTTTTGTTTGCATTCGATTTCACTCTCAACTTCGGTATTACTGAATGGTAATGATATAAAGCAAAATACGAAATAGAATAAATTTTCAAATAGTGAAAATAGTGAAAAATTGCACACATTTCTATAAGTGGAAACTTCAGTTCAAAATTGTACGGATTTAGGAGTAATAAAATTAACTGAGGGGAAGAATGTAGTTCTAATTTACTTATAAAATATTATTAGAAAAAATATTTCACTTTTATATGCGATGATTTTTCGAATAAAATATATTCTCTGCAGTTCTAAAATATTCCACAAATGGAATATTATATTCCACTATGGTCACACTGAAAATAATTAATATGTATTAACGGAAGAGAATCGAACAAAATCCAACCAAACGAACCTTTCACAGGCAACTGATGTGCGGCATGTTCTGTAGAACCTAAATTCATGTGTTTTTACAGGCGGTTGTTGGGACTTTGAATGTGGTAGAACTTTTTTTATATGGAAATTTCCTTTGGGTTGGTGCTTTAGTAACTGGATTTAATAACAAGTTGATGTGGATAGGTGCTTTCCTCAATTGATTTGGCTATGCTTTGGCGGTGCGGCACAACAGAGTGAACAGAAATGGATGCTGAAGCAGCATTTTTAATTGAGCATTTTTGGTTTGCAACTCGCTTGAATATTGAACATATACCCAAATAAATTTTTTATTAAGACGGATTTCGTTGGGGTGTGCGAAGAACACCTGCACACCTTGGAATAAACGTTAGTGGTGTAAAAAAGTATTCATTCGGTACAATGTACTCGTTACCTGCAAAGTATTCAGATACGTATTTGCTAACTCATTCTGTTTGCACTACCCAACACATTTCAGGAGATTCTTATTCGCCACAGATATGTATTCGAATACGCGTTCTTTCTTGCACTACCAGCAAGTATTATTTTCAGAGATTTTCTTACACCAATACTATAATCGTATAAAATTGTCCTTTGCAAAATATGTCAATAAAACAATATCACCTCACAAGGACGCAGACAAATTATATACACGGACACGCAGTATGTTTTGTTTACTTTCCAGCAAACACACGGCTTGGCATAAGTGAAAAGAGTAATCTGTTTCTTATAAATTATATTTGTTAGAGCAGAATATAATATTGAAGGAAGCAAGGCAAGAGATTACTTTTATATTCGGTTCGTAGAAAAGAGACAGAATTGTATTTGCCAATGTGTTTTATAGGGGGTACTCGCGAGTATTAAGTACTTGTTACTTTTATCCGAGTACTTTGAAAAAAATAACGAATGAGTACGAGCAGTCAATTTTTTTTTTTTTTTTATTTCAAACAATAAGCTACGAAGAATTACAAATGTTTGTTTGGACTGCGACTAGTTACGAGCAGTTTGCTTTTCAGTATTATTAGCGGGAGAAAAGTAAATGGCTAACAGTTTACTATTTTTAAGGCACATTATAATTGTAATTTATTGTATGTTAACTTTTAATGACAGTAACAAGAGCATAGATGGGATTTAATCCATCCAAAGCGTTGGAGGTTAAGTTCACTCCGCGCGCCTCTTTTCGCTCGTTGTTGTCGCTCTGTTACTATCTAGTAGAGTACGTGGTAAGTCCTGTTACGGTTGCCTTGCAAGATCTGACGGTTTTATACGTTGCAGTCGTCTCACGCCATATACGTTTAGAAGAATTGTTGCTTCCTCGTTAATATGCCCCTGAAGTCTCTTCTAGTGTGCTTTGGCCCTAGAGTTGATCTCTTCAAGAACAGTAGGAATGCCTGGTCCCGATGGAGGTCGCTGTTTCTGATGTAGCATGGGGCATTCACAATACTTCGAAGGACCTTATTCTGGAATCGTTGGATGACTGCAATATTGGTCTGGCTGGCACATACCCAGAGTTGAGCGCCATAGTTCCACATTGGTTTTAGGATCTGGTTATATAAAATAATTTTATTATTAATTGATAGTCCTGACTTCCTGCCTATAAGCCATTCTAATTTTCGCCATTTAATGTCTAATTATAGTCTTTTGATTTTGATATGGTCTTTCCAACGAAGCTTGGCGTCTATAGTCATACCTAGATACTTCGCTGTATTTGCATATGGTATTGTCGTTCCTGATATTGCAATAGGGAAATACGAGATAGATTTATTTGTGAAGTCAATATGTACAAATTTACTCGAATTCAGTAAATAATTTGGTCTGTAGCAGCTTGCAGCTTTTGCGTCGATTCCAGCGTTGTATCTCCCACTGCTAAGACTGCCGTGTCGTCGGCAAAAGTTGCAGTCTTGGTGTAGGGCATTGTAGGTAGGTCTTTAGTGTAAAGAAGGTATAACAGAGGCCCGAGGACGCTTCCTTGAGGAACTCTGGCTTCGATCTGCACTAGCTTAGAGTAGTAGTCTATATGAGGATACCTCGTGAGGGTCCTTACCTGGTTTAGGGATCATTATCACGTCAGCTACTTTCCAGACACTTGGTACATACTCAAGGCTAATTGTTTTATTCATTAACCGTAGGAGTTTAGCTAACCCTTTGTTTGGCAGTCGCTTCACGACTTCCGCAGTGATCAAGTCAAACCCTGGAGCTTTTTTGTCTTTTAATCGCCTTATCTCATATTTTAACTCATGCATTTTAATCGGAGGAATCATAGAACGGGCATTTTCATTGAGATTTAGAAACTCATCGCAGATAGCATCATTAGGCTTAAAGGTATTCGCTAGGTGGTCTGCAAAAGCAGTAGCTTTTTCCTCATTGCTTTTAGCCCATTGCTGCATCTTATTGGAGGAATATGATTTGTTGGTCGCTTAAGATATTTTTCACTTTTCCAAAGCGAATACTCAGTGCTCTTGTCAGCAGTTAGCTCTGATAAATATATTTTCATTGTCTCATTTCGGATTAGCTTTATCTCAAGCTTAAGATCTTGTGTGGCCTTGTTGAGTCTTGTTTTATCGGAAGGAGATCGAGTTTGTTGCCATCTACGCCGAAGTTTTCTTTTATTCCTTATGAGCTCCTTTATTTCTTTTGGATAATTGGTACCCACCGTTTCCCTCTTTGTTGGAGGAGTACAGCTCCAGGCCGCAAATTGGATTAGTTATATGCTTCGTTTTCCAGCTGGTGGGCGCCGTGGCTCAAGTGGTTAGTGCGTTGGATCGCTGAGCGTGAGGTTCGAGGTTCGAATCCCAGAGAACACCAAAAAGTTTTTCACGGTCCCACCTCTCGCGAATGTCTGACAAACGTCCGAGAGTAATAACTGTCAAGAGAAAGCTTCTCAATTTGCCTTTCGGATATGGCTCTAAACTGTAGGTCCCTTCCATTTGTGTGAAAAATATAACACGCACAACACGAATGGTCGCGAGAAGCTAGGCCCTGGACCACATTCGGTCCGTTGCGCCAAGAATTTGTATTTTTTTTTTTCCAGCTGGTCTGTCGTCTCAATAGGTGTTCTAATATTGATTTTATCTTTTAGGATATGTTTAAAACTAAGCCAATCTGTGAACTTATTTGATAGGTATGGATTTTCCTCTTTAATTATAACAGTTTCACTAAGTGTCAGATATATTAGTGAGTGGTCCGAGTCGAGATCCAAGCCTTCTTGTACCTGGATAAAGTTCCTTGATAATTTATTTATCACAAAAAAGTCAACCAGATCAGGAATTTTGTTAACGTCCGTCGGCCAGTATGTAGGCTTACCAGTAGATACAAATTCACACCCTGTTTTTTTAGCTGCTTCGTAGAGTTCACTACCTTTTGTTGTAGTGAGTCGCGATCCCCAGTATGTGTGTTTAGCATTGAAGTCTCCTCCCATTCTAAACTTAGACTTGTGCATTTTAATGAGCTGTTGATATTCATTTGAAGACATCGAATGTTTGGGAGGACTATAGACAGCTGTTATTGAGAGCGGTTGATTTTTAGTTTTGACAGTTACGGTAGTGGTTTGAAACTTGAGTGAACTAATTTTTCTTCTTCATAATGATCAATGCTATTTCTTATATTAATAGCACTGCCTCCTCTCGCACAATTATCTGGATGGACTGTATAGTACGATTTATAATTCTTCAACTTGAAATATGACTGGGTTGTAAGGTGAGTTTCTGAGATCAAACAAATGTTTGTAACTCGTTTAAGTGATTGTTCAATCCGTTCGCATTCCATGCCATGATTCTTAAGAACTTATCCATTATTAATTGTAATATATTTTTCCCTAGACTACTAATACGATCTTGAAGGGTTTTATTAAAGGTTTCTTGTTTGTTTAGCTTCTCCAGTATTTTAGCTAGCGTATCTTCGATTGTGCTTTGGTCTTTTCTGGTAGGATGAGTAGTTTTGACTATCTGCGAAAAAAGGGGTCGGCGAGCGTTCAAAGCTGCTGAATTATTTTCTTTCAGTTTCTGCTGTACTTTGATGTTTTCGGTAGTATCATTGGTTGTTGATGTTTGGATATTAGTTTGAGCATTTTCGTTTATTTGGCGATTAAGTTTATTATTCCTTATCTTTTGCAATTCTTTGGCTACAGCACATCCACGATAGTTCGCAGGATGGGCCTCACCGCAGTTGTAACATTTTGTAAGGAGGTCTATGGGTTTAGTACAATTGACGGTGCTATGTCCTCCTGCGCATTTCACACATCTAGGAGGCTTACCGCAGTAATTTTTCGTGTGCCCAAATTGTTGACAGTTAGTGCATTGGGGGATAAGTTTGGAAGCTTTAATGGCCTCTATGGTAACTATGGAATGGAGGATATGCTTAATTTCGTACACTTTTTTGATTTCCTCGTTATGGGCGAAGATTAATAAAAACATGTCTAATGGTTTCTTTGTTTTGAAGTTGAAGTTGCAGTTGAAGTTTATTAACCGCACTGACCGCTTTGAGACCTTGGGTTTTAAGATCATTGACAATCATATTCGGATCACAAGAGTGATGCAAATTCTTAGCAATGACTCTAATGGGGCGAGATTGTTTATCTTCGTAAGAATACCAAGTCATTTAAGATGCAGACAGCATTTTAGTAATAGCTCTGTAGTCTTCACTGGTTTCAACATTAATTTTGTAAGTTTTATTCGAAGTCGAATAGCAAAGTCTTTCTTTCATGATGGGTGGAGGGCGAGGATCTCTTTTTTTCAATACGATTTGTTTGATTGGAATTGTCTGAATTGTCTATCATTTTTGGTTAAGTGGTAAGTTTTGGGGAAGAATTTGCTTTTCGCTTTTTACTCGGATTTGCAAAATCTTTTTTCCGTTTCCGACCCCCTTCAGTTTCAACGACTAATTCCTCTTCGTCGGTTTCATAGTTTTGAATTTTAGCAAAGGAAGTTGTATTATCGTCAAATGTATTCACATTTTACATCACTAATAAACGTCACTGTTGACTGTGCACTTTATAATTACGGCTGATCGGCCTTTGCCTTTGTATGTATGGTGTATACTTTGGTATAGTTTAATCTCTATATCTACATCTATAAAAGAGAACACATTTTTTCAGTATGTCCGCGAATAGGGAGTAAGTACGTAACGATACCTCAACAATATACATATGTACATATATGTTTTTTTCTTTTTTTTTTGGTTGCGCCAAAGGATGTGGTAATCTTCCAAAGATACTAGTAGCCCGGGCTGCTAACAACGTGCACCGGTATCTCCTCTGTTCCTCTTTCCCCTTTTTCCAAACGCCCGTGCCCTGAATAAACAGCATAAGGGTATTCATACCCCCTTTGGCGCGCGCGAATTATAAAAAAAAAAACAAAAAAAGCACGATTCGCAAATCGATGCCACTCTCCCCGCGGGACTGCCGTTAGGTATTACTTCGCGGGGCTGGTTAGCAATTCATGCTATACTTCTTATGTTGCGGGTTCTGCTCTCCTTGCTCTCTCAATTATTCGGAGCTCTTTTTGTACATTCGTTATGAGTGTACAGATTTCCAGCCAATTCTCCTCTGACCGCAGCATTTGGTCTATAAGGAATGGTGGACTTGGCAGATTGTTTCTCCATTCTGTAAATCGACTGCAGTGGAACAGAAAGTGTGGACAGAAAGGTAAGCTATCATGTCCGAATCTGTGTAGGTACTTGCGATAGCCGCCCTAACCCGAAAGGAACTGCGTGAGGTGGTAGTTGCAGTCCCCATACACTCGCTTGGTCCAGACTTCGATGGTGGGAATCAGTTTATAGGTCCATCTGCCTTTTGTGCTGCTATCCCACCTGGCTTGCCACATAGCTAGTGACGTTGCCTTCTCCTCCTCCTTTATTCTCCTGACAATACCTGCTTCTTGATGACTCGAGATTCTCCTTTCATTGATCCTTACCATCTCATTTGCGAAAATGTCGATGGGGATCATTCCGGCTATGACACAGGCTTCTTCGTCCGATATTGTTCGGAAACCGCTGATTGTTCTTATCGCGCATAGCCTGTATGTTGACGACAGTTTTCTCCGTGTTTCTTTCGTCGCTAATGCCGCCGCCTAAACTGGGGCAGCATATAGGAGAACCGAGCTAACCACTCTGGATAGTAGAATCCGTCTAGCATATCCAGGGCCACCGATGTTTGGCAGTATTCGAGAAAGGGCTGCCTGTAGTAGTGAAGCCTTCTTGCTCGAGTATTCCACGTGTGTTTTAAACCTTAATCTATTGTCGACCATTACGCCTAAATATTTTAGTGCTTCCTTGGATCTCATAGTCTGATTTCCGACTCGAATATTCACATATTCAACAGCTTTGCGGCTTGTAATAAGAGCAGCCTCAGTTTTGTGGCCTGCTAATTCTAAGCCGGCGGTACCTAACCAGTCTTCAATTTTTTCGATTGCTTCGTTTGTTGCTGATTCTATTTCGTTGATATGTTTAGCCACGGTGACTACGGCGATGTCGTCAGCAGACCCGATTATCTTATTTCCTTGTGGTAGTGGTAGTCGCAGGACTCTGTCGTACATGATATTCCATAGGAGAGGGCCTAGTACCGATCCTTGCGGGACCCCTGCCGTGACGTTGTAGTACTTTACCCCTTCGTCGGTTTGGTACCTCAACTTCCTGGTTATGAAGTAGTTTGTAACTATCCTTAGCAGGTAGTATGGAGTATCCATTCTGGCTAGCGATCTCTTTATAAACGACCAATTTGCCGAGTTAAATGCGTTTTTTATGTCCAGAGTCACTACTGCACAGTATTTTTTTGTCCCACCTCGCTAACAATATACATATCAATCGATTTGTCGTGAGATGGGTTATGCTTTAGGAGTAATTTTAGTATCCTTAATCCGTTATTGGGCTTTTAAACCCCTTTTACATGTTTTTTACCTGACAAAAACCATTTTCCTATGCTTTACACACTTTAGTACACAATTAGTACATTTCCTGCTGAAGAGATTGAGGTATAAATCATTATTCTGTGATTCTTATAACGGAAGTAATAAGGAAAAATATAATTATTTGACATAAATATAAAGATATCACAGATAAAGAGTGCGCGCATATTCATGTTCATCAAACAAACCTTTTTTTTCTTTCTTTCTTTGCACTACTGTGGGTTTCTTATGTAATTATGCATTGTCTTCCCTAATACTTAAAAAAAGCAAAGTCATTTCCTGTTAGTGATTGCCTAGCCGGAGAACCACTTATCCGATATATTTATTTTTTTTTATTTCATACATACAATTATATGTTTACTCTCCAGGTTATAAGATATGTTTGTTTCGTTAGGTTAAATAAGGATTAAGGAGTAACGATAATAGTGAATTAAGTGGAAAAAAAGTTAAGTTTTACAGCTCTAACTCAATAATGGCTTATCGGATTTAAAAACAAAATAATAGGTGAAATTAGTAAATTCGGCGCTCTAACGTGATCATGTTTTGAACTTCAGTGTGTGGTCATCCCTTTTCTGTGCAAACCATAGTCGAACTAAATTAAACAGTCATCTTCGGGTCGTTTGACGGATGCGCTCCTCCAAGCTAAAAACCACCCAAAATCGTATTTGTATTTTGATGTTTCAGCAATCGTTAGATACAATATAAGTTTTAGCTTTAGTTAAAAAAAATAAAAAAATTAACATTAATTTTGTAGTCCACGCGAGCGGAGCCGCGGATAAACAGCTAGTTTAATCTACGAGCCTTTGATTTGGTGCGTTTCTGATGCAAGGCAAATGTATTGTTTTTTATTTATTTTTTTTTTTTTTAGAAACTTTCTTGTTCACATATTCTTTGCTGGAGCTAATTTCATTCCATGCTAACGTTTGAATCATTTGAGATTTCAGAATTTGATGAATTAATTTTCTGATGGGATTCTGGTAACAAAAATGTTTTTTGGCGCGAAGTCTTTAATTCGGTCTTCGACTGTTGTATTTTGGAGATCTCTGCAGATATTGTCATAATGTACTACAGTGCATTAATGACTGTACTTTTATGTTGAAAAGTTTGTAAGACATTGGTATTACTTTATTTGATTTAACCTCAGTATATTCAATACGTCCACCGCGGTTTAGGACTTGCTTCTTCTTCTTCTAAGTATATATTTTCTAGCTGTGCGCGTTTCTTTTCCAAATGTGAATTAATTTTAACTTTACGTCAGGTGTCATTCCGAGATACTTAGCCGTTTACAAACTAAATTTAGACTAAGTCTGTAAAGATAAGTAAATTATTCGCATTCTTATAATAAAAATTTAAGTGAAGAGATTTGATTTCGTTGGTTCGATTTGCCATATCTTTGATCATTAATTGACCTCATCCAATGCTTGAAAATTTCATGTAGTTTCTTCGATCTTTCCACTTCTCGCCAGGATGGCAAGTGTAGCTAATACGGGGGATCCTGCGGTATATCTCGACTATACATATAATGTGTTATACCCCAGGCGTTATTACTTTAAACTCTGAATACATGTTTTCGTGTTTTACAGGAAAGTCTACAAAGTGTTATTTTTACAGACATAAAATGAATTTTAACCCGATTGTGACAAGCAAGGGTTTAAGTGACAACTCGAAAATGACTTCTAGTCAGTCTTGGGAGTTATTTCGTTATTTTGTGGGAAGTAGTTTCGATGAACCTTTTGGCTTGTCGGCTAATTTCAGTTTTCAGTAACTAAGTGCTGTCAAAACTATTTAGCACCACAATTCTTTGGCAACCACAAAGTTTATTTGTTTATTTATTTGAAAATTACTATTACTTGCTCGTAGGGCTTTGGGCTAGAAGTTGATCGTGGTGGATCGCTCTTGACCGTGGGCAATGTTGGAGTGCGCCTATTTGTTATGTTGGAGTGTGATATTTGAACGATTTTGCCTGATTTTTATAAAGCTGAGTGATTTGCGAATGAGCAAAAATATACGTAATGGTGCAAGTATATGCGATCCAATCGTGCAATCGTGAACTTTCTTGCATATTGTTTGGATGAATTGATCTGTAATCTGAATCATGTTTTCTTCTAAAGGAATGACAGATCAAGAAAAACGTCTAGCGCCGCTGTGGGGCAGTTTTTTTTATCCCCCGTTGTGCATACGAAAGCTGATCTATGAAATTTGTTTCAGGCTGTCTCGTGTGCACCTTTTTTAAAATACTATAATTCAACTTTTTAAAATAATTATTTATAATTAATTTAAATACATATGTATGTGTAAATGTTATTCTTCCTCATTGTCGTCCTTTTATTTATTTGAAAACCTCTAGCTCAAACTTCACTCTTCTTTTAATTTGCGAATTTGTTTTCTTAATTACGCTGAACATTTTTGGGAATTTTTTTTTTTAATATCTTGCAGGATCCCGTTGTTCAACCAGTTTGGACTTCTGATCTAGGATATGGCGATATATTTCAAAATTATGATGTGAAGATCACAAGTCGAAAATTAGAAGAGACTGAGGCCATTAGGCAAACACTCCATCACATTATTCAAAATGGAACTTTTGCTGTAGATCTGGATAAAAGTGACTTTAAAGAAGTGAGTATAATTTATTTAGCTTGATCATTCACCCTTCATTTTTAATTTCCGTTAGTTGTCAAAAGTACGGTTGTGTTCAAAACATATACATATATGCGTATTATTATATTATAAGCTATCTGCTTAATGTTAGTGATTTACCATCTGAGCTCGTTTATATTTTGCTTTTCTTAATGCACTAGCTCAGAAGTTCTTAAAACAATTTCTCTTTGCAGTCACAATTCAATGAATGTATAATGGGCAGGTACAGTTGCACAGCGACACAAAAGAGGTAAAGGTCTGTAACTTTCTCGATTGTAGTTAGGTTTGGTTGCCCTAATTCTCTTCACAGTTTGACTGTTCTGGACTTCGCGTCTTTCCAAAGTTTTTCTCCGATTATGAATCCGTGCATCCCACAGAAGGGTTCGGTTTTGTTTCTATTTATATACATATACTTATATCTATATTTATTATGTATTATGTCGACATTATTTTAAGACCAAATGAGGTACATACATTTATATCAGACAAAATTAACGGCTAACATCAATCACAAAAGCTAAAATTTTAATGTTACATCGAAGTCTTACTATTGATATTTTAGGGTGCAACTACCCCACCTTACCTTAGCAGTAATTAAGTTAACGATCCGGCCATTCCTCGATCGTAGATCAACTAATTTACTTGTACACCAATAAGTACTAAGATTTCATCGAAAATTCCGAAAGTAGAAGTGCTCAAATTTGTTACGTGCCAGTAAATTAGTAGTGTGACGCGCCTTGTTTTCCGAGCTAATACATGTTTATTTTGGTGGTTGAGAACAGTTTTATGAATAAGACAATCAATCTTTTTCCAAGGACCTTGAGAGTGAGTCGAAGGCAACACAATCAGAGAATGGATCAGAGTCAGAAGCTGAAACAGAATCAGAGGTAGTATTTGCACTAGAATCAGAGATTGAACCAGCAGAACCCGCACCCGCATCGGAACCTGTTCCAAACCCAATTAACAAACCTCGATCATCTGCGCCGAGCAAAACCTCGAAGAAACCCAAAAAAAGTACCAAAGTTGACTCAGTAGTTTATCCCTTTTTTAGTTGGTTAAAATCAATATGGGCGAATCGTTGGGGTAATAATTAACAGATACCACTGTCAGACATGGTCATTTGTTGTATATATTTAAATTCAATTGTTTTATTAGTACAATATTAGGTATAAACGTTAATAGTTAATTTTACAATTTTTTTTTTTCAGTACATTATTTATATTTGTTTTTTAATATTTTATTTTATATATTTTTGTCTTGCGAAACTCTATGTACCTATTTATTATATTGAGAGTGTATGTAAAAAAAAGAATATTTTTAGCTTTAATTTGCTTTGTCAGTTATCTTTTTTTATTTTTTTATAATCTATAACAACCCATATCCCAATTTGTAATTGCAAAAGCATAGTGTATGCATTTACTATTGATTATAAAAAAATTTTACAAATGAATGTGTTCTAATTGAGTAAAAGCAAGTATTTATGGACATGTGTGTTGATAAAATGTAAACAAAATAACAAAGACTTGATTTCTAGCAAGCATTGGTAACAACAATAATTAATAAATGTTATACTAGGCTTAAAAGTTATAAATTCTACGGCAACTACACTTAAAATGTAAGGCTGCGTACGCATTACGCGTTAGGATCATTTCGTTTTTTTTTTTTTTAAACAAATTTCTTTTTAATCAATATAAAATGTATAAAAATTTCGGGAAATAACAAAAAATACCCCAAAGGGAAGCATTGCCTCTACAGGTAACCAACGATTTTGCTTCTTATAGTTCCCTGATGTTTTATATTTTTTTTTGTTTCATGTAGGTACTAAGGTTTACTAAATTCATTAAGTTCTGATGATTCTTTAATTTTTGCATTAATTTTAGCCATTTTTTGTTTATTTTTATGTATTAAGCCAATGTCGATTCAAGTTTTATGAAAACCTTATTTGCCTTAAGCTCTTAATTTAACTAAATTCTTATGAATTAAAAATAAAAACATACAACTCCTTTTACTTTAGCAGTGCTTATTGATTTAGCAAGTGCACTCTACTTTGTGATTCCTTTCTTAGGGAACATAATATATATATATTTTTTTGTAATAGTTTCGTAACAAAACAGCCAAAATGATGCATTTTCTCTTTCTACCATTTACTATTAAATATGTATATTAACTTAATATTTACTATGTATTCATTTTTAATAAAAATTTAAAAATAAAAAAAATAATGCCATAAAATGTTTCACTGCGTAATCGCTCTCATTTGTGAATAAAGTTCAGACTGATGGAATTTATTTTTATCTAACTTCATCCATATCCTCGCCTTCGGATGAACTTCGAATTGTATTGTATTGAGAGTTTCGACTTCGCAGCATGCGTAGAAAGCTGCCGACAGCAAATATAGTCCTTCGATGACGATGGAATATTCCTTGGTATAAGGCTTCACGCAGAGTCTTGCGGTCTTCAACGTCAACAGATGATGTTAGAGACGTCTGATGTGGCATTCGTACTGAAATTATAAAAGAACATTATCTCAATAAATGATCATAATTTTTAGGATAATTTGTGTGTTGCAATATCTTAGAAGATATACGAGGCGAAACGTATATAATATCCTGCAAAGGATTTCCTCATAAGTTCCTAATTTCGAAGCGGGATAAGTACTATATTGTGACTAGTTCCCAATTTTGATAAAATTTAGTAAAATAACTAGAGCGGCTGGAAGACGCCTGCATAGCGTAGGCTAAATGGTGTTTTTCCCCCTATAGGAATAGGTGTCAAACCGAGTTGTTTTACTTCCCGCTTTTATGTTCGGTATAGCCCAGGAAATCATCATGAATAGACTTGAACAACGTTACCACATTATCCAAATAACTTTGAAAATCGAAGTCGCTGTTTCGTTAAACTATGACTTCGTGTTTTCTAAGCAAGCCATGCAATAACACCGACGCGTTCAAGAAATGTTTGTCCTGGAGAGAATACAAAGTTGTAAACGAAAGTGCACTAGAAGATCCAAATTAATCCTTTCATCGTCGACCGTGGCAATTGGGGCAAATGTGCAAAGATCTTCCCCGCCTGTATAAGATCCAGGTGGTTTTAGAACTGAAGCCACACGGCAATTATTGATTTTGAAGATCGTACGATTTAACATATCTTGATTATTTCCTGTGTAGGCATATGATGTCACTGGTTTACCTGATAAATCAGTTAAAAGCGAATATTGTCCGTTTTCTTCGTGATATTCCGCAACCATTGGTCGAAAAAGTGATCTAAAATTGGGCTGACATGACTGAATACGTTTTGTTAAAAATAGCTAAGGTGCTTAACAATTAGAAATGAAATCATTTCCAAATTTTAATACCATGTCTTTGAAATAAAAAAAGATTTTTGATTGAAAGTTAGTTCCTCGTGTTCTTTTTATAAACTTAAGTTTTTATAGCTTAGAAAATACCCTTTATTATGCAAAGCAAATAGTTTTGAAAAATAGGCATAAGTACGAGTATTTCATTTTCACAGCTTGGTATTCATATCGCAAACCTTACAACATCATTAAAAACACCTCTGGAATTCTGGCTCTTACAATGACTATAATGAAATCCGTGGTTTAATAAAGTGTGTTGCTATGTGCATGTAGCAAAACAATGGACTTGTACAGCGGCATGAGAACGGCTTACGAAACCTACCTCCAGAAGAGAAGTGAGTGAATCCATATTCTTCGAAAGGAAAAGAAAGAACATAAAAAACACTCATCGAAAGAATTAATGACAATCAAGTGTTTTACCAAAGGGTAAAACAGCACGCAAAGCTTACAAAACTTACAAAGCCTGCAGCAATGAAGAAGAAAATCCATCGGTAGTATAGAGTGATGACAATAAAAACGTCACTGTTAGGTTTTATTGAACCCAACATTTCCTTCTACCTATCTCGTGGAAAATTCCTCCGAGTGTTGATCGATTCTCTTATGGTGTTTATACATAAAGAATAGGATTATTTTTTTTAAGTATCTACGATCTACCTTTTTGAATACAAAAACCTACATCTAAATGTTTCGCACTATTTGAACTCAACAAAGCTATTAATAACCTCAATTCATCATGCACAACATGCGTCAGCAATGATGGTCAATACAGACAATAGGCTCTATGCTTTTAAAACTGGAATTACAATTAAATTCTTTTCCCAACTTCATAAGAACAGTGTTAATTTCTTTTAGTTTCCTAGAATTAACGATAAAAGTTTTCTAACTTATAATTATGTGCTTACCTGCTACTGGCGACTTTGGTGACTTAACTGGAAAGTCTTCCAAGTCCTTTGGCGATACTAAATCCAATTTCAAAACCTTTTTTGTAATTTCCTGTGTTGTAATTGGCTTCTTAGAGATTTTTAAGTCTATTGACCGTTGACTTACAGCACTTTTAACCGCTTCTTTACTGGGAGTACCTACAGTTTTTTTCACCGCAGTATCCCCAGGTTGTTGTTGACTTTGACCCTGATTTTGCGACATATTAGTTGATATTGAATTGTCTTGATGGCCCACAGATGAATTATGCTCGTGGGGTGGAGACGCAGATGTATTCTGATGGTGATGTTCTATAGTAACCATGTTTTAGCAAACACCAGTAGATGGAGTCGCTCACTTTAAAACAAACAAAAAATTATTTGGCTCAGTGTAATTTTTTATATTACGGTGGTCTAGCTTCACTGTTATAATCGCTTAGGCTTGTTATAGTATCTACGTCCAAGCTTTGTTGTTTTTTTATAGTGTTGTCATGTGATTTTTCTCTTAGCAGTATAGCACTATCATCTATTGCGTTTGTTGTTGAGAAATCGGTCAAAACAATTTTTGGCAATGATCCCAATTCACTTATTTCCAAATTATTTAGATTTTCTATTAAATCGTGAAAGTGTTGAGTCTTCACGGAACTACCATTTCGAGAAGAAGTTTGTGGCGGTTGTGCTTCGTTTTTATTTAAAATGTCACTCATAATACAATGGTTCGCTCCAATGTAATCCTGGGTTTCCTGAATTGAGCTACGACTAGAGTGCAGACTTTCAGGGGATGAAGAGCGCGTAATATTGACACGAATTTTCCAGTCGTGTTGGATGACACCGCGAACGCTTTCGTCGTAATAGCATGGATTTCGACCGAAACGACGATTCTGTAGTATGCGTTTGACTACTGAAATAAACCCACTAGCACCAGTGTTATTTGATAATTCTTCTACGGAATTACTTGACGAAACATTAGATTCAGCGGATTGCGGTCGACTGGTGGTGTTGGTGCTTTTAGAAATATGTCGTGGTTTTCTTCGTTTGCTTATTTGATTATTTATCGTATTACGTACGCCAATCGATTCTAAGTACTTTATGTGAGCGAGAAACCCTTCATCGTAGCATTCCGAAGCTAAGCGAAGAAAATAATTGTCCTTGTCGTCACTGATCTCTCCTTCGGAAAATTCCGACACAGACACCCCTTTGTCATTGACTTCAGCGTTACCACTAATTATTGGTTGCTTGCAAACAATCTGATGTTCAAAATGAGAACGTTCTAATCTTTCAGATGGAATATGACCTAAACTACGACGTTTAGCTCTATTTGTGCTGTACGTTAGCTTGGAAGCGGTATATGAATGATTAGTACAATTGATCGATATTCTTTGTGTGGATTTTATATTTTTTTTGAAATTGTAAAGACGTTTTTGGCGTTTTGTTAGATATTGAAATTCGTTAAGGCTATTAGCAGCAAGTATTCGCTTAAGGGTGTTATCATAAACGGTATCCAAATATTGCAGTCGATTAAGTTCCCGCGAAAGGTCTGGTGGGGATCTGAAAAGAAAGTATTAAAATTAATTATCTGTCCAAGTAAAAATCGGCACATAAATGTTAAATATGGTTGCAGTTTAATTATTATATATATGTATATATGTATGTATGTACATACATGTATATACATATGTATGTATGTACATATGTATGTATGTATGTCTGTTTGGCTTACAGTTGGGGTACCAAAATAGTTCCCAGATTTAATAGTGGTTTCAAAGATTTGACTTACTTCATGTTGAGGTCCTCGTATACCGCATTTCGTACAGAACTACATATTCGTGTTTTAAGGTGGTCTAGACATTAGCTAAATGCGTGAAGAAAAACTTAAGCTACAAGGGACTACGCAGCAATATTTGTTACGATTTATCGGAAACAATTGAGAAAAATACCATTCATCAAAATGGAAATTGATTGAAATCAACTCCTCAAGAACTTGATTTGAATTTAATGTCTAAATTTAGAAAAATAAAAGGAAAGAAAACCCCTTCAAAAACTGGCAATGGATATAAACAGTATGTACATATGAGTACCTAAGAATTCTGAGATATTCTTATGATTAATTTATTTATTCCCTTCCATGGGCATGGTAGGCAATAATAAATATTTAATTTTTGCATAAAAGTGAGACGTTTACCTGAAATGTCCAGTATCATACCTAAATGTCCTAAAGTTTGTTAAAATTTTCGAAAAGTGCTTTTGAAAGCTA
This sequence comes from Blera fallax, assembly GCA_946965025.1. Classification (NCBI taxonomy): domain Eukaryota; kingdom Metazoa; phylum Arthropoda; class Insecta; order Diptera; family Syrphidae; genus Blera; species Blera fallax. The sequence continues at coordinate 21,137,797 of OX337248.1, read as the reverse complement.
CGGTAAAAGGAGGTTTTCCTATACTCACTCAGCTTGTTTATGGGCTTGGCTGTGGACGAATTTATACAAACAAATATAAATCCGAATTAAAATTCCCGAAAAACATAAAAAAAACATCAATTGAAAATCAATTATTTTACAATATTGGTTTTAGCTTCGCTAAATCAAAGAATTGGGTCAGGAAAGTGTGTTAAATTTCTTCAACTCACTCTATTAATTCTACAAATCTGGTTTGTTGAAGTATGTATAAAAACTCTTCTCTTGGCAGCTCCGAGAGGATAATGTTCCGGCGTGTCACCGGATACCAATTCAATAGATAGTCGGAAAAAATTGACAACGACGGTCCCACTCATACGTCAGTTAAGCAAAATATGAAGATTAGGTATGTACTCCAGACTATGCCAAGAAATTAGGTAAAGGTTGCCAGCATAGGACTCCAGAAAATAATTAACTTTATGAAGCATGCAACTCTTAAGTATGTACTAGTATAACTTTAACTTTTGGTAGTACATATAAGCAGCATAGGCTTGGCAACACAATTGACCTACTTTTGTTCTAAGTGTCAATCATAACCAACCAAACCAAATTAGTTAAAGTCCAGGTCCAGGTGTCTACCAGGGCCCAGGACCTACCTCCTCGCGCCCATTCATGTTGTGCGTGCTATATTTTTTCACACAAATGGAAGGAACCTACAGTATAGAGACATATCCGAAAGGTTTTTTTTTTTTTCTTTTTAAGAAGCCTTCTCATGACAGTTATTACTCTCGGACGTTTGTCAGGCGTGTGTTGGTGTTTTCTGGAGTTCGAACCTCGAACCTCCTGCACTAACCACTGAACCATAGCGCGCGCAAGTTGAAGTAGAAAGCACTTTTGAACTGTCAACAATAACTGCGCAAAGACCAACAACAGCAAGGATAGCATACATATCGCGCCCTAACCGCCAAATTATCGTAAGCGACAAAATGAAAATTTTACAGGAGAGGCTTTTTTTTGTTTTTTTTTTCTGAGCTAAAAAAACATTGAGGCTTAATTTTTAGTATTTAATTACGTTTTCGTAAATACAATTATGTGATAATAACGCGGACGCTGCAGGTGTCAAATTGGCGTTTGTTTTTGTTGGTTTTGGCGTTTAAGATACTTTGGCGGTCACTGTTTTCCCGTCCAATATCAAATTTTTGGCGTTTACGATAAAATGAAAATATTAAGAAACTATACTTTAATGAAAATTTCACTTTATTTATTGTTTATTGTTTGTGAAAATAAAGCTTAGTACCTAAGAAAACATCAAAAATATTCTATTTAATGGTTACAGTGGGCGCCGTGGCTCAAGTGGTTAGTGCGTTGGATCGTTGAGCGAGAGGTTCGACGTTCGAATCCCAGAGAATACCAAAAAGTTTTTCACGGTCTTACCTCACGCGAATGTCTGACAAACGTCCGAGAGTAATAACTGTCATGAGAAAGCTTCTCAATATGCCTTTCGGATATGGCTCTAAACTGTAGGTCCCTTCCATTTGTGTGAAAAATATAACACGCACAGCACGAGTGGTTGCGAGAAGCTAGGCCCTGGACCAATTCGGTCTATTGCGCCAAGTATTTGTATCTTGGTTAGAGTAAATAAAAGAACTTCAGATTAACAAAATCATATGCAGCGAAAAGTGGAATTATAAAATATCTTCCTCGTCTGTTTCATTTAAGGAATCTCCAATCGCATTAGCAAAACTCATGGATAGGTACTCGTTATGGTATTTTTGAGGAACTATATCTTTGTCGCAAATCGAGGTACTTGGGTCGGGATATTACCTGATCGTCACTTAAAACGAAACTGACAAAATACATACATTTCATTAAGAACATTGCAATGCTATCAATTGCAATTTCTCCTAAAATTCAAACGAAATAACTGTAACACTCTTATGGTAAAATTGATTTTGCTGGCCGAAGTGAACACAGAGAAACAGCAAAATTATTTGACTGATAACGTGAATTGGTTAAAATGAAGCAGTCACATTGTATGCGTGTCGCTTACGATATTTTGCTGTTAGGAAAAAATGTAAATCTTGTTTTCTCTGTAATCTATAACTGGAATGCTTTCTTTTTATTAAAAAACCAATGCTGCAGAAAGACGCATAATCGAATAAACTATCGAACTGCATCATTAACTCATTTTTGCTTAAAATGTCGCTTACGATAATTTGGCGGTTAGGGCGCGATATGTCCCAGGCAGTCATCACCACCTTTACGGCTAGGTTTACAAAGAGATGTATGTTGGAGAATTTTTTGAAGACTAGCAGGTTGGGTGAACATGTTGTTCGAGGTGGCGCTACAGAATACACAATCGAAGAAAAATTAATACATATTTTGAAACGTATGCTCTCGAAGTCTTATCTGTCGTTTGAACGATGTGGTGTGGTGTTCGAAATCGCCTGATTTGATATGTACTCTATGTACATATTATATGTATGTACATACGTATGTTAATTAGGTAAGCAGGAGTGTCGGTTCTGAAAAGAGCACAATTAGCTCTAGGGTTTGTTCTCACAATTCATGTAAACCTAGCTGTTGGAGTGTGTTGAGAAGTATCTAGATCCAACTTGTGGAATTTAGAAAGATATTAGTTCTTTAATTTCTTTTTTCTTAGACCTGTTTAAGTGAGTTAAAGAAGGGTTTGCCTATAGCTCGTTGTCTGGCCGTAGCTGATTCAGGACGGGAGCAAATATATTTAGTACATGAGTGTCTCTTTTCGGCTGCGACATTGCAACTACGGTAGTGTGTGCTAAGTGAGATATCTAGTCTGGTTGCATGGTTTCCTATCGACCGGTGTCCCGTGGCGATCGCTGTTAATCAGGTGATGCCTTTACACGTTTTGTTAAGGAAGTCGTTTGTTTTTGCCTGGTTGTAAATAGTTTGGCCATATCTTTCTGGATATGATACAACTGGTCCGCCTAGTTCATCAGAGGTTGGCTCTTGTAAGAAAGTTTGAGGTTTGCGTTGACTGCCCTCGAGGAATGTGGCCTAATTCCGCGAACAGTTTAGTGTTGAAGCTTGCCTGGCCAGTTCTTCAGCCTGTTCGATACTATAGACGTTAACATCTACATGTACGTATACTTGTATTCTTTCAATAAATAGCTGTGCAAAATTGATATAGTTATATTATTTTAACGTTTTTAAACATACACATGTAGTACTTAGGCGATTATACGAGAATGTACATACATGTAAATATGTAATAGATTAATGCAACAACGAATACTGTTGTTTCCTCTGAATATGTTCAATATTACAACTTCATAATTTTTGTTTTTCAAAGTTAAAAAGAATAAATACGTCTACCAGATTGTTATCTAAATGAAAAGAGCGAAAACTCAAAATAAGGAGTAAAAAGTCCTCAGATTACACTAATTCACAGATTCACATATATTTTTTTTACCTTATTACAATGAAAATCAAAAATGAATGCTTACTGTGGGAAATCTATTCGAGTAACTGGCAAAACATCGCGATAATCACGCAATTGATCTTCAAAAAACACTTTTTTAGATCGAAAACCGTGTTTTTTATTTCGACGAATTTTCTGTTGATTTTTATAATCGCGAAAGTGATTTGCAATCTCATGTTGATATTCATCAGAGCTCAACCATTTTGTATTGAATAGTTTTCTCGAGAGTGGCTTTTCTTTATATTTAAAGCAATCATCTGAGAGAATATTTCGACCAATCACTCTAAACGAATCCGTCATTTCACCAAGTTGAATAAGAACTAAACTGAATTACATGTTACAACCTAACTCCTGTTTTGGATTCCAATTCAACTTAATCAAATGGTTTTGTTGTACAAATACCTATGTTTGCATTTCAACACATCTATGTAACCTCGGAAGCTCGCTATATATTTGAATATTGAACAGCCATGATTGATCACAATAAAGCAATTGAGGACAAATTTGTTTTCAAAGTTCAATAATATTCCTGTGCTTGCAGGAGTGTCCCATCTTCCTTTTTTGTGCTTAGTTGGATGTATCTACATAGGTACCGCGCGTTCTATCTGCAACCCCATCATTGAAACTTTATTGAATTCATGTTTTTGTGTTTATTTTGTCGACCTTATCTTTGGTTATTAAATGACAACATGCAATAAATTAATTTAATTCCGAAAAAATGTGCACAGAAATTAATGTTTGGTAGAAAATGATTTGGAATCCTCGTTTTTATTTTTGCTGTGGAACAATGTAAGTATAGACAAATGAAGCCAGGGGAGTCATCAATTAAATAATATTATTTGTTCATCATCATTTTTTCGTGCTTTTGAGCGATGTACATATGTATGAATATGTCTCAGCTTATTAGGCAAATTGGTTATTTACAGCGTTGGGTAAATATTTTGCTTGAATTAATACAGCCGTTGTGTTTATCACTTTTTTGTTTAGTGTATTCGTGCTATTTGGTATTTAATAATGAACTGGCGGGGGCCGGCACCTGACATACAAACAATGTATACGTACATATGACTACTATCATACTTGTGGTATGATTAAATTAAATAAATTCAATGTTGACACTGTTTCAAGTGTGAAAAGTGCTTATGTATGTATATCGAACTACGATGCTAGAACTTAGAAAGTAGAAAATAAATAAATAAATACATACATAGATATACATATGTACATATACATATATTATCAGCCTGATTTAAAAGCCTACATTTAAGGCAGCAGTGGAATAAAAACAGTTTGGTAAGACGAGTGTATTTTTGGTAAATGGAATAAATGTATAGTTTGCCGCATTTACAGAAAACAGCGGCGATAACTTACCATCTCCTCCTTACACATCCGGTGCAAGATCTAATCTGCCATATCATATGAATGCCTAAAACTCGTTATCAATAATCTGATCGAACATAATTCGAGCGGTCTTAGGTCAGGAAAGTCCACAATCGACAAAATTTTTACACTTCGTCATATTTAGAGAGACGAACCCTTCCAAACTCGTCCATTTATACGGAATTCTTTCTGCTTTATCAAGATTGTTAACCAACTTTCCGAGACTTTTTATGTCAAAAAGGTGACATGCTGCCGTGTGACTTCTTCAAGGATTGTACGAAACTAACAAATCAACACTAAATATACAATATTTCAAAAGTCTGTATAATTACTTGATGATATTGGCATTATTGGCGAAACTCAATGTGCTGTAAGTCCCGCGTTTGCGAGTATAGCGACAAAATCTGCGAAAACGGGATAAACGGTAAACAAAAGCAAAGCAAAGACATAGACAATCTGGACAAGAAAGGATAGATTATGTATGTACATATGTATATAATTGGCGAGTTGGAAGTAGTTCAACACGCCACATTCAGGTCAATACAGACCCATTGTGATACCAATAAACAGTGAACAGCTGTAACTTAGAGACAGTAAGGGACTTAGTCGACCTTCAAAGTTTTAAATGTTAATTTGCAACAACATATGTATGAAATGAATCATTTAACCATCGCTCAACGCTTTAAAATTATTCAACTGTTCTACAGAGATTAGAATTCTGTTCTGAACATTTAGTGCAACGTTAGATGTTTTGCGTGAAAAGTACCCAGGTCACATAATTTCACGCTCTAGTGACGCCAACTGGATGGGATTTAACGCCGTTCGATTTCTTTTTGTGGGATTACACAAGAGTCGTGTCTACGCCAGCACCCTCGTAACGTTGGAGCAACTTGGCTTTAACGAACCAAGTTGTACCCGAGATATGACCCGAAATTTACGAAAAACTTATTGAAAATTACTTAAAAAAAATCGACTGCTGCAGAAGATCCACAGAAGATTAAAAAAGGTCCGATGATTTCCCTAGATTTGCATGTTTTTTTTTTTAAAGGTCGGAAGCTCAAATTGGATCACCCTTTACTAAGAAGGGAATTGAGGAGAAACACTCTACATTGAACAACTGAGGCAGCTATACACATATATCCTTATCATCACAGTCCTTTTTTATGGCACCAGAATATGAACTTTTCGAAAGTGAATAGTAAAGTCCTTTACAAGATATGCAAACTGTCTAGCCCTCTATGGCTAGCGCAAGACAGGTAAGAATGGCTACAGAAAACCCGTCTTGTGATTACCTGCTGTAAGAAATCGTGCTATAAGCAGACATATGAGTATGGAGATGCTACAATGACATGCATTGCAAAGGATATCACATACATACAATGCGTGTCTCAGGTTATAACGGCATTCAGGCTGCCTCTCAACATAAAGACTGTAGACAATTTATTGGCGTTCTCACTGGGCCTTTTCCTTTTGCTAACCAAGGGTCTCATAGCACAGTCACTTCAACACCGTCTGCAACGACGGCAAATTAACCCCTGCATAAAGAGGGGGTGCCGACGCTCAACGCGTTCGCGATAATCATCATCGGAATCCGAGGACAAATAAACAAATAGATCCATTGTTTACTTCAATTTCACTGCAAATAATATTTTTCTATCTTTTTTATCAACCGGAGAAATGTCACTTTGTGAGTTGGAGTACAACTTCTCTAGTACAATTTTATTTTCATTCGATATGTGAGCTTTCGAGTGCCATCATCCCAGTGAGGTTACTCGATCATTCGATCACGAGTCCTACTCACTCACTCGTTATCGACTGCGGTAATTCGGCCCCAGCACTTATCAAGCAAATGGTCGTGATCGAATTTTTGTTTAAACAGATGAAAGTAACATTAATTCGTTTCGACGGGGATTTGATGAACGTATTATGCAGACATAATATATGCGCAAAAAAATATTGCGAATCAGTTCCGTTCCGGAGGAATTTTTTTTGTAAAAAAAATAAAAACAAATAAGTAATACGCACCTTTTTCATTTGTATTGGCATGCGTTTTCCGACTAACCGTTATTCTGCACTTGACATTAACCGCTGGCAATATTCATAATAAATGTAAACAAAGACAGCAGCCGTAGTCTGGATTTAAAAATTTTTTCATAGTTATAACGCAGGGTGGACTTAAGTAACGCCCTTTATGTGATACGACCATCACTTATTGTAAGTCATCGGACAGATGTATTTGAAGTTACAAATTTGCCAAATGTAGTCAAGGGTAGGAAATTAATCATGGAGAACTAAAAACCACAATAGCAGCTATTGTTAAAATACATATGTATGTTTCCGAAAAAAAGCGTCTAATGTTTTAATGCATAGCAAAATCAGGAAAATATACCGTTGTCGTGCAAGACAATTCGATGTCTAGTTGGCTGAGGTATAGGTGTAGTAATACATAGCAGCAGTAATTACATATTATTTGTACAAAAACTTAAGCAAATACATTTTAATAATTTTAAGGTTCTGAGCAATTAACATTAAGTTCTTGCTTGTACTAAGCCTAAATAAATAAATAAATAAATATACGAGTAGCTGTGACTAAAGCCGTTAGCCATATTTGAAGGCAACGTTCTACATAGAAACACGTTCGGGATATTGAATTTTCGGGGTTTTGGATTTTCGGGATTTTGGATTTTCGGCATTTTGGTTTTCGGGATTGTGTCCCCAACCTGTTATAATCACATTCTTCCTTTAAGCTTTTAAACTTGAAGCAACATGTCTTTGCTCCAGATAATGTTCCAGCATTTTCACTTTCTTTTTCTTGCATATTTGGTGAAATTTACTTCAGATTTAATTTTTCAAAATTGTATGCTTTCTTTGATTAACCACTTTCGCACGAATAACGTCATGTTTGAAAAATCCCGGAAAATAGCGGGATTTTTATACAATTGTACAGAATATCAGGCTTTTGCTAACCCGACACTCTGAACATATTTTTTTGAAAATTGCTGAAATGCAAGAAACTTTCGAAAAGCATTGGATTAATCCCCTTTAAAATGACGCTTTATATGCCACCAGCATTCATTCATAATACTTAGTGGCAGAAGGTAAGAATTGCAAAATGCATGATATATGCAACATAAAACGAGTTTTTCGCATGCTTTTTGATTCCTATAAATCAGTATTCCAAGAATTGAAATTTGATCATCATTTTTCAAAAGCGCATGATACCACCAAAAACACTTCAGTGTCAATAAACTAAGAGTGGCGCTCATAGATGGTGAGAAGACCATTAACCAGGTGTATCAAACGAGTTTTTCTCAGTCACGAGTTTTTTTTTGACTATCACAAATTCCAATACATTGTGAAGTTCCTATTTTTTGACTCTCACATAGTATAGTATGCACATGCCATCATTTGAACGAATTTATTCGGTATAGCTTTCCAGTTCCTATTTGTATTAGTGTTTGCACAATTGTGGCTATAAGGGCTGTATAGAGGTATTTTACCAGGTTTCAAATGTCAGTTGCACTTTTCTAGCTTATTACGTATGTAGTAAGTGTTAAGGTTGATTTTTAAAGAAAAATATCTTCTTTGGTATTTATGTACGTAAGTGCTAACGTGGGTTTTCGGCGCAAAATGTTTACTTTCTCAGAAGCCCTACTTAGGGTAACAATTTTAGTGTAAATCTTCCCGCTTGAGCAATACATATGTATGCGGCGCAAATTTCATCTGCTGTGGTTCCCATTAATCTGTCTGTACCAAGCCAATGGAGACCTTTATGTTGTTGGAGGAGAAAGCTACTGCTGCTGCCAGTTAACCACTGTGAGTCCTGAAGTGTTACAGGCGAGGTGCTTCAACCAAGTCCAATGAACGACAGTGAGAATGGCTGATCTTGGTAGTACGGTAGTACTATAAAGAGGTCGATAAATAATCGACTGCGGCTGATACTTGTGAAGGCGATGGAAAAAGGAGGAGAGAGAATAAGATATGAACACTTGAGGCAAACACGCTTAGTGCTGTGGTCTTTGCTTCTTTATTCACGCTAGTGGCTGATAGCAACAAGATGTCAATCAATAATTCGTCGTAGATGGATAGCTCACTTGTGGTTTGCCCTGAATTTGTTCCGATGCGGAAAAAGAGCGAAGCAAAAAGGATGAAAGTCGTAAAAATCATAGCTGACTCGCTTTTGTCTTCTTAAGCATTCGCATTGGGTGCAAGCTCTGGTGGAAAAGGTTGGTTAAATATTCTCTAAAGGCTGCAAGTATGTTGTGATATCCTTTAAGCCTTTACTAATGTCTTCTACACAAACGGCTTTAGCAAAGCAAATGGAACTTGAACATTGCTAGGAATTTGGTATTTGAATAATAAAACTAAATACTCCTGCGCTTTCGGTAAATTGGGGACTGTTTTTCAAACAGAAGTTTTTGCCGTACTTTAAGGAGCAAACTGTAATTGAAGAGAGGTGGGGTGGTAGAAGTACCAACATTTGCACTAACAGTCGAAAATCCCTCCAAAATTGTTTTTGAATGTAAGAATATACTAAATAGGATTTCTTAAATCTGACAGTGAATTGAAGGCAACAAGTTATACGACGCGCCAGCGCAAGACGGATGAGAGACTTTTCCTCCATGCTCGAAACCAGTTATTGGTATTAATTTAGCAAAGGTTTTGTATTGGATGGGTTTCAACATAAAGAGAGATGGTCCACAGTGAATTTTCGCGGAGCCACCAAGTGTTTTGTGAAAGGTCCGTATAAGAGCACTGTGAAATTTCTTCTCAATCTACATATGTAGAAAGGACTGCAGAACTACTCTTGGGCTAATAACATGATACAATTCTATCATAAAATAAAATATCACAAAAACAAAAAAAATGGCCAACATGGAAATTGAATTGAAGGCCAAACAGCTGTATCATGTTTCTACGAAGAAAATTTTCTCTGTCCAGCTTTTGTGGGGACGAGATTGTGTATTCTGGGCTTTGATTTTTTTTAATCCAATCTCTATCCCTGAACGAAGTTTTCGTTTTCACCAAGAATACGAAGAGGATTGACTAGGTGTTCTTTACATGGACCTTAGAACAATGGACCATTTTTGTGTCTAAGTGCTTGGATAAATTAATAAATGTGTAGCTTGTTGAAGTGTGTATGATTATATCCTCAAAACCACATATGTAATAGAAAATCAGAGCATTAGATTCAAAGCTTCTAAATTTAATTGCCCATGTTTTTGCATGAAATTTCCTCAAGGTCGTCAAACTGAAGCCCGTCTAGTGTGCGATGTCTTCCTCCGGCCTGGCCTTCTCATTATTAATGCAATGTGCTACCTTAGCTGTGCGGCTCTGACTGGCTTGTGGCCCGTACTGTATGATAGTCACAACTATGGCGACATTTCTACGAGTTTTGCTTAGCCGTGCGTTTGTCTTGCTATTGTTGTAGACATGAGGCATAATTTAATCCTTTAAAATATCACACTACCAGTGGAATGTGGACTCTTTTCGAATGCGAACTGTGAAAAGTTGGCAGGAATCCCATAAGTTTCTTAAATCACTGCACGTATAATTCTTGTTGAACCCTCTCCTAGGTAAAAACTAAACTAATTATTAACTTTCATTGTGTTCATATTTTATTCACGTAAACAAGTAGTATGCAATGCACAATTTGCCATATATTTGGTTTTTGTTGCTAGTTTTCAATAGGACTCAACAAAAAATACTTTAACAAGAATGACCTTGAAAACGCAAGCCATCTTTGTCGGCATTATAATAAATAATTCACATGGCATTATTCCTGTAAAACGTTGCCATAGTCTGCACAATCACACATATTTGTAAAATGATTAAGTATTTATAAATCATACTTCATACATACATACTCACTCATGTCCTATATTAACGACAAAATGAGACTTGTATCCCTTGCCATTAAGTTAAAATGGAAGCGCAACAGTATGGCTGAACTGAAACGACCTTGTGCATTTCTTCCGACCTACCCTCTAAGTGGTGCGTGTATGTTGGTATGTATTTGTGTGCAGAATTACATCTTTTATTTATTTTTAATTTTCCTTTAAGGGTGATTCTTTCTCTTCAGCACTTCTCCATTGTTCTACACACGCTCACTTGAAATTTACTACCCTCTGCAACGCTAAAATTGGATCTTTCTCCCTCTTCATATCGTCAGGAGTTGAATTGCTTTTTTTGCGAATATAAATTGAATATTTGGTGGTGGCAGACCAATACGGAGACTTGATTGTATGACGTTCGACATGGTGCCCCAGGGATACAAATTACAATTTACTAGAAATAATATTTGCCTTAAATATTCTTAAACGTAGAATCCCTTGGGGGACATTTTTTGGCGAATAATGTACTGCGATTCCCAAAAGGTCACCCCAAAGTTTCTTGGAATAACTTAAAAAGACGTGAAATAATGAGTAGGGCTGTCATTTCTCTGATTCTCCCTTTTTGATAATGAGAAACAATAATTTCGGGTGTTTTATAATTTATATACTTGCTAGAGAATTCTTAGAATGCTTTCAGGAAACAATTAGAACAGAGTGTGGAGTGCATTTGTTCTGGTCCTTAGTATGAACCTTTGTAAAAAATCAAGTACTAATGAGAGTAGAACAATAGGTATTCGGGATTTGCTCAAAAGAAAAAGGAGACCTCTCTGGAGAGATCTTCTGGAAGTGAATAAGGATGTCGGTTTCAAGAAAAACGGTTCGATGGTTTTAGATGGAGCATCTGATGCTGACCCTAACCTGAAAAGCATACATTTTAAAGATTTAGATCACGGAGCACATAAATTGTAGAAAAAAAGTAAACATTAAAAAGAAGGCCTTGAAGTGAGTCAGCAATTCTGCAAATTAAAAATTCCGCAACATTTCTTTTTGGTGGAAAATAAGTGATTGAGTCTTGCCAGTTTCTAGTTTTTTCTTTTGCATTTTCAAATCTTTTCTCAAACTCGGTTTTTCGGTCTGAAGTCGATGACAAAGTGAAGGAAGAATCCACATTCTCCTTACTTAGTTAGAATTCTTTATTACTACTTCCCAATTTAGGTCAACTACAGCGTGCATACGCTGCACCGGACAATGCATCTTTTGTGCTACCAACTACCTCGTGTCTTATATGATTTACTTCGACATAGTTGGAGCAAAGTTCTTTAAAAATAATTTTTTTTAATAACTAGGTCAGTGTTTTTTTTTTTTTATTTTTTTAAAAAAAGATATTGGCTTGTGACCTCTAAGTGAGCCAACATCAGGACTCATACCCCCTATGTGAGCTACTGACTTTAGTGCGTGCCATCGGAGTAATTTCCTGATAAGGTAAACAAATAATTATGACGCAGTTAAAAGCCTCGAAAATGGATTATTACTGACAACAGTTGAAAACGAAACAAGGACAACGGCTTTCGAGTCTACACGTAGAATATTATTACCCACTACAGACCAAGTACAGTCAAAAAATGTAGGGAGCAATAAATTGCAACAAAAGAGAAATCATCGCCATCGAAAGAGTGTGATGGATGGGGCCGGGCAATAGGAGGATGAAAAACTGCGCTATATAATACGACGATTACTACAGACAATCGGTGAAGCGTCCATTTGGATGCGGATTAGTAATAAGAGGCAGACTTAGACAACATGTTTTGAGTTTTCAGTCTTTAAAAGAGGGTCTTGTAACCGTTCGCGTCAAGGCTAAGTTCTCCAACATTAGCTTAATATACGTTTACGTCCCTCACGTTCCATTCTAGAAAAAGAGGACACCTTTCACAGCATTGTCGGTAAGCAAAATCTGCACGATACCATATCCAGTTACAGATTCAGGTTAGTGGACTTTGTCACGAGTCAAACGTTGTATCCGGGTCTACTGGATGTACAGATACCGCGATGGGCTTGTACTAAGCTTGGACCATTTCTTAGTTGAGGCCAAGGTTCGTATGAGAGGAAGTTTGATATTGAACTCATGCAATCGTAACAGACTGCTAGATCCTTTACCGATCGAGTATCGCTATATCGCCAGCTACTTGCAAATATAGAGATATGCTATCGCCGGAATGATGGTCAAGGGGAGGTCTTCAAATATATGATGGAAAACCATTCGTTGTACTCTTCTTAAGACGAAGAAAGGTGTTCTCCAATGGGGTTAAATTTCTGGATTTGTCCTAGACTAAGGATTGAACTGACTCAACAAGTCGTCGCACGTATGGCAAAGCTAGCATCTGACTGGAATAAATATAGTGGGTTGGTCATCTATTCGTTTCTTTTGGAAAATACTTTTGTAGCTGTCAATCGAATTTTGCAGTAAATTGTTGATGTTGTGGCTCTAGTTCGCAGATAGTGTTCAATGGGTGTTTTCCTAAAGTGTCAATTGTTGGCGTATTGTTGGAGGAAACACGATTCCAACAGTTTTCCATAAAAAGAAAATTCGTCGAAGAGCGTCAAATCAGAGTTGCACAGTGACCATGGTACATGTCAAAAATGTCTGATAATACGGTTATCGAACTTATTGCGCATAATATTGATTGTTTGATAGCTGATGTTGTACGTTACGCCATACCATGGGACTAAAGCGGGTTCAAGTCCAAATCGTAAAATTAAAAAAAAAAACCAATACTTGGCACAACAGACCGTATGTTGTTCAGCGCCTAGTTTCTCGCGACCATTCGTGTTGTGCATGTTATATTTTTTCACACAAATGGAAGGGACCTACAGTTTAGAGCCATATCCGAAAGGCAAATTGAGAAGCTTTCTCATGACAGTTATTACTCTCGGACGTTTGTTAGACATTCGCGAAAGGTGGGACCGTGAAAAACTTTTTGGTGTATCTGGAATTCGAACGAACGTTGAACCTCCCCCTCAGAGATCCAACGAACTAACCACTTGAGCCATGGCGCCCAATTGCGACTACAAAAAAAAAAAAAACAGTTATTATGTCTCTGTAGCGTACTCCACTCCCTATAACGTTCTTACCAGCTCCATTTTCAAAAAATTAGGGATTAATGGTGCCATCATTCGAAAAGCTGCACCAGAGTCACTCTTTAGGAATGTTTTGGCTTCTCTATAATTACGTGTGGATTGTCAGAATCACAAATCCTACAGTTTTATTTGTATATAAATGATTTTGCGACCAAAATTGAAGTATTTTCTAACTCATTCAATCACTTAGAGAAGCGATAACAAAGAGGATAGTTCTTCTGGATCCACTCTTGGGTGAGTTGGACCTTGTAAGCAAATATTCTGAGCTCTTTATGCAACATTCTCCTCGGAGAGCTGCGTCTGATGTTTAGTTGTTGAGCTCTGCGAGTAGTTGAGGTGCTTGGATTTTAGCGTACACTTTGTACAGCAGCAACAATTCCACTTTGATAAAAAATCTTGCATTCGACTGGTTAAAAGACGATTCAGACTGTGCTGAGATCCATAAGTTTAGCTATGATTTCTCGAAAGCGCTTTAAAAACGTGCTGTTAGAGGTTAATAGGGACCGCCTTTCAGACGGCATTTTGTCTCCTCTACTATGGTGCATAGTAATTGAGTCTTTTTCTTTCAGTAGCTCCAAAATATACTCAGGCTTACTTGGAGCTTGTTGTCGTAAAAAAGAGGTTGTTCTCTATATCAGAAGGAGAAATCTGACTCATCCAGGGTTAAGAGTCTGTACTATTCATATCCAATGAAGTTATCGTGGAAACTTTTCTATTCACGGCCTGACTCGGCTACTAATGAGCCTTCTTAGGCACTCGTCTTTCTGGCTTGTGTATATTATTGGATTGCTCACGGATTGCTCGGAAACTAGTGAAGAACCTAGTGCTTGTATTTTTTTGTGGGCTACGACAATATTTACTTCTTTGCTTCACTTATCGTTATACAGATATGTATATGTACATATGTCTTGGCAGCGACGACTTATGTAAGTACATGCCTTTGCTTTATGTAAGTATGCCTTTTCTTTCGAGCGGAGACTTATGCTATCTTAATGGCTGTAAAATAAATTAAGGAATAGACGAAATGGTCAGAGTTCTTGCATTTCAATGATAGCCAGGCTGCACTTAAAATTTTCCTTAACCCTCTAAGCATTTTGAACATAGTTCGAGAATGTAAGTAGGCATTTTTTCGCAGTGCTGAACTCCTTTATTCTCTGAGCTTGCTAGGCATGGCTTGGAAGATGGCTTCCAAGGACCTAAGCTTATGTGGGGTTTTCTTACGTTTTTCTACGAAAGACGAAGATATCTCATAAGCGAAGGATTTGATGGTAATTAGTTTCTTGATGGTACTCGTATAATTGGCCAAAGCTGGGTCCACTGGGGAATTTTCTACCCAAAAAGTCAAAACAAAACCTGCGTTCATCACTAAAATACTGCGTTTTCTATTAACACAAAATCGATGTTATTTTGTTTTATTGTGCGATGTTTATGCTTTCGATATCAAGTTGGCAATATTCCCTCGATTGTCTTTTTGATACAGTTGTCATGAAAGTTTCTTACATATCTAAGATGTCATAACTTTTGTCTGAAATATTCTACTACCTTCTCATTTCAGAAGGAAATAGTCTTCCTTTATTTATCCACCATCCTGAAAAGTAACTTCTTGAAAATGTTCTACTCGTATATACTTGTACATACATATATTTCACAGTTTGAAATATTGATTTCAATTTTTGTTAGAAATTCCATTCCACATAGTATTCGGACAGATTAGACAGATGAAATTTTCTGTGGGGGCGGGTCGCTTCTAAGAAGAGACTACCAGGTTGAGAGAAAACCAGTATGAGAAGAACATTCCGATAAGAGCAGAAAGTATTTCATTGCTATTAAGAATCTCATGACCCCACTATTGGCACACTCACCCAGGATATGGGATAAGTCACACACATAATACACTCAACTGCTACTACGAGAGTGAGAGTAAGATATCATAAAACTTCCACAGTGACTAAAAACACACACAAATGCTAAGCTATTAGCCTACATTTGCAAAATGTGTTATGCCCGTAAGAGAGCAACAGTCGGTAAGACCTAAAAAAAGCGTACAACTTCCAGCCAAAGGGACTTGTATAAACATATAGCATGTCGTTAACATCTACTTTTCAGCGTGGCTATGGTTATGTGAACACAAATGTGTAGGTTAAGTTTTCTTGTCTTGTCGCGTGTGCAAGAGATACAACGCTGAGAAGTTTTTCTTTCTATCATTTAAGAATAGGGATTGGCAAACGACGCGACGAAAGATCTAACGAAATGAACCACATTGTTGGTTTCCGAAGTTCATTGTCCGCAACTTAGATATTCGCCATAAAAGCTATTTTGGTGAATTAAAATGATTTAAAGGAGTGAGTTTTCGGGGAGAAGAATGGAATGAACGCCTTTGTCAAAGGATAATATACGAACATATGTGGGTATAACAATTTTATTGACATTCCAATTAATTTTGAGGGTTATCCTTCAGATCTGATGTTATGTAAATCATTTTATCGATGCTACGTCGTTAACAATAATTCACATGGCAATACTTTGAGACGATAAATCATTTCAAGGAAATGAGTGACGTATTCCTACACAAAGCCACACAAAGAAGCAGAAAAAATTAAATTCATATCATTCAATGACGAGGGAGGGAGGACAGTCGAATTCTCCTTATTAAGGCAAGTTAAGGGGGTTGGCGTAGTTGAGCTGATCTAACGGTGCATGGTTGGAATGAGCTTTATTTGAAGGATATATTAATAACTCCAAATCAGATTATGATGCGCCCTCAACCTCATGACTTAAGCAGGACATTTTACTTGGCATATTGATTAATCTACTTCCATGTGAAGTAGTAGATTTTTTGGATGGTCATTGAGGGTATCAACTCCTATGCTCAATAGATGACTCCTTCCCATTTACTAATTTTTTTCCTTAAAATTCTCAACCACTCGAAGCCTTAATGAAACTGCATAACTCTTACGGATAGATTTCAGAGGAATCAAAATTTTAGCAGCCTCAATGCTGCAACCGCCTAAAAAAGCGAGAACCTTTTTAATGTAGTATTTGATTTATCTTTACCTAGTGATAAATATATCGCTATAACTGAGTACGCAGATTAACTTTACTTAGTTCTGCGTACCAAGAGCTTTAAGTTCTTCTTGACAGTACTTAACAAGGTTTGAGTTTATGGCAGAAATCGAGGGAATGATTTGCTTAGCGAAGGACAAGAAGGGAAGGACAAAGATGTCATCCACCTCATCAAGAAAAGAAAATGCCATAAAATATATTCAGCGCTGCGCTGGAAATAATGTTTCACTATTTGCCAGCATTGCTCAAGCGTAAAACGACCATTGTCTTGCCTACAGAGGCACTAGGAAGAATGATAACCCTTAAGTAAGTAAGTTTCCATTAAAATGCACTCACTTTTTTGATTTGATAATCTTTGTATTCCTGGAATAAAGAAAAAATAGACGTTTAATAATTTATTATCATACATAACATAAACAATATTTGAGTGATAAGGAGTCAAAAGATATGAATGACAAAATCTATCTGTGCTGGACTTTTTCTCTACATATCAAACACTTTTGATAAAGTTCGGCACCATTGACCAGCATCCCAAATAGGAATTTTTTCTTCCAACTTTTATCTGCTAATAAAACGCTACATTATTCATTAATCATCGCTACTTCTATGTAAAATATAAAGACGAACGCTAATCTTTACAAAGCTAAAGCCGAAGTTCCACTAGAGAGGGTACTAGGGCCAATGCTTTTTCTCATCTACGCATCAGATATTCCAATACCCCAGATGAATAACTAGACGATAGCAAGATTTGCTGATGATATAGTTACATCATTTAAGATTTAGGAACGGTAATCAATTTTCTTCAGCAAAATCTGGACGGCACTCACTTTTTTGATTTGATAATCCTTGTATTCCTGGAATAAAGAAAAAATAGACGTTTAATAATTTATTATCATACATAACATAAACAATATTTGAGTGATAAGGAGTCAAAAGATATGAATGACAAAATCTATCTGTGCTGGACTTTTTCTCTACATATCAAACACTTTTGATAAAGTTCGGCACAATTGACCAGCATCCCAAATAGGAATTTTTTCTTCCAACTTTTATCTGCCAATAAAACGCTACATTATTCATTAATCATCGCTACTTCTATGTAAAATATAAAGACGAACGCTAATCTTTACAAAGCTAAAGCCGAAGTTCCACTAGAGAGGGTACTAGGGCCAATGCTTTTTCTCATCTACGCATCAGATATTCCAATACCCCAGATGAATAACTAGACGATAGCAAGATTTGCTGATGATATAGTTACATCATTTAAGATTTAGGAACGGTAATCAATTTTCTTCAGCAAAATCTGGACGGAATGTTTCTCTAGTTCAAAAAAATGCAGACAAGATGGTACTAGAAGTATACACGACGAGAAAAATTATTAACTATCCTATCGTAATACTTAACTGGAAAACAGTAACCTTTAACAGTCAAGTTAAATGCTTGGTTATGTTCATAGACCATAATTTAGCCTGAGAACAACACGAACTTTTAAAATGAATTACGGACATACGTACATATGTATGTATGTTTATAGTAAAAAGTTTTTTATTTTATTTGATTGGATATTTTTTTGCATTTAATTTTGGCATTTCCACTTTTTATCAAAACAGAGCTTTTAAGGAAGAGCTTAACGATGTAGGCTTTGAAGCAAAGATCTCCTTAATAGAACAGTTTCTTTGAGACAAGTGCATAGGAGGTGAAGGATGGTTTTCTCCTCTTTTTCGTCCCTGCAACTCTTGCAGAAGTCATTTTTTTAGCATATTAGCTTATCAGGCAGTATGTTGTGAGGACACCGATTACATGGCTGATCTATGATCGCTTCATCATAACCAACCTGGAAATACGTTTGTTATCCAACTTAGGCCAGATCTGTCTAGATATACATATGTATGTATGTATGACAAGTCTCATCGAGTCATATTCCCATCTGTGGTTGGTCTTGCTACAAGTGTTCAGCATAAGTAGATGTTTGGGCGTACCCAGTTTTTGCCATTTAAACATAATCCTAAGATCCGTGCCCTTTCTGGCGACCTCGTTAGCCTTGTAGTTTCCCAGAATGTCTCTATGGACAGGCACCCAGCTTAGGTGAATGTTTAAAAAAGAAGAGTTGTAATGCATTTTGAGAATGGAAACCCAGTTTCTATTAATACAAACACCTGGGAGTTGTCAGAAAACCGGGCTTAAAGAAATAGACTTTATTTTCGGTGGCATCAACAACACATCCAAAACAAAATAAAGAAACGAGTTCGTCAACAGGGAGCCTTATTCGAGGTAACATTTATAACACTTTCGAGCTTACTGTCGAGTCGAAACAATATTCATGCTCGTATTTGTGAATTTTAGTAAAAGTTTCGCACATAAACTTCGTTTTTCGACTTTTAATCTGAACACACCCGGATAACTATTACCAAATTCTATTTATCTATTTGAATTTCAACATTTTTATTTAGCATTTTACTAAAAACGTTTCTAGTCCCTTCTTTATCATTTCTCACACATTTTAATCTCATTTGGCAGTATACGCTTTTATAGTTTTTTCCTTGTTTTTCTATGCGTTTTGTTGCCCTCATAACATTTGCTAATAAAAGAATCACGCATGGAAAAATAATTAGATTATAATATCTCACTTGCGAAAATAACAATTGCGCGACCATAAGCACATTTTCCGTTAATTCCATTTTTTTAGTTTTCTTTGTTAAATGCAATTATGTATAATTGCTCCTTCCAGGTTATCATCGCTTAATCTAATTATACAAATATGTATCTAGAAACGGGCTAGGTATAAACTTTTTACAAAATGAAATAAATTGGGATAATTTCTTGGTGGATATTCACGCCTGCCAAGTTTTAGGAACTAGTTTAGTTTTGAGTTGATGTCACCTTTGGGGATACACAGTTTCATCATTTCAATATATATATGTACATAAGGGGACCTGGCTGTCTCTTAATCATCAAACAATGACCAGATTGTTTCCAGTATTCTGGATACCTGATCGCGTTTCGATAGAGCATCATCGACACGGATGCTTATTGCAGGCAAGGTAACAAAGGTCTGCCACTGTCGTCGTGTCAGAATTCATCGACGTCTTTCGAAACATGTTGGTAAAGGAGAAACAATGCATTACAGAGGTATCGATTAATCTTTGGGCACATTCGTGACCCATATTAAAACATTTCTCCGTGCTCATCTGGCCGCCACGAAGAGTTATGCTTCGGACACACGGCACAGTTTCATCGAGGTCTAAAAGAAGGCGCCATTTAACTGGAGTCTCCCTCCCTCCCTCCCTCCATGCTAAAAAAAAGTCAATCAAGGCAGATCAAAAGAAGGGTTGAAGATTGTTACCGGTGAAGATACTTATATTTACTGTTATGAGCCATAAAGTAAGCGTGAGCGACTGTCACGGCAATACGTACTCGTACATCTCCCCAAGTGATATAAAGCCAGCAAAAGTGAAACGTGTATACAGCCGCAGCTCTTAAGTAGCGGTGGAAGCCTAGGAAAGTTTTATTTCAGAGGTGACTTTAGAATGGTGGGCTCAGTGTTTTAAAAACTGATTCAAGAGCATTCGAAAGTATTCACAATATAGAGGCAAATATTTCGAAAAGCATTAAACGGTCAAATGGTTCTAGTAGGTTTCTTTCTGACTTCAACAAAGTCGAGGTGCATAGTTGTCCATAACTCATCGCTTTGATGTACGACCGTAAAATCAATGAAGAGGTGGTGAGCATCGATTTAAAATTACTGAGTTTTCTTCAATAATGTGAGTACCTGGTCGATGGTATGCTTTTCTAGCCTGAAAACGTAGTAATAAGGACCAACCAAGTTGTTCTTCAACTGCATTAACACAGTATAGTAGACATGTTCTTTATGTGTCAGATGTGACCGTGAAATACACTTAAAGTAACAAAATCAGTCCTTAGGCTATTTCAGCTGGTAAACATCTTAACATCGACAAAGTTGATGCAGTAGTGGTACGTTATGGACGGTTGTGCTCCCAGAAACTTTAATCATCGTTCATGTATGCAAAATTCAGCGAGGTGGGAAGTTTTGTAGCTTTACCGCTGCTGATGTGTCCGATACAGCTTAGCTAAGTCTATGAATAGTAGACTTTTAATTCATTCACAACCGGATATACATAAATGACAAATAAATGTGTCGCCCGGTGTGCTGACGCGGGGCTAAACTCAAATTCGTTCATTTCTACGGGGTACATTAAGAATTTACATGAAAATCAATTAAAATGCTTAAATTAATATATTCCGACAGAAAATGTCACTTGAAGTCACCTTAATGACAGTGACTTGTAATATGTATTATAAAATTTGTCAGGCACGAGAATTTCATATCGACTTCTCTTACGTTTTAAGGATGCCAGTCAAGTTGTACACATTTGACGGCTTTTTATTATTTTTACTTTGTTTACTTTTTATTGTTTCCTTACCTGATAGCTGAAGAGTATGGACCTATCTGGTTACTTTTGAGAGGAGCATGTTGTATTTGTACTTTGGGATAGTGGTCTTATGAGGTTTTGCCTTAAGTCGTAGTCATGTCAATCACTTAGAGATAATGTGTGGGTCATGGAAAGTTGAAAATTAATAAGCTAAATAATAAACATACAGAAACTGCAATCCTTCTAAAATGGATCGTATGACAGCCTTAAAAATTAGTATTAAAAAATGCAGAAGAAAGGTAGATGTATATACCGACATATGTAGAAGTTTCCGCTCATACTTGCACAAATACAAGCACGACAATGATTCATATTATCCCCTATGGCATATACTGTATTGAAAGTGGGGAACATGTCATTATCCAGTGCCCATATTTTATAAATAAAAGAGATTCACTCCGAAATAATCTTAAAATTCAACTAACCCCTACTCGCATAATGAAGAAACTGCGTGATATTGAAAGTCAGAGGTAGGAACAAAATAAGGCAATCGAGAACAATGTGCAGCATGAAAAAAGAGACCCCAACTGTGACAATACTAAATGAGAGGCAAGGAAAGCCTAAACCCCATTGGGAAGAAATGCTTAAACGGCGCATCGCTTTGAACATAGGAAAAGAAGGGAGCTGGTTTTATCGAATAAAAATCCAGCATGTTGTTAAACCGATAACTTTCGAATATGTTCACTTTCTGAGCTCAAAGCAATCATTCACATAAATATTGTTTTTCTGAGCTCTGCAATAATACAATTAAAAAGTTCGTATGCCTATGATAACCTTACAGGATTGTGCCCACTTCAACGACGAACCAAACTTGTGGCTGAAGTCATTGGATAAATATTGAATATCTCCTTGGTTACCGAAATCTGTAAGATATTCGAAAACAACAAAGCAGTTGAAACCGAAGGAACTCCAATATACATAGTTGATACGTACAAGTATAACTCTTGTCTTAATGAAGAAATTCATCGGAATATAATATTGAGGCGATCATTAAGCAGTCAAAGGTAAAGCAGCAAATACCAGAGCAGGAATTACAAACATATGAGATTGAGGCGTAGGTCCTTATTGCGATTGTCGATCAGCGTTCTATTCGATAAAAGTCGACCTATTCCCTTTTCGGTATTGTTTATATCAATTGACAAAGGTATCTATTACTGTGAATAAAGAACGTGATTATTGTGAATACAGCGTATATTTTTGATATTTGTGTTGCTGCTTTCTATTTTATTTTTTCGTGATCTTCACCTTCCATTGCAGCGAACAAAAAACATGAATCGCAAATTATCTTGCCAATTTTTTTTGTAGCGACAAATCGAGCATTTTTCTGATATGTGATACTTTCTGTGCCCTGATTTTCTATTCCGCTCTCCAAGAATTTCTCTAAGATCTCTTTGTAGTCACAATAACCCTTCCTGCATCAATTCTGTACTAAAAACACACTCCTTGGTTATGAAAAAGCATCTCGTGTATCATATCTCTGTTCTCAATACCCGAACATCGAGTTCTCTGCTTGTTGATGAACGATTGATGTCAAAACTGTTTTCATCGCACATATGTATTTAGATATTCGTTAAAACTGGCAGGTTTATCATCTAGACTGAAGATAGCTTCGGTATTTTCGTTGATGGTTGTAGGTCTGGATAGCAGTTGGTGAGCAGCCAACTGAACTTTATACGGGAAAATATCCAGATCTTGGGTCAAAATTTACCGAGAAATTTACCACGCAGCGTCAGCGTATTGTATAATTTTATTGTTTTTCGAAATATTCGCCTTGATTTTAGTGAGATTTGCTTGCGCCAACTCAGGCCAACTCTGAAACAAGAATTTTATAGAATTTTATATGAAAGAGGAAAAATTAAGTCACGCTGTGCTAAGGCTGGACTATAAGGTAGTGAGTCATCAACTCCACATTCGAAGCGGTCAGGAGCTACATTTGGTTGGAGTGTATGATGATATATTGTCGATGGTACCTCCGGCAAATAAAGGCGTGCAATTCAGCATTGATCGTATGATGATAATTTAGTGGACCAATTATAACATGAGAAAAATATAAGTACATGCTTCATTTTTGTGGTTAGTTGGTTTATTTTTGTTGATATGCTAGCACTGCCACAACAATCAGAAGATGACATTTCCAAAAGCGACATCTTGCAGGAAATAGTTTAACCGCAAAACTTAACCAGCAACCCACGTAGGTTGCAATAGGCCCACTCTTGACGTGTGTGTTGCTCTAAGATAAGCTTTAACTTCCCTAAATAACATCTGGCAAAAAAGTTCTGGCGGATACAGCAATTTGCAACTTTTAAGGTCGATTCACATTAGGACCCTGTACTTTATAGAGTGTATCTCCTTTATTTCTCTACGTTACGAAGTATTTGCAAAAACTCGTTTGTATTCCCAATGGGATACGGTATAAATATGTCCGAAAGCTCCGAATTTCTGTGTGTACTACCATTTCTAAATGAAAACTACAAACATCTTTTCATATTACTACAACAATACCAGGGTGCTTTTAAAATTCATTTAATTAGCTGAAAAACTTAAATTTCAAGCCTTACACATGCCACTACTCTTCATTATGCCATTAGTTGCCAAGGTTACTTCACATAATGAATAAATAACAGGATAGCAGAAATAATAAAACCCTAAAATTTTTAAAATCTCAGCAAACAGAGTGAAACTAGTTTTATTTTACGTGACATACAACTCCTTAATTTGCCTCTAGGCTTTATATAATGACAATAAAGTAACAACGAGTACAAACTCTTCCATGTCTGGAAAGGAAAAAAAATTACAACCCGCATATAATAATGTAGAGACACGTTCACGAGGTTAGTGCTCAAAGTACTAATTAACATGAAGCAATAGCAATGAATTGCTGGCTATCTTGGGTAGCATTGAGTTGCATGTAATTATAATTATAAATTGGCATCAGATAGAAATTAATTAATTCTCCACACCCCCAGACATAGGGTTCATGTATCGGAAAACTAATGGTAAAGTCTTTCTGAAAGACCAATCAATATATTCTAAGGTTAGGATGGGAAAATATATGACGTGAATATTAAATACATTTTGTGTTGATTTCGAAGAAATTTGTATCAATGCACCATGAAGTTGTTAAAATTTGATCAACCATTGGGTTGGTAATATCGGGTCACGTTCTGTATATACTTGTATGTACAAAGAAATATCGAACTAAGTGTGTGAAGCAAAAGGTTTTAACTTTTTTATGTAATTCATGTAGTTTACAAGTACAAATACTTGGAGCAACAGACCGTATGTATTCCAGGACCTAGCTTCTCGTGGCCATTTGTTTCGGCTTATATTTTTTCACACAAATAGGAGGGACCTACAGTTTAGAGCCATATCCGAAAGGTTATTTTGTTTAAGAAGCTTTCTCATGACAGTCATTACTCTTGTTTGTCAGACATTTGCAGTGGGATCGTGAAAAAGCTTTTTGGTGTTTTCTGGGAATCGAATCTCCGGCTCAGTAATCCAACCCGCTAACCACTGAGCCACGGTAACCAGAATTTCATTTGGTTGTAAATGATTTATTAAAGTCTGCTTTTTAAATAAAGAATAGGGATGATGAGCTATAAAATAGGCCCAAGAAGCACTGAACCTCATGGAGATCTTTAAGGTATAACCTTCTACTTAGAGTAAAATACTTCAAAATTCAAGAACTATTTTGCTCCATGGATAAAATATAGAGACAATAGAGAGAAAAATAGTCAAAATTAATACCCAAAGAAAAATTGAAGGATAATTTCAAAGGACAATACAAACATAACTAAAGACAGATACCAAATGAATATACATATATAGCTGGGCACACTAAGGAAACCTGGTAGTAGAATCACCTTCGGTGCTGAAAATATAGAAAAACTTTTTGTACAGACTGTAAAACGGCGGTGAAGACCAACATACCGCTGTCAGGCAGAATGCACCATTCAACATAGCCGATGATAGCCAAAACTTCCGTCCACCTCACCAAACGAAGTGAGGATAACAATATCCAAGCTTAAATCCAACAAAGCTGCTGGTTCTGATGCCCTACCGGCCGAGTTGTTCAAGGCATAGACATACATAAAATTATCAGTGCACCGTTCGGATTAAAGTATCTATTGTTGTGTTATAAGAGAGTAAGCTCTAGTGCACTTGCCGCGGCAGTCTTTACAGCACTTATATACATGCAGGGGTGAGAGGTTGAGAGGGACATTTAGCATAGTAGTCAGACATTGGCACACATTGCACTTGTAATACCTATGCAGGCCAGTATTTGCACCCTTTTTAGAGCTAAGCGGGAGCATTTTCAATTAGCCTTCTCCATCATACGATGTATGTATGTATAAGTTAGTATAGGGGTGGTAATGGTGAGGTAAGTCCAGTGGATTATCTTAGGTTTAAACCCCATTTTTTTCGAAAAGTCTAGAGCAGGCCCAGAAGCCTTTAATTACCTTTGAGGTTTACAAATGAGTTTATGGTTTAGAATTACTCCGAGATATTTTGTTTCTTTTGAGTAATCAATTTGTGCTCTATTTAGTGTTAGCGGTTATCGGTTTCATCTTTTCCTCTTGGTGAATGATGAGTGTTTTATTTGGTTTGATTTTTTGTCCAAATGATTGGCAGCAGTCATTTATTTTGTGTAGGATATTTCGCATTTGTCCAGTAATATTGGATTCTTCTTTGTTTCTTACTATTATTATTAAGTCATCTGCATAGCCTTGAGTTAGAAATCCGCAATTAATTAGGTCGTTCAGAAGTATTTCCACTACAATGGACACCACATAGTGGGCATACTTCAGTAGTTTTAACGAATATAGGGAATTGTCCAAGCTTTGTAGAAATGATTCATGGCCGTGGAGAAGCCTCTCAATTTAATTCGCCGAAAATAAAAGATTAAAGCCTTGGTGAAGTATTCAACGCACAACTTTCAGGCTTGTTTGGTCAAAGATCAAGTAATAACAAGACAATCTTACTCCATATCTTTGTTTAGCTAAAAAATTAAAGTCGTCATTACCGCTATGCTGTTAACAGCATGATGGAGACTGCGGGTCGAATACGTAACATTTTTTTTTCGAAAACAGTGTATTGCACGAGATTTTGAGCATATATAATAAGGCTTGTCAACATTAGGAATACCTATTGAGAAGGCACTCGTTATTGATGTATTAATTCTTATAACACAATTTTCGCAGATATTGTGGTTTCCTATTGATATTGATTAGTTTCCTACTAATCTGAACATTCTATTAAGGGAAAGGGAAAATAATTTTGAGGGAATTAAGTTGTTATACATCAATAACCTCAGTAATTCGTTTTACTATATCGAGTAATTCAATTTCATGATACGATTGTAGTTGCAATTCTGTATTCAAAATACAGTTGTTGAGCTAATTGAAGAATAACAATTTATAGGCCACATTTTGCCACTAGTTGGTATTGCAATTAATTTTAAATTAATTGCTGAAAGCAATGTTTGCTTCTCACCTGTTTATGGAAGAAAGCTTGGAGCTTAACATATGTATGTAAAGGGTTCTTTTTGGAGTGATAGAAGTTAACTGTTAAGCCAGCTGTCAAATTTGTTAGATGTATGTGAAATTTTTGTTCAGTGTACTTTGACATAATCGTCATGGAAAGGCATTCCCTCAACAACGCTTAAGTGTCATGAAAAGTAGCGAAACCTAAAACTTTCTAAGGAAACAAAAGAAGGAAATGAGGAAAGAGTTTGGTGCATCCCAGTCATAGATAGAAAAGCTTTAGTAACGGGACAAATACTCCAAAGCCCATAATTTTCAGCTCATCTTCTAAGCATATCCTAAAAACGATTTTGGACGCACATTTCTGATTTTGAGAATTTTTAAGCTCCGTCTTCTGCCTACATACCTTCACACCAATTCTTACTGGACAATGAAAAACATTCTTTCGCCATAAAGTTGGCAATGTAGCAAGACGAATCAAGTTAATACTTTCGGTCCCTTTGGTTTATCATCAGGACATATTTCCGTCCACATGGCCAAAACGATGTGAGGATTTCAATAAACATGGCTGTGGAACTGGGCATGGCTTTTTTTCAACTAAGAAAGAGCAACAAAATCCCAGAAGCACTCAGACTCCGTACGGTACTTTCAGGCAGCAACTCCTTTTTTGGTGTAGTAGTTGGAGAAACTCAGATTTTATTCGGTTCTCTGAGGTGATTGGAGACTGCGATTGCTGTTACCCTGGCGGGGATTGAACTTTCGCCGGCCAGATCACAAGCAAACAAACTGCCTACTACGTGGTTACCTAAAACATGGCTTGTCAGCCGAACTATTGAAGGCAGTGAGATACATACATATGACGTATGTATTTATTTCCAAGAGTTGGTAGGACGTATGTACGCCTGTTTAATGAAACTTCTGCATCGTTTGTCCAATCCACAAGAATGAAGACCACAACTATGGAGACATCAAACTTCTTAACCCTATGGCGCTGAAGAGGCGCTATCGAAGATGGATGAAAATATCTTTGGTCGTTTCGAGAGAGCAGTTTGACGTGGGTGGGACGTGTAGAGTTAATGCACACCAACCCTCCGGTTCGCAAAGAATTCTAACGAAACCCGAGAGATGACACCGAAGAGAAAGATCTCCTCTTAAGGGGGATGCACAAGTAGAAAAGGACCAAACCATCTAACAGGAGAAGCTGTTGATTCCCGTCGAATTGTAATAAGTATAGACAAACATTGAAAATTTTAGTAATTGCTATCAAACTCGTCAACTTGAAAAGTAACTAAAAGATAATTTAAGAAGCACGTTTTAAATTGGAGAAGCATCGTGTCAACGTTGGTATTCAAATTCTTAGAACTCTATTTATGTCTTTCAAATATTTCATTTTGAATTACAAACCGCGCACCATTTCTCAAAATAA
The DNA here is from genome assembly GCA_946965025.1 of Blera fallax. NCBI lineage: Eukaryota > Metazoa > Arthropoda > Insecta > Diptera > Syrphidae > Blera > Blera fallax. The sequence continues at coordinate 21,109,589 of OX337248.1, read as the reverse complement.
GAAAAAAATGAACTACTACTCGTATACACCCACTTTGGACGCAAAATGATATTTCAATTAACCGAATGATAAAAATGACACCCTTTATTCAGTCGTTAGCTGCGAGGGGCAACAGCCGACAATAAAAACCAAACTGCGATGACATTGTCATAAGGAGAACTGGCCAAGGTAATATTCGTCCGCACGTGGAAGTAATTGTATCCGTGTCGGCTACCACCCACGCACTGTTTTTTTATACCACTCGCAGACAACGATGATGTCCTCCTGGATAAAGCTTTTGAATATCTACAGTATATATCTCAAAGGAATGACATGCTGTTGTGTATTTGCCATTAAAAAAATGCAGTGTGGATCTTCGACACAGGAGCAAAAGAATAAGAGAAAGGAACACATTTCTCAAGGATCGCGTGTCTGAAATGTCTACAAAATGTCGAATTCATATTGTAATTTAGTATGGAAAATGCTTTCCAGAATGTGTATGTTAATTTATTCTAAGCTCGGGTGCATTTACATGCACGACATACCTAAGAATGTTGTCTGCCAACGGAAGATTCTCTTGCTGGGTTTAATGCACGATTTTTCACAGAATGTCTATGGAAATTGTGGTTGTGTTATAATAGAAGAGGACAGGTGTCACGTTCTCGTATGCATAAATTTATTATTTATCAACATAGAAAGTAGAGTAGTCTCGCGACAACGTGAACTAATTAAAACCAGTCAGGTTCGCGTTTGAGAGATTATGAAAATGTACGGGAGTAGAAATTAACCTACAAAGTTTTATATTTTCGCAACTAGGGATGGGGATATCGATGAATGTCAAACTAGCTGTCATTTTTTTAAATGGTAATGTTTTTTTTTTTGTTTTCAGTAAAATCTGACAATTCATCGTGGAAAAATTGACATCTTAACAGCGCTACAAAATCATAGAATATGATTTTCGAAATTAGTAAACTTCGTAAATTTTGTGGACCGAATAATGAGGATAGATTTAGCACTAATTTAACGCTCTATGTCATTAAGCCAACAATCTCCGCAGTTGAGGCCAGAGTTATTGAGGATCTGAATTTGTCAGTTCGCAGGCGTACACACGAGCTTGGATTTGCCCGTCCACAAATTGAAACATTTTGAAACATTTTGAGAAAGGATTTTGACAAGATTTAGTTGATGCAAGAATGAAAGTCGATGGATCCATTCATGGATTCACTGAATGGGTTTAACACCAATTTCAAAATGATCATTTTTTTTTTTCACTGCATTATTGCCATGTACGCCACCAGGCTGGGCCTTCTCGCAAAAACTTCTGTAGAAGCTGCATGGATGAACAAGAGAAAGAAACCATACTACAGGTAGTATGACAAACATTAGTAGCCTCCAGCTTGTTTCTCCTGGTTCTGTGGGTAGCTCTTTAAAGATTTTGATTTTGTGGTAAAACAGTGGGCCTTATTGGTTTAAGTGACGATGAATCTATTGCAGCCTGCCACTACAACAGCCCTATCAATGGTTGACCCAAAAACTTAATATGGAACGGTTTCTTCGAAATTAAATAAAAACACAAGGGATTTCCCGCACAGTACAACATTCTATGGAATCTTTTTTCTTAAATATCACGTTTTAGCTATAATTTGCAGAAACGAAAACATCTTAACAAATGCATTCTCCACGCGTGTCTTTGAAAATAATTCTCATAACTTAGACATATTTATTTCCACTAATACTGTATAATACAGGATGTTTTGTAAAACAGTTCGTATTTATTAGTTTTACATTAATTGTTTCCTTTTTGTGTTTGTTTGATTTCGATTTATGAATCTTTTCAACAATTTTATTCACGCATATCTGCAATAAATTAACATACGAGTAAGAAAAATGTAATTTTCTTTAATTAGCTTCTGATCTTATTTTATCAAGAAATTTATTCATTATTTCGCAAATCATTACAAACGGAAATTGCTTCACGATGAAATTTTAAAAGAGATGAAGCGAAATCTTTTCATTCAATATGTGCGTTTATTATTTCAAGATAAAGTCAAAGAGTAGGGGGTCATTGTGAAACGAAAGTATTACTTAGGATCTTTATGGCATTCTAGAAAATGACTGCATTTTGCGGTTTTCGATACCGGACGAGGTTCGTCCAGTTTCTTTTAAATATTTGTCCTTGCCGCTATAAGAGTTCTTTGATGGACCACTTTTGAGATGATGTGGCCCACCAAATATACGAAATAACTTAACAAAATATTATGCCCACAGTCGATAGTACAAAATGTATCGGCAGAGCTATTAAATCCACTCCTAAGCGATGTACGAGTATGTGAAAGGGGAGGCTTTTCAAGAAAGTATGAAAAGAAGGGTAATGTGGTGCAGATACTGCGGAAGTGTCGGTGCTGAACGGCCCGTAATACACAGGTTAGCTGCGAATAACAAATAAGAAGTCAGGGACTTTGCTGGTATCTGATTCTTGGGCAAATTAAAATTTAGTAAAGTAATATTTTCTGGTGAAGCGAGTGATTAGAGGCATAAGGGTCGAAACGACTTGAACCTATTCTCCAACTTTAAATGGATAAGAACCTAGCCTTTCTTGATAGTAAGATTTGTGATATATTGTGTCCAGTGGCCACTTTTGGTAAGCAGAATTGGCACTGTGGGATGAACCGAACGTAAGTTTACGAGGCCAAAGGGCCAGAGAAGAAAGGTGAGGCTGAAAACGTCTCAGAAACCTTATGAGCTTTATATGACGGAATAAGTCTGTGCTGTCCACAAATTAGTGCCCTCCACTCCAAGGAGTGACAACAGAAAACTTATAAAGTCTGCACACGAAGTTTTGCACCTGAAGCCTATACTCGTATGTTAGAGATTTTGACTGAATCCGGTAAGGTCTTAATTACGGTATACTTGACCATCGATGGACTTGATTGATGTGGGCTGACGATTGTGGTATTCTATTTCCTTGGTAAGATAGAGTAAAATCTGGTTAAAACAGATACTAGACTAATGCTGCGAACGCCCCCGTCTCGTTGGCAGGTTTCAAAGTACGTTCTCCGTCACGTCGCCGTTAAGTTGGTGGTGTATTTTCTATCTCAAATAACCTTTTGAAACAGTGTTCCCTGGCAATAATGTCATCTTACATGAACGCCTTATGGGTTCGTGCTTCTAGTGGCATGTCAATAATGTTTTCTCAGCATTTTCTCCATGTAGCGTTGAGATCGTCTCTATTCTGCATAGTTTTCTGTGAGGGCAAACCGATATTCGTCCCACCTCTTCGTGCTTTCAGGCCAGTTAAAAAGTTATCTAACTTTCTTCCTGAGTTTAGCATACTAGTTATTCCACCAGGGGAACCTTACGTTTACAGGTGCTGGTTTCGGGGACAGAGCTGTCATGGTAAGAAGTAAGGAACACAACGTTACATTGGTACGCTGTTTCATCTAGGTTCGCTATGGACTCAATGGTTGTTAGAAGTGTATTGAGTTTAGAGATGACAAGTCCCCTATAAATAGTTGAAGCTTGCAACAGTGTATGTTTAACCTGATGTTTGTAAGAATGAGAGGTCCTCGTTTAAGTTATAAACAAGTTCAGCTGTATTTTTGAATGGCCTAGCCAAGTACAGCTGAACATCGTCAGCATAAAGATGAACCGATGTATGTTTACAGACAGATGGCAAATCATTTATAAACATACAAAAAATTATGGGACCAAGAATTGATCCTTGTGGTACACCTTGCTTCACAGGTAGAAGAGTCGAAAAAGAATCGGAAGTTACAACTTTTTGAAATCTATCTGAAAGAAAGCTTTCAAAAAGCCTCACTGCACTGTCACCAAAACCAAAGAGATGCTTCAATTTCCAGCAAAGAATTTTGTGATTTATCTTCTCAAACGCCTTTGGAGCGGTTGGTGAGGAATTGTTGTTTGTGCTGTTACGTCTTTTCGCACGAAAAGTATTAACTATTTGAGGCGGGTTGCATTTAATGGTGTTACAGAGATTTTGGAAAATTTTCTGGAGATTTTCTTCAGGGAATATAGGTACACCAAAAAGCACAGCATCACAAGCAACATCTTTTCTTTCTAACATATTGGGTGGTGTGAATAAAAATTGAGTGTGAGTGTTCCGTCAGCATTTTGGAGGGAACACTCCATTTGGTGTGAATAAGAGTAGGGTTCGTTAAGTTTAACGAAAACCCTCCACTCACATATTTTGACAGTTGAGTGTTCCCTCCATTTTGGTGTGAATAAAGATGGAATCAATCGAGTGAACACTTTAAGAAGTTGAGTGTGCATTGGAGGTAACTTCAGGAGATAAAAAAATGGATAATACTATTTCGGAAAATGAATACCTTGACGGAATAAGTGAAAAACCTTAAAAAAAAGATATCTGGAATGGACGAAGAATAGTTCATAAAAATTCTACAATTTTATTCTGGCTTGATGGAAAGAAGCCCAACTCCAGACATGAAATTTAAAAAGCAAATTTCGTTGAAAGCTATGGAAGAAAAAATTCCATGGCGTTGATTTGAACAAAAAGGGGATAGAAACAAAGACGGGCAATCTTTCCATGATTTTAAAAGCCCATGACAAGCAGCTGCTGGATTTGACAGCTCTCAACTCTAGTTTTCAAACTTCAACTTGAGGGGATGAACCTAGTTAGAGGAAATTTTTTATTCACACCAAATTGAGTGTTCCCTTCAACGAAAACACTTCACTCTTGAGTGTTCACTCAGAGTGTTCCCTTAGTTTTTATTCACACCACCCATTGACTTGTTTACGAAGAGCGAGGATCTCAGCGCTATGCATATGATCCATAGCAGAGATGTTTTCGTCAATTTTATCAACGCGGGCAACAATGCTAGAGATCGCACTATTAATACTCTCGAAACGTAGAGCCCAGCTTTGTTTAACTTCTTCTACTTTGATGGCAAATTCAGATCGCAATTTGTTGATTTCTTCAGCAAAGATACGTTGCAAAGAAGAGGAATGCTTTGACAATTGTTCTTCTAAGTCTTTGATAGTAATCATTCCTTTATTGATATGCTGCGGGAGAACCAGTATGAGAAGAGAGAGCCTCTTTGTGTGTTTTGTTTCGCGTTATAATGTTTGATGTAGATGACATTATTGCCGCGAGAGTAATTTAGTCGCAACGAAAACACAATTACAAAAATAAATAGCAAATAGATAATGCACTGGATTTGTTTCAATAGCATTTATATCGAGTTTTAGAATTAGGTTTTTCGAAAAAAGAACTTTTGGATTTCGTAATTATCTGCTGTTTTAGCTGACTTTAGCTGGACCGATCAAAAAAACCACGTCTATTCACTATGACCGCACATGTCTAGCTTTCAAACATTAACTTTCCAGGTGACAACAATCACATCCCACCTAAAGAGGTTCAGGAACTCATCCAATACTGCCAAGATAGCAACCTTCACTTTCACATACTTACAGCATTGATTTTTTTCCAAAAATGTTTATTTCCATAAAAGAAAGTAATTGTAAGGCAGATAATTGAGGTCCAACGGCGGCCGAACTGCCACATGTTTGTTTTTTTTTTTCAAAAGGTATCCATAAAACCTAACTTTACATAAGTACTGTGTCCTTTCATATGCATGTAAGGCAGCAGCGAAATTGTATCTGAAATCGAAAAAAAAAACCCTCAAAAAAAGTTCACCGTGGTTGGATCTGCTGCTTCTGGTGGCCATAAGCTGTCATCGAACCTCGATTCAGATCAGTTTAATTAAAATATTTCGTACTATTTTAAATTCCCGCATTCCTACGTTCTTAAAATCCCAATTTGTAGAATGTTCATTCAAATTATTGTCTCGTAGGTAGCCTTTAATCCATTGAAGACTAATTTCATTCATCATCACCGATGCCAAATGGCTTACCGCAGAATGACTACGGACACATGTACTCGTGCATATCCGTAGAATAATTTTATTTGCCTTTACTTTTTCATTCACTGTGCCAAAAATTCTGATCAAGATTTAATTAGAAAATACTTATTTTTGCGATAGATTCTAAATTTATGACATTTTGAAAAGAAACACTATTTCCATCTAAATTTAATTATAGAACATAAAAGTACAACAAAAGTATGCAACCTATGAAACCACGAACACACTGCGTTCCTAAGGTAAAAACTTCTGAAGGATATCATTCAGCACATCAGCCCTTCTTGCTGCGTACTACAAATTTCATAGATCCACTATATAAACAAATAGTTTCGCCTCGATAGATGCGTACAAATTGACTTCAGCATGTCTAATGAGCTTCAAAAACCATACCGGATAAGATCTAATTATATACGAATACGTCCTTTTGAGGAAAAAAAAAACAGAAAAAAATTCCCACGGTAAGTGCGATTGATGACATGAATTCGAAACAAACTACTTCCACTAATCATTTTGTGAGCATGTGTAGAGGTATCTTTTGGTCAATTTGATCTATAAATACCAAGTATAGTAAATAAGACGGAATTCTTGACCCAAAGAGAATATTAATATAGATCATTCCACGTTTGTGCGATTTTTGCGTGTTTCCGTTTCAAATTGTGTTGTTTTTTCGAATTGATGAGTGCGCGGCAATTTTTAATTACCCAGCAGTAAATATAAATATAAAAAAGCTTTTATGTTATGTATGTATCTACCCTTGAATTTTAAGATTTACGCATCACCCATGAAGGCACAGTTTCCAGATGAGGGAATTTCGTCATTCGAATTTCCCACTCTAAAAATTTACTATGACTTTGCAGTTCATCTGTCGAGGGGTGGGGGGGATTTCTTTGTATCAAAATTTTTGACGACAAACAAGTTGCATGATAGCTGAGTGAGTTCGCTCGCAATTTTGGTATTCTTTTGATAGAATTGCGCCGCGGACTCTTGTTTACGTTTCTACTAATCACCGCTGAATGTTTTTGAGATGTTTTTATGGAACAAATTTAAGTGGAATTGATAAAAGTTTCAACATGCGGGAGATTAAGATACGAATATATACATGTGTGCACATGTGTTTGTCATTTGTAGGCTGTTATTGTTATTATTTTTTTAAGAGTTAATATTTTAACTTTGTTTTTGGTAAATGTTTGTACTCAGACCTTCCAGAAATCCTTAAGCTGGCATCGATTCTCTTAATAAAATGCGTTGGCGTTGATTTGTTGATTTTGATTAATTTTGCGGTGGATAAGAGTAAGTTTATTTCGGGTTCTTCGACACGAAAGTGATCTATTGTACTTGAGCGTTAAGGTTTTGGTCAGAATTTTTCTCATGTGGGAAGCCTATCCAATACATATTCTCTGTCCATAATCGTTTTACGAAAACTTGAGAAGCAACTTATCTACAAACGCCGCACCTGAATTTATTATACTTGAATGGCAAAAAATCAATAAATTTCTATGAAGAATGCATAAATGTTGTACGTTTATTGGCTGCCTTGCTTTAATGCGACAGGAATTTCTGCAAGCGTGTGAAAATTCGACATCTGTTGTCGGTGAAATGAAGTGCATGTAGATATGGTAATGTATTAAGTAAACGTTAGCCGACTCATAAAGAGTTTCTACTAAAGTATAGATAGGTTTGACAGTAGAAGATATAGAAAGTATTGCAAACAAGTACTTCTGCACAATGGCAACACGACTGTTATTGATTGCCTTCTTAGCAAAAACTGGAAAAAAAAGATTCGTAAGACACAGGTATTTTTATCAGAACTGAAATGGAAACCTAGGTAGACAAATTTCTAGATTAATTCAAAATTGTAGTAGTCCATAGCAGCCTTTTGTTTTCTCGTGTGACTGTACCGAAAATTTGATATTCAGCAATGGAAGAGGAATGTTTGGCACTATGAAGAAGCAGAGATAGAAATCCTTCGCGAATACAAATACATATCTTGAAGTTCTGCTAATCTCCAACCTTAATATATTTGAGTAAAAAAAAAACAAACATTCGAGGCGCAAGTCTTCAGCAAATCCCGCAAATTTTCTACACACTATACATTCCTACATATATGTGCCTACTACAGGAATGAGTCGTCTTCTAAGGCATGCAATAAAAGCCAAAAAAGTCCTAATTATACCTAGCGTTTGGAAAATTTAAAGATTCTTAATGGCCTCAAGTAAGGAGTACAGATTTGCTTTGCTTGGAAGAATATAGATACATATGTACATATGTACAAATAGACAAAATAGTACAATCTGTTTCACTATTTTTTTTGAAGCCTTATCAGTACATTGTCGACTGTCTCTAGTTCGCGAACAGTTCGATGAATATTTATACCTTAGTTGTATCAATAGTTCCCTAAAAAAAAGTGGAATGGTATTAAGTCGCAGCGGCGCGGTACCGATGCACGTCTGCCAAAATGGCTGATAACACGATAGTCGAACTAAGTACAAAAGATACAAATTTTTAAAGGCCGATGTGATACGCTCAAACACAGCCCACCCAAGCCCCAAATGTTCAATTGCAATCACAAAAACTCAGTTTTCATGAGTTTTTAGCTCATTCGGTTCATGGTAATGTTTGTTGCCAGCTTCAATGATACCACCACTCTGAACTCCACACCAAACAGTAACTCTTCGAAGATGTATTGTCTTCTCTTGAAACGTATGTCTTTCTTTCAAAACCTACGTAATTTTTCAATTAATTTAAAGCCAACATAGATGACGAAGCGTATGGCCATTGTGCTTCAGCTCTTGAGTAAGTTGAACCTTGTAAGCAAATAATCGGATCTCTTTATGCAAAATTCTCCTTAGAGAAGTAAGAGTGATATTCTTTTGATGAGCTATGTGAGGCTCGTGGTTTTCCTGGTTCTTGGGTTTTTACGCTCTTTCTTTTTGTTAGGTTAGGGGATACTTCACTGAAGCACTCAGACCAGGAAGCAAGACCAAGTATTACCCATTTTACTGAAATTTTTCTAACTTTCGGAGAAAGCCCAGAAGGCACCTCAGTGATGTAGAGCTTAGCACACTAAAATGTCCCGGGAGGCAACACCAATAAGTTGGCTGCAGTGTTTTCTACTGAGAGACAGCAAGCAAGCCGTTGATATCTTACAGAAGTTCGGGAGCAATCGCTTAGTTCACCTGCATCCCAAAGAGCCGTGTCAGACACAATTGTGTTCGTGAGAAACTCAATCTTCAATATGAGCGAGGACGCGAGAAGTCCCAACAAACGTTCAATATCCTCTGAGCCTTGCGCAATCTCATCGGATTGTGACCCCCCAGTGTGACTTATTTTGGAGCCATTTCTAAAGATTTGACTACAGTCCATTCCAGGCTCAGACTTTGACCGAAGCCAGTCCTGAACGCTATAAAAGTCGACTCTAAATTTGGACAGCAGCCGAAGTCCCGGTGTCGTTTCATCAGACGGCATATTCATGGATACAGGGTCGTAGCTTAAAATACCATACCGTACGCCTATTCAAGGAGATGGGACTTGTAACACGTGCGAACTTTCAAACCAGATATCATTAACGTGGGTGACAATGACGAATCGTATCTGACCCACCAAGGCGAATCCGAAACGCCTACGAGTAATTAGCGACTACAATGCAGTGACACCCACCAGTGAGCGAGCACTTCGCATGAATTTTCCTGCTAAAAAATTGGTTTGGCATTTGGGTTTGCCAACACTCAACGAGGTTTGAATTGCACTTAAAGATTTCTTCCATAGTGATCTTTTTTTTCTTCAAATTAACCACCGTCTCATTCACTATAATGTACTTTCAATTAAAAATGATTTCCATGTGCATATGAATAAATTATTTAACGTTGAATATTGGCAAAGTCACCATTGCCGACCAGTTATTTTGACTTTACTTTCATGCGCGTGGCTTTTTCTTAGGTGGCAGATAGTATATGTACATACATACATACGTATTGTCAATCAATATCCTGCGGAGTCGACACGATAGCCTGTGTGAGCGGGTCTGATATAAAGTAAAGCTACCTCAACAAACAATCCTTATCGTATTAATTATTTGTAAGATAAATTCGCATCTAAAAATCCGATTACAAGAGGTTGTGGTTATTGTTTCGATTGTCGAAGTTTCAATTTATTTCTATCAAAGAAATGAATGAAAATTGACTTTTCTGGCTGTCCGCAATGTGCCTGAACATGATTCTTATCTGTTTTGATTAATCGCCCCTTTTTCAGGTAGGATGTGCAGATAGTCGGTGACTGATATAAAAAAGTAAATCAAATATGAGGGACAAAGGTTGATAATGACATGCACAAAATCCTAAAAGTTTATGAGTTTCAGAAGGTTTTTTGCGTGAATTGGTAAAGATGGGAATCGCAATCGTTGACTCCACGAATCTGAGCTGTGATTTATTTTTACTGATATGTTTATTTTCCAATCGGGATAACTTTCAAACTGTGCTGTCATTTTTGACAGTAATATTTCACAAATCATCATAAATATACTTAAGCCATGAGAATGCTTCCGTATCATTCAAACTTATTTTGAAAATCGATGTACAATTGTTCAATTCGTGTGATATTTTTGGTCTTCATAATTGACCAACTAAATACGCTATATGTTGTGCATAAATTTCGTACCATATACACTCTTCTACATGACGCAAGGCGTGAACATAATGTGGGGACAAAAGAATCTGTAGCTCTTGTGAGTGAAAGTCTGGTGGAAATCAAGATTTGTCAATTTGGCAATCGCAGCAGTTCAGCACTTATTCGTCTACTATGTGGAAAATTTTGAGAAAATAATTCGGCCTATACTCCTATAAGATCCAGATGGAGCAGGAACTTAAGCCACGAGACCATAGCTTGCACCGGGAGTTCACTGATTGAACTCCTGAGCAGCTTGAAGTCGACCCTGTTTAGCGGCAGGCAAATCCAAAAGAAACTCACGAGACTCAATTACACCCACAAAAGTGGGTGTCATAATTTTTTTTCAAAAATAAGGTCGGAGCTTCCGTTGGCCATTGATTGCCAACGTTACCGGACGATATGTGGTTCAAGCACAATAGCGCTACGTGCCATACTACCCATAAAGCCATTGACTTACTGAGGATTCGAATCAACGACAACATTAATATATCACAAAATGGGCCAGTGAATGTGCCACCGAGATCGTACAATTTAACGTCGTCATTCCTTCTTGCGGCGATATGTAAAGTCTTTGCTGCATGCAAATAAACCACAAACTTTAGCGCTTTATTGGTGAAATAGGGCTCCAAATTCTCAAAAAAATTACCCAAAATTGGACCGACAGAATGGGATTCGCCAAAAACAGCCAAAGTCGTATTCAAATGTTAATATCATGAACAATTCTTCATAATGAATAAAGATTTTTTATTCAAACTCAATTCCTGACGTTATGGTTTAAAAAACAAGTTCTATAGCTCTTGAAAAAAACATCCTTTTACGAGGAGCAGACTAATAATTATTGAATTCATCATGCTTTTTATTTGAAATATTAAAATGAATAAATACATGCTCCAGATAAACGCGTTTATTAATGATAGAACATTTTTCATTCATTAGAAGCGACTTTTGAATTGTAATGACTGTCGATGAATAGAAATGATAGCAGATTTCATATAACTGCCCTATAAATGAGAATCGTTTAACACCATTAAATCAAATAAATTGGTTCAAGAATGTGTTTTACTAATCATTGTGGTTTTTCTCCCGGCATAAAATTGATTTTTTTTTTAAATTTTACACTCGTATTGCGATTTAATTTTCATAAGTTCTGAGCTTTTTATAATTTCATGTACAAAAATGAGTTTTTGTGTATGTAAATTTTTATTGTATGTCAGGAGACATATGTATACTTACGAGTATGCAGCTCTAGATGAACTCGTGAGAAGAACTGAAACGCTTCTCTCATCAAGAGAATTGTCCCGTTCTCCGCTTGGGGCTTTTGCTAGATTTCAGCAGTTCAGCCAATCAGGTCAACAAGAGGTGCCTCGTCCATTTTAATACAAGTGTTCGCCCAAATGTGCACCCCCAGTTTGACTCTCATCATAAGTTCGCTTTCACATATGTATATCGGACGGAGCACTGCTCTGCCAGTGTTTGGGTTTTCCAAGAATGAAATTGTTTACATTGGGACATGATGCTGTAGAAATGGATTCTAAACAATCTCTTTCACTGGTGTATTTCTCAGGGGTACAAGTACTATAGACTTCCCTGTATCTCATTTCATTACAATTTCCTTGTCCTCTGCCTGTCAGGAAATCCTATTGAAATTTACGACGATTTCCATCACAAGGAATTTGATTTAGTCAATTTCATACGAGTAGGTAAAAATGTAGCTCTTGACAATGCAGATATCTGTAGTATCAGACGTGCCTTTAATGTTTAGAAATGGAACTGAGCTTGACTACCCTTTACATTTATTAAAGGCCAATTTTATTTAATGAATTGATGGGGCTTGAACCTAAGTATAACAGAAAATGATGGTTTGGGTTGTACCGCATAATCCTGTTTTGCTTCGTATGTTCAATGCATATATTAATATTGAATTAAGCAGAATATACCTGTAAGTACTTATGTATGTCAACAAAGGAAGCGATATTTGCCTTACAAAATCGACAGGACGAATTAAAGGTGTTTCAAAGGGGGCGATATATTAGTACCTCGAATTTTTCATCAGGTATATTTTTCGACCATATCCTGCAATTGAGTTGGTTCATAGTTCTTACAAAGTCATCTCTTGTTGCTGTAAAGAGTTCGATAGGTAGTCTGTCAGCTCCTCCAGTTTTGTTGGAAATAAATTAGGATATCCTAAATTTGTCTGGGTTAGATGGTCGAATTATTTATCATCATTTCGACTAAATGGTTTCATTCTGCCTGACAGTGTAGCCGTTATTTAGTATGTAATGCAGAAATGTTAAATGTTGTCCATATCCTTAACAAATAAGATAGCTTTTTCTGCATTAAATTGAGTAGAGGGTTGGTGGTAGGAATTGTCATATGGCCCGAGAAATTGATCGCTCTGTTGATAATTGATATGCTCATGACATCAGGTGGATCGGGAAAAAAATACTGTGAATCAGAAGCGAAGGCAAAACAAATAAATGACAACAAACAATCTCCCCAGTTATGAGGACACCACCCCTGGAGCTAATGTGTGAAACCTAATACACCTGAGTTTCAAACCACTACACCAATCTCTTTCTCTCTCCCTCTATCTGACTTTCAACGCCCGCACTGTGTATAAACATTAAAAGGGTATTCATAAGCCCTTGAGTGCGGGTAAATTATAAAAAAAAAAAAAAAAACTTCGATTACTATTACGGTTTCTTGTTTCTTGTTCGTCCCTACAGACTTCTATTTGGACTTTATAGCCTTGGCATGTTAGACTTTTATTTCATAAAAAGGTGGGTTGGCACATTATCATACATCGTTTTCTAGTCTTTTTAGGCTTGGTCATTGACATGTAGACTGCTTACATACAGTATGAGTTTACTTCCATAGTACATTATGAACTTTAAACATTCGCATAAAAAAATTAAACAATGGCATAACGAAAATAAACATGATACATTTTTCATACATTAACGCCTTCGTAGTGTAGTTATACAACGCATTTCATCCATAGTTTCTATTTAAAATGTTCAGCATTCTCTCCTCATCCAGCACAGTCGCTCCAAAGTATCTCAGGCGATACTCTTGCAAAGTCGGGCATATCGCTATAAAGTGCAAAACGTCCTCTCTCGCACTGTTGTTACACAGATTACAATGGATTGGCAGTTCGGAACGGTGCGGAATGGGATTAAGTACGATCAGCTCACCTTACCTTCAATAGCATGCTTATTTTGGCGGTTGAGTTGCTGTTTCATCTTGTAGATCATATATCAGTCGTGAGTAGTATATGGGAACTGCGAGCCTCAATTATTTATCTCTCATATCTATCTCGTCCGATTGATGACAATAGCGCGCTAAATTTAGATCTAAGATTAAAACCGCATTCAGACGCTAAACGCTCCCAATTTTGATAAAGATTACCTCTTCTTGAAATGATGTGTTTGAGCACCAGCTTAGGCAACCTACCATGTTCATTCTCTGTTACTTTAACTATATAACGAAAGTATAGTCGTAGACCGTCCAGAAGAAGTGGAGGTTCCCCAGTCTCCAAATGCAGCATATAATTAGGCGTGTTGTTAGGCAGGCGAAAAACTGGTTTAAAGAAGTATAGAAGAACCCTTTCTACTTCCTCAAAAAGGTAAAAGCCATAGCCTTGGCATGTTGTTCACTTCCCGCAAAACTTCCAAACTTTACGACCGACTCTGCTCGGTGGATAGTTTTCATTTTGCTTCGTTTTCCTTTGTAAATTGGATCTGTTTCACAGTCGATTTGTGTATATGGATGAACCATTGAGAAAATATTTTCAAGTGAAACCACTGTAAAATGTGTTTTAAATTTTAATTCCAAGGTTAACTTAAAAACATCGATTCGTCTTGGTATCATCCTCTTCCCACTGATCTCAGATTTGTGTAAGAGCAAAGATATTTCAATAAAAGTTTGACTGATTGCTCACTAGATTCAAGAGAAAAAAACAAAACTAGCTACGCCTACTCTTTTTTATTAACGAACTAAAGAACGCACATTATAGTTCCTCATAGGTCAATTTATAGTTTTTTTTTTATATTTACGTTACGTATGTTATATTGTGCAGAGTTGGGTTGAACATTGCGTGCTAATGACAGGTTCAAATATTATGCTACCACTAAATTTGCACATTTATTTTCCACTTAGCACCTGGTGGAGTGGTACTATTTTGATTGAAGTCCATTTATTTTGCAAATTTGGTCATGGAAACGATACGACAGTTCACACTTCGTCAGGGTCGTGACAATGTAGCGTTTTGTGTAATGGCTTGTTGGTGGTAATTGAAAATTAGGTAATATCATAATCGCGAGATAAATTTATAATCAACAGGTTGTTAAGTATTCGTATGTATTTGCATATCTTTCCAATTACTTTCTATAAGAACAACGAACTCATGTGACGCGTTGTATTTTTGGCTTCATTAGCAAGAAAACAAACAATTTATATTTATATTTGCTTTTAATTTGCTTAACAAATAAGATAGCTTTTTCTGCATTAAATTGAGTAGAGGGTTGGTGGTACGAATTTCAACTGTGGAATACAGTTTACTATTTTGGGAAAATAATATAATTTTGTTGGTACAAAAAGAAGAGTCCAACAAGGTAAACTTGTCGTGAAGTACCGAGGGTGTCTAAGTGCACAAATTATAAATACAAATAAAGGGCTATTCATTTCGATATTAAGATTTTAGATCGCTGCCGTATGACATCTGTCAAATCTATCTGTCATCCATAGTGACAGATAGTTCTTGCCTTGGCGCTTTTTAATAGACGTTTTTCTTTTTTTGGTTAAGGGCAGAGCCTGAGTTGTCAAAAGAGGTCCTTGTTTTGATCAGACACATCAGAGCGAGCTTAGAATTTGGTTCCACTTTTCGTTCAGAGCGTGATCAGAGCAAACTCTATGAGATCAGAATAATTTGACTGAGGGGTTCGAGTAAAAAGCTGAGCACAGCCAACGTCACATTTGTCATCAGAGAGAATTAAGAAAAATAAATCCAAATAAATCCGTCAGTTGCACTTCCCTATAGAGAATATTGTATAAAGAGCTCGGACTATTTGCTTAAAAGGTCCAATGCAGTACAATATCGTCTGCTTCGTTATCTGTGCGGAATTCGCAAATCATGTTTTCCGATGAAGCTAATTTTCATCTCGGAGATTATGTCAACAAGCAAGACTATAAGATTTGGGGTTCCAAAAATCCACACGTAGTCGTGGAGAATCCAATACATCCTCAAAGAGCGATTTTTTGGAGTAGATTTAGAAGTGATAGCATCATTGGTCCCTACTTCTTTCAAAATAAAGCTTCCAAAAACGTTACCGTGAACGATTTTGACTTGGACAATATCAAAGCTAATTACTTGTAAAAGCATGTTCGTACATATGTATATACATACATATCTAGATAAATAAACAAATAAAATTGACAACACTGTTCTACTGCTCACTGTAACAGTCACACAATATTTATTTTTGTTATGCTAAAAATAAAGTGAAAACTTAATCAAGGTAATTGCCTTTGGAAGGATAGTAGATTTTAACTCAATGTCAGATAAACCTACTCATATTCTGCAGCAAGTGGAAGTGTCATAACGACAAAAAAATTCCAGTGGTCTATATTTATTTATGATTATACAGCCAGTGCTTAAATAAACCAAATAAAAAATGAAAATAATGAAAAAATCATTCTCAAAAAATTCATGAATTTCCCCATGAAGTTGAAAATTTCAAGGAAATTGCATCAAAGACGCACAAAGATGACACGCAAGAAGGCTATGAATTATAGAATTCAAAAAAAATTCTTTCAAACTTTATTATTTTGTTGCTAAAAATAAAATGAAAAAGAAATTATGGAACTCTGTTAATGTCGTACTCAAAACGGCGAATAAATCGTTACTTAATTTGGATTATTCTGTTGAAAGTGGTGTTTTTGTTTCTCCTTTTTTCAGTTCTAGATACAAATGTATGTATGTAGATACACCATATGTGGACCATAATATATTATTATTAAATTAGCTGACGACCCATATCATGAGCGGCAGTTGTAATAATCACGCCAAATATACGGAATGACAAATGACGTTGAATTAACCCAATTTTGTTGTTAAGGAATAGAGGAGGAATATTCGCAATAAAGGACGACAATAAAAGGTTTCATTTTTATTATATCTTATAGAGGGTGTGCTGGTCTTAATCAATAGTTTGTCGTTCAGAGAAATATAAGGAAAACCAACATTCGCATATGTTAACCATGCAGTAGGCAATATTAGAATTCGGAATCAGTTCAGATTTAACTATTCAATATGTTCTGAATCTCCTCTGCCACTAACCTGCAACAGCGAGTATGCTAGACTACAGATCCTGGGATTCTCAACGATACCAGATTTATCACCTCAGTAAGGAAGGAATCGGTGACATATTGGGATTCGCTAGACGAACTTCCGGTTCGATCACAACATCACAAGAACCCAATTATAGAATTTGAAATGAGATTCAAGATTCAGAATTTCTGACCGAAATTATTGGCAACACCACAGGATAATCAACGAAAAGGCACTAGGCTTCTATACCGACGGCTCGAAAATGGACGTTGGTACATAAGCCTGAATTTATTACGAAGCCTTAAGAATAAACCATTCCTTTAGAACTAACGACGACTGCAGTGACTTCCAAGCCATAAAACCTGTTATTATACAGGCTGCGGAAACCATACGTGAGAGCAATCTCGTTGGTATAGGTATAGACATTTAAGCAGCCGTTAAGACCCTGGACTCTATAGTAATCATATCGAGTCTGGTGAAGATCTGTAAATCTCTTTTAAACAAGATATCCAGAGCTATTGCACTTGGCTGGGTACCCGGGCATATTAATATTGCAGGTGACGAAAAGGCTGATGAACTTGCAAGAAAGGGGTCGGCCCTGCATGCATCTCAGGTTCTCCCTTTTGTTTCGTTCGCAATAAGCTCTTGAAGAAATTATATTTAAGATGAATCCACCGGTCGAGCAAATCCCGCTGGGTTCATCTGGACACATGTGCAACAGCCAGGGCGCTATGGCCGGTCGTGAACAAGAAGAGATCTAATTCTCTGGTGAAACTTAGACATCATAATACACGGTTAATCTCCGGGATAATTGCTGTTTGCTGGCCAATGTGCCATTGGTATTCACGAGAACCGTCTCGGTGTACAACTAATGACTATAGCAGACGCTGTAGGGAAGAGGAAGAAATCGAATCTGCTGTGCGATTGTCCCGCCCTATTCCTCAGAAGAATGAGGACTCTTGGTACTTACTTCTTTTCGAAACTGGAAGACTTAAGTAATGTTGAACTGATGGATCTCCTAAAATTCATAATCAAATGGGTTCAATTGGATGCCAGCGCTAGATACCACCCACTGCACCTATCATCAGTACATTGATTTAGCAACAGTAATTTTTTAAATATCGACCAACAAATTGGAATAACAACAACAAAATAAACGAAGCTTTGATTTCACTCACATCAACAGAAAGCATTTAGTTTTCTAAGTAAACTGGGTGGCGCAATTAACTTATTTTAAATGAAGACACATACATATGGACCCAAAGTCCTTTTTGCTCGTCGAAATTTGCAAATATATTTAAAGCACGAAAAGATACGTTGCCAAAAACTGTCTCAAGCCAAATTTCAAAATGGCACGAATTAAGGCGCAAAAACAACCCCCAACTAAAGTATTTGCGAGCTAAACCTAATTATAAATATATATTATTTTTTTACAAAGTAGCTGTGGTGGTGGTACATTATGGGGACCATCCGATAGTATTGGGCGAAGTGCTGCTGTAGACATAATACACCCGACAGTTATATGTACATACATATGTATATACCACCCGTGTGTGGATAAATATAGCCATGTCACGAAATTCCACCGACAGTTGAAGACTACAATGGTTACGATATTAGCATCGTTAGATGGACAGCCGTCAATTGTTTCCCTACATCTAGCTGAGTTTTAAGGCAAGAGATCTTTCAGGGAGTACAAATGTTAGCTGTATTAAATTATTTAGGCAGTAACGATATGACCGGTGCTCTGAAGGATCTCCTGAATACAATGAAATTTAAACAGCGATCAAATAACTTAAAACTATTAAAACGGTTGGGCTACTTCAAGTAGCATCCAATATCTGGCACAAATCCTTTACAACCACTTATTAAAAATCCTAGAATAGAAGAAGAGGGTGATTACTCAACATAAAAGGGTAACCTAGGGACCATGGGTCTCTTTTAGACTCTCTTCTGTAAGTCGTCTTATTCCGGACTTCTGCACCATTATCAATTTCCCCAGTTAGCGCTAATATTTCGTTTATTTCAGCTTTCACCCAGTGAACCACACCTTCAGTAAGCTACAGCCTTTTCAAGT
Source organism: Blera fallax (assembly GCA_946965025.1). Taxonomy (NCBI): domain Eukaryota; kingdom Metazoa; phylum Arthropoda; class Insecta; order Diptera; family Syrphidae; genus Blera; species Blera fallax. Next base: position 21,090,643 of record OX337248.1, on the reverse strand, counting down.
CATAGTCTGCAGGTATCATCATTATGAATATCCATATTTTTTAGATTATTTGAATGTTCCTCGCTCTAAACTAAGAACTTTTCGCATGGTAGATGGCAACTAAAAGCCAATATTGTGTTGGCGTCAGTCCTTGATTGCCTACTTACTTTCTTACTTAGGTTGCGTAAAATTCGGGGTGAACCTGGGCCTTAACCAACAAGTCCCATAAGTTAGCGCGGTTCTTTGCTAACTGCTTCCAGTTGCGCACTCCAAATTGGTTGAGGGCCTCTTCTACTCTTTCTGGGACTCGAACCTCGAACCTCTCGCTCAGTGATCCAATGCACTAACCATCGAGCCACGGCGCCGTCACGATGTTAGGTCAATTTGGTCTCATTTCTAAGAGTGCACTACACCATAACAATAGATGTCATTACCAGGAGGCACTCCAAAAGGATTAGTATCTTCATAAATAATTCTAAGAACGGGTAGGAGGTGTAGCGACAACTTTTAATCTTTTTCGACCTACGCAGCAATCTTCAGTTGGTAGCATCCTTATTCGATACTAATGTCAGGTGCCGCCAGCGCATATATCTATATGGAGTTCCAGGAAGTTCTTTTCTCTTTCACAGTATCATCTATTAAAGTGACACACACAGATATTTTCTCGTGGTATTAAATGATGGGGGGAATTTCAATACAGAGACACCGTCAACGTTTCTTTCTAAATGGAACTATGGCAAATTATAAATTAGCTCTAGAAAAGATCCAACCTAGCTATGCGATAAAATTATTTCTAAACTAAGTATCGCATTTGCAAAACTTATAAGAATGCGCGTCTGACTAAACAAATTTATAGTTTTCCGTGGTGTTTTTTTATAGTTCGCTTATTGCACTAAAAAAAATAGAAACAGAACCAAAACAATCCGCTGCTGTCAAAGTTTCTTCCTTACTCGTGACTATACTACTTATAAGGACTCATACTCCACTTCACCTCTAGTTTGTCCTTGATTATAATTATTATTCCTTAGCATATAACAAATAATGCGTCTTTAATTGAATCCTTCCTTCCTCGACTTAAACAAGAAAGAAAATAAAAAACTATTAATGCAAGATATCGATTTCAAGGACTATGTGGTTCTTCTCACGTTTACACTAATTGTAATTTAATGCTAACGTACTCGTACATTATTCTGCATTTAGAAAGCTTTTGCCGCCAGTATAGTAGCAGTAATGTTTTTTTTTTACCGCAGCCTTCATTTAAAACCAGCGGGGAGGATAAGCAATTGTGTTATGAATATTCAAATTTTCATAGAGTTCTATTGTAGTAAAGTTACTACAGCTATTGCAATCAAAGAAAAGTGTTTGTTGGAGGGTGTGGCCAGGATGGCGCCTCGTTTGCTTGACAGGCGACAATTGACAAATGATTAGTGGGCCGTACTTATGGATCGCGTAATTACTTTCGTTAATGTACGACTCTATATACATATGAGAGTGCGTGTGTTTTCGGTAAGATTGATGTTAACAATATAAACAACCTAATTATATTGTTTCTATTTCAAAATCAAGTATGGATATACATAGATAGATATATATATAAACATACATATGTACGTAATATATGAACCTAAGAATGGGACACTATTACTTTGATTGGGGTTTTATACAGCAATTCGGTAAGAAATCTCGATGAATATGTTGAAATTAAATCTTAGAGAGTTGCTTTCTTTTGAAAGAATTAAAAATGAAGTACTCGTATGAGTCCCATGTGAAGGACGAACTATTTCGTAGCAAAGGAGAAAGGTTTTAATGTGGTTAGGAATGAACTGTTTTAATTCAAAGTGCAAAACACAGATACTGCTAAAATTGTTCAGTTTGTAAAAGCTCTGAAAGAAGATGAGCTTGTAGTAAACTTAATTACGTGCCGCTAAAGTTCGGAACCTGGCCCTCAACCAACAAGCTTCTCCAGTTAGCCGAATTCTTAACTAACTGCCTCCAGTTGCGCACTCTTTATTATAAACGAAGAACTCTCCTCTCGAAACGACGCAGGATATCCGTTTTAAACAAAGACCATGCTTCTGAACTGTCGAGCTTGTATGTAGTACAATCAGAGAAATATCGAACCAGATCACTTTGTTGGATACTTTTCATTTGCCTTCCATTCATATTTTCTCTGGCAGAATTATGCCCTGGATTCTTCCAGAGTTCTTCCCTGAGCTCGGTTGCCCATGTCAATGCTAGATTATTCATGTTTTCCAGACATATCTCTTCATTTGCTAGGCAGTGCCAGAAGTTGACACAATATGTATTTTGTCATCTCATTCTCCATCTACACAGTAGGCGCATGCTTAAGAGTTACGATTTTCTCTTGAGACCGCTAGAGCCTGCCGCCATTTTTTTCACTCGTGAAAACAATTTGGAGAAGGTACGTACAAATTTCCCTTAGTTTTGTTCTTGAAGAGCTGTACATCTTTTTGTTAAAAAAAAAGTATTTTGTTAGGAAGGTATTCGCGCGGTGGACCTGAATATGAGAGGTGTAGCAGGTTACCTACTTCAAGTCTAGAGATCATTCCATTGGGTTCACCGGAGTATTTATCATGATAGTATTTACTCATAATAAAGACAGAATTAGGGTATTGTATGTTAGTGTTCGATCTCCTATTTGTTAAGTGAACCACTCGTTTCTGTATGCTGTGGAATTGCTTAGTAAAATGTTTTTTGCAGTGATAAACATAAGAACAACACCTAAGCTCCTCTAACTTGTTCATCAAGGGAGTTGCGCTGATGTGAAGTACCTTCTTGCTATAAAGAAGGTAGCTCATCTGGATGGACTCTAATATGTAATGTTATTTAATGTTACATCAAAGTTTAATATGACGCCGAAAAGATGCTTGAAGATTTTTATTTATTCACTTTTTGGACATATTTATTCCATCGCCAATGACGCATCAGAGTGGGCGGATTATTAGAGCCGATTGCTTGCAAATTTCTGAAAGTTGGATATCTATCCTATTACTATACCTTTGTCTATAATTGTGACATACATTAGGATAACCTTGTGCGACTGTCCTTAGAATATGACTATAACATCCGAATATCCGCAACATTTTCCATAAACAATTTAAATAGAAGACTTACATACGTACATAGACAGGAACTTATGCAAATCTCGAACAATGGGTTACTAATCAACAGAACAGTTACTGCTATTAATTCGAAATTGATTTCCGTTCAACTCTACTTTAGAGTTTTTAAAAAAAAAGTTCTACGTTTAAATAATCATCAATTTCCGTCGTTAAATCCACTGCGAAAATGAAAGCGGCACTGAATAAAACGTACAAAAGAATGAATTGAATAAGACTAATTACAATATATACATACATATGTACACGTATACGGTTTGCGGACAAAGTAAACAAAGTTCATGGGAATTGTAATAAATATTTCTAAATTGACTTTAAATGACATTTAATTGAAATCATAAGACGGTATATCACTATCGTGCTGTGTATTGTTTTGTATGAGAAATTTTTCAAGTTGGCATGTGCATACATATATGGCTTGCTGCACTTATCTATCTATCTTATGGATTATTTAATTTATTTAAGACGTAGCTACAACTAAGTGGCGGAGGTTTGTTTAGATCATATCAATCATATTGATAGAAATGCTTTAAGTAATTTGATCTTGTGTGTTTTCTGTGTTTTTGAAGACAGATATCAAATGATCTTTCAATTGCTTATGTCAACATCGATTACAGTCAACAAAAATTCTTCTAAGTAATAAAATATGATTGAGAATTAATTTATAATCTTACCAATATTGATAATCAAAATTGTAGGTTTTAATTAAAATTTAAGATTAAAGTTCACAGTTGAGTCGTACCGAGATACATATGTACATAAATAAAGGCTGATCCAATTTCAGTATCCAATATTGGAAGCACTGCAAATTAAACAGATTGGCAGCACCTATTTTTAAAGTGTCAAATGTTAGTTTGCAACTTCTTCTCTGATGAGGCACGTTTCCACCTCTCTGGGTATGTCAATAAGCGCTATTTACACATACGGGGCAAAAAAAACAAATCTGATTTGCGAGACAGCATTACATGTCCAAAAAAATGACTGCGGTCAGACGGCGCAATTGGACCATACTTTTTTGAAGATAATGAGGATCGAACTTCTGCAGACGATCCAGAGGTGTCCATTCAATAGATATTAATTTTAATATATAATAAAATACGTAACAATTTCGATAAAAAAAAAATCCAATGATTTCCTTAAATATGTAGGTTTTTTAAAAAAAAAAACTTCGGAAGTTCAAATTGGATCACTTTTTATTCTGTTTAATTCACAAACGGATTGGTAAAGGCATGTGCAAAAACCTTTTTAACATACATACGTATGTACATTTCAAGACTTGCTAATGTGCGCATCATTAATTTTTCAAGTTATCTTATCAATCATAGCAGAAAGGTTAATTAATGTATCTCTAAAAAAAACAATTTCAGTACCCTAGAACAAAAGTGCTGTAACTATTTCGCCACAAAAAGAGGATTTACGTGTAAAACTATACCAAATTGACTTTGTTCCAATGAATTTCTAAACGTTTCTTGTCTATATTTACTAGAACGAATAAAGAAACACCTTAAGGACACGTTTCAGTGCCGAGGAAGCAGGTTTCCGCTCTGGATCTTGTTCTGGTAATCATATCAAAAATCCCGTGCCAATCATCATTGCGTAGTCGTCATTCATCGATTTTGAATAGGCATTCTATGTATACGTATGTATGTATGTATGTATGTATGTAGTGTCAACAGAGAATTTATTTCGCTTGTCTTGCGCTGGGGAGCTATACTAGAAAATCGAATAGCTACGAGTATTGTAAAGGCAACTCATACTGGGTCAAAGTGGCACGTTCTGCATAGAGAAAGGGTGACAGATTAATCTGAGATTTAAAGTGGGGCTTGGCAAGACATTATTCTTTTGCCGATATTATTTATTTTTACTGATTTAAAAAGTACTTTGCTCTGCTTTGACGACGGAAAATGGGACAAATCGATGGACTCTTACATCTTTTACTAATCATCTTGATTATTCCGATGGCGTATGCTTTCTTTCACACAAGATTATAGACCTTCATCAGATAACAATAGATGGGAAGGTAGAGGTATGTATACCTCGATCAGCTCAACTAACCATTACTCGACAGCCGGTGGATAGAGTAAAAGGATTCCAAAGTCTGGGGATTTTGTGTCTACTGAATCCAAATTGGCAAAGCAAAGGCATTCATTAATATGTTCTCCAAAATATAGAGATAAAGAGAAGCATTTCAATTTGCCTTAAGAACAAGCTACGACTATTGACGAAAAAGCTACAAGCGTTGATGAATCGATTTCTCCCGAAAATGCTGAGAATTTTCTAGCCTAAGTACATTTCTAATAAGTAGCTCTATGAGAGAATGGTACATTACAGTACATTTCTAATAAGTAGCTCTATGAGAGAATGGGTCAGAGAATACATGGCACTGAATCGTGGGGAAAGAGGCGTAGCATCCGGGGAAGAGTTGGTGAGGGCTAAGACATATCACCAGTAACCGTACATGTTGGCGCGTAGGCATAGTTGAGACCGTAGGACCCACTAAAAGAAACAGGATATAAGTAATTGTTTTTATTATGGCTCTGATCTCCTCACAGTTTTGAAAGATCATCCCAAACACCTTCCAGTCAGCGAAAGTTCAAAGTTCTAAAATTCAATCTGAACTTAGGTAAGTTCAGAATAGCCACCAGAGTACACTTAACTTAAACCTACTCCAGATTCTGGGTTTGGTGATCCCATTATAACTGGGGCGAGATTCGTTTGCGGAGTTTCTGTTCGCTGTGCTGTCACCCCATCAACCTAATCTTACCGAACTACGTAATGTGATAAAACCCACTTACCCTGGTTGACAAATGAAGCGACCTAGAAATTCATGGTGCGAAACAGTTGAAAAGAAAGCACGCCAATTGGGAGTTGAAGAGAACGAAACTACATGTCACAAGCCCTAAGACTGGCAAGAGCGAACTTTTACTTTATATAAGAAATATCCAATCATTTTCCATAGCAATATTCGATTAACTCAGGTACCATACTTGTTCATCCACCAAAGAATAACAAGGCGTGATTACCTAGATGAATCGAAAAACAGAAGATTCATGTTCAAATATCCGTAGTACACAGATCCAGTCCCACAATTGTTCACCGACTGCAATGAGTTGGCTAATCTAACCAATGTTTGGGGGCAAATAGTAATAATAAAAAAACACATCAACTATCCCTTCAGCACACAGCCTTTCATACTCTCTAGCAACCCACATTTAATCTTATGTACATACGAGTATGTAGTTCAGCAATACTAATACTCAGAGATACTCGTACCGCGTGTATGGAAAAATCAATAGACACCCACTTAAATGTCTAAATGAAAATAGAAATTCTTATCATGGAAAAGTCAGGAACATAATGCATGTCCAGTCCACTTGAGGCCGTGGTTACAACCAAACAGCCCGTCATTCATATAAGCCCTCTTCCAGACACAAAAGATGATACTACCATTTGATAGGATTTAAACTTTTCATTGCACTTATCACATGAAATTCAGTTTTTTTTAACTGTCTACGAGAAGTATGAACAGATTCATTACGTGACAAGTTGAGAAGTCTATGTACATATATAGAGTAAAACCTTTTCCTTTGGTTATTTTGCTTATTTTATGTAATGTATGCAAGTAAGCTTACACATAACAATAAAGAGGGTCATGTCTACCTACCACCTACCATCTACCATCCGTTTTTGCAGACATCCGGAAATAGAGTTTCTCGTCCGATTCATGTTACATCACAGAGATCTATCTATCTATTCTATCTACGATTCGCAATAAAAGCTGCACGAAACTGAAATCATGAATGAAACAGCTTTTATAGGTATTTATAAGGGAGTATGGCACCGGCAGGCTCTGCGTATGCCCCCAATTTGCGTCACTAATTCCGGTAGAACTTCTCAATGGTGTTGGTGTACATGTAGTGCCAAATTTAAATATGCCAAAAGTCAACACGAATCGAAATGAAAGGTTGAGGCGCACATAGGACAGACTTAGTTACATTTTTCTACAACAAAAACAAAAAAAAAGAAGTTTACGTAACAATGGGTTGGTTTTAAGCCAATTTGCAAATAGAATGAGCATGGAATGTCGTCGCAATTGCTGACCATTTGCAATAGAATGAGTGCATGAAATAAGGTCAACAGTGTTATACAAATTTAAACTCGACGCATCCACTGAACCTGATTTAAAGTTTAAGGTTGAAAATAATTTCTAAAATTGCAATATTCAAAAACTGGTTTGCAATTTCTACCTCCGAAAATAGTGAATATTTCACGAAATGTGAATTTTAAAGCAAAATCTTGTTTCAGAGCTTAAATAAGTACAAACGAGTACTTGTTTACTGACTGATCGAATGTGGTAAGAATTTGAAATCGATGGAATGTCATAATATTGTTATTAATCGTGTTATGTAATGAACTCAAGGGGACTCTCGGTTCAAGTCGTTTGACTTTCTTATCTGAGTTCTATGTCAACAGAAAATTATAAAAAAATCATCTACATACATATGTAGGTACGTAGTGTTCTTGCCCTCATGTATCAAAAGAAGCAAGTTGCTAAAAATGTTTTATTTGTGAACAAAGAAATGAGAAAGTAGTATCAACAAGCGGCACAACTACTGCAACTTCTTGCGTTTACTTGCGGCAGTTCGACAACAAAGTCATAGCCATGAAAGTTTAGAAAAGGCGATGGGAAGTAGTATTATTGGCTGACCCGGTCGATGCAGCTTGGAGAGGCAAAGGCAACCACAAGCGCCCAGTACAAAAGAGAAACAAATACAATTCAAGTTTTACCAACCACTACACAAAAATAATGTTACTATCTGGTAGTACAATGAACCGAAGTCGAATCAACGATACAAAAAATGTAAAAAAACATCGACGATTGCATATCGTGCCGTGATAAAACTGTTGATCAAGTAAGGATTAAATAAATTTAAGAAGAGATGCTATTTAAGCAGAGCACTAGAACTAGGGAGCCCGACTATTGGAGATATTCCACTCACAATATCTGGCAATGCAATATGCCTGAAATATACATACATAAGTACATATGTGTGCTCGGTATTCGAAACTGATCATTAGCGAGAGAATAAAGAACGACACGATAGTTTTCTACTCGATTATAGTGCACCTTATACTAAATTATTATTAATCGCCAAAATAATGCTGCCGTACATTGGAGGTGACAGCGCAAGGAGAACCACACCAACGAAAGGATTCGATGATATTCTTAACCACAAAACACTTTTGTGCAAAAGCCTGCTGATATAACTGCCTTAAGATTAAACTAATTGTATAGTTGTAGTGGGAGCTCAGTGATGAGTGCGTTGGACTCTGCTATCCATTTTACTTTCTATTTAAGAGCAAATGGATCAGCTCCATCGTCAGTTACAAGAGCAGGCGGAGCGAGCGGACAAAATCTACCTGGTTCTGCCGGGCATAACGCACTTCCAGGTACGATGGCGAAGAAACCCTTAAACATTTTTGCAGTGAATGTGAATTCTCTGATATAATGATCGAGCGTAGAACCGTAGTTTTTAAGTTGCTAGAAGATCAAAGCCATGATGGTTTTGGTAAGCGAAATAAAACTATCCTAAAAGCATAAAGTGAGCATCAATTAGAGAAGAAACCGACCCAACTCCATTCAAGGAGGAGGTGTCGCGATCTTATTCACAAAGACTTGCATTATAAGGCTGTATACAGCGAAAAAGTGCGGAGTTTCCAGAACCCAGAAGCGTGTATCGTGTGCATCCCTCTATATAGTAGAACAAGGTCACGGCCGTAGACTTAAACGCCAAACATAGCGATCGGGGAAATAACACACCTAATTCAACGGAGAAGCTGCTTTTCAATTGGTGAAATCTGCATAATGTTGAGCATAGACCTGTGACAGTGACAGAAATAATAATTGCCAATGAAATTGCGGAGCTGGAGGAGTTTGTCCAAAAATACCCCTATAACTACAGTAGGTTACGTCTGGCCCGCTTCTCCAAATTTATGACAAGAGCACTCTCCTCGAACTTACTCTGCATACCGTCCAATATGAATCTATCAAACGAGGAGATTAAAAGATACTTAAAACAAATATACGAGTACGGTGTAAATGCACTGATAACGGAGACATATTTCGTAACCCAAAAAGGACACTTAAGTCATTGATTAAAAACTTCCAACAGTAAATAAAGGAAAGTTCCGTTGGAACAACAAGGTAGGTACGATTATAGGAACGACTTTCCAGAAACTGTATTTTTCAAGGTGAATGATAGCATTTGCCCGAACCACGACCTGGAAAATCGATTCCTAGTGCACATGAGATAAATTCACATTTTTCTTTGACAGCGAAGCAGCAATAAAAGCATCAATACTCAACGCTTGTTGAATGCTTTCACGAAGAGCTCAGGTTTGTTGGAACACAGAGTAAGTTAATACACTGCTAGACATGGGCGTACACCAGGATATGAGAAGGCTGATAATTTAGTAAGAAAAGGCTCAACGAAAAGTATGCTGATCACCTAGCAAATATTTCACATACTTCAACACGAACATAAATTTGATTAAATCCAAATTTTCTATGTAATATAATCTTTAAAAATAGCTTTAGCACAAATTTTGCACATCCTTCTCACAGGGAATGTTTTCTGATAATGACAAGTAGTGGCTGACATCTATCTGTTTAAAAACACGTCAAACTTCGAGGCACTTCGTGTTGAGAAAAGTAATCAAAAGTAGTAAATCGTGAATATTTTCAAAACTATTGAAATTTCGACCGAAGTAGTGTTATCGGCATTTAAGTTTTATTTAATTGTTAACTAAAAAAATTGCTTTCAATTTTGTTTCTAGAATTGTGCGTTCTCTCGGAATCTAAGACGAAAGTTATGCACGATGTATAATTTCTTCTGTTTAACAATTTAATGGATTTTTCATGGACCTTTACTGCAGGCAAATGAATTTATAAAATTAGTCAGGTACACGGTTTTTATTGCCTTTTATTTAAAAGTGTGATTTTATTATTTCGCATTCAAACTTATTAGCTGCAGTAGCTCGTAAACTTGATATTTTTAATTGCCACTCAAGGATAACTATTCCTAGTTATGTGTCGAGCATAAATACTTATAATGGAATTTTTTCTAAACTATTAGCGATATCTGCGCCATCGAGATAGTGAGGATCTTCACGCTAGATCTCTGAGTTGCAATTTTTTGCAATTGGTCATTAAAAAAAGGCGAGATATTCGAACATCCATATGTATGTAGGAGTATAACAGTTGCAAAAGTAAATGCTGTGCGTCCTTTTACGAAAAGGAAATAGATCCCTTTCCTTACTTTTGATGTAGTTTTCTATGCAGTTTAAATGAAAATTGTTTGCATATTGAGTGACTAATGCAGATGACCGACAAGGATTTCCAAGAATTAGATGGGTTCTGGAAAAAAAAACGTTGGTAGATGAGCCTTGAAAGGGCCAACGGCAGCGCCCATAGGCTCAAAGTGGGCTTCTAAAATCGGTTTAACCGGCCCCTGGTCACAGAGGTGTTTTTTCAATGTAACTGATCCTCTGGATCGAGGTAACTACCCGACAATGGAAAAGACACATAATTCTAAAAGCAACAACAAGCCTCGAATACAGATGGATTTACTGGTGTTGGTTCTGTCTGTATAGACGGTGAGTGGAGAAGCAGATACAGGGACAAAATGAACGGCTACATCGACTTAGCTCGAAGAGTGAAGGTCCAACGACGTGGTGGCTGGGTATTGTAAAGCGCATGGACAGCAATTCTCCGGCCCGAAAATCTACCCCTGAAGGACGCGCATTAAAGGAAGACGCCGACTCAGGTGGCGCACGCAAGTGGAAAGGTCCCTCAATCAACTTACCGTGCGAAACTGGAGGCAGATAGCTAAAGATCGATCTGACTGGAAACGCTTGTTAGTTGGGTCCAGGTCCACCCATTATTGTAGCACCACCTTAAGTAGGTAATTAAGTAATGCACTTGATGTGCTTAGATTCAATTTTAATAGCAAAAAACAAAAACTAGACGGAAAAATAGCAATAAAAATCGAGCACTTTACTATTTTTTTTTGTAGTAGCTTTAAAGACTTTGACCAATTTGTATACCCACCTCTCTACATAAGAGTTAGGAGTTAACAAAATTTCGCTGCTACCATCACTGGCAGTATGTGTTACTGACTGTATGCTCAGGAAAATAAATCATCCCGAATCGCACCCGCTGGGAAAATCCCCAGCTCCCTCAGTTGAAGCGACAAATCAGCTGCTACACTGATGGTTCAGAAATGGCAAATGTAGGGTCGCCCGGTCCAATTTTAAATCACAATGCTTTTATCGTAGAGCTTTTAGTCCAAATAAGTTTGTAAATGTCTCCTTGCCTTCAAGCAGCTTGCTGCACAAAACAGTCTATCACTCATCTGGGTCCCTGGTTTCAAAGTCATTGCTGGCAATTTGATTGCTCATCAGCTAGCAAGATGGGCTTCCAATCCCATCTTATAGATCGTTAACCCGTTTTGTGGCTTACCTTTTAGTCAAATAAGACAATAAAGATTATTCGGAACAGCTGGACAAATGGGAACTCAGTTCTTTCCCGCCCAGTGTGTCGGTGCTTTCCTTACTCTCTATATCGGAGTTTCGAGGTAATCTGACACGGTTCCGCGTATATAATGCCCTGATTATTCTGCGGCAATGTCATGACGTAGGACTCTAGCGCCAAAAGAGCAGCCTGTTGCCTGTTGGATATTGATGACGTTTCCAATAATTCTCAGCTTGGAGCAAATGGTGTTAGCGCAGAATCCCATTCGTAAGGTGAGGATGCGCTTCCCGCCCCGAAAAGAAAGAGAGACGTGGCAACTACAGGGGAAGCACATCAGCTTCGCCAAATAGTCAGCTTTCGATCCCTAATAAAAGTGAGCAAAGTAAAATATATTACCAAAGTCCATTCAAACAAAGACCGAAAAAAATTACTGAACCAAGCGCTGAATGATTAAACCTGAGAGATTCCGACAAAGTGCACAAATAAAAAGATCCAAAATGTCCTCATGGCCATAGCCTAACTTTAGACTGCAAGTATTCTTTAAATGGTGTAGAGCGATCTCGGCCGCAAGAACTAGAACAGAATGTTAACTACACGCCAACGCGCGAAGGAAATTTCCTCAAGAAATCTGCAGATCGAAAGGCCTCTCATTTCCTAAAAACTTGGTTCAGCACGCAGAAGTGATTACGCTGACGCATAAGGTGGGCGCTGATCAAAGAGGAGATCTGTGAGGCACTCATCGAATAGTTGGTGAAAGCTAAACACGTCAATGGTACATGTGATACACGTGATACCCACTCGCAACAGTGAGTCATCGCCCTAGGCGAAATTTGAGTAGAATAGATGATCATCCTCATTCTTGAGTGACTTACACTAATGAAATGGTATATGTAGATGCAAGGACTTTGGACATGTGGCAAAGGACTGCAAAATTGTTTTAGCAATTTTCTAGCAATTCGTTGTAGTACTGCATATGATGCGAGAAAGAGGGTCGCAATGTGAAAACAAGTCCCCAAAAGGCGAGCTGCATATTCTGTCAGGTGAAGGTACCTGATGAGAGTAACCTGGTAACAGGAAGAAGAATATGGCTATCTCTATGCCTATTATAGAGCTGCAGAAGATATGATACTGCTGCAGCCAAACTTAAACTGTTGTCCAACTGTTCAAGATCTACTATTATGGTCAGTACGTGAATTAGGGATAGATGTAATCAAACATTTTGAACTATGTAGACAACATATCGGAAATATGAAATATCTGTCATAAGAGGAACTACGTAAGGCGTGGAAGGAGTTAGCCAAAGAACGAACAGTTGAGGAAGTAGCTTGTTGCCTTTGCAATGTTAGACGTAATCCTTGTTAATTTAGTATGAATGGTGAAAGCCGCTCTTTAATTCGAAAAATAACGTGGAAAATAAGGCAAAATTATACGTATATAGAGACCACCAGGCAATATTAAGCGGGATAATATACAGAAAGACACCAACAGAGGAATGTTATACAAAGAATTGTTTGTGTGCACTTTTGACGAAAGAGCGTATAAAACTATTTTTACGAACCCAATACTTTCAATTTCAGGTAGTCATAAGAACTAGCACATAACAAGGGTATGTGACGCATCTATGCCATGAACTGAAGTCTAGAGTAACAATAACTATTTTTAACGAGTTCAGCAAGTTCAGGAGAGAGAACATACTACATACATACTTACATAACCCATCTTTACTCTAAAAATCTGCGTCATATTTGCTGATATTTTTAAAGGTTGATAATGGTACATGTGGTGTACGTTCATACCAATACGTTTAATGTGTTTTCGTTCTGCAGTGGCGGAATTAAAATTTAATGCTGTTACTGTGGCATCAAAACACCAAAATATTCATATTCGTTCCGTCTTGAATACTTAAAAATTGTTTTGACATCTATGTAAACTTGTCTTCCACGTAATTTATTCAGTTTCTGGATAGCGCAGTCTGTTTTTCCTCAACGTTTCCATACGTTTCTTTGTTTATTATCCTATTGTTAGAAAAATATGAACAATATACGCAATTACAGAGTTATTACAAAGCAGTATTCGAAAACTGTCTCATGATGTATTTCACAAAGCGAAATGTTTTTTATCGACATGTCGAATATTTGACAAGTTTACAGGAATAGTCGAGGAACTTCTTAATAATCATCCAACTCTTAACTGCTATCACAAGGCTATAAACAGGGTAACTGATAACATCAAAAAGTCTTCAAGTGTGCCCCTCGGAAGAGATTACCTAGTTACATGAGAGATCGACTTGGGTGGGGAAAAGGGGTTATTGAAACTAAAAAGAAAGTAACACGAACATTTCACATTATTCTAAATCTTGTATAGAGTTCAGGAAAGGTAAAAATGATATCCTTCAAAATATTCTGCGAATTCATTGCGACGCTAACGAGACTATGGGGCTACTTAAAATGAGTTCAAAGGTGGAAAAACGTAGCCAACTATATTAAAAGAGGAGAAATTCTACAAACAACACTGCAAGAATTTTTTTCGAATATGGAAATGCATCACTTTGTCTAAGTGGTTCAAATGATTCCAGATCTGGAATTTTTATGTGCCGAAGGAACCTCGTGAATGTCGCCCCAATTTTTTAAGCGACGGCAGAAATTTGTTAAGGACTGACGAAATCTAAAGAAAACCCAGGAAATGATAAACGAAAAATCAGCCTTCTCAGGACTTCTCAGGTCTTGTCAGGATTATGAAATCATTAAAGCTCGTTTCCACGACATTCAAATGACGAACAAACAAAATTTGTCTTGCCTTAAAATTACAAAAACGGAGATTCAAGCTGCTTATAATAAAACGCTTAACTGGAAGTCTCATCTGAATGAGGTTACTAACGCTACTACAGTACACCAGCTCATGTGCCAACGTTCATATAAAAAAAACCCTGAGGACTGAAACCCAAGTTTATTTATTAGTCGTACAATGTCAATTTAAGCCAATGTTCATCTATGCGTCATTTGTATGGTTGCCAAAAACGTGAGTATAAACTGAGCAGTGAAAACGTGCTCAACGGCAGCTGTATAAGCAATGCTTGGTTTCACTCCGCTGCATTTGGCTTAGCAGAAGGACGCCATGCTAAGTGCTTTCATGGTATCTCAGATATAGGACCTTAAAGCCGGTGACCTTACGGGTCCTCTTAGAACACTATAATATGATGAATGCATCATGACCCAATTCGTAAGATTTAAGTACTTAAGCCATCTCGATTTTACAGGAGTTTCGAAATTGTTATAGGAGACCTCCCAATTCCCAAATATGGTGTACAGATAGTTCCAACCGTAGCCAGGATTCCATGTCGTGAAGACTTCGAGGGCAACTAACGAGCGGACTGCCTAGCGAGAAGAGGCGCTTGTTGCGGTTTGACCCACAACTGTTTGGTTTCAGAAAACAGAAAACAAAAATCATCACCAAATGCGTTGATGTCAATTTTCTTAACCGGGGTGGAAATAAACCAACCAACGAACGGAAACCAACTTCTAATTGGCATACTAAAACCTGTTAACCTTAAGTTCTAAGAAAATCCTTTAGAAACGAAGATAAAGGAGAGCTTTTTCGGTACTTTTTACCCCATGATTATGCATCTATTCAATATACGGGGAAAAACGTCAACTTTTTACGCCTTCGAGTTTCGATAAAAATTTCCTGGACCTAGCGCCGTCTAATTTCTGGCTGTACATAAAAATAAAATTAAAGTTAGGGGAAGAGTCATCAGTTTTAACTGAAGAGATACCGTTTATGCCGAAATTAAAAAGCTCAGAAAAATTATTTTGAGGGATGTTTCAGTGGCTCTAACGCAAAATTCAAAATGATTAAATGTAAAGACATTAGTTCCCTGGTATGTGTGCAAAGTTTCGGTTTTCTACTGTACCTTATCCAGAGGCATCTGTAGTGTGATGAAGCTAAAATATGTTTCCTAGTATATCTAACTTAGCAGACTTACAAATGTTAAGCTGTACATAACATTTGCAAAGTAGAAACCTACAAATTACAGGCATTAAATAGCACTAATAATGGTTTACAAGAATTATACGTAAATCCTGGGAGACATTTCTAAATACAGGTAGAATTTTAAGTACAAGGATCGAGCTGGTAGTTGTAATGACATACATAGGTATGTATACCTACTTTTTAATTTATGAAACTGGGAAAGCTTTCGTTGTTTTGTAATTCTTTTGAACAATATGAGCGTTTAACGACGGAAATTTTTTTTAGGGGACACAAATTCATGAATTCGGACCAAAAAATATGTATAAAAGGCACTATGTATTATTTTTAGGAAAAGAAAAGTGTGTGTGTTCAAATCTACTACTCAAACTATCCCGATATTTTTTATACGAATTATCATTCCACGGAATAATAATCCATCCTCAGAAACATGCAGTTTCTATTCCTTTCCTACAAGTGGTTCTGTTTAGTGAATTTACCAAGGACATCTCACGAAACGAAATCTTTAGCTGTGGCAAATATTTTCCCCATAATTGAGTGTAAAAGGAGGCCTAGAAGTATAAAAAGAAAATTAAAGTTAAGAGTCGAGTTGTGTATAGTAAAGTGTGAATAATTGTCAACCTTTCGTTTTGTTTAAAAGTTAAGAAGTGAAATGTGAAAAGCGAATAGTCGATTAATTTGGGGAGTCCAAAAATGGATTCTCTTGTTTCATCATCCACTCCTCGACAATCGCTTTTCGTCAATTTGTTATGAAATTTGGGTGCGTGAAATATATCATCTTCAACAACGATCTTTACTAGTTTTAACAAAAGAAAATTAAGGAGAAATAAAACAATATACCTTTTCCCACTGTTGTTCAGTAGTGTTTTTCAACAGGAGTGTGTTTTATCCCCTACTCTCACTGTAGCCTTGCTCGTAGACAGACATTCTTTTACCGATGAAGGAATGAATGGTGAATTGTTATACATTTGAATGTGCAACTCAAAATTCACAGCTGACAACTTAGATGACTCAAGCAAAACAGGTGACTTCTGAAAATGTTGTTGTTTTGAACAGAAAATTAGAAACGTCCGTCAAACGTAGGTAGGTGATTTTTGCATTTAATGAGTAATATTAAAGCCCTGATTCAGAGTTGAAGAAAAAAAAAATAGCTGTTAAATTTTAGTGTCAATTGCAGAATGTAGTTTCAGGCTGTTTCTTTTTTTCAAAGCTTCAATGCTCATTTGCCCAGTCCAAGTGATCACAAGTGAATATTTTTGTCGATATAACCAGTTGGAACTAATTCCTAAACTCCAGTCGCAGACAAGTGAGTTGCCCATTTCTCATGCAATCGGGGATCGGAGTGGGATAAATCAATCATCCTTCTTTGTCCCTTTTCTTGCATACATTCTAAATTATTTTTACAGTCTCCAGATGTTCCTGAATAGCTCCCTGTACAGAAGAGAGGATAATAACTACAGAAGTTTAGTATACCAGCGCAAAACCATGACTTGGGTTGGCTATACATTTGTTGTTTAAATAGCTCGAAATTAAAAGAAAAATCTATGTTTGTCTTCTTTCAAACAACAGATGGCAGAATAAAAGAAAGTTAGTTAAACAAGCCGCTTTAAGGGAAATCAATAAACAATGCCCTGTATATAATAGTGTCATCAGACTGATTATCACAAGGTTAGCTTCGCTGAAGAAATATCCACCGTGGTGGTAGCTAAACTTTTGAAGGACTTAGACAACGCTTTATTAACATAGAAGGAAATCTAAGGAATAAGCGCGTTGAAGGCGAGAAAAATATTTCGAATAGCATCTTATATGAAGCCATTGCACCTTCTTGGAAAAGATACACAAGGCAAGTATCTCGCCAGAAGTATAATGGCAACAACACCTATAGGTTAGGTTAGGTTAGGTTGAAGTGGCTGCCAGCTAAAGTCGCCAGCACACTTAGACCAATGAGGTCCGTTGTGATACCACGTGGATCACGGGAGAATCCTCCCTTCACCTACTCGTATTAAAACCAATTAGAGCTTCTTATGAAGCGTAGGAGGCTCTTGATGTCAATATTCATCAGGTCGCCTACATCATTATAATAGGGAGCTCCTAAGTGGAGTTTCCTTCTACGGGAGAGAGCTGGGCAGAAACAAAGAAGGTGAGGAATAGTTTCCTCCTCTTCTTCATCCATGCAGCTTCTACAGAAATCGTTCGCGAAGAGGCCCAGC
This sequence comes from Blera fallax, assembly GCA_946965025.1. Taxonomy (NCBI): domain Eukaryota; kingdom Metazoa; phylum Arthropoda; class Insecta; order Diptera; family Syrphidae; genus Blera; species Blera fallax. The sequence goes on along the minus strand of OX337248.1, from coordinate 21,072,794 downwards.
CTTGTAGCGTGCTTGCCTATTAGACAGTGTCCAGTTATGACACCTATTGTGGTGCCGATATGCAATCTGTTGAGAGAAATCAAATTCTTAGAGCGTTTTAGATCCAGCTTTAGCCAAATCTGTTTTGTCGCTAGACATGTTGAACCACTTGTCCACCTAAGATTTGCACTCTCGATAGCATCCAGCTTAAGTTTAAGTTTGCGAGTAGCGATTGGAATACCTAAGGTGCCGTTGTCCGGCAAGATGGGTAAAGTTGTTCCTTCTTTGGCGAGTTCATCGGCCTTACAATTCCCTGGAATGTCTCTGTGCCCCGGCACCCAACACAGGTGAATTTTGAACTGCTCCGCCATCTCCACAAGAGACGAACGCCAGTCTAGGGCTATTAAAGAGTTTATAGAGGTCGATTCCAGGGATTTGATTGCTGCCTGACTATCAGAAAAGATGCGGATATCTCTAGCAGATATCACGTTTTTCTTAAGCCAAGATAGGGCTTCTTTTATCGCCATTAATTCCGCCTGGAACACGCTACAAGGAACAACACCTATAGCACTAAGCAATACTCAGTAAATATCAAGGGGACAACAAGCATGCAAGAACGGCAACAGAAATGAGATATCATATAGAGGTATCCCCTACATCGACGCATGAATCACTTAAATTTTAACAGGCCAAGGGTGCTTTAGAGCCTATACAGGTTTGAGTATGACGATTGATCCTATTGCTCAAGTTGAGGAAATCGAATATATGGAATGTTTTATGTCCTACTATATATAAATAAATATACATACATACATACATATGTAAAAAAACGGCATATTCTAGAGTAGAAACTGGATTTAGCTTAAACAACATAGCTAGACAGACTATGCTTTCATACTTAAGTATGTTGAAATGCAGTTCGTGATACTATAGTAACCATCATGAAAAGCAGCGCCGACAACAGCTCAGCTACTACGAAATGCAATGCAAGAGCATTCGAATATGGATGACCCGAAAAATTAACGTTTAGGCCCTCTCCGCAATGAAATGCTTGACTGTAGAGTGTAGACCTACGCAGTAGTCTTAGTCGGCATGTTTCTTAGTTAAATTGTTCAGTTTTTTTCTTAAGGCTTCCAGCTTCTTACCGGAGAACACAACTGAACTCTAAAGAGTGGATATTTCAAATTACAGATCACAATCGCAGACAACATTAGTAATATAAGTTGTACATACATGTACGTACCTCAGTGTGGATTTAAAAAAATACACAATTTCTTCAAGTGATTTCCATTTGTACCTCACAGCTTTATATAGACTGTAAAATAATTTAACTTTCAATAAAAAAGATCTTGGGCCCCAGGATTGTCCTTTAAGATTTTTTTTTTAGTAAGGCGACTTAATATAAGAGCAAGAGATACTTCATACATACATACATAGGTGCCTCAACGCATCACGAAAACATATTATAAAGCAGTTAAGAAAAAAAAAAAAGTATTGAACGCTGTTTTAAAATGTTTGCTCGAAATAATTAAATCAACGAACCATCCATCTATAGTATTGGATGTAAAAATCATGAAATTCATTCTATGACATCGTAAATAACACAGCTACGCAAAATAGATTATTTCAGCCACTGCACACTGACCACTGACCATTTCCATCTCTCCATCATCGTCAACATCATACATGGTATGCATTTCTAATGCATACCATTTCCACCGCTAGCCCACCATTTCACCCACAAAATCCAAAATACACGTTTGTTCAAAACAATCTAATCCCCTATCTATGTATACTATGCGGCTAAAAAGGGGTACATACCTTCTCAATTGTAGTTGTTATTGTTATTACAAAGCAGCCTCGGGTCCTTGTAGCAGCAGTTTTCGGTCGCCACGTCTCGCAGACTGTGTTGTTAGATAAGTAGTCGTCGATAGTACACCGACCTAGATTCGTTTTAGATTCAACCCCCTCGAGCTGATTTTCTCACCAATGGGGAGGATGGGCGATGAATTGAATTTCGTTGTGTTCAACCGATCAAAGCGCGCACACAGTAATGCTTCGAAATTTATTTATAAGTACGAAGAAAGGATTCGAAGAATAAAAAACAAGCACTTCACGTATTCGTTGTACAGCATGGATTTGCCTCATCAATAAAATAATCAGATACAAAATATTTAACAACGATTTTTCGAACACTACCGAACGTACATAGTGCACCGCGATAGCATTACATATGGTTTACCTTTACTTTTTAACTATGTCCACCCCCTGTGTCCAAATGGAATGCGCCAGGTTTTTTTTTTTAAATAACACACGACACACTTGTAGATAACACTGCATAGAAAGAAATAGAAAAGCAGGGAACAAAAAAAAAGAATAAAAAAAGAGTAACGAAAGAAAAACTGGCCGAGGGAAAATCGATGGGAAATTTGTATTTGCGGTACACTCTTTCCCTCTCTCTATCGCAGTCCTACCTTGTTCTTTTTGCGCCTAGTCTTTGTAGTCGACGTTAAAACACCGCATATCCTAGGCTAGGATATATCCTTACGATTGCGTGTTGCGTTTAATTGTTATCAATTCTTTATGAACGACGACGGACCAACGAATGAACGATATTTACCACTTGTTGTTGTTGAGAAATACACTCTCAAGCGACGCCAAAAAGAGGACAATTCACATATTTGTATCTACATGTTATGATGGGGATTTTCTTGGCCTAGTATCCTCTCTGTTTCGAATCGATAATACGTGTAATTTTGACTTGTTTATTTAAATTTCACGCATCTATCTATGGAATATTGGAATATTCTTTTTTTTAATATTGAAGTCACTGTCGCACTATGCCCCTTTGTACCAGCTGGGGACTTATTCGCGTCACATAGAGAGCCAGATTGTTAAACACAGAAATAAATCGAAAAATATTATAAAACCAATAGAAAATTGAAAACAAAAAACAAACTCGAAAAATACAACATAAAGCAAAAACAAAAACTAATAGATAGAGTGAAGTAGAACACTAATGATATGCGGTGAGCTCGTTATCAGAAGAACACTTTTTGTGCCAGCAGTCGGGTGTTTTCGAATGGACTGGTTCAGTTTTTTACCGTGGGGGTTGCAATCGACTTACTGAAACGCACGACGAACGTTTATATAGCAGCGATAAAGTTCTTCTCTGAAAATTATTATTTGCTCTGGTTTTGAAGAGTACTGATGAATAAAGCTTTTTGCTTCGTGTTAACCATTCAAGAGAGCTTTTGGCGGTTGTTTGCATGATATGTTTGTTATACGAGTACGATGGGGGTGTAAGCAGCATGTTTTCTGAAGAGGAACTTTTTTAGGCCATTTATTGAGGGGGTAAATAGAGTCTGGTGCTTATACCAAATACGCCAGATTCATGAATTCATCGGCGGACTGACACGGGTTATTTCTTAGTCGTGCGGTACAGGCGCATTGTGACATGGTTGCTAATGTTTCTAGATAACCTTTTGAAGACTTCTAAATATTGTTCTCAATGTCGTGATCTTAGAGTATTTAGTACATACTCCACTTACGACCCGTCGTTTTGGGTTCCAACTAGCTATTCCCTAACCGCATAAATTCTTTTTCGATTTGTCTGTGTCAAATTTTTGGTTATACTTACATATGTAAGTATACTCGTACATATACCGATAGATGTGGCTCCCATTTCACCTCTGTGCCACGGTGGTCTAAGCCGGGTATAATCCCAGGGTTTTTCCAGAGTTCACCCTTTTCAGATTGGCTTCAGAAAGCCAAAGAAGACTCAGTGGTTCGTGCGATGGACTGCTGACTAGAAGGTTCTATGTTCGTATCCCAGAAAATACGGACGAGGCTCTGATAAACGTCCGAGAGAGCCTCTCAATTTGCCTTTAGGATATGGCTCTAAACTGTAAGTCCTTTCCATTTGTGTGAAAAATATACATATATGTATCATGCACAAAATGAATGGTTGCGAGAAGCTAGGCCCTGGACTACATACAGTCCTTTGCGCCAATATTTGTATTTATTTTTTTATTTTAGCATCCAATACGTCTTGCCTTAAAGTATTTCACCAATAATTTTTTTAGGAGTTAAAGAGTTTTCTCCTAATTTTTTTCCCTTTCGCTCAAAGATCAGGAGGATTTAAAAAATAAAAACATGTTTTCGGTGTCCTTACTGCTACCTAAAGATATTTTTATAATTTACAAAGAAGATATGAATGGTGAATAACAAGCTTCAACAATACTGTATTTTAAGGAACAGTTAGCAGCAGTTAACACCACTAGGTCCAAAATAATGGTGTTTCAAAAAACAACTACAAGGTGTTTAAAGCTATAAATATAAACCCAGCAAAAAGGTTTTGAAATTGTTTTGATTTGTAATTGTTACAGATTTAAATAATTAACCCATCTGAAAGGAAACTCAAAAAACGAAAAGAGAGATTAATTGCAGCTGGAAGGGCATCCTCGGGAAAAATAACTTACCACAAATCATCGAATTAAACTGTTGAGTACCTTCCCAAAATCATGACCATACTGTATCGATTCACGTGTTAAAGCTAGCATTTGTTTGGACGTTACCTGACTTATCCTCTGGTTCTAGAACCAGTAATAGACCTTGTTTCCACTTATGTCTTCCACTTATGAATGAATTGTGGTTAATTTTAACGTTTGTATTGCACCTCAGCTTACTATCAAGAATAACTTCTCCATATATAATTTCAGTGACTAATTGAAGGCTTACGCACATCTTCGTTGGGAGCATCAGAACGTCATGTTTTGTCTTAAGAGTAAATAACACTGAGAGTCTTACTCAATGCTATTTTTATTTTATTGCAAAGTACTCTCTAAGATTTCTAAGCAGGTTCACAGGCGTTGTATACACACGCTCGGATATGAAATTCAAAATTTGGCACCGCCGCGAGTGACAAAGCACCACAGTATGATGGAAAGAACTGGTTCAAATTTAATATCACATCAAAGGAAGTATTGTCGAAGCTGGCTTATATGGGTTGGGGACACAATCCCGAAAACCAAAATGCCGAAAATCCAAAATCCCGAAAATCCAAAACCCCGAAAATCCAAAATCCCGAAAATCCACAATCCCTAAAGGCCAAAATCACGAAAACGAAATCCCGAAAAATTATATACATACAAAGAAAAATTTGCGCAAATTTTTCGAATTTGAGGCCGAATGCTGTCCGGATTGATGAGTCGAGGAAATGTCCAACTTAGTGTTGAAGTGACTAGCGGGTGAAAGCCTGAAGGTAGGGGTGGGTGCGCTCGCTGCGCTCGCAAAAAAAAAAAAAAAAACTATGGACATTTCTTCAACTCATACACCGGACGGCCTTCGGCCTCACATGTAGGTGCTCGCTCAGGGCGCCGCTACGTGGCATATAGCTAGGTCTCTTTTCATTTGTTATTTTACATTCTGAACAACGGTGGACTTACGTATGTTCATTTTAGACCAACAAATAAAATTTTCAGTTTCACTTTCGGGATTTTGGGTTTTCGGGACTATGAATTCTCGGGATTGTGGATTTTCGGGATTTTGGGTTTTCGGGATTCTGTCCGACTCCCGGCTTATATATCTGTTTCCAACATACCTAGAGTATACCTAGCTCATTACTTGCAGCCAGCTCTCAAGCTTGTAGACAAGATCGTAAAGGGGCGATTCACGGATTCACGGGATCTACCAGTCTAATAGGCATGCCCTCTAAGTGGACAAGAGACAATAGCCCGGAGGGAAAAATAAATATCTTCACTGATGGCAGATCTGGGGAAAGTGTCTTCTTGCAAGAGTTTAGTGCATAGGTACATATGTATGTTCAAAGTCATCGAAGCTTGATCCCTTTGCTGCATGCACATGAAAGACTGTCAAGACTGGCTAAGCCAGCCCCCATAAAGATATACGAACTTTAGCGCGAAACTAAAAACTGATTTTGCTAAATGGTTCTGTTTGGTTATCAAAAACTAAAATCATGTCCCAAAAATTAATACAAGACTTGATAATTTTCATTTGTTAATTTTGATAAATACGTATGAGTTATTAAGCGTGGAAAATGACATATTCAGATAGAAACACGCATATTCTCTAAATATAAGTTTCTACACTTTAATACCGTATCCGAAAGGCAAAATAAAGAAGCTTTCTCATGATAGTTATCACTTTCGGACAATTGTCAGACATTCGGAACAAGCGAATTCAATCAAATCTTACTGGAAACGGTGCTCATTGACTTTGTGTTCTGTGAATTTCCCAATAAGATGATAAATTTATTTCCGTACCAAAGTTTCAGAATCGTATTTGTAATATATAAACTACCTTATCGCAGAGGAAAACAAAATCAAACTCTTCGAACACCTCCCGTTTCACCTGTTTGTTTACAAAATCACACAAAACGAACAAATCTTCATTTAGTCAATTTTGTCGCTGTCACGGACAACTTTGAAGTTCAATTACATTTTCTGCGTGTATTGCAAATATTAATTCCCAAAATTTATGTAAGAATAATATCTCACAACTAAAGCAGGATTTGCAGAAAAAAAAACTTCAAGCCAAAAATCACAACGAAAATGGCTAGCGATCACAATCCATTCTCAGGCCTTTTGCCAGAACAACAAGCAACAAATACCACATCAAAAGAAAATCAAACCCTAGATAATGCACAACTGAACGATTTGATAGAAAATGTCTTCCTATTCACAATCAACAAGAAGAACGTCCAAAATTCGAAGCAGTTTGTTTATATGGAAGAAATTGCCAGTCAAGCAGATGGAAATATCTTTGACTTGGATCTCCTGGAGCAAGCACTCTTTGAACGACTGGTTTTACCGAATCCTAGGGATTATTTAATACCAAAAGATACTGTCAATGAAATGACAAATAATGTTGCGGAAACACAAGTCATTATTTATCTGTGCAGAGCGTTTATTGAATGTGAAAAATATCGCTGTAGGACCGATAACGCAGAGCTGTCTAGGGCATGTGATCGAATTCATGAATTAATTTTAAGAAACGCTAGTACATCAATGAAGCAACCTTCATTGTACGAAGGTCAATCATTACCGGATCAATGGTTGAATATATTGAGGGACTACGCCGACGTAGAGTTTAAGCAAAAATTTTTATCAGGTAGGAATTCAGATAACAGCTGGTCAGTATGTACATAAATATTGGCATTTACTTATGATTCATGGGAATTTAATAGAAATCAACTCATTTCAATTATGACATCAAATTAGGTTTTTCCGTTGCAGTGCTAGCAGTTAAAGATGCGAGTGTCAGTACATGTGACAATGGATTGATTTTGTATCTTTTTTAAAAAATCGGACATCATTTTTATGGGATTTGGTCATCTTGTTTTACCGACAAAAGAATGGCAGTTGCGATATGGGATTAAAGAAAAAGATCATTGCAATACGAAAAATATCTAACGCTGAAGATATTTGGAACTATTTTTGAAAAAAAATATACGAATCTCCTAAATATTATTTTAAAAGAATTCCTACTTTACTCAAATTAATAACCGTGCCGAGACTTGTATTGACACACGTGTCTTTAATTAAATGTATGGGAACGGCCGAATAATTTTAGCCATTATAATAATACATAAGATTATTACTAGAATACGCCTTGCACAAAACGGAGTTTAAACCAGCAAACCAATGGAAAAAAATTTCTCTCCAATTAATCGATTTTGGAACGTAATGCGCAACCGATGAAAACGCACTTGCGTCGTCCAACCGATAAATTGTGGGAAGTGTTGGTGTGATTTAATTCGCTTTTTGTTTTTATCTTTATGATGTTTATACTTACTGTTATGTGGGTCTTACAATATTTCTTGGACTTACTTAAGTCCCCTAAACCACATACGGTTGGTCAATGGCTTGCTTCTAAGAGTTTTGCTTTATAACTGGTTGTACACTATTTAGAGGTTGTAGCTATGTGTTATGATGATCTGCTTTTTAGATCTCTGTTTTTTTAGATATTTTTTTGCCACGTAACTCAAATGACTGCGAAAGTTTAGTTCATTATCTAAAGCAATACCAAGATACATATTTAATTAATTCTACTTGTTCAATGTTTTCGTTGTCAATTTTTAAGTTCATAGTGTAATCACAGTTTTTCACCACACATTTGGACTTTTTTACATTAAGTTAAAGTTTCTTCATATTCAACCAGCTACGAAGTCCATTCAAGTCACTTTTAATATTTTCTTTCAATACGCATATGTATATCTTTACCGCACACAAACATCAAAGCATCATCAGCAAACCATGGTATTCTACTATGATTGATAGCCTTGCACTTGTCGTTAACATAAATCAAAAACAGCAATGGACCGAGTATAGTACGCTGTGGGACCCCGAAAGTTGGAGAGGTTCTCAAAATGAGAAATGATACTGTTCCTATCTTCGCAGACTTTTCTTCGACTTTTCTAAAATATCTCAATTTTTTTGTCAATTTTACATATTACCTTTTCTTAAAGGTTTCTATTTTTCCAGCATTTTCCAAAGTGAATTTATCGCCAAATCAAGGGTTTAAAGTACATAAGTTAAAGCAGTTTTATTGGCAGTCTGAACATATTTCTTTTGCTACTGTTGAAATTTTTGACATCTAGGTACAAGCGGGCTTAATTTCTTAAGTTCGGAAAAGGGCATGAAAGATACGGATGTATTTAAATTTTATAATTTCATTCATGCTAATATAGTCTTGATCATGAATACACTTCTTACATATTAAAGACCATTTGCGAAGAAAGTTTGCGACTAAATGTAGTGATTCATTATCACCAAACTGCTCTCTACATGTCTCTTGAAATTTGATAACTGGTAATAATAACCAGGTACCACACGACTTCATTACAGCCATGACAATTTTAGCTCTGTGAACCGCTGCGTTGTCATAATTCTCCTTTATACCTTCACTCCTATTCCCCTCCGTACGTTTCAAAGTTTCACCTTTTCTGAAAAACAAGTGTAAGTGGCAATCTCGAAACGTGGGATCACCAAAAGAACGTAGAAGTCGGTGATATTATGGAATTTGTTCTTTATACTGATTCTGACACGTCTAGGAGTTGATTCGTTTTAGATGAGGCGAATCCTAGGATTTGACAAAAATTCACTTCCAAATGGACGCTATTTCTGTTGGCGACGGTAGTTTTTTTAACAGAATTTTAGAATTTTAAAAAGTACGTGTTATGGTATGTAGTACGAACAATATGTATATTTAAGACCTTTAACTTAATTTAAAACCAACAGCAAAAAATTGAAATCATTTTTTTTTTTTATAAATAGGTACCGCCAAAGAAATGTACACAGATGACGAGCTAGCTTCTATGGGTAGCCTGAAGGCGATATTCTACCCAATGTTTAATGAAATTCAGAAAGTTCTTACGACGACTAACTTAATAACCCTCCCTAGATGGATAATTCCACTACTAACATATTTTGTACAAGACAAAGCGGTTCCACAGCTGGGGGAAATGCTACTGGACTACTCCTCACCTAACCCAGATACAAATGGAAAGGCTTATTCGGAAACAGTACTAGGCCAGTTATTAACTATGTCGATATTGCCAAAGAACGAAAATGGTCCCTATGACTTCTTTGGAAATTTGTCCGAAACTTCGACCAATGTCGATCATTTATGCAGCTGTTTAACTAAACATCAAGATAACGTCTTTACCATTTTCAAGATGTTGCTAATACTAGGACCGACGGTAAAGAGCAAGACATTAACATGGATCGCGAATTGTCTTGACGCTAATGCACAACGTTCACAGCTCTGGACAATGCATAACATGGCACCTCTGTCCAATACTTCTGCAAGTGATGCTTTTATGTTTGGTCTATGTTCGGTGCTTTTACGGTTGTGTGCACCATTGTGTAAACCAAGTTACAAAGTTTTCCTGGTTGATCCTACTTATTGTGCAACACCAGAAGATCAGTGCTCGGCAAAAGAGGTGCGATTGAAAAAGGCATGGGAGGAAACATGTCTACTGCCAGTAGAGGAGAATGAAAAGCGAGACACTGCGGATAAATATAATTTTATTACCGAGCTATTCTTCATGACGCATAAGGCAATTGAATTGAGTATGTTATTTCATTGTATTAAATATCGTGTAACTTAACCGTCATTTTATTTTATAGGCTACCGTGTCTGCATTCAAAAATTCGTACGTATTAGCCGGGAAATACAAAATATGCAATCTGCATATCAGGATTCCACCAATCAAGGAAATTCTGGAGTAGCTGATACTATAATGCGAATGTTGACGTCTCAAACACAACAGTTTTTCTGCTTGAAAAATTGTCTTCTCAATCAAGAAAATGATGAGCATATGTTTAGGTTTTATGAGGCGACGGCGAGATGGTTAGTACAGATAAATGCAAAATCTGAAGATGAATATGAAGCATATAAAACCGCAAAATGCTTTGCACCAAAGGATCAGAAACCAGAAGTAATGTTACCACTGCCATCTTATGTTCCGCCATACTTAAAGTAAGTTTAAAAAAAAAACTTTTCCTCTTCAACATTTTTTTCAAAGTGTTTAACATTATTTGGTACTAGAAAAAACTTATGTACCAGTTTTCTTTCTAAACTTCTGCTGACATTTACATTGAATCTATTAAGTCCGCTGTTAACTAACATCTGTTTTATTAGCTCCTTAACAATCATGCCACATGCTCCTAAACTTTCTATAAACGTATCGGCGTTGTTGAAATATAAAAAGAACAATTTTAGCTAGGTTTTGTTTTGTACGCATAGAAGTTTTGAAGCACTTAAAAAAATTAAAAAAAATTGGCCTCGTCCCTTTTTTTTCTCGTCTTATTTCTAAGCAAACTCTACTGATATGAGACCGAACTACACATTTTGAAAATGAATAAATGATCACGAGAACTACGGAAAGACTAACCAGATATGTAGTTAGTACATTTTAAGAAACCTAGTAGTAAAGGAATTACTGCTTACCTATGCAAGTCGAAAAAAAAATATGTAAGTCAAGAAGAAATCTATGCAATTTCAACAAAATTACGTTAGTGGAGACAAACTCGTATATTTTTGTGTAAAAGGGTATATTTTGTGAACAACTCGATTTATAGAGCAAAACATAAATTCTTTACGGAATTCCCAGAACTGACGGCTATCAAAAATAAAAAAAATTGTTAAACCAAAATAATTTCCCGTCTTTTTTTTCAGATCTATACCGGAAAATATTCTAGAAAACATAGTGGTTTACATAAATTTTATTCGTCGTTTCGAGTCCCTGCTAGGAATTTTCTATGAAGGACCACCGTCTTTTTTTAAGATGATACTTGCATTCATGGGCAGCGCACAACGAGTAAAGAACCCTCATTTGCGAGCAAAATTAGCTGAAGGATTAGAAAGTCTCTTACCGAAAGCGGACGAAAAAACATTAATAGCAGACCTATTTACCAATCATCCAGATCGTTTGCAAGTCGTACCGAATTTATTAGAAGTGTTTGTCAGCATTGAAATGACTGGCCAATCCGTGCAATTCGAACAGAAATTCAATTATCGTCGCCCAATGTATGCCATAATGGAATTCTTGTGGACTCTAAAAGAACAAAAGCAGTGCTTCAAGTATAAATCACTTAAATATTCATTTAAACAATTATTTGAGTTATTTTATTATTTTCGCACGATTACAGGAATCTTGCAATAGAAGCTGAACAGAATATGGAAGCCGTTGAGCCACCGCTATTCCTTCGATTCATTAATCTTTTAATAAATGACGCGATTTTCCTGCTTGATGAATCTTTATCAAATTTGCAACAAATTCGTCAGTTGCAATCCGCTCAGGACAAAGGCGAATGGGATGCACTCCCTGCCAACGAACGGCAGCAGAACCTTTCGAACCTACAACATTTGGGAATGCTAGCGAAATTCGATAATATTTTAGGCCGTGACACGATTAACATTTTAAAATTAATTTCGACAGAAATCAAGGCGATATTTTCCCATCACAGTATGGTGGACAGAATAGCGTCGATGCTGAATTATTTCCTTTTAAATTTGGTTGGGCCAAATAAAAGTAAATTTAAGGTAAGAACTATTTTAAATTGGTATGATTCGATATTGAAAACAGTTTCATCGGTTTGCATTCATAGGTGAAAGATAAAAATGAATTTAAATTCGATCCAGCTCATACGGTATTGGAGATATGCCGAATATATATTAATTTGAGTGCATGTGATAGCTTTTGTTTGGCGGTATCACAAGACGGACGGTCATACAGCAGCAATCTCTTTGGATACGCAGAAACTGTGTTAAGTATGTATTTATATATTTTATAATCATTTTGTTATTGTTTTAGATTTTATTTCGATATCATTTACGATTTTTCTGCAATACTTTCACACGATTAGAGCATTATAATCTAACTTAGTATTTAAGCTTACATATAGCATTGCTACTTCATATCTTGACTAGTATTCCGAAGGCACACTTTGCTCTGCCCATTCTGTTGGTGATGCCTTGTTTGGTTCCACCATCTGCCGAGACTATACTGCCTAAATGTCGGCTGTCTAGCAATGCTTACTTGAACGGATCATTTCCTTAAAAGGCTGTATTTTTTTCGTTTTCTCTATGTTAATCCTATTGGATCTCAATTTTCTCTGACCGAATTTTTTCAATCGTCTCGTTTTATAATAACCATTAGTTTACAAGAATACCTCTTCTGCACAATACAAACCAATTAAAATCGAAAAATTTTGAAAATCGATTAACACATGAAATGACAATTAAGTAGTTCATCTGGTCCAAAGAGGAGGAGAATGCAATGAATGTCTGTTAGCATCAAATGTGTCTTCAAGATATAATTTTATTCGCTGAAAAATTGTTAACTAATATGTTGTGGCCAATGTAATAAAAGTTACCCACCGATACGTACAAATTCCTCGAAATTTCCCGCTCTTTTGATTTTCTTTTGTTAACTAATATCTTGTGGCCAATGTCATAAAAGTTACCCACTTATACGTACAAATTCCTCGAAATTTCCCGCTCTTTTTATTTTTTTTAAGTCATTCGTACACACTGATACAAAGTGCTACGCGTTGGACACTCGATTTAAGATTAGATAAAGTGAATCAATCCACCCTTAATATTGTACTTAAAACTGCAGTCTTTTATAAAATATTTTCATTTATTCATATTACATATATTTTTTCTTTATTAATTTCAGTTCGCATAGGTGGTGGTCAGTTAATTGGTGAGATGGCGGATTTCTCAGTTAAAGTTCAAAATCTGGAAAAGAAACATAAAGAAGATCAAGAGGCACTCACTAATGCCCCAGATGAATATTTGGATCCAATTATGTCAAGTCTTATGACGGATCCTGTGATATTGCCCAGTTCCCGTGTAACAGTAGATCGATCAACGATTGCAAGACATTTACTTAGCGACCAGACGGATCCTTTTAATAGGTCTCCTCTTACAATGGATCAACTTAAGCCGAATATAGAACTGAAGCAAGAAATAGAAAATTGGATTGAACAGAAACGAAAAGAATACAGCGAAAAACAGGCAGAAGGCAAAGAGGGAAATGAACAATAAATCCTTTCCATTGGTTGCAGTTTTCAGCGTATCAGTTCTCCTAAATTATTCTATTTTGATACGTGCCCGACGTTCGTTTGTGTATTCTTCATTCCGTGTAAATAAGTTAAACCAAATGAAAAATGTTAATTCTTTTACCTATATTTATTTCTGTTTGCAATTATATGAGCATTTTTACTTCATCTAGTGGCCATAGTCGACATAGAACTCTACTCTTTATTAGGGCTTTAGGTACGGGACCATAGAATCGAGAATCGGAGCTATTAGCGCTATTATCTCCTTCTAGCCACACTTGGCCCCTTGGCACATATGTTTCAATAGTTCTTCCACTTGAATTTATTTCTCTCCTGTGGTAATCATCGTCCTCTTCGTTTCTTTTTACCCTCATTTCATCTACTAATCTTCCAGAGTAGGATTCACTTGTGATGACTAAGTCACCGGGCAGGCCAATAACCCTTTTGCAAATATGTTGGCTTGGATTTGTTGGACATTTCGCAATAACAATGTCTCCTTTAGATATTTTTGATAATCGTGGAGAAATCCGCTCAGTAAGAAGAATGTTATTTGAATGAAGAGTTGGTTCCATAGAAGGACCACTACACTAGGAAAATAATTTATTTTTAACCATCAAGTGGTAAATCTATTCACATACTTACAACGACAAAGTCTCCGATGTATTCGAAAGTGCAATGAGTTATACAACCATATTTTATCACGTTCCAAGCGAATCCTAGACCCTTCGACAAGAATCCGGACATGTTTACCACCCCCACCAATCACTATCAGATGTCATTTATGGCAGTCGGTTATCAAATGTGAAATTGTGATACGTTCGATTTATAAGATTTGACGGCTAGTGGTTCTGTTCGTCGGCTTAATCCAGAGCACTCCTATGCTTGCCCTGAGATTATGTATATCAATTTATCATTTGTATCTATAAAAACAAAATGGCTTTGCTTTAACACAGAAAATTATTATAACAAGCGGATGCCCGAGATGTGCAAACGATTTACAGCGAAACAACTTACAGTATCAGGCATTGTAGCACAGTATGAAGTTAAAGTATTACATATTAGGGAACTATACTCACTCATAGTCGTGAAAAGTGTCAAAACATTTGCCAAATCTTTTTATTTCTATTTCGTTCACAAAAAGTAAAATTGTAATAATACATTTAGTTTGCATTTTTACAATAAAAAGAGGACTCTTCAGGTGTATTGATAGAATTTACATTTCAATTTATTCGGACGGCTTTCATTTATTTATGCTGTTTCGTCCTGTTGTGTAGGAACTACATTTTGTGTATTGAACAGAGCTATTAATATTTCGGAAGTGTTCATATCCAAAAAGAAAAATAGAATGTTGTAGGAAAGTACCCTACAACGCGTCCAGAATAACACATTTGAAAACCACAACATTAAATAAGTAATATCAGAACAGATCTAACGTTCAAGAGCTAAGATCGCCAAAGCCTTTGAGATCGGTTGTCTACCAACCTCTTAAAATAATTAGTGACATCACTGCTTCTAAGTCATAAAAAACATTGCTAAAAGTAAGTTTAATTGTAATAGAGGAACGATTTTGGAAATATATTTTTTTACCTGCTGTGAATCATCTAAGGAGACTTAAGTATTCAAAGAATTGCGACTAACGAACACTTCCCAATAGGTAGCTGTCACTGTATGTTGTCACTGAATACCTTCACTACACTTTCGTTTACAAAAAAAATTTGGCGGACTGTTACTTTTATTTGATTTCATGTACATATGTTTTTCGTGCGGGCTGCGAAGTTTACCTGAAGTTTTCTTTAATTCTTTAATAAAATTAGTACAAAAATAAATGTATTGTAAAACTGTAGAATGCCGTGCTATATATGTAAAAGAACAAATCAGTATTATCAGAGGCTTGACCGCTCTAGGATACGGTTTATGCGAAAGGTGTACCCAGATTTCGGAGTACGTTCTAATAGCTTTCTGCCTTACAATCTTTTAAACTATCATCTCTCCCATAGGATACGTCTTATCTGTGCATGAGATGTTTTGAGAAATTTGAGAAAATCTTTAAGAGCAAGAAAAAATCCAACCAAAATTCATCAAATATTTCTGTTGAATCTAATGCGACGGTTAAAACGGTCTTATCAACAAGCAGCAAAAGTTCTTCAGGCAGTTCGGTAATAGCAAGAGAAACTATTTCCTCGAAAGAGAATATCCAGTCTAACAGTAGCCCAGCACTTAAGTTCCTTTCACACTCCTTCACACCTGAATCGGACAATTCAATCGACTCCACCGACAGACTTGTCCAAAAGACCGTAGACAATCGATCACTGAGAGATTCTTCGAGGGTTACTCGACATGCTGATATTGTTGTAGCACGCGAAGGTGCCCAAGCAGCTGAGAAAAGTGCATTAAGACGAAAAAGGACGCGAGAGGAAGCATCTCCACCTCAGACACCAACTGGTAGACGATATGAGGAATTGTCTGCAGTTCCGGAGGGCGAAGATGATGCATCGGAAATTCCCTCAAGATTGGGCTCAGATGACCTAGCACTCGTACGTCCAATTGTTAAAAGTAAGTTACTAATGAATCTAGTCATAGATTTTGCAATACACCTGATTTGTTTGTTAAATTTTAGAACGCAAAGAACCAGTTGTGTATTTGAACCAAGACGTGATGGACATTTACTTAGCGAACACCTCGGGTGGATAAGAATTTATTTTATTATACTCGTAGTAGGGATTATTGTTGAATGTTCTGTTTTGTAGAATTCCGTGTAGTAAATGTTTACTTACATATTTTTGGTCAAATATTTAATAAACGTTATTGCCATTAGTGAATAGCTGCTTCTCTTGAGGTAAAGCAATATAAGAAAAAATATTGCCTGAACTCCCCATGAAGTTAAAAACTGCCAAAAAATTTGAATTAAAATTGGAATTGTGGTAAGTTATTGTACAATACTTGAAATAAAGCGCAAAACGTGAACACAGTGAGTTCCTCTGATTGAAATAAAGGCTAAATTAATAGCAAAAAAGGTCGGCAACTATAATCGTATTGTCTTGAGTAATATCCGTCTGGTTTTTTACATGCTTTCAATAAGCGCACCGCTGAAGATTGAACGTTAGAGGAAGATCTTCTATTAACCGAATTGGTCGTCTCTATGCCTGTCGGTTCTATAAAAAAGGATTTACATCGATGCGGTGCAAAGTATTTCTTTGCTCTAAACAATTAGTAACTCAGCTTTAAGAGATGTCGGTTGGATGTAGGGTTACGGCATGTTACAGTAAAGTTCATTGTGACTCAAAAATACACACTGCGAGATTTTCTGTAGATATTAATTTAGTTTGTTGATTTTGGTGACACATCTCACGATGTGAGATATTCGCTTAAACAACGTCAAACGCTGTCAACCTTAACACTAAGTTTATCCTTCACGAATTTCATATCACACGTTTGTACATTTGTTCATATTTGAGGTGAGTTTCTCCGCTTTCACATCAGACACAACATTCAGAGCTGCTATAAAAAAGAGTGATGTGCTAGCTCGCGGTAGGCGTTTTGACAAAACATTTAGATTTTCATTAATATTTCATTTATTTTTTATTTTTCATACGATTACTTTGTTCACCTCAACTAAACGCTTTACAGCAAACCTTGCCTTTTCAAATCCTCATACGTTTTTCTATTTACCACATTGCCCAGCGAATCTTCGAACTCCTCTTCTTGATCGGCAATCCACCTTTCGCTTTGTTTTTGTGACTTCAGCTTCTCCCACACTGCAAAAGAAAAATAAATAGAATACATTCCCTAACTCAGTCGGATCATATTTACGAGTTATTGCGTCTTCAATCTGTGTCACATTTGCAAAATGTGCTGTATTCGGTATTCCCAAGCATCGCATCCCATGTGCATGTCTCCACTCGGCAAAATGTCTCTGAAACGCTTTCGGCCCCTTGTATGTAAAATTACCGCAAATCTCACAATTATAGTTTATATTCAATCCGTGCAACTTATACAGCCAGTATGGGATTGGCTTGCCATCCCATCCCAATGGAAGGTTCTTTGGATTGTACGGGACGTCATCAGCATCGTCTTCATCATTCTCACTTTCGCTGGCTTCAGCATCACTGTCGTCACGCTCGCCCCCAGTACGTGCCTGTTTCCGTTGCACATTCTCCTTGGTGGCTCCACGTTGTTCAGACACAAATTCGACACATCGATACAGCATAGCCTCTAGCAGAGCTATTTCCTTTTGACGAACTTGCTCACGAGCACTAAACTTTCCGCTCGTTTTCTTAGCCATAAGCGATGGGTCGAGGTTTTTCTTGCCTTTCGTAGAGAACAATCTCTGCGCACGTTCCTCCAAAGTGCCGCCGCACTTAAGACCAAGAGCCATTAGAGCTGATTTTAAACGATCCAACCCCAATGACGCTAGCTCCTCCCAACTAGAGAAGGCTGACAAATCAAGATGAGCGCCAGTATTAGCCAAAACGGATTCAGTTTCCTTGGGCCAACCGGGGAATGTTCCGTTGGTCCACTGCTTCTGGAACTCTGCATCCAATTTCGCTAACTCCGCATCGATGTCTAACAGCGGTTTAATGCGAACGATGTAGCTGTAGAGATAATCGTTCAAGCCTTCCAAATATTTTTTGTACTCCATGTTCTTGCGCTCTTTAGGGATGTCAAACACATGATCGAATGTCATGAGGTAGGTGATGTAGTCAACTTTCTCGATTCCGCGGATATTTATGTAGTTCTCGTAGCACTCGTTAAGATCCAGGTAACGACCGCCGCCCTCTTCGTCAGTGAACTCTACCAGGCCGGTCATCTCATCAGGATTGCTGTAGGATTTAGTAAGTTCGTCGAATTCAATTGAAAGCGGCACACTTATTTCATTTGGATGCTTTTTGTAAAATTCTTTGATCTGCTTCAGCCGGGCATAGAATTCATTGAACTCATTTGGTCCAGAGAGGGCCTGAACTTCGGCTTTGCGCTCATTGTCTTTGTCCTCGTAGAGTTCCTTAAGTTTATGGGTTGCATTGTGATGGAGCTGATAAAAACATAATTAGAGTGTGTTGCCTTTTAACAGCGTGTTAAATACTACCTCTAAAAGATATTTTAGGCGATGCTCAGAGTAAATTTTCTCCTTTTCCTGTGGACAAATTGGTTTTTAAGTGAATGTGGTGCAATATTTTGTTTTTGAGTTTTTACCCCAGGTTTTCTGTTGGCAAATTCATCAACCATTAACTTAATTAGACGTTCACGTTCTTCATGATATCGACGTTGTTGTTCTAGAATGGTTTCCATTCTTAGTTTAATTTATTACCAAATTTAAAGTATTTTTAAGCAATGCGTCGGCAAATGTAAAAAATCACAACAAATAAACGTTTTCATTGACATTACTTCGAGACTCTTTGTGAAGCTCTTGGAGCTGTTCACTACGATAAGGTAGTTCGTCGGATGCATTCAGCCGAATACTTAATTCGTATTTAAAGATTTTGTGGGAAGACAGTTCCTTTTTCCATTAATAAAAAGTAGATCGGAATTAGATTAAATACTTCATTTATAATAAATATTGAGCACCTCAGTTGGATTCGACACTTGATCCAAAGAATAAAAGTAATAAGATTAATATTATTTATTGTGATAATGATGCATTTTCAAAAGGCAATTAAGCTATCAAGTCTCTAGGTTTTCAATTGCAATGACTTTTTTCGTACCAATATCAAATACAATCAATCATTGTTATAAAAACGAACATACTATACGTGTCAATTCACTGTCAGACTAAAGTACCAAATATAATTCATCCAATTCGTTTCCTTAATTATGGAAAGATCAAAGTTTGACAAGCAATGTATCTGATTGGAGTGCATTGGAAAATGCCGTGGTCGAAAACAAAAGATTCCGATGAGTCAACCTCTACTCCCATTACCTTTGCGACATCCCATTTTCCTTTTTCCATGCTCTTTTCCTTGGCTGGTGTAAGGGGAAGTACCGTGCCGATTATCGTCTTGATTGAGGGTCGAATTAATTAGTTTTTTTCATATACTGTGCAACCGCCGCATTAACTCTTCCTAGCTCAGAGTTCAAGCATGTATTAAAGCAACAATAAATAAAACAAGCATTGAAGAGTGTGGTCCAGTGCAATAAACTGGGCTGCTGTAGCAGGATTAGCTAGCACTTTGGTTAGTTTAGCGTTGTGCCGTTCATGTTGGCAGCTGCAGGTAGAACTGCGTCACAAACTCATTTGGCTCTGGAATACCGGCAGATAAGACATTGGTTTCGGAGCCTGATCTATTCCGTGACGCAGGCATATCGAAGCTTCGTGCAAATTTTTGCTCACTTTAATGGAACTGGCCTACGATAGAAACTTTATAATAGGTTAGTCTTGCTAAAACAATAGGAGTCTTGTCAGATAGACTTGCACATCAAAAGGTTGTGCCTACACGAACAGGAAAAAGCAGCTATCCTTAATTTTTGTTGCCTGTAACTGTACCCGTCCAATAGGACATCCGCAATTAGAGATCACATTTCAGTCGGTCGGAGAAGACGAATCAATTGCCATAATTTATGGCAGACGTCCCAATACTGTTGCGATTTATGAAGGAACTCTGTTGCTTCAAGTAAAGATACCGAAAGATTGATTGATGCTCCCATTTTTTCGAACGAAGTGGTAAAATATTATCGATGAGAAAACTACGCGTTTACGACACGAACAAAATAACAGAAAGTCGATTTATGGAGTGTAAAATTTGGAGAAATTAAAGTCCCGGGTCTAAGTTTTAAAACATTCGTTCTAGTCTTAGAAAATTTGACCTAAGGATGTTCAAAATACTTTGGTTTGAGTGTAGTACCAAAACCGATGAATTCCGATGGCTCTTAATCCCCCAGTTTTTGCAAATTTGTATTGCTGGTCTATTGCACACAAGCACAAGCCAAAGAACACCTTAAAGAAGGTTTGAAAAGCAGCTCAACAGATAGGCTTGAAAACTGCATCCTATTCCTATATAACTGAGCAATTTTCGAGATAATCGTGTTTAAAGTTTATAATTATTTTCAAAAAAGTAGTGTTTTGACTTTGAGGTCCTGTAACTAACAGTTACAAAATCAAATCGCTAATATTTTGGGGCGGGTTTCCATTATGCGCACTGAGCAAAATTTTTAATTTTTTTTTCTGGCTTATAATGGCCTAGAAAACATAATAATAATATTTTTTTCTTGGGGAAATGGAAATTTTTTTTTTTATTAAATTTTTTTGTTTTTTTTTTTAATCAAACCATGTTTATGTGACTCATACACCGGGGTTTTAAACCTATTTTTCGAAATCTCCATAAACATGCACCACTGCTTGAAGCAACTCTTCAAAGGGATCTATTTTTTTTTTCGCTTTCATTTGTTTTACGTTTTTCATTTGTTTATAGTTGAGAACAGTGTTGGCAGTTTAAGTGAAAATCACCTGGCGCTTAAAACGAAGTTACATAGTTAAGTAAGTGTATACCAAAACTGTCAGGCAGGCGCCTGTAAGAAAGTCTGGTGTATTTAAAGTATGCGGTGGGTGGCTCGCTTCGCTTACTAACAGGATTTTAACCCTTTTTTTCGCAGGGTTTAGCCGCTCACGCGACTTCGTCGCTCCGCTAAGGGTATGTCAACAACTGTCAGGCAGGCGCCTGGAGCTAAAGCTTAATTATATTTACTCTGGGGAATTTAGCAGCATAGTATTTTCAGTCAATAAAAAAAGGAGAAAACATCAAAAAAGACAAAATTAACTTCAAATTATTTTAACTTTGGGACATATGGCAATACCTATAATATTTTCCAACATTCACTGCACTTACCACCCCACCCATCCCCCTCTTCAGCAACAGAAATCACTTAGCACAAGCGTGAACGCGTCCATTTGTGCAGTTTGTATATAGAATACATGCACTTTTCTGTGAAAATTGAAAATTTTAAAAGTAAAAAAAAAATAGAAATAAAAATTTCCGCAGAAAAATTCTTTTACAGTACATCTTAGAATAAGTCAATTGAAACAAAAAAAATAAAAAAAATTAATTTGCTTAGTGCGCATAATGGAAACCTCAGCCAATATTTTTAATAATTTTATATGCGCTGGTTTTCTTTCTAAACATACCAAAATTAATTTCGTTTTCGTACCTGCAAACGCCATACCCAAGAAGTCAGGGTGCCCTGTGTCAGTGGTCCGGTCGGAAAAGCCAAAAAATCAGTTCTGCTCGATCTAAGAATAAAAATAAAAATGTATTAATTTTGAATTGTCTCCAGTTCCTAAATCTATCAGATTACATCGCAATCAAATTTTGAAATTGGTTCGTCCACCCTTATACATTCGCTACAACTTTCATTCATGCTGTACTATGTTTGAATCGTACAGATACTTCGTTGCATTCACACCAATCCTCTCTTTGCCGTTTCGCTCAGTGCAATCTAAAGTTCTCAGAGGAAAAAAAATTATTTATGAATGAGAATTCGATGATAGATGAAAAAAAAAAACATGCTGCTATACCACACAGCTTATATGCGACGTGATAAAACCAGAAGCAATCCAATCCACGGCAATACGCTGTGCCCGTACCGTACCCATCTAACACAACACAACCAGTTCTTCGTTCGTCCGCATTTGTGGTGTCTGGTGGATTGTCATAATCGTGGCAGAGCTCAGAATCAAATGTTTACGTTCGCAATAGACAACACAACTCGGTGAATCGTAGATACGAGTACTCTTACTAAATATTATCGTGGTAGACCCGGCTAGGAAATTATTTCTTGCGCTGCAAGGCAGTTGCCCTTAGTGCCTGTACGTGAATGGATTTGGGTGTACCTCATCGTCGGTCCATTTTAAGCGTAATATTCTATTCGGATGTAGAGAAGTACACGGGTGTAAATTATTTTGTGAAAGTCAACAAAACTGTTTACATGTGAATTGCGCGAGATGCAATTAGATTTATCAATTTGATTGATTGATGGGTCGATATTGTGATGTGATGTGAAGTGAATAAGAATATCAGCTTTCGACAAAAATGTGTATAAATTATAAAATAAAGAAGAAATATATTAAATGTGTATTGATTGGATTATACAATCTGTTGGTTATGTAAAATGCCTTGGAACTGTTTATGCAGCTCGGAAAAAGAAAGACACAAACTTGAAATTAGTGCACCGATTTTGAATGTAAGTTTAATTGTTTAATACATTTATACAAATCTGGCCATATGATGGTAACTATCTTAGTTACTAAAACATATTGGATTTTTCATACCTAAGGGGAAATTCAAAACATTTAATATTCTAAGTTAGTCTTTATCACAGGAAGTAGAACTTCTTTAGTGGAACATGGAAACTATTAAGTTTTGCTATAGCACGTGGGTACTTTTAGTTCAAATATCCGTTGATTTACCTGTGAGAAAGTGATTGTTGCACCCCAAAATATCCAATAACACCCCTCTTAAAAGGGGATCGGTGAAAAGTTCTCACTCCAGCCACTTACATACATACGCACCCAAATAACATAAAACTTGTCTCAGCGTTAAAGGTTTCCTATTGCTATGGTATACAAGAAAGCAAATATTTGGTACAAATAGTCTACATTGAGCTTAGGTCTAGCTTCTCACAACCATTTGTGTTGTGCATACAGTGGTGTGCTAAGAGGTCAAATAATGGATAAGTGTGACTAGGTTGACGCATTAAGGGTTCCGTTAGAATCATTGTAGCTTATAATTTTTATTTTACGCGATAAGCTGATTGCGCGTTTTGCTGGACCTTTTTTTTATAGAATTTTTGAATTATAAAACCCATTTTGGCGTCTTAGCAGCCGAAAGATAGGAATTTGTTTGCCAATCAAATATTCTGCGAAGTATTTTTCTTTCGTTGGGGCACAAAATCTGCCCCGCTCTCCTGCTTATCACCCAGCACCAGGAGGTCATAAAAACTCCTTCTTGGTAGGACCTTGAGATTTCGCTAGGGACGTGTGTACATACATAGTATGTATAAGGCTAATACATACGGTATAGAATGCAACCTTGATGCGGATAATAGCCAGACTATCGTTAATAGCTTATGCAGTAATGTTTGCCTAATGACTCTCAAATCATAATTCAGGTTCGTTTCAAGTTGGTTTGGCTGTCAAATTTGATTTGAATGAGAGCATTTACCCGCTTTGGGTATGAATACAACTTTGACTTCTCTCCATATCTTTGGAATATAAACCAGGTTTAGACAACTTTGCAGAATCATCTTCAGCACCGGCATAATTATGTCCGATGACTTCTGCAACTCGGCAGGTATTATGCCGTCTGGTCCCGCGGATTTGTATGGTTTGAAGCTGTGTAGTGCCCAGTGGAGTTTGCTCAGTGTGATCAAGTTTGAGGAGTTGATAATTTGTGGAAATGGTCTGCTGGAAACAATACTGTTAACAACTTGGGTACTGCCTGGGAAATGTGTGTCAAGCAATAGTTTTAGCGAATCTTCGCTGGAAGTAGTCCAAGTTCCATCCGGTTTTTTAAGGTAACTGGGTGTAATTGGATTTGAAGAGAGAATTTTTCTTAGCCTAGATGCCTCAGAAACTTCTTCTATTTTACCACAGAAGAGCCTCCAAGAATTTCGTTTGGCTTTTCTTAATTCTTTTTTGTATGTATTTAGGGATGCCTTGTACAAGTCCCAATCTAGCGCGTCTCTCGTACTTTTGGCATTATTGAAGAGTTTCCTACAATTACTTCTTAAAGGGCTTAACCCTGCAGTCCACCAATGTGGCTTCTTTTTGCCCCTGGGTTTGATCAGAGGGCAAGAAGAAGACATCACCCGATGTCTTTTGAGTCACTAGCTTTCATTTGTTATCTCCCTTAGTTGCTGTAAAGTCTATGAATTATTCAAGTAAACCTCCACCTCCAAATAGCAGGAAATAAAGAAGTTTGAGGTGAATTAATTCGGGAATCTCGTTGGACATGACAAATCCCCAAATCGGGAGATTGATTTGCTTGGATAAGTGTTAAGTAAAAGTGCTATTTTTTCCCACGTTGAATAGGTATGTGCTATGGCTCTGTTTCGTTGGAAGGTCCTTCAATCGGAGTTTATTCTGGTTTGGTCATTAAGAAGCCTGTATAGCATTCACCATTGATCCTTTCCTTATGTCGTTTGAGAATTTAGTTTGACATGACGAGCCACGTGGAAATGGGCTCAATTATAATTTCAATGATAAAGTATCAATTTTTCCCGTACGGTTAAGATATTTTGACAGTATGTATTTCAAACGAGAATAAAGAACTGCTGGGAAAAGTTTGTGCACCACCTGTATTTTGTAACCCGTGTAAAAAGTCATTGAAGGGATCGCGTAGAAACACCTAATTGTGTCACTGTTCTTCTTGTTGACATTTTAGAAACATCTCTTGAACAGTTTCATGAACATCTTCGATGTTCTCAGATGAACAGTTTGTCATAGATCTTTTATTTCTTCACCTAACTCGTGTGTCAGTCTGTCCGAATTGTGTACCATGACGTCGAATAGTTCACAGGCACTAGGTGATTGGGAAACACTAATAGTACGTGAGTACATTCATTAGAAATGATGATGTTTGAGATATATTTGTACATGTACTCTTAACTACTTATAGCTATTTTGTAGATTACTTGTAGAGCCACAGTAAGCGTTTTCTTAGCACGTACATACATACATATGTACGTAAGCAAAGAAATTTTATACCATTAAATGTGTTTTCTTGCGACTAGTATACGCAGCAATGTTCTAGTTTATATTAAAACATTTACGAAATCGACAATCACTGTTAATAACATCCGCTTAAAGCGCTGCTTTCGATACTTCGCCATAGTGCAGATACACAATTTGAAAAGAGCACGGATGGTTGTTTATTGTTAAAGGGCAAATATTACTTCTGCCAATTAAGGGGTGGTGTTCCTTAATTAAACCTAAAAGCAAACTTAGGTCAAAGGTAAAATCAACGTGTCTTGAGTACCTTTTTGAAGAAAAAAACATTTTCTAAAAGAATCATCATATTTCGAAATAAACATGAACCAATCTACGAGTATTATCAAAACTGCTAGTAAGATTTGCAGGAACGTCCACATGCCTCTTAAGCAAATAATAACCTTAATTGTAGAAAAAATTCCACAGATAGGCCGACAGACACGGGAAACTTTTCACTTTCTTAATACACAAAGCATAAAAGGTGATCCAATTTAAGCTTCCTATGTTGGTAGCCCATCGAGTAGCTGTAAATAAGTACCTGTTTTCGAAGTGTCAAATGTTAGTTTGCAACAACACATTTACGGAATAGATCGTTTGATTATCCCTCAATGCGTTAAAATTGTTCAATTGTTCTACAGAATGAACTGTGTATCGAAATTTAGGGGAAGATTTTGGTCAATTTAATTGTCCTACTGAGCGAGCAATTCGCAAAGCAGTGAGAATTGAAGAAATTAGAAGGATTGCAGAAGGGTAAGGCCAGTGTATCATCGTGGCGTCCATTCAGCCGAAAATATTGCTGCTGTAAGTGAAAAAGGTGCCGAAGACCTCAAAATGTCGATTCGCTTAAAATGATGATGAGGGTCGAAATGTAAGAGTTAATGTTGAGCGATTCAGGCACATGATTACCGAGTATTTCTGGCCCGAAATCGAAGATACTCATGTGAAAGACATGTGGTTCATACAAGACGGTACAGCTTGCTACACATCGGATGCAACGTTAGATATTTAGTGTAAAAAGATCCCAGTTTGCATTATTTCATGTCAACCGGCCGTCAAGATCTTGTGCCTTAACGTGGTTCAATTTATTTTTGTTGGAGCAACTAAGAACCGAGCCGCGATCTATCCCGAAATTTATGAAAAAGGCATCGAAAATTACCTCGGAATTACCTGGTTACTGCGTTAGATTATTGAGCGGGATGCTTGAAGTTCGAAGCCCAGTGCTCTCATCACGTACGGCGACTGACGATATCGTTTTGACGATAGTTTTGCTTGATGTAAACTTGAAAAAGCACTATCGTCTAAACGATATCGTTTTGACGATTCATGGCTTGCTTCACGTAACCCGAAAACCCGTCAATTACTATCGTCTAGTTGATCGTTTTTGCACGATAGGTATTTAGCTATCGTTTTGCATTTTATTTTGGTGTTTTGTGTTTGTGAAAGACTTTTGACTGAAAATATATTCAGAAAATAAATGTTTTATCACACTGTAATGTTTTTTTTTTATTGAGAAGGAGAATGAAAATGAAAAAAAATTGGAACTGTTACGCAGGCGAAGGACACTTAGAGATTCGTCGGATTCTTTATCTCTTCCAACAAAGATGTAGATGTGAATAAAATACATAATTTATTTGTTATTATTAACATAATACATAATAATGTTTTGCCATGCCCGGGTGCGAAAATACGAAAAACACGACAGACGAAGTAAACAAAAAAACAAAGAATGACAGCTAAACCCATTTTCAAGTGGCAAATATGACTTTCAGTAGCTTTCAAACTGTGAAAAATGAGAACGATAGACGACACGATAGTGATGGAGTTACATGTAGCAGACTGCAGACGATAGCAAGAAGCTAAGCCCTGGACCACATATGGTCTGTTGCGCCAAGTATTTTTGGATCGACTGCTGCAGAAGGTCCCGAGCTGCTAATTTAAAGAAATCCAATAATTTCCTTAAATTTGTATGTGTATGTCTTTTTTAAATTCGGAGACTCAAATTGGACCACTGTTTATTACATTCAGAGTACGATCATTTCTTGAACACTAGTTTTGGACCGTATTCTTCACACACTTTTGCTTGGAATATATATGTAAGTAAAAAGTTTGTGCGAGTGTAGGCACGTCCAGTAGGTTCCACCTTTTTGTAAGAATCTTGCATAATTGACAGTGGACGTCAATCCGTTTTTAGTATTTCGAAATGTGATTTCATGAAATAAACTCTGCAGCACTATTCCAGAACATCTTTAAGAATAAGCAAAATTCATGAGATAGATTTATCTTTCAATGTCTAATAGTACAATCAAATTTGAAAAGTTGGCAGTGCCTAAAACGGAATCGGCGAACGTCCAATTTTTTTTTTCTCCAACATAAACACGGAGTTGACGTCAGTGTTGCTTTGCAGATATTTATAGCCTTCAACAGCATTCACCCATAAGTTTTCTTTAAATCTTTTTGCTGGTTTATTATGAAAAAAAGCAATATGTAGACAATCACCATTTAGCCAGCCTTCCCTTTTTTCCGCCTTTTAAATTATTTAAATAAGCGTTTTTCGTAAGTTTATGCTACCGTTGATGCTTCTACTTGTTGAAATTTCCTATAAACACTTAAAAAAAGCGTTTGAAATGTTTAGTATTTCGAGAGGGCTTCTTATGCAAACCAAAACACTCTCCACATATTGTAAACAAAAGTGCGCATAAAAAATTGCGTAAATCCTACTTACCCGGTCATATAAATTTTAAATTTATTAAATACGTTCAAGTAGCCACCATCGTTGGCTATATAAACAAACGAAAATCACATAAATTACAATTCAATTGATTTTCATTACCGAGTACGGATTTAAGAATTTATGACACAATTTACCGATTGTGCACGTTTTAACGACTTCTAATCTAGCGGTTGTCCGAGTACTCGATATGAATTTGTAATGTTCTTTTCTATTAAGCGGCGGCACACCAACGGAAGTATACAATTAGAAAAAATTTTTAGACCATAAAAGCGTATAGCGAAATGGGGAATCACCAAGTAATAGCATTAGCGTCGTATTCGTTAAGATATTTGCAATTACAATTTCTTTTGGCATAAAAAAGGAACTCTGCGATGAATGACTAGACGTGTGTTGGAATAATTAATTTAGTTGGTGTTGAAATGTTTGTTGATGATCTAAATTATTCTTTCATCGCGATGTACACATGGGAGTTGTTTACAATGACACCATTTCATATTTAATTTTTTTTAAAGGGATTGCATACATCGTTTTATATCCCGTGTAGTCGGAGTTTTAGGGCTTTTCGTGTCCGTTTCGCAATGAGACATCTTTGATGTACGTTCTCGTCGGATAACTAATCATTCATCAATCAAATGTTGATGTACTTCTAAGAAGTGAAGCAACGTACATACATATATAAATATGTAACATAAAACACTGATGGTATTTAGAAACGTTTTTAGAGTACTAGTAAACACGTGTGCCGTGTGCTAGATGTACATAAATACAGCGTACTAAATGGAGAAATGTTATTATTTTTCATATTTTACGCACTTCAGTTATTAAGCATTGACTAACGACCCATCCGATTTCAAATTTTTCACTTGTACTTGCTCAGTGTTTGTGTGCCCGTATGTGGTAGATCTTTGTTTGTATGTATCAAAAGCGAGTGTATATAGGTATGTACATACCTCTATCCAAGCAAAACAATGTACAAAAATATAAAAAAATTTGTGTGACTGGTTACATCATCCGAGCTGTATAAATGTATTTGTGACCAAACTTGCATATAATACACAACAACAACCTTCGTGAAGATACATAGTAAAGAGCAAGAAATAGATCGAAAAGACTAATCTCTCAGAAGAATTAGATATGTCTACACAGTGATAAGGATAGTGGCTCAGTGGTTAGGGCGTTGGACTACTGAGCGGGAGGTTCGAGGTTCGAGTCCGAGGAAACACTAAACAATTTTTTTACGGTCCCACATCTCGCGAGGGTTTGACAAATGTCCGAGAGTAGTAACTGCCATAAAAAAGGTTCTCAAGTTAAAAAAAAACTTTTCGGATATGGCTCTAAACTGTGAGTCAATTCCATTTGTGCGAAAAAGTATGGTCGCAAAGGATAGTAACACTCTGGCAAACATGAATCACAGACAGGATAGCTGTGAAAGCTTACGGTCACTCTAAGGTAAAGAGTGTGACCATTAGCTTCTCTCAAAAATATTCCACTCACTCCGAAAGGTAGAATATTTGTATTCCACTTCAATATTTTATATTCCACTTTTTAATACACCTTAATAAAGTAAATAAAACTATATTAAAGTCAAGACTCTAAAACACAGATAAAAGTTTATTTCAAACAAAACGTGAAACAAGATAAACAAAAGTATTAGGTATTACTCAAATAAAAATACAAAAAAAGTAACTTAAAAACTATAATTACAACGAAAAATATCAGTCCATTATTCTTTTTAAAAAAAGTTAAAAGTCTTGAAGATCAAAATCTAACGGTTCATCTTCTTCAGGTATATAGGTTAAATGAATGTCTGGATATTCCACAATTTTGAAGTAACAAAATTAATTAAAGGGAAGATTATATTATTAAATAAATATTCTTTTGGAGAAAAAAAAATATTCCACTTTTATATGCGATTATTTTTCGAAAAAAATGTATTCTCTGCAGGTCTAAAATATTCCACAAATGGAATATTATATTCCACTACGGTCACACTGGTAAAGATAGGTGCATTGTGATACCACATGGATCATGGAGAAATTGTTCTGCCTGCTCCAATTTGAGCTTCTGATGAAGCGCAAGAGGCTCTGAATATCCCTATTTATCAGATCGTCTAAATTATTGTAATAAAATTGAAGCTTCCTTCTTTGGGAGAGAGCTGGGCAGGTACATAGAAGGTGATGAATGGTTTCTTCTTCTCCGTCCATGCAGCTTCTACCAAAGTCACTAGAATATGCGCTGAGCTCTGTTGCATGCTTTCCTATTAGATAGTTCTCGGTGAAGAGCGATTATGGCGCCAATATGCAATCTGTTGAGATAAATCACTGCTCCATATAAGTTTGGTTATGTCGATAGGATCCATCTTAAATTTGAGTTTACAAGTAGCTATCGGTATACTTAATATAATGTTTTTTTTGGAAGCATAGGTATGCTGGCGAGTCTGTCGGTCTTAACAGTCCCCTATGCCCTGGCACCCAATAGTGGTGATTATTGAACTGCTCCATTTATGTGAGAGATGATCGGCAGTTTAGAGCAGGTAATGAATTTAGGGAGACCAATTCTAAGGATTTCACTGCCTGCCTATCCGAAAAGATGCGGATATTCGTAGCGCATATCACGTTTATCTTTAGTCAGGATAAGACTTCCTTAATCGCCATTATTTCCACCTAGAACACCCCGCAAAGATTTGGAAGCCGGAAAGAGAGATTAGGATAAAGCCTATCTGAGCAAAAATCTCCGCCAACCCCGTCGTTGGTTTTTGAGCCGTTGGTGTAGAAATGGCTAAAACTACACCATCCGCCAAGAATGATCTGGTACGGATGGTGAGCTAGAAGAATGAGCTGGCAACGATGGTGACTTGGAGGTTTTTATCAAAGCCTGAACGGGGAATGGTGTATTCAGTGTTTTCGGGAAGGACTTTGAAATTATTCAGAATGGAAGCGTGGCCAAAGTCTTTTCTAGGCCACTGTGAGGTCGCTTCAAGGTGAACGTCTGAACTAGCTACCACTTGCCAGCTTAATATATCGAAGGGTATCAGATGAAATAGAATTTCCAGTGCTGCAAAAGGAGTTGTAGGAAGTTTATGAAACAACAAGCTAAACATTACTTAGATAATCGTGGTTTATGCCTTTATCTAAGGCTCTCCACCAGACAATGGCCCCATACGTGTGAAAACTACTTTAACTTCCCTCCATACTTTTAGAAGATCTGGACCATATTTAGACAACTTTTTAAGATTGTCTCCAGCATCTGCCTGTCCTAACCTCAACTATCTTAAAATCAAATAACAATGTCTTAACTTTAGATCTACCTCAATGCATCGCTTGCATCGTTTACTTGGTCTGGTGTAATAAGTTTATTACCAAATCCTCTTTTCTGAATTTGAAGTTTCCCCGGGTATATTGTATGAGTATGTGAATGTAAAAAGCAACATTGAACTAGATGTCTTGTTATGCAAATGCCCTAACTAAGTAATAGAGTACTTTTACGTGTTAGGTCTCTGAAAACATTATTACCAATTAGTCAACAATAAAAAGGCCATTTTCCCTCACCTAGGGCCTGGGTTACTATAAAAAAAATCTCACGTATTTACACCCATTTTGCATTAAAGGTATTCATTTACCTCAGCCAAACATACATATGTAAAGATAAACTTTTACGAGTGATTGTCTCACAATCTCTGGTAGTGCGCTTGGCAAGAGATTTATGAACTATTTGTGTAATCTAAGAGGCAGACAGAGCAAAAACCCACAAAGACAGAACGTAAAAGTGCGTACGTTGACTGGTTTTGTGTGACAAATGCTTTTAGCATTTCTTTTGTTCGTGGTTTCCGTAGAAGTTCAGGAGGCCTATGTACATGACTCTGCTCTATTTCTTTCAAGCAGACATTTTAAGGTTGGGATGAAAAATAATAATCTCATCTTGTTACTCGTTTTCATAGTGGTAGCTTTGATTAATGTCTTAAGAAATGGGAGACACGTGAATGTGAGATATTTTTCCAAGACTGTAGTTATTTAGGTTAGTGTCTTAGGGCATTTAACCTATAACTGATGTTACATTTGTGAATGAGACTGTGGATATTTGTGTTTTAAAGATTTATTCTTATCTTGTGATTAATTTTCGAGGTAATTCAGTTTTTGTCTAATTAAATTACTTTTTGCGTATTTTTTTTCGAAATTATGGCTTTGTAAAAAAATTTAAGTACCTAATCTTGCAATTAGGTCCATAAAGTAAAGGTTTATGGTTTTAGGACATGACCACATTCTGAAGAAGTGTCTGTATCAACAGCTCTGGGATCATGTGTGAAATGTGTGTTAGAATGTGAAGTATTGCATTAGATGTGAAATTTGAATGAAGTTCCTTCCCTGGTTTCCTGGTGGCGTTTTGATTAAATCGCAACCATATAATGAGCTTTAGCAATGAATTTTAAATGTGGATTGAACTCAGATAACAGAAACACATTTTTGTTTTAAATTTGGTGCAAAAAACGTTTCTCTTTTCGGGCTTAGCTTCTTAGAAAAGGCTAGAACCCAAAGCAAACACTATGTTGCATAGTTTTTTTTAGAGAATTTTGATCTATTGACTAGCTCACTCTCAAATATTCTGGAGAGAAATTTTGAGAAAGAGGCCGAACATTTTTATAGCACCGATGCAAACATGTTTGGAGAACGGAGTTTTTCCTAGCTCCAACATTTGCTACTGCTTCCAAAAGAAAACAAGCCAACTGGAGAGCCATCGTCATATCGCCTAACACATATCTATGTCTTCTCGATTCTTTGGAAAATCAGGTTCTACCATTGATGACCAAAAAAGCAGAAATTGACACAGCAGGTGGAGCAGAACAAGACATCAAAACGCCTTTAACTTTGTAAATTTGTCGCTTATAAAGAAATCGTTGTCCAGAATACTACCATCCATCCATACTACTTGTTAAAGATGGTTACAAACTTTTTCAGCAATAGAAAGTTGAGGTACCAAACCGACGAGGGTGTAAAGTACTAAAACGTTACTGCAAGAGTCCCCAAGGATTGGTACTAGGCCCTCTCATATGGAACATCATGTACGATGGAGTTCTGCGACTAACATTGCCACAAGGAGTTAAAATAATCTAGTACGCTGACAACATCCCCGTATTTACCGTGGCTATACAATCACAAAAGTTAAAGACTGGCTGGAACCAGCCGGTTTAGAATTAGAGGATCACAAAACTGATGCTGTTTTTATTACAAGTCAAAAAGCTCTTGAATATGCGAATATTCTAGTAGGAAGTATGAGGCAAGCCAGGTGGGATAAGACTTAAAAGGAAGGTGGACTTACAAGCTGATTCTCACCACCGAGGTCTAAACCAAATCACACAATGCGCTTATGAGCAATGCAAATCTATTGAAAGAGTCCTGCACTCAATTCAGTATGGAGTTTTTTTTTTAGACAATACCGCTATGAAATCTGGGTCTTTAGTAACTTCTTGATAAATGAGGATGCAAGGTGTAGTGTGATAGCTCATACGCATAAAATCATAAACTTAGTTACGGAAAAACGATATTAGTCATATATTACAATACCTCGTGATCTACCAGCTGTGCTCTAAACGTCAGTCCGATAAAAACCGAACTTTATTTTGCCACAAGAAAAAGGATATAATTCCATATACTATCCTTTCTAAGATAAATGAGTTTCTGCGACGCCGCGGAGTATCTGCAGGGAAATCCTTAAAAAGAGGAAGCGTCTAAAGAACACTCTCTGCTCTGCGCCAGAGAAGAAATCATCATTTAAACATAATCGGTTTTACTGAGGTGAGCTTCTGCCTAAGGACCTGCAGAAGCTTTTTAATGACTAATTTTACATTGTGTTTTTATACTTTCGAGAAAATAAAACTTATTCTATTTACCAAAGCTTGTCCTTGAAGTTATACCTAATAAATAGGTAAAGTAATTACGAGTATACTTTTCGCTTGATTGCTTAGTAGAGCTCTAAAGTTAGCCGTTATTAACACTGAGGGGACTGTCTTCAACACGCCCATCTAGCTGCTGAAATACTTAGACTATGTTGGCACTTGTGCCATCGAAGGAGTTTTTATAGTCATTGAAGGGCTGGCGAGAAAGGTTGGTCGTCGTAGTGAATGAGTATATTCGACAAACAAAGAAGCATTTATCCGAATTTTAGAAAAGACTATGGCACAACGTCACTTTTGAAAGATACAACTTTGAAGAAGTCAAGCACTTCAAGTAACTCTGAGTAAATATAAATCCCATAAACGACACCCTCGTTGAGATCAGACGACGATTGACCCTCCTGAACCATTACAATTTCGGTTTGGTAAAACAGCTGAGGTCGAAATTCCTAACTCGAAAAACTCAACTGATTCTCAATAGGACTTTCATTATTCCTGATGCTAATGATCGACGACTCCATTGGCTCGGTCTCATTGATGGATGAACATTACCAGAACAGTCAATAGGATAGGTTCACTTCGTTGAGAAAATCCGAACTTTCGTTTTATAGGCCAAGCGAGTGCAGATTCTAAGCAGCTTGGTCTAGAGAACTGAGAGCAATTTGCACGTCTCAGGCGGAGACTCTAAATCGACTCGGGAGCCTGTTAAGTTAGTAATGATAGTAATGAAAGAAGTTGTGGCTTCTAAAGTTTTCTAAGTCAAAAAATAATGAAAATATCTAACCACGACGGTAGAAAGTACTCTCAATTCAACATTCCTGACGCAAAGTTGGTCAGTTAACTGAATATATTGCTTACAACACATTACAATCCAAAATTAATGATTGAAAATTAATGCGAAATTTATTGAATATGGAAAATAAAGCGTTTACTTTAAATTAAACATATGCTCAAGGCTACATCGTAATAGCTGCATAATTATTGAATGATGATGCTGAAGCATAGCATATACTCAAATCAATTTTTATTTACTCGTAGATTTTTCATTATCCTCATTGGGATGGGGATCATTCATCACTTCCCTTCAATCCATTGCAGAGCACTTCACTTTTGAGTCCACTTCACTTTTGAGTTAGTCGAAGGCAATTGCAGATTTTTAACTTATGTAACAAGCTCCCAGCCCGTGGAGGGTCCCTGCTTGAGACACGGCAGCCTTTCATCCTAGTAAATCCTGCGCACACTGCTTCCAGTTTTCCAGACAAAGCACCCTAGTATCCCCAATAACTTGGTCTTTTAAACGGAGGCTCGGTCTTGTCGTCTCGAGGATTCGAAAATATTTTTAACTGGAGCATATTTGTCCATTCGCTCGATGTGGTCAAGCCAGTGTAGTCGACTTGTTTTGGCTTTTCGGCCTGCATGCACCTCTTTATACAGCTTATAGCTTCTTTGCGATTGTATCTTTTTCTCCATTCGTCCTTCTTGCAAACGGGACCGAATATTTTACGAAGAATTTTTCTCTCGAAAGCATTCAAAACAAACTCTGCTTTCCTGCTTATCGTCTACCACAGAACTTGCAGAACTGACAGGATCAATGTTTTGTAGGGCACGTATTTCGTCTTTCGAGTTCGCAATTGAGTACGCAGTAGTTTTGCCAAACCGAAGTAGTACCGGTTTCATTGGGTAAGTCTTCGTCAGATGTCCACTAATGCGTTCTCCGTGAAGTTGGTGTTTACTCCGTGTGAAGATAGTGTGTCCGTGCTGAAGCCTGCCCTGCGCACTATCTATTCCAGCACTAGATTGCAGAAATCATATGATAGCACTATATCTAGCGAGGACGATGAATGCTATCATACGTAGCTTTGAAGTCGTTGAAATTATGGTACGTCTCGACTTGAAATTCGCTGATCTTTTCCAGGATTTGTCATATTCATTGTAGATTTTTGCTTTGCTAAGTATTTCGCCACGTTTTGTATCTACCATAAGAAACCAAGGGATTATTAATAATAATTAGCGAGCATTTTTCGTACAAATGACGTTCTTATGAAAAGTATTTAAGAATTTCGTTTATCCTAAACATCATTTGATTAAATTATTCATATCGTTAATGCCAGCTGCTTTATGGTTTATGGTTGGATCTCATAAAAAACCTTTTATGTAGCAGCGTACCATTATACTGCTGCTACTCAGATACGGTAGATTAATTTGTATAATTGAAAGAAACTCGTCTGATTCTACAAATACTTTTAATAGAGGTGGAACGGATAAAAGAGATTATCTCAGAATCTGAAGTAAGTATTTGTTTGAAATAGCAAATAGCCTGATCTATCTGTAATATACAATAACGAAAATAACGGTGTAGGTTCGTTGGCATTTAGAACTTCTTTTCTCTTAATGGATAAAGAAGTTCATTTGTACGTACATATATACTTACAGTAAAAAACCCGAACGGTGATTTTTTTTTTTTGGGAACTATATAATCCATTGTTACTGAGAAGTTTTTACCTCATCACTTTTTCTTAGTACGAATAAGTAATATACTTTTACATAGTGGATTCCTTCAATCTAAGGCAAGACGAAGAAATAGAAGCTGAAAAATCTCATCGATATTCATTCAATTATACAAGTTTCATAGTGGAAAATACACGCAAGTTTGGTGAATACAGCCTTGGATTAATAAAGTTGCATCTTTAAAGTTTCGAGGGAATACATACTCTTCTTTTCATAGGAATAAAAGTGTTCTACATTAATGAAGTTTGTTTTTCAATTTATGTGAGCTAACATCAAAGCGTGCTCACTTTCATTAAGAAAGGATGTTCTATTAACTAATATATGCCTATGGCACGTATCAGACATTTTTCAGCTACACCCAGGGTGTGGAATATACATACATTATTGCACGGATTTGATCTTAGGGGCATAATGGATTGGTGCTCTTACAAATGAAGTTAATGGTGTTACACGCGAAGCTTTCTGCACGTTCACAGAGCTGTATCATTCACTGCTTGTGAGCGGGTGCATACACATGTACATACATATGTATGTAGGAAGCTCCTATTATTCATTCCTTGACATAAAGTCGGAACCGGAGGCTGTATGTACGAAGAAAAAAATTTAGTTGAACAGTCCTAGTTCGGTGCTGAGCATGTGGAAAGGTCGTTTCAGCGATTTATTGTTTTACGGTAGCGATTTGAAGCGATACGGACGGATTACAATCAACATTTTCGTGAAGATAGCATTATCTAAGCTGAAATCCAACAAGGCTGATGGAATTAACGGTCTAACTACCGAGTAATTTCAATCAGTGGGAGGTGATTTAATACAATGCATACACCAACTTATCTGTAAAATACGGTCGGTAGAAGGTAAGCCTCGTGAATGCGACTAAGCGTCGTTTATCACATCCTGAAAAAAGAAAATACTCGGTGCGTCAACTCTAAATACATAAGTATCCTCAAAATTAGATGTAAGATATTAACTGCTATTTTACCCGAATGCTCTAAATCCAAAGACAGTTGACTAATAAACCTCTTTCGAGAAGAATCCAGGAGGCTATATATATAAGAGCCGCATCATACCAATTGTGATGTATTGTGCAGAAGCTGGGGTTGTGAAGACTTTTTGGTTGAGGCGCAAGTCCACCTCGTTTTTGAGATAGGCGTGATAATTGTCCGAGCATTTAATGATGTTTATCTCCACTGAGAAAATGCGTAATGGGCAAAGTAAACTATATGGTTCAGTCGTTAGACCTAAATGTAAATAGTAAATTTTGTACATACTTTCTCGCTTTTTATGGCACTACAATCCGAGTGGTCCTGGGCTTCAAAAATGCTTTTCAGTCTTAGATAGCTGCCTGTTTCACGTGTCAAGTTGATTGAGGTCCTTCTCTACTTGCACTCGCTACCGAAGGTTAGGTCTGCCTTCAAAGAGTTGTCCCTCTGGAATAGCGTAGAAGTCTTTGAGAACTTGAGCATTGGTGTACATTCGCTACACATGCCTCAGCCGATGCCCAATTGCATGGATCATCGTATGGGTAATGTTCGATGGTTCTGTTGGAAATCTGCATCCATAACACTGACATTCTCGATCGAACGGCTGCTCCCAGCATCTTTTGCTACTGTTTGCGGTTTAGTCAGTCTCCTCGATACGAGCAGCTAAACGCCGCAGGGCTTGCCTCAGAATCAACAACGAAATTCACGTTGAGCGAAAACCACCGACCTATTATTTGCCAAAAAGATTGACACAATTATTCTGCGTTGTTCAAGAGATAGCAATTTATTCATAGTTTGTCTATATATACTCTGCCGGCCATAAGACTGTGGCCACAAGCCATAACCGCTTAAGTCGACTTAAGACGAAAACCAAATGTTTTTATAATTTTCGTAGTCTGATTTACCACATCTTGGAAATATTACTAATATTGCGATGTTTGCCGATGACACGGCTATATTTGCTTCAGGAACATACTACTTGGACGTCTACCATACGTTGCAAACCGCTCTTTCTATACTAGAAAAATACTTTTTTAAATGGAAGATAAAGGTAAACCCTTTGAAAACGCAAGCAATTTGGTTCACGCGCCGACGAAAAGCCTGTTTTCTTCCAAACAATGTGCAACTTAGAATGGCCTCCGTCAATATAGAATGGTCCGAACACTGCAGATATCTTGGCATTATGATTGACAAAAAATTTAATTTTCAAAAACACATCTACCACCGTTAGAATTCTTTATCCCCTTATAAGTAGGAACTCAAAACTTAGCAACGACAATAAACTTATATTGTATAAATCAATCTTCCAAGCTATCCTATTGTACGGTGCTCCTATCTGGTACGATTGTGCCAAAACTCACAAGCTTAAGCTCCAAAGATGTCAAAATAAAATTATTAAAATGATGCTTGATTTACCATGGTATTATTCAACCCGCAGGCTGCATGAACAAAACAATATCAACTTTTTAGACACCCTTATCGAAAAGCTAACTCAAACGTTTTACGAAAAATGTTCTACCTCTGACAATGCACTTGTTAAATGTTTATCATCATAATGAATATTAATGTTATTTAAAACGTAAAATAAGTCAAAAAATATTTTGACTTGGGAGCATTGCAATATTAGTTTTAAG
Organism: Blera fallax; assembly: GCA_946965025.1. Lineage (NCBI taxonomy): Eukaryota > Metazoa > Arthropoda > Insecta > Diptera > Syrphidae > Blera > Blera fallax. The sequence continues at coordinate 21,033,788 of OX337248.1, read as the reverse complement.
AGTTAAATAAGGGTTTTTATTTGTAGCTTTCCCTTGAATGTAATTTCAAAATATCTCACTTGTATCTTGTTATCTCTATTTATTATCTAAAATCATAGTTGTAAAGGATGCTGTGTCCTAAATCTCTAAATAAGAATGTTCTTACAAATGTAAATAATATTGTTTAATGCTACTTACTTAATAAATAATAATAATTGTAATAAAAATAATAATAATAATTTTCGTTGCAAATAAGCATAATTAAAGAAATAACAAAATGTTGGTACAATTAACCGTAATTTGCACTTTGAGAACCTGTATTGGTTTGTTACTTAAATGCGTAAGTTTTTTTTTCAAACTGAAAGTTAAATTTCAAAATTCTTCTTCTGAAAATTCCATTTTCGACTTAAGCGGATATGACTTGCGGCCACAGAAGTTTGGAAACTATCTAATTTTTGCATTTTTCGTTGTTTTTTTTTTATATTTGGACTCGTCAGTCCATAACACCTTGCTCCAGTCCTTAATCGTCCAATTTTTATGCTCCTTGTGCTATGGGCCAACGAACTCGCCTTTTAAGTCTGCTTCAATTAAGTGCCTTTGCACGGTAGTTAGAGAAACAGACTTTTTCCATCAGGAATCAGAAGGTGATTCCAAAATTATGGCCGGCAAGGTATGCATGTATCCTTATATTCTGCTCTGTTTGCTTCGAAAATATCAGAATCGCGATGACACAAGACGCCATTTGCAAAAATGAGCACATCTTTCGATATGGTGATGACTTTTGTGCCATCTTGTAGAGATGACAGGAATCATTTGCTTTTATTTTAAATTATAGATGTTATGTAGTTTTGAAATTTAGTACTAGGTTGTTAACGAAATTTAATTAGAAAATTATTTAATTTTATTGGTTTTTCTTTCGATCGCAGATACAGATACATCCCATTACGTTAATAGTTCCTATTACAGTTCCCCTGCTCCTCGAAGATTCGACATGTTGACCGTATCTTATCCGAATTGATTACCAACATTCGCGTCACTGCACTACTTCCCCTTTTCATTTCTCGTTGAAATATTTTATTACATAACACATGTTCTTGGAATTCTTAATTCCCTTTTGAAAAATAAAATAATTTAACGTCAAAGTTTCATTTCTATAAAACTTCAATATGACGTCCCCTAGTCTCTGCGCACGACTGTCGTTTTCCATTTGCTATGCTACTATCAATTAACGGCTAAATGAAAATAGCCTTGAAAGTAACGTCGATCACAGGTTAACCTAAATCCGTTTTATACCAGAAAACGAAAGAAATTACTTCAAGTCATGCCACAGATAATGCACATGGCTACTATTATAAAAACAAACAAAAGTAGAAGCGCTCAGCGCACTCAGAAACGTCCCCCATTTCTATACTGTTGCCGAACACATCACCGACAACCGGCTGGATTTAATTTTTGAAATTGCACAGCGTGCCATAGGGCTACATAAAATGTGAGTGTTGCTGCAGGAGAACCTTTATAATTATAGGAAGTGCCCTTAGCATTTTGGGTTTCCTTTTATTATAACTTATAATCGATGGTGTTCATCAATGTGGGAGCGGCCGCGGCAGCTCAATTTAATTGGAACCTTGTTTTACTGTTTTTTTTTTATTTTTTTTATTTGTTGTTCTTGTTTTGTTCTTATGTTTCTTTTCCAGAAATTCTATTTATTTATCATTACTTGCGTATGGTTTATGGTCAGTTAAGTTGTTTTTTTTACAACCAAAATATCGATTCCAAGCAATTTTAGACGAAAAGCAAACGCTTTTAAGTGCTTTTGCCTATCCCTGTTTTGTGTTGGCTAAGGCTCATAAGTTCTTGAACTGTGCTGACTACTTAATGAGATAATTTTGATGAAAGAATTTTAAACGGCTTCCATTTAAGATATACAAATAAGATATGTACGTATGTACTGTGGTTTTTATAGTTTTTTCGCTATGGTTGTCTGCTGATTGAAGATAATTGCTAAATTCTGCAAAACGTATAACATTCTGGCCATACTGAGGGTTGGGTGATTTAATATTCTAACACGTTGTGGTTGGTGCTATGGACTAGGACTTTCTTTTGCATTTTCTACTTGTCAAATAAAAATGTGCTTTGAAGTGTCGAGGTTCTGTGTGTCAGTGTGATCAGTTTGTTGGAACTTGTGCGTTAGATGCTTTGGGTATATTTTGCTTATATGGAAATGATTAGCGTCGTGTAGTGGACGTGTTCTTGATTAAAAATGATTTTTATTAAAAAAAGGCTTTCGATTGTATGTGTGCCTGATAACGACAAGGTGCGTAAAAATACTTACTTAATCCGGACCTCTTCTACTCTTTGGGTGTCGAGGTTGTTTTAAGGGGACAATTCAGTAGCACACAAAAAATGTTAAAACTTTGTGTGATTTTATGCAGCCACAAAAAAGTTATGGCTCCTTAAACTTAAAATTATGAAAATTTGTTCCAATTTTTAACTAAAAATGCATTTTTCTCAAAAAAGACTTTTTTTATGAAACTTTTATCTCTGATAAATTTTCTATAAATATGTTAAATAACTTTTTCACGTATGTACGATTAATCGAAGTTGTAGTAAAATATATTTTGTCAGACAAAAATGGTACTGGTTTTGCTTTCCAAACTTTCTTTACATACCGATTATCATTCATACGGACTAAGTGTCCAAACCATTGAAGTATTTTATGTTATGTTCATCTCCATGGTTTGAATCTAGTTTGCTTGCTTTTTAGTTGGAGGCTAGTTCTCTTCTCCAAATAGCAGGATCGGACGGTACATTGTGCTAAAAAATTGATATTTTAGTACTTCGCCTAAAAACACTGACGTCTTCCGGAAGTCTATATGATTTGAGATGTTTAAGGATTCAGAAAGCATGCCCTATACCGAGTCCACAGTCCATCTTTGGACTGTGTAGATTGTTACATCGACGTCCTTAATCACTTGTCCATTTTGTTATTCTGATTTTTTGCGAAATTGTTCGCCAAAACGTTTTGTGAAGATTATTTTGAGGATAATTTAATCTAATGGAGTTGACCGTAGAGCGCCTGTCCTAAACTCACGGAATTGTACATAAATAAGTTGTACATTTTGAGTGTTACACTGATTGTTGCGTATGGTGTCTTGGTGTGGTGGACCGGCCTGGGGAGAAATTCCAATCTACGACGTAATGAGTGTCATATACATATATGTTTTAGTATTATCGGTCCACTAAGGACCTTTTCATGCTGCATCTTCTTCCAAATGATATCGGGGGCAAACAAGTAAACAACTCTATATCAGTATTGAGTCTAAGAGATTCCCATAATTTTGACAACAAAGTACTAGACATGTAAAAGTCTTGTAAATGTAGACTAAATCTTGGTCTGAATGATTAAACCAGAATGTATATTGTCAATATATGCAATATTGGGTAAAATGGAAGAAAGAAGAAGTTGATTGGATGCCAAAAGTTCTCAAATTCGTTATTGTCACCAAATGCTCCAAAAGTTGCCAAAACCTATCTAGGGATAGCACTGGTAAGACTTGTTTTTACGCCTTTCACTTTTATTTCACTTTTCATCGCACATCTAATAAAATTTGTTCCAATTTAAGTTTCTAGCTCTGTACTCATTCATAACTTAATTTAAAATTTGACAATTACTTGCGACTACTTGTTCTGTTTCCCTGCTCAAAGAAAGCGTTGCCTTCATTTCTAATGAACTATCTATCTATATAATATATATAATATATAAAAATGGTGTGAAAAATGTATAGTAATTCATTAATTGAGAACGGCTGGGCGGATTTGGCTCAAATTTTTTTACAGTTGTTCGTAATTGCCAGGAGACGGTTTTTACGAAAGAAAATTTTGGGAAAACCCTCCGGAAAAGTCGGGAAATTAGAAAAATCGAAAATTGATTTTTTATATGGAATTTTGTGTGCTCTCTACTGTATTCGATTATCTGAAGGCGTTAAATTGGGGCCAGACAAAGTTCGCGGGTCCGCAAGTTCAACATTATTATTACAACAAATTTTTGTAGCTTTTTCGGATTTAAAACTTGAAAAACAAAAAAATTAGATATTTAACTTCTACCCGTATTCTTTCGCTTCGTATTTGTAAGTTTTAATAGCAAATGAATTTAACCATACAAACCGTGTTTTTTCTTACCGCCTGAAGCTTGAATGGAAATTGGAAATGGTGAACGAATTGAAAAAGTGTTACAACTTACTTCTGGCCCTTTTCGAATTTGGTATGTAGGGGTGGGTGGAAGGGGAGGACTCACAAGAATAAAAAACAATTTGATGTAACGTCAAGTGTTATCTTTATTTGACTGACTGTTAGAGACATGTTCACTAGTATTTATGGGGTTTTTTCGGGTCGATTGCCTGATCAGATGGTCAAAACATAATTTTTTGTACATAGCCGCCGTTAGCGAACTGCAAGTGTTAAATGAACTCTGAAACAGGGTGTTGAAAATAGTTGAGTTTTAATTAGTTTTTTTCTTCATCTACAGGTACAAAATGAGTGACAGGTCAATCAGTTCCTCTTGTTATTCAAGTTTCAGACTTGTCTGGTAACACCCTCAACTTGCTTTACAAGTGTCTATAACTTATAGGTTGTCGCCAATATTTTATTGACTGACACAAGGACTGAGAAATCTACTTGCAGTTAGATTTGATTACGGAAAGTATCTACATATATACATATCTACCAACAATCTGCAATTATTCACTTTCATCTGAAATGCAAACTTTGAATTGTTATTTAACATGGCATACGATACAGTTTATGTTATATAATCATCAGGTGAGAAATTCATACAAGCAGAACGCTACAAGTTATCGTGTTACTTGCTGCCAATCTTAAAATCATATTCGTAATGATTGAATACCTCAAATTGCAATTTCATACCTATGGATGGTCGAGAATAGATTTGTCTCTCAAAAGAAACTGGAAGCACCATAGTTTAACAAAAATGCGACTACCAATTGAAGTAGTTTCCATGTAGGGTTGAGTCTTAAGATCGAGTTCATTTTTCCCTAAAAGGAATCTGTTCAATGGTGAAGACTGGTTGACATTAGGTAATTGTATGCTTGATCTTATTTCTTGTGAAAAATGTAGTTTTTATCGTTTGTGGGTGTTGGTGGCATACTAAAATGTCTTTGTGACAGGTGCTGCAAGAAGTATCTATTTATACCAGTAGTTCAATGTTAAATACACTTTCCATGGTTTCTTTATTTCTTTTCAAACAGATTACAATCTGTTTCAGTTATGCTTGCTGGTGGGAGTGTAATCTGAAAGTTCATGCCACCATGTTCAATAAAAGATTGTAAGCGGTTGTCAGTCAAGAGGTAAATATTGAACAGTTCTGCCAACTCTATGAGAGGCGACTGGGAGTCTGGAGCTGTTATTTGATTACAGCTTGGCTGTCCGAAAAGAGGCGGATGTTCCTAGCAGATACAACGTTTTTCTTTATCCAGACTTCCTTAATCTACATTATTTCTGCCTGGAACACGCTGCAATGATTTGAAAGACGAAAATATAGGTTTAGAGTGAGCCTATCAGAGAAAACTCCTTCACCAACCCGCTCGTTGGTTTTTCAGCTGTCGGTATAGAAATGATCCAAGAATGATCAAGCAAGATCAAGACTTGGAAGAATGATCTGGCAGTGATGCCGACTTGGAGGTTTTTATTAAAGTGTTGGCGGGGAATGGGGTATTTAGTGTTTTCGGGAAAGATTTTGAATTTATTCAGAATGGAGACGTGGCCAAAGTCTTTTCTAGATCACTTTGAGGTTGCTTTAAGGCGAACGGTTGCATTAGCTCCTATTTGCCTGCTACAGATGTCGAAGGTTTATGGCTTTATCTAACCCTGTCTGAGATGTAAGGCCAGTGTGTTATGCGAGCTTGCAAATAGCTTCTATTCTCGATGGTTTTTTCAAAAGAAAAAAGTGTTTCCTATCCAAAATAAGATCTAAATATTTTTCTTGTAACCATTATGAGAAGGAGGCTTGTGACTATGGTTATTTTACCCTTAATTTTATGAGGTTACTTAATATAAAGTGAAAGCCTCCAAATCTGGTCTACCGAGTCGTAGACACGGTCTCTGAAGTTCCCATGACTTACTTGTCTCGTTCTTTTCTTTCTATCCTTTCTACTTTCGTTGTGCAATTGCATTAAATGAGCAAAAAGGGGCTCTGTTAGTGCGTATATATACATATGTATGTATCTTTATCTCCAATGGCATATTATATTATTTTCACCATAAGTTTTCATATTTATATTTTTAACTTCCTGAAATGTTTACTAAATCAGAACGTAGATACACATTTAGCACAATTAATATCCAATGCACGTTTGTCGTAAGCCAGCCGTGAAGGCGTATTCAACGGCCACACCACAGAATGGTGACAAATCTATTTTACACACCCATACTCCTAGTTTTATTCGTTTACATTTGCAGAGACGCCGATGTCCAATTAATAACCAGTCACATATCATGACTAATGCTCCTAGGAAGCTCTTACCCTAAGCCTGCCAATACTTTATTACCCAAGTATATTTTCATGTTCAGCACGCGCTTCTGTGGTAGTAATACAAATAATCCAAAAGTCCCATGACGTCAAAAGACGTGTTCCCATGAAAAACAATTACGGGAAAATTAGAATTTCGCAATAATTATCTATTTCCCTGTTTTGAACTTACTAAACGTACCTCAAGCACTGTAGTTATTATCTGAAAGTTGTACTTTACCGCAAATTACCTCGTAAAACGAAACTATTTTTATCAATTGTGTTTTTGTGTATCTACTCACGTTTCAGATAAAATTAAAAATATTTTATCACGATAGCATAAAAAAGGAGCATCGGAGTGCGCCAACAAAGAATAAAAAAAAGTTCACTTCACAAATCTTCCCTAAATACCTACAGCATTTCTAATGCACAAAACAAATTCCGACCATTTGTCACTTTATTAGTGAGACATGCATTCGTTGTATCTAAGCCATGGAAGAATAAAAAGATACATATTTGGGAAAGCGTCGTAGTTGCATCGAATCTGAAAGATTATTTTCCGTCGCATTCTACGTGTACAACCTCCGTGTGTATTGTGCGGAAGAGATATACTAGTATCCGTGCATTTGCTTCGGATGGTGCGGGTGGAATTCGTGAAATGAAAATCGACACGGTATACTACGTACCCAGATATTTGTACATATGTGTATCAAGTATTTATGAGTAGTAATGGTAGTGTGTCTTTTCATGATGCACCGGTGCAAGCGTCTTTGTTCGCGTTTCGAGGGTTCACTGAGCCAAAAATCGTGGGTGGCATCGCTGGCTCACTGACATCAGTCTCTTCTGTTAGCGCCGCACCACAATATCACCATCAACCACCCGGACTGGCACACGAGGTATCGTTGCCGTTGCCGTCCTCGTCGCGTCCTAGTCATTCGTCGCTTGCCATTGAGAGATCAACCTTTTGCAGGGTTTTACCTAGGCATAGATACATACACGTATACATTGCTACGCCATAATTGCTGTTTTATAAGAACTGCATATAATATTTCTGATATCACTGAATAAAGGGGCTTTACTCGTACGACCACGATGTGCACTCATTCGGCGGCAATGTTCGTCTTTTGTGGCCTTTTTGGTTGGAAGTTATGGGTTCAATAGACGTTGGTATGGTAGACTGAGCATTATGTGACTGAGACAGTTCTAGGGAATGCATCGAATTTGAAAAATTCCAATTCTTATAAAAAGAGGCCGCTGGTCGCATAATGCATGCATGTCATTCTGGGCGTACATACATATAGGCTTTGTTTGAGAATAATACAAAAAGTCACTTATAAAGACCGCATGCCTTACCGCAAGGTAAGCTGAATAATCGAAGCACTTGTTAAGTGCATAGGACGTTTTGCTTTGAGCTCATTTTCTACAGCACCATTTATTATGTTCTTTTTTTTTCGGACTTTAATTGAATAGCTTATGCCACTTGTTTACTGCTGCTTGATCCAGATGAATTCTGCGTGACTTTTTTGGTTCACGTGAAAATTTATCGATGAGAACGAGTATGTTTGAAATTAAATGACGGTAAAGTAGACATTTTGAGTACGTTATCGTTTGCATTATACATATGTATCGGTGAACTTGGGGTACATTCAATTAGCTCACTTTAATTTCAAGTGAATAAATACCCTATTTTTTTTGCTATCTGGATGATATAGAATCGTTAGAGAACTAGGGTGACTATTACTTACGTTATATTACGTGCTGCTCTACATCTCGCTAATTAGATCGATACTATCGTATGGGAATTGCCTGGTGGACAGCCTTAAGGTGCGTGTCCATTTGAGAGTACTTTCGCTAGTAAACTCTCGAGGGTTACTCTCGGGTGGCTGTCCATTTGAGAGTAATATTTTCGACATTTTAATATCGCGAGCTCTTTGGAAGAATTTCAAGAGTTTATTTCCTGAGAGTACTCTCATAAACCGTGTCTACTTGATATATTTCTTCTGCTAGTTATCCGTTGGAAGTAGTGAAAGAAACATGTATTCTTACAAGCGTAAAGTTGCAGCGGCTTTAATTATTGGTACTGTTCTTAAAAATGAAAATGTGCTGGGTTAAACCGTCGTCACCAATTCGGTGCGATGTCTACTCTTACAAGACAGCTTTAAAATGAAGATGCTCAGCAATTTATGGATTTTTGCTGTTGGACAAGAAGTGAACTAGAATATACATATAATAGAAGCCGTTGGACCCACTATTTTTAAAAGGATACTCAATTAAGAGAAGCCATACCTGTACGTGAGCGTGTATTGGTAACACTTAGGTTTCTAGCCTCTGGTAAGTCAGTTCATATGTACATACGTTTCAAACGACTCATATTTTTCTATTAGTTGATTTGCTTCCTCCAATGTCCACTGCTTTGCCATGTTAACTCTCGACAGCTACTCGCAAAATACAAACCCTGTTGGAATTGTGCGAGCTAATCTCCGATAGTGAACAAAACGTGTGTCCATTGGCGAGTGACTCTCAAAAAGTTCGAATGTCGAGAGTAAAAATTCAACTCTCCGCTAGCTACTCTCAAGACTCTGTCCACTTACGAGTTTGCTCTAGAGAGTCGCTTGAGAGCTGCTCGCAGCTTTTTTACTCTCAAATGGACACGCACCTTTAGATAAACTCATAACCCGCAATTATCTAAGTAAAGTCCAACGTCTAGTTGGATTTTGTAGGACAGCCACCGTATAAAACAATAAAAGACAATTATTAACTTTAACACATTTATTAAGAAGGATTGGTACATCTGCTATTGGTTGCTAGAATCGAACTGACTGTTGTCAAGTTATGCAGTAAAACAGCTAGTATATAATATGCATGTACATATGAAAGTTTGTATGCTAGCGATAAGTGTTGCCACTATAGTATTTCCTTACAATTCGGCCATACCTGATACATAATCGTCTCGATTATAAACATAAGGTTCCCCTTTTTCCTTTTATATATCACATATTTTCGAGTGTATGTCTGCCATAAGTCATACTCTAAGAAATGTTTAAGTTTTCTTCAATTCTTTTTTTTTTAAACTTATAGATTTTTTCCAATCACTTTTATAGAAATAGCGAAATTTACGAATATACATTAATATAAATAAAACACCGATAATTTGAACTATACATAGATACACTAAATTGAATTTAATACATTGAATTTAAAATTAAAACAAAATTATGTGGAGTTTAAATAACCAGGTGCAAACTTGTAATCATATTTCTGAAATATATGGCTTCATATTGCACGGAGAACAAACACCCGTATACGGAATGCGAGAAATTTGAATACCATCAATATCTTTAACTATGTATCTATCGTTTGGTAGAGTTTTGTTAATTTCATAAGGGCCCCGGAACTCAGCCAATAACTTTTTGTTTACTCCTTGTGTAGTGTCTACGTTTTTGAGCATTACTAAGTCACCCTCTTTATACACATTAGGAGGCTTATGCTTTTGATCGTAATATGATTTGTTATACTCCTGACTTTTATGTATACGTTTCGAAGCTTGCTCTCTGATATAACTTAAATCTGCACGTAATTCTACATTAATAGACGCCATGTTCAAAAACTTTGTCACAAAATTCACCCTTTTGATTGACGCCGAACGCACGCATGACGCATGCTAGGTGTGAATCCAGTACTTTTGCTTACTGTGTTGTTTAGTCCAAATTCAACTTTTGCTAAGTACTGCGACCAATTACCAGTAGATTTCTCATTGCATTCTTTTGAGAACATAGGTGTTAAAATGCGGTTAACTCTTTCCACTTGGCCGTTAGACTGTGGAGAAAGCGTCGCTATTTTAATGTGTTGGATATTACAATTTAGCAAAAAGTCGGCAAATTCTTGAGATGTGAAGCAGGATCCTCGATCGGATACGATTGAATTTGGTCTACTATAAGTGGAAAAATATAAATTTAGGCATGCAATTGACTCTGAACTTTTCGTGGTATTTACAGCGTAAAGTTTTATAAATTTTGTAAAACCATCTATTATCACAAACAAATGTTTCTTTTTGGTAATCGTAGTTGATAATGGGCCATAGTGATCAATGTGGACGACGTCAAATGGTAATTTACCCTTGGGAATATTGTGCAACGTCCCTTCAACTTTTCCAGATTTCGGTGAAAAGTATATACATTTTAGACAATTCGAAATGTAATTTTTAATTTTGGATTTCATTTCGGGAAACCAGTGAGTCTTATTGAGATAGTCAAAACATTTATCTACGCCAAGGTGACAAAAAGCGTCATGATGTTTCTGAATGACCTGCTGTTCCATTTGCTTTGGGATGTAAAACCTAACACCGGTATTGACTTTCCTATAAACTAAGCCATTTACCACCTCATAGAGACTGCTCTCGTTTTGCTCCAATTCAGATATTATAGCCACTATATCAGGATCTCGCTTTTGAGCAACAGCTAAGGCAAATTCAAATGAATCGTCTTCAACAACTAATAGATTTGTAGACCTACTCAATGCGTCTACATGGGACATTCTGTTTGAAGCTCTGTGTTGAATCGAGTAATCATAGATTTGAAGTTCTAATGCCCAGCGGGATATTCTTGGATTTAAAAATCTCTTACTTAAAGTTAGAGTCAATGATTGACAATCTGTTACAATCTTGAACTGAATGCCAGTCAAGTAAATACTGAACCTTCTAAGGGCATAGATGATCGAGAGCGTTTCTAATTCATAACTATGATATCTCGATTCCACATCAGAAACTCTTTTAGAAAAATAAGAACATGGGTGAAATTTCCCATCCAGTTGACGTTGCAAAAGAATTGCTCCATAGCCGATGCTGCTTGCGTCGCAGTGCAATTCTGTCTCATTATTTGGGCTATAAATTGCTAATATCGGTGCTTCTAATAGTTTGGTCTTAAGCGTCTCGAAACTAGTTAAATGTTCTAAACCGAAATGGTAAGTGGTGTCTTTGCGTAAAAGATCGTTAAGTGGTTTTGTTATAAGGGAGAAATTCAAAATAAATTTTCTAAAATATGAACAGAGGCCGATGAAGCTCTGAACATCTCTTACGCTCTTAGGAATGGGGAATTCCCTCACCGCCCGTAAATTTTCTGAATTCGTGCGTATACCTTCAGAATTCACGATATATCCTAAGTACGATATTTCTTCAAAAGCAAACCGACATTTATCTAGTCGAAGATCTAAATTATATTTTAAAATTAACTCAACTACACTTTGAAGACACTCCAAATGATGCTCAATGTTTTCGCTGGCGATCAATAGATCATCCATATAAATCAACAGTTTGTCTTCATTAATTAAATTCTTAAAAATGTTATTAATGAATCTTTGAAAAACCGACGGCGCATTTTTCAAGCCGAACGGCATTTTCAAATATTCATATTGTCCTATCGGGGTTACGAAGGAAGTTAATTTAATAGAACTATCGGCTACTGTGACATGATGAAATCCACTGCGTAGATCTAATACCGAAAAATATTTTTTATTTCTCAACCTATCGATCAAATCCTCAATTAAAGGGAGGGGATAATTGTCCTTTAGTGTAAAATTATTTAATATTCTGTAATCAACGCAGAGGCGAAGCTCGTTGTTTCGCTTTCGTACTAAGACAATTGGAGATGAATAGGGAGAATCACTTTCGCGTATAATTTTCCTTTCTAGCAAATCGTCAAGAATTTTTTTTAATTCAATTTTATGAGCATAAGGCAATCTACGCGGTGTACAATAAAAGGGTTCATCTTTACTTAAACGGATTTCCATCTTAACGTTATCATGCAAAATTGGTGCTAATTCAATTCTATCTTTCGAGCAAGTTTCAGACAGTATTTGTATAATATTATTTCTCATTGTATGCGATATATTTTTATTAATATTTAGGTCTAAACTAGGATTCAAATTTCTTTCATCAGTTTCGTTTAAAATCAATGTTCATAATTTGTTCTTCAAAATTTTCATTCAAAATATTTGTTGTATGATTACCTGTTTGTACCTGCTTATTTACCACATTCACATGATCAGCTTTCATCAGTTCCATTTTGTTCAAATTTAAAAAGTCGCGACCTAAAACGACAGGATGTTTCATACTTGAGTCATTTACGACCATTAAATTTAGGCAAACACAATTATTTTGAAAATATATTTGTGAACATACAATACCGAGTACACCTATTATTAACATCAACAGGATTTGTTAAGATTTGTGGTACACATTGTTGCTGGATGAAACTTATCGGGCTTCCAGAATCCATCAGTGTACGCAGCGTTGTTGAGTTATTTGATGTTGGTTCACCTCTTTCTTTAAAAGTATACCTAAGTACATGTTCAAATTTATTTTCAGTGGTGGTAACATTATTGATGATTCTGCATTCCACCTGTTGTTGTAGCTCCTCAGGAGCAGTGATAGGTACTCCTAGCGTTAGCACAGCTGCCTTCACGTTGCATTCAGAAGCTCGATGACCAAGGTTTCAACATTTAAAGCACGATCCTCTAGCACGCCGTGGTTTGGGGCAATTGCTGCTGTAATGTCCACTTTCGTTGCAATTGTAGCATTTAACACTGATGGGCTGAGTAGACTTCACTTCTGTCAAACGCGGGCTTACGTAGGTTGAATTGTTGATAGACGCCACAAGAATCTTGAACTCGGCTACAGTATTCGCTCCATATAACAACATTTTATTTGAGTGAGAGTCCGGAATGCCGTTTATTATATATTGTAACAGATCAGCCTCTTCCACTTCAGAGAGAGATGCAATTTCTTGCATCGCAAATATGTACTGCTGATGGGATTCTTCGCGCCGCTTTCTTCGATTTCGCAATTGATTGTGAATATCAGCACTGGTTACTTTTGTTGCAAACTCCTTCAACAATGCGGATTTCAGCTCTGTCCAATTTTTCACACAAAAGTACGTAAGAAAAGTTTCGCTGCTCCGCTGATAAGGCGTTTTCCATAAATGAATCGCATTCGGGAGTCCCACTCCATAACTTCGGCACGCTCCTCAAACTGACTTAACCATTTCTCGATAGAGAAGTTATCGTCACCAGAAAAATTGTGCATAGACTCTTCGATGTCTTTGAAGTGAAATAACGGGGCGACCTTTGGCGGTTCAACGATACATGCAAGATCCGCTAATTGCTGTTTCAACCTCGCGATTTCTTGTTTTTTATCAAGCTGATTACGTAAATGTTCGATTTCTTTATCTAGAAGACCGTCATCTGGATTAATATTTTCTGCGGAATCAGAGGAGGAAGATGTTTCGTCTTCTGCAGCAATCGCAGGCACATGTTTATTCAGTTCACTAGTGGACAAATTTTCCCATGCTTCTTGTAGGCGTAGTATGAGTGCAGGTTTATTACCAGAAGTCGTCAAATTTAAATTACTTAATTTTTCTTTAAGTTCACACATAGTCGATTTTTGCAAAAAGACACGCACACGATTCAAAATTTCACTATCCATTTTGCGTATATTTTAATAATTCCGTATGAATTAATTTAATGTTAATACTCCGTATGAGATAATTTAAGTAATTCCGTATGAATTCACAAACATAAAAACAGTATTAAGACACGATTGTTCTTTAATCCCACTTCTGAATTTTGTAGGCCAGCCACCGTATAAAACAATAAAAGACAATTATTAACTTTAACACATTTATTAAGAAGGATTGGTACATCTGCTATTGGTTGCTAGAATCGAACTGACTGTTGTCAAGTTATGCAGTAAAACAGCTAGTATATAATATGCATGTACATATGAAAGTTTGTATGCTAGCGATAAGTGTTGCCACTATAGTATTTCCTTACAACTTGGCATTCTATTCCATTTGATACCCCTCGACGACCTCATCAGGCAAACGGCTGCACTAGCTGCAACTTTAAAGTGGTCTAGAAAAGATTTTGGCCACGCCTCCATTCTGAATATATTCAAAATCCCTAAACACGGACTGCACTATTCCCCATCTAAACTTTAATAAAACCCACCAAGTCGCGATCCAAATCATTACAGTGCTTTTCAGGCAGAAATAATGACGACTAAGGAAGTCTTATCGTTTAATCTCAGCGCTGATAGCGTTGTCTGTATTAATAGCGGAGCCTAGGTAGACAAAGTCTCTTACTACCTCAAAGTATCTATATACGGCTACGTTCTGCTCGAGACATCGGTTTTGGTTGTCTTTCTTGTTGACAGCATATACTTGGTCTTGCTGTCATTGACTAATCTTCGCTGTTTCCGTCGCAATATTCACGAAAACTCCACTGACATCGATTATTTCAATATCATCGGCGTCTGCGACTAAGTGGATGGACTATTGAAAGATTGTGCTTATAGTGGTGCGTGAGTCACTAGTCTTCAAGAAGGATGTTAACATTTTTTTTACTTTAAAGGTCTCGGTGAGTTTTGCCGACCTTAATTGTTCATCGTGTACCAATAAGGCAGTGGTTGGTGCTAAATGCCTTGGGTTCCCTAATAAAATATGTAATCTTTTTTAACTCTTTGAGCACGATCACAGATAAAGCTCGACTATTCGTATGAGAGTTTACATGACTTGTTTGAGTTAACTAGATCGTAATCAGCAAAAATCATAAACTGAAATTAACTGAAATTTTGGGTGCCTAACCCTTCTATATACATATGTATGTATGTACATAGGCACTTATATCCAGTGGAATTGTTCGAATGAAGTTAATAATGATATTCCGTTTTATTTGCTTTGGATATGTTGTATTTCCCGCATAACTTTTCCAAATCTTTAAGTCTGCTTTCGGGCGCAGAGCAAAATTCAGACGATTTACCGTTATTGTAGACCACATAGTGCTATACATATTTGTTGATTTGAGTACTTTGATAGCTTGTTGACTGGTCAATATAGACCTTACCAACAGCCAATTAGCAGTTTTTTGAAAAAAAGATATTGACTTTGTCTGCAATGACTCGACAGTATAAACGTTTGATTTGAATAAAAGCGTGTCGACCCCAGCAATACCTATCATAGACTCGTCAGTGTAAATTTGCTATGTAGAATTTTCGTCCACAGTTTTTACAATTTTTTTTTTTTTTGAGATTTCTACTATCCTGTGGGTAGTTTTTTTTTTTTTACAAAACTCTTCGTTTAAGATAGGTTTTGACCAGAACACTCACCATATGTTTCCGTTACAACGATTAATAAATGTTTGCAGCTTTCGTGTGCCATTGGTAGTTACTTTCTAGGTTTTACACTCATATAACTCAGCTTATGTATCCCTATCTACCTTGGGTTAACGGTCGGGGATGCCTGCAGATGCTTATTTATCGACTCTTGTAGGGCAGTATATATTTCTTCGAAGTGATTCCCAGAGCAGCCAAACTTTGGTATTTAGTTTAATGATATACAGTTAGTCCCAAAAGTAAGTATACACTTCATCAACTTCGCAAATAATGTAAAAAAAAATGCAAGTTCCTACAAATATTTCTACACCACTGTAATTTTTTTTCCAACAAGATAATGACTCCAAGCACACTTCACTTATTTAGTTAAAGAATGGCTATTGTACAATGTCCGAAATCAATTGAAAACGCCACCACAATCACCGGACCTTAATGTTATAATAGAACACTTGTGGGATCATCTAGAGCGCCAGATAAGAAAGCGAGAAATTAAGACTAAGGACGGTCTTAAGACAGTTCTTAAAGAAGAATGGTCCAAAATCGACGCAAGCGTTACGCAGAATTTGGTAAACTCGATGTCATCAAGACTTAAAGCCGTTATTAAGGCCAAAGGATACACCACAAAGTATTAATGAGAAATTAAAGGCCATAAACACATTATAAGTACAACAGTTTATAAAGTATACTTACTTTTGGGTATACTTACTTTTGGGATGTGTGTAGTTTTCGACTACTTTTTATTAAACATTATTATTCTTTATTTAATTGTTGAGTTATTTTATAATTTTTGTTGCGTTAAATGAATTGAAGTATTTTTAGTTGAAAAAATAATAAAATTGTTACTCGTGTTCAATAAATACTACTAAGTTTTTAACAAAATGATAACATGTGTATGGTGTATACTTATTTTTGGGACTAACTGTGGCTTCTTTATGTCCTAGATCACATACTAAGATCAGTATTTGTTTTCATAACCGTCAACCGAAACAAAATCTCTATGGTACCGAAATTTCCGACCCTCCCGGCCTGTTGACAGCAATGCTTACAGGCTATAAAAATTGTTTGTGTTTTGGGAATACATTCATCTTTCTTAGGCAAAAGAGGTTTGCCACTACTCTACAAATATTCTCCATAGTGAATATTGAGGACATATGTACATATTAAGGGCTGTGGAATGTTCACAGATTGTCTTTGTCTTTCGAGAGAATACTTAATAGTCTTATCTTTGCAAACAACTGCCAAGATGAACGATAAAGCGAGACTCCCGGAAGATAAAAATACAATCAGCTAGAGTTTTTAAGCTTACTTAAAGCTTACATTGTGCATAAAATAGGATGAACCATGTCTTAGCAAAATGATAAAAAATCACATCTATACCGTGAACGATAAATGTTATTCACTTTAAAATAAAAATAAATGAAAAAACTCTCAAAATAAATCAAATTGAACTGATTCCTCTGTCTCTCTTGAAAGTCCCGATCTATTTTAGCCGATGATGACTCATTATTCTGTAATTGTCACTTTGCTTAAAATGTAATACTCGCGCGCTGTAACAAAAATAGATATCCTTGGAGAAAGGCAAATAAATCTTGGCATAAAAATAGAGTAATTGAGTAAGAACTTCTTTCTCAGCTCACAAGTAAGAGTAGAGTAAAAAAAAAATTAAAAAAACATGTGAAAAGGGGCGAAATCAATTTGTTGTCTTCTGCGTATTGAGTTTTAAAGAAAATTGCCGACGAGGAGGACAGATATTTTAGAATATATCCCTGCGGGGGGATTAAACAAAATGAAATAAAGTGTGAAAAAGTTATGCCTTTTAAATGTCAAACTGTTTGTAATTGCGATGACAAATGAAATACCGGGGAGTGATACGAGTATGTACATAGATATGTACATACATATTTAGTGTGCAAACTTAGTAATAGAACTGCATCAGCAAGGGTGCAGTCTCACTCGGGTCTCAACGGATCCATTGTGTTCCCCCGGTGAAAGAGAAATTCCTGGGTTAGTATCTTTTAAGCTGGTCTTCGCAATTGAAAGAACAGCACAGATTATACATTGAAACTGAAACTGAACCCGTCTAATGTCACAATCTTCGTGAATATTCTAGCTGTACTTGAGGCACTAGGCGGTGTGATAATTAGATCGAAAACAATCTCGGAACGCCGACAAACAGTATATGTAACACTTATGAAGTCACTTTCTGCGGAAGTCCCCGGATATAATAAAATAAAGGGGAGCGAAACAGCAGATGAACTAGCACGGAGAAGGTCAGCATTAATCGAGGAATTCAACCACGGATCGTTAGCTATCACTATTGTTGTACTAAAAAAAATAGACCTTAACCCTTTTGTCAATGGATGTTTTAAAACCTTCCCATCAATGGAATAGATCTGGCTGGACCTTCATACATTTTGTATGAAAATTGATGGAACTCAATGAAATAATTGAAGTTTTTTTGTTATTTTGGAAATGTTATTATTTTCATTTTTAATTTAAAGTTTTTTTTTTACATAACGTTAATATTACGAAGTATTTTCTTGATTTACACATTTATGGCATTTATGTAACTGAATACTGTGTTGTGAACAGACAGGCTCTTCGCGGGCAGTGCATGCAAGTCTGGTTTTTCTTTGTAGCTTATCGTTTATTCTGCAAATTCTACACGACTTTTTCTGGCCCGTTGATGCCTGGCTACTGTTGGGCTGTGGAATCCTTTTTTGCAATGGTGCTCCGAAGAAAGATTCGATGCCATTTCAAATGAAAAACACTCCTATTATCGTTGGATCGTTCATCCTTGCTTCGATCAGAGGGGTCACTAACTGCTCAATGAAAGAATGTAAAAATTGTCGACGTGCATTGGTTTTGTTCGTTGCACTCATATCATTTACTTTTTTGTAAATTATGAAAGATGTTAATGCTGCGACATCCAACATGTTGTAGAAAAAAGCCAATGGCCATCGCTTCGTCTGTTGTTTACATGTATATTCTCCCAAATTTGATCCTTGACGTCGACGCTAACTTTATGTTTGTTGTAAAACAGAATTGCTTGTGGCTTTCTTGCTGTTCCAACCAATTCGGTGTCATAGTGAACTGTTGACAGTAATATGACTGCCTTAGATTTTTTCGGCTCGTAAGACACTGCTGCGATATTATCCGTAAATCCAAAGATAGTGGATAGTGATAAGCGACTACGATCCGGAAGCATTTCTTTAGGAATGCACTTCTTATTCCGTCGAATAGTTCCAATAAAGGCCAGTCCAGATTCTCGAAGTTTTTCCACACCTTCAAAACTTGTAAAAAAGTTGTCAGCAACAACAGTTCTCCCGCTGGATTGGTACTTGGTTGTTAATTCAATCATCACCTTCTCGCCCAAATTTACAGCTCTCTGATGTCCATCTTCTTTGCCCGTATACAGAATCCCTTTGCAAGGGTATGGTTAGGTTGAGGTTAGGTTGAATTGGCTGCCAGCTAAAGTCGCCAGCACACTTAGACCAATGAGGTCCGTTGTGATACCACGTGGATCATGGGAGAATCCTCCCTCCACCTACTCGTATTAAAACCAATTAGAGCTTCTTATGAAGCGTAGGAGGCTCTTGATGTCAATATTCATCAGGTCGCCTATATCATTATAATAGGGAGCTCCTAAGTGGAGTTTCCTTCTACGGGAGAGAGCCGGGCAGAAACAAAGAAGGTGAGGAACAGTTTCTTCCTCTTCTTCATCCATGCAGCTTCTACAGAAATCGTTCGCGATTTCCTTGTAGCCTTGTAGCATGCTTGCCTATTAGACAGTGTCCAGTGATGACACCTATTGTGGTCACCTATATGTTGATCCTCTTGTCCACCTAAGATTTGCACTCTCGATAGCATCCAGGTTAAGTTTGAGTTTGCGAGTAGCGATTGGAATACCTAAGGTGCCATTGTCCGGCAAGATGGGTAAAGTTGTTCCTTCTTTGGCGAGTTCATCGGCCTTACAATTCCCTGGAATGTCTCTATGTCCCGGCACCCAACACAGGTGAATATTGAACTGCTCAGCCATCTCCACAAGAGACGAAAGGTAGTCTAGGGCTACTAAAGAGTTTATAGAGGTCGATTCCAGGGATTTGATTGCTGCCTGGCAATCAGAAAAGATGCGGATATCTCTAGCAGATATCACGTTTTTCTTAAGCCAAGATAGGGCTTCTTTGATCGCCATTATTTCCGCCTGGAACACGCTACAGTCATTAGGAAGACGGAAGGAGAGCTTAAGGTTAAGCTTATCGGAGAAAACACCTGCACCGACTCCGTCCATGGTTTTTGACCCGTCAGTGTAGAAGTGAATAGAATCATCTTCTAAAAATGCATGGTCCTCCCAGCGTGATCTAGAAGGGATGCTGATAAGGAAGTTCTTCTCAAAATTTAAACGTGGGATGGTGTAGTCCGTGTTTTCGGGAGAGATTTTGAATTTATTCAGAATAGAGGCGTGGCCGAATTCTTTTCTTGACCACTGTTGGGTAGCTTTAAGGCGAACGGCTGCAATCGCTGCCATTTGCTTGCTATAGATATCGAGGGGTATTAGATGGAATATAATGTCCAGTGCCATTTGAGGGAGTTGTACGTATTGCTTCCCTTATGCGCAGACAAGCTGTACGTTGGACCTTACTTAGATAATCGCGATTTATAGCTTTATCTAAGGCTGTCCACCAGACAATCAGCCCTTATGTGAGTATCGGTATAATGATCGAGGTGTAGAGCCAGTGAGTAATTCGAGGTTGTAATCCCCATTTATTCCCAATGGCTTTCTTACAAGAGAAAAGTGCTACTGTAGCTTTCTTTACTCTTTCTTGAATATTAGGTTTCCAACTTAGCTTCCTATCCAGGATAAGACCCAAATATTTTGCTTAATCAGAGAAAGTTAAGCTGGTTCCATTAAGAGAGGGAGGGTCGACTAGCGAAATTTTATATTTCCTTGAAAAGAGTACTAGTTCAGTTTTGTGGCGGTTTACACCCAGACCACACCGAACTGCCCATCTAGTGAGCTTATTTAGAGCGTTTTGTAAGAGTTCCTTCAGAGTATTTACGGCCAAAGCAACATCATCTGCATAAGCGATCGCCGTGCATCCCTCGCCTTCCATGATTATCAATAGTTTATTGACCACCAAATTCCACAGAAGCGGAGATAGAACACCTCCTTGCGGAGTGCCTCTACTACCAGATCTTCTGATAGACGTCCCACCCAGCTTGGAGTTGATAATCCGACCATTGAGCAGTAGATTGATCAATTCGCGGATTGAGCTGTCGACTTTCAGATCTGATAGTGCATCTGCTATCGCTGATGTATTGATGTTGTTGAAAGCGCCTTTTATATCCAGAAAGGCAACCATTGTGTACTCCTTGTGGAACAGGGAATATTCAATTTTGCGTACCAGTGAGTGCAATGCTGTCTCCACTGATTTGCCTTTGCAATACGCATGTTGGGCCGCTGACAGTAGCTTCTTATCAATACTGGTGCGTAAATTGATATCAATCAGTCGTTCCAATGTTTTTAAGAGGAATGATGATAGACTGATAGGTCTGAAATCTTTTGGATTTGAATGAGAGCATTTACCCGCTTTGGGTATGAATACAACTTTGACTTCTTTCCATATCTATGGAATGTAAAACAGGTTTAGACAACTTTGAAGAATCATCTTCAGCACCGGCATAATTATGTCCGATGACTTCTGCAACTCGGCAGGTATTATGCCGTCTGGTCCCGCGGATTTGTATGGTTTGAAGCTATGTAGTGCCCAGTGGAGTTTGCTCAGTGTGATCAAGTTTGAGGAGTTGATAATTTGTGGAAATGGTCTGCTGGAAACCATACTGTTAACAACTTGGGAACTGCCTGGGAAATGGGTGTCAAGCAGTAGTTTTAGCGAATCTTCGCTGGAAGTAGTCCAAGTTCCATCCGGTTTTTTAAGGTAACTGGGTGTAATTGGATTTGAAGAGAGAATTTTTCTTAGCCTAGATGCCTCAGAAACTTCTTCTATTTTACCACAGAAGGGCCTCCAAGAATTTCGTTTGGCTTTCCTTAATTCTTTTTTGTATGTGTTTAGGGATGCCTTGTACAAGTCCCAATCTAGCGCGTCTCTCGTACTTTTGGCATTATTGAAGAGTTTCCTACAATTACTTCTTAAAGGGCCTGGTGTAAGTTAATCTGGACTAACTGCAGCATTGGTGCTACAATTAGGCAGAGAAGCCTTCACCACGGTGGTATTCAGGGTTTCCGAGTCCGAGGACGATTCCAAAAACTCGTCTTCACTGAAAAGCAGTGGATGAATTTTACTGAAGCAGTCATCCGTCCAATCCAAAGAAGGGAACGTGACAGGCTCGGGTACGTCGACTGTAGGAGTGGGATCAGAAGGGTGGGGGGCAGTATGCCCAGATCTGATTCCTCATCTTTTTTATATACCTTGATGGTGATAGGGTCAAAGCCATAGTAGACGACACCGCCAGTCTTCGCCAAAGGAGCCAGAGATTCTTTATTTATGACGATGATTGCGCATCTATAAAGACCTTTTGGCTCATCCAGCTTAGCGACTTTCCAGTTGTGCGTCGGAAGATCGGGGTTGCTCGTTCTTAGGATCTCTAAGATCGTGTCCGTGTTGGAGGGTTCGGCTGGAATCCAAGTGCGAGTTCTAGGTCTGCTAGGGATATCATCCTTCGCAACAACCTCGAGTTTGGCACCTGGCCATACCTCTCTCAATTTGCCAATGGCAAGCTTATATAGGTCGTAAGACCTTTGATCAGCGCAAGCGATGAGCTTCACATGGCCCTGATGCCATCCACCATCGCTGCATCTAGGAGGAGGACCTGGATTCTCCTTCATGATTTGTATAAACACAAGAGGAAGTTTGGCTGGAATAAACTTCCATTTATCAGGAGCGATAGATCCGTCTGGGTCGCTTTTGTCGATGACCGCCAGCACTATTTTGTCCTTAAGGACATCGCTGTAGGACTTCGATATGGCGTTGGGTGGCCTGGAAGAGGTGCTGGTGTTGTGCACCTTGGCCCTTTTGGAATCCGACACGGATTCCTCCAACGATCGTTGTCGCTTTGACGTAGAGTCGCTGCTTGTCCCAGCTTCGCTGACGATCTTTTTGGCCCATTGAACGCGAGCATTTATCTTATCGGTGCTGTTGCACTCCAGAATATCTCCAAAGTGCTTCAGTACGCCTGTTTAGAGGGAGCAGCGCTGCGCTTTGCTCCCGAAGAGTCCTTAGAGGAATGTGGGAGGGTACTGGTACCTTTGGGCTCCATGCGGCTATTGGCAGTAGTCGGACCATGTAAAGCCACAGTCTTCTTACAGCTTAGACAGCTTAAGCGCCGTGCTACCGTCCGGTCTTAAAGGGGAACCGGTCTTGATTGTTGTTTGTTTTTTAGTGTCTTTTTTATATTAGTGTTCATGTTGTTCCCACGAGTAGCGGAGAAAGGAATGTCGGTCTGTGCAGAGATCCGCATTACACAGATAAGGCTAGCTAATCCGGAGGTCGCCAGGTATCCGAATACTCCGTTCACGACTGAACTATTTTTGGGATGGGTTCCCAGTCATTGACCTCTACTAGGCCCTTACACCACGACGAGGTGTGCAGTCACGTAAGGGTTTGCAAGGGTCTTCGTTGCAGGAATCACAAGCCCACCATACTTTTATTCCGTATTTCGCTGGCTTCGATGGTATGTATTGTGTAAATCGTGTGTTTCCTCTGTATGGGAATAGTTGTTCGTCAATTGTTATAACTTCTGTCGGGGTATAAGCAGTTTCCAAATGATGATTTAGCATTGTCCACATGTCCCGAATGGCAGCTGCTTTATCTGCACTTTGCCGTTCGACACGAGTCCTTTGATCGTCAAATCTTATAAACCGATTTATAGCCCAAAATCGGTTTAGCGACATCGTTGCTCTGAATACGGGATTCATGTTGGTTTTCCACAACTCTTCTGTATGCAGCATATTAGCGTAATTTACACCAGCGGCTAGACAAACTATTTGCTTTGTCGGGTTATTTTCGTTGTATTTCATAATTTCCTGTTGAGCCCTTCTATTAGTTTCTCGTATGATGATATCCACCATATCTTCTGATATCATTGTCTTTTTTTTTTTTTTTTATAATTTACCCGCACTCAAGGGGTTATGAATACCCTTTTAATGTGTATACACAGTGCGGGCGTTGAAGGAAGATAGAGAGAGAGAGAGGGAAAGAGATTGGTGTAGTGGTTTGAAACTCAGGTGTATTAGGTTTCACACATTAGCTCCAGGGGTGGGTGTCCAGATAACTGGAGAGGTTGTTTGATGTCATTTATTTGTTTTGTCTTTGCTTCTGATTCACAGTATTTTTTCCCGGTCAACCTGATGTCATAAGCATATCAATCATCAACAGAGCGAACAATTTCTCCAGCCATATGACAAACTGCCAGTGTTATGCCTTCGCAGTAGTGTTGTCATAAGCTTTCGCAATTGTTCGGACTGCCTCTTATCATATAATGCTTGCTGACATCAGGGATTGAACTGTGCACCATCAGCTCGACAAACGATGACTCTACCACTACACCATTGCCACCCCATTGTCTTGAAGATACCAAGATGACTACGAAGCATTCCTCGTCTTGCGCAGCCACCGACTTCTCGAATGACATTGTGCGCTCTTAGAAGACCTGTTGCTGGGGGTTGTTGGTACCATTTTATTCCATCACGGGCCAAATAGTATTCCTCGGAGAATTGTCCTTCTTGCGCTTGGCGAACTCGATCGTTTTCTGCTTGTAACTCTTCCAGCATCTCGTCATCATCAGAATCTTCTATATCCAATATTCCCCCTACTACCAAGTCTGTCTCCGCATCAGAATTATCTCCATCGGGAACATAGTCCTCATCGCCATCGTCACTAAATCTTCTACTTCAGAGCCAGTCTCTCGTACTTCTTCGACAAGCCTGTTAACGTATTGCTCCCTTTCTTCTTCTCTCATGCGGCTCCAGTATAATGCGTTTATTTCGTCAGCCATAATAATTTACTTTCGTATAAGTATGTTGTTCCTAATTTGCTTCTAATTCGCTCAAGTAATGATTACTGATTGACAATAATGATGCCTTCACTATCATACATATGTACTATATACCCACAAGCTGAACAAAAATAACTAACGATTTACAATCAAATACGAAATGTTCAAGTGACCCAATGGCCTGCATACGTCATAAACATAAGTAATTAGTGGAAAACTCCATGCAGTTGCATATTTTTGCAAAATACCGTAATAAATTATTTTGTTTAAATATATAATGCACTAAACAAAACTAATAATTACTTGACGGACTTAGGTAAAAAGAGTTTTTTTTTCGGATGAAATGTTAAGTAAATACTTTGTAGCAAGGTCTGGCCAGACCTATACCATGGATTCTAGGGGTTGTTAAAGAAAACTTTTTTTTCTCACCCACATAGATTCACAATTTATTGTCCACACTAAAGCATTAAAAATATGTACGCTGACAAAGTCAGGAAATTTGGTAAAAATAGCTACACAATCAATTAGGAAAAAATGGTTTCGAAAATGGAAAAAGTCTGTCCAGACCTACTCATTGACAGAAGGGTTAAAGCAATAGGAAATATCAACACCTTCTGGACAACCAAAGGCGAATCTATCACATCTCACAGCTTATGGCCAACTCTAGAGCCCCTAAATGGAGCAGTCTTCTTTGGAACAAAGCCAGACAGGTGCAACGGAGATGGAGGATGGTTTCCCCCTTCTTTTTACCCCTGTAGCTCCTGCAGAAGTCATATGAAAATAGGCCCAGCCTTTTTTAGCAGAGAGTCTCCCGTGAGGACACCAAATAGGTGGCTGATCTGTGATCGCTTCAGCATAACCAACCCTGCACTGCGTTTCTGATCCAGTTTAGGCCAGATCTGTCTAGTCATGTGACACGTCGAGTCATTTACTTATCTGTGGTTGGTCCTTCTGAAAGCGTCCAGCTTAAGTAGATACATATTTACAGGTTGCGAAGGGCATACCATTTAGGCGTAATCCTAAGAATCGCACCCTTTCTTGGGAGCTCGTCAGACTTATAGTTTCCCAGAATATCTCTGTGTCTAGGCACCCAGCACAGGTGAATGTTGAATTGCTTTGCTATCTCTCCGAAAGATGCACGATTCCAAAGACTTGATTGTTGCTTGACTATAAGTGATGATGCTAATATCATTGACAGATCATGCACAACATTTCCAGCACAAGGCTTCCTTGATCGCCAGGAAAACGCTACAGTCATCTGGAACGGAAAAATCTGGAGCGGAAAATATGCTCAGGTTGAGCTTTTCAGAGAGAAAACCACAACTTAGCCTGCTTTTGGACTTAGAGGCGTCTGTGTAGAAGTGATAAAGATACTCTCTGGTCATTTGTTTCTGAGGAAGCAGGCACTGAGATAACGTCTATCGAATACGGATGTATACCGGTACTGCAGTGGCTTACACGTCTCAGAGGACACAACACATCTGCTCTGTAAAAGCAATGCTTTGCCTGGAACAGACTAAAACACTTTGGAAGATAGTTTTTGACCCAAAATAATGATTTATTTAAATTCTGTAAGTACAAGGATCAAATAATTTAAATTTCTTGTCGAGAAGGTTTCCAATGATCTCGATTGGCCCAGTATGGTGACTTCATAATTATACTCAAACTAAATTGTCACTTTTGGACATTTGTCACGCATTCGTGAGAGGTGGGACCGTGAAAAAACTTCTTGGTGTTTTAAGGGATTCTATTTCGGACGTACGGCTCAGTAATCCTCAGAGAACCGGCCCCCAATTAGCTTGTTTTTCCAATCCTGACTCTTGATTTCATTCCTCTCTTGCAACAAGGAAGTCTCAGTCGTACACATACTCACAGTAAAATTTATTCTGAATTCCTTTGAATTCCGAGATGACAGAACTAATTTATGACCACATATAAGGGTGGTCAAAAGTTACGAGAATTCTTGCAGCCACAATGCTTCTTTAAACATCACTATTCGTGGAGTCCGTCGCACCTTTTAATAACCATGTACCTTTCGTGTACGCAAATGTCTTGTTTTTTCCTCATCCAACCGACCCAAACAACACCAATAACCGCAAACAGAATTCTTTCTTAGACTTCCTGGATGCCTTTGAATACCGCCAACCACACATTGAATACCCTCATGGAATTTTAACCAGCTCCAATACCAGGAAACATCGTGTTTTATTAGTACACATGTGCTCGTACATAGCATAGAAATCGACCATTTCATAAGAATGACACTCTATAAAAATGTACGACTCACTCACTTACCCCAGCTACTCGTAGAACAAGAATCGTGCTGCCAGGATCCCTTTTCTTCTCGATAATAATTGTCTGTGTGCATTTGCATAGAATGCCAATCAATTAGGCGTCATCGATAAATGCATAGCCACGAAACGCAAAAAAAAAAAAAGCAAAAAAGGAGAAACAATATAAAACGTTACAATCTGGCAACCCGACCGGGACCGCCTGCATATGTCCTACAACCATAGTAACTGCTTCTCGAACATTGCTCCCAGTCGTTGCTCTGTGTTGCCAATATTTAGATGTCTATGATTGTTCCGTGCTTGTCTCAGCCACAAATCCGTAAGTCACCAATGCACTTATGTGGCAAGACAGGTGGGCGGACGGGTACACTCCGCTTAGCTATGAATACAAGTACCATACACGGACAACGGACTGAACTGAGTTTTGTTATTAAATGCTTACATGCGGCAGACAAGCAAGCTATTTGTTGTTGACTGGAATTGTAAATAAGATGTGGGACCGACCGACAACAAGTAATGTTTTAATGTCAAATGTGACATAAATGTTAACACTTTTGGCGCTTGGACGTTTTGTCGTTGGGATGTGTGTGTTGTTTTTTTTTTCAGCGTCAGACGTGAGAACGGTTCTTGAACCCTTTGAATGCACTATGGCACACGCTCCTACACCATGAGTTCTTAAGCGCGGGAGTAAACATGTGTGTGATAAAAATAAATCGCGGTGGTAATGAATTTCCCAAATGACTTGCCGTCGTAGTGATATCGTTTATCTGGAAAAGTACTCAATCGATGAGTATTTTTGGACAGCGGTAATAAAGTGAAGTGTTTGTTTGTTGGAAATTCCGTAAAGGCACGCAGGCACACTTCCGTTTTTCGTGATTTTAAATCAGTGAGCTTTTGGTCTAATTCGGGGCTGTTTATAGATATTTTTTTGGTTTGGAATCAGTGGCATATAGGTACTAACCTTAAAAAAATTGATGAATTGACATCTAGAAACATATCCTTTCCTGATCATTGCTGTATTAACTTGAAATTTCACTTAATCCAAAGTAAGGTTGGATGAATTTATCAGCATTGTCGTTTTAAACCAAACGCATTCGCTTCCTGATATTGAGCGGATGGTCGTGGTGGATGGTCTAACAGAACCAATAAAAAAGCCCTGTGCATTGCCTTCCCAATCAGCAGCCACGAGAGTGAAGGTAAGTCTCTGTTGTGGAATTCTGAATTCTGTTGCTGGTAACAACACTATATGTGTTGTGTATACAAGAGACCCATTTCATTGGGATCTCTACAAGAACCCACTTACTTAGGTGGAGCTACAGTTCGAAGTGAATCTCGAAGTGACTTGTGCGTCCCAACTTAGTCGTAGTCGTACTCTAGAGCTTTGCTCCTCCGGGTTAAATTTGAAGACTCTGCGGGCCAGAGCATTGGTGTTCATTCGTTCTACATGTCCTAGCTATATTAGGCGACTTATGTTAAACAGATCGTAAAGCTCGTCGTTGAATCTTCTCTTTCAAAGGCCCTCAACGCAAATGAAGATTTAAAGATTTTTTTTTCGAAGTGTTGGGGTATGTCTTCATCGGCTTTCCACAGAGTCTATGCTTTAGCAGAATAAAGCAGGATAGGGATAATTAAACTCTTGACAATGCCGTCGGCATACACTAGTAGTTGCACTGACTTTTGAAAGATTATGCCTCC
Source organism: Blera fallax (assembly GCA_946965025.1). Lineage (NCBI taxonomy): Eukaryota > Metazoa > Arthropoda > Insecta > Diptera > Syrphidae > Blera > Blera fallax. Next base: position 21,005,122 of record OX337248.1, on the reverse strand, counting down.
GGCGTTGGCTTTTGAGTGGTACAAAATTCGCTCGAGTATGATATTATTTATTACTATAATTAAGTATGACAAATCCAACTAAGAGCCCACCCTAAAGTTCCAAATATATCGAAGTAGCTTTTATAAGCAAAACACTAAGTACTTTGCGTGGTGTGAAATTGGGATAACTCTTCGGCTGCTACTTGGGTCTATGAGTAGAGTCCAAGTACACGCTTGGAACTTTGGGTAACTTGTACATAGAAAGACTTAAACTAGTAGTAACTGGGTACCACAGCGAGGAATTAAGACCACGAACTTGGTTGCTGCCCTACTAGCCCTCATGGTATGAGTAATTACTAGTTCTCCGATTACAGATCTTCTCAGTGTAGGGCTGTCTTCACTTCAGGTTTGCCGTTTTTGTGCCGTTTTATCCATTTCCTAATTCATTTAAAAACTGCAGATGCTAGTATGCCATATTCCATTAAAGATTTTTCTTCAAAAGCGTTATCAGTTTTGTGGATAGACAATCGTATCCTCCCGTTTTAGAATATTTCAACATACTTACATATGTTTGACTTTAAGGGCGCCGTTTATCCGGTTACTCTTGTAGAGGGCTGTGATACAAATACTTCACGAGCTTATCCATGATAGCTACGTAGCTCCAGAAATAATTTTATCATGCACCCCATAAGACAAAATGTGACCAACCTTCATAAATCCTCTTTTTGGTTTGAATGCCAGATGTCACTTAACATTTCCTATTTAATCTGACTTCTATCCTTTCGGCATTGTCTTGGGAATTCCAAAAAATATTGTGTTTCCTTGAGTGCAGTAATTTCAAATCAAATAAATAAATGAAATCATGATGTCATTAATTAAAACCAACTGCGGAACAATATCTCAATCGTTCTTAACTGAAAAAAAGTGGAACATCACTCATAGCTCGTTTCCATGTTCGAATTCTAATTGAACCGCAGCGCTAATGATTAATTAAATTGAACATTCTTCCTCTTTAGAGAACGTAGAGAATAACATATTGAACTGGCGGCATATGAAAACAATTTTAAACGCAAACACATACACCCACACCGAATCCTCTTATAATTCCGTAAAGATAATCTTCTATCTGCCCTCCGCTAATACGAGCTCGTCAATGAGTATGTTCTCTCTAAACGTTTCGCTATTTTTAATAAAAGTCGAAGTTAAAACTAAGGAAACCGCTTATCAGTGTATTTTTCGCATTATACTTGAACTAAATAGACCGAAACTGACATCAGCGCCAAATGAATAGGCCCAGAGATCTACTGGTACTATTCGCAGCAACAGCAAGCAATGCACTGATGTCATTTGCACAAACAATACATAGTATGTACAATCTATGAGTATATGCTTATAGTAGACTCAATTTTGTACCATTTGCCGGTAACATTTGACCGCAGATACGATTCGTATCTGTGTATCTGCTAGCGTTCGTTGTGCTAAATCCAAAGGCACAAATTGTACACCTAAACAATTTCAATCAGCGCTACTTAGGTTTAATCTAAAAAGTGAGTTGAATCTCATTTGAAAACCAAAAATAAAAATAAAAAAGTGGCAGATACAAATGATAGGGGAACATATGGCTGCTGACGGTGATGAGCATATCCATTCAGTGGTGGTGGTTATCATTTGGAACCATTAGGGTGTATAATTTATAATTTTTTTTTTTGAGTCGTTACTCACGGAATTATGAATGATGCGTGTTGTATTGTTCATTCTTTTTTAGTGGTAAATGTTAGCACCGGATTAAGTACATTTAGGTATGGAGAGACTGCGGTAGGGTTTGTAGATACTCTAAGGTGTCGAACTGTATTTTTATGGTTTCCTGTTTTTGACATTGAAAATCTATAAATGGAATACCAAAGAATTGTAGCGAATGCCGATTAAGCGGATTTTTTTTATTCGAAATGATGAGTTTGATGGGTGCTGTACTATGATTTGAATATTTAATGGAGCGGATAAGCTTATCTTTATCTTTTTATCCTGGCTTTTTCCAAAGAGGTTTACGTCGAATTGTATTGGAGTCTGAAGAGGGTGATGCATAATTTTTTAAAAGCTGATGGCATAATAATTTTTGCTTATTTTTAATTACCACAGGGTTTACTCTTTGTGACATGCGTTTTTTTTACGTGAAATATGCGAATTGAATAACAATAAGTTTGTGCTCAGTTTCCAGTTGTCCTGCAGAGATTCGATAGCTACGGTGGGCTTGGTTTCCTGCGAAATCTAGGAGTAAGTTATGTGTATGTAATAGGTAATATAGGCTTGGTAATTGCGTACTGAACATCAAGATCATAAAGGTCATGTCCCGAATTCGAAATGTGCCACTGTAGATTGGGAGGTATAAAAAAGTGGTCGGTCTGTTAGAAATAATTTACGTGTTTTCTGAGCGATGGTCTTGCAAAATTTGTTAAGTAGCCGTGAACACAGTTTTTTGCGAGACCTAATCAATTCCATTGTAGGAGAACTTTCCACAAACCTAAATCATCCTGCCAGGTTGTTGCCGTTTTCATATCGTTTCTCCAATGCATCCTTTGCCGTCAAAGTACTTAGAAATACCGAAGGCATGAATTTCTTTATCGAGCGAAAATCGCTTGATCTTTAGCTCACTTTTCAGAATCGAGACAGAAAATAGTCGATTTGGTGTGGTGATTGGACGGATTTCACAATCTTTCCGTTCGCCTAGACCAATATACCTTATGAACCAGTTTGTTGTCATGCAAAAATTGTACACCACATCGAATGTGTTCATATCTTTTTTCTGAGTTTACGTAGAAGGACTTTCTTTAGAATGGAATCAGAAAAAAAAGTCAAGGAAGTGCAAACGATCAAAGCAACAAGCCGATCATTAGCTAACTGCCTCCTGTTGTTGACTCTAAGTTGGGTGAGATTGCTTTCTACTTGAACTTGTCACTTAAGGCAAGGTCCTCGTTGTCTTTCCGGGTTGTATTCTAAGAGAGAGTTAATAACTATTCGCTTTACTAGTACGAGTCATTTCAAATATCCAAAAGAAGTTGTTCGACTATGTTGTTATAAGTATGTAGCTATATAGTTTTGTTGTTGAATCTTTTCCCAAAATCTCGCCGAATATCTTGCAAAAAATTATTCTCTTGAAACGATTTCTTCATTCACCTTCGATAGAGTCCATGTACTATAGAACAGGACTGTGATGATTAGAGTCGCAGTTGTATTTCGGGATAGGGTCTTGTGATTGCAGTCTTTCGACAATGTGTTTTCTTACAGTTATTCTTTGTTATGGCACTTGGGGCATCCGCATTCGTATTTTGACTGCGTCGGGGTAGGATCCAATTCGATGTTGTCCCTCGGGCGTCCAGAGTACAGGACACGTACATTTCGTCGATCGCGATATGAACAATCTGGTGGATTATGTTATGATTAAAGGACAGCCATATCGTAAATATTGAAATGAGAAAACTATTTGCCATACGGCAAAGCTAATTAGTCTAAGTCTAAGGACGTTGGCGGATGTGGTGTCGGTAGGGTATGGTTACCAATTATCCTACCAAAGAGGTTTTTCTTTCCTCTTTGGCCTTTTAACGTCATACTGTTTCTCTGTGGTGGCATGAGCGCATATTAGGCTGGTGTTAACTCTGATTCGGATTGTCATCAGATGTATAGTCACGTGTCGGAACTGCTACATCTGCTCTCTATAGATGAGTTTGTCCGCTTCCGAGCTATGTATATGGTTTGCTATCGCGAATGTCCTCTCCTCCTGCGGATAGACCTCTTTTCGTAGATTGGTCACAATGAACTTTTTTTTAGCGAATGCTTCCAATCGACACCAGCGTATGTTAGCTTTCTCGAGAGATTCTAATTCAGTTTTCATTTGCAATGTATTAAGCGGTATACTAGCCTCATCTAAAGCGTGTGAAGGGTGTATATCTTTCTGGTTACTCCATCCGTTTTTTGGTTTCGAGAGACGTCTACATTCACCGGCGGCCAATATAGGGTCACCTTTTTGGCTGTTGATATCTCGTTCAGTTTTATTTTACATAATTTTACGAGGTTGGATCTTATCGAAGTTGATTGCAGCGCTTTCATGGGCCGGCTTGGCTGACAACATACTCGTAGATGCTGATAATTTTCCCTGAAATTTTTTTCTCGATAACCACAGATGGTTTTATTGCAGTAACCTGGACTTGGAAGACACTGTAACCATGCTTTAATCTAAAAGAGCGCTTTGCATGGCGAGTCTTACAGTACACGTCAGCTCCTGTACCGGAGAGAGGTATGATGTAGTCCATTTCCGTCCGGAGTTTCGGATTCTGATGTTCATTTAGTCCCAACATATAGTCATCGTTAGTTCGCCATGAAGGGTGATAGCTATCCAGTGAGCACCACGACGAGTTGATGATTCGGATTTTCATTGCACCTCCTGTAGAGGGTTTTACTTGCCATCTTAGAAACAGCGGCAAGAGTGAATCTTCGTTTGATCGCTACACTGGTTACAATTTCGCAATCAACTGCTAAACCTAGCTAGACAAAATTTTTATTTTCCTCCAATTATGTTTATGCTGAATTAACAGAAGCTAACAAGCTTCTACCGAGTGTTTATTCTGCGAAATATAGGAAGGCTGCCTCGATAGTTCTCATTTCCCTCTTCAACTTTCTAAACGACGGCTGTTCGCCAGCTGGTTATCAGTTGGGAACAAATAGTCCTTGTGTGTAAGGCATCTAACTTTGCTTATTATTCGCATACTGCTTGACTGCAATGATCTTGTCTTGTTTTTATAAACTCAATGCGCCGTAACAAAACGAAGGACCTTTAGTGGCAATAACATTTGAAAAGGTACGATTATGATTTTCCTTGTTTTGATTAGTATTCAAATCTCCAATTTAACAACTTGTTGTGTGTTAAATTCTTCTTAGCAGTTTTGCAATGTTTTGCAAATAAATTACATATTTATATAAGCAGATGTCCTAGAAGGATAACAAAAGTTTATGGCAATGGGATCTCAGCTGCTAGTACCGAACAAAATTTTCACAAAGTCAGCCAATTTAACTTTGCAGATTTTACTACCAGCATCACATCACCAGATATGTAACTAGCAAGAGAAGAAGGATGGCCCAATGGAACATATTTAATAACTCATCAACAGGTTTTAGTGCCATTAGAACCATTGCTAAGGGAATATCGTACGCTGTAAAAATATCTCTTTTCATTGTGCACTCAAACGCAAGGTCGTCTGTGACAGCCCATTATCAAGCTACCAGTTCTGAGTTCATCCGTCGTTAATGGGAATATCCAACAAGTTGCGTTATAAACATTTAGAACCCTTAAATCACGCACGCAACACCTTGACATTCATTTAAATGGAACATAAACCATTTTTTCCACGTTATCCAAATGGCTACTCAATTATGTTATTTTATTTATTCACTTTTTGTCACTTCCTGGATTCAGTTAGTTACATATCATGCTCTGTTTACTACAAATTAAAACACACCATCAACATTCCAATGCTTGAACTAATTTACAAGTCACGAGCTAGCTACTCATGCGAATTAATTATTCTGTATGTCGACTGCACAATGTTTTCTAAGTGATAATCTCATCGCGTGTTGGTCTGACACGCCCAATCAGCATTATGGTCGGTTAAATATAAAAGAAAATACTCTGCAAACGGGAAGTAACATTTTATTGTGCAAAATGCCATTCATTCGCATCGGAGATATCGATATTGTACCCATGCAGCGACAAACCTAACCAACAGGCAGGCTGATGGTACGGATATACTCGGAAGAAGTAAAATATCTCTGCAATCAGAGGAATGGTTTAAATGAGAATCGCACACAATACCCGCAGCAGCACAGGATCTCAGTTTTAGATAACAATGCACTCACAGAGATTGGAGTGGAAACAGCTGCTGCTGATCAGTGGGTTAAGAATCAGGGGAAATACCTCATGCCCATTCATCAAACGCGTACGAAGCATCCGGTGTGAAATGGAATAGATGCTGCTCATTTCACTTAGACCTGGACAATCAAATGGCTGTTGTTTGGGTTAGGACTCGAAATTTAACCGGTATTTTCTTGATGGACTAGATGTTTCCAGGCGAACTCTATTTTATACGAATACGTACATACATATTATTACTAAAAGATGGGAAAACCCCTTTGCATCTCCAATTTTATGAACGTCGGATCGATTAGAACAAAGAGCCAACAACTTTTTAATGACACCAGTGAACACCTATTGATCAGATGATTCATGGAAGCCCAATCAGTGTGTAAGAGTTTAAAGCTCAATACTGCAATAAGTGAGTCATCCATTAATGCGAAGTCATTGTATTCGTTTTTCTTAAAATATCTGCACGATGTTACATTCGAGAAGGAATTTCTACGACATTCTACACAATAGATTGAAGTGTCGCTATTTTCATGGACCCTCAAATACTACCTGAGGTACTTTTATAATTACGAATGTACACATATAAAAATAGTGACGGAACAGGTTATTTTTTCTACGTTGGGAAGTGTAGTTCCTGAACAAATGAACAAATTCTTTTGCATTCCCCGTCGAACCAAGGTTTCGAATTTTGCTCTTGCTTCCCTATGCTGTTCACAGAACCAAGATAGGACGATTATATGAGGTCTAGTCTTTGTTATTTTATCGACATCTAGTTTTTGGTACGGTATGTGTTACCTGTCTAAATTTTCTCTATATATCGCACCATAGACCTTGCTCTAAACTAATTTAGGAACTATTCTAATATTTCTAGTACGCTTCTAGTAGTGCTTCTAATGTACACTGTAAGATCTTTTGTGCTGGTGCATACAATTTTAATCAGAATCTATAAATTAAACAAAACAAAACCTAATTGAAGCTACAAGATCATCATTTGCGTCGTTCGTTCGTAGATTTGGCTCTGGATCTGTTGCTAGCCTACCTACTTTTTTAACTAAAAGTCGTGCTCAGTGAAGATGCTCCTTTATGGCTTTATTCCAGAATTTCTGAGTTTAGAGTCAGTACAATACTGAAGATATTCTTGAAACTCCATTACATCCAGAAAAATTAACAGTTTGGTGTGTTTTACACGCATCAGCCTTTCAAAAAATGGGGCAGAGCTCACGTTACGGTGAATGGAGATCGTTACCGGACCATAATTCATGAAAATGTCTTTTAAAATGTGGATGGCATTGATTAGGACGAGATTATGTGCCATACAGCAACTCAATCCATCGATTTATTAAAATCACAATTAGCGAGAAGGTAATTTCGTGAAATGAACCTGTCAATTGTTCTTTGAGATCATGCGATTTGACAACACTCGACTATTTTCTTTGGGGTTACCTGAAGGCGTTGTTTCATGCGATTAAACCAGCCGCTTTTAACCACTTGGAAGCCAATATTGTGATTGTTATTTACGATGTACACGCCGATTTACTTCAAAAAGTGGTCAAAATTAGACTGACAGGATGAGCCTTGTAAAACGTAGTCGAGGTGGTCATATGACCGAAATTGTATTCAAACATTACATGCCAACAATTTTTTAAATAAAATTAAATGAAAACATGGTCATTTGATTTTTCAGTGTTACAATTCAATTTGTAGTTGTCTCTTCAATTTTTTCACAGACCGTGTTTTAGAAACACTAAAAATCACTCATGCATGATAGTTATTGCCCTTGTGACCTTGCTTGATATAAGCATCCTCTGTTAAGCGTAATTTTTTATAGTATTGCACACGTTGCGAAGGTGGAAAGAATAATGGACTTCAACCTCAGTGTAAAAAATAATTGAAAAATAATTACATGATTGCAGTTCTATCCCATGTGCTTGAACTTTTTTTTTAACACATTGTTACCGAGCTAATAACCAGACTATAAAGTACGCATTCAGCCACGAACGTGGCTATCGTGTTGGATTTTAAGTTCATTGCATTCCTGATCAACAGCAAGAAAGTCACATGTAAGGTCGGTTTTAGAATGAAAGGCGATAACAAATTGAAGGCCTCAAAAATTACTTAAAACAGAGCAGTCTACCTAAGGTTTAAGTAACAAGTGAAATGTTTTGAATCAAAATGCATTCGCAGAACGATTTAGGAAAGAGAGTTCGAAACTCGGGTGCTATAGACCTTGTCGTTTTCTTATTTTGTAATTATACATCACCAATTCTTATGATCCACAGTATAATACCGAAATGAGAATTTCACTATAATCCGGAAATGTAATTAAACCATGCAACCGTAACGGCAACAAAATTATTGTTGCTTAGACCCCACAGTTAACTGAACGAGCACCCAACACTTAAAATAATGAAGTGGACTACTTTACCTACATAATGGGTTTCTTGAACTCATTGACAAATTTTCCTATTTTTATCAGCAGCCCCTCTCTCTCTTAGGAAGACCTCAATCTTATTTTTTTTTTAACAAATTAGTTTAAGCAATTTTGTACGGTCAATTTAGCCTTGGGCTAGCCCTTGAAGTTCTCCAATGGCATTTGAATGATTCATCTGGAATCACAAGCACTTCAAAATCGATTAATTGATCCAAGTTTTAATCTTTATCTGTTGTAATGTACAAATGGGGTGAACATGCATATGTTTGTCGAATTATCTACGCAAAGTGAAACGCAATAAGAGGAGGGATGTTCCGATTGGGTTTATAAATAGATTTTTAATTACCCACTATTGTAGGCCACATGTACATACATATGTGATAGATGCAATAAAGCATGTGTGATAAGTGAAGCGGGCATTCTCATCCAATAGATGGATGGATGGAATGATCCAAAGGGGGACGTTTTTTCCAAATTTATCTCTTTGTGGATGGATTTAACAATTATGATAAAAGTGGCAATCTTAAGATTATTAAGCTGAAATTTACGTTCGTTTCGTTTCGAAAGCGCATCTGGCTTTTCGGCATGAAACTTGTCTTCTTGTTTATGGGAGTTAATTCTGAACTATAGCCTTTACTAATAGAATAGAAGATGTATGGTATGGCAGGCTAACATCTTTTCATTTTTTTCTTTTTTTCACATGATGTCGGCACTCCTTGATGGTGTATTGTGCTTTGATGGTGGCAGGAGAAAGTCTAAGGAATTTGTCCCAAAGCCTGAAAATCATTTATATCGCAGAGAATGAGATATGTACATAAGTATCTTTGAACATCTGCACTTCAATAATACAAAGAAGAGGCGTGGCAAAGCCGCATCATCACCTTCTCCTGATAGTGAACTAATGATGAGTGTATATTGAGTGTGGATATGTTTTCGTAGCTGAAAATTTGGACCTTCAGCGAGTAAAGGTAGCATCGGACAAGATGCATCTCTTGCTGACTTGATCATCTTCAAACGCTTCTCAGAAGTGTAGGAAGAGTAGCCCACGAAATGGACGGCAGCGGAAGAGTTCAACAACGAAGTCACCATACGGGTTTAGACATGACCCTTATGACATGAGTTTAGACTGATAAGGAGTTGATAGCAGATGAACTCTTAGTGGGCTAACAGCGCTTGCATCTTCCGTGTGCTAAGGGCTCGAAGTATAGAGGTGGCCCTCCAGATTGAAGGTTGTGTGTAGGGGTAATTACCCTACCACGAATATACCTATACATAGTTGCGAAGCAAAGACAAGCCTCGGAGACAGACTAATTTACCGCAGATGGCCTTTCTGATCTGCACGTGGAATGTTCGGATCCTTAACAAAGTCGCGTGCAGCCTAACAACTAGTAGGGATTTTATGTTGCTATAAGGCAGGTATAGCCGCTTTATAATATCATGTGGGTTCGAAGTTCCTCAAAAGGGGGTGTCCGCTTGTTGACACTTCAAACCCTGGTGTCAGCAAGCATTATTTGATAAGAAGCAGTCCGATCAATTGCGAAAGCTTATGACAACACTACTGCGAAGGCATAACACTGGCAGTAGGTTTGTCATGGCTGGAAAAATTGTTCGCTCTGTTGATGATTGATATGCCTATGACACCAGGTGTACTGGGAAAAAAACACTGAATCAGAATCAAAAGCAAAAATAGATGACAGCAATTAAATCTCCTCAGTTATTCTGGACACCACCCCTGGAGCTAATGTAAAGCCTAATACAGCTGAGTTTCAAACCACTACACCAATCTCTTTCTCTCTCTCTATCTATCTTTCCAACGCCCGCACCATGTGAAAACATGTAAAAGGGTATTACCCCTTGAGTGCGTGCAAATATTATAAAAAAAAGGTCGCATAAAGCTTTATCGCTCATTTTAGGTTTCTCCGACAATTTTCTCATTGGTTTAAGCTTAAGGTGGATATACTGTTGCCACTGTTGGTGGTCTTTAGGCGGTACATAACGAGTGACATGTAGTGCAGACTGTAACATATGAAGGTCTTGCAAAATGTACCGTAGAGGACACCGTGGCGCATCGTCTTTTTGATAAACTTTTACGAACAGTGTTCCAATAAAGCGGCCTGACACCGCATTGCCTTTTCATCTGTCGTCACACAACGGCACTATTTTCTGCGGAATTGTTGCTTCGTCAGTACAACGGACGAAATTATTTTGGATTTAAAGTCAAATAATGGCCGTAGGAGCTTCATATAAGGAGTGTGTAGGTCCATAATTAATAATCAGCTACTCTAGTTCACATTTGTCACAAACTTTATAAAAGTTAAGACCGATTCACCCATCGTCTCCTACTTGTGGAAACAGAAACAGACTATGTAGTTCTATACATGATTTCAATATGATATTCCTATCGTATTAGTAAGCCATGAGAAGTGAGGGTCAAAAAGCGTAGACAAAGATCAAGGGACTTCGTTCTACTCTGCTGCCTCGAAAATGGATGTATGAAGGTACGGGAACAGGGTTTTACTCGGAAACGAAAAGGCGGTTTTGACAAAGACGGGATCGGCAATGGACCTTAGTGAAACCGACACATCCATTCTGCTACCGATTGGCAAATTGAACAGTATAATAGATGGCATAATAGAGAGAGAGGCCAATTCATTGTGGATATACAGGGTGAACTGTGCTACCGCTCGTACGTTATGGGCGAAACTAAACAAAACCAAAAGAAAGAGCCGTCTGGCATTGGATTGATCCTCTATCCGCATGTTAACTGCGGTAATCACAGGACACTGCGCCACTGAATTCATACATATGTACTTCGCAAATGAAAAGCAGAGTCCAAGAATTTATGCAGACCTGAGATGGTGAAGAAGAAGTGGAGTCAATCCAACATCTGCTATGCCACTGCACCGCCCTACGAAAACGACGCTTATATACGTACCAAGATCCATGTTCTTCGCAATCATGGCAGAGGTAACAGGAGCTTTAATATCGGATCTGCTTTACTTCATTAAAAGTACCAAATTGTTAGCAAGTCTGTCATTAACAAGATAGGTTTAGTTTGGTTCCCTATAGAAAAGGGGATTGAAAAATGGTCCATTGGGTCTCCGAGTGAGCATAATGAGACTTATTTGTCACACACCTTTTATAACCTAACCTAACCTAAGGCCAATTCACAATAAGGACAATATTTAAGCCCACCATATAGCTAGCCATTTTCAAAGCTTTGAAAGCTCCATTTAATTATGACTTAGCTTGAATTCAAAGACAAAAATTAACGCAGAATCATCAATTTAACGCTTTCCGTTTCCTTCGAACAAACAAGTTTTATGAAAATTAACAAAGTTAAGAGTGAAACAGTAAACAAAAACAAACCATTCCTAAGATAAAATTAGCAAATCCCAACGATAAAGATAGAACATGTCTTATATTTAAAGAAAACCCCTTTCGTAACACATACTCATAAAAAAAACTAAACAATTTCCAATTGATTTCGCAACTTTCTGCTCAATTAATTTACATAGCACAGCCAAGTAGCTATTCAGCTCTGACACCATCGAATACCCCATATTCAGAGGCTACAATAGAAAACATTCAGCTAATTATCGCCGACGTTAATGTGCCAACCACGATATGAATAACAATCACATGCTTTAGCCTCAATCTGAGTAAATATTATTAAAATATTGTGTGCACTGCCTGTCACACAGCCAACTGTTTAAACTGTTTAAGCATTTCCTTGTCAATAAATTTATAAAAAAAAAATATTTCTTTAATTTCAGCGGGAAGACAAACGTAACGCAAAAATCATTCAAAACCCAACTAAAGATGGAAACCAAAAGACATTCAATCCCGCTTTCCAAAGAAATGTCAATCAGGCGGAAACTGCTTCCAACAATAATTATCCAGATGACAGTAAATTGCGCATCAAGTCTTCGTCAAAGCAAAAGCAGCGTTGCAAGAAAAATGTTAAAAATTCCAAAGATTCACACGCACAATACCAAAGCGGTGAAGAACAAAGCCCCAAATCCACGGGCAACGTGAAATTCTCAGCCGATACTATTGACCTTAATTCAAATGCATCGCCAGTTCATCGCGCCGACACAGAAGAAGAGGACACTACTTACAGTCAGTTAATATTTGAACGTAAGGTCAACAACAAACCCAATGAGCCGTCATCAGCAAATGTTTTGTCGCCAAATGGTGTTGTAAGCAGTGCGTCAATACCAAAAAGTGCAACGGCGTCCCACCTTGCACAGCGTGAAGATCCAAATACCGGCCATTATGACAGGTTACCCTTTGAGAAATCATCCAAGCAAAGTGTGCCCGGCGAGATTAGCTTTCAACACCCCAGTGCAAATCATGACGATCAACGAACAGCCGTACAAAGCCATGGTCAAGGCAGACTAACCCCAACATCAACAACAACAGGTGGTGGTGGTGGTATCCAAAGCGGCGACACTATTCCATTCATTGACGAAGAAGACGTTGTCGGCATCGTAGAAAAACATGGCACGCACCTTCGAATCAACGAGAGTGCCGACAACGACTATGCGACTACAACCCGCATAATTACTCTTCATCCGAAGAACATTGGTTCCAGTCAAACAATTCAGCGCGGCAATACCTTGCAGCGAACGCAACTCTCCAACACACTCAGCCACAAATCAGATGCGTCATCGTCATCGAGGCAACCCCGGGCCGGTGAAATTGTTGTTATCGATTCCAATGAGAATGTGGAATTTGTCCAACGTACGACGACAACCTCTCCGCCGAACCAACCTGGGCGTGTTGTTGGTATGCACAAGTTCTTCTCTTGGAATCCAGCGAAGGGGAAATTATGCCAAATTTGCCATGCGTCTGCGCTGAATGGTTCGAATACAGTGGTGAAATGCCGATGTTGTGACTTGGTGTGCCACCTTTGGTGTGTGCCTACGATGACGGTGAGTGGTTTTAGTATGAATTATATTTCGGTGCGAATGTTGGATATACTATTTAAGTTCTTTGTTTATTTAGTTTATTTTGCGCTTAGTTCATCATAATCATGATTAGATTTATATTTAAGAATGATGTGCGTAGATTTTGGCGCTATTTTCTGTGGAAAGTATCTTAAAATAAATGCGGCCTTTACGCAAGAGCGCGTGCGGATACTTTCGTCAACAAGTTGCGGTGCGCCTGTGAGTGAATTGGATTCGTCATCTACATACGTCTGTTATAAATAGCTGGCAAGGGCTAATAAAAATATTAGAAACACTCGGATAATATTTAGTAAATCTGGAATGTGTTTTTCAGATTTTTTCTTAAGTATGTATCTATGTATGCATGTATGTATGTAGGTCGGAATTCCATGTGTGCGTCGAAAGTACATATATCCACGCTTCTAGACATTTAGAGTATACCTATTATAACTGAGTCTTTTTATTACTATCGGGGAGTAGTTGGATGTGAAAGCAAGGAGTTACAGATACATACATATGACTGTCAGTATTGTTTATGCTGACACGATAATTCAAAGGTATTCAACCAATAGAAAACATAAACATTTTTGTTATATTTTTTCGCTCATTCCAGTGACCTACATTTTGAGCCATATCCGGAAGGCTTTTTTTCTTTTGATTGAGAAGCTTTTTCATGACAGATGCATATTCTCGGACAATTGTCAGATATTCGCGAGAGGTGGGACCGTGAAAAAGCTTTGTTTTGTTTTCTTGGATTCCAACCTCGAACTTCGCTTTCAATAGTCCAATGAACAAACCACTGAGGCACGGCTCCCACAAGGATAAGGCGACTGTCAATAAGTCGCAGTCTGGTTTCATGCAAAAGGAGGATGAGGTCTTTTAAAGTTACATACTACAAAGCCCGTACTATCTAAAACCACCAGTTGCATCTTTTTTGCGACATTGACGCTTACTTTCCAGGTGTTGCAACCATATAACATCACCGGTTCCACTTTAGAGCATTTGCAGCTTGGTTTTTAGCTGATTGCACTGTTACCCCATATTTTAGACAAAATACCAATGCAGCTTTAGCTTGAGAAAGTTTTGACTACCATCGTTTGGGCTGAATAGTTTATTCTATCAGACACCGGTATGTTGGACTTCCTCGCTGTTATAGAGTCTGTCTAAGAGTAGTTTATCCATGATCTTGTTTCTTATTTTCCTAATCACTGAAGCTCTCGCAGTTGATTTGTCTTGGATTTCCGAAGAGTCTCGTGGGTGAATCCACCACTGTTGCTTTGGTATGAAAAATTCTTTCAACAAAGACTGCTTTGCGGACTGAAAAGAGTACGTCTGGTCATGCCAACTCGCACCTATCCCGCTTCCGTTGTTTTTGTTTTTATACATCCTTAATCGTAAGACCTCCGTGATTGAGCAAATTATGTCATCTCTTCTTCAAGTGGAAAAATTTTTTACGTGCTTCCCTGTGTTCTTCATCGTCGTCTAAAGGGGTGTTCAAAGCTATTCTTCTCCGATGGTATCGTTAGAAGCTGCATATAACCAACTCTATGAATTACGCTTCTGTGCATATGTGACCAAAACAAAATGGTAAATTATAAAATTCATGCCCATCTGTAAACGCTGACATATTCAGTCAACCATTTTATTTTAATGATGTCTCATAGTACGATTATACCCGTACCATAGCCATATGGTCCCTATTAAAGCTTACGAAAACCAAACACAAATCCATGCTCAGGTCTTCATTTATTTCCCATGCCACATTCATAGATAATAAAAAATTGTGGTCATGCTTTTGAAAGTCTATCACTTTTCCTTGTATCATTTCCTTAGACTTTATAGGATAGTTGGTAATAAAAACATGCTTCGACAACAACAGCATCGGTAATATAATCTCTGGAGATGTAATGTACATATATACGAGCATACTTACATATTTAAAACCGAAAGGCAAAGGCAATACTTTGGTTTTAAAAGGAAAGCAAATAAACCTTAAAGACCGTCTTACCACGTCCTGGCCATGTGTCAGTTGTTTCAGTATCTCTTTGCCGATTTGCCTAATGGATATGATGAACATTAATAAAATAAAAGGCTTAGCATTGCATGCCTTATATATTGTGGTTAATGACTTAGAAATACTTACGACGTGCCTACATACATATCCAGAGAAATGCAGAAAAAGATCGGAATAGGGAATGCAAGACGATAAGTTTGTAATGGTGTCATGTACTCGTACATTTTTTTTTTTTAATTGTACCGCGTTGAGATTTACTACATGCGTCTGCCCACCGCTATTTGAACTTCAGTTAAGGTTGGGCTTTGTTATGTGATTTTAGTATTAAATTTAAATTAGAATGGATCATCCATTTAAGAGAAGAACGCAGGTATTAAGTACCAATAAACCAAATGGGCTTCTGGTTTGTGACGAGTCAATACAGTCCTGTTAGAGTTTTATAGCATCCGTAAAAATAAAACGAAACAGAAGAATTCCCGGAAGTCTTGTTAGTAGCGATGGAAGCATTCTTTGGCTTTATTTCGTTTTTACGATACCTGCAGAGATTTTTTTAGGTTTGTATTGTGCAAAAGTGGGAAGAAGGAGCGCTTATAGAGATGCATTGTCCATTAGGCAACCGTATTTGTAGTCGGTCTTATTGCACTGCCTAAGAATCTATGACAGTTTCCGGGAGCTTAAAGAATACCATGGCCATGAAGCAGTGTTAACCTAGCTCGATTCTCTCTAGTCATAATTTTCAAAAGACGAAACTGGGCCCGTACCCTGCAACAGTGTGGAATTTTTACCCACTAACCCCTTCTCATCCTTTTTCCCTGCGTTACCGCCTTTTTGGCATTTCCTCGCAGGGAGATTTTCTGACGTAGCTGTCATTCGAATGGAGTTGGACTCTTTTCTCTCACGTTCTTCTGCTCTGAATGTACTCATGATAACCTTTAGTACATTTTTAGCAACTGCATCCCAAGCCTCTACACTTTTAAGCATTTCACCAATAATGTTTCTTAGCGTTGGTGGCACGCGTAGTTTTTCCCTCAATGATTCTCTTTCTCCACCGAAAACCGGTCTTCTATCGCGTCTGTATTAATGAATGGGAGAACGATTTGCCATTTCATCAGCTATGCAGCTGTTCCGCGCTATCATTGCCAAGGGCGTCTATTCTGGGTGAATATTTTTTGGAGGAACTGGTAGATATTGCCGACTCGTATATCAATAATATTTTGATACTAGAAGTACCTTCATAGCCTTGGTCTTTGAACGATGGATAATACTCGTATATTATAAGCAATTGTACAGTCGAGAAGAATATCGATCCAGTGTTTCTAAGGTTTTTGGAAATAATGATTACATCTTTCAGGTCTAAGATTTTTTCGACACAGGTAAGACCTTTTTCTATTTTGGATATGGACTACTTTTCTCTCTGTTCCAAATCTGTTAATCCAAACAAAACTTAAATACCATAAGTGTTCATAATTTAATTTTTTCTTTTATGCGTCTCTTATTTTTGAGTAGATAGACTAAAAACTTCTGTTTTTTTTTTTTGTTTTTGGATAAAAACGCCATTCCATTCCTATTCCTATTCCACAAGCATAAATATTTTCATCAGTGACCCTCAGTTTGAGATTATATTGACCTGATTGTGAAGGAGGCAAGATGGTATTTTCTTTTCATGGACGCGCTAACCTAGCCTAAGGTGATTTTTCTAACTCAGGCGAAAGCTATAAACTCATAAAGTGATCGAATATTTCATCCTTTTCGAAGCACTAACGAACGGTCCATAGTTATTCATTCAAGTAACACAGCGAACTGATGGACGCCATCATTAATTATAAGGCATCGTGCTTTTAAATCAGTGGAACCAATAGAGTTGAGAACTACGTCCAATTTACTACCAAGTCGCAGATATAAGTCCAAATGCAAGGCCTAGAAATAGCATCATGCAGGTGTTGTTGTAAGATAGTGGTTTCGTTTCGCACTCTAGGTTTACTAGATGCTCTTTAACCGTCAGTTTTAAAAGAAGAGGGTATTGGACTAGAATCTTCACTAAAAGACTCCGCCATGTTTTGTGTTGATAATCCTGCTTGTGAGCAATGCATCCCATCAATAGGACAAGTTAAGCTTTTACACCAAGGCTTGAGAGTGCGATCGTTCCGGTGCAACATTGTTTTGGGCACTCTTAATAAGGTTCGCCACCATGGAAAACCGCTTAAAGATTTTACAATTGTGGCTACAAGTGAGTGGTATGCTGTGTTTTGAGAAAAAAAAGATGATAAGCTTCTTGGTCTAAGACAGCCATGACAGCTTTAACCCACCTCATGCATAAAGAGTGCTTTTACCTTTATCCACGCTGCATTAATGTGAAGTGAACTATGTATATCCGGACAACCTTTCAAGATAACATCCAAACAGGATACAGGTATTGTACCAGGTCTGCTGAATTTTAGCACACATTACACAGTGGCATACATTCAAGTGCTTAAACTGCTAACTTCAGCAAAAATTTACCCCGAAACACCACGAATAAGAACAGAATAGGTTAGGCTTTGTAAGGGTATATAATAGAGAATGATTCATCACGTTCATTCAGAGAACTAATCCCTAGTGAAGAATCCCCCTTTCGATACGGAACCAAACCAAACCAAACCTATCTTGTCAATGGCCGATTTGCAAACCATTTGGCAGTTTTTATGAAATGACACAGATCCGATATCCGAGCTTCTGTTAGCTCGGCAGTTTTTGCGAAGAACCTGAATCCTGATTCTGCATGATTCATTGGACTTTATTTTCCATTTGTGGAGCATGACTCCAATGCCGCAGTGTCCTGGGATTACTCCAGTTAAGATACGGATAAAGGATCTATCCAATGTTCGAAGACTTTTGTTTTGTTTAGTTTTGGCCATAACGTACAAGAGGTGGCATAGTCCTCCTCGGGATAGGCAGGACGAGCTCGTATCTTTCTCTACTATGCCGTCTATTATGCTATAAAATTCGGTAGTCGGTACCAGTATGGATTTGTTCGTTTCTTTGATGTCCATTGACGACCCCATTCTTTGCAAAGCATCCGCCTTTTCGTTCCCCTCCATATTGGTATGTCCGGGAACTCAGCAAAGTTTGACCGAATGGTGTCTGATAGTTATCAGTGCATCGCGACATAGAAAAGAACTCTTGCGATGGAATCAGACATTATTGAACACATTGTTGTCCTGCTAATAAGCAAATTCGCTTCAGTTTAAATTGTGCGAAATTATAATTGGACCTTGGAAGTCACTTGTGTATGCACACCACTCATTTTCGACTAATACCAGTCAGTATTTACTGAACAAACAATATTCCATTAGTCTATGTCAATACTTCTCTGAACAATAAAGTGTACAATTCAACTAGAAAAAAATGTATCGAAGCACCAGAAGACGAGGGCTAAGTTCACGGTCTGTTTTAAATCGCTGTACTGGGATCATTCATGAATAATTTATTTATTTTGAACTGAAAGCTTTGTTGACAATACGACGAGGGTTATTTGAAAGTAAGCGACTTGGCTAAGAAAATAAACTCAGAAGTTTACAAATTACTTTTTTTTTTCAACGTAGTCTCCTTAAGCTGAATGCACTTCTTACGTCTGCTGTTATGGCTTACACCAGTTTTAAAAAATATTTCCTGATGGCGCGTTAAGAAAAAGCGTTTACTGTATCTTCGGCCTCTTAAAAGGTAAGCTAGAAATCGTAATAGCATTCGCTGTGTCCCTAGATAACCTCTGCCACTATCTCATTCGCCGATATTTGAACTTTTGCTTTCTTCGGGGTGTATGACTCGACGTGTGACATATCTAGGCCGATGTGGCTTAAACTGGATAAGAAATAGTGTCCAAGTTGGTTATGCTAAAGCGTTCATAAATCAACCACGTAATCGGTGTCATCACTGGGCACTGTCTGATGGGCCAACATGCTGAAAGGCTGGGCCTCTTTTTAAATGACCTCTGCAGGTGTTGCAGGGATGAAGAGGTGCATCTCCTTTTGCACCTGCTTGGCTCTCTCCAAAAGAATAATATACTCTTCAGCCCTGTGATATGAAATCTGTTTACACTTCCACAGATGTTAGTGGTGTCAGAAGGGGTCACTATCTATGTGGACTATGTTTAGAAAGCGGATTCTAGACAGCGAGCTCGTATCACTGTTATCCTTCGTCTCAATTTAGAACTCCACAGAACGGCACATAAGTTCGCTTTGTGAGACCCAGATTGGTCAACCGATCAATGTATCTATCGCCAAATATTGAAAAAAAAAATGCAACGGACTGTCCTAGCTTCCTTCAACCATTCGTTATATTTTTCGCATTAATGAAGAGTCCTACGTTTAATGCCATCTCCGAAAGGCGTTATTGATAAGCTTTTCAAGAAACACATGGTGTTTTTCTTGGATTCTTACATCGAACCTACCCTTCAGTAGTTCAAAATACTTATCACTACTTATGTATACCGTTATAGTTGGCGAAGTTCAGAGGGAATTCATTTCTAAGAATCGGACAAATAATGCTATCCTTTCATTCATCCGGCATCGCTCTTTTCATATGCTCAACATCGACTGCGATTCTATTACTAGGATTCCTTGTTCGTTCTTTGGCATGTTCTTTTTATCCTTTGATAAAATTACCGATTATCATTCCCACTACAGCTTCTCTCTGTTTCTCCGATCCTTCTTCTTCCTTATTTTTCCTTCTTCAAACCCGATGTTCAACCCCTCTCTTCTGATCGTTAAGCTCATATGCAGAGCACAGTGCATCCAAATACTGCATTTGAACTTAACAATAAGAATATTCATCATACCGACAAGTGACTTGATTTATTTAATAATTAAATACCAACAAGGTAGTATTACAAGTCATTCAGGCACCCATATTCGCTCAAAGGAAAACATCACGTCTCTGTACTAAAATTCAATATTAAAGTGGTATCTAATTTAAAAAAAAAACAATTAAAACGTGATCTCCAAAGGCGACTGCTATCGCTGAAGTTCTACTCCCGCATCATCTTCTCCTTTTTAATTTCTATTTTCTCCCTTCATCTTTTTAACTACACCGACAGAATCACGAACGAAGCAATTATCGATTTTATTATTGAATCAATAAAATGCTACGTCTGCATCCAACTCGATGGCAAACGATCTCAATTTTAAGCGCGGCCGTTTTGTTTTCCTAATGTGGGTTCGCACTTTATGTCTGAGCTTTACATATACATATGCTCTTCTACTGACATAAATGTATAATTTTTTCAGCTTAAGCGAGCTAGAGGCTACCATCAGCCAGCAGTCTTAGCACGTCGTTAGCGATATACTATCGAATATGATATTTGAAGTTGACAGCGATGCTCTCTTCAATGCAAGCGACTTGGATCGTTGTATAAATTGACGATAGGTGATTATTCGAGAAATTGAGATGATTTTTGCATTCTCTTTCGATTCTCTTCATTCTCAGCTGGAAAAGAAAATAAATAGAGAAGAGAATGGTTGAACAATGATCCGTAGTCGTATGAGTAATGAAGAAATACATACATACGTGTGCACGGTTTTTTCCACATATTGTTCAGTACATACCCTATGACGATCGATTACTTTATCCTTAACTGCTCTCAGTGATATTGAGAAATGATGTAATCAATGACGAGTACAATGTACTTATGTATTTTGTGAAATATGTATTTAAATTAAAGGCGAGACCTACCACTATGACCCATGTAGACCTACTCTGATTTGCGAGTTCATCCACGATGCCAGAGTTCTTGATAAATCTGACAGCGTTTTTAGGGGAGCTAGTAAATAAGGGGTGATCCAATTTAGGCTTCCGAACTTTTGTTTTAAGGGAACACAAGTTTAAGGAAATCATCAGATTTTTTGTATTAATCGAAAATGTTATGCATTTCATTATTATTAAAGTTCGACCTTTATCATCTTCAATGACGTTGCCTGACCATAATGCACAACAAACAGTCTCGTGAATCATATGAGGATTTTCCTTGCCTGATATGTGGTAAATTTGCTCACTGACACACCCAGAGAAGTGGAAATGTGCCTCATCAGAGATTTTATTTGAAAAATCAAAAGCTGCGAACGCTGACGAATCGACAAGTCCAGGTCTTCAGCCACACTTTCACTTACAACAGCAATATTTTCGGCTGTAGTCGGTCGCAATTGCATAAAATGTGCTCTGGTGATTTTTCGTCTTCTTTGCACATCATAAAAATTTTAACATGAGCATTCCCAAAGCTATTAGATATACGCAGTTGAAAATCCCGCGACTTGGAGTGCTTCCAGTGGCGCACTCCTTATTTATCGCTAAACCCATTTTATCAGCTTTCGTTTCGATATGCTTCAGAATTTTTCCAGATGTTTGTAGCATTCAAATTAGTCAATACGACGAACGTTCGTTTGGTGGTTTCTATTTTACTTTGGGAAGAAGCATTTATCATTTCTGCTTCCACTGTCTCAGTGGGCAGTGCGTTGGACTACTGAGCGGTAGGGTCGAATCCCATGATCCCTCTTCTCGCGAAGGTCTGACAAATGTCCGAGAGTACTAACTGCCGTGAGAAAGCTTTGCATTTAGCTTTGGATAGGGCTTTAAAGTTCCATTTCTCTGAAAAAAAACATAGCACGCACGACAAGAATGGCATACCCGACATATGGAGAAAGGGGTTTCATTGCGGATTCCGTCGGATCTCATATTCTTTCAGTACCTGCCAGTTTAATGCATATAAAACAAACAAATTTGCCAAACATAAAAAGAATGCTTGCGGAAGTGGGCAACGAGTGTTTTTAGTTAAGAACCATTAAGATTGGCCTGGTCTTGTGCTTCTTGAGTACAACTTGTCTTTTTCTAACTTCTTGCATACCGGTTACTAATAATAATTATGTGAATACAAATGTGGGCGCCGTGGCTCAAGTGGTGTGTGAAAAATATAACACGCACAACACGAATGGTCGCGAGAAGCTAGGCCCTGGACCACATACGGTCCGTTGCGCCAAGAATTTGTATTTTTTTTTTGAATACAAATGTTACTGTCATCCAATTTTATGTACCTATACAGTTGACAAGAGTATGTAGGTAGAAGTGGAAACCAAATAAGCGCTGTCATACGCCATTTTGGTATCACAAAATCGTGAAGCGGAGTTAAGGAAAAGGAAGAATTCTCCATTCCCTTTTGCTCTTTAAGGTGGTCAAAGATGTTCGTAATTAATTGGCATTGCTCTAAAAGTTTGGAGGATGTGGTAGCCGCAGCAATGGCCTTGATTGCGGCTTGGCTATGAGTAAAGATAGCGATGTTTTGAATTGGCTGGTGTACACCCATACGGTCATTTTGATTTAAATCACCAATTTTTCCGAAAGTCGTATTGCAGCTATATGTAGAACGCTATGTCCGCGTTGTTTTTTTTTTATCATGCGTGCCACCTCTTTTAGGGCCGTCTAAGATATTGCGGATGTGAAATTTAAAGCTAGGTTCTGGTGTCTTTAATAGAAAAGATGGACCTTAAATCCTTCGCAGATTCATGTCCTCGCCGTCCAACTTTCGGAAAGAAAACCACACGGACAAGTTCTCAGGATAGAACAGACAAGAGTACGTCAATGCGGCTGAATATTTCACAAAAAAATTAGGCTGAGGTTTCCATTATGCGCACTAAGCAAATTTATTTTTTTTATTTTTTTTGTTTCAATTGACTTATTCTAAGATGTACTGTAAAAGAATTATTCTGCGGAAACTTTTTTTTTCTATTTTTTTTTTTACTTTCAAAGTTTTCAATTTTCACTGAAAAGTGCATGTATTCTATCTACAAACTGCACAAATGGACGCGTTCACGCTTGTGCTAAGTGATTTCTGTTGCTGAAGAGGGGGATGGATGGGGTGGTGGGTGCAGTGAATGTTGAAAAATATTATAGGTATTGCCATATGTCCCAAAGTAAAAATAATTTAAAGTTAATTTTGTCTTTTTTGATATTTTCTTCTTTTTTATTGACTGAAAATATTATACTGCTAAATACCCCAGAGTAAATATTATTAAACTTTAGCTCCAGGCGCCTGCCTGACAGTTGTTGACATACCCTTAGCGGAGCGACGAAGTCGCGTGAGCGGCTAAACCCTGCGGAAAAAAGGGTTAAAATCCTGTTAGCGAGCGAAGCGAGCCACCCACCCCATACTTTAAATACACCAGACTTTCTTCCACTCTCAAGTCTAAGAAATTGATTCTGACAATCCTTTTGTTGGTCCTGATGGCATACACACCCAAAGAATCGAATCTCAGTGGCGTGTCGTTAAAAGACAATTTTACAATGACAATTACTCTAATAATTTCGCTGATTGGGTAGTTGAATACCAGTGGAGGAGGGAAATAGCGAAAAAAAAATTAGATCCCTTTGAACAGTTGCTTCAAGCAGTGGTGCATGTTTATAGAGATTTCGGAAAAGAGGTTTAAAACCCGTGTATGAGTCACATAAACATGGTTTGTTTTAAAAAAAAAAAAAAAAATATTAATAAAAAAAAAATTTAATTTCCTCAAGAAAAAAATATTATATTTATGTTTTTTAGGCTATTTTAAACCAGGAAAAAAAAAAAAAAATTTGCTCAGTGCGCATAATGGAAACCCGCCCCAAAAATTATCACAACAAATCACCCCACACCCTAGAACAACGTTAAAAAAAGAGGAAAAAATGTTCAAGTTCGATCGGCAATATTATTCTGCCGGTTTTATTGTCTTTTCGCTGGTCTCTGCCGACGTACTCTTTTTCTCACTTTGCGACAATCGCCGATCAGACAGACATAGGCATTAAACATCTGTCTAAGTATTTGTGTGAGACTGCGCTTTCCACCTCCTCTCCACCCCCTCTCCACCCCATTAAAAAAAGTAAAAAAAAAAACTTCAAACCCATAAAAAAAAAACTCAAAAACTATCTACTTGCGGTTGGGTCGATCGGCGCTCGGCGTCACGTCATTGTCGTTTTCTTTCCATTCTCGCTCGCTTTCTTTCACGTTCGCGTTTTGTTGTTTTGTTGTGTTGTGTTCCCCATGGAATGCCTCTCTTATATGTATAGAGATAGAGAAGTATCTGAGGGAAAATATGTTAACTTCCATATTGAGTCTTCCAACTTTGGTAAATCAGTCGCCAACTGGCATTAAGATCGTTTTAAACGCCGATCTGTTTATTGTACACTCGTATCGTATTGTAATGCGAGCGCGCTTTCTTGTTTTTCGGTGTATCTTCTCCGTGTGTACTCGTTCGTATTTTAAAGGGGATATAATTAATTGGGCGCGATTTGTGTGAAGTTCTTGTGCGTCTTGTTTACCTTTGAAAAGCACACGTACAATTCCAGAAAAAAAAGTATGTGCATCCGTTTAAACCATGTTACTACACTTCTTTCAAACATTACATTCCGCTTGGATTTGTTTACATTTACTGTAAAGTGCACGTGTAAACGGTTTTTTTTTGTTTATCATAGTACCCTTACTCAGTGAGTAATCTCACAACCACAATTATAATTAATTAATGAGTTTAAGTTTCAACACTTTGTTCTTAGCCCAGGTGTCGTATAAAGTACATACATGGCCTATACCTATCTGCTTCTGATTTTTGTTGTTTTTTTTTTTTTATTTTTTTTTTAATTTTGCCAACAAAACAAGTCTGAAATTTAATTAAACGGCATTCACTCAAGTCTTTCTTTAATGAAGAAATCGTGAAGAATATGTTAAACAATTAAGTATCGCAACTTAGGCAACAGTGCAGATTGTCGCAATGACAATGATGGAAATGATATCATAGATCGGATATAGACGTAGATACATTAAAAACTATTAATAACAGAGAATTATAAAAAAGTTTACTATCGGCACGGCACAACCCCAAACTCGTTTATGGATTCAAAAAATGTGCTTCCTCTTCATCATTGAATTTGAAATGAACTTGAAGCGAAAATATTTTCGTGTGCGCAAAATTGTTTCTAACTTAGCGAATTTGCATTTTTTTTGAATTTCAACTGTCTGTAATTAGTATGCCACACACAGATGTTGGCAATTGGTTTACATAACGTATTAGAGAGCGCACTGCACTATGATCTGTGTTTACTGAGATACATTTTATTCGACGCGTTTTTCTTATTATCTTTTAGATGCGAGCTAATTATACTGTAACTGAATCTAATTTCATGTTATTTGTCAGTCATCTGATGTTACAGTTTATAGGACATTGGTCTGTCATCGCGAGTTTCGCACCCTTGCCTTGTTTTGGAGTGTCGTCGCCGTCGTGCTTGTAATAAATTCAAATGAGCGAGTTATTTATTTATTTATTTATTTATGTATTATTTCGTTGTTCTGTATTCAAACTAAATCGACTCAAGGTTGAAATAATTACAAGAAAACGTTGGATATATGAGACATTTTAATTTATTGCATATTTTCCTCTTTTTTTGTGTGTGTGTATCTACAGGTTTAAATGTATGGTATTTTGTTTTCATTTTTGGGAATAAAAATTCAACTTATCTTTGTTATCAGATATTGTATCTGTGGACATTCCAAGGGAAGCTTTTTATCAGTATTTTCAACCAATACAAATTAGAAGCAAGGTGCAGTTGTCATCGAAATGAATGAAATTGCTTATTTTTGATTCCCATTAGAGTAGTATCAGTTGGCAGAAAAGGAAGTAAAATAATACAAAAAAAAAAAAAAATATGCCTGAGTTCGTTTCAATACACCCTTGTATACTGAGTAGAAAATGAAAGGCTTGAAGAAATAAAAACAAGTAATCAATACTTATTGGAAATCGAGAGCTGAACTTAAGAGAAGAAAAGAGGAGACTAAACAAGCTTCAATCAAGTTCTTTTACTCGTATGTAGAAGTATTCGTAGTATGTGTGCTTAATACTTTGTTATTGCGTACTATAATCATCAAAATAATAAACATGAAAGATACGGAATTGATTGATTTTTTGTTTTTGTAAGGCTTTAGCTAAAATATTATTTTTTTCGAATTCTTTTTAAGCTCTGTCATATCATCGTATAGTCAGTCGCTTTGAAGACTATGAGAGTCATCGAGTTCTGTCTTTGAACTAATTATTTGGGCTTGCAGCCATAACAATTTCGATACATAGCTTCAAATCATACAAATCTTGCAGGGCCAGAAGTCGTATCACATCCTGAATTACAGAAATCATCGGACCTAATGCTATCGGTGCTGGAGACAATCTTAATAAGTTGTCTGGATCTGATCGACATCCCAAAAGAAGTTTTTATACCCAAAGCTGGTAAATGTTCTTTCAAAAGATCTTAGTCAGTCATCATTCCTTCTAAAAACACTAGAATGACTGGTTGGTATCAACAAGCATATTGCAAAGGCAATTCAGTGGAAACATCTTTACTACGTAACATCGAGTACTCCCTGTTTCGTAAGGAGTATACAATGGTCTTACATGTAGGTATATAGAAGTGTTATTTAACAATGTCAACACTCAGCAGGATGCACTGATAGACCTAAAGGTAGACAGCTTATTTTCTGTGCTCTAGTCCGGTTATTATCAATTTAGTGGTTTACGATCTATTGATAATCCTCATTTCTATAGCAATTTTGCGAAAGCACCTTAATACGCTAAAAATAACTCTTACAAAACGCTTCAAATAAGTTAACTAGATGGGCGGTCGATGCAGTTTTCTGTTCATCAGATCTATTGAAACTACGCCAATAGAGATGTATATTTGCGTTTGAGTATATTCTGCGCTTAATTCTGATCGTTTCCTGGCTATTTCATCCGCTTTCTCGTTCCCTTCTATATCACTATGTCCGGGAACTCAGCACAGACTGACCACGTGGATATTGCAGAGTTTGTTCAGAATTTGACGATATTTGCATACTGCCCTGGATTTTATTGTCCAGTGCCTTGATTGTTTCCCAGCTCTAATCCGTGATGGATTTATTTTTGGTCCGAGAATTGTCATTGCTGCTGTATCAAGGGCGAAGATTTCAGCTTGAAAGACGCTGCACTCATTTGGGAGTTAATTTGTAGAGACCTACAGAATACTCCTGCTCCGGTCCGTATTTCCGTGTAGAATTTGATGTTTTGTTCATTTATTAATGTTTTAGACTCTCACTCTTGTCTTTTGGAAATAAGGATGGAGTATCTTTTATTGAAATCTCGATTTGGAATAATGTAGTCTGAATACGTGTTGGGGTCGGCAATACCACATTTTTTGAGGATGGATGTGTGACTGTAAGAACTTTGTTTTCAATGCGGGAACCTTTAAGAAGAATTGCGCTTTGCCTGTCGCTTTTCACCGTCGAACAACCAACGGAAGTGAATAGATAATAGTTCTGATGTTGTGTATTATTGATTGCGAGTAAGCCATTCACACTATTTAATTTTTTTATGTTAACACTACATGAATTGACATTGAAATTGGCCATGAAATCGACAATGTTTGCATTAGACACACAGTTGTAGGCGGTTCTTCAGGCTGTTTTCGCAGCTGCTGTGACTTTGTTTTGCAAATCAAGTGAAGTGGTCTTCCTACGTTCAGTCACAACATTTCCTTTAATCTCTGGATATGTATGTATATACCTATGTATAGTATATGTATGTAAAGCTTACATCACTTGAACTCTTGATAAATTTAACGAATCCGGTGATATCTGCCTCGAATTTAAAGGCGGTCTGTTTTATGGCGGCTTGCGAATCAATATCCTCTCCATGAGCATAATTTAAGTAAAGTTGCAGGTGTCAGAGCGTGCAGGTTAAGTGGACTATAACCTCTTATTAATATCTTCTCTCGGCGACGACTTACAATCTCAGGTAGCGCTATACAATTTTCAGTAAGTACTCGTATTTCACATCTCCATCAGCAAAATTACATGTTTCGCAGTTGCCCCTTTTCACTATTTTTTTTATAGCTCTACCACTTAAATTAATGCTCTTGAGTTCAGCAGTGCCATGGCGTTGGTAAGCGACTTGTGCAAGCAATTAAACAAATTTTATAGCTGTATATGCAAAATAAACTAATTAAAAAATTGTTTAATCTATTTTCTGGCCAAAAGTTCATCCGGATAAAAAAAAGAAACAAAAACTTTGTTTGGCAAGAAGTGAATGCTACATAAACACACTCACTACCCACTGTTGAAATGGTTTAGATACTTCGATATGAAATTTTCTTCCGTATCTACACTTATTTCGAAAATTCAATGAAGCACATAATGCATCTCTAACATCAACTGAAGTTATTCTGAATGACATTGAGATGTAAACTATAAAGCTCTTGAGTTTTAATAACAATGAGCTCTCTGCGTCTTCGGATTTATGAATGAAAAAATCAAAATGAAAGGAAAAACTTGTTTTGCGGGCGTAAAAATTGTACTCTTGCCTAATATGTCAGTAGGTAGACATCATCAAGTAGTCATTTATATGGAGAAAAATTTTAATTTCTAATATAAATAAATTTATAGAGATTAGAGAATTTATACGGCACGGATCAACTTTAGGTTTTGAAGCTCTGATCTTGATATTTTATCCCTGATCAGATGCAGTTTGTTGAGTGAAAAAGAAACTGTTTTGTTTTAAAAAAATAATTTTTTTATTTTATTTTCCCAATGGGAGAGTTCCCGTACTGGGCTCCTACCTTACTGCTCATTGGTGACGTCCTAAAAAGCTCAGAACCTGTATACCAACCTACTAACATTGACAGCGAGTTTCTGTCATTTTGTAAGAGTTTGTTGGTTCTGGCTTTGTCGTGCCTTGTCCAAAGCGTCCTTAGTATATCAAGCGAGGTCCACCTTTTATTGACGGTCATTAGGATCTTACACTCTCCTCTTTCTCTGAGGTAACAGACTGGAGGTTTAATATATTGGACAATAGTCTATTGCAGAACTTTTCTTGCAAGTGACCAGGGATCAATCAGAGATATTGTGTGCTGCGAGCATAGAACCTTAAGTTCTTCGCGACAGCTTTGAACTAGCTTGGACTTGATTTCAGTAACAACAATTTGCTTTGATGGGCGTATTACTGGCAATAAAAATTGTGGTATCAATTAGTAGTATTACCATCATTTATACCATAAGGGCTGTCTCTGTCACTGCCAGGACCTCCAATTGAAAGACACTGCTGTGGTCAGAAATTCTGATCTTCTACCCATTTGTGAAGATAAAGACTTTTATTGATTCAGTGGTTTCCCATTCTGGTCTAATTAAAAAGTGCAAAAGAACGGTTTTTCAAAGTCGAGGTATGGTCGTCAGGACACTCTTGGCGGCAGATTCCTGCATGTAAAGGTCTAGGGGTAACATCTTGAGAATTGTTTATAGTCCTGCTGGGGGCATTGTTCTCATCGCGCATGCTAGTCTTTGCATTCTTATCATTGCCTTACGATTGGTTGCTGCAGCTCACCAGCAGACTGCGTTGCCCTACGTAAGGATCGGTTTTAGGATTGCCGAACACATTCACAAAATCATCTTAGGGTTTGGTCGCCACCTTATGACTAAGGTTTACTTTGTTTACTCTTTCAGTCTTCCATCGAAGTTCAGATTCCAGTTAAGGTTGCTGTCGATTCCTAAGTATTTCCTTCGAACAAATCTACGTTCTTTATGAAACGCACAATGTTCCTCAGTTCAATTTGCATATGATCCCATAGTTCGTCAAAAATCCTATTGTAAATACGGTGAAGGCGGAGGTTCTGAAGATTTAGGCGATCACACAGTAAGTGCTTGATGGTTCCCCCTCTTCTGTATCTTAAAATGCTCCTGCAGTTGTAGGGTGAGTTAATACCCAATCTTGCGGCCATTGCCCCTATCCCGCAGTGTTCTGTTAGAGCACCTGTCAAGATTCGAATTTCTCCTTTGCTTGATACGTAAAACATTCAATCTGAAAAGCACAAGGTAAGTCAGTAACCCATTTCGGAAATGCAAGCGTTGCCCTTGGCTCATTAAGGGTTCATCGGCCATCAACAATTTTCCAGCACCTTGACGAATATCCCTACAGACATTGTCTTCAATTACGTCGAAGTAGTTCGTATAGTGTGGACGCAGGTCTCTTGAGGTCCCCATTTAATTCCATAGACGAAATCTTTTCCCGAGCGCCATTCACCTTCTGAGGTTCTCTTGCTAGACTTCTGAGACGATTTTTAAGCTTCACCTGCTGAGTATGTGCTCATCCTTGGTTCACTATTTAGTAAAGTAGCTAGTCCATAACAACACCAAATCTCCAAAGCTAATATACAGATAGCTCCAATTAGAATTGAAAAATGGCAGCCCTGGTGCTGGTATACGTGATCCCAGATTAAAATGCGCCACAGCGCTTCAACGATCACCGACAATATTTCAAGCAGAAGTCCATGTTATTGATCTGTGTGCGCGAGAATACATGTAGAGGATAATTAATAGTGCCCGCATTTAAATCTTTTCGACAATCAAGCAGTCCTATTGGCCTTAAATCCTCAGCTTGTTTGGGACTGTGTCAACATCCTCGAAAATTTGCTTTCAAGAACAAGGTTGCAATAGGCTGGGTTCCAGGAAATGAAGATTTCGAAGGGCAAGAACGGACTGAATGCCTCCTGGCAAGAAAGGGCGCTTGTCGGCCACTTATTAGTCCTGAATTCTGATAACTTATAATATAATGGGTAATCGAGAGACACGGGGCCAACCGTCAGGGCCTAAGACAAGCGAAAAGTGCATCAACCCCAACTGATGTAAGTCCAAGACTTTTCTCAACCACTTAAGAACCTTAACGGGCTACGTATCGGAACATTTTCTACTTAGATACCATCTGCACAATATGTAATTATCAGATCCTGACTTATGCCGGCTCTGTGGAGAACAAAAAGAGACGGCGGAACATATTATTTGCACTTACCAGGAGCCGCAAGGAAAAGATTACTCCACATAGCGCGAACTCTATCAGTCCAGAAGAAATCAAGAACCTGCAACTCTAAGCTATATTGAGCTTTGTGGGCCAGTATAAAGCGATCTTACAGGTCGCAAAGATCTTAAAGGATCAACTTTCTATTTATTGCTATTGTTAAATTTCTCATAATGCACAAATAGTGTTTGTACGAGTATGTCCATAAAACACAAATTCCGACATGCAAATCCGAGAAGTGTACATCTATCTAATTTAAATAAACAAAACATTAGAAATTCTTGTATATGAGTGGGTTTCATCCGATATATTCTACGAATGGCAGCGACATTCACACTATGCCTATGCCACACTATGCAGCGCATAATTCTTTCTTCTCCGAATTCTCATTGTTGTGCATATTTGTTTCTGTATTATTTCGTCGGCGTGCGCCTTTAGCACTATTACTCTTTAACGCATGGTTCTAGCCTAGTGTTGCGGTGGCGTTGGTGGCTATGATGCTGATGCTGATGATGCTGCCGTTGTAGCTGGTGTTGCCGGTCCCTAGTCTTAGGAGCTTTGTGGTCAGTTTTAGTTGCCATTTTTCTTCTACACACACCGTCATTGTCGGGTCGCCGGAACTTATGTTACTAGTACCGCGCAAATCGCGTGCAAAAGAGTTGCAATTGCATTTTTGACGCTTTTGCATGTGCAGCAGCATAAAGGAGGCGCAAAAAAAAAAAAACGCTCGAAAAATTATTGCCATCGTAAGATTCTCTGGCGGGTTTTGGAACGCAAAAAACGAACGAAAATAAAAACAAATACCAAACAAGAATGTGCGAACGGAATGTGTATGATTTGCATCGTTGTGTAGTAGCATCCTGGTGCAAAGCATAAAGCAGCATCTTTCAATGTGTGAGCATAATATATATGTCAGTGGTATTATTTTTAGGAATTATTTAAATAATAATCAGTGTCTGTGAGTATAAATGTGAGTGTGGAGATGCAAAGTGCAACGAATTCTAGATCCTGGACCATATTAATTTTGAAGATACTTGAGTAATAAAACAATTTTGTTGTTGTTTGTTCCCGTATGATGATGGAATTGCCGAAGGATTACTTGTACAGGCTTTATAGAATGGTAAGAGATAGTTTTTTTTTACTAAATATTTCTATATTGAATCACGATGCTTGTTTTAAGTGTGAGTGGAGAAAAGGGGGGAACTACACGTACATGTACATGTAGGTACATTGGGTTGCGGTTGCCTTTGTACGTGGGGTACAATGACTTTTTTTTCTTCTGATTTCATTATTTAATTGATTGTTATTGAATCAAACGTATAGGGTACTTCAGTTTGTATGTATGCACACACTTATCGGGGGTACTATACGTTGAAGTTGGATATGACGGGAGAGAACACCGAAGAAAAGATACTGTTTAACATAATGTCTTTGAACATCTGTGGTACTTGCAGCATACATTTGTGTATGTATGTATGTATGCTGAGCACAATTGTGGTTTTTGTAGGTATATGTTGGGTAATCAAATTATTAAGTACGGTTTTTATTTGCATGTTAAAATGGGGTTCAACTATAAAGAGAGTTATTCAACTGCTTGACTTTTACTAATATGTAGGACCAGACATCTTGGCAGTGATAGGGTGGGTAGTCCTACTTACATGTACTTATTCTGGATGTGAAGAAAAGAAAGTTTGATGTATTCGAATTGTGCTTGCAATATGCAATCATATGCGATTATTTTCAGTTGACGTTGCACATTCTTTTCTGCCCAATTATACAGAATATCTGCGATGACAATTGTTATACATTTCCCCCACCCACCAAAGGTTCGGGTCGTGAGAAATTATTCTCTAAGTCTTGCTTAATAATCTCATCAGAGATCTGATTTCCCATGATCCCAGTATACCGTGGAACTCAGACTAGAATCAGCTTTCCTGCAGGCAAAGGTATTCGTTTGATTATGGCTTCATACGACCAGTAAATCAACTTGGATTGGAATGCCTAGGTTTTCCCGTAGAGGCGTTGGCACATGAACATTGCCCTAGCCGCCCTCTTGGTAACCTTATTAAGGTGCGAATTTCAGTTAAGCGTTTTGCTAAGAATTATTGCAGGGTACTGCGCTTCTATAGATAGATAAAGTGACACTTGTCTGAAATCATATTTGCTATACCATGAAAATGTTACAAGGACAGTTTTTCTGAAATTTATGGTCAAGCACTTATGCTGGACCACCCCGAAGTTAAGCTAAATGCTTCATCATGCATCGTTATTGATATTGGGCAATAGAATTTGCCTCTATCGTTGATAACAAGAACACTTGCATAACCTCGTACTCTGTGACCGGCTTTAGTTAGTAACTCTAGGAGTTCGTCTATGACCAAAGTCTAGAGCAAGGGAAAGCCAACACTTTGCCGACATCCTCTTGTGGATATAATTGTTTTAAGGGATCCTTCACATTCTGTCTGAAGGGAAGTGTGTTGAAATCTCCTTGTTCATCTTCCACGAAAACATGAGCACCAGATCTGGGAGCCATCAGTGAAACTAGGACTATAATCTATTTCTAGTCTCTATTCTGGCCTATTCTGGCTGGAGCCAGAGCTGAAAAGAAGCATCGGTCGATCGTAAATTGGTACAACAGCCGCTCTGGTCTTATTATTTTGGATGGCATATCCATGAGAATAGGATGGTGGGATAAGTTTCGGGCAAAGTCCTCAAAATACTAGTGTAGGTTATACAAAAGTCGCCCCGCCTAAAGCGAAAGACTCCTATAACAGCCATCACCTACCAATAACTTCGAAAGTTAGGATTCTGGGCCTCAAGGAAGAAGTCTTTCCAGTTAGCTATGTCCTTAGCTAAGTGCCTCCAGTAGCGCGATACATGTTGGTTTAGGTCCCCTTCTACTTGTGCGCGCCACCTTATTCCAGATCGTCTTCTGCTCCGCTGTCCTTCCAGGTTAAAGCATCGGCGGGGCGAAGGTTTGGTGTCCATTCACTCCGCATGACCTAACCATCTTAGGCGACTGATGCGGAGTTTTATTACTAAAGCCGATGTCGCTGTACAGCTTGTACAGTTCGTCTTTGAACTTTATTCTCTAAAGCCCGTCAACACAGACGGAATCGAAGAATTTTTATCTCGAAACGACCGAGAAATCTTCATCTTCTTTCGGCAAAGTCTATGCTTTAGCGCCGTAAGCCAGAACTGGGATGATAAGGTTTTGTATAGAAACTCTTTAGTTGTTCTGGTAAGAACACAATTGCCTTCTTTTCCCAAATAGCAGGGCGAAGGTAGACAAAATCCCTTACTACCCCAAAGTTATAGCTGTTCACTGTGAAATTCTGTTCAATTCGCTGCAGTTGTGTATCCCTTCTTGTTAACAACATATGAGGTTTTGCCCTCATAGCCTTGTTCAAGCGTAAGACTACTCATGATGATTTGCTAAACTACATACATATACTGAGCATAAATGTCTAAAAGAATTGTCAGAAAGGTTTAAGAATTAGCCCTATCATGGGCCCTATCTAAGAAAAAAAAAACTGTTCACTCGAGTCATGCATTCTTATTCCACCCCCATGATATTTGTTCATCTTTTCACCCATTTTCTATTGGAGCTCATTTGTTTCACGGTTTTACGCACAAGAACTCTTCACAAATAAAATCGTATGTAGATTATATCATGCGATATGTGATGAAAATCATGATATACAGAACACGCATTCGTTGTGCGCCTAAAAGTATGTTATTAAATATCGCCGTAATGTTTATCAGCAAAAGCTTTTACGTCATGTTGGCTTTCGCG
This sequence comes from Blera fallax, assembly GCA_946965025.1. Lineage (NCBI taxonomy): Eukaryota > Metazoa > Arthropoda > Insecta > Diptera > Syrphidae > Blera > Blera fallax. The sequence goes on along the minus strand of OX337248.1, from coordinate 20,970,188 downwards.
ATCATAGATACACATGTGGACGGATGCGATCGTATGGTCACCACTTTCGGCAGCTTTCAAAGAAGTTAGTTGTCGCGTTGCCGGCAGAACAACAATAGAATGGATCTCTATGAAATGCAGGCATCTCATCGGCAATTGGATGTAGTTTTTCTTTAATTGATTTTCTTTTGTTTTATTAATTCACTTTTGAACAGGATACTAAAAGAATGACTCGTAGTTTTTAGCCACCTGTTGCCAAAGCCATATGTTTTTTCGATTCTTTGTTTCCAAATTCTAAATGGACACCGACTCGTCCTCCGTCCGTCTTCTTAGGCAACATAATGTACTTGTACCTTTATTGGAGCAGAATTTCTAGTGTTTTTGTTATGTTGGCGGTGATCTATTGTTAGAATTTAATGTTATTGAAAGTTTTGCTAGTTATCGATTTGAGAATAGTACTGCTGCTAATAATATACATGCTATATATGTATACCATTGGGCAAGTTGCGACACAAACACTTATTTTTTGTTCAAAGGATAGCTTAGGCCGTTTTTAATCTCAGTTTTCAGCATGTTGACATCATAATTAAATGGATCTTGACCAAACTTTGATTGATAGTTTGATCTGATATGTATGTTGATAATTTACAAGGGATGGTATTTCAAAATGTTTCTGGAAGGAGAGAAATTTTTTGAGTTCACGAAATGAGATAGAAAGAGACGGTTAGTTATGAATAAAGTTTATGATTTTGTTTTTAAATGTAATCTTCTTCAACATAAATACACTTCTTAGATAAATTTTTCTAAGGCCTTATATAAATAATTCCCCGGTGTCCATTGAACATTTAGGACTACCTATAGTGATTCATCATCATCAAAATGCTTTCACGTAAGTTTTTCTTTAAACTGCGGATCAGGTGGCAGGTCATGACTGTAAACCGGATAAGTCATAGCGGCTATAGCAATTTAAGCCTTGTAAACTAGTGCTCCGTCATGAATAAGAGGACGTCTTTTGCTAATCTCCTCCTTCTTTTTACTTTAATAGATTCTCTTAAGTGGCTTAGAAACTAAGCGTTGCACTCGACTGAGATGAAATTCCTCCCAAGTCCCGAAACATTAATGCCATGTTCTTCCTAGCCAATGGTTCGACCTTAAGCTTCCCAGGGTCCGAATCATCTCTTCAATGCCATTGCCAGTTTTCTTATATTGCAAACATTGCACGTGTTATCACGTCTTGAAATTATGGTAAAAAGGTTTCATCACATGCAGATTGTTCAGATTTTGTTCAAACTTTAGATCCAATCAGTTTTTAAATTAATAGAAGATATACGTACATATGTATGTAAGTACGACTCAAATCAATAACACCTACACATACAAATTTAACTGTTTACTGTCAATCGATCTTAAGATACTCATATGAAAGTATCTCTCTTATCAATAAGTCGATAATCGCCTGCGATGAAAAATGTATTTAGTATGACAACCGTAAAAGACCTGGCAGTGGATGAATCCAGACGAAAAACCAAAACACACCACAAGCCCGGTCTTCACCCACAAAAGGTTATCATGACAATCTGGTGGACATTAAAGAGCCCAATCTACTTTTCATATCTTCTACCAGGAGAAACGATAAACTCCATCAAATATTGTAGGGAAATCGACATAGTGCATGCAAAATCAACGGACTATCACCTTTTCCGCAGTCGGAAAAGTTGAGTTGGTGGGCAACTCATGTCCTAGACACCTCAAACATCCAATAAGTATTTTCTTTTCTTTTTTACTAGATCAATATCGGTGCATGATTGTTTAGTTTGTTGTAAAATCCTTCAAATCCAGTCAACGCAAACAATGTCGAATATCTTGCGAAGAATTTTTTCCTCGAAACGACAGAGGATACCTTCATCCAGCTTCATTAGAGTCCATATGTAGTGTGGGACTGGAACTATTAACTATTAACTATGTAGTACTTTACTACTCACTAACCTTCTGATCCCAAAGAAACATCGGTTGGTAAGAGATACCCTTTGTTTGATTTCTGACGAGGTATCATTGAAAGCAGAGAAAAGGTATACAAAGCCCCTTGCTACCTCGAAGTGTTACCTGTCCAGTATGACGTTCTGTCCATCGATGTCGGGCTTCTCGTGGTACATGGTTTTGCTCTCGTTCACCGTTAAACCTATTTTGGCCTCTTGCCTAGAAATACTTGTGCACTCGTCGGTGAAAACTCGTAGGACTCTGTCAATTATGCCAATATCGTTGGGGCATGCAAGTATTATAGTTGCACATACTTTTGATAAATGGTTTTCTGATGTTGGCTTGTGAGATTCGGACAATCCGTTAAACAAGATGTTGAAGAAATCACCTAATAGCACGCCACGTTGTCTTAAATCGTTATAGAGCAGCGATCATTCTCCATCGCCATGCTGCATAAACGGATGAGTTGGGTAGGAACTTAGATATTGCGCAATATGGCTCGTATTTATAATTGCTGTCATCGGGAGTATAAAATCGATGCCATGGAGTGAGTGTCAATGTGGAAATCTTATATTTTTCCAGGCCCTATCGGAGTGTAAAAATTTGATGAATTGTGGCATTTCCTATCCTGAAATCACGCTGATAAAGGCTGATCAAGTTGTTGACGAAATGTTTCATGCGTTCACATCAAATTGCGGAAAAGACCTTGGGAATGCTGATGCTTCTGTAATTATTGGGATTGAAGGGTCTCCTTTCGCGTGAATCCGGCAAACGATGTGAGATAACATTCATCAGGCATACACTCGTCTGATCAAATCATTGGATTTGGACTTTTCAATCCTTTTGGTAGTGTTCTGCTTACTGATGTCACCCTTGCTTTTTTTCTTCGGGCGCCTTATTACCAGCCTCCGATCTTGTTAAAGCATCCTTCTTAACCGTTTCCTCGGTGCCTGCGAGTTAATATCTCTCCGTATAGGAGAGTAAGATGTGTTTTTTCTCCCCCAGTATGTGCTTTCTATGTTAATTTTTTTTTGCTTTCTTGTAACCTCAGTATACCCACTGAGATCTTTTAGATCTTTCTCTCATGCTCATTCTATACTCTGCTCGGGATCGGTAAGCAAATGCTGCTCCAATTGTTTCTACATCGTGCGGGCTTCAAATGCTTTCTGCGCCTTTATCTGGTCGGAATCCAAGGTTAAAATGGCATCTGCAACCGACACAAGCGAAAGATCTTCTTCGTTTGACTCTGTGTTCTTTTATGTATGTAGTATTTGAAATTATGTGTGTTCCGAAGAGTACGGTTGGAAATAGTGAACCTCTGATACAGAGCTGCCGATTGTCGGAATAATTCTGTCATAGCATGTGCTGCACCTAAGCGACCTCGTTATAGGTTTGTTCGCCAACATTTTATCCTTGAGTACGGTTTTAAAAAGCTCACATTACCGCTGGAGTACCACCAAAACTACCTCTTGAATTTCAGCCTTCAGTAGAACCTATTCGAGTGGGGAGAATTGCATAACCTTCTTAAGCCCCGACGACGAGAAGGTAGAAAGTCAAGCTAGGAATTTCATGCCATTAAAATTCTTTTAATTTTATTTTTCTTCGGTGTAGTTTCACTTTTAAGTTTGTATAGCAAATCCATTTTCCACCGCATTTAAAGCAAGCATATTCGGTCGTCTTAGTTATAATTAATATCTTAACTAAAAATAAACTACTCTTACAACATTTCAGCCTAGTGTACGTTATCACGACACATCATTTATAATTTATCGCAAGTGGTTACGTGCCGAAGATGAATTGGCTTTTCCCACCATTCACAAGTACGTTCTAACCAACGTTAAATCTGAAGATAATATCACCAAACCAGACTACTATCTCACAGACAGTGAGTGTACGTATTCGAATGAAACAGAAAAACGCATAGATCTGGATACGGTTAATCGAAATAAGCGAAAATCACGACGTCGAACACGATCATTAGAAAAACGCAAACCAACAGCAACAAATGCCGAAGATAACTTCACCGAAAGATTTATAGTTACTAACCCCAATAGTGGCAAAGACGACAACAACGACCACGACGACGACAACGACGTTAAGTTGCGTTTGCGTGCCAGCAAAAATAAAATCAGCATTCGCGTTGAAGCGAACGATGATATTCCAAAGGGTCAGCACCAAAGTGAATCGCGTAAACTACGCATTATTGAACCCGAGAAGCATGGAGCTGCAACTGCAGCTGAAGCCGATAATGCTGTTGCAGAAACTAGCGATGAGTCAGATGATTTTGGATCAAAAGGAAGTTGTTATGATGCCGCCGCAGCTAATGGAGGAATCAAATCACAAAACCACCCATCTGAAGGTGATTTAATTTCTGTCGATGTGCATCCGCAACCTCGACCGCAGTCAGGCGTACAGCGCAGTTCAGGACTTGTAATTACTGAGCCATGTGATCTGAAGCCAACCAAAGAAACCGTACCTGTAATTAGTGATAAGGATAAGTTAAGAAAAGTTCTAGTGGAAAGGCAAATCTCTTGTACGAGTGATGAGAGTGCATCCGAGTCATACTCACTTGAGAAGCCTTATGCGTCAGATGGAAGGATATCCTCGTTACGGAGCAGTGTGAGAAGTGTCACTTCGTCAAATTATTCCACAAGTGATCGTGTCAGTGATGCTGACGATATGACTGGCTTTGATTCGAGCAGTACTCTGCAGGTATGTACGTAGATACTCTAGGATTAAATAAATTTCAGAAATTAATCGAAGGATTCTTTCAACTGGAAATAGGTGCTCTTATTTTCAGTGGAGTTGTTGCTATTAAGAGTATCCTTTATCTCCTGAAGTGTATTGTACTTCACAGATACACACATAGTTTTAAATTGGGAAATCAACTTTCCGCTTACGCGGACAATATGCTAATGGTCCCTTTAACCACATCCTCTATCCATTTCGCAATACAAACATTGCGTTGACGATTCGGATTCAAACGACTGCCTTCTTTGTCAGAAGGTCGCGATGTAGGCCTTCATCGCATGCAGTATACCATACCCTGTATATCTCCTCAACTTCTTTTTTATTCATTTTCCGCCTGACGACTTATTTATGGTCACGCTGACTTTACTGAGGAAAAATATTTTCCTTCTTTTTTAACACTCACTTCATCTCATCTTCGTCGTAACCTGCAATATACCGCAGAGATGTGTGGCATATAGAAAAAAAGAACTATATTTCCAAAAGGAGTAAACGAGATTTGAGAGACATCTATGCAATACGCAATCTGCTTCACCATAATACATAATCATCATTGCAGGTAGCAGCACTCAACTTGCTTCTGCTTTAAATCCTAAATCGAACAATTGCGGTTAATGAAAGATTTCCGCATTACTGCCGTGTGTATCAAGTGTTTATTGAGGCGGACGATGACGAAGGAAAAAAAAAGTCATGCATTGAATATGTTAGCGGGCTACTTGCGGCTTCGTGTGATTGATTTGAAATCGCTTAAAAGCGAAGGAATGTTGATGGTTTGAAAATTAGCATAAATCGACTTCATTATCCTTTCCCTCAGTCCTATTAAAAAACAGATGTGTAACGCTTGTTTTCCGAATAACTGAATTAACATACTTTAGGGGCGTTCCAATCTGTGATGTACCGAGGTTTTTGACCAACAAGGCATTTCTCCATCCATATCAATCTGCAGCCATTATGCGAGTACACACCTCCTTTTACATCGTTCTAGATTCAAAAACTCTCTCAATATACCACAGAGTTACCTCACGTACCTCTGATACGAGCTTACTTTACTTATTTAACGGGCTCCCTACCCATGAAGAGTGTTTGCCTGAGCACTGTAGCCTTTCATCCTTGCTGACCCTCGTAACGTATTTATTCAGTTATAGGGATCAAGAATCGCACCATTCAAAGCGGAGGCCTTTCTGGACGCTGCGATCCTTGGGGCACATACTAGTCTTGGTTGCTGCGTTTTTTCCATTCATTCGATGATTCCAAGTCAAACTAGTCGCCGAGCGTTAGTCTTTTGAAGATGTAGATTTCTGTAAATTTAATAGATTTCGCTGTTGTACTTTTTCTCCAGTAGAGGCCACGCACCCCGAACAATATCCCACGACGAATTTTTCATTCGAAAGAATTCAAGGTCCACTCTGCTCTTCTTTTTATCGTCTAGAACTCGGAACGTACATGTACGTACATATGTGTGTATGTGTAGCAGAACGAGCAAGACCGCTAATATGTGGTCCATCACTTCGTGTATCGATCTTGGAGTTTTGAACTCAGCTGTTTTGGATAACCGTAGAAGCAGCAGTTTAGTAGAGCGAGTTTTCATCGAGTGTCCATCAAAGTGTCGTTTGTGGAACTTGATGTTTACCCTGAAGTAGGTACTTTCATTCATTAACTCGAAGTTGGTGCTCTCAATTCCAACGTTTTATCCAAGGTGGTGAACAGATGCTTCTTTGTTAACAACATAAATCTTATATCCTGAAATATTCACATGGCATGTGAGGGGGCTCGTAAGTATTCTTTACTATGTAGATTGAACCGATGCTGATTTTAAATTTCTTACTCTCTCAATACACATGCTAGCTCAATCTGCACGACATTTCTGTTCTGATAAAACTATAAAAAATCTGTCAATGGACTAAAGTATAAGGCTATCGCTGATAAGTTCAAGAATTTGGGATGATTTCCGCCATATGTTTGTTGAGGAATGAAAGTTACCCTTGGTTGTCTCAACGTATTTTGTATGCATCCAAGTGCCAATTATTCTTAGCGAGGTCTTCCTCTACCGTAGTTTTTTTGACAACGAAATTCCATCAGCTCAATTGGGGATGAATATCATGCGTAATCACCAAGGATTTCTTCATCCACGTTCGATAGAGTCCTTGACTGGCCATGATGAGAGGACAAGTACGATTAAGGTCTTATATAGAGGTTTCTAGTTTTTCTGAGTAGTAAGGTAAGGAGAAACTGTCTAGGACATTACACACATGTTTAGTCGGAGAACTCGCAGAAAGAAACCGTAGTGATGTCATTTTGTTTCTCTATATGGATATTTGCGCACTATATTGTAGCTTCTTGGCTAAGTGTGCCGCATACAATAAATTCGAAATCGAATTTCTACTTTCCGTCCATCACATTTCCTACATCTTGGTAGAAGTCTACGGCTTCTGCTAGTTGTTCGGCAACATTAGAGTTTGTACGCTAAACGTACTAATCTGAAGGTCGTTGTCCTTATTCCATTTGCTAGGACCATTAGCATTTCGTCTCCGAGGCTGTTGTTGGTTGGTAACTTATAAGTTTTCAGAGTGGGCATCCCACTTCGAGAATGCAAGTGCATTCCCAACAAACTCTTCTCCAAAGCCCTGGCTCAGTGTTGAAAATTCCTATAGACCTTGCCCCCAATTTTGTTAAAGTAGGTCATATGTATATATGTATGTATGTATATTGTGTCCTTCTGTCTGTTAACGTCACAATTGATACCATCGGGTGAGATGCCTCGTCCGGAGCAGTATATATGCCTTTAAGTTAACCCAGATGTACTTGCGCAGGTCCGATTGTACACCTACACACGCATTATGAGACTCGACATTCTCTTTAGTTCAAGACCAATCAGCGCCTCTCAAACTCTGCAAAAACGGCACATGGTCCTGCTGCAGAGCTTGAACAACTTGACAGATTGTCAGTCGTGCGTACCATAGATCAGGAAGAATGTCAAGCTATCCAGAGCTGGACACCAACGCTATAATCAGCTCTTACGGGATGACCGTATTATTGAAAGTGCTGGAAAGCTTCTTTAATTAAAAAGGGAGCGAGGGGAAGTAAACCGACTGGCATATACTATAACCTTGATTTCAATGTTATTTAACCTCATTCATAGTGCGTATATATACTTGTAAAGTGTCAATACACCAAACGAGGGCCAAAGAAATCCTCCCACCCCAACTGGTCTATCCTAAGATGCAAGCGTTCTAGGTATTGTCTCCATTGTCTCCATTCATTGGAAAAGCAAATCATTTTGACACCAAACCTCAGACAAAGTATTTTTTTATGATTAAATTTCTCAGAACAAAATAAGATGCCACCTGACCGACATTTTGTCTCTCCAACACAGCATGAGCTCTATTTCGATGTCGGTTACTTTTCTTTGCAGAATGCGGTTGCAAAAATGAAATAAAAAAATAAAAAAAAAAAAAAAACTTTGAAAAGAAAAACTCGCCGCAGCATCTCACAGTTTATTTTCCTATTCGCCATCTAGCCCATGGATCCTAAGATATGCGAGAAGAGAAGAATTAACTGTTAGAAAATCGTAAAGAACTGCGATGGATTACAGGAGTACAAAACATCTATGTCATCCAAGTACGTACATTGAAACGAGAGAGCGACGATCTCCCAAAGCCAGAAAAGTCACAGTTCCCAAAAAAGGGAATCTAACAGCGCAACAGCCGCAGAAGTATCGCGAATAGATCAGTAAACAGCAGCCAACATACATCCGTGTCTTGCCACTGTGTGGATATTAGGAGATTCGCACACTTCGTGGAAAAACCCAGGCGAGTAAAATTTCTTTGCATGCAACATCATAGAGGTTATAATGGATGAATACGGCCCCGCCGCACCGGTCTATCCATGTACATATCCAGAGGTAGAGAGACTCTTGGCAGTTGCGAGCCGTTTCACCATAGGAATGCCTGCCCGTTTGTTAAATGCTTGATAATGGAAAAATAACTACAAAAAAGGGAAATATTTCTAAAGGTCGTCAACTGGATAAGAGGAGCGCGTTCATGTCTCTGGCAACATAGTTTCCGCGTTTGCATTCAAATAGGTTGTCTTTAGGAACACACTTGGAGATGCTTATTAAAAATATTTGCTTAGCCTTTGCTTGATGCCTTTGGGCATTTTTTTGACTTTTGCTTTAGTACCTAGATTTGAAGTGTGACCTTAACCTCTGATGTTATGGTTGGATGTAATCCTGATTTTAGAGAATTTCGCTTTAGACTGTGGTCTTTGCAGACATGGGAGCGCCAGATCAGCTCATAATGTACCATTTGAAGTGTGTGTGTGTTATGCAGCTGAATCTAGTTTAAGAATTCCGTATTTTTTTTCTTTGGCAGTGGATGATGAACAAGTTGTGCAATTAGGAAGAACATCTTCGCAAATAAGACTAGAGCTTGATTAGGATAAGTTATTCACTAAGTAGAGCAATAGTTTTGCTGAGAAATAGGGTTAAGTTAAAGGCCTTCCATACGATATGTATGTTGTAAAATATGGGTAGGGTGAGTTGCTTTTTGAATGTCTAACTGAACGGAAGGGAAGACCCACAATAGAAACGCTCTGCTCAAAGGTACTGAACGCTCGTTCCTTATAACTGAAAAAAAGTGGTGACTTAAATAACTCGGTTAGCGTAGAATTTTTCTCTCAAAGTTTCCAAGAGATTCTAAAGAGACCACGCTTCTGCACTATATTGCAGGACGACGATGATGTGGGTCACGTGTAGGGTCTCTTTGGTCCTTCTCGATAGGGCCCTTCTAAAGAGTTGTCTCTTATTTAATCAGTACCAGGTTGAAAAACTGCATGACCAGTGCGTCGCTCTGTCTAAAATTTCTAGTGGTATTAAGTGTTTTGGTAGTGTTTCGTTCGACTTTGAAGGAGCAGCGAGCGTTTTCCATCATCATCCTTTACAGCCGAATGAGTAATACCAAACCTGGACATGGCGGAAAGCAGCTTATCTCTATTCACAATATCATAAGTATGTGGTTTTGAAATCCACGATGGGTATCGATCTGTAACTCTTGTGTCTTTTCCAGGATTTGACGTAAAGTGAAGATTTGGTCAATTTTTCAGGCCTAAAACCGCACTGGTAATTCCCAACCAATTCGTCGATGTATGTATGATTTCAGGCGCTTCAGCATTACACCAGATAGAACTTTATATGCGATGTTCAGTAGACCTATTTCACTATAATTGGCTCAGGTGAGGATGTCTCCTTTATTCGACTTTTGGGGCTAAGGTTCCAATCAATGGGCACGCTTTTGTTGCTCTATATTTTACAGATGAGTTGGTGCTTATTTATAGAAATATGAGTATAGTGGCTTTAAAAAAAACTTAGAGATTTGAGTGTTTAATCTATTTATAAATGGATTGATTATACTTAGTTATTAGGAAAACCCATTAATTTCGCATACTTGGTGAAGTGCAACAGAAGTGGTTTTGTTATATCTGCTACTCTTACTCATTTATTTGAAATCATCACCATGAAGTCATTGGTTTCTTCAAATAGTGATTGTTCATATGATAAAAACTTCGGCGAGTCTGGACCCTACGTTGTACGGAATCTAAGGAACCCCATTCATTGCATTTATCAAAATATGAGTATTAAGCACATCACTACAATTCAATTTAATCTTTTCGAACTAAACCTCTGAAACCGAACACAAAGACTCTTATGTCATATGTACAAGAAAAATAAACTAAAAATAATTACAAATTTCTAGAATGACTCAATTTAAATTTAATTTCTAATTTCACAAATCTATGCGGTCATTCGCAATGTGTTCCTCATAAATTCAAATTGTCCATAACAAAGAGATTTTAATTTAGAAGAGTAAACAATTTTTTGTTTGCCATTCCTCTGTGTTTTATTAATTCTTATCAAATAATTTTTATATTTATGTCTTATTTTAATTCTCTGAAACACATTAAAAAAAAAAATTAAATCGGGAAACAGACTTTCCCAAAACGACCTTTAATCAATGTTGTGTAGAAATGTGGAGGAATTTTCGTACCAATGCCAATGTGAAAAGAAATAAACAATAAAAATAGTTCAACCTACGCATAGATAATCTTTAGCTGTTATTTGCTTAGATATTATATAGAACACACGTGTAGTTGGCGCCTAATTGATGTGAAGGCTGAAATCAATTTAAAGAAAATTATTCGTTGATTGCTCAATGGTACATACAGTATTGCTTGTAGATACAATTTTTTTTGAAAAAAAGAAGAAATGAGAAATGAGGCGTTCTGTTACGATGAAGAATATACATATTTCTGGACTATTTTTATGCTTTCTAATCGTTTTGAGTGCATCCCTTTAGGAATGAATTAGATTTCAGAATCTGAAAATCATTAGGGGTTAAGCTTCTGAAAGTATCTGAATAGGGTCATCATTTGAATGAATCACTTTCAGTGCAAACTAGTACGGCCGAAAAGTATCTATTTCATTTGCTTTTTGTTTTACCTATCAATTATCAAAAATAAAAACTTGTATTGTAGCTAATACATCATTTGGAATAAATAGAGTAAACAAATGTTATCTGACCTTGCGCAGATTTTATTTAGGAAAAAAAATAATTTCATTAGCACTTGTGATCTCTTCTACTGCGATGAGAAATCTTGCCGACCGTTATCAAAAACCATTCTAATGACAAATTTGAAGTACTGTATGTAGATAGTCACATGATTTTATTTCAATAATATTTTAGTTGGAGAGTTAAAGTATTGATGTAAGAGGGAATGTATCTGTTTACTAATGACCCGCACGTATTGCATTAACTTTTGCTGTTTTCCTAGTGCAGCGAAAAACAGAAAGGCAGAAATATTTATCTGCGTTTCGACATATTTATTAAATATTACTGCGAAGTAGCCGGATACAAATAGCATCTAGCAATGGCTTAGCCGTCTGCCTTGGGTTGGCTAATCTATATTAATATTTGAAAGGGTATGTTGCACGGCGACCTTGAGTACTATTCCAGACCCTATTCTTGTTTTGTGTATCTATCTTCCGGAATTTTTCCTTAAGGGTTTGATCCCCTATTCTACAAAAATGTTCAGGTCCTACAAAGGGTTCTGTTGCCCTTTTTCTTGCTAGAAAGCCTGCATTTTCGTTACCATATATTCCGGAGTGACCTGGTATCCAGTTGAAGGTAACTTTATTTCTTCTGTCCAATTTGATTAGTTTGGGTAGGGATTGCGTCACTAGATTTAACAATGTGATCGTCAAGTGCTTTTATTACTGCTTTACTGTCAGACAGTATTGTTATGTCGCAATTAATCTAATTCTAGATTGGTTTGAAGGCGAGGAGGAGAATATGGGGGATAAAGTTTTCAGATTATTAGTTTACAAGGTCCAACTCACTGAGTTGGAGCAAAATTTCTATCCGCTTCGTTATCGCTCCTCTGTATGGGCGTTAAATGATTTAGAAAATTACTTCGATTTTCGTCACAAAATCATCCTTTCATACGAAGATGGTTTTCATATCGGAGAGTATATCAGCAAGCAAAGCTGTAGAATTTGGGATTCGAAAAATCTACATATGGTCGTACGCAATTTTTTTATTTTTAAAAATACAAACTTATCGGTACGTTTGGCAAGGATGGTTTTATTTGATCGTCAAGAATCCATATCAGTATTCTCTGAACTCACTCATTCTTGTCCACATAATAAAAGTTTTTACCTCCCATTGCACATGAGTAAATAAAGTTTTTATATGCGCTTAGCGCTTCACAGTGCATGCTCGTATTCCACTCATGAATGAGACTTTCCTGTGTTCAAGGCAGTGCCGGATTAGACTAGCGCAAGGCCTATAGCAAATGTAATCAAGATGCCCTTGGTTTGATTTAGGTGTACCTATATGTAGATTTTTCCTTAAACCATTCATTATTCATGCGATTCTAATGAATTCTTCACTATAAGTATCTCCTCCTCCACTCACTGTCGATACAGACGGGACTGAAAATCATTCGGATAATTTTCATTTCAAAACAGCTAAGAGCTGCCTCATCCAGTTTTGCCAAAGTGCATGCGGCTGTGCCATAGAGAAGGACCGGGATAGTTAGGGTTTTATAAAGAGCCACTTTATTTATTGGAGAGCGTTGTTATTTAATTGCCAACTTAGACTAAGGACGCACTGGTTGTGAAGAATTATTCTTTGTTTTTCCTCAACGCTTCTTAGTGCACTTAGTGTACATAGTTAGTATTTTGCTTCCACTGTCTTGAAGTTTTTTGCTGCCACGATTTTGGCTTTTGCCGAAATGTCTTAAAATGTTGACCACATTGCTTGAACGTACACATGAAACCATTCATAAAGGGCATATCCCGTGTTAAGGTCTTGATCTTGGTGCCTGCAATGAAGCGCTAGTCACTTGCAAGCGTTGTAGCATTCCGTTCCAAAAAAATAGGGATTAATCCCGTTTCCAATTTATTCAGCCTTCCAAAACTTATTCGATTGTGGTAAAAAAAAATTCAATGTGGCCTAGGGCCTAGCTTCTCGCGACCATTCGTGTTGTGCGTGTTATATTTTTCACACAAATGGAAGTTACCTATAGTTTAGATCCATATCCGTTTTTATTCTTAGAAGCTTCCTCTTGGACGTTTGTCAGACATCTGCGAGAGGTGGGACCATCAAAAAACATTTAGTGTTTTCTGGGATTCGAACCTCGAATCTCCCGCTAAGTAATCCAACACACTGAGCCACGACGCCCATGATTGATTGTGTTAAAAAAGCATAGATATGCCTTCGTCTCTTCAGAATGAGCAGATCATCTGGTGTCTGACGGTCTTTTCAAAGTCGGGAGTTTTGAATCTGTATTTTCCATTACTTTTGAAAGAAGGCCCCATCGATAGGTCGAAGCGGAAGAAAAGGCTTAGATGCTTTCAACAAAATCGAAGAAAATGAATGCTACTAAACAACATTCTGCAGCACACTGGACAACCAATTTATTGAATGTGCAAAACAGGAAATGTGTTCTGTGTACTAATTCATCCCCTTAATTCCTGGATAAAAGATGAGCTTTGTCCATTTATTGATCCTGGACTTTATTTAGGGGTACCACCTAACAGCGCCCACTCTAAGATAACACAATGGGAGATAGACGGACACGCTAACTACTGGGCCAACCTTCTGGGCATAAGGCAAGCAAAGAAGTTCATCAACCCCAATTGATGTAAGACCGAGACTTTACTCGATCTTAACAAAGACGACTTGTTCATTTAGATGACGTCTGCACAGTATGAAAAAAGAGACGACAGAACATATTCTTTGCGTTTGTCCAGCAGTTGCACGGAAGAGTTTGCTCCACGTGACGCGGTACTCAGTCAGTCCAGTAGAAATCAAGAATCTGGAACCTCAAACTATACTGAGGTTTATTAAGAGCTTCGGGTTGAATTATATGGGCCAGTACAAAACATATTCCACGTGACAGTGCACATTAAGGGCCCTGGTACAGTATAGTCTAGTATCTCCCTAATTTGTACTTTTAAGCCACAGTATTTCCCGATCATATTGCTGTCATTATCACAGCTTTGACTGTTGGGATTAATTGGAATTTTTAATGATGGCGGATATTTTATTTCGCGGGCTATTTAAATTCGGAGTTTTACTCTGCCCGTAGCATTTGCTACTTCTGCTATACTTATATCTAATCCGACTCCGGTCGCAAAGTTCACAGCTTAGTAGTTTATTGTCGTTTATTAACAACTGTCAGAACAGCTTCGTCATACACTCTGACTGATCAACATAACAGAAATTGTCAAAATCGAGACCTTCAATTGAGAGGAATATCTACGATCATGTATGAGTTATATTATCAGCAAATCCTGTCGGAAATGCTTTAAAATGAAAAAATTCAGTTGAATCAGGCATATTGATCATTCGATGAATCAGAAGTTTACCAGTGAGTCAAACCAAAATGACCACGTTCGGTAAGTCATTCAACCAAAAATTTCTCAAGCTTTTATATGGAGTCTTATATTTATCCCTTTCTCTTATTAACTTTACAATCAGTTGAATTCTTTACAACATTTCCCCATCAAGAAGATTACAAAACCATAACCCTACCTTAAAACTTCGATACGCAGTTGGGTTGAACTTACTTTTCAAGTTCACTCAATCAAATTAAATAAATTAGGTTACGTCTCTCTGACCTAAAAAAACAAAGAAAAAATCAATACTTCTCTCACACCCATGAATAGTGTGATTCTATTGAAACCTTTAATTTAATTGAAACCAAAAATAAATTCATATTGACCGCTTACCCTATCAGTGTTGCGTGACACAAGGTGTGGTCTGCTTTTAATTCTCGCCACCCATTGGGGTATATAGCACCCCATGGAACCCCAGCGAACAGTAATTGATTTGATTTTTTTTTTTTCATTAATACCCAATAAAATATTATTTGTAGAACATGGTGTAGAAAATGTTTTGCGCATTCTAGAATTCGGAAGACAAAGCCATTGAAAGGATAATAGGGTGAACGAAAAGTGAGAAAAACCATTAACTTAACCTCAAATTCTCGAAATAAACTCAATTTTGTAAACAAAAAAAAGATGCATGTCCGCGTTTTGCTGCATGTATGTACATGTGTACATATATGCATGCTATACATACCACCAAGAGTAAACAAAGTCTAGATACATAATTTCATGGATACTTGCTTCCAGAATCCAGACACAGACTGTCTTACATTGAATTTTTGTTGCAGCAGATGCCAAACGATTGCCGCGGCCGCCACCACCCGCCGCCCTTAATGACGATGATGATGCGAATGATGTGCGCTCTGTGTTCGTCGCTGTTTTTGTTTTGGTTTATTATAGTATACTCTCGTATATATGTAGGTGGAAAATATTCGACACAAAACTGACAGACAAGAAACATTGATCTGGCTGCCTTCTGCTGCCGGCTATATAATTAACATCATGATCTCATCTCAAAGCGCATACAACTAACGACCACAGCAACCAGCCAGCATCATCGTCGCAGATATAAATATCCACGAATTTCCGAATCTTCCGAATTGGAGATGCTTTTTTTTGTTGTTGTTTTATCTCTCACTCACTGCTTAACGTAAGCGCATAGTAGCAAAATATTATCATAATGGGAAATAAATATGAATGCTATCCACTTAATTCTCGGATGCATGTAATTTTGAAGAAATGAAGATGAGCCGTTTCATCAGTCCTCGAACTCGATTACCTAGTAAATGCGGATAGATGCTAAGTCCAACACTAGCTGTCGCTTATTGAAAACAACACATTCATAGTGCAACAACCAGATTTGCCCACCACTTAAGTTCGATGAACAAACTCAAACATTAGAGGTCTGGCTAACGCTGAAATAATTTGGCTAAGTATTTGTATTACGTGAAATGTTCAGTGGGGCCGAATGAACCGAGAAGTGGTAAAGTGCAGTCATTTTCTTACACACACATTTTTTTTAAATATTTGCGAAACTATGACCAATAGGCTACTCTGCCATGCCCCAAATTTATTTCAGCAGTACTTCCACTTTCGTAATGAAGGGTCTTGCCTGCTGCGGAGGAATTCCTCGGATTTGTTTGAGGAAAATGCTTCTGGCATTATACAGAAAGAATGTCCCAACAAGAGCGGAAAATTTAAATTTCAAACAAAACCGAAATTTGGATTTAATCATAAAGTAGACATGTGGCACTTATGTATGGAACAAGACATATGTATGATAAATGCCATCCTCTGCTTTGCTGGCACATTTGCGTTTTTTTGACGAAATTTTCATTCACGGTTTGGTATGAATGGAGTGGATTCTAGTGATACAACTTTTAACTCCTTCTTCAAGTCTTGAGTAGACATGCGCTTGTTGACATAAACTTTAAACCTCAAGAAAACGTCAGAAACAAATTCTGGTCGACCAAACGGGGGATTATCCGAACAGAGAATGTCTCGGGCAATAATGTCATTGTTTCATGTGATGTGTGGCAAGTGGCATCTTCCTGTTGGAACTACATGTCTTCGAGATTCATACCATCCATTTAAAGCACAAATACCTGGATTATAATTGCCCGATACCATTTGGCATTAACTGCTTCTACGTTTTCGATAGCGTCTTCGAGGAAAAATAATCCAATGATGCCTTCAACCCAAAATCCACACCAAAAAGTGACACGTTTAGGATGCGTTTTCTTCTCATGAAACAAATGTGGATTTTCTACACTCCAAATGCACCTTGTTTATGTAGCCATCAACATGAAAATGGGCCTCATTACTGAAGATGATTTTGTTGGCAAACTCACCGTTCATTTGTTGTTGTTCAATGAGCCAAATGAGAATTCTCTTCACTGTGTAATGGTTTGCCGGCTTTAGTTGTTGAGTCAGTTGGATTTTGTAAATGGTGGACTGGTGTTTTAGCCTGTCTGAGTCTTTGAATGTTTGTCCAGTTTCAGTATGCACATGTTGCGCTTCCAACTGAGTAGTATATTTGTAAAGTAGTTATCGTATTTGCAAATGAAAAATCCAAATTATATCTGACGAAATTTTTCTTTAGAATTCTAACAAAAACTACTACGACGTACATACATATATCTTGGATTTTCTAAAACTAATATCTCAACACAAATGGATTCAGAAAAATATTCTTGTCAGAGTTCGATAGAGTATTTCCGTTCATTCTGTGAGATTTCACGAATTATTTTTCGTAGTAAATATAAATCTCCGTCGAGCTTTTAAAAAATGGTTTAATTTTTTTTTAATCGCTTTTAGCCATTCCTGTATAACTGTGTAATTTTTTCATGTATTTTTATCCAATTCAGGGAAAAGTCGAACAGAGTTAAAAAACAATGTAAATTTGTATCTGAATAGATTTTTCAAATGAGCGATTCGTGTCTTTCTTCATTAGAACTGTGATGAACATTTTTACAAAAAATGTAAGTGAAGTGTTTGAATTAGGGGGGCGTATACTTGATATAATTCCTTATTTGCATTAAAAAAACTGTGATAATTTCAGAACCAGGCAAACGTTCAAGCATTTACTACCTATACGAAGCATGCTTGTCTTAAAATGTTTATTTTCAGATCCATTTATTTTTTAATATACCAAAATTATTGGAAAAATATTGCATTCAATATTAGAAAAGATTAGTTGGAAGGTAGAGGCTGGTAAGCATCCCTTATCACTGCGGCCACGGATATCTTCCAAGTATAGCCCGGTTATGAAACCAGAAGCCGTAATAAATTCAAAAATATTTTGGGAGAGCTGGCAGATACATATAAACATATGTATATCCTCTGTCTCAAGGTGCTCTGCTCTGATTAAATAGTACAGACACAAGCTTGTCTTCGAAGTTTGTTAAGCTTGTCTTGTATAAAACTTACAGACCACCGGCACTGCATAATGTTAGAATTGGTCTGTCATATGGTGCGAAGAAATCCTTGCCCAAAAAGTGGAGAGCGCTATAAGCGAGTATTTCTGGCACGAAATCGGAAATATTGATGTGGAAGACATGCAGTTCTAGCAAAATCCGTAACTTTCCACACATCGGGTGCAACTTTGAATGTTTTGCGTGAAACGTGACGTCAACTGGACGTCAGTATTATGCGATTTAATGCAGTTAGATTTCTTTGTCCGGGGTTACGCTTAAAGACGTGTTCACGGCAACAAACCCGATACGAAAGAGAGCAACTAAAAACCTAAAAACTAACATCCGCCAAATTATAGGCGGAAAATTACCTCGAAGGAATCGGCTATTGCAGAAGATCCCTAATGAAATACATAGCATTCTTAAAAAATAAAAAAAAACCTGTGATTTTCTTAAATTAGTGTTATTTTTTTAGAAAAGGTTTGCAAGCTCAAAGTGGATCACACTGTATATAGGTTTAAAGTTCTACAAATGTATTAGCTGACATAAATTATTCAAATTTGTTTATTCATCTCTTATAATCGGCACCACTGTTCATTAGTTCATTAGTTGGTAGTTCACATGTTTATGTTTACTTTCAGCTGAAGGAACGAAGCAAATCCACTCCTGAACGCATACAACAACCGCCCGTCCGATTGAGAGAGTCAAAATTCCGATCGACGTTGTGTGTGCATTTGAGTTGATTTTTATGAAGCCACAACTTCAGAGTCAACAAAAAAAAAAAAAAAAACAGCATCGCTACTGTCTATCCGTCCGTATGCCATCGAACTATACTGTAATCTGCAAATTGAGAGTGTTGTGTTCTCTCTAAGACGAAGGTGGCAGCAGGCAAACGTTCGTTCGTTTGTGCCTTTGTGTATACAGACAGTACAGATACTCCTCATCGTGCTATATACCGGGCGTGTGTGGTGTCTCTTTAGGAGAAGGCATAACCGCCTCGCGTTGTACGCTGAGGTCTATCGAAGAGTGTAGTTCGTACGTTATTCGTTCGCTTGGTCGTTTTTTTTTTTTCGTTTGTGCCATCATCATCACACACCGACGATAAGGCATGTGTGCACTATAAACTCGATATTTTGCCCCTGTTGTTGCTCTTTTTTTCAAACTCTGTATATAGTTGAAATGATTTTCTTCTAAACTACTCGCGTTTTAGCTTTTGGCGCTTAGTTTCACAGTATTCTTTAGTCTGTCATTCAGTGTTCTTCTCCTAGCCGTCGGTTTTTATAAAAGCGTACTAACAGAGTCTCTTTTTTTGTTTTTGTGGGTTGAAATTCTTTTCGCGTTGCTCCTTTAATTGATTGTTTGTACTTAATCTTCTTGCGGCTTAAAGTTTTGACTTCGTTTGGTGTGATAGATAATTTTTTGTATTTTTTTTTTGTATTTATCGCGGCTGGATTTTGCGTGTTCATAGTTCGCACGATCGTGTCTATATGAATGTGACTCTGAGGGTGTTTTCAATTAACTAAAGCGGGCAGGGTCGCGGGCGCGCATCTCGTTGGTAGCAATTGAAAAATTGTTTTTCTAATAAAAGTGTTCTGTTTGAGAATAGAATGTAACTTATGATAGATACGTTAAATTTTATAATTATAAAAATGACGTAAACTTTCGATGCGCGATATATTGTTTCAAAAATATTCCGTTCGTTCATAATTTTATATTTTTGAAAAAAAAAGTAAAGTGTTTGTTGGTGGGTGATGATAGTATCTGTATCTATCTATAAATTTGAATTGGAATCATTTTTTTTTTTGGCCAGAAATACGTTTTCTCTGCTGGAATAAAAAACAAGTTTTCTAAAAAATGTTTGACGGTTTATTTGCGGAATACATATTAAAACGAAAAAAATCACCGAAGAACCAAAGTATCTATAGCTGTTTTCTCTGTGTTTAGCTTAATTTTTTTGTATCTTTTTTTTGCCATATTTCTTAGAATTCGCAGCAGAAACGAAAAATAACTCGATCGTTAGTTTTAAATGTTCTAAAAAAAAGAATTTCAAGGTTTTTTTTTCTTTTTGCAGAAGAAGAGGAAGAATACTAATGAGTGTGTAGTGTAGATGGGAATGGAATAAAAAAAAGGTTAATAATTCAATACCCGAAAGTCTCAATGTGAAAAGTAAGCAAAAAAAAAAAAAAAAAAAATAGAATTCAGTGTGTGAAATGTAAGAAGAATAGAAGTGTGTAATATAAAATCCGTTGCCGTTGTTGTTGTGCAAAATCAAAAATAAAAAGGAAGGAATAATGCCTTTTTTGAATGTGTTTATCTAATCAAATTGATTAAATAAAATTGTTTTTCTGGCTGATGTGTCGGTGTTAGCGCCATTTGCTGGCAATCGGAAAGGAAAAGAGAATAGAAAAAAAGTGTAAATCTTTTGGGATATATAGCCGTACTACATACGATTGGAATTTTTGTGGATATACCAATACCTACCCTACATACCTTCTGTTGCTGTATCGTTGGCGATAAAGAAAATGATAAGAGTCAATTCACAATCATTCAGCTTGTCTAGCACATTGAATAAGGTAATTGCCATTGAAAGCATCAAATCTACTCGTACAACATTCATTTAGATACACGGATACGTGCATACATATGTGTATTTGTTGTGGAGTTTTTTTTGTTAATAAAGCCTTTTCACTTTTAATTAGCGTCTACTTGTGAAGTGTAACTACCAGCTATTATGTTGTAGAATTATTTGTGTACCCTAACAATGTGTAATTTTCAATTTATCACTAGTGATTTGACCTTTAGGGAAGAATATCTTTTTTAATGAGCAAATTGACGAGAATGCATATTGTTTTTGAATGCTTATTATGTGTCTAGACTATGGTTCTAGATACTTACGTTCTTTTCAATTTTTCACCTAATCAACAAAAATTAGTGCAAAGTCGTTCATACTTACACTCGTTAGTATTTATGGTGAAGTTTCCATTTAAAAAGTCAATATCTTTTGGCGACTTGCTGTGCTATGTACATATGTATGTATATCCTTAGAATTGAGATGTACCTAAAATTGTGTATGTGCATATGTATCTCTAGGGTCTCAGCATTTCTATATTTGAAAACCAATGTGGATAAAATATTTGCTTTGTTTGAGCCATCTTCAGAGAGGACAATGTTTAACATGAATATGAAAAGCCATCCTATGGGCTGAACGCTTCTTTGTGAGGGTAAAAAAGACTCCTATATAAATGGCTCCCATATACGCGGATGAGTCGAAAAGTTCGCGATCTACAATAGTTTAAGTTTTAATACTAAATTGGTTCTTCCCTTTTTTAATTCTCAAAATTCTAAGAAGTTTCATTCGTGATAGTTAGTGTTAGGCTAGGTTGAAGTGGCTGCTAACTATCACCAACACACTAAGAACAAAGATACTCGTAGGTCCTTTGTGATACCACATGGATCATGGAAAATATTTTCAGATCGCAGTTATAGAAAACTACTAAATGAAGCCTCCTTCTTTGGGATAGAGATGGGAAGGCACAAAGAAGGTGATGAATTGGTTCTTTTTCTTCGTCCATGTCGTTCGAATATATGTACGCCAAGCCTTGTTGCATGCTTGTCCATTAGACAGTGAGCCAAAGTAAGACAATTTTTTTTTTATTGAATGCAACACATTGATTCAGAAATCTCCAAATAAAAAGCTTCTGTAAGTCTGCTTTCGCAAGTTTAAGATAAAATGTTTGTCATGGGCATATATGTAAATTCAGACATACATACATATTTAACTACATAGATCTGAAAATGCTCTAGTAGTGTGTTTTTTTTTGTAAATTTTATGTATGTAGGGTACAGTACATCCGACGTTGTATTTGGATCACCACGTTTGTAAAAATCATCTATGAACGTCGCTTTTATATTTCAAGAGCTAGAAGGTAATGATGGGCAGACTGATGGATGCATGAGCAAGTTTGAGTTTGGATTCTCGAAGCTTTCTGCAAGATGGTTTGCGAAACTGATTTCAGTTTAACACTTAAGCACATTTTACTGATGATGTCTAGCGAGTGTTTTTGGTCAGATTTGCAACAACAAACGAAATCTGAGTTCATGACAATAATAGTGATAAAAAAAAAAAAAATCTGGAGCTCCTAATAAAGAATGTTCAACTATCGCCGGTTGAGGCAATGGCATCGGTTTTCCTTTATTATTACCTTTCGAATCCCTCTTTTGCCCTTCTCAGGGGTATTTTCTCGCGGTTTCTTCAATTAAAAGATGCTAATGAGTCCGTTCAACGAGCGCCTTTATGGATGCCAAGTCGAAAATTCGCTTTACCCCTGCAGGGGCACGTCAGTCTTTGCACTTATTCAAGTGCCTTTCTCGTTAGGCTAGTCTTCCCATCCTATTGCCCCATAAATTATTATTGATTATCTGTATTTAGTAATCAATACTTTGTGGGCAGCATAGGCTGACTACTTTACGCCAAGGCTAGTTAACTTATCCAGGCAGTTTATCTGCAAGCAAGCTCCCCATTAAAGGAGATACTAATCATCGCTGTGGACATCCATCTTACTGTATTGACCGTGATGGTTCTACGTGAAACTTGAGTCTCCACTGATTTCTTGTTCAGCTTTGTGTAAGGTGTTATCAAATGCCTTTTCTATGACTAGGAATTCTTCAGAGTACTATTTCCTTCTCATGTAACTATCGACATCCCTTTTCATCGTTTTAGAAATAAAGGATATTAGGCTGATCGATCTGTAGGACTTCGGTTGTCAAGTTCTTTTTAGTCACTTTAGGCATAAAGAACACCTTTGTTCTTCGGGCTTGGATTGGTATACAGCCCAGGACTTGACTGCTTTTTGTTATCCTAACTGGTTATAGTACTAATCTGTCTTTTTCGCTTCTGTAGTAGGGCTCATATTATTCCACCCTCATCTGTGGGTTTGAACGGATGAAAGGAACTATTTTCCAATTCAATCCTACCGCTGAAAGACATGTGTTCACGGTTTAATTTCCCAAGTCTGATTATTTTGGTCATTCCCCCATTCTTTATGCTGGGCGAGGTTCTAGGGAACTGAGTTGGTAAGAGCAACAAAGCTCTTTGTTCCTCATGTTCAGTGTAGCCACCATTTTGCTTCCTTAGAGACGTCCGCATTCCGCTTGATTTTGCCAAAACTCTAGGGCAGACTACTCGCTGCCGAAAGTTGGTTTTCCTCAGTTCCATTACTGCATTTTCCTACTATAGAAGTTTGATAGTTTTATGGATATGCTATTGACACTGTAAATTTTACTGGAGGTCCAGATACTTTATTTGCTTTTTATTAAATTTGTAGAATCTAATTTAATTTACCCTCACCAAATTTGATACCAATTGATGTCGCCACTTATTTTATTATATTTATATTTATTTTCGCCAGTTCATTCGCACATATGTGTACTCGTATGTATATATCTATGGAACATACCGTCAGCCACGCCTGAACCCCGCATTAGCGTTATAGAGGTAACGTTACTCCCTAAGGCAGCCCGGTATAACAGACAATACTTTTCAATACATCTGGCATTCCTCTTTGGCTTCAATGTCCAATAAGCACAGGTCAGATGACTTCTTGAATTAGCGGTAAACTTCACAATGGTAAAGGAATGACACTTATGTTTAAAAGGTCAAAAAGACAGCAATTAATTACTGAAAGCTCTTAACGGAAAACCGTTTATATGCATAGTAGTACAACTGTATTTCGATTCCATAATAAGATCTCACCACTTGGACTATCTATCTAATTCCCAATATTCCTGTACGACAATATGTACATATATGCCAAATAAGCGAGCAGAAGTATTTTAATTTGATCATTCATATCTATAGATACAGGTTTGTTTATTTTTTTAACAACAACAAACCAATACGCGACAGTACCTCAGAATTTAATTAGCGAATATTTAATACTATTTCCTGTTTAAACACCTCACAATGAAATAGTATTCAAACTCGTCGTTAATACTTTAATAATTACCGTAGCGTATTACAGTTGAATAGACATCCAAAGTTCAAAAGAAAATCTGATATTTTTACTGCGGTCTACCCCAGAAATCACCTAAGATCAACACTATTCACTTCCTGCAGATACATAAAATACACGGTGTGTTATCTACAATTCCAATTGTTAAGATCATTTGAATGACACAAGCAAAGTATGTACGAGTATTAAGCTCAGGTTTTCAAGGTTGACAGGCGAGACCTCACAAAAACAATCAGAAAAAAAAGCGGTGGCATGGCGTCATCATTCACATCAACACGAACTCAAAGTGGACAATTTTTTTTTGCATTTTTTTATTTTATTTGAAAATTTTATTAGCATGCTAACGATGATGAATAAAAAATAAAAAAAATTTCTTTCTAAAATGTAAAACAAAAATAAAATGTTTTCGGAACGTGAATTTGCAAGGAGTATCTACATACATAAGTGTATATACCTTTATGGTGTGTATAATATACATACATAAGTATCTGCTTATCAAATGTAGTTGTATTCAGGCATAAAAAAGTGTAGATTTGTATGTACGTTTAATCGGCAACGAAAGGCATTATACTTATAGGAACCAGGAATGTATTAATAATAAATAAATTTACGTCCCGTCGTAATTTGGCACTGGCGTGGCGGAAGCCTACTGTATCGGTTAATTTTTTGAAATACTCATTACCACCTTGGTAAAGTGCTTAGTTACTTACACGTACATACTTATGTCCTGTTTCGCCCTGTGCGTCCTAGGGCCTCTACTAGGCCTACGCGCCATCGTGTACGGTTTCTGGCGATGAGTGTTAGCTCTCTCCAACTCTTTCCTAGTTACCGTGACTCTTTCTTCGGCGTTCTTCGCCATGTATTTTGCAGTCTATTGCATCGCGTAGTTAGCTATGGAATTGTCGCCTTTTCAAAACGTACATCCAATCCACTGCCACTTTCACAGTCGTGAAATGTGTTTTTTTTTTCGCGTCGGAAGGTGGGAATCTTTTGAAGATGAAATTGAGCCCGTATTCAGTAACAGTATGAGATCTCCACCCCCTAAGCCCACCTCCCCTCCTACCCGTGGTCCACGCCGCACTGCTGTCACCGTGAAATGGGACATCAGCCTTAGGTGTTCGGCGCATTCATGTCGGCAGCTTGCTGCACTGCGATGCATTGTCGCTGCTGTCTAAGCTCCACCTTAATAATGGTTGCCACAGTATCGCTAACTTCTTATCATCTGTCTGGTGACATTATCTGGGGTTATGTAAGTTCTCACCCAGTTTGTCCACCAGCTGATACCACTCTTCAGAATCTCGGTGGAAGATGACATGCCCCACATCCTCAACAGCGAATAAGGGTGTCATCGTGTCCAAACGGACAGTATCACCTGGGTCAGGTGGAAATTTAGCCCTATATGCTTCCTGTTGATCCAGGCGCCTATATTGGAATCAATCTATGCGTCCATCTGCCTTTATCAGAGTGACGCCATTTTTCTGCTATTCTTCCAGACTTGCGTTTGGTGATACTCCAGTATAGTTGTTGCTGTTGTTCTGCTGACAAGGTCTGTTTCGCAAAAAAGTCGTCGAATGGAGATGTCAGATGTTCCTGACCAGTTATCTCATGCAGATGCTCACTAGAAATGTTATTAGGCCAGAAAATTCAGAATAGTTTACAGACATCGATTCACGAACTTTTGCAGCTTTCCAAGTGCTGCACCCATATAACAGCAACATTGGTGCGGAATGGTCGTAGCTTAGTGTTAAGGAAAATTACATCGCATCTCCATATCTTTGAAACGCTGATTTTGCTTTACCGAGCGTTTAAAACTCGATCTCTCACTTAGGTGGTGAGTTAGTTCCGAGGCCAATGAAATCATGGCGATCAAGGAAGCCTTGTTCTGATTAAAATGTATTGCAGTGTATGTCAAGGATGTTAGCATATTTTTATAGACAGTCAAGCGGTAATAAATTCCCTGGAATCGTGCTCCTTCACTTCAAAGGCCACTTTGAACGTCGTTTATCTGTAGTGGAGATTACAAAGCAGTTCAACATTTATCTTTGCTATAGACATTCCGGGAAACTGTAAGGCTGACGAGTTCGTCATATAGGATATGACCCTTAGGATGCTGCCTAAATGCCAAAACTTGGATATGCCCCTCGCTACATGTGAATATCTACTTCAGCTGGAGCTGGAGTAACCACAGATGTGAAAATGGCTCATCATGTCATATATCTCGGCAGATCTGACCTAAGCTGGATCATAGTAGGATTTTGCTTGCTCAACATCGAGCCTGTTGTTTTTCAATTCTTAAATCGCGGTAGTGATCATCATCATTATTGGGGTAGTTTTTACCTTAGGCAGCTGCCTGATTTAGATGTTCATTTGTACATATTATGTACATATTACATACATGTGTACATATCGTAGCGAAACACTCTTTCCATTGCTTGAGCTGGCCCTCATCTGAAACAAACACCGGCTGTTGACCACCTGTAGCTCTGGTGATTCAGCAAATGGTTCTACTCTCACACCTACTCGCTGCCAGGCGTTCATACAGTTATGCTTTTCACTTTGTACGCTGTACTTTTTTCAACGTCATTGGAAATTGGGACTCCAGCAGTTGATTGCCTGCCATTTGAAACCCAGCTGACGTTGATCTTGTGATCAAACATGGTGTCAATGACAATGGGGATTAGTATTGCAGATATCCTCAAATCGATCAAATGCCTGAACCCTTCATTGTCGTTGCGTGCTTTTGCTTTTAAGTCACCTATCACTATGACCGTTCTGATTGCAGAAGTTCCCCTTTTCATCTGCAGTCGAAGGGTTTGTATAACATTTAATTCATGCAGTAGAAAAGGCATCAACTCTGATTTGTATCTGTATACTGGATAGTGTGGAACAGTGTGTTTCGTTTACGTTTATAATAAGCGAGCGTTTTTACAATAGTTTAGTTTAAACTATTTAATAGAGTAGTTTAAACACCGAGGGCATAATAGTGGCTATACAACTTTTTATTGAAGTTAAAATCTAAAACATTCTGCTTTGTATCTGCTATAAAATGTGAAAAATCAAAAGTCAATTACTTGGGTTCTTAGTCGTCGCGGGATGGAATGACGTAACCAGCTGAAAAACCACCTAACATTTTTTCGAAAACTGATGAATAAGTCGTAATGATGAATAGTGATGACTAGTGACAGCACATTCCACAAGTAATTTCCAACTTTAAGCAATGAATCTACGTAAAATGTTAGACATGACGTGTGGTATATAGTGTGACCCATCGAATATGCATGAAGCCGCACAACCCTTTATCAGTTTTGTACAATTGTTTGCTTAAATTGATTGCGATCCTTTTCTTCCTGCACTTGCAATAATCAATCCGATGAGCATCTTCTGCGTAGTCTCGTAGTAGTGGAATTTAAGATTCTCCGAGAAGAGTAATTGATGATTATACGCTCTACATGACATGGCCACCTTAAACACTGAATAGGTTATCATTTTTAAAGTCAAAGTGTTCAGTTCGTAATTAAATCTTCTCTTCTATTAACTCTGAAGAGAGTTATCGTCTCCGTAAAGCTCTCCTACTGTAATACCTTCTCAGCCCGGTTGCACGTGATAGTCAATATGGTTGGTATTTACTCGATAGTCCGTCCTATCCTTTCGTCCCGTCCTATCTTACGTGCTTTAGTTCAGCGATTGTCTCTTGCACTTCCTCCAGCGTGAACCCCGAGTCCAGGTCGCTATCTGTGAGGAACGATGCAAGAAAGAGAAATTGTTGGGAGATTCTTTCTGAATTAAGAAGGTTGCAAAACTGACCCATTAGAACTGTCCCTGGTAGTCTCATTCCGATTTAAAATTGAGTTTCATTAATTGGTTTCAGATTCCTCCAGAATTTTGCATATAATCTTGAAAGGGAGATTCCAAAGAATCAGCAGTTGGCAAGAGTTATTCTTTGTTTGATCTCAGCGCTAATGTCATTGTATGAATTGGTAGAGCTTAGATAGACAAAGTCCCTAACTATGTACCTCGAAGTAACATCTGCCTACGGTGACGTTCTATCGGAGACATCGGTGTTAGTTGTCGTTTTTTGTTGACAGCATATACATATATATATTCACATACCTGCTCTTGCCCTCATTATCTGTTAAACACGCTTCGCCGCTTCGGTCTTAGCACTTACGAAAGCGCCAGTGACATCACACTGCTTTCTTCCGATTAGGTCAATATCGTAGGCTTATGCAAAAAATTCCCCTGGTGTTGCCGCGTGAGTTTTGCACTATTGTTTCAAGAACTATTATTTGGCTCAAATCTTCAACTTGTAAGACTTCGGTAGGTCTTAGTGACAACGCATTGTTAAACCGACATTGGTAGATACTTTTTTATACTAATTTTGGAAGCGGGCTTAAACCTGTCGTTTTTCTGGCCTATGAGTTCGAAACGACACCACTAAGGAACATGGGCAGAAAAAGCTTTTATCTGTACTTCCATGTCATCTATTAGGTCTAAACATTTACCAGAGAATAGCCCGTAATCGATGACCGTGCAAATTTTGCATAGATAAAGGTGAATACTCCTTGTGCATCGCTAAAAGTTCTTTCGTTAAGCACCATCATCATCATCATTAGTTAACTATCAGTTATAGTAGTTATTCTGCGGCCACCACGAAGAAGTGATGATGTAGTTTTGCCACGCCCCTTTTCGCATGATCTTTACAACATTTTTTGTATATCTTATTACTGACAACAGGATTTAGGTATCATTGTCAATTTTCTCTGATGTTATCCCCATTCTAACTGAATGTGTGTACTAATCATTATAGTGACCGTGACAACCTGACTTGTGCTCTCGATACTAGTTCTTGATTAATAAGTCAACTTTTTCATATTTTTTTTTGCAATACACTGACATGTTTGAATGAATATGTCATTACCATTTTATATTTTTCTAAGTTAACCTTTAAAAATTCACAGTTTTTGCATTTTAATGCGATAGAGCTTTTTGTTTTTAATTTCTCTTTCATGTTGATACTACGAATATAGCAATTACGTCATAAATTGTTATTGTATCTTGTTTCTAATTGTAAACAAATAAATACCCACGGTTATCTGATTTTTTAAAAACATTTTTTAATCAACTTATCAGCTACCTTTAATAGTATGCCATTAAAATTATCCAGCAAAAATAAATTGATAGGCTTCGACGTGTTAAATTAAGACATCTTACTGTTAAGGAGGAACAACAACAGATGTGCGAAATAGAATTGATTTTAACAATTTTTCATGACCTTAACTTAAGGTACCTTACAGATATGCAGAAAAATCTTTCGAAAAAAACACACACGGAACGAAAAAGTGTTTCTAGCGATGATCATTTATTTCAAAAGAAAATGTTTATATTTAGACATGAAAGGTGTGGTGTGATAGTTCAGAAACAAATTAGAAATAAAAAAAAACTGAAAAACACAAAAAAAAACTATCTTAGGGTTGGGCAGAAATGCAAACATACATACATTCTCCGAACTTATCTTTATTTAAAGTGACTTGGAAACGGCCAGAAAAATAAAAGAGATACACATACTTACTTAGATCGGCTCCAATAAATTACGTCATACTCGTGTGCGCGCGGTGACGATAAAAGCCGCTTAGTTAAGGAAATATCTATGTATCTATCCAGTATTATGCAAATTAAGACAATTAAATCTCAATAAGAAGAAAAACCGCTGAGCAATTTCAAGGAGAATTATAGAAGCAGAAGTAATAAACAACTCGATATTTGAAATGTTGCAGCAATTTATCTCCTTCGATTGACCGAGTGATTGAAGGCGCATTGGTTTGTGCTGATATTGCAGAGCGGATATTTAGCACACACACATACACACCATATGCTACTGTGATTCGATCTATAGTTGAAGATTTTGTGGCTCTTATTGGTTTTTTTTTTGTTTTTATTTTTCCGATTTTGATGATCAAGTTTCAAATCGAAGGAGAGCCAATGTACCACTTACGGTGGAGTCGAAAACTAAATTCTTGTGAAACGTTGAGCTGTTGTCCATGAGGATGCTTAAGCATCAATTTCAAGCATATGCTACTTTTGAAATTTACTTCCAACTCACTTGGGCAGGGTCAACAATCAATTTTTTTTTGTTAAGTTTGTAAGTCAAGCCCAGTGCGTGGGACAGTTTGGTGTAGTTATTCGTTGAATATCTTACATCTTTTGGCGAAAATTTTATTGTAAGCTATCGTTACCTTTAACTCCCTTTTCCACCAGTCACTTTATCTCGGTGGAGATGACCCTGTGATGGCAGACGGTGATTGCAGTACAGTTATCCAAGCTGTAAGATTTCTGTGCTAATTACGAAATACCGAATTGTCTTCAACGCCACAGTCAGGTCAATACAACTCCCTTTGTGATACATAAGGGGAGATATGTCTCTTGGCCATTGGTTAAGCTTGTTGTATCTTAGGTGTATGAGACATGGACAGTGACAGGGAAAGAGGGTTGTGTTCTCGCGGAAATCTTGATCTCGAAATCCTGGACAAAGATCTTTTGTCAGTCGCACTTTTTTCATGTACATAGTTCCCCAGAGTCATCAGCTCCATGATGACTCCTACAATGGTAAAAAGGGATTTCTTATCCTTTTGCATAAGCCGGTCTTTGTTTTGTCAAAGTAAGTAAGTAAGTAAGTATGCAAAGCAGGATGTTTACTGAGGGCTAGATTCCGAACGTCTTCTGGTCATTTTGTCAGCCTTCACAGTTTCTGTCATGCCTTCATGTCCAGCAACCCATAGAACGTAATCTTGTGTTGTATTCCAAGAATCTTTAGCTCTTTTCAACAATACTTCACAAAATTAGGTTTTATATCAATATGACGAATGGTGGGAGATCGTCCTTTATAAGATCTTTCGTACTAGCACATAGAATTTAACCAGGAGCTCCACTGAGGCTCTTAACAAACCTCAGTATAGCCCAGTAGCATAGCAGACGTGGATTGACTTCACTTATTTATTTCCGCAGGTTCTGGATAAATCATTGAGCATAGGAGTATGACTTCAATGGCGCAGTTTCATGTGATTACTCCAGTAAAGATCGATCGAATGGCAGAAGGCTTTCTGT
This sequence comes from Blera fallax, assembly GCA_946965025.1. NCBI lineage: Eukaryota > Metazoa > Arthropoda > Insecta > Diptera > Syrphidae > Blera > Blera fallax. The sequence goes on along the minus strand of OX337248.1, from coordinate 20,939,013 downwards.
TGTCGTTTTATTTAGCTTCGGCTATAACGTATGACAGGTAGCACAGTTCTCCTGGATAGCCATGATGAGCTGGCCTCTTTCTCTATTATGCCGTCTATTGTAGTATACAATTTGTTAATCGGTGGCAGTAGGGATGCGTTCGCTTCGCTGATGTTCATTATTGACGCCATCCTTGCCAAAGCATCCGCTTTTTCGTTCCTTTCTAAATTCCTATGTCTGGGAACCCATCAAAGTTATACCGAATGGTGTCTCATGGTGATCAGTGCATCGCGGCATTTCTTAACCGCCTTTGATATGATTGTATTAGACAGTAAGCTAAGGACAGAACCCGGAACTGTAGCGCCATCGAAGTAAGAAACGGGCTCAGTCGACAATCACTGGTACATATATTTTACACACCCTAGGTGCACAGCTTTTAGAACGCACAGCTTTTAGAACGGCGATTCGTCAAATTCGTTCCAATATACGCAACCTGATTTGCTTTTACTATCTCAAAAGAGCACTTTAAATGCAAAATATCCGCTTAAGTTATTCCGTGACCTCAATGTAAATCAGATAAAAGTCAAAAGAAAAGAAGATACTTTATAACACCTCAATAATTTTTTTTTTTTTAATTTCTGACTGAGCTACTCGCTTCGCTTGAGTCTCGTTTTAATTACAATTTTTTAAATTATATTCGCAGCTAAAACAAAACAAAACGTAGTCATTTATGCCAAAGTTATGACGGGAAATCGTATCTTTGACCCGAAATGGAGTTGAGAGGTATTCCAAATCGGGTGACCCATACATAATTTTTATAACATTTCGGACGTTGATCTTTATTTTAATAGAAATCTATTATTCATTCTTAGGCGACCGCAAAAGTGACTCAGAAGACGGTGAATGAGAATCTGGTTTTGGGTATCTGAATATTAAATTATTTTCTAATGGGTTGTGTGTGCAGTCACGGAAATAGCACGGTTTAGCTATGGTTTTTCTATTCTTGTCTTTGCAAAGAAAGTAATAAAACTTGATTATGACTTGTCCTACATTTTGTACGTACCTAACACGTTGCTGGCGTCATTATTTTTTGTCTAGTTTTGAGCAGAACATAGATTCCCCTTGAAGGGTAGGGTCAGCGATATTCAAGTTTTTAGGAAAGTATGATCATCTCGAGGCGCATTCACATGTGTATTGAGGTAGTCACTGTTATAATAGCGTCGTTTACTTCTGACAATTGAAACAAGGCGCATTAACAATTGTGTCAGAAAGAAAATACATCCACCCAGCGAATTTTGCTTAATTGATTGATTAACAACGTTTCTACCATTTTTGCTAAGTCTTTGCTTATAGCTTATAGCATTCGATCACGAAAGAGGACTCCAACTTTATGTCATCGACTCGCTCACATTTGCATTCTGCTGCTGCTCTGCTCTTTTTCTCTTTTCTTCTTGACGCTGTTTCACAGTTTCACTGATTGCTTCCCAGAGTTCCCGTATTTTTACCATCTGCCATCACTTGGTGGTTCCACAAGACTTCAAGCTAGATTATCTCTCTTTACGTTTAGAGACCGAACTTTTGGTAGTTTTTTCTTCTCGTAACTGGAACACATAAGTATTGTTGAGCTATTGGACCTCCTGAGATTCAACATAACTGGGTGGTTCTTGTACAGCGGACATGTGTCTTACAGCGTTCACAGAATAAATAAATGCGCACAATTGACTCAAACTATTGACTACAGTGTCTCTATTAGTCACAAGGCACCCATATACCAACCTAACCTAACCTACATAGCGGAAACAAGGGTCTTATGTGACAACACAGTTGGTCTTTTTTAGTCTGAAGTTTATCCTACGGAATGCTGTGGATAATCCATAACCTATGTTCATACCTCGCTGGGCTATGTAATGGTTCATATGGGAGACTAGAATAAGTAAAAACCGTCTTATAAAAACCTTGCTTACATCTTTACTTGTCCTATTTAAGCTTCTCACTCAAGGTACATATGTATAAAAAGAAGGCGCTAGGAATCTTAGTCTCGAGCAATTTTTCGCTGCAATACTATCAATTTAGTGAAAATTATTTAATCGAGTCATTATCTCGTTGAGTGCCCTTTATATGTCTGTAAATACCCCAGTCTAAGTACATTCTGTTCAATATCTTTCGTACGTCTACTTTTCTGACTCAGCGAATTTTTAAGTTCCGAATCAAGTAAGGATGCAACAAATTTCAGTTCAGTTACAGCCCTACGAGTCATTTAATTGTTTTTTTTTTTTTTGTTTCAAGAAAATAGATTATACGCCGTCTAGGGTTAGAAACTAGAGCTGTGGACCCAACATGAATTTCTATAGTACTCCTTCAATCACTTCGTTTATTTTAGACACATCTAGCATATAATGTGGTTGATGTGACGAGGGCTCATTTAGCGACTTGTTCTTCCCTTTAGATAGGAGTATTAGTCTTTCTCGTTTCTATTGTAGTAGGAAGGCTGCCCCCTTCACATATCAATGAAGATATCTAGGCGCTATTGGATTGCTGTCTTTAAGCAGCTTACGTACTTACTCTTCGAATCTGCTTACTTGGCGGAAGTTTTTGCCCATGTCTGTCTCGCATGGTTACGCATGTCAAGATGAATACGTCGGCCTTTATTGTCAAGAGCTTAGAATCAGCGACTAAGGATACCATTTCATAACACACTGGCGGAAATTTGCAGGCTACCTAGTATGATATACACATAAGACAAGAGAATCCCACTCCTTCTCTTAAAACTGACACTTAACGTGTCCTTACCTACCCTGTTAGTCTGAAACTTCATCAAATAAAACGAAAAGGGATATGAGTATACTCTTCAAGGATATGAGAGAAAAGCTACATTTTCCAATAGTACATATGTATGTATGTATTTATGTAAATCCTGACACATGTCCTTGCTTAATTTAGGTCATGTCCTAACCTTGACCATCAATGTAGTTCTTAACAGGCTGCATACATCGACACGCACTGTATTGCTTCTGTGTCTCATCACAATACATCTACGATTACTCCTGCGCCAATATATTGAATCACAGAAAACACACCCAACATCAACACTATAACTGCAGAGGAAATTTTCAGAGCATTCCATTTCCAAGTGCCAAAAAGGCCAGCCACAACTACGAGAGAGAAGACATTCTTTTTTTTATGATTCAACTCATTCGGAGTTTCCTCTATTTTCGACATATGGTCGTACTCCTGTTGGAAGTTGGTGTTTAATGGAAGTATCTCCTCCTATGACAAGAGACTTTTCCTAAATGAAAATCCACTGCAGTATTCCACTTTCTCTCCGTGTGATATCAACCTACGTGCCAGTTTAACGAGCCCAACACAGCAGAACAATTTTGCATTTTGAATTAAGCCGACATAAAATGCTGAAAACTTCATCGGAAAAGTGTTTTGCATCCAATAGATGTGAACTATCGCCGCCCAAGTGAGAGGGGCCTACAAAGTGTGCATAGTGGGTGAAACTGAAACTGAAATACAATGCGCGCTGCCGCTAGTTAACTGGTTTTAACATTGTACTGGTGTCTATAAGTGTATGTCCTTAGTGTTCGCGAATTGATTGTAAACAATCGAGCAAAATGTACGACGACAATTTGTATGATAATCCTGCTGAGCCACGGTGCTCGATAACAACCTTTTTATATCGAATTGCTTTTACATTGTTTTATGCGGGATTTTATCTAGATCGTGCTACAGTTGGGGTGGGATTTTTGTTTTGTTTTTCTTTGCCCTAATAGTGCTCATAATTTTTTCTATTTCCGTTCTCATGATACATTTTCTTCTTTGTTTCTAGAAATCAAATGAGGACAGAGTAGACTCCAGTCAGCAGATACTACCGAAAGTCGAGACACAACCCGTAAGTATTGAAATAAAAATCTCAACGAAATTACTTAGAAACGTTCATACATACATAAGTATACCGTGTGTTGATTCTTTGTTCTCTCATTGCGTCTTCATTTGATGACGCAGAGCATTTAGTGGATGTGAATCATAGGAGTATCTTTGAGTTTATTTATAAATTTCATTGAAGATTTATGTAGTTTTGTGTGGTGTGGTGGTGGTGCATGGCTTTGTTTTGGCAGAAAATGCAAAATTTATTATGCCGCTGACTGTGAGAAAATGTTCATAATTTTCCCAGATTTAAATGATGCAAAGGGAAAAATCAGTGAAAATTCGTAAGAGGCTATAAGATAAGTATATGTATGTAGCTCAAGGTTGCACTGTTTTAGATAAAATCTTAAATAATCAAAGTGTTTTGCTTGTTGTTATATTTTGAGTTCAATGCTTTATGCAGTCAGTTTCATGTGGTATGCGATTCATTGTTACGATCAAGTCCATCGAATAAAGAGGCCTCTTCTTTGTCGAGATGATTTGTACAGACGGCTTTATTTGTATTTTTAACTTAGAAGAGGATTGTTCACTGCATAATTTAGGACATTGAAAGGATTTGAACTTAAAAATGAAGGATCCACTGGAAAAATGGCCTAAGTCCACTCAAACCGATTAAATACCAGTAACTGCAAATGAAAGCACAAAATTGTTTTGAGAAACATTTTTGGTAGACAGATTACTAGTATTTCTTACAAAATGAATGAATAAAACGTAAAACAGTAGCTTGTGTCATTCTTTCATTGGACGTCCTTGGATTTGTGCCATTTGTTTCATGGCAATCAAACGTCCCACGGTGGTTCATCAACGAATTCATCGTAGCTGTTTTCTTTTTGGTAGACAAATATTAAGTTTGTAAAAAAAGTTTCGACTTCTGTAAATCCTTCCCCTTGGACTTTTCCATGGGGATTCGAATGTCACAGAATTTTTCCAACATTAAATCTTGTTCCGCGGTGGCAAGATGTCCCGTATTATTGAAGCCACATGCATCCAAAGATAAATATTTTCAATTTCGTGCTAGAAACACACGGTTATTATGCCCTTATAAGGCTCAGCATTGAATGCTACAGTTCAGAAAGGTAGGAAGGTAGAGGTGGCTGTTTCTTTAATTTGAAAGACAATTAGCGTTAGAATGCGCCGTTTTGATACCACAAAACCTGGTTGTAAAAATGTTGTTTACGGTTGAGGTGAGAGATATACTGCAACCATCCTGTCGAGTTCAGGTAGAGGGTGAGGGCTCCAATGCTGCTGTCAGATATCTCTCTCAGGTAGTCGAAGAAGGGTTTACCCAGAGTACGTTGTCGGGTCTCCTATCGGTCAGTGGCCCGTGCTAAAGTCTACAATTCTGGCAATATCTGGTCTTGATCTGCCTAGTAGCTCATTTGTTTTAGGGTTGCAGTAGCTGGGCCATGGCTTTTTTGATATAGCGCAGCTGGAAAGCGTGTTCCAATCTAGGTTGGCCAGCTTTAAGAAGTGCTGCAGTCCAACTCTCATCATTTTTAAGAAAGCAGGGTCCAATGATACTGCCTGACCACGATGCAGACGAAACTGTAAGAATAATGAGAATTTTCCTCGCCACATACTTGGCAATTTTACTTACTGACATACCCAGAGAGATAGAAAAGTGCTTGGTCAGAGAAGACGATTTTCTTTGAAAAATTAGCATCAACTGATCTAACACCCAATCTGCGTACATTTTTCGCTGTCAATGTCCTGAGTCGAAATGCGCCAAGGACATTTCCAAAAAAAAAATTTTACTTACAGCAGCAATATTTGTGGCTGAACGGACACCACGATGATGCCCTGGTCTTACCCTATCTGCAATGCTTTTAGTCTCTTAAATTTTTTTCACTATATCACGAATCGCTCGCTTAGTAAAACGATTAAATTGACCAAAATCATCACAGTTTATTTCGGTACACAGTTCGTATAGAATTGTTCTATCTAAGTTTTAACGCTTTGAATAGTGGTGAAATAATCCATTTCGTAAATGTACTGTTGCAAACTAACATTTTACACTTTGAAAATAGGTGCTTATTGACAGTTACTTGATTTAGAGTGCTGCCAACATAGTAAACTAGAATTGGACCATACTTTACTTGTTAGTTGCAAGGTGTTGAAAACAATATTCTGTCCCTTGAAACAGTCTGTTTTTGATTTATTCAAAGACCTTGGATTTACCTAATTCAATGTTATTTTGACGGAAGTTCAAAATCATAAAATACCATGCTTATTTCGCGAGTACTGCTATTTCGACTTGCTGTCATCGTAAATTTTCTTTTATTTTAATTAATATTTTTTTTACCTATTGCTATACACGAGTATAAATAGATAGTATTACACAATATTGTTAAGAAAAACACCAAGATTCCCAGGAAATTATGTCATACGCATATTGAATGTAACTCAACAATATTATGTGATGTCATTGCAGTATGCTATTGCGAATATTCATTAGTATTCATTGTGCGAACTTTCCGTGATTGCGAATTTTGTTTTCTCTTTGTAGGTCAATATATCTTGATATTACTTCATTTGGTTAATCGTTAAGTATCTACGATAAGTATCTTATGGCTTACTCTTACTGTATCGCATTAGTTAAAAAAAAAGATAAAATTTTGAAAATCAAGCTTTGTGAACTTGAAGTATTTTTTTTTTTAATAAATTCATTAAATTTTGCAAAGAAAAGTTTACCTTTCTCAATCGTCGAATCCCACTTATTCATGACGCATAATGCGCGTTTACGCCTTTATAACTTATTTGCGAAGAGTTAATATTGATGTTTGCATGGTATTGCTGCTTTGGCGCTGATTTATGTAAAAATTTATGTAAAGGTTATAAAAATTAATGGTTTGACATTTATCCAGATATGATATCATCTCTGTTTGTGCATGCTAGCCTGTTCTTACAGGGCTGCTGAAATTTATATCACACAACGTACTCAGTTTTATTTATCTTTTAATGAGTTCATCTTTTTTAAAGAACTAACGTAATGGGCAAGTTGCTGTCTTATGTGTCATTCACCGACCGATCCCTCTTGTTCTGAATGACTCAACCTTCATCCGAATTGGTTAGGACATTGAAAGGACTAAACTTTTCTTAGTGGTGTAATGATCTCCCCGAAAGGTCCGGGAAGTTCTTTGGCCTGTCTAAAAGTAGGAAGTAGGAAGTAGGAAAATTGATGTTGAGCGCCCAGACGAGTAGTCAACAATATCATCTGTAAATAGCGCAAAAAGACACTCAATGCACAACCTTGCATCATAACAGACTTAGGTTCCATACTGCCGCTTGGGTGCCCCGTATAGATTGTAGTTTGGTTATAGGGGTGTAGGCGTTTATTATGCTACTCTGACTTGGAGCTCTAGTCGATAAGATACTCGACCTAGAATACCTCCTCCAGTCCGATTTTCTTGATGAATCGGAGTATATATAGTGGATCTAACAAAGGTCCATTTCTAATAGTTGGTAGGCAATGGCATCCAGGTGTTTCCTTCTTTTGTGAATCAGTGCTCCATATTCCTTTAGAAGGTGGCCCGGGGTTTCCTTAACATCTCCGCAGAGTCTGCAGTTTCCACTTTGCTCAACACCCAGTTTTCTGAGGTGCTCCTTAAGTCTGCAGTGACCCGTTAGGAAGCCTGTATGGATGCGCAGCCGGTTCTTGCTGATGTTTATACAGACCTTACTTTTTTCCGTTTATAGTTCCCGAGAAGTTCTTTGGCCTGTCTTAGTCTAGGGATTTTTTCCCAAAGCTCCGCTCTTTAGCAGTTTTCTTCCTTTTTTAGGTTTTCCCGTATCGTACGCGGCCCAACCCACAAAATGGTTACGGGTCTCTAGCTAGTTTGTCAGCTGCTTTATTTCCCTCAACTCCCACGTGACCTGGTTCCCAGTAGAGGGGTAACTCTGTTGTTCTAACTTAGTCGGTTTATTTTGAAAATCCTGCTCTGAATCCGGCTTAGAATTCCTTCATAAGATGCCTCGAACTTTAGCGCACCTGACAAGTCGTTTTTGCAGAATCGTAGTAGAAAGCTTATTTGAAACGTTTTAAACCGCAATACCCTCTTTAGTAAATTAGAGGATCTTCTGCCCTATAAACGATTGTACGATTGTTGACTCATCGGCTACTGGTATCCGATTTATCTCTGCATAACAGATACTGCCATATGTCAGATGATCTAAATAAGATAATGTAATGCCGTCTAGAAATGATATATGTATGTATTTAAGCGTTCTTTAGGACAAGCCAATGAGACACAGCAGCTTTAAGTTCACATAAGAAAACCTCTCTACCAAATTTCCTTTCGTTACACACAGTAAACTTTGAAATTTACTTCAAAGATACATTCGCCAAGAACAGTATCCATAGACATCTGGTGGCATGTGGGGGCATTCTCCCGGCGTTACAGTTATTTTTTATACACATAAAAGAAATACTTTAACACCTTTAAGTGTCGGAGCCATCATAGAGTTGTTTCCTTTACTTTTACTCATTGCTCTCATGGCATTTTCATCCACGCAGCGCACGTGCTGACTATTAAACCCTACACATTTGCACTACAATGGTTCGGTCGTAGTTTACACTTATTCTGTATTTCCTAGTGCTTCTTAACATGTGTACGATCCATATATGCAGATATGCATTCGCAGAGTTTTTTTTTGTACAAAACCATAAAAGAAGACGACTTCATAGCACTAGAGGTGCTAATAAAATAACAAATTGCATTTCCACCCAAACAGACGTTCATACTCGTACTTTTAGAAGACACGTAAAACTAAACTCGTAAAGAGCGGAATTGTGAAAACCGCTATTCTCCACCGATTTGAGTGATATTTATTTGAATATTTATGTTCTTGTTCGCCCTTTAAGTAATTCCAGAGAATTGCATTAAGTTGCAGAGGAAAGAGAGCGTTAGGATAATAAACATTATTGCACCACGGTGATCTTTAATATCGTCTATTCTTGATTTGTGAGTGTGAAGCCAATATTTTTACTGGAAAATTCAAAAGTAAAGCTTGCAATATGTATTTGCGTACATAGAAGCAGAATTTTTCTTTAGTCCCTGCACCGGCCTACTTTTTAAATAAGTTCTGTAACAACACTCATTTTACGATTTTTTAAAGTTAGCATTATCTTGCGTCATTTTAATTCGTTAACACGTAACCTTGTAAAGTCTTCGGTTGAGATGAGAGACGTTCTAAGCCCAGCCTATCGAATTCTGGTAGAGTAAGATGTCAGATATCTCTCACAAGACGTTGAAGGAGAGTTTACCCGGAGTATGTAGTTGGTAGAGCCAAGTGTAAAGAAAGTGAAGAAGGGATTCTTTCTCGTTAGTATCTTTGCAGTCAAGTCAGAAAGTAAATATTATGGGAGATGCCAAGCTTAGCTGCATGATCTCTTATTGTCCAATGGCATGTACTTATGGCTTCAATTCTGGTCTTGATCCGCTTGGTAGTGATTGTGAATGACTCCTAGCGGTACATTGGCTTTTTCAGCCACAGAGCTCAAAGTTTCTGTGTCCTGAGACCAAGATGAGGTTAATTTTTGATAAAACATCTAGTCTAGTTCTCTCCAGCATTGCTCTACCAGTTTTGAAAATATGCCAACTGAATCGATGACTTTGATAACGTCTTTGCTTTTATTGAAGATAGCTAGCTTGCGGTTAGATTTGTGAAGGGGTTTAGCATGCGGCAAATCTCCCGAAGCTCCGCTTAAAAGATACTGGACAAATTCGGTAAACGCAAAGATTTCGAAACGTTCAGCTTGACCGAGGAAATCACAGCGCGGACTTCGGAATCCATTTTAAATGCGTTTATATACATACATGGTTATACCAAACTCTTTGATTACTTAACCGCTCTCGCATTATGCTCTGGTTGGGAAACTTGCTAAGTAATGTTTCCTGAAGTTTAAAGTACCCTATCCAGGGCTTTGCTTTGGCCGTAAGGCATAGCGGTCCAGCGCTCAGATTCTCTGAGCCGGTGATAACGCATTTCCTTTCCTTTGTTTTCAAACAGACTGTGGATTGGTTTGAATAAGAAAAACATCCTAAGAAATATCCTTTTCGGATGCGAAGCTACGAGTACATAAATCTTGACTGAATCTATATTAAATGCATTCGACTCAATCCAGTGCCACGTGCCTTAATTGCGTTTCGCATACATTATGGAAAACTATAAATGTCGTAAGCTCATAAATGTATTTTTATGATGTTGTACAACGCGTTCAATTGAAAGTCCCCGGTATAAGCATTGCGGCCATTTCAAATTCAATGCCGGCTTACTTACCTAATAGCCTTCAATACTTCACCTCTAAATCGGTGAAACATTAAATTGTTAATGTATTTGCGATTAAAAATTTAAATTTTAGAATCAGTGAGTATGTTTTCTGTAGTAAAGCATGTTTACAAAACCGACAGCATTTGCGATTTTGATCATACAAGGTGGGGCACGAAAGTTGCTACAGCATACAAATGGATTAATAACTGCCTTCTTTTCTAATAATTTTAAATTTAATTTTTCCATCTTAAACGTGAAATTCATTACAATTTCAAAGTAAATATTTATTTCTTAATATAATCAACCCTATCGGATACATTCGAAATTGAATTTCCTTAGATTTCTGCGAAACCAGAGAATTCCCATTCATGGTACCCGTTCTAATGGTTTTATCGGATACATCCTCATTCTTCTTCTTCTTTTTTTACTAACCGTTGAAATATATAACAAATACGTTCACGTATTTTTTATGTTAAATATTTCTCCCACGTATCTGCCTTGTGGAGTTGGCTAAGTTTGCGGACTTCAACATCATCCTGCACGTCGTTCTATTTTGGATCACATCATCACGGAGGCTAAAAATTCGATGTTGTTTTAACATTGTAGTGATCCAATTATTTTTTTCGACTGAAACTTGATTCGCTATTGTTTTTCGGACGATTTTCTTTCTACATTACAGTACCAGCTAATGTGGTGTTAAACTTTTCCGTAACCGATTTCCTTACATGGAGCCTTCCACAAATGTGTATAGTTTTAATTACGGCCGCGGAGAGAAATGGACATCACACCTCTCTCTCAATACATCGGAGATTTAATATCAGAATTCCTAGCAGAGATTAGAGGAATCAGGGAATAGTCCGCACCGTAAAAGAATTAGCCATCTACACTGACGGATGACGGAGATGGCGTATGATATCTTGTGAATCTCGGCGCTTATTTAGTGGCGTCATCTTTCTCCTCCATGGGGCCGTGCATACATATATGTAAACCATGTTTTTGAGCTTTCTAAAAGGTAATGTTTTTCAGCAGTCCACGATTTAAGCAAGTTGTTCGACCATTTGTGGCCTGTTAAGGTTTCAAAAATTCCGAGTACAGATTTGAAGGTAATTCTGCTCATCATGTTTTCTAAGATCATTAAGACACGGGTACTCTGATGTCAGAAGTCAACTTCAAGGATAAGAGCGCAGCCGTTGACCCTTCAAGTAGTTGGTCAAGATATTTTAAAGCTCAACTCCCATATTTTCTACGTTGCTTATACTAAGGTTACGCTTACACTGTTTGCTTGCTACGCTAAAATTTTCGGTAAGTAAGTGTCTTCCATGTAGTTGAAGTGTAACTTGAGGGTTGTTAGATACATCGGTGGGTTCCCCGTCTCAATGTGCAGGATGTAGTTTGCCGTGGTCATCAGCAGGCCAAGTATTTGTTTACAAAAGAAGCGTAGAACTTGCTCAATTAGTTCGTTTCAAATGTATCTCCACACTTTTAATCCATACAACATAACCGATCGTGCAGTAGCTTTGAAGATGCTATATTTTGCAGGAACGCTAATGATTTTGTTTAGCGTACACTCTTTCCATGTTCAGTTGCTGTTGCTCGTTTTACTTCTTTTAATTCATCTTTTAGATACTAGGTGATGTTATTTCGGAGTGACACAATGATCACTCAAAGGTATATATTTATACTATTTCACTATATCCACGGGTTTTCGCTAGACTCATATTTATAGTGTCAAATGTTGATTTAAAATCGACTAAATAAGTTTAGGTGTTTTTTCCCTCTGTCCTGTGTCGGCAATAGTACTAAGTGTAAATATATAATCGACGTTTGAGTATCCTTTGCCTGCTTGGTACTTACTCAAAATGTCATTTGTGGTGATCCAGTCCGTAAAGCGGTTAAATAAAATGCTCCCAATGATTTTTCTTATAAAATTTCGAAAGGATATGGGCATATAATTTTCAGGTGTTCTTTTTTATGTACAGTGTACTCTCTTTTTACGGGCACCCCTCATAAGCGGACACCAATCATAACAGACAGATTTCAAAGAAGATTTCTTTTAAAGGTTCTTTTGTTTGTTTTCTCATAACCGGACACCTCTCATAAGCGGACAAATTCTTCGGAACCGTTGGTGTTCGCTAATAAGGGAGAGTACACTGTATTATATAAATCACAGCATATTCAAAGCAAGCAGGAAACGTTTCCAATTCATATAAGCTGTTAAGCAGTTCTAGTAAGGTATTCGAGAATTCCTTACTAGTATTTATAGGATTCGTGTGGAATTTAATCGTTTTAAGTCTTAATAGATTGTTCATATCTAGAATGAGAGAGTCACCTTTTATCGTTCTTATGAAGGTCTTTACGAATCTCTTAAGCCGAGAAACGTTCTGTACTGCTAACGAATTTCAGGATTTTTCGGAAACTGTAACGTCCAAGATAACATAGCCCGGGTAGGACGTATCTTCCCAGGTGTTTTTATTTTACCACCCCTGTTGCAGAGCAATCGCAGAAGAAGTGCTTCAGGTTTTCTCTCACATCCCGGGCAAGTGCTAGATGTCACCAGTCCCAGTCCGTAGGCGTCTTCTGGTTCAGGCGTCTGTCCTAATTTTCTTCTACGTAGATCGAGCGCCCTCTTTGGCCTTGACAGCTTGCAGGATTGCAGTCCTTTCTACAATGTTTTCGTAATATTTTGCGAATGAGTTGCTGTATGTTTTAACTATTGTTCTGCGCCCTTAAGTATAGCAAAAATCTCACGAAAGACACTCAGGAACTGTTCCAGATGGAATGCCTGATTGAGAGGTGTCATTCGGCAATAGAGGTCCCGAGCTGCTTCTGCTTTCTTTGGGGACATCTTCGACGGTGTGATCAATATCGGTGAGAGCTATTTCCACGGACTTCCCTCTGTTGTAAGAGGGCTAGTTTATGCTCAGAGAGGAGGTCGATAGGTTTGATCGGAAGTGGTGGTTCTCTTTGAGAAACGAAGAACCCAAATAGCACTGGGTGTCGTTTTGATGTCACAAAGACTCGCGTACATGGGTATAAGAGGTGTGTTAGTGAGCTGGTGGGGGGCCGCTAGATCCAACCGCGTTCGTTGTTTTCTGAGCTACCCCATACCGTATGTCTGGCGTTCGCGTCGCAGCCCATCAGTAGGTTGGTCTTTGTTGTGGAGATGCTGGTTGTGAGGTTATGGACTTCTTCCGTCGGTGCTAGTCGGTCGTGTGCCATATAAACGGATGCGATTATGAGCTCCGCCCCGCCCGCGTTCTTTATTTTAACAACTGTTAAATCAGATGAGCTTGGTTGATGTTATTACGGTTATAAAATAGGCTATATTGGTTGTCGTTTAGGCCCTTGATGTTAGGGCCATTAACCCATGGTTCTTGGACAATGCTGATGTCAGAAAGACCATCAGATTATCTGTAGCTCAAATCGAGTGATGCAGCTTAATCTGTATGACCTTCAGCATTGATATTTTGAGTAGTTGAGTTTAATTTGTTGTGGTTAGGGTGTTTTCGATCCTCATGTCCTCCAACAACCTGTTGGTGTCGTCGACTTCGTCAAAGTCGTCGTTCGGACCTGTTGATCTGAAGATTTTAACCTTCGCCATTCTGATACCGAAGCGAAGCTTACAGCCAGTCTTCTCAAGGGTGACGGCACTTTCTTCGGTGATCAAGATCAGGAAAGAGAGGGTATTGTTGTAGGGTTCCTCAGTCTTGATGACTTTCCAGTCATCCATGCGAACCGTAGGGTTATGGAGTTTGAGGCAGTTTATAAGCTTCTCACTCTCGATGCGGACGCTGGGTCTCCTCAGAAACTCTCTGGCTAGGATTAGCTTGAGTGTCAAGCCTTTCCATGCGTCACGGATCTTGTGAACGCAGCCGCTTAGGAATTCCTTAGAGTAAGCGTCCTCGCATTTGATGACTCTGTACCCTCTTTTGAACCCAGCTGAGTCGAAGCAGGGGAGTGGTCCTCCTTGGTTGTTCATAAGGTGTTTCATCACTATTTCGAATAGTATGACCTCTACCGCACCCCTAGCGTCAGCCACTGTCTTGCCGCTGGTAGAGAGCTCATCTACCAGTGCAACTTGTAGGTCGTCTCTGACAACCTCACTGACAGTTCGTGTCATCTGGGGCACCGAGGCCGATGGGTCATTTGACTTGGCGGCGGTTGAAATCTTTGCAACTTTGTTCCGCTGGGAGTCCAACTTGACTTCCTCCTGGGAGCGGTTGCGCTTTACCGTTTCTGTCTTCTTTGGTTGTTGTTGTGGTTGTTCGCTCCGGAAGTTGATCAACGATCCGTTGGTATCTAGACTTATCAGCCAGGTCCCGCGCAGAAACCGTACCGCCTTTTTATCGGGATAAGGCTGAATACGACAGACCTCGCCTGTGCGTCTGAAGGAGCTCGGTAGAGACTGGTTTAACCCCCAGCCAGGTAGGGTGCAAGAGTTTCAAGCTAGAAGAAGATAGGGACTACGCTATCCGTCCGTCCTTCTAGGAGTTTAGGATGTTGCCGGCTTCTTTCTTGCTCCTCCGGCTCTGTACCCATATGCAATGCATGGGGTGATTCGTAGAAGCAATCTGGGAAGTGGGCCCCATTAAAGTTTCGTACCCCCGGTCCCATCTATTTCGCTACAGTAATTGTTTCATGATTTTCTGCTAGCGATCCTAGTCAACTTTTTAAAACTGTTTTTGCTCTTTTTGTTAGCTTTCTAATCCTCGTTTTGTGTGCTTCTGAACTTCCTTATTGAATAGTCTTCTAACTGTTCGTGCAGCTCTCCAATTCACCTGCTTTTCTTTTAAAGGTTCTTTTGTTTGTTTTCTCATAACCGGACACCTCTCATAAGCGGACAAATTCTTCGGAACCGTTGGTGTTCGCTAATAAGGGAGAGTACACTGTATTATATAAATCACAGCATATTCAAAGCAAGCAGGAAACGTTTCCAATTCATATAAGCTGTTAAGCAGTTCTAGTAAGGTATTCGAGAATTCCTTACTAGTATTTATAGGATTCGTGTGGAATTTAATCGTTTTAAGTCTTAATAGATTGTTCATATCTAGAATGAGAGAGTCACCTTTTATCGTTCTTATGAAGGTCTTTACGAATCTCTCAAGCCTTTTTTTCTATAGACCTTTTAAAATACTTTGTTTAACAAATATCTTAAGTACATGCTTTCCAACTTATTACACTTTTGTTTGATAACTTGCATAAATAATTTTGTTTCCTGTATTTTAGTGGCCCATTCAGACACCGCCATCGTTAAATCAACATCATACAGGTGCTTCCCCCTCTACCTTACGTCTTCACTATGTCACTGAACGAATACTGGCCTACATATTACCAACGCAAAATGGAAACTATTTGGGTGCACACGATCAATACGAAAAAGAGGTGATACCAATGCTAGAACAGAAGCACGGAAAAGTAAGTAATTGCCTCACCCACTAAGGTAAAGCGATTAAAAGTACTGATTAACTTTTTTTTTCTTACAGAACTATAAGCTCTTTAACCTAGAAACGTGTATTTCTGTAATAACCTTGGAAAGAATCTGTGAACTTTGTAAGCACATAGACAAATGGCTGGGCAGTGGTCAGGAGAAAGTCGTCGTTCTACAAGATACGTAAGTGTTGTTAGTTTTGTAGGATAAAAACAATTTTAGCGCAAAACAAAAAAAAAAAAATTATCCGACGTCGTAAAGTCTGCCACAATTCTATATCTTTCTGCGAAAGTTGCCCAACCTTGTATGTAAAATTTGCAAAAAAAAAAAAAAAAGGAAATTCCCGTCAAAATGGTAAACGTGTTAAATTTTTTTTAGTTTGCTGATTTTTTTTTTGCATACACCGACAAACACTCGAGGCTTAAATCTCGAAATATATTGGTATTAAGCTAAGCTTTGGGCATTTCTCTTTCGTGAGAGTTGCTATGTTTGATCGGTTTATACTGGTATTTCGTTGATTTTACGAGTATGTATATGCAAAGAATCTACACTGACTGCGCAGAAACGTGGTGTGGGTCGTAATGTCTCCAATTTGAATTTCACTTAAAAATTTGGCACTCATGGCCTTTGCTTTTGGGTATCGCATCATCAAATTCGTGCGAGGTCTATTAAGTCTAATTATATTTAATTTAATTTGACATTTTTGAATTTTTGAACAGCAACTGCAATTTTGTGTGATTATCATATTTACCAGTCGGCAGTCACCACCGGCAATCACAATATCGTGAAAGGCTAAATAAAGTGCTAATTATGTACATATATCTGAGAGTGCATTGAAATTTTGATCTTTTTTCGTTTTTTGATGATCGTATCGTGTTACAAGGTCATCCACTTCAAAGTGAGAAGTTAAGTCCAAGATGTGGATTTATGTAGATTTATGGAGCTAAATTTAAAGAAAATTTGTAGCATTACAGACACGTATCCGAATTCGATGTAAAAGTGTGATGGTATCTAATTGACTGGAACTTTACACCACTTTAAGTCATAATTTGGAAGCCGACTGGGTAATGACACAGTTGGTCTCACCTTGTGTTGATGTATAAAACAATGCCATTGTGTTCTACTAATTGAGGTCGTATACGATTTTTAACCAGTTAACTTTAGAGACAATACAAATTAAAATTAATTGTTTCACTGCTTGGTGAGCCTCTTTTTTGTGTAGAAGTTCCTTTCATTCGGATTTAATCAGTTTTACTTTTGTTTTAATGAAAATATTTGCTTGTGTAATTGGCAGCCTTCTACTCCTTTTTGATTCTTGCGGAATATGTGAACCTTATTGACCCTATCAATTCGTTTTGACTACTTTAACTTTGCGAATACAAAATAAAAATATTTACACAAAATCGAAATCTACTTTAACTTGGTTGGATCGGTTGTCTCTGATCATGCAGAGACGCACTTAAAAAGCAGGGTAACCAGTTGCGTGCGGTATGAACCCATGCCGCAAGGTGATTTGTCGTTCAGGCGTTAGACCCATTTGACTCAGAAACAACATTTTTGATCTTGTCTATGTCGAGCCTGGCAAGATCACTAAGATCTTCAAAGAAATATTCGTCAAAGGTTTTCTCAAAGTCGATAGGGCAGGACAAGTGAAGAGGTGATGGGACATAGTTCTGTGTCTCTACAGCCTTTGGCATGTCTAGCTATAACACAATGACCGGTGAGGGCTCCTAGTTTTCCTAAAATTCAGGATGGCTGCAGTATCTGAGTGGAGCTTTATCGATTTAATAGGTGCTAGTGATCCCTCCACATTATCAGGCAGGTTACGATCTGCACCCTCCTTAGCTATTTCGTCCACTTTGCAACTACTCCGAACATTCCTATGGCCTGGAATCTAGCACAGGTATTTGTGCTTTTGTCGGTGCTTCAATGTCTCTATATAGAGCAATAGAGCTACAATCTGTTGTGCTATTTGTAAGCCGGACTGCGGCTATTCCCAAAGTAAATTCGAATAATTTTATAGCGCGTTCGAGAGTGAGTCTATTGATGATGATTTTCCGGACTATACTGAAAACAAATGTTGACTGAAGCGGGCAGGACGACCGATCAGTTTAACAGTTTTCCTCTATCGTAAGTTTTACCTCAGTAAAAAAAAAAAATACTAAGGCCAGTCTTTGACTTCGATGCAACTTAGCGATGGTTGTATTTACTTTAACTTTAATCCACCAAAAGATGGACTCATACGAGTACGATTGATTTAACCATCATAGGGTAATAAATCCCAGGTTAAACTTTCTACTTCAGGTTGACAAAACAATGACTACTTTACTAAGTTTAATTGAAATTTCTTCTCTAACGCACCAATCAGAAACTACGTGAACGTCATTTTGCATGAATTTGCAAGTATTGCGTTCATGCTCGGGAATATTGTCTGCATCACTGTCTTGTTAGTTAGATGATCAATACCCCTTCGACTCATGGCGCTCGTGATAGACTCATACACGGTATTTTTGAAAGCACCTTCATAATCAAAGGACGCGGAAAGCGGTATCTTTTGTGTGGAATGCTGCCTCTAAATGTGTCACCAAATAGTGCAAGGCTCCAAATGTAAATCGGCCATCTGTAGTCAGCAGATATGTATGCTGACTAAAGTGCAGATGTGTAGCATGATTCAGTACTCCTCTTACTCTTCCTTTGCTATGGCCCATTTGCGTAATACAAAGTACATGCAGTTTAAAGTTCATTTTTTCTCTGAAGTGCTTTTTAAATCTGTCCTTGGATCGATTTTTGGTCATTCCAATTTGCGTTTTATGACATAATGGAGAAGGAATCAACCACTGCCAATAGCGTATGCAAGATCCGGATCTCCCATTCAACTAGGTCATAGCCAACTCATTTAGGTGCTCTTAAAAATATTGCGCCATATCTCGAAAAAGATAAAGAAAAAAAACAAAAATACTGTTTAACCAAGCACAGGTTTGAAGATACCAATGTCGAACAAGCTCCATTAACTGATCTCTATTAACTGAAACCACTAAAACCCTCCGAAAATAAAGAAAACATAGGCAAACACAACAAATACTTGTTGAGTTTGGGAAGCAAACAACTCTGACGTTTACGTTAAAACTCATTCATTCAGAGCTACGGGCCTAGTTGACTATAAAAACATCACATAAACTCATATTATATGCCATTAACTACGCATATCAATTAGTTTCTTGATACGATTTGATTTGTATTCGATTATTTTGATATTACAACCACTAATTACCCAAACAATCTCTCGCATGTCGGCTTTGCTGTGAACTTTCATTGACAATTCCAGCTGAACTTACAAAATTTAGTTCCCCTGGCTTGAGATATCATTGTATTTGTATCGTAAAATCAAGCTGAGCCCACTAACGTATTCATAGGCATGTGTAAAGTGGTTATGAGACATATAACGTGTTTCGCCCTATCGACCGTGAACGTGACTTGCATCAAGGTCGTGAGTTTCTTTTTTTTCTCAATGAATTTTGATAATCAATAGTTCTGTTATTTAAGTTTATGGCCGGGCCTATTGCACGCTTGAAGTCTGGATTTTAGGGTTTTATTGTTAAGATAATTCTTGTTTACCTAAAATGTCCAGAGCTCTAAGATCATAAAGACGTTGTAATAATAATGTTTACACTTCTTTACCGAGGTGTGATTCCCTTTACTGCTCTATTCCACAAGGCTAAATAAATACGTCGGTAAAGATTATTTCTTTGAAGAAAAGGTGATGTGCATACCGCTTAAAATACCATAACTCTCAATCGGTATTAGTTAGCTCTTCCTATTACCCAATGAATGCTATTCTTTTTGAACAAGTTTTTCTGTTGGATATGGTAATCGGATTCCTTAACACAATCTGCTGCATAAGCAACTGCCAATTTCGTCGTTCGAATTGTGCTGTCATGTAATGTTTTCAATCAAGACTGACGAACGTAGAAGTGATATAGCATTTTGAGTCTCTTCGTCTGCCAGGTAATGTTGGACACTCTACCTATAATACCCATTTTTCTTAGAAAAGATCTGAATGTTTAATGCCCTGTGAGAATCGCTACTAACTATTGGAGTGATCCTCGCTTCCTATTTTAAACTACAACTACATACAACTACCCACCATTCCCGCAGCATTCACCTGCCTGCCGAAGCAAATGTTTCGGCACCAACATCAAGCAAGTTCCTGCAGGTTTTCCGAGATCAAAAATGTATTGTTGTTTTTTTTGTCCCCTGAATAGTTGTTATATTATATTATGCCTTCTAGCTGAAATCTAGTTCATTAATGAAGTTATAGATTATTTGAGCTGAAGAGGATGTGACATCAGATGGTGATTTAAAACCTTTGTTAAAGTGCGTTCGAGTGTGAGACATTTCTTGTCGTTCCCACAGATTAAGCTCTGTCTTTATCTGGTTTGTAGAAACCATAGAAAAGTTCAGGTGCCGTAAGCGAAGAATGAGCAATTAGTCTGGCAAGTTCATCAGCGGATTCGTTTCCGGGGATGCCCCTATGTCCAGGGACCCACACAAGACTGATTTTATTGAGTGCAACAAGCTGCAGAAGTACTTGTACACAATTCCAAACCAGCTTAGACTCAAAATTGAAGGATATAAGAGCTTTAAGAGTTGCTTGGCTGTCTGACATTATATTTATTTATGATCTACGGAGGTTTCTTCTGATGTATTTTTTGGCACATACATAGCTCGATTGCATAGACCTCTACTTGGAAGATGGATTTTAGATTACCCAAGTGAAGTGAAAAGTTTGTAGTTAGGACCAGAGATACCAGCTCCAGCCCCATTTGACATTTTCGAACCGTCAGTGTACCAATCAAGTGAAGATGTGGTTTGAGGGATGCGAAGATTATCCCAAAACCTGAGGTCCGGTATGATGCTTTTAAAGGGGAGATTGAGATCGCTGGCGATGATAGCAGCGTGATATTCTCCAGGATTTTCATATGTCCTATTAGTGTTGTTGCATAGAAGTTAAAGCTTTATAGCACTAGAAGCTGTGTTGTTGTTAGTCTGCTGCATGCGACTGATCCCTATTTGACTGCCGAGTAATATTAGGATATTCCTCGCCGTTACCTAACCTTCCCCAAAGAAGAAGCATGTAACAGAGCTAACATTTCGGCTTAGTACACTGAAATACTTGTCCTCAGACTCACTTAAACGGCCAGATTCAGCATATCTATTCAAACTTTATAAGCCATCATAGATGCGTGACGATAGTCATATGTAGGTAGTTCTCGGTCAACCTTACACTGTTTTTAATTTTTTTTTTCATTAAAAGGTATATACATATGTATCCTGAAACAACATAGCTCAGACCATGTGTGAGATTTTTACCCACGAAACCAACTTTTTCATGGAATTGCTCGAGCATTGCCTCCTTTCTATTTAATTGCTGCCTAAGGTCCACTTTCTCTTTTTTTTTTCTCCAGTCATATATAACACATATATATGTATATCGAATATATGTACATATCGTAAAGTTTCGTGACATAAACCTGATCCTTATTTTTTAAAAGGAAAGCCAAGCCACTGGCTGTAGGCTTCCAATCCGGGGCAGGGTTCAAAATAGTGAACGAAACCTATTCACCGCCCCACAGGGAATTGTAGATGTATTTAAGGAGCACTTCCAGCAGTTACTGAATAAGCATCGAACAGAGAGAGAGAAAGTGGCACTGCAATAAGAGATCTCGCAGCCATTCGATGAAGTCATGTGGCATTTTGTTAGTATTGTACGTTCCGTCGTTAATTTTGTCTGTCTATCTGTAGGATTCATTTAGTTCATTTACCCATGTTAGCTAAACCAAAAACAAGAAAAACTTCATCAAAATGTATTAACTGGCTTTTGAATGAGAATGCTCTAAATATTTTTAAAGTCCTTCCCATCATTCTGCGTCTATTTAGTTTTACGATCCACACGGACGAATCAATGACTTTAAAAATTAATCAGCATTCAAAATAATATTTTTTACTTTCAATTTCCAGAGAGGACTGTCAACGATTGGGTGCAACAATAATCGCCTTTTTAGAATACCTTCGAATATGTGCTTCCAATTACCAAACTCGAAACATCAGCTTAAACGAAGATGCACAAGCTCAGAATACAATTGCAAGAAATTGGATGAATCTGGACATGTTTTCTATGAAAAAATTCCTCGAGGGTAATATCGAACCCTTACGAATTCCATCGTACAAGAGATACATTCGATACTTTTCCGGATTGCTGTCTGGCCACATTAAACTGAATTCTTCAGCTTTGCATTTGAATTCTGTTAGTATTGAATCACCACCATCATGGCTACAGTACAATGGTATGTCTTCAAAAAGTGAATGGAATAGTTTCATAAAAATCTATGAAGGGTTACAGTGCGTGTATACTTCCGGTAAGTCTATCACTTGAGTCTATTTGAAGGTAGAATAGATAATCACTTAAAATCTTTTCTTCTATTGCAGATATACACATCATTCCAATAACAACAAGACAATTTCTGTATCAAATTGGAAATCTTCGTCTTCGTGGTGATATATTAATCAGGTGCTATCAGATAAGCTCTTCAGATGGTAGTTACAATCGTGAATCAAGAAAGCTGTTGTTTTCGGTTCAATTCCATACTTGTGCCATTAAAACGGATGATGTTGTTTTTGGGAAAGAAGATTTGGATTACGCTCATAGTGGTAAGAATTAAATTAATTTTTATTTTTATTTAATTCTGAAAATTCGTTTGAATTCTTTGCAGATCCCCGTTTTCCAAACGACTGTAAGGTTTCATTTCACTTCAACTCAGGCGCAAACAATAACTTCTTGTTTCAAAGTCCACTTATAAGAACGGAACGTGCTCATGAATTGGCCAAAGCCAACAGTATTGAACATTTGGACTTGAGTAAGTTGAGTTTTAATATCTAAAACAAGTGTCTTAAGTGTTCCTTAAGGACAACTGATTAGATTTTTAGAGTAAAACATTTTGTTAGCTTTATGTAATAGTATGTCGCGTTTGAGGTGCAAAATAATATGTATCGTCCTTAGCGAATGCGAAATGTAAGCGCCATCAGTTGTAAATTTACGTTTTGTTGAAATTTATATTCAGAATCAAGACAATTTGCTTTTTATTTCTACTTAGACACAATCACAAACAAATCTAGTTTGGCACTCTTTTAATGCAACGGTTATATACGACAAGCCTCTCCTTTTGAGTTCAAGTTGGTTAAGGACCTCTTCTACTTGTATGCGCCACCTTATTCCAGGTCGTCTTCTACTCCGTTGTTCTTCTGGGTTAGATTCAAAACACTGAGTTCAGCAGCACTGGTGCCCATTTGCTCTACATGTCCTAGCCATCTTCTCCTCTAAAGCCCGTCAATGCAAACGGGTCCGTATATCTTACGAAGAATTATTCTCTCGAAGCGGCCAAGGATATCTTCATCTGCTTTCGAAAGAGTTCATGCTTCAGCGCCTTAAAGCAGGACTGGAATGATTAAGGTCTTATAAAGAGTCTCCCTAGTCTTTCGAGATAGGGCCTTACTACTCAATTGCCTTCTCAGCCCACCGCCGAGGTGTTGTTGTCAGAATTTATAGCAGAGCCAAGGTAGACAAAGTCCCTTACTACCTGGAAGTTATAGCTGTCGACTGTGACGTTCTGTCCAATTCGTCGATGAGTGCCCCTCCTTGCTGACAGCATATACTTGGTTTTGCCTTCATTTACTTCTAAACCTATTTTGGCAGCTTTCATTTCAATACCTTTCTGCTAATTATGTCAATATCGTCAGCGTACTCTAGTATTTGCAAAGACTTAAGAGTGTCTGTTTCCGGTGTTGGCTTATGAGTTTCGCACAATTGTTTCAAGTATGATGTTAAAGAAGTGACATGACAGTCCATCACCTTGTCTAAATCCTGTTTTAACATCAAAGGTCTCTGTGAGGTCTTTACCGACCTTGATGGAGCAGCAAGCATTCTTCATCATTCTGCACAGGCGGACGGGTTCTTTAATCTCCTTAGGACATTCCTTCGTTTGACCAAGACGTTCAATAATACATTTCATAGCAACCTGTGTCAACTGAAGATTTAGATAGAACTCTTGTGAGTCTTTTTTTTTTTTTTTGTTAAGATGAGGGTACTTTTTGGACTTAAATCCTTACCCAACCCAACTTGGGAGATGTTGCTGTTGTTGTAGCAGCAACTGTTTCACTAAGAACGGGTCTGTTTCTCAGCCAAGAAATCGAACCACTGCGGTTGATCGCAAAGTGCGTCGGGGAGCAGGTTAGTTTGTTTTGCTGAACAGTTGAATAGATGTTTGATGGCGGACAGGACACATCCGCAATCAGGGGTTTGGTCTTCTATGGAACGATCGAAACGGTTCATGTAGCTGATTAGTGAACGACACCATCAGGTGGGGAAAAGATTCCGCATTGAGTGGAACGCAATTGTGTGGTGTATTGTTTTTTGTCCATCCTTGTAGCTCTGTCTGTCGAACCGGATACACTGTATGCTCTTGATGGTGACAAACTAGTAGAAACTGCTGAAAGCAACTTCGTCTCGGCCTGGAGGTGATCTACGTGCTGATACTTGCTGTTCTTAATTCTGAAAACGATTTGCGCCTACAAATGTAGTTGGCCAGCAAGCACTTGTGAATGTGGGGTAGTGGTAACTCCAAAATATGGCGTAGTAGCTTGTGAAGGTGGACTACGGCCGCAATCAACAAGTTTCTCCAACCAGCCAGCTAGCGAGGTCCTTTTTTGCAGTTGATTGAGTTTCATAACTTGGACATGCCTTCGATAACTAGGGCTTCCACTCCTGCTAGTCACTTTAGGCTGGATTCGAAGATTCCGTGGCTCGAAACTCTAGTTTTCATTTCATTAAATGCGTACATTTCTCACTAAATTAAATCTTTCCATATGTGCACCTTTATTGCAGATAAAACAGTTTAGGTTAGATAAAGTCAAAGCTCCCTGAAACAGAAGCCTGAAGTTAGACCAGGGACGTGCCGTGATGTTCTCAGCAGGGTGTTCTACACTTTTTTTGTTAGATATCTAATAACGTCTGTACGTAAGTCCAATACATTTAGTTTTTTCACAAAAGTTTCCCAACCTCATTATAGAAACTGATCTTGTTTTGCTTTGGAGTTGCGCACATTTAACTCATTCTTAAGCTTAACGAATTCAAAAAAAAAAAAAAAACTTTTTTCGTAAATACTTAAATTTTAAATCCGTCAGGGACTTACATCCATTTGTGTTGACAAAGTATCAAGAATTTCAAAATATACTCGCCTCTATCGCAATTCAAAACCTGTTAAATCCTCGCCTCGTTTTGGATTTGGATTAACAACATTTTTAGCAAAATTGCACTAATTTTGAAACTGCGATCTGTTGTAAAATTTGCATTTTTGATACTTCAAATTTCTTACAGCAATATTGAATGTCGAATGATTTCGTTTGTAATAAGTAAAACAATACATCGGTAGGTAAATGAAAATACATACATATGTACATGTGCCATTAAATGCGATAAACACCCCAAGTAATTGCATCATCAATCATTTCTTCAAATAATATGGTCAAACAAAAAAAAAAAAGGGACAATAGTCTGGACAAACTAATAATAATTATATATGAAGGAAATTCGCGAAAACAAGGTTTAAAATGTAAGCATTACAGCGTGGGAAAATTGCATTTGCTCTCTAACCCTGGGTTCTGTTCTATTTAAATCATTGGACATAATTGCTGCACCATCGTAAATTCAAGCTACATACTAGCTTTCCACCCTAATTTTTGGTTTTGATTAAATCTATCAATTTAATGAAAAGTGTTGTATTGCTGTTGGCTTTCGCTTCAGTCAATATGGGGTTCTAGGTTCTACAAATATAGAGCACATCGAACAATAACCAGTGTGACCATTAGCTTCTCTCAAAAATACTCCACTCACCCGGAGGTGGAATATTTATATTCCACTTCAATATTTTTTTATTCCACTTTTATTTTCCACTTGCTAAATGCACCTTAATAAAAACATATAAAAGTTTATTTTAAACAAAACGATAAACCAAATATGGTTATTCCTCCAATAGAAAAAAATATTCCACAAATGGAATATTATCTCCCACTATGGTCACACTGACAATAACTAATATGTGTTAAGGGAAGAGAATCGAACAAAATGCAACCAAAGAAACTTTTTTCATTCTCATTCTCACAGGCAACTCATGTGCGCCATGGTCTGGAGAACCCAAATTCATGTATTTTTACAGGCGATTGTTGGGACTTTGAATGTGGTAGAATTTTTTTTATATGGAGATTTCCCTTGGGTTGGTGCTCTAGTAACTGGAGAACAGCTTGGCGATTCGACGTCAAACTGAATTGTTTGTAACACTTTGGTGTGGATAAGTAGCGCGCGCGCGGCGGTTTCGATCTGTGTGCTCCGAAAAGAGGAGAACATTATGTTCCACTTCAATTTGTGTTCGATGGTAGTTTTGGGGTTGCGATTGTGACTGTGGTGTTTGGTTGATTTGGCTATACTATGACGGTGCGGCGCAACAGAGTGAACGGAAATGGATGTTGAAGCAGTAGGTATTTTTAATTGAGCATTTTTGATTTGCAACTCAATTGAATATTGTATACAAATCAATTTTGTATTAAGACGGATTTCGTTGGGGTGTGCGGAGAACACCTGCTCACTTTAGAATAAACGTCACTGAGTTAGACCATCGTTTTCATGCATTAAAATTGCACATATGTTATGAAAAAACCTAAGAAGTTCTAGAACTTAGATATAGTCTCTGTCTCATAATCGCCAGAGCTGCCCTGTCCACGTCCCTAAAGCAGTGAAAATATGCAATTATTTCTTCCTCCTCAGCCTACCTGTTGATGCTAAGGTGTACTCTATTCATCATGTGCTTTATTGAACATGTGCAATATAGATCATGTGCTCTATTCATCATGATTTGACGTCTAGGGCTTCAACCGTCCAATAGGGGCCAAGTTTGGTTTGTTATGATGCGCTTGTGTACTATTGCGTAAATGAATGATCACAGCTAAAGCACTATATAAAAGGTGACCACGGTGGGTCATGTGTTTGCTTGTTCAGTGCTTGTGAACCGGTCGGTGTATGATCGAGCTACGCCAGGGAAATTGTAACAGCAGTCACTGAGCATAAAGAAGTAACGAATAAAATCTTAGGTTTCTAAGACTATCGGCTTAAACTACAATGTCAGATGACGCCATTGGATTACTCAACTGTTTTTTGAATGGCTGCAGTGCTTCAGTTGCCAAAATGGTATAGTGATCTGCTGCGATAGTGTAAAAACGTCCAGCACTTTATATATAACTGAGACTTGGAACCAACAGTAGGAATATCTTGCGGATTCCGGTTAAAGTGATTTGTTGTGCTATTAGAGATCCCTGTGAAGTTTTCTATTTTTTATATTAAATTTAAGCGTGGAAGTGTCTTTTTCCGCAGCGCAAGTTGCGTTGGATTAGACTTTTTCTAGGTCTGAAGTACACTACCATGAACGTTTGCAAAAAGTTCATGTCGCACTTACTTAAATGGAGCTATGAAGCTCCCAATAATTAGTGAACTACCTACCAACAGGTTTTATTGAGGTCCGTTTCCACACACACACACATACATATGTATATACACATACCCTTAAGTCGAGCTATTCTCTACTGTAGTACATTTTAATTGCTGAGGTGGGGCGTTTGCGTTCATCTGTTTGATTTCTTGAAGGTCTCGATAAAGTTAATACCATGAGAAAGCTTCTCAATTTACCTTTCAGATATGGCTCTAAACTGTAGTTCCCTTCCATTTGTGTGGAAAATATAACACGCACAACACGAATGGTTGCGAGAAGCTAGGCCCTGGATCAAGGCCTATTATGCCAAGTATTTATATTTTTTTTTATATTTATCCTTCCAGAAAAATGTACATTAGGTATACCAATCGGTACTTGTAAATTTAAATTTAAGCTGTTTGCTATCGAGAGATCAAATCTTACATGGATAAGTGGTATAAGATGCCTAGCGATAAAAGAGATTTGGCCAAGGTTGGATCTAAAACGCTCTAGGAATTTAATTTCTCTCAACAGATAGAACATTGTAGCTATAAAAGGTGTCATCAGTGGACACTGTCTAATGAAAAAGCATGCAACAAGGCTCTGCGTGTATTGAAAAGATTCTTCTAGAAGCTGCATGGACTAAGAAGAAGAAACCATTCATCATCTCCTTCCTACCTGTCCAGCTATCTCCCAAAAAGTGGCTTTTCACTTAGGACCTATTCCTATTACAACGATCTAAATAACCTGATAAATACGGATATAAGGGGTCGCTTTCACTTCATTAGAAGCTCAAATTAATTTAACGAGTAGGCAGGATAATTTCTCCATGATCCATGTGGTATCACAATGCACTTGTCTTTGATCTAAGTGTGGTTTCACCAGACGACATCATAGTCAGTCTTTACATTAATAGAATATCCGTAACATATAACCAGCCTATTGTTTGAACATTTTTTGCTAATTCCAACGGCGTCAGAGCAGTGCGACCAGAAATGTATATTGTGCCCAAAAGTCGACTTTAAACCAGAAGACATTCCAGCTTCCTTATGAAGGTGGAAATGCTCTTTTAGGAGAGATTTTCTTAGTCTATTTTAAAGAATAACGAGCACTAAACTCAAGCATAACACAACCCCGTTGAACTGTAGTAATGCTTTCAAATGCTTTTTTTAGTTGATCGACCATAGACGCTCTCATCTACTTATTGTAGGATTTGTCTATAGTAAACATTTTTCCATCCGTGAAGAAAATTCTCCTGGGAGCGTGACGCCTCGAACTCTGAAACTGCGAGGGTGTACTGATCTTTGGTTATGTACTCCACTAATGTCCTAAAAAAGATTATTACTTTCAAATTTCAAAGTCTATGCACTTTTCCACGTCTGTCATCTGGCTTCAGGCAAAATAACAATTTTTCAACAAGAATTTAATGAGATAATCGAAAAGATAAACATTAAAAACGCGAAAAACTATATCTTCGTCATACGCATTTGATGGCTAAATGTCTAATGGCTGCAATTAAAGTTCTTTAAATGCATTTCCGCTAGCCAAATGAGTTTAAATCTGACAGCAACTAACCATAAGGACACCTTGAGACATAAAATATGTAAGCAAAACAACTCGTTAATTTATACTTAACCTTTAAACAAAAAACTACCATCGTTCTTTTAATTTTATCCAGCAGCGTACTTATGGAGGTATTGCTCCAACGTCGCACAAGTTCCCATTTCTTTCACTTGCATATTGCATTCAAAATTAGATAAAAAGCTCGTGGAAAAAAACCTTAGCAGCTTAAAACCATGCAATCATTTTCATCCATTCCACGGATTAGAAAACGTTCCTAAAGCATTGCCTATTTTTAGTTTTCTTCTCCACTACCTGTGGAAGCAACACAGTGAATCTTTAAAATGGAACTTAATCATTTTATGACGTCATTAAAATGTTATTTATTATTTTACATTAAAAATTTTCCTTAGCTCTAACTGTTAGTTTTGAAATTAAACTCAAATAAAATTTTATACTCAACGCTACAAAGTCAAGATGAAGAAGAAAGTGATCATAAATAATGTAAAAATAAAAAAATTGAATTTTCGTTTTTCTTTTTAATTTTTGGCACTGAAATACAACCGCAAACTCTTGTACCTACATAAATATACACAGAAACATTTTGTTTTTTTTTTTTTTTTATTTTATGTTTCTATATTTAGAACATTCAATTAAACAAATATTTTGAGGTTTTTTTTCTTATATGAGAAAAATTTTAGGAAAATCCTTTTTTCTTGGCGGAAATGCCAAGTGTTGTTTGTTTTTTTCTTTTCCTACTTTGCTTTGCCATAATTAATTAGAATCGAAAAGAGAAAGGTAGATTGGCTCTCGAAAATACTCATAAAAGACATAAATTTTGAATTGTGAACTGCAAAAATTCGTATTTGGATAATATGTATAATGCGTTCTAAAAGCAATTTTATGCGCGCACTCCTAATGTGTATCTAAATCTAAAAGTATTAAAAATCTCAATATATTTCACAATATACGAGTATTTTCTTCTTCGCCGCTCAGTTTATGTTCATCCAATGGTTGTGCTTATTCTGGATATTTTAGATTTTACTTTTAGTCAATGTTGTATTGTTTCGGTGTCCGGATTGGTTTTTATTCGTTTGGGGATTTAATAAATCGTCACAGATTATTGCCGAATGAAAAATCAGTAAAACTGACGGGGAAATTTATTAATTTGTGTAGGTTTTCATCAAAGTGAAATGTTGTTGATTTGGAAATGGCAAGATTGTATTTTAGTCGAAATTTTAATGATTCAGTGAGATCATAGTACATACCTACTCGTGGATGTCTAGTCGTCAGTGTGGGGTGAATTGTTAATCTTATCTTTGTAAACTATGTGCGGTTATCTGTTTTTTTGATAAAGTAGGCTAAAGCTCACGTAGCATATGTATATATAAGTATACATGTATGTATAACTAGAAACAAGTGTTTTGTGTTCAAAAATTTTCGAAATCATATTTACGATTCGTTAAAAAGGGTAAATAGTGCGTACAGTATTGATTTTGAATACAATAACGTAGTAAATGTTTTTTTCGTTTGATTAACTTGTTTTAATAGCTTTAATAGCATACTAGCTCCTGTAGCATTTACCTTATATCTTCTTATCTGTTATACAAATTTTCCTAATTTTTGCTATAGATATGTACATATGTGTGTAGTAGATTTTAACGTAGCCTATTAGAATCTTAACATTTTCAAGTAGTAAAAACAGCATAAAACCTGGCACCTGTGCTCTTTATAGAAGTATTTAACTTAATTCAAAATGAAGATAAAAAACTGGTGATATCTTAAATAGCGTTACAGTTAGACGTTAATCTGAGCCTCTACCAACAAGACTCTTCAGTTAACCCTGTCGTCAGTTAATTGTCTCCGGTTGCGCCATCCTCGTTGGTTGAGATCCAACGCTCAATGCGCATCCAACGTCGATGTACAACTCGTATAGGTTCTCTAAGCTTTATGATATGACCTTATTATCCAATTGTCTTCTCAGTCCAAGGACGAAGATTTCTGACAAGACTTCTGACAGAGCCAATGTATACAAAGTCTCTTAGCATCTTGTTTTACACATGGCTACTGTGAGCTTCGCATAATCAGAACGAGTTGAAAGTCAAGTAATAACATCTATCTTGTCTAAAACCTGTTTTGATATCAAAGGTCTCGGTGAAGTAGCAGCGGTGGACACAGTATTTCAGAGGAGATCTTGTACGCGATTCTAAGGAGACTAAAACCTCTATAATTAACGCATATTGAGGAAGGTGGTCAATTTTCTTGTAGATCGGGCAAACGATGCTGAGATTCCATTTACCAGGCGTACAATAACGTACCCAAATCTTGAAAATTAGCTCTCTTCCAACTCATCTTCCGCTGCCTTGAATGCTTCGTGTGATAAGTCTTCAGGTCCGACAGCCTTGTTGGATTTTAGCTTGGATGTTACTATCTTTAATTTGTTTTGGTCAGGTTTAGAGAAATTTTGACTATGATTGCGAGATGTCGGTCTTCGTCGCAGTTATACAACCTGTAGAAGTTGTTTTTTCCATCTCAGCAACTACTGTTTCTCTACTATAAGGTTTCTTCTTTCTTTGTACAGGTTTCTGTACGAATCTTGTTAGCTGTGAACGCTGCCGTTGGCCCATAAAGGGCTCGACCGCAAGCATCTTTTTTCAAGAACCTTCCTCAGTCTTGGAAGTTCATTACCTGGCATGAGCTGAAAATATGTCGGAGTA
Organism: Blera fallax; assembly: GCA_946965025.1. Taxonomy (NCBI): domain Eukaryota; kingdom Metazoa; phylum Arthropoda; class Insecta; order Diptera; family Syrphidae; genus Blera; species Blera fallax. The sequence continues at coordinate 20,907,559 of OX337248.1, read as the reverse complement.
GATCACCTTTGATTCGACCGAGTAAATTCCTCTCCAGGGGTTTCATGGTGGGGGTCGGGTGATACAGAGCGCGAAAGGTCTAGGTATATTTCGGTCTAACACGAAGTGATGCAAGATATCTAGCATATCAGCTAGCAGTAAGGAACGAAATACAAACACTTTTCCTAAGGTGATGCTGGGAAAAGATTTTATGCTCAGGCATTCTGAGCAAATAAGCCTGCGAAAACCTACTGGTACATCAATTGATCACACGCAAGGGTTTAGTAAAGAAAACGTTTCAAAACTGTTTGAAGGACTGCTTGCGTTCAATGCGATAACAATTGAGCCCACCTAAATTGTTGCACAAATTACCTTTTTGTTCGTCATTTGTGAAATGACACATTAAAAAAAAAATGTCGTCATAAAATCTTGTGAAGTTCAAAAATATTTGTTAATTAACGAAAAAATGGTTCAGTCGGAAAATGTGGACCACAAGTCCACGTTACCCGACCGTACGGTCCACATTACCCGCAAACTTCCAAAGGTAGGGATATTTGACTTTTCGCACATTTTATCCCTTACAAAGAAAAAAAGCCGATTAGATTAGATTAGATTAGTTTGACTTTAAAGTGAGAAGCAAATGTTTTCTACTGGATCTTAAGTTATTACTTTTGAAAAAAAGCTAAAAAGAACTAGACAGGAATTAGAAATAAAAGCGGTGGTCCATAATTGCCGCACTTACTCTACTTTCGCTGCAAAAAGTCTATGTTGACCGCTTAATCGATTTGGACACCGAAAATACTAAGAAATTGCCTATATAATCAATTGGTTAACTGTTTCATGATCACAGGACATCCATGTCTGCTTGTGACATTGAAAGTTTCGCCCTTTGGTAAGGTTAAAAAAATATTTTTTTTTTTTTGTGAAATTATTCCTTTCATCGCGTGGATACTAGCAAAGATCTATCAACGCTTCTAAAAAATAACCAAAATGCCAAAAAATGTTAACAAAACAATACTAAAAGTCGAACCTTGCAGGGAATAGTCTAACCGCAAAACTGAAGTACGTACATATGTATATATGTATGTTCGTACTCTGAGACAAGTGGCTAATTTAAAAACTTAAATTTTTTTTTAAAAAAATCAAGGGGCTCTTCGTTTTCTGAGATCTTGATATGATGAATTCATCAGCCTAATTTCTTAATATACATATCTAGATATCCGGGGCAGAAGCAAATTCAAAATTCTAAAAGCCTATTAGCCACTTCCAAGATGTATAATGGATGCTCTAGCTTTGCATTCACTATCGCATGCACTTTTAACCTTGAACGTAGATAATAATCTTACGACATCTAATACTCTCAGAGCTTCCTTTTTTTGATAAGAACATCTTCTGGCAGTTCATCATCGTTTAAGGGTGAGTCATGAGCATATGGCACATCAAATCATTGCCTAATTTGGTCAACATTATCTTGTGGAGTCTGTATATGGGTGATAATGTTAGTCTCTGAGTGAGGTACAGGCACAATTTGTTTGCTTGTTTACCCCACTCGTGCATCCTCTCCTTGCCTTAACTTCTTGAGATCGTCTTGAGAGCAAGGGTTTGTTTTAATAGCAAAAACTATATGTATGACATCAGCATCTTAGATGCAGTGAATCACCTGATCCCACTGTGCAACACCTTAAATCTATTCCATGCAAATAAAGTTTCTGCTAAAAATATCATAGGAAATATGTAGGTGTGACGTCATGACATACAGAACAACAAGATATTAAATTCTGATCTTTTTTATTTTCGTTTATGCTACGCATGTACGTAACGTAGAGCTTAACCGGAAAACTAGAGGATACTTTTCATTTGTACTTCAATGCTTTAAAAAAGTGAGCAATCGAGTGGTTTCTTTTTGAAATTTTTATTAAAACTACACCAGTTAATATTTTTCAATGATGGTTGCTTTATTGGAGGGAATATACCTCCCGATTACTTATGAAAAGTAATTTAATCTTAATGGATGCCACGGGTGGCTTGGCAGTAGCTCGATTACATAAAGGCTGGTGTGGAACTTTGGGCTATCCTGCTGGAACCAAAACCTGGCCGAATCCAAATTGACCAATTGCTGCCTTAAAAAAATTCAAAATGCAGTTGCAGTTGCAATGCACACCATTCACCGTAACTTTGTTATTTATTTTATTTTTCAAAAAAGTAGGAACCACTGATACCAGCACTCCAAAACCCACATCAAACTGTCACTTTTTGAGGATGTATTAACTTCTTTACGATTGTACGTAATCGGAATCCCAAAGCCTACAGTTTTGCTTTTTGACGTAGCATCCGAGATATAGAGCTTCGTTGGAAAAGATTATTTTGCGTTCAAAATCGACGTCATTTTGCAACTCATTTAAACTACGCAGAGGTAATAAGGAAGCGAGCAGATAGTCATTTTGCTTCAACTCTTGAGTGAGAATCCAGCAGGATCATTCTCTGCTGCTTTGTCTTTCTGTGGTGGATTCAAAGACTCCATGGACTTATGCGCTGGTGCTTATAACGCTCTATGTGTCCCAGTCAACTCTTTAGCTGCACTCGCAACTTTTTTTCCAGGTCGGCTTTGCTGAAAGTTCGTCGTTGAATCTTCTTTTCCACATTCCATTGATACAAACTAGACCGAATATCACGCGAAAAATTTACCTTTCACAGTAACCGAGGGAATGCATGCTTATGCGCCATAGAACAGGACCAAGATGATCAGATCTTATACCATTTTTATATCGATCGAGTGGTGAAAGTAATATCCTATCACTCCTATCACTTTCTTTATCTGTTGTCCATTAACGGTGTATGTTAGAATTATTTCCTTGAAGTGCCTATGTTCCAGGCTTAAAGCCAGTTGCCAATTGCTTGGCATGGCATGGGAGTCTACTTTAAATTGCGAGGCAGCATGATTCCGCTTTTTCTTACGAAGTATTTTCTTCTTTCTTCTGCTGGCTCGATACCAAGTTCTTGCCGCTCTTGTTTTGTTGTGCAGTGCTTACAAATGAGCCTCTACTACCTTTTCTTTTAAGGGTGTGCAACCTTTATCATACCACTGATTCTTTTCCTGTGATGGTTAGTAGCCTATAGTGATTTCAGCTATAATGAAGCGACACCAGTACTCCAAAGGTAGTGGGGGCAAGTTGGCGAAAGCATTTAACGTTGAATTTCCTTTTCTGGACAGTCGAGTCCTGAACTTGGATGCAAATAAAAAATGGTCAGAATCGGCGTTGGTCCCCCTAAAAATATGCCTATACAATACATGATAGCTTGGGTTGGAGGTTTATTCTTCTGGATATAGTCAGTTTTGTTGTGGATCTAGATTTAAAGATGTCTAATGCTAAATTCGTTATCTGTTGTCGTTTTGAGGAGCCTGTACTTTCCGACCAATTTTTCGTTAAAGTCCGCGAGTACAGTTTTTATATCATTCTTAAGACATGCTGCATACAGGAGGTCATAAAACTCTATCTTCGTTGGTTCTTTAGCCTCGTCGGCAGCGGCGTGAGTACATATCAGGCTGAGGTGTAGAATCTGCTTTTGATGCGGATAAAAATTCTGGTTTTTGTTAATTTCTGTTGGCTTTTTCAAGTTTTTTTGCATAAATTTGTACACTTTGTGTTTACTTCTTACTGTCGCATATATGTATATGTACATATGTACATACGTGATTAGAAGAAAATACATGTGACTAAAATCTCTATCTTAGAAATATTTCATAAGTGAGAAAAACTTAGGAGCTAAGTCACAAGTCTTCTGAAGAATAAAATGAATCTAAAGCAAGCATAACTAAATAGAATCATTTTTGATAGAGAGACTTAAACAACGCCGGAGGTTGTTAGTTTCGTTAACAAGTTATGTCCGGACTAATTGGGCACAATTAACATGATTTGATCGCAATTTCTAATAGTGCTTTTACCTTTATTCTTGTTTGTTGATGGGATGCGATCGAATTATTTATTTCAGAACCAGAATTTGTTTTATAATCATAAGATCAACGGATTTCGGAGCTAAATCAGAGTCGATGTTGATTTTGAATGAGCAATCAGTTGAATAATTTTTCTTTTTCGTTTCACGGTTGAGAGGATCACATATCTACGGAATATCATTATAGAACAAGAATAGGCTCCAAGAAAATGTATTTATTACTACTTTTACAAACACAAGTGCTTATGATTTTAATCTGCACTTCAATATTTACACCTAAAGTATTTCATAATTATTGTTATTATTTCCGCAACTCCCGCTAGTAAGTTATCGTAAACTAAGTTGTTCAACATTTTCTTCAACTCTATAGACTCTTGTCATACACAAGGTCCCTTGGATGGATCCTTATATGCAACTATTTTAAAATCACCAAAGTCATCACACTGTTCCACTAATCTCAGCGATCAATCTGTAAAATCTATTGATGTAGCCCAGACGAATAATCAATTTGGTTTCGATAAAAGCTTTGATTCGATTATTGATTGTAAACCGATTAACACTAGCACTCCAATTAAAAATTCATCTCACACGGAATTCATTTCCGGAAGAGCCTCATTTCGAGAAGCATCAGTACCATTGCCGCGTTCTGATTACAACACACACATAGACAGTCGTCCGGGGACATCACAATCGAATTATCGCCATCATTCAGGACATCCGGCATCTACGTCGCATCACCAAACAACCTCCACTATTATTCAGACAATTCAATCCCCTGATAATAATCGGATCACCCAAAATGGTTCAAGAGAATTTGTACGCAGTCCGCTCACACTGTCTATGGATTCAGGAATCTCGAGTAGCGGTGTACTAAATAGTAAGTAAATTTATTCGCAAATAAAAAACAAGAGTTCTATACCTTCGTCTGTATCTTTTTTTTTCTGTTGTTGTTGTTATAATTGCATCTCTGCCTGGGAAGGGAATGCATTCAAGGATAGATTTTGTAATTACAAAATTTCGTAAATTGTTCATTCTAATTGTATCTATCGTAGTTTAAATTGTAGTCTACCTTACAAGCGTACTGGTATTAGGTAATAGCTTAGCTTTGCCTTTTCCTTACGTAAATAATGCCCGTGTGTGTGTGTATTAAAAATGTGTGGCCATGCTAATGTAATTTAACAAAGTTACAAACAAATATTATTACTAACAAAATGTGTAGAAAAAGAGAAAAATTAGATTTAAAGTTAAACGTTGAGTTAAACAATTTTTAAAACATAAAAATAAATCTTTGCAGGACCTCCACTAGCATCAAGTGTGTCGCCATCAAGTTTTCCTAGTCAAGTGAGCCCTCAAGGTAATTTTTTTAGAGTAATTAGAAAAAATGTTAGGAATGTACAAAATTTATTGAAATATTTAGAACAATCTAAACACGAATTTAATTAATCGTACCAAAACGTTTGCAAATCGATTTTTAAATCACCATATTAGCTGATTTTTTATGAGTTTATGTTCCTGGCGATGCATCCCAGCTCAGGCTTTTGAGAATGACTCATTATTCATCGTAATTGGTTTCAAGTAGTTGCGAATATCGCTCTTTTTTGGATGCACCCATTCCACTTCCACTGTTTCTGATGATTAATGTTCGGGGGCTGCATCCATATAGGGTGGACTTCACAACAGTGGAGAATATTAGTGATTTTGTTTTAAAGCTGATTATATTCGCCAAATCTAAAGACAGTCTTTCCTTTTCCGAATCAACCACACATTTATATCGATACTTTAGTTAACCGATTCAAAACTACCAACATAGCAGATATTCTCCATTTAGAGGTAGTGAGGAAAAGGCTTATTAACTTAGGCTAGGTTGGAGTAACAGTTCAAGAATAGAATTCCCAGCCGACATCAATTGGAAGGGGATGCTAACCACAAATGATAACAATGCGCTAAAAATCTGCATTGATATCTTCTAGATCGCCGTGATTATAAGCAAGCCTTTTAGACTACCGAATCACTCTGCAGTATGTTTCAAGCAGAAGTCTTGGCTACTCGTAAGGTTGCTGATTGGCTGTCGATGAGGTCCGTGTTCGATCCTGTCATCGTCAATTAAGTATATCGATAGCAAAGTAGCCATTAGATCCCTAGAATGACCAATAATAAAATCTAAATCCGTTAAGCATTGTCGCGCATCTCTGAATGAGGTATATCGTGACTCTATGCTGAGTTCCTGTCTTATATGTAGAGAAGCTAGGTATTTCGGCAAATGGCTTTTGCACAAACGATGGGAAAAGGAAGAAAAACCCTCTGCTCTTTAAGAAAAAAAATTCTGGGAGAGTACTTTTTAAAATACCTTCAAGATCTTACGAATACGGATACCAAAAAACTAGGGATATTCAATGGTTACTAAATTCACTGCTCCATATTCTTTTGCTGCTCAGCTTTCAGTAGAATTTTCTCTCGAAGCAGAATCTCTTGACCATATCGTACTTGGGATAGTCCACAAAAGTGGAACGGATTTGAATTTGTTTTCCCGCTGTGTGTGTGCGATGCATTTGTGGGACAGATTCTTATAGCTCCTCTTATGCAGATGAAAGCAAGCCTTCGTATTTTTCCAAGGGTTTGTTGTTGTCAGGCTGGTTCTAACCTAGGTACTTGACCTACTATTGTTCTTCTACTATGATCATATTTATTATTGTGGGTTGCATGTGTTTTAATTGCCTTTTCATGATTAAAGATACCACTGTTTATGTTTAGTCCTATATATTTAGTCCTACACATTAAGCACCACTCCTGTGTGGCTCTTTGTCTCCTCTGTATTATGTCACAAAGTGTCACTTCAAATTTTCCTCTTCCAATGATAACTATGTCGGCGACATACCCGTAATATGTAGTTTAAGCTGATATTTATTAGAATTTTCCGCAATTCGTCTAGAGCTAGGCTACACACTAGTGGTGAGAGAAACCCTCCTTGTGAGCAGGAGTTCTGCTTATCGTTATGGTCTTATTGTTCCACCACAGTTTCAGCAGCAGCAGTTCGTCCTTAACATTTCACACATCCAGTTAGATGTTGGATTTACTACATTCTTACGAGAGTTTTCCAGATTGCCCCATAAGATGCGTTGTCGAAAGTACTTTCAATGTCCAGAATAACGCAGATAAAAATTTTTCTGCAGTCTATAACCTCCTGAACTATACTTGGTAGCTGGGGTAATGCAGTGGGGGTGTGTGTTGGTGTTTCATAGGATTCGAACGTCGAATCTCCCGCTAAGCGATCCAACGCAGTAACCACTTGAGCCACGGCGCCCACAGTCCCTTAAAAAATGCAACCATTGGGACTTGTAAAATACTCATCTTCTATTTTTTTCTGCCCTGTTATGTTTCAACATCATGGCTGAGCATACAAAAATTGTTGAACACGCTCTCAAGTTATCGACCTACAACTGTAACCAATTTCTGAGTCTAGATGGCATTCTAAATAACTTAAAAAAAAATCCATAATTTTATGAATAAGGACTGGTTTCTCTGGGTTTTTCAAAACCTTCAACCCATCTGACTAGTCGAATGCTTACTGTCATTTATTTCTATGAGAATATTATCTGATTCATCATCAATCAATTGCATTCGCTCGTAAAAATATATTTTTTTATTTTATTTATTTATAGAAGACCGCCATCGTGAACTTGATGACATTCTGAGTGACATGCTTTTAACAGTTCAAGATATACCTGACTTCCAAAATCGTAAACCAAGTACGCATTCGGTCAATCAATACGGTCGTAGTCAAAGTGTTGTGTCCCACGTTTCTGCTACCGCCTCCGCACCATCCCCCGTGTATACGTTACCAATACAAAATCCGCCCTCGCATAATACAAATCGCGAAATAGTGCATGGATCGCATTCATACGTGTCGCAAGAGAACGTGCAACGACATTCAAACTCGAATTCATACAAACTAGATCGGTTCGATCCGTATGATACAGCTAGTACAACAACCACATTGACACCGCCACCAAGTGAAAGTGGTCGCGATACTCCAAACCTGTTTAGCGGTTACCATAGCAGCACAAGTAACATTTCATTGGTGCAATCGCGTCAGCAACCGCGTCGAGATACAAGCGGCGGAACAATGTCTTCGCAACATGGCCAGGTGAATACACAACTACAATCGCCTCAAACAAATTCGCAACATCAGTCTGCGATATATCAACGAGTGGTGCGGACGTCTAACGAATCGCATCCGATTGGCGCTAACGTATCTGAAGACGAAGACAATATACCGTATCACGCGCGTGAACATTCACAACCATTCACCTACGGCAATCTTCCGTCGAACGGAGTACATTTGCACGAAGTTCCCGGTCCGGATAATCAGCAAAAGGATCCTAGAATGATAAAGGCTCAATCGGGACTCACCAGTCCTATGCTGGTGCGTAAAACTTTTGGTAGTGGTGGTGCGGCAACTAACGAATATAGTACGTTGCGGAAGACGCCAACGCGTAATGATTTCGAGGAAATGCTACGGGAGCGTCGCGAAAAAGTGATGAGCGAAAAATACTCGATAAGTGACAAACAACCAGTTGCATCCAATGGATATCATAACTATTACAATGACCCGCTTAAGCGTTCGAATACTTTGGATGGATTTCATCGAAGCACTAGCAATTCTGAGTGAGTAGACTTCTTTCTTTTTTTGTTTCTATTTCAGCTTTTCAATGCCTCCCGTTGTGGGATTGAGAAATATAATATACGAGTATCTAGATAAACACATGTGTGTGGTATAGGCTGGAATTCTAATGTCAATGGAGATTTGATTTGTGGTTTAGCAGAGTCTCACAAAGGCGTAGGTACTCTGGCAGAGACAGGTTACTTTGGTTGGATTTGTGGGTCGTTAATTGGAGGCTGTTTGTTTGTTGCAAAACTTATCTCATTACTTAGCGTCCTTGACGCAACGGTACAATTTAATCGTTCTATTTTCGAAAGAAATATAAGAACGTCATGTAAATTTGACGCCAGACAGGTGCATAACAGATTGCATTTGGCACATACTCTGTACATCGTCGTTGGCTGTTTATTGCATAGATTCTCGACACTACCCACATTTGTGTGTTTCTTAGATAATTTTTTATTTTTCTTATGAATTACACATTTCGTTAATTATCTATGTATCTGCAACGTAAAAATACACAAAACGACTGAATCTAATAAAATGTCTTAAACTGGTTGTTGACGATAGATATTTGAAAATCGCACGCATGGGCGAACAACTATTAACTTGTTGTGAGTGTAAATCTTGTGATTTCCTTATTTGTAGATGGTTTTCTTACAATGTTCCAATTGAGAAACGTTTTTGATTTCCTTTTTCGTATGACAAGAAAATAAAAGAAATTAAATTATGTATCGGGCTTTTTGTTTGTAAAGTTTATTCATTTTGCCTGCCTTTGGCTATTGTTTTAGCATTTTTCCTGTATAGGGGCAGTTTATTATTATTTTAAACCTAAAACTGTCTTGGGGGCACAGTTTCGAGTTGGCTGTCATTCATGAATAATTGATAGAAATTAAGTACGACAAGGCTAAAATCTATGAATATCCGTTGGGTATAGGTGAATTAGTCTTAATATGCGGTATCAAAATCGTCCAAATGTTGACTTACGTCAGTTTATTGTTTGATCAGTCCTCTATCCGAAGGCTACTGGCAACATGAAGAAAGCAAAACAAGTTTATTTTTTTTAAATACATCCGGTAATGAATTGTGAGTGATAAAGCTTTTAATAGGTTTGTTGTCATAGGGGTAAAAAAAGGCATTCAGATGCAACTGTTTCATTGTATCTACCAGGAAGCAAACCCTTTCTTAATATTTTACTGGACTTTCCTCGTTTTTCGATTGCGTACATGCATGTATTGAGATGATGAAAGAATTTGCTTACTATAGTGACGTTTCGCCCCGTAGCAAGTCAATAAGGATAAGTTCGTTGCCAGACGTGGTGTCGTGAAGGCTACCAGCTGTCCTACAAACTGTCCTACCAAAAATGTTCCCCGATACCCTATCATGTTCTTCTTTCCAATCCTACCGTTAAAATCTCTGAAAAAGATACCGTTAAAATCTCTGAAAAAGATTTTAACGTCATATTTACTTTGCTCATCAAGGGGCTCATAGAAACACTCTTTGGTGGCATGGTCCTTGTCCTCTGCGCATATAAGCGTAATTTTTGCGAATTAAGCCTTGATGGGAATTGTCAAAAAACGCTTGATCAAGATTTCTGGACTAAGTCTCCCGCGTATGATAAATCCTCATCCGAAAGAGCGCTGTCCTTCCTCTCAATCACCGTAGTATACGGTATAGTTTTCATACTCCTTTGGCCCAACTCATCCCATCGCACCTCCTGAATGCAGTGAAGCAGTTTAAAGCCTCTACTTATTGTTCGGCTGCAAGTGACCTGTTAGGGGTATGATCATCCTCGTGCAGATACGAAGGTCGTTGTCCTTTTATTTTGTTTGCCAAGGTAGTTCATATCTTGGGCTTTCCCAGCGTTCCATCATAGAGTCTTTCACTGCAATTGAAGGCGAAACGAATTGGTTTCGAAGTGAATAAGTTCAAAACCAATATGTTGTCTAAAAATTCGTCACTGTTAACAACTTCAATTTCAAGTAGTAAACATCAACTCTGAAAACTACGCCTTAGTGAAGATTCGACGAAAGGCAGTTAGTTTTTCTGTACACAAAGGAAGCTCCTTAAACTTTTGTAGATTAGCATTGCTTAAAACCCGACAATGCTGATTATTTACAAGGCCATTGAGCAAAAATGCGCATCGTGACTGAAGACGATTTTTTTCAACACAATTTTAATCCATTTTCAACTGAAAAGGTTCCAGCCAGTTAACTGGTGAAACATGCTGATGTCTTATGGCTTTATTTTTCAAATCAATTGAAATCTTTAGCCAACTGCCTCCAGTTGCGTACGCCGAGTTGATGGTTGAAATCACTCTCCACTTGTGCACGCGATCGGAAATAAGGTTATTCTCTTCTACTCAGTCTTTCAGGGGTGAAATCGAAGATTTCTTACTCCGATTCAATGGTGTTCATCCGCTCTACATGACCTTACCATCTTAATCGTTGTACACATATTTACAGAGTCCATGCTTCTGCACCATACAACAGAAAGGGGATGATGAGGGTCTTGCGTAGTGTCTCTTAGGTCTTTAGAGCCTTGCTAAATAGTTGCTTCCTAACGCCATAGTAACAGCGATTGGAGAGTGTTATTCTACGTTGGGTGTCCTCGATGTTGTTGGCAGGCCAGCGACTCTCGTTTTTTTTTTGCAGCTCTGTCTTACAGACAGCCATTTTGTATGTGCTTGCCCGTGCTCATTCAGCATCAAACCAAAGGTTTCTTGTTAATGGTGGGGTAAAACATAGCACATCAGTTGCATCATTTCCGATTGCTTGTTGGTTGTAGTGCTAATGGTCTTCTGCGCTCACTCTTGCTGCTGGGAGACTTCTTGAGAACTCTAGGGAGATTCAATCGGCTCTTGCGGACGGTTGGCATTGCAATTTTTTAATGTTATAGATGTCCTTATCGCGACATTACAATATATTTGCACCCGTACTTTTGATGCAATAAGGTGTTGATGTCTTCACCTTGTAACTTTTGAACAAATACTGGAGGAGTGTCTTCCATTGATCGCAACTTGATCAATTTGGTTGGGGATACTTTCATCATGTGACTTCAAAATTGTCTTGTGGATGTTGAGATGAGACTACTCCCGCATGTTTGCATATATATGGTCTGAATGCTTCGGATAAACTTATTTTTGTTTTATCTTTCCAAGACTCTTAGTTCCTTCATTATGTTCTTAGTGCTTCCCTTTTTCTGATGAATCGTGGGCTTTGGGAAAATATAGTTCGGCATTTTCTGTGCAATCGTAGGCAATAATAGCTATCGTCGTGTTTGGTTATACAAATATGAGCGAAAACATTCATAGCATGCCAGGAATTGTGTCAAATAATAGCTCGACTCTCTATGCCTCCTATCGACACCTCGGAGATTACGTGAGTTAAATCGGTATCTATATCTGCCGTTAGCAGAAGCATTCCAACGTTCTTGTCATTTCGTGATATCTTCCTGTATTCTATTGGATTCGCTTCTGCCATCGTGATTGAATTCGAGTTGACGCTGCTCTTACTCTGCTAGGATGTCTATAAGATGCATTTATGTTAAAACTTATGCATGCAAACACAGCACCAGAATTTGTGGGTTTGATTCAATTCTAGGTTAAGTAGTTGAAATTAAAAATACAAACTAGTGTCCGAAGTTGTACGAGAGTAAGCATTTGTGAAACCCACCTTTAGGACCCGCCCACGCCCACTTTTTAATGCAGACACATCCATTTTCTAATTGAAAAACTTGAATCGAACAACTAAAACATGGTGTTGACGTACAGAACTATTAAAAATTGTTTCAGGGTTATAGGCACCGCTGCAGGGTCTGATTTGTATCCTGTCAGTCCAATTTTGTACGTTTTTTCAGGCACTTGTGGCCTTATTTCATCAATGACGTAAGCTACATATGTATGATGGGCTTTCACTTTGACAATTGTTGCTGGAAAAATCATTGACTTCTCGTTCAAAAAAGAGTAAAATTTGTTGAGTAACACTATCTGGCAGGTGTATTTCTCGAAATAATCTAAAATTCGAATTTTTGTACCAATAACTTGAATGTTTTGGTCAATCTATGCCAAATGTCATCTAACTCCATCGTGTTGGAGCATGTACCACTAACACCCCTTTGTTGTCCTCATTGATTCAATTTATCAGCTTTTTCGAGTAGTTTTACTTGATCGTGAAGATATTCATCGTACTTTACTCCATGAGTTACTCATGCATACAACATTTCCTGAAATTGAAAGTATCGGTGAGGTCATTATCGACCGTGATGTAGCAGTAAACAATGTCCATCATCATGAACTGGATGTTGCTTGGCGAGGATACAAAAAAGAGACATCAAAAGCGCGAAAGAGTTAATTCCTTTCAACACTGTAGCATTCCTGATGAGTGGAAATGAGTCGAATAGACAGCCGATGCAAAAATTATGTAACAGAAAAATCTCAGCAGCAGTTAAAATACATCTCAAAGTGTACATTCAATTTAATTAACCTTAAACAAATAGAATAATTTAGTCATATCTCTCATCGCAAAGCAAACAAAAACCGTGGAATATATGTACATACATATGTGTGTATATTTTTAAACAGCGGAAAGCCATCTAATAAATTTCGACAAATGGCTACGCTGGCAAATACGTTGCCTTAAAATTTTGGCAAAATATCAAATTTTTTGACTCTGACTGTGTGTATGTGTGCTTGAAAAGTCTTTACATTTACCCGCCAAACTTTAGAAAAAGTACTATTCCCTGCCCTACTTATGGATCAAGGCACAAATCTTTGAAATGTTTGATGCTATTAATCATCGACTTTCAAACGAATGACTTAACCAGACGCAGGGATGATAATCCTTTCTTTTTATATATCATTGCGCCGTTCCGCTTTATTTACGACAATCATGACTAATGCTGATCTCTGACCAAAACGTGAATTAGTAAAATATTTTCGTAAAAAAGAAAAACGAAACAAAAACCAAAGTTGCAGCGAATTCACTTTTAACGCTGACAGTGGTTGGCAGTGAGCGGCCAAAACGATTACATGAAATGCAGTGCACTAATTGCAACCTGGCAATGGCCAGTGATAAATGGATGTACTACTCGTATCTAAAGTATTAAATGTTGCATAAAAGAAAGCATTTACTTGTTATCGACCAAGTGGGCAAAGAATTCAAGTATATTTTACTTGAAAAATATCCGCAGATACTGCAAAAGTATCCTAAGATGCTTATTGTGTGGATATTTACAGATATACAAGCATAACATACATAAGTCACGTTCAACACGTTATGATGTCATTGCCTTACTCAACTGCAACATTTCTGAGCACATACGTGTGCCCCCGTATACTTCTATCTATGTAAAGATATGTGGGTTTCACAGAATGACGTCATTGCAGCACAGACAACATTCAGATTCTTACTAGAGATGCTTTGAAAAGATGCAAACACTTGTTTCGAGCGCTTGCACATGATAGTAAAATTAGCAAATTTGTATCTCGTTTATTTGAAGCATTATTATAGATTTTCCTCACAGCTGTTCTGAGTCATATAAACATACTAAGCAAGCAACATAAACAGGAAAAAAGCATTCGCTATCTGTGTGTTTGGAATAAATATTTTTTTTTATGCCACACGTCATTCAATTATAGCAGAGGCAGCAGTAGTGGCACACTAAAAGCCACTTGAATAGGTTGGCTTTAACAAGATTTGCTTGTTCGAGTATCAATACGGACACGAGTATGGATGCGAAAGCGTAAAGATTGATTTTGGAGTTGCTCTTATGGGAAATCTTTGAATAAAACCTAGAAGTTGTAACATGCTACTTGAATTAAATACAGTCCAATAAATACAGTGCACGCAACATCAGGTATCGGAATTTTCTAAGAATGGTAACAACAGTCGAATGACGATTGGGATTTTACGTGAGACCCTTGTTAGGTACTTGACTGCACTCATTTCCAGTTCACATCATCGTGGTGAACCGTGGCTCACTGGTTAGTGTGTTGGACTGAGCGGGTCCCACCTCACAAGAATGTCAAAACACATCCAAAAGTATGAACTGTGAAACGCCTTTCGGATGCGACATTAAGCTGTAGGTCATTCCATTCGCCTGAAAAATATTTTATGCACAACATGAATGGCCGCGAAAAGCTAGACTCGATTATTCGAGTTCCTTTTGCACATTTGTTAAAATTATGCAAATTTCCACCCTGATCGCAACATGTGGTCTTTATAGAACGGTAGACTCGGTAGGTTATTTCTCCATTCTGCGATTGCAGTGGAATACTTCGTGCTCTGTCTTCCTTTTGATGTGAACAATCTGGACAATCTCCGATAGCTGTCGTGACACGATAGAAACTGCGTAAGGTGATATTTGCAGTCCTCATACTCTCGTTTGGTCCAGACCTGGATGGTGGGAATCGGCTTATAGGTCCATCTGCCTTTTGTAGTGTTATCCCACCTGTCTTGCCACATAAGAACCTATTGATAACCTCTTTACTTTTTCCTTTATTGTCTTAATAAGATCTACTTCTTGATGGCTCAAGGTTCTTCTCTAATGGATCCCTACCATCTCATTCATGTGAATGTCGATAGGGATCGTTCCATCTATCACACAGGCTGCTTCGTCTGATATTGTTCGGAAACCACAGATTGTCCTTATTGCGCAGAGCATGTATGATTACGACAGTTTTCTCCGTATTTCCATCGTCTCTAACACCGCCGCCCAAACCGCCGGGCCAGCATATATGTAGAAGAACCGAACTGACAGCTCTGGATAGCAGAATCCGTCTAGCGTATCCAGGTCCACCGATGGTTGGTAATATTTGAGAAAGAGTTGCCTCTAGTTGTGCAGCCATCTTACTCGAGTATTTCCCGATTAAACTTTAATCCATTGTCGATCATCACTTCCAAATATTTTACTGCTTTCTTATAGTCTGAATGCCGACTAGATTATTAGCATATTCAAGATCTTTTCGACTTGTTATAAGAACAGTCTCAGTCTTGTGATCTGATAATTCTAGACCGGCGTACTACTACGTACTTAACCAGCTGGTTGCCTCAGCATCCTGGAGCTGAGGAGTCTCTTCGTTCTCGTTATCTTTCATTTTTCCTCCGATATTTTTGTTCGTTTTGATTGATCAGGGATACGATGGATGAGGTGTTATAAAGCGTGCCAAGGTCGGATCTACTATCGGAGCTGTTTAAATCTCACAACGAAATTAGGTAAGGTCTCTCCTATCTTATCCAATTGCAGCAAAAAAAAAGAAAACACTTATTCTGTCTCTGTAGCACTCCTTTCACCATAATGTTGTGCCAACTTCATTTTCATAGAAGTGGGGACCACACGAAAACCCATTTCAAACCTTCACTCTTTGAGGATGTATAAGTTTTTATAAGACTGCATATGGATTTCTATAGTTTTGCTTGTTAACACAGCCTCTGAGATGAAAATGAGGTTCGTCGGAAAGATGATTTTTTGAACACAGTCAACGCCGTTTCCAACTCATTTTAAGCCCACACAGATATGTAATAGAGCGGATGGTCATTGTGCTTCAGATCTTGAATGAGTTAGACTTTCTGAACGCTTTAGGCAATTTTCCCCTCAGAGAAATGCGACGTTCATTTGTTGAGTTCTGGTACAAGTTGAAATTCTTGGGTCTTACGCATACTTTGGTCATAAGGAACAATTCTTACGTTTGTGCGCGCTATTCAAGTACGCGGACAGCTTTTTTTTTGTTGAATATTCGTTCTCAATGTGAACAAATGGCGGCTGTAGCTTTATTTTATTTTATTTTGTGATATTTATTTCACCTCAGGTTGAAGGCTACTTTCATTCCTAGGTAGGAATATAATAAGCGACTTCAACGATATTTCCCTTGAAATTGCAATTCCCAAAAAAAAAAAAAAAAATACTTTCGACTTGTCGGTGATAACTTCTAAGTTAGACCTTTTGTAGTAGTCTGAAAGTTTGTTCATCATAAGTAGGAGAAATACCGTAGCCTCTGCAAGGATCGCTATGTTATCTGCGTATATAATGGCTTTTATATTTAAGGATCCAATACTCGGCATGAAAAACACTCCAAACTACAAAGAAAAAAATTAGATCAATCGTGGGTTACATTTTTCACAAATTCGCGAGAGGTAGAACTGTGAAAAAACTTTTTCGTGTTTTCTGAGATACGAACCTTGAACGTCGCTCAGTAGTCCAACGCACTAACCACTGAGTCACAGCGCCCACCTTTAAAGGCGACCGGATTATAAATATTTAAGGAATGCCATTCAGAATAGCTGCAGTTTCCATCTTAAAGTGGCTCTAGGACGATATCAACTGCATCCCTCAATGCAGTATCCAAAAGGTCGTCCCTTTGATAAGGTAGAGGAAATATGTTCGTAGATAAAGACAACTAGCTTGTGTGCACCGCTTCCGTATTTGGTCAGAGACTTGATTCAATGAACTCAATACCTTAATGAAACCCTCTTATCTGACCCATTTTTGAAAAATTCTCCAAAACAGTTTTAAGTGCAATAACGTACGAGCAAGTCGTGCACTTTTCTTTAATTCTCATTCATTATTTAACCGTAAAATACAATTATAAATACCTATAAACTGATGATCTTTCCAATCGGGTTGGTTTATTTATTTATTCAACATTTGCTTCGAAAAGCTCTGAATACATAGTACGTAAATATGTACATATGTATTTATCCAATTATTAGCTAAATATGAGGGCGGACAACCGCCAATTACGTACTACTACTCTATTTTTTCCTCGCTTTCTGTAGAAAAGGTCAAAACAATTCAAGTCAAAATTTGTTGTGGGTGCCACATATTTAGATCTGCTTCTGAATTATTTTATTTAATTTTTATTTTTTTTGCCGTGAGAGAAAAATGTTCAATGTCATCATTGTTTCTCCCGTTTGGTATCGAGAAGAAGAATTTTTCAAAAAATTACGAAGGCTAATGGTTGATCGCTTTAAACACATTCAAATACCAATCATCAATGGTTTTATAAAGACTAGAAATAGCTACAATCGTAGGTAGGTTGATATCAATGAAATTGAGCGCTACATTCGCAGTTAAGCGAATTGTATATAATTTTTATGTCGAACTAAGTGATTTGTGCTTTCGATCGACATGCTGTGATTAAGTGATTTGTTGCATATTTAAGTAGAATTAGCGATTATTGAGTTTATTTATGGCGTGTTTTATGCAATTGATGACTTGCCTATTAAGTTTGCAGTGGTAAATTTTATATAACAGGCGGGTGTTGAGATGTATGTACATATGAAGAATGTGATTAGAAAATGTGCTTTTTGTTGTTGAGTTAGTGGTGCTGAGTTAATGTTATCCAACCAGTTAGGTAGTTTCACAGTTTTATTATTCAAATTCCCTATTCGAATGAATCATAATTTGTTTTTGTTTAAGTACTATCACTTCATAAGGGGCATAAAGCGTCAACGCCTGCGCCATCGCTTTGGGAGTTCTGCAACGTGCTTATGTTCACGCACCGAAGTAGCAGCCCGACTAGGACATACTATATCCCTCTTCTGGGATAAAATCTGCGTCCGAAAATCGGTCAAAAACAACCTCAGTAAAGAGAATATTATTAACCTGTCCGAGAGACAATAGGGTTCTTGTTTATGTCTAGGTTTACTTGAAACCGAACGAACTGCTAGTAAAGTACTTGGCTATCATCGAAGTGTACACTCCAGACGCGGTTTTCTATCATCATACATAAGACCTATACCTTTTTATACAGTTTGCCTAATCTCTAAAAATCCTATACAGACTTTACATACAAGCTTTACATACAAGCTTACAATGAGCTCCTTTCCTCCATAGAAGAAATTTGTGCTCGCTAAACTGTCATCTCAATAAAATCTAAAAATTCTCTCGAACCTCAGCCCACTATGTTCGGAATGACGATGTCGCGATATAACTCTTTGTTACCTAGAGGTGACATAGACAGGAAAATTAGCAAAAGAACGCCTGGCAAGCATGTTATCATTCTAAGAGAACTCCTACATAAAACTCTCCATACGGGCTGATTGGGACTAGCCCCAAATGAAGGTACGATGGGACGAAGCTTAACTGGAAACTTAAGATCCTAGAGCGAATGGGCAAAGCTACAAGCTTATACGGATAATGGGCGTCTTAACCCCTATTAACACAGTCTCTATATGTATCTGTTGTCAACTGCACTTGACACTGTAATCTGTGACTCTTAGTCGCCTTTAACAAATATATAACAGCTAGTGCCGCCACTCGACTTAGTACCACCTTTTAGTAGCCTAGCTTACTGGCTACTCTGCAATTCTAAGAAAAGTGTCAGCGTCCATCTCATAATGAACTAGTGTATTTGACTGACTTAAAAGGGATGTGACTTTTAATTAAACTGCGACAAGTCCTGTAGTCTGCCTAAAATCCATAGCTCTATCTGCTTATCTCTTTATGAGCTGGCTAAGCTCATTCACCTAAATTGGGTGTTTAGGTTCAGGAAGCTGTATAACCAATGAACTATACAAGCCTAACAGTTCTGATGAAAAAGGATAATCTCAAAAATAAGTTGCTACTGATGCTGAATGTAAAGATATAATCAACTTCAGGTGTTATGTTAGGTTACTGGGTTGATGAGAAGGCAAAAACACTCGACGATTGGGGGTTTCATTCCGTGCTTAGGCTCTCCACACTCTCCACTCTCTCTTCAGAAACCTGAAAAGATTGCTTAGTGGAACATCAGATAGTTCTTGTATGTCCTGGAAGCAATAACTTTCTATTGTTCTATTTTTTAAATGACAGAGACATGGACAATGGCAGAGGACGTGAGATGCGTCCTCGAAGGCCTCTTTATCATCGCTGCCGCTATATATATGTACTGTCGACATAGAATTTAGGTTTTATTGTGTGGTTTCTTAGAAGGTTATGGCCAATTAGTGCGCCTTCAAACATTGACAGTGAAATTCTGTAATTTTGTAAGAGTTTAATATTATACTGTTAGCCAAGAACTTGCAGTTCCTTTCGACAGCGTCGAACCTAGCTTTAAAAGCAGATATTGCCTTAATGGCTGTCAGGCTATCTAAAAATATAGTAATATAAGTCTGTGGTATTGCCATCATTTTTATCATATTGGCTCCTCCTTGGAGGACACTGATGTGGTCACTAAGAAGTCTCAATAAAAAAGTAGAACATCAGCACATTACGGAGTACTGACTCATTGCTTGGCCAACTTAACGACTTGGCATCTTTCCAAACGATTACTAAAAATGCTGCAAGATCGAGGAGGAGGCAAAAATCATTTTTCGTCTAGTTTGCACTCGCTCAACTACCTCTATCAGAAGGAAACCTCACTCGAGTAAATTTTTTTTACAGAAGAACTTAATAACCTGATATTTATCGTACGCTTGTTTGCATTTTTTAAGAGTCTATACTTAAACAACTCGAGTTGCACGAGCGATGTTTTCTTCTTTTGTTGAGGACGTGAGTTTATTGATCGTTAAGAATTCAAAACAATATTCAGCAACCTCAAAATTAATTATATTTTATCATTCATTGCATCTTTATATACACAAGTTCGTACATAATCAAGGTTAATATAATATATTCGAAGTAATCCTGACGTAACCAGTATCTACACATCGATTAAGAATATCAAGAGACAAGTTTCCTTTTTAGAATACGTTTGTGTTTTGTTTAACGAATCATCACACTTTTTCACATAAATATTTAAGTTTATGTTAAGATACAATGATTCAATTAAAGTTGATCGTTGGAACTGGGTCAAGGCAGTTTCTGATGTTATAATATTGTTACGTTAACAAGGAATGAGATAATAATAAACTGAAAGTAAAAACGCACAACGTTTGTGTATAAAGTTAAATAAAATAAAATAATCAAATCTGGCAGTCTACCTAGACAAACAAAGTGCTGATTAGATAGAGAGTTCTACTACTATTTGAAATTAATATGGTTCTCATGACTCAATCTTTGCAAGAGAAATAGCGATACTTCATTCCTCATTAGACACATCAGATTTACTTAGCGTTTGCATACAGGGTGGCTAATGAATTTTGCTACATTATTCATTCTTTTTTATTTAGTACATAATTTCATTTTATTTGGTTCTTAATATTTATTACTTATGGTGCCGCTACAGTTCCGGATGAGCCAGGGTCTCAACTAACTAACCTCTCCAGCCAGGACGATCCTTAGCCAGCTGCCTCCAGTTGTATGCTGAGTTGGTTGTGGTCAACCTCCACTTGCGCACGCTATCGGAGATGAGGTCGTCCTCTTTTACCTCCTCTTTTAGTCCCTTAGGGGTGAAATCAAAGATTCTTTAGGCTGGAGCATTGGCGTTCATCCGCTCTACATGACCTAGGCATCTTAATCGTGGTAGCAGGTCGGTGTCGTTGTACAGCTCTTATATTTCGTCGCTAAATCTTCTCCTCCATAAACCATCAGGCAGTTGGGACGATAAAACGAACTTTCCGATTTGAGTAGCTAAACCTAGGGCTGCCCTCTTTACCCTTTTGTAGAAACTTGAGATCTGTCTGACCATATGGGGTTGTCGGCGTATCTTTCAGCATCTTTAAGTAACGTTCTCGGGGGAATGCACCTTGATGAAACTGCATACAGCACAGTGACTCGATCTGGATGCAGTTTCATCTCATGGAGCATCTCTGAGTTACTGTCACTCCAAATTCGGCTAAAATCGTATCTCGTCAAGCATAAAAATGCTGCTTATGAAACTTTCATGCTCTTTCACAATTCAAAGCATTTTCTGCCAAATATCCAAACAAGTTCAAATCTTTATGCAGAATTGCCTGCAGGAACTGATTGCTAACACCCAAATGAGCAGTCTCAAAACGGTAGGATTTAATTGTATAGCAGAAGCTACAATGCTATTTCAATGATGAGGCCTTCTTTCAAAAAAAGATAAGTAGCCTAATTATATTTCTGTGGGCGCCGTGGCTCAAGTGGTTAGTGCGTTGGATCGCTGAGCGGGAGGTTCGAGGTTCGAATCCCAGAGAACACCTAATAGTTTTTCACGGTCCTGTTCCCGTACAGCTTCTAAAAACGGTGAAACTTCCAGAAGAGAACAAATAACTCTGTCCAAGCTAGGCCTCTCGCTCTATAAATATCCTTAAACAGAAAATTTAATCGACGATATGTGTTGATATTGGCCAACTGTGGCTTTAGACGGTTTAATTATTTTCTTTTTTTGTTAGCCATTTATGAGTAATTAAAGCTTAAATTTTAGAGATATTTAACGAAGACTGTCTCTATGTTTGATTTTGGAAATACATATACCATTCGTTACCTCAAGGGACAACGATTACTTAACGATAACGATTTTCTTTCGTTAAAAATTCGGAAATTCCACTACAAGACTAAAATAGATTTTACGAGTGGCATACGGGTCAAAACTCAGCTATGAACCATTAATTGATTGAAGTCTAAATCATTATCTAAATCCTAGTTAGTATAGTATATCGGGAAACCCATGACAGATTGTGTCTTCCAGTGAGCGATCTTAGCTCGCCGCCTAAATCGAGGTACGTACATACATATGTATCTCATCCAATAACCTCAAACCGAATAATTTGACTATTTTTTGCCTTTCAAATTAGTTTCGAATATTCTTTCATAATCCATAAGGTCAATAGCAATTAAGACGCATCACCCAAACAACTTCTTCTGATATTGCTTGCCAAATATTTTTAACGATTCGATCAATATTTATCTGGCCACCGTGCAAGTCTTATTTATTTTTTATTATTATTTTTCAGACTCTCTGGGCAAACATGGCTTCAATTACAACAACAGAAATTACGGGCTAAAAAGAACTTACAGCAGAAAGATGAACGAAAATATTTTGAAGAAATTCACACTGAAATTAAAAATAGGTCACTCAGGTAAATTTAAAATCATTTCTCGAAAGTGTACACGAGATTTTGAGCTTGAAATTAATTATTTGAACTAAAAATAAAACAATTCTATTAGGTCGAAAAATAATATACGATACGATGGCTATGCTAGCGATACAGCAGCTTTTGACGAGGTAGACTTTATTAGGCCACTCCATGTACAGACACCGTACCACACTACGAACAGGTAATGGCGAAATATAATTTAAAATGTATTTACACAGTTTTGTTGATTTTTTTTCATTTTGACCATTTACCAGTTCGCCAGAACGACATTATCACACAATCAGTACGACAACAAAAACTGTCACCAAGGAGCGTCCATTTGTCGCTGTAAGACGTTCCCATGAGACTGCCAAGCAAGATAAATTGGGAGTAAGTTCAACGATATTTTTTCTTATTCTTGTAGTAACTTTTGGTTTTGTTTTGTGTCCGATTTATTACACCAAATGCAGTGATTGACGTTATTTTGTAAAATATTTATGATTTAAAAAAGCGAAAACTAGTACACCATTGAATTAAACTTATACTTACCTCACTTAATTCCATGATTATGCTTTTTTTTTTATGTTTAATCCCTAACCTATGTTTTTTTTTTATTAATTTTTTCACCTTAGTCACCGTCATTATCGCCACTCGCTATTTTGAATGCCTCACCACTTGGGCATATTGCACAAGCACAACAAAGCAATAATATTCGTAACAGTAACAATAATAACAATAACAGTAGTAATCAAAATGGACTACTTTCATTGGCAGAATCGTCGTTAAATAACGGACGGGCACGATTGGTATGTATTTCAATGTTGCATTTAATTTTTTTTTTTTAATTTCTGTATTTTTTTAATTAAATTTAAGTAACAAATTTGTTCGTCTTTTTTTCTGTTATAACATTGAACTAATTTATTAATCATTTGTATTTTATCTGCACATACGTTTCCTTATGCATAAGGACTACAAAATATTGCATACACGACTGTGGTTTTGGCAATATTCAAGGAAAATGTAGTTATAAACTTAGAATAATTATGTGCATACAGGGAGGCTGAATTGAATTGTAACAACTTCAACGCGCGAACTGTCGAAGAGTTTGTATTGTCACATTCAAATTTGACACAGTGAGAGAATATTTTGTTGTTGACAGGTCGTGAAAGCATATACAGGATGCGTTGTATGTTCCAGGCCGATGTTTTTTAAAAAAAAATCGTAACACAATTTTATAATTTACATTTTATTGATTGATTGTGATCTTCAGTATTTTAGTATTTTAGTGGCCGATAAATGCGAGCACTTTCAAGCATCTTTTTCTTAACATTTTCACAGATTTCTGGTGTTGTTTCGTCAAGTTGCATTCAAAAACACTGCCTCACTGCATCAATATTTTCTAACGTACGTTGACTAGGTTGTTACCCAGACTTTGATAGTTTGCCATTGTGTGCAAATTTTGAAAATTATTCATTACACGTTGAATGGTTGCTTACCACATGAAAAAACATAGAACAACTATTTTAATAAAAATAAAAAAATAAAAATCAGGTGATGGTATGGGCCGATATGACTGCTCACAACTCACTTCACAGGTATTTTTGGAATCTAGTGTCAAATATTCTGCAAAAAAAGTGTGAAAGATTTTTGAGGCTGTGGACACGAAAAAAATTGATTCCAGGTGGGTTACGTTTCAACGAGACTCGGTACCGCCAAAGAAAGAACTCGTTACTCAAAAATGGTTTAAAAAACAATTATGCGTACTTCTTTTCAGCTAAGCAGTGGTTTTTAAATTAACCAGATGCCAATGCAATTGTTTTTTTTATTTTCGGTATTTTGGAAGCTAAGAATTGAACTAAAGTGCTTGTTCGAGAACGACTACAGATTCCTTAAGCTTACCTTCGTACAGTTTGCGACTTGTTTTCTTACAAAGTTTATTATCAAGGCGATAACATCGAGAAAAAAAAAATATTTTAAAACTGTTTCTGACTTCTAAAAAATATTGTTTTTGAATATTCTGAAAATGCTATAGTTTAATTCAGCCAACTTGTAGTATGTCAGGGACAAAGCAATTCCAGCTTTCTGTTAAAGGGACTAGCAAAAAAATGCTGTCTTCGAAATTCGTAGATTAACCCCTTCATTTCCGAGAGGATTGAAAGGGTGAAATTATATTTTTATAGAGAGCAAAAGGATTTTATCTTTTGAAGGAATGTAACCAAAACTTCGGCCAGTAACTAAAGTTATAATTTTGTGTGCGTACTGAGATACATTTTCTTAATATCAGAAAATATCATCAGAGTGCAATGGCTACTCGCATTCAGAACGGAACAAAAGATAGGTCCAGTGTGATATCACAAAGATCTATGTTTTCCCCATAAGCTATCTGTAAAACCGACTTTAGGTTGCAAGTTGTATTGTATGTGTTTTGACTTTTATTCTCCTTTTTTTGTTTGGTATTCCACAGGGCTCCTACCTCTCTCTTATACCATTTTACTATACATGCATATGTACATATATGATTTTAATATATCAATGACATTTGCTCTGCTCCTGGAACCCAATCCATACCTTTACGGACGACATCACTCTTGAGTTTATTTTGTAACGAATTCAGCGCAAATACGTCAAGTCTCAGTGATTTCGAATGTCTTCCTAACTCAACTTTGATATTGACTAAATTCAGTACTGAGAGTTGCCTCCCATTCCTGAAACACGATTCTAACGTGTTTCAAATACGAATTAATGAGGTTCAGACATCTAATTTACGCATACTCGTATGTATACTTAGTCCAGACCTTCACTAGAATCAAAATATTACAGTTCCAGCAACTGGTGGATACATTCATTTGGTTTCTCTCTACTCCAGACTACGATGTTGATCCGTAATTCAAATAAAACTCGCAGATTTCTCAGGAGGCCCCTTATCATGTTAGAAATTAATCGACTGTGTTCAACGAAATCAGTCTATAGACAAATTCTTTCACTTGAACGACTCCAAAATGTTGGGTGCTTATACATAGTTCCCATACGGTAATTGAAAAGCTTCTCATGACAGTGAATACACAACGATCTTTGTCATAGACGTTTGTGAACTTAAGAAAAAAACTGTTCGGTGGTTTCTGGGACTCCAACGTTGAACCTTTAATTCAGTCCAGTTCAACGCACTAACCACTTAGCCTTGGCGTCCACTATCTTCGAATATTCTAGTACATTTAAAAAAAAAAAAACTTCATTCACTGGTAGGGTCAGAAATCTTTAAAAATAATCTTTGGTCTTTTCTCAAACTCTATATCTTCAAAAAATGGTAAAAGGATTGCTTGAAGGCAATTATAGGTTAGGTATTATTCTAAAGTTGGAATCGTCCATTTGAAACGATAATAATATGTCCCTTTCGCAAAGATCTTTCGTCAGATACTATTTATTTAACTATCAAATTGGCAATTTTAAGTTCTTATTTGACTTTGATTTTTATTTTTAAAACTTAGGAGTCCGACAACAAGACAAATGTCCAAACAGATACCTTAAGCATTGCTAGGGCATGTGCAAACTCTCATAATAAAAATCTCAATACAGATGTTAGCCTCGTAAATAGTAATCATATTGTTATCGACAATAAAAATTTAAATGAGGGTCATCTAAAAATTACTGACAACAAAACCATCATAGATTTTAATTCCACTGATCTTTCTAACAATAATCATAACAATAACATTTGTTACGCATCGAACAATAACAAAACGCCATACCATGCCAATACTGAAGTCTTGAACAATTATATTCATCATACGGATAGTACAAAAACAGAAAATACCTCAATAAATGGCCAAATTGCTTTGGAGGAACTCTTAGCCACACTGGCTGCTGAAACTGATTTAATGAATCAGCAGCTGAAACATGATAAACAACAACAAACGAATGGAAACGATTCTGGGGGTTATTCTCGTCCTATGGGATCATCGTCAAATGAACAAAAGGCAAATCAGGAACTTTCTGATGTTATTGCCGATCTGGCAGAGTTCACGAGATTCGAGAATCAACGATTGGCAAACGGTTTCGGTGATAGTTTGAGTAATAACAGCAGCGACAGTAGCAATGGTAGCAATGTAAATAATGCACAGAAACGCTTATTATCTGAATCAGATCAAAGTTCATCCATATCACCTAGTCCATCAGATAGAAGCAATAATTTAGCACTATGGCATGAGCAGGTAAGTTATTCACACACAAAAACACTCATAATCTTCCCATCAAGCATGCTTTCACCCTCTTGTACACTATTTTCGGTTTTATCTGTTGGATTGCCTACTACCTACATATGTGTCAAAATTAATCCCAAAGTCTTCCTCAAATCCGCAGTGTGTCATGATATGTGTCATGATATATTCAAATTAGATTATCTGTTAAAAAAAAATAAAAATTGAGTTCGCTGATCACTTATTTCGATTGCAGGTACGCGAAGAATCATTCTCTTCATATCGTTCGGAAACCGATCAGGATATTTCAATAGCTGGCTCACCACGTCCAGAGACACCAGCATTTCCAGTAACACCACGCACACCATATGGGCTAAACAATGGCAGCATTAGTCCAGGAATTCCACCAAGAAGTCCAACACCACAACGGTAAGAGTGGAAGATAGTAACCCAATGCAAAACTATCGAATTATTATTAATTTGTGTGAATTGCTTTTGTTAATAATACTTTTCTATTTTTATTATATGCTTTTTTATCCAAAATTCGTTTGGGTAACAATGCAAAACCGACGAAATTTATATATTTTTAAATTTTGTAAAAAAAAAAACAAAATTAAGACGTCTATATAATTCGACTTGGTCATTGAGGAGCGTTAAGTCTACAACTTCGACTTTAGACAGGAGGTTAGATATTTGGCAATAAATTGAATGGAAACAAATTGTTGATACAAAATATTAAACAAAAACTAACATAAACAAAAATGACATTATAATTACTTGTGCACTTAACACAACTGGGAAACTTTGAGCAATCACACAGTTTATAAGAAAAAAAATATCTAGGAACGCAAACTGTCCATATCCCGTACTTAATTTATAATTTATTGGTTTGAAGTAACCAACTGCAGCCATTCTGGTAAAGAATTCCTTTCTAACAACTGCTGCCCTTCTTTTTTTGGTTGCATAGAAGAAAGCCACATTGAAGCACTCAAATGCAATTGGTCTATCAATTTTACTTTAATGATATCAGCACTGATACATAGGCACCGAAACTCTGCCACCTGATCCGAGCGAAAGTAGAACAATTACAAGAGATGTAATGATCAATGATTATCATCAATGCTAAGTGACCGCTTATTTACGGTTTTCCTAAATGACAAATGTAGTAAAACAAGAAAACTAAATAATAACCGCCTGGCTCCTATCCTCTTTAATTTATACATTTGCGATGTTCGAGCTACGGTCTCCTAAAAATTTAATTATGCTACCGACATGACGTTTGCATTGCAACAAAAGTCTTTTTCTTTTCCACACCTTTTCTGCGTATAGTTTTCTAAACTGCAGAGTATGGAGCCCTAGCTTGGCTTTAATCGACCCTTAGTGGAATATCATCGTCGTAGTTAATATTGGGTACGCTAAGACCAACACAGTTAACTTCAACCGAACTGAAAGAAAACCAGGCCCTCCTTAGAGAATTCCACAAAACATAAGAATATGAGAGATATCTCACTCTATGTATATAGAAATCCAGTATATTGCCCCCAGAAAGCTTCGCTCGGGGCACCCTTCTATAGTACTTGCTATAAATCTCTCAAAAATAGACAAAATAAATTCGAGCTACCAGGGGGACCTTAACCCTAAACCGTTTACGAACTAACATTAGAAGATGGAACCGAACCCTAGTCTGATGAAGCTAAATCATCTACCCGTCATGTATATGCTGTGCTCCTGTTCAAACCATCGAACACAACGTCTTCCACTACCGAATTTTGTCTTATAGGGAAATTTAGAAAACATTAATAGCCTGTCAACAAAAGTCGTTTTCTTGTTGCAAACTCTGAATTTAAAAAAAATGTTGTAATATTTTTTTTTTGTAATCGATAAGCCTAATAAAATCTGTGCCTATAACGTTTGCAATTGTTGCTAGACTAACTGAAACAAAATCAAACCTTGTAATTTTCTCCAAAATTCAAAACAAATAAATGACAACAAACAATCTCCCCAGTTATCTGGACACCACCCCTGGAGCTAATGTGTGAAACCTAATACAACTGAGTTTCAAACTACTACACCAATCTCTTTCTCTCTCTCTCTCTCTATCTTCCTTTCAACGCCCGCACTGTGTATAAACATTAAAAGGGCATTCATATCCTCCTGAGTGCGGGTAAATTATAAAAAAAAACTATAAAAAAAAAACAAAAAATTCTTAAAAAAAATTCAAATTAAACGCTATAACCATGAATTACCAGACTAACAGGCATTTATTTTTAAGCGCAATACAAAGCGCAGATGTACCTAGTTGCTTACAGTTCATTAACTCCTATTATTGAGGCTCAAACGTTTTCCAGTTTTGCCGTACACAATCAACAGTAATAACTCGCAAGAATAATCGTTACACCGTAACAAATTAAGCATGAAATATACGTATGTAAGCACATAATACCTTTAACTTTAAGAATTAATGAACAATTCAAAAATATATTTAACTGTGCACACATTGTTACTCGCACGCCTCACATATCGTAATTTATTAGCATGACCGTGGGAATAATTTAAAATATATCCAATTCAATATCACTAATAGTGTCAGTTTTCAACAAAAAAGCAGCAAGGATATCTACAGTGGTGCTCAGAAAGGACTGTTCCAGGATGTTTCGAATCAAAATGATACAATTTACAGGGCACGTATGAATTCAAATGCATCAAACGCCAATAGTGAGCCACAGGAAGTTGCTCCACATTTAGTCAAGTAATTATTATCTAATTATTTTATCCTTATATACATATTTTGGATAATGTATTAACATCTCTTCTAATAGATTTGTTCGGGATTCATCGAAATTCTGGTATAAGGCTAATTTATCCCGAGAGGAAGCTATAGACCTTCTTCGTAATGCTACACCGGGAACTTTCATTGTACGCGACTCTACAACTTTTAAGAATGCTTACGGATTAGTTGTTCGTGTTGCGCAACCTCCACCAGGAATAACTGCTTCACCAGGAAGCGATGAATTGGTTCGTCACTTTTTAGTAGAGCCAACAACACGCGGTGTACGACTAAAAGGATGTGCCAACGAACCTGTGTTTACATCACTTTCAGCTTTAGTTTATCAGCACTCGATCACACCATTAGCTTTGCCATGTCGCCTTATTATTCCAGATAGCGTAAGTTCTAAATTGAAATTATAAAAAAATAAATTGTTTTGATAAAAATATACTTTTAGGACATTCAATCGGTGGTCATACATACACCAGCACAAAAGCAGCTACTAACACAAGGAGCAGCTTGCAATGTACTCTATTTATACTCTTGTGGAACAGAATCTCTTACCGGCGAGGAAGCAGTGCGCAGAGCTGTTGCTCAGCTATTTTCAATTGTTCCGCTTCCAAAGCCAACAGAAGTGCATTTTAAGGTTGCTCAACAGGGCATAACCTTGACGGACAACACTCGACAAAAGTTCTTTAGGTAAACAATTATCAAAATAATCAAGCTTAAGTTCGGTTGGGGACTTGTTTGCAGTGAACTGGAAGTTAAGTTAAAGGTACCAAATTTTCCAGACTATCAAAGAACTTGATACCTAATTGGCCGTCGTTGTTGGAAGGTTAGATAGCGACAAAGGAAGTGTTCTATAAACTCTATAGAAATGATTGTCTAGTATTGTAAGTCAAAGTTGGTAGAGTGCTGCACAGTGGCACAGAAAGTCAAGCGTTTCTTCGTCAACCATCCTCATCGCCGCAACAATTTGTGCCTGGTTATTATTCCTACCAAGTCAGATAGGGTATATCTATTGAAATGTAGAAATTTCTCGGTACGGTTTTTAGCGGCAAAAGTTTTCCTGTAATAACAGAAGATTCTAGTGAACTCCATTTTTTGTTTGTTGCAATGATCATTTTGGTTTCAAGTTCTAGTTTTAGGTTGGCAGGTGAGATCTTAATTGACAAGTCAACTCGTTCAGGATCTAGTGCTGAGCTGTCCCTCGCCATCTCATCAGCCTTCTCATTTTTTGAAAAGCCATTATTTTAGCGCACTCAGCTGAACTTTATATTGTGCTACGTACGAAGAACCCGTAGCTTTTCGCGACAGCAACACACAAGCTTTGATTTTGTTGCTGCTTGGCTGTCAACGAAAAAGGTAATATCATCGCGTGGCATTGCGTTCATCGCAGCTATTGCTACCGCTAAGGCCTACGCTTGGAAAACGTTGCTGTAGTCTGCAAGTTGAATTGATTGCGGATTTCAGAAAATTTTGCTATACCTGCTCCCATATCCATTAGTATAGATAGAGATAGAGTTATCATTCATTAGGATATCAGTTTCCCATTCTTCCCTGGAAGAGTCTGGAAAAGTCTTATGGAAATGCAATAGAATCTGGAAAAATCTTATGGCTTAGTCTTAGCGTATTTCTTGCTGAAAAATTTTGTACAAATAAAACTAGAGATAGTAGCATAGATAATTGTAATTATTATCTGTTGTAGTAGATTACTTTTCTCTCGAAAAGTATGACTCAAAAGCTTGGATGCCACTGCTATTCTACGATAAAATAACGCGAGGAGAGGGTATTTCATTCCTTTTTGTTTTATTTATCCATTGAACTTAATCGTCGCATCTATCTATTTTGCAGGTATTGTACAATATAAAAATTCCAAGTGGACAGTTTAGGGCAACGCAAGCCGGAGTCTAATGCCAGTCCATGAGAATCGTTTTTTAAAGGAAGAATTGGGGTGATGTGCAATACAATAGCCTCAAGAAACATTGCGACGTCATAGAGATCTTTTGTGCTATCCCCTTACAATATGGTATTAGTGTGGTTTTGCCTACTAGTTAAAATCAAGTTCAAGGCTGAAGCTTAGGATTGTTTGAGTTGAGGAGGAGGTGACATCAGAAGCATAGCTAAAGTAATAGGGGAACATTCACATAATATGTATTCGGCAGTTTCAGTGTTCTCAGGGCACAGTCGGCACATGACCGATTGGCTAATACCAAATTTCTTGAGGTGATATTTGAGAGAGCAATGGCCAGTTAGGAAGTCCGTTAGTATCTTTGCGTTATATTTACTAATTGTAAGAATCTCGTTCTCGTTTTTTTTTTTTGCGAAATCCATGACTTTGTTGGCGTCAGTTTCAGTGAGAGAGCCTTTATTTTTGTTCCCAGGGACTTAGCGCTACCTTTACATGGCCAACAGGTGGACTACAGAGTGGTTCGAGGCCAAGTTCATCACAGCTTCGTTGTCACGAGAATCTTAATTTCAGCCTTATATTGTAACTGTGTATCAAATTTGACTTATTTATTCCCTTTTCAGAAAACACTACACCGCGCACAATATTTCATTTTGCGGTGTTGATCCTGAACACAGACAATGGAGTGTAAAAACTGAAGAGGGAAGTCTTCCAGTCAGCAATAGGTAAAATAAAATTATTTCAAAAAACTAAACAAAATTAATAACCAACAATTTCTTCACAGAACAATCTTTGCCTTTGTCGCACGCCGATCACCAAGCTCGAAGGATAATCAATGCCACGTATTTTGCGATCTAGCCGTTACTCAGCCAGCAACAGCTATTGTTTCCTTCGCTAATAAAGTTTTACCAACGGAAAAGCAAATAAACAGAAATATTTAAGTTTTTATTTTATTAATTTTTAAAAAGTTAGCCCGAGCTGAGATGCATTATTGATTATTTTGTAGGCTTTTGTGAAACACATTGCCAGATTGTTGTTTTTTATTTTATTTAATTTTTTTTTTAAATTAATATTAGCTTTAGTAAGAATATTATATAAACTTTTTTTTTTATTTTCTGTAATCATTCTTAGTTCTCTTTGGAAAAATGCTTTAATTATGTTGTTTCTGTGTATTTATAACGACAAGAAAGAAAAAAAAAAACTTTTTTTTTAAATTTTTTTGAAGCGCAAATTAACAGAAAACAAATAAAACCTTGTAATTAATTACCTCGGAACGATTGCTTGGCCAAGGTCTTATTTTTCAGCGAAAAAATAACAACCATTTGGTGTACAAGATGTAAAAATTGCAAAACAATACCCAGAATTTAACTTAAATTCTACTTTTTAGTTAGTTTAACTCACGCTGCACGCTAATTGATTAACTTTATTAATTTTTTACACTTGATGTTTTTTCGCACGAAAATTACACAGATCAAAAACGGTAGAGAAATAAAAACCACTGCAAGGCCTTACCACACGCAAAAGTACAATACAATTATAGAAACGAATGTATGTAATTGTAGAATTGAAAATATGCGAAACACCCAAGCCAATATACATGATATTTAATATTATATAAAGAACTTTAAAAAATAATAATACATAATTTAATTAAAGAGCAACTAAAAAAATTTGTACTAGTCTTCTGTTTTTTTTTTTTTAGTAATACATTCAACTCAACGAATTCATATATTGTTTTCTGAAATGATCACATTATGTTTTAAAAAAATTGAATAAGTGTTGAGAAGAGATATAAAATAAAAATATATATAAATATCTATTTTCTTAAAAAGTTTATATTTTCATATGTACTCGTATGAATAAAATATTAATCGCTTTATAATTTTATTTTGAAAGAAAATTATTTTTATTTTGAATGACAACTATAAGCACAATGGAAAATGTAATGTAAATGTTTTAATGAAGTGTAATATGTATATATTCTTTATGCAATAAAATAATATTAACACAATGTTAAGTGTTTCTTTTGATCTGGTCTTTTAAATTAAATTCTTACTTAAGTGGTGCTACAATTTGGAGAGAACCTGGGCGTCAGCCAACAAGGTTCTCCAGTTAGCGCCGTTACCTGCCTCAAGTTGCGCACTCTTATTCAGTTGAGGTCCCCTTCCTCTTGTTCGCGACACTTTATTCCAGGTCGTGTGACGAAGTTTTTCCATATTCTCAGCACCGACTAAGACTCTTCTACAAGGTTTCATTCTTCATCTCTACATGTTTCTGTTAGGGCTTGACACGTTCTTTTTACGTTTTGATAGAACTTTCGTACATTATTCCTGGAGTATAATCTCTCAATACCTTCTACCGGACGTTTACCGTGCTCTATTTTTTTCTGTTGGAAAGGCCGGTCTTTCTCCCGTCTCTTTAAGTCCTAGAGCTGTTTTTTAGCTTCATGTGCTTGGTAGCATTCTTCACCAACTCAGGGTTTCTTGGTGGTGATCCCACATTAGTTTCAGAGTTTCTGATGGCATGTAAGCAGCGTTGCTATCGGTCTTTGACGCTTGATAATGGTGGCATAAGGGTTGTGTAGAAACTCCGGGATACGCGTTGGGCGATGATTCTGGCGTTCTCTTGCGATTGCAGATTTGCGACGTAATATCTTCTCACAGTAATATTTCTTTGTTGCTTTGAGGCTTGCACCGTGACTCAGTGAAATTCGAGTCCCAGAAAACACAAAAAAAAAAAACGGTCCCGCCTCTATCTGACAAAAGTCCGAGAATAATAATTGTCATAAGAAAACTTCTCAATTCGCCTTTCCAATTCTTCTTGTACGAAAAAATATAATACACACAACACGAATTGTCATGGGCACCGCTCACCACTGAAGAATAATTGTGTAAAGTTTACCCTTGATATTTAGTTGAATGTTCTTTGTAGATGAGGCCCAAAAATATAAACTTTTTGCACTGAGGCAGAACTACGATGTCTAGTAAGAGTTGGACTTGTTAGGTTCGTTGGCTGGAGTATTACACATTATATTTTTAAACATGTGTCGATGTGATTTTCGAAGAGGGGTGTGGGTCAAGCAGTTAATGAGGGCAAAACCCAGCCATAAAAATGGCACCAGCAGCAGAGTTCAAAAGGAAACAAAAACACTTTTTCTAGTCGTTGTTTCTTTGAGCTAAGAAGGTTATTGAATAATAAAACTTTCTCCACAACGACCAAGAAACTTCGTATAATAAGTATGAACTTTACCTAAAGGGGGTCAGAGTTCTTTGAGTGATTTTTAGTTCCGTTTGCGTTAATGGAAAGTAGATAAGAAAATACAAAGATGGACGAGACGGGTGATGCAACAATATCGATTTAGCCAGAAAAATTCGTAGTCCAAGTCTGAAATAAGCAGCTCGAAAAAGGGATAACATTTTCTTTTAAACCTTATCAAGGATTTAAAAAAACTAAATTGGCATAAAATAATACATTTTTTTTATTATTTTTTTTTTTTAATTACACATATACAATATTGCAAACATGATTTTAAAGTTTCATTTAATATTATTATTTTTGTTTCCTTATTAAAATTATATACATCAATATGACACTCACAATAGTATCTTATTCACAATATCAATAAGCAGTTATATATGTTGTTGTCTTTTACTCATTAAAAACAACACAAATATTAAAGATAAACAAAATAAATTTCTGTCTAATATGTTCTGTATAAAAAATGGCATAAAATCCCTTTTTTCTTAATTAATTTGAAAAAAAAAATTATTTTCAAAAAAAGGTAAACAATTGAAAAGGTTACATAAATACAAAAGTACTTAATTGTAATTCGTTTATATAAAAAGCGCAATTTAATTCATTTTGTTTCCATTAAAGATCCGATAGAGTTTCCGGACAATTGTATGGAATTAACAAAAAAAAAAAACACAAAGTTTCATTAAATTCTTTGTCTCGTCACAACCGAAATATTCATAGGAATTAAAGAAATTACGGAAATGCTGGAACATATCCTGCAATCTAATTAATGAGTAAGAAAACAAAAATATATGTATTAGTAATAATCTAACAGGACGGACATGCTACAAAAAAAAATTTGTGGAATTGTAAGTTGTGCAATTTTATTTTATTTTTTAAATTGTTTTTGATTATACAGATAGTTTGTTGAACAAACCGAAGATTCCATAAGAAAGGCTTATATCTGCTCAGTCTTTTTAAATGTATTTAACAAATTTGCAATGTTTTGATAGAAAGGTGTCCAAATTTGACTCAACTGTCTTGCATGTGATAGTTGTGTTGTAAATCACAAGAGAAAATATTTAAGAATCAATACAGGCTTGTGATGTTGGAAACACAGTAATTACTAAGCTTTTCTTGAATTTATGTTTAGTACTTGAATATGTCTTTAGCATTAGTGAAGAGCTCATCGATAGAGTTGTTCGAAAAAAGAGATGTACTCATCTAGCTTCATGGGCATAGCACACAATAATTAGCATTTTTCAATTTCCCAGCTACATAGAGAATACATCTAAATTGTTGTAAATAAGATTTATACTTGAAAAGTTTAGCACTGAAAATGAGTAAAAACTCATCTAAAAAAAGGGAATTACATGCCAAATTTGAAACCTACTACTTAAACGATTCTTAAGCCTTTTTTCTGAGGAATAAACTGGATATGGAACCAATTTAAAAACAAACAAGAAAAACAAACTATAAAAGGCTTTATAGAAACTGTACGCAACTAAATTCCAAAACGATAAACTTTTATGTGAAAAGCTTGGTTTTGCTTTTATCTTAATTATGCATATTATCATTCAAATAGATTTATATATTATAAGTTTCTTACTTTTGGTAGCTACCTATAAATAACATTCACAATATTTTTTTCATTTTTTTATTTTATTTCATTGATATCAATATAAACATAAATATCACGTTAAATATATACCACATTTATTTTAATTTTTTTTTGTATTTGAAATTAATTTATTTATATCGTAACTCTATATATAATTTACTTTCCAAATTAAGGGTATTGATGTTTTATGTTCCACTTATCTCCTTTGCTTGCAATTTATTTGTTTTTATTTATTTTTGTTAATACTACTAATTACGGAATTACATTCATTCGATCTCTTACTCTCTTAAGTAGAAGTCGAGATTTTTTCACATATTTTTAAATCTTAGTTTTAATTTTCGTTTTCTTTGTTTTCTTTTAATAAAAAAATAAAAAATATATATCTGTTTTATTTAATTGTTTAGGTCAGTTTAATTTTTATTTATTTTACTTAACAGTAATATTTAAAAATTAATCCTTTTAGTTTTTCATTTTTTGATAAAAGGATTTTATAGCTACTTTTTATAAAACATATACACACACATATATAATTTATTATTTTTGCCTTTTTTTATTCACGCTGGTCTTCTATACATTGTCCGCTAAAATAAAATAATAGTACACATCAATTAGCAAAAATAAATTTAATATAATAATAATTTATGAAGCCTATTATCAATTAAACACTGTTGTTCAAATTGATTTGTTTCAAGTAGAGCATTTTGCCATTATAACTTATGGAATGGTTTATTATTAAAACACTTATACGAAGGTTATATTTAAATGCCACAACCTTAAGATTCAATGAAATAAAGTTATTTAAGTTATTATACAAATCAAAGTTGCAGTACTATAACTCCTTGTTATAGTATAACTTAAAATTAAATTTATTGGACCACAAAATTAGTGTTCATCAAAATTAACTCTCTCATCCACATATGCTGCTCTTTTTATAGGAGAAACTATTCAGTTTTGGTGTAGCTGGGTTTATTAATTATTATTAACCATAGGTGAAGGCTTTGAAACTAAAGAGGGATGCACGCATAAATTTAAAGAACTTTAATTTAAAGCTTTGAAGAAACATGAAAAAAATATTCAGTCTTGGTATAGTTGGGTTTATAAATTATTATTTACCACAAATGGCGGTTTTTACTTCTGAATGTTAGAGTAAGAAGCCATGCTATCACCATCTAACATGTAAGTTCGGTGTCAATAGGTTGAAATGCTGTCCTCTATCACTTAAGCGAAATTAAAAATTTCAGCTATTATCAATGAATGGCACTTGCAACGACGAAACCGAAAGACTCAATATTCTCGGTATGTTTGTTAATGACAACCTACGTTGTAATGACCACATATTCGACGTTGCGAAAAATGCTGCTGAATCTCTATTATTCATTAAATGGTGCAAGAAATATTTTACGAAATATATAACACTGAATGTGAAGAATGCTTTACATATCTAAGAAGCATTGATACTAACCGCAATGGTGCGAAACAGGGCATAGGGCGTTAATAGCGAGGACGGGGTTGAGCAACATCTGGAAGTCAAGTTAGATCATAATAAAAACAAAACTGCACATGTTCAATTCAATTGTAAAATTAGTGTTCTACTATGGGAGTGAAACTTGCTTCAAAACGATCGAATTCCCCATTTAAGCACTTAACAAATGCCTACGTGCGTCGTAAACTCAAGATCTGGTGGCCAAATAGGATAACGTATGAAGAACTTTGAAACCGTGCTAATCAAACTATGGCGTCAACAAAATTCAAAGAGCGGAAATAAGCCCACGCTTCGATAGCTTAGTAATTTCATCGCAAGTCAAGAACAACGTTGGAATCCAAAAGACAATTAACACCCTGGAGCTCAAGCAAAACTTGGCCCGGGACTATCGAGTTCGAACTGCTGATACCGAAATGACGTCTGTAGGAAAGTCTCAAACGAGTTAGATTTAGAAGGATTCTCTGCCATTCCATCCAACCTCTTTTCATTGTTCGCAGACAAGTCAGAGTAATACCACCATCCTCTATATATTTATGTGGTAAGAGAAATATGAAATACATCACTTAATTAAATTTCTAGCAGACGAGCAGGAACACTACATACTTCCCAAGATAATACATATGTACATGGATAGACATAAAGAAATACATTTTTTTTCTAGTTGTTTAGTTTACAGTTCGAGGAGACAAATAGACGAAAAAACGATATGACCCACTTAGAAAATAAAATAAAAAAAAGTACCAAGCGGATTTTGATTTTGCTAACAGCTTTCTGAAAAAGCGACAGCTGTTGCCAAAAAGAATTTAAAAAGCAAATTATGTTTTTATTTAGCAGTTTCATAATAGAATCTACATCAATCTGTTCTATTCAAAAAGCTGACGGACGATATTACTCCATGCTGATACTCCAGACTCTTCGTAATCGCTATTGGGTCTTAATTGGTTGGCAGGTAGTTCGGAGTTATCTGCATAATAGCGTTATCTATCAACGTCATCGTGCGCCACGTTAGTGCAACAGATGGCCTCGTTGCCGAAGCAGGCACCATGGGTAGATTATGGCGGACCATTATCTATACGCATCGAAATGGAGCGATTGTACTACTGTTAAGACCTATCTAGCGATCTTCATCTGTTTGGAAACGAAGGCGTATGGAGGTAGGCAGATCTTTCAGTACAATCATTCCTGAAAGTCCAGTGCCTAGACTTAATCAGGAACAAAGGGTCAGCGTTTGTGGGGCCAACCATTTGCTTCCAAAAGACTTAACAGCTTATAACAGTGAGTCCACAGTGGAGTCCCGCTAACATGGGAGCCAGATTGACCTTCATTTTTATTAAACCGATTTTGATGTATTTTCTTTTAATGATTGGAGCAAATATTTAGAACATGACAATTTTTTGTCACTCACTTTTTTAGGATGCGTGGAGAAGCGATTTGAGATAAACTATCTTCTATGAACATATAAACTGTGTTATCTCGAAAATTGTTTTAAATATCAAAATCAAACATATTAAACTGTACAAATCCGAAAATGCTTTGATTTTTCCCAACATTTTAGACGATAGTTTGTTTTTGAAAACATACGTGAATTATGGCGTCAGTTAAAATGAAATATATATAGGTACATGTACATATGTATATGTATATATTTAGATTCTACTCAAGGATCTCTTTTCAACGATGTATCATATGCCTATCTATAAGCAAAAAAAAAAAAACTCTGCCGCCTTTGGTTGTACTGCGACTACCTCCGTAATAAAAGTTTTTTGAACAATCACACCGGCATCGTATTTGGCTCATCACTGTACATGTAGTCTTTTTAAAGTTTAGGAGCTCTAAGGTGGTAACAGACAAATTGAAGAATGGAAGCACAAGCGAGACTATTAGTTCATACGAACCCCTGAAAAGAAACAGAAAGCCCTGCATCTAAGCTGAATTATCAATGACGAGTCGACCGAATAGCGGACTTTCCTATGCTTGAACGGCAGATAACAAGCTGTGCTATGAGCCCAAGAGCATTGATGTCTGATAAATATTTCTAAATAACTTAGGCGTATGTAGCTCAAGTTCTGTTACTCATGCACCGAGCCAATTAATTTATAAAATGCATCATGCTGATCTTTACGATTCAAATTTCCAATCCATGTGAGACGGAATAAAAAGACAAACTCACCATTAGATAAAAAAACTAAAGAATGAATGTAGGTCAAGTCAAAAATTTTAAAATTGGTGAATGTAAGTAGTTTTTTTGTTTTGATAATCGAACTGTGTTTTAATACATTTGCAATAACATTCGTTTTGAGAGAGAAATAGAATTTTAACAAAATAATATATACATACATACATACCATATGACACGAGTGCTTTTTAATTAAGCACGTTTTATTCTAGCAAAATGCATTCCCTTTTTTAAAACAATTTCCAACAGTGCGAGTAGTACTATAAGCGAGCATAATGACATTATAAGCCATTTATTATTTTTCGTTCTATTTACAATTAACATTCTAGTAGTGTAGATTGAAAAAAATTTAAACATTTTTGCTCCATTTGTTTGTGTTAAATATTTTCTGTTGTATACTGCTATAAACATTTATAATATCAATAATATCAATTAACCAATTGGAATGAATGCAAATTGGAGAGGAATAAATCGGTTTCTGTTGCTTTTATTTAAACTTTCCTTAGGTATTAGGTTTCTTATTATTTATTTTCACTAGAACTTATTCGTTTCACCATCTTCTATCTATGCAAA
Organism: Blera fallax; assembly: GCA_946965025.1. Classification (NCBI taxonomy): domain Eukaryota; kingdom Metazoa; phylum Arthropoda; class Insecta; order Diptera; family Syrphidae; genus Blera; species Blera fallax. The sequence goes on along the minus strand of OX337248.1, from coordinate 20,867,112 downwards.
GCGATTTGGAAGTTTTATTTTTATTTTTTTTTTATAAATGTTTTTTTTTTTTATTATAATTATTATTAATTTTAACTGTTTTGTTTCGGTAGTTAGTTTTGAATCTTGAAATTTGTTTCCTTAATTCCTTGGGAATTTATTTTGCAAAGCTTAATAACAGTTAATATTATTTTATTCGCTCATCATTATTAGCAAAACTTTTCTTTTTAGTAGGTTATATTATATTTATGGTAAAATTTATATTTGTAGTTCGTTTGGAATAAAAAAAAAACACACGAATAACATAAAAATGGTTATCAAAAATATATATTTATCACATAATTAAAAAGGAATTTTTTTAAAGAAAAAATGGAAACAAATACATAAATATACAATAAACTCAGCCTCATTTACAAATAAAAATAACAAAAAAAAAATGTTTAAACAATGGCGTAGTACTAAAAGTAAATGTAAAAAAAATATACAAATTAAAAATGTTAACTTTTAAAATATTGTTTTCGCTTAAATTGTAAAATGTACATACATTTACTTTTTTTATTTATTTTCTTTTTACGATGAAGGAGATTTTTTTTTTTTTTTTGTTAAATACTCATTTGATTTGGTTAGATTGTGTGTTTAATTATTTACTTTTGTGTATAACATACAAAACAATAGTTTTACATTTATATATTTAAAGAGAATTGTTATTTACAGAGCTTATGACTGAAGAATACCAAAAATGTGGATTTTTTTTAATTTGTTTTATAAAAATGCCACTGATTCTTTGTGCGTCTTATGTTTTGGATTTTAATTTTAATTTTTTGACAATATGTAATAATACCAACCTTACAAAGGAGAGTTAAAAAAAAATTGTAAGCGCATTCGTTACATTACCTTTGTTAATTGCGCATTGATTAGCGTTTTTAACAATGTGTAGATAATTCCTTTTTAGACCATGACAAATGCTTCCTTACCGCAGAACAAATAGGGAAATTGATCTATCATAGTTTGAACAATGTCCTCCAGATAGGGGCGTAGCTGTTCAAAATGTCCCATATCTGTGAATTCGATTGGTATTAATGTTGGCCACCAGCAAATGGCGAGATTTTTACTATCCATGCTATTGAGTTTCGAATTTTCTGATACTCTGTGAAGAAAGGAAAAAAAAATTATTACAAAATGATTACATTCATTACATGTAAATGGAAACAACGTGAAATTGAGATTAAAGAAAAAAGATCTTCCCGTGTATGGTATAAAAAAATAAAGGTTCTGTTTTATCGACCATCCCAAAGCTGGTCTTCAATGGATAGAATATCACAGACTCCAAGAATTCTGCAAAGTTTGCAGAAAAATCCTCCACCCTTTCTTTTCCGCGTGACCTGAACTGAACGAACTATTGTTTAGGACAAATGGTATTTCTGAACTCGTTTAGTACCTTGAGCTCTTAAATATTTAAGCCTTCTAGTTCGAATGTGATATCTCAATTTGTCCTGAAGAGGTGTTGTTCTACACTGACCAAGTCTATGCAAACATTTCATTCACTAAATTCAAAAGACAAACTACTAGGCGCAACAGACCGTATATGGTCCAGAGCATAGCTTCTTGCAACCATTCGTGTTGTGCGTGTTATATTTTTTTTTCACACAAATGGAAGGAACCTACAGCTTAAAGCCATATCCGAAAGGCGAATTGAGAAGCTTTCTCATGACAATTATTACCCTCGGACGTTTGTCAGACATTCGCGAGAGGTGAGACCGTAAAATTTTTTTTGGTGTTTTCTGGGATTCGAACCTTCCGCTCAGTAATCCAACTCACTAACCACTGAACCACGGCCCCACAAATTCAAAAGAAATTTTTGCTAAATAGATAACGCAAAATGGCTATAGGACTTTGCACTTTGTTAACTAATAATACTACAAGGCTATGTTATCTCTCTGTTATATATATTTCCAAGTTATATCGATGATTGTCTTTCTGGTATTTGCAATGCAATATATTCATTAGCAGATAAAAGCTGTCTATTCTGCGGACTCAATCCACGTCCTGCAGTCCCAGTGTCAGCGAATAACAATGTTAGTACAGATCTTCATTAATGCTATGTTTGGGCATGGTTTTCTCACAAAATGTAAACGGTCTTTTACTCCTATAGAGTTGACTACGGTTTATAGAATGTATTATCGTCCGAAACTTGACTAGAAGTTGCATGTTTCGGAAGGAGTTTAATTGATCGTTTTCCGAGGAATATCATGCGGATTGATTTGTAATAATTGTTCCGGAATGTTGGTGACATCCGATTCCCTATTCTATTCAAATCTTCTTTTCTTTCATTTCTCTTAATAGTGCAGATACATACCACGGTGAATTGGAAAACAAATATTTTGTATCCATTTGTAATCCACACGTTCCCTTTAGGATCGAGCAGCAGGATCTCAATTTTGAACCTCCTGTCAAAGCAAAGGGCAGAACGTTCGAGTATGAGCCAAACTCAATATTTCTGCATCGGATAGCAGTTCCATGATATCCACATGATCACAAGCAGTATTTTCATTCATCTTTCGGAAACTGGCTGAACTGCGAATTGTCCCTTTTTTGACAAATATTTACAGAGTAAAAACGATAATAGCTTTAATTGCTGCGGAAGGCAGGTATGCATTGTGCCTGTGATACCAAGGCATGCTAATCTTTGAAGCCGTTTAAGCTTATTGATGGTTGTTACTTACTTGGCATCCAACAATGCGTAAGACGATATTTGAAGTGGTCAGATATTGCCGTGTAACATAACCATGAAGTTACACTTAGCAGTTATTTGGCATTATCGTTTCATAAAATAAATCTCTTCCCCTTCCCATAATCCTCACCAATCAGTGACTCATTTTAGATATGTACATTACTTTTTCATGGATGCAGACAATTTTGTTTATTGACAACCAAACACTCGGAAAAAATAAAATGAAAAATATCCATAAATTCTAATTGAAATGCTTTCTATATCCAACATTTTACGAGACATTTATGTGATACCACTTAAAAATAATAACCATTCACAAAATTACATCCATATAACAGATGACCAACATCATACATACGCAAACGCAGTACTTAAGTGCAAATAAGTAAGTGAAATTGTTTATACTCACCGAACAAAATGTTGAAATATGAACTTTAATATTGCGAAGTTAACAACCGGTAATTTGTTGAGTAGATTTCTTAGAGATATCAAACGACAGCTGCGGTCAGTTTTTACTTCCATACTTAGTTTAGCTGATGACATGTTTCGTGAGCCTATTAAATTATAGATAAAAAAATATAACATGAAATCACTTTCAAAAATATACAGGACATCACCGCAACTAATGATTTGATGATTTAAATTAAAAAATTCTAGCCTATGTAGTAGCAATATAATAAAATTGCATAAAAAATATTTAAATTGAACCTTTACAGCAGGGAAGAATGCAGAGTGTGAAAATTGCAAAAAGGGAAAATGAGCGTATAAGAGATCTAATTTCGATGAGCGGGGGATAAAGGAGAATATGATTCCAACATAAATTCAGGCATAGGTAATTCAACTTACCCACAGTTTCCGTTTCTGTTTTAACGTTGGGTGTACCTAATTAAAATAAAATTAGCCTAAGACTTTTCCAGATAATTCAATATCAAAATATATTACACTTGAAATTACTCTTTACCTCAAGCGTATTTAAGCAAATCATAAACAATGTAGTCATACTAGGCAGATATTTTTTGTATTATCTATTAATTAACAAAATATTGAAATCATAAAATAGAAAAAATATATTTGAATTTTGTTCGCTAAACACAATAAAATCAGAAGTTGTTTCATTAAGAAACGCAGTGAAGCAAAAGACTAATTTTTTGCTTTAAAAAGTGAAGGAATTGATATCCAAGTATGCTGGATCAGTAAAGAATAGTCTAATTGTTTTTTTTTGTTTCCAATTTTAAACACTTTATTTATATTTTAAAAACATTCTTCAAGTGAAGGAAATTATGTACATACAAAAAAAATAAATATGTTTGGTATATTTCGACCCTCTCCTGAGAAACTTTGAAACCGTTGTTGCTAAATGAAAATATATTGAATTACTTACATTACGATCGAGAGCAAACATTGTTATTAAATGTATCCCCAAAGCGTTGTATTCCTCCCAAAAGCGGGCAAGGCAAGTCACACAAATGCTGAAGACTTTAGACCGATAAGGTTCAACTCCATCATACTTAATATGTTTGAAAGACTAGTAAAAAAAACCCACTCCCAGTGGACTACGATTTAATGGCAACAGATAAATACCTCCCCACCATTAGTGAATTACTTGATGGAGCACTGAAAACCTAGACACCTGGGCTAGGAAGTGTGGACTTGCGGATAATCCTCAGAAGACTTTTCACCAACAAAAGGAAGATTCCGCAATTTAATACAACCTCTATCGAAAACCGCGGCTTTACAATCTCAGATGGTGCGAAATACTTAGGACTAGTGCTTGATAAGAAACTAAACTGCAAGCTGAATATAAATGAAAGAATTAAAAAGGCAACAATAGCCTTCTACTCCTGCAGCCGAATTTTTGGAAAACCTGGGGCCCCTCTCCCAAAATTATACTGTGGATGTACACAGCTATTGTAAGACCTCTACTTGCTTATGACAGTCTAGTGTGGTGGCAGACAGTCGAAAAACTCACTAACCTAAAAGCCCTTACGAAGGTACAAAGTCTAGCGTGCATTGGTACCACCAGTGCCATGAGAACAACACCAACGGCAGGTCTTGAGGCGATCCTCAACCTGCTACCGTTAGATATCTTCATGCAGTCACAGGCAGCCACTAGTGTCCAAGAATAAGCCAGTCTGAAAACTGGAAAAGAAAAAATACGGGTCACTCAACGATCCTACAAAAAATACATTGGCCATGTACCTATCACGGACTACATCACGCCATATTTAGACTTCACGAGACCGTTCTTTTGCGCCTACCCTAGCAGAGAAGAATGGAAAAATGGCCACTTAGCAAATGCGCAATCCATATCTGTGTACGGAAGCTCTGATGAAATTCATCAAATCCACAAGATGGTTTGTATGTAAAGGACCGCAAAACAGGTAATATAGAAATTAAATTGTAAATATATATATAATAGACATAGGGTTCAAGTAAGTAAGGTCCGATATCTTTTCCCCCTAATGGGTAACACAATGGGTTAGCATTGACCTGAGTGTGGCGCCAGCCCACAAACCTAACCTAACTTATCCCTAAAGCGATCGGACTAGACTCTCAGTAATGAAAATATATAAATGTCGCTTGAAATCAACCTTACGAACCCTAAAGCGACATGGTAAGGAATATGGTAAAAGCGTGATCCTCACTCGAAACTTTATGATATGAGGCAACGTACACTGAAGTGACAAGACATGGCGCACCCCAAGTCAGAGTCGAACTGCAAAAACTGACGATCATATAAAATATTAAGTCCACATAAAATAGTAGGTTTCGAATGGTAGATTTGTGCAATATAAAATATAAGGGCGCAAGTGTTGACAACGTCCCTCGGTTAACTACTACTCTCTCCCACCTCCGCGGTGGTGAACTCATAGTGCCTAGTACCTGCACCACGATTTGGAAGGTCATTAGGGGTAGCTGAAAATAGGCAGAAAAAGAATGTCTCATTTAATTGGACCTCGTATTATAATGAGTTTTACTATTGCAACTAATTATCTATATACGTTGATGGCTGTAATTTCTTTACCATATAGAAGCCATATTAACCACATGGAAATCTTTTACGCACTAAGTTCACGCCACTGGCTTTTTTGGTAATAGCGAAGCTGTGATTTGACGCTGTTTAATTACTGTTACTCCAAAGATTAACCTGCCAAGCCATCCGCGGCAGCCATTTGAATAAAATTATTTTCCCATAAATGAACGGAAGGTGTAATCTCTTCTATAAAGCACAAATCATTGGCAAATATTTACCGGTATAGTTTAAAAAGAAACCAACAGAACAAATCCACCATATGTCAATAAATGTTCAGACATTTAGATGGACAATACTTTGTCTTTGACCAAACCAACGAGAAGAAGCTGTCAAGTATACATAAAAAGAAATTGGGCGCCTTTAACTCGACTGTTGTAGTCAGAGTCTATACAGAGCGTCTGGGCGAAAAACTCAACAATGCATTCACTAACCACAATCGCCAATAACCAGTGATCCAATGCCCCAACATTATGAAAAAGGGCCTCGCTCGAGCTGCAAAAGGTTTTTCTTCATGAAAACAGAAATGTCTAAAAAATGTAAAAAAAACTATCCCCGAATTTCCAAACGTAGATATCGTTAGCCAGCTCGAATAACTAACTTGAATAGAGTTTTTTTTTCACACTTCCGGCAGCATAATCATGTGGTAACATAAACCAACGAAAAAGCTGTTTTCCCTACCAGTTCAAAAGCAGTTGCCAGTAATGAAAATGTTGAAGAACATGAGTGACCGGTTTGAAATAAATATATGATTTAAAGAATATTCATTCATATTTCTTAATTAGGGAAATTTTAAGACAAAACAAAAAACAAAATTAGATAACCAAGAAAACTGAATGGTGGTAAAAAAATGTCAAATTCGGAACTAGCAACGGAGGTACGCGATCGTTTTAAGTAATGGAAATATTGATTTAGAATCTCTAATGAAATATTCATATACAATGAATATTCTAATATTCATGAAATAAATATTTGCTATCTATAAGAGCAAACTTCCTTAAAATGGTAAACAAAGAATCTTTTAACTAGAAATTTGCACTATGTAATCAAAAAAAAAAAGTTCATACAATCATTGTTAAGAATCTAAAAATAGATCTTCATTCTGTAAGTCCAACTGAAATATGTTTATTTTTTTAAGCTTTAAAAGAGAAACTTGCCTGCGATTTCTTCCAATTCAGCCATAACTTCTTTATCGAAAAGTGGTGGAAAACGTTTGGAGAAAAAGTCCTTTAACGCTGTAGCTACCGCATTAACTGGTATATCCAATGACTCAATATCAACATTCGAATCTAAATGTAACATCAATTTTAGTATAACACAAAAGTAACATAAGTTAATTGTACCTTCTTCAAACTTCTGAAACAATAAGTCTACATGAGCACGATTTCCAGGAACACGGTATATTCCTTCAGAGTCTAATCCTTCTTGTTCGATAAATTGTATGCATTTATGCAAAAATATTGGAATATTATTTTTATCGGACTGCATAAATTCTGGCAAAGATGATAATGCAGACTCCAGACTCTCACTAGTGCCAGATGACGCCTTACTGTTTTGTTTGGATTTTCGTTTCATTTTCTTTTCTTGTTCTTTCTCTTTATCTTGAAGTTTACGCAATTTCGCTTGTTCTTCTTTTAGACGACGCTTTTCCATTTTTTCCTCTTCTTTCCAATTTTTTTGCTTCATTTTCATATCGAGCAATTTTTCACGCTCATTTTCTCCAGAAACTTTCGACACCATTCCAAACTGAAAGTACAATCACTCAAATGGGGTAATGAACCTAAATTTAACAATGCATTCTACTTACGATGGGAGAATTGTTATCTCTTGGAGATGATACATCTACACTTGATTCCTCTTCTTGGACATCAGTGTGCATTAGTTTAACTGATAAAAAAAAATCGCCGGTATGAGACACAAAACACATATAACACACAACAATTAACTCAATTACCTTTCTCCAGAGTTTTCATTTTCTGATAATGCAGTGGAATTTCTGGTGGGCTTACGAAAGTTCCAAACGGTGGAACTTTTGGAGGTTGTACGGGGATGGCAACTCGCTTTTTCCTTGTTCGTTTATGCGTCTGTGGTTTGCGGTTCATCTTATAGTAACCATCATAGCCTCTTGCCTTACGCTCTGATGAGCTCGAGTCGCTGTCTGACTCGGAATACTCTGTATGAAAAATGGAAAAATCATGATAAATTCTTTTCTCCCTCAAAAAAAATAAAAATAAAAATATATCTATTTTGATTTATTTAAGACTAATTTTGCATTGTAAACGTTCAAATCTACATCTTGCTTTATGGTATGAGTTATAAAAAAAAAAACACTAATTTCATCGGGGAAGGGGTCGAATAACACACTCCTTCACCAAACATATAAATTAAATTTGTGAGTGTCTTGTGTGGACAATTTTCACAAACAATTATTATTATTATTTTTTTTTTTGTTTAATATCATGTATTTTTTATGCAACCAACCAACCCATCTACACGCTAAAATCTACATTTGTATATGTACAAGTTTAAAAAATTTGAAATAATATCGAATTATTTTCGAGCAGTACTATTATATTATATTAGTGCAAATAGAATATTTTGTAGGTAATATTTTTTGCTTGCGATAACTTTGGAGGTCAATAACGCTATTAAAAATGAATTTACTTTGTTCTTTATCCCGACGATGTCTAGATTTGCTCGATTTGCTTGGTGTCAAATCATGTGGCAAGTTGTACATTTGATCATTGTTACCTTCATCCCCGTATACGTCTTTAATTTGTGCGTATTCGGCCATCTCATCGGAATCATCTTCAGGAGCCGCCAGGGGAGCATGATCAAATATTGACGATTTATTATTTAAAGTTAAAACGTTTTTCTTATCACCTTCTGCTAAATTGGTGTCACTGCTAACATTCATCCGGGCAACTGCATCACTCACTAGCTGGAAGTTCTTCAGATTCAATTTACCGGGTTGCTATAAGGTATTAAAGAAGAAACAAACAAATTATTCATGATATTAAGAAAAAAATACATTGAGCATATAGATATTAGTGAGGTTAAATTAAATTAAATTAATTGGCCAGATTTTTAAGATATCAAGGACGAATATGTTATCTTCAGAATACACATTTCATTTCAGCTGTCTCTCTAACATTTTTACATGCTATCAGTTTCAGAAAAAAAATTATTTATTTTCGTTCTTTATTTTAATTTGTTTTTTACAAGAACAGAATTGAAAAATATGTATTCAGATTGCTATTTGATAAATAATCAATATCGAAAAATAGCAGCTATTTTGAGCTTGAGCTTCAGAAAAAGAAAATGTCGATTTTTAGAAAAACGGCTTAGGTTACTCCGCTTAACAGAAGATTTTGTTTTATTTCAAGCTATATTATATTAAATTTAAGTACAGGACGCAAATGCTATCAGGACAAATTTTATCTTCTTCTTCTAAACCACCTACAGCTTCATTAACAACCTCAATTCGTAACTGAAAACTTAAGCATGCCTGAATTATATGGTCCTTTTTGATGTTGGTGAATATTTAACAAATGCATCCTTTAGAACTTCGGTAGCATTGTATTATGGGGAAACATTAGAAACCCTCATTTAAATATTCTTTGTTGCTGCTGGCCTTCACTTGAATAACGGCATCCGTTAAAGCTTGGACGGTGCTGTGGGTATGTTTGTTGGATTTATGTTTAACTACGCCTTACACAATTTAATACAATAATCTGGTGACTAAGGTGGCCATAAGTTTGGTGTAATCACGGGAATTCATCGCCTTCCATTCTTGAATCGTCACGGCTTTGTGGGATTTTTCATACCCTGTCCCGTGTATTATTATTTGCCACCAAATGCAAATACAATAGAGTACAGAAGCTCAAAAAGTGTGAAGACAAAAAGACGCCCAAAAATACCGAGAACGACCGAAAAGAGTGAGTGCGTTTATCAATTAATAATTGAAAATTGTAACATGCATTGAAATTATGTCACATAAACCGCTTTTTTTGTTCTAGACATTTCACTGGCTGCTATTTACCAACTACTTCTTGGAAGGGTTATCAGCCGTACGGAAAGCATTAATTGGCCAACAAGCAGATTTGAATTGATTCCAGTAGATTTACATCTTAGAACAAAGTGTAGTGTACCATCAAATTCGAGCAAAATAAACGAATTAATGCCAAATGAAATGAACACCATTCCTTGTTTGTACGATGTGAGTGACCGATTTTTCAGTAATAAATTAAATTAATACGAAGAGTTTAATGACGATCGTTTAGAAAAGAATGTTTTTCACAAAAAAGTTTCCATATGCCAAAAATATTATGTTTTTTATACATCTCAAAAAGCAAAATATTTCTAAAACACACTTTCGTTTATTTCACTAAACTTGGTTGATGATTTTTGAAAAGTAGACGGCACCAATTCCTAGTAACTGGGGAAAGAAAGATAAACGATGACCTGTACTATTGGCCTGGGGCATATACAATTTTTTGTATACATTCGTTTGGATACTGCGTATATTGTTTTCAATACATACCTTCAAAGTCTGACTAGGGCCCTTCGGTCGTATTTTATTTGCAAAACTGGAATCGTTTTGTCGACGTCCCGTGGTAAATGCATGATGATTTGACCCGCTAAAATTATTCCAGATCATATTTCGCCGAACACTTCCACGAACATCATGCTTCTCTGCATCTCGACTTATAAATAGTGCATCATCAAGCCAACCTGTTTAGACATAAAAAATATAACAATGCAAACAAATATTAGTTTTCCACTTAATAGTCGCCATTAACTTTATTTCATGTAAATAAATTTAGTGAAAATGATGAATTGATCAGGAAACAATAATAAAACGAAAGTTATTTGTGATTAGTCTTTTTTTAACCTGAATCATGAGTTGTCAATGAATCCTTTGAACCGCTCACATCCGCTAAATGAAAGCATGAAAAAATTCCCCAGTATTATTACAGTCAAATAAAGTGTTTAAACATAAAGAAAAAAATAAATAATAATAAAAAAACACATCGAAACTAAACAAAAAAGGAAAACAAACTAAACATAACAACAGAACTAAAAAGAATAATTTACATTAAAAAAAAAAAAACACTAAAACGGCATCTTAAAACAGATTTACATGTTATCTCGTCTAAACTGGACTGAGATGCTGAAACTAAATTTCCTTTGAATTGACGCATTATCGATGAAGGAGCCATGTGGTGATCTGGCGGTGCAGGCTCTGGGGGCGTTGTTGGTGGTGGATAAATCTGGAATCCTATAGGCAAGCAAACATCGGAACATTGGTTATAGACATCATTAACATCACAGGCCATGTAATGTAATGTTGGACAGCAAAAAAGACAATATACAAGCATACAAAATACACATTCAAGAGCAAGTGGGGGATGAGAGAAAACAAAAAAAGAAAAAGAAAGAATACAAAAAGAAAAACTCAGTCAACAAACTAATCAAAGAAAAACAAAAATAATATCAAACAAATAACTAAAAAAAAAAAAAAAACACGATCAAGCAAAAGAAAACAAAAATAAAACATACATCTAAATATGAAAAAAATAATATGATGGTGGTAGCGGTGGGTGGTATCGATGATGGAAAAGGAAGTAAGAAATCCAGAAAAAAATGGTATTACCTTGATGTAAAAGTCGAGCTTTCTCATCCTTATCATCATCATATGTATCATCCATCGATATATCTTTTTCACCTGTGGAATGGTCACTCGTTTATTTATTCAAATAGATACCGATGAGATGAAAAAATTCAAGTAAATGCTAGGAATGAATACAAAAGGAAATCGAAGTGAATGAAGCAGTACCTTACCGACACACAAACATATGATGAAAGTAAGTTCTTAGAACTGAACATCTGAGTCGAATGACGATTCAAGGGTTAAATACTTTATAAGCTTTTAACATTTGTATTAATGATCTGTATTACACGTAATGAGGTGTTCTCTAGTCAAATAATTTATTGTATGTAATGCATTTACACTGTTGTGTTGTTATAAAATGGAAACGCTCTGCCAGAGCCTGCAAGTGTAAATTTATAATTTGTTGATATGTTTCTGAATAGTACTTTATTTGCCTACTACACGTTTCATATAAGAGCTTCAATTCGTGAAGAGAGAGAATCTGTGGCGAAAGTTTTGTTACGGATGATAACTACCAAATAATGGTTTACGGACTGAAGTTAAATTCTGTATTAAATTTAAATGACAACATTTACAGCTTTTATACACTATTGGCGCTGCCCTTTCTGTAGTCAATATAATGACTTTAAATAAAAAAGCCGGAAGTCTGACTAAAAAAGTTGTTCGTGAGAAGAAAATACATATGTTGGAGATATCTTCCTTTTAAAATAATTGTTTTCTTTTCTGGATGATTCCAGAACCCTTTTCAGGACGGAAGAGGAATCGTTTGTTGAATTTTTTTAATTTAAATACAGTTTCAATACAAAAAAGAGTGATATAAGCGATATGAGCGACTGAAAACAAATCTCTGTCTTGGACTTGGTAATCAATTTTCTGTGTTGTCAAAAAATATTTACGGTTGATATACTTTATGAACTTTACGAAACCCTCGTGTACACTGGTGTGAGTCGCACGAAAGATGCAACCATCAAAAGATCAACGATATAGTCAGTGAACATTGAAGAAAACTTAATCGATTTCGACTACAGACCGGCAGGTACGAAATTGGAGACCTAGAAAACACTAACAAGTTTTCCACGTTTGACAAATGTAGAGTAAAAACTGTCATGAGAAAGCTTTTCAATTTGCCTTTCGGATATAACACGAATGGTCGTGAGAAGCCAGCCCCTGGACATACGGCCTATTGCACCAATGTCTATACATAAATCGCAGAATTCTGCAAGATAGGAAACTGTTAATTGTTAACAACGATTAGGAGAACGGTGAAAGTAGATTTTGTGAAAGTTGAAATTAGGCCGTATTAAAACGTTTGCAAATAAACTTAGTATTGAAATTAAGAAAATTGTAATAAAAAATCATTGGATCTATGAGGGTGAAATAAAGACACAATGTACAGAGCAAAGTTTGTTATTAGCAAAACATTACAATGGATTTAGTGGCTCAAAGTGCAATTTAAAAAATAATATTTACGTCTAAAAAGATAATTTTTGACTGAATAAAACAAAATTGATTGTTGGTAACATGCCATTTTCAAAACAAAAATACAAATATTTGACTCAACAATCACATTAGGCTCAGGGTCTAGCTTCTCGCAATCTTTCGTGCGTATTTCCCGTATATATTTACACGAACGTGAGCGGGATTGCATTCGAAAAGTGGAATTGGCTTTTTCATGCCAATTATTACGACATGTAGTAAATTTTTGTTCGTAGTCTAATGGAACCGAACTTCGAAACTCCCATTCAGTAGTCTATATTTTTGTACTTAAAAAGGAGACATCAAGCATCTACAAAGTTTGTAGTGGGTAGTTAAGAACTTTTTCACCTAAACTTTGCTTTTAACTTTAAAAACGACACTTGTGCAGAGATCAGGCAGAGAATCATTCTAATTGATTATGCTAAGAAAAAGTGAAATTGGAGGCGGCTGACTAAAGGTTGAGGTTCGGGTCCACCCGATGTTCAGTTTTTACGACCATTGCAAACGAATCAAGGACAACAATATTCGGATCTGCACGTGTAATGTTATGTGCTTTAATAGACCGCGTGCAGCAGAACATTTAGCGGGTAGCCATTACATAAGTGCAATGGGACAAAAACAAACAAAATCGGCGATTGCCATTGATAATAATAAAAGTTTCACTTGTTTGGATGCGGATTCGGCATTGGAGGCAGACTTAGGCTAGAAGTCTCAAGTTTTTGGCATGTAAATGAGCACCTCATAACAATTCGTATCAAGTCCATACAGAGAAGAAAGATGACAATACCAAAGATTAGCTCTCAGACTAAATGTATAGTACTGCCCGAGTTATGGCTTTAAAATGGTCCTGGGCAATTTTAACACGAAGAGGGTTCGTCGTTCGAAAGCAAGAAAAAAACGTTTTTTCACTGGCAGGTTGATGATGCTTTACCAAGTTTGAAAAGGATCTCAGCAAAACTTTCGCTCCGAAAAAGGACTTAGATAACACGTTCAGCAATTCTTTTCTACGTTTATTCGTTCGAAATTGTATAAAACTCACCCATCAACACCAGGAGAAAGCAGTGTGATGTCAGTGAAGTTTTCATAATTATTGAGGAAAATCGACGACGATCGGTTTAGCGGTGAACGAGAAAAACAAAAATATGCTGTCGGAAAAAGGACACCCAACCCTGACGTCTCTGACAGAATTCACCCTTGACATTCTTGATCGGGAGTTTCGAGGCTCGAATCCTAGAAAACACCAAACGTTTTTTTCCCGCTCCCACCTCTCGCGCATGTCTGACAAATGTCCGAGAGGAATAATTGTTATGAAAAAGCTTCTAAAAAAAGCCTTTCGGATATGGTTATAAACTGGGTGAAAAATATAACCCGCACAAGATGAATGGGCGTGATAAGTTATGCCCTGGACCATATACGGTCTGTTGCGCCAAGTATTTGTATTTGTAGTTGAGGACTTTGTTTACTTAGATTTCGCTATTAACTCAGACAACGACACGAACGCTCAGATCAAACGAAGAATAACTCCCTAACAACTTAAGGGACTACACAAAATTCTTTGCTTTCGGTTGTTTTGAGACAAAAATTCTTTGGGTGATCTTCAGGCCCGTCTGCGTAGATGGTTAGTGTAAAAGAAAATATATTCATGATTTGTGCGGGTTGTACAGCGACATCATCTTGGTGTGCGAAACTGGGCAAAGCTAGATAATAGTCGAGCTGGCCGAGGAGGCTTGTTGGTTGAGTTCTAAATCCAACCCAGCTTGTACTAGTAAAAAAGTGCTCTATTTTAGGACGTCTCCGTCATTTATAAGCTAAGAACTAGTACGAGCGGAATCCTTATGTCGAACGCCGGTTGTAGATTCGTGTTGCTAATAATAAGACAGATCTAATGTATTAATTTGGAGAATTGGAAAAAGAAATAAAATTTTGAAAGTTATAGCAAGGATGGCAATGCTATGATTTATATTGATTTATATCACATACATATATATTAATAGGTCTTACTTTCCATTTTGGAGAAGACTAAAATTAAAACGAGTTCTCCTTTTAAATGCTCGAGTTACAAATACAAATACAAATACAAATACTTGGCGCAACTGGTCCAGGGCCCAGCTTCTGGCAACAAATTGTGTTGTGCGTGGAATGGAAGGGACCTACAGTTTAAAGTCATATCCGAAAGCCAAATCGAGAAGCTTTCTCATGACAGTTATTACTTTCGGACGTTTGTCAGACATTCGCGATAGTTGGGACCGTGAAAAAACCTTTTTGGTCTTTCTGGGACTCGAACGTTGAACTTCCCGCTCAGCGATCCAACGCAACCACGCTCGAGTTGCTTTTACTAAAATTAAAACGAGTTTTCCTTTTAAATTCCCGAGTTGCTTTTATAATGCAAAAGAAATTACTTTTAACTTTGAACACGGACGCTCTTATTTCTTGTTTAAGTTAAGAATGAAGTACATTCTCGTAAAACTCTTAATGATATTAATAACAGCTAGCTATCGCTTTTTGAACTTCGCGAACCCTTTGTTTTTCGGAAACTGTAAGAGATATTTCGCAACCCAATGCTATGCAAATAAAAGTGACGACATAATTTGTTATCGTGGTCAACTAGGAATTGCTTTTCCACAGCACATCGTTTATCGTTGCAGTTCCTCAGTGAGAAATTTCTTGCGTATGGGTGCTGCCAAATCTTCATACCCGCGTAAGCTGGTGGTTGCTCCAAGTGGTATCTGTACCACGAACAATGGAATGTCAGATAACAAAATTACGATTTTGACCAGGAAGAATATGCGAAAAGAAAAAAGGAAAAATAATTTGCACAAAATTACACACAGCATATGCGAACGGTGCATTTATATGCTAGCAAACCATCTCCAGCACTGAAATACGAGAACATTTCCAATGAAACCTCCTTAGTGTGTACTTTTATGGCTTTAAAGGGATTCCAGCCATTAGTACGAATGCCTCGTAGAGCGTTCATCATACAGTAAACCAGTTGCCAATGAAACACATTAGCGGTGATGCACAAGCTACATAGTGGTAATTTTTCGTCACGTTTGAATATTTATTGAGTAGCTCCTTGTATCAAATTTTTTATGAACTAATTGTATTATTGTGGGTATGTTGTTGTCAAGACTGTTTCAGTCGGTGTCGGTATATACATATTGTAAAATCGTTTGTTCACAACACCCTTTTTGTTTTCAATTTAATGCCATTATTTGTACCTGTATTGTGTTGTATGCCTAAATTATAGAACTTACATAAGAAAAGATAGAAAAATGTTGTATGTAGTGATTTGAGAAACTTTGGAACTGATTTTTTTTCGTTTTAGTACGAGCGCAACGGCGACAAATGATTTCTTATTTTGTGAATACATAGAAATTAGAAAATGGTGGGCACACGAATCGGCAACATGTTAGTTAACAGTCACACACAACCACAACCACTTTGAAATTTTAGCTGTCATTCGTGTCATTTTCTACGAATCATCTATGTTGAGTAATTTTTTTCTTGTCCGCAAATATTTCGTTTTACCCATATTCACTACTGCTAATCCATCTTCACCGCTTCAGTCTGAAAATACGTGAACGCATCATTGATAGCCTGCTGCGTTCTTCCAGATATGCCAATGTCGTCAGCATATAAGAATGGTTGTACAGACCAGACCCTCGTCATCCCAATCCTACGCTATCGCGCAGAAGGATGGACACCAGTGGGATTTGCTGGGCTTTTCTAATAATACAATATTAAATTAATTCCCATCATTAGTTTTAATATCATTTTGTTTATATTCATAAAATAGAATTGGTGGTGCTACTCCTTTTGAATGAAAGATATTATTATTATGTATTTCTTTTTTTTTTGCAAAACAAGGGTGTTATAAAATCGATGATTTACAACAATCAATCTTTTTTTTTTTAAAAAAAAGTTTGTCATCCCGACAATCAATGAGATCACTACAAGACAGCACAGATCCACAAGACGTTTATCAGCCACAGAGATGTAGCAGACGAAAACCAAATAAAATCCAATAAAATGAAAACAATTGTTTCGGAACAATACATAGTAGAATATAAAAAAAAACGGTGCAACAATCCAATGCTTCACATAAAATTGCATAAATAATACATAAAAAGATGTAGCATTCACTTGATTTAGTCCATATGATTTAGTCAGACTTACCATTAAGAGAATTTAAAGATCGTGTTGGAAGATGCTCATAATTTTCACTGCCAGAGCCATCAGTTCCAGCGGTATTCTTCAACATATAACTTTCATGCCTTGGTGGAGGCTGTGGCAAATGATGCATTGAATGCTCCAAAGTTCCTTCCCCAGAATCCAAAGTTACTGGCTCTTCCATGTGGAGAGTTTCAATCTCCGGTTTACGATCCCAGACTTTTTTCAAAAATGGTGTATAAAATGCAACTATGTATAAAAAAAAAGCAAAAATAATCAATATACTCGCATACATCTCTATTACGACATACATTTCAATGGTTGACCAGCTGATGATGTCATGAAATGACCCCTGTATCGATCAGCGATAGAGTTACCCTCCGTTATTAACAATTGACACAAATCATTATTGAAAAATGCATTAGCACCTCCATTCTCAGTTATCGCAATTATTTGTATTGGCATGTTTGGAATGTTCATTGCAAAAGCACTGAAATCAAAAAAATCATATCGGTCGCAGGTTTGTAAACCACAAGGTTAACGTCTACTTACTTCAAATTGGCTAAAGATGACTTCCTTTTGGTAGAGTAAAACAGGATAAATCCATGTATCAATTCATCACGATATTGATTTGCTCCGTGATAAGAAGATATAATAAACTCAACTCGCCTTTTTGACTCCCCCAGGAATGTATCTACCAAAATACTCCGATCTTGAGTAACACTCGATGTAGACTCTGTTACTAATGGCGCTAAAATACTCTCTGCGGAGTATAGATCACCACAGAACATGCAAACGATTATTCGCAAATCTGGATGATCTGGCTGATATGAATCATCGCATTTGATATCTGATAAACGTAAACTTATAATCAGATTGTTAAGGATTTCGTACACGTATTTTTGGTGTGGTGTTTGACGATGGCGGTAGAAGTTCATAGTGTCAATAAATTCACAGTGTAACATTTCTGATAAGCGCAATCCTTCAGCTCGTAAGTAGTCGATTTCGTTCTCCTTCAAATCATGCGGTTGATAGACCAAAACAATGGGGAGATTTTCAAATTTATCTTCTAATTCTAGATTGCATAATAAGCTGCGTTCCAAGTTGTCTTTAAGCGTTTCAAAGGATTGTTGATTTGAATATACACAAATTAAACCTAAATAAGATGTACACGTTATTAGATTTTATTGCAGAACGGGATTAAATATCGCGTATAAGCTCTTGTTTTTACGTAAAAATTTAAAGTTTTTGGTCAGCAGTCTTCTCACAGTTCCAGGCCAGTTAAGGCTGCAATTGACCAAATTGGGAACCAAAAAATTTCGACCACCGGTTGATCGAGTTTCTGTATAAATATTAGCTTAGCACAAAAGGTATTTAGTTTTTCACCAAATATTTTACATAATACTAAGTTTCCATTGACCAGGTAGTTTCGGTTTGAGAAAACAATTAGTTGCCTGCAGCTAACCGGATGTATTCAGAATGTATTTACCCGCAGAATCTGAGCAAACTTTTCATCTAATGATATGGACGTAATTACAAATGTGTGTTATCCGAAATTGGATTCCCCTAATATCTGGAAAATGTTTGTTGAATATATTTTCAAGGCTCGAATATCTGGGAAAACCTCCCACATCCGGAAATTAGTTTTTGGCCAACGACTATTTATTTGCTATTATAGTAACCGGACATTGCCCACATTTTGATTTTTCATTATTCATGTTTCCAGACTGAATATATTTACTCTCACAGTGTACACAGTTTCACTAGTTTATAATTTATTCTTTGAGCGGTTTTAAGTGAGTGGGCGGTTTTGCGGAAAATTGTGAAATTCACAAAATCGAATAAGTACCTCATTGGACAAGAGTAAATCCATGATGATAAACACAAAGCTAAGGTAATCTGCCACAACTTATTCAACAGTAATTAGGTTTTTGCGTTCAGACGTGGCAAGCAGCAAAGATGAGCTTCATAATGAACGGCATTTAATATCAACTATAGTTTTCAAATGACTGTTGACTAAATATTTGGAAACGAAGATTATGAGCATCTTTAACGAACGTGCGCAAAACATCATTATTATCAGCAATGAGTTCGTCCATTTAGTTGGGTTAGACAAAACACATACGAATTACGTTTTCAAGCGACTGAAACTTAAAGCAATTGCAATGTCATCGCAACTTTGACATTTGTGAAATACATAGAAACAGAATTGCTATACTCTTGAAGAACGAGGAATAATCGTATCAACGTTTTTGACAAACAATCGGTTGGTGGTTTGTCTCAACGTGATTCACTGTCGATTCTCTGGTCGTTTGGCACCAACTGGGCAAACACTAAGGTCTTTAGCACTTCGCCTCAAGAAGACTGACTTAACACAGAACAGTAACAGATGTGGCAAGCTCCGTAGCAGCCGTTCGGTCGAGAATATTGCTACTGTGGCTGCAGATCTCCAAGCAGACCCACAAACATCAATCAGACGACGGGCCACGCAATTGGGCATCAATAGCGAATTTCGGTGAAATACCGTAAAGAGTGCAAACAGCTAAGCCCTATTAAAACTTGACCGCAGTGAGAATGGTTTTCCATTGAAAATCATAATGAACGACAAGGGGCATTTCCACCTATGCGGATACATGAATTAGTAAAATTAGCGCATTGAAAATCCGCCTGTAGTGAAGGATGACGAACCATTACATCCTCCCAAAGTCAGTGTTTGATGCGGCGTGATTGTTCCATTTTTTTCGAGGACGACCTCAGAAACGCTGTTACTTTGAATGGTGAGCGCTAAATTTGCACAGGCTTGCAAGATCGCCGATTTACGAACAAGCCACAGATTTTGGTGGACCCAAAGCAGAGCATGCGACTTAATGAAAAAAAATTTAACATCTAAATAAACATAATCAACAAACACAACCAATTCTTTTCATTCATATAGAGTTACTGTCTTACGAAATTGAGTGAGGACTTTTGCACCACCCTGTACTATATTTAAGAATTTAGCTGGCTGAAGAGAAATATTTTGTTTTGGCCCTGGGACTCTCTGTATTGTAGCTAAATATTTGTACGCCACTAACGAAATGGTGGTATTTTATTATTACATATTTACAATAAATTTTAGAATTAGCATACTCACCACTAGATTGAAAATCAATTGACTTAAAAGATTCCATATCGCCATTCACAATACGATAGTTGAGATAATATGTCTGATTATCGTATATATACTCTCCTTCACTGCCAGCACTAATCCGAATATCGTTTAGTAAATCGCTAGCTAAATGCTCAGAGCCCATAATTAGGAGATTCAAAATACTTTCGGTGGATGGCGACTTCCATTTATTAGATGTAAGCGTACTTGTCTTTTTCGAATTTAATATTCGTTCAATCATGCAATCCATACAATTCGGAAAAGCGGGGCAATGTTCTCTTATCGGGCAATGAATGAAGCCCAAATGTTGGAATAGCATTACTTTTCTGTCTTGATCAAGACGATCCAATAGTTTATATCTAAGAATGAAAATCAACGCATTAAGCAATTCATTTGCAAATCTTTTTACTCGAATACCTCGAATCATCTTGTAATACTTCAGTAATCTCTTTTATATCGTCTTGAGTAATCGTTCCGGATGGTTCGATATTTTTAAAATGTTGAAACAAATCAGCATGCTCCAAAAGTAGCTCCAAGAAATTATGCTTAGCTTTATCAATAAGTTCTCGCTGATGATTGTCGTAGATTTGCTGACAATCATGTTCAGATAGTGCTTCAAAACATTCACGTCCCATAAAGAGTACACGCACCTCGGCTAATTGTTTTCCTGGAGTTACATAGCCAGTTTCTTCTAAAAGCTTCTTAAATTGCTTCTTCCATCTGCAAAAATTTAATGAAATTATGGGTTTAACATAGCTTTTAAGAAGCCAAAGAAAATGCAAGTTCTACCTTTTTGGCATCCTTGGAAAGCGAACCAAAGAAAATGTATTTAATGCATTAGTCAATTATAAAATAAAAAATCAAGTACAAATGTATGTAGATGCACCCAAGGAAAGCCAAAAAAAAACTAATTATTTAGATAATAGTAAGTAACTAACTACTTAAGAATGCAAAAACGTTTTCTGAATATATAGGGGCTGGTCTTATCGACCGCAACATGACACTCGTAAAAAATTAACCCGAATCTCATGGAGTAATAGACAAAATATCTGCTGTAAACCAAATTTATATTCACTTTGGTCAAGAAGCTATAAGGTCAGACACATGTCTATCAGTACGGACATTGGGCGAATTGGGAATTCAAATGGGCTGGTAGTAGCAGTATACATATATCCCTGGAGCGCGAACAGTGCAGAAAATTCGTTCTCTTTGAAGGATTCAATATTCAATAACAATCATTTCATTCAATATTGTTTTAGAAGCAGAATCACTCAGCGTTTTACATTTCATCGATTAATAAAACAGAAAGAAAAAGAAAAGGGGATCATTCCTACCACCTTACTTTAGAAGCAGTGCGTCGTGGAACAGAGCAAGACAAACGAATCCATATCAAATATATTTCTATATATAATTCACTTTTTTCAATTTATTTAACTTTGTTATTACATTGTATATTTACAATTAGAATCTGCGAAGCCCTTAAGACCCTTTTCTGCAGAAAGTTGTTTTTTTAATACATAGAATTCTTGGTGAACTTTTGAAAAATGAATAAATATGCAAGTAGTTTCTACCACAACAGCAGGAACAAAAAGCAGGTATGTCAGTAGGAGTATCTACAGCACCAAGAAGCTTGCAAATGGTCGAAGGTACAAGCAACCTTCCGTGAAGAGTTTAGACAGTAAACTGTTGATTTGGGGTGGGGCTCAGTTCAAGATCTGAAAATTGCATTTTGCACTTATAAATGGTCGAAGCTCCAAGCAACTCTCCGCGAAGAGTTTAGACAGTAAACTGAAGATTTGGGATACTGCTCAGCTCAAGATATGGAAAGTAAATCATTTAGATGACAACACAACGATTCCAAATTCCAATGATTCCCAAGGAGGACGAAACAGAAATTTGACAACTCTGGGAAGCCCAGTTTACGCAAAGAGACTGTAAAATAGATTTGGCAGCAGATTCTGGAATTGATTTTTCAGTAATCAGCACAAGAACCAAGCTGGGATCTGCTTTGCAGTAACGTGGAGTCAGTATTTCTTTATCTGGGAAGCAGCTTAAAGGTGACTACCATTGCCATTCACAAGCGTAAGTCTTCGTAAACAGATGTGGGCACATCATGTTAAGGACTTTTCTGTCAAATAGTATCTCAGACGAACATCTCAATTAAAGAACAGGTACATTATCTATAAACTCTACCAGTGGAGGAGAAAATGGAAATAAATCAATCGCAGTTTACTTCGCAAAGACCAATGGATTGCTAAATATGTAGTGGAATCCACCCAATCATGCAGAAGATATGTCGACATAATGAGGTTAAATACTTCGTAGAACTTAGAATAAGATGGCCCATACGCATTGTTGGCGCCTTACGCCCATCGAGGGGTGTCAGAATTTCAGTGAGTAGTACAAGGATTTGTTGAATAATATGTAGAATGAGATCAAGCAGATTCTTTAAAATAAAAAGACAATCCAGTAGCAAATATACTCACAATACCTTAATTCTTTAATTTCTGCTCTATAAAAATACGAATGATTACTACGGATGAAAGGCAACGATGAGATCTGAATAGCGTCACAATGACTCGACGATCAGTTCCAGATTAACTTAATTTGGTTCACTCAAGTAACACACTGGATGCAGTTAGCTAACGATTATAGCGTCAGTTGAACTAAGCTTCCTAAACATGTTCCTGGAGGAATAAGAAGTGTATCGACAAAAGAATGGAAATTTTCAAAAGAATCCATCATTAAAATGTGGAAATTGAGATGGAAAAAGTTTAAAATTTAATGGTTTAATATTTGCAAACTGGACCATAGTATCCAAATGAAGTAAGCCACTGATATGATGACCTTTGAAACGCTAATTTAAAAAATAAAAAGGGAACTCCTAAAATTCCGAGGCTCATTAAGAATATAGTACATAAATACTTTAATACTTCAGTTCTTCACCAGCATTAAATACCTTAAAACTTTTTATAGGATTCTATGCATGCTATTAAGAAGATTATTGTCATTTAAGCAAAATTGAAAACCACTAGGTAATGCATCATACAATGAAATTAAAACAATTTTCTTACTCTAATCTCTTCTGTTCCTGTTGCAAAGCGTTCAAATGATTTTTGAAAACAGTCTCCGCTTCTGGTGTATCCAGAATATCAAATGGTATTCTTGCCTCATCTTCAATATCACTAACATCGCTCAAATCGGTCCATGGTGCACGTTGACAATCGAAGAAATACTGTTCGAATTCTACATGATTTCGTATGTAATTTCTCACCGAATTCCAATCCTCATCGGTTTCAATATTGAACGTATTTATGTCCGGAATAATGTCCTGCAAAGCGCAAGCAAATCCATCCATATACTGCTGAAGCCGTTTATTCAAATGATCATCGCGCAGCTTTTTCATGTGTCTTCGGAAAATCCTCTGACCAGCCTCCTGGCCAAATAAATCCAGAAATTCATTCCACTCCCTATGCTGTGCGAGCAACTTTGAGCCATGTGACCACAGAGTATGATAGTCGGTTATTTGATTTCGAATTAATTTAGCAACAGCTTCGGTTCTGGTATCCAACAGTTCTTTGCGTGTTCTTGCTGCTTCGGCATAGGTTGTTATCTTTGTACGATTTTTAGTCTTATCAATAAGTTGCGCCAACAATATAAAAGCCATATCGATGTTAATTGACTCGTGTGCTGATGTTTCTACAAGTTGAATGGAACCTTTGTATTCTTTGCGCTGACAGATTTTCTCTGCTTCACGGATATAAGCCTCACTAGCGTCATCATTTTTTGTCGTTACCAATAGTATTGGCTTCTTTGTTTTGAGCAAATTCATCAGAATGTTATGAACAAATTCGACTTGTTTCTCAAGCGATCGGTTCGGAACAGGGCTGACATCAAATACAACAATAAAGCCATCAATTGCGAGACGCCCATCGGGCAATACCTTTTGTTCATATTCCTTTTCAATTCCTAACTGATTCTTACAGACGTACATAAGCTTTTCGGCAGATGTTACTTTGGTTGTGGTGCATCGCTTGTAATATGGTTCCATTTTTCCAACTTTGAATGGCTGAAATGTAGCATCATCGATAAACTCAGTTTGCTCTACAACATTGAAATTGTACTCCACTCCCTCATCTGTGGTTTTCTTAACCTCACCCCAATATAGAAAGTGATCATTATTGACTATGCGTCCACTGAAGTCCGACTGTAATTATATATTAGTTAATGAATTAATAAACCATGAGGAATTGTAAAGACAAACAGTGGGAAACATTTTACCTGACTCAACACAGATATGTGATCGATAAAGTAATCATCTGTCATTGGGCGTATGAAACGATTACATAGGCATGATTTTCCTACGCCCATTTGTCCCTTTTCCTTTTCATTACCGGAGAGGCCAACCACACTCACATTGATTTGCTTCATCGCAAATTTGTTTATCTGCAAAAAAAAAAGAATAATTATAATTTTACAGCATTTGAGTTCCGAAATGTTAGTTTGATAGTTGAGCTTTTGCAGAGTAACGACGTGATTAAAGATTGCTTCTATTGCAGCTAATCGCTCTTATACGAAGCTAAAATCATGCTTGGCGATATTAACTGAAAAAGGAGGACATTCCCTAAAAGATTTCGAAAAACAAAACAGCTAGTTTTTAATTCACGAGTACCTCCTAACTTCGCAAGAAATCCGATGCCATCAACATTAAGCGCATTAAGAAAGTAAGATCTTTCTTTGTCGAGTTAGGAAACACTCTACTGGAGCACTCAGACGGAACTAGTCCATTGTACTACCAGAAACCAAGACTCAATATTACTCAATTTACTGGAATTTCTTCGACTTTCGGAGAAAGCAGAGAAGGCACTTCAGTGATGTAGAGTTTACAGTATCAGCACCGAAGATCCGAGCAAAGGCAGGAAAATAACAAAGAGATGGTCCAAAGTACCATCGCTTTCTCTACAAGTGATAAGTCCCATGGCTTGTCAAAAGCACACTTAAGACTACCAGAAGACTGAGAGCACCTTTTATGTTTCGACTTAACGTGTTTTGTTCAAAGAATTTTAGGATCACTCCTAGATATTTAACTTTATCGGAACTCTGGATAGTAACGCTCTTTAACACTGGCTGAGGCAAACCGTTCAAATTCCTCCTTCTCGTAAAGAGAACAACCTTAGCTTTTAGAGGGTGGTGCACCAATCCTGGTGCATCATTCATCGATCTTATCTAGAGCTGCCTGCGAGTTAGCACGTTAGGCATGGCCCGACAAAAAGTATGACAACATCATCCGCGTATGCCTGAGCGTAGCCAGTAAGAAAGTGCGCCTTCTCTGATGTGCTGAGTTCAATTCAACCTTTACAAACAAAAACAAACCTAACCCATGATTTGAAGACGAATACCGCTAAGAGCACGATGTAGATTTATAAAGCAACGTTGCGAAGAAAAAAAAAAACAGGACACGCGCTCGATCGAGAAAGTAGGGAGGTGTTATAAAAGGTTTAGAAAAAAAACCGAGAAGTGATAATAACTTCAGCGACGCCTTTCTTCGTTTGGGAAAACTAGGTTTGTTTTCTAACTACAAAAGCAGGTTGCGTATTCTTCTGGCTATTCAAAATTAAAGTTAAAGTCAAGTTGAACGTTTTGACACAATACCTTTGCATAAGTGCGTGCTATTGCAGGCAAGTTTAAAATATCGAAACTTAGTGCACGATACTATACATCGCTCTAAAGAATCATCGACTCTTAAGACCCCAAAAGAGAAACGGAAGGCTCAAATTACAACATCAAAACAGGAGAACAAGTCTATAAAATTAATAAGAAAAATGGATTGATGGCTTACACCTTTAGAAATCTGTGCAGAGTTCAACCGTTCGTAGTCAAAGCAGATATCAATAATAACAAGTTGCCTCAGGCCATGGGCGAGTGGCAGTTCGAAAATGTTTGCTACGACCTCATAACAAAGTCAACCTGCTATAAGCCGACTGGTAAGAAGCCTTATGGACTAGACTTAATTCTGCAGAAAAGATGGCCCAATAGAGGTCATCCTCATCGATGGAATCATGAATAAGAGAGGTTCGAAGAGGGTGTCCAACATAGAAAGACAAGCTTTGAGAAACTCTCAAGGTAGCCTGGAGATCAATGACATTGGAAACTTTTAACGAGCTGATATATAGAATGCCTAGATTGGATGACAAAGTGGATATTTTCACGAAAAAGAGGTCTAACTCTATTTTCTTACACAAGCCTTCTTATGAAAAAATTAAATGAACATAATATTCTATTAATTTGTTCACTTGACTAAATTCGAGTGAGATTAAAGTTTTATATTAGTTTCTCTGACAGAATCCATTGTA
The DNA here is from genome assembly GCA_946965025.1 of Blera fallax. NCBI lineage: Eukaryota > Metazoa > Arthropoda > Insecta > Diptera > Syrphidae > Blera > Blera fallax. The sequence continues at coordinate 20,840,547 of OX337248.1, read as the reverse complement.
AGGAAACTTATGGACGGCAGTGTATGTACATGCTGTTATCAAAAAAGGATACCCAACATCAGACACTCGAACAAGTGGTGGCAGCTACAATTTTGAGGTGGTTGACTTGATCAATCTAGAGTTGGCTGCAAAAACAACACAAGCACAAAGAACAAAATTTTGGCTCCAAATTAAAATATCCCTTTCTACCTACATATGGTACATATGTATGTACTCTCGAAAATCATATTACAAATTTATAACTATTATTACATAGTAACAAATAAACTTATTATGGTGACCAAAGAACATTTCGTATACCATATACGTAAAAGCTAAATTATAACCTGCTACCAAGAAGGTACAAACACTCAGCTATGCAAGTTAAATACATGAAATGACATCATCTCACCCCAACCCACATCAAACGACAGATTACTCTTGTGCACGGCAGAACGGAAACTTATTTAAAAATTGCGAAAATGTTTAATGAGGGATTTCATTCAATTTAATTAAATCGCTCTCAAACGTGGACATTGAATTTAGCCTGCATGCATCTACCCATTTAAACAGGGGTTGTTGCTTGCTAGAGAGGAAACAAGACAAAAACATACATAAATGTTGTTCTTGTCCACAAATGCATTCATTTAACTATAGAAACAGAACAACATGATTAAAATGGTTTTGCAGCGGAAAAACTGAATCAACTTATAACAACATTTGAAAATATTGCCTAAGAGGTTTCAATGGTCACTGGTATTTAAAATCAAATGAAAAAATTAATATTTCGCTTCTTAGTTTCGACAGCATATTAGATACTTATGTATGTATCTGGTAATTCAATAAAGACGAAAAAACACTTTTAGTGGGTGTAGTCGAGTAGTTGATTATATGGCTTGACTATGTTGAAATTGTATTCTATTTCAAAAAGGCTACACCGAAAAACTGAGGGCAAAAGCATAGTGGTGAGAGAATATATCAGTGGTGGTCGGGATCGGAGTCAAGTGTCAAAAATATAAAGTAATAGTCACTCTGAACATTACATAAAACTATCAGTATGGGAAACCCTAGTAATCCAAGTTCTCAAGTAAATTGCAAGTGCGTTAAGAGCTCATTCATATAAAGATACATACATGGTGTACTTTGTTATAAAGAGTGGCTCATTTGCATGTTCCTTTTTGAAGTGCATTGTTCGACGCTGGCAATACAAATGTGCTTGAAATATTGCAGATATATTGTGTTAAGCCTCCGCGGTAAGAAATAACACTAGGAAATATTGAAAAATTCTTTCAAGTATTGTTCCTCAAAAACTGCTGTGACCCAAAGTGTGCGTTGAGACCTCAACTCGTCGCAAAGCTCAACAACTGAACATCAGTTGCACTTTTCTGAATATTTAAATTTAGTAAGATCTTCGCTTCGAGCTTAACCTGAAGTTATCAATTTCACTTTGTAATTAGATCGCGTAGTAAAATTGTTAAAGTGTACCAAATAATATACATAGGTATATCAAATATTTTGTTCATGTCAATTTAACCGAGAGACCTTTAAAGACTGTACAAAAATGAGGACTAGTCAGTAAGTAGGCAACTGTTGCAACTTCCGCTCAAGTTGTCAACGTAAATTTTGCTCAGATCATTCCAAATAAAATTAATGACGAAGTCACATGAGGTGATTGAAACCGAATCTGGTAGGCAAATTACCGCGTTATAAGATTTTTATGTAAAGTTTGACATACACACATATGTATGTCGGTCACTTTTTTGTTAGATTTCGAAGCGTCAACATGAGTACCAGAAGGGTAACAACCCGGCGCAAGCAAAACAAACTTGTGTGAAGACCGCAGTACTAGCTACATAATGTCAAAAGTGGGATAGCAGAATATGTACTGTGCCAATGTCCGCCATTAGTAAACCACTACTGTGTGAAAATTTAGACGATAAACTGGTCATACCGAATAATCAGCTGCTAGCGTTTACCTAGGGAGGAACTGTGGAGCAATTCAGAGAGCATCCCTGGCTGAAACGACCCATGGAAGAGAGACGAAAATTAATCTAACAAGGCTTTGGTATATCCCACAATATGCACAGGATGTCTCGAAGGACAATATATTTTACTGTTTAAAAGCCCGTGAAAGCAATAAGTTTCTATTACGTTTATTAAAAAAATTATCAGTAAAGAATTTTAAGTGTAATTCTGTAACATTGTTATATGTGGTAGAGATCGTTAGATAGCTCGGAAAGGCAATTAATGTGTTATGCTTCATTACGCAACAAATATCTAATAAGAATACCATTCAAAAAGTGTACTACCTCATGATAGTGATACTCAAGAGAACGAATGAGTTACAGCGCTTGCTCGCGACATCGGATTCTCTTATGAGAATATATTCACTATTAAACAGTATGTAAAAAGAAGGACAATCGCTTATATGTCAATAAGACTCGGCATTGTTGCACAAAGCACGCATATGTATAGTAGTAACCATTCTAAAAACAATGGTTTTTAGATTCACCAGACGACAATCCAGTGGATTTTTTTATTAAAGATCTTTTTGAAGCTAAAATGTGTATAAAAGACAAGAATGTTTGGGAAATTTAAAGTCAGTGCTTGTTTGTGAATGGTAACGTATTCCTCAAGCTAACATTTATGCAGCTCGCGATTTGTTCTTTAACAACTCAATCAAATTATCATAGTTGAGCTGGTCATACCGAATATTCAAAATATACATATTTTAAAACTTTTTGTAACTTTTACCGATTTCGCTTTGTATAGAAAAAATATTTAAAAATGAATTGAGTTATCGATTCAATTGAATTTCATTCCTTCAAAGGATGTACCTTTATTTACTATTACAATCTATGTATATATCAAAAATGAGCCACCAAATAAGATAGAATGAGTAAAATGAATATGTTTCCAAGGCTTTGGGGGTTTCAATCGTCCGAAAGGTTATCTTACGATCACATAAATAGACCCCGAAATAGGCATTACAATAGTAATAGATTGAACTTTGACACTATAGAAAAATAACTGATTAATTTTAAGCAATGAAGTACCGCAAATATGTGTCACGTCTGTCTAAATTTGAAATTTCTTCACTTTGCTATAAAAAAGAAACACATCGTCATAGTAATAAGGAATTTCACCATCATGAAATGAAGTAACGTCGTTGAATACTGCAATGTGCACGCTTTGCGGACCTCGGCAGTGTCAATAGCAATTTTCGGAATTAAAAAAACAAAACAAATGGTGATCGCCATATAATGACGGATTTTATATATGTATGTACGTATATATGTAGCTCGTACGTGTATCTTATTCCTAACTACAATACAGGCAGGCTTCGGACTTTAATAGTTCGCTAACGATTATCTCCTCAAGGACCCATCAGCAGCTCAGAGCAGAGAAGCGAGGGTGGCCTGATTCAGTAGTCTTCACTGACGATTCAAAGATGGATTGCAGAGTCGGTGCGCGAATCTTCTCAGAACCAATAAATACGTTAAAATCCTATCGATTCATCAAGCTTCTTCTAGGCGCAATTTCTAGCGATCCGGGAAGCATGTCTATTAGGCACAACCTTACGCAAAAAAGAAGCTATAAATCTATAGTGATTGTCTTCAAAATTGCAGACAATCAAGATCCGCAGATAAGAACTCATGGAAACTTCAGTCAAATAGCTTAGAGCTTGGTTGCGAAAATCTGGACTTTACAATCAAATTAACCTATTATCAGGCAACCTGAAATTCTCACCTCAAAAATGTCATAGAGAAACCCAGGATCTCATTGTGTAAGAGTAAAAGTCTTTTGGGTAAAATTTGGGGCCTAAACCCCAATATGAGACTGTTGCTTTATACAGCAATAGCAAGACCAATCGTTATATGTTCAGCATCAGTATGGTGACAAAAAACGAAACAGACGGCTACGTAAGACAGAGTCTACAAACTTTAAGGACTAGCTTGCGTTTTCACAACAGGCGCGATGAAAACTGCTTCCTAATTTAAGCTTGCGACCCTCGCCTTCATATACAGAGAGAAGTCCTGCCGTATGGCATTCGATCGTGGCCGTCGCTTCGTGGTTAGTGCGTTGGACTACTGGGCGAGACGTTCCACTTCTTGCAAATCTCTAACAAACATTCGGTAATAATTATTTTCAAAAGAGAGCTTCTCAATTCCACCTTTTGGATGTGGCATTAAGCTTTCATTCGTATGAAAAATATAACACGCAAAATGGCCTAGATCCTATATACGTAGGCTGTTTTTTTCGCGCACGTCATCCTGGTTGAAAACCGAAATTTCAAAGAAAATGGATAGAATGATAGTTTATTATGTTTATATAAGCAAAACAAAACAGTTTTACCAACAGATCTACAATCAACAAGAACATTTACAAATGCCTAAGAAAAATTTCCAAGTAGTGTTCGTGTTAAAAAAGTAATTAAAGATAAAAGAAGAAAAACAATAACCAAACCAATAAAGACCATCAAATTTATTTCTTAAGTGAGTTGTGTGTAGCACAAACTGTGCATGTTCGTAAAACTCCCACGAGATCATCCGGTGCACCCAGGCGAAAGAATTGCTGCTGTTGTCCAAAGTGTGCTTGGAAACCTTGCAGAGCTGAGCAACTGGACATCAGTCGCATTAGTCGAAGATTGCATTAAAAACACGGATTATTTACTTACAAGGTCCAACTCACTTAAGAATAAAAGAGCAAAATGACCGAGAATCCACAAGTCGTTATAAAGAAGCCAATATATGTTAAAAAAGTGACTTTTTGGAGTGGTGGCAACATTGGTTCATACTCCTTTGAAAATGTAGTTGGCAACCACGTTACGATGAACGGAGTGCGCTACTGAGACATGAGCCGATTTCTTGTGGCCGCAGTTCGAATTATTTTGACTTGGACGGGTACAACATGCTACAAATCAAATCTTTTGCACACAAAGTTCGGTAACCGTGTTATCAGCCGTTATGCTTTGGCCACTGAGCAGATAGGATGTGACGCCATGATTTTTCTTATGGGATGGTTGTTACTCAAATAACCCACCAACAAATGGCGTAATTAAGGACCATATTCATCGAACTATTCACGCAATAGTGCCACAAACAATGAAACCAATAAAAAAAATATTGAACGGTGTAGTTTCAATAGCAATTTTAAAAAAGAAACCAAAAGATAGCCCACTCTTTAAAAGTAAATCCATTTAAGACCTAGAAGGTCATCGCGCGCAACCTTTCCATACTTAACCGCTTACAATAACTCAAATCAACTGCACCATTAGCCATTAAAAGAAAATTGATGCGCTATCAAACTTGTTAACCTAGGGTGACGGAAAAAGTGAAAGTATCATAAGCAAAGGTATTACTCAATTGACGGTGATATCAATTGTTTTTTAGTCAGAATATTAAAAATGCATATTATTCCCAATTGTGTATCAGCGGTTAATAATCTATCAAAAAAGGTAATTTGTTTAGTTGAAAATTTGACCACTCAATGAGGGGCATTTGTTTAATTCTGTTCTTATCATATATGACTTACTTTTGATTCTCGGCTGCTTCCCGCATGTTGCCACATTGCCAATCAATTACGATTTTGACAATTGGATATTGTATTTTAGTTTTGTGAATTTTGGGGATAAAAACAACCCCGAACCGGGTGTGCTTAGTTTCTTGGGTGGCGAATTTTTAATGCAATTGCATGTACAATTGGGCCTAATTGTTTTCCTATACAGTCATCCCCCATTAATCGACGATAATAGCTTCCATCAAACGCGCCGTCGATTAATGAATTGCCGATTATTGAACCTATAGTGATGGAACAAAATTTAAAATATTTATGATCATTCCTTCTTACTTAAGCTTCTCATCATTATGTACATAAAAAAAATTTACACAAATTTTAATCTAATAATATTTATTAGTAAAACAGTTTTAGTTTATATACATACATATGTATATGTATATGTATGTATCGGCAATGCACGATGAGAAATTTTGTGAATTTTGTTAGTACGGGCATATAAAAATACACATATAGACGAGGCACGATTAATTTAAATCAGTACGTCGATTAGCAGAGGATGACTAACACAAATGACAGAGAAATGAAATGATGAATGCTTAGAGGCGAAATTAAGTATAAAATGACGTTTCCATGAGAGAATTTTTTGTCTTTTCAAATACAAATTTAAAATGCTATAAACAATGTATTGCTGAACACACTAGTAAAAATTATTTACCTTTGTATTGCTATTGTTGTGGTAAAAAACCGAAAACAAAATTAGTCAAGTGGACGTCAGATCTCGCGTAATTAGTGTTCTGTGAGACCCGACCGCAATTTTGTTTTCTAGTTTTACGACGGTTAATCGAGAAGTCAGTGACTTTGACAAGAGATGGCGCTTAAAAAGTGAAAGTGGGACCGTGAAAAAGCGTTTTTGGTAGTAGTTCAGTAGTTGAACACACTAACCACGGTGCCCATGGGGAATACCACTGGCCGAAAGCTCACGGGAGCCCGGCGTGTATACGCAGTAGCCCAACTTCTTGTAAACTTTACGATGACAGGATATTGACGTCCAGAATCCAGAATAGACTAAGAAAAATTACCTACCTCATACAGCGTTACGCTCTTATGAAAAATGCTACTGAGAACGGTAATTTCTGTATTCAATTAGTCTAGGCCAACAATTGAACACCTAGAGGCAACATCGTAACACTGATAGGGTACAGGGACAAGATTGGGCTCACGCAGGTGATGGAATATCATGATCTTCGCTTCCATAATGCCAACTGCTTAGTCAATGGCGGCATACTGTTTGAGCAGAATATCTATTGCAAGATCAGTTTGATCTCAATTCACAGGAAGTTCAACCTCATTCATATTAGCCAAAGCTTTCGGAATGGAATGCGACCCCTATCTGCGACGCTTTCTCTCTCCGTCCAACAAAAGGATGGTTTAATACCTGCACTGGCAGGTTAAAGAATCCCCACGTGCCCCAACAATTCAAGAAGCACCTGGCCTTAGAAGGAAACATTGTCTACTGCTTAATGCAGGGCAGTGTACACGACCAATTGAAAGCTGTAAAATATGCTTTTGCAACTGGGGTACACACCTATAGCAGGAAAAGGTAAAAAAAAAAAGCCACAGCAAATACTATCGAAAGAGACGGAAAGATGAACGCAATACAACCAAGGCAAGAAACCCGGGCTTGATGCCCGGTAAAGCGTAATGTGAGACGAGGTTAACGTAACCACAAGACATTCTTGCCTCAACGTCTGGAGAATGCATTGGGTTCGACAGTAGGACCGTCTACAACATAACTTAGAAACTCATAGTTGGTCAGAACTCCAAACAACAGCCATTGAAAAGTTTAAGTTTAAGCTGCTGATTTCAAATGCGTATCACCTTAGGAGATGAATAGAACAATTTGCGACCAGTGTTGTTTCAAATGGGCCTACCGAAGTAACAAATTTACGATGACGTGTCCGAACTCAAAGTATTTCAAGAGATTAAGTTCGGTCCTTTAAGAAAAATATAGCGGTGAGCACGAATGGCATTCCTTCCGAGCGTCAAATACGAAGAATTGTTCTATCTACTCATACGGAAAGCGTGGTGGAATGAGAGTTTCTCGGAGGGGTGGAAAAGTGCGATGAACTGCAAGAGTCCAAAAAGGCAAAACTGATGCAGTAGAATATTTACGTTCTTTCGAATGTTCCAAAATTTAGCAGAGTTCGGGACTTTCAAAAGCTGGCTGATTAGAGTAGGGACGCACTTCCATTAGGCCATATTTCTATGGACTCTGGACACAAACAATAAAATAAAAATAAAGGATATCTTGGCGCTTAGTAAGTCGCACCTAAGAAGAATAAATTTAAGTGGATTAGAAATATAACCCTTGACAACGTTCTGACACTCAGTCAACCTAAATTTCAATAGAAATAATCACTTATCACAAATTCGACTCCTTCAAAGATCTTTGTTCCGGGTATATTCTTGTTATGTCGAAATAAAGAACTAATGACAAGTTTCTTGTATACATACATATTTCCGTGGCACAACACTCGTGCGTATAAATTACTGCACGAAACGCATGATAAACTTCTCGTATTCGTACTTCGGTGAAGGAGATTCTGCACATATTTTCGAGGAACCCCAGCCTTTAATTATCCTGATTTACTAATGCCTGTGACCTGAGCTTCGACGGCCTGAACTGGCGAAGAGTCGCACCCTACAGACTTATTTTTTTACAACCACTAAATCTAAAAAATAAGTTACTCTGAAATGTTGAGATCGTCTTTCTTACTGCGAACTGTGCGGGTTTTCTATTCAAACATCACAGCATTTCAAACCGAATGTAAACAGACTCCTGAGATACTCATTCTTTATTGTGAGGCCACTTATTTGATTAATCATTTCCGCTAAATAGATAAATACATACATATGTATGTATGTTTTTATGTGATGTAAACATTCTAAACAGTAAATATTTCTTGCTAAAGTAGTTAACTAGCAAAAAGAATGGCAAAGTTGATTGTTGCATGAGAGTAACATTCTATAAAGCACTCACCCTATACATTCATGGCATTAAAAAAGCACAACGAGAATCACTAAAAAATGTCTGCCAAATGCTTTGACATTTGTAGAAAATGAAAAAAAAAAGCACACTGAACAAATCAGGTAATGGAAAGAACCAGATGGTATATATGTATGTACATACATACGTATATAGAAAATGATCTACTCCTGCTATATCGCCCCCATCTCTGACAGAGAAGAGATTAACCAAAATCTTACACGAAGATAAGATAATATGCGCCATTTACACTTTTCTTTCTTTTAATGTCCTAAGAAAAGATTGCATTTTCCCAGCATTTCCCCAAAAATGCGTCGCACATTTAATACAGCTTTTGACCAATATCTTTGTGTGGGGCTACATATGTATATACCAAAAAGCTGGAAAGAAGTCACAGTAAAATTCATCCCCAAAACTGACTGTAGACCAATAGTTACCGAAATCTAACCGGCCCATAAGCCTCACTTCTTTCTTTCTAAAAACAATGGAGAAAATAATTGGTAGACATACCAGGGATGGAGCTCTCTGTATGGGTCCTCTTCACAAAAACAAATGACTGTAATCCGGGAAAATAAACGGTTCGTGCTTTTCAGGAACTCACAATAAGGATTGGAAAATCCTCCATAGGCAAAGAGAGAGCAGTGTGCTGCTTTATTGACATCAAGGGAGCTTCCGATAACACTGGACAACCCCAGATTAAAGATGCATCCGATACACAGGAGTAAACAATACATGTTACTGGATACAATGCATTTTAGGAGACAGGGAAATAAATGTCTCACTAGATAGCAAAAAACACAGGATCACTGTTGCGAAAGGTTTGCTGGTGAAGTCCTCTCCTGACGTAAAATCTAGTTGTGCTGAATGGTGCCTAAAATTCAACTCCAAAAAAGCACACTAGTTACATTTAACAAAATAAGGTTAAAAAACGTTGGTGAAGCTTCTCAAAGGAAGTTAAAGATCATGGTTTAGCACTTGATGAAAAACTCACCCCACAAAGTCATAGAGAAACAATTGTGAAATTGTTGTCCTACACAGTGCTAGCAAGGCCTATCGTTACTTACGTAACATAAGTATGGTAGCAAATACGAAACAAAGGTCCCGCCAAGACAGACCCAACAAACTTTAAAGACTAGTTTGTGGAATGAAATCTAGAACTAAGCAACAGAGAACTATTTGGAATAAGGAACCGATAGACATCTTCGAAAATTTAACTTCAGCCACCATTTCAAAATGTTACCTTGTTCTTGATCGAATTAAATCTGTATTTGCGATTCTTGAGTATGATATTGAAATGAATCCAAAACAAAAAGAGGACTTCGGGTGATCGGGTGTGCGGCATTGGCGCAAAGGCAAAGTAAAGGGTGTTTTTCAAGCTCGATAAAACTTTATATTTAAAAAAAAGAAAATAACAAAAAAATAATTAATCAAAAATCTTTTCATTTGAAAGATCATTGGTTACTGTTTTTAGTGAAGCATTTGCTGTCCGTCCAATTTAGTTTATCAGCATAAACCATTAACTTCACGTAGTCCTCCTGGAAATAATAGAGATGTGTAAAATCGCACGATCTTGGAGGCCAATTGGCAGATTTATTCCTGGTAACCAACTTATCAGCAATCTGTGATTTCAATAAGTCGATTGTTTCGGTGACAGTATGCCACGGAGCGCTATCATTTTGGAACCACATGTTTTCGAGATCTATTGCAAATTAAATAATCTGTACCGATCTCCATTGACCTTGATGCGAGCTCTGGTTTTAGTTTTTAAAGAAATACGATCCGATGATGCCACCTGCGTGTAAGCCGCACAACGTGGCATTTCACTGGATGTAGAGGTCTATAGGGTCTTTTTATACATACATAGATATGTACAGTTTGAAAGCCATACCCGAAAGGCAAATTAAGAAACTCTCTCACGATAGTTATTACTTTCGGACGTTTGTCAGACATTCGCGGCAAGTGGAACCCTGAAAAATCTTTTAGATATTTTTTTTTTGGGATTCAAATTTGAACCTCCTAAAAAATCACAACGGCTAGGTATGTGGACAGTAGAATCCAACTCATGCAGAATATGCAACAAAGACGAAGAATTAACAGAACAAATTTGTGCTACTATGATTGTCTAACTAAAACACGCTCGTTTCTTAAGCAAGTTTTTCTTTCAAGCGGAAGACATACAATACATACACACTAATGCACTAATCTGCTAGCGTACTCAAAGACATCATCGAATTTATTGCCGACACCGGTACCTTGAAAGTGTAACAATTTTAGAAAAAATTACAGTAAGTCTATTTGTGGCGCAGTGATAAGGGAACCTACTCCCACCAGAACAATCATCAACATATTTCCCAACTGGCTAATAAGCACTCTGTACGTACTCGTGCCTTAGTAAAATATAATTTTTCGCAAAATTTATTTGCAAAGTGGTTGTAATTTATTGCTTTTCTACCAAGTAAAATGGCAATTTTTAGAAAATTTCGAAGAATGCCCCATTAATTTCGAAATTCACTTCTAGAAAATATCAGCCCTGATTTTCTGTGTACATACCTACATACAAACGCTCAAATTTACTTATTTACTTGAAAAACAGCAAACGTTTTACTGGTTTTTATGGAACTAATGGAATGTAAAAGGTAGTACGGCATTAAGATACATTGAAAGCACCACCGACAAGATAGGTACCACGCATAATAGATTCACAAATTAATATGTACCTACACCATCCCTTGCCACCCATCTAACCAATCAACAAGTAAAAAGTATTTTTGTTGTTTTTTTTTAGAATAAATAAATAAAAAAAAATTAAATTTTCTCATCCTTTCTACAATTTTACATTAGAATTTCCCAATTTTTCTCTCTGAAATACGACGAACAGAGAAAATTTATACGAACAGTACAGAATCTGGGTACACAGGTTCGCCTGCCGTGCGCATTATCAATGAAAAAAAAAGGAGCAATGCAACAGACCTTTCCTTTAGCAGACACCCACCCCCTTTCATTCTCCTGCTTTGCTATATACTTAGTACACCCTAGAACGAACCGCTCTAGCATTTAATGGGAAAACCCAACAAAAATATCTTTCTTTCCCCAACTATTAGACGAATTTTCGTTTATCATCTACATACCTACACCCTTTTCTACTAAGTGCACCCAAACAAAAATGGATTTTTATCATTACTTCGAGGTTTTTCTTTTTTTCTACAGTTTTTGATATTTCGCCTATGGTCGTGAGATTATTAATTAATATGACCGGACAGTATCCGGGACGAGAAAATAAAATTAAAGCATCTTGGGTTTTTTCTTTTTTTTTGTCAAGGCAACATGTGTAGGTGTACTTTTGCACGAATATACATAATTTTTTTTTGTTTTATGCAGGAAAGAATTACAGTAATTAGTATTATTTTGTCGACTATGTAAGCAAAGTAATTAAACAATTTCCGACAACCCGTGCAAATGGAAGATATACCGAGGGATAGACATTTTATGAGGCTTCTTGTGTTTTTTTTTTTGTCGCTTTTTTTATGGAAAACTATTGCTACTGTGAATTTACTTTAAATGAACTGTAAAGGAAATTTAGAGAATAGTATACACTTACTTTTTGTTTAATTTAAACAAGAAAATCAGACACGAAATACACACCGAAAAAATTTCTACTTTGGGTGAAAAATTTCTTTACAAAGAAAAAGAAACCGAATGACCTTTAAACACTCATTTCACTTTTTGTGGTAATATTTCTTTCACTTTGCACGATTAATTGGATTTTGTTTTTATTTAGTTTTATTTTTTAGATATTATTTTAATGGTTTTTTGTTTAGGTTTATTAAATCGACAACATTTTTGCGCAAAACAATTGAATAAAAGTTTTAACACTAAAAGCTACCCGCCGCCCCATATGACGCCATTTGTAAATTTCTTACTTCGTGAGAAAAATTATGAGTTCGTAAGAGGGAGAGGGAAATCTAGCACTGATACTATTGCACTGAGTTACTAGTTTTTCGTTCGGACTGTATACGAATAGGGGATTTGTTGTTTGTGTTGGTTCGATTTTGACAGCTGACAGTTAGTGGCATTGCCTGTTGTGAATGGGTGTTGTTTAAAAAATGTATGTGAAGTTCTGGTAGGTTGAATTCTTTGCTGCAGGAAAAGTACACTGCGATCAGATACTCTGAAATATTTTATTTTACCATTTATTCATAAAAAAGAAAACTATCCCTGACTGTACCTACTGGTCGAACGAAACGGATGCACTTACAAATTTACTGAAGGTTAATTTCCCAGCTTCGTCTACGCGCCTGGCATAGTCGATTTATTTAGATTCGGCTACAATCTCACAGACAGATAAATGTGATTTTCAACCCCAAGCCATGCAACCTTTCTGCCTGAATCAGCACGCGTACAGAAAAAACAAGCACACGCAAGGTACACTCCACCATCTTGTCAAAAAGGAGGACACCACTGCAAAGAAATAACCTTATGTGCCTTCCAATACATCGATGGTGGGTTCGATAATACTGGCTAAGGCTCGATAGCAAGACTAATAATTACAGAGATGTCGAATAATTGACCAACCAAGACTGCCCTAGTGCCTAGACAAGACAGTGGTTATTCTCGAACATAACCAGTGCCAGTGAGGTAACGTATATCGGCGTCATGCTAGGCAAAAGACTTAACTGGAATTCAAACATCAAGTCCACCAACGTGCTTGCTACCAGAACCTTGTGGGCCAGTAGGTACCTGTACGATAGAATCTGGAGTATCAGTACACGGCAATAACCTGATGAACGAAAATTCTTGAAAATTCGTATCACGACGACTAAGCTACAGAAGCTTTAGAGAATTGCCTGTCTCGGTATTATAGGTGGCATGTGTACCCGCCCTACGGCAGCACTGGAAGCTGTTGTTGGGCTATCTTAACTAAAAATTTGCAGCTTGAATACAGGTACAAACCAGGCAATCTTGTGAGATACCTAAAAATAATTGACTCAATCCCTAGGATGGTCATGTTCTGCACTAACTATGATACTATGGTCAAGGAATACTATTTTGGAAGATTGCTTGAGGTAGAAATATTGAATTAGTCAATTGGCATCACGGCACTAAGCCTTCGAAGTCTGATCTAGTTCACCGACGTGAATTGAATTGAAATCTGTGCTAAGATGAACCTACGAAAAGGTAAAGGAAAGAGCGCAAGAATACACAAATACCATTTAGATAGTCAGGCAGTTGTTCAAATGGCTATGGCCACATAAGCATAGTGAATATAAGCAACTTTTCTTCAATTCATAACCTCATTGAATATGTTTCAGAATAATAACTGGAAAATAAATACTGAGAACCCTGCAACGAAATGAGGAGCAAACTAAATAATGAACAAATCCAATGGTCCACGAATAAAACCATAAACGAAATCCTATTAAATTAGTGATTAGAGATCTACATACAACGTATGAAAAAGAGGATATCCTAAGTGAGTCACGTTTGTCTCGTTCACTTTTGGACCAAATTATTTCTCCTGTTCATCAAGTGCCGTGAAAGCCTCTACTATCAGACACTGGAAGATACCAATGATATCGATATTGTCTGCGTATTGCAGCATCTGGACGGATTTGTTAAAGACAGAGGCTTCTGTATTCACATCTACCCTAAGCACTATCTCCTCCAGCACGATATAAAAGAAATCACATGATAGCGCATCTTCTTCCTGAAATCGGGCACACGTTTGAAAAAATTCAGAAGAGCTATTTACAAACTGCACATTGCATCGTGTATTCTGCAGCTCTACAAAACTGGATTCCTTTTGGCAGGATCCCGCATTCAGACATCGCGTTGTAATCGTGCTTTGTGCTTTGAACTCGATGAAAATATGGTGCGACTCGGCTTCATTGGTTTTTTCCTTTAATGTGAAGATTTGGTCTATCGTCGATTTATTGAACCGGATTTAACGATCAGTGTGCTACAGAAAGGCTTTAGACGTTCACACAGTACTTTGAATAAGATCTTATATACGACATTATTGTAGATACACTGTACCTTAAATAAATTTGGAACTACCAAGTGCTTTTTGATAGCATAGAAAGCGAATATACGAAGGACAACTTTCTCAGTTAGTTAGAAAATTGGACAGTATCGCCTAAAAACTTTTTGATAGAACATTTTAGAATTCTCTTTGCCATTAATATCTTCCTTCTTTTCTTTTCGATTCTTTTCGAAATCCCTTAACGACAAATTGGGTACAGTATTCAAATTGAACTAGCACCTGCATTCCTCATCCTCTCGACGAGACACTTTCAAGTTGCACATCCTTTGACTCTGATGTTCAGTTATTCACTGTAAAAATGAATAAAGGCTTTAAAAATTTTTTATCGCATATCTCGCAATTGCAAGCAAAGCTACTTGATGACTAGAGAACTTATAAAGTGTGGTACAGAGGTCAGAAGACTAAAACAAGACAAAGCGGACTAAATCTTCTACAGATTCACCCTCAATCTTGGATCTCATTCCAAAGCAGGCAGGCTAATTCACTCCGCCACAAAAGGTTTAAGACCAATTAGTCTTTCCTTCTTTCTTTTAAAAAAAATTGGAAAGAATAATTTATCTAAACGACTACTTTAAAGGGAAGTCAGTAAAGAAAGTTTTACAGGAAATTAGTTTAGAAATCGAGAAAGGCCTTTACTACAAAGAATTTACTTTGACTGCTTTTCTAGACATAGAAAGAGAGTTTAGAAATCTGAGAACGGAGTGGAGCAACACTGATTGAATGAAGAGTAAATATGAAGGTAACAAAATGGATCGATGAAATGCTCAGAATCAACTCAGAAATGGGAAAGATTGTCATAACGAAAACGGCTATAAGACGAACTCCATAGGAGTTTCTTTGCTGTGACTTCTAGTCGTTGATAAAATACTGACGACTCTCAAATCCAAAAGGATAAAAACAGTGACATACACAGACGACAGTAGTCATACACTAAAAGAATTATCCTTATGGATGAAACTGATCGTTGTAGGTTTAAACTCAACAAAAAAGAACTAACTCTGTTCACAAAAAAGAACTAACTCTGTTCACAAAAAAGTTAAACGGAATCTCTCTGGATCTTTCCTCAGAAGCCAAGTATCTAGGAACGAAGATAAACACAGAAGAAAGAATGAAAAAGTCCTTATGTCCTTACTACGCGTGAAAGAAAACCTTTGATAAGGGATGGGGCTTATGACGGCCCATAAGTCAATTGATCTCGATTGAACAACAGACCGTGCCGAACGGTACATAGAGTTTTACAAAAAATACGGAATTTTTCGGAGGACAGGAGTGGAAATCCAACGCAATAAACAGTGCATAGGACTTTTCACTTTTTACTGATTGGTCTAAAATGGGCATAAGAACCAGAGCTGGAAATTTCTGTGAATCCCTCAATATCGGCGATTTGTACGAACTCGAGGGTAACTACAGTATTCCTCGTAATTGAAAGAGACTATACACACAAAGACAATGCCGTGGGTTAATCATTAAATGAGAAATTTACCAAGGCATGGAAATAGACCTTAAACAAGAGGAAATATTAACCCCTCCTGGACAGCCAGTCTGTTTCATATCTCACAGCTTATGGATAAATCTGCCCGATAAAAGGACTAAACGACTTTTGTCAATTAAAAAAAAATCAGTATCAGTAATGACCGGCAGTCTAGGCATCAACTTACCTGATTTTTGCAGGGGCTTTCATGACACAGAAAAAATCTAAACTGTCAAACACTTGCACTGTTATTCTTCAAATTCGTCGCTTCTGCTTTTAAGAGCTGGAGGATCTGGCGCAAATTCTACTTTGGAACATGATATGTTTCGTCAAGAGTACAGGTTTGATTTAATACTCACCGAGAGCCAACCATTTTTTTTTGGGTTCATTTTTATTCAAAGAAATTCATTAAAAATATTTTTCTGTGAACCCTAGTGTTCGACAGCACGGACTTAAAAAAAAAAATTGTTTTTAACTGTTATAGAAAGAAGGATTCAGACAAGGCGACCTAGTGTCATGCGTTAATCCGTCCAATCACTCGCATACCCAGACGATGTTGACATAATCGGAAGGACGCAGTGTGATATCTCTCGTGAGTATTGTAGCGGAAGATGGAGACATTCGGAAGAGGAAGGAAAAAACGTTGGTGTTTTCTGAGATTCGAACTTCGAACCTCCGGCTCTGTAATCCACACTTAGCACTTAAGTCACTATTCCTTAGATAGACCATTTCAAAAAGCATCGTCTTAAGATCCGATTGCAGTTTATCGATGTGCTTATTCCATAAGAAGTGACAATCGATGATTTTACGCAGGTTTCTGTGGCTTTCAACTATACAAATGTTTTTCTTTAGCTGTACAATTTGATAAGTTACCCGGTGGTATTGTCCATGAATGTGAATCATTTTCGGACTAATCCGTTGTCATAGCACCAATCAATTGTTTTTTTTTTTTTCAATTCTGCTTGCATAATACTCGTCGTTGTATCAATAGATTTATGTTGAACCACTATTGTTGTGTCGCCTTGTGGAACTTGACACTCGTGGAACTCCATAGCTGATTGCCTAATCAATGTTGTCTGTTCCTAGTTCAAGCTCCAGCTGAAGTAATCTCTTAACCAGTACGCCAACATCACTCTGTCATGAAAAATTGTTGTGTAGTTAAGTGTATCGAATGCCTTACTATTGTGCATGAGAAGTACCAGAACGTGATGATTTTGATTTAGACTTTCGTTTACTGTATTTGCTAACTCTGACAATATCGAGTGAGGTCATCCTTTTTGTTTTTTTTTCTTTTTTGAACCCGCATTGCTTTTCATATATAATACTATGTTCACCGATATAGCCCAGCAGTCGCCTAGTTACTACTTCTTCTAAGCACTTGTTGGCCCATAATTCACTTTCTATACCGCCTTTGTTGATAGGCTTTATCTTCAATATTTCTGGGATTGGCGTATGCTCAAATTTACAATTTTTTGCTATCTAGAGCCCAAATAAGAAAGCATGATTTTTCAGATCGATCACAACCTACCTACATATGTACATACAATATAGGGAACCGCTATAGACCAAAAAGACGCCGGTAAAAGCAACCTCTAAGGCGCACTTTCCTCACACCATACCATACCGTATCCCGTAAAGAAAGTATTCACAATCTGAAGGCATATTTTGAATGGTTTGGTTTAACCTCGTTTTGTTGGCTCATAGCACTCCATGAATTGTTTTAATTGTAAATATAATGCACAGAACACTGAGCCCATTTCAAGCTTATCACATTTCTGTTTTTCTTTTTCATAGTTTCGAAATGTAATTCTAAATTTTTATGAAGCAAGTACATAGTAATAATGAAAATAAACCAACCAATCATAATAAAAATGCTTCATTACGACCCCTCTTAATAGCCCACATAAGGCGTCACTGCTGAAATAAGGTCTCCTATTTTTAGATTATGCGTAAAAAAAATTCATATTGCTCGAGTTAAGGTTATTTTACCAAATAAAGCAAAGAAAGTAAAATATTATTCGCTTAAAAAGACATACAAAACTTTATACTTGTGTACCCTTGTAATTCACGCCTACTCTGTAGTCCTTTATCTTATCATACACATGGCTTGCATTTTAGAAACACGTTTTTGAATTGAATTCCGGTCAATGAGCTTCTATTTCCTTCCTTTCTAGTAGCTCCAAGGCATACCAAGAAATAGATACCGAAATAGATACCGATAAAGGGATGCAGTTTAAAAACAAATAATTTCATACTGTTCCTGTAGATTTTTTTTTTAATACGAAACTAGAAAAAAATTTCCAAATTGTGTGCAATCTTTAAGTTATACATTAGTTGAATAAATAGATAATATCCTTCAATGTAACCATTTTCAATATTTGCACTTCCTGATTAATTGATCAACAAAGATATCATAATCATACTCTCCGTATAAGTTCGCGTCACGGGATTAGGACTGAGAATACACAATGTTAAAATAATATGGCCGCAATCACAACATTCTCATTTTTAGTATCAATACCTCAAACGTTTGGTTATACTCCTCCTTAGAAATCATAGTGTGTGCAATCAATTTACCCGGCCACTCTAGTATATTCCATCCCCTACCTTCGGGGTGTGGGCGTGTGCTTTGAAAACCACTTTACATGGAAAACTCAAAACAATTGAAAACTTTCCAGATCAAAGTGTAACATTTCTAATTTGCTTTTGAAGCATGCTTTTTGCTCATTTTGTTATGTTTAAAGTGGTCACCTAGCTTTTCAATCTACTCTTATTTAATATTCCCTCCCACCCCGGTGTCTTTTGCGGCCTGCGGGTGTGTGTATTTGCATCTTACCCCAACCGTGACTGCTTTTTTTTGCTATAATCAAAACACTTAGTTCCGATTTGACACAGGAGTATTTTAAGTGAAAGTTGTCTGCATCGTCGTCAAGATACTTGTATCAAAGGAACTGCGCAGGAATGTAATCGAAAAAGGAAGTAAATGCTTTTAGTCCTCTGGCTCCAGTACAGTGGGGTCAAAAATTGAAAATTGCTTTTTTGCTGAAAGAGGTAAACTCATATTTGAAATATTATTTTCTAAAAACCGGGATTGATTGCAGGTAATCGTGTTTGTTTTCACTTTCATCATTAAAATCTGATTATATAAGGCGATTGAGCAACAAAAATAAAAGGCAGCTGGGAGACAAAGTGCATAATGAACGTATCAGAGTCCCGAAAGAAAATAAAAACCAAAGGCGATGCAGATAGGCACAATAAACAAGGATTTGAAGATTGATAACCTTAGAAACGAAATAATTCAGAAAAGACGATGCTGGGTACTCACCACAAGAAGAGTCTACCGCCATTGATGGGTATCTAAGGCTAGAGAATCAATAAACTACTATTGTCCTCACTGGATGCAGTTGAATACCTAGGGATTTAAACTCATACTGCAGAAATGGACGAGTTTGATAGGGATGCCAAAGCTGGACATTCCTGTATATAGTTCGTCTATATAAATGCTGTCATACGGGGCCTTATTTGATCGATGGTGGTCTTTTTTGGACAGATCAGGTTGTTGACGAACGGATTTAGGCGTTCACATAACACGGCAGAAAAAAATTTATATGCGACTGTTAAGAAGACTAATTGCTCTATAATTGGTGCACTTAAGACGATCTCTCGGGCAAACAATGCTAGGTTCCATTCATCGGGCATACTTTTATCTGACCATATTTTACAGATGAGTTGATGCATGTTCCTAAAAAAGCTATCGTCTGCCGCTTTGAACATCTTGAGAGCTGGCCCGCCAGCTCCAGGACCTTTTCTATAACCAATTCGAAAACATTGCAATCATTTAATGGTGCCCAGATAAAAAGGAGGAGGTTCAAGTGTTTTGAGTTGAATAAAGAGAAATTCAAAACCATTGGTCTTATTGGTACACTCTTTACATTCCTTAGCTTAAAGTGCGAAGAAACCACAAGCTGGTCTTAAAGAATATTAAAATAAAGTTGTATCGCTTTTATCGGTGGCACCACTGTGCGTACTCTTTAGCATATCAGAAAGGTTTAGTTCCAAAGGATAATGTTCATTCAAAGTTTCTTGCTTCAGTAGCTCGTAGTCGATGGGGTCGAAAGGAAGTGTATGGATCTCCTGCATAGTCATGTATAAAGTGTGAAAGCGGCATGTGAAATATCATTTGTTATTAAGTGCATTATTCGAAGCAATATTAAATAATGTTATTATTTGTGTTTAAATTAGGCAAATCCTATAGTGAAATTTAGAGTTTTTTTGTTGTTTCATTCATAAAAGGATAAAAATTCCTAAGTGCGCGAATTATAAGAAATTAACTTTAATCTACATCTTAAGTGGTTGGAAATCCCATTGGATTTGTTAAGGTTGGTTTTGGCTATCAATTATCCTGTACATTGTCCTGATTTTTTCTTTATTGTACTCGTATACCATGCCCATGTAGCCAAGGACACCTGTAATCACGTCACCCCTTTTCATGGTGGCGCTCGCTTTTTTTTTTGTTGCTCATTCCTTAATAATATTGTGCGAGAGTTATAACAATAAAGCAAAAAAAAAAGTGTTTGCGTGCACGTTGCTGTGCGTTTTTTATGCTTTTTCTGAAAATAATCGATAAAATTAAACTAATGGCCACAGTGTTGTGTGCAAATTAGAATCCGTTACAGTGATGTTGGTCTCTTTATTGTTATTATTTTCCACGAACAGAACTCGTGCGGATGTTTCTATTTTTGGATCGTTAGTATTGCCAGGTGCCTGTGTAGAAATAATATTTGGTTTGGTGGTGCACAATCAGCTTGCACGGCTCAGGTTTCGTTTGTATTTTGGTTATTCATGGTGAAATTGATTGGTCGGAAATTTGAATTTTGATTGGCAGGGTAAATAGATTGTGTGAGGAAAATTACAGGGTGGATA
Source organism: Blera fallax (assembly GCA_946965025.1). Classification (NCBI taxonomy): domain Eukaryota; kingdom Metazoa; phylum Arthropoda; class Insecta; order Diptera; family Syrphidae; genus Blera; species Blera fallax. Next base: position 20,819,568 of record OX337248.1, on the reverse strand, counting down.
ATGAACACGTTCGGCAGGTCAATCGATTGTGTGTTGTCGTTCCTTTGATATTAATTGCTTGCTTACATGATTTACGAGAAAACTCGACAGTTACATATGTATGTACCTATGAAATTATAAATTTTGCTGTTATTTTGGATTGTAATGATGAGTGTGAGGTGTTCATAAGCCAGCAGGGGTCTGCTTGTGTTCCGTTAATGAAAGAGTTTAGGTGTAAGGAATATCAATCTTTGGGATGTGGTAGGGTGTTTCGATATCGTGCTGTATTTGGATCAAAGAAAGCAAAATTTGTCACGGTATTTAATTTTTTTTATATATTTTATTTATAGATACTTACATCTTACACAGGCCATCCATCGAAATCAGCTGCAATCAGCTAATCGTGATGCCCTAACCTCGTAGATTTTATAGGTCTTAATATTCATGTGTAGGTACTCATATGTATGTAGTATACATATATATGTACATGCATGACACTAGATAAACAGCTCAGAACATTTTAATTCTATAATTTTGGCATTATGCATATTTCTAGGATAATTTTATGCAAGATTTTACCTGAAAATTAACGTACAGTGCTCTAAGATAAAGTTTTAGCTTGAAATAGGATGGGTACCGCAATTTTTGGTCCGAACTTAAAATCTGTTGTTCCATTGGGTTTAATACTAAATGGCGGGCCATCTTTTGCTTTCGTTTTCAGATTCTAATTAAAACTACACCGTTCATAATTGTTCAATCATTGGTTCCTAATTAAAGAGAGTACACCTTCGGAGCATTAATGTAAAATAATGTCATTCAAATGGCTGTCGTCGGTGACTTTTCACTTGCCCATCCTGTCAACCCAATTTCGCAGTATGTTGTGATTATATTTTCCGAATGCCTCGATAGATGTTTTCCTTAAGTGCGTCAATTGTTTGTGGATCATTGGAGTAACAACGCGTCTTAAAAGTTCCCCGTCGCAACTATCCATCACGTTGGCCAAGGAAAATCTCCAGAATGGCTTATAATACGTTTACGGTTACGAACTTAGTGCGCAAGAGACGTTGTTCCATTCTTCTAGAATCCAATCTTATCCAAGTCTAATCGTCTAAATGTGGCTTCTTGTCTCTGTAGCATACGCCGTTCGCCGCTACTTTGTTGCCAACTTAATTTTTAAAAAAAGTAGGGACCAAAACTTAAAAACTCACATTAAGCGGTCACTCTTTGAAGATGTACTGGCTTCTCTACGACTAAGTGTAGATTTTCAGTATAACAATTCCTACAGTTTTACTTGTTCATATAGCTTCCGATTTTCGTTACATCAGCCACTAAAAGGGCTTTATTTTAGCCAAGAAATTTTATTTCAAATTTCAACGTTACTGCAGCAGAGTACTGGAAATAGTTTTTCAATATTTTGCAGTGTTGTTCAGGCGTAATATGATTCATTTCTTACCACGGAGGCTTGATTTGTTAATTTTTCAAGTGTGTTTTTATTGCCAGTGTCGTAATAACATGTACTTAAAAAAGACATATTGCAAATGTTTATGCTTTTCAGCTTTGCGCCAGAGAATGCATTAGAAGAAACCTCCGAAGATAACATATAAATATTTCATCGGACAGCCAAGAAGCTCTAAAAGCTCTTAAATCCTTTTACCTGGTGGCTAAACTAGTTTGGAATCATCTACAGGCTCTCTTGAACACAATAAACTTACGCTCACCTGGGTCCCTCCTCACTAGGGCATTACTGGCAACGAGACTGCTGAAAAACTAGGCAGATTTGCTTTTCCATACAGTCTAATGGGTCCAAAACACTTTTGTGGCTTGGAAAAAAGATTCTAACATTATTGGAAAAAAGATTCTAACAATAAACAAATGCAATGCAAAGATCTTAACTGAATTCCTCATTAGTCACCGCTGAAATACTGTTATAGAACTGACATCTGATGGTGGCAGACTATGACTTAAGGTTACCAAAATTGAGGAACATATTTTACGCGAATATCTCACCTTTGTTTGTAGAAGATTAAAACACTTTTATAAGGGGTCCACGACTTCGCCTGACAGTATCTCCTTCTCAGCTTAAAGGATGAAAAAAATGTTAACCTTCCTTCGAGGACTTGATTAAAGCTGCAATGTAAATTTATGCAAAACAGCTCCCAAGTGAATACCACGAAATACTTCTTTCGGTCGATGTGGTCTGTTGGGTATTTTCTGGCCTCATATATACTTTAAATTGTCGTAGAATTATGCAAAAGATATTAATCTGAGGTATACTTGTACCATGCATCTGTATGTTTATAAAGCGTGTGTTATGAAAAGATCACGGAACCGTATTCCGCGTGCGTTCGTTCGTCCGTCTCTCCGCTCGTCTGTTGTCTGATACCACCTTCTAGGTAAATAGCTCTTATTTTTCTTAGAAGTCTGAGCTGCCACAAAATCTTAAAGTAGTTGAACACGTCAATTCACAAAATCAGTGGTTCCTCGAAGATTCTCTGCGCTTCAAATCAGACAATTTTGCTGGCCACCCCGATTCTGCTGTCCACATCAAGTTTGGTGGAAGGAAGGAAGCTCCGATTTGCTATGGGCATACAAACAAAACCTACATAAAATGAAGAATATGTAGTATATCTGTGGAAATAAGGCAGAAAAGTTTATGTCTGAAAAAACAATTTGAGAAACCACGGTTTTTGTCTAAAGTGACGGGTTTAAATCACTTTCATCTTTTTTTCAGTCATAGGGTTATGTTTGCAAAAAGAAATATTTGAGAAAAAACTTAGAAATATATGTATTACATTAATGTAAAAAAAAATTGTATACTTGAATATGTGCACATTAATGCAAGAAAAAAAAAAGTTTTTAAATGCTTTTAAACAAATTAATTTATCCCTACAATGTGTCTTAAGTTGTTTATCATGTCAAAAATAACTAAAACAGATTTCCTAACACAAGTTAAAGGTATTTTATGTTCATTTAAGTATCAGTAAAATTAAAACTACATTTTCACAAAATGTCTTAAGTAGACATAGTTTTTTTTGTGTAACTTAAGTGGTTTTATTAAAAGCTTCTGTATGTAGTTTTGACATAAGCATTTTTTTTAAGCCGGTATAACGACGAAATTATCAAACCGTTACTAAACGAAAAACACACATCCAGACTCAAAATTTACCCTGTGGATATAGTATCTCAATTTCAATTTAAGTCGACATAAGCTTTTCTGTATTATTGCCGCAGATATGTACGTGTGTTTCTTTTTTCATAACAAACTTATTGGTCGCATTCCTACCCACAATTAATTTAATTAAACAATTTTTTTTTTTTTTATTTTCAGATGGAAACACTTTATTCACATCACCTACACACATTTGTTCCTCCAATAAATTCTTCCAGTGTGACATTTGGTGCCCAATGGGGATCTCAGGGAAGTGTTATTGCTCTTGGTGTTGTTCTCGGAAGTTCTATTAGCCTAGTTGGACTCGCATTTGCATTCATTACTTACAGGTTAGTAGTCAGGGCAGTATTATTTGCTTACTTACATACATATTTCCCCTCATATTAATTTGTATAACCTTGAATCACTATAATATGCTTAAATGTTTGCATTATATTGTATGTATCAGGTAACCTGTATCTTCATAGATATTTCTACTTCGACCGATGCGACGCACGTCTACAGTCCCACCTTTAAGCTTATTTATCTTGGTTGAAATGCATACGTACGGTGAAAATAATTATTGCTCATAAGATCTTATGGTATCTTTATGTGTCTTCTTGAGATCAAAGTCTCAATTTATTCAACAATTAGTGGTGGGAGTATAAAGCATGCTTAGCTGGATTTAAGAGCTTATTTTTAGAGGCACTTATAATCATTGTGCATACCTACGTACGTTATGCATATGAGTGTATCAAAAAATAAATACTTAGTCATTCGTACATTAAGAGTAGTTCAAGTCAGAATTTGTTTTCTTGCAGCAAAATAGAACAAAGTTGGTCATTTCGCTTTCACTGATTTGGTCTCGTTTTTTTTTGCCTTTCAAAAGGAAACTGAATTCGAATGCCAAAAAAAAATAAATGTATCTGCAGACCACTACAGATACCAATAAATTCAAATTCACCACATTGGCATGGATTTCGTAAAACGAGTAGTACAGTAAAATTTATTAACATACATACATAGGTACTTGTGGTGCCATAAAGGATATGATTTATGTGCATACTCGTGTATGTTTTTTTTCTCATTTAATTTTTCTTGTAAGTATTCCATTTTAAATTGTTTAGAGCAAACTACAACTGGAGATATGTATATCCCGACCACCTGGAAACAGATAAAAAGCCAGGAAATAGCCCTAGTGAGCTCGATAAATCATATAGAAGGAGTACTCTGTTCCAAGGAAATAGCCTTACGTGCCTTCCTAGACAACGAGAATACTTTCGATAATGCTAGCTACGGCTCGATAGCAAGAGCAATCAGTGCGTGGCAAAGGTATCGACGATTCCATAAAACAATGCATAGTAGCCATACTAGGTCGAGTCACAACTTCCTCCTCTTGAGGATTGCCGATGTCCGTAACTGCAGTTAAAGGCTCTCCCCAAGAAGGTGTCGTCTCTCCCCTCCTATGGTCACTAGCCAGCTATAATCTTCTAGTTAATCTACAGAGATTAGGCTACATCACAATTGGTTATTATTTGGCGATTTTTATCAGTGGTAAGCACAATACGACCTGACAATAGGTGCGGGGTTGTTTACCACACGGTTTAGAATAGTGCAATAAGAAAGGACTGTCCATCAATTCTTGTACCTTTTACGAAAAGGAGACAGCTCAACCTCGAACCCATCACGATAAAAGGCATAACATTAATCTAATTCAGCGTCATCCTGGACAAACGACTTTATTTCACACACTCATACCGAGTGTTCCCCCAGAGCCTTGCGAGCCAGTAGGCGCCTATACGACAGAACTTGGGGTCTCAGTTCCAAACTGATATACTAGCTGTATAAAATGATTTTGAAACCCATTATCAAATACGCGGCCATTGTCTGGTGGCCGAAAATTCTGGAAACTAAATTACAGAAGCTCCAGAGAAACTGTTATCGAGCTGTCGCCACAACAAATTTTCATTAGGAAGACGGCTGCTAGACGTGCTAACAAACTGAAGGTGGAATACAACTACACATCAGGCGATCTTGTGGGATACCTGAAAATACTTGATTCAATTGCTAGAAGAGACATGTTGTGCACTATTATCGACAGGGAATGTTGTTTCGAAAGGTTATATAGTACTAGTTCCCAGAAGTCTGTTCTGATTCACCGAGGGATCGAAGATGGAATCTGGTGTTGAAGTTGGCGTCTTTGGATCCAATACATAAATATCGATACCTATGGATTGTGTTCCAAGCTGAAATCCACGCCATTGAAATCTGTTTGAGGTTAAACCTTAAAATGTGTATTAAGAGCGCCAGAATACAGGTCTTTTTAGATAGTCAAGCAGCGCTTAAAGCACTATCCACCCACTCAATGGACTCCAAGTCAGTTAAATATTGTTACGATGCATTACAATATCTGTCAGTTAGTTAAATATTGTTACGATGCATTACAATATCTGTCAGTTGGTTAAATATTGTTACGATGCATTACAATATCTGGCCAGACATAACAGTGAAAAACTTGGTTAGTTCCCTGGGCACCAGGCACAGGCATGAACTTGCAATTGAATTTGCAGATGAACTATCTAGAGGTGGCTTAGGATTTGCGTTCATTGGACCATAAACTTACTGTGGCGCCAACTGGACTGCCGCCACAGCGCTGATTAATGACTGGCAACACAAACTTCGCCAGCCCACTGAGAAAGTTTCCTGGGACTTAGACAACCCAAGTGATGGATGAAGCCGTATTTCCGCAAAGAAATTCTTAGCCCAGGTAAGGAAAGCATTAGAAAGCTGGTGAGCTTTCTCAAAGGCCACTGCGATCTTAGGTACCACCTTGACAAAATGAATTTGTGTCTTGGGACGGAATGTCGATTCTGTTTGGAGGAGAAAGACTCATACAAGCACATTCTCCGTGAATGCCAGGCACTACATTGGTGAAAGAAACGTGTCTTCTACAGAGACAAAATGGAATCTAAAAAGCCTAAATAATTTAAAAGAATAAACTGCAACAACGATGTCTTGAAATCTATTTTACTTATTCTTATAAAGTTCAAATATGGGTTTCCTTAAAATATTCACTTTTGAAGTTCCTAACAACTTGGTATTACTAGAATCTTACTTACTTACATATGTGGCGCTACATTTCGGGGTGCACCTACAGTCTCAACCAACAACTCCACCCAGTTAGCCCGGTCCTAGCTAACTGCTTCTGGTTGAACACTGCAAGTCTACTTGCACGCCCCATCTTAGGCGAGGTCATTCTCTACTGCGCTGTCCACCCGGCACCCGGGTTGGATTCGAACAGTTTCGAACCATTAGTGTACCAATTGATCCGCCGTTTCAACTGAGAGAGCTGGCGATTTTCCCTGTGAGTACGAATACAGATACTAATTTTAAGGAATGATTTAAATTTATTTTCTTGGGCATGAAGTCAGGAACACAAGCGAGACTCTGTATCATTCGAATGGTAATTTTAGCAGAGACTTGCTCAATTTTTCCACCATATTAATGAGGCATAGGTGATTTGTTAGTGCATTAAACGATTCAATTCGTACACAATGTACTATTTTAAAGCCCGTTAGTAGCTGGTCCAAATAGCACGCACTTTACAAAAATAATTCGATAAAACTGATATCAAAACTTTCAGAAGCTCAAAATTTGTCGGTTATAAGTGCAAGCAAAATGCTGAGTGAACATAAAGTTTGCGATCTTTAGATACGAGACAAGGGCAATGAGATGAAATTCAGCACTCAATCACTAAGTCACGCCAACCGCAGAGAGTACGCACATTAAAAGAAGAAAATTCACCTAGGGGTGAAACGAAGTCAAAAAAACTTAAAACCAAATTATGCTTCAAAATCTATGGGACAGTTTATTTAAATTAATGGGAAGTCTATTTACTTCATCCATTAAGATACAATTGTTTTTGGTTACATTAGTTTTCAGTTCGCTAGCCACTGCATGATGTAGGTCCGCTTTGTTGTCAACTTTACTGGGCACTCTCTGATGCTGGAGGTGGAGGTGGTGGTGGAGGGGGTGCACTCTGCTCACTTCCTTGTGGTGGAGGTCCCTGTGGTGTAGGTCCCTGTGGCGGAGATCCCTGTGGTGGAGGTCCGTTTGGTGGTGGAGGTAGACTTTGTTGTCCTCCCTGAGCTGGTGCCGCGGAGCCCGAAGCGGGCTTGGCAATTACTATTGTTGCGTATAGCGCAAAGACGGCACAAATTACTAAAACAATCTTCATATTGAATAGGCTGGAGTGGGACCTAAAGGTGAATCTGAACTTGTTTCAGATCTGTGAAGAAATTGTGATCAACCGCTACTTTTATACGATTCTGGGAGCACCGTTTCAAATGGAGATCAAACAATAAAACAACTGCTGCCGAAATTATAACAATTGAGTCTGACTGTCATATGATTCAGTTGTTTGATTTGCACAGTTCTATATTTAGCTCCTGTTAAGTTTAAATCAATAATAGCAATCCAGAGCCGTAGAACACTACGCGTAATTATATCGTCATAAAAATTCTTTGATGTACTAATTACGACAGAGATGAATTGTTGCTATGTGTTCAGAGAAATGTTGACATTTTTGACGCCTTAAACCGAATTTAAAATTTAATATGAGTGCTTTGATTTAGAACAGTGATTAAACTTTCCAGTCAGGACTCCATATCCATTCTACCTTCGCCCTTGATGGGGTAGGGCAATTTATTAGAGCAATTAAGTGCACGGCATCAAGGGCCACTCTGGAACAAATAATCAACCAATGTACCCATGTAGGTAGGGTACTAAATAAAGGCCGTGATCATATTCAGCGTGTTTCTTAGATCGTAGTAGTATCGGCTTTATTAAGCTTGAGGATGCTTTCTTGTTCCTGCTAGCATCCGATATGTGCAAGGTGCATATTCATGAATCGTAGTCCGTGGACGTTCCGAATCGTTATCCTTAATGAGTTTGTATTCAATGCAAAGGTTATCTAGCCTGGAGGACTAGTTCCTTGGTTAATCTCCTAGAACAAGGGGCTGGATAAACTGCTGTCAGTTGCCAACTATGCCCGTTAACCCATTAAGGGTTCATCCGACACGGTCACTACACATTCGGTATTCACCGCTTGGAGGTCAGTGTAGGAGATGATAGGTGCTTGTGTCTTCTTGAATGCACGTATCGTTTGAAAGGATACGTACTAGGCAGATTGCATTCTCCTAATGCATGCAAGAACTTACGAGTATACAAACAAATTTATTATTTTTTATTTTTTCTTGTAAATTAAGTTAACATGCGTCGATTAGATCTCGCTTAGAACAATGCGCCAAATTGTCCACTTTTATCTAAAGCATTTTGGAGTTTTTCAGTTGCTGGCTCGATTGAACTTTCCGTTCCCAATCATCCGTGAACGTAGCTAAAACGGCGCCTGTCTCGAATGTACAGTAAGAATAAGTTAGAGCCCAGGACATATCCTTGCGGAACTCCAGCGGCGATTTCCTTAAACTCGAATTATTTGGTTCCATGTTTAACACGAAAAAGTCTGCTTTTAAGGTAGGAATCTAAGATCAAAGGAGTATTTTTCTACGCGGCGCCCTGAGTGGAATCAGTAAATTTGCTGTGTTCATCTTCTATTCAAATGATGGTTTAAGCATTTTCTTCGCAATTATTTTTAAATCCGTCTGTTTGTTTTGTTGCTATTTTCATTATTCGATCACCTATTGTCAAAATTACTGGCGAGTAGTCTCAGGGGAGGTCAAAGCTTTTCTCAACCTTCGCAAAATTTGTAGATACATTTGCTACGAAGCAGTCTATTAGGTCAGGTGTCTTTTCTGCGTCGGAGGGCGAATATGTCGGTTTCCCCATCGAAAAAAAATCAACTCCGATTTGCAAGCTAGCTTCGTAGGAAAGTCTATTTGACCCTGAACCCCAAAAGGTTTGTGAGTGAAAGTGCGAGTGAGTCAAAGAGACTTACAAAGCCATTACTTTTAAGCACGTATCGCGGAGGACAATAAATGGATGCGATGTTGAAATACGACTGCTTATTCTTAACTCGAACTGAAGTGTGGTAAACGTTTTTCTTTTTCAAGATTCTATTGTCAAATGGGCTTCAGAGATCAAGCAAATGTCAGTGTTGTCATTCCGCAAGAATATTTCTGTTGTAGTTCCGCGATTTTTCGTAGAAGGCCGTTTTAAGTAACTGAGCGTTTTATTTTCGCGAGGTTTTAACTCAAGCTTGCTTATTATATCGAATATGACGATATTTATCTAACATGGTTTAATAGAAAATATCCAATGGACGCCATGGACTAGTGGTTAGCGCTTTGCACTACTGAGGGGATGGTTCCAAGTTCGAATCTCAGAAAATGTCAAAAAAGTTTTTTCATAATCTCTTCTCTCACGAATGTCTCGACAAACATCCGAGAGTATCTAATAATTGTCACGAGGAAACTTTTCAATACGCCTTTCGCATATATGGCTTTAAAAGCCCAAAACGAATGGCTGCGAAGAATTCTCTGGGCCACATACGGTCTGTTGCGCCCAATATTTATATTCTATGGAATTTTTTTTACTCGTTGTTCTATTTTTAGATCCCATTTAAGTTTGGAATCAAGATTCTAGATACCTAGTTCAGGGCGATGAGAAGAGTGGTTGACCATTCAATAGAGGAAGTGTGAAGAGAGGTATTTTGGTTTTGGTGGTAAATAACATCAGTTCAGTTTTGGTCGAGTTGAAACCAAGACCACAGCTTTGGCTTAGGTGCTTACCTTACTCATTATATATTGTGTTGTATGGTTAGACGATTTCTTCAAAAGTTTTATCTTCACAATTATTGTCTTCTGATCTCCCGATATTTTTTTATATTTAAGCAGCTTTAAGTGAAAAATAATTGACCTTTATTGGTGAGCGCCCGCAGTTAAAGGAAGTAATTTCTTGAAAAAATAAATTTAATTCGTGAATACTTTCGGGTCATACTTTTAAGGATACTCATTTCATTTCACTGCAGTATAATGCTCGGACAGATAAAAAAAAATGGTTGGCGATATAGCAACATACCTCACCTATTTAGGAACATGAACGTACTTCGCTCAATAATAAAATTGAAGTCTTGCCACTCTCGTCATTCTAGAAACCATAGAGGACATTAACATTAACATTCATGACTTGCATTGAAATATTTGTCCATGATCAGGAAGATTTACAATTGACTGAAGCAAGAAGAACCTCAACATTGGTCATCTTTTAAGCATGCATCGCGGAGGACAATAAAAGGACGCGATGTTGAAATACGACTGCTTATTCTTAACTTGAACTGAACGCGTTTGCAGCATTGTATCCATTTTAGTCGTTGTAATCATGGGGCTCTCAATGCAGTCTTTAATGAGGATCCGCCTCTAGCTCTTCCGGAAGGGTGGTATGCGTGATGTGTACGACATCTTCTCTATTTTTCAAGATTCTATTGTCAAATGGGTTTCAGATATCAAGCTAATGTCAATGATATCATTCCGCAAGAATATTTCTGTTGTAGTTCCGCGATTTTTGTAGAAATTTTAAGCAACTGATTGATATGCATATGAGCCTTTTATTTTTGCGAGGTTTTAACTCATGCTTGCCCATTGCATCAATTATGACAATATTTATGTAACGTGTTCCATCTCTCGTGAATGTCTGACTGTCATAAAGAAAGCTTCTCAATTTGCCTTTTCGATATGGTTTTAAACTGTTGCTCCCTTCCATTTCGACATGGCAAAAAAAAGTATTTAAGGTAGAATAAGTTTTTCTGTATCTCAGTTCTAAGTTTGTCGTGTAAGGGTAAACTCTGCCCAATTTTAAATAAATAAAGTTTTTTTTTTAAATTAAAGCAATCTATAATTATTTAATTTATATATTTTTTTTTTCGTATCCTATGAGTACCCCAAAGTGTGAGGTTGGACCTATTACAATGAAAATAAATATGTTCCCTAGAAAAGGGATAGGAAAACCGGTTTAATCCACTCGGCACACATTAAACAGTCTACAAAAAAAGAGAAAACAACTTCAAAGTTTGTTATTTAGGTACCATCAAGGTACGTACTGTGTACTTGTACTATGTACTCCTTAAGGAATATCTGAACTGGAATATAAAACAACGTAAAATCACATCTAGCGGGGGGTAAGCACTCATTTTTGCTTGACTGATTTCATTTCTTTCTTACGATGTGTGCAACACATATATATGTACATGTGTAGTACGAGTCTTTTCTGTTTTGGCAATGCTCATTCTAGCATGAAAAAAAGGCGAAACAACACCTATGTAAGATATTATTAAAAAAATACACAAACTTCAAAGGACACAAAGCGAAATTAATTCCTCACCTGAAAAATCAAAGAAGTCACCAACTCAAGCAATATTCACCACAACCACTTAGCCCCCTATCCCCACCACTCGACTTCGGTCAGCCAACAATTTGTATCATTTCTTTTCGTGTTGAGACCTTTGTGTTTGATATTGGCATTCACAACAACGCCATTTCGAAACACATACTCGAAATGTATATGTATGCGCGGGCATTTATGGTATATGTACGTGTGTCCTTTCAAGTTTTCCTCTTACCAACCCTCTTACACCTGTTCATATCCATCTGAGTAAACTCAATGTTAATTAATGGTCGCTTTGTAACCGTATATTTCAGCAACAACTGTATCCATGTAGTGTGAATTTTCCCATTAAAAATACCCAATTTAAAGTTTATTTTCAGATTTACGTTCGCTTGCTGGAACGGCCCTCCTTAGCCTTTTGGCGTCCTTATTTATGGCACAACTTTTGTTTGTTATCGGAGTGGGTGGAATACAGGTATGTAAACACATAATTAACTGTATATTTATTGTGATTAGAACTAGATAACTTTGCATACATACGAGTATATGTAATGAACCTGTAAGAAGCACCCTTGGTTAGATAAAATCATATTTGGGTTCCATTCAAGGAAATTTTTCTTAATTTATCAATGTCAACTCGGTATCACTTGGGTTATCAAAGTAGTATGACGTGTAATAAATGGTTTCCCGATTGACACATAATGGGAGAGAGATACAAACATAGACGCGTACGCCCATAATAAAAACATGTATGTATGTACGTACAAAAGTTTACGCAGGATAATCCTTTTCAATTGAAGGGAAGTAAGGAGATTAAAGACGACATTTGTATTTCGTATCCTTCTTTAGAATTTCCATGAAAGGCAGAGACAAATTTAATAAGCTTAAGGTACATTGCTATTTATCGCTATTATCCTTCATTGAATTTAACAAGGAAATGATATTTCTGAAATCTCCGGTCTAAGATATCCTATTTGCAATTTTATTAGGGGGTTTGTCATAAGCCCAAGGGACTGGATTAGAAATAAAAAAACATTTCAGTTTCTTTGAAAATTATATACCTCCCCAGATTGCTCAAGGTCGTTTGGGCCCTAAAAAATTTTGACAAACGTGCTTATTATACTATCACAACCTACGAATAGTATAAAAATATGTTTTAAGTGCTTTTTAAAGTTATTTTTAGCTAAAAATCAATGTGCCAGGTCCGTGTGTCCCTAGAAGAGGAACTTTCTCGAAATTAATTTCCTCTTCTACGAATATATGTACACACATATGTATGTACGTATCGCATCTCTTAAAACGGAAGATCTGGGTGGCAAATGGAAGTGATTATTGGCAGCCATATTCGTAACTCAGTGTTTGTTTTATGTCCTCTTGGGAGTCTCAGGTAACTTCATGAAGAAACTTTAGGCCATCTGTTGGTTTCCTTTTGAAGTGTGTCGTTGTCGTTTTCTTTTAATAACAGTGGAAAATATTTAAAATTACTTAGTGAGTACTGTGCTGCAGGAACTGTGCGAAATTTGAAAATAATTTTTGGCCGTTTCAGCGGCTGGTGAAAGAAAATTCATAATGTAAGTAAACTGGCATGCTTGCCGATAACAAAACGAAAGGGGCATACAAACATACAAGCATATTCAATTGTTGAATTGAATACGAAACGAAAGTATGCGTGAAAAACCAAAAACTTCAACTCGTCGCAGGGCCCAACAATTTAAATATAAATCGCACTTCTCTGAAGAGGACATTGAATGAAGATCTCGAATTTATTACTTACAAGGTCCAAATCCCTCAAGATTTTTAATTCGAAATTACAAGCTGCTTTGTTATCGCTTGTGAATTGGAAAATACCGTCGACTTTCATCTTTTCGAACGAAGCTCATTTTCATCTCGAAGGCTAAGCCAATAAACAAAACTGGAGGATTTGGTGTTTTATAAATCCATACATAGTCGAAGAAAAGCCAACACATCCTTAAAAAGTTAAGAGTATTTGTTGTGACACTTACCCCCGTCGCAGATAGCCTTTTCGATACCAGTAGCTTTTCCATCGGATACCTTTCTTCAGCGAGCCCAACTAGACAGCATATGAAGCGGAGGTCTTTACTCGACGTAATGCTCTTTTTTGTTCGTGATCGAAGGAGCATAGCGGAAACCTGTCTGTTCAATATCAATAGTTGAATCTAAATGCTCTTTAATCCTGTCTTATAATATTCTAGATATTAATTTGGCTACGGCGCGGCCGGAAGATCGCGTATATGTACCTTTCCAGTTCCTACATTCCAGGAGGTCATCCTGGAATCTTGATTAACATCCGTTTTTTTCTAATCCTGCGAGAAATGCTAACTCTCAAATGTTTTCCGCATGAGTTCTGTCGATGTATTTGGCGCCGCTTAAAATAGTTCTGCAGGTATGCCATCACTGTCAAGAGCTATTTTTCTTGAGGAATTTGATGCTGAAAAGTTTGGTAAATGGTTTAGAACTGTAGCAAAATGAGACAATCATAAGATACTTGGCACCATAGTGGGCCCATTTCCCAACAGAATTTAAATAAATTATTATTTTGGGTCAAAGACCCAGCCTCTCAACCTATGAAAGAAGTAACTTTCAGGGTGTTTTTAGTCTGCTCAGGGCAATATCCTGGGATGCATAGAGCAGATGCGTTATGTCTTCTGAGACGTGTAAGTTACTGCAGTACCTGCATATATTCGTATTCGCTTAACGTAATCTCACTGCACGCTTCCTCAAAATGTAATGACCAAAAAGCATTCCTATTGCTACGAGTATTCTTAATCTCGATCTCCTTAGTTTTAAAATTTCTCAGGATTTTTTTTTCGATCTAACACTGGTCACAGGGGCTTCAACACCCTATGCCCTTCTAAGTTATACCATTTTTGGTCAACGAAGAATTCTCTCGAGAAGAACTCTCCTAGCCACACACGTTGGTGGTTTTATGCCTCCAGTTATGTCACTATGTGGGAGCTCAACTCTTTTTTGGCCAGAACGTCGCCACTTTCGTTACCCTCTATATCGCAGTGTTCAGATACCCAATATAATCTGATACGGTTCTGTGTACACAATGCCCTAAGCATTGTGTGGAGATTTCTGACTAGTTCAGATTTTCCACGTAGGACCCTAGCGCCTTAAGTACATTTTTATTGGATGTTAATCCCATCTCCAGTATATCCGCGGCTTGAAGCATAGCTAGCACCTCTGCTTTAAGTATACTGCGTGTGTCCGGAAGTCTTAGGGTCACCTGAAGGTTTACATCCCTTAACATTCTTAGGCCTTCGAGGCAAATGCATTTATGTGCTAACGTTTGTCACGTTTCACACTAGGCTGGAATTACTTTTTCTCCACGCGATATTGGACTTCGATATCGGGTCTCTGTATTTTTGAAGTACCTGCAATCCTAGCCTATGTACATATGTACATATATCGCGATGCGTTCATCAATACGCGGATGAGAACTTTTGTCAGCTGTAACGTGTGCCAGTTGAAATGATATTTCACTCCAAAATCAATTTGCCTGAATCTATGTATGTCTGGAAGTGTATTATTCGACATAAAATCATATTTAACAAAATTTTCATTCTTCTTTTGCCCAGCGCGTACCATTTATTTACTGCCACTTGGATCCAAGGAAGAGCATATCTCTCCCACAGTCGTCCAAAGTGGTGGAAATACAATTGAATGAGAATAGTTAGATAGTTCATAAAGCGTCGAATACACAAGCATTTTCTAGTAAAACTTTCAATTAAAACTTTACTAAATTCAATTTGCGTGGCTTGTTTGTTATTCACAGGATCCTGAGTTATGTGTGTCCTTATCTCTGGCATTTTTATTTATGAAATTGGCCTCATTGTGCTGGATGACTTGCTGTTGCCATCAAGCTTTGAGAACTTTCCGACACAGTGTTAATTTAATTCTTCATCCAGAACCGAATATGTGCAGGCTATTAACGGAGTACAAGTAAGAATATCACATAAAAAAAATATATTTCCCATAAATTATAAATGTTTGTTCCTTTAAAACTTTTCCAGTTGTTTCTCATGGGGATTTCCTCTTCTAATGGTTGGTATCGCAGTTGCATTCAAATGCAATGAGTCGCCGAATAACAGACAACAGTATCACAGAACCGAAATTGCAACCATTCAAGATGAATTAATTACGAGGCATTGCTGGTAGGATACGTGATAATGGCGCATTATTCTAAATAATAAAAGTGGCATTTTCTTACAGGATAATGGAAGGTCCAGCATATATTTGGGCATACATGGTACCAGCAATATTTATCCTATTTATTGGATTCCATTTAGCATATCAGGCAAAGCATACGGCGAAATTATCCGCACAAATGCAAGTTGACGTCAAAGCAAGACGTAAACTTATAAAAAGAAGACTCTTACAATGTGGCTTATTTATTAAGGTAATTTAAAGTTTCTTTCTTTTCTTATAGATAACTTATAAAAAATATAACAAGACAAAAATTCAACTCTATTTCCGAGCCGGATGCGAAGGTCAATGTTGTTTTACTTTGGAGAAAGCAATGAATGCTGTTTATCTCTAGTCGCGTGTCCAAAAAAGAACAGTAAAAAAAAACTTCCCACGTGGTGGAATCAAGATCTGTCTAAGTTCACTAAGATGACCAGAGCGATCTTTAACATCTGCTATATTACAAATACTGGTAGCCCTATACTGAGATGGATGCCTTGTGCTCACTTAGACCAACAGTAGGTCCATTGTGCCCAATCATTTAAACCTGGAAACGATGTAAAGTCCGCTGTTAGAACCACCCAGATAATGATAAGAATCCCAGGAGGTCAGTCAGCTCTACATTACCTAAGCCCTCCAATTCCGAAAAGAAGTAACTTCCGAGAGTCCTCATTCTTATAACGAATAGGGCAGGACAATCACACAGTTCGTGGCTGCAACTTCTGCAAAGTCATTATGTAAAACACCGAGTCGCTCTGTGTGAACGCCAATGGCACACTGACCAGTAATTATGCCGGATGAAGGCTAAGTTTTACTAGAGAGGTTGATGTCTTCGTACTGGGCCCGCCAAAGCGCCCTGGCCGTTGCGCATATTTCCAGATGAACCTAGCGTCTGTTTGCTCGACCGGTGGCTTCAGCTTCTATCTTCTTCCGTAAGGAACTGATTGAGCTTACTACAAAAGGGAGGGCCCGCGATAAGTGCAGTGCCCTTTCGTTTCCTTCGATATCCATATGCCCTGGTACCCAACAGAGGGTCACCGCATTGACTCTAGATATCTCGTTTAAGAGTGATTTCCAGGTCCTCACAAGCCTCGACCTAATTACAGTAGAGTCCAAAGCCTCAACGGCTGCCTGGTTGTCTATATAGACAGTGATCGTTTCGTCAACGATATTACTCTCGCGAATAATTTCAGCAGCCTGTATGATGTCTGTGACTTCGGCCTAAAAGACGTTGCAGCCATCGTTCATTCTAAAGGAGTGGTTCATTCCTAGGGCTTCACAATAAACTCCGACTCTCGTGTCAACGTCCATCGGGTTGATGTGATCAATACTGGTAGTCCCCCATCGAAACAAAAAGGAGGCATGTCCGTAAAGGCTCAATGACCATCACCGACCTTCTCTCAGTCTTACAGCGATTTTTGCCGCCAGACTGTTACACTATAGTATATCAAGCGGAATGAAACTAAGCATGGTTTCTTCTGCCACTGTTGGTGTTGTTCTCATTGATCCCATGACTCCGATACGCGCTGCCCTCTGGATTTTGGTGAGGTTTGAAAGCTGGTATTGCTTCTCAAGTACCATCCACCATATTAATGAACCATATGTGACAATACAAAAAAGTGTATGCTATCATTACTGAAGACTAAATTAAAAAAAAGAAAAACATGGGGAAAAAACCAAGGTCTATATGGCATTGTTTAACCTCGTAAATTTTTGGAAGAAGCTTTTTCATAAAAGGGGATCGTTAAGTTTCTAATCCTAGCATTGAGCGCGATCTGTTGTTAGCTAAGTTAAAGGGTGAAAGATAGTAATTATCGAACACATTTTCTGTCACATTTGCATCCCACATCCCAACATCCTAATTAGCCGTTTTTTGTGAGATGCAATGTCTTTAATAGGTTGTCATTTTAGATATATTATAAAGTGTTCGATTAGAAAACCATTTTTCATTTGATCTGCGATGCGCGATGTGTGTTCGATTAGAAAGCCATTTTTCATTTGATCTGCGATATTTTTTGAACCCTAAGATCTGTCTTTCAATGGTTTCTAGCTCTTTTGCGACGGTGGACGATATAGTGAACCAACAACTAAAGCCGTATGTCAATATTGGTCTTATAAGGGTTTTATACATTAAAAGCTCAGTTTTCTGTGACATATAAAAAAGTTTCTTCAAAATACAACCGGCAATTTTTGCTTTGCGTAATGCTTCCCTTGCATGTTTGTTAAAAAAAAATCTTTCATGGAAATTTATGCCTAGAAATTTAGTTTCAATTTTAAGAGGTATTGGTGTATCCTGAATATGCAATGAGAGAGTTTTACTTTCTTTCACTACAAAAGATATAAAACTTCATTTCTCTGTGTTTATTTTAAGAGCCCAGGACTTAAGATATGAAACAAGGGTTGGTATTGAGTTTCTTATCTTCTATCGCTTGCTAATAATGTGGTATCGTCAGCATGCAAAATTACCTTTGGCTCAGTAGAAAAAGAGTGGTTAAAAGGAAAATCTCGAAAGGTCTTGATGAAATTTCAAACTTCGTTTTGCGAAAGAGTCCATTTTCATTAGATACTGCTCTAGCATGCATATTTAACCATTGTATCAATAATGGCTATTTTCCTATTAACTGGAAAAATTCAAAACTTTTACCAATTGCGAAGAAAAAGAATGCAAGAGACATTAAAGAATTCCGTTCTATTTCACTTTTATCTAATGTCGGTAAATTATTCGAACGTGTACTATCCGAAATCATGAATAACTTTTGTGAAGAGGCGGGGTTAGTTCCTAATAATCAGTTCAGTTTCAGAAAAGGACATTCAAATACGCTTTATTACTTTTAAGGAATACAGTAACACATAATTTAAGCCACAAACAATGTACTATAGCCTTAGATATAGAGTTGAAATCAGCCTTTCATTCAATCTGGCAAAGAGGTCTAATTTTCAAACTAATTAGACTTAATTTTGTAACGGCTTTTATACGTATGATGAATAGCTTTTTGACCTCTAGATCTGCCTTTATAAGTATTTAGTCAGAACTTTCTAATGAGTTCTTAATGTCCTCAGGCGTCTTTTAGCATTACCAAGACCTCATCCACTACAATGAGCTATATAAGAGGAGACAGAACTCCGCCTTAGGGGAATACTGTCAATCTATCGAAACTCTTAAGGAATCCACAAGGCTCAGCACAATTTTATCCATCTCTCCTGAGGTGGTAGCTGAACAGCATCTGCGGCGGAATTCCTAAAACTTTTAATGAAAACCCACTTCCCAGACTGCAGTAACAGCTATGAAAGAACTGAGTTGCAATCGCGCTCATGCTGCAGAATTTGCAAAACATAGCGATTCTATGGCTAGCTACGGTTTATAGGAGCTGCTTGCTTTAAAACTATATCCATACATATGTTCCCAATCCTGGAGACGTGTCCGTGTGGTTTTCATTCCGAAAGTGGGGCGGCGAGGACATGAATCCGCGAAGGACTTTAGGCCTATTAGCCTAATCTCCTTTGTCTTGTCTTAAAAACCCGAAATTTATGTCCGCAACACCTAAGAAGTATCACTTCTATCGAGATCCAAGTACGCATATCTTTATGGTAGATCCGCAAAGACGGCCCTACATAAGGTTGCACGCACGGTAGAAAAATCGCTATATTATAAAGAATACACTTTTGTCACCTTCTTAGACAGAGAAGGTGCTTTCAACAACTTAAACACTGAAGCTACCCCTTACCGAATTAGGTGTAGAAGGATATATTAACCAATTGGTAGTATCCATGCTAAATAATAGAATTATTCAGTCAACACTAGCCAACATCAGTTTAACTAAGACCGTAAATGCCAATCCTCAGGATACTGGTAATGAACAAAATGTTAGTGGAACTAGGCAGGGAGAGGAGCAAGGTGGTTGGAATTGGCTCATCTATACAATCAAAAACAAGCAAGCTACTAAGCAGATCAAGCCCAGATATTGCAAAAGTCCTATCGCTAAGTCATTCACCGATAGGAGACCCTGCCAATCTAGATTTCTGTTACAACACGTTCTGTCATATATACATATATAGCGACGAGAAGGAATCTTTAATGCACTTTCTTTGTGGATGTCCGGTCTAGCGAGGACCAGACAGCACGCACTAAGCAAACACTTCTTTGACGACCTTAAAGAGTTATCTTGAAAAAAAAATGGAATGGGAGAATCATCCATTTTCTTAACTCCGCTGGTTGTACATAATATCCTATACAACACATTCAGTTTACCACACAATATGTTAAAGATATAACCAGTTTTCACGATTTTGTGGTATCAAAACTCTCATCACCGCTCTAATTGGGTTTCCATATACGAAAATACCACCCTTACCTACCTACCTAACTTATAAACAAATTTATTTTTATGTATACATGTGATTGCTATCCGTTCAAATTCATTTATTTCAACGAATACCAACTACTTGCGTTGTCCTGAAACTAAATTTGTTGGTACTTCAATTTATATCTGCTCGATTTAGTGATTTACTATTCCGGTTCATAAACTTTTTGGTTACACAAGTCACGTTTTTCAGAAAATAAACTTTTTAGTTTGTGAAAAGCTATAGAGCTAATGAGGATGGAGGGTATTCGGGTTTCCGGTAAAAGTTGTTCATTTCTCTTTCAATTGCACCTGTTTCTTTGGTGGGTTTTGGTCGAAACTGCTATCAACTATTCAACCTTATTGTTGTTGCGTCTTATTTATATAGTCGGTCCACTTTTAAGGGATAGAAACAGGTTGTATGTATTGTATGTATCCAACCGTCTTTTGATCAATTTTGGAATTTCTAAAAGAAAAGAACTCAAAAAAATGGTTTCTCAATTTTATTCATCTATTTGTATGACTACCGGCTTGTCTATTTGCCTGTCGTATGCATACTCCTTGAACGAAGTCCTTGTGTCAATCGAAATGTCTTCGTATTTAACAACGGGTTTCTATGCAATTTTGTTTTCTACTGTTCGGCTTTAGGGAACGTCGTTTAGTGTGTTAGTTTTAAGTCCATAAATTTAGTCAGGGTTGTACAATGGTGTTTTGTGCTGGTTTGTATCCACTACTTCCGTTTGAATACTCATCCAATTCGAATTAAAACAACATTTCTCTTCACCTTTCGCCGTTAATATTCACACGTAGTTACCGCCTAACCTCAATCGGAAGACTTATGGCTCAATGATGCCAATGATGCCGCTTGACCAAAATTCACATCAAACAGTAATTCAAGAAAACTATAAGCATCTTCCCAGATCGGCAGAACCTTAATACCGCTAAATCCTCACGTACTTCTGACCGTTTCATACTGAAATTCTTTCTGATCCGTTTCCTTATCCTTCTGCATGTAAATATGTATGTATGTATTGTATCATCACCGGCGCTATAACTGGTGTCCGGACTTGGCACCATGTATCTTCACCGGTCCCGATTTTGGTTCGATGTCATCCAGTTTGACATCCCTAAGCTCTGGGCTTAGGACATAGTTCACGTCATCTTCCAAAATGTGGTCTGCCTCTCTGTTTTATCCCATAAACAGAGCAAGTTTCTCTTTGATCATCCGAGCCAGCTGCCCAGCCCACCGGAGTCCACCGTTCTTAATTCATAACATACCTCAGCTATAGAACACTCTTTGCATCTAACTATTGTGCTCGAAGACCGTCCACATTGTAGGTTGTAAAGCCATATATTATGTGTTGATTATTCCGAGCATCTGTAAAGCAACGTGTAAACTCCGTGGGCATTGCTGTGTGTTTTCCAGGGGTTAATTCTAAATAAGTGGTTGGGAAGCACCAAATCTTATTACACTGTCATAACATTCTTCGAAACTGCTATTATTCAAAACATTAGAATTAGAATTTCAGGCAGAAATCAAAATTGTTACTGGTGACTTAGATATACTACTATGAGCCAGAAAGCCAGCGGCAGTCACGGCGATGAAATGGTCAATGTCGAATGTTACGTCACCAATTTTATCCAGTTTTTTTGTTCTCAAATCGTTTGTGAACACGGCATAGAGATGCGCGGATTGGCATTTAGCAGTTCTCAAGCAGCTCAAGCAGTGTACATTAAGACAGATACGTATTTCAAAAAGCGCTAAATTTAAAATAGGGGTGATTTTGAAGTCCCTTTTATATCTCGTTGGTTAGAGCTCAGTACTCTCCCACGTCGTACAATCTCCTTTCCCTTTAATGTCGATGGTATGTTGCACGAATTCACATTGAAGTTGGAAGAATTCACGGGTGTCCATCATCAAAGTTAATTGAAGTTACAACGGGCTTAGACGATTGCCAAAGTCATCCTACATGTCTGGGCGACTAAAAATCTTGCTTATTATAAATCTGTAAAAACCTAGTGCCATAACTAAGCTTCTGGCTATTGTATCTTTAAAGCGCAATAATTTTTAAAATACAATATTTTCTTCATTTTCAGATATTGTTTCTATTTACTATTGTTAACATTTTCGGTTCACTGGCGGCCTTATTGGGTATGATCGAGTTTTGGGCAATATACTGTGTAGCACAAGGTATTCAGGTTAGTCCCCTTTATTGGCTACCATAGCATATCGTACTATTTTACTCAAAATTTCTCATACATAGGGTTTAGTAACTGCCTTATTAGTAACCTGTAACTGTAGGGTCCTAAAGTTATATACCTCAACGAGAGGACACAAAATTCAACAGGGTATGTACAATAATTTACGAGAAGGCGAAGGTGGCAGATATGGTGTTCTAACAGTCACGAATCCCAATTATCACGAAGATGGAGTTCATCAGTCAACACCGGATGAAGCTAGTGGCAGTGGTAATACTGATGGTGTTGATTGTGATGGCACTTTTGTCAGTGCGCACTATGAAGATAAAACATTAGTGGAGAGGCGTATTGCTAACAAAGATATCCCAAAAACTATGGATATTAGTAATGATTTAACAGATTCTCTTTCTACTGATGCGATACAATCCACGCCAATGCCACAAACTGTTTAAACCACAGACGGCGACGTGGAGAGACTGAAGGAAACTAATAAGAACTAACGCTTATAATAAATTAATTACTTCCGCTAACAACATTGGAGTACGATTCCTTCGTGATTATGTCCTTTGATTTATATCAAACAAATTTATTTAAATTGTAAACTATCAACTAGAGTAACGGTATGCAGGTTGAATGTTTGTAGAATAAATATTTTATATGAATTAATTGTTAATTTAGATTACTATTTGCTAGATAGATATACCTTAGTCTACATATCTACTGTTACAGAGCTTTAGAAAAATTTTACTATCATAATTCGCTTAAGATTAAATAAAGATACAAATTTATTACTTTATCCTTTTTTTGTATTTATTCACCGCAAATGCTGTAAGGATGTGGCAAATATTTCACCCCAACAGAACCTTAATGAAACAAATCATGGAATTCTGTAGAGCTACTGGTGACCAAGAAACTGTTATTTTGCATAATAGTTTAAGAAATTAATATATATTACTCTCGACTCTTTGGAGTACTCGAGAGAATTCAGCGTATCCCAGCTAGAAGCAACAATTTCAAGAAACAAGACTGGAGAGAGAGCAGGCTTCAATGGCCGTGTAGAAAGAACGTTAAAAAATGGCTCTTAGTTTTACAGCAACATTCTCAGTCCTAAGAGTCAAGAAATCCAAGACGATTAGCATCCTAAAACCAGGCAAACCATTGGAAAGCTACGGACTAATTGTACTTAGCATTTGCTGTAAGGTACTAGAGCGGCTTATTTTTAATAGAATTGATAAAATTCTGCTTGAAGCGTGTTCTTGCGAAGGCATTGCGATCGCAAAGTACATTTCTAGTATTTTGGATATATTGAGAAGATAAAACTTCGAAAAAATTAATCCCAAGAGACCGCCAGAATTTTCGCTTAACGCGTTCGCAAAAGCTCTCAAAGACTCCTATGGCGCCAGTAGCAACTGCCGAAGACGCTAAGGCCTACCGCACTAATGCAAACCTCTTAGATAGCTCCCACAATTAGAAGAATACTTCAACCAACTTGGACTGCGCTTGTTGGAGAGGCTTATTGGTTGAGTCTCAATTTCATCTCATTTACATAAGTAAGTAAGTAAACTGTTACGCAGATTTAGTATATGAAATAAAATAAACTGAATAAAAATAAAAATATTCGAAGTCATTAAACCTCTTTAACTTACGATCACTGATCAGTTAGAGTTACAACTATTCTTTCTCCACATTTCTTTAATAATGTTATTTGTTTTCCCCATTAGAAAATGTTCACGTTACCTAATGTGTTGTAGCACTTTTCCCTTGCGAGAAGGCCATTGGGAATAAATGGGGTTTACAACCTCGAATTACTCACTGGCTCTACATCTCAGTCATTAGACCGGTAAGTAAGGTCCAACGTACAGCTTGTCTGTGCATAAGCGGAGCACTTCGTACAACTCCCTCTGCGGCACTGGACATAATGTTCCATCTGATGCCACTCAATATATTTAGCAAGCAAGCCGTTTGCCTTGAAGCTACCCAACAGTGGTGCATAAATTCAAAATCTCTCGCAAAACACGGACTTCACCTTTCCACGTTTAAATTTTGAAAAGAACTTCCTAGTCACCATCCCTTCCAGATCACTCTTGGAGGACGATGCATTTTTAGAAGATGAATCAATTCACTTCTACACTGACGGGTTAAGAACCGAAGACGGAATTGGTGCAGGTGCTTTCTCTGATAGGCTTAATCTTAAGCTCTCTTTCCGTCTTCCAAATCATTGTAGCGTGTTCCAGATGGAAATAATGGCGATCAAAGAAGCCCTATCTTGGCTTTAGAAAAACGTGACATCTGTTAGAGATATTCGCATCTTTTCAGACAGCCAAGCAGCAATCAAATCCCTGGAATCGATCTCTATAAATTCTTTAGTAGCTCTAGACTGCTGTTCGTCTCATTCAAATGTGATGGGTGCCGGGGCAGAGGCATTCCAGGGATCGTAAGGCCAATGAACTCGCCAGAATAGGAACAACTATACCCATCTTGCCGGACAAAGGCACCTTAGGTATTCCAATCGCTACTCGAAAACTTAAAGTTAAGCTGGATGCTGTCGAGAGTACAAATCTTAGGTGGACAAGTGGATCAACATGTCTAACGAAAAAACAGATTTGTCCAAACATACATAAATAAATCCTTTAACCCCTCGGGGCCATATGGCGTCAACAACGCCTGCGCGCCATCTTGTTAGGAGTTCTGCAACTCGTTCAACTCTCTCCAACTCATTCCTAAAGAGGTCGATTCGTCTTCGACTGTTCTGCGCCACGTATGCCTAGGGCGTCCCGCTGTTCTGCCAGTCTGGGTGAGCGGATTCCACTGCATGGCGTACTTTGCAATGGAATTGTCTTCGCGCCGTAGGGAGTGTCCAATTCACTGCCACTTTCTCCTCCGTATAGTAAAGTTTATAGGTTCTTGGCCCGTTCTCTGATAAAGCTGTTCGTTGGAGATACGGTTCGGCCAAAAAATCATCAGGATGATTCTTAAACATTTATTTACGAAGACTTGAAGCTTGCGGGTGTTGGTGGTGTCCACCTTCCAGGTACTGCACCCATAAAGCAGCACCGATGCTACGTTGGAGCGGAACAGTCGCAGCTTGGTTCTTAAGCTTATAACATTGCTTTTCCAGATTTTGGATAGCATTTCGAAAGCAGCTTTAGCCTTCCCGATTCTGCTGCACACATCCAGTTCGGTGCCACCGCCATTGTTGTGAGCTAGGATGAGGCCACGGGGGCAACTTCGGTGTAGGTGAGGAGGACGGCGGCACGCTCGCGGTTGCTCGGCTCAGCTCGTCGGACGGGGTAATTCTTGTCACACGCCACCATACACCACCTGCTCAGCACACAAAATCTCGTGCCTTTTATCAAAAAAAAAGATCAAAAAGAAAGGAGAAAGTTACTCTACTTTGACCTCGAACGGACTAAAAAAAGATAGGAAAGGAGATAGCGAGAAGAAAAGAAAATGTCCAAGGGCTTATGCCTATGGGTAGGAGAAAGACCGGGAAGGACTTCGCGAGCTTAACCTAACTAGCCTAAACTAAACCTAAACTAACCTAAAAACTTAATCTATGCCCTAATCTAAACCTAAACAAACTTAAACTTAACCTAACTTACGCCCTAATCGCGGTAACACCTTCCCAGAATCTCTCCTTTCCATAGGTTCGTCAAGAACCCAAAGTATGTCAGATGTTGTTGGCAAAGGTTGGCCATCCCACCCTTCATGTCTTGCGACACAAACCAAATGCTACCTTTCTGGCCGAAACTTACGAAAGGTAGCCCCTATAGTATCCCTTCAACCACAACCTAAGTCCGTAGTGGAATGTCAGTCGGTCTTGACGTCGAGTAGTCATCGTTCGTCTTGTCCTGTTACATCCTCGTCCATCTACAGGAGACGGCGTCCAAACGAAAGAAAAGCCTAATCACACATTCTGTATCTAATAAAAAAACTAAAGAACTATTCACTATAAGCAAATCCACTAAATTAAAAAAAAAACTATCACTAAAAAAAAATGGTTGAGGGTCCCTCGAAGCACCCCTTTGGGGCGAACAGCGCCGTTGCAGGGTACCAGACGATCCCCGGGTACCCTGTTATGGGGAGATGTATGGTGTATCGGGCTCCTCGGTCGATGTCGATGGAGAGCCTCCTGCTTTGGAGGTGGAGCTGCTCTCTTATTTTTGGCGGTGGAGCTGGCGGCGTTCCTTTTTTTTTTCTGTGGTGGCACCGCAGTTATCAACTTTCTCGACTTCCTGTCCGGCAATGTTGAGTTGAGCACGGGTGACAGAAGTACTTAGGGCTTTTGTTTTGGCTATGTTTATTTTGAGCCCCACTTTGTTTGCCTCTGCTTCTAGATTGTGGGCCATCATATGAAGGTTCATTATCCAATGTGAAAGTAGGCAAACATCGTCAGCGTAGTCTAGGTGTTTAAGGTACGATGTCATTGTCCAACGAATTCCATAGTTGCCTTCCGTCAACGCTGCATGGAGTACATCGCTGATAACCACCAGGAACAATAGTGGTGACAGTATGCACCCCTGACGTACTCCACTTTAGACTTCAAAAATCCTCCGACACCTTACCATTGTGTAAAACGTGACACTTACCACCCTCGTACAGCTGTGTGCAAAATAATAGCAGCACATCTATCAATAATCGAAATTCTTAAATATATATATTTTTAATATAGTACGAAACGTTTTTCTCACGTTTTTATAACTTTTCGTGTAAAAATGCCAACCGCTGCTATTTTTTTGCACAGCTAACAATTTAGTTTTTCAATAATATTTTCTTTGTTTTCTTGAAAAACAAAGAACAAATTGCGTAATCTATTAAAAATGGATTTTCCTTATTTAGTATAATAACTGAAATGTTTTTATACAAAACGCAAGGAAAGATATTCAAAGATTATTGAATCGGTTATGGGTGCTGCTATTTTTTTGCACACAGCTGTATGTAGCCTTGATAATAGCAATGAGTTTTTCTGGAATGCCTCTCCTGTGCAAAGCCAACCATATAGCATCTCGATTCAAGCTGTCGAAAGCCTTCTCGAAGTCGATAAACAGTAGATGTAGCGGAGACCTGTACTCAACGCATTGCTCTATTATGATCCGTAAGGTGTTTATGTGGTCTACGCAGGAGGATCCAGCGCGAAAGCCTGCCTGTTCCACGTCGAGAGTTGAATTTGGATATTCTTTGATTCGTTCCAGAATTATTCTAACTATTATTTTAGCTACGACCGGGAGAACGCATATACCTCTCCAGTTTCCACAGTCCTTCATATTTCCCTTTTTCGGAAACTTAATGATCATCCCTCTTTTCCACTCCTGCGGAAATTGTTCACTATCCCACGCTCTCCATATGAGCGGGTGTAGTAAATCAGCCGAGCCGACGTATTGAAATAGTTCGGCAGGGATGCCATCAATACCCACCGCCTTCTTTTTCTTGAGGGACTTGATTGCGGTTATTATTTCTGTTTTACTGGGAGGTTCGGTGCGTATTCGGGAATTTGTTGCTTCGGGGTACTCATTTGAATTCGAGATCATTCCACCATCGTCTAGATGATTTAGTACTGTAGCGAAATGTTCTCTCCATCTAGTGAGCTGGTCCTCATCCGAAATTAGTAGGTTACCATCTAAACTCATCACTGGATGTTGTTTGGAATTCCGACCACCAATGAGCTCCTTGGTGATGTTGTAAACAGTCCTACTGTCACACTTGTTTGCTGCCTCTTCAGCCCTTGAGGCAAGTGGATCGATGAACTGACGTTTGTCACGTCGCACACTACGTCGCACTCTAGCTCGGTTTTGTCTACTGCTGAGGCCGCTGCAATACGAGCCTTAATTACTGTACGCTCGTCGATCCGTCTCCAGGTGTCCGTTGAAAGCCATGTGCGGTGACTTTTCTGCCTTTTACCGACATAAGTGCCTGCCCCAGTTGCGAAGTCATTTTTCACAGCATTCCAGTGGTCGTCGACGTTCTCCTGGATTGTGCTGCTGATTGTTTCTGCTTCTGAGGCAAGGTGGTCCCTGAACTGTTGGCGCACTTGGGGATCCCTAAACCTGTCGGTATTGAACCTGGTGATGTTTAGCAAGTTTGAGCGGTTGCTATTGACAGATGCAGTACGAAGGCGTATATGAGCTAACATAAGATGGTGGTCGCGCTCTTGTCCAATGTCTGCTCCACGTCTGTTTCGGACGTCTAGAAGACAATTTCTAAAGCGACGGCTAATCGCAATGTGATCGATCTGGTTGGATGTTCCCTGCCTGTCAGTTGAGACCCAACTGATCTTGTGGCAGGTGTTATGCTTAAACAGCGTGCCTCCAATGAATAGGCGGTTGGTATTGCAGAAGTCCACAAATCGCTCACCATTGTCATTCCGGTCTCCCAGGCCGTGGACTCCCATTACGTGTCTGAGCACAGTGTTGTCGCTACCTACCTTGGCGTTGAAATCCCCCATCACCATTACGATGTCCCCATTAGGCGTTTGGTTGTGGACGGCACCTAATTGGCCATAAAAATTGTTCTTCTCATCCTCAGCCGCGTCTTCAGTTGGAGCATAACACTGTATGATGGTGATTTTTCGTACTCTACTCTGGAATCTAGCCGTCAATATCCGATCACTGTGAGGTACCCAGGATATGAGGCTACTTCGCGCTGCTGGAGTTAACATCAGTCCTACTCCGGACTCCGGGCACTTCCAGCTGGCTTACCAGAGTAGAGCATGACAGTGTTTTTTGTTGGGGAGTGGTACTCCCCAGCATCGAACCATCTTATCTCACTCAGTCCCAAGATGTCGATTTTATACCGAGTGAACTCTCGTTCCAGTTGGAGGAATCTGGCGTTGTTAGGCCCTTCCTGGAGTAAGTCGAGGAGGGTCTTCACGTTTCAGAAACCGATCGTTGTCCTTAATCGATAGCTAAAGGTCGTCAACGTGGTATCAGTCCGCATCCGAGGCTTGTTGTTGCGTTTCAGAGCAATTACGTTTTTAACGGTTATGGCTCGCTGGGCCATAGACCAACCTACACTTATCCTGTTTTATGGCGCAGGAAACTCGCCATTCGTCCTCATCCCGTTTTCAATTCCCGAAGAAATTCCCAGATGGTACCACGA
Organism: Blera fallax; assembly: GCA_946965025.1. Lineage (NCBI taxonomy): Eukaryota > Metazoa > Arthropoda > Insecta > Diptera > Syrphidae > Blera > Blera fallax. Next base: position 20,790,261 of record OX337248.1, on the reverse strand, counting down.
GGAGGTGGGACTAGGGCTTACTAACAGAGCTGCTAGGTTTTCGGCTGCAGTGGCTCTTACTCGTTATTTAGCGGACCAGCACCCATCGGGAGATGCTGCTCCTACGAGGCCTTTGCTAGTCATCCACCACCCAAAGCTGGATCTAAAACGCTCTAAGAATCGGCACCACAATAGGTGTCATCACTGGAAACTGTCTAATAGGCAAGCATGCTACAAGGCTAGGCCACTTTGCGAACGGCTGCATGGATGAAGAAGAGGATGAAACTATTCCTCACCTTCTTTGTTTCTGCCCAGCTCTCTTCCGTAAAAGGAAGCTTCACTTAGGAGCTCCCTAATACAACGACCTGATGAATATTGACATTAAGAGCCTCCTACGCTTCATAAGAAGCTCAAATTGATTTTAACGAGTAGGTAGAGAGAAACTTTCTCCCATGATCCACGTAGTATCACAATGGACCTACCATTGGTCTAAGTGTGCTGGCGACTCCTAGCCACTTCAACCTAACCTAACCTAATGTGTTGTTAAAAATCCCGAGATATTATCTGCCGAACACTTTTAAATAAATAGCTCATGGATTGATTAAAATTTCGTGATTGAATATTTTCATTAGAATCCAACCACCATGAAACGTTCTCATTATCAGTGATGCGTGGTGAAAAGTGGTGACTTAAGTGAATGTCAAATGCTCATTTTGACATTTAATTTGGTCCAGTATTTCCATATTTATTATTTCAAATAGGTAGAATAGTATTTGTGTCGGCATTTCGGTAAAATAAATAAGAAAGCTGTTTTTGAATTAACAAATTTAATTTATAAAACAAAGAAGATGTATGGTCCGCCAGAAACAGACTCCGAAGATGACTATGATGGCTTCGTCTTTGGAGATGTAAGTATTTTATGCTATTCGTTTGCTGTACTTTTTCACTTTTACACCTAAAAATTCTTAGAGCATCATCGAGGACCATCGCACTCGTTTTGTCTTCGACACAGACCGTGATCTCGAAAATGCAATAGAAGCGGGAGACCTGGAAAAAGTAATTGAGTTAATCGATGGAACCGCAAATTTCAATAATCCAATGAAAAGCGGTGTAACCATGCTTGCGTGCGCGTGCAGAGCGGGCCAATTAGAAGTGGTGAAGTATCTGCTGGACAGTAAAGCCAATCCCAATAAGCAAGTCGATTCTGTTACGGCACTAATGGAAGCATGTGCCTGCACAAAGCAAGACTCGCAAGTTGCAAAGATTGTAGAGCTTCTCCTAGCTGCTGGTGCTGTCATCAATGTTTCTGATAAATACGGCACCACTCCCTTTATGTTGGCTTGTAAAAATGGCCACATGGATGTTGTACGACTCCTGATCGAAGATGTATCGTTTGATGCTTCTGACAATCAGGGATGCACACCAATCTTTCATGCAATTGAGAATAATCGAACGGATATCGTCCGTTTTCTAATCGAGTCTGGAGCCAATGCAACAATTGCCAACAAGAAGGGATATACACCGCGGCAAGTTGCACAGTTTCATGGTTTCTACGATATTTTAGAATTATTACCAAAAGAAAAGGGACATCAGTATCAGGTGCCCACAACATTCCTCTCATACAATAATATCTGTGATATGATCCCAAGGATTTTTCTGAAAACTGAGTGCCCAGAGTACTTTCAAGATATTAATTTAATTCTGATGAACATAGGAATGGAGGATGTCTTGGAATACTTTGCGAAAGAGAGGATCTCCTTATCACAATTCCTGACAATGAATGATAAAAGGCTAGAAGAAATTGGCATTCAATACCCCATTCACCGATTGAAGTTACTAAAAGGCTTATTGAAGTAAGTTTTTTTTTTTTTTTTTTGGTGTGTGTAAACAATGTTCTGAACTACATGTCGCAAAAAGCAAAATCTAGGTGCCATCAAGTTTCATAATGACATTCATTACAATTACCTTGCTCAACAGACGGAATGCAACGCATTTGTGTTATATTTTTGTACACAAATGCAAATAAACTACAGTTTAAAGTCATATTCGAAAGGCCAACTGATAAGCTTTCACATGCCTGTAATAACTTCCGGATCGGCCGTAGGTGGGATTGTTATTATTTTCTTTTTGAGCTCGTCCTTGATATCGGAGTTCATAAATCCAATCCAATAGAGTTGGATGAAAAAGTGTCAAGAGAGGCCCAAGGGAGCATATTTTTTTTTTTTTTTTTTTATAATTTACCCGCACTCAAGGGGATATGAATACCCTTTTAATGTGTATACACAGTGCGGGCGTTGAAGGAAGATAGAGAGAGAGAGAAAGAGATTGGTGTAGTGGTTTGAAACTCAGGTGTATTAGGTTTCACACATTAGCTCCAGGGGTGGGTGTCCAGATAACTGGGGAGGCTGTTTTTGATGTCATTTATTTGTTTTGTCTTCGCTTCTGATTCACAGTATTTTTTCCCGGTCAACCTGATGTCATAAGCATATCAATCATCAACAGAGCGAACAATTTCTCCAGCCATATGACAAACCTACTGCCAGTGTTATGCCTTCGCAGTAGTGTTGTCATAAGCTTTCGCAATTGTTCGGACTGCCTCTTATCATATAATGCTTGCTGACATCAGGGAAACTAAAAGATGTCTTCTCTGTATCCTAACAATCCCGATACCTCTGTGTGTACCATGATATATTGGCGATACCTCTTAGAACTTAATGTTCAAAGGTTTGTTAAATATTGACACTAAGATCAGTGTCTGATTTTCGACTTCTATGGGTTTTTTTGTGTGCAACTTGCCCTTCATAGTTGCGTCAAATGCCATCCCGAAATAATTAGTTTGCAAATCGAATGAGTTCATAACTTACTCATATAGTGGTGCTATAGTTGGGGATTAACATGGGCTTTAACAAACAAACCCCTCCAGTGAGTCCGACCCTTTTCTAATTGCCTCCAGTTGTGCACTTCAAAACGGCCCTTTTCTTTTCGTTACTTTCTACAGCGTTGTTGTATCTTAAGTGATTGAATTCGAAGTGGGTGGTAACATTGTTGTTCATCCACCTTTAATGTCCTTAATCAACAAACCTCTCCAGTTAACCCTTTCTCTTTCTATTTATACACGGTACTCAACTTGAGGTCTAACTCTACTACGTTTTTCTAGGTTGGAGCGTTCATCTCAAACATCTACGACATAGTTCTTGTTGACGTTATTGCATAGCTGGTATAATTCTTTGATGAGTCTTTTCCTGAAAATACGGTCGACGTATGTATGTATATCTTTCGAAGAATTTTTTATTTTTATTTATTTATTTTTTCCGAAACCTCACAAGAATAATTTCATCTACTGTTATTACAGTCTTTGCTTGGACGCTAAAGAGTAGCGTCCAAGCAAAATTTGTGTTGTCCAAGAAATGTTCTTAACTTCAACTCTTCCTGAAAGTTATCGCGACCGGCGTCTTCGTTATTATTTAGCTTTTTAATAGACATCTACATACATAGTAGGAAGTAAACCTTTCTCATTACTGACGATAATTTGGTTCTTTTCCTGCACTATCACTCTCTCTATATGCTATCCGCCCAACAGTTGTGGGAGGTAAAGTTAAAAAACATCTGCAAGTTCCTGCACAAAGAAAGCCAAATAGCAATTCACTTGGCTCCTGCTCGCTTTTCTTATTACAACTGTGGCAGTGTGCATTAAATGCTTAATTTTACCGCATGTCTTCCAACTAGCCTATGACCCATGTAAATAGAAATTAGCCTGGCAATATCAAGCGAAATGCACGGGGATCAGAACGCTAGTAAATCTGCTTGGAAAATGGTGAATTAGACCGGAAGGCGATGGAATTGGGAAATATTCTGTGCTTCTAAAAGGATACCAGCTCCAAGTCCACAATCTACATAGCTTAACCCATGCATTGTTAAAAATTAATTCTACGAATTTTGTTCTGTTCTTTTCTCCCTGGTCGAGAAGCTTACATTGAAGATTTTGTTGTAGTATAGTTTGAGAGTTACGTAGTCAGTAGAAGTCGTTGCCAGCACTCTTGACTGATTGATGTTAGGTTCTTCAAGCCTATGTCTGATTGAATTGATTAAGACTCAAACCCCTTTCTCAGAAAATGTTTAAGATGATGATTGAAATAAACAAATAAGTTTATTTTTCGTTTCCAAAGTATCTCTTTTATGATATCCTTTACTTGGCTACACATCTCTTTCTACAGATTTTCACAGTTAATTTTTTTATATTTCGAAATTTAGTAAATAAAAATTCTTTTTCCTTAGTTTCCACCTTCACCAATGGACAAAAAGATCGATTGCCAGAGTACGCAAAGGCCCGCCAGATAAGTATGCAATTCGTAAAGCTAATGCTCAAAAAAATATCCTCAATATAGTCTTATCCATTTTAGTTTCTACGAAATTCTCATACTCTCTGCAAATCACCTTCAAAATCTGGTAATCATTAATTCGGCTTTAAAATACGTTAACGATAACTTAAGTGCGAAAAATTTTGGAATGATAAGCGCTGAAATTGTACAACATTTGCGATTTAATTTAAACAGCTATCGTACTGCTATAAAAGATCTCAACAAAACAACCAAATACGTATGTAACTGAAAATTATTTCTTCTGTATATAAATTTAAATGTAATTGATAATTTTTTAGCTTCAGTCCTTCAGTCCAGTGCGCCCACCCTTGTACATTAACTACGATGACTACTTGGTCGAAAGGAAAAACGAAAAAATTAGAAAGGTTTTTAAGTATACGTGCTTTATTGCGCTTTCAGTGGTTATTTGTTTAAAAGTCAAGAAAGTTTTTTGATTTGTACTTTAACTAAAAAAACATAAAAAGCGCATTCCTCGATTTTTTTTTCATCAATGTTGATTAATTTTATTGTAATTTTTTGTATAATTTGTTTAAGAAGTACCCGCCAATGAATTAATTTTAAATTATTTTTCTTTTGAGTGAATAAATGTTGAATTTGGAAAAAAAAAACAGTTTATTTAGTGTATTTAAATGTTTTGTAAACAAATTGTATAAAGTTTGTTTTACTTATTTAATGCAGATATTTAAAAATGTTTGTTTAATAGGAATTTTACATATGTACATATTCGTATGTGTAAATGCTAGAACTAATAGCCATTAAACTACAATATGTAGTAGTATTTTGAGAAGCCAGAAAAAAAAATAGTAGTAACAAAATAGAAAGTAGTAATTTGGGGAGAGAACAAACAAAATGACCCTTAGGCCTGTGTTTATGGCGAAGCGTATTCGCGTCACGCGATGCGATTCGCTGCTAGCGATCAATTACATGCGTCCATATGGAGGTGTTTATGGCGCAGCGATTCGGCGAAAAGCGAATTGAGCGACGAAAAACTGCAATCAAAATATTTTGAATCGGTTTAGCGAATCGCTCGTCCGTTATGGACAAATTTATTGAACTTGTGCGCGGAAAGCAATGTTTGTGGAATATACGTAATTCCGATTGCCACAACAAAATAATTATTCGAAATTCTTGGGCGAAAGTGGAAAAAGAATGTGGTTTGGAAATTTTTCAGGAAATTGTTGAAGGCGGGGGTGCAAATGCTGAAATTCTCCATGATGTCTGTGTTCTATGTTTATTGGATGCACTTGAAATCTCTTATTTATTTTTAATGTTGTCAAATATTTTTTACGCAGCAAATAACTGCTTTCCAATGACAATAAGCGCCTTATTTTATCACGCATGTTGTTCACTTTACCACTATCAAAACAGGAATGAAACTAGGCGAAATCGCTCTGCCATAAACACTCAATCGCTTGCGATTTCGCTGGTAGCGATGTCACTTGTGATCGCGCGAAAAGCCATCGCGTCGCGCGACGCGAATACGCTTCGCCATAAACACAGCCTTAAAAGAAAGGTTCTTTGAAATCTGTCCGGTTATGAGGGGTATCCGTAATGAGAGAGTACACTGTACTAACTTTTTTTTGGCTAGTAAGTAAGTAAAGAAACTATTATAACTTACTATCGAGCAATATTTGCCTGATAAGAGAGCGACCATTTGCTGTAGAACTTGATTCCTAGGTTGTTAACATCACAAGTTCAGATTAGTGATGATGATGACGAATGAAAGAATCGATTATAATCGATTATGAAAATGTGTCGAAATGTGTCGATTCTTAGCACAAAATCATTCGAATGATTTTGTTTTCCATTTTGTTACTCCTCTCTTATTTACTTAGGCCCTTATTGCGAGTGTCGATTGTCGATCGATAAACGACTTTTATCGAAAGTCGATCGTCGAAAGTGAATTTTGGTATTGCGAACGTCGATTGTGAACGAAGTTTTTCGTTTTGACAGTCGATCTTTTTCGTTCACATTTTCCCGATCGACTGTGTGGAAGAAGTGCAATGTTATGAACAAATATGCAATGTGTTTCATTTTTTGAACTTTTATTTTTAAAAAAATAATTATATTAATTACAGAGCAAAAGTAGGAAATAATAAAAAATAAATGGGAAATTTGGTTTCATTAATGAAATTTGGTTTCATTAATGAAAGCAAATTGTGAGGAAAAATCTTCATACACATATAAGAACGGGCGTCCTTACGAGTATAGTAGTGTGAGATTGTAATAAATGCAAATAAATAAGTAAACATTTGGTGCAAACAGCCCACACAGAGTCTAGAGCCTTGCGTCTGTCAACCTATCGTGTTTTGAGTGGTAAATTTCTCGCAAGAATGAAAGGAGACCTTTGTTTAATACTATATCCGAAGGGCGTAACTGAAAAGCTTCTTATGACAGTTATTACTCCCGGATGATTGTCAGGCATTTGCGAGAATTTGTTTGGTGTTTTCTTGGATTCAAATATTGAATCTTCCGCGCAGTAGTCTAACGTACTAACCACTGAGCCACACCGCCTTGCACTTGATTATATAAAAACTGTTTGTTATATGTACATATATGATTACCTGGGAATGTCTTCCAAGTGACCACTACCAATACATTTTTTAATGCGCTGCTTTCATTAAGGGTTTGATATGTCGTGCCTCGTGCCATTCTTAGATATTTAACTTCGTTTTCATTCGCTTTCTTTCACTTTATGAAAGAAAGAGTCAATGTTCCGCTAGGAGTCCTTAAAGCAATCAGTTCCTTAAGGTAGCCAACTTCGATTCGAATACGCTTTCTAGCTGCGCTATATCAAGAAAGACATGGCCCAGCTGTAAGAAAAACTTTAAGCAAAAGAGCTATTAAACATATTAAGACCAAGTATTGCCATAATTGTAGCCATAACTACAGCCCATTGCCCAAAAGTAGACGATGCTGCCAACCTTGACATCCCCCATAACACCTTCTGCCGTAGCTGAAGAGGTACTAATGAGAAAGAATCCTATTTTTCCCATTCTTTGCAGATGTGAGTCTCTAGCGAAAACCAGAAAACATACTCTAGATAACCCTTTCTTTGACGACCTGAGAGAGATATCTCCCAAAAAGATTGGAGCCCTCATCCTGTACCTTAGTTCGATTGATCTGGTTTAGTATATATCTCATCTAAGACGAAAACTTTGCACATAACCAATGTATCTACTTGGAACCATTATAACTTCGGTGACTTTCTATTGTCTTGGAACATGTTATATGTATTCTTAGCATAACATTTATAAGATAAAGGAGTTTTATTAAGAATCTATCTGACTATTGAATCATATCGAGCGGCCTGATTTTTTTATAATTTATTATTGCCTGACAAAATCCGGACAATGACACACAAGTGATGGAGTCTATTTGTTGCGATTTTTTTCTCTGCGTTAAAAAAATCAGATATCAAAAAATAATATACGCTATGGTATACAAAATTGCTCGTCACTTATTAGTTTTTTATCCATAAACACGGTTTAAATGAGATTTATGTGCATAGCCACAAAAATAGTTTAAACACAAATAAGTAATTTCGTTTAATACATTCTAGTTTCTAACTCATCTCAATTATTTTTTACCTCAAGGTATCGCACGCTAAATAGCTTTAATCTTAAATTTTAGACTAATTATAGGTTTTTTCATGTACATACCTGCGTATTTTTATTATACTCTGTGTACATATATTGTACGGTATTTACTTTGACTAAATAAATATTTCAGATAAAACGTATGATCATTTATTAATTGCCACCCAATTTTTGGATATTTAGTAATAATAACGAAGCACAAATTGTCCTTTTTTCAGTTGGTGTTACGTAAGTATGTATGGACATCAGTTTCTTTTATCGTTGATATCGATTACCGAATATTTAAAAGAGATTTGCATACAAAATCATTTTTCTTTAATCTAAAGCTAGAAGACCTATATAAAGTCGCAACATTTATTTAACCAATTGTTTTCATTTTAACGAAAGTTGCACACGATTGGTATTTTGCACTTCTGGTGGAATTATTTGAAATAACCTGCGCATATGTTTTTTAGTGCTCGTCTTAGATCTTAAGTCCTTTTAGCTTGAATGGTAAATTTTTTTGTTGATACCTTTTTTACAGTTTTCATTTTCCGTCAGTTATTGCTTTGCCTGCCGGAACTCACTTACTACTACCAAAAAGCCTGTATAGTTGGTTGGATGCTTTTCATTACAGTTGACACATTGGGAAGGAATCGTTTTAGTCTTTTGTATGGTGATCTCCTGGGAATGTAACGCATCTTTGGTTAGGATTTCAATATTTCTGAGTATGGCCATACTGCTGGGAGTTCTTGCACTGAGGGACTAGCTTTAATTTCCTTAAGGTGCGAATTTTAACTTTCGTCTATTTCCTTATAAAATCGTTTTGATATATTCAGATTTGGAGTATAGCGCCTAGCGAGGCGCCTATTATGCCACTAATTTTAATGTTGTAAACTCCGATGTTGTTGTTTAACTCCCTCTATATCTAAGAACCGACTTTTTATTCTTGAGAACATTGCGATGGTGTGAACTATTGCTATTTCCACAGCTTCCTTTTAGGATGCACGCCTTTGTTGTTGCTCAGAGTGAAAGTGGGTAATTTTTTTTCTCATGTGTTCATCATTTATCCTTTCCAGAATTTTTAGCAAGAACTGGAGACTTATAGGTCTGTATTTCTTTGACGAACTAAGGTCTTGATTGGTTGATATGCTACGAGAAAAGTCCAAACATGCTCCGGAAGCAGTTAAATACTCTGGAGTCAACTACTTTTATAAAACGATTATAGTCTCTATAGAATTGAAGAAAGGAGAGCGGCCGCAGACAACGACAAACATGGATGCACAACTAAAGTGACCGAATATTCACCACGGAAATGCTCAGGAACGTCAGCTCCCGCGAAATTATGAAAGGGGTGATAACCAACCAATTGTCAATTGTCATTACTTCTACGGAGACCAACATTTAACAATAATGTACAGGCTTAACCAAAACAAAAGTCAGAAACGCGGCAAACTATTAATTTCCTTCTGCTTAAAGCAACTGAAATATGTAATCTTATTCAACTGATTCTTACTGTGCTTGTAGACCAAACCATTGAAAGCTACTAAATTTTGATTTGGACCGAAAAAAAATAGGTATACATATTTAGAAAACTACGAGCTAACTGCACAATCCAGAGAAAAAGAACTCCCAGAGTCTACAGTAATAGCGATAATCTATTAATAAACGGACGTAACTAAATCATGGATAATTATGCATTTTATTACTTTATTTTTCATCAATTACAAAAAAAAACATTCATTCACCCTACCAAATTGTTGGTAGGAACCACCTACACGCGGTCCAAAGCCTCTACCATCACTATACTGTTTCCACGAATTACCTAAGCGATACAAATTAAAGTAGAAACATTTTAAGTGAATTATGTAAATTGTTTATTTACCACCATTCCAATGTTGTTTCTCGTACTATCTTTGCACTCTTCAACAGTCTCATCAAGTACGACGTTCATGAATGGATCGAAACCACGCAAGATGCCGGCAACTGATCTGCCGCCATTGAGTTTGAGTAGCATACGCTTGTCCATATATCTAACAAATGACAAATGAAGCGAAATAAAACCATAATTCATGAAGTAACTCACTTTTTCAACTCTGGGGGATGGGCTTTCGACATTTTTATTAATCACTTGGTTCTTTAATATTTAGGAAAATTTAGAATAAGCGCAAATTCTAACGTCAATGTGATGGCTCCAGAATTGATATTTTTTGAAGTGTCAGTGAAAGTGACAGTACTAGGACGCGTTTGATTTTTTGAAAAGTTTCAAAGATCTGTTTCATTTAAATACCATCAAAACAATTAGTACATTTTTTTTCGAAAGCCACGTTTCAAACAATGCGTTGCTTTACTTCTTATAACAGCATTGAATTAATGAATGAATGAATTATAATTTCTTAAAACACTTCCCAGAGCTTCTTTACTTATATACGCTTAAAAAAATGTGGCAGCCTTTACACAAATTTAGCTTAATCATGATTTATAAAAGATTTTTCCCTGACCTTGCAAAAACTCAGGAATCCACACATTTCGATATGATCCCCACAAGTTTTGTTTTACAAAAAGCAAAGTAAATAAAAAACTGAAAAATGTAAAGAAAGCAAAGAGCTTTACGAAAATCTCTATTTTACCTGCGCGTAAAATATTAGTCCTCTAAACAGACCGCGCACAGTCGAACAACCAGCAGAAGCCCTAATCTGTTGCAAAGTAAAAATTATTGCGATCCAAAAATTAAGATAGGATGGTCTGTGCAAAAAGAATATGCCTCACGAGATCTTTTGTCAACAGCATCAAATTCTGAAGAGCAGATGAGACGCTGATAAAAGCCATCAGGGTTGAAGCCTGTAATGTAAGTTTCTCTGGGCCTCCAAAATGAAAACTCTGTTTCGACGAACAAGCCGAGCAAGTAAATACAGAAAACTAGAGCAATATCAGCGAGATGAGAAAGCTTGAATACCTACTTTTCAAAAGGAAACAGTGTGAGAAACGTGCAGTAAAGAAAAGAAGGAGCAGTTATAGCAGGAAAGATGTTCGCCAGTTTTACCAAAAGGTAAAAAGAATATGCCAAGGCTGTGGCTCCCGAACAAAAGTTTTCGGGAACGAAAAAGAAGACCTAGTAGTAGAACTGCAGTGGATATGAAGAAAACACTTCTACAGACTATATATGGGCGACGCTAACAGGCCAAAAGAACCATTCAATCTGGACGGGGTAAATAACAGTCCAGTCAACCAGGCCTGAACAAAGTTAAGGTAGCGATGTCTAAATTTACATAAAAAAGTTGCAAAGTTCAAGGGCAGTCAACTGTCGACGACGTCTATTCTATTGGTGAAATAGATATAAACGTGGACTCTATAGGTCGTATATCGACACAAACTTGGTCTGAAGATTCTGAATACAATGATAAACACAATGGCTTAGTTTTTTTTATCCTAATCTGCCCCACTTCTTGAAGGATATGCAAAATGCATTCAAATGACTTTACTGCTATTCACCGCTTTTCAAGCGCATTGTTGATAGAAATTCCGATCGGAATTGGCTATTGCTAAATGAAGACTTACCATCTTGGTACAAAATTGTTCTTTGCAGTGAAAATTGGCATCCAAACACCACAATTCAAGTTTGTACATTTTCGAATAAAGGTCTGTTCCTTTTCCCTTACTTTAAAAACCACGGGCCCTTAAAATTACTCGAACTCGTGATTACAAACCAACTTAAACTTTTTGAAATAGAGAATGAAAAACAGACCTAATATTTTCAACATAGCCTTGTGGAACTTATTTAAAAGCAAAACAGTTTGAGGCAAACTGTATTTGCTGAGTTCTGTAATTTGACAATTGTATAATTTTCCTCTGTGACATTTGTAGAACTTAAAATTTGGTTTTACCAAATTTGTATACTGCAGGCAAATTTCGTTTCGCAACTGGAATTGTTATGTGAAAACAGTTTGTTTTTCATTATTAACAAAACCCAACGATCCGAAATTCTAAGAATATCATATTTTGACTTTTATGGCTGGGATCCAAAAATACTCTGCACTAAAGTAGTGTTCAAGCAGATGCACAAGTTGAAATTATTTTCGCTAAACCTATCGCATCTTACAGATATTCTGCAGAGGAAGAGCGGCATTCTAATGCTAGTCATCTATCACCTAGGAGAGTTATAACTCACACCAACCTGCAGAGTGATGCGGCATCTCTTGGATACCCTTATTTAGCACCAGGATTAGATCAACCAGAGATGTATCAACTCGATGATCCTTATTCATTCATGTAATATCTGCAAGAGTCTTAGGTAGCAGTATTGCTTTGGAATTTGATGTATTTTTAGGCATTCGGAAGATGATGAAACTAGTTTGAATCACAGGCCGAGAAGAGCTGACAGGGGTAATGGACTTCAGGATAGTTTAATTTCGCCGGTTGATAATGATCCCAAATATAGTGGTATAGAAAGAGAACTGTCGTTATCGCTGGATAGACATACGGACTTCCGAAATCTTTGCGATACTCCTGAAGATGGTAACTGATTTTTAATGATTGTGAAGTTTTTCTTTGAAATCTTGTTCCTTTGCCAGATGTCTCAATACGAAAATATTTGTCTGTAAGTGTTGGTGTGGTTAGCCTTATTACGGAGAATCTTTTAAGTCATCCCTTCATTGTGCTAAGGAGGCAGTGCCAAGTCTTTCACGCATCAGAAAAGTAAGCAAATTCGATTTCAGTGTGAGCTCTAGTAATATAACTTAAAATATTTGAAACTTAACTTCATCCTTGACTAATTAGTTATTAAAAAATGCCCTTTCTCAACTTATTGGATGGTTAGTTTTCTTTGCAATACAACCGCGCATGTCATACATCTTACGGAGGCTTTTTATCACCTAGGCTTCAATGTATGAAAAGTTCCCCGATTTGATTCAGTAAAGAAATATTGATATAGTAAAGAACGATGCCAAGAGAGGCCGGCGCAAATGCTAAACATTGCTAAATTTGTAACCTATTATTCATTTTATTGGCAACATGCTCCATCTGTGCAGGGAGGAATACAATTTCTAATCCTTTTGCCCATTAATAAATTGTTTTTCCCTTCAGACACTATCAAGACATATGTATCTTCGAGCATTGGATATATTTTTATGAAGTAGTAACAAAAGCCGGCAATTTTCTAGAGACTAGTGTTTAGTTTTTGTGAATTTGTATACCTTTACTTGTGGAAATTTCTCGTTTGTTCATTGTTACCGATTTTTTCATTTTCTGATCGCATCTACCGATGTGTTCAATGAGAGCACCTAGGTATTCAAAGATTTGGATGTTCAATAACATTTTAATTCGAGTTCTTCACTCGATGTGTAGTGTCGAATTTAAAACTTTTGATAAATTCGATAGTTGGTTATCCGCCTCTAAGATATGTATGTATGTAGTTGAGCTCCCTTTCCACTTGGTATGCACCATTTATTGGGAAACCTTCATCTACTGCGGTGTCCTTCTAGGGTGATTTCAAAGATTATTGTTGAAGTCTAATTATTCTACAAATTTCAGCCATCTTGGTTACTGACTGAGCGGTCTTCTGGAAAGGTCGATGTTGTCGTACAGGTCATAGAGTTCTTAAATTATTTATTACTTCAACTCCACCTTAATTTGTTTTTGACTTGTTTTATATTCATATCTGTTACAGATTGCATTTAGCGGGGTATACGATATTACAGACGCGCACGAAAGTGTAGCGGTATGTTATTTCTCATAAAAACGTGTATCTTCGACAGCGAAATATGTCTTAAAATGTAGCTGCAGCTTGATTCTAGAGGGTGTTTTTTTTAGAGGCAAAGAACTTTAAATTGAAATAAATACAAAAATATTTTTAATATCCATGAAATTGGCTTTATTTGACAGATAATCATATGGCATTAATGTTTGAATATGATTTCGGGCATATGGCCGCCGCGGCTGGCGCGCACATTGCCGCTTTATGGGCCTGTTAACTGGCCACCTCGTTCGTGCGATTTGACGCCATTAGACATATGTAAAGTCCCATGTCTACGCTGATAAACCAGAAACAATTGAGCACTTGGTAGCCAACATTCGACCCGTTATTGTCGAAATACAGCCTGATTTACTGCGAAGAGTGTATAGTATGACAACAGAAATTAGATGACAATCGCACGAAAAGCGAACTTTATGTACATATATCCTTGCTATCTCACTAATCGGGGACAAGGCGCAGCGTGCCCACTTGAATGATGGTAGAGTTGGGGATTGCTCTGAAAACAGTTATGGTGGCAACGGTGTTTTAGTGATGATGGCTCCGAGTAGAAGATGTTCTCTTGTTCATCGCCATAGTTTCTATCGTAATTGTACCCATTTTCGTAGTATTCGTTCCCGTCTTCTTAGTCATTACCGTCGTTATGAAATTCTTCTCCCTTCTCCTCTTCCTCTTCTTCTTACTCGCGGCCAGAAGATGAAACCGGTGGCATTAACCCTTATTCCGTGTGGCGCTTAAGTGGCATTTTATAGGCGTTTCGTCAAAAAACGCCATATTTGAATTACGTGTGGCGTTTTTGTGTCGATGAACGCCACTTGACGTTCATTAAACGCCTTTTGGCGTTAAATGCCTTGTGGAACTCATTGTTTGACGACAAATGTCGTTTTTTCTCTTTCACTCTTATTCCGCGAGGCGTTAAACGCCAAAAAACGCCATTAAAAACGACGGTTTTTGTCGTTCAGAGAATACTGAACGCCTAAGAGCAAAAATCAGTTCAAAATGAAAGTTTTATGAATTTTTAATTTATTTGACTGAAGAAATTAATTTATTTTGATTTATGGGGTAAGAGTAACGAATGAGAAGCAGTTTACGACTTTAGTCGGAAGCAAATATACATTTGGGTAAAGGATTCAGAAGAATGGCAGCAAGCTTCAATACCATCGGTACCGATGCCGAACTTGTAGTTTCATGGATATGATTTTTTGTTTCGTCCAGCAAATATCGAATGCTTCCTTGGACATTCGAAAAACATCTTAAATCTGAAAAGCCTCGATATATGTATGTATGTTTTAATTTTTAAGTGAGATTTATCTTGCTATTTACTCCGCATCTGGCAAATCCAACGGATTAGATTTTGTTTTTATGTTTCTTCGTATGTGAATGAGATCTTTTTTTTGCATATTTTCTTCTTCGTCGCTACTCTAAAACATTGTAATACTATTCATTTTGTTTTCCAACTTATATTTTCACGACTTTGTTTTGAATAATTTGAAATTTATCTACTACAGACGGATTGTTTTGATAGACGTTTATGGCCAGGAATTGGCGTCATGAGGTCTATTAGTGGATTTGCTTTGGTAGTTTGATTGACCAACTCACTTGTTGGTTAACGAATGGTGTAGCGTATCTTTGACGACAATAATTGTGATAATTTGCAAATTAACATGCTGTGGAGTGGATGAACTCTCTTGTTCTTTGTGTAAATTTGTTCATCCATTTTGTATGGCGGCGAATATTTTGCAGATTTTGTTGTGCAGTGTGTTAGGTAACAATTGTTTTGGTTTTCTTCCCAGAGTAATAATGATAGAGATCAAACGTCGAGTACAAACAAAACGACAACAACTGCACAACTGTAGTTGTATCTTCTCTTCCACTCACCATCTATGCAGACGGAACCAAAGATCAACGATTTTTTTTAAACATTCAAAGGCAGCCTCATCCCGTTCTTGACAATGTTCGTACCTCTTAACCAGGAACAGAACTTGCAAAAATGAGTACCTCTGGTGCTGGCTTTCAAATATTATAATGAAAAAGTGGCATGATAGCCAAACACAGGGTTTAAAACCTTATCTGACATAAAAGGGTCCGATAATTCTCGTGCCGACATTGATGAAGCATCGAGAGTTCTCCATCGCCATCCTGTACAGACCTATCAAATTGTTATAATAGGCAGGGAAGATCTTATATGCCATAGTTGGACTAGTTTAGAGAGTCTTCTTTAATCGGTCACATTTTCATCTGACCGAATTTTGGAGGTGAGTTGGTGTATGTACCTCATCGAGTCATCTTTTCTGCTTTTGAAAAGTTTTGCGGTTAGCCGTGGAAAGTTGGTCATCGTCGTAGTTTAGCAGATCGCTGAAATGTTCCTTCCCACTGCGGTTCTGGTACTAGGCTACGTATCTGCAGATTATAGTTCTGGTTTAAGGCCCTATCATGTTTGTTTTACCTACATATTGGTAAAACTATTGAACATAATTTCTGAATTAGCATCTCTCTATCTCCTCCATCGATCGCTTCTCATGCTCCAGGTTTCACTTTTAGAACTCAAGAGCAGCTCTGGTGCTTTTTTACAACGCCGTTTTGTATGCATCTTGTTTTGCTGAATGCATCCAGGGCTCATTTTTTGTTAAGTTATGGTGTTCTAGAGAAACTCAGCACATCAGAAGCGGCAGCGATGCTACTGGTTCTCCACATTCTGCCGATAATTTGTATTGAGCGTGTTATACTTTTCGCAAGAATAAAGCTATCCACGTTTAATACCACATAGAAAAGGCGTAGATAAAAAGGTCTTCATGGCAGTTGTTACTTTCAAATAGGTATTTGTCAGACATTCGTGGGTCTGTGAAAATTTTTTTTGTGTTTTCTTGAATTCGAACGTCGAACGTCCAATGCACTAGTCACTGTGCTACGGTGGAGTTTCTAATAGGTGCTGCTGGCGGCATAAGATTGCTGGATATTGAGCTATACTCGATTGACTAAAACAAATCTCTTGTGTGTACAGCTTTTCGACATCAAACTTCCTTACAGAATTTCATTTTTTTGGATCTGTACTACGTATCTTGACAGCAACTAGGTAGTGCTCCGAGTCTACTTTGGCTCCTCGGAACGTGCAGATATGCAGAATACCGAAAGAGTGACTTGTATTAATCGCAATATGATCGATTTATTTGATCAACCATACGCTCATCACCGAATTTACTCTCAGTTAGCAATCAAATACTCGTAGATACATTTTACGATAGTTTTATCGAGGTATCACATTAGCAACAGTGAATCTTACTTTTTATCTTGTGCATATGTACTGACTAACTTTAAGTCTGCTCATTGCGCCTAACATAAAGTTTCTTATGAAAAAACAACGTATATGCCAGACATTTCTTTAGATTTTACTATTCTATTCTATTCACTATTAGTGATCAGCAAAACAGAAGAAATCATAAAAGAGCACCTTTAAATTTTGAACAGTTATGATAGCATTAGAGTTCACACTTTACTAAAAAAAATGTATTCCTTTCAACTCTTTCTTATAGATATCACCTCACGCCAATAAGTTTAATACCAAGCATAATCCATCTGCATAAGCGTCAGGGTGTCACAACACTATGGAAAGGTTTGGGCAGCTGTCTATTAGTCCGTGGCATGTCAATGGGTGTAGATGACCTACTAGCAAAATTGACCCTGTGGCCCAAGTAAGGATAATATCTGAAATCTGTTCTTAAATAATTTTGTTTCCAATGAATAGAGAAGTAGACAACCGTACATCCATAAAGCGTTTCGGGCAGCACTTAATCCTTAAATGGTAAGAATGAATGACTTTAATGAGTTTTCTTTGTTATAACCACGTGCAATATATTATAGCGTGAGTATAGCGGTTGTAATGCCATTCTATGCTGCTTCTCTTGTGGAGACCGTTCAAAGTGATATCGCTAGCGAGAAACCTGGAATCTTCGATGTTTTCCGTGAAGGTGGACAACGTTTACTATCATGGAGCTCCCCGCAAAAAGGAAGAATGTTGCCAGTTTGGGCATTACTCGGTCCAAGCGTGTCTCTAGGCCTTACTAAATACGTTTTTAGGTACGATGACATTTCACTATTTTCTATTTAATTTTTGAAACTTTGTTATTTTTTTCACTTAACAAGCCTATTCGTAAAAGGGATTTCAAGCCATGTTATTCGCCGAAGTATTCAAAGCTCACAGGAACAAAAAGGAGCTAAACTTAAAGATGACTCTCTAACTAATCAAAATGTTCAGATTTACTCGAATCTACTCTCTATTCTTACGTCGGAAATTTTATTTTATCCATTTGAGACAATCCTTCATCGTCTTCAGTTGCAAGGAACTCGAACTATTGTCGATAATTTGGACAGTGGATATTCTGTGGTTGCGATTTTAACAAATTACCAAGGTGCTAGGGATTGCTATAGGACAACAATTGCTACGGAAGGCGTAAGCGGACTATATAAGGGATTCGGAGCAATTGTTCTGCAATTTGCCGCTCACATAGCCGTTATCAAATTGACCAAATGGGTAGTAGGTCAAATAACAGAGGTTATATCAAGTAGACCTCCAGCAAAAGTCGTACAATATTACAATTTAGATAGAGCGACTGCTTCTAGTTCCACAACGATTTCCCGAAGCCTTAGTTCAAGTAGTAATATGGGCGGAAGTGTCCACAATATAGAATAAAATCCAGTTTTTTTGTTAATAAATAAAAAAAATATTTAAAAATAAAATATTCTATATATTGTTGTGTATGCTTAAAAAAACGAGATCTGAATATAAAAGAAATATCTTTTTTTAGTTCACTGTGATAAGTTGGAAAAGAAATATATACATATTCAGTTTTATTGGCAATACATATTTTTTTTAATGAGAACAACTACAGGTCCTGGTGGTCTAACCGAAATTAAATTGAGGCTTTATGTTTTTAGAACCATGTCTAGTTCTGAAAAGAACTACTCACTTTTGAAAATAAAAAAACGCGAAAACAATTAAATATACAAGTCTGAACAAAACAGAGTAACTGCGTCAGAGAAAATTATGACAAAGCAAATATCCTAGCCAAACATTTTTTTAAAACGTTTTCCAATGACGATAACAGAACTCGCATTCCACAAGTACAGATTAAGTACTAGCATAAGAATCGATAAGTAACATTAAATGAAATAAGACGATTCAACAGATACAAAGTGTTACATGGATTTCATCTTTTGATGCATACAAGCATTCCAACACCTTAACGCATACATGCAATGCTATGATTGCACTTTCCAAAAGTATAAAAAAATTGCGGTATTAATACGGATATCAGAACCTGGAAAACACACAACTAAAATGATGCCTTCAAGCCTGAATTAGTTTAGTCCTCGTCCTGCCAAAAATCTTCAAAAGATTATTGTGCCACCGTATTGGACGCATCTTGAAAAGACTAAATGTAATACCTGACCACCAGTTCCGACTTCAAAGACAAATCAACAGAATAAATGATAAAATTTCAAATTATCTTGAAGATTCTGCGCAGTACTTTTTTTAGTGTTGCTAAAACTTCCGACACTAGGTCATGCTTGCCTATTGGAAAAACTAGAAAACTGTCTGCCAGTTGATTTTTATTCAACATCGAGTCCCTAAGCATACCAGGAGGAAGCAGAGACTATGGAGAGCGATTGAGCGAGAAACTTTCCTACATGCCATCACCTGCCACAAACGCCAACGATAAGCGGTTCCCTTGCCGCACCATCATCAAGGAAATAGACAAAACTGACACTGGCTATAAAGGACCCCCGAGTTCACGTATCGGAAAAGATCACAGTAGAGGTATGTCTACACGCGTGCAGCGTAAAACAGGAGCAGCGGGCAGAGTACAGGTCCAAACGACTGGGGGAAAAGAAGGACCTATGTAGAGAAAAGGGGGCTTACTTAGCCTCCCAGCTCAACGATACTGAGGAGTCTCGAGAAGGAATTCTGATTCGGAATTTTTACAAGAAAGTCGAGCAACTGCCTGCAGGGTTAAAGAGAAAACCTAGCCACCGACGCGCAGGGAATTGTAGATGTATTTAAGAAGCACTTTGAGCAGGTACTGAATGGGAATAAACAGAGAGGGTGACACCACAAAAAGAAATCTTACAGCCAGTCGATGAAGTAGTTCTTCCCTTCAGTTTGAAGAAGGTTGGCATATCTGCTATGAAGCAAAACAACACACCAACAAAGCCGCCGGCTCCGATGGGTTACCGTAGAATTTTGCTGCCACAAAGTAGGGGCAGGTGGGTCACTCTGTCCGCTCCTGGAACCAATTACTATTCCTTATGAAATTATTAATGTTAGCCGTAGAAGCGTTCTTCAGATCATTGAGACCATCGAAATAGTAATGACCTAGTGTAGCTTTTCTAATGTAAGCCAGTGCAGGACACGTGCACAAGAAGTGAGGGATTGATTCTTCTTCCTCCTCCTCTCTGCAAGTTCTGCAGAAGTCATTATAGGGGATGCCAATCTTTGGCCAAGTTGGCTCCATCTATGGTTAGCTTTGTTAAGCGCATCGGCGTGGATGAGGTACTTTTTTTTCACTGCCTTAGTGGCTTGGCGAATGGAAGTGACTTCGGCCTGAAAAACGCTGCAATAGTTCGGAAGATTGAAGGACAGACGGATGCCTAAGCCTTCCGATAAGACTCCGGGACCGACTTCGTCCTGTGTTTTGGACCCATCCGTGAAATTAGACAGCGAATCGTTATGAAATTAATTTCAGTAGGCAGGCGGTCGGTAACCTTGAGAAGATGTCGATGCATCTTAAATATGTTGGCATGGCCTGGCCTGGCGAGAGTTTCTCAGTCGAAGAGCAAAGCTGGTTGCCATTTGCTTGATAATGTCGATCGGGAGAAGAATGGATTCGCTCTTTTCGTAAGTGAGCAAAAGTGAACGAAACTTGATGAATCTAAGTAAAAGCTATTATGGTCGTACAATACAAGTTCCTTGTGTTCGCACAGTAATGTACGTCGACGGACTTCTTCTAAGGATATGTTTTACAATTCGGCAGACTGATTCGCAAATGTTAACTCTACGTAGGGCATTAATAATCGAGTTGGTTTCAACATTATTAAAAGCTCCCTCTATATCAAGGAATGCTAACAGGGTGAATTCCTTAACAGAGAAAGATTTTTCGATGGGGTGTATAATTGAGGGAAGGGCTGTCAACAGATTTGCCTTTTGTGACTTGGATAGCAAGGTACTATCTACTGAGTCCTAAATGTAGAGATCGATGATTCTCTCGAGAGTTTTGAGCAGGATCTGTCTGAGATCCTTAGGGAGCGTGTGTGAAAATTTGCCTGCTTTAGGTATAAAAACCATCTTCACCCCGAACCAGGCATTAGGTATAGTTCCTAGTGTCAGACAACTTTTCAGAATACATGAGAGGTTCTGTCGTATAATTCCGAACGCTCTCTGGAATTGAGCCGTAAGATGCCGTCTGGTCCCGGGGATGAATGATTCGAAGCTGTTCACCACCCACCTTAGTTTCTCTTCACTTATCAGGCCAGGAGAGTCCTCTTGACGTACAGCCTCTATCGTGGCAGTTCTTAAATCGGGGATAGGCGTACAGCCGGGGACTTTACTCAATCCTGCGACAATTGCGGAAGACTACCTGTGTAGTGTGAGAGCGAAAGTCTAAATTGAACTCAAGATATCTAAGAACGAGTGACTATTGCATAAAGTCCAATTGAGATCACAGAGTAAAGCGTTTGTGAGACGAAAGTGACGTCAATCTCTTCTCGTCGACTACTAGTACTAATTAAAAAATCAAAGGTGGACTCACATCCAATCAGTACTTCCGCAAATGTCGTGATGGGCATTAGTGTCACACCCTAGCACAATGGCCTCGTTCCTCAGACTGGCTTCCTTCACAAATTTCCTCAGACATGTCCGCGGCGCGGGTTCCGCTAGTCCGAGGTGGACAGTGTTATTGCCAGTTCACTTGTCCTATATAGGGGTAGATGGATTAGTTTCAAAGATGATTTAGCAAGAATACATGCTCTTACCTGCTCCCGCATGATACAGTGAGTAACCGTGAGCCCTCAGTAATGCTACGGTGTCATTCGCTAGCCAGGTTTCCTGGATGAGGGCAATACCAAAACCTCTTCCGTGGAGGCTGAGTAGTAGGTTAGCCGATGCTAGCTTGGAGTGATGGAGATTAATCCAGACTCAGCATTATAGCCCGCGGGTGTACATCTTTCCATAATGGTAGAATCTAGCTCTTTTGAGGATGATCATCAGGAAAAGACGCGATGGGGGAGCCGGGCTCCGGCGGTAGTTGTGGTGCTGCATTGCTGGGTTGGTCACTTATAAAGAGTCTCATTTCTATTTCCTTTAGGCTATAGTTTACCAAAAATCATCATCATCATCATCACCTTGCTTTCGATGAGATTCCATTTGTCGTAGGAGATCCTCCCGTCGTCCTCGAATCTGTTCACGATCGCGACGATGAGGCTATTATTCACTATCTCAGAGAAGGGATTGGAAATCGCTGCTTTCCGCGCCTTCTTCGAGGTGTTAGATACCTCATCGAGGACCTACGACTTCGTTATTATCTTCAATGAAACTATTAAGCTGCTGGGATATATGTATAGATGAAATCGACATAATTGGCCACTCACAGTGTAACATAGTAGAGGCTTTCACAGCAATTGGTTAACAGGTGGAACGTGTTCGTCTTGAAGTGAACGAACCACGATAAGCTATCAACAAACAAAGATACACCTGCGAACTCTACTAAGGTATATATGCCGACTACATTGGATCGGTCACAATGCACCACCGAAGAGAATCTTCGAATTCCGACCCTTTAGTTGGAGACAACTGGGAAAATTGAATTTCGATTTAATTACAAAGGTATCTTTGATGCCAGACCGGTTGGTCTTGACAGAAGAGAAGCAGAGTGTCCGGGACTAGCGAGAATGGAAGGCTATCCTGTCTTCGGCAAAGACTCTTCATGGGTTTGGGAGCCCGTTAAGTTGTTCCTTTTTCTTTGTTGGAGGTTAGATTCACACTCAACTTCTGTCAATTCTCCTAAGGAACAAAAGGAAAGCTGTGGATTTTTCACAGATATTAGATACAGAGTCATGGCACTGACTATTGTGTTCATGAGAAACCCAACACCGTGGTTTAGTGGTTAGTTGGACTATTGAGCGGGAAGGTCAAAGTTCGAATTTACGTCTCGCGAATGTGTCTGACAGACGTCCGGGAGTAATAACTCTCATGAGAAAGGAAGGTTCCTTTCATTTGTGCGAAAAAATAGAATACGCACAACACGAATGCTCGCGAGAAGTTAGGCCCTAGACCACGTACCGTTTGTCAAATATTTGTATTTTTAGAAACCCCATCATCGATGGAACTACTAATCACAGATGCAGCGAAACCAAACGCTGTTTTGGGTCATAAAAAAACTCCTCTGAGCCTTGTTTTGTAAGAGTATCGGAAATTTTGTTTCCCTGGATTCCAGTGTAGTCTGCCACTCCGACAAGACGCAATCAATTTAATCATCCGAGCAGATTCAGAGAGTTCATGAGTTGAGTTCATGAACTATTTTGAAAGTAGTTAAAGGATTGAACAACACCTTGAGTGCAGTTTGGCTATCGGTGCAAAAACGTATGTATGTTCCTTTTTATCTATCTTTTCTCCAAGACAATGTCATTGGGATTGTGTACATCCCCACTTGGAAAACAGACCTAACGGAGAATGGATTCAAATCTTTTCGCTATCCGTGAAGACACCAGCACCGGTCCTCCGTATAGTTTTTGAGCCTTCTGCGATGTTACAACGGCATTCTTTCCCAGCTCAGGGTGTGGCCAATGCCAATCCAGTGCTAGGGGAGAGTAGCCTATGTAGGTAATTCACAATTCGATTTCCGGTGTCATTGCATCAGATGGCATATCCATTAGACTCGGGTTGAAGGATGTTGCTTGCGTAAGGTCATCGAAACTTTAGTGCGAATATTACCAGAAGTCACCTCTTTTTAGAAGGGAGATGGATTTTAATATCCAGTCCATGACTGTTGGGGGAGAGAGATTTTCCCGTCAAGTTTGAAACTTGTATTTAAGCAGTACTCACAGCTTTACAAAAAAAAAATCAAAAGCGTAGATGGATAATTATGTTCGAACATTTCGAAGGATTGGCATTGTTTGGATGTTATATAAACGGATCCATCGTTATCTGCTTAAGAACATTGTTACATATGAGTATACATATGTACAAGTAAATCTATTAAATTAGTTTTGACGCATTTCCATTATAGAAGTGTATCAACGAAAATAAATTTTAAAGAAATAACGATATTATCTAGATACTAGCGCCCAGGTTAACTTATAAACCTTTGCCGGACCTAAGAATTTACATATTCTCGACTTGTCTTGAAAGCCCACAAAGGGTTACTGACTTACGAGACAAATTCTAAAAGTATATTCAACTACCACAAATCCAAGACCTTTATAATTAGATTTTTCTATTCCTTTTTATGTGTGTGCAAGGACTTTTTTTTTCTTTTATAAAAGCTCAGAAACATATTCCTTGACTGGACTTGGAAATAATAAAACACAATACGACTGCATACTTAAATTTTTGTTCAAATCCAACCCACCCACTCTGGTCCGGAATTAAATTTATAATACAGTACCATAACTATGCGAAGGCATGTATCATACAGACATACATACATATGTATGTACATATACATAGCTCTCTATGTACAACATATGAAAGTGGCAACATTTACATTCGTCCACACACTGTACCAGCAGCAAGAGCAACAGCAACAGCAGCTCCATAAATTGGACTGGAAAATATCGATCCAATCCAATTTTATATGTAGATTTTCTAAATATATTTCTTAAAATACAAGTCGCCAAAGTCCAGCAGGAGTTGAAGTCTCCCCGACCGAATGCGAATCGCTGACGGGCATGATTCCACCTACCGAAAAGGATGTTCGTAAAATTTGTATGTCACACACGTGTGTATGCATATAAAATATTAAGATAAATTTAAGTACAACACTGCTTTCGGAGCGAGAACACTGTTTAGAATATGTGCATATATAAATATTCGCACGCACATATAAGCATACACAAAGATATGTGTGTCCTGTATGAATAGAAGTGTTCGCATATGGGCTCCGAGGACATCCCCATAGCCAGGGATATAGTAATTGCTGTAGGTTTGCTCACGGCTGGTGTATGAAAGGACGAGAGGACGAGAACGAGAACGAGGACGAAGACGACGAAGAATCGGGTTTTATAAAATATGTAGATGTACGCATCTAAACCGATCCATATAGTCACACTTGCCAACATATTAGATTAAAATGGAGGGGAGGAATGGAAACTTCCGTACGGGCAACAAATCAATACCCTGGAGATTTCTATAGTAAAATGTACTGTCCCTTTGCCCAACTTCGAGGACGATGTACCAGGCGAGCACACAAAGGGTACGCTTTGTACGCGTTGCGTATAGCCTTGCCAGCAGGATTGTGTGAAGATATGCCATGCTCTGTGCCTTTGCTTTTGCATATGGGGACCGTTGTATGTGAACCGTAAAGTGTGTGTAAGACTAATAAATACTTGCTGGATGTTGGCGAAGGCCTTATTGGAATAAAAATCACCTCCTCCTGCCCGAATATGTATCTTAGTTTAAAGTCGTCGAACAATCTGATGGAGAGGTTATCCCACGTGAGAAATTTTGCAGCACCTTAAAAATGTGGGTGGCGCAAATCTGTGAATCTATTCAAGAGGAAATTGGGCTGAACAACTTTCTGGTGAATAAGTCATCGTTAAAATACGCATATAAATGGTTGTGATACATTTACATGTGTGACAGGATATAATGCAGATGGACATTAGTATGTCGAGAACATCCGTGTCGAGTTAGCCGGGATATTTTGTTTGTTTTCAGCACATTTTATGATGAGGAAAGCTACATGAAATCACTCGTAAACTACGGTCATTTAAAATTCTTCTATATCTAGTCTTAGAAGGTGCTAAGGGACATCGAATAAAATTTTAAATTATCACCTTCATCTTTTCGAGGAAGCAATATCTCCGCATCCTTGTCAATGTGCACAAGGAAAGGTCGATCTATGGAAGGCGCTTCCAAAGAAATAGACCTATGTAGTTTCCTTGACTTCGAGAGTGCTTTAGGTTAGAACGATAGCTGCATTATGGTTTATGTATGTGATGTTTTCTGTAGCAAAAGCCTTTCCCCAAGGCGACTTCCTTTCATCTCTACTTACTATGGTTTCAAGTCATAGATGAGCTACTGGTAATACTTAATAACGTAGGCTTTATTGCTATAGGCTATGAACATGATCTAGTGATCATAATCACGGACAAGTATGAACACAATATGTGTCATCATTAAAGTTTCTGAATGGTGCGCTAAAAATGGTCTATTGATCAACTCCAATAAGGAACTGGTACCTTTCAGGAGAAAAAACAAAATACCATCCGTCAAACTGTCAAAACTGAAAACAGCAATGATACACAGTCTATATATTATGGTAGTCAGACCATGAGGCTTTGGTATGGTGTAAGGCAACGAATAAGAAGAAACATTTCATTTAAAGCAGCTTCTAGCCCAGGTATTGTGAACGTGATCAATAAATCTTAGTAAACCTCCAAGTTCGTGATTTGAGGACTTGAACTCGTGCTAGTAAAGCCAAGTCAGTCAAAAATATTGCTACTGTGACTGAAAGCGTCATTAAAAACCCAGTTTTGTCCATTAAAAGACGTTCGCAGAAGTTGGATATATCCCTAACCAGTCTACACCGCATTTTGCACAAAGATCTTGGAATGCATGCTTACAAAGTCCAAAGAGGACCATGGACAATACCGTGCGTTCATTGATTGGGTCTTAGAAATGCGGTTAAGTGATCATGGTCATGGTGGCAAAGCCCGCTTCCATCTGCATGGCTTCGTTATTAAACAGAACTATCGCATCTACAAATACTAATACTTGGCGCAATAGACCGTATGTGGTCCATACAGTTTAAAGACATATCCGAAAGGTTTTTTTTTTTAATTGAGAAATTTTCTCGAGACAGTTATTACTCTCGGACGGTTGTCAGACATTCGTAAGAGGTGGGACCGTGAAAAAACTTTCTGGTATTCGAACCTCGAACTTCCCGCTCAGTAATCCGACGCACTTAACACCGAACGACGGCGTCCACAACTGACAAGGAAGTTCTTCTCAAAATTTAAACGTGGGATGGTGTAGTCCGTGTTTTCGGGAGAAATTTTGAATTTATTCAGAATAGAGGCGTGGCCGAATTCTTTTCTTGACCACTGTTGGGTAGCTTCAAGGCGAACGGCTGCAATCGCTGCCATTTGCTTGCTATATATATCGAGGGGTATTAGATGGAATATAATGTCCAGTGCCATTTGAGGGAGTTGTACGTATTGCTCCCCTTATGCGCAGACAAGCTGTACGTTGGACCTTACTTAGATAATCGCGATTTATAGCTTTATCTAAGGCTGTCCACCAGACAATCACCCCGTATGTGATTACAACGTTCAAGGTTGTAATCCCCATTTATTCCCAATGGCTTTCTTACAAGAGAAAAGTGCTACTGTAGCTTTCTTTACTCTTTCTTGAATATTAGGTTTCCAACTTAGCTTCCTCTCCAGGATAAGACCCAAATATTTTGCTTTATCAGAGAAAGTTAAGCTGGTTCCATTAAGAGACGGAGGGTCGACTAGCGGAATTTTATATTTCCTTGAAAAGAGTACTAGTTCAGTTTTGTGGCGGTTTACACCCAGACCACACCGAACTGCCCATCTAGTGAGCTTATTTAGAGCGTTTTGTAAGAGTTCCTTCAGAGTATTTACGGCCAAAGCAACATCATCTGCATAAGCGATCGCCGTGCATCCCTCGCCTTCCATGATTATCAATAGTTTATTGACCACCAAATTCCACAGAAGCGGAGATAGAACACCTCCTTGCGGAGTGCCTCTACTAACAGATCTTCTGATAGACGTCCCACCCAGCTTTGAGTTGATAATCCGACCATTGAGCAGTAGATTGATCAATTCGCGGAGTGAGCTGTCGACTTTCAGATCTGATAGTGCATCTGCTATCGCTGATGTATTGACGTTGTTGAAAGCGCCTTCTATATCCAGAAAGGCAACCATTGTGTACTCCTTGTGGAACAGGGAATATTCAATTTTGCGTACCAGTGATTGCAATGCTGTCTCCACTGATTTGCCTTTGCAATACGCATGTTGGGCCGCTGACAGTAGCTTCTTATCAATACTGGTGCGTAAATTGATATCAATCAGTCGTTCCAATGTTTTTAAGAGGAATGATGATAGACTGATAGGTCAGAAATCTTTTGGATTTGAATGAGAGCATTTACCCGGTTTGGGTATGAATACAACTTTAACTTCTCTCCATATCTTTGGAATATAAACCAGATTTAGACAACTTTGCAGAATTATCTTCAGCACCGGCATAATTATGTCCGATGACTTCTGCAACTCGGCAGGTATTATACCGTCTGGTCCCGCGGATTTGTATGGTTTGAAGCTGTGTAGTGCCCAGTGGAGTTTACTCAGTGTGATCAGGTTTGAGGAGTTGGTAATTTGTGGAAATGGTCTGCTGGAAACCATATTGTTAACAACTTGGGAACTGCCTGGGAAATGGGTGTCAAGCAGTAATTTTAGCGAATCTTCGCTGGAAGTAGTCCAAGTTCCATCCGGTTTTTTAAGGTAACTGAGTGTAATTGGATTTGAAGAGAGAATTTTCCTTAGCCTAGATGCCTCAGAAACTTCTTCTATTTTACCACAGAAGAGCCTCCAAGAAGTTCGTTTGGCTTTTCTTAATTCTTTTTTGTATATGTTTAGGGATGCCTTGTACAAGTCCCAATCTAGCGCGTTTCTAGTACTTTTGGCATTATTGAAGAGTTACTTTTTAATTGGAGAATTGGAGGTACCTGTGATCCGAAAATGAGGGCTCGCTTGACACCTTCCAATTTCCAATACGTTGGACAATGCTATCGGAGGCAAGTGTGATGGTCAGTACTTCTTGCCTGTTTCTGGTGACGAAGGTAGGCTCTTTACCTATGTTGCACAAAATAAGGTTTGTACTTAGAATAGAATCGAAAAGTAACTCACCTCTTTTGTTAATGTCGGAACTGCCCCATACAGCGTGATGAGCGTTAGCATCACATCCAATAATGAGATCAGTTTTTTGTATCCCCGCATCTGCGATCAGTCTTTCCAGGTTATCCCCAAAAAGAGAGTCCATGTTATCATGGGCGAGATACGCCGAAACCAAGTAATAGGCACCGCTGGTTGTTTCCATTTTTATTGCGGTAGTATCTCGATCGCCCAGATCATGGCTATCAGCCACACCATCCGTGAAACAACCGCATTATTTCACCAGAAATTTCCTGGACGCTTAATTTCGCGTTTCGAAGACTTAAATTTGCCGCCTATATCATACGATTTAACGCCGCTAGACTTCTTTTATGAGAATACGTTAAGAAGTAGGAGTACACCAATGATCCCCAAACGATTAAAGCATTCAAATATAAATCAGAGCTGTTTTTAGCCGCCATTATGCGAGAATGTTTTCTCAAATTTGCATTTGAATCCATATCCCATCTGGATCAAAGCCATCGATGTTTTCAAAAAAAAATTCGTTGAATATGCTCCTGAAATTCGAACGTCACGCTCTACGGAAATACGATCCGATTCCAACAACGTTGAAACCGCATCAAATGATGCATTTTTCTAGGTGTAATGGGGGTCATTCCTGCATTAACTCCATATGCGACAATTTAGCATATTAACGAATCCATTAAGTCAAAAATCTACCAGCCCGCTGAACATAATATTGCAATATAGCAACGGGTTAGCTTGAAACTTTAATCAGCGAAAAACAATGCAAATGATAGTTTTGCGGCTTTAAATTCGACATCAGCTGGGTGTCATGCAGGTGTAAGTCAAAATCTCTGCACAAAACTATTGACAAAGTGGACGGACAGAGCCCCATGACTTGGTAGCTTTGTTCAAGCGTGAGTCGATTCATGATGCTTTGGCTGACAGAAAATGTTAAAAACTGCTTAGAAAATGACAGATCGGTTTGACAGTTATCCCTATCATTTGAAAACGATTTTTTAAAAACCTAGAAATCCACCTTAAGCTGGTTTATTCAGAACCCAGCACCTCTAAGTCAAAACCATATGACTTAGGAAAATCCTAAATTTAAATTACAAAATTTTATTGCAAATAGTAAGGGTGATAGTGAAATGAATTGCATGACAACAAATTATAAATTTAATCCCTGGTGCTTATTGCAAATTAAATGCAGAAGCTACACACATGCATGCATGTATGTGTGCGTTGCGTATATACACAAAACAAGAATAACAATAGAATTAAAGATTGAGTCCAGTTCAACCCCCGCAACAACAACATTCAAATGTCCATTCCAAAGGGGGATGAAAATTCGTCCAAAAAAAGCACACGGCAGCCTTGTGAGTAATAAAGAACAAGAATTCAGCCAGCAACAAACGAAAGGGGTTGCTTTGTCGGATAAACTCAGGAATAAAGATTCTCCCCCACACAGTGAAGTGGTACTAAATTCAGGGAGATGAATTCTCTAAAAAAAAAAACAAGTGAGAGCTTTAAATTTATATAGTTACGCGTATATGTACGGCCATCAAGTGATGTCCTTGTATGCGCTCTCCAGCATCGATAAACACAAACAATCCGGATTGTCCAACATTTCTGCGTACGAGATACGTTTTAAATGCGATAAATATCGTACTTTGTTAATTTATTCCTCACACAAAGGACACACACACGAGTTGTAAGATACGTACGACACACGGTATAGAGAGTCGCATTCGCTTCACAGATTATGCTGTAAATTACGATGACGGGGTAGAATCTATAGGTGGTGTGGGGAGGCGGGTATATATTCTATGAACTACGCACAGCCCCCCCCCCCCCCCCCAATTTGAAACAACAATAAACCTTCGACGGAACAAGGCTAGGCAATTTTTAATGAATCTTAATATCCCGCAGTGGAAAGGTGCTTCCACCAAAAGGCTTACATCAGTTTAATATTTACGGGCATCGCATAGAAACCCCAAAAACTACTCACACCCCCCTTCGCCAGCGTCCCCTTTAATTGTATGCGTACACCTAGGAGCGTCATCAATTCTGGCACAAAACTAAATATTTCTTCAGCGTGGAAGGGGTGAGATGTCGCATGTGGGCACATACAAGTTGTGTCCTCCTCCGGTATACACATTATTATCGGCCGGGAGAAATTCTCAATTCAAAATATCTTCAGAGAAGGTATGTTTCGCCCTTGCCACCCCCCACCCAGGAGGTGGTGGTGGTGCTGCTGATGTTGATGGTGGTGGGGGTGAACTCACTCTAAAGTACTCGCACTAAAGTCACATACAATACCTATGCCGTTGCGAATTGCGAAGAAGAGATAACGCACAATGCCCAGCCACCCCCGAAAATCTGTTTACCATATTATATTCTATTTGGACAGTGCTGCTACTATACTCTGCTAGAAAATGGCAGCAGGAGACGAACGAAGGATTTGCTGCTTGTTACGTGTCCGAGTTTTACATTGTACCGGGGGGGATGAAACGGTGCGGTGCGGTGCGGTGCGGCGATAGAAAACTTAAAATACGTATATATGTATGGAATTGGATATATCACTTCCATATTCTAATGCCTGGATAGATGGGTAGCCACAATGTATAGCAAAAGCGCTGTGCTGTGATAAACGTTTCTGGGCACACCAAGGAGAGCAGGTCAGGAAGGGAAACCAAGAGTCCGGGAGTGAATTGACGACGACGACGAGAACGACGACGACGTACATAAAAGCACACACATATGCGCACACAAAGTTTTCATAAACAAACTATAGGCATCAGTTTGAAAGTTTACAATATATGCAGGACATAAGGGATTTCAAGAGATTGGTTTTTAGACACAAATTTACACACACACATACATACTCAGATACACAGAGATAGACTGACATATGTGTAGGAGAGTGTGCACACAGTTTTATGTAAGTAGAGTAGGATTTCGGTCCCGTAATGTGGATGTAATATGCAAACAAAGTTTCGCAATAGAAATTTAAATTAGTAGAGATATACATGCTTGGCTAACTGTACCAGGACATTAACGTGTGCGAGAACTAATACAAGTAGTGGATAATATCTTGGACTAAATTTCTTTACGCTAGGGGGAATGAAAGAAGGATTTCTCTTGTTCCATTGGTATACGATTTTTGTTCTATAAAAAAAAACATTTTATTTTTTTTTGCCACAAATAAGTATAAATTGGCAGCCCTGTTCTTAAATATCCTTTACTCTTTCGATGCGACTCAGGATATATGGCTGATTTCTATAAAAGTTTAGTAGATGTTAACCGTTTGTAAAAGGAAAATCTAGCGAACATATTGACATGAACCAACGGCTAACTGGACTGGCAAAAATACTCATCCAAAACCCCCGAGAGGGTAAGCTGGCCGGTAATAAACAAGCAATGTCAAAACGGTGACTAGCTAAGGTTAGGGGGCCTCAATTGAGAGACTTTTTACTTTTTAATATTAAAATGCCCAGTATATGCTTTTTGAACATTACTTTAAAGGTATTTTCCACTGCGACTTAGTGGTCTACTGTGCCCCCTTTAAACGCCTTGGGATGGTTTGTTGCGTCATCATCGTCTCGCATTATAATTCAACTCATAATTACATTTGAGGGTCAAAAATCTTGCTTTGCCAGGGCGAGAATCGTCGGCTCTAGAATACTCTTTCTACTCCAGTTTTTCAAAGGAATCCGAGATGAGAAGCGGGTCCATTGATGGCATATCCTCATCTGATATATGGTATTTTCAAGACTACAAAAGTTGTTTCGCAGTCACGCTGGACTCATTGCAGAATCTGCAGAGACCTGCTTTTTCTGTACCTAGTTTTCTTAGGTGTTTCTTG
The DNA here is from genome assembly GCA_946965025.1 of Blera fallax. Lineage (NCBI taxonomy): Eukaryota > Metazoa > Arthropoda > Insecta > Diptera > Syrphidae > Blera > Blera fallax. The sequence goes on along the minus strand of OX337248.1, from coordinate 20,757,579 downwards.
ACTTTGCAGTGCCGCGTTAGGAAACCTGTTAGACTGATGCATACTTCGACTATTTTTCAGTTATAGCGCCGTAGTAGTTTCTTGACTTGAGTGCTATTCTAGGTCCTAACCCCGTTTTACCTCCTTAACTTCCTGAATGCTTCCTTAAGGGTGTGATTCCCTATTCTACATAACGATTCAGGTCCAATAAAGGGTTCTACTGCTTAACTGTCTGACATTATTGCTATGTCACAATTAATGCATTTTCTGTCGAGATTGGTTTGAAGGCATCTGTCTATGGAGTATATTTTCGCCTGAAAGATGGTACTTTTACATATGTATGTATGGGTTTGGAATATTTCATTCTTGGTTCAAATGACGAACTGAACAAAGCAGTAGACACACTACCTGAGTTACTTCGACAGAATTAGACACAAAGTCTATATGGATTTTCCGCACTCAGCCACGGAGCTGGAATAGAGTTGGCAAATGAACCCTTAATAGACCAACGGCAGCGCTCGTATCCCTAAAGTGGGTTACGGACTTTCGGTTCATCCAACTCCGTTTCCTAGAGGTTCTACAAAATTATTTGGCCTTCCAGAAAGGAGGTTGTACGTAGTACCTCTTTAGTCCTATCAAGGAAAACGTATAATTACGAAATTTACTATTGATAACCCTAGTAAATTGAATAAGGACAACAAAAATGTTTGCAGCCTTAACAGGTCCTTAGACTCCTATAATGCAGACATAACTGATATTCAAAATATGCGACGTGATGGGACTGGAACAGTAACTAATACAGAGAAAGTCTTGTTATGGTGCTTTTTATACAAAGGGCACGAGAAGTGCGTGATCGAAGCGGCCAGGCAAGCGGCAGACGGACTTTCTATGACAATACGCATCAAAGCTTAATTCACTAACATCCGCCGAATATGCACACAAGCCTCCACGAAGGAAGATATAACGTTAAAGTCGTGTTGGGAGATTTTAAAGCCAAAATAGAAAAGGGGAACATCGGTAGGACGATTGATAAAGGACACCACTTCCGAAAAAAATTACTTTGACTCCGGGTGAATCATCACTACAACAAGCACATGCTTTTCTCATCTCAATATTCAGAAAAGGACATGGTGTCCTTTTATCATTAAACACTCAAATCGGCGATGGATGGAGGCGATGGAGGCACGGCTCTAGTATTGTGCTTGTCCAAACTTTTCGAGCGAGCAACATCGATTATGATCAATACCTAAAGTAGACGAAGGCTGACTATAAGCTTTACAGGAAGAAGACACGGAGCAATATCGGGTTCTGCGAAAGACAAACAAAGGGCACGAGAAGTGCGTGATCGAAGCGGCCAGGCAAGTTCAAAAGCAACCAAATTTCTACACTCTTGCAGATCCCAGGATGTCCAAATTGATAAGCATCATCTCCTTTTCGATTTCAAAGCCGCCTATGACAGCATTTATAGACAGCATCTATATATGTATACAGCACTGACAGGCTTCGGAGAAAAAGCTTCTACTACGAGTCATATGAGCTGTACAGCGATTTCTACCAAAGATAGTCAAAAAAACTGCGAAATTACGAATACAAATATTTGGCGCAACAGATCGTATGTGGTCCAGGGTCTAAATGGAAGGGACCTGAAATATAGAGCCATATCCAAAAGGCTTTTTTTTCATTAAGAAGTTCTTCACAGTTATTACTCTCGGACGTTTGTCAAACATTCGCATGAGGAGAGGCCGTGAAAAATTTGTTTGGTGTTTTCTGGGATCCAAACCTCTCTTACAGCTTCAACTGTATTCGTATTAGTTGAATTGAAGAGTAAGGAGTACTATCGTGCTTGAACTGGTACAGGTATGCCCGAAACATTCGTGGCCCGTAAGCATTTGTCCACCTGCCTTTCGTTGAGTGAGTTCATCCCTTTTGCCAGCAATATTCAGCAATATTCCAGGGAAGTTTGCAAGACCTGTTAATCGTCTTTCGCGGCTTGGACTCTATTTGAATATTGTTGGTGTCCCCGGTGTGCCTCCGTGCAAGAATATCGATTGGTAACAGAACAAGAACAACAGATATTGTTTCATATGAGTTCGTCCGGGAGGGCGCTACTCACTCTTTCGCCTATATCCGCAAAGGATTATCAATTTGATGACCTTAATTAGTAGAAATCTTCTCTTGTATTTCAGGGCCGGCTGTGTTTAATATGATCCTTGCAATTGCTCTGACTACATTCGTTGCCTTCTTAGTCAAGTACTAAAGGCACGTGTCGATCATTACTCCAAGGTACTTGAGTGACAACGTACAGAAACTGTAATGGATTCCTTTATTATCCTATTATCCTGCTGATGATCACAACTTCTGTTTGAGGCCCATAGATGTTAGATTACCGTTATCCCCTTCGTATAGTGTCGTAACTTATTTGCCCTATCTCTTCTAAGAGCTTGCCCACCACAACAATGGTAATATCATAAGCGAAGCCTATAATCTTCCCCTCCTCTGGTATGGGTAGGTGTAACTACAATAGAACTGAACTACAATTCAAAGGGATCATTATCCAAGGCTAGCATTTCATTCATGATTGTAGGTTTTCCTTGGGAAGAAAGTTACCTCGACTGAAGGCATTCGAATGTTAAAAGTCCTAGGACGAGTGGTCGGTTAAACCATATGCACACATACTTAAACACCTGTATAAATGCTCATATGTACGTGGAATGTATCATCCTTTAATTATTCACACATCACATTGCTTGAACTTAATTGCTTCTTAATTTAAAATAGTAAATAAACAAAGGAACCTAGATTCCTTGACATTTACCTATGTATGTACATATTTAAACACTCGTATGTACATATGTATGTGTACAGGTACATGTATATGGCTGATATCTGACGAAAAGAGATTGACATCCGAAAATGAATATTTTATCATTATTTATGGAAAATTTGGATATGCAATTAGAGCGTTCAATGAAATGTCAGATGGCGTGACGAAAGGTTTGTTTTTGAAGTTATTTTCTACAAACTCCTTAATTATGAATGGCAATGTTGATGAGTGAATATTTAATTCGTCCTCTTATTAAAGAATAGATTTACAAATGATACTAAGAATAAACGAGCACTAACATACTGATATCTAGGCTACGGGTTAATTGCTACATTTACTAAGTGGTCAAAGCAATGCTTGAGGGATAGATTTGTTGTTTTACAGATACATAGATACATAGAAGTTATTTTGATTTAGAATTGTGTTTTTAAATTAACTTCAGAGTTTGGTTTGGTAAGAGATGAGAATATGCTCGTTCTTTGTGTAGGGAATTTAAGCGAACCGTCTCTACTACCTAAGCCGTCTTGTTTTTAAAGGAAACAGAACTTTTATTTGGGCAAAAATGTTTACTTTTCTTTTAAATATTTATGGCCATGCCCATGGGTGTTAAGGGGCTGTGACCAGAAAGATCTATTGTGCCATGCCTGATGATAATTAATGATCAAAATGCGCTTCCACTATCTATTACTGCTTCATCGAGGGAGATTGGTGTTCATAAATAACTAATTTTAAGTTTAAAGCGTAATCTTTACTTTGATCACCTTTCTATCATCGCCTCAATAGGGCTCAAATTGGGTGAACACGGTCAAATGAAAGGACTGAAACTCCTGGTAAAATATTCATGGAAGGATTCAATGTATTCGGGAGGCGTCTTGTTTGCTTAGCAAATTCCTAAATGTCAGCGATTTCTTTCTTCCTGAGGAGTTATAGATCTGGTATCGTTAAAGACCCTAGTATTTTCTGTCTTAACCTCGTTGTTGGGAGTAGTGACAGGGGAAGCGTTCTATATCTCCCTTGTCCTGCTTCAGTTGACATATATTATTGTTTCAGTTTCAGCTTGTCCGAGTCCCATCATCAATCTCACCTACATATGTTCTGTTTGAGATTAATATTTGTTTTTCTATACGTTACTCTCTTGCTACAGATATAGACACTTTGGACATACATATCTAGTAATTATTGAACTCCTGTCGTATCTGTACATTTTTTATAGTTCTAAGACGTACCCGTATTGTTTTATCGAAACTTAGTTCTCTGTTACTAGCACCTTTCCTTGGCCGTTGATTTGCTTTTTCGTTAGCCGGTGTCTTCATGCCCATTACCCACGAGAGACGAACTCTATTGTGGCTGGTAAGTAAATTCAGTTTGATTTTGCATTCCCTTACTAGTCGCAAATCACCCTTTGCTGTCCAAGCAGATGTCTATTTGCCTTTCTCCCCATCGAGTCGAGTCAAACATTGGAGTTCCTAGGGAGCCAATTAGGTATCTGCTGGCTAAGGTGCACGATCCCAATGTACACGTCTTCATATGGGCACTGATCAGAAAAAGTACATGAGACGAATGAACTCGATGCACACAATGGTTTCAATGGGAGTATATGTTGTACAGTCACAACTGTGTTAGGGGAAGCGATCAGTGTAATCTCTGGCTGAATGCCCATCGACTTGGAATTCAAAACCAGGAATTCAGCTGGTAATGTCTGGCAATAGTTCCTATTATTTAGTAGGTATACAATCTCTTCAGTTCTAGTAAATTACGGGAACTCTTTAGATCCTGACACGTAGTCCCATTCGCCCATCCGCGGTTGTTATTGTTGATCGCATCCACCTTAAGCAACAGTTTACCTTTAACCAGAAGCACGCCAAGATTTTCCTTTTCTCGTGGAATCGGTAAAATGGTGACCTACATACCTAGTGAGTTGTTATGGGAAATTTATTTTCCATTCTTGTCTGGGAGGGAGTTGGCTACTTCGAACGTCCTAGTAGGGAAAACGGTTCGATGTGTCATATATCTAAATAGATCGTAAGCTGGCTCGGGAACGTAGTGCCGGGTTGGTGATGTTAAAGCGATCACAGATCAATTATGTAGTCGTCATCACGGGCCCTGTCTGAAAGAACTACAGAGTTGAAGGAAGGAAACCATCGTTCACCTCCTTCCTATACACATTTCCTGCCCTGTTCCAACAAATACTGCTCCATTTACTACTACTAGGTGCTATTTTCTTTAATGAACTCAGGGAATCGGCGTCCTTTGACGTCATAAGATCTTACAAATGCAAATACTTGGCGAAACAGACCATATGCGGAAGACGCCAAAGTAGTCCATACGAGGTGTTCGCAAAGTAGTTAGTTGTAACTGGACCTGTGGATGCCACTGTCTAAGGAATATCCTTTTATCCAATTAATTATGACATATTCTTAAACCAAAACAAATTCTATAATCACATAGCTCTGGGTCTCATCTCAGCAGTCGTATGAGCCACCACTCCGGGGAAGGGCCTCCTACCCCATGGAGGGTAATTATCTTTAAATAAATTAAAATCGCTTTATAGCACCATGCCCTACGGGGCTCTCTGAATGCTATATATCTGAATTCTATGGAAATTATAGAACATAGGAGTTCGCGTGTCAATAATATCGTGCCAAACTACCTGTGCACTCCTTCCATGATTTGATGAATTAACACCACGTACCAACGGAATATACTCGTATCCTTGATATTGCTGCATGAGTTGATGGGTACACGTTTATTAGGTGTACTCGTGCTGCACAAGACAATCGTTAGGTAATGTACAAAAAACGAGGTAATAGTTTCGGGCCACCCCTATACACGCTGGAAATAATCTATTTAGCGAGGCAATAATGTGCAGTTTACGTACGGCTTTGGCTGAAGAATGAACAACTCAAGTGTCGCCTACAAAAATGCTGTGCACTTGTTGGTTAACACAGGGTGTTTCGTTCAAATTGTAGATAGTCTTGCAATACATCGATAAAATAAAACATTCTCATAGATCTTGCTGCCTAATATTCAGAAGCCGTAAAGTTTGACTGGACTTCAAGAAATATGCCTTTACAGAGTAGTGTGTTAGGGATTCTGGCGCACAGGGAGCCGGGAGCAATTTTTTAGGGCTCTGACATGTGATAATTCTGGTAGTTTTAGGTTTTGGCGTTTGCTAGTGCGATGATCTTGGATAATGCGGATAATGATCTGGTTCTGGTGTCTAATAATGCGATGATATTATGACATGCCTGGTCCTGGTGTCTGATAATTCGAAGATTTTATCTCGTGTGGTTCTAGCTTGTGCTGATATCAAGTGCCCTCTTTTGGGGCACCTAACAACCTTTAATATTCTTTTGAAATATTTTCATATTTAACTCGTGTGGCTCCAGCTTCTGCTGTTATCTACGGCCATCTTTTGGTCCACCTAACAGTCTTCGTCCTCAATATTCCTTCGAAATATTTTCATATTTATCAGCAAAGAAGAATGAGTGTTCGAGCGGAGTACCAAACAGGGGAGGGAGACGAGGAAAACAAATATTAAAAATCAATTGTACAATATGTACCAACCCCAACTACAACGTAGAGCTAATCTGCATACCATGAAATTCTGATAATACGTTGCTGTTTGAAAATAAGAAAACTATCGATCACATTGGGAGATAGGGTGTTTTCCTAAATACAGTACTACCTGCATTGTAAATCAGAAAACATTCCTAAATTCAAAATTATGACATAACGCATTACGTTCCGAAATACATTGTGATTACAAAACCCTTAAAAGAGTTGGTGGAAAATCTATTTCAAAAAGGGATTTAAATTATGAATCACGAAAACGAAAAGAGAAAGACGAAAATTGAAAGAATGCTCAATGATGATGATTTTAATACTCCAATGGAATCTTAGCCGTCACCTTCGCCATCGTAGAGAGCTTGCTGAAAAATATGATCAAGAAAAATAATATAAAATGTGAAATATTTAGATTTGTACATAATAATTCAAATTCTATTGACAAGGTGTATAGGGTGTATCATGAGAACAGCCTTGGTACTGCTTTTGAACAGGGTCTACGCGGCTTGGGACACTTCTAAACAGGCACTTTACAATCTGAAACAGCATTCGCACGACCTTTAAACAGATTCTGTACACCTTAAGAACAACTCCTGAACATGTTCTGTTCAGACAATATTCGGTATTCGGCAAAATCACTATTCGTGGCATCTCTACTTCTAATGTCCGAACGGTTCATTCGCAAAATTATTCATAAAATCTTCATATATACATACATACCTACATGCATACATACATCCTATGCTATGTTTATGTCAGAGGAAACGGGAGGCGACTCCTCAACAAGTTGAAATGTCGGGAAGAGTCCTTCTATGTTTTTTTTCCGATGAAAAAATATTTCAACCAGGCGCAGAAAGTCAGTGAAAGAAACGGCAGATGGCTTCGAGGGCAGCCTTCATTTTATATTTCCCGTGTGATGACCACCAAGTTTTCTACCAGAGTGGTAGTCCTCGTACTTGGAGCAGTGAGCAGTGAAGGCCATTTTATGTCTCCCTACTTTTACCTATCGGACTTTCAGTCAATGCTGATGGAGGCAGTTGTTAGTAAAGCAAGAATATACGTACATACATAAAGCTGCGATGACTCAGAAATAGATGGCGATCAATGGCCGTGATGACAAAACACCAAACAAATTGCCACCTAACCGTCCAGGACTATCCGTTGGATTGTTTGGTGTGGAGCGTAGTTAAACGTTCAACCAAGCTCTAAGGGATGTCCTTACCCAAGTGATGGTCAACATCGACAAGTGTCATTTAATTCAATCATGTTATTGGTCACCAATTGAGCCTGTTTTCGATGCTGTGGTTGTATTGAATAAATATCGGCTATAAACGTACATGTGTATATGCACGTATCTAAGCTTTTTTTTCAAATTTGTCTTTAAATAGCCGCCTGAAATGAAAATGAGTACGAATTACAAGTCAAATTTATTGTTTAGAACCATACTGCATTCAAATATCGGGTCACAAGCAATTCTTGTTCACATTCACAAACATAAGCTAAACATGTATAGATATCGACCATACACATCGAGGCAGAATTCTACCGACCTCATATGAGTTATTAGCAAATAAAAGATATAGCATAACGCGGAAGGCAGTAAGTTGTTACCTTTCAAGTTCCTGCGAAGTTGATGCGATAGCATGTTAACATTTATACGTGTGTCTATTAGGCATGTCATGAGATACTACCAGCAAAATAATGTGAGCTACAGCCTTTTGCGTTGGCCCGGTTTCCATCAGTCTAGTGTGGCAGTACTCGCCGCTATGTATTGTACGAGCATGTGTTTTTTCGATAAAGTTCCATTGTTTAGTGCTTAGTGAAACTCTAAGAACCTTAAACGTTCGTAAGAAGATTTTTAATAAATCGGACAGCTTTTGCCTCTTTTTCAGTAAAAGATTCGCAGTGTACGAGTAAAATATGTGCAAGTTCTTAATTAAGTTCTAAGAAACAGGATAATTTTTATGTTTCACGGTGAGTAACCTCTTTTTTGAAGCTCTTTCAACCGAATACCAAGTAGTGTTTCCGATTATTGTGCTTAATTCTTATTCTAAAATTGTCAGTGAGAAATTCTATAAGTAACTCCATCTGAAAGTATCAGGGTGGTAGTCTAAACAACGCATGATATAAACTGTGTCATTTTTCAAACGATGTTATGCATATTGTTAACGACCTCATTTACGACTTGACAAGTTATTTTTTTTTTGCAAACGGGAAGGAATTAGTATTCATTGCAAAAAAAAATGCCTTTTGTGTTTCTTAAAGACGGTAACATATGACTCCGTTAATAGGCTTTCAATATGCCATCCTTTCTAATACTAGCTTTCCTACAAGTTTCAATTTGCATAATCTAATTTGGGGCTAATTGGCTTTTATGGCTGGATAGGATTGTGAATTAAAATGTAAGCATCTTATTGAAATAATTCATCGCTTTAATTAGATAAACGATTGTTCACTGAGAAGCATCGCGACCGTAAAGAGGAGTCCTTTTGGCTCTCGTCTCGATTCTAGACTCCTTTAAAAAACATCCACAGTAAAACAGTTTGCGCTAGAGTTCCTATTTCTAAGCGTAGCCATTACATTTGTTGCTGTTACATTCTTCCTTCTCATCCAATCCATGGTTATTGCATATTTAACACTGCTGACCCCAACAAAGTTATTATTTTAGGATATTTTAACCTGCTTAAGCTTAAATAGGCTATAACTGGTGGTATTCTTTAGCATCCCTAAACGGTTTCTGAACGGTTTCTTGCTAGTTCATCAGCTGCTTCATTTCTCTCTAGTCCCACGTGACTTCTTCGGTGATTCTTTCCAGCACTAATGTAGGGGGTGAGTCCCAATATGACTTTCAGTGCTGCTGTGGGACAGGTTTTCATAGCCCTTCTTATGCAGATGCAAGGTAGCCTCTGTACTTTCTCAAGAGCTTTCCTCTTTGTACCTGGTTCTTCTAGTCCAAACGACAGCTCCGTACGGTATAATTGGCCTGACCATCATGGTGTACATCCACCTCAGAGTAGCTAGGTCGCATCCCCCGCTTTTGCCTGAAATGCTTCTGCACACCATCGATGCCCGCGTTGCTTTGACTACTACGGCTTCTTCATATTTCTTCAGAGAAGTTTACTGCGTAGTGCTACACCTAGAGACTTGACCTGTTGTTGTGCTCCTATTCTGATCCCATTATGTGTTTAGCTGCCTTTTCCTGGTGAAAGGTGCCACTTTGGTCTTGGTTGGGTTTATATTTAATCCTACCGTTATGTGCCACTCTTGTGCTACTCTTAATCCCCCCATGATCACAGAGTGTCTCCTCGAATTTCCCTCTAGCCACGATGACAGTTTATGTCGATGTTTGTTAACAATTGCAGGAGTTATATCCGTACTCGATAAATTTAATCTCACTGTAATAACTAGAGTGCATCCCTATCGGTATTCCGATCGAACACTGGCCAAGGATCCTTAGACACCTTGTGGACTTCTAAGTTTGACCATCTTAGGTCAGCCCAGTTGAAGATTCTCTTGGGAATAACTCTTGTCACATACATTGCTGGTTATACGAGTAAGCCTTCAAATATGTCAATATGTGGTATCGAAGCTTTTGTTTTGGCTAATACGTTGGCACTTACATATATCCATTAATTCCACGGCTTTAAGCACAGCTAAAACCTCAGCCTGTTCAGAAGTCTGAGGGCCACCAGTAGGATTATATCACTCGAGTATATACCCGACCCCTTCCCCCCACTTGTTTTGAAACCATCCATGCAGGCTCCAATTTCATATTGGGAGGGAACCACCTTCCTTTGCCAGTCTCCCCATCATAGTACATTACTTCGCATGATGTTTCGAAGTCCAGTGTACCCAGGATTTCATTAGATCTACATACATAGCAGGGATATTGGGTTGGTGAGCTACTGCCCCCTTGTAATTTTGTTTGTAGGTCCACTGGTAAAAGATTCAGGAACACTTCGAGTGCAGCCGAGTGCGCAGAGCCCCTCTGATGACGATACAGGCTGATTCTTGTACCTTGCTTGACATATTCCTCGTATTATTCTTAATCGTGGCTTTTCGGCATAGAAGGGCCCTATACGTGAGTATGGGTCGGAATACCATGATGTCAAGAAAGGCAAGCAATGCAAATTCCTCCCCTCATACTGCCTGTTTACCCATTTGTTACAGACTCCGATGGTGGTCTGGTTCCTGGTAACCTGGCCTTTCCTCAAGATATTGTCTTACTATTTCTTTGTACCTACCCCAGTAGTTCCCTGGTAGGCTCTGCTAGGGTTTCTGTTGGTGTTAAAATTATTTTGTTAGAATCGTACCTAAAAGCCTATCGACCTTTGATCCGACTGGAATACCTACTCTGAAACCCACATTTCTGTACCGTAAAAAGATTAGTGCAAGAAGCAATGTGTAAGATTTAGCACTTTTTGTCTGTTTCTAACCATAAAAATGGCATAGTACCCTTGTTGCAGATGATAACCTTGATAAAATTAAATCAAAAAAGCACTCACCCCTTATGTTTGTATCACTGCTACCCTATTGCGAATGATGCGCATTAGCATCGCAGACCACGATGTTGATCTAGCTGTCCTTGACCATCAGCATTTTCATCCTGTCGGGTGAAATCTGAGTTTCCTCGAATGGGAGTACCTGATACCAGGCACAGTAGCTTCTTACCCTCCGTTTCACAGCTACCAAGTCTCTGTCCCTGAAAATTTTCAAAGGAAATACCTTTATGTTTGTCGAGTTGCTTCTTAGGCCCTGCTCTTAACACCCTCCAGGCATCTGCTTTTAATTCCGTATTCTCCGTATGGAGAAACCAAACAGTTTTTCTGAGTACCTACATACATATGTAAGTGTTAAACGGCCCGGACTTACATATGTCTGCGCGAATAGTACTTAGTTAAGCCCACAACAGTCACGCATTTGAGCCGACACCCGTTACCCACCTCGCCAACCTGCAAAATTAGCTGTTTGCGAAAGACAGCTTTGCTCCTACAGGCGACAACTTTGCGACTGCCTTTCCATCCAGCGAGATCACTATTCTCTGTCGAAGACAGCTTCTACCACAGATCATCCTGAATTTTCCGCTCGAGGGTTAACCACTGATCCATAGTCAGGCCACCCCATGGCTTCTGCTTATTGACAACTGCAACAAGAAGCTGGTTTTTTGGGTCGTACATCGGGTGCGTCGAGTCTTCACTTTTTGGCACGTTCGGTTCGACAACGTCATCAGATTTGCTCTTTTTGCTCTGCAACGCCTCTTTGATGAGCCCAGCCGAAGTCTCCCCCATACTTGATGTGCTCTTAATTTTGTTAGGAAGCCCAACCCCACTCGCGAGAACCTTCTGAACTTTATACCCCGCCCCAAGACTTTCTTGACCCGATCAGCAACGCCCTGTTCCAAGCACTCAATGAATTTACGTCACAACCCCCGAACTGATGAACTCTGATCCTGCTCCTTGCCCGCACTACATCAGAGAAGCTGGAAGCAGCAGAGTATTTGCCTACTGCCCTACTTGTCTCTTTGGTCGCACCTTACACTTCGTGCTTTTCGTGAGAGTACCAGTCAATTCACTATTGTTCTTATCTTCCATAGTGGGAGTGCGCTCCAACCCACTATTGACCTTATCTTTTGGAGAAGTTTGAGAGGTTTTTCCGGTCTTCGGTATAAAAACCGCTCTCACTTCTCTCCACATATTTGCCAGTGGCGGAGGATGCCATATGCATGTTGCATTTCTGTTGGGATACTACCATCAGTTTCCGCCAATTCATAAGGAAGGAAACTTTTTTGTTTGCATTCATTTATCCTCAAATAGCCTCCGCACCCTGTACAGTTGCATAGCCATGCAATGCTGCCATCAAAAAACCATTTCCATGTCTGATTTAATCGAAAACCAGAAGTCAAAGTAGATTCAACTAACTCTCTCAACCAAAAGCATAAATACACGTAAGTGGTGCAGCACAGATTGCATGTGCACTTGTATGTCAATCAAAAATTTAACAGAAATCCCAATGACGGCATTGATTTTTCATGCGTCACTGACGTCAAGGATTTTCTCATCCCCTTTTGAATGGTGTTTAACAATTTCTCTGATCACTTGTCATTTTGATTTATCTGTTGCATGTTCCTTGTTCACTCACAAAGGTGAAGTTGCATCTGGGCCCTCCCATCTGACATCCGAAGACAATAGAATTATTTTATTCTTAGAAAAGAGAATCAATGTCTTTTATGGTCCCTGGCCAAAAGCAAGGAAACACGCACACATTCTCCAGTAGAGGACATTTGAAGTTAGCGAAATGAAAGGTTTTATTTTTCAGTTATGAGAGTTGGAATGCAGTTCTTAGTTGCATCTAAATGGATTCTAATAACGGTTATTTTCTCTGTTTAGTTGAGATTTTCTATAGTTTCATCATCAATCAATTTTCCCTTTCTTATTAGAAATATTAGCGACAGATTAACAAATCAAAAAGGACGCTGATAGTTTAGGGACCATGATTTGCTCGGTACAGAAACTATTTATACCCGTCCATCACTGAATGTAAAAGAGCGCCGGAGTTATGCTTAGATACAAAGATGAAACCTGGTTTCAAATGAGGGTCTGGTAAGGTGGTTTAAAGGAAACTTTTTCTATTTGCTTGGGCCATATTGTGCACACGATTTGTCAAATTCCGAATCAGCTATCATATGAAGAAAACAACAGATTCATGCGGTACATTACCGCAATTAAGGCGGCTAATGAACTCGAATAAAAATGTAGTTTATTCAGCGCTTTGGAGGATGCAATCAACTATGAAGTAGCCTGGGAATGAGAAATCAAGATGCAGTTGGAGAACATCTTCATACAGCACCACTTGCGTGACACATAACCGTAAAGATAACCTTCTTCCTCTCCAGGAAAACAAAAAGGAAGAAGTCGTTAAGACTTATAGAACCATACAATGAATGACTGAATATCCCGATATGTAAAGTACTTAGTCGGTGAGAGGAGGGTGGCAAATAATATCGACCTTAACCGCCGAGCAATTGACAAAAACAATTGCTAAATTATATCCAGGCTGCAGGAGAGAAATTCTTCAGATAGAATCGTAGATGTTGTCCTCCTATCTGGTCAAGCTGAAACATTTGGAGTACCCACACCTTATATAAATTACAAAGCTGGATAAGGATTTTGATGTATGTTGGTGGATGAAACTTAAAGGAACTGGACCTCTGGGTGAGATGTTCAGCAGTCAGCAATGTGGTGACTTTCTCACAACATAGGAGGTTTCGTTATGAGAGAAATACCAGCATCCGGGACCAATGGATTCCTCAATTTGGTAACACGTATGTCCAAGCGCGAGGACTTTGAACTTAGAGCCTGATTTTAAATTGTACCAATCTTGTGTACTCTGAGTTTTATCAAACTGAAAACTGTCCTTACGCAGCATAAAGTAGATATGACTACGATCAAAGAGATATACTGGATGGGAATACGACGATGCGCAGTCGGTTTTTTGTTAATCTTTATACAGGCTTTACTTTCCTCTTTCCGGTTACAATACCTGAGAAACTCTTTGGCCTGTCTTAGCTTAGGGGTTTCCTCCAAAAGTTATGTTATCTTGCAGTTTTCTTCCTTTTTTAGCTCTTCTTGTACTGTATGCAGTAGAAGTCCCCAGAATTGTTCCGGAACAGCGGTCTCTGATCCTTTTCTTTCTAGTGCAATAGGTACATACATACTTCATTTTCCTCTACTCCTCTCAACACCGCTTAGTTGTACAGAGGTGATTATGTTATATTCCGCAGCATATGACCACAATTGAATTTAGGAAGAACTAAAAGCTTATTAACCTATTCTCAGGGGAATCATAATAGACCAATAGGCCCCTGTATTGGCATTTGTCGAGGTGCATTTCCCCCCAACCTAACGAAGCCTTACTATATAGAGGTAATGTTCCAGTTTAATAGAGAGTGACTATTTTCTGAACATCTATCGAAAAATTGCTTAGCTTAGCTGGAAATCAAATATTGCACCTACTACTACGTTGTCTCTTAAGTTTGGAGTAGAGGTAGACTGTAGAGAAATGTTGAATGCGTTTCGAAAACTGTCAAATTGTCCAGCCGTGTTGCTAACAGGCAGAAAACTTCAGCTTGATAGCGGATTCCTTCTATTGTCCATATATTTTTTTCTTATCATATAAACTTTAAAGTCTTAACCTACAAATTTGTATATCTTCACAGTAAAATGTTAGTGGGGACACAACTTAAACTGTCCGATCGGAGATCGTGTCAAAGGTACAACAAATGTAATCCAAGCCCAAATAGTATGGTTATCCGGCCCTGCACTCTAAGGAACATCACAGAAGAACCGCCAAAGGCAACAATTGTGCCGCCTACTCCAGAAAAAAGGTAATAAAATAAAGGATTTTGTATATTTGCTTGCGCCTATATATACATATGTACATACATATGTATATTCTCTTCTTAAAGAGTTTTGCTGGAAGAAAATCTCGGGTAAGGTACGTACATACTTCCATTCAGTTGAAATAGTTTATAAACATGTGAAGAATTTACTGTTGATGGCGCTTGCAAATGAAATAAGGATAACGACGAAGGAACGGACCATTAACAGGCCGCATGATTGTAAAGGTAAACTTCGACGTAAGAGTAGTTACGGAGTTCATTTACTTTGGAGAGAATATCAAATCCGCAAATGTGGAGATTCGCCGAAGACTGAATCTAGGAAACCGTTGCTTCTACCCATACAGTTCATCAAACCAGATGGGCTCATAAATCCAAACCCGTCTGACCGTTGGGAACTAGTACTACTTCGCTTTATCGAAACAAACCTTAATCCTGCCAGTTCTGCTAAACGGCGCATAGTGCTAGGCGATAAGTAGGATGTCAGAACAGATATTGAGTGCTTTCGTGTGAAAAATTCATCGAATTTTTAGTCTTGTGTGCGAAGAAGGCGAAAATGTGGATGTAGTCTAAAAGGCCAAGATGCATTGGTTTGGTCTCATTCAGCTAATGAACAACAACGATTCAGTCAAGACAATCTTTGATACACAGGCACAAGGTTAATTCTGAACAGGAAGGACAAACTAAACTACCGAGGATAGCAGGGCATTCGGTTTAGACAACTTGAAACAGTGTGTCAGTGATCGGCAAGGATGGAAGGCCACCTTGCCTCAAACTCCAAAACGCTCTTCACGAGTCGGGAGCCCATTAAGTATAGTAAGTAGCTTCCTGGTCCCCCTATCCAAGCAAAGCAGACAGGTGGCTTTGCTTGTGACCTGGCCGGTGTAAGTTCAAACCCCACTAGGGAACAGCCATCACAGCCAACAAGCCCAAGGATGAATGAATAAAATTTGAGTTTCTTCAATTACTACACCAAAAAAGGAGTTACTATAGAGTCTGAGTACTTCTGAGATTTAGTTGTTTTCTTTTTTTTTTTTTTTTTTTAAAAAAAAGCTAAGCAGACAAGTGCAGCTTTATTTAAACCACCAAAAAGGTGATCACTAATGACCCCGACTTTCCAGTTCTAAAAGTTCGCTCCTCCCGTCAGTTTCATTAATTTCGCACAAAATAACACGTGTTGACAGCAGCCATTTGGAAAACCTTTGCCGAAATCACGGCAAACAATTTTGATCATTCACAATTAGATAAATAATAATTCTTGATCAACATATTAAATATCAATTATTCATCTCCGATGAGCCATAAAATATCACAGATAATAATCTGGCGGCATAGAAGCGATCGTTGAGCATTATTCAAATGAACTTCTTTCAACAAAGGAGGTGTTCGGCTCTTGTGGAGTTCGAAAAGCTGCCGCGGCAGACACAAAGAACAAATTTGAATAAATTTCATGTGCCACCATGGTAGTGTTCCAATTTATATGCGACGACTGAATATTCAAAACCTAATTATAACGTGTAGCTTCGTACTGATTCGATCATCGGTTGCTTGTAGCTTGTTTTGGTAATTTGTTGTTTCCGATGATTTACCATTCGAAACACAAGGCATGGGAAATAGACAGCTTATCGATGTGGTGCGAGATACGACTGTGGTAAATTAATAAAAGTTATTGGTCGTTTGATAGAGATGAAGATGATATTCAGAATCAAAAAGTCATAAATTATGGCAGGGTTACCATAATTATTATATTTACAGCGTGTTCTGAATGCTTGCAGATGTTCGTAGATCTAGGCAGGAACGGTAGTACGTTGCTATCAGGAACTTGTTTTTTTTATGCTTCTGAAAAAAGATTAAATGTCATCATTGTTGCAACTACAGAATCGAAGATAGTTGTGAACGTAAAAGTTTTATTCAAGTCACCAGTAGAGTTGCTGGGAGTTTCATCCAAAAAGTCTTAATTTTAGGAAGGTAAGACTTAATTCAGTAAGATGGGCCATAAATTCAAATTAATGGACACAATGCTTTACAGACTTCTAAGATTGATGACTTAAATGACTTTTTCATGACATGAATTGCAATGCCGGTCTATTTGTTAGTGCAAACAACTAACGAATACGATCTATCATAGAATCAAAACGAGTGCCGGGATTGATCGAACAGTATTCATAAACTACATCCTGTAAGTAAGTAAGACGGGAAAATTATGTTTAAAAGGCTTTAAGGTGGATAAAAAACTGTCCATAGGGGTTTGTGCAGTAGCCACAAAAGGTTTAAATAGGTAAACTTAGCGAAGATTCGCTGTAGCACGTCAAACTTTTTTTTTGAAGTTGTCACCACCTTCTAGTGCACTCAGACCCAACTACTGGTCCATTGTACCACTGATCTTACTTTAATGATGCGAAAGAACTTTAGCGATGAAGACATTGGCTAGGCTGGAAGATTAACAGCGCAGCGGGTTAGAAAAGCCTGCGTGGCTTTCTGTACTTGCAGCAAAGAAAGGTAAAAAGTAAGGGCTTCGGCCGATGACGGCTTTATGGTGGTACATTGCAGTGGTACGCCCCACGCTTTCCTGTGGGTCACTATTTTGGTGACCCGTGCTAAGTAAATACTAAAACATCAAACCAATCAATACAGTGCAGAGAACTACTACAACTGGGGCCATGAGAGCATGTCCAACGAAGTATTGCACCTTATACCACTTGACCTTTATATTCTGCATATATCAACATGTTGTGCGATCGGACTGAAGGAAACAGGATGGTGATGTACCAAACCATATGGTTATAGCAACATCCTGAATAAGCTCCCAGTGGATCAAATGAACTCCCAATCCAGAGTGGAGTGGGGAAAAGGCGAAGCAATAAACGAACACAAAATCACAATCTTCACACATGGGGCGGGGATTATCCTCATTGACAGCCAGGCAGCTTTAAAGTAATTGTATCCGCTATATCATCCTCCAAGCTGATGGAACAATGAAAATACAAACTCGCCTCGCTGCGCCATTGGTAGAGAAAAAGTTTTCTCTGGCTGCCGGTACTCAGCAACATAAAGGGAAACGAACGGGCTGATGGACTAATAAAACGGACATGTGCTTTTGACAGATCCCTTACAGAGGCGGTACATGTACGGTTGGGGGCTCTCAATCTCTATCTTCGCGCATTTTCTATCAAAGGCCAATAACAGATGGCATGGGTTACGGAACTAAATCATATGCAGACAGATATGGCTAAATTAAAACTGGCACAGAACACAAGGTCTACAAAACAGAAACCGTACAGATAGAATTGTGGCGATTAGTACAGGCCACTGGCCCATTAGAGTCAAGACTCCGCAAGAGCCCCAATATTGCTCCAATATTGCAAATGTGACAGAAACTATTGACCTCTGTAAGTGTCCTTCTTTGACAACCTGAATGAGATAGCGGAGAAAATTATTGGAATAGTTTTTAGCTTTCTAATCCACTTATCTCTAAAGCTTAACTTTTTATTAACATCTGATAGGTTATGTGAGCTGTGGCATTAAAACGGCGCTAAAGTCTCTATTTAGGTATGGAATGATGTTACGGCCACTGCTACCTACCTACCTGCGTATCACGTTGTCTCCAAGGATCTGCCACGTGGTGGTGCCAGCAAATGCCGAACAATAACATAGGAACTTTTCCGCTGTATTATCGCCTTCCTCAATAAGTTGCCCCAACGACCAAGAAGCGAAATGACTTGTTAGAACGTCTACAGATATTCGGACGAATACTTTTTCGGTCTATGTATATCCTGTAGCAATGCCAGCGACTATTGTGTTCACGGAAATCCCAGTGGAACTCCGGCATAATTACTGGGCATTGTTGCATTTTTATTCATGTGAAACACCTCGGACAGCACAACGACTATTGCAGAAGCTACAGGGATGAGGAAAATTTGAATCAGCGGGGCATTTGGGGCAGAACCAGATGGAAAGAAGAGTCTCCCAGCCATAGGATTCAAGTTGTTTTATGGAGTTTAGTAAAAGCCTCTTTTACTTTAAGAGAAAGCTTATACTACCACACAATCGATGCGTATGCGAGGATTGGTGTTACCTTTGCCATATAGATCTACCAAAGTGGTGGTTTCGACCTAGCGTCTTTGGAACAGAGAAGTTTTTTTTATCCAAAATGATTCCTAGATACTTAAATTCATCAGATATTTGAATGGTGATGCCTTTAAAGACCAGTTAGGTTACATCGGTCAGTTTTTTCCTTTCCTTTCTCGTCAGTGCGCTAGGCGAGAGCTTAAGTCTGCTGGTAATTGAGACGAACGGAAATGGTCTTTTCTTACTCGAAACAAACATTCTCTCACCAGTTCCTGTCGTCCGCTCGCTGAAGTGTCCTCTTGTGTTGCCGTTTGCACCACTGGAACACTTTTAGACGGACTAGGTCTGAGTTGGAGTTACTTTGGTCTACCTGTAGCTGAGATGGTCATCAATCTGCTGTCTTTCCTCTTTGTAGAAAGCCCCTTGGCAGTTCCTGTGGCAGGCATGCCACTTCATTTTTTTCTTTGGGTATTGGGAGATTCAATTTCTGGGTCGGTTACTAACTGATGTGGGGAGCAGATGAGTTTTCTGCTCATTCTTTTATACTAAGGGCGTTCGTGGTATTGAAATGTATCACAGAACTCTAATCAGGGAACTCTAATCAGTCGCGGAAGTGAGGATGGGGCTAATATCTTATGGATGAATCCATGATAGATGACGGAGCTGAAGCAGGGGTCTTCTCTGTAAGGGGAAGAATATCCTAATACCACTGGACAATCAAGTACATGAGGCAGTTGGACATTAACACTTCGCTGGCATTGGAATATATTCACAAGCTCAATGTATATGGTATTCATAAAGATTGAAGAATTGAAAGGCTACGGATTGACAGAAATGAAAAAAACGGACCAACAACAAAACAGGGCTCAGGTTTGGAATTTCTGGGTCCTGAACTAGATCATATGTAGCTTGCAGAAAGAGAGGGATCTTGGGCTAACATTAACGCCAAGAATCGAAGTCGTGGTGGATCTTTGGAGATATCCAGAGAGTAGTTCTGGCTAAGATGACTGGTGGAAACTAGACGAAAAGGGACCCAGCATGGTAAACTGGTTCGGTTCGGTATTTCCCCACATAAAAATAACCAAACAAAGGAAAAATAAGGAAAATACTTTTTAATTTAACTAAATAGATTTTTTTTTTTTCATTTCAGATCGGCAGAGCTCCGAGTCGTCTCTTTAAACCTGGAAAACCAACCGACCAAAGAAATAAAAAGATCTCCTCATCGAATGCCATTGTTTTGCGTTCATTTCAAACGCATTCAGAAGATTTACCACAAGGATGAGACGAATTTAGACGACGACTTTTTGGTACGAGGTTTCGAAGTGGGAAGTTGTGTCACTGACAATGTGAATCATTCAGACGAAACCGATACTTTGGAAACCGATGAACGTGACGAGTTGAAATGCTTGCAAAATGGAATACAAATACGATTAACTGATTGTTGTCAGTGTGCTTGTGATTTGTTTAACAGTAATTTTCAAGCATTACATGATGATCGCGATTTTAATTTCATTCCCATTGGGAATTACAGTTCGTCCCGAGTATCCAAGCCAAGAGAAGTGGTTGTACCACAAAACAACCCGGTAATAGATCCTAATATTCTCAAAGTCATTCGGGTTACAATGAACGCAAAAAAGTAGATCTTTCCATTCGAGATACCAACATATCCGTACATCCGAACTGAGGATAAATTTAACTCATTATTGTGATCGATTAGCAGAGGACATAACCGTAAAAGCGTTAGCAGAAAGGATATTCAGTTGGGTATTTGGATGAACAAAATGTTTATTGTAGGAGTCGTTTTGTGCCTTATAGTTATCTCAATGCAAGTGAAAGAACTCGCAGTTTTAGGGCATTTGCACCGCATCTCACTGCGTCTGGTGTGGGGTTCAGCTTCAACTTGTATTTTATCTACATGCGTGGCATATTGCAGATACAGTGATTTAAACTTTAAGATAGTAAACTAAATAGATTTAGTATTTACAAGTTCCCTAAAAGAGTTTTATTCACTACATTTCCGGTTAAAATTTCCACAGTTTCAGGTCCAGATTGGAAATCGTAGATTTGGAGGCTATTTAAACACTTCATCTGACGGCTAACATAGCGATCCCCTTTAGCGAATACACACATAACCGAACCTCAAGTGTACACTGAAACCTGCGCAATAGGTAAGGAAATCTTCTGTGAATCAATTCGAAAGCATAACCTCCATAACGGCTTTCGAATAATCGACTTAGCAGCAGTTCGTAATACGGTGAAAAGTAGCACAAGGTTTTCAACGCTACGAAGCCGCAATGCAATCTGGCTGTCTCCAGACGGTCGAACCACCAAATTGACCATATGCTGATCCTGAATACGCACACATTCAGAGAGAAAAACGTCAAGTATGACCATTATCTCCTAGCAGCTAGTTTCAGAGCTCAAGTGTACAACGAGAAGACGCTGCGAATGGCCGAAAAAAGTAGACTTAATGTTGCACGCCAATGCATGCCTGGAATCGCCACGGGTTTCAAGGAGCATCTGGGCGAGAGACTCTCAAAAAAATATCCGAAACCACACTGCGATACCAGTCACCTCCAAAAAGGACACAAAGACAATGGTATGATGAATATCCGAAAAAGGCATCAGAAAATGCACATCTTAAAGCGCTGCATCGTAGAATAATGGCAGCGAGGAAAGAATACCTAAGAATACCTCCTCCGATAGGTGGAGAAGAAAATCCTGCATAGGAAGAAGGGGACATACGTAGTCTCCCAGTTAAAGCAAGTCAAAGAGTTGTATGATGGGAACAACATTGCAAAAATATCCAGCAAATAGCAGCAGACTATAAATCTGGAATCTCTTTGAAATAGTGAAGCAAACTTAGTTACCGATGCACAAAGAATTGTAGATTTCTGACCGTAAAATGCCACTTAAACTTAAAGGTTTGCTTTGTACGATAGTCGTGCGTCCGGCTTTAACATACGCATCGCAGTGTTGGACGATGTATGAACATTATAAAGGAAAAATGACAGCGACGGAGAGAAAAAATCTACGGATATCAGCGGAAGTATCGAAACGCGACCTAATTAGAAGAACGCGTATTCACGGAAGCCTTCATGTAAAGAAACCGATTGTAGAAAAAGTCCAGGCTGAGCGCATCAGCTGGTACTGTCACGTACAAAGAAGATTGTCCGAAAACCCCGTACGAGGAGCAATAGCGACTCAAGTTCAAGTTAAAGTTCGAAAAAGAGGCAGAAGAAAAAACAAATGGATTACTCAAATGCAAAAGCAACAGCAAATTCTCGGCCTCAGCGAGGAAGTAATCCAAAATAGAGCGACTTGTAGAAGGATATTGAGGTCCGCAAACTTAGCCAACCCCACAAGCGGCACAGTAGCAAGGCAGATACGTGGAAGAAATATGTAGCATAAGATGTACGTGTATGTACGTACGCGTTATATATTACAACGGTTAATAAAAGAAAAAGAAGAAGATTAAGCACCACTTCTATCAACTTCGAGAGGATAGGGCGCCCACTTCTAGGCAACGAAGAAATAATACTGTACTCAGGTATAGAAAAGGTTCACGCAGAAAAGCCGTCGTTTCCAATGACTTACCTGCGGAGCTTACCAAATCAATCGTGGGTGGACGAAAGAACATATGCCCGATGACTAGAATATCAGCTCCATATGTCCAATTCACGAGAAATGGATGCCACTTCGAATAAGCAAAACAAATGGGGTCATTCTACATGAACATTCGAAGATCCTCGTCCTTATTCCGTTTACTATGGTTATTCATAGTAAATTTCGTACTCGTATCTATTCCTTTTCCGTAGTATTGTAGTGACCTCTACGCACAAACCCTCTTTTAGAAGCTGGATAGGCAAAGTCAGTAACTGACATCATAGTTATTATTAAGGGTTCATTCGGAAGCATCTATTCCAACACCCTGACTAATCTATATAAACTTTGCCTTCAATTATGCCGAAATAGCTCATGTAAGGCGTCTACTGGTTTATTACGCCAACGTCCTCCTACTGTGGCACTTCTGCTAGATAACTAAGACGCTTTTTAAGCCGATCAGGTTATCAAGAGATGCCGCGTCCGATGTATCACATACGCCCCGAAGTTGTTGAAGTTCAGGTACACCCAACTCAGCATACGTTCATCGTTAGTACACTATCAAGTATGGTAGCTATACAGCGGGCACCATGAGGAGGTGATGATGAAAAAAAACTCTATTGCAACCGGATATTTCATAGGTGGCCGGCCAACTGTAGTATCCTCCATCATGTGTGAGCAATGTTTTGAATATGTCCAACAGATAGCGCTTACTATACTATTTGGAGAAGTTTGGATACCAAACACAAAGGTGAATCATTTCTAGAACTTATCGCATGCTTCAATCTTATACTGACAGGGAACCCACTTTTGTAACCTCTATGTATTAGAGAAGAGCGCTTATATATTCATAACCTCCCATTCTAGTAACGCAATCTCTTAATGGCAGTGCAAGATGAATCTACTTGCTAGGACCAGAAACAGATTTGAGAAGAGAGTTTTAGTTCAACCAGTCCGGTCTACCTCTCCAAGGGAAATACTGACTGACCTTTACAGGGAGACCAGTTTAGGTCATCATTTGTTGGAAAAATTCCTTGAATCGTAATTCTTCACTAAATACGTTATGGCCACATTTAAGGATAATTGCGCTCTAAATACTGAATAAATGTATGTACGCCACTACGGAGGCTCTTTAAGAGAGCAAAGCGCGATAGCAAACAGGAATCATTCAGATGTGAACAAAGTAATTGCCGCTGAAAACTCTATCAGACTCAGTCTGAAAAAGAGACACTTGTACTCCTTAATAATTCTTACTTCACAGAATGGATACCCGCTCTCAAATAGAACGTCTCCCCAACTGGAGCAGTCTAATCTGTCAGGGGGAGATAAGAACACATCGAAAGAAATAAAGATATGTAATGTCTAAGCACGAAAGCACCATTTGTTCAAATCAAATCCGCCACTTTTTTTTGTCTCTCACGAGAATTAACTGCAGGCGACTTGTAAGGGTCCATATAGGCCACGTCCCGTTTGTCAAGCACCTCAGCAAGTGTAAGTTTTAAGTTGCGGCATGTGAGAAAGACGATGATACAAGCACCAGGTGGCAGATCCTTGAGGCCGAAGTGGTGACTCTTAGCTGTTCACCACTGTAGCTCCAACTCGTCCTTTTCTGAAAGTCGGGAAAAATCATGATGCAATGGACCAGAGGATAGTAGCAACCAAAAAAGCGCGCAAATGACTCTGCAGTCTCTTTTAAATTGCCTTTCTTTGGTAGCTCCACAAGTATTCTCTTCCTCGATTCTTCAGCGATGGTTGCTCTGTGTAAAACCGTCTCCACTACTTGACACTAGATCTGCAATCCATCTATCCCTGTCGCCCTGTTTAGCTTAAGCGTTTAATCGAGGCAATGATTCCGAACTGGGAGGCGTGATGGGAATTCTGAAACCGGAGACCATCGTCTCATAACCTTAACCCGCTGAAGCCCATTAGGAAATAAGTACTTCATCACATCTTGCCTGACTCCAATAAAATGGTCGGGAAACGCATAATTTATTAATTTATTGTCTCGGTTTGTCCATGATGTGTCGGAACATAGCTCCCCGCTGGGGTAGTAGCAGCGTTTTAATTATTTATTTTGGTGGTTTTTGCATCTCAAAATACTTAAGTTCAAAAAATAACTCACAAGCTCGTGAACTTTGAGGTATAATTATGGAAGTTGATTCGGTACAGATTTACAACGTAGTGTCACAAAGTCGGCTCATTTGAAATGTCAATGTTCAAGGGAACGAGTAAGTACCCATCAATCTTCCTCGAATTGAAGGATAATGATTAATCCGTTGCATCTCACAAAACACTCCACACATATACAGGCATACTCGTCTAATCACATTTCTATGTTACGCATCACAATGTCAATAATTTTAATGTAGATACAGAGTATTTGAACGTGCGGGTACTGTCTAGTTTCGTATGCATAAATTGACACATACGAGTCGGATTAAAATTGGGACCCTGGTACACGCCCTTAAATGTGTTCTCTCATCACAGACGATTCATAAATTTAAATGGATTTCTTTTGACAATATTTCGTGGATTGTTTTAGACCGTTCATAGGAAAGCGTTCGAGTGTTTATAGCAATTGTATCTGCTCTCTTCAAGGCATCGGGTATTTTCCTGAAAGCGCAGTTTATATGTTCAATGAGATTAACACGTCAGCTTAGAGTCTTAAGATAATGTGTGAGATGGCGGCAATTCAAATAGAATATCAAGCGATTGACTGGTAATTATTTTGATCGCAATGCCAATGGGGTCTTAGTTGTAGCCTTTTTCCAAAGGTTATGACTTGAAAATTTTTTTTTTAGTATTTGAATCACAATGTGGTAACATTGGTTTTCTATCGATCCACAGATACTACATATGTATATCCACAAAATGACGCAAAAGACCTCACTTGATTTCGTGAGGCCATAACTCTGTTTGTAGATAAAAATAATTGGGTCTGTTTACTGATTATGTTTACCTATTTAGACGTTTAAATTTTCCACTTTAGACTTTTGTCAAAACTTCTGGTGATCAATTTTCCACTTCTTGTCGGATGGGGCTATCAGGCAAGAAAAATAGACGGCGATAGGAAAAACTTATTGAAATGTGCGAATCTATCGATCGAACGTTGATGAATGAGAAAACCAAAGGCGATCACCAGGGTAATATTACATTTTTCAGAGGAATATGGCTGGCATATGTAGTTAAAGAGTTGACATCTTTCGATCATCAGCAAGGCTAGATATGCCGTTCGAAGTGCCCGGACGCGGAATTTAGTTATCATCAGCGATGTACATGTAAGTAGTTATCGGCACGGACAAACAAGTAGATGCAGTAAGGCTGAATCCATTAAGCTGCACTCAATAACCTGGAAAGCCGAAACTTTCTATGCTGAATTAAACAGATAGTGACCAGCAGAATCATCCATGCGAGGCTAGAAAGATTTTCGCTAACTATGTGTGTAGAGGCACGTTACAAGGAGGACCATTATCGCCATTTCTATGGCTACAAGTTATAAAAAAGGCACTAAACATTTTAAGCAGAGTATGTAGATGATAGAGCGTTAGCCACATAGAAAAAGTACCTTAAAGTACTTAAAGTACCTTACATTACTGTACTAATATTTGGGGTTTCAGTTCTGCAATTCGCAGATCATGCTAAATACCTTAGTTTAATCCTAAATATGCAGGGACGCGCAAAAAATGCTTTGATTGCTAAATATACATGTGCTAAGGCCCTCGGTCCAAGGTGGAGCTTTAAGTCTCGAATAGTTATGTATACAGTCATTGTAAGACCGTTTCTAATGTACGGAGCGCTGGTCTGGTGGATAGCACTAAATCACTTATGGATATTCGGTAGCTCATGCTACGAATTGTGCCCGGCCACATGCTCCTGCTTCGCTAAAATACCCCCTCCCCCGATCCTGTCCTATCACCCTCTACAGTACCATCGGTTAGGCATTCCTTCTTAGGAGAAGGTTTTGACATCATGTCTTCTCCTTCTTATGATCCAGGATTTCTCACCTTGAGTTCCCGGTGTTTAATTTTCCCGCCAGAGTTTCTGAATGATGTTTGCAATAATACTGTTGGCGGTGTTCCATCCTCCCGTTGTTGATAGCATGAACGATATCAAGCTCAATCCATGTTTTGCAATCCAGGCAGCACGTACTCAGCGTTCTGGTGTCATATTTGTGAAGTTCCCGGGAGCCTCCATGTCCCGTTAGGAATTGGATAACGCAGTTTAATTTCTTCTTGTCCATGTTCGATAGCAGTTTGTCCATCGGCCGTTTTCTGAGGTGTTTGATTGCCGTTTCCATTCTAGTTTGGCGTTTTCGCCATTGTAGATCGATGCTGCTACTTGATCCTCCAGATCGATAGACATTCGCGTTGGGTCCAGTACTAATTCCTGTTCGAACTTCTCCTATAATTTTATATCTTTTCAACACCTCCTTCATCTTCAAAATAGTTTGTAATTCCAGCGGCATATTCCGCAGCGCTCTCATAATGAAGCTCCAACATACTAAGTAAAATCACAACATCATCCGCGTATGCAACTACTTTTTCCACATCTTTGTCGAACTTTAATAATACCTATCAGCCACAGTAATGGGGAAGTGTGTTTGTAGACCAATTTGGTTAAATATTTATTTATTTAGGCCAGAATTTGCGTGAATAATTCTGGTTCTGGCGCGCGACTGATATTACACACTTAATAGGCTCTCGAGCCGTGAAGAGTATCATAAGATAAGAAATACTTCCATCCTCGTCGATCGCCAGCATAGTGCTTCTAGTTGTTTCCAACTGCTGGTTCTCTATAAAAGGAGGCTGGAATTCAATAATCCTCCTGGGTGGAACATTGTTATCAATGCATTCAATGTATCCGAGCCTACGTAGTAGACGTATCTTGTCTTTTTGGACTGCATAAACATCCCGGTATAGCTTGTAATGCTCATAGTCTCCTCGATTCTAGGGCCCGTACAGCAGAACTAGCAGGATTAGCATTGTAAGAGCATACATTTCGTCCTTCGAGTGAGGAGTTTAACCCCCTAGATCCTCAATGAGGTTTCGTTCGGGAAGTTGAGCATGGAGGAGTGGAGTTCATCTTACTCCGAGTTAAATAAACTCCTTAACTACATATGTACATACTTTCAAGTTGAATCTATTGGTGTGTTATACACTTTAATTTGTGGACATAACCTGCGTGGTGAAAATGAGCTTCGTCCGAAAACATGGTTCTGGAAAAAAATTAACGCCATTTTCCAACTTATTTAAAGCCGACAGTGAGAAGCGATAACGAAAAGGATGGTCATTTTGCTTCAACTCTTGGGACAGTTGGATCTTTTAAGCAAATAATCCGAGGTCTTTTATTAATATTCTCCTAAGAGAAGTAGCGCTTACGAGTAAATATGTTCAATTGTTAAGCTCTGCGATAATTTAAGGTTCTTTGGTTTTCCAGCTAACGACGAGACGTCGGTCGGTGTTGTATCTTGGTGTTCGTAAACAGCACATATTTCGTTTTATCCTCGTTTACAACCTGAACCATTTTAGCAGTTTTTGATTCGATGTTGGTGAAAGCGCCAGTTACTCGCTTTGTTCTGCCGATAATGTCAATGTCGTCTGCGTAACCAAAAAGTTGCACTGACTTATGAAAAATAGCACTAACGCACTATTTTCTCCAGTACCAGGTTAAGGAACCTGTATAGCAGTGCATCGTCCAGTCTAAGACCTCTTATAATATTGAAGGCCTTGGTGGTGTCTTTTCTGGCCTTGACGGAAATGCGATGTGTTTCTCCCTATTATATCTACTGAAAGCTAATTTCCAACCCGGTTCCATTCAGCCAACTAAACCACGGATTATCGATCAATAATTACACATCAAGGACTCTTACAGCTTTATATGCAGGCAGTGCAATATGTGCGGCAATCATAAATTCGTCCACCAATTAAAATCTCGCAGACATACTCGTATATCTCCGTTGTACGCCTGTCAATTTAATTATTTCCCATATTTACTGTCACCATTACGGAAAGATATTTGCGCCGCGTGAGAGTTCTTATCACGGAACGAAAATCAAGAGAAAAAAAATACCCCTCACGGAGGATTATTGCCTCTTTGAATCCAGGTAGAAATACTGAAAATTGTAAAGATTGGAAAATCGAAAATTGTATCTCGGATTGCTCACGTGAAATTAAATACTCGTAGAGACTCGACAAAAAGAATTTCTATTGTATTCTCTTGGTGTATGTTCTTCCTGCACGATCCTTTTATACCGTTACCCCCGGGTAGACCACCTGTGGCTACGGGCGGCCTAAGCCGGCGCCGTCGGTATGTAGCATAGATAACCATGAATTATGCGTTGCCACACTGAAACGGATTTCTTCTATTCCCAATGATATTTCATTTTAATTGCGACAGGTAGACATAAAACATGGATTAGGCTAGGAGAAGTGCATGTGTTTGGTAGGTAATTAGGGGTGTCTGCCACCGAGACTACACTTGCTTTATAAACGTCGCCAAATGACAGTCAACTGGACTGGAGCTGATTTTTAATTGCAAAATAATGCACATCACGAAGAGTGCAATAGAAGATCTCCTTGCAAGACCTGCTAAATCCAGGAGAAATGAATTTTCTTAAGGGATTAACAATTTTTAACTACTTGCACACACAAACACGCTATAGATCTGTTTCAAGAAAGACAGATTCAAAGACACTTCCAGAAATTCAAGTTCGAAACCAGTTTTTAAGTTATTTTAAAACCGCGATGGCTCAGAGGTTAGTGCGCTGGACTACTGAGCCAGAGGTTCGAGGTTCGAATCTCAGAAAACATCAACAAGATTTTTCATGACCCACCTTTAACGAATATCTGACAAGCGTTTAAGAGTAGTAACTGTCATGAGAAAGCTTTTCAATTTTCGTTTCGTTCAATTTTCTTTTACGATCTGTTGCGCCAAATATCAGTTACCAATAGCATTACCCAATGGTGTAACTGTACCGTCTTTGGAAATCGTTTTAAACCAACGGTCAAATTTCAGCTTTTAGGGAAAAGTCTTGGAAGATGTGGAGTAAAAAGTCATGACGAAATATCCCACCCCATCCTATCCTAGCTTTTCTTCTGACTTAAATGGCGCTGCAGTTCGTTGTGAACCTGGGCATCAACCAAAAGGCTCTCCAGTTAATCTACTCATTAGCTAGCTACCTCCAGTTGCACCCTAAAAATTAGTTCAAATTCCCCACTACTTCTCTACCTTTAAGTGGCATTAAGGCAAGATCTTGAGTAAAGGCCTTCTTCCTCCATGTTGGATTCGCATTTCACGCACAAATCTGAATGTTTGCTAGGATCAACAACAGCAAATTCTTCCGTCTCTGAGGCTTGTGTTTTTCGTTATTACAGGCTTTTCTGTGATAGGGAGCAACCCTTATGCATAACCTCCAACTGGAAGAGCGAAATCATTTCTTGGGAACCCCTTTTATACGCTGTCATTTGAACCGAGGATGGTAGTGCTGTCATTGACCAACTATTTTCCAACACTCTGGCTCTTTACAGACCCTGCCATTAACTATGTCGAAGTAGGATTTAATATTCCCCCGCGTTATTGACGTCGTCGATGGTTTTTTGGGAGAATTCTTCCACCGCCGACCTCCTTCTGAAGTAGGTATTGCTGCTAGACTTCTAAAATGCTTTTTAAGCCGACGAAGTTCACAAGACGTGCACCGGCCGGTGTAGTATATAGACACCGCAGTTTACCCAAATTATCTTGTACAAGTTCGAGTCCTCAGCTACCAATGCGTTGCCAGACTTAGCATATTGTCCTCGTAAGTTTACTATCAAGTATGATAGCTATCCAGCGGGCACCACGAGGAGGTGATGATATGGTTTTGTAATGCCATCAGCAACTCATTATTGGATGTTCCAGAAGTGACCTCCACGATGTGGGAACAAGTTTTTCGATTATGCTCAAAAGATGCAGCTTAATGAAATCGTAGGCCGATATGTCAATGGTGTTGATACTATTCGTATTCGGAAAAGTTCGGATATCAACTTCAGTAGTTGGTCCCTAGGAGAATTTAATGCATTCTTCAAGCTAGGTTAGTATATGTACTGCTAGTGGGAAAAACATTTTAGAAACCTCTATTAGAGAAGAGGTCTTAGACACTATGCTGGCATCCTCTCATTCTATGGCAGAAGTCTGATAAATCTTTTCATCCGACTATAGTCAGAAAGTCGAAAGTCTTCTCAATATGTCTTAAACTGTAGGTCCCTTCCATTTGTATAACAAAATATAACACACGCCCAATATGAATGGTTGCGAGAAGCTAGGCCCTGGATCTTATGCGGTCTCCTGCACCAAAAATTTGAATTTGTTATCATCCCTGTCTTATTGATACCCAAGAGCTTCTCGAAAGAGAAATTATTCACAAGATATTCTGTGCTTTATTCGTGGACACGGTTTGAAGGCAGATTTAAAAACAAACTTTCTGAGCTGTACAGACACATTGATCTAGTCAAAAATTTCGTATTGGATTTCGTATTTTAAATGAATGAGACATGTAAAGCAAACGGACCTTTCGGCTCTTCGAGTCTAACCCCGAGGGACAACGCCGAAAAGGAAAACTTCGCCTAAAGTGACACGCAAGAGTAGAAGCCTACCTCAACCAACTTGAAGAGTACATCAGGAGGCAGTTAACTAAGAACCGGACTAACTGGAGACTCGTGTTGAGGTTCGCCTCAAATGGTAGTGCAACTTAAATCAATAAGTGAACTTGCGTTGAGTCTTCCTTCGTCTATGTTTAGGATTTTCATTTCTTGCGAGCACTATTGTATGTGGCATGACTCTCCAGGATGCATTTGTGTCTTAGACTAAAAGAGCAATAAGACAATTTACTGACGGGGCACAATACTTTTGCTTAGCACCTCAATTTGGTAGACTGAAGTGATATCAGAATTTATGAATCAAGTAGAGATAGCGATAATACTCTTTGCTCGTATCAGATGGCAGGTCTTCAATGCTGGTGTGGTGAGTGTTAATATCGTAAGCTCCTCACCATTGAAACGCTTACTTGATTTTCTACGAAAGATGGCCTTGGGTTTTTCCTACCGAAAATTAGGACCCTATCTACTGAATTGCATAGTGTGACCAATTATAAATTCGGTTAGCGACGGTTAACTAAAAACTTCCACAGCCAATCTAGATATATTTGTTTTTTAACTTAACTCCACACAAACTTCAAAAGAAAAAAATACATCTCTGTATGCATATTCATGAAATATATTTGCAAATTCTAGATAAACGACGAATTCCATTCAACAGTTCTGTTAAAGAAAAGATTTTACCCTCGTTTGGTGATACAGGAAATTAACTCATGAATTCATAATAACACACCACTAAATCCTTGAGAAAGAGGCGTGACTTTTTTATGGCCGTTAATTACAAAGGAAATCCAAACAAAAGAAAAGAAAATTACTCGTAGATGCCATTAAAACACATCATATCCATACGATTGTAGATTGGTTATATACTTGTAGATACTCGTACATTTATCATTAGATGCGGCAATAGATGGAAAGTGGTTGGATAGATTATTTTTTTTAGATGCAGTTCGGATGTTCAATTGTGCTCGTAGATCGGTAATTGAGAAAATAAGTAGCCTCAACCAACAGTTATCCGAGGAGTTTGAAATAAAAATCTCATCAGAGTTTAAGAGATTGCGTCACTTGTTGACCTTCATTCTAGCCTTCGTAGTTTACTGATATTGGATCCGATTATGATGCTGCTAAAATCCATGTGGATACAAATATGCAATACGCTTTGTAGATGCTTTACGGTTTCATCAATCTAGTTCTACCGGTTTGCCATTGCCGTTGGAATCACAAGATATATTCACCGCTGAAAGATCTTTTGCATCTCCTTATGGTGGCAGACGGAGCTGTTTTACACTAAAACACCTTGTTTAGCTTGACGTCTCTTTTCAAATTTAATTCTTTTGATTACAGTTTAAAAGTTTACTAATTTGGCTCCTCAATGAGTGTGGTATACAGATGGATCAAAGATAGACTCCGGCATTCGAGCCAGTATTTGTCTAAAAAGTATTTGGAATGTGCCCTAGAGTCTTTCAGACCGAGCTGCATGCCATTGATACCTACACCAACATCATTCATGTGTAAAGGCGGCAACCATCAATATATTCACTGAAAGCCAAACAACGCTCAAAGCATTGCGTTCTAATTTTTTTGCAACTTAAAATCGGTTGCTGACTGCTTTAATGCTTTCCAAGACCTATCGAAGCGTAACAAGGTTAAACTCTGGTGTGTGCCAGGACACAAACAAAGATAACGCTGACCAATCTGTGACATTCCTAATTCCGTGTTTAGAACAATTTTAAAAAGATGGGACAAACAAAACCACTTGTGTTGTTGGGACAATATTATTCCAAGCGGATAGGGTCATCCAACCCCTGAAGACAACCACCACATACATCCTTAAACATACAAGGAATGATATCCGAATGCTTGCCAGTTTCATCTCCGGACACTGTAGCCCCATATTACATAAATTAATTATAGTTCAGGAATGAATGTCAACTTTGCCTAGAAAAAGATGAATCAGCAGTCATACTATGTGACTACGTGGGTCTCTGCTATATCAGGAGGCGCTATATCAGTACATCCTGCTCCCTGAGGATAGAGAAAACACTTCGACTAGAAACATCTTCGTCTTTATTAGGAAGGTCGAGAATCTTCTGGTCTGACAAAATATCGGCACAATAGATCTTATAGGTGGCAGTGCCTCAGGCGAAACGTGCGTAGCTGAACCTGAGCAGGTAACTCCAGGTAAACTTTAGCAAGTACATATATACATATATGCATCTCTTGTTGTCTAGCAAGAGTACCTCAGATGAAACTCACCGGGAAAAAAAACTCCCTTCATGGTATGGTAACACCAATAGACTATTAGACACATTATATGAGCTTATTTCACATAATTGAAGCTGAGCTAATGACAGCGCTCATGCATTTGACGTGGGCTACTGATACACTCGTTCTAGAGTCCAAAATCCGCCTGACCCTGGTTCTCCTGGTTACGGGTTTTGCCTTTCTTCTTTCCTGCTGTATAAAGTAAAGAAATCTACAAAGTAGCCAAAATCTGCCAGAAGATGATTGCAGATGGGTTAGGTTAGGTTAGTGTGACACCAAGGTGCAGACACACTTAAACCAGAAGAGGTCCATTATGATACCTCTGCATTTAGCACAAAATCAGGTACGGAAAGACTATCTAGGGAAACCCAATTGGAGCTTTATATGAAGGCGAAGGTTGCTTCTGACGTCTGTGGCTGTCAGGTTGCCAAGGTTATGAAAGCGAAGAGCTCTAAGGTGGAGTAATTTTCTTTTGGACAGGTGGTGAGGAAATAAAGGATTGTTTCTTCCTCTTTTTCATCTCTGCAGATGACAAATGACAAGTGTTGTGCCATTTACCAATCTGCAATTTGTTTAACTGTTACCACCCAGCTTAAGCAGAAGCTTACACGTGGGGAGAGGCATACCCATTACCTTTTCGGCAGGATATTTACTGTTATGTCAAGTCTGTGTAATGTCTCTGTGGCTTTTCACCCAACGTAG
Organism: Blera fallax; assembly: GCA_946965025.1. Lineage (NCBI taxonomy): Eukaryota > Metazoa > Arthropoda > Insecta > Diptera > Syrphidae > Blera > Blera fallax. The sequence goes on along the minus strand of OX337248.1, from coordinate 20,723,546 downwards.
GTGAATATTGAACTTCTCTCCCATTTCCATTAGAGACAAACGGCAGTCTAACGGCGACTTTTGACGTAAAAGAAAACGAATTCATGGACTTAGTTGCAGTTTGGCGATGGCTGGATATTGTGGGAATGGGGTAGGCACTGATTGCCTTTAACTTGGCAAAGCCCAGTGTTGTAACTGTTACCACACATCAATCGTGCTTATTTTACCTCGTCACTCGGATGCGGCTTGCTAAACTTATAAGCGCGAGTGCTGACCAGAAGACAAAAATAGCAGCACTATAAACACGACAGCGGACGAGTTCCCCAGATGGAACCAACGGTGTCGTGATAAACCTCCGGAGCGGATAGTACCTTATTCGGGCTTCTTCAACATATTTGAAGCTTAGGCCGAAAAGGATTTCCAAGAATTAGTTGGGGTCTTGGAAAAGAGATGGTGGCGGAGGAGCCCTAAAGGGCCAACGGCAGCACTCACACCCCCGAAGTGGGTCACCGACATCGGTATAACCGACCCCTCATCCTAGGGGTTTCTAGAATGAAATTTTCTAGAATGGAACTGGTCCTCCAGATTGGGGGTTGTGCCGTTGGGGTAACTGCCCGACCACGGAAAAAAAACATATGTTATGACGCTCCAACAAGCCTCGGAAACGGACGGATTTGCTGTTGTCGGACCATGCAAACGTAACAAGGACAACGAATTTCGGATCTGTACGTGGAACGTTAGGTCCCTTAATAGACTACGTGCAGCCGAACAATTAGCGGAGGCCCTAGACTGCTGCAGAGCAGATATCACCGCCATCCAAGAAGTGCGATGGAATGGGCCGGGCAAAAAGAGGATGAAAACCTGCCATGTATACCACGGCGATTGTTACCGACAACAAAAGCAGCGCCAATTTGGATGTGGATTTGTCGTTGGAGGCAGAGTTAGGCAAGAAGTCTTAAGTTTCAAATGCGCAAAAGAACGCCTCACGACAACCCGCATCAAGGCAAAATTCGCTAACATAAGCCTAATTTGCGCACATGCCCCCACAGAGGAGAAGGACGACGACACCAAAGGTAGGTTCTACGAGCTCTTGGGCAAAACGTACGAGCAATACCCTAGCTGATCGATTTTGCTGCGGGGCGAAATGTTGTGGTAGCTAGTACGCGGTTCCCGCATCTCGATATTCACAAGGGAACTTGGAAATCCCCTGATCAATCTACCGTCAACCAGATTGACCACATTGCGATCGACGCAGGACACTCCTCCAATATTATGGATGTCCGAACGTTCCGAGGGGAAAACATTGACTCGGACCACTACCTTCTTGTACCTAAGGTATGGCTGCGGATATCCCGAACACCGCCAAGACAAGGAAATACTGAGATCCTATGCCGCCAGCATCATGTATTAAGGACCAATGGCAACATTGCCAAAAAGCCATCAGAGATGCCGCCTCTGGTGTACTGGGTTTCATTCGGCCACCACAACGAAACTCCTGGTTTGACGACGAGTGCCGGCAAGCACAAGCAGCTAAACAAGAAGCATACAAAGCGGGGCTGCATAGAAGGACTAGAGCTGCTCGTGAGCTCTACGAGCAGAAGAGGAGAGACGAACACCGGCTTCTCAGGAGAAAAAGAAAGAGCATGAGAAGCGCGAGATTGAGGAAATAGGGAGATGCCTATTGCAGGAATGAGGTTCGGAAGTTTTGGTAAAAAGGACCTGCGAAGGCTACAAAGCCCAAACCGAAGCCTGCAAGAACGATCAAGGGAACATCGTAGTGGAAACGCAGTCGATCCTGAAGATATGGAAGAACCATTTCTGCAGACTGTAGTACGGCGACGAAGACCAAAATACCGCTGTCAGGCAGAACGAACCATTCAACCTGGATGAAGTTAAGATAGCGATATCTAAGCTGAAATCCAATAAAGCTGCTGGAGCTGATGGTCTGACTGCCGAGCTATTTAAAGCAGCCGGGGATGACTTGGTAAGGAGCACGCACCAACTCATCTGTAAAATATGGTCGGATGAAAGTATGCCCGATGAATGGAACCTCAGCATTGTTTGGCCGATTCTCAAAAAAGGAGACGCTCTGAACTGCGCCAACTACAGAGGCATCAGTCTTCTTAAGATCGCATATAAGGTCTTATCTGCCGTATTATGTGAACGCCTGAAACCGTTCGTCAACAACCTGATTAGTCCATATCAGTGTGGTTTTAGGCCAGGAAAGTCCACCATCGACCAAATATTCACATTGCGGCAGATCTTGGAAAAAAACCCAGGAACTTGAAATCGATACACACCACCTTTTCATCGATTTTAAGGCCGCGTATGACAGCATTTATAGAGACGAGCTATGCAGAGCTATGTCTGCACAAACTCGTCCGTTTGTGCAGGATGACGATGGATTATGCACGCTGCTCCATCAAAGTCGGTAAAGATTTTACCGAGACCTTCCATGTCAAAAAAGGTTTTAGACAAGGCGACGCGCTGTCATGCGACTTCTTTAACATCGTTCTTGAAAGAATTATGCAAAACTCACGCGCCAACACCAGAGGCACTATCTTTCAAAAGCCCGTCCAATTACTCGCATACGCCGACGATATTGACATAATCGGAAGAACGCAGCGTGATGTCAATGGAGCGTTCGTGAGTATTGAGTCGGAAGCGGCGAAGATGGGTTTAGCGGTTAATGTGGGCAAGACTAAGTATATGCTGTCAACAAGGAAGGACAACCAACATCGACGTCTCAGACAGAACGTCGCTATAGACAGATATAACTCCGAGGTAGTTAGGGACTTTATCTACCTAGGCTCCGCTATGAACTCAGAAAACGACATCAGCGCTGAGATCAAACGAAGAATAACGCTTGCCAATCGCTGCTTCTTTGGGCTAAGAAGGCAATTGAACAGCAAAGCCCTCTCTCGAGCAACTAAAGTGACCCTATACATCACAGTCCTGTTCTATGGCGCAGACGCATGGACCCTGTCAAAAGCGGATGAGGTCGCTCTTGGCTGCTTCGAGAGGAAAATTCTTCGTATGATTTTTGGTCCCGTCTGCATAGACGGTGAATGGAGGGAGAGATACAACAGCGAACTGTATGTGCTGTTCAGCGACATCGACTTGGCCAGAAGAGTGAAGGTCCAACGACTGAGGTGGCTGGGTCATGTAGAGCGCATGAACACAAATGCTCCGGCCCGGAAAATCTTCGAATCCATTCCCGAGGGACGGCGCAGTAAAGGAAGTCCGCGACTAAGGCGGCGCACGCAGGTGGAAGGGGACCTCAACCAACTTAGCGTGCGAAACTGGAGGCAGCTGGCTAAAGATCGATCGATGGCTGGAGATGCTTGTTGTTTGAGGCCCAGGTCCATTCCGGACTGTAGCACCACTTTAAGTAAATAAGTAAGTAAGTTGCTGCTTGGCTGTCCATAAAAATGCTAATATCTGGCAGATATTAAATTACATTTCAATCAAGGCGTGCCATCAAGGCTTCCTGTATTAGGTTGAGCTTTTCCGAGAAGACAGCATCAGCTCATTGAATTTTCTCTAAAAGGTTGAGGATTGCACTATAAACAATCCTGGCAAACGAAAAATGACAGAGACTTTCGAATCTGTAAGTGGAATGTGATGTCCTTTTACAGAACACATGCAGGCGAGTAACATTCAGTTGCCATAGAATGCTACAAAGCAGACTTCACACCGCCTTTTAAGAAGTGAGATGAGATTGGCCACGCGAAAGTAAGATGGAGAACTGCTACGTATACTATGGCACTTGCCTGGGTATGATTTTGTGGGTCTATCTGTCTTTATCATAGAAATCCATCTTCATTGCCACTCAGTTAGACTGGTTATTCTAGGTTGAGGCCGGATGTTGTTGGTGTTATTCCTGAGCTTTATTTGCTAAGATATCAATCGGCACCATGGCGACTATAACACACGTTCCGTCGTATGACATTGTTCGAAAAGCCTGGATATTATTCTTGGGCCTCCCCAATTCGGGACTGATTTGTAAAGTGTTTCTCGTTGTTTGTATGTGATTCTTTTTTTCTTACCCGACGCCCCGTTAGAAACGAAAATATTAGGACCGTGCAATAATGGAGGACATATATGTAGAATTGCAACTAATAGAACAGAAAACTGAGGTGGTACTCGTCATCGGTAGAAGTAGAAGCTGAGCAGCAAAAGAGAATGGAGCAGCGAAATGGGGATATACCAACTCAAGCAAAGTACACGCAAGGATCAGAATCAAGTACTCGGAAGCCATTGGAACATACCGGTATTTTCCAATTAGAGGTCGAAGGGTGTACCCATTTTAACCTTAAAATTAAAAATCTCGGACAAGAAACCGCGATAGTGTTGGATAGCTAGGCCCCCATCAAGGCGTTAATCACTCATGAAAACAAGTCTGGTGTGAGAGTGGCTTTCCAAGATAAACCGTCTGAGTAAGAATAACAGACTCACCCTCTGTAGAAGTAAAAGGAAATGAAGTAGCTGTCAAACTAGCAAGAAAAGACTCAGTGACCGCTTTTCCTGAATTATTCTGGGGGCTGGGACCGCATGCAATACGGGAAGAGCTAAAGAAGGAGGAACACTGCAAAGAGCGAAACTTCTGGAGGAAATATCTAAGATAAGACAGGTCAAACTGCTTCTCGAAAGCAAGATCTGAATAAACATTAACAAAAACCGACTGCAAATTCTCTGTAGGTCACTATAGGCTTAAGGAACACCTCGGGAAACTGGGTATAGAGTAATGCGGAGACTACAGATTTTGCGGAGATGTCGAGGGCACCCTAAGACACCTTCTTAAGCATCATGATGACTATCAACTATCAGAAGAACATGTTGGACACATTCAAGATCCTCAGATTTATTAAGGAAATGCGACTGAAGGATTGCACTACGTCGAGTATCTCATCGACTAGAGTTCCAAGTCAGGGGAGCACAACAAATCTGCTAACTCGTGGTATGATTACATATATTAATAGAATCAATCTACAATCCCTACATCTATTTCAGGTTTCTAAGTTCTGAAGTAACTACATATGTATCTTTCCTTTCCGCTTTCTACCAAGGATAACGCTAACGCTACCAAGCAAGTCTATAACCAGGCATCAATATACAATAATGCGTTATAATTTCCAATGACATCGTAGAACCCTTGATATATTTATCATAAATTTAATTTTCGAACAGTTTTGTGTTTTGAAATTATAGCTATGCAGGTGACGTTTTATTTGTTGATGACTGTCATATCTACCTATCAGGCGCAAGCTTACAGATATACAATATTTTTGGATGATCCAGTTCTCTGCAATGAGCTCACTTGTGATGATGGATCTAAGCATACGACCTGCAAAGAAGTGTGTTTAGTTCTTGGAATGCAGGAATATTGAAATCAGCTTCTTTTTTCGTTTTTACTTAGCTTACTCCTAGTAAACTCTGTAGTGACTTTAAGAGGTTGGAGGTTACAGCCACAGTAAGGAGTATGATGGTTCTAGGACACAACGGAATACGGAGTAAAATAGCAGAAGATTGGAATATAGCCAACATGAATTTACTGGTATAGTCATGCGTCATTGAGACGAAAATTTGAAGCTTTTAACAGCGCATTGATTTTATTTCTAGCATTGGAGTAAAGATCTTCAAATGATGTCAGATCACTTTATTATGGACTGTGTAGCAAGAAGGGATAGTTGCGATTTTTTAGGTAAGAAATTTTTGTGATTTTTAATTTGAACAAACAGTTCAAATAAATTTGCCCCAAAAGAGCTCCTTCTTTCCTGTCTCTCAAAATACCTATAATTTTGCCTCAGATAGACATTATTACTAGATTTCGTCTTACAGGCAAAAACTATTCAATTTAAGCACAAAAACTGAAGTACATAATGATATTTAACTTATTGAAATGGTGTTAAACCATTCAATCTACATATCTCCGGTATATGAAAGAGTATGGGATCTCTGGCTTAAAGATCTGCAAAAATCAGTTTTAAGCAAAAACAAATTTGCAATTAAATTAAGTTTTAAAACTAAAACTAAGTGTTAAGCATTGTATGAAATACATATGTGCATACATATATCTAGTAAAGAGTCGAGTAACACGAATACATTCTTGCAACTGAACTGAACTATCGTGTCCTTTAATTCAACATTCAATCTGGCAGCGAAAATGGGCATGCATAAATTCTAAAGAATCTCGTATGTAAGGATGAAAACAGCACAATATTAATTTCTACTGGGTCCCTACTGGGTTCCTGGAATAAATTGGGGAATGAGATCGCTGATAAACTCGCTAGAAAGAGTCGGAAATTGATCACGATCCAGCACTTAATCGATCAAGCCTCTACTCTGTAAACTCAAAAAGCTTGTGGAACATGAGATCCTAAGGCAATCCAACCCAGGTGGAACTCGGTTCCCACATGGGATAAATCAAGGTAATTCTGGCGAAGATACGACGAAGCTGGAACCAACAAACATTTATAAAACGACCGTAAGTCGCTGTAAATGTTGGTAGTTAATTGACTATAACCTTCTTAAAAACCCCACAATGAAACTTAAACTCAACGTCGACAATCTCAATTTCATAGTTTCAAATTCGACTACGAAAAATAAAGACGGCTTACAATAGTTGATCGCCAGTCTGTATATCCACGAAATATGAATTACTCGCCATAACTTCGCTATCTAGACAGAAGTGGGTTAATCCCTGGAGCTATGCCTTGCTTTAACCATCAAAGTCAACTTTAAAAGCGAATACCAATTCCTTAGCCATGTTAAACGAAACAAAAAAATTTCGCAGTTAATTTCATCAAATTCGACGGGTGTATCCTTTCGTGGAGTTACTAAAGATACCTTCAGAAGCCAAAAAGCCAGAACCAGAAAATTAAGCCTACAATGTTTACAAAAATCACCTTTAAACTATTTATGCTCGTTTCTCTTTTGTTTTGCCACAAAGTGAGTCGAACTAATTTCTGTTTATGTCAAAGCGTTAGATAATAAGTGGCAATGGTGTAGTGGTAGCGTCTTCGTTTGTCGAGCTGATGGTTCACAGTTCAATCCCTGATGTCAGTAAGTATTATATGATAAGGGGCAGTCCAATCAATTGCGAAAGCTTATGACAACACTACTGCGAAGGCATAACCCTGGCAGTAGGTTTGTCATATGGCTGGAGAAATTGTTCGCTCTGTTCATGATTGATATGATTATGACATCAGGTGGACTGCGAAAAAAAATACTGGGAATCAGTAATGACAACAAACAAATCTCCCCAGTTATCTGGACACCATCCCTGGAGCTAATTTGAAACCTAGTACACCTGAGTTTCAAACCACTACACCAGTCTCTTTCTCTATTCATAACCCCTTGAGTGCGTGCAAATTATATATGTATAAAAAAAAAAAAATTTTTGATGGCCAAGTATAGATTGGTCTTGAGGAATCTGTACTGAATTTTTCGGGTTTCATTACAAGTACGCTGCGATTCGGTGGTTACCAAAGCGATCGATCCAAAAACCTCTGCAAAGGTTTTGTATAACTAGAGAAAACAGTTCAGAATAATAGCCACCTTAACATATTGTCTGGTTCTTAGTTTGAGTGAGGCTATGACCGACTGATCAAACTCCTCCTTAAGCCCGATTTATGTGATTTTGCATTCTACTACGAAGTCGATGTATCTATTCTCTGAGAGATCAACTTCAGAAGAAACTCTCCAGGTGGTGATGGACCTAAAGAGTCTTTTAAACAGGTTTATGTCAATCTGGCAGTAACAGATGCTGGTTGCAATAGCATGAAATCAAGACGACGATCTCCTCGCACATTGTATTTACTGCAGCCATAAGCAGTGTTCTGGACATTAGCACCATAAAATAACACAAGGTCTATGTCACAATAATCTACGAGCTGCTGAGTTGCTGCCCTTTCTGGTGGGGGAAGTACCGACCAATAGGAGAAGTAGGCAGACACGACGACGATAATTTCCCATTCAGCTAGCATTCATAAGATCGCCTCGCACATCCTCAAGGAATTAAATATAACTTTTCACACTTGGCTCCTGGATGGATGATATTTGGGGGTTTTATTCTAATGGGTGTAAGATTACTACGGAGAATGGTAGCCATGCTGTAGGTCTATCTGAGTCAAAAATAAAGACTGAGAATTTCGTTCATTATTTGCCTTTCTTGATATCGAAGTGGAAGATTTCAAATCTCGGCTGAAGACTTGTCCATACCCACAATCAGGGTGGTGCCATTTTCATCGATACGGTTTTTACTCTGCCTATGAGCATAGACAGTCGGAGTTTTGTGTCGAAATTATAATTCTGGATATGAAAACGCGCCCCAGAACCCAGCAAATACCATTCGTGAGTCTAATAGGCCGAAAGACCTCAAATACGATTTTTCGCTTTCATAGTCTTAACAAATTAAGTGGTATGTATCCTGCCATGAGCACTTCACCTCAAGAGTTCTGATTTTTATTTCACAGTGCTTCCCCTAATTACAGGCACCTATTGTCGAGGCTAAGTCCGCGACATAAGGTAAGATAGGTCCAGGTTCTGCGAGTCTGCGATTCCTTTTCTTTTTTTTTAAATACATATATCTCAATTTTATAAACGCATCACAAAATTTAAATTTTTATTTCTTATCAGTGAGAAAAGAAATTACTGTTGGACACAATTTCTACTTTTCGAAAGATCCTCCTAGTGAAAGATGGGCAGGGCGAGCTATCAGAAAATGGTACTTTGAACTAGGCTATAAGATTAAGAGTTGGGACCAGTTTTACGATGCCAAAAGAAAAAATCATACTTTTCCTGAATTTACCCAATTAATATGGCCCACAACTGAGTTTGTTGGTTGCTCTGGGGCAAAGTATCTGTATATACATATTAATGTTTGAAAAAAAAAATAAAAAATATTTTGTTACAGAATATTTAATGGATACATTGCAACGTGCTACTATCACCCGGCTAAAACTGGAGACTTAAATGAGTTTGTGAGAGGCAAAGGATGCTCAAAGTGTCCAGAAGATCGTCCAACTTGTTCACGAGATTTCACCAACCTGTGTGGAGTAGGTAAGAAATGTGTTTCAAGGCAATATGAACACAAATTACTTTCTTAATTGTAAGACTATTCATTGATTCTGGTTATAAAGTACAATGATACGCTGGGTTAAGTTTGGTATTTGGGTAGACGAGGTGGAAGTGATCCACAATACCACACTCAGATTAATGGAGACCCATTGTGATGCACATAAGGGAGAAGTGTCTGCCCTTTGCTCATTGATTAACCTTCTTTTCCAAAAAAGTGCGGATGTCCGCCTCGGCGTCTCTTGTAAATGCCCATCCTTTGGAGGAAATTTTGTGTGAAGTTTTCGCACAATTGCGGGTCGATTTCATGAATAACAGCTCTGATATTATCCTTCAACGCTTAAATCGTTTCTGGATCAATGGCATAGACATTGTCATTAATTTGTCCCCGAAGAAAGAAGTCAAGCGAAGCTATATCACGCAACCTAGGCGACCAGTTGAAGTCTCCGAAATGCAAAAACAAGCGCCCAGAAAATTTCTGGTACAACATATAGGATTTTCCATTGACTGTGACATCGGCAACGGCATCATTTTCGAAGAAATTCGGTGTGATGATGCCTCGAACCCGAAAACCACCCAAACTGTCACTCCTTGTGAATGGAGAGGTTGCATTTTCGGTGCCCCAGACGCAAAAGTTCTGCTTGCTAACGAAGCCTTGCAGATGGAATTGCACCAGCTTGTCAGTCCTTGTTTTGTAATTTTTTAGTGATTGCACAAGTGTATAGGGAGGATGTTGATGATGTTTGTCTTCCTTAGGGCCTTGAGCCCTGCTTAATGTGTAAGGCGGGGTGATACCGAGGAGTCTATTTGATCTTGTCCAGATTCCGAACATCGCCAATTCGTGGACCTTCGCACTACCTCGTATACCTTTATGTCCAGGGACTCAACAAAGTGTAACCTTAGATTTTGTTACAAGAAACTTTAGCTCTTCTCGACAGCACATAACGCAGTCGCACGGGCGAAACACTGACTGGTTCGCGAGGTGGACTGATTTGAGAAGATACCTGAGCGTGTGACGTAGCTCAACTTTTTTCCATTTTTTTCTGCTCGGGTATGTCCTTGAGAAAGGTTTTAAAGGTTAAGTCACGTAGTCCGTAGTAAGTAAGTTGCCTAGATATTTCTTCAGGAATGACCTATTCTTAAATATGGTTCGATAGTCTGGTGAAAATCGCTAAAGAAGAAATGCAATCTCAACAGAGTCACTAAAATCCAAAGAGCAGGCTACTTGGGAGCGTCGTGGTCGATGAGATCAAGAAGAAACGATATTTTATCTTCTTCCACTAGATACATATATGTACGTATATACTGCGGAATTTCGGCAAATAAAACTGCACTCAGTTTAGGACCTGCTGGTGTCTTGACAGCAAGGCCCTATGAACATGCCTCTATTCTAAATCGGAGTTGTATCTCGAAATTCCGACCGGAAACAAACCACATCATATCGCTCATTCAATGTAATCGGAGATTCAATATCAGAATTTCTTGCAGACATGATTAGGTTGAGGAAGAGTCTGTACCGAGGACGAATAAGCTATGTATGTATAAACACTGACAGATCCGGAATGGATGTCGGTATACAAAACGCTCTTTTAGATTAAATGGTGATTACAGCGCCTTTCAAGCTTCCAAAGGCTACCATGGGTAGGTTACGATACGTTTTTGTCACCGACTTGAAATTTATCTCCCATGAAGTGATCGTTATTCTGATTTGTACCATAAATTAATTTTATTTTTATTTAGTAATTTTTATTATATACCTATATAAACAAATTCTGATACATACATACATACATATGTACGTTCGTTATGTTTTTTATTTTTAGATATCTCTGAAGATTCAGCGGTACAGCTCTCTACGCCTAGCAGAAACCTTATCGTTTGTGCTTTATTAGCGCTTATATTTATTTTTAAACATTCAACTGTAACAGTTTAATGCTAAAATTACGCAAAAGAAAGTAACAAACTTGTTAAACAAAATATATGCAATAAAAATAATAAGATGAATGAAAAATTAGTATTCAAATACAATAAAAAATACATATATCTAAGGAGCACCTGCTGAAATCCTTTATCCTTCCTTGCTAGACAGGGTGCCTGGTGGCATATCTGCATATGATTTAAACAACATAGCCAACAACTTCCAGCGAAAAAGGTTTCTATTCATCAATGTCCAGCTACGTGCCATCACAAACAGAAGACACACACTTCCTCTTGCAAATGCTTACAAACAGCGGCATAAACTGTGAAGGATATTCCAACGACTTAGTCTTCATTGCGAGAGGAAAATTCTTTTTGCTCATCGAGCCGACGGAACAGGCCCTGGTTCATTCTGGATTGTTGCGCCATCTAAAATATCTTAGGTCCTCATAGCAGTGATTATGTCGTCTAAAGTGCATCAACTATCATCTCCCTGACACGAAAATTATATTTCTCATCGCATAGCTCAGTTTCACTCCAGAATTTTACTCCCTGTCAGGAAAGTACGAGTATCTATTGAAGTATCTCGACAAAAGCGTTTAACCATATTGGAATCATCTATCGCAGCCATCCAGACTATAAGCTCTCTGAGTTAAAACAAAGAAAAAAAGTTTTTTTTTTATATTTACGTCACGGAGATAATTCTTTCGAAGTTATTCACGAATTTAAGTTGTAACACTTGAATTTCCGTGAATTTCTTTCTCTCTGTGGTCGACTATGTCCCGTACACACTTGCTTATTAAAATTGACATTACGTGATGAGATACTATCAGTTGAGCATCTATAATGGCATAAAAGAAACCACATACCCGTATTATATGCGTAGTACACCGAGTCTTCTTGTATGGTTAAACGAAAATGTTGACATGTTCATTAGATACATCAAAAACATGTTTCAGTACAGCTCGTCATATAAGTTATCAGAAATTTTTGTATTTTTCGTTTACTGGGTTAATATGAACGAGTATATCTGGTGGAGATACGGCAATATTTTTGAAGCTAAAACTTCTCTCCAGTTCGTAGAGGTGGCGTAGATCTTGTATGCTTGTCAGACCTCACAAGAAGCAGCTACTCACACAATATGAACGTGCAAGGCGTTGGTTGTGGACACAAAGATATGTAAACGTTAACTTGGACGAAAGAGTGTGGAAAGATACACATACGAATCAAGATTGATCTATCTGTACTCAGAATATAATAAAAATTGTGAATTTTTTCTCCAAACGCTGTGTAGACAAGTAAAATGTGTGCCAATCATTTGGCAGGCTTAAATGTTTTGGAAACTGACGTGTTACCAATCAAACGATTTTAAAAATACGTTTTCAAGGGTTATAACCTGTATTTTTTGGAAACAATTTCCGCACAAATGCTGTTGTTGTTGTTGTTGTCTACTAATGGAGGAATTTTGCCTAAGCAATAATTTCTCAAGCAACCCAATATTAATGCGTGATCCTGGAACTCTGCTTTCTAGCGTCGTCTATGGATAGTATCCAGATGTCTGAATCTTTGAGCCCGATCTTTTTCAGGTGCGAGTGGGGTAAAAATTAAAGATGTTTCATAACTCTTTCCTTCCACAGCTCTGCATTCATTTTGTACTTCTTTGCTTGTGAGTGAGCAGTAATGTTATCGATTCAGGTGTTCTATTGATAATGTTATCCCTCTTTTTGGCTAGTAGTCTGCCATTTCGTTCCATAGGAGGCCTACGTATGCCGTGGCCCCCTGGAATTTGACCCGATATCCTCTTTGGTGAAGCATGGAGAATAGTCTTCTGATGTTTTAAGTGATTGTCGATGATTCTATTCTGCAGCTGTAACTGATAAGGACGCCGTGACTCAAGTGGTTAGTGCGTTGGATCACTGAGCAGAAGGTTCGGCGTTCGAATCCCAGAAACACCAAAAAGTTTTTTCACGGTCCCACCTCTCGCGAATGTCTGACAAATGTCCGAGAGTAATAACTGTCAAGAGAAAGCTTCTCAATTTGCCTTTCGGATATGGCTTTAAACCGTAGGTCCCTTCCATTTGTGTGGAAAAATATAACACGCACAACACGAATGGTCGCAAGAAGCTAGGCCTTGGGTTGTAGAGCGAATTTCGAATCCAATAATAATACGTTGTTTTTGGTTTTTTTTTTTTGCATACGTGGAAATGCGATAAAACGCATGCTCTCCTTCGAATACAGTTGCGTCTGCTGAAAGTACAAACTAATGACTAAGATTTTTACTCCGCGCCGCTATCTCCCATGAAGGAGCCGTCTACATAGATGCGAAGCCATTGTCTAGTTGTGAACTTTTCATTCATGGTATTCAGTGCGATCTGTCTGATTGCCTTCTTTCAGATCTGTGTCAACTGGCATCGAGATATATGAGCCACCATAATCCAAGGACTCAATGAATGAAAGAATGGGCTTGATTGTGGGTGTGGATCTTATTCAGTCGAGGGCGTTTTTAGCTATGTCTTTAGCTATGTATTTAGTGTTGGTTGTGTTTTCAGTCGATTTGATGTGGATTTCCAAGGAGACGTACTTTTATTTTTAGCTTTTTGTAGAGTTGCGCTGCTTAACTATGTATTCCATTTGGATTTATAAGTTATTTGTGAGATTTCGCAAAACTGTCAACAGGATAATGCCTGGCTTTGCTCTAGACACTTTGCTTGATTTACCTCCCCTCCTGAAACTCCGTTCTGGAGTTTCGATGACTTTGCACGAAAGTCGAAAGAAATTGGTAATACTAGGTCTTGCTTCCTGGTAGTACAATGGCCAAATTTCGTGTGGTGAGTATTTCGTAACCTGATGAAAAAAAAAGTTTTATTACAAGTCGATCGTGCCGTCCCATTTAAACACTGGATATCACCTGTATACTGGATTTTGGATTTAGATTTTTCAATCCGTATCAGTACAAGCTCGCTTGTACATTTATCGCTAATACTTGTAAAACCTAGTACATACATATACACTTAATTTGCAAGACCACTCGTTGACTTAGCAGAATAATACGAACATAGGAACGAAGGCTTCTCTCCCACTTCTTCTACAACGTTCCACGTATGTAAAAACAACTCCCATGCCTTGTAAAAAAAAATATCATACATTGACGAATTTTGCCAAGACAATGGTAGGCTTTTTGAATGTAAAATCCCTTGTTGACTCTGTTAAAAAGGCAGATACGAGTTTTTTTCTTTCTTAATTGGTTCTGTTACTGCGATCTATAAGATCTATTATGCCGGCAACCGGTTAGACTAGAAGATTCTCGACTTTCCAAATAAAATTAAGGATATCCCCGGTCATAGAGTTTCTTGTATATAACCTCGGAGGCCAGCATATCCTTGAGGAAAAGTGCCTCCCGATGTAGCAAAGTATGCAAACTGCTGATTCGTCTTCTAAGAAAAGTTCGCATTCAGTGTGTTTTCATTCAGATATTTTTGGTGGTTCTGTTCTATTCTCTTGGCCTGTCTAAGTCCTTGAATGCTATCCCAACAGGACAAGTAGTTCTCTTTTTCCCACCTTTTTAGAATTGTTCTAAACGCGGAATTAGCAATATCACAGAAGTCCTCGGCACCTATATACCTTTCGGAGAAACCTTACCTGGTTAGTTCATGCCTTTATGTCCTAGTACCCACCAGAGTTTAAGTTTGTTATGTGAACGTTAACGATAGGACTTGGAGAACATTGAAGCAACCAGCAACGGTTTTGAGTTGCAATAATGAGAACTCAGTGATTTTAACTCTGCTTGACTGTCGGTGAACATATTGGTGATATGAGTGGAGATTGATGGTGTATCAGTGGCATGCAGCTCGAAATAGAACACATTCAGTGCTCTTAGGAGTGACATTAAGTGACTGTAAGGTCCTGGTTTTGCCATACAATTGGGTACATGCCCACATGGCATTAGTCGCTTTGGTAATTTTGCTGTTTATGTGTGAATTACAGATTAGTTGCTTATACAGGACAATTCTTTATATTTCACTTTATCTTTAAAACCGATAGATGCATCATAGAGATCAGTTTCCTCCTTCTAGTGAATGGTACAAGAACAGTCTTGTTTAGGTCCGCCTATTAGTTGGACGATCAAAGCCTCTGCGGGCCCAATCATTAATGATTGAATCATAGTTGGTATTACCAAAAGTACCTTCCCTAATTCCTGTTTAAGCTTACATGTCGAGACTTTTACTGAATGATCAGCTTGCTCTACGTACAACGCAAATCGTTTCCTAGCCAGTTCGTCAGCTTTCTCATTCCCTGGTATACCGTCATGTCCAGCGACCCAGCGTAGTTTTACCTCATGCTGTGTGCCAAGAACTTTAACACTTCACAAGCTTCAACTTCAGGATAAGTAGAAATCATGGAGAAGTGAACGCCCATGGCAGTTATAGCCGATACTTTCATTGCTTTAGACTCGACGACGCGCCAAAATATCCAGCGACGAAAACAAGGAACACGTACATAGTTATCAAATCAAATTCCTTGAGCAAAAACAGTTTCGGAAAAGAATTCTGCAAATGCACACAAGAATGGCCGTATAAAAGCGGAAAGCTACCCTCACGAAGTTATACCTAGCAAGGCGAGGATTTAAGTTAGCGTCTATCTCGCAGGGCACACAATCTGCGTCATTGAATGCAATCACATCAAGCACAACCGAAAACAAAACCTCCTGGGATAGATCGACAGACAAGTAACCTGGCTTCGGCAACACCTTGCTTTTATAGTAGAGAAACTCCACGACTTACGATGATTCTTAGAAGCTGTGTGCTACTAAATCATATCCTACAGTCATGGTGACGTGTCCAGGTGGTTTTTATCCCGAAAGCTGGTAAATAAGATCCGGAGTCCGCGAAAGAATTTAGGCCTACTAGTTAAATTTTTTTTTCTTAAAACCTTAGAACGTATTCTAGATACGCACATTCATTGCATCATTGAATGGGAAATCCACAGAGACAGCTCTCCATGAGGTATTGCTGACGATAGAGAGTTCAGTCTGCGAGGATTATATGTACATACAACATGATGCGAAATACTCGGAGCTCAGGTCAGTAAGGATTTCCATGACTGAAACCGAAGACTAGCATAGCTATGATCTCCCTTAAATGACTTACTCACGCTGTTCAGAATAGTGAAGAGAACTTAATCAACGATGCACAGAGAATTGTAAATGTGTTTAAGCAGCACTTCTAGCAGCTACTTAATGGGCACGTAAGGGATATGAGGCAAAAACAGAATGCAGCTATTCATATGCTTACCAGAGCTATTTGAATACGAAGATGATGTTTTGATAGTTTACATGCTCCAAATCATCAATCAAGTATGGGTGGACGAAAGCGTGCCCGTTGACTGGAATACGAGCACTATGTGCCTCTTCTACAATAACGTCGATTCCATGTCTTACACCAGCTATCGAAAAATATCCCTGTATGTAAGATCTAATCCACTTTATGAACGTGTGAAGTCTTTCTGCAACACACTCATCGGGAAACACAGGTGTGGCTTCCACGCCCGCAGATCGACGATAGACCAAATGAGATGTGCTATCATGTGGTTTCGCCCATCTTGTTCTGGAGCAGATAGTGAGTAGGGCAAGTGTGAACAAAGAACGCCACAAATCTTTCTAGCTGCTGGGATATGCAGACGATATCGGCATCATTGCACGCTCCCAACGTTGGTATTGAAATGAACGAAGGCAAAACTTTATACTTATATGCTACCAACAAACTAAACAGCATGTGCCCACAGCCCAGAACAAAACGTCACAGTTGATAGCTTTAATTACAAGTTCATCTACTTTGGAGTCAACATCAACTCCACAAATGACCCTAGAGATTCGACGAAGACTGACCCTGGCAATCGGTGTTAATTCTGTTTGGCAAAACAAATGCGGTTAACACTTCTTACTTGGTACCTCTTATAGCTGTCCAAAAGGCTAAAATTGGTTGGATAAGTCAAAGCTAATGGAAAAAGGTCCGACAGAGCACGCAGTCAGCTTTTCGTATGGAAAAATAATCATAGAATGCAATCATCTCCTTTCAACGGAACCCTCAACCCGTGAACGTACCCACATTATTTTAGGGTAGCTATAAAGTATGTTGTTTTCCAATCTTTCGCAGAATGCATCCGAAATTCAACTTGTTGTAGGAGCATTAATTTAATTTGTAAGCTACTCACCGATAGTACTTTGGACAATAAAGCAACAACAGATGAACATAAAAGAATCCTGCGAAGCGTACATTATCTACAATTGTTTACGATGAATTTTGTTTAATTACTTATTCAGGTATAATTTATGAAAAATATGAAGAAAAACTTGTAAGGAAACTCTACACAAAAATTTAGGTACGAGAGGCCTGTCGATTTTTGAGTTCACGAGTATGTACGAGTAAATTGCTTTATGACATCTATTTTACTAATCACTCAGCTAGAGAGGAGAATTTATAATTTCACAATTTATTATGGCATTCATCCATTTAGTACGAGTATTACCAGCAAATTGTTCAAATATTTTTCCCCATTTACCTAATCCTTAAATTTAAATCCGTTTACGTATCCATAAGTGGACTTTTAAAAAATTCTCTTAACCGAAATCGGAATATCATAACACTTCAAATTCTGCTTCGGATTTTCTATTTTTCTGCCGGCAAATAAAATTGATTAGGAAGGAGAAACCTAGATACATCAAGCAAGATCCGTTTCACAGCATCAGTCTTCCCAAAAGCAGCTGCGGTATTATTCTCCGAATTCATTAAGATAATTTTTTCAACGCGCCTGTAGCAACAATGCAAAGTTATTTGCATAATTTAATCGTTTTTTCTTTTTTTTAATTTTTTCTCCAACGTGTGTAGTACGTATTTCAGTTCGTTAGTGGCTTGCAATCATAAGGATTTACCACGCTCAAGGAAATTCCTTGGGACCCCTTTTTGATACAATGAACGATCATATTGTGCGCATCATGTGTAAACGTTTCCTGGTATGATAGGGAAGAAAATTCCCACATATATATTCGTAGTTCACTGCTCAACTACCACAATCTGTTTAGAGATCTAAGGATGATGTTAGTCTCCTGTTCCCAACACATCTTCCCTTAATCGAATACGAGGCAACAAGTAGAATAACATTTCTACTTCCTGTATGTCAAGTTCAGATAAAAAATCGGAACCAAGAAAAAAAATTAAAGAGAAAAACTGAAAGAGGGTAAGATACAAAATCACTGCTCCGGTTTTTATAGATTCGCACAAGATCCTCAATTGATGCAGTGACAAAAATAGTAAGGATTTCGTTATTTTTTGCTTGTCTTTGGTAACGGTTGTAGTAAATAATGAAATTAACAACAACAACAAAAGAATCCTAAGATTATCACATAAATGTGGGTTCTGAGAATCTGAGTTAATTGGGAAAATCATTAGGATACTGATTGAAACTTAATTACTTCTCGTTTGACAATAGGTTAGGTTTGTCAGCTATCGCCAACACACTTAAACGAAGGACACTACCATTGTGATATCACATGGATCATGGGAGAAATTTCCCTACCCACTGGTTAAACCAATTCGAGTTCCAAGTGGCTGTCAATATCTGCATTTATTAGATCGCCCTAATCATTGCAATAGAAAGCCCCTAACTGAAGCCTCCTTCTGTGGGAGAGAGCTGAGCAGGTAGAAACAAAGTGCTGAATGGTTTCTATTTCTTCTTCGTCCATACAACTTCTAAGGGTGTTTTTTTAAAAACATTTGTAACATTGAACACAATTTCGGGCATATAACCACCTCAACTACAAATGTTTTACAAACGTCATCCTGTCAGTTCAATTTGTGAAGAGGAATCACAATAATGGTGGTTAATAGTTGCTGGTTTTATGCATAAACCAATGCCTTGAGATGTTTCCAAAGAAAATATTCTAGAGATGTCAAACGACATGGTCTCGGAAGCCAATTGACGTGTTCATTTCGCAAAAACACATTCTCGCCAGATTGTGATTTCAATAAATCGCTGGTTGGAGTTGCGCCAAAGACTCTGTCATCCGCGATAGCATGGTTCTTAAAGCAGATTTTCGGTCTCTCTGGTCATCTCGAACCTTGGGGATTGAATTTGAAAGTCCTCTTGGCTGGAGCGTTATTCTTCATCCACTCGATATGATTGAGCAAATGTAGTACAATATGTATATTTGCTTTTTGGACTACATATATCCACTTCTTCCTCTATAACGCGTAGAGTTCGCAATTATAAAGGGTCATCCAACAAGAGGGGTCATTATCATTGCGATGGCTTTAGATAAGTAGACAACACACAACGCCGTAGTTTCGCTGAGTGGGTACTAAAAATGAATGAACAAAATCCTTCCATTTTCCTGGATACGTAAACAAACAAAACTGTCGCATCTAGTTTCATACAAAACATCCAACCTTGCACCCGATTTGTGGCAATTTGCACGGACTTGTTGGAACCACATGTCTTCCACATAAATATCTTTGATTTCGTCCCCGATATACTTGTTATCATGCACCCACCAACTATTGACTGTTACAGTGCGATCATCATCATCTTCAAAAATGTAAGGTTCAATGACGCACCAAACAGTCACTTTTTATGTAGATAATGGTGTCTTTTCAATCACATGAGGACTTTCTTCGACCCATGCATTCAATTTTGCTTATTGAGAGAAGATTTACCTTCATTGAAACACCAGCATATGCTCCTTGCTGCTCTAACACCCAATCTGCGTAAATTCTTCGCTGTCCATGGTATCTGGACTTCAGTTTTTATGTTAATACAACTTTATACAGGTGTAGGTGCAAGTCCTGGGTCCAAATGTGCCAAACATAAGACAAGCCCCAAAGCTACGAATACAGACGAATCGATAATTCCGGGTCTTCGGTCACACTTCCCTCACAGTAGCAATATTTTGACTGAACGGACTCTGCGATGGTTCACATGTCTTACCCAATCTGCAATGCTTCCAGTTTCTTCAAATTTGGTTACTATGTCGACCAAAATTTTCCCGTAAATTTCGGTACACACTTCGTACAGAATTGTTATGAGGTGGTTTGTGGTTTAGCGATTCATTTAGTAAATGTGTTGTTGCAATCTAGCACTTTGAAAACAGGTGCATATTGACAGCTGCTTCATTCACAGTGCTACCAACGTTGTGAGCTCGAATTGGATCACACCTTACTTACCGTGTATTTGAAATCCAATATTATATGGACTCGTATTGTTATGCGGTTTTATACTTGAAAAATGATGAATAAATGGTCCTTAATATTGCATAATATATTTTTTATTTGAACGTTGTATTTTTCTACGACATCTCTTAATTAAATAGAAGTTCTGTAATAATACTCATTTTATATTATTTTCTATATTAACAATATCATAGTGTATGTTTGTTTTTCTTTGTACGGAGGATCTGTTTGTTTTGAAAGTTTACAAAAATAACCTATCGCGCATTGTGTATACATTTTTTAATCTTGAAATAATTTAAAAAAAAAAACCAAACAAGTGAGACGAACTAAATATGTATTTAACTAGAAATCATAGAAATTTACTATTTTATTCGTTTCTTAATGTCGGATAAATCGCTGCTTTATTTGTCATACAAATTAAAAAATAATTAAAACTTGTATCTTTCTTCGTGTTTAACTTGCGTTAAATTTAATTTTCTTTCCTTATGTCTAATGAGCCATTTCTAGAGTTTAAGTTTACATATCCTTTGCTTGTGAATTTAACATCAAATTAAAGGGTTTTTATTTTTTTATACATTGAGGTTAAAGTATTTATCAAAACGTCTACATCTAAAGATGTAAACCTATATAATGCTTATGTGTTTTCTTTTTCCTAATAAGTTTCAGTTATATATATATATATTGGCTTTAAGGACATTTGAAATACATTTGTTTTAATTTTTATGTTTTTCTTTTATTTTTATATATTTTTACATACATAACTATGATTAGCTTATAACTATCAATATCTCTTGAGTCGCTGAGGTACACGTGTTCCTTTTATTTATCAATACTATGTCCAGTATTACAGTGAAAGTAATATATTTATAAATAGTTCTTTAGTGGTTGACAAAAAAATTCATTTTATATATAAATTATTTATTTTTTATTTTAAAAACAACATTTATTGCTTCAGCATACAAACCTTATGTAAATGAGTTCATATTATGTGGATTGCATTCTCATAGTCTTGATTTAGATCTAGAGTTATTTAGTTACTCGTGTTTTGAAAAGAAAAAACAAAAATCCCTGAAATACATAAGTTTATCGTTGCTATAGTGTGTGCTATATGCATGCCACATAACACAAAATCATTTAAATTTATTTTGTTTTTTGTTTTCTTTTTTTTAGCTAAACATTATTACAGGTCAAACTACGTTTATATTGAAGATTTATTAATTAAAATAATTTTCTACACAACTCATCCCATTTATTTATTTAGTTTTATTGCGTTTAGTATTATTTTATATTTTATCATTTTTATTTGAGCATTATACTATCTATTTATTTTTATTTAAAAGCACAATAATGATGATGGTGTCGTGTTGTCCTTCTCCGTTGTCAATAAAACAATTTACGAAAGGTTATGGGGTGTTGTGATATTTTTGAATACTTTTTAAGTATATCTTTAATAAATGTTACATCTATGTACAACCCTTAAATGCAATATGTTAAAAATGTATTAATAGATATGTTCTAAGTTATTTTAAGCCAATATTAAAATTTACAAGATGAATTGCACGTTTTTTTTTCTTTATAGAGGAGAATGTTGTATAATCATAGTTTTCTAATATTTTTTGTTTATTTTTTTATGAATTTTTTTAAGGATATACCTTTGTTACAGATTTGCTGTCACATGTTGTTTGATAACTATTTCTAAATGTTGCTTTGAGGTAGATTATTTGGTTGATATGAAGTCTTTTGAATAAGTTTTAGTTTTGTTTTATCCTGAGATACATAGATATGTACTTAATTAGTTCAGTTTCGTTCTTGTACATAGATTGAGTTTTCTTTTACCAATTTATTGAGTTGATGTCGGGTTAAGGTGTTGACGATTATAGAGGCCTATCGGTGTTAAAATATTTTCAATATCATGCCGCAAATGTTAATAAGACCCAATCAAATGAAAGACAATCTGTACTGCAAGTTCTGTCGGAATTTTTCCCATAAAACGTTTAAATTATCAAACTGATTTTTGTGTAACTTTCTTTACTGAGCAAGAGCAAGAAATTGATAAGTTATCAGAATTTTTTTGTCACTCGCTTTCCTTCGCATGTTTGGTGAAGGGATCTACTATTAGCAGGAAAGGAGGAATCCGAGAAAAACCAACTTGGTCCGGTTTAGCGAGAAGCTTGTTCAATAAGCCAGATCCCCAAACAAACAAAGAACCAGACAAGATGTAGAGGCGGTTGTTTAAAATCGCATTCTGAACGAAAATGAAGTGATCCGGTTTAAGGAGGACTTTGGCCAATTTATCACAGACCCACGCAAACTAAAAGCCAGACAGAAGGTAGAGGGGGCTGTGCGAAATCTAAAACGCACCCTTACTACTCGTTTTGAACTAAATAGAAGTAGAAGTAGATCCGGTTCAATGAGGAACTTGGCTAATCGGTTACAGACTCACACAAACTAAGAACCAGACAGATGGTACAAGCTGCTGTTCGAAATCTGAATCGCACCCTTAATACGAAAAGAAACTGGGTCCTGCTTAAGGAGGACCTTGACCAATAGGTTACAGCCCCATTTCAACTAAGAACCAGACAGGAGGTAGAGACGGCTGTTTGAAATCTGAATCGCACCCTTAATACTTGCTTAAAACCGAAATGAACTGGATCCAGCTTAAGGAGGACCTTGACCAATAGGTCACAGACCCACTTCAACTAAGAACAGACAATAACAAAAGCGGAGACTCTCAATCTCTTGCTGGAGATTTTCTCCCAGGAAAACTGCTCAGTGCCAACTCCGGCTCCGAAGAAGCTAGTATATTGCATCTTGGGTGGCGGCAAATAAGACTATGGAATATGATGTCGCATCTTTTTACAGTTTCCAGTCGCCTGGAACTGATGGTGTACATCCGGTTTTGTTAAAGCAGTTGCTCACAACCAGCCTAGCACTCGCCTACATACCTTTTCAAATGTGTTTTCGTACCAACGCAACAGTTGAAAAGAACGACTATCAACTCGTTAATAGTTTCAGATCCATCAGTCTGACCTCCTTTCTGCTTAAAAGCAGAACTGGTGACTGGTTAAACTGCGTATGTGCAACGTTCAAACTAAACTCTTAGTCCTCCCTCAAACTCATCAACAATTCATATCAGCACTGCACGACAGGTCGTAATAGTAGATACATAATATATGTTACCTTGGAAGTATTGTCTCGATTATCGGTGGCTACATTTGGAATGTAGCATCAACAATTCATATCAGCACTGCACGACAGGTCGTAATAGTAGATACATAATATATGTTACCTTGGAAGTATTGTCTCGATTATCGGTGGCTACATTTGGAATGTTCTCTGCAATATGAAAAAGCAGTACAATCATCTAAAACACCAAACTTTGACTATTCGCCCCTAATGTAGAATCGGTGCTGTTATGTGACTGCAGTATCGTCTTTCTGAAATGCAACATGCTTATCAACGTGAAAAGTCCTGCAACCCCTTGCTCTAAAACTGTGACTGACTGAATGACTGAAGGCACACTTTAAAAGCATGTGCAATTCCACCAAGGCAACTCGACGTGGATGAAATGGTAGTCTTACAATAATGGTAATGAACAGAATGCAGGAGAGAATTATGGCAAATGCGTCTGGAATCTAGGGAAACGAAATCTCTGATTAACTTGCAAGGCAAGGTCCAGAAGAATTTTTTTCAGGATGCGTACCACCCCTGGATTTGCCTATATCTGTGAATAGTAGCCCCATTCACGACTGATTTTCTCTGGATATACCGAGTGTATGCCGCGGGATATCTGAAATCCACGGTTTTTCTCCTGTTCCTCATGAAAATTTACTGCAGACGACTTGTAAGCCACTTCCGTTTTACCAAGTACCTCAACGTGTTTGTTTTAAGCTATACAAGAAAACGATGATACAGTGGAATATTTTCTCTATTTTTGTCCGGTATTTGCTCGCACCAGGTGGCTGACCCTTAAGGTCGCCGTAGTTTCTGCTGCCTAACTGAACTATTCGTCACTGAATCTGCAATGATACACTCGTTGGGCGGTTTCAAACGAAAAATTCTTTGTCTAATTTTTGGGCCGGTCGGTGTGCTAGGAGAGCGAATTGGGGAGAAGATACAAACGCGAACTCTACGAGCTGAACCAAGACATACTCTGATTACTGGGCCGACCTTAAGGGTCTAAAGCAATCAAAGACGGCAGAACATATTCTTTGCATTTGTCCAGGAGCAGTGAGGTCAATATTACCCCACAGTTATACTGAGGTTTATTAAGAACCTCAATTATATGGGCTGAGTGCCGTGGCTCAGTGCGTTGGATTACTGAGCGGGAGATTTGAGGTTCAAATCCCAGAAAACACCAAAAAGTTTTTCACGGTCCCACCTCTCACGAATGTCTAAAAAATAATCGATATGACTCTCAACTATGAAAAAATTTAAGACACACAACACGAATGTTCGCGATAAGCTAGGCCATGGACCACATACGGTCTGTTGCGCCAAGTATTTGTAGTTTTTTAGTACAAAAGATCTTATAGATCGAGCCGCGCCCTAAAGGCCCTAGTATAGTATAGTATGCCGGATGTCAGAGTGTTTGGTCTTGACAACTAAAAACAGCCTGCCTGGGATCGGCGAGGATGGAAGCCTATCCTGTCTCAGGCAGAGACTCTTTATGTGTCGGGGGCCCCTTAAGCAAATAAGTACTCTTTCTCTGGTCGAAATTCCAAATTTTCTCACCAAAAAGAATACGTTCGACTAGGTGTTCTTTACTTGTGGCTCAGTACAATGAGTGCTTGGGATAAATTGCTCTTTATACTCTCCATCTCCAGCCGACGTGAGGCTTAGCCGCCACCTTAATCTAACCTATCTTAATCCAGTTTTTTTAATGTTAAATTTTCAATTCAAGAGTTCAGATTTAAGTTGTGAGCTATTTCTTAGATTTTTATTCCTTTAATTAAACGTAAATTAATTTTGGTAAAAGGCAACTCAATCTTAATCTTAAATTTAAAAATAAAAATTAGAAACAACAGTTCGTTTTATGATTATTCTTAATATAAAAAAATATCTTCCTATAAAATTTTATATTGCAATGTATAGTTTTTGATTGTAAGGTGTGCCTTAGTTAAGACAAATTATTAACTATATAACAATGATATGATTGTATCAACATAGAAACAAATAATAAAGAAACAGAAAAATATTATTTTTAACAACAAAAATTATTGTAAAAATTATTGCATTTGAGAAAAATTAGAGAGAAATTACATTACATACTCGTACTTAGTTTCACAATACCAGATGGTTGTCGACTTACGGCTACAAAGTTTACGCTCATCCCTGTTTTAGTTTTTTTTTATTATTATTATTAATTTTTTATTTATTTATTAATTAGTTTTTTTTCGTGGTTCTTGTAGGTCTTGAAGTTTTTTTTTTTTAGTTGACTCATATACTATCTGTAATAAAAATAAGAAGAAATGAAAGATGGAAATTAATTTTCTTTTTTTGTGATTTAGTTTACTTAAATATTATATCTGAAATGTCTCAAATAAATAAGGAACTGAATATGCGTACTGAGTCTTTCTAGAAGAAATCGAGAAATCGAGTAATGTTTTATTGTTTTGTCATGGATAGCAAACGACTAACGTAACTTGATGAAGAGCCACTGCAGATGATAGCCTTATAACTCTGTTTAAAACTATTAAAGGTTGCGCTCAAGGTGGTCTCCTTTCCTATCTACAATGGTCCATTATAGTGGACACACTTTTGAACGACCTAAACAATTACGGATTTCTAACTCAAAGCTCTGATAACCCTAGTATAGAGGCCGTAGACTGCAGAGAAACGGTCATCTCATGAAGCAATCAACAGAGCACTCGAAGGAAATCGAATAAATCCAAATACATCTAACTGGATCTGTGAGGTGTTAAGAAGAAGAACAGTTGAGCTGGAGCAAAAATCATCACAGTAAATACTAGAGGCTGTCCACAAGGGGGGTTCTCTCACCACGAATGAGGAGGGTAGTTGTAGATGAATTCCAATTGTTAACAAACGTCGGTGTAAACTGTCAAAGATATGCCGACGATATAGCATCACTGCGAGAGAGAAATTGGAGGAGACATTATTTAAATAATACAGAGGTGGTTAAGAGTAACAATAGAGTGGTGCCTAAAAGTAGGATACATATAAACCCGACCAAGACAGTTGTACACTTCCCCAGGAAAAGGCATCTAAAACACATGCTTCCCATAAAACCGAATATGATCAGAATAGAACCACAAATATCTACAAGGTATGAAACTAAGCAGTAAACTTCTCTGGAAGAAACATGAAGAAGCTGTGGTCAAAGTACAGCGAGCACCGATGTGCAGAAGCATTTCAACCAAGAGCTTGGGATGTAGCCCAGCTACACTGAGATGGAGCGGTAGTTTGGACTAGAAGAACCAGGCTGAGCACAACGTGGAAAAGCCTAGAAAAAGTACAGACGCTAGCTTTTATCTGCATAACAGGGGCTATGATAAAATGTCCCCCAGCAGATATTTCAATTCATCAAGATACTTGGACATCGATTGGAGATCTAAATCGTGGGAACACAATAGATCTGCAAGTTCGCAGAGCACTTACACTCCTGCAGACAAGAAAGAGTCACTACAGCCAATAGTCTTGCAACTCTGTTAGTAGGACCTGCTCCCACCTGCCCAGAGTGTCATATGGGATTTTTGTTTGAGATCTTTTCGCTACAAAACAGATGGTGGGCCAGCAATCCGATTGTGGGCGCCGGGCCTCAGTAGTTAGTGCGTTCGAC
The DNA here is from genome assembly GCA_946965025.1 of Blera fallax. Lineage (NCBI taxonomy): Eukaryota > Metazoa > Arthropoda > Insecta > Diptera > Syrphidae > Blera > Blera fallax. The sequence continues at coordinate 20,696,552 of OX337248.1, read as the reverse complement.
TACTGAGCGGTAGGTCCGAAGTTCGAATCCAGAAAATACTAACAAGGATTCTATCATGGTCCCACCTCTCACGAATGTCTGACAAACGTCCGAGAGTAATGACTGTCATGAGAAAGCTTCTCAATATGCATTTCGGATATGGATGGGCCATCTGTTCGTTTCTTGAAAGGAGTACACCTTCCTATTTTTCGTCAATATATGAACACATCAAACAGCAATCGGATTGAGGCTGAAATTGATTGTACAGGACACTGTCAGACCGGAGAACATTGTGGTACATCTTCTAAGGTCCAGAGAAGCGAGAGATATCATACATTAAAACCATATACGCGAATATAATGCAAGCCCTGCGAAGCCATATAATAAAACTCGATCAAGATACTTTACTTCTACACCATTAGGGTGCGCTTGATCACTTTTTTTTTTATTTTAGATTCACGAGGAATTTACATTAAATATGTTGCGAAAGAAAGAACAATCACGCTATAAGTTGTTGAGGTGCAAACATAGAAAAAATGATTCACGATGAGGGTGATTCGGGGTCAAAGGACCCCGAGCTGAAGACGTTCGAAAAGACTGAACTTCCACTTTTAATACCAAACTTGGATGCTGGCCAACTTTGTCTAAAGAACTATGATAAAAGTAATTTACACAAAAAGACATTGGAAGACATCTGAATCTCAGGCCAAAAGTCTATATGGATCCCGAAGTAACTTCACTTAATCTGAGTACCATTATATTATGTTGTTTTAAGTTGAGTCTAGAGAAGAAGTGTTTGAAGCGGAAATTATGTTTCACTGCATTTTGAGAGTGAAATATGGAATTTAGTTTTTTGTAAGTATCTGCCTGAAACCCTTCATCAACAATTGATTGTCTCTATCAATGCGGCTTAAGACCAGATAAGTTCACAATCGACCGAATTTGTACACGCCGGCAAATCGATGCACACCATCTCAACATCAAAGGCACCGAAGACAGCATTTATAGAAATGAGCTATACAAAGCCATGTTTTGTTTTGGCATTCCTGTCAAACTCGCCCGCCTCTTCAGGATGACGATGGAGAACGCATGCTGCTTCGGCAAGGTCGGAAATGACCGCAGCGAGTTCTTTGCTATTAAAAAAAGGAATTAGACAACACCATTCAAGGCAATTCCGGACACACAATCGTTCAAAAGTCTGTGCAAATAGTTGCATACACTGACGAACTCGGAGGTCTGTTAACGGCTCGTTTGCAATTATAAAAACAGAAGCAGCTTGATGAAACTCTCTTAAGTCATGAATGCAGAACTCCGAAAAAATACCCGATCTAAAAATTAATTCAGTGGAAGAACTGAACACAAAAATTAAAATCTTTGAAAAGCCTATGGTAACTGACTTTATGGTCCCGTATCAGGTGAGATAAGGAAGTGTGATCAAATCAATCATCACCGAAGATAAAGCCTTCTAGGCTATTAACTTCGCTTCGTACAACTCATCTAGCATTGACATCAATTATGCTACAGACTCTGCAAACCACGTCCCAAAATCCTGGAGACGAGTCCAGGTAGTTTTATTTCAAAAAGTACACATAGACGTAGTATTTCCTATACTCAACGGATCGATAGTTTGGTAGTTTGCCTTCAGAATACAACATTAAAAAAAATTAAGCAAATGCGTACAACACGCGTTATGCGCCCCTGAACGCTTTTCTGCCTACGACATATTTTCATGGAGGGAAATCACACTCAAAGAATCTGGATGCTGGTCTACAGGGCACTACAGACAAAGCAACATTCTGAATTCGTTACCAAGAGAACTGACAACGACTACATAGTTCCCAAAGTGGACTTCATTAAATAAATACTTTAGTGTATACTTTCCCGACCAGGGAGAAATGGAAGAAAACTTAAGTAGAGAAAACTGTCGAATACTCAATTATTACCGACAGTTCAAAAATGGATTGTGGATCAGCGACACGAAAGGCGTCCTTTAGGTCACCCAATGAGAGGTACATTGTACATTCTGTCAAAAACCAACTTTAAAAGGAAGAGGCTAAGTAACTGTGCACAACCTCCTTTGGATGAGGGGTAAGGCATGCCTATCATATAAGGCGACTTAAATCCAAAATATTAGACTCGAAGTTGACCTACCAAAAACACCATGAAATAAACAAAAGTCATGGATTGGACAACCGGTGTTCCCCCATTGCGTTCGTCTGACTCTTTTAAGCAAAATGGAAGAATATTGAATCCCCGCCGCACAGTGGTTTATTTTTCCTTTTTTGGTTGCAAAAATCATAACTCTTAAGCGAATAAAGATATCATGACAGTTTTTTTTTGCTTAAAGGAAATTCCCAGGGCTATGAAATTAGTGAATTTTAAATAAAATGCTTTGCAGGGTGTTCTAGAATCTTCTCCTGTAATAGGACTTTCCCACCACAGGGGATAAACATAAATTTTTACTTTAAAAATATTCAAAAGTCCATAGTAGAATATTTAAGTAATTTATTTCAAGTCAAACAGTAGAGAAAAAAGTAAACGGACCAAAAATTTAAATAAAAAAAGAAAAAAAGATTTCTTGGAAACTTTCGTCAACATCCGGGGTGATGTCTCATAAATTTATCACTTCTGGAGAAATTCTTAACGATATGCCTTATCGAAGAAATGAGTTCGTCGGATGAGGCTGCAAGCATGTTGAAAAGGTTTTCATTCTGCCGCATCCTTGAAACCTCGCACGTGTTTTGATATCTATATTTCTTGCAGTCTTTTTTTTTATTCCTTAGCCTTTTCTGACAATTCTGCAAGTGGTAGTGATTGATACTCGAATATATTTTGACTATGAGCCAAAATTTTATGAAGATTAGGTATGAGATGTTTTTCGGGATATTTTTGCTTTAATAACTCTGTTGTTTTCTCGATATACTCCCTTGACATACTGAACTTGACAGTGTTAACCTTTTCCCTGCAATTCAAAACATTAAGTATTACTTCAAGCTTCGTTATTACTTCTCTATTGACCCCAGTTATACGAGCCGTTGCCTCTGATTCTTAAAAAAAACTCCTCGAACCATTTCTTTTTTTTACTTTGAATTGTAATCGTAGTCCTTGAATTGGTATTGTATGACAATTTTTTGGAACAAAACCAATAATAAACGTTTATTACTCATTACAAGAAAAATGAAAATTTGGGTTTAATTTTATAATTTTGCACAGCGGAATACTGAGAAATAAAATTAGATTTGGCTGACCTCTTGGAATCAAATCTCTCTAGCACACAGAGCCGAAATTCCCGCACCAGAGTTTTGAAGTACATACATATGTATTTATTTACAAATTTATGGGAATTAATTTTCTGTTGAGTTTTAGTCGGATCCTTTCAACCTAACCTACCCTTACGTCCAAAAAATGTGCCGGAAATAGTGTTTCAAGAAACATTTAATTAAATAGTTTTAAACAAAATTATAAAAATAACTGCGTTGATATTTGATTTTACAAATGAACAGATATATTACACAAAACGAAAACGAAATGATTTTTTGAAGACCTTTGCCTAGTTTTTACACTCAAACCTAAAAAAATAAATAAAAACAAAATATTTTTAGGTGACTTTAACTTAAACTCAACTTTGACTGGCTCTACAAGCAAAACAATTGGTCCAAAAGAAATATTTTTTTTAATTACCAGATTTCCACAGATTTGTTAATCCAGTGAGTTTAAAAAATTGAAATTATGCAAACACTTTTGCCAAAATGAGCCACTGTGCTCCGTCAGTATCTCTTAATGGGATTAATGGGACTAAGATTCTGCACTGCTGCAGACTCCTAAGCACCTATTAGGACTCTCATGATGGAGATGATCTGCCCAGAATCTTAAAAGGAAATAAACGCCGTCAAAGCAGAAATAAATCTTTCAAAGAAGGCCAACTCCAACAAAAGCCAAAATGAGTGCCAAACCGACGAGGACGAACATGCTCGGGAAACACATTACATCTTAAGAAAACAAAGAAGAGGAAGGCTCTTTCTTCGCCGAAAGTTCTGCCAGAAATTCCAAAGAAAAAAGATGGGTCGACAGAGCACAAAATGTGTCTTACATAGAACGCTGATCTTTCCAGATGTGCTGTACGCCGCCAAGTGCTGGACAATAAGCAGGATACCAGGCAGACATTGCATGGAAAATTCTTCCTCGAATTGGGAAGAATGCAGACGATATAACCTCAAACTCTACTAGCTGTACCAAGATGTAGACAGAGTACAAAAGGCCAAAATACGTCGACTACATTGACTAGGCCATTGACTGCTCCACCCAAGAGGATCTTCGAATACCAGCACCCAAGTTCGAGACGACCGGAAAGCCAGAACCTCCATTTAAAGACCACGCCCGGAAGCACTGTGCATAGGATCAGCGGGGATGAAAATCTGACAATGTTCTCACACACTTGGCTACCCTGTCTCACTCAGAGGTTTTTTATTAGTCGGGATTCCGCTAAATAAGGCCAGCGACATCGACCAATTAAAAGAATCGACAGTGAACATTTGAGCACGCGCGACTCGTCGGATTGGGGTCTCGTGGAAGATTTTCATCTACCCTTGTAAAAAAAAATTCTGAATTGTTTACCCCAAAAAATGTTTAATGTAAAATCTATAAAAAGAATAAAAAATTCTTACCAGACCGCTACAATCCTTTAAAAAAAGGAAAACATGTCACTAATTACCTGCTAAACATAAAGAATTTATAAAGATGTATGTACATATTCGACCTCAGACAGATGATTTCGAAAAAATAAAACTGTGCAGATCGTTCCAAAAAAGAAGAGACAATCAATTGCGACTTAATTGTGATTCACACAAAATCACAAGACTCCTTCCTATCACCGTACTGTGTCCGCTAATTAAATATTTGCTTATAGACTACCTATAGAGTTTCTTTATCACTTTGCTGCGATATCTTACGGATACTTGTGGCAAATGCGTCTGGGCAGGCAGGTTTTATTGATAAATAAATATTACCCACATACACATACATATGCTGGTATATATGTATGTAAAAACGAAAAAAAATTACGACAAATAAAAAGGACAATTCTACTTCCTTTTCTTTCCCAAACCAAACACAAATGACTGGGTATACCATCTTTTTTTTGTTTAATGTCCACCCATATCTACCTACACAAAAACCTGTTTTTTTATGTTTTCGATTTTCAATTTCTTTTTTTTTTTCAAAACTGGTTTTACACTTAGGTTCTTTTTTTGTTCCTTTATCGTATCGTGCTAAAACTCAACACACAAAGCAAATCCTAATCTCCAGGAAATACAACAAAAACGCAAGCAGAAAAGATCCTCGCATCGACCATCATCAATTCTTAACATGCCAACGAATACAACAACAAAAAGAAAAAAAATCTAAAAGAAAACAAAAGCAAAGCAAACCAAAAAAATCTGAAAAAAAAAAAATAAAAACTCAAAAGAAATTTGGAGAATCTCGCATGTATTTTTTTTTTCATCGATATTAAAATTAAATTTAAATGGCATCTACTTGTTTATACATAAGTACATAAATGATTTACAAAAAAAAAAGAATACAAAATAAAAATAAAGCTACGTACATGTCGTTTTTTTGTTTTAATTAATCTTTTATACAAAAAATAAAAGGAAACAATTCCCAGTAAAATTCGATATTTTTACGTCTTTTTGTGACGTTAATTAAATTATTCAAAATGATTTAATATCAATAATTGTTAACATAAAAAATAAAATAAAAACGTAAATATATTTACAAAAAAGCTAATATAATTTTTTTTTAGGTTTTTGTTGTTTTTTTTTTTAAACTTATTCGCTAGGATAGGTGTCTTTATTCGGGTATACAACCTTCGTTAAGTTTTAAATTTAAGATTAGTGGTGGTGGTTCCTGAGATCATTAACTTAAATTTGTTTTTTTTTGGTGGAAGATCTATTAACGGTTCGATTAGTTGTGATGTATATTATACGAGTACATGTATGTCTGTATGGCTATTGTAACTTATGGCTGATCCTGAGAATTGAATCTTAAACACTAAGATTTAGGTCTACAAACTATGATTTACCTGATTACTTTTGGTTTGGAAGATGTAATTATTTCAGAGGTTATCACGAAATAATAAACAAATAAAAAATAATAAATATCTTAAATGTCTAAGGGTAGGTTTGCCACTATATGTAGACCAGATCTTCGCCGGCCATGGTGTAGGATTCGACTTTAATGTCCAACTTTGGCATTAGGTGCAACTGCGAGGAGGAGGAATTCGTGCTGTCTTCGACATTCGAAATTGGATTGGGGGATATACGATCCGAGGAGAAAATAGCTGTTGCCGTGGGTATGATGTCCTGCGACTGTTTGCGATTGGCCGGCGAGATTTTGGCTTTTTTTATCGGCTTGGGACGGTTATGAATGTCGCAGTGTTTACGCAAGTGATCCTTGCGACAGAAACTTTTGTTACACATGTCACAGGTGTGCGCCTTGAAGCCAGTATGGATGGCCTCTTTGTGACGACGCAAATCTGTTTTGTGATGAAATTGCTTGGGACAAATATCACACTTGTGAGGTTTGTCTTGAGACTTGTGTCTGGCTAAATGGGCATCATAAATTTCTTCAGATTGGAAGCGCTTACCGCATTTTTGGCATCTGTATGGCTGCTCGCCGGAATGGAAGCTTTTGTTGTGCTGAGTTAGGTAGCAAATTTTGGTGAATTCCTTGTCGCATTCGACGCACTTAATGCGTCCCGTCGGCAGGGTAGTTGAGGAGGCTTTGTTCGATGGTTCCCTTTTACGTTTAGTAGCTGGTTTTCTAATGATGGCAGCGGAGGCAGTGATTTTTTCACCCACCGTGGGCAGTTGATTCGTTGTCGTGGTCGAAGAGGACACAGTTGGTGAGTATGGATTTCCTTGATCGTTTTGTGGTCCTGAAGCGGTAGAATGCATCGGTGGTATGTCGGCTTCCTGCGGCGAACTTTGTGAACCAAACGGTGACATTCGATTGTAGTAGGATTCAGGAGCAACTGGCGATGAGGCTGACATTAGATCCTCCTTAAACGAGGGTATTCCGCCGGAGAAACGTTGAACATCGATCTCCGATGGTGGCGGATGAACTACTTGTACTACATGACCATTATTATCCACGGCCACTATCTGTGGATGCATTTGATTTCCTGCGAATTGTGAGCCCGCGAGCGATGATATGTCCACAAATGAGCTCAGCTGAATCAGGTTACCATCGTGGGTAGCATTTGTCAGAGTGTGTGTAGTATCATTACCAATAATAGTGTGATAACTCTGTTGGTGCTCCGCCACCGGTTGTTGCAGATGTTGGAATGATGGGATGGTGGTGGTGGTGTTGCTGAGTGTGATGGGGGTGGTGGTGCTGATACCCAAAGGGCTGATGATGTATTGCTGCTGCTGCGGCGGCTGCTGCTGCTGCTGTTGATCCATTATATTGTGGATAGTGGTGGCCGTGTTGAAAATGGTGGGCTCCTGCTGGTGGTGGTGGATGGGGTGGACCTCCCGGTATTGGTGGTGGGAGATAATATGGGGAGATTGTAGCGGCAGCAGCTGCGGCTGCTGCTGCGACTGCTGCTGTTGATGAAGGCTGATGGTTGACTGATAATCCTCCAGGCTGCTGTTGCTGTTGTTGTTGTTGTTGGGACTGTTGTTGGGGCTGGACTCCTGTACTTCCTGCTGTTGTTGCTGATGATATTGATCCTCCTGCAGGAGGAGGCTGTTGTTGTTGCTGCTGTTGCTGTTGGTGTGAAGTTGGTCCTCCTCCTGATCCATGATGGATACTTCTGTGCTCGTAATGGTCAGCAGGCCCCTCGGTTGGGAGGCTTGGACGGAGGGACCTGCTAGCCCGTTTGGGTGACCGTTCACGGAGGAGTTTAAATTGCTTTGTGGGTGATATTGTTGGAATGCTTGTGATTGTTGTTGTTGTTGCTGCTGGTGTGGTGGAAAACCATTTGGTGACTGAGTCGTATATTGCGATGAGAAATCCGGACTTCTAGGTGGCTCCGGCGGTATAGGTGGTGGCTGTCTTGATTGGCTATTACGGTGATGTTTAGAATTTGGATCTCGGCTAGGATGATGATGAGCGCTTATCGGCATTGTAGCCGGATCTGGTTGTCCGCTTGATTTGACGGCATTCTTGTGCAGTGTCGTATTGTAATGACGCTTCAGATGACCTGAACTTGTAAACCACTTATTGCATGCGGTACAATTATAGGTTTTTGGCCTACGTGCTTCGTTCGATTTCCAAGTGGCGCTCTTCGTTGAACCGCCACTACTCGGCAGCGACGACGATGGTGGCTCAAAGCCCCTGTATTGAGTTAAATTATCCTGTGGCGTAGTGGTTGATGGAAATTCCGACGGACTTGATGACACTGGATTATTTCCCGTGGCCAGGTCTGTGCTAACGAATGATTTATCTTCTGGTCGAGTTTGTGGTGCAATAGGCTGGCCATAATCACCAGGCTTCAGTGTCGAATTCCCAAAATTTGTTGGCGACACATATTCCGACTTGATTGGATGAAATTCGCTTTTGATCGCAGTAAATTCTTGTTTAGCATAGTATCCAGCATGCTTATTTTCCGTAAGATGTGGCGCTGCCATATAGGCTGGATGCAATTCCTGTGGCCATGTCATGGGACGCTGCATTGGGTGTAGTCCCGAATTGACACCACTGCCAACGACATCTCCATCTGACTGAGGTGGATAAACCATTTTCTGTGAATCCAAATCCAATATATCCGAGCTCGGTGGTTCCTCTTTAATGTATGGAGCAAACGGATGGTATTGAGCGCGTTCCGATGCGGAAGACGCCGAACGTTCTGCAGAATTTATACAATCCTCACCGGACTGAGCACCATGAATAGCAGAATAATGTTCATTGAGTTCCGTTTCGGTGGCACACATTACACCGCACTTATTGCATTGCTTTGTAGCCGATGGTGTCGGTGTACGATTCGCCATCGTATTAACGTCCGTCATTCCATGATGCGGCGTATTGGCAGCGGAATTATTTTGTGAAGGACTAGAAGAGCTCACAACTCGTGGGCTTAATGAACTATTCGACACCGAACTGCTGGTATTATTAACAGTAGCGCCGCTATTGGCACTTACTACGGCTGCTACCGAATGATTTTGAGCCGGCGACAAATGATGCAGTCCGCCGTTGTTCAGATACGGATGATAGCGCTGCGACGAAGGCACAACTTTATAATCGGCATGAGGTGATGCTGCTCCCGTCAACGGTTGGTTCTGCATTTGATATGATAAAACCGAGTTTTGCTGCAATTGTTGCATGGCACTGCCGTAATCCACACCGGCTGGTGGCGCATGATAGAATTGCTCATAACCGCCCAAATATGATGCAGCGGACGGGTGATATGAATGCATATCTTGATACATTTGATTGGAGTTAGCTAGACTACCGCCGCCACCATAAAGCGGATGCTGATGATGATGATGATGCTGCTGCTGCTGTTGATGATGTTGTTGCTGTTGTTGCTGGTGTTGCTGTTGCTGGTGTTGTTGCTGCTGATGATGATGTTGATGATGCGACGGCGGCTGATGATCTGGTGTTGGCGTCGGCGGTTGATTGTCACTTGAATCAGCTGCAGCGCTTACGGTGCTATTTGATACCGCATGCAATGGTTGCATTTCTGTTTTAATTCCAGCCATGCTTGATGCTGAATTTTCTTCCACATTGGATGGGGCGAGCAATGAATTCTCTGCATATACAGTCGACGAGTCGGTTGCACATTGCCCGTTCCCGGTGCTTATACTTTCACCCGTGGTGGCCTCCGCCGCTGTATCTAATCCCTGCGGCGGTGAAAAATTTCCCTCTGGTAACGATGGCACAGTAAGGGACCCTAATGATGGACCCTCGGTCTTTTCTAATGTTGTCGTGGATAGATCACTTGTACTCCAATTGAGGCTCATTTCATTTTCATGCACACACTACACTCAAGATGATTGGTTTTCTTTTTTTTCCTAGTCGTTGTCAATAAATTGTTAGTTATCCAACTTTTTTTTTGATAGTTACTTGCGATTAAAAACAAAAATAAACAACTGCACACGAATTCGACGAGCGACTGTATGTAACGTATATCGTTGTTGTGCCGCGCTCAGCACACACTAAACACACAGAAAACACTTTCTAAATCTTTATGCCGTTTCTCGTTTGTTTTCTCTTCGTCGTTCAAAACAAAAATCACGGAAAAAGAACCAAAAAAGAAAAAAAAAAAAAAAACACTTGTAGCTGCTGCTCCTCGACTTGTGTACTTTTTCTCTTTTTTTCTATTTTTTTTTTTAAATCTTTTTTTAACACATTTCACTTTGAGTTTGAAAATTTTTATTTTATTTTCGATTTTTCGTTTTTCTTTTTTTTTTTATTTAAATTCACGACGACGTCTGTTCGTTATTAATTTCAAAATTCAACTGTGTCTACCAGCACCACCGAGATTGCACGTCGTTTACTATTTTATTCGTAATTTTAACTTTCGATTCGAAATGAATTTCAAAAAACAAAAAAAAAACACTAAACACAAACAAAACAAAATTAAAATTTAAAATAAAAATAAAAATTAGAAATCATATGTTCGTACGTATAATTTAAATTTTGCATTAATTTTGAGAACAAAAAATATAAAAGTTGTTAGAAAGGAAAAAAAATTAATTTTTAATAAGCCAACGAGCCGAAAATTGAAGAAATATAAAAATTTCCAAAAAACAAAAAAAGCGTTTGCCCTGGTCGACGTTGCAAATACAAATGACGATCGAGTTCTGTTTTACGACTCCGTCCGCATTTTACAATACAAAACAAAGAGGTTGGGTGGGAAGGGCAAGCAAACCAAACCATCCACCATCCATCCTCATAACCATCCACCATCCACAAACACATTAGTAAGCACAACAGAAAAATTTCTCCATAACACACATACTAGAGTGTTTGATACCAAAACACACATACGCACACGAGCCTTCATTTAGGTATTGTCTACCTGACGGCGAACACACACTCTCCTTTGGTTTTTGCCACATTCCACTACTACTAGTGTAAACGGCTGGACATTCCTTCGGAAATTTACTTTCAGATATGTTAACACGCGTAAGTGTGTGCATGTATTTGATTTGTTGTGTCCTCCATTTCATTCTGTCCCAAAACGGACATTGGACAATGTAAGATGCCGATGCCAAAAATTCCCCAGTAGTATGAGTGTTGTTTCTCGCTTCTCGCAAACCGTCTTTCTTTCGCTGTGTATTTTCGTTATTCTTCTTTGCGGCATGTTTGCCGAAGAAATGCTTGTTGGTGGCAAAATTGTCGAAGAAATCACAATGGAAACGACGAAAAAAAAAAGAAAATCAAAATATACTTCCATTGCCGCGTCTGTCCATCCAACACTTGGCCAAATTAACGAAGAAGAAAAAGGAAAAAAAACATTCTCTCCACACAACTCACAGATGTGCTGACAAATCTGAGAAAACTCATCGTTTTCAGAGAGAGAGATAGAGAAGTAGTGCTTTGGTTTTTTCTTTTTTTTTTCCTTTTTGTGGTCGTTTTTAGTGTTTTGTTTTGTGTGTTTTCTTCGCTTAGCTCTCTTCTCGCTATGTACTCAAGAATACACAGCAACCAGCAGCAGCTAAACAGAGATGAAGATGATGGAAATGGACTTGAACGAGACCGGGCAGTAGCACATGGTCCCGCGTCTTTTATTACATTACTTGCATCTATACAACAACAAAAAAGAAAGAAAAAAGAAACGCCACGATGAAGAGAAGGATGAAGGCCAAAAGACAAGTCGGTATATAATGCGAGTATATGTGAATGAGAGGACAGAGAGAACTACGGCATGCACAAAACAATGAAACGTAGGCTCTTTGGTCGTCGTTTTTTTGTATTTCTTTTTGTTCTTCTGATGATAAACAAACGAAAATCCATTCGAACAGTAAAATTCGAAGATAGTTGTGTGAAAGAAAAGAAAGTTATTTCAGTTTTTTTTTTATTCTTGTTTTTCGGAATGTGGGTCCTTCATCAGAGGTGACCCACAGAGCAGGGGATCTTTCCGAGTGCTACTCAATGCACACAACTAACGATGAATGAGAGTATATCTCCACCGGGTACGCATTTGACCTTGTGATGCATTCGGGCACATGTGAGAGAGGTATACATTTAGGGACCGGGACTTGGGACCAAACTGCAGACGGATTGGGATTGGCGGGAGGGTTTTATTTTTTTTTTGTAGAAGCATCAACCGACAAGATATTCTTTTGCATTATGACAATTTGCGAATGGAATGGAGCATAAGGGTTGGTTTCTCTCCGATTTTTTGTTGGATTAAATTGGCCAAAGATAGAGAGGTGGTGGGTGGGTGTTAAATGATGAATGAAGATATCACACGTTGAGTTTTTGTAATTTGTGTTTATGGAGTGATGTCGTCTGCGTTTTTTGCGATGTATAGGTATAGTTACTTTGATAGGGAAGAACGGTTCAAATGAAGAAGTGACGACAGTTATTACGATACAGTTGAGGTTTCTAGATATGTACCTTCGATTTCTTTGAAATTTGATAGAACTGCCCTATAGTCGGTTGTAATCAAACAACTTTTTTTTTTAATTCTTACACATAATTGATCCAATCTTGAGCTTCCTAACTTCCCAACATAGAAATTTAAGGAAGTCATCGGAGTCGATCCTTTCCAGGAAATTTTCGATGATTCTTTTTAAATTATGGGCGGAACGTTGGCTATAACTTGGTTTGCTATAGCGTTTCTTAAAATAAATAGGTAGGTACGGCAAAACGAAGGAACTAAGCACTTTAATTTCTCAACAAAACACCAGCGCCGCTCAACTTAACATTGCCGGACTGCAAGTTTAGATAATAAACAACTTTCTATGTTTAGGAAGTATGGTCTCAGAAGATGGTGGTACCGTACTGGATGTGGACAGCAGAATTCTTAAAGCAAAGGATGCGTTCAGTATGCTGTCTAAAATCTGGAAAAGCAATGTTTTCAGCACAAAAATCAAGCTGAAACGGTTCCAATCACACGTGGAAACAGTGCTACCATGCAATGGAATCCACTTACCCAGTCAGGCAGACGAGTCGGCCGCCCTTAGAAGACATGTAGAAGGACAGTCGAGGATGAATTCAGACCATTGGGGCTGACTTGAAGGCAGCTCAACTGCGTTGCAGAACTCCGAACATGGAGTTCGCGCAGGCGTTCTTAACGCCCTATATCACATGAGGGGTCAGAGAACCTAAGAAGAACCTAAGTTTCACTTAGTGGAACGTACTCCACCATAATGCATAAGCCTTACTCTATGTGCAATGCTTCCAGTCTCTTCAAATTTGTTTGTTATGACGCAAATTAATCGCTCAGTAGGATTCCCGTAATTTTCGTTACACAGTTCGTACAGATTTTTTATTTCTCTAGAACAGTTGAACAATTTTAATGAGTTGAACGGTGGCTAAACGATCCATTTCGTTTTGTTACGAACTAAGATTTAACACTTTGAAAAATGAATCTGGTAGCAACGTAACGGTCAACGGGGTTCGATGTTGAACTGGCGTCGGTTCCAATCTTCAAACAATTGATCTTTTGCACACTTTGCAAACGGGACCGAAAATCCCTCGAAGAATTTTCATCTCGGAACAACCAAAACAACCCCATCCACTCTTGAAGATGTCCATGCCTCTATACCATAGAGGCACACAACTGAAATGATTAAGATCATATAAAGGGTTACGTTATTTGTTCGAGAGAGGGCTTTGCTACTCAATTAATTGCCTTCTCAGCCCAAAGAAATAGGGTTTGGCAAAAGATATTCTTCGCTTGATCTCAGTGCTGATGTATTTGTCTGCATTTATAGCGGAGCCTGGGCAGACAAAGTCTCTAAATACCTCAAAATTATATCTGTATGTAGAACGAATGTAGGTCCCTTCCATTTCTATGAAAAACATAAAACGCACAACACGAATGGTCGCGAGAAGCTAGGCCCTGGACCACATACGGTTTGCTGCACCAAATATATTTACTTTTTTTTAGAACGAACTAAAAAAACTGAAAACTCCTACTTACTCTGGTTAATATTAGAATTATGTTACCTGAAGCACCTACATACATACATACGTACTTTCTACGGATCAACAGTCAACGTACATTAAAACCGCCGTCAAACTGAAAATAAAAAGATTGTCGTATGGCAAATTTAAAGATAAACATTACAGATCGCAAAGAAATTACAGATCAGCATTCTACATTCCATATCATCTAGAAAAAAAATATGAAATTAGATGACGACATTCCATTGAGTGTATACTTGGATTATCGCTTCCATCCATCGATGAGTCATGCTTACTATGTGATTGTATACTGATGCATCTGTTTGCGGTGAAAGTTGGGTGGAGTTACATAAGTCAGCAATGGTGAGTCAAACACTTTTCTTTGAGCAACATTAATATCTTCATCAGCGTTGTGCCAATATCATGTTCATATGTACATACATACATATGTACCTATGTGTATACTTGGTCAAATTATAAATACTGGTACGCGGTTAAACGCGTTAATCGTGAAATTGAAATGTTGAGCGCATTCATTTCGTATATTGACAAACTAGTCCATTGGTTAAATTTATACTAAGTTACCACCCGAAAAGATTTGCTTACATGTGGCCGCCGGAATATAACTGATGGCTTTGTATTGCTCTGCTATAGGTCGTGGACGCCGTGGCTACTAAGCAGAAGGTTTAAGGTTCGAGTCCCAGAAAAAACCAAACCCAAAGAAACACTTGAAGGTTAAGTATGTATGCACGCGTACAAGTCACATTTTGGACTCGCAGCATGCTCATGGCAAAGGTAAATCTGCGGCAACAGGTCTTCATTCACTTGTCGTAATTTATGAGTGATTTTTTGAAAACAAAGAATTCACAAAGGTTTTGTTCCTAGATATTGAATAATCTTAAAACTGAACGGATACTGATCAGCAGAATCAACCAAATGAAGCCAGGAAACTATTAACTAGGTCCATCTGTAGAGGCACCCCGCAAGGCAGAGTACTTCTATGGCTACTAATAGTTAACGAGGTGCTCAGCATCCTGGACATAGAGGGTTGCAAAGTTATGGTCTATGCAGATGACGAGAACGACCTTTTATTTTCCATCAGTAAGGGCTTTCTTTTTATATCTCTCATGGATTCGATAGCAACCCTAATGTCGGAGTGTCGCCTCTATCGATGGCTGAATCACTTCTGTCCGAAATATAAGTTTGCTCCCGTTTGACGAACAGCATGTGGTTTGGTGTTAGAGCCTCTGCAACATTGCATCAAAATGACACCTCCATGAGTGAGGGTAAGTTCACAATGGCAGTCACTTCTAGACGCATCACCTAGACATCCAGACTTAAGAGACTAACTAGCAACTGACACTTTCAACGAACTGATTTGATGAAAAAATTCTGGTAACCCAAAATGTTTGCAGGACTCCGAGTTGATGAGCTCTTTTATCGCATCGAAGTTAAAGCTATAAACAATAACGTTTTGTCCTAGGTGGTGGACAGATAATGTTTTGTTTGTCGATTTGGTCGTCGCGACGCGTCGTTAACTTCCCGACTAACTCGTTTCGCCTGTTCACCGATTTCAATGAAGACCTCTACTACGACACGCTGGAGCTATTAATGATATGGATATCGTCGAGACTAATTAGTTATAGATAATGCATTCTAAGAAGAGACTTGTCCTACGAACTTTCTGCTCCAGCACAGGATTGAAAAACTCACATGAAACCACATTTCCTTGCCGAACTCCGGTACACGTTTGGAACAATCCACAAAACCTACCTAAAAACTCCACATTGCATCGCGTGTTCCCCGGGCTTTGATGTCCATCTCGATTTGAAATTTTGTGGCCCTTTCTAGGATTTGCCTTAGTACGTAAGTTTAGTCTATCGCTGATCTGTCGGGGCTTAAACCAGAACGACTGATCAGTGTGTTACAGAAAGGCTTTAGACGTACCACTGTACGTTGGACGGGATCTTATATCCGACAATAAGCTGGGATATTCCTCAATGGGATCGCCTTTATTGTAGATGTGTAGATCGGATTTAGCAGCTGACTAAATTCGCTTACGCTCTTGTTGCCAGCTTCCAGTTGCTTGACTTTCCTGTAAAACTGCCGGATGTGCGACTGAGGAGCGACTCTTCTGATTTTCTTGAGCTGGAACACAGCGTATGCGCTTCTCTTTCTGCACAAAATTTTCTTCTCATCTTTTCTCCTGGAAGCAGTGCTTAAAGATGCGCATCTTCTGTCACCTTTTTCTGATATTCGCAAACATCATCAAACCATGGACTTCTTTTTCGAGGTGGGTGGTATCCCAGTGTGGTTTCTTGATACTTTTTGATCATATTGCAATACTGTGCCTTTTGAGTGTTGGTGTTACGGTGAAGAGTCTCTCACGCAGGGGCATTTGCAATCTCTTGCGTTGCCAAGAGTACTTAGGCATCAAACGTTTCCTTTTTTTAACCATTCGCAGCTTCTTCTCGTTGGTCAGTGGAGCTCTGAATCTAGCTGCCAGAAGATAATGATCAGAGTCGATGTTTGTGTGCACATTTAGGATATTTCACACATCGATCAGCATACGATCAGTTTGGTTGGCGATTCGATCATCTGCCAGCCAGGTTACTGGATTCGTAGGCTTTGAAACCTAGTACTAGTAATCACCGTATTACGAGTTACTGCCAAGTCTATTAGTTGAAAGCCGTTATATACTGTCGTGCCGTGGAGAATGTGCTTTCTAACTAATCCTCCAAGTGTAATTTCCTTACCGATTTCAGCACTGAAAAGCACGATTTTGACGTTGAACTCGGCACAAGTTCCGTAGGCATGTTCCAGGAGATCATAAAAGTCCTTCTGGACAAAGGGGGTGTAGGTCTAATGTTATAGAAAGTCGCCTTGATACGGATCACAGCCGGCTAAAAGTCAATAACTCTTGACCTGAGCCGGTTTTCCATGATGACATGCTGACCCTATCCATCGTATCTCCTGAATCGCAGCGATATACATACATATGCCCTGTACCGTGAAAGGAAAGTTTTAAGTTTTAAATAGAACCCGGAATCTACCCACAGTATGCGCATTTCAGGTGCATACTCGTATATCGTAGTTCTTTAGCGTCCCGGTTCGTGCTGTCGTTTGAGGGGGGGATTGTTGTCATCCGAGGCTCCTATCAATCTAATAAGTAAACTTTTTTACGTGTTTGTCAAGGTATCTCGACGGCACAACCCCTAATCTGGAGAGCCAGTCCCAATGGAAAAACAAAACCCTAGGGCAATGGTCTGGTTAAATGGATAAACTGACATTAGTAATCCACTTCGGGAATACGAGCGCTGCCCTGGGTCCAGTTATTGTTTATCCGCCACTATTTCTCTTCCACACCCCTGGCTAACCCATGAAAATCCTTTCTGATCTGAGCTCCGAATTTTTCAGAGTAGCTTATACAAGGTGGTCGCTAGTTTGACTTTAGATGCCACCGTTGATCCCGTCGATAGAATTCTTCCGTCACAGGTCCTCCATCTGACACGTAGTACAGTAATTCAAGTCAACAGGAGATGCTTCGTCCGGTGTACAACTGTTCTGAAGTTCACCTATATTTGCATGTTCAGTCGGGTTCATTATAAATTCGCTCTCAGATAGCCATCATTTCCGACAAATTTCATTCTATGACATCTAGATACTCATTCCCTTCAATCAGAAGAAAAGAAAACAAAAATAAATTGCATCATCATCTTTGTCGCCGAACTAGATATTTTTATTTCTCTGTAGAAAATATCTTTTCGGTTTACTCCTTTGCAATTTTTTTTTATCTTTCAATGTCACAATCACATGTTTAGTTTTTAACTACATACATTCATATGGACATGCAATCAAAACCTATTTTCTATCAACAAAATTCCTTTTGTATCCGTAAATATTAAGAAAAAACCTCCGAACTTTCTTCACAGCAATAATGTGTGTTTGAAATCGTAGTATTTATTTAGCTTACCCTACAGAAGGAACTGAAAACAATAGGACACATGGCAGGTACACACACTCACCACTACGTATACATAAATCGGCTTCTGTAGATACATGCATAGATACACAGCACTCGTATAAGAAGTACTGCAGGCACAGCTTCCTCAAGAAAAGAAGTAAAAATCCCGCCAGGACTCCACCGGCAATGTGTGTGTTTTAAAAATATGCATCGGCATTTGTGTACAACACACGAAATCCAGATTTCTGTGCATTCATGCATGCATCGGCATTTGAAAAACGCATCTGCATCTAACAAAAGAATGTCTATGGACGTGTATATAGGTTATCTGCTATGATCGTGTATACGTGTCCATGTGTAGGTATATGTAAGTGAATAGAATTGTATAGAAATGCCTTCGAAAGGATATTTTGTGCACATGTCAAACAGAAAATAGAAAATCGCATGCGTGCGTTTGCTAAAAATGCTTTCGATTTACGAGTTTTTTTTGTATCACAACGCAGATGCGCGTTGGTGGTATCCTGGGGAATAAAAATATATGTTTGTATCTACTTAAAGTA
This sequence comes from Blera fallax, assembly GCA_946965025.1. Lineage (NCBI taxonomy): Eukaryota > Metazoa > Arthropoda > Insecta > Diptera > Syrphidae > Blera > Blera fallax. Next base: position 20,677,967 of record OX337248.1, on the reverse strand, counting down.
GAATGAAATTAATTTAGATATTAAAGTCTAACACAAAAAAATGGCATGAAAGACAAAGAGTAACACTGCCAGCTTAAGCCAGCGAATCTAACATACTTATACGCACGCAAAAGTGAGCTCAAATCTATGACAATTGCTATCTACTAACCACACTATGTAGATACGCATTTATTCATTGAGAAAACACTTCCAGATACTTTGTGTGCTGGCCGAATAATATTTTGGAGCCTTTATATAATACGCGTATAAGCTTGGATACCTGGATAGATGGATTGGATACGCCACTACTGTGTGCTGTACATGTCCACGGGTGAGTATGTTTGGTGGCTTTTTATACCGCGCTTGACATACCTACAGAATTGTTACGAATGTAGCCATAAGTAAATATGATTTCGTTGTTCTTTTTATTCATTTTTTTTTTTTTGTTTTAACAACCAGCCGTGTATGTAGTTCTATAGAGATTCCGGCGGTGGCGGAAACTTAATTAAAGTTTTTTTTGTATCTTATTCTTTGGTTCGTCTTTGTCTCAGTTTTTGACAAGACAACACAGAGTTAAAAAAGAAAAAAGATTCATATACTTGTACGGCTGACAGAACTAATCGTGTATAATTACCTTGGTCAGTATCTGACAGTGTATGTGTGTGTAGGTATCTGTGTTTGTAGATATTTTGTTATTTCGGTTGTCATAAATGCATTTGAATGTGACACAGTTGTAGATTTGTCGTTTCCTACCTGGGTGTGTTGTTGCTTAGAAACAAATGTGGAATTCCAGGAAATTTTTTTTTATAAATTAGCCAATGTGTTGTTTCGGGAGATTCAAAATAGATTCGCAAATTTTGTTACTTTTGGTGGGGGAAGACTAAGACAAAAAAAGTATCTTTTGTGTACGTTCTGAGAAAAAGAGAATATAAGTCATTTGGGAACAAAAGAATGTATGACAACGACGAGTAGGAGGTTCCAAATTTTGTATATGTTTTTCCTTGAACATAATTGCATCAATAAAAGTTATTATTTTCAAAGAAAACCATTTCTGCATTGGATACGAATATGTTATACGACGAGCTGTTTTATGACACCTTCGATGGAATGCAATTAAAAATACATTACGAAGAGGATAATCCAGTGCCATAGATTGTAATTACAGCCAAGTAATAAAGTGAAAAACTTAAACAACATTTTTACGAATACAATCCCTCTGAAATAACATCCCTTCTACTGAGAGTAACAATCTTCACGAGCCCAATACAATGCAGCAGCAATATCTCATGAATTAATCCAACACACTACAGATTGAATGAATCATAATTAAATAAATACATATGTATGCATTCACATGATGTATGTATGTACATATGTAGCTATCGATAGTCGTTGGCGGGAAATAATTCGAATTTAGAAACCACCAGTACAGAATATGTTATCGATTTATTGTGTGTATAACAGTTTTAGTTTGAGTGATGCCAGATTTGGTTTTATTTTATTTTGAATGTCAGGCGTTAGGCGTTCGATTTTATCCAGAATTATGTATGTTGTTGAATTGATAACCGCAAATGTTAATTGTTATTAATTAATTAAAAAAATTAGCGTAAAACAGCTCAAAAATTATTTCTTTACTTGCTTAGTAGATACTCTAAGAGAAATCCTTCAATACGCACCCCTCTTGCTCTTCAAATGGGCTACTAGAAGTGGACTGAAACCAAGTCCTCTTAAAACCGAACGGGTCCTTTTACAAAAATTAGGCATAACATACCATTATGTATATATGGTCTAGTGTTTAGCTTTTTGCAACCGTTTTTGTTGTCACAAATCCGAAATACATTTTTTAAATTGAAAAGAGAACGCGTCCTTTTACTTAGAAATGTAGCGCTCCTCACATTGACTGTCAACGGCTCACTTACTTCTACTTAAGCCAACCAGTTGTGTTATTAGTTGTCTCCAATCTTCTCCTAAACTCGCCGTCAATGCAGATTGGACCAAAGATCACACGTAGTAATTTTCTCACAAAGGAACCAAGGGCAGCATCATCCGTAGTTGACAATGTCCATGCTTCTGCAACGTACAACAGGACTGGCATGATGAGGTCTTTCTATGATGTTACGTTAGTTGTTCAAGAGAGGAACCTATTACTCAATTGCCTTCTTAGCTCATCGAGCAGCAATTGGCAAGAATGATTCATCCTTTGATAGAGCCTATAGACAAAGACACTTACTACATCGAAATTACATCTGTCGGTGGTGTCCTAACTAACTTTGATGGAGAAGTGGGGGCTCTCCATCGTCATCCAGCAGAGATGGATGAGCTTGGCAAGAATATCCAGAATATACATGGCTCAGTAGAGCTCATCTTTATCCACGCCACCATAGGCAACCTTAAAATCGATTAACAGATAGTGCCATCATATCTTCCGCATTGTGAAGATTGGTCAATGGCATGCAGATTGTCTAGAACCACATTGATACTGACCTATCCGGATGCTAGTCAGGCTTTTAGGCATTGTCATAATATGGCAGACAAGATTCCATATGCGATGTTAAGAATACTCATTCGTCTGTAGTTGACGCAGTTTAGACGATGCTGAGATTTCATTCACCGGGCAAACGTTCATTCGATCAAATTTTGCTCATCTCAACTCATCTGAGGCAGGCTTGTTTTTAACTTTGAAAAGTTTGGCGACTAGTCCATCGACTCTCGCATTTTTCATGGATTTTTTGCCTTACTTTACATGAGATCATGGCCTCGACCAGCATGCCGCTCTAATCAGCTCAGATCTTAGTTAGCTGCTGAATAGCTGCAACCGAGTGAATTTTCATTCGCTTATGTCCATGTTTCTACACTATTCAAAGTGTAGGAAAGATCAGGGTCTTATATCAAACTCGCTTTGCCTGTCCATCAATCGCCGCAAAAAGTCTTTACTACCAATATTGCCTGCGTATTCTGTACGAATTTTTTGAAGGACCTTCTATGATGACACCTTCCAAACGGACTATCTGCTCTAGTACAAGATTGAAGAAATTACATGACAGCGCATCTTATCAAAACTTTAACCTGACTGGTTTTCTGGAAATTCTGATAAATTTTCGAATTTTTCTTAAATTTCAGTTCCATATCGAATGTCAAAAGACGATGATCTATCATCTTCCAAATTTGACACTCGTATAAGCATTCTGCTACCCCACAAACCTAGGTCAATCAGTTCTCTTCTTTTGCCATCTATGAAGGCAGGCTCTGATATTCTGTTGATAAAGGCTAGTTATCGTTGGTGCTACCCCACTTGCTACTGTGGTTACGTTTCCTACTAAGCACTATCCATAGTAGCTGATTGCTAATAATAGCTTATAGAGTCACTGCTCACTTAGACCCACAATTTGGGTCTTTTGTGCCCGGGGGGACAGTAAAGGACATATCTGCTGTGTTAGAACCACGCACATTGTGATATGAATCTCAGCAGTTTTTCAGCTCAATATTACTTAAGTCCTCCAGTTCCGAAAAGAAATAACTACCAAAAGTCCTAATTCTTCTGAAGGATAGGGCCGGACAATCACACAGCAGGTGGCAACCAGATTCAATTTTTCTTCCTCGTCCTTGCAGCTCCTGCAATAGTCGTTGTACTGTACACCGAGGCGTTCCACATGAATGCGATTGGCACAATGACAGTAATTACGATGACCCGTGTATTATGACGACTAAATTTTACCAGAGAAATGAATATGTTCTTCCTTAAAGCCGGCCATAGCGTCCTAGCTGTTACACTTATACCTATATGAATCCAACGTCGGTTTGCTCAACTGGTGGTTTCATCTTCTGGTTTCTTTTTTAAGAAGCTAATTGGGATCGCTACAAAAGGGAAAGCCTGCGATGCATGCAGTGCCGACCCCTTTCTTACAAGTTCATCAGCCCTTTCGTTTCCGGCGATATTCATATAGCCTGGTAGCCAATTACAGCAGAGTCCAGACCCTTAACGGCTGCCTGGCTATTGCGATTGGTTCCACGAGCTGAAAATGTGAGACCCACCTGCTCCTACCTAATGGCTTAAGAATGGACCTATCTTAGGCTAAGTGTACCTTATCGGTCGCCACATCACCCAACCATAATAGCCGTAATTTTGGTGGCACTGGCTCACTGGTGCCAAAGTACATTTTATGACTGTCGGTGTAGAAGTTCCTTTAGTTCCTTTATGTTCGTTGATGATTCTATGGTTTTTCTAGTAAATTCTGGCAGAAAATCTTATAGAAAAACTCCTTTTGAATGCTAGCGTCAAGTTCATGTACTCAGTTTCTGTCGATCCATTGGCAGCCCACCATCGGGATAATATGGAGGCATGTCCTCAAGTTGGCCCTCAGCTATACAGTCTTGGTCATCAGACTGCTGCGGTATAAATCAAATCAAACTAAGCATGGTTTCCATTACCGCTGTTGATGGTTTTTAGTGTCCCATTACACTGTTTCTATTTTTCAATGTATTCTTCCAGTTTAGGTTGGAATTCAAAGCGGCCGGCAATACCATCTCACCATGTGGAGACCTGCAAGACGCTTTGCAGAGGCACAATCTAGCAATTCCTGTGGAAGGGCCTATTTGAAGATGTATTTCAGAATCTCATCTACGTTCGAGAAGGTCAAATACGAAATTTTACGATTGCGAGTGTCACGTTTTTTTAAGGAAAAGCTTATACGCCTTTAACCCTTAGTTGAAGCTTATTTGATGACTCAACGTTTTGATGGATTCATCAAGGAAGACTCTTTATGGCTGGGCAATATTGAAATGCATAAAAATATTCTCAACTCTCCCATTCTGGTGGGTTTCAAATGCTCAAAGAGAATTGTTTTATTTTAATTAAGCCTGAAAGAAATTGCGTTGATTGTTGGCTTAGTTTTATATACGTACTCGTAGCTACTGTTGGCAATCAAACAGACAGCTTCTACGGGGAGTTCTTAGCCCCCCCTCCCGTTAGTTTGTGCGCCATTCACAACACAAATGCTTCTTAAAATAACAACATACACACATTCATTACAAGCGATAGTTTTACGTCGAATACCCTTGTTCACTACACTCTCACTTTAATGTTTCAAATTACGAATTAATTTTCATCAAATATCGCTGAATCCTCACAGACTTGTATGGTACTCCTAGAGGAAACTAAAACTTCTACACAACCCTCCTAGGGCATGTAAGTAAATGTATTTTAAATTATTTCCCCAACCCATGCCATGCCATGCCATGCCATGCCCGTCCACCATCCGGCCTCACTCCTCAAGCTTTATTTAACCTTAAACCAACTCCAAGGGACGCATAGTGGACTAGACATTCTTATGTTATATCCTCCGCAAGAGTACATATTTACCAAAATCAACATGAAAGCACCATACGGCACTTTTCATGGCGATTTCTGTAATTTGCAACATTCGAAGACCACCCATTCCAGCAATCATCGTGCGCCCACCAACCCCCATCCATTGGACAAAAATCCCTTTGAATTAAATGCGTACACACACCCCCCATCACATACACTACTAGCCAACATTAAAGACTGGCATCGGCATCAGCATCAGCTCCAGCAACACATGTACACACACACATAAATACATATTTACAAATTCTCTAAATTTACATTTTAAAATACCTACCCCATTGCTTCCCACACAAACTACACTCTCCATACTGGCCATATGTGTTCCAGTGTAGAATCGTCCACCCCCATCGCACCACCGCACCACCTCGCCATCGTATCACCATCGCACCGCCGCACCGGCATCTGCCCGGCTCGGAGAAGCTCATATCCTTAGAACTTGTGCCCACTGTCCTTTAGTGTCCTACAAGCAGAACCGTGATGAGGGTATTTACATTCATGCGCAAAGGTATAGGCTTCATAGAGACGTCCGTAAGTAACGAGCACGTATACTTTATCGGATATGTAAACATTAAGATATTCTGCAGATCGAGGACAAGTATAAAATTAATTTATTGAAGGCTTGGGTGCTCGTAATTAAACGAACATGGAAGGGGTACGCAACGGCATACATACGAGCGACATCGTTCACTAGGTATACCTACCACCTGCATGGGTATGGTAAACAAGTGCGGACTATATGACGATATGGGCATAAACTCAACTAAATCCCACTACTTATGTACTTAGGTAGTTGGACATGTATCTTGGCTATGTAAACCGATTCGTAGTAGTAAATAAGACAGCACATGATTAATATTCATGCATACAACGACACCGAGAGCAGAGTTTCAATTTTTAATTTTTTGATTTTAAGTAGAACATTAAATTTGTGTGAGTGATTTGGTCATAAACCGTTTGAACACCTCCCCAGTTGAACACCTATGGGTTTTATGATTTCACTCAGATAGTTTTGTCGAAAAGATTGATGAAAACATGTCGTCGAAAATCAACAACGGTAGGGTACGGGTTCATCTCCGAAGTATTTAATAATTTTAGGTGCTTGTCTATAGTTTGGAAGATACAGATACGGATACACATTCATGCGTATAACTATGTACATAAGGCGAATGGGGTCGTCGAAAGCTTAAGAATATTTCTGGTCAAGTTGAATTGGGTCAAAAGTTTGGTGGCATTTTGTACATTTTAACACAAAAAAGGCATTGGATTGCCCGTCTTTCGTACTTTGTGAGGGTTTTCAACTCTGTTTTTGAAAATGAAATGCAAGTTGATCTAAAAATAAATTAATTAAAGCGCTATCCTGTTTTGAATATCCTCAATCCTGTGTCCATTAATAAGTCCGAAACCTTAATAAATTTGAACAGAGATTCTTCAAAAATCTAGTTGCGTCTAGTGGAAAAGAGTAATCGAATGAACACGGATGTTGTTATTGAAGGACTTTTCTAGGAATTTGTATAATTGCTGGAAGAACATTTGCAATGTTAAGGAAAGTAGGTCGCATTCTCATGAGATTTCCAATCGCTTCTTAAGATCTAAGTCAAAAATTGTGAATCTGCATAGCTTCATCGACGTTCAAAAATTTGCTCCCCTTGACCAGTAGTTGAGTTCATTGTTTGTACATTTTACCCTACGAACTAAAAGAAAAAGCACTGATTAGAACCACCGTCGGCGCCATTGCTTAGTGCGTTGGTGTATTGAGCGTGAGGTACGAAGTTCGAAAACACCAAAAAAGTTTTTTTGGTATTGGAGTAATAACTGTCATGAAAGGGCTTTTCCATTGCCTTTCAGATAGGGCTTTGAACTAGTCCCAATTTTTTCTTGAGGGCAGGTTATTCGCGTAGCAGGTGAAGAGCAGATTCAATTTCTTCCTCGTCACTACAGTAGTCGTTAAAATGTTCCCCTAGATGTTCTTATGACACAGTGCCCAGTAATGATGCCGGAGGTAACTCGTGCATCATAAGCGATTAAGGTTGACCAGGTAAAGAGATCTCTTCTTGTTGTAGGCTGACCATAATGACCTAACCGCTACGATTGTGCTTAGTTGTTTCCATCCCCTATTAGCTTTATCGAAGGCTAAGTTTTCGATGTGCCTTTTTATTATGCTTATTGGAACCCTTCCGTATGCGAGGCTTGTTATTTCTTCTTAAATAATTTTTTTTTTATATGGTATGGCGCACAGTTTCCAACCTGGAGGGCCAGGTACTTAGTTTTAGCCTCTGGAATAAAGGGCCGGATGAACCGATACCAATAATCCACTTCGGGTATTCTTTTTTCAAGGAAAGGCGAATAGCATCGAAAGCCGGAGTGTGAGACTTTAATCCACTAAAACCGCCTCTGCCTCCAACCTCTACGTTTCATGGTAGTGCCGTTAGGGATTTTATCAGGGGGGTTGGAGGGGGGTGAGTATTTGAAATCAGTTTTGTAGTTGCATACGAAACTGGAGACGCTTGATGGTTGACACCCAGGTCCACCCAGGACTGTAGCAATACCTTCAGCAAGTAAATAAGTATCAGTTCAGCCTCTTTGGGAACGTATGTACGTATGTGCAGGACGCAGGAAGATGTGTTGTGGCTGTGCGTGCCATTTTGATTGTGCGTTTTATGGCTACAATGCTCCCTCGGGGATGCGAGTGCTGTTCATTAAGGGCTCCTCCACCACCTTCTCATTTTCAATCCCCCTCAGTTGTGAAAGTTCCTTTCTGACCTGAGCTGTTGGGGTAACTCAAAGACTTTTCCTAGTCTGGCTAGGACTTTTATTCCTCTAAATCCTAGTGAGGTTCGAAAGCTTATATTGCTTCTCAAGACCCTTCCACTAAACTAATGAGACGCATGTTATAGTGAATCTCACTACCGCCGTGTATAGCCAGTAAACCTCAGCTGGTTAAAAGCCCCATGTATTACTGATTGCTTTTTGCATGAATAGAAGGCTACATTTCCTTTCTTTTTACGTTCATAAAACTTTTCCTTCCAGTTTATTTCGGCATCCAAAATTAAGCCCAGGTAACGTACTGATCCTGGAAGCATAAGCGCAACGCATCCTATTCTTTGGAGTTTGAGATGGGTATGGATCTCCTCTTGGTGAAAAGTTCCCGAGATGTAATGGCGGGTGTCAGCAGGGGCTGCCCGCTTTCTGGTCGACTCTCTTAACCTTCTAATCGCAAGGCTTTTTTTTTTCTACGTGAATAGCAGAAGTAGTGGGGTTATGGGTGATCCCACTTGTGGTCGGAAGTTAATAAATCTAATGTCTACGCTCATGCTTCGACTGCAATGGATATTTTCTGTATCTGTCTGACAATCCTCTAGATGAAAATTGATAGTTACTCATATATCATGGTCTATACTACTAAGCAATCTATCGTCTAAGGAGGAACCTGCTCTGAGTCGTCCCACGTGCTTGGTCAGATTCTCCATTGAAGATTGGGTTTCTTGGGAATACAATTATAGGTAGCACAGTTCTCCAATATGCGGGTAGATTAAACGAATGATTTCAAATGGTTGTAAGGAATCACCAGTATTTTCGTTGCCTCACAACAGAAAAGGTTACAGTCAACTTGCTGACGTTCTAATGACACAGTTCGCTTTTGCTAAGCATCTTACTGTGGTAGGATAAGTGACGCTGCGGTCTGCAACGCTTATGGACAGGGTGACGATTCTTGTATCTGGTGGCAGATCTTCGGTGCTGATATGATGAGACCGTGAGATCTTCATGATTGAAGTGCCTTTCTACGGAAAACGAAAAAATTCCAGAAAAAATTAGTCGAATAGGATTTTGCTTAAATGCACCAGTTACATCGGAGAACTTCAGTAGAATATTTCCCAACCCCACTTTTAAATCCAAAGTGCACCGGGATACGAGGCTCGTTTTCTATTAGTACAAGCCCTCCTAACTGATACTGGTACTATGCTTGGAAACAAATCTCAAATTACCTTCTGGTGAATAATATCAATAGCAGCTTGTCCCCAAATATACTTCTGGGCGTATAAGCGAATAGGAGTTCGTGCGGACTCGCCTTGATCGTGCAGTTCCAAACAGTGTTCAGTCCCTACTGCAAGCGTGATCCACATGGTATCGCAGTGATCCTATGTTTCGTCTAAGTGCGTTGGCGGTCACGACATCTTAACAAAAAGTTGTTCTTAACCACCTGGAAAGATTCCTGCAGAAATTGCGTCATATCAGCTCAGGGTTCTCAAAAACTCAATACACATATGTATTTCAAAAGCAAATCAGTGAAAACAGCCCTACACGTACATAGTAGTGGGACAAATTAAAATGAGCCTTCAGTATAGGGAATATCTATTGGCTGCCTTCCTTGACATAGAAAGCGCCCTTAACAGCTTAAAAGGGGAAGTCATCAAGTATCCCGTGGGAAGGATGAATGACGAGCCGAGCAATTCCACTCTCCCACACAGTTCAATTAGGAATTCCGATACCACAGGAACTCCCCAGGGTGGAGTTATAACTCTCCTTCTCCCGTACAGGAGTAAACGTCACCGGTGTTGATTTTAGTTCAGCAAAAATTCCTGAACACATTAAGCGAAAGGATGGAATCAGCTCTTAACCGTCACGGAAGATGGACTGGAGATTGTGGATTTCCATCAACTCGGACAAGGCAAAACCGATACTTTTCAGTAAAGAAGTATAAGCTACCATCCTTCAAACTGCCAAAGCTGACAGGGGTGTATCTATCCCTTTCAGATATCTTGGTATCGTGCTAAATAAAAAGGTAAATTGAAAACTCAATATACACGAAAGAGTCCGAAAGTCCATACATTGGCCTTTTGATTTGTATGGAAACCAACAATGTTGCACGGGCTAAACATCATGATAGTCAGACTCATCCGCACCTATGGGCCTTTGTATGGTGGAAGGCAACAACGAAGAAGAATTCGAGGGATATGTTAGTCGAGGTGCAAAGTTTAGCCCTTATCGCCATCAAAGGGACCCTGCGTACAATGCTCACGTCTGCACTCGAGGTTTTGTGCATCTTTTACCAATGGGCCCACAAGTAAAATTACAAGCAGGCAATAGCGCGCTTCAGCTCACTTACGCATCTTCAAGTCCAGTGATTATGGCCATAGCTCTATTCTTAGGGAATCGTTTCTCAATATCCCTGATGGATGGGTAGCCTGGCTTCGAAACACTTTGTTATGGAGGACTGGCAAAGGAAGGCAGTTTATTCCCAAAATGAAATTGCAGTTTGCATGCATGGTTCCAAGACCAATGGAGGTACGGGGTCGGATATATGTATGTATACTAGTGTCAGACTCTGTTGGGTACCTGGACACTGCTGACCAAAAATGGTCTAACTTAGAAGGACATAGCGTGTTTAAGGCCTCGTGGCCAGTGTTGATCAAAAAAAAAAAAATTGGGGGACATTTGAAATCTGAGGATACTTTTTGGTCACTGCCTTCTCAGAATGCACGCCAGGGCATTGCCCAGAAGGTGTCGACTGGAAGAAGGTGCAGCATAACTTGAAGCTTCACTGTTGTAGAAGTTGTAATACCATTGTGTGGATCGGCTTAACTACCAACACATACAAACAATGCATAACACTTGGCACTAGACCCTACCGCTTCGTTCCGAGGTTAAAGCGCAGCAAGGGATTCCTGGTACAATCAGTGTCACTTTCTATCCAGTTTATAAAGCTCAAATCATAAATAATTTGCGCTATTTTGGAAAGGCACAACGCTGGCTTCTCAGAAGAAAAAAGTCGAAGCCTGAGAATCGCCCCAAGGCCATAGAGAAAAACTGGACCAGCAATGATGTTCAAACATTTTACTTACTTAAGTCTAAAAAGAACATGCCAAAAGCTATTAACGAACAGAAGTCTGCAGAAACGAACAAGGAAACCTAGTAGTAAGACTGCATAATGGCGGCGCTTTCAGGCAGATTGCACCATTCAGTCTGGATGATTATAACCCCTAGTTTTGTCTAGCCGACCTGAATGAAGTTGGGATAGCAATGTCTTAAGCCCAACAAAGTTGCGGGAGCTGACTTTCTACGTACCGAGCTGTTTAAAGTAGGTAGGCAGGCATTTTTTGAATAGAAGCCCAACATTGTTTGCCAGATCCTTAACTCTTCCACCCTCTGAGCTGTGCCAACTATGGATGTTTTCTTCAACATCGCATACAAGATCTTGTCCAGTGTCTTGTGTAAGCACCGGAAGGGCTTTGACAACAACCTAATTGGTCCATATCAATCTAGCTTCAAACAAGAAAAGCCCACTATCAACCAAGTATACGGCAGATCTTGAAGAAACCCCCGCAATTTCAAATCGATACACACCATCTCTTCATCGATCTTTAAGCTTCCTATGACACCATTTATATACATATACACATGAGCTACTCAAAGAGGTACATACATATGTGTAGTTTAGCCGTCCCTTCCAAACTCGTTCAACTGCGCTGGATGACAATAGAGAATGCTCACAACTCCATGAAGGTTGGTAGTGACCTCAACAAGATCTTCGATATCAAGAAATATATTAGACCAGGTGTGGCGCCGTCCGACGATTTCTTCAAGTTCTTGAAAGAATTATGCACAGCTCATACATCAAAACCACAAGAACAGTCTTTCAAAAGTCCGTTCAAGGCCACGCAAACGCCGTGATTATTGAGGCAGAAGCGGCGAAAATGGTTTTAAATGTGAACAAGGGCAAAAAAGTACAGGCAAAGTTCGACAAAAAGGGATACTCAAAACCAATGTCTAGGAGAAAACCTCACCCTCCACAGATACAACAACAGATATCTTGCCAACCGTTATTCCTTTTGGGTTAAGAAGGCAATTGAGTAGCAAAGCTCCTCCAGTCTTGCTGTACGGAGGAGAAATATGAACTATGTACATATGTCAAGACAAAAATCTTTCAGGTGATCTGCAGTCCCGACTATATAGACGGTGAGTAAAGAAGAAAGTACAAGCATGGGCTGTACAGGCACGCTTACTTGCTCAGAAGACTCTGAAGTCAACAACTATGATGGCTCGAACATTTACAACGCTTGGATACCAGCACCCTGGAATGAAAGGTTTTTGATTCCACCCTGGAGGGATGGTACTGCAGGGGAAGACCGCGTTTAAAAAGCCGCGCACAACAACTACGATGGCTAGAGCTTTTGAACGCCAGGGCTCTGATAATCTTCCAATCCTGGTAGGAGCGGCGCAGTAAAAGAAGATTTTGACTTAGGTGGAGAGCATAACGTCGAAGATAGCTGGGACATCAAGGGCATATGGACACCAACACTGTAGCCCGAAGAGAGTTTTCCAATCCACGTCAAAGGCACGGAAACTTTTTCTCCTTAGATGGAGCGTATGTTGACTTCGATGGCTGGGACATGTTGATTGGATGCACACCAGCGTTTCACCCCGCCTACACCTGCGGCCACAAGTGAAAAGGGACCTTAACTTGGTGTGCGAGACTGGAGGCAGCCAGCTAGCAATCGAACTAGCTAGAGAAGCTTCTTGGTTGAACTTTAGTAGCGCCTACCAACTAAATAAGTAACATTTAGAACATGAAGCTGAGAGACACGATATGGTTTATTAAGATCCCCAATCAGACACTCGGCTAAACACAAGGTCATCATCAATAGACCGTTCTAAGTCACGGTGCATTTATGATCTATTTCCACAATTAGTGGCTAGTTAGCTCTGTTCAGTAACGCTGCCTGACTCGCTTGACCATCTCAATTAACATGAACCAACCAATCTCTGAAGAAACTTTTCTTTGCCAGAATGAGACTCATATTTGACAACTTTATCTGGAAAAACCCAATAAAAAAACCTAGCATCCGAGCATAGATGGAATTGAATTGCTAATTACGATGATAAAAGTCATTCTTCCAACGAAAAAAAAAACTTCAAACAGATACAGATATTTCGCTAATCTAATGAATTTGAAGACGGTTACATTGCTGTAGCCTTTCTCGCTCGTCCCGCTCTCCTGACCATTCCCATATAGTGAAGGAACATTTTTTGCTGGACTTTTTTTTTTCTATTTCCCTCATTCGAACACACAGCTATATACAGAGAGGTGTGTATGCTCATAGAGAAGAGAAATGTTCCTTGAATTAGTGGAAAATGCTTAACCCATTTCCGAACGCAAATACATCCCCCTGCCCCCTTTAAAGAAGCAAGCAAGCAAGCAAGCAAGCAAGCTATGTGCTCTTGTACTGATGGTTGGTATACACATGGACAGAACCATAAGGATATAGGTATAGTGTACTAAAAATGATGGCATATAAAACAGTCCAGTTCCAGTGCAAACTTTTGAAACAACATGGCCACTGAGCAGTAAGAAAAATGCTGACATACATATAAACCACCCTTTACTTGCTTTAAATTAGAACTTTCTTCGTGCCTTGAATATTGAAGACGAAGGGCTGGATGGTGGGGATTCTTTTTTTTTTCACTTATACCCTCAATACATCCTGTAGTCCTGTGTGTGTGATCTTTGAAGAGAAAAAAAAAATACAAAAATGAGGCAGAAGAAAAAAAAAACGTTCGCCAACAGTCCACTACATCACAATACAACTCGTTTTTGCACACCCTTCTGCGTTCCCTCCCCCATTCAAAGAAATTCACTAAAACATTTTTTTTTCTGGCGTTCGTTCGTTCGTTCGCTCGTCTTCCTAATTTTCGGTACGGTACGGCAAAGTAGATGACCATTTCCATTATTTACAGAGCCAGGGTACAGCTACAGATGTTGTTATCTATGTGTTAAAGCTGACATTTAAATTTTTTACTTTGCAATGCAGTATCGAGGGCTACACACAGATACGGACATACATATACACACTGTGTTTCTTTTTGTGAGAGATAAAAAAAGCAGAAAAAAAAAAGCAAAAGAAAGCAGCCTATGTACCACCTCGCACGGGTTTCTTTTCGGGGGTGGGCAACGCCAACGACGCTCGGACAAGAAAGGGGTGTAATTTGAAAAAAAAGAGTTAAGCTGTGTTACTTCGTTCGCATAATATAGAAACCAAAGTACAAACAGAATAAAAGGGGGTGATTTTCCTACCCCTTTCCTTTCCTTTTTTCCTTTCTTCAATTCTCTTCAAAAAATAGCACAAAAAAAAACCTCCAACAGAATATCTATAAAATTAGGGTATTTTTGAAATGAAAAAAAAAGTATCTAAAACGATTGCACAACATTTTCACCAGATTCTGCCAACTGCCAAAGCGTTTGTTAGACACAACACTTCCTGTTTCACGTCGATCTGATTTTCAGGTTTTAGCATATTTCCAAAGGTTTCGAAATAAAAATATAATTCTTACCCCAGATAAATAGAATAAGGGTAGTAGAAAATACAGGAAAAAGAAAATTAAAATGGAAATATCATGTAGGCTGCCATTCCGGTAAGCGAACTCAATTACATGAACAAGTAATTAACGCAGACTACACAGGAATGATGGTCCGTCCAACTGCAGGAGCTCATAAAAATCTGAAATATTCCTTAAAACAAATATCTGACGTTAAAACAAATAATTAGCAGTGCGACTCAACGAATGAAATATTAATTATCCCCTTGAATGGAAAAAGGCGGTACAAAAAAAAACAAAAATTAGCCTGGAATGGCTAATGCGTTGTTTTAATTGAGAGCTGAATCTCTCTATCTATCACTTAATGAGAAACTGCATAATTTATTCATGCAATTGGAAATTCAATTCCTGAAATATTCTCTGCCAACTAATGGACGGCGAAAATAATTGCGTAAGTGGGTATAATGCAAGCATCATTACCTACTTTAGGTACTTACTCGTAGAAAGTGGAAGGGAGAGGTTTTAATTCCTACAAGTATCGCCCTTAAATTAGAGCCATAGACAGAAAAAACAACGCAACCTTTGGCGGCGTTTAGTAGATATCTTTCGAGACATCCTGGACTAGAAAGCCAAAACCACAGTACTAATGATTGAAAGAAGGGAATGAGCTTCAAGCTTCCTAAGAAAGGAAGTCTTATGCAGATTTAATTTCTACAAGTATCGTCCTTAAATTAGAGCCATCGACAAAAAAAAAAAACGCTTTTATGATGAGCTA
The DNA here is from genome assembly GCA_946965025.1 of Blera fallax. Lineage (NCBI taxonomy): Eukaryota > Metazoa > Arthropoda > Insecta > Diptera > Syrphidae > Blera > Blera fallax. The sequence continues at coordinate 20,662,533 of OX337248.1, read as the reverse complement.
GTATCTTTGGCTGCATTTAGTGGATATCTTTCGAGACAACCTCGACACTAAAGCGAAATCGCAACACTCATGATGATGCGTTCCACAGCAGAGGTATCCTCAATACATTAAAAGCTACTATGTAGACTACATGCGAATATTGTCTGAGGAATTTGAGATCCAAAGTGGGGCATGGTAAGGCTGTATTCTATCACCAATATTGTTCCTTTTGATGATTAGCGATGTGTTTCGTGCTGCTTTGTCGGAGAAATTTGATGGACTTTTACATCTGAACTTAAACACCTTCACTACACTGATGATGTATACTTATAGGCGTGGAGATTATGGCAGGCGCCGATGAGCTGAAAATAACACGGCAGAGATTAAAATTATCAGCCTCGGAAAAAACTCATAATCACAAGTATGCATTGTTAGGCAACCGATAGAGAGAGTGGAAAATTTTCAGTATTTTTTAAGTATTGTCTCGACCGATGCGATGGTGGAACCGAGTTGGATATAGCCAGCCGAATCGACAAAGCAAGGTCTGCGTTTGAAATGCTGTCCAAAATATGGCGAAGTAATGCAATTAGATCAAATTCTTAGCTACTGAATCAGTGCTGTTATATAGATGCAGGACCTGGGGAAGATCGAAGATTTTTACCAGAGAACGGGTCAGGCACCAGGAGGCACAACCATTCAATGACGGAAATAGCAATGGATCAGTCACATGTTCCGAAAAGGTGACTAACTCAGAACAGTCAAGAAGGAGGCTGGCTGAGGTAAGAGTTGGGAAGAGCTGAGATATATTGCCAGAAACCGTACCCGATGGCTCGTAGACGTAGTAGAGGCCTTATATGAAGGACTCACAGGAGCAAATAGTACATAACTGAGAAAGTATTTGATACTTTGGACAACAAATGATTACAAAAGACCATGTAGTATGAGCCCCTCTCGAGATTGATGACAGTTCGTTAAAAGATGAAAGCCCAATGCCAACCTTCTAGTGGTGTCATTTCAAATTTCTTTCAGAAATTGTAAGAGAAAGATGATGAATAGCTAGTAATCTGCACTATAAAACAGAACAAGTACCCAGTGGTCTGTGACCTATTATCGGTGCTTATATCATAGACGACGACTCTTCAATCGGGAAAACCTGCTGTTTTTCTTTTTCGAAGGTTGCTACTATCGGTTGGAGAACGGAGTCAATAAAAGCACCACTAATTGAATTCGGGGTAAATATGACAACCACAGAGTAAGAGTGTCGTAAGGAAAATGGTTACGAGAGGAAATCCACAGAGCGAATCATTTTTCCTTTGATGTGGTTTCTAGGTGTTAACAAGATTTTGAAGACTGTGAAATCCAAGCGAATAAAAACAGTAGCATACGCAGACGACGTAGTCATCATGATCAGTGGGAATCATATTCCTATACTCAGCAAGATTGTGGATTATCCTTCTGAGAGGCCACCAAAATATACATGGAATTTAAATCAATACGCAATCACAATGAATCACAAAAAGCCCCCATGCAAAAGCCCTCTTAGGCGCGCTTCCGTTACACCATACCATATCATACCATCTACTGGTGCACTCAGTCATAAATAGCAGAAGAAAGACGAGAAGAAGGCTTGAGCGATAAAGTGCTTAGGTGATCAGCACTCACCATGTCAACCTCAAGAATCTGCCACCATATCGGCGCGAGCTAAGGATGAACAATAACAGAGAAAATGTACCCCTGTCCCACAGCCCTCTTCAAATGCAGCGCTGATGGTTGTATCCTTTAATCCCAATCAGCGCTTGGCAAAAACATATTGGCCTATAAAGCCGAGTGCAGCTGGAGATTGTATTGCAGACATCCGGCCGTCTATACTTGGGTTGTTTGCAACTATTGTGCTCGAGAAAAACCAAGCCGTCGCGTCGCGTCTGTGGAACTATTAATCGCAGATGCAGCAAAAGTAGTACTGGTTCTTTGCTTTACAATAAAGCACATTGCGATTATGATTTCGTGAATCTCTGCTTAAAAGTCAGAGGAAAAGACGGACATTGGAGTCTAATGTTCTCGCTCCCCACGAAGACAGCAGCAACGACCTCCTGTCTAGTTTTGGTGCTATCCGTAAAGAAATGATAGCATTTGCCGGAGGAAAGTCATATCCATTATCCATTTCTTGCACAAGGTAATCGAAGCTCCAGAGGAACTCTCTTACCACCAGTGGTACATATATCAAGGAAGCTCTGGCTAAGATACGACAAAGCCAGAAACAACTAAACCTTGCAAAACGACTGGCCATAACCTTCTAAGAAACCACACAATGAATGAAACTTAAACTCAACTTCGACTTAACCGGCTGCGCTGTTGAAGAGGCACTCGAGGATATACCTCATTTCCTCCTCTATTGCCCGGGTCTCTCCCATTTAGGAAACTAAACAGTAGGATAAGTTTTCGGTGCAGACTCACTTCGACAAGTAAGGCCCATTGTTTTACCACAGGATCAACATCTCCATAGAGAGTCAAAAAGCGCTAGAGCATATTGATGCCTGCATTAGCCAGTTTCCTTCAAGCGGAAAGAGCATGTGCAAAGTAGATGTAGTATGTCTTCTTATTCTGATCCAGCTTAGTCCTGTCAGGTGGGACTAAGTCCCTCATCAATAGCACATAGTGCTACCTCCACATCCATGATTGGTTAAGTGAAAAGTGTTGAACTTGACTTGCAATTTAACTAAGGCGATAGGCATATCGAGCTTCGCCTTGCCCGGATGATTGCGGTGATCGGCCTTCTCCAAGGACGTCCAGCAGTACGGAGCTGTAGTGGCTTTCTTGACTTGTTCCAGGATGTTTCCAGCTAAGTTTCTTGTCTAGAATGAGCTGCGACTTTGTAATGCTATTCGATCTAGTCAAAAATTGCAATAGGACAATACAACCCCCGTAGTAAATTTTAAATTTTTTATCAACCCCAATTTTGTATAAAATGATGCCACAAAGTTTTGGGAGATAAAAATGCGGGATTTTGAATTTCCATATAAATAGGACTAGTTCTCTTTTTGGAGGATTGATGTTTAAACCACAGCCATTAGTCCATTCAGAGAGAGCATTCTGCAGAAGATCTCTGAGCATATTGAGATGTTTAACTCAGCCTAGAGTTGAAAACCATGTTGGTCAACAGCCGGTTGATCAATTCCAAGATTGTATATTCCCCATATGTTAAACGTTTTCAAAAGCTCCTTCGATATCGAGAAATGCTACCAGTTTTCACATCGAGCGCAGTTTTTTTTTGAGCCCTGTATCTACTAAGGTAAGGTATAAGGTAAAACATTTGCATTTTATTAGCAAGAATGTCGATGGGGACCATACCCACAGATTGCTTCGCCCGAACTTGTTTGGAAACCGCGTATTGTTCTCATGCAGACGAAAACTTTCTTTTCGGCTCCTTCGCTATAAGTCCTCCCACCCAGAACGGGACAGCGTATAGAAGTATTGGTCTTACCACTCTGAACAGCAGAATCCTCCTGGCATATCCAGGTCCATCGATGTTTGGCAGCATCCGAGAAAGTATCTGTGACACCTTTTACTGCAGTACTCGACGTCTGCTGTCGAGCATTATACCCAATTATTTTAGAGCCTCTTTAGATCTGATTTTTTGACCCCCAACCTGGACATATGTGTATTCCAAAGTCTTTCAGTTCGTTATTAAGATAGCCTTGGTTAGTTGTGGGTCGGGAGACTTTGGCCAGTTTTTGATCCTGGCGACCGCTTCATCTGTGGTGGACTCGTGGATTTGTTTGGCTACTGTAAGAACAGCGATGTCATCAGCAACGCCGATAATTTTAACTCCTTGTGTTAACGTTAATCACACAACTTCCTCATCATTATGTTTCAAAGCAGAGCTCCAAGAACTGACCGAAGGGGACTCCCGCGGACACATTACACTTCTTAATGCCATTGTCCGTCTGGTACCTCAACTTTCTGTTAATGATGTAGTTCGGGACTATCTTCTGGAGTTAATATTGTGTATCGATTCTGGTCAGATATCTTCTAATGTAAGACCAGTTTGCGGCTTAAAGATATTTTTTTATATCGAGTGCAGTATCTTTTCCCGGTAGCGCTCCAGCTACTGTATCTACTACCTCTATTATTGCATCCATGGTAGAATGCGATTTTCAAAAACAATACTGGTGATCAGACAAAGCTCCTCTATCCTCTGTCACAGCGATTAGACTGCTTTATATGTATGATATGTTCTAGGATATTTTCTGTTGTATCCAATAGACATATTGGCCGATACGTCGAAGGCTCTCAAGGTGGCTTTTTTCTTTTGAGTAACAACACCAGATGCCGGAGTTTCTTTAATCCCCATATCTGGGATTACGTCGGGTCAGGCGCTTTGTTGTCACCTATCTTCATGCATGCTTCGTGCAGTTCATCCGGCCGGGTTTTTTGGGTGTTGTCCTTGCTGATCTCCCTCGTGATAATGCACGGAGTATATGGTCTATGGGGGAATAGAAGCTCTATTATTGTCTTCAGCATTGTTGGGCGGGATAGCTGTGGGGACTTGACGACTGCGCAATGATTAAGGTTTATCTGAACGACCTTCATCATGACTTAATGGTGAGGATTTTCTTGAATACCGGCATTTGGCACCAAAAACATATTAGGGCCTTCCTCTCCGCATCTTCTGCACTTCGCTTTTACAGTGGCATGCCGTGTAACCAAATTGTAGAGACCTAAAGCACTTCGTTAGCTATACGCGCACCCGAATACGACAATTCACCCAGCAAATCTTAATCCTGGCCGACTTCAGCATTAGGTTTGCGTTGTCTGCCGGCAACCTGTGCCCCCGTAGGCCTTCTTTAAGTTTAAAACTTAAAACTTAAACGTTTAATTGGTACTGGGATATATTTGCATCGCAGATATCCTTCTTGGTATATTCGCCCACCTTAAGAGCCGTTATATGACTTAACCACGTTTCTCGCACAAGAAAATAATTTATTGTTAAGGATGCATTTCCTATGATGAGTTAAACTCTTTTTATTAATCAATGATGATTCTAAAATGTGTACACTTGGCATCACTGAGCATAGGGTGTTAATTTAAATATCGGCTTTGTGCTTTATGATGTTTCCCTGTAATTTTCCGTATATTCTGCAGTTGGTAATAAATACAAAACAAAAATTTAAATTTTATTTGTTATTTGTTTCAATTGAATTTGAATTTTTTTTTCACAATTCTTAATTTGTTTTAAATTCTTTATTAAAAACGGTTGGTTGTACGTTTTTTTAAATAATTTCTATTCACATATACAACCACATTATAGCAGAAGTATTTTTAATTATTTCCTCCTTCTGTTTTTTGGCCACAATTATCAAATGCACTAAGGACTAAGGGACACACACAAGAGCTTATAATAAAAATATCAACGCGTACGTATGTATGTACCTCAATCTTTTAAGTCCACTCTTTGTTTATATTCCTTAGGCTAGGTAATTCCCATATGGCTCGGTCGATAGTAAAGGGATGCTGTAACCCATTTCTCGAAGACAATTTTTGTTCGAAGATTTAATGATAATAAAAACACTATTCGGGATCTTGGCAAATCCCAAGAAAATGAAAACCATGAATTCGTATACATGTATGCACGCGTATCTATAAAAATGAGGTGCGAATTAATAGATTTTACGAGTGGATAAGTAGAAGCATTTTTTTCCAGGAGAGAAGCGGAATGACTGTGCTTTTAAGAAATGTTTAAAATACAATTATGTACACCCGCGTATTACTGCATTGGAGGAAATTATATCAGAAGGGGTGGTGAATCCTTTTTGAAAATATTTTAGTCTGCTACGCCCAAACCGTTGAGTCAAGAAACTTGAAATTTCGCACAGAAGTTCCTCTTACGTATGCATAACATAAGCTTGTACTAAGCAATGCTTTTTAAAATTCAGTCCCTAAATGAGTGAAATAGGGATTCAACTAATCCAACTTAACTGCACATTAACTGTTTTTACAGTTTTCAGATTCAAGTCTCGATTTTAAATTTTTTTTTACTATTTCTTACTTACTTAATCCGGACCTCTTTTACCCTTTGGGTATCGGGGTTGCATCTTTATTTTATTTCGATCTTTTCCTCTAGAAGTTGCTTTAATTTCAAGTACTTCTATCTCTGGCTAATTGCTTGGGAGGGTACGATTTTTCTCTAGCTTCCCCATATACTTTTTTGACGGAGTTGTTCCAGGTCGTCTTGGACCTTTCCCTTGTGTTTTGTTCCTTCTGGTTTTGTTTCACAAACTTTCTTTACCAACCGATTTACATTCATACATTCATTCATAAGTGGTCAAACCATGGAAGGTTCTTCGTTGTTCTTATATCTTCGTTCCCAATCCTGTCAATTCTCCTTACTACTAGCACTCTCCTGAGATATTTCATCTCCATGGCTTGGATCTGGCAAGATTTCCGTTGATTTCTTGAACGTTGAACGGATTATTTCCCGTCTAGATTCTTGTTTTCAGATCATTCTTCGGTTACCTTTGTTATTAGTTATGCTTCCAAGATACTTGTATCTGTTAACCTGCTCAACAACTTTACCAGCCATTTAATTCTTACTACTTCCGGTTCATAGCCGTTTACATCACATCTTTACATCTTTTCAACAGTAAGTTGAAGTTTTTGCGATGGTAATGTTTCTTTCCATATCTTCTGGCTCTTGGTGTTGGCTTGCTGAATTTTCAAACAACACTTTATCAAAAGCAAATTTACATACCTTCAGACAGACTGGTTGTGGACGTTTTTAACCTATTCTAATGCTTTCCATTCATTCTTGGCATTTTCTGATTTCATCATCATGGTGCAAATTAACAACAGGGGCCTCAATATACTTTCTTGTCTTACTCCGTCTGATGATATGAATTTTTCCGACATTGTATTACATGTCCTTATGACATTGTAAGTTTCTTTATAAACAGTGCCCCAAGAAGAGCGAAAATTTAAAATTTGGCTCCATTTTTTATGTTGTGCTTTAACGGGCTTTAATTTGGGTCTTAATGTCTACGTCCAACTGACTCAACAACTGTTGACCATTGAACAACGAGTAAACAGTGAGTGACCAGGCCCATTCATGTCGATGGCTACGTAAACAAGTATTCGGAGAGATGAAGTGTGAGTGAGCATTTTAGGATGGAAGCACCATTTGACCATTTCCTTTGAAGACGCTGCCGGGAACAGGACGGGCCTCCTGCCACACATCACGTGAAACAATGGCATTATTGCACGAAACAATGTCTGGTCGTGTAATCTCCCGTTTGGGCGATCACAATTGGCAGCCTAGATTTTGCCATTTAATTCCTTTGTAAAAAGGAAAAAAACAAGTAAAGGCTTTAAGCAAAAAAAGTACCCAACATCGATGTCTTGGAAAGAGCCCCATCCTCCTCAGATACAAATTTGAGGTAGTTATGGACTTCAAGGCCGCTGAATAGCTCTTGTCAACCGTCATTTTTTAAGAAAGAAAGTAAGTAGCCAATTCCTCTATGAAACAACCAAAGTGACTTTATACAAAACTTTAATCATCATTATATGGCGCAGAGCCATGGAATATGTCAAGAATAGATGCGATTTCCCTCGGTTATCTTTTAACAAAAATCCTTCAGGTGATGTTCGGTTCCGTCTGCATAGACAGTGAAACTGACTTGCTAAGAAGAGTGTGAATTCAACGACTAAGATAACTGAGACATATTGAATGAATGAACACAAGAGCACTAGCCTTGAGAGTTCTCGAATCTTACCCCGAAAGAACGGCGCAGTAAAAGAAGAATTCGCCTTAAGTGGCGAGCACATTGAGTAAGATGTTTGGGATATGTTGAACATGTGGACACCAAAGCTTCGGCCCAAAGAATATTCTAATGCACCACAGAAAGAATGGCGCAGTAGAGTAATACCTTACCTTAGGTGATGGGCATAATTATAAAGATCACTGGGACATGGAAACCAGTGACCCGGCCCAGAACTAAGGAATAATGCTTCTGGTATACGCAGTTAACATAGCAATGGCAAGCATTTCCTAAATTATTGCAGCGTCTTTCAAACTAAAATATTCGCCGTTGATAGAGGAGAGATAACAATCCTCACAAGGAAAATAAATCCATCTCGGATTATAATCTTTGTGGACAGTCAGGCCGTAATCAAGGTACTGAACAGTGAGACCATAAGATCTAGGACAGTATGGAAATGTCAACAAACGTTGAACAAACTAAGCAATATCCACGCGGTCAATCTCTGCTGGATTCCCGGATATAGTTAAATAGAACGAACCGGGGTAGATGAATAAGTCAGGAAAGGATCGGAACTAGGCATATATGTAATATCATCACATGCAACACGCACATAGATATCCCAATTGGCATAGTGGAAGGGAAAATATGTCTTCAGAGTAGGGAACTACGTAACAATCTTTGCTTAGTAATCGAGACGTCATTGTGTTATATCCCGCAATTTATGGCTAGTCCGCCGGACTACTGCCGGAGCTGTTAAGATGGGGAAGAAATAGAAATCATCAGACACTTGTTCTGCGACTGTCCAAATTTCCAAACCCGTCGCATCGTTTCTCGCCACCAATCGTGTTGTGCGCGTTCAATTTTTGCACACAACTGAAATGGACCTTTAGCTTAAAGCCTATGAAAGACAAATTTAGAAACTTTCTCAGGACAGTTATTACTTCGAACTGTAGTCCAACGCAATAATCAATGAGCCACGGCGTCAATAAAGGCTTAGGTTCAGGTAATGTTATTATGGACTGCGACATATGTAATTCATAGCTGTCTTCAATCTCATTGACGCACTGAGATACGTCCATTCATACAAAGCTAAAAACGTGCCGCCTCAAATCAATCATTTACGTTAGACTATTAGACTAACCCCAGAAGGAGTCCCAAGTCGCTAAACAATAGGTAGCACCTAAATCACGATACGGTATGATGCCTCTGAGTCATTAAACACTCCCTGTACGACGTCTGTGATTTAAGTGTTTTATGATTCTAACTTCCCGGTCTCCGCAAACGACACCTTAAGGGAATTCATATCCCCTACGCGTAACAAGCAGTCGCTATAATCGTTTCAACAGATCTACATTAAAATAAGAAATAAGTCCTTTGCTTTATGTAGAACCTATTAAACTGTCGGGAAGTACATATTCGAGATGTATGCATGCAGTTCGAAAACTATATACACTCAAAAATTAAAGAAGCTAAGTATGCTATGCAAATTAACTCCATAACGACACGCTTACAACTAAAACAGCTTAGCTCCTCCGACATCGGCAATCACCCTTCGAGTAAAATGTAAAAGATATAAATTCCTTGGCAATTGTAAACCCATTTGTTTGTGAAAAACCGATGCGTACACTTTCAAAAAAAAAAAAGAAAAAAAACACAAAAAAAAGGGGAAGATAAGAACGGAGTCACATCACAAGTCCACCCTCTTAACACTGACCATCTATGTAATTTAAAAGCTTAGAAAATTTGGAAACTTCTCTCTCTCGTTCTTCTGGTCAAAAGCTGTATCATATTTCAGTCCCACCATGTACATAACAAACCAGAGTCCTACTCAGTACTTATATACTTTAATAGTAGCCTTTTGAAAAATGAAAACAAAAAAACGAAAAAAAAAAAAAAAAAAAAAAACGACGAGAAAGGAAAAATAAAAACTCTTCGGTGATTCGTTCAACCCTATCACCGCCACCCACAATCGCGCACCCTTTCGCATTTGAGTTGAAAAACTCAAGTTTTGGTGCTCTTTTTTTTTTTGTTCATTCCTTCTTTTATTCTAAAGAAGAACACAAAGCGATGGAACGATGGAACGGTCCTCATGGATGCTGGCGCTACTGTGGCGTGGGAGATGTAAATGAAATATGCAGATGGTCGCTTGTATAAAAATAAAACTCTTCATAAGTGTGTGCTAAGAACTTTCCATAACCCCAGCGTAGAACATTTCCACCCTGTTGGCCCCCTGCGTATGGCTCCGGCTCCGTGTTGTGCGGACCGACCACCTGCCAAATGCGTAGATGCTACAACAACGAAAAAGAATGAAACTGCCCAAACGAATAGAACGTCGTCGTTGTCGGAAGACCAACTTATAAAATACCAACGTTTCCTACTAATTTATGGACAAAAATATACATACAGACGCATGATGCACGGGTCTATGTGTGTGTTTGTATTTTGACCGTTTTTAGCAAGAAAGCACAATTGTCCACTCGTGGATACCACCATCGATGTTCTACCCCTTCTGTGCCATGAGATGAGGTTTAAGCGTTGTATTAGCTTTGCAAAAATGTGTGGGGGGTGTATATGGCAGGACTTCCTTCTCAGCTTTATCATTCTCTGCTTCTTTGCGTACCTCCTGTACCGTATTGTCCGGGGCCAGTTGAAATTCTTTATTGGAATTTCAAATAAAGTTTGAAAAACGAAAAACCCTTTTCCCTTGTTTGAATAAAAATCTCAATCTATGTGTGTTTGTATGAGTTCTTTTCGTTTTCGTTTTCATTTTTTTTTATATTTAATTTTTTTTGGGGTTGGTAAGTAAAGCACATCATCTGTATGAATGTGTGTCTACGCTTGTATTGGTGTAGATTTATTGTAAATAGATCAGAGGCTCGGTAGAAAGAAAGTTTTATGGTGTTGTTGTGCATTTTTCTGCTGACCGATCGATAGCTTCTTGTGTAGAGTGGAGAATTTTTTTTTTTAAGCCAGAACTGGTGTACGTTTGCGAGGAGGCCATCATCAAAGTCCTACATCACTTTCACTTACTTAGGTTTTTGTGGGTGGATGGGGGTTGGGTGAGGTAGGATGTTGATGAATTTTTTACTTAGGCACTCTCATGTAACATTTAAAGTGCTGATTACAGTGAAATGAAACATAAAGTGTGGTTCGAGTAGTGTTGGGCAGTTTGAGCTCGATTGAAAAATGCTTTATTAAGGACTTGACTAACAGAAGATGGGTGGCTATAGTCTAGCTATTAACTGATTACAGTGGGCTATTTCACTTTATTGTTACAGTGAAGTAGATACTTATGTATGTTCATATGCATGTAGTAAAATGTTCTGTCTGGTAATCGGCCCATAAACATTCAACTTATCTGGAAATATACCCCCAATTCGCTGATCTACGGAATGTGAACCATAAAATAAGATAAAAAAGTTATTTATTGTGTTTCAGTCATAATACGACACCAAAGATAACCTTAGTATACTTTGGGAGGCAAAAACGCAACCAACTTCGCAAGAAAAGCGAGTCAGACACCATCTTGTTGGCCATTTTCCTTTTTTTGTGCCATGTCAAATATACTAAGCGGATGAGCTTACGCAATTTGAAAACAAACATAAAATAAAAATTAATAGTAGTAGGAGTTAGATATCTAATCTCCGAGAAGAAATAAATATTCTCCGACGTAATACGCGAAGCCAAAGCAGAGTAGGTCATCGTGCCATCAAATCTATACGGACAACAAGAAGAGGATCGCGAACCGCCCTAATCAATCACTCAGTGAGTGAAGATGTTCGCAGCAGGACTTATGTGTGTTGGATGCGTGGGTTGAGTGCAGGATATGGGACACATTGCTACAGATAAGTTGGACATGTTGCTAGAAACTGTGCCACATGCAACCTAGATGTAAAGGTGGAAACAAACAGCCTACTGGAAGTTTTAGGTGCCCAGAGCACAGTACAAGAAATCACAATAAAGTTTATGTATCGGAATAAATCTGAAACATTGCGAAACCGTGCGGGATCTACTTTCACAAACGACGAAAGAATAAAAGATACATGTAACTCAAAGTTCTAAAAAGTACACAACACAACACGGTATCGAAAGATAAATAGATGGAAGACGAAAGTAAGAAAATGGCTATATGAACGTGTGGCGCATAGGCAGGGACCCAGGGACTGGCAAAAGTGACGTCGTCAATAATACCCAAATGGCCCAAGTATGAGCCTCTACTATGGAAATATAAGTATGTACATATGTAGAAGAAAAATGGAGGAATCGTTACGAATTAATGCTCTGAGAGTACATAAGTAGGAATTTCCGAACGACGTCCTATAAAGCAGCGTTAGTTGTGACTGGTATGGTGTCAATTGATCTACTAGCACAAGAAGTGCAAAAGTATCTCCCAAGTAGACCAAGATAGCCAGACTCCACTAAAAACAAAAAGTTTACGGAAATGGCAACAGAGATGGGATTGCTCTGAAAGAGGATGCTGGACGCATAAAAGTATGTCCAACATCCAATTGTGGATCAACAGAAAGCATGGAGACTTAAATTTCTATATTGCACAGATTCTTACGACAACCCAGATTGTCAATATTGTTCGGCGAGGCTTTATTAGGGCTTTTCTAGACTCGATTTAATGCTAGTAAACCGGGAAATAAACTACAACTTTAGCAATGACAGAGCGCCCTAACCAAAAAATTACACCAGGCCATCATATTCGAGGCAAAAGAGCAGAGCGAATTGCTCAAGTACATGCTAAGCAACATGAGCATAACAAGATGCACAGGAAAGGAAAAAAACCAAACAAGTGACAAGGTTGTTACCGAAAGGATGGAACGATACTGAGAACTGCGTACGGCAGCTATGAAGGGTGACAAACCACCAGAGCAACTGTGCATGCTTGATACAATGGGAAACGTGCTTTAAAAATTAAGCGTAAGACTAGAGCAATGCATTGAGGGAGATTAGGGACTCTCTAATCAGAGATTCGGCTTTACCAAAGCACTACTCAGAAATAGAAACAGTATGCGGCTCGTGTAGCAATCACTGGAAAAAGATGGCCAGAACGAAGGAAATAGTTCTTTTCCGTCGTTACACTTGATGTTAAAAATGCGTTCAACTCAGCCAGCTGGAGCTTCTTACATAGTTAGAGCGCCAACCAACCAATATATCGATCTATCCAATTAGCCAATTAGCCAAATTTATTCAAGACAGAATAAATAATGGTCAAAATCACTCGAGGACTTCTTCAAGGGTCAGTGTAAGGCACAGTCCTGTATGGTCCACAGGAGTGTATGATGGCATACTGAGACTGCCGAGGCCGAGCGATCATATCATAGATTTGCATCCACATATCAAATACTCGAGAATCTTGTTGGACTACAGGCGCAACTTTAAAGAGCGCCTGCTATACGCTGGCGAGAAATCCTCTCGACCCGTTGCGGCCTTGATTAGACGAATGCTAAACATTGGAGGACTGAGGCAGCCGATGAAAAAATTGCTAGCAAGAGTGAGTAAATCGATCCTTGTGTATTCGTCCCCAATATGGGCATCTGAAAAGAAAATGAATGAGTAAAAGACACGGAGAGAGCTTATAAAACTCATGCTGACGACGAGTGAAGCCTGGAGCTACTGGCACAGTATCTACTTGTAAGTGGATGCACAAGCTGGTGACCACGAGATCAGCAGAGACTCTAACTTCACCCGAAAAATATCAATGAGAAGTATTATCTCCTTTAATGTTAAGCGTGGTTGTAGATTAACATCTTGACAAATTAAGCAACTCCAGTACCAAATGTTACGCTGGAGATATAGTACTGATTGTCAGATAACCGTTCGAGGAAACCCTTTGCAACATCATACGAAAGGGACTTAAATAACGAATTTTGCCCAAATACAGATTAAATACAAATTCTTCAAGAACAGCAATACTGGCATTCATGTGGAGAGGAAAACTTCAGCAACTGAAGGTTATCAGACTCTCATGCATGGCACTAACTATAGGTGTAATATTTTTCACAAAAATGGAAGGGACATACAGTTTAGAGCCATATCCGAAAGGCAAATTGAGAAGCTTTCTCTTGACAGTTATTTCTCTCGGAAGTTTGTCAAACATTCGCGAGAGGTGGGGCCGTGAATAAACTTTTTGGTGTTCTCTGGGATTTGATCGTCGAACCTCCCGCTCAGCGATCCAACGCACTAACCACTTGAGCCACGGCGCCTATTGCCCTGCAACACCTGCCCTCATAATTTCCAGAAGTTGTGTAAGTAAATCTTAGAGATACAGTCCATCCTAAGAATCCAAAAATGGACATTTATTATTATTATGACACCAATGATCATCTGTGGAGAAACAGCATGGGCAAAGTAGATTATCCTAGTCACAACGGGAACAATACTTGACAAAGGCAAGCGTGTGGCTGCATTGCTAGGCCTATACGGACATGCTCACCTCTTTGTTGAGAAAATCGGAAACAAAACAATCATAAGGATGACAATAGAGGGAATCGGAAGGAAGACATATATCGAATCGAGAGAATACGATGCTCTCCTTAACTTTTAACTTCTAAAAAAAAATCCTCTACAAGAAGCAATAATAAAGCGTTCAATGCTTAAGTAATTAAGTCCTAAACTGTGATACTCTTTAAGACAAAGGGCAGCCGGTATTTTGCATTATAAGAGATCATAACCTTAACGGATATTTTAGGAAACCGGCCAAGAACAGAAACTCCTTAATGAACTGAGGGAATATAACCCTCAAGAACTCTTAAAGGACTATAACCGGGAAAGATACAAAGCATATATCGTTCTAAACAACAACAACTTACCTATCGTAACAGATACATATTCTAACGAAAATGACGACCTGGCCATCCTGTTTGAAATACAATTGAGGACAGCTACCCAGGACGCCCAATGAATGGGGTGGAAAATAAACATTTTTACCCTGATTTTTGGAGAGTCTACAATAAACGCTGGAACAGTAAAGAGCACCAATATTCGCATCAAAGCTGAATTCGCCAACATGAGGCTAATATACACACATACCGCCAATAGCTGGCCCTACCTATGCCGCTAAAACTTTCAAATGAGATTTAAGTCGCAATCTAGGATGAGAAGCAGTTTTTAGTAATACTGTCGGAAAGTATAAACTACACGATACCACCTCCACGGATTCAGACTAATCGATTCTCATAACTCGATATTCACAAGAAGACGTGGAAGTGTCCTGATAAATCGTCCGTCGAGAAGGGTCGAACACCGACTTTTCAGAAAGACAAGAAGGAACGTGAGAGGCACGCAAGCGAGGAAATCGATAGAAACTATTGCAGAAAGAAAAAGCCAAATCTATAAAGCCCGAACACAATCCTGTGGGGAACAGCAGTTCGATGATGTGATGATATGGAGAAAACACTTCTAAATACTATATAACTATCAGAATGAAGGATTCAACATGAAAGATGATAATAAATAGTTCCGTCCACCCGATCTGGACATTATAAGGATCCCTAATTAAGTCCAGCAGAGCTGCTAGATCTATCGGCAAAGCAGCGAAACATGAATCACACAGCGATGGAAAATCGGGTGGGGGGTCTACTATCGCTACCTTTCAATCACGCAGTCCATCTGGAACAGTTCGTGGCCGTCTTTCAGGTACAGATTTTTGCTATATTTAAGGGCGCGGAACTACTTGGCAACTTACTCCTAGGTCAACCTGCTTTCGATACCTAGTCACTGCAATGTACTAGGAAACGAGACTTCAGATGAACTGGCGTAGAAGGGTGCGTAAAAAGGATACGGTTACAACGATAGGAATAGCCTTATATGTATATTGTTAAAATTTCATACCACAAACAAGATAGATGATCAATCTGTACACCAGACATATCAACCTGAACAAACAGGCCTATAGACTGCGACTCGACTCGTGACATCAAGCATTGCACAGGTTCAAAATCTTGTAAGGCATATACATGCATATGTATATACACACTGTGGCAAATCTTGGAGGAAACCTAGGAATTTCAAATCCATACACACTATCTGTTCATCAAATTTAAGGCCACATATCCCAATGGGCGCCGTGGCTCAAGTGGTTAGTGCGTTGGATCGCTGAGCGTGAGTTTCGACGATCGAATCCCAGAGAACACCAACAAGTTTTTTCACGGCCCCACCTCTCGCGAATGTCTGACAAACGTCCGAGAGTAATAACTGTCATGAGGAAGCTTCTCAATTTGCCTTTCGGATATGGCTCTAAACTGTAGGTCCCTTCCATTTGTGTGGAAAAATATAACACGCACAGCCTGATTGGTTGCAAGAAACTAGGCCCTGGACCAATTCGGTCTGTTGCGCCAAGTATTTGTTTTGTATCCCATTATTTATAGAGGCGAACTATATAGAGCCATGTCTAATTTGGGTATCCGTGCCAAACTCGACCGTCTGTGCAGGATGAATATTGCGAACACTACTTGCTCCATCAAGGTCGGTACCGACCTTACCGAGACCTTTAATGTCAAAAGAATTTACACAAGGTGATGCGCTGTCATGTGACTTCTTTAACACCATACTTGAAAGAATTTTGCGTAACTCATAAGCCAACACCGGAGGCACAGTCGGGGTAATAGCATCGGCATATGATATGTGAACTGGGCAAAAGAAAGTACAAGCTTATGATAAAAAAGACATCGAACACCAATGCCTAGGACGGAACGCCACCCTCAATAGACACAACTTTAAGATAGTTAAGGACTCTGTCTACCTAGGCTCTGTTTCCAACTCAGACGACGACATCAGCTGAGGTTAAATAAAGGAGAACTTTTGCCAACAGTTGTTCCTTTGGGTTAAGATGGAAATTGAGTAGCAAAGGTCTCTCCCAATGCAAGATCTTAATGATTCTGCTATATGGCGCAGAGGCATAGACTATGTCAAGAATGAATGCGTTTTCCCTCCTTCTTTTTAGAAAAAAATCCTTCGGATGATGTTCCATCCCGTCTGAACAAACTTTGAAACTAACTGAATTGGTAAGAAAAGTCAGAATTTAACGACTAATGTGTTGAGATGACTGGAATGTGTTGAGAGGATGAACACGAGTGCTCCTGCCCGAAAAGTCCCCGATTCCACCCCGGAAGGAATAGCACAATAGAGTAAGACCTTACCTTAGGTGGCCCACACAATTTGAAAGGGACTTGAAGCCATCTATCAATCGATCTGACTGAAGAAGCTTCCCAGACCCAGTTCTTTCCCGGACTGTAGCGCCATGTAAGTAGGTGAGTAATTGAAGTGTTTCAACTTATTCATTCAATTGAAGTTAAGTTAGGTTACTGGGTTGGAAAGGGGAAAAGTTAAGTTAGTTAGGGGGTTTAGTCCAGTTATGTTGATTAAGGTTTCCTTCCTTGCTGCTCAATCGTGACTAACTCTTCATTAAATTAATAACTAGGTTAAGGGTAGGTTTCTGGGAGTAAATCGAGCGAAAACTGAACTAGTTCATTTCACAAGAGAAGGTCAGTACCGACGTACAACTACCTGTGCTTGAACGCCTAGCAGAGATGAAAGGGAAGTGTCTCTACCGAGGACGAAAGATCTATCCATACTGCCAGAAATGAATCGAGGTACAGGAACTGGTCTCTAATGTGAGTCTCGGGATACAAAGCACTAGTTTATATTAAAGAATGGTTGCAGCCATTCTAGCCGAATTAATCGGAATAAAAAGCTTTGGAAAAGATTATAGAGGAAACTATTTAAGGGAAAATAATCAGAATTTGACATTTTCACACCCAAGATGTTGCACCAACAAGATGACCTCTGTGGGCTGCCGGGGCATGTAGTCTCCGGAAACGAAAAAGCGGATGAACTATCCAGGAAACGGTCGGATTTGCATGCTCTAGATGTGGGTAGTATACCGATTATTTCATTACATAGGGCATCTCGAAAAAACTTATAAACGCAGTGTACTGTCGATTATATGCATTGCGGCCAGTCTACAATATGATAAGGTCTACTAGTGTTAATGTACCGAAGCTAGACCGCAAAGATATTCGCATTACCGGGTACTGCATAATAGGAAACCGTGTCTAGGTGTACCATACAATGATTATTGTAGAAGCTCCAGCGACGAAAAAGAAAAAAAATCTATTCATCGCCTACTATGTGACTGTCCTGCACTGGCAGTCACTTCTCTTCAGGACTAGATGAGCTACGAAACAGTGAACGAAACAGAGTGCTTTAGTTAGTGGTCGAAATTGATGTTAAATTTTTTGTTTGTAGATTCCCAGGGCTTTCTTAATAATTGAATACAATGGTATAATGGTGCATTTATGTTGGAACTGTGATAAGCGATAAGAGCAGCAACTTCACCGAAACGTATATTTTCTCAGCTTTTATCGAGTATTCATGTTGAATATTTAGTTCGTGTTATTCTTGTCAGACCTGCATCTTGGGATCAAAAAGACAAGAATCATCACATATTTGTTTTGGACAAATTGTAAAGTTTGTTCGAAATTTTAGGTAAAATTTAGTCACAAGTTTCTATTTACATATTTACATTATGTAAACGCGTTGTTGGCTTTGCGTCATGTAGAGTGTACATACGTGTGGCGCATTGAAGACCGATTTTCAAAATAAGTTTGAATGATACGGAAGCGTTCTTCTGATGTAAATCTATTCACAATAATTCGTCAAACAATACCGAGCATAAATGTCAAAGAACTGTCAAAAATCATAGCACGATTTGAAAGATATCCCTTTTGGAAGCTCTGCCATGAACATCACATAAAAGCTGAAAGGCCAAGCTTTGCTTTAATCGTTGCTATTATCTTTTACCCTATGATATCCGTTGAGTAGGCCCTAGATAAAGGGTGTTTTCGAACTGTCGTTTTCGTGTTATATGTAGCTATTTAGGTAACGTTTCCAAATATTTCAGTCGTTTTCTTACAGCAAAGTGTGAAACAAATATTTACATCGTTAAAATTATTCAACTGCTCAGATGGCGTAGACCGTGGAGTCTTCTCACATCCCACATATTTTGCAACTAGCTACCACATTAAGCCTCCTTGGTGGCGGATATCAGAGACGAGTTGGAGCAAATTGTTTTGCACCAATGGACAAAAGCACTGTATCGGAAGTAACCACCAAAGTCGTACGAAAGATGCAACCCACTCTTTATTAAGTTTGTATGGAAAGAAAACTAATTCTTTGAGAAGTACAAATTAATAAACAATCTAATATCATCAATTTTATGTACTTATTTATTTTATGTTTATTTTTGGAAGTTACTCATTAACACAATACGAGAAATAAATAATGCATTTTTTATAACAGTTTCTCTGCCTTGACACCAAAATGACATTTAAATTTAGTTGCGTTGCCAATTCTGAAGAGACATCGCTTTACATAGAGGAAGGAGTAGTTGATAATTAAAAACGACTGTCAACTTAGCCGATTCCACCCCAGTATTATTGAAGATTTGTCAGTTCGCCGGTGTGCACAGGAGCTTGGACTTCCCCCATCCACAACTTGGAATATTTTGCGAAAGGATCTTGGTCTAATCCCCTGCAAGATTCAATTTGTGCAAGAATTAAAGCAGTTGGGTCATGGCATGCGTCAGACCTTCGCTAAATTGATCCGGAATTTTATGGCGGCAAGCGACTTCAGATACCATTATATCCACCATAATGTACTATATGGTGTGGTTTGTACGCTGGTACGATCACCAGGCCTTATTTCTTTAAAATAGTGGCATCGATATGGATGATATGTGGTTCCAGCAGGATTGGACTACGTGTCGCACCGCGACCAATACGCCGTCGATTTACTGAAAACAAAGTGATTACTTACAAATACAAATATTTGGCGCAGGAGACTGTATGTGGTCCAGGACCCGGCTTCTCGCGATCATTCGTGTTGTGCGTGTTATATTTTTTCCCACAAGTTTAATTATTTTTGCTGAAAAATTTTACATTTCTTAATTTCGAATCAGAGAAAGCATAGTAACTACACATACATATCTACGAGTACTATTAAATGAAGTTGTTGCCTTAAATATTTGACTTTGGGTGCTTCTATTGCTCGGAAACAATAGAAAGAAAAACTTTTCTTCAATCTTACAAATGTCCATCAGTATAAAAATAAAATTTTGTTTACTTTGAACCTTTCGCGCGAAGTCTATACTTTTTTTAAACATATAGATTCGTAGATGGAGGTACTTTTATTCGAAATCATCATTTATCAATTAAACTTATTCGCCTGAAAACTGTAAGGTAAACCCAAAAAAAAAACGAAAAAAATAAGAAAAAGTTCATGGTTTATGTATATACTCGGAGAAGAAATCAATTTCCCTTAATTTAAAAATTCAAATGCACTTCACTTCTTTTATCTTAATGTAAATTAAAAAAATTCCTCTGTTATTAGAAAAAAGGAATTAACTAAAGGGGTGGACGAAAAAAAGAAAGAGAAAGCAAAAAAAACTCCAATTTATTCTAACAAACATTTTCTTTTAATGGACTTTTTTCGATTATTTTTTTATTGGATGAGAAAAAGAAAGAATTTTCCTCCCTTTCAGTGTCTCCTCTTCGGTTTTTTCTTCTTGTTTTTTTTTTGCGTTTCGTTGATGGGTTTTAATGTTCTTATACAGTAACCCTTTCGATTTTTTTATAATTAAAGGGGTTGTGATTTGCCATTGTGCAAGTAAATAAATTAAAAGTATGTACAGGCCTTACAATGACTGTACATACATTTATTTATGTAAAAATACTGATAAAGATCTGAAAGTGAAAATCAACGCCTGGAAATAAAGCTTTTTTTTTATAAGAAAAGCTAAATACTTTGTAGAGTTTACATAATATTGTTCAATTACAAGAGTATTATTGTGAAAATCTCTTAAGGCTAGCAAAGGGATAATGAACGTTTTTAAATTTTAAAAATTAACGAATACTTGTCACATGGAACTTATAGAAATAATGCCCGAGATAATAAATTAAAAGAATAACGATTTAGCTTAAGTATTAGTATAAGAAACTCGTATATGCTTGTATTGAAAAAATATTCCAATTTTCACAAATTTTCAATTAGTCCTTGTAAATTGTAATCAAATTTGAACATCCGAACTTTAAAAAAAAAAACATGCAAATTTAGGGAAACCATCGGATTTTTTTTATTGTTCAAAAATTTTATATTTTTCATTACTTATGATAATAATATCAATAAAATGGGCGCCTGTGGACCTTCTGTACCAACCGATCCTTTCGAGGACCGTTTTGCGTAAATTTCGTGCGTTATCTCGGCGGATATTGGTTTTAGTTGCTCCAAAGTTTCGGTTTTGTTGGCGTAGACACTATTTTAGCGTAGCCCTACAAAAAGAATTTCAACGGCATTAAATTGCATAATCTTGGTGGCCAGATGACATCAGCAGAACGTGAAATAATGCGAGCCGGGAGCATCCTACGTTGCAACCCATGTACGTCATGTTGCACCGTCTCGTTGGAACCACATACATTTGACATCAATATCTTTGATTTCATACTAAAAATACTCGGCTATCATGCACCTTTAGCGGTCACCATTGACAGTTTCCGTCCAATCACCAATATCTTCTAAAAAAGAAAGGTCCAATGACGCCCCCTGACGACAATGCTCACCAAACAGTTAGGTTAAAAATTGTGTCTCGTGGATAGTTGGATGTTGTAAAATCAAGCGATATGTGGTGTGACTATTACTAGACATTAATTTACCTCCACGCAGCAGCTATCGGATTCTGGTTGCTGTCCACCCGGACTCAGATTTCTAAACTTATAAGTGCGAGAGTTGACCAGGATCGGCGGACGAATTTCTCAAATAGGACCCACGGTGGCGTAATAAATTTCCGGAGCGGATATAACACACTATCCGTGATTCTTCAATATATTTAGAATTTAGGCCGATAAGGATTTCCAAGAATTAATTCGGTTCTTGGAAAAGAGATGTAGCGGATAAGCGGATAAGCCCTAAAAGGCCCCACACCTCGCTGAAGGGGGTTACCGAGATCGGTTAACCCGTCACCTTGTCCTAGGGGTTTCCACGGAAACGGAACTGTTCCCGCAAGTTGGGGGTTGTGACGTGAATTGTGAATTAGTTTCGAAGCAACAGCAATCCTCGGATACAGACAAATTTACTGATGACAAACTATGAAAACGAAACAAGGACAATTAACTTCAGATCCGTGAAGTGTAAGGTTCCCTAGTAAACCACGTAGGATAAAAAAAATGTGATATTTATTGCGGCGATAGCTACCGGCAACCGCAGCGTATATTTAAATGCGGATTTGTCGTTCGAGACAGACATAGACAAGAGGTCCTAAGTTAATATTTCAAATTCAAATATTCGCATTAAGGCTAAATAAGGCTATTCTCAAACGAAACAAGGACAACGAATTTCGGATCTGTACGTGGAATTTTTGGTCACTTAATAGACGACGTGACGACGTACAGCCGTACAATTAGCGGAGACAGTAGACTGCGACATATGATAATGATAAAGAATGGACATTGGACACTGCTCCATCAAGGACGGTAAAGACCTTTAAAAAAGGATACTGATAAGGCGACGCGCTGCCACGCGAATCATTTAACATCGTTCTCGAAAGAATAGTGCAAAGCCCACGTGTCAACACCAAAGGCACGCACAATCTTTAAAAAATCCGTCCAATTACTCGCATACGCCGTCGATAATCATCGTCGAAAATCAGAAGAACGCAGTGTGATGTCAATGGCCCTTTCGTGAGTATTGAGACGGAAGCAATGAAAATGGGTTAAATAGATGGAGACTGGAGACAACGAGACAACTATATAGCTAAGGGTCGAGCTGGTGGTTTATTACTTTCTTTGTAGAAGGATCAGTGTTTGTTTCTATCACTGGTCGAGGATTACTCCTGTTAGTTACATACATAGTTCTGAAAAGATGTAAGGTTGCCAATTGATTACTGCTTTTAAAGTTATGCTGGGGATTCCATCGACTCCAGGTTTATCCATCTTCTTTGTTCCATCTTCTACGGCTACGACGGGTATTGGTAAAACCTCCATCGTACTTTCTCCCACCATTTTTACCTCCATTCTCCGCTCTTGAATAAAAGAGCGACCACGTTTGCAAAAAGGATAGTGGTGCTTGGGAAGTGGTGTTGGTTTTTGGCCGCCCTTCAACTTCATCATAACTACTTGATAGGCTTTACCTTATGTCCCCAAAACGGAGGACATTAAGCACTGGAACACCATGGAACTGGTGGATAATATATCCTTTGTGAGTGCTTGTAATGGACAACCTTCTAAAAGCTCTAGAGAGAACCACCGCAAAATATGTGGCATATGCAGATGATCTCCTCGTATTAATAAGAACCTGAACATCATAGGGGAACCTATACAAAACACACTGCGAATCATAAGAAAATGGGCCAAAAATCGTACCGGATGTGCGGAGAGCTATCGGGAAAACCTTGGGCTTGAAACCAAAACAGGTCCGCTGGATATACGAACCCATCATCTTTTATGGTGTAGTTGTATGGATAGACTTGGTAATAAATGTGCAACGTATGACTTGCCTGGGAATAACAGGAACACAGTCTTTAACATCAACCGCGGCGATGGAAGGGATCCTAAACATCCTACCAGTTCACCTAAAAACGAAGAAAATTGTCGGTCTTTCAGCCGCAAGGCTCAGAAACCACGGCCATTTCAACGAAGACACAGCACGTCGAAACAAAATGTGTAACAATTCTTCTGCCACTGCTCTGCAACAGCGAGGTTAAAGCAGAAGATACTGGGGTCTTTAAGGATACTGGGGTCTAATATATGTACGTCAGAAAGAAAGGAATCGGTGACGTATTCCCAAGACATTTGACACTCCCTATCCCCTCTACCGTCTATCCAGAAATGCTTATTTGAGCTCATTCTAAGGGTGATGATTTTTGTTTTGACATAAGCCTGTGTGGCAGTAAGCACACGTCGTTACAGTAGTCGAAATTTCGCCATTTTTCGTCGAGAAAGCAACGCTAAGTACACCACTTAGTCCCAATAAAAAT
The DNA here is from genome assembly GCA_946965025.1 of Blera fallax. Taxonomy (NCBI): domain Eukaryota; kingdom Metazoa; phylum Arthropoda; class Insecta; order Diptera; family Syrphidae; genus Blera; species Blera fallax. The sequence goes on along the minus strand of OX337248.1, from coordinate 20,638,767 downwards.
AATGTTGCGGAGTTGGATCTCGAATTCCTTTTTTTGTACTTCAGAGCTTCAATCGCGGTAGTGGTTTTTACTGGAAATTGAGATGCAAATTCGAGTAGTTGTCACCTCGAGCAGCTTCGGGTGTATATCGCTGACGAATATACGGCTTAAAATTGGAACAAAATGCTCATTCAATCGTTTGATCTGATCCTCATCCAAACAGACAACCATTTAAGGTTTTCATCTATCAGGTATTCACGATTGTGTCCTACTGACGCACCTTCTTGCTGCTTTCTCTGCGTCTGCGACCAACACGTTGATGTAGTCACGCTTATCACGTCATACACTACGCTGAACCTCTCCCATTTGAAGCCTTCGATCCTCCTCCAGGTACCTTCGATAGACCACGTGCTATGCTTTCCCAGCCGTCTTCCGACAATATCTTCCCCTCCAGAGGAGAAAACATTTTCATTGCAATGTTCTTGGATGGTTGGTGAACCCCTCAGACACCATTAGGGATGCAGTAAAGTGGGAGGGTTATGATCACTATAATCCTGATCATAATCTCGCCGAACAGAAGGAAAGAAGAAGAAGTTTTTGGATGGCTAGGAGTAATTGGATACAGATTATTCTCACTACTTACGACAATCTATCCTTAATTGTAGACGCACTGAGAAATTTTGTTAGCCAATCGATGTTATGCCTGGGTTTTCTAGTGATATCGCGAAGTATTCCAACAAATACTCGTATACCGTAGCTACCATATGATAATGATCAATTTGGTTGGAGGTTTTTTGCCTGTTTGTTGAACCCCAGCTGACTTTGTGGCAGATCTTTTGGTCAAACATGATGCAACCTAGGACCAAGCGATTGGTATTGCAGAAATCCGTCGCGAAGAACTGAAGGTTCTTGGCTCGCAAAACAATGTTACTCTCGGAGCGGAGTTCCCTGTCATAATGGCATATCCGGGAATCACATATGTAAGTGACGAACTCGCAAGAAAGGGATTGGCAATTGACCATAATCCCTGCAATCTAAAAGAGTGATATATTAAGGTATTTCTATCCAAAATATGACAAAGAAACAAACTACCACGACAACGCGGCAGAAAGCCGCAGTCAATGTTGGTATGTACACTCACTGGATATAACCTTCTAAAAAAGTGTACAATGAAACTTAAACTCAAGGTCGACAATATATGCAGAGACTGCGGTTTTGTCTCTTAAAAAATAGAACATTAGGAAGTTACGACTAACAGGACATACAATACCTATCCGATGTTCCGTTAAGCAACCTTTCCAGACGTCTGCGGACGTCACGATGTCTAGAGTTCTTCATCGCAAATGAAAAATAACGAAGGAAATCAGTACTTAATTGGATATCACAATATGTCCACAAAGCCCTAAGTGTGATGAGGTCTAGTCATTTCTCCTCCTCATCAAGCCTACCTTTGCATTCAGTTGATCCATCACCAAGGCGATATATCCGTTCCGCGCTCAGCAGATTGTAGAAATTGTCCTTTGATCCTCAGTCGAGAGGTTCATGGGAACGTAACACTATATGATCGACAATATCCTACCACCATGATACCAGGAAATTAGACCACATTCTCCCTAGTTCTTTGTATTTACAAGAAAGATTCAACCCATCTTACAGACAGTTGAAGGAAGTATGCAAAAGGATGCATTGCAATGCAATTTCAGAATTGTGACTTAATTCAATTAAAGGGCAAGGGCTGTAACATTTCTAGTTCAACGATTTATAAAAACAAGATTTTATTGTTGTTCACATTTTTTGTTACGTTTCATTTGATTGTGTTCAAATACAACGAGTATATAAACCTACAACAGACTTGGTAACTTAAAAATAACAAAATTCGTAATTATACGTATGCTACTGCACAACAAGGACCTATTTTTATTGGTCACCCTTCCAATTCATAAAATAATTTTGTATCAAAAGTGGTAATAGTCTTTTGCGAATGAGATGACCTCTGCGTTCCAAGGCACACGAAGGGTAAACGTTACTGCCATCTTACAACTTTTTTTTCGCCAAGGGTCAGTTAAATCATCCAATGGTCAAACAGGGTCAACAAGGTCTTCCTTTTATGTACACATTTGTAAAGCAACAAACAATTAAAATTGTAACAGACAGGATAAGTAAAAAAAAGAAACAAGTTTGTCCACTGACCATACACTCCCTAATCAGGATATTTCTCAGGAGAAACTGAACACTTTCTTAAATCTCGCGATACCAGTCGTTTCCCTTAACGAATGAGTTATGGGTTACGGAACATAAAAAAGCGCAAAGGGTGAGAAAACACACCCTTCGGAATTAAAAAAAAAAACGATATTTCTATAAGCAGTAAACTATCCCAAAGGGATTACGTCTTCAATTTAGCATTATGAGCATTTTCTTGACCCCGGAGTCTTTGAGAAAAGTTCAATTGAGGTTAAAGTTAACTGTGGACACATCAATCACACCGTTTTCTTTTCTTTTTTTGATCTACAAACTGGGCAGTTGCAATAAAATTTTATTAAATTTGTGGCACAAAAAATACGGGTTTTAAAAGAGTTCAGTAGACGTGTTAGTAGACTTGTCTTTGGAAGAGGTCATGGCATGTGGCATTCGACCTTTTGACATGTACTTTAAGTATTCAAAAAAAAGGTCTTATTTTAAAGAAATTTGATTTTCCTTGATCTGTGTGGCATGCATATTATAAACGATCTTGTCATGCACTCTTAAATATAATCTTCCAAACATTTCCAGTTTGGCATCACCGTTGTGAATAAGACTCTTTATAGAAGGCGGAACTCTCTTTTGTTTTTCGGACTTCGCTGAAGTCAACCGTGCTGACTTACCATAAAATTTAAATAAAATTTGAATAAAAGTTTAAGTAAAGGTAAGTTTATTCCTTCATTTCTTCGTACATAATCTGTCGTCGTGCGTTTGGTTTCTTGATGATTTTTAAAACACAGATTTTCACATTTGTCTTAAGTGTTTTCCAGTTAAAGAGATCTTGAACAATTGTGAACTCCGCTTCGCTTGGCACCAAAATCGTTGGGCCATACTTTGCGATTACTCCAGTGGGTCAAGCGATTAGGTGGTACATCAACTCATAAGAAACTCAGTTCTGAAATGGGTGTTAGAAGTTAATGAGCACGAGTTACTTACATACTTCGAACTCCCAACCCGTGAAGAGTCTCTGCCTAAGACAGGGTAGCCTTCTATCCTCTCTAATCCCGTGGTACAGTTTATAAAGTTCGAGGTAAAGCACCGGTTTCCAAAAAGACTGACCTTCTTCAAATATCCACTGAAGTGTCATTTATAAGCGAACTTTGTTGTAGCTAGAACTTGGATCGTGTATCTATTTACTAGAGGAAGATCTTCTGACCTATCAACCGCCAACCAGGGGCCAACACCATTAACGTCATTCGGAATTATATCTTTCGTGATCGAGCATTTGTGGGCGCCGTGGCTCAAGTGCTTAGTGCGTTGGATCGCTGAGCGCGAGCTTCGACGTTTGAATCCCAGAAGGCAACAAAAAAAAACGTTTTTCAGGGTCCCACATCTCGCGAATGTAAGCTGTAGGTCCCTTCCATTTGTGTGAAAAACATAATACGCACAGCACGAATGGTCGCGAGAAGCTAGGCCTTGGACTCCAAACGGTCTATTGCGCCAAGTATTTGTATTTTTTTTTTTTTGATCGAGCATTTGAACGTTTGTACATACGAAATAAGTTATACAGCAAACGTATTCGTATAAACCTACAGGTGGTTTTGAGACATTCGGACGCATGCAATGTGATCCAAGCAGAAAATCACTGCAGGTGAAATCAATATCCGACACGAATATCACCATCTACATCGACAGGCAGGCTACGCTTCAAGGCTTAGTCAGAAATTGCCGCACAATTTTCAGGGAATTATCAAATAATGTTGGGTATCAATTGCATTTGGAATAATTTTTGTGTTTTTAGGTTTAAAAGAATTTTAGGTTATCAAAAAGGGTTTTTCAACTCTTGTAAGATATTGAGCAAAAACTTAGGTGTAAAAGGACTTCTTCGGTTCACATAATTATAAAACTATTGAGATTCTGTATAAGGAATGATTACAACCTTTTTTTCAGCAGTCAACAGTATCTATTGTCTAGCTCATCGATGTACATATTTGAAGACCTTATATTTGTCCTAAGTGGATCAAGTTTCACTACACGCGAGAAGAAGAGGAATCCAAATTGCTCTTTTACGAGAAGACTGGACTTCCCTTTATACAAAGACAAATGCCTTTTGCTACAAGCGGATTTTTTTACGTCAGGCAGACCAACTTCTCCATTTGCCGTCTATTCGTAAATTGTCTGCTTATTTTTGTAAAAATTGTCTCAATTTACATAAAAAACGTTTTAACTTGATTATAAATCAAAATAATTTTCAACGTTATTAATTTTTTTCTTTATTTAAAGTTCTTTCAAACAAAAGTCGACCAGGAATTTCTGATAGAATTCAAAATTTTATTAAATAGAAAAATATCGATACCAATAGAAACTCGCAATACCGATAATCGACTTTAATTCTATTCAACTTTTGACAATTCTATCAACAAAAAAGCTTTGATACCAATAGAAACTCACTATACCGATTCTATTCGACTTTAATTCTATTGCGAATAGACTCCCACGATAAGGCCCTAAAAAACACCAGTGAAATGTTAAAGCGTAACTTAATCGCTTTCAGCAAAAACATATGTTTGACTAAGTCATCTCCCGACTTTCGATTGATTGTGCAACAGAGAAAAAATAGAATCATTATTTAAATATCCGTTATGTAACGTAATGGGTAATAAACTACAATAGTATACCAATTGTTTTTCGCTTTAACAAATTTCATGTTTTTCACTTTTGACCAGGTTTGTTCATAGTGGTACTCCTCTGTGTGGTGGTCCTGGCATGATCCTTGTCAAATATCGGCGAACCAAAACACAAGAAGTGATTGCTCATAGCAAGAGTTTCGGCATCTATACTGCTCTACGGCTCCTAAATATGGGCTGGTGCATTGAAGACGAAGTCTCATAAGACTGAGGCAGTTTACAAAATCAACTCGTGGAGAATATGCACCTCCTGCCGAACAACTTCTTACGACGCGGCTGGAATGGTACCAATAAATCTTTTTGCGAAAGAATCACAATGAAAATACTTTGCCAGGAGGACAGCAGCATCAACGATGACGAGTCAAAATGATGCTAAAGAACCACCAAGTACAAGTATGGAAGAAATGCAGGAGAGATGGTGTCTCACTGATAAAGGCAGCGGACACACAGATTGACCATCACATTCTTGGATCAACGGGAAGTATGTGGTGCTCAATTTATACCTCACACAGATACTTTCTGGCCATTGATGCTTTAGAGCCTACCTCCACAGGTTTGGACACGCAGATAACCCGTGTTGTCCAACACGCACGGAAGTAGTCGAGGATGCCGAGCACGTTCCATTCAACACGATATTATGAAGAGCGAACTGGTGGGTATGGGCAACGTGGCTCAGTGGTTAGTTAGAGAGTAATAAATAAAACAAAGTTCATCAATTAAAAAAAAAAAAAAGGCTTTCGGATATGGTTCTCAACTGTAGGTCCCTTCCATCTGCGCGAAAAGAATATATCACGCACATGAAAACATGAATGGTCGTCAGAAGCTAGATCCTGAACCATATATAGTCTATTACGCTAAATATTCGTATTCATTTTCACATCGGCTGGTGCACAAACTAGGTGAGGGTTTGATCCCCAACAATATCACCAGAAAGCCGATGAGCTCGGAAGATCCCTTGGACGCAGTTAGCGACACGATGGCAACCATCATGAAGGAGCATCGAAAACAGAAGCGACAACGCAGCGCAACAAGCTGCCCACGTGTTCGATAAAATAAAATAAAATGGACCGGGGGCAGAAGGGTTTACTGGGTAAAAAACCCATACTGATACTGATTACGGGCTCAGTTTTGTGCTAAGATTCCCACCTTCTCACGTAAAAGTCGATCGGATGAATACCAATGGTCCAGCCCGTAGCATCTTTGATTTCACCCCTGAGGACAACAGGACAACCTCATCTCTGATGATGTACGCAAGTGGAGGGTTGCCACAAATTCAAAATACAAATAAAAAAAGAAGTAATACCTCACCCAACTTGGTTATATTGACAGCTAGCTAAGCTACCTGGAGAGGGTTGTTGGTTGAATTTCAGATCCACCCGGACTTTAGCGCCATCTAAGTAAGTAAGCTAAAAGCGGTATACTTTGACATTGTGATGGTCTTAAACTTTTAACCGGCAGCGTATGTAGAATTTACCAATCATTTAACAAAAAAAACAATGAGTCTACCAATAATATAATAAAAGGATTTTATTTTACTTTAATATATATATGAATACATTTAACTGTTCTTTTCTTTCCTTTAATTAGTGAATGAATTCAGCATTTCCTTTTAAATATAAATAATAAGTATATTAGCTAATTTACTTTTTTCTTTTATTTCATTTCATTTCATTTCATTAGCGACCATCGAACGGTCTGCTCCAGTGTATAATAGACTTAATAATTTAAATTTAATACATTTAGTTGATATTTCAAAGAAATTTACAAACGCTATTATTTTTGGCTGTTCCATTTGTTTTTTCCATCAGTTTTTTTTTCTTTTTTTCTATTGTTTTTCTTTAGTTAAAAAAAAAGTCCGTATAAAAAAGCTTAACTTAACTTTGTCACATGAAAAATTGTTGTGGAAAAAAGAGACATGCACATTTATATTGTATGTATTTTAATATAAAATCTAGTTAATGTATTTAAGTTTTTCGTAATGCTGCATATGCTGCTGCATAGGGATATTATCAAGCCAACGTTATTAGTACAAATGCAATATGAATTGTATATAAAAAAATATGAATCTGTATTTAATCGAAAGTCGCCTATGGCACTTTAATATATATATATATTAAATTACTATGTTTATGTTTCATTTAGTTTAAGAAATGATAATTCTATAATTTTATTCGACGTTATTCAGTATTCTTTTTGATACGAGTACGATTATTCACCAACCTCCATTTTATTTCGAAGTAAACAATGTAAAAACAAATTATACTTGCACATTCCCCGCTGTACCTTGGATAAAAATATGTGAAAAAATAAAGAAACTTAACTATTGAGCTTGAAATAGAGAGTAAAAACTGAGAGAGAGAGAGATAGATAGAGAAAAAGAGAGAGAGAGGGAGTTAAAGTAATAGCTTATTATCGTTTAAAACATTGTATTGTAGTAGGAAAGTTCGAATAGAGCTGCATCTGTTTATATAGTATTTTGTTGCGGGGGTCATTGTTAACGGGTATGGTTCGTCGCATTATAATTTGTGCGCTCCACAGTATTGAGTCGAATTTGTTGTAAATTTAAACAAACAAAATATATTCTAAGTGGATGTATATGATACAAAACAGTAAATGCATTTTATATTCGATGAGTCAAATGAGTTGATTCACTGCGTTTTGGCGGGGGCGGAGGCGGTCGCTTTTTGATCGGAGTGAGTATGGATGGGGAAGAGATCGGAAACTGTTCGGGGATATTATGATTATCGCTGTTGACATTCTCGTAAAGTGCGTAGTCAGCCCCAGAACCGTAGTGTTCCTGCACCCAGTTGCTAACGTTAGCCGTTTCACGGTAATAGTGCGAATTGCTACCGCCGAATTCTTCGGGGAAATCACGAAAACCGAGCACCTCGTGCGGTGTGGTCGAAGGCTCTAGTTTACACTTTTGGGCTACTTGCCATTTCTTTCGCATCACCCGTTGCAAATCTTTTAAGAAATCCCTAGGCGGGTTTGCTGCAGAATCGACCAGCCGTTTAGGTGATCCGGCAGCATTCGTTGATAGTCGTGTTGCCTCAGCTCTGGGTGGAGGCAGTGGTACCCCAACTTCGCGCATAATTTGACTTGGTCGTGCCGGAGGAAATTGCACCACCTGCGGCGGTTCTACAAAGCAAACTTTGCGCCTAAGCAAAACAGGAGAATCAGCGAATGACACAGTTTTTGGCATGGAGTTCGTACTTTGCTTGGCTTGAGGCTGAGCTCCACTATAGGCTGGTGGCGATTTATATGGAGGCGCCTTAATGGCAGCCTTTACCGATTTCACATATAACCCAGATCCTACTACTGGCGATGGATACATGTTCGCTTCGTTCGCCTTAAGAATTGAATATGCACTCTCTAGTTGATGCTGTTTGTTTGACATGTATTCGGGCTTCAGTTCCTGTGGAGGAGGTGGTGGTGGTAGATTAGCCAGAGACATCTGTGACCCATAGAAATCAGTCATTAGTTCGTTTGGAGGAGGTGGTGGTGGCAGTGAATCAAGCGACAACGTCGAAGATGTTATCCGAGAGTCCACAGTGTCTAGTGGTGGTGGTGGAGGCAGTGATAATGTAGAATCTGCGATATTTTCGGACAATTGATCTGCCAAATTTATGCTAGGAACAAAGTTCATATCATTCACTGATATAGGAGTACTGGGGACGCTAGGAGTTGGTGTCGGAGTGGAATTGTTCGAAGAGTTCATGCTCTCCATGGAACAACGTTTCGAATTGTGCTGCCTTCTTTTTAGAGTTCCACTACCGCTACTCTCTTCGCTCCGCCGTCGTACATGATGACGTGTAAGAGTACCACTATTCTCTGGTGATGTCGAACAATTCGATTCGCAAATAGTTATCTCACCAACTTCCTTCAGCTGACGAGTCATAGTAGTTAGAGGGAGGTTGGGCTTCATCGAAGGCTTCCGCTTTATAGTGCCCGTTGTAAATTCGGAATCAAAACCATTGTTATCATCGGATAGACAACCACTGGAACTAGAGCTTGAAGCTCGCGACAATCGGCCACTAGAGATTGACGAAGGAACACTGATATTGCTACCCGACTGTGAAGGAACTGTCGATGTTATACTTATTATTGATTCACTTCTATTGTTCGAGGAGAAACTGTTCAAGTCGGTTCTGTTTATTTCGTCCATAAGACTTTTGTGGTTCTCCCACAAATGTTTGCCATATTTGGCAATTCTAATAGCAGTGACCCATCTTTCCATTGTCTCTGAATCTTCGGCGCACAACATTTTCAGAGATCTGCACGTCTTGCCCGGAGATGAATCAACAGAGGATTTTAGACCAAATGCATATTCTGTTGGTGATTTGAATTTTTTCTTCCAACCTATGCCTCTGTAAACATTATAGCCGGTAAGTAGTGTCAAACAAATTAGATCGCGTGGCGATTTGGTTTTCTCCTTCGGAAAATAATAAATTCCTGATGTGCGAAGTACGAAATGGTAACGTTTCCATCCTTTCTTTGAGTCATTTTTCATGTATAATGGACCATCTAATTGAATTTGCTGTCCACTTGATTCGAAGAATTCTTCTAAAAGCATTGTTCTTGTCTGATCGTCGTGATCGCTGCCAGGTGCCATTTGCGTACCAGGTAAAAATTTCTCCGGTATATTGAATAAAGCGATCTTGTCGGGTCTTTGCAGGAACAGAACTTTATTTTTTGAATCCGAATTCCAAGTCATTAAGTTATCTACCAGTAGTTCATGATCTTCAAATAAACGTTCTGAAAATAATTTAATAATTATTAGTAATTGGTGTACACAGATTTGAAACACGAGGCGTTGATTAAGAGTCAAGCGGCCGAAGGTGATATTTAAGCCTTTAACTGTTCTAGTTGAACCACTAATATGATTTGTCTACTGGAAAACTCGGGAAACTGTAGTGCGTTCAGTATTATAAGAATAATCTTTTTTTTTTGTCCAAATCGACTTGATAAACCATAGCAATAATTAATCAAATTAACGAACGACAAAATGGTTATGATTGTTACCCTCTGACAATTGATACTTCACTTTCCAACCCTACAAACAGACAGACTACCGGCCGAGTATACACCAACTCAATTCAAAAATCTGGTCAGACCTCAGCATCGTTTGCCCGATCCAGAAGACTGGATACCTCCTTAACTGCGCCAATTAGAGGTATCAACCTACTCAAAAAATATAAAATATGGCAGATAGGATCTGTGTCTGAAACGTTTCAGTAACAATTTGACCGAGTTCTTTCAAAACGGGTTTAGACCACGAGTCCACAATCGACCAAATTTTTAACCTCTGACAGATTATAGTGGAACCCCAAGATGTCTAAATCAATATCCATCATCCTATTATCGATTTAAAAGCCGACAACAGATATAAATATTTGGCGCAACAGACCGTATGTCCAGAACCTACCTTTTCGCGAGCATTAATGTTGCGTATTTAAGTATTTTGTCGCACAAATGAAAGGGACCTTCAGCTAAGAGCCATATCTGAAAGCCTTACGAGATCAAAACAAAGTGTATACTATCAACAAGAAGCGACACGGTTTACGGACTTTGAAGACTATTAAACAACGAGTTACACAAGCTTTACAGCAACATTGACCTATTTAAATAACCACGCATTGGACGCGTAAGATGGCTAAGACATGTAGAGCTAATGAACACCAACGCTCCCGCCCGCAGAATTGGCGACTTTGATAATAAGCAAATTAGTCGCATTGGATACTGTAGCTCAGTGGTTAGTGAGTTGGATTACTGGTCGGGAGGTTACGTACCCTACGGCGACTGAAACCATGGACTTATTAATAACACAATTTAATAACAAGTTGATTTCAAGATATGGAGCTGTCAATTGACCTCCAAGATCATACGATTTGACTCCTCTCGATCATTTCCTGTGGGGCTAGCCAATAACGTCTTAGAAGCCAACACTATTCATGTTATTCGTGATATACGGACCTACATCAAAAGGTCTGGAAATGCAGGTAAAACAAATTGGGTTAGAAAAATGTTAAAACAAAATGCTAAAGCAAAAGCCATGACCAAAACTGGTTGACTTATGCTACGAATTGCTGTTTCACCCACAACATTCTATAGAACATGATAAAAAAGTGTCTTGACGAAAAACTCTATAAGTCAAACAAAGCCGAAACAGAGGTCTAATTCGCAGCCATAAACAAATCACATTATTAGACTATGTAATGAAATAAATGAAAGATATTATAAACTAAAATGTTTTATTTCTTAATACACTTTAGTATAAATTTACTTTCAAAGTTCTAGAACGAGATCATAGTCAAATATATTAGTTTAAAAATGTCAAATATCGAGTTTCTTGCTGCGATAAAATTTTTGAGAGCGATTGACACCAACCCAGCTAAGAGTACGAATGGGTACAATAAATGATCATCAAATGTTCATCGTTTGCAACAATAAAGTTAAAGTTTACGCTCATTAGAAGATATGACCCACTGCACTCCCGCAATTCAATTGCAATAATAGAACAATGGGCAGTGTGATGAAACAGTTTTATTGCTACGAAGAGAAAGGCAGCGACACAAAGGTTGACAATGGCAAAGTGAGAAAAACGATTGGCGACTTAAGATATGGAAAAGGCTGTGAAAAAATTCGATTTAAGACATGAAAAAGACTAAAAACTAGTAAAGTACTAAGCATCAAATGAAAAACAACGAACATTTGGTTTGTATTGCCGAAACCGGCACTTTACATGTGAACCTCACCGAAGCAAAACGTTAATCCAGAATTAATGAGAAACTAAATCGAAGTTATAAAGACAGCAATCGAACTCCTTTTCATACTATAGGCTCCGTTAGCTAGTCGTGATTAGATTTCATAGCTTGGCAGAGTAACGGGTGTTACCAGAGCGGGATCAAAAGTCCTGATGTTATGGATATAAATATTCCGCAAGTCAACTCGTTGGCCAGTCTATTTCACCATCTTCGAATAAGTCGGTTGGATATAATTCGAAAGTCGAAATGAATGTTCTTGATGACTTCTACTTTCAAAACAGAAATTGTCAGCAATATTCCAATAGAACTAATGATGCGGAAACACCCACACGAGTATCTGATAAAACTGACAATTTCGGAAAAACCTTAGACTTATCTTGATTTAGAGTTCAAGATGTCTAAGCCCTCCGCCTCCATCCCGACGGAAGACTGAGATGGCTGGAAATAAATGTCGTGTTGAGGCCCTAATCTATCCCGAACTTGTAGTAAATTAAAAGAATAAAAATAAAGGAAAAAGTAAGAGTTGGAATTAAACTAAAGGTTTAGGAACGAGCAGAAAAAAAAATATTCGAGAGCTACGGAGAATCATCAGCCAAAACAACTCAACACTACCATCAATTAATAGTTATGTGTACAGTGTACTCCCTTATAAGCGGGAACCGGTGGTTCAGGTTGAGGGGTGTCCGTAAAGAGAGAGTACACTGTATTTGGAAGCAGATATGAAACCAACAGCCTCCCATCTGAGATAAAAGGGCGAAAAGTAAAATAGACCCCAACTACGAATTGAAAGCGCTACGCACTGGATTAAATATTCAACAAATTTGGGTGTTTAATTTTCGCAGAAAACAAATGACACCATAAGAAGATCCGTCCTAGAGTCCTTTACGACAATTCAAAGTCATCGATAATAAATAGTCAAGAGGATAAAACGAAGTCTGACTGTACATGTGGAGCTGGACACTCGGACCAGCTCGGTGAACTCCAACACGCGTGTGCCAGACGAGGCATCTCTTGCTGACCTGACCCGCACTTTGTGGATCAGATGTCTAACAAGAGGTCCTCAGAAGGAGGACGTGCAGCGGAGGAATTCCAACGACGGAATCAACGGTGACGTCCACAAACAGACCAGCGGAAGCCTTACTCGAGCTACTCCGACATATTTGGAGCTCAGGTCAGTAAGGAACTTTCACGACTAAGAGTTGGTGGCGGAGGAGCCCTTAATGGGCCAACGGCAGCGCTCGCATCCCCGAAGTGGGTTACTGGCATCGGTGTAACCGGCCCCTCGTCCTAGGGGTTGTGTAAAGGGACCTGGCCCTCCAGCTTGGGGGTTGTGCGTCGGGGCAACTTCCCTACCACGTAAAAAAAGCTCGGTTACGAAAAACCAACAAGCCTCAGAAAGGAATGATCCTACTGTTGACGACCCTGGCAAGCGAAAAAAGGACAATGATTTTCGGATCTGCACGTGGAATGTTCGGACTCTTAACAGACCACGTGCAGCCGATCAATTAGCAGAGGCCCTAGACTGCTATAAAGCAGACATCACAGCCATCCAGGAAGTGCGATGGGATGGGCCGGGCAAAAGGAGGATGAAAAACTGTGACATCTATTACGGTGATTGCTATAGAGAACAAAAACAGCGCTTATTCGGATGCGGATTTGTTATACGCGGCAGACTTAGGCAAGAAGTCTTGAGCTTTCGACACGTGAGCGAACGTCTCACGACAATCCGCATCAAGCCTAAATTCGCAAACATTAGCCTAATATGCGCTCACGCCCCCACAGAAGACAAGGACGACGCTACCAAAGAATATTTTTACGAGCTCCTCGACCAGACCTATGAGCAATGTCCTAGGTACGACGTTAAAATCGTGCTAGGCGATTTTAACGCCAAGATAGGAAAGGAGGACATCTTTGGTAGAACAGTTGGTAAACATAGCCTTCACGACACCACGTCTGGCAACGGACTCAGGCTGATTGATTTTGCTGCGGGGCGAAACGTCACAATAGCAAGCACACGGTTTCCTCATCTCAATATCCACAAGGGGACCTGGCGGTCTCCTGATCATGAAACGGTCAATCAAATTGATCATATTGCGATCGACGCAGGGCATGACTCCAGTATTCTGCATATCCGAACCTTTCGAGCAGCCAACATCGACTCGGACCACTAAATTGTTGCAGCCAAGGTACGAATGCGGATATCCCAAACGCCACAAAGAAGAATAACTGTGAGAAGATTTAACGTCGAAAAGCTGCAATCGCAAGACACCGCCAGAATCTTCGCCGATCGCGTATCACGAAATCTCTCCACGACTCCTATGCCGCCAGCATCAAGTGCCAAAGACCAGTGGCAACGTTGCCAACATGCCATCAGAGATGCCGCAACTGATGTGCTGGGTTTCAGTCGACCACCACCAAGAAACCCCTGGTTTGACGAAGAATGCCGGTAAGCACATGCAGCTAAACAGGACGCGTACAAAGCGGCGCTGCAAAGAAGGATGAGGGCTGCTCGTGAGCTCTACGAGCGTAAGAGACGGGAAGAGCATCGGCTTCTCCAGAAGAAGAAAAAAGAGCACGAGAAGCGCGCGATCGAAGATACCAAAAGGTAAAAAGAACGTGTCACGCCAACAAGACCCGTACGGAAACCTGTAGAGATGAGGAAGGAAACCTGGTAGTAGAATCACAGTCGGTGCTGATAATATGGAAAAACTTTTTCTGCAGACTGTATAACGGCGATGAAGACCAACATACCGCTGTCAGGCAGAATGCGCCATTCAACATAGACGATGATAGCCAAAACTTCCGTCCACCTGACCAAAACGGAGTAAGGATAGCAATATCCAAGCTTAAATCCAACAAAGCTGCTGGTCCTGATGGCCTACTGGCCGAGTTGTTCAAAGCAGCCGGAAATGACTTGGTAGAGAGCATACACCAACTTATTTCCAAGTTTTGGTCAGACGAGTGTATGCCTGATGAATGGAACCTCAGCATCGTTTGCCTGATTCACAAGAAAGGAGACCCCCTCAACTGCGCCAGTTACAGAGGTATCAGTCTCCTTAACATCGCGTACAAGATCTTATCTGCCATATTGTGTGAACGCCTGAAACCCCTCGTCAACAACTTGATTGGCCCCTATCAGCGTGGTTTCAGGCCAGGAAAGTCCACAGTCGATCAAATTTTAACACTCCGGCAGATCCTGGAAAAAACCCAAGAAGTCCAAATCGATACTCACCATCTTTTTATCGATTTTAAGGCCGCATATGACAACATTTATAGAGACGAGCTATACAGAGCCATGTCTAGTTTTGGCATCCCTGCCAAACTCGTTCGTCTGTGCAGGATGACGATGGAGAACGCTCGCTGCTCCATCAAGGTCGGTAATGACCTCACCGAGACCTTCGATGTCAAAAAAGGATTTAGACAAGGTGATGCGCTGTCATGTGACTTCTTCAATATCATTCTTGAAAGAATTGTGCGAAACTCACAAGCCAACACCGGAGGCACAATCTTTCAAAAGTCTGTGCAACTACTAGCTTACGCGGATGACATCGACATAATTGGCAGAACACAGCGGGCTGTCACTGGTGCGTTCGCTAGTATCGAAACAGAAGCCGCCAAAATGGGTTTAGCTGTAAATAAAGGCAAAACAAAGTATATGCTGTCGACAAGAAGGGACACACAACATCGACGAATTGGACAGAACGGCACAGTCGACAGCTATAACTTCGAGGTAGTAAGGGACTTTGTCTACCTTGGCTCTGCTATTAATTCTGACAATAACATCTCGGCGGAAATTAACCGAAGAATTACTCTTGCCAATCGCTGTTTCTTTGGGCTGAGAAGGCAATTGAGTAGTAAGGCCCTATCTCGAACAACTAAGGAGACTTTGTACAAGACCTTGATCATCCCAGTCCTGCTTTATGGCGCTGAAGCATGGACTCTGTCGAAAGCGGATGAAGATATCCTTGGTCGCTTCGAAAGCAAAATTCTTCGGAAGATATACGGTCCCGTTTGCGTTGACGGGCTTTGGAGGAGAAGATTCAACGACGAAATTTACGAGCTGTACAGCGACATCGACCTAGTCAAAAAACTGCGCATCAGTCGCCTAAGATGGCTAGGACATGTAGAGCGAATGGACACCAATGCTCCGGCCCGCAGAGTCTTCGAATCTAACCCGGAGGGCCAACGCAGTAGAGGAAGACCTCGCCTAAGGTGGCGCGCACAAGTAAAAAGGGACCTCAACCAACTTGGAGTGCGCAACTGGAGGCAGTTAGCTAAGGACCGGGCTAACTTGAGAGGCTTGTTGGTTGAGGCCCAGGTTCACCCCGAACTGTAGCGCCACCTAAGTAAGTAAGTAAGGATAAAACGAATGACACACTAGCGACAAGGAAATATTGAAGGATTTGCCGTCTGTTGGTTTCTTTCCGAAGTGCGTATTATTTCGACGCTGCCAACATTAACGCACTAGAAATATTTGCAGATGTGTTGCAAAAAAGAATCGTTTTGCTTAACCGCTAAGAAATATTGAAGAAACATTTCTAAAGTGAATGCTGTGCAGAAACCGTGCGAAATTAAAAAAAAATGTGTCAAAATGAAGTTCTAATCGAATCCGCACAGACAGAAAAATTACTGCTCTTGCTGAGTGTGAGTGAAAACCTAAAAACCTTAACTAGTCGCAGACCAAACCAAAAAGTTTTTTTACGGTCCCACCTCTCGCGAATGTCTGACAAACGTCCGAGAGTAATAACTGTCATGAGAAAACTTCTCAATTTGCTTTTCGGATATGGCTTTAAACTGTAGGTCCCCTCCATTTTGTGTGAATAATATAACACGCACAACACGAATGGTCGCGAGAAGCTAGGCCCTGGACCACATACGGTCTGTTGCGCCAAGTATTTGTATTTGTTTGTTTTTTTTATCAAATATTAACATTATTCTCCAACTTACGGCGAATGTATGCCTTATAAATTGAAACCAGATCAGGAGTAAAATATTTCTAACATCGTTTTAGGAAATCTAATCATTTTGCGGCATTCTTCGCAATTTCAAATATGTATATGGGCATTCCAACAAACACACATACCGAGGATGGAAAGTTTTTTGGTTTCATCGAAACAAGTGTCATTCATGGATAATGGCTGATGGTAATGTTTCGCATTCCATAACGTTTATTTACCAGCACTTATTTAGTGAGATGCAGACTTGAACCCATGCAAAACAACTTATATGTATCGCCCCGAAAGGTAATTTCTTATCTATAAAGAAAGAGTATCGTCAGTTCCAAATGCACATGCATATTTTCGATAAAAGAACTTGATACCAAACGCTGTCAATAAATAGAAATTTGGTTCAATTTTATCGATGAGATGTGACATCAAAACACCAGTGCACCTATTACCACGAGAGTTGTACTATGACTCAAGATATTTCGTTAGCTGACAGTTGGTTAGCGTTTCTATGACCTTGGAAAAAAGGAACTGAAGTGCAATGGTTCGGTAGATAGAGGGAAAGAAAGATTCTTCTTTTTGGTAACGGGCTGGACAAATGCAATTTGCACGTACTGGAAGGAGACCAGAAGAGTAGGATCGGTGAAGTTTACGCCAGTGATGAAGAACACCCCTTCAGAACAGGGGGCACTAAGTTTGGTTGCCATTGATGAGAATCAACACTTCAGTCAACTAAAAAAATGTGAAGATATGAAATACGTAAATAACAACTAAAAACCAACGAGTACAAAAAAAAATTAAAAACTACATTAAACATACTAGACCTCTATAAATGATATTAGTTTTCCATTAGTAGGATATCAACCAATTCATATGTTACAAACACCTCCTGCCATCTGACTCAAATTCTGCGACACGCGTATCTACAAAAGAAAAAAAAAACATTAATATGTTGCATTTGCAAGCAGACTTACCCATTTGAAGATCACTCAAATTCTCAACTAGAGCCCAATGAGCTTGCATTTGGACATGATTCTTGTCTGCCAACAGACGTGTTACATGACCGCAAGTCATACGCTCATCAACCAACAGTGACTTGGAGGCTCCGTCTGCTGTAAAAGCTTTCACAAAAAGTCGTCTGATCGAGGCATGTTCCAGTTTATGTAGCGCCAATTGAATTTTAGCCGCTTTACTTTTATCTCGCAATTGCACCTCTTGATCATTTTCAGCCAAAAGAATTTGCTTGTGATGATTAAGTGCTGAGCTAATGTTGCTCGATGCTGACGACTCACTTGACAGCAACGATACCGTATCGCTAAATGCAGAATCATTATCTGGACTTTCGGTACGTGTCTCACGTCCACTCAAGCCATCCGAACTTGTGTTACTCTCCGACGAGTATGAGATCGATGAATTTGTTGCACCGGAAATTGTTGAATTTGATCGGCTATGTGTGCGACCATGTCGGCCATCGTTGCTGCTGCAAATACTGCCTGACTGTTCCAAGAGACTCAATTCTCCCAATATAGCATCCAGTTCCGACTCGTGCGTTTCCTCTAAGTTTGCCATTGAAAATCGATAAGCACTGCTACGATCGACAACTTTATCCCCTTTTCTTCTTAGTTTGACAACGCCAGCTGGTGATGTTGTCGCTGTTGCTGAATTTGTTTCCCCCTCTTTGCTCTTTAGCGAAGACAATACAGATAGCGGTTCGGGTAGGTCTAGAACCTAAGGAAATAACAAATCAAATCAGTTATTAATTAAACATGCTTATCAATCAATACACAAATAGCATATAATATGTATGTGTAAGCGTTTCTACTTCCTATCGAATCGTTTTACTTTGATTACGATGCTCGTGAGGTCTTTGAACGATAATTGTTTGTGACGATGAGCGCAAGTCGATTTAGCAAACACCCATTGCCCATAGTAGATCGATTGTATGTGCGTAAGTTATTTAATGGGAACTACAGTAAAAATGGAATGAAATAAAAATGCTTGCAAATAAACAATTGATGGTGATTAGAATGAGGACATGTGCCAAAAGCGCTTCAATGGAGTCTTAATGTTATTCAATGAATGGTGGAATGCGAATCATTAGCGTCCGATGAATATAATGCAAACAAATAAATTGACACTTACATACACGGATAAAGAACACCATATAACTTTTCGAATTTATTGGGTTCTGTGTTTGGATTTATAGTCGATATACAGCAGCGATTTGTTGTTGGTTTTGAAGATTATTTTCGTATTCATTTTCTATTAAATATTTGTCGACTGTCTTTTCTTTTTTTTACGGCCAGTCGTTACTTTAACAACATTTTGATATTTCCTGCAATGGTCCGTTAAATTATAATCTGTGTGATTTAAAAACCTTGATCCAAAGAATTTTCATGAGCTCTTCATTACTTGCAATTTAAGAGAGGTAAAAAAAAAAGACATTATACGTCGGTATGTAATTTTGATATATTGAAAACAGTTAACGATACTATATACCTAGTACATAGATCTTGCCGAATGAATTGAAAAAAAACGATTCGCACTTTTTTCATTTGAAACGTAAACGGTAAACCATTTGAAGCCAAACCGTTACGAAACGAACCAGTTTCGAGGAATATCACGTATACTCTATAAATAATCTTACGCAACCTCTACTTATGTACATACATTCGTTCATTATTTAGTACTCTAACGATAAGATATACATGTAATCTGCAAGCTTATGCATCTTTGAACCTAGGTAGGTAGAAGTAACGGTTCCGGCTGGATTGTTGAGAACACCATTATGACCACAACTCATTAGAATCGGTTGTGGATGGAATTTTTTGGTCTTAAGAGGAAAGAAGAGCCATTAGATCCACCTCGGTAGTTCATGAATCTGACCAGAACTACAGCTCTTTTCTTGACATTTCTGCGAGACCGTCGAGCAAGTTTTTGCCTAGTGTGCGCTATCTGGTTCTAACTAGTGCCGGACATCCGCAAAGAATGTGAAATTTAGTTTCCTTCTCGTTTCCCTTCTTGCAGCTGCGGCATTGTGTGAAATGAAATATCAGGCCTGTGTAGATAACAATGGCCTGGCAATATAAACACGAGATCTATTTTAGATCCTTGCAACCTATCTTTATCATACATAAGTCATATTGTCCTGAATAACATTAACTTCCATTTAGATTTGGCTTCTGACAAAAAATCAAGAAAGAAGACCTCCTCATCTGCGCCAGTTACAAAGACATCAGTCTCCTCAACATCACGTATAATTTTGTCTATCATATTATGTGATCGCCTGAAACCTTTCGTCGAAAACCCAATAGGGCCCTAAAGTCCTCAATCAAACATTTGCACTTTGGCAGATCCTGGAGAAAGCCTAAGGTACCCATTATCTATTTATCGATTTCAAAGCCGCCTATAACAGCAATTGTAGACATGACCTATGCAGAGTCATGTCTAATTTCAGCGTCTTTGCCAAAATTGTCCGTCTGCAGGATGGCGATGAAGAACGCTCATTGGTCCATAACAACCTCACCGAGACCACCTATTAATAAACGAGGGCAAAACAAAGTACTTCTTGCTGTCAACAACAGGAGATACACAACATCGCCGAATCGGATAGACCATCACAGTACATAGCTATAACGTCGAGGTTGTAAAGGACCTTGAATAACTCTTGTCAATCACTGTTTCTCGGGCTAGGAAGGCAGTTGAGTAGTAAGGCGCTGTCCTGAACAACTTAAGAGACTATATGTATATGTATAAGACCTTTATCCTCCTACTTCTAGGCGCGGAAACATGGACTTTATCAAATGCGGATGAATATATCCTCGTAAGATATTCGGTCCCGTTTGCATTAACGAGCTTTGAGGGAGAAGATTCAACGACTGACTATACAATCTGTACAGCGACACCGAACTAATCAAAAAACTGCGCATTGGACGTTTGAGATGGTTACGACATGTAAATCGAATGGACACTAAGCAAGAGGATCATCGAATTCCAGCCCTAAAACGTCCAGGAAGACGAAAGTCCTTTTTAAGATAAGCGATGGCGGTTGGCAAGAAACTCGGTTTAGAAAACTAAAAGCAGTTTGCATTAAACAAGATATAATAAACGCATTCATTTGCGATTTCTTCAGCTGTGACCTCATTTGGACGTTCAAGCTCTTTACATCACTCGTTCTTGTACAAACCACTTGTGAATCATTCCCCATAATACTTTTTGAGCATTTCTTCAGTTTCTTTTATGGGTTTTACATCAAATATATAATGCTGAATCAGCACAGTAAATTCACTTTATTTCTTTTTAGCAGAAAATCACAATCTTATTCGTTTTCAAATGCTGTTAAAAATTTCCTATTTGGCTGATC
Organism: Blera fallax; assembly: GCA_946965025.1. Lineage (NCBI taxonomy): Eukaryota > Metazoa > Arthropoda > Insecta > Diptera > Syrphidae > Blera > Blera fallax. The sequence goes on along the minus strand of OX337248.1, from coordinate 20,617,850 downwards.
GATTTGAAAGCTAGCAGAAGTTAAAAATGACTGACTTAGCAAACAGCCCTCGTATTTGATATGTTATTGGCTCCAACATTTTATTAATAGATTTGAATGACCCTCGGTTAGGTTAGATAAGGTGGGTGACTTTCGAAGTAGAAAGGCGAATGTGGTTTTTAAATGTTCAGAAACGATAAAATTTATATATTGACGTCGGGGTACTGATGCAATAACTACGTAGTAGTTTATAGTAAAACTATTATCTTTATGGGGACAATTACTCCACAACCACTTTGAGTTACGCTCAAGTTTAGCGAATACTAAAGTCTAGACTCGATTGTTTTACTACTAAGGTCTATCATATTAAAATGGTATTCGTATTAGACTGGTTATTTATTATTTTGTTTGAAAGACGATCTAGTATTTCTTTCCCTTTGACCTTCCCAATACTTGCACATAACAGCCGAAATTATTCAGTATAGCACGCTAATATCAAGTTAGGTTTGAATGGCGGCTTGTACATATTACAACACAAATACAGACGCTTAGAACAGAAAAAAGTCCATTCTGTTACTATAAGGATCTCCAAATAGAACTTTTCATCAAAACTAGAACGAAATTTACAAATTGTGATCTTCAGACAGGAAAACTTATAAAGAAACTTATAAACTATGTATATCTTCGCGACCTCTTCAATGCTTTGATAAGCCGAAGTAAAAGTATGGAAAGTTGCCAAAGTTTTAGGTATACCCAAATCAGGAAAAAACAGGACGGATGCTATAAGCTTACTTCCCATTATGTCCAAAATCTTTTAGAAACTTTTCTGTGATCGACATCTTGACTTGTTCCAATGCAAAAAAAAACCACAAGACGTCGTGTCGGCTCAAAAAATAAGCACCAGCGATCTTGCTAAAGCAAATAACAAAACGGTATGAGTTTGGTTCAACACGGAGTATGGTGTAAGATAGAGTTGCACATTAATGGCCAGTTTCACAGTGAGAGTTTAAGCTCACGTTTTGGTTTAAACTTCCGTTCAACAACTTTTCGGTTTCACAGAGCTCGTTTGAACTCAGAGTGAAATTCACTTCTTCGTTTAAGTTAAACGACTGCATTCTGCAATTATAACTTTCATTTAACTTGTGTCAAACGAGTTGAACAAACTCCAATGACAAATCAACGTCTTCTGTGGTTGAAAAGTTCGAACTTCTTATTTTTACCACAATATTTTTATTCACGTTTATTTTCATTTCTTTAATTTCCTTAAAAAAAAAATAACAAAAAATGATCGAATTGATTCATCAATACTACAATTTGACATTTCAAAACAATAGTGCCGCCAACTTTTGTTCAAACATATGTAGCTTCCTCAACTGCGTTTAGTAAACTGGAAGTTTAACTTACTCTGTGAAACAGAACGAATTAAACTCAGATGTTCACGATGAAATATGTACTACATAATAGGATCCGGACAAGTGCTATATTACCGTCCGTAGATGACGGCTTTAAGCTTCGAATGCGTCAGCAACCACGTTAGAGCAAAATAAAAGGCTTGGTTCTGTGTCCAAACTATCTGTTTGAGTGCCAAACGCATAAAGCCAAATGAAATTTAAAGGGCAGAAATTCAGTATGTGCCTCAATTCTTGCTCGTCAAAATAGGGAGCCATTTTTGGACTGCGTGGTTACTGGAGATGGAAAGTCAATTGCTTGCAAAAATGTTGTAAGAGAAAAAACAAATGTTTACCGTGGGAAAACTCCTTCATCAACATCAAAAGAAGTTGTGCGTCAAAAGGTTTTGCAGCATTGTTTTTGGGATCACAAGGGTCCGATGTACAATGAACAAAATGAAACGGTGAATTCTGAACATCATCTTGGCTTATCTTTATTTTCGTTGTATGATAACGCAATACCACACTATTATTCCTACTATTATTTCTAATAAGCTCAGAAAAATTTAACTGTTCAAAATTTGCATTTCAGAAAATAACCGTACACCTATTCCCATATCCAGCTTGGATACAGTATAGATTGGATACAGTATAGATGGAGATGGAGTTATCATTTAGGGAATAAACTGGAAAACGGCTTATGAAAATAGCCAAAAATGTAGACTATTAAAGGAAGCGACTATGTATGTAGGTATTTGCGTAAATCCTGTCAAGCTTGATTTCCATGATCTCAGATTGGTTTAATTTGGAGCACTTTTTGCTGCAAACTCCTGTACAAATAGAGATGGAGGAAGTAGATTATATATTGCACCAACGGACTACCACCTATTCCGATCACTATACAACTTTTTGACGGAAAGAAGTATTTATATTTAAATGACAGCGGATCAGTTTTTCACCGCCAAAAGCGAAGGCTTCTTTTCGAACGTATTGAATAAGCTGCCAGAATGTTGGCCGATATTCATAAATATCAAACGGAATTATATTTAAGGCTAATGTTTAAATAAGGCTTAGAGTCAAAAATCTTAAGGTTCTGAAAAGATTCAAGGTGAGACATCGAACTAAAGGCTGAAGAAGTCTTGACTTTGACAATAAAAATGTTAAAAAAATATGGAGGCTCCAATCATCATACCAACCACTCCAACTGAAACTGTCCAGCCACTTGGACGCAACGCTACCTCCTCCTCCAAAAGCTCGAACAATAAGCGAAGGAAGGAGTCTTCGAGCTCTCCTGCTGATAGACTTATGCGCGTAGGTCATGCGTTCAAGTTCATCGAGAGTTCCAAATTCCAGCGGGAGCTGGAAAACAACGAATGCTTCCATTCAGGTGAAGGGTGTGAATTGGAGAATGGAGCCTATATGATGAAGTGCTCCTCGTAGAAAACCTCAGAATACATCTTTCTGAAAGACAAAAAAGTAGAGTAAAATGGAGTTCTCTACCTGGTACCTGGATCAGTATTTGGGTCTGAGTGCTTGTAATCTTGAAGATGATTCACTAAGGTATAACTAACTGTTTCAAGAAAAGCCGTTATATCACCCCAGATATGTTTGGACAAATTGCCAGATCATAAAAATCTACTACATAGTGCAGATATATTTTCAATAATAAAATCCTTTCCTAAGCCAAGGTTTATTCCAAGGAAGTACGACTTACAAATCTGACTACAAAACATAACAACAACATAATAGAACTTTGACGATTATAATCATTGAAGGTTTATTGTAGAACATTCATAAATTTATTAGCTAACATGGTGAAAACATTAAGATATAAAAATATAAGATTTTATGAAAGTGATAAGTGTCAGAGGATAAATAAAAATAGGCATTCATAACAATTTGATGTTCTACAAGGTTGTATCAAAGACCATAATACTTTTATTATGGATTTTTGTTGAATTCGAGATACTTTCACATTTATTTCTTATCTTGCATAGGACATCTGTATTTAGAATGAGCTGAAAACCCTTAATTGCTTTCCCAATAAATCATGGTTCTACGGTTAAATTATCTTTGAGGCGAGAACTAACAGCTCTAATAAAGAAATTTCCATCAAAAGAAAATGTAGAAATTTGTACATGATGATGAAGCAGATAAGATAGCTTTTACGACCAGTTAGATGCGGCACACGGAAGCTATTCTACATATGTTACGAAACTAGTTCTGGACAACACCGTTTATCTACAAGTAGCAAGAAATATGGAAATTGTTTACCTGCATTATCGCTTTATCTTGAAAGTGAAATGAGTTTGCTGGAAGCATATGCGATAAGTGTGGGGCACAAGCTAACTGACCACTATTTGGTGAGATCCTAACTTTGAAGTCAATAACAAAATGATAAGTCTTTGTTCAGTCGACAAGTTTTGATTTTGTCTTCGTCATGAGTAGGTAAAACAAGCACAACCCTGTTGACTAGTTCTTATATTAATTATTTAAACTAAGAACAGTTGATTTGAATTATGATTTAACGAACTTAACCAATGTATGTACATACATATGTATACATAAAATTTCCATTTAAACACAAGACAAGGTAAAAAAGTGCTCGACCTAGCATAGAGATGGCAAGCCTATCAATGCCTTTTTTTGTGATGCTGGTACACGTGTCACAATCACGAACGTTAAGTTTCAACTTAACAATTCGCATCACAGAAAGACACCGAGCCTAATAGTATGTACTTTGGAAATAAGACAACTTATTTAGCTTGTCTAGGTACACGTACATCTTCGTTACATGTTTGTTGCACTTCGTCTACGAATTTTGCAACTTAGTACATACTACAATGGCTATGGCTGCCGTCGTGATGCGATGTTATGATGCTTTCGTTATGCGATGCGTTGCAATCTTTGAGGTTTTGGAAAGACCTAAATTAAAAAAAAACGATAATTACAAAAAAAAAAAAAATAATTACATTGTACTGCCTACTTTCAGCAATAAAAAGAGAGATGTACCAAAGTGCAAAAGCTTCTATTTTGACGGAATAAGAAACAATAGAATGTCAAATAACATTTGCATCACATCAGATCATGATGCACTGTTTAGTTTTGTTTGCGCAGTAGATATGTACATTCACAATGCGTTTGGGAACGGTATAGATTGAATTACCGTAATGTATTGACGTTTGGGAACGTTTTGGAATTCAGCCTATATCACCCGCGTAGCCTATGGTTTTTGCTTCTCTGGGAATTGGTAGCATCAACAATTCATTATTAATACATTTCGTTCTACAAGATCGGACACAACACTGACCCTTGCGGAGCTTAGCCAGTTATCCCTTATTCCATCACCGGTATTGTATAGTCGGTATCGAGACTTTGGTGTTGGCTCTGGTTCTATTTTAGTTCCATCGATAAACCTTACTGTACTATCTGGGTTAACTGACTCTCCAGAGTTAGACCACTTAATGCGAAATGGTGCAAAACATATCTTTTTAAAGGAATTGAGTTGAGTATTTTAAGGTGTCCTATAAAATTACTTATGTCCAAGCTGCAGACTGATTGCAGACTTTTCGATTAAGACCCGAAGCTCCAGCCTTCCACCACAAACGTCAACTGGCCCACAATGCTCTAGTAATAAAATCTAGTAACGCGCTCTGTGACGAAATTTATACGAGAGTTCCAATCAAGCCTTTCAAGCCTAGGCCAATTCTAAGGTATTTAGCATTAGTGTAGTAACGTAATGCAGCGCAGGTCGGTGGCAGGTTCAGATTAATTTTTTTTTTTTTGTCAAAAGGTACCAGAAAGGTCTTACAAAGCTTATTGAAGAGTGCTTTGCATTGCATGACGCTAAAGATGGAATAAAATGGGTTTGTTTTGACATTCAAGTAAAATATAGGTGTGGAACCATTGTTCAGCATTTTGGAATGTTTACAAAACTTCAAAATGAAGAAAACACGAGCGTGGCGAAGTCCAATCAGTTTTTTTTTTCATGGTTTACATTTACTACACTCAACATAAGCAATAGCTGAGTACCGTGCAACCTACTTACCATTTTTTTCTTTTTAGAAAAGTATTGGGTTTTAGCTCATCGTATTTTGGCTTTAAGGTGCTGAAATCAGGTGTTAAGCCACTACCACATATTAAAACGACATTCTCAAAATTCCCATTTTATTTTCTTCAGAAATTGGATTTGTTGGAACGAATCTATACCAAGAATCTTTATTTTGATAAAGATATTAAAAAATTAAATTATTTTAGAAGCGGAAAATACACACTTAGTCACTTAGTTGCGACTCGCGATAATTAAGATTTCACACAAACTTTTGATTCTTCAATGAAATTTAAATTAACACTTCCAATCAAATTTCGTCTGTTTTTTCCACAAATTAACTCTAATTTGAATAACTTAATTCAAACCGTTATATAATTTAATACCTATCGCTGGATTTTACTTATGAAATAGCTCCAAATGGTGCACACAAAGACATCATTGGGAAATAAAGAGTTGTTCTTAATAGGACGTATATGGAGTATATGGAGTCCAACGACCTGGAAACCTGTTGGGGAAAACTATTGATTGCCAGTACATGAATGGAACCAGTAGGACCGCAAACAAATTCGTAGCCAACTTCTTTCTTTAAATTCTAGTAACGACTTCGAATTGCTACGTGGATTTTCTAGTTCTTAGGTCCTATTTACTCTTGTGAGTCTAAGGGTCTCCACGACGCCTACGCGCCATAATTCACTTTCTTGAAATACATACATATATGGCAGTTACACTCGTCCCAGCTGTCGTGACTCCTCTACTTCTGAAACATAAATCTCGATCGATCCTAACTTCTACTATCCTGGGTTAGAGGGTTCCATTCCATCGCCTCCGGTCACGATGATACTTCCAAGATAATGAAAACAATATACTCTACCAAGGCTAATGATTTCAGTTTTGCCTGTGTTAATCTGAAGTCCGACGACATATGCTTCCCTCTCCACGTCAGCTATTATGTGATAGTAGACACACGTCAACAGCGTAGTCGAGATGTTTGAGTTTATATGTAAGAGTCGACCGAATTCCTCCAGCCCACATCATTTATCATCAACAACAACAACGTCGAGTATTCGAATTCTTCTGCAAGCCTTCCTTTATCCAAAACATGACATTTTGATCCTATGTACTACGCTGACTGCTTTCATTAACCTTAGCCGGGAAAAACTGCCTTCTGAAATCGAAGGTCCCCACACCATAGACAAATTTATTGCGGGGATCAAGCCCCAAAATCATCATGTAGAGCTCCACGACTATACTGAGACAGCTTAATGTGGTCATTAGCAAAATCGCCAACCTAATGATCATTAAAACACAACTGGCAAATATACATAGCAACCACTGACTACACACCACCACACTTAAACTTCAAAGATCATTTTTAAACTTTTATCCGACCAGAGAGAATTGGGAAAGAGAGTTCCAAACGTGTAGTTTACAGCCATTTACACTGATGTATGGACATAGCCTTTGAAGCAGGTATCATATCTAATACATTGGGTTTGGATCAATGCCAGACAAAGTTTAATACCTCGGAAGCATTTCTCCGGACAAGAGTCACAATAGTCTCTCGTGAAATTGCGATGAGGGTAATACCATGAGAAGATATCCTCTTTTTCTTTGACAGCCAGATAGCGATAAAAGCAATATCGTCTACAGTAGTGAAATCGAAAATTGTTATTAAGTCGTGTTTAGTGTAAGGAGCACAGCACTATTTAAGACTCTCCTGAGTTCCTGAACATAAAGCCATACCAGAAAATAAAGTATGATGAATTGGCTTGAAAAGGCTCGCTATTGAACTCGGAGCTAATTGATCATTCAGTGACGATCCGGCCTTGCACTTTTAGACACAAAGTGGGGAATAAAAATGATGAAGGCAACCGACAAATGGCGTCGCCTGAGCACTTGTTCTGCAAACAGAACATTATGGCTGATCTTTAACAAAAGGAAATCGAACAGACATACTTATACAAAAAGACAGGAAATCTTGCAACGCACCACAGTACTTAGACAGTACCACCTGAAAATCCATGAGGATGCAGCTCACTTCTTTTGCAATGGCATGTACCTGAAACAAGTTCTCTGGAAGCTAGTTCTTGCAAGATACAAACATGCATATTGTATGTACATCTGTCTTCTAAGGAAGTGTTTTTAGTGGGTTAAAACCCTGCGCTATTACAAGCACACGTATGGAATTTGTGTCTCACGGTCAATGAGATCTCAGGTTCGTACAGTCACCGACCTTGGTTCTGAACCATTTTTTTTTAAAGCGCCCACTTGATGTTTTCGTATAAATAACCTAAGGGTAATAGCATGAGTCGAAAGGAATTGTTCTTATACAAAAAATGCCCCATCAATCTCTTCGTCTCCCATAATGGCTCCCAAATCCAAGATGTTTGTTGAATACCTTACATTGATATGTATGACGGTTCTTACTGGAGAAAGCCAGGTTAATGTGTGAACTCAATTTTGAGCAAAAATAGCCCTACTAACAATCTACGTGTTACTCGCTGCTGTTAAATTAATAAATCCGAGGCCGTTACCTGTTTTCGTTTTATGGAGCCTGTTTTCCTTAATGGCTAATATGCCACAAAATGTTTTTCCTTTCCGATTCAAATCATCGAGTGTGCTTGTAGCATCACCATCCGAATAAAGTCCTTAGGCCCCTATTTTGCTAGCGTTTTCACATCTGAGGTAGGAGGTGTGCGTGTATGTATGTTTTCATCATTCTTGTTATCCATGGTAACTTCTGGACCACACTAATATCTGATTTATAAAGTATTGGTACTTAATTAAGTATCGTCACGAAACCAGTATTATCAAAAGCACCCTCGATGTCTAGGAAAGCACAGATGGCTATTTCCTTGGAACGAATCGCTCCTTGTATCTTTTTGATAAGATGGTAAAGAAATTCTTCCATGGACTTGCTCTCTTCTGTACACGTACTTACTCGGGTGCAGAGGAGTGAACAGATCTAACCGGCCTCTAATGTGAACGTCAATTTGTCTATCCATAGTTTTTGACAAATGATGTTAGACTTACAGGTCTTTATGATTTAGACAGGTCACTAGCCCCATTGCCTGACTTGGGGATAAAAATCACATTAACATGTATGCAAGTAAATAAAGTGATCATGCCCGGCAGGTCAAGGTCTACTACCTTCTGTAGAAGACACGGAAATAGACCGTCTCCGCCGGGGGCTTTGAAAGGTTTGAAAAAGCCTACCGCCCATTTGACATTATCCAATGCTCAGGCGGCTTAAATGCAATTTGTAATTGCTAGTATACTATGTATCAATATTTAACAGATGTGAGCCATGAGGTTTAAAAGACCTGCAATTGTCATGTTCATGAAGCCAGTATCTCATTATTTATTCATAAAAAGTATTTCAAAAAAATTGTATACGGATGAATTTTTCCAATTGTAAGGCGATAAATAGACATGTATGTATCTTGAACATGTGTCGAGGATTATGCAGAATGAATTTAGGAAAGTAGGCAAACGGTGACACGATCGTGAACATAAAGAAAATAAGCCTTTGCTTATTATTTCGTCTTGTATTGCCAATCTCTTGAATTTAATTGTTAATTCTTACTTCAAATTGGAACATCACATCGGCATTACATGCCTAATATGCCTCCTAACTGGCGTGTGGGGCAATGCCATCAAAAATCGTATAAGCTGCTTATAAAACGCTAAATGATGCGAAGTAGAAGGATCAGTGAAGATGAAAAGCACTACGTGACGCTGTTAAACGTTTTCTTAAAAATTATACGAGACGCATTCAAATAAAGTATAACGGAAATGTTTATGTGACGAATTGAGTAATACTCTACTTTTAACAAAGTTCGAGTAGTGAGTGGGGCTCACAATCAAAAAAATGTCGGTTTCATATAGGAAATAAGTATTCCTAGTGAAAATGTTAAATTTTTGCATTACGAAATTTTAAATTTAAATGCAACGATGATAAAGGTTCAATTTGACTTAGTGCTATGATATTTCCTTAGAAAAAACATTAACAATAATGTACGCACATATGTACATACATATGTGTATATGGAGATAAACGATTTTGTGTAGAAAGACTAGTCAGGGGTGCACTACTGTTGGTTAGAGTAGAGATTCACGGATTGTAGTAAGATATTATGCACCAGTGAATTCGATAATATGCAGTCACCCAGAAGTTATTTTTGGAGAGCTCTATGCTTATTTTTTGTGTCGAAAGGTGAAAATCGTTGGTTCAGATCGCTCATTCAGATGACGTTGCTATAGCAGTTTCGGGAAATCACCTTATTACGTTAAAAAAAAAACTCTTACAAAACGCTTTAAAAAAGTTAACTAGATAGGCGGTTTAGTGCGTTCTGAGTGTGAATCCCCAAAAAACTGAACTGGTACTCTCTTCAAGGAAATATAAAAATCCATTCGTCGACCCTCTTTTATCTTAATGGTATAAGCTTAACTTTCTCTGACAAAGCAAAATTTGTGGGTCTTAATTAAGCTGAAAACCTAATATTCAAGAAAGAGTCAAGAAAGCTACAGTCGCACTTTTCTCTTGCAAAAAGCTATCAGAAATAGATGGGGTTTGCAATCTCGCATAACTCACTGGCTCTACATGTCGGTAATAAATGTAGGATGCATCCACCATCTCTCATTTTCTCTGATATATTTAATATTTACTTTTCTTTTCGTCTTCCAAATCATTGACTAAATAAAAATGTGATATGCGCTCGGGAATCCGCATAACCAAGCAGAAATCAAATCTTGGAATCGGTCCCCCCAAAATTCAGTTACCTCTTTAAACTGCGGATGGTCACTCACGGAGATGCCGGAGCAGTTCAATGTTCACCTCTGTTGGATGAAAGGGCATATGGACTTTTCGGGTTATTGTAAGGCTGACGAATTCGCCAAATATGGAACAATTATACTCACTCTTCCTAAAAAAGGTACATTATGTATAAAAATCGCTACTTGTAAACTTAAATGTAAGCTGGATGCTATCAAGAGAACAATTCTGGTACATGTCAAGGTGGGCAACTGGTATATGTCAAGCGACAAAACAGATTTGGCCAAGGCTGAAATTTGGCTCTAATTTGAATTTGATTTCTCTCACAGATTACATATTGGTTATATAATAGGTATCATCACTGGGCACTAATAGGCAAGTATGAAATAAGTACATATATTTGAACGAATTATGTAGAAGCTGCGTCGACGAAAAAAAAATCATCACCTGTATACCTGCCCAGCTCCCAAGTAAGAAAACTTCACGTAAAATAAATTTATAACAATGACCTAGGCGATCTGATAAATACAGATTCTTACTAGAAACCTCTCACGTTTCATCAGAAGCTCAAATTGGTTTAAAGAATAGATAGGGACATTTTTCCATGATCCTATCTTTGCTCTAAGTGTATTCGCGATATCTGTCAGTCACTTCAACTTAACCTAATCTAACAAGTTGAAACATACGGAAAATCCAGGCCTTATTTGTTTTGGTTATATCCCGATGAAACAAATTTCTAGAACAACCAGAAGAAGAAATGATAGAGAGCCTTTACTGTCCCCTGTATTATAAACACAAACTCTCATGCCAGTGTGATGGTCATTTGAGTAGTGAGCAGTGAAAGTCATGTCACATCTCCCTACTTTTTTCCACGAGCCATCTTAAAATGAATGCTGCGGCATACAACGAGGTGCGTAGTGGTTATGGTTAGTTCGTTGAAGCATGAGCTTCGACTTTCGAATCAGAAAACACCAAAAAGTTATTTTACGGTCCTACCTCCCGCGAATCTCGTACAGATGTCCGAAAGTAATAACTGTCATGAGGAAGCTTCTTAGCTAAACAAACAAAAATACTTTTGGACATGGATCTAAACTGTAGGTCAACTCCATTTGTACTTATTTATGTTTTCGGTTCCGTTTTTTTAAAATTTGTCCTCAAATAGCTTCCGCAACCTGTAAATTACACTAATTTGCCTTAAAACGTATGTACATACATATGTATTTACATATATTCCTAAATTCAAACGCCAGTTCCTTTAATTAAAAATTAACCAAACTCATTTCACTTTTTTAGTTAAATTGTTATTTCATCGGAATAAATCTGTTAACAGTGTCATTTGAGCTTTACTTCAAACAAGGAATGCTGTGCATTTTTTCCACAAACTGTTATTTCCTAGAATATTTCTAAATGAGCTATTCATTTACATTTTATTATCATTAAGTATTTATGCAAATAATTATTGCACATATGTATGTATGCACCTTCATATGTATAAAAGTGTGCTTCCATCCACAAAAATTTATGTTTGTTTGGAATAAAAATAACCCAACGAGAGTTATATCTTGTCCAAGAAATGTTTAATAGATACTTATACTTATATAAATAGATACTTATTTATCGTCTCCTCAACCGATAATTTAATTTCCAGTCCTACGCCTGTTTGTGAAAGTTTCTCATATTTTCGATACGAATTTGCATCGGTTGTTAAGTTCTCTGGTCATATAAGAAGTCTTAGATTTGCCCGTTAGCACGCAATATCTGTACGACAATTGCTTCAGAAACTCCAAGCCGATTGCACGTGTCTGTTCGATATTTGTATTTACGAGTAAATGTAAATGCAGATGGAAAATGGGTCAATTTAAGTCTTCTGTTGCTTCCATTTTGTTCATTGAAACTTAATTACTCGTACTTCTAAAGACGTTATTACTAGCAAAATTATACTGAAAATAGATAATTAATCATATGACCGAACTTCAATTAAAGCTTTATTAAAAGCTCTCTTGGCATGTTTAATAGTGCTCTGATAAAAAAAAAATAGAAAAAAAGCGTATTATCTCGTAGCTTCATATAAAGTTCTCCTGAAGCATTCGTTTCATAGTACTGCATTTCGCAATTATTCAGGGATTTCCGGCAAAAATAAATATGCATACGTCCACATACATATACAAATCGGTCTACATTGTCGTTTTCCGCGATCTTTCGATCCAAACCAGTAAAACTGACAGTAAAAATAGTTGCCCAGCAACATATCAAGTTACCATCAAATATTATTTAACTGTTTTCAGTTCCATCAACGACCAGTCAGCAGTAAAATATGTCTCTGCTGATCAGCCGACAAACTCCTGAACATACTAAGGAAGTAATTAACTGCGAGACACATTTTATAAGGATATATTAGCAAATTAGAACCCATGGCTCGTTGATTAGTGTGTTGGAACTACTGAGTGCAATATCTGAAACACAAAAGGAAGTTTTTTTATGTATGACATATCACCAAGAATAACTGTTGATGAGAAAACTTCTCATGCCTTTTGGTTATATACCACTGAGAGTTCCCTTTCATCCGTACGGAAAAAATATCATGCACAACTTGAATGATTTCGAGCAACTGTGCTTAAGGTTCTATTAAGATTATTGTGCTGACCTTAAACTCAAGATGTCCAAATCGAACATTTATTGTAAGATAGTTTGCGTTGACGGCGTTTGGAGGAGACGATTTAACTGAGCTGTGTAGCTCACAGCGACGTCGACCTAGTTCAAAAATTATGCGTGGGACTTTCCAGTAACGTGAAGCAATTGCAGGATAGAGATGGCTTTGAGGGACAAAATACAATTGTGTTCTCGTAATACTCGAAGTCAAGTAGGCTTTCAACTTGGCCGAGTAGAGCCGTGTAGTAGGAACTCTGCACATACCAAACTACATTCTGCGTATAACAACCAACTACTTCGAAAATAGAGCCATCAACTATGACACGGAAAAGGGGTCCAAAACGTACAAGATTACGGGAGCAGTTCCACATGGTTCTGTTCTGGGACCAATTGGTCCTTAATCTACGATATTATACTAAGAAAATAGCTGTAAAAAAGAATACCTAACTCTACCGAATTACGAGTCGAAGCCGTAAATCAAGTACATACATACATATGTACATGGGAGTATTGCTGGAGCACAAATTTATCTTCAATGACTACGTACGCAGAATTGAAGACCTCCCGGACAGTAGCACTTGCACTTTGCACACTTCTAACGATCGTGAGCAAGTCAATACTCTTCTATGTGACCCCACTATAGGCATCAACGACGTACCGTAAGTTGTACATTACAAGGATGCACTCGGGTTATAGAATTGCATCTTTAAGGGTATGCTGCGCCTATAGAAATGTCTCAGTGAATGGTATAAGTATAATTTCAGTCTAAATGTCTATCGACCTAGAAGCGAAAAAGACTGCAGCACTTCAAGAAAACGAGGACGATGACAGAAGAATAACCATGAAAACTATAAAATCAGAATGGCAACGTAGATGAAATTTGACAACCAAAGGGCGATGGACATATAAATTGATTCCTAACATTTATGAATGAACAAAAAGAAATGACAAAAACCACGGTAAGATGAACTAATACTTAACGCATTTTCTATCGGGGTATGGCTGCTACCGGGACTACACGGATAACCCGTTCTGCCAGTATTGTGAATGAAAATATTCTTAAAAGGAGTAATTGACTTAAAAAAAAACTCGATCACATTAATGTTGGAGACGAACGAAAACTGGGGTACTACAAACTTTTCACAGTTATGATGCAGCAACAGCGTATGGATGAACGAGCTGTAAGACCAGGGAACTGAGAAAGTGATGAAATGAAATGTCTCCCCCTGTGAAAAAACGCTTTGACTGGCGGTGCCGCGGGAAACAAATTGGACAGAGCAATAGGAGAATTGTTTTAAGTAGGAGCATGAAATCGGGTATAGCTTGTAGTGTGGGCTACAAAATATACATAAAGGATTTTTAAAAGATCGGAAGCTGTTGCCCGAAATGCGTGTTTTTACACATTTCAAGAACTTCAACTCGTCGCAGAAACCAAATATTTCAACAAGCAAAACTGTAGAATTTGGGGTCTCAAAAATCCCATATAAACACAGTTGTAGAGGAGCCAACACTTTCACGATGAGTGCCTTTAGGTTTGGAGTGGAGGGTCCCTATGTCTTTGAAAATGAAGCTGGCAACATTATGTTGAACAGAAGGCGCTATAAAGGTATGATAACTAGGTTTTTGTGCAAATGAACTCTTTGGACTTGGACTGCTTTTGACTCCAACATGATGGCGCAATGTGCCACACCAGCAGTCAAACAATCGGGTCGTTTTGGAGATGTGTCATGGCCACAGCGCAGGTAAAATTTGACGCTGTTTGACTTTTTTTAATGGAAAACTGCTTAGCGCCGTTGTTATTCCACAAACAATTAAGAATTAATAATATGTAGAGCTTCAAATAATTGACTGCACAGTTGGGTTAACAGAAAAGGCCATTTTCCAGCCCAGCCACGGTAGAGATTTTATTGACTTTTTTCCATAATTATCGCAAGTTGCACTCCTTAAAAAAAAGCAACAATCATTGAGAAATATAAAATGGTCTGGTTTTAATAGCAATTCTTAAAAGAAACCCACATATGAGCGACCATTTATTTCTTTAATTACAGTCACGGGAACGGGCCAATAGTCGCTCCTCTGAGTGAAACATCTAACATAATGCAGATGCCCATATTGATACCCATGCTTCTAATTACAAACCCGAAGAAGTAGTTCGTAAGACTACAAACTATCAGGCCAAACTACGATTTTTACAAAAAGAACATGTTTTAAATTAAAATATGTAGATCATGTTATTAATCTCCAGTGGTAGATAAATTTAAAGAGTTATCGCTCGTATGGCAACCCTGACACAATTTTTACTTCCAAAAAGTGTGTACGATTTTCGAAATCCACTTCCTGTGTGTGTTGTATATCGTTATCCACACAACAGCAACAAGATACGTGCCCGAAAGAACTTAATGACAAGAATTATTCAAAATAGGCACCAACTGCTAGACAAAACTATTCACATGGGTGGTGGTGAGTTCGTTCCGGCTCTTACTGGTAAGCTTCCCGGAACTGCCGGGTTTTTGACACCGAGTGTTAATATAAAAAAAAAAAAATTTTGCACATCACTGGGCACCACACATTTTTTCTATCAAGCCTAACCAAAGTAAAGAGGAATAAAGACCCAATTGTGGTACTAAGTGTTAAATTACAGATCTCTGGTGTAAGTAAAGTTGTTAAACATCGACACCCGAATGCATTTCCTGGCTGCATTACACTCTGTGACTGCACACTTTCTAGAAAATATCAACTGTAATCCTATTTATAGCGCGTGGAAGACATAAAGACGAAAAAAAAGTTGAAAAACGATCAAAAAAGTGGAAAAAGAAACGGAGAACACCGAGAAACGAGGATGCAAAAACATCTGCTGAACCATTTTGATGGTTTTTTTTTCATTTCGCCCCCTCGACACTTTGTTTATTAATAAATGAAGAATTATCAAGAAAAATTTACAATTGTGTGGTATGTGTGGTTACTTACGGATTCGTTGAGGTAATTAGCAATCGAATCATAGTCCGTAAAGCTGCAATCCATAGTAGGTGCTCCTATTCGACAAAAGAAATGCGAATGCGTTTTCTTTTCACTGATTTTTCTTCTTATTCGTAGCTGGTTGCACCAAAAAATCTCTGAGCATCTCTTAAAATTACGGAACCACGAGTAGAAATTTATTAAAACTTATTGCAATTGAAACATTTTGTACGAAATTCGACCCGCAATAGCGCAGACATAAACAAATAGTTTCTATGGGAAAATCCCAATTTTTAGACAAAGTAATTTGTGTTCCACAATTTAATTGTCGCACTGCACAGTTTCGGTTGCAGACACTCAGCCATTTTAAGTGCACGCACATCCACACACAGGTCCCACCAGCACGGACTATGACAGGCACTGAATCGAACAATGACGATGGAACTGAAGTCGTCTATCTTTTACATGATCTTTCTGCTCAATTTTATGTGGGTGGAGATTTCTCACTTGTTTATTCGATTACTATAAGTTTGAAAATATCTTTGCACGGCAGCAGCAAAATACAGGATCAAAGTTAGTAAATGAAAAAAAAAAATTCTACTCAAGGTGTTTTAGCACTGCAATTACCGCCACCGCCCCCAATGGAATACTACACAGAGTAGAAAATTATTAAATTGAACATTGTGCAAGAGAACGAGATAGACTGAGAGAATAAGAAAAAAAAAACATTGATTCAGTGGTGCCAAGTTCGAGAATGGAGACAAAAACGTAATGGCATCAACTCACATTACGTTACACTATGCCTATTGGATAAAGAAAGTAACATATGAGCATTTGAGAAGTGGATCTTGAAATAGCGTATAGGTATTTCTATTTCGAATAATTTTCTGATCGAAAATTGCGCTAAGGAAGGTATTTCAGTTCTGCTCAGAGAAATGAATTACGCAAATTGAAAACAACAAAATTGGTGTTCCAAGAAATTTTGACTCAAATTTATTAAAGATTCGTTCGCATACTCTTATGCAAAGGCTTGTGGACGTACATAATAGTACGCTTAGACACACCAGTAGATGATATTCGCGAACTAAGAGTTTAGATGAGAAAGACTTTTACTGCCTTTGTTTCTTTGCAATTTTCCTCCAGAGATATGTTACCTCATGAAAAAACGGTCGAATGAGTTGGCAACTGAAAAAAAATGGTCAAGTGTGACTTTATACAATTGAGGTTCCGAAAGTGATTGAAACTTGTAAATATATTTTCATACGAAAAGCTGAATTACTCAACCGATTTTGGTGATTTTTTTTTTATTGAAATTGAGAAATAGAGAGAAATTTTTTGTCAGTCGCTTTTATAGGACGCTTTACTGTTGTTGCAAAAATGACTGGCAAAAATACTATCTGGCGGCTTTTCAACACCTTGTTCTATTCAATAGTAAAAAAAAATCAATTCAATAATTAAGAAGTTATATAGAAAACGCGGTCAGATTTTTGAATAGAAACAAAATTATATACAAATCGCTTCTATCTTCTTTCTAATAAAATCATCAATTTGTGAAAGTAAACATATGTATGTACTTCCAATTTTTTTATATTTTTGTTTAGTATAGCCTCGCAAATCATCATAAATATACTTATACTGGTTAAAGATTGAATCCCATCATTTACATTGGTAGAGCAGTTACAAAGTGATTAGTGCAAAATTATGTTCAGCGATGATGCTCATTTTTGGTCTAATTTTTAGCAATATTGTCGTATATGAACTGAGACAGATGAGACTCTTCAGACTCCATTGCATACAAAAAATGCATTGCTTGCTGCGATTTACACGTTGGTGACATTATAGACCATGTTAAATTGGAATCATTCACACTTATTATTGAAATCCTGTGTCCATTTATAGGTCTTAGCACATCAACCTGGTAATGTCCAGCTCTCTCCCAGTTGACGAGATTCCGTTTCGATTGTTCTGCGCTACGTCATACGAGGACCTCCCTGTATTCGCGCCCGTTGTGTTAGCGGATTCCATTGTTCGCGCTTACCTAGGCTGTGTCCAATTCAGTGCCACTTTCGCTTATGTTCCCGACGCCGGTTGACTCATATGAGATACGATTTGGCTAAAGTATGTATTATATGTTTCTTAGACATTGATTTACAAAAGTTTGCAGCATTTTTATAACATTGGCAGTCACATTGCAGATACTGCAACCACATAACAGCACCGATTCAACGTTAGAGAGGAACAGTCGCAACTTGGTATGTACTTAAACTAATTGCACTGCTACTCCATATTTTAGACCACGTATCGTATGTAGCCTTGGCTTCAGATGTGCATTGAATAACGACTAAAATTTGGAACCAATGGCAATCGAGATGATACTTTTAAGGTATCGGAACTTACCTGTTGCACTGCAATGCTGATATGAGTTGTATATAAATTCGAGAGAATATTAGGTTTTTATTTTCGCGGAGTAATTCTCAGTCTTACCAACTTTGCCTTTGCCATAAACCATAACTGGGATGATTAAGGTTTTGTATAGAGTCTCCTCAGTTGTTCGGGATAGGATCTTACTACTCACTTACCTTTTCAGCACAAACAAACAGCAATATGCAAGAGTTATTCTTCGTTTGATTTCTGCTGAGATGTTGTTTTCAGAGTTCATAGCAGAGCAAAGGTAGACGAAGTCCCCTACTAGCTCGAAGTTATAGCTCTCGACTGTGACGTTCTGTCCAATTCGCCGATGTTGTGTGTCCCTTCTGGTTGACAGCATAGACTTAGTTTTGCCATCATTTACCATTTTGGCAGATTTTAAAACCAACCAATAGTTGTGTAGTTTTTAGTTTTCATCAATTCAATTTTCTACTTTGCTAAGAATTTTCTTCCCTTCCGTCACTTCGGAATTCTGTAATAAAGGACTGAAATCTTTGATCAAAACATTTAATGAATACATTACTATTTTTTACTTTTATTTTTATTTATTTTTTTTCAACCGAATAAAATAGTTCACTTATTCCATGCAATAACGGATGGTAATTCTTTATTAAATACTGCAATTTTATTCTTATTCTACGTGCTAAAGTTCAACAATACATAATAATGTCTTTTTCTTGTTCCTCGTGGTAAATAATATAACTAACATGCATCGATAGACTGCTATACAAATGCGTTCATTTCAGGCCTATTGGAATTCTCCTTCTCTTGAGAAACGTTTCTCAACAGCTAAAAAAAGGAATGCACAATTTGATATATTTTATTTCCATTACAATAATAAATTTCTTACTAATAAATGCTTATCCATCTCTTCAAGACTCTGATCAATCCATGCTACATGGGAACCAACTGCTGCTTGCGTTAGCAGAGCTAATTGGCCAACTGCTAGCACCAAAGCTGCTACTCTAGCTTCCAGTAACCGGGCATCAAGGGGTGGATACATCGCTTGTACTGTGTCGTTAAGAAATCCGTACATATGAGTACATACATTTATGTTAATAATATTAAATCCATACTTCTTTTCCATTAAAAATCATAAAATTATATCTCTCTCGCCTGAGTTGTTTCAGAAACATGCTAAAGTGGCCAGAAATTAGCTACGTAACCGATGTCCTCAGAGGACACTCTCTGATAAGCCAAGTGAATGATTCACCTCAGTTCGACTTCATTTCGTTTAACAAGACAATCAAAAAATGCATGAATACCTGGGTTGATTATTGGAGCGGACAGATGTTCTTTCCTTATCTTTTTATGCTTACGAAAAATCAGTTTGTTTTGATCGCGTCGAAGATTTCGTCTGTGTTTGAATTGTGAGTTCATCAATTCTGATTCGAATTGTTCGACTCAGATAACAGTAGGTCGAAATATCAACTCAATTTTGACACGATCTGTTGACTTTGCATACAAACATGGTAATTGAGGACGCTAGCCAACATATTTTCATCACTTCAACATCTTAAAAAAATGTTTGATGTGAACTGGAATCTTTTCCGATTGAAATTAAAATAATATAAAAAGCTATGTATGTATATTCGCTTGTCGAAAAGTGTTTCTAATAGAGATTTTTGTGAAAAGATTGAGATTGACACTCGGTTAAAGTTACCAAAAGTAGTAAACCAACCAACACGGAATTACTTAGAAAATCTGATAGTACATGTGCACGTACACTGAAACGAAAGTGGAAATTCGTTTTCCTGGTAACCAGAAAACAATTTGATCATGGTTTGGCCCGAGCTAAGCTTTATTTAAATCGGAAAACTCGGTGTAGCTGGTGTACTGACAATCGGCCGTGGCAACATACTAGGCTATCAAATACACTGTGCCCTCATTCGATAGTTTCATCATGTGCAAAGATGGAGGAGAAAATAACCACGACCTCTACGAGCTATACCAAGATGTGGATTTAGTCCAAAAGCACGTGAGTCTGGTCAGTTGACTAAAAAGGAAATCGAACGATCACTTTTAAACAGTGTTTGGACATGTTGAAACGCAATACATGTTAGTTTTTGTGACCATACACATGTAACCGTGCATCTATCCCTATACTTTAGAAACGAAAAAATCAGTCGAAACAGTAGATAGAATGAGCTCCAAAAGAGGTAAAAAAGAATTCCATCAGATAACAGAGTTTTCTACGATTTGCGTGGCATGATTTTCATCGTTTGCATGGAAGAGAGAATGACCACTAGGCCGTATCATGCGTATTTAATAAATAAATTTCAGGGAGAATTATTTTCACCACAATGCACAAGTTTATACGTTCGCAATTGTCATGATCATACTGGGCTACAAACTACTTCTTACGTGATTTATTGAATTAAGTAAACTTTTCGTTCAAACGCCCAGTAAGAACTTAATATGTAGATTCCTACGTCGACTGGTAGACTTTAATTCTAGACATTCTATTGACTTTCATACATACCCACATCATCGACACGAGAAGGAATTCGTTTTGCAGCATCGGTTAGTCGGTAACTGAATCGTTTTACACTTGGTCCCATCGCCAGAGTAGCTAATCTCTCTGTCAATCCATGACATGTTCTAAGTATCACCAGACAGTGCGGTATTAAACCAGATGCATCATCCACCCACTGTTGATCGTTGAGTATCTGTTCAAGCGCATTGTTTAGACCAATGTCTCCCAAAGCCATCGCCAATTCATGCTCATTCCTGCTGTTTTTTACTGACCTATTTATTATTGGGTTTTGAATCGGATTCAGACACTAAAAATTTGGAACGAATTCAATGTACAAACCTGTTCTCAAGACGACTCCATCTTTTCCTTTGGTGCTGCTTTCGACAGATCACCACTAAGCCCACAAACGCTCCAACAAATATAACACCCAAGGCGCCAAATGCTGCGGCTACAAGGGAATCTACTCCATATAAATCCATTAAAAGGATAAAAAATATTAAAACATAAAAAAGGGAGGAGGACACGAAAATACAGATAAAAAATGTAAATAAAAACAATTAAACGAGATAAATTTTGACAGATCAAAGCAAGATCACAAAAAATTTGAGAACCAAAAAGCCTTCAATAAAGCTTTCTTCGGTGATGCCAAGTCTTGTATCGAAGTTTAAAGTACATATTATTAAAAGTTAAACTGTGTGATCCAGCGCTGGATATTAGTGGCGATGTAAATAACGCTTTCAATCGTTTTTATTTTCTCATGGATAGCTCAGAAAAATGTTCTTTTGATTTCTACTAAACTACTAGCAAAATTGGTATTTGCTTTTGATTCGATTATTGATGACGATATCGATAAAGTCATCAATTGAAGACGCCTCAATTTCCTCTGTAATCGATTGCAGTTTGGAAAATTACGAAAAACTTGATCTACCAATAAATTGCTTCCACATATGTACATCGTCGCAGTTATCCTTGTTTATTAATATACCCGCTTCCATCATGTATATATTGCCTCCGTAAAAGGTGGTCAGTGTAGTAGTTATTGTCGCCGGGGGCTCAACCAGTACAACATCAAACATAAGAGAAACGAATAAAATTTTAGTTTCTCCAATTACTACACCAAAAAAGGTGTTACTGCCAGGTGGCACAAAGGGCCAGATAGCGTCTTAGTGCTTTATATAAATTCAAAACAATCTACTCAGGGTCACTTCTAAAAAGGGATTCATACCTACACAAGGACTCTTGCCGGTATTTGCTTCATTATTCACTGATTAAGCCCTGGCTATATTTAAGTGTGGAAAAATTGCAACGAAAACTCGCGGTTATTGGGTGATATCCTCCAACAGTCAATAATTTACTAACCCCAATATTAATTCCTCATTGATTAGAAATTTGCTTATGAGAGCTCGTTGGAAGACAAAATTGCTGTGAGTCCCACACCATACTGAGATTTTAGGGAACGAACCCGACCATTTATCGAGCTCAGTTGTAGAGCTTTAACTTTCCCTTTTGATATATGTATGTACCTCGCCTGCCAATCTGCAAGTTCAGACTCTGGAACTTCAATATACCATTTCGCTATTCACGAACATCAAATGAAACCATGCTAATGTCATTGAATAATTTGTACTTGTAAATGTAAAATTCGTCCTGAACATCATTATTGACATTTTTGTGCATAAATTGGATTAAAGAAAACATGTCGAATGTGGCTAAAAGAACCGAACACACATTATTGAACGCAATTATGACTGCTATATACTGCATTTATTACTTTGCTGGACATTGTTCGGCTTGTACAATAAACTCGATCATATAGAAAAGCATTTTAATACATGTTTTTAATTTTTCCTTCCTTCCAAGTGTTTATTACTAGATGATATTACCCTCTTCCATTTCTCATTTTACGCCCCTCTCCGAACTGTCTGCATTCTAAGTTCAAAGTAAAGAACTCTCAATAGAACATCGCCTACCGATTCCGTTGAATTGAAAGCATATGAATGTAAATTGTCTATCGGTAAATTTATTGTATTCAACTTCAAAATAATAAATAAAATCATTCAATAGTTGCAACAGATTAAGCATATAGTTGAGATGAAGATTTCCTTTTTGTTGCTAATATCTGTTCGTTATTCGGTAAGTGTGTGTAATTTAAATTAAAAAAAATCACAATCAGCACATTTCTTATAACTGAAGCTGTGTAAAAATATATTTATACATATACGTATATAACTGAAACGATTTATTTTTTCTTCGATGCGGTTTCTTTTGTGATATTATTTTTCAAATGATCCTTATAGTCCAAGATATTTCCATTCCATTTGGTAACGGTTTCATTTTCACAAACCCAAATTTCTTCAGCAACCTAGGGTTTGAGAGAAAAATACGTTACACTCGAATGATTATGTTTAAAATAATTTCATGAACCTACCTGATTAATGAGACGAAAATCGTGACTAACTAGCACCATTCCTCCATCAAAATCATTAATAGCATCCGCTAAAGCATCGATAGTCTCCATGTCCAAGTGATTGGTAGGTTCGTCAAGCAATAGCAAATGTGGTACTTGCCATGCCAACCATGCAAACACAACCCTGCATCGCTGACCATCAGACAATTGACGGATGGGGCAGACCTGTTGACGTCCGGTCAAGCCGTAACGACCGATAATTTTTCTCATCTCTTCCTTTTCCTTCACCTCGGGGAAGGCTTTCATCATGTATTCCAGAGGGCTAAGATCTAAGTCGAGCAGCTCGTGCAAGTGCTGATGATACCGAGCAATACGTAAATGGGAATTTTTGCGAATCATTCCGGAACTAGGCACTAGGTCACCATATAAAAGCTTTAATAGTGTACTCTTACCAGCACCATTGGGGCCGACCAGAGCCAATCTCGTGTCTAAGTCAATACCGAATTCGAGGTTTTTGTAAATCCACGGGGTAGTGTCATTGTATCGGAAACACACATTCTAGAAGAGAAAGGAACAGTTAAAACGATTATTCACTATTTCGTACAAAGTTGTTAATCAGATAGGATTGGATTAAGGTAGGAAATAGGATGTCCTGCATAGCTAGCCTAAAGTTATAAATTACGGCAAGGCAATAAAAAAAATAATTCCTATTCAAAAGCAGGGGCCACGTATTTTACTGAAATTGCAGACATACGAGGCATTGCTTTACTCCGGATACTCTGAGTTTCTTTACTGATTAGGAAGACAAAGACCAGGTCAAATTGTCATAATTGATCTAATTTCCAGTAGGAAATCTATCTAAAATTAAGCGTTAAAATAATGCAACCAAACAATTCAAAGTTGATTTTCCGTTCCTCGCGATCCACATTGCACTCAATTGATCATAATTAGGACACAATTGCAAGTAATTTCCTCTTATAAATGCAGGACTGTGACTTGTCCTTTTAGAATTCAGGAGTAAATTGGGGTATTGCAGCCGTGCGCAGGGCTACCATAAGACTAGACAGACAAATCCACGATCGCGAAATATACTGCAATTAAAAGCAATACAAAGAAAAAAAAATTACGCATAAGGATTCTTTAAATAGTGGATATTTTGAAACGGATTATGGGAATAGTTCCGTTTGCAGTACCACCCAACGTTCTCGAACGGATTGTGACACTATGACCTACAAAGTACGGATACGCAAGATGTCAAGAACAAGCTGTTTTGGTTGCACCAAATTGCACCATTTCGCTATGAGAAAGCCAAATAGTGGAAAGAAAATCCACATATGCTGGGAAACAAGTAACTAACATTTCTGTGGATGGTAAAGCTAATATACGCAGAAAACGTATGTAGCTGATTGCCTTAAGAAGTGAAGTGATCGTCTTGACGATCAGGCGAATGTCAGGACACCATTTTTCAGCAGCCATGCCTATTAAAAAACTATCTTAAAATTATACAACGTGATGAGCATTGCAGTTAATATGGACAAATATGCTTCAATAATCGGTTGAAATTATTAATCGAACAAGAACAAGAACAGAAAGAAAAGTCCACAAATACAAGATAACATGAAAAGGCATACTGGTGAAATGCAGGGATTGGTAAAAGAGTTTATGTTTGGTGGCTACTAAGGGAGAGTAACAGATTATAAGAGGAAAGGGTAGAAGTACAAACAACATCTACACTACAATGTAAAATGTAGTGTATAAATAAATAATTTACCTGAACCATAATCACCGGTGGTGGTACTGTACCACATGATGGGAAGTAGAAATTTAAAATCTTATCATCGGTTACTTTCTCTGTCAAACCTTGGGCAACCATCTTGGCTAGAGTCTTTTCCTTGGATTGTGCTTGACGGGCCAATTTTGCGGAACCGTGACCGAATCGTGCAATATAATTTTTCATATGGGCGATTTGATCCTGTTCCCAATTATATTGTTTCATTTGATTCTCCAACAATTCCATTCTGGTCCTAACGAATGCCTCATAGTTACCAGTATAGTATTTTAGTCGTTTCTTAGTTAAATGAATGATGTTTGTACAGACTCCGTTTAAGAAATCCTGCGAATGTGATATCAATACCAAAATACGTTTATACTCCTTGAGTTCCTGCTCAAGCCACACACACGCATCTAAATCCAAATGATTTGTTGGCTCATCCAAGAGCAGCAAATGCGGTTTCACGAATAGCGCTCTTGCTAATGCGATTCGCATTCGCCATCCTCCTGAAAAGTCTTTTGCTTGCTTGTTTTGCATATCTTTTGTAAATCCCAAACCGTGGAGGATACGCGCTGCTTTCGCTTCAGCCTGGTCTGCTGACATATCATCTAATCTTTCATAGATGTCGATCAGTTGCTCTTGTGCGTCGTCATCTTCACTTGTAGCCAATTCATCAGCTAATTTTTCCAACTTAATTCGTTCCTCATCCACTTCCATGACGCATTGAAGAGCACTCTTTGTACTCGCTGGAATTTCTCGCGTCAAATGAAATATATCAATGTGGTCGGGAATGGGTACTTCACGATTTCCAAGCACCGCCAAAAGTGATGACTTTCCACAGCCATTTAAACCAATTAAACCGTAACGACGTCCACAATTCAACTCAAGCATAGTGTCTTGCAGTAGCTCTGAACCAAAGAAGGTAATGGAAAAGTTAGCAATCTTCACATCCCTAGACCTTGGGTGCACAGCTAATGAGCCGGTGCATGATCTTGCTTCTGCACTAATTCTTGCCTCTTCTTCAAGTTTTGCGCATAGCTTCTCCTCTTCGGTCATCTCGACAACTCCGTTGGTTTGAGTGCCATTTGCCTTTGGTCCTCCCTTTCCAGATGTAGACGAAGACGAAGCCTGCGCAATTTTTTTGTTGCGTGCATCCTTTTTGCGTTGAGCATCACGTTTCTTAGCATCAGATGGCATTTTTAATGATCACTGTAAGTAAAAAATATTGAATAAGAATGTTGCCACCACATAATTGGTTAGTAAAAGATCTAATATCTTACACTTCTTTTTTGTAAATAAGTGTTTGATACTGAAAAAGGAAATTGTATCACCAAGCTTGTCAATTCATCAAGTAAACAGGAAGAAATAAATGTTCCCTGTCAGTTTAAAGGAACTTTTTAATGTTGATACGCACTGTACGAAATATATGCACGTTTGCAATGGTGTAGCTGTTTCGCATGCAACGAGTATATCGAATTTACACAACCTTTTTATTTTTCAAATTGAAATACCAGTTTTTAAAGTTAATAATTAAATTGGGTGCGGATAATTGCGTTGGACTACTGAGCGGGAGGTTCGAGGTTTAAATCCCAGAAAACTCCAAAAAAATTTTCCACGGTCCCACCTCTCGTGAGTGTTTGAAACGTCAAAGAGTAACTGTCATGAGAAAGCTTTTTCATTAAAAAAAAAGTCTTTCGGATATGGCTCCAAAGTGTAGGTCTTCTATTTGGCCGAAAAAATATAACACGCACAACACGAATTATCGCGAGAAGCTAGGCCATGGAGCAATATGGTGTGTTGAGCCAAATATTTGTATTTGTAATTAAATTTACGATTTTATTCAAGTTGAAAGGATTGAACCAATTAACCTGATACTTAATCCAACAAATTTCCACCCTACTTGTACTTACACAAGAGGTTGTGTCAACTTCGTAAGATTCCTTTCCTCTATATGCAAAACTAAACACAATTAAATTAGAACAGGACAACTCTCGATAAACACGTTATGAAGTTCAAAAATAGACTGAGGGCCCTGCAAACGCAATTTAGTATGCAGAATAAAAGTGAAGACCAAACAGATGGTCGGTCACATCGCTAAATTTTGAAAAAAAAAAAAAAAAAAAAAAAAAATGAATAGAATTTAACCTGAAAAAAAATTCGCACATCTTCAAAAAAGATTTTGTTCTCGGAACAAGCTAATCATTAAGTGAGCAATAAAACCTTGTTGTGCTTTCCACTATCTCTAGTATGTTGACGATTTTTTTTACCGGTGTACATACATACATACATATAAGAGTAGCACCTTTTGTAGGCAGTCATAATAAGTAGGGCACAATACATTTGTCTCTGAGAATGGGTCTAAATAACAACAGATGTTTTCTTGCAAACAATTAAAAAAAAAATTAAGAAAATTTTATTAAATACGATATACATGCTTACATATGTATGCATTCGTAAATACGTAGTTACGAGTACATTGGAGTATCGAAAAATAGCGATTCCAGTGCCTTATCTTGGGAAATATTGATCTTAGGTAAAAAAAACTACATAAAGGACCAAATAGAGACAGCGTCGAATTTCCTACAATGCGGCTAGTTTAGATTTAATTGTGGTATTTTTCATTTTCAACGAAAACGGCATCGTCCTTGAAGAACAGAATCAAATGCGGGCGATGTTCTCCTAAGATACGACAAATAATTTTAGAACATACGCGTAGTAATTGGCAAATGTTTATTTTCTTATTTTTTAATCTTCTCATGGGAGATTCCAGCCTATAATGCTATACCTTACAGACTTTTACAATACATATTCCATTCTTTTTCTCGGAAGACAGGAGTGCGACTACAAATGCAGAGTCATCAACTCTACAATGAGGGATTTAAAATGGACAAAGGAAACAGAGATGGAGTTATCTGTTAATCACTCAATTTCAGCGATTTATACAAACTGCCGGGTAACTATAGTATCTTTCAAGCAGAAATATATCGGTCTGTTTGTGTATGACCTGTGATGCATTAGCACCTGGGGAAAGATTTTCGATGTGATCACCGGCCTCTGAGGAATGACTTTTGTTTTGATCACCAGTGGAGCACTGGTAGCCAATGTGTTAGATAAAATGTAGGTTTTTATTTACAATCTTGCAAAGTACACAATTTTGGTATTTAAATTTTCTATTTTTTTTTTTTTTTTTAAAGAAAAGTTGACAATAATATCCTGCCTAGTTCGAAAAGGGGCTACGAAAATATAAATTTAAAAGTCGTTTAGTATGTAAAGGTCATTCCAATAATTTCGCTAATTTTTTTTCTGAAAGTTGAAGGAAAAATGGACCGTATGTGGCCAATCCAGCCATTTTCTTTTCTTGATCTCTACCTCCGATTTCTTTCTGTCCAGTCCTACTCCACAGCTCATTGTTAACGTAGCTCTTGTCAACGATAGCCTGTAACCTCATCTATGGTCTCTTGCCTCAGACTAATTTGCTGTTGTGTGTTTCGGCACGTGTGTATTATTTTAATTTCTTTGGCGTTAATCCTAAAGCCCGCAGTGCTGTTTGTCAAAAAACAAATATCATCGACATAGTTTATGTGGCTACAATTAACAAACGGTTTCCATTGAATACCATCTCCCTCATTATTGTTAAGTCATTTCGAAGTCGAATGAGGCAATGAATTTTGTCAAGTTTCTGCTTTAGCGATAAAAAAAAGTCTTATTGAGAACTGCCAATAGTTCAAGAAAAGCTAAGTTAATTAAAAAAAACCACACAATTTCACCAAAGAACTTCGAGACTGGCCCCTCTCGAAATGAGGAATTATTTTTTGTACCATGGGTCTCCCCGATTCATAATATTTGTATGCAGGTTAAAGGGAGAGGAAGTCAGGCGCCAATACATCTTAAAGATACATAGTCATGTAAACATGGCGGCGCAAAAATCAAAGTAAGGGTTTGAATCGCCTATTATGGTTCTGAACCAATATTTTAGATTAAACCTATTAAGTGCGTTCGCGTACTTTTTACACTAAAATTCGTAGATTGTCAAATTTCAAGGAGTGGATGTATTCTCTCAGAGAGTGGGGTTGAAATTTTCTCAGAGAGTGGTAAAAAAAAGTAAATGATGATGATTTACAAAAAAGTAAATGATCACGTTGAACAAGAAATTTGCCCACTTTTTAAACGTAGAACTTAAAAAAAATTGTACGCGAAAGAACCCTCCTTCATTTTTTTTCCGGATCTTAACACATAAAACAAAATAAACAAACAAGCCAACAAAGAAATAACGTTAAGCAATTTGACAGATTTCATAAATCTCCTAAAGAAATTTCTTGGGCTAAAATTCGCAGTTTATTCTCTCGCATGCAATCTCTTCCGCAAAAACTATTCAATTTTTCGTATCTACAGGGTGTCCGCCGGGAAGATATACTACTTTGTTTGTTTATAATTTTTGATTAAATGAAAGAGAATGGATCTTATATTGATAAATGTTTTATTTAATGTCGGCAATTATGTATGGAATACAATATCAGGTAAATGTCCGCCTCTGCTAGTCTCACAAATGCGAGCCCTTTTGAGCACATTTTTCATTACATTCTCACACATTTCACGCGGTATTTCATTAATTTCATCAGGAATATTTTGTTTGAGTTGCTCAAGCGTTTCTGGTTTGTTTGCATAAACATTGCTTTTCAGATATCCCCACAAAAAGAAGTCAGGAGCAGTCAAATCAGGCGACCGTGGAGGCCAATCAACATCACCATTTTTTGAAATAACTTGTTGTGGAAAGAGGTCTCGCAGTAATTCCATTGTAATCCTGGCTGTATGCGATGTGGCACCGTCTTGTTGATACCACATGTTAATCAAGCCCAAAGCATGCAGTTGTGGCGTTAAAAAGTTTTCAATCATATCACGATATCGCTCCCCATTCACAGTGACCGTTACGCCGTTTTCATTTTCAAAGAAGTAAGGTCCAATGATTCCTCCTGACCAAATTGCACACCAGACTGTTACTTTTAATGGATGCAAAGGCCCCATGCTTGGGCCTATCACCTACAGACCCTCTTTCTTCGAAATCATTCACTACACGATAAATAGTGCGTTTTGTTGGCACGTTGTTTCCCCCAAAAATTTCACGTAACTTTCTCATCGTCACAGTAATCGATGATTGATTTTGATAAAATGTTTTAACGCTTAAAACACGTTGGTTTATTGAATATTTTTCCATAATAAATTTGCCACGTGTCTACTTCACGACTGCCAAATATGAACTGTCAAGACTAATGTTTACCAAAATGGAGGCAAAACAAAGTAGTATACGTTCCCGGCGGACACCCTGTACTTGAACAGGATTTCGTTGAAATCCGTTGTTTTGGGAGGGTACGCCAACAAACCTATTATGACCGTTGAAGTCTACGTCAGAATAATGTGTTCACGTGGTATGGAACACGCCTGGAACAATGGGTCTTCCAATACGACGACAAAAAAACATACAACAGATGGGCAAAATGTTTTTTTTTGTCATAATTTTACATATTCTGTTTATAGAATGGTCGGCTAGCCTCCAGCCTAAGCGAAAATGTTGAAGGTTGTAATTGGTATTATATTTGGGCCAAGTACAAGGATCCCAAAAAAAAACATGACAAATATTATTAACATGACACTTTCAAGTTTATTTATTTTAGTTTCGGGAACAATTGAAGTTGGTCTCGGATGCCAAATTCAAAGTTAAATAAAGTCTTCTGTAAAATTATACAAGCATATGAATAAATAAAAGCATACAGAATAAATCTTCACAGTACGTTAAAAGCCCACTTTAATCTTAGAGGCTTTCGACTTGTTAGATGACAAGACGCTTAAGTTAAGCTAAAGATTTCATCAGACCCTCGCACGATACTGAATCGAAGAAAAAATTCCAAACTAAAAATTTCATGTAATACAAATATTTGGCTCAACAGATCATATCCAGGGCCTAACTTTCCGCAACCATTTGTGATTTGTTTTATATTTTTGCACACAAATTGAACAGACCCACTGTTTAAAGCCACATCCCATCCCCATACTTTTCATGAAAGATTTTCACCTATTTTCGTGACAAAAAAAAGTTATTAACAAAGACAAAGTACATTCCTGTTGGATTACCAACTGAATCAATAAAACTTATTGCAGAAGACAATACAGTAGTGAACACTTTAATGGAGTGTACCAAAGTTAGCAAATACTAAAAGAATGGTTGAAATCCTCTTCAATAGCCCATAGTTTCAAAGAAGTGTAAAGGAACCAAATGTGAAGAATAAATAGTCATTCTGTTCTGACTGTTCATTCAGTCACATGTCAAAGTTTTTGTTTAGAAGATAATCTGTAGCAGGATATTAAAAAAAAAAAAAGTAAAAAACTAGTAACGCACTTTACCGACATCGAATTTGGCTTCAGAGAAGGTTGTGCAACGAGATAGACTCCTTAAACTCACAATCAAGCTATCGACGAGCGTCACCTCGCGTGAAAACACAAGGATGATAACCAGCCTCATAAAATAGAGGCACCAAAAGAAAACAAACAATAAAAGCTCTCCCAATAGGTATCACTATCTAGGCATTATGTCACATATCAACAATTGTGTACTCAAGATTCATAAAAATTAAAATTTATGCAATTAATTAACAATCGCAAATATGGCTCTCAATCTGCTTACACGAGTTGTCATATATAAAAATAAAGACAGTGAACCCTAAGTGACTCACAAAGAATATCACGTTTTCATAAATACATAATATAAGTCAAGCTAAGATAAGCTGGTTTTCAAAGCAGTACCCAAGTTCTGTATCAATGTACCTATTCAAATTAATTATTCAACGCATAGGCAGACCTGAGTATTAATTATGAAAATAGCTGATCTTCGCCATACTTCTAAACTTAACACACAAGTATGCGCAAAATAGAGATTTAAGCCAAGATACGATGTAAGCTGAGATAGATATTTCAACACATTTTCACACACTAACGCTCCAAGAAGCGCTTGGTGCACCACAACTGTTGAATCATAAAGTGTTGATCACCACAATATTTTAACGTGTAGCTTGAATCCCCTTTCTATTGCGTTTTACCTTTGACTTATATAGGAAAAGTACCAGAGGCAGCGATATAATCACCACCTAAGCAGACGCAGAAAACACTTCAACCGTGCATGCAATACACATGAACATGTGCTCGACAACTGTAGATTTGGTGCAACTTTTTCGTGTCTTCCTCGGCGCACATTACTTCACGAAAATGGATTCATCTTCGATGGAATGCAATTAACTGTTTCCCAGGGAATACTCGTGGCTAATTTTGGACACAATTATAATTTACTACGTTACTATTGATTTTATTCAACTTTTTTTTCTTTTTGTTCTCTTTGTGGAACTTTTTTTTCCTTATTTGGGGAAAGTATGACAAACACTTGGATTTGCAATTAAAATAGCACAAACCTTTTGCTGGCAGCGAATTGATGAAATATGTTAAATAGTGGACTTCCAAAATAGTTTCACGTGTTAGCAAATTTCCTTTTTTCTAGAAATTCGGAAATTTACACCAAAGGCAAATTTTTTCGGTGTTCAGTAGAACTGCGTGTGTCAGAGAAAGAAGGCAATAAATTTTTCCACCTGAAATTGGCAACTGACGTAAGAGTATACGAAGATTATTCGTTAAGTTTCACGTGTTCAGTGGTGCTTAAGTTAATGTTACACTTGATTGTCGATGCAGTGATAGATTATGAGGGGATGGTTCTTAGGTTCTTAGTTTCGGCTTTCTGATAAGGCTTTAAAATGTCCAGAAGTGGAAAATTTTGACCTTGAGGATGATTATAGTTTTGAAAGGTTTAAAGAACTGGACAACGACGTCCTGAAGTGAACAGTTGAAAGACATCCCACTGTCACAGTAAGGGAACGCGCTAGGGAACTGAACGCTCGACATATAAAGAAAGAAAGAAAGGCCATAAAGCTGAGAAAATAAATGCCAAGCAATATTTTCAGAAAGAATAAATAATTATACATTACTTCTGCCACTTCATCACAAAGATGAAAAAGGAGTTCTATACAACAACACTATTGACGTTATTGTCAATGGTTTATGTCAGAAGATATACATACATACATGTGTGGATGGACTTAATCCAATTATGATGCTTATGATGTGATGATAATGGGACAATTCAATTTGAGCTCTTACCACTAGAAAAGGCTCAGACGATCACCGCGTGGATTTATTGCCAAAAAAGACCAAGTCTGGTTAATAGCCTGCACCCTCATTTTTTACCAGATTTCACAAGTTCTGATTTGCATTTGTTTTCACGTCTTCAAAATTGTCTTAACCTTAGAACGTCAAAATGATGACAGTTTCTTGTTTTTGCCAAACAAGTTTTTTGGAGACGGAATTGAAAAGTTACCCAGTAGGTGGTCATAAGTCTTAACTTAACCAAATAAATTTCACTAATGACTATTTGTTTGCAATGTGTACTGTATTTTCAATAACTAACTTTTTAAAAATTGCTTATTACTAGGGCTAGGATTTTCATGCACTTAAAAACGCAAAATATGCACTTAAAATATGCTCTTAAAAATGGGAAATATGCTCTTTAAATATGCATTTAAAATCATGGCGAAGTCACCTATAACGACGTGGTTTATAACGACCAGTCGCTTTTAACGACCAATTTTCCCCCACGTTTTTGCACAAATAATCTTTCTATTTTTGAAAAGTGGGATAAAACGACCGTTGGCTATAGCGACCAGTTAAACTGTACGACTGTAGTTAAACTTCGCATTTTTTTAATGAAAAGCAAAAAAATATGTTATCCAGTTTTTAAAAAATAATGTTAATAAAATAAATAAAAAGGTTAACAAAACATAAAGATCTTCATTTGAAAACTTAAACTTCAAAATAGTCATATGTTTCATTAACATAGATGATAAAATTTTTCGGAAACATGCACAAAATATGCATTTATTATTAAAAATATGCAAGAATATGCAAAATATGCATTTATAGTAAAATATGCAAAAATATGCACTAACGATTGGATGCCAATTTAAAGGAAAATTCATGAATCGGAAAGATAACTTGTTCTATTGCTTCTAATGTGTCTCAAAAAAAATATGCAAATGCATCGAAATCCTACCCTTACTTATTATTTATGTAACAACTTCATACTTTTGGCCACCTGCACAGACCACAAAAATATGCGGTGATTTTGAACTGTTCTACTGCCGGAACCTTCTCATATCACAATACACAAATACGTAGATTAGTATTAATTTCTTGAGGGCGACAAAGAAAACTTATAGCATTTTGTTTTTAATTAATTACTTCAATTTTTCGCCCTGTGGTTCATTGGTTACGTACACACATATGTATGTATGTACGTACTGGCTTAAGGCTCAACTATAATAGTCGAAGGCAATCGGAAGCTAATGTCAAAATTCTACGCTAAGTTTCCTTCAGTGGGGTAAATAGTTTCCTAAATAGTGGGGTAATTATGCACAGCTGCAAAACGCATTATACTTACACAATTAAATGATTTTTGAACAAACATTTTTTACATAATTGTGCATGATGAAAGCATAGTCTAAGGTTTCTTTATAAATAAAATGAAATTTTTCATTATTAGACCAATATTTGCCGCGGGCACTGTTGAAACCATTACTGACAGTTTAACAAATCAAACAGATTTCTTTTCTGTGACATCCCCTTTATTTTTCGTGTTTGCCGGACTGTGAGTTTACAATTCGCGCGTTGTGAGATCATTTTTCGTGTAAATCTCGATATATGTATAAATTTGTTTAACGTTAGGAAAAAAAATATAAAAAGATTTAAAATGGATCCATTTGAGCCGCAGTTAGTTTTGAAGAAGGAAGTGCGGTTTTCTGAAAACTTCGCCGAATCAAATTCAACTTCCGAAGAGAATTTTGGTAAATACTATAATTCTACACATTCTTTTTATTTTCTTTAAGTAAAATACCCATTTTGAAGGTGATGTCTTCGGTGGTATTATCAAATCAGGGCAATGGGGATGGCTAACAAAAAGCTCACGACTTTGCATCACATCCTTGCGAACCGGCCAATTGATATCGAAATTTGAATTCGACGAGAGCAACGGGTATGTTATACGTCCTTGCGTAGCCAACATCAATATTGTTTCAAAACTCTTCTTATTTTCAGGTTTGGCGTGTGTATTATAACCTGTGTCTCGGAAATCCACTTGCCTAATTTGACGGATACCATCATCGCTATTGGTATTCAGTATGCTGACTGCCCTGGAGGTCTAGTCGTCATATATTCTATCGAAGACTCAACGGTGATCCGATGCATAGAATTAAAGCATAAAATTACATGCAGTAAATTCATAAGTCACGAGGCATCACAGCACACTGTGTTGCACAATATGAATGGTTGTTTGGCCATTGGAACCGATGGGGGAAGTGTGTTTCTTATAGATCTCAACCTTAGAGGCGATGAAATGAATGCTTCAATATTCGAATCGGGTGTTTCTATTGTACCCTGCCACATCGTCGATTACAGCATGAGCTTGTTACATCTGCATCGTCATTTTCAACATTGCCAACAGGAAGGTGTCCACTTTGGAATCCAATTAGAAGGTATTTGTTGTATGAATATAAATTAATAATGGGTGAGACTATTCGCTTATTCCTGTGGGTGAAGGGTTCTATTTTACGTATAGTAAGTCGTAATAAGGCGGGTTCATAGCAGATTTTACTGAGCCGACAAGCCAGCTTACATATGTCATCGAAGAAGTGCTCACTTAGCAGGCTCTCGACTTGTGTTTCTTTCTGAGACAGAAAATTTCTATTCTTTTTGGTTCCGTACAAACTTCAGTTCTCTAGATCAAGCTGCCTAGCATCTCCGATCGCTTAGTTTTTAAAACGAAGGTTCGTTCTTCGTAGATGTCTTAAGCTTTTGTTGTTGGTTTCGAAAATCCTCTTGACTGGAGCGGTGATCGAATAAATTTAGTTGCCAGAACTGGAACCATCGTGTCCGGGATCGCCGATAATGGAAGGATACCCTGTCTCAAGCAGAGATTCTTCATGAGTCGGGAGTCCGTTAAGTAATTTTTTCCAAGTTTTCAAAAGACGGAAGTAAATTTATCGTGTTATCATGTAGATTTAAGGGTGGCAATGGTGTAGTGGTAGCTTATTCGTTTGTTCACAGTTCAATCCCTGATGTCAATAAAAAGAAGAGATATTTTGAAATACATTTAGTAGAGAACACAGGAAACTTGTGATTACTGTCAATTAAGATATCATTTTAATGAAGTAAAAAGATCGTTGGAAATCGAAAACAGCTGCCTCTGTTAAAAAAGGAAAAAACACTAAGTGTGTGGCTCTTTGTGGTATTAAAACACAAATCTTTTTTAAGGGTTTTATTTTCCCGATCAGGTTCATTGTAATGTCGAGCATCAACCCCTTTTTTGGTGTAGTAGGTAAAGAAACTAATATTTTATTCGTTTCTCGGTTGTGCCTGGTAGCTGTGATTGATATTCCTCGGACGCAATCGAATTCCGACCTGCCAGGTCGCAAGCAAACACACTATCTACTACTAGCAGAGCATTTGACGTTCGATTTCAAGATATTGATACGACATTATACATAAGTTCCTTCATTGGTGCGAAAAATAAAACACGCACAACATGAATAATTTTAGTAATTATAGTTTTTTTTCATTAGAAATGTGATTTAATCGCAGAATCCTAACTTTAGTTACTTACAGCACGTGATGGGATTCAGTATTCGCTGCTCCTTCCTTATGTTGTGCTATTGTTTGTTTAATCCACCAATCATGGGGACTACTTAGACGCTATGTCGCAGTGGATGGGTTTGAAGTCCGACGATTCTTGGGTAGTTCCTCGTCGAATATGTTCGAGGAGATTAAATTCGATTCTGAGTAAAGAGGTTTCGTGCCACGAGGTGCTTCCTGAGTGGCCAAGGTACGTCTACCAAAGCCAAATACAACTCGTTTAATTGGTGTCACAGAATATCAGGATAATTGTATTTTCAAAGAAGAGGATCTATGATGCCACCATCCCAAAAGCCAGTCACTCTTTGATGATGTACTGGCTTCTCTATGATTACGTGTAAATCCCACGGCCTTGCTCGTTGACACGAAAATGAGCTTCGCCCGATGGTGATTTTGTTTCAACTCTTGAGTGAGTTCTTATGTAATATTCTCATCAGAGAAGTGCGGTTGATGTCCAGTTGTTGAGTAAAGGTTCTTGTGTTTTCACGCACACTTTGAATAGCAACATGAATTCTTTTGTATGTGCGGTAGCGAATAGCTTTTGTTATCAATAAGCGTGTCCATTTAACGTACTTTCTTTATGAATTCCCTTACAGCAGCCGTCGAAGGGGCTTCATTTCGACCAATTGTTTTTTTTCAAATTTGCACAGTTTCTATAACACTCACTTTGGAAACAATTTTTCAATAACTCCCAGGTTGAAAAATTATGGTCTTAGATATCTGCCAATATTTCAAGCGTGTTAGTGTTACCAATGTCGAAATAACACGCATTTAAAAACAAAAAAAAAACAAGAAACCTTTATTATCCTTCTATTTCAGATTTAGCCATGGTACAATAGCTTTTTTATATTTCTTCTTTTTTTTTACAGTACTTGAAAATGCAAAATTCATTCAGTCGTTGCTACCCATCGATCTTATATTGAGCTTGGCAGTTGGTTTAGCGGATGGTCGCCTGGTATTATACGACCTCACAGATATGCAGGTCTTTTACGTTGCAGCCCCACAAGAAAAATCCTCTCCGCTAGTAAAAATGAGTTTCATGGAACCACCGGATGATCCGCGTTGTTGTTTGTATATCTGGGCATTTCACGAAAACTATCAAAATTCCATGGCCGTGATGCATTCATTAATGTACGAGAAGCGAGTAGTTGCAGACGATGGATTATGTTTCTTTGAAGTATGTACATATGTATATACCAACCAATAGATACTTAAGTAACACACTTTTTTTTTAAAGAATTTCCAAGCATCATGTGTTCGGCTGCTGCTTCCATTGAGCTCTCCTAAGAGTATTCCAGTTACTTGCCAATCTATAACAAAGGCACCCTCGCATGGAAATGAGGAAACAATATCGCTTTGTGCCTTAGTGTGGAAGCAATATCAAGAAAATCAAACTGAGGTTCTTTTGTTCGATATAAATCAGTGGTATAAGGAGGAAATGCCATATGTAGGTGATTGGCGAGAAGATCCCAGTTATCTAGCTTCGTTTGTATTCAAAGGTTTAAGCTCCATCGAGATGTACTTCAATGCAAATACCATTTCCCTTTTTAATTCTATTCAAAGACCAGAAGAGCACTTTTATCCAGTATCCCTGAGTTTTGGTAAGAATCTTCATCTTGCTGAGGAACTGTTAAGTAATTTTTTTTATTTTGCAGATTCCATTGCACTAGGAGAACATAGTTGCGTTCATTTAAACTGGCCAGGCGCACAAAATCGAGTCATAAATGTCCTACGGTCTAAGGGTTCGTTAGCGTTATTAGATCCAAATCCGATTTTCAGAGAAATCTTGAACACACGACTGTTGCCTCAGTTTTGTGGGATGAATTACAAATCCACATTTTCACTGGTAAGTGTGTTAATATTGCACTCAGCTTTTCTTTTTCTTAGTAAAAAATAAAATTATTCCTGCCTACATCAGGACTTAATGCGCATTTTCAAAATACGTTTACGTTTTCACAGAAAGCGAAGAGGGATATCTTACTTTCAGTTGCTACTGAACAGAACTGTATTGGGCTGCTAAAAGAATGTGCTAAAAATTGGTCAGACGGAAGTCATCAAGGAAAATCTCTAAGCGAAGGTTTATCTATGTCCACTCTTACCGACTGGTTGTGGGCGAGAGCCTCAAGTATAAAAGAACGGTGCAACACCTTGGGTCAAGTACTATTTAATCATTCAGGCTGCACGCTAGACCAGCGAGAACAAAAGGAGCTTGGCTACATCTCTAAACAACTTAAAACCTTAGCCGATCTTTTGAATGAAATCGTTTCCAGGTTCGGTGAAAGTATTCCCTCAGATGGTAAATTTAAATATACATACATTCCACATCTATTTGAGCTCATCAAATTTTCATTTCAGTTCTAGACACACTGGGGTCACAAGGCAAATCAATACGAATGGCATCCGATTACCAGGAAATTCTTCTATGGTTACTTAATATTGGATTGCTTCCTGAAGCCTCTCGTTCAACAAGACATCGCGAAGTTGAATTAAACCTTGTACCATATCCATATGAGTCATTGCGAAGATTCTACGAGAATCGAAGAGTTGAATTTACCCGTCCGTATGAGAAATTTTCCTCCCGCAAAACGAGAAGTTGTTATCTCCTTTTCATCGATTCATTCATAGAGCATGAATTTAAAGGCAACAGTTTAAGAGACAGTTGGGAGGAAAGTGGTGGAGATGGATTATATCCCCCAACATCTATTCAAGCAATGCTGCGAATTATGCTCATACCAGAGGTTACATTTGAGAATAAGTGTGCGTTGTTTTTGTACTTTTTTTTGGACTTAAATATGGCAATCGAAGATAAGCGATACGAACCAATCGTTCAGAACTTTATAAAATTTCCAAGTGTTTTTAAACTCTCAGCTTCGCTAATTAAGCAGATACAGGCATTTTGGAATCTTGATCATTGCCGGTTTCAAGTAAGTATATTTTCTTTATCCCTATAATGTTACACTCGTATGTATTAATTTTTGTAACGAGTTTGTAATATAAGAAAATAATGAAGACGTTTAAAAGGCGAACCCTCTAGTGCAACAATGACATTAGGCAAAAAAACGGCCAGGAACAAAGTAATCCAACGAATTAAGGACTTTGGTGAATTATGATCGCGGAAACTGTTCGCCACCTATTCCTGAGTCGTCGCGGCTTTATGCTCTGGCGCAAAATCCTGCTGAAACACGTATGGTCCTTCACTCATACTTTCTATCTATGGCTTAATAACAGTTTCTAGCACCTCGATGTATCGAGCAACATTTACTCGGAAGACGTTTTGGAAAAATGGGTTTGGGTTTGGCTCTGCACATAGCCATAATTCTTTTCATTGAGGTTCTGGTCGTGGTCGAAATTTTTCTCATTGAATAAGAAACGAAAGAAGGCCTGGCTCTTTGGGATGCTTCAGCTTGTTGAGCAGCCGCGTTCCTAGGAGAACACTTACCTTTTCGTTTCATTTGACAAAAACTAATCTCTTTTCATGGCATGAGGTTTACATCAGAGATTTTCCACACCACGAAATAGTCGCTGAAAGAGTTCCTTGCAATTGACCTCATCGACGTTTCAGCGCCCTGACCAATACGATGTTGCACTTGTTGAACAAGTTCCGAACTTTTCTTCTTGTCCGTACGTGTTGAATGCTTTTTACATTTCAAAACGTCGCAAAACATTGCCTCAGATGTTTCCAACTCGACGCTAAACTTGTAAACGAACGCGATATTTCGAGATTACTGTGGTTTGCAAATATGGCAACAATCACGACGTGTCTTGTCATTTCTTGTGTTACTTATTTATCTGACAATGTACCCTGAAAACACAGGAAACGACGGAATAAAGATGCGTCCTGTATTATAAGCAAATGTCTCGCCATTGGCCATACAAGATTGACATGTATTCATAAAGCATTTACTACCCCATCTGATATCGTCTTCTTCTTGCCTCTTCCTTCAAAAATTAGCAGGCAAATTAATGGAAAACAACTGCCAGAAGATATCTCAAAAGTTCTCTTTTAGATCGACGGGATCTGTCTTTCCTTTTTTTTTCTGTTCCGACAATAACCTTAAAAAAAACTCGATCCGAAGAATTCGTATGCACTCGTATGATTTCTAAGAATTTCACAATTTGTTTACTCTTTACTCCGTTTTTACACAAAATTATATGATTTACTTTATTCTTTTCCAGGCAGCGGTCGATGAGTTCATATCACCATTCAACAAAGACCAAGTTTGTCCGCAATGGCAATTGGAACTGTTTCTTGAATCTCTTTTAGCACAGAACGAACCTAATCTTGCTCTAAGAGTGTTGGAAGCAAAGCCGTCCCCAACATCATCTGTCCTCCAACTAAATACGTATTTAGCAAACGATTTAATATCTGAAGCATTTCATTTTGCACGTTCAAAACAAGATGAAGATTTATTAAAGCTGTTCTTTACACGTTGTTTGTGTACGGGAAAATTCGGTGTAATCCGTGACTTAGCCCTTACCGAAACCGAGGGTAATTTAGTACAATCACTATTGAAGGACAGTAAGTCCAGAAATGCTGAGAATCTTCACTTTGTTTATTTACTGCAAAAATACAAATATATAGAAGCTGTTTCCTATTTGGATGAGTTATCGAAAGGAAGAGTCATTCAGCGAACAGTAGACGTCGATACTCCAACATTGGTTTTGTCCGCATATAATACAACAATGACACCAGTCACTAAGGGTCTATCGGATGTATACTTTAAGATAAAAAATAAAATTAAGAGTAAAGAAGTTGAACGTAGCTCACCATATCCGCTAAGTTGTCAACTCATTAAACAGAATGCGAATGATCTTCTTGGTGGTATATATCACAGTTCTGCGTTAAGTGCTCATTTTGCTAGTCATTATTGGGAAAAACATCATTCGGAGGGGAACACTTTACAGCAATCTACTAATGCACCATTCCTGAGAAGACCTCAAGTTCCTTCATCTTATTCGGACTATGGTCAGAAGGAGAGCATTTCATATCCCGACCCATATAATGCTGCTCAGAAACGTCGTCTAGATAATAGTTCAATTGAAGAAGAGAGAAATAGTAAGATTAGGGAGAATCCTAAGAAACGTCGTAAAATATATGATCTGTCTGATTTGGATACAATTTATAAACCATTGAGTAGAGAGCAACCACCAGCAGATAATTTGCTTACACACTTTAAAAGTGTACCGACCCACAGTCAGGACATGACCAGTTTTACCAGGCAGTTCCAGACAACACCACCGAAAGATATACCATTTTTCCTAGAAACTCCTTATGTTAAGAACACAGTTGTAGATAATTCGGAGAATGTAGAAAGTGCCAGTTTTGCTGAGAAACCAGGTACTTCATTACAGGGTATTCTTAAAGACACAGGTCGTATAAAGGCAGCATCTGTTGATTCGGAGAAAAAGGAGAGAAAAGATGTAGAGGAGGAAAAGAGCATTCGGTTTATCTTACCAGCAGTCGAAGATGAATCAGATGAGCAGGATGCTCTGATGGAAGACGAAAACTTTGAAGAGCAATCACGAGAAGAATTGTCGCAATCATTAAATAGACTTGCTGGACCGGCGAAAAGAAAATCTTTGAGATCATACTCGAGTTATGCGCCATCTGTCCGATTAGTTGAGTCAAAGAAAGGCGAAAATCGGTACTCTGTGGAACGGCCACCTTTGACAGTTAGTACTGTTGCCAGATACACGTCAGATTATGTTAAAAGTAGTGAAGTTGAAAAAGGAAAAGCTGTAATTGAAACGGAAGATCAGCAATATCCGATTGGCAAAGATTCTGAAGCTCAGCCTTTATCGGCCTCATCAAAGAAAGTCGAAATTCCTACATTAAATGTAAGTGAGTCAAGGTCGAGTGTAGAACATGCCAGTGATGACGAGGAACCGACATCGAGCAGCGTAGTTATGTCAAGCGAATCCAGAACTATAGAAACGAAACAGGAGCCTATTTCTGTCGCAACAGAATCCTATAATACAAAACTAATTTCAAGCAGTACAACTGAGTTAAGGGCAGACGATTCTAAAAAGTCATCACCACCAAAGACGACTTTAAGTCCGAGTAGAGTAGTTAATTCAAGGCCGTCTTTGAGGGGAGAAATAACTATGGAAACTGAACACCAATCCTCATCTGCTACTCCAGTCAGTGTAAGTGAGCCAAAATGGTTCCTAGAAAAAGTTAGAACTGATGATTATGTGAAACAATCTGCGTTTACTGGTACAGATACGACAGATAATGTGAGAATTATTCCAGTTATTCTCCTTGACGAGAACTACTGTCCACAAAATCAGTCTGAAAGTGCGGTAGATTTAAAAGGAATACGAGACACAGAACTCAAACCACCGAAGAGAGCTCTTTCTGAAAGTTCTGACGAACCCTCAAATGAATCAACGTACTATCTAAAACGCAGAGCTAAACTGCTAAAGGGTAGAGGGTCTATCCACAGTTCTTTAGGCGATATTACAGATCATAAAACTTCAGTGGCATCAGAATCGGAAATGCCAACAAAATCATATCAACAGCCCACAGAAAATATTGTCAAAGCCGATACAATTATCGACTTCCAACCCCACATCTCGTCATCGAAAGTTTGTGCAACCGAATCAAAGTTCGATGTGGATAGTACGGAATCGTTAAAAGTTCGCGAATCTGATTCAAAATTTCCCTCAGAGAAAATCACTTCAAAAGCGACTTTTTCAGAACGCTCAACT
The DNA here is from genome assembly GCA_946965025.1 of Blera fallax. Lineage (NCBI taxonomy): Eukaryota > Metazoa > Arthropoda > Insecta > Diptera > Syrphidae > Blera > Blera fallax. The sequence goes on along the minus strand of OX337248.1, from coordinate 20,574,487 downwards.
GTAGTGGGTGGCCTGTCCTATATGCCTACTTTTGAAACAACTGAGCACGTAACTGATACAGTTAGTGTAACAATTCAACCAAGAAATCAAATGTTTGACACTACTGTCGATATGACTCTGTACGATACAATGGGTTTCGAACAGAGCCAACAGAAACTATCGAACGAGAACTCTAATAGTCTAGATATATCCAACGATAATAGAGACCTAGAAGAGGAATCAGTTGACTCAGAATTAAATGCTTTGAATGAAAATAGCGAAGTTGATGATGACAGCGACTCGGTAATTTTACTTTCCTCTCGTAGCAATTCACGAACATTTTATGGAGATGGCTCAGAAAATTCTGATAGTAGAACACAGGAATTGACATCAAGACAAATTGTGATCGATGACGACAGCGATGGAATAGATATTTTAGAGAGAGACTGTGACAGCTCAAAAGATCGCAGTAACTCGTTTTCCAATGAATTTTCTGAAGGTATGTACGAGTAGTATAGTTCTTAAGGAGGAGTTATTTATAAACAGCATACATGTATAACAGTTTCAGTTACGAGAACAAGTACAGGTTGCTCAATACCAAGTAATACTGATACCGTCCTAAGTAGTGCTGCTGAAAATGAGGCAGAAACAACAGGTTTTAGCAGAGCAGTACAAGAGGTGGAAGAAGGCGAAGATTACGAAGATATTTCGAACGCAGGAAGCTATACGTTTGTGTCCAAGAAATGTGAAACAAATGAGGAGAAAACGTTTGAAAAAGGTATGAATAAATTTAACGTTTTTCTTATTTATTCATTAATCATGTAATCGAGCGTTCGCGTTCCTAATGAGAATTCTGTGCGTCAGGTAGTTGTTTAAGCGACTCGGACAAGAGATGGACATCAAATCGAAGAAGTGTTCTGTTTCTGATTTCAGCCATCTTATTGATGTGGGTTTACATCACGGCGTTCTGCCAAAAAGGAAATTTTTAACAGCGTTTCAAGGCGAATATATTTGTCACTTTTTTTTTTACTAAAATGGGACAAATGAAAAAAGTTGATGTGTTTGATGATTTGATGTGATATTAGTTTTTGCGCGGATAAATTGTTAAAGAATCTGAAAGAAAGCCTGAAAAGTGATACAGGGACTAGTAGCATAAATGATTGTGATGATACCGTCACGTATGCGATGCATATATGTAGTAATTCAGCATTTAGCTCCAGACGGATCTTACGGCTGGGAAGACATTGTCCGCTTTGATGTAAGACATTGATGTATTGGTGGTAGACGACCTCCTAGTACAATTTTAACCTGGTACTAAGCGTGATTCCGACTGTATCTTCATAAATTCCATTTAGTACCACTTTGAAATTCACTGGATTCGGTATCGAAATGACTGACATCTCACTGGATTCCGACTTCTTCTTCTGCATAAACTACCTCCATTTATTTCTGTCTGTTACTAGTTCTCGGCCGAGTTCTTATTTTCTCCAGTTTCCTTTATGATTTTTTAACCGCGGTGTTCTATGTTGCTCTAGGTCTTTCGTTCCGTTCCTGTTTTTTTCTTCTCTTGCTTCTGCGTGCGACGTGAGGACATTGGACTACTAAGTGGGAGATTCGAAGTTCGATTCGCGAATGTCTGACAAAAATTCGAGAGTATTTACTGTCATGGGAAAGTTTGTCAATTATTCTTTGGATTTGTGCGAAAAACATATAATGGTCGAGAGAAACTAATCGCATTCTTTTTTCTTGATCCCGAACTTTCTTCTATCTGCACCAAGTGATCAAACTATTTAAGCACCTTGGGATTTCTTAGTCCATTCAATTCTTAGCACTTCATACACTACAATTTATAGCCTACATTTGTTCTTCTTTACTTTCTGTTAGAATAGAATTTTCTCCTCTGCGTAGAAATATTGCAAGGTACATGCATAGACTTGAAGACATATACATACCCTGAGATTTTTCGATACGTTTAACGTGTTGCTCGAAAGATGTTCCATCCACATTAACTAGTTCTATCTAGCCCGAAAAGTCTCCAAACTTTCAGATTTTCACATTTTTCTCCATCTTTTTTTCCCAGTCTGCAAAGGACTTTGTCATCGACGGAATCGTATGCATGCAGAGAAATCAGTTGTAAGTTTTTATCTTTTGCTTATGGTGTCTGTTCTCTTTGAAAGTTTTTTATCTTCCTTTTGATGTAACGTTCCTGAACAGTTTGATTTTTTGTATGCTGTACCATTCGCTCAGATTTTGCGCCCACATTATCCGTTGTCTACCAATAGCTTTCCCGTTCTCCAATTATTCCCTGTAAAAGCTGGTATTTTTCATTTCTCATGATGATCCATCACGGACCAGTAGCGGATCCATAGGCGGACCAGTACGGATGCAGTAAAGTGGGAGGGTTATGATCCCTATAATCCTGATCATAACCTCACCGAACAAAAGGAAGAAGATCCAACACGAAAATATTGAATCCTTTCTTCACAAATGTCTTCGATCATCTATAGGGCATAGATACTGTCACATGATATAGTTAGGTATCGATTTTGACATACTGTGTTTTTCCAGGATCTGCTGGAGTGTATAAGTTTTGGTGATTTTGCATTTTCCTGACCTTAAACCTCGATAACAGAAATCGATAAGGCTGTTGACGAAAGGTTTCAGGCGTTAAGATATGCGGTTTTGAGTAGGTTAATACCTCTGTAATTGGGTAAGTTGATGGGGTCTCCTTTTTTTTCCTTCGGAGAAGCCTCTTGCCTTTGCCCTTTTCCATATGTCTTTTGATTTGCTACATGTGCCTGCCGATATTTGTCGTCAAACCAGGGGTTTCTTGGTGGAGGACATTGCATGCAATTGCAGCTTGATGGGCGATGGTTGTAACGATATGTTGCTATTCCTGCTTCTCGGTATTCTTTGTTGCTGTAGAGTGATGGACATCCGCATTCGTATTTTGGCTACAACAAGGTAGTAGTGTTTACCTTGTTTGTATGTATGCTGGCCCCTCGGAAGGTTCGCGCATCCAGAATATTGGTGGCATGTCTTTCATCAATTGCAATGTGTTCAGTTTGGGTGATGTTTTGTTATTCAGAGGACGGCATGTACCTTTCTCAATATTGAGATGGGGAAAGCTAAAAGTATGGTCCGTTATTATGTTGCTTTAACCGATAGAATCTTTGATTTTCAGACTAAGTCGCTCTACAATTTACTTACACTCCGTTAATTCATGGAGATGAAAAACTCTTTAAAACATCTGTTAATCTTACATACAAGTCATATTCCCTAAGATTGAGAATATCTTGTCGATGGACAATTATTTCCGCGATTGCCTGGTCTTTAGAAAAGGAGTTTCAGCTTTCTTGAACGCGTTGAACCTAGAGGTACGGGTTCGATATCCTCTTTGCTGAAGCATTATTATCTATTCATTCAATCTATCCGAGCCAATGTATTCGTCGGACCTTAACCTTCTGAGCACTACATCCACATAAAGTTTGCTGTCTTATCTTTTCCTCCATTCCTCATACTGCCAGCAATTGGCATCATAAAACATAATCGATGTCTCTCTCATAGCAGTGTTTCGTCGTAAAGCAGGTAACCCAACGGCACAAGCCCCAATGTTAGTACATACCAAAATCTGTGTTACAGGTGGTCACGGGATAGTAGGTAGTGTGTCTGCTTGTGACATGGCCGGTGTCAGTTCAAGCGCCGCCAGGGAAACAGCAATCGCCGCCACCAAGCACATCAGAGAAACGTATAGAGTCCGAGTCTTTCTGGGATTTGTTTCTGTTATTATCTTGTGATACTATTTTTGCTCAAAACATGTTGTTGTTGTTGTTGTTGTTGTTGTTGTAGCAACTATGTTAATTCGTGTTGGTCCAAACGTTGGGATGTGGTGTTTAAATTGCTCTCAGAATTGTCCAGGCCTAGAAATGTGGCTGCTTCGACGGGGTGTGTCCATAGGGATAGCGTAGTTAGTGATGTCGGGTGAGATGGGCAGTTGAAAAGATGAGCTGTGTCATGTGGTGATGTGCCACAGTCAGGGCATTGATCGGTGATGCTGTCGCGAATACGGTGTATGTAGCTGTTCAAGAAGGAGCTCCAACCAGATCTTAGTTGAGATAAAGTTGTTCTTGTATGCCTGGGGAGGTTTTCTTCGCTTTGATGGATAGGAGGCGGGCGGCCACCCAGAACGATGTTGTGTTGGCGGCAGTCTAGAGCGGTTCTGACTGATTCTTCATGGATCGTGTTTAGGGCCGCTTTATAGTCCTCAGGATCTAGGGGTGTGTGAGTGATATGCCGATTTACCTCTACGCTGTACATTCTGAAATCAGATCGTATATGCCTGGGAGGAGTGTTGAGGGCGAGCAGGTCACGGTTTTGGTGATGGGGTTGGTGGCAAGCCCGTAAGAATTGCTTGGTGAGAAGCTCATTGTGCTCTTTTACTTTTAGCATGAGGGTTTCTTGATGAAGGTGGTCCTCGTGTGATATGCGATGGCAGCCAGTGATGATACGTAAGGCAGCGTTCTGACAGGTTTGGAGCTTCTGCCATTGTGTGCGGCAAAGACGGGGAGTCCAGATGGGAGCCGCATAGTTAAGAACCGATCTGCCAATCGCTTGGTATGTGATGCGGAGAGTTTCTTTATCTTTACCCCATGTGCTGCCCGCCAAGGATTTCAGAACATTTTTTCTGGACATGACACATTTGTTTATGTTCAAAACATGCTTAAATATAATGAATTTAAACTTTTTAATGAATTGCCAAGTAGCCTAAAGTCTGAAACGAACTTATTTACATTTAAGAAAATGTTAGTTCAATATGTGAAAACAAAATTTGTATGAGGAAATAATTTTAATTTATAACTATTTATTCATGTTATTTAACTAGCATATAACTTGTTTTTTAACTGGCATAATGTTATTTATTTTTGATCTAAACTGTTTTCAATTTCTTTTTTTTTTTTGACAGAGGAAGTTAATCGGGATAAATCACCCGTCGTTGTAGAAGAAGAAATAAACTTGAAATCATCTGGAAAAACGAGTACTATTCTGGAAACTGAAGTTAAAGAATTTGCTAGCGAAAGTAGTTCTCGTGGAGAAGATAAAGAAAAGGTAGAAAACGAACCGAAGAGAGCGAAACTGATCGATGAAAAAAGTTATTTTGAAGGGATATGCAATGTCGTTGTAGAACCATATGTATCTGCAACCGCAACAAATGAAAATATTGAGAAAGAGAATAAAAGCGAAGATATTAACGCTTCAAATGAAGAAGTTGAAGAAGAACAAAAGGTCGAGGGGGAAACAACCAAGAGTGGAGAGATTGAGGAAAAAACCAAATCCGGAAAGACAACATCCTCGACTGAAGGTGTTGAAAATACTAAGAATGAATCATTACACGCAGAGAAGACAATTCCGGATAAAACTGAACTTAAAGATAACAATAAAAAGGCATCCAATGAGACAGCTCTGGAAGAACAGGGCGAAGAGACGAGCAAACATCGAAGTGCAGAAGAAGAACTTACACCGAATCCTCGAGGTAGAAGATCAACGTCATTTTCTAAAACCCTCATCCCTGATTCGGATGTTGCAGCCTCACCGAGTAGTCGCAGACAATCAAGAAGTGGTTCTATGCCTCCAACTTCTGGTCATCAAATTGTAACTAGGCGGCGTTCTTTGCTTTTGGAAACATTGAATGAGAACGTAACACCAGATTCTCCATCAAGTAGAACTCGTTCGAAAATACGTTCAGATTCAATTGATGGTGATTATGACAGTCCATCTGTTTCTAACATAAAACGCTCCCGATTGTCATCTGTTTCAAGTGTAACATCGGTTGAAAATCCGCAAACCCCTCAAAGTCGTCGGCGAAGTAGTATGTCCGTAGATAAAGAGCTAAGTGGTACACCGAAAACTATGGGAACCCCAAGGGCAACTCGTGCCAAAAGTATAACTGCCGAAATAACGACTACACCGAAAAGAACACCAAGAAGATTGTCGATTTCTAAAAAGAATGACTCTCCAACTGATGAAACAAGCCTAGCCGGCAGTATTACACCGAAAACTATTGGAACCCCTAGATCAACTTGTGCAAAGAGTATATTCACAGAAATGATTACGACACCCATAAAAAATCCACGAAGGGTGTCGAAAGACTCACCAACTAAACAACCTAACTTAGTTACTAGTTCAAAAGGACAAGAAAATCCTGAAAAAGAATCAGAAATTTTGGAGAGTGAAGATTATAAGTCATCCCGAAGACTTACACGAAATCAGCTAGCAGTTCTGGAAAAATCGTCTGCACTAGCAACACAAATTTCAATATCACCAGTAAAAGTAACAAGGCGACGTTTATCACGTGCCAGTGAAAAGGAGTCCCCACCAACCGTTATTGTAAAGGAGAGTGACAGCGAATCGATTTCTTCACAAATCAGCCATTTATCGAATTCAACTTCTTCGAGGAGAGTTACCAGAAGTTCGGCGTTAAAAGTAAATATGCTACTTCAAGTATTCGTTCAGTAATGAATTTTTTTTTCTAGGAAAATGCTGAGGATGATATAATAAGTATCGCCAGCTCTACTGAAAGTAGCAAAAAAAGAAGGAAACGAATAAAAGAAGCAACTTCACCAATTCCTGTATTAACAGTAATTCCTGAAGAGGAACAGTCCGGTAAGTAGAAGAAAGGTCACTCAAAAAAATCACTATTAAGTGTGTGAGTAAGAGTTTTGAAAGAACTTGTGCACTACAGTTTGATTTTATTTCTCAGGATCAGAAGGAAGTGTTGCAAACAGTCAGACCTCGAAAAAGTCCAGGCGCCAAAAGAATTAGACACTGATTGGAAATCCTAGTACATGAATTAAATTCGTCAACGTTGTGTGTTGTAATTAAAATAAAAGATAATAGATTGGATTAAATAGACTGTGAGTCTCATGTACATAGATATGCTGTAGTAATTTATGTTTGATTTGATTTTTGGCTAAATAAACAATAGCACATTGCCACGCAAACATGTTGGAGTTTATTATGATCGTTTTTAAAGTTTATCTAGGAAATACAATGCATTGAAACACACAGTGTTCGCAAAGAGTTCGCGCGAACTAGTGGAAGGTAGGCGAAAATCTTCCATAGACGCTATAAGTACCGCATGCACGTGCGCACCTCCAATAAAAATTTGTTAACTACTTCAACTAAGTTGAGACTTATCAAGTAATTTTTCCATCACGAAATGAAGACATTTACTGTGGTTTCTTCAATTGTTTAAAAGCTAATGTCGATGACATTTCTATCCCAGGAATAAAACTGTGCTTTTGTTTGGAGGTAGATCACAGTTGTATAGAGGATACAGAAGTGAGCCAATAATTTTTATATGCTGTACTCAATCTGAAATTTCTTTAAATTTGTGAGTATTCGTTTCCGCGAGACATCAAGAAATACGATTGAGGGCCTTACCGCGAGATTCTATTCGCAAAATGTCTACTGACTTTTGTCGATTCTATTAAGCTCAAAATTGGTACCGGGGATTGCAGTAGAATTGCTGAATTAGAATCGACTTTCTGCAATAGAATCGACTTTCTGAAAAAGCTGAGCTTTCAACTCAAATGTCAAATCTCCGTCTGTTTTGTTGGTGTGTACAAAGAAGTAGTTGTTTTAATTATTATAAGTGCAATTTTAATCTCAAAACAATGAGTTTTATTTGGTTAAATGTATTTGAGGATTAATTAGAGAATGTACGACGAGTTGAAATACTGACAACACTTCGACACAGAAGAGTGAAGATTAAAATTGCATTTGGAATAATTGTTGTGTGTGTGTGTGTGTGTGTGAAAGGACTTCTTCGTTTCCCATAATTATAAAACTATTGAGATTCTGCATTAGGAATGACTATAACCTTTCTCTTGGGTATTCAACAGTATCTATTGTCTTTAGCGAACTCATCGATGTACATAGTTGAAGAATATACATATTTGTCCTAAGTGGATCAAGTTTCACTACACGCGAGAAGAAGAGGAGTTTGTTCTTTAACGAGAAGACTGGAGTTCCGGCTATGCAAAGATAAATTCATTTTGCTACAAGAGCATTTTTTTCCATTAGGCAGACCAATTTCTCCATTTGCCGTCTATTCGTAAATTCTCTCTATTTTTTGTAAAAATTGTATCAATTTACATAAAAAACGTTGTAAATTAAATATATAACTCAAAATAAACATACTTATATTCGTCGTTGTTCGTTTTTTTCTTTGTTTAGAGTCCTTTCAAACAAAAGTCGACCAGGAATTTCCGATAGAATTGAAAATTCTATTAAATAGAAAAATATCGATGCCAATAGAAACTCGCGGTACCGATAATCGACTTTAATTCTATTGAACTTTTGACAATTCTATCAACAGAAAAGCTTCGATACCAATAGAAACTCGCAGTACCGATAGATCGACTTTAATTCTATTCGACTTTAATTCTATTGCGAATAGAATCTCGCGGTAAGGCCCTGAGTAAATCTTTTTTTCTTCAACACCTTTGTTAATTTGTTAGTAATTTACGCACCTAGTATGTATTTGGATCAATCGTTAGTGAATACCCTTTTTTTAAGAAAAATATTCTTTAAACTTTGTAAAAGAAAAGATCTTTTAGAGCCCGTATGAAGGAATTCACTAAGAGTGGAAAAATATGTTCATGGCGCATTTTTCTTCCTGATAGGAAACTTTTCCAAAGGTTGCATTTTGTTTTTTGGTGTATGCTGTCCCAACAAGTCATATTGCAGTTTAGATTAGAACAGACCATAATAAATTATTTCTATGAGTTTTCCCGTGCGAAATAGTCTTAAATGGTACAGTAATTGGTTGAGAGCTCCAGTTTAACCTACTGTCGATTTAAATCTGTATAATACCTATAATAAAACAGTTCGTTGAGCAACTTTTGGTAGTATTACATGTAATTTGAGAATGAGATTCACTGGAAGTTGTAAATTCAGTATAAACGGAACCAATGCCTCAATATTTCTAAAGAAAGAGTAATTAGAATATGAATAACCTATGTCAGCGGCCAAATCGGTAAGCTTACCTATCATATTTAAACTTAAAATAGAGTTTACAAATAATAAGAGCAATATTGGTCAAAGGACAGAGACCTGGAAGACCAATTCTTATTTCACAGAATTCACTGAATGTGTTTCCTATTCTAAACATTTGTTTCCTGTTTGTGAGATAGGATAAAATCTATCTAAACATAAAACCTTTGTATTCAGGTTTTTTTAATTATTTTAACATTTACGGTATGACTAACAGTATCAAAAGCTTTAGTTGTATAAATAAAGAGAGCAGTAGTTAACTTCTGGCTATTGATGCTATCATATTTATCTATCCTGCTGCAAAAGCTAGAGAGTGTTTTTTGAATTGATTTACCAGCTCTAAATCCATACTGTCTACGGCTAAAAAATGAAGTAGTTGTAGATACAACACAATTCTCTTTTTGATCGATTTTGCGAAACCTTTTCAAAATACTTAAAGAAGAGAGGCCTATAAATATTTAGTATTTGATTATTATCTTTTTTTAAGATAGGTATGAATTCGGAAATTCTTACCCTGTCGGGTTTATCATAGAAGATGCATTTGTTATAGATATGAGCCAAAATATCGACAATATTAAAACCGATGCTGGATGCTTAATAGAAGTATTCGAATAAGTATTATCAAAGACCATATAATATTTTTATATGGTGTTTGGTATTATGAGTAAAGGAGTTGAAGTTGTTCAAATACATAATGGTTTTATAAACCTCAAATAATGAAATAGATTCGTAGAAAAAGCTCTAAGCCTCTGTTCTTTCCCCGTTAAAGCACTCAGTTATGTATTGGCTGAGTTAAGCCATACATTAGTTATTGTTTTATCCGCAACATTAGTAAAATATAAGTGGAAAGTATATCTTTACAATTAGAAATAACCCGATTATTATGCTTTAATGAAAATGGATGGTACCATAGAAGCGTTACCGTTAAAAATATTTCACTAATTATTTTTCATTCTTTTTGTGTTACTTTTTGCAGTGTGGAATTCGTTGATGAAAAGAATTTCAATACCAACTTCCCTACAAATTTCATCGTAAGCACTACGATATGACCATTATAAGGCGCTTTATACATTTTCTTCTTAATTTATTTTTTTCGTTCATTTTATTTACCAGATAGCTTAATATGGGAAATCATTCTGATCTCTGATCTCAAAACGCATTTACCGTCTTCTTCGCAGCCAAGCAAAAAAAATTTTTCAAGTAACGGTATTAAAAAGTTAGTTAACAGGTGGTCGGAATTATTAATTTAATGAAGAAAATTACATTAAAATATGTGGAATAGCTATTGGTTAGCTATAGCAACTTAATAAAGCACATCAGTATCAAAATGTTGATGGTCTGTGCAGCGGAAATATAATATTTAACATCATATGGTCTCAAACTCTACAATCATCTAATCCTAACTCGTATAACATAGTATTTTGTTATATATATATAAATTAAAAACAGCACGAATTTGAATTTGACATACGAGTAGATGAGGAGGGAAGTGCTACCCCACGTTAAGCAATTAAGTATCCGGGGTCTAGTTACATTGGTCTCTGCTCTTGGCCCTGAATGCATTGCATAGCATTGAATTTTTGCTGCCATTAGCAAGAAAGTTTTTTAATCGTTTATACAATTTTTCCATTTCTTATTTTTAGGTTTTCCATAAAATTTACTTTTGTACCGAGAGAGTAATTTCACTCGAATAGCTTTCGTCAACCTGCTTTAACGAGCATGGGCAAAATGTTTATTTATTTTGTTATTTTAAATTTGGTGTGGTGTTTAGTTTCCAGGTGAGTGATTCTATTTATTCTTAAAGCTATCTTTACAAGTGATTGAGCAAATTATAAAATCTGAAAACGGTGGTTTTGAAAAAAATTAAGTAAAGGCTGAGCCAGCTGTTAGTTTCTTTCTGTAATTGATTTTATGACAACACGATTAAATATTTCTCAATGATTGTTACTTTATTAAGGAGAGTGTATCCTTCCGATTCATTTAAATGATTTCCATGGATGGCTTCGCAGTAGTCTACCTGGTTAATCCAATTTTGCAGTATATTTATGAAGATTTTGCTTTGAGGATCTCTGGAATAATAATTGCCCTTAACTGTTCTATAAAAAAAAAAACAATCCAACAGCGTCAAATCACAGATGTGCTCTGGCCTAGGCTAGTCTCAAAAGCGGCTGATAATACGGTTACTTAACGTTGCGCCATCATGTTGGGACCAAAATTTGTCCAAGTCCCAATCGTGCAATGAGGACAATCGTGCAATCTGCGTACCACAATCCGCTCACGGTAGCGTAATTGTCAGCTCCACTTTTAAAGAAGTAGGGACCAGCAATGATATCATCATTCCAAAATCTACGTCAAACGGATACTCTTGGAGAATATATTGACTTGTGAGGTGTTGTTTTAAGAACCCCAAGTCCTACAGTTTTGTTTGTTGATATTGTCTCCAAGATGAAAATGAGCATCGTTTGAAGCGATTATTTTGATTCTTTTTAAATTTCACTTTAGAAACAATTTTTCAAACAATTTAGGCATTCGATTGAAGTAGAACCGTACATATATTTGTGTTTAGGATTCTGAACTGAACTCATTGATCTATAGTACTACCCACTAAGCTATGTAAAATGTTCAGAAACTGGGCCTCAATCAACAGCCCCTCCAGTCAGTTTGATTGTTAGCTAGCTACCTTCAGTTTCGCACATGAGCCGTCACCTTCTTAGCTTTTAAGATATCTCTTTTTTAACTTCGTCCAGGTCAACTGGACGGAACAGTTGGTTATCATCGTCCAGATTGAACAATTCATTCTGCTTGAGAGAGTCGCCGATTTACAGTCTGCAGAAGTCTTCTCTCGACTTCATCAGCATGAACTGTAGTTCTTCTACTAGGTTTTCCTGCACGTCCCTGTAGGCTTCTGTTAGGATTTTAAAGTCTTGTCATGTTCTTTTACTCTAGGGGTAAAACGCACTCCTTGCGTCACCATTTTTCTTGTACCGAATTTGAACCCTCTAGCTCAAAAGATATAAGCGTGTAACATACATACGGATAGATAGACAGACAGACAGACATCGTAATAAAACCATAAATGTTCCGTTTTATATTTAGATACAGAAAACTAAAAGTAAATATAGTAAAGGAAAGATAATTGAAAATTACATACACATACTCATATCTATTAATTACAGTTCCTCAGTCGGGGACATACCAAATGGAATCAAGGATATGCCGTCTGAAAACAAGAACAGAATAAGGGGCAAGCACCTGGAAATGTGGGATATAATCTTAAGTATCCTGGAAAGAAAGGAAACTCTTCAAAATATTTTAAAAATACACTACAGTCTACCAGAAAAAATTGATGCAAATAACTTAAAAATAACTCCAACATGCGGACAGGATTGCAACAGAGACAGTCTTGAAAAATTAAATAAAACAGAATCAAACTATTTGGAGCAATTGTACAACTTGAATGTTGATGTGAGCACATTAATTCTGAAAGAGTTGAGTAAGCTTTCCGAATTGGAAAGGCAGATTCAGACATTAGTCTAGTTGGTGTTGATATTTGGAACTTACTTACGAGTGTATTAAAATAATTTTGTAAATTTAGTTACGAGTTGTTATTAAAAAATAAATTATTGTTTTTGTTTTTCTATTATTATTTGTTATATGCGTTTAGAGAACATACAACAAAAGAACAGAAGTAAGTAAAATTTTCAGAATGTTGGATGTCTTGAATAGCCAGACACTACAAGGAGCAGCTGAGTGAAAGAATCTCCTCTGTACAGTAACCTTCTAAGTACTAACAACAACCAACACTCACTGGACCCACCAACATCGTCAAAGAAACCGAAACCATAATGGAATACTAACCATCTCAAGAAAGGACAAAACTTACTGGTGATAGCTTTAACTTCGACGTAGTTTAGCAGGAGTTCATCTACTTTGACGGCAACATTAGATCAACAAATTACACCTTAGTGGAGATTCGACGACGACTGACAGTTGGCAACCGATGCCACTTTTGTTTGGCGAAACAAACGGGGTGAAAACTCTTTACTTGGAGAATAAAGTATGCATAGAATGCAAATCCTGCCAGTTCTGCAGCGAGTGCTGGACGATAAGTAAATAGTACATAGATCAGATATTCGGTACTTACTGTCCAATTGTGTGAAAGAAGGATGAATGGAGGCGATAATACAACCGCCAATCTTACAATCCATTTTATGTGGAAGTCAGATTACTTATACTGAAAGCAGCGTGCCCAGAATCAGTGAAGATGGAAAGCCACCTTGTCTCAGGTAAAGACTCTTCACGGTTCGGCAGCCCTTTAAGTAAGCAAGCATTGTTTTTAACGGTAATAACGCGCTGTTCTTTAATGGGGCATTCCATATTTATTAATTAATGGGACATTTTTAAGGCTGCTAAGCTAATAGAAAAATTACAGAGGTATTAGTCTCCTCAACATCGCGTACAAAATTTTATCTGTATTATTGTGTGAACGCCTGAAACCCTTCGTGAACAACTTGACTGGCCCCTATTATTGTGGTTTCAGGCCATCAAAATCCAGAGGCTATCAAATTTTTTCAGTTCGGCAGATCCTGCAGAAAACCCAAAAAGTCAAAATTTATCGATGTTAAGACCACATACGCATTTATAGAGATGAGCTTTACAGAGCTTTTGACATCCCTGCTAAATTCGTCCGTCTTTACAGGTTGATGATGGAGAACTCTCGCTGCTCCATCGAGGTCGGTACCGACCTCACTGAAACCGTTGATATCAAAAAAGGATTTAGACAATGTGATGCACTGTCATGTGACTTCTTTAACATCGTACTTGAAAAAATTGTGCGGAATTCACAAGACAACATTGTTGGCAGAACACGGGCTGTCACAGGTGTGTTGGATTATATTGAAACGGAAGTTGCCAAAATGGGTTTAACGATAAATGGGGGCAAAACTAAGTTGATGGTGTCAACACCAAGGCACACACAACATCCGCGAACTGGACAGAGCATCACAGTCGACAGCTATAACTTCAATGGAGTAGAAGGCGACGTCAACCGACTTAGAGTAACCGGAGGCAGTATGCTAAGGACTGGGCCAACTGAAGAGGCTTGTTGGTTGAGGCCAAGGTTCATCCCAAACTATAGCGCGACTTAAGAAAGTAAGTAAGTAACTGTTTAAACTAAGAAATTGTTAACGTTTAGACTTATGTACAGGTTTAAGTATTAAAATTTATTACCATTAAAAGTATGTACAGCAAACTAATAACTAAAGTAATTCATTAAATTCTACATTATGTCATAAATAAAAATAGTAGTATTTCTTAATCACTTCGTCAAGTATACATTAAGTTCCTTTTTACATATTCATATTTATAAAGACGAAATTAAAGTTATTAAACAATTCGGCATTTTAGGCGCAATGTAGTACAAAAAGGGGAAAATTGCAGCGCAATATATGTATAGGTTACTCTTGAAGAATACCCTTATGCATAAAACTATATTGACAACACATCAGGTACGTAGTATAAGAGTTTAGAATAAGACAAAAAAAAAAGCTTAACGCTTTTAATAATTTTGCTACGGCAAGATAAATTTAAAATAATTTAAGTACTCGTATATAACAATAAATCTATTTTACACTAAAGTCGACAATTCATGTTGTGATGTACTTGTTACATTGCTCATGTCTAACGTTTGTGGTAATCCCGGGCTCACAGATCCGCTTGCCTCGCGACCACCTATAGGAACACATCCATTTGATAGTACTTTTGGAGTAGGTGGGGTGGCAGTAGATGGTCGTATAGAATATCCAGCAGCGCAAGAATGATTGAAACTTCCGTGTGAATGATTTGGTGAGAGAGGTGTAACTGAAGTCGGATGGATGGGTGCATTTGAATGACTTGTCGAATTAAGATTGATGTGATTTGAGTTCGATTGATTTAAAAATTGTACGGGCGGAGTAATAGCGCTTAGGGCAGACATATTTAACGAGTGATTACGTACACAAATGGTTTTCTCTTTTTGCCAGACAAATACATTATGTACCATAGCACCGCCACAGAAGACGATTCCGATTCCGATTAGTACGCTGGTAATTATAGCTGGCGTTGAATGGAACTGGGTGAAGGTGTAGAGTATTATACCTGAAAACGTAAAATTGTATATTAATCAAGTGAATTTGAATGAAAAAAATTAAGAACACATCAAGACTAAATGAAAAACACCTCAAATATAGTGTTTTGAAAGCTTTTTAAATTGTTGAGGTTAGCAAAGTAAGAATTCTTAAGAGATATAGAGATTAGATAATCAGCATTCACCACGTCGACCTGAGCGAATTGATCTGTATTGACACCTACAAGTCGCTGGTGGATATTTAGGTTCCCAGGGTTTTTAAATATTGGGCACAATGGACTCTTAGTTGTCTAAGTGAGCCCGTTGACAATCCTGTCAATAAGGGTACCCATTTACATAACTTAACCTCACCTATAAGTCGCTGCAGTCAATTCTTTTGAGGCACAGGAGAAAAGCCGCGTTTTTTTGCAGATATTCGGCCGTATACAATTGTTTTGTCTGCGTGCTGCAGACCCATGCCACCGACTATTATGTTCTCGAGAAATCCAGTCATTGCAACTTAAACCAGGTCCGAAGCGAATGGTACCAAAGGTCGCCTCTCTTTAGAAGAGAGATGACTTTTAGTTTATAGCCGATGATATAAATATCGAGGAAGAGAGGTTGCGTAGGGCATCTAAAGCAGAGCTAAGCGTACTAGTGAAGGCCCTTATGCAGCCGAGACAAACCGTTATATGAAATTTGACAAAAGAAGCAGTGACGTATGTACGAAAAATCTTTCTCAGTTTTAGTCCACCACTCATCGATTATTCCAAGATACATCAGCGCTTTGTAGCAGACACTTGCAAAGTATGAACCGACAAAGAGTACGAAGACGTTATCCGCAAGATCCCAGAAGCACTAAGCAGAGGGCTTACTACCAAACGCCACATTATGGCTTTTTTTATAATTTTGCACGCACTCAAGCGGTTATGAATACCTTTTTTAATGTTTACACATAGTGTGGGCGTTAAAAGGAAGATATATATATAGAGAGAGAGAGAGAGAGAGAGATTGGTGTAGTGGTTTGAAACTCAGGTGTATTACGTTTCGCACATTAGCTCCAGGGGTGGTGTCCAAATAAATGGGGAGATTTACAGTATTTTTTTCCAAGTCCAATTGATGTCATAAGCATATCAATCACCCAACAGAGCGAACAATTTTCCAGCCATATGACAAACCTACTGCCAGTGTTATGACTTCGCAGTAATGTTGTCTTAAGCTTTCGTAATCGACTCGACTGCCCCTTATCATATAATGCTTGCGACATCAGGGTTTGAACTGTGAACCACCAGCTTGACAACTACATATCTCTATCTTCATTCTATCCTCTCTTCGACCTAATTATTACCTATTTAAATCCGCTTCAACAATCAGCGTTCTATGTTTCTTGTCGTTACGTACTATTTCCTATTGAATGCGCCTTCAATCAACAAGGTTTTGGAGAGTGGTCTCTCAGGACTTTCACGTTAATAGGCATGCATTTCCAGAAGAGGATACCTTTAAAGAGCAACTTTGAGAATAAGTAATGCAGCCAGTCTCTCCGTGCTTTTCACTAAGAAATAAGTCAGACTGATGAGTCTAAAACTTTTGGCGAGTTAATAGTCATCCTTTTCAACTTTCAATATGAAAACCAATTTACCATATACCAAGGAGGAAGCTATGTCATACCTGATAGTGAACTAACGCTGAGTTCGGACCTGCGCAAGCACAGCTGGATGGACTTCAGCATGAATATGCTGCACCGGTCTGGGCATCTCTGTTTATCTGACATCGAATTCTCACAAAGAAGATGAAAGAGCACGAGAAACGCTTGATTGAGGAGGTATCGAGATGTTTTCGCAGGAAATATGTTCCAAAGTTCTATGAAAAGGTAAAACAAGCATGTCAAAACTTTAAAGCTAGAACAGAAGCATGTAGGGATGGATATGGCAATCTTGTACTTAACAAGATGTTCTAATGTTCTTAAGGAACATTAGCGCAGAATATTACGACAAAGTTTGCGCTGTCAGGCATTATGATCCACAGCAACAAAAAAGCAAAGCTGGATGAAATGAATTCGTAAGGATCATGCACCAACTGATTTGCTTCTTTTGTCTAATCCTGAAGAAACGAGACCAACTCTATAAACTGAGCCAATTACATAGGTACATGCCTTCTTAATATCATATCATGTCGGTTTTACACCGGAAAAGTCCAGCATTGGCAATTTCTTCACATTACCGAAAGTTTGCACTCAAAATCGCCCCCCACAACAAACCTTGTCTAGTCTTGACCTTCCTCTCATCTGTCTGTGTAGGATGACAATGGAAAACACTCACTGCTCCATCAAAATCGGTAAGGACACCAACGAAGCTTTGATACTAAGAAAAGTCTCATACAAGGTGGCGTGCTATCATGCGATTTTTTGCATATACCAAATATGTACTTTAAAGGATTGTATGTAACTATCAAGCCAAAACCAGTGGTATAATCTTTTACAAGCTTGTTCTACTAGTCGCCTAGTTAAAGCGAATGGACACAGTGGAGAAAGGAATGGAAAGAGAAAGGCTTCGCCCGAGACAAGACGCTAACCACTATTTGGATACGTTAAGTGGGGCATCTCTGGAAAAAGTTCATCGACTTTGAGCAGGAGTATGTTGAAAATTATAACTGAATTAAACCGAAAATACATATATTTCTTTCTTGGTAAGGCTCAATACTCTTCAAACAACCCTCGCTTACACACTTACCTGTAAGAAAAATCGGTATAGATATAAAAAATCCACCAACTGCACAGACTCTGCTAACACTGGACTTCTGCAAGTACTTGTTGCTTCTGTAACAAAATCTTGGTGAGCTTTACATATAATTGATTCTCTTAAATATTCCACTGAATAGTTACCGGCCACTTGCTGCAGACCCTCTAATTAACTTAACTGCAAATAAGAATTGAATGGCACAAACGAGAAGGCAGCACAAATTGAGCGACAATGACAAAGCGCACAAAGCCAAGGTAACATCATACACTATTATATAATCCTCTGATGTAGCTGGTCCTGGAGGTTGCAGTGGCAGCTCCCTTCCCCCCGGCGATATTTTTAACAAGAAAATAAGCGACAGCAAGGCTAGCAATAGCGACACTGAAAAAAAAAGAGAAGAAGTACATATACAGAGACGCTTACAAGAAACCTTAATTAGTTTTACCATACCTAAACAGAGGAGACCCAAACTTGTAAGGGCTTCACGAACACCTGGACCTTGTTTGGAATGATATCCCAGATTAAAATTATTACAGTTGCTGTAAGGATTGTTGCAACCATTGGTCGCCAATAGATTAAGATTATTGCTAATACTTGTCGGTGTAGTTGGGGCAATATTTAATAAATTTGTTAGTCTTGGCCCACCATTGGCAATTCCCTTCGATGGTATCGTCGATGAAGATAGTGTAGATATATTAAGCGGTTGCGGAGGCCTTGGATGAAGGCCTCTGGTGTGTGGACGAGGTTGCCCTGGTGGTTGTATAGGAGGCATATGCTTCAACATTTGTTTGTTTATTTAATTTCTTTTCTGGGCTTGCTTTTTTCTCTCAAAATCAATTGTAAGGTCATTCTTATCGAAGAATGCAAATTATATGCCAACGTTTGATTCATATTTGATTTTAAAATTCAATTGTATAACATCACATCTGAAATAAAAGAAGAAAAAAAAAGTAAAATTAATAGAAAGATTAATACACCACATATGTACATGTTGACTGCAACAAATACTCTGACTACGTTATTGGATACCCAGATTTTAATAAAAAATATTCCATTCTTATTCTCAAAAGACAAGAATGAGAGTCCTCCACATTAATAAATGAACAAGTCATCCATTTCTACACCAGTGGTCCGAAATTAAAATAGGAACCGGAGCAGGGTTATTCTGTAAGTCTCTACAGATTAACGACTCATACAAACCCCAAATGAATACAGCGTCTTTCAAGGAGAAAAAATTCATCACGGATTACGATTTTTTTGCGTAAATGTCGTCAAATCAAATAAACAAACTACAGAATATCCACGCGGTTAATATCTACTGAATTCCCCGACACAGAAGGGAATGAAAAAGCGGATGAACTAGCCGGGAAAGAATCAGAACTAGGCATAGAATATACCCGCAAACAAATAGATTTGTTCTTTGGGACAATGCCGGTCAGGTACATAGAAGGTGAAGGATGGTTTCCTCCTCTTCATAGTCTCTACAGCTCCTGCTAAAATCATTCGAAAACAGGCCCAACCTTTTAGCATGTTGGTCTATCAGGCAGTGACACCGATTACGTAGCTGATTTTTACCGTTTTAGCATAACCAACCCGGCACAAGGTTTCTGATCAAGTCTAGGCCAAATCTGTCTAAATGTGGTTGGTCCTGCTGAAAGCGTTCAGCTTGAGTAGATATTTGCATGTAGCATGTAGCTCAGCCTTGCAGTTTCCCGGAATGTCTCTATGGTCAGACACCGAACAGAAGTGAATGTTGCACTGTAGTAGCTGGATGCCTTCGGGGAGGCTTAAAGACGTTAGAAGGACAAGCGCACTTGCCGAATATATCCTGATAAAACATAATTTCCATTGCTGCAGAAAGAGTATTTCTTAATGCACTGTTAATGCATATATAAACATGCAGATCTTTGTGCTTTTGCTCATTAAGTGAGTTATGCTACCTCCCTCTCAGTAGTTCAACGCACTAACCACTGACCCATAGCACGCACAGCGCCATCGACCTAATCAAAAAACTGCGCATCAATCGCCTAAAGCGGGGTTTATACGGTGAATTTTTACCGTGTGGCCTAGTCGTGTGACGAATATAGACCTGCTTAAGATAGCTAAGATATACAGGATATCCCAGTTAAGAGGTATAATCCTTTAATGGAGACTGCTGAAGTTCCGGCGAACATCTATTTGCACATGCACATGCAGCTAAACAGGACGCGTACAAAGCGGCGCTGCAAAGAAGGACGAGCCAACAGGACCCGTACGAAAACCTGTAGAGATGAGGAAGGAAACCTGGTAGTAGAATCACAGTCGGTGCTGAGAATATGGAAAAACTTTCTCTGCAGACTGTATAACGGCGATGAAGATCAACATACCGCTGTCAGGCAGAATGTGCCATTCAACATAGACGATGATAGCCAAAACTATCCAAGCAATATCCAAGCTTAAATCCAATAAAGCTGCTGGTCCTGATGACCTACTGGCCGAGTTGTTCAAGGCAGCCGGAAATGACTTGGTAGAGAGCATACACCAACTCATTTCCAAGATTTGGTCAGACGAGTATGCCTGGTGAATGGAACCTCAGCATCGTTTGCCCGATCCACAAGAAAGGAGACCCCCTCAACTGCGCCAATTACAGAGGTATCAGTCTCCTCAACATCGCGTACAAGATCTTATCTGCCATATTGTGTGAACGCCTGAAACCCTTCATCAACAACCTGATTGGCCCCTATCAGTGTGGTTTCAGGCCAGGAAAGTCCACAGTCGATCAAATTTTTACACTCCGGCAGATCCTGGAAAAACCCAAGAAGTCCAAATCGGTACTCACCATCTTTTTACCGATTTTAAGTCCGCATATGACAGCATTTATAGAGACGAGCTATACAGAGCCATGTCTGCCAAACTCGTTCGTCTGTGCAGGATGACGATGGAGAACGCTCGCTGCTCCATCAAGGTCGGTAATGATCTCACCGAGACCTTCGATGTCAAAAAAGGATTTAGACGAGGCGACGCGCTGTCATGTGACTTTTTCAATATCATTCTTGAAAGAATTGTGCGAAACTCGCAAGCCAACACCGGAGGCACAATCTTTCAAAAGTCTGTGCAAGTACTAGCTTACGCGGATGACATCGACATAATTGGCAGAACACAGCGGGCTGTCACTGGTGCGTTCGCTAGTATCGAAACAGAAGTCGCCAAAATGGGTTTAGCTGTAAATGAGGGCAAAACAAAGTATATGCTGTCGACAAGAAGGGACACACAACATCGACGAATCGGACAGAACGTCACAGTCGACAGCTATAACTTCGAGGTAGTAAGGGACTTTGTCTACCTTGGCTCTGCTATTAATTCTGACAACAACATCTCGGTGAAAATTAATCGAAGAATAACTTTTGCCAATCGCTGTTTCTTTGGGCTGAGAAGGCTGAGTAGTAAGGCCCTATCTCGAAAGATTAAGGAGACTCTTTATAAGACCTTAATCATCCCAGTCCTGCTTTATGGCGCTGAAGCATGGACTCTATCGAAAGCGGATGAAGATATCCTTGGTCGCTTCGAGAGAAAAATTCTTCGGAAGCTATACGGTCCCGTTTGCGTTCACGGGCTTTGGAGGAGAAGATTCATTGACGAAATCTACGAGCTGTACAGCGACATCGACCTGGTCAAAAACTGCGCATCAGTCGCCTAAGATGGCTAGGACATGTAGAGCGAATGGACACCAATGCTCCGGCGCGTAGAGTCTTCGAATCTAACCCGGAGGGCCAACGCAGTAGAGGAAGACCTCGCCTAAGGTGGCGCGCACAAGTAGAAAGGGACCTCAACCAACTTGGAGTGCGCAACTGGAGGCAGTTAGCTAAGGACCGGGCTAACTGGAGAGGCTTGTTGGTTGAGGCCCAGGTTCACCCCGAACTGTAGCGCCACCTAAGTAAGTAAGTGAGTGTAATTTTATGCAGCCACAAAAAAGTTATGGTTTCTTAAACTCAAAATTATGAAAATTTGTTCTTCCAATTTTTTTTACGAAAAATGCATTTTTCTCAAAACTGCAACCTAATAAAATAACTTTTTTTATTAAAGTTTTATCTTTTTGACAAATTTTCTTAAAACTATTCTTAACAACTTTTTTTATGTACGATTAACAAAATTTGTTAGACAGAAATGGTAAAAAAAAATAAAGAGTACTGAATTACACTAAGACTATTTCTTTGTGGTCTTGAAAATGACCTTTTTTGGAACACTTTATAAAATGTTTATAAGTATTTTTCGAAGTGCTTTCCTTGGTTTTGAATACACTTTCGGGAGCGTTTAAGCATTTTGGATGGCAGATTAATGAACAGCTCTCTTCTGAAACGGCATTAATTTTTTCTTGGAGCTCTTTGAGACTCGATATTTCTCTAAGATAAACTTCACCTTTCATGGCAAACCAGAAGAAAACAATTATGGGTGTTAGGTCAGGAGATCTGAGCGATCGACCAATCCACAGTTCATTAAATGTTTGGTTGAGAGACAGCAAATGAACACCAATTATTCAGCCCACAGAGTCTTCGAATCTAACCCGGAGGGATAACGTAGTTCAGGACGATCTCGCCTAAGATGCACAAGTAGAAGGGAACCTCAACCAACTTGGAGTGCGCAACTGGACGTAGAAAGCTAAAGTAATCCAACTGAAAAAAATAAGTTCGAGTTTGGAATAAATAGGATTTATTTATTAAAGAAATCGGAAATAGCCTAGACTAAATGCGAAAAAAGGAAGAAATGATGGTGATGGGTGAAATGAATATAAATATCCCTGACTTGAAGACGCTAATATCTCTAAATAATATTATTATTTCAATAATTTAGAGATGTTAGCGTCAGTGGCACGAATGAATGTTATCACAAAATACACAAGTATAGTTCTAAAAACTAGGACAAATTCTGTAATAGATCGATCACATTCTAGTAAGTAAAGAAGACAACCAAATAAATTTCTTTGGAATTGAAAGCGATATAACCAATCATTACCCAGTCATATATTCCATAAATGAACTAGGTTAGGTTAGGTTGAAGTGGCTGCCAGATATCACCAACACACTGAGACCAAAGATAAGTCATGATAACTCGTTTAACCAATTTGAGCTTTTGATGAGGCTTCTTATATCTATATTTATTAGATAACCTGGATCGTTTTAATAGAAAGCTTGTTGCATACTTGCATATTAGACAGTGCCCCGTGATGACATCCATTATAGCGCCAATATGTAATCTGTTGAGAGAAATCATTTCCTTACAGCGTTTCAGATCCAACCTGGGCCAAATCTGTTTTGTCGCTAGACATGTTTTACCACTTGTCCACCTAAGATTTCATCTCTCGATAGCATCCAAATTTAAGTTTGCAAGTAGTTAATGTACTTTTTCCTAAAAGGATGGGAATAGTTGTTCCATATCTGGTGAGTTCGTCAGCCTTACAATTCCCCGGTATGTCCCTGTGCCCTGGACCCAAGAGGGGTAAATATTGAACTGATCGGCGATCTGTATGAGATACGATCGGAAGTTTAGAACTGTTACTGAATTTCGGGAGACCGAATCCAACGATTTGATTGCAGCTTGGCTATCCGAAAAGATGCGGATATCACATTTTCTGTTAGGGAACATAGAACCTCCTTCATCCCCATTAAGGAACTTGCTACAATGATTTGGAAGACGGATAGAGAAGTTAAGATTAAGTCTATCAGAAAAAATACCTAAACTAACTCGTCGTTTTGAGACGTCCGTTGGTGTAGAAATGAATTGACTCTTCCTCTAAAAATACATCTCCGTTCCACGAAGATCTCGTAGGGATGATGATTTGTTAGTTTTTATCAAAGTTTAGCCAGGAAGGGTGTGTGTTCGGGAGAGAGAATGAATGCGTGGGCAAAATGTTTTCTAGACCACTGTGAGTTTGGTTCAAGTCGAACGACTGCGAGGGGTATCTGGTGAAATAGAATTATCTGTGCTGCAGAGGGAGTTGTAGGAAGTGCACAAACAAGCTGAGTATTGGATTTTACCTAAATAATCGAGGTTTATGGGTTATGTCCACCAGACAAGTATACCATATGGTTATTGCCGAGATGTTGAGCCAGTGAATTATGCGAGTTTGCAAAGCCTATCTATTCTCGATAGCAATCTCTCACTGAATTATGGACCTCCACTAAATGGCAGCAAATATGGAGAGGGAGGCGGGTTTGGAAGACGGAAGGAGAGCTTTAGATTAAGCCTGTCAAAGAAAACACCTGCACCAACTTCGTCTTTGGTTTTTGAACCGTCAGTGTAGACACTTTATCAGAGAACGGGCCAAAAACCACACAAACATCCAACGACAGAAGTCACAGTGGATTGGTCACATACTCCGAAAACGTGACAGTTCCCTAGCTAACCATGTTATGCAGTGGAACCGTTTAACTCAGCATGGTAGAAGACCTAGCAGATCGAAGAGAACGTGGCGCAGAACAGTCGAGAAGGAAGCACCCCAGTTTGAGAAAAGTTGGAGAGACACGCGCCACGATGGTGCGCAGGCGTAGTAGAGGCCAAGGAACCACAGGATATAAGTAAGAAGTAGGCGTTCAGATGTTTTTTTTTCAAAAATATAAGGTTAAGCTCCTGAATTAACTCCTACCGCGAATGAAATAAATTCAATTAGAAGATGGTATCTATTGCGAAAGTTTTGCATACTTACATTTCAGTTACAAAAAATTTAAGATTTCTATACCACTCCCTTGTTGGCTGGCGTATACTATCCATTCATATTTTCAAAT
The DNA here is from genome assembly GCA_946965025.1 of Blera fallax. Taxonomy (NCBI): domain Eukaryota; kingdom Metazoa; phylum Arthropoda; class Insecta; order Diptera; family Syrphidae; genus Blera; species Blera fallax. Next base: position 20,549,855 of record OX337248.1, on the reverse strand, counting down.
AAGCAGCGTTCTAAATTATGTACAATGAAATCCAAAATTTCATAACTTTTACGTTCTTGTGGTCGTATTTCAATTTGCATACAAACCGCCAAACTTGTATTGGATAATTCCTTAGAACACGATTAGACATTTTATCCCCTAAAGTATGAGTACGAATACGAGTACAAGTACGAGTATCTAATAACCTGTTTCTTATGTTGTTTGTCCGTCGTTGGATTCACTCTCATTTCCTCAATTTCCGTTACATTCTTGTGTGAGGGGCTCACCCCTCTGAATTCCTCATTCTAATTGTGTTCGCATGCATAGCACCTGCCTTCCGTTTATATACACGAGCCATTCTATCAAAAACACCTGCGCTACGAAAGTACAAGAACCGCCGGTCACTTGTAAATTGTACACAATTACGTACGATATTGATAATTCCCGCTTAGGTAAAAAAAAGCAGCAAAAAAAAAACTGCTTACTAATAAATTGGGCTGGACCGATACAATATGTTGCCAGATGAAACCAGAAATCAAGTTACATATACGAGTATCTGCCACAGACTCCATAACCAATCGTAAACTTTGAGGAATTCTTCAAGAACTGGTTATGCTTAAAAATCTAAAAGCATCTGAATTGATGAGCATTCCTAAACTTTTCAGAACCACACAGTGTACCCCCAAACCAAAAGTAAGCAGGCAATCTCAGCGCGCTGGCTGCGTCTGACTTACCGTGCATAGGTTCCATTGAAAAGATCTTTTTATCTCCTTTCATTTTAGTTCGCTATAAATCTTGGAATTTCTTTAAAGATAAACCTCTTAGTGCTAAGTTTAGTCACTTCTGCCTGAGGTACTCAGCACAGCCGCGGCGCACAACATTTCGTGAGAATAACTTTGCAAACATCGCATCGACCCTGCTAATTATTATTCCAGAAAAAAATCGCAATACTCGCAAGGCGACGCTTAGATTTGTTTTTTTTTTTCGATTCACAAAATCGTTTTTCACAGATACTACACTTCTTGCACAGAAATAATCTCAGTTTGTGAAGTTTAATTAGCAAGATGCTGGTTACTTGTAGGTTGCAGGTTCATTCATTAGAATGTTCTTCGTATAGAAGAAGTATAGAAGATACACTTTTCCATAAGATACATTTTTTTTGTCTTTATTTTCTTTTTCGCTTGAGCAAACATACAAAATACCGACACAATTTACCACCGCGGAACCAAACACAGCACTGAACTGGAATTGGAATTGGAATCTACTATCTCAGCTCAGCAGCGAACACCGAACACCGAAGAACGGCGAAAGCCGCAAACAAGAAAATCCTGTATTGGTGTGGTATGCATGGCTTCACTTGGCGGTTTTACTTTCAATGTGTGTGGTGTATTATTATAGTGTAGTGTTATGTGTGCGATTTTATATCGTAAAACGATATTTCTTATAAGAATTTCAAGTTTGCTAAGTCGTATGAATGGTTTTTGAACTCTAACTGATTTTATTTTTTGTGTGTTGTGCTTTTGGTGCACAAGCTGTATGACTCTGATTGGAAAAATGTCTAAATGCAATCAGGTACAGGTTAATTCACCCCTTGAATGCAGAAAAACTAAGTTGAAGTGTTGTTATTGCTTTCATTGTTTAACAGCACTAATCGCGAAAGTTTTAAAAGTAAACCTTACGTTCTTAGATGCTTGTCTGATGGATTTTTTGCTTGAAATGAAATGAATATCTTCAATTTTCCAAAGCATAAATAAGGTAATTTTTTGGGGACATGTCTTTATTCTGTCGTAGGGTTAGCGCCAGCACAATAAACGAAAAGGCACGCCGTGATTGTTGTCATACTCTTATGTACGGACCACACTGATCTCCCGCTTTTTGAAATTCGCCCGATCGTTCGTTTCCAACTTCACGTCAAATCGGCGTGTTCTGGTAACGATGTTTCGCCTGTTTTGAAACTTAAAATGTATTTACCATGTTGAGAAAGCAAGAAAAGCTCGGAACTTGCTCATCGTATTCATCAGAACCAAATGTCCAAAGAATAGTCTGTTTAAAGCTTTGTGGCCGGTTTTAGATCAGAAAAAATGATAAGATTAGTTGAAGATACTGCAATGTAACAACCTGCACGTCTCAGAGGACATAACACATCTACTCTGTGAAGGCCAAGGCATTGCCCGCAGCAGACTTAAGCAATTTGAAAGATACTTTTTTGATAATCTAGAAAAGCTTTTTTTCTGACCCAAAATAATAATTCATTTAAATCACGATGTGCCCACTATGGTATCTTGTTATGCTAGGTATATAACTCGACTTAATTAAGACAAGCCTAATTTATGGCGGAGGAAACGAAAAAAACATCATGTGCTCTAGGGGAGGCGGGTCCTTAACAAGTTAAAGTATCTGGAAGATCAACATCTTCTTTGATTTTTTCCGATTTAACAGATTTCGACCAGTACCAGAGGATCCTTAAAACGAATGACGAATGAATGGCTGAAGGGCTGAGCCGTTAGATGGCCACTGAGTGATGCACACCGAGTTTCCTGCTAGTGTGATGGGCCTTGGGGTAGTGAGCAGTGAAAGCCATGTTATGCCTCGCTACTTTTTTCTACGAGTGAATGCTACCGGATACATACATTTGTTAAGCCTTACATAGACAATGTTAGTGAAGGGAGACCAATGTGTTCCAACAGAATTCTGGGCCAGCTTATTCTAATCAGATATTTTAAGCTGACGCGTCGGGTTACGAAAACCTCTTACATATTGTCAGTTCCTTGGTCGAACCGAGAATTGCACAGACTGACCAAGGAAGGGTTGCTTGATAGTCAGCCGCTATCAAAGCCATTGCCTCGGTTACTATATCCATCAAGCTGGTACAAAAATACCGAAATAAGCTGACTTCGCTAGATGTTCAATTCAAGGTAACCCTGATTTAGCTTTCAGGGCTAAGTAACGTTTATGAAAACAAACAAGCTGATGAACTGGCCAGTTATGGCTCAGCACTCCGCTATTCCACAAGTTAAATTTGGAGACTTCTAATCAACACATCTCAACTGCCAGGCTTATATGAGTTGTGGTATCAAAACGGCACTTATTGCTAACTGCGTTCTTTTTTAACAGAACCGTCACTCCTAACTACATATGTACATATTATTACCTTTCCATTTTTGATTCATTTCTTTTAAGTTTGGCGATGTTAGAATTCGGGGAAGTACCCTAGTTTAGTTTGGCCACCGTGAGTCCAAATTTGGTTGACGCCAGGTATTTTACCTCTGAATGTTGAGGTTTTGTAAGTAAGGAATAGTAAGACAGATTTTAACACTGGCGAAATTACGCTTTCACAGAGTAAAAGTGACGTGGAAACAATTGGTTTCTACAATATATGTACTTGGCGCAACAGCCCGTGTATGGTCCAGGGCCTAGCTTCTCGCGACCATTTGTATTGTGCGTATTATGTATATTTTTTCATACAAATGGAAGAGACGAACTGAGAAGTGTATGGTGGTGAGTTGTGGGAAAAGGGTAAAATGCACTCCCTCGTGAAACTTTTATTTTTAATAGGGAATTTTATTCAGATAGCCGTGAGTGTTTTGAGGAAGCAAATGTTTGATTTTATGATACAGTTCATTATGACACACTTCGCCGAAAGCTTGAGTAATATCTATGAACAAAACAGAACTGTTTTCTCGAAGGCTCTCCGATTTTTAGTTACAATGCGATGTATTAAACTTGCTCAGTAGCATTATGTCTTCTCCTAGAAGTGGGAAAGTACTCGTAGCTTAGTATAGCGTTTATTATGTTAGAAGTCTATTCATGGCAACTTGTAGTAGTTTCGTCAATACTTTAGGAGTTATACCATCGCTCCCAGGTAGTTTGTTTGACGGCAATAAACCATCGAAAATTTTTTTATTTTGAGTAACATCATGGCTCCTGGTAGTAAATCGGATTTCGAGGGCTGATGAGGTGGAAAAATTTTACATAAGAGTATGATCTGCCATTTGTGAAGTAGTATCTATCCCAATTTTCGTCACGTAACCGGAGATGGGACATTGATTTTATGGATCGTTTAAGCTGCTTCGTGACTCTGAATAGTGAAGTAATCAGTTGGCATTGGCCTTTGTTTCAATTGCCGTAAATACCTCTAAAATCCTTGTTGGGTACGCCCAGATGAAAAGATGATGTAGATATCGTCTGTGTATTCGGGAAGCTGGATTGACTTATCAAATCCTTCCGTGTTAGCACAAACTTTCCGTATTATCTGCTCCAGCACTAAATTTAAAACATCCCATGACAGTGGGTCTTATTGTCGAAATCCGGTACATGCATGCAATAGTTCCAGAGTGGAGCTTCCAAGCTGCACTACACTCCGCTTCTAGCGTAATGTGGCAGTACTGGGCCAGTTTTTCAGGATCCCAAAATTGGCCATCGCATTGTAGAGCTCCAAGTAATGAATGATGTTATTCGCAGCCTTAAAGTGTGTGGGGTGGAAGAGGCCTTTAGAGCCATAAGAGCCATATCCGAAAGTTTTTTTTTTTTTTTGAGAAACTTTCTCTTGAGAGTTTTTACTATGGATTAAGCTGTAAATGAGGAAAAAACCAAGTATATGCTGCCAACAAGATAGGGACAAACAACATCGGTGAATTGGACAAAACGTCACAGTCGACAGCTATAACTTTGGGTTAGTACAACTAAGGATACTCTATATGAGACCTTACTTATCTCAGTCCTGATTTATAGCGCTGAAGTATAGAGACTGTCGAAAGCAGAGGAAGATATCCTCGGCAGTTTTGGGAGAAAAAATCTTAGCAAGATATTCGATTCCGCTTCCGTTGACGAGCTTGGGAGGAGAAGACTCAACGACGAAATATATAAGCTGTTCAGCGACTTTGACTAAGTCAAAATACTGCACACAAGTCGCTTATGATGGCTAGGACATGTAGAGCGAACGGCCATCAATGCTCCGACACGCAGAGTCCTCAAATCTAACTCGCTGATGAGGGACATACAATTACTCCTTTTACCTATGTATGTATAATGACGCCATTTCGAGGAATATCTACTGTTGTAAAAGCTGTGCTAAAAACGTGATTTTTATTAATTGCACTCTTTTCAGTTTCCCCTCTACACTCCTCAAAGACGAGATGCTAAGGATCTACATATAACAGGAGCCTCAAGGCAGCTGGAGCCAACAGCAATCAAGAGCATCAAGGAAGAGGAAAAATCAGTCTCAATGACTGCGTGTATCAAATATAGAATTTTAAATTTACAATATATAAAAAAGTAAGCTAGCTGTGAAGAAGCTACAATGTAAGTAATAAGAAATAAGTGTTTATCATTTATATTGAATGTTGTGTTCAAAGGAATACTGGATGGATGTATCTGGGTTCGCAACAAACGTGCAAAACGAGCTGAGGAGAATAGAAAAAATAAGGCGAGCCGAAACAGCATAAAATGCTAACCCGCGAAGTAATACCTAACGGCAGACCAGCGGGAAGAGTGGTTGAAGTGTCCTGGGTGTGGATTAGTGCGTAGGCGCATTCATGGCATCGAGTAACTCGGGTCTGCGAACTGTGCATGCTGGTAGCCCGGGCTACTAGTATCATTGGCGCATCCATAATAACTTTGCAATTGTTAAGCAATCAAAAGAATGAGACTGAGACAAATCTTTGAATACCATTTTGAGATTGCTCATTGCAAACGTAGTCATGGTACATCTGTCTAGAGACTGAGCGAAAGCATTTGGCATACGAACCTACTCGCATGAGTCGGGATTATTGAAAAAAAAAAAGGCAATGCTCTAACAAACCGCAATGGTACTCAACCTAGAAATACCAGATGAATAAAACAAGTTAACTGGAATATTTTTTTTCATTTTGTTTATTTGTGTCTTTATTTTATTTGAAAATAAACGAAATTTATTTTTTATCAAGTTAGCAGATGAGTGTTTACAATCATCTCATTTCTTACATTTTTTTTTCCTGGAATGACATTTAATTGTAGGTTTATATATTACATAGAGAAAAAGGTTAACCATAATTCATCCATTTACAAAAAAAAGAAAGCAACATATAGTTACATAGGTTATGTATGTTTGTTCCTTAGTTTTCGTTTCATTTAGAATGAATAATTACTTGTATTGAAATTAGTTCACATCAATGTTGAATTATCATATTGCAAATTACAAATTAATACATCGTATGCATGTAGGTCTGTATTATTAGGTATTAAACAAATTTTCCGCCCGCTTACTCATCATTTTTCAATTTCTTCGTCGATAACCGAGCAAACAAAACTAATCATTTATTAATATACCATACAACATATATTCACCGAAATCAACTCAACGCACAATAGAAAGAAAAAAGAAAAGAAAAAAAACCCTAGAAAGAACTCGAGTGTTTTGTGCAACAAATTTAGTTTTAGTTTAGTTTTGATTGTTGCAATCGCCAGCCTGAAATATTTAACCAAAACGTTTGTGATTCTAACATTATAACCCTCGTATCGCGGTATTTTTCATCAAATGTATGTAGAGATGCAACAAAAAATACTTTATTTAATATTTGTATAAAATATGACCAATGCAACATAAGTAAAATCAAATAAAATTGTAACGTTATAAACTCGAAACAGTTTACATTTGATGACGTTAACTTAAGGATAATTGATTTAACGCAAGAAGCCGTTCAACAGCCGCATTTATATCACCGAACGTTGCGATGAGTGCTGAAAATAGAAAAAAATGTTTTTATTATGTAATGTTAATTTTTTATTGCGTTTTAAAAATAATTAAAGTAGTTTGTGTGTTGGACTGACGATAACATGAAGATAGTATCGGATATATAATGGAACAAAAGCAAGAAAAGCACGGGTGCCTGCCTGGCTGACCTGGAGAAAGCACTCGATACCGTATGCCTAAAAAAAAACTTTTCTACAAGTTGAACAGGCAGTGCATAAGAGAATCACTGCTGTACATGCTTTGTAATATGGCTATGTGACTTCAAGACCTGCTATAGAATCAGCTGAATTTAATTTAGAGCGAACATCAAACCAGAAGTTGGGCGCCGTAGCTCAGAGGTTAGTGCGGTGGACTAATAAGCGGAAGGTTCGAAGTCGGTGACCCAGAAAATGCAAAATTTTTTTTTCATATTCCCACCTCTCATGAATGTCTGACAAACGCGTAAATCTAATCTACACTACTCTCCGCAACTTCTTTTTATGCAAGGTCTTTTTCCTTACAAAACTCGTTATTTAATTCCAATTGCTTGATTCATAAACCGCAATAATTACTTCTTCCTTAATAACCCCTAACTTGCAACTAATTACAATTTCGCTATTTCGATTTACTAACGCTATCCCAATCTTCTTGCACGGTTTGAAGATAACTCTTACTGCCTCGACCGCCCTGTCCTTACACATCAATTTTTCCCATCGATAAAAACTTCTAGGTAGTTCTTCGACCATTCGTGTACAAGAACCTTCTGCAGTAATAATTCCAAGATTCCACTGGGAGCTTCAATTGACAATTGAAAATGTTGTATCACTACCATCCTGCGGAAGCGAACCTCGACTGGACGTCACTCTGTGTTGTAGTAGTGTAGTGTCTTCCTATGCAAGAGAAATGACAGTCTCGGAATGTCATTCCCAAAATTATTTTACACACCGCATGTTCCTCGCAATTACATTGTAATTGTACAGAGTTACGTCTAATTCTGGTTTGTCAGGGGACATAAATGGTAAGAAAAGTTGGCATTATGGTCGAACATCTTCGGCAGAGTTCCCAACAGACTATAAAGGCCGTGATTGTCATTTCACTTTTTTTCCCGTAGTTATTGCAAAACAAGCTCACTGCGTATGAAATTCAACTGATGTTCGCTAATCTGGCTCGTAAATGTATCCGTTTCATGTTTGCCGTGCATATTTGAGTGATTTTAGCCGCTGTTAAGGACAGTAGAACAAGTATATTAAGTTACACAGCTCGCTACCCATTTGAAACTTGTTATTATGAAAAACACCATTGAATGAAATATTCAGGGGCGGAACTTTTACCAAGGACCATCTGACACACAATTTAGTTAATAAGGGCAACAAGAGATGTCTTTACCGAGCGGTCAAACATGCGAAACAGACTCCAGTTAGCTAAAAATTCGCTACCATTTTTTTAAGATTTCTTTTTATTTCAAGTAAATCATTCGCTTACCTTGCAAATTTGCTTCTCTGTTGACAAATCCCATAGCTGTAAGCTGTTCTAGTTGAGAAGAGTACCGTTCTTCTGGGGGTTGGTTTGTATTAGCTCCGCTGGACATTCCATTCAGCATTCTTGACATGAATTCATTAAATAACTGCGGATTGCCAGCCGCACTGGTTGTATTAGCCTGTGTTGTGGGCGAATCGGATGTAGTAGTATTTGGCGTATTTACACCCGGTGGTGGCGGTGGGATTCCCATCGAACCGACTACACCTGGTGCTGCTGCACGCAATTGTTCCATTCCTTGTTGAATCTGCAATATTGCACTCAGTGCTTGGGGATTTGTCATCATTGACATAACATCGGGATTTTGTATTTGCTGCAGAAATTGTGGCATCATGACTCGCATTTGTTCCTGCAACTGCGGATTGTTAGCCATCATGGGGCTCGTATTTAAAATGCGAGAAGCCATATCGGGATCAGCCGACAAGGCATCCATCATGCTACGAGTGTATGGAGCGTTTAGCAGACTCTGCATCATTTGAGGATTCTCGGTCATTTGCTGCATTAAACTCTGCATTGCTGGGGTATTTAAGACTCCCGCTGTTGGTAGACCAGTACCACCAGCACCTCCTCCAGTGGTTTGTCCAGAGCTTTGGTTGTTTGCTGATGTTCCACCCCAAGGATTGGGTAGGGGCTCTCGATTCTCAGTACCTTGTTGCGGATTTTCTCCTGAAATTTAAATCAAATCACATGTATTGCGCAATAAGACAAGAAAAAAAAAACAATTCTTGAGAAAACGAAAAACAACATGAAATGTTTATATTTATGTACGTACACCAGTGTGAGTAATAAATAGGTGATGGTTCTATTTATAATTATGATGGTATTGCTACTAAAATTTTGTTATTATCATCATAAAATACGTAAGGCTATCCATTTGACCTTAAAATTGGGATACCAACAAAGCTACTTTTATGTGTCGATTGGACACACATAAAATGAATACAGACGAATCTCAAGCGCGTAGGAGTTAAGTTGTTTTCAACAAAGAACGGAATATGATAGTCCAGAGAACAATGACTGAACTGACTTTGTTTTTGGACTAAATAATGTTAAGTAGTCACCAACGCGACTACTTATTGTATTTTCCGCGAACTTTTTGCTCCTTGAAGCACTCTAAAACATTAATGTAAATACAATCACAATAACGGAAAGGCGAATCCACTTCAAAGATTAGTAACGCAATCTTAGGTTATGAAATAAAATATTGAAAAAAGGCGAATAGAATACAAAAAATTAAAAATAAAGAAGGGTCAAATGTCTTTAGCTTTAGTTCATCTGTCGAGACACGGCCGAAGAGATACTAGTTTTGGTAATGGTTTATAGTTGATCAAATTGTAGTCGAAGGAAACACCAAGTGTGGTTTCAAACTTACAAGAAAATGCGTTTCCGCGTCTAAGTTCTTGTCGTTGTATTTCACATTACTACTCTTTTTCCCTCGCGATATCCATAGGTGTGCAGTTTAGACAAAGCAGTGAGGATGTACCGCGATACGAAGTCGACACTTTCATGAAAAGAGCCAAATAAATCACATTATTACTATGTATTTATTGTTTCACTCAGATTCAACTTACTAGTGCATTGTACCAACCACGAAAACAACTTACTTTAGTGCTACAACATTGAAAAGTTGAAAGGCACTCCTCGGCCCTAAGGTGCCAGCAAATGCCGGACAATAATAGAGGAAAATCTCCGCGGTATCATCGTCTTTCTCATGTAATTGGCAAAAGAAAATGATCTGTAAGATCGCCTGCAAATCGTTTACAATCAATTCTTCTGAAGGAGAGATGAAAAACCGTAGATTTTTGGCAGATATCTGGCCTTATAAAATTGGTGTGTCTGCTTCCAGCAGAGCCATGACACCGTGTAATGTATTCATGAGGAACCCAGTAGTCGATAGAATTACCAGATGGAGTTAAGTCCAACGCTGTTTCGGGTCCTTAGAAAATCTTATCTGAATTTTATCGTTCATCTCGTTTCACTGGGTTCCAATTTCTTTTAAGTCGGACCGAAAAAGACCTGCCGTGTCTTGAGCTCCAATCTTTTGTGTCACACCGTATCAAAAGCTTAAGAGACATCATGAAAGACTCTCGAGCAGATATTTGTTATTCTATACACTTGATCAATTGTGAAACGTTTGCTTCTAAAACCGCATTGGTTTGAAAAAAAAAAAGGGTTTATAAGGTACCTCAACTAATTCTTTCACGTATTTTACGTATCAAGCACGTTGATACGTGCTGTTGATTTTGACAACAGCCAATTTCTGCCGGCGAAATTGGTTCTAAAATTGTCATTCACGATGAATCTAGTAACTCTTCTATGGCTTGAAAGTTTCTTTTAAAAATGCGCCATATATGTTGTATAAGTGTTCGATGAAGCGATTGACTTCGCCCTTTAAATAAAAAAGGGAAACGGTTAAAACGGTGCTTCGTTTATAAAGTTCTCCCCATTAGTTCTACCGTCAACTAGTCTAGGGGGCACTTCTTTTCCTTTAGTGGGGGTTTTATGAAGTCGGTTGTGTATGTCTACAAACCACTAACAACAATTCACAATTAATCAACGAAGTCATCGAAAATTTTCATCAAAAGATGCCACTTTGTTCCAATTCCAATTGTAAAAAACAGTGGAGAAAAAAAAAACTGCAAAATATTTTCATACAGCTACTAGTAACAAAGTATCACTCACGTCTGAAGAAATGATATCAAGCTTTTTTCATTTTAGGTCACCAATCTGTTCCCACAAGAGAGTACATACCCCTCTAGGAGAACAAAGCAACAATTATGAACTCAAACTTATTCTTTTAGTTCCAGAAAATCAGTAGACAGTAATGTAATACTGAGTTAAACAAGTGAATAAACGTGTGGAAAAATCACATCGCCAGACGATCATTTGAGCAGATTTTCTGGAAAGCAAACTGAGGCATTCTAAATTTATTCCCCGTGAATACTTGAATATCGATTACAAACGTACGCGATACGCTACTCGGAAGAACACCAAGTTTTGCAATCACTAGGTAATAGTAATACAAGTTAAGCGATTCACTCTTTGGAAACACATCATGATTTTAGTGGTATTGGTTAACCAGGAGGTTCTTCAACTTCAACAGTGGTCACAGGTCCATAATTCTGTTAGCAAACATCGTCCATCGGCCGAAACACTCAATTAAATTCCGCCACTTCTTGTCGACAGAGTGCTCTGGAAAACATCACTAATCACCACCAAAAAGAGTTGTTATGATAGTATGCATTTCCGAGTGCCATTTTGGATTCCTAATTTTTTGGATAACCTACCCCTAGCAGTACATGACACTTCGCACCTTCATAACTTGCTTTTATAATAGCCACCAATTTGTTCGGAGTCTCTCCTGCGTAAGGCACACTACATAAACTCTCTGTTTACAGAAGATGTATGGAGAAAGGCGTTCACGTGGTCAACGCAGTAGGATTTAGAACGGAAACCTGATTGTTCATTGTCCAAAGAACTTTTTTGTTGGCTATTATTTTAGCAAATGCCACGTCAGTTTTCTTATCATTTTCAATTACTTTTCTTTGGGAGTTTGACAATTAGTTCTTTCCACCATTCCTCAGGGAAAGTTATGTGAATTCTAAAAATGGATGCCAGACAAATCTTTTTGATTTTGGGGCAAACTTTCGTCCATCATGCTGTTTATAACAGGGGAATCCCTCTATCTCCTTAGCTAGTCCTCATCAGAAATAAGCAGATATCCGTCCAAACTCTTTACATCATGCTTCTGACGTTCGCTGACTGGGTCGTTGAGCAGTTGAAAAGAGATCCCATATGTATTTCAGGAAAAGATCATTTTCAGCGGCGAAACACATTTTTAGCGAAAGGGGTTCGTAAATAATCAAATCTGAGACTACACCAATCCGAAACAGCTCCAGGAAAACTCACTGTTCAGGCGATTACTTCGGAGCAAACGTCTTCTGAAATAAGTGAGAAGAGTTTAAATACGTCAACGGCGAAAGGAGTTGAGAAATGGTAACCGATTATTTTTAGCTCGGATTCGATGATATGGACATGGAAAACATGTGGTTTCAGCAAGGCGGTGCTGCGTGCCACACAACGAATGAAACAATGACGTTATTGAAGGGTAAACTTCCAACTCGTGTTATTTCGAGAAGCGGAAACTCATGTTGTCTTTGGGATACAGTTACTAAAATTTCTGCCCAATAAATTGTGTTTAGATACAAAAAAAAAAAGAAAGAAACATCCACGTCATTTCCTTCATTCAACACATGAAATGTGAATAGTGGCGGGTGAACAGATAGGAAATAAATGGGTGGATACATACATACTTTCTTATGACTATGAGTTATACTCTCTTCTCTTAATAAGTATGCACTTGCAAGGTGAAAGACGGAAAGAGAAAAAGAGGTAGGAAAGACATGACGCAGAGGAACCTAGATTTTATTCGTTTTTGCCCAAACCACACAAATGGGAAACTGTTCGCAACCAGAGGGTCATTTGCGGGAGAAAACAAATTGAGTTGAACTCTTAACTTTTAACAAGCGAGTGTATTACCCACCACGTCATGCAGTTGTACCGTTTAAGAGCTAAAACCTTTAAAGTATCTAAATAAAACAAAACAGCTCAATGCAACCACGTGTTTGGGCGTTACATCACCTCATCACCTATTACATTATAACTCTTAAACGGCGATTCTTTAAAAATATATTTTACATACTTTTTACCTTCGAACAACAGGAAGGCAGTAATGAGAAGGGACAATGTCAATGCTAAAAAACAACAACATCAAATGCTCCCACACATAAAGGCGACCACAAGCGAGAACTGTGGGTGAACTTTTTTTAACATGGGCAGTTCGCGTGAACTATCTGTTCACTCGATTGGGTCACTGCATTCACTTTGTTGGATGTTTTGGGTCTGCGTTTCCTGTGTTGTTGGAGAGGGTTTAATGCAAACAGAATCACAAGAAAGTATTGAAAAGCTATAATCCTCCGTGACGTTGTGTTAAAAGTGTTGTTTACGTTGGGCTTAGAAAAAAAGGTGAATGTAATTGTTGCTATTTGCCATTGAAATCCACGGATTTTGATGAAAACGCAAACAAAAATTCTTCGTGACCCAGTTTAATCTATGATTGACTTTTACAATATATCAACACTAATCCACTCACCGGTACTTCTAAACGTCCACAGTTCAAAAGCTTAGTTAAAATCAGAAGCTTTTTTACGAAAAGGTGTATACAACCTAACGCTCTCAGCTTAAGCTATTTACAAGACTAAATTTACCATATTACAGACATGTAAATGACGCATCAATACCCCGAAGAAGAACCCATATCCATGGGTAACCAATGCTCTAGAGGTAGAAACGCCTTCGGGAAACTCCAGCGTCAACGCACATCAGCTAAAAATAACAATAACAAGAGCAAGCGCATGAATTTCAATAAATTGTGCAAGGAAGACGATCAAAATCCGTGGAGGATCGGGTACCATGATGAAACTATGGGGCTGTCATCCAATTGCGTCCACCTCCCAAAGGTTGGAAAACATGGTCCGTGGGCTGTTTTCAAGACAACCGGAGACTCCATTGCAAAAAAACTACCAGGCGAAACTCACCCACTTGCGCTAGATGGCATACCCGACATAGCTCTTAAAACTGCAATTAGTACTTTGTCGGACATGTTTTCGAATATCTGTAGCTCATGTCTAATTGAAGTGGGCGATGGAAGAAGCAGAAACTAGTACCAATCCCCAAGGAAAGCAATGGATCCATCATACCCCGTTCTGTATATTGAATACGGCTGGAAAAATTGGGAAACCTATCACCATCAACATGTTGAAAGTAGCCATTAAAAACGCAGGAGGATTGACAGAACATCAATACGAATTCCGAAAGTTACGGTTAACGATAAATTGCAATAAAAGGGAGCATATACGGCAGAGGACGCCGAAGAGGTGTTAAACGATATTTTGACGTCATCTTAGGCGTCCAAAACGCATTCAACTTGGCGAACTGAAAGCACATCTTGGAAGCGCTACTAACATACATTATGAGGTTAATTCAGACAAAGTATTCTGACACATACTCGTACATGAGAGAGACAAAGGCCCTAAAGACTATTTCTTAGGAGAGGTGCCACAAGGTTCAACGTTTCTGTGGAATGTGCGGATAGTCACTTCCCTTTATCAGAACAAGTCGTGGTCGCCATGCTACCAAATAAGTAACGATGCATTCTAGATTATACAGCTGTGTTGTCTGTTGTCGCTTCTCGATGTTGGTTTTAAATAATTTGAAAAATAATATCGACAATAGTTGAAAAATCATGTTCACAGACGAAGCTCAACCAAATAAAAATGTGTTTTGGAGTGGTGGCATACGCATAATTGATTTCTACTTCTTTGAAAATTAAGTTGGCAGCAACATTACGTTAAAAGGAGTGTAGTGCCATGACAGAGTAACTGATTTTTTGTGGCCGCAATTAGGCGATTTCGACTTAAATAGCCTTTGGTTCCATAAGCACAACGTCCCACTCCACCCTTGGAAAAATCAATCTTTTGAGCACTAAGTAATCAGCCGTATTGGAGACGTGCCCGATACGGTACCTTCCCAAAAAACTTTTCGACGCTGCTAACTGCTTTTCTCCGAGGGAACTCGAACGTGCACCGGCTATTACAAGCATATATACATACTACCACTGCACCGTGAATACTTCTCACTCATGGCCTTAATATTCCAATTAACAAATGAGGCAGCAAAGAGAAGAGAGAAAGAAGATCCTAAAAGAAGAAATGTCATATGGTGAACATGGTAACGAAATACCTATGAATATAAATAAAATCAAATGCCGGTGTTTAATAAGAAATCAGCAACAGGCTATACAGTCATACGATTCCAAAATTAGATTAGTTGATACCAAGCTTGCTTCTTGAATTAAAGTTTTTAGGTAAAAGTCCCAGCGGGGGACAATAATCTGACTTTCAAATAAATCTCAGGCCTACCACCCGTTGTGCATTAGGGAAAAAATAAGTGAAGGAGACGAAAAACCACCCAACATGCAGAAAACAATTTAAAATGAGAACATTTATTAGCGCTCACCTGCAGAATTCTCCACTAGACCAGAAAAAGGATTCCTCGTAAACGATTCACTGGCTGCATTCAACATCGGCTCTTGGATGTCGCGATAAATCCTCTGCAAAGCATTATACCCTCCTGGGACGCTTTCCAAATTTGACATTGCCCGATCATGAGACCTCATCAACTCCTGCAACATCGATGGATTACGTGCCAGCTCCATTGTTTGGCGTAACAGCTCAGGATTGTTCAACATATGTGAAATTTCGGGATTTCTCTGCATTAGATCTTGCATCTGAGGATTCGATGACAACAGTGCACGCATAGTCTCCGGATTATTCATCATTTGCTGAACCAATGGATTATCCAAAAGCGTGCGCAACAAATCGGAATTATTCAACAGTTCGCTTTGCATTCGTGCCTGCAAATCCATATAAGTATTTGAGCCAGCACCCAATGCGCTTAATCCAGCCAAACCACCCAATTGGTTGAGACCAAAAGGTGTCTGGCTAACATCTGCCAGCGGACGAGACTCCGCAGGTTCTTGCTGCCTTGTCGGTGTCTTAACCACCAAATGCACACTTAAGCCGTCCTTAATGTTGTGCGTCTTTAGGGTGTCAGAGTCTTTCATGATTTTTCCAGCGAAAATCAAAACCAATTGATCGGGTTCGGCTTCGAACTTTTTTCCAACCAAAATTTTGAACTGGAAATTAGAGTAAAATCAATAAAGAATTTCACAAGTTGGGAGAAATTTTAATTCCCATTGAAGACCAAGTTATGTCGTTCGTTCGGTAGGTTGGTTGGTCGGTCGGTCGGGTAGAGAGAAGAACGCAGAAACACCGAGAACTTACCTCTTTGATCTCGGCATCTTCATCGACTTCAATTTGCTGCTTATCCTTTGGTGTTTTCACAGTCACTGTAATTTTATGTTTATCACCTCCTTCTGCCATCGTGCAAGCAACAAGAAAATATATTTCAATTTAATCCCAACAAATAACTTTCACGGAGCAGAAAAATAAAATTAGAGAAAAAACTAATTCGTCACTTCGAATAATAATTTTTAACGAAGACAGTGCTGCCTTAAAATTTTGACGAAAAATAAGTGTTAAAAGCAAATGTATGAGCAAACAGAATGGGTAGCACTTCCCCGAATGAAGGAGTTCAGGTTGATATATTAGGATTGAAACGATTGCTTTGTTGATTTGACAAATTGAGTGCCACGTCATGAATTACTGTAATCTAGAAAGTACACGTCAGCTAGAAATATTGAATTCAATTTAATTGATTTGTCATGGATAATAAACTTTGTTTTTTAGAAAATGAGGGTATGAAATTGAATTCATAGTTGATTCTTAAAAGAAGCTATTGTAATTGTAATTTGTTTAGGGACTAGCAGAGTGGTCTTGAGAATGCTTTTACTCGTTTAATAGTCTCCATGCACGATATCGCACTATTTTACCTACATAAACATATACTATTAAGTATTCTTGAGACAATATCCTTTTCTCTTTTAGGTCGTCGAATAACCCAGTTAGAGCTAGAAGCAGTACTATTTGTACTCGCAGAAATTACGAAAAGTGGTTTTCTGTTCAATTCAAAAATAAAGATGGCACAATTGACTAAGTGCCTATCTTCTCGTATCCATTCGTGTTGGGCATGCTATATTCGCTTGCGCGAATGGAGATGAACTACTTGTACGTTAATCGACTTTTCAATATGCATATGTAGTATGTAAAGGCTTTCGGCTCTTTTCAGATGTTTCCAACGATGTGTTGTGTATAGTGTAAGTGACTCGAATGATTATCTCATTTTTTGTTACATAATCTCTGGTATCAAATTCTTCACGTCGATTATATCCCAAAAAGTCAAAACTTTAAATGTCAAGAAATGAAATATGGAGTGTGGGGAAATAAAAGTAACTAACTGTCCGGTGGTGCACCACCCAATTTTCTAACCACTTGGTCATTAACACCTTATTTACAAGAAAAATTTCCTTCCAGTCTACACTCACATTTTCGTACAGCTTACAGAGTTCGCGGATAAAACTATTTCTCCATTGGTCCTCCTCGCATATGGGATATTCCTCTTACCTTTCGGGGCTCGAATCTGAGGCTCCAGGCGGCGTCACAAGTAAACACAATACTAGCCTTCCTAATCCTCAGTTTACGAATTGTTGCGTCAACCTCTTTTATACTGAAAGCTGACAGTTAAAAAAAATGGTTCACTGCCTAAGATAAAAGTTTTTTCTTTGCAAACAGAAGGAAGTGCTTTTCAGTTATGTAATTTAATTTTTATTACTGGGAAGTCTATATTGGAGAATATTATAAACCTGAATAACTAAGCGAATCTTGGAGTACTTTATTAATCTAATGGTAATAAAGGAATGACAGGGAATTAAATGCATGTGCACATGTTTAGTTCTTTGTCAAAACAGAAACAAGGTTTCCTCATTATAAAAATATTACGACCCGTGAGCAAACAATTTCATTTTATTTTCAAACTAATCAGAGCATATCCTAACATTTTAAGTTCGATGTGACAGTACCAATACAGTTGAGGAAATTTAGCCTTCTGGACTACATTCACATTTTGGTACAGATCATAGAATATACATTCCATCTTCCTAGTATAGAGTTTTAACCCAAGGGTCAGTCTTCGACAAATTGCCAATAAGGTGTTATTTGTAAAGTTGATGTTGACTCCGAGGTAATTGAATTCCTTAACTATCTCAAAGTAAAAACTATTGTTACAAGTCCTGTGTATTTATCGAATATTCCTTTCCAATTGCATAAAATTTCTGCTTCTCTTCTCAAATTGATTGTAAACATTCATAGTTTTACTTCAATTTAATTTTTAAACAAAGATTTCGTCTTGATTTTGGCCTGGATATGTACCGTATGGATGATTTTGTTTTGCTTGAACGTCGAACTAAGTACTAAAAAAACACAAAGATTAACTTCGTTGTGTTAGTACTTCGTTTCTTTACGTTTCGTCGCGTACGAGGCTTTAAGAATAGAACGACAAATACAATCTCGGGGACAACGACTTTCGAAATTTTAAAAATTAAGATTACGCCTTTAATAACTTTTATCAACCGGATTGTTCGGGAACTATTTCTTTACACCACCTACTGACTATGAAATCAGTCCATTTACCCGAATCTATTTCTTGCTGAACGCAACCATACTTATCTTGACATTTAAATTTGTGGCATGCACGTGCTGTGCAAAAAGTAAATAAAATAATTCAGATGCAGTCTCAACGATTTTTTATTGGGAGTTTACCGGCAGGTACTACGGAAAAAGATGTTACTAAAGCTTTTAAGGACTATGGAGAGGTAACAAGTATTGAACTGAAGGAAAAGGAAAACTTGGTCGATCCCGGAAGCGTAAAAGTACTTGCATTTGTGACATTAAACCTCTACGATGGGGATGTTGACTTTTGTAAGTGGTCCTAGATTCTATGTCTAAATTGACGTTAATTTCATTTAAACTTAAGGTATAAGGAAATTGAATGCAAAACCAATAAATGGGCAATATGTCAGAGTATCTGTTGCAAAAGAGAGTTTTCTGGAGCGTCTAAAACGAGAACGCGAAGAGAATGCAAAATCATCTCCTAAACAGGCACCTGCCAGTGGGTATACTGCGCTGGAGAGGCAGGTGCAGCCTCCGAATAAATCTAAGAAGTTTTTCGATACCGAGAGGGATGAGGCTGAGGACACGGCTGAAAATGTATTTGAAAATGAAGAAACGTTACTGATCACGAAGAAGAGGGCATCGAATTCAATGCGGAATGGAAAGGTAAGTTAAAAGAGAAAATTCCTTTTTGTACGAAATGGAGTCTTTAAGTACGTTTTTATACAATTAGATTTAGATTTCCATAATCACGCAATATTGTTCAATTAGTCGCAAGTCTTTTTCACGTCTCCATAATCCTTGCGGGGTCACCGTTAGGTATTTGACCTAGAGGTAGTGTTTGAGTCATTTGCTGATACTTCTACTTGTTGCTGTCTTCAACTTGTCTTCGATGTTGCCATTCTTCTTTCTGGAGTTCCTTCAATATTGTTGCCTACATGTTTTTAACAGATTCGCCGATCACCCGGGATGAAGTTATGTGTTCCACTTAATCATATGGAGTAGGTGTTTATCCCATTGCCCTTCGAAGTCCTTCAAACTCTGCTGCGAAACGCGAGCAGTGGAAAAATGATATTCCGCACTTTGTCGTAGTTTCACATTCCAACCGGTAAAAAAATATGTAGGCCCGGAACCACCCCCATGTCCAGTAAATAATTGACTCGGGTAGAAGTACACTTCCACTGCATGCATGTTCGGCTAGCTCCAGACTTACTGATTTTAGCCAATGTCGGCTGTTATTGAGGTTACTTACCTTCAAATTCAAATGCTTATCTCAGGTTTATCGACTGTTGTTTCCAAGTTTATCGACAAACCGTTCTGCTCCAAATGAAAAAGAAAACTTTTTTCACAGCTCTCCACTGTTCGTCTATACTCAGTTGAACAGCTGATTGTTTTAGCTCCTTTGGGGAGATAGTTCGTAGAATATCGGTTTTGTACCTAGGTCTCGTTAGGATGAGTCCAGAATATGAGGTTTTTGTGTACTTTTGAAGTCAACAGCAGCCTGACAGTGAAGACAGTGTTATTTATCGGGTATTGGTACTCCTTCACGTCTTTTATTTCGCTTAGTTCCAAGATGTTTATTTTAGACTACATGAATTCTTGTTTAAGTTGGAGAAAAAGAGAGTCGTAATGACCTTCCTTTCGACTGAAGTTCTTACTTTCAGAGATCCGTTGTCAGTAGTCAAACGTCGTCAACATAGTATCATATCGTATCGGAGGTACTTTGTTGCGTTTTTGACCAAGATCTGTTTCACGATTCCGGTCAACTTGGGATCCGAAATTACTTCTCTTTCATGGATTCATGGAAAAGTGTCGTCATTCATCCTCTCTGAAACGCAATTTTCGGAGAAATTCCCAAATGGAAAGTCGGTGGAGGTAGATTTTACTAACAGAGCTGCACGGCCTTTAGCTACAGAGGCTTTTTCTCGTTATCTGGGGAACCGCCTATCGACATTTGCACCTTTTACGAGGCCCTCGTTATTCATTTGCTTATGCTATCACACGCCGACTAAAAGAATTTACCTATGGCCTGAAACTGAGTTAGGAGCATACTACTTTGTTCTTTCTTAAAATGTCTTTCTTTCACTAATAATAACTCGAATGCCATTTATTTTCTAGATCGTTATTGAGAGCACCAACAGCACTCCACTTCACGTCATAGGCAAGCAAAAGGATGTTAAACGGTTGAGTGAGAAGTCATTCGATTCTGACAAAAAACGTAAGGAATCAATTAACAAGAAGAAAAACCAATATCAGCTTCAGAAGTCGTTGATCCAAAAATCCTTATCATCTGTTGTAAGAAAATGCATTTTCTTGTCCTTAAAAACTTTAAAAGCTAAATTAAATTTATTTCTAAGGATACGTCAAAAACGAAAATAGTTTTCGATAATGACGATGACGACACTGAAGTTATATCATCAAAAGCGAAACTCTTTCAAGAGGACTCTGACCAAGAAGACGATTCATTTGCAAATGATTTTACCTTAAAATCAGAATATGAAGGATCCCAAGGTGCTGCACTAATGAAACTGAAATCGAAAATGAATTTGGATCCACGATTTAAAATTGATCATAAGTTTATCGAGAAAACCGACGAAGAACCTGTAAAGAATGAAAATAGTGAGCGAGACTGGCAGTTTGGCATTTTAGAGCAAGTAGTTGGAAGTAAATTATCTAACGTTTCCCAACCAAAGGGATACGAAAAGAAAAAACTAAAAATGTTACGCTATGATCCGTCCAAAGCAAACCAAGATGAGTTTTTAATTAAGCGCACAGCAGTTCATCCAATGGAAGACGATGATGAAAATCTTGCTCCAGCTCTAGCCGAAAAAAATGAGGTCTCCAAAGAAGTTTTCTACATGGTCAGTGATAATCTGACGAATTCTTTGAAAACTCGAGGGGATGGTTTCAGCTTGCTTAGTATGTTTGGCACGGCTCCTGATGAAGATGACAAAAATGCAGACCGACAGTCGAAGGAGAAAATTCTTATTAGCAAGAATGACAAAAGTACAGCTTTGAATCCCTTTACTTACGACTCTTCAGACTCAGAAAATGAACAGGAGGAATATGCGCAGAAGGCTAATGGTGAAGAAAATAAAGATAGCAGTAAGACTCAAGCGAAATTATTCGTTGAATCGTTTTTTATTCCTAAAAACGATGTGAGGTTAAAAGGTGGGTATTGGCAATATCTTTTAGTTTTTGAATTTCTCATTCATGGTTGCTTTCTTTTGGCTATAAAGAGGGTAAGGCCTTTTTCCGGTCTAATCAGCGGTCGAAAAAGACAGAAAACTACGATGAGATCAAGGTCAAACTGAAAACAATAATCAACACAAAAATAAACAAATCGAAGCGACAACTAAAGGGTACAATGAAGAAAAAATCGATTCGAGGTAGATAGGTCAACAAATTCTAAAATTGTTATTCTGTTGTTAAAATAAAAGTGGATGCTCGTAAGCAAAGATTTTCATTTTAAGCAATGTACGTTCTTGTGTGTGTTTCGTATCATTTTTCTATTTAGGACTTATCTTCATCGATTTGCGAACTGCATACTCGGTTGAAACTTAAGCATGGTCTGTGTTTATTTGCTAAGGTAGATTTGGCTTGCCAGTGGGAGAAATCGATGGGACCTTGCTGCCTCTATCGGTTTCTAAATGATAACCAACCGGCAAGACTATATCGTCATCTATTCGAGAAGCAGACATCGGTGCAGGTGCATGAATCTTCTCTGATATGCTGAATATATGTATCTAAGTCAGTCATACCGAACCACAGTAGCGTCTTCCAACCGGGGATCTTAGCAGTGACAATAGCCGCCTGTGACAGTGCAATGTGGGTAGTATCACAAGAGGATATCACCTTTTTCATTTACAGCCAGGCAGCGATACAGGCGAAATCTTGTAAAGTACCGAGAAGCAAAGCCCTTGACCAATTTATTTTTGGATTTTCTACTATTCTTGCGATTGATCAAGGTTTTGTTATCTTCATACTCGTTAATAGCCTAAAAATGATCTAAATTATTATGTTTGTTGCGGCGACTAAAAAAACACATCACTTCACATTGCCAATTTCATTCTGATCTGGCGAGTTTTTATTACCATTACGAAACGGTTATTGTCATTACTTTATGGCGTAGATACGTTGAGTTCTCTTAAATTACGTACATATAAATTTATAACTACTATTTGTACCTCAGTCTTATCAAGTTTCTGACTATCAAAACGTGCAGCCTGGGCATTACGTTCATAATACTCGTACATTCATTTTCCAGGCCAGTTTTCCGTCTACTGTTAGGCTTAAGAATTTAAGACGGTCAAAGAAGCTGCTGCGAGGATGGCAAACGGCTACCAGACAATACCCCACGGGTAGGGGAATCATCGCTATCCGAGGCTCCTGTCTCTCTCAACAACGGTTGCTCGTCAGTGTGCGGAGGTTCACCTAGATGTGCTTACGTAGATAAAAGCGTTTGCACTTGTCAACGTTCACCGCTAGTTGGATATAAGATTGTTATCTAGCGGAGGAGGTAATGATGCAATATTTCGCACATAACATAGACGGATCCTTATTCGAAAATTTTAAAAAAGAATTAATGAAAAAAAATAATTCTTAAATGGTACCGGAATAACCAAAGCCAAGTAATAATAAAATGATCTTTAAGCTCGAATAAGGTTCTGACGTAGAACGCTGAAGTTGACACTCATACCTACATTTCTTACATGTTGCTGCTTCTATACGTGACTATCAGTATGGATATATAGCCAGTTGCTGCAATTAGGTTCCAGTTCCGTTTTGTGTCCCTTAGGTATGCCGACATGATCTGAACATGTAAACGTGTTCAAATTGTTCCTCAGAAATAACAATTCTGTACGAACTGTGTAGCAAAATTTAAAGGAAGATTTAGGTAAATTTAATCGTCCTACTGAGCGAGTAATTCGCGATGTAGTGAAAAAATTTTGAAAAGACTGGAAGCTTTGCAGGGAAAGGTAAATTTGTAAGTGATAGTGCGGCCAAAGACCCGAAATTGTCGAATCGTCGGAGTTCACAGCTTTTGGGTTTTTTTATGGTTCCATTTCAGGCATTTTGAAGCAAGCAAGAACTGAAGCCCAGAGACCGTGTATAACGAGGTATTTACACAGATCGGTTGTTATAGCAGCAGGAAGCTGATTTTTTAAAGAAAATGTTCTTCTCTGATGAGGACCATTTCCACCTGTCTGGGTGGACAATAAGAAAAATTGTCGCATATGGGGCGAGGAAAGTCGTCATGAGACACCATAACATGACCAAAACATGATGGGGGTTAAACTGTAGCAGTCAATGTTGAGCGCTAAAGATACGTGATAAACGAGAATTTCTGTCACGAAATCGAAAATATTGAAGTGGAAGACATATGGTTCCAACAAGATAGCGCAATTCGCCACACATCGGGTGCAACGTTAAATGTTTTGCGTGAAAAGTATCCAGGTCGCATTATTTCATGTCCTGGTGACTTCAACTGGCCGCGAAGAGCATGTGATGTAACGCCATTGGTTTTCTTTTTGTGGGATTATTATTATATAAACAACATCCGCAATGTTATAGCCGAGATGCCACCCAAAATATACGAAAAGGTCATCAAAAAAACAGCAGAAAGTTCAGAGGTGCCAATTTATTATTTATTTTTTCATTAATAAAGAAATACGCAATATTTTTGATCAATCAAAATCCGAATATTTTCTTGAATTCTTTTTTCTTTGTGAAGTTTGGAATCTCAAATTGAATCCTGTATTACTTGTGAATCACGGCGACCTGCACTTCATGCTGAACTTAAAACATACTGAACTGAACATACAAATAGTGACAGCATCATCCCAATCAGATAATTACTATCGTATCCACGGGGATTTATAAAATTTTGGCAGACGTCCATGAAATCGAAAGGTTCCCCTTGCAACCGCTAGCCCATACAATTTTTGCAGTGACTTCTAATTTGTAGTTTATATAAAAAAAAACAATAAAAAATAAAATAAAATAGAAACTCTTAAAAATTTCGAAAGTAAATTTTGCAATAAATTTTCCATTGTAGTCTTGAAAGTGTTCTTATAAATTTGGTAAACAAATTTGTCTAAAAGATGCATACTTTGTCAGTCGTCAACATAAGAAGAAGCTTTCATTCCTTCTAAGTTAAGTGCTGCGACAATAGGCTCTGATAAAAGTTTAATTCCCTGTATTCACTGTTTGGCTCAACTTCATTTCAACAGATTTTATTTGTTTCCTTATTTTACTAGGACTTTTTTACAGACATCTGACAGGAGTCGTTTTAGTGCCTGCACCTTAAACCTAATCGTCGATGAAAGCCCTGACCGAGGACGCTGGTAGATCCAAAAGCGCCAGTTCAGGTCCTGAGAAATTTCCCTCTGAGCCTTACTCAGTAATCTTATCGGAGATCCTATCCCCCATGATTCCTGCGTTTGCCAGGACCCAGACAAGAATAAAGGAGTTTAGTTTTGCGACCAAATTCATTGGGTTCTTGCATTTTTGAATTATTCTGAAAATGGAAAATAGGCCGAGAAAAGCTTTAACACTGCGAACTCAGATCTCGACCGTCTATTCTTTACAATATCCTTCATGGGCATTACATTACCATTAGTTTAATAGTGGAAGCGAACTTGGTACGACTGAGGATTAAATCCGCGAAAACTAAAGTCCTTATATTTTAGTAGGCGTAGACGATGTATACAGGGAGATGCTCATATAGTATATCGCCAGGAACTGCACACGATGGTGTGTAGGCGTGTTTAATGTCGAATACAGGGATATCTTTGTATGCCGTGGCGCAGACCAGTAGAAAAGCTATTTCTGCAACTGGCAAAAAGCTGATTGAATTGAAGCACATCGCCAGGAATTGAACACGATAGCGTGAAGGCATGGTAGATGCCCTGAGAAGACGAACACGATTGCAATATGCAAGAATAAACTTTTATGCTCAACCCAACTGAACAACAAGTGAATACCAGATAATGCTAGATAATCTGGTGTTCGATGTTCCCGGTAGAACTCCAGTAACAGAATGGGGCAGCACGCTTCCCAACGTTAGAGGCCTTATTCTACTCATATCGCCATGAGTAGCAATACATGTCGTTCTAGGCTTACAAACCTAAAATGGCAGGACAAGCTCTTTGACAAGGATACCTTTGAAAAATAGGTGAAGGCCTGTAGCCTAGATAATGGATCATCATCCAGTTTAACGAGAAAACTTACACTGTCCATCAGTATTGGGTACGATGCGGTAATGCCAAGAAGAATACCAAGTAAGGGAGATGTAACAGGTCATAGGTGGAACAATGAAATTGAGACACCTAGAGTCGAATATGTACAAGCCAGAGCAGAATGCAATCATCTAGACCGAGACCGGTCTTTCACGAACACCTATCAATTCTTAAACTCGCGAGACGTGAGCTTAAGAGGGCGAACAAGAAAATTAAGACAAAATCTCTTAAATGTCTCTGCGATGACGCAGACGTAGATCATTAAGGCTCGCCCTACAGGATGGTGTCAATGTCAACAAAAATGCTGAGGCCATTGTAACGACAAATGAAACAAATCGCCATAGGAACCATAATATTATCGCCCAATTTGGTTACTTAACACAACGGGTAAGATCTTGGTTCAGCTAGTGTACAACAGATTGCCTGCCATAGCGGAAGAAAGAAGGACTCTATCCGAACAGAAGTTCAGGCTAAGGAAAACACACTCCACCATCGACACAGTGGTGACATTACACATAAAAAATGCTTTCAACTTTGTAGACTAGAGATCCATAAGGTGGTTTCTTGCAGTCATAGATACACCCTATTACCTGAGGAAAAGAATCACAGAATTTTCCGACAGAAAATTTAGGTACGACAGTGACACGGTAGTCAAGTACTACAGCTTTTCAGTAGGATCCCGACTATCGAGATTTGAGTTAATCACACGCAAGGAAAATGCAACTACAGTGTACTCTCTCCTTACGGGCACCCCTCATAACCGGACAGATTTTAAAGAACATTTCTTTTAAATGACTTTGTTTGTTTTCTCATAACCGAACACCTCTCATAAACGGCCAAATTCTTCGGAACGTCGGTTTCCGCTTATAAGGGAGTACACTGTATTACCTCACGCGGTTCCTATCTTGGCATGGCGGCTACCGCAAATCCCTGAAAAGATTTGGACACTATAGCTCACCCTTGTCTCTAGAGTGGTTAGATCAAAATGAAGACCCTGAACACGCTCTTTCAAACACATCATCCCTTTTCGACTATAGCTGCAGTCAAAAGAAAATTGGAGGAAAAGCTGTTCGCTCATCTCGAATGCGCAAAACGAACTCAGAACAATAGAGAGAGGAAGGTGAAAGGAAGATGCCAATTTAAGAAACACAGCACAATTGGCAAACTATCCCATCGGAAATTATACTCAATGGTAGTCTGTAGGATAATGCCATGAAAATTCCACATCTATAGAAAAGATATGCACTTAACCAACTTCGAGAGCGCAACTGGAGGCCAGGCGAACTGTAGCGCCACCTAGAAAGCAACTCAATGCTGTCGTCTTCCTCGAGGACATCAGTAGTAAATGCTTCACTGAATTTGAATATTTGACTGCAATCCATTCCTGTACCAATATCTTTCCTAAGCATGAATTCAAGGTAAGTCCACCATAATTCGCATGATAGTCAAAATTCACCATTGCACCAGACGGCATATCTCTGAGACCGAGACTATAGGATAAGTGACGCGCAAGGTCATCAAAAGTTCTGTGAGGCTTATACCAAAAACCACCTCACCTAAGACAGTGGATTTCTTTCATAGTATTGCCTATGATATAAGTACTAAGAGGAAGTAAGTTCAGCAGTAAAAGACTTGGTAAAACCTTTCAGCGGCTGGTGTAAGGAAATTCGTGAAGAAAGCTCGTGAAACTGATATGCTTATGTATACCAAAAACTATCCCGTCCACACAGACAAAATATATGCTGGTGTTGTACGAAAACCCGAGACTATAACTCATCATAAAGCCCAACATCAGTCGTACTTCTCTGATGGGTACAGCAACAAAAACAGCTGTAGGATTTGCGATTCCTAAAATCAACTCCTTATCATAGAGGACCCAATACTTACGTACTTACTTACTTAGGTAGCGCTACGGTAAGAGGTAAGAGGTGGCACTGGTCCACCTCAACCAAAAAAAAACTCTCTAATTAGCTCGGTCCTTACGTAAATGCCTCCAGGTGCGCAGTCCAAGTTGGTTGAGATCCATCTCTACATGTTTGCACCACCTAAGGTGAGGCTTTCTTCTACTGCCTTGTCCTTCCGCATTAGATTCGAAGGCTCTGCGTACCGGAGCGTTGGTGCCTTTAACTCTACATCTCCTTGCCATCTCAAAAGTATAATGCACGCCACTTAAGGCGAGGCTTTTCTCTACTGCCCCATATTCCAGGGATGGATTCGAAGATTTTTTGACCCGGAGCATTGGGGTCCTTGGGCTCAACATGACCCAGTCACCTCAGTCGATGTCGCTTAACATTCCATACACTTCGTTGTCTTGTATCCAGCTAGACTTACCTTGTTTTCTTTCTGATTGAACTCCAAAGTAGTTGCAAGCTAACTCGTTGGTTTATCTTTAAAAATGAGAACGGGAGAACGGAGCTCGCCCTACAATAATGGATATAAGTACCGGACTGTGATCAAAGAATATTTCTATGAAAATATGGATAATGTTGATCAGGAAGAGCTTTAGTTTCAACAGGATGGGTCTACCTGGGATACCGCTATCGAGGTCATCGACTTCTTGAAATCACAATTTGGGGATAAGTCGGTTCCGAAAATTGGACCTGTCAAGTGGGTTCTAAGGACGTGCGATTTGACACTTATGAATTATTTCTTGTGGGGCTACGCGCAGTCATTGGGTTATGTTGTTAAAACTACAACAATTGATGACTTGGAAGCCAATATCACGGGGTCAAATCTTCATCAAAAGAGTAGATAACTCAGTACGGCTTGAAGAGGAAATTTAAAATCGGGCGCGTAAGAATACCAGGAGGAGCCAGGGACTACAGAAAGCGATTGAGTGAGAAACTCTTCAGCATGCTACCATTTGTCACAAACGGCCAGTGGCTCCATTGTCAGACACCCCGAAACAAAGCACCCCGAAAAGAAATGGAGTCAGAACAGGCATATCTACAGCCGTTGAAGTGGAAACCAAGAGCAGTACGGGAAGAGTACAGAGCCAAAACACTGGAAAAAAAACCTTGTGTAGAAAGAAGAGGGAATACGCAACCTTCCAGCTTAAGGTTATGGAAGAGTCTCGTGACGGAAACCTGACACGGAATTTTAACAAGGAAGCCAAGCAGAGGCTGTTGGCTTCAAACCGAAAACACGGGCTCCTCGAAACCTAGCAACTGATGCATAGGGAATTGTAGATGGATTTAAGGAGCACTTCCAGTAGCTACTGAATGAACATCAGACACAGAGAGTGACATTGCAAGGGTTCTTACTGTCAGTCGATGAAGTAGTTCTCCCTCCCAGTTTGGAGGAGGTTGGCATAGCTATTCTGAAGCTAAAGAACAACAAAGCCTCTGGCCCCGACGGCTTACCATCGGATACGAAGGCTCCTGATTAGGAGCATGCATTATGAGCAAAGTTAGGAGGACCAATGATCGACAACCGAAGTCTCGGCTTTGCATAACTGTCAGCGTGTTCAGTGCAATTTTTTTTTTGTGCGCAAATTAATTTAATTTTAATTTGTCAATTCTCGTCGCATAACCAAATTTCCGGTTAATATTTCTGATTTATTTCGCGCCGTACAACTGACGCGCTCTTAAATAGTTTCTTTTGTTTTCTCTTCCACATTTCGTGACTTTACTTTTCTACCGTGCTTTGTGGAATTTCTTATTCTCCAATCAACGTTAGCAATGCTGACAGGATTGCTTGTAAGGACATTTGTGGTAAATCTTACTATGCCGTTTGAATCGGGCTAATTAATTCAAACCAAACCCTCCACAAGAGTCTTACTAAAAAGATCACGTCAAGACTCTCCAATCTGGAAAATAGTGTAAGATGTGTGGACCGCCAATTAGGTCTAAGGAGGCGACAACAGACTGAGTTTTGGAACCCACATCGAGTACTCCAGTAAGAAGGCATCGCTGATGCAGACAGCACTCTCTCGAATGCCCTTGAACATCGGTGGTCCTGGATACGGCCCAGAGTGTTCAGCTCGGTACGCCTATACGCTGCCCCGATATGGGCCTCTGCACTGTCGACGAGTGAGTGTAGGACGAAGCTATCGTTAGCTTACAGGCTCTGTGCAATCAGCGTGATCTCAGACGAAGCAGCCTGAGTTTTCGCCGGAATGGTCACCATCGACATCCTCGCGGATGAGATGCAGAGGGTGTACGCTGTGGCAAACCAGGTGGGACAGGTCCACAAAAGGCAGGTGGAACCACAAGCTCATTCCCATAATAGAATCATGGATAAAGAGAGCGAGAGGGAACTGTAACTACTACCTCACACACTTCCTGTCCGGACACGGCGGCTATCGGAAATATCTCCATATATTTGGACACGATGTCCAGAATATCCAAATGAGGAGGAGGATGTGGAGCATGCTACTGCAGACCAAATCTGCCAAATCCAGACAATGTCATAAGTCAGATGACATGATCGGAGGGCGAGTGGATGAAGACCTGCTCATTTATAGCATATGTATGTGTGTAGAGAAGAAGCCCAAGGGAAGAGAAGAAGCCCTAGGGAAGAGAAGAAGCCCTAAGAAAAGCCCAAGAGGCGGCGTCGGAGACCAGAGCATAATTACTAACCAACTCCGCGAAGTAATACCTAACGGCAGTCCTGCGTGGAGAGTGGTTGATGAGTGCAGACGTAGGCGTGAGGAACAGGAGAATAACCCGCGAATCGTACATGCCAATAGCACGGGCAACAGGTATCTATGAAGATTCCATATCCATTGGCGCAAACCATAAAAAAAAAGTCCCACAGGCGTAAACCAATAGGGATAAGGGAAAAAGAGTAAAGATTATTCAATACCCCGTTAAATTGAGGAAATTGAACAATGTACCCAATACTTATCCGCGTAACTCTATTATGTTGTCAATGAAGGGTCAATGAAGGGTTTACCTAATGCGGGCTGTCGAGCCCTGCCTAGAGCCATAACTTGCAAAGGATGTGTAGAATTCTTTCTTTCTCGGTGGGAATATTGCAGCTGCGACTGTTCTTCCTTTGGTTGTGGTGTTCCATCTGTCTTTCCATTCTGCTTTTATAGCCCCGCTCCTCTTGTACTCCTGTTTTGCGGCACGATCTCGCGTAGTACCACTGATTATTTCTTTTCAAGATCTATTGGCATTCGGCCTGTGATTACACTGGCACCATTCTAATTCATCCGTCTCCTATCCTATATCCGGTCTGTCAATGGCGTTCATATAGGGTATGCATACATAAGGATAGTCTTGTTGCAGGTTTCTTATTTTCACTACAAGGCCTGATGCATGAATTACATTTTCGATCTACAACGATCGCCAAAGACTACATCACTCGCCTTCCACAGTATGAGTATGCCATCAAGCTTATGTTCCACAAGACTGGGCCTAACCCTTACCTTTGGGGAACTCCTAGGCGCCTCTTTCGTGGCGTAGTGAAGGATTCTGTTTTGGAAGTAGCTGCTCATTATTCTTAGTAGAAAATTCGATATTTGCTGGTTGATTAGCACTGTAACTAAGTAGCTTCAGCTGACTGAGTTAAACGAGTTCTTAACGTCAAAGTCATCTTTATCCCGAGATTGCTTCATATCCAATGTCGCACACTGTTTCTTTGCTTCTTTCTATAGGTACAGGTGAACTATTGATTAGAGTCTCTTTCAGTGAATCGATCTAGCCATGCGCGTAAATGTAAATTTTTAAATTGGAAGGCCGCATTGTCTCAGACAGAAACCATTTACGAGACGGAAGCCCGATAAGTATCCAGCTCTATCGGGCCTGAAAAAACTCGCCTTAGATACGAACAGATTTCATTCTTGATACTTGGATCCTAAATTATATATTTGAACTATAACAATAAATAAAAAATGAGAGGTATAGTCCCAGAGTCCGATTGGCGATAAGGTTGCCATCAGAATTACGCTCTAATCAAATCAATCAGCAGTACAACATCGTCTACCGACTCTAGCAAACGCTTGTTCCATAATCGTATAAAACGAAAGCAATAATAAATAGTTCAGTTGATAGTAACACGCCGATATCAGCAATCTAAGCATAATTGCCTTAATTGCCTGATACAATAATTCATTGAGGTCGATAGTTAGTTCTCCGGCTTCACCATGTACACAAGCGTGCTATGTTTTTTGCTCATAAGCTCGGCAATAGTATTTCAAATTTCGTCATGTTACGTGGTAATTGAAAAACCTATAGGAAATGCAGAAAACGAGTGCAATCTATCTTCGGAGCTAATAAATGAAATTCATGGATACGAAGATACTGTTTCGCAGATTATTGATGGCATTCTTGGTGGGAAATTTAAGGGAGAAGTACACAAAAGGTATGAGCTCATGAAGGACCAGATATGTATATAAATCGAATCTAATGCCTTGTTCTTTGGATTTTACAGTCTTGAAACGTTTACGGATAAGTTTGGAGCAAGAATGGCAGGTACTAGTACATTGGAAAGATCTATAGACTACATGGAGGCTTTGCTCAAGAATGAGGGACTGGAAAATGTTCATACTGAACCGGCAGAGGTGCCCCATTGGATAAGGTGACTATGTCTTAAAAATTTTCTCATTTCGACCGAATTATCTTTGAAATTGTGACAAAGATAAGTAGTACGGTCTGCTGTACGTAATGTGTGATATGACCTTCAGTGATCACCAATTTAAAAACGATTAGCAGTTGCAGTAGGCTTAGTGGTGCGACGATGGAAGGGAACAATAACTTCTGATTAGACTGACCAATGGGTCCTCACAGTATTAATTGAATTTTCAAACTAGGAATTCTGGAAGCTACTCTCAAGTAGTCAATGGATCTGCTTTTGTTTAAAGCAAACACGAGCATTGTTCTCATAAGCATGAGTGTGATGATCTGATCATGAGGCCAAGTGCTTACATAAGATAAAGTACAAGGCCCATCAGATGTAGCATTCTCTTGCAAGTAGATAATCTGATTGTTTTTTTTTAAATCAGCGACCGCGCCTCGGTGGTTTTTGACTCAACATGAGTGTTCAATAAATGACTATTCCTGAATCCGAATCGATGGGACAGTGTCAAGGGAAGCGCAGGAAGCGTTAACAGAATTTTTTCTTTTGACATCACTGACACCAGAGATATTGATCGATACGATGTAGTTTTGGTGGGCGGTGTACTCGGTTTCCCAACTACTTTCACACATACACTGTATAATCCTTTTTTTCCGCAGTTCCAGAATTCTTCCTGAAATTAGATCAAATCCTTAAGAAAGGTGGAAAGCGTCGAATGCCGGAATGTGCGACTTTAATCCACCAAAACCGCCTCTGAGTCCAACCCCTATTCCCCACGGTACCACCGTCAGGCATTTCGTCGTGGAGGTGAGGATTTTTGGCCGTTACTCCTTCTCCTTTTCTCACTCCATCTCCCTCCCTCTCTCTACACGTTTGGGATGTATGGGCGAGTAAAGGATTGTGGGTGTATATAAGTACGTGTGTACCTTTGTCACTGCATGGTGCAAGTATCTTTTTTAATTGTTGCGCCAGCGGATGTGGCAATCTTCCAAAAATACTATGCTATCAGCTATCAGCATGCAGGATTCGTAAGCCTGAATAATCTATGCCGAGTATCCTTCGCTTCGGCTCTTATTTAGCTTTCGGGTTTTCTTAACTCGCTCAGCATGCTCGTTTGGAGGAAAAAATCTTCAATCAGTTCATTGCCTGACCTTGTCATATAGCTTACTAAGGGCTTCGGGATTGGTAGGTTAATTTCTCCATCGGCGAAAGGTCTGCAGTGAAACATTGCCGGCTCTGTATCTTCTTCTCCATCTGGACATTCTTAGCAGAAATCCAAATCTTTGAATACATTTCCGACAGTCGCCGTGACTGGACAGGAATTGTGTGAGGTGTAAGGTGTAAGACAACGATCGTGAAAATCAGCTGGTGGGTCCATCTGCCTGTATCAGTCTGTAGAAGCAGTGTTCTTTTACTCCTACTGTAGGTTATTCTACCAAATGAAGTATTAATAAAATTACGATTTAGTGGGGTTAAGGTCATAGCATATGCAGACAATGTGGGGCCACGGCGACTGGTAAATTCTTTCCAACCCTAAGTGACCAATTAGAAGGCGTCCTTAAGATGGTCAGCTACTGGATGAAGGGATGTCAACATCAGCGTCTCATTCAAACTCCAAAGGTTACTCTAATAACCCTTTCAAGCTGAAGTCTTCGCCATTTAACCCGTATAATGTCATAATTTTCGTGAATAGTCCAGTTACACTTAAGGCACTAGACACTGAGATTGTGAGTAGATTCTGAGGCGTGTAGGTCACAGCGGCACCTGCATACATGCATATTCGATAAACCTAATCTTTTTATACACGCGCTTCTTCAGAAAGTAATGTTCAGAGTGTATCCTTATCCATGATCTGTAAAGTTTTGTATCTAAGACTGGCCACAAAGCCTTAGACATCCTATAACCTTTTAAGTTAGACCATCTAATGTCAGACAATATCAATATGTTATCTCCTTTGCTCCTTTGTTGGCTAGTACGGTCGGCAATTTCGTTATCTTCTATGTCGCAGTTTCTGACATGGTTTTGCGTACATAAGTTAATGAGCATTGTGCGGCAATGCCTGACTTCAAAATTTGTGTCGTAGGTTTCTGGCACTGACTGTCGGTGTAGGTGGCGATATTCTTGTCGGATATTGATCCCATTTTTAGTAATTCCGCAGCTTCAAGCACAGCTAGAACCTCTGCTTGGAAGACACAGCATGTATCGGGAAGTCTCAGGGCCACCTGTAGGTTTATATCCATTGTAGACTGCGATTTCAATTGGAAATGTGTGGAGTATCGAAGTCAAGGGTATCAAAAAATTAATTCCATCTGTCAGGGATATTGGGAAATGTTTTCACAAGAATGGAGCTATGCACCACCTTAGGCGTTTCAAAAGTTCTAAATTAGTTAGGCGAAGCGCCCTATTGCCATCTTGTAATGTACTGGTAAGAAATACATGAACACGTCGAGTGCAGACGTGGGCGTAGTGCTTAGAGCATCTGTGATGGCAATACAGGTTGATCTTTTCACAATACAAGAACTCCATACACTGGATGCAGAAAACAAGATCAACACCTCCTGGATAGCCAGAACGAAAAAGGATTAAAAGCCCTTTTCAATGAACACAAGAAAAAACCAGTATCATGGTCGGTGTACTAGCTAGACATTGTCCAATAGGTGCAATGGTTGCCAGACTAGGGATCACTTCACCTGATTACTGCAGGACTGTCATGACACAAAAGAAATATAAACTATCAAACATTTGGCGTGTGATTGTCCCAATCTTCAAAATCGTCGCTTTCGCTACATGAGAAACATGCTTTTTGAAGAGCTGGAGGGTCTGGCGCAAGTTGCACTCTGGAACGTGATATGTTTCTTCAAGAGTTCAAGTTGCTCTGATTTAAGACAAACCGAGGGGCAAGCAAATTACAGACGGCACCACAATCTATAGGGAATCACAATGGAGCAAAAGGACCCCGTGCTAGCACCCTCTAAGGTTTACTTCCCTAATACCATACCACTCCTTTTATTCTTCTCTTGAACTTTTGTGTTGCACATCAGGGCATTTTGTTGTTTGGATGTATTTTTCAGGGTTGTGCCTAAAGTACTCTCCCAGTTAGTTGGATGTGTATTCCCTTCCTTCGTTTGCTATGTGTCAACGCTACTGGAGTATGTTTTGAATGCAAATCTGTATCATCATCAATACTTGAGTTGAGTTAGAGGATATTTACTTCGTCACGAAAAATTTGGCTTGGTCAGGAACTTTGTGTCTGTCTGAAGGCTTATAAGATG
This sequence comes from Blera fallax, assembly GCA_946965025.1. Taxonomy (NCBI): domain Eukaryota; kingdom Metazoa; phylum Arthropoda; class Insecta; order Diptera; family Syrphidae; genus Blera; species Blera fallax. The sequence continues at coordinate 20,514,409 of OX337248.1, read as the reverse complement.
GGTATCTCGTTGACTCATGCTTAGAACCTTAGTTTCGTTATCGTCTGAAGGAGTTTATCCCTCTAATTGTAGCCAAACTTGATCCCCAGAGCATGTTTTTGCATTGCCGTCTACAATGCTTACGAGTAGTTTCAAAATACAAAGCCGTCAGCCATTCAGATGTCAATTATTTTATGAAAGAGAACTTTCGTTGTTGTCATGGAACAACAACAGCACTCTATAGAATCATACGCTATTGTTCTAGAATCCATTAAATTCGCATTTCAAACGCTCATAATTTGTCATGCTCAGCTCGTTGACCGCTAGAAGCGAGCCAAAGGCCACTTCTATTGCAGTTTGTTTTCAAAGTCGTGTACGCATTGCCTGGACTATAAATAGTTCACCTGAATCAGATTTGTATTTCAAATAAATTTGCTTTTGAATGGTGAATTTTTATTTTTCGTATCCGAGGAGTATTTCTTTGAAAACAAATAGAAAAGTGGCGGGATTTTTGGCGAAAAAGCTTTTAAAAAATTTAAGTTGCAGGCGTTTCATAGTATATATCTTCTCGTAAAAGATCGTAAACTGCATCCATTACGATCTTAATACAAATGAAAGAAAGCATTGAATGAATGAGTTGTGTGTTAGGGAGGGGAGGGGACCAAAGATATATCTCAAGCAGATACACGGAAACGGTCCATTGCCTCATTCCATATCATTTGGTAAAGTCCAGCTGAAGCTCTGAAAGGTTTTCTGCACCTATTACATCTTCACCACCAAAAAATGTTCATAGAGTCGACGTTGGCTCACTAAGAGCAAGGATTTGTATATTCTGTGTTCGATTTGGTTGGCGGTTCGACCATCTGGAAAAAGCCATGTTGCTGCGTGGCTCCGTAGAGAAGGAACGTACATAGTTCTTTTTGTTACCCTATTGCGTGCTTTATCTAGACAACCTTAGAAGATCTCTTTTCCGGTGTTGGCGTGCAGTTATAAAATGTTCTCTAGTTTAGAAGGTGGGCGGTGGCGTCCATCCCCACTTTGTTTTAGGAACTGGTCTAGGTGACGCAATTCCTTAGCTCATCGCTGAGGAGGAAGATTGAAATAAAAGATATGTGGATATAGTAAAAAAAAATACGTGGATCGACGAGTACACTGGCGTAGTCATATGGAAGTAATGGACTACAACGCTCTTTAAATTTAGCCTTCAGGAAGAAGGAACAATTTGCATGAAAGCGATGAGTATTAAAGGCCACTATCGCTTAAAAGAAATATAAACTGTTTGTTCGCCAACCACCCCAAACCACTGAACCAATTTTTATGCGTAGACTGATAGTCAAGGAAGGTTTACACTTTAACAAAATATCATAAAAATCCTTCAGAGGGCGGCATATGCGTAGTCGAGATGCACTTATACAATTATAATTAAACTACGTTTTCGCCTCTTTTCACAAAAAAGAAAACATTTAACGTTCATTTCAGAGGATACGAAAGTGCTTCTCTAGTTCTACCAAGGAAGGCAAAGATAGATCTCCTGGGACTGGGAACAAGTGTAGGAACACCCCGAGGCGGACTAATTGCGGACGTAGTAGCAGTACGAACCTTCGATGAGCTGCGTCAATTGCCTGATGAAAAAGTTCGAATTTCAAATAATTTTACGTTGCTTTAAACTTCAGTTTTTTTTTTTATTTAGGTTAAAGGAAAAATTGTTGTATTCGCTCCGGTATGGGAACGATATGGTTTGACTGCAGCCTATCGACGATCTGGTGCAACAGAAGCTTCAAAGAAGGGTGCCATTGCTGCACTTATACGTTCAGCAACACCATATTCTATCGCTACGCCACACACTGGTGCACAATCGTACGAAAAAGGCGTACGGAAAATTCCTGCAGCCTGTATAACAGTTGAAGATGCTGAAATGATATTGAGAATGTATCGTCAAGGTAATTGTTTTTTTAAGTTCGAATGGAAAAGAGCTTCGAGTAAGTTGAGCCAGTTTTAGGGCCTAGATTTTTAACATTCGGACTTTTCAAGAATAGTTCCGCTAGGTCCTGTATCTCATTGTAGACTCTAGGGCCTTTACTATGCACTTTATAGCATCTCGTACCACTTTTGGCGATATTTTTCAGGCCTCTCTCCATCACATCCCGAGTTGCCGTGAGTCTTCCTTCAATGTTGTACCCCACGTACTTTTTACATTACATTGCCTACTTTGCTATAGAACTGTCGTCTTTTTGAAGTGTAGGACCAATTCACTAACACTTTCGCCATCGGATGGTAAAGGTATGTAGTCAAAAGGGAATCACAAGCGTTTTCAGTGTTTTCGTGAAAGTGGCGGTAGCTTTTCAAGTTTTTCACCCATATAACAGCTCTGATTCAACATTGAGGGGGAACCGTCTAAACTTAGCAATGCCAAGTTATATTTTGGACACCTTCCTGAAAGTAGACTTTACTTTTGCGAGTCGGCTAGCGATATCCTTTTTAGTTCCACCTTTAGCTGAGACAATACTTTGAAGTTATTGGAAACCTTCCCTCTCAACCGGGTTGTCTCTCAATGTTTCTGTACCTTAACAGATGCTTTTTACCTTTCAGTAAAACTTCGGTACGTTCTTTCTGGACTAAACTTAGCTCAATGAATTCGATCGTTTACTTCTCATGCTCTTTCCTCTTCGTCTGGAGAAGCGCACGTTATTCCTCATCTCTTTTCTTTGTAGCTCGCGTGCTGCATTCTTTGTAGCCCCGCTTGGTATTTATCTAGTTTTGTTGTATGTACATATGTTTTTGGCATAACTTGTCAAGGGGTTCCACGACGGTGGTGACACATCAACTGCGGCGTTTTTGGTGGTATGTTGGCAACGTTGCCAGTGATCTTAAGCACTTGATGCCTGGAGTATAGAAATCGTTGAATGATTTCCGGATACGCATCAGAGATTTCTTGCGATTGTAACTTCCCGGCGTTGTACCTTTTCACAGCAATCTTTCTTTGTTGTGGGGTATGGATAATCAGCATTCGTACTGCAACAAGGTAGTGCTCCGTGTCGCTTGGAAGGTCCCATCCAGAATACTGGAGGGATATCCATTCGACGCGCGAAATACTGGTTGACTGTTTAATGTTCCTTAAGAGGAAACCGTCCCTGAGTTAACGGATCCCTGACGTACTGCTCCAGTCACCCCTTTTTGCTTGTAGCCTCAGTCGATGAACATAAGAAATCTGTTCCTAAAGTTGTTGGTCATAATTTAAGTAAAGTAAACGGTACTTTCTTTCCCTCCCTCCAGTAAGATGTATTTACATATAACGACGAAGATATCTGAGCGCACTTAACATTTATTATAAATAGTAGCGGGAGAGCGGTTAGGGACCTTGTACCTAATATTGTTCAAGAGTAGCTTCAAGCGATATCAGGAAGTTTAAGAGCTTCTCTGGGCGGATTGGATAGTGAGACCCATTCCCTGCCTGGTTTTGTCCGGTTCTGAATGTGAATGATTGATGGACATTCTGTTGAGAGCGAGGGTCGGGTGCTAGATTTTTGGAAGACAGTGACCACTGTGGATACCGGTGAGGATTTCTACGGTTATTCTCTCAGTATAACTCAGATATAAGGGCCGTTACTTCAGGGTTGATTGTTTTTTTAATAAACTCCTCCTCACTCTTGAAGAGTTCAGAAGATCTGAGGCGGGAAGGAGGATAACTTTTGGTTAGTGTGTCGGCCATCTCATTACCCTTATGTTCTTCATGAGCTGGAACCAATGCAGAATGAACAATATTCTCTTCCTTGGTTGCAAAAATAAAGAGAGAGTCTCTAGAACTAGAACTATCCCTTGATACAAATTTTGGCTAGTCAAATGGATCTGGTGAATCTACTTCATCTACTTCTACTACTTCTACCTGCTGCCAGGAGGTGGGTCAATGAAATTAAAATTGAAGTTGAGAGCGACAGACCGCAAGGTTGAGTTCTTTCTCCCTTACTGTGGCGTTTTACATTTGAAAGAACTAAAGAACATGGGACTTGACATAAAAGTAGATGCTGATGATTGAGTGCAGTTTGCAATCAGATGCAAAACACTTTGAAGCAATGTAATGACTGGAGCACTAGGCAAGGGCGTGCGTTATTTACTCGTAAGAGAAAGCGTGGTTACCTCCTGCCCCCAAATTGGAAAGGTGTTACTCTTAAATCGCAATAACTCGGATTAATTTTAGACGTTGAGTTGAAGTATAAATGTCGAAGAGCTTTCAAAACACCGCGGGGTCTGAGACCTGATTTGGACAACGGTTGTACATAGCGATCATCAGATCAATTTTTATTTCTGCGGTCATAGTCTAGTGGCCTAGAGCAGACTGAAAAGAGAATTCTCCATTCCTATCCTATCGCTGGAGCAAATTGTTCATAAAGAGATAATGAAAACGATGTGTGTAAGTAAACTCAGGAACAACCGAATATGGCACGACGGTTACGATATTCGGCAAACGGGACCATGTTGTAGAATTTCTCGAATGCCTTTTATACTGACGGCTCAAGTATCACTAGTGGAACTGGAGGTAGTTTGCTTTTAGATGGTGAGGCTAAAATGCTTTGAGCAAATACAAGCGCCCAGAGTTTAGTCTTCCGCATTATCCCCTAGTAGCAAACTGAATAATCGATAAAATATGGCGTAGCAGAAAAATCAGCATCTGTAGTAATAGCCAGCCACAAATTGCTCAAAATGTTAGAAAGTACTGAACAAGCTTTCTATATAAAAGACAGAGGAGTCGTAGTAAATGAAATCTCTGATGCACTTGCAAAGGAGTCATTAGAGGCTAGCAAAAATCCTTTACTGGATCGACTCTCATATGGCTTCTAAACGTAATGAGAGATGGTCGAGTCTAGACTCATGCAAAGCCCCAAGGTGTTTCGTGAAAGGGCCTGCATGTAAGCAGAAAGGCTCTAGAACTATGGTTGATCTAATTGCTGGACACAAAATACACCGTCCGCATACGATTTACATGGAAATCAACAAGGATCCTAACTGTGAGTCTAGGATCGAAGGTGAGGATACGGCACTTCCTCTGCCAGTGTCCAGATTTCGAAAAACCGAGACTATACGCTTTGAGGCATGATGTTATGGGAATGGACTCTTATCCACTGAAGTGAGGAATTCGTTGGTTTCCGGACTTGAGAAAGAGATCTGCCTTTTTGGTTTTTTCAATGCAATTGACGTGCTGTTTTTTTTTAACTCAGAGTCATTTCTTACCTTTCCCAAGAATTCTACCCAAGCGAGCTCGTCCTTTGCTCATATTGCTAGCACATCAACTCGCAGTTTTAGGCTTTTTCTGATATCTACTTTTACGCTGCCTAATGTTCATAAGTTGGCGGCTTATCCCTCTTATTTCCAGCCAAAGTCTTTTCCACTACTACGTGCTCCTTGTTAATGGCCTTTTATCCATCCTTTGTTTGGTCGCTGTCTAGATTCTGTTTTGTTCAGTACGACGATAAGGTAGGTCTGGGTGATGGACGTACTTATATTTTCGATAAGACTAGCCTCAGACGCCTCTGACTATTCAATTAGCTGCTTAGAATAAGTACACCTTAAATTTTTTTTTATTATTTTCCAGGGGAACACGTACAAATTCGTCTCGAAATGGATGACTATAGTCTGGAACCAGTTTCTTCGCGTAATACCGTCTCGGAATTAATAGGAACGAGCTCACCCAATACGTTAGTAAAACCTTGCATTTATACCTACATATGTAGCAGTGTATTTTTATTTTTTACAATCTTCCAGATCCGTTGTAATACTTTCTGGTCATTTAGACAGCTGGGATGTTGGCGTTGGAGCAATGGACGATGGTGGCGGTGCTTTTATTTCATGGAAAGCTCTTAAGTTTCTTAAAAATCTAGGTTTCAGACCGAAACGAACGATTCGTTCAGTATTATGGACGGCAGAAGAGTTTGGTCTTATTGGAGCACAGGAATACGCTAAAGCTCATAAAGCCAATGAGGTTGAAGAGTTCAATTTCTTCATAGAATCCGATACGGGTACGTTTGATCCGGTGGGATTGGATTTCTCTGGAAATAAGGAAGCGGAATGCATTTTTAGAGAAGTTTTGAGGTATGAAGTAGTTTTTACGTTGCCATTGGAGATGATTTGATTTGAGTAATCGTATATATGTATATAGCCTGATGGCGCCATTAAATGCGACGCAATTTGCTACTCCTGCTGATGGAGGACCTGATATTTCTGTTTGGCTGGATCGTGGATTTCCTGGTGCATCATTGTTGAACAAGAACGAAAGATATTTCTGGTAAGTAAGCTCGCGGTTTAGGTTTAGGTTAGGGTGGTTGTATGAAGAGAAGAGGTCCCTTGTAATACCATGGATCATTCCATGTCAAGTCAAGTCACTGGCTTTAAGAGCCAGTGTCTGAGGCACACTGAGAGCTTCTTGCATGGTTTCGGTGTTGTATAATAAATCGACTTGCGTTTTAGACCCCAGGTTTTGCTATAGAGGCGTTGGCAAATGCATATTGCTTAGTCACCTTATTGGTAACCTTATTCAGGTTCGAGTTCCAGCTAAGCGTTTTGTCAAGGATTTCTCCAATGCGTTGATGACAAAATCATCTGCATAACGTTGAACTTTGACCAACTGATGTTAGTAATTTTAGGAGTTAGTCTTTAAGGAAATTCCTGAGCTGGGAAGAGAGCACAACCCCCTTGCGGCATTCTTTGGTGCATATAATTGCTTCAAGTGACCCTCCATAACCTCCATACCCAGCTGTATTCCTCTTCTTTTCAACATGGTGAATACCTAGTTTATATATAGGAAAGGTGATTTCTTTCCTATCCATAACCTGGTTAAAGCCTCGTATGAAGTGTTGTCTAGGTGACCAACGGAGTAGTAGGAAGTGTGTTTGCTTGTTACCTGACCGGTGTACAACCTAGTGTAAGGCTGAATCTGAATATCCTCATAAGGGCACTCATCAGTAGATTTTGTCTCTGTTGTAGGAGGCGGAGAAAGATACCATTTGCTCCTTAAGATTTGGATGATCAGATGAAGTCCATAACAGAACACAGTTCTTACCGCCATCTTGTTCTCGAGGATGTGATTATTCAAAAGTGGCAATTGATTCGATAGAATGAAAGGTGTGGAATCCATTAACCTATGAAGGAAGACCAACCGCATTCGCTTAAGATAGTTAGCGGAATATGATCGAAGGAAAGGAGGCGCAGCAGTTTGAGAAAAGTTGGAGGTTATTGATATACATTGTCACGACATTGGCACTTAAGTGTGCTAAATGCCCTAAGATCAGTAAGGGGACTTAGGCCCTAAGTGAGTAACAGTTTTCATGTCCGGTTTTTATCATTCTTTAGGTCTGGTATCAATGAGCGTCAGTAAATAATATTTCCTTAAATTTTGGGTCCGCAAATAGCAATTGGTTTTTAGGTTGGGTAGACACGCCCACTACTGGATAATACATTTTATTTTTAATTAAAGCAATGTTTATGTATCTACTATTTTAGTAATTAAAATGTTTTCATATTTCCAGGTTCCATCATACAGAAGGGGATACCATGCTTGTAGAGGATCCCGACAGCTTAGATCGTTGTGTGGCTTTGTTTGCTGCCACTGCGTATGTTATAGCTGATTTAAGTGTTGACATACCTAAAAATGTTAAATAAAAATATTTTTAATAAACATTAAAAGAAATGCACACATATTACATGCATACATGTATGTGTGATTGTAATGAGTGAATGTTATTAATAAACAAGTCCTAAACATCTCGTGTTTGTTTCTTAGGGAAGGTAAAAATCGTGAAAGATGCTATGTGGTCACATAGTAGTGTGGGACTCTAACGCCATTGAAAACTATCTATCCTGAAAGTCAGGCGGCTAGCCTGCTTTCTTTGATTGCACCTAGTCGTCAGACTAATCTACAATTGTGCTTTGGTGAAGTGTTTAGGTTTGAGTGAACCAAGAAGCATTATTTGATGACCTTTTTATGGGTCTTGATTATTTTCAAATTGGGACGATAATTGGTTTTAGTTTGCTATGGTGCGAATGGTTTTACCCTTTTTAGTCTTCTTATTCAGTTACTAGTGGACAAAAGCTGAGAGACTTTAGAGTTCTCGTGGAAGCGGAGCCTAAGTCCGTGTCCTAGCGATCTTTTTTATTTCTTTTCCATTTTTTTCCATACATATGTAGATCTCCGTATGTGTCTCAGTTTGAGGTAGGTAATTGGTATATAGCAAGAACATATCAGGGTTCTAGAACGCTGACTTGTGGCACACCTTCTTTAATTTTTTTAAGTCCGGAAAAAGTTAGAAAACATACCCTACATGACATCACATCTGGCAATGAACTCAGGCTTTGCTGCGGAGCGAAACGTCATTATAGCAACCACACATTTTCCTCATCTCAATATTCACAAGGGGACATGGCAGTCTCCAGATCATGAAACGATCCACCAAATCGAAGCAAAAGAAACGGGAAGAACATCGGCTTCTCCAGAAGAAGAAAAAAAGAGCTCGAGATTCCCGTGACCAGGAATAATGTACGGAAGTTTTACCAAAAGGTAAAAAGAACGTGTCAGGCCAACAAGACCCGTACGGAAACCTGAAGAGATGAAGAAGGAAACATTGTAGTAGAGTCACAGTCAGAGCTGAGAATATGGAAAACTTTTTTTGCAGGTTCTATAACGGTGATGAAGACCAATGTACGGCTGTCAGGCAGAGTGCAGCATTCAACATGATAGTCAAAACTTCCGTCCATCTGATCAAAACGAAGTGAGGATAGCAATATCCAAGCTGAAATCCAACAAAGCTGCTGGTCCTGATGGCCTACCTTCCGAGTTGTTCAAGGCAGCTGAAAATGACTTGGTAGAGAACATACACCAACTCATTTCAAAGATTTGTTCAGACGAGTGCGTGACTGATGAATGGATCCACAAGAAAAGAGGCCCCCTCAACTGCGCCAATTACAGAGCCATCAGCCTCTTCAACATGGCGCACAAGATCTAATCTGCCAGATTGTGTGAATGCTAAACTCGTCGTCAACAACCTGATTGGCCCCTATTAGTGTGGTTTCAGGCCATAAAAGTCACAGTTGATCAAATTTTCACACTCCGGCAGATCCTGGAAAAAATCAAAGAAATTAAATCGACACCCACCGTCTTTTTATCGATCTAAAGGCCATACACTTACTGAATTAGGTGGCGCTACAGTTCGGAGTAAACCTGGGCCTCAACTAACACGCCTCTCCAGTTAGCCTGAATTGTGCCGCATATGACAGCATTTATAGACACGAGCTATACAGAGTCATATCTAGTTTGACATCCCTGCCAAAGGATGTGCAGGCTGGTCCATCAAGGTCGGTAATAACGTCACCGAGATCTTCGCTGTCATGTGACTCTTGTAATATTATACACTGATGCCTTTGTAATTGCAGTTGGGGGGGCCTCTTTTCTTGTGGTTCGGGCAAACGATGCTGAGATTCCATTCATCAGGCATACACTCGTCTGAGCAAATCTTGGAAATGATTTGGTGTATGCTCTCTACCAATTCATTTTCAGCTGCCTTGAACAAGTCAGTCGGTAGGCCATCAGGACCAACAGCTTTGTTGGACTTAAGCTTGGATATTGCTATCTTTACCTCATTTTGGTCAGGTTACAAGGTTTCCTTCTTCATCTCTACAAGTTTCCGTACGGGTCTTGTTGGCTTGACACATTCTTTTTACCTTTTGGTAAAACTTTTGTACATTATTCCTGGAGAATAATCTTTCGATATTTTCGATTGCGCGTTTCTTGTGCTCTTTTTTCTTTTTCTGGAGAAGCAAATGTTCTTTCTGTCTCTTATCCTTGTAGAGCTCACGAGCAGCCCTTGTCCTTCCTTGCAGCGCCGCTTTGTAACGTTTTGGTTAGCTGCATATGCTTACCGGTATTCTTTGTCAAACCAGGGGTTTCTTGTTAGTGGTCGAGTGAAACCCAGCACATACATAAGTTGCGGTATTTTGGCAGGTTTGCCACTGGTCTTCGGAACTTGATGCCACCGGGGTCGTTGAAAGATTTTGGGATACGAGCTCGGCGAAGATTCTAGCGATCGCTTGCCATTGCAGCTTTTTGACGTTAAATCTTTTCACAGCAATTCTTCTTTGTGGCGCTGAGATATCCGCATTCGTACCTTGGCTGCAACATGGTAGTGGTTCGAGTCGATGTTGGATGCTGGGAAGATTGCCCTGTGTTGATCGCAATGTGATCAAATTGGTTGACCGTGTCATCAACAGTAGACCGCCATATTCCCTTGTGGATATGGAGATGAGGACACCGTGTGCTGACAGGACAGGATACGCTTTGTAATTGTCAGTCGCGGTGGTAAGTGCTTGAAATTATCTTTAAATGTTGAATGATAAGAAATGTATCTTTCAAATTAAAACAGTTTTTAGATCAAAAGGCTATGTAGATATGTATTCCGTGTATTTTTACTTAAATTCATTTTCCGGATCTACTTAAAAATGATTCTTTTTAAGAGATCAAGTTTTTATGTTTACTTATTTAAAGAGTCTTAATAAAAATGCAGATTAATTTGTCATATACTCATGAGCGTATTTTTAAAAGTGGAATTCATCAGGATGCGTTAATCACCAACAGTTTCATGACTAACTGAATAAATAAAAAAAAAACAACTACATTATGACCCGAATGCGTACATATGTATGTACATATGTCCATAAGTTGGAAATAAATTACTTAAAGTGTAACTTTATTGGTGTAACAGTGCATGGGGTTACTCTCGAAAGTGTATTATTATTTTTTTTTTTTTAATTAGACTTTCAATGGAGTCGTTTGTTCTTGGGTAGCATGTTAGAACTACGATTGAGTCCCCCATGTAGAACGACCTATCAATTTATTTTAACTGCTGAAAACCGCTTTTCTTTTAAAGATGTTTACCATTTGAAATAGGGAATAATTTTACGTAAGACTACTCACAGAGTAACCCTTCTAATTGTTGTCTATCAACAATAGCAACAACCGCATGCTAATAACCCATTTAACACGTTTAATTACTATCTATCAGTAAATCAGAGCACAACCACATATCGCAGTATTCAATTTTACTGAGCATTGAAATGAAAAAAAAAAAAAACTAAAAGAAATTTAACCAAAAGCACAAAAACTACAATTATTTGGCTGGCATTAGGGGTATACTCTCGCTACTCGCTACAAGTTACGAGTATCTCAACTTAGATGAAGTATGTATGTACGTATATAAATAAAAATCTATTTTCAGACGATACCAGAGGAAAACACAAAAAAAAAAACAACAGTTCTTAGAGATTAACCCACACAGTTGTATACAATTAAATCGGATGCAGTTCGTATTTGATTTCGATCTGCGCCATCTCGCCATCTCAGCATACATAGCACAGTATCATCATCGTCGTCGTCGTTAAATAACCTTAGCTGATCCCATCCTACTGCCATTAATAACTTCATCCCTAAAACAAAAAAAAAAAAATACAAAAACAAGAAACAACAACACTATCTTGCTGATCCAGCATTTGCGTTTCGCATCTTGTCGACGAGAAGCATCCTATAACATTATGATGATTCCGATAGAACAACGACCGTAGAACAACATCCATTTCATCTTCATCTGCAGTCATCTGTTCATCTTTTTGGTGCGATCCAGCGGAGTGATCATTCTAAAAATACTCCACTGTATGGTGTGGTTCAGTATAGTAATACCCAACACCAACAAAGGCATTTCTCGCTGTTTTAAAAAAAAAATCTCCACCGCGCCGCCACAACGATAGCTAGCTAACCCAGTTTACTACTTACTACTAACGATGATAGTAAACGCAGGGGCGAAGTCCCAGCTACCAAGACCCTCTGCATACATATGTATGTTCAATAAAATTATAAAACAAAAAAAAAGATACAAAAAAAAAAGTATCTATACATCTAGCTCTAGCTCTATATGTAGGTACAAGTAGAGTACAGTGCGGTGTGAGTAGTATGAGGAGCATTCTTCTCTTGTGAGAGCACAGCGATTACAATAGTACTATATGCACGGTAAAGTAATAATACTGCTACGGACGGACGGACAACGACGATCAGCGATCGACGATGAGTAGTACTACGACTACGAGTAGTCCCGTTCGCCCGTCTACTCGTATGCTGCCGACGACGACGACGCTCTGGAAAATTTCTCGTAGTAGTATATTTATAAAACAACCATACACCACTATTGAATTGTAGGGGGTTATTTTTGGGATACTTTGATGGTATGGGGATAGATATGAGCTAACGATCGTAACCAAGCAAGCGGGCCGCCACTGCCGCAGTGCCGCCACCGCTTTACACTGTGTATTCAAAAATAAATTTTGTTTGAGTAGTGTATAACTGGCATTCGTCCGAGTACTTAGGTGTAGCGAGCTACTTCACTTTTCACACAGTTTAAAAATTTATTTATTATTTTGTATTTGCATTTCGTTTTTATAGAGTCGTCTGCCTATTTTGTTCTGTTTTTTGTTTTGTCTTTTTTTTTGTTTTTGGTTTTATTTTTCGATTTTATTCTGCCATGATATACAAGTGAAAAAAGAAAATAGTGTTACAGAGTTGCACATCAGTATCCGAAAATATCTATCTATCTGCTACCCGTCTGCTTGCCTGTTTGCCTGCACAGCTATTAGGAATAAGATACTACCGCGTATACTCGTATTATTTGCTTAGCCAAGCAAGCGCGGTTGATGTAATTGAATTTTTTTTGCAGAAATAGTTTTCAATGATATTTTACTCGTATTCTGCCGGGAGGCTAAAGGTTAACTAATTTTTTTTTTTTTTTTTTTGAAATATTAATAGCGCCTTTAATTTGGTGGAGGTTTTGTCTTCTTGTCGGGTTTATATCAATACGATCACGATCGCGATCGCAGTGATCGTTGAAAAATATTCATTCATTCAATGGTAAGGAATTTTAAATTTTATAAAAAAAATTAAATTGTTACTCTTACTCACATGAACTAAGGTTAAACAGGAAAGGAAAAATCAACATTCGTTGTTACTTTGAATATTTAGCAACGCACGCGGTAATGGAATAAATTTAAACATTTTCTTTAAATAGGGCTGCGAAGACATGGCCGTTGGCAACTAGTATGTATGTACATTATCCGTATTAACTTGACACGAGAGTTGAACCTTTTGATATGAATAGATTTGTATTACAGTTTAACTGCGGATAGGCGTACACATAATTATTTTGTATTTTGTATTGTAAAGCAGCGGATTAAATCGCTTTTCTTGTATTTTAGTGAACTATGGCTTAGGGTCTGTAATCTGCTAGGTATTTGATTGTTATTTGAGCTTGTTTCAATGGCTATCTACTATTTATAATTTGCACAAGAAAAGAGTATCAAGATCTACATTTGGAACCTTGCTTGCATCATCTTGCGTCTATCAAAGGGAGAAATTTCCCGCAGAAGGGGGAGCATGGCGAAATCATCTCGATCGTGTTGCTTGGGTTGTCGATTCATTTTTTTTTTGCTTTGGGGAGAGAATATTTTCTACTGAGTCCATACTTAACAGCGTTCAGTAAAACCAAGTTCCAGCAACACTCTTTGATCCAAAAAAAAAAACCGTCAGCCACCTTGAAAATCTCCAACAATCACACCGAAGCTCACACTTATCAGAGATGGCTAAAACCAGGTCCTAGCAACATTCGTTCATTCACATGGGACCGCAGCCAGCCTGGTGAAAATCTTCAAAGATTCACGCTAAAATCATACTCAACTTCATACATATGTACAATAAAATCAGTTCCTAGAAACCTTCCTTAATCCACAGAGAACCGGTGCTTTCCTGGTATAAACTTTCAAAACTCGCAGCTGACCCCATATTCAAAAACGTCCTTAATCCAAAGAATAGCGACTCGCCTTAAAATATACTCAAATTTAACAGCGTCTACCGGAAATATGTTCTAAAATCATATTTACTCGACTGGAAACCTCCAATCACCTGGCAACCGCACATTTAAGCCCACAATGAGCCACTTCCAGTAGAATCACGTTTAACAATCGTCCTTTTCTAAACCACTCGCCTGGTAAACATTTTAAAGTCACAGCGGAGATCATACTTAACAGCGTCTACTAAAATCAAGTTTCCACCCTCCTCAAACCATAGCAAACCGCCGCTCGCCTGGTAAAAATTTTCAAAACTTTAAAACATCCATTAAAACCAAGTTCTAGTAACCTTCCCTAATCCAAACAAGACCACTAATCGCCTTAAAATATCTTCAAAATTACAGTTGAGACCATATTTTAGTGTCCAATGGAACTTTGTTCTAGAATCTTTTTTCTAAAATCACGTCCTTGAAAAATTCCTTAGCTTCTTTAATTCACCGTTCGCTTGGTAAAAATTTCAAAATTCCCAGATGATCACATACATATGTACATATATACTAAAACCACGTCCTAACAACATTCGCTAATCCTAACAAAACAGCCACCCGCCTTAAAAGTCTTCTAAAATTGCAGTTGAGACCATACTTGACAGCGTCTACTAAAATCACGTCTACCAACCCTCCTTGATCTTCAAAAATTATCGCTGAGATCATACTTCAGTGCGTCCACTAAAATTACGTCCAAGAAACCTTCCTTAATCCAGACAAAACTGACGCTCACCTTAAAAAATTGTCAAAAATCACAGCTGACGTACTTAAGAGAATCTAAAACACTAAAATCATGTCCCAAAAACCTTCCCTAATCCACAGAGAGCTATCATTCACGTGATAAAAAATCTTCACCACCTTCTTGTCGACTTTCCATCAGTCATCTTAACTGGTACTAGCCCCTGGATATTTCCAGCCGCACGTCGCTGTCTCCACGTCTTACAGATATAGTCTGCAGGTATCGTCTTACAGAAACCCCTTCTTCTTCAGGTGATATCTGAAATTACCATGTCCTGTGAGTAACGCTGCTAACCATTTGAGTGTTTCTCGGTCAATACTTAGAATACCTCGTTTGTAATAGCTGTCCTTCAAATTCATTGTCATTTTGGCTAGTCTTTATCCGTCAACTGTTAACTGTCAACCATGGTTTACTGTGTTCAGAAGTGCAGATACTTCACAGTTCATCTGTCTAGTGAATCAAATGGTTCAGGACTTAAAAATTCGAAAGCTGACCCATTTTAACAAGTTGGTCCGCTTTTTCATTTCCTTGATCCCTACAGAACTGCAGAACGCCTCGCAAAAACTTCAAAAGCGCAGTTGAGCCCATACTAAAAAATGCCAATTGAAACCATATTCTAGAAATCATCCTTGATCCATATAAATTTGTCACCCGCCTACCATAAATCGTATCAATTTCAAGGGGAACCTGCACTCAACAGCGTCCACTAAAACCACGTTCTAGAAACTTTTGTTAATCCACAGAGAAACGCCGTCCGTTTGGGGGAAAACTTCTAAAATCACAGCTGAAACCACTTCCTAGAAGCTTACAACTCACAGCTGATCTTATTGCATCAGCAGAACATACTTACGTCTCAACTATGTTGTTCCTTTTTTTTGTTCTTGCAGGCTCCGGTTTGGGTAGCGAAACCTTGAAACTTAAATTCCAGATCTTGGCCCCCTCTCTCTCTGCCCCCTTTTCTCTCTTGTGAGTACACATTTTTCGTGTCCCTTTTTCTAGTTGTACAGCTGACATGCGGCTCCGCTTTATGATCGTCCATTCAGCTTCAAATCAGAGGCTTCTGCCAGGTGATGGGGTTAAATCAAACACATCAGTCGGAGTCTTTCTGTCGAGAGAAGCACTTGCTTTTGCTGCTGGAGGACTCGGACAATACCCGTTCTGCAAAGGCTATTGCTGTCAAATGTGATTGCAACGTTAAACCTCCTCCTAGCGTTAGCGGGGTACTTGGCTATTCGCATTCGTACTTGGCTATTCGCATTCGTACTTGGCTATTCGCATTCGTGGTCCGAAAGTACGATGCAAAATTTATTGCTATGTACCATTATGTATTACCCCGCGGCAAAGCTTGAGTCTGTTTCAGGAGCTCGTGTCTTGCTGGGTATGCCTCCCTTCTAGTAGTAGCATAAAATTATTCAAGAAGTCGTTTCAAGTGAACGCATTCCACACACAGATCCTTGAATTCTTGTCCTTCATACGTTTTTTCAAGGCCGTCAACACTTAAATCAATCCCTTTATGGTAGACTCAGCACTCATTGGTTTCCATTTCGTGGTAAACAAGTGAAACCTGCGGCGTGACATGGGATGGGTCTCCGGTCGATTTATCATGGGCACATTTTGCACGATCTCCCTATTTCTGATAAGAGAATTCCACTATTAGATTGCGTAAACCCAACTCCTGTCGATCGATTCGCCTTTCGGGGGCACCACTTGGAGGTTGATGATATAATAATATCGTGGAAGTTTGGTCACCGAAGACGAGGAGGTCCAATACAATTAGACAAGTTCTAGTTCTTTCAAACTTCTCGTCGCAGAGTCTCGTGATACCAAGAACCCTTGTTTTTCATAAGTCTATTTCTTAGAAGGGCGTCTTGGAAAAGTGCAGGTTTATATCAGTGAATATTATCGTATCGTATCCTTACTCTCCCTCTATGCCAGCGCTTCTCATGCGAGTCGTTAGAAAGGACACATCCGTTTTGTTTTTTCTACGTTTTTGAAAATTTCTTGACTATTCCTATCCGCTTTAGCTAACTTCTATTCATTGGAACTCGAACCCTTTAAGTTTGGATCCGCTCCTGACAAGGGAGTTTCCCGCAGAAGGGTGCAGCTTTCTTTGTGTGGAGCGCATGAGTCGTTCTTCTTATGTTTTGACCTGTTCGAGTTGACAAAAGAGAACGCGGCGTTGAGTCCAAGTGGATCGGCTGCTGCTGAGACTGACAGGATCGGATGCTTGCACGTTAAGTACCCCTTTCGCAGTCATCGGTTTAATTACACGTAAAACGACATATTTTGTAAAGTTATCGGCAATCGCCAGTAGGTACCTGGTCCCTCTTTTCCCACTAGTGAGAGGTCCGAGAGAGTCCAGATGCACAGGATCAAATGGCAATGTCACTCTAAGCAGTTCCTCTTCCGGCCTTTCACAAGGAAACCAATACGTTGGTTGCTCTCGGGTCAAGAGCTTCCCGTTCGCTAAATGCCCCACTTGACCCGGTCCATCAACTCGGCAAGTACGATGTTCTTGAAAATGGCTGACTTCTCGAGGTGACCTTGTGCTGCAATCCTCTTCATTTTGAAGATATATTCTTGGGCGTAATCTTGGGGTTTCTGACGCATCTCTCGTAGCAGACTGTGCATTTACACAGTGCACCTTAGTTCATAGCTACGCAACTCCTGCGAGCCTTGCTGTCGCAAGCATAAAAGGGAGTTTGTTATCCATGTTTTTTCCGATCCAAACTTTTTTTAAGTAATCATTTTCGCAACGTCCCTCCTCACCATGCAGTTCGTTCTATGAACATTTTATTCCCCGTTTTCGCCCGATGCCTGTAACTTCGAAACAGATACTCCATTCATACACTGAACCCAAAGTTTACGGGGAGCCTATAATTCCTCTTTCACGCGCGCCAGATATGTACCTACGAAACGCCTCGAGTTCGATCACAACACTCCCATCTCCACTACCCGATGCCTTATTGCTGTTTTCCATCATATTCCTCAAGTTCTTCCTTAGCCCGCATAAGTCGAAACCTCGCTTCCTCAGCTACTTTCGCAACTCGTACCATGCTAGAGCGCCAAAATCAGCTTCATTTAACGATGGTGCTTCATGACACTATCGCGGCTTTTCTTTTCCTTAACTTATGGTTCTACTACGCTCCTTTCACCTCCATAAGGAGTCTCGCTTTATCTTATGTAAGTGCCTGCGATTTGTGACACTTTTCATCACATCCAGGATTCATAGTTTCTACACTTATCTACTTTTTGGGCTCCTGACCCATGAAGAGTCTTTGCCTTAAGTACTGCGGTGGTCAATCCCCTTCCATCCCGAAGACAGTGCTGATAGTTCCTCCTGTCAAGCATGCTGGCTAAAGTTTTTCTTTCAAAGGAAAACTAGATCTCCTCCACTTTCCTGATAATCACCCAATAATCGACATCATATAGTAAGACTGGCATGGATTAAAGTTCTGTAGAGCATCACTTTCGTCCTTCGTGTTAGGAGTTTAACCGACTTGTTATACCAAACCGAAGTAGCTTCACTAAGGTGTCGTTCGTAGAGTTAACGTCGCTGGGAAGACCCAATGATGTCGATATCGTCTGCGTATTTCAGCAGCTGAATTAACTTATGAAACATAGTACCTTCCGTATTGAGACCAGCCCTCCAGATAGTACCGGCCTCAGCACTAAATTGAAAAATCGCATGACAGGGCATCTCCTTGCCGGAATCCGGAGCATGTCTGGAAATGTTCTGAGGTGGAACTTCCAAACTGCACTACACACCGTGTATTTGCCAGTTAAATGTGGCATAGCTGGATCAGTTTATTCGGGATCCCGCATTGGGCCATCGCCTTTTAGAGCTCCAAACAATGAATGCTGTCATACGCAGCGTTAAAGTCGATTAACAGATGCTGTGTGCTCGACTTGAAACGAATTTCCAGGAGTTGTCTTACCATAAAAATTTGGTCTACAGTCGATCTGTCGGGCCGGAAGATACATTGGTGCATCCTGATAAATGTAGTTTAGGACGCCATAAGACTTCCACACAGTACACTGCACGGAATCAGTTTTCACTGATAGTCTCCCGTAATTTTTGCCATTTTACGTCAGTTCTCTTATATTAACAGTATTCAAGGATATTTTCCAAAATACTCTAGAATCAAAGAAATGAAAGTTCGAGACAAGCTGCTTTGGTGCGTTTTTCCATTTGCTGAAAGTTCAAAAAAATTCGATAGTTTTTTAAAGAGTCCATCATGCTTGCATTTGCACCATCCTTTCAAGAACTACCTATAACTGAATACTCAATTATCGTCTTATTTTTTTTAGGAAACTAAAACTCCAACAACTAGTCAACATCAAAGGGCGCCAAGAACACCCGAGAGTTACTTCAATGTGCCCGAATCGATTGCGCTCCTGAACATAGTCAAATCAGAAAGGATACAAAGTGCCTTCCAATCGAACAGAAAGAATCATGCTAGCGTCTGGGAAATGGTAGCCGAAATATTGAATCGTTTCAGTACACGTAAAAGGTCAGCCAAACAATGTTGCAATAGATACGAGAATCTTAAGAAAATCTACACACAACTGAAAAAGAATCCTGAGAAGCATGTTCGACGCAATTGGCCATACATGTACCTGTTTAAGGAAATCGAAGACCAAAGGGGTGAAACCTGGGGAGCTAATGGTAAACGGTTACAAATGGGCGCAAAGGAAGAGTTGTCCTACTATCACAGACGGAGAGCAGCGGCGTTAAATTTACTTATTGCCAAGGATTCTGTACAACAAAATGGTGGATCAGAGGATCAGTCAAATGGAAAGGTTGAGCGGTATATGGCAAATAGTTTTGTGGAAGCACAGCTCAATGATTACGAAGACGGAGATAGAGAGGATTCCTTCAGAGCAGATTACATGAGAAATAGTCATATCGAGCAGGAAATGCGAGATAAAAAAGGATCTCCAGTCGAATCCACAGCTGTAAAGTACGGTTTGACAGTTTAGCTATTGGACATTATTTAGTTACATGAGTATATCCTGCATTTTCAGACATGAACCCATATCCGACAGTGACTTCAATCCAGATGACATAACACTTGTCCCATGCGACTACAATGGGTAAGTGAAGTTTTTTTTTTCCAGAAAACATATTTTTTTTAACAATCGGTCGTTGGTCCTACTTTGGACATTTTTGAAGCTTTACGATAAGGTGGAGGAAAATTTTTATCGAATACTGCAACCTACATATAAGGAGATGTTTTGCGAAACTCATTTGATGGTACACCCTTTTCACTATTACGGTCTTGTTGGAAGGCTTGTATGTACGAGTATGTTAGGATATTAGCTGGGGTAAATAACTTAGCCCAGCTTGTGCATGAGTCAACACTCGTTCCGGACATTACTGGTCATACCACCAACATTCTGTACTACCGCCTTTATGCTCGTCAGGCCACTGTGTCATATCGGCCATAAGGAATTGTGAGCCACTGTACGATGTAGAGTTGCGGGATCTGCATTTATTTTGTCTTGTCTGCATTTTTAGTGCAGTGGGCCAGTAATTAAGACTAGTAAGGAAAAAGGAACCCGCGAGTGGGTGATGATAATTTTTACTCGAGAAGGATATTGCAGACATAAGTACACAAATAATTAGGCATCATTATTCATCCCATGACTTACATTGGTAAAAACTTCATTTTGTGAGCTTAAGTTTGACTAGATATATAGAACTATCCCGAGCAAGTGGTTGGTTGTGGATAAACAATTTAGTAAACTAATGCCGGGCTGTTTACTATGTAAAAGTTCAAATTGGAGCCTGATAGGTACACTATTCCGGATGTCTTGCTTTACGTTAAAGGATATAGCTCACTGAATACAAGCCTGCATAACACATTTTATCCAGCGCAATCTAAAAGTTTCACATTTGCTACTGAAGAAATATCATTCCAACCTTCTGCTAGATCAAAGAATAAAGTACTCAACGAGTAATACATAGCTGAGCTCCCCTGAGCATTAGATAGGTAATAGTATCTTCTTAAATAAATAACTTTTTACTGTGCAGACTCAGAGTGCTATCCTCAATAGACTTGCGTTATCTAAACAAATTGAACTTTGATGAGTTCAGGGCTATCTAACTACATATTTACAAACTGCATTCGTTTATATGGGAGTTAACTAGTTTTCAGTTTATCAGTTGGATTAACTATGAAATGTTGACACTAGATAATGTATTCCATAAAAGTAATGAAAGTTAATGGTTAAATAATGGTCAGATTCGTCCTTATTTATCAACACTATCGCCGAAGTATAAATCAGGAAACTAAACTGAAATTTAGTAACAAAACGAAGGAAGTAGGCCAATGGCACCTTACTCGTACGTTTTTTTAAGGCACCACATCATGACCGAAGATCATTGGCGGACAATAACCGCCAGTGAAACTCCGTTCAGGGCAATACCACAAGTAGGTTTTACCTTTTCATAGACAGTCAGGGAGCAATAAAAGTAATTTCTGCTATTGAAATCGAATCCAAGCCTTCGAAGAGCTGTTGAAAACTAAATGGCTACAGATTCTTGGAACATAGCACAAGGTAACGTTCTTTTGTGTCACTGGACGTAAAAACAGACCAGGTAATAATAAGGCTGACGGATTGATTCGAAGACTTTTTGGTATCTGGACCATATAGACTTCTTGATATATGTATGTACATCCCGCCTTACACTCCAAAGCTTGAAGAGTGGCTTACAATAGACGGTCCTTCTTAAAGACTTGTGCAACCACACTAAGAATGTACCAATACTTTGACAAAACGGACAGGGGTCATCACTGAACATAATACTCTGTGGTACCACATGAAAAAACTACGACTAACAGAAGAGGAACTACAATACATACGTTGAGAATATGGAGATGAGGAAATCAGCGCGGAAACAACCCATTTTTTCTGTCACTGTCCAACTCTCATCCACCTTAGATACGAATTTCTCGGTCGACACTCCTGCCAGGATCTGGGAGTGGATCTGCAGTGGGTTTTTATCACAGCACATGCCAGTTAAAAACATCTGATGAGGGTACTACTAAAGTTTGGAACAATATGCTCCCCTCGTGCTTTTTCTCTCTTTTTGAAATGAGGCACAGCCCTTACAGACCTATCCAGAGCTCTTCACTAAAGCATACTCAATTGGTTTTCCAATTATACCTCCTTTCCAGCAATTCGATTAAGAATGGTGATCTTGCTGCTCCCCCAGACCATATTTTAATTATTAGTATCGCAACATTGCGAGATACTTTGTGAGAGCGACTGCTGGCTTTGGTAGATGATAGCCTATAGGGGAAGTAACCTCAGTAAAAACAACATTTGTTGTGTTCCAGCAGAAACCGGTGTTCTTTTGAAAGAATGTACACCACAAAGACAGTGGCTCTGCGAAATTTTTAGCACAGCATTGGTTATATACTCATGAATTTAATATGAGAAGCACTTCATCTCAACAGATCCTGCTCCTAAATACACGGCCCTACAGATATCTCTCAGTTGATCTTCGCAGTGTTTGTACTTTACGACCGTCATCTTTCGGTGCGAATAGTGAGAGAGGAGGCAGCAGTTTCTTTGTAAAGAACATAAGTTTTTGAAAGTTTATAGATTATGGTCTTATCTGCGTCCACTGTAGCAGGGGATTTTTAATGATTGCCAGATTCTGTGTGAGGATTCTGCCACGGGAGAGAGGATTTCGTGCAGAAGTTTCATTCGGGAGAGCTCTTGAAGCTTGCTTCTTCTGTTTAAACCTACCTGGTTGAGCTGACGGAAGAGTCTGCAGCACAAAAAGTTGATTGGTTCATGTTGGAGTTCCGGATCCATTTTTACCAAAGAAGGAGTAAAACAATTTAAGCTGTAGGACATTTGCATTCCATATTTTTCTTTTTCCCGCTGGCTCAGTTCAGGTTGTTCAACAGATTGTGCACCTTCAGGAGCCCGTTCAGCCTTGTTGACTTCCCGATCCTTTCCGTTCTTTGATCAGGTACCTGTCTTGTAGGAAGGAGATTAGACGTACTTAAACCTTTCCGGAACCTTCAACATTCTAACTCAATCTACCGATCAATAGTCGGGGAGAGAGCAGCAAGAGGTCTTGGAAGGCTTCATCATTGTGCCGTCTTTATAGACGCTTCCAGAGGTCGGCGCTATGAGCATGGTGATAAGGCCTCCATAATACTTACAAAGACGATAAGATGGTCGTCAAGCTTATAGTTTTAGCCACTTTTGCATCACAGTTTTAATTCGATGCCTTACCTAAGATCTATACAGAGCCTTGACAAATTGGACTGTTAAGAAATTTCGTCGCTGTGTTCTGTAGAGCATCATTTTCGTCCTTCATGTTAAAAGTCATAAACCTATTTGTTTTGCCAAACCGAAGTGCCAGCGGTTTGCTAGGTTGATTCTTCGCCAGATCTCCACTAAAGTGTGGTTCGTCGAGTACCCTTTAAAGTTAAGCTTAAGCCTTGACCTATAAAGCATTTTGATCTAACCATTGTAAATGCAACTTGAACATACAAATAAAAATTTGTTTTTTTTTCTTATCCTTACAGAAGTCATAATTTTTATCCCCACAACATAGATCCGACCTTACTTCATCCAGATGTTATTGTAGATACCGACAATATCTCAGAGAGTTCCAGTAGATCAGCTAAAAGTAAACGAAAGGCATCGACCTCCACAGATGGCGATAGCACCAATTATGAACTAATAGAGTACTTAAAGCGAAGGGAGCGCCGCGATGAAGAGATGTTCAAACGGATGGAGGAGCGAGAAAAAAGACTTTTAAATCTGTTGGAACGAACAGTGATCGCTATTGAATGCTTAGCAGGAACTAGAAATAGATTTGAGTGACTGATTTTTAGAACGTATACTCGTATTTATAGGATTGACGTGCCATAATAAGATTAATCTCGAAAAATTCAAATCGAATTGTAACAACAACCCTATGTTGTGCTCCTCTTTTTACCAAAAACCAAAACTCAAAGTCAATAAAGTTAAGATTTTTTATTTAATACTGAAATTCGTTGCTTGAATTTAAGCCTTTCAGCGGACTGGAGTTGTTTGATACCTTTATATAAAAGTCATAAAGAGCTGTCTAAAAGTAGGAATATTCCCGGATCACTAGAAGGTTCAGCATTTGGTGCTCCATTTGCCTATTGAGATGCAGAGAATATGGGAGAACATAATTATAGTCGGTTCACAGGAGACGCAATAAAAATGGTGGTAACTATCGCTGCTGCAGCCATTGACGGAAGAAGATGCCGATGGGGGACAAGAGAATCATGTTCCGCAGTTACTCTACACATAAAGAATGCTTACAATCCAGCAAGGTGGATAATGGATTCTCTTGAAAGAATGAATAGGTCAAGCTATATTCTTAGGGTTGAATCGAGCTTCTTTAGGAAAAGAATGATAAGGTATGAAGGCGACGAATGCACCAAAAGTTACGATGTGTCAGCAGGTGTTCCACAAGGATGAGTACTAGGGCCCCTTCTTCCCTGCAAATGGAGATAAACATTAAGTCCAATGAGGAGGCTAATAAACTCTGGTGCCGATTAGATTCATGCGCAACAGCTAAATCATTATGGCCTGTCTACGGCAAAAAAAGATCTATAAATCTTACGGAATTAAGTCGCAAGGATATCCGAATAGCTGTTAGCGTCGTGGCCGGCTAGGGTTTACGCATAACGACTGCTGTAGTTGCTGCAGGGAGAAAGAGGAAATAGAATCCGTTCGTCACCTCCTTTGTGACTGTTCAGCGCTGGCAACTAAAAGAAGACGTACTCTTGGCAGTTACTTCTTTTCAGAACTGGACGAGCTAGGTAACATTGAGCTAAGCAAACTTCTGAGATTCATACATTTATCTGGGTGGTGTAACTTAGCGGCCGAAGACTGAGATTTAGGTTCCCAGGGTTTTTAAATATTGGGCACAATGGACTCAAAGTGGTCTAAGTGAGCCGTCGACAATTCTGTCAACAAGGGCACCTATCTACCTAACCTAAACTAGAGCCCCTTTTTTCAATATCATGTATGACGATGTGCCCAGGTTGTTAATGCCGACAAAAATAAAAGCAATAGGCTTCTCAGACGACATTGCTGTTGCAACTGTTGCTAAATACTATCACAAAGAGTAGAATCAGCAACAAAAGAAGCGACCCCAAACGTTAAAGGGGGCTTGGAGACAAAGACAGAAGCAGTTAAATCATTAGCTGCAAAGTAGTAGAATATATGAATGTACGCGTGGGAGATCGAGTGATTAAATCTTAACAGGCAATCAAATGCTCAGGTGTAGTGATAGACAATAGGCTGTGCTTTAAGCATGTAGGGGAATTCTGCTCAAGATGACATACCCGACAAGATGACATACTTGCAATTACTCTTTAACCATAAGCGCCACTGTTCTGCCTGACACGTCTAGACGTGTAGTTTAACGGTGTTGTTTACCCCCATAGTAATGCAGCTGCCAGTTTACAACGTGCTTTCATTGTGATCGGAAATAAGGATTTTGTGCGTGAAATTTTTTTTTTGTATTAAGTGTTTGCTCCAGAATTTCTGATAAGGTAAGTATTGTGTTGTGTCTGAAGTGTTTTGTGGCTACAGTTATTGGTATATTTAGTGATTTCTGTGCGATATTTTCGTCTGTTCGGAAAATGTTGGTGCCAACAATCTGCTAAATATTTTCGATCCAATCGGGCAAGATGACATAGTACCCGACTGTCCAAGATGACACGGTATGTCATCTTACCCACAAGGGAGTATTTTATTTTAATTTATATATCTTTTCATTTCAGTATGCCAAATAATTACACGAGAACGTCAAACAGGCATTCTTGGTCGAAAGAGGATATGGCTAAGGCTATTGAAGACGTCAGAAAAAAAAAATGTGGTTGGCTTCTGGCATCTAAGAGGTATGTCATCTTACACTAATGGCATATGTCATCTTATACCTAACTATATCATCTTAAACTCTCTTTTCAGCTTTATTACAAAATTAATTTAAAAATACTATTTATTGTTTTATTGAATTCTTTTTAATATTGTTTTGTTACCAATAAATGAATTAACTGTATTCACATTGTTTTCATCCCTATGATTGCTAGATATTTTTATTTATCACATTTAAGAAAAAGTATGTCATCTTGAGCACAATTCCCCTATTATGTAGGAAAAAAGGCGTCGATACTACAATCATCGCTACCGAGGATACTGCCAAACGTCAGAGAACTCAGATTTAGTCGTAGAATTCAATTGTCCAGAGTAGAAAGCTCAGCACCATTACGCATCCCCAGTGTAGACTGATACTACATATTGCAACAAGAGAATGGAGACGGAAATTTTCAACAGTCTTTACACTCATGACTCTAAGGACGATTTTCCCAGTGTCACAGGAAGCCGCATGTGTCATAGCTGGCATGGTACCCATCGATATCCTGGTCGACGGAATGGTTATACAATAGGAAACTTGCGAGTCTACAACATGGAGTAGCTATTGTTAAGAATTCAGATTCTGCCCGAAATTCCTTCCAGAGAGTTCTGTTTCTATTGCAGTCCACTAACGCCCACCATACAAACACTCAATAGAATAGAATGGGTCTAACGATGAAAGTGTAAATCCAGAAGACTTGCTTCGGATTTAAGCCCCACGTCTTACCAAAAGCCCTACGGCATATCCACTGCGCCTTTCTAACTTTCGTAATTATGTTTTCTAGATTTCTTTTCCAAGTTAACTTGTTGTCCAGGATGGCCCCGAAATACTTTCCCTACTTTTTACGGCCCCTAGAAACGGGGTCCAGTAGTTCTCTAGCTTGTGAAGAGTATCATGTCGGTTTTTCTATGTTGACGCAGTTGTCTGCCCAACTTTTCGTGATTTGCAGTGCCAGGTCATCGGCATAAGTTATAAATTTGAACCCATTGCTTTCCAGTATTTTCAGAAGTTCGTCCACGACTAGTATCCACAGCAGGGGAAAAAGGATTCCCCCTGGGGTCTACCTTTCCCGCTTGCACTTCTTATATGTACATCATCTGTTATTATCCGGTTGGATAGTATGGATTCAATGAAGTTATTTATTGCATTCCTCGTGCTGTACCTGGAGGTACATAATACCTCTAAACTTCACCACTTTTATCATTGGTAGGTTCTTTACGCCCGATGAGATACCGATCTAAGTTCCACGATCTCGCCATTCCACCAATATACCGGACCCTTCACGGGTTGGGAGCCCGTTATAAAAGTAAGTAATACATATAAAAGAAGCTACATTCTTTATATCTCGCTGCAAATGATCCTGAAACTTCCAAAGAATATAAAAAAATGAACAAATTTTTTTTTTTTTTCAATAATTAATTTTTATTAAACATATTTTGAAATAGACTTTATTTATAAAATGCAAAATATTAACAAAAAAAATTGAATAATTTGTAAAAGTGTATAATAGGGCTGAAATTGTAAGACGCAATTCAGTGGGCTTTCATTAGTTATTTCATTATTTTTTTTATATAAATTATTAGTTTGCGCACGCCGCCGGCCATGCTCACTTTTATAGTCGTACTCTGCGGTGTGCATGCGCTGAAATTGCTTAAGGATTTCCTCTTGACTTAAAATATATTTTTTTTATATATATTTTTTTTTTTTTATTTATTTTTTTAATTTTCTATCTACCTCATAAATAAAATGTAAACTTAACTTAATTTGTGTGGTGTTACATAAAACGGAATTCAAAAATAGAAACGAATTGTAAAATTCTTTCATCAAAAAATCAACTTGAGTACAGGATATGGCTTTGTAGGACACGCAAGTCGAGTCCCTTGAGTAATCTGGAAATATTTGTATCTTTCTGTCAAAGTAGTTAATTTCTTTTTTTTTTTGGTTTTTTGAATTTATTTTTGTTAAGTTTAACCATAATTTGTTGTTGCTTATATAATAACTCCCGCATAGAAGTATTTACATATAAAACGGAAGGGCAAATACTTTAAAATTTAATATATGTATGTATATATATATATATGTATATTTTTTGTATATATTATGAATTTTTTATTTTTATTTAGTTTTTTTTGTAAACTGAATTTATTAAATGTTTATAAGAATGATTCATAAATATTAATGTTGTAGTAAAATGTACACTTGATGGAAACAATAGAATTGTATAAATAACTTTAAAATTTTACATGTAACAATGCAGATAAAGGAACGACGATGGGAACTATTTCAATCGTCCCACGAGGGGAACTGCGTTTCATCGACAAACATACTGAAGCCTGGCTTTGTACTTGACGTAGTTTGTTTGCTTTTGGTTTGTTCAGAAGACGTAGTTTTCGCTGGTTTCGCTGATGGTGCTGGTGGCTTGGGAGGTGCTTTTTTCACTCGAAGAGCTGTGTTGTTGTCACCGTTTGTGGTCCTTTGAGTTGTGCTATTCCAGGACGTGTTGCGTTCGGTGTTACCATAGTTCCATATAACATCCGGTGAACTGTAGTTTTGCTCGTAGGTCTGCTGATCCCAGACAGCTTTTTCATCGGTATTGTTATCCTAGAAATATCAAGCGCGTTAGCTGAGAGTTGGTTAAATAAAATCGTGAAATTACGGAGAAACGCACTTAAGTGAATGCGAATGAGCTATCATAAGGCCACGGAGGACAATTCAGCTCTGCTCCTTGAACCCCACGACACACTACTTCTCACGCGGAACCACTGACTATATATATAATCGAAGTTATAAAAAAAAGTGTTTGTGAGGTAAGCCGTTCTTACGTTTGGGCGAATTCATGAACGACACTACTTCTGCGCAAGTTGAACCACATTTCCTTACGCATGCGTTGCTGAACGCAACCACTTTGTTGAAAATCTGCAGTCTGCATGAATGCAAACTTTTTCGTGCATTTGTCGTTCGGTAACGTTAATCATGGAGGAAAGGAAAAACATTTTAAGTTAGTTTTTGCTTTGTTATATGAGAAATAAAAGAAGAGTTTAGTTCATCAGGACAACCCTCAAATCAAAATAAAAGAAGAATTTTGTAAAGAATAGATCGCACTTTCTTCTGTTCCGCCATTGCAGTACCAACCCAACTGCAAGATACTGATGCTATAGAAACGTTTATGAACGAGAGGTACTGCAGTTCAACTAGGTTAGCTTGACCTTAATGGACGCAGATAATACAGTTCTTTGGCAGTATGACGTTTGCGAATTCAACATTTGTATCGAAAACCGGAAGCTCTCCACCGATATTCTTTTACCGAATTTAACCTCCAATTGTACACTTTTTCCGTGCTCATATTGAGGAGTCACAGTTTCGCGGTGCTCTCCTACCCGTGCAACAAAACTTGATCGGTGTAGCCTTGGTGTCGGTTGTCGCAGTAAATCACTAAATTTGTGTGTAAATGTTGGCGTTGACTGTTCCTGACTTATTTGTCATCAGTTTCAGGTTCCAGATCTTGGTGAACTCCGATATCTCTTCTTTTTCTTTTACTTAACTTAGCTGGTCAGCCAATCTTTTTAAAAGTGTAAGGAAGCAAAATGTAGCTCTCTACTTTTGTGAAAAGGCTGCAGGTAGGAGCTATGCAAACTAAATCAGGCCTTTACTACTATACGACTACAATGTACATATATCTCTTAACGAGATAGCTGGACAGTTCCCGGGGAACTGCATGGCTGACAAATTGGCTAGACGAAACTCTTTCGGTACTAATAGCATAATTATAGCCAATATTGGCGCACCAATGTCGTATGCTAAGTACCTCATCCACGTCGATGAGCTAAATAAAGCTAACAACAGATAGAGACAACTTGGCAATGCAATGCCTTATCGGTAGGCAATTATGGCCAAAACTAGATCAAAGAAGATGTAACGGACTTTTTAAGCATAAGAGAGAAACTCTCTCCAACCAACGTAATAACCAGAGATTGCACGATAGGCAGGTTAGCTTAAAGTTTGTGCATCCCCTATAATGACTTCTGCATGAGTTACAGAGACGAGAGGAAGAAAAAATAGTCCTTCACTTCCAGTGCACGTGTCTTGCACGGGCAGAGTGACCTTCCTAGTGGCAACACAATGGACGTATCTTGGTCTAAGTGTACCTTATCTGGAGCCACATCAACCAACCAACCAACTATATCACGCAATCGTTTACTAACCAACTCTTGATAGAGCCGTAAACTACACTCAATTAGCAAAAATGCAAAGAGTTGCATGTAATAGTTTTAACTGCTGCCCTTTATGCGGCAACCATCCATCTAAGAGCTTTCTCGCAGTGGAGCTACTACGCTGGCCACTGTTTGAATCTACATCTATTAAACTTTACCCATAAAAAAATCAACTACACCCGGCTAAAATTTGGGTGTCAAAACAGATGCAGGCGAAGGTGCCCTAAGAAGCCTGAGCATCAGCGGCATTCTGACCAGAAGGATCCATGCGAAGAAATGGGTAAGCGGTGCTAAGGGTATTAGCCTGTAGGCATTCCGCAAGGAAGTGCTCTCTCTCTTCTGCTTTGGGATGTCGTATCAAACGAAATGAGGTTAAGGATCCGAAACCGGAAGTGGGGTTGTGGACACCAACTTTTCTCCGAAAAGTTCAACCTGAGTACATATCTGATTACCAATCCCAGACTTGGCACCGCCCTAAATATCTCACCGAAAATAACCAGACAGGTCTGGCATAGGCAGGATCAGAGCCACTCAAATGGAATAATCTTGATAAACTCAGGCCAACTATCGGTATCCAATAAGTCTACACGCCAAAAGGTTAGATCTCTTGTCAAACAATTTCTGCAGGAGCTGGATGAATGAAGAAATTAGGGAAGCATCCTCCATTTCCTCTATATCTGCCCAGCCCTATTCAAAAGATGATTAGTCCACCTTGGAGCTCTTCTCTTCGATAACCTTGGCGATTTGGTGAACACAGAGCTGCTCGTGAGCTCTACGAGCAAAAGAGACTAGAACATCGAAGTTCTTTAAAAGAAGAAGCACGAGAAGCGCACGATAGAAGACATTGAGAGATTACACCCCAGGAACAATGCACAGAAGTTTTACCAAAAGGTGAAAAGAAGGCTTCAAGCCACCACTGTTCAAAAACTTGCGGAGATGAAAAGTAGACCTTGTAGTTGAGTCACAGTCTGTGCTGAGAATATGGAAGAACTTTTTCTGCAGACTGTATAACCGTGACGAAGACCGACATAATAGCTAAAAATTCCGTCTACCTGACCAAAACGAAATAAGGATAGCAACATTCAAACTTAAATTCAAATCAGCAGCAGAGTTGTTTAAATAAGTGGAGATGACTTGGTAGAGAGCATCCTCGAACTCATTTTTAAGATTTGGTCAGACGAGTGCATGGCTGATGAATGAAACCCCAGCACCATTCGCCCGATCCACAAGAAAGGAGTACCCCTCAACTGCGCAAATAGATGGACACCAATGCTCCGGCCCGAACAGTCCACAAATTTAAAGCAGAGAACGGCCTTATCTTAAGGTGGCGCCCAAAAGTAAAAGGCGACCTTAACCAATTTGGAGTGCACAGCTGGAGTCAGTTAGCTAAGGACCGGGCTAACAGGAGAAGCCTGTTGATTGAAGCCCAGTTTCGCCCCAAACTTTAGCGCTACCTAAGTATGTAAGTAAGTAAATTAGGTTTGTACTCTTGTGTTGTAGTCCTTGTGTAGCTGATTTTGTGCTAGATCCAGAGGTATTACAATTGATCTCTTCGCGTCTACGTGTGTCTGTATTTTTGTACAGGCAGCCATTCTAGCCTGTGGAAATCAGGAACGACATAAAAAAGGGACTAAGCCACTCCATGGTCCAGAAGCCCGATATTCCAATTCTTAACGACGACACATTGTACCTAGTCCTTGTAGGAAATTGAAAAATTATAAAAAAGATTACTTACATAAGCTTCATCCACCCGCAGTTCAATTTCCTCGGAAGAGTTCTCTAATGTACTATGAGTGATGCCGTAGTAAAAATATACAATCAAGCCTATAGACATCCAAGTTGTAAATCTAACTAATGTTAATATACTTAATTTAAATATTAAGTATATGTTCACTGTTATAGCAATTGCTGGAATGTACGGAAGTCCAGGTGTAAGAAATGCAAGGGCATACCTATAAACAACAAAAAGAATCACAATTTGGTCAAGAAAAACTCAGTCGATCCACTTGAAGGACCTTCAACAAACCTGTTTTGTGGTTGCCTGGATATAGTTAGTAATATCACAAAAATACCTAAAATTAATATCGAGAAAACGAATCCGGCAAACTTTCCTGACCATCCTATCGCAGCGAATAAGTCCAAGAAGAATATCAATATATACATAACACCCACCAGCTTGGTCACAAACATTCCTGCCAAAAAATAAAGAACGGATAAAGTCCTTATTCGGAAGTGCTACAACCAAGTCTTCTTACTTACCACTCTCGGAAGTAGCTGGTCCAGGATTAACCCAAGGGAATAACCCTGGGCACATATAAGAGAACTCTTGTAGCTTCCTTCCCAATAGGCCAACTCCGATAGTATCAAATGCTGTGACGTTACCAGTTGGTCCCGTCGGAGCACCATGAACACTACCGTAGAACTTATTCTCCGATCGATCGGATACCAAGAACTGATCATCTCTTCCCATATAGCCATCGGGGCTGTCGTCGATGAATGAATCATCTGAGTCTGGTGATCCTCGAGTTATACGTTTGATAGTAAGATTATTTGTAGTCTTTTCCACCGTTGGATCTGGTGTACTTGGTGGCATTGGAGTTCTCAGTTGAGCTGGTAGTAGTTCCACCAATGATGTACTATAGGGTTGGTACCTTAGCACAAGTACGCATGTCGAAACTAGAGTGTATGCCAATAATGTGCCAATCGACATCATTTCGACTAGAATCTCTAGACGAATTGTTAAGGCTACCAAGGCTGCGGCAACGCCACTTCCAAGTGTTGCGAGTCCAGGAACACTTGTGCGCTCCCATAGTTGGGATAATTGCCTTTAATTACACAAAAAACAAAGCGTTATAGTTGAATGAGGATATTTCAAATGATTAAAGGTTTCATATGGAAAAGGATTCTATTCACTTTGATCACGATGGAGCTATTGGAAAGCCTCATTACCTCTCCCTCTACGTGTGTACAGCCTTATTTTACATACTTACTTGAATATAAGACCATCTTGTGCCATTGCATAGATCACTCTGGGCATTGGAAACATTGATCCAAACATTGCTACTGACAGGCCAGCTGTTGCACCGACCGCAACGATAGCTCTACATTTTGGAGCCCCAACGTATGACCACATTTGTACTAAAGCCGCTCCAGTATTTATTTGATCATAAGGTACTGAAAAAAAACATAAAAAATTATGCAGCAAAGCAACTACATCAAAGCCGCCTTGATTCAATCTATGAAACAAATAACCTAAGCATGCCTGCAAATTCCTAGATCATGTCTTGTATTTCGTTGTTCAAAATTTAGAGCCAATAAAAGGAAAAGGCAATGCTACATGTTTGTTTGTTACATGATCAGTTCATCCCTTGGCAGTGCCGTAGAATGTTTGGCAGGACCTGAGGCTTAAGCCCTAAGATTCTCCACTGAATATACACCGGCAAAGTCCGACCCCACCTTGTGTATGGTGCGGTTGCATGCTAGGCAAGGACGGAATTCCTTAATCGCAAGCTCGGTAAACTGCAGCACCCTGCCTGTGTCTGTATCACTTGCACGATGAGAGGAACTCCGACTGACGCTCTTCTGAGCTTTCCCCCTTTCCATCTCCTTATCGAGTACGTGATCAGGAAAGCCGTATTTCACTCACTCACTGGAACGCTGCTTGAGCATGCGGTAATCTTTGGCAAAGAGCGCAGAAGGGGTGAGGCTGAAGAGATTCTCACGTGCTCGAGATGAGGCGTTGGATATCATGCGAACGGAACTCATCTTTGAGCGCAAATTCCGATGCCCTTTTCCGGAGCGTTCGGAATGGAGAAACGGCTGATAGGCTGGATCTGAACCAGTTACTACTGTCTTCTATACAGACGTTTCTGTGATTGATGGGCTCTCGGAACAGGCATTTATTAAGGCTTGTTCTGCCTGCGTAATTGCCATTAAGGTTCTGAGGAAGACAATTATTAAGCTAAACCGGCTTGGTGATGCTGATCTGGATTCCCGAAAACCGGGTAACGAGAGAGCATATGCTCTTTCCAGGGAGGGTTGTATCCTGGTCCTCAGTCATCAATAGGCTGCAGCTTGGCATTCTTTAAGCAAACAATGAGTGAGCTGCTACTAAAACTAGACTACTGGCGACGTCTTGATACATCTCAGCAGATGAAAATGTGAATCACCGCACCCCGCACTGGGGTTTCTGCTAAATCTACCCAAAAGTGACTTGAGAACTATTACAGAGCTCGTCACGGGCTTAACGAACACCTGAAAACCATACATCTCAGAAGTGCGGACCTTTGTGAGATGTGCCTGAAGGAGAATGAAACCGCCACACACTTCCTGTGCCATTGTCCTACTTGTCCTATGAGAATCTGGCTACGGTCTTGCCTTGATGATCTGCGGCTTTTTGCAAAGCGCACTGACAGGTTTGGAGCGAGGACACAATACGAACCACATACAGGGTATTACTACTGTCACGCATAGTGACTCAGGGTTCCTCAGGGGACTACGTGCTGCTGTTCAATAGTGGACAATCACCTACAAATATAATACAATACAAAATACATGATGATATTATATATATTCCTCAAGGCCTAGGCAATACAAGCGTTTAAACAAGCCTTATTCCTACAAGCATATCCTTAACTTAGATAAGGCATGTATTAGAAAGCTGGTGAGCTTTCCCACAGTGCACTGTGGTCTCAGGTACCACCTTAACAAATTAAATCTGTGCCCAAAGACGGTATGTCGATTCTTCCTGGAGAATGATAAAACATCCGAACACATTCTCTGTGAATGCACGACACTACATCGGCTAAGAGAATATGTCTTCCACCTAAGAAATATATTCGTTAGTAGAGTTGAAAAACTCTGCTACTAAGGACGTACTATCCTTCATAAGGGGGTGGTACGTCTATTAGGTTAAATCCACCTTTTCATACAATAGATCTTTTAGATCGCAGTGTCAGCCAAGTGGCCAAGGGTTGATGTACCTCATTGGAAATTGTCACCCCTCTTAATGATAAGAGGTACTTAAATCTAAGTACGAGTACTTACCAACTAAAGTTAATATCAGGCTGCTGGTGACATATGCGAATAAAACGATTAACAATGAGACAACTATTGCTTTTGGAATGCTTTTTTGTGGATTATGTGCTTCTTCTCCAGTTGTTGCTATAATATCGAATCCTATAAATGCATAAAAACATGTGGCAGCTCCGGAAAAGACCTACAAAAACAAACAATAAACCTTTAGAAGTGCTTACAATGGATTTTATTTTAATTTATTTGCTTAAATAACTTACGCCACTCCAACCGTATGGCAAGAAGCCTTGATGCTCAGTCCAAGTACTTGTATCTACATAGAATAGGCCTGCTGTCATAACAAATACCCAGCAAGCCAAATTTAGAATATTGAGCGAATTATTAAATAGAACTGATTTGCTTGCACCCATTGCAAGCACACACGTCATTAGAAGTGTGATACCAAACGCAATAAAATCTGGCGGTTTTCCTAAAGAATAAAAAAAAAGTATTTTAAAGCTTTACAACTAAATGCTGAAGGTTGATCCAATTCGAACTTCCTATATTGGCAGCATTGGAAATCAAGCAGCTGTCAATAAGCAGTTGCTTCCTAAGTGTCAAATGTTAGTTTACAACAACATATTTACGAAATAGACTGTTTAACCGCTCACGGGACACCATTCCATGACCAAAAAGTGACTGTTTGGTGTGCGTTGTGGTCAGGCGGCGTCAATAGGCCTTACTTTTCGAGGATGATGAGAGTCGGATTGTAAAAGTCAAAGATGAGCGCTATAGGTGCATGATAACCGAGTATTTCTGGCACGAAATCGATGATATTGATACGTTAGACATGGAGATCTAAGAAGATCTAGCCATACACCGGATCCAAATTTAGATGTTTTACGTTAAAAGGTTCCAAGTCGCATTATTTCATATTCTAGTGATGTCAACAAGCCGTCAAGATCATGCGATTTAACGACGTCGAAACTAAAAGTCCATGCCATCAAACCCGAAAAATTGGAGTATCTGAAAACCGACATCCACCAGCCGAGATATCGCCCGAAATTTACCAAATGATCATCGAAATTACCTCGAAAGGATCGGCGGTTGCAGAAAGTCCAGGGGAGCCCACTTAATGGATATTACTTTTCACAAATAATGAAATACATAAAATGTTTGATTAATAAAAACAAAAATTCTATAATTTTCTTAAATTTTGTGTTTTTTTAAAAAAGTTAGGAAGCTCAAATTGGATCACCCTTTTATATAACGTACCGAAAATTGTGCCAATATGCTCCGCGATTGTTTGTCCTATTAGGCCGCCCGTCAAAGAATCAAAGCTAGAACTTAATGCACATGCACAGGCACTCGTTCCTTAAAATTAACAAAGTTTTGTCAATAAATGTTTAAAAAATGTTTTCTTAAGCTTTTACCAATTAAATATTCGAGTATCATATTCCAACCAATAACAAATGCAACAAACTCCCCAACAGCAACATAGGAATACATATATGCAGAACCTGAAGTATTTGGCACTCGGACTCCGAACTCAGCATAGCAAGCACCTTAAAAGTTTGTGTGTGTTTTTTTTTGCATTTTTTAAAGGCCTTAAAGGCTGTTAATCTTACCTGAAAATATGCTTGCTACTGCTGCTATGATGAAGCTTAATATAACACCTGGGCCAGCTATATTTTTTGCCACCATTCCCGCTACTAAGTACATTCCAGTTCCGCAGCAAGACCCTACTCCCAATGAGGTTAAGTCCAATGTCGTTAGACATTTCTGAAATTCAAAATAAGTTGAGATTCTGTGCATCTGTACGACCTTTACAGAGTAGACTTACTGTTAGTTTCGGCTTTGTATTTCGGGTACTGTCATTGGGAACGTTTCTTAGATCTTTGGTGCGAACTAACTTGGAAAACAGTGCAACTCCAGAAGAAACTCCAGCCGGTAATGGAAATGGAAACTTCATCTACAAAATTTAGAATTCAGTGAAATGATCAAATAGGAGCTCCGCAATTAGGAAAAAGCATGATAGATGGGACTGATATGAGTGAACCTGATACTGTTCTCAAGATTACCAACAGGGTCGCATGTACATGTACGTCTAAAAGTCGATAAGAAAGGCATTTCAAATGGAGGCACTATCGGCCTCGGCGAGGAAGTGATGAATCTAATCCAAAGAATGTAATGCTCTTCTCAGCAAATGTCGGCTTCTAACAATTCTTAGAGACGACAATATCAAGAAATTTTCTAACTAAGTTCAACCGCTCGAAAAATTGAAGCAATGAATCTACAGAATTTGGGATGAACAACCATACAGACTGTTCAAGAACTGATGAGGGAACTGCTTTAGGAATGTAACAGAAATTAACAGATTGATTGACCCGGAAAAGGCTTTTAATAGAATATACCTGGAGATGATCTGGAAATCACTAAGAGCCCAAAACAACCCTGAGCTATACATTGAGTTCATCAGATATATTGACTCCCGATGTCCAACAGTTGTAAAGACTACATACGGTACATACAACTAACACATAGTACATAGACGTGCATCAAGAGTCTGCTGTCATTCAAAAAAAGTTCAAAAAAGTGAGAAATGTCCTTATACGGGGAAGACTTAGGCAGCTCCTATCAAAAAGAATTTGAAAAAAAATACATAGATTGTTATGGCACGGGAATATATGTATTAAGAACAGACGGTGCAGAGGAAAAGCAGGACCAAACGTCAAACAAAGGCAGCATGGCTAACTAAGCACCATTAAAGGCGACATAAAGGAAAGCCAATTAAGTCGAATACGCTGGAGGCTAAGATCTAGGACTTTCGACGGCAGCTAAACTGGGAGAAGGCTAACAATAAGAAGAAGAAAATCAAATATCACATCAGGATGTACCGGCCATAGATCCGTTTCTCATTCTCTCAGATTCCTGATTCGTCTCGATACGGTACTCCAGAGCGGAATATTGTTGCTAAGAGTCACCCAGAGAATGTGACTCTAAAGACAAAATTACAATTAAGAGAAAAAACATGACGCAAGAGATTATCCTACAGCGGATGAATTTCCAATATACTGTCAAAAGTAGCGTCTACCATTCCAGTTCCAGATAAAGACTTTAAATGGGCTACCTCCACATATTCAGGTCATAAACCAATAAAGACCTATTACCTGGTCCTAGGAGAAGGCCTGGTCATCCAGGTTGAAGGTTTTGCACGGGATTAACGGTCTCACCATGGAAGAATCGAATCGAAAAAAACTAACAGCCTCGCAAAAGGATGAAATTACTGTCGACGACCCAGCAAAAGGAAAATAAGGACAATGACGTTCGGTCGGGTCGGTACGTGGAATATTCGGATCCTTAACATACCTCGTGCAAACATAACAGACAAAACCTCAATCCAGGATATGCGATAGAATAGGCCAGTCCAAAGGAGGATAAAAACGGTGACATCTACTACAGTGACCACTAGAGAGAACAAAAGCAGCATTTATTTGGGTGCGGATTTCTTTATACGCGACAGACTTAGCGAAAAAGAAGTGGGCCACTGGAAGCAGTCAACTAAGGAGCTGACTAATAAAAGAAACTTGTTCGTAGAGCCCATACTAGCACTTCCACAAGTTTCACAAATTTGGACGACTGAACGAAGAAAAAAAAAACTCTTCCAAGCTCCTTAAAAACAATAAACCAACGAATAGTTCTTCCTTTGAAATTCGACTTCAAATCGTAAAACAGATCGGCGTATGTTGACTTATTTAGTCCTTGCACTACTGATTAAATTTAAGTGGAAATCCATAATTACATTCTCATTAGTGCTTCTCCACAAAAAAAAGAAAAAAAAAATCGTTCACTTTCTGTCTCCAAATCTAAATTTCCTTTCTTTCCACAAGAAAATCGAAATCCTTATTAAAATGCAGTCAAAGACCCTGACTCCAATCAACTTAATTGGACAACCAGGGAATATTCGTAAAAAAAAATTTGGTATTCAAAAATTCTTCTCAAGGCAATGTGCATACTCTCGAAGTATTTAACCTTGATGCCTATATGCCCATTACTCAGTTATGTAATATGAACATTGCACTTATATAAATCTCATCCTGGACATAGCATTTTTCTCAAAACCCCCAAAATCTTACATTTTACCTAATTTCAAAAGAATTTATGCAAAAAAATAAAAAAAAACGTAATGCTGCGAGAGTAAAAGTAATAAAAAAAAATTTGTCAACAGGTCTAGTATGTGTCCCACACCAGTGCCTACAAAAAGGAGATATCAAGGACCCTAAGATTGATACGTGCAATGAAATTAAGCTGTGTATTCAATTACAGCATTTACCATAATTAATGATTCATTTGTTTATTACCTTTAATAGTGTTTAATGGTCCTGCTTTAGCTTAATGGAGTGCTCTTCCCGTCGTCGTTTGTCAATCTCTTATGAGTGGTTGTGGTGCACGTACTTCATAGATCCATGATTATTTTTTAAAGAAACATGTAACAATCGTACAATTGCATCTGAAATATACAGAGCAATCCTTGAGAATTCAATTCTAATCTCAAGACGACGTAGTAAGAAAAATTTAACAGAAAAAAAAAATTTAGTATTCCAATCAACACGTAGCTAAGTAGCTAAGGACTAAAGCACTTTTTTTTCCTTTTCAATTTCTTCTTATTTTTTTTTTTCTC
Organism: Blera fallax; assembly: GCA_946965025.1. Lineage (NCBI taxonomy): Eukaryota > Metazoa > Arthropoda > Insecta > Diptera > Syrphidae > Blera > Blera fallax. The sequence continues at coordinate 20,474,946 of OX337248.1, read as the reverse complement.
TCTCTATATGTACATGTATTAATGATGGAATTTGTTATACTTATGGAATAATTTGATTTGTTAAAGAAAATGCACAACACTTATGGAATTAGACTCGAATTGCTACTGAATTTAATAAAAATGATAAATTTTCACTGAACAAGGAAGGTTTTCACATGTATTCCAGCGCCATTTTCCTTATAATCAGGAGTTCAGAGCTATCCTTCCTTGAATGAAAACTTCAAACACTTTATCTACAGAGTTGGCGCATTGCAAGAGGGGGTTTTTTATTTTTTACTATCTGTATCTGGTGAGAATGTCCTGGTGCTGTCGTTGTGAAAAGCTCTTTTTTTATGTTCATTCAACTTTCTGTCAGTGAAGTGAAATCCTGTAAGCCATGAGGGGGCGATTGTACGATGTGATGTGTGTTAAATGTGGTAAGGCACCCACCCACACTCACTGTACTTAATACAATAGGAAAGCTTTCTATGCAATGACCTTTTAAAAATCATGAATGCAGGTATAACATCTCTGTGCCTGCTTTTATCTGCTGAATAGTTTATCAAGGCAATTATCATAGAGATGTTATAGGCTTAAAGGGAGTCGGAATGTTATGAGTAGTTCTTAATATAGGCATTAGTATGGAGGAAATCGTGTATCTTTTAATGGGTTTTAGCAAAGTAATACTGACAGCCAGGGACGGATTGACTTAATGTGTTAAAAAGGGGTGGCGCCCGATGAACTGAATAAGCAATTCTCTCAGAATTTGAAACAATTCAAAGGCTTACAAAAGAAAAAAAATATTTGTGTTACTGCGACCAGAAACGTACCAGCAGGAGTTCCACTACTTCAAACCCCAAACAGAGGCTCTTCGAAATAGTGGAGGAGGTTGGCATAGCTATTAGAAGCTAGGGTTAGGGTTAGGGTTGGAAATGCGATGAAGGCAATACCACAACGACAGCCAGGGAGCGATAAAAGTGATTTCAGCTATAGAAATAAAATCCAAGCTTGTGAAGTGCTGTCGTGACGAGCTTAAGGTTCTTGGAACAGAGTGCAAGATTTCGCTCTGCTGGGTCCCTGGACATGAAGGTATGCCAGGTAATTAAAAGGCCGATGAATTGTCCAGAAGACAATTGCTGCTTTGCTGCCGATGGCAAGAGAAGGATTGTGCTCACATGCTGAACTACTGCAAAGCCAGAGAAGTCGAGTTTTCAAAGACTCAAGGCCACAACCAGTGTTTTCTTTGACCCCACCAAAGAGGGCCTACGCCCACACAGGGAGGAACGGGGGAAGTTCTGTCCCACAGTCAAAATTCAGACGCCCGGGAGCCAAGTATACCATAAGCTGTTCATGGTAGCCGAGCCATGGATCCGAACAAACCGTCAACTTCAAAAGGTCAAGGAGCCCACATTTTTAATCTAGTTCCACGAGGTCGTATGGGCATGTACCAGCCAATATCATGGAGATGTTGGTCTTAAACAAACATAATAAGGATGGGAAAATACCGGAGGAACTGCACGAACACTTCCAAAAAGCCCTTAATACCGCTCTGGATCAAGCACTCAGAAGGCCCCAACGACGTCCCTAAATTTCGAGGAACCTGCAACGGTCACTATTTGTACACGGGGCTAAGCCTGATGCGGCTTTCAATAAGTCAGCTTTGTGATCCCAACACAAACCAACCTTTATCACAGTATAGCGGCAACTGCTAATTTCTCGTCGGGGGAGGCGGACATTGCCCTCATCTAGGAATCCGATTGCCTAGTATAGAGCCTGCGTTGTGACGCAAAGGTATATTAACATCTTCTTTATCCCACAGATTAGTGCAGTACCATCTTACGGTTAAAACTCTAGAATATAAAGTGAGAAATAGAAAAAGCAACAAAATTATTTTGACTTCTTATTATCTTCCCTATGAATCCGCCCAACCACCATCCAGCGATGAGTTAAAGAAGTACGACACCTTGACCAGGCACCAGCACTTGGGGCCAATAATGATATGGGACCTAGGACCCAACATCTAAATACGGAAATACAGACATCAACAAAAGAAATATGGTGCTTGGCCGATAACTGATAACTATGAACAAGGGCTGTTCGCCAACCTTTATAAGCAAAATCAGAATGGAAGGATTAGATATAACCTTACGTGATAGCAGGTCTACACATTGGTTTTCAACTGGAAGATCAGTAGCGAGATAACTTTTGTATGGATTCCAAATAATGATTAGGAATCCAGAAAAACAAACTGGTTCATCTTTATAAGAAATCTTCATTCGATCCTAACACCAACTCATGGTAATAACTACTTATATAATGAGTTTACCCTTTAAAAAAAGGGTAGAGGGTGAATTATCCGTTAAGTATAGAATTATATCATAGAAACCTTTGAAGCCGCCTGACCTCTAAAACCGGTGTCTAGAACAGCAAATCAAAAATGATGGAATGGTGATCTTCACGAAGCAATGAATGTCTCTGAACAATGCCAATGGCCTTAAGAACTAACAAGGTAGCAGACTGGAAATGGTACAAGGAAAGTAAAAGAAGCATTAATAAGTTTACCAGTGCTGCCAAGATGGAAGCATGGGAAACACTCAATACAAACATATGCGATAACAATGTAACAGGGCGAATCGAGCAAATTCTGTTCAAGAAACCACAAAGCTCCCAGCTCTTACAGTCGGGCAGAAACTCGGCAACCGCAACAGACACTTGGAAACGCAGATGACCGTACACTTACAAAACAGCCACACTCTCCAAGAGTGGGTTTACTCGAGTTGAGACAAACTGGGAAGACACTGATAACTTAGTTGATGCCGATAAAGTGGCTTGGGCCATTAACTCTTTTGCAGCATATAAATCACCCGACATTGGCATCTTTTTGCAAAAAAGGGATAGAACTAGACACCCTTAGGAAGACCCTGGTTAACATTTTCAAGGTATGGCTATATCTCGGATGCATGCCGACATAATGGCTGAAGGTAAGAGTGGTAGTCTTACCGAAACCTGGGAAAGATTTATCGACGCCGAGAAATTATAAACCTATTAGCCTAACGTCCATCCTATTTAAATAATTAGGGAGGATCTATGATAACTATGTTAGCACACAGATCACTAAAGTGTCAACTGTGAGGAAGAAGAGGAAGATGTAGAACACTTCCTCTGAACCTGCTCTACACACTCGAACTAGTGCAAATGCAGTTTGTACTTAATGCCAGGACCTCCGATTAGAATATCCAGAAGGAAATAGACGAGCAATTGTTTGCGGATTCCTCGTAGATTCCAAAAAAAAGAAAAAGTAGATTTTCCTAGAACAGATGAGGAAGCGATTGCTTTGCAAAACTCATGTTATCGTTAACCTGGCAGCAGAATATCTTTCTTCCTTTCTGAAAAAGAAAATAATCATCTGACTTGGATATGGACATCAAAGTTACGTATGCTCTCTCGAGGCCTGAAACCAAGGTCAACCACACGATCACTGTCACTGAGGCAAATAATGGAAAGCAGACCCAACACAAAATTTAATGTCGCTAAGTCTGGTTTTTGTGGTGTTCACTCGGAAAAGTTTAGGAATGCAGCCGAACAGACGAAAAGATGATAGAAGTTGAAGCCCAAAAGGGGTAGGCCCTTACAGCATACATACATTGAAACCTTCAGAAAATTTCGAAAGTAAAACCAAGCCTGCAGTAAAGCGGGGCGATCAGCTCACTTTAGTAAGGATTGAACAGAGAAACCGGGAAGGTTTCTCCACTCTCCATCCCGGGGTTAGAGTTATGTTATTGTGGGAGGCTGCAGTAGATGCAAACTCATTTAGACCAGTAAGGTACATTGTGTCTGATCGAGTTTAGGCCAGATCTGATTAGTGATGAGGCATTTAGTGTTATCTTTCCATCTGCGATTAACTGAAGCGATAGGCATACCGAGATTCATCTTGTCCGGTAAAATCGATAGAGTTGTACCCTGCTGGCGAGTTTGTCACTAGTGCAATTCACTTGGATGTCTCTGTGGCCCAGCATCCAAACGAGGTGGATATTGAATTGTTTAGCCATCTTGGAGGCAGGTGACAATTTAATGCAGTTCTTGAGTTAAAGGTGACGCATTCCAGAGATTTGATCGCATCTTGTCTCCCAGTAAAAATTATGATATGCCACATTGTATTTTATCCACTACAAGGCTTCTTTAATCACCATAATCTCCGCCTGGAAGACGCTACAGTGATTAGGGAGGTCAAAACAGATTTTAAGTTATAAGTATTGCAAAAGACACCCCCACCCGCTCCTGACTCTGTTTCATTTCACGGGGTTAGTATACTAAACTACAATAACCGGTTTTCCTATGACTGGGTAGGGAGAGCAAATCTAAGTGATGGCTATTTGCTCCTGAGTAAGGTGTCAAAGTAGAAGTTCCAAGCACTAATCCAGGAACCGTGTATTCATAACTGTACTAGAATGCCACCCTGACATGTAAAGCTATGCGAAACTGGAGAGATATATACTTGACAACTGCAGTAATGAATTATATAATGTTGATTTGCTTCAACAAAGCTCGACGACGCGCTCTAGAACCTCCTGTGTTTGTCACCTACAAAAGCTTACTTACTTACAAGTTAAGGCTGTTCCGCCCCAATGTTAAATTCATGTTGTTGCAATGCACTTAAAAAGTTACTGCTACTATAAAGAAAAATCTGTAATCCAATGTGAATCGGTGTTTGCAAAATATTTTGAAGATTTTATGGTCGAACCATAAATGAAGCACCTGAACGGGTAAGAACCCTATAGACATCATTTTCCGACTAAAAAACATTTCGAAAAGGTTCGAGTTCTTTAGCAAAGTACACAATGTAATTGAAGCTATTAACCTGAGATGGCAGAATAGCGATTCGACCGGAAGGTACATGTCAAAGAACAGTGAAGAAATAATTATTTTCCAGATTTCAAATCGCCAAAAACCTAACAAATTGGCGGAGTTGCAAAAGAATGCAATCATTTTTGAGTGCACTCTTTAAAAGCATTTATTGAATTCAGTTTTATGATTGCATTCATTAACTTCATATTGGGACTTCAAAAAAATGAATGAAATCACCATTCATTAAGCATAGAAAATATTCATTCATTTTTCCAGCATTCAAAACGCTTGACACTTGACAGAATAAAAAGGCAATATTTGTTTTTCTTTACATAGAAAGAAAGAACTTTCACAACTCTGCAAAATGGCCTGTACACAGTAGAGGCTCCACAAAAGCTGACCACTAGCGAAGGAAGTGCACCCTTTATGCTCGACTTCGGGTCAGTACTCCCATACGAGACGATTCCCATGTTAGTCATATGATGACCTAGTGATTAGCCTGGACATAGACCAACATTCCTTCCTGATCAAATATCAGGCCCTTCCACGAAAAAATTGGTGGTTTTGCATGACTACAGACTTGACCACTTCTAATTATGTTTAGAGACCACATGGAAGTCGAGCCCGATCAGCGTAATAACGACGCAAATGATAGCCATTGGCCTTTAATTACGGGAGCACTCCAAGATTTGCACAAATTTTTCCTAGAGAACGGACAGCGCATCAATTGCATAGAATCAATAAATTTGGCTCTTCTTACACGAAGTCATCTAGTTTCACGAATCGACAGCAGATTTTCAAAGTAAATTTGGATTATTAGATGGCGTTGTTTAAGTACAAGTTTATTTAAGCTGATTTGACAGGCTATGCAAGCAGAATGCCAGTTCGGTGTGACGGATATCCATTCACAACAAATTCCATTTTGGGACTCTGCCTCTCGTTCGGTTATTCCCGAGTGGACAACGAGACTGATAAACATTTAAATTTTAACGCTTTCGCTTGATCACAAGTAAAACAATAAAATTTTGGAATGTTTTCTTTTTAATAATTGTTTTTTTTTACTGAAATATTATAACTTTAATAGAATATAATAATGGATACTTAATACACCTATAAATTGTTCAGTGCACAAGAATAACAAAATTTAAAATAAAAAAAAAACTGTAAGATACTTATGAAATTGTTATGTTTCAATAAAAGTAATATTTTATACAAACATCTGAGAACAAAAGTCAGTTGGCAGCTGAAATGGATACAGAAACAATGAACTTAAGAACCACCGATCACTTAGAAAATTATTTTCATTTCATTTATATTTTTGCACAAGAACTCTCTGCCTGAACGCGTACCATTCTAGAATTTAAATACTTTATTTTTTTTTTTGTTTCGTAGCTAACGATTGTATATGTATTTGCTGGACTATTCGATTACATACGAGTGTTTATCTTTTATAGTATTTTTAACAGTATCCTTATGCAGAACGTATAATGGCTTCATAGGCAGCAAAAATCATCGCAGCCACTTCCACTGACCTAGACTTTAGGCTTAGTGTAGCATCTGGATTGCCTGGCTGTAATTTTAACTCAAGCAAAACCCAAATACTGTTCGTCAACTTAAGTGACTGATATAGCATATCTTGTCCCTCGACATTTCGCTTAGCAATAGTGAAGATATTATTTGCAGTCATTTTTGAAGCAATGGCATCGGTATTTCCGTTAACACCAGACAAGCTGTACTGGATTTCATTGGCAGCTGGAATTTCTTTCCATGTTGTAAGGAACACACGCTTGTCTAACTGCCCATCTTCTGCAAACAGAACATTGCCATGCACCAGGCAAGCAAAGTAAAATATGTCGACGTTATTTTTAACAGCCACCTGTAAATTGTTAAGCGGTTCCATGCGTTGAACGGGACCAGTAATGCCTAATGGAAGGCTAGCTTCGCAACTTTGTGTGGGAGCCAAAGGAGCTACTTGTAGAGGAGATGCTGGAACCAGACCAAAGCTATTTTTGTTCAATTGAATTGCAAATGCGCTCATTGCTTGCATTGCGCGGTTGGTGAACGTAAGATCCATCGAAATTTGACCGTTGCGGCGAGAGAATGTTCCCTGAATTTCCAATCCTTTTCCTTTTTCTGCTGGTAACCAGGTGATCTTTGGAATTTGTACCATAGGAGATATTCCACCGGGTCCTAAGCCAAATATATCCCCCAGGAGTCCAGAAGTTCCACCAGCAACAGGCTCGGTCGGGCCAGTGCCAAGCTAAAAACAATTTTATAAATTCGATGAAAATATAAATTTTTGTGTTACCCACCAAAATATCCAAACCGCCTCCTAGGAGATCAATGTTATTGGTTGCTGGTACTGCCGCTGGGGCTGCGGGTGTATTTATGTCCATAGAAAGTAGATCGCCAATGAGTGATTCTTGGTTAGGAATCACCGTTGCCTCGGATGGAGCTTCGGGAGCCTCAGTTCCAGCAGTACGGTTAGGAAGTGACTTACGAACACCAGCTCCACGACCTTCTACAAATGCTGTTGGGGGCTTATGATATACACTAGCCAATGAGCTGATGTGGCATATCAATTCGTCTAAGAGAGTTGGTTCCAATAAATCGGTTTCCTCGGAAATTAATGGTTTGTCTGCCAATACTACTTCTTTAGCGGCAGCTGGATCTGTTGATAGCAAACGCCAATAAATAAAACCACGGTCACGCAAATCAGGATTATCAGAGTCTTGAGTGGCGAGCGAAAGAACGTGCTGTACTAATTCCTGAGTATCTGATGGCCTCTTTAGGAATAACTTTACCACGGCTGTCAACAGTTGCAGTTGAACTTGAGCATTTTCATCTGGAAAACCTTCAAGGAAACTGTCTAGCAACTCATCAGCGTTATCAATGCGCTCAGCATATTCTCCAATAATCCAAACCATTGATGCTCTGGCTTCCGGTTCGTCGAGGGTATCGAGATTTTCACATAGAGTGCTAATAATGCTCTCGTATTTATTAGGATATTTCCTGAAAATATCCTTGATAACCACAATGGCTTCCTGCACGACGTAGTTCACTTTAGTCTGAATTAAGTCCAATAATGTGGAGACACACCTCTCGGCTGATGGTTCAACCTAAAAAATAAAGAAAATTCGATTGCATTCAAAATTTTAATTTGGAATAAAAAAAGATACGATTATGAATTCAAGATAACTTTGGTATGTGTGTGGTTGAAAACTAGTTCTCTGTCAGTGTTCTGTGTTTAAGAGAATGAATTTGCACACATTGGGTATCGAATGCTTGGGAATGGACTCTGGTCGATCTCTATTCCTAATCGAAATTCTACGCTCCGTTAAGAATATGAAGAAGTTTGACTAGATGTTTCGGGGAGGTAAAAGTACAATGAAATTAAAGAGCAGTTCACGTACGGTATGTGTGGCTGCGACTGCTTACAGACGCACTCTACTACAATTTTTGGACTCTAGTGTTAAAGCTAATGTCCAAATACGGATATGGATGCAAATAATTCGGTTCTAGACAGTTTACGTTTCAACAAGACTCGGTACAAACCACGAGTAACTCAAGCATATTTAAAAAAAAATATTCCGTACTTTATTACGACAAAGCAATGGCTTTCAAAAATACCAGACAAAAATCTAATGAATTTTCCTATTTGAAATGTTTTGGAAGCTAAAGTGTGTATTGAAAGATACGACAGCTTGGAAAGATTAAAGTCAGCTTATTCGACAATGGCAACGTTTTCCTCAAGCTCACATTCCTTCAGACTTCGTATAATTCCACAATATACCGATAATTGCGTTCACTAAGCCCTTCAAATACAATTCTTATAAATCTCTGTTTCGACCGTTCGGTTTCTTATTTGGGAGCAGATGATCAGACGGCACTTACTTTCCGATAAAAAACCTTATAACCGACCGAACACATTCACTTACCTTAATGGCGCAACGCCCAATAGCTCTTACGGCCTTTCGCACAAAATCAACGTCAACCTCAGTTGCATACTCCTTCAATTCGCTCAGCACTTGAGCAATATTACTCTGATTAGCCAATCGAATCATGATGTCTAATTTTTCCAATTTTACATAAATCGGATCATTGTACTTCACGAAGAACACCTTCATTTCATGCTTTAGGATATCTGGCCTCTTCTGAACGATTAAATTGATATTACGTAGGGCCACATACTGTACTTCCGGTTCTGAAGAAAGCAATGTCACCAATGGTGGTGCAAGTTTCTTTGTCAGAGTGGAACAGAAATCACTGTCACTGGACAGCATTTCCAATAACTTCATAAGAACTTTGACTGCACTCAAAACAACAGCAGCATTGGCGTGAGCTAAACGTGGCGTTATTCTCTCGCAAATTGATTGAGCTTCACGTTCATCTTTTGGACTATAATTAGCCAACGAATCCAAAATGAAAACTTGTCCCCACTCTGTACATTCATTAAGCGCTGTCAGCAGTTTGTTAATAGTCACAGAATTCATCTCAACCAATGGCTGTCCAGATTGACTCGATTCATTGATTTCACTTAGAGCTGCTACTGCATTGGCTACCACCATCGGATTAGAGTCAGATAATAGATCTTTTAGTTGATCCAAGAATCCTTGATCTTCCACCTGCAATATGTACGTATGTGTAATCACCGTTTTTAGAACCATTTACAAAACTTACCATTGATGAGGAAATATCATACAGCTTTGCGACACAAACGGCTGCAGTTTTCCTCACATATGGATCCTCATCTTTTAAGCATTTTCTTAACGGCTCACATAGATATTCTGTGATTTTATCAACTCGGATGCAGCCCATTGTTCTAACGGCGAGTGCCCGAATTAGCGGGTTGGAATCCTCACAATCCTAAAATAATTCAAATTTTAATTATATGATCGACCAGAATGTAAGAGCAATTTTTGAAAAGATTTAAGCCGAAACAAACTGGATATAAGTATGTAACTTCAACGCACTAAAGTAAAAAATAAACGAAAATGAAAATTTCTAACAAAAATGTTGGATTCGGTTTGATATCATGTCACAAAATGGGAATTCTAGTTTGGTGAGAAATTAAACGAAATTACACTTTACATTCCTATGTATTATGGGTTAACCCAGACTTATGCATGTGATAAAATAAAATGAAATAGGTAGGACCAGCAAACATTCGCATTAAGTTAACCACTAACTATATTTTATATATATGCATGACTCGAAAAAATAAAATTAATCTGTGTAGAAACGATTTCATGATTTTATGAAAATCATAACGAGTCAAATAGAAGAATTGAATCAGCTGCAAAGCAACATGAATTTATTCGAAAGATTTCGAATCCATTACTTATGAAAGCGTAGGTGCATCTAATGCTCAAGCTTGGAGTCTTCGAAACCTCTGCAGCTGAAAGAAAATGCGATGGCTCGCACAAGTGAAGCGAGTCTTTCGTCAATTCAGTGTGCTGAGGCATATGTTCACAGTTAACTGCAGCGCCATTCAAGCAAGTAAGACAAAATTATAAACTAACCCGAAACGAAATATTGGTTTGTATATGAATTGTATTTAAAGTAGTTCATGTTCCCCACCTCATAGGATTAATAAAGTTACAAGTAATCAACGGGCTAAAATAATGTTTCATTTTTGTGTACACACAGTGAGTGAGAAAAATAAGAGACCACCTACAATTCAGTAAGCTTGTATCACCAAGAACCACAAAAACACGTTAGGCGTTTACGGTTAAAATAATTCTTCATTAACTTAACTTCCTTACCTATGCAACAAAAGCATATACAGGGTCCATCAATAGCCTCGTCTGAACTTTGACAGTCGTTTGTAGGTTTGATTGAAGCTACAGCTTTGTTATTCTGCGGCGATTGTATTTTGTATTAAGTACCATTTAATCGTAAAAAACTACACGCTTAAAAAACACCTCAAAAATGTATCATAAAGATTCGTGTGACTTAGAATTCAATGATACCGACTCAGTTGCTAATCGTCACCGCAACGCTCGATGAAACTAGAATTGTGCTGCCGTTACTGAATTACGTGAGAACCGAAATGTTTACCCATATAAATAAAATATTCAATTGATTCAAGAACTAAAACTACAAGACTACAGCATGCATCGGAAATTCGCTGACTGGCCCTTGAGCAATAAGAAACTGATCCAATTTTGGTGAAAAAATATCTTCAGCGACAAAATGCAATTTTGACTGCAAGGCTTTCTAAATAATCAAAATTGTTGAATATGGAATGAAGTCAATCCGTTACAGTTTCATGAACCTCAATAGTTAAAGGTATCGAGAGATGATTATCGTTTTCTTTGACCGAATAGCAATAGAAGTGAAGTGTGAAACGTGAAGTGAGACAACAACACAATATTATGTGGCGAATGAAAAAGAAGCGTTAGAGGAGAAGTATCCAGATCGCATAATTTTGAGATAAGGTGATATCTGCCCGCCACGATCGTTTGATTTAACAGCTTTAGACTGTCTGTAGTTCACACAAATAGTTCACGCAAGAGCAACAATTCACGAAGTGGTAAACAACGTCATTAAAGGAATTACTGGAATCCAGCCTAAATTATGTGGAAGATTCATCCAAAGCTGGGTCTCTTGAGTCCTCTCCCTCAAACAAAGCGATGGAAGCCATTCGAATGATGGTATTTTTAAAACCTTATGGCATTGAAAGTATTTTAATCCGGACGCTTACTGACGACCCCTTACATACTCAAGAGTAATAACAACATTAAATGACAGGACCAAGGCTAATTACATTTAGCAAGAAATAAAATTTTTTTAAGTCACAATGCCGAAGTTAAAATTGTATTTTATATGTTAGTTAGAATTATTGACACAACTTCTTTGCCCAAAAGCATCCAGTGGACATACACGGCTAAGCTTATTGCAGGTCCCTAGCAAAATCACAGACCAAATTGTCATCATGAAAATACAAAAACTACCGCCAGATTCACAGCTTTTTTTAACTTTCTTCCACTAGACCTTTTTATACAAGAAGTATGCCAATTGAGGCTTTTTCATGACTTGCTGTGAAATCTGTCGTCTGATCTTCTATGCTTGCCGTATATGCTTAAAAATTTGCTAACATGTGAAAGAACACCCGATCAGCAATGCCTTGGAAGTTGTTTGCGTTTTTGACTTTTAATATTGAAGCACCTCATTGTAATTTCTTGGCACATAGGTAATGGTCCGAGTCGATGATTGCACCACGGAATGTCTGTACGTCTAAAAGACTTGCGGAATGTCTCCCTTCGATCATAATATGATCAAAGCGTTGACTTGTTCAGATGAGTCCATATAACCTTATGGATATCGAGTTGTTGGTGCTTCCGACAACAGTCGCTAATCCTGAATCCGTTTACGGAGGTGAAACGTGGAAAGTTTGTTTCACAATGGACATACGAAAGATGTTATTCCTTCTTATTTTTGGGTTAAAATCTCCAAAAATGATTTTAAAGTCATACTTAAGTCACTGTAAGTTTTCTTTATGAATTAGTAGAAACAGTCTTACCGTCTTTCTTCTCCGTATTTGATCCTCATAAAATCATTTTCAAGCCTACATATTTATGAGCAGAGAGAATTGGGAAAACGGAAAACTATCAAGCGCGCAGTCGATAGCCAGTGCTATACTGCTTGTATACTGACGGCTACAAGATGGATATAGTCGTAGACCTGAGTGCGGGTTTATTTCTTGGTACTTTAACAGTGAGGCTATCCAAATTATATGAATTTCTGGTAGCATTTTCCAAACGGAGATGCTAGCAGTGATGAATTATGATCAATACTACGATCTACGACAATAAGACAGCAATTAAAGCAATATCTACTATAGCAGTAAAGCTGCCGTGAAAAGGTTAGGGTTCTTGGAACATAGCATCAATAAGTTAAGACTATAATGGGTGCCTAGACATGAGGGCATACCAGAAGTTTTAAAAATTGATTTTTTGGAACACCATTCTTCCAATACTTTAGTAAACAATTAAGACCTCAACACAATGTTTTTGTTGTGAATCGCAAAGTTGAAAAACTAATAAATTCACTTCTACTTTTGATGACTCTCATATTTACGAGAAATAAAAAAAAATCACGCGATTCAAGAACGTAATTAAAAAATTTCACATAAAATAATTTGTTAAAGGTTTTTAAACTTATTTGAAGCAGATTTCAAAGAGTGGTAAAAGTGTGCGGGGTGTGTCAGACAAGTCAACAACAATCTTTCGGCAAAAAAGTATATGCTAAGTACAACTAAGGAAACACTTTAAAAGACCATCTTATCATCCTAGTCCTACTTTACGCATGAAAACATGGACTTTATCGAAGGCCGATAAAGATATCCTTCATCGTTTTCAACGAAAAACTCTTCATAACATATTCGATCCAGGTTGCATTGACAGGCTTTGGAGAAGCAGACGAGTCTTACGAGCTGAACGTCGACCAAGAAAAAAAAAGCTGCGCATCAGTCTCTAAAGATGGATAGCACATGTTGAGCGAATGGAGACGAATGCTCTGCGGACAAAACGTTTACGCAGTAGAGAAAGATCACAGCTTAGGTGACGCGCATAGGTAAAAAAGAGTCTTAACAAACTTGAAGTGCGCAACTGGGTGCTGATAGCTAAAGGCCAGGCTTATAAGTGAGACTTGCTGGTTGAAGCCTAGGTTCGCCCTGAACTGTAGCGCCACCTAAGTACAATCAATGGACCAGCTACGTCTGAGTGCACCAGTAAAATTTTGCCTATACCAACAAGAACACCAAACGGCTGCAATTATTCTGTTACAATTTGTTCTGACAGCCTTGGACATTGAACAATGTTAATAATAAAAAAATTTATCTTTCTGCATAAATATTTCAATTAAGTTAATAATGAGTAATTTAAGCCATAATAACACAACATATTCATTCTTTACGGTTTTTATTAAGACAAAAACTAACAAACTGTTAGGTGGTTTCTTTTTTAGTCGTTCACTGTATGCGTACTTATTAAAACCATTTTTTTACATATATAAATATTTATGAACACATAATTATACAACTTTACACTTTGCATGCTAATATACAAAATATTTAATATTATAACACGCATATGTATAGTATTCTCTGTATTTTTGTGTAAGCAAAAATGTTTAAGAACACCTTTGCCATTATACATTTGTTTTAGCTGTCATCTGTTTTTATTTGTTTACATCATTAAATTGAATGTTTTTTCTGTAAAATAAATCTCCTACAAAACATACTCTAAACGTTGTTAGAATTAATTTACCCGTACCCTCCCCCTCCTTCAAGTAATAGCTCATTGATTAAAAACAAAATCGAAACAAATGTACTGTTATGATTCTTAGTGTGCTAACACATAGGTATTTGCATAGAAAAAAAAATAAAACAAAACAAATGCATAACATTTCAAAACTGCAAAACAAAAAATTAACATAAAACAACATAATTTCAAACAAACATTACCTGAAGTAGTCGAGAAGAGGGCAAATCCTTAAATATATTTTTAGCATGAATTAAAGGAAAACATAAAAACTCATTCATTTTAATATAGTATACTCCTACTTTGTCTCATGTTTAATGTCAATTTAAATACACCAATGAAAGGACATGAACACTTGTTTAAAAAATATTTTTCAAATGGGAAATGTTTTTAAATTGAAGAAAATTTAGAAGAAAAGAAAAACAAAACAAACAATGAGCGACAGATAATAAATGAACACAAAATTAAGAGTGGATAAATGAAGTTATAGCGCAGTCCTTACTGAAAGTTAATCCTTTAATCCTCTTCTCTGAAATTTTAACAAAGACTCAATTACTCAAGAATTAACAGAGCTCACAATATAAGGCAACACAGTCGTTGCAACACAATACATTCAAAGGATCTTTATAACATTTCAAACATACAACGGGCAAAGCCAGGAATCTAATGAAGGGTGTTTAAGAGGCGCTGGGTTTTCGATAGGAATAACTAGCTGTCATTCTTTTAAAGTATGTACCAATTTTTTTTGTTTTTAGTAAAGTCTAACATTTTATCATGGATAGATTTACACCGCAACAATATTATCAAATCTTGGAATATTATATCCCCAATGTCTTTAGTTACATAAACTTATAGAGCACTTCGTCAATTTTATGGACCGAATAATCGTTCATCTGAACGTAATATTCGTCGTGCTATTGTGCCGAAGAAAGTATCGCAGCAAATGAGGCTAGGGTTATTAAAGACCCGAATTTGTCAGTTCGCAGGCGTACAGAGAAGCTTTTGATTTGTATGTCCGACTTGGAACATTTTGCGAAAGGATTTTGGCCCAATCATTTACAAGATATGTGTACAAAAATTGAAGCCGTGGTTCCAGCAGGATGGGGCTACGTGTCATACTGCGACCAATAACATCAATTTACCAAAGATTGGTAAGAGAATGATTTTAAAATTAAGACCTGTACATCGGCCACCAAGATCTTGAGATCTAACGCCAATCGATTATTTTCTCTGGGGGTATGTGAAATTCGTTGTTTACGTAGGCAAGCCAGCAACGAAGCTTTGGAAGCTGATGCTGGAAAAAGTAATCAAAAATTTAACCGAAAAAATACGCTTTGTAATTGCAAGTCGCGGTAATTGCCAGTACGGGAAAACATCTTTAGATGCTAATTGATAAAGAATTATATTTCAAATAAAAGAATTTAGAATTTAGAATTTAGACCAAAATCCAATGTCTTGTATTTTTATTATAATTTATTTTCAGACCCTGTTAAACAAACGCCCTTTTTAATCGGAATACAGTGCGCATTAGGACGGTTTTAATTGACTTATTTTGAGCTACGAAGCACTCCACTAGAGCACTTAGACGCAACTGGTCCGTTTTCCTGTTATTTTGGTTCGACTACCATTTGTCGGGTCATATTTTTAAAAGTCGTTGATAGTGGTCGATAACAATTTATTATGGAGCGTCTAACGCCGTAACAATTCAATTTAGTTGAATTTATTAAAACATTTTGTTTAAATAATCGTTCGATTGTGAATATGCGAAAAAAATTGCGTTTTTTTTTTTTTGTTAATCATGTGACAAGAAAGTCAACCATTCAGCGTGTAATAAACAATTTTAAAAATTAGAATAAAAACCTGGCCGAGGCAGAGTGCTTGTAAATGTCTCCATCATGTTGGTTGTCTTAAAAAGAATTATTTTTACTCGCATAAACTTCAACCGACGCAACATCTATAGGGAAATACTATAAACGACGGCGAGATTTTTTCCTATAGAAAAGGTGTACACCGACAAACAAACCACTATCCGGATTCTTAAGGACTTCCAACCAAAATTAATGAACACTTACAGCCTTCCTTCGACTGTAAAATTCTAGGCTCAGCAACTCAAGTTTGATGAAATCGTCAAATAAATTAAAGATCTTTTCGTGAAAAGCAATCGTTTGATAAAAAAGAAACAATTGCTATGCTAAACATATCAACTGAAAGTGTTTTGCACGAAAAATTGGGCACAAACAAGGTCAGTTCCCATTGGGTGCCCAAAATGCTGACAATCGAAAACAAAAGCTAATGATTGGCGGCTGCGAATAAAAATCTCGACTGTGCAATATCGATTTGACTGAAATTTTCTATCGCATTGTGAAATGTTATGAGACTTAGATCCATTACTACAACCTGGACGCAAATGCGCTTTGGGCGTCGGCGATGGCTAGGGCATATAAATCGAATGGACACACTAAATCTTCGGGCCGCAGAAGAAGACCTGGTCTTAAGTGGCTCGCGGAAATAGAAGGGAATTTCAATAAAACTAATTGTAGCGTCAATTAAGTTAGAAAGTTTTCTATGAGACCAATGCATAAGAAGCGTTCCAATATTTTTATTTGCATGCCTGCAGTAAATAGCACGAAAGGTTCACAACTTAAAATACAAATCTTGCCTTCAAGAAGTAAAATCCAATGATCCTGAGTTTCAAAGTTAATCCTTTGCCTAAACAAGTTTCTGTACAGTTATCATTGCATTTACTGATTTACCGATTTGGAATCAAGAAAATACGTTCTCACCCAATCTGGTAGAAGAGCATCAGGAAAACATGGCGCGAAACAATAGAAGTGTCGGTTGGTCTATGGCCCAGCGAGCCATAACAGTAAAAAACGTAATTGCTCCGAAACGCAACAACAAGCCTCGGATACGGACTGATGCCATGTTGACGACCTTTAGCTATTGTTTAAGAACAACGATCGGTTTCTGGAACGTGAAGACCCTCCTCGACTCACTCCAGGAAGGGCCTAACAACGCCAGATTCCTCCGACTGGAACGCGAGTTTACTCGATATAAAATCGACATCTTGGGACTGAGTGAGATAAGATGGTTCGATGCTGCGGAGTACCACTCCCCAACAAAAAAAACTGTCATGCTGTACTCTGGTAAGCCAGCTGGAAGTGCCCGGAGGTCCGGAGTAGGACTGATGTTAACTCCAGCAGCGCGAGAAGCCTCATATCCTGGGAACCTCACAGTGATCGGATATTGACGGCTAGATTCCAGAGTAAAATACGAAAAATCACCATCATACAGTGTTATGCTCCAACTGAAGACGCGGCTGAGGATGAGAAGGACAATTTTTATGGCCAATTAGGTGCCGTCCACAACCAAACGCCTAATGGGGACATCGTAATGGTGATGGGGGATTTCAACGCCAAGGTAGGTAGCGACAACACTGTGCTCAAACATGTAATGGGAGTTCACGGCCTGGGAGTCCGGAATGACAATGGTGAGCGGTTTGTGGACTTCTGCAATACCAACCGCCTAGGCATTGGAGGCACGCTGTTTAAGCATAACACCTGCCACAAGATCAGTTGGGTCTCAACTGACAGGCAGCGAACATCCAACCAGATCGATCACTTTGCGATTAGCCGTCGCTTTAGAAATTGTTTTCTAGACGTCCGAAACAGACGTGGAGCAGACATTGGACAAGAGCGCGACCACCATCTTATGTTAGCTCATATACGCCTTCGTACTGCATCCGTCAATAGCAACCGCTCAAACTTGTTAAACATCACCACGTTCAATACCGACAGGTTTAGGGATCCCCAAGTGCGCCAACAATTCAGGGACCATCTTGCCTCAGAAGCAGAAACAATCAGCAGCACAATCCAGGAGAACGTCGATGACCACTGGAATGCTGTGAAAAATGTCTTCATAACTGGGGCACGCACTTATGCCGGTAAAATGCAGAAAAGTCACCGCACATGGCTTTCAACGGACACGTGGAGACGGATCGATGAGCGTACAGTAATTAAGGCTCGTATTGCAGCGGCAGCAGTAGAGAAAACCGAGCTAGAAGCCCAATATCGCGTGAAAAAGAAGGAAGTGCAGCGTAGTGTGAGACGTGACAAACGTCAGTACATCGATTCACTTGCCTCAAGGGCTGAAGAGGCAGCAAACAGGTGTGACAGTAGAACTGTTTACAACATCACCAAGGAGCTCATTGGTGGACGGAATTCCAAACAACATCCAGTGATGAGTTTAGATGGTAACCTACTAATTTCGGATGAACATCAGCTCACTAGATGGAGAGAACATTTCGCTACAGTACTAAATCATCTAGACGATGGTGGTATGATCTCGAATTTAAATGAGTATCCCGAAGCAACAAATTCCCGAATACGCACCGGACCTCCCAGTAAAACAGAAATAATAACCGCAATCAAGTCCCTCAAGAAAAACAAGGCGGTGGGTATTAATGGCATCCCTGCCGAACTATTTCAAGCGGCGCCAAATACGTCGTCTGATTTACTACACCCGCTCATATGGAGAGCGTGGGATAGTGAACAATTTCCGCAGGAGTGGAAAAGAGGTATGATCATTAAGTTTCCGAAAAAGGGAAATTTGAAGGACTGTGGAAACTGGAGAGGTATATGCGTTCTCCCGGTCGTAGCTAAAATAATAGCTAGAATAATTCTGGAACGAATAAAAGAATATCTAAATTCAACTCTCGACGTCGAAAAGGCAGGCTTTCGCGCTGGATCCTCCTGCATAGACTACATAAACACCTTACGGATCATAATAGAGCAATGCGTTGAGTGCAGGTTTCCGCTACATCTACTGTTTATCGACTTCGAGAAGGCTTTCGACAGCTTGAATCGAGATGCTATATGGTTGGCTTTGCGCAGGAGAGGCATTCCAGAAAAACTAATAGCTATTATCATGGTTACATACGAGAGCGGTAAGTGCCACGTTTTCACAATGGTAAAGTGTCGGAGAATTTTGAAGTCCAAAGTGGAGTACGTCAGGGGTGCATACTGTCACCACTATTGTTCTTGGTGGTTATCAGCGATGTACTCCATGCAGCATTGACGGAAGGCAACTATGGAATTCGTTGGACAATGACATCTTACCTTAAACACCTAGACTACGCTGACGATGTTTGCCTACTTTCACATCGGATGATGGACCTTCATATGATGGCCCACAATCTAGAAGCTGAGGCAAACAAAGTGGGGCTCAAAATAAACACAGCCAAAACAAAAGCCCTAAGTACTTCTGTCACCCGCGCTCAACTCAGCATTGCCGGACAGGAGGTCGAGAAAGTTGACCACTTTCTGTATCTAGGAAGTGTGGTCTCGACTAACCGCGGTGGCACCGAACTGGATGTGTGCAGCAGAATCGGGAAGGCTAAAGCTGCGTTCGGAATGCTATCCAAAATCTGGAGAAGCAATGTTATCAGCTTAAGAACCAAGCTGCGACTGTTCCTCTCCAACGTAGAATCGGTGCTGCTTTATGGGTACAGTACCTGGAAGGTGGACACCACTAACACCCGTAAGCTGCAAGTCTTCGTAAATAAATGTTTAAGAATCATCCGGAGGATTTTTTGGCTGAACCGTATCTCCAACGAACAGCTTTATCAGAGAACGGGCCAAGAACCTATAAACTTTACTATACGGAGGAGAAAGTGGCAGTGGATTGGACACACTCTACGGCGCGAAGACAATTCCATTGCGAAGAACGCCATGCAGTGGAATCTGCTTACCCAGGCTGGCAGAACAGCGGAACGCCCTAGGCATACGTGGCGCAGAACAGTCGAAGAGGAATCGAGCTCTTTAGGAATGAGTTGGAGAGAGATGAAACGCGTTGCAGAACTCCGAACAAGATGGCGCGCAGGCGTTCTTACGTCCTATGCCCCCGAGGGGTTAAAGAATTTATGTGTATGTATCTGTGTGTGAAACAATAGAATAAGTCTGAAATCTGCATCGAACACGGTGGCACGCAGGCGTTGTTGACACCCTATGTCTCCCTTGATGCAACAGAAATTTATGGGTAGTATAAATCGCCTGCTACAGAAAATATCTTACTTGTTGATCTTTCCTATACTATTTATTAAAACTATTATACACTTAGTATACACAAGTCTATCCTGCTGTATAACTAGTTGTTTTGTAGTGTATTAGCAGTATTTACGATTCATCAAATGCCCCACCTCTCACGAAGGTCTGACAAACATCCGCGAGTAATAACTATCAAGAGAAAGCTTTTCAATTTGTTTTTCGGATATGGCTCTAAACTGTAGGTCCCTTTCATTTTTGTGAAAAATATAACACGTACAACACGAATGGTCGTGAGAAGCTAGGCCCAGGACCACATACATACATACGTCTGTTGCGCGAAGTATTTGTATTTGTATTTGTAGATAAACTACAGGGTGCGGAGGTTTATCACACGTCTACGTGGCCAAATGGCCAAATTCATCAAATCGCTCTACGCTTCCTCGTGCACCACATTCTCCACATTTCGCTTTTTGTGACATTTTCTCTTTCAAAAAATGATAAAGAATTATCAAACAAGGAGGACTTTACTGAAAGAAATTCCTTTTTTTAAGGGTTTGAGAAATCCTTTTTTTTTTTTTGAAAGCTTAAGGAAGTTCAAATAGTGCTGGGCAAGGTGTGCTGAACTAAAAGGATACTTACTAGGAATATGTTGACAAAAAAAATTGTTCATTTAAAACAGCCCTCTAAACTTATTAAAAAACTATTTAAGACTTGTAAGCATACGATAACCTCTTACTTTTATATACTTACACAGCAATGCATACCAATGTTCGGTACTGTACCTGCCTTATCGGGTTATCATAATTGGAGAAGTTATTGCTATCTTGTTTATAAGGCTACAAGTTGGTAGTAGTTTAAGGAAAAATAATATGACTACGTGTGTTGAACTTAAATTCGAATTCCAGAAAATACACTTTTTGGTATTATCTCTCACGAGGGTCTTATAAATGACCGACAGTAATAAGTGTGACCTTTGCCCGCATAAGAATGGTTAATTGAGGCAACCACCTGCACATGGAAGACACTGATTGAACTCCAACTTGCTAAAATTTTTGGCTTGCGAAAGCTTTGGCCAGATTTAGGTAACGCAGCGTTA
The DNA here is from genome assembly GCA_946965025.1 of Blera fallax. Lineage (NCBI taxonomy): Eukaryota > Metazoa > Arthropoda > Insecta > Diptera > Syrphidae > Blera > Blera fallax. The sequence continues at coordinate 20,453,716 of OX337248.1, read as the reverse complement.
CATATTGGCTGACAGGCAGAGAACTCGCTGCTATACTTAATTACAATGGACCACCGGGTAAAATGTATTCTTGTGACCAAGTTGATCACGAACGATCATCGTTCGTTCAGAAGCTTCGTGCCGAGTTGGAGATTTCTGGCGGCGATGTTTCGCCTGTTTCGCAACGTTAAAAGCATTTCACACGTTCGAACAGCAAGAAAAGGCCAGAATTTGTTCAACATCGTATTCATCAGGACCCTGGAAATAAAAGAAACGACAGACGGCTATGTGCAGAGCCTTCAGTTGTCCCCCGTGTAATGCACACCAAGTTTCCTGACCGTGTGATGGTCCTTGGAGTAGTGAAGGTCTTGTTATGCCTCCCTTCTCTTTCCTCACAAGGTCTCCGAGTGAATGGGGCCGACGGATACATCAAGGTGCTAGAGGCAGTTGTTAGGCTCTGCATAGTAAGTAAAGAAAAACCATACGTGTTAGAGCAGGAATCTTGCTCGACGACACAGGATTAGAAGGCGATCAATTTCCATGATGAAATAACGCCAAACTTCTGTGAAGCCTAGCTAAATATAAAACCAACAAACATCCCCACAGTACCATCCAAGCTTTAAAGGATGTCATTCTGTAAGTGATTGCTAACTTCAGCAAAGACTATGTATTTAATTCAGCATGATCACGTATTCGGTCAAGAATTTAGACTTATTAATTTATGTGCCAAAAATTTACTCTAAGACAAAGCTCTCCGACATTTGGTATTTCTTTACAAATTTGTTCTCAAATAGCCTCTCCACCATATACTTGAATGAAAACCTCAGCTAGCCCATTTCGATAAACTAAAACTGTAGATACTGTCTCCAATTTAAAAAATAAAACTCTTTACATTGGTTTCGGTCCACGTTATTGTTGTCATTCCTGCTGAGCCTCTTTTTGTTTCCTCATAATCAGGCAAATGATGGTCGACATTAAATTTGAAATGCAGTTTGTGATAAAAACAAACAGAAAAACTAAACAAATATGAAAAATAAAATAAACAGATTGCCCTATAATATTACTTATTCGACATTCCTTCTCAAGCAAAAATCAATTGAAAATAAAACATTTCATTTGCAAAATTGTATTGTAAATTTAATTTAAATAAATCGCTTAGTTTCAGATAAAATTCGTAGAGTTTAATAAAAAAAATAATAACAAAAATATAAATAGAAGCTTCTAATGTATTACTCACTTTAACAAACGTATTCACAGCCATTATAGCCATATCGGGCTGGGACTTTGCATAGTTCATCAAATACAGATAGACAAGCTTCTTCAGTTCCAAATTATCGGTCTGCATACAATTGACTACATCGGGAAAAAGAGCCGAAACATCTTTTCCCACAGTCATGCTGGCGATAACCTAATTAAAATTAAAATTTCAATAATTAAACAGAAATAGTTAGCTTTATTTTAAAATATGTCCCAATAAAGATTTATGTATATATCGTTTCATGTTCTTTTACAAAGATGACGACCCTAAAAAAGTTTTTTATATTACATCTGTCAATGTTGCGATCAATAAAATACATACAGGGTGTCCCAGTTAAGAGGTATAATCCTTTAAGTGGAGTAGCTATAATATTTCAAAAGTTATACCATTTAGTGATTATACCTCCAAACCGGAGGTTTTCTACTTTGACGGCCTATAACTCGAACTGGGGTGAAAATAGACCCCCCCCTGCCATACGATTTTTTGTTCGCCGGAACTTTAGGAGTCTCCTCTTAAAGGATTATACCTCTTAACTGGAACACCCTGTATGTATATGGAACGCTACGCGAAACAGCGTCAAATTATTATTTTTAAAATCTTTTATAACATTGTGGAAGGTTTTGTTGAAACAGTTCGCAAAGCTCGTGAAATTCTCCGCCAAAATATTGCTCCAAAGAACTTCGATTGTTAGCTACAAGCCACCCATGCTTCCATGCCACCCATGGTCGCATAGTTCATGTGTCTCAAAAAATGCGGATTATAATTGGCCAGCAAGAACGTGTGAATTAACTTCTTTCTTTTGGAGTTTTTTGAAGTCACATGTTTATTCAAATAACCCACAAGCAATTCATGAGCTTAAGACTGGGAGCTACAATTATGCAACTACATCATCGAAAATCTCGCATAGTCAGACGCATTTGTCTGAAATTTTGTTACATACTCTATTTTATCGCAACATTTGTGCTTTACTATCAAATTAAAATTTTGCACGTTTTTTTAGTAAATAATGTGTTTAGTTCAAAAACTTTATCAGACGATCTTATTGGGACACTATAAATATTTAGATAGACAAACCTTTTTGACTGCTTCCTTCTTCTTTTCCTTTTTGTCATTATTCAATTCGGATTTTAGTTCGAAAATTTCACCCTTCTTAGTGGTGGTAAAATACTTGGAGTCAGTCATTTTCTGAAAATAAAACAAAACAAATATTCAGCTTAGCAAAAAAACTGACTTTTTTGTACAAACATAGAATTTGCAAATATTTTACGCAACAGATCGTACGGGATCCAGGGTATAGCTTTTTGCAATCGTGTGTTGTGCGTGTTTTAATTTTCCATAGTCATAGCACTCAATTTAGCATAAAATCAACTACACAAGGACTGCCTAAGATAACCAACCAGAGCTTTTTATAAAGCTAAGAATACTTCTGACGTCTGTATTCGCTAAATCGCCAAGACTATCAAAGACAAGAGTTCCAAGTGGAGTAATTTTGTTTTGGATAGGACTGGACAGGTGAAGAGGAATTTGAAGATAGTTTCTTCTTCATCTAAGTGGGCGCCGTGGCTCAAGTGGTTAGTGCGTTGGATCGCTGAGCGGGAGGTTCGAGGTTCGAATCCCAGAGAATCCCACCTCTAGCGAATGTCTGATAAACGTCCGAGAGTAATAACTGTCATGAGAAAGCTTCTCAATATGCCTTTCGGATATGGCTCTAAACTGTAGGTCGCTTCCATTTGTCGGAAAAAATAGAACACGCACAACACGAATGGTCGTGAGAAGCTAGGCCCTGGACCACACCCGTCTATTACGCCAAGTATTTGTATTTTTCTTTTTTCTTCTTCTTTATCCCTGTAGCTCTTGCAGAAATTGTTTGGCAAGAAACCGAATCTTGTAGGCTGTAAACATATTGAACAGCGGAGGACACTGATAGTTGCGCTGAAATCTGACAACTTCAGCAAGATCGCACCATTTGAGCTTTTCTTATCTAGCCTAGCCAGATCTGTCTGAATATTTTACACGTCGTACCATCCTCCCATTTGCAATTTGGGTAGCGTCCAGCTTGGAAAAATTGTTGGTGAAACTCGAATTTTGAACCTCCCGTCAAGCCGGCTACGGCGAAAAGATACAACGGGTTGTCTATGATTTCTGCCAAGATATGAATGTAAAGCAAAAGGCCGATATACGTCGATTACATGACTTGGCCACATTGAACGCATGCAACGAAAATTTTCGAATACCAGCATCCAGGCTCGAAACGACCTGGAAGACCGCAACTGCGTCTTAAAGACCAAGCCATCGCGGAGCTGTTGGTCTTGAAAACGAAAAGCAGCGTGCCCGGAAACGGCGAAGATAGAAAGCTACCCAGTCTCAGACAACGACTTCGCCCTCGGAAGCCCGTTAAGTAAGTACTCCTCCACTAAAGAAACAATACACTGTTTCATCCGAATATAGCTACATACATGATACTGATACCCTGAAACGCGTCTATCGCAATGGAAAATGATGTTTTTCAAATTTATAGGAGTAAATATGTAAGAATTTCCGTTTGACTTATACTTCATGCCTTTTAAGAACAAAAAATATTTTCTCTACTTTCCGGAAAAATTAATGCTGGAAGTTTTTCCAGAAATCGATTTTTCGAAGTAACACTGGTATTTACCAAAAAAAAAAAAATAAATAAATAAATAAACAATCCAGTTGACCCGATCCACCCCGGTTTTTAATATTTAGACCAGTCGGCGAACCATTGATAATAAATTAACTTTTTTTTTCATGATACACTCAAGATCAATTCTGCTGATACAATGTCGGTATGCCCGCAGTACTCATACGTGGGTGTGTATACGTAGTTACCTACACGACCACTACAAACCGGAAGCAAAAAATATTAATTTAAGACCCAACCATGTTATTTCAGTAACTAAACTATAGATTTTTAACAAGATCACTTTTATAAGGCTAAGAAATCCTGCTAGAGGGGCGTTTTAAAAAGACTCATTAGAGGTACACAGATAACATTCCAATTTGTAAGGGAAGAGAAAAAAAAAAAAAGGAAACAAGCTGCTTGAAAAAACACGTAGTTTCAAACAAATTCATATCTATCTGTATCGAAAATAATTAAATTGCTTACTATTTACTTAAACAAAACTTACATTTCACTTTAAATTGCACAAAAACTCTTTAAACTACAACTCTGATTCCTTTCCTATTCTCAGGAAAAATTATGACAGAAAACCTCTCAAAAACCAATTTTCATCAATCAGCTACAGTTCTGTTTGCTTGCAGAATATAAATGGAAACTACGAAGAAGAATATTTCAAATGGCTGCGTTCGGCTTCACCACCATTACAAAATCTGTTTGCTTTTAAGGTTAATATTAAACCAAGGATGAGGGTAGTTTCAAATGCGAAATATTATTTCCAACGAAGGGTGGCTTTTTTGGTTGAAGCGCAATGATATCTTACGGTATACTAGATTCTTACGAGAATTGATAAGAAAAACAGTTTTTAGAATATTACTTAAGAGAAAAATGGAAGTCCATGGCCCCATTTATATCCCCCGTACAATGTTGAACAGTTCTTTTGACCAGCCCCAATTGCATTTCTTAACATTTCCTTGCTCTAATTAACTTGTGCAGTATTCACGTATCACAAATATTCCTGGCGACGGGTAATCATGGAGAATTGTTTTAATAATCACAAGTTTAAACTCGTTGATTTCCACTGGCAGATGATGGTAACGAATTAAAAAACATGTTTTTTTAATTACGACGTTAATCTATCTATAAAACCTAAAAATTCATGGCTCGAATATTTACAGGTAATAATCAATCCGCGAAAATTAAGTACATAGTAACATAACTAGATATTCTTGCAAAACCCGAGAAACCAAGAAACACCACAGCAGGTACACTTTACTTTCAAATATCAAAAAAATACAACAAGCACATCATGAATGTTTGGAAGAAGTTATACCCTACACACAAGTATGTAAATAAGTTAACCCATAGAATACGAAATAGTCAATCACACAAGCAAGTGGTATACAGACAGTTCGAGGACCAGTATATGCTCCAGTGTATTTCAGGCAGAAATATATTCTATACACATGTGTGCCCGCATAAATACCTCAAATAGACTAGTTCTTAGTAGGCTCCAGGGCGAACTATTTTTACGAAGGCTTACTCAGAGTACATGAATCTCAAACACCATTTGAGAAGAATTACTGAACTTGCCCATTGACTCTGATTCATGAGATTTTCTTGACGTTGCAACCCCACTAAACGAAATTTCTATGTGACGTATGGTGTTTCGCCAATAACCGATTCAATTCAACACATCATCAGAGCACTCCGAAACGGTTTCTGGTTAACACTAAGCAAACAAACCTACGTAGACTGTCAACATTTTTAAGGAGATTGCAGCTCCGACGTTTTTCTACTTTTTTTTTGTGTATCATATCAGAAAAACTCGATTGAAAATTTTGTTATCTCTTGAAATTGTAATGTAAAACACGTAAGATACAATACCTACAACAATATGTCGAAATTTGTGGAAAATGATCCATTGGAACGTGAAGAAAAATGGGGAATGCCATTGCGAGACTTGTATCGGTTGGCCCTAACATTCTATAAACGTAAGCACCTGCAAACTATGTACTTTTTTTCCATATTAACTATTTATTCATTGCCTTGAAGAAAACTCCGGCAAGGCCATCCATTTGTCTTATGAGGACAATTTAAAATTAGTTGCGTTCACTAAACAAGCAAACAATGGTCCCTTCGATGAGAAATGCGCACCTGCATTGGGGGTATTCGATGTTATAGGAAAGGATCGACGATTACATTGGCAACAGCTTGGTGATATAAGTAAAGCTCATGCAATGGAAGGTTTTATAAACCTGTTAGACAGGATGTGCTCATCATTTAAACCATATATTGAAGCGGTAAAACAGGACAATGAAACAAAATTAAAATTGGAATTGCAAAAGAACATCGAATCACTAAAACAATTGGAGAAGGAAAAAGAACTTCAGGAAAAAGAACAGCAGTTGGAGGAAGAACGATGCAAGGAAGAAATACAACGTCGGCAATTAAAAGATGCCCTCAACCAGCAAACATATCAACAGTTTAAGGTATGTATACTGTAAGCTAAGTGGGTACATGTGTACATATATAAGTATATATGGACGTCCGGCTACTTAACCACACTTTGGATGCAGTTAACATGCAGAGGTGCAATTTTACCGCATTAAAATGCATTTTTATATAAAGCAATGGCAAAAAGAGTGTCATACTGATTTTATTTACAAATACAAATACAAATTCTTGGCGCAACGGACCGAATGTGGTTTGGGATTCGAACCTCGAACCTCACGCTCAGCGATCCAACGCACTAACCACTTGAGCCACGGCGCCCACTAATTTTATTTACTTAAGTAAATTTCTCTTCCTGCAAAATATCGAAGAAAAATAAAATACATAGCTTTTTTGCTCCATGAATGCGCAGAGGCCAAGATACTCGTCGCGCATATCTCATGTCCACCTACCCTAAGTTTAATATTTTTTCTTTCTTTTCTCTACTGCTGACTAGTACCGCTTCTGTTTTGTGTTCAGCTAAATTAGGCCAACAGTACGAATGGTGTCATTGCTGATTTGCATTACGTCTTCCAGCAGCTTTGCAGCTACTACTATGACTATGTCGCCGGCAAACATATCACCTTAGCTTTCTCTGGGATGTCTAGTCTGAGAATAGCCTTGTGGTACCCCTCGATTGGCGGCGTACTCCTCCGCACCTTCGTCTGTGCATACATAAGAGATGGCATAGGAACTGAAAAGGGTCTTTCTCGCTATCGGGGCCGCCACAGTATCTGCAGACTTTTTGAGCTACGAAATGAAAATTCTCGCATTTCAAGTCCAGATTGTAAGGCGAATGAGTTTTCAACGTCATATTTGGGCAGTCAAAAACTCAGTAGTTTGAGATGCAGTGCGTGATGGCGCATTGTCTTGACGGAGGAGAATTCGCCCTCTGGCCGGTTTTATTGGATTTTTTGAAAAAACTCGATTCAGCTTTGACCGCACGAAGATCCTCCAGTAGAACAGCAACAATTTTCTTACCAGAAGTCTGTGTACAGTTCATTTTGTTAGCTTATTAAGATTACCGTGACTGTCGTTTGTTTGGTTTCTGGTTCGATAACGTTAATATGAATCCAAGTTTCGTCACCAGTAACAATGTTGAACATATGAATCCAAGTTTCGCCACCAGTAACAATGTTGAACATTTCTTTTTTACTAGCTTCGTTTGATGTTTTTAGCATTTTCTTGTTCCAGTTAACTAGTGCCTACTTATAGGCCGCCGTCAAATTGTGCTGTGTCCACCGAACAAATCCTCCTAACGGCCAGATGATTATGGATTCTTTTAATGCGGTTCATGGATATGGAGGTTGTTCTTTATTAGCATATCCGAGCGGCGTCGATGATTTCTGGAACGAGAGTTTAACGGAGTATTGCCACGTTGACACTCATTTAACCATCGCTAAATAATCTATATAATTCGATGTCGCTATATTATTGCTGCGTGTGGCTGCTGTGAAAAAACCCAGCTCGTTAGTTGCGGCTTCGGAGACGGCTTGTTGGCAGCGTTGTCACTGGTCTTCTGAAGTTGGTATTGGCGGAGTTGAACTTCTGCAGAGGTTACGGAATACGAGATCAGCGAAGGTTGTGGACATTTGTTGCAATTGCAGCTTCTCAACGTCGTATTCCGTCGTAGTTATTTTACTTTGGTGGCGTGGCAATATCCGCACTCTTACCTTGGATACATTAAGGTAATGGTCCGGGTGTATATTGGCTTTTCTGTAGGGATGTCTTGCTTTGATTCGTGTGCGTATAGTGACGTTTCGTCCCGCAACACTGTCAATCAGCATAAGTTCGTTTTCAGACATTTTGTCATATATGCTATGCTTACCGATCGTACTACTAAAGATGTCCTCTTTCGGTGTGCGAATTATTTTGCCGAATTTAGCCTTGATACGAATTTTTAGAAGACGTTTATTTTCATGCCGAAAGGCGAAGACTTCTTGCATAAGTACTTTTTTTCTACAGAAAAAAAATTTCCACATTTTCAAATGTTTTTTTTTTTCTTTTTGCTATTTACATTTCTTAAGAGCTACGCTGTTAAACAGTTTCCCGGTAGTCCTGAGCAACAAGCAGTTTTAATATGTCAACTACAAAAGGAACACTACCATCAGTACATGCAACAACTCCATTTGCATTCCAATTCAAAGCCCCCAAACCTATTACAAAATGTAGGAGCAGAGGAACCAGAATCATTGGACACAGACTCTAAACAATCTCTCGCATCTGAGCAGAGCTTTTATGAAAAGAACGATTCTGAAAACGATGACTATGTTACAATTAATCCTGCGAAAATGTGGACTCGACCAGACATTAAGGCATTCAAGAAGGAAGTTGCTGCTGGCAGAGGTGATGGTGTCATTAATGTTGGTCATGGAGACACAGTAACGGTAAGTTTTTCAATAGAATTTTCTTTACAAAATAAAACCGAGAAATTTGTAGGTTCGTGTTCCAACAAACTCAAATGGAAAATGTATCTTTTGGGAATTCGCTACTGACAACTACGACATAGGATTTGGAGTGTACTTCGAATGGAGTAAACCGCTTACGAATGACGTTACTGTACACGTTAGTGAAAGCGATGATGACGAGTTTAATGATGATGAAGATTTCATGGCATCAGAAGATCTAGAATGTGGTTCTGTGGCGACTGAAAGAAGTGTTACGTCTTCATATAAGGCGCCAATCTCGATAATTGTTCCAGTTTACCGTCGAGAGTGTTTTAACGAAGTTTATGTTGGCTCACATGCCTATCCCGGGGATGGAGTGTATTTATTGAAATTTGATAATACCTTTAGTATTTGGCGCTCCAAAATGCTTTACTACAGAGTATACTACGAACGCTAAGGCTTTTATTTAAAGTGTGTATCTTATTTATGAACATGTTTTTCCCCTACAAATGTATATTTATATGTGTAACATTGAATGCGATTATGCAGGATATTCATAAAGGGTTTGAAATGTGCTGACTTATGACTTAGTGCTTAGCTATTCAAAACATACATACACTGAGCGCTAAAATTCATCGTACGAGGTCTTAAAGTCAACACATATTTTTAAATATTGTTTCTTAATTCATCGAATGTAACTCAATTGTTCCGTTATTATCACGTATCCATTGCATTTCTTCCCTGCTATTGCGTTAAAAAAAAAACTATGGCGCATTGCATACGACAGAATTCATCGTGAAATTTTGTAATATTTTATAAATATCAATGCAATGTCGGCGAGAAAAAAAAATAAAAAAGGAGAACCAACATTAGATTTTCGGCAAAAATCGTTGTCTGGACGAAACATTGAAAAAGCAAATTCAGCAATATAACATATCATTCAGGCACACAATAAAAGCGGAGGCTTAAAAAATATCAGATGCGGTGTGAAAAAAAATCCTAGAACTAGCAGCTCGAAATTGCGGAATTTATATGCAATAAATGTGGAGACTTCTCTAGAACACGACAAAAAACGTCTCAGAAGCGATAGAAATATAATGAAACAATAAGATGTTGCCTTGTTGCAGAAAAATTTTTATTTATCGTTCTGAAAACTGTTATTTTTTACAAAGGAGTGTAAAAATAACACATTTGGCACGCTGCATACTCCTGTAAAACTATAAAGAATAAAGCGAATGGACATGACATACAAGAATTAAGAGGCACTGTAAAACATGATACAGAAAATGTAATGGTAAAGGCTTAGGGATGTATGTATGGTGTGATGCCTCAAAAATAGCATTCAGAGAATGATAAATGATCAGCATATTTATTTTAAAAGACAGTTTGAAGCAATCAGCCTTCAAATTAGGCTTAGGTGAAAACTGAGTGTGTCGAAGAATAGTTGATGCCTCAAAATGTGAACTCTTATCACATCGGGTATTTATGGAAATATATTCAAGCCAAACAGAGCATCTGATCTAAAGTTCCTCTAAAACAGGCCTTCCTGGTGAAGTGGAGCCATGTAACCTTAGAATTAACTCAAAAACTTGTTTCTTTAATGTTAATTAAATAAGACGTTATGATAAATTCAAACGACGAGGAGGCCCAACACTATATTGCCGCTTCCATAGTTGAATTCTTGTTTTAAATAATATATCGTACGATGAGTTTTGTCGTTTAAATTAACATTACTGATTATTTCTTGTTTAAAATGAATATTCTTTTGAATTTAATCATGTATTAATGTTCCCTTAGTTCTTTTGTCATTTATATTTTTATCATAATTATATATCTACAGTAAAAGGTGTTTTCTTTCTTATCGTACGATGAATTTTGCCGTTCAGTGTATGTATTTTTGTTCAAATAATAACTGTTTATATAAAACAAACTATAAAAACAAAATAAATGTTGTATACTTTACTTAATTGCTGTTCTCAATCATTCTCGACGTTGATTCACATAAGGCGAACAGATGTAGGTGACTACACTGCATGATTGAGCAATACAAATGTAGTCTTCACATTCCGATCCTGATACTGCAAGTGCGCCTCTTGTATGATTTTGCTATTTCATCAAGGAATACGTTAAATAGCAGGAGGCTTCGTCTATCACCTTGTTTTAGTCGCCCTTTTTGTATCCTGAATATTATTGATTGCATACTTTTCATCGCATTTATTAGTCTATCAGGAACATACTTGTCTTTGGACATCATCATACACAGTTTTTGGGTCAACGAACATCAAGCATTGCTACGTATATATGCAGAGTTGAACCTAGGTTAAAACCTTGGTCGAAATACGTACATATATGTATACGCGAGTCGAGTCGAAACCGAATCGACTGAACTCGACTCAAAAAAAAAAAACTACCCGGGTTGAGGAGTGAAACTACCGGATGGTCGTAGTGTGGGTTTTTTTTCATTTTTAAAGAGAAAAAACAGTTTGTTTTATTTGCGCCCGGTTTGCGAGCGGATGGTGGATGGCGGAAGGTTAAAACGAGTTAATGGCGGTAACGCTCATCTGTCAATTCGACTATGCAATTTCAATTCAATCTTTCGACTCGGTATGTGCAACTAATCTGGTCGAAATTTCAACTCAGTTTCGACTCGACCTTATATCAGTCAGTATATAGGTCAGATTTCCATCTTGAATTGAATATGTGATTCAATCTGTTTATAGATCAGACCTGAACTGCGCTTGTTTCTGGAATTTTTCCCCACAGTGTTTCTTTTCTGTAACTTTTCCGTACTTTCCCCACAAGTTTTTTGCTTTATTTCACAATTTCTTAATATTTCTTTTCGGGGTTTTTTGTCCTTCTTTATTACGAAAATCGAATCGGTTCTTGTGTTTCGGACTTATCGCATGGATCGTGAAATGAAGAGTATATTTCAAAATCCGAAATAACCTCATTCACGTATTCATAAAAAATACCGTTTTTTCTTACTTGCGAAAGTGATAGTAGTCGTTTACACCTTTTTGTTAAGCACACTGTGTAATAAAGAGAAACTAAGGAGCGAAGAACTTGTTTAACTTGGGGTTTAAATGAAAGTTCTTTACTCCTAGTAATTAACGAACAAAGGAACACAATTACATTGGAAAAAATTTCTGAAAAATTTATTTGATCTAAAGTTAGTTTTGAGATCCGAAGAAGGATCTCTTGGCAGAAATTGTGTGCGAAGGTATAAGCAACAAAGCGAAATTTACACAGAACTCTATAAAGCAGGAAAAGATTTATTAAATGCGAATTGAGGATCATATTCAAAATCATCCTTCGACACAGCTGTTATGTTCTATCCTTGAACTGATCGAGGGTTGAACTGAAATGGTTTTGTCGCAATTTCAGCCTAAATTTGTAGTTAATTGGGGGTATTTCGCACTAATCTCAGATAGATCTTTTGTATGTACGATTTAATTGACAACGTATGATAAGATAAATACATACATATATACCTAGTGCGTAGGTTCTATTAAGGGCCTGAAGTAATTAGTGTTGCGGAGTTACATTTTTCGCGCGAATGGAAGGAACCTATAGATTAATACCTAATCTAAAAGATATAGTTAAGGAGCGTGGGACCGGTAAGAAATTTGTTGGTGTTTTCTGGAAACCGAAGATCCTCAGTAGTCCAATGAAATAACCATTGAGCGTTTTACGTTTAAAATTTTGAACAAATATTCCAAGTTGCATGTTGTACGAAATACAAGTGTGGAAGGATAGTTCAAATTAATGCCAAATTTTATAAGTGTGTCTCCATACTGTTACAATATGGTTTATAAGAGTGGACCAGATCTACGCATTTCTGCCGGACCTAGCGCACCAAAAGTCGTAATGGATACGTTGGCGGAGAAATCATTAAAGATCCTTGCGGTGAATGTGAATTCACTGATAAGGATCGAGCGAAGAACTGTACTTTTTAAGTTGTTAGAAGACCAAAGCCCTGATGTACTTTTGGTTAGCGAAACTAAGCTATCCCAGAAGCACAAACTATGGAACAATAAATATAATATTATAAGAAGAGACCGACCCAACTCCATTCAAGGGGGAGGTGTTGCGATCTTCATTAGAAAAGATTTACGTTACAAGGCTGTGTACAGCGGTGAAGTGCGGAGGTTTCAAGAACTGGAGGCCTGTATCGTGTGCATTCCTCTCCGTAGTGGAAAGAGGTTGTACATGGTCGCAGTCTACGCTTCTGGAGCTACTCAAACCACTTCATTTATAACAGAGCTCGAGACACTTTTTCGATGTCTAAGGCTGGAGTCGGAGGAGAACTATTTTATTATGGCTGGAGATTTAAATGCCAAGCATAGTGATTGGGGAAATAATATACCAAATTCTAGGGGGAACCTACTACTCAATTGGTGGGGTCTACGCAATGTCGAGTATAGACTCGATTTGAAAGCTACCGATAGTCCGTCGTATCCTAGCGCCGGCTCCTATCTGGATCTTCTGCTGTTCGACGTACGGTTACAACTGACCAACACGAACCGACAAACGAGAAACTGCCTACACACATTCGTGTATGACAGTGACCATTGCGGACTTAGTGCCGAAATCACAATTCCCAACGAGATTGCGGAGTTGGAGGAGTTTGTCCAAACGTACCCCTACAATTACAGTAGGACGCGTTGGACACGCTTCTCCAGAGTATTGACAAGAGCACTCTCCTCACACTCGCTCTACCCACCGTCCAATAGGAAACTGTCAAATGAGGAGATCGACAGATACCTACAGCGAATGGACGAGACCATTAAACGAACGATGGACAGCACGATACCTCGGTATCAACATACTGACAACGTTGACATATACCGCAACGCAACAATTGACGCACTTCACCTACAAAAAGTAGACTTCTGTCAAGATTAAAAACCTTGTACAGACGGTTTACTGACAGACAAAACTCGGAGATCAGGACACTTAAGTCGTTGATTAAAAACCTCCAACAGTTAATAAAAGAAAATTACAGACTCTCTGTAAGTTTGCACTGGAACAAAAAAATTCGGGCTGTAAAATCCAGCAACCCGAGTATGTTCCCGCAAATAAATAAAATATTTCGGAGGAATAATCAGAACGACCTGCCATGTCTTAAGATCCCCCGAACGACGAACACCGAACAGATACTTATAACAGCAGGCATAGATCCAGGGAACGCCGTCAGTGATGACAACTTCTTTGTGATCGAAGATCCGCAGGAGAAGGTAGAGGCTATAGGAGCGACTTTTCAGGAAGTGTATAAGGTGAATGATAGTATTTGCCCGAACCACGACCTGGAAAGTCGAGTCCTTGTGCACAACTTTTACCTTCAAAATGATATACAGCACTGGCGATCAGAGAACAACGGTTTCACCGAGTTCAATGACGATAATATGGCAAATAATGTCATCGCCAATGTGGAGGCACATCCCCCGTTCATATCGAAGGTAGAACTCCAAGCGATCTTCGAATCATTGAGAAGGAAGAAATCCGTGGGTATCGACGGAGTGTCTAACATTGTGCTAAGACATCTCCCTTCAGAAGCGGTGAACATTTACACCATCCTGTTTAACAATGCGCTGAATAATGCACATTATCCGGCGCACTGGAAAACAGCGGTGGTTCATCCTATTCCCAAAAGGGGTAAAGATACGTCCAATCCGGCAAATCTCCGGTCGATAAGTCTCCTTCCGAACATCAGCAAGGTATTCGAGAAGGTTGTCAATAGAGCCCTGTCTAAGTGGGTTGAGGACATGAATATTGTTCCGGATAACCAATTCGGTTTTAAGGCGGGGCATGATACAATACATGCCGCGTCTAAACTGGTGTCGGATATCCAATGGAACAAAAGCAAGAAACAATGCACGGGTGCCTGCCTGGTTGACTTGGAGAAGGCCTTCGATACCGTATGGCTAGAAGGACTCTTCTACAAGCTGAGTAGGCTGGGCATAAGTAAACCACTGCTATACATGTTTTGTAACATGCTCACCGGTAGACAGTTCATTGTGAAAAATGGCAATGTGACTTCTGCTGGTACGTTTGATATTAAAAATGGTCTGCAACAGGGCGCGGTAAATTCGCCGATCCTCTTTAACATTTACACAAGTGATCTCGTAGGATCTCTTCACCATGCTATAGCGTACGCCGACGACTTGATAGCGTACAGATCAGGACCAAAGATCGAGGTCATTGCAATACTCTTGCAGCGTGACTTCGATAAGATCAAGCGATATTGCGACGACTGGAAGTTGAAAATCAACTTCCAGAAGTCGGAAACCATCCTGTTTAGGACGTCGTTATCTGGGGCCTCTGCGGATACCAGAAAGAATTGGCGAAAGTTCTCAATCGTGGGACAGCACGGACAACCATTAGCGTCTCGAAATGTAGTCAGATACCTTGGGTTCTGGCTAGACCAGTATCTATATTTTAACAAACATATAGATGCTGCTCTGGCCAGAGCCAAAGCGGCTTTCGCCCTCACAAAGAGACTGTTTTATAGCAGCCAACTCGATGCGAGGGTGAAGGTAATCTGCTACATGGCCCTCATTCGGCCCATGCTCGTATATGGTTGTCCCGTGTGGTTCAACGTGGGAGCAAGCTCGTTGGAAAGGATTCGGGTGTTTGAGAGGGCTTGCCTTAGGGCCTGCCTTCGCTTATATAGAACACCAGAGTCTCAGTACATAAAATTCTACTCCAATGAGATCCTCTATAACAAGGCGGACATAAGCAGGGTGGATAATTTCTTGATCAAGATGATTCGAAGGCACATTGCAAGAGCAATGAACTCGATGAATAACCTGATCTCTGGGGCCTACTACCCCAATGATATGTATCATGAGAGAGTGCGCCTTAACGGCTTCATTCCCCCAGAGGCGTTCCTCTATTTAGATAGAGAAGGTCTGATACAGGACAAAGTAGCGGTGCCGCTAATCTTCCACGTTGCCCGGACAGCTGTGGATAGGCGACTCAACTACGACCGAGACGTCGCGCTCAGCATGACGGAGCGTCTTCGGTTCAGTAGAGCGATAGCAGGTCGCGATTTGCGAGACATAGTAAGGCAGCATCAGACATTCTGGTGGTTAGGGGACGGAGAGGGAACTCCCTCGTCGTTTCCTTTTAATTCAGGGTAGCTCCTCCTAAGGCGCAAAGTCGGCCTGGCCGGCTTACATAGGTTTAAGATTTAGGTGTAGGATAAAAAAAAAAAAAAAAAAAAAAAAAATATGTGTATGTATACATGTTACGTGTATACATATATTATATATATATATATGTATATATATTATGTATATATACATATATATAGTTTAGAATAAGGTAGTTTTAAGGCTTATTTTTTTAAGGTAGTCGTAAGGTTTATTGTTAAGGTAGTTTTAAGTTTTATTTTTAAGGTAGTTTTTAAGTTTTTATTTTATATTAGTTTTTATAAAAAACAAGTTCTGTTTTCTAAGTTTTTTTTATATTTTTCTTAGAAGTCTAGTTATTAAGTCATTTAAATAAATAATCAAGTTTAAGTTAAGTTTCGTCGAAAGACATAGTTTTAAGCATTAGGTTTAGCTTAGAGCACCCGCATAGGGTCAGTAAGTTAGAATTAGATTAAGTTAAGTTAGTTAAGCTAGTTTTAAGCGTTTTTGTCTAGCTCGTAAGTAATAATGAATTCATAAAATAAAATGCATTAAAAATGAAAATGAAAAATGAAAAATGGTTTATAAGATTTCGCTTTAATGGCAAGCTTCGAAGATAACCACCGTCAAAATTACCCCCCATGGTGCGCATAAGAAAATTGTGCATATATTCTGTACAGTAATAATGCACTTATAATGGCGCCGAGCTCAAATTCGTTAAATATTCGATCATTTTCTTAGAAATCAGGTCCGTTCTTGCAAATTTGTACAAATTTGTACGAGTTCTTACCTAATAGCATTCCACAATTCAAAAAATTGGTAAAAAAAAAAGGGAGAGGAAGTGAGAGAGTAAATAAAAATATTTTCTCTTTAAACAAATCTTATAAATCTTCAAAATACAAAAATCCTGCATGAAATCGTACCGCACCATCATTTCTCCTTCCAGTTCTACTTTTGTTTTGAAAGTAATCTTCCCGCAATACCTAAGGTCTGTTCCTTTACTTTGTGCTCTAAAAATAGTAAGAAAATAAATTTCAAGGAGTGGGGGTAAAATTCTCTCAGAAGAGGCAAAATTACGAAAAAGTAAAGGAACGCGTTAAACCACAAAAGTTGCAACAAACGAAATTGTCATAAACATATGTGAAGCAAAAGGAAACAGAGTGGTGTTTTCCGAGCATTTTCCTTCTTGTTATTGAATTCAAATATACACTTACCTGTTTGAATTCGTTGGAATGTCCTAGAAGAAAATTCAACTTTCATTTGCGCTCCTTTTTTTTCCATTTCTGATTTGCAGCAAGTTAAAAATTAAAATATTAAAAGTAACAGCTGACTTTGACAGAAAATACACTTCTCACCGGCAAAAATTTGTTGAGTAAGAATGCGTAAGATTTTTCACTGAGGGGAAATTTTTACTCTCTCGTTGCCTCTCTCTTTTACTATTTTTTTGTGTTAGGGAACGGGGTTGAGCTAAAATGCGTACAAATGCGTACGAATTCGTACACATTTTCAGGTAAAGGAACAGACCTAATGAGTTCCACAAGGCAATTAACGGCAAAAGGCGTTTAGTGAACGTCAAATGGCCACACGTAATTCGAATATGGCGTTTTTCTGACGAAACGCCTATAAAACGCCATTTAAACGCCACACGGAATAGGGGTGATTGTCAGAGGGATACTTCCATGTTTTGTGGAATGTTTCGCCATTTCGGGTTAATGTGTTGCAACTGCTAAATGTCAAAAACAACACTTTACATTTAAGAATTAATAAAACGCTGTTTTTCGATGCCACATGCGCATATATACAAATGCGTATAAATATGTACCATACAAATCGATGTTTTTTTAATTGAACCAACCAAGCAACCAACGTTCAAAGTGCTTATACGATTGCTGTTTACCAATCAAATGGCATTTCGTGAGAACGTATACGATTACGCTCAAGTATTCGACCACGGAAGATATAATCCTGAATTACGTTCATGGTATACGATCACGGATGTCGCATGCATTTTTTCGTGACATACGTATGTAATATGTATGTATTTGGTCCACTGTTTTTCTTTTTTTTTTTTTTGTCCTCAAATAGGTTTTGCACCGTGTATGGTTGTTCCCGAATTTTTCCATTTACTCTCTTCTGGTGATAATCATGCATTTGCGGAATTCTTTTAGTGTAGAGTTCTTGTACAGGTCGAAATATATATTTTACAAAAATTGTATTATTTATTTATAAAGATTTATTAGTAGTCAATAATGTTTAAAATATTTTGAGCGGTAGGTCTTTGCAACTAGTAGATGTTAATTTAATTGTCAGCTTGTAATTTATTACATGTTTAATAAATATATAATAATAATTAAATACTTTGACATAACAAACTCTAAATTCGTACACATGTACGGAATTTCTCTTTATTTATTTTACAGAAAGGACTCAAGAACGTATTCGACGAAGCAATACTTGCAGCGCTAGAACCACCAGAACCATCAAAGAAGAGGAAGTGCAAATTCCTATAATTTTAACATTTATTTATATGGTTTCACGAAAACAAACACACAAACTATTTTGAAGATATTTTAATTTAAAAGCAAAACAGAAAAGAAACCACAAAGTAAACAAAAACAACAAAAATAAATATGAAGAAAACAAAAAAAAAATGTCGCTAAATTCATAAAATATATATTTTTTATTGTATGACTACATAAAATTAGTGAGAAAAATCACACAATGAAACAGCAGTAGTTGTTATGAACTAATAACATTTTTTTAATATCATTTACTTTTATATATACTGTACTGTATTAGTAATACTGTACTGTATTTTAGTAAATACATTATTATTACTGGAAATTATGTTTTGATTTTTTGATTTTTTGATTTTTTGAGCTAAATGCGTACAAATGCGTACGAATTCGTACACATTTTCAGGTAAAGGAACAGACCTCTAATATCGCAGTGTGCTATTGCTGTGTCAATGTGTCAATATCACTGCAACTGTAGTTTGATGTTGGTTGTTGAAATTTCTCTGTGCTGTTGCTGTATTAATGTATTTTACCTATTACGCTAATATTTAAAATTCTGAGACGTCCTTTGAGCCCACAACTTCTTGTATAAGTAGGCCTATTCCTTTATTTTCTGCTCCAAAAATAGCAAGTAAATAAATTTCAAGGAGTGGGGGTAAAATTCTCTCAGAGAGAGGCAAAACTACGAAAAAGTAAAGGAACGCTTTCAACCACAAAAGTTGCAACGAACGAAATGTCATAAACACCTCGTCTATAAAATATTTTGCTGGACCTTAAACCTTCTTGTTATTGAATTCAAATATCCACTTATCTGTTTGAATAGGTTGGAATGTCTTATATGAACATTGAACTTTCATTTGCGCTCCTTTTTTCCATTTTTCAGTTTGCAGTAAGTTAAAAATTAGAACATCCAAAGTAACAGCTGACTTTGACAGATACTACACTTCTCACCGGCAAGAATAAGTCTGTTCCTTTACCTGAAAATTTGTACGAATTTGTACGCATTTTAGCTCAACCCCGTTCCTTAACACAAAAAAATAGTAAAAGAGAGAGGCAACCAGAGAGTAAAAATTTCCCCTCAGTAAAAAATCTTACGCATTCTTACTCAACAAATTTTTGCCGGTGAGAAGTGTAGTATTGTGGTTTAACGCGTTCCTTTACTTTTTCGTAATTTTGCCTCTTCTGAGTGGATTTTACCCCCACTCCTTGAAATTTATTTACTTACTATTTGTAGAGCAGAAAGTAAAGGAACAGACCTAATGTGGGCAATAATTCCTAAGATTTTTCACTGAGGGGAAATTTTTACTCTCTCGTTGCCTCTCTCTTTTACGAATTTTTTGTGTTAAGGAACGGGGTTGATCTAAAATTCGTACAAATTTGCAGGTAAAGGAACAGACCTAGTATCACCCTGTACAATCACCTAATGTCAAAATAAACGTCATTGTTTGGCTACCATACGCGGTTTCGCGTGTTTCCATAAATTTTCGTAAATAAAAATAATCATGATTTTGTCTTGGAGAAATATTTTACCTCGTTCAAAAAAAATCTATAATCGTGGACTCTTACATCAGGAACAGCGCAATTTGTGTATTCTGGGCATCGAAACATCTTGTGATGACACTGCTATTGCTATAGTTAAATCCGACGGGAAAGTTCTGGCAAATATTGTCAATTCTCAACAAAATTTTCACTTGAGGTATAAAATGTCGTTTTTTACCAAAAAGTGGTCAAAGTGGTATTATCAACTCTCAGATATGGAGGCATTATACCGCCCAGAGCCCAAGACTTGCATAGATCCAACATAGAGAGCACGTACAAGACTTGTATAGATTCTGCTGCCATAGATCTGTCTCACATCGATGCAATTGCTGTCACTAACCGGCCAGGTATTTATTGCTATCAATTAAATGTTTTTTCTTCAATTATAATTGTTTTTCTTTCCCAAGGCTTGCCTTTGAGCCTTACGATTGGTTTGCGATATGCAAGGTATTTGGCACGTAATTTGGAAAAGCCCATTATACCAGTTCATCACATGGAAGCTCATGCTTTGGCTGTGAGAATGGAAGAAAAGGTAGATTTTCCTTTCTTGTGTCTCCTAATAAGCGGAGGACATAGTCAACTAGTGTATGTCAAAAATTCGACGGATTTCTATCTACTTGGAGAAGGTCTCGATGATGCACCTGGGGAAGCATTTGATAAGATCGCTCGAAGATTGCGTTTAAATACGATTCCAAAATATAGATACATGAGTGGAGGACAGGCTATAGAGGACGCAGCAAAAGGAGCACCTTGTTATGACAGGTATTCGTTTCCCTTACCGCTTGCTCGGTACAAAGACTGCAACTTTAGTTTTGCTGGTCTGAAAAACAACGCTATGAGAACAATTAGAGTCCAGGAGTGTAAAGAAAGTAAGTTTATTTTGTTAGAATTGTGTTTCGAGTTCATCGATTTTTCGTTTTTATGTTATTTTAATTTAAGAAACACCGCCGGATGGTATTATAACGCATTACAGAGATTTCTGTGCAGGCCTTATGAAAGGCGTTACAAGACATATTTCTAATCGCACTCAAAGAGCGTTAGAATTTTGCATAAGAAAGGGATTTTTTGATAACCACAATCCAACGGTGGTTATCTCCGGAGGTGTTGCCAGCAACGACTACATATTTAATAATATTGCTAACATGGCGAAGGAATATGGCGCAAAAACATTCCGTCCCTCGAAAATTTATTGTTCAGATAATGGAGCTATGATCGCTTGGAACGGTATAGAAAAAATGTCGGTGAATCCTAAATGTGCAGTGACACAATTTCAAAATTTGGACGTGAAAGGCAAGTGTACGATAGGTACAAGTTTAATTGATGAAGTAGTTAGCGAAGATATTAAATGTAAATGGGTGAAAACTCTTTGACAAAAATAGATACTTCTGTATATATATTACATTGAATAAAAAATTGTTTAGTGTACAAAACTTTTCGTTTGGAGTTATAATGCGGTTTAGCTTGTGCATCAATGAACCGAAAGAAATTGATCTTTTTTATTTTAGCCGGACATTCTTGTTTCGCGTTGATAGAGTCTATTATCAATGGGAGTGAACAAATATCTGGAGACATCAAAGCATCCACACAATTGTGTAGCCAACACATATCTATTGAAATGTCAAGATTCAGCCTTGTCTACAGATTTGTTCATATGAATAAAACTTAGCTTGCAAAGGATACATATATATATATGCGAAATCTGCTTGGTTCAGTGATAGTGTTCATCGCCTTAATAGCAGACATTAAATATTCTCCCGGGTACAATATCAGATACATATGTACCTAGATACGTAACGATTGTTGCCATATATTTGCAGAGCTCAGTGGTTTAAAAATATCGGAGTTTTTGGAAGTAGCCCATTCGTTCGTTCACAAGCTTAAGAGGAGGCTTCGCGTTCGGACAGGAATGCCTGGAGTCCACCAGAGCCTTGGAACGTCGATAATGTCATTTGTAAGGAGCCTTCAAATGTCTATGCGACTAACTCGTGGTGTGGTTGATGAAAACTTTTACATGAGAAGTGGCCATTTTATGTGGGAGAAAATGAAGAAGCCATAGTATGTGCTCCAAGGAAGGCGACTTCAACAAATTTAAGGTTTCGAAAGATCCATGCTAAGGTCAAAAGAATGAACGACAGATTTGATGGCACTGACACTGATGAATTGACATCATTTTATTTACAGACATTGAAACCTGGATGACGGCCTGCAATAACTGTAGACGATCTTTTTCAATAATTGTAGACAATCATTTCAATAATTGAAGATGATCTATTTCTCATCAGTATTTATCAAATGATCTAGTTAGTTAATTCATATTATTCCTTATAACGCATAGGGTTCTACATCTTGTTTGAACTTCTGCAATGCGTTTCAGCTCCAACTTGTCTCAAGCGATTCCTCGACACTGCCATTTCCCTCGCGCAGTTTAGTTCTCATATGGAGCTGTTCGTTTGAGATACAATTTGGCCGGAAAACACCCAAAAAAGTAGTATATGATTATGACTCCCTATAAAGGAAATGATAAAGAAAATAAATTTAGGGACTGTGCAACCCACCACAGCATAAGTTTTTAACAATAACCAAAGCAGCAGGCAAGATCTTACCAACCCAGACTTAAGGTATAATACGATTGAAAAGGTATGCCCACTCACCACGCAATAAAAGCAATTCAAAACAACAAATTTTCAGGAGGAAGTAGCATCACAGACAAACTTCTGAAACATCTGCTTCGAGAGGGAATAAGCATATCAACTGATCCTGAAAGTATAAAACAAAAAATAAAAAAGGCACTACTTTTTTTTAAGCATAAGATGACCCGCTGCGAAAATTACAGGGACATTGAGCTGATACATATACATATATCATGGGTCTAAAAAACTTTCACAATTAAAAGTGAGGTATTAAAGGTTAACACCAAGCACCATCGACCAGATCTATGTTCGATTAATTTTCCTCTCGAAACGATCGAGGATATTTTAATCTTGTTGGTAATGCCTGTATTCTTTAACAGCTTCAATATTTTCTCCTCTTTAAATACATCTTTTATTACGAGCGCATCTCACTCTACCTGCTCTGAATAGCATAATTTTTGATTTTTCGGTATTATATATAAATAATATATAATATATAACTGAGAGTGCTGTGTCGATCTTTGGTTTAGTAAGATCAGTAAGACATTTGTTGCAGTTAACATAAACGGGGAAAATTTTAAGTCTTTTCCGTGATAAAACAAGATGTGTATAAGCGTAGTTCATGAGCCACAAGTTGATATGAGACCAAAATAATCAAGGGTTCAAGAAGATTAAGTGAATATTGGTAACAAAACAACCTACAAAGCTACCGATGACGAGCTTAAGTGCATAATCCCGTAATCATTGTTTTATCCACTTACCTCTTTCATAAAATTTCTTACGCCAAATATTTCAATAAACTAGTCCCTATGCATTAAACGTATTAAATGAAACGTTTAACTCTTAAGCCTTTAGTCAAAACTTATCTACTTTATCCATCCGCATAGAAATACAGGTTATAGCCGCCTGGGATTCACATGCAATTTTTATTTACAACGTTTTAAATAGAACATTTGGAGAGCAAACAGAAATAAATTCAAAGTAAATGTGTTTCGTTCAGTTAAGCTGTTATTAATATATTAACTTAAACATAATCCTTTTGAAAGCTTGGACATCAAAACAAAAAAAAATGGTATTTGTTACTGATACCTTTTTCAGTCATAACGTAATGGAGAGTGGTGTATACATTTATTAAATTTATCAGTTAAGTTTGACTCCTTTTTACCCTTTCAAAGTGTAGCTCATGTAGTAACTTATTTTTATTATAATAGAATGGATTTTCATTCTCACTTAATTCCGGATTGTACGAGTATAGTTGACTTTCATCTTGGGACACTAGATTTCCATTGTGATGTGAGTTGGGATAATGCATATCATTTGAACTATGTGGTAGGTTTTCTAAACCATTCATATGTGAATTTGTGAAATCCTGTTGATTGAATGGTTCTTCCAAATTGTTTATGTGAAGATTGTTGATACGTTTGGAGAGAGGTGTGGACTCACAAAAATCATCTTCACGGCTTCTTTTTCTTTAATTTATAAGGTTATTTGTGAAATTTTTTCGAGGAACAAAGGACAAACCTTTTATCCATAAAACCAGTCATCATTTCAATAGCACAGTCTATAATTAATATCCTTAGTAAGTAAATTAATTTTTTTCCAACACAAATGACAATTTTTATTCGAAGGTAAACAAAATAGAAATGTCAAAAATAAATTAAGCCTATACCACAATTCATAGTACGTTATGTACTGCAAGTTTGTTTTAAATGTACGTGGGTGTTTGTCGTGTTCATGATAGTTAAATTAATCTAAATTAAAATATCTTAAGAGTGCCGTAGCTCAGTGGTTAATACATAGGGGGCGTTGATGTTCTAAGCCCAAAAAAGGAGTTTCCTCGACCTGCCTCTCGCAAATGTCTGACAAATGTTTTAAAGTAGTAACTGTCATAAGAAAGCTATTTAATTCCGCCTTTGAGATACAACATCAAGTTGTATGTCTCTTCTATTCATACGGAAAACGTATCACGATGGGGGAAGATACTAGATCCGATGTAAGCTGTTGCGAAAAATATATGTAGCTACGGATATGAATACGTATACATATTCGATCCATTTAACAGTTGGCCCATTATTGAATGTTATTACTAAAAAAAGTGTGGTCGTCGTGGCTTAATGGTTAGTGCGTTGGACTGCTGACTACTAGTACTACCAATTCTCACGAAAATCTGGCAAACGTCCGACAGTATTAATAGTCATGAGAAAGCTTTTCATTTTTTTCCTCGCTGACCATGGGCACTCTGCTTTCAGCTGTCAAGAACAAGACCTCTGGAACTCGCAATAGCTTGCCTTTTAAAGTAAACATTCATCCTTTGTGATAGTCTCGAACCTGGGGGTTAGGATTCGAGGGTTGGTCTTTTGATTTAGTGTGAAGATTTCGTCTATCATCGATCTACCGAGCCGGAAATCACACCGGTATTTCCCGGTCAGCGTGTAGCAGAAAAGCTTTAGACGTTCACAAAGCGCTTAAGAAAGGATCTTATATGCGAAATTAAGCAGGGATATGGCTCGATACTTGTTGCAAGACATATGGTTGCTTTTCTTGTGAATGTTAAGTAATTTCAATGACAAAATTGGAAATGGGCACATCTTCGACAGAAAGATCGGTATTACATTGAGTTTGCTGCAGTCGTCCAGTATTCTGATTGTCCAACATACCAACATGGACTCGGACAACTATCTTGTTGTAGTCAAGTTATGACTGCGGATATCCATCCACAGAAACGAAAAATAACTTCAAGGAATTATGAAGTTGAGAAATTGCATTCGCAACAGATCGTCACAACCATCACCGATAGCGTATTCTGGCAATGAGTATCCTCTCGAAAAATCCTATACCGTGGCGAAGATAGGTGCAAAGACTGCCAACAAGCCATCAGGGAAGTCACAACTGGGTGAAGAAAAAGAAAAAGCATAAGGCATCAGTCTACTCAACATTTCGTATGAGATCTTATCTGCCATATTGTGTGAACGCGTGAGACCTTTCGTCAACCTTATAATGATAATAATGATCTCATCGAGACCTTTGATGTCAAGAAAGAAACGTAAGTTCTTTAGCATTGCCCTTGAAAGCATTGTGTTAAACGGAGGTTCAATTTTTCAAAAATCTGTGCAATTACTTACATACGCCGAAATGATGCGATTACAGAGATGGTAGCGGCCAAAAAAAGCAAAGTACATGCTGTCCGCAAGGGTCACACAGCATCGACGAATCGTACAGAACGTCAGAATGGACAACTATAATGTCGATGTAGTAAGGGACTTTGTCTACTTTGGCTTCGCTATTACATCTTTTAATAACACTAGCACAGAAATCAAACGAAGAATAACTATTGCCAATCGCTGTTTTTTTGGGCTAAGAAGGCAACAAAGTAGTAAAGCCTTGTTCCGAGCAACTAAGAAGACACTTTATAAGACCCTTATCATCCCAGTCCTAGGGCCTTACCGCGAGATTCTAATCGCAAAAAGTCTATCCGACTTTTGTCGATTCTATTAAGCTCAAAATTGGTACCGGGGATTGCAGTAGAATTGCTGAAATAGAATCGACTTTTTGCAATAGAATCGACTTTCTGAAATAGAAAAGAAAAAGCTGAGCTTTCAACTTTCAATGTCAAATCTCCGTCTGTTTTGTTGGTGTGTACAAAGAAGTAGTTGGTTTTAATTATTATAAGTGCAATTTTAATCTCAAAATAATGAGTTTTATTTGGTTAAATGTATTTGAGGATTAATTAGAGAATGTACAACGAGTTGAAATACTGACAACACTTCGACACAGAAGAGTGAAGATTAAAATTGCATTTGGAATAATTGTTGTGTGTGTGTGTGAAAGGACTTCTTCGGTTCCCATAATTATAAAACTATTGAGATTCTGCAGATTCTGTATAACCTTTCTCTTGGGCAGTCAACAGTATCTATTGTCTTAAGCGAACTCATCGATGTACATACATATGTACATATGTAGTTGAAGAATATACAAATTTGTCCTAAGTGGATCAAGTTTCACTTCACTCGAGAAGAAGAGGAGTCCAAATTGTTCTTTAACGAGAAGACTGGAGTTCCGGGTATGAAAAGACAAATGCATTTTGCTACAAGAGGATTTTTTTCCATTATGCAGACCAATTTCTCCATTTGCCGTCTATTCGTAAATTTTCTCTATTTTTTTAAAAATTGTTTCAATTTACATAAAAAACGTTGTAAATTGAATATAACTCAAAATAAACATACTTATTTTCGTCGTTATCCATTTTTTCCCTCGTTATCCGAATTGAAAATTCTATTAAATAGGAAAATATCGATACCAATAGAAACTCGCGGTACCGATAATCGACTTTAATTCTATTGAACTTTTGTCAATTCTATCAACATAAAAGCTTCGATACCAATAGAAACTCGCAGTACCGATAGATCGACTTTAATTCTATTGCGAATAGAATCTCGCGGTAAGGCCCCTATTTAGCCGCACAGAAACATGTACATTATCGAAAGCGGATTAAGGTCTTTGGTCGTCTTGAAAAAAAAATTCTTCACAAAATCAGTCAAAAAGCTGGGCATTGGATGAGATGGCTAGGACATTTAGAACGAAAAGAAACGACACGCAGTCTTGGAATCTAAGCCCGACAAGTAGAAAGGAATATCAACTAACTTGGAGTGCGTAACTACGAGCAGTTAGCTAAGGAACGCGCTAAATAGAGGGGTTTGTTTGAGGCCTGGGTTTACCCCGAACTGTAGTGCCAACAATGACAACGCATTTGCCGATAAGCTGCACGCTGAACCCACATCAGCAAACATCGATTTTTCTGGCAAGAGTAATCGAAAAAAATTAAACCATACAAGAGTAAATAAATAAAACCATTTTTAGAAGTAAATGCAATACTTTTTATGTAGCAAAAAATTATTTAGTTTTTTTCTTTTTTTTAATTTCGTAATTACCTCGTGTAAACAAAACACTAGAAATATTAAAGAATTATTTTTTGTTTTGCTTTTAATCTGATATTAAAAATCATTTCCAGTAATAATAATGTATTTACTAAAACTAATACAGTACAGTATATATAAAAGTAAATGATATTAAAAAAAATGTTATTAGTTCATAACAACTACTGCTGTTTCATTGTGTGATTTTTCTCACTAATTTTATGTAGTCATACAATAAAAAATATATATTTTATGAATTTAGCGACATTTTTTTTTTGTTTTCTTCATATTTATTTTTGTTGTTTTTGTTTACTTTGTGGTTTCTTTTCTGTTTTGCTTTTAAATTAAAATATCTTCAAAATAGTTTATGTGTGTTTGTTTTCGTGAAACCATATAAATAAATGTTAAAATTATAGGAATTTGCACTTCCTCTTCTTTGATGGTTCTGGTGGTTCTAGCGCTGCAAGTATTGCTTCGTCGAATACGTTCTTGAGTCCTTTCTGTAAAATAAATAAAGAGAAATTCCGTACATGTGTACGAATTTAGAGTTTGTTATGTCAAAGTATTTAATTATTATTATATATTTATTAAACATGTAATAAATTACAAGCTAACAATTAAATTAACATCTACTAGTTGCAAAGACCTACCGCTCAAAATATTTTAAACATTATTGACTACTAATAAATCTTTATAAATAAATAATACAATTTTTGTAAAACATATATTTCGACCTGTACAAGAACTCTACACTAAAAGAATTCCGCAAATGCATGATTATCACCAGAAGAGAGTAAATGGAAAAATTCGGGAACAACCATACACGGTGCAAAACCTATTTGAGGACAAAAAAAAAAAAAAGAAAAACAGTGGACCAAATACATACATATTACATACGTATGTCACGAAAAAATGCATGCGACATCCGTGATCATATACCATGAACGTAATTCAGGATTATATCTTCCGTGGTCGAATACTTGAGCGTAATCGTACACGTTCTCACGAAATGCCATTTGATTGGTAAACAGCAATCGTATAAGCACTTTGAACGTTGGTTGCTTGGTTGGTTCAATTAAAAAAACATCGATTTGTATGGTACATATTTATACGCATTTGTATATATGCGCATGTGGCATCGAAAAACAGCGTTTTATTAATTCTTAAATGTAAAGTGTTGTTTTTGACATTTAGCAGTTGCAACACATTAACCCGAAATGGCGAAACATTCCACAAAACATGGAAGTATCCCTCTGACAATCACCCCTATTCCGTGTGGCGTTTAAATGGCGTTTTATAGGCGTTTCGTCAGAAAAACGCCATATTCGAATTACGTGTGGCCATTTGACGTTCACTAAACGCCTTTTGCCGTTAATTGCCTTGTGGAACTCATTAGGTCTGTTCCTTTACCTGAAAATGTGTACGAATTCGTACGCATTTGTACGCATTTTAGCTCAACCCCGTTCCCTAACACAAAAAAATAGTAAAAGAGAGAGGCAACGAGAGAGTAAAAATTTCCCCTCAGTGAAAAATCTTACGCATTCTTACTCAACAAATTTTTGCCGGTGAGAAGTGTATTTTCTGTCAAAGTCAGCTGTTACTTTTAATATTTTAATTTTTAACTTGCTGCAAATCAGAAATGGAAAAAAAAGGAGCGCAAATGAAAGTTGAATTTTCTTCTAGGACATTCCAACGAATTCAAACAGGTAAGTGTATATTTGAATTCAATAACAAGAAGGAAAATGCTCGGAAAACACCACTCTGTTTCCTTTTGCTTCACATATGTTTATGACATTTCGTTTGTTGCAACTTTTGTGGTTTAACGCGTTCCTTTACTTTTTCGTAATTTTGCCTCTTCTGAGAGAATTTTACCCCCACTCCTTGAAATTTATTTTCTTACTATTTTTAGAGCACAAAGTAAAGGAACAGACCTATTGTTTGACGACAAATGTCGTTTTTTCTCTTTCACTCTTATTCCGCGAGGCGTTAAACGCCAAAAAACGCCATTAAAAACGACGATTTTTGTCGTTCAGAAAATACTGAACGCCTAAGAGCAAAAATCAGTTCAAAATGAAAGTTTTATGAATTTTTAATTTATTTGACTAAAGAAATTAATTTATTTTGATTTATGGGGTGAGAGTAACGAATGAGAAGTAGTTTACGAGTTTAGTCGGAAACAAATATACATTTGGGGAAAGGATTCAGAAGAATGGCAGCAAACTTCAATACCATCGGTACCGATGCCGAACTTGTAGTTTCATGGATATGATTTTTTGTTTCGTCCAGCAAATATCGAATGCTTCCTTGGACATTCGAAAAAACATCTTAAATCTGAAAAGCCTCTATATACATACATACATATGTATGTATAAATTTTTAAGTGAGATTTATCTTGCTATTTAGTCCGCATCCGGCAAATCCAATGGATTAGATTTTGTTTTTATGTTTCTTCGTATGTGAATGAGATCCTTCTTTTGCATATTTTCTTCTTCGTCGCTACTCTAAAACATTACAATACTATTCATTTTGTTTTCCAACTTATATTTTCACGACTTTGTTTTGAATAATTTGAAATTTATCTACAACAGACGTAGTCAGCTGTTGCAATGACAGTGGATCGCATGTGGAATGCAAATCTACTTACCGACGGAGGCGTTTTTTGGCGGTCAGTTTTTGGAATAACACTTGAAAAATGAAACGCCTCAAAAAACGACAAATGGCGTTTTAGAAAAACGCCACACGGAATAAGGGTGAATAAGTCAACACATTTCTCGCATACGAAAATCGGACATTTCATGTATTAAGAACTAATAACTTAGTTTTAAAAAAAACTTCCACAAAAAAGTGGGTTCTGCTAATATAATTGAGGAATTCTGGCATTTTTCATTGGTTTTTTTAGACGCGTGTTAATCTGGAACACACTGTCACCCTAATCCCGTGTGGCGTTTTATGAGCGTTTCGTCAGAAAAACGCCATATTCGAATTACGTGTGGCCTTTTTGTGTCGGTAAACGCTCATTAAACGCATTTTTTCGTTGAATGCCTTGTGGAACTCATTGTTTGACGACAAATGTCGTCTTTTCTCTTTCACTCTTATTCCGCGAGGCGTTAAACGCCAAAAAAACGCCATTAAAAACGACGGTTTCTGTCGTTCAGAAAACACTGAACGCCTAAGAGGAAATATCAGTTCAAAATCTAAGTTTTATGAATTTTTAATTTATTTTACTATCGAAATTAATTTATTTTGATTTATGTATAGGGAAAAAGTAACAAATAAGAAGCAGTTTACAACTTTAGTCGAGTTAATGGAAGCAAATATACATTTGGATAAAGAATTTAGAAGAATGGCAGAAAGCTTCAATACCATCGGTACCGATGCCGAACTTGTAGTTTCAGGGAGATGATTTTTTGTTTCGTCCAGCAAATATCGAATGCTTCCTTGGACATTCGAAAAAACATCTTAAATCTGAAAAGTCTCGATGTATGTATTAATTTTTAAGTAAGGTTTATCTAGTTCCATTTCATTCACAGCCCCCTTTTTTTAAGTCGCAGCAATCTGCGAATTTCTCTTCGTCATTAA
Organism: Blera fallax; assembly: GCA_946965025.1. NCBI lineage: Eukaryota > Metazoa > Arthropoda > Insecta > Diptera > Syrphidae > Blera > Blera fallax. The sequence goes on along the minus strand of OX337248.1, from coordinate 20,422,651 downwards.
TTGTATGTGCAAAGGAATTGTGAGGTTAAACTCTCGCGAATATTTTGGTCGCGCGAATTGGATTGCGTTCTATATCTGTGGATTTTGAATAAAATTTGACAATTTGAGTATTCGCCTATTCCCGGAGAAATCCCTGAATTGTTAATTTCTTCGCAGAAACTAGTTAAAATTTAACTTTTTTTTATATTAATTGATAAATAAATTAAGCTCTGTTCTTTTGGAATAGTAAAGTTGTCAATTGCGAGCCTTTAAATGTACTAAAAATGGTTTGTTCGCAGTTCGCGCATGCGCTGGTCGCTGAGCTGTCAAAGGGCCTTTACCGACGGAGGCGTTTTTTGGCGATCAGTTTCTAGAATAACACTTGAAAAATGAAACGCCTCAAAAAACGACAAATGGCGTTTTATAAAAACGCCACACGGAATAAGGGTGTGTAGCTTCTCGCGACCATTCATGTTGTGCGTGTTCTATTTTTCCGTACAATAGGAAGGGACCTACAGTTTACGCCCATTACTTTCGGAAGTTAAATATATCAATTAAATAAATGTTTTTTAGGAATTTAAATATTAAATATTATAGAATAAAATAAATAAAGAACATTTATATCACCTGCGTTAGTGCGGAACACTCAACGTATTTAACAGCCTTAAGTTCCTTTGCTAACTTTTCTCCTTGTTCCATTGATATTGGTTTCTGTTTATTCTTAGCAAGTTTCTCCAACGTACTGCTTTCATCGCGCAAATCAATTTGAGTTCCAACCAATAAAAACGGTGTCTTTTGGCAGTGATGCGTTATTTCCGGAACCCACTAAAAAAAAAAAAAAAAAAATCATAAATAAAACTGAATTATGTAATTAAAAAACAACTTACTTTCTCCTTAACGTTTTCAAATGAACTGGGACTAACGACCGAGAAGCAAACCAAAAACACATCTGTCTGGGGATAGGATAGCGGTCGCAGACGATCGTAATCCTCCTGGCCTAATTATTTTTTCATAAAATTTAAATAAAATTAAATTTATTTAGACATTTCATTATAATAATCACCTGCGGTATCAAAAAGTCCAAGAGTATATGGCTCTCCTCCAATCATCACTGTAACTGCATAGTTATCAAATACTGTAGGTACATACTCTGATGGAAACTTGTTGGTGGTGTAGGAGATCAGGAGACATGTTTTTCCTACGGCACCATCACCAACAACTACACATTTAATTGTCTGCATGATACTTCTGTAGGGATGGATATTAAATGGAGGTTTGTTAACAGTAAAATCATTTAAAAATATTTATGAATCGTAGTCTTTATTTTTAAACATTAAAAATGAATTTCCTATTTGAGAAATATACGGTCAAAGGTTTGGGGTTAGAATTAGTTTTTTATTGTCAAGAAATCCTTTGTAGGTTAATGTGAAGTTTCAAGCAGTGGAATGTCCGAACACAGAAGGCGGTATCTTCAACAAATCTGTCCAGCTGCTGGGATACGCGGACGATATCGACATCATTGTTCGCTCACAGCGTGGCGTAGTAGTCTTTTATATTGATGAACAGGCGACTCGAACAGCTACTCGCGAAGCACATTCATGTTGTGCGTGTTATATTTTTCACGCAAATGGAGGGGCCTACAGTTTAGAGATATATCCGAAAGGCAAACCGAGAAGCTTTCTCAAGTACTGGACGATAAGCAGGATAGCAGAGCAGATATTGGGCGCTTTCGAACGAAAAATTTTTGTGGGCTGTACCAAGATGCGGATGTAATCCATGTAATCCAAAAGGTCAAGATACAAAGCTCCAGCTAAGGAGATCTTCGAACCCCAGCCCCATGGCTCGAGATAACCAGCTAGACCGAACGTCCGGTTTAAAAATCAAGCTATCGTGGATGCCAGAGCACTTAGTCTTGACAACTGGATCGACGAGGATGGAGGGCTCCTCTATCTCAGATAGATATTCTCCATGTGTCAGATGTCCGTTAAATAACTAACTAGCAACAATCCAGCAGAACAACAACTCACCGATTCTCAAGGCGCAAAGTGCTATGACTTCTATAGTCATGTGCCTCATCCGCTTTACAGTCGTGACCTAGCACCCAGTAAGTTTCCCAATCAAGAGAAATTTACGTAGAAGATAATGGATAATCACTACAGGGGGCCGAAAACGAGCATTTTGAAGGCACATTATTTTTATGAAGGCTTAGAAAAAATAATCATATACATACATGCATATCTAAGAGGAGATTATACTGAAAAATATAATTATGAAATTGAAATATGTCCATCTTTCTCTCTCCCATTCTTTCATTCATTTTAGGCGGTAGGTAATTGGAATTTGTGTTTTTTTTTTTTTTTAAGATAAACGCCTCATTAGTCTTACGCATTTGAACAGTCTCAAAATACATCCATTTTTTATTGACGCAATTTCCCCTTATACAACACAAATACTCATAAGGGATCCGTCTAAAATGACTCATGCAAGTCACGTACACAACAAATTATAGTCTTGAAATCGAACTTCAATCAAAATGCATACATATCCCTTCCAATTGTTTTCTTACGGCAGCTTTTATTGACAAATGTAAATGCATACTTGGAATATTTGTGCCACTGCGTTTTTTATCTTTCATCAAACGAATAGTTCTACGCATGAAATATCGCTGGAAACATTGCAGCGATTATATATTGCCTCCTATTAGAGCATTTGAAATTGCCATTGCAGGGTGTAGAGGCTCTCTGTAGAATAAAAAAAAAAAACCGAAATGCTCATAATGTATGCAAAAAAAAAAGTTTTTAGGAAACAACTTTCAACATCGAAAGCAATCTTAACTCGTGACCGGAAACATGAGCATGCACAGAGTAAATAGTCTTGTTGATGGTGAGTTAAGTGGTCATAAGTTTGCTGATATGTGATCATGGAAATCCATCCATTTATGAGTCGTCGCGGTTTTGTACGTTGGCACAGAATCATGCTGAAACACATAAGCTCTATCTTAAATCACTATCAAACCCTTAACAACTGCCTCTAGCACCTCGATGTATCGGGCAGCATTTATTCGAAGACCTCATGTGAAAAAGAACGGACCTTTAGTGCTCACTACTCCAAAAACTATTACACTTGCATGAGACAAACGATGTCTGAAGGCTCTGCACACAGCCAATTGTTTTTCCTTTCGATCTGTCTTATTCAAAAAGACAAAAGGCCTGGTTCTTGCTAAGGAGCCGCGTGCCTCAGATCACACGCTACTTTTCCGTTTCCCCGACATAAACTGACCACTTCTCATGGTTTTATAAATTATACCGCCAATTAGTCGCTCAGACACTTGAAAGTTCTTTGCAATTGACCTCATCGACGTTCCACGACCTTGGAACGGTGACTACCATGCTCTAATTGTTAAATAAGCTCCAGACTTTTGTCGCTGTCCGAAAATGTTGTATGCTTCTTATGTTTTGAAATAGACGAAACATCGCCACCACAAGTCTCCAACTCGTGGTGAAACTTGTAAACGAATGATCTAACGACTTTTAATACACGCAATATTTCGAAATCACAGTGGTCTGCAATAGTGGCAACACAGTCGCAACGTGTCTTTTCATTATGCGACATCATACTTGTACGAATCTCAGAAGCCAACACCAGACGCATAATCTATCAAAAATCTGTGTAATTAGCGAGCTGAGGTGGTTGAAATGGGTGAATAAGGACAAAAACAAGTACAATTGAAATTCATTTATCCATTACTCCAATAATCGGCAACCTACAATATCCGGCATTCTGTTTAGCAGTTGTAGAGTTTTTACTGTATTTCTATCCATAAGAAGGGAAGCCCAATATCAACGAATAGGGGAGAACGTCACAGTGACAAGGGACCAAGGGACTATCAATTCCGAACAATATCTCCTCAGAAACCAAACGCAGAGTAACTTCTCCCGACCTTTTTTTCGCTGAGAAGACAATATATGGCATGGACTCTATCGAATGTGGTTCGAAATATCCTTGGCCGTTCTGAGAGAAAATTTTTTTTTGCAAGACATTTGATCATTTGGTTTTGACAAGTATAGCCTAATTTCACTGGATTTAAGAAAAAGGCTCTGCATGCAATGTGTATTATATTAATTTCAAAATTTTTTTGTTTGAGGGGCCATTAGACTGGTTACTGGTTGTCTCAAGAGACAATTTTTTTTGCAGAGAAATTATTCGATTCTATAATGCAGATTGGATCTAGGAGCTCTCTGTCGTCTACCATTAGATATCTGTTAGAAATAATTTTGCAACTGGAGAACACATTGCAGTCACATTGGATTGCAGCGAACTCAGCAATAGAGGGACCCAAGCTTGCAACTCAGTAGCGTATGAAGTGGGAGTGCAGTTCTGTGTGAGACAACCACACCAACATCCTTCTGTTACAGACTGAAGAATTTGCTGAGCGGTGCGATAGTAAGACAGTGTACATAACTAACGTGCTTATAAGTGGTTAGAATTTTAAACAAAATATAGTAAAGAGTTTAAACGTTAACCTGATGACTTCGGATGAGGATCAACTCAGGAAATAGAGTGCATTTTAAGACAATGCTAAGCGACTTGGAGTACAGCTTTGTGGTCTCCATTCAAAGCAACAAATTCTGGAATACGTACCAGATCTCCCAGTATTGCAAGAAAAATTAAGCGGTGAGCATTGAAAGGCATTTCTGCCGAACTCATTCAATCGGTGTTAAATACATCAAGAATTGCTAATTAGTTGCGATTGTTTTTCCGGCAAGGAACAAACCTGCACCGGACGCCTCACAAGCAAGCTCACTACAATTACCCTATGGCGACATCTCTCGACAAAGTGCTTACACCCTAAGAGACACAAAACAATACCCGTGACCCTTGCATTAAGGCCCGTGTTTCAACAGTCGGAGGCACATGAGCAGATGAACAGTCTCGCACTATCTTTTCAAAACAGGTTTGTGGGTTATTAGCTGTTGGTATTCTTAATTCACACCTTTAATTAGTATGCTTTGTCCGAAATCCAACTGAACTACATATTTTTTTCTAAACTCATTTACCGAATTCACTATCTCTTTGTTATCACGAGCTTTATAAGATTATCACAAATTTCCTTTACCAGTAGTTAACCAAACTTAAAACAATGAGATATAAAAGTTGCCTGCAATAACTGCAAGCTTTCTAATTCTATATAGCTAGACAGCTACATATAAAGTATAATGGAAGTAGGTGGCCATCGATTTTAATTTTCTGTTAAAAAAAAACTCATATTAGGTCACAATCTTTGCAATCGGGGGTAATTTGCATAGAATTTCTCCCTACAAGGTACTCCTCTTTCGCCGTTGCATTCATCTCCATGACATCCAACTAACAAGGGATATGTGATTCAACGTTGTTTCTCCTATGCAGTGTTTTTTTTAGGATATCATCTATTACATCCGCTAATTTGCACAATTTAGAGTTCATAAAAATCAAGCCCAAGTATATTCATGTCAAATGTTCTAATTACAAGTTGAATGATTTAATCTCTCGGCCAGACACACTCGCAAAAAGGTTTTCTCCTCGCCTAGCAGAGCAAAAATACGTGTGTCGGAAACAAAAAAAAAAAAAAACGTAAATACCACCCCACCAGAGAAACACAGAAAACAAAAAAACATATATTTTTACCGACATCAAAAGTAATTAGCTAATATTTTCTCCGAAAAAAAGAAAGAAGCGATGAAGCTAAAGGTGAAAATTTTTTAAAGCGTTCCGATTAACAATTACCAATAAAAAGTGGCGAAATTCAATTGGCCGATGATGATTGATAAGAGTAGAAAAAGAATTTCTTTGCCATGGAGCAGAGCGATCAAATGTGCATAGAATATACTAGCTACTAGCACACACTGCCATATATAAATAAAATGTTTTTTTCCCGTTTTCAATTCGACGTTTTCGGACTGCGGATGTCGTTTTCCCGTAAGTAAATATGGAAAAATAAGAACAAGGAAGTATTTCCCGACGATGGGTCTAGTCTAAATAAATTCCAGACTAGCAATCGGCCTGCTGATAGCGTTGAGGTTTTTGTTCATGATCGAATAATAAAAATACTAGAAGCCATATTTTCTTCGTAATAAGAGTTTCTTTTTTGTTTTCCGCTGGCTGTTGGGTGTCGCTTTCAATTATATTGTGTCGGCTGATTAATGCTATTTGTTATTTAACAAATTATTGTTAACTATACTCACGATTTGGGGGAATAGACGAGAAATTAAAACTTGAAAAACTTTTCTGGGTTGGGCACAGGATTTGCAGAACGTACACTTGACAGAATTTAAATTGAGTTGAAATTCTGCCATATACGAGCGAGTTGGTTACTCATCAAGTTTCTGCCAGAAATGTTGTGCCACAAGAGAGAACTGCATCCGAGCTGTTAGCTTGTTAGCTGATTGTTATGGAGACGTTACATGAGCGCGAGTCTCGAAAGACGTTACATTTTAGATTTTTTTTTGTAATTTTTCTTATTGGTATATTCTACTTTAATTGTCAAATTAAATGCCTTCATTTTGAACTAATAGAGGGGTTGAGGAAAAAATGCTGTACACATCATCCAATAATTCTTGTAACATTTTCATGATTGTTTAACGATATTTTAAATTTGTACTATTTAAGAAAATGTTTGCCTAAGCGCTCGTGAAGCAAAACTTTTGAATATTAAGGAACATTTTTATATTAGCGCTCGTAAATGAGCACTTTCCTGCCTAATTGTAACATAACAAGTGGCTGTGGACGTTGAATGAACAAAGGGTGTTCTGATCTAAATTTCGCTCCAATTTGAAGGTTCCGTGCATATGTAGTTTATGAAGCTAAATGCATGACTTTTGTATATCTTATGTAAGTGGTGACCCAAATAAAACTTCATTATTATTTACTTTTTAAAGCATTATTTTGGAAGTAGCTTGAGCAAAAGTAAAGGCGTTAGTGATTTTTTTTTTGCGAAAGAGCTTTTGAATAGAATCCAAATATATACATTTATTTCTTAAACTCTAAATTTAAGGTCCGTTCCTTTACTTTTTCTTTCAAAGACAGACAGACTACAGAGAATCAGCCTATAAGTACGCTTGCGAACGTACGATTGCCGATTCTCGCCGGCTGCAATTTCTTGAGTAAGAATTCGTAGATTTGCTTAAAGAGAAAATATTTAACTCTCTCTTCTACGAGTTTTTCGAGTATAGGAACGCTATATGCATGAATTCGTACAAATTTTTACAAATTTGCAAGTAAAGGCACGGATCTATTGAGTCATAATCGTACATACATATATCTGTAAATGTCTCAAGAGCGCTATCTGTTGCCAGAAACCAACAGATAATCCACTCTTTATATTAATATATTTGGATTAAATTTTTTGAATTTGATTATATTAACTTTGTACAACTTTAAAAATTGTTTTGGAATTAGGAGTTGTTCAATTTCAGGATATTCATTGGACTCCCCTTTATAATAATAAGAGATCACATAACTTAAATTTTGTTTGTACTTACTAAACAAACAACACAGCTTTAGCCAGATTCAACTGAAAAATTCCAGAAAAAGCTTGCAGGAGCATATAACTTCAGTTATATAGAAATGGAAAGTTCAGAAAAAAATAGTTTCCCAATACTTGGGAAAGGTGATCCTAAAGTTTTGAACAATTATAGGGTCTAAACTTTTATGAAAATATTTGCAGGAAAATTCTAGGTACGCTGGTGTAGTAGCTACGGGAAAATCTTTGAGCGCGGTTTAAAACCAAGTGCAGACCGCTACGGTAAAATACCTTACAGGTGCACCGGGTTAGGCCTATCCGTTAATCCAAATAAAACAACACTTGTGTTATTTACTCGAGCACGAAAACGGAGATGACCTTCTGCTTGCAAAGTTAAAAGGCTATTTAACTTGCCACTGATGTTAAATATCTAGGAGTATACAGTAAACTGACGTTCAGATTTCAGAACGTTTTGGCAGTGTGGGTATGACATTCGGCAGTAAGCACAATTTTGTAGAATTTGGAACAATGTTCTTTGTACTTGCGGGCGTCGCGTCATTCCGCAGTGGTAAGTGTGTTGGACTAAAGCGCGGAAGGTTCGACGTTCCAATTCAAGGAACACTAAAAAATTATTTCACGGTTCCACCACTCTATCGAATGTCTGACAAACATCCAAAAGTAAAAACTGTCATGAGAAGCTTCTTAGTTACACATTTACGTAAGTCCCCTCAAACATCCAGAGGTCTTTCAATCTAAAGTCTTTGCCATATTCGGAGTAACAAACTGAATAATAGATGGAAGATGGCGTGGTAGAAAAGTCAGCATCTGTAGTGCCAACCAGACTTGAGTCTTCCACAAGTTACTCAACGATTGAGAAAGACCACTGCGAACTCCTTGTGTAGAACTAGGATCGAGCTTATCACTGGACACAATGCATATGATAATTTTTTTTTCTCGTCAAACTAAGAACACGCAATATTACAATATACATATCTTTCCATGTCTGAGTGTTTGAGGTAATAATATACATACCTTTAAAGGACATATTTAGTCGTGTCGATCGCATTGATAGCAGGAATTTTTTGTTTTTCCGGATACAATGTCAGATAAATCGAATTAGCAAGAGAGGGTTCTGCAGCCGATTCAAGACAAGCAGAACCACTCGTGAACATCCCGCCTTGCGGACTCAAGCTTGAAGCAGGGAAAATATCCATAAAAGAGGCGATCACCAGATGTAAATCCTTGGATACCTGTGTAATCACGAGGAAACTATGGCCGTCCTTCGATAAAGGCAGATCCGAGAAACTTATACGGGAAGGCAGGAAATCCCTTTCCATCCTCGTTAGGGTTATAACGGGGCACAACTCTCTACGATATCATTTAAAAAAACTACGTCTGACGGAAGAAGAACTCTGCAGAGGATGCGGTGACGAGGAAACTTTTGAGGACACAACCCACTTCCAGGAACAAGTTCTTTGGGAGTTACTTTTTCCAAGTCCTATATGAACACGCCAGCACGCCATCAAACAGCCCTGTGCAGAGCTTTAACATATCCACCGTGTGATGTATATCAAGGTCATGTTATGCCTTCCTACTTTGTGCATGCAAAATCGAGAAAATTACAATTTTTAACAAAACCCGTTAGTTTTGAAATTCCAATATCGCCTTGGGACGACAGTGTACCCAATAATTTACGTTAACAGTTTTTTTTACAACTTTGCTTAAATTTTAAACTGAGCGACTTATAGATGAAGAGTAGATGCATAGGTGAAAGCATAGTAATCCAGACTTTCATTTTATAGCAAAGACAAACATCAACACCTTTTTGTATCTACTACTACTACTACTACCTACTCTATCGATTGACATTGTCTTAAGTAAAAAATCTTGCTAACAGCTTTAGGAAAATGTGGTTATTTGCTGTTGCATATATGTACATGCGAGACGTTCAAAACAACGTTAGATGATAAACAGGTCCAATCTTAGGTTATCAAACATCTAAACCTAGAATCAAAATAAACTACTCATCTCGTAGATATTAAAATAAACCGATGAGTTAAAAAATAATGAATGCTTTATTTTAGATAGACACTTAACTATATACATGAAATACAAATGTTCCCGAAGCACACCCATTGTGCTGAAAGGCATTTTGTAATATAAAGACCCAAGCAGAGAGGTTTAAAGTTCCTCAAAGAACGCTACCCTCGCTTTAGTTGAACCCGACTTTAATTTCTTCAATGTAGAATATTTGGTTTCGCCAGTCTTAAGCTGTTCGGCGCTTATAATATCTAAGGGGCATTGGTTCTCCTCGATCTTTAGTAGTTCTATTTCTGAACGTAAAGTTCGTAGCTGGCATTGCATGAGCTTAGACTTCTCCAAATACTCTATTCGGCTTTTTTCGATTTCATTAGAAATTTGTTCCATTTCTTTCTCCGATATATAAAAGTCTTTAGAAATAGTTTCAGAGATTTCTGAAGGCAATGATTCCGATCGACTGGATCCTGAAATGATTGACGGCTCTATAGAGTATTGTACGTTACGGTTTAGAAAACTAAGTAGCTTAGCATTGGCTTCACGCTCAGCTATCCTAGCAGATTTTAATTCTCTTTTAAGTTTCTCTGCTTCAGCTGCTCTGCTTTCCTTTTCGAGTGTTAACTGCTGGACATAGTAATCAATGTCACGTATTTTTTTCTCGAGCTCGGCTTTTTCACTTTCAGTCTTCAAATGACTTTCTCGTAAACGGTCCATTTCGATCTTAAATCTATTTGCTTTGCATTCGGTCAACTGGACTTGTTCTTCGTTTATTCGATTTTTTTCGAAGTATAAATCTTTTGTTTCCTCTGAAAGACGCTTTAAAGTGAAGTTTTTAACTTGATTACTTTTTTTTTTTTAAATAAAGACAAAGTGTCACTCACCAGGGCATCGCTTGCTGCCCTCATATCGGCTCTTAATTGATCCAAACGCTTCTCTAATTCGATTCTCTCCATTTCGGCTTTTTCTCGCAAGTTTTTTTCTCTTAAGAATTTCGTGCGCTCAATTTGTCGTCGTTGTTTCTCTTCTTTCGCTTGTGCTTTCATTTGTTGAATCTCCATTGTGTCTTGTTTGCGTCTTCTCATGAAAAGGTCATGATTACCCATACAGAGATCCAATATCTTAAAAAAAAGAAATAAACAATAAAAAAACAAACTAAATTAAAATAAAAAAGTCTGCAGAAGGAAAAAGGAAGACGCAAGCAAACGAGTCATAACTTGTGCTTGGCAAAGAACTTAGTAAATACTGCCAGTGATACTGATACCTCTGTTGATCATAAAGATTAGAAGGAACCGAGGTGATGTAATGATGTAAAAAAAATGTACTTACTAGTTTATTTATGTGCAAATCTTGAGACAAAAACACAAAATTAGAAGCTTTTGTGTCTACCAACTTGATCGTAAATTTTTTGTCATCAAAACTAACGTTTCGTATTTCAGACCACTGGAACATAGTCTTCGGCGTTAACTTATTTGATTCGTCGTATATGTGAAGACCCATTGCAGTGACGCCAAGCCATAGTTTCGTTTTATTTTTATTCTGAAAGAAAATAATATCTATTACGTACAGTCAAAGATGGATAAAAATGAGTGCTTACCGTTATTGGGAAATAATTTACTCCATACATATCTAAGTCTTGTGCGATTTTTAAATACTCCATTTCAACCTCGTCTCTAGTCATGGGCTCATGGTCCATATACCTAAAAGAAAATAAGGTCTCTCTTCATTGAGCTTTTTTAAACATAAGGCTGCGTCTTCCTATGACTGGCAAGAAAAAATTGTGGTCGCTTGCAAAAATAACAATAAAATAAAAATGCATTGAGTATATGACACCAGATATATTTTAACTATTTTAAGATATTTTAAAATTGAAAGCATATTTTACTCGTGCACTTATCATCTAGCACATATCTGCAAGTATACAGTTCTTATTTATTAGATCAACATGGAATTAAACCACCAAAAGCGCGTTCAACCGACTTGGTTCACGTCGAAGATTCTGGATAAAAAGATAATGACACCTAGCCAATAAACAATGCAGTTGATTGGTTAGTTGATGAGAAACAGTAAGACCAATAATAAGTCCATCTTGTTGCCATTAAGTACGAGCGGGTGGATACTCCTGGAACCATTTTTTTTTTAGTATACATTTGTCATAATGTTTGTCGTCTTTTTTGAGATTTTTTTGATATTCATCTAGTGTAATAGCTTTTCTGCTATGACCCAGTACAATGCAACTGCACATGAAATGTAATATGATTTTCCCTCTTCCTGATGTCCGCAGCTTCTCTCCCTTTATTGCTGCACTAGATCAAAAATGATTTATTGGACTTCCCACACACAAGATAGGAACCTTATCAAAGATAGCCAATGTATTAACTGGTCACTGTACTTAAAGTACAAGACTCTTTCGAAAGCGGATGAAGATATGCTCGGTCGTTTCGAGACAAAAATTCTTCGTAAGATATACGGTCCCGTTTGCGTTGACGGGCTTTGAAGGAGAAGATTCAACGACGAAATTAACGAGCTGTACAGCGAAATCGACCTAGTCAAAAAACTGCGCATCAGTCGCCTAAGAAGGCAAAGACATGTAGAGCGAATTGACACCAATGCTCCGACCCGCAGAGTCTTCGAATCTAACCCGGAGGGACAACGCAGCAGAGGACGACTTTGCCCAAGGTGACGCGCACAAGTAGCTAGCAGCTAGTTATTTGCTGATGATGCAAATTGAAAGAATGTGCAGCATGGTTCAGAGCGCTGTTGTTGGAGAAGTTGTTAGTGCACCGATAATGCTGTAGTATCATGTTAGAATTTCCGTTTAGAGTGGTCCACCACGCCCTGTATGCCATGCGTCAAAATCGTCAAGTGTATAACCCGTTCATTTTTAGCTGTAGGCCCCATTTGGAGCCTATCATCTTTTTGCGTGAGTGTTACGTAAGCACTACTCTGCACAAAATACATTTACGGATTGTTCTTTAAGTTGGCATCTTGGGGCGTCATCTAGCTGTTTAGGTCCTCCTTCGGTATGATGCAAGGCTCTGCTCAGATTAACTCTCACTTATCACTGTTCTTGGTGCAAATGCTAAATTAAGAAATGAAAACAAAACCGGATCTAAATACCAGGCTCTACAACGAAAACAGATTTTGGCCGTTGGTAGATATGCAAGTACACAAAAGTTTTCTGTGCATTTCTGGAGCATATTTACCTAGAAAATGTCATCCCCGAATGTAAGATGACATCGCGTGAGGATGCCTTGTAACAGAACTGCTGAGCTATTTTCTTAGCTCTTAAACTGGGAAACAAGTCGCTGAGTTGAACTTCTCGCTGCATCCTGATTATTAGTGGACAACACGAGAAAGCTAGTTGTGCTCGATGTGCCCCAAATCTGAAGAAGCTGTGCAAAGTAGGTTGTATTATATCGAGAAAAACATGAGCACCTTATAGCTATATATGTATGTACAATGTAGATAGCCAAATATTGTCTCTGATTCAGATATCCGGTTACGGCAAGTTAACGTCCACTTAGTAGAACTAGGCTATTGACCGCGAGATATATTTGTGAATTGGGAATCTTATCCTGTTTTTCAGCTTCACTGGTTGGATTGAAATCATTTTTCATCATTTAAACAGCTAGGTCCCGTGTGTAGCGGTTTAAAGACAGCGCATAGTTATCGCTAATAGGGTTCTTAACTAAATATCTGGTAAATGCAGAAATAATTTGTTTTTGAACTCTATTGTCTGGATTTACGTTTCCGCTTGTTAAAATAACCAATTCATGAGAGTTGTGGTTTCAAAACGGTGCATATATAACGCTAATTGTGTTCTTATTAAAACACCGCTTCCAGCTAACTACTTACTGAGCTTAATTTCTTTAATGATCTAGTTTCATCTGCCATTTGGGCCTTATTCTTCCCAACTAATGAATGTGTATGCTATTATCAAACGAATCGTCTCTTGCCCTAGGACAAAACGTCATTGTTCATAGCTTCAACTTCGAGGTTAGTTAAGGAGTTCATCTACCGCTGAGTCAACATCAACTCCGCAGAGGTTATTCGATCTACAAATCAAAACGAAAATGTGTCCCATTGATGGAACCTCTACATTATTCGTTCGATCTCCAACAAAATCTACTCTCTGAACTGTAAATGTATGACTCTTCTCAACATCGCGTACAAGGTCAACAGCAGAGGCACAATTTTTCGTATACGACGCGGCCACAGAATGTGTCATGCTGCATGGAAAAACTAACAATTCAATATCAAGCATATCTTTGCGCGAACTGGCATTTCTACTCTCTGCCTCAAGTGACGATGACACAATCTGATTAAACAGCTACAATGACCCAAAATGTGTTCTACTGATTTTTCGTCTTCGTTGCACATTCTGCAATGTGTTATTTGAAGCTATTCCCATAATCATGAAGTGTCTTTTAGCTCGACAGTATCCAGTGAGAAATTCTGTTACTATTCGAATTTGACTTCTGGGTTTTCGTCCAGTAATGGTGAGGTTCGTTTTTCAGTCAGTTTTTAATAAACCATTTTGTAGTGCTGATTGGTAATCCACAGAATGGTCTTGGCATCATATTATAATTATAGGCAACCTTATCGATGCGTAATTAATGGAAGACGATCTGAAACTACCTTCAACAAATGTTGACCTAAATATAAACTTATAGAAAACGTAGTTCATGAATAATTTAGTTCCCAGCCGAAATCTGAGCATCGAATACGGATTTAAAAATGAGAAAGTTTTGCAAAGTATTTTGGGCATGGGAATAAAAATTATAAGGGATAATTAAACTTCGCCCCATTGGGCTGCGATAGGCTGCTTTTGCTAAAGTAAAGCATACTTTAAAAACATTCCCATACACTTTAAAAAAAAATACGACCAATACAGCCCGTCTCTAGCTTTAACAAGACACATCGTTGGCAACTTAAAGAGCAATGGAGAGATCAATACTTTGAAACGTAAATAGACACCGAATAAGCAACGAAGTACAAAAAAAAGTTTTGGACATAATAACACACATAGCAACGGCGACCTTTGATATGGGTAGGACACGTAGCTAGCATAACAGACAACCGATCTACAATAAGAATGCTGAAATGGAGACCCAGAGAAGACTTAAGGATCAAAGGAAGACCACAATCATGATAGAGCGATGATATCAGAAAAAAAGATGCAAATTGGATTTTTGCAGCCCAAAACCGCAACCAATGGAAAAATTTAGAAAAGGCTTGTACCCAACTTTTTTACTTAAAGCGTGTTTTTTTCTACTTAGATAGAACTTACCATAGGGATAACTATCAAATGGAATTGTTATTCCGTCCATTTTACATTCAGTGTATTCTGGCAAATCATCACGAATAGATTCACGCATGAACAACGCTATCAAATTATTCAAACTTACTTCGAAAATAGATCATCGATTATAGGCGACTACCCCATTTTTATGATGTCGATTTTTACCGTATACTCTCTAAGCGATACAATTAAAGCAACACATGAAATGAATGGGCGTACTGAAGAGAATATCGCTATTGTTAAAGAAAGCGTTCAAGACGTGTCATACGGCGACCGAAACCATTAATTTATTGAAATCTCAATTTGGCGATAAGTTCATTTCGAGAAATGGACCTGCCATTTTCGACTATTTCCTGTGAAACTACGTGAAGTCAGTGGGTCATCATGATAAACCAACATCAATTGACAACTTGGAAGCTAACATTGCCCGTGTTTTTCGTGACACACGGCCACCATTGCTTGAACAAGTGCCCCAAAATTGGACGGGTTGAACACCGCCCATATGCCCAATATAATTAATGCCATAAATTGGATCTTCAAATAAAAAAGATTTTTGATTAAAAGTTAATAATTTGCGTTATCTTTTTAAATTTTCTTCGCGTTATCTTCTATCAGGCTTGAAAAACCATCCTTTAGTTAGTAACCACCACTTTTTTTTATAAAAATGAAAACAAAATCCCAGACCACTCAGTTTCGATATTGGTATATTGTACGTAACCTCGGCTTTTATTATTGTACTTGTTAGAGAAACTTGTTGTTGTTTCCCGGTGGGGCTTGAACGTGCACCAGTCGGGGCATACACACAGGGTAAAACAGTTAACTTTGAGAGAAAAAAAGCAAATTTGTCCGATACTCCGTATTATAAAAAGGACTTCAAGAAAAATGATCTGTGAACAAAATTTAGTTTCTTTTTTTTCATTCAGACTAAAAAGAAATTTGGGAATATTTATCGATATCAAGGATAAGTCAGCTAAGTAACAAGCTATGCTAACCAAAGATAAAAACATGGAGCGACGATACACAGTGATGGATTCAGGGTGGTCAATGTTAGTAGCTATGGAAGAATACTCAACCACGGACATCATCTACAACTGAATGAACAATGAATAAAAGCAACCACACATGTAAGTAGTGAGTCACACAAAAACAGCAACTCTGGTCCGCTACCATTAAACAATTGTACCTGAAAGAGAGATCATTTGTGTTCATGCTTTTCTTCAAATTGCATTCCAATCGGTAAAGCTGTTGTGAAGTTAGAGTAAAAATAAATAAAAATTTTTCTGAAATCACATTACAGAGAACGTCTCAAAAAAAATCGTCGTAAATTCCTCAAAATTCAACAGCATTCACGAAGGTAACTGAAATTCTGTTTGCCTAACGATTTGCGTTGCCGCTTCATCATGTTTTCATCTAAATCACACAAATTATTTACCATGTTTTAATCCGCTCTTCCCACATCTGAGGTGTCAACTGATATTGGTCCACTACCCGTCGCGGCAAAAGTTCGATGTCAGCCAACATGCCTTCTTTATACGTCTCATAATCGTATGGCCCATATTGAACGTGGACCGCATAAGAAGCCAACAAAACAGACGCCTCCGGTGGGCAGTAAATATCCATTGACAAAATACTTTGCTTTACTTGTAGAAAGAACAAATGCTGAGTTATTTCCTGCACAAGTTCTTCGCTAACATTTTCAGGAAAGTATTTCGCATAGAAATTGAATACACAATTGCCGCCACTCAAGTTGATCTTCTGATCCTTGACCTTTTTGTCCATTTTAAGCCATGATACCTTCCCCCGCACATCCTCGTACTGTAGGCCAAAGTACCAGCTCTCTCTCAAGCCAATTGTTCGGCAAACCAGATCGAATAAATCCTGCCCGGTCGCCTTATACTGAAATACACAAAATACAGCAATTAACACACAAAGGATTATTACATAAGCACATCTTTTCCTTTTGTTGCATGCTATCTACCTCGAGATTGAACTCTAGCTCCGACTCAAAAGTGATTACTTTGACGGGGAACGATTTGACTTTTTTCGATCGAAACGGACTCATCTGGTTGGTTTTATGTGGATATCTTGACACATATTCTTTGATGCACTCAATTTTTGTAAATTTATGTTGCAAAATTTAGAGAATTCGGCTCAGGCAATGGTTTTAGCGAGATAGTTTTTCGTAAGGATCACTCACTGTATTTGTAAAAATAAACACACTACCTATGGACATATCAATTAAGTGGATTGCTTCATATGCATGTTGCTAGACATTTGACATTGCATACATTGTACTAGATTGTTAAATGTTTTTGTATAAATATGGAAGTGATCTACGAATTGTAGGCATTTACAGTGTGTTACAGAAGTGTGGAAAGTAATGTAAATGCGGGAAAAATTGTTGCACTTTGAAATATTCAGTTTTTCTCATGCATAGGGCATTGATATTAAGTGCTTGAAATTTTTCTTTTTTAAGTCCATAACTATCATTACGTCTGAATCACAATAAGCCCATTGCGGCCGCAGTGATAAGGTGACCTAATCCCACCTCTTACACAATCTACAATCATTACGTCTGCAGAGATAGATCCGATATTTTATCAGTCGCTTACTATTGCCTTACTAGTAATAAAACGGGTCGTATAATTATGAACATTTTGAAATAAATTGTCAATCCATTAGTTAAGCTTCTCTAAATTTCACATGCCCCAGATTAAAATGAAATTAAGAACAAAATCGACTTTATAGCAGCTCAACATGCGATGATAAAAAGCACCAGGTTCGCAAGACTAAGATCCCACACAGCAACCAGGCTGTCTCCAGATGGTCGCCCGGACAACCAAATTAACCATGTGCAAGACTCGCATTAAATATTCTGAATCTGCACACATTTAGAGGTCTACTCTCCCCATTATCACCTAGCAACACTGCGACGTTAAACAAGGGAGGAGAGTAGTAGAGAAGAAAACTTTTTGTAGGAAGAAGAGGGCATACACTGTCTAAAAGCTCAAGGAAATCGAAGAGTTGCGCGACAGGAACAAATATCGACAGTTCAACAGGTAACCATGCGTCTGCAACTAGCCAAAACTTCGAAATAGTGAAGGGAACCGAGTCACCGAAGTACGGAATCGTAGATGTATTTAAGCAGCTATTGAATGTCGAGGGCAAGTAAACCCACATCCTGCCAACGAAGAAGTAAGAGGTTGGCGAAGCAGTTTTTCATAAATTGGTGAATGACAAGGCCTCCGGCTCTGATGGCTCACCAGCGGAGCGATTCTTTTTTGTCGAGTGCATGTTCCAAATCAACAGTGAAGTGTGGGTGGATGAAAGTATGCTTGAAGTCTTAATATCAGCTCCATATTCCCATCTACAAAAAATGCGATCCTATGTCTTACACCAAATATCTTGGCATTTCCCCCTAATGATGCATACAAGTTTCCAATCCAACGTACTATGTGAATGTCTTAAGCATTTCTAAAGCATATTCCGCCGCGACAGACCAAGGATTAGCAAAACTTCACACTAAGGCAAACACGGGAAAGAACAACGAATTTCAAGTCGAGACAGGTCATATTTTCAACAACTTCAAAGCCGCATACGATAGCATTCATCTTCTAGAGTTTCATAGGGCAATTAATCCAGCTCTGTCGAGTAAGGCTGGATGCAATTCGCTGTTAAGAAGCAGATCTGTTGAATTATTTCAAACATGTACCTACTGGATTTCGGCAAGCAGATGCGCAGTCTTATGATTTCTTCAATCTAGTGTAGGTGTAACTACAGAAGAAAATATCTTTAATAAATCCGTCCAGCTGCTGGGATACGCAGACAATATTGGTACCATTGGACACTTCCAGAGTAGAGGCTTTCACGGCATGAGGACGCGAAACAAGTTGGTCGTGAAGAAATCGGGGGCCAAGTAAATGTTATCAATAAGCAAAGTACCATCTGCCCACTGCCAGCCAGGAAGAGAAGATATAACTGCGAACACTACGAGCTGTATTAAGATGTGGATGTAGTCAAAAGGCATATACATTGGGCATTAGAACGGTCACACCGAGCGCATGGACAATAATTCTCTAGCCAAGAGGAGTATCAAATCCCAGCACCTAGGTTCGAGACGATCAGGAAAACCGAATGCCCGTTTTAAAAAAAAGAAGTTTTCGCAAATGCCAGAGCGCTTGGTCTTGACAACTGAAAGCAGAGTACTCGGGATTGACGACGATGGAAAGCTACCCTGTTTTAGGCAGAGAATCTCACACTACTATGAGCACTTGTAGGCAGTCCACGCAGTGATTCATATAGAATTCCCGGTAAATTTATTTTGTAAAATATATTTGATTGGGAATAAAATAAGTTAGCTAAAATTGTCTGCGACTCATAATTCTAGTACAATCTTTTATCTGCCTCTCGAACTGGTCCATTAATAAAGCAGAAAACCCAACGAAATACTTTCGTCAAGCCATATGTCGTAGTTCATTTGCCACAGTCTGTTTTTGATTTTTTTTTTATTGTGTGTTGTCATTTCTTCAATTAAAAAGTGTTTGGTCCATAATTATTCAAAAATATGAGTTTAATATACCTCTCATTAATGTAAATTTTATGTTTTGCGTGCAATTAAATTAGGGACCTTTATGTTAATGCTAAACAGCAAGCATTGTTTTCGAAATAGAAATAATGTCAGCTAATTTGCAAGTGTTGTAAAAAAAAAGTGTTTTTTGTTTGTAATTATTAAGTGTCGCCTCGTAAATGAGTGAATTTTATTACATCTTGCATGCTGGACATATAACTATAGAATTGTTAATTTTTTTTAAATTAATATCCTTTTAAATAAACACAATTTTGAAACCAAAAACAAGTGATGTGAACCCTAGTGAAAAGCTAAAGGAAAAGTCTCCACGAACAAAGTTTCTCTACTTTCACCACTTTCTAAATTGAATCTCTTACGCCTATTCGAACAAACGCACTTGTTTTTCCTCAGCAAACCACGAGCCAGACTTGTTGGATATGTTAGTATTAGATTACATACACAAAAATATAAATATGCTATAAAAAAAATATGTAAAACAATTTTTCATCTCTGTCCGAAGTACATACTTTTTTTTATTGCTTATTTCTGCTGAATAATACTTGATTTTTTGTTTTTTTTTTTTTTATTTTTCTCTTATATTTGATGAAGTTCTTGGGATTGTAAGATGCATTCATGTGCCTTCGCTGCTGCACAGAACTCATAACCGGTTCGTTGCAATACGGTTACAATTTCATGCATTTAACCTACATTTACTTAACCAATTGTTGAACTCTATGTACCCTGTGCGAATATAACGTAAATTTGCGTGTTGGCAATTGCAGAAAAAAGAAAAAAAAAAAAGATATGTGAAAAGTTTTGTACATTTAGGCAACACTGCATGCAGATAGAACATCTTTAATATATGTCTTGGCTGAGGTAGACAATTAAACGGCCGCAATGCATGACATGCTTAATCTTTGCTAATGACGTTCTCTAAACTCGATCCCCTCTCATAGTTTCGTGAGAAAGTGAAATTTACACATTTTCCCGTCATTTACTAACAAAGGATTGAAAAACTGGCATTGGCAGAACATTGGCCAAAAGCAGAGACGGAAGATTGCGTAATTCGAATGCATTGGGGGACATTAAGCGGTAGTTTGAGCCAAGTATAATCTACGTAGACCGGCCATTAAGTTATTTTAAAGAACTGTGAAGCAAATGAGTATTTAATTTGTTCAAAGTTTTATTTCCATATTGTGGATAGACTATGCGTGCATTCTTGGAATACTAGTACGAGTAATTGTCAACGTCTCAAATTGAGAATCTTTTCAAAATGACGTTTATTTATTTTCGAATTAGCGACAAAGTTATTTGGGATTTCGTTTAATTAACTTAATTAAGTTAATTTAAATGGTAAAAGCAAAGTCATGCAATCATGCAAACAGTAAGGCAGAAGCCCGCCTTTTCGTTTCTCTCATACATAAATTTGTAAATTATTTAAATAATATTTTTGAATACCCTATCCCGATAGGGTATGTACAAATTTGAATGCAACATAGAAAATTTATGAATGTAGACCCTTAAGAGAAAATAAGTAAATGATGAACGACTCACAATGATATTGTAAGCTCATTGTCGAGCCACATTAGCTGAATATTTCAACTTGAAATACATTTTAACTTGAAATATAAACGTGGAGAAAAAAGGAATGGAAATGCTCATAACTTATACCAAAAAAGGCTTTTCTTAGAACGTGTTCAATAAAATCATTTTTAGCATTGATAACGGCCTCAATTCGTCCCGGAAAACGTAAACATGCTAACATAGGTGGCGTTACAGTTTGGAGTGAACTTGTGCCAACATGCCTTTCAAATTACTTCTGTCTTAAGCTTACTGCCTCCAGTTGCGCACTCTATTAGGTTGAAATTCCTTTCTACTTGTCCGCGCCACCTTAGGCGAGGCCTTCCTCTACTGAGTTGTTGTTCCAAATTAGATTCGGAGACTGTGCGAGCCAGAGCTTTAGTGTCCATTCGCTCTACATGTTTTAGCCATTTCAAACGTCCAATAAATTATTTTTTTGCCTAGGTCCATGTCGCGGTACAACTCGTATAAATCATGGTTGTGTATCTTCTCCTGCAAAGGCCGTCAACGCAAACGAGACCAAGTATATTATGAAGAATTAATTTATCTATCCTTCGCAACGACCAAGAATATTTTTATCCGTCTTCAATAAAGTCCATGTTCCTTAGATGTTCGGGATAGGACGGTTGTATCCAATTGCCGTCTTAGTTCGAAGAAATAGCGATTGGGAAGTATTTTGCGTTGATATTGTTGTTCGATGTAATAGGGGGTAGTAATAGTAATAAGGTAGGCAAATTCCCTTATTACCTATTTTAGATTCGTAGATGTTGCGTGTCCTTTTTTGTTGACAACATACATACTTTGTTTTACCCTCGTTTACCGTTACACCCATTTCTGGGTATGCAAGTAATTGCACAGACTTTTGGAAAATTGTGCTTCTGGTGTTGGGTTGTAAGTTTCGAACAACCTTTTTGAGGATGATTTTGAAAAATTACATTACTGTGCGTCACCTTGTCTAAATCCTTTTTTTTTAATAGTTCAGCTAGCGTTCTCTAGCGCCATGATGCACTGACAGACGAGTTTGACAGGGATGCTCACCTCTATAAATGCTGTCACAGGTGGCTTTGAAATTTTTTGTGGATCGAGCAAACGGTGCTAAGATTCCATTCCTTAGGCATACATTCATCTACAAATACAAATACATTGCGCCACAGACGTACATATATGGTCCAGGGCCAAGCTTCTCGCCACCATTCGTGTTGTTCGTATATTTTTCACACAAATGGAAGGGACCTACAGCTTAGAGCCATATCCGAAAGGCAAATTGAGAAGCTTGTTCTTGACAGTTACTACTTTCGGACGTTTGTCAGACCTTCGCGAGATGTGGGACTGTGAAAAAACTTTTTGGTGTTTCTGGGATTCGAACGTCGAACCTCCCGCTCAACGATACAACACATTGACCACTTGAGCCACGGTGCCCACACTACACTTATCTGACTACATAAAATCTCTACCAGGTTATTTCCAGTTGTTTAAATAGCTCGGCAGACAGGGCAGCAACCTTGTTAGACTTAAGTTTGGGTATTGCTATATTTTCTTTAGTTTAGCCAGCTGAACCGAAGTTTTGGCTTTCATTTTCTATGTATGTTGTTCATACAGTCTGTAGAGATAGTATTTCCACATTCTCAGCACGACTGTGACTACGAACAGGTTTTCTTTTTCATCTCTACATGTTTCTGTTCGGCCTTTGTTGGCGTGACATGTTCTTTTTGCCTTTTGATAAAACTTCCGAGCATCATTCCTGGAGTAGGAACTCTCTATGTCCCCGACAAGTTCCGGATTTTTTTGCTATCCAAAGCGCGATGCGAGACTACTGAACGAACGATTGCGAGATAGATATTTTGAGATCACTGTGATCTGGTCAACACAATCACGGTGCGTCTTTCCATTTCTGACATTGTACCCGGGAAAAACTCCAACGTCTGATATCAACCCGATCAACGTTACGAATGAACAGAGCCATATCGTCAAATAGCCTCCGCACCCTGCACTTACTGGGTTACATCTTTGTAAGTACCGTCGAACACATTGCTCTCCATTGGAAAAAAAACAGATTGATTAATTTGCAAAGATTCATATAAAAGAATCATCTTTCATTTTTTTTTAAACATACAAGATGGTTTTTCTTAGGCTGTTGAATTGTGGTTCACCACAATTCCGAAGAAAATTGCACTCAGGCACGGTGTTCGTAAAGTGCATCAAATTTCAAAATTCATTCAATATTCATTTTACTATGAAATCGTTTACCGCAAAAGCGAAAGTAAATAGAAACTAAGATTTTTATTTGTGTTTGGTGAAAATCGCATATGTAGCACTTAATTTTAATTTACCTTCAGCCATTTAAGCCACGTAAAGTTATGAGTGTTTTAATAACAATTCTCTTTTAATTTCTTTTAGATATAAACCATGAGTTTTTCTCCCTTTCCGACACATTATGCAGCAAATATATCTACAAATCCCGTCGGTCAGTTTGCAGCTTCCAAGTTCGCACAAAACATATCTACTGGTACAGGACAGGTGAGTTAACAATTATTTTTGTGATATGTTTCTTTAGAAAGTTGGCAGTTTATTTTTTTTTTTTTTTGTTTTTGGGTTTTGTTTTCGGGACCTGATTATTAGTTTTAGTAAAAAAAAATGTTATTATGGATACCTTGGTTGGTTCCTTGGCCTTGAATGCTGTGAACTTCTTCCAGTAAAGTGATAGATGTATTCCCGCGCCAAAATGTGCGCAAATTACACCTCAGTGGTAGATCTTCCCTGTGTGGTATTTAATTTAAATTAAGTACTTTTTCTTTAAATTCATCATTGAAAACTTCTGAACAGTGTTGCGTCTCGAAAATAGTTTGTTTCCTGAAGCTCGTAATTAAGGCGGCTGTAAATGGACCTATGCAGTTAATCCGATGCCTCTTCCACAAATCTGGCTCTGTAAGGCTTATCCAGACTTGTTAAAGCTTGATTTTCCAATTGGATGAAACTTACCAATCCATTCTGCAACCATACGCCAACTCTAACAATTCTCGGAGCCAGATAGTTCTTCTGCATTTTGTTTTTTTTTGCCAGTCTGCCATTAGGAAAGTTAACACTTTCAGAATAGTCGATTTGTGGCTTTAATGTTTTGAATAAAAGCAAGGCAAACCAGTTTTCACCATTATGTACGAAAGCTTAGTGAAGAGTTCTCGGAGTGGCAGTAAACGACTGCGTTTTAGTTCAATGCACTTTGTCCAACGTTTCTCCAATGAATGGATTCCATTTGTTCAGATGTTAAGTGCATGTTGCTGATTTACGTCCCAAGCGTAACCATTAATTAATTTCTAGTTACGATCGCAATCAATGCAATAACTTGCGCAAATCTCTTCGTATAGCTAGTATTTTGTATGCTTGTGACTTGATCGGTGCAGGTTTGAGCTTTGCTGGAGCCCACAAACGAATAGCCCCCCCAAAACTTAAGAGAATAGCGAGTGAAATTTAAGTTCCTCAAATCACCACAGCAGGGGAGGTTTCGGTATGGTAACACAATGGACCGATAGCGAGTCGGAGAGTCACAGATTGTAGTTTCAAAATGAATTTTCTTCAGTGATCAGAAACTTATGAAGGATATTCAACCTATGTTCAACGCCTAAGGAATTCACCAGTGATTAATTCGATTATATCATGGCGCCCACGACTCAGTGAGTTCAATTTTGCGGTTAAATGTTGGGAGCCAACTTTTGCTTGATAAGCTGTTAGTGTATTTCGACCTTCGGCAACTTTTCTCTATTATTTCGTAGTGCGCACTTCCTTTACGATGTTCTTTAAGTTTTTAAACGCGAAATTAAACCTTGATTTGTACAAATTTAAAAGGGGCACTGTATTAAGTTTTATATAGGTTACGGTAAAGTAATTTTTAATTATCGTTTTTATTTTTTAGATTATCTCAGCGCCTGACGGAAGCCTACATTATGTTCGAAACGAGGGAAATACGTTCGCTGCCCCCGCTGTTCCTCAACAAGGAACAGGAAATGAACAACATCAAACACTGCTTACAATTCCTATAACAGTACCTGGAGCCAAACCTGGTGATGCTCAACAAACAGTGCATATTCAAGTCCTCAATCCAAATCCTGTTCAGCAGGCGCCATCAAAATTTCAAATGGGACAAATGCAATTACCAGTACAAAATCAACAGCCCGGTGGAACGACAGTTCTCACAGTGGCCTATAGCCCTCAAGACAATAAATTTGTAACAAACCATGCATTTCCTGATAGCATGACAGTGGTAGCAGCTTTACAACCTCAAGATTTACAGCTTTTGGCTCAAGCACAGCTAGCTCAAATATCTGCCAACAAGCAGATGCCTTTAGAACAACCTGCCCCCCATTTGAATGAACAATACAACAATAGGTAAAGCTTTAAAATTGAATGCTGAATTTGTAAAGCCTTAAATAAGTTACATGAACTTTCAGCGATGGAGTCGCTATTAAACAAGAACCAGCAACCGATTGGGATAATGTAACAGCTGCAGCTAGCCAAGGCAATGGAAGTTTTCAGCAAAATTGTGCTGCACAAACCTCAGTACCATTGAATTTGCAACCATATTTAAAATTTAACTCAGTTCCAGTAAAGGTATATAATTCCCAAGAAACATTAGCTCCATATATTCAATTACTTTTTTCAGTATGATTCTGAAACTACACCGAAAGTTGAAGTAAAGCAAGATGAAGCTGTTAAAGCCAAACGAAAAAGAAAAGTTAAAAAGAAAACGCCTAAGGAAAAGACACCAAAGCCGGGACAGGTCCTAATTGCGACAGCGGCCGATGGAACTACGTTATTTTGCTGTCCCGAATGTCAAATGGCATACCCAGAGAAGGAAAATCTCGAACAACACTTGACTGTTCATAAAATTGAGAGGAGGTAATTTAAATATTTGTTTTAATTGTGATTTCTCAATAAGTTGCAAAGGCAGATTTTGTAACTGATAACGTTGAGTGTGATTTATAACTAAGGAATCTCATAATCATAATCGTTAAAAAAAATATGAGCAATGTAGTTTTTATACGCGGCCGTTCGCTAAGCATTGTGGTAAATCCGCGATAGAGTGTCCTTCTTGCTGAAGAACGTTGGGTTATGTTTGGTAGATTAGTTTGGCGATGGGAAGTTGTACGTCACACTTAGGTTGATTTAGATCCCATATGATGCAAATTGTAGAAAAATACATCCCTTCCTTGTGGAGCATTCCCTGGCCAAGAAATATGTCAACCCGTTATTACGCAAAAATGAGTTTCAAATCATCCTGAAGCGTGCTGATGCCATTGAAAGGATTGTTTTCAAAAGAATTCGATTCTTAAGGGGCAGGAGCAGTGGCAAAGAAAACGATCTACATATGTCTACATGGATTTCCTCAGCATGACTGCGGTCAGTCAAAGTTTTTCAAGCGGCACCGCAAAGTATTTTGCTCTATTTTGAGTGTGTGGTGGTTCATTATCGGGATGGAGAATAATTTACATTTTTCGTCGTTTCTCATGCATTTAAAAAAAAATGGCAAATAAATTGTGGTGTGGAACAGTGGCAACATCACCTGTATGTCTGAAGAATATGACAACTATTTTCTTGCCAAAGCTCTGTTCACGCTGCACTTTTGTTGGCATATTGTCGTCTGGTAAGATGAACATACAAGTTTCACCATCGGTAACAATGTTGAATGGCCACTTGTTTTGACCGGCATTGATTAAATTTTTTGAGTATTTTTCGCTCTAGCCATAACGTTGAAACTTATTGGACCACTATTCTACACTGGCTAAGAATAGTTTATCGCCAATTTTCTTACTTTATCCAAACACTGTTGCTAAAACTGGGCCGAAAACCTTCACAAATTAAATCCATTTTTTCACGAACTCACTTTATATGATTGCGTGAATATTAACAAAGAAGAATTCTCTTTTTGATCTGTTAATGCTGTTACAACATTAAGAATGTCAAAGAATCAGAAGATGCAAATTACAAAAGCGACACCTAGCAGAAAATATTCTTACCGCAAAAGTTAAGTAGCAACCTACTTAATGTTTTTCTTGTCCTGCCTTAAAGATGCATTCCCCGATCCGACAACCTCTTAAACCGATACCCTGTACTGCTAGATCAATACCAGATCAGTTAATCAATGGTGGAATACCGCATTCTAAAACCTACTTGAAAATCACGTATCAATTTTTTTGCTGCAACACATGTGTCTAGAACAGAAAACCTCAGCGTAGCGGAAAAAACCCATCACACCATATATAATCAACAAAACCACTTTCAGCACTTTAATTCGTAAATGTACACGTGATTCAATGGTCCTTCTTGATGTTGCTTTCCACTTGTACAATGGCATCCTTTAGAGTTGGGAGTTATTGTGTAGAATAAAATGAAGATTGCTGAGTTAGGTAGCCATTAATTTTGAATTTCGGCAGCATTCACTCGAAGAACTTGTTGGAAAAAATAGAGAGCTATAACATGACTTTTACTGCTCACTAGTCGAAGGACTACACCCTGACAGGAAACTTGGGGTGCATCACACGGGGGACATCTGAAGACTGCACACAGTCATCTGTCGTTCCTTCTATTGACCTTCTTGTCCTGATCAACATTTTATTTAATCTAGAAAAAAAAGAACCCGGATCTTCCTCATGTTTCAACTTGTTTAGAAACCGCCTTCCTCGGGGCATACGGTGCTTTTTCGTTTCCTTTGACATATGTAGGTATATATGAGGTTTTCATGAACCACACGGCGATTACTCGGCCAGACTTTCAAAAAACTCAATATTTCGAGATCATTGCATCTAGTCTACACATGTGGCAATAACTAATCCGTGTGTTTTAATTTCTTGTATTAGGTGTTCTTCTGAAATTATACGCAGGAAAAACTTGAACATCTGGTATCAACTCGATGGGCACTACGACAACAAAATTATGTCCTCAAAGAGTGTTCGCATTCTGTATTTCGCATCTTTTTCCGTCATACTTTAGGAATATGGAATGATTTACCTCATTTTTTTTTTTTTTTTTTTCAATCTTCAAACATTTAAGATCAATGTGTATCGGAATCTCTCTTTCCATCTTCCCTAAATCTCAGGGCGTATTTGCATTAAGGGTTTTTCAAACCATTATGCACATGCAAATTGTATAAAAAATGTACATGCTTGGATGAAAATATGTAAACTAGCGTATATAGGCATCTGCCTAATGCTCTTGGCAACATCTTAAATAAAAGAGTAAAAACCGCGTTTCGCCCTGTTGTTGTAAAAGCATCACCGTAGAAGGTTTGTTTGATAAACCTTTGTTTTTTCAGATATATTTGTGACATTTGTGGCGCTGGATTGAAACGAAAGGAACACTTGGAAAGGCATAAATCAGGGCATAATCCCGACCGGCCTTATATATGCAGTGTTTGCCTAAAGGGTTTCAAACG
This sequence comes from Blera fallax, assembly GCA_946965025.1. Classification (NCBI taxonomy): domain Eukaryota; kingdom Metazoa; phylum Arthropoda; class Insecta; order Diptera; family Syrphidae; genus Blera; species Blera fallax. Next base: position 20,394,264 of record OX337248.1, on the reverse strand, counting down.
AAAGGAACATTTAAATTTGCATTTCGTAATACACAGTGGTGAAAAAAATGAGGTATGCGCACATTTTTTTTTGTTTTTTTAACATCTAGTTGTGAGAATGACTTCACTTTCACTTATTCTTAACAGATTTGTGGTGAATGCGGAAAAGGCTTCTACCGAAAGGACCATTTAAGAAAGCATGCCAATTCGCATGCAGCAAAGAGACTAAAAGAGGAGCTTAGTGCAAAGTCGATAACTAGTGGTGGAGCAATTAATCAAAGTAAATCAACGTCTGAAATAATTAGTGACAATTGTTCAATCTCAATATCGTTGGATGTGAATATGTCTAACAAACAATCGGAAAACAATTCAATATCTTAATCGCATTAGTTTACAAAAAATGATTTTCTTCTTGTTTTATATGTAATAAAAAATTGGGTTGGGATCATTAATTGTAATTTAAGTTTGAAGAATAATATATTTATTGTTTTTTTTTTTTTTTTTTATTAGAAAGAATTTATACAGTTAAATGGAAATTCAACAACAAAAATCATTTCAATACAGCGATCGTTAAGTGTTGTTTTTGTTGTAACAAATCGATTAAAGAACTCAACCAGTGTGAGTGAAAGGATACAGAGGAGCAATATCTTGATTCTTGTAATTATGAAATGATTTGGGGTAATGTAAATCTTTCGTAGTGCTTCCATGTTAAAGATTTTCTTTTCTTTGTTAACATTTAAATTTTACAATGCTTAATAGTATCTCTCAACTGGTATCTTCTAATCGAGGAGAAAATGCATTCCAAAAAGACTTGTTTATTATTTTCCATAGACTTCGCAGACCCATTACAAGGGAACAACAAAAAGGAATGCGTCCATGTTTTATTTAAATGTTTATGCTCTGGTATACGAAAAGGTTGTATTTCAGCTTAAAATTCTGTAAAAAAAATTTAATTAAATTAGATTTATATTTTTTTTGGAAATATTACACATTCCTATTGTCATTTGATAATCTCAAAACAGAAGGCAGAAAGAAGAAGAAAAGAAAAAAAAGTGTAAGAAAGAAATTAGATAGAAACATATCTCATTGAAAATGAATAAAATAAAGAAATGTATGTTAAGTGTGCCTAAGAATGTTCGGAAAAGTATGTTGATTAAATAAACATAACTATGTATACACTATGGAAACAGATTTTTACATCATGAAAGAGTAAAACAATATATTTTTGTACTAAAATAATTGCTGTATAAACCAATAATATATGAAGAATAAAATCGGAAGACGCAAAATACGATAAGATTACAAAGCAATCTAATTTTCTAATTTTAGTGGTTAAACTACATATATACATATACATATATAATATAACATGACAAATCGTTTTTATGTTTGCTCTTTTTTTAATTTATACTGTTACTATAATAAAACAAGTTAAGTATTATTTTATTTATAGTTGTTTTAATAATAAAAGCAATTTAAAGCATTGATTTCTTATTGTTATTATGAGTTCCTCTTATTAATTCAGTTTTATTGTTTTTGTCTGTGGCCATGCGCAAGCGCGCGTATGAATGTGCAACAGAAAAAGAGAATTTTTGCGTGTTTTTTTTTTTTTTAAATTTTGGAGCCTTTTATAAACCGAAACTGCTTGTTTAAATATTTATATAACAACAAATGGGAAATAGGTGTAAAACAAGGATGTCTTCTTAGCCCACTTTTATTTTGCAACTTTTTGGATAATATAGTGGATAGCTTATAGTCGGGGATCTATAATGAAGGGTTGAGATCAAGAGCGCTGATATATTCAGAAGATATTGTCATCTTGGCATAGACATCATGTTCATTGCAACTTATGATCTAGAAAAATACTGAACAGCATATTTTCTACAAATAAAATTTTGTAAGGGCACTGGAAGGCTGGTGAAAAGTGAAAATACACAGAAAAGAATCGATCTGGAATATCTTTTAATATCTTTAACTATAAATCAAAACTTATAGGTAAATAAACATGTTGAGCTCGAATTTTCAGAAGCGAAAAAGACCATAAATTATAGGTGAAGAATCCTCTTGGCTAACAATAAAATCTCAACGTCAGCGAAGGTTTTCGAAGCTGTTACGATGTTAGTTAAGTGCTATGGGGGGCACAAGTATGGGAAGTCAGTTAAAAACTGAAAAAATGCTCCGACTGGCGACTACCACCCATAATTATATAAACAGTACCGAAAGCGAAATCTTCCCACTTTTTGCGTATACGCTGAAACTGAACATAAAGGACGAACAAGATACGCAACTTACAGAGTTTTGCCATCGAAAAATTAAATCTTTTAGAGAATAATATGCAAATTTGTTTATAATGTCTGCAGTTTACGATGACTGGATGCTGTGGGAATAGGGTAGGCACTGATTGGCTTTAACTTGGCAAAGCCCAGTGTTGTAACTGTTACCACACATCAATCGTGCTTATTTTACCTCCAAGTGGTAGCCATCGAGTACTGGCTGTTGTTCACCCGGACGCGGCTTGCTAAACTTATAAGCGCGAGTGCTGACCAGAAGACAAAAATAGCAGCACTATAAACACGACAGCGGACGAGTTCTCCAGATGGAACCAACGGTGTCGTGATAAACCTCCGGAGCGGAGATAGTACCTTATTCGGGCTTCTTCAACATATTTGAAGCTGAGGCCGATAAGGATTTCCAAGAATTAGTTGGGGTCTTGGAAAAGAGATGGTGGCGGAGGAGCCCTAAAGGGCCAACGGCAGCACTCACGCCCCCGAAGTGGGTCACCGACATCGGTATAACCGACCCCTCATCATAGGGGTTTCTAGAAAGAAATTTTGTAGAATGGAACTGGTCCTCCAGGTTGGGGGTTGTGCCGTCGGGGTAACTGCCCGATCACGAAAAAAAAATACATGTTTTGAAGCTCCAACAAGCCTCGGAAACGGAAGGATTTACTGTTGACGAACCATGCAAACGTGCAGCCGAACAATTAGTGGAGGCCCTAGACTGCTGCAAAGCAGATATCACCGCCATCCAAGAAGTACGATGGGATGGGCCGGGCAAAAAGAGGATGAAAAACTGGGATGTATACTACGGCGATTGTTACCGACAACAAAAGCAGCGCCTATTTGGATGTGGATTTGTCGTTGGAGGCAGACTTAGGCAAGAAGTCTTAAGTTTCAAATGCGTAGATGAACGCCTCACGACAATCCGCATCAATGCAAAATTCGCTAACATAAGCCTAATTTGCCCCCACAGAGGAGAAGGACGACGACACCAAAGATAGGTTCTACGAGCTCTTGGACAAAACGTACGAGCAATGCCCTAGCTATGACATTAAAATTGTCCTAGGCGATTTTAACGCAAAGCTAGGAAGAGAGGGCATCTTTGGTAGCACTGTCGGAAAGTACAGCCTACACGACAGCACCTTCGATAACGGATTCAGGCTGATCGACTTTGCTGCGGGGCGAAATGTTGTCGTAGCTAGTACGCGATTCTCGCATCTCGATATTCACAAGGGAACTTGGAAATCTCCTGAACAATCTACCGTCAACCAGATTGACCACATTGCGATCGACGCAAGACCCTCCTCCAGTATTATGGATGTCCGAACTTTCCGAGGGGCAAACATTGACTCGGACCACTACCTTGTTGTAGCCAAGGTACGGTTGCGGATATCCAGAACACCGCCACGACAAGGAAAAACTGCGAGGAAGCTTAACGTCGAACTGCTACAATCGCAAGAGATCGCCAAATCCTTTTCCGATCGAGTCTCTCTCAATCTCTCAAGAGATCCTATGCCGCCAGCATCAAGTATTGAGGACCAGTGGCAACATTGCCAAAAAGCCATCAGAGATACCGCCTCTGGTGTACTGGGTTTCATTCTATATTTTGCACCAACTATCTAGGGATACTTAATACCTACTTAATGTCCCGATCCAACGTTTAAAGCCTTTCTGTTACATATTTATTGAGAAATATCAAGAACACCATCTTTTTATCGAAGCCGCATATAAAAGCATTCATCACCAGGAGCTCTACAGGGCGGATGACTCAATTCGGGGTCGCGGTAGAATCAATCCAGCTGTGACGGGTAACGCTGAGTATAATGTGTACCGGATTTGGGCAAAAAGTTGCACTATTAAACACTATCTTCAACACATCCGTACTGCTACGGATGGAGTCCGAAAGGCAAGAACAAAGCTCCAGTCGACGTGAACTTTGAAACTCAGCAACCGTTCAAGACGATCAGAAAAACTAAACCAATTACCAAATTCTCTTGGCTAAAAATGGTCTTTTTGGGTTTTTTGGATCCTTAACGCATCAAAAAAAAGATACAGAAAGAATTCGCTATAATGTGGTTTTTGAAACGTCTGACGATGATGAACTGATGGGTTTCAGTAACACTTTCTCTCACTGCGATTATGTTCTCAACTGAACATCGCCTATAAGGTTGCTGGTTGATTTATTGTTCACAATCCAACCAATTTTTAAGAGAAGTTTTCTCTCGAAAGAGAGGGCTGAAGATATGAGCAGCCTCCTCCTCGTCTCTACAGCTCTTTGATAGGCGGTTAAGCGTAGTTATGTGCTAACATATGAGGTAGTTCCACGTACATAATGACTTTTATCACTGTGCTGAGCTGATGTTCAATCCATTAAGCGTAAGTAGACTCTAATATCACTTCAGATTTAGATTATGCCAAATGTGCCTAGCGTAGTTAGATCTGCTGATTGCATCGATTTGAAGAAGTAGCTTACAAGAAGTGAGGTGTATACCTAAATTCCACATATTGGTTTTTGTGGGTATTGTAGTATTGTCTTTTTGTGAGCTCGACAGATGATTCCATTTGGTTTCTGAAAAAGGAAAATTTTGCTGAAGCAATTGGCGAACTTGTGGAATTTTCAATCGAAGGCAAAAAATCTTGTTCTAGCAAAAGGTCAAAACTGGAGGTGTTCGGTCGTATCTTCGCTGTCAAGGGAAGACTTACACGGAGGGTCGGTATGGATTTCCATGTTAGTGATATGATAACGGCATGTATTGTTTCTAACAATTAGATGGAGCAGGAATTTTGCAGTGCCTTTAAAAAAGCATTTTGCAAAAGTTTCGCTGGAACACTTCTCATTAGGTTTAGAGACCAAAGAATCGATCCAGTATAGGGCTTTTGCTATTTTAAAAACAAGTATCGGCTCCAGACTTATGGTGTTGTCCCTGGTCCCTACTTTCTATTTCTTGCAATTCCAATAATATGTACCTTATTCCGGCACGTGGTCAATTTGGTTGGCTGCTCGACTATCTATCTGCCAGGTTGCTGCGTGGATTCTTAAATTTGTAAGCCTTGTATTAGATTTCACATCGCCAGTTACAGAAAAAAAAACGGTGGAACGAGAGGCCGGGTTAAATCGATGTCAGTAACCCACTTCGGTGCAGTTTGCACATAAAGTGTTCACTCGTTACTATCTCTCTTTCACGGTCCAGTCCAGACTCAGCCATTGAAATTCTTAATGACCTGAAGTCCGAACATGTCAGAGTATCTCATGCAATTGCTAGTCGGACTGTAAATGCCACCTTTGATCCTGTCGAGAAAATTCTCCCATTGCACGTCTACCTACTCAGCGTATATCTAGTGTTTGGCTACACGTCTTCAGTAATTACGACCGGCGGGGAGCCCCTGTGAAGCCCAACTATGAAAGTGACGAAAAGTCAAATTGATTAAACATTTTCTAATTTTAATTTCATCCAGTGAGTCAAAGAAATAAAAAAATTAAATATCTGCTGAATGTAAAGATGGTAATTCCGCATTCAACAAACCTATAAAAAATTATTTTAATTAAAGAAACAACCAACAATAAACGAATGGATGCAGATAGTGTGAGTCACAGAAACAAAATATTTAGTTTTCCCGCTAACGCTAGCGTTAATTTCTCTGCAATCTAAGAGAAGTGTGATGAGAGTTACGAGTATCTCAGGTATTTGATGGGAAGTCATACCGATATTCACATGAGTAAGCAGCCTAGATATTCATTTGGGAAAGTCAGCCAACATGAAATTAGCAAAAAAAAAGACTCAGCTTGTATTACCACAGACCATGAAAAAGATGAATTAATAAACCACCACGCTCTCGTTTTTTTTTTTTTTGGTTTCTTCTTCGTCTTCTCCTATTAATTAACTTATCTTGGAATATAAAATATATCATAAAAAAAAACTCCGACTAGATCATGGTGCACACGATGGATGTACTCTTATAGTCTTACTTTTGACTAGGAATAGATTGTGGCATTGAGGGCTTTGACTCTTCTCATGCACTTCAAGTTCTCTACGTCAAAAGAAATTGAAGATACAAAGTCCGTTTTAAGTATGCATAAAGCCCAGCAAACTAATCCGTTTAATGAAGTACGCATATCCGCTCAAAAACCTCTTCAAATTTAAAGTAGGTTGGTTTAAATCTGAATCCAAAATGGTTAACAAAACTCGACGACGAGAGAGATAGACGGAAAGAAAAAAAAAAACCTAAAACGCTTTGCTTTTTTTTTTCTTTTTTCATTGATCGTGTTGCACTCCATATTATTTATAACGCGATTCACACTACACGAGTATGCATTTTGAGAAAATGCTTCATTTCACCATTTCTCCACTCTGTGAGGAGAACACGGGTACTAGGTACTCATTACTGCGGTTGTAATTTAAATAAAATAAAATTGTTGTAAAAAAAAACTTACAAGAGAAACTATCATTTTGCGTAGCGTAGGGTTGCATGCTCTACCCTATCTTGTTTTGAAAGCTGAGAGAAGTATTTAAATTTTGAACAGTTGTGGAGGTTGGCGACTGAAGTCGGGGTTTCTAATGGGGCTTCCTAGTATAAAACACAGCACCCTTCCATACATTTCGGTCCTGAGCACATTGCTTCCAGTCTTTTGGACCATGCTGCCTGATCCGTAAAACAGAAGTCCCTTCCACAAAACACCCTTTCCTACACTTTTGTCTCAAGCGCATAGCTAGAGTTTTTTAGATCAAACTGTTTGATACAAATATGTAAGTAAGTCGCTTGAACCTCACATACAAAATTTTATCTCATGTAATGCATACGTCGACAAACTGGTTGGGAATTGAAAAATCGACAATCAACCAAATTTTCACTTTACCTCAAATCCTGGAGTAGACCCAAGAATTCCAGATCGATACACACCATCTTTGCATCGATTTCAAGGCCGCATATGATAGTATGAATAGAGAGAAGCTGTTTTGAACCATGGCAATGGGCCATTGCAATTGGTCCATTGTGAATCCCTACAGGTTGTGCCTGTAATTTGGTTGCACTTTGGTTGATCTTAAATCAAACCGACCTGTACTCTTGACGAAACATATCATGTTCCAGAGTGGACAGATCCTCCAGTTCTTCAATAGCCATGTTTCCCATTTAGTTGAAGCAACGAATTTGAAGACAATCACACAGGAAGTGTTTGACAGATTTTTTGACAGCTCTTGCAGTAATCATGTGAGTTGATGACTAGTCTGGCAGTCATTTACACCTATAGGACAATGCTCCGTTAGAGCACGGACAATGCTTCGTTGTGACCTTAGACGGGTATTCATAGTCTATGCTGCTCTTTCAGTGGTGAAGACTTCAGCTTGGAAAGTACTACAGTCACTCGGGAGTTTGTATGAATCGTTTACGTAGAGATTCATATAAGACTCCAGCGCCGGTTCTTGTGTCCATTTTTGACTCGTCAGTGTAGAGTTGAAAGTTCTGTGCACTGGTTAATGCGTTGGATTCTCATTCCTGTGTTACTGTTTACTATCGAGATCAATTCCTCTATATCTTTTGAATATAGATCCGTGTTCGAGAACAACGCTTTTGGCAGCCGTGCATCGTTCATATTTGCATATTCATGCAAAACCCATTTGCTTATATGTACATAGATAACCTTCCCTGTTTTTCACAGACTATATAACTACTTGTATAAGTATGTATGTTAAACTATTTGATTACGCACACGACATTGACATCAGCAGACAAACAAAGTGAGCAGCCACTGGCTACTTCGATAAAATCGAATCACAGGCTGCTAAAATGGGTTTGGTTTTAAACGAGAATTAAATGAAATATGAATACCGAGACCTAATACCGACGTCCCGGCCAGAACGAGACAACGATGGACAACTATAACTTCGAGGTAGTGAATGAATTCGCCTACTTAGGCTCTGCCGACGACATCTGGGCAGAAATCTTATGTAGAAAAACACTATTGAATCGGTTCTATTATGTCCTACTGTCTTGGTCAAGAAGGACCAAGAAGACATAATACAAGATCCTAATTATCCCCGTTCTGCTGTATGGTGCAGAAGCATTGACTCTGTTTAAGTTGGATGGAAGCGCTTCGATTTACGACTCCACCTGCGTTGACGCCCATAAACTGAGCTTTACCGACCTGGTCAAAAGATACATGTACAATGATTGTTAGGACATGTGGAGCGGATAACACAAATGCTCCAGTCCGAAGAATCTTTGATTTCACCCCTGACATAGTAGGCAGAAGAGGACGATATCATCTTCGATGGCGAGTGCAAGTGGAGGATGACATCAATCAACTCGCCGTTCGCAACTAGAGAGTTGACTAAGTTGACTTGAAAAGCTTGTCGGTTCAGGCTCAAGTTCATCCCTCTAGCGTCATCATAAGTATCGCATGATCCCGTCTATTTGTCGAGTCTGGAGGTTAGTATTCGCAGATCTTCTTGACTTGACTGTTGTTGTCAGCAGGCAGTCAGTCTATCTGAGCAGTGGATGTTTTGGATCCGTTCGTGTACTACTTTATGGTATTTTGCTTGAGTTGGTACATCCCGACTTTACAGCTCAATTCTCTTTTGCTGCTCAGCTTCTACCATGTACCTGTTGGGTCTCTTCTAGATTGATCTCACTTTAAATGTGAACATTTTGCTTCTAAGCCCCGAATGAGCCTCATTGCTGAACACAATTTTGCTAAAGCCAGAATCTTTCAGCAACCTAATATCTTGGTGAATGTATGGCCCGAAATTAGAGAATAGAAAGACGGAAGCCACGACTGCCCACAACTGTACGCCTAACGACGACATCATGATAGTGATGGAGGACACCAACCACAAGGTGAGTACACGGCACTTAAAAATGTGATGTCATTTTCCGACCTCGGAGATTGTAATCATAACGGAGTACGCTTTACGCTACGTCTAGTCACTAGATTAGTTGGACCTTGTCTGTAAGGCTGCGAACTTTCACCCGGTCGACCATGTTACGATAAGACAAGGCCTCAGAAATTACATCCTTGATATCCGAAGCAAACGTGGAATGGAGGGCGGCATGCGTGGAATTTTAATTCTGTTGACGACTGCGTCCTGCATTCGTTAACAGGAACCACTTCAATGTGCAGAATCAGCAGACAGATTATCGATGGGCTACGGGATCCCCTAATGGGCCAATAATTCATGGACCACCTTGCCATAAGAGCAGAAATAATTAGCAACTCATTGAAGGAGAACTTAAAAGATCATTTAAACTTTTGCAGTGAGGGGAATACGCTTTTGCTGGTGAAAGCAGAGAAGTCTCAATCATTACCTATGTATATAACGGAGCAAAGGAGGATCAATTAACGTAGTGAACTTGAGGCTCGTATTGTAGCGGCTTCAACAGTAGAGAGTGCCCAGTCTAAAGCTAAGTATTGCGCGAAGGAAATTAAAATACAGTGTAGCGTCAGGCGTAGCAAACATACCCCCCACATCAATGCTGAAGCCTGGAGCACTGAATATGAAGTAAGAAGGTATGACAGCAAAATCTTCTGCAGCATTACATAGAACCGATTAACTGGCTCCCGAATTATCTGTAGAGGAAGTTTGTCATCCACTAGGATTCGTAAAAAACTCTCCGTGCACTCTACCTCAAACGCCGAGTCTTGCAGGACAAATTTGACGAATTGCACCAATTTCAGAAAGATTTGGTCTGCATATAACAAATCCAGAACACAGGACCTCATATAAAGAACATGTACAGACGTCACTAGACTAGTGGCTATAAGTACGAGTTATTGGCCAATAGGCTTTTTTTCGACAAAAGGGCAACCATATCCGAGAAGCATTCGGGCTCTACACGGTCCATTATACTACCAGGCAGCAACGTTTATTTTAGTGTAGTAGTTGGAAAAACTCAGATTTTATTCGATTCTCTGCTGTGTTCCCCTAGCGGAGTTTGAACTTACAACGGTCAGGTCACAAGCAAACACACCTTTGGCCAATAGACACGCACGCAGCCCAACACGGCATTTCACATAATACCCACGCAAATGAAAAGAAACTTTGGCTTAAGCTTCGACCAAAGCTAGAAATCGACTAGGTCCAAATACAAATAAAAAGACAAATTCTTGGCGCAATAGACCGTATGTGGTCCAGTGCCTAGCTTCTCGCGACCATTCGTGTTGTGCGTGTTATATGGAAGGGACCTACAGTTTAGAGTCATATCCAAAAGGCAAATTGAGAAGCTTTCTCTTGACAGTTATTACTCTCGGACGTTTGTCAGACATTCGCGAGAGGTGGGACCGTGAAAAACTTTTTGGTGTTCTCTGGGATTCGAACCTCGAACCTCACGCTCAGCAATCCAACGCACTAACCACTTGAGCCACGGCGCCCACTAAAGTCGACTAGGTATCTGTCGGATATCTCAGACATGAAATTCAATGACATCATCTCCACAGGCTGGTTTTGAGCTTTCCTTCCACTTTTTTTTTATAGGCTACGTGAGTAGTGGTAGCGGCAATCAAACGCTAATTGCGTGTTCTCTTGGTAGGAAGTCAGGAAACTAGCCACTTTACCTAATCCTAGCATGCTGTCAACTAGAAAAGGTACTAACACTGGACTTCTCGCTACGATTGTGGATTGATTTTAGGGGTGTAAGCGCATTGTGAGCTTGTAAATCTATTGTGTCCACCCGGCTCGGAGCCCGAGTCGATGAAAAACTCGACTTAGAGCAATCCAATTATCTCGAGTGTAGATTTTCTTCTGATACTTGATAAGCATCCAGGTGTTTTCTTCTTTTGTGAATTAGTGCTCCATATTTCTTAGGTGCTCCATATTCCTGAGGTTTCATTGTTTGGCACAGAAGCATGAAGTATCAAAAATGGAAAAATTTCTTCAAGTGATCTTTGGTTCCATTTTCATAGATGATGTGAAGATTTAATGATAAACTGTATTGGCTGTACAGCGGCGTCGCGACATGGCCATAATATTTCAAATACAACGACTGAGATATGTAGAGCAGACGGACATCAACTAATAAAATTGTATCCAAATGGCAAAAAATTATTTAATCCAATTGAACGAAGACTTACGGTATCTTTATTGCCTTCCGATAAAAATCGCTTGATATAGCATTGTCGTGTGGCTTTAATGTCTTCTCTTCTCCTATTAAATTGCTTACGTTTGAGGTGTGCTTAGCATTATAATCGAAATTAAAACTAAGTCCAGCAAAAAAAGAATTTAATCCAAAGGCGCATTTGGGTGTCAGTTCTACTGTAAAGGCATTCAACAATGAAGATGACTACGTTCAGTTGCAAAGGTTGAAGAATGCGCTCATCTAAGTGCTGGATGGCATTCATGCAAGGGTCGAATATTAAGTCATAAGAAGGGACAAGAACTAAAACATTCGAGCAACATTCCTGCATAACGTCTCTCTATCTTCCCGACCGAGAGCTTCCTATGCTTTTTTTCGTTCTTTTTAGAAGCTGACTTCCATTTATTCTCCTCTGTTCATAGAGCTTGTAAGTAGCTGCAGTCCTTTTTTGCAGCACCGTTTTGTATACCTATAACAAATCGTGGAAAAAATCTACAAATTTCAAGTCGAGACACATCATCTTTTCAACGACTGTAAAGCCACATGAGAGCTTTCATTGAGGATTTACTGGGCGATGGCTGAATTCGAGATCCTGCAAAAATTAGTCCAGCTTTTCTAAATTATTCCAAACGTGTACCAAATATTGACAAGGAGATGCACTGTCATATGATTTTGTCAGCTGGAGTAGATAGTGATAGAAGGCACCATCTCATCTTCAACAAATTCGTTCAGCTGCTGGGATGCGCCGATATCGACATTAATGATCGCTCCTAGCATGCTGTAGTAGAGATTTTCATGCTAATTTGATGAACAATCAAAACGAGCCGGTCTTAAAATGAACGAGGGAAAAACCAACATCACCTGGGACAAAACGTCACTATTGACAGCTTTACTTTAGAAGTAGTTAAGGCGTTCATCCCCCTGAGAGTCAATATCAAATCAAGTACACAATTGACATCTTATTGGAGATTCGAAGAAGACTGACTAGTAGGGCGAATGGAGGAGAAGATACCACCGCGATCTCTACGAGCTGTTCCACAAAGTAAATGTTGTCGAAAAGGCTAAGATACGTCGAAAAAATTGAGTCGGAAACATCGAGGTAAATGGACAACAACGCTCCAGCTAAACGGTCTTCGAATCCCAGCTTTCACGTTCTATTCGAGCAGAAAGATCGAACCTCCAGATGCCAGAGTGCTTGGTCTTGACATCTAAAAGCAATGTGCTGGGGATCGAGAAAGATGGAACGGTACCATTTGTCAGGCAGAGACTCTTTACGGGTGGGGAGTCTGTTCAGTAAGTAAGGAGTTTTGTATGTCGCCGAGCTCAATCTAGCACTTTGGAAGCGGCTTCTCTAACTGGTTGTTGGCGGCAGATTTCAGTGGTTCGATGCCGAATTGAATACTCGCATACGTACCTTGCCTGGAACTAGGTAGTTGCCAGAGTCTTAGGCGGTCATATGAATCATGCAGACATTCAGTATACTGAAGGAATGTCTTATGTCGATCACAATATGATCGATTTGGTTGACCATTTTTTCGATCAAAAGAAAGCTGTGTCCCTTCGTGGTTTGCCAGCGTCGACAACTTCTTGACTTGCCACAAAGTTCATTACCTTAAGTCCGCTGGGGAATATGGTGTCATGTTGGGAGTGCTCTCTGACCGCGTTACCGAAGATATGCTTTTTTTGCCAGCTTTGCGTTAATGACTAGGAGGTCAGTTGAATTTATGTAATTGTGTCATCGGTATTCTTGTGGGTGGCGTGTGCGTATATGGAGCTAATGTTGAAAAATTCAGCTTTGATGGGAATGGTCACGAGATGCTCGTTGGCATATCGGAGACTCAAGATTCGCTGCCTTAGTCTGCCTCTAAAGACTCTACTGTTTTTCACTTCACGGTCGATGCGAATAAAGTGCTGGTTCACATGCCGGAAACTCAATATTTGTTTAATAAGTCAACCTTCAATGACGAATCCATACTTGAATAGGCGGTGTCCTGGTTGTCGAGACCAATAGCTCTGCTAATTATCACAGCTTATCATCTTACGGTTCATCTAATCGCAGTTCTTGGATGGCGTTGATGCTTGTTTTGTAGCCCCATTGTTCTTCGACTGTAGGTGGTCTCTGAAGAGACCCAACTCAACGTGCAAATTCGAGGGTGTTTATCCTTTTTACGTTTTGTATCAGTCGTCGAAAGTAAATCCATTCATATCCAAGCCTATTGGTTGCTTCGAAACTAGAATGATGCTGGATGCTAGAAAATATATTATGTCTGAGGTTTTTCAACTAAAAAGCTTTCAGCATGTAATGCGATTTGTTTAGATGAAGATCCAGCGGCGGTTTATAGCTATTTTGAAGGTCACTTATCCTCTCACAATCGTGGTATGGAACCATAGACTAAGGGAAACGTGTTGGTCAAAAAAAAAATATTAAGTAAATATTTGAAAAGCGTTTCATCGAAGCTTGTGTGCTCAGTACGTAGAGTTCATTAACACGTTTTAACTCTCGCTAGCTCTTTCCCAGTGGTATTGATCCCTCATCAACTATTCCACACCACGGAGCGACCCACTCTTCTGTCGAATTGCGTAAGTGAATTTGACTGCAAGGAATCGTATTAAAGGTTTTTTTTTGCGATAAGATGTGACCGGTTCAATGCCACTTTCTGTATCGTTTTGTGAATTATATAAATTTCTTAACCGGTTCCGATATAAAATCTATTCGTTCGAGAAACGGATCAGTCCGAAAATGCAATATAAAATCTGTCAACTTTCTCGTTATGCTGTTTTGTGATGGAGTTTGATAAACTTTTTCTCTATGCAAAGGCTAGATGTTGGGGTATTATTTTGACAATCAAAGAAAATTATGCCGGTGTTGTAAACAATTTTCTCATACCTCTCTGGAGGTTCTTGTTGGCACGCTAAAAGGTCCCTAAACCTTTTACAATCGTACTTAGGAATTCGGAACGAGCTGGTTAGACTACATCCCAATCAAATACTCTTACCCTCGCCAACCCTTGTGTGTTTTGGTCGACTAAAGGGCACCCTGTGGAAAGTACTCAGCCTTTTGCTTAAGGTGAGGCTAGTTTTGTGGCAGGTCTTATACTCAAACAGGGTACCTCCAAGGACAATACGATTACTCGCAAGTCGAACGCCATTTGTGTACTGCTGGAGTTATAGTAATCGTTCTAGGCTAGTAAAATGTATGCTTGGTGGGCAGGTAGAAGTGGTGGTTCAGGCCCTCTAGCTGAGAATCAGTAAGTGCTGGTGAACCATTCTGATGACGTGAAGCACCGATGTGTGAAAAGGCAAGGAAAAGTCGTTGGGTCTGCCTCGTGTCGTTTACAGTTCTTTTTATTGACATATCTGCGAGGTCGTCGGATAGGCAGTGTTCCGTGTGCAGTTCCTGGTTGTGTCAACATTGCTGATAGAATATCTAATCTGGCCGCATGGTCAATGGTCAATGGACTATGTTGCGATTGGCAAAAGACATACTTTTCAGTATTCTTGATGTCTGATCTGATTGCAAGAAACACCTGGTTTTACGAGGAATGTGGCGAGGAATATGGGAAAACTGTTTCTGCGGACTGTTTAACGGGCTAAAATTTTCGTCCAAGCAGATGTGAAGATAGAAATAACCAAACTTGAGCCCCACAAGGCTGCTGGCTTGAGCTAAAAAAACAGCTGGAAATGACCTGGTAGAGAGCATATGGCGACTCATTTTTATGGCATCATAGTCTTGTTTGCTCGATCCACAAGAAAAGAGACCCTCTCAGGAGCATCAGACTTCTCAACATCGCGTATGAGATCTTATCTACCATTATGCATTATCGTCAACAAACTGATCGGTCCCTATTCACACAGTCTCATCGGGATTGTTGGCCCTGTTTAAGTTGTCTTCTTTGCAAGTTCACGTTTAATTGGTTTACGGCTTGTTGCTTTTCACCACTATGCAGTAAGCCAGGCGAATGATACTTGCTAGATGCCTTATTTCAAGGTGAACGTTGTTTCCTTGGTGGCTTTAATAAGATGGTGATCACGTAACTTCAGCACTAAGTCATCACTGCGCTTGCTTCGGAAACCTAAAAGCACATTTATGAAACGCCTTCTTAACGCCAAATAAGCAATCTGGTTGGATGCTCGATAGCTGTTAACCCAGCTAATCTTATGGCAGGCTTCGTGCTCAAGCAATGTGCCTCCAATAAAAAGGCAGTGTCATCCCATCACTTGTTTGGGCTATGTGTTGTTGGTGTCTATTTTAGTATAGAAAATAGTACAGATTTTGAACAGCGCTTTGTTGACCATAAAGGTTTCCTTTTTCTTGTTTGGACACATAACTGAATGATGATGATTTCATGTCCTGCTTTGAAATCTGGTCATTAAAACCCTGACAGTAGGATGGGTCCATTATATGGGGCTCTGCCGTGCCTTTGGAGTCAGCATTTGGATTTGCGACTGCTTAGTTGTAAAGGTTTACATAATAGATCAAGAAAGTGATTTTAATCGGTGGCTGTAAATCGGCCGTATCCAACCATCTTACCTCATCCAATCAATTGTCAATTTGGTACCGCATAAATTTCCGTTTAAGTTGAAGGAATCTCGCATTGTGAGGGCCTCGTCCACGTCCCGTTTAAAGAGAGGCGACTTTTGGTACCATTCGCAGTGGAGCTTCCCAGTTCATCTACTGGGTTCCTACTTTACTGCTTGTTCTTAATAAGGGTTTCCAACCATCCTCACGTCCTCAGAAACATGGAAAATTCATTAAGTGAGGTGTGAGATAGTTCTTGTATATCCTGGAAGTAATGTTCTCAAGTGGCATAGGTTTGGACAATTGCAGATGAAGTGAGAAGTATCCTCGTAAGCCTTTTTATCAACTTCCCGATCTCTATACGATACGATATAGTCTCCTTTTACACTCCCCATGATCTCCAAAACCTACATTCACTCTAAATTACCAACTCACAGAACAATTCACAGTTTGACAGACGAAGGGAACACATCAGGCCCAATGAAGGCCTAAGTGAAGAGCACAAGCCCTCTCTCTGAAACCATTCAAACAACCAAGTCTCTTCATCACCGCACCCTCTACAAATATTGTCATCGTCGTGTAATTTCTTAGAAGACTGTGCGCAGTGAGCACACTTATCAACATTGACAGCGATTTTCTGTCATTCTTTAAAAGTTTGTCGGTTTTGACTTTGTCCAATTTTGGCCAAGGGTTCTTTGATATAATGCAGTTGGCAAGCAAGTTTCACCTATCATTGACTGTCATTGGGGTCTTATATTCGACTCATTCTTTGAGGATACAGAAGGGAGACTTAATCCATTGGAGTGCGCGATTGTGGTCAATTACGCACCTTTTTTTAGCAATCTCGTCAGCTATCTTATTTCCGATCATATTCCCGTGACAAGGGACAGGGAGTGCTATTGTGCTGCGAGTCAAGAATTGCTTTAAAGGCTACCCGACTGTCAATAAAAATGTCAATTCCATCTCGTGGTATTGCCATTATTGATACCATACTGACTGCCTCTGTCAATGCCAGGATCTTTGATGATACAGCGTAGTTGAGTAACACCTCAACGTCAGGAAAACAATGATACAGCGAAGCATTTCCTTTGATATTGCCAGGCCTTTGCTAGCACCAGATGACAGATCCTTGGGGTCGACGTGGTAATTGCTGAACATCCAAGTTCTTCACCGTTGAAGCTCCCTTCTCCTCTTTCTTTCAGAATAGGAGAAAATATTTTTAAGGTGAGGTGTCTTCATGGACAATGGACCAGTAATTGAGTCTGAGTAGATAGCAGCAACTTGTACCAAAATAAAAAAGCGACAAGGTGAAACCCACCGGGAGTTCATAGCTGTAATAGTCTCACGAAAAGTCTTAACCAATTTGAGCCCTATTAAAAGAGCATTCCAGGTTTGATGTATCGTCGCGTCAACGCTAATTTAAGGTTTCACTTGTATGAAGGTCATCGCGCATTGTACCTGCGCCGCCGTGAGCTCTTTCACACTTAAATTCCATTTTTCTTTTATTTTCAAACCGTTAGCATTCATTATTTAATGATTGATGGCTTTTTAAAGCAATCATTCCAGCATCAACGTATGCTAAATATTTTGGTAGCCTTCAACATCCATTATTTCTCTATGTTACAGGCTATGTAATCAAATTAACATACCCTATGGGATGAGGTACAGAAAAAAAAAATGATATCACATCGAATACGAGCGGATGAATTAAGTGAATCCCAGTCACCACTACCTCCTCCTACCTTGGGTTATACATTTGCTGTATTTGTTTACTACAGCGCAGCGCACAGCTCAATCGTTCCACCATTTAAACCTCAAAATAAAAAAAAAAAGTTTACGTAATCTTACGCACACACTTTTCGATGCAAAAGGTGGGGATCTTGTATTTTACTTTCTTGTTGCAATAAAGAGAAAGTGAAAGTGTATTATCTCTTCACCAAAGATACATTGCGCCGAACAGACAGTTGCACAGTTCGTTTAGATACTTCATAAAGACAATACAAGTGAGAAACTACTAGGACGCCGCCGTGGCATTGGGTGCTTGGATAAAAAAAATTGCAAACTTCACAAGTAAACAGATGCACAATGCAAACAGCATAAAGCATTTGTATCTGTTTATTAACGTACGTACTTGTATCTTTAGCAAATTAATTAACGGTGAGTTCATAGTGAGATCAATTAACGACCAATAAATCGGTGCTTCTACGGCAACGCACAGCTTCTAAGTTAAAGGAAGGACTAAACAAAAATAAAAATATGCCATCGCTTTGTACCATCATCCTTGTGGCATCTCTATCCCTAACAATGGCGTTCCAGTTTCCAGAGAATAATTATCGATCAGCAAGTTCACCACAACCGCCGCCAACACCGTCCGTCACAGCCAAACCGAAATTAATTCGAACTGAGTTACGCGTGGGTAGAAATTTAAATTTCGACGATACCGAGGTGATCAGTGTGAGGGGTAATAATGGTGAAATGACGCAGCTGCTCGTAAAGAAAAGGCCTAGGAATGCGGAAAGTATTGTTCAGCCAATAAGTGATTCAATTAATAGATACTTCAAACGTGCCGTAGATAACAACGACAGTTTAAAACTGTTCAATCTACCATTCATGCTAAATGCAGCCTTTAGGTCTGTGGAAAAGAAAGACCAGCGGCCAAGTGATGAAAGTAATCGCGGAACAGCGCAGAATTTTTTCTACAACATCATGGGTAGCATCCCAGAGTCTATTGCAAAATCAACGCTAGCCGTTTTCGAAAAGAAGGATGAATCCGAAAAGAAATCCAAACCAAATGGATTGAGTCAAGTCTCATTTGTCCCAGACGAGATACCTGTAATCGAAGGTGTTCGTGTGCCTGACGATGAAGAGGACAAAATCAAAGTCTGGCGAAATGCTAGAGTGATTAAAAATGAACTGGTTCCATATAAAAGTGGCTATCGACCCCCAAAGGCTCGGCCAATTCACTTGATCGATGTAGCAAGCCCGGATACATTGACTCGTCGGACAGGATTAGGTCCATTTTTTGTCTCGGATAACATAGAAAATGTTCATGCCGAATATAAACGTGCTAAGGGACCATTTTTCGCCATCGATAACATCCGCAGTAATGAGCTATTCAATGGCCCCCAAGACGACGCCTATGACAATGCAAATCAATTCAGAAATTTCGGAAATGACGATGTCATTTTCAAGTCCCGACAACCAGTTCGAGAGTACTCCAATCCCGAAATCGGTGTACAAAAAGTGAATCTTTATGAGGATTATATGAACGCATATAACCAGGATTTCAATCAACAGAGACAATACTATGAAAGTGCCACTACAAAACAAGCCCAGTACTATAAAGAAGATACACCAAAAAAAGTACAATACTACACAAATCTGAACACCAACGGATGGAGTGATGCAACAACACAGCAACAGCAACAGCAACAGCAACAGCAACAGCAACAGCAACAGCAACAGCAGCAGCAAGCATATTCGAATAACAATGGAAATAGTTACGGATTTGTTTATGAAGATCCGTATCAATTCAACACGAGATGGGGAATAACCCAATAACACAGATTTTATTTATGGATCCACAAAAGGTGAGCAGCATTTGTTTGTTTGTAGTATAATGGTGTTTATCTATGTTTGATGGCTAACAAAGCATTGTTTTGCAGACAAAAGCACCCTTCCCCGGCCCCTTTTGGCCATTGAAAGGAGGATGAGTTGCACTTGCGCTGTTTGAAAACCATTTGGAAACTGATTGTTGTTGATGTTGAAATTAGTTATTAGCTATGATATACTCGTATTTATTTATTTTCATATTTTTAAGTTAAAAAAAAAACATTTATTCGTTGTTTTGAGCCTTGAAAAAGTGTATTTATGTTAATTTAAGTTTGTAAAGTTTTTTAATCACTACATTTGGCAAAGTAATCAGTGCAAGAATGATGTAAATACAATAATATAATAATATACCTCTGTAAATCCTTTTTTGACTTCTTTACAAAATCGGGTAAAAGATAGCACTTCTAGCCAAGCAGAGAGCAAGTTCCTTACGAACCTGACACCATGCGTTTTTTTGTCTCATTTCAAGAGATTGTATTCCGAGCAATAAGCATTTCGAAAAAAAAGCCGCAGGACTAAGCGGTGGAATACATAAAAATTTTGGACGGAAACGGACTACATTGTCGCATTTATAAACTGTTATCGAAGATACTCTATCAGAATTAATAGCAGGAAGGTGTGGGATGAAGGGATAGACTGTATTGAAAATGAACTGGCTATCTATACGTACGGATCTAAAGTGGATGTTGGTTCTGGTGCTGGTGTCTACTGCGAGTCTCGTAATACAAACCGGTCCTTTAGACTTAAGGACGATTGCAGTGTTTTTCAAGCTGAAGTTACTGCTATAAAAGCTGCGGACATGGTTATCGAGGGAAATGTCTCTGGTAAGACAATTAGCATCTACATATGTTGGCAGTCAAGCAGCCATTAAAGCGTTACAGTCAACATCGGTAAGGTCCAAGCTCGTAAAAATGTTCATAAAAGACTGGACAATATCTCAGGATGCAGATCTCATGAAACTCAGTCGCAGGGATATATACTGTGTGATAGCCAACCATGCAGCACGGTTAGGACTACCCCACAACGATTTCTGTAGAAACTGTAGGGGCGAAGAGGAATAGATGCGTAGTGCAGTTTCTGGCCTAGAGGCTTTCTCATCTGCGTCCGTTGAGTCTGTGGTCCAGCAACACTTTTAGATGCTTGATGTACGGCTTTAAATCGATGATGTGTTCTCTCATCTGTTTAGCTAGATGGACCAATTTTTTGCAGTTTCTTATGTGAACGGCTTCCGTTGTTTATAGCCATAGATATCATATGTACTCCACTTGGGCTTTGTGTCCTTAGTGTGTCTTCGTACATTATGTGTCCCAGAACCGACAGATCCAGATTGCTCCGTAGTACACGAAACTTGCGTTTGTAATTGACTGATCCCTTGTTGCCTATGCTGTCCATTAAAACTTCCACTCTCCTCTTCTCTTCTTTGCCCGCTAATCGGACGAGTACCAGTTGTTCTGATTCGCTTCAAAGGTCTTGTCTCTTCAGGAGTAGCGGCAGTCCTCTCAGCCAACTCAATCATCGATTGATTCTTGCTCACTTCCGACATATACTTGGCCTGGAACAACATTTATCGTTTGCCCTATATAGTCCAGTCCGCTTCGAGCTAGCATGGCATCCACAACCTTATAGTAAGGGTGTTGGCACTTGGTTTTTAAGTCACATTTGAGCCACCTGATATGTGTAAGATTGAACATACGAACGCCTCTAATTTATTAAGTTCGCTGTCGAACTCTTTTGTCGAAAATGCATTAAGGGATGTGCGAGTATGTACATATACGAGCAAATCCTAGTGGTGCGCATCTAAAATTGTTCGGAACGTTTATGTCTTTGGAAATAACTAGAAAGATATGCACGCCCAAAAGGCTTGACTTTGAATCTACGGAGGCGGATTTTCAAACAGTTTCAAATCCAAAGCCTAGACTACAAATATAAGGCCACAATATTAGTATGAAGCTAGACAATTTGAGAGCACCTTCAGAGAAAATATCTTGCTATCCAAAGGTCTAAGTTTAAGATATACAGAATTAAGTAAAGATCGGATACTTGACTTTATAAGCGCCCACAGCACTGAAAAAACTCTAGGATTTTTTCAAATTAAATTTTCTATGGGAACTCAGCCCTAGCAGAATAGTGTCTTCCAAATTACCACCACCGTTGTGGGAAAAATTTTAAAAAAACGCCACCATAAATTCTTTCCTTACTACGGGTGAGTTTTTATGAAGCTGTCCACATCCAGTTAGACGGTGTTAGATTTATTTCTTTTCTTTCGAGGACTCTCTTGATTGTTTCATGAGATTCATGCAGACTATGACCTGCTGAACTCGGCTTGTCAGTTGGTATAGTGCAGTGTTGGTGGATTTTCCGACCCTATATGCCTGTTGACTATGGTACAAACGTATTCTTTCTAACAGCGTCATTCTTCTGTAGTTGTCTTGACCTTTCCATAATTTTTTAATATAAATGAGGTCCGGCCAATTGGTCTAAGGCATTTGGATGATGTGATGTCTTTCCTTCCCACTTACAGTATGGAACTCAGAAGTCAGACGGTAAACTAAATTTATTTCAAACAAATGGAATCGTTAACGCGTGGAATTGAGATTTTGGAGGAAGCGTAGAGTGAGCGATGCTGCACGGAAGAGAAGCGGAAAGGGACACAACAAGATGGTCTCTATACATACATATTTTCACCAAACTGCCATTTCCAAATGATGAGAAATAATATCAAATCGCCAGTGAATCTTCTCTTGCGGAAGTTATATTACTAGCCATTAAGGACATTAGCCAACGAGTCATCACTGCCCCGAAATCAAATGATGATTACGTAATGCGTCACAGTAACATGAAGCTGGGGACAGGGCGGAAAGCTAAAATTCATAAGCAGTGACGCATGCGAATACGTAGCCATTAGGATTGTTAGGTAAAAACTCTTTCATCCACCCTTCTCCAACAGAACATACCTACGCTCGAAGCACCGGAAGCTTATGCTTCCGCAATTAATTACTTAATACCTACGTCGATAATTTTTTTAAGTGCATAACTTAGATTACTGAAACAATTGACATTAGCAACACGTGACGTTAATGAACCCCAGCTGATTAATGATACAACTTTTTTGTTAATGGTATCACGTAACTGAGAAATGCCTTTGCGTTCAGTGGCTAACCTAAACCTGCTAACCTGAGCTAAATTTTTTCCCCGTAATGCATTTTTATGTATCTTTAAAATTTTGTGGGCTTAAAATGTGTTGCGTGGAATTATTAGAGATAAGTTGTAAGAAAGATCGACGTGTTTTGGTTTTTGGTTGACGAGGAGCATTCTGAATAATCGGTTAGTCTGGTTGGCATCCTTCTTTTATTGCTCATCGGCGTTTGATAGTATTAATTGAAATTGCTTGCTGGGAAGTATCATTATGTATCGAAGTATCTTGAAGATAGATGATGACTTGTTACATGGAGAATAAGACTAGGAGCACCGTCAAGGCGTCAAGGCGTCAAGGCGTCAAGGCGTCAAGGCGGGCAATAGTCAGGGAAGACCCAACAAAGTACATACTTACCTACTAAGGTGACGCCACAGTTCGGGGTGAAACTGGGCTTCAACTAATAAACCTCTCGAGGATGATCTACTGGATGTAAGCACAATCACCAGACCAATGATTACCTACGTCTCGCTAATATGAGAGAGACAGATCAAAGATCATCGTCAATCTATACGGACGGACGAGTTTGGTAGGGATACCAAAACTGGTATTGGATAACTCAGGATTTCTGCAAGATCTGCCGAAGTATAAAACTTTGGTTGGCTGTGTGTGGACTTTTCTGACGCAAAACCTCGCTGATAGGAACCGATCAGGTTGCTGACGAAAGGTTTAGATAAGATGCTGTACGCGATGTTGTGGGCAAACAATCTCTGATGAACGGAATATCAGGCATTAAATCATCTAATTAGATCTTTGAAATAAGTTCACATATGCTCTCTACCAGATCATTTCCATGTGCCTTAAATAACTTGGCGAACAGACTTTTTTTTGAATAGATTCTCTGGGCCAGTAGCCTTGTTGGATTTAAGTTTGACCAAGTTGAAAATTCTCTCGAGAATAACTCTTCTAGCCACAAACGTTGGTGGTATTATGCTTCCAGTTGTTATGGGAGCTCTGGTCGTTTTTTTGACCAGTACGTCGGCACTTTCGTTACCTGTCGTTACCTTTAATATCACAGTGTCAAGGTTCCCAACATAATCTGACACGGTTTTGCGTATATAATTCCTGATTAGTTCTTGACTCCAGCACCTTAAGCGCAGCCTGACTGTCGATTTATGTGACGATATTCTTACTGGATATTCATCCTATCTTCAGTAATTCCGCAGCTTTAAGCACAACTAAAACCTCTACAAGGAACACAATGCTTGTGTCTGGAAGTGTTAGGGCTACCTGCAGATTTATATCCCTCGAGTGCATACCCAACCCTATACCATCAATGGTTTTGGAACCATCCGTGTAAACTGCAATTTAATTTTGGAAAGGAACTGCCTTCTTTTGCCAGTCCACCCTAGGGTGTGTAAGGTGTGCGTAGGAAGCATCCAGGATTTCACTTGTTCGATCAGGTATATTGACAAATGATTCCCTAAAAATGGAGATACGCCAAAGCGCCCTATTGTCCGCTTGTAATGTTATTTGTAAGTCTACAGGTAAAAGATTCAGGAACTCTTCGAGTGCAGCCGTGAGCGTAGTTCGAAGAATGGTGTCTTGTATTTTCTGCTGAAAAGTACCAATTTAGTCTTGTCTGAATAGATGTGAAGTTCATAATCTCTAACACATCTTCCGAGAAGTTCAAGAACCGACTCCATCCTTTCACTGAACGTGTTCTCTCTGAACTAAAATCACCAAGTCATGTCACCCGCATGTCATTTGTAATGACGTTTACTCCGGCGTTACTTTTTTCTGTCAGTTCAATGCCCAGAACCCAGAGAAGGGGAAATACATATAAATATAACTCTACCTTGGGAAGCTCCTTTGGTAACTGTAATTTTAATTCAACTGTATCCGAGGGTGGGATTGATATTTCTAGTACCGAACATTTTGCAGAATCATTTGGTAATCCTATCCTCGATGTTAATGCTTTCTAGGACATGTTTGATGGCTCCCCCTTTTACGCTGTTGAAGGCGCCTTCTATGTCAAGGAACGCAGCCAATGCAAATTCCCTATACTGGAAGGTCATTTAAATTTTTCCTGCTACTTCTTGTTGAGCTGTTTCCACAGATCTACCTTTCAATGCATGTTTAATTTTGCGTATGTTGTCGTTGCCACGCTTACTTTTGATGCGGTATCTAAAAGCCTTCCTATGATTTGAGGAGGAAAGACGACACACTTATGGGTCTGTAGTCTTTCGCAGAAGTTTGGCCTGGTTTAGACGCATTTCCCCCCATATTAGTGGTATGTGTAGCCTACCCTTAGACAATGTTTAAAAATTTCCCTAAGCATGTTTCCAATCTTGACAGGAGATTTTAGCAGCACCAAATTCTCCCATGCAATGAGATTCTCCACTTTCTTCTCTAATGGCATGCTCATTCTAACTTTTTGTTATAGATTCCGTTGGTGCTATGCTTCCTGGGAAGTGACCTTAAATCAAGATTTCTAATACTGCCTCGTTTTTAGACAGCACCTTGCGAAGTCTGGAGGCCTCATTATTAACCTCGATCGACTCACAGAATTAAGAAATATGTTACTCCGCATGTAATTTAAAAAATGGTCATTAAATTCATTTAAAAAAAAAAAAAAAAACAAAAGAGATTTTCGAAATTCGCTAAAAGCGAGTGGTAACAATTATTTGTCTACAAGTGTAGATCCACTATCTTTAAGTAAAATTGCAAAGAATTCAGACAACAACGTGAGTCGTACGCACTTTCTAGCCAAAAAAAAACCTCCAAATTAGTAATCATTCACTAGAATTGCAAATGCATACCTTCACCTTGAATATCTAAGAAGTTATGCCCTCCTACTCAGGTGTTCATTGGAATATGTGAAAGGCTTTCGGATGAACTTTTGGATGGGTGGCAAATTTCGCTACATGATGGAATTCCAAATGATCTCTGTCAAGAATTTGTAGACGGATTTTAATGCTAGAGCTTTCGATACGACTTCGGGTTTCAATCATATTTAAATCGTTTTCTCAAACGGTTAACTCAGGAAACGATTTTTATGAAACTAAGCCAGACATGAAGATGACTTTACCCAAACAAAATATTTTAATTGTATGGATACGGGGTAAGGTATGGAACGGTATCAGGGAGCACTAAAAGTTTTGTCGTCCAATTTAGTGGACTCCATATCAGTTAAACGCCGCTACGATGTACTGCATTCTCTGGCGAGAGTAATCAAGGTAAAATTTGGATGGGTCCCCGGTCATCAAAGCAACGACTTAGCTCAGAATCTGCTTTCATAGGACCTGAACCTTACTGTGCCATCAACTGGTCTTCCGCCATAGCGCTAATTAGCAACTGGGAACACAAAACACTAATCAAGCCTTTCTCCTATAAGGATATACTAAACCTTAATAAGGATACTATCAGAAAAGTGGTGGGCTTTCTCAGGGCCGTTGTGGCCTGAGATACCACCTTAAAAAACTAATCTGAGCTCAGACACGGAATGTAGGTCCTGCTCGGAGGAGGACGAATCACCCGAACACATTTTCTGCAATTGCCCAGCATTACATTGGTTAAGGAGACGTACTTTCTATAAATACATATGTACGCCAGCGGAACTGAAAATGTATGTTACTAAGGACATAATATACTTCATTAGGGAGGTAGTACGTCTCTTTGATTAACTGTACCCTTATTATACAATAGATCTTTAAGGTGGCAGAGTCTGCCACATGGGCAAAAAAAAAATCTACTTAGAACTTGAAATTTCAAATTTAGGTATGGTAAGCGTTCGTACCTGAATCTTGGTAAGATTCTTTTCCACTCCAATGCCAAATAGTGTGAATTTCTGACTGAGATAAACCTACAGCACTGAAAGGCTGCTACCAACATTTTACCAGGTAGATAGGTAGGTAAGAAGAGTAAAACAATCCAGGAACCATAGGTGTGGAGAAATTCCATCTGTGGACTTAATCGCATGTGTAACGCTACAGTTCTTTACAATGAACAGTCTAACACAACCAGGACCTATTTTATGGTAGCATAAGTAACGATGGGTACTCTGCTGATTTTTAGCAGGCTATTGGCTTTGCGTCTACTTAGCAAAGGCCATTTTGTCTCGCATGGTTGCATGTATCTGTGGTCCTCCATTTTTCATTAGGCATTCAGTGCTAGTGTTGGGGTTTTGTATCTTGCCGTTTCTATAGGTATATAGGGTCCCCTTCTACAGTTGGAAGCCCATCTTTGGTACCTCTTCGGCTTCACAATTACCCCGAATAACCAGTTTAATATCTCATTTAGAGATGCGCGGCAGTGCCTAGCCAAAATTTGGATTTCATATTGGTGATTGAATGCCTTGGTGTCTGTGTAAATGGCGATGACAGACCCCAATACCAATATCATCGACCGTTATTCAACAAATAGCCAAACCGTCTGCTTGGAACACACTGCATTGATGCATTGATCCGGTAGACCAGGTCAAGATAGATATTTTCCAAAACCATACAGATTACGCACGGAAATAATTATGTAAAACAAAACATATCCGGAATAGAGTAGCCTTTTGTGGGACTTTCAAATCTGATTCCCGTTAATTGCTTATTCAAATTTGCATTCATTTTGGGAAATTCGGTTCGCGTTTCTTTTGCACAGCGCACATTGAATGGGGTACCATCCGTCAGCGCTTGATTTAATGGTGAACGGCAAAATGCAAAGCGAGAGTGTAGGTAATCAATCTGTCAACAAGTCAAAGGCTTCTAATTTCAAGCCACAACGTTATTCAATTAAATTGCATTACATTGGCAGCAAAAATGTATTCAAAGTGCAAGTGAATCTCACTTCGGATAGCGTAGTCTTTTCACAGTTTATAGATACTTATAAAAATGTTACAAAGACAGGAGGCCATCTATGGAAGTCTGCTTTCAATAGAATATGAGAACAAGTTTTCGATGAAAATTTGAAAAAAATCGCTAAGCGAGATAAAAGTAAGAGTCTGTCTCCCACATATGTAAGTCTGCTATTTTGAAGTTATAGGCGTTTAGTCCTGTTTACAGTAGAGACTATTTGTGCAAAGAAACGCCTTAAATCTATTGTGATTGTCACTGACCTTAAACAACTCGGAGTGCGCAACTGGAGGCCGTTAGCTAAGGACTGGACTAACTGCAGAGACTTGTTGGCTGAAAGCAGGTTCAATTCAAACTACAGTGCCACTTAAGTAAGTAAGGATGGACCAGCTGCGGCACCAGAAAACAAGCAAAGCGGTAACCTTCCACCTCCTTATACACTTGCTCAATTGCAAAGCTCTTCTGTCTGGTCTGCACTCTGCCTGCTGGTGTTCATAGCCTAAATACTTAAAGCAGGGTGGGACGATTATTCTATGACGCACTCTGCAGTTGCTCCACACATTTCTAATTCGTCGAACTTTGAGTAGCGAGTTTTCTCCATGTGAGTTGATCTCGATTGTTGCCATTTTTTTTGGTCTTTTATTTGCCCTAGATGGCTGCATTTGGACTGTAAACGTGAACTGGCAATGTCCGTCAATCTGTGTATCTCAGACGGAAACGATGCTCCTCACAATTAGAAGAAATTTAACACAATTGAGGTAGCCTGTATTTTTGGGCACTTAGCTAAAAGAATCTAGTAAGGTTAAATATCTGAATGCTACTTTGGGTGCCTTACAGGATAAATACGTGTAGATACCAGAACCTCTAAAGCCCCTAGCCTAGTGTGGCAATTCCGTAAGATGTACAACTCCTTCAGGCAATGCGGCATGGATGAAAATGTGTATGTGGATTAAAGGAATGCTAATGAACAGAACGTTGATTGCTGAATCAGATTGTGGCCAATGCAGTATGACAGGGGTAACAGGAGCTGTCCCCAAAGTGGCGTTTTTTTTTTGTTGCCCTGCTGAATCTTTCTACCCTGATATTTATACCATCGGCTGTACACTGAAAGCCATCTTTCATCTGACGAGGGGCGGTTTCTAGTAGCAATTGCACTAGAACTTCAATGACCTTACGCGAGAAATGTTCTATGATACCAGTATCGTATCTTCACGGAGAGATCCGAAACTAGGCAGTTGTCCGGTGATAGTGTTTTCGTGGAGAGCGAGAATATTAGACTCCATTTTCTGTTAGGTCAATAAACCTCTGTCTTCCAATTGGAGATCTACACAATCTTAATGGTTCTGTGCCTTAGTGTAGAAAAACTTGGATATGAAGGAGTATATGTATCTCCAGCGATAGCCAATCTCCCCTTCAAAATTTCACCCACAATACGCGTCACGCTTCGAATGCACATCAGTTCACCCTCAAGCCCAACTTCGGACGTACTGTCAAATACAGGGATTCGTCCATAAGCCGTACGACACGTATGTGGAATAATCTTCCAGGCTCTGTTTTTCCTCATCACTACAACATTCAAGCATTTAAAGCCAACGTGCACCGGTACTTCCTCTGTTCCTCTTTCCCCTTCTTCCAAACGCCCGTGTCCTGAGAATTCAGCATAAGGGTATTCATACCCCCTTTGCCGCGCACGAATTATAAAAAAAAAAGTAGAAAAAAATATTTATTTTCCGTGATACGGGCAAGTGAAGAGCCAATGAACTTGGCATGTGAAACTGGGAGCAGCTACATAATATAGGATTAAGCTCTCTGGGCAGCCATTCTGTTTGAGGCCCAGGTCCACCCCTAACTTCAGCGTCATAAAAAGGAAGTAAGTATTGCGCAATAGAATTGTAATAGAAAATCACAACCAGCCCTACGCAACTGATTCGGATCATGGCTCAATAATTTTGAGTCCGACACTTGAGCGAATTACTAGGAGTATAAACCAAGTACCAACGTTGTATTTCCAACTTATTTCTGAAAACAGATTCTACGCAAAGAACAGAGGTCAGGTGGTGGCAAGATCAACCTTAATACTGCTGAGCTGAACGCATAAACCGACTGTTACGCTAGACGGAAGTTACGTAGACCCGTAAAATGAAAAGAATGATAAATGCTAGCACAAAGAATAGATCAGAAACGATACCTTATTTGACATTTGTCCGTTCCATTTAGAACAAACGCACATTCCAGTGAGAAGCAAGAAATTCCAATCCAGTCATTTCGAGTTCATTTGGTGCGTTGTTAGCAAACATGGCCACCGCTCCGCCATCGCCGGATAAGAATGGTCAACAAATCAACAACAATCGACCATTCAATGTGTGTCTATTGGTATAACCTACTTACGGCGACTAAAGTATGCTAGTAGCATACTTTCTTCGTTGAATACAAAACACTTTCCTACCGTCGCGTGATATGTATCCGTACGTAGATACGGGTATGGATTTAGATACACTCACCTAGGGCGGCGCGGGTTGTGTGCGTGAGTGACTTAATTCATAAATTTTATGTTTTGTTCTTCTCTAATTAATTCATTGCTTCGGGATTATTTTGTGTTCTTTTTCTTCGCCTTGGTCTACAGCTATACAGGTTAATCAGTGCTGAGTGACTACCGTACTGACATTCTTATTTCCAAACGGTGAAGTAATTTTCATTTCTAAAGCGATTTGTATTTACTTCTCAACTTTAATGACAGGTCTCTGCTATTGTGTATAAAATTTAAGCGAATGACAATGAGAATTTGTTTTTGTCAAAATGGGGTGATAGAGGGCTCTAGGAGTCTTATCAAAATACTGCGACCTTTAGGGTGATCTTTTGTACTGTCTCCTTAGGGAGACATTTGTGTTAGTTATGTCCTACATCCACTTAGCGGGCTTCTGACCCATTCGGTCCCGGGCATGCTGCTATCAGTTCGTCTATCAAGCATCATTGCATTCGCTAGTGTTTGATCCCTATAACGCAGATTCGGTCTTCCTTATTGTCTGGAACTTGAGGGCAAGGATTCGAAGACTGTCTTGGCTGGAACGTTGTTGTCCATTCAATAGATGTTGCCGAGTCAGGATAGTCGACATGTCTTTCGAACTACATCTTGATGCAGCTCATAGAGATCGCGGTTAAATATTCTACTCCATTATGTGAGTGAATATTTGACGAAGTATTTACAAATAAGGCGATGAATGGTTTCTTCTTCATCCATGCAGCTTCTTCAAAAATCGTGCAAATATATGCCAAGCTTATTAGACAGCTCCCAGGCGCCAGTATCAATCTGATGAAAGAAATAAAATTCATAGAGCGTTAGCACTTAGTTTTTAGCAGTTTAAACCCAACTCGATTTGGGAACAGGTGCGAAAACACTGTGCCTTCCTCCATTACCACTTGTATTTCAAAACTGTGTTTGAGGTGAATTATTATTTAACTCCTTATTGCTTTTCAATTTTCGGCTTTTTAATTATTCGTCACTTTTACTTGGTGCCCGCTGGGGATAGCTGTCTAATAATGAACCATCGATGAGTGCATGCATAGTTCGACTGCACACATGTCGATCTCAACGCTTGGGCCCTTGCACGTATGTATGTACATATGGGAAAACTTCAGCACGCGCGTAAAAAGCTGAATAAGATATATCTGGTTGACTTGTCAGACTCACAGACGTCTCGAACGATTTGCAATAGCCCTCAGAAGGAGGACGAGCGGTGGAAGAATTTTCTCCAGATCAACGATGGTGGTTACAGTCAGACTAGCGCTAGTTGACACTATGCCTAACTTTCCGCAGCCATTCGTGATGTGCTGCTATCTCTTTCGGACGAATGAAGGAACCTACGCTTTCAAAGTCTGTCGGGGGTCTTGAATGCTATATAAGAAAGAAAAACCTCTTCAGTGAGTTACTCGGAGAGTATAGCGTCTATTCAATCACTGCAAACGACTTACGATTAATCTACTTTGCATCAGCTCGTTATATGGTGATAAGTAGCACTATAAATTCACACAGAAAAACACAATTATCTTGAATGTACACAGATTCATAGAGGCAAACGTCGACTCTAACTGTTATATTGCAGCAGCAAGACTTAGAGCTAGACTCTCCAACGAGAAGAAGCTGCAAATGGCCCATAAAACACGATTTAATGTTGGCCACTTTAATTGTCTAGATTAGTCAAGGACTATAGAGATCAATTTGCGTGATCTTCGCTGTGCATTCACAAACAATTTGTGGATCCAGTATGGCAATAACATTAAAGAAGTAGCCAAACGCCTTAACAGATACCAACCACGCCTAAAAAAGTCAGTGCAATGTTGAGAACAGCGGTGAAATCCTCGTAGGATACACTTCCTAAAAAACAGCAACGCAGAATAAGAGCAAAGGGCGAAGGATATAAAGTCAGAAGAATGTACTCGTATGTTTAACACTTGTAACAATTGGTAAAAAGTTCTCAGCCTAGTATAGAGATGGCATTAGCATGCACGACTTTTTTTTCGTGATGTTGGTACATCTGTCACAATAACGAACGTTAAGTTTCAACTTGACCTGTCAAGAAGTTTTCTTTATGCAGCTTTTTGAAGTAGGCGTGTTGTGTGTGTTTCATTGAATTGGATAAACTGGAATATCGTGCCGTCATACTGTTAATCGTTTTAGAAGGTTTGTCACAATCATCTAAAATTGGTGAAGATTTATAAGGAGTTTACTCCTTTATTTTTAACAGAAATGGGCCGTTGAATTTAAACGTGGTCTTACATATGTATCTTGAAAATAACAAGATAAAAAGGTGCTATTGAAGGAGAAGGGGAGGTGGGCCAACAGGGATCGGTCTCAGGACCGTTACTATTGAACGGACGACGGAGTCCTATGATTAACGCTACCTGATGGAGTGATGGTAATTGGATTCGCCGATAAAATTGCTGTTGTGATAGTAGCTAAATAGATTAGTACAGTAGAATCAGATACAAATGGAACTTTTGCTAGTATCAGCCGGAATAGAACCAGTCGACCATAAAACAAAAGCTGCCTTATAACTAGTCGGAAAACCGTTGAATTGGTCAATTTTCAGCATGGTAACCAAAGAAACAGCTAAATACCTTAAAGTAATGCTAAACAAGCAAACTGCTAACCAAAAACATCGCAAATACAGGGAGTTCTCCCCCGCATTTTGCGTAACTTAAGCGGACCTGGATAAGCTAGAAAGATACTACTCTTCAGAGTTGTCTCCTCAGGGTGTTACTTAAATTTGAAAGAGTTCTACAACGCTTATACGAGGATTGATGAAGATGAATTAAATTGGTTTCAAGTCAAGTCTGGAGTAATGCAATGTTGTGCCAAATGCCCCTGTCTTTTTGCATTATTTATAATGATATTGTCGACAACTTGCCTGGAGGTATTGAGTTTGCCAGAACACACATTAATTTGTGAACAGAGTATTGCTCCTTGCCCAATTCCCGGATATATGGCGAAAATATTCAATTTGTCAGGGAATACACATACCTTAGCGTCTACTTTACTAAAAATCTATGCATGGAAGTACATCTGAAGGAAAACTTTTGAATGGAAAAAGTGCTACAAAATCCATCTGTAAGAGATATTTTACAAATAAATCCTTAAACTAGGCAACGCATACAATTTTTTGAAGCGGTATCAGAAGCCGTTTTGTTTTATGCTGCACAAATGTTGGAAGCCAAGAAATATTGAGTAGCTTTTAAAATATTATATTAAAGAATATTTTGTCTGTTAAAGGATGCTGTGACTCCATTTATGAGTTACTTTATGCTCTCTACCAAGTCATCTCCAGCTACTTTGAATAGCATGGACAAATGACTTCTGCAGAAGCTGCAGAGATGAGGATGTGGATAAAACCACCCATCACCTCTTTGGCACCTATTTGGCTCTGTCCCAGAGAAGACTGCTACATCTCTTTCATGCTCTTTTTTTCAATGGCTTCAACGAACCAGCGTCCGAAAACGTCACGAGCTTCCTACGCTTCATTAAAAGGTCCGACTGATTTCCCTGGATAGCCAAGAAGAATTAGATCTATAGTGTATAGTACAAAGAACCTATTTTGGTCTAAGTTTGTCTGTATTCAGCTGTAGACAGCCAACCTCACCTAACCTATGCTTGGATACTACTATTCTCACTTCGTTTTGGTTCAATCTGCCTCATAGCGGTATGTTGGTCGTCGTCGGCCTTTTCCTTCTTTGAAGTGCCGCTTTGTATGCCTCTTGTTAAGCTACATTTGCTTGCGGGCATTCTTTGTCAAACGAGGGGTTTCTTGGTAATGGTCAGGTGAAACGGAGCACATCCGTTAAAGCATCTATGATCTCATGTTGGCAGCGTTACCACTGGTCTTCTTTTGCTCCTGTCCTCCCCTCCCATCATATTTAGGACATTGCTTTTAGGTCTTCACGAGGAAATTGTTAAAACATTCTTTGGTGGCATCGTTCCTATCCTCTGTGGGAACATGAGCGCATATTTGGCTCATTTTGGCGGATTTAGCCTTAATACGGATTCTCATAAGACGCTCCTTCATGTGTTGGAAGCTCAAGACCTCTTGACTAACAAATGCTGCTTTTACTCTCTAGCAAGTATCGTCGTAGATTTAAAGTTTTTCATCCTCCTTCTGCCTGATCCATAAGCACTTCCTAGATGGCTGTAGTGCATCCTTTATAGCAGTCTAGGGCATCTGCTTATTGATCGGCTGCAAGCGGTTCGTTTAGGGGTCGAATATTCCACGTGCAAAGCCGAAAGTCGTTGTCTTTTTTTCGTCTGTCAGGGTCATCAGCAGTAGGGTCATTCCTATCAGAGGCTTGTTGCTGCATCATACCTAAGACTTTTTTACATGGTAGGGATGAGGTCCCGACACGCAGACCCCAACTTGAAGGGCCAGATCTTTATATGCAACCCCTAGGGCAAGGGGCTGGAAGACCGATTTCAGTAACCCACTTGGGGGATGCGAGTGCTGCCATTGGCCCATTGAAGGCTCATCCGCCACCACCTCTTTTCAAAAGCCTGCCTCAGTCTTGAAAGTTCCTTACTGACCTGAGCTCCAAATAAGTTGGAGTAGCTCAAGTAAGGGTTTCGCTAGTCTGGCTGTGGACGTCATCATTGATTCCATCGATGGAGTTCCTCAGCTGTATGTCCTCCTCTGAGGACCTCTTGTTACATCTAAGACATCTAAGCCGCAATTTTGTAGGTCAGGTCAGGTTAGTCAAATTGAGGGCAGAGTTGATAAACCTGAATTGTAGTCCAGATGGAGAAGACTCTCAATTATTATTTATTTTATGTAGTCTAGGAGAACGAGAGGACACCTTCCATTTTGCCAAGCGCCCCACACTACTGTAGACGAAGTGCAGTATATTTGGAACCAATTATCGGCTAACAATTCTATGTTAGGATCGGATATATGAATCGTAAATATCAACAGTACAAACTGTTTTCATCTGACGAAAATTCCCTGGTGCAACAGAAGAAAAGGCAGAGAACTTCTCACTTTGGCCTCATATTTGGCTCATTAGGTCTTGCAGCTTTCGGTGTCGCGCGTGTTTCATTTTTTTTTTTTTTTTTTTGCGCGAAGTTCAATGCATTCGTCAGATATTTGCAAGCGGTAGTAACGTGAATCATTCACTCACCCACCCACTTTTTATTCTTCTTTATGTACTCTTTGCCAATCGATTCTTAAATAATTCTATTTTTTATTCTTTAAAAAAAATCTTGAACATCCCTCTGCGCAACATAAGAGTTCTCCTCATTCACTCAACCTATTCTACGATTGTATAACACGCAGGCAAATTGAAGTTAAATTCACAAATAAAGAGAATACACCTTTATGCAGCTACATGTACAAAATGTAATAATAAATAAATTGAAAATCTTGCAGCAAGTCTCCATCTGCAGATGGCATACGGTGCCGTTTTCTGTTCTTTATTAAAGCGGAATTGAAAACCTCTTTGGCGTTATTAATATGGACAAAGTGTACGGGCCCCGCTCGTATATGGTTACCACTCCGCAAGCACATATGAGTAGCACCATCGGCAAAGAGCTCTGCAAGAACACGATGGTCTTAAGGTTGTTTGCTGCTTCTGCTGCTGCTTTTGCTGCTGCTTCTTTTGCTGCTGTTGTTGTTTCTTTTGCTGCTTTATGCGCTGCCGAGAGACGTGCGCAAACAGGTAGGTCATTCCCACCTATTCATCCAAATTATACTTTACCGTTTCGCTGGCTTACGTTCTCGATTATTGACTTGGCCAACAAGTCGCTGGCTTCAGAGTACGAACACATCGCGCACTGATTACATCTTTTAGTTATTCTCGAATTCAAGAAGTGTGATGAGCGTCCACCGCGTCGGAAAGTGAAACCTCCAAAATATCTAGTGTTAACTGCTTGTGTAGATAGTCTTGCGAAAATAAGTTAAATTCGTTTTAGTCTAAAATTACTTATACTAGTGTATGATACGATACAGTGTCAGCGCAATAAATTGTAACGAATTGCATTTTAGGTAAAGAATTTTGAAAGAGCCTTAATTGTATGGTTTTGGTGAAGTGTACAAATTTATTAAAATAGTTTAAAGTTAATTTTCATTTTAATTGGATAAGAGGGAACATACTACCAAGGATGTTGATGTACTTTCTGAACTTTCTGTACTTGTGACGGCAAACATTTTAGAGCTTCTTTGGAGTTACATAAAAGTTTTGATCTATTTTTGCACACATAATGCTCAATAGAAGAGCGTGTTAATTTACGATTCTCATCCGATTTATACGATGCACTAGAATTTGTTACAAAAGAAATCTGAACCAGTGAAGACTTAGTTTCATCTGTGGATGCATTGGTAGTAATTCAGTTATTAATGAGAATCCTGTTGGTCGAGGGTTTGCAACTTGGCTGCGGCAAATGGTTTTAAGGACCTCATTCAAAGGCAGAATGTTACTTCAGATGTTTTGCAACTGGATTTAAATTTATTTATTTCTTCAATTCGGTCAAAACAAGTAAATCTTTTCCTGGAATTCCTAATCGGAAAGATATGAGTGCTGTAAGGGGCCATCTGTTGGTTTGTTTTCTAAATTGCTATTAAAACTACACAGTTCGATATTTTTCAACGATTGTTCAACTTTCAATGATATTGAGGTCCGCAAACTTAGCCAACCCCACAAGCAGCACAGTAGCAAGGCAGATACGTGGGAGAAATATGTAGCATAAAATGTACGTGTACGTAGGTGTTATATATTTCAACGGTTAGTAAAAGGAAAAGAAGAAGACAACTTCCAATTATTTGGGGAAAATTATTTCATTTAAAACAGCTTTCGCGGTTGGCTTGGCAGTAACCCACCCTATCAACCCGAATTTCAGTACACTGTCAATTGTTAGTGGCACTATTTCTCGAATGGCTCGATGGATCTGTTCCATAAGTATGTATGTCAGTTGTTCGTAAATTGTCGGAGTAACACAAAACAATTTCAATGGCGTCAAATTGCGGCTGCACGGTAGCTAAGGCACGTCTCTAAGCCAATAAAATGGTTACTGAACTTCGTGTGCAAAACATTGATTATTTGACGGCTTTTGTGGTACGTTGCGCAATTTTGCTGGAACTAAAGCCCTTCCTAGTCGGAATCGTCCAATTGAAGCTAAAAACAATTTAAGTATCACACTTCGTTAACCGTAACATTGTTGCCAGCTTTATTTTCAAAAAAGTGGGGACCGATGATGTTACAACTTTAAAACACAAACGGTCACTCTTTGAGGATCTATTGGTTTCTCTACGACTACGTATGGATTTTCGGAGCCCGTATCCTTGTCTCCGAAAAGATAAGTTTGTGACCAAAATGGAGTTAATTTTCGAAGTTAATTTCGAAGAGGTGACTCTTGAGTGAGGTAGACGTTGGCAGGAAATAAACTGAAGGCTTTATGCAATTGTAAGCAAATAATCTGAGCTTTTTATGCAATATTCTCCTCGGGGAAGTGTGACTAACGTTCGGTTCCATAGCATTGCGACGAGTAGAGCTTCTTAGATTTTAACGCATAGTTTGAGCAACAGCAGCAATTCATTCATATACGCATGACGGCCATATGGATAGCAATAAGCATGATAACTTCACGACTTTTCCTTATTAATTTCCTTAGATCAGCTGCTGAATGGGCTTCATTTCGATCAAAATTGTTTTTCAAAATCGAACTGTGATCTGTCAATATTTTCCCCTGATTTGTAAACATAAAGCGACCTATTGAATCTAGATATCGGTCGATATTTCAAGTGCTTAAGGGGTCAAGTATGGTACTGCATTTGAGTGTTGTCAGCATTTTTCATAAACTTGAAGGATTTGCTTCTTTAGGATACTCGCTGGCAATAAGCTTTGATTGGGGCGCCACCATAGTCGCATTTAGGACTTAAAACTGTTAGCCATTTGTGAAGGAAACTACCGCACAGTTCGTGACCCATTCTGATCGAATATCCATAATCCAGGTTTTCGTGGGTAAGTTAAAACAAAGACTTCCCTTATCACGTCATTAATCTCGAGACTGTTGGAACGTAGTGACTTACTTTACTTGTTTCATCATGACAAGTGAGAGAGGTGGTTTCCTTGAGCGAAAATGTTGCTTTAAGCTTGGTATCAGCTTAGGAGTATTTACACATTTCTTTCTTTAATTCTGAGCCTGAAGGCCGCCTGTCTACCAGACCGACATTTCTGTTTTGTTTCTCTTCATTTGTAGCATTTTAAAACTCATTTCACATCTAATCTAAACGTTGTTCGAACTTATCTACGTCATCAAATGGATAACATCCCCACATTTTTGTATCATATAAAATGACCTAGCTGTTGCACATAATACTTTCGAAGCTCGTGCATATTTGTTCTTCATATAATTTACCCAAGTAAATGGTTCGTTAAGCCTCAGTTACTTGGAAGCCTCCTATTTTAAAGACGCCAAGTGCAGTAAGGGCTTCGTATACGAAGTCCTCTGCGTGACGGAGTATTGTACTATCCAGGATGCCGAAATCGTTTTGGACAGTACAGTGATCAAAATCAACCCCTGGGTGAGCTCTGCTTCACTAAGGTCAGGGTTTTAACATTCGCATCCGGATAGATCTTTGGTGTAGCTTTGTTCATTGAAAGAATTTTGGGTTTGATTGCTGTGTAACCCGGACTTGACCTATTTAGGCCATAGATGCTGACCACAGCCATTCGTGATAGATTTTCGCTCATATCTGAGGCATAATTAAGACACTTCTTAGCTCAGTTATTACTCTTGGATATCTGTCTGACAATCGCTAGTTGTTTTTCAAAACATTGTTCAGTATGGTCGCTATTTACACAAACCTTGCGTCGTTCTGACCGTTCATCGATCACGGCACAGCAGCCACCCTATTCTTGAGAGAGTTTTTGACTCAATGAATAACTGCAAGCTTTATGTATTCAATATTTGGGTATCGAGTAAAGCAAGTCTTCACCTTTAGGACAGACCACAGCTTATAAGCTTAAGGACTGGACTATCTGACGCCAAATCGTCTCTTGATAAGAGCTCTGTTTTCGAGCCACGGTAAAACGCCATGTTGATCAGCTATTCGGTGAAGTTATGTTTTTACCTTCTTTCTGGCAGAAATGAAGACTCATGCTTCCATCATAGCTGATTTTGATAGCCTCGCTCGACTCTCAGAATAAGTTCTGATCCTTCCTTGGATGATCATGGTATACACTCTGCCAATCTAATTATTGAATGATGTTTTAAAAGTAAACATTTTTTCATCCGGCAAATTGTCCTGTGCATTTCGCTCTTATCCGAAATCACTATTCAAGGGCAATTTCAAGCAGCTCTTATTCTCTTCTTAATTAGCCTTGTTTTCTTTTGCTTTTGGGAGTTATAGAGTACATATATCCACTATTTATGTGTAGTTTATCA
Source organism: Blera fallax (assembly GCA_946965025.1). Taxonomy (NCBI): domain Eukaryota; kingdom Metazoa; phylum Arthropoda; class Insecta; order Diptera; family Syrphidae; genus Blera; species Blera fallax. The sequence goes on along the minus strand of OX337248.1, from coordinate 20,354,915 downwards.
TCATCGGTTACTGTACAGAGCCTCATTCTATAACGCACTACCTTTGAATGTATCATTGAATGGGAAAATGAGTATATCGACTATGGGGAGTCAAGCTTTCGAAGAGCAAATAAGGGAATCAGTCTTTATCTTTTACTGAATCATTTTTTGACCAGTTGTTATGCATTCATCGAAGGCGGTAGCGGAACTTTAAACACACCGTCCACCATTCAAATACCGAATGGCTTCAGTCATCTAGTGGCCGAGTTGAATAAACTGTATCGGACCAAAATAAGGTTTATTTTAATGGCTTTTTTGTTGTGAATTATAAGCAGTCTTGTTCGCAACTCTTATATCGGGAAAATGTACTACCAGTTATTTGGAAACTAGTTTAACTACTGCATTATACGCAAAAATAAATTTCTCCATAGCCACAAGAACATGTTAGATAATATTTTTTGTATTTCAACCGCCACAGGCTGAAGTGATCTGCAAGATCGGAAAACCTCATTAGTAAACGGATTGAATAATCGATCTCGTTTACAAAATTCATTTCAAAGTTTAAGTTTATGTCACCCATCGCATTAACATGCGACATCGGCACACATAATGCTACCACGTACTCAATAAAATATGTGTATCTTCAGATCACTTTACATCCGTCGAAATGATGCGAACTTTTCAATAGTACCCACTTTCCATTTTTATATTTAAGATCATAAATAAATTCCATATTTAATAATTCACACATGTTGTATGTATATTTATGTATGTTTTAATTGCTATAATAAATCAGTAAAAGTCTTTCTGTTTTGTTTTTAATCAACTAATTAGCACCAAATTCATGGATAGAAAGTGAAAACTGCATTTCCCTAAAAATCATATTAATTAATCTGTCCACAAGATGATAGTCTAGCTAATTTCTTAACTAAAGCTAACACTAATTTAGTGAAAACCTTTATGCTGTATTATTTCCTCTGTGCATAAATATCGATGAAACTGAATTTCATCAATTTAAAATTATCAATAAACATAGAACTAATAATTCGACGTGAGCAAATCATTAGTTTAGATATTAATAAATCTCAATTAGAGTATCTAGAAAACTTTTCTCTTTTTGTTCTCTCTTTCCGGGCATTAACGTGCTAAGTGATCTAAATGAGAGTGAAATTCGATTCTGTTTATTTTTTTTTCTCTTGTTTACCAATGCAAATTTAATCTCAAAAACCTACACCTCATAACAAAACGACGACAGAGTTTGTATTTAGGCCATTCCATTTTCATCTTGGGTATTTACAAAACCATAATTAAGTCACACACTTTGGAGAGAAATTGAAATATACTTTATGGATGGATGGAGTAGTGCTATACACATTTGTGTATAGGTACATAAATATACAATACTTTCTATGTGTAGGAATGTTTGCCCAATTTGTCGTACACCTCTAGTAGTTAATAATTTGCGGAATTCTTTGAACCGCTCGCTTCAAATGTAGGTCAAATGAGTATTCAAATGGTTTTGGATACATTCTGAAGGTGCCCACTTTGGTATGTGAGTGTAGATTTTGCATGCTTAAGCTAAAGACATAAGATTATAATTAAGAAAGAATATACTTAAGTAGGGAAGATACAAGAATGCTGGAAAATATTTCTCCTATTCAAGAATAAGCGTATTCTCCGCCACTTTAAGCCCACATAACGAGCACTTGTGAAGCTTAAGTAGGTGCTTGGTGATCAAAGCGTACGGTTTTTTTTGTTTCGTTTTGTTATTGTTGGGACGAAAATAATTTCAAAGAGAAAGAATAATTTTTATAATAATAATAATTTTCTTGAGAACCAGAGGCAATCATTATTAACTTTTGAGAATTACTGAGCAGTGAGCTTATCGAACCAAAGAAGAATTACTGAAGTTTGTTTGGACAATAGTTTATTTAATGAGGATTCTTACAGTAGGAATACACAAAAATTGTAGTTTTTGTTTGTCAGTAAATTAGTTTTATAGAATTCTCTTACAGCTTAAATAAATATTGAGTTGTTACAAAAATATTTGTTTATGTGGTTGAGTGATAGGTATTCTTGAATTTTGTAATGTTACGTCATAAATACTGGTACACGGTTAAGCGCGTTCACCGTGAAATTATTATTGAACACATCCATTCGATACTGAGCGACATTTATACTAAGTTACTGTGTAAAAAGTTTTGCATAAAAGTTATTGCAGGCATGGAGTGGGGCGAAATTTGAAATCCTGTTGTGGTTGTGCTGAAACGAGTGCAATATGGGGAAGGATGATATTTCACGACCTTGTGGGTGCTTGGAATTACCCGAAACATTGTGCATCACACTGTTAATTTGCTTGGAGGCATTAATGGAGTAAGTGACATCTTTGCACTGCCAGAACTCCACAGGCGATCAAAGTGACTTAAGCCAGAATTCAGCGAAAAAAGCTGCGGAGGCACGAAATCTTGTATCAAGAAATAAGATATCACAAAAATCCATGTCTTACATTATCAAATATGATGTAGAACTGAGTGTAAATAAAATACATACCGGCCACTTGTTCACATATCGCGGTACTCGCGATATGCTTACAGAAAAATTTCATTCACGGATGATAAAATGTTTACTATTGAGGGGAATGAGAGAGTGTAAGCCCGGTCGTTTAGAGAAATGTCATAATTCATTCCAAAAATAAAGTACAAATACTTGGCGCAACGGACCGTATGTGGTCAAGGGTCTAGCTTCTCGCGACTATTTGCGTTGTGTGTTTGAAAAATATATTTCACACAAATGGAAGGGACCTATAGTTCAGAGCCATATCCGAAAGGCAATTTGAGGAGCTTTCTCCAAAGTCCAAAGCTCAGTTCTTTCGATTATAAGCTGGTGTTACTATAGAGATCACGGTTCCTCCTTCTCATCCATATAAAATTATACGAAGGATCAACGTTCTACATAGCATTAATTTCGTTTTTCGAGTTAGAAGTCTTTAGCTCAGATGTTTTCCCCAACCGAAGTAGTTATTGAGTATTAATGGGCATCTCGTCGACCGAAATATGATCAGTCTGGTCGTGGTTAACAGCCATGTCCCCTTGTGAATATTGAAATGGGGAAACTGTGTGCTTGCTATATTCAAGTATTAACCCAGCGGACAAGGAACTCGGAGAGTTAATATGTGCAAACTAATGGAGGTACACACGGAAGTATCCATGCTCATGACATAGTTTTATCAATTTGTTGCTCCATCTTTTCTGCAGCTCTTGCTACCACAGTTTTTATATTGATTCGCGGTGTTTGCCTTTCTTCTCTTTATTTTTCCACACCAAACCCATGCTGCCATATAAGATGTAGTTCGAAAGGTGCGGGTTGCTTTCATTACACAGAGTCTAAGAGTTGGCTCTGTTTTCCGTCGATATTCTTTAAATCGCATCAATTGCATCAGTCAAGAGAGTTTTAGTATTGTTACCACATTCATAAGTAATTGTAGGCTGTGCTTCACCGAACATCCTCGTCAATTTGTGCAGCTTTTTCAATCTAGCTTTGGATTCACCGAAGTGGGCCACCGTCGTGTGCCAATAACCACGATGGTAATCCTCTCGGCTAAGCATACAATTTCCGGGTCGAACGACGGCAGTAATACACAATGGTTAATGGCAGTGAGTCCAGCGCGGATTATTATAGTACACCTTTAGCCACCTCGTATTACTTAAAGTAGCTGTTCCAAGAGGCCTTGCTCTTCTACTACTACTGATTCAAGTCTGTTGCAGATGATCCAAAATTTGTCCAACCGTATCTAATGGTCTATACGACGAGGGCTTGTTTAGTTACTTACTCTTTCCTTTGCTAAAGAGCATTAGAACAACAGCTGCAGCATTTATATTATTGGATTTACAGGGCGGGTTTCATTTTCTCCTTCATCTCGTTACTTTAGATAGTGCAAGCTAAAGTACTTTTGAGATAGCATTTCAATGCGACTTGCTCAGCACAGACAAGCTATCTAAAACTTCTAATTCTTCCTCTATAACCGCCCAATGTCTAGGTTAAATCGAATCAAGAATCAAAGTTCAACATTAACCCTTAAGAGACATTGTGAGCTCTATAGACTCACTTGAACATCGCAGAAATGTCTCTTGTCTTTTCCTATTTTATCGCTTATTCCACAAAAAATTTTCCAACGAAATAGCCACCTGCATTCCTCCCCTTCAAAATTTCACCCGCAATACGGACGTACTGTCAAATATAGGGATTCGATTATAAGTCGAACGACACGTATGTGGAATGATCTTCCAGGCTCTGTGTTTCCTCATCACTACAACATTCAAGCATTTAAAGCCAACGTACACCGGTATCTCCCCGATTCCTCTTTTCCCTTTTTCCAAACGCCCGTGCCCTGAATACTCAGCATAAGGGTATTCATACCCCCTTTGGTGCGCTCTAATTATATAAAACAAAAAAAAAAAGCCTTTGTAATTATAAAGAAAGTCCTTTTGCTGAGAGCACTTATATTAAACTATTTTTATTCACAATTCCTATTCTTTTTGCAAGGATAACCAAAAATTTGAACTAGTTCCGCAAAATGAAAACGTGGGGCTTAGCAATTTGTGTTGTACTCATATTTGCCAACTATGCGGATGCTTTGACAACAATTCGCAAGGAAACAAAACGAGGTGACAAAATATCAGAGTCCTTTAAGCAATTAAATCTTCCTGAAGCCGAAATCGATCCGAATGTTGGTCCAACATTGCCAAATGCTGAGGAAGCCGCTGTTGATGCTGCTGAAGAAACTGCAGTTGAATCTGCTGCTGAGAATGAGGTATCCGAAGCTGGAGAAGACGCTGTCGAACCAGCATCGACTAGCCCCTCATTGACCGAAGAAACAAATCCAGTCAATGAGGATGATCCAAATCAGATCAGCAAGTATTGTAAATGTTCGGACACGCACTGCGACTGTTGCCGTAACTTTGCGTTACCAATTGTGCCAGTACGAGGACCGGGTTGTGCAAAAATCACGTATCTTGGTAATGAGAAAATGTCCGTGTCAATCAAATACGGTGACATTATACTGGCTACGAGAACTATATCAGGTATGTCGAAATCGATGAGTATATAGGTGTATTTAAAATGTATCTTACTACAGGAAAGCGGGCTAAGCCAATCTGTGTTGGACTTCCGGGAGGATTCTCCAAATTCTGCGGTAGAGTGTATGGCTTATCAAGGGGAAAGGACGACTTCAAGGCATGCTTAGGACTTGAACTTCGAGCGGACGATGAAGTAGAAGCATCATTGCGTGTGTCATGCTTTAAATTTGGAGCAAAGGGACTGACAGTTTCCGAAGCAGAACCTTTACCTGAGGTACCCAAAGACGAGGAAGATGAGGAAGATATTTTCGGTTTTGGAGCTGGTAAAAATTCCTACAGTATTTCCTACAGTATTTCATTCAATATTTCACTTTCAAAGGTGGCAGTGATGACGATTATGATGAAGAAGAAGATGAAGAAGATGATGAAGAGGAAGATGATGCCGAAGATGATGAAGACGAAGATGCCGATGATACCGATGATGCACCATCTGACGATGCTGACTATGGCGGCTTTAGTTTTCTAGGAAGCGGATTATTAGATGAATTAGATGAATCAGAAGAAACTAGCAGTCCAGCTGTAGAAACACGAAATGAACAAAAAGACGTGGCACAAAGTAAAGACGAAAAAGGTTCCGCAGTAGAAGTTGAGGTGGATGAGACAGATTCGGAGGATGCCACAAAACCAAAGCCAAATGGATCAAAAGCTAAGAAAAATAAGAAGAAGAAGAAGAAGTCTAGCGAATCCCAGTTCGCACTAGACATACTAAACGGAATCCTAGACTTTTTCAACTAGATTGCCATCAAGCAGAGAATCATAATTTATAGTTTTCATTATTAGGTAGCTTACTTTTGAATTAGTGTAAATACGAGTACCGTAAGCTAAAGTTAAAGTGTAAGAATGTAATTTATTTATTTATTTATTTCTCGAATAAATGTAAAGTAATTGAATAGTTGTGAACCAAGTTGAAGGAATTATTTATGAAAACACTGTGCAAGCTCTGACATAACCTAACCTCCCCTCTCAATAAATGCTTTTCCGATGTCCTCGAAGGCCTAGAAGTTTAGAAATCTTTACGGACATGGCCATTCTATGGATGTTTAACTTTAAAGCACTACTGTTACCGGAACTTAACTTTAAAGCACTACTGTAGGAGAAAGCAGAAGCAAGTGATCCAACTTACACTACCAGGAACCAAGCCCTTTTTCCCCACTTTATTGTTTTTCGTAGGAAGTCGAGTAAGCGCTTCGGTGATGATGATCTTATGATATAAGCGCTGACTATAAGATATGCCACCACATATGTACATGCATATGTATGTACCAGCGAAGACAGGACAATCGCAGAGGGAGTATTCCACAGTATCGTCGCACTCTCTACAAGAGTCGTAAATTATAGTATTACTAAAGCCTTGAAGATTAAAAAACTTAGCCAATTCATAAGGTCCCGCCAATAAGTTGTCTGAAATCTTTTCTACTGAGAGATGCCGAGAATACCGCAAATTTCGTATAGACATCTGGCATTATTCGTTTGGTTCACCTGTATCCTGAAGAGTCATGCCACACGCAGTTGTATTCTTAGGAAACCCAATCGACGGTAAAAGATCCGACTGAAAAAACAGGAAGACCCAATCTAGGTTCAGGTCCTGAGCAATTTCAGTTTAAGAATCCTTCGCTTGGAAGACTGATGCATATTCGCTTAGTGAGAAATGCAACCTACTACCGTCATTCTACGGTTTTACGTGAGCTCCAGCACCAAACTCTTCACTGGTTTTGCCTAGAATCAATTCTTAATAAAAAAAAACCGTCCTGAAATGTACGCAGCCGAAGTTCTGTTGTTCTCATTGAGTCAGATGGCATATCCTCGTAAAAAGAGTGTTGCAAAGTTAGATATTAATCCAGAATTTCTAGCAGAATGGTTTGGTAATATGGGATACCCCCAAAGATGACCCAGGCAACTGTCGGACGAAGATAGGGTAGAGAGAGCGTTGGACAGAATTTATTTTACAATAGAGGAGAACCATCTATTCTCAACGAATCTCTAAAGTTAAATCTTGATACCGTAAATAGTATCTCATCGAGGACAATATGGAACAGATAAATAAGAAAACGTAGGCTTTTGATTAAAGCTCTTACAGGTCATTTTTTGATAATAACATACGGGAGGTGTGAGCGTAACTCAACGTTTTCTGCAGCAGGTCTGTGTAGAGATGAAGAGGAGGAAAAAAATGGTATTCTATACATGTGCAATCAACGTTAAGGAAAAAACTTTTTCGCGAGTAATAAAGACTTGAATTATCAACCTAGACTAGAAGAATACATTGCGGACTAGAGCGCTGTCTATTCGCTCTACATACCCTAGCCATTTTAAACTAAGTTTATTGATTAGGTCGATGTCGCTGTAGAGCTCGTATAAATCTCGTCGAATCTTGTTCCATATCAACGTAAACGGGACCGAATATCGGTCGGAATGACTAAGCACATGTATTTACAATCAATAGTCCATGACGATATTGAAGAAATCACAGGACAGCGCGTCACCTTTTTTAAATCATTTTTTCTGTAGCACTCACCACTCACCAGACACAATAACAGTGTTGCCGACGCCATTCTCGAAAAAAATGTAGGTTAATTATTTGCGTAAACGCCGGCCATACCAAACAGTGACTTTAGACGACGTAATGGCTCTTCGTGCATTATACGCTTATTTCCAGTGCCCCAACAACGATAATTCGTCACGTATCCACGTATGTAGATGGAAATGCCATCAGTCGCTTATGTGGTTTAGGAGGCTGTAATTTACACCCGATTGGCGGTTTACAGGCAATAGTTGATGCACAAAAATTCGCTGTAAACACGTCTATTGATGTACATTTGCAATGTGCATGGATGTTTAAGGATCCTTATGGACATCTGCAGCCTGTCTCGAGTGCCTAAATACTATAATGTTTGCATTTAAATTTAATTTTGTATATGAATTAAGAATAACCATTTATTGTTTTACTTAAAGAGTTGTAAATGGTCCTAAATTCATTAAAGTTGTGTTTAACGTTAACGTAACTATATTTGAACTAAAATTACAATGCTTTCATCGTATTGAAACAAGCGTATTGTGTTAAAATGCATTAACAATAAAGAACTATGTACATTATCTCTTTTCGAATAGAATGTGACCTTTCACTTATGTAATTCTAATAAATTCAAATACAAACCATTGAATTAACTTTTGGACTGTCTCCTCTATACATTCGTTCATTTGCGTACAACAGCTGTTACAGAAAAACTTGGCATCACTTTCCAATTCTGTTTCTTGTTGGCGTTTTGACGTTTCACGATTTCTATCGTTTATTTTAAATTACATCTTTCCAGACATATTTGTTGAGATTTTATTCGCTTATCTGTGGACGATCTTATGGAAATAAGAAATTATAAGTAAATAAACGAAATTTGGTATTAATTATAGTTTAATCATGAATTATCATAGAATGAGGAAACGCTTGACAATTGAGCAAATGACATCGCAGGACTTCCAATTGGATTCATATGCCCACATCGACGTGTTTACCCATCTGTTGAAGGATTCTGTTCGTACAAACAGCTTCCAGGAAGTGATTTACCGCAACAAACACCTGTTCAAGGGGAAAACAGTTCTGGACGTGGGATGTGGTATCGGAATCTTGTCTCTGTTCGCAGCAAAAGCAGGCGCCGCGCGCGTAGTTGCTGTGGATTGCTCAAACTCCACATCTTACGCTCAACAGATCGTCTTAGACAATAATTATGGTCATGTAATCAAAGTGGTACACGGGAAAATTCAGGATGTCAACCTGCCACTCGATCCAAAGTCTGTGGATATCATAATTTCCGATTGGATGGGCTACTGCCTAGTTTACCAGTCCATCATAGATGCGATTATATTTGCTCGAGACAAATGGTTAAAACCAGGCGGGTTAATATTTCCAGACAGAGCGAAATTGCATGTTGCCGCTCTGGAAGATCCACAGAGAAAAAATGAGAAAATCAACTGGTGGCGGAATGTTCACGGCTACAACATGAACTGCATACGAGAATTTGCACTAAATGAGCCACGTTTCTACGCAGTTGAGCCGGAGCAAGTACTTACTTCGTCACACCTTTTGAAAGATATAAATCTGAATACAATAACACTGGAAGAACTTACGTTCCTCACACCATTCCTGGTGGAGACAAAACGGAGCGGAACTATAGACGGGATATTAACGTACTTTAACGTGGTATTCTCAAAATCTCACACGCGATTTGGATTCAACACAGCCCCTTGGTCTACGCCAACACACTGGATGCAAACAATTTTCTACTTTGATCAACCGATCAGCGTGAAAACGAATGAGACTTTCTTTGGTGCGTTTGCAATGAAGCCTGTTGCCAACAACATGGACAACATTGATATTCAAATTGAAATTTTGACGGGAGAGCCTCTGCAATTGGTAGGTGATATCAAATGTTCACTGAAACGACGGTGCTTACTGATAAAGTCTAGCGAGAAGACAGAAAAGAAGGGGAAATGAACGCGCTTGGTTTTCTATTACCTGGCTGTGACTGATTTATATTTTTGGTTTTCCTTTTGTTATTCTACTTTCTTTTGCAGTATGCAGTAGCATAAGATACAATTTTACTGTACATATATTTTGTTGGCTTGTTTGCCCGTTGTTTTGAATTAAAAACTGGAATGCGTTTGAATGTAACGGGAACAGGGCTTTTGAATGGTTGGTGTTGCTCAGGTCGAAACAAGTTGGTTGTTGGGTATTTAAGTTTTGGATTTAAGACAGCTGAAACTCCGCTGCTACAGAAAGCAACGGTAGATATTAACTTCTAAAGAATAATTCGCACTGGGGCATCGATCCAAAATCGAGCATAAGTAAAATATTCTGTGTGAAGTGCATTAACAAATTTAATTCGTTGTTTTTTGCCACGCTGTCGCCTTGTCCTCTAAGAGGCCAAGGAACTTTCCGTCTAGGTAGGGAGATTGATTGTCTGGCTGTAATCTGCATTGGAGCCATATTCTACACCTTCCTGCCGAAGAGACGGAAGACCTTATTAAGGAAAAGTTGCACGATCTCCCGGATGGAGTCCACTCGCGGAATTCAATGCCATAATCATGAAGGAAACAATCTTTGGCTTGTTGGTCTGAAAGCACAGTTTCAGCGAATAATGACTAATCGACTTGCAGCAACGCTTAACACGGTGATAAGTACAAGTAGCACTAGAGCTCGAGTGTCTAATGAGAAGAAACTTGAAGTGGCCCAGAAGCAAAGAAAATCACACCTATAGTAGCCGAAGTCACCTGAGCGAAAGGCTTTCAAATTTGCATTCACCACTTGCGGACGTCATAAATGCCAACAATCAATTGATCCAGTACTGCAGCTTATAAAAGAAGTAGCTAAAGCCAAACGGGGGAGGGGAACTTATGTCATGGAGAAAAATTAATACATTAACCAAAAGCTCATTGCAAACGCTGCAGTGCAAAACAAGATTCGCAAGAAAAAGGAGACAACAACCTGATGTCCTATAAAAAATCCAAGCAATGGCGTTTGGCGTTTGAAATAGTAGAGAAAATCTAGGTACCAATAGACAAGAAATAGCAGATGTATTTAAAAAGCATTTTCAGCGTTTTCTATATAAAGCTAAAAAAATTACAACGGGCTACGGGGTCAGAAGAACCCCGAAGACAGTGGGCCTTTTTTAGATACGATGGTGCATTGATGTTCTAGAACCTTGATATTCTATAGGACTTTGATGCTCCTTTAAACCAAAGTCAAGACCCGACCGCTGCATTGGCTCGGCCATATCGTACGAATAAACAATAACGCTGCAGCCAGTAAGCTCATTGGTTGATGACACCGAAGAGTATTGATTGCTTCAGGGTTTCAAATCATGTGTTAAGAGAAAAACAGTGATTGATCACTTTGGAAGACAAACTGTATAGTTAACTGTTATTTTGGCTATGACGAGCGATCGATTATTTCTTATCATTTGAAGTGTGATTCACTTGAGTGAGACACAGCTAAAGTTAAAAAATAGATCTAATCAAGCAAGAATATACCGATATGATCGTACTTATGGTTTAGCGAAGGAAATTCATGCTTCGGAGGGAATATCGGCGACGATATCCTTATCGTCTCATTCCCAATATCTATACATGCGTTTTTTTTTTACAGATAATTTGGCTTATCAAATGTAAGATTGGCTAAATCTCTGAGGGAATACACCCGCACAATGGATGGTGTTGAAGTTGGAATAACAAAGATTACGGGAGCTAACTAATAATCTCGAAATAAGCATGCGAAGCCTCTTCGAATAGAGTGTGTACAACAATACATAACATCGACATGCATATGCTGTTTATAAACTTGGAACAAGCCTTCGACAGCCACGGGTAGAAAAATTATTGGCAAATATAGGCATCGACAAAGGGCTAGTCAGGTTGGTTCTCTTCATACATAAGGGCACAAAGGGTAAAGTTGTGATACAACAAAAGGAGTCAGAGGCATCCGACATCGGAACTGGTGTGAAGTACCTCCCTGTCAGAGAAAGAAAAATTCTACGCAAAGATCTTCTACATACCTGTGAGACTTTGCTTTCCAACTATTCCGCCGAAGATTCTTTCTTGCGAGTGCACAACAAACACCTATGTGTGTGGATTGGTTAAGTTTTTCTCAGTGTCTTGCATGTTTACCTATTCGACATAGTCTTCGATAAAGACCAATGTACCAATGTGCCAATGTGATGTGAATCGAATAAGTGAAGGAAATCTCCGAACTGTTGAATTCTACCATACTCTCGTCTTTGTATGTAGAAGGCATTCAAAGTTGGCTTCTTGCTCCCCTGTAAGTTAAAATATTTCCTCTTTCTACAAACAAGTGTTTCCCTTTTGTATTTTCAAATGAAAAAACTGAACTAATTGTAAAATGATGAACAACGAATGATATGACGAGTTTTGGACGGCATAGATAGATCATGGAATTCAGACGTTCATACATCTGTCCAGGTCCTACATTATAAAAGCTACATGCATGGTTTGAACATATGTTATGTAAAGAGGTGACCCAATACAACGCCGATGCGATTTTTCCAAAAAGCATTTCTTTGGAGGAAGTTGCTGCTACCTGAAAATCGCCAACAGAGTTAGACCAATGATAAATCCATTGTGATATCACATGGATTTTAGAAAAAAAAAACATTTTCCTTGAAGCAGTTATTCGTGTTTATCAGATCGCTTAGATCGTTCAGGAAAAAGTTCCCTTCTTTGGTGGAGAGCTGGAGAGGTGCAAAGGAGGTGAATAATAGTTTTATCTTTCTCTTCTTCCACACAGCTTCTGCAGAATTTGTTTGAATGTATACCAAATCTAATTGCGTGCTAGCGATCGGCATACCTAAATTGCCTTTTTCGGAAGGATGGGTATATTTGTTTTATATCTGGCAAGTTCATAAGCCTTATAATTCCCTGAAATATCTCTGTTCCCCTGACAGCTGATGAATATTGAACTGCTCTCTCATCTCTATGAGAGACGATCTGGAGCTACTAATGAATTTAGAAACCCCGATACAAGAGATTTGATTGGTTTTTGGCTCTCCGAAAAGATGCGGATATCACGTTTTTTTTATCCCGGGTAAAACTTCTTTGATTGCCATTATTTTCGCCTGAAACATGCTACAATAATTCAAAAGATGGAAGGAGCGGCTAAGATTAAGCTTATCAGAGCAGACTACAATCAACTCCGTCGTTAGCTTTTGATCCAGGAAGCCAACCACTTCACTTTTCAAAATGTTTTCAAAAAATGGATGGCTCCCCCTATTACTTATAGTTTTCAAACTATACGTCTCAGAAATTTGCGAAAAATCCCACTAATAGTCCATTTTCGTTAAATATTTTTGATTCCAATATCTCAGACCGTTATTGAAATTCAATAGTAATAGGTAATAGGTCCATAAGCGCGTTATTAGTATTTATGAGCAATATATCTTAGTTGCTTCTAATTCTTTACATTTGACTAATAAATCCCATGGCATTTTAAGTAAAACAGTTCACAACGATAACGGTAATTTTAACTATCTGCAATTTCGCAACATCGCTGTGAAAAAAAACACTATCTGAAATATATAAGGAAAGTGGAATACGATGTATACTTTAAAAGTAAAAAAATTCTTTATATGCCTTCATGAAAAATACATACATTAGTGTGATAAATATAGTAATTTATTAATAAATATTTTGTTGCATAGTTTTTATTAGAAATAACTGTCATAAAACGTCATGGTACTGAATCAACCAATGGCTAACATTTCTGCAAGCGGATGGCATACCAGCAACGTTGAATTGTATACAAAAGTTGTTTCTCTGAGACAATTTTCTTCACATCCTTCTATAAATTCTCCAAAGGATACGTCTGAAGATTCAAGCGGCCATTCCATCACATTAATCCGATTCTCTTCAAATCACTTTTTAACTATTTTGTTGGTATCTTTGGGGTCGTTTACCAGGACCCATCTCAACGGCATTTCGTCGGAAGTAAATGGCAATACAATTTCCATCATATTTTTTACATAGAGGTACAGATTCAATTCAATATGTTTGACCCAACACCATGGTAGAATAAACATCTTCAAATCATTATGATGTATTCACCGTATTTGTGGTGTAAGTTGGTTTAAATCTGGTTCTGGCCTCCTAACATAACAACGAGAACCAACACCAACAAACAGCATGGTATTGCCCTCTTGACACCAGAGAAAGTTCCTCCATTTTTGAACTTTTGAATTTATTTTTGTTTTTACCGCAACTGTGTATTATCTTAGATAACTTCTTTACACGGCCTGAACTGAAGTGACTCACAAAATATTTCTATCTCACAACGTCTCAATCCATTACTCTATTAAATGAAAAAATGTCCCTATATCCGTTCATAATTCAAAAATGATAAAGAAAAAAGCTTTGGCACACTGTGTTTTATGAAAAAATAATTATAAATTGCAATCATCTTCTTTCCATCAGAACCAATAATGAACGGAGACACCCATGATCAAATGATTTTAAAATTCGTAATTTGAACTACCGATGTCATTGCAACTAAATCGATTTGTGTTAGTTTTGATTATCCAGGGCACGCTTCTTGATTGTTGACTCTAGCCGAATACTACTAAAAAAACAAACAAACTGGAAATCAACACAACGAATGTATGCAAAAACGAGACTAAAACGTCTTCACCGTATCGGCGTAGCAACCATAAAATCCTTTTCCTAAGGCAGAGCTAAATAATGGTCTGATTACAATGTTTGCTTATATGAGTTTAAAATTGTATTCTTAAACGTTTAGCAAAGCTTTTAAGCCTCAAATAAACAAAAAATGTGTTCATATGAAATCAACATTTTATTCAGTTCAGATGATCACGTAGAGTTAACGTCATGACCAAAATAAAAATAAGCAAAATAATAATTATATCTGTTAAATTCAAACAATTTTATCGCGACGAACTAGTCAGATATACCTGCATTAAATCCATACAAATATCTCATACAATCCTAAATCCATTTCAATGTTATCTTTTATTAAACATTCCTCTTCAATATCCCAAACATAAAAAGTACAAATACTAAGTGTTAATGAAGAGCTATTATGCAACGTGTTACATGATACAATATATGTTTCAATAAGGATTTATTAAATCTGTATAGCATTTTATAGAAAAAGAAAGAAGTTTTACCAGCATTTTAATGGTAAGCAGAAACTAAGAAAGAAAAATCTACAAACACGCCACTAGTTTTCTAAGAGAATGAGTTTCCTTAACTTATGTGGGAAGACCTAAGGACTTTCGTACTAATCGTCTGGCTATTTCGTTGAATTTGTCTCTATGTTCGCGCCACATGATTGATGCATCCACATTCGCACCCGATTCATCGTTGGGTTCTGCAAAATTTGAAATTGATTTCGTTTACTGATCCTGTTTATTGAAATGCTGTGGGTAATCACTTACCGGCTAACATGGAAACAACACTTAATAGAATTTTTTCGACACTCTGCACTGGACTCCAACGTTCAGCAGAGAGTTCGTAGCCCATAGGATCATCACCGGGCGCATGAAGTATAGAGATGCACACTCGTCCATCTGGAAAGACTGTACAACGCATTAGACCATGAGACAAATGTGTTAATAAAAAGCAATAAGCATACTATTCGGGTGAAACATTTCGCATGTAAATTTCATTTTAGGCGGGCTCAGGGGGTAATCGGGTGGAAAAATCAGTTTTGCTGGAAACACACCACCTTCGAAGCAAGTACCTTCTGGTCCTCTGTGAGTAATTGAAGAGGTGCAAGCGCATAACAGATGAATAAAGGAAAAAAAAACTTACGCTATCAGCGCTTCCCATTCAAAAATATTGTCTTCACTTATGGGTCCAGCAACTATCCCTTCTGGTGGATCCATAGTTAGCTCTGTGTATAGATGGCAAGAGATTTCATACTTAATTTTGTGTGATGGAAGAAAAAAATTATTCTGTGGAAGTTGAACTTACGTTTATATTCAGCCATTAACCTCCTGAGAGCAGATCCAGCCATTCTAAGAGCCCCCTAGGTAGTAGAGTTGCCTTCTGAATTTCAATGTTTAATTTGAACTTGAATTTATGAATGTTTCGGAGTAACAAAAGCAGAATTTAATTAAAAAAAACGCAAATAATAATGTTTTCGTCACTGAAATTATGACTAATGTCACAAGTCAAAAGCGTAAGTTTGACAGTACAAGGTTAGGTGTGTTCGTTTTGTAAATTTACATTCAACTGCGGAGAGCGCAATTGAATGGCTCGTTAGTAAAGTTGAAAATAAAATAATTTGCAAACCCATTTTCAAAAATTTGCAGAGTTTAAGATTTGCTTTAATTTTCTTCTTATCGTCCAGCACTCGGCACCATCTTCTTCTTTCATTTTGTTAGCCGAGCTTATGATCAGGATTATAAAGATCACAACACTCCACATTACTACATCCCTACTAGTCCGCCTGTAGGGTTCGCCAATTTGACCTCAAAAAGTATCTGCAGTCCTTCCGGTTTTGGATCACTTTGTCATTGAGGGCAATCAAATGCAAATACAAAACTGTAGGAATTAGTATTAGTTTTGTCTCTCAAGTAGTATGTTTTTTCGCCATTCTTGCACATAGTATTAAAAATTCGAAGTGAGAAGGTGGGAATCTTTCGGAGACAAAACTAAGCACTACCCCCACCTCCCTCTTCATGACCGAAAGGATAAGCTGATCGTAGTGTAATTCCTTGAAGTCTTGTCAACCTGTCTCCTGAGATGTGTGGAAATGTCTTTGCACTGATGCTCAAACAGCTCAAATAGGAAGAGCTGACATGTTTAAATCTGTATACATATAAGGGCAAGCATCACTGTCCATTTAGTAAATATTTGCGTTATGTAGAAATCCAATTCCTCATTCTTATGGCTTGTCCTGTCCGTGTCTCAATAAGTGGGGTAAGACAAGATGGTCATCAGTCCTTCGATCGATAATGTCATTTCTCCGTGCCATTTGCCCTTCCAAATGTTTTTTGTACGAGAGTCGTTGTGGGAAGTGATGTTTTACTCTCCTGCGGTATGGCTGATTGTTTTCCTTCTTTTTCTCCTAATCAAGCCAACGTTGAATAATTTTGATGCTGTCGTTGCTAATTTGTACACCTCTTTCATTAGTTTGGTGACAACAACTACAGTGATACCGTTCGCAAATGTTACTATCTTACTAAGACCTATTCTAAGACCTAGCCCTCGGTACCTATTATATGAACATATGAAAAAAAAACCACTGGCCCGAAAAAAAATCGCAGTAGAGCCCTTAAGATGGCATTCAAAGGGCGTATAAACTTATTTCTCTATGTTAACAATTCGTGACAGAAGCAGCCTTCCCGAACTAATGGAAGCGACAGCGATTGATGCTCTTCCCCAAGGGAAACAACAAATCACCAAAAGAGCCTTCCACACTTTGCACACTCTGCGTCCTGGATACGACCGGTAAAATCTTAAAACTTGACATCAGTAATTGACATTGACAGCAAAACTGCAAAAATATGTAGAAAAGGATACCTACCGTAAGGATTGTGCAAAAATGGTTCATTATGGCTGGCATGTCGCTGGCGGAACATAAAACTCGGGTAGTTCTCATAACCAGCAGTAAGGCGATCGGGACAATATCTTTTGTACACAGTTGGCGTCTATACCATCACTGTACCAAATGCGAACGCCAAACACCACAGGACCTACATACTATTATAAGCCAGAGTAGTCACGTCTAGTATTTTGTATGCATCACCAATATGGGCCAGAGCAATGAGATTCAAACCCTACAACATGCTGAGTATGCTGTGCCTTCCGCAGTGTGTGTTGGTTCCAACAGATACACTGGCTAATGAACAGCAAAGGCTATACTACTGCTCGAAACATAACAGAGTGGCAAGAACGCTGAAATGACTCGGAGAAAGGTAGATGTACATACCGACTCCGGCAACACGGACAGTGTTGTTAGTATAATATGATACGTAATCCAGTTCCTGTCGGAATATGGGTGTTTCCGCTCGTACCTGCATAAGTACAAGCATGACGATGTGCTGATTGCATCGAAAGTGTGGAATATGTAATATGTCAGGAGCCACAAGAGCTTACTTACTTACTTATGTATGTCCTGTATCCTATTGTTGGTGCGAGGGCCTCTACTACATATGTATGTCTACGCGCTATTGTGTAATTCTCTCGCGAGGCTGTACTTAAAACGTCTCAGTCCTTCCCAAATTTTCTCCAACTTCCGTGTCTCCTTCTCGACTGTTCTGCGCCATGTTCTCTTCTGTTCGGTAGGTCTTCTGCCATCCTGGGTAAAATGGTGCACAGCATGGTTAGCTAAGGAACTGTCACTTTTTTGGAGCGTGGGGCTAGTCCACTGCCACTTCGATCGTTAGATGGCTGTGCTTATTGGTTTCTGACCAGTTCTGTGGTAGAGGCGTTCGCTGGAGATACGACCAAAATTCACGGAATTCGGGCATTGAGAATATAACCCGCGTGATGAAGAAACTGCGTTACATTAAAAGGAAAGACGAAATCGGGCATTCGAGAGCAACAGCTAAGACTGCAGTACCGCAGGGAAAGAGGGTAGTGAAGTAGAGGTATTTCTAATGAATATGAACTTATACTACTACAGACCATGGACTCTGTAGTTTCAATATTTTTTTTTGATATTTTGAAGAACTGATTCCATAACTTTCCAGGTATTGAAACTTTTCAGACATTTTTTTTAGGAAAGATTACCTTAACTTAACCTTTCAGACATTTAGCATCACGTAAATTTTAATCTGTTGTCAGCGTTAAGTGAAATATTTTATTATTTTACAATTAATTAATGTTTTCCTCTCGTCAACCAACATTTAAAGGCTTCAAAAGTGGGCTCACAATCTCCTTCAACATTCATATTGCTGCACACTTCAGTAAGCAACTTTAATTTTTCACTTTCCTGGGAGTTCTTACCCATTTGGATAAAATCTTCACTAATTTTACCATTTACAGCAATTCCGGTGGTTTCCAAGATACAGGTTATGTAACACTTAACAGGCCTTGAAACCATTAGATAATCTGTTCCGTAGAAAAGTGCTAAGTCCACGGCTGGAATTTGAGTAGAATCAACGCATTGCCTGATGACGTTAGGTGGAATCAAAGTCGCGGTCAAACGGGAAGTCTGTATTAATAAATAAATAAATAAATGAATTAAATTAAGTGAAATAGGATTCCGCACAACGTACCAACAGAAAAGTGACTAAGCCAAACCAAATAAACTTCATGGTGAATCAATGGAACTATGCATGGATGATGTGCTAGTGGAGATTTTATAGACTTCCGTATGTGGTACGCTCTGGTGCACCTAATCAAATTAAATAGTCAATTTAATAGAACATTTGTTACAGGCGAACAAATCGTGCGAAGCACATCCATCAGCAGAACCATTAGCAACTCCAAGTACTGAATCATTTGACACATGTTTTGCCAGTTGACGAACTATGGAAGGGGTTAGCACATATTAAAAAGCAAAATTCTTTAACCCTGTCAAGATAGGAGCACTGGAGCGCTCATACGCATAACTGGTCCATAGTACTACGGGGAAGCAGACCATGTTCTTCGATTTTACAGGAATTGCCTAGTCTTTCGTAGAAAGCAGAGTAAGCGCTTTAGTGATGGGGAACTGCACTCACCACATCAGCACCGAAGATCTGCCACTTGCAGATGCTTAGCAGAAGCATCGCACCAGTTAGCACGCCAATAAGTTATCTGCAGTCCTTGCTATAGAGAGGAAAAATGGAGCAATTTTTTTTACGGACGTCTGACAGCGTTCCTGCATATTGGGGAGTAATGCTACAAACCCTGGCTGAGAGCGCAGAAAGACACAGTGCGGGTTGTCCTAAGGAATCCTTCTCTTAGCCTTGCTTAGCTCATTTCTTGTTTCCCATTATGATTGTGGTCTGGGGCACAGA
Source organism: Blera fallax (assembly GCA_946965025.1). NCBI lineage: Eukaryota > Metazoa > Arthropoda > Insecta > Diptera > Syrphidae > Blera > Blera fallax. Next base: position 20,335,336 of record OX337248.1, on the reverse strand, counting down.
TAAGATCAAAGAGGCCACGTTGAGGCAGAATTGAGAGAGCCTCAGCTTTGTTGAATTATATTGGAAGTTTTTAAGGATTGAGAAAAGCTTTAAGTGCAGCCTGACTATCGCTGCAGACACAGATAATTCGATCCTTACATATTCCTAACAATATAGCTCATGACCATTAGGACTACACAAGTCTCCACTTGGAAGTCTGCACTCTGCGATCGCCATTTTGTAGACATTGCCAGTGCTTCCGAGTGGAAACATGAGTTTCTTTTAAAGAAACCTGGTCTTGGCTCTCTTTCGATTCGAAAGCTTTTTGACGATAGTTTTATCCGCATCACCTAATTACTGTCTACTGGAGCTGAGAACTTTAGAGGTTCCAACACCAGATTTTATGCGGGGATACGGCTTGCGCTTTCGTGGAAAGGAAATCACTAGGTGTGAATCTTCCATTTGGACCTGTTTGAGCTGGCAGAAAAAAAGGAGCGCTGGGTCCAAGATGTCTTACTTCTCTTTGCCTTCACTAACAAAGTAGAGTTGCTTTCAGAATTTGCACCTTCAGTTGATTTTAGAGTAAATTTGAACCATGCAATAGCCGAATCTACTTACCACCATTTAAGTCGAATCTACTGAGAGTGTCGGAAAGGAAACTGGAGGAGTCACAATTTATTTTAAAAGTTCACCTGGAATCTCTGCAGAGCTTTAGGATCCTTAATTTTTAAGAAAACAGACGCCTTTTATAACCGCCCCAATATGGGAAACACTCACTACTAGCTGGTGCCATTGGTATTGCAGAAATAAGCTCATCCGCCACAACGAATTATGTCATATCTCTGGCTGTATGATCAGTAGCGCTACTTTTAAAACCCCATGCTGGCACAGGATGGGTGACCCACCTGCGGAATTCGATCCATACCCCATTTACCGTAAGTAGATCCCCATTTCCGTCTTTAAAGAAATGGGACCCTGTTAAACTATCCAGCCAAGTTACAGCACCAAGGCAAATCCCTTCTTAAAATTCTCTACTCTCTCTATACTCTCTCGAGGGATATTTAGCTGGCACAATCGCTCTCTCTTCTCTACTCTCTCTATACTCTCTCGAGGGATATTTAGCTGGCACAATCGCCGCCTAGTCGATGTCGAGGGGTGTTTGCCTGTACGTGACTTATGCATATTGCCATGGGGAATGTCGGAGCACAGGTCTCCCAGTTTGTTTATGATTGAACACAGTTCCTTCTTGCCGCAAAGGGGCAACAAAACGTACTATGGCATCTCTAGACGAGGTAATTCTTTCATCGTGGCAATTGCTGCGAAGCTCTCGTTGAGTTCTTATCATTGAGGAGTTCTACTGAATATAAGATGAGACAGTGAAAATCCGTTCCCACTTTTCCACCTTTTTACCCTCTACTCTGCGAAAAATATTTTCCTCGACTAAGGGTTGAGGAAAACCTCGGAAAACTCACGGTTCAGACTCATTTAAGTAAAGGGATCGCTCATGTGGACCAAGAAAAAACTGTGGCGAGAAGGGACTCTTAGTGTGTAGCTATAGTTGAAGCCAATCTATGCGTCGTTGCATCTTTAAGACTCATTCTAAATACGGGTAACTTCTATTGGCAAGACCTTACCAGGAATAGGATACATCCCCAAAGAAACTGTCAAATCTGCTACGAAGGTCGTTTGTCGTCCTCTTATTTCCAACAGATTAAAACCAATGTTTCATAGCCTATTTCTAAGCTTTTTTAAAGCACCGATATGGACTCTACGCCCACCTCCATCGGGATTCATTTATTACAAACAGATTAAATAAATTTGATTTATTGTAATTGTTCCGCATTTACAATTGGAATTTCACCAAGTACTCCATGTCTGGGTGCAATAAATGACATTTTAATTAAATCCGTACTTTCAAGCGAACTCATTCCAGCCACATATTCGCGGGTGTAGATACCGCACAGGTAAGGTTTCGCGAATCGGCATAAATACGCACCGGTGTGTTTGAAAACGCTTGACAGTCCCAAAGGTTGACGGCTGTGCGTGTTTCGTGTGCGGTTTAACCCAATTGTATTTTAATAAATGCACAAACGAGCCGATGAATTATTATTAATTTAATCCTCAGGGCGTTAATTATGAAATGACATTTAAACGCATTTGTTCCTGGTCTCTTGCACTTGCCTGCTCATTTGTGTGTTCCAATGGCACATGGCTGGTTAATCGGCAAAAATTCACATCTGGTACTGACATGCCATGTTAAGGTTGCCGTTGATCACGGCTACCCTTCGAGTGGGAATTCAAATTGAAAAAAAAGGCAAAGCCTCATTCCACTGTTGATACACTGGTCCTTTGGTCCTTTGGAAGGTAATCATGATCGCTTAATTTACCAATTTAAATATGCTAATTGCAAAATTAGCTTTTCCAGTATGCAGGACATACGAGTGCATGACTTACTTCGGTTTGGTAGATTTGTTTTTTAGGTAAGTTTTTAAATTGCAGCATTAATAGCTAAAAGGTAGGTCTGGGAATTATACATTTTTGTATACACAGTTGTAAGACCGCACCATCACTTCCTTGTGGTTTTGCTGAATAGCTATCATACCTGTATGTGATTTAACGATGAGCAAATGTTTAGTCTCAGGATGTCTAAAAAAAAAATTAAAGAAAAAAAAGAGAAAACTTCTCTCCTTCCCACGGACGGAAAAAAGATAGAAAAGCGAAGGGCTTAAGACTATGGTTAGGACGAAGACCGGGAGGAAAGGCGCAAACTAAACATAACATAACCTCAACTTCACATAAGATTGACTAAGACTTTAGCTACTTCAAAGGTTTATCAAGAACCCGAGGTATTTGTTATTGGCAAAAGGTGAAATTGTCTCAGAAGTCTAGCAAGGGTAGCTCAGAAGGAAGAAGCTAGCTTAGCGGAAGAATTCGCGGATGGAATCAAATTTGCTGTGAATGCACCGATGGACACGCTATACATTTCAACTCGAATTATGTAGAAGGTCTGTTCACAGCGTCTTTGATATCAGGGCAGAACCAGGCTGTTGGAAAAATGATCCTCTAACGAACTGGCAGTGCTGGTATCCCCTAAATGGGATACTGACCTTCGGGTTACCCGCCCATGTTGGCTGTTGCGCGAGCTACTATGGAAAAACCTCTAGTTACGAACCAAAAACAAGCCTCGGAGGCTGACAAATGTGCAGATCCTAGCAAACGGAACATCGATAAAACTACCTTCGGATTTGCACGTGGGATGGTTAGACCCTTAGCAAGTGACGGACAGTTGAGTAATTAGTACGAGGATGAAAAATTGTGACCTTTTTCTATGGTGACTACTACATAGAGCAGGGGTAACCCTGTATGGATACATATTTCTTACGTACGTCAGACATTGACGGAAGTTTTCAGCTTTCAATATCTAAGTGAATTTCTTATAACAATCCGCATATGTTTTGGCAAAAAAATTGCGAAAAGTACGTGCAACCAAATAAAGTGCATGCAGAGCGGCTCTCGTCGGCTTCACTTAAAGAAGAGGAAAGAGCATGAGAGGCACGCGATCGAAGATATTGGGAGATTCTAATCGTGGAATAATTTACGGTAGTGTTACCAAATGTCAATAGGAAATTTTTTTTTTTTTTTTTTTTCTCCGAGGGTAGGTGAAAATCTTCCATAGACACGATGAGAATAGCAAGCGCGTGCTCATAGTAGTGTCAGATTCTTACTGACCAAAAACACCACCCTTCGATATAAATTTGTTAGATATTGCAACTAAGAAATAACTTATCAAGCAATTTTTATACCACGTAATAGAAGCGTTTGGTAGGTTACTTTCCACTGAAAGATCCTACAGGTTCCGCAATATAAACGCGGTTAATCCTTATCTCGCCAAGTCGAAAGGATGCGTCCTTTATAGTCGGCGCAATGGATTTTCCTGCTAGTTCCTGCTAGCTCCGCAGTTTAAAATAGGAAATTTTAAAGGAAAAACAACCCATACAGAAACTTGTAGAGATGAGGAAGGTCCCAGACAAGAATAGACCCTACTAGGATTAAAGGGCTAAGAGGGCTGCTTGACTGTCTGAAAAGTTGTTAATGCGGGCACCATTAATTCTTCTCCTGCAGATACATACATACGTATGTAGTTCAATAGAATAAGTTCTGCTTGAAATACTGTCGATGATCGTCCAAGTGCTGCCGTGCGTTGGAAACTGGGACCATATACCCAGCACCAATTACAATTTGGAACTACATATCTATGTATATACCAGATTCGGAAATTTGAAAGTGTTATGTGACCTTCATTTTTCCAGCACGATTCCCGAGTTTGTGCCCAAGTCACCTTGCTTTGACAGGCAGTTCGTGATTAATATCGCTATGCAAAATGCGGGGTAGGTTGAATTGAATGGACCAGGCTGGGTTTTCAGCGACACTTTTAGTCACAGCAACAATGCTTTCAACTGACCTGCCATATCTTTTCATTTCCGTCAAGGAATGCCAGCCTTAGGTGTAAAAGGTCAAAAATAGCGCGAAATTTTAAATGAAAGCTCTTAATGAACACATTTTACTTCTTTTCTGCTGTTGCACCAATTTTCGTAGTGCCTGCACTATGGCTTCGATTTTAGACATTAAAAGCGCATTCCAAATTCAGCAACGCATATTACTTACACAGTTATCCGGCTCCCAAACCGTAAATAGTCTCAGCCTGAGACACCCCAACTATCCACCCGCTTCGGTTGTGGGTACGCTGCTGCCAGTTCATCAGACCAACCATCCTAGCGTCAGTCAACTATTGTTTGATTTTTATAGCAGCGGCTTGCTGCGGCGAATTACCTTACCGCCGGATCTCAACTAAGGCGTCGCAGAGTTAACATTTATTCCGAGAGAATGTTGTAGCTGCCGATAGTGACAATGTTGTCTATGCGGTGGACAGACGGATGTTGGTTTGTTTGTCGATAGTAAATATTTGGTTTTGTCCTCATTGTCCTTCATACCAATATGGTTTGGTATAGTACAAGGGAAGTGCACTTTTGAGGGTGCTTGAACGGGGCTTTTTAGTCCATTGTGACTCCCTATATATTGTGGGACTGGTCGGTTATCGGTTGGTCTAAGAACAAACCAACCAGCTCTTCAAAATGTCTGTTTTCCATTAAGTGAAAGCAACGAAATTGAAAATTGGTACAATCACATAGAAAGTGTTTGAAAGTTTCGATTTCTACTGTGTTATGATAGGTCCTAAAGAAATCAGGTTACGAGGGCTAGTTTGGACAATTCCCAGTTAGTACACTTACCGTGATGCTGTTTTCTTTTTTGCCCATTGAAGAAAGGCTTTTAGTCGTTTATTAGTTCAGAGTGGGCCATAAGCTGCGGGATATGATACAGTCGCCTCTGGCTGTCCAGAAGGTGCCGATCTTCTCTCTAGCTTTAAGGTTTATTTTCATTTTTAGCGCAACAATAGGGATAGCTACCGATGCATGGGTGAATGCCTCTTTTAATGCTGATTCTTTCCGTACTAGTTCATCTGCTGTTTAGTTTGCTTTTATACTCATGTAGAGCTGTCTCCACTGATTTCCCTTTGAGGTAGTGCTGACTGCTGAGTAAGTGCTACAGAGGTTGTTCTCATCTAGTAGGTCGCTCAAATATATGTAGATCTATTGTCCTCTTCAATATTTTCAAAAGAAAAGAGGGAAGACCATAAATGGTCTAAAATCTTTTACCGCGGAGTGGGTAGGTCTTCCTGCTTTGTGAATGAAAACCACTTGTACGAATACTTTTCTCCGGTTTTTTGGTACGTATCCTGGCTTTAAAGAGTTTCGGAAGATTATCTTTAAGCAGGGTGAAATTCTGGCAGAGAAAGTACCATGAGGTCGTGTAAATTTTTACGACTTGAAAGATTTTTTTTCCCCTGCTAGGTTCTGCTCTGTGCTAATGTCTTTAATTTTTTATTCGTTGGAAATGGAGCTCAGACCACCTTTGTTTCAATTTCCGTGAAAGCGCTCTTCTGGGAACGCCCGATGATGTCGATATCGAGCAACGAAGCCTAAAGAAATGCCCTTGTTACGATTATAATAAAACAACGCATACACTGATCAGATAAATGAAAGAAAACTCGAGAAATTATACTTCGTGTTGTTCTTTTATTGTTATTGTTGCTATTTTCTTCTTTTATTTTCGGTTTCTATTTCTAGCGACTAAAATTCTTATTTAAATTAAATATGGCAATATCCTTTTTACGGTTACGTATATTTAACAAAATCCTTTTGTTTTTCATTTTAAATTAAATAGTTCTTTGTTTATATATTGCTTATGGCTAATTATTGTGGTAATAATTAATTATTTATAATTATATATGATTTTCTTTGATAAATAAAGAATTTTTAAATTTACATTAAGTACTAGAAACGTAAAAACAAAAAAAAAAGAAAATAAAAAATAAAAATAGTGATAGTAATGATAAAAATAAATAAATGCGCGTTGTGGATACATCTGCAAGTTTAAACATAGATCTAAATATACAAATAATATATACTGCTCTAGTGTATACAGTTTTTTTGTGTTTTTTTTTAGACTTTATATATAATTTTGTTTTCATTTCATTCGCATGTTCGCGCCCGCCTCTGGAAACGTTTCATACGTCTGTACCATTCGTCCTTCCATTCTATAACAATCGATCGGGGCCCAATTCCTAAATATCCAGGTGGGGCTTCGGAGTCCTTACCTAAGACCAGGTAAGATCTGAAAGTGTAAAAAATTCGACAGATGATACATGTGGTTGGAGTGTATTTTGTAATAGGCTAACCTGTTTAATTTAATTTTAGGACATCGGCATTCCAAGTCCTTATATGGAATCATCCAAGTCATAGGGCCCCGTTTCATCATCGTACTCGAAGCGCCGGTGGCCGGTGTGGACCTTTTGAATATCGCCTGGATGCTGATATCGAACTTGACCATTTCTTCTTGGCTTTCTTTCGTGTATTGTTCGCTGCTGCTGACCTCTGTGCTCGTTTCTCGACCAATTACCTTTACCATTATTGCTATAAGAGAAGCATTTTTTTTATTATAAATGAGTGAAGTTAGCTGCAGTTCAATGCAACATACCGTAGTCTCTTTTGCAGTACTTGTTGAGATTTAGCCTTTTTGTGTTTATTTTGCATTTTTCGCAATCTAAAAAAAACAGAAGGGCAATAATTAAATCGATTTTATTGTTTTATTTTATTTTATTGTAATATTTTTAGTTTGCGCTATTAGACAAATATGGCGTGGAAGCGTGGGAATCAGAAAAAAAGAACAGAGAAAACTTCAGCGATGAGAGCTCAAATGGACAGCCCCATGTTGGCCCCAAGATTATGCTACATGGTGCGAGCAATGGCTGGACAATAACAGAGGAACTGTTGCACTGTATCTTCGTATGCAGCGCAGATGGTTGTGTCGCTTAAACCCAAGACGTTAAGCTGGTTAGCGCAAGCAAAGCGGCCTTTAAGGATGCCTATAAGTCGTATCCAACACGGCCATGCCACCAAATATTGTGTTCACGAGAAACCGAGTTGTCGATGGAACTACGAATCGCAGATACAGGCAATCTCAGTGCTGGTTAGAACCATGAGAAAATTTTCTCTGAGCTTTCGTACAAGTCCATTGGAGATCTACTATGCCTCGATCCCAACCTGACCTGACACCTGCAGAAGATACAATGTATTTAGTCTTTCGATCAGATTGAGTGTTCCTTTTTGGAAATGCCCTGAGTACAGCTTCGCTCTTGCTACAGACGCGTATGCTCCTTCCAATACATACATTTCTCATAATAAGGCAGATGGCCATTTGGATTACGTAGACCCCCGCTTGGAAGACATGCACAAATTGACTTAACAGGGAATGGAGTCTAATATTATCGCTCTCCAGTACCAAACCCGTATCATCGATGAAGATATAATGCCATTCTTACCCCAATTCAGAGTCTGGCCAGAGCTATTCCAGCGCTACAGCGAAGTCAACTATGTAGTTGCAGTTGGGCTTCCAGTGTCATTGCATCAGCGGGAATATTCAGTAGACCCGGGTAGTAGGATATTTCTCGCATAAAGTTATCGAAGCTCCAGTGCGGACCATATGCATTTTAGATGAGATATACCTTTCAGTGTGGAGCGCATGATATAAATGTCGAGGATTGGGAGGTTTAGCAGGGCATCTAAAGTAGAGCTAAGCATCCTAGAGAAGGCGCTTATGCAGCCGAGACAAGTCGTTATTTGGAGATCAGTAAAGAAAGCAGTGACATATTGACGTGATAGCTTATTCCACCCAACAACCGATGTACATGTGAGAATTAGTCTGACCGTTGTCGTATAGATCCAAAGAACATTTTTTGACGATAAGTCTGCTACGTAGAATGATGGTAGCAAACTTTTGCTGTAGACTGATTTAAGTGAAGAATAAAGATTGGGAGTTTCGGCCACTACTTGGCATTAAAACGCTTGAAAGTTGCAGTTATGGATGCACGTCACACCTGGATTTCAAGATCTAGATCGAAGTCCTGTTCATGCTTACAATCGAAGTGTTACCTTCTTTATTTTTGTTATCATAGCAGGCTCTGGAGAACGCTAATTGTGCCAGTTCTGCTAAACGGTGCCGAGTGCTGGAAGACAAGCAGGATATCAACATAGATATCGAGCGCATTCAAATGAAAAATGGTCCACTATGCGAGGAGGGCGAATGGATGAGTATATACAGCTGCAACCTCTACGAGTTGAACCAAGATGTGGCTATAGTCCAAAACGCCAACACACGTTGAGTACATTGATTCGAACTCCACAGTAACGTGAAGACGTTTTTCGAATCCCAACTTCCAGGTTCGCGAAGACCAGGAAGACCGAATTTCCGTTTTAAAGACCAAGTTATCGTATATGTCAGATACCTTGGTCTTGACAACAGCGTGTCGGTGATCGGCGAGTGTGGAAGGCTACCCTATCTCAGGCAGTGACTCTGCACAGGTCGGAAGCCCATTAAGTAGGCCAGAGCGAAAAATGCCAGAACTGACTTAACTTTGAAATTTGTTCATCTTGGATCCATCTCCTATGATTGACATAGTCACCCCATGTTCTGTATTCCTATGTCCCTAACAGGCCAGTGAACCGGAAAGTAGCATATGTACGTATACGTTTCATGCCAATTATAAGTCTATGCAGACGATGTTTTTTAAAGTACCTCCTTAGTTGCCCTTGAAGGAAGAAAATCCATGGCTTTGAGAATGATCATGATTATTTTATTTCTTAGTATCTTTGAAGTACGAAAACTGCAGCGCTATTAATTAAAAATACGTACGAGTTGAATTTTTCTCATTTTTGTTCCACGCAAAGCTGAAAGTTAAAACTCATTAAATTCCTTTGCAGTAACGATTCTCAAGATATCTGTTACGTACGATGGAACACTTAAGCCACCTCGATTACATCCTTTGATGGCAGCATCTTTATCCTCATATGAGGTAGATGTTTCAACTGTAGATTGTGTTCATAGTATAAATACGATAATTTTCATTGAAGGATAAACTTAACGCGATATACACAGCTCCCATCCTTAAAGGAAATGCAACTGCTCTACTCCCCCTCCCCCCAAAGGGGTGTCGCTGCAATGCTGTCATCATCAAATCATATCATCACGACATATCCCTGGTGTGTGTGTGATGTTAGTGTAGGGTGTAGTAGCATAAACTGAGAGCACCCTAGTGACGACAACTTCCTTGAAAGGCTTTTTGAAGACATGTGGTAGTGTGTTGATACATTAGATAGGGTTAAACTCTACTTTCCGCGATTGCAGATAGGACATGGAGCCAGGGAGAAGCAGCTGACAGGTTTGTATACAGTGCTTATAATATTGAGTGACACTTAACAAATTGTTTAGGGGTTTACACTTAAAAAAAGATACTTTCTTGAGTGCGTTATCCGCGTTTAGATTTTAATTTATTTTTCTATTCAAAGAAAGGAGTTTGACATGCATTCTTACACAGGGAAGGTTGTCATTTAACATAGTTTAGCGCCTTATCAATGTAGGTTCTTACACAAGGAATTGACTTAAGTCATCACGATTAGAAGCTAGTCACGTTCTATGTGGAGGGTTTTTATTTGAGAGGTGCACGTAAGTAGGTCTGCTTGGGTTCACTATTCTCAACGGAAACAAATCGTTTTGGTAACTTGCCGTTTGGAACGTTTAAAATCGACGTAGTAAAAGAATGCAGCTTCTGGCTGGGTGTTGACCAATAATAAACACGACAAGTTCACCTAAGGTGGGTGCTTCTTCTGCTACTTTGTTCCACCAGGTGGAATGAAAGACTCTTCGTGAAGTCACTTTGGTTACACATTTCGTAGTCAACTTAGGCGATTGATGCACACCTTTTTGAATACGTCAATGTCGCTGTAAGGCCTGTTCATCTCTGAATGCTTTCCTCTGCACTTCGTCAATACAAACTGGACCGTAGGTCACACAAAGGATGTTCCTTTCGCAACAATCGAGGTTACTTTCACCCGATGGGTTCTTACTGTGTTCAATAAAGAATCACTGGCTTCTCTAGCCGAAATTGATGGTCGAAGTGGTTATAATTTTTAGATCATAATTCTAAGTGAAGAGAACTGGATTTCTGTGCCCACAGATCACAGTTTCCCTGCAAAAACATTGGTGGTTGCAGAGCTTCTTTGCTCACTCTTTTCTGTATTTTTTATGACATTTATTGCGCAAACATTGTTGTTTCAACCACCTTTGAAAGAGAGTTCTAGAAATCGTCCTTGTCTCGGATATCAGTTCATTTATGATCACGGACTGAAAAGTTTCTAATAAACACTCCTTCGTAGTCCATAGAAACATTCAATTTAGTTTAAACAATCCTTCTCCAAGAAAAGAGTTAAAATACCTCCCGGGTCTCTAGAGCCTCCAAAATACAACCTTGAATTTCATTAGCTTAAAGAAATGCTAACTATGGAGTAAAGTCATGTCGACCTGTTGAACTGTGAGAATACCTAAGGGTAACCCTAGATTTCCTTGGTGGAGTGCAGATATTAGAGTCATTAGGAAGGACTGCAACGTTCTGAATAAGCTTAGGTCAAAAGAAGCCAAGCCTGAAACAAGGAGACTCTTTAGTTGAAAAATAGAAGAGTAAGGCGAATAAGTGGGCACCTAGGCTCAGTGGTTAGTGCTTTGGAATGCGACAAGCTTACGGTTTGTTGCCCCAAATAGTTGTATTTTTAAGGCGGCTAAGATTGGAAAATCATCGCTGCCATTTGCAAATATCGTTTGATTTTGTATCACCTCTACTGAGGAGTTTCTTGACCTATTGACGAACCCTTACTTCCTGATTGCCGCTGAAAGTCTGAAATAAAATAAAAACCATCGTCAGGTAGGTCTAATTATCCCATCGCAAATACTAATGTTCTCTCTCGAAATATGGTAGAACTCCACTCTCAAGAGTTCTAATTTCTATGCTTAGGCATTAGCGGATGATGTTGTGGTACTTTTCGTAAAACCATGCCTTGAGACTGTCTGTGGCACCGAAAGACATCCAGCCGCAAATTCAAAACTGAGACTGTTCTCCTTGCTAGAAGGAGGATAATCGATCTGGCTTACAAGCCTAGGGGCTTTACTATTCATGTCTTCGATGAAGCGATAGTAAATTGAGGTGTAAGCCTATTAAGAAACTTTTTGGATCAAAAATTGTCGCGGTAGTTTCCTGGCAGCATAAGTGTGCTATCTTGGTCCATACCGCTGTGCCATTAGTCAGAAATGCATCAGTTGTTTGGTGGAAGGGTTTTTTGCCTAAATATGGCACTAAACCTAAAAGACAGACTGTCTTGAATGCACGAAAGCTTTCCCGAATACGCTTGAATCTGCTGTAGATGGACCTATGACCTCTTGATACTTATTGGTACTATCAAATCAATCGCCCGACATAGAAAAGGTCTTTAGTATAACCCGCATTGGAGTTTTTATAACCTTGTGAGACATAGATCCTATGACCTTGGTCTTACGGATGAAATGACGTCAGAACTACTCCGGATCTTCGGCTGTCGCGTTAGTTTAAGCTCGACTCTCTTTACACTTACAATTTGCTCCAGACCAACTTTAAGGCACGAATGTGTTGGGTATCTTGTGAATAGATTTATGCATATGTTGCATGACTTTTCAGAATGCAGGTAGATCAAACGAATTCTGCAGACGGCTGTGCTGATGTGATGAGTGCCGATATCGTAAGCGCTTTCTCATCTTTCTCTAAAGGACGAAAAGATTTGAATAAAATGGGAAAACAGTCGTAGCTTCCTGGTACTAAAGGGTCCTCCATTAATAGCCTTAATTTCAAATTTTGCTGTATTTTTGACCGTTTAAACATAAAACGGTAATTTCTTGACAGCTGTCAAGTAAAAAATTAACTGCTCAAGGACATCGAACGACATATAGAAACTGTTACAATTTACTACTGAAATAGTGAAAATTTCGCGGAGACATTTCGTAAAGTTCGTACCTTTTTCGGTCACTATGATGCACTCGTACTCAGAAAGCCAAGTCAGTTGAAAACATTGCTGCTGTAACTAAAAGTGCCTTTCAAAACTCAGCTTTGTCCATTTTATCCAGCCTACAACGCATTTTACATAAAGATTTTGAAATGCATGCTCACAAAGTTCAGCTGAATACAGAACTCAAGCCAGCGGACCATGGACCACGCCGTAGGTTTGCTGATTCGGTGTTGGAAATGCAGGCAGCTAGGTGATGGTTGATTTTTTCATCATGAGTGACGAGGTCCATTTCCATTTGTAAGGCTTCCCAGCAGAACTGTCGCGTCGAGAGCATCGAAAACCTGAGAGTGAATGTTGAGCAACTTCTCTATCCACAACGATATGACAGGTGCGGTTTTGGGGCTCACGGCATCTGGAAAATGGCTTCATACTATCGTCATAGTCCATGGATCTATCCTTAAATAATATTTATTTCCAGTAGAATGGGGATACAACCCACACAAGCTGAAAAACAACCGCATTATTGCATGAGAAAAATTTGCCGTTTCGGAGACTTTGATTGGCCGCCTAAGCCGGGCGAAATAACACCGCTAGAATTCTTTGTTTGGTGATAGGTTTAGGTTAAGGTCTACGCCTAAGATCCACAAACGATTCAAGTGTTCAAAATTTTTTTTTTCAGAGATGTTATTCGCGAAATTGGGCCGCATTTATGCGAAAATGCTATACGAAACCATTTGCAAGAGGAGCGAGATAAACATTTATCAGATATCGTGTCCCAAGTGTAAAGGTAGAGTCTGTAGTTTAAAATGAAACAAAAATAACCGCACTCTTAGAGTGAGAGCTTTTCATGGCAGATCCTTCACAATTAACCAGATGCGTCTGAGTATTTCAGTCAAGTCTTTCCTACTTCGATAAAATAAAGTTCATTGCACAGACGTTTAGTTTGGTACAATGCAATTGGAGAGAGAAGATACAACCACGAACTGCATCAATAATGTGATTGATTAGAAGGTTTCATTTATCTCGTATCTAGATTTATTTTTCTACAAGTACGTTCGGCGTGTTCAGCGCCAAGTCCTGAAGCTTCTTGCACACACCTTGTTCAAGTGAATTCCTCCTTCACATTGTCATGCTGTAATTTGCATTTAATTGACATGTTAATTAATTAAGCAACATTCGCTGAGTGATGCATTCCAATATGCATTATACAAGTCCATCCAGTAGAATGCCTAAATATTCTGCATACCATGCCAGCTGATTGTATCGAAAATAGTCACAAAATTAAGCTGAAAAAATACGCCACATACACACACGAATTGCATTCTTAGAATTTCGACGTATCCATCAATCAGTCCCCTACCCAAATAGATAAATAATTACTCAATAAAAATAAGCCTGAGGAATCGCGAAATGATTTCATTCAATTATATACCAATTAGCATGGCATCTGTGCCATCCACGGGGGCTATTTAAAGAACTAAACGCGCTGACTTAACGCTGTGGTGAGTGTTCTGCTTCGTTCCAAGCGGGTTCACAGTAACGAAATAGAGAAACCGAAGCAGCAAGTTGTAAGGGGTTCCCCGCTGATTTTGGCCTACCTCGACCGAATGGCTTATTATGTGCGAGATCTAAATTTCAATATCAAAGTTTCCTCACAGCTCTAGGTATCCGTAGATACATCTTTGGCAAGTACATACTCGTACTCGTAAACGACTAGTGCTTTACTTGTTGTTTGTATCTTGTACTTTGTTCGGATTGCCTTGTGATGATGGCGCGGTGCTGTGTCAAAAATAGAAACCGATTCAGACTGTGAATGCTATTTTCCATACATACTAGTGTAATCCTTTTTCTTTTTTCACAGTGAGTCACGGATCTCTTATTTTTATGCTCTGAGTGTGCTCAGACGAAGTGCATGCAGTGGAGCCTTGTAGCATTGTTAACCAAAAATTATGGAATGAAACACCTCTCACCTGTCGCTTGAATTTTGCTTAGTGCAAGTCATTTGCAAGTGCTAGTGGGTGTCGTTAAGTGGTGGTCTTTGGATAGTTTTTGTTGTACGAATTTCTAGGAACCAGGTAGGATCCTCCAACCCTTAGAAGAAGTTTATACGAGGACGGAATGATAGGTACCCGTCTTGGGAATAAAAACCCTTTTAAGGGTACTGAAGCCACTGTAGGACAAATTTGAAAAAAAAAAAACGGAAATTCTCATACTGTCAGTGATGCATTTGCGAATATCAAGACAGAAGGGGTAGAAATGGGTCTTGTGGTATTGAGGAGAAGGATATGAATCTAGAAAAGATACGCCACACCGACTCTGCAGTGAGGAATAAAAACACCAGCATAGGAATGTGCACCATTCGAATCCCAGACACTAACAACAAGTTTTCTCAAGGCTAACATCCGAGATATGACGATAATTACGTCATAAGTCGTCAACAGCGTGGAGTAAGGCGGAGCAAAATTTATAAACCAGTGGTGACGGTTTCAATCATCATCACAGTGATACCCAAAACGACGGGTTTTAGCCCACAATGCAACCGCACCACAATGCAACTTCCGCTGAATATGATGCACTCGTCATCAACATACCAAATAGGAAGGCACTCTTACCTACAGAGTTTCCACAACAATGAATCGAGGAATAGGTTCCAAAAAATTTGGTAAAAAGCACACCTCCATGCACAAGGCTCTGGACATCATGCACACTTTGAGGGCATTCGTTTAAAGCAGCTGTGATTTCTTGGCTTTAAAGCATATCCGGGGTCCATTTTACTAGCGTGGGGTAAAAGCCCCTTTAATTGCGGGTTGCGCTCTCAAAGCTGCTCTTTTCTATTTCTGCCTGCCAGCCACTTCAGATTCTATGAGACTGCAAGCCGGAGTGTTGGTTTCTACTTGATTTACATGCCTTAACCATTTTAGACGTTCAATGCGACGTTTTCCAGCATCTTCAAAGCCTGTCAATGAAAACGAGACCTAGTAACGTCCGCAAAACTTTTCCCTCGAAACAACGCAAAGAAATCTTCATCCGCTTTCGACAAAGACTATGTTTCAGAGCGGTAAAGTTGGACTGGGATGGTAAGAGTGTCCTTAGGCGTTCGTGATACTGAATCTCGTTCTCAGCCCGAAAAAATTGCGTTTGCAATAAAGCTTTTGCTGTGCTTGTCTACGACAAAGTAGACAAAGTTTCTTACTACTTCGAAGCTGTGAGCAATTTCTGTGTTGGCTCGTGATTTCCTAAAAATCCTTGTGAGGATGGTGTTGAAGAAGTCACATCACAGCGCGTTATCTTGTCTAAATACTTTTTTGACATCGAAGGTCTGCATTGACAAACGAGTTTGGCAGGAATACCAAGGCTATAGACATGACACTGTTCAGCTCGTTCCTATGAATGCTGTCATAGGCGGCTTTAAAGTCGATTAAAAGATGGTGGCTATCGGACATGGTGGGTATATGGCCATCTTGGCTTTTCTTCAGGATCTGCAAGATTGCAAATATTTGGTCGATTGTTGACTTTTTTGACCTTAAACCTCTCTGATAGGGCCCGGTCAGGTTCTTGATGAAATGTTTCGGGCGTTTCACACAAATGGCAGATGAAATCCTTTCCGTGAAGCTGAAGAAGCTGAAGAAGCTGATGATTGAGCAATTGACGCAGTTGAGGGGGTATTCTTTCTCGTGTGTCGGAGAAATGATACTGAGATTCTATTATATACACTCATCTGACCAGATTGTTTAAATGAGTTGGTGTATGCTCTATACGCAGTCATCTCCAGTTGGTTTACATAGCTCGTTGGCTGGTGGCTCGTGTGTCGAAGCGAGAGGTTCAAAATTCGAAAAAACACCAACAACTTTTTTCACGGCCCCACCTCTCACAGATGTCTGACAAACTTCCAATCTCGAATATGGCTTTAAGCTATAGGGACGCATTCGTCTTATGTATGGAAAAAATGTAACACGCGTGGTAGCGAGAGGCTAGGTCCTGGACCACATACGGTGTGTTACGCCAAATATTCAGAGTCTATTTAAGGGACAATAGCCTCGTTGGACATAATTTTAAATATTGCTATCCTCACTTCAGTTTGGTCAAGTGAACCGATGTTTTGTCTATCCTGCGACTAGTGCCACATATTTATTCCAAAATGTTAGCGCGCCGACGTGACATCACAATTTTATTAGCAGTATAACAACGTAAGCAGATACCTACCGTTCAGGCCTTAACATTCATAAGTTACTTACAACAAAACCAAACGAAAACAAATAAGCACAGAAATACGAACAAAACCAAAATAAAAATCAAAATAACACTTACTTACCCCTCCCTCCTTCAGTGCGATAAGGGGCACTCGGATCGCCTTGGCTTGGGTCTGGCGCCGTATTCTGCGTGTCCATCATACTGACTACCCTTGGGATTTCTAAATGTTAATTACCATTTAATATCGACGTTATTTCGAATGGATGCATGAGAGCTACTCACTTATACAAGGCGCAATATGTGATCTGCTTTGCTGATAGCCACGTGCACAACGATTGCATGTCAAGCCAGTTACACCATCTTTACACGGACACTGTCCAGAGGTGTGATTGCATGTCTTTCCCGACGACCCAATTGGATGGCAATCGCATGCTAAAAGTAAAAAAATTGCACAAATAAAATCAATACCGGTGTTAAGAGATGCGACAAATACTTTAGATACGGATACGGCTACAATAATAATTAGGTGGACTAGTTCCTGCTGCTGCCTACAGGATTAATCAAGTTGCCTTCCGTGTCGGTGTAATCTTCGATTCATTGCTTCCAATTTACTTTGGATTTCGTTTGGGATTCACTTGAATTGGACAGATGTTTATACGAGTACCTATATACGTACAGATACAGATACAGTTCCTTAATAAAATGTTTTTATTTGTTGCACCTCAATTGGGTCAAATGGTTGTTGGGAGAAGGCAACAAATTAAGTTCTTCCAGGTTATGGAACAGATGGATAATATTTTCAGGAATTTCCAAATTTATGTCGACTTTATGGCACATTTCGACAATTTGTGAGTGAAATCAAGAAATTTTACGAGATGTGAAAGATATTTATGGTCCGGTGAGTCATTTGTGCAGGAAGTAGTTAAATGAATGTGTCACAATGAATGCCGATGATGAGCATAAAAATGGATTTAGCTTCAACTAGTCTTATTGACTTTCTCCTGTTATGAAGCTTCAAAGGCTTTGAGGAAAGCGTGTAGCAGGTATTTCAAGAAAAAGTGTCATGATGTACACGAAATAAAGTGAATTGGGACTACGTTGGTAGATAGATCTTGGAATCTACACGCGTAACATTTCACATGTAAGTTGAACAAACAATTAACAGATGCCTTGGTAGTGTTGGTCTTCCACTTTTATCCACATTTGTTGAGATTTGTTTATAAATATTGAACTCAAAATAATTCACAAATAAGTTCAAATCCAGGAGCAATAGCCAAGCCAAGCACCATCTTGGTTTTACAAATAAGGATCTGGTAGCGACAATGAAACGAGCCGTAGTCGTATCGACCACTTTGCAGAAGAAGAAGTGGAAGGATTCTCGGAGCTGCAATATGGCTTAAGGAAGGCAAGCGTAACCATAGACGCAGTAGAAGTGGTAGTTCAACCTTACTATGATTGTGGTGGAAACCGACTTGCAAAATACAGTCCCTTGGAGATCACAAGGTGAAAACATTGAAGGTGTACCGCAGGAATTCGTGTTGAGTCCACTGCTATTTTTTTGTTTGCGTGGAAAGGTGGGAATCTTAAAGACGAAACTGAAACCATATTCGGTGACAATGTGGGATTTCCACTCACTTAACCTACTTCCCTTCCTATCCCCAGTCCTTGCAGCAGTGCCGTCAAGTATTTCATCGCAAGTGGGGCCTTAAACCCTAGGTATTTGGGTTACACATTCATGTTGGCAGGCCTGTCTTCGCTGTTTCTTTCATGTTCCTGCCATGTTGTCGATGTCGTTCTTCATAACATCGCGAGCAATGGAAAATGACGTATTCCGCATCATGCACTACTTCCCTGGGCAATATAGAGTTGTTATCGCGTCCAAACTTGTAGGGGCTTCCTGTTGATCCAAGCCTCAATATTGGGGATTTTTGTTGTGTTTCTTCCAAAGGAAGGTCTCTTGGTACCATGCCAGCTACTATACATGCCGCGTCGTAGGAATGTGTTCGGAAGGCACTGCATATTCTCAAAGCGTTCATTTCATAAGTCGCCCAATCTTCTTCTTAAACAACTTTGTCTTTAAGGCACCAGTTCATATTTGGGAGCAGTACCGAGTTAACGATGCCGAGACTCTTGGTAAGAGTAGTCTCTTCCCGTGTTTTGGCTTGATCTTTGTCAGGGCCACCGTTGCCCTTCTCAGCTGCATGCTACAGATGCTGCTTTAAAGTTGCTAGGAAAAGTTGAGCCGATTTGCAACAAAGCAATAAGGATTGTATCGCTGTGGTTTATTTGTCTGATCTAATACCAGTAGACTACAAAATGGAGGAGGTACTCATAACCAGCAGAAAATTTTCATAATCGGTGGTAGTGAAATTAAATCCATATCAGACTATCCTTTAAGGAGCACCTTTCTTATGTAAGGCACTATCGCACATGGTAGTGCAACCCCCGTAGGCATCAAGCTTAAACATTGTCGATGACTGCCATTAGCCAGAATATTTATGTATGTACATCAATAGCACCGAGAACTACTAAGTGAGACGGTTAACGTTCGAACCTCAGAAAACACGACAGTTTTTCGTGACCCACATCACAACGTCATCACATCACATTTTTGACAAACGTCTGAAAGTATTAAAAAAAACGCAAAGGATTGTTGGAAGAGTTTAGAGCAGCTCCAACAAGGTATAATACAGGTGGTTTCTGGTGTTTTCAGAGAATTCCTTTCAAACAGTACACTTATAAGATGGAGTTGATAAATTAGATTAATGAAACGGACTGCAGGCGCATAAAGCCTTAGGTTAAGTTAGGTTCCGATGGCAGCTTACATTAGATGCAGCTACACAGTATATGCAGGTCCTTTGTGATGTAGAGGAAGACGCAGAGCATACGATGTTCCACTGCAGACACTTCGCAGAGGAAAGAATGAACCCACCAATTCTCGGAGCTTCTAGTAACCCATATGACAAGGAGAGGGGACGACTAGTTGGAGATCTGTCCCTTCATAACGTGCGTGCAGAACGAGTTAAGAAGTCCCGAAACGACAGATATGGAGGACGTATCATAAGTGGCGAACCAGCCCCCCGAAGTAACCTAACAGCAGTTTAGCGGAAAGAGTGGTAGATGCGTGTGGGGAGTGCATTAGTACCTAAGTGTACTCCCGGCATCGATTATTCGGGCTTATGAATCGGGCATGTTGATAGCCCGGCTTATTATATCTTTGGAAGACTTGCACATCCATTGGCGCATCCATAAAAAAGGTCCATTGTGATACAACAAGGATCTAGGTCTAGCCGCTGGATCATCCGGAGCTTTTCATAAAGCAATGGCGGCAACAATGGTTAGTGCGTTGGATTACTGAGCAGGAGGTTCGAAGTTCGAATCGCGAATGTCTGACAAACGTCCGAGAGTAATGATTGTCATGAGAAAGCTTCCAAAAAAATGCTTTCTGTGCTGTAAACTGTAGGTCCCTTGCATTTGTGTGAAAAAATATAAAATAACCCTGGACCACATACGGTCTGGTGCGCCAAGTATTGTTTTTGTAGGCAACTGATGTTTACGTTGACAAGGTTATACAAGGTTTTCGAAGAAGTAGGCTCCTAAGTGTATTTTTCTTCGAAGACAGAGAGCTTAGTCGGTACATAGGTGGTGAAGTATCGTTTGCTTCTCTCATTCATCCATGCAACTTATGGAAAAGTTATTAGAGAGAAAGCCTAGTCCTTGGCGAGTCTGCCAATGAGACAGTGTTCTGCGATGATTCTGATTATTGAGACTAATTTACGACGCTTTCAGTCTGATAATACAATTCGAGCGTTTATGACCCAGCTTAGGCCCGATCTATCTAATGATGAGGCACCTGATGTCATCTTGCAAGGCGAAATGAAGAAGCGAAACAATCCATAGGGATTTCCAATTTGAAGGAAAGTCGATGAGAGAACTCTGTCAGTTGGCCTAAAAATCCTTTTTTAGTTTATTGTTGGTCCTTGTGTATTTATAAACTGCAATTTTTTCATGCAAACATATATATCATCCGGAAGTTTACACAGATTTTCCATTCAGTTGCGATATGAGCATGTAAAGTTGACTTTGTCCAAACACCGAAATCGGATACCATACCAACTCGGAGTGCAACGAGGATTGTTTACTCGCGTTAAAGCACACTTATCCTGTCTGCCCGCATGGTTCAATGTCATGGAATTAAACGGGTATTTATATATATTTCATTCAGTTTTGCCCAATGGTCTTGTTTCCTCATAAATCCGGATTATTTATTGTAAATCAGATTAGGTTACAGCCGCGTGACTCCGACATGACGGGAAACCAAAAGATACGACACATCCTGTCGCCGATATGCTCACAACATTTGTCTTTCAGTGTCGGGTGGGCTTGCGCCTGCCCTCCTATCCTCGGTGTACAGTAATAATTCGTTTAAAATGAACTGCAAGCGTTAAATTGGTCAAATAGTGAGATACATGGCGTGCAGAATTCGGGCGGTCCGATGTTTCCTTTTTTTTATTTATTAAAGCGATCAGTGCTTATGAAACAACCGACGACGACGATGACTCCAGTTAAGTGCACATTTCGGCTGGAGAAACACATTTAACAGTGAAGGGACAGCTGGACGGAACTACAAGCAATATAATTGGCAGTTAAGTGCCATAAATGATTCAGAGAGCACCTATGTTGACTTATGTAACGAGACTATGTTGTGAGACCGCATACGAATCGGTGTATCTGGACTGAGGTGTTGGCGTTAATAGCTAGTTGTTTGCTCGGACAGTGCCACCCAGGTTCGACAAGGATGGGAATTCGTTGACATTTACATCGGTTAACAAATGGGTTCTTGTAGAAGTGTCATCGTGTGTGGGGAGTCTAATTGAACGTGAGGATGGAGATGCTCTGATTCCGAATTGGGGTCGACTTGATAGTCTTAATGGAAGAAGATCCTGGTAAGCCAGGGAGTTTGGGAAACGTGTGTTGATTTAGTCAAAAAACTATGAATGTCTAGTATGTAGCAATAACTACAGAAGAAACAGGTAGGAGATGCTACATGGAGGGTATTAAAAGAAGAAGGATGTACGCTTCCGTCTTAGCTCGCAACTTAAGATTTTTAGGAGAAGACACAGTAACTTAGTGGATGTACGAGCTGAAGAGGACGACATCAAGAGAGACTTGAAAACTTTTAAGAAGCGCCAAGGTTAATACAACAACTTGAAGTCTACAGAGTGGGAAATTATCCTTTAAATGAGCAGGCTGCAGATGAACCATTTAACAAGTTAACCAATCCTTGAATTCAAAATCAAACGACAAGCACTTAAGAGCTTGAAGTCCAACAACATTAGCAGAGCTTCTGCAGTCAATTTTAGAAAGAACGGGCGAAACAGAGAGTTTTCCCGATGAATGGATCTAGAAAATGATTGGCGATACCTACAAAAGGAAGTAGACCTAGTCGTTGACGCTTCCAAGGCTCAGTAAAAATACCCTTGTGAAGAGATACATTAAAAATATCTTTGTGGAATATCATCTAGTTCCGTACAAACAAGGCAGAGGAGACCTACCAGACGAGCAAGACAGGCAAAACCGACTTACAAGATAAACAAACTGTCGCGTGATGTTGTGAATGCATTTTCGCATACGTCCACCTACCCCTCCTTTAACACCACTTCAGCTGGGGTTTTGGAAACCTGGAGAAGTCACCTCGGGCTACTTTGCCTACCACGCCGAGTGACTTGCATCTTCGTAGTTTTGCTAGAAAGCTAGGAAAAGTTTGAAAAATTCTTTCTTCAGGATAAAGAAATAGTTTCGACGAGTTTAAAGAGGCAGATTGTGTTGAGACAACTAAGGTGACTAAGCAGATACCAATATTGCTTGCGACGCGATGGACCCCGCCAGCCAAAAAAAATCTCCTCCCACTCGGCCTTGGTTATATTGCGTTTACCAGTGTTTTTTCTTTATAGATGATCATCTGCAGAAACCAACTTCAAAGAACTCATACTCCCTTGACAAGGCTCTATCAGAAGCTATTTTGAGACGAGTCAATGCAGATGGTTTTTCTATGCTCGAGCGTGTCATTAAATCAAATGGAGACCTCGCAGTTTCCTCTGCTGTCACAATTGAGGTAGTGAAGTATGTGGATGCTATTTTGGATCCGAAAGTGACCTCTGCAGAGCGTGTAGATGCTAGAACCTCTAAAGCCCCAAGTCTTTCCTGGCAAAACCGTAGGATGTTCCGTAGGACCTGGGGTCTAAGTCCAAAATCCAACGGACTAAGGTAATGCTTTATAAAACCCTCGTATGATGTGCAAAAATTCTGCGAAAGACATACATATGTATGATCCTATATGCGTCGATGGTTGTACTGAATTAGAGCGGGCCCGCAAGTCTAATGAAGGCGTTCCATTGTGTTGATGATGCCACTAATGTGATTACTTAACAGCTACACAAGTGCCTAGGTCATGAATGCTCTAATCCATCACATAGCGATACCATCCGCAGGTGGTATGGGATCCTAACCAACGTAGCGTAAGTAGCTAGAAACCACTATCAAACCAATTAAAAAAGTTTGCAACGTTTTTCCGGTAGTAAATTCACAAAGAGAGAAAAACAGGTATTTATTGAACACTGCACGCTCTCACTTAAATCTCTATTGTCCTGCGAAAAATTAACTGTTCTCTAGTTACTTACGGCAGACATTTTGGCACTTAAATTTGCCGGGACATCTCTATAACGCCTTTGGATACCTCAAAGTAATTTAATTTAATTTATTCCACATCGAAGGACGTAATCCAACGATAAATCCTCATCCTTTTGGGTTTCATTTTGTTTCTTATTTAACGACACTCTCCGTATTATCCTTTAAAATTATTGTAGGTACGATCTAATGGCATTTATTCGTTGCGAATAAATTTATTCCATGGATATCCCTACCATTCGACGAATGCCATGTATTTCACGTTGCCTAAAGGGATCACAGCCAAAAAGTAGCCCGAAGCCAAGGACCTTGTAAGACGTAAATTTTAATTTGGAAAAAAAATACCAACCAACGACGACAACGATGAGTGCAACCGTACGTTGTATTAGATGGGAAAAGTTGAACGGGGAAACAGAAGTGAGATCCTTAGGCAAGCATTGGCTCTCGCTACTGATAAGGATACAAATATTTGTAGAGTTTATTTACATACGTTCCATTTGTTATTAAATTCTTTTTCTCTCCCAACATATAGCAGAGGGGGTGGTACATCCACATAGCCAAGAGCTACAATTGAGATGTTGCACATCCTGTGTTTCGTTTTTTTTTTGTCCAAGTTTCTCGCAAAGTGGACGTAAGAAAAAAATTACAACCAAAGCATGTCCATGGCACTCAAGCGAAGGATATGCAAAACTTATACCAAGGAAAAAAATGTAAAAGGATATATACTCGTAAAAAACGAACAAAAAAGGTTCGTCTGGCAGTTGATCCTCTGTGATTTGTTTGTGTCGTGACTTGGCTCATAGAGTAAGGAATCTGTCCAAACGTGCTTGGTATGGTGTTTAAAAGTTGGCAGCGAAAACGCAATTTTACAAGTGAAATTGGATTAAGGAAAATTAATATTAATTCTCTTAATGCAACGTAATTGAATGAGAGTTTAAAGAAATGCTTAGTCAAACCTATGCGAATGGAAAGGAAAAGTTTTATTGAATATCCTTTGGCGGGGTTCCATGTAAGGAAGGCGTTTCTTAATTCGCTCTAAATTATCCAAGCGATCAACCTTTCAAAGGATCAAGGCATAAACAAAAGATTCGTTGCGATCTTTCGGATGCCATGATAACCATGCCCAGCCCCTTAAGGACAATCTGCGGTTATAGAGCAGGCTACGACTCAAAGATGGATGCATAAATCTATTCCCAACATCTGAACTTGGATGAAGAGGAGAGGTGAACTACAAAGTCATAGTAATGACTTTGTTTGGACATGACAGCTCATCACTTTGACGGTGGGACCCTTACCAGGAAGAATATGCGGATCACGTCATGTTTCACTGTCCAGACTTCAAAACAATAATGTCCAGACTTGTCAGGTTGCTACCTGACAAACCTCAGACACCTAATCGGAAATTTAATCCGGTGGGAGGAATAGACTAGAATCCAGCGTCAAAGCAAACTCATAAGAAGCGAATTCCTAGCAATAGTAAAGCGGGGCACAGCCTTAAATGCAAAATATCCTCATCAAGTAGTTCTTAATGATAGTTCCGCTGTGAAAATAGTTGAGGTGTATGTGGGGGAGACAGAGGGAGTTAAGTACGTACTTAGGGATATGCTGACAGACCGCTTTTCCATTTAAGACCGAGTATGTGTATCGTGCATGTCAACAGCTCGGACATCTGGTAGTTTTGGAAGACTCCCAGCTCCTTTACGTATCAAAAAAAAGTCCTTGGGAAACGCTAAGAGTCTATTCGAACTTGGATGCCGAACCAAAGAAGAAATCTAGTTAACTTTTAAACGAATGAATGCAATCTACCTCGTATCGCAACCACACAAATGCCAGAGCTACTTCACTAGAGATGTTGAACTCCCTGTTCATATCAGTCGACTGGATATTGAAGGCATCAGTAGATCAGCAGATATTAAATTAGTACTTCTTCGGGAAACCCACTGTGGGCTGTTATAAAACTTTTTGGCTGGAGGCAAATTAAGCGGTTTCACCGTAGTAAGCAGTCACTACCCTAGACATGAGGTCGCCTAGCAGTAAATGCAATCCTTATGAGGATCCCCGCCATAAAATGTGTATGAGGATCCTAAATGTAGCTTAAGAGAGCGACAATGTGTTTCTTGTAGCGATAACGATAGATGAACTAAAAATCGGCAACATTTACAAAGATACTACCGGGATATTAACACCTTGAGGTTTATTTTGCAGATTTCGACAGTCACCACACGGCTTGGAGATACCAAACGGGTGATGATAATGGAGTACGATCTGCAGACTGGGCTGACATAAAACACCTGCCACTAATCTTCAAAGCTGAGGATAGAGGAACCTTCCACTCTGCATCTTTCAACTACCACGAACGTCAGCCAGACAAATTTCCAGCGGTACAAAGTAGTAGCGATTCTAATCATCAATGTGACGGGCAATCGATCCATTCAAGTATACATATATTATTCAATGACAACGCACGTAAACCTAAGCAACTCAGCGAAGGGCTCCCACAAGTGTCGGTACTAGTACCGCTTCTCTTTCTTTTAATTAATTAATTGAATTCTTTAATTGCAACAAATTTTTAGAAAACGAAGTACAATCCGATACAACTCAAGATGAGATCAGACAACCCTTCTAATAGAAGCAAAATTGCTAAGGCCCTGAACTAAGCCCAACGTTTTCATCCATCGAAGAAAGTAGGCCAGCTACAGTGTAATGACCGAGCACTCTACTGACTGCAAAACAATAGCAGAGGCATGGATTGCCATTGAGCCAATTTAAGATCGACATGGATCACCTGCTCCCCAACCAAGGAGAGATTTGGTGCTACTTTTATTCAGCCGCAGTCGCTAGAAGGTGTATAGTGTCACTTAATGCTAGGAGTTCTCTAGCGTTAGGGTAAACAAATTTAGTAACGCAGGGCTTGAGTTTTATTCTCCCTAAGCAAATCTCCTGCAAACCTAGAATCCTCAGTTGGCTTGTTCCAAGCTTTCAGATTCGAGACGACCAGAAAGACCGAACCTCCTCTTTAAAGACGAGGATATTGCGGATGCTAGAGCAATTGGTCTTTATAATTGAAAGGCACGTGCCCGAGATTGGCGAGGATGAGAGCCCGTTCAGAAAGTAAGTATCTACGATTTGAATGCGCCCATTCCAGTACATCTTGTTCAAAATTTGTGAAGAATTTCGGTACTTCAATCAATAATAGCGAATTAAATTTAAATTATTTCAATATCCCAGCAAACCCACTGCCCAGAAGCCCGTGTCAGCTTTGTAATTCATTTACAGAAAGACTCAAATGCTACACGAGTATGTGCCAGAAATCACTTGGAACTCATTGAATTTTTTGACATAATTGGAATTTAACGAGGATTCTGTGCATGAATGCGGTATTCTTTTGGGGCAACTGGAGCCGTGATCAAAAATTCAAATGCTCGCTAAGTACTTTTTACGGCCGGCGTTTCCATTGAATCCCGCACACTTTTAATTAAGGCAACAGTCAAAGAATCTTTTTTGTTGTTGTCTGATTCGTGAAAGAGGCACGATTAGCTGCTTATACGCGCAATGAAAAATAAATAAATAAATACTTACTCGCGCATGGAATACCATGGTGGATGCAGTAATCTAAGAGTTATATGCCTCGGCGGTCAACTGCAACTGCGAAACACACGAGGGAGGCAAGCGAGAAGCGAGTTCATTCCTTTGCATGCATGTAAGGGATTAACTTGCGGAAATAATCCTCTGCTGGAGATTGGGACATGGTTTCACTTATATGTGGCAAACAGTCCACAAGGGACACCAACCCATAGAAAAGGTAAAAAGCTGAACCGGTTGCCAACGATACCAGTATTCAGCATGTAGGGAAGCTTGATGTGACGTTTCGAAGAGTACAACACTCACAAAAAAAAAAAAAAACGAGGGATAAAGAGGAAACAGCTTCCAAGAGTGATGTCTGCCTTGTAGATGTCAAACGATATTAACTTGATATGGGGTTTTGGATTCAAAAATAACGAAATAAATACGGGAATGTTCACCGCACTGTCTGCAGTTTAGTACGAGTTTTGTGACAGAAGAAGGTTCTACGTCAATGTTATTGATGGAGTTGCGAGATATTTCTGATTGGTAATAGAATACATTGTTAGCCGAAGCAGAATTCAGACGTGCATCCCCATTGAGTACTCAATATTCCAGGAGGTAAAGCTGGCCGAAGGGCTTACAGTTTTCTTTGTGGTGCCGAGTATCATAGAAAGACTCATATTGCAGTGGAATCAACCAATGCATTGGCATTATTAAGGTGCGCACACACGTCACTTTGATCCCTAGTAAAATGTTGAGCCATATTAAGCATACAATTTGTAAAGGGTCGGCCATCTGTTGGTTTCTTTTTGAAATTGCTAGAGAAACTTCGCCGTTCAATATTTTGCAATGATTGTTACTTTATTGAAGGAGATAGTCCTTCCGATTACTTACATATAAAAAATAGTTTCATTCAAATGCTTTCCACGGATGGGTTGACCGTAGCACATCCTGTCGACCCTATTTTGCAGAATATTGTCGATTGTTTGTGACTGTATTTCGAGAAAAGCTCGATGGATGCTTTCATAAACTGGGTCTATTATTAGTCTTCCGCGGGACTAGTAGACAGGAATCCTTAGCAACTTAAGTCCTAATCATCCAATTGCGACCACAAAAAATCAGGTATCATGTCACTGTAGAAACCTTTGTTTATTGTGATGTTATGTTCAACCCGATTTTCAAAAAAGTAGGGACAACACCCACACCTCAAAAATCATAATATATAGTGACTCTTTCAGGATGTATTGGTTTCTCTGAGAGTATCAGTGCATTTTTGGAACTCTACTGGATTTTTTGAACCCCTACAGTTTTTTTTTTTGTTGATATAGCCTCCAAAATGAAAATAAACTTCATCCAAAGAGGCAGCCAAAATGTTGAGTGAGATGAACCTTAGGTTACACAAGATATAGTAGGTAGGTGTTTGCATGTGACTTGGCTGATGTAAGTTCGAAGGAAAAAGAGTTGAACCTCCCAGGCAAATAATCCGAAGTCTTTACGCAATATTCTCTGAGAGAAGTGGACTGATGTTGATTCGTTGAGCTCTGCGTTAAGCTGAAGTTCTTGGGTTTGGGAAACAACAGTAGTTCTTTTGTTTATCCGTATTGGACGAGCTCTACAATAGCTTCTGTTATCCTTATGCACGCATGCTTCATGAACTATTTTATTAATTTCCTTGCACCAACCGCTTAGCGGGCTTCAGTTTGACCAAAAATTCTTTTCCAACGTCACACAATGTCACCTCACTTTGAAAATAATTTTACGTTGTTTCAAAGTAGGGTTTCTTTTTATTTCTTACCACGGAAATCAGTATTGCCAGGGTCTACATACATAGTATGCACTTCAAAATGAAACCAACAGGTGGCCGACCTTTTATTTAAAAATTTTTTTTGGCTTATACGCGGCTTCTCGATGAAGAGCATTCTGTCCG
Source organism: Blera fallax (assembly GCA_946965025.1). Classification (NCBI taxonomy): domain Eukaryota; kingdom Metazoa; phylum Arthropoda; class Insecta; order Diptera; family Syrphidae; genus Blera; species Blera fallax. Next base: position 20,306,506 of record OX337248.1, on the reverse strand, counting down.
TCTTATTTACGTAACTTTTTCAAGGAATGATGGCCGTATGACAGGAATGTAACAAGCAATGTTGGCTTCCAAGGTGTCCATTGTAGCTGGCTTATCGCTATAAAACAGTGACTTCACGTGGTCTCATAGGAAAATATCGAAAGTCAAACCGCACCATCTTGGAGACCAATTAATTCTCGAAATGAAATTGTAACCAAATATCGCACCTAGCGCCATTTTGTTGGAACCACTTGTCTATAAGATCCACCTACATTCAAATGTGAAAACAAATTATCAGTGATCCCAGCGGTCTGATTTATAACGAAATAGGGCCCACCAATTGATTGGGTCTTTTCTGGATTATTCTCATTTCATAGGCGACAATTTTGCTGTTAAACTAAAAATGAGCCTCATCCCTGACTACAATTTAACGATCGGCTTTCAATTGCTCTGGAGCCCAATCGGCAAAATACCGACGCAAATGCTGGTCTTATGGCTTTCATTCCTGGGCAAACTGGATCTTGTGCGGTTGTAGGTCTAGATGTTTGCCCAGAAGAGTCGAAATTGTTGCGAACGAAGGCGAATCTATTGATTTGAGTCTTCTGGCACAATTTCAGCAATATTCTCTTCAGTATGAACATTCCTTTAACGTGGTGGCGTTGCTGCATCATTTAGAGAAATCTATCTACAAATCAAAGGATAGACGAACATATGCGCTAAATATCACGAAGTTGGATCATATTGGTGCTAAAGGCAGCGAAGATGTGGATTCCCTTGCAGGACAAGCGGCAGTAGACTCCTTAATTTAACCTGAACCTTTCTGAGGAATACGGGATCATACAGTTACAGAGGAATTCAGGGGAATGAAGAACAAAAACAGGACCCACAATTGAAAAATCCTTCGAGGACTGAGGCAGACTAAGAAATTATCTATGGGCCATAACCGAAAAAGATTTAAACATGCATTAATCCACATATGAAAACCTTCTTATTTTTTTTGAGCAGGTATCCTAACTACGTACTATAAGCTGACGGAATAACTAAAGAAAGTATATTTGGCAGAAAAGGGATTTCGCAGATTCTGCTAAGAGTCAAATGAGACTCCGGAGCATACTCCATAATCATGTGAGGCACTGATTGACTAAAGTAGAAAATATTTGAGCAAGTACCATAGAAGAATGTATCGATTATATGATCGCCTTTCATTCTCAGATTCCTCAGCGAAACCGTTCCCGAGAGGATGCTCTAGGACGGACTATTCTTGTCGGGACTAACTGAACGTACATACATGATTCTCAAACACAATTCTGAAAAGAATATGATGCCTTGGGATCTCTGAAGATGGATATGTACCTTCACAAGGTTCAGCGCTTAAAACCACTTCACAATAAGAATAATGACAGGAGTACCGAATTCGCTCCATAAGGTTGGCAACCCTGCGCAGCTGTGAGTGCGCTGAAGCAGTGAGCGAAAGGTACGAAGTTCGACTAATAAAAAAATACCAAAAAAAAGTTTTTCACGGTCCCACGTCTGGAGAATGTCCGACAAACTTCCGGAAGCAATAACTGTTCTAAGAAAGACTTAAACACAGGTCACTAGGACGACTGCTGGAATGCGTGCGGCTAGACTGGGCATCCCTTTTAATGCATAATGCCGCTGTTGTAAAAATGTAAAAGAAAGGAAACTCTCTCCCATTTCAGGGAACACTAGGACAATAACCTTAAGGATTTTAGAAAAATATGTCACAGAGTTGGTCAGGTCTTAGAATGCCACAGGATGGATTTAAAACCGTTTCCTTCCAAAAACGTATTGAGAAACAGGATAACGTGTTGTGGTAATCAAAAGCGCTTAAGTGCTGACTAAGCTGCTGTGCAGTGCGCTGCAAAAACCAATTGTATCTACCTATGTACCTGCAAGTACTTGAGATGCAGTCGTGCCTTCAATTCATTTATTTTTTCCAACACTCCGTAGCCAGGAAGTTAATTCTCAGTCAATCTCTCTGTTGATGAAAGGAATCATTTTGCTTACTAAATTCAATGAAAAGTCACCAGGATCCAAAATGTGAAAAGCGCCTCACGACAAGACATTTTTTTTCAATTACATCGTTCAGTCCATTTAACTGCAATGGCAACTTAAACTATTGAAAACCAAAAGTGAAATAATTTTCCAAGTGAATTCACATCGCCATGACATCAGCCATAATTTTAAAATTCAAACTTGATTACTTACGAAGCGAAAAATCCGTCGACGTATCTGAATTAGCATAAATCTCACCAGATACATCCGTCCGCCCGCCACCCCCTTAAAGCCGAAACAAATTTTAGAAAATCCATGACTATCCCCAGTCATTGGCAGTGGCTTTCATAAAACGCTCCTTCCGGTGCGGTAGGTGGTAGAAAGGTAACCATGTTTACCCATAAATAAAACAAAAAAAAAAAAAAAATTAGTCATGCCCTCAGCCGAAGCTCTAAAACGTGTGGTAAGTGTAACGCTCCACCATCTAAGTTGCAAAACTAATGAATCAGCCATCCACCCCGGTTTTGTAATTGAATCTGGAAGACGTTAGCATAGATCCTTGGTATCGAATACAAGGGGATTATTTCCCCCTTCGGGTGGTTTTTGATGGATGCACTTCTAAATTAAATTTTACCCTTGCGTAGAGCGACTTTACCATGACGAGACACGAGTAAGGATACTGCAACAAATTTTGTTAATCCCTCGCAGAATGCACGTGACTTTTGAGCCTTATTGGATACCCAAAAGTAAAGTTTGGGTGCCCCTGTCTGTGGCAGGATATCTGCGTTGGATTGTAATATGCTGGATAGAATTTGTGGAATTATAATCTCATTCACTTTTAATTAGAAGGCGATTCGGTTACGGTTGTAAAACAGAAATTTTCTTCAAAACGCGTTCGTAAAAGGTTAATCCTGTGCTTTGTTATTAAAAAAAGAATTTAATGACGGATTCGACAAGGGGAGAACACAGAATTTGGGTTTTGTTTATTATTGTTCTGTGCGAACTTAGTCCCCTGTACAGTAAATGATGTGAATGTGCTACAACACGACCCCCTCATTTACTTCTGTAACTAAAGGGTGGGACAGTATTATTGGTTTCTTTTTGAAATTGCTTACAAAACTGCGCTGTTAAGTCTTTTGCAATGATAGTTAGTTTATTAAAAAGGCCTTACCTTCCGATTAGTTGCAGTAAATAGTTTCATTAAAATAGCAACCGCGGCTGGTTCAGGACTAGCCCAACCTCTCAATACAGTTTTGCAGTATTATGTCGATTGGTTGTTGCTATTTCGCAAATATGCCGATGTTTTCTTTCCTCTAAGTCAACTATTTACATGTACATCGTTGGAGTAACAACGGTCCTCATCAGTAATGGTCCAAGGGTACCTAAATTCAAATTGCAGCCGTGATGTAAAGAATGTCAATACCGATGTACCAAAGTCTGAATGGTGTGGACCCTGTTCTTAAGAAAACAGCGTAAAACTAGATTCCAAGCTGATTTAGAAGGAAAATATAGATAACATACATGGGGGTTCATACCAAAGGTGGTACACTAGAAACACACCGTGGTGGTGAGTCTCATTCTAACATATGAACATATGGCTCCATAGTCTTGTGACAATTGCACATGAAGAAATGCAAATTTTGACAGCGTCACAAAGATCTAAAGGACATGTTGCCTGGGACTGACGGGGTCGATGAGATCAAAACTTACAGCAGTTCCGGAAACGATATTGTATCTCCTTCCGCCACGGAATCTCTTCAAAAAAAATTGCACTCAGATTAAAAGCTGTTGGTCACTGGACAGCGAAGCCGTATGATACGTCTCAAAAGGGACTGCATCATACCTCTCTCTCAATGCAAACGGAAAATCAATATCAGAATTCCTGCGGGAAGAGTCTGTATCGACGATGAACTAGCTATCTACACTGATGTGTCTAAAATGAACTGCGTTACTGGCTGTCGTCTACTTTTAGGCTCAGATATAAAGTGCTCCTTGGAAATTTTTTTGGGGAAAATAACAATCTATTTTGACAGCAAAGCCACCATTAAGACGCCGCAATCAACATCAGTAAGATCTAAGCTCGTAAAACTATTTAAATTAAAACTAAAGGAGATATCAACAGACAACAAGGTGGCCTTATACTGTATGCCAGGACATGAGTACGTCTCCGGAAACAAAAAAAGCAGATGAACTAGCTAGAAAGGGGTCGGAAATGTACCCTTTACATGGTCTAGATGAGACTAGTATACTGCTTAGTACACATGGAAGTAGACATGGAGTCTCTCGAGAAAGCTAACAAAGTCTGGTGTCGATTAGATGCATGCGCTGTAAGTAAATTATTGTGGCTGGTCATCGATAAGAAGATATCTATAAGTCAGCTAGATCGCAAGGGCATTCGCATTGCTATTGGCAGCCTGCACAACAGAGAGCAATAGGAAGCTCTGCAGTTCTACCCTACAATGATTATCGTAGAAGATGCAGGAACGAAGAAAAGATAGAATCTATTCGTTCCCTGCAATATGATTGTCCTGCGCTGGCCCATAACAGAAGTGTTGCTCTTGGCAGTCATTTCGTCTCAGAGCTAGATGAGCTGCAAAACATTGAGCTAAACAAACCCCTGAGATTAATATACATCTGTATATGCAGATGTATGTATGTACCTATCTGGGAAGTCCATACTAAATGCTAATGGTTAAGCTTTTATTTTTAGGTTTCCAGGTTTTTTCTAAGATTGGGCACAATGGACCAAATGTGGTCTAAGTGAGCCACTGGGGGCAGTCAGTCTAACATAACCTCATTTTCAAAGAAGAAGGGAGAAATGATGCCACCAATCCAATACCAACACCAAACTGTCAGCTCTAAAAGCAATTTCGTATATTGCCTTTATCCACTCCCAGCGGGACAGTGACCGAGTCCCAATAGGGACTTGTTAAAGGCTCGGCCGCGCCTGGCCATCTTTCGGATCTAGACGATAGTAGTTAGTCGTCTGGTTGAGTCCTTCTGGCTCAGCCAGTATCGATGATGTGATAGTCGAATTAATGGCTCTCATTCCAGCTTGACTATAACTAAAAACAAAAGTAAATTGGGTGGCAGTTGGTCTCACTAATGGCGAGCAGCTCCACCTTCAAAACACGGCATAGTCCAGTATGACTCTGCAGTCTCTGGATCTTAAATTCTTCTCCAGTTGGGAGCTTTACTGAAAACAGTTTACTAAAGTTTAGTGTTCGAGTTTCGTATTCAGTCGGAGATTCGACCAGCTCATTTCGTATCTTCTCCAAGACTTTACTGTGATCATATGGCTTAGAAGTCCAGCATCGGGATTCCCTAAGTTAGATTGCGTTGCGGTGTCTTTGATGTATGTATATATCGATGTTGAGCAGTTGTAGGATCTGCCGGACAAAATCTCCTCCTCCGGTAGTGCTTGCACATGCTGCTCTTTAAACGTTTTTCGGTACATCCCCGTTAAGATAGTAGTAAGACTACTAACACCTGATCACCTGATAGAAGGTCAAGTTGTTCGTAAAAATATTACTATAGCACTGGACAAACAATCAGTGATAAGACGCATGGAGCAAACAGATATAAATACATCTCTGACGATGGAATGTGTTCATAAACTCAAAGAGTGCTCATCTCGAAATGAGGTGACGCTACTCTGGGTGAGAGGACACGTAGGGACGGAGGGCAATGAAAAGGCGGACTCTCTAGCAAAGCAAGGGTCAACCTCGGAGTTCTCTGGAATGGTGTAGCATCTGATCGCGGCGGAACACCAGAGAAGGTGTTTAACCGTAGAAGGTTGTAGGCAGGCTAAAATGGCTATTAAAGGGCCGACTGGCTACACTCATAGGGAAGTTCTAAGCTTGGAGCGAAGGGCACAGAAATGGGTGGTAGCGTTATCTACAGGTCATGGAAATTTCGGGAATCACCTAAAGAAGATGTGTCTTCTGGAGGAGGATACCTGTGAACTATGCCTGTAGGAAATTGAGACGGCGGCATATATACTGTGTCATTGTCCGGCATTAGCTAGCAGAAGAAGAGAGATCTTTCGACGCCACTGGGTAGAAACCCAGAAGGTGAATCAGATTTCTGTTAAACAGATGCTAGTGTTGACATGAGGAATCAAAGCCAGAGAAGAGCTGTGGAGAAATCCTAACAGCGCTCGGAGTTCTTTGATTACAGTGTCTTTTTCTCTTTTTTATAGTTAGCCAACACCATTCGGGAGATGTTGCTTCTAACAGACAAATCTCCCTTCATCCTCATCCTCAAAATCAAAGATCATCCTCAGATAAATGGAGTGACTTGTCTGCCTCCGTCTATTCAACAGGACTCGAGTATTAAGCTTCATCCACGGAGGATTGATGTATGGGATAAAAATTCATTATCTCCGCACTCGGTTTTTCTGACTGAGAGCTCTTACCATAGCTGAGGATGTCCCTGGAATCCAGATTTTTGGTTTCGGCTAGTATTTTTCTAACAGTCCTAGAATAAGAGTTTTTCGAAGCCGATAAGTTGTTCCTTTACAAAAAGGCGAGGCGATATTCTATGTGGTAGTATTTGGTTGGTGGTATGTTCATACTTTTCGTTTAAGGGTTGCTCCTGGGCCAGGGCGTGTTCTGTGGGGTGGATAGAATGAAATTCATAAAAATGTATTTCTACTCCTAAGTAAGGTGATGTTCTGAGGGATAGTGTGTGAAGAATTGAACGAAATTTTCGTTCTACAAGACAAAGCAGAATGAATGAGGATCTGGTGATCCCCACCGCAGCTTGTGCTGAACGATGTAAATGTCTTGTTGTGGATTGCATTGAATAAAAATTTAGTGACGTGCGTCTATTTACTTTGGACAGACAAAATATACCGTCCCTGGATGTGTGGAAGTCGCTGTGTGTATTGCTAGCGTTACATGCCAGAAAAACAAAGAAGATGGACTTTGAATGGCATTGCGCATCCATTAAAAATATCCCTCGTTTCAAAATGACGGATTTATCACTCAAAGGCTGGATACATGCCGAGTATATGTTTATTATTTTTAACATTTAACATTTACCTGGAAATTATGAAATATTACTTTTCGCACCAGAAATACATTTCAGTTCTTGTAAACACATATGGCCAAGCCTGTTGAGGTGAATTTTCGTACTTTTTTCTAGAAATTGATGGATTTTTTTTGCTGCATACGGAATAAACTTAAAATTTCAAGAATTATCTAAATATCCAAAGGATGTGTAAACTTTATTATTTTACGAGCAAATAATTCTCACCAAACGAAAACCATTCCACTTAGTTGCGCTCACCTCGATGAGAATAAATAAATTTTCCATTCTGCGCGGGATACTCTTAGAATTCTATTTTCCCAGAGTACGAAATTTTGTAAACAGATTTATTGCGTGTATCTTCGAATGGGGCCGTATATACAAATTGATCCCTTGAAGTGGTTAATGTATGGATTGCGGTTAATCTTTGTTTTGTTTTGTGTTCGCTGAGGAAAACGTTTGATTTTTTAACTTTCCGGGATTTATGTACTTAAAGTTAATAAAGAAACAAACAAAGGAGGCTACTTAAGCTGGTGGGATGATGTGGACGAACCCTTAATGTGGAGCAATCAAAAGAGCCGGGTGTTCTTAGAGCAAGATTCACGTGAGATTTTGCTGGTCAGCCGCCATGGGGAAAAACTCGCACTTCAGAGCCATTTAGATGTGTTCTGGTTTATTCGTCCTATTCTGCGGGTAATGTGATGATGGAAGGCTTTAACATTAGTTCTAGGAGCACGAATATATTAGTCAGTACGTACGTCTGGTCGGTACAACAAAGTCAATTCGTAATAATTTGCAAAATTTTATTTCGTTCTCGGAGGAAATGTCTTTTCTTTCAGATCTCTCATCTGACGTCCATGGTATACCAACGTTCTTTGAGGAGATTTTATTCGAATTCCATGAATAGAACGAAACTTATTTAGTGTTTTGCGAGATGAATAAGTAAACAAACTTTTTATTTACTTTCCGGATATGAATATAATTTTCGCACCTTACCTAGCGTCGATGTATTATTCCTGGTTCTCTGACTCATGTCCTAGCTGTATGTTCCCCTATCATTTATCTTGTCGTGGTGGAGATGTTTTTTTTTTATTTTAACTGTAGTCTGAGTCGGAAGTAAGCCGTACCCGGGGTTGAAAGGCTGAAGGATAAAAGTTATCACATACATTGACAGGATATGTCGTACTTGGACATTATCTCAATTAATAGAACCCTGCCAGGGATTGATATGCCTTTTTTGGTTTAGTTGTCAGATATAATCATAATTTTGTAGCTTGTGTCTTCTGCCCTACATAGATCAAAATTATCACATTCAGACCACCTTCCACTGTCCATAGTAATGAAGGTGATATGACCATCAGCCCTTAGAGAGCGGCAAGTTCCTTCCGAAACTACAGTGGAAGGAAAGTTACTTGTTATGATATGAACATACCTAGCCTAGATCTTAGATCCACCGCGCTGAATATAAGTATATACATGCATACATGAGTGAATTTCATTAATTTATGAATTTATTTCTGTTATACGTGGCAGACTATTGCAAGAATTCTTAAGTTTTCGACATGTAAGTGAAAGTCTTAAAGGAATTCGCATCAAGGCTAAATCATCGACATAAAATTGAGTATGCACTCATGGTCCCCCGAAGATAATGCTAGCATAGAGTGCTTGAATGAGCTCCTCGACCTAAGTATGACATTAAACTCCAATATAGTAAAAGGAGATATCATTCTTAGTACGATCGGAAAGCACATCCTACTTGACACATCATTTGGAAGCGAACTCCGGCTAATTGACTTTGCTGCGGTCAGCATATGGTTTCCTTAAGTATGTATATGACGATCCTCTGATTAATAAACCGGTAACCAAATTGACGTTACGATTGACTCAAGGATAACAAGTTATGCAGCGGTTTCCAAACCGAGATCACAGCCATAACTCAGTCTGCAAAACTACCTCAGAAGTAAATATTGCATCCAATCTAGGCTAGCAAGTGTTGCACACGACACGGGCTCTTGGTACACTTCGACACATCCGCAATGGCTAGAGCCCTAAGGACGATCTATGACAAGAAGAAATCCCTTTCTCTAGTTAAACTAAGTCGCAATTGTCTCTGGTACCATTACGAAGCACTGCGTCATTGGTATTTACACGGAGCGCCTCAGCGTTAAATACAACGATTACTGCAAAAACTGCAGCCACAAAGAAGAAATATTGTCTGTTCGTCATCTGCTATGTATGTATATGGCCGCGCCAACAGAAGAATAAGGACTCCAGTAAATTTTTCTTGGAATTGGACTTGAACTTGAAATCTTGAAAAAAATCGGGCTAAAGGATCTCCTCGGATTCATATCTTTATCTAGGTGGTTCTAATTCGGTGATTTCCTTCTCTCTTTTTAGGTTCCCTGGGTTAAAACAATTCAAATGACCACAATGAGCCCCACTGTTGGTTTAAGTATTCAGTGATTAGCAAGTCACAGAGCACCCATCTATCTAAACTAATCTAGGCTCCTTTCTGTAGAATATCATGTATGATAAGCCCAGAATAAAAATTATAGGCTTTGCAAATGATATTCCAATAGAATCAGAAAAAAACCAAGTGATCTTCAAAATTAAAACCCCATCCCCAAACCCCAAAACACCAAAAAAGCGTCTATCTTACAATCGTGAGTATGTTACCAAAAACCCAGATATGGTCATCGAATTTTAATGTTCAGTACTTAGCACTACAGTAAGCGTCAGTAAGTGTAACAAGACCCAGCTCCTTAAGGATATCTGCGGCTATGGAATAGTGTCAGAGAAGACCGCATTTGTCATAGTTGGTGTGGTGACGATCGATCTCCTATTCGATGACCAGAAATAAGTGTGGATCGGGAGACTCACTAATCGACAGCAAGAAGTAAATGGAGAATTAAAAGGGAGAAAAGGGCAATATCAAAATGGATACACAAGCAACTTAAAGATGGATATACAAACTTGTGCCCAACATAGAAACTCGGATGAAAAGGAAAGTTGGAGAGGTAAACTACAATGTCACATCCTAACTGGATGCATGGATACAGGAAATATCGGCATAGGCTCAGTAACCAGTGCCCAGATCGAACTCAGGAGAATCGAACTCCGAATGTGATTGATATGTATAATGTGTTTTAGTACGTGGGCATATTCTGACAGATCGGTTTTCTCTGGTTAGAATCGGGCATGTGAATTATGCATGCCAATAGCTCGAGCTACAGGTATCTTTGAAAGACTCCCAACTTCTTGGGGCATCAGAAAGAAAACCTCATGAAAACTAGTTTCATTCAGGACAATTCTTAGACCAATCGACACTCCGTCCAGACTTCTTTGGCAGTGCTTCAGCTCGGGGTGAATTTAAGTTACTTGAACTATTTCTTTCTCTTAAAAACCTCTCGATTACTGGCCACGGTTTTTCTGTTCCTTAGTCCAAGCGTTCATGGTATCGTTACATACGCAGTCAATCCATTGAGTTCTTGGTCGCCCACTGTGTCTGTTTTGAAGTGTGGTGTACTCCGTTAAAGATTTTTCCGGTCGGCTTACATCAACTCTGGTGACTAGGTTAACCCATCAGAGACGTTGTGCCTTGACGAATTCTCCAACGGCTTTTTCTCCACACTGTATTGTATCTCGTATCTCGGCGTATCTCGCCCATGATAACATGGACTCTCTTTTTGGGGATAACCTGGAAAGACTGATCGCAGATGCGGGGATACAAAAAACTGGTCTCATAATTGGATGTGATGCTAATGCTCATCACACCGTATGGGGCAGTTCCGACATTAACAAAAGAGGTGAGTTACTTTTCGATTCCATTCTAAGTACAAACCTTATTTTGTGCAACATAGGTAACGAGCCTACCTTCGTCACCAGAAACAGGCAAGAAGTACTGGACATAACACTTGCCTCCGATAGCATTGCCCACCATATTAGAAATTGGAAGGTGTCAAGCGAGCCCTCATTTTCGGATCACAGGTACCTCCAATTCTCCTTATATGTAGACTCTCCTAGCCCGCCAGTTTTTAGGAATTATCGTAGAACTGATTGGCTCAAATATAGGTCAACTTTAAGTTGTTTAGTTACCTCAAATCACCTTAACCCCCCATGCAATCCCCAAGAACTTGATCGCATGGTTGAAAATTTAACATCAGCCTTAAACACAGCGATGTCTTCTTCTTGCCCTCTGATCAAACCCAGGGGCAAAAAGAAGCCACATTGGTGGACTGCAGGGTTAGGCCCTTTAAGAAGTAATTGTAGGAAACTCTTCAATAATGCCAAAAGTACGAGAGACGCACAAGATTGGGACTTGTACAAGGCATCCCTTAGCACATACAAAAAAGAATTAAGAAAAGCCAAACGAAATTCTTGGAGACTCTTCTGTGGTAAAATAGAAGAAGTTTCTGAGGCCTCTAGGCTAAGAAAAATTCTCTCTTCAAATCCAATTACACCCAGTTACCTTAAAAAACCGGATGGAACTTGGACTACTTCCAGCGAAGATTCGCTAAAACTACTGCTTGACACCCATTTCCCAGGCAGTTCCCAAGTTGTTAACAGTATGGTTTCCAGCAGACCACTTTCACAAATTACCAACTCCTCAAACTTAATCACACTGAGCAAACTCCACTGGGCACTACACAGCTTCAAACCATACAAATCCACGGGACCAGACGGCATAATACCTGCCGAGTTGCAGAAGTCATCGGACATAATTATGCCGGTGCTGAAGATGATTCTGCAAAGTTGTCTAAACCTGGCTTATATCCCAAACATATGGAGAGAAGTCAAAGTTGTATTCATTCCCAAAGCGGGTAAATGCTCTCATTCAAATCCAAAAGATTTCAGACCTATCAGTCTATCATCATTCCTCTTAAAAACATTGGAACGCCTGATTGATATCCATTTACGCAACAGTATTGATAAGAAGCTACTGTCAGCGGCCCAACATGCGTATTGCAAAGGCAAATCAGTGGAGACAGCATTGCACTCACTGGTACGCAAAATTGAACATTCCCTGTTCCACAAGGAGTACACAATGGTTGCCTTTCTGGATATAGAAGGCGCTTTCAACAACATCAATACATCAGCGATAGCAGATGCACTATCAGATCTGAAAGTTGACAGGTCACTCCGCGAATTGATCAATCTACTGCTCAAAGGTCGGATTATCAATTCAAAGCTGGGTGGGACGTCTATCAGAAGATCTGTTAGTAGAGGCACTCCACAAGGAGGTGTTCTATCCCCGCTTCTGTGGAATTTGGTGGTCAATGAACTATTGATAATCATGGAGGCCAGGGATGCACAGCGATCGCTTATGCAGATGATGTTGCACTGGCCGTCTCGGGAAAGCACCTAAATACTCTGAAGGAACTCTTACAAAACGCTTTAAATAAGCTCACTAGATGGGCAGTTCGGTGTGGTCTGGGTGTAAACCCCCACAAAACTGAACTAGTACTCTTTTCAAGGAAATATAAAATTCCGCAAGTCGACCCTCCCTCTCTTAATGGAACCAGCTTAACCTTCTCTGATAAAGCAAAATATTTGGGTCTTATCCTGGATAGGAAGCTAAGTTGGAAACCTAATATTCAAGAAAGAGTAAAGAAAGCTACAGTAGCACTTTTCTCTTGTAAGAAAGCCATTGGGAATAAATGGGGATTACAACCTCGAATTACTCACTGGCTCTACACCTCGATCATTAGACCGATACTCACATACGGGGTGATTGTCTGGTGGACAGCCTTAGATAAAGCAATAAATCGCGATTATCTAAGTAAGGTCCAACGTACAGCTTGTCTGTGTATCAGCGGAGCACTACGTACAACTCCCTCCGCGGCACTGGACATTATATTCCATCTAATACCCCTCGATATATATAGCAAGCAAATGGCAGCAACTGCAGCCGTTCGCCTTGAAGCTACCCAACAGTGGTCAAGAAAAGAATTCGGCCACGCCTCTATTCTGAATAAATTCAAAATCTCTCCCGAAAACACGGACTACACCATACCTCGTTTAAATTTTGAGAAGAACTTCCTTGTCACCATCCCTTCCAGATCATGCTGGGAGGAAGATGCATTTTTAGAAGATGATTCTATTCACTTCTACACTGACGGGTCAAAAACCATAGACGGAGTCGGTGCAGGTGTTTTCTCCGATAAGCTTAATCTTAAGCTCTCCTTCCGTCTTCCTAATCACTGTAGCGTGTTCCAGGCGGAAATAATGGCGATAAAAGAAGCCCTATCTTGGCTTAAGAAAAACGTGATATCTGCTAGAGATATCCGCATCATTGTCAATTGACCGTAACCGTGTTCAGTTCATTTCTCTTTGTGCTCCTCAAATTAATTTATTACTAATTCGGTAATTCTCACCGCGTTAGCAGTTTCCCGCATAATTTATATCTGACCCACTTCGCGCCCATTCAATTGTGCTCTGTTTTCGCTGACGCGCTCTTTAATCGTGTTTTTTGTGTTTCATTTCTTTTCCTTGACCTTAAAGACCCAACTTTTCTGCCATGCCTTGTGGAATTTCCAATTGCCCAATCAACGATAGCAATGCTGACTGGATTGCTTGCAAGGGAATCTGTGGGAAATCTTTCCATGCAGCTTGTGTCGGTCTAAACAAAAGAAACACGGTCTTCATCAGAGAAATCCCGATCAACCTATTCTTTCTTTGTGATGAATGCAAAAATATCACTGTATCGCACGTGCTCCTGGCGATTAAGTGCCTTAGTGATTCTAATGAAACTCTCCATAACAGTAGTGCTAAAAAGATTACGTCCGAACTCTCCAACCTCGATAATTGCGTGAGATGTGTGGACGATTTAAGTATTGCGGTTCACTCCTCAACTGACGTTATTAAATCTAAGCTTACCAATATCGAGAAACAAATCGCCGGTCTTTTCGAGTTGGACTCCGCGAGGTCCAGAAACGATGAAACCACACTGTGCCATCTTAGCTCCTTGATAAGTGATCTGAAAGCGATGTCTACTACGCAAACTAACTCTATCCATAAATCGTGCGAAGCAGTTTACTCCATGCGTGAAAACTTAGATATCCATTTTCAATCCCCTACAAATCCTCAACCCTCTGCCAAACAATCAGATCCGATGTTCGACATAATTTTCGATAAGATCAACGACGTCGGTGACGAACTAACCGCGGTACGGTCGACTTTTTGCGATATCGAAAGTCGCATTGAAGTGTTGTGCTCCAAAATTGACAATATATCAGCACATACCCAGTATTACCCGAATGTTCAATACAATACTTCAATCTTGGCTGAACTATTGGACACCGAAGTCATTCCCCCCTCTTCATTTTCCCCCTGTCTCCAAAGGACGATTCAACCAACAAATTCATCCACTGCAACCCCAGAATCTGCAGCCGTGTCATCCCCCCAGCCGCCACCCCAAGAACAAGAACTTATCAAACAGTTTGGTACTACATGGACTCCTTCCGATTGGCAGCGTAGATTGGATAAACTTAGTCTGAAAAACCAGATGGCTACCACTTTCTTCATCAAAGGCGCCCCTCACTACGCCGATGTTGCTTGGATTAACCAATATTTTAAAAAAAGGTTCGGTTTCACCATCAGCAATTGTGAATTGTTCCTGCCATCCAACCACAAAAGTAAACGAAATTTCAAATTCGATCTCCCAACTCGATATGAATGGCTTTTCCAGAACCCCAATAGCACAGATCTCAACCTTGGTAAGATGCGCATCTGCAAATGGACCGATAAACTCTTCAGGAATAAACCTAAGTCTATTAATAAGGGCACAAATAAATTTAAGATTAGAAATAAGTCGCCAAATCCTGTTCCCAACTGCCCCCCCAATCTTGACCCTAACTGGTCCCTCAAAACCAACGTATTCCCTAATTTTATCCCTTCATTCCCCATCCCCCACCAACCCTGCCCTTCTTCTTTAAATAAACTCTCTGCCATCGTCCCCCCCAAGCCTAAGCAGAAGCGTATCTCGTTTAATTTAACCCCATCCACCCACACTATTACCTCTCAACCGCAACGAGCCCCAGCACCGCCTACCCCCACCAGCAACTTTTTTCCTAATTTCAACCTCAAAACCGGAGCAAAATACCCTAACTTCATTAGCTCTCATATCCTTAACCCCACACCTACTGACTCATCAAAATCATCCTCTTCAAGCTCCCCCCCAACCGATCCCATTCTTGATCCCCTTTTGCCCCCTCCGGTTAAACTCACACAGCAAACTGCAGATACCACAGAATGTCGTTATGCACTCTCCAGGCTTAGAGAAAAAAAAGTTTATGAGAACATACGCCTCTTTCTTGCGTATCTTCACGACAAATCTGACTCGGTTTGTTTTGAAGGTAAAACTAAGACCAGCGTTATGGTTTCCATCCAGCAGGAAGGACTGCCCATTGAACTGAACAGTCTTAAGAAAATTTATATAAGGTTCCATGAGATTTTCAATATGTCTCCCCAGAAAGTAGCGGATGATCTTGCTGCTTTTGGTAATTACGTACATTCCAAAAGGATGTCACATCTCCAACGGAGCCGTAATGACCACAATAAATTTTTTCGTCCATAACTTGCCACCATCACCATCACCTCAACCTCCCTCCTATAATAGTCTTCCTCTTACCTTTTACTACCAGAATGTAAGGGGCCTGCGCTCAAAAACCCAAGCTGTCTTGCGTCAATCACATGCTCTCCCCTTCGATATCTATGCTCTGACCGAAACCAACCTGATCCCAAGCATAAAGAGCCAAGAGGTATTTCCCTCTACTCTTCCTCTCGAGGCGTTCTCATTGCCATCCACAACGACCTTGACTCGTCTCTCATCGCTATTTCTTCTTCCTCTAAGATAGACTTTGTTTCAATAAAAATAACTCTTCCCCATAGATCCCTGTACGTTATGTGTTGTTACATCCTTCCAGCCCAACCTATCGAATCTTACCAACTTGCCATTGACGCGATTGATCAAATAACCGACTTATCTGATCCCCTCGACGAAATCTTTATATTTGGCGACTTTAATTTGCCCCAATTACACTGGACTCCCTCCGATGATGAATCCTTTTTCTTCGCTTCTAATACCAACTCAACTAAGGAATGTCTCTTCATAGATCGACTTACGGATTCAAGCCTACGTCAAGTTAGCAATGTCCTAAACTACATGGGAAGGCAATTAGACCTTATTTTCACAACTGACCCCATTAACTCCTCAGTCTCGCATTGCCCTCTATCCCTTTCGACTATTGATAACTTCCATCCCCCACTTCTTCTCTCATTTTTCCATAACGCTCCGCTCCATTCCAACTCTTCCACAGTCTTGTCTTACGACTTTCATAAAGCGAATTTCCACAAAATTAATACCTATCTGAGTAGGGTTTCCTTTGAGTTTTCAAATTTATCTTTAAATGATGCCCTCGCCATTTTTTACAGGGAAATATTTAATTCTATCTCTCTCTATGTCCCTTTGTCACGCCACAAAACATCATCCACATCTCCCCCGTGGTATAACCGTAAACTTCGCGCTATACGTAACAAAAGAAACAAGTTATGGGCAGTATTTCTTCGTACCAATTTCATCTCTGACTTTTCCAACTACCTCGGTTCTTACCTTCAATTCATTCAGCTTTTTAACTCTCTCTATCAGCGCTATCTAAATAACGCGCAATCAAATCTGATAAATGATCCTAAGTCTTTTTTCAAATTCGTCAACTGTAAAAGAAAATCTGACGGTTACCCTCCCTCTCTATCCTTTGATAATACATCATCAAATGATCCACACACCATTGCCAATTTTTTCGCCACCTTTTTCAAACAATCTTTCGCCGACAACTCCTTCATACCGGACCCCTCTTACTTCAATTTCCTTCTTAATTTCTCCGTAGGTCCTTTTCTGCATCAATCCTTTGACCCTGCTCTTATCGAAAATAAATTGCTAAGTCTTAATGATGAATTCTTGCCTGGCCCGGATGGTCTCCCCGCCATTTTTCTTAAAAAATGTTCATCCAATCTCTCACTCCCTCTCTCTCACCTCTTTCGCCTTTCTCTTTCACAAGGAGAATTTCCGCAGATCTGGAAGACAGCTTTCATAACCCCCGTACACAAAAAGGGTTCAAGGAGCGAAGTAACAAATTATCGCCCCATTGCTAAACTTTCTCATATACCTAAACTCTTTGAAAGTATTTTGTATGAAGCCTTAAGCTTTCAGTGCAAATCTCTCATTTCCCCTAATCAACATGGCTTTCTGAAAGGTAGATCTACTACGACAAATCTCGTCGAATTCGTGTCTTTTGCCCTCACAGCCTTAGAGAATGGCAAAGAAGTCGACGTTATTGCAACTGATTTTAGCAAAGCTTTTGATAAGATATCTCATAACCTAATTCTTTTCAAATTGTCTGCCCTCGGTTTCGAACCCATATTGTTAAAGTGGATATCATCCTACCTTGAAAATCGTTTTTATAGTGTTCGCTTTAGATCAGTCCTATCAGCCCCTTTCTTGGCCACTTCTGGTGTTCCACAAGGCAGCCATCTTGGTCCTCTCTTCTTCATTCTAACTATTAACGACGTTGATAGGGTCATAAAACACTCCTCCCTTTCTCTCTACGCGGATGATACCAAATTTTTTAAAACCATCTCCTCACCACAGGACTACTGTCTCCTCCAAAAAGACCTGGACAGTTTCTCGAACTGGTGCTCTAAAAATTGCTTAGAGCTCAATATCACCAAATGCCAATCTATTACCTTATCACGGAAACACCACATGTCCCCTGCCCGCCTTTATTTTCTTCATGGTCAGCCTATATCCATCGTTCAATCTCTGCGTGACCTTGGAATATTGTACGATAGGGAATTAAATTTCCGTTCCCATATTGACGAGATAATTGTTAGAGCTAACTCCTCACTTGGCTTTATCAAACGGTGGTCCAAGGAATTCTCCGACCCTTACGTGACTAGATCCCTCTACATTACCTTTGTCCGCCCTCTCCTCGAATATGCGAGTCAAGTGTGGTGCCCCTTTCAGCAAGTGCATGTGTCCAGAATCGAAAACATCCAACGTCGTTTTCTTCGTTTTGCCCTACGAGGTCTTTCTTGGAACGACCCACTTATCCTGCCTCCCTATCAAAACCGACTCAACCTCATCAACTTGAATTCCCTCGAGAAACGCAGAGATGTTGCAGACATTCTTTTCATTCATCGACTTCTCTCTGGCTCTATCGATTGCCAATCTCTTTATAACTCAATTTTCTTCAATACTAACCCACGGAACTTACGATGCCCTCGGCTGTTCTATTTACCAGCCCATCGCACCTTATATGGCTCCAATGAACCAATTTCCCGTATGCTGCGGAAGGTTAACTCAAACCTCACCCATTTCGATTTCAATCGTAGCACTCCCAGCCTCAAACCTGATCTCCTCAACCATTTTCCTTAGCTTTTAGTCATAGTTTTTAAGTTAGTTGTTAGTCTTAGTTTTTAAGTTAGCTGTAGCTTGTATTAAGCCAAATAAATGGGGGCTATCGCCCCCACCAAAATCAAATCAAAATCTCTTCTGATAGCCAGGCAGCAATCAAATCCCTGGAATCGACCTCTATAAACTCTTTAGTAGCCCTAGACTGCCGTTCGTCTCTTATGGAGATGGCTGAGCAGTTCAATATTCACCTGTGTTGGGTGCCGGGGCATAGAGACATTCCAGGGAATTGTAAGGCCGATGAACTCGCCAAAGAAGGAACAAATTTACCCATCTTGCCGGATAACGGCACCTTAGGTATTCCAATCGCTACTCGCAAACTTAAACTTAAGCTGGATGCTATCGAGAGTGCAAATCTTAGGTGGACAAGTGGTTTAACATGTCTAGCGACAAAACAGATTTGGCCAAAGCTGGATCTAAAACGCCCTAAGAATTTGATTTCTCTCAACAGATTGCATATCGGCACCACTATAGGTGTCATCGCTGAACACTGTCTAATAGGCAAGCATGCTACAAGGCTGGGCCTCTTCGCGAACGATTTCTGTAGAAGCTGCATGGATGAAGAAGAGGAGGAAACTATTCCTCACCTTCTTTGTTTCTGCCCAGCTCTCTCCCGTAGAAGGAAACTCCACTTAGGAGCTCAATATTATAATGATACAAGCGACCTGATGAATATCGACATCAAGAGCCTCCTACGCTTAATAAGAAGCTCTAATTGGTTTTAAGACGAGTAGGTGGAGGGAGGCTTCTCCCATGATCCACGTGGTATCACAACGGACCTCTTTGGTCTAAGTGTGCTGGCGAATCTTAGCTGGCAGCCACTTTAACCTAACCTAACCTAACCTATTGTATCTCGTGTGATGTTGGCCGTTATCATCCAGTTTGAGGCCAATTACTTCTCTTAGAAATTCAGAGGTTCTGCTCGTCCACAGTTGTCGTGGACCATAAGAGCAAATAAGTAAGCTCTGATCTCCCTCCCGATCGTCTTATATGTAGATGCAAAACTTGTACTTCTTTGGGATCAGCTTCAACTCAAAGAATTTGAGGTGAACATAGTATGCCTTGTTCGGTGCCAGGATTTCGGTCCATACTATTAAGGAGAATCCCAAGATTTTTGAGGCTTTGTGGTATATTCCCCGATGGCTTCATTCTAGAGATTCAGCCTACTTTCTGCTCTCGATAGTCCCATGCATTTTTTTTTCGTAGACTCACGGTTTCCGCAGACCTTTCTATCGAATGAAGAAGTTCCTCTATTTGGCACCGATTCCTCCTAACTGGGCTGGTTCAATAAGAGCTCTTTCTCCTGTCGAAACTACCAAATCAATAAACAACAAGTGAAGATCGATGCTGAACTCGTACCATTTTTCTCGATGACGTCTAAGGAGTCTACAATATCTGCAATATACTATCCATAGCTCACTATGGCGCTAACAAGCTCTAATTCGCAGAGCTAAAAAAAACCTGTCTACGATTAAGAACAAGTATTTAAGAGTCGACTTTAAATCTCCAACAGTTGAACCATTAAAAATATAAATGCTCCATAAAAACGGTGAACAAACTATTTACGATTTTCCGGAATTTGTTTTTCTTTTTTTCAAAACCAAAACAATTTTCCTCACAATTCGTTGCAGACATGCATCAAATAAAAACTTAAAAACAAAGTGAAATTCCAATAAAAACACAGGCAACGAATGTGCATGGAATGTCAAGCATTACTATTTGTATATTTAGGTGGGTGAACTGAAGTATCTAAAGAATGCAATGAATATGTTTTCTAATTAACACCGTTCGTGTTCAACGAGCGCAAAAAAAGTACGAGAAAAACTGCAAACATGTATCGAGTGGAAGTACCAATGTCAGGCAATTATTTGCTATATCCATTCATGCGCTCCAAATGGAGGCAAAATACACTTTTCTGTAAATAAAAAGTCTCGGGGAAATCAGCAACGTACATATGTATATATGTGTACAGTAAAGGAGTCATGTTAGATTTTTATTGCTCTAATTAAAAAAAATTTAACAGATTCCTTTAACACGTACAGGTTAATCAATTTGACGAAACGTGGTGTACGAGTGAAGTTTTTTAAAAAAATGCTTTAAGAACGGATTTAAAACACAGATTTTCCCTTTGGAAAAAGGATTGGGCAACTCGTGAATTTTGGTTGTACGGGGTTAGTCATACCACTACACTATACTGCGACCTGTAAGATCTTTTGTTCTGACTCATATAATTTAACCAGAAGCAATATTGAGGCTCTTAAGAAAGATTTTAGGTTCCAGGTGCTTACTTTCCGCTGAACCAACAGAGCCCCTCGCCGAGTGGAGTAATCTTTTCCTTGCGGCTCCTGGACAAGCACAACGAATATGTTAAACCGCCTCTTTCTGTTCTCCACAGACCCGGCATGTATCAGTATCTAACATATTGTGCAGATGGTATCTGAGTGGACAATGTTCTGCTAGGTAGCCCCTTAAGGTTCTTATGTGGTCTTTGTTAAGGTGGACCTAGGTCGGTTGAGGTTGATGATGATGATGAAGACCCAGTAGTTTGGCCCAGTAATCTGCGCGTCGATACTCCAAAATAGTATTCAGTACCAATGAGTGCCAAGCGCCTATTTTCGCCAGACAGTCTCCCCCCTTCGTTGTCCTCGAAGCCTTCATAACCTGGAAGCCAGACTACGGTACCTATGTTCCTGGAAGCAAGACTTTCGAAGAGGTTAAGCCAGTTCCAGATAAGTCTAAAACCCACCGTATAAAAAGTCTAATAGGGCTGCTTGACTGTCTGAAAGATGCAAATGCGGGCACCATTAATTCTTCTGCTCAGGCATTCCCATGCACATAGTTCAAATGCATGGACTTCTGCTTTAAATACTGTCAGTGATCGTCCAAGTGCTGTCACGCGTTGGAAACTGTAGATCATATCTGAGAATTTTGTGTTGTTATAGGACCTTAACTTTTCATTCTTGCCGGTGTCCTGCAACACCGTCGAATCTCCTGGAGAATTTAAGTCTCTTAAGCATGGTATTAGAAAGGCTTCAAGGTAGCCTGAGAGCGCTTAGCATAGCTTTCTTTTGCACTATCAAATGTAGCGGCGTGAGACTAAGCTCTGCTCCTATAGCTGCCGTTGGTCACATTTCATTGCCCCGGTGATACCCATGCAGGCTAGATGGTATTTTTTATTCGGTTGCTTCTGCGTTTTGAGTTGGATCGGTTTTGTCCACTATACCAACAACGTCTAAGTGATCATTGGTTGGATTATGGCGTGCCGCGACCAAAAAATCGACTTGGGTTTCAGTCCCCAGGTTTTTCGGTAGAAGTGTAACCTTATTCAGGTCCAAGTAAGCTTCTTGTCAAAGATTACTCTAAGGTACTTCGCTCCTCTGGAGTAATCAATATTTTCCAGTGACACTTGTCTGAAATAGGAATCTTTTGGAATATCAGAATCGTGCAGTGTATTCCAAGCTTAGATCCTGTCAAAACAAAGTCGCAAAACGCATAGAAGGCAGTCAACTTGACGTTAACAGTCAAGGATCTATCAAATCCAATACAATCAAATCAAAGGCAGTTAAGAAATATCGTCGCGATGCAATGATCATAATCAGACATCATACGGGCAAACTTTGCTGTGTTCCCAGACATACATAGCCATATAGAAGGAGATAAAAAGGCGGTTGATTTAACGGGGATGGGGTCGGCAATTAACATCAGTGAAACGGACACATCCATACTGCCGCCGATTAGTGAATCATGTTGTATCACAGACTGCATAATAGAGAAAGAAAGCCTTGTCGTCGGAGGATCAGGAAGATGCCACGTTACGTGGTTATCTACTGATTTCTAGAGAACGGATAAAAGACCGGAAACAATTTAAAGTTCGTATTGGAGACACGCCTACAGGAGGTAGAAGCGAGCTCTAGTTTTTGTACCGCATGAAGACGAGAGATATCCAGCGTAGCGTGCGCCGTGCAAAATAAATGCCATCAACGCACTGGGTGAACAAGCCGAAGAAGCAGCAACTAGATGCGACAGCAGAAATGTGTACAGAATCACTAAAGAGTATATAGGTGGTCACAGCTTGCGCAAACACCCGGTGAAAAGTTTAGACAGGTCGCTATCTACTCTTGTGAAGGCGTTAAGTAATACGTGCCGCTTCAAAGCAGCATCGGTGTCATGGAATCAATAAGAACAACATCAACAGCGCGACTATGGAAACCATGCTAAGTTTCATTCCCCTCGATCTATACTGCAGCAGTCTGAAGACCAAACTGGCTGTAATGCTGACAGAAGGTTTTCTATGGTCATCGGACCTTTACAGCCATGTCTTACATGAAAACATGAACCCGACGCTAGCATTTGAAAGGAGATTTGCTGTAAGAATTTCTGGCAGAAGTTACTGGAATCATCACAGAATTATCAACGAAAAGGAACTAGCCTTCTATACCGGTGGAAGGCTGGCATAAGAGCGGGAGTTAATTGTGAAGCACTTAGAATGAACCATTCCTGATAATTAAAGAGGACTTCAGTGTCGTTCAAGCCGAAATCTCGGGCATTACACAGGCTGCGGAAATTATATGTATGTATCTGAGAGAGAGTAATATCGTTGGTAAAACGATTACTCTCTCTATAGATGCCCAGGCAATCATTTATATTCTGCACTCTGCAGTAATGAGATCAGGGCTTAAGAATAATTGCAAATCTCTTTTCAATGAGATATCTAGAGTCAATACGGTGACCCTGTGCTGGGTACCAGGGAATATAGATATCGCAAGAAACGAAAGGGCTGATCAGCTTGCAGGAAAAGTGTGACACTATATGCATTCCTTACCCTTTTGTACCAAATTCAAACAGCTCCTTACGAAAGAAAATAGAAGATCAAGCCACGAGTCGACCAAACAAATGTTGGGTTCATCTAGGCACATGTGCAACAGCCACGTCGCAGTGACTGGCCTTTAGCAAGAAGAGAGCTGATGGACCTTCTCAGATTCATATCACCTTCTGCGTAGCGCGGGTATATCTTTTATAGTGCACCAGGGTTAAATAAATGGGCACAATGAATGCAAGCTGTTGGTCTAAGTGAGCAGTGACTTTGTTTATTTACAAGGCGCCCAATCACCTAACCTAACCTTGGATGACAGATGGCGGAGATGTCTTTAATTAGTGGATACTTCCAAGCATCAGTAGATCTGTAAATTTATTGATTTCACTTTTATGTATCTGCCTCAAAAGGTACTTACGTTTGCAAACTCTTCGATGATTTAGCGGCTTAGATGGGTCGCGATAGAATCCTTCCTTGCAGTAGTGACAGTGTCGGCCAGTTGTTGAATGCCGACAGTTAAGGCAAACTCCTCCAGATATACGACCAGATAGCTTGAATAGTTCCATGTTGAATCGGCATTGTCGGGCATGTCCATTGCAGTTGCACACTATAAAGAAAAATTTACAAAGCGCATAAATAAATACAGTTTTGCAGAATTAGGTGCTAAAAGTTTTAATTTAACGCAAGTTTGGTGTGTAATGTCCTTAAGGCTTTTCCGCGGGTACCTTCTGATTTTGTGCTTGTTAAAATAATTTTTTGTTTACTGCGGTAGCCTATTCGTGTAACCAAGTGGTTTTTATGGAAATACTTATGCTATTCACTACGATACTTCCACTGTTTGATCTTTGCGCAGCCTTAGGGTTGGCGACGGTGTAGAGGTACTGTGATGACTTGTAAACCGTCTGGTACACCGCTAGCGAGTATAAAGGAAAAGTTAACAAAACCTAAGTCTTCCCAACCCCTCACTACTGATAGTACAAGCATCGACGTGGGTTTTGGCTTCCGTAAGTTCCATCGGGTTGGACTGCGCACAGTGCATTGCTGATACCTTCAGGTTTGGATTATGGGCAAATGTGGCCCCGGCAAAGTGTTTTTATGTCCCAAAGCAACATCTTTTAAAGGTTATTGGTGGCAGCAATTGATAGAGAAGGGAAGTGTGTTGTACCTGAGTTTTGAAAAAGAGGTGTTGAAGGGCAAACGACAGCTGTTACATCCCCGAAGTAGCTTAATGGTATCGACTTCACTCAGTCCATTGTTCTAAAAGAAAATTAGCTCTCCAGACTTCGGGTCTTTTTCCTAGAAAAAGTCTAAAAGGGGCACCAGCCTCGGCTATAAATGGATTCCCTTATTTAGCACTTTGACCCAGGATATCCAAAAGGGATCTTGCAAACAGCTGAGTAAAAATTGTGTTAACAACAAGCGATTTGTTGCCCATGCGTTTGATGATGGACTTTTGGACTACATCCACATTTTGGTACAGCTCGTAGGGTTCGCATTTGAACCTTTTTCTCTCCTTTCGCATTCCTCACACACATGACCTAAATTCTACGAAGAATTATGGATAGAATGGGCGCCAAATAGCCGAATTGGGAGGATAACCTTCTATAGAGCATATACATACATATACTTTCGCCTCTGAGTAAGTAGTTTTGCCGATGTATCACCGGTTTCCAAGGTTCAGCCTTCGTTGAATTTCAATAAATAGTTGATGTTGATGTCGATAGATGAACTCCTTATCAATGTTGAAATTAAAGGTATCGACAGCAACGGTGGACAGATGGTGTTTTGTTTGTTGACCTCGTTCACTTTATAGCCAACTCGTTTCGTCTATTCATCAATTGCCGTAAAAGCCTCTGCACTGACTGTGACTCTACTAAAGGGACTTTCGCGGTAAGAAACCAAGACAATTTCAACCATGCACTTAGGTCACTGCAGTACCTGCATACATCTGCATTCGATAAACCTAATCTCATTACGTACTTCCTCGGAACGCAAAAACCAGAGAGTATCCCTATCGCTATTCGTTGCCTTGATCTACTTAGGTTAAAAATTTTCCTAGATTTTTACCGATATAACACTGGCCACAAGGACTTAGATACCCTATGTCCTTCTAAGTTGGACCATTTAGCCACACATATTGGTGGTTTTATGCATAGGGTTATACCACTATGTGGGAGTTCAACTTCTTTTTGTCCGGTACGTTGGCACTTTCGTTACCTTCTATATCGCAGTATACAGGCACCCTCTTGCTCTCTATATACTTACACCACTTCTCTCGCTATTTTTGCCTTATTGTAGAATGGCCTTATATGTTTCCTCTAAGAGTTTAACTCTTTACTCTTTAGTCATCATGGGGGTTGGGACCTTTTGGTTACCTTTTTGACTGTGCAAAACTTTCCGTATGCCCCTTCCTAGTATTGTAAATAAGCTATCAAATGCCTTATTTATATCCTGGGGGTTGCCTGAGGTAACTGGCCCCACATTAAGGTGTTTCCTTACTATGTCTTTGTACCTACCCCAGTCGACTCTTCTAGCGTTTCTGTAGGTGCTACTAGCCCTGGATTGGAAGCTTATGTGAAAGCGTATCCACCTGTGATTAGATAGGGATGCCTTTTTTTAAACCGTCTATTTCTACACCGTAAAAAGATCGCTGCAGTGTAATGGTGT
Organism: Blera fallax; assembly: GCA_946965025.1. Taxonomy (NCBI): domain Eukaryota; kingdom Metazoa; phylum Arthropoda; class Insecta; order Diptera; family Syrphidae; genus Blera; species Blera fallax. Next base: position 20,280,533 of record OX337248.1, on the reverse strand, counting down.
AATTTCTACCCGTTTGTAATCACAAAATTTGGCGTAGTAGCCTTGTTTCATATAGTAAGCCTTGACGATGGATAACCTTTCGGTAAAGTTTCCGTACCTTGCTTCTGAAGTGGGACCTCCCAATATCTTCCATATCGTCTGTCTCAAGGTCTTTCTCATCATTTTTAAAAAATCTATGTTCTGCCCGTCACTTTCGCACGTAGCCCTCGTCCATCCTTGCAACGACACTTTGTGATGCATGAACTTTCCTAAGATACATTTCATTACCTATCGTCTCCAGTGATCAAGATACTATTTAACTCTCACTTATCCCGTATTCAGATAATTTACATTTAAAAGATACACAGCTAAGCCAGAGGCTTGTAAATTGCTACAAAACAATGGTATCCAGCTAATGACGCTCCGAAAACGTTCCAAATGATTTACATCTCGTTTGGTTTGGTCGCTGAATTTACGAGTGGTTTTATGTTTTGTCAAAAACGCCTTAATCAACCTGCACGGCCTTAAGATATGTGTTACTGATTATGCAGTTAACATATTCATGAGCTTTAAAGCCACAATTAAGTCATTTAAATTTCAGCGGTTACCAGCAACGGACATGTTAATATTCATACGGACGATTTGAACGACCATTTAAAATTGGATTTTAATTTATTGAGAGTGTCTGCATTTTGAAGCTGGGGAATTGATTTTATTTCATTCCGCTGATTAAGTAATCACGTCAAGAAGAAGCGACAGACGGTAGATATTTGACGCAAATAAATTAAAGAGGCACTCGCCTTAAGAAGATTATTGCTGCGGAATGTTTTGCCACTGTAAAGTGTAAATCTGTAAACAATTTTCGAGTTTAATTAAAAAAATTAATTAACCGAAAGCTTCTTATCGCGAAGAGAAGTCTTAAGGCAAACATTCAACGTTTGTTTAAGGCACTTCAAGGCCAATGGCGTGTTTTTTTTACTTCATTTACTTTTTTCTAAGTTGCGATTCAAGGTCTCTTTAGATTGTAACAACGAGATTTATACTGCCGACTTTGTGTTTACGTCGATGTATCTAAGTATGCATACATATATTTCGAGTTCAATTCACTTGCAGTTATGCACGATATCAGTACAGAGGGTGTTGCGTAACGATTTTACATACAATTCAGTTTTTTGCTGGGTGATAGTAGGGTTCACAACCCTTCAGACCGGTTTCGATTCCACTTCTCGTAAAAAGAATGGCGTTGCAATCCGCGAAAGTTCCGCAAAAAATTCTGATTCTCATCCAGAAAAATACTGGTTGGTGTGGATTTTGGGCAGGTGGCATAATAACTAATATATATGGGCTAGTTCTTTCGAACCCGTAAAAATAAAACAGACACGGGAACTGCAAAACGAATTAAGAATTTAATCATGGAACGTCTGCTCACTGCACAGAGCTCGGTGCCCACGTGTCCTGAAGGCATCTTGGAGCGATGGGAAGAGCACTTTAACTATTTTCTAAACGGGCGGCTTATCCAAGAAAGAATTGGAGAATCCACCAATGCAAGCATGCGTCGAAGAAATAAAGAAGGCTATAAGTCGGCTCAAACATAATAAAGCCCATGGGGCTGACGAAATACCTGATAAGCTACTTAAGTACTCAGGGGCAACTTTTGACTTAACTAGTCATGACATAAGTGTGCTCGTATGACAGCAGGAAGAAGTGCCAGAAGGCTGGCAAAAAAAGGTATCATATGCCCCCATATCACGATGTGCAGATAGGGGTATAAATTATAGGGGTATAACGTTGAGCACTTTTAAGATACTTTTTTCTATCCCATAGGACAGGGAAGCCTCGCACGCTAAAGCTGTCGTTGGTCAATACCAGTGCGGATTTTTACCGTCAGGCGAGTCCCATTATACTGCCAATTTACAGACCTTAAAGCCACCTACGACAACCTAGCCAGAGTAGAACTATATAAAGCCATGAGTGACAGGAAAGTTTAGTCATGACCATGAAGTATTTAAGAATTGGCAGATTGTTATCAAAATCAATGGACTCCGACGAGGGAACGGCCTGCACCTTCTTCAACCTAGTATTGGAGAAGCAATCTTTGATTCTGGAGTAATAGCAAGAGGAACTTTTATTATTTAGCCCATCCAGATACTGGCTAACGCACATGACATCTACATATTCGGCAGAACCTTCATCCTTCATCCAGATCGAGCAAGCACTAAATACCCTGGTGCTGCCATACCACTTGGTGAATTAAATAATGGCGGTGTTTAGGTATGTAGGTAAACGTTTCTACGAGTAGATTGCTACGTTTCGAAAAAGGATGATGTCATCTTAACGTCCTTAGAACTTTTTCTTTTCCTTTTCTTTAGGACTCTGGCTTATGAAAATAGGTATATGGGAAGGAGAGGTGGAAGTGATCCACAACGTCATACTCAAGTCAATGCAGACCCGTTGTGATACCTATAGGGGAGATACATATGTATGTCGCTTGACCAACCTTGTTCTGTAGCTAAGGTTCAAGTTATTGCTTGTGATGAATTTGCAAACCATCCAGTTGATATGATGTAGTTCAAGATGTCGTGCGCTGGCCCTCTTCTAGATCCTGTAAGATGAATGGGACCTGAATAGTGACAGAACAAATTAATTGTCTCTATCTTCTCTTTATTTAGTCGTAGTTTTTTCATGGTACAGAGTCTTATGCCCCGTGATGACTCCTACCAGGGTAAAAAGGGATTTCTATCCTAAGCCTATTGGTCCTTATTTGGTCAAAGTAAGGCAATATTCTTCTTGTGTTTGAACAAGTTTAGGTTTTGTTTCCTTAGGGAACTCCAATTCATGATCTGGAAGAGAGTGTCTTTCAAACATTTTATGAAATCCAGCCCTATTTATGTAACAAAGTCATCAAAATTAGGTTTCCCGGATCGTCTACTAGAAACCTACCTCACTTACAGCTTTTTGAATCAAATTTTGAAAACCCATCGCCATTAGTGAAGGACCCTTTACTACCTGTTTTTTAATACCTTAGTAAATGGCACAGGTTTCGGGTGCAAAAACCCTGATTTAAGTTGCAGCGTCATTAGAAATGGATGCGAAAAACTAATATGGTGGCGTAAGGGGCTTAGCACTGTGGTGTCACTATGCCATATTCTTGTGTATCAGTCAATAAAATCTCGAACTTGTTCATTGTCACACAATTGTGTGGAAGAAATACGGTCCGACCTTATGCAATTATGTTAAACGACAGACGAACTTGAAATTCAAAGTCGAGTGAGACTATAATTTTTATTGTCAGCTATAAAATCGCACGATCACCTCATCCGCTGGTAATTTTTGGTTGGTTTTGTAATGATCTTACGAATAATACATGTCAAGCTCAGTTTTTTTTACAATATTCATGCACCTTGCGCAAGATGGTCTTTAAACTGTTGAACGATTTACTACACTCTCTGGTCCTTTAATCTATCGGCGCTAGAGGTCACATTCAAGTTTTGCTTCTCGGAATACTCGCCTGTAATACACTGTTTACCTTCGGTGTCAGTCATTCGAAGTCCAAATGTTGTAATCGCGAAGTCACTGCTCATACATAGGACCGCCTACACATGTTGCAGTAATCAAGAGATCTTTCACCGAATGCCTGAACTGGTCTCTGGAGTTGATCGTGAATGAGAATTGACTTAAAAATGTAAAAACATGCGTTTTTGCTCTGATCGGCTTTAAGGCGTCTTAGAAGGCCAAACGAATAATCATCAGAGTGGAGAAATGGCGATGAACAAAGATATTTTCCCGGCACCCTACGTAAAGGGGTTCCTTATCCCTTACGAGAGAGAAAAGCCCTGACGAAGCATATACAAGCCTTGGATAGAAATGATTTCACAGTTGAAAACTCTGGCATACGAAAAAAGGACAACAAACGAACGATGGTTTGAACTTTGAAAAGACAATGTGCACTCAAACAGCTGGAGCAGCCCATCATTAGTTGTAGTAAAGCAGAGATGCTATAAAGGAAGCGAATACTACAGCGATCCTTCAGGTGCGGGTCCTACATCAACGACAGACTTAGAAAGAAGTCTTGAGCTTTAGACATGTGGGCGAATAACTAATGACAATCGGTTATTCGGTTATTATTCGGTTATATCGCCATGAATATTTGCTGGCGTCTCAAGAGTAGATGGAAGTTTCATCCTCAAAGAGTAGATGGACATTTCGAGAGTCTAACGTAGATACTACGTAGTCGTACCAGTAATGTGAGAAATCTCATCAACCGCTAGAATCTTCGTTCATCAAGTACCTCCTTAGCTCTTGAGAAGTTCCATAGCATTCATGCTGGCACTGAAAAACAGAACGAGAGCTGCTAGTAAGCTCTACATAGGAGAAAGGAAGAGCATCAGCTCAAGATAGATCATTAGAAGCACAAGAACCATTCAATTGAGTTGACAGACAAGTGCTATAGCAGGAATGATGTTCGAAAATTCCGTAATAGGGTAAACGAATACAAGCCTGCAAGGACAGAGATAAGTAGTCAGTGAGAGAATTTTGAAAAATCTTTTCTGCCCACAGTTAAACGGTGACGACTGCCATGATACCACTGATACAGGCAGAATGAACCATTCTTTCAAGATAGGGATCGTCTGGATGACCGCTCGACTGACTTTGACAAACTGAAGTCCAAAAATTGGTTGGACTTCTTGCAGAACTCTTCAAAGCCGCAGAAGATGGTTTAGAAGGCCTCAGAAACCAACTTAAACCAACCAACGGTAAATGGGATGTCAGCATAGTTTGCCGATTCCAAAGGAAGCAGACCTTTCAAATTGTGCCGAATATACTCGAAAAAGAATAAGTCTCTCAAGCATCAAATACAAGTTTTTTTCGGCTGTATTGTGTTAATGTTAAAAACCACTCATCAACAGCCTGACTGGTCCTCATTAGAACGGCTTTAGACCAAGGAAGTTTGCCACTGAATGAGCTTCACAATAAAGCATATCCTAGAAAAAACCTTCGACTTTCAAATCGATGCTTCCCTTTTATTTATCAATTTAAAAGCCGCATGTTCAGAGACGTGCTATACAAAGCTAGATTGAGTTGTGACATCCTGGAAAGCTCATGGTTTTAAGTAGGATGATAATGTGCTCGTATATCACTGGCTGCTTCATCTAGAACCAGATCTAGGGTTTTGATGTCAAAAGAGATTTCAACCAAGGCGATGCACTGTCACTCGATTTTTCTTGGAAAGATTGTTCAAAACTCTACCGCCAACGTAAGTTACAGTACTTCTATATGGGTTCACTACACCCAAAGGTTAAATTAGGTTGCTGAGTTTATGAGGAAGAAATGAACTCAACCTCCTTCACACTTAGGTCTTTGTGGGTGGATTATGATGCCCAATTGAAGCAGCAATCTTTCATTTTCATCCTCATTCGATTAATAGTCTAAATTAGGGTCTCCAGCTTTCGTGACGTATTTAGAAATCTGAAAAGATTTGATAGTGGGGTAACCGACACTGCTTGAATATCTTGGAAGAAATGGCTTTCCCAAATGATAAAGATTTGGTCAGTGGCACAGAAAGCGAGGTGTATCCTCGTAGACCTCTTTATCACCGCGGCATCTGACCAGTACGCGCTCCTACCAGCAGCGAAAGTGATTTCGTATTTCTCTGCAAAAGTTGCTGGTTCTGGCTTTATCGTGCCTTTGGCAAAGTGTTTTCGATATTTCATAAGTGGTTTAGAAGCTCCACCTGCTTGGTCATTGTCCATCGCAGCCTCCTTGCATATGTAGTATGATTCCTTTGTTTGTGAACAGCACTAGGTCGGTCTATTAGTATTGACCCCAAGTCGTTTGCTGGCCTTGTATGGGTAGATGCCCCAGTCTGTCTTGGAATTAGTGTGCATGTTCTCTGCCTGATATCATAGATGTCTTTGCTCCACCACAATGGAGACCTTTTTGCAAAGGACAAGCCTTGCCATAAGCTTTGATAAAAGTGCTAATTATCTCTTCCGTAGTCGCGTTGATTTCATCGAGGACGTAATGGTAGTTCCTTTATTTTTTCTTTACTTCTCTATAAAAGGTCAGTTTGTCTTTCTATAATTCTGTGAACATAGAGACTCGTAAGTTAAAACCTTCGTAAATAGCTATCTTTGCATCGTATTAGGGATTTTCGGACGAAATCGTATCTCCAACGCACAACATCATATGAGCACTGGTCATAGCCAATAGAAATCTCCATGCGTTGAAGGAAGTGGCGGATCAGTCATACTTCCGGGGCGAAGACACCTCCATTACGAAGTACACCATGCAATGGAATCCGCTTACCTAGGCAAACATGGCATAGGACAGTTGTGAAGGAGCCGAGGTCATTTCGGATGATTGGGGAGAGCTGAAATGCGTTGCAGAGCTCCGAACAACATGGCGCGCAGGCATTGTGCCAATCCTATGCGGGTTAACTATAATGCTTAGGATTGCAAGATGAGTGCTCTTTCGACAAAGTCGCAGTCTCTTGTCGAAAACCGTGCGAAGTGGCTTGGTCTTCGCAAGAACACAAATTAGTTAAATGACACCTGTGGAGTTTACGATTAGCGAATCAAGACTCACGTGATCTCTTTTGAGGTCCATTGAACCATTGCTATAAAAACGTACATAGCTCATTTTATTGTCATACAATTTTTCACATTCAGAGCAAGACACATCCAAGAATGTAACGTTCGTAAATCTACTTCGACTAAAGATTATCTCACACAAACTCTTCCTTATAAAGCAAGCGGAAATCTTCAATCATCACAGTGTCATTAAACGTTTCACGTTAAATAGAAAATACGGCTGCCATTTAAGACATCCACCTCCGCTATTGAAGTACTTACGTACTTCTAAGAACGCAAAACCACCAAGTTCTCTTTATTTCTGGATATCTACAAGCAAATCTACCTCGGATTGCCCATTGAAATTGTGTATGAGTGGGAATATGAACAACTCAAAAGCACATTAATACCAAATGTGAAATAGATTTCATCAACGTTAGATACAATCTGGTAACTCGCTAGGAAATAAGTCATTCACCGTGTGATTCGAAATCATTAATTCCCACTTTCATGCATTTCGATGATTAATTGCAGCTGTAAACAGTTCCGAATCGAAACCATTAATCTGTTGCAGGGTTCAGTGAATACTTAAAAGCTTAACAAACGCCAACGCTGCGCTTTGAAAACCCTGACTTATGGTATCATTTTCGACATAGTTTCTTGACCAGTATCACCATTTTTCATCGCGCTACTAAACCAGATTTGTTTGATTGTCACAATCCATCGGATCCTCCATTCATTAAACTTTTTTTTTCTGAATAACTTGTATCCGTTACTATGTAGCTTTTGTCACGGCAAGGAGTAGAATTAATTGGTATCTGAAAATGAAACAGTATCTCGAACCACTCGCTGCCGATTGTTACCCTTATCGCGTTACACATATTCCCATGTCACTTTTCGAAAAACCAACCTCGTTTTCTGAGCAACATCATCAGCTAATGAGCACATGTCCCGCCGCTGGAGAATAACCAGCAACGAAATGGAAAATTCCTGTCGAACGTATTTAACTCTTTCCATGTAAGGCAAGGAATCGTTCTTTTATTGAGTTGTCGTCAGTGACATGGAATGCGTACTTCTTTTGTTTTAACAGCACCCCCCGGGTGACATGTCACAATTATTAGGCGAAGTAAACACGTTCATAGGTTACAGACCCAGAATGCAAAAGAGAGAGGGAGAGAGATTGCAGTACAAGGTGTTTGGCGGCGGTTCCAAGGGCCCTAATGAGTTTATTTTATCCGAACAAAGGAACTTTTACTTTTACACTCAATCTAGATGTGGATAATTCTTGGGTCTCGGAATGCCTGCCTTAGACCGTAAATATTTTGGTGTTTTCCTTTCTTACGACACGGGCAGTAAAAGTAGACATCTTGTTCGAACATTTTTTAAGATACAAACATTGCTGGGTTGTCGTCCAAGCGTTTGATTGCATTTGGTCTTGTATATGCGGCGGCCGTGACATGCCTATGAACAGTGGAAAATTGCATCTAACTTAAATTTAACACGAGAATGGTATTATAGAGGCCAATGTGCCGTGATATTGTGGACATGTTTCCGAGAGGGTTTTATGTGCTCTTGGGAGTCGTAACCTTCTCTGTGCCAAGTTGTTTTAAGGGTTCATGGGGGAGGAGGATACTTTTTTTTCGCAGAGTATAAAAACGGGAAAATTATATGTAAGTGTCTTGAAGTACGGTGAAAGCTTAGCACAGAATATAGCCGGTTGGCCTCATCTGAGGTTCGCTCGAGTATCACAGAAGGCATATGGGTGCGTGGGCTTTAGAGCATGGTATTGCATTTTAGTTCATAAAAAAATACTCAGTGTTGTGTTAAAAATTTTAACGACGTGTGTAGTCTGCCCGCATGTTTTGAAATGTTTCAAAGTTGATGTAAATACGATCCATGAATTGCAAATGAGTTCGATATAAGGGGAACGAGTGCAGAGAGTATGGTAGCAAAACGGTCTCTTGACTGTTGGACATTTATTTGACATAATGGTGGAAATATTTAAGCACATCTTCTTTAATTAATTCGGCTTGAAAGTAGGTGACATTTTATAGACGGTCATGCTCTCGATAGCATGTAATAGGTGCGGACGCTATTTGGAAAAAAAAGAACAGAAATGCTCATAACATTAAAAACGTTTCTATTAGAATGTAAGTTGGCACGTACTACATAGTGATGCATCATCACCTCCTTATGGTGCCTCCTGGACAGCAATCTGAAAGTGAACTAACGATGAGCGTATGCTGAGTCCGACTGTAGGTACACATGGAGCTGTATAGCCTGCAAACTTTCAGCTGACATATGCGAGGCGATGCATTTCTTGTTGATCTGATTGGCAGTTACATGCGTTTCAGATATATAACAAGAGGTATTTAGCAGGAGAACGGGTAATGGGAGGTGTTCTGGTGAAGAAATCAACGGTGACGTCAGACTAACGGAGGCTGCTACATCTGAAAGCTAGACATGACTTGGTAGAAGGCACCAACTCATTTAAAAGATTTGATCAGGTGAATGTATGTACATACATATGTATGACTGATGAATGGAATCTGAGCGTCGTTTGCCCGATCCCCACGAAAAGAGACCGTCTCAATTGCATGGATTACAGGGACATCATTCCCCGCAACATGGATCACGAGATTTTATTTGCCATTATGTGAGTGAAAACGTTTGTCAACAACCTGAGTGGGCCCTATTGGTGTGGTTTCAGGCCAGGAAGTCTAATTCCTGTCTTCCCTGCAAAGCTCATCCGTTTGTGAAGAATGACAATGGAAAACGCTCATTGCCTTATCAAAGTCGGTAGCAACCTCACCGAAACCTTTGATGTCAAAAAGGGATTTAGGTAAGGTGATGCAATGTCACGTGACTTCTTGAAAATCATACTTGAAGCAATTGTGCGATGCTTACAAGCCAACACCGGAGGTACAATCTTCAAAAGTCTGTGCAACTATGTACTAGCGTATGCCATTGATACACATAATTGGCAGAATACAGCGGCCTATGATTGGTGCGTTCGCTGGTATTGAAACGGAAGCTACGAAGAAGATTAAACGGTCAACTAGAAGGGACATGCGGAACGTCACGGCTGACAGCTGTGACTTTGAACAGTAAAGGACTTTATAAATTATAGATTTGAACTTCCACCTAAAGCATTGCCAATGGGGGCAGTGGCTTAGGGGTTACTGAGCGAGACGTTCGGGGTTCGAATCCCAGGAAACACCAACAAGTTTTTCCACGGCCCTCTCGCGAAAGTCTCCATCCAAACCGGGATGTCGAACATGAGCTCGTGTCTTCTTTCCTGCAAGCTTAACTTTAACTTTAATGCAATAAGCAAAAGTAGCCCCAGATGGCTCAATAGCATCACGTATCAAGTTAACAGACAGATTTGGTCTATGCTAAGGATTGTGGGTGGGCGCAGGTCCCACTACGTCTTAGGTCAGTATAGATCTATTGCGATGCCCATTGTTACCGCCAAGAACTGACCTGAACCTTTCACAAAGTATCCCTTCATCTACTCTCATATCCATTTGGTTTAGTCAATGTAGATGTATAATTCAAGGCGATATCAGTTCCCCACTCTTTCCAACTAGGAAACGAACTGGAAAACGTGTTATGGAAATCCAGATAGGGTACTACGTGGTCAGTGCTAACATCCGCGCTCATAAATTTGAGTAGAATCTGCGTATGCTCTGTCAAGTTTGATCCCCAGCTCTTTGATTGATCTAATTTTACCGCACTTCTTGCTGCAGGTTCCTATACAAATGGAGTGACAGAGATAGTAGATTACGTATGATCTCTACCCCTGCACTTAAAGTGGTTCTTATTACTCCTGTGACACCATTGCATGCCATGACTTGTACTCTGGTCAGTATTCTGAGGTCGATGACATTACTGGTAGCCGTATGCCAATATGTTTCTCACAACTACTGTAGCGAGCCAGAAAATGAATTTAGGTTTGGGCCCCAAGTTTTTCCAGAGATTTTGTGAGGAGTTCCCGATTTCGATATTATTCTCCTGTTTGCAAACAGCACCAGCTCCATATTCTATACCGAAAGTTTATATAGTTTGATCCAGTTGCTGACTCTAGTTTCCATATTAGCTGCCTGCTTTTTAAAGCATGTAACAGGGTTTGGAGTGCCCACCAAACAATTTCTGCAGGTGCTGCAGAGACGAGGATCAGGGGGTATACACACCTACTGAGTACGAGGTTAACTTTCTCCATATGTATGTATATCTAAAGAGTTCTCTTCAACAATTCCGGTGACTCGCCGCATGTCAAGGAACCTCTACGTTCCGAATGGTTTAACGAGTAGATAGTGAAACTTATTTATTATCCTTAGTATACCAATAAGGACCTCTCATTGGGGCTAGTATTCTGGCACTTTTCTTTTAGCACTTCTAAGTACGACATGCTGATTCGGAGCGTATTCACCTCACATAACCTAGCATACAGAATGTATGTCATGTAGTTTATATTTGTCACCTCAATCAGAGTTGAGGTTCAAGCGTGTGGTATCATTGGCATTTGTATCTCTTATTTTCAAGGAAGCTTCTTTCTCACCTAGAAACTGGCAAATGACTAGATTTCCGCAACGATTGCTAAGAACCAGCTTTTCATGCTAAGCGTTATCTACAAAAATTGTAATTGTAGCTGCCCCGATCACTGAACTCCTGAATCATTACAAGTTAGCCCTTGTCATCACTGACTTTCAATGTCTGCACCATCATCCTACCACATGTCAATTTTTTAGTTTGGCTGGTAGCCTAGAATATTTGCAATATTTATAGAGAGTCTCTCCAGATGCGTTAGGTTATCATTCAGCATTGAATAATAATAAAACCCAAGATAACAGTGTCTTTCGCTGCGGAACTTCTTGAATGTTCATGCCCTGAGCTGCAGTTCCTTTTTTTTCTTGCTTTGACTAGGCTTGGCTTAAAGTTGTCTCCCTAGTATGTACCCACAATAGTTCTTCTTTGTCTGCTGAAGGAGATCGGTATTGCTTCAGACACTTGCATGTGATGTCTAAATAAACAAAAATAAATTTTGTATGCTTTGTCTTGAATCTTTTTTATAAACTTCTAACGAAGACTGGTATTCAATTAGCAACGCAGTCTATTGCCAAGTCCCCACTGCAACTCTACTCATTTGTGTGTGATTATCAAATATCTGCAACTTAAGCACACTATTTGCATAAACAGAAGTCGACCAGACGACGGTTTTCTTCACTTTGTCACCAGTACTCGTTCTTCATCACCACCATCGTCGCGTATCTAATCATCATTAGAGGCACTTTATTAGGCTCAAAGTTTATTTGCAAACATCGCTCGTTTTACTTGACCAAGCATGAATATTAAGCTAAGCACTGCTGCCTCACCTGCCTGCTGTTGCAGTTATGTTAATTCCTTGTCAGAGATACGAGTACATGTGCGTGAGGCTTTGGCAGGCGACGTACACGTAAAAGTTATCGCCTTTACCATAACCTAACTAATAAACTGATTTGCTACATGAATGTGACACCATCGGTCATATTTGTCAAACGCTTTAAGACAAATCTTATTTTTTTTTCTCTCGTTTAACTGCATTTGAAGTACTTGCGGTTGGGTTTTGCCAGCCTTAGATTTACTTCGAAAAGTCATAAAGAACCGACATAAAACCTCTCATAAAACTCGATGAGACTTTGATATTATCTGTCAATTGAACGATTAACTGCCTGTCAACCTTTTGGTTCGTGTGTAAATTATTTGAATTTGGGTCTAAAAATAAACCTTGATTAGCTGAACGAGAGATTTTATGGGACTTGTTCGTGTACGAGTAGCTTGCAGTGCAGTAAGCAAATGAATTTATCTAAGCACCGTCATAGATAAACTGGTCCCATTTTGAATCTAAAGTAATCATCAATGGATGAAGATATTCTGAAGATTTTGACGCCTTGTGGTCATAATGGATGTAGAACTAGTAGTTTGCATAAGGACCTTCGTTAATCCAGGGAGAATGCATGGTTAAAAATGGACGTTCCCAAGGAATCCAAGCTAAGGTTCCACAACAAGCTTAGAGCGCAACCACGATAGTTTTAAGGAACCATGTATAAGCCTATTAATGCTGCCAGGAGTTTTAGTCCCAGACTTCCAAAAGGCATGCTTGTCGCTCCCGATAGAGGAATCGCTGGGTATAAAATATTCGATGTAGGTAAGTAGAAGTGGTTGTATTAGCCGACCATACTGAAGCATAATTAGCGTGAAAGCGCCGTTTCAGTAGCACAACTCAAGTGACCTTTCGGATGTTAAAGCTGGCGTAAACTAATAGGAATAAGGGAAAAAAAGTAAAGCTTACTCAAATCCACCCCGTTACATTGAGGAAACTGCTAGGGCCAGTACTGTGGAATATTATGTATGATGGAGTACTATGTACGTATGCGGAGACTAAGAGGAGTGGAAGTAATTGGATACGCCGATGACATTGCAGTGGTGGTAGTGGCTAAAACCCTTGAGGAGGTGACTCAAAACCGCAACAATACCAGCAAAGATGTGAATATGTATGTATATGGCTTCGCTCAACGGATTTGGAATTAGCGGACTAAAAAACGGAGGCGGTCCTCATTAGCAGCCGCAAGACGGTTGAGCGCCTGACCATACAGGTAGGAGAATATGGCAACGGCGACGGAACACATCAGAAAACGGCAGGAGGACATACAAACTGCTTCCAAACATAGAGGAGTGAACCACAAGAAAACACGGTGAAGTAAATTTTTACCTTACCCATTTTCTAACGGGACATGGAAGCTTCCGGGAATTCCTCTACAAGTACATCATCGCAGACGACCCATTCTGTCGTGATTGTGAAGGAAAAATCCAGAACGCCGAGCACGTAAACATGCAGGAGCATGGAGTCTGGCATAACTCGTAGCACGGGTTACCGAGTGTCCATAAATGATTTCACCCCTCCAGTGCATCAAAAAAAAAAAAAAAACATTGAGGAAACTATGAAGCACTGTCTGGTCCTGCCTACAGTCGGACACTTGCAAAGGAAGTGTAGAATTGTTTCTTTTTCGTTGGCAATATTGCAGCTGTGCATTAAATGTAATGCCTATTCTGGCCGCATGAATCCCGATGGGCCAGTGGCCAGTACTAATTGCCAGAACTCTTGTAATATCTGCACGGGCCACATCTGCCTGAATATGACACAGTTCCGCACCCCCTGCCATCAGCATTTAATAGATAGTGCGTAATGATTCTACCCTGAGGCCCCCAAGTCAGCCATCGAGGGCAGATCCCCGCATCGCTTGCTCATCAGATCGCTTACTTCCTTCGATGTTGCTGTGAACCGGCACGCAAACGAGACCTGTACCGATGACCCAGCGAGGCGAGTTCCTCCTTGCACTGTTCTTTTAGCTTCGAGGATGTAGTGGCAGATACAATAGTGGCCTGGCTGTCAATGAGGATGGCTATGGTGTTTAGGGGTGTAGAAGCTTGCTTGAGTAGGAGACAAGCATCACGCACAGCAATGACTTCCGCCTGGAAGATGCTGCTCGAATTGGGAAGCTGTAGCCGTAGTAGTCTTTCGATGCATTTACAAAGGAGGGTTCAGAGACAACTCCCAACCGATAATTAGTGGTTATTCAGCAAAATTCCTGCACTGGATCATCTCTCTAAATTTAATGAGAGATGGTCAAATCTGGACTTACCTGTAACCACCGAGTTTTTGTGAAAGGACTTGATAAGATCGCTGAAATTCCTACTTAATTTGACAAGGAAAGACTGTAGACTGCCATCATACGACTAATACGAAAATCATCACAGATCCTACATGCGGGTCTTGAGTCAATTGTGAACATATGATGGGGCACTTCCTCGCCAGTATCCAGCTTTCGCAAGATTGAGACAGCACAAGAATGGATTCCATTAAATCTCTTTCGTAGGTTCAAATTCCGCGGTTCACAAGAGCACGCAGAGTTTCGACGAGATGTGTTTTCCAAGGTACAATGCCTGGGATAATAATATACCTTTGACCTCCCCCCTTGAATTCCATTTCGTTTTCATTGCATAATTGTCGTGCCTGATAGTAAGATAAGAATGGTTTTGGTTATGTCCCGACCATTGGAGCCGCAATAAATACTCAGAATATTTTTTAATGAAAACAAAAAGGCTTTGGTTTGGTTTAGCTTCCGTTAGCATTGTTTGGGTAAATAACACTGCTGGGAATGAAATATTTTCATTAAAAGAACGTGCTCTACCTCGGCTACTTCCACTACGTATCCACGGATAACTAGAGGAATTTTTCAACACCACTTCCATGTCGCAGATACTAGTTATTCATTGTGTCCAGCGTTAGAGGATTATGTTGCACATAACAAATTCTTGGAGTTTATAATCCACTCTGTCTCTGCGTATGCGATTTGCAAATCCGTTTTTTTTTTATCGTAGGAGATCCATTACAGGCAAAGGTACCTATGAATAGTTGACAAAAAGAAAAGACTCTGCTTGATTTAACAAAGCCAGCCGTCCAGTCGTTGTGTCATAAATACGCATTCATAACTATCCGATTTTTGTGGTACACAGGGCTATGCAAACAGAAGCAATTCATTACACAGATTGCCACATTCAAAATTCCAATTAATCACATAACCTCCTTGGTACTTAAGATGTTGACAAATGCCGCCAAGGCAAATATTTGTATGCCCCCTACTCCCTCGCTAGCGGGCACATCTCATCGGCACTGGCATTGTCGCAAGAGAATAAATTGCTGATTGCGGCTGGACAATGGATTTTCTCGGATGACTTTAAATTTGAGTCCTTGGTGCGATCTATAATTTCAGCAGAGAATTGCATATGCACCTCCTGGGAATATATTCACTTGTAAAAGATACAATCGTTGTATGGATAAATGTTTAAACGTGAGATGACTGCCCAGGTCAGGTAGATGTAAGTCTACAGCATCTCTGGTCAATTGTGCCCATGTATCTACCTGATTTCATGATTTATTTGAGTAATCTCTTTTAAAAGCTATGAGCAGATGGTCAAATCGGGTTTAAATAGAGGCCCAGTTTCCATTTAGAAGGTGTTATGGAGTGTAACTTACGAATGCTTGCAAGTAAATATTTGTTCCATGATTGGGGAAGTCTAAAAGTAAACATTACATTCTACGATCAATGTCAAGAATTAGAATGGATGGGAGTGAGATGTTTAACGCCAAGGAGTCTATTTCTCAGCTATGTTTTGGTTCGAATAAAGATCCGATTTGAAAGCAGCATATAACCTAGAAGCGGAAGCGGTCTGCAGTTCGACGTACATGTTACAACTGACCAACTGATGAAATATAAACTTCCCCCACCCATTTGTGTATGGAAGTGACCATTGCGAACTGCAAATTAACGAATAACAACAAGACAGCGGAGTTGGAAGGGTTTGCCCGAGCCTACCCCTACAATTTCATTACATTGCGTTGGATACAATTCTCCGGGGCCTTGATAAGAGCACTCTGAAGAGATTCTTTCAAATGAGGAGATGGGCTGCGATCTCAAACCTTGGAATCAACACACTAACAATGTAGACATTTTTCACAACGTATCGATTAACGATTGTGGGCGCCGTAGCTCAAGTGATTAGTGCGTTGGATCGCTAAGCGGGTGATTCGACATTCGAGTCCCAGAAACACCAAAAAGTTTTTTGACGGTTCCTCGGAAACAACTGTATTTTCGGATATGGCTCTAGACTGTAGGTCGGTTCCATTTGTGTGAAAGATATAAAACGCACACACGAATGGTCGAGAAAGGCTAAGCCCTGGTCCACATAATTTCAACACACTGAAGTCGTTGATTAGAACTCTCCAACAGTTAATAAAAGAAAAGAATAGGATCTCTGTACTAGAACAACAAAAGTGAACAAATACTTGTAACAGCAGGCTTAGATACAGGGAATGCAGACTGTGATGACAAAAGAGAAGCTACATAGATTTTCCGATTTCCAGGAAGTGTACAACTTCTACCTTCGAAATGATATTCAGCACTAGCGATCAGAGAATATCAGTTTTACCGAGTTCAATGACTATAGCATAGCAAGTAATGTCATCGATAAATGGGCAGATATATCCCCGATAATATCAAAGGTGGAGCTCCTAACGATCTTCAACTCATTGAGTAGAAACAAACACGCGGGAGTTGACCGAATTTCGAACATGCTTCGACACCTCCCTTCGGAATCGACATTTACACCAACCTGTTTAATAATGCACTGGATAATCGTCATTACCCTGCGCATTGGAAGGCCATTTCCAAAAAGGATAACGACACATCTAATCCAGTGGATCTCAAATCGATAGGTCTCCTTATGACTGTAAGCAATGGGTAGTTGGGTTGAGGATATGCTATAGTCCGGGATAACCAATTCGGTTTAAAGGCGGTGCAAGATACCATTCATGCCGCATTTAAACTTGTCTCCAATGGAACAAAAGCAAACACCAATGCTTCTGGGTCTGCTTGGCTGACTTGCACACTGTTTGAGAGCAGTACAAAGTATGTACATGCTTCTGGGAAGACGGAACACGCGACAATGACGAATTGGATAGTACGCCACAGTGAACAGCAATTACTTGGAGATAGTAAAGGACTTCGGCCTTGGATCCGCTATTATAACTGACGGTAAGCGCATAAATCAAACGGAGAACAACTCTTGACAATCGCAGTTTCTTCGGGCGTGGACGCCAATTGGCTAGTAAATCCCTCTCCCGAATATATATGGGACCCTTATCATCCCAGCCCTACTTTACGGATTGAACGCCTGAGATGTCTAGGACACGCTAAAAGAATGAAAACCAAGGCTCCGGCACGTAGACTATTAGTATCTAAATCAGATGGACAACGCAGTAGAACATTCGCTAAAAAATGGGGGCTCCAGCCAAAGATGACCCTACGGATGTACGTAGGATAGTGGCCCGCCTTAAGTAAGAAATATAACATCAAAGATCGGCTTGTGTAGGCATCACAGGGGCATCGAGGTCTTGTTTTACAGATCCTCTAAGTATGATCCTGCTTCTTATCGCCCTTGAACTTCATATTAAATATACAGCTAAACGCAGCGCTGTCCGGCTCAGAGAAACTTGGTGCTGGACAGCAAAGCCATATGGCCACTTTAAGGTCCTGGAGACGATACCCTGTGAACTGGTGGCATCTTCCGCCGATTACAGGACAGCCACGCTTGATTTTAGCAAAACTTTTTCAGTAAAGTTCCGTACCAGAGCAGAATGGAAGAACGGAGGGGTAATCAATAACTTTGATACAAGTATATGTATGTGCGGATTGTTCGAAAATGGACTTCGGAGTTGAATATATCGAAATCCTTCCGTCTCCCAGACTCTGCTAGTTTCTTTCAAGTGCGGCGGGAGGCCTGCCGCTGTCAAGGCCAATGACTCGGTTACCATATGATCATAACTGGTAGTGCAGTGCCAGTTTGAATAAAGCGTCCATTCTAGAATTACCCTCATATGGGTCCCAGGACACCGTAATTATGAGGGTAACGAACGAGCAGACGAGCTGGCCAGGCGAGGGTCAACCCTTAAACACTCTCTAGCGTAAAGAGTCAATATTCCGATAGGAGCCGTTAAGGACAATATACATCTTCACTTCCTCCAGGTAGCCAATCTCGGGTGGAACAGCCTTACCAGTTGTGCCATATTAAGAAAGACATGGCCCAGCTTCAACAGACCCAAATCGAACGAGCTACTAGGCAGACCAAGGCTTGATATTGTCAGAATTGTTTCCATTATTACAGGCCACTGGCCAATAAGTGAGTGACTACGCAGCAAGCTTGGCATTCCTTATAACACTTTTTGTTACTGTAAAGACAGTAACGAGAGGAAAACTCTTTTCGACTTTCTTTGCAGATGTCCGGCCCTAGCGAGAATCAGACAACGTTACGTCACGCTACGTTAGGTAAACCCTTTTTCGACGATTTCAGAAAGATAGCTTCTAAACGGATCGCGGAAATAATCCTGTATCTGAACTCCACAGGCTGGGTCATGCTCCAACCTCCATCCTCCTATCACCAATAATACACTCAAGAAAACAGGGTGCACGACTTTTTGTGGTATCAAAACGGCGCACTAGCGCTTTACCTACCTGCCTACGCATTAGAAGAAGACCCCGGCTTAGGTGGCGCTTACAGTGAATTTGGAGTGCGCAGCTGGAGGCAGTTGTCTAAAGACCGGGAGAGGCTTGCTGGTTGAGGCCCGGGTTCAACCCAAATTGTAGCGCAACATAAGTAAGTATAATATCATCTCGGGAATGACATGGATGACATCATCAGATCCCAGATTGTAGTAACAATTAGACCAAATCATTTCCATTCTAATAAGGATTTTTCGATCCATTTTATTTTTGGAACTGAATTCTAATCAGTTGGACCGCAATCAGGGTGGTTTTCATCGCAGTGGTGGGTAAAAACACTAAGTCCTATCGTCCCATTAGCTCTTTACTTCCCAAGACCATAGAGAAAGTTGTAGATCACAGTACAGGTTCCAGAAAATCCTTTAGTCGCTAACAAATGTGTGTAGTTAGCTGGCAAATTCATGGATCCCCGCCAAACATAGTCTTATCCTTGGAAACGAGAATGCTCCGTACAGTAAGCAAGTTATCCCCTGAATCCTTATTGACATCCATAAACGATTTTGCGCCCCTACCTGTGCACCAGAAAAAAAAACCCTTTCGATTGAACCTAGTCATCTGAACTTTAGTACCACATAGTTCGTGGGTGAGTCACACGCACCGTCAGACTTATCATCTTATCATTACCATACCCATCTACATGATATAAAGTTCATATTGTCATCATCGAATCCAAGGCCTCAAGAGGCCTTTGGTCTATGTGTATAGGTATGCTCTTAAGACTTCAAAAGGAGTACAGACTATTCCCATCCCCATAAAACTATAAAACTTCGTGCAGCATTGAGAATAGAGACAATAGCAAATGCATCTACAAGGCACAACATCTCGTGTAGATCCGGAGCATTGTGCATTAATTTCATTTCGATGCCACTACATCGCACGTAGCATAAACATTGCAATAAAAATCCAAAAAAGACATGCAAAACCAACGGACGAAGAGCAACTGGTCTAGGGTCGAGGCTTCTGTGAAAACCGAATTACCTATGAAGCCATTCAGTTGAACATTAATTTTGAGTCGCTTCTCTTTATTAGCTATGATCATAGCTATGGTTCAACAGCTACCACATCTCGACGACTTGTCGTTCGAGTAGTCGCCGATACTGAATATTAAGATCCCATGCCAGGGTGCATCCACGACTCCGACTAGCTGGCTATGACTTCGTTTGCATGCACAGCCAGCCGTGCTCTGTGCGGAAATAAATGATCCTAGAATCCTTTGTTAAACTGTCTCGCGCTATCTATAGATGGGCAGCAGTTGAAGAAATATCTGTTTTTAATATTCAGATGTATGAAAATCGAAAATAAATTACAAGTCATCGGATGGACGCGGGGCATGTTTCGGAGCATGTTTGTAAACTTGATGGTTGGTGGCTCCTTTCATTCGTTTTGACCCCGAACTAAAAAAGGAGTGCACGGTTCGGTTGAACATGCACAGCGGTGGCAGCAGCAAACTAAAACGGCAGCACAACTACCATTGCAATAGATTAACAATTGGTTTATGCCTTTGTTTCTGGTCCTTTGCCCTCAGGAGTCGAAAGCCACGAATTTCGTTCGTCATACTTTGGATGTTACTTTTAGTTTTAGTAGTTTTTTTCCCCCATGATGAATAAATCCTAGTACGGGTACAGAGATACACATGTGCTGGGGATGTTGATTTTTGGGCGATGAAATAAAGCTTTGTAAGTCGCTCCAATGCTGTTATAGAAACCAATACTTTGGTATTCCTATCAAACCTAATGAAACTTAAAATATAAGAAGAAGGCAATGGTTAAGGGTGAA
The DNA here is from genome assembly GCA_946965025.1 of Blera fallax. Classification (NCBI taxonomy): domain Eukaryota; kingdom Metazoa; phylum Arthropoda; class Insecta; order Diptera; family Syrphidae; genus Blera; species Blera fallax. The sequence goes on along the minus strand of OX337248.1, from coordinate 20,260,051 downwards.
GTTACGTAGGTTTTGAGAGAAGTAAACAAAGGGAAAGTGGGCTTTCGTATGTTCTTCCATTGAAGATACACAGGCATATGATTCATCGTTCTAAATGAAGTAGTCCTGCAGCTCAGATACAGCGGCATCTAAAGCTTCGCATATTCAGTTGATGTTATACTGATGGCTACGGACAAATATTTTCCGACCGGTGTGCTGAAAATCCTAGACACCTGGTTCAAGAAATGTGGACTAGCAGTCAACCAGAAAACTGAGCTGGAATTATTTACCAATGAGATGAAAATACCAGAATTTCGACTACCTTTCGTACGGGGTACTCCTCTTAGAATTTTTAACAGCGCCAAAGAAGTGGCAGGTTGCCTATAAGACCAGCAACTTAAGAGATATGACGAAGGTCCAGAGGCTACCGTGTATTGGTACCACAAATGCAATAAGACGCACATGGGACTGGAGCCTATTTTCAGGCTACTTTCGCTAGATGTATTTGTACAAGCATCAGCAACAGTTAGCTCCATAAGAATAAGTTAATCAGATGGCTAGAGACCAAATATCACGGGTAATTTTATCATTCTGAAGTCATGCCTCATGTAAAAACCGTACCCAGATTTCACTAAATTTTTCTCAAGCGAATACCCAATCAGGGAAGAATAGAAAAACGATCAGCTACCTAGCACGAAAACTATCTCTGTTTACACAGGTGGATCGAAGATGAACATAGGCATGAACGCTGGTATCTTCTTCAAAGGGCATACAAAAAATCTTTCAAAAAGTCTTTCAAACCACAACAATACCCCCCGTGAAACTGCCATAAGAACAGTGCCTCGAGAAGGTATCAGCTTTTTCATTGACAGCCAGGCAGCAATAAAAGCGGTTTCTGCTATTGAAATCAGGTCCAAGTTAGAATGGTGCTCTCGAGAGGAGCTGAAGCTTCTTGGAACACACATAGAATAAAGTTACGCTCTCCTAGATCCCTGAACATGAAGGCATACCAGGTAATGCGAAATCTGACGAATCGATTAGAAGAAGTTCGAAATCTAGGTCAGCTCAAAAAGACTCGTCGGTAAATATTCCACTGTGCATACTAAATATCGAAACAGGGTTCAAGGCGTTAAGAAAACTATTGAAAGAAGATCTATGACGTGGATGTGGAGATAAAGAAGTCAGCAAGGACACAACCCACTTTCTCTATCACTGTCCAGATTTCATCCATCTTAGATACCAATTTCTCGGGCGACACTTCTTCCAGGACCTGAAAAAAATAAATATCCAGTAGACCAGTGAACGACATATTGAATATTAGTTTATCTGGATGGCTTGAAAGTTCATTAGAAGCGAGAAGTGAAACTATATACAGGTACCGAACAAGGTTAACAAGGTTAAATGAGCAAGGGGCAGATACATATCCCCTATGGTTATCAAAATGAGTCTGCATTGACCTAAGTGTGGCATTATGGATGACTTCAACCTCGCCTACCCACATATGTAACATATCCTACACAGGCATACATACGTATGTACATATATACTGGACTCCAAAACTGAATGTCTGAGCTGTCGATGAAGTAAAGGCTAAAAGAGTGGAAAGAATTACAAATTAAATTAAATCTTATTTGGCACTACTTTGTTTGGACTATTTGATGTACATAGGTTCAATAATTCGGTCTGTGGGCAGGCAAACAGCATCAGTTTGTTCGATATCGAGTGGTGTCAAACTTTTTAATTTGTCTTAATCCTGTATAAAACTCTAGCTATAAACTTAATTACGCTTCTTTTTAGTACTTAACAATACCACCAACAAAACCAGGCAACTAAACAACGGGCTTCCACAAGCGTCAGTCTTAGCTCCGTTTCTTTTTAATTACTATACACATGCACGATATGCTAAGCATTACATTGAACAGATTTTCGTACGCAGACCATTCAGTTCTGGCTACAAATGAACTCAATTGATTCTACACTCACAGGAGATCTTAGTTCCATGGGCGAAAAGTTAAAAAAAATGGAGGCTAACATCCAGCATGTCTACTTGTCCCTCGACATAACGAAAATTCTAAATTCGTAAGGGCTATCTTAGATTAACAGTTGGCGAATCTCTAACTTCCACGCAGCACTGTCAAGACTACAGACTAACTTCTCTAAATGATTATTATCTTAGGGATTATCGCCCAAAAAACGTTGTCCCGCCGCGCCGTTCTGGGGTGGTGCATACGTACAAAAGTTTATAGGCATGCAATCCGATATTCGCCTGCATTTGGTTAGCCTAATTTCAAGCATACCTTCTACATCGTAAAATAGGATAATCGTCACGACATTGGCTAAAACATTTCGTGTCAAGATGCCACTTAACCTAAAAAGCTCCTTTTTTAAATATGAATGACAGATTCAGAAAATTGATATGAGACCTGTCCGTCCAGAAGGGACAAACATTTAATTATGCAATATGACATCTAAAATGCGTTCTGCAGCTGCAAAGAGAAACTGCGGTACCTGTGAGAATTAATTATTCATTCCCTACTTAAGAATACGAATACATGCTGTTCTAATAAGTGACATCGTGTCAGAATTCCTACATGTAGGTCTAATAGAACTCTGTCTCATGCTGGTGTCCCAGCAGACGTGGCTTAGACGATTCTACCCATCTGACAGGCGTGTACGATTCGCCTTTTTTTTTTTTTACTGATGATGATGATGCTGATGAACATGCCGCTGGATATAACGTTCAGACTTGTGTGAAGATATACTTCTTAGTGACACTGTCACCTGAAACTGGAAAATGATGCTGAAGATACATTTTGATTTAGTGTCGATACGGTTATCGTGCAAGGATTGGTATATCAGAGCCAAGAACTCGTTTGAGAATGTCTGATGGCCAGCAACAAGACTTTTATCGAAATTATGTGAACACAAATGATTTAATTAGCTGACACGCACATGACAATTAATGAGCCAATTATGATAAATAAGGAAGAATGGTAAGTGCTAGAAGGAGATCACGCGTACTTACTTTCACAGAAATCACGCAATGTGGTCAGGTGATGGTTTCTCTATACAAGAAGGCGATATATTGGAGAACGGTTTACTGAACTGAAAGATATTCCTAAACTACGTAAGTGTACACATGTGTATGTATATATATATCTGGCGTCCCAACGTGCTTTCTGGAGCTGAGAAAGGATAGCAAAGGATAAAAATACTTCGATTGCTTAAAAACGTAATGCAGCCACATGGAGACACCACAACTTTCGAAATCCGTTGCTAATTCCAAAAATGAATTCGAATTTGAAGAACGAAGATATGTAGGTCTTCATTAATATTTCTTGCAAGTCTAATTGCATAGATTTGCCAGCGGATGATGTACGAGTATTAAGATGCCATTATCCCCAGCTCATTTATCATTCGTGTTCCAATTAAAATTCTACCAAACACATCTACGAACCGCACATGCTGGTTCTCCAAGCCCAATACAATACGGGAACCTTTGCTTGCAAAAATTGTTATTTAAAAAAATATGCTTTCCAGTGCAAACACAAAATAGCAACATGAGAAAAGTGGCCCAGTGTGGGCTGATTTACCCTTGGCATTGAACAGAAACTAAAAAAATTTGGCCAATGGCTTATTATCACCTCCCTCGCAGGATGGCTATAACACTTTCTGAGTCTGGCGATATGTGCGTAGCTGAACACTCGAAACACCGCAAGCACATTTCGGCGAACTTTAGTGCTCATGTACTGCATCGGACGAGAGATTTCGTGCTGACCTTTAAAAGCGCCTGGAAGTCCAGTGATAGTACCTCAGAAGAAAGAAGGTGGCGGCGGAGGAATTCACCTGATGGAATCAATATTGATATCGCAGACTAGTAGGCGCCTTCGCTACTTCGACATATTCGCACTCAAAATCTATAAAGATTTTCAGCACAGAGTAAAAGTGTTTGGAAAACAGATGGTGGCAGATGAGCCCTTAGTGGCAGCGCTCATCCCATCGAAGTGGACTACTGGTATTGGTGCATTCCGATCTTTCGTCCTAGGGGTAGCAAGTAATAATCTGGTTGGGGTAACTTAAAATAAGAAATGGTACGAAGAAACCAAACGCTTTAGAAAAGGATGAGTGGCAAATAAAAAAAAGGACAACGATTGGTGAGTCTCACGTACATATGTTAGGTCCCACGTGCATCTAAACAACATTCACTGACCATAGACTGTAGCGAGCTAAACACTTTCGAGTCTGCATGTGCTAACTTGGGTTCCTCTATAGCCCACGTTGTTCCGAACAACTTGAGAAAGCCGTAAACTGCTATAAAGAAATTATTGACGCCATCAAAGAAGTGCGATGGGATGAGCCAGGCAAAAGGATGGTGAAAAACTGTGGCATATTATGCGGCGATTGCTGATTCATTATACTTAGATTGCGCTGTATATAGCTGGTTTCGCACCCCAAATCGGTGGAGGTCACGTTCTACTTATGTGCACCACCTAACGCGCAGTCTTCGTCCACTGCTTTGCCCGTCTGGATCAGATTCGAAAACTCTGCCAGTCCAAGCAGTGGTGTCCCTTCGTTCTACATGTCCTAGCCATCTTAGCCGAATAAATGCGTAGTTTTGTGACTAGATCGATGTCGCTATACACCTCGTATAGTTTGTCGTAAAATCTCGTTTAAAGCCCTTTAATGGACACTGGATACGAATATCTTAAAAAATAATTTCTTCATTCGCTTTCGAGGCTAGAGAGACAGACTTAGGCAACACGTTCCGAATTTTCGGCATGTGAACGAGTATTTAATGGCTATTTACATTAAGGCTAAATTCGTTAATATTGACCTAATATGCACTCATGGCCTTCGCTAGAAGATCAATGCGAATTCCTGCAGTGGAGAGAATAACGCACTAGATAAGGCCGGCATCTGCGGCATTAGCTTCCAACTGACACTGACTATCTGCCCTCTGAAAATGTTTTGAATCTGGGCTACAAATACTCCATACTGGGCAGTGAATATCGAATGCACGTTACAACGTAAAAGTCGAAGTTTGGTATTTAGGCTGATTGCTCTGCTTCGCCATATTTTAGAAAAAAGCTTCAGATGTGCTGTTACTTACGTCAAATTCGGTAACACCGTCAAACGAGAGTCCACACACACAAGGTAACGCAAGTTTTCTACTCTCTCGACCTTTTGTCGTACAATGCTGATATGAGTTGTTGATGAGTTCGAAGGATTTTCGTGTTGGCGATCCTTCAAAGATTGCCTCTGCCACCAAACCAGTGGTCATTTGATACTGGTCCTTAATTCTGTGCAATAGCAAGCAAACATCGTCAGCAGAGGCGAGGTGTTTGAGGTACATATAAAGGTTGTTAGGTTCCACTGGATTCTACCACTTCTAGTCGACAGAGCGCTCCGCAAACAATTATTGTTCACCATCAAAAAGAGTAGTGGTGATAGTACGCAACCTTGTCGAACTTCGCCTTGGATCTCAAATTCGCCTGAAAACAAGTGGCAATTTGCAGCTTCATAACTTGCTTTTATAATAACCATCAACCAATTTATTTGGAATGCCTCTCCTGCATAAGGCCTAAAAATTCTCTGTTCATACTGTCGAAGGCCTTTTTAAAGTCAATGAACATCAGGAGTGGCGGAGATCTAAAGTCGACGCATTGTTCGACGATGATCCGTAAGGTGTTCATGTGGCCAACGGAGAAGGATCCACAAAAGGAAACCTGCTTGTTTACTATCGAGATTACATTTTTTTAATGCTTTTAAGGATTATGTTTACTGTTATTTTTGCAACTAGGGAAACAGGCAAATGCCTCTCCAGTTTTCATACTCTGTTCAATTTGGAACTTGACATTCATTCTATTCCAAACCTTCTCCACTAATGGAAGGAGTAGGTCTGCAGTTACTGCAGTTGCGGGCGAAGCCTTATAGAGCTCCGCAAGAAGGCCATCCAGTCTTGCTGCCTTTGGTTTGAGTGCTGTAACCGTGGCTGTGATTTCATCCTTACTGTAAGGAGAGATGCAAATTCTGTAATTTTGGGCATCGGACAACTTGTTTCGATCGTAGGGTAAGCCTTCGTCCATCATGCTGTTTAAAAGAGCGGAGACGTGTTCCGTCCATCTCCTTAGTTGGTCCGTACCAGAAATCAGTAGAGACCCGTCCAAACTCTTCACCGGTTATTGACTAAAGTTATGACTTATCAGCTCTTTAGTGATTCTGTACACAGTTCTGCTGTTGCTTCTACTTGTTGCTTCTTCGGTTTGTTCAGTCAGTGCCTTGACGGCTTTTCTTTTGTCCCGGTGTACGCTACGCTAAATATCTCTCATCTTCATGCAGTACAGGGTCTAGAGGTCGCTTTCACCCTCTGCAGAGGCGGTTGCAATGTGAACTTTAAGTTGTTTCTTTTCTTTAATTCGTCTCGAGGTATATATAATAGATAACCACGTGGCATAGCCTCTTCGTGATCTTTTAACAAGACTTTCTCTCTTTTTTATTCCGTCTACTATACTATACAATTAGTAGCAGTACGAATGTGTCCGATTCACTAACAGCAATGCGGATCTCGTCCTTGTCAAAATATCGGCCTTCTATATTGCTATGCCCGGGAACTCAGCAATGTTTGACCGAATGGTGTCGGATGGTGATCAGTGAGTCACGACATTTCTTAACCGCCTTTGATTTGAAGAAGGTGATGGTCTTTCATTCATTTTCTTTTGCCAGGATTTGAGTTAGTTAGCAAAGTCGCACCCTCCTAACCTACACAATCATCCTCGGTCTTGGCATACGATATTTTCAAGTGAAATGTACCTTAAGTCTTTAAAACTAATTTCTTAATCTTAAAACGCTTAAAAGCCCATCTTTGTGTTATCTGTGCACGATCTGACGGGATTAACCATAAAGGCAACTTCGCCATAATTATAGGATAGTTTCCTTGACGTCATTAAATACTAATTTCACATTCTGTCGAGATACTTACATACTCGAACACTGGCGCCAGAAAAAAACTCACCACTACCACGTATCATATCGCCAATTCATGTTTTCTCAGTCATATGCAATCGAATGCGTTAAAAAAAGATACAAAAACCCATCTTTTCGTGCGGATAAATGTATCTATGGAGAGACGTACATACATATAATAATGCATGTTATTTGGAGTTTTGCACTTCGTCGACATGGTTTTTAAATTAATGCTGGCACGCCATTAATACGAGAGTTGTAATTATCATTACTTTATTATGCCTTGTGGTGGTTTTCACAACACTACTCCCCTAAAAACGGACATAAAAAAAACAAAGCCCTTGGCAGCTTTATATCAGTAAGATCAACATTTTAATTAAATTATTATTGCACACGGATTTCGAATATAAAAAAGGAGAAATCATTCCTTGGGGCCAAATGCGTTGCATTCAGCATAATATTCAACGTAGCCATTCTGCGGTAGGTTAATACGGTTTTAAATGGGTGCACAATGTTGACGTACCTCAAACGCAAAACCCTTTGTCTCAACCGCAGGTACGTGTTGCAGACCGTCAAATGGAACTACATCGCACCTGGCACAACTTTGAATTGGTTGACAGCATGGAATAGCATTGTCGTCATGACGAACATTAAATCCGTGAATGGCTGTGACTTGGAATTGTGTCTGCTCCATTTAAAGGTGCAGAGAAAAAAAAGGAATAACATCATGTAGAAGCCACAGCAAAAAGGAAAACCCATTTCATTTCTCATCAAACTGTTTCTAATTAATCTGACAAGCGTCAAGGAAGGTCGTCGAGGTTTCAGACAACAAGATGACAAGTGCTCCCAGACCATTCGTTTTCGTTTGGTGTGAATGGCTGTGTCAGTTTCACACCTTTGGCGTTTTCGCTTTTCGTTGAGGGATAACAAAAGAACGACGGCGAATAAAATACGAGTGTGTACCTATTTACCTAGTCAAATTGTCTGAGGCAATTGTAGTTACTTTTTACTGCCCATCCAGAGAATTATATTGCTGTGTATCCTTAACATTCATTACTGGTCTCTTATGCATTATTATGTAAGGCATAGACCATGAATCTACATAAAAGGCAAACGGATTTGTGTTTTCATTACCTTAAGGCTTCTAGTACTTTTTTTTTTATTATTGTATCTTAATGATTATTAGACATCCACGGGTACTTAACCAAGGTCAATGAATGTCTTGCAAGGCCAGATGTCCCTCTTGTCATGGGTTGGTGGAAGAATCATGACTGAGTTGTCTATCAATATATCTGTCGCTCAATCCAACTGAACATACAACAGATATATAAGTCCCATCATACCGTCCGCTTTGGGTACTAGTAGCAATTGAGGACACCGGGTGACTGCCGAAAAAAAAGTAAGTTTACTTTTGTAAGCCCGTTTAGCAATAGATACAGTTTATATGGTAATCAAAATGGCACAAGATGCTATACAGGAACAAGAAAGATAGACAGAAGGTTTTAAGAAATACGGCCTTGGCATAGCCCTTGAAATGCCTTTTATATGACCAAGTGGAGTCATATCTTACAAACTCTAAGAGACCTGCTAGTACCCATGTATCACGGTGACATTGCCAATACCCCCCGTTACTGTAGAAGATCTCCTGCAAGCAATATCCAACATTGCTTGTAAAACAGCAATCAATTCGCGCCCACACATCTTTGCAGAACTATACGATAATTGGTGGCGCGGATCTGTAAGCCTCTCTTACAACAGTATTACATGTATAATAGAGCTTTCTCAAGCGCCTATCCTAGCAGGGAGGAGTGGTTAAGAGGTCAGATACCAAATGCGCAATCCATTCCCATATATACAGACGGCTCTAAAATGGACACTGGCGTAGGTTCAGGCATCTTATTATTATTGAAATCAATACGCCTCCCAGATCACAGCAGCGTTTTCCAAGCGGAGGTCACTTAAGCTTGAAGTAGGGAAAATAGCCATACAAGAGGCGAACACCCGATGGACCTCCTTGGATTCCTGTGTAATCACAAGGAAACTATGGCCGTCCTTCGACAAAGGCAGGACCGAGAGACTTGTACGGGAAGACAGGAAATCCCTTTCCATCCTCGTTGTGGTTATTACTGGGCATAACTCTCTACGGTATCATTTGAAAAACTACGTCTGACGGAAGGGAACTCTGCAGAGGCTGCGGTGACGAGGGAGCTTTTGAGGACACAACCCACTTCCTATGCCACTGCCCTGGCCTCCAACACAGCAGGAACAAATTCCTAGGAAGTTACTTAAATTAGTATCGGAAATGGGTTTCAATAGGCAAGGGACATCCTTTCCCCCAAAGGGCATCACAATGGGTCACTATTGACTTGAGTGTGGCGGGGAGCAATTCTTTCCTCGCCAGCCCACATACCTAACCTAACCTAACCTATACAACAATTACCTCAAGCTAACAATACTGTAGTGCATCATGAGCGACAGACTGGAGGGTTTATTATATTGCTCTCCGTAAGGCACGTTTTACTATCAACGCCATCGGCGAATTCTTGATAATGAGGATAATGATGGACTATCTTTGAAATAGGATACTCCTCTACGACACTGACAAGTGAACGAGGCAAGATAGCCTTTCAGGCGGTGTTCCCCATGGCTCAGTCTTAGAAAATAATTAGCTTTACTAACGACAAAGCATTCGTTGTAGTGACCAAATTCCTTGAGGAGTTGGAGCATTACAGCAACTTGCAGAGGACTAATACTGAAGAAGTGCTTACCAGCAGCAGGCGAGTCATGCGTAAGAGTAACCGTCGAGGATCACGTTGTACGAAAAGTTTCCAAACGGCAATACTTTGGAAAGGATCATTCCAAATAACCGCGGGCTAGAACACAAGAAGAGACTGCTCTTAGCAAGTGTTTCGGTAACGTTAATGCCAAATATGGGCTGCTGCATAATATTGACACTTGATACCATAAATGTGTTCAATACGACCAACAGGAGTCCTATCTTATTAACTCTAATAGACATGCAGATACCAATATAACTCATCAAAACAATGACAGTGTATTTCCTGGAATACAATACCGATAGCGACGCTAAGGAATAGAAAGCATCCATTGGTGTGATGTAGGGCTCTTTGGTGAGTACACTACTATTGAAAATTAAATATCTCACCAATTTCCGTGGCTTAGATGCTTAAAAAGGACATATGGAAGCAGACTAGACTAGAAACTAAGATATTCGTATACCGATCCCCCTTTCTTCTCCAGCAAGATAGATGAAGGTGTTATACAGTCCGTGCTGAGGATTAACTTGATAACTATCGACCTCTAGACTAGTCAGTCTTCTCTGCGCTGCTTCTAAGCACTTGCATCAGAATAGATAACGAGGTCCATCTCCCTGGATTCAACATAATCTACGAGCTCAATGATTACCCTTGGTGGTGGTGGTAGTACTGACTCATAGGGGAAGTAGGCAGATGCAACGACTATGGATTCACACTCATGGTTTGTCTTGAAATTTAAGGTAGCAGCTACCACAACTTTGCTACAGAACTGTCCATGCTTGATTGCTGACATGTAGTTGGATACGATGAGACAAGTTTTGGATGTGTCACGCTGCTCAAAATATTGCACTCAGAGCTGATAGCAAACCTACGCACTTTTGCCTTTAACACGAGGTAGGATAAATCACATGAAAGCGAGCATCTCCTTGTCGAAATGTGTTAGACGCTTGGAATAGTTCGAAGAAGTTCGCAGTACACCTCAATTTCCAGCGTTTGGCCGCACATCTGGATTAATTTGTTTGGGATATGTATATGTATATGTATGATATAGTATATGTCCTTCAAAAGCCAGAGCTTGAATTATCCTACGAGTATTTGCGTGTGACAAACTGATTAACTGAAGGAAAGCTAACATCTTTTTGTTGATATGCAATGCCAAAGCAAACAAACAATCCAATCCGCAAGCAATATCAAAAGGTCTTGAGAACAGTCATTAAAAACGCAAATACACATCAAAGCAATCGCAGATGAAACGCTTGAAATTAGAAATTGCTGAAAAGCTGATCGTCTGAATCTCCCGTTTCTTTGAATCAACAAATATTCGAGTATCTTATCTACTCGTACGTCGTACGTTTATAGCCGAATGTTCCTTTTCTTCTATTTCAATGATAATTGCAATAGCAACTGTTCCATGACAGGCAAACGAAACCATCTGCATATGAATGTTTATTTGGTTTTTCTTTTTTGGGAGAATTACGTGAAACACCAAAGGAAGGCTTTCATGGACATGTCTAATTGAAGAAAACCAAATGTCATGCATTGCCCTCGAATGTATTACAATAAAGCGATTTCAAGTGATATCCACGAAACTGCATGACGGTCGCCATCAAATCACTCATTTCAGCAGACATACTCCGACAATATAAGCGATATACTGGTAGTCTTGGCAAGGCATTTCAATTGAACGCTGTGTAGGGGGCAGTCGATACTCCCCGATCAACATGTGGCCATAACGCAGCTACGGGAATCCAATCAATCATAGAGGAGGATACTTGATTCCATGCCAAGATGAGATAACAATTTGTCATCGTTGCGAGAAGCGCCACAGTTTGACAAATGCCAAACGATAGACCGTAGACTAGATCCCCTTTGGATATTTTGTTGTCTGCCATTCGGTTCCATTGGATGACAGATTGAGATTCGTTTAAAAAAAAAAAAAAAAATCAATCTCCCATGTTTAGTGCGGTATTTGTTTTACCCGCATAGCATACCTGCTAGGTCGTTTGTTTCAAGACTGTTCTGTGGATACGAGTATGTTGACGTATTCTGCCAGAAATATGGCATAGCTAATCCAGATACAAATCGTTGGCCACTTGCACTTGACGTTTTTATTAAATAATTCCGAATCGGATTCTCTTTGTGGATTGAAAAGAAAAATGGTTCTATTGCTCGACTGTGGTAATCCATCATAGCTGTTGGTAGCATTTAAGGCCTAAATATGCACAAAGGAGATGCAAGCGAACAATCACAATAAATCTCTTTTGGTTTAGGAAATGGATTTCAATAGATAGGGGGTTGGGCGGATAGGGTTCAGGTGGTGAAGGGAAATCCGATACAGACAACTTGGAATTGATTTCCCCTGGGTATACGTATAAATGCGATCTGAGTATGTTCGAGACGTTTGTTCACAGACTTGTAATTAATTCATCATAAGTGATCGATCGACTTCAATTTGTTTGCCAAATCCCCTCGTTTGCATACAAATTAATGTGAGGAAGTGGTGTGCGTGTGCCAGGAGTTTTGGTTTTATAAGGCAAATAAGCACAAGCAGTATTGTGATCTGGATAGTTGGAGTAGATGCGAAGGACAATACTAGACTGAAAGTTGACAGGAGTGTGAAGCTGGGAATAACCTAGTGGGTCGTTAATTATTTATAATTATGCACTCACGTGAAGTGATTGCAACTAATGAGTGCTCATGATGTAACAAGTGACTTTGTATGCAGTGCAGAATCTCAGGAAGGGCTTTCCCCCAAATCCGCTTCCTGAAACTCTATTAAGTTGTGAAAAGGGCCACAGAGGGGTTATTTTATGTGACATCATGTTATACGAGTAGTAACTTCACGGATCGCTCCAATAGTAGACAGCAGCCTCGTCCTGGTGCCTTTGTGCAGAACGAGAACACTAAACTTTTTTCTCTTTATAGCCAATGGAGGTGCCAGGATAGGAAGGAGGGTATGTGTCTGCAGCGACAGTCAAGTTGCAGTTAAGACACTATTTAACCCTTTTACCTCCATGACCCATGATCTATTCCAATCTGGTCGGAATTCATTGCGTCCAGTCTGGGTGACAGGTCACAGTGGAATCGAGGAAAACAAAATCTCCGAAGATCTCGCAGGAAAAGTCTCAGAGGAAGTTTCACCAGGACTCAAACTGGCGCCGAGTTAGCCTGCATCTGTGATTAGTGATTCCATCGACGGCTAAGTTTCTCGTGAATACACTTGTAAATAGCATAGCTCTGCTGGATGCAAGCAATTCGCGGCTTTTCACTTTGTATAAAGCCAGATTCAAGACTTCGTCGGAAATAGCTTCGCACTTCAAACTATCAACATGCTTTCATTACAATCCTAGCTGCAGATGGGCCAAATAGTACAATTTTATTTGCAGAAGTAGTAGTAGTCTATGGTCATCGAGCTTCTACGGCCATGCCTCCATTTTGTCTCGATGGGAGACTACCAGTAGATCGATGGAAACTGATCACATGAGCCCGATACTAGCTTTTGAAAGGAGATACGCTACAAGAATTTCTGACATAGTGTACTGGAAGAACCGTAGGAGCATGAAAAAGTAGCTGGCATTCTATACCGATGGTTCTTAGATGGACATTGGCACGGGAGCCGGGGTTTATTGCAAAGCCCTAGGAATAAACCACTCTACTGCAGCGTCTTTCAAGTAGCCATCATACAGGCTGCTGAAATTATTCGCGAGAGTAATATCGTTGGCAAAACGATCACTGTCTTTATAGACAGCCAGGCAGCCGTTAAGGCTCTGGACTCCGCGGTAGTTAAGTAGAGGCTTACGAGAACCTGCAAGTCACTCTTAAACGAAATATCTAGTACCATTGCGGTGATCCTCTGCTGGGTACCAGGGCATATGGATATCGATGGAAATGAAAAGGCTGATGAGCTTGCTGGGAAAGGGTCGGCGCTGCACTTATCGCGGGACCTCCCTTTTGTAGTAACCCCAATCAGTTCCTTACGGAAAAAGATACAAAATGAAGCCACCGGTCGAGCAAACAGACGCTGAGTTCAACTGGAAACATGCACAACGGGCAGGGCGCTATGGCCGGCCTTTAGCAAGAAGAGATCAACCTCTCTGGTAAAACTCAGTCGTTATAACACACGGGTTGTATCCGGCATAATTACGGTGTGCTACATAACGACTTTTGCAGAAGTTGCAGGGACGAAAAAGAAATTGAATCTATTCGTCATCTGCTGTGTGATTGTCTTGCCCTACCCGTCATAAGAGATGAAGACTTTTGGAAGTCACTTCTTTTCGGAATTGGAGGACTTAGGTAATGTAGAGCTGACGGACCTCCTGAGATTCATATCATTATCTGGGTGGTTCTAACAGCGGTTTCACAATGTTTTCAGGGTCAAATGATTGGGCACAATGAACCTACCAGGTCTAAGTGAGGAGTGACTCTTATGTTACAAGGCACCCATCTACCTAACCTAACCTAGTACTACTCTATCCAAACAGCCGTGAACTTTCATTCATGTTGATGGTACCTTTGATGTCATGTTTGCAACTATGATGAGAATGATGTCAGATGGTTTGCGATTGAGAAGAAAGGTCGCTCGCAAAATTGTATTCGTCTTCAAAACTATTGCAACAAACAGTGCACTAAGGTTCAGTCGTCAGTGTTTGGCGTTAGCAGGTGTCTACCTCCTCATCACATGCATCATATTAAAGCAGAGGCTAGTCTTGTTGTAGTATTAAAGAAAAGTGATGAGGTGTTTCAGTGAGTGAATTTTAAACCCGATGGACTTCTTATTCTTGCGAATATCTGACAAACGTCCAAAAGATACGTATTATAAGCTACGTGAATAAGCAAAATTGTTGAATTTTGGGTGCGGGAAATCTAAGATAGGTCAAGGACAAGGTAATGCCACACCGCCCTGTTTGATGTGGTTTTTAGGGAGTGTGGTACGGAACGATTATGACTGATTTAAAAAATTTACTGATTTTTATCTTGAAGACATATGGTTCCAACAGATAGGCGCAATCCAAATGAGTTATCACAACTCGCGAAGCAATTGAGTTGCTGCCAGAAAAATATTCAGTTCTTGTACTCTCAAAGAAATGCTACCACTTTCCTGAAGTCGCACATAAAAATTTCTGAGCCTAAGACTGAAGTTCTTCAGCGCCCAACCACAACCGCTTACGTTCTCCAAACCAATTCCGTTGGTTAAAGCATACTTCACCTTCCAACAAAGCCTTATTCCAAGACAATTGAATTGTCAATGAGTGTGTCATAGTAGCAAAGTCACAACATTTCAATTAATTGACAAAAAACGTCTGTAAAAATTCAAACCTACCAAACCTGGCTCCTGTAGTGCATCTTCGCGACAAAGCCTGATTTATTTTTCCCAGTGATCTTTTGAAATCTCAAAATGTCACACTGCAACAAGTACGCAATTTAATGAAGACGAAGATACATCTCCCATGGCATTTAACCACTTTTTGCCGAAGCCTTATCCAAGGAAATATTAAGTAAACATGGATAAGGCTTTAAGCCGGTAATTACCTACATTTATGATGCAATTCAGTGAAATTCAATGCAAAAAAAGTGAATCTTGTACCGAACCACTAAGATGTGGGTGCGGTAAACTGGGGCTACGCGCATATACTCTCCGTGAAGGCAATTACTTGTATTTTTTATTTTCATGAAACAAAAAAAAAAAAAACACAAATTTGTATCTTTAATGGAGAATTAAGCGGGTGGGATATTAAAGCGCATAACAAACATCAAATAAACGCTTTTTATGAGCGCTTCGAAATCGTTATGACATTTTTTTTCGTCTTTTTTGTTTTGTAGGCTTTGTGATTTAAGCATTAAATTATTCATAACTAGGTTTGCTATAGCAAGTCAAATGGAATGAAATGAAAATGTTAAATTTTATTGATTATAATATTAGGCTTAGCAATTGAATGTTCAGTTTGAGGCAAGGTTGATGCATTAAACTGATTTAATGCGCATGAATAATAATTAGTAATTCATCATCAGAAACAGCATTCTATGTACACAGTCTAGTCGTTGCCGTAATATTTTTTTTTTAATTGTACCATAATTTGTGTTTGTTGGTTTTTTTAGACACAATTTCTGACGTAAATGCACACAAGGTAAAAAACTAATTGAATACCTAATATGAAACGAAAAACCCGTCGCCTTGGCAAGAAGGGGGTCAGAATTGAACGTCAGTGTAGCTGACCATCCATACTGCCACCGATTGGTAGATTGTATAATATTATTGACGCCATAATAGAGAAAGAGGCTAGCTCCTCCTGGTCATTCAGAGAGGACTGTGCCACCTCTCGTACATTATGGACGAAATTAAATAAAACAAAATCAAAGAGCTTTTTGGCACTAGACCGACCCTCATCCGCATGTTAACGGGAGTAATCACAGGACACTGCGCCATCGGAGCTATGCTCAGCAAATGAAACGCAGAGTCCAACGATTTTTGCAGAAGCTGCGGTGACGAGGAGGAAGTGGAATCGATCCAACATCTGCTATGTCACTGCCCCGCCCTTTCAAGAACGACGGCTACGCACTCCAGGATCCAGGTTCTTCACAATAGGGATGAGCGATGTTGACAAAACATCGATGTTGACATCGATGTCAACATCGATGACTAAACATCGATGATCGATAATAATCGAACTCAAAACATCGATGTTCCTTAACATCGATGTTTTAGAATGAATTTATAGAATGCCGACGAATGGCGTGAAAAAAAACAACATACAATTTTTAGCACTATTCTCACCCTTAATAAACGTAAACGAAAATGATTAAAGAAGAATAAACTAAATTTTGAACTATAGTGATGTGAACTGAATGGAACAATGTATGAAAGAATGACGTTGGTCGTGTTCATCAATGGATGCGTTAATTCACGGAGGCGTTTATCAGTCACAGCCGGTACCTTATCTACAAGGGAAAGGCAATGGAAAGTAGCCATACCGCCTATTCTCATATAAATATATAGGAAGTTTGGAATTATTCATATGTATTTATAAGGCAAAGCATGCTGTCTTCAATGAAAAAAAAATATTCACAATCTGCAATTAAGAATCGGTTATCTTTTGCCAACATCGAAGACCGATGTTTTGTTCTTAACATCGATTGTCCGATATTTTACGTACTTAAACATCGATGTTGAAACATCGATGTTTACTCTCTCAACATCGATGTTTTGTGAACATCGATGAACATCGATCATCCCTACTTCACAAACGTCGCAGAGGTAGCAGTTGTTCAGATACACGATCTCCCACACTTCTTAAAAAGCAGCAACTGGTTCCAAACGCCACAATCTAGATAGGTTTTTCCACGGGTTACCTCCCACCAACATTCAAAAAGGTTATTCACAATGGACCTTTAGGTCTCCGAGTGGACGTGATGAGTTATATCCATTGCACACAATATCAACCTAACCTAGATTAACCTAATATGAGTACAGTCGAATCTGGTTAAGTGGAATCCCTTGGGCTATTTATTTGAGTCTTATTTATGGAGGCGTTCCAGTTACCCAGTTTCTCACTTGTCCAGGTACGTCAGATATTTGTTTCACTAAAGGAAGTTGTACACGAACATTTTTAGTTTCAATCAAAAAAAAAAATCAAAAATTATTGTATTGCAACGTATTACAAATACTTGGAGCAACAGACGGTATGTGGTGCAGGGACCAGCTTCTGGAAACCATTGATGTTGGGCGTCTTATATTTTTTTCGCACGAATGGGAGGAAACTACAGTTTAGAGCCATATTCGAAAGGCTTTTTTTGTATTACTCTCAGACGTTTGTTAGACATTCGCGAGAGGTGGGGCCGTGGAAAAATTATTTGGTGTTTCCTGATATTCGAACCACGAACCTCCCACTTAGTAATTCAACGCACTAACCACTGAGCCACGACAACCGTAGCAACGAATTGCTTGAAAAAATTATTAATACTGGGTGGGTAAATATGCATATCTATATACATACATATGTATGTAGTGTGCAGGTGCGCCTAAATTACACCCTTTTTTTATGTACGGTTCTGCGACTGACGCATGAAGCACTGCGACCTAAAAGATCTGTTGCGTCGGGAGCCTGTTAGACCAGGCTCGACCTTTCTAATAAAGTTGAGGCGTTTCTTATATCCTCAAGGGCGAGAGTATTCTTGAGGTGAAAGCGTCTTCTGATGAAGCAGAGAGCCACGCAGTGTAACAGTATATGCTCTGTTGATTCGTTTTCTTCTAGGCAAAGTCGTCCTTCAGTTTTCTGAACTATATTTGGGTTGCTTAAGTGATATCTGAGGTTGCAGTCCGTGACAAGCTTGAATATCGGCTTGATTATTTATTTTTCGGTGGTTTTGTTTAGGGGTTTAATAATCCTGTTGAACTGCTTGAGTTCCTGAATACTACCCTAATAGGGCAAGTAATTCTCTTTTTTCCATCTGTCTAGACTGGTTCTCAACGTCGAATTGAGGATGCTGCAGAAGGGCTCGCCAACTATGTACCATTCAGAGGAACCTTTGTTAGCCAGTTGGTCAGCAATTTCATTGCCTCAATGCAATGCTTAACTTCGTTTCGCTTTGATAGGTCCAGGAGGGAATTAAAGTAGCCAACAGCGGATTTTAAAATGCAGTTGAGTTGCTTATTGATGTTTGTTTTAGGGGATGGAGGGAGCATATCGCGAAAGTACTTAATCATTAGCTCAACAAAACTAAGACCAAGCTGAAACACTTTCGGTGTTGTACATGGAAAGTAACCGCCATAGTAAGTCGTAAGCTTCGGAACCTTATAAATACATAGATGCCTCCACATTATAACAAAGGCCAAATCGAATGATGTCAGGAGCCAATCACCATAGGGCGGAGGAAGTGGGCGTGGGTTCTTCCATCGTAAGGTATACCGTGGAGAAAGAAGGGTGAGGAGAAAGTGGGCCGCCACCTGTTGGTTGTTTTCGGAAATTAAACTTAGAACTACGACGTTCAACATTTTTCAATGATTATTACTTTGTAGAAGAGAGTACACTTTCCAATTATGTACCAAAAAAAATTTCATTCACCAAACAGTTGGCAGTAATTCATCCTTTCAACCCAATTAAGCCAAATGATTGTGGCTGCATTTCGCGTAGAGCTCGATGCATATCATTAGAGTAATGACGTCTCTCAACAGTTTTCGATACAAAATAATCCAGCCGCAGTGGTCAAGGCACGCCTTCAAAGAGGCTGGTAACACGGTTACCGGACTTAGTTCGCTTCACAAAGTGTCGATTGCTTGACGACAGGTATGGAATGCTGCACCAACCTTCTGGAATAAACGCCCGTTCAAGACTAAATCGGCTTCAAAAAAATCAGTTATAATGTCCCCCCGCTCACCTTACCGTTATTAGCAGCTTCATATTCATAGAAGTAAGGATTATGGGTGCCACCACTCCAGATCCACGCTTAACGGAACCCCAAACTTTACAAGTTTGCTTGTTGAAAAGGTGATTTTTCGATGACAATGTACGTCATTTTGACGTCAACTCCATTAAAGTTCACAAAAAGAAACGGTAACGAAGCACGAAGTGAGTAGGTAGTTTCTCAATATTTTGCAGTATGGTTAGAAGCATAAACAAATCCATTTCTTACCGCGTAAGCTTAATACAACATATCTGTCAGAATGCCAAGCGTGTTAGTGATGCCATTCTTCCACAAGAAGCCAACAGATGTTCCACGCTGTCTTGGTATTTGGCGTAGCAGCCCGCATAGTGTACAGAGCCTAGCTTCTCATAAGCATTTGTGTTTTACGCCTTTTATGTCGTATCTGAAAGGTAGGTATTGGAAGGTCTTTTTTGACAGTTTTTACTGTCGGACGTTATAAAGACATTCTTGGGAAGTAAACTGTAGAAAACAATTTGCTGCTCTCTAGATTCTAACGTCAAAATTTTCGGTCAATAGTCTAACGCTATGGTACCACTCATTTACAGAAACCCTGACAACTTTCGAGTATTATGACCATAAAAGCAGCTTCGAAACCATGAGTTTATAAAGAATTTATAAAGTAATTGAGTCGGCGAGGCGTCCTTAAGGATTTAAAAAACCTGTCAATGAGAATCCTTTAATTTTTGAAACTTAGTCGTTTCCTTCAGGTCTCTTAAGACGACACAAATGACTCCTGTTCCAAGCTGCATAAATTTATTAGTTTTCCAGCAGTTAGCAGAGCCTGCAATCCTTGAATGAGTTTCAATTAGTATGACGCAGACCATTATTCATTGTCTCCACTATTCTTACCCCTGCGAGTCCTCATATTAAAAACAGGCAACAAAAGATTTCAGATTTCCATAGAATCTAGGCCGCCCTTAAATGAACATCAACTGCATAAATCAAATCAGTTAATTACTCCAACAAAAAAAAAAAATTAAATAGAAATCATAGTCCTTTTCAAGTCAGAGTCTATGAATTCAAAAAGGCCATTACCTCTGTAAGGATTCGCAGTTGATTTTAAGGTGCATTAGCCATTTGTGTGCTCTCAACCACTGAAAACAGATGATCCATTGTCATCTCTACCCTCAGTCTGTTTAGATAACTGAAATTATTTATTGTGTCCTTTTGTGGTGAGAAAATTCGAATCTGCCTGTGCGAAGACATCCATTGAAGTTCGCCACTCATTCTTGCAAAAAATATTTTTTTTTTATTTGACAATAACCAAAATCTCTTTGTTTACTTCTTCAGGATATACAGGAGGACAATCACATTTAATTTTAAGCGCAGCAATAATCTTCGTCTGCGATAAGAAACTCTGCCCGGGTGCGGTCACTCTCCGGATGCTGATGTTGCTGCAGTGTCTTGAGAGCGATAGAGATTCCCATGGGGGTTTACAATAAAATCCGATGAAATAAAAGCAATTCCCTAACCAGAGGACGAAGTACGGCCTATTTGTTGACAATGACCCGAATGTCCTTAATTAAAAAAATGTTTAAAAAATAAAAAAAACAGATGAGCAGCCGCATGGAGGCAGGTAAATTTTGGGTCGAGTGTCGAGTCCTTTTTACAACCAAACACGGCCTCCTTTTGTTAGTTTTTATACCAAAAGGTAAACAGAGAATCAAAAGATCCCCTCCAAAAGGGCATAGAGAATATTAGAAGTCCCGTGCCTCATACTACCCCAAGAGAGGTTTTATCAGCAACACGGCAAGCAAAAAGACATCACAGTTCATCCCCGGTCCCTTGTTAATGGGCGTAATTAACTTTGCATGAGGATTAGGGAAGCACTCCAGTGGCGGCAGTAGCTAGATGGAACACGGTATCCATCGTAGTTATGCCCTGCTATGATTACACATCCTTTGAATACAATGAGCTTTGTAAAGAAGTGATGATGATGATGAGGAAAGATGCCGTGCCGGCCGGGCACATTCTTTGAGGAATTTAAATATTAAATAAGTTATAACGATGGTTGTTGTTGTTGTTGATGATGTTGTTTTTGTAGTTTTGGCAACAAGACACATAATGTGTGGCCCATCGCCATATGCAGGCTCAGTTGTGTTTGTTTTGCCTTTTTTTTGGATGGGGGGATGGGTGGGTTACTTGCTATATGCCCTATTGTCCTACTAAAATGCTGTAAACTGGAAAACATCCTGGGGATTTCCTCCGACAAGTTAAACACTTTTCGTTGTAAACTTTTATTTAAGGTGGAAGTTGTAAGGGGTTTTTTGAACTACAACCTCTTACAAGAGATTACACTAACGTGCTAATATTTACATTACTTCTACAGGATAACTAATGATGTTTAAAAGATATAAAAAATAACTCGCACACACACACATGCACAGGAAGACATTGGTCAGGGAGAGGGAGGAAAACTAGATCGACAGTTGGAAAGATTTTCAAAAGTTTAAACAGATGAGGTTCATTTCATGGTTTAGCTAGTGAAACAAGGATGCGATTTGAGATAATGTTTGTGTTTGGAAGGGCTTTGAAGTGATGTGATCTAAGCTGCAATAAACTAATTTGAAAATCACTGAAACTTGTCTACAGATAAAGTCATGTTCTCTGGAAAGAGCAAAAGGAAGAATGGGGAGAAATGCATTTGCTTCCTGAAATATTCAAGATAATAGCTGAGATTTATAATAGACACACGGAAAATAAGACCGCTTATGTAATTTGGAGGACACAGCGATAGAAATAGGGAATTTGAAACAGATAGATTCATATTTCGAAAAAATCCATGTGCTTTCGGAAGGCATCAACCACAGAAAGCTTTGCTTGAGTCAAATTCAAACGAAGTCTTAACAGAACTTGTAGAAGATGAAGTGTTAAATATTCTTAATAAGCCTAATGTCAACCGTGTATAGTTCGACCTCTTATTTGGCACTCCTTTTCAATGTCCTCCTTACAATGTCCTTTTATTGTAAGCCAATCTTCTCCACAAAGCAACACGGATTTCTAAA
Source organism: Blera fallax (assembly GCA_946965025.1). Lineage (NCBI taxonomy): Eukaryota > Metazoa > Arthropoda > Insecta > Diptera > Syrphidae > Blera > Blera fallax. The sequence goes on along the minus strand of OX337248.1, from coordinate 20,237,907 downwards.
AGGAAGGTCAACAATCATTTACTTAACCCTGTTTATGTCTAGTACACTGAACGCTTTAGAAGATTGCAATGAAGTTGATAACGTAGCCTTAGATTTTAGGCTTTTGACAAAATTTCGTATCAAATTATTCTTTTCAAGCTAAAAGCCCTTGGATTCCAACCGAAGTTCATCTCATGGATTAAAGCATACCCAGTGCATCCGTTAATATAGTAGTGCATCCGTTTCAGATTAGTATCCCACCCAATTACAGCAACATTGGGCGTCCCTCAAGGCAACCGTCTTGGATCATTGCTCTTTATCCTGACAATTAACGATGTTGAAAGTTTTATCCGGAACGCTGATTTTCTGGTATACGCTGATGATAAGAAAAATAATAGAGCCAACTCAGCACTTGGCTTTGTAAAAACCTGGTCAAAAGAGTTCTGATCCTTACGAAACAAAATCTTCCTCTATCTCACCTTCGTTGGACCACCTCCTTGAGTATGCAAGTCAAGAGAATCGAGGCTGTGTAGCGCAGTTTCATTCACTTCGTCCTACGCGATCTCTTCCGGCCTTTAATATGCAGCATAGAAGAGGATACAGAACGCCGACTTGTGAGCACCTCCTGTTATAATGCATTTGCCATAATCCGCTTCAGCAATCAACGTCCTGGCGTTTATTAAATCGAAGATGAAGAACAATTTCAAACCGAATGCGTATAGAGAAGAATATTCAACGAGAAAATTAGGGAACTGAACGGCGACATACATAGATTTCAAATGTCTAAAATAATAAATAAGATATGTAGAGGGAATGCATATCAAAGCTCCGATTCGCAGAGTCTTCGAAGCCATTCCTCAGAGATAATTCTGTGAGGGATGTCAACAGACTGTTATACGGCGATGACGGCCAAAATACGGTTCTTAGGATAATCCGATTCAAGATGGGGATGGGCAATACCACCAACCGCCCAATTAATAACGGTGTTGGAAAAACTGGAATCCAAAAAAACCAAAGTGGGCGATGGTCTTCCGACTGTACTCTCTAGAATTATACCACTGAGCCCACGTACTCATCAAATCTGATCTTCTACGACTCTTCCTGTTTCGTTTACTAATTTCGGCTCGGAGGACAGAGATCATCGTCGAATGAGAAGAATCACAACTATGGATGCCTATTTAGCAGAGTAAGACAAATCGCTAGACAATGTATCTCACTTTAACTGAATAAAAACTTACTTGTCTGTTAGGTTTAGAACGTTTTAAATAATCCTCGTACCATAAGACTACCATTAGACTCTTTTCAGAATATTAGGTAACACCTTTCCGAATACAATTCGTATGAAAGTGACAGTGAAAGTCTAAAAGAAGACGTATAACATATACACGGCCCTCCACTGTTTTAGCAGATTGTTGCGTTGAACGTTGACCATTTACAGCCCTTTTGGAATGCAAAGGAACTGCATCCTAAATTTAAATTCAGCTTTGGAAATAATAATTTAAAATCTCTCATAAGCTTTGGTAATATTAAATTCGTATATGATTAAGGTAAGCTATACATATATGTTAAGGTTATACTTACAAAACTAGATTTTATAAACAGTTCTCTTTGACATACCTGGAAATAAAAAAAATAGTAAAAAATTAATAAAAATCTTGAACATGTACATATGTATTTGAAGGATTGAATGCAATAGCTTACAAGATTACTAACCATTCTTTAAATAAGGTACTGAAAGGTTAGGTTAGGTTAGATCGAATCTGACATATGAACGCCTGAACGACCTGAATGGTTCCTATCACTGTGGTTTCATGCCAGTAAAGCCCATAGTCGATCAAATGTTCGCACTTCGTCAGATCCTGTAGAAAACTCAAGAACTTCAAGTTCATACCACAATCTTTGTATCGATTTTAAGGCCGTATGTAGCAGCATTTATAGAGATACACGATGTATACAGAACTATGTACATACAGTTGTGGCCACGAATTTAGCACACATCACGCCAGTTTTTGTATTTTCAAATTGTTGGTCTTTTTTTTCTTCACACCACTGTAAAATTTGGGTTCAGTTGTTGATGTCATCAACAAAGAACAAATGCCGTTATTTTAGCAATGCCATTCTACTTTAGTTTTGTAAAAAAACGTCATTTCCGTCATTGAAGTGAGTTTTAACCTGGCCACGAATCTCGTAGCTGCCAAAATGGGTTTAGCTGTAAATGACGGCAAGGCCAAGTATGTGCTGTCAACAAGAAGGGACACACAACATCGGCGAACTGGACAGGACGTTGCAGTCGACAGCTTTAACTTCGAGGTAGTAAGGGACTTAATCTACCTTGGTTCTATAGGCCACATCTCAACAGAAATGAAACGAAGAATAACTCTTGCTAATCGCTGTTTCTTTGGGCTGAGAAGGTAATAATTGAGCAGTAAGACCCTATCCCGAACAACTAAGAAGATTCTATACAAGAATCTAAACATCCATGTCCTGCTTTATAGTTCTGAAGCATGGACCCTGTCGAAAGCGGATGAAGATATTCTCAGTCGTTCGTAAGATATTTGGTCCCATTTGCGTTGCCGGGGGTTTGGAGGAGAAGATTCAACGATGAACTTTATGAGCTGTATAGCGCACTTTATACACCTAAACAAGATAGATATGTAGAGCGAATGGACACCAAAGCTCAGGGTCTTCGAACCGAATCCGGAGCGAAAAAGCAGTAGAATCCCACTTCGCCAAAGATCGCGAGCAGGAAGAAGGAGACCTTCCAGCGATAGGTAGATGTTTTGTTAGCCAAAAGTGAGCTGAGTGGTTTATCTGTACTATAGGCATGCAACCACAACTTTTAAATGCACAAGTCTCCGTGCTAAACAGCAGATTTTTCCTTTGAAAAATTATAACAGCACAACACGACAAGCTAGGCTTTAAGCAGAAGCAAATGCCGACTATAAAATATTTTCATTTGCAAGCAAAAAGGATCATCAAAACAATTGACCAGATCTAGGTCTGGCAAATGAATAGCATTCCTAATGGAGTATCTTCAATACTGACACCAACCAACTGACATTTCTCGAATATCTCTACTATTTTTAATAATTAAATTCATATAAAACCAAATCTGATTTAATTGATATAACTGCCAATTCATCATTAACTATGACGCACTTTGTTTAACCATCCTCTGTCTGGTCTGTGGATTTTCTTCTGCCTCATGACGGCCAATCATTAAGTGCAAAATCACAAAAGCGTAGACCATTGATTCAAATTAATGATCGTTCCCTCCCCAGTAAATGAATGTCAGAACTTAAATGCATTAATACGTGATATATGCCATAAACAAGATGTCAAGTTATTATACTTGATTAGGAGTCCGCCAACGCTTATTAGAGGCGACGACCATGGCTGACAGTAAAGCAGAAGATCTGATGCAGATCACCTACTACAGATGAGGGCAACTTGTGAGTATCTGCATCGATCTTGGCAACGATAATTACTCATCATAAAACCACAGATATTGACACCCATACCGATCCCGATCCGACCAGCCGATGAGAACATTAAACTGATCAACGATCAATGATCAATGAGATATTGAAGATCGTTTTTTTTTTCCTTGTGGAGCTGTTGTTTTTTTAAGAACAAGTCTCACCTCCACGCTTGATCCACTCGACGTACACATACTAATTAAACGTCAACAAATATCCAGTCACTGGCAGTATTGGTTTGCTCTTCCTCAATCTCTGTTTAATTGTCTTCATCGGCATCATGTTATTGCTTTTGTTGTTGATTATCAAAGGATCTTATGTGGGAAATTGTTTATGCTATCCTTCAATAAATCGATGGATTGATTATCTGTACAATGGGCCCGTTGGTAGGGTTATGACTTTCCCGAAGCCACAAGAAGATACAAAAGATACGTTGTGCGCTTCAACATAAATAATCTCTTCAACAACGACGACGGTTTTCCGGTGGTTTACATTCTTTCTCTCTCTCCGGTTGTCACTTTCATTAAGAATGGATAGAAAAAGGATTTAGTGCGGTATACCGATACCGGAATCGTTTGGTTGTACAAATAAACAAAAAAAAAAAATCTCCGGTATAAGGCAATGTGGTTAACGAAACATCAACTATTTCAGGCATACATACATATATGTATCGGAACAGAACGAATAAGACGCCTTGTTCAATGCGCCCAGGAATTCTATTTTTGGTCTTTCACTCTCTCACTTTGGTATTCAAGGCATTTTTCTTATTTTTTTTTTCCGAAAAATATAAACAAAAAGAATGCATCGGTTAATTTCAAATTAATTCCAATGCAGGCTGCTCTGCTGGGAACAGCTACTGATTGTTTATCTTTGGTAATATTGAGTTTGGAAAACTTAATTAAGACCACAAATTTATGTTGAGATATACTTTGGTGTGTGTTTGTCGGGTGGGATTACACTTTTTGGATGCGTTTAGTGGCTGTAGATGATGCGCCTTTAGAGAGGATTTATTTTATTTTCAGGTGGAGCGCTGAAGGCTATTTTGCCATAGAAAGAGGTGGAGAGTCGATGTTTGCCGGAACGGTCTCGAATTGAAATCTGATAGTCCGTAATGAAAATTAATTTATTTAATTAGCAATGTTAGATAGAGAGAATCATTGAGGGGTTTAATCAGTCGCGTGTATGATGAATTTATTATTAAGGTGTAGGCATCAAGGTATAGATACATACATACATATGTATGTACATACGCACGTATGCACAATGACCTTCGAGGATTATCAAGAATTTCATAATTATACAGCTTTGTGTGGTTTCATGTTTCATAAAGCATAAAAAAAATGAAAAGGAATGGCTTACTGCTGCTTGAAATATTATGAAGGGTTTTCAATATTTTATAAAAAACTACGTCATATAGGGAAAATCTAATGATGTATCTTTGGGTGACCTGGGAATTCTAATGACTGCAGAGCCTTCGTTTTAATTGCATGTCCCAGGCAGGGGCGCCAATTAAGCTTGGAATCAAGGGTATCGAATTCGAGTTCGATATATTGGTAGCACTGTAAATCAAACAATGAACAGCTGCTTTCAAAGTGTCAAAAGTTAGTTTGCCGCAACACATTTACGAAACGTATTGTTTAATCACCACTCAACATGTTAAAATTGTTCAATTCCTCCCCACAGAAATAACAATTCGGTACGAACCGTGTGTCGAAATTTAGGGAAAAATGTTGGGCACGTTGTAAAAAAAAAATTGAAGAGACTGTAAGTATTGCCCAACCCTAGGTCTGTGCATCATCGTGGCGTCCGTTCCATAGAAAATATTGCTGCTGTAAGTACGTTAGCGGCATTCCCAGCCTTTGGCTTTCTGTGACGCATTTTATCCCAGGACTTGCACCTACAAGCAGCAGGAAGTTGATTTTTCAAAGAAAATTCCACCGCGCTGGGTATGTCAATAAGCAAAATTGCCGAGCATGAAGCGAGCAAAATCGTCATGTCATCCTTCAACGAACTTGGAGTGTGCAACTGTGGGCAATTATCTAACCAGCAGGTTAAATGAAGATGCTTGTTGGTCAGGGTTCAGGTTCACCTAGAATTCTGTCGCAAGTAAGTAAATATGTAAATGACAAGTCTCCCTTTTTTGTTCCAGTTTATCACCCCTTTCTTTTATTCATACACCTTTGTGCTGTAGTTCGCAGGCCGTGCAAACATTGTTTCTGTAACCAATTGTCCTGCGTGGAGCCCATGATAAGGATTATCAAGTGCTTGGGTGCAGTAACCAACACTCAACTTTATCTTTGGAATTTTGGCTTGTGAATCAATGTTCCAAAAACTGATCATTTGTACTTCCTTTCTGTGTACCAAGCAGTGTTAGATGCAGAAATGCCATAAAAATGATAGAGCAACCTTTCATAGTGCCTGGTATCTGATTTGTTGTGTGTTGAGGACGACATGAAGGACCATTTAAAAATGTGTGAAAACTGATAATTTATCCAATGTGACAACTTAGGACCGAAGATCTTAGACGCTCAGGATAAGGAGAGCAGATAACAACTAATTCCGATATAAGGCCAGGAAGAAGTAGAAGAAGGAAAAAAAATTGGATTTACTGGGAAAACAGAAGTAACATACTAGATGCCATTGATCATCTAGAAAAACTAGAGCAGCGACTGTAGTCAGTATTACTGCACTAATGTCACTCAAAAGCTGGATGTCTCCGTCCCATCTTAGGGATTTTCTACCCGAAAGAGTATCTATTAAAATCATTTTAACACATTGTCCTCTATCTGGATTAAATGTGGTATTATATAAAATTTCTTTCTTTCTTAAAAAATATAACCAACCACCTCAGGGCTATTATTTTTAAAGTCTCTCAAGTACATTAATACATCCTCTCCTATAGATATCAATCTCATTATTTAGCCACCAGGCAAAGTGTATCTTAAAAATTTTATTAAAACCCAGATTCCTTGGTTTACAAGAAAATTAAAAAAATAAATTCTTTTTCACTGCGGCTCAACCCAACGTTAACGGTTGTACCCAAACCAAACTTTCTAACGTTTTTCACCGCCTCAGAGAAGCGACAACAAACAGCAAATCCTTTGAAGAGGCAGCCGGCAAATATTTTCACTTCGCAGCCGGATATCAATGTACCAATCTACCTGTGAAATATTTTCCGTAAACAAAGGGAATTTTTGAAATTATATTTTCCAAATGAACACAGGCAGGCATAGGGATACCTTCCCTGCCAAACAAAGCGTAAAGCACTGAAGTGCGGTGGCCGTGAAACTTCCATGGAAATATTAAATTCTTATTATTGTGCCATCATTCCTCCATCTCTGCCTCTGAAGCGCACCCTCTCTGCACTCCAGTATCTGAGATTCAGTCATTTCAACTGGGGGGTTGAACCGGGAAACAATCACTGTGCACCTTTTGCGGTGGTGGGCTACGAGTTGTAATAAATTGGATGGGGGACGTTGGACTGCATTAACGTTATTAATAAAATGTTGATTATTTCTTTCGACCCTTAGATGGAAACACCGCTGCCGGCTTTCGCTTCAAGAACTCTCGGAATTTGCTAAAAAAAAAAAAATTTCAAATTCAGTTTGCTCCAGTGAATCCGACGAAAGCAGACACGTGCTCGTTAAACAGTTTTCATTGATTTCAGGACGAAAGAAAATATGTTCTGATTTGCAAAGCCGAGGACAGGGGAATCCAATGGATTAGAAAGTATATAAATAACTATTCTAAGGGTGCGCTGTAAAAGTTTGTAAGGAGTTTCAAACTTGTGCATTAACTCTCTTGGGATAAGCATTATACTCCTGTCTGGAGAGGTAGCACCCTTCGGATAAAGGGACGAACCCTTCCATAGCTACCGTCTGCATCAATGAAAACGATTATGTTCTCCTAAATTTCTCATTTACTCGCACTTGTGATGATCGGCGGACCATTACTATGTTAACCATGGAAGAGGATCTGTACACATACATACATATGTATACTCGCTAAATAGGCAGAAATGAGTTTTAAAAAGTCTGTGCGTTACAATTTCGGTTCATTTTCTTTACTTGGGTTCGGCTCCTCTGGTGAAGTATTTTCAGGCTCTTTTTTCCTGGGTTGTCGAGGACAGTATCAAGGAGTCCGTCAAATCCTTCAGATCAATTTTTCAGTACTTTGTCGTTTAATTGTGGTCCTATTTCGGGAATAGCCTGCTAGACGTTTATCATAAGCGCGTCAACAAGTTTTTATGAATCTTTGGAGTAACACCAGACCTTAACAGTTTCCCATAAATCAAAAAAAGTCCAAACGCGTTTAAGCGCAGCTGCGCGGTGGCGAAGCCACGTGTCCCAAACGGTTGATAATACGGTAACCGAACGCAAAAGATCAATTATTTGACAGCTAATGTGGCACATTGTCCCATCCTGGTGGAACCAAAGCCCGCCCAAGACTTAATCGTCCAATTGCGACCGCAGAAATTTAGTTATCATGCCTTTATAATGCACTCCGTTCACCGTAACGTTAATGCCTCTTTTCAGAGAAGTGGGGATCAATGATGCCCAACACTCCAGCATCCACTCTAAACAGTCACTCCTAGAGGATGTATTGTATCTACGACTAAATGTGGATTTTCGGAGCCACAAGTCTTATAGATTCCATACAGCCTCTGGAATCTGATTTGTCAGTTTGTTGTAGGCCTAGATTTAAGAACGTTCTTTGTAGTTTTGCATTCTGGTAAGCCTTAACAAATTGAGACTCGTCAGATATTTGCAAGAGGTTAGAAGATTATAGTACTTGTAGTGATAAGGAAATACCGGAGGACACACTCACTTTCTCTGTCACAGTTAAGACCAATGCAGAACTCTCCACTAAAGTTTTAGCTTGGTCTTAAGCTTAAGAGGCCTTCTGAATAGTTATGCTCAATGGTAGCAAACTAAGCAGATCGTTTATATCGTCGGAGGGTTACTACGCATGGCGCTAGTAACTCCAAGGTAGACTTCTCTTTGTACACTGATAAGTATAGAGCATGCACAGCAGGTCTCAGACCCCATTTCTTTCCGAAAGACTTATCTGCTTTCAGCAGCCAGTTACCTACGGGACAACATGAAATTAGCATAGATAACGTATGTTGTCCAGGGCCTAGCTTCTCGCAACCATTCGTTTGTGCGTGTTTCATTTTTCACACAAATGGAAGGGACCTACAGTTTAGAGCCATATCCGAAAGGCAAATTGAGAAGCTTTCTCTTGACAGTTAATACTTTAGGACGTTTGTCAGACATTCGCGAGAGGTGGAACCGTGAAAAAACTTTTAGGTGTTTCTGGGATTCGAACGCCGAACCTCCCGCTCAGCGATCCAACACACTAACCACTTGAGCCACGGCCAGCGCCCACTGCAGGTACCCATGCGCCAGGCCTCAAAGAGATCGGACATCGTGCACCCGTCGTATGTAGCACAATCAAACAGTCACGACGCAGACCAGTTAGTTCTCTTCAAGGACTACGAACTCTATAAAAAAGACTATATTCCTTGGCACTTAATTTTCCTTCAAAATTTCACGGAAATGCCAACTCGAATTTAGCACTTCATTAGCATCCTTTCAAGCTCTATCTACAGCACTTGCTCACTTTCACACTTCTGCAGAGAGCATGTCGCCTCTCGTTCAATCAAGTGTTTACAGTTACATCACTAAGATGTTCAACAACATGTTTACATACCTTAACAAGTGCGTTCGGCAAACATGTTCAAATTAATCAAATAAGTATCTCAAACCGGCAGAAGGTGTACCGGTGCACAGTTGAATAAATAAGGATCCACCACCACTACCACCACCGCTGGGAAAAAGTGTTGAAAATAATGAAAATAGTTTCAAGTACAATCGCCCACCCTTAGCACTCACCCCCCCGACAAAGAATGCACAGAGCGGAGGAAAAAACAACAGCAACAACCCGTGGATGTTTGCATTTGTTCGATAAACACGAAGACAACGTCAGGGAAAGTTATCGCTCTAATTGAAATGAAAATTCCTTCAATAAATAGCTCTCGACTTGGATGTTTCATATCGCAAAATGAAAGGTAAATAACGACAGCGAGTCCGTGAAGTACGCGAAATCGAGTTTAGTTTCATTCTTCCCCTATCCTCTCTCTCGGAGGGTTGGTTTCGAAAACCAAACGAAAAAAGGGGGATTAACCCATTGAAGCGGTAAAATGACGAAAATATTTATTTGCCTTCACTCAGTGTTTCCCTATGTGTTTGCTGTTTTTAGTATCTAGGGGATCAATTTCTATCTTTCCTTTTCCCTGCAGTTTAGCATATTAAAAGTTGAATTTTCTCTCTCTATTGGATATTTGTGTTGAGATTTTCTAAATACCAATGACGCAGTGGAAAAGGATAATAAAAAGACAAAAGCAAAGAAAAAACCCCCGAGTGCCATCGGCTCAGAGAAGGATTTAAATCGGAAAACCCGAGTCCGGTACTTCTTCTCCTTCGTTGAATAAATAAAAAAAAAACGAAAACAAACCCTTTTCATAAATTCATTCAGTAGCGGAAGGACAGTTTATAATTGTGGAAGTTGCGGAGTGTATAAACAAAATACCCACACCAGGGATGTGGTACAAGAATCCAGCCTCCTTATGTTGGTTGTTTGGATTTTGTATTCATTTGTTATAACTTCCGGGCACAATTGAATTTTTTGTTTACTCTTTCCGCAGAATCCTGTGTCTGACAGTTGCTTAGAGAGTTTTTGTTTTTTTTTTACCTTTACCTGCCGTCAAATTAGCGCAATGGTTGCATTTAGTAAGTGTCCGAGAAATAGTTGAAAAGGAACAGAAAGCATAAGTTTGATGAAGGTTACTTACCCTTAAGTGGCACTTGGGAGCACGAGTGGACGGCGGCGAAAAAGTTCGAAAAACAAATTAAGGGTTGAAAGGGTGTACTGTTTCGCTAAGTGGTAAAAGTTACTGGGGACACAAGTAGTCGCGAAAGTTCGTCCAGAGAGATCAGTGACTTTTACTGAACACACTCTTTGGGAAATCAACAGACGAAAAAGGTGGAAACAGGGGCTTTAGGAAATAGTACCTAAAACTTTAACAAATTATCTCGAACCGGAGAACACCAATGCTTTGGCGTAGAAAGAATTTATTTCAGTACCTTAGCGACGAGGAAAGAGGTGTCCGCAAACGATAGACAACTTCAAACAACTAGAGGTATATTTGAGCGCAGTTGTGCATGGTTGGGAGTCTTTTCGGATGATGCTCAACTATGCGCAGGTCTTAGATAGAAAATTAAGAAAAACATCAACTACTTTCGGTAGTTTGTCACAGTCCCTAAAGCTTGGATACTTAACGACACTTCAGTAAATGCATAATAGGGGATCAGATTCCCGCCTTAACAAAGAAACTGGATGGTATCTGGCCAGTGCTACATACGTACAATTCAGTAGTGACGTTCAAAACCCGCACCTATGTACATATTTCTATTTTTAAATTAAAAGAAACAAGATTGGGGTCGCGAAGCTGCAATCGCAATAGATAACCAAAATCTTCGCCGATCGAGTATACTGTAAGATCGCATATCCTAAGAAGCACAGTGCCACCACCATCAAGTGCCGAAACCAGTGGCAACGCTGCTAACAAACCATTAATGAATCCCCAATTGATGTGCTGGGTTTTACCATTCTCCCGCCAAGGTATGTGGCCTTGGCGGGGTATATTGATAGGCACACAAGAGGCATATATGGAGGCGCTGTAAAGAAAGAAGCTGCTCGCTAGCTCTACGAGCAGAAGAGGCGGAAGGAACATCGGCCTCACAGAAAGAAAAAAGCAGCATGAGAAACGCGCAATCGAGGATGATGCTCGATGCATAGATATAACGTAGCAAGCTTCGTAGTGGCCACAGTCGGTCTTGTTTAACCGAAGGAACATTCTGCAGTCATACAGAATAATCCACTTAAACTTGAACGATGAAAGCTACAATTTGAGTTCACTTGACCAAACTGAAGCGAGCATACCAATATCGAAACTTAGCTGCTGCCCCTGATGGTCTGTCTGCTGAGCTATTTAAAGTAGCTGGAAATTAATATAGAATAATAGAGCAAACACCAACTCATTTCAAAAATCTGGTTAAATAACCTCAGCATCGTTCGCCCGATCAACAAAAAAGTAGACACCCTAAACTGCGCCAATTACAATCCCATGAATACCGATCTCGTCTGCCATATTGTGTGAATGCTTGGAACACTTCGTCAACAACCTGATTAGCTCCTATCAGTGTGGTTTCAAGCCAGAAAAGTCCACAGTCGATAAAATGTTCAGACTCCGGCAGATCCTGGAGAAATCCAGGCGCTAACCAGTTACAGGAACAGTGCTGCCGAGACCGTCCTCGAAAAAATATGGGTCAACCACCTTTTCTTCGTATACGGCGCACCAATCTATGACATTGAGAGGTTTTAATAGCTCTTCGTGAATTCCACGCGGATGTTCAGTACCCCAGAAGCGATAAAATGCATCTCGTAGCTCATGGTTGGGCTAAGTTGGGGTGAGTGGTTGTCTTCGCTCAAGCAGAGATGCACTTAAACTGAAGGTTCACTGTGATAAGAGTGCACCGGATAAGCAGCACCGAGAACCTGCATGTAACCAGTTTCGGTATGAACCCATGTCGTGAGGTGATTCTTCTTTTGTGACGTATTCAACAAGGGTTTTCCTTTCCTTTTCGATAGGCGCGAACAAGTGCGTATATGGTAAGTCATAGATTTTTCCTACTCCTTATCTCTACAGCTTCTAGAGATATCGTTGAAGGAAGCACCGAGCCTTCTGGCATGTCTGCTTATAAGAAAACTTTATTTCTTAATTTTTACCTACTAACGGGAATAAAGTTTTCTTACAATCCAGGTTTTGTCAAATTTTTTTATAGAGACACGTACTGATGTTTATTTTCAGTGAAAAATCATTCTCATCACAGTCGAGCTTTAGTAGGGTCTACAGGTCTACTTCAAGTCTTTCGTCAAATTTTTCGTTGTAAAGATTGTCTACTGACGCGCAGTTACGTCGGCCGTGGTTTGGTTGATGTTTGAAAGCCTGTATTGAACATCTGCAGTCACAGTAGCGATATTCATGACCGAACGGCTGCTTTCTGGCTCCGTCTGGTACTATCTCGTGTTGAGCCAGTTTCTTCGAGCCGAGCGGCTAGACGCCGCAGTTTTTTCGCAGTTGGTGCAACACGACCAGGGAATCGAGGACGAAATTTACGTTGAAAAAAGACCACCGACCGATTTATTTGTCAAAAACATTGACACAATTATTCCGTGTTCTTAAAGAGTATAGAAATCCATTTACGTGTCTACCATACCATTCCATTGGCTTCTGTTTACCTCACAAGTGTCAAACTTGCGCTGACATAAGACGCCATTTGTAAAAATGAGAGCATCTTCTGCTGGGGTGATGACTTTTGCGCCACCGTGTATAATTGAAGGTCGACACTGACGAAGTGATTCCTCTTCTACTTCTCGATTTCTCTTTTTTTTTTTTGAAAAGTCTGCTTGATATAGATTTATTCATACCATTTCCACAAGTGACGCTATTGGCATTTTAGCCCAATTTGCTAGCTATGCCTCTTTGAAGAAGATAAATCCTATGTTACGACCTCTCTGAAGGCCCCTTGAAATTTGGCAAATTATTTAAAATGTGTCGAGAAACTCGAAAAACTCCCTCCCAGACAAATTGCCATTTGAGCAATCTGTTGAGTGTATCTCCTCAAAGAAAACATGGCACACCAAAACAAAAAAACATCGGCTACGAGTGTAAGTATATGTTTACTGGTTCAGCATAATCACACAAAAAGAGCCAGCCAGGCTACCCTTTTCTATTTGTCATGTAATTCAAGTCATTGTAAGGGCGAAAGACCATTATCCCATTCATTCATAATACGTACGTAGTTCTCCCCATGAGGCTCAAGTTTGCTTTTGCCTGAGAGTTTATTGCCGTTGTTGCAAAGGTGTCCTTTGTCGTCCTTTAATTGCTGTTTACAGAGATTTTTGCAACAAAAAAAACGAAACAAATTCCCACCTACCAACTGGCATATGCCCTTGCATACGTAGGTATCTACAAATAATTTGCATTGTATCTGCGGCACTTGACATTCGTTTATTTGGCTACAGCAGCAGCTCCTTGTGTGTCGTACTTCAATAGCCGGCATAAAGCCGGTGTAAAGCACCGAATAAGTGTTAACAGATACAACATACATCATTTGTGTTGATGGCACAATCATAATACAAACGTCGTCCGTACCAGTGCCATCTATTATAATGGGCATGTTGGCAGCGTGCGGGCATCAGGTCGACCGCGACGATCGGTACACTCGTACACCTTAGCCAGAGATAAAAACGATGAAGATGCAGAGTAGATACTCGTACTTGTTCACCTACTCGTACTACGTTCGCAGCGGCTTCGACTTTGAGCGCACGACTGTCGATGTGAGCGATGGTTTATGTTCGTTGTTTGGCACTTGGTGCTGGAACTCGTCCTCCGTTTGTTTTGTTTTTTGCAAATTGCATATTTACATTTCGTTTAGGTCCAGAGCCTGCGGCGGCTGTTGTATCCTTTAATTCATGGGCCGCACCCCACCGCCTGGTGCCGACACCAAGAGCTAATCTCTGCTGCTCCTCGGCTTCTTTAGTTGTTTACTAACATTTTGTACTTTTTATAGGTGCTCACCTCTTTGATTCCATTTGACGGTGCGGTGTGGTTGGCGTACGATTAAGTGATGTCGGCGGCGGCGTTCTATTGAGCTGCGCAGCGCTCACTGATTCTGGTACTCACAGCCTATCCACTGGAATTGATATGTCGACAGTTGGCCGAATTTTTTGAGTTGCACTGTGATTAGGTGCGAACGAAAGAGCAATCAGGGCTGTTGCCTTCGGCTGAAAATTCATTTTTTCCCCCGGCATTAGATACAAGGTTTTTTTTCTTCTCCAAATTGTTTATGAGTTTTCAAAAAATCGAAAATTGCCTGCAGATATATTTATTTTTGAATTTGTGACGCACATGGGCGTTGCGAGGGAATCTTTCTTCTTTTTTTCATCGTTCGAGCGTTCTTAACACTTGATCTTCTGCTGGCGGGGATGCTGAGTGAGTGCACTCATTATTTTCCATTCGGATGTTCCGTTCGGATGCGCAAACGTTCTGGATTGGGCATTAGTACATCCATGGATTGGGAAAATAAACCAACGGAATGAGGTGTGATCATTAAATTTAATTTCTTTTGAGATGAGTTAGTGTAGTGTTGGGTGTTGTATATTTATTCTTTTCTAGCATTTGATTGAACAAGTGAAGTTTTGAGCAACTCGACGAAGTGCACTCATCGAAATTGAGAGCATAGGCATCGCGATTTTCTTTGAAAGATCACAGCTCGTGTTTTTATTAAAATGTTTCGTTCGACTTTCGACTGTGTTTTCTACTAATTCCGTAACTACCTGTTTTTATAGATTTAAGGAGAAAAGAGGCATTAAAAATAGATCTTCTGGAGGTTTTCACACACATCAATCACAAGGGTTGTTGACCTGAACGACTTAAAAATTACATGCAGAAGTAGAACCAAAATTGCTTAGTAAATTTTTGTTTTTTTTGACGGCATATTTAAGTCATTTAGAAACACCATTATGGCTGGTAGATACATAGATACATATGTATGTGTATACCTAACCACGTGATCAACTGAAACCCTATAAAATAGGATGGCCAAGCTCGACCAAGAAGTACATGGCATAGAATGGGCACATCAATAAGAGAATACTTGGACATAGCTGAGACAAACACTAATGCGCATAAGTATAGACGCCCAAAGTTGTAGTATAGACGGATCATAGCATGAGTAGAGACGTTCGAGGACCCTCGAAAGGGTCATACAGACCACTATGTATCCTAGGCAGTATGGACCGATACCGATGGTTACAGGAAAAAACGAAGCACCACCCATGCGATACAAGCAGTTTTCGGATATTATGTAGTACGCGAAAGCCATATCGGAAACCAGATGAAAAGAGAAAAAAAGGAGTACTGAGCTGTAATTACCCTCGTCGTCAAAAAATGTCTTCAACTCGGCCAACTGGAACTTCATTATGCGAGAGCTGAGGAATATGCAAGTGCCAAACTACCTGCTGCGAATAATAAGGAAATATTTCGAAGACAGAATCCTTTCCTATTATACAGATGAAGGGTCGAAAAGATTTTAAATTACGGGAGGAGTCCCACAGAAATGAGTCTTGGGCCCACTACTGACATTATGTACGGTTAAGTACTACGTAGAGACTAAGAGGAGTGGATATGTGTATGTAATTGGACACGCCGATGACATATACATACGTATGTACATATAGCGGTGATGGTAGTGGCTAAAACCTTAGAGGAGGTGAAGTAATTTTGCAACAACACTATCAAAGATATGGCTTCGTTAATCAGGCTCGAAATTAGCGAATCACAAACCGGAGGCTGTCCTCAATCGCAGCCGCAAGAAAGGTGAGCGCGTGGCCATACTGAAGTTTTGCTGGCATAATTTTTTGGAATATTTACATACATCGCACAGTTTGGAAAAAAAGAAACCATGAGGTTATTCGTGCCTCGGCTTTTTTTCAACCTAGAGCTATGCTATCGCAGAATTTGTTTTTGGAGAAGGGTATTCGAACTCGGCAGGTCGAAATGGATAAGTTTGTCATACAAAATTACCATGCAACACAACAGGAGGATGTTTCTACCCAGGCAGACTTCATACCCAGACGGCAAGTAAGGAATTCCCTAGACTGAGTCAACGGTGGTGTCCACTGTTCCAGTTATACTTAACTACTCAGCCCCGACGAAGACGAAGGTGAACACCTTATAAGGGCTACTTCAACATATTCTGATCATATGCCTGTAAGAACCGTATTATCCGGCCTATTTCCCTCGACGAGTCCATCACAGGGTCAGGTGGTCTAGGTTGGAGGTTTTGCGAGAAGTAAAGAGCTCTTTCATTGAAAAACAAACTGTTACGAAGCAACACAATGGCGCGCCGTTTGGATCTGTGCGTAGAATATAACAGGTCGTGTGGAGGCGAACAACTAGCGGAACAATTTGTTAAAAAAATATTTGATCCAAACAGGTCATGTAGGGTCCTAGGTCATAGTTTCTTCAAACCATTGACTTCCGATCGACGAAAGACACGCCTGTAGTAATCTGGATGTCTGAACCTTCCGAGCAGCCAACATAAACTTGATCCACTACCTTGTTGTAGCCAAGGTACGAAACCATAATATTCATTATGCTACAGCAACGATGCGAGGAAATATGACGTGGAGAGACGGATCGCGTATCCCGCAACTTCTCGAGAAGTCCAATGCCGCCAGCACCAAGTACCTAAGACCTAAGCCATCCACGAAGCCGAAGCTGGATTTCAGCAGACATTAGGTGAGGATAGCAATACCCGAATTTAAGTCCTAAAGGCTACTGCCCTGAAAGCCTGCCTGCTGGAAATGACCTCGTAGAGAGCGTACACCTACTCTTTTCAACAATCTAGTGAGATGAGTGTTTGCGTGATGAAAGGAATCTCAGCATCGTTTGCCCGATCCACAAGAAATTATACGCCTTAAACTTTTTCAAGTAAAGAGGCATTAACCTCCCCAACGTCCTGATTAGCGTACGGATCTTATCTGCCATATCTGCGAACTCCTAAAACCTTTCGCCAACAACCAGTCTAACCTCAATCAGTGCAGTTTTAGGCCAGGAAAATTTAAAAAAAAAAAATATATGTACTTGGGGTAACAGACCGTTGTCTAGTAATTAAGATCCATAAAAACGGGTGGTAAATTGTGGGGAATTTGAGCCGTCGAAACAATCTTTCGAAACATGGACAAACGTGGACGAACGTTGAAGACAACTCTGCTGTGGGAGAACATCAATCTCAACTATTTTCAATTGTCGGCATTTTGTACAAACGAACCTAATGCATTATTCAAAATAAGTTTAAGTTCTTCAAGTTTCTTCAAAAAGAGTTCCGAAACTGCTTTCAGTTACGCAAGAAACGCAATCGACAGAGGATGTATCGTGCGTAATTGGAGTTGATTTTCGACGATGAGATGAGACCTATACCCCCGAGACCATCAGCAATCAAAGGAAAGGAAACAAATTTTATCATCAGCCCCGACGAAGGCTGAAGTTCAATTACCGGCGGATAAGATAAAGGCATTTTTTGGGACTCAAAGAGAATCAAGGTTGAGTCAATGGTCGAAATACCAACTTCGATTGCTACTGCAGTTTTCTGAGTCGGCTACAACAATGTTTGAAATCCATAGTGGTGTAGTGCCACATCCTCCCTACTCAAGTAATTTGGTTTCGCGGGACTTTCAGCTGTGTTCCAACCTAAAAAACATTCGGAAGGACGAGGTCGAAGCTGCAGAACGTATTTTTTGAAAGAAACATTTTTCAAAACTGTTGGTTTACAGACTAAATGAGTGAAGTGTATTGAACTTAAAGGAGATTTCGTTGAAAAGTAAAAGTAATTTGTAAGCTTTCGAGAGAGTTTCAGTGGTCAGGTCGCGAACTTTTCAATCATCCACCCTCGTGTATGCAACAGAAGTCTGCACTGACAATCTGCAAACAAAGTGAGCTGCAATAATTGTTAAAAGGGTAAACACATCGCCTCAACACGGAAGTCTATCAGGTGATGAACCAACAGTTCGTATCTTTAAATATACAAATACACAGCAGATGCAATTTCCGTTGCCAATCCAAGCCATTACACTTTCGCAGGACTATTTTCATGACTTGAAATAAATTTCCGCGAAAAAAGGCATTTCCCCGTCAAGTAAACTCCCCTCTCAAACGGCTGTCCAACTGTTTTATTTTCGCCCATAAATAGTCCAATTTAAGGAACAACAAATCAGCAGATTTAATGGAATTTTAAGATGCCACTAAGAACCTGTTTTGACACCCAGCAATTGGACATATTCGACATTGAACACCAGCCCGGTCCCATTCGTTTTAAAATCCATTATTCGTGTCAGCACTGCCAGCACACTCATTTGTATTTTTATCCAAATCGTTCATTCCGCTCGAATATCAACTGAATTTATGTGCGACTTAAATAGATCAAAGATGTATGCAATAAATCATTGAAATGAGAATAAAAGATACATAAACTCAGCACAACAGCACGAGTATCTGATCAGTATCTAACAGCCAGCCGCCAGCCAGCCATCTCATATACGTATAATTTGAACAAATAACAACTGCACTGTACACGGGTGCGTAGCGTACGCAAAAAGTTGCTGTTGTTCCCCCAAATCCAAAATCGTAAATTTTAAAAATGAAAATAATAAATACAACCTATCAACGTTCGTAAATAAACTTAGCGCCAAGCTTACAATGCTCGTGCATTTATTTATTTTTTATTTGATGCGTGACGCGACGGACAACGCTTGGGGAATACTTAGGCCCGATGAATTAGGAGGCAAGCGTTTAAATTGGGCCCTTAATGTGTTGCCCCTGCTATTTGTACCAAAAAGTGTGTCAGAAAAACACAAAAACAAAATTGGTTGTAGGACATGACACAAAACTAATAAAATTGGAACAATTTCTTAAGATAAACCAACCAAATTGATTCGGCACAAGTTGGTAAGAGTTCTCACGAACCACCAAACATCTTTGGTCACAATATAGGCGTTAATTTGCATGTAAACATTTCAAATGAACGAACGAACGCATTGTGGGAAAGTAGTTTTCGATTAATTAAAATCCAAGATGGGAACACGTGTAGACGCGCGCAGTGCCAACAAATAGTCAAACAAGTGAAAGACTGCAAGCTGGTGTTGTCACTTTTGGTCAACAAGAAAGTTGTAGTGTGTTTACCATGTTTGACTTTTTTATTTAGGCTCTACAAAGGGGGCTATTTTGGGAATTTCTAGGGAAATGAGCAGACGATTTCGAAATTTCCTGATGGATATATGGAGGTACGGAAGTATAAAAGCAATCTGTCGCAATATACTCGTATTTTCGATACTAGAATGCATGTTTCCCGATTTATTGGTCTAGTGACAACCCACACAATTGTGCATTAATTTCGCCCGACGATCAAGATGTTGTAATTTTTCTTACCCGTCAGACGGCTATAAAAGCCCAGTCAGTCATAAAAATTAAGTCGATGGTCGTAAAAGAATGTCGTCAGTCTTTGAATAAGATAACAGATCACTTCACTATACGTGTCTGCCGGGTCATCGGGACTGTATGGCTGATGAGTTTTCCAGAAAAACAAAGCACTTCTCTGCTACATTCTATCTACTGACACTGCTGATGGATAAAGAAATTTTATGTACCAAATTCTGACACACATTTAACGGAGTCCTGCTATTCAACAACGTGAACTGCGGCCGTCAGAACCCCTATCATCTGCTGGTTTATGCCAATACTAAAGTGGCCACACTGGTGGTCTTGTTCATTTATTAATGTGTTAGACTCTACACTGATGGGTTGAAAATAGAAGCAGGAACCGGAGCAGCAGTATTCTATTCGAGCATGAACCAGATAATTAGTAACAGTGTTAGACGCCGTACCACCTGTCTAAGGGGAATCGTAAGTGACCATAAGGCCCCATGAAAGCACCTGTCACGGTGCACATTCACTCCAACTACACTGCAGGCACTGCAAAAACAGAAATCTTTAAGATGACCAAAAGTGTGCAGTGTATTTCAACCCAAAATCCTACTTACTTACTTTAATTGTATCTTGTTTCCCCTTGTGGGTCATACGGCCTCTACTACGCCTACGCGCCATCGTGTACCGTTCCTGGCAATGAGATGCAAGACGGATTCACCATCTGACGATCACAATTATTATCTTTAAGGTCATCGTCTAGAACACAATTTAGATGCAATATTACAACAGGACTGATGACGCCGAAAAACATGCTGAAGTTCTAAAATATTTTCGTATATATAACTGTGGTCTCATGAAGCTGGTAAAAGAGCCCGCAAAAACGCCACATATTCGTAAGGATTATAAAACCCTACTTACAGCGAGGAGTCAATGAAGGCCTATGCTCTCGATGTCATATCGCTTAGACTTTTCATCGCACTATATCGTCCCACTGACAAACTGCAATCAGAGCTTCTCTATCCGAATTCCTAGCGGAGAGGAGTGGGATGAATGGTTAGTCTGAAATAGCTGTCTATACCGACCGATCCAAAATGGATGTATGTACTGTTGCTGGTGTCTACTGCGAGTCTCGAAATATAAAACAAGTCCTTCAGACTCGAGGACGATTGAAGTGTTTTTCAAGCCGAAGTTGTTGCCATAAAACAAGCTGCAGACATGATTAGCGAGAGTAACATCTCTGGAAAAACAATCAGCATCTATGCTGACAGTCAAGTAGCCATTAAAGCGTTAGTCAACATCGGTGAGGCCCAAGCTCGTAAAAATGTGTATTAAAAGACTGGGTGATATCTCAGTGACCACATGGATATACAAGGTAACGTAAAGGCGGAGATGAACTAGCCAGGAAGGGTCGCATCTAAGCACAGAAAGATAAAAATTTAGTTCAACGAGGAAGCTAACAGGCGTTGGTATTGATTAGATACATGTGCCATAGTCAAATCGTTATGGCCAGTCTCAAACTCAGTCGCAGGGATATTCGTATAGCTGTCGGCGTCGTGATGGGAAACTGTGTGATAGGCAATCATGCAGCACGGCTAGGACTACCCCACAATGACTTCTGTAGGAGCTGCAGGAATGAAGAGGAAATAGAATCCATTCGCCACTTGCTATATGATTGTCCACCACTAGCCACCAAAAGGAAGGACACTCTTGTTAACTACTTCCCTGCGGAGTTGGGTGATCTAAGAAACATTGAGCTGAACAAATTCCTGAGATTTATACATGTGAATCTGGGTAGTTTAGTTCAGCTGTCTATAATGAAGTTAAGGTTCTCAGTGGTCTACTATTAGGCACAATGGACTCATCGTTAGGGTATGTGAGCCGCCGTTGACAATTGTTGACTATGGGCACCTATCTTCCTAACCTAACTTAGACTCTTCATACATGGTTCCATCAAGTTTGTTTGCTGCATTTGACGCTCACCAAATATCCGAAAATTTCAATGTTTATAAAATCACCACGCACAGAAATGGCGCTTCTTTATCCTTCTTTTAGAAGAAGTGAAGAGAAACTCAAGTAGCGGTATAATGCGCCTTTCTAAATCCACAAGTCCTGTATCCTTTTTGCTTAAGGGTATTTTCTTGAGAACAAGATAATTGAACACACCCAGTGGAGTAAAAGAAAAGAATGAGTGCTCCAATCCTTTTGCTAGATATCCCCTTGATGTCATCGAAAAAGGGTTCCCTAGCGCACCTTGTCTAATCCTTGCCAGGGCCAGACATGCAAAATGAATTAGACAACCCTTTTCCTTATTATATTTGCAACTGCGCAACAGAAAGTTTTCTGAGGGATACTTAGCTTAGTTGCAAAGTCTCCTATTGGCCAACGGCCTGCACTAAGAGCTACGGTCCTTGCCTATTTGTCTTAGGTTTGCTATAAAAGGGTCACATCTTTCTAGATATGACACGCTAGTGAGCCTATTCCAAAAAATTAAAATATTTTGACGTGTAAAGGGATCTCAAAAACCTTGGTGATCGAAACTAAAGGCAGCTGGCTAACAATCAGTTAGTCCTAGTGAAACTGCATTGAAAAAAAATGTTATAGTCATACAACCCCTCACAAATGTTGCATAGTACATCGCCAAACTCAAATTTTATGTTTATTTGCAAATCGTCCTGAAATTACTTTAGCAGGCACGCAGCGTATGGTTTGAGTTAATCCTGGATTTAGCTTGAAAAGTTTTTAAAAGATTTTCAATTTAGAAATCTTGACAAAAAGACGTTTACACATACATAGATACGCACCAACGAGTATATGTGACGTAAAACTTTAGCAATACAATTTACTTTTACTACTTTCATTCGAATTTAATTTTCAATCGAAAACAGCTCCTAACTTTGATAATAGTTTCATCATCCGAACTGCGTATTTCAGAGAACGGATATCCAACTTGTAATATGGATTCGTTTAAATTTTCTACTTGTTTTGGAAGTTTTAAAATGTTTTCTAAGAAATACTTCGAAGGTACCATACCGCAGCAAACAGCACAAGGTAAGTGGTGAAGTTTAATTCGTGAATTGCTAAGTTTATTTGCGAAAAGATATTTTCAGGGTGCTCTGTTCTCCGAAATGGATTAACAGGCTTTGGAGATATAAACTTCTACGCACAAAGTAAGTTTATAAATTGGATTCGATTTTATGACGAGTGATTTTCCGGGATAAGTAAGATACGATTACATTTTCGAGGTTTCTGCTCATTTTGTAGACACAACTCCGAAGTACAGAAGGTAATAGCCAATCATATTATAAATGACACTCTTGTGGAGATCCAACGACGTTCGATTCTTGGGAATCGTTGATACATCGGTCTGGAAAGAAAAGCTCAACTCAAACTTATACCCTATAGGACGTTGATCCTTTCTGGATATTATACGGCTGGAAGTGCTGGATTCTATCTACCATGGAAGGCTAAATAAATTTTTGGTTCTTTCTAAAGGAAAAGTCTTCTTCGGAAATTTGGGCCTGTTTATGAGCAGAACTAATGGAGGACAAGATAAATCGTGAATTATACGAGCTTTACCAAGATGCGGATGCAGTTAAAAAAAAAACCCCAAGGCCCGACGACTATATTGTCTTGTTTCCATTGAGCGAATGGACAGTAACGTTCCAGTCAAGACAATCTTTGAATCCCAACCCGCGGCTTAAGACGTCCAGGAAGACCACATTTCCGTTTTAAAGATCAAGCGATGGCGGAAGCAATGGTTGTGTCCTTGGCGGAAATTTTACATGGGTCAGGAGCCCGTAAAGTATGTAAGTAGATAGAGGCACAAAGAACCAAAATTTAGTTTGAATGTTCTAGAATCTGTTTAAAATTCATGCATAAACACCCCCAAAATGGCTCTTATCCTCAGTAACATCCGTTTGAAATTATGTAATTATCCCAAGCTCTCAGACACAGAGATGTACATTAAACCTTAACACTTGGAAATATTTGAATGTACATTATTAAATTTCGGTCTAAGTTTATGGTGAACCACATAATTTTGGCTGGTGAAATAGGCAGAAAACAATCCATTCATCATGGCCCCAGGTCAAAATTCATGCGAACTTCGTTCTTTAAAAGCTAAGTACTAAGTAAGTGGGGGATGTAATCCACGGTATCATTGATTTCGATGGTTCCCGCTTAAGACATATGATAACCCCATGTATCCTGTCCAGTGATTGACCCAACCACAGTCAGTTATGCAATTGCACCATTTCACGAAGCGCGTGGTAGTCTCGCATGATTTTAGAGAGCTTGTCCGATTCTATAGGACTTTTGGTAAACTAACGCCAATTATCGGTTCCAAGTTGTATCTGATCCTTAATTTGCAAGTGGGTTAAAGATTTTCGATTAGCCAGTTTCCTACATCGAGTATGGCAAGGACTTCAGAGTTTGGTGTCATCGTCCGAAACCAGTCAGCTCAGGCTGCCGTCAGTATAGAAAACATTTGTGAATTCCTTAAGAAGTTCATTTGAATTTTCAAAATGGAAGTACACTTTATGTCTTTTGCCGAATATGGCAACAGGACTCATATTATTGATACACATCATGAATACAGAACTTTGTTTCGAAATCCTAAGATTATGTCGTCCATCCATTCCCAATCCCGTGTCCATTGTGTTACACTCCATTGTTCCTGAGTCGACAAATGGCACATCGCTTTCATTGCCTTCTTCGGAATAGACAAGTTCAGTGGTTATGCGGAGCATTTGGAGTGTCACCTGGAGCTGGATGCATAGCGCCAGTAACTCCAATACAGACTTCTGTTTACATTCTCATACGAGTAGAACAGATGAATTTAACCATTGTCCTGGAAAAGTAGACTACGGAATAATAAATGATCAATATGTAAAACAAGTGTACCAAGGCATGTCTCTAGGCCCACGACTTTCTGACAGCTCTTCGGGGTTACACGTGGATTCTAAGAGCACGATTACATTTCAGCTTAACGTACTTATGTCACTTCAGTTTACAGAAAACTTTTCAAATCTTTCAAACAGATTCCCATCACGATTCGAGACTTTTTTCTAACACACCATCCCAAGGGATGGACAATAAAGACAGAAAAATACCTGAGAACAACTACGGACAACCACAAAACGGCTAAAGAACATGAATCTTGAAATATTCAATCAGTAGACCACGGTGAAGTTGAGGCAATCCAGACAAAATTCTCGCCATGAGATGTATGTATGATGTATCCTTCCAGTATGATTAGGAAGCGGCGAAGAGACTTATGTAAGTACTTCAAAGAACCGCATTCATAGTGGAAAACATATTCAAAAACGACTTTAATGGGCTTAGACGAATGTCGACTGTGATTGAAGCAAAATATTCTCTACAGACGAGTCCTTATTTTGGTTTCTCAGTCCAATTTAACGTGTTTGATCAGAAAAGAATGTCTTTAACCATTTGTCCCCCATCAACAAGAAGTGCGGTCCTATTTCTTGCACCAACTATCCTAAAGCCTTCTGTAACCCACTCATAGGAAAATACTAGTGTGGTTCCCTGCCCGGCAGAACGACGATAGATCAGTACTTCACACAAAAGCAAATCCTGGAAGAGACAAAGAATTTCAAGTCTAGGCACACCATCTTTTCAACGACTTTGAAGCTGCATATTACAGCATTCATTGTCTGGAGCTCTACAGGGCGATTGCTCAATTCGGTATCCCGCCAACATTTATCCAGCTGTGTTGAGTAACACTGGAGAATACGCGATGTGATGCTCGGTTTGAAAGTAGTTCTTCCTAACTATTGTAAACGTGTAACGTTTTAATGCTACCGTGTAATGTTTTTAATGTTATGCTGGAGCAGATAGTGCCTAGGACAAGAGTGAACACATGTGCTACACTACACTGCTGCCGTAGTAAAGGCTTCCACGGCTATTGATGAAGTAAACGAGGGCACATCGCAGAATAAGCAGCAAATAAGTTAACAGAATCCGTCCACCGAACCGCCAAGGACGAAACGTTACTGTTGATAGCCTTAACTTCAAGGTATTTACAGAGTTCTCCTACCTCCCAGTCAACAACAACTCCACAAATGACGCCTTATTGAGTGGTAATTCGACGAAGACTAACCCAATGAAATCGCTGCTACATCGGATTGACGAAACAACTGTGTTGAAAACTTCTACCTCGGAAGAAGAAATACGTGCTCCAAAAAACATTGATCCTGCCAGTTCTGCTCTACGGTGCCAAGTGCTGGACTGTTGCTTTCAATACTTTCTAGAAACAAATAGTTCGTCGAATATTCGGTTCTATATGCTAAGAGGGCGAATTGTGAAGAAGATACAACCGCGATCTCTATGAGCTGTATGTAGTCCGATGTAGTTCGAAAAGCCAAAACACGTCGACTACACTGGCTCGAGCGAAAGCTATCGCGCGTCAGGGAGGGACCCTCCATGGGTTAAAGGTCTCGCATTACGAGTACAAGGTGAATAGTTCTCGACCTAGCACAGAGATGACATTTGTCACAATGTTACAATATGTACATACACATGTCACAAGAACGAATTTTAAAATGCAATTTGATCTCTGAAAGTAGTTTTCCTAGGCCGCCATAAAATTATTCATCTTGGACGGCATATTGTCAACGAAAGTGCGTCTAAATTGTTAAACGTTCACAAGCAGTGTTTTCCTCCATTTGCAACCATCAAGAGATGGGTTCCTGAATTTAAACGTGGAAGTATATATAAATCGTGAGAATGATCCACGTGACGGACGACTAAAAACTGTCGTTTGTATATCAGAGGAAAGGATTGTGCCACATTTGTTGAATGCCGACGAAAAACGAATACGAACAAGAATTTCTCAACAATGTTTGGAAGGTTCTAAAAAGGATGCGCCGACTAGCTGAGGTGTGGGTCGACCACTATACGCCAGAAGTGAAATAACAACCAAAGCAGTGGTTGTTAGAACAGAAGCCTGTTTCTCTGTATCAAAAAAGGCAAAGTAGATTTCATCTTCCGGAAAGGTCATGGCTTCGGTTTTTTGGAAAGCAAAAGGCATTATTTTTATTGATTACGTAAGTCTTTTGGACCAACTGGATGAATAAACTTATGGTAAGAGGCCTGGATTGTAAAAAATTCCCGTCTCTTCAGGGTAATGCACTTGCCTACAAACGTGCTTTGAGGATAGGAAAACTGGGAATTGAGACACGAATTTTTGGGAAACATCCACCTTTATCATCAATTTGCCCTTTATCATCCATTTGTGGCAGAAAAGAGTTTTGAGTCAAATGAGTTCATAGCAGCCGTAGATGAGTATTTTGCAGACCTTTCAGGCCAACACTTCGCACTTCAAATTCGTTTACAAAGTCCAACTCAAGGATTGAAGCAAAATTACCTCCACTTCGTAAATAAGTTGAAAAGAGGCGTCGATTTTGGTCACAAATCATCTTTCCAGGCAGAGCTCATTTCATCTCAGTGGCTATTCCAACTCTTGACAGGCTACACGTAATTGTGGATAAGGCAATGCCATCCTGAAAGAGTGTGTTTCGCAGTAGTGGCATTATTTTCCCCTACTTCTTTGAAAATGAAGCTGGCAAAAACATTCTGTTGAAAGATTTGAACTTGGACCGTCTTTGGTTCCAGCAAAATGCGCCCACATCCCACACCAGCTGTCAAATAATCGATCTTTTATGTACTAAGTTCGATAATCGGGTTATTAGTCCTTTTGGAGACGTGCCGTGGCCACCACCCAACTTGAGGTTTGAGGCCGTACGACTTCTTTTTTTTTGAAGAACTGTTAAGGACCGCTGTTACCCCAATCTTCCACAAACAATTGACTCACTTAAGGAAATCATCCATCGAGCTATTAATCGATAATTTACTGCACAATTGGGTTAAAAGAACGGGCCACTGCCAAGCCAACCATGGCAGTTATTTGAATAAGATTGTTTTTCGTAAATGATGGGAAGATATACTCTATTTAATAAAGTAACATACATTGGAAAATATTGAACGGTGTGGTTTAAAGAGCAAGAAAAAAAAATACCAACAGATGGCCCACCTTTAATTTATATTGCATTTTTGTTTTACAAAAGGGTTGCTTGGAAGCTTAGAATACTTTTAAAATTCTTTTTCTTTATCCTTATTATAGGACTTCTTCCTGTTATTTAACTATACATTGCGGAGAACGATATTTCTGTCGAGCTAGTCCGGTTCGTTGTTGTCTACGTTCGAGGACTAGCATTCATTCCATCTTTTCGTTGGTCGATCTTGGTTGTTCACTTCGCCATCTAGATACATTTTTGCCAATCTGCTATTGGACATCCTGCCGATATGGTCTCTCCACATTCTTCTTCGGGTCCTCGAATGTAGAACTACGTCGTCGATTTGGTAGATTTCTGAACTTCCAACATTTTTCGAGTTTTTCTGTTCACACGCCAGAATTCAGCGATAGATCTACATAAGGTGAGTTTTAATCGGGTCTACTAGTGTTTCTATCGGTTATCTTGTAATGGGTCTGATGCACGTCTTACATATCCTCATTTCGTTATCGATGCTCATAAACTCACTACGCCATATGAGTAGCATTTCTCAATCAGCCTCGTACTAAGGCGGCCTTATTAGCCTGTATTATTGTCTCTTTTTCTAGATTTTGTTGCTTGTAGACTTCAAATAGGTGAATTCAAGGACCTGTTCTATTGGCTTGTTGTTTGCAGCTAACTTACGCAGTTGCTGTTCCACTGACACTACAAGTGTTTTGGTTTCTTCCACCGAGATCTCCATATTGCTGCATTTTAAAACTTACACCCGTACAGCTGCCGTTGTAAGTTGTCTGCGGATTTTTCAACTAAAACTGTGTCATCTGCGTTTTGAAGTCACCGGTAGACATACAGCATCCAGGCGCTGACGTTATTCATTTCGGCGTTCAATATGACATTGATGACCATTGGGCTTAGACTGTGATTTCACATTTTGATGATTAAAGATGGAAGCGGGTGCCGGATTTCCGGAAGTAGATCTGGAGCAGCTAGGCTGGTGTCAATACGGAAGCTACTATTATTCATAAGTTTATCTAGCTGCTGGGATACCCAGACGATATCGACATCATCGTGGCAATTGAAACGAAGGCTGTTGACAAACAAGCTCACTATCCACCAACTAGGACAAAACGTCACTAACGGCAGCTACAACTACTTGAAGTGAATGTTAATCAAGAATCACCCTAGCAAACGGCTGCTATTACGGTTTTCCAAAAGAAATGGGTTCAAAACTCCTTACATGAAGGACGAAAGTGATGCTCTACAGAACTTTAATCCTGTCAGTCCTACTGTATGGCGGCGAGAACTGGACGATAAGCTTTCCTTCGAAAAAAGGAAAAAATACTTCGTTAAATTTTTGGTCCCATATGAGAGGACGACGAAGGGAGGAGAAGATTTAACCGCGAACTCTATGAGCTGCACCAAGATATGGATGTAGTTCGGAAGGCCAAAATACATCGACTACTACGACATCGAGCGAATGGACGACAACGCTTCAGCCTAGATAAACTTTGAGTCGCGGCCCTCAAGTTCGAGACGACAAAGTAGACTGAATCTCCATTATGGATGCTTGGTCTGACGAACTGGCAGCAGCGTTTTGAATAGAAGGGCACAGTGTCTCAGACAAGCAGTCTTCACGGGTCTGGATCCGTACAAGTAAATAGTACAGAATACATGTACGCAGGTTTATTAAACTCTAGCGCGCTTTTTAGCATATCTGCGCCTACTGTTGACGGGTTTTACAGAAGTTCTGCTATTAAACATGTTTGCCTTGCGTCATAATTAGTGTGAACGACAAGTGGGTTCGTTTTTTGCTTATTTTTATTTCACTCTTTCAATTACTTCATAGTTTCCCCAGGGGTTCGATATCCAGGCCCATAACTATCCGCAAGGGACATTAAAATTTCCGAAATATGTTACACCAATAAAGTTCGTTCACAGCTCACGACCATACATACATATGTGCGTATGCGAGTTAATGGTCGACAGATACTATCCAAAATATTATCAGTAAATTTAAGAACCCTGAAGAGTTTCAAAAATTCTCATAAAAACAAAACCAATGCCGTACACTATAAGAGCCGTGAATATATTAAATCGGTTAACGACTTTATGACAACTTTTTAATTTACAACCGAAACCTCAAACTCATACTTAATCTGTGCCTTTTAAAAAAAATGATTGCAAACCACTTTATTTTGTATCCGTTTTCAGTTTCATTTTTTGCTCTTATTTTCCATTCATAACAACACTTTGATCGCATCTCTATCTGTTACACAAAACACAACTCATTCAATGGGACTTAACGTACATATGTGATTTCGTCCTTAATACATACGGGCAGAACCGAGTAGAACACAACGATATCCTTTTCAACTTCAATTAATCCCTACAATTAATGATGATCAACAAGCAAAAGAACATCCCTTAGTTACGTCTGGATGCTGTTCTGCCGAACAAAACATTTGAAAGGACTTCCCCATGCACATTCAAAAAAACAAAAAAAAAAAAAGGAAAACGAAAAAGAAACGAGAAAAAAAAATCATAACACTCCCGGCCATCAATGACAATCGCATGTGCAAGGACAAAAACTCTAGAACCGGGATTCACTGCAATCGAGTCGAGTGAAGCGTAATAAAATCATTAAGTAGGCATTCAGTGTAAAATCGTAGACCGATCGGGTGTGATTGAGGGAGCGTTGTTTTATTGCCTTCATATGCCGAACATTATACGGAATCCCCGAAACCGAGAGAACACAATACTCGTACACAGCCGTCTCTATTAAGGGGTAAATCCATGGCCATGCATGCGTGTGCTGCGGAACAGATTTGCGCGAAATACTCCACAAAAGGCAGGCGACAGCCGACGGCCGACGAGGAATTTCCACCCTCTTTTTCGAACAATTCCAATCATCCATTCGGTTATTAATTCAGTAATTGTTTGTATACTCGTATACGTAAGTACATATGTATGTACCTACCCCAGACTTAAGTCGAAACAGGAGCACGAGCGCTCAAATCCGACAGTTATGGTCAATTGCCCCACAGAAGAACATATGTACGAGCTGTCAAAACGACACTTACCTTTACATTCATTGGCATCCCGCGATGTTGCTCTGCCCCATGGCCGATCGAAGTGGAACGGCTTGCAGCGTTCACAATCCCTGCCGGCTGTGTTGTGCCTACAATCGCAGGCCAGTAATCCGTCACGATCTGTAATGCATTTCGATGCGTGTCCATTGCATTTGCATCGTCCACCAACGGAGAAGTCCGACACGGCATAGTGTTGTCCGACCACCGACGTGATGGCCGTCGATGTTGACACGCTAATTGTTGGAGGATCGATGGCATTCGATCCGAGAGTATCGTCCGTGTATTTGGTTCTGGTAACAGGAGCGATCATACCGTTGTTGTCCTGATTTGACTGCGCCTGCTGGAAGTGATCGTCGGGCATTTGTAAACGATGGAAAATCACCCGTATATCGGTGGCTGTGACCCAGTCCTGGAGAACCGTCGATGAGTCAAAGTCTCTCGCAGATGGGCGACCTTCTAAAGTGCTAAAAGCTATCCGGGTGCCTTGAGTGGACATACCATCGGCCATGTGTCGGTGGGCGTCAGTGCACCTGGCCTCTTGTTCGTTGGACTTGTTAATAGTTGCTCGATTCGGCCGCCCGTAGACTCTTCGACACTGTGAGCTATAATACTGAAAGGGTTGCCAGGTTTTGCCATAGTCTGAACTCTTGTAAATGGCAATGGAGTCGGGCTTTGGTGCTTTCGGGCAGAATTGCAAGCTGACGTAGGTCAGCTCGTACTTCTTATGCAGAGACAAAGTGAGTGTAACGTTATCCGGTGGAGAATTCATACTTGTCGCTGGCATGACGGGCTCCGATCGCCAGCAAGTAACATTATTCGAATTGTTTAGGTCAGTCATTGCCGACGCTGGAAAACGACGTTTCGAATTCGAGTCATCGCAGATATGGCATAAGGCTTCCTCTTTGCTCTGCAGGGCCTCACAATATCGCTCGGGACCATTTTGGCCGCAAGTACTCGACGCGGTCACAGGATTGCCATACGCCGCGTTCACGAAATCTGGGATGCACTTGCTTGCCTTTTCGTCCTCATAGCATGGATCCGTTGACGTTTGTGTTGCGAACATTTTTAGATACGCATCCGATGGTATCGCCCAGCTTCTGATCGTCAACTGGACGATCAGGAGACACAGGCAGAGAGTCACTTTCATGGTAGGGATACTTTTGACTTTTTTTTTTGAAGACAGATACAAATTTTGTAGAAAAGATATTTTTGGTTCAACACCACACTTGATCACTAATATCACTAAATAAAAATAATTGACGGGATTTTCTTATATCTTTTGTAGCTTAATTCATTTCCACTCAAATCAATTTGAATTTTTTTTTTTCGTTGCACACAGGTAGATAGATGCACATGAACTATGCTTCCTCGCAACGAGATCGTCGAATCGTGCTGAGGAAGGAATCAATTATCGACGAATCCGTTTTTATGATCATCACGCCCGGCGAATAAAACTTAAAACGGCGTCAACGAGTCTGACAAGCTATCCGCAACCGATAAATTGACCCACTACTGAGCAGATAACTATCTACCTCGGGGCTTTCGAAAACAGAAAATGTACGCACGCGATGAAAGATAAATCTCGCGGGGTTGAACAGAAAAAAAAATTCAAAACTAGCGATACACGATACCACGACAGAGCAAGCCGGCTGTTCACAGTCAACTGATGCTGTTAAGACACATTCGCATCCATTCACCGTCTGTTCCGTAAGTGCACGTAGCGTATCCACGTTGAGGCGAATCGTATTCGTATTGCGCTAAAAATCGAAAGCAGACATGGTCCACGGCTGGCTGCTGTACGACGGCGGCGGTGGTGGTGATGGTGGTGGTGGTGGTGGTTTGGTTGGTCGAAAACTTGTCTCGTATCGACTGTGTAATGTGCAGCGCCAAGTGATTGTCTCGGCTAAGTGCGGGAGTGTGTTGTGTGGTGAGTTTTACTCTGCTCTGCAGACATCATTGTAGATACTCTTAAAATTAGTGTGAGATACACTTTGCAGATGTAGATACAAGTGTGGAGAGTTTTAGTTGGATGTAACAGATATTTGTAAACATGCTGCTCTGTTAAGTTTATTTCAGATTTGTGCTGGCAGCAATGTTGCTAACGGTACAGAATCCACAAATCTGAAACTTAGGACATAAAATTGAGCTGTTAAAGAGCTTGTATCCTTTAACACCGATTCCTTTGATGCAACGCTTTTCTGGTTTTTCTATTTGAAGCATAAGTGAGGGATATAGTTGCACTGAGACCTGTAGGATCTATTGGGTCTCTGGTATTCTCAGACTAGAGAACCGCATCCAGTTTACTTTATCTTTAGACGTTGAGAATGTGGATTAGATCAAGCTTTAGCGTTATGCCTTTTTCGTCTATGGTTCTAGTAAGTCCCCAGAGAGTTCTGACCTTGTGCAGGTCAGTGCGTTCATCATCCTCTTTGGCATACCACGCCATTTGTGCCCTTAACCCAACACGTTGAGGGTTGATGGCTTACTAGTCTTCTGCAATGAGTACACCTGAGGGGCTGAAGAAAGGCCGTGCATTTTTGCAGATACTCGGATCCGGCTGCATATACTTAGTTTGTCTGCATCCAGCAGAGCAGAACCATGTCCCCGACTATTGTGTTCACGACAAATCCAGTTGTCGGTGAAACTACTAATCGCAGGTGCAGGCAAACACGGTGAGTTATGATAAATCTTCATGCGCCTTGTCTTATCATGTTCATTTTGTTTAAGCTAGCGCAAGCTTTAAAATTTAAAGCTTGTTGAAGTTTCCGTAGAGTGCTTCAACATTCCTTAACTTGGATGTTTCCTGAAAAGTTTGACTCTTCACACTCTTTTCATAGTGCTTACCACATTATGCGTCAAGGTTCTAGTAACACGAGTGGCATTGTTGCTTTTTGTTCGCCAATATTCGAAGCCTAGCCCCTTAGGTGTTCCTTTCGTTTGTTGTGCTCTGTGAGGAAGCCTATAAGTTTTCTTAGACCATTTCTCTTAAGGTTAGTGCGAGTGATTAAGATCTATTTCTGTTGTAGTTCCCGATGAGTGATTCTGTTTTCTGTTGGGAGTTCTTTCCATAGTTTGAGTATTTTGAATTCTTCTTCTTTCCGAAGTAGTTTTCTGCTTCGTTCAGTTCTTTGATGGGAGCTTGGTGGTCGGACATGATGGCAATGTCTTGCCTTTAATTGTCTCTATCCAGGTTTCGTTCGGCTCATGTGGCGCTCATGACTGAAAAGGGATCTCAGACAACTTGATGCGTGAAACTGGAGGGAGTAAGCTAGCAATCGAGCTGGCTGGAGAGGCTTGGTTGTTGAAGTTCATCTCCACCTAGGTTTAAAATTAATGCTAAGTTGTTTCGCTCTTCCTTTGGTGCCTCAAATTCTGTAAGTACGGTTCCTAAGCCATTGGCGGCATAATTGACCTCCAAGATACTGCGTGAGAATACTTGTTCTGCCCAAGACGCCGTGTATAAATACTGCTTTAAACATACCAGAGGCCCATGCGAAAAGAGAAGGAGCTTTCAAAGTATAGTTTCCTTCTTCATAAGTACTTAGGCTTCATGAAGCAGATTGTTTAAGTCAACCTTCATCACTCCAATGCTTCGGTCTTGACGAATATCGTGAACACAAGAGGCATTAGCCCTTTTTGCTGTATGAGTTGAAAAAAAATTAGGTTGTAAAACTTGTTCTCTTCGGTTCGGTGGATTTGGCGCTGAAAACCGGGGGACCTTCGATTGCACTGGTCGCATCACAAGCAAGTACACAAGTTTCATAGCATTTGTCAAGTTGTGGAAAAGTGCAATCGGTGCCTTACGGAAGGAATTCAAGATCCCTGAGAATATCGGAGTGTCTAGAAAGTAGACTAGACCACTGAGATACATTACATTACCTCTCAGCCTTCCTTTTCAACCCTCAGAATTATGAAACAATGTCGGACAACTAGGCACAAAGAAGGATATTATAACAGTGGGTGATATGAGCATACAAATTTGTAAGACGAATAAGAATAAGACTTCTCGGAGATATTAGCCCCTGTCGGCAAATGTCAACACAATTGAAAAAATAAAAGAGAGGATCTGAGCAGGGTACCAAGACACTTTTAAGCCACATTTTGGTGAACTTATCAAACAATCGAATATTCTCAGCCGGGAAAATGATATTTCTGATCATTATGCCACAATATATGGCATAAATTCCACAAATAACAAGTTTGGTAGATGAGCTTACATGCACAACAGCTTAGAACTGTTAATGGAAACAAGTGATGACGTTTTATACTGTTAAGTTCCCATTCAAAATACATGAGAAATACTCCAAATCAACATTAATGAAGCGTTTGACGAAAACACGTAAACAAAACTCATGAATGTCGCCTGATATTCTAGAAAAATATCGAACAAGGGATGAACTGTACAGAGAGTGGAAACATATAGGATGAACAAATCAAATGAAACCCAATACAAACATTTTCGTAATAAACTGAACAAATAGCAATGTTCTACAAAAATCAATCTATCCAAACATGATATGATCCCAGAAAGACATGGAAATTAATAAACGAAATCATCGATCGGAAAAAACTTAGCATTGAAGAAGTTATCCCTTTTGGGAAAATGTCTTTAAGAATAGTCCACGACAGTGACGTAGCTATTCGGAATACTTTTATCAGAATTCGATTTAAATAAGTCGAAGGGTGTTGATGGTATCAAAGCAATCAATCTCTAAAAATCATGCTCTCTAATTTCCCCCTGCTAGAAAAAATTATAAACTTCAGCAGAAGCCAATCGCAGATTCCCCAAATGTTGAAAAATACTGTTGTAAGACCTATTTACGAAGGCGGTGTAGGCCGATTTTAATCTTACCAACACTTGAAAAGTGCTTAGAAACGTAGTTACAAGACTTTTACTGAGCTCTATCAATAAACATAGTATGTACTATACTGAAGCAATAAGGGTCTAAAAAACACGGGCAAACTATTGTCAGAGTTTGCAAATATAGTAAACGATAGACTAAATCAAAATCATCACGTTCTGGTACTTTTCATGGACTTCAATAAGACATTCGATACACTTAACCACACAAAAATATTGCAAACGCTTTGAAGACTGAATATTCGAGGTATGTTAGTGGACTGGTTAGGTGACTACTTGAGCAATAGAGCCTTTCATATAAAGATAAAGGGAACATACAGCGATGATAAAGCAATCAACTACGGATTCCACAAGGCTCAAAGCTCGGTCCACTTTTTTTTTATCCTGTACAGAAACGAATTGCTTATTGTGTTCGAAAATAGCAGCCCAATTGCATATGTAGACGATAAGGCGATAGTACTTCAACATAGAGCTCTTGATGCAGCCACGAATATTATGCAAGCAGAATTCAATAAAACAGTTGATTGGGGCTACGACAACGGATTAGTCATAAGTGTGTCGAAAACGTAATTCTACAGATAATACAGGTCAAGAAGAACGAACATATCTGTACAGGAGGGATTGCACATCAACTGGTTGAAATAGTTGAAAGCTACAGGCAACTGGATGTTATAATCAGTAGACAATTCTTATGGGATAAACACATCGACAAATGTTGCTTCCGCAACATTTCATGTCCTCCAAAAGATCTATAGGTCGCTGGTTCATATCCGGCTCGAAGGGGATGATGACCCATAGCATATATCTGCAGTTCAACTAATCGCAGTTCTTGCTTTGGGACGTCATTCCCAAACCCACAAACGATAGGATCTTAAGAAGCCGGTTTTTCCAATGGTCTATCTCAACCTCACAGGTTCAGAAACAGGTATACTATTAGTCGAATCTAAGCTGAGGTATGGTCTACTTGCATGTGGAAACGCGTTCAAAACCCATCTGGATAAGCTGTATAGGCTTCAGGATTATCCTTAGTAAAATAGGTGGCAACTCACAGAAAACGGCGATTTAATGTACTTGGTGTTCAACAAATTTTGAAAATAAGTTTAATTCTACCCGTTTTTAGATGCAGATTGATCATAAATGCCATACAAAAAGGCATACAAGGCCAAAACATATTGCAAATACCAAGATTTCTCAACACTTATGGTAAAAGACATCTTGACTACAGTAGTGTGCCAAAAATATTGAAAGATCTTTCTCAACTACTAAGTGCAAACCTAAGAAAAGTAGTATCCATCGAGTTCAACGTAAAATGTCTAGTATTTAAAAACAAAATGATTTATTTTAACATTACCATTGCTTTTAGAAATACGACCTTCCACAGATATGTAAGTCAGCATTTATAAGGAAGCATTTATAAACACTTTCTTTGAATAAAAAAGCTTTTAAACCAAAAACGAAAGTAAAAGCTAAGACAGGTTTCACTATAGCAAGTGTAGTCGCCAAACTAGGAACCAGAAACTATAAAACCAAAATCAAACAGTGGAACCAACTTCCTCAAGAACGACGAAAACGTGATAGATGCTCCAAGACTGGTAGAGAAACAAGGGACTAAGTCCAAAAGTGAGCAATTAGACGGCCCACATAGTATTTGACTCCTTTTTATCTCTCGCTCATGTATGCAAAGATTTATAGAATTTTTATTCCACCTGCACCAAAAAACAATGAAAAATTAAGTACATACAGTGGTGGTCAATGAAATAGAGCCAGTGCCATCTTAAAGCGAAAATGAGCTTGTTCTTAAATATCTTTCCATTTCATAATGCTGTCATCTAACTTTAAAATTGCTGACATGGTTTGTCGTTGCAAGGACAGAAAAGAACCGTTAAATTTGTCGTGTTCCTTGCAAACAATACCATTTGTGAGTTAAAGTGTCGTTTTAAGGTGGTCAATAAGGTAGAGCCACTGTCTATTGAAGGTCATTTGAACACACAAAAGACGTTTGAATTAATTTATTGTTTCAGATTAACATGACGGGTAATATTAGCATTTACTTCGCTAAAAAATGTTGGTCATTGAAATTCACTTTAACCTTAGATACATATGGGTCCCGGAATCCAATGCACACCAATATGGCGTGCTCTCATTTTACAGCTACATAAGGATGGGACAAAAAGCCCAAAAACTTGGGACATGAGGAGAAAAACAACCTTTCCGAACGATTGTTCGTACTGCTAAGCCAGATCCATTTATGCCTTCTCGAGATATTAAACTGGATTTAAAGTTGGGAACAACTACACAAAATCTTCGACGACGATTATAAGACTGTAATCTGAAAATCAGGGTTGCTAGAAAAGTTCCCCTCCTTAGTAAACGAAATATACAGAACCGCTCGAATATCGCTACAAGGCATTAAGACTGGACAGGCGCGGAAAATAGAGAAAATTCGGACAAAATGGAGAAATATACTTTGGAGTTATGAAAGAAAAAATAAATTTATTTGGTAATCATGGCAAAAGATTGGTACCTCCACCACCAAATACTAAACTCTGCCCAAAGTATGTCAAACAAAAACCTTAAAACATGGACAC
Source organism: Blera fallax (assembly GCA_946965025.1). Taxonomy (NCBI): domain Eukaryota; kingdom Metazoa; phylum Arthropoda; class Insecta; order Diptera; family Syrphidae; genus Blera; species Blera fallax. The sequence continues at coordinate 20,199,767 of OX337248.1, read as the reverse complement.
GCAAACATTAACCTGTGGGCATGTTTTTCATGGCATCGAAGTGGTCCGATATACTGAATAAAGCAAAAATATGATCCAACATGAATATGTTTACATCCTCGAGAACGTTTTTCTGCCATATGCCGAAGAAAACATGCCCTTATGGTGGATTTTTTAACAGAACAATGATCATGAGCATACCTCCAAAAAGGCAAGAAGTTAGAAATTTAAGTGCTTTGCTGTGGCCCGCTCAATCTCCTGACTCTCTCTTTAAGAAGAGATTGGCACGCATAAAGTAAAAAAATTGGCTTAACTTTGGAAAGTTGTTCAAGAAGAATAATCATATGCAATATTTTGGCAACGTCTAACTCTTGTCGACTCTATGTCAAGACGCTACATTGCTGTCTTGCAAAATAATGGCCATTCATCATAGAAAATAATAGCATTCTGAAACATAGAAAAATTCAAGAAACTTTCTTTAATTTCTTTAATTTTTTCTCATAAAAAGTAAACTGGCTCTATTTTATTGACAACTCAAATCGTCCTCTTAACTTATGTAGATTTTATTTTTTTTATTTTCAGGTCCTTATTTAAACGAGATTTTTGAATTTATTTCTGTTCTTTACAAATCAAAATACATAAAAGTTATTTTGCTTTTGTTGTTTCTTCAAATAAATAATAAATAAATAAATAATTTTTCTAAACCAATTTTTGCAGCAGCTGATGGTGGCTCTATTTCATTGGCCACAACTGTATGTACCGCTCTACTAGTTCTAGGCAGCTTTAAACTGTATCGCTCATGCGTTCAATTCGATGGTGAACTATGGAAAGGATCACGTACAAGGCACTTGGAAAACTATATAAGTGTTTAAGTGCAGAGCGAACATTCATCGGACTATTTGCATTCAATACGACAGTGAAACATTCTGACTAATCACCACAAATACCCGACCGAGTCAGCGTGCCCAATATTATTTTTGAAAAGCCAATTCCAGTCAAACAATGGACATGTTGAACCGGAATTATAAATCAAATTTGTGCACGCTGCTGTGAGCTATGCATGTGTGTTTCCAACATCGGTCTGGTTCTATCAGATATCTCTTTGAAGTATTTTCTTAACTTTGAAATGCTAAACACATATCAAAACAAAATCGCAATAATCCTTCAAAATCAATTCCGAAACTAATGTTACATCAAACAACCCGACAAATCAAAGCAAAACATAACCTTGAGAACATGCGTTCCTTATCTCAAAATCTGAACTCACATGTGTACTGGAACCCCTATTATGCTGATTCATAGATGCTTGCTCTATTTTCCCAGCGGCCAAATGCAATGCATCACGCTAACCGGCCGACATGTGCTTGAGATAAATGTGATTACTCACAACATCTAAACACGTCTGAGGAAAATGAAAAGAAAAAAGGAAAAAAAAACGCATACTATTTGCCATTTGGAAAGGCGAAATAACTGCTGCTGAGCAGCCATACAAAAGACCAGGTAAATCCCACCATAAATTGCAATCGCCCCGTTGTCGCACGAAATATAACACTGACCTACACACTCGCATATGGCAGAGTAGATTTGGTCGTAACAAACGCGTATCTATTTGTAGTGTCGCGTCGCGCCGATTTCCCGGAACAAATCTAGCTGTGGCACTTCGTTCATGGTTCCCAACCAGTCCAGAACCTGAACACTAACCGTTGGACTGTGTGGAGCTCAAGTTAACGATTCGCATCCAGCGCGAGACAATATTTATCGTCACAGATACAAATCTTGTCAGCCTTTCCACTCCATATGGGACACAGTTAAAGTGTCATTGTATACATAAAAAATATGCGAATATCACAGGGTGCTCGTTACAAAAGTAACGAGGACATTCGAAACACAATTTCGTGGATACAGGAAGCTTTGGGGATGAATTTGGTCACAGCAGCAACTGGTATCCGAACAAATTGCACACCCTAAACGGTAGAGTCTATCTTGTCCATCGAGCCGACCATCTAAGTGGTATTAGCTAGCTGTGAGTCGATTGATCATATCTGTAGATGCAATCTTAAGATAGCAAAGAGGAATTAGTAATAATCTGAAGCGCAACGAAGAAAAGACGAGAAATGAACGCCAATCAAGGCAGATCCGATGAGGTTATGGGTTTTAATTTATGCCCCAATGAGATTGGTAACTCCCTTGATATCATGGTAATTTAGTGATCCCTTGATATCATGGTAATTTAGTAACTTGGATCGAGACGGATCAATATTTGTTTTGCTTTGTGCTATGTCGATGGCAGCAGTTAAGTGGGTAACAAGTTGACTGGCTAAAGCCCCCATTTAACTGGCGGCGGTGGAGCACGTAAATTTGCGGTTTATTACTTAATTAAATTTCTCGCTGGGATCGTTTAGATGCGAAGTCTGCATTTTTAGGTAAATACAGAAGCCAACCCATAAGGCATGTGCTAAAGTGAAACTTGCGTTGAATCTCGTTTATGGTATTCGCTTGATGCGACGGCGTTGCAAATTGGAAAGGTGAATCTTGCGAGGTGTTTCGCTGATGATAGTGCAGATTGAATTTGATTAATGGACTTTTAGCTTCAATGGGGCTGTTAAAGACATTCTCTTCTTTATGGATTTACTCTGAGACAATATTTCCACGAAGAGGATAACTACTTTGTGGTGAACTAACATTTTGTAGACGTTTTTTTGGTGTTCCAATTTTAAATCCTTTTGACTCTTTAAAATCGTGTCTTTGCATGCTCAGCGGTTGCCTATTTTGAAGGCAGTATTTTATTGGAGTATGAGGATAGATAGCCTCCAAGTGATGCACTCCGAAAATAAGACTTCTACGATCTTCTGGAAGAGAAGGAACTACATGCAGCTTCTAAGAAATTCTTGGCAAATTTTCTCCAACTGAAAATTGAATGAATAAGAAAATCCGAAGCGATCATCTGTCGAGGAGTCAAGGGAGAGCGTCATAGACATTTTCGATATTCTAGAAACACATACTACATTCGAGGCTGACTGAAAAAACACTAATATAGCGTACTCCCTCATAAGCGGACACCGACTGTTCCGAAAAATGTCCGCTTATGAGAGGTGTCCGGTTATGAGAAAACAAAAAAAAGGACATTTAAAGGAAAGGTTCTTTAAAATCTGTCCGGTTATGAGGGGTGTTCGCTTATAAGGGGTGTCCGTAATGAGAGAGTACACTGTATATGTAAACTACCCAATTAGCTTAGACCACATCCATTACTCACCCTATTTAACCACCCTCGGGATTTCATCACACCTCGTTTTGTAAGATCCGATCTGAATTAAACATAAGGCTGATCCAGCCTCTAGCTAGAAACATAAAACGTCTATTAGGCATCGTTCTTGGCACAGCGAAGAAGCATGTCTTTGAAACTACCAACCAGCTGGTTAAGCCCCTCGACAAACTTGGCAGTGGAATAGAACAACATACCATCAAGAGTGGGTCCGGTGGCGCAATGGTTACTGCGTTGGACAACTATACGGAGTTTCCGAATCCAAGAAAACACGGTCCCACATCTCTAACAAACATCCCAGAATAATAACTGTCATAAGAAGCTTCTTAATTACCCCTCTCGGATATGGCATCAAACCTACGTCCCCTCATTTGTGTCTAAAAGACAGCGAATATGAATGATTGGAAAAAACTGGCCTCTGGGTACTTTAAGGACGTTTTGTTTAAATATAAGTTTTTAAGCAACAGGGCAGTAGTTGCCGTCTGTGGTTTTGGGAGAAAAATCCTTCGGCTGATCTTTGGTCCCGTCTGCAGAGATTGTGAGTGACGAAGACGTTACTACCATGAACTCTACTTAACTGGAGACAACTATAATAAATGGAGCTTATTGCAGATGGTTCTTGGTTCCGGACTATAACGTAATCGCATCGCAGAAAGGATAACAATTCAGTCAGGTGCTTTTGCATTCTTTGGCTATTCTAGGCGTGCTTAAGCGTCCAACGTAAAGTCTCATTTTTTGGCAATTTGCAGTTTCTTTTCATTAGACAGTCGACGTTTGGCTCTCCAAATATGTGTGTCTCGCATCGACATGTACATTGTTAATTTGGTTGGAGATTCGATCTGGAAATAAAGTCTTGAGAACATAGTATTGCAAAGTTGATTGGTTAGAAGCGTTTATCTGTTATTGTATCGTGGGGGTAGCGCTTTCAAATTAATCCTTCAAACATGCTTTCCCTAACAATCTTAGCCTCCGAATACGATTTTGACATAGTACTCCCGATAGGCTCCGTAAACACCATCCAGGAGGTTATAAAATTCCTCCCTAATAGGGTCAACAGCTTCGCGAGTAGGGGTGAGTACACATATTTGGCGAATGTTATAGAAACTTCGATGCATATAGCCAGTCAGCTGATCGTTTACTGACTTTATTCTTGACCTGAGCCGGTTTCTAACGATGAATTTAGTCACAAGTTTCACAACTTTATCCAATTGGACTATGGTCATGGTACTTGAGGCAGGAAATTATTATATGAGGTAGCAGCCTTAAGCCACATATCCCTTCTCCCAATTATGTACAGAAAAAAACAATAATTGGGCGAAAAAGCCATTCAACTACAGCTCAAAAAATACATAGAATTGCTCACGTCATTGAAAAGTCGTTAAAAGGATACAAAATTTGTTCTGCTATTTTCCTAGACGTAGCCCAAGTCTGGAACGAGTGACTCCCTAAGACACTTCTACCAACACAATATTTCAAATTTATTTAACGCTTCACTCCTTTAGAATACAACAAGGAGATACATTATCCGAACGAAGAGAAATAAAACTAGGGATTCCACAGGCATCAGTTTACCTTTTCTTCGCGAATGATTCACCTATCCCACCAGACATCATAGTCACTACATTCTCTGATAATACAGGGTTCTGGCATTCGAGTCGTCGGTTCAGTCGTCTATAGTCGTTCAAATTTTCACACTTCGGCAGATCCTGGAAAGTCCAAGACGATACCCACCATCTTTTCATCGATTTCAAGGCCGACAGCATTTATGGACACGAGCTATACAGAGCCATGGTTAGTTTTGACATCTCTGTCAAACTCGTCCATCTGTGCAGGATGACAATGGGGAACGGTCGCTGCTCCATCAAGGTCGGTAATGACTTCACAATCTTTCAAAACTCCATGCAACTACTAGCGTACGCCGACGATATTGACATAATTAGCAGAACAGAGCAGGCTGTCTTGTGCGTTCTGTAGTATTGAAAAGGAAGCTGTCAAAATGGGTTTAGCTGTAAATGAGGGCAAAACCAAGTATATGCTGTCAACAAGAACGGACACACAACATCGGTGAATTGGACAGAACGTCACAGTCGACAGCTATAACTTTGAGGTAGTAAGGGACTTTGTCTACCTTGGCTCTGCTATTAATTCTGAAAACAACATCTCATTCAAAATAAAACGAAGAATAACTCTTGCCAACCGCTGTAGTAAGTAACTGAGTAGTAAGGCGAACAACTAAGAAGACTCTATGAAAGAACTTTATCATCCTCGACCAGCTTTATGGCGCTGATGCATGGACCCTGTCGAAAACGGATAAAGAAATCCTCGGCACTTTCGAGAGAAAAATTCTTCGTAAGATATTCGGTTTGCGTTGACGCGATTTGGAGGAGAAGATTCAACGATGACATTTACGAGCTGTACAGCGACACTGACCTAGTCAAAAACCGCGCATCAGTCGCTTAAGATGGATAGGACATGTAGGGCAAATGTAGGGAATGGACCCGGAGCGACAGCGCAGTAGAGGATGACCTCGCCTGAAGTGGTGCGCACAAGTAGAAGGGGACCTGGAGGCAGTTAGCTAAGGTCCAGACTAACTGGAGGCTTGCTAATTGAGGCCCAGGTTCACTCCAAACTGTAACGGCACCTATCTAAGTAAGTAGACGAACAACTGGGAGAGTTGCACAAATATTTAAAGCATCTAGACTCTTTAAGCAAAGTGACCGAGTGAGACGACTCCAACGCGTGGAGTCGCTCTAGATAGTAGTACAAAAGACCAACCAGTAACCCGGTAGACATTATCTACTTCAATTTTCAATTTTATGTATTTTGTATCCAAACTCTTTACTAGTCTTATTGACTAGTTATAGTTTCATCAAACTAAGAAATTGTTTGAATAAAAAACGTTTCTCTGCAGTCATATGTAAGTACTATAGTAAGAGGAGAACTCTTCTCTAGATCCTCTGCAGATATCCGGAGTAAGCCAGAGTAAGCAAATCTTTCTGCGACTAACTTAATAAAATTTCATAGAACAGATTTTAAAACTTATTAGCTTCTTGAATACCACGGGGTGAATCTGTGTTTACTGTAACAGCCTAATCACATGAGTTTTGGATTTTCGAAACCCCACTCAAGTGCTAATTGGGTTCTGGCAAGCGAAACCGAAACATTTACTTCAACTTGCTCACTTATCTACATACATATGTATGTATGTTCATTGTAAGAACTGAATTTGTAAACCTCAATACGACATGTAACAAATTCGTATTGTATCTCTTGAAAACCCTAGATAACTACACAGGTACATATATTTTTGAAATTACCTCAGAGTAAATCATCTCTGAATGTAGCAAGTATCTGCAGTCCCTAAAAACTTAATTGGGTCTTAAACTTTAACTACATTAACATAGAACTGTTTAACATTTTAATTATTCGTGACAGGGGCATTTAAATTCGATTCATTTTGTTAAGAGACGTCAAATAGAAGTGCAGACCTCACGCTTGTTTTTCGCATCCAATAAACCGGTTAACGAAAAACAATTCTAAGCACAAATATTTAACACGATGCTAATTGATTTGGTGACCAGCACATTACCAGCTAATCTGAGTCACTCGTATCAGAAATTATTGGTAATTTTTAGCTCCTTGATTTCCCATTAAGCGATATTTCAAGGTAAAATAAATTCGTTTTTGTCTACAACTTCCAACATTTTCAAAGGTATCCGTACATAGTTGTACACAGACATTTCGAATGAAGACTTTTCATCTACCTCATAATATGAATACTCAAACTACTTTAAATCAGATTTTAAAGTTTCTCATTCCTATAGCAACTCCCACTTGAAGTACTTAAACTGAAAAGTCCTTAGAAAATTTCCAAACTCTTGATCCACTTCAGCTTAATGCAGACGTTCAGAACGATTTGTACTTTCTATGGAGGCAGTAAAAAAAGCACCAAAGTGTCGTTTCCATGAAGCTCAAACGAAATCACCAAGAAATCCTCGGTACTGCACTATCATAAGGACGAAAATGAAACCTGTAGAACTTTGGAATATTAAAGTTTTGACTTATTTTTGGCAAGATACACCATCATGAAGATGTATTAAGAACTTGGAAAAACCTCAACCGATAGAAGTGAATGTACACGTGCTGTGCACTACTTCTGGGCTTCATTATGATGCTTCTGGATTATCTTAAAGATAAAAAGTCTTTTTTTGGTCTATTCACTTACTGCTGGTGGTTTTTGTTATTATTTAAACATGTGACCAAGCTGGGACATTATGCATGCGAAAGTACGATGAAAATCTACTTTAATTTTCGAGTCACAACTTTTCTTATTGAAATTTGGTCTTTAGGCAGCTACATATCTGCATTAATTTCTAGTAAAGAAGGATGCTGAAAAAATATATTTAGCAAAGCAACAAACTGTTTTCACACAATTTGGCTGGGTATTTGCGGTCCAGTGTATAACCTAAACGACCTCTACTGCACCGTTGTTTTTAGGTCGGAGCACTGGTTTCCATTTGCTCTACATGTCTCTGACATCTTAGTCGAAGAATGCGGACTTGTCTGGTCAGACAAGTGTCGCTGCAGCCCATATAGTTCATGGTGGCATTTTCTTCTCTACTCACTGTCTATGCAGACCAAAGATCACCCGAAGGATGCATCTTTCAAAACAACCAACAAGAGAGGGCTTTGCAACTCAAATGCTTTTATTAGTCGAAAAAAAAACAACAGTTTGCAAGACTTAATATCATGGTTTGACCTGAGCTCTGATGTCGTTGTTTGAGTTGATAGCGGAGCCTACTGAACAACATTAAAGTTGTATCTTTCGATGGTTCTGTCCAAGGACATCGGTGTTCATTGTTCTTTTTTATCGACAGCATGTATGTTCTTTGTTTTGCCCTAGTCCATCGTTAAACGCCGCGACCATCTCAGTATTTAGGAAGACGCCACTGACATCGCGTTGTGTGCTGTTAATTATGTCGGCATATGTGAGTAGTTCTACAGAATTCGAAAAGATTATGCCGTTGGTGTTGATATTTGAGGTCCACACAAACGATGTTAAAGAAATTACGTTGCATTGCACCCCTTTCTACATTGAAGGTCTTGGTGGAGTCATTACCAATCTTTTTGGAGCAGGGTACATTCTCCATCGTCATTCTAAGACGAGTTTGTTAGGAATCTTAAAACTAGACATATGTATGTCTACCTACACAAAGCTCATCATAACTGCGGTCATACGCGGCTTTAAAATCGATGATTTGATGGGGTGTATCGCTTTACAAATTCTGTGTTTTCTCCTAGATCTGCCCTAGTGTGAATATTTGGTCGACGGCGGACTTTCCTTGTCTAAAGCCAGATTGATATCTACTAATAAAGCAGAAAAGATCTTGTACGCGATGTTTAGAAGAATTACAATTGACACATTTCAGAATGTCTCCTATATTAAGGATCGAGCAAACAATGTAGAGGTTCCATTTATTGGGCATACTTTCGTCAGACCATATCCTGCAAATAAGTTTATGCGTGCTCCTTATCAAGGACGACTTGGCAAGCGAGCCATCAAGTCACACAGCATTGTTTGAATAAAGTTCAGATATTGATATCCTAACTCCATCCAGGTCGGGTGGATAGAATTGTTGGTTATCTTCGTCTAGATTGCATGGTACATTCTGCCTCACAGCGTTTCTGTTATACAGTTTTCAGAAGTGTTCTCTCCCTATTCACAGCATTGACTACTACTACGTTTCCTTGTTCGTCTGTGCAGAGTTTTGTTCGGACTCTATAGCCTTTGCACGTTCATTTTAATCTTTGGTAAAACCTTCAATTCTATAAAAGCCTCTATTTCCTTGATGGCGCACTTCTAATTCTCTGTTTTTTCCTTTTCAGGACCCGTTGCTGGAGTGTCCTCTTCTGCTTGCTGGAATGGCTCTTCAGCAGCTCTAGTTTTTTTTTTTTGCAGCGCCGCTATATACTAGATGGTGGTGGGATAGGACATCGTAAGAGATAAATGGACCTTCGATCAAAAAAAGGTTGTGGCGATCTTTTGCACTCTTGTAGCTGCCCGAAATGAAACTTTTTCACAGTATTAGCTTGTCTTAGTGATGATTGAGATATTTCCATCCTTACCTTGGTTACAATTCAGTAGTGGTCCGAGTCAATTGGCTCATCGGAAAGTTCGGACTGGCGCACTGCGTTGCCGCAATCGTAATGTGATCACTCTGGTTGACGATTGATTTTTCAGGAAACCTCCATGTCCTCTTCTGAATATCGAGATGCGAGAATCGCGTGCTAGCTACAACGTTTCGTCCCGCAGTTAAGTCGATTGCCCCTAATCCGTTGTCGGAGATGGTGGCATGCAGACTATAGGTACTTGCCAATTGTTTATTTAAGATGCCAAATCAACCAAAACAATTAGAATGTATACTCCTTCATACACCGATAACTCAAAACTTGTTGCCTAAGTCTGCCTTTAATGATGAATCCGCAGCCGAATACATGTCCGTTGTTCTGGTTGTTGATAGCAAGAGCTGTAATGATATTGCAGTTTTTCATCCTTCCTTTACCCGGCTCATCCCATCGGACTCCTTCGATGGCGGTGTTGTCTGCTTTTTGGTAGTTTTTTTGAAGAGGGAGTGTCTTATGTACCATTAGCGGTTGTCATGGTCACCTGGTCTCTTCCACTAACTAAACACTCACTATCTGCAGACGAGCCAATCCTTGTAGCAGTCCAGGGCCTTTGCAAGTTGCTCAGCTGCTCGTGATCTGTTGAGGAACCTAACATTCCACGTGCAAACTTGAGGGTCGTTTTCCTTTTTACGTTTTAACTAGATTTTTCGTTTACGTGCTAGTGATGTGGGCGCCGTGCCTTTTGGATATGGCCCTAAACTGTAGGTCCCTTCCATGTGTGTGAAGAATTATAACACGCGCAACGCGAATGGTCGGGAAAAGCTAGGCCCGGACCATATACGGTCAGTTGCGCCAAGTATTTGTATTTTGTTGGTAGTGAAGTATCCCCTACGGCACAATATCTAGCTTTGAAGCCTAGTTCCTCCTTCCTCTCTGTTGACTCCATTAGGGGAATTCTTCCGCCTCCGTCCTCTTTCTGAAATTCTCTATCGGCCACAGTTGTCAAGACAATCAGTTCAACAAGCGATTCCTCATCCGGTGCAGCATTTAAGCGACAAAGTTCACCAAGCTGTGCTTGGGCATCTTGCCGCTGCATTCAGCACACGCTCATCGATGGCACTACGAGAAGGTGATGATGCGGTTTTACCCACACCTTCATTGTGGCCTTTGCTTGTACCCCATTAGTTTTCCATTACCACATCGCCTGGTTGCAAAAACTTTTATAAAAAACACAAAACTCAAATCGATTATGGTAATTACGATTTTGGCCAATAAACTTAACACCTGTGGAAAAACACACACGAATACATTATTACCATATTCTATCGTCCTTTCGAATTTTATCCTCGTCATTAGGTATTCAATTTGGCCAGAGGCGAAAATAATTTTAATGCGTCCTTGAAAGCTTATAAAAAATGTCTCCCTCGCTGCTTTCCAACCGCGGAAGTATACGAATTCGGATCGAAAGCTTGATTATGTTAATTAAGGAGTCTCCTTTGTTTTTTTGGCAATTTTTTACTCCTTGAGGAAGAAGAAACAAAACAAAAAAAAAAAAAACGCTTTGTTAAGGGGGACACATCAAGAAAGATAGATGACCGTAAAGGAAGATATCAAAGAAAAATTGGAACGTAAACTTGAGCTGGCTATTGGGCCAGTTTGTTCCATCAGAGAGTCCCTCAAGAAATATAAAAATTGGCCTAATTAAGGTTTTCATTGTTTTAATTTAGTCCTGGATGCATATCCAGACAGTAATTGCTATAGGGAAAGTTTATATCTCCGATTAATCACACGGAATGGGATGTCGTTAAATACAAGATACTTTTTAATGGACTCGAACATTTTTCATTTTGCTCATTTGAATAAACGCTGATGTTAGATACTTAGAATCGAAAACCTAAACCTATCGAAGGAAATTTGCTTTCATGAATATTTTTAAATACGGAAAATGAAATGGGTCTGCGGAAGGGTATTAAATTTTGAGTACCTACGAAATTTTTCTTGGTTTTGTTTTTAGCTTCAGAGGATGTCTAAGATGTGTGCCCCTAGGCAAACTTTTGACGGTAGGTATTGCTGAGAGACTAAGGACCGAAGTATGTGATACAGTATCACCCTACGCTTTGAGTTATATACTTTCTCCCCCATCCTCTGTTCCTCTTTCCTCCTCTTTCAAACGCCCGTGCCCTGAGAAATCAGCATAAGGGTATTCATACCCCCTTTGGCGGGCGTAAATTATAAACTCACAATTTTGCCGTAGGAGGCTGCAAACGTATTTCAAATTTTTCGTTCGACTCTTTTAATCGAATCCTCCATTGTGACAGCTTAAGAACATCAAACTTTTGTAGCGACAAAATTTTATCGAGTTTCTTCTGGACCGGCGAACAATGCTATTGCTTCGACTGCAGTGAGAAGTCTGGACTATGGTAATGAACTCATCTCGTTGACACAAACTTTAATCCAAAAAACAAACAAAGGGGTCGAGGGCCTAGTTTCTTGCAACCGTTCGCATTATGCGTGTTACATTTTTTCACACACGTGGAAGAGATCACCTTTGACAGCCATATCCGAAAGCCGTCATTGAAAAGCTTCTCATGACAGTTAGTAAAAACTTAGATGTTTTTTAGACATTAGCGAGAGGTGGGACCGTGAATAAAATATTTTAGTGTTTCTGACATTCGAACCTCGAACCTCACGTTCAGTATTCTTATGTACTAACCATTAAGCTACGGCACCCACTCTAATCCATTCAAGAATCTGCATAGATGGCACACTGCGATCTGAGGATCAATTGTGCCCTCCCCTGGTGTTAGCCGTCCATGTAAAATGGAACTAGCAGCGAAAGGTCTACTAAGCTTCAAGACAGTTCCTCTTAGTCTATGTTCATGACTAAGTATGTGTACATAAAGACTCATAAAGACTCTGTGTGAGACTTAAACCGACTAAAGTCACTTCTGCTTCCTGCGTCTGGTCCCTCGGTACCGCAGTTTATCTTAGAACTCTCCAGAGCAGAAGTCCGGGAGTCCTCTAGTCCTTTTATTCTCACTTGTGCGAGCCTGTGTCTAGGAGGGGATGTGGTCTAAAAGTTTACATGCGTCAATAAGTCACATTTGCCAATTTGCACATGTGTGTCCGAAAGCCGCTTTTTTATGGATACGACAAGGAAGTGTGAGTCTATTTCAGATACCCGAAGCCCGATTGACATGCCTGATTCACATACCCGATTATGACCTGTCATGAATATGTATGCCCTCGTACTAAAACACAACCCTTTACATACACATCACCCAGCCCCTCGTAAAACTGTCGTTAGGTACTGCTTCGCAGGTCTGTGTTTTGTTGGTTCATATTTGAAAATGGATTCTATGAGTATGTGGACAGAAAGTTCACTACATCAGAAAATCCTTGTAATGTGTAAATGGTATGTTACAATCAGAGGGCGTCAGGTATTTGGGGGGCTCCATTAGCAGTACTGTATTGAATTTATGTTCTCAGCACCGTTCAGGTCTTGGCACAGGTCGCATGACTTCTTGCCTTCGGCACAAGACGTCCTATCATAAAAAATTACCGTAACTTATGAGGGTTTTCCTTAACACTCTCCGTTTGCCCCGGTCAGGTTATTGGTTATTCGCTAACCAAATTATCTGTAGGCCATTCTACTATCTGTCACCAGATATCTTACTTTCATATCTTAACTTTTTCTTCCTAAGGTAGCTTGACACTTTCGTAAGAATATAGTTTGGCGTGTACTCTCCCTTAAGGGAGTTCATTTGGCAGGATCAATTTACTGAATTGAAAGGGTTCATAATGTCTCGAGAAATGATGGCACAGTACTCCTTTGTCCTTCATCGCCACCTTTGTTCTTCGATGGCTGCAGCAGGGTGCAGCGGGGAGTATGAAACAGAGTTTACTAGCAGAGTTGCAATGTGTTCGTCCCCAGAGCCTTTTGCTCGTTACGAAGCCAACCAACACCCATCGGTGGATATTACTTCTACGAGATGCCACACAATGACTAGTATAGGCCTCCCATCTCCGGAGTGTACCTTATGAGTTTGGCAAGTGGCGGAGGCATTAGTGACTCAGAGGGGATGTAAGCTAGCAAAACTGCACTGATTAGATGTAGTTAACGCGAAGAAGGATTAAAAAGGATTTTCTCTAATTTTCGACAAGATATTACATCTTGAAGTGTAGTAGGAACTCCAAAGCCAGTCGACGAATGACAAATGGTGGTTCATAAAAAGGAAGCACATGCAAGTTAGTGCCCCTAAAACGTTTTCTTCCATATAAATCCAGTTCACGGATACAAGAACTGTGGTATTCAATATTCATAAGAACAAGCGATGCTAAACCCGTCTGAGAGATATCACATCGAATACTAAATTGTGTAGAAACGAGCACGAGTACTACAGATGCTTTCTTTTTCAAGTGATTCCGTCTGCAAGCGGAGGTACATATTTCTACTTCATAACCACACTTTAATGGCAATCTCTTTAACACTTCCATCAAACTGGAGTCCATCACCACAGGTAGTGAGTAAAACAATAATTTTTATCCCGATAAATGACGTAAACAAGACCCAGATTAATATCCCTGAAAACCTTTCCGTAGGGGGTGCGCCATCAAGTCAAACGTGATGACAGCCATTCAAAGGAGATTCATAGAGCATACGACGACACTCTTGCTGCTTCCGACAAACGCTGTTAACATTAACATTTAACCGTTCAATTTGCTACGCACGACTACAAAGAAGGATGTTGGTCGTCACCATTGCTCATCACAATACCAACCGAAATGTGGCGGAATAAAAATTTAAATTTCTTTTATGATGACAGAGAAGCGCATTGGAATTTCCATTCAGAAAATACTCGCACTTCCCCATTATTTCGTCGCGCACCGGAAGTAAACCATTTAATTTAATTATGCAGTATAATTTGAAAGGGATATGCGGAATCACAGTGAAACAGAGGGAGTGCAAATGGCTTTCGTTCCCAATGCAATCATCTCTCACTCGTTGATTGGATCTTGATTATTTGTTTCGAGGTTAAAGGGGATTAAAGTAGTCTGCAACCAAGTTAACGGCCAAGAGTAGCAGGACACTTTGCCTTTTTAGGATACAACTTTCTGACACCTGCTGTCGACTTCTCTTTACATAGGCAAAACTTTCTCAAAGCTAATTTTCCAGAGTGTGCAGATTTTTTTTTTTTTTTTGCTTTCACGGTGTCAAAATACTGGACAACATAGGAACCGGGGTAATATCCGGTGCCTAGTGCAATTTACTTTGAAACTTTCCAAAGTGAGATGTTGTTGTTGAGGTCTTGTGGTTGCATACGTGTGATTTCCGCACTCGAGAGTCATTGTGCTATAGTGCCATATGCAATGTTAAAAGGGTGGATGGAAGGATAATGGTTTTAGTTGAGCAGCTCTCCTGACGGAGGGTATCATAATGATTTTACGTCCTGCATTCTGTATGTATAGTAAGTAGAATTTTAGATGGTTAAAGTGGAAGTCACTAAGTGCTCATGGCCCGTGTGAGTATGTTTTACTTTATTAACTTCTGTTCCTTTGCTAGTTTTTGTCGGTATTTTAAATTTATGTTACACAGTTAGCCTCTTAATGATTTTATTAAACTTTTTAAATGCACATGTCTGATGATTATAGAAAGTATATCAAATGTACTGGTAAACATTTGTCGAAAGAACGCGGATAAGTATAAGGAAGTCTTACCAAATATCATATCAAACACATAGCAAACTATCGACGTTGCGGTGTATCTAAAGAGCTTCAGAAATATGCTAAAGATGCCATCAGACTTCAGCCCAAAATCGACTAAAAAGAAACCTAAATGAGTTAAAGGAAAAGTAAAGAGGAAAGAAAAACATCTAAGGAAAGTGTAGGTAAACAAGAAACAGAACAACAAGTCGTAAGACAAAGGCCGTCGAATCTTGGATTTGAGTGGATTTGATTGACAATAGACAGAGTAGGTTAGGTTAGAGTGGCTATTTGTATCAAGACACAGACACACTTAGGCCCGAGTCCATTGCTATACCACTGGACTTAGCACAAAATCAGCTGCACAAGGACTACATCTACTACTATTATAAAATGAAGTTGATATTTCTTTGTCCGGTGTTTGTAAGAAAACGGCTGAACCAATTTTAATATTTTTTTTTTATTGAATTCGAAATCGCATGGACCAGGTTTAGATAAAGATACTTATACAGTTTTGTGCTTGGGAGACCACAAAAAGAGACAAAATAACTTAGAAACACAAATAACATCAACTTTGCCTTTGTCGATTTTAATCAAATTAGTTTTTTCGTTTAGAGTTTTTAAAGACGCAATTTTCAAGTCCAAAATCATGATTCTACGTCATCTAGAAGCTGAGCAATATCAAAAATATTATTTGTAAAATTTAGAATTTGATTAATTTTTCGTTGATCATGTCTCCCAACCATGTCTCAGTGGTGCTAATTATTTTTTTTTCTTTATTCTCCTTTCGCTGCCTCTTCGCTAAATTTATGAGCAGGGGCGGGTGGCTGGCGGTAGGAGGATGTTAGTTTACTTATCCTTATATTTTTCTGTTATGCATGCATAGTGGATGGGTTGTGTCATTGTATATGAAACATGCTGTGCTGGAGCTTTGATGCCCATCCGCTCTACACGTCTAAGCCATCTTTGTCATTATGCATGGGCTCTTCTGGTTATGTCGATGCCGTAGAGCTCGTCATCGAATTTTCGCCTTCACTCATCGTCTATGCAGATGAAATCGAGTATCGCAAAACGTATTTTGATTTCAAAATAGCCATCGCATTCGTAATTGACAATGTCCATATCTACGCAGGATAATTAAGATTAGGTCTGTAATACTTCATTGCCTTCTTAGCCCTTAGAAGCAGTTATTTGCAAGAGCTATTCTTTGACTGATTCTGTCACTGTGGAGCTCATTACCTTTTTAAAATTCGCCTGTTAGACCGTCGGCTATTCGTATCTATTTTTTCAAGTTTGGATATTAAAGCTATTTCTTTAAGTTTCGCTAGAATAATGAGGGACACAGGGTCTGGTGAGCCACAGCTTCTAGCAAATTTCTAATGCCACAACTTGGGCGTTTGTTTGTACGCCAGAGACCGATGGCTTTTCTTTTAAACTCAAAGACTTTCCATTGGATCTACATTTTACAAATTAGCTACTCTCCAGCCTCGATAATTAGCCAGGTACTTTGCTTGCAGACAACACACTCTGCAGGAGTTTGTTTCACTTTATTATAGCTTCCAAATGTCCACAGTATGAAGTTAAGAACTTGGTGATTTTAAGTAGTATGAGATGTTTCCACAAACATTGGATATCTACTCCACGATATGCATCTTTCCATAGTCAGACCACAAAGGTAGCATAATTCTGAAAAATTCAAACTCAAAAGTGTCCATATAACCCTTAAAAACAACATAACTTCCACCAGGACATTGTACACCCTCGTATACATATGCATGTATGTACATACAGTATGTAATTTAGAAATTCCAGTGTCAACATCTCCTTTAAAGTTTTTCAATCAATATTTAAAGATGCGTAATACCCAGTTAAACTTGATATGACGTTGATTAGTTAAGCTCGTTTTGATAAAGGCTCACACACAGCACTACCCTTAGCATGCGTATTTAACATTCACCCCCAAAATGTGATAGAACAGACAAAAGTATTCCCCTAGCTAAAACAAAAAACAAACAAAACTCCTCAAGAAGCGGATTTCCTATTAGATACTCGCTAAAGCCATCACCCATCCGTTCAAAACCCGGTTCTTTGTGATAACGCGTCATATTTGTTTGTACACACAGAACAAAGGCATTTCCTACTTCCATCACGAATGCACAAAGGTAAATTGCTTTATGGAGCCCAGAACTCATCTAACCCTTGTAGTGTTTGCTGAAAATATCCTTCATTCGTGTCGTCACCGTCGTCATCGTTCTACACAGCAGAAAAGGCGGCACCTCTCTGTACATATGGTGGTACATCCCAGCAGTCTGTTCATCTGCAAATTTATTGCCAGAAATTATTAAAAAATTAATTCCACCCCAGTGCGCTACGCAAATACACGTGTTGCTATGCTTTTGAATTCGGGCACTAGGCAAACAGTTTTCACCACTGCCGCCCCATCTTTTCATGGAATTGATCAAAAGCCGGACAGTCCTGTAGAGTAGAGGGTCTTAGTCCATCGTCACCATAGATATCTGCATTTATCCAAGCGAAAGCTAGTGAGAGTGCTGCCATTAAGGTCAGCATATCCTGGGGGAAATGAGCCAACAGCAAGGGCGGAAGTATAGGGGAAGGTTACTGTCTAGCCATGAATGATTTATCCCATAAAATTAGGAATGTTATTCACTTTCCATAACACGCTTACATCAGAGCCATGTGTGTAAAATCACCGCAAGAGAAATCCGGTTTTCGAGTGTCTGTATGGTTATCCGTGGCTTTTTTGCTTTTGACGTTCAATTTTCCAGAATCTCTCTATTGGTTCTCCGAAATGTGTATGTACATACATATGTGGTGAAGGGCTGAGGAGAAGACTGACTTGAGAAGATAGATTGACGCGTGAGTGCCGCAATAAATTTAAATTGTTGCCGACATGTTATGAAGTAATGCAGTACTGAAGCCTTTGAAGTTGGAAACCGCGTTTCAAATTTCTACCACAAACCCAATGAAAATGTTCAAAATTGTATACGTTTACACATAAATTTCGTGTTCATATTGATAGCAGTATGAAATACTTTATAGAAAGGAGGGAATCGTATTGTAGTTACGATACGAGGCGAAGTTACGGATACACACTGCACGTACCGGGAAAACTTTAGAACAGCACAATTGATTCTTAAGCTTGCGTTACGAAGATAAAACCCTTTGAGATCTGTGTGACTTAAAAGTTGGTCTAGTGTACCAAGGTGTAACCACTGGTCCAAATGCTATACCTCCCGTATCTAAAAAGACAAAACTTTATCTCTCTCCAGCTATTGACCCATTGCGCACTTCCGTCCCATCTTTCCTAGATTAATCGTCCGGTAATGAAATATCTTCAATCGCGAGAGTTCCTCAATGACCAACACGGTACGGTTTTCGTGGCAGCAGGCCCACTGGTGATGTGCGGACTTAGGGATCGACGATACCCTTCTTCTATAGATTAGGCACTTACATACTTTCGGATAGTTCAATTCATGTTGTTTTGGATGGCTTCAAGTATACTTCGCATCAAATAAATGCCTATGTCCTCCAAGGCACTGATCACTTGTTTCCTGTCTGCAACTTCTAATCCAATCCATTCCTTCGCTGACGACAGTACCCTCTGTTTTTCATATTCCTTCCCAATTTATTTAGATGGCATCCCGATTGAAGCATTGAAATAGCCATAGAAGCCACTGACAGATATTCGTTAATCTGTACAAGTCTTGCCTTAAAGATGGTATATTTCAAGTGGAAAGTTCAGAGACTTGTACTGCTGTCGCATGAAAATAACCCGCCAGAAGTTCGGCCATATTATTGACCCATATGCATGCTTGACAGTGACACAGTCGGTAAGGTACTCGGACGAACTATAAACGACAGGTTTGAGAAAGCAATGGAAACAAGGAACTGTCTGAACATCAAAGTGATTTTCGAAAACCACGCTCCTCAGTGATGATGAATTTGACCCAAAAGGCAATTCAGATTAAACGATGGAAGGTGCATTCAATTGGAAACATATCCTTGAGTCGGTTTGAAGCATGGATATAGGAACGAGTATCATGGAAATAATCTAGGATTACGTCTGGCCCTGGCGCCACTACCACTTCCTTGCAATTTTATTCGTAGCATTCTCATCAGGCATTTCAGCTTTATGTTGGCTTGAGTACGTTAGCAACAGCTATCTTGTCACTCCTCTTGGAGTTGTTTTTTTATAATTGCGGTCACCGTTTCACTGACTTCCAAGCTTCCTTGAGATTTAATTATCTGCAGAATATTATTCATTTCTCTTCCAGCTTTTCACCAGATTGGGCTTGGGTAGTTAGGTTTGTTGTCGCTCACAACTCAGCGTAAGAATGCCCTTTCTGTAAGCGCCTGAGTTTTATAGAACTTCAATGCTCAATATTTCTGGTTTGACCATATACCTTCCTTAGGTCGGTCTCTTTTGCTTGTTCCTGGATACCGATTGCTTAGCTTTCTTTACCAGTATATTGTTACGCGGGTTAACATTACCACAAGATCATCGCTGCTCGACACTATTCTACCTTCTGCCACATTACCACGAGTTTATCGCCGCTCGACACTCCACTGCCACCGCTGTTTCACCGGACATCAGTACCTCCAAAGACGACGAGAAAAGATGCGCACTAAAGCCTGTTCCCATCACCATTCATCCGAGCATCGATGGGGACAACAGCAATGCCCCCGGAGCCCTGCACAACACTCGAGGAATCCGAACAAAACTTTTCGTTGGCTTTGGAGTCAACAACTTTTTGAGAACTCAAAAGTTCCGTTCGGATAGTTACCAATGAAAGCTGTTTGGTTTGCCAATGTCCTGCCAAGGTTGGCAAATAAAAGACAGGGTGACCGGCTAATTAAGTTGCTGTACATGGGTTGGCGGATAAAAACGTGCGTCCCCTCATTCGACGGGGAATTTTTAGCTCGCAACGAAAATTAACCTTCCGACGACAAGTGGGGTTACTCATAACCTCATAACCCCATACCCCACTACTTCTACTATTTACGTAGAAAAAAAAGGATTGCCATCGGAAGGTTAAGGGCTCCATCAAACAGCAATATAATGGAATGGGAATAGCTGGCTGGAGAAGCATGGAAGGTTCCAGTGCTGAGTTCAGGATGTGGAAGCACTACTGGAAAACAGTAGGGATGCTATAAATGAACGACGCACAGTAGCAGAAGATGAGTTTTTTCGGAGTTCGTTAACTTTTACGAAACAAAAAAAAGAAAAAAAAAAAGGAGCGAGCAGTGGACGTACTCGAGGTCTATGTGTAAACATCTTATCACCGCAGTGTCCCCCCAATCGATGATATCCGAACGGACAAGGAACCTTCACGGGATACAAAGTATTTTATTTAAAAAGAAAAGAGACGAATAATAAATAACAAAAGCTTAAAACTCGGAGATTCATAAGTTTTTGATATTGAGTCCAGCTTGAGAGAGAAAAATGTTGAGAAATTACTTATAAGTTTATTGATTTGAAATTATTATTACCAAATTGAAACAATTTTTGGCTGTGAAAAGGATGGACATGATCCCCAAGTTCTGCCCAAACATTTTGGTTAATATAAGTAGGCAGGAACTGAATTTAAAATTCAAATTTGCAGTGTTGGGTTAAACCAAAATGACGAAATGCTGATAGTATGGCTATCATGGAAAAATATCTATTTACTATTAAAAAAAGCTTTACTCCCAGCACAAACCATTTTTCGGACAGAAAGAATTTACTACAGATGACGCCTCCTTTGCAATAGTCGGTTGTAATCCTCGGTAGCAAAATAAAAAATAATACGCAGCGTACATTTCGACGCATTAATAACTTTGTCCTCGCGCAACTATATTTTGACTTCCGTCCCATTTAGTTTCAAATCCCTCCGTATTCGTGTGTCAGGGGCGAGCGATGAGATGTTTACACATCAAAAAAACAAACCAATAAAAAAAAATAATAATTCTCTCGGGAACCCAATTTGATTGTTTCTTTCGTTCTTTTTCTATTTTTTCGGTCGTAGATTTTTGCTCCGCTAAGCTCCTTTTTGTAACAATATCAATAATCACTATTACAGCTACAATCCATGCCTCATCGTACTACGTTGTGCGAAAGTCAAAGCCTTCACGACCAAAGCCGAAACCATAGATCATAATTGATGTTTAATTCGTCTTTGATATTTTGTCCCGGCGAAGCCATTATAAATTAAGCCATAGCCTCATTGCTACGGTCCTCTCTGCCACTACTTCTGCATTGTCATAAACAAAGACAAACATTTTAGTGGACCTTAAGTTCGTCAGTTTAAAAACATTTTCAGAGCCTCGCGGGAAGACGGACGTGTTCTCTATCGTCAGTGGTCACAGAACAGGTGTTCAGTTGGCCTTGTCGAAGGTATTATTGATGCCCAGGGTGATAACACCGCACTACTTTCTCGTTCAATCTCTCCAGTGATATCCCTCCATGGCAGTCCTCGCAGTGCCAACAACTTCTTCAATGGCTTCAATCGACAATTGCTCTTTCGGACCCCATTTTGAGTTCCGGAGAGCCCACCTACACCTAAGCTCATCGCTAATAATTCATGTCTCCTTTTGGGACCAGAACCAGTCTTTGCACTTTCCACCGATTCGGAAACACTCATTTTCTCATACATGCGTTGTGTGTCTTCACGAATATTTGAGCACGATGCCTAATTTAAGCGCTTTTTCAGAGATACTTTCGGCCGGACACATTCTGATTCCCATTTGTTTATTTTTTGTTCTTTCAAAAGTTACGGGAAAAATTAGCTGTTTGTTTCCCGCAGGTTTTTTTATCACTTTCAGGTGTAACTCGTGATTGGTGAGAGAATAGGAACGTAACTATGTTTTCTAGTTGTGGACGTGTGTGGATCTCAAGACTTGTGTACATGAGGAACTCTGTATTTCCTAGGAAAAATTTCTAGTTCGGTTACCCGAACCTTCTGTCCACATTTTCTTATGCAACTGGAGAGGGCACTTGGCATAATTGTTCAGGTGCTTCTCTAACGCCCACATATGTAGGTATTCATCCTTCAACCTTCTCCTTCCAAGACAAGTACGATTTTGTCGCCATAAGTTTCCAGAAAAAGGAACACAGAGCACCGGTTGGACTGAACATGCATATTACACAAAGGATGCATATGTTGTCGAGGGGTTAGCTTCCTATCGCCATTTGCACTGTACATGTTATTTTCTTGTAAGACCTACAGTTTAACATCGATACTCCGATTATAAAGGTGCAACTCTAACGAGTGCCTATCAAACGTCCGAGGGTATTGCTTCTTCATTATGCCTTTCAAATACCGCATTAACCTGTAGATTCGTGAAAAACATAACACGCGTCACTCAAATAGTATTGAGAAGCTAGGTTCATGGCCGTATAAGGGCTGTTTGCGCCAAATATTTATTCTTATAGCGCGGAGATTAGATTAGGAGGGGTGTACGCAGCATGTGTAATTCCTCCCGCAGGCCAGTTCACCCATTGTGATTTCCCTCTAAGTACAGGGTAGAATTTGACTAACAAAACCATTCAGATCTATTAATAAAGCTCTTAAATTCAGTTAGAGGTAATTTTCCAGTTCGTCCAGGCTATCAATGATCCTTGTGCCTAAGCAGCGTAGGCGACTTCCCGAGCAGTAGCATAGGAGGTATTCTACTTTTAAACGTGAAACTCATAAGCTTTTAATGAGAGTGTTGATACTAATGCGGCTACAATTAAAGATAAGTTGCATGACGATCAATCCTGAGACATATAACAAAAGATTCCTTAAGATGCACATGTGCTGTGAGCTTCCCTCAGCCTCTACAACAATCGATTAATCGATATCCAGCCACCCATGTAATTTCAATTATTTTTCTCCCATATTTTCCTGTCACTTTACCCACTACGCATCCTTAGCAGGACTACTGAAAGATGCCATCACATTCACCTTTCATCCCCCTTTGGGCATGAAATTTTTTTCTTCACCGCGGAATCCCATGGGATTTTAATGACTTACGACGGGCATTATTCACAATTTCAAATTAAAATGATAAATCGGTCGAGCCGAGAGGCATATCGTGGCTAAGTCCACTTGCATCCAGAATCACACAGTCTAAGGATATAAACCAAACACACCCCGAATATGATGTTATCTGCCAATGCAAAGCGATGTACATATATCCATGGATAAAACCTCAAACCTCCCCACCTATGTTTACACACTCTAAGTCGGGCAGTCATGAAACACCCCCATTCCATACTCCATCCCCCTCAGTTTCTGCTTCAAATCATCTTCGTAAGGGTGGTTGTCCTCATTATTTTTCAAATTTTGCCTGTTTTGGGTTTTTTGTTGATTCAACTCAATTTTTTTTTCGGTTTTCTTTTATAAATTGATTTGATAAGACAACCTGACGGATTCGTCCACTCAAACCATCGGCAGAGAGATATATAAGCTACTTTATTTCATAGCGCAAAATAGCATTTTAGGGTAGATTTGGCTACATGCCTCGAAGGACAGAGGGGGGCGGAGGACGACTTAAGTGATCATAGGTCATTTTTCAATAAAATTGGGGTATTCATGGGTTTTTTGAGAGGGGATATAAAATAAAAGGACAGACGAATGTCAGGTTGACTTTATCAGCCGAAAAAGATAATGTCAGACGCAATTTTTTGAAGGATATTGAGTGGGAGAACATAAAGTGCCTGTGAATGTTTTATTTAGTATCTACGATAGCGTATCGGTATTTGTTTTTAATCAAATTAAAAGGGAATATGAATTTGAATTCATTTAGCGCAGTGTTGTGTAGAGCTAATTTATTTAAAATTTCATATTTACAATGTAAACCATGGAACCGTACAGCAGAAGGGCACAGTAATGCCGTCCCTTATCCAATAACTTGAAGAAACCGAGTGGGATTTGCTTAGGATATGGTAACTCTGAGCAATTTTACTGAACCTTTGTGGATGCTGTGGCAGTTCAATGTACTCGTAGCTCCTTTCTTTTTAGGAATCGAGGATAGGGTTATTAATTGTTCGACATCCAACAGTGACTTCAGGAATTGTTTGTGACCATTGTGAGACAAATGAGGGTTCCGTTATGAGTATGTGAATTGTAAGATTAGACTGATGGTGGAAATGGAACCTTATCACTGCAGCCACAGATGGAGCTATTATGGTTACCTCGAATTAGAGCTTGCTCATGATGTACCTATGTACATATGTACATGAAATCGTGCTTAAACCAAGAATGTATTTGTGCGAGGTGTCCGATATATCCCCTGACTCTAGGTAGAATTTACTTCAGTAACGTGCTCAGTTATAGAGGCGCTGCGCCCTTTGTAGATCTATTGTGAACCCCTGATCTATTGGATCTAGTCGAACTACTTGACTTAGAGCACCTGCTCCATTCCTATTTTCTTGATTTATCAGAGCATCTGGAGTGGATATAACAATGGTAGACCTCCGTCCAATAGTTCGTAGGCATCCAGGTGTTTTATTCTTTTGTGGTTCAGTGCTCGTCCGAGAGTAATAATTGACAAGAGAAAGCTTCTCAATTTGCCTTTCGGATATGGCTTTAAACTGTAGGTCCCTTCCATTTGTGTGAAAAATATAACACGCACAACACGAATGGTCGCGAGAAGCTAGGCCCTGGACCACATACGGTCCGTTGCGCCAAGAATTTGTATTTTTGGTTCAGTGCTCGACATTCCTTTGGAAGTTTCGTCAACATTTTCGCAGAATCTGCAGTCCCCATACTGCTCTAAAACCAGTTTCATGATGTGCTCCGTAACTCTATAGTGACCCGATAGGAAGCTTGTACTACCAAGTGAAGTGGTACTCATAGCCCGTGTTATGCAAATGCAAGCTAGCATCTGCACTTTCCCAAGGGCTTTCCTCCAATGTACGTGGATAAGAGAGTCATTGCCGATAGTATCTTCAACATATCTGACCTAGAATGATTCAACTTAGTAGGGCATAAGGTGTCTAAAGCCTTAGGGCCAGTGTTAGATCGAAAAAAATTTGGGAAAGCGGATAAGAAAAGCGGATAAGAACAGTGGATAAGAACAGCGAGAGGGGCCACTCTCTACTCACCTCCTTCTGAGGAAGCTTGCAATAAGAATAGGTCACACGTCTCAAAAGACATTACACATTTACTCTGCGAATGCCAAGTCATTACCCGGTGCAGACTAAAACATATTTGAAAATACTTCTTTTATAGTATAGAAAAGGTTGGGTTTTAAGACGCAACCTGCTACCAGAGTGAAGTTAAGTTACCCCCCGTAACTTCAAGCCCTGTGTGATCTAATTAATGCCTCTTCATGGTGTATGGCATCGGTTTTGTATATCACACTTCCCTAGGATAGTTGGTTGGTTGGTTATAGAGTATAAGGTCACACTCTTCACTTAGACTTCCATTGGGTCCCTTATGTTTATTTAGTCTATCTCACTACAAAAAATTGTCGTGTAATATGGAAATTTTTGTATTGACACCTTCCGCCTCCTGCTCCACAGATTTTCGTTTCGGCTAGCACGAGA
This sequence comes from Blera fallax, assembly GCA_946965025.1. Taxonomy (NCBI): domain Eukaryota; kingdom Metazoa; phylum Arthropoda; class Insecta; order Diptera; family Syrphidae; genus Blera; species Blera fallax. The sequence continues at coordinate 20,174,163 of OX337248.1, read as the reverse complement.
CTGAACGACTGTATCTTGCCTTGTCATAAGTCCTATCATCAATTTCAACTGTGTTCCGCGTGTTTACGCTTCCGTTGTGCAAAGGGAGAAGGTAACTCCACATCCATTGGTTCGGTATTGGATCACATCCTTTAAGTTTGGACGTGGAAATCAGGAGCCCGAGTCTTCCACATTTCTCAAGAACTCAGAGGATAACTCATCTTATCAAATCAGGGTTCATAGTAATAGCGATTGGGAATCTGGAGAAATTTTAAATGAATCTGCAAGATTTGTACACACATGCATCCAAGACAACGTTGGGTATAGGTACGCGAGTCTTCTTCAGTCTTGTATCACCAAACAATTGACGGAAGTCTGTAGTGTATTTCAGGGAGAAACCGCAGCAGTCCGAGAAGCCGCAGCCGGGCTTTCGCTAAGATGGTTGATTGTAGCGCTGTTGATCTACATATATGTATATGGACAGTCAAGCTTCGATAAAAGCCTTGTAATCACCAATAATTCGATCCAAGTTGGTTAAGCCATGCCACGGATCTCTTAGTGATATCGATGCGACGAAATCCTGGGCTACGTTCCAGGCTACACGGATGTTCTGGACAATTGGAAAGCGGATAAGCTTGCAGATCGTAATATCCTTGAGCAGAACGTAATGGGGAAGGACGGTTAGCACCTATTAAATTGATAAAGTTCTACTGCAGCCAACAGTATGCAAACAATAAGTCGAATAACATCAGTACGTGCCTCCCATCTTGAACAATCTGGCCCATCCTGGATTGTAAGAAAACTAGCATGCTTCCCACGGTTAGTAGGGAAAATTTAAGAAAAACAATAGGTGTCCTCACGGTTATTGTCTTATAAGCAGGCATGTTAGAAGGCTGAGTGATTCCTTCAAGAATTTCCGTAGAAACTGTACAGGGAGAAGCTATAACCCTACCTCCTGTACACTTGTCCTGCAAGGAAAACCCTTGACGAGTACTGCTTCGGACAAATTAGCGATCTAATTATATTCGACTTAAACAAGGTCAAAAATTTGTCTGTGCGTTGGTTTAATATCTGAGTGGAGACAACCACTCAATCCAGTCAACCAATTCAATTTCGGCTATGCTAAAGGTTTATTTTTTTGATCATTTTCATAAGACGGTAGATAAGCCTAACGCTTATTTGAAAACTAAATTTCATTGCCGTGCCTGAAATGAATTCACTGTCGCCACTTGACCAACATCTTGTGTACCAAAAGCATAGAATTAGCTGATCTCAAGCTAAGCTGTCATACCCAGTTTTACCATCGACACTTCCCGACCTATCAAAACACACCAAAATATTCGCCGAGTGCCAAAATATTCAATAAAAATAATAAACAGTCAAATATTATGGCACGTAGATAATAGATATTGTGATCTGCAGAAGGTCGCGCCATTATCGTTCTCAGAATTCCATGACTTTTTTGTCGACAGCTAAACTTGTAAATCTAATTTCTATAAATCTCTACCCACGCCCAATTAAAAACACTTTGGTACGCTATTGGAAAAATGCTAAACACTAAAAAATTAATAAAATATGAATTACGAGAATGGAAAACGATAAATTAATCTTAATATGGATGGATACTCGTATGCATAAGTTTCTAAAGCATGAGATGCGGAAAATACTTAGCATATCTTATGTAGATCAATAAATTTATCTGAATGGCGGGTTTTAAGTTAATTTATAATGTACGCTTCCATGTGAGGACTTTCAGTTCTTTTAGCTGTCGTTGCCAATTTCGGTTGGAGAATATTTTTGTGGTTATAAATCAAATGTGTATTTCAAAACAAAATTAAGCATTTTATTATTTGTATTGGTAAAGAAGCCGTTCAGCAGCTCTGGCGTGCACTAAGGCCTATTGTGCCAAAACATGTTCATATATTAGGGAGTAATTAACTTACTTCAGAGGAAGTCTAGGCAGCGATTTCAAGGAAGATACGTGCAATCAAGAAGACGCAGGCGTTCGTAGGAAGTTATTTTTACTACCAAAAGCGATGAAAGATTCCGGCGAGCCATCGCCCTATCGCCTAATTTGCCTGCTGTATCAATTCAATGGAAAAAAATACTTGAGCGCCTACAGAAAGTCTCTCGTACTAACAATATGAACAATAGATGCTATTGGTAAGGTGGTGTTAATTGCCAACCAATCGATAGAGGGCTCCAGCTGGAGGTGAGGATATAAAAAATATTACGGGGTAATTACTCTTGATGTTAAAAACGCGTTCAATACAGCAAATTGAGGACACATTATGGATGCGCTGCCAAGCATGAATACACCAGGATATATGCTGCGAAAAATCGACAACTACCTCCACAAAAGGGTGCTGCTATACGATACGGACATTGGGATAAAGGAGTACTGCGTAACCGCTGGCGTTCCGCAGAGGTCAGTCCTTGGACCGATTCTGTGGAATATAATGTACGATGGTATACTGAGGCTGCGAGTCTCCGATGGAGTAAAAACAATAGGTTTCGCCGCCGATATAGCGACAGTGGTTACGGCGAAACATTTAGACGAATTAGAAGTGGACGGAAACGAGACCATAGCTTCTGTCAAACAATGGCTAGAGTCAAAAAGTTTAGCTTTGGCAGAATACAAGACGGAGGCAGTTCTTATTAGTAGCCGAAAAATGGCAGAGACCATTCATGTCAAAGTGGGCAGTTATAGAGTTAACTCCAAGAGATGTATTAAAAATATTGGCGTTGTGATATACGACAGACTAAACTTTAGTCAACACATGGAGTACACATCAAAGAAGGCATCAAATGTATTCTCGGCGCTTTCAAGAAAGCTGCCAAATGTTGGGGGCCCAGGAAGCACTAGGAGAATACTATTATCTAGAGTTTTGAGCTCAACAATACTCTACGCATCGCCAATCTGGTCGGATGCGTTCAAAGTTAAACACAACCTGTTCCAGATAAATAGTGTCTATAGACTAACAGCACTTCGAGTTATATCGCGTATGATCCCCGTAGATATCCTGGCTAACGAAACAAAAAGAGTTCGGGAAGGAAGGAGGGAAAGCATAAAGTACTGAGAAGACAAGAGAGGACAACATCACTAAGAATGTGGCAACAAAGATGGCATACCTCACACAAGGGAAGGTGGACATACAGGCTTATCCCCAGCATAGAACCCTGGATAAATAGAAGTCTTGGGTTGGGGATAAACTACCAATTGACGCAATTTCTGTCAGGCCACGCTGGGTATCGTCGATACCTCCATCGCTTTAGACTCGATGACTCGTCGGAGTACCCAACATGTCCTGGATGCGACAACGACCCGAAACACGTCGCTTTCAACTGCCCAAGGTTCCTGCCCAAGGAGATGCTGAAATCGGTGAGTAACTGGGAGGCAGTTTGCACAGTAATAACCCAAATACAAATCGAGCTCAGACAAGCGGAAAGACAGAGAAAAGTGCGGCAAACACAGATAATAACGGCCGTATAATTCGGGTAACTCGCCCCGTGAAGTAATACTTGACGGTGGCTCCGCGGGGCGAAGTCTGGGCTAGCGGAGGTAAAGTCTAGTCAGTACGAATCTGACGCTACCGTGTAACTTGGAACGCGGTGCCTATGCAAGGTTCCCCCTCCGCTTACATAAAAAAGGCGTTCATAGGATTTTGAAATCCCACTCTCGTCTACTAATTCATACCCTCACCTCCACTCACCTCGGTACATAGTATAATTGTACCTCAACTGGAGATTATTTTTGAACCCTATGGACGGTTGCTGGTGGCAATAAACGAACAGGTCAGGAAGATTGTTTACACTACGGCACTCTGCCCTCGAATAACTCTCCGAATGGAATCAACGGTTGCGTCTACAGCATTACTCGGAATATTTAGTGTACCTCCACTTCATACGAGCTACTTCAACATATTTGGACCTCAAGAGTGTAAAAATTTTTAAGGATGAATCCTAAATAAGCCAAACTGTCGTCAATAAAACTTCCTTACCATGTACAAAAAACTTTAGTTATGAAATAGATACTAACCTCGAATACAAAGGGATTATCTGGATGGCAACGAGCCGGAACATCTGCGGACTAGAGTTTGTCCTTGGAATGTACGCACCTAATAAACTCCGAATGATACTTAAAAAATGAAAACTGTTCTTAAGTAATATAAGGGAGGTGTAACAGCGATCCGGAGACAACGCTGAATAGGAGGTGGTGTACTAAAACTGGACAAACTGTGCCATTTATTCGTATTACAGCTGTCACAAAAGACTGCACATGTTACGATGTGGATTTGTCGTGGGAAATCGACTGCCCTCAAGTCGATCAGTGATTGACCGGCTGTGGATCGCATCAAGGCTACAATCTTCAACATCAGCCTTATATGTACGTACATACGCCCCTATTGACAAAGCAGAAAATCCTATCAACAAGGATAGGCCTCCTATACGGAGCCTAAGTTCAACATCAAAATCTTGTTCGGGGACTTCAACGCCAAGATCAGGAAGACATCTTTGACAGTTTGGTCACAGGTTCTACGACACGACAACAGACGACGGCTTTCGACAATTGATTTTTTCACTCAAATGCTCTACAGCTTAGAACAATATTCGTCTTTTTAATTTAAACTGAGAAGCGTTCTCATGACAGGTATTACCGTCGGACGTTTGTCAAACATTCGCGAGACTTTTTGTCATTTTTTGAGACTCGAACCTTGAACCTCCCGCTCAGCCTTACCACTCTGCCACGACGCAACGACTTTTACTGTTCCAAAGCTGTTCTGCTGGAACTGTGATTGAAGCCGTGGCGTAAATCAATCGGTCGTTAAATGAATCTGCACCATCCTGCCCCGTAGGCTAGTACTTGCTGAAAGCAGATGTAGTTATAAAGTGACAGTTGAAGTTGAGAGGGTTACCACGCAAGGTAGAGTTAATTTTCACCAATTTTCTGTTTTTTGTTTGGAAATAATTGCTCCAAGCTATTCAATTCATACACAGAATTTCGGCCTTCAAAGATCTCGAAGTGAATGAGGATAGAACCAAGGTTTCTCAGATGCGTATGAAAGAATTAGGTCGACAATTCTTCGGTCTGTAACTCCAGATGACGTAACATACAACAAACTTGGGGAAAACAACAGAGAATGTTGAATTCGACGGGTACACTGCGACAGAGAAAGGATATAGGCAGCGTTTTAGTGAGTTTTCGGAAAATTTTAAGCAACAGAAAGTTGATTATAGCTAAACACAATCTTGGTCATATTCATAAATAAGTAAGAGTGTAAGTAAGACCCGTCTGTACACCTTTGGTGTAATGAATGACTTGGTTATCACTGAAAGCTTACTTGTTCTGATTGTGCTACACTCACGACAAGGCGTTTCCATGACTCTTTATTGACCTTAAATGAAACTAAAAACCGAATGATACCCACTCTCTGACTCCAGAGATTAGCTTTAAAGGCCGAACAACTTCTTCACTTATTTTCACGTGCCTCTATCACTTCTCCGATTAATTTACTGGTTAATTAAATATTTGATTGCCTCACAATTCAACCTACTAATGGGCGATACACACACACGTATTCATATGTATGCCTGTGTGGTCTTCATCAAAAAATAATTGTCAATCCTTGTCATCAATATTTTAATAGCCATGTTTATGTACTTGGTCACACCCGCTCCCCTTTTAATAGCGCACATCATATTAATTTCATTGTAAACCAGATTTTCCATTAGGTAAACACACCCTTAATGGTGTCGCCATGAGCCCAACAATAATGATAAATTCACGAGATAACTTTTAATTCCCTGTTAATCTCCAACATGCTTCCGTGCAGAGCGCTCGATACTCCTCCCAGCTATTCTCTTGAGCATAAGATAACATCTTCAACCGACAATGTTCGTTTTGTCCTCTTTTGGCAAAGAAATCCAACGTTGCAGCCGTGTTCAGCATATACTCGTACATACAATCAACTCTGTTGGAAAGTCCTTGCAATATATGTACCTACCCACGGTGAGCCGTGTGTGTTCCCACTGCTAAAAGACTCACATAAATAAATTTAACAGATTCTGTGTCTTCCCCCGGCGGCCTGGTGGATTTTATTTACAAACAAGAAGAAAGTTCCGGTCTGGCGGATAAGCAATCCGAGGATGCTCTAACCCCACTGATGGGCAGGCGAGCGGACGGGCGGACGGTCGTCCTCATCCCAATACCGGTTGCCGGTTGAATCAATGTCGGTGAATGGTGCTGTTGATTCCATTAGTTGTTGTTTCTGTTGCCACACATCCACCCACTACTGTCGGAGCGAGAGTAGATTTAGCTGCATATCCTCTTCACACCTCTTGTTGTGTCTTTATGTGGATGCCGACCACATCATCGACAACCAAGGTGGTGCTGCGGGTAACGTCTTTCTCTATTTTTCGCTCGTCACGTCATCATACAAAAGTTTACGTATTTTTACAGCGCATCCTTAATAATGCTTTTGGGCAAAACATTCCCTTCGCCAGCCGCCCAAAAAGGGTTTTCACTTTCATGTACTAGTTCACTTCGGGCCAATTTGGAAATCGAGCAGGGGCTGTAGGGGCTGCACGGGCGGAAAAGAAAACTCATCATTCCATGGCATCTCGCCTGGCCTGGCTGTCTGGTGTGTTCCATCAATTACGTGACTCCCATACCTGGGTGGCAGGGATTCATTTTCAATTCCCGAGCCAGCAATCCGAAAGGCGAAGTTTTCTGATAAAATTTCCCAGACTACATGACGTGCATTTGTTAGAGGAATTTTTTTAAGAGCATTCCGTTCGATTGAACAAGATTCTTCGCAGTAACGTTTCTGTTGCTCTTTGTGGTGCGTGAAACGCGAAGGAGCTCCTGCCGCAGTACGATACGAATGCTATGCTACGGCATCCAAGGAAATGTGAAAGAATCTTTCTGTTCGGTGTCGCATTGTGTGAGGAGAAAGGGTCAGGCAATGGAGCTTATTCGCTATGATTACGATGGATGATAATTCAATTTGGCTGGACTTTTTGGGAATTTATACACACAAAGGCGTCGGAGCCGTACGGAATTTACCCAAGATCCCCCGTGCCAGCTCCCGGCAGAATGTGACATTGAATAAAATAGTTAATCCAAGGCTTTAATGGTTCATAACAATGGCTTAGCATTTAGAATAGCAGGCTATGTGCGGAGAGAGCAGGGAATACTGGTGTCGGATTTTCGTAAAGTATCTCTAATTAGAAATCCGAATCGAGTGCAATGTTGGTGGAGTGAAATCCTAATGGGAATTTGGTCCGTAAATTTCGGATGAGCTGCAGTTGTCGATTGAAAATGAATTAAATTCCATTTGACTGCGCACTTTCGAAATGGATTAATTAAACGGAATAATTTTTGGTGGACAAAAAGGGCAAGTCTGGAAGAGGATGTCAAGAGATGTAGAGATGCACTTAAATAAGCGCTCATTATAAAGTACCAAGAGGTGAGCGTTTGTTAGAAAAAAAAATGGACAAAGATTTACCTAAGAACTGGTCGCGTTCAAATACAGGGTGGCTGATAAATTTTTGCTGCATTACGAGACTCGAATTGTGGTTCCATGAGATTATTTTTTGGAGAGTTTTCGGTGCCATGACGTTACTGCAGATGTGCGTATTAGCAGATAAAGCTTGCATAAGTCACACAGAGTAAAAGGACTAAAGGTATTGTGATCCCACCATATGCAGATAGTGGAGAAATTTCACTGGCTACTCGTTAAACCAATTTGGGCTTCTGATAAAGCATAAGACAAGCCTCCATACATATGTATATACTGTATATATGAATTTATCAGATAGCCTAGATCTTTATAATAAAAAGCTCCTAAGTGAAGCTTAGTTTAGTTTTCAGTTTGGTTGTGATTGAATTTGTATGGAAACAAGTTCAAATCTTTATGTAGAATTGTTTTAAGCGACTAATACTTATTTCAGCAAATAGTTTCCTTTCTACCACCCAATTAAATCCTTCCGATTCCGATTCCTTCCGGTAGAAGCTACAGAGTTATTCGTTTCTTGGTCCGGAACTGTGGGATTTCGATGGTAAGGCCTTCTCTAAATTGCCCCACTCTAGGCAAAAGCGTTAACCAGCCTAATTATAGTGCATCTGTTCGGGGCAGTGCCGTTCAACTCGCGTCTAAACTCTCTTTAGAAGGAAACTACGAACTCCAAGCTATGATATCGGTGCACTGTCCAAATTCTAGTGCCATTGTCCCAGTTCTCCATTTTTATAAGAATCTGTAACACAAAGGAAAAAAAGTTATTACATTTTTTTGTGGCAGCGCGTCTAATCAACCACAATAGGCTATCAACGACAGGAGACTACTTAGACTAGCGATGAGTCCATTGTACCCAATAGTAGACCATTAAGAACTAAAATTCATTATCGACAGCTGCATCAAATCACACAGATATATGTATGAATCTCAGGAGTTTGTTCAGCTCAATGTTTTTTAGATCCGCAGGGAATTTGGTCCCAAGAGTGTCCTTTTTTGGTGGCTAATGCTGGATAGTCACATAGCAAGTGGCAAGTGGATTCTATTTCTTTTCGTCCCTACAGTTTCTACAGAAGTCGTTGTGGGGTAGTCCTAGCCATGCTGCATGATTGCCTATAACACAGTGCCCCGTCACGACCCCGACAGCTACACAAATATCCCTGCAACTGCGTTTCATTAGATCGGCGCATCTCTTTTTGCCATAGACTAGCCATAACGATTTGGCAATGCGCTCATGTATCTAATGGATACCAACGCCTGTTAGCTTTCTCATTGGACTCAATGTTACGATTTGGCAATGGCTCATGTATCCCTTCTTCCTGTCGCCATTTTTGGGGAAACTCTTGACCACAAAATCGGCATTAAGACTCAGAAAATCACATTAATTAATGCGAGCTAGCCCTCTGAACCCTACTACTACGCCATACCCAACAAAAGCGACTTTATGGTTCCGTTTTACGAGTTAGAGGTAAAATATATGTAGAACCAGAATTCAGATTGGATATATGTATAACAGAATTCTAAACAGCTCTGCAAATGGACAGACGGTTCCAAAATGGAAATGAGCACGTGAGCAGGAGTATACTCCAATCCACCTGACTAACAAATCACCACTAGACTTTCTGTTCACTGCAGTATCTTTTAAGGAAATCATCAATTCGAAAAGCAGCAGCATGGCTTTCTATGAATTTATGTATATAAATTAAATAAAATCTTTGGAATCGCCAACAATCAGCTCCAACGCAACGCCATAAATCTCTGGATGGGTCCAAATAACTACAAGGCTAGCAACAGAGGGTGCCAATAAGGAACATGCTAATCAAAGCTTCAACTGCACCTATTATCGTGATTAAATCGTATTTGAAAATCGAAGCGATACAAATTGCCAACATTAGATATGCCAGCAAACTGGAAGAACCATCTGACAATTTCTGTACAAGGTTTAGGAACGGGGAGGAGGAAGAGACGACAAACGACGGTCCGTGCAAATGCATGGCGCTATCCACTGTAATAATTTTGGACCATCTCATTTACCTAGATTAGATCTGTAAGATCAAAAGTTAAACATTTTTATCAGGTCAGCCGAATATATGTATCTATCACGTCCTACTGAAAGACATATCAAGGGTGGCTTAGCCACCTAGTTAAAAATTAAATCCCACTGGAGGGCTCCGACGCCTCTTTATTGGTACCACAAAGGGCCTAACGTTTGGTCTAAGTGGGTTCCAGCTCTTTGCTGGGCCAGCTAACTAACCTAACCCAACGTTCCACTATTGAAAATGCGAACTTTGTTGGCGAACTTATGAAAGATGTGCTTTGCAAAAAAAACTAGGAAGTCTCGTCAATCAGTAACCCCTTCTCGGAAGTAATGGATTGACCATCTGCTGGTTTCTTTATTTCAAAACCGGCAGCACTTACGCGCTCGAAATATTGCGCGGTATGTAGTGCCTCTAAAGTTACCACTTCTCTGTGTAGGTTTGTAGAATGACTTTTTGAGATGAAGATCAATTTCATCTCGGAGACTATGTTAACAAGTGAAAGTGTAAGATTTGGGTTTCGAAAATCTACACGTAGTCGCAAAGAAACTAATTTATCCTTGAAGAGTGACTGTTTGGTTTGTGTTTTGAAGTACTAGCATCATGGATCTCTACTTCCTTGAAATGGGAGCTAGCAACAACAGTACGGTGAACGGAGTGTGCTACAGGGACATGATGATTGGTTTTTGTGGCCGCAATCGACGATTTGGACTTGGGCGGGCTTTGCAAAGAGACCCACCAGTCGTGAAGCAATTGGTACGCTCTAAGTTCTAAGTTCGGCAGCTGTACTATCAGTCGCTTTGAATACCTACCTTTTCGAGCGCACAGTTAAGATATGACGCCATTAGACATCTTTTTATGAGAAACTGTTAAAGCTCTTTGCTTCTGTACAAACAATTGATGGAAAACATCCTCAGAACTATACACCAAATACAGTCACCAACATTCGACAATATTTTGCAAAATTGGGTTGACAGGATGGACTACTGCCAACCGCAACGCGGCAGTTTTTTGAATAAAAATTTTCCATAAATCATCGGAGAAGTTACCCTTTCCAATAAAGGTGTAGTTTTCGTGTCAATTTCAAAAAGAAACTAACAGATGATCCATCTTTAAAATGCATAAAAGTCCTAAAAAGTCGCGGCATCGTCCCAAGAAATTTAGAAGTCATTGGCACATATTTAAAAAACTAGAAGCTTACACCTAGCATTCCCCTACATCTAGTCAACAATTTGGTATTCACCAGATTCACCAACTTCCTAACAAGGATATCAATGCAATAACATTTTTTTTTTCATTCAGACAGGTTTGGACCACGCACCGCCCGGCACGGGGCACGGTACTTACAGTTCAGCGGAAACAAATAAATTAGGTATCCACGTTACCCTGTGCAAAACATTGCACCTAATTACCACCCCCTGCGCTTATAACCGAAACAAGCTGCATGAACATCGTGTCATTGCATAATGATCTCGAAAAATGACAGATCACTGTTTGTGTTTCCTGAAATGGTGATAATGATCTCTGCTGTGTTGTCTATTCAACGTGCTGCTGCGACTACAAATTACCCAAGGCTGCTCCAACCATTCTCGATGATGCAACTCCAGATTCATATACATGTATGTATGTATCTACGAGTATGTATAGGTACAACTACTAGATACGATAACATTCAGACCTATTTTCGAGTGCTCTGTTTATTTTTCTTTTCCACAGCGAAGTTCGTTTGTTTTCAGAAACTACTCGTGGCGATGAAGATGAGTCCAGCCATTGTTGGGATTCTTGTGTTTATAATGCGCTGAGGAATGATATCAAAAAAAAAGAAAGGAAAATACACGGAGGCAAACAAATGCCACTGCCTCAAGAAGGGACTCGAGATAAACAAAATAAAGTCACAGGAAGACAGCCAAATGTTATCGATGAGCATCATACCACACACTAGCCATTCGCTTCCTCAGATCGACTACGACTATTTGGATATTTATTTTATGTGGGAATCAACAGAGATTCAGAACGACGGACGCATCACTGTCTCTCGGGCTGAGTGTATCTCTTGTCAACCCATAGACAATCGACAGTCCCTTGGCAGGTCTTAGTCCATATATGAGCATCGCAACAAATTTCTTTTGGCTCACAGCAAAAACAAATAAATACTCGTATCTCGAACAATAAACATTCGACGGAGGATGAAGAGGAGGGCAGCGACTGTTCTCATGCGGGCCTATGGTTCTCTGGTATCTTTAAGCGATTTCTTGGACCATATTGGATGGACTGAAGCTCACGATTGCCGTCTCTGAAAGGCCGAAACGATGCATCGTTGAGATATTGGCTCTGACTGGTCCTGGTGAGCTGCTGATGTTGGTCCCCGTTTGAGCCGCACCATATATGTATGTAGATGTGGAAAAGCATTTTCATATACTGCACATAGCCATTGCGCCGCGGCAGACAACATTCCTTGCGTAGATCACTTGGATTCCCCGCAATAAGACCAAAACAATGCCGATGGAGGGGGCAAAAACGCGTTTCAATCCGTTCGACAATTTTAATTCTCTTCACAGATTCTTCAGGAACCAGTCGGTGCATCGGTACATCGGTGCGGCTGCGCGGCGGTGGCGGCGGCCGATGGCCACAATAAAAATTCTGCTCACATGTGACAACGATTTGTACTCAGGCTCCTTATATGGCCTCAATCGCAGTGATTTCTTCATGGACAATGCGACGTTTTTTCTTGTGTCCCGTCCTGGGCAAATTTATTGATGATTTATTCCAAATAACGTAATAAAAGATTACGGGATGTTTATCGATCGCTATACAAATATAGCCAACAGCAGTATGACTTAATGTGAATGCAAGTTGCCTGAAAGAGTTTACCTTTGACTGCCTACTATGTGGCATGACATACCGCAATTGCAATGCCATATGTATACTTAGATGAGTTGCATCAGGCCTTCATGTCTACATTTACATCTTCCATTTAGGGGTACATTTTAATGAGAATGATCTTGTGAGTCCTCAATTCTACGTTCACATTTTTTTTTTACGCTGAAGGATATTAAAATGTTGTTCGATCTCGGAATAAAGAGAACAGAACACTGTGGAAAAGCCTATCTGAAGTTCAATTGAAGTCCTTCTATATGGTAATAGGCAACGTTCAATCAAGCAACAATGATGATCAGAAGGTTTGATCGACATAAAATGGACGTTAAAAGCGTAGATGCGCACGAATTTCAAAAGACACAGGTTTCTGAAAATTTACATTCATCTTCCAACTCCTTCTCTCGCATACACTCGTTGAACCCCGGTATTTCGTGCCTATTATCACAACTGGAGATCGGATTTCAAGCCATTTCAAGGCTTTTGGTTGCAGAAAATGGGACGGATAGGAAGAGGGCTTGTACTAAGGCACTTTTTCTTGGATTTCGGTAGCAGGGAAAGAATTTCCAAAAATAATCAACGATGGTGGCTTCAACTGACCTATTAATTGTACTAGCTCAGGCTTGTAAAGATTTATAAAGCTAAACTGGGGTTTTGAAGCTGAGATGGTGACTGACGAACCCTGAATGAGCCGAAGGCAGGTCTCCCATTCCCGAAGCGGGTGACTTGTAATGGTTTTACATGTCTCCTTGTCTAAGAGTGACTGACGCTCCAGGCTGCAGGTCAGGATAACTTTCTTACCACTAAAAAAAAAATATTAGTATCAGGGGGACGCAGGCCTCGAATAAAAATGTATTCTGTTATTTGACACTCCGAACCGGAACATTTGTGAAGTGCGATTATGGGTACCGGCGCACACACGTGTAGCGGCAAATGTGAGAGCGGATGAACTGGCAAGAAAGGGAGCCTGAACAAGAGAACGAACTGCAAGCCAGGAGTAGCACTCATGGTCATTGAAACAGCTATCAACGTAAAGATAAACCGGGACCAAAATACCGGAACTAAGGCATCTCAGAAATAAGGAAATCGGAGTCATCATCAAAAAGGAATTCACATGTATATCGACGATTCTAAATGGACTTTTGCACTGCGGTCGGTGCCCTAAGAATAAACCATTCATTTAAAATTAACGACGACTGAAGTGTCTTCCAAGCGTAAATCACACGCCGCCGAAACCATACGTATGAGGAATATACATATGTATGTGGTAAACGATTTCTGTCTACATAGACAGCCAAGCAGTAATAAGATTAAGGCTTTGGAAATAGCTTTTGAACGAGATATCTTGAGCTAATGCGGTGAACTACTGATGGTTACTAGGGCATATCGATAACGCGGGAAACGAAAAGGCTTATGAATTCTCAAGAAAATGGTCGGCTCTCCATATATCTCAGGCTCTCTCTATTGCAGCAAACCCAATTAGCTCTTAATGGAAAATTTAAGGTGAATCCAAGGTCGAGCTAACCGACGTTAGGTTCATCTAGAAACATGTGCAATGGTGTGGGCGCTATGTCCGGCCTTAAGCAAGAATGTGTCTACTTTTCTGGTGAAAGTCAGCCGTTTTAATACACGGGTCGTCTTCGACTTAATTTCTGTTGTATTTATATGGGATCGGTGTACAGCACAATGACTATTCCAGAATCTGTACGGACGAGGAAAACATAGAATCTGTACGTCACCTGCTGTATGACTGTCCCGCCCTATCCATCATAAGAGCACTATTGGCAGTTACTCCTTCTGGGAACTGGAGGGCTAAAGTAATAGTGAGCTGATGGACCTCCTGTGATTCATATCACTATCTGCGTGGCTCGAACACAGCGGTTTTGTCTTTTTTTCCACAGTGCTCACCGGCTTTATTATGGCCCCAACTGATGGTCTAAGTGAGCAGTAACTTTATTCATCACCAAGCACCAAACCTAATTTAAGCTAACCTAATACTGTGGTAAGTAGCGCTAGATTACCCCACCTACGAATCAACACAGCAAGCTGGTTATAATCAGACTGTAGTGCTAATCGATACTAGACACGAATAGAGCAAACTGGATATGCCAACATCCAGAGGAACATTGATAATTTTTAAGTTCCAACCAAAGGAGCTCAACTTTGCCAGAGTCTACTGAGAGTGGGTGAACGAAAGAATATCGAGCTTACTTCCACCACTTATGGACGTCACAGACGAAAACAACCAGTGGATCCAGTATCACGCCATGATGACAAAATGGAGCTGCAACCACCACAGGGTGAAAACCACCACCTAAAGTAGAACCCATTTATGATGAAGAGGCTTACTGATAAAGGCGGTGGCGCAAAGTAGCAACCTCGAGAGACGAGTCCCAAGCGAGAACAAGCAAATACGTCGTGAGAAAAGGACGATACATACTGTTTCCCATCTTAAGAAAATCGAAAAGTCCTGCTATTGAAACAGCATCCGGATGTTCTACAAAAAAGCTAAGCATTTGCATATCCAGGAGCTGTTCAATGGGCAACTGATCAACTGATACGGCAATAAGAGAATCCAGTTCCAGTCAATAAACAAAAAGCCTCTCTCCATCCGATATAAATAGGTCCGGCTTAGCTAAAGTCCAAATCGTTTGGTGTGGCAGAATTAGAGAAAGAGACTCATTGTGCCAATCAGGAATAAAAAAAATTAAAGTTGAAAACACCCCTGGCAAGTAAAAATCTATATTTTAAGAAAAAGAAAAAAATTTATCGTATTCTATGAGATACTGTTTTTCGTTTTCAAAACTCTCAATTTCGAATAGATTATGTCCCAGTCCAAATATGCTCCAACGATGTATCTAACATTCTCTTCAGTATCATCGTAACCGGTTCTCCCATGAAGCAAGCGTATATTGTTAAATGTCAAGACATCACCAGGCTTTGTCTTGAACTGAGCCGCATCTGTCCGTGCCAGTTGAACAAATTTCGAATAAGCTTCATACCAGGGAATAACATCCTCAAGGTCTACAGAGAAATGACTATCCCTCTGGGGAATACTATGATTAATCCTTGTGTAGTTACCCTCTTTATCTAAGCTGAAAAAAATTAAAAAAAAAACATCGCATTAGTACAAGGAAAGCAAAAATGAAAAAAGATAAATGCGTAGACGCCTTAGACCTGATCAACTAATACACTAATAGGCTTACGGGCAATCCTCTAAAAACTGAAATTGTTCTCTTCGCGAAAAAGAGGATTGTAGCAGGTCTGACTCAGCTAGTTCTAAAGCGCGATACTGTCCAGATCTCACATAAAGCTAAGTATTTAGTAGTGATCCTGGTTAAAAGGCTTAGATTAAATACATAATGTGAAGTTGAAGACATCCAAGGCACTCTCAGTTTTTTGGCAGTGTAAGGGCAAGATAGGGACTCATCAAAGGAGAGGGTTTATGTGTCTATGATAAAATAGTAGCTAGCTTGTCCGTTAATTTTTTGGTGGAAGGATCTTTCGTGTAAGTATGTGACTGCCCTTTGCACTAGACTTTAAGGAGCTTTTCGGAATGCACCTGATGCTACTCTAGATACATCTACCTGCCTTTGAGACTTATAAGTATCATGGGATGTACTGTGTGCTATTAAAGCCTTTGAGTTTCCATTAGGTGACAAATTATGAAATATTTCCGGAAGCAGAAAGACAAACACCGCTAGGGCCTTGATACGTGCCAAGTGCAATCGAGTCAAAAGTGTGTATGCGCCATCGAGATCGAGGGCCACTTCCAGCGAACTACAGGAACACTACAAGGTTGCTCAAAGGAAATAGAATAGTCATTCATAAGAGCAAAAGGGGCAAACCTGGACAAAGCCTACTAAATAGTCATGAAACTCTAGCAGCCTAGAGTTCTTACACAACATCGTGGTCGGACGATTTTCTTACCAAAAAGAGAATTCATTCTCTAATGAATCATAGTAGAAACAATAACAATCCGAGAAGTTGCAGCAGAGGAAGTAATTGAGATCTGTAATAAAATTGGTGATAAAAAAAGCACCTGGACCAGATGGTGCAAATCTCAAATGTTGTACTCAAGACAGCGATAAAAGCAAGCCTACACATGTTCGTTAACGTCTACAATTCGTGCCTGAACGAAGAAGTTTTCCCGAATCAGTGGAAACGATGAGTGGTTCTTCTCATAGGTAACAAACCACCAGAAGAACCATCTTTATACCGCCGGCTCTGTATGCTAAATACGGCGGGCAAAATCTTGGAGTGAATCATTAGGCTAGAGGCACCAATTCAAACATCTGGAGAACTTTTATAACACTTGAACGGTTTTCGGAAAGCGAGCAGCAGACACAATTAACGTGGTAGTTAAAACGATACAAGAGGCAATAGAAGGAAGAAGATGGAGAGGCGGTTCCAAAAAGTACTGTTTGCTCACAATATTCGACATGAAACACGCCTTTAACCCGGCAAACTAGAGTCACATCTCACACGCGCTCAGAGCAATGCGAGTACCAAAATATCTCATAGATGTTGTTTTTGTAGACTACTTCAATCAAGGATTTTACTACACAATACTAACCGCAGCTCCGAGAAACCCAAAATCACTTGCGGATTACCACAGGACTCAGTCCTTAGCACACTGCTCTAGAATGAAGTCAACCCCCTAATCCAGATGGATGGTTTGCAGTCAGGGGCTATACCGACTTTTCGTTATTCGAGCGTTACCTCAATTGGCCTAATATCAGCGGAGCATAAACCATGGATGAGTCCTGAGAAACAATAGAAAAAAAGTAGAAACTGTCGGCATTAAAGTCAGCAGCCATGAAATCTCATCTAAACCGCATCTTCACGACAGGATGCAGTAGCAAGTGCTGCACTAGTATGTATAATGCCCAGCATAAGAGCACCAAGACATAGCCGAAGATTGCCAGAATGGATATTCCTATACGCTGCCCAGATTTGGGCCAGAGCCATGGGAATCAAAACATACACAGAAATCAGATATCATACCTGTGAGTATATGCATTAAGGGCTAGCTGCATATTCCGCACTACTTCTAGCGATGCAGTCTGCGTGGTAGCGAGAATGCTTCTAATAGATATTCTGGCACTACGACAGCAACGTCAGTACTAAGTAAGAAGAGAACGAATTGAGGCTATGGTAATACCAGACCACTTACATTTTTCTTGCTCCAACTACATAATTCCAGACCTCTTTCCTTGCCTCTATGCGTCGTATTGTAAGTTCTGAGAGAATAAAATCTGATTCAACGGTATTGCTGGTTGCCATTTTGAATTATCAAAGAAATTCTCTTACAAGTAAATATTCCTACTTCTTAACTCCCGTCTTAAAAACTACATTTCTTACCAAATAACCGGTGATCGCCATATGTTATGAAAGGAATTTTCGTCTTCACTGCCGATGTCATTCCAATCCACAATTGTTTCAGTCAAAACCTTGAAATACTCCGGATGCTCCAGTTTCAAGCGGTCTGCAATATGAAACGCGTCAACCAAAGTATTACTCCCACCCGTGGAGAGCGATTGTACGAGACAGTGGAGAATATTTACACTTGGCTTGTACTCATAGTAGGGCAGGTCTGTATGTAAGGGTAGCGGGTCAGAGAGATAAGCGTAGTTTTTTGCCCCTGGTTTCGACTGAACAATGAATTCCTCGCTGTTGAAAGTACATGAAATCATTAGAATGGATGTGCCTTAAAATTATACCAGACACACATACCCGTAGGTTGTTTTCCGAATGAAACCAACACGATCGGCTATCAGTCGAACGATATCTTTCTCCAATGGCGAGTCTTTTATGATAGCAACTCCATACACAGCGAGAGATTCAAGCCATTTTTCGAGCACTACAAGAGAAATTTGTACACCAATCGATTTGTAGGTCGATAGCAAATAGTAGCGAATGCATCTATCACCGCAATCTCACCTTCATCACTGCCTATAACATCATCAAACTTGAAAATATTCGTCACTTTATCAAAATCCGCTCCCCGCCAATGGACTGGTTTAGGTCGATAAAACTCTGTCAAGTATTTAGTACGCCTACTGGCGCTAAAGTCTCTTTCTTTCAGCCACTGCAAGTCATACGTAGATGAATGCTGGTCACTCCACTTCACATTAATTGCCCCCGACGACTTGTCTGCCTGTGTGTAGACAAATACCGAGTCAATAGTTGATTGTACGAGTATCTATTACCATTTCACAACCCATACCGAAATATCTTGCACTTTCACTTTTGTGTCGAACGCGTCCCAGTCGATTCGTCGACTTTGTGAACTCTGATGAAAGCACTGAGGGCAACGACAGTTGTCACGTAACCAAACGCCTGGAAATTTCATTGCATTTGAACCGTCCGTCTTCTGCACCACAATGTATCTATCGTTTTCAACGAATACACTGATTAATCGTTTGTGCATACCGTGCACTGGATTTGGATGTTGAAAACATCTTTTTGCACGAAATACGGATCGAATCGACCTGGACAACATGGGTGGTGCTAAAAGTTTTATTCGCGAATGCCAACCAGCAACTGAACGTGTGTAGCGATTGCCTTTGCTGAAATAGCCGCACTACATGTCGGACTTCGATAACTAGTAGCGGAAAATCGTTGCTTGGGTTACTTGTACGTCACGCGAGTGAATCAGGCTGATAAGATACAACAATATGCCAACGTAGCTACTATATGGAGGGAACCAATTACTCTGAGAAGTTGAGAAGTGAATTTGAATGCTTATCATGGGGGACGATCAGAGTAATTGTATTGATAGAATGTGGAGCTTGCGGATTGGTTGGCTATGCCGGTCCAAGTTCCGAGAGGCAGTCTGTCTTAATAGTGGCATTTACGTACTGTCGCGAAATGACTTGCAGCTGACAAACATGTTTTCAGAATATGATCTCTAAATGGCGCCATGAACCTTTGGAGAAGGTGCACAGGCATTTTGGAAGCAGAAAATTAGTATCACCTTTCACAAAAAAAAAAATACAAATACTTGACGCAACAGAACGTATGGTTCAGGGCTTAGCTTCTAGGCAGAAGAATGGAAGGGATCTACAGTTTAGAGCTATATCCTGATGGTTTTCTTTTTACATGTTTTTTCACGACAGTTATTACTCTTGGACATTCGTTGGAGGTTGGACTGTGAAAAAAATTCGATTCGAACCTCGAACCTCCCGCTCATGGTCAATATGTAGCAGCTCGAGACGGATCTAAGCAACGCCACGAACCCTATTACAACTGCTCCAGAACTAGAATTCGGGGCTGAATATGCGAAGGCAGATGGGAGCAGTTGAATAAGAAAATCAGCCGCAATACCCCCTGGGTGGAATATGATTCAGTAGAGCTAAAGGTAATGGCGGACGATCCCAATGTAAAGAAGCACTAACAAAATTCAACAAGAAACTGAGAAAATCTAAACTCAAAATTTAGAGGATCCACTTCGAAAACATGGGTATCCCATGGCGGTTGGGCTACAAAGGCTCTAACCCAAAGTCACTCCAACTATTTGAATTCCTTAAAGATTCCAAATGACGAATTCACTAGTAGCCCTGAGGAAACCTATCAGTCGGAGCCACAGCCTATCTAGCAGAATTTTCACGGCCAACCATATGAAATGGTCTCTATACACATTTCAAGGCTACATATGTACCTAATAGCTGGAAAGAGGTTAGGGCAGATTTTTGTACACAAGGAGTTGCGCTCTTCCCCTTGCTTTGGGCTTTGGTCATAGACGTATTCCTAAAATTATCAACTAAAGCCAGCTACAGAGTACAAGGCTGTACAGACAATGTTGTCATCAATTTTAGGGGCGAATTCGACGATATCACAGCAAAAATGATGCAAAGTGCCCTTAATTAAGCTTCAAGATGAAGCCTCAGGGCCTGAGGATAAGTCCTAGAAAAACGATCCTTGCACCCTTTTCCAAGAGAATAAAATATTATTTTAGACAAGTGTTGCTGGAAAACATACCCATGGACCTGTCCACAGAAGTGAAGTAGCTTGGAGTAATCTTTGAAAAAATTATAGGAACTCTCATCTAGGAAACGTTACCAACAAAGCTACAGGGACAATGTTCATGTATCATCGCCTCTGTGGGAAAACGCAGCGACTGAAACTCAAGTAAATTCCTCGGTCGTACAACGCCATAATCAAAGCGCTGATCACCTATTCGTCATTAGTTTGGTGGCCAAAAACGCTTCAACTGACAGCGCGGGAGCAACTGAATAAAATTTACCGTCTAGCCTGCATGGGTATCAACAAGACAATGAAAACGATGGGCACGGCATTTGGCATTGCAGAAAGAAGCTATGCTCAGGATGCTTTCAGATATTGAATCTCAAAGCCGGTGACTTCTCAGGTCATCTGTGAATACTAGAATACATTCATCGTGACCCAATTTTTAAGATTCCTGAAAGCATGCTCAAGAGATTTTGATTCTGCAGGAGTTCCGAGGTTCTTATAGGTAACCACCAAGAATGGGAAAGTGAAGGTCTTATAATGAATTTTCTACATTGGAAAATAGCAGCGCTGGTATCGAGGTATATGGTCTCAGTTTCCATTGCATGGCAATGGACAATTGGACAATTTTACTTGCTTACTTAGGTGGCGCAACAGTACGGGGTTGAATGCGGACTCAACCAACAAACCTCTCCAGTTAGCCCAGTCCTTATCTAAGTGCCTCCAGTTGCGCACACCAAGTTGCTTGGGGTCCAGTTCTACGTGTGCGCGCCACCTTAGACGAGGTCTTCCTCTACTGCGTTGCCCCTTCGGGTTAGAGACGAAGACTCTGCGTGCCGGTGCATTGGTGTCCATTTGCCCTACATGTCCTAGCCATCTCAAGCGACTGATGAGCAGTATTTTGACTAAGTCGATGCCGCTGTACGGCTAGCAAATTTCGTCGTTGAATCTTCTCCTCCAAAGCCCGTCAACGCAAGAAGAATTTTTCTCTCGAAACGGCCGAGGATATCTTCATCCACTTTCGACAGAGTCCATGCTTCGGCGCCATGAAGCAGGACTGGGTTGATCAAGGTCTTGTATAAAGTCTCCTTAGTTGTTCGGAATAGGGCCTTACTATTCAATTTCCTTCTCAGCCCAAGAGTTATTCTTTGTTCGATTTTCGCTGAGATGTTGTTCTCAAAACTTGGAAAATTACTCATGCTTTTAAAATATGTGCACGAGAATGCCTGTGGAAAAGAATTATTGGTACTCTCATTCACATCTTTTAGATAGTCAAGGAGCCCTATGGGCCTTTAAATCCTACAGGGCGGGGTCTAGGCTTGTCTGCAACTGCCTCAACCTCCTCGAAAGTCATGCATCCAGGAACAAGAATACCGTAGCCTAGATTCCATGCATATAGGTTTCGAGGACAACAAACGGACTGAATGCCTGGAGAGAAAAGCCGCTTGTCGACCACTCGTTGGTTCTGAATCCAATTTTGGGGTACCACCTACAGTGCATACTCCAAAATTACACAATGGGATATAATAACACGCGATGCGTACTAAGCCAACCTTCAGGGTCGAATGCAAGCTGAAACCTAAAGCTACACTGAGCTTTATAAAAAGCCTCAATATTGCTTCTAGTTACATATTAAGAGCCCCAGTACAACTCCAATTGATTCATTTATTCATTTAACCCTTATCCTAACCCAGCCTATAGACTACGCATAAATTATCCGCCCATAAACAGCCTTACGATACACACAACTATCTTTTTCTTATAACAAACTACATTTTAATTGCTATCAATTCTCTCCATAGATCCATTTAATCAACGTGAAGAAACAACTTCGTAGCTATCCGCGTGTATCCTTTAAGTTGAAACAAAATTAAAATTCATAAATCAAATTTTAATTTCATAAATCGCGGCGGCTAAGGAAACGAAAGTGTAATTAAAACTCACCCGCCCATTAATACTAATTAGAATCCAGTATGAAACAACCTTTCTCCCTTATTCAGCATAATTCCCAAGGAGTGCAGTTCCTATCGTGCTCGCCAAGCAAGCACACACACTAACAACAACTTGTACTATACACAGGACCATTAGAAAGCTTTTATCCCACAAAGCAGAAGCAAAGGGGTCTTGACGAGGCTGTTTTAAAGTATAAACACACTACTACGCCATGACAAGCTCTGCACTAGACATAGGGCTAGGGGGGATGGAAAAACATTTTTAATACAGTTCGCCAGGATAAAAGTGGGATTTGCATAAAATAATTACAAGGCAACGGGATGTGTGTGGCTATATTCACATTTTTATTTGGTTAAGCGCGAAGCAGATTGGTGGGCGATCAATAGGGTCAGGAGAAGAGGATAAATCTTAAGAAATTCTTATCCACTCACTGAACACATTAAGATATGAATACCGATGGACGATGGAGCAGCGTCTGGGGCGACGAGGGAGTGCGACGACTTTTATCAATTTACTTTATGGTTATCCTGGGGTAGTTAAACTTTTCTTTAAGCATAAAATAAGTTGTAAAAGTGGGCCCGTAACATATTCTTTGTAAATGTACTTGTACTCGTATTTACTTATCCGACTTTGTATGATGTGGGTTCTAGGGGTTGTGGGGGTTGATGGGGAAGTTGACGAGGAAAAGATGAAGTAATACAACAACATATACCCACTGAAGATATGCTCAAGTGTTGAGTGCACAGGAAGCTAAGGGATATATCACGTGCCACTGAGTGGATGATTATTTAAGGGTTGATGGCGGGGAGTGCTCGCACATAAAAGTGAAATAAAACTCTCCAGCATTCAAATACTCCCGAATATGCTTGACGGAAAAGTTTCCTTCGTCGAAGAAAAGGGAACTAAATGAAGCCCCAAGCCCCATGTCAGCCAGGACATATTTTCCAGCCAATTTGTTCGTCATAAAGTATCCGCAAATAACGAAATTAAGCAAGCAGACAAATGGCGTGGAAATTTAAATGCGATGAAGTCTGAGCTTGAATTTGTGGATACAGGCATGGGGTAAGGGGGTACGGGCAAGAACGAACCGTTAACATGAAATTTCAAAAGAAAGTAAACTTAAATAATTGAAGGAATGCCTGACAGTGTACGATATTTTGAACAGAGTACGAGTATAATTGGCAAATCATGTCGTGTTTTTGACATTTCATCACAATAAATTTCGCTATGACTGCCAGGATTTTCAGTTGCGGATTAGATCCTGTTGGAGGAGGAGAGTGCTTGCTAATAGAAAGACATTCATTGGGGTATAATTTAATGAATATTAACCAATTCAATTAGTCTAGGAGTTGTGGCATATGGCAAACTTGCGTTACACCATTTTAAAGATGATAAGAGTGTAAACCTTGTTTATCTGATTCTTAGGATTGCATTTATTTGGATTTATTTATCAGCAAAAGTACATTTTTTAGGTTGCTACTATCTGTTGATGCACTCAGATGTCCAACAGGACATTTAAAGAGCAGAACTTGGCGTTCTGGAGACAAGCTGATCTTAAGGAGTAAGGCACAGTGACATATTTACGAGAAATCTTATTGCACTTGACAACCGATGTCTATCCTGGGATTGATGCTACCGTTACCAAGTAGAGCCAAACGATCTTTTTCGGCTATAAGTCCCATGCCTTGTTAAAGGAACCTTTGAACTGCTAAGATGACTACCAGATCTTTAACTTCATCGAAAATTTGAATAGTCAAATTCTCCTCGTCGGTCATGTCTAGGGTTGTAAATGCCATAAGCATTTTAGGCAGGTACCAGAGAGTGGACTACAATGCACAACAGCAGAGGAAACAAAAAGACATCTTGGAGGTAGCCCAAGTTCACCCCTTTTCCTTGGTTGCGCCCATGGACGTGGTAGTCTTTCAACGATATTAGTGCTCGGGCTACCATCATACACGATTCTCCCTTTGTATTTCTATCCCACCAGGCTTTCACATAGCTACTGATGTTGCCTTCTCCTCCTCCCTTATCCTTCTTAAAACACCTGCATCTTGACGGCTCGGACGTCTCGAGGTTCTCCTTTCATGAATCTTTACCATCTCATTCCCGAGAATTTCGACAAGGCTATGACACAGGCTGCTTCGCCAGATTTTTGAAGCCACAGATTGTTCTTGTATATATTGCCGACAGTTTTCATCGCCGCTATCACCACCACCCAAACTGGGCAGTATATAGGAGGACCAGTGTGACAACTCTTGATAGCGAAGCCGTCTAGCTTATTAAGGTATATTGATGTTTGATAGTATTCGAGAAAAGGTTACTTGCAGTTATAATGCCTTCGGTCATTAGTATTCCACGTGGCTTTTAAGTTTTAATCTGTTGGAGAGCATTACTCCTTAATATCTAACCACTTCCTTGGATTTTATAGTCTGACTGCCAACTCGAATATGCGGCTTGTTATAACAGCGTCCAATTCTCAACCGGTGGATCCTAGCCAGTCTGTGATTGCTTCGTTTGTTGCTGATCCAATTTCGTGGATGTGTTTATCCGCGATAACTACGGCGATGTCGTCACCGAGTGCGATTATCTTAAATCTTTGGGCAATGTTAGTCGTAGCACTCCGTCGTACATGATGTTCGATAAGAGAGGTCCTAGTACCGATCCTTGCAGGACTTCTGCAGCGACATTGTAGTACTTTAGCTTCTACTCGTTTTGGTATTTCACTTTCCTGTTGTTAGGATCAACAGTAGAACGCAATTTTCTGAATCCGATCTGATGGTCTGATGGTCTGACAGTGCCTCCTGTACCACGAGCAATCTTGCATAGATTTTCCACATTGCTTGGTATTGCATTCTCTGCAATAAAGCAGTAAGGCTTTGCTTTTTGCTTTATTTTGTCCAGATTGATTCTTTTCTCGTGGAGTCTGCCAGCCATTCGTTTTGTGCAACTTCTCTGTAATATTCACTTACGATAGAGACATCAACTTTTAACACCTCGAACTGTCAGCGTTAAGAGAGCCTGAGGCGCTTCGCAGTAATAAAGATTTATTTACAGCAGTTTCATATTTTCAGCTTGTTACTAATGGCCGTTTAAAACGCTGGGCATCTAATACTTCCAACATGTACTTCTTCTTTGGTTGTCATCTCGTTGAAGTTTTACACTCTACCACGACTTTCTGGATTAGAGCTGTAGCTTCAACCTTGCGGTGAAGAATGTTATTGTTTTCTTATCAGTCATCAGCCTTTTTTTTCCCTCCATGCCCAAGGACCCAAAAGAGTCGCTTTTATCGCTGTTTGGCTGTCAATGCAAAAGGTGATATCCTCTTGTGATGCTACCCTCACTGCAGTTTCACGGGCGGCTATTGTCACTGCTAGCTTGGAATTGGCGGCATAGGATGTCTTGAGAGATTAATGGAGACTCGATCGGAAAAGTATTTGACGAGATAGTGGTCCGAGTGAATGAGTGCCCCTCAGAACGTTTGGGTATCCATTATACTGGAGGACTGCCTTGTGTCGATCATAATGTGATCAATCCGGTTGACAGTTGATTTATCAGGTGATTTCGATGTTCCTTTTTGAATATTGACATGCGGGAACCGCACTCTGGCTACGACAACATTTTGACCCGCAGCAAAGTCGATCAGGTTGAATCCGTTAGCGGAGGTGGTGTCATATATATTATCAGGCTATATTTTCCGACTGTGCTATCAAAGGTATTCCGGTTCCTTATTTTTGCATTAAAATCACCCAGAACAAGCATGTTTCGTCCAAGAGCTCGTAGAACCTTTCTTTGGTGCCTTAGTCCTTCTCTTCTGTAGGGACATGCGCGCATATTAGATTTACACATGTTAGCGAATTTAGCCTTGATGCGAATTGTCGCGATTCGTTCGTCCACATATTTGAAACTTCGCTGGTTTTGTTGCCGGCAGCTATCGCCGTTTTAGATATCACACTTTTTATCCTCTTTTCGCTCGGTCCATGCCATCTCACTTGTTGGATGGCAGAACCCGCAACCAGTTCAATTGTAGAAACCCCTAGGACGAGGAGTCGAGTAAACTCATGTCAGAAACCCACTTCGGGGTTGTAGGCAACCATCTTTTTTCCAAGAACCCAACTAATTCTTGGATATTCTTATCGGTCTAAGCTCAAAATTTGAATGTCGAAGAAGCCCGGATAAGGTATTACATATGTACATATATCCGCTCCGGAATTTTATCACGCCACCGGGAATGTGTCCGTCCGCTGTCTCGCTTATAGTCGTGTTTTTGTCTTTCGGTCAACATTGGTGGTTGTAAATTTAGCAATTTGAGTCCGGATAGACAACAACCAGTATCCTAGGTGGAGGTAAAATAAACACGGTGGATGTACATATAGTAACACTGGGTATCGCCTGGTTGACACCGATTCAGCGTCTATCCTATATCTACAACGTCCGGCCATCTGAGTGTTCCAACATTTTTCTTATTTCCATTTTAATCCAATCGATTAGGATGATACGTTAATAAATCTTAGATTTGCTTACCATTTGCCCTTTGTAATGCTTCCCCCTTACCCAGTGCTGTGAAGACCATTCTGACCCCCTAAAATGCCTCGGTAAACAATTAAACACTACTTTTTTAAAGTTAATATATTTTTTAATTTATTTATTCAAACTATTAATTTTATGACTAATGTAGTACGTATGTTAAGAGTATTTACAGGAAAGCTAATAATAAAATTACATACATAGTTATACATATATATATATAAAAAAAATGTTTACTTGAGATTAAGTAGATAATGGTCTTTCCGCCGCTGTTAGCTTGTACTAAATACTTGAGCTGCTTATCTTTTACCTATTTTTAGCGGCAATAAGAAATAAATTTACTAATTCTATCTTAAGAAATACTGTTATCTCGCCTATATACTATACAGATATGTTTTTTACTTTACATTTAAATAGAAATTAAGTACACGTAATCATAAAATGTATCACTCATTGTTCTATTGTTATTTTTGGTTAAATTACTTGTTGTGTGTTTGTGTGCGAATTTACTTTAAGTACACAAGCGGAAACGGTTAACGACAAGAGAACTCTATTCGATCTGATATACATAAATGAACAGTTAAAACAGATTATAAACAAAGTCTAACGGGTGATGGGTTTGTTCCCTAGATATCTATTCGAGTACTAAATTCGATTGATGAATTAAATTAAACAGCATTTTATTGGATATATCCTTAAAAAAAAGTGCATTAACGTGTCATTTACGTTATTAAAAATGTCCTAGAATATATATGTATTTGTGTATACTTTTTTTAGATATATTATTTGTCAAAGTCTTTTATTTGTTTCTTGTTTTTTGTTAAATTTATTTTTTGTCTTTTTTTGTTGTTATGGTTTGGGTAAGTCTTCAGAAGGCTGTGAGATGAATATGATTAAACGTGGTGGCAGAGAAGTTTCGTTTCAATTTGAAAATGTGCGCGGATGCTTTACGATAAATGTCAGGAAAATACAGGATATGCAAGCATGAATTCGGTCAAATCAGGCTCGTATAGTCCCAAGAAGACAAAAGACGCTCTTGGAACCTAGAAAGATGTAAAAAATAGTCTCAACAGAGCAAAGTCCAGATCAAGGAAAGTAGACTGACGGCAACGGAGATTTAATGCCACCAATCGTAGTCCGAAAGCAAAGCGCAAGTGAAGACAAATATCACCCTAGCCACTGGTCAAACAATAGTCACAGGCCCCCCAGGTTGGCTTGGAGTCCACCGCAGACAAATCAAATTGTTACGAAGCAACTAATGGCCTCGGAAAAGGATGCTTTTACGGCAATCCAAAACGAAAATAGGGAAAACGATGTTCTATGACCTTAACAGGTCGTCCAGACGAACAAGCAGCATAGGCCCTAGATTGCTATAAAGTACACATAACCGCAATCTGCGATGGAATGTGCCGGGTAAAAGGAGAATCAAGACAACTGTGACAATCATTACGCTGACTGCTACATTGCGCAGAAGTACATAGCACTAATTTGAGTGCAGACAAGACAACAAGTCTGAGCTCTCGAGATTTAAATAAGAGTCTTACAGCAATTCGTGTCAAGGCCAAATTCGCTACCATAAGTCTCATATGTGCTCACGCCCACTAAAGAAAATGACAACGCTCCAAAGAGTGCTTCTACAAGCTCCTCGAAAAAACCTACGAACAATATCCTAAATATGACCTTAAGAACGTGTTGGTGATTTTAACGCCAAAATAGGAAAAAAAATAGGACATCTTTCGTATCGCGATCGGTAAGCACAGCCTATATGACACAACTTCTAGAAACGGACTCAAGATAATTAGCTGCGGGACGTAACCTTACTTGAGCCAGTTCATGGATTCGCCACGTCAACATTCATAAAAGTACATGACGGTCCTCTTATTAAAAAACTACCAAAAAAATTGACCAAGACTTGCCTCCAATATTCTAGACAAAAGCGCCATAACTTTCGGCAAACATGTATCTTGTAACCTCTAGAGAAATCCAATGCTGCAAACACCAAGTTCCGAAGACCATTGACAACGCGGCTAACAGACTTACTTCAAGGAAGCTGCATGTTTATTTTCATTTGCCTTTTACTGCAAAAGCATTGACACAAGAAACACCTACAGCGTACAGTGTGCGTACATTCCAGGTGCATCCTGAACGAACCCATATTTTGGATTGCAGCAGCCTCCGCAGTGCAAAGGTCTGAGCTTGAACCCTTGTATCGTAAGAAAAAAAACGAGTATATCGTGGTGTAAGACGTGATAAGCGTAGCTACGTGAATACTTAGGCTTCACAGGCCAAAGATACAGTAGCAGGACTGCTTATATTTACTATTCCTACTTAACACAGCTTGACGGTTCCTTGCAAACACATTTCAGATGGGGGCCAGCTTAGCAGATGAGGGGAGCATTCTACGACATTGCTAAATTGTTTGGACTATAGCGCGTTCGTCCCGAATTTGAGTGACCTTTCCGAAGCAACTAATTTCCGTATACGCAGCGGACCTCCAAGCAATACGGAGACTGCAGCCGCGATTAGAACCCTCAAGAAGACCATTGATGGAATCCCTGCCGAATTTTCCAAGCAGCGCAAAGTAATTCGGCTGAGCTATTGAGTGCTCTTAAGCATATGGAAAAATGAGCGTTTTCCAGAGAAGGCGATCATCCCTTCATGATCGTCCTGTTGTCGAAAAAGGACAATCTGATAAACGTCGGACTTTGGAGAGGTATATGTGCTCTTCCAACGATGACCACAATTGTAGCAAAGATATCCTCAAAAGGATCAAAGAACATCTGTATTCAACCCTTAATGTCGAATATGTAGCCTTCAGTTCACGGTCTTCCTGTATCGAATACATTAAGACCTTGCGGATCATTATAGAGTAATGCTTCCAGTATAAGTCTTCATTTTATCTCCTCTAAGAATGCGAATTGAGAGTTCACCTGGCTTTGCGTAGAGGAGTAATCGAGAAACTCATTTCGTGAAGGTACAAAATGTCGCATTCTTCGCAACTGTAAGCTGTCAGACGTTTATGAAATTCAAAGGGGAGTAGAATACCGCTGCTATTCCTGGAAGTAATTAGGGATATTATTCGCGCAGCATTATCAGGAAGAAGCGGTCAAATTCAATGCAAAATGACATCGTGCCTTAAAGGCCTGGATTACACTTACAATGTATGCATGCCTTCACATAGATATTTAGACCACAAATTAGGCCACAATTTTGGTCCACAATTTAAAAATCGAGGCAAATAAAATAGGTCTGAAGGAGCAAGCAAAACAAAAGTTCAACCTTTCAAACCCTTGAACTCAAGTTAACATTATCTAGGTTTCATCGCATTGGCTGACGAACTTGATGTTGGTACCAGAATCGGGGAAGCAAAGGCTGCATTATCTATGCTATCTGCAGTCTTGAAGAGTAATTCCGACAGCAGTTAGATAATGATTCGGCTGTTGCGTGTAGTACTTAGAAAGTGACCGCAGTTGCCACTCATATCTGCAGGCCTTCGTAAACAGACCATGTCTTCCCATCATACCTAGAGTTTTTGCTGGACAAATCGTATCTCAAGCGGCCCGGTTGAGAACATGTAAGGACCTAATAGATGCCGCCATACGATGAAGAAAGTCACAGAGGATCAGTCATACCTTACTGGGCGAAGACAACTCTTTTGCGAATTGTGCCATGCAGGCGAATTCGGTTACTCAGTCTGTCAGAAGAACGAGCCGCCTTAAGCAAACACGAGATAGTACAGTTGAGGAGGAGGAATCGAAGTCATTTGGGATGAGTTGGAGAGAACTATAAAGTGTTGCAAAACTCCAATTGCGCGCAAACGGTTTGAACGTTCTAGGCCCCACGAAGAGGAACAGGAATTAACAAATTTGTAGATGATCAAGGCCTGTTTGCAAGCACTAACAAAGACCACACCACAATATTCAGACTAAAATCGGTCGAGGTCATTCCTATAATAATTCTTTAGATGACAACTGTGCAACAATTAAAAAAAGGGCGTGCTACCGTTGGAACGGTGTGGAGATGATTTGTTTGAACAAAGTGTGGGGCTGCATATAGACGGTCACATAATGGCTATTAGGCCCTTAGGTAGGAGACCTGCTACCTCCATTCGAAAGAATATAAACACCAACTATAACAGCAGTTAAGTCGACAAAAAGTTGAGTTCTTCTGACAAGGACTTGTAGAAGCTAAAGGAGGCTGGTTGATCGATATAATGGGGAGAGCAAATTGCACTTAACCTTTGTTTATTAAAAAACTATGGATACCGAAATATTCCCGATCTAAAGGAGTATAAAGTTCGTTTAAAAAAATGATTGTGGTTTGTGGGCCTTAGACCGACTAAATTCTCAATTTTTCTGGACATCGCATCTGTAACAAAAACACGACTTTTTAATAAAAAATGGATTCGGTGAAACTTTTCTGCCACCCTGTGTATCATTTGAACCCTTTTTTTGTAATCCAATCGTGTATCTAGCGCTTATTTCATTCATAGAGGTGGGCTGTGAAAGAGTTCGTAATCGTAAATCAAACAGACAGGGAACTACATGTTAACTGCCCGTCTGTGATTTACAATCACAGCCATGGTCATGGTCCAGTTGTCTACAGATAGACAGTGTTACCATTAACGAACTGTCATGGACGTGGAGACGAAATGTTTCAGCTCACTTTGATTTACGGCCACGCACATTCGCTTATGACGAATGTCCGAAACAAAGGTGGCTGGAAATGATACAATAGCCCCGCCGCCACATGGCCTATACTCTATTCAAATGCGATCATCTCTATGAAAAAAACGGTTTTAAACATTCTAAAAATTTTAAATTAACATTTTTTTGCCATACACATCTATATACGTACGTACGTAAGTGTGGGTGGAGAACAAACAAACTGCCTACGGATGAGATACTTTTGGGAGGGGAAAAGGGATTACACTTCTACAACATTATACCGAAAAAGGTGAGAAGCTTTGCTATGCTGTACAATTTATACACGAATCGAATTCTGTCCAAATGAATAAAGTTAAAGTCTGTCTTGACGTACTCCGTTTCCGGTTCAATTCAACTGCATTTGCGCGCTCTTCGCTGGAATCTTTTCATTCGCAGTGACCACTCATCCTTCCATTCGAATACAACTGAACTGGGCCCAACGGCTAGGTAACCAGGAGCAGCTTCAGAATCTCGTCCCAGGATTAAATAAGATCTGAAATGAAAATTAAATTTGTTTATTCGTTAAGAGTATCTGAAAAAAAGCTTGCTTTAGAGTAACTTACTTATTGAGCTTAATTTTCGGACATTGGCATTCGAGATTCTTGCGTGGTACTAGTAACACCATTGGTCCACGGCCCAGAAGAGCACTTGTTGTTCCGGATGCAGGGTTTCGTTTGAAAATCGCTTGAATGTTGATTTCGAATTTAAAAATTTCATTCTGTCGTTCGATTGAGTACTGTTCGGTACTTATCTCCATTGATGCCCTGTCATGACCAACTACTTTCGCCATAATCGCTATAAAAGGGAGGCAAAATTGTTGTTCGTTGAATTTTATTATTTTCGTCAAAAAGGGATGCAGAGGGTTAAGGACATAGACTGATAGGTGAAACGAGTATGTGTTGTACGAGTACATGCATTTAATTAGAATGCCTAGAAGGCTAGCTACGGAGAGGTCAATGAATCATGAATTTCGCTATCTAGGACTCAATTTTGCTAGTCCTTTAAGACCGAAAGATTAGTTGTGAGTATTCCTAATCTTTATCAGCTTTAATTGGCGATCTACCCGATCGCCTACCAGACGTCAGACGTGTAGACCAGGGTATCTACACCTTATATGTGCTACTTCGATATATTATGAAGCAGAGATAGTGGCAGATGGACCCTAAATGGGTCGACAGTAGCTCTACCAAATGATTACTGAAAGAGGTTCCACGCAGACCCAGTCCCTTTTCCTAGGGGCACTAACCAAGGAACTGGACCACCAGCCTTGGGGTTACTTAAAAAAGTTTAATCATGAGACTTGGACGACAACATGACAAGGAATGTCCAAGGACTATGATCTTTGAATATACTTGCCTTATATATGTAGTGTGTATTTCGAACGTTACACAAAAAGAGATACGTTTACTTAGGACGAGAAATGCTAAAACGGATTAACCGCGGCATTTATTACGGCTGCTACAAAAGACTGCATATGCCAGGATGTGGAACTGCTTAGTATGTGCATGCGGCCTTACCGACTAAGCTGAAGATTCCTATCACAAAGAAGTTTTGATGACCTCCCGGACGTAATCTGCCCTGAGTACGATATGAAAATCGTATTTGGACACTACAAGGAAAACGAGAAGGCACAAATCTTTGGCAAAATGATGGGAAAACACAGCACCAACGACATGACAGCATACAATGGCTGGCGACTTCAATTTTAATAGGGATCGATACATCGTCTATCCACAGATGGTCGAACCGGCAACCAAATTAACCACATGCTAATCAATGCGTACTGGACGCGCCAAGATTCAGAGAAGATAATTTCGAATCTGGCAATTTTTTATGAGGATACAGCCAAATTCCGAGGTTGACTGTCAAACGAAGTGCTGCTAGCAACCTAAAAGAAAAAAGTCGTCACTACGGCACTACTGGAGACAGTTCTTCCTGGAAGAGTACCAAACATCGGAAGGCTTTGATGTGCTGGGAGTGCTTTAGTATCTAGAGTAATTAGCATAGTCCTCTTGTAAGTTGCCCCGGTTTGGGCGGATACTATCAATGAAGAAAACAAGAAAGAAACTGTCGTCGACATGAGGACAATGTGCATTAAAGACGTTTGAATGATCTCTAGCGAAACAGCTTTTGTCATAACCGGAATAGTTCCCACTGACGTTCAAGCGGGCGAGGTGCTAAGGATCTATAGCAGAAGAACTGCGAGCCAACAAGAGGCAGGCGCTACCAAAATAATCAAGGAAAAGAAAAAGACAGATTCAATTGTTGTGTGGCAAGCCCGGTGGGATAATAATGTAAAGGTAGATGGACCTTCAAAAGGTCGGTCTGCACAAACCGAATACACGGTAATGCTACTACCACCTTACGCAGTTCCTAACTGGATACGGTGACTATCGCAAATACTTACACTGATTTGATGGCTCGCTCACCTTTCTGCCCAGATTGCCAAGTCCAAAGAAGATATGGAGAAAGCAGAATTCTATTGCAAGCACTTCATGGAGTGGCAAGTTAACCTGCCAAGTTCACAGTTACCTATATAAAAACTAATGGGGTCAGAAGACAATTCAATTTAAATGTGTACACGTTCAAACTAGCTACGAAAAATTGAAAAAATTGAGGCCACAAGATCGGAAGATAGGCGTAAATTGCTAACCAACCCCGCTAAGCCATAAAACGGCAGTCCCGCGAGGAAAGTGGTTATAGTGCGGTTTAAAAGTAGTTTAGTACGTAGCACCGATAATTCAGGTTTATAAATCGTTCAAACTAATTAATATCTTTAGAAGATTACGCATCTACTGGCCAAACCAAACGACTGCGAAAGCTACTTCGCATAAGCTTGATCCACGATCTAAAACTACACGTAAGGCTGCACAGAAAAGCAAGCAAGATTGCTTCAAAGAAATGTATACAATGATGCTGATGAAAATCCTTGAGGATAAAAGGACGGACAGATGTGGATAGATACGATAAAAGACTATGTATCTTTTCCAATTTTATAGGAGCTGTTGAAAAGAACGTAGAAATGTACATATGTATGTATTCCATTTCGTTTTCACTTATCCGGGGTGTGTCCTCGGTGAGCTCTTTCTAGTTAAATTGACTTCGGCGGACTGATAAATATTGATGTCCGAGTAGAATCGATTTTATAAAACTCTGCGGTTGATTCAATTAGCCTTCTGGTTGCCTTAGAATATTGATAAATCCTGTGATATCGCAATAGACCCCCTCTAGTCCAATTGTGTCTGTATCTAAATACAGGTAACCGCCCTTAACAGACAGACAAACAATGTCAACCACAATACTTACTACGAGTATAAATATTGGAACAACGCAAATAATGAGGAAGGAACAACTAAGCCAACTAATATATGTATTTACTACCCGTGTTTTTCGATATTAAACTTTTAAAAGTAATAGAACAAAAGGATGGGGTTATAACAAAAAAAATTCAAAGTTTACAAATAGCGTCCACAAAAATGTGCGGATACTTAGCTTATAATATAAACAAACTCACCATAATCCTCCCTGCAGAATCTGTTCAAGTTCAGCTTTTTGGGAGTGGTTTTGCATTTGCCACAATCTTTTAAGAAACGAAATAAAAAAGAAGAAAGAAGGACATTTGTTATTAATTATTTCCCAAGTTATTTAATTTTTTTTTACTCGTATCTTACAAGTTTTCATGTCATCCGTCTGATCTGCTTCGCTATCACCTGAACTTGCACTTTCCGCTTGGATAGCATTGATAACGGTGGGAATCTCTGAAGGAACAACGAAAAGGAAAAAAAGGAATTTTTCAAATGAATACTTTTAGAAATTTCAGCTGAAAACTTACTAATGCACGGCGCTACGTGTGACCTCGTCTGTTGATATCCTTTCCCACATCGATTGCATGTTTGACCAGTGACTCCATCTTTGCAAGGACACTGACCAGATATGTGATTGCAAATCTTCCCTGTTGATCCAACAGGATGACAATCACAACCTAAAAGATAAATAAGATGGAGGATTCAATTTCAAATTAAAAATCTAAAAGGAAATTGAAAATCATCTAAAGGTCTTTTCCAGTGAATTTGACAGCAGGGTTCAATCCAACACCACTTGACCACCCCACAAGAGAATGAAATTATGGAATATTGATCAGATGGTTTTGGTGTATGCATACCCTATAAACGCCTTAAGCTTCGTCATGTTTGAAAATGGTCTTCCTAAAGGATGTCGCTGAGAATATAATTTTTAAGTGAAAGGCATTTTCCCTAAGCAGACACGAATTTTTTTTTTTTAATTTTAAAGAACGAATAGAAGACCAGCGATTTGATTAAAAAAAAAACATTAGTACTCTAAGGATTCCAACCCCCTAATGCAGAAAATTACGGGTCCGGGCCAGATTGGATCTTTCGGCCAAGGGGTTTATCGGCTATATAAAAAGGAACCCTTTGTGATAGGGACAGATATTGGGAAGCAACTTTGGCTTGTGGGGTTCTTGCATGGTCAACCATACCTATGTTCTTTAGTTACTCGTGGCAATTAATTAAAAAACAGAAGTAAATAAATGAAATGCGACTGACTTTTCTTCTAATTTAGTGCCTAGATTCTGTACTTATGATCTTAGTCTAGGGTGTTGCTGGATGCAGAAAAATAAGAGGATTTTAAAGGAATGCAATCTGGCACCACCCAAATGGTCACTACTTCAAGGCCTTTAACGTGCTCAGACGCCGACATAAACCTTAGTATCATGCCTAAATTTGTGCGAGGTATATAGACGCCTGATGGATAAGACTTGAAGATGTAGTCCAAGCATAATATGGTGGATGTATATTATCACAATATGACTAATAATCACCCATGAGACAATAAAATGGGCAGTACAGACAAGCGTTGCGACAACGAGCAAAATGCTCGACAAAAAACCACGGCGGAGGCTGGAAATCTGCATTACTGGCGCCGGCCGTGACATGTCCAAGGGAAGCCATGGATGTGCTTCTATAACGGACTTATTTGCATTCGGTACCCAGTCATGCCAGTACTGAGGCAACAAGAAAGCGATTTCTCGAGCAAGACAAGAGACGGAGGAATTATTTTTCAACCTGAACCATTCTCTCGGATAGGGGATAGTACCCTTAAGGATTCAAGAACATGAAGCAGACGAATAGGGCCATGAACTGAGAAAACTATAATGCACTGAACTGTTATAATCAACTGAAAGTGCAAGCGAAGTATAGTATAGAACCATGTAAATAATAACGCTAGTAAGGTATTCCGGACGATGATACCTGCAGATAATGTCTTGAAGCCGTGGCTACCAGAAGAAGAGCGATCTCGGGGTATTACTTGGTGAAAACTCAGACGGGAAACCAGATTACTTCCAAACAAGTAATACATTAACGACAGAGGGAATCCATGTCTGAAAAGACCCCACAGAACACAACAAGATGATCTTATACTGTATTCTGACGAAGAAAAGGAGCCCGGAAGCTTACACATTCCTTTGAGCTGAATACTCTGCTTCCATCTGGTCTTTTAAGAAATGTTTCCTCAACGACCGTAATGCCAATATCTTATCCGAAAATAATTTAACTTTAGCTTTCATCTGGGTTGGTGCTCCACACTTTTTCCATTATTTTCATTGCTGTTCAAGCGTATACCGATGGGCGCAAGTTTCATTTGCAAGTTTTATTTTGGCGCCGTGCCTCAGTGGTTAGTGCGTTAGACTACTGAGCGGGAGGCTCGAATGCTCGGAAACATGAGAAAGCTTCCAAATTAAAAAACAAAGGATTTCGGATATAGATCCAAACTGAAGGTTCCTTTCATTTGCGCGTTAAAATATAGCACCTTAGTGGAAATTCGACTGATCTAAGGAAACTGGAGCTACTTTGATTTGGCAAAACAATTGGGGTGAAAACTCCTTGCTCGGAGGACAAAATATATGCTTTATACAACGCTTATCCTGACAGTTCTGCTGTACTGCATCAAGTGGTGGACGATTAATAGGATACCATCGCAAATATTTATTAGGAG
This sequence comes from Blera fallax, assembly GCA_946965025.1. Taxonomy (NCBI): domain Eukaryota; kingdom Metazoa; phylum Arthropoda; class Insecta; order Diptera; family Syrphidae; genus Blera; species Blera fallax. The sequence continues at coordinate 20,136,591 of OX337248.1, read as the reverse complement.
CTTTCGCGCGAAAAATACTTTGTCGAATTTTTTATCCTGCGTGCGAGAAGGGCGAATAGAAAAGAAGATACCACCGCGAACTGTACGAGCTGGATCAAGATGTCGAAAGTCTAAGGGCTAAATACGTCGCTTGAAACTTCATAGAGCCACTCTTAGAATGTGTGGAAATAAAAGGGGGAAGTACTGATTCGGAATTAAAATAATTCAATCCACCCTCGTCTATCCATGAATATGTGCACTGCTTATTAAATAATAGATACACGGCGAGCTAATTCAACTTTCACTCGTGTTTCGCATTGAAACCCCGGCAAATGTTTGCACACTTATCCCACAAAAGTTATTTCCATGAATATCAAAAATCAAAGCACGAAAACGGTCCTTCCTAAAGTAAGACAAAAAATAATCCCCGACATCATCTCTAAACTTTGGGGTAGAAACTGCTGCCAGTTTCACCTGCTGCCAATCGAATGAAACTTTTGATATCGGAGTGGGACTGGCGACACCATGGTATTTTTAAACTCCATGAAGTGGTACTACATTCAGGCAACTATCCAAGAACTTTTATTAGGTGAATTTCGAGAATATTCAAAATTCCAGAGTTAATCGATGCCATTAAGTCGAAGGAATTTCTTTAACAAGTTTTAAATTGTGTCAGAAACGGTATTCGGTTGTTCTCTGAGAGCATAAGAGGGTTGGGGTTCTTTTGTTGATTTTATTTTTGTATTCCACAAATTCGTTGGGCTTTTATTTATTCGAACCAACATACCGGATTGATGGGTATGTTGTATAAATATATAAAAGGGGTACAAAAGACTGAGGATTTTAGGTGAAGTGGAAATATTGGATGGGAAAATTTAATAAAGAAAATATCGCTTACAGACACTTCGGTCTTTCTAAAGTTCTTAACTTGTGAACTGTTATGCAGAACCTTTTCTTTAAAGCTTTTTTCTATTTGAATGTTAAAAGGAGTACCTACCTCCTATACTCCTAGCTAATAATGTCGCGTAAAGTACGTAGACTTATGTAAAGTAAATGTACAGATGTATGTATGTATGTGAAGCGGTTGGTCTAGTACTACGACCGCAATTCGGATTTAAAACACTTTGCAGTGTGGTTGCTATTCACTGCGTTATAAATGGTGGACCATCTGTTGGTTATTGATTTTGAAAATGCATCGTTCAATATTTTTTTCAGGGATTTTCACTTTTTTGGACAGTCTACACCTTTTGAAATAATCTCATTCAAGTAGCTATCGCGGCTGGCTTGTCAGTAGCCCATCCTCTTAACACAATTTTGTAGTACATTGTCCATTATTTCCTTGGAGGGACAACGGTTCTTAAAAAGTAAAAAAGAAAAGTCCCAAGAGCAACAACAACGACTTTTGCCAAGACACGTGCCCCAAACGGCTGATAACACTATTACAAAACTAGTACGTGCATAGATGATCGATCGTTTGACAGTTGGTTTGACATTTTGCGTCATACTGCTGCTATTAAGACCCAAGCATGCTTTAGTCGTCGAATTTCGGCCACATAAATTGAGTTATCATGTCTTTGCAGCGCACTGTGCCTCACTTTGTTAGCAACGCCCATGGCATCAGCAGATCTTTAGCCACCACTTTTCCAGACTTAACTTTTTAAGATGAGTGAAAAAAGGGAATGATTGTCAAGCTCACTACAAACGCAAATCTTATGAAGTGTGAACGTTGGGGACGTATCTTTGTGCTTCCTGCAGCTGCTAAAGCACTACATATTAAGGTTTCCGCTCTAGATTCTCCCGCGTTGATCACATCCTTATTCTGCGGATCATCATTTAACTGCGGGGTGAATATTGATCGTCACTTCACCTGCTGTTCATTGATTTTGAAAAGGCGTTTGGTAGAGTCGAGAGTTTATTTGACTTCCCTCGCGTTGGAGAGGTACATAAAACAGAAGTCACTTATGATTTGAGGAATTTGAGACCCGAAATGGAGGCAGACAAGGCTATATTCCTTTCCCGATATTATTTTATTTTTTATTGATGATTAGCAATGTGCATCTCGCTGCTTTGTCGAGAACGGAGGAATGCATTCGACTTCAACACCTCAATAACGCTGACAAGGAATGCTTACTATGTATGCTACAGGATCATGAACCCTCACCAAATGAGAGCAGGTGTGGAGAAAGAGGCAAATAAAAATCGTCAGGACCTAAATCATCAGCTCAAGTAGTATTGCTGGGCAGCAGGAGTATTGTGTCGGCCAAAGGTAGAACCGAACAGGATATACCAAACCAAAATCAGCGTTTGGAATGTTATCCAAAATGTTGAGAACCAATGCTATTAGCCTTGTCACCAATCTACGACTTTTTCGTACCAATGTTGAATCCATGCTTTTATATGGGTTACAGCACTTGTGGGTACAATCATATTGATACGCCAACTATACTACATTTGTTCGGCGCATGGACAACAGTGCACCATCCGAGAAGATTTTCGAATCCCAGCCCCCAGATTGAAGACAACCGGTAAGACCCAACCTCTACTTGAAAGAACAAGCGAATGCCAATCCGTTTGGTTTTGAGAACTGGAAGCAGCGTATCCGTGCTGGGTGGAAGACTATCCTTGTAGTCGGCAGAGTTGGAAGACTACCCTTGTTAAGCTATAAAACCGCGTACTCTCTGTGGGTTTATGATTTCTAGAGTCTGTTTCAAGGTGCAGACATTCCTACAGATGAACGATGAATGCAGCACTATGAATGGGCTTTCACTTAAGGTTGGTTTTTTTTACCATAAGGGAGAAGCTGAACTCAGCTGAATTAAGCCAAAGCGCCTCTATTCAATTGACTATACAGATCAATACAGTTGACTTTGCGACTGGTGCTAGAATGGCCTTTCCAGAGTTTGTATGGGAAAAAAATGCCATCGTATTTTCAAGGATGGCTCCAGAATTAGACACCAACCTTCTTGCAGGACAGGAACATTAGATTCCATTCTCCTTTGGGTCAATATGCCTCCGTTCTCTAAGCGGAGATCTAGGCAATCCTAGAATACATGTGCCTTACTGTGAAAAAATGGATAGAAAGGATCGTATGCATGTGCACCCATAGCCAAGCTGCAATCAAAGCACTGCTTAACCGTACTACCACTTCTAAAATAGTACATGTACTTAAGTGCACCCTGAATCTGAACATAAGGTTCAATTCAAGACCTCCGACAATCTTGCAAGACAAAGCTCAGAGGACTTTTCAGAGGACCCAAAGCAGCGCTGGGTCTGCCTGTATTTTCGGTTTTCCATCGATGACTTGATTTCTCGTTAGCAATATAGTCTATAGATAGCATGGGTCTTCTGGATGCAGACAAACCAAGTGTGCACTACCGGATATCTGCAAAAAATCCGATATTTTTCTTCTGTCCGTCTGTATGCGGCCTTTGAGAGTACCTACTTCGCTTTTGCCAAGCACCCCAACGTGCTGGATTGAAACAACACAACCATCTGCGCTGAATGGAGAAAGACGATGACACAGCGGAACATTTTATCTGTTATTGTCTGGCATTGGCTCGCACCAGGTGGCAAATCCTTGTGGCCGATGTAGTGAGTGCTAAGTTCTTCATCGCTGAGCTATCTTCTTATATTTCGTCGTATGTCGCGAAAGAAAAACATTAAATTAAGGTGTCTGGGTGGTAAGTACAGTGGAGCCCCAGAAGATAGTGGCAATCTCCAACAAGGCAAATATCTAATTGTGACGAAGAGGATTACGTCCTTCGCCTAATCTTACCCATGGCGCCGAACACTCTTGTTTTTAATGATTTCTCTAATGCCTTATAGGTAGATTACCATCAACCTGTTTGTAATAAATTTCTTAGACTCATTCATCATAAGCACCAGAATCATTTGTAACAATTAGCAATAAGCTGACTAAACAACCCGATCTTATCCGCCGCGCTAAGGACTTACAATGCATGGCCCTTAGCCAGCACCTGTTGTGCAATTACTTAGACAATATATCTGTGTCACCCAGAATTACAAGATAAAAAGATACAAAAAAAATTCTAATTAGCTACGCATATCGTATCGTTTCATACTCGTATGATTTCATATTTATAGGACTTACGTCTGCAAACTTTTCGATGATTAATTGGCTTAGTCGAATCCCTGTAGTAACCCTCTCTGCAATAATGGCAATATCTTCCAGTCGTATCGTGCTGGCAATTGTAGCACACCCCACCAGATACTCGTCCAGATAATTTATACAGCTCAACATTAAATCGACATCGACGTGCGTGTCCGTTGCAGTTACAAACTGAAAATAAAACAGATAAATTAATAAACTTCATTCGATGGATATAAAACTGATTTAATAAATTAAATGATCCAAGATCCGATGGATAATAATGCGAAAGTGGGCAACTTTACAAATTTCAATTACTTCTACCAGAGTAGCCTTGGCAATGCTTTCATCACTCCAATTTGTGTTTAAGAAAAATCAATAATCAATAAGCACCCGCACTCGATATTAATAACTTTTATAGTTGCTTACAACTTTTAGCCTCAAAATTTAATTTCAAAATTTCTACTCAATAAATTGTGTGATTCGATTAGGAAATGATTTAATAAATGTTCGTACCGAAGACCGATACGAACATCGTCTAATGCGTGAAGTATCTGTTTTGATATTTTACAGATACGATACGAGACTGGATCGTAAAGTAGGTAGCTATAGGTACTGGTATAGATATCGACGCAATAATTCCAAAATGCATTAAAAACGAGAGCACTTCCCTGTCTACGTTGAGTGGATGGTCAACACATGTTCCCTTGTGAAGAATATGAGAGGACAGACAACCCCATGAGGGCTAACATTGACGCTCTTATGTCCTTCCAACATAGATATCACACTTTTTGCCCTCTTTAGGTCCTCTTCAAATCGAATAAAATATCCTTCCCTACAATGGCGTACTCTCCCGACACACGTATCATCTGTCAGATATCCCCAACCATACACATGCATGTACGTTACATATGTATGTATGTCTATATGGATGCCCGCCACGTCAATAATTTGAAGAAGGAGCAAACACCATTCGTATGTATGTATGCACAAACTACATATATCTAGATACATATGGACAAGTACGTACAACAAAAGTACGGATGATAGCCTTGCCAGAGTTTTTATTTCTTTTCTTTTTTCATTATGACGGGAGACGGACGAAAAAAAAATCCTTTCAATTGAAAACCGGCCACACTGCGGTGTTTGGCGAAACCAAAAATGAAAAGGGAATTATCCCGAAGCGGATATAGCACTCGAAAGATACGAGTATCAGAACCCATTGGATGCAGGTTGGCTATGTAGATCTGGTTTTTAAACGACTCCACCTGGCATGCCTATCTGCTGATTGGGTTGACGAACATCTCTACGAAGAAAGTTGATGAATACTTGATTACTGAGTCGTCCGTTTTGGAATTTCAAATTTTTTTTTTTCATGCGGAAGTGTTTTGAGTGATTTGGGTTATATAAAAAGGTTGTTGCCGGTTGAACGATCATCGGGCCCACTTGGACGTTACTATCTCCAATTCCGTTTTGGGATTGTTCAAAAAAAAAAAAGTAAAAGGATGTGCTCCAAACAAATTGTATTTTATTTATCTTTTGTTATTGATTGCTTTGTAAGAGAAAAGGAAATGTTTAGAAAGCTTGCGTTCCGAGAAAAGATACTGCTGCCAAATCAACCCGATCAGAGATTGCTTTAGGTACACACAGAAGTTAGCATATTATCAATCAATTTGTTTGGTTGAATCGAAATGTAAGAATTGTTTCCAAGGTATTTTCCACGTGATTAGGAATCCTTGTACCGTGCTTATGGACGTATATCTTAACATTTGCTTGGGTTCCGTTTAACGTATTAAACCTCATTGTATTCAGCATGCGTTTCCCTTCCATAAAGTATTGTTCCATTTTTCTCTTATTATATCCTTCGATAAACAACTCGGAAGTTATCGGCATCTTGAAAACTACGTTACATTGGTGAATTTACGTCATAGACACAAACTATTTTGCAAAAGACAGAATACCCATCCATGACAGCTCCTGTTTTCGGACTGACAGCAAGCCGTCATCCCATTAGGTCTCTAATATTGGCACGTGAGCTCATACTTAGGTGTAACGTAGCCACGCTGAATGACAAGCAACTCATGACAGAAATGAAAAGAGGAATAGACGCGATTCTAGAAATTCCACAATACGTTTTGTATGGCATGTGATGCTTGTACGGCTCAGAGGAGAATAGAAAAGAACAGAGGCCGAGCAAAGAAGATGGTGCCTACAACTAAGACGTAAGACTACAAGATGGAGAAGAAGATCCGTAGAAGCTACCGAAATGCTACCCGCAAATGAGCAATTATAATAAGTAAACGATAAAACTGTAAGGATCTCCATAACGAATTCAACAGCGACCCTTGAGGACTGGGCTGCAAGGTAATCCTACGAAAGGTGGGCGTGCAAGCAGCAGCTCCAGTTCTGCACACAGACAAATTTACGAACATCATATACATACATAGTGTTCAATCATTCCGATTGAAATACAGGACTTCTCCTCCGATAAAATAAAATGAAGAAGAGCTGACAATTTGCAAATGCGATAAAAAAAATAGGAAGGCCCTGGACCAAATGGTTTACCAGCAAAAGTCTTGAAATAAGTTCTTAAAACCTTTACCGACTTCTACATGTCCAAAGACGCAAAAGCAAAAACTGTTGCTAATAAGCAAAGGAAATAGGAATCCGGATACTCCATCGGCGCGCAGGCTTATGCTAGACAAAGTGAGAAAACAATTTTTTTTAAAGATCAAAAACCATGCAATCTATCCTCCAAGCAATATGGATTTAGATAGGCACACTGCACAATAAGTGCAGTAGAGGAACCTAGTAGTTAAACCATTCCCGGAAAGCCAGAACAGTAGTCACGAGTCAAGAAAACTCGTCGTGCTAGTTAGACGTAAGAAACCCTTTTAACTCTTCCAGGTGGAGTAATAAGCTGCATCTCATAGAAAACACCTTCCACGTACATAATGTCTTCCACGAATGGTGAAGAGTTACCTTAAAGATGGAGGGCTAACCTCAGGAAGATCCCATAGGAAGGAAATAACTGCTGGCGTCGCACAAGGCTCAATCCAAACGAGACACTGAAGATGCCCAAAGGTGCCGTAATCAAGTAAAAGTGTTAGCAAAAGAGAAGGCAGTCATATGTATGTAGTACTGTTGACTAGGAAGCGCATTCGCACTGTCTTTGAGATGCGGGTAGGCTTGGAGGCAAAAACCACCAAAAATGCAGTAAAATACTTGGGAGTGAGACTGAATACAATGCTGACCAAGCTGGCATCCAAAAAGGATGCGAAAAGTAGTTCAGTATTGAGCAAACTAATCAACTTGGGGGTCGCTCGGCAATCAGATGCAAGCTACCCTAATCTCTTGTATGGTTGAAAGATTTGGGCAGATTCGCTTCTCCAAGTAATGTATTGAAGACAAATGGCAGTGGTTCAGCGAAGAGGAGCTCTTTGAGTGGCGAGTTCCTATCAGAACCAGCTGTTCTAGTAATATCCCCATCGACCGCGACGGAGAGATCATTAAGCGCTGGCAATAACGCTGGAACAGAATAGCTAATTGTAGATGGACTGCAAGACTGTTAAGAAACCTCAGTGGTTACCTCTGCTTTTATTTTTTTTTTTCCACACAAAAGGGGATTCACAATTGACCATTAGCTCTGCGAGTGACGTGATGAGTCTACATGCATATATCCATCACCCTTCTAACCTCGAACTTATAAATTTTAGGCTACCTGTATACCAAGTTCGAAATGGAAGTTCTGCAAATATTTGAGGGCTTATGTGGATGACTGTCTCGTTATACTCCACCCCGGACAGTAATACCATTTGAAGGAAAAAATTCTCATCTGTTGGCTTAGGCCCAAAAACTCCTCCAACGTTGTACTTTTTTCCATTTCAGTAATTTAAAATCCGAAATTAGCGCCCACAATATTGTAGCTGCGAATATCATAACTTTATTTTAAAACGGAAACGACTGTCCGTATGTATACAATCTGCAATTCACCCTTGATCACAACATACCGCATTTCGAATGGCACAACACTAACAAAGATTAAATAATTCGTGTTTCGCATTTGGAAAATCTAATTTCAGAATTTGATTGAGTTGAAAACGCCGTCTGTTCGCGGCATCCCCCATATGTCCGGTTGCTCTGATTTAATTATACATAAACACGAATACAACTGCGGTCATTTATATTTATGGAGTTCGCTTACTATGGTCTCGGCCGCCGCTGGCATTTGCGATGAATTATAGCACACGCTTACTAGCGCCCAAATTAGTGCCCCACATTAATTAAAATAATTATCACTTTTCCCTGCAGTTGGATATGCATTTCCCGTGGAACTCATTTCCATCACACGTCCTCCTCCTGTAACAGCCAGCGAAGCAATCCGAAAAGGCCAACGTCATCATCGCTGTAGTTACATTAAATGCGCTGTGTAATTCGTTTGTCCCGAGACGTCCCCGTAGCCGCACGATGACAGCCATGATGACAATCCCGGGGAGCGTACTCTTCAAAATCAGAGATCCTCCAGGGAATGATATGACAAATTTATATTGTTCGCAATTTGTAGGAACGACATTGGTTTAATAGTCGTACCAGAGCACAGGAGAGAATTTCGCAAGTTTTATTGCGATGTACTTTTCTCATTGCCAAACAAACATACTCGTAGTATCTGTGAATCTATATCTGCATGGTGTTTCCTTGGGATTGGAATATTTCGACTTGGATACTGTTTGGTTGTATTACAGCGCACTTGATCATCGTACAGAGTGTTAAACCAAAATAACTCACGAATAAGCCTGTGAATCTCATCATCATCATCGTCAGCATGGGTACCGGCACCACCAGACAGCAGGAATACTTTGCGTTTTTTTTTTATTATTATTTAGTTTGATGTTGATGAACAGGGTGGTCCAAAAGTTGGGAGTGCATTCGGTTTAAACGGAATTTGTAACTGGAAACCAAGCATTGGGCGATACTTGATCCACTCTGGCACTGCACTTTCGCGTGAGTTCTATTGTGCCGGCAACTGGGGCTTAGAAGGAAATTGCATACTCCAGAGGATATAAGGAAGTTCATTAACTTCTCAGGGTGTATCGCAGTGTCATTTCGATGCAACAAATCCGTTTATCTGCTTGGATAAGAGCGGAAGATCTGCGGCCACTTATGTTATAGTGGAGAGAAAAGTGCTTTACTATCCTGGTGCGTCAGCGCATAATATCATTAGATATAAGCAGCATAAGTTTTTTGAAAAGACCCCTGACCCCACAAAATAGCGCAGGACGAGGTAAAGGGGTAAGCAAAAGTAGGTCTATATCTCTCAATTGGCTCTGTCGCTGGTGCAATGAAAGAGCGGTTTCACAGGTGGCCATAAATTACATGTGTACATGTGCACCGAATGGACAGTAACACATTAGGTATTAACATAGGCTTGGTAAACTACCGAATCAGGAAGAAACTTGATATACAAAGCTGATATCGGCATCTGCTACAGATGTGGCTTTGGTAGGTGTACGAACTCAAAATTTCGAATGCGGATGCCAAGTGTATGCTCTACAAGGACAGTAAATACAACGCCAAGTGAGGATAAAACAACTTAATCTCATTCATTGCGGAGCAACTCTAGATCTTCGTAGACGGACAGTCTGAGAAATCAAAGCTGATAACTCTATTCTCAGCGGACCATACGGACAGCTAGAAGAAAAAAAATGCTCAAAGAACAATACAGACAAGGCTACATTATGGGCTTATGTTGGATAAGGTTATGTCGAATACGGTTATGAGGGCAATATAAAGTACCAGGCACCATACTAGACCCATCGCGATCCTTTGGGAACCGAAACCATTTCACACATGCACTTAATTTGCCTACAGAATTAAAATAAATCATTATTATTGGTCAAAGACGCAACCTATTCTAAAAGTATTATAATCTGCTCCAGGCAATTCCTTGGCAGTCACAGAGCACATTTGCTATGTCCTCTTATGTTAAGTACTCGTCTGAGTAGGTCATTACAGTACCTTATTCAAAAAAACCTAATCTCATTGCGTGCTTCCTTAGAAGGCAATGAGCAGAGAGTATCCCTATCGCTATTTTTATCCTTGATCTGCTTAGTTTTATAATTTTCCCAGATTTTTTCCACCAAGCACTGGCTAAAAGGGTTTAAACGCCGGCGCAGGGTCATAAGTCCACAATGGACTTTTGACTCACTTGGGTGGGTCATAAGTCCACAAAGAAATTGTGAAAAGTCCATTGTGGACTTATGGCCTGTGGATTTATGACCCTGCTCCTTAAACGCCCCATGCCCTTCCAAGTTGAACCATCTTAGAATCATTGAAGATTCTATCGAGAATAACTCCCATTACTGGTTCCAATTACATATGTCACTTTGTGATAGCTCAGCTTCTTTTTTGGCTATTACTTCGGCAATTTCGTTACCCTTTATGTCGCAGTTTCCAGATGCCCAAGATAATCCACTGAGCATTGTGCGGCAATTCCTGACTACTTCACATTTTGAGAATTAGCCTGACTGTAGAAGTAGGCGAAGATATTCTTGTCGGATACCCATTCCTTCGCTAGCAATTCCGCAGCCTTAAGTACATATGAAACCTCTGCTTGCAACACATTGCATGCATCCGGAAGTCTCAGGGCCACCTGCATGTTCATATTACTCGAGTATATATGTTCCTAATCCCGAACCTTCACTGATTTTGAAACCATCCGTGTAAACAGGAACTTCCTTTCTTTGCTAGTCCTCCCTATCAGGAAAATTTACATCGTATTTGGGCTTGCGGATAATTAAATTGAGCCGAAAGGGTATTTCTTGACAACCTAGTTCCCCTAAAATTGCAAAAATTTTCCTTTTTGGTACATTTTATTTCCAGGTGCGATTCAGCTTGCATACGAATCCATCTACAGTACAAGTGTAAGCAATTTTAAGATCCGCCAGCAAATATGTCTAAATGTCGTAAATTCTTGTTGGGAATTTAAAAAGACCTGCTAAACTATTTTCAAAAAAAATTGAAACAAGAATCGAAATCGAAATCAAAGTTGAGCTACAATGAGAATACTCGTATGAAAGCACATTATACAGAACAACTTCTTAACAAAGTTGAACCTGGGCGTGTTGACACTTATCTAGTTTGTATGTAAATTGGAATGTGTACAAGAGATTAAGTCAAATGTATTTCCATATTAAATGCATAAAATTAAATTGTTACTATCATGACAGATGTATAATTGATATTGACTCGTTCTAGTCCTATTCAAAACATTTTTGATGGAGCTGTTTCTAAGGTGTGGTTCGACTCAGAACACTCCTTTTAGCTTGAAGCTCCATTATTGGAGAACCCCTAATATTAATCACTAAGTTTACACTTAAGATCACTTAATTAGTGGAAATTACCTTCAACGATTTGTTATTCATCATTACTGGACGCTTCAGATCGTGAACTGATTTGCTTTTCTTTTTCTATGAGGTTAATATCCTAAACTTTCATACATGACATCTGTCGATGTTGCGATTAGGAAATGTGAAACGCTACAAACAAAGTAACAAAACGTTATTGCTGGACATGAGCTAAAACGCATCACCACATCCACGTGGTGCTTGCTGGATGAGAGCATGTTGAGTCTGACTGTACATGTGGAGTGGGATACTCGGACCAGCGCAAGCTCAGCCGGGTAAAGTTCAGCACACATGTGCCATCTCTTGCTAACCTGACCCACAATCTTGCGCCTCCAATGTCTAGCAAAAGGTCCTCAGAAGGAGGACGTACAGTGGAAGAATTCCATCGATGGAATCAACGTTGACGTTCACAGACATACCAACAGAAGTCTTACTTGAGCTACTCCGACATATTTAGATCTCAGGTGAGTAAAGAACTTTTAAGACTGAGGCAGTGGTAGCGGAGGAGCCCTTAATGGGCCAACGGCAGCGCTCGCACCCCCGAAGTGGGTTACTGGCATCGGTTTAACCGATCTGGGATCTGGCCCCCCCCCAGGTTGGAAGTTGTGTGCGTCCGGGCAACTACCCTACCATGTAAAAAAAAAACTGTAGTTACGAAACAACCACAAGCCTCGAAAAGGAATGACCCTACTGTTGATAAGCCCGCAGGGTCTTCGAATCTAACCCGGAGACACAACGCAGTAGAAGACGACATTGAATAAGGTGGCGCGCACAAGTAGAAGGAGGAATGCGCAACTGGAGGAAGTTAGCTAAGGACCGGGTTAACGTTACAAGAAGCACGTTACAGCTAATTCTTTCAAATGATCTGCATCAGCAGATGTAGAAGATCTAATTTTAAGTGAAGAGAATTTGTTAATTGGTTACTGGAACATCATCTGGTAAACGACAATTTTGCTAACACAAGCATCTTCAATGGGCCATGAGATACATTTACAACTCATTGGCTACGTAAATTGTACAAAAATTGTCGAACGCTTTACTATTTGGAGCGGTTTATGGGTTTTGCAGTGAATGGTTTGCGTTACAGAGTGATGATTAATGACTCTCTTTGGCCTGAATTGATTGATTTTGAGCTTGAAGATACATATATGGTTCCAGTAGAACATCACCTCGTGTCACATTATGCACAAAACATTTGAGTAGCAGCGAGAATAATTGTAAGGATCATGTAATTTAAAGAAATGGTGTCCATCAACATTCGATTTAACGCTACTATCGAGCGTCAACTATGCAACCATGTCAACAAAAAATTTCCTTAAAAAAAACAATAGTTTGCCAGCAAAGCCGTGTGGCGCTTTGTCTGTCATTTTATTTCCTACTTCATCGATAGATACCTACACCGACAGGACTGATAAAAGTGTTTTCTCTGGTAGGCTTAATCATAACCTTTCTTCCCATCTTCCAAATCATTGTAGTGTGTTCCATGAGGAAATAATGGCAATTAAAAAAGTCTTATCTTGCCTATGGAAAAACGTGATATCCGCTAGAAATATCCGCATCTTTTCTGATAGCCAAGCAGCAATCAAGTCAAATGGAATTGGTCTCTCTAAATTCATTAACAGCTATCGTCTCTTATAGAGGTGGCGGAGCAGTTCAGTATTCACCTCTGCTAGGTGACAGAACACAGAGATATTCTGGAGAAGTGTAGGTCTGACGAACTCGCCAGATACGGAGCAACTATCATTCCAGGAAAAGGTGGGAATACCGATCTCTACTTGTAAATACAAATTCAAGCTGCACGCTATCGAGAGAGCAAATCTTAGGTAGAAAATAGTATAACATGTCTGGCGACAAAACGGATTTCACCCAGGCTGAATCTGAGACGCTCTAAGAAAGACTGAAGACTGTTTGAAAGGGAAGCATGCAACCAAGCTTGACTTATATTAGAACAATCTTCCTAGAAGCAGTATAGACGAAAAAGGGAAAGAAACCATTCATCACCTTCTTTGTACCTGTCCAGCTTTCTCCCACAGTTGGAAGCTTCACTTAGGAGCTTTCTGTTGCAACGATCTAGGTGATCTGACAAATGTACATGATAGGAGCCTCTTATGCTTTATAAGAATCTCAAATTGGTCAAATTTCTCCATGGTCTCACGATGGACCTACTTCTTGTCTAAGTGTGTTGGCAACAGCTGGCGGCTAATTCAACCTAACCTATTCCCTACTTAATAGCTAAAAAAAAACATCATGTATGTAGTACCCACATCTTGGAGTTCTACGAGCCATTTTATCTTCAACTTCCACAATGAATCTATTTGTGCATATTTTCGGTCACCCTGTAGAAATGTGCACTTTTCCGGCAGTGTAAAGGCAACGTTTAAGGGAACACGCACTTAAAAATAATTATTACAAGTATTTTCCGTGTAGGAAGATTGAGCCGTTGTTGATGAGCGACGGCGCCCTTCTGCCGAATGGTTAGGAGTGCCCGAGGTGATTTCCTCTTTTGTATGAGAATCACACGATTCACTAATCTTTGATTATTTATTGGACTTCGGGGCTATTTGTCGGGGCTGAATATCTTTACATTCCTTGTGCTCTCGGTTTTGTCTTCGACTTTTTCCGAGTAAGTAATTAGCTTTTTTTTCTGTTCTACTGAGTGGGGTTATTATGACACCTAGTCGGCGCGTACTAAGAGAAATAATATTTCTGTGGTTGCGATTTATCATGGGGGAAAGTCATGTGCATTAAAGTTGTCCAAGTTCTCGGTAGTTTTGTGTGTTTTTTTTCTTTCTTTGTTGTATTCGCGCTTGAAACATGGAGGAAATGTTCCGCGAAGTAAGAACGTTTTCGCCGGGGTTATTATAGCCCACGTATGGTAATATATCAGGAAAGTCGGATCTAAAATGCATTTGAGAGTTTTTTTTTTGTTTTTTTGCATCATTCATTTGGGATTAGTGTGCTGTAGATACTCGACGCCGCAGAGAGGCAGTTTATATTTATACATGTACATGGCTATGTGAAGGTATCTAGGCATTTATGGGGAACAATTTAATGGCAGTAAAGATTTAAATGTTTGAGGAGATATTTCTAATTGACCTGCGATGCCCTAACACGGGACTTCAATTTATAATGTGGCACTGCAGGTTGTAGAAAGTTTATTAATGGTTAATTCCGATAACGGCAGGTTTAGGCACTTTACTGACTTTAAGAGCGCCACAGGAACGGTTAAATTTGAGTCCAACAAGGAACCTAATGTATGACTAAGGTTACCAACTATTCACTTAAGAGCTTAAAATCTTTCAAACTTGTTTTATGAAGATTTAAATGTACTTCTAACAGACATTGGTATTGCGATAATACGCCGCTTCAGAAATTGTCTCTTGGACGTCCGAGAGACACGTGGAACAGAAAGTTACGCTCTGATAGGTCTTTGGAAATGAGGACTTACCAGATAATGAAAAGGTTGGCGAATCGGCTGAAAAGAGTTCCGAATTTAGTAAAAAAAACAGGTTTAAAGACCATATGGGGCAAACAACAGTAGTTGATCGTCCCTAGACTTTCTCGGGCGACACTTCCACTAGATCTTATTTTTACTGGAATTTTTTAGACTTTCAGAAAAAGCCGAGCGAACAGTGATGCAGAACTTATAGTATCAGCACTGAAAATCTGCCACCTGATTCGAGCAAAGTCAGGACAATAACAAAGGAAGTGATCCGAAGTATCGTCGCCCTCGCCACAAATGCCGCAGTCTGTGGTGTATCATAGGCCTAACACTCTAAGATGCTTAGCAAAAGGAAAATGTCCCGTGAGAACGCCAATAAGTTGTCTAAAGCAAGAATGCCGTTAATTTTTTTTACAAACATTCGGGAGCATTCGTTTAGGTCACTAGCATCCTGGACAGCCGTGTCACACACAATCGTGTTTTTAAGAAACTTGATCGTCAATGGAGACACCAATCACTGAAAGACACTTTGAACCTCGTACATCAAAGCAACTGAATGGTTTGCAAGTTCAACACAGGTTAAGAAAAGTTAACCAATGGGCAAGGGATATACAATGTATCTCCCCTATGGATATATGTAAATGATATGGCAATGTCGTTAGGAGTTCAACGGTAAATTTGCAAAATACTTTAGTCACGCTTTGTTTGAGTTTTGTTTGATATCGAAGTCTCAAAATGCATGTACAAGTTGATGAACATTGTTCCAAAACACAGACAAATACATCCATCCCTTCCCGGAGTATTTTTTCCTCGTCTTTAGAAAATTAAGTGTACCCCCACCCCGACGCATGGCAATTTCATTTTGTATCACAGAAATATTTCGAAATAGCTTTCAGTGTCATCATCAGCACCCTTACACCTTGCAAACCGAACGTCGCATATCTCTCTCTCGGATTCCAAGGACGCGTCTCCTGCATAACAAACTATGTATCTCAATCAAATGGAAAATGCATTTAGGCCTGGCAAGAATACGAGTATATATCCCAAGTCACCCTGAAAATTAATTGCAAGTCCCCTGCTCATGCTACCACTCATCTGTCTGCCAGCTTCCAATATGGATAGTTCGCTTCAATAAAACAGAAACCTATGGGGTTCCAGCTGCTTGCAGAAAGCTGTTAAGCATTTGAATTATGTCAAACATCCTTTTGTTGTGTGCGGGACTACAAGGCGTCTGCAAATTGCATTATATAGCACATATGTATATCCGTTTGGCAAGCAATAACAAATATTCTTTATGGCACCATATACGTACATTTGTACGTTTCTTCTCATCGGTAACACGAATCCTCGCCAACTGCCAGTACCCCCATCAGCTACGTGGTATCTTCATATCTTCATTAGCCAACAAGGTTACGGTGTTCCTGAAGCAGGAGTACACAATGAACGGTGGAGTTTCTTTTATTCGACGCGACGGTCATGTGTGAGAATCGATGAAACGACTGACATTAAATGCAGTCGGCACGGACCGTGATGCTGATGGCAATTGAGATGGCGATACTAAACCAGTCCACTTTGATTTTATTCCCCAATTTCTTTAGCAATGGCATTGGGTCATTGTGGTATCGCATCAAGAGTATAAATGTGCACTATATTTTCCCTGATATGGCTTTTATTGCCATCGGTCCATGGTTGGCCATCATTCGTTATAGTAACCCCGCGTTGCTTCCAATTAGTGACTGAAAAAAAAAAAGATAATTTATTGCGCCACTACATGTCCATACCTCTTGGGGTAGACCTTCAGACAATCGCAAGGGGACACCCATAATCTTCTCTATAACGTCATGGTGGGTTCTGACAAATTAATAGCTACTTACGGTGGGACAAGTTGGCCAGAATTAGTCACAACAATCCGATAAATGTCATTTGCGGATGGAAGTTGAGAAGAATTAAATTATCGTGTCGTTAATAATATTTTATCGTTTTCGTTTAAGCGGGAAAAAATAAACAGAAAGACTGGAGGACAGACTGTCCGGCTTTTCTGTGGCGTGATTGTGGTCACTAGGAAATACAGGATAGAAAAGAAGAAAAATGTTTTCAAGTTGAATACGTTTGCCTCTATTTATTGGAGAGTTTATTTAGTGGTATATAGCTCTTGGATTTCTAATACTATCTGCTGGTGCACTTAGAATCAACTACTGGTCCATTGTACGAAGCATGGAGACACGTTGCTTTAATGATTTTTGTTCCACTCTCGGAGAAAGACGAGAAGAAGCTTCAGCGATGAATAGCATATGTACACAGGTGATTAAAACTCACAACGTCGGCTCCAAGCGGAAATGTCACGATGTGTAACCATATTCCTCACAAGCACCACAGATGGTTGTATCGCTTATACCCAGCATTTTGAGGTAATTGGCAAGAGCGAAGTGGCCTGAAAAGACTCCTACAAGCAGTCTGCAGTCATTTCTCTGGAGAAGAAAACCGCGGACTTATTGCAGATATCCGTCCGTACACACTTGGCTTGTTTGCATCCAACAGAGCCATGTCACTGACTATTGTGTTCACGAGAAACCCAATCGTCGATAGTAGATGCAGGCTAACGCTGAGAATCCTTCGTCCAAGCCTCGTCTTTGGAGCCTTACGTTTCGAACATGGATTTCAGTGTGAACTGACAAGATGCAATAAATCTAAATCTTTCGCCCAGATATCCTGAGTTCATACATTTTTTTGGAAATGGTAGAACCCTTAAGCAGTGCCTCGAGTATAGCTTAGCGCTGAGATTTGGCCTTATATCACTTTGCCTTATGTCACGGCACCTAGCTTGGCTATAAATGCAAACGCATATGCTCCTTCGTATCCATCTTTTCTTTGCAATCGAGCACAGAGCCATTAAGATGGCGTAGATCTCCGTAATCGAGAGTAGGGTCTAATATTCTCGCCCGTGAAAGTGGAAACTCTCGAGAAGTGACGAGTGTGACTGTCAGCTGTGTCAGTTAAGCATGTTATATTGCACTAAGAGTGTATTAAATCCAAAGTCCAACTAGAAAGATATTCCAGCACTATTCGAGTTTAGTACCAGATCTCAGATTTTTTTAAGCTTAAATAAGTTATCTTTGGTATGCATAGTGGGGAGGAAGGTTTGCTTTGTTAAACATTTGACAGCAATAGAAAAATTCGCTGGCAAAAAGCAACTAAAACTCGGTATGTAGCTGTGCAACTTGAAATAAGCTTAGCTAGTCTTACAATAGCGCACCGAGTTCTTGTAAGTACATTGCATACTCTTGGGATTAAATAACGCCGAGATTCAACCAACAGTAGTGGAGCATTAAGTTGGATGGATTTAAATCATAATAAAGTGTGTGGGATAACTGTCAAACGAGCTGTCAGTTCTTTAAGCTTCAATGGTTTTCAGTAAAGTCTAACAAATCATCATGGATAGATTTTCACCACGCCAACATTATCAAAGCGTGGAAAATTATTTCCGTTCCGTTCCACGAACTTATCGAGTATTTAGTCAATTTCATAGACCGAACAATCGCCCTATTGAATCGCGCTATTCGTCGTGTTGTGGATAGATTTTTCACTAATTCAACGCTACATGACATTAGGCTAACAACAAGAATGAGACTAGTGCATTCCGAAGAAAATATCACCAGTGTTTTTGAAGACCCGAATTTGTCAGTTCCCAGGCTTACACACGAGCTTGGGGTTTATCTATCCACAACTTGGAACAAAGGATATAGCGAAAAAATATTGGTTTAATCCCTTACAAGATTCAATTGGTGCAAGAATTGAAGTGGTTGGATCATGGTATGCTTTGGACCAATTACAAGATGATTTGGAATTTTGTGGCAAAATTCTGTTCAACGATGAGTCTCACTTTTAGCTCAAAGGATACATCACCTACAGTTTAGAGCCATATCCGAAAGGCAAATTGTGAAGCTTTCTCTTGGCAGTTATTACTCTCGGACGTTTGTCAGACATTCGCGAGGGGTGGGACCGTGAAAAGCTTTTTGGTGTTCTTTGGGATTCGAACCCCGAACCTCACGCTCAGCGATCCAACGCACTAACCACTTGAGCCACGGCGCCCACCTTCAGATACAATTACATCCACAAAATTGTACTGCATGATGTGATTTGTATGATTGTAGTATTAACGGGTCTTATTTCTTTAAAAATAAAACAGGAGCTCACGTTATAGTCAATAGTGACTGATACAGAAAGATGAACAACGAATATTTGCTTCCAAATTCACCTGACATCGATGTGGATGATATGTGGTTCCAGTAGGATGGGGCTACTTGAAAGACCAATTCGATTTATTGAAATCAAAATTTGTTGTGAGTGATTTCAAGAGTCTGTAAATTGTCCACCAAAATCTTGCGATCTAACGCCGCACGATTATTTTCTGTGGTGGTACGTAAAACCGTTTGTTTACGTGGATACACCAGCATCGAATGAAGATTGATTCGATTTCGAGGACAATATACGGCTAGTTATTGTAGATATACGGCCCTCGAAAAATTGGTCGAAAGTTGGAACGACGAGTTGGAGCGAACGGAGTCAACGGAGTTAACATATTTTGACCAGTAAAGTTTGTATTCCAGAAGACTGCCAAATATTAAGCTTCATTGGTGATTTAAATAGTGACACCTTTAAGCACTGGCTGAGTTAAGTCAACTTACTCCTACTCGTAGAGAGAACAGGCTTAGTTTTAATATTATTAACTGAAAGCTCATCGATCGCGTTTAGGGAAATCTGCGCATCGAAATAGACACTCGCTAGTCATGAATCGACAAAAAATAGATACTTTCCAATTTTCTTCATAAAGCAAACTTGTTCGAATCTAAAAACTGTAGATTCTAGAAGTATTAAGAGCAGAGTGGTTACACCTATGCACCTTAAAAGAGGAGTCAAAACTCCATATTGAGGGCAGTCCCTATTTATCCTTCTCATGACGCGTTTGCTACAATCCGCTTCAGCAATCATTAGCATTGTTTAATCCGCAAGACTAATGCTTCATCCACCCCGTGTTGTCTAGAAGAATTGTATCTGCCTTCAAAGGTTGTGTTATCAAAAGCACTGTCAATATCGATGAAAATGCCTACCGCGTATTCCTTCCTATCTAGCGCGCCTTCAATCCATAGTCTCCCAGGACTTTCCACGTCGATAAACATGTTGCACTTCCGAAAGAGGATGCCTTGAAAGAGTACTTTTGCGCACATGTAGGTCGAACTGATGATTCTGAAGATTGCTGATAGTGGTCATTTCCAACCTTTTGGTATAGAAACTAATTTTACCATACGTCATGAAGAATGTATCTACATATGTACATTGTAAGTAGGTACACACATAGGCGAGTGCTAGTCTAGTAGTGAATATATGTAAGCATAAATGTTGGCAGCAACTCGTTTATACCAAGTTTCGGCATATCCGTCCATCAGTGCCCATAGCATACTTAAATAAAACCAGCCGTAGGGGGAAGGAATCGAAAAAGCTTAGAAAAGATCAAAGAAAATTTTAAAAACACCCGTAAATCTTAAAATCAATGAATAAATTTAATTTTTATGGCAAATATCATGAGCCAAACAAGGCCATTATCTTAATTGTTTAGAAGCCTTGACTTTTGTGTCAACAGGTAAACAAATATGTGAACATAATTTCAATAAATCACAACCCACGCACGGAATTATTAGCCCGAGTGGTGGTATACTCGTATTTTGAATGGAAAAAATATTAAAAAATGCAAAAATTAAGGAATTATAATAAGCGGAATAAAAATTCCATAAATCAGCCTCTGTATGGCCCGAAGTAGCCGAAAAAGCGTTCTGAATTAATTTATACAAATCGCGTGTTTTAGATTAATTTATATCGCACACCCATTCTGGACGGAACTTCCGACATTTAAGAAATAGTGGACATGATTTTGCATATTGTCAACGCTTGTTTCATTAGGGGATTTACATATTAATTTTTAACGTTTAAAGTGAGTTAGTAGTGCGAGTAGGAATACTGAAATTGCATTTAGCTATAATGACGAGGATATGACGAGCTGAGTTTCCGTTTCTATAAATAAATTTTATGCCGTTTAATTTACTCCCCATAAGGTAAGACTTTTTGAGGCTGCTACCATTAATTTTTTGCGAAAATTTTACAGGTCGAATTGAAGTAGTGCTTCGTAGATAATTAACATACGACATCACAGAAGGATGTTCCTTTTATACCCGGGCGAAGAGGAGGAGTTTCTTAAGCGAAGTGAATAACAGAGCCCACAGTTCCAGTTAGGCCCAACTAACTTATGTGGGCTACCTCGGCATCTTCACATCATACTCCAATAAGGATCTGATTATATGCCCCTTTGTAACGAAGCAACTAACAGTCTCGCGAAAGGTTGATTTTACAGCTGACGACCCTCAATGACAAACGTCAATGAGCTCGTCGACAAAACCTGACCAATATCTCAAGCATGACTCCAAAATAGGAATCGGCGACAATAGGAATCGGCGACAAGAGGAATCGGCCACAATAGGAATCGACGACGATCGGTGAGTAGAGTCCACATGAGACAACATCTGTAAGAGGACACAACCGTCTGGAAAGTCAATTAATCTAAAAGTTACTTTGCCGCGGGACTATAGCCTGCAGTACAATATTCACAAAGGTAATTACTTAGTGGTCCTCTAACCAACAAACCGTCAATCAAGTTGACCACGTTGCGATAGATGCAAAACGTGTTTCTGGTATTCCCGATGTCCGACCTTTCCAGGCGACCAACTTAGACTCGGACCCCTATCCTGTTGTAGCCAATTTAAGAATACGGACAAAAGCACGGCACAGCAACAACCACTAACTGCGAAGAATATTCAGTCGCAATAGATTGCCACAACTTTTCCCGATCGTGGATCCCACGATAGCCAGCCATCAAGGAAGCCACAACTGTTGGGTCTTACCAGACATCCACCAAGGAAACCTCAGGTTTGAGGAGACATGTAAGGCGGCGCTACAAAGAAGGAAAAGAAAGCATTTGAAACGCGAGGAAATAGAGAGGTGCCCGTTCAGCAATGAAGTTCAGAAGTTTAACCAAAACGTGAAAAAAACATGTCACGACAACAAATACTGAACAGAAAGCCGTTAAGACAAAGAAGGAAACCTTGTAGTAGAGTCCCAATGGGTACTGATAACATGGAAAAAATTATTTCTGCAGATGGTTTAAGGCCGATGAAGACCAATATTCCACTGTCAGACGAATGAACTATTCACCAGACTAAAATGAATATGAAAATATCCAAGCTGGTGCGACAAAGTACAACAAGGCTGCTGACTTTAAAAGTATGGGTGCTGGAAATTACCTTATAGAGAGCACATAAACAACCTCCACAACTTTTGCCGATCCCCTCAACTGCGGCGGGTACGGTAACATAGACCTTAGCGCATTGGACGTTTAGCTAGAATATGAACGGACACCAACGATGCGACCTTCATAGTTTTCGGATGAAAGCCGGAGGAAGAACGCAGTAGGAAAAGGCCAGGACGTAGGCGGCGCCAAGGGAACCTCAGCCAATTTGGAGAGCGCAATTGCAGGCAGTTAGCTAAGTACCGAACCAACTGGACAGGCCCACGTTAACCCGGTACTGTAGCGCAAATCAATCTAGCTGAAGTGTGGATGATGTAGGAGGCGTGTTGATGCCCCATGCCTCATTAGGGTGGAATTTAATTACCAATTAACTATGTAGTACTAAATGTAAGGTGTGCGAGAACTGATAAGACAAAATAGCCGGATGAACGAATGGACATAGCTTAGTTTGGAGACTTCCCACTATTTAAAAAACTAAATAACTGAGCAGGGAAATATATAGGAATTCTTATCCCCCCTCGAGATTCTTTAGTGTATACTTAGCAAGTGGTTTCACCCATTTAGTTCAACGACCTTCATAAAAAAAAAAACGTTGTTCACCTTTAAGTTTCTGGGAGCTTCACCTTATACATGATGTATTACACGAGAGTACATAGTAACACAGGGGTAAGGAAGTAACGCTGTGTGACACACAAATAGCTCATTGAATCAGTAAGCGAGAATCATTTAGTTTGAAAAGCATCCGTCTTTAAGAACTACATATGGCTACCAGGAAAAAGATATCTCGCAGCATTCTTGCGACTTGATATACTCGTACTCCATTTATTTTACTTTTGAAGTTGTCAAAATGTCACTCGTGTGTTTAGCTGTGGGTGCACCTGTGTACGGTCATAATGAAGAACAATGTCTCCCCTTGGGCGTGATTCCAAAACTTTGTTTATATTTTTCTTTGTTTAAAAAAACGGGAAATTTGATCCCTTTAATGCAAAAGGGGTGAAGCCAAACATTTATATCATCAAATAATCGATTTTGACATGACATTTCTGTAGAATTAAATAGGACACGAAAATTTATATATATATTCCTCACCTTTTACAAACAGATACAGTATGTGGTTCATTTGACGAATATATGTACATAACTGTTTACTTTTAGGTGGGGACTTTACCCAAGAGGTACGTTAAACTTTTACTCATCCGTGCAAGCACATTTGGCTGAACAAAGTTTAGCTCTCAGGAGATGGACGAGCGGCGTAAGAAGACTCTTGACGATTTCTATTTCTCCGGACTAAAGCTCCGAGCATCCGTGATAGAAAGCACGCACAATCTGTCTGAACGCCTCCAAAGCGGGGAATAAAATGAAAAGATCCGAGGGAGCATTATTGTCCACTCGTTCGATGTGTCGGGTTTTAGCCTTTGATTTATGACCACATCTTGGTGCAATCGTAAAGAGGTCTGTAATATATTTAGCCCCATTTGCCCTCTTTGGACGTAGAACCGAATATCCGATCAAGATTTTTTCTCTCGAAATAGTTCAGGATCTGCTCTGTTAAGGCGCTTATAGTTCAGCATTAAGCACTAATTAACGGAACTGGTAGGACCAATATTACATAGAACATCAGTTCTGTCGTCCGGGCTCTGAACCTTGTTGCTTTGCCAAACAGCAGTAGCAAAGGTTTCCTCGTAGTAAAATTTTCACTAAAGTGTCATTTATGCGGGTAATGTGCAATAGTACTTCGAGGTTGGAGTTGTCAGCAGTGATGTTTTGTCCAAGGCGGTGCATAGATGTTACTTTGTTTGTTGACTTTAGGAAGGTGGGTTGAGAACGTCAGATGATGTCAACATCGTCCGCGTATCCTAACAGGCGGAATGTCTCATTAAATGGTTTCCGTGCTGAAGCTTATTTCCCAGAAGCACCTTTCGCCGATTGTTTGCCAGCGCTACACAGCATAGGTGTACTAATTTGTTTGGGACTCCGAAGTCGAGCATAGCCTTGGAGAGCTATTGTAAATGTATGCTCTTTAGAGACTTTAAATTTATTCTCTTTAAATACAGCTTTAAAGTCAATGAATAGATGGTGAGATTCGACTTGAAATTCGTTGGCCTTTTTCATTACGGTCGCTTCTCGGGAAGGGAATAATTGTCATGAAAAAGCTCCTTAATTTGCCTTTCAGATATGTAGCTTTGAAGTTGGTTCCTTAGATTTGTGCTTAAAATATGACACGCATAATACAAATCGTCACGAGAAGCTACAAACTGAAGCCCATACGGTCTGTTGCGCCACATGTTTGTATTTTTGTATTTTGATAGCCCACATTCTGCAATATAATTAACAGCAAACTCTTTGCAAAATGATTTAAATCCAAAATGCAGTCATGGTACAAAGCGGCTCTCTGCAATTTGGCAAACAAGTATATTTAATCCGTGCAATTTCGCAGTACCTAATGGGCGTTGGTATAATCCTCCTCTTAAGCTGCTTGAAACCCAAGACATTGATGTCCCCAAAGTTGTTACGTACAATCGTGTGAGTACAAGGGTGTTAAATTTAATGTTGATTGTGTTCAAATTGTTTTTTAATTCATTTGAATTGGAGATGATGTCAGTTTCATTAAAGATGCATCGCATCTGCATGATAGAACCGAAATGACTTTCGTTAATGGTACGAGTATAATGTGCACATACGACAACCATCGATAAAATGACCACACACACCAAGCTCTACAGTCGTCGAAGTATTTCCACTCTGATTTCGTTTTAACGCTACCACCCTAAGCAGTACTTAAGCAAAATGAAAATCAACCAACCCTTCAGCAATGGTTCTATTTTTTTGTAACCTTGCAGCACTCCTATTAAATACTTGGTCACCCCAACCTCAACTACTCATTAAAATCCAATCCCTTAGGGTAGTTAAGTTAATGGAGTTTTCGCCAGCATCAGCAAGCTCCATCACACACTTTTCCGTGCTCTTTAAAAGAAACTCCTTTCGATGACCAAAGATTGTCTTTCATTTAATTCTAGATCTCCCTCCAAGACACAAGCTGGGAGTGCATAATATTCGTACACTTAAGAACAAATTCAAAGAACAGAAATAATTTATGTATTTCAACGAAAGCCACTGAATTATAAATGCCTCGTAACGTAATAAATGAACCCTTCCACTTGTCAAAACGTCAATGTTTCGACAGGTTTAATTAGGTGTAACACATCGTTACCTGGCGCTTGTATTAATTGTGTATGTAAATTTGATGAAACATGTTCGGCCCACATACATACATACATACACAAGCTGCAAAGTCAGAAGTTCGAAACACGTTTCCTCGATAAAGTCAGATATGTGGGCGCAGATGGCATGGTTTTGAATATTTATACAGATTTGAAAAACGAGAACAAAAATTTGTTAATGGAAAGAAAACAGTCCCGCCCATGCGGAACATAATTGACTTGTGAACTTTCTGGTAGCTGTCAACAAGATTATTCGGGTCTTAATGCTTTAAAATAAAACTTTTGAAACGATATGTAGGAATGGTTTCATAAATAATTTATGAAGAAGAATTCAGGATGCAGGCTGTTCATTTCGATACTAATTTTCAACTTGTAAACCACCCGTAATTAAGCTTAAAATATTTGGCGGGGAAAATGGATACTGGCGACACTCCAAAATAAAAATAAAAAAATGAAACTGGCACGTTCAATGCAAAGAATAATGATTTTCAGAAGCCTTAAGGATGCACAATTGGGTGTTCAAATAGTAAATCTCGTTCACCTAAGACCTTGTCTTTCTCAAGCCACTGTCTACCAACTCCTACTGTCAGCTCCAAACTCTGAACCACGGATGCTTGTACCTTGACCTTAAAAAAGATTCTCGCGCAACAAAGAAGAGAGCAGGAAAGGGCGTTTACACAAAGGCATCTACCCATCGCTTATTCCATGTGGCGACGGAAGAATTCTCCAAATGGAGTCAACATCGACATCGGTTCTAGTTAAGTTAAACTACGAGTATTTAATAAACACCTTATGCGACCTACTTCGAGACATTCGAAACCGATGTATATGTGCGGCACCTCTGTCTTTGCGGATATGAAAGAATTAAGGACCCAGGCAGTGGCGGTAGAATGCTAGAGATAGAATCAACAGCGGCAGTTCCAGTTTAGTTGATCTACGAGTACTTTGTGAACACCTAATATGACCTACATACATCGCCATATTCGGAACCGAGGTCTACAAGGAGTGGTATGTACACCTTTGGCTTTTAGGATTAATCTAGGATGCACCCTTCAGGTTACCGCCGAAGTAACTGCAAAGTCACATAAAAAAAAATTCGGGTTACGAAGCAATAACGCGGTTTGGATAAGGCTGTCGGCGAACTCTGCCAGAGCAACAAGGATAACGATATTCGGTTCGGCGCTTGAAAGGTTACACTCCGCGTGCAGCTGAGCGCCTAAGGGTATGATAGTCAAAAAGCTCATCAGTTGCTTAAGATGGCTAGGCCATGTGAAGCGAATTGGACATCAATGCTCCAGACCGCAGTCTTTGAATCCAGCCCGGAGGGACAATGCAGTAGAAAAGTAGAGGGTGGCGCGCACAAGTAGAAAGGGACCTCAAGCAACTTGGAGTGTGCAACTGAAGGCAGTTAGCTAAGGACCGAGCTAACTGGAAAGGTTGAAGCCCAGGTTCACCCCGAACTGTAGCGTCACCTAACTAAGTAAGTTATTAAACTGAAAGATATATGTAGGTAAGATGGGGTCAACAAATCGTCATACTCCCTCTATGTACGTCCAAACATGCAATTAACAAAAGGTGTCAAAATGTACATACATACATGTACATACATGTATATGTACAGGGTGCGCCATCTTTTATGTCGGTATATAAGCATTGAATAACTTTGACATTAATCAACCGATTGAGTTGGGTCAATTCAGAACAATTTTAACCATGAATCGCTTCACACCGAAACAACGCTCCGAAATATTGACGCTGTACATTGAAAATAGTCGTTCAGTTGTGTTAACTCAACGTGCATATCGTCGGAAATATCGTGGCCAACAAGCACCGTCTGATAACACTATTCGTCGTTTGGTGTCGATTTTGTTGTGCACGGGACAGTGGAAGATTGTTGAAATGCCGTTCATCAACGCCCAAGACGTTCCAATGAACTGGTTGAGGCGGTAAGAGAGAGTGTTGCCGAGAACCCACATGTGTCGTATCGTCACCACGCTCAGCATTTTGGCGTCAGTGGAACCACCTTGCTGCACATTTTGAAGGATGATTTGCATTTGTTTCCGTATAAAGTGCAATTGACTTAAAGAATATTGTCGACAGGCCGTCCACGTTGCTTGGAATACGGCCAAACAGTCGCTCGAATGGTTGACACTGAACCTGATTTTTGGAAGCAAATTTTGATCACCGACGAGACCCATTTCACTCTCTTTTGCCGTTAACAAGCAAAATTGCCGCATTTGGGGAAAGGAGAATCAGCATGACCAAAAAGTGACTGTTTGGTCTGGCGTTTGCGCCAAAACCATCATTGGGCTCAACAGAGGCGGCCACTTGATTGATGTTTTATTCAAAAACAAGTCCAATTGCAAAGTACCAAATTAAATAAAAATGCCCAATATATGGAAATCGGCTGTTTTTTTTAAAAAGTTATTCAATATTCACATATCGACATAAAAGATGGCGCACCCTCTATGTGTAGGAAAGGGTCATTTGCCAAATAATCTTAATATCGTCGGCGTAAGCAAATGATTGCACAGTATTTTGAAAGATTCTGTCTCTGGTGTTACTTTGTGAGTTTCTCACAATCCCTTCGAGTACGATGTTAAAGAAGTGACACGTCAGTTTGTCTCAGTTAGCGAATCGATAAGTTGATGATATGTACTGATTTGGAATTCCTCGGTGAATGACTGAACTCATATCTCTATGCGTTTTCCTTATTTTCCCTGACAAGCTGAACGTTCCGAAATCGTTCCATTTACCGAATTTTGCCAGTGTCTTTCAAGCGTAGCTTCTCGCTATTCGGGAGGCTTACCGCATATTGCTCACTTTCCAAAAATCGAGCTGCATTCTTGCTGTTTCACTGCCAAGTTGCTATCAAAGCCATTGATCCAGCTACAACGTCTTAAAAATGAACATAAATTCTAGAAAAAAACTAAACAAACTGGGTATTCAATCAAAAATCACCTTCATCTGGTGTTAGGATACGGTAACTTTGAGGGAAATAGCGAGCGGATATAAATCAAATGAGGTACTAAACAGATTAAAACCAGATATAGCGAGAATTGTAGCCATAAGTACAGCCCGTTGGTTAATAAAAGACTATGCAGCCAAGCTTGACTGATAGAGATATCTGAAAAAAGCATTGGAGCCCTCATCCACTTACTATAACTCGACAGGCTGGGTTTAGTGTGAATATCTCTAATCATACAGGTTACATGAGTTGTGGTACCAAAATGGTGAAAAGTAGCCCTAATTGGGTTCTTTTTAGAACCGCCACCTCGACTAGCCTATCTAATGCCTACATACATACCTATACATAGTTGCCACAGTTCAGAGGGTCTCCTGTTTGGCAAACAAAGATGAAGTTGAATTCATCAGTTGATGCAAGCTCTTTAGCAAGTCATCTCCAGTTGTTTTAAATAGCTCGGAAGAAAGGTCGATAGACCCTGCCGCTTTGCTGCAATAGAGTTTAGGCATCGCTGCAGTAACTTCATCCAAATCGGGTGGACGAAACTCTTGGATATCAACGTCCATGTTGAACGTTTAAGTCTATTGGCGTATTCGCTTTTATACGCTCTGCAAAAGTGTTCTCTCCTTAGTTTGAGCATCAAATCCTTGTTCCTCATGTAGGAGATTGTTCTGATTTTGCAGCCCAGACATGTTCTTTTCATCCTTCAGTAAAACTTCAGATCATCATTCATGCAATAGTTTTTCTCCATTTCCTCAATCATGAGCTTCTCATGCTCCTTTGTTTTCTTTCTTAGATACCGGTATTTCACTTTCTGCTTGTAAAACCCACCAGCAGATTTGGTCCTTCTATGTAGTGCCTTTTATGTAAACTTCTTGTTTTGATAGGTGCCTGCCGGTGCTTTTCGTCGAACCAGGGTTTCCAGCACATCAGATCCCTTTTTGGCAATTTTGTAAGTCTTCAGTGCTTGATGCTAAAGATCTCGTGACAGACTATGGGACACTCAATCGAAAAAAGTTTCGCCAATTCCTTGTATCCGTCCAACGTCAATCTTTTTCACAGTTTTCCCTTGTCTTTACTAATCTGCATCCTTAAGGTAATAGTTCATAGCATATATCATTCTGCAAGAGTGCTTTACGTCAATCGCAATGTGATCAATCTGATTGGCAGCTAATTGATCAGGAGGCCTCCATTTCGCCTTGTGAAGAATATGCGAACAGGAAAGTAGTACAATTTAGTACAATTTTTGTGATATGACATTTCATGTCAGTGACATTTTACCATTTGAGGTCCGCTGCCAAGAGGACAATGGAAGAAATGACAGATAACTAATACGAGCAATTTACTGCACGTCTGTCTGGCGTGTGTTGCTGCATGAAGCAGTGCAAGAAGCTATGTTGCACGTCTGTTTCAGTCTGTAGCGGTATCGTACAGATTATTATCTCCAACAGTGGTATCATCATCTATCCCCTCGGCGGGGCAAGTGCAGGCAATCTTTTTTTTTCTTGCATACAAAAGTTATTGGTCTGTATCATGGCTTCACGCTTCAAGTGCGTCATTGAATTTTACCAAAGACCAACCTACCGAATTCTTAAAAAACAAGACCTTCAAAACACACTTCTTCCTCAAACGTTGACGCCTTCCGAGAAGTTGGCTTAACACCTACGCAGTACTAGATACATTAGCATGAATCAAAAACGTTGAAATCGGGAGCTTGTTTTAACCAAAAAAAACCATAAAAATAGTAGTCTAATTAAAACACAAGAAACTAACAATGCAGACCGGTTATAAGAACGGCATCTTAAGCGCTATAAACGATTTTAATTGGAGGAACCTCTTCCCTCTTAGGTGTCTAACATAAATTAACCCAAGAACACACGCAATTTATACAGAAGTATTCAAGTTTATTTGATATTTAGGGTACGCCCTTCACGGTAGAACCCCTGCGGTATTATAATTTGAGCCCCCTACGGTATTTGACGCTCATTTGAGCACTTCTCCTGAACTGAGAAAATTATGATTTATCTGTTTTTCACTGTATCGTTCCCCATTGTTACCAGTTTCCATGGATAAGGTCAAAGCGTGGGCTGAGATTAATGGTCAATAGCTTCACACCTGTTAGGATTTTCGAAATTAATTCTATGATTCGTTAATGTCAGCGGCACGAATATGACAAAATGCTGTCATTTGTGGTAATAAAATAGACGAGTTTATTTGTATGTACATATTTAAAATTTTGCGAATATTTCGCATGAATTATAAACAAAAGAGAACCGCACAAGCAATGCCAGTCGACCCCATTCTACAGTGCAATAAATTTCAACACTTTACGGCTGTAATGGCCTTTTCAAATCTCTGTGAATATTAATCTTTCCTTTAGCCGGGGTTCAAATGAAATAATCTAATCAACCAATAAAAACTGAGTAATGCTACTTTCGAAAAGAAATTACGGAAAAGATAAGCCCATCAGGCAGTAATCTGCGAGGATTATTAACTGCTTATGCAGTCGAAACCGAATGAAATACCCTTCTCTACGGTAGTGTAATGAATTTCATCCCCCGAGTAATAAATACGATTAAACCGAAGCACCAGCTGTTTCTCGAAACACCCATTCTGACGGAGGATATACTCTTAGGAGTACGAGTATACACATCTACTGGCGTTTCGGGCGGGTTGTGAAAGCTGTGCCTTTCATTACTTGATGTTAAATGTCTTGAAAATTTTCAACAAAACACACTTCTTCTCAGATTGATAGCCCATCAGTCAACACGAGGTGGAGATGTCCTTCCATCATCTAATGCTGAAGCAGATACGAGTACTCACTCATACATACGTGTGTGTATTCTGAATGAGTGATATTCGACAACGTAAATGATGGATGGCAAAGGATGCGAAGCATAGCAATCATGTACAGGATTTGTCATACGAATGTGTTCGTTGTGTTCGTTATGTTTACGCAAATTCCTTTAGCAGTAATTAATTACCAAAAATAGGTTTTATATTTATGTACGCAGATCCGTTCAATTTATGTGTGTATGCTATCAACCGTAAAATTGTTTCGTAGAAAGAAGGTTCCGCTGTGCGTAGGGTGTATATATTTATGTGTCCAGAATAATTAATCACTGTTAAATTAATTCTGTGGAGTCCACAATTATTGGGCGACTTGTGTTGCCAACTGTAATGATATTCAATTTATGAATATTGTGGTACATAAGTAATCCAAGGTTCACTTTCAATTAAGTCTGATGAGAAAAGTAAGCCAGTTATGTAGAGTGAGTCCGTGAAGAACGGGTTCGTATTACTCTGCAATGAGGTGTTACAGAATTATGTACATGTGTACGTGTCGACATTGGTATTCAAACTCTTTGCATGAAAGTTAGGGTGTCCCAAAAATTTTAGTCAGCGCCAAAAAGGGGCCACGTCGACCTGTTAACTTGACTGGAGCGGAAAAAAAACCGCCTGACTAATGGGAAAGGGATGACTAAGGGCTATTGAAAGAAAAATGAAATATCTTTCTGAGTCAACTTCTTCCGCATCGTATGAAACTGTACAGGACGATTCATCTTCCAATTCTGGTGAAAATACGGATTCACAACTGTGATTGAGAATGAGAACACACAACCTGATACTTGGACAGCTCTAATGGTAACGAAGAAAGACTTAATTAATTAGTAGCATTATGCAGGTATAAGTTGAGTATAAAAGACCCTGTGTATATTCTTCAAGCTTCTGTCGAGGCGCTTGGGCATAATATGGACGAATTTCCGATCAGTAAGCCTTCGATCTAACGAATCCTTTTGGAAAAACGAAAGGAACGCACGGAGGCGCGTACCAGACGTTCTAACTGTTCACTGAGACGCAAACTGCACTAGTTGCAGTTCTAAGGAAGGATGGCTTCCTATAGTCAATTTATTTGACTTATTGTTGTGCCAAAATTGGGCAATTCTACCGGCACAGGGCAGGAGCAGACTGTTTTCAATGCGATCGCGGATTGAATTCTTGAAGAGAAAGTGCAGAATCTCTGATATGATACTATGACCTGGAATACAGGTCGTGTAAATGGTGCCTGTGTGCTCCTAGAGCAGAAACGTGACAGGGAATTGCTTATGTTTGCTTGTCGCGCCATCTTGTTTGCCAACTAGTACTGAAGACCCTAGTTGAAGTCAAAGTCAGTGAAGTTGCAAAAGAAAATGGGAAAGGCGCCAATCTTGATAAGGTACGTGGAAACATACCTTACCGCTTTTGGAATTGAAGCTCTGCTCTGGCACAAAAATCGTACTTAGGTGGTCCAGGTCCAGGACCTCATCCGAAAGTAAAACCTGTCATGAGAAGCTTCTCAATTACATTTTCGGATATGCCACATAGGTCCCCTCATTCGTGCAAAAAATACAAGACAGACAATACTACTGATCGGGAGGCCCTGTATGGGCTGTTTGGGCGAAATATATACACAGTATGTCAGACAATTGCAAGAGATAGGACCGTAAAAAGCGTTTTTTTTTTGTGTTTTCCTCGATTTGAACTTCAAACGTCTCGCTCAGTAGTCCAACGCACTGACCACTGAGCCACGGCAGGCAGTCATATTTAGTGATTTTTTTTTTTTTTTTTTTTTGAATTTAAGGCCCGGATCAATAAATTAGCCTAATACCATCACAAAACACTTAAATTTTAGACTTAAAAACCATCTTTAAAACTATTATTATGAACTAAGGGGTGGGACCAAAAATAGGCCTCCAAGTACCATACACCCAGCTTGATGGATGGCGAGAGTGATGACAAATGTACCTCGAAAGCATCTCTACAGAAATGAAGCCAGTACTTATGGTAATAAACTAACGAACCAGCAGGTAAAGATGGTCGCAAATTTAGCGAAACAAAATATATCAATCACTGGGAAACGATACATCTTTTCCAAAAAAGAACTTTGTGGGTTATTGTGCGGTTAGTTAAACAGGTATCTGTCTATCTTATGTAATTTCACGCTAACAATTCTTTTTTTTATTTAAAAAAAAGGGCTCAACCCCTTAGAGCAGTAAACGACACAGTCGAAAGGGCTGGAAAGTTGATACAAGGCTTTCGTCGTTTTAATTACGGTTGCTGAGGAACAAAAAACAAAAGGCTGCCTTTTATCGAATTTTTTGTTTGTTTCAATAGAACACACAATTCAGTGGTATCTGTAAACCGAGGAATACAATGATCAGGATTGTATTGATTGACATTGTCTTATGAGTCATACGGGACACATTCACCCGAAAATGTATCGACTGTGCGAGCTCAAAACTAAAAGCTTTCGGAAACGCCATCGAATTTGCTGTATTGGTTCAAACTATGATGTGGACAAGGGCATACAAAAAGCCAGGATCGCTTTTACAAACCTACATAAGTGGCATCTGGAGATCTTACGCTTTATCGTAAAAATCAAAGATCCAGAACCACCACTGCCCCAAGACTTGGTTGGCGAACGCCGCTTTCAAACCCAAGTTACAACGTTTTAATGAATCTTAAAAATGTGGTGTAAGGACAATTGTCACAAGCAAACATCTCCTATAGATTACCAATCAAGAAGACATAAACAACAAACTCCAAGAAAGGAATTGGTTTGGACACACACCGAGGAAAGCTTTCGACGAATTCTGTCACGGAACTCTGGGATGGAATCCAAAAGGAAACAGGAGTCGCGGGAGGTCGAGGACGGAGATATTCTGTTTATAAAGGAACTGGCAAATACTCGTATTTCAATGAATTAAGATACATCGCTACAGGCAGCCAAGTTGGAGGTTCTATGTAAACAGCCTATATTCCTGATGGAATTTCAGTTTACACCAGTACTTTGCTCCTGTAGTGAAAGTTCAACTAGATAAGGCCTCTCAACCTTTGTCGCTGTCATTTTAATAAGATGTCGTTCTTGAGGCCTCTCTCTATGTATGTTGATACCAATCCCTATCCCATCCATTGAGTGTCCAGCATGACGATAAGAACTTGGAAGTATGTATGTAAAACCTCTAAATTGATGGAACTATTTCGAAAAATGTAACGCGCACAACACAACATGACTGCGAGAACCTAGTCAAGACTCCATACGGAGCCTAAATTAGATACATATTCCGCTCCAAATAATATTTATTATCGAATTGAAATCCTTTATTGCAGCCTTGTGCAACGTAGCAAATAATATATTCATTCAATCGATCCAATGAAATTAGAATCGGATTAATTTAAATTAAATTAGCCTCCTGCGGTGGGTGCTTGAAAAGATTTTTTTTTTAAATGACGCAAAAATATTGTAAATTTGAAGAGGCGGATGCTAAATTGCTTGCTGCTCCTTTAACGTCTACCAGTCGCCTACACTTACACTCACCTTGAGAGTTCTCCGTCGAACATCGTTTTTTGTCGACTTTATAAAAAGCAAATAAATTCATGATTTGCATGCACGAGCCGAGGGATAACATTTTTGTGGGGATATGGATTTGATTTTGTTTTTTTTTTTGTGTTCCTAAAAATTTGGGAAACGGCTCACGTAGATATTTTTCATTGCCGTAGATAAAGTCTATGCACAGCAAAAAGTTTGAGCATAAAATGTAAAATGATGACATCTTGCAACTGGTAATGGAAAAAAAGAAAAAGGAAAACAGGATGTGAGCAGAGCAGTTGGTTAGGATGTAAAATAAGTTGGGAAGATCCACTCCACAAATTGGCTATTTCTGGTGGCTGTAAGGTCAATTTCAAGGTGAATATGCTTTATGTTCATTATTTTACCTGTTTCCTTGGAATCTACTGACAGAGGGTGGTCTGGAAATGAATGGCCAAACGTTTTCAAATTAAGTGGGCCAGCAAGTGGTGTGTATTTATAAAATCAATCTCGGTTATGTACGTAGGTTTATGAAAAAAAGGAAGATAAGTAACTGGAAGAAACATTTCAAAATCGACTTAACTGGGAACGGGACATACCCACATCAGACACGAATTCTTGTGTTTGTCACATATGTAGATGAATCAAAAACGGATGAAGGAGTTGGAGCTGGGGTATGAAACCAAAGCACAAAAGCATTATATACACAAGCAGGGAGCTCCATATTCCAAGCCAATACGCACTTAATACATGCTATGCATCTGGGAGAAGATAGATTTATTATGGGTGTAAGCGCACAAGCGACCTTATATGTAAATCTATTGAGCTCTTGTCGATGAGATACTCAACCACCTCCTCCAGTCCAATTTTCTTGATGGTCCGGTGTATCTTGAGTGGATTTAGCGATGGTAGATCTTCTTCGGATAGTTGATAAGGCATCCAGGTGTTTCCTTCTTTTGTGGATCAACGCTCCTTTAAGAAGGTGCCCTGGGGTTTTTTCAACATCCCCGCAGAATCTACAGTCTCCGCGTTGGTCAATTCCCAGTTTCCTGAGGTGTTCCTTAAATCCACAATGACTCGTTAGGAAGGATGGGAGGATGCGCAATCGGTTCTTATTGATGTTCATGCAGACCCTACTTCTTTTCCGGTCATAAATCCCGAGAAGTTCTTTGGTAAAATAAGTCTCTGAGCCTTTCCCAGCTAATTCATCAGCTGCTTCATTTCCCTCTACTCCCATGTAACCTGGTACTCAGTAGAGGGTGACTCTTTTAGTTTCACTCATTCGGTTTAGCTTGATTAGGCACTCCCACACTGTAGACCTGATTTCATGGGAGCTTATTGCCTTGAGAGCGGCCTGACTATCCGACAGTATCTCGATGTCTTGTCCGCGATACTTCTTATCGAGGTTGAAGAGAACGTAAACAGATATACAATCAACAAAAACATTTATATTCTCTTGGGCAGCAAAGCCGCATACGTAATCATATCAGAGCTAGTTTGGGACTGACTTCATCTACTCACGATGCTAGCCAACATAATGCTCACTTGGGCACCCGGCCATAGCGATCACGAGGGAATGACTAGTCAGAAAGTTATCTGTATCAAATTTCATGATGCCAAGACCATTCTGTGACTTTCCAATAACCGCGGCAAAAGATTTGCCCAAAGCTTAAGGACAACATAGTAACAGATTTCCTAACAGGATACTGCAGAGTCAAAACACATCTCTGAATATTGCAATAGCTCAAGATAATGCTTGCAGAATATGCACTGTAACTAATAAAGCAAGTTGAGGTACCAAACCAAACCGTGGGGTAAAGTACTACAACGTTACTACAGGAGTCCGGCAAGGATCGATACTAGGCCCTCTCTTATGGAACATCATGTCCGACGAAGTCCTACGAATAACATTGCCACAACAAGTTTAGGTTCGCTGACAACATCGTCACAGTTACCGAAGCTAACCACATCTACAAAATAGTATCAGCTACGAACGAAGCAATCACAAAAATTTGAGAGTTCGCTAGGATTCGGTCTAGAATTAGCCGACTACAAAACTCAGATTGTTCCAATAATAAGTCGAAAAACTGGAATAGCTATGCGAAAACGCACATAGAATACTAGAGCAAGAAGGATTCACAACTGCAGGGATCCCTTTCTCGAATACTACCAAATATCGGAGGACAACTAGACGGATTCTGCTATCCACAGTCGTCAGGTAGGTCCTCCTCTATGCTGTCCCGTTTTAGGTAGTGTTAGCGACGATGGAAACATGGAGAAGCTGTCGGCAGCATACAGGCTCTGCGCAATAAGAACAATCTGCGGTTTCCAAATAATATGGGACGAAGCAGCCTGTGTCATAGCCGGAATGATAACTACCGACATTCTCGCGGATGAGATGGTAAGGAGAATCTTAAACCATCAAGAAGTAGGTATTTAAAAGAGAATAAAGGTGGATGAGAAGACAGCTTCCAACTATGTGGCAAACCAGGTGCGACATCATTACAGAAGGCAGATGGACCTACAAGCTGATCCTCGCCAACGATGCTTATGGACGACATGCTGCGATCAGAGAAGAATTGGGTGGATATTTATACCCTCGTAATGATAGTCCAAAAAAACTACGAATGATCAAGACAGCAAGGAGAGCAGAAGTAACAACACTAGAAGCGTAACTCGAATTGCTAGTACTAAATGGCAGTCTCGCGAGGAGAGTGGTAGAAGTATGCTGGGTGTGGATTAGTACGTGGGTGCATACCTGGAATCGAGTACTCGAGTTTGCGAATCGTGCATGCTTATAGCCCGGGCTACTACTATCCTTAGAAGATTGGCACAGCCAAAAAAAAATAAGGCTTTAGACATGCAAACAAATTTATGCTGCAGCAAAAGAAAGAAAAGTTTTTGACTGACTTCCTTAGTGGTTATTGTGCTCTCAAATACCACCTTCATAAAATGTTACACTTACAAACTATGCCTTCGGGATACTTCGACTGTAGAGCATATTATGTGCAAATGTCCCGCCATGGCTAGTAGCAGACTAAAGCATTTTCACAAAGGGTTCACCACCCCTTCTAATTAATTTCTTCCTCAGCCAAACAATCCTAAATTTCCTTCGAAAACTTGATTTCAGCTAGGACGCAACTAACATAAATGTCGCGTAAAGATGATAGTACAAAAGATCGCTCTGAAGGTAGCAATACTGTGATGAGCCCTCTATCCTTAAAAAACTGACACTCTACTTTCATGGAACCTGAACAGACTAACCCATCATTGCTGTTGCCAATGCCTCTCTGAAATACATCCTTTGCGTCCCGATTTCTTGCATTGATGAAGAATGATACAATTTTTGTTTGAATTCACTGTCTTTTTCTCACATCGAAATCGATTAAGTGGACTTGGGAGTGCATAGCGAATAAAGGACTTACATTTCTCATGCACATTAGCAGGAGAGTAGATTATATCCCATTGTATTAAGGACCTCGAAATCTCCACCTGATATGGTGATGAAAACAAATTTTCTTAAATGCAAAGCATATCCCTATTC
Source organism: Blera fallax (assembly GCA_946965025.1). Taxonomy (NCBI): domain Eukaryota; kingdom Metazoa; phylum Arthropoda; class Insecta; order Diptera; family Syrphidae; genus Blera; species Blera fallax. Next base: position 20,098,226 of record OX337248.1, on the reverse strand, counting down.
CTTTCAGGACTTAAGCCCCTGGTTCAACTAATTTTTCCGCAATTTGGTATTAAATTTAGTGCGCAGGATGTTCACTAAACACTTATGGATGCACACGCGATACATGGCTGCGTCAATGGTGCATTAACTGTTCTGCACCCTTAGACGACAGTTAAATCCCTCAATATAGCCACTAAGCTGTAAATGTACAAGCAACCCCTTGGATGGGTGTTACAATGTGCGTGTAAAAGCCGGAAGCACGTCATGACTTAAATTAGCATTTTATGACTTCAAACTGAAACAGCAATTTTCGGGGGGGGTTTTAGTCAGGAAACTTGAGCTGGAAGTGTTTGGTTATCGTTGTTGAGAGTACATAGTACTCAATTAAAAGCCGTGTCGACTGAGTGTAGGAAGAAATTTTAACTTGGAACCATCGAGCCATAGATTACTTCCAATCAGGTTGACTCTGTTATGGACATTCTTAAACGTATTTTGACATTAGTTGGATAGTTCAAAATGTTTTATCGATTTTTCAAAAGGCGCTTGACTTTTAGTTAAACGGATTATGTTGATGGTTTAGCCGACATGGCCTAACTCGGGGTTAGATCCATTGAGTGTACCAAAAGGTGGAAGATGAGGCCTGACAGATCCATTAATTATTCCTAAGACATGATGCAGTATACCGTGTCAAGGATACAGGACAAACGCTTGCAAATCAACTGATGAACCAGTGGCCTCATTGGTCTACGTGTCTATAGAAGAAGGTATGGTCCTCACCTCCTGATGAGATGGTGCAACTTGTGTTTGAAAACAAAAATTGACGTGAATGCATCACATCCTACGAAGGGTTTAACAAAAATTCGCTAAGTAGATGTTAATTTCTAGGTTGGAAGGTAGTGTCGTTTAAGCGGAACGCCTTGATTTAAACCTCAGATTGGAGCTCTACCAGACTAAACTAGAATGGTGCCTCGCGCATAGTGACCTAAAAGATCTGTCAGGTTTTTCATTTAAGACTCTAAAGAGGGTTTTAGCATGCTTAGCTGATGAGTATAACTTATCTCCTGGGTGCGTTGTCAACGATGCTCTTACTTCCAAACCAGATAGAGAGCACTATGGTCTAGCGAGCGATGTTAGACCGATCAAACTTAACTGTTCATTCCTACTGAAAAGATTTGGGCGTGTAGCGGGAAAATATGTGAGAATGGTTGCATTGAAAAAAAAACAACACGCCTATCAAAATGGAAGACCCTATGAACCTTTTTGGTGCAATGCAAGCCACATCTGTCTGACAATATAAGTGCTTTGCTTTAGTTACTAGCACTGGACTTAACTGTTCAGAAAGAGGCAATGAAAGCAATGTGTAGGCTTAAGGAATCCGACACGCTTGACACAACTTCTAATATGGAGCCTTATTTCGTAATGAGCAATGTTTTTTGTTTATGATGCCCACCGACAGCACGATTCTAGTCGACAAGTTCGGTAGAATGGTTCTAGGATTTGTAAATGCTTCTCTTATATGGAACGCAAGTTCCAACCAATAAATTGGTGTCAGTTCGGCAAAGGTTCTGTATTGGATCGAGTTTTACATGGTCTCTACAAAGAGACGGTACATTCCAATTTTACGGAAACCACCAAGCATTTTGTGAAAGGACCCGATGACAGCACTGAAATTTTTTTTGTTAATACGAAAAGAAAGGACTGCTTTAGACCAATCAGATAGAATAAATGGGCCCATCATGCGACCAACATGGGAACGAAGACCTTACGAGTGCATTTTATCAAGGAAACAAAAATACGACGGAAAGCTTTCTCTGTCAAAGTCCTGCTTTTGCGAGATCGCAATTTTTTACTTTGGGCTTCAATGTCTTGTGAATGAACTCGCTCCAATTGTTAGCCCTGAGACAAAGTCTACGTGAATACGAATCAGTTTGTCTAGTTATTGTTCACTTGGGATTTAGCACGAACTATTTTCGTGCCTTAGTCCTTGGATGAAATAATCTTTGTCCTCCCTATTTCTAATCATTCAGTGAAAGCAAAAGCTAACATGGATCTTCTTCTATGGGCCAATATCACACTTCCTTTATCAGAAAAAGATTATGAATATGAGACTGGGGTCCAACATGCGGGTAATTGAAGTCAATGGCGCTTTGCATAAAGGATGTCTAGCCAAAGTCTACGAAGCTGCTGTCCAATGGAAGTCCTGACGAAAGTAGGTATGCATAGCATTGAAGGGAAATGACAATTCAATAGATACAGTTATTCCCAAGAAACCAACTTCAAAACACTTTGAGTTTTCAAACTCGCTTAACCCGTGTGGCCTATGTGATCAAATAATAAGTAGAATACTTGTAGGAAACAGGCCATATGGGGCCCAAGGCATAACTTATTACAGCCATTCTTGTTGTGCGTGCTATACTTGCAGGTGGCACCTACAACTCAATGCCGTTTTTTAAAGGCGTCGTTGGGACAATTCATATGACCTCAGACGTTTGTTAGACATTCCCTAGAGGTGGGATTGTGATAAACTGGTTTAATTTTTTCTGGGATACGAACGTCGAACGTCCAGCTTAGTAATACAGCGCACAAGCTTACATAAAAAGTCAGTTCCTCTAAAAATTTGGCACTGAAATCTAGGTGTACCAAAACTCTTCACATGAACATGATTTTAAGCAAAAAGCCTCCATAGTAACGCACTAGAAACTACAATTTAAGCTGATTGTGCTACAGGAGAAAAAATATTAACTCCTCGAATCCCAACGATTCCTTCAAATGACAAATGTTTCCCATGAGTGTGTGGTGTTGCACGAATAGTAGTAGAGCACAGAGTCAAAGGGATCTACATGACGAGCGTTTTGTTCATGATCAGCTTTACGGAGCTTACTCTAGCATTAGCTCCGGGATATTTCTCTACGTGCTCGCTTCTGTTGCTAAGACTGTCGACTTTGTTCACAAAGATGCCCTACTATAGCCGATTAATTAAATTTCAAATCTCCCGAGCAAAATCGAGTATCGCAGCTAGTTCCATAGAAAACGTTTTCATATTCCAAGAGAAGACTGTCTTTGAACTTCTTGACGCTACATTTTGTAGACATCATTTATTTCACCTAAGGACTAACGTTTCGTTTCAAAATAGTTATTCACACAAAACAAACTTCATCTACTCGTACATGTTGCTTATGAATATTAAGTTCAACCTAAAGTCATTTATTTTCATTTTTCAACAAAACCCAACGAAGAACAAGTTTCATTAAAGTAATAAATTGCACTCAAAACACAGCGGTATTCGAATAAATATTTCGTCCTTTATTGCTTTGAACAACTCTTTACGAGGATGTGTGAGTAACGTTAGCATTTTAGAAACTATTTCAAAACTATTTCCCATCTAAGAATTCCAGAAAATGTAAGTTTTCATTCCTGCTGTATGTATCTGGACTACTGGAGAAGAAAACCTCTGTTTCTTGCCATTAAATAATGATTTGCAACACTTTAGGTTGGTAGCAGAAGTCATCACCCTCGCCATGGAACACAAAAAAAAATGGAACGGTGTTACGTAAACTTTAACCAAACAAAGGGCAAACCAAAGAATTCATATCTGAATACGGAGCGAAATAAATCATTTTATTGGCTACATAGTACAAAGCTCAAATGTATCCGGAACTGCAGTGGAAGGGCGGCGGCATACCCACCTTTGCTTTTTACAAAACCTAAGCGAATAAAAATAAAACTTTACGATGGCAAAAAAGAATTTTGAAACAAAGAACTTTACTCACAGATTCAATTGCATTGTGAGCAAATAAAGAAACAAGAAGATAAAAACATGCAGATACATATGTACATATGTACATTCCACATTTCAGGTTTTTTTTTTCTTATACTTTGGTGAATTTTTGCCCGATAGGTACTCGTACTGCGAAAAGTTAGGATATTTTATTGGTAGATCTTAAATGAAATTTGAATCCGTAACTCTCAGTCTCGAGTTACAGGCAATTTGATTATTTAAGGCCATAACTGTGGCGAGGAACCTGAAAAATTCTCCACAGAATACAGACGTCAAGCTTTGCACAAAAAAAGAAAAAGTTTAAAGCAGTAGGTCGGTTCGTTTCACCTTTAGAGTGAGGTTGTAAATAAAAGTTCAAGTCGAAAAGCAATTTAAGGGCGCGTTTATTAACCTTTTCTCATTCGTATGTAGTACACTCATTTTGGTGGGGTGTTTCCATAGGGAGCAATATAATATTAATTGTAAGTAGTACATATGTAGGCTTCTCAGAAAGAAAAATAATAAACTTGAGAAGCGTGCAGAGGAGGACATAAAGAGGTGCTACTCCTGGAATGATGCTCGGAAGATTGATAAAAAGGTAGACAGAGCATGTCATGGCAATAAAGGCCGAACAGAAAATATGGAAATCTATTTCTGCGAACTGTTTAACAGCGATGAGGGCCAACATTCAATTGATAGGTAGAATGTACCACTCAATTGAGACGATAACAAGCAAAATTTATATTCACCTGGTCAAATTAAAGCTTTAAACAACATAAAGTTGAGGGGTATTATGGAAGCGAATGTGATAAATAATTTTACTAAACACATGCTATAATAGCTGATTTATGAGTCCAGAACGGGGGTCCTCAAGGAGGAGTTCTTTCTCCCTTATTGTGAATACTGTGTGGAAATCACTGGAAATGGGTTCAAATGTATAGCTTATGCTGATGACCTCGCAATCTTAATCACGGAAAAACATCTGTATACATTCAATGAGCTCATGCACATCACGAAAAGTTGGGCCGACATGGTACTCCTTACGAGAAGATGCGGACTTCCGGATCCCGTTTTAATAGAGTGTCAAATTGGATTGATAAAACGAGGTAAAATATCTTTGCGTCATCCTGGTCAACAAGTTAATTTGAAGAATAAATCTAGAATATGGCTAAGGGCCCAGCTTGTCGCGACCGTTTCTGTTGCAAGTGTTATATTTTTCACACAAATGGAAGGAAATCCAGAAGGGCGTAGTGGATATACCTAGCAAGCCATGTCCCGGTAGAGGTGAGTTATCGTAAAGCGGAATATTATAGTAGAATGGGTGCGTACGGCGAGTTACGTAACTGCACGAACACAAGGGACTTAGTATATTGTACAACCATAACTTTTCGTCAAGTTTTCGTTCACTTTTGCTCACGAGCGAACTCATTCGCGAAAATTTGATATTTGACTTTAACAGCTGTGTAATCGCTTGCGTTCACATACGCCTATTGTGGGCAACTTGACAGTAATGAAGAATTTTGACATTAGCTTCCGTTTACTTCCTTTCGACTATTTTTAAACGTTGCATTTCCGGAAAAATCCTGGAATTCGTTAGAAAAGAAGAAGAGAAGACTCAACGACGAATTATATGACCTCAGCGCATTGACCCAGTAAAAAAAAACTGCTCATTGGACGTTTAAAAGATGGCTAGAAGTTCGCTACTGGAGACTGGTATTGAGTCCCAGATTCACCCCGAATTGTAGTGCCACCTATATAGGTAGGTACATACAAATAGTTCTGCATCCATTTACAAGTGAGGAAAAGTATCTATGAGTTTTGTACTTACAGCATTAAACTCTAGGAGTAGTGTTCATCAACTTACCTGAAAAAATAAGAAAAAGTTAAATTAACAAATTTTAGTATACAAGTATTTCGGGTGCAAACACAAAAGCGGTTTCTCTGTTATTCATTAAAGATCCCGTTTCTTTTATCTTTACATGTTGGTACATATGTTCACATAGTCGATCGTATCTGCCCTAATTATTCATGCATTTCAGTTCGACCAAAAGTAAGTGGATGATAACTCTCACGATGCGAGCCCACGTGCGAAGCTCTCATGTGGTTGTAGGTAGAAAATTTATGTGGATTGCGTGCATTACCCCCAGTACAGATTACAGATTAAAGTCAAACACTAAACAAACGCTTAAACAAGAATCCAGCGAGTAACAAGTCAAAACCTCTGCATGCCATGCGTTTGGCGGAACCTCCTCTGGGAAGGACTCAATCGATATTATTTATCATCGCATCGGTTTTTTTTTCTTTTACCCGATTTACGGAAAATTTCAGGTCGTGCCGACATCTCACCACGAAACGGCATTTGCCACACCATTAACGAATTATTTACAACTGTCCTCCCACTTGAAAATTTCTATTTCCAGGCATCGACTTTTCTCTGGTAGGTGTTGCCTCCTAAAATTTATTAGAAATTCCAATGCCTGATCGATATAGAAAACAAATAAACCAAACTGTGGCCGCAAATAAAACACATGCACGCCGCACCAAGCCACTTAGGTGTACGCTTGCTGGAGATTCACCGATGCCTTGAATGGGCAATTCCTCGCATCTTGTCCCGGGGTGACAGTGTGTGATTAATTTCGGTTGTGTCCCGTGGCTTGCTACCAATTTTTCTCTTTTTCTGTCTCCCAGGTGCAGACGTCTAATCTCTTCGGGGAGACCCAACACCTAACACACAAATTACACAGAAGCATGTATCTGTGACATGGGTAATGTCTCAATCCCACTTGGCTCAGTTCTCTAATCACATGTGTGCGCAGTTAACTCGGGTACAATCCAATTTACACGTCCTACTTACACGATGACCACTAATGATTCTACGCACTGCGGAGTGCCTACAGATTTGATTGTCCCGTTTAACATTGCAAGATAAGATGCTGTCGTCGCGTCTTCTTGAAGAGTTAAATCATCTCCCACTGCCTTGACATAAGCCAGTTTCCTGGAACAATGTATTCATAATAATTTCTTTGAAGTAGGGAACGTACGGGTACATAGGTATTTGCTTAATCCAGGTTGAAAAAAGCAGTTTAAAAAAAATTAATCTTTTCCCATCCTCATCCATCTAACCCAAAGCGAGAGGTATTCGGCATCCATTTGCTTTTTATCCTTTAAGCTCATTGAATGCAAATTTAATTCACGTGGAGAAAAATTACGAACATCGAAAGCGACTTTGGGGATTTTTTTTTTTGGGTGTGGGAGGGGGTATGCTGGGGGGAATCTATGCACCGCGGCATGAAAGATTGCTTTGATTCCGCGAACATTTTACCTTTTCGGCGGATTTGAGGGTAGATTGAGGGAAGCGATCATCGTATTTGGTAGCGCAGGGGTTTTGTTGAACACAAGAAATGGATTTGAATAACATGAATAAATCAACCGATTTAGCAGGTGAAGCATCTACAGAATTTGTAACGATAATGTCACGGATGAGTATCTATGTATGTATCTATGCATGAAGAGCGTTCGGCATTGGAGAATTTGGCTTTGGATGCATGCGTAGGTACCATGGAATTGGTTTGTAGAGGGGTAACAAGCGCAAGGGAGAATTGGACAGGATTTTTAATAAATTATTGAAGATAGATACATATGCCTTGGGTACAGCAGGCGGTCACTTCCACTTTTGACGACTTCTCTGTTAGTCCACAGACCAATTCAATGAGATACCTTCATCGTGCTCACCCAATCGAATCATCGATGTTGAGGCCGTTCTGCAGGCTTGGCTACATCGAGTGCATGGACAACAATGCTCCAGCCAAGAGGATCTTCAAATCCCAGCCCGTAGGTTCGACGACTGGGAAGACTGAAGCTCCTCATTGAAGACAAAGCTTTGAGGTATGTCAGAACGCTTGGTCTTCGAGCAAGGTGCTCCGAATCGACGAGAATAGAAACCTACCCTGTCTCAGGCAAAGACTCTTCATAGCTTAGAAGCCCGTTAAGTAAGTTAGCTTTTAGGGATGCCCACAAAGTGTCTCCAGAAAATACAAAATTTCACTGAGCAAAGCCGATCCTGGAGAATCTACTGCGAGAGCATTGAAGAGTACTCAGAAGTTTCAAGGCTGCGAAAAATCCTCTTAAGAACCCTTCTGTGTCTAGCTATCTGTTGAATCCAGATGGCCACTAGACCACCTTTAGTAAGGTGTCCATTGGTGTTTTACTAGATACTCACTTTCCTGGTTGTTCACATGTTGCTGCGCTTAAAACTGCAAATACTTGTTGTTCAACGTGCAGTGATTACCTAAGCATAATAACTGAAGGAAAGATCCTCTGGCCATGCAAACCCTTCAAATGCCCAGAACTTGACGGCATTATTCCTGCTAAAATTCAGCAATTTAAAAACCTAGTGCTCCCTTGGCTCAAAGCCATCTTCAGGGGTTGCTTACATCTGATCTTCATCCGTAAAATATGGACTGAGGTTAAAGTCGTCTTCATATCTAAGGCAAGCATATCGGATATCGGATCTCCACATCCGAACATGCGTACTGCAAAGGCAGGTCAGTCGAAACAGCTTTACACTCGCTCGAGCGCATCATTGAAAGATCTCTGAGCATTAAGCAGTCCAACATGTGAGGGTACTTTTAACAATATCAAATCAAAAGCAATCACACAAGCACTTGCAAGTCTGAACGTGGATACATCGCTGAAAGTGTTAATTAGTCAAATGCGCACAGGCCTGGTTATTAACACACAACTGAGCGGTGCATCAGTCAGAAGACTTGTCAGTCGCGGAACACCTGAAATTGGTGCCTTGCCCCTTCTTCTCTGGAATCTCGTAGTCAACAGACTATTAGTAGACCTATAAAGAATAGGATGTAAAGCTGTTGCCTATGTATACGACATTGATATAGCAGCTTCAGGCAAGCACCCGGTTACTCTCAAGAAAATCCTGGAACATTGGTCTGCGAAACTGATATTTGACTCTAACTTCCGAACGAGCAACCCGCCCTGAAAGGAATGGGACAGCAACACCACCTTCTACACAGCGACTCTAAGACCGAAAGCGGGGTGTCGCGGTGTCTTCTCTGAAAAGCTTAATCTAGCATCCCTTTCCGCCTCTCACATCACTGTCACGGTTTTTAGGCCAAAATCATGGCGATTAAGGAAGTTTTGTCCTGATTGAAATGTAATGCAATACTTATCAATATAAGACTGAAGAACTTGTCAAGAACTTGTTCCGCTTCATTACAAGCTCCGACTGATTTATTTAGTCCCTAGCCATAATTAGGTCCATGGCACCACAAATGACCCATTCCGGTCTAAGTGTGTGTGTATCCTGTTACAGAAAGCCACCCTAACCTGGCCTAACCTAAGTAGGCCACGATTGATTTTTTGAATGAAGAAGTATTTTTTGTTAAAAGGTTCGAAGTTCATTCGGGCTTTAAAAGCCTCTAAACACCAACAATAATCATACGAGAAGTTTCTTCTTTGCGTGCATGCAAATGAGGTTGTTTATAGCCACGCTTTTATATTACATACTAAGCATAAATAAATCATGTTAAATGTAAACAAAAATAAATAAAAAAAAGGAAACACATTTAATGATGTTAAGTCTCCGCATTTCTCTCCAACTCGTAGCATGCTCTTCTTTTTTTCTTCTTCTTCTGCTTGAATTATTGATACTGCAGCAAAAGTGCGACCATGTGTCGTGGTAATATATATATATTTATAGCCGCTATCATTGTCAGTGAGCAAGACCCGCATTTGGGTCAGTGACACACACTCTTTTAAATCGTCAACAGCAGTAAAAAAAAAAAAAAAAAACGAAGCATTTCTACCTATGCACACAGTTAAGACAAAGAACTCTGCCTGAAGCACGAAAGTTGCTGCATCTGCTCGCGCCACTATTCGTACCTAGGTAAATGGGTATTGTGAGATGCAAGCGACACTCGAACTGTGCATCTGATACCTTTGGTGACAGTATTTACCTTTTTCGCAATTGCAATTTCACACCAAACCCTCTATGACTTTATGGCAGAGGAAATTACTTCTTCTCTTACGTGGGGGCATCTAATGGTTTCCGAAATAGGGATGCTTGCGTTTAGTCATTTGAAAAAAAAAATATAAAAAAAATCTAGTGTTTAACGTCGCCTCACTTTCTAATCGAAAGCAGACTTCATCGTTATGGGCGTTAAACATTTAAGACTCGTTAAAGTTTTTTCCTCATCTTTTTCTCTTTTTTATTGGAGATAAAAATAATTTAATGAGATAGGGACGATGTAAATAAAAGTTGCTTCCTACCTCCAGTTGCAGTAAAATTAAAATTTCCACAAAAGATACGGATTTGCAAACGTAAAATTGGATTTTATATTCGAGAAATGTGCATACAGAGTGCGGAGGCTATTTGAGGGCACGTCGTTTTCAGTCATAGTGTTGACCACATCGATGGCAGACGTTTAAATTTAAATACCAGATAAATACATAACACAAGAAATGAAAAGATACGCCGTGATTGTTGCCATATGTGCAGTGCAGACTAAAATGATGTTGAAATGTCGCGCTTTTTGAAAGTTGCCCTAACTATCTGTTGTTAACCAACCAGACGCACCCGAATACGACAACACAGAAGAAAGCCGTCCCACCCTCATTAATGTATCTCATACGGTAAGAGAGAATCAGGTTGGGATTATGTCGGTGTTTACCCAGAGCATGAAAGAAAGATATGATGGCGAGGTTCCAAGAGAACATCAGGGTGATCAACGACAAAATCTGCAACCTTGAGCTTTCTTCAGTCTCACAGAGAGAACCACCGCTAACTACAGAACGACGACCAACAAGACAGGAACAGTCGACGCCAACACAGACACACAATTTTAGTGACCTGCTGCCACAACCGACTCCAACGCTACACAGATCCAGTCTTGTTCCACGGGTAGGAGAACGACGTGAGACCGGGGTATCTTGTTACGGGGAGCGGAAGATAGATGTTCACAAGTGGGGTGTCAAGTTTGATGGGACACCTAGGACGATGTCGGTGGAGACCTTCCTGTTTAGGATAGAAACCTTGAGCCTAAGAATGGTCTGCCCGATGAGCAACTTCTTAATAACCTCCACCATTTAGTAAATGATTCCGCGGAAAGGTGGTACTAGCAGTTCCTCCAGGAGAATGAGGGAGATCCCTACCTCAACTACCAAGACCTTCGGAGAGAACTGCTAAGACAGTTTAAAGATAATATTAAGCACCACGAAATATTAAGAAATATTATGGATAGAAGACAGCTACCCCAGGAGTCTTTCGACGACTTTTTCGGTGACGTACGGACTAGGTTTTACAGATGACAACCAGACCTAAACGATTCACACCAACGATTCCATCGGCGTGTCCATCCACTTTCCATACGCTAACATGTTTCAGCTGCGGCCAAGGCAACTTGAGCTTCAACTGTGCACAGTGTCAGGGAAACTTGAGGCTCGGCGGTGCGACCGGGACGAAACCGCCGACGAAGACAAGCTTCTCGGAAAACCAGACCGACCTGTCCAGATCATGCAGAGGAATCCAATAGGGGATAGTACCGCGAAGTCCTTCCCGGTTCTATCTTCTTTCCTATCATTTTAAGTCCATCCACAGTCAGCGTAGAGTAGCTTTCTCTTTCTCTCTTTTGATTTTTTTTTTGATAAAAAATTTGTATGCTGAACAGGTGGTTTATGGTGGGTTGTGATAAAAACCACCCCGTCCGACGAGCTGAGCCGAGCAACCGCGAGCATGCCGCCGTCCTTCTCACCTACACATCAGAATTTCTAAAAGAACTTGTACGCATTGACCATAGAGCTGGAACTCTATGACTATTCATTACTACAGAAACCTTGTGTTTTGATTGTGAACAAAATGAATCTAGAAGGCAGGGCAGAAATATTAGAAAGGTATCATCCCACAATCAATGACCTAGATAGTGGTTTCATGGAATTACAGAATAACTCATTAATGCTACGAACATACCGATATCGGCCAAAACCTCCGCCCTCATCAAGGAAGTTATGCTGGACTGCTGGCTACAATCTAGAGAGAAAACTGGGAGAACGAAGACTTCATCTCACTTAAGGAGAATACTTCATTTAAACCTTCTCGCTTACAACTAGTTAAGTGTATGCAAATTGTAGTCCAACGCACTAATCACTGAGCCACGGCATCTACCAGGTAACAGATGGGAACTGATGTCCTAGTCACCAGACATGCTTTCGTCCAACCATAACAGAAAGCTCAGCTTTCACCTAAGTGCTACCCCATAAGTAAATTTATCAGTTTTCACTTTCATGACAAGTCAAAAACCAAGCACACACTCATTATCAATGTCAACTCATGACCGCCCAATTAGTACGTTGTATGCTTGTACCGATCTGATGTACCTTCTAATAAAAATTAATTGCTATCCTCCCATCCTTGAAGATTTCATGGAACACGTAACCTTACATCGTATGCTAACTGGCGTATACCCAGGGCAATTGAATTCACGTTTGAATGTCAGACTATGACTTCAGACAAATTGAACAACAGACATACGAACACATATGTGCTTTTACTCTCGTTAAACATTCCTACGAATATACGATGATAACCTTGATTAATCAGAAGACATTGTCTTCAAGCTTTCATTGGCGTCAATATGACACTTTAATTTGTTGGCACAGTTCCGAAACAATCTGCGAATACTCGTATCTCGTCGCATCTGCTCAAACGAAAGCTGGTGTGTGTGTTTGGTGGCCCGAAACAATTGTGTATTCATCTCCAATTGCTTTGCTGATATTTGCGATTGTATCTCAAGATAATGGTTATGCGTCTTTTAAAATCCCATTTGCGACGTTTTACTCGGTCATGTAAATCATATAAGTATGTCATTCCTTATAAGGAAAATTATAGGGGAAACAAATAAAATATTAATGGACTGCACGCTGTGACTCAATAATGAGAAAGATTCTTATCTAAATGCTTACATAAAACTGCAATAATTGTCATCTAAATCAGAGTTTTTCAGAGGGTCTACTTAAATTCCTTAATTTTGACTGAAGCAATGCGTAGAGATGTGAAATGGAGAGCAGCTTAGACGAACGTAAATTCAATCAAGAGAAACATGTAACAAATCATTTCCCAACATCCCTGATGGGATGGAATCCTTGGTACAATTGACTTCCACCCTGACTGGCAAAGGAAAGTAGTTTCCGTAAAGAAATTGCAGTCTACACGAATGGTTCCAAAAAAAGGGAGGCTGCAGGTCGGGTATATATATGTATACTCGAGGGATATAAATGCACAAATGGCCCTCAGACTTCCGGACGCATGCAGTGTGATCCAAGCACAGACTCTAGGATCAATATCCAACAAGAATATTACCATCTACCTCGACAGGCTTGAATCCTACGTCACAAAATCTGAACTAGTTAGGAATTCCCGCACAATGCTCAGTGCTCAGTATATGTATACGCAGAATCGTGCCAGAATTTGTTGGATACCTGGAGACTGCCATATAGAGGGCATCGAGAGTGCCGACGTACAGGCCAAAAAGGAGCTGTACTCCCACAAAGTGACATAATAGAACCATCAATGGGTGTGGCAAAGAAATTTATTGTCGAGAGCACTTTCAACATGGCTGACCAAAAATGGTCTTAGAAGCCCACAGGATCTCTTACGTCAGTATAATGTCGTTAAAGATCTGGGAAAATTATAAAACTAAGGGATACTCTCTGGTCATTGCCTTCTGAGGAACACGCCTTCCGAGGTTTATCGAATATGGATCTATGTAGGTACTGCAGTGGCCTACATATCCCAGTAGACATAACACGTCACTTCATCGCAGTTGGATAGATCGAAATGTGAACGTTGGGTTCATGTGACCCACTAATCATTTTGCTGAACTATCTTTCCAGAAAGCACGAGACTGAACAATGAGCTCCTACGGAGAGCCGGCTTAGGATACAAAATCACGAGGTTATTTAGAAAACATAAGAGTCTGAGATATGACGTTAAAATCGTCTTTCGAGATTGCAACGCCAATATAAGAAAGGAGGACATCTTTGGTAGGAACATCGGAAGACATAGCCTGCACCACACGACCTCCGGAATCAGACTCAGGATCATCGACTTTACCGCATGATGTAGCACAAAATTCCCACACCTCAACATTCACAAGGCAACTTGGCAGTCATCTGACCAAAGTACCGCCAACCAAATTCATCATTTTGCGATCGATAGACGACACTTCTCCAGTGCACTGGATGTTCGAACGTTCCGAGGTGCAAACATTACTTTGTTGCAGCAAAGGTACAACTAAGAACAACCACAACTGTGAGAAAGTTCAACATTGAAATGCTGGAATCGCAACCGTCCGCAAGAGGCTTTACCGGTCAAGTCTCGCTAGAGCTCTTACGAAGTCCCCCAGTAGCAACAGCAAGCGCAGAAGACTAGTGGCAGCACTGCAAGCAAGCCATTAAGAATGCCGCGACTAATGTGTTACGTTTTACCCCTTCACTTGCGAAGAACCGCTGGTTTCACACTGAATGCGCACAGCAAACGCAGACAAAATGGCTGCGGTGCTTCACAAAAGGACAAGAACCGCCACTCAGCTCTACAAGCAAAAAAAGAAAAATGAAGATCGCGTTCTTGGACGAAAGTAGAGGGGGCATGAGAAGATGTAGAGACATCACGGCAGGAAAGAAATCCGGAATTTCTAGAAAAAGGTTAGGTGAGCCACCCAAGGCTTTGCTACCCCAACCAGAGCCAGCAAAGACAAAAACCACGATAGAGAAACAGTTGGTATTAAGCAGATGAGAAGACTATTTCTGTGGACTGTTAAATGGTGACGGAAGTCAAGATACCGCTGATAGGCAGTTTGATAGTCTAATAGTCGCAACATAGAGGACAACAAATCACTACAACCTCCGGACCGGAACGAAATTGAAGCAGCCATAGCTAGTCTTGAATTAAACAAGGCCGCATTTGGAATTCCTGCAAAATCTATGTATGCCTATATGGGATGATAATGGAGAACGCTCTCTGCTCCGTTAGGATGGGAAAGAAACCACGGACACCTTCAATAGCACTAGAGGTTTTAGGCAGGGCGATGGGCTGTCATGCAGCTTCTTCAATCTGGTACTGTAGAAATGCGAAATTCCTAGGGCAACACAGCAGGCACTACGTGGTTACGAAAACCACATTGACATCATCAGCAGAAATAAGCAAGCAATCACTGGCGTAATAAAAATGGGTCTGGATCTGGATATCCGCATCTTTTCGGAAACCCTATCAGCAATCAAATCCTTGGAATCGGTCTTTATAAATTCATTAAGAGCTTTAAACTGCCGATCTTCTCTCTAATAAATGGCGGAACAGTTCCCTGTGGGTAGGGATATTCCAGAAATAATACAACTATGTATACCCATCTTTCTAGAAAAAGATACTTTGGTTGTATCAAACAATTCCTGCAAACTTACATTTAAGATCGATCCTATCGAGAGAACAAATTTTAGGTGAACAGGTGGTTAAACAAGTCAACCCTAAAACGATCTAAAACGCTCTAAGAAGTTGATTTTTCTTAACAGTTTACATATTGGCATCGCCACTGTTGTTGTTTTTATATCCTCTATCCCCTTGCGGGTCCTAGGGCCTCTACTACGCCACTGGGAACTACCTATTAGGCGAACATGCAACAGGGCTTGGGGTATATTCAAATTATTTTCGTAGAACCTATATACATACAAACATACATATATATGTGGACGAAGAACAGGAAAAAAGAGCTCTCTCCCACAGAAAGAAGCTTCACTTAGTAGCTTTGTATTACAACGATCTAGGCGATCTGAGTAATGCAGATGTAAGAAGCCTATTAGGCTTCATCAAAACTTGAATTGATATAACCAGTAGACAGGAAAATGTCTCCCATCATCCATGTGGTATCCCAATGGGACCTATCTTTGGTCTCAGTGTGTTGGCGTTACGAAATCGAACATGCCTTAGAACCACCTCCGTAGACACATTTTTTTTTCTTTTTGTGTCTTTAGAATGTGTCCGTTCTGTTTACATTTATAAATCTGATGGCACATTTCTATTAAAAAAACCTGAGTCATGCATAAGCGTAGTAAAACTGAGCAGCGTTGAAAAATAAGACCAGCTAAAGAGCACTATACTTGTCCTCAAAAAGTGAACAATTATTTTTAAGTAATTGTTTATTCTTGTTGTCTGAAATTTAATTAAAACACGATTTCATTGCTCGTTTCCGGTGTGGAATTCAATTTGAGAAATTCTCTTCCAGCCATACACTCGTAATTACTTATGTAATTGCGATGATTGCATAAAAAAAACTTTGTACGATTGTCTACCGAGCTTGGTTGCTTAACGCGGAGTACGATAATAATTGTTTTGCGTTGTCGTAGAAGGTAATTGTTTGCCAAAATGAATTTCCCAAGATTCGTTCTTAAATGGTTGGCACACAGAAACAGTATTTTGAAAAAGAAGAACATCACCTCAGGTTTCTTTAATATCAACTTGATTACTTGTTCATGTAAGTTCTCACAGGAGCACTGGAGAAAATTAGATAATTGTACCAAATGGAGCTGATATATGCATCTTTTTGTAGACTTTCGGTATTTGGTAATTTAATTGGCGGACTTCACTGATTACACATGACTCTAATGCCCTAAGTAGTGTGTGAAGGTCCTTAGAGATAGCAAAAGGTGAACGTTTTATAGACTTGCTTGAAAATTGCGGTTTTGTGGTTTTTAATGGGGTGACTTACATTGACTTCCGGTTGTGGTTTGAGGTGTGTAAATTCATCTAATTTCTGTTCGTATTTACCCCGGACAACCTCCACAAAGCCCGTTCCACGAAAAGTTATCGAAAGACATTAATGGACTGACGATAAAGAAGTGATGTATGCGGAAGCTCCAGGGTTGAGGAACCTTTGCTGTGAGAAATTAGCAGAAATACAGGCTAAACAGTAAACTATGAGGAACGACTTCGTGGATAAAGTATCTAAAATAAGTGAAACTATTTACAGGTTACTCTATTTAAAAAGAGCTAATAACAGATTCAAAAAGTCTGCTATTACATAGACGGTCTAACTGAGAAAGTGGAAGCTTGCAAAAATTTGAGGTCGTTCTGATGTAAGGTATAACTATTAGGAAGCTGCAAAAAAGCTACCTCAACTTGCATTGGTGTTGAAGTACTTGCAACACGTATTAAGGAACTTCCTGAAACAAATCAATCAAATTTCCATTGTGTCTTACCACATACTACGATTGCTGGAATCGATTCGCTCATAAAAATGTTGAAGGTACTCTCAGAAAATGAAAGGCCCCTGGGCTTAATGGGATACCGGTGAATTTTATAAGAACTCCACTGCATGTTTCTTAGAATCTCTTCTAGTCTTCAACAATAAAGTCTTTGTAGACGTTACAGTCCCAGAGAACTTTCTGAAATACGTATAAAATTTTTATAATTTTTAAAACAGACTCTTTGCAACCTGAAAACTCCTGGGGTATATGATTCTACAAGAACTTAATGAAAATCATCACGCAGATTTTATACTACAAACTGACAGACTGGGTTGATGACAATAAACACCATTTCTAAGGATGGCTTTCGGGGCGGATTATTAACGGTAGATCAGATTATTGCTTTGAAAAAATTGAGAAAAGGTTTATTGATACCCAAAAAGAGGCCATTTTTTGCTGATTTCAAGGCAGCCTTCGACACCGTCTAAAATCTTTAAATGCTCAGTCCGTCAACAATATTTTTGAAGGTGTACAGTAAATTTATTTCAAATGTCTCTGCTGCTGTGATGACAATAAACACCATTTCTAAGGATGACTTTCGGGGCGGATTATTAACGGTAGATCAGATTATTGCTTTGAAAAAATTGAGAAAAGGTTTATTGATACCCAAAAAGAGGCCATTTTTTGCTGATTTCAAGGCAGCCTTCGACACCGTCTAAAATCTTTAAATAGTCAGTCCGTCAAGAATATTTTTGAAGGTGTACAGTAAATTTATTTCAAATGTCTCTGCTGCTGTGTGGAACAGAAATGAAACATCTAGCTACCTAAACACAACAGCAGGCATTCCACAAGGATGTGTACTTTGTCCTATATTAGTTGCGGTATTAATTGACGATGTAACCAAAAATCTGCCTGGAGGTATTACATAGGTTTGGAGGTGTCGAAGTTAAGGCGAAGACGATCTTGTTATTCCGGCTGCCACACGCATTCCAGCTACTGAATTACTTGGGAACTTAAAATAAACACAGTTAAGCCTGAAACTACAATTTTTGAACCAACATGTCGTACAAGAGATCACTTTGAAAGAAAAGATATTAAAGTGGTTTCACCACTCATCCTCATCTGGATGAGGCTGACCCAAAATCTCCGTTCATAAGACGAGAGCCGTACTTTGGCATCAATAAGTTTGCCGTTGCCCTGATTAATGGCTGAGAACACAAACTTCGTCTATGTAGCTTACTGGGAAAATGTTCCGGGGCTTAGAAAATCCAAACAATTAATCAAGCCTTATACGCACAAAGATCTCCTAAACCTAAATAAGAAAAGTATTAGAAATCTGGTGAACTTTCTCACTGACCTAAGGTACCACCTTAACAAATTAAGTATGTGGTCCTAGTCGAAAAGCCAGTTGTGTTTGAAGGAAGAAGATTCATCCGTAAATATTCTGTGATTGCCCGGCACTAAATTGGTTAAAGAGACGAGTCTTCCACAAAGAAATACGTTCGTCAGTGGAGTGGAAAAAAATCTGCTGGCAGTAAGTTCTGATATAATGGATCTTAAGTCATAGTCTCAGTCATATGGGCAAAGGGTCAGTAAGAAAAAAAAAAATCCATTCCTGAAGCCTTTGTATGGAGCAAATGATTCATCAATTCCAGTCGCAACGCCCAAAATAGATAGACTATCTCTAAATACATATATATGTACGTGCAGTCAGGAAAACGAGTGCTCATCAAGGTGACAAACGTCTCCTCGTGTGATTTGGCCCAAGCACCATCACTTAGGATACCGGTCTATCCGCTGCATGTACTTCATTTATTTTTAAAACATCTGACAAACAGTTGTTACAACGAGCCTATAATTCATCTTGTTGTTGTATACAATTTCAAGAGATTTCATCTATCGATCTTTGATTTCCACATAACCTTCCAGTTTTCCAAGCATAAAAACATAAAAACAACATTAACTCTGCTAAGGTTGTTAATTAAGGAAAATTATTTTATAGGGCATTTCAAATTTCTCGATATTGCTCGTACACCCCACTAACTCCCAATTGCAAACGACCAGGCAGCCTTTTTTTCTGTGACAACAAATAAAACAACCCTTCGCTCCTTGACAAAGGCAGGGTTGTTTTCCATTCAACGGTTGAGTGGGGGCGTACCATGTCAAGTTTACATGGCAATGTACTATTGTACACGATACATTTATCCACAGGCAAAATGGCAAAAAATTCATTTATTGGAATTTAATTTGGACCTGCTTTTGTTGTTGTTTATAAGCCAGAAAAAAAGTGAAATGAAAAAAAAGAATAAGTAAAATGCGTGGTGGTAACCTCACTGATTGGGGATGCAAAATTGAAGATGAAAAGGACTCGACGGAATGAGAGAAGTCAATTAGCCCCAGTTATTGAGGGACCTACGTAACAGGTAACTCAAATTATTAATATAAATCGGATACCAGCCCTTTGTATTGATTCGATATTTTGTAATTAGCAAAAAGCACGCTTTAATTATACATATATCCTCTAATAACCTGCAACTCACGTGCGGATGCGTTTCATTTTTGAATGCTGCACACGGAGAGTTAATATTTATTGGGCGAGTTAGAAAGTGTATTAAAATCGGGATTATTACTACCCTTACAGTACCATTGCATGCGTGGATCAGAAACATTTTACCAGAAATATTGGCAGAGGAAGGGAAGAAGAGGTTTGTTTTGATGTTGGAGCTTACATTGAGGGTGTTGTGTGTGTTTCTCTTTGCCTTTATGCGTAAAGACCCACAGGCGAGAATGTTACTTTTCATACGGTTGTTTATCAAGAAGTATACTGTATAAATGTGAATTTTTGAACGCTATACGAGCGCATTCTATGAATGCACAAGTGTCGTTACACTCGCCACTGTCTATCAACTCCTACTTTCACCTCCATGTCGTGAAGCTTCGGTGCCTAGTACCTCAACTGGAGATTGGGTTCTAACCCCTCTGAAAGGTTTCGGAAGCAGAAAATTAGAGAAGGAAAATTTCCTATTTCCGGACGGCAGCGGAGGAGCTTCTGCGATAGAGTCCTCAGTTCCAGTCAGGTCAACCTACTCGATAAACACCTTACACGAGTTTCTTTGACATATTCGAAGTAGAGGTCAACAATATTGGTGGCCACGGGGTAGTAGGTAGTGTGTTTACTTATGCCCTGGCCAGTGTAAGTTCAAATCCCGCTAGGGGAACAGCAATCACAGCCACCAAGAACAAGAGAGAAACAAATATAATCTGAGTTTCTTCAACTACTACACCAAAAAAGAAGTTGCTGCAAAGGAGTACAATGTACCATGTGGAGTCTGAGTGCTTCTGGGATTTGGTTGCTCTTTTACAAAAAAAAAGACCACAAGGAGCGGTTGTTTCAACGCTTCTGTCCTAGGGATATCCAAAACGATCTGACCTTCTGATTAGAGATTGTGCTCCGTTAAATAAACCGAGTTATGAGAGAGACTCCACTGGCCTCCGGAATAGACCCACAGCCGGAACGAATATGGACTAGGATTTGAGAGTCTGCACCTGGAATGTTCGTACTCTGGTCAAAAACTGAAAACTATCCTCGCGCGGTATTAGGAAGACATTACTGGGATCCAAGAGATATGATGAGTAATGAAAAACCAGATTTGCAACCTTTATTATAGCTGTCACAAGACGAATGCACATGTTGAGATACGAATTCGTCATTGGGAATAAGCTGTGGTCAAAAGTCATTGAATTAAGCCCATAAACGACCGTCTAGCTGTGATCCACACCATACATCACCTTACCGAAGAAGCTGAAGACGCTATCGGCTATCAAGGAGCAGTTTTATGACTTCCTGGATGGAACCTCGGGGCTTGCGCTGAGTACGATGTCAAAATCAAAAAAGAAGAAAGCTCAGTCTACGCGGAAGAGGAAATTCAACATCGAGAACCTAAGCGAACCAGGAGAGCGACTGAGCAAGAAACTCTCCACCATGTTATATCACCTGCCACAAACGACCAATGACTCCATAGTCGCATCATTGAAACCATAGGCTTCAAAGCACGGAAAACAAGAGCAGGGAACGAAGAGTACAAAACCAAAAGACTAGCGGAAAATGAAGCCCTGCGTAATAAGAAAAGGGCCTACGCAGCCTCCCAGCTTCAGGGTATCGAAGAGTGTAATCCGGAAATTTTACAAGAAAGCAAAGCAACTGGCTGCAGGTTTTAAATGAGGATAACATTTGAAATAGTGAATGAAGCCAAGTCACCGACCCGCAGGTATTTGTATATGCATATATTTAAGGAGCGCTTCCAGTAGCTACTGAATTAATCGATAAAAGTCACACTGGAACATGATATGTTTCTTCAAGAGTGCAGATTGGTGTATTTTAAGAACAACAGATAGGTAACAAAATAAGAGGGTGTACCACAATACATAGCGAAGTACCATGAAATAAAAGACTACCGTGCAACCATCCTCTGAGTTTTTCTAGATCATCAGATCCACCTGATGACAAGGACTGTTTTTATCCGTCTTTTTGAAATTGACCGCACCGCAAATTGCCAATTTTTAACAAATATTTGCAGTGGTATGAGCCCGATAATAATATGATCTGCCGTAGGGTAAGCATGCATTGCGCCTGCGATACCAGCACATACCGCTCAAGTCATTTAAGCTTATTAATAGCTGTATCCTTTTTGGCTTTTATACACTAGATAATAGATGCGTAAGTCATGGTGGGTCTAACCCATTTGGTATATAACCAGCAATCGAAAGGCATCAAGGAGCGCAGCTTACACAAGTTGACACACAATACCTTCATGCTTGCCCTTAAATTTGAAATGCTAAGCTATTTAATCTTACCAGTAAGTCGTCCACGACTAGAGACCGCAGTAGAAATTAGAATACGCCACCTTGGGCAGTCTTTTACCTTCATCGTCTTTTATCTGCTATCCTGATATTGATATAACAATGGGAGTAATAATAATAGTCCTAACTATCTGATGTTTAGATAATCGATTCCTCTGCATCTCATGGTACTAGTGGTGGGATCATAGCCGTCATGAAGAGCGTGTAAGGCCACTTCTCTGGAGCGGAAGGCGGGTTTTGTCTGACATCGAGCGAAGGGCGAAAAAGTGTGTTTAATTGTTTCAGAGATTGAAACATAGAACTTGCCACTAAGCAGTCCATTGCACTAATCACTAAGTCATGACGCCGTGAACAGATTGGTTCAGGTCCCGTAAATGGTCCTGCTGCCCATCGTCTACTAACGATTGATACCATTATTGAGAGGATGGGGCGGGGCCACTTTAAGTAAGAATAAAAAGTACAACACCTTTACCAGATTTTTAAATGTTTACGTAATTAGAGAGGTTCAACGTCTACCATTATGTAGTGAAAAAAAGTCGTTTTTTAAGCTGCTGTTTGTTGGACTGGTGATTTTTGCCCAATGCTGTAAGTTCATCAGTAGAGCAAACTCCACAGCGGAAACATGTGTAAATCATTTACTCAGGAAGTGGTTCCGTCCGAGTGGAATTTTTTTGCACTGCCCGCCAACATGAAACAAAGTATCTCGTAGCAGATAGATACCATTAAATGGAAAAGGTTGTAATATCAATGAATTTAAATCCCCATATCGCGTAGGTAGCTCTCCAAATGAGTTAAAAAGGCAAATCAAACGTATTTTTATGGGAGCACATCCTACTCACATGTAGACTTTTTTTTTTAGATTTTTTTTTTTGTTTTTTTTTAGCTTTTGACGAATGGTTTTTTGGGGATCTATTTGGCTTTGAGTAATAAATTCTTGCAAATAAAGATACTTTTGTAAGTATGTAGCTAAAAAGCCAAACCCTTCTCTTAAATTAAAATTATAAATATTCTACATCTATCTGTTGGAAAGCTATGAAGTAGACATTCTAAATAGTAAGATGCGATCAAGAGAAAAGTCTCAATTACGGTCCCCAACTTGCGGAAGCTTGCACTATGGCTGTGCATAACTATGGCCACTGAGTTATAGTAGTGGAATGCAATTGTTTTTCATGATTTACACGACATCAGAATTAAATTGAATTTACCTTGTGTACAGACTGTGCTCTGTCCTTTATCGTAATATTTTAAACGGTCGTTAATAAACATCATGACGCATGCAAATTCCTTACCTTTGACGTTATTTGCGGTCTGTTACCGTCAATAAGTTAATAAATTGAATGAGTATTCCATTCTCACTATTCGCTCCGAAAACGCAAATGCTGACGACTACGAGTATATAATAGTAGTCCAAGACAGCTTAATAGGCTCATTAGTGAGTTTATTGTTACGTACGAAGAGCATTCTATATGCCAACCATGCAATGCCATGAAAAGACTGAAATGGCAAGGATATGCCTACCAGAAGTACCTTCTCTTGACAGATATTACTTCGCCTAATAATGGTGAACTACTGCCGCCAAAAGCGGACATTCAAAATAACTTCTGAAATTTCAAGCCGAGGAGGATAAATGACGAGCATTCTCGGCAATTCAAAAGCGTAAGCGTCGGTTGATCTGTGACACAGCGAGTTGCAAACATAAAACTCATATTTCAAACCAGAAGAAACTGGCTTGGATACAGAAGAGTACTATATTCTGACCTTTGGATTCTGGAACCTGACTCTAAATTTTCCAAACCTAAGATCATCATCTCGGATGCGATAACAATGGAGGGCTCAAACTGCTGGACATACTTGACAAACTTGGTCAAATGGATGTTGGATGGACCAATGTCGATAACGTTCACATTGTCAAGTATGTTGTAAGCCTTTACTTTTCAAGAATATTTCAAAGATTTTGCACGTACTCGTAGCAGCGCTTGTGATAAAATTTCAGAAGAATAAAAAACCACACTGCTTGAATAACTTTTTGAAAAATTAAATTTCCTCCAGGTAAGACAGATATGGGTTCGCACTACGACATATGTATGACTGTCGAACCTCCCAAAACGCAAACATTTTTGTAAACCATCCAACATGCCTGACAGACCGTCGTTTCTTGCGTTCAGACTATCATATTTGAGTTGTTAAAACCATGTCTGTCAGATACGTTGAACAGCTTGGACGCCCTAATTCACGCAATGTCTATCTCTTCTCTAGAAATCTTGCAAAAGACACTGTCAAATTCGACGCGGGACTGCTGCTGACACCTACTGCACGTAAAGCCTCATTTTGTAGACTTATCCTAGAAAACAGTATGTTAAGGGCAGGATTTCAGAACAGAGTAAGTAAAATTTACATAATTCAGCATCATCATCCACTCACGATGCTATGAAGAAAGAAAAGGACTATTTTAGCTAAGAATTGTCCATATTACCTAATGGGATCGCCGTTCTAATGGGGGATTTAAAGGCTCCATTAGGCGAGGACAAAACATCTGATGGGACATCGTGCCCTTGTAGAACGCAATGACAACGAAGAATGTTTTTGTGGAGTTCTGCAATGTCAATCCTTTCGTTATTGGAGGTACCTTGCCTAAGCGTAAGGTCTACAATAAGGTCCGGATTGCAATTGTAAGGCAGCGCCCAGAAATGACGATGATCACCGTCTTATGTTGGCGCAGATTTGTCTTCGTCTTACATTCTATCGAAACAATCTGCACAACACGGTTAGGCTATGGGATACAGCAACACGCCATACCATCTTCCCGAAGGAGAAAACTGTCACCAATTTAGCTAAATGGACCGTAGAACATCTATAGAGAACTTTTATAAAGTTGAAAGCAAAAACAGCACAGAATATAGACTTGGAACAGGACTTAGGCATATTCTACCCAGCACTCAAATCACAGCTGTCATAGCAGCAGAGAAAGTAGAGATTGAATCTCAGTACAGCATGAAGAGGGAATGAACTTGGCGCAGTGTAAGGCGTGACAAACGTCAGACCATCACATCCTTTGTTTCAGAAACTGTGAAAACAGCAAATAGATGCTTATAAACCCACAAAGAATCCGATAGATCAGAGCTTCATCCCATGAAATATAGGTTAGGTTAGGTAAATGGGTGCCCTTGTTGACAGGATAGGCAACGGCTCATTTAGACCACTAAGAGTCGATTGTGCCCAATATTTAAAAACCTTGGGAACCTAAATACCAGTCTTCGACCGATAAGTTAAACCACCCAGATAAATGTATGAATCTCAGGAGTTTGCTTAGCTCAATGTTACCTAGCTCCTCGAGTTCTGAAAAGAAGTAACTGCCAAGAGCACGTCGTCTTTTAGTGGCCAGCGCTGGACAGTCACAAAGAAGGTGACGAACGGATTCTATTTCCTCTTCATCCCTGCAGCTGCTACGGTAGTCGTTGTGCGGTAATCCTAGCCGTGCAGCGTGATAACCTATCACACAGCGTCCTGTCACGACGCCAACAACTATTCGGATATTCCATAAGCTTGATAGATTTCTTTTTGTCGTGGACTGGCCATAATGATTTGGCTGTTGCGCGTGTATCTAATCGGTACCAGCGTTTAATAGCCTTATCATTGGCCTAGATGTCTGACGCCCTTTGCAGTGTACTGAGCGATATACTGACCTCAAAGAGTTCATAAGCTACCCTTCTCTGGCTTTTTCATCCACTTTTTCGTTACGGGACATTTCCGTGTGGCCAGGTACCTAGCACAGGGTCACCGTATTGACCGATGAACATGAAACCTAAAATTCATTGTTGATATCAGACGAGGATCAACTCTGGAAGTCGAGGAGGCATTTCGCCACAAATCTAAGATTATTAAAGTTTCCCACAAAAGTGGAAAAGGAGAATTAGTATTAAACTCTCAAGAAAATAAATCTAATAGAGTGTAGAATATGAAGACGCATTTTCGTCCTCCCGAAGGTTTACAAAAATAAAGCCACCTACATAAATTCCGTTGACAAACATGCCATGCAGTCTTATCCTCTCATCCAATCTAAGGAGTAAGGCGTTAGAACTTAAGGAATGAGCTGGGGAGAGTTAAAAACCTATTACAGGAGGCTGCACATAATGACGCTGTGTTGGCGCCCTTTGCCCACGTGGGGTGGCAGACCCCAAGTAAGTAACAGAATGCAGATAATTGACAAAGACACCAGAGGATAATCAGTTGCAATCAAAGGCAAATACGTAATGGAACGCAGATATATTGGCCACAGAGAGCAATGAGAATTAAAGAGGAGCCATCGAGACCACAGTACATGTCAAAGGCATGCGCACGACTTGTATGTCGAGTATAAGGAATCCAAACGAGCAGAAGCAACCTGTAAAGGCCACTGGTGAACATTGGATACTGCACATCTTTAACTCGAGCAAGAGTTCATGCGACATACATACATATGTATGTAGGTCGGGCTCCGAAAAGTCAGTTAGCCCTAGCAATGAACAGTGACTTAATTCCCACCAAGCGTATGATAACAGTTGATAGGACAGCTGATTACGTCCCAATATGATGACAAGGTAGAAACCTTTTACGACCAGCTAGGAGCAGCTTTTAACACAAAGCTGAGTAGTCTACCTGAAAATGATGGAATTATCTAATTCTGCAATGCCAATTGCGTTGGAATAGATGGCACAATATTTATAGACAAGAGCTACCACGAATCTGGGTGTCAACTGGCAAGTCAACCTTCACTGTTTCAGTATTTTAGTCCTTAGCCGCTGTGAGTGCCTCAGGAGCTGAAGACTCGGAATTATCAATTCCCATAGCTCTGTTTGACGTATTTTGCGACTGATCATAGAACGAGCAGAACATGTGGTAATTTTCCGAACAAAATCTTCTTCAGCAATGAGGCTCCATTTCTCGTTCGACAACTACGTAAACAAACAAAATTGCACAACTTGCAGTCCTGAGAATCCAATTGTCATCGCTGAGATTCCATTGTATCCTCCACGGGTGACAGTTTTGACACGCTCTCTGGACGACGTGATCGGGCCGCCGACCGCATTTTAGTCGAAAACGTCGAAGATGGTGACGGTGAATTCTCTGCGCAATCATCCAATGGTAACCAGCTTTTTCACCCTTAGATTGAAGACATTGTGGTAGATTTTGGAGATTTTCGAGATTTGGTGACATCATGGCCACCAAGTTCGTGTGATCTAACCCTGTTGGATTCGTTTTCGTGGGACTATAATAAAGATCGTGTCTTGCAGACAATCCACAAACTTTAGATCATTACCAACTTGACGATATATCTGCGAAGCTTTGAGGAGCGGCTGAGCTACTACTCCCACTGGTAAAAAGAGTTTGGAGGCTAAGAGAAAGCGAATTATCTTCCTAAAAAGGAAGTCTAATCCAGTACGAAAGCGGCAGAGGTACTACAAAGGTGAGCTGTTTTCAACCAAGTTCTAGGCTAACTATAGTATGTGTGTACATATGTTAATCTCTGTAGTTCCTTTTGAATCTGGAGGAGTTTCCATACATTCTTGACCATTCCTGTCCCAATCTGTAGATCTTGGTTGTCGCTTAGTCTGGAAATATATAGTGCCTAGGCTAAAGCCAAAGTATTTGACGATGATCCCACGCAGATGATTCTATGTCAAAAGTTAATAATTTGATCTCAAGAAAGTTTTGTCGATTATTTCACTTTCCACCGCAGAGATGGTGCCTTTGTAACCCTTCCCACAAGTCTACTTCAGGAAATGCGTAGCCCACTCCTTGTCTTATTGATTGTTAATTTCAGCGTACTGCGTACCGAAGTTCAACACTGTGTTAGACCAGCTACTTCCATTTTAATTTATAAAAGCTTTTCGAAGCCCACGCACACCTATTTAGCGTTCTAAAGTTCTTAGCATGGACCGTAAATTAAATCCCTATGCTGACTTTTAGTTTTGATAAACTCGTAGAATGTCACCAGACGATGAATACTTAATGTGCTCTAATTAATAATTTAAATATCGACGTTTCAAATGTTCATTTATTTAATTTACATAAATTATTTTGTGTCGAATGTTGGTTCATATACACGTCGTTAAACCGGTTTTTATATGAATTCCCTAATCATCGTAAACACAAGTATCAATAAAAGAGTTTTTAAATTAATTTATTGTCTCTGTCTATATGAGATCTCGTTTATGATATAAGGTGAATTGCACGTAGGCGGGCTAACGTGGAACATAAGGAAAACAAACAAATTAATTTGGAATTTTATTTGGCTGGTTAGTATACCGATACCAATTGCCAGTCACGAGGTTGGCAAATGAAGGTTAGAACCGTAAAGACAGTCCTAATTAAAGATCCAATTAGAGCAGAGTCTTAAATGGCTAACCCTCTGCGGTTAGCAGACTTTTGTGAATTTTCAAAGGGTGTTCTTGACAATGCGCCATCTTTCAATCTATTTTGGGACATCATTTCGGGCAATGGTGGTCGAGTGTCACGAATAACACAAACAATGTTGGCTTCCAAGGCATCAATTGATGCTTGGTTATTAGCATTGGTTATTATCTTTTTTTTTATTAAGTTCACTTTGAAGGAGCACTCAAGTCATACAAAATGTATATTAATCCTCCAGTCAGCATAATAAAACATCAAATACCAACAGTCTGATGCTGTAACAACGCCAACACTTCAGGGGGCATACAAACTGTACACAAACTGTAAAGGAATACATGTATCTTATTGGTAAACTTGTGGGCTTGTTGACGGTTTCAGTAAATCTTCTACGATACTCTTTTCCATTGGCCTGCATTCAGTTAGTCTGAATATGTGAAACGTAGAACGTATGTATGTATATCCACCCTTCGAGATGAGGCAAACATGACACCACAAAAATCATATAAAAATCAGTGAGCTCACATGGTCCTATAGGAGGTGTCAAATCGCATGATCATGGAGGCCAATCAGCACGGTCATTTCTCGAAATAAACTTAAAGGCAAATTGTGATTTCCGCAAGTCGATGGTTTTGGTTACCATATGAGACGTAGCACCATCCTTTTGGAACCACTTATCTTAAAAATCCGTTGCATTTGGAAACAAATATTGAGGAATTGTCAGTCTGAAATGATCCCGATTGAAACGAACAATAGCTTCGGCTTTATTTATAAAGAAATAATCTCCGGGAATGGATGGCATCTTTCCTATGATGCTACAAAAATGTGCAAATCACATCACACCCTACCTGAAAAACATATTCCTAAGTAGTTTAACTAGGGGATATGTACCAAAATCATGGCGTGAAGTCAAAGTGGTTTTTATACCTAAGGCTGGTAAACCCAGTCACACTACCGCGAAAGACTTTAGACCTATTAGCCTAACCTCTTTCGTTTTAAAAACCCTTGAGAGGCTAATTGACATCTACATTCGGAGTAAATTGAACCCGACCACTATATCTCCAGCCCAACATGCATATACAAAGGGCAAAAGTGTTGAAACAGCGCTCCACAGCGTTGTCAGTACCGTGGAAAAGACACTAATTGATAATTAATACACTCTTGCGGCCTTTCTAGACATCGAAGGGGCTTTCAACAATGTCCAAACCGATGCGGTTAAAAGAGTTCTAGTAAACCTTAAAGTGGACAACACTATTATCAACTGGATAATGGGTATGCTCAAAAAACAGACTGATCAACTCGGAAATAGGAGGTGTTCATATCAAAGTATCAGCATCTAGAGGCAATCCTCAAGGTGGGGTACTTTCACCCCTTATCTGGATTCTTGTGGTAAATGAAATTTTAATTAAGTTAAAATTTAGTGGTGTTAAAGCAGTAGCATATGCTGACGATCTAGCACTACTAGCGACAGGCAAATTCCTATCTACCATAAGCGACCAAATAGAAAGCGCCTTATCCATGGTAAATACATGGACCAAGAACTGCGGACTTGCGGTCAACCCGCAAAAGACTGAGTTGATCCTTTTACAAATAAAAGGACAATACCAGAATTTGATTTGCCATCAATTGAAGGGACTCCACTTAAAATTTCTGAAAGCGCCAAGTACCTAGGAGTTATCCTAGACAGGAAATTGAACTGGAATCTCAATATAAAAGAAAGAGCAAAGAAAGCAATGGCAGGTTTTTATGCCTGTAATAGGATATTCGGTAAAACAATTAGACCGATACTGACATATGGTAATTTAGTCTGGTGGCAAGCGCTATGTAAAGCTACCAACCTCAAAACCATGACAAAGATTCAAAGAATGGCCTGCATCGGCACCACCGGGGCAATGAGAACCACCCCCACAGCGGGGTTGGAAGCTATACTCAACTTTAAACCCCTTGATATCTTCGTACAGGACTCTGCCGCAAACAGTGCCCTGCGACTTAGCCAAACTGGATGCTGGAAATCCAGTATAACGGGGCATGTGCGGATCCTACGTCAATTTACGGAAAATTATGTATGTACAGACTACACAACCCCCTACCTTGACTTTGTAAGACCATTCGTTACTTCCTTTCCCAGTAGAGAAGAATGGCACGAAAATCAACTAACGGGTTACGAATCATCGATACCCATCTTCACAGATAGCTCCAAGATGGATATTGGTGTTGGCGCGGGATTCTACTCCGAAGTTTTGGAACTATCCAGTTCTATCAGACTTCCTGACTACAGTAGCGTTTTCCAAGCTGAGGTCCTGGCAGTGACAACAGCTGCTAATCAGGTCGCAATGAAGGCACTATCACACGCTGATATTACCTTTTTCATTGACAGCCAAGCGGCAATAAAAGCGATTTCTGCCATTGAAATTAAATCGAAGCTTGTAAGTCGTTGTCGCGAAGAGCTATGGGTTCTTGGTGCACAGCACAACGTAAGACTCTGCTGGTTTCCCGGACACAAAGTGGTACCGGGTAACGAGAAAGCTGATGAGCTGGCAAGAAAAGGATCATCACTTGGACTAAATCAGGCAGACACTACTGTAAAAATCCCGCCTTGTCACATTAAACAAATGATAGGGAACAAAACATTAGTAGCTGCAAATGAAAGATGGAGAGTGCTTGATTCTTGTGCTATAACCAAGAAAATGTGGCCACTCTACGACAAGCAAAAAACCGAGAGAATTTTACAAATGAACAAAAAATCTTTGTCATCTCTTGTAGGTATTATTACACAACGAAAATGAAACTTAGTACAAATGACCTGGGCAGAGGATGTGGTGACGAAGATGTACATGAAGATTCGACACAGTTTCTATATCACTGCCCATCACTCTGTCATATTAGATCTAAAACACTTGGAAGACACTTCTTCTGTGACCTTGAGGAACTTTCTGGCAAGTCTATAAACGACTTGCACAAATTTATAAACGCTTCGGAATGGCTTCAAAATCCATAGTTTGTTTATAGGTTCTAGAGTATGGGAGGTTTTAAACCCCTAGGGCATCACAATGGATCTACATTGATCTAAGTGTGACGGATGCAGAATTCTTTTGCGCCCGTCAACCCACTAACCTAACCCTAAACTAAAAAAGAAATCAGTGTCATGATAGCTGTACTAACTGGGAACTGTCCATAAGGCGTAATGGGAAACAGACTTTTTGGAAAGCTGGAGGATCTGGCGCAAGTTCCGCTCTGGAACATAATGTCCTTCGTCAAGAGTACAGGTTGGTTTGTTTCAAGATAAATCGATAAGCAACAAAATTAGAGGCGGCACCACAATGTATAGGGAATCACAATGGACCTTATAAAAGCATACCATACCAAGGTTTGTTGATAGTCTTGGAGTGGAAACCGCTCCAAACGATGCATTTTTCTGGAGGCAATGGTTTGTGGAGTTTCTTCTGGATCGATCTTACTCCATATGCTAAAAGTTTGCTCATCGCTAAGCACAAATTTGCGATAAAACAAAGGGCAGGCTTCCAACTGCTGGTCTTATGGCAACCGAAGCCTTTGCGAACTTAGGGCCAAGATCATTGAGCAAAAAGTTGTATTTGGTCGAGGAACGGAGTCCTGTTTTCTGCGACCGAAATCGAATCTATAAATTTAGATTTTCTTGTACACTTTCGTTCACAGCGACGACATTCTCTTAGTCCATCCATTGCACGTGCTAGTGTTATCGACAGTACGACGGATAGCTTGTTCAGATGGACGACTGCGCCATCGGCAGCCGATTTTGTAAGTAAATTTTCATAATTTGGTGGCGTTTTTCATGCGTGAGTCTGTACACACTGATCTGCCGGACTATACTGAACATAAATATCAAAAAATAGCAGCTCCAAGCAAAAAATATATTTCACTATTTTCTTAACGAATTATGTAGACTATTCCTCAAGTATTATGCACAGACCTACATACAGTCTGTGCATACAACATACATACAACATACATCCTGTAAGCAAAAAAGGTGTCTGGTATGCATGCATCCTAGAACGCAAGATCGGTAAACTACATCACCTTGCATGTGTTTGTATTACTGACGCAATGCGCGGCACTCCGATAATTCTAATCCTTCCTCCCTTCCATCCCTTCATCGAGTACGTGGCCAGGAAAGCAGTATTCTGCATTGCAACGCTGCTTGAGCGAGCGATAATCTTTGGCTAAGGCCCCACAGGAGGTGAGGTTGAAGAGGTTACAGCCTTATTCCTTAATGGGGCGATGGATATCATGCTTATGGAATTTACCTTTCAGCGCAAATTCCGATGCTCTTTAAGGGAAGAAAAAGCACATGAGCTGGGATTGAACTACATAGCTTTCCTCTATGCAGACGAGTCTCTGATTCATGGGCTCTCGGACGAAACTACCGCCATGGCCAATTTCTTCCTCGAGTTTGGTGATTTGGCAATGCTTAACCTTGCTGATCGGCTGCTTTACATGGTTTGGAGTGCGGACAATACAAACCACATAAAGCGCATTGCTACTGTCTCGCATAAGAAGGCCTTCAGCGGAAGTGCAATGGTCCCTCAGGGACAACGTGTTTCTCTTCAACGATAGATACCTCCTACAAATACAATACAATGCATACATGCAGATGTAAATGGGTTCATTTAGAATCCTGAAAGGTAATAAAAAATAAAAAATGCCTTTAGAAGCTTCTTTCTAATGCACAATCTAAAAGGACCAAAATGAAGTGCACTAGAGGCTGCAAAGCAGCTGGGATCTGCCAAACAATTTCATTGCGATGGTGTGCGAACAAATCTAAAACCACCGAACTTAGCTTACAAAACTTGTGAATTTACATGAGAAGTGGATGGTGAGCATCAAAAAGGAGGGCGCGGTCAGAAAGAAAGCCAGTTATGATGCAGAAAATTATGCGATGATAGTTTGCTAACATCAAAAACCACAGATTTAGGTACAACTGTTCTTGTTGCGTAACATTCTAGACATGCATTCTTGACAGACATTGCCATCAAGGTCTGCTTCAATTTTTGAGTCTCCCTTTCGATTGCGTCTATGGTCTTGAGTTTCGTTATATGAGCAACATTAAGTAGTTCCCAATACCTAATCCAGTTAGATCTTCGAAAATTTCAACCTGCTGACATTAAGGGTTTCTCAATGCTCCTTAGTGATGATTTTTAAGAGATTCTTCTTCCAGAACCTTTTACTTCGTAATCGACTCGCTCGTCTTCATCTTGGAAAGATGAACTTCATCTTGGAAAGATGAACTTCATCTTGGAAAGTTGAAGTCAATCACGTTTTGTCTACTGATCATGACGATGGTGTTGATAGCCAGATCAAAAAACATGAATATGGCGTAAGTAAAAGATGCACAGCTCGGAGCACTATGCACTTCACAACGGATGATGAAAAACGAACCAGCAACATCACACATAGTCCTTCCTTAAATTCCCTTTTTCTTCTACTTCATCAAACGTTGAAGGTCATAGCTGCTGGACAAAACGATAAGGTGATCCTAAATGGCCTAATTTTTCCTCACATTCAAGGAAAAAACTTTAAAGGACATAGCTGCCGGAGAACCCGATTAGATACCCCTAAATAGCCTAATTTTTCTTCAGATTCAATTCCCTTTTCGCAGGACTTTCTCTGTTATTTCATGTATTACAGTAAAATAAATTCAAAGGATCGTTTCAACTGATTTTGTTGTTCCAAGTTATTAGCGTTAATGTGAACACTTCTGCAAGAGTACACCTCCTTTCAGGCAAGCACCGTACACTGAAGTAAAACAAGGCATAATAAAAATATTTATTAATCTTTCCGCCACTTTAAGGAGACGATTTTTATTCGCTTTTTTTTTCCTTAGTATTCCTCGCTTTTGTAGCATCCTACACTTTCAAATGAAGGAATATTAATTTAATGCAAATCGCTTTGTGAAAGCAAAACGAACTTCCAAACCAGGCGGAGGGTGGTGGGTGGGTGCTAGAAATTAAAAAATATTTCCACAAACAAAAGAAAAGTTAAAAGTTTTCTCTTTTTTTTGTTCTTTTCCCCTTTTTCCTTTTGGAAGGAAAAAAGTCCTTCGGCTATATCCGTTATGGAGTCAGCCAACAACTATAAGCGTCAAGCAGAGTACTTGTAGCATTTTAGGCACTTGCTATGAAACAAGTGCGGTCTTGAAACAACGTTTCGTGGAGAACCCGAGACAAACGGACGAAAAAAAAACAGAAAAAGATTTCTGTGTCTCAATTGATTTTTGCTTTTCCGCTGGAAACTGCCGCCGCTGTCGTGCCTTTCTTTTTCTATACATTCCACATCCTCGCCCACCCGCAAGGATATTTGCCTTTCATTTGTGGAAAAGTTTTCTGTTGAAAAAGAAATAAGTCGTCTCTAAGTGTAGCTCAATGTACACGATGCACTCTCAGTCATTTGATCGGCACCCGGCTTGTCATTCTGACTGACTCCTATACACACAGGAAGCTACATCTACGGTAAAATTGACTTAACGCGGTTGAGCGGGGCGTGCCAGGCCGGGATGCAGATGGGGACATCATGGGGACAGCAAAAGCAACAATATACACTTCCCGGCATGTAGGTGTGCTATTAAAGCCCCTTATCTTGTTCGCAAGGTATATTACAAGGCAACAACCCCACTTTAAAAATAATAATTTAAATTAACCCCGGGACATACTATCGCATCAGTCCTTGTTTTGCTTCTTGTTGTACTTTCTGTGTTTTTGTATTTTTATGTATGTGTGTGCGTTCGTTGAAAGAGTCGTTGCTATGGTCCTCCAGTTGCTGAGCCGGTGGCATACTCTGGGACATGTTGTGCTGCCTAGAGCCGTGAAGCTGTACAGAGTTTTTCTGGAGGTGGTAAGGGGACGTAATTTGGAATTATTAGATTTACCTTGGTCGTCTGGGCGTATGGGTATGTACGGGTATGTCGAGATTACATGCACAAATCATTAACAGACATTATTGTTATGTTATTTCATTTAGATACTGTTGCGAGCCCTGAGCAAAGAGTCCATCCCAGACAAGGTTAATAATTATATGATTTTTGTGGTGTCATGTTTGCCTCATCTGGAAGGGTGGATATACGTTCTACGTTCTACGTTTCACATATTCAGACTAACTGAATGCAGGCCAATAGAAAAGAGTATCGTAGAAGATTTACTGGAACCGTCAACAAGCCCACAAGTTTACCAATAAGATACACGTATTCCTTTACAGTTTGTGTACAGTTTGTATGCCCCCTGGAGTGTTGGCGTTGTTACAGCATCAGACTGTTGGTATTTGATGTTTTATTATGCTGACTGGAGGATTAATATACATTTTGTATGGATTGAGTGCTCCTTCAAAGTGAACTTAATAACAAAAAAAAAGATAAAAGCATGACACAAAACGGTATCTACGGTATCTACACATGTGTGTTGTTTGATTGTTTTGAGAAGGGAATCCGAAATAAATATTCAGGAAGCGATGTCATGAAGGAAATACGTCGTCAGCCATCACAGTTGTCTCTGTCAGTTCTGAAGGTTGGGTTTTGAGTCTGTCACTCAGCTTGGCTTCAGACATCGTCATTCAGAAATTAAGTATAAAAAAAATCATGCAGACAGATTCAAGAATATCAAACCCATACCTAAACAAAGTGTAGACTGTAGTCTTTTATTATTCATCGTCTGGAACCCTCGAAAAACAATACATCCTGACAGGAAATTAGGCATTTGGAAAACAATAAGGGAAAGCAGGCAATGAGGATCCAGGTGGGCGTTCAAATGGTAGATATGTTCATTCAAAAAGACTGCCGGCTTTTTCACAGCACATCTCAACTCAAACCCTCACCTCCAAGTGGTAAACCCCGGATCACTCGTACCTTGACTGGAAATTTGGCTCCCGAGAGACGTGTTTACATATCACCCTTGCTTGAACCTAGACGGCCGGATACAGAATGATTGGTGACGTCTACAGTTTCAATTACGTCGAGCTCCTTGGTAAACATCTTTTTGTTTTTCTGTCGGGTTAGGAAACTCCCACTCCGAAGCAACTGGTCCATTGTACTACTACTTCAGTGATGAAGAGCTCACAGTATCAGCACTCACCAGATCAGCACTGAAGAGCTGCCACCTGATCTAAGGAAAGGAAGGACAATTATAAAGGAAGTAATTATCGGCCTCTCCACAAGCGTCGCAGAGAGTGGTGTATCTTAAGTCTAGGACACTAAGATGCTAGCTAGAAGATCCTAGTAAAAGGTGAGAATGCCAATAAATTGTCTACAGTCTTTTCTCCTGAATGCCGCTGATCTCTTACAAACATTCTGGAGCATTCATTTAGTTCACCTGCATTCTGGAGAGTTGTGCCACACAATTGTGTTTGTAAGAACCCCAGTCGGGAATGGAGGCTCTAACCGAGGACGCCGGAAGACTCAACGCAGGTGCAGGTCCTGAGAAAATATTCTCTGAGCCTTGCTTAGCAATCTTATGTGAGATCTCATTTCCCTCAATCACAATGTGACTTGGGAGCCAGACATCAGTCAGAGAGTTCAGTCTGGCGACTAAATACAAAGATTTCTTGCATTGTCGAACTATTTTGGAAGGGGTTAATCAAGCCCTTAAAAGCAACGTGACTGTCACTCCATACGTAAATACTCCGACCCCGCTAGCTATTCTTTACAATATAGTCAGTAGCCATTAGGAGAGCATACACCTCCGCTTGCGAACGAGTAACTAACGAGTAGTGAAGTCTAGTGTTGTTGGTCTTCGCGATTACATCCCCGCCAGACCCTTCACTAATTTTGGAACCATCCGTGAAGATTAGACTACATCCCATTAAAGGCTCAGATTCTGGCGGAAGCCAGTCCTTAAGGCAAACAAAGTCGACTCTAAATTTGCACAACAGCCTAAGTTCCTGTGTCATTGCACCAGACGACATATCCATGGGACCAGCGTCGTAGGATAAGTGTCGCACAAAGTCATTGAAACTCCAGTGCGCATGATACCAAAGCCACCTCCTCTGAGATGGTAGATTGTACAAGCCATGGTATATAGGTACATACATATGTATCAAGGGGAGGTAAATCATGTCTGCAGCGTCTGCAGCAGAGCCAGGCGCACTCGGAAAGTTCCGTACCGAGATAGGCCGTTC
Source organism: Blera fallax (assembly GCA_946965025.1). NCBI lineage: Eukaryota > Metazoa > Arthropoda > Insecta > Diptera > Syrphidae > Blera > Blera fallax. The sequence continues at coordinate 20,060,857 of OX337248.1, read as the reverse complement.
TTTAAAGTTTATTGCAGAAGGCAGTCACATACTTACGCGAAAGCCCCCTCCACCAAACAACCGACACATAAGTTAGAAAAGGTCTAATTATAGCTGCATAGATATAGAGAATCTTTTGTGGTGATAAGTCCCATCTAAAGACCTTACATCAGTCACTTCGGCATATTCGAAACGAAGGTCTATAAGAATCTGTGTATCCGACCCCCTGTCTGAGGGAAATCACAAAAGGCTTCGACTTTCTATCTGGAATCTTGTGCCTTTACTGGCAAAGTTAAAAGTAAAACAAATGCGCCTAGAACGTGGAGCAGTGCCCTAATTACAATTTTCTTGGGCTAATTTAATGCCAAGCTAGTAAGAGATTGTATTTTTGGCCATATATACCCTGCAGACCACATCTTCTATAACGGCTTCAGGCTAATCTTTCTTTGCGTCGGGATGAAGGTTAGGTTAGGTTAGCTTGAAGTGGCTGCCAGCTAGGAGTCACCAGCGCACTTAGATTGCGTCTGGATGAAATACAGCTAAACATTCACAAGGGGGTATGAGGGTCTCCTGATAAGTCTACCGTCGACCAGATTGATCACATTGCAATTAATGCGAGGCACTCTTCCAGTATGATGGATGTCCAAACGATCCGAATACCTAACATTAACTGGGTCACTTCCTTGTTGTACTGCAAAAGCATGAAAATTCTACAAGGAAGTTAGTTGTCGAACAGATACAATCGTAAGAGATCACCAGAATCATTTCTGGTCAAGTGACACCTATTCTCTTACCAGGTACTATGCCGCAGCGTCAAATATTGAAGACAAGTGTCAAAGCAGCTAAAAATCGAAGGGACCTACAGCTTAGAGCCATATCCGCTTTTTTTAGTAGATTCCTCGTGGCTTTCTCGCAATGGTCCTTCTAAAGAGACCGTGTTCGGGCCTTCTTTTTTGCACGTATTGCTCGCGGGCAGCTCTAGTCCTTCTATGCAGCGCCGCTTTGTAAGCCTACTTTTTAGCTGCATGTGTTTGCCGGCATTCATCGTCGAACCAGTAGATTAGAAGCGACATCTCCGATGACCTTGATGTCATTGATCTTCAGTACTTGATGCTGGCTAAGCTCTCATAGGAGCTCGTGGGAGGTTAAGGGACGCTTGATCCGAAAAAGTTCTGGAGATCGTACTATTTTGGCTGTCTTATGCTAAACTTTCTTAGAGTGTTGCTCTATCTTTAGGGCGACAAGCTTATCTCGGCTACAACAAGGTAGGGTTGCTTATACTGATCATACTGTAGCAGTGCCTTGTGTTAATCAGCCTGAATCCGTTATAGGAAGTGGTATCGTGTGGGCCATATCTTGTTTCCGGCAGCAATACCAAAGATACTCGGCATTAATATCACCCACGACAATTCTGACTAGGTTACTGCTCTACGTTTGGTCTACATAGGAGCCCGTTGAATTTATTTTATCATGTTTTCTCTTCATCTGTGAGAACATGCGCACTTGTAAAGTTTATGATGGGGAAGTCAGCTTTTATGCGAAGATGCTCGTTAACATGCCTTAAACTTAAGACTTCTTGTCTAAGTATGCCTCCAATGACAAACCTGATACGAATTGCCATAAGGCTTTCGTTAACTTGCCGGAAACCCATTACTTTTTGACTTCAACAACAAATTTGAATCCAAACAAGCGCTGCTTTTATCATCCGTAGCAATTACCGTAGTAAATGGCTTGGTTTTTCTTCCTTTTTGCTTGGCATGTCCCATAACACTTCCTTGGCGACAGTGATGTCTACTGTACACCTGTTTAGGGCCTCGACTAGTTGTTGGGCTACTCGTAAGACTTAACATCCTACGTCCAGACCCGAATATCGTTGTCTCTGTTTCGTTTTCAGCGGTTATCAATCATGTGATCATCCTTATCCTAGGTAGTTCGTCGTAACTGAGAGAGTAGACATCGTCGTCGATTCCTTGTGGAGAGTTTTTCTGCCTGCATCCATTGAAGGGAGCAGGGCAAGAATCCCTTCCCCCCTCTCTCGCTCACTACCACCGAGGCCTTTCAAAACCATTTTAAACCAATCTTCACTAAAGTACTAAGGACACCCGCGTTAACGGGAGTTGGCAGATAGAACTTGACCACATGGCTTTTTAAATGAACGATATCTACCATTTGAATGTCAGTGGAATGTCGTAATTGAGTAGAATTTAACACTAAATCCTGAAAAAATTATATTTTTTTTTCAAAAAATGGGAGAAACCTACTACATTACGTTCAACGCCCTACAGAACCAACAATTAAATTTGCATATTCATACTGTTTGGTGTAAATTTCATCACACTTTTACCCACCGCTGAATGTTCCCTACTGACACTAACAGTGGTGCCCAGAAGAAATCCTTTTTAATATCATTTCAACCGGGCTCTAACTCAATTCTGTACAAATCATCGTATCTCTGCATCCTCAATTAATGTGATTGTGTGCTGCTGCTGCACTGTTGCTCATGCTCACTACCAAGTCAACAGTAACCTATACCACCCTGTGAATTCCCGTTGTTTTTCTAACGACTACTACGACCCCACCCCCTTACACCACCTCCTTAACCCGTCCCAGTTTGACTTACGTCCGTCCAAGCAACCAACCTATTATCATTCAGCTCAAACAACCATTTCACTAACAAGATTGCTTTGCACACAGACTCAACAGATATACGAGTACGCTCCTCTCTCGCTCCTGCTCCTGCCCGCAGCCTCCACACAGTGCCATTCACAATTTGCCATTTAATTTGCAAGTCTCTGCGAGTGCAACAAAAGCCAAAAAGGAGTAAAAAAAAAAAACACTAACGACAAGAACGGGTAACTAAACGAAAGAAACAACAGGGCAAATAGAAAAACACAGAAATGCCAGTTTGTAGTTGCTTCTGACTGTCGACTTTAATTAATGGTGTCTGTTCAGTGCACGTCGCTGCTACTGGATGCTGCCGCTACTGGTGTAGCTCTAGCTGGATGTTGAGCTGCTTCAGGCCGACATGTTCTTCCAAGTGGAACACATACACAAATACACACATTAAATCGAAATGAAGGAACAATTCAGATTTCGACAACTCAATTTATGAATAGAATTACTAGTCGGTACAACGACTCCTTCACAGGACGACACGTTAACTATCTGGCAGTACTATCTCGTAATGTATCTAGGACTAATTTGGGAAATGTCATTAAGCCATTTGCAGATTGAATTTAAATTAAGAGCAGATGTCGATGGTTCTTTGCAGAGTTTCTCATCGTGATTTGCAACTTATGAACCGTACGAGGATAGGTCTGTAACACCACCACCATCGCCATCACCATCACCCCTACCGCAAGGAACAACCCTCATTGCCGTAGCATTCGTTGTCTATTCAATTTCACCCACAATAAATTTAGCGAAAACTAATTCCAATTATTTTTGCAAAGAGGGGTTCCATGAACTGCGGCAGATGTCCTACGGAGACAATGGAGTGCCGGCGCTATCCTAACCTGAGGCACGTAAAGAATGGAACGGGGTACCAAATACCAACCACAATGCTACGTCTATCTATCTATCTATCTATCTGTATGACAAGAACTTACTTTTGCATTCGTTGGCATCGGTGTCTGTGGCACGTCCCCATGGTCGATCAAAGTAGAACGGCTTGCAGCGCTCGCATTCGGATCCAGCTGTGTTATGTTTGCAGTCGCACACCAATTGGCCGTCCTCGTCATCGGCTATACACTCGGATGCATGTCCATTGCACTTGCAACGTCCGCCAACAGCGAAATCTGATACGGCATAGTGTTGGCCCAGTGCAGCGCTTGATGTCCCCATCATGGCTGTTGATGGTGGCGCTGATAGTTTAGCCATGAATTTCGTCTCGATTGCGTTGTTAGTGTCCATTGATTTGTCGTTGGTGTACTTGCGTTCGCTGTCGCCGCTGCTAATGGCGAAGTGATTAGTGGCGAATAAGTCGCGTGGCACTTCCAGGCGATGGAAAATCACACGTATATCTGTTGCTGTAACCCAGTCCTGGAGCACCAGCGAGGAGTCAATATCGTTCGCCGATGGACGTCCTTCGAGGGTATTAAAAGCGAAACGATGATTATCGCCCGACGACCGTTGCGAATTCATGCATCGAGCCTCCTGTTCATTGAATTTGCTTATCTTGACACGGTCAGGCCGGCCGTAGAACTTATGACACTGTGAGCTGTAGAACTGGAAAGGCTGCCAGGTTTGTCTGTGATCGAAACTCTTGTAGATTGCCATGGAGTCTGGCTTTGGAGATTTTGGACAGAAAGTCAAGCTGACGTACGTTAATTCGTACTTCTTGCCGAGTGAAAGTGTCAGTGTGACATTATCGGGTGGAGAATTGTCGCCTGCCATGGGTATCGGCACCGATGCGGACCTCCAGCATGTCACATTGTTGGAGTTATTCAGATCGGTCAGAGCAGATGCTGGATAACGCAGTTCTGGTCTAGTATCGTCACAAACACTACACGAAGTGGTTCTGTCATTTTTATCCACCTCACAGTATCTTTCGGGTTGATTCAGACCACAAGTAGAGGAAGCTTCCACTGGGTTTCCATACGCGGCGTTAACAAAACTCGGAACGCACTTACGGGCCTTTCCATCGGCATAGCATGGGTCATTCGAATTGCCCGATGCAAGGGCTAAACAAAAAAAGTTCAAAAAAACCAACACTCCATTTAGAGCGGTCATCATTTATTTTTATAAACTTAAAAATGGAAGACGAAAACCACGAAAATCCAAATTGAAAACCGGTAACAGCAGACCGTCCACGCGTTCACGAGATTGTTTTGTTTGTTTCGCGCAATTAATTAGACCGGAATACCTCTTGCTAATTGCTGTTCTCGAATAACATGCCCCGAGTCGACCCTCCTCAACGGATGCTGGGCGCGCATTCCTTGCATTAATTTGCGACAAGGAGCTCACTTCACTACTTCACACGTCACCCCCGTATCCCGGTGTCATCACGAAACCACAAAACAAAAAGTAACTTTTTTTTCCCTGCCAGAGCGGTGCAACAACAGAGGCGACACAGAGTCTGCTTTTAAAGGGGGACACTGCACGGTATTACTTCAGTGCCATTAGCATAATTTGATTTGAACGTCCCATCAACATCCGTTCCTGTGCCATCCGTAGTATCTATGGATGATGTGGATGAAGGTGACGAGGGAAGGAGCACACTGAACAATTATTATTTATATTCAAAAGCGATTCAAACACCGGCGCACAAGAGATTCGATTTCAACTCGACGAGAGATTGTATGCAACTAATGTTGCTCAGTGTCGTGGTTGCTTGCACAGCCTCACGTTTTGGTGGTAATTCCAGATACACAGCAGACGGTGGATGTGGTGTGGTGAAGTAGATTTTTCTGACAGGTTTTCTGCTCTCGCGCATCTATTGCGTGAGTGGAGTATCTGCAGCTGCAGAGAATTTGCCTCGGATTTCTCTTATTGGATGCATTAACAGAATGCGTACAATGTTGCTATGTTAAGTAACATGTTGCAAAGGAACTGCGTTTAAAACTGTTAAAATGCACAAAATTGTAGGCAGACAGATGGGTTCGTCCTGCAAAAAGCGTTTTGTGGGGATGCTTAGAACAAGGGAACACCGGGTGTAATTTATTTTCGAACGGGACTGTGGAAATTCAGTACGAAGGTAATTTGATAGCAGTGAGTTGTAATATTTTACGATACATAGCTTTGGTTATCAATTGACTCATTTCACCGTCTCTCAAATTACAGCTAGTCAAAGCGTTCAAATGAATTTTATAAAAAAAATTCTATACTTTCTTGAGGTTTCTCTAAGTGTCACAGATGATGACTGGTTGCAGCATTATGGTGAACACCCATGGCCCTTTCAGGCCATAAGTGCACGCCTGACCCAAGGTCTGATCTAATCGTATTGAACTCCCTTTCAGAAACCACGCTTAGACAGTTCTGTAGCCAAGATATGGTAACTACTACCGTTTGCATCAACTCGAACTATAAATGGAACATCATCGTCGTCACGTCCACTTAGTTCACCCCCACCTTCAAGGACAGTAGCTGGGCTGATAGATTATTGTCAATCTAGGAAGATAGGCCTCGTTAAACATATTCTGATTGCGATGCCAATGCTCAGAACCGGCAACGCAATGTACGAGGAGATCGTCTTCTAGATTGGTCGCTTGGTCTGAATCTGGTTGGAACCCTAAATTCACACGAATATCGAGGGTAATAAGATGTCCGATAAGTTTATAGGATAAGACTCAAAGAAAATTTTCTAAATAGACGAACCAGCTCCGAGCTTGTTCGCATCTGCGATAAGTCAATTGGGTTTGGTTTCTCTTGAACACAATAATCGGCGGGCGCGCGGTTTGGCTCGGCTCGGCTCGGCTCGGCTGGATGCAAAAAAAACAATTGTATACAGCCAGATATGTATGTTTAAAACATTTACGGCTGTTCTCACCTCTCCCTTCAGAGAACCACCTGCAGACGGTCTGTAGGTGGTCTTAGAGCCAACTTTTCTTGTACGGTGAGTGCTGATCACTTAAGATTTTCATCTGTGAAGTCCTACACTTGCATTTCATATCAGTCTCTCCAGCCAGCTCAATCTGTAGGTAGCTACTTCCAGTTCCGAATGTGAAGTTCATGGAGGTCCATAGTAGAGGTCTTGGTTTACGACTTTGCTTCTTTAGAATGGCTTTGAAGACTCTATGAGCCAGGACATTGGTATCCATTCGCTGTATAAGTAGCTCGTAAAACTGTCAGTCGAAGGAGAAGCAGTTCGCCCATTTTTGGTGTTCCTGTCTTGGGGGTTGCAAACCACTATATATCATCCACGGACGCAAGTACCTGGACAGCCTTCTAAAAGGTTGTGAAACTAGTGCTGGCGATAGAGTTTCGCAAAATTTTTTAGGACCAGTGTTAAAAAAATTACATGGCATCGGTTCACCTTGTCTAAAATCTGTTTTTGATATGGAAGCTATCGGTGTGGTTAATTCCGACCATAAGAAAGCACCTACATACTCGGTCATAATCGGCTTTAATACAGACAAATAGAACGCTTGTATCAGTTTGAAATTGTAGAGATTTTTTTCAGGATGAAACGTTGTGCAAAAATTTTATTAACGCTGGACTATACTGCCTCAAGTGGTTAGTGCGTTGAATCGCTGAGCGGGAGGTTCGACGTTCGAATCCCAGAGAACACCAAAAAGTTTTTTCACGGTCCGACCTCTCGCGAATGTCTGACAAACTTCCGAGAGTAATAACTGTCAAGAGAAAGCTTCTCAATTTGCCTTTCGGATATGGCTCAAAACTCTCCCTTCTATTTGTGTGAAAAATATAACATACACAACACGAATCGCGAGAAGCTAGGCCCTGGACCATATACGTCAGTTGCGCCAAGTATTTGTATTTGTATTTTTTTTTTTTGGACTATACTGGTTTAAAACTGCACTGATAACAACCACCTAAGTTGTGGAAAAATGCTTTTAGATGATAATTTATTTCTCTATTTGGCGCAGTTGAAAGGCTCCATTTCTCATGATTTTGGGGTTATAAACCCACTGTAACCTTTGTACATGTATTGTGTTTTCCGACTTTTGAGTCTAGTCGACGAGATACTCGACTTAAAGTTCCTCCTCCAGTCCAATTTCCTTGATTAACCAGAGTAACTGGAGTGAAACCAACGATGGAAGATTTTTCCTGATACTTGATAGGCATCCAGATCTTTTTCTACATTCCCGTAAGAAGGTCCACTGGGGTTTCCTCTCAACATCTCCACAGAATCTGCAATATCTGCATTGCTCACTACCCAGCTTCCTGACATGTACCTTAAATCTTAAGTGACTCGCTAGGAAGCCCATAAGAAGTACCGCCGGTTTTTGTTAATGTTTATACAGACTTTTCTTCTCTTTCGGTAATAATTCCCGAGAGGCTCTTTAGCTTATATTAGCTCAGGGAGTTCCTCCAAAGTTTTGATCCTCCTTCCGAAGCTCTTTTCGTATTGTGTGTATGTAGTCCTAGTCCTCAGAATGGTTCCGGTCGGTTCCTGAGCCTTTTCTTGATAATATGTCAGCTGCTTCATTTCCCTTTATGCCACGTTGACTAGTACCCAGTTTAGGGTGGCTCTATTATTCTTACTCAGACGTTTTATCTTGGCAAGGCACTCCCACACCAGTGTACATTTGATTTCATGAGATCTTTACGGCTTGATGGTAGCCTGGCTATCCGATGGTATAGCGATGACTGGATACTTTCTATCGTGGTTAAACTGGTTGGAAATTACTGGAGTATGTTCCCATTTCTACCGAGTACGAGGTTCTAGGCCCTTATACACCTACCTAGATTTTTTTGATCCGTCCCTGTACCATTTTATGGTATTTTGTTTGACTTGGTGCAACCCGACTTCACTGCTTCAGTCTCTTTTGCTGCTCAGCCAGTTGAGTTTTCTCTTGAAGTAGTATTTCTTGATGATATCATCCGTGGGCCAGTACATTTTCTAATATTACTACCTTTTCCAGGATTGGGAGCGGTCCATTTTGTCACTTTACATGTCCTAAACTATAAACTTGAACCTTTCTAGATAAGGCAATGTAGCGGTACAACCAGTGCACTTGGTTGCCTTACGATCTCATCCAAAATCAACCATTTTCTGAAGAATTTTTCCTTCAAAACAACCAAAGTAATGCAATGTCGCCTTCGAAAACCTTCATCCACCCACTTTGCAATATTTCACTTAGCACTTTGCAAAAAAAAAAAAATTTTTTTTCTTCAAATTTAAAATATTGAAAGCGTTTGTGATCCGAGAAATAAGACCCACTCATATCACATTCAGTTTGCTGACCTCACCCTTCGAAATATGAGACGACTTGAAAAGTCCAGCACATATTGAGTGAAACTGGAGAACTAATTGAAATAATAGAAAGATTAGCTCAAACGTTGTAAGAACTTATTTGTGGAAATACATATCCATAGCCCGCCAATTACACATCGTTGATCCGCAAGAATAATGGCGCAACTCTAAAGCTGTAAACGTGGTCATTATTTGTTAGCAGCAAATCCGCATGTGGAATGCCTGGTAGGTCATTATTAGTCTACTTGCGGCCGAGTAATAAGCCGATACCATGGAATGTTACAAAGCAAATGCATATGTGGTGAGATAGATCGGGTAAAAAGCGAATAACTTCTGTTGACTTCTACTACGATGGCAGCTAGAAGGCACAGAAGTAGTGGTTATTTGGATGCGGATTTTATGTTAGTGAGCAGTTAGTGTTTCATGCAGTGTGATTAAACGCTTAGTGGCAGTCTAACTTAGGGAAAATTCATCAACTTATTCATCTTATTTAATGTACTCCCAAGTCATGAAAATATCTACCTGAGGCAAGGTAGCCCTCTATCCTCGTCGGTTCATTTGTCAATACTAAGACCACTGGCAATATTTGTACTCTAGAATAAAAGTCAAGTCTGCTTTGTCTTTGCGAACCTGAGGGCTGAGATCCGAAGTCCTCTTGGATGAAGCGTGCTTGTCCTTGTGCTCGATATGGTGGAGCCAATTTAATCGATGTACATAGCTTGACTTTTTGGACTAAGTATATTCAGTTCATAGAGTTTTCCGTTGTATATTCTCATCCCTCTTCCCTCTTCGCAAATATTCAGAGCAGAAGTACACTCATCCGTCACTTTGCGCGAGACTTTTCATTCCGCGAGGGTTAGGGGAATGAAAAGTCTCGCACAAAGCGAGCGACGAGTGTAGTTCATTCAAGCAGAAGTAACACTGATTTTCAAGAGTGAGTCTGCGCCGAATCTTAAGTGTGATTCGTGAAATTAATGCGAAACGGAAGATGCTTGTAGATAACCACTTCGAAGTTGAAATTATCGACTTTGAAGTAGCTCGTAAGTAGCACTGGACCCCTAAGACTGTGATAGAGTCTCATCAAAGCACAGTGATCTTCAGATGATGTCTGTATCAGTTGTGCCCCAGTTAAAGCAGCCTTACTCAGATACAGCAGGCTCTGTATTTTCCATACTCGGGGAGCAAATTTTCTAACAAAAATCATACAGCGTCAAGGAAAATGGAAGGATTTTCGCTTGAATTTGTAGCAGCTGACCAAACAAAAACATAGAAAGTATCAGACGCCAGCACAATGGACAAAAAGATCTCAGAAGAGTTGGAGGAGAGTAATAAGACGAATGCTTGTGAAATATTGCCACGTTCAGAGAAGGTCGCGCGGAGTCAAATGGAGCCGATGCCGATAAGTTTGATCCCAGTAAGACTCAAACGAGCAAAACGGCTAAGAAGTACTAAGTTATATAGAAGACAGTTGATAAGATGGTTTAGAGGGAAGATTTCTATACAGCTGTCCAAAAGACAAGCTAAGGTAGAGCAACCGTGGCGCGAAAACAGCGGGCATATCAGGAGAGAAAACAAAGAGGTAGCCTTTGCATATAAAAGGGAAAGATCACTCGGACCACTATTGAACATCCGGGTGAACTTTAACTCGTTTGTGGTGCAAGGAACGAGGCATCTTTTGCTGACCTAATCACGTTGAAAAGCATCGCAGGAACTTAGTTAGAGCGATATAGAAAAAAGAATTCCCAGGATGCGTGATGTCCTTGGATTAATGAGTAGTGAAAGTCATGGAATGCCCCTTGATCCTACTGTCACAGGCTGTAGAGAAGTCCTGAATGGTTAGTGTAAGTAAAAGAATGCGCCAGCTCACAAAGCTGCCATGACTCAGCAATGGCTGGTTATCAATTTCTATGCTAATATGCTTGTAACACAAAACCTATAACCACCTTACTCTCCAGAACCCAATCCATTGAATGACTTTACATGGGACGTATTTGGTCCAACAAACATACCGACATTACCAATTGAGCTCTAAAGGATGTCATTGTTCAATTAATAACCAGCATCAACAAGGGCTATTTAATTCAGCCTTTGTATGTGAACACCGACGAGGCTGAAGGTCCAGCGAAGGAGGAAATTTATGACCTCCAGGACTGTGCCTACGGAGGCTGTACGGAGTACAGTATGAAAATTGTACCCGGAGTTTTCAATGCTAAAATTGTTAAAGAAAACGTCATCGGCGTGCTAGTTGGAAAGTGTAGCCCTCACGATACCACTAGGTAATTAGAATTGGACCCCTAAGACTACGAATTCACACATCAACCTGGTCATCTCAGGGTGGTCTAACTGCCAATCAGTTCGTCGAAGAGTCACCAATGAAAATAATTCTGACAGTTCTACAGAAAGCTAGGTAATAAGGTTAGGTTAGGTTAGGTTAGGTTAGGTTGAAGTAGCTGCCAGCTAGAAGTCGCCAGCACACTAAGACCAATGATAGGTCCGTTGTGATACCACGTGGATCATGGCAGAAGTTTCTCTCTACCTACTCGTTTAAAAACCAATTAGAGCTTCTTATAAAGCATAGGAGGCTCTTGATGTCAAAACAGGTAATAAGCAGCTGGCTACAAGATTGGAACGCAGTACCTTCGCAGTAGTGGGTCCAACTTACATAATGTAGTTACCATAGCCCATCATATGGAGAGAGTTATAGTAAGAAGGCACGTAATCTTCCAATGTAGAACAGTTTGGCACAGCTATTAGGACTCAAAGAATATATATAAATCCTGATGGCTTTCCAGGAGGCCATCTCCGCTAAGTGCACTTAAAAGATAATACCCAACGTACTTTCTGTCAAACACTGACTGAGAAAACTGTGGCTTAAGGACTAGAAGATTGACTTCAAAACTATATAAACGTACAACCCTTCACCCTGAAACCCTCGAATTCAGGATACAAGTAAAATCGATCTAGCTTTGAACTAGTTCGTCTGAACATGTATTCCAACAAATAGATGCACTTTTATGTGAATTTTTCAATATCCTGCTGGAGTGTGTATATAGTGCTTAGGACTGGTGTTAACACGGAAGTCACTATGTTCAATAAACGCTCCCAGCTGCATGGATGGTCATGGTATGCATATGTAGAAACGGCTGCTGCTGCGCACTGCACAGCGGCCCAATTAGCATTTAAGCTCCATTGTGGATACTCCAGCTCACGTTAAAAGGTTGTTGAAAGAAAACGGTTTCAAATCCATCCTACAGCATTCAATAAACTGATCGACTCTCTGATAACCTGACTTTTAAAACCTTTAAGACGGTTGTCCCAAGTGCTTTACATTTAAAACGAAAATACTCATACCCTATGCTTCCTTCATAAGAAAGGCCAACAATCTAGAGAAATTCTACTCAAGTCCTTCATGCCTAATTTACCTCATGTCAATTTATCGTATAATTTAATTCTGAAATACAATCAACAATTGACATCCAGAGTATCTCGATGCCTATACTTCATAATTTGTTGAGGTACACCTCAGACAAGGACTACTTCAAAGTATTCTATCAAACTGCATACGAATACTCGTATGATAATTAAATTTCAAATCAGTTGACACACAAACTATCCTTTGATTGTACATATACAGATACTCGTACAAGTAACTCGGGCAATTTGAAGCAATCTCGACAAAAGTTTAACACAAAACACTTTCAACGGAAGTGAACCACCCAAAAACGATTACTTTACCTTGAACACGACCCCTGGGCCCTTTGCGACAACATAATGAACACGTGAAGAAAATATTTGTTTTTGCTTCCATTTTGGTAGCCAAATTGCCACATTCTATAAATTCCTGATACGAGTATTGCCAGCGATTCGGCCCGAGGAGCATTTGCGATAAACGCACTACTTATTCATTGGATTCGAGTCGGGAGTGAGTTATGTGCTTTTAAAAGAATGTATCTGCACATCTACTGTGAGTCAATTACATGTGGATACTACTGTTAAGTAGCACTTTCTTTGCATCCCTGCGGCACTGTTTCAAAGAAGTGGTGCTATCAAGCGAAACCAAAAGCCCACTTTTCACAATCTGGGTCCTGGGCATATACATACTCGTATCCGAGTATATGTAGGTGCGGATAGCCTCTACAAAGACCAACCGACCTGTCTTAATCACAATGGAACGTGGAATTTCTCCGAATGATTTTGGGTCCAAAGTCGAATGCTGCTCCACGTCCGTCGGTCGTTGTGGCCTGGCCATGAGCATGAATACTTACGCCGGTGTATGTAGAGTGGCACATAAATTCCTCTTCTGCAGATGATGAAGGCAACGGTTGTCGAGGTAAAACATATTTCACCATGTATTTGAGGTTTTTTTTTCTGTTTCATATTTTCGCTCAGCCTTCTATCTTGTGCTCCTCGGTACGGATATGATTTATGATAGCAGGCTTGGCGCTCTCGGGAGTATAATTATACTTCGGTTGTTTTATCTCTATTAATGAGGTGGAAAAATACCTGTGGAGGTTTTAGTCTTTGCCGGATTGGATGACCTTAGGGGAGGACCGTTTAAGCGTTTTATGGGAAATTGTGTGCTCGTACAGTTTGTTTAAATATTGAGCAAAAATTTGCTGAAAGATTGCTCACGAAGTTATTGTTTGTTTGTAGAGGCAAGCCAAATGAAAGCCAGTGAGTTGTTAAGTTTGAAATATTACCGGACAGTTTCATTTTATTTGCTTTTAAAACCGAAAAGTGACAGCGAAATGGTTGGAGTATGAGTATTGGGCACTCACTGAAGATAGAAAAGGTTACGAGAAGACATATCTAAGAACAACTACTGCTGCAATGTATATACAACGTATGACAGTATCCCGAAAGCTTGATTTATTCTTCAACAAGTTACAGATACAAAGAATGATAGGTCACATACGGAGATAGCAGGGTTTTTAAGTACAGGATTGAGATAAAGCTGTGATTGGTAAGCTATGGTTAGGTTAGGTTAGGTTAGATGGCTGTCCACCGAAACGATAGGATACACTTAGACCAACTTAAGTTTATTGTGCTAACACATGAGCTGGTTAGTCGTGAAACCACTTTGAATTTTTGAATAAATTACCATATTTTGTGGATATCCTTACTTACTTAAGGTGGCGCTACTGTCCGGAGAAGGTTTGGACGTCAAACAATAAGCGTCTTCAGCCAGCTCGATCTTCAGCTAGCTACCTCGAGTTTTGATTGCTTGAGGTCCTCTTCCACTTGCATGCGCTACCTGAGTCGCAGTCTTCCTCTACTGATGCCGTCTCTTGGGGATGCATCGAAGATTTACCGAGCTTGAGCATCGGTGTCACCTCAGTCGTTGGACCTTCACTGGTCTGATCTTCTAGCTAAGGCGATGTCTCTGTACAGCCCGTATCTACAGTTAGCTTCTCCACTCACCGAGATTATCCGAAATACTTTCCTCTCGAAACAGCCTAGAGGAATCTCATCCACTTTCGACAAAGTTCATGCCTCTGCGCTATAGAGCAGGACTGAGGTCTTATAACCTAACCTAACCTAGTTATTCTAGAGAAGGGGTTTTGTTTGCTACTCAATTGCCTTCTTAGCCGAAAAAAACGGCGGTTGGTAAGTGTTATTCTCCATTCGATCTCAGCGCTGGTGTTGTTATCTGAATTAATAGCGAAGCGCAGGTAGACAAAGTCCCGACCTACCTCAAAGTAATACCTGCCCTAGAGTGACGTTCCATCCAAGACGTCGGTATTGGCTGTCTTTTCTTGTTGACATTAATTGACTGTTAAACCCTTACTCGCCGCTTCCGTCTCAATACACACGAAAGCGCCACTGAAACCACACTGCGTTCTTCCAATTATGTCTGTCAATATGAGAGTAATTGGACGGACTTTTGAAAGATTCTGCCTCCGGTGTTGGCTCCTGAGTTTTGCACTATTTTTTTCTAGGACGATGTTAAAGAACTCACTGCTTGCGCGTCACCCTGGCTGAATCCTTCCTGACATTTGAAGGTTCTGGGTTTTTTCCAAGACCTGTCGTAGTGTGAATATTTGCACCGGCGTGGTCTTTCCTGGCCTAAAGCCACGCTGATATAAACCGATCAGGTTAAATCTTCAGAAGACTCATGCTTCTGTAGTTGCTGCAGTTCAAAAGGTCTCCTTTTGAGTATTGGTGATGTTTTGCGGAGCGCTCTATCGACAACGAGGGGCGGAATCCAATGGAGCTTAACAATTTATCTCAAACACCTCGACTATGCTGACGATGTTTACCTTCTATCTTACAGAATTATGAACCTGCAATGACCACTGGTTTAGTGACAAAGGTAAAACTTGGTAAAACTGAGGGTTAACTTCGAACTCATTAACAACTGTAAGTTGAAAGTGTAGTTTCGGTTGACGGTGGCACAGAATAAGACGTTAGCAGCTCCAAAACTAAGGCTGAACCTACATTTGGTACGTTGTCTAAGATCCGTAGGAGCATTGCAATCAGCTTAAGCACCAAGTTGCGAATAGATCTGATTGTAGAAAACCGAAAGTGGCACTCGATTGTTCACACTTCCATTCGTGAGGATGAAAATCGTATTGCCCTACAAGCTAAGCAATAGAATGCGCTAACAGGACAAGGACGAATACAGGGAGATATTACGTGGAGCACAAGAATTGAAAACGGACCTCGGCAACTGAGAAAGAACTAGTTTTAGTTGATTACGATGGCGCGTAGGCGTGGTTGATATCCTAACACCCATAAGGAGACACAGAATTTTAGTAAGTAGTTAACCTACAGGCACTTGGTTAAAATTTTATTGCCGGTTCTGGCCGTTGCTTAAACGTTTTTAAGACTTTCGGGACTTTAGATAGAATCTCATGGGCAAGACGTCCCTGGACAGAGATATCCCATCCCCCAGCTATGGTCAACTCTTCGACCGAGAGAACAAATAATTGTCTGTTGCCTTATGAGAGCTTGTTCGTTTTCAGGTGGATAGCTGCCTGTACACTCCTGATCACTGTGGTTTTCCATGAAAGTTTGTTCCACCAGACTCCATGACTCTGTCGCTTATGAAAAGTCAAACGGATTTTCGTGGTTTTTGTGTTTTTATGAAGTAAATTTTCCTTTTCGTTGCTCTTCCATGTTAGTTTCGATGATCAGTTTGGCTGAATTAATCTAGGATGCATTGCCCGGTTTCTCAAACTGGGAGGTATAACTAACGTTTAAGAGTGATCAGACGAGAATCGGCGTATCTATGAAGGCTTTCAACTCCTCTGACCACACTCCAGCAACCAGCCATACTCTTATATTGTAGTTAACATATCTTTTCATGAAATTGAAGGACCTAAGTAAAATTGGGCTTAGTCCTGACACTTATATTCTCATGCATGCAGGTGATTATAAATTTGCGTCAACTTCCCAAGGTAACCAAAAATGGGCGCAATAGACTTAACTGATAGTGTCAGTGACACCATTTAGCTTAAATTACCCTAGATTATCCGCAGCTGCGTTGCAAGGATGTCGTCTTTCACTAAGCTATTCAAGGATTTACATATTTTCCTTCCCAGTTTGATAATTTGAAATTCTTAAAAATTAAATAAAAAAGTAGACAAAGGTTGCGACTCACAGCCCCTTTGACCACTTTGTTCCGTGACCATGCATCACGCAACTAAATTATCCACCTCGTTCAACTTCAAGCTTCAGAAGAAAGGAAAAAACCGCTTATTTGTCACTTTTCATTCGATCCAAAGATAATCCCCGCGTCCTAAAAATACGGGAAAATCTTTAAATTGGATCTAAATCACGACCAAAATCCACCCAATCTAGTCCAACAACCAAACAAATTTCCCAAATGTATCCGGAAATATTTTTCCCCTTCAGAGGGTCCATTTCCTGTCAACGATTACAGTACACAGGCATTTCATCTGATAGTGAACTGCCATTTAGAGGACAAGGCAACCATATGACAAACTCCATTTAGAATGGGGGTGGAGCGCGTGCAAATAGCCTTATTTAACTAGCTTAAGGGGATAAGGGATTTTATGCCTACATACACGGAAAATTGTGGGCAGGAAATGAACGAAAAAAAAAAAATAATAACGAAGAAAAACCAGCATTTTCCTCCCGAATGTCTTGAGAAATGATCGGCGAACTTCTTGTGCCTGACATTTGCTTTTCACTTCATTAGCCGCAATATTAATAAGGCTTTGTGAAGTGGTGTATGGATTTTGTGAGAAAATGATTAGCTTTACTGGGAGAAGCAGAGATTCACAATTTCCAAGATGAGTAAGCAATATTTTTCAGCATGAAATTAATCTGGAAAAAGTGTTTATTTTTTGCGCGAAATCTTCTTTTTTTTAGTGAGAAAATTGGATTTTGGCTTTTGATTTACGATATAGATTTACAAGATGCATGATAAGCACTATTTTAAAATTCATAACTTTCTTTGGGTGGGCATAAAAGTGTGGTTAAATTTCACCACCCTTAGGACACGCCTTCGAAGAGTATGTCTTGGAGCCAGGGTAGTGAAGGCAGAGAAGAAATGGACACGCCTTAAGAAGAGTCTGAGAACACCCACAACCCCCGCAGATAAGAATGCAGCTTCCGAGCGAGTATTCCTGCCCGCAGTGAATTTAACAACAATGCCAGATTGCATGGTAGTTCGGTTCACATATGCACAGATGACTCCAAGATCGAAAACGGGGTGAGGTGTAGTGTCTTCTCTGAAAAAAGCATCTCTTTCTCCCTCCCAGATTACTATAGCGATGTTCAGGCGGAAATCATGGCGATTTGCCTTGTTCTAATGCGCTGGAGGGATGAAATTCTTTATGGATACTCGGTAGCCGACTCTTTAATCCTGCATGTTGCAACTCACAGAACAACTTGTCAAGGCCTTGCCCTGGTTGAAATATGATGCAATTTCTGATATACAAGTTTTCACTGACAGCCAAGTTGGAAGCAAGTCAATGGAATCGTCGTTTTGAACTGTCGTGCGTCACTCGTAGAGATGACAAAGCATTTAAATATGCACCTCTGCTGGGTGCCTCCCTAAAGGGACATTCCAAGAAACTGCAAGGCTGACGAATTGTAAGACTCTTAGGTATCTGCCTAAATGGCCCATCGGCACATGGAAATATTTACCCATTTTGGATACTTTCATCATGGCTAACCACAGATAGAAAAATATCTCGACGTTTCATAGATCAAGACAGCTGTATCAGAAACGTAGTGCCGAGATCACAGATCAGCTACGTAATCGATGCTCTCACGGGACTCTGTCCGATAGGCCCATATTGTAAAAGACTATTCCCTTAAATGACTTCTGCTGGAGCTGCAGCGACGAAGAGGAGAAAAAAACATCTTTCACCTACTAAGTGCTAGTGCTAGGTTAGGTGCTAACGTAAAGATTCATTCATTTAAGGACTTATGTACTTCTTCATTGACCACAGTGAAGTGGAGCCCTTGACTTCATGAGCATCCTCCGACTCATTAAAAGCTCCAGTTGTTTTTGTTAGTCCCTAGGAAGACAAAAAAGAAAGATCCATCTTTCATAAAGGACTTCTACCGGTCTGAGTTTGTATGTATCCTGATGCTTAGCTGCTAAAGAGAGCCTACTTTACAGCAATCGATTCATAACATAAATTGTGTTCATATAGAAGCATGAATAAAAGAAGACTGGCGAAAATTCATTATATGCTCCATGTACGAAGCACTGTAACTATAAGAATAGCCCCATACTCTACAGCTATCTTTGGCCGATATTCATAAGCACAAATGAAAAAATGTTTGGAATTTAGTATCCTATTGAACCACCTTTTTATAGATTTTAAAGCCGCCCACAACAGCATAACCAGGGTAAACCATACAAAGCAATGTGCGAATTTGGCATTCGAAATAAACTGACGCGACTGTGCAGGTTGACCATGACCAACGTTACAAGCCAAGCAAAAACTGCTAGATTGCTATCAAAACCAATCAACATCTTCAATGGTCTTCGACAAGGAGACGGCCTAGTTTGGTTCCTCTTCAATCTGATAAAGCAATCCGTAACTCTACAGTAATATCAAGACGGACTATAATCGGCGGTAAAAGACACATACCTTCACCCAGATGGAGCGAGCGCAACAACTCTAAGTCTGCACATATGCAAATGGAAAAAAAGCCAAATACATGTCGTCGTCAACTATGAACAGAGGAAACAACATTCGTCTCAGCGTTAGAGTAGTGGAGCCCGAATTCCATGTAGTGCAATCCCTTTACCTCCTAGAGACACGAGTAGCAGCTAATAATAACATGGAAGAAGAAATGTATGAACGGCTGCTCAATTTCAACAAGTCTGTCAAGGCTCTTCAAATCCAGCAATATAATCATAACCTCCAAACTACTACTCTATAAGACTATAATGTTACCAGTTATCACATATGGATTCGAGACTTGGGTGATTAACAAAAAGCATTCAAGTACGAAGGAAAAATGTTGGACCCGTATGTGAGGAAGAACGTTTTCGGAGACTCTACAACGATGAGGTCTACGAACGGTACTAAGAGGTAAATGTTAATAAAAAAAAAATGTAGATTGCTAGACTCCTTTAGGTTGGGCACCTGGCTCGGATAAGCGAAGAGGAAGCTCCGAGAGACGAGGGGCCATGTCCATGTTGGAAGGATGACGTGGACCAGGACACAAAAGAGATGTCAAGGATAGCAACCCCTGCACTCATGGTAGCAGACTTATACGAAAAGCAAGGAAATCCCTATACTCCCTTATAGACGTGATCATGGAACACAACACTATGCGGTATCATAGGAAGAAATTACGATTAACCAACGAAAATCTCTCTACAGGCTGCGGTGATGAGGAGGTCCAAGTCTCTGCCATCAAGGAAACAAATTCCTTGTAAGATATTTCATCCAGGACAGGGTAGTTTGTATTCCAGATACCGTAAGTAGTATACTAGATCATTACTATTGGATACATTATGCTCCACGAGCTAGATAGGTTAGGTTAGATAGGGTTATGAGGAAAACAACATTAAAAACACCAGGCACCAAAATGGGCCCATCGAGATCCCTGGGGAACCATCAAATGAAATGCAAACCTAATCACTTTCCCTGAAACAATTAATTTCCCTAGAGAATCTAAGTAGCCTATTTTGGTTGAATAGTGCCTATTACCTGACACTCACACAGTATATGATGTCTTCTTCGATGCATATATCATTACAGTATCTGTATACATCGGTGTCTGTAAGGTACAGTCTCCTGCCGTGCTTTCCCAGAAGGCAGTATCCGGACAAGATTCGTACTGCTATTAGCTGAATTCTGTTTACATTAAGAATTTCCCTAGTTCTTTTCCGGTTGAATTCTAGCCACAAGACTTTGGATACCCTGTGACCTGCTATATTTGACCATCTTTGGTTGGCTGTTTTGTATACTTTGCCTTTGATGGTAACCTTAACTTTGCACGAAGGTGGTTTAATATCCACGGCTTCGTCTATTGGCGATTCTCCTCCTTACCTTGCCAATTCATCAGCAAGTTTATTCCCTTTTAATGCTTCATCAGCTAAGGGACACCTTTTCCTCCAACGGACATAAAGCGGAATAGAAGAATCTCCCCCTCTTAACCAATATATTTACCTAACCTAACCTAGACCGTCAAAAAACTGCACATTGGATATTTGAGATCGCTAGGACATATTAGAAAGGACGCTAATGCTCCGGTCTGCAGAATCGAACCTGGAGGGACAATGCCGTAGAGGAAGACTTCTCCTTAAATTCGCGAGAAATTCAATAGAATCTTAACCAGCTTGGAGTGTGCAATTAAGGGCATTTAGCTAAGAACCGGGCTATGTGGAGAGGTTTGTAAACTGAGAATCAAGTTTACCCAGAACTACAGCGCGCGCCAGCTATGTAAGCAAGTAAATAAATAAGTTGCTCCTTCATTCTGAATTCAATTTATTTATCAATAAAGTTTTAGACATTACCTCGATATTCAAGCCTGGAATCTTTTAAGCCTCTAATACCCTGTCGCAAAAAAAGCTAAAATTCAACATAAGATGGTTAAAATGTTTAACCGTCAGGGTTCATTACGGTTATTAAGAGCTCATTCATGTCACGCACATGAAGAGTCGATTGCAGAGTTCTTACCAGCACTCCCGCGTACACGGCAACATGTTGTTAACAGATTACAGACTCATTAACATTTTATCTAGCATCTTTGGAGAGATTCGCACGCACTTCTGTTTCTGATGACCAAATTCTCTTAAAAACACACCTCTCTCGGTGTGGTGAATTCAGATTTTAAAATCTCCCTTGATAAAGATACTCTCCCAAGAGATATCTAACCAGTAACCACCATACCCATAAACGAAAGACGCAAAACAACAATAGAAGTTCCGTAGTTCAGTGGCCGACACACTAGGCCCACCAGTTGATTTCGACCATAACCATTGCAATAGATACGAATACAAATTTCTACCCAAACCCGATGGACTCCCATGGAACTTGCCATGAAAGTCAACTCAGTACAAAATTACTAAAGCCTCCCATCAACTAGTCGTTACCGTGGTAATCGGACACTGTAGACACAGCGCCGCCAATTTGCCACTTGACGTCGCCATTGATTCCTACGTCTCTGGTGGCCGTCATCGTTTGTTCACTTCTGTCGGTTGGCAACGACCAAGCAAACTGCAAAGTGAGCGCCAATTACAGATACATGTATCTACAAGCAGATGAATGGTAGAATAAAGTTCTTGTTCCTCTCCTGCAATGAATTAATTATCGTTAATAGTTGTGCGCGCCCTCGAACAGGTTCGATAGTGCGGCGTACACAATAATTGGAGTAATTTCACTCGAGGGCATGCTAAGTGCTCTTGACGGATTGTGTTACTTGAGAGTTTCATTTAATTGCAGGGTTAAGTGCGTAGGCGTTAGGGAAGCTATACCTTGGTTAAAGGGTATCTTTTGTCTTAAGTTGTTTTGAGATTTGTTTTATAGAGATTTATACTTTTCTGTGGTGCATTTGTAGTACGAAAAGTATCTCAAGTTGCTGCTTTCATTGTGTTGTAATTTATATGAGTAGCGAGGGTTTATGTTGATAGATGAATTAATGTGCGCTGGAATAACAGATAAGAAGAATAATAAATTAATTAAAAATACAGGTGATAAGCCAATGTGATGTATCGCGGGTTGCTGGTTAATCTGAATGTGTACTCAGTACAAATTCCTTTGTGGTAGTTATCCACTTTTTAAGCGGCGAGAAGATACACGGAGCGACTGTTAGATTAACAGAACCATGCATTGAACACTAATCAAAAGGAACACATGATAGAACTTTAAGGAGTACGATCTTAAATTTTCTGCAACCATACCACTAAACAAGGATGACGCACAGAAAAAGATAACATGGGTCAAATCCGACAGGAGTCGAAAATGTAAAATCGGAGGCACCAACATTTTTGGTCTGGTATGACGGTAAAATTATTTAAAATTTAATTAAAATTAAGCAGAAATTACAGATTGCCTAAGGAGACATTGGCTAATATCTTGAACAGCCAGTTAAGTCTGTGGGAATCCTGATATATTTGAGGGTCTACCTTACGACGCGTTTCACAAAGAATGGCTAACCCTGGTAGTTTGGTTCCGCCTGATGCCCATAAATAGTCAACTGCAACTGATGCTCCCTTAGGTAGAGAAGGATTTGGACCAAAACATTTGAGACGAAGGCTTTGGTGCAGCAGTGCTAGCATTCAGTTCAGTAGTGGAACAACTGGCAAGATCCAGCGTCGAATCGCCGAAAATAAATAACCTCTGGCCTGAATCTCTTTCAGCAAAAGAAAGGAGTAAAACTAAAAGGAGAGTAGTCTCTAAGATCAACTCCGGTTCACCAAACACTCTTGAACGTGCGTTCTGCTGAAAAGCTTTGCCATATGTTCCCGGTAATGATATCGGACCAATCTGTTCGAATATTGACAGACTAAAAAGTGTGCTGAATCTTAAATACCCTGCTCTGACTTAAGATTCTTTCAAGTCGCAGCAAAGGCAATAGTCGTAGAGGTAAATGCAGACAATTCACGAAATGGGATGAGCAAAAGACAATACGACTAGAAATTCGAAGTGTGAACATCAAAAATATAATCATTAGGGTTCAGATTCCATTCACTTGACTGACCTAGCCCAAAGGTAACTACAACACAATTCCGACGAATAAAAGCTGTAAGTAAGTAAGACAGCAATTGTCAACATAATCTGGTGAGGACGACGGTGGGTATTCAGGTAGATCCTCAAGAGCCATACAAAATCATGGCTACCGGAGCCGATGGCTTACCAACCGGGAGAGGGACTTACATATCAGACGTGTATATGCCTGATAAATAGAAGGAGACTGATGCCCTTGTAGTTAACACAATTGAGAAGGAAGTCTCCGTGCTTGTGGATCAGGCAAGGTTAGGTTGAGGTTAGGTTGAAGTGGCTGCCAGCTAAGATTCGCCAGCACACTTAGACCAAAGAGGTCCGTTGTGATACCACGTGGATCATGGGAGAAGCCTCCCTCCACCTACTCGTCTTAAAACCAATTAGAGCTTCTTATGAAGCGTAGGAGGCTCTTGATGTCGATATTCATCAGGTCGCCTATATCATTATAATAGGGAGCTCCTAAGTGGAGTTTCCTTCTACGGGAGAGAGCTGGGCAGAAACAAAGAAGGTGAGGAATAGTTTCCTCCTCTTCTTCATCCATGCAGCTTCTACAGAAATCGTTCGCGAAGAGGCCCAGCCTTGTAGCATGCTTGCCTATTAGATAGTGTCCAGTGATGACACCTACAGTGGTGCCGATATGCAATCTGTTCAGAGAAATCAAATTCTTAGAGCGTTTTAGATCCAGCTTTGGCCAAATCTGTTGTGGATCAGGCAAGCAAGGCTAAGATTCCATTCATCAGACATATACTCATCTGTCGAGATCTTGGAATCTTGGTGAATGCAAGTCATCTCTCTCTGTCTTGAATTCTTTAACTGGTAAGCTGGTAAGTAAGGATTGGATATTGCTATCCTCACCTCATTTTCGTCAGATGAACGGGCATTTTGACTACTATCATCATGACTGGTGGATATTGGTGTTCGTCACTGTTATATGGTCTTTAGAAGTGATTTCTCTATATTATAAGCTCCGCCTGCGACTCTATAACAATGTTTCCTTCTTCATATCTACAGGTTTCTCTACCGGATTTATTACCTTGATACGTCCCTTTCACCTTTTGGTTCAGCACCTCTACATTGTTCCTGGAGTGTGATCTCTCAATATGTCGCACTTTGAATGTAGTTTCTTCCAAGAAATGCGTTTCTTTTGCTCCTAGAACTAAGGTCTCGTCCTTTTTTGCAGGGCCACTTCCTATGCATCGTATTTCGCTGTATGCATGCTTGCTGGCAACCAACAACAGGTGATGTTCATTTTAATTCATAAAAGCAATAAACTTCAGACAATAACACAAAGCACGATCCAAATAGATCCGATCGTGTACGAATTTCTTTGGCTTACCTCCCACAAATGCTGGCAATTTTAATCAAATGAACTTGAAAGACCCTGCCTAGTCAAAATTAAGAAGAATTCATGTTCTACTCGTACTGTTCGCATAAGAAATCATCCGTGAAAAACATCAAGAATGGCGTCTCTATCTTTAGAAGCCTTAATAATAACATAATTGAATGGCGAAAAGTATACACGCTCATTTGTTGCAATCAGACTAGACATGGTTGTTGGACATCGTCCAAATGGCTCAAGTGTCTTTATAGCTAAATATTTTAAAATAAACACTTTACGTGCGTCTTTCTATGTATCTTCACGGACTTTTTTATTTTTTCGTGTTACTTTCAGATTCCCTTAGCATTAAGTTCTTCTGTAGATACTTTGAAATGGGTTGCACCTCTGCCAGCATAGATATGGTGAACAATTTGTACAAAGTATGGACGATAATTAATTTTAGGTACGAGTGGAGGTTTCCGTACATAGAAAATCCAATTAGCGCTGTGATGCCCCTTTTTGAGACCACAAAAACGTAAAAATTAGTTATATTTTTAGTACATGGTACACCTTATATGATTGTCAAAATATGTTACAACCAACCAGCGGATTTAAGAAAAAGGATGAGTTCTCCAATCACATTTTTAGACAACTCTTTAAGGGTTTACTTACTACACGCTGTTTGGTCCTCGCTAGGGCCGGACATCTGCAGACTTCTTCTCCACTCCCTTGGCTCTATCTAGTACGAAGGTTCCAGGTCTTTCTGTCCTGAGTTGTAAGCTAGATCTTGTAAGTACACGGGTACTTAATGCTCTATATCTGTCAATATTATTGGCATTAGTGTTGGCAGCGTCGAAATAACACGTACTTCAAAAATAAGCCAAGTCGATGTATCTACATAATTCCAACTTGTGGCTATCGCACTCTGAGTATGATAAGCTTATAAGATAATGCGAGTACGATGGGAAGTAGTTGGCAAAATACTGGTTTTAGTCAGTGGCGCAACATCCATATTCGTAACGCTGTGATTGCTTTACCGCCTCTTACTTGTCCCCGACAACAGCATTTGTAAACCTTAAAATAAGCTTAACATTTTTGGTCAACGTGAAATAGGTTGAGTAGAGTTGGCAGAGCTAACATCTCCAATGTGTAGGCCGCCCGCAAATGCAAGCGCAGCTCTATTTCAATCTTGAGATTCTATCAAAAGGCCATATCACATTATCACGTATCACAAGACTGTCGGTAAATGAATAAAAACAGTAGAAAGACCCGAGTTAAACGCCTAATATTACGTGAAGAAGAAGACGATGCAGCGTTGTGTGAGATGTGACAAACGTTTGCACATAAGCATACTTCGTCCAAGGCTGAAGAAGCAGCAAGCTCCTGCAGTAGGACTGTCAAAAGCATCGCCAGGACGGTTACCTTCTGATTTCAGATGGGAATCAACTCAAAAGATGGAAATAACATTTCCCTACAGTGCTCAATCTCTTAGAAGACCAGGTTGCTTTCGAATCCAATCAGCGGGTTCGTTCTAAACAAATGTAGCGCTGAACAGTTGGGGGTTAACCCCAGTTCCTTAGAAATGAGCTGTATAGCCTGTGCTGCTGTAGACCATAGTGCAGGCATATTAAGTAGACTGCATCACCTGCACAAAGTGCATCTTTCAGCAACATAGACATAGCGAAGAAAACAAGATGGCCAGTCTCCAATATCTATACAATTACTAATCGTCCGACCATTACATTCGAGGCAGTAGAGCCATGATGGTTTTGTACCAAGAGCTACTTAAAAGCTACAGAAATTAGGCTGGCAAAGTATCAACCTTGATAACGAAAAGATCGATTACTGCCTGAGAAACAGGGAAATACCCACAGGCACAGCTGCTGAAGAACAAGCCAAATAGGTGAAAATTTGTCTCACGCAAGGATGCGACACACCCATACCACGTAAAGACAAAAGTTATGAGAAAACACCGGTGTACTGATTGAACGATTGCATCGCTAAGCTAAGAGCAGACTGCCTTAAATTGCGAGGACACCAGAAGACACCTGTAGTAAGCAAGACAAAGACAAAGAAAAGACACCGACAAGATACGGGAAAAATTCTTAAGATAAAGGAAGGAAGCTCCGGAAGCTTATAAATAAGAGGAAAACTGTGGAAGTAGAAGTCCTCGAACATAATCTATGGAGAAACTCCTACAAGACAGTTATGGACAACCTAAAAAGCGGCACAGCAACTGCACCCCAAACATAATGAAAACCATGGCCAACGGACTATTCTCAAGGAATACCAGTGTCTGTCCATCTTTACCGCAAAAAGGTATAAAATTACAGGAGAAGTCCTTCAGAGATCAGTCTTGAAGGACAGCCATGTAGGACATTGTGTACGATGGAGTGGAGACCACGAAAAGGAGGCATAATAAGGGGGCGACATACTGGTGGGGGTTGTGACTAAAACCATAGAAAAGACGGCGCAACACTACAACAACACCATCAAAAACAAAAAAAATATGGCTTGGCTCATCCCGTCTGAAATTACCGAATCCCAAATAAAAGACTGTTCTCATTAGCAGCGCAAGAAAGTTGACCACAACTCTTATGCCGAAGCCAAGGGGTACTTCTTGTACCAGTAAAACAGAGCTAATCTTCACAAGTGTGAAGATCAATCGGGCTCTTGCCAGAATATTCAAGCTAACGTCAAATATTGAAGAATCCTGGCAAGTTAATCCTTATGTACGCAACCCCTGTATATGTAGGTATCGGCAACATTCATAAACTCGCACATAAGAAAGATAAGCTCTGTGGACAAAAGAGCATCGCTCATAGTACGTTGCACATACACCACGGTAACGGGGGATCCACTAAGTGTAATAGCGGCGCTAACGCCTATCGAGCGAACATCCAGAGAGAATCACCAACAGAGCAACTCCCAAAATAAAATTGCCACAACGATAACGATGGATGGAACACCTCAGAAAACAGGCGGTGGACATACAAACTGATGCCGAATATACATAGAAAAGTTGACGAGAAGAAAGCACAGTGAGGTAAACTTCTACCTTTCTTAGTTCCCAATGGGACATTGAAGCTTCCGCGAATATCTTCGTAAATATAACATCACAGCTGACCCATTCTGCCGGGAATTGTGACGGCAAAGTCCAGAACACTGAGCACGTGCTGTTGAAATTCAAAATATACGAAGCCACCCTTGAACGTGAGATATGCAATACAGTTACCCAAAGGAGACTGAAAGAAGCATGGGACGTCAACAGTATCATTGCGAACTACGGGAGGAAATCAAACATCGAGAGCCCAAGAGGGAGGCAACCCTGAATCATAGGATGGAGAAGACATGATATCAAAACCTGCCCCTACCATGGAATGGCTTGGCCAGAGAAACTGTAGGGGGAACAGGTCTGTTTTGGAGGGAGGAGTGTTTTAGCTTAACTCGTAGTACGGGCTACCGAGTGTCCATAAAGGATTCCATCCCTTCAGTGCATCAAACAAAAAAAATCAACAGAAATCTGTAAAATTTACCCCAAATCGACATGACTGGATGGAGTAACACCAACAGGAAGTTCTCTTTTGGAATTGAATTTGTCACGGCATGCCTGTTACCACAGGATACGAGTATTCCCCTCCTCAGAAACTAATAAAAAGAAAATCCATCAGACTTTTCAAGTTTTGCGATACAGATACTCTTGTTATACAGGTGTGAAATATATTTCATTGTCTGGCTTTGTTGAAAATCAAATAAAGTAGGTACGAAAGAAAACTACCGCATCGATGCATCGACTAACCATGATTGCACCACCATCGAACAGCAAAGAAGAAACTGAAATTTCCATTCCATTGCTGGAGGCGTTAATTTTGCAAAGTGCATATCCTTCCTGTGAAAGTAACAATGAGAGTGGAACGATTGGATTCGGTCATATTACTCCACGGCTGCCATAGAACGCACTTGAAGTACCAACAATAGTATCCAGTATAT
Source organism: Blera fallax (assembly GCA_946965025.1). NCBI lineage: Eukaryota > Metazoa > Arthropoda > Insecta > Diptera > Syrphidae > Blera > Blera fallax. The sequence goes on along the minus strand of OX337248.1, from coordinate 20,032,530 downwards.
CATGTGCCAACCTCGCCGATGTCTACTTCGACGTACTGGAGCTGAGAGCTGAGTGAAATGTTCGACTTCCCATCGGGATTGGTAATATTGAAACTTTCTGTTTACTTGAACTTCAATTATCTGTTATTGGCAAACTGTCATGTTAACAATCCTATCTTAGGGGCATTTACTGCTGGAATCGGGTCTGTGTTGTACGTTTCTACTCGTACGTATGTCTGCCTGACCGAGGCGCACATCGCTGCAGCGCTTTGTCCGCTCTTCTGGAAAATGCCAACATGGGAAATTTCCCCCGCTGACATGTTTATTAGAATGGTCTGTGAAAACGTGGCTTTGATAAAAAATGCTTTTTTCAAAATTAGTTTGGGGAATTTTCATTATTTCTGTGCATCTGTTCTTCTCTTTTTTTATTATTCTTGGTGCTAGTCAATACATGGGGGTTTTGTTGATGAGTACAAGCATGGAAGATACTATTAAGTGCCTGGTTTGTGGAAAACACATGGTGCTATTGAATTTGCATCAATTTTCTGACGAATCGTTTCCAGGAAGCTTTCGAATTTCATGCTGTTTGTGTTTATTTATAGAAAAACAGGCAGAGGCATTAGTTGATGGGGTGCTTTGTGTTTTTTTTTTAAAGCAATAATTAAATCGATTTACGAATCCATTGCAATACAATACAGAGATTTTCTTACATAGATTGCAATTAGTTCCCCGTTGGAATTCGACAGAAAAGTTCTGGTCTTGATGTCATCTGACAGGGCCAAAGGGCAGTTGGATGCTTCTACGTCTACGTACCGGTGGCTGGCCATCTCTTTGTAGGCCTTTCATGGTTTGTAATTTTACTTGCAACCGACTCTGTCCCAAGATCACGATGAAGATCGACACGATAGCTTGAACTTCTGCTTAAAACTTTGTCGGTAATCGTCAGAAACCAAATTTGGAAATTTGGTGGTGTTATGAGACCAATATGTACTGCATTCAAAAAGTCCAAGGGTCCTCAACAAAGCTTCAGTTCATATCCGTGGCACGGTTGTTTGTTTTTTGACGCTTGAGGCTTGTTGGGCCATAGACTGACTGACACTTACAGTGTTGTATTCCACAGGAAACTCGATATTTGGCCTCTCCATTTTGAAGTTTTCGAAGGAATTCTAAGAGGGCATCACAAGGTGACCGTTTAGAATTGGGCTTTCTAGAGGTATGAGAGGCATTCTTCTTGCCTTTAAGTGAACCAATACCTATCGAAATGAGATACTTCTATGAAGCTTAACAATAGACATTGCCGTCGAATAGGATTTCCGATTTATTTGGATTGACTATTAGAAAAGACTCGATAACTCTATTCCAATCCACAACTTAAGGCAACAATTCCTTAAGGCAGCGCTGCAGTCCGGGTTGAATCTGGGCCTCAACGAACAAACGTCTCCAGCCAGCTCTATCTTTTGCTAGCTGCCTCCAATTTTGGTTGGTTGAGGTCCCCTTCCACTTCAGTGCTCTACCTGAGTCGAGGTCTTCCTCTACTGCTCCGTCCCTTGGGGCTGAATTCGAAGATTTTTTAGACCGGAGTATTCGTAGTCATACGCTCTACATGACCCAGCCACCTCAGTCTTTGGATCTGCACTGCACTGCAGACGGGATCAAAAATCAGCCAGGGAACTTTCCATTTGAAACAGCCAAGAGCAACTTCATCCGCATTCACTTTTGTGGAGTAGCACTGTGATGATTAAAGGGTCACTTTAGTTGTTCGATAAAGGACTTTGCCTTCTTAGTCCAAAGAACCAAAGGCGGCAAAAGTAATTCTCCATTTGATTTCAGCGCTAGTGCCGTTCTCTGACTTAATAGCGGATTCTAGGAAGATAAAGTCCCTAACTACTTCAAAGTTTTATCTGTCTAAGGTGATGTTCGTTGGTTGCTCTTTCTTGTTGACACTTGATTTAGCCCTCATTGACCGTTAAACTCATCTCAACTGCTTCAGTCTCAATACTCACGAAGGCGACCATATTTGACAGATGAGTTGGTGTGCGCAATAATATCTGTTTTGCAGCAGTAAAGGCCTCCAATAGGGACCTAGCATTCCACGTACTTGTTTCGATGCTCTAGTTCGAGGCATGATGAAACACCTGGAGTACCAGTTCCATTGTAGAAACCTCTAGGACGGGAGTCAGTTAAGCCGATATCAATAGCCCACTTCGCGACTGTGAACCTTGCCGCTGGCCCTTTAGGGCTCATCCGCCATCATCTCTTTTCTCAGCCTAAGCTCAAAATATGTCAAAGAAGCCCAGATAGGTTATACATCTGCTTCGGAAGTCTATCACGCCACCGTTGTTGGTGACATCTGGAGAATTCGTCCAGCCGCTGTCGTGTTTATAGTCCTGCTTTTGAGTTCGTGTGGGCAACAACTAGTATTCGATGCACAATTAATGTGCAGTAGCAGTTACATCACTGGGTTGACACGAATCAGAGTCTACTCTATTTCTACAACACCCAGCCATCCGACAACAATTGCTTCAATTATTACAATTACAGTCGCAAAAGTTATCCTTTCTATTGAAAAGAAGAATGAACAACTTTGACAATCAAATGGTTCTCAAAGTAACTTGCAAAAGCAGCCAAATCAGAACTCTTTCAGAACTTTAGAACTTCTTTTCTTTGAATCATCGATAGATGCATCGAAATTATTTCGTATAGCCCCGAAAACGTACCCAAAAAAAAATTGAACACTATCACGTACAACACAGGAAACTTCCACAACATTTCCCATCAAAATTCCCTGCAGGAAGGATTCTTCCGTTCAAACTCTACTCCAAGCCTACAGCTACAGTATACGAGTACATTCCCCAAAACAGAAGTTAGAATACATACTGCACAATCGGAAGGACTATACTCGTATCCTAACACTACATTACACCCGTCGATTGATTCCGTCTGACTTCAGTATGCGGCTCTACGAAATGCTTATCTTTGCCAAGAGAAACGCATTTCTGAATACACGTTTCCAATACATAAGTTAAGGCATCCGCCATAGCCCCACGTCAGTTCATCAAAATCCCATCCAAGTTGCCTTCTTGCCACATGAAGCAAGAAAGCAGGGTATTCCTCCGTCGACTCGTATCAGCCTCAGAAATTCCTTGCAATGAATTTTCATCAAAAATATTTCTCTTTCGATTGAATAGCTCCATCAGAATGGAGCCTTTCTATGAACCCCGAAGACGTGTTTGGAAATTATCATTCGAAAACCAAACAGTCGTATGCAATAAATTTCATATCTGATTTCCCCCGTCGGATTATCCTTTTTGAATTTCAAATGGGTAATTTTCTCCACACCCCCTCCTCACAGCGTCACTCGGCCAATTTGTTCGAATCGCAATTCCTCTTGCCGTTGAAAATCTAAAGATGGTAGTGTAACCTCCTCAAACAGCAACGAGGATTCGAAAAGCAACTGTTTTTTAATGAAGCTCTATACAAGCGCGTACATATGTGTGTTTAGAGAAAAGGACAACAAAAAAAGGTAATTCTCGCATACACACTCTCTCGTAAAAGTTGCCTTTTAAAATCCGTGTTTAAAGTTGAGTCTCTTAAAGTTTTAATGAGATTTCATATCCTTAAGATACAGACGACCGTACGCTGGTTCGTATCGCACATCACACCTGCTGCTCGTGGCGTATCTTCCGGCGTGGATTCTTAAAGAAACGAGGTGTAAATTTAATTAACTCGCCATGATGATGTATAAGTACACAGCACCTCTTTATGTTTACTTTACACTTCTCCCCCAAATGGGGTGTAATTTGATTTCAGTTTACCATTGAGTCGTTGTAAATGGGGGGCCGGGCCACCATTTATTGTGGCCGTGGGGGCTGCGGCAGAGCATCCAGTCGAAGAGAATATTCTTCTCTATTTTATGGCGATAAATTTAGGGCTTGATTTTCTTTGATTCTGTATCTTTTAATGTGCCACCAGAGGGGTGGAGATGTAATAGTTATATCGAATGATGTACGAGTATGTAAAAGAAACGGATGTTGTACATGGATGTCGCCGGAGGATACAAGATAACGAAATAATAGAAAGACTTCGAGGAGTACTTAAAATTACCCCCCTGGCAGATATTTAAGGTGTAAAAATAGTGTGTATCGAGAATTCCTGTGCCTGTAGTCGAAGACGCAAAGGAAATAGATTTATGAGTGGCAGAAGTAATTGGGTGCGGTGGAGAGCCATCTAAGTTCAAATGGAGGTGCGTGGTTTTTGATACTTTGAGGGGAGGACTTGTAAGTTTTGCCAGAAACGTTCATCATGAAAACTATCAAAAGTAAGTCCTTCAAAACTTTCTCATTAAAGGCAATCTCAGGTGTACTAGGCTGAGGAATTGTGTCATGTCCAGAAATATGTGGCCAAACTACAACACTGCAATGGGGATTCTCAATGCCAACAACACAGGGCTCAAGGAAACGATGGGACAACACGGGCTCTTAGAACGCAATAACAATCGAGAATGTTTTGTGGATTTCTGCAATGCCAACCATCTTTTTATTGAAGGCTTGAGCACAATGCTTGCCACAAGCTTACCTTACCTTACATTTTAACGAATAGCGACGAACATTCAACCCGATTGACCATTTGGCGTTAAGCAAACGCTTTAAAACAAGCGACAGGCTTGTGCATCAGTAATGCACGCCGTCGTACTACACCGTCCGAAACAAGTCCGCAAACAAATTTCGCATTCCAAGGTACAATATCGATAGGCTTAAGGATACTACAGTGCGCCAATTATTAGGGGTCATCTCGCTGAAAGAGCAGCACTACAGTTCATCCGAGCATTGGAAAGCGTTTTTGCAGCAGGAGCAGAAATGTTGGTCGGTATAAGGCAGAAACACCACAGCACATGGTTATTTGTAGGGACATGGAAACGTATCAAAGAGCGTATTTCACAGCAATAAAGAAAGTTGAACTAGAAACCCAATACCGTATGAAGAGAAAGGAAGTTCAGTGCAGTGTGGCAAACTCAATAACGTTAATACCGTCGCAGCACAGAATGTAGCACATAAATGCGACAGTAGGACCGTTTATCACGAAGGAGCGTAGGTAGTCAGAACAGAACTCCATGCAACACTCTGTGAAAACCTTAAACGGTCCGCTACTGAATGCGGATGAGGATCAAGTCAGAAGGCGAGGAAGTATTTAGCCGCGGTACTTAACCATTTAGAGGTGTTGCTACCTCATATCCAGATGAGTTGTCCGCAGCAGCAAATACCAAATCAAACATCGATCCTCCCAGTAAAACAGAAATCAAAGCACTCAACAAAAATAAAGCAAAGGGACACCTTACTGATCATCATAAAGCAATTTCAACTGGTGTGCCTTGCGCATGAGAGGCAACGAGGGTGCAAAATGTCATGTGTTGCATAACGGTACGGTATTGAGCGATTTCGAAGTCCAAAGTGGCGTGCGACAGGGCTGCATCCTTTTACCACTATTGTTTCTTGTGGTGATTTGTCATGTTCTCCGTGCAGCCCTAACGTCAGATAATAGCAGTATACAGTGGACAATGACAAACGAAGCACTTAGATTACGCTGACGGCAATTGCTTCTTTCACACAGAATACTGAACAGACATTAAATGGTCCAAGCGAAGCTGAAGATAAGAACGTCAAAAAAAAGCAATGAGACTTACAGATATCATCGTTCCATTAAACATTGCTGAACAGCGGGTCGAGAAAATTGGCCTTGGAAGCATTGCCAAAAATGGCATCGAAGTTGATATGGAGAACAAAATCACCAAAGCAAAGGCTGCACTCTAAATGATATCTAAGCTACACCTATTTCGCATTACTTTCGAGACAGTTTTACAGTATGGGTGTAATACGTGGAAGATATGCTCCACAGCTACAGTCTTTCGCCAAAAGATGTCTACCCAACATTTCAAACCAACAGCTCTATATGAGAACGAGCCAGGAACCAAGGGCAAAGGAAATTGCAGTGGACTAGTAACACCAATCGGCGACGTAAAGAAAGTTCCATTGCCAAAAATGTCATGCAATGGAATCCGCTTACGCAATTAGGCAGAACGGCAGGATATCCAAGAGGCACTTGGCGCAGGACAGTTGAGAAGGAATCTCGAACTTGGAAAATGAGCCGGAGTTGAAACGCATTGTAAAACTTTAAATACGATGGCGCGCAGGTGTTGTTGCCGCGCTATGCCCCCGAGGGGTAACAGGACATAAGTAACTAAACTACAATAAGGCAAGAACAAATGTCTTCCTAAGAAAAACACTTAAAGAGATCGCCACAATAACAGCCACAAACACCACCAATTTGGGCAATACAAGGGCTTCAACGTGTCGGTTTATGCCGACGTTGTGGTTATCCTAGTTTTGAGCAAATTTTTTATAGTCACAAGAAAACTCACCTGTGTACTACAATTAGCCGATAGTTGGGTCTGCAGTGAAGGACTGGGAGTTCATAAAAAAAAAAACGGCAAGGAAAGAATCTTTGGTGGATTGGTCGATAAGCATAATCTCCACGACCCGCTAATCAACTCAACAACGTGTCAACTGTTGTAAGATACGCAACAAACGTACTGCAATGTTCACTATTCTTCTGTTCATTTAAGGTTCAGCCAAATTCAAAGCTCGGTTGTACAACGAAAAGATGCTCGTAGAAAAAAATACAACGTTGGACGCCTTAGCACTCCTGCAGTAGCCAGAGTTTTCAGAGACTGCCTGCGCAAATACTCCACGACCCATGAACGCTACAAATGCTGACGACGTATCCAATCCAGCGTCGCACAACAGGTAACCACTATAGCCTTCTAACGACCAGCAAAAATAATCTATGGCGTGATAAAAAGGCACACTTGCAAGCCTTGTGGCGCAAAACACAAGCCGCAAGAACAGAGAGTACCGAGACAGGAGAAGAAAATACTTCACAACACGAAGAGTATCCAAACTGTCGCTAAGTTTGAGGAAGTCAAGGAAATCTATAGGAAATTATGGTCTTGGTAGAGCCCATGCACTGAATCAGCAATCAGATATGTCTGGACGAAAGGACGCCTGATGTCTGCAATATCGGCTCTACCTATATATGCCCTATCTTTAAGAAAAATCGATCGAATGTCTAGTAAGAACAACCGCTGCAATTCCCTGTCAAATGATATGCACAAGATCCTATCCAGCTTACTATGTGAACGCCTAAAACCTTTCTGCGCCACACTACAAGTCTTCAAAAGCCAATTTTAAGTGGAAACCAACCACTAATTCATGAACTTCAAAGTCGAACATGATAGCACACACCTCCAATAACTGCATAAGGTGATGACCCACTTCAAAGTCTCGAGTGAATAAGCCCAGTTGAGCCGCTTAGCGCTGCAAAACATTCGGTTTCCTATGTTCTTTGGAAATACGAACATTGGGTTGTTGGATTATGTCAAAGCGATACACTGTAAACAGATAGAAAGCGTAACGCCGCTTTTAGCCCATTGCTGGTATACGCTGACGGTCACATCGAATGAATAGAAAACTAGGTTCCTGGATCCTCTGGTCCTCTAAATTCTTTAGATCGTGCTAAAGAAGTCAAGGAAAACCGAAAGGCCAGGAGACCGCGGAAATATGTCTTAGATAACTGGAAGTAAACGCGACAGAAGACTATGGAAGGCTCCTGTGTCTCAGGCTGAAATTCTACATGAGTCAGAAGACCATTTAAGTCAGGTGGTCCGAAAAGGACTGGATAACAATTTTCATTTCCCCAATACTTCAAAGCGTGCTAAAACATGTTTTTCAAAACATATTCAAAACACGATTCCAAGGACTACGGACAGTTATTGTGTACATGCATGTTAATTGAAATACCAATGCCAAAAGCACGTCAATATTCCTTTACAATTTCCTACGTGTGTAACGAAAATCTTTATGATTATATCCTTAAACTGAAGCTATTGTCCTTTTTGGATTCACTTGTTCTCCTAAAGAGCATGTCAAAGAAATCTTCCCAAAAGGATTCCATTGCATTGAAATGGTATACGCATTGGAATATTTAAAAAGCAAAATAGAAAAGGATATCGAAACAAATTTCGGTAATAGGATAGATTCACGCAATCCTCAAATAAACGAACATCCCTTCCTTTTACACAGCCAACGTGTATTTATGTCCCATGTGGGCACATGAAATTCGGTTTGACATACCATGGTAAACTCAATAAAATATCCACTAGTTTATTATAGTCTTACACACTTAAGCCAACGGACTCACATACGAATTGGCATTGCAAACGTCACAAGATAAACCTAATCCCCAAGGATTCACCATTATAATTTACCCTAAAAACCGCACAGTTGACCTTAGCCAGGCAGTAACATCAGCATCAAATTTTATGCAATGGTAGCACGAATCTCCTTCTTATTCCTATCCTTGGTTGGTCAAAATGTTTTTATTATCATTCTATAAGTGTATATGTGTGTGTATGTATGTATGTTTCAGTGTTGTTGGCGAAGGATATCAATTTATCTTGGCACTTTTTTACCGCCCCCCAATGTACCATTAGTGCCAACATAAACAAGATTCTCTCCTTTTTGGCGTGTCGTCGTGTTTAGTACGATGTTTGATAGGGACTGTCTTCAGGTCATTATTTGAGAAGGAGCCAAATAAATAAACCGCATTGCAAGGAGAAAATACAAAAATACAAAAAAAAAAATCGAAAGAAGGGGATGGCAAGGACAGTAAAAAAACGTGTCCGTCAAGTTGAGAAATTTTATTGCATGTCCTTGAAGCGGATATGCCCCTTAGCGCTAGAAAAATGACACAGAATTGAGTTGTCACGATGAGTGCTGAGTTGTTGATGGCAATTCCAACGTAGCTATTATTATCAGTGGAGGTGTAATTGAGTCCTACTAGGAACGATGAAATAGGATAACACTGACAGTAAAATGTAAGAATAAAATTTTACTTAACTTAGCAATTTCAGGTGACAGGACCAGAGCTTCAGAGGATTCTTTTGTGCTTGAAATTATTTTTTCTTTTATTCAATGACCTTGGTATGGGCAGAAACGAAGAAGGAGTGGGGGCCGTCAGGTGAAATGGGAATTTCTTTTGCAATGGAAAACGCAGTTGAGGAATGTCAATGTACGAGGAATCCGAAAAAAAGGAGGGGGCTGCAAAAATGTTGTTCAGTTTGACTGACTTAGGGTGACAACATGGCGCAGCTGCGAAATATACATAGTAGAGATTCGCGATGAAGAATTGAGGATAGCTGATGTCAGTAGCTGTACAGATGCACGTTGCCCTGTGACTAAAATCATTGCTCACTGAGACCAACAATCGGCTTCATTCTGAGTTTTCTTGTGACCCTGGGATTATTAAAGAGTAAACCGCGCCTGGATAAATCTTAGGAGATCCCCCGGCTAGACATTAAGGTAACTTTTCGAGCACGTCTTGAACTGGCCAGAACGGTACATTCTCAAATTAGATAGCAAACAAACTTCCAACTCTCCATACGCTCTTCTTACCCATGACTAAATACTCGGGTAAGTCGGCTTATCGGTCTGCGTTTTCCAAAAGTTTTCGAACATTTTTGACATCCAGTGACACTTTCCTTTCTTTCTGTCGCTCGGCCATCGTGGTATAAAGACCACTGACGTTTCTATTCTATGCTAAGACATCCATAGGAGGCATTTTTTTTGCAGAACCCTTACATCGTTTTAAGTAGCTCAGAAGAAACAACTTGCTCTCAAGGCGCATATCTGACATACGTATGCAATTTAATTGTTGTAATATTTAATTCATGTGCACCTGGCCCAAATAAGTCAGGTATAAGGCAGTCAGATATCAGATGTAGTTACACTCATAGCAGACTTCAACTGTGTTTTAGCCTTCTTGTATTTGGCATGATTGGCGCAAGGCTGCATCGCATAAGGTGCTCCTTTAAAGGCGGTCTTGCGTCTATAGTTGCTCCTTGACACATTAAGTGGGATTTGTTTTTCATTTTACGCCTGCCCACCGTAAAAGGTGACTATTTGTAAAATGTTTTCTCTGGCTATTTGTGCAGCCTCCGCTTTGTGGCCCGCTAGCGTTAAACCAGCTGAAGTGAGCCACTATCACTATATACTCTACTCTGTCAAACAGTTTGGCAGTAACCACGAATAGTAAAGAATAGCACGCAATATCGTCTGCAAAACCTACAAATTTCCAGTATTCGAGGCCATATTAACCCATTATGCAGTATATTCCACAGCAGTGGGCCTAGTATGGATCCCTGTGGTACTACTGCGTTTAACGCGTCCTTATAGCCACAGTTGGTGCTATACAGTCGAATTCTAAAATTGAACGTCAAAATCTGTGTAAGATAAGTTAGTACCCGCATGTTTTTAATTGGCTCTATAATCAGATTTCAATTGGCACTGTCTTCTCAATGTTCTTCTCTGCATGGCCTTTGCATCCATTATCACTGCAACTAACGTTGAGCGTGCCTTCTAAGATCTAAAGCCTGCTCCAAGTCTGTTGCATATAATTTACTTCCAAATTTTCCAGCCGTATCTAAAGGGTAAACGAACTTTTTGAATTGGATGTGCTGGCACTAACGTACTTTAAAGTGTAAGCTTTTCAAAATTGCTGCTGTTCTTTGAAAAACCAAAAAGTTTAACTCATCGTTAAGCTCAATAAGTGAACATCAGTCGAACTTCTCTGAAGATAACTAAGGCCTGGGATTATTTGCTAACAAGGCCAAACACACTAAAAAGTCGAACAACTATGACCATCTGTTTATCGATTCTCTGTATAGGATGAGTTGGAAAATGAGGTCGGTTTTGGTAAAAAATTATCTTTTCATCTCAGATACTATGTTAATCATACATCCTGAAAAAGTGGTGTTTAGTTTTGGCTTTTACGTGGTGGCCTCATCTGTCCCTACTCCTTTGGCCGCAAGTGGGCGAATTGGACAGGCTTTGATTCCTACAAAGTGACGCACCGTCGCACTCCAGTCGTGGAACAATCTATCTTTTGTGCTCTAAGTGCGGGTACCATGTTATCCGCCATTTCCGAGACGAAACTTGGTATACATTATTCCTGAGCCTTGGAAGTGCCAAAGAAAAAAAAAAACAATCTCAAAAGAAAGGATTTCCAAGCGAACATTGGTCCTATCATCCACTCTGTTTGCTCGACACGGTCAGAAAAATTATTGAATGGATAATTTACAATCGGGACATGGCTATCTCGGTATGAAACCGAGAGCATCGCCCCAAAGGATCCATTTAGGGAGTGGCCCACTCACGAGAATGTAGCAAATTGCGTGCTTCAGAACGACGCCAACTGGGCTCAGAGGTCTTAGGCACGTAGAAGGCTTAACAGGAAGGCGTAGATTAGAACCTAGCCTAAAAATCTAAACAGCCCCACGAAGTAGTTTCTAAGAAGAGTTTCATGGGGCGATGGTTAAAGTGAATATTACAGGGTAACAAAGATATATACAAGTATCGGCTGTGCGATTTACTACCTTTACTATTTCCTTAAGAGTTTTAACTGACTCTTTTTTGCCGTTGTAAGCTAGAAGCCGCTGCTGATATGATCTCAAACTTCATCCTTAATTGATAATAAAATGAAATGTATGAAACCGAGCGAAAAGGCTGTGGCTTGAGCTGTAGAAAAAACGTTGCGAGAGCTAATCATCCGATCTTACAACGTCAAGCAAACAGTGGAAAATTGCAAAAAGATAAGGCGAGCTTCTTAGGCAAAGCGAATCTACTTTAGGTGCACTTTGCAGCCAGTTCTATGCTCCCAGATTGCACTTTACCTCCACCTGTACTTGAAAGGGTCCCATATCTCATGAGTTACTTACTTAGGGCCAATATTCCACGATAAAGGCTTTAAAAGTACACATAGTGCGCTATATAGGATCTGTACGCAAACTTAACAAAGATATGCCTCGGTGGTTCCTACAAAGAAGCATATGGAGTTGGTGTTCCAGTCATCAAAAACAATGTCCACCAGGAATATCTGACTAACAAACTATCGCATACGACATCGGAACTAGGGGCTTTGTTATCTTTTACCTTTTAAAAGGGTGTGGCAACCTCGTTTGTGCAGGGTTGTGCCTTCATTGACTTTGGGTTATCTTCTTACCCACACACACCCTTTACTGCGTCCATTTAACAACTGTTCACAAAAAGTCTGAACAGAAAAAGTTCAGATTCACAGCGAACGTATGCACTATAAACAGGTGCATTCTGCCTTTAAATAGCATTTTAATGAAATAAAACAAAAACTGAAACGACTATCCTTAATGCAACACTCCTTACACCGACAATCACTGGTAATACCGTATAAATCAGTTCAAGCTGACCAATTTTTAATATCGCAACCACTTGATCAAAATGCACAGCAACTGTAATTTAATGAATTGCTTTACCACTTTGCATCTCACACCAATCTGTGGTTCTAAAACAACGCCCGTAGCAAGGAATTCAAGCAGGGAACGCATGCAATCACGGTCCAATATTAGCGCCATTACGAAGTAATTTAACACCATCACATTACGGCTGTTTTATTGCAATTATAGGGGCAAATCGGGCCTTCTACTGTGATTACCACCACTAACCGGCTACCGTGCTGACAAGAGGGACAGAGGACAGGATTGCATTTTAAAATGGGCATGCATTGCCTCCAGAAATCACCAAACGTACACGCAGTCATGCATACGGAATTCCGTGGTTTGGCTGCTGGCAACATTTTGCGAATTCGCACTCCCTACGACGAGTTCAGGCAACAGGTGGATGGACGGTATACACTCGCGCTGTTGTTCGCATTCACCATATGCTGGCTAATGTAGACATGTCCACGGGACATGGCATGCAATTAATTTATTTTTTTGTTTTTTGTTTTTGTTTCGGTTTTTATCGACTTTTGTAGCAATTTATCCTGCAATTAAATTTTTAATCTGCAAATGACAAAATAAATTTGTTTCAAAGTAGCTATGCACTTGTTCCGAGGACATTCGACAACAGCATCGGTGGCAGTAATTGAGATACGCGCAAATTCATAGTGAATAATAAAATCCGTAGGGGCTCTAATTAGACTGTATAATGAACATATAGTCCACGGTTTTGTGATTTGTAGTGGTAAGAAAAAGAACCCTTTGGATGTCCTTCGACGAATTTAATATATCACTATGCTTAGCAGACTAAAGAGCAAGGACAAATACTATAAGAGCACTGGAAATATATGAAGTAAATATTTGCGGAAGCTAACAGATTGTGCGGAGACTTTTTGTATAGATGCGACGAATGTACACAGCCAACTTACGTATGTGTGACAGACAAAAGGACAAACAAACGTAATGCACATCACGTAGAAAAATATCATCTCGGGAGTCACTTATAACGAACAGGAGGAATGTCCTGTTTATTGTCTTGTTTAAGTCAACACGAGTTTCTCAAGGGATGAGTAGCCAGACGAAGGAATGGAAAATAGGTAAAGACGTCTGCCTTGTACAGGATGCCGAATGCATATGTACACAAGTTACTTATCCGAGAAATTGGTAAAGTTCTACCGATGACGCAAATATTTCACGATACCGCACGTGAAATGCTTCGCTTTTTTAGCAATCAAAATAAAGTGATTGCTCTGCAGTGGTCTTTCCTTCAGGACGCTATGGCCAATAAGACATGCACTTAGGGCTCTGAGAGAGTGTTATGCAAGCTTCCACACACGCCGTGGGTTACTAGAGGTAGCAATTCCCCATGTGAGCAAGTGTTTGAATAATTTTAGCTAACAGCCCCCTCCTAATGAAACAAGGCCCGCTAGGCACGAATTATGAATCGCTCCTTCGACTAGCAGCGACACTGGGCATTCTAAATCCAACGGTTCCGGAACAATGTCCGCTAGGAAGGAATCACGACGTCTACCTTCGACTAGCAGCACCATTGAGCATACTAGACGCAGCAGACCCGGAAAAATTCAACTTATCGGATTTCACAACCCGCTTCATTGACTAGAAGCGTCATTGAGCATGCTGGTTCAAGGATTCCAGAAACGGAACTAAGCTTCCAATAGATTAACTTAAAGATTTTCTGACCCAGTCGTATTTTTAACGAACATCTCTACCAAAAGACGGGGGTCAGGAACTAATAGGCACAACCATCCAACGACGAAAGCGTTAGTCACCCGATCCGACAGTTACAGTTACATAAGTAATGGAACCCTTCAACCTTAGGTGGCTGACCGAGGAGCACATGGCGTACAATAATTGAGAAGGGGCACGGCAGTTGTTGAGAGATGAGACACATTACCCGAAACTATGTACGATGGCGCGTAGAGAGTACTGGCGGCCCTAGCACCCATAAGAGGATGCAGGACACAACAAAAACAGAGAAGACCCATCAATCAATTGTACCGTGTGCATTCTCCAAGAAAGGGAAAACGTCATTCACTTCGTAGGCAGGTACCCCGTTCTGTGTAAATTAAAACTGCAGGGCTTTGGTAGGCAACATTTAGAAGAAGCAAATATTATGAAAATTTTAAGGGGAGCAAACTGGGATAATTGGGCGCAGTGGTTCAATTCATAAACAGGGTGCAAATTTCTACTCAATTCTCCTCCGATCGCCACATCTGGTCAATAAAGAACGGTGAACTCGACAGGTTTTTTCTTCATTCTGCAAAACGATTGCAGTGGAATACTGCGTGACCTGTGTCTTCCCATTTATCTAGACTATTTAGGTATAAATATAAATCTGTATAAATATTTGCGATAGCTGCCATGCCCCGATAGGAACTGCGTAAGGTGATAGTTGCAGTCATTCGTCTGGTCCAGACCTCACATCTGCCTTTTGTAGTGTTATCCCACCTGGCTTTCCACATAACTATTGATGTTGCCCTCTAATTTTCCTTTATTTTCATAGAAATACCTGTTTCTGGATAGCTTGAGGTTCTTCTTTCATGGATCCTTAGCATCTCATTCGCGAGAATGTCGATAGGAATCATTCGATCATAGAGCTGACTGAAACTGAACTAAAACTGAGCTGACAACTCTGGATAGCAGAATCCGTCAGCGTAACCAGGTCCATCGATGTTTGGTACTCGCGGAAGGGCTGCCTGCAGTTGTGAAACCTTTTTACTCTTGTATTCCACAAGGACTTTAAACTTTAATTTTCTGTCAAGCATTATTCCTAAATATCTAACTGCTTCCTTGAATCTTATAGTCTAGCTGCCGACTCGATTATTCACATATTTAAGAGCTTTTTGACTTGTTATAAGACCAGCCTGAGTTTTTTTTCTACTAATTCTAGGCCGGCGAATCCTAGCCAGTCTTTAAATTATGTGATTGCTGATTCTAGTTCGTGGATTTGTTTAACCACGGTAACTGCGATGATTTCTTTCACTAACCCGAGTATTTTCGCTTCTTGCAGCAATGTTAGTCGCAGGATTCCGTCATATATGATTTTATATAAGAGAGGGTCTTGTACCGATCCTTACGGGACTCTTACTTTGACGTATTAGTACTGAGTGTGTGTCATTGGATTGGTACCTCAACTTCCTATTTACGAAGTAGTTTGTAACTATCGTCAATGATGAATTATCCAAACTCCTTTCCGATGTACACTGTCCCACAGTACTACTTATTCTTCCTTCCCCAACACAGATTTACTTCGGGGCCTAAGTAAGTGTTGTAAGGGTGTGAGGATATATGAGGACTGCCGCCCGTCACTCATAGAGGTGTCGAAGCAGTTTACTTTTCATCTCTCTTAGATGCCGGGACACAGAAATATTCTAGGAAATTATAAGGCTGACGAACTCTCCGGATATTGAACGACTACATATAACCAAAAGGTACTTCAGATGTACCGACCGCTAGTTGCAAACTCAAATTCAAGCTGAATTCTATAGAGAGAAAAAATCCTAGTTGGACAACTGACATAACAAAACAGATTTGATCAAAGCTGGATCTAAAGCTCTCTAAGAACTCGATTTCTCTGAACGGATTGCATATTGGCGCTATAATAGGTGTCATCGACGGACACTGTCTGACAGACACACATGCAACAGGGTTTGACGTACATATATTCAATGAATTTTTGTAGAAGCTACATGGACGAAGAAGAAGAAACTATTCATCACCTTCTTTGCACCTGCCTAGCTCTCTCCCAAAGAAAGAAGATTCACTTAGGATCCATGCGATCTGTTAAATAAATATTTGGAAGCCTCTTACCCGTCATTAAAAGCTCAAACTGGTTTAAAGAGCTAACAAGACAATTTCTTCATGATTCATGTGGCAACATACTGTACTTTCCTTTGGTTAGTGTGTATTGGCGATAGTCGGCAGGAACTTCAACCTAACCTAACCTAAAACTCTGAGCCTATAATCTGACGGTTTCGGTGTAAGATTTGACGCTATCCGTGGATAAAAACAATTGAAATCACATAGACAGAAAAAAAATTATTCCGCTTCCGTAAATTTAAACCAAACATTTCCATGCATCCACCTTTAAGTAAAATAATTCACGACACACCATTGCGTTGGTGTATTGACATCGCGACACTGCAAGGTGCTTTCATTCATAAGTGCAAGCAAGCCCTCTAAATAATTCCAACAATTGTGTATATCTGCGTCATATGTCAACAACGTCACCCCGCCAACTAGTACTACTGTTTCAAAGGTGAAAATAATAATAAAAAAAAAACCAAAGAACACAAGCAATGCACCCCGTGCATCCATTTTTCCCGTCATTAATTAATGCAACCCACAGTCACAGTCACACAGAGTTATCCTTGAGTTCAATTGCAGAGCAGAATCGCAGAATCAGAACGTTTGCCCGCCTTTGAATACAGTGTCAATTGCTCCAACAGAAAATTATGACTGCATCCTCTTGCGAAAGCAGAACATAACCGAATGCTTCTACGAATGTACTCGTAAATTTTATCTACAATACGTATCCGTACGAGTACATATGCCTGTGCTATCTTATGGTGTTTGCCGTTTTATTTATTTTTCTTATCATCAGCGCGACAGAACGAACCTGTCTGCCGTTTGTTATTATTTGCGATTTTTATTTTTTTTGGACCGTTGCCAAAATATGTTTATCATTACCAATAGCCTGGCCGGTGTTCACTAGGTAAAGGCTGAATAAAAATGCACAAGACCTGGCGATAGCTTTGTAAATATGCTCAATCTGTTCGTATACACATCTGTATATGTTAGCCGTCCAGTATGATACGAAATACAAGTTGTGCTATGCATTTCAATGTTCAATGTAATCAGCAAAAGTCAAGGAAGATTGAATGAAAATATTTCGTACAAATTGAGTTTACAATCGTTTTTACAGTCTGCAGAAAAAGTATCTACAATCTGAGTTTTGTTGCCAAATTTATGCTTATTTGTTGGTTTTCCTGTCAGAAACAATGAACGTTAATATTTATTTTAAGAAAATGAGACAAAATAAATTTGAACGAATGATTTGTTAATTAAATAGGAAACGTAGGTATATGTACATAGATATGTATGCAGTTCCTGCAAGGACGATAAAAATATGTATTTTGTCTTAAACAAAATGCTACCAAGGCAGGGTGGGCTTAATGTTGTTTCTAATTTAAAAAGGCCTTAAAACCGAAGTATAATTCTAGAATGCAAGAATGACAGAATATATTTTGGAACGAATCTTGCTTAGGCCTTAAAACCGAAGTATAATTCTAGAATGCAAAAATGACAGAATATATTTTGGACGAATCTTGCTTAGATTCGTCAATTTTTCGTTCACTTTTGATGCTGCTTCCAGTTATCAAGGCCCAAGTGCTCTGGGATTCCTAATAGCAAGGTGTTTAAAGCGAACGTTCAGTCTCCTAGCTTCGCAAACCTGGTGGCTGTGGTTCGTAATCCTCTTCGCTGAGCGTTATTTTTCATGTGCTCGATGCGTCCGAGCCTCTGTCACCCGGCTTTGATTTCTTTAATTGCATCCACATCTCTGTACAATTCATAACGTTTGCAATTATATCTTCTTCTCCATTCTCCCCATCTCACACACAGGACCAAAAAGCGCCCAATACATTTCTGCTCTGCTATCTTGCCTGTCGTCCAGCAAACAACGGCGTACAGCAGAACCATTTAATTCGCTCGATATCGAGTCATCGAAATTGATTTTCCCATTGTTGCGGAGTGATGTTACCTTACCTACATTTCGATACCAACCTTTCTTTGACGAGACAATAGAAGTGATTGTAGTTCATAACCCCGGTAATTTGTACTGGAAACAGAGGACTTATTTGCCTTCTTTTTGTGGTTCGACTTTACGAAGCAGGGAGGGAACCTTCGACAGGCATCGCGCTCCCAGGTTGCGATTAAATTTGAATGTTTTCGCTTTAAATATCCCAACTGCGTCAGGTGGTAGCTAACCTTTCCATACTTTCTGCTAACCCACTGACTGTTCTATGTTCCGAGTCAGGTTCTAGGTTTACCTACCCTTGTATGAATTGTCTTATCGTCGTTCCCATATTCTTAGCGATGCAGCTCTCTCTTGAGTTTTAAGTTTCGCAATTACCATGCTTTTTTCCGTCTTGAATTCTTTTCGTTTCATCAGCCAGGATGTCAATCGGGATCATTCTCAAGCAAAGAGCATTGTTATGGCTACTCTAGCAAGCAAAAGTCTTCTGCTGCTCCTTGGGCCACCAACATTCTTAAAAAAATGCCGAATATGCTCTGAATGCTTCAGCAGACTATATAATGCCGCATGAACAGTAATGCTCCAGCACGAAGAATATTTGATTCCACCCCTAAGGGCTACGTAGAAGAGGACCACTTCATCTGCGATGGCTTGTACAAATGGAGAGTGACCACTCGGCGTACACAACTGAAGAGGAACTAAGAATCGTGCTGGCTGGAGAGACTTATTGGTTGACGCCCTGGTTCATCCTGAACTGCAGTGCCATCATAAGTAAGTAATTATTTCCCTGCCACTATGGCGATGGCGATGGGTAAGTTTCTAAATAAGGGATATTTGTTAATCACTGTTTTCGAGTCCTTGTGTCAGTGTGAGTTAAACAGAATCCCAAGATACAAGTGTACAGCCCTTTTCTAGCTTTTCTCTGTCAACGTATTCATCTCCAATCATCCTTTATGTACTTTCTTTTCGTCAAATTCCCATTATTTCAGTTTCAGCATGTTAATCCCTTCAATCTCTTGTGTCTCTCCTTTTAAAAGCCTTCTTCCGTTAAACTTCTAAAAAATCCGCTG
Source organism: Blera fallax (assembly GCA_946965025.1). Taxonomy (NCBI): domain Eukaryota; kingdom Metazoa; phylum Arthropoda; class Insecta; order Diptera; family Syrphidae; genus Blera; species Blera fallax. The sequence goes on along the minus strand of OX337248.1, from coordinate 20,013,344 downwards.
CCTTTTCTTAAGCGCAATCAAAATACCGAATTTAAATTCCATTCAAATCGCAGTTACATCCCTTTTATGTTGTCATTTCCATGTTAATGTTCGATCTGCCAACAGACAAGCAAAAAGAAAAAAAAACGACACGAATTCGTATCGCAGATTACATTTCCCGATTGGAATTTTATGCCAATCGATACAATGACAACATCGACGGCGCTGTATGCTAATTTAGCATCGTTTTGCTGTTACTTCACACCAATGAATGGACTATTCTGCTGATATTTAGATAGTGCCAGCGAAAGGCGCGGCGGTATGATGGCGGTTTTCCTTGATTCACAGGAGCGCACAATAACGATTGACGGGAAATATTCCGAGCACCGCATTTCAGTCAAATTGACCTGCCTCCTGCAGGTGATGGGCAAAGGCTCTATAATTGAGAGCCTAGTGGGTGGAGTTATCCGTAATTGCAATCAACCTGGAAAATGGCTTTAAATCAATTCCACCCCAGTTTTGCCCACATTTACTCATTATTTCGTGCAGAAGGTGTGTATGTGGGTACATTTTATTCATTTGATAGCCACCCTTCGCGCTTAACACTGGATAACAATTTGATGTGGAACGAGGTGTTTGCAGAAGACACTCGCTTTTATGGGCGCATTTGAGCGTGGTTCGTTGTGAGCGTTTGGTGTTTGTGCGAAAATAAAACTAGGCGCATTCCACAGTCATTCAATGGGAGGTGAACAAGGACACCCAGGGCAACTGTGTTGGTATCTTTGTCATTATTTTTATTGTTAAGGCAGAAAATATAATAAAATTCCATTAGTGTTGAGAAATTTTTGATGAATGTGTCGAGGCATTTCAATGTGTTAAAGGTATGCCTGCCAGAGTTGATTGTAATAAAAATGATTTAATAAAACTTGAGTTTGTAGCACCACTGGTTTTTTAAGAAACGTTTCGGCACAGGATTTGAAGGAAACATTGTAAATGGCGGCGAACTTAAATTTAAAGAGTTAAATATGTTTTCACTGCGTATACAAATTTTATATGCTACTTGTTACCACATATTTTTCATAACAGAGGTACGGCCATCTGTTGTTTTCTTTTCGAAGTGTATTTCGATGTTGAAAACACTAACGTACTTAAAGTATTGCCAGATATATAGTATTAAGCTTCCGTGGTTAGTAATGGATCGTTCTATACTTGAATACCTCTATGATACATTGAAAGATTATTTTCAAAGTGAGTGCTGTTTTGCAGAGGCTGCATTTATATACATACTAACTTGGGGCCTCTGACCCCTCGTGGGGGATAGGGCGTCAACAACGCCTACGCGTCATCGTTTTCGGAGTTCTGCAACGCTCTTAAGCTCCCTCCAAGTCATCCCCAATAATCTAGATTCCTCCTCGTCTGCCCTTCTCCATGTTTGCCTAGGAAGGCTCACTTGTCTGCCTGATTCTATATCCCTGCTCACATACAAACATCTACTCATCAAATGGCTTGACGTGTTACTTACATATGTATGTATCTAGACAGACATTCCCTAAGCTGGATCAGGAACATAGTGCCAGGTTGGTTATGCTAAATCGATCACATTCAGCTACGTAATCAGTGTCCTCACAGAACTACATGATAGGCAAACTTGCTAAAAGGTTGAGCCTATTTTCAATTGACAGGTGCAAAGAGAGAGAAAAGGAGAAGTATACCGCCCTCACCTGCTATGCACCTATCACCAGAAGAAAGCAGCTGAAACACATGCTACCCATAACACTGAATAGGATCAGATTAGGACCACAACATCAGGTCAAGTATCTTCATATAACATTAGACAGCAAACTTCTGTGGAAGTTCGGGCTGGAAGAACCAAGCTGAGCACGATAAGGAAAACCCTTGAAAAAGTACAGAGGCTAGTTTGCATTTGCATAACAGGGGCTATGAGAGCCTGTCCCACAGCAGCACTGTATGGAATGGAATGGCACTCAAGCCAAACACCATAAAGTGGTACACGGATGGATCGAAAACATCCACTAGTGTGTGTGTATACAGGCCCAGAACCAAGTACTTGGAAGCTATGAAAACTTATCTACCCCAGTATTTTCCAAGTAGAGAAGAGAAGACATCGCCACACTGTCGGATAGCCAAGCCGCAATCAAGGCTTTGAGCTCTTATGAAATCATGTCTGCACTGGTGTCGGAGTGCCATGCCAAGATAAAACAGAGTCATACTCTACTTGATATCAGGTAAGGTGAGCGTGGAGTGAAATTGAAACAGCTGACGAATTAGCAAGAGAAGGCTCTGAGACCGCTTTTACGGTCTAGAACTGCCTATAATACAGAAAGAACCACGGGAGGAGGAAGACTGTAAAAGAACGAAACTTTGGGACAAACTATCTAAGTTAGGACAGGCAAAGGAACTTTTCGGGAACTATAACCGGAAATAGAGCAAAGTCTGTCTAAACCACAACAAAAACTAGCTGCGTATTCTTACAGGCTTTTTCATGGATTACTGTAGACTTAAAGACCAGCTCAGGAAACTGGGTTTAGAGCAAGGTGGAAACTGGAGATGCTGCGGAGATGTTGAGGATACCGCAGGGCGCCTTCTCAAGGAATACGGAGCACCGACCATAACCCTACTACTTCTGCTATTCACGTAGAAAAAAAAATCCTTGCGATCAGAAGGTTAAACGAAGAGAACACATAGATGCCTACCAACTATCAGAAACTATCAGGTACTCCGATTCATCAAGGAATTTGGTCTGGAGGAGGTACTCTAAGTCGAGTTTCTCATCGATTAAAGCTTCAAGTCGGAGGAGCAAAAAGAACAATAAAGGTCGCAGTGCGCCTGCACTCCTATAACCAATCTATAATCTAAATCTGCAGCCGATCATCTCTCAAAGAAGACTGACCTATTTACGAGCTCTTTTCTCCAGCCCGTCCTTAGACGTTATGAGCACCCTCCACTTCATTAAAAGCTCCGGTTGGTTATGTTAATCCTTGGATACCACAAAGGACCTCTTGTTATGTAAATTTGTTGGTACCCTGGTAAAGACAGCCATCGCAACCTAAACCTAAAGCCATTGGCCTATAAAAACAAAATTGCCTGTGGCCTTATGACGTTGTTACAAATGTATTATAGGGGATAAGTTCAGAATCAAATTGTGGTCTTATGGCGTACAAATGTGAGTCACAACTCTGTAATGGACTTATGGCCCGTAGACTTTTTAAATGTCCTGCAATTGCACATATCGAAGACGTACCTACCGGTTGGGGCAAGTACTCAATAAAAACAGCTACAATTTTAACCGTGATTCCAGCCACAGTAATATTAAAATAACAGGTTATCCAATTCGAGCTTCCTATGTTGGCACTACCGCAAATCAAGAGCGGCTGTAAATAAGCATTTTTAGGTGTCAAATGTTAGTTTCCAACGAACTGTGTACCGAAATTTACGCAAAGATTTTGGTCAGTTCATGGTCCTACTGGGCGAGCAATTCGTGACGTAGAGAAATAATTTAAAGAGACTGGAAGCATTCCAGATAGGGTAAGGCCTCTGTATCATCTTGAAGTGTGTTCGCAGTTATTAGGCTTGTCTTATGGTTCCCTTTGGCAGATTTTGATCATCCTGGATCAACCAAACCCGTTAAAATTCTTTTAACACAAGAGTGAAGCCCATAAGCCATGGATAGCGAAGAATTTGCGCGTTAGAGCAGCAGGAAGTTGATGCTGATTTTTCAAAGAACATTTTCTTCTATGCTGAGGCACATTTCCATCTCTCTGTGTATGTCAAAAAGCAAAATTGCCGCATATGGGACAATTGGCGCAACTTGTCACTTACCGGGTGAAACGTTCGAGTTCCCAGGTCGCATTATTTCATATTCCGGTGACGCCAACTGACTGCCAAAATTATGCAATTTAACGCCATTAGATTTCGCTTTGTGGAATTATGCTAAAAGTCGTGTATACGCCAAAAACCCCCAACTACTAAAAACCAACATCCGCCAAGTTTTAGCCGAGATATCGCCCGAAATTTACGAAAAATTTATCGAAAATTACCTGGAAAGGATCACAGCAGTCGGTCCAGAAGCACCCATTTAACGGATATTATCTTTCATAATACAGAACATTTTCGATCAAGAAAAAGAAATCTGATGATGTCCTTAAATTTATGTGTAAGTTCAGGAGCTCAAATGGGATCGCCCAGTACCCAAAGGGTACTTTGACACGGATAAAACAAATCATACTTTAAAGCTATCTTAAGTTTCATACACATTCTGCATAGGTCTAGAACCATCGCAGAATGTACCTACTGACTTTTTGTAATTGAATTTCATTGCAAATAAAATTTTCCATCCTGCAAATCAGAAAATATTTTTGCATCGGAAATTGTAACGTTCATTCAAGTAGAAGTTTTCCTATTAAGAAATTTCTCCAGCAGAGATTTCCATGACGAAATGATTTCTTAAATTGTATCTGGATCTGTGTTGTGAATGAAAATATAAGGATATGTACGAGGATGTAAATTAAATTCATGCGAGGATAAGCCAGCTCCTTGATGTAAGATTCTGAGCTCACAATGTGCTAATACTATGTAGTTAAGGCAAAGCGTAGAATTAATTATTTTACTAGATGATTGATTGCACGATTCTATGGTGTAATCTGTCACGCCCAGACGTGGTTTAAAAAAAATATATATAAGGTTAAAAAAAAAGGTCTGCGAAAACAGTTTGTTATAAAAATGTGTTTTTGTCATATTAAGTTCCAAAGTAGCCACCTGCGTTAGGGTTTCGCGATGCATAATAACTCATTAGCCATTCACAACAATACTGTTTGGCGTGTGATTTATGGTCGAAAATATCGCATGCAAAATAAAAGTTTTTAATTTTACCAGGACCATGGTTTTATGGTGCTTTCTCTTCACTTTGCCTAGTGGTAGTGTATCACACACATGGCGTAGGTGTTTAGAGAGTGGACATAATTAACATCAGGACTCGGAAACATTATGTTCATGCATGTGTACGTACGTATATACCTACATAGGCATAAGCTATTTGTAAATTTGTGTGTAACTCATGTCCGGGTGGGATATGAATTATCTAATTAGAAATTTATCGTGTCCTGCGAACCATAGCCTGTACACTATTTCGTCATTTCAGCTATAACTTTAAGTGAAAATTGCAAATTCATGACTATCGAGACCTAAATATATGGTGAAACTATATTCCATTCTACGTATGACTGTGTCAAGCAATGACTGTTTATCGGTCATGGCTTGCTAACACACAAGTTTTGTGGTCAGTGAAACGTACATGCAATTCCAGATAAATGATTAGGTCAGCAACATTGTACATTTCCAACTAGAGCCTTAATCGCTTTTACATAAAAGAATGATCCTCAGAAATATTTTAGGAAACGCTTCAATTGGACCACTGAGTGCATAGTCCGCTGTTTAACCTAATGTACATATATTGGCCTTTGTAGTGACCAAACTCGTTGGAGAGTTTAAGCGTGACTGCGAAGGAGCTATCGGGATGATTCATGTCTGGCTAATAGGCCAGACTTTAACTACAAAAGTCATAGTTTCCAAATCGGAATTGTAGTACATTGGCATTACCACAGATGCATGGTTAACTTTTTAGCAACACCTGTAGCATACGGCTGAAAAGCCAGTAAGGGTAACAGCGTCCCTGGTAAGGATCATGCCAAATGTCGGCAAATCACAGCACAATAAGCGACTCGACTTAGCAATAGTTTCGGAATCTATAATGCTCTGCGGCTCCCAAATATGCGCCAGTCATACAAGAAGAAGACGGTAGCTTACAAAATCAACGCCTTCCGAGCAACTTCCTATGACGAGGCATATGTAGTGACTGGCATGGTACCAATTCTTGCGAAAGAAGCACTACAGAAATGCTTTTCCAATACAACAACATCATCACCAACGACTATTCAAAATAATAGTGGGGTACCACCAACCATAAGTCTGGGAAAATGGCCGGAAACACAGGGTATAAAAGCAGAGATTGATTCTCAATATAGACGCGGAGATCAAAAGAATGCATGAATTTCCAACCGACCCAGAATTTCCACCATTATCCCGTCATGCATAACATTCCACAGAAGTGGGCCCAACACCGAACCCTGTGGTACCCCTCCTCTGACGGAATACTCCTTGGGGCCATAATCTGTTCCTGAAGTAATTCGTTACTATCTGCGTGATATATGTATGTACGTGGATACCTTCATATTTCTAGTTCACATACTTAAATGCATTTCTTACGACTTACGTCCTCCATAGAAGGTTTCCAACTGATAGTACAACAATGAATCCCCCAGACACATTATTTGCTTTGGAGATTAGAACTAGTTTTTGTTTCTTCCTTCACTTCTTCCCTCTGGAAATACTCTTGGAGTCAGGCATGACCTGTAGATATTGGACACATGACATGGGAATCCTTTGCTGACTCTACCTCTGAATCTTGAGATGCCCATTTGAATGTTTATCGCCTGGTAACCCAGCCTACAATTAGTGAGTTAACCCAACGTTTCTCCTGAACAAATTTCAATAACCATAATTAGGTTGGATTAGGGTATGTAGAGTTATAAGATTATCACAAAACACCATGCACCATAGTGAGCCCATCAAGATCCCTTGGGAACCTGCACGGTAAGAAACCTTAATCATTTTACCCTTGCACTTAACACCACTACAGAATTTAAATAAATCGTTACTTTGACTGACAGACCCACCCTCTTCTAAACTATCAAAGTATCAATGCACTGCAATACCTGCAAACATACATCCGTTTTCCATAGATCTAATCTCACCAGCATTTACATTACATATGTGATTTTGTCCGGAGGCGAAACTTTTGTATTTTAAAAATTTATAATCTAGGATTTCCCAAGTATGTAGTTTGTTAAAATGGAATGTTAGGTTTTTCCTAAATCCGAATTAATGTTCGGAAGTAATATTGGAACTCTCTAAAATTACGCCAAAAGATGTGTAATCTTCATAGAAACCAGTAGCCCAGGTTCGCAAAGCTGCATGATCGATGTCAGGAATACGTCTATGTACTAACCCACGCCATGCACACGTCTAACCACTTTCCCCGCGGGACTGCCGATAGGTATTACTTGACAGGGTCTTTTAAACTACATTCTCCTCTACGCGTTATTATTTACGTTGCGCTGGCGCTCTGGCGCATGTAGTTTACAACATTCTCGGGAGTGGGCCACTCCCCAAATTGGTCCCGATGGGCGGTCCCCTCTATTTGATATCATGGGCAATGAAAGAACACATGCTCTGCGTTTTCCGAAACATACATTCTTACAGTGTGGATTTGGGATATCCCACGCCACTACAGGCTGGTTTCTTTCCCTCGCTGGGTAGATAATTTCTCGTGGTGCGAGGGTTCAAACCGATTCACCATCTTGCTGACGGGATCAGAACTTTCAGCTGCTGGTGCAGAGTTATTCCTGGGCCCTACGACTGGGCTCAACTTAAACCCAGCCATTAGTACCATCCACGAGGAAAAGAAAATTTTAACTAAAGCCAATCCGGCTGTCAGGCACAATACTAAAGAAGTGAAGTATCTAGGGTTTCACAGTAAACTTATCTGAAAAAAAAACACACACAGAGGAAATAACCAGAAAGGCAACGTGTGCTCCTATGACATGCAGGAGCCAAGCGGTTAAATCTTGGAGATGTAGCCCGAGCATCCTGAGATGGATGTACACTGCCATAGTTAGACGTACGATAACCTATGGGACAATAGCATGGGCAAAGTGAGCCAGTCTAATCACAGCGAGGAACACACTCAACAAAGTTCAAAGACGGGCATGCCTCTACATTACCGGGTCCACGAGAACGTGCCCAACTCAAGCCATGGAGGTGCTCTTGAATCTAACTCCCTTGCACCTAGTGGTGGAAGACTGGACAAATAAGATGATCCTAAGCATGGCAAAAGAAGCAATAGTAAGGGAAAGATGCATCAAATCGAAGGAGTTTGATGTTCTTCTCAAAAAACGTCCCTTCAACTTAGAAATGAACTTTTTAACGAGGCTCGGAAGCAAAAAAGAAATGGAGCAATGAATTTGTAAATGAAAGACTGAGCAACCATACGATAAACGCGTCCACAACCGATGAAGGAACGCAGGAGCAGGAGTGTTTGGACCAAGAAGAAAATACTCCGAACTCATGAACAAAAGTACCAGTATCTTTCATGCGGAGGTATTCGCCATCTACAGATGCCTTCAAATTAATCTTGACAAGAATTACATTTCACTATTAATGCAATAATAATGATAGCAATAATGTCTGACAGTCAGGCAATAATCAAAACGCTTGACGCCTACATTATTAAATCCAAATTAGTGTGGAAAATGAATGATGCATCAGGATCAACCTGCGGATTCCTAACGAGGGATTGCAAACTCAAGAAACACCTAAGGAAATTATGTGTAGAAAAAGAGGGTCCCTGCAGATTTTGCAATTAGTCCAGGGAAACTCGCGAACACCTTCTGGAGTCTCGTGGGTCTCTGACCAATAAAAGAATGAAATATCTGGGAAAGTACCAAACATCATGAGAACATCATGAGAACATGCTGTCCATGGACCTAGCTAGAGAGAGTCCTCTTGGACCCGTGCTTCTCGCCTAGATAAAAGCAGGAGTGTGCAACCATTAAAAATATTTAATTACGAGTTGAATTCTAATGCGAGGGGAACTTTTAAGAGGGAGCAAACCTCCCCATGACATTGCATCGGTCACAATAAACCATTACGTCGCAGTACAAATACCCCTTAAGGATAATAATAAGGGCTGGTTTGGCATAAACACATTTTGTAGATGCTTCCAAATGCATTGCCTTTCCCAGCGCCCAGTCTCCGATTACTAAGCGAATTGGTGTTCAGCATTAGTTGGTCGTTTCAGTCTTTGGGCAGCTTTCCACAGTGAATAGTCAGAATCTATATATGGTGATAGGTTATATAGTTTAATGATACATATATTAAGATTGTTGTGTGCACTTTCTAAAGGATAGCCAGTTAGTATGCTTGCTGTGATAGAACTCAGAATGATTGGAAGCAGATTGGGTAGATAGCTTAAATACTCCAAAGTCAGTAAGATCAGATATTTTTCTGCAAGTTTTCCTGTAGATATGACTTCCAGACGATTTTGGAAGTATCTGAGTACATATTTTTATCTTTTGAGTTAATTAACGAAAGCCTGAGTGAGTATGTTTCGCATTTAAGTCTCCCAAAGCTATAAACTTTGCACCAAATGTTTCAAAGAAATCGCTGAAATGTTGCTTAGTGACTTTAAATTTTGAAGGACAGTAAATGGCAAATACTTTGAAACTCCTTACATTACTGTCCAAAGTGGAGTACGTAAGAGTGCATACTGTCACTGCTGTTGTTCTTGGTGGTCATCAGCGATGTACTCCGTGCAGCACTGACGGAAGGCAACAATGGAGTTCGGTGAACTAAGACAACCTATCTTAAACACTTTTACTACGCTGACGCTGTTTGCCTACTTTCACATCGGACAATAGACCTTCATCTAATGGCTCAAAATCTATAAGCCGAGGGAAACAAAGTGGGGCTTGAAATAAACACAGCCAAAACAAAAACTCTGAGCACTTCTAACACCCGCGCTCAACTTAACTTTGTTGGACTATACTTAGGAAGTGTGGTCTCGACTGACCTCGGTGGCACCGAAGTGGATGTGTGCAGCAGAATCAGAAAGACAAAAGCTGCGTTCACAATGTTATCGAAAGTCTAGAGAAGCAATGTTCTTAGCTTAAGAACCAAGCTACGACTGTTCCGCTACAACGTGGAAACAGATCTGCTGTGTCACACGCACGCTGCAAACCTTCGTAAACAGGTGTCTAAGAATTATTTTGAACAACTTTACCTATACACATTACTGTGCGTTGGCGAAGTGGCAGTGGATTGGCCACACTCTACGGCGCGACGACATCCCCACCCCATTGCGAAATACACCACACAATGGAATCTGCTTACCCAGGCAGGCAGAACAGCGGGTCGCCATAGGCAAACGTGAGGCAAAACAGTCGAGGAGAAAGCAAGCTCTTTGGGAATGAGTTGGAGGCAGCTCAGAAGCGTTTCAGAACTCCGCGCATAGGCGCTGTTGACGCCATATGCCCCTCGAGGGGTGCAAAGATGGATATAGAAGTTACATAGAGGTTTTCCCTAGAACATTTTTCATTGGCATGGTGCTTATATCTACTTTTTATTATGATGGCTGTTCCTCCACAAGCCTTTCTTTCTGAATTTTTACAAATACATATACAAATACTTAGCGCAATAGACCGTATGTTTCACTCAAATGGAAGGGATCTATAATTTAGAGCCATATCCGAAAGGCAAATTGAGAAGCTTCATCAGCTAGTTGAAATTTTAACTCGTTGAGAGATGCGGTTATGATAGGTGAGGCGATTGGTCCAGGTGATGAATTCTGTTCCATTTTGGGTATGATACATTTACATACATATATGTATGTGGGATGGTTTTAGCTTTTGTTTCTGTTATTTTCAGTGTGGCTAACTCCACAATTGTTATATTTTACTACATATGTCCTTCCGTTTGGCTTGGTGCAATGATGCTTGCAACATACTTTAGTATAAACAAATTCTTGACAGTTTAAGCATTGGAGAGGACCTGTCTTCTCGTAATGTTATGATGCAGAAGAAATCTGTAAATCCGGTTCTAGCTCGATATGATACATTGGTTGAGGGATTCTGTTTCTATTCAAAATGCTGTACACAGATTTCGTTTTGAATACTTCTGCTTTAAAAGCTTCTTTTATTTCTGATAGTTCCAAATTTGGCTCAATTCCTTTCAAAACAACAACAAAACAACTCTTAGGGGTGGCAATGGTGTAGTGGTAGCGTCATCGTTTGTCGAGCTGATGGTTCACAGTTCAATCCCTGATGTCAGCAAGCATTATATGATAAGAGGCAGTCCGGATCAATTGCGAAAGTTTATGACAACACTACTGCGAAGGCATAACACTGGCAGTAGGTTTGTCATACATATAATACACCTGAGTTTTAAACCACTACACCAATCTCTTTCTCTCTCTCTATCTTCCTTTCTACGCCCGCACTGTGTATAAACATTAAAAGGGTATTCATATCCCCTTGAGTGCGGGTAAATTATAAAAATAAAAAAAAAAACTATGATATTTCTCAATTGGACATCACAGAAAGCGCTTGAAGCGATTTTGTCTTTGGAGTCCTCAAGTAATCAGTTTCTTTACACTTCCAAAAGCCCTAATAAACGAATATTGAAGCATACACTCATAAAGGTAGTCCCTGGTTCCACAAAGGGCATATTAGAGTTGCGTTTCAAATTTTCGAATAACTTTTTCGAAAAATGTTTCTCCCTTAAGAAGTCCATGGGCAACTCTTGACAGTGTACTCTGTCCGCACAAATTGATTAAAAAAAACAGCTGATAAGGACCTCCACGTTTATTACATCACTCGATCACACCCAAGATGTCAAGGCTTTATCATATCAAATGACAGTCATTGTGGTAAAACAATGGGACAATCACTGCTTAAACAAAATGGACCATTTTTACTGGCACTATTGTAGTACAAACATAAAAAGGCTTTCTTATCTCTGCGGTCATTATACGAATATGTAGCAATTTTCATTTTTATTAAACTATCTCTCGGTCCTAATAATGCCTCTAGGGTATTCCTTATTGCCCGAACTCGTATGTCTCCTGGGACCGGAACCTATTTCATCTGAATTACAACGATTCGTAACTCTCAGGACGAACTTTAACTCCGCACTAAAGTCAACCAACTACATCTTTTTTTTATGTTTACATTATTCAGTGGTTGTCATTGCTTTCACATGGAAGTTTATGACAAAGAATCTCCCTTTTATGCTAATACTTGCGTATGGTCGAACGTCTGTGTGTCCCATTCGAAATAAACACCACGGGGCCGTATTATTACATGTGCTGGTCTGCTAGAATCCTTTCTACCCACATAATGATCCATTAGGGGGTGGTAAAATTGTTATTAAAAGCAACTGAGAAAACCTCTCGGCAATTTACACAGTACAACATAAAAGCACTGACCGCAACAACGGTCCAATTGGGATGCGTGTTTTTCGCTGAATAAAATTTGATATTTTATTTTGTGGTATCGGGAAAGCAATCCTACGAAATGAAATGGCTAGAGCGCCTCCGGTAACGGAAGGCTGGTCGTTCGACGTTCAGTACTAATACCTTGGATATTGTATATGACATCGGCTCGACCCTTTTAATAATACGACCACCAATATCAACAAAAAATAAAAGAAAGTATGAATGTTTATCCCCTTTGGGACTTTATTTTATTCGTAATGACCATTCGGAGACTTGGAGGAGGTTTTTTTTTGTGGACATGCGAATGATTTTTTTTTGTCGTTCTACTGTAATAACTGTTGGAGTTTCGTACATAATTGATGCATGCACTATTTATCTTAAATTGTTGAATGTATCTTTTTGGAAATGTCTACGATCAACTAAAGCTTAAGTTACTAAAACGCGTGTGTAAATGGTAGATATGTACGTGCATTCAAGAATTGTCCTTCGGGTAGACGTTTTTTCGCTGAGAGGTGTTAATCATGAGAAGACGGAACTGACCTGATCAGTGTGGGATGTTTACTCACTAACCCTTTTTCACCCTTTTTACCTGCAATACAACCTTCTTGGCATTTCATCGTAAGGGGTTTTCTGATTTAACTGTCATTCTGGTCTTAGTTTTCAGCAACTGCATCCCAAGCCTTTTGTGCTTTAAGCACTTCACCAATTATGTTTTCGGGGGTTAGTGGCACATTTAGTTTTTCTCTCAATGCCTCCATCTCTCCACGAAACCGTGGTCATTGCAAAAACGTGTGTTTGGAGTTTTCATTAGAGTCCGCGCATCGTGGGCAGTAAGTGTTATTATCGTGCTTGAATTTATGCAGATATGAGCGGAAGCACGCATTTCCTGTCAACAAATGGATTAGGTGATACTCTACTTCATCGTGCCATCTTCCTGTCCTCTCTTTTTCGAAAGTATTGCAGCGTTCTGCCCACTCTTACATGCTATGCACCTTTAGTGGCATCTGCTGGCTTTCGCCGATTGAAGCCCTTAGTTCTCCTCCTGCCTGTTTCGCTTCATACTGTCGTCGGCGCTCTTTTGCCAAGATGTCTATAGGTAGAAGTTTTGCTATCACATAGGCTGTGTCACCGGAGGTAGGTACACTCTGGAGTGCACATAATAATATAAACCTATAATTTTTTCCTCCGCGCAATACACCGTCGTACATGATGTTCCAGCGTAATGGACTTAACACTGAGCCCTAAAGCACTCCGCCGGTGATCTTGTACTCCTTAGGTCAGCTGCATGTATTGCAGATTAAGACTCTACGCCTGCAGCAACTAATCACCATTTTGATAAGAAAAGCTAAAAATTGCAAGTCTCTGAGTGCTTGTAGGATATGACTCCAGTTTGCAATCTTCAATGCGTTCTTAATATCGAGAATTGGCTGAGGGTTCATCTGAACTGTAAACAATGATTGACGAGCAGCAATGTTATCGCCAATAATGTAACCTAAAATTCAAAATTTAGAGGAATGCAAATACCTGGTGCAACAGACTGTATGTAATCCAGGGCTTTGTTTTCGCGACCATTCGCGTTGTGCCTGTTACATTTTTTTCACACAAATGGAAGGGACCTACAGTTTAGACCCATATCCGAAAGGCGTTTTTCAGACATTCGCGAGAGTTGGGACCGTGAAAAGAATGTTGGTGTTTTCTGGGTTTCGAACTTACCGCTCAGTAATCCAACCCACTAACCACGGAGCCACGACGCCCACTATTATTCTTAGACACACTAAAGATGAATATAAATTGCGCAGTCAGAGTAATGCAACTAGAAACTTAAAGACTCTCAAACCTTGTAGCAATGAAAGCAAAATGTCCTATGGTCCACCTATCATCATACCATATTTACAATATTTAAGGACATAAATAATATCCTAGGTGGCACTGAAAAATCCACCCTCTTTAATTTTTAATTAATTAATTTTTGCACCAAAACTCGTAGTTTGTTAAATTTCAAAGACCTCAGAGAGAAGTAACATTACGAAAAAGTAAAAAAAACAAGAAAAGTTACCTATTTTTTCAACAGCAAACGCCAAAATTCAAAAATGTGTAAGCAAAAGATGTTTATGGTTTGTTTTTGGGGAGTTTTATTTTATTTTAGGCCTGCTCCATTTTTTCCCGATTTTAACACACAAAACAGAATAACCAAACAAACCAATAACAATTTACGTACAGCGATTTGACAGGTTTGACGGTTTTCATAAATCTCGCAAAAAAAAATTCTTAAGCTCAAATTCGCAGCATGTGAAAATTCTGCACTCTCATGCAGTGTTCCCAGATTGCGGGAAAAAGCGTCGCTTTTGGCGCTTTTTGAGCAGAAAAGGGGAAAAGGGCAAACATTCTCAAAAAAAAGGGGAAAACGCTTATTTGAAATATTTAAAATCACAAAATCTTATAATAATAAGTCACGAATATACATAAATCTTCGTTGTCAACAAATGATTTGTTTTACGAACATCGTAAATAAGTAGGTATCAAGTCAAGTCCATGATACTAGGAAGGCGATACGCGTTCCGATCAGATTTTTTAACGTTTCGGAAGTTTTTCCGAACGGATACCTCGATATCGCTGAATATGTACATATGTATTATAGAGGCTCAATACGTGTTTTCCCTTCATTAAAAAAAGGGGAATATTGCGGGGAAAACAGACTGATGAAAAGGGGAAATTCATTTAGAAAATCTGGGAACACTGCTCTCATGTGCACTCTCTCTTGCGAAAAACTACGAAATTTCTCGGTATTCGAATAGGAATTATAAGTCATAGGTTCATGGCCCCAGTAGTCGAACACTTAGTGGTGCATTACAAATGAATCGATTTCTGTAAGCAACGCGTTGAATATAGAGATGTAATACAAAATGAATATGCACAGATGTGTTAAGAATATTTTGCTACTACATATTTAAATTAGTTACATAACTGTAACCAATTATTTGTTTTAATCGTTCATTTCAAAATCAACTCTATTCGCATATTTATTAATTGCCCTTTCTACTCCACTCGGAGAGTGACCAATGATCTCGATATCATCTGCGTATCCCAGCAGTTGCAGGGAATAGAAGAAAAATAAATAATAAAAGTTTCATATACAATTCTGACTACTAACTGACAAAAAAACACCGCGTTTTTCCTATTTCTATTGATTATATCCAACTAATATCGATATTTTAGAGCAAAAACCAGTGCCACCTAGCTCTCAAAATCCAAATCATACGAAAATATGTCGCTGAACTCTGTCTTTATTTCGCATGAAATGACAACGGGACAACAATTAGGGTGCGTTCTAACTTTGTTTACTTCGCCGACATCTAGTCAACAAAAATTGAATTCGCCACATCGCTTCGTTTTTTGATTTGTGTACATCAGCTGGGAAGGTGTCATTCCGTTTTTTTTTGTTTTTTGCAGAATATTTAACATATCAGTGGAAGGAAGCGTGCATATTTTTAATCACAATAAATTCCCAATTTATCATCGTAGTTAATTATTAAATTTTCAACGCGATTCATTACACGGAAATGTTCTAAAATTAAATAAAAATTGCATTTTATCCTCAGTGACCTCGGCAAATTAATAATTACCACACCATTGCCGTTGCCGCTGGATATTACTATCTTGCCTTTTCCATTGCACATACAAAAGTAATACTTCCATCTCTCTCATCTACCTGATTGTTCGCCGATACGACGACAACGTACCAAGAAAACGGCCATTTTTGTTTCATAGTGATTTCCAGTTGAAGTGAAATTGGTGAGTGCTCCTACATTAAGTGCCCCAGTGGTGTATTTAAATTTTCTTTTAATTATTTTTACATATATATCAGTTAAATTGAGAAAAAAATCTTAATAAATACTCCCGTAAGACAAGTAATAACAATTTACATTGAATTCACATAGTGTCAGGCAAATTTAAGTGGTTTTACAATATCTAAATTCGAACTGAAATTTGGCGTCAGTGCCTGAAAGTCGTCTTGGATTTTAGCAAATTCCGGTGCCATTGCTGAATTTTCAGCAAATTCATGTACTGACACTGATTTGTATTTTATTATAAATGTGGATCATTCTGCTCTTGATATGGGCCTAAACTTTTGTTACTAGGTCTATGTCTAGCTTGGGTATGCAACAGCATTTGGTAACTGTGCCACTTGTGGCATTACTTAATTTTAATTTTTTTTTTTTTGGTGTAACATCGATAGCGTTTTACTTTCTTTTTGCGGTCCCGCTTCCGTCCCCATGGTCAATGTAGTAGGCATTATACGAAAAAGTGTTTTTTTTGTTTGATTATTTTTCTTTTTCAATATACAAGGCCGTTTATATGCGTAAAGTAGTGTGCCACCTTAAGTATTCGTCGGGGACTTGACTTAAAAAGAAGACAAAAAAAAATCACCAAAAATGTGGTCGGTATGTGCCACTCACTTGCAGCACTTTAATGCGATTATCAAATAATTTTTTGAATCAAAACGCACGATGGCCGACAATTTTGGGGCACAACCGCAATTGCATCGATAAGGAACGCTAGTGTACATAAATAAATGGAAAGATTTAAAACAAAGATGTGTGGTAAAGCAGATATTTTGTTTTGAAACTTTTTCGTTAAATTGTTGTCGACGCTGCGCAGGTACAGTTGTGAAAAATTTGTACATATCCTTCACTGAGTGCAAAAGCCCCTCTTACCAATCATTCAATGCATTAACGGCGGGCGGTGAGGAGGAGGTTTATTATTGAAACAGAACGCGAATGGGGTAGCAAGACATACGCGACAACAACAACATAGTTGTGACGTCAGATCAATGACCTGTTTACACTTTGCGTTCTATATTTGCAAAAGATTTTTCCCCCCACACATAGACACACTCCCACTACCCCTGTTTGGCCACCCATCCTATAATGACATTTTAATTGACATTTTGAAATGTCTAGAAAATGGAAATGCCTGATGGAGAAAATTGTTTTGAAAAACCGGAATTTCCCTTTTTTCGGGAGTATACTTTGCGCCTTTTTCTTTTATTGTTTTTCCATCATTCCTCTAATCACGTAGACATGGCGGCGAAGAAAACAACTTTCCAATTCGCCTCAAAACGCATACTTTGGCTACGCCGCATACGCGCATGTATGTGGTGTGTGCGTTCGTGTGTTTTTTAAACGTATACTCAAATGTTGTTTCTTGTTTTGTTGTCAAACAATCTTTTTCGTATTTTGTTTTGCGCATGTGTTCTGTTTCTTTGCGGCCAGCTGCTGCTAGTCGCGGCCTCTGCTTTGACAGTTTTCTTTCGTTTTGTCGGTCTTTCCTTTTGGTGCTATCCTTCTCTTCGTGTGTATGTTGTGTTTCTTTTGGTTAATTTCTTAAATGTTGTCCATTTTTGAATTGAATTTGTCGGACTTGGTTGTTGCCGCCCCGCCATTGCAGAGGCCGCAGTGATTTTTTTTTTTGCATAAAAGATAAAAGTTTCTCTTTGATTTAGCAACTCGAATGAGAGCAAAAGACACAAAAAAAATAAGTTTTTCTTCTTAAAGATTTTCTTGTGCACTGTTTCCTGCAGTTTTTATTGTATGTACGGTAGAAGTGTATATTTTGGCGTGACTTTGGTGCATTTTTTGGAGAAATGATCAAATTTAAGAGGTAATGGCGGGTTAACATTTTTTCTAAAGTGAAAACAACAAAAAAAAAAAAGAAGAAATACCTGTTTGCAGTTGAAAGAAAGAAAGAAATGTAAAATGTTATTTGCTGTGCATTGATTTAGAAGCTTTATCTCTTCGAGAATATTGTCTAAAGTGATAGTGAATGATGCGTTTATTATTTTGCAATTGTTTGTATATATGGTGTGCTGTTTAATAAATCGTGACAAAATGGCAGATTCTAAAATATTCGCGCATTCTGAATTGTGATATGAAGTGGTAATATTCATGTCGATACAGTTTAATTGTGCCAAGTGTTGAGGCAGATGGAATGTGTTGATTTGCTGTGCCACCACCAAAAAAATGGCGAACGATTGAATTAATAAATGGATTTGCTTCTTTTTTTTTTCTTTTTTTAAAATCTTTTTTATATCTATAATAGTGAAGTTGGACAAGTTCTTTTTCGTTAAATTAGTTTTTATGGAACAGAATTGTTTTTATTTACTGTCACCCTTTTATTTTTGCAGTAGAATAAACAAAAAAAAATGAGTGCGACATGGTTGAATATGAAGTGTACATACACACCTACTGCTGTCTGGCACCCTGTTAAAGGCATCTTCGGCAAACTACGCATTCTCTTCTACGAGAACAAGACCATTAGAGAAAAGAAAAAGAAGTCTGTCAAATTTGATTTTCTCATATTTGGAATTTACGTCTTTAGACAGGTGTAGAGTAGGATAGTTATATTTAAAAAAAAAAAATAATAATAAATAAATATTTACATTTAATTTCCAAAATTAAATTCAATTTGACCATATGGACGTAATTCGAGGCATTGATTCCTTCTAAATATACAAAACTTTGATGCATATTTCATGTAATAATTTAAAAACCCTGTTAAGGAACCAGTTCTGTTGCGATATGACATGTATGAAGAAAAATTTCACTACCTTTCCTTAATGTCACTACAGTTAGCAGTGAACCTCGCCATCGATCACCAAGCATCTTCACTTGACCCAGTTTTAAGCCTACTCCCAGCTGGTTTAATGTTCCCCTTAGATAATGCTTAATGCTATCAAGAATTACCTATCCACCTCCTAGGACCCAACGCCACTGTCTACCAAAGGGTAGACCATATATTGGTTTCTGTTTCAAATTACAATTAAATCTACACCGAAGACTGCTGTGGCATGTTGCGCCATTCTACTGCAATCAAAGCTCTTGGAGGATGTATTGGCTTCTATAGTATATAGCCTCCGAAATCGATGTCATTTTTCAACTCATTTAAAGTCTGAGAAGCAGTAATGATGCGGATAGTCATGTTGCTTCAACTCTGAGTACTAATGTTATATTCTCCGAGAAGTTCGACCAAGTTCAGTTGTTGAACTCTGCAATATTATTGAGCTCTTGTATTTTCACACATTTTTTGCAGCATTTCCTTCTTAAGTGCGTACCTTTAGCTTTATGAATTTCGTTACACCATCCATTCAAATTTCGCACAGTTTCTTCAACACAACACTTTGGAAATCAATATTTCCCCAAGTTGTGCAAGTGTAAATTTTGTAGAACAGAATTATCACATTGATTCCTAAATATTTTTATGCATTTATTGTGCACTTTTACAAACACGTTATTTGTTATAGAAATAATTTAACGATGTACACCACTAACCTTGTAATTTATTAGTTCGATTATAAACGATTGTTGTATCTTTTTTTTTATCTATGATATAAAACCATCTCTTTGTTTTTGTAACTTTTGGGAACACGTATCAAAATGACATCCTTATTTGTGTTTTTATCGCAACCCACTTTTTTTTCCAGCAATCTTTTAACTTTTTTAATGTTTGTCTTTTATTCTAGTTCATAACAAATTTTGGAAATGTTGCAGAACAGATGAGTGAAAAATCATCACAAACTGACACCGTTAAGAATTCTAAGGAAGATAAATAAGCACAAAAAAAAAGCAATATATATAAGTTAACAACTTAAAAAAAAAAAGAAATAAAACAAAAAGCGAAATGTTTTCATTTCATAAACCTAGAGTGTACCGCTCAGCGGAAGGATGTTGCATCTGCAGAGCCAAATCTAGCAGGTAACTTATTGAATTTATTGTCACTGTCTGAAATTTCATTTGAATTGTATTTTTTTGAATTTAGTTCCAGATTTACTGACTCGAAAAAATACGAAGAAGATTCAATAAAATGTTTTGACCTAAAGCAGCCACGTCATGGGGAGATTTGCAATGCTTGTGTACTATTAGTAAAGAGGTATAAACGTTTGCCAATTGGCAGCAATCGTCATTGGGGACATGTGAGTACATTTATACAAATAATTTTCCGGTCAGTACTTACAAAGGTGATTATATTCACAGGTCGTTGATGCTAGGGCTGGACCTGGAATGAAGTCTATGACCAAATTTAAGAAACTCAAGGAAGAATCCACACAACCGTCAAACAATGGATCATCCGATCGCACACACAATCAGAAATCTCTTATCCCAGAAAAATTCTCAAAGATCTTCAAGAAAAACAAAAAGAAGGTCAATAAGGATAACAATAAATCTCAGATAACAGCAATGTCTAGCAAGCCATGGGAGAGCCAATCGTTGCCTTTGACACCCGAATCGCTAGACAGTGACTGCGAAGATGTGCAATATTCACCAACAACAGCAATCGAATCAGCCAGCATTAAAATTCGACAAGCAATCAACCGCAGCGGCAGCAGTAGGCGAAAATGTCTACCGCCGAAGAAATTCCGCAATAACAATACAGATAAGGTACAATTTTTCGATGAAAATTTGTGGGTCAAAAGGAAATCCTGTTGTGGAGTCGTGTTTGAAAACAAGCAACTTGGTGCTATCATCTTGGATATACAAAACTACATGCCGTGCGCAGAACATCGGCAAAAGCCGGCAGCGATCTCTGATAAAACCATAACCCCACAGTTCAGTATCCAGCCGCAATACAACATAAAAACTGGCCCATATCAGTTGTCCTTTAATCCACCAGCGAACCGTAATCCAACACCGGTGCTAAAGAAGCATCACTTATTCTTTAAACGGCAATCAGAGAGTTTTCCTCTTGGCGACATGAAACAATTAAATAATACCAGCCCCTCCAAGACTGATTTTGTACTAGATAACAAAGTTCTTCCCACCACAATTCCTACCTCATCAGCAGTGAAAGTCGCAAAATTGAATCCTGTCGATAATGGTCTTCACAACACCAGTCACCTTCAGTTTACATCGGGAAAGGTGCCAGCTCCATTCGAACAGCAGCAAACTATGCACAAACCAAGTAGTAAATCAAGCTCATTTATGCATAAGGTAAAATCAGATACTGGTAAAATTGTAAAACATTCCTTGGAGAAATTCAGTACGCTACGACTGAAGCCATCCGAACTAACTGATGTAAAGCACATGGTCAAGACTGTAGACAAATCGTTCCTGATCAAGCCTGTTGCCACCATTTCGCAGGATAAAACTAAAAAAGTCGGTATGGATATCTTGCCCAGTTCTTCCATACAGTCAGTGGCCACGAAATTTAATGATAATTCTTCTGATTCTGGATTTGATGAAAATTTACAAGATAGGAAGTCTGTAAGTCCTCTGGTAAGTGTATAAAAGCCGCCTCTCATAGTATCTATTTACTTATTGATTTAATTTTTCTCTTAAACAGCAGGATGATAATGAAAAAAAAATCATGACAATCCCAGTGCAAACAATGTATCTGGCCAGTGGAGTGCAGATACACGGACAGCACCAAAATCTTTTGCTCACAGGAAATGATGTGGCAGCTAAAATATTACAGAATCGAAAGCAAATGCAAAACGTAAGTTGTCTATTGATTCCAATTAATTCGTATAGCAAAATCTAAGGAAGTGTGCAGAAAGTAAAGTTTTATTGGACAAGATTTGAAAATTTATCTAATAGACGATGAGGAGTGTTCCGTACGTTTTGTACTGCAAAGTACACTTTAAGAATCAACGATAAATTCATGCCACTTTGAGTCTAGAGTGCCACATGCCACTAGAGTTTGTCGATTTATGTTTCAATTCGATGTGTTAATTGATATTCATTTGCTCGGAACCCTCAAACAGGAAAAGCAATTAAATTTGTTGTGCTAGAACCTTGACCAGAGAAATACCGTTCTGTCTGTGTTCTTGTACGTAAGAACTTCCTTGAATGCTTTCATGCAAAGTTGATCGTTTGCTGGACTGTGATTACATAAAATTTATTCGAGCAATCTTGTACACATCTGTGTACTCTTCCTGCATAAATTTCCAGAATAAACCATTACCTTTATGCTTAATTTGTATTGTAAAACTTATTAATATTCATAAACATGGATTAGAAGTTCGAAAATCCGGGTTTGGTATCCGATTTTGGAGTTGGTATTCGAAAATCCTGTTCGTTGGAGCATTGTTTCCCATAAACTCGATATGACCGACAGAATGTAGTCGATGTATTTTGCACTACATTCACATCTTGGTACAGCTCATACAGTTCGCAGTTTTATCTTCTCCATTACTTATACATACGTACTTTGGATAGAATAATTGGTATAAGACATAGGATTGCCTTGTAGATGGGGCATAGGGGATTGATATTTCAGTCATTGAGCATACCTTCGTTCAGCATACCTTGATTAATGATTTTATGCATGCACCCTACGCAAACATCACTTCCATATTTGAGTAACCCCTCTAGTAATCCATTTAAGCTGGTGACCTTGTTATTCTTCAGCTTAGAAATAACTGCACCAACCTCTTCTATACTAATCTATACTAATCCCCTCTTACCTTATCACTCCCTCGACATTATACCCATTTAACAGCTGCTAGAAGTACTGTTTCAACACATCTACAATTTCCCATGCATCGGTGACTAAGTTCGTTTTACTATTTCGAAGAGCCTTGTTGCCAACTACCCATCGCTTAGCTTTCCTGTAGAACATTTAGATGATATTCCTGTTGCGCAATTCCTTGAACTGGGAGACTGTATGCCCTCTTCTTCCTACAAAGGATTAACTTTTCATCCCTTTTACTTGAATGGTGCTCTTTCCTCACTGCCCCTGTTTGATGTTGCAAAGCTTTACGATGTACATCATACCATGGACTCCTTTTTGGAGGTGATTGGTATTCCAGTATGATTTATTATTTTATTGATTTTGCGATACCGGGCCCACTGAGTGCTGACGTAAGTAAAAGATTTATGCACAGCGGAAAGTTTCCAACGCAGGTGCTGTAGTTATCGTCCCAAGCTCCCTTAAAGTCGCCAACAGGTCAATATCTCAAGTAGTTCATACTACTTTTTGTGTGCTAAACAGTCAGTATGATGTGAATAAATAAATATTAGTCACATTTTGTGTTAGCCTGTACCTACATATACATATGTACATTCGATATATACCTACTCATGAACTATGTACATTAAACATCATGTCATTAAATTACCAGTGCGTTGTTTTTATTTCAATATAACGGCGAAACTATAAAGGCTATATCAAAAAAATATGAGAACGACTTTTAGAGACCGAAAGATGGTATTGTATTCTAAAGGCACTTCAGCAACTACCTCTTCTTCGGTGCTCAACTGCTTTTGGCTTCAAATCACACACCTGTGCAAAGTGTAGAAGATCAACTTTTAAGATCGTTCCTGCCTGCAAACTGCAGCTTTTTTTGTTGTTGCGTGGGTACACATTTATTTCCTGTAGAACATTCACATTTTACAAATATTTTATTTAAACATTACCATAAAATCACTTCGCTGGTAAATTTTTTATTCATATGCTCAACCGTTTTCGCCTTTGAGAAGTACACCCTATACGACATACATAGTTAATACAAGACTTACAGGAGAATCGTCGAAAATTTTCTGAATAGTTTTTGAACGATCCAAAATTAAAATGTCAAACCTTGAAACAAAACAAACTACGAAGAATAATGTTTATTCATATATTTATTATTCTATGTAATTTCCATTACAGAATCGGAATGGAGTGAAAATCGCACAAATCGTTGCTGGTGGAGGTGGAACTCAGAAAATGCGTGCAATATATAGTCAACCCACAGAAGGAGCCATCATAACAACAGGATCATCAACATCATCCGTATCACCGAATGTTATTGCGATCCCATCAACAACGTGTACCACAGCGCCATCCACCCACCTAAGTAAAACACCAACGAATATCATTTTGAACGGCCCCGGTGGCAGTGGCAATGTAATTTCTACCTCTGTACCAAGTCTGAATCAGAAAATTATCCTAGTTAAGACTAAATACAATAGCAATAATAACAATCAATCGGCGTGTAAGAATTAACCCAAAGTTGTTTCACCCGAGTATTAGTACTCCTTTTTGGTTACACTTTATGTATTTATTGTCCAAATCAGCATATACTTTTGAGCCGGTCTAAAAGTAACGCGTGTGTAACACCAAGTGTAAATGTATAAAGTGAAATTTATCTCAGTATTTAAACAAAAAAGGAAGTCCCATATTCGTTGATTAAATAAAGTCTTAAAAATTGTTTATATTTAATTTTTTGCATTTAATTTTATACAAGACGTCTTATTTATTATGATAAAGATCTATTTTAATATTTATTTAGATAAAAAAAAATAAAACAAAAAAAACAATTGAATCTACTCTAATTGTTAAACAAAATTGGATATGCAAACACTTGTGCATTCGCTTTGTCAGACAAAAACTCCAAGTGCATTTATAAAATGAAAATCTAAAGCACCAAAATGATTATTACTCTTCGAGGCAAAAGAAAATTAGCGATTTAGGAAAATTCATGTTAATACGTAGATAATCTATGCCAGAGAAAAAAAAAAGAAAATTCCAAAACATTTTATGTGATTTAAATTAATTATTTTAGGTAAAACCCACAACCGAATTAGGTAAATTTGTTATTTATTTAAATTAATTTAATTTAAATACTATATAACATGCATGTATGTGAGAACTCGAGATATATATACAAAAACAATCATTGTCTCTTCCCTCCTCCACCCTATACATATTTGATTTCTTTGGAATAGTATGTAAATCGTTGGTATCTTTAGAATACTCGCTACTTTCGGAAACGAACTTTCTGTAGATTCAATCATTTTAGATAAACAAAACAACACATGAACATAAAACAACTTCTCTCTCAATCAAAGTATCGGAAAAAAAACTACTTTTTACAAATTTATAACAATGACTCTAGTTGTTAGATAATTTACTTAGATTAATAATAGATATATGTTTATAACTCGATTAAGAATAAAAAGTCAGAATTTTTATCGCAAAGAAATTGTTTACATGTATACAGACATAATTTAAAATAGTTTTCTTTTTATATAAATATACATACTTGTAAGCAAACAGAGAAAAGCAGATTAATGATATTGCAATTTAATTGTTTGTAAGTAAAATCATGTCAAATATTAATCATTTCATATATACAATTATAAATATAAATAATTAGTGAATAATATGTATTTACTGCCATGAAAAAATGTTAATTTTAGGGAAATTCATTATGGTGTAGAAATATAAAACAATTTAATCAGCATATAAAAACAAAAACTGTTTCTTTAGTTGATTTTCTATTGGGAGATACAACTTTGTTAAAAAGTTGATGAAAATGTCTAGTTAATGGATGGCGTTGTTCTCGATGCCCCTATTTACTTATGATGGATTTTCAACCGATGTTATAAGCGTCAATACGTTAAAAATGGTCGTATGTATGTATCTTTAAACACACTGTGGGCCTTACGGTTTTTAAAGACATTTTTTGACCACTACTTTCGAATACTATACTATCTACAAGTTAGGATTTTGTATATTATTCTCAGCCGTATTGTCTGTCAAAAACGTTTGGAACAACTATGTAAATTGGCGCGAGTTACATATCATCCAAAACCTGATATCTACGACGAGTTCATAAAAAGTATCACTAAGTAAGCATTTAATATTTTTTTTTTGTAATCAGGTAATTTCACCCGAAATGCGCTTGCATTTTGTGCTGACCTAATGTCTGTGAAAATCGTACAATACAATTCTTAGAATTGATCGTTTCCATAAAACATAATAAATACAGGTGTCATAAAGTGGATGAGAGGGAGTTTGCTCCCCCCAGTTGACGGTGTAACATTTTTGGTTTTAAATAAATGTAATAGCTATTTTGAGTTGAAATAAAGTTGTTCTTTTTTTTAGTTTCCTTGAACACTTAAATACATTTCTCGCGCGATCGAAGGAAAAAGGACGTGTCAAGCCGTACAGAAACCTGTAGATATAAAGGAGGAAACCTTGTAGTAGAGTCACAGTCGTTGCTGAGAATATGGAAAAACTTTTTCTGCAGACTGTTTTTCCTTACAAATCAAAAAATGCACGCAGCGAGTTAGTGCAATGAGCTAAATGTTTGCATTTTCCGAATTTGTCAAATAAAAAAAGACCTAACTATATGCCACGTAGCGGCGGCCTGATTACCTGCATGTCATGCATATCCGGTGTATGTGTCGAGGTAATGTCTATTGTTTTTATTTTTTGCGAGCGCAGCAATCCCACGATGAAATATACGAGCTTTACAGCGATATCGATCTAGTCAAAAAACTGCGAATTTAACCCGCGCAACGCAGTAGAGGACGACCTCGCTAAAGTTGGTGCGTACAAGTAGAAGGGGACGCAATTGTAGGTATGTAAATATTTAAGGAGCTGCCTAACTGGAGTGGCTGGGTGATTGAGGCCCAGGTTCACCTCGAACTGTAGCGCCACCTAAGAAGAAGAACTCACCCATCTTTTTGTAGAACTATGTACATTCGTGTCATGTAATACTTTTAAAGCAAACTGTAAAATTGTCTCTTCCGGGAACAGATGCGCGGAAAATTTTACGAACAAAAATTACGTGAAACATCATAACGGCTTCTGCCGCCCTTCTTCTCCGTCTCTGAAAGGACAGGGAAGATATAGTCTTGGTCGAGAAACCTTGGGTCGTGGACAATATGGTATGTGGACTCAAGACTCCAAACTACTACACCCTGTATATGCGTAACAAAGGTAAACCCAGATCGTGTATACTGGTGAAAAGTAACCTAAATGCAATTTTACTCCCTAATTACAGTGATCGAGATACTACCGCAATAAAAATGGAAACAACCGGCGGTGCCTACTACTTGGTTTCGGCGTATCTCGCCCATGATAACATGGACTCTCTTTTTGGGGATAACCTGGAAAGACTGATCGCAGATGCGGGGATACAAAAAACTGGTCTCATTATTGGTTGTGATGCTAACGCTCATCACACTGTATGGAGCAGTTCCGATATTAACAAAAGAGGTGAGTTACTTTTCGATTCTATTCTAAGTACAAACCTTATTTTGTGCAACATAGGTAACGGAGCCTACCTTCGTCACCAGAAACAGGCAAGAAGTACTGGACATCACACTTGCCTCAGATAGCATTGCCCATCGTATTAGAAATTGGAAGGTGTCAAGCGAGCCCTCATTTTCGGTTCACAGGTACCTACAATTCTCCTTATATGTAGACTCTCTTAGCCCGCCATTTTTTAGTAATTATCGCAAAACTGATTGGCTCAAGTATAGGTCAACTTTAAGCTGTTTAGTTACCTCAAATCACCTTAACCCCCCCTGCAATCCCCAAGAACTTGATCGCATGGTTGAAGATTTAACATCAGCCTTAAATACAGCGATGTCTTCTTCTTGCCCTCTGATCAAACCCAGGGGCAAAAAGAAGCCGCATTGGTGGACTGCAGGGTTAGGCCCTTTAAGAAGTAATTGTAGGAAACTCTTCAATAATGCCAAAAGTACGAGAGACGCGCTAGATTGGGACTTGTACAAGGCATCCCTAAACACATACAAAAAAGAATTAAGGAAAGCCAAACGAAATTCTTGGAGGCTCTTCTGTGGTAAAATAGAAGAAGTTTCTGAGGCATCTAGGCTAAGAAAAATTCTCTCTTCAAATCCAATTACACTAAGTTACCTTAAAAAACCGGATGGAACTTGGACTACTTCCAGCGAGAATCGCTAAAACTACTGCTTGACACGCATTTCCCAGGCAGTTCCCAAGTTGTTAACAGTATGGTTTCCAGCAGACCATTTCCACAAATTATCAACTCCTCAAACTTGATCACACTGAGCAAACTCCACTGGGCACTACACAGCTTCAAACCATACAAATCCGCGGACCAGACGGCATAATACCTGCCGAGTTGCAGAAGTCATCGGACATAATTATGCCGGTGCTGAAGATGATTCTGCAAAGTTGTCTAAACCTGGTTTAAATTCCAAAGATATGGAGAGAAGTCAAAGTTGTATTCATACCCAAAGCGGGTAAATGCTCTCATTCAAATGCAAAAGATTTCAGACCTATCAGTCTATCATCATTCCTCTTAAAAACATTGGAACGACTGATTGATATCCATTTACGCAACAGTATTGATAAGAAGCTACTGTCAGCGGCCATACATGCGTATTGCAAAGGCAAATCAGTGGAGATAGCATTGCACTCACTGGTACGCAAAATTGAATATTCCCTGTTCCACAAGGAGTACACAATAGTTGCCTTTCTGGATATAGAAGGCGTTTTCAACAACGTCAATACATCAGCGATAGCAGATGCACTATCAGATCTAAAAGTTGACAGCTCACTCCGCGAATTGATCAATCTACTGCTCAATGGTCGGATTATCAATTCAAAGCTGGGTGGGACGTCTATCAGAAGATCTGTTAGTAGAGGCACTCCACAAGGAGGTGTTCTATCCCCGCTTCTGTGGAATTTGGTGGTCAATGAACTATTGATAATCATGGAAGGCGAGGGATGCACAGCGATCGCTTATGCAGATGATGTTGCCTTGGCCGTCTCGGGAAAGCACCTAAATACTCTGAAGGAACTCTTACAAAACGCTTTAAATAAGCTCACTAGATGGGCTTACGTATGTACTCTTTTCAAGGAAATATAAAATTCCGCTAGTCGACCCTCCCTCTCTTAATGGAACCATCTTAACTTTCTCTGATAAAGCAAAATATTTGGGTCTTACCCTGGATAGGAAGCTAAGTTGGAAACCTTATATTCAAGAAAGAGTAAAGAAAGCTACAGTAGCACTTTTCTCTTGTAAGAAAGCCATTGGGAATAAATGGGGATTACAACCTCGAATTACTCACTGGCTCTACACCTCGATCATTAGACCGATACTCACATATGGGGTGATTGTCTGGTGGACAGCCTTAGATAAAGCTATAAATCGCGATTATCTAAGTAAGGTCCAACGTACAGCTTGTCCGTGCACAAGCGGAGCATTACGTACAACACCCTCCGCGGCACTGGACATTTATTCCATCTAATACCCCTCGATATATATAGCAAGCAAATGGCAGCGATTGCAGCCGTTCGCCTTGAAGCTACCCAACAGTGGTCAAGAAAAGAATTCGGCCACGCCTCTATTCTGAATAAATTCAAAATCTCTCCCGAAAACACGGACTACACCATCCCACGTCTAAATTTTGAGAAGAACTTCCTTGTCACCATCCCTTCCAGATCACTCTGCGAGGAAGATACTTTTTTAGAAGATGAATCAATTCACTTCTACACAGACGGGTCAAAGACCAAAGACGGGGTTGGTGCAGGTGTTTTCTCTGATAGGCTTAATCTTAAGCTCTCCTTCCGTCTTCCTAATCATTGTAGCGTGTTCCAGGCGGAATTAATGGCGATAAAAGAAGCCCTATCTTGGCTTAAGAAAAACGTGATATCTGCTAGAGATATCCGCATCTTTTCTGATAGTCAGGCAGCAATCAAATCCCTGGAATCGACCTCTATAAACTCTTTAGTAGCCCTAGACTGCCGTTCGTCTCTTGTTCAAAATTCACCTTTGTTGGGTGCCGGGGCATAGAGACATTCCAGGGAATTGTAAGGCCGATGAACTCGCGAAAGAAGGAACAACTTTACCCATCTTGCCGGACAACGGCACCTTAGGTATTCCAATCGCTACTCGCAAACTTAAACTTAAGCTGGATGCTATCGAGAGTGCAAATCTTAGGTGGACAAGTGGTTCAACATGTCTAGCGACAAAACAGATTTGGCCAAAGCTGGATCTAAAACGCTCTAAGAATTTGATTTCTCTCAACAGATTGCATATCGGCACCACTGGACACTGTTTAATAGGCAAGCACGCCACAAGGCTGGGCCTCTTTGCGAACGATTTCTGTAGAAGCTGCATGGATGAAGAAGAGGAGGAAACTATTCCTCAGCTTCTTTGTTTCTGCCCGGCTCTCTCCCGTAGAAAGAAACTCCACTTAGGAGCTCCCTATTATAATGATATAGGCGACCTGATGAATATTGACATCAAGAGCCTCCTACGCTTCATAAGAAGCTCTAATTGGTTTTAATACGAGTAGGTGGAGGGAGGATTCTCCCATGATCCACGTGGTATCACAACGGACCTCTTTGGTCTAAGTGTGCTGGCGACTTTAGCTGGCAGCCACTTCAACTTAACCTAACCTATCATACGAACGAATGAATTCATATTATGATACGATGGTTCTTTGAAAATAATATGCTTATGTGTTAAGAACTAGAATATGATAATGAACAATATTTATTATTAGGGATATACTCGCATTTTGTTACCCTTTTCAATTAACTATAACATTGTTAACATCGACGTAGTGTCCTATGGTTAAAAAAGTCACACCTCTCGGGAATGTTTGACAATCATTAAAGAGTAATATTTAATTTATAAGAAACTTCTAAAATATGGCATTAAACATACACTACCGTTAATAAATCTAAGGCCACCAAGAAGTTCTATGAAAACAAGATATTATTTAAAGGAGCCCGTAAGCTCTATATTTTTTATTTATTTATTTTTTATTGATTGGAGTACACTACATAAATAGATTTTAAATCGAATCTCAATGAAATTAAAAAACACAAACAAAATAAATTATTTCTAAAAGAAATAGCATGAAACTTTAATTTCGTCGAAGTATCCTCTTCGAGCTTTTATAAAAGCTTAACATGTCTGGGCATCCTCTCTACCAATTTTGATATTTTTCGGTAGGAATACTATTCCAGATGTCGTTAAGTTGAAGAAGAAAACATTCCGCAAATCATTCTGTTCAAGTAATGCCATAAAAGTTCAATTAGGCTCAAATATCCAAATCAATCCAACTCCATGATTACGGCGTGCACAATGGATTGCGACAAGTCGGATGGCTCTGCGGAATGTCGAACAAAAACTCTTCTTTTCGTGCCTAAAACTTTCTTCTTATTTTGCGCCCGAACTAACGGTTTTTTTTACAAAACATCCAAGCAAATTTGCTTCCCAAGGACGCTTTGATTGTTCTTGAGAGAGACTCCGCAGATTTCTGGTGCCGTAAGTCTTGAATATTTTCTTTGAACGACGCATTATTTTAATTTTTTCTTGTTATTTTAACCTTTCACTTTGAAAACTGATAGTAAACTAAAAAAATTATCGTGATTAACCCTTTTAATTAAATCCTTTGTAGGTGAGATTATGCACAATATTGTTAAAAATATTTTCACTACTACGGTGGATATATCGGGCAATGTACAGAGATCATGTTTATCGGAGGCTCAAATTCTTTGAACCAGACCAGTGGGAGGTATGGAAAGCGCTTTGCCGTTTTCATATTCACATCATCAAAAACATTTCTCATCATGGCAAATATATTCGAGTTTCTTATTTACAGAGGCTACAAACCCAATGCCAGCACATCCTTCGTAGCTACCTACGAAGACGACTCTCTTTTCAGTATAGAGTTATTACCTACCAGCCCATCTGGCTTTACCGCCGATTTATTCTAAAACCACAGCAATAGCTACCAATTTACGTGGCAAATATGTAACACGCTCTGGTAGTTTATCAGTACTCAACGCAATTAAAAATCCAAACCACATTACAGTGAACGTTAACAAAATCAGACACATGTCCTAAGATCCTGTGGGTTCAAGTGGTTAGTGCGTTGGATCGCTGAGCGTGAGGTTCGAGGTTCGAATCCCAGAGAACACCAAAAAGTTTTTTCACAGTCCCACCTCTCGCGAATGTCTGACAAACGTCCGAGAGTAATAACTGTCAAGAGAAAGCTTCTCAATTTGCCTTTCGGATATGGCTCTAAACTGTATGTCCCTTCCATTTGTGTGAAAAAAATATAACGCGCACAACACGAATGGTCGCGAGAAGCTAGGCCCTGGACCGCATACGATCTGTTGCGCCAAGAATTTGTATTTGTATTTGTCCTAAGATCCTAAGATCCCACAAATCAGTATAAATCACATCCTAGCAATAGGTTAATGCCGTACCTGCCTACCAACAAATCAACTGCTCAAAACAAACCAATCAGCCTACGAGTTATTAAGAACACCTAATCACGAAAAAAAAACATCAGTCCA
This sequence comes from Blera fallax, assembly GCA_946965025.1. Lineage (NCBI taxonomy): Eukaryota > Metazoa > Arthropoda > Insecta > Diptera > Syrphidae > Blera > Blera fallax. Next base: position 19,981,162 of record OX337248.1, on the reverse strand, counting down.
CTATAAGTAGTGTACACTAGCCGTTAAACAAAAGAGTGTAAGTTAAAAACAAAATGAAATAGGAAACTGTGTTAGAAAAATCTAATAATATTTGTTTTATTATTGCAGTCAAAAACAAAAAATTTGACCTTACTTCTATCAAAAAGTTTACATACTGTTGCTCTTACTGAATAAAAAATGCGATGAATGAGGTAAATTGAAAAAACGAAACAAAAAAAGATACTTAAAGGCACACAAATTATTCGGTTTCAATCTTTACTTCCTTTTCGTCTTCAATAATTTCGGTTTTTTTCAGTTTTGTTGGACTTTTCTTTTGAATGGCACCATTCGACTTTCTTTTCTTTGAACATTCTTTTAATTTTTGGTTGTAGATCAGTTCCATATCCTTGGTTATCTCTAATGGCAGTGTCCACTCTGAGCCTAATGCTATTCTAGTGGGATCGGTCTCTCTCGAATAATCAGGAATTTCTATACCAAGGCGTTTACAGATCTTTACCAGAATATCGTCAACATAAGTTGAAATCACAAGATCCGCTTTTTTGTCCTATCACATGGGTATAGATAAATTTAGTTTTTTTTTTTTTCTTAATAACATGCATGTACATACATGCTTCGTGGGTTGTAGATTGCAGATTACAAGCGTTCCACCATGTCTCTTATTTTTGAGTGGAAGGTTACCACTTGGTACGATTTGTAGTGTCGTTCCCAGTGTTATATTTAAGTCCGCTATACTAAATGGGGGAAAGAATGAATCACACAACAAAATGAATTCTCATTTACACACGTGGAATGCATGAGGGACATATCGAGATCTCGATCAGGTAGGTCGTGCTCCCAATCAAGAACATTGTCCAGCAAAGTTCCACCACGACATGGACGAGCATTTGCACCCCCTTTGCACATACCTCCACATGGCTTTTGGCCAACAGTCTCTGCTGCCGTATCCCTTACGTATTGCCTAAGAAATAAATGGTTTTCGAACTTTAACTTGCTTTAAATATAAATTCACCTCCGACATTTACTGCATTGCTCTACAAACATATTGCCATGGAGCTCTGATATGTATTTTCTCTCCAAACCAGATTTCATATGGAGTCCATCAATGTTCTGACTAACAATATAGTGAACGTATCCCCTCTCAATTAACACCTTAAGAGCCATGTGAGTTCTTGTCGGGATTGCGTCATTAAAAGATATGTTAATCGAAGGTTTTTCACCCTTTTTCTCTAGTGTCCAAACTCCATTTGGGCCTCTAATCAAAAATGTCTAAAAATAAATTAAACCTCACTGGCGGGATGATAAAACTTTTACCGAAAATCGGGGATTCCTGCAGATGTACTTATACCCGCCCCGGTATGGACGACTACGTGCTTGGAAGATTCGATCAGTTTGGCTAGTTTCTCACATTTTTCATCCACTTCGGCTTCATTATCGAATTTCTGTGCAAATAATTATTAGATTATATTATATTAGACGGAGGATTATAATTTAGTGCGGGGGATTAATTACCTCTGCTATACCAAGAACTCCTTTGTTTTCGTAAGGAGATAAGCCATCCGCATAAGTGCACGACATGTTGGCGATTTATTTTTGAGTGAACAATTAAAAACAAAATAAGAAATTTAAACGAAACTTTTAAAGGCCTATAAACAATTTATATCCATGAAGTGGGAGAAGTCACTCATCTCAAACAAAGCGCTCAAATCGCGGTGTTTATAGGTTTGTTCGCTTTGCAGTTTTTTATGGGTTCTCGAATGAATATACAGGGTGCCTCATAGGTTGAACAACATATTTGATATCTCGTTTTTACAGGTTTTGAAATAAATTAGGAAAAAATATTCGTTTTGCTTCCCTGTGGTTATTTTTTGCTTATGGATGGAAATATTCCCGTTGAGCGGATTCCCATCCTCGTTTGATCTATCGTGAAAAAATGGTTTTTCATTTCTTCTGCGCGAACTATAGTGATGCCCAAATTTAGGAAAAACCATTAACGAACTGACACACTACGGTAAATCTTGAAAAAAAGAAACCAATGAACGCAAAGTAGATATTTGTTTTGCCTATGATAGCGTGCATAGAAATGAGTTATACCAATTCATGCCTAGTCTCGAAATCCCTTCAACCTCATTGGACAGAGAACCTCCCCTATTTTTTCAAAGTAGGTTAGAACATCTTCGAATCTTCTGTTGTAAGAAATGACCTTGAATGACGCACGCGCAATAATACGACTTTTTAATACAATACCTGAAAGGACCATAAGAAACACTCAAGCCAACAGCAATAGTGTTGTAATGTGTTGTAAAGTCTGTGAAACTTTATACTTACGCCGATGACACTGATGCTACTTGGAGAATTCAGTTGACTGGGCATGGGAGTGCTAAGGGAGTAGTAGGCTAATGTAGAATGTAAATAAAAGTATAACAAAACATACGCTGTTCAAAGGAGAAAGGACGTTCATAATCGATGCTATAATAGAGATGTATAGTTTTGAGGTATTATGGCTCTATGGAGATCTCTGCTGGTAACGTCAGTGACGAGATCAAAGGAAGAATCACTCTTACCAATCGTTGCATCTATGGACTCAAAAGGTAAATGAATAATAAATACCTCTCTCTTGTACAATGAAGAGAACTCTGCACATAAGTCAAATAATCCCAGTCTTGCAGTGTTGTGCAGAAACATGGATCAAGCATGGTGAGTTTGACTTTAGCAGTTTTAAGTGAAAATTTCTTCCCGTCTGCATAAATGGCGAATGAAAGGAAGAACGTCAACGTTCCCATTCGGAAAATCCTTAAGTCGACCCTTTAGAAAACGCGCTGAGATGTATTCGAAGAGATTACACTTACATATACGCCATTACTTGGCGTGCGTAGCCCCAGGCCGGACTATAGCCGCACCTAAGTTAGAGATGTGCGCAACATAATATGCATGTATATTTGAGCTTTTGCTTGCATATGACAACGCCAACTATAACTTTGGTAAAAAATTGTACATAAATTTATTAACATGGATTGTTTACAAATTATCCATAATTCATTGGTTTAGTTGCTAATTATAGCTAATTCAAAACGGATTTATTTTTCTCCTTCTTAAAAATGTTATGATCTCTGAACGGCATCACCAGTTTCGTTCGTCTTCACTGACAGTTGACGTTCCAATTTCTATAAACATAAACAAAACAAAATAATTTATTCTCAAAGTAAGCAAAATTCGCAAAATACAGTGAAAAGAATCAAATTTTTAATCTAAAGTTTCTTCTGCAAATTACTATCTTCGGGGGGTGACACAAAATGGAGAACCCAGCGATGTACATTGTTGACCAAATCCAAAATTATTTCCTTAACTCTGCATCAAAGCGAAATGCAACAAGTCTAATAAAAGTCCACAATAGTAAACTAGCACAATTAGGCGACATAAGCTTTCCCTTGAATTCAGATATATGGGAGAACTATTTTAGAACACCTTTACCCTATAGCAGAGCTATTATATTTAACCTTAAATCTGACACTGAAGAAGGTTCACTGGAAAAGCTTAAGGAATGCGGACAAAAGTGGACATTTCCTTTAGCAAATGTGAAGGTGTTAAAGGACCGATGTGCATTATTTCTTTGCAGAAAAAAGGTTACAGAAATTCTCTTGAATCAAGTTCTGGTTACCAGAAACTATGGCATTTACTCGAAAGATCCAAAGAAACTCTTGCGCATTGTTGACTATAGAAGTGGTGATCCAGAAGTTTTGTCTGGATATCGAGTGAGACTGGTAAATAAGACACTGAGAAAGCTTATAGCTCTTTCAGATTGGACAGAAGTTGATGCTTCTAGTGGAGAAAACACAATAACTGTTAGTGTTGTCAGTGTTGTTACTAAAAGTCCAAATAGGGAGTCGGAAGAATCGATTTCAATGATCAAGTGTGGCACAGTCTTGGATCCACAGGAAGGAAAGCTTGCAAAGATTTCTGCGGATGATTATATAAGGTAAATTAATAGAATCACTAAAGAACTAAAATCTGGAATTCAATTTTAGAAAACTGATTTATTTTACGCACTCCAGTTGGTGATAGCCTCTCGCTAACGTCATCCAATCTTTTTATACAGCTTCTTACGTGCTGACTGCAAATACGCAGAATAGTTTTATAGTTATTACTCTCGGGCGTTTCGCGAGAGACAAAACTGTGAAAATCTGGTCTAATACACCACTGAGAAAAATGGCCCACTCTCTGGGTGTCCTCATTTGTCTTAGATTAATCTGGGCAACACAGTTATTGCGGTTACGGAATCTTACCTTGAAGTTGTGGTTGAAGTTAAATTTAACAGGCGTTTGTCTGATTGTTATTCCTAGAAGTTTACTGCTCTTTAGTTCATCATCAACATCAACCACAGCTGGAAACATCGAAAAATTCCGATCTGATCACGTGAGACTGCCGATTGAAGATCAGGGAGAATGTTGACATCAAATACCGATACCAAAATATCATTCATAACGAACTTGAGTCCTCCAAGTTTTTTGTAAAATAGGTTCTAAAACTGCTTTCAGTTGATTAAAAACACAATAGAGTGACGATGTTTTTTGTAAAATAGGTTCTAAAACTGCTTTCAGTTGATTAAAAACACAATAGAGTGACGATGTTTCGCAAGTATTTCGAGCTGTTTAAAACCGATCCAAATGTTCTTTGACTTTGGATTTTTGATGGCAGATGAGACCTGAATTCCCCAATATATCCCTGAGACCGAATATCAATCAAAAGAATGGAGAAGGTCTACATCAACAGCCTCAATAAAAGCTAAAGTTGACTTATTAGGGGATAAGGTTATGACATCATTTTGTATTCAAAGGGAGTCATGATGGTTGATTACCTTGTTAAGAGTCGAATAATTGACTGCGAGTTAGCTGAAAAAGGAAGAAAAAGTTTCCATGAATGTTGAAAAAAAGAAAACAAATTTCACCAAAACAATGCACACCCACTTACTTATGTATAAAATGATAACTGTTGGTGTAAATAAATGCCACAACCTTCCCTAATTGTTCCCTGATCTAAAAAAATTGTAAACTTCTGATTTCTTTTTTTTGGTCAGGTGGTGAACTTTTTAATCTAATTGCTTATTTTAAAAGGTTCTTGCCTCCCAACATTTCTTAAGATTGATTCTGAATTTTTAATCCTTAACCTATCTCGTTGAGTCTAAATAATTATAGATTTTTGTATATATTTGATATAGGCTACGATCCACAGATATGCGCCTTATGGCCATGCACAAATATGGTATACGAGTGAAAGACGATACAAAGTTTTGTGAACTTTTTGAAAGACTTGGAACTGCAGCCGTAACAGTTGATTTATTAGAAGTCAAGACGTCTAGCCCTGTTAATATGATCAGAAGTGGTCAAGGTAGTACGAAAGGTATGCTATGCATTTTATACGCGTGTTAGATACGAGATTCAATGGGATTTCGAGAATTTCTATGAACTCTGAATCAAGAAAGATTATAATTTTAAATTATTGTAGTAAGAAAATATTTTCATTGCAGGAGCTTCATTCATATTGTATAACTCTGCTCGTCTCGAAACACTTCTCCGAAGTTTCGATGAAAAGGTTGAAAATGGATTGTATGTAAAACTACCACCTCTAAACGATATTGACGTTGGTCTACTATCCAGCGAGGTACGTAATATATATTTACTTGCTTTTCGTATCGAAATATCGTAGACCATTTCGCAGGAAGAATGGGAATTAATGTATGGATACATATTTGGTTTCCCTAGTCTTATTCACCGCTGTATAGAAAACATTGATTCAGGATCGTGCGGAATTCATTACTTGATAAAATACTTGGATGGGTTGGTATCCACATTTAGTGTGTACTATCGTCGCATTCGAATACTGACGGTATTTATTTTCTTGAGACTATAGTCTTAATTACACTTATTTATTGTTAATATTTTAGGAAACTAGAGCACATTTAATGCCGCATGTTTACGCCAGAATATATCTTCTTAAAGCGATTCGTGAAATTTTTAATATGACCTTGTCATTGCTTGACATTGAGCCTGTGCAGTTTATGTGAATGCAATCATATTGAATCTTTCATGTACCAAAAGTTACATTTTTCGCCAGTTACTAGGCATAAATGTATATTTTTCTGAAAAAAAAAAAATGTTTACAACGAAAAATTTCATACAAAAGTGAAGAATATATTTTTTTCGGTTTTTGGTTAATTTTTTGAACTAAAGCTGTACACTTATAAATTTTGTATGCATTTGAAATAAAGAATCTAGAAGATCTGTAAATGTACAAATTAATACATTCCTCTTTAATTTTCATCGTAGGTACTCAGTCATTTAAAAAAAAAAACAACACATGCGTAACAGTGCAATCAAAATTGCTATGTTTAAGGCAATGACTTCAATTCAATATAACCCTCTTCTTTTCTTCTGCTCCTTGGCGATATTTGGCCATTATACGTGTAATAGTAATCTGTAGTTCTCTGAGCTAGTAATAGTACATTTTTGTTGAGCGCGGCGTTGAAATGAGAAAAGATCTTTTTTGCTTTTGCTGAACCAGGGTTAGATTATTGTCGAAGTGTTCACATTTAAGCCAAGGATAGTCCTATTGCGATACCATGAGAATCTAGGTTTCCTCCAGATTCTACCAGTGAAACTATTTGGAACTCCGCTGAGTGGAGGCATCTAACTCCTATACTTGTCAGGTCTCTCACGATTGGAGCGGACAGGACGATTGCTAATGAGATGATGAGATGTATTTTTCTCCTCGTTATTTGAGAAGAAACAAAGCTTTTTGCCGTGCTTATCAATGGGACAGTTACTGATAATGGCACATATTATTGTGCTGACAGGTAATCTCTTCTGTGATACCAATATACTAGAGTGTTTCAAATCCAGCTCAAGCCATATCTGTTTGGGAAACGGACGCATTGTGAACTTCGCTTATTTATGGTTGATATTGTTGTAGGTAGCATCCAACTTAATGTACGGAGAGATATGTATGTATGTTGAACTCGTCAGCCATCTCGTCAAACGATAGGGCCATTTTAGAATTACAGTTTTAGAATTAAAGAGCACCAATTAGATATTTCATTCGACTATAGCCAAAATAGCGTTCCATAATGGCCTAATCTCCACCTGGAACACGCTACCATGATCTGGGAGACGGTAAGAGATCTTAATTTTTAAATCTTCGGATAAGATACCTTCCCCCATCACGCTTTCGACTTTAGAACCGTCTACGTAGAAGTTCAGTAAATTTCTTTCCCGGTTCTATTTGGGAAGTACAATAACCTCGAACTTCCTAGCTAAGATGCTTATTGACACGTATATATTCTTTGCGATGTGTTTCAGTTACTTTTAGATTGGTAGTGTGTCCAGTAAGCAGACTGGACCGCTGCGAGGTAGCTCATATGTCAGTATGCCAAGAATGTCTGATTGCATTCGGTTTAAGGTTGTTAAAAAAATAACCCTTTTTATTAGTAATCAATAATAATTCAAGAGATTCCTTCCTGAAGGTGGTACAGGATGAATCTGACCTTTGTACTTGAGGACTCTTCAATTTTTCCATCAAAAGTCCGACGATGCATGCTGAGCTTTCCTTAATCTGAGCTTATATGTACATACATATGTGTACTATTAGAATCTCTTTCGAGTTTAGAGTGCCCCCAATATGTTTAGCTTGATTGGAGCCCTCCTTGTGAGGTAGGATATAATACTTCTACATAGTGTCTACTAAAAATTGTTAATATTTTTCACGCAAATTTGAGTGAGGTTAGAGGTCCTTATCCCAGAAACACTAACAACGAATTTTTGACAAATGTTCCAGAGTAATAATTATCATGAGAGTAATAAATATTAAATACGGCATTGACTTATGAACACTTTAATTGATAAGTCGTCCACTTCAGTGTTAAGATTAATAATGCGATTACTGTAAGGCAGACGGTCTTGAAGGTCTTTAAAAGAAGTTGGTCTACCATGGATGGATTTGTAAACATTTTCTCCAAAATATTCTGCAAGCATTGTCCTGAAGTGTTTTATTATTGACTTTTCCTCGCCAGTTTGTCACACGAGTTGAATGTTGTTAAAAGATCGGTTTCTTGAGTCTTGCTAGTACACGCACTTGAATTGTTGTAGTCTGCTGGAATAGCATAAGCATAGACTTTATCAAAGGCGGACAAGTTGCTGTTGTTGTAGCAGCTTCATCCGTCATTCGTTGGATTCATCTGTGGTGCTCAGTCCGAGGAATTGGGCCACATCAGTTAGGTGGGTCCATAGCATTTTTCGGCTTGGTAGTGTTACGTTGGCCGGGCAGTTGAAGAGGTCTTGGACAGTTGGACATCATGTGGACCGCTGCCACAGTCGGGGCATTTGTTATCTATGTTGGGGTCGAGGTGAGATAGGTAACTATTTAGTAGGTAACACCATCCCGTTTATACTGGGTTGTGTGTAAATTGTTCTATGTATTGCTGATAGTGTGGAATACAAATCCGTATGCTGCGGGGTGGTTTGGGTACCATTGTGAGATTATGGTTGGGATGTTCTGGCAGGTAGCAGGCCAATAAAAATTGCTGTGAGAGCATGGTGTTGTCTTCTATTATTGGGAGCATCAAAGTTTCGATGTGTAGATGATCTTCGTTAGCCATGAGGTGGCATCCTGTTATGGTGCGCATTGCTGTATTATGGCAGGCTTGGAGGCTTTTCCAGTTAATGTCAATTGTGGGGTCCAAATAGGTGCGGCGTAGTTGAGTACAGATCGACCGATCGCTTTGTATGTGGAAGAAGTGTTTCATTGTCTTGACCCCAAGCGCTGCCGGCGAAGCGCCAAAAACGCTTGTCCGCCTTCCTTCTCTCAGTTGGACAATTGTTTTTGGTCGCTTCCAAAGAAAAGTTTTTTAAGTGTTTTCCGGTTTCGTTTTTATCGACGAATTGTGTAGAAGAAAATTCAATAACTGTTAATCACGGTCTGCATAGGTACATAAGTAAACTTTAATTGTCTTAGGACACAATACGACTACTATGGTGTTGCTGGGCATTGCGCATAATCAAGCTTGTTGTCCGGAATGCCACTAGAATTTTGGATTTGCGTTATGAGCATAAAATTCGTAACACAAATCGCTGGGTTGATGACTCATCGAATAAAACGTGCGATGCGCAAGCGTCCAGGTAAGTTAGGTTTTAAGTTGCGATATTAGTGGAGTTTTCAGACAGCAGAGGCCGCACTTTTTTCAAATTCATACATAAGTATACCGTAAGCAGTAAGAAAACAATAAAATGCCATACAAACGTTATCACTTTATTTCTGCAAATTCTTGTTACATCACGTCGCCATTGACTCTAATATTTTGTCACCATTTGAGTCGCGACTCGACTTAAGAATTTCATATTTTAATACATTCACTTTATTATCGATAACAAAAACAAAATTAATGTACAACATAAAATTCATATGTAAATCTAAGAAGCTGCCCTGTGGCAGCTGACCACAATATCAAAATATTACTTACGTACATAAAATTACTAATACATGCGAGGTTTAAACAGTTTTCTTTGGGAGAGGAGACGATGCTCCTTAGAAACTGACCCCGAAACCATTTTAACGAACACAAGAACTATCGATATAATACTCTTTTTAAAAGCGTAATGACTTCTGGGCTACCTATTATCTCTCCTCTCGTTTCCTATTAAAATCAATAATAAAGTCCATATTAGCTTTGTTGCTTAGAAATAGCTGCTCCATTAGCTTTGTGCTGCCAAGTGTGTTGGCCTTCGTTCCAAGGCACATGTTGTATTGCTGCAATTCCAAATTAACGTCACAGAAAATATCATGATGTACATGCACAAGTGAAGGATCTGGAGCCCGGAATATACTTAGACGGCGTTGTTTTTCTGCCTCTTCATTGTAGCCACTAGGTACATCAGCAGTATTAACAAGGAACGAACCTTGACGGTTGCCCACTTTTACGATTTTTTCTAAAAATTTAACATCTTCAAGACCCCAACCAGTGATATCTCTATCGAATCCATTTATATCTGGATCCAAGATATCTGACTTGTAAATGGAACAAATGCCAAACCCATATTGACGGAAGTACCCAGAATCGTTGCTAATCTCGCTTGCCAGCATTTGTGTCGAATTACGTCGTTTCGGATCGTATTGACTAAATACAATGGGAAGATAAACTTGTTTTCCCTGGATCGTATTCATTCGTATTCTTTGGAGTGTCTCTGCCTTGAAAACCATATCAACGTCAATGAAGAGAATGATGTGATTGTCGCCAATAAATGAAGATCTTGCAGCTGAGTCCAGTGCGATACCTCGAGAGAATTCCTCATTTCGATGGATATAGTGAATTTGCTGGTAAACGTTCTTCTGACGTAGCTCTCTAATAAGCTTCAAGTGATCGCGTACTGAAGTTTGGTTGCCAAAAATCACAATGACCAGATCGCAGTTTTGATCCTGCCTTATGGCAATATCTTCGTAGTTATCAATGAAACGCTTAAAAGTATTATATCGTCCCGCGATAGGTAAGACAAACACTATTTTTGACTTATTTACAAGTTGAGAGGTAGCGTCATTGTTGCCGAAACCCGGTATTGTAAACGAGTTTGTAAGCTTCTCCATTCCTGAGTTGAGGATATTCTTTAAAAGATCTATAGGAATAAAAAGTGAGCGATCTTAAGATTTTGGTAAAGAAAGAACAGACAAATACTTACTTTTCTGTAGGGTAACATTGTAGAAATCCTCTTCAAACTCCTTAACAAACGTTCCAGTAAAAGCTCTTTGAACATACAAATGGCGACGCACTGGTACTGTCATCTTCTTGCCTCTATACTTTTTGTATATTAAAAGAAGATCTAGGATAAGATCCTGTCCATGGAGAGCGTTTAGTCGGGAATATCCATAAAGTAGTTCTCGAAATTCAATGACACGTCCTCTTTGCCGAGAATAATTGTTGATGTTCTCCATTACTTCATTAATAACATCTTCTAAACCTTCGCGTGTTGCTGAATCAATTTTGTGCTTTGGATTGGAGTGATCAGTCGAATAAAGACTTCTTGCAATAAAGGACCATTCTAAGAGATCTGCTGTCGAGGATGGTGCAAATTTGTTCAGATCGGGACTGATACCTTAAAAATTGAAGTTTATTATTATTATTAGTACACGATATGTTCCAACTTATGATGATGACTTATATTTTATAAAGTAACAATGAAGGGATTGTAACTAAAATGTAGCAATCTTACGTGAACCATATCAGCGTTAAAAACTGCGAATTTGATAAGTTCAAAGAAGTCACAGAAATACATGGATTCATAGTCTTTCGTGTTTGTATTCGCGAACATATCACCCACATCACAAGGGCATATGATGATGGTGGTGAGATTTACTTGTCATTATCCATTGGATTACTATGAATGCAGAAATTACTGTGATACTCATGAACATTCCGGAGTACCAGTGACGAAGCGTCAATTAGAATGAAACAATAGATTTGGTTAGAAAAACTACTGGGCCGGATTATATTCAAGGGACTGTTCCCTAAGCAATGGAAGAAACTAGGGCTTGTTTCACTCCTCAATAGAAGTAAAGCCCGACAGTTCCATTAAGTGCTTTTTCTGCATGTTAGATATTCTCCTGAAGCGTATAATTATCTGAATATCAACGGTGGTTTGCACAGCCTATACAGATGCAGAAAGAAGGCGATAGGCTGGATGCTAGGAAGTTCTTTAACCATGAGAGCTGGAAACACAGTGCAAGCAATATGCATCATAATGATGTCACGGTAAAAATTGTAACTAACTACTTCCGAAGTAGAATTTTAAAACATAATGCGAACGAGTGCACCGTTACAGGGAGGGTACTATGTCTTAGTATTGGGTCAATTGCTGTGGAATATTATGTATGACATTTATCGACTAAAAATACTAGAGAAGGCTAATGTCGTTATATTTGCGGCCGACAGTCTGGGTGTTGTGATCGATTTAAGGTTTGCTTTATTGCTTTAAGTACTACAGATACGGTACTAGAATAGCAGGTAGGAGTCCAGGTGTACGCATCTCAAATCGATACAGATGATTCATAAGTGAATTAAACATATCTCTTATGCCCAACCATTAAAGTTTTCTAGTGACTTTCTGGTGACGCTCAGATAGGAGAGACTATTTTAATATTCATGCGAAGAGGTGGACTAGATCGACTAACTCGAGGTTAATCCATTAATCCCATGAAACATTTGCCTGTAGAATTTCATCTTGATGTAGTTTTAGCTATACGTATGTGCCGTTGGCTAGAGTTTGCAGATACTCAGCCCTCTTGAGTACACTAGTTATACCCTTTTTCGATGTCCTCAAAAAGAGGGTGGATTTAAAATTTCGAAGCAGAATCTTATGAAACCACCACTTTTACTTATTTGCCTACTGTAAGGCTTACGGGAAATTAGCCCGACATTCGATGAAAGCATTAGTGTTAGCGTTCGCCTTAATCATTTTAAAAATCTAGTCAACAGGAAGAGTAGCTATAGGATTGGCGATAAAAAACCATCCGCGGTGTAGGCTACTAATCGATGCGACAAGTGAAGTTTCTATCTCAAGTAATCGTGTAAACGACTTACACTGCAAAAAGACGACTGAAACTGATGGAATACCAGCCATAGTCTTCTAAACCTTGGGATATCAACTAACACTAATTCTTTAATTTTCTTTTAGTTTTACTTACCTAAGATATTATGATCCTCAAAGTACCGGTTGCCATTTTCAGTTTCAGGAATCAAAGAAATTCCTGGAACAAGAAATTTACTTTCATTAGAAATCTCCAGTAACTTGGCCATTCTTGCGATATCGCGATGCAACAAAAGCGACTCTTGTCGTATCTCTTCAGCTTTCAGGCCCTAAAGAATACCTTTAAATATATATTAAAAGAATAAAATGCTGTCATGTACCTGTATATACGAGTGCAATCGATACATGAGTGGTCCTTGCTTGATAGGATGTAATGAAATAGCGTTATGAATTTCCTTCCGTTTTAAACTTCCCGTGAATGCATTTTTCCCGCTGGAATTGTGTCTCAAAATGTATTGCATCTAAAATGTTTAATGGTTCACAGAAGCGTAGATAATATTAGTTGTGAAATAAAAACCTCGTAGTTCCATGTACAAGGAATGCCAGCGAATTTTTGAACACATCGACCAATTTCCACGTCCTCATGTGTGCTGTAAAGGTTCTTTAAGCACGTTGGTATATGTGGAGCAACTAGAAAGGACGTTAATTTTCATATGGTCAGCTTACAATACGACAGCATTTATACCTCTGCGCAAAGTTTCACTGCTGAGTATCACTCCTGGTCCACCCATGCAGAAATTTTCATCAAACTCCAGAGAAAGCAGTCCAAACTCCTCACTGTTTCCTTTTCCAGCTTGACCTACATTCAAAGACAAAATAAATTTAAAAAAAAAACTACTATAAATAAACTAAGAATGTATACCAATGAACTGAGGCTTTGAACTGTCAATAGATCGTAAAAAGCGCTCCAGTTTATCAGGGTCCATATAAACATCATCATCTGCTCTAATGAACCATTCAAATTTATCGATAAAATGTTCATACATATAGTATAGCATCATAAATGACTTCTTCTGTGGTGGATATCTATCATCTACGTTTTTCAAACCAATAACTGGTAGCTCATCCGAGAATGAACCCTCTGCACTAAAAAAGGCTATATGACCCGGTACTTCTTTTCCCCAAGTGTCGTAAACTGCTTTCGCTCGCCCTTCTATAAAATTTTTCGCCGTCATAACACCAACAAACACTAAATTCTTTTGGGAATTATAAATTGTATCTTCTGGTTTCATGCCAATTATTTCCAATGGTGAATTTGGGTTTCCGGGTTTTAGACTACATCTTTTGACTATTTCCAATGCACGATAATTTTTTAGTACTGTGCCTATGCAGAGACCAATGGCTATGCCAAAGCAGGAGAATATAAGTGTTTTTCTCTTCGACATTGTTTGGTGAAGCATCGAGGTGAGTAATATCTTAAAAGAAAAACATGCAATTAAGTTTGTTGAGAAATAACAAATATAAAAAATATCTTGGATAATATGCTAGTGCTACCCCACCAATAATACACAACACCATGAGTTTAAACTTCTTTTCAGTTGCATCAAAACTATGCGGTGCTCTCTACATACATATCTTATTTCTAGGTTTAAACTTTAAAGTAATTGTCACGTAATAAAAGGAAGTTATGGCAGCTAATGATTCGGAGGGCTGGCGCGAAACTTCTAGTTAAGTTTTGTGTTTTCTACAATGATTATGAAGATGGATTCATTCGCAAACAGTTTTCGGAAAAATAAAGAAGCATATTCTTCGCCACTACAGTGATGCAATGAGTTTTAAGGCTTAGTTTTTCAAATAAGTTCCAACGGCAGTTTTTCGGATGTTTTACCACTGCCGTCGTCCTAAAAACCATCGATACCACTCGGAACATGCAGGTAGAGTAGAGGGAAATTCGGCTATTCTTATGCATTAAAACAATTCTCCATGACGATCTGACCGGCAAGAAGATCGGTGGATACTGCACAATTTGATTGAGGCTAGTTAACCGAAGGCCTTTAAGCAGCAGAGAGTATTGCTTCAGTAGTGGCTTTGTGAGTGTTTTCAGGAGTGTTTCGTACGCATGCAAAAGTAAATATAACATTAAAGCGAATATTTCAGAAAACAATAAAATTTAAAAAAGTAACAATAATCTTAACGTTTTCTATACAATCCTCAAAACTTGGAATATGTATGCATGAAATTATAATTTATAATACATCCACAGTCAAGCTTTCAAGACGTTGGAAGCATTGATGCTTTGTGCGATTATAGAATATCCACTCAGCCCGACAAATAATATGTAATTAAATAAAGCTCACGATTGAAGCTGAACTCTTTTCAACGAACTCTTCAAGTAAATTATGCTGTTTAAAAGGTTATATAATTTATCTAATCTGCTCGCCTAGAAACGTTAAATCTGTTAAATCTGTTCTCATCACCAGTAGAAGAAAACTGCTTGAGGATCTAAAGGTAACGTGACGCACTGACCCATACTATGAACAGTAATTAGTTTAGAAACTACAATTGGCAAATCGATTTTTCTGGGATCTAGACTTCTTTTCAACTATTAATGACAATTGTGTGATGCAAATCATGTTAGCAATAGATGTTAGGCCCTCTGATTTTTTCTTTGCTAGTGACTCCAAAGTGACGAGCTCAGTGTCATCTATTCATTATCCTTTAACTGACACAAACTAACTTAGTTGAGGGGCTACTTTTGAATCTGATATCTGTCACAGGCTTAAGGTTAGCTGTAGGTTGCATTGAGAAGCAATCGCTTGAAGAGGTTTCGTTCGTAGAAAGTAAAAAACTAAATTTATAGGAAATAACTAGTTCAGGGATATAGCTTCATATAAAAGACCTACGAAAGGTGCACATATGAGGTACTAAATCTACCTTTTTGCTCATATATCCATTAAGGCCGTACAAACAGTTTCTATGAAGGCTGTTGTGCACTCTGTGAAAATGAAAATAATCAATTTGGTAGTTGTGGTTATCCTGATGCTAAGGAGGAGTCCCATATTAACTGCACCACTGCTCAAGTCACAGCACACTTCACCCGAATTTCCTAACAAGACCATTCTTTGAATACCTGGAAGAGGCATTGTCATTCTTGTCTATGAGATCTTGGTAGCAACTTTCTTGACTAAGCTTTTACATTAAAAGGGCACTAAATTTAACGAAACATTAAACTTATTTATTTATGCGTTCTACTATTGCTGTCTGAAAACTAACCTAAAACAAACACAAATGTTTGTCCGGGTGCGGTGGTTGAAAGTCATCAAAGAGTGGCTATTTTGTATCCAAAGAATTGCAGCTGATTCGAAGCGGTATTGCTTTTTCAAAAAAAAGTAGCGCTACACAGTTAGATCGGTATGTACATATGTGTATACATATGTGTACATAATTTCAGGAAGAGAGATATAGAGATTTATGCAGGTGATTCTCGGAGACTTACAAGACTGTGTGAGTAAACTGGATCATACAAAGAGATCCTAAAATTATATAAACTTAGACTCAGAAAGTCCAGCGTGAATCTTTGAAGATATTTGAGGGGAAATAAAGAAGCCATTATCCGGCGGCACTTATTGGTAGACAGGCCAAAAGGCTTGGTCTCTATTCGTAGGCAGTCCCACGTAGGAGTATACTGCTAGCACAACCTTGTTAACCCGGCTGATAAATAAGTTATTTGCATCCAGTCTAGCTTCTGGACAAAATCATTTAGTATTTGTGGTATCATTATAGACTTATTTCTTGTCCAGCGGCGCCTGATGTCTGGGGGTGGATCACCTCAACCTACTTATCAAAAGACATACATATGCCTAAAAAAAATACAAGAGATAAAATACCTGCAAATCTCGGACTTTGATCTTTGGATATGCATCGCTTTTGGATTTAACTTCTCATTCAAAGAACGTGGCTAGAATTTTATACCTTTCACTGGGATGCATAAAATTCCACACATGCGT
This sequence comes from Blera fallax, assembly GCA_946965025.1. NCBI lineage: Eukaryota > Metazoa > Arthropoda > Insecta > Diptera > Syrphidae > Blera > Blera fallax. Next base: position 19,964,595 of record OX337248.1, on the reverse strand, counting down.
GCTTTAGGCGCGCATTACCACTTGTTCCGACTTTCAAAAAAATTATTTTCTATACGTCGACTTCAAAAATTTTCAAAATCTTCACATCCGTCCCACTTGGGGGATGCTAGATACTATAACATTTAAATACTATTCGCTATTTGTTATAATTAAGCATAATAGCTACATATATACACATATCCAAGCAGCTAATTAATTAAAAAGTTTCTTATTTAACAATACCAGTGCCTAGTAGGTATACTTACCCTTTGAGAGTGCTTCTGAACATATTTTTTATCCATTATTCTCTTCAAAGACAGGGGAGAGCTCGTGCTAGCTATATCATGACAAAACACCCCCCAGACGAAATAAATTACAGAAGCGTGGGCGGTGCACTTTTTCAATCAAAACGTACCTGCAGACCGACAAATGATAAATTCAAAATATGTCTGAATGAATGAATTAATTTGCAGTCGGATAAACGACGACGTAATTTTGAGACTGATAACTTAGTTCTACCTAAAATGCATCTAACGGATGCAGACAGTAAGCAATCTTAAAATTACTTTCAAATTGAAGGGGACGTTTACCAATCACGTTGTTTATTAATGAAAGATTTTCATTTATATATCAACAGAGTTTTGTCTACAAGAAAATCAGCAAATTATGCGGAAAGATACTCACAGTCTTGAAGACTAGCATTGCGAGGCATATTAACGCGTCTTGAAAGTGAATGAGCCAAAGTATATATAAAGAGGAAACAAATGGGAATCAATGGATGCAATTGTACTAATCTACTTCTGAATACAATCAGTTTCATTAATTACACTGGAGATGATTTGATGCATGCCATGCAAGCGGATTCTTTTCGCCGGTAGTTTGACTAAAGTAGTTCTGATTCGGGCGTTTCTCCTCGTATTTGCAATATCGTTGCATATACTCGTGCATAATTTTCTATTCATGTCCTCTTCTCTAGATAAAAAATGTATCACGCTTTTCTTTAGAAACACATGTTACTAAGAAATTAAACAGAGTACATCATTGTATGTATTATCCGTGGGTTTTACCTAAAGAATGAAAACGTTTTTTATGGCGGGGTATCGCAGAATAAAATGATTCAAATAAGAAATTCTCCAGAACTTGGAATGCATTTTCTACTGCATTCCGCAAAACAGTATACATACATATTTGACGATCTGTTCGACGAATCTCAAGAGACACTTTTGAGGTTTTTGCAAGCCGCTCGATCGTTCGTTTACAAGCTTCACGGCAAATTGAAGGCTTCTGGGGGCGATGCTTCAACTATTTCGATCACATTCAGATAGCAGCAAAGGCCTGTAACTTGTTTAACAAGTGTTACCACGCGGCCTTGGTACGTGGATGTGGCAAATTGCAAGGAACCTCCTCATGGGCCTTGAAAAGTGGATAGAGTGCCAGCGGAAGTTGTGGAAACAAGTTCTTTAAGTCGACCGGGGAGAGTAAATAAACTCAGATTGATGTAAATCTAGCGTGTGTCCTGGAGGCTCTTTTGTAGAAAAACAGAAGAGTACTCTGAGCCTAGTTGGCTCTCCACCAGACTTCCCATCAGTAATCATTTACAAAGATCAGATAGATCTTGGGCCACCTCCAGTGAGGAATCTCTTGACTTATTGTTAAAAACCGCTCTTACCTAGTTTCCCTAAAAAAAGTCAACCTTTATCATGCAAGCCATCAGAAGTGGATAAAAGCTCCCTTGTCAACCCCAAGGATCTCAGCCCAATAAGTCTATCATCTTTCTTCTGAAAACGTTTTAAGGGACAAATATAAATCCAGTACTTACTGACAGCATCGCAACATGCGTACTCCAAAGAGAAGGTTGTATAGATTTAGCCCAGCTATAGATTAATCGTATGTGCACTTTTGAATCTTGGTGTAGAGGACCCAGATTCTGATCAACCAGTTGCCCACGCATAGGAGCATCGTAAGGTAGTGTCTTATCTTCTCTGCTCTGAAACTTAGTGGCACAGGAACGCTTGGAGAACACTTACAGAATGCACTATATAAAAGTGTTTGCCTCGGCCATACACTTTCCCACAGTATTACTGGAGTCCTGTACGCGTTAGGTTGAGAAAGAATGAAAAGGCCGATTAAATAGCCAGAAGTCTCTGACGTGGATATAATTCCGGCTGATAGATAGGTGTTAACACCTTTTCTTATAGACAGAGATACTCTAATACTTTACAATGAACGATGGCAACAGACCCAAAGATTGTATCATAACTCATATGTGCTCTACCTGAAAAGAACAACGATCCCACTATCCCGTAGGAGAAGCATTATCCGTACGCTCATTGGCGTTATTACGAGACATCGCATAAAAGGTATCAATGCTATGCGAATGGCAATCATCGCAAGCTATTGTAGGGATAAGGAGGAAATAGGAAAACGACGCCAATTTGGCAGGGATACCACAAAGAGGACGATTTATACAATGATCTAGCTTTTTCAGCTAGTTAAGGGTAGTCACAACTGGCCATTCTGGCTTCTGACTCAATTTATAATTTATTGCAGTTAATACCCCCAAAGCTTAACCTAACGTCCGAAGAATATAACTTTAAGCAAAAAAACTAACTTCTTTTTCTTACAAGACCCACAACTCACTCAAGGGTTGAAGCAAAATAAACAAGCAATCTTCTTACGTAGTTGATTTTGGTAACAAAATCATCTTTTCGGACGAAGCTCATTTTGTTCTCGGAGGCTACGTCAAAAAGTAAAACTTTAGGTTTTGGGGAGTGGGTTTCAGAGTGGTTGTGACATCTTCTTTGAAAATTGAGGTGGCAACTAATTCACAGTGAACGGAGTGCGCTGATAACTGATTTTTTGGGGCAGATTGGACGATCTCGACCTGGACGAGCCTTGGTTTCTGTATTAGCCTTTTAGAGACATGCCTTGATCATCGCGCAGCTGCAACGTTCCACAACAGACGTCAATAAATCGATCTTTTGCACACTAAGTTCGGTAATCGTGCTATTGGTGAATTGGTCATCATGCAGCTGCGATTTGACGACGCATTTTTTTAGAAAACTTTTAAAGATCGTTGTTACACTCTAGTGATCCACAAGTCATCGACGCACTTAAGAACATATCCATTGAGTTATGCGCGAAATAGGACGACAAACACTACCTACCTACCGCTTATGTATATGTACATATCTATAACACAGCATGCTGCGGTTGAAGCATATTGCATGTATCCGTAGTTAGCAGATGACAAGCAATGGGTGGTGTGAATAAAAATTGAGTGTGAGTGTTCCCTCAGCATTTTGGAGGGAACACTCCATTTGGTGTGAATAAGAGTAGGGTTCGTTAAGTTTAACGAAAACCCTCCACTCACATATTTTGACAGTTGAGTGTTCCCTCCATTTTGGTGTGAATAAAGATGGAATCAATCGAGTGAACACTTTAAGAAGTTGAGTGTGCATTGGAGGTAACTTCAGGAGATAAAAAAATGGATAATACTATTTCGGAAAATGAATACCTTGACGGAATAAGTGAAAAACCTTAAAAAAAAGATATCTGGAATGGACGAAGAATAGTTCATAAAAATTCTACAATTTTATTCTGGCTTGATGGAAAGAAGCCCAACTCCAGACATGAAATTTAAAAAGCAAATTTCGTTGAAAGCTATGGAAGAAAAAATTCCATGGCGTTGATTTGAACAAAAAGGGGATAGAAACAAAGACGGGCAATCTTTCCATGATTTCAAAAGCCCATGACAAGCAGCTGCTGGATTTGACAGCTCTCAACTCTAGTTTTCAAACTTCAACTTGAGGGGATGAACCTAGTTAGAGGAAATTTTTTATTCACACCAAATTGAGTGTTCCCTTCAACGAAAACACTTCACTCTTGAGTGTTCACTCAGAGTGTTCCCTTAGTTTTTATTCACACCACCCAATATTTTGATTCCCCACATCAGTATCACCGTATACCATAAACCAACTAGCGGTGTGAAATGTATTAAGGTATCTTGTTCCATAATTTCCGGATATGTCTTTAGTCTTAAATAATATATGTACATAATATGTATAATGATAACATTTTAATTAGTGAAACAGTTCTATTCTTTTATTCGATTTTTTTTAAGGCTTCTCATACCGACCACGACCACAACGCGATGTATCCAAGAATTAATGAAGATCGAGTATACACAAGAGAATAGCGTTGTGTTGACAAATTACCGCCACCGATATTGCTGTCACCATACAGTGGAATGTCCCGACTGATTTCTTATGTTACACTTAATCTGCACTCGTATCCATGCACTGCAAACGTATAATTACCATTTGTCAGGTGGAAAAAAATATTCTCAATTGCCAGCGCGAATGTTAAATAGCAAAATAAAAAAAACATGCGGTTTAATGGAGAAAATTGACAAGCGCAAACGAACTGTATCTCACTCTATCACAGGGCAAGGAAACGCAAATTGTCGATTTGCTGATGTCGCAAACTGTTGATATTGAGGTAAATCCAGTTGCTCTTACCTTCACTCACTTAAACTTATTCACTTCACTGGGGTTTTATGGGTGAGCATTAACAATTTCCACCTATAAGTGGTGGAAACGTAGGGAAAAAAAATACCGATTACTAATTAGATTTCGCGATAACCATCGTACTGATGATTATGTATCCGCAACTATTCGACGTACTTTTTCTTTTCTTTTGGATATTTAATTAGATATAGAATTGAGTTATTATGTGAAAAAACTGGAGCGAAAACCACAAAAACCCAACAAATTCAGAAGAACCGACGAAACTAAGTTCTACGCCTAAATAAAAATAAACGATTGATCGTTTTAAGAATGTGTGCAACTGTATTGTATCTACACATGTTGAGCGCATTAACATGTGTTCCGCACACAATTCCAATTGGTTGCATACCACCATACGTACCTCACGTTTTGTATTTTTTTTTTCCTATAGCACAGGGTTGCCAGTATGTGTTGTTCACACGGCGGATTTTAGATTCTTTTTTTCGTCTTACTTCCAATTTCTGTTGAAAAAGAGGGAGCTCCCAGTTGGTCAAAAGTACATCGCTAAATATTTTTCAATGATTCTCCATTTTTTGAAGAGAGTAGTCTTTTCGATTATTTATGTAACATAATTTTAATCAATGACTACTGCTTCTAGCCTGGCAGTAATTCATCCTGTTAATCCAATTTTACAGCGCATTGCGGATTGCTTGCAGCTCTGTTTTGCGAATAGTTCCATAGATGTTTGCCTTAAGTACATACATACATCAATTTTTTCTGAATCTTTGCAGTAACAACTTTTATTAAAAGTTCTCTATGAAAAAAAGTCCATTGATGTTAAATTGCATCTGCGCGATGACCAAATCACGTCTCCAAAGCGGCTGAAAACAGGATTACTCAACTTGATGGCTGGTGTGACATATTGCGCTATTCTATTGAAACTAAATCCAATCGGCCACAAAAATCAATCCAATCATGTCTCTGTAGCACACTGCGTTCACCGTAACGTTATTTACAGATTCAAAGAAGTTGGAACCTATGATGCCATCACTCTAAAATCCACTTCAATTAGTTATTCTTAATATCTAACATTCTTCAAGCATCTTCAGAGCCCTAAATCATACAGTTTTGCTTGTTGATATAGAATGACCGATGTTTATTCTTATGAAACTTGGCGCAATAACCGCAATTCTTTCATTTATATGCATTGGACAAGCACGCGGATGGTTTTAGTTATCCAGAAGCTATTCAGTTTTGATCAAATTTTTTTAAGACTTTCGTTCAATCGCTGAATCGCGTCATTTCGACAAAAAGTCCTTTAAAATGTCCCACAAAGCATTCATTTTGGGCCTTTTTTGATGAGCTGGAGGCGCGAAACACTTAATGGATACTTTGTTACTTGAGCTGCAAGTTATGCCCGTCTCCTTAATTTTTACATCTTGTCTTCCTTCTTATTAACCAGGGTTTTCCTCCTCTTGGCCTCTTACTGTTTGGTTTTTCCATCGTAGTTGCTACATGATGCTTCCAATAATACTATTGGTGATGTCCCATGCTTTCTTCGTTTATAGCATGAACGTTATCAATCTCATTCGGGTTACTGTATTCCCTATCTCTCGTTTTACTGCATTTCAGGGGCACATGCTTAGAGTTCTGGACAATGCGTGCGTTGTAGAAATTGCACATCCTTTTCAGATCAAACACGTTAATTTGAAGTAAATTGCCAGAAGGAAGTCTTACCTGTGATGATAGTTTTGATCAAATCACGGTCAACATTCTACTGAGTCCATTGAAAACGTTTCTGAATGTGTTTTCATAAAGAGAAGGCTTCTTTATGGTTATAAGAGCTAACTTATCTTGTTTATGTAGGTATACAGTGATACCTAGCGCTAAAATTTCGACGATAATCATATTTTCACGATTTGTGGTTGTCCGTTTTCATCTTCTACCTAGTCCGTCATCTATGTTTGCAGTTTCTTCGCAACGGCTACAGCATTTTGTAATGAAGTTGTTAATACTTCCCCTGGGTACCTGTACTTGGCTCTCTTTGTTGTACTCCATTTCGAATCATTTAATCTATATATTTAGCACTCATCGTTCTACACTTTGAACTATCAGAAGTTTCGAAAAGACCTACTACGGGAGCAGTGTCTCTCTAACGTCGCAATGCTTGGTGGAACGACATTGTTGTAGCTGTTGCTGAGAGTGTGCATCAGAACCAAAATCTCTATTGGTCGTTTACAAAATTGTCCTTCCACGACATCAATTGGGTGAATTTTGGGAAAAAGACTTAGTTCTTTATCTACACAAGATACAATTGACTAGAGTAATAAAGCCACAAGACCACAGCATTTATCGGAATTTTGCTGATTGGGCATTTGGGCAGAACCAAAATTTGGCTCTGTGGTTAAGTAAGCAAACAAAATTGTCGGTTAGGTAACATCATCACGTCATACGCTTTTCAAAATGAAAGAGGTGAGGTGGTAGCACTCAATTTTAGCCTAAATTAAATGGCGTTATTAAGGAAAAGTTTCCAGGTCGCGTTAAACAGTAAAATGAATAACAATTCACGACCTAGAGAAAAACGTCATCTAAGCCGTTGCTGAAATCCAAACCGATTGATGTACAAGAGTCATCCAGAATTGAGTCTCTCGGATAGTCTATGAAGATCTGGAGATTTTTTCAAATAGTGTTATTTTTAAATCATAATGGTATCCTATGCCACTTTGATCCGCAAAAAATATTTTGGCCGTTGCTTACATAGAAAACTTTCTATTCAAGATCGGGCTACTTTCTTGAAAAAAAAAACTTTGCTCCTTTAAATATATTTGCACATGTCTTTTGAATATTTTACAAGCAAACAACTGCATAATTTCATGGATTAACTTGGACAGTACGCGTATTAGAGATATAAATACTTTATATTATACTTTAAATTTAAATACATATATATTTTGAAATAATTCTGAATTCTAATACCTTTTTCTTCATAATTTCAGTTTATTGGCAGCCCTTAAATTAACATCTGTATTTATAAGCTACCAACTATCCCATGAATGCGTAAATACACCGCACGCAATCGAATGTACTCACCGGCTGGCACATGGATACTGTACAACAGAGATGTTTGCCATTTTATTAGTTTCTCTTTTTACATTTCTCGATTATTAAATTTCTCAATATGAAGAGAGATGGGTGTTCTCTTTATACAACATTATTGCCAGATATAGTGTATTTAAATTTTCTAAAATCAATATGAAGCGAGTCGAGACTCACACCCATGAGTACTCTTTTATAGTTTCTTTTTTTTAAGGTTCCTATTGCTCTCGATCGTGCGTTTGTCCGTCCATCAGTATAATGCGCTATATTTAGCGCATTCTAGCTCCTATTCCTAATCTAGAAAAGCTACATGCATTATTAGTATGCATGTTATGTAAAATGGTAATTCAAATAAATATAACCCCAGAGTGGTTTCTAAACAGTCGTTATTTTAAATCATATCTGAAAAATGGTTGCTACAAAACAACAACTTGAAGCATCCAGAAGATCCAGTCTTCCGTAGTTTTTTTCCAATAAAAATATTCAACCCGGCTTAGATAGTTACAGATGAATATGTACCTTTAGATGTCCCCCGTGTGATGCGAACCAAGCTTTTTGTCAGTGTGATGGTCCTTTGTGTTTTTGAGCCTTGCATTACGTGGAGGTGATAGTGATGCATTGTTTTTGTTTTTTTGAATGAGTGCAACCGGATGCATCGAAGCACCAGACCCAGTTGTTGAGACCTCGATAGATGGTGTGGGTCAGTGGAAAATTCAGGACCTTGCCAAATTCAATCTAGCTGTGGTAAGGAGATGCGGTATCCTGTGATTTCTTAAATTTTGTTCTGCAGAAGAAATTGTGCAGTGCATGTGTGAACACAGAAGGTGTTGTTTTCAACGAATCCGTTCAGCTGCTGGGATATGCAGACAATATCGACATGAAGGAATACAAGGGAATGGGAATGCCGATAAACTGACAAAAAAGAACAAACAGAAGTGAATATTCCGCCTTGCAAAGTAAAATCTTTAACAGAGGTAAGCAATAGATGTTGAGTTCTTGTGCTACAACAAGGAAATTATGGCCACTGTTTATCAAATGGAAAACCGAGAGAGTTTTACAAAAAGACAGCACTTTGCGTTATAGTGATTGGGTGTCCTTTAAGATGTGACTATAAGACTACTTCCGTCGCTATGTAACAGTCCGTGGAAATAGTCTTATCATATGTTTAATAGCAACTGCTTATCTACTATGCTATTCCCGTTTGTGTCCTTGCAGGTTCCGGTTTTGGTAAAACTTGGGTTGCCCTCTTTAATCTTTCAAAAAATTCTAGATCACTTTCCTGCTGTAACATCTCTGCATTTCCTCGATGACACGTTTCTCGTTTGTTCTTTTTCTTTCGTCTGAGTACGTGCTTTCCGTCTCTCGCTTTCGGCTCGTAGGGAATTTCGGCATTTCAGGAATTTCGTATTATACAATACCATGTTCTATCCCGTGGCGAAGTCAATGGGCCGAAATCCGTTTCAGGAGGTTGTGTCATGCAGTCTATATCTTCATAAAACCAATCTCACGCTCACGCCCAAATAAGGCTAATGTAACGAAATTGTACATTGATGTTGATTACGTCGCGGAAGCTCAAAATATTTTGCCTAATTCTACTTTTGATAATAAAACCGCAGCGAAACAGTCGATATCTCTGCTCGCAATAGGAGTCACCATAGCATGTAGATAAGTAGATGTACATATGTATGTAGCAGGTTATTGTTTTTGGATATCTCGTCCATCTCAACGAACTTCCTGAAGAGCACTTATCCACTTTATGACATTCGAGAATCTCTGCTAATTCAGTAGACGAATATTCCACGTGTTGATCCTTAAATCACTACATATCTGTCAATGTTTTAAGTGCGTCAGTATTGCCAGCGTCGAAATAACACACACTACAAAATGCACCCAATAGATGGCCGATTCTTTATTTTGGTGTACTGCGTCAGGTATTAGTATGCACCTGAAAGTAAAAACAGCGGATACATTCCCTCTCGTGTTGAACAATTCTACTTCTACATAAACACGGCGATGGTATCTAAAAATCGTAAACCGGTGAGTTCACAACTAAACTCAAGTCACACAGACACAACTAATGTATCAGCATCTGTTTAAGATCAATTGCCGATGCAGATATTTGTCGTCTTCGGATACCATGTGTCAATTGGATTTCCATGCTTACATGCTTTTAATGTACCAATAAATCACTGAGCGATTTATATTCATTTAAAAAAATCTATGAACAGCAAATGAGATCATTTAGCGAAGCACGTTTTTGATTTTGTAGCAGTTGTTCTGCTGATAGTTATGTAGGTAACGTAACAATAAATACTAATGGCAGATATTCATCACAATCTATCTTATTCTTTGAAATCGTGATTTCGATTAAATTGTATTCCACAATTTGTCACAATAGGCGTGTTTTAGAACGAGATGTGAATTCACCAGTTTGTTGTATGATTTCATGCGTATTACGTCATTTTGTTTTTAATTACTAAGCTCCCACAAAATTTTTAAAAAGTCAGAGGTCTTCCTATTATTAAACATCATTATGACTAGGATGAAATCTAGTACAAATACTACCAACGAACTTGCAATTGTTATTTGTTCTATATCGCACCCTTGCCCACATGAGTGACACTCCGAATTTAAGGATCGTTTGCATCAGGGTGAAATTAATCTAACAGACGTACCACCTCCCTTATGAAGGTTAGTATGTCCTCAGTAGCAGAGTTTTTCAACTCCACTGACGAACGTATTTCGTCGTGGACGACATGTCTCCTTAAGCAATAAAGCCATAGAGAATGAGTCCAGATGATTCATCCTCCTCTAAACAGAATCGGCATTCCATCTCTGAGCACAGATTTAATTTGTTACGGTGGTACCTCAGGCCGCAATTGGCTGTGAGAAGGTTCACTAGTTTTTTAATAGTTTCCTTATCTGAGTAAGGTTTTCTTTGTAGGAATACGGCTTAATCAATTGTTTGTATTTTCTCAGCTCCGTGACATTTTCCTTATGGACGCCAAAGTAAGGATCTGATTCTGAGCTAGCAAGTACGTTTGCAGATTCGTTGGCTGCAATTTCCTGGTGACCAGAGAAGCAAACAAGTTTAAACCTGTTATGGTCTGGCCAGAGACATGGCAGCATTAAATTGACATGGAGTCCAATACGTTGAATGATGGTTTTTTCAGTCTTTTCTGACTGTCTAAGAAAATATGTATTTTAGCGCTCTTAATACCTTACCTAAGGTTTAACTTAGCGCAGATCTCAGTGGCGTGGACTTTAACCAGGGGCACATGGGCATACATTTCCACAGGTATCGAGACTTGGTGTTGGGTCCAAAATTCCAACCCAGATTCCATTTTCGAGCCGTCGGTGAACCAGACTATACCTCTAGGGTTTAGTACCGTCACGCCATTAGGCCAGTTTACAAAGTCTAATAATTGAACGTCAAATAACCTTTCGAAACAGTATTTCCTGACAATAAATGTCGGGAATAATGCAAAGCATGAACCTTCTAAGAAATGAGTCAAGAAGTTTCAGGTGTCCCATAAAGTCATCTAGTTCGCACTTGTATTCTAGCTGCATTTTGATAGCACTACTAATAGCTGTTTTTCCTAGTGGAGATTTTTAGTTTTTTTCTCTTTTTTTTTAATGCTTTTTCTAGTGCGCATGGCACCTGCAATACCTCTACCGCATAGGCACTCACAAGGCTTTAGTGGTATGCCCGGTGGCAGACTTGATGTGTAAATTCGTTTAACAAGGACAAGACTAAAATATTTAACCTCACTGGAATAGACTTACATATGTGGTGCCTTTTATGATGATGGGTTAGGGATTCACCTCGCTCCTTTTTGTAAAAGGTACCAGAATAGTCTTACAAGGTTCGATGGAGAGTCTTTTTTTTGGACCATTCTAAACTAGTATTATGGATGAAGTTGCCGACCATGAATTTTGTCACAAGCACCGCTGCATATGGATCGGTAGCAAGTCCCACTCCTGGGCCATAATGGCAGCATTTACTTTGCCTTAAAGAAAAGTGGTGTGGTGTTCCTTGCTGTTTTGAGCCTGCAATTCAACGAACCTCTACATCTCCTCTCTTGACTGTTGTTATCAGTTCGCTCGATGTGACCCAACGAATTTAACTGCGAAGAGAAGTGCTATATCTGCAATAGCTGCCTAATATCAACGCTTAGCTTCCATGTTTCTCATTCTTCACTATGATGCCGGTAATAGTCTGCCAAGGATAATCTGAAGAATAACAAATGTATCCAGAGCTATGAAATCGGATCTGAATTGATGTAGCAGCAGGTTGCTAGGGTCATTCTAGGGTAGATCAATAGGTGTGTGCCATTTGTGGAGCTTACAGTTGACAGAAAGTGGCAGAAAGATGCTTCGTTATCGACTAACATTTTCGTTACAGTTCGTGGTGGACAAGAACCTTAATCAATATTCCTCTCCAGCCTGCTCGATGTCTAACCACGTTACTAAAGGTGTGCTTTTCCTTTATTGCCTCGTTCCTACGGAGTGAATTCAGGCCGGACCGCTGATGTCCATTTGCTCTGCATCTCTTAGCTATCTACATCCCGTACATTTAGTCATTGAATTGCCTTCTTTATCCAAACAGCATTGATATAAAATAGTCAAGAACTTGTTCATCATGCTACTACACCATAAAATAGAACTGACATGGAAAGGGTTGTGTATAAATTTCCACTGGTTGTACGGGTAAGGACCTTCTTAGTCTCAAGAAACACTGGAAACAGTGGTCTCGCCATCTGAGTTACATAATAGTGGATCATAGGTACACCCTAACTAGGTAGTCCCTAACTGCCCCAAAGTTCTAGTTGTCTAGAGTAGCGGTCTGTCCGAGACGACGGTGTTGGGTATCATTTTTACGACAGCTTGTACTTTGTTTTGCACTCATTCTCCTTTAAAATCTTTTTCCCGCTTCGGCCGCATGAAGACACAACTGATATCCTGCAGGGTTCTTCCGTTTATACCAACCAGAGTGAGAGTTGTGCACAATTTGTTCGATATGAAAAAAATCACAGGATATCGCGAAACATTGTCTAAATCTTTTCTTTGACATCGAAGGTCGCAATTAGGTTGCTGATAAAGGGCTTAATGTGCTTACATAAGGTGCAATCCATCAGGCAAACAAATGAGTTGGTACATGCTGCTTACCAAGTCATCTGCTGGTTTAAGAAGCTTGGCGATCGCGCTTCTCTTGCTCATTCTGTGAAGCCGATGTTCGATACTTTTTTGACGCTTGAAGAGCTCACGACCAACTTGGTATTACTCTTCCTTTACTGTGCATGTGCTTATCAGCCTTCCAAGTGGAACTATAGGCTTCGCTGATCAAGAGATCAAGAGAAACCCAGTATATCAGAGCTTTTTGGTGGAGCTATCACTGGTCTTCAGTTCTTCATACTTGCGGTAAAGTATCTCGTGAGAGATCAAGAGACTTTCGATCTGAAAAGATTCTGGCGATTGTAGTTATCCGACGTTAAGCACAGTACTTCCTGGTTGACGGTTGATTGTTCAGGTAACCGCGTGCTATTATCGACGATTAAGTTTCGAGCCACCGTAAAGTCGATTAGTCTGAATCGGTTATCGGAGGTATTGTTTTACCAAAGATGCCCTCTTTACCTACCTTGGCGTTAAAATCGCCCAGAATAATTTAAGCGTCATAGCCAGGGCACGGCTCAGACGTTTCGTCAGGGAAAGCGTCAAATTTATGCTAAGAATCGTCATCTCCTCTGCGGGTCAAATACAAATACAAATACTTTGCGCAACGGACCGTATGTGTTCCAGGGCGTGTTATATTTTTCACACAATTGAACGGGACCTACAATTTAGAGCCATATTCGAAAGGCAAACTGAGAAGCTTTGTCATAGCAGGTTCCGATTGAACTGTCGCACCGTTTAGACGTGTTTTTCTTTTCTTCCCGCTTCGCGACTTAAATTAATTTTCCAATTTCCGTCGCATATTTAAATTCCATAATTTCAAACTTCTGCAATTTGATTCCCCGCTCTTTCTCCTCCGCCGTCGTTCGTTAACCTCTCCAGTGCGTTTACCCGGTAGTTTGTTCGTCTTTGCTTATTTTACGTTTTTGTGCAACTGACCTACTTCATTACCTGCAATGGAAAAATCGTGTGCTAGTCAAAATTGCGTCATTAACGATAATGCTGTATTGCTTGATTGCAATGGCCTTTGTGGTAAATCATTCCACCCAATGTGTATCGGTCTAAGTAAAAAATCAGCAACTCATGTTAAAGAATTTTTGATCAATTTCATGTTTTTCTGCGATGAGTGTAAAGAAATTTCACTCTCGCATGTGATGCTCGCGATTAAATGCCACAGCGATTCGACGAACTCGATGCTCAAAGACATTAAACAATCTACCAAACTTGTGATGAAAGAATTTTCGAAACTTGATGAGGTCGTCAAAACCGTGGACGCCCTGCTAACAGTGTGGAATGTGCGAGTGAACTCAGCAAGTCAAGATTTAATATCATCGAGAAACAACTTGCTGCGTTAAGTGATTTAGCCCTAAAAAAGCCACGCGATGTCCTCACCAAATCCCATCTCAACACCGAACTAACGAAATCCACGGGTTCCCTCTCAACGCTCAACGCCCAAATCGAAGTCCTAAATACATACCTGCGTGAGTCGATCCGCGATGATGTTCACACAATAAGTGATTCCCTTGCCGACATTAACAACAAGATCACATCTCATTCACTAGCGACGAATTCTCTGGCTACCAACATGGCTGCTCAGGTGGAACGCGTCGAAACTCTGAGGGACGATTCTGCTTCCACTAGGCTTGTTATCACTGAAATTCTGGAAGAATTAAGGTTCACATCTGGCAAGCTTGACCACATAACCTGTGATAATACGACGTCCAAAAACAAATCGCTTCTTGATGAGCTACTTGAAACATCCCCCTCTTCTTCATCTACTGCTGAACCATCCTCTGCGAATCGTTCATCAATATCATCTCCCAACATAAACAGAGTTTCAACCCCAAACGCTCCCCCAACCCCCTGTGGACCTGAGCGCTTCGAACTTCTTGGAACCACTTGGACTCCTTCTGAATGGATAACTCGTCTTCAAAAGCTTGACTTGGCCAACGCTGATAACGAATATACTACACTCATCATCAAAGGTGCCCCCCGTTCTGCAGATACTTTCTGGATCCGCAATCTTTTTCAGCAGAAATTTTCATTCGCAATCGCCAACTGCCAGAAGATTTCCCCTGTTAACTCCAGTAAATCGAGCAATTTCAAATTTGACATCACCTCCAAATACGTATGGATGTTCTGGACCTCCCCTGAGGATGTATGTCGTGTGGGCGTTATGAGCATGACCAGATGGACCCCCAGGACTAGTATTAAGCAAGTTAAGCGTAAGAACACCAAATCTGATCTTCGTCAGTCTAATCTAGACCCTAATTGGAGCTTTAGTATGAAAACCCTTCCCAACTTCTCCCTTCGCCATCCCTCTCCCTTCCGCAATAAAATCACTACTAGCTCTACTAATCCAATACATACTCTTCCTCACCCTCCTACTATAACCAGACCACCCCTCCCTCAACGAAACCGCGTTTCATTTAATCTGAAGGCCATCCCTGCTCCCTCTTCAAATAAAATTTCATCTTCTATTAAACCTGCCTGCACTATTTATCCCAATTTTATCCACTCCCATACTCTTAATCCTGCCTCCCCTGTTTCTGCTCCCTCCTCCTCTACTCCTCAAGGGCCCATTTCTTCCACCCGCCCTCGCCCCTCGAACAATCCTAATTTGAATGTGGCACCACCCTCTTTCTTAGATCCTCTGCTTCCGCCGACTGCCAAACTCACTAAACAGCTTACTGATTCTGGCGAAGATGGACCTTACGTTCTTTCACGCTTGCGCGATCGTAAAATTTACGATAATGTGCGCCTTTATTTAGCATACCTGCACAACAAAGATGACACCGTTTGTGTAGACGGTATCACTAAAACTAACGTCATGGTCTCGCTACACCAAGAAGGCCTTCCAACTGACCCCGATGAGCTGAAACAAATATTCGTCCGTTATCACAGTAGTTTCGATATTCCGCCCAGTAGCGTAGCAAATGATCTCTCTACATTTGCCTCCCACGTTGATTCCAAACGGATCTCCCATCTTCAAAGAACTCGTTCTAATTATAAAAACTTCTTTCGCTCCTAACCTGTATGCCAGCACACCCCCATGCCTTTCCACACCTAACATAAACACTGTTAAACATTTATCAATATATTACCAGAACGTACGCGGATTGCGTACCAAATCCTCCAGTGTTTTCCTTAACTCCCAAACGCTTCCCTACGATGTTTTCGCGCTGACTGAAACAAATCTTTCCGCTACCTACAAGTGTAATGAGTTCTTTACCTCTGATTTCAACGTTTTCCGCGATGATGGTCTTGAAAAAGACGACGGAACGTCTGGCCGCGGTGTTCTCCTAGCTATTCACAACCGTTACGAATCTGAACTTTATAAAACATCGCACACCGCTGATTTTGAGTTTATCTGCGCTAAAATTACCATCCTTAAGCGTAGTCTGTATCTATTCTGCTGCTACATCCGCCCCTCCCAACCTATTCAAGGCTACCAACTCGCTATAGATGCTATAGACTCTCTCCTTGATTTTACGGACCCCTGTGATGATGTCATAGTCTTAGGCGACTTTAATCTTCCCCATCTTCAATGGGTTCAGTCTGAGGATGAATCTCATTTCGTTCCTTCACATGCAACCTCTGACAAAGAAGTCCTTTTCACAGATTGTCTCTCCAACTCTGGCCTCCATCAAATCAGTGGCATAACTAATAACCTTGGCAGACAACTTGACCTTATTTTCTCTTCCGATGCTGACAATTGTATTGTGTCGGCATGTAATCATCTTCTCTCTACTCTAGACCGCTACCATCCACCCCTCTTTCTTTCGTTTGCATACGGTGACTTAAATTCTAATTCTCATTCCCAGGCTTCATACAGCTTTAATTTCCGGAAAGCTAACTTCTGCAAACTCAACAACTTGTTCAGTAATGCCGTTTTTGACTACAGAGATATTTCTGTGGATACCGCTCTCGCATCTTTCTATTCCTTAATCTTTGATTGCTTTCTGCAATCTGTTCCTTACTCGCCCAAAAAAAATTGTTCTTCATCCCCACCGTGGTATAATAAGCAACTGCGTACGCTTCGTAATAAGAGGAACAAACTTTGGAGAGCATACCTGAAAACTCGCTCCGACTCTGACTACTCCCTTTATCAGCACACACATACACACTTTGCTGAACTAAGTGAAGCTCTTTACCAAGATTACCTCGTCCGTATGCAATCCAATCTAATTACTGACCCCAAGCGTTTTTATCATTTCATAAATGCGAAACGTAAATCTGATAACTATCCATCTACCCTCAAGCTTGCCAACACCTCCTCGTCGGACCCCAAAATTGTAGCAAACCTATTCGCCCACTTTTTTAGTCAATCGTTCACTGACCGCATCCTCGAACCTGACCTTGACTACTTCTCTTATATGGATGACTGCGCTCAAACGTCCTTAGTCTCGGTCAATATCACCCCGCAACTTGTCACTGATAAGATTAACAAACTTAAGGATGACTACTCCCCCGGTCCCGACGGATTGCCCGCTATTGTTGTAAAGAAATGCGTGACACACTTGGCCCTACCCTTGACTTCACTTTTTCTCATGTCCATTTCCCAAGAATCTTTCCCCCTCCTTTGGAAGAAATCATTTATCATACCCATTCACAAGAAAGGCCCAAAAACCGAAATATCCAACTATCGACCTATCGCTAAACTCTCATCCATACCCAAACTCTTTGAAAGCATTGTTTACGATACAATGTTTTTTCATTGTAAATCATTATTTTCCACTAAGCAACACGGGTTCCTCAAAGGTAGATCGACAACCACCAACTTAACAGAATTTGTCTCTCAGGCGCTTTGCGCGTTTGAAGACGGTTGCGAAATCGACGTAATAGCCACTGACTTCAGTAAAGCTTTTGATAAAATCTCTCACCCAATTATTACTCTCAAGTTGAAAGCCCTCGGTTTTCAACCCGGTTTTATCAAATGGATCCAATCCTATCTTGCTAATCGACAATACGAGGTTATATTTAGATCTCCTGTCTCTAACCCCTTTATGGCCACATCAGGCGTCCCTCAAGGCAGCCACTTGGGTCCTTTAATCTTCGTCCTTACTACCAAGACTCCTGTCTCTCCGTCTATGCCGATGACATGAAAATTTTTAAAGTCATTTCTTCTACTATAGACTCTCGCTTTCTCCAAGACGACCTAAACAGATTTTTTATCTGGTGTCAGAAAAATCATCTTGAACTTAACACTAGCAAATGTCAATCCAGCACATACTCCCGTAAACGCCTTCCACCACCCCATAGGGATTACTTTTTCTGTAACGAACCTATCCCTTCAGTCTCATCATTGCGCGATTTAGGTATCATCTGCGATAGGGAGCTTAACTTCCGTTCGCATATTGACAACATTATAAACAGAGCCAATTCTGCGCTTGGCTTTGTGAAACGTTGGTCTAAGGAATTTTCTGACCCCTACGTTACCAAATCACTCTATATCTCCTTCGTCAGACCCATCCTCGAATACGCTAGCCAAGCTTGGTCCCCTCACTATGCTGTTCACGTCCGACGTATTGAAGCCATCCAACGCAGGTTTATACGTTTTGCTCTCCGTGGTCTTCCTTGGGTTGATAGTTTCAATTTGCCTCCCTACTCTGAACGTCTGAAACTGATCAACCTTCAATCTCTCGAAAATCGTCGCGAAATTGCCGACCTCCTCTTCTTACATCATTTATTAACTGGTCACATTGACTGCCCAGCGCTTCTTGCATTGGTTTCATTTAATACCAATCCCCGCGGCCTTAGGTCCATTCCCCTCTTCCGTCTCAGTACTCACCGCACAAATTATGGTTTTAACGCACCCTTGTCCAGAATGCTTCGTTTGGCTAACAATATGGAAAATTCGTTTGATTTTCACTACAGCAGAGCCACTCTTCGCAACATCCTCCAGCATCGCTCCAACTCAGCCTAGCCATTGTCCCACATCTCTCCTCCTCTAACCCTAATCCCTCTCTCCCTTCTCTCGATAGTTCGTAAGTTTATCTCTAGTTTTTTAAGTATAGATTGTTTAAGTACGGCTTGTATTAAGCTTAATAAAGTGCCGGTAGAGCCGGCGTCAAATCAAATCAAATTACTATTTGACGTTTGTCAGACATTTGCGAGGGGTGGGTCCGTGAAAAACTTTTTTTTGTGTTTTCTGGGATCCGAATGTCGAACCTCCTGCTCAGTGATCCAACGCGCTAAACACTTGAGCCACGAAGTCCCTCCGTGGGTCACGGGCGCGTATAAGGGTAATTTTGGCGGACTTAGACTGAGTACGAATTGTCATGAGGTGCTTATTTATATGCCGGAAACTAGAAACTTATTGCATAAGCCTGCCTCCAATGATGAATTTCTCTCACGCGCCGACGACAACTCAAGACTTCTTGCTTAAGCCTGCTATCTTTTACACAACGATTATATTCGTCTTGCAACAGTTAAGGGCTTCCGCTAGTTGCCTAGGTTCACGCAAGTTGTCGAAGGAACAAACATTTGAAGTGCAGATCCGAATTTTATTCTTTTATTTGCAAGGGTCGTCAATAGTAAGATATGATCCTTATCTGAAGGCTGTTTTCGCTTTGCAGGTGGAATTTTTTTTACGTGGCCAAGCAGTTGCATCACGATGCCCAACCTGGACTACCGAATGCTTGGTTAATTCCCTAGGACGATGGGAGGGCAGGTTGACCACCTCTTACACATCTTGAAAATGGACGCGCGTTTGTGATTCTATTTAAGTTTAGGTAGACTTTCCCGAGTTACCCAATTAGCATTCGGATTCAATTGCATGTTGTTTAATTATTCGGAGGAGAAGCATTTTTGTATGCTCTTGGGTATCGCCTCTATATTTATCATAGTTTTTTGGTTATAAAGGGCTACAGCTTTCACTGTAGGAGTTCTATAGAATTATCCGTTTCGTACTACCGACTCTGTAAATGAGTTCTGAGAATAAATTCTTGCCATAATAATAATACCTTTAGAACCTTTAAGGAAGCAACACCTGAAAGAGTAAAATTCCTGTCTGTGAACAGAAAGCACTGTCTTTGGAAGGTGCAGGTATCAAGGAGTGAGTATACAATTTGCATTTCGATTCTCTTATTGTGGTCATTAGATCAGAATGACAATTCGATGCACAGCTTAAGTCATGCTCATTATAGTTTACACAGACATGATGCGTTGGAAACATTCAGTAGAGGAGAGTATCGCTCACAAACATTCCAACAAAATTGCATGAAATTATCCAATGATTAGACGCAGGCATATCCTTAGTCCTTGAAGGTGTTCACACCTAAACATCTGTATTTTTATATGCAAATAGAAAGGAAAATCTCCACTTCAATTTCAAGGCGATGATTTTTCGACTGTCAAAGTCACACCTCTTTCCTTGTACTTGCGGCAATGCACCACGGTAATGCAAACAGTTCCTAGCGTGTTGATATTTTTTTTTTTGTGGACATTTCAACTAATTTCAAATACAACATTCACACCCACACCCTGAATCGTGTCATTCCGTCTGTCCAGATTCAGTCGATTAACATTTTTATGTTGAAATAATTACACCTGAGAAACATCGTGTCGACCCGCGTCGATGTCACGACAACTTTAACGGCGGCGGCTGTGACTATGGCGGCAGCAATAGCGCATATTGCACAAACTTCAAACTCTGGCGACAATACATACATATAGACGTGCAGATATACACACTTATATGGTAATTCTCTTGCCCTAGCGCGATATTTATGATTTCAATGGATTGCTATGGCCAATCAACTTGTAGCACTGCACCGGGTTCTAAATGAAACTATTTCCAGTCTTGTGATATCATTTTGCTCGATGGAGGAGTTTAGGTTAACAACGTTTTATCGAAGACTCAATTTGAACCCGTGTCAACGTGTGCTTGTATAGTCGTTGTCGCCTGGAGAGGAAGGTGCTGGCTGGCAAAGGCAAATTACTTGCACTTTGGTTATTGCCTGTCTTAGTAGCTGTGGATCAAGCGTGTTCAAGTGTTAATTTACTGCGCGCAAACCCAATGAATATTTTAAGCTTAATTAGGTGACAATTAGCATACTATTAGCACACTATTTTCAATTAAATCAAATGCTTTTACACTCGACAAGTGTTTATAAATATTTACGATCACAGAAAATGCATATCTCTTAATTGACAGACATAAAAAGGAAATAATATTGCGTGTCACTGCGTAGTTATTTTTTATAAAACCCATAACAATAAATTTAGAGGTGTGTGAGTGTGCGTATTTTTTTATCGCACTTTCAATTAAATCGGACGTTTGCTTGTCCTCCCACTTAAGACGAAAGACGTCAATAACACTAAACGTTGTTGTTTTGTTCTACTGTTTATACTTTCCAAGAATGACTGATCCGTTGTCAATATGTCACTCCAACTTAACACATGTACTGTGCGTGTGGACTTGAAGACCCGGAGCTACCGGCTCAAAAGGTATCCCTTGGTATGGTATGAGGGAAGTGCGTCTTAGAAAGTGCTTGCACTCTTTATAAATTGTGGTATCGTCTCTACTTTGGTGGCTTTTAAATCAAACCGACCTGTACTCTTGACGAAACATATCATTTTCCAGATTGGAACTTGTGCCAGATCCTCTAGCTCTTCAAAATACCTGTTTTCCACGTAGTGAAAGCTACGCATTTGAAGATTGGGACAATAGTACAGCAAGTGTTTGATTTTTTCGATTGGTTCTGTATCATGACAGCTCCTGCAGTAAACCGGGAAAATTATGCTTAGCCTGAGCGCCATTTTTTTTTTTTTTTAATGACAAAAGGTTTTTTTTCGTTCAGATTGGCTGCGAGATATGGCACAGTCGCCTCTGGTACACCTCCCTTTTTTTGCTTTTTTTCCCCCCAATAGGGATAGCTACCGATGCGTGGTTGAATACCTCATTTAGCGATAGTTCATCTGCTGAAATATGCGTCTTAGAAGTCTAACAAGGTCTTATAGAAGGTAAACAGGCAGTAGATGAAATTGTTTGATAGAATAAACGGTGCACTCTGTATTAAGACTAGTGGACACGAGGTACCTCGACATGTTAGGAGACAGGTCAGTAAGGATATTTAAGATTAAATTGGTGTATTGAGAAAGAGATTGTTGCGGATGAGCCTTTAATAGACCAAGAGGTTGGGAGTCGCAACGCAATATTACCTATTTAAACCACATACCAAAAGCCTAGAGTTAAAATGGTAAATATCTTTCTTTTGAAAAAGTCTTGTCTTCCTTGCATTCCTGCCTATCATTTTCTACACTCATAACCCCTCGGTGAACACCGCGTTCCTAGTACATTCATGGAAGATTGAGTTCCAATCCCTCTTTAAGGTCTTGGTGGCAGCAAACGAGAGAACGGGAGGGGTCTTATAATAGGAAACCCTTCTTTAGATTCCCGCCACGTTCGGCGGAAGAATTCTCCAGATGAAATCAACAACGGTGTCTACAGTTCGAGTTAGGTCAAACTATTTAGTGAACGCTTTATATGAGTTATTATTTATCTGGGTCCCAAATATGCCAAGGACCCAGATAAATAAGGGAAGTTATATTAAAGAGGGAGGCTGCGCAACGCTGTGTAGAAAGACCAGAGCTGCACTCGTACCGTACGAGAAAAAGGGAACGGCTTAACACCGGATTATAAGAAGAGAAGAGAAGGAAGATAAAAGCGATCGATAAAATAGAGAGAAGCTTTTGCAGAATCGATGTTGCAAAGTTTTGCTAATGGGTGAAGGGAACATGACAAGGCCAGAAGGTAGTATCCTCAGCAGTCAATGCTGAGAACTTAGAGTTTTGCGCACTTAGTGAACCATTTAACAATTCAATCTAAACGATGGTAAATTACAGTTCCGTCTAACTTTTAGTCTCACAAAGCTGCATGAGCTGAATGAATACCTCCTATTTTGCTTAAAATAGCAGGGAATGACCCAACTCATTTGCAGACTATGGTCAGAGGCCCGATCCTCAAAAAAGGAGACCTTCTTAACCTAGCTTTAGACCAAGAAAATCCATCATCGACCAAATATCCCAGACTATATAGAAAAACACTCAGGAGGTTCGGGTCGATGCACGCATCGATTTTAAAGCCACTTATGACTGCGATTATAGAGACAAACTATATGAACAAAATAGTCCAATATACATACATAAGAGGAATAACTGTTACCAACAGCTATTTTTTTAGTGGTGAGCAGAACTGGAAAAGTACCCCAACCAAGCTAATGTGCGAAACAGGCGGTATTTACCTAAAAATCGAGCTGGCAGGTGATTCTTGTTGTTTGAGGCCCATTCCACCCTGGACTTAAGCACCTTCTTAGTAAGTAAGCACTGTACAACCGGAACACGTCAAAGACTCCAAGTTATTTCAGAATTCTCTTAAAACGAAGTCTTTACATTTTTTCCAGTGTATTGACCGATACTGAACTCGCAACGCATTTCGAAAATCTGCTGAATGTTGACTAATATGCACCGCAGCGCATTGTTATTCTACCCGAAACCCGTTTCACCAACCTATGTATGTATTTAAGGGCATTGATGCACTAACTAGAGAGGGGGAAGGAGGCCATTGTGCTTCCATGTGACAGCAGTTTTCATTATGATTTCTAGGGACACACCGATAGTAACTTCCGAAGTGAGTACTACATTTGTTAGCGAAAACTAATAAGGTCAGCCAGGACTTAAAGGATACGCGTCATGTCGATTTGATAGCTTTAAAAAAAGAAATTTGTTTTTTTTTTTTTGAAAGCACTTAAATTTAAATATAGTATTAGGTTCAGTCTTGCTTTAGATACTTTACTTTACTTTATATGCAGTTTACAGTCCGGAGTGGACCATGGTCCTCACCAACATGGCCCTCCAGCCAGCTTGATCTTTAGTTAGCTGCCTTCAATTTCGCACACGGATTTGTTTGAGGCCACTTTCAATTGTGCCCGCCACTTAAGGTAGGGACGTCCTTATGGGGTGGATTCAAACATTCGTCTCAGTCGCTGCATTCGCTACTTTTTGACCGGATCAACTTCACTATGTAACGCGTAAAGTTCGTTGTTTAATCTTCTCCTCCACATTCAACTGACATAAACAGGAAACTGAAGAAATTTCCATTCGCTTTTTTTAGAGTCAGGGTTTTACATAAAGTCTCCTTAATCGTTTGCGAGAAGAGTTTTAGATTTTTTTAAGTCGGTGGTTACAAATATGTGTGTGCTACCCCCCTGTGTGTGCTACCCCTACGTTTGCGCGAAACGAAACAGTCTGAAAAGCTCGAAAACTGATAAAGAAAAGTCTGGGCATTTGTTGGGCCAATGTAGGGAATTGGTGTTGGACATTTGCTTGCTTTTGGTGGTTATTTATAAACATGAGCGGATATTTCCAAATATACGAAAATTGTGTTTATTAGAAGGTAAGTAATGTCCCTTTTACACAGAAGTACCAATAAAGAATCAAAGAGATTGATTTTGAGATTTTTCAAAAAATAAACATTTAAAATTCAGATTAAGTTTTAGGTAACAGCCTATAAAGGCAAGAAAAAGACATTGATATTTACTTTAATACCTCTAGATACAAACACTTTCTGACCATACAAGAACGATTGGGCCAACACCACTATTAACAAATACCGGGGAGTGCCGTGGTTCAGTGATTAGAGCATTAGATTTTCGAACAGGAGGATCGAAAACGAGATCCCAGAAAAACACCAACAAGATTTTTCACATTCCCACCTTTCGGGAATGTTATGAGAAAGCTTCTCAATTCGGCTTCCGGATATGGCTTTAAAACTACAGTTTCCTTCTATTTATGCGAAAAATGTATCATGGTTGCGAGAAGTTAGGCCCTGGACCACGTACGGTCTATTGCGCTAAATATTTGTTTTGGATTGAAACCAATTCCGTTTCGATTAAATGAAATTAAAGAATGAATTGACTAAACGTATTCGATGGGAATCAAAAAGTAGTAGAAGTCGTGACTGAGAAAAACTCGTTTGACATACATACATACTTTATTTAAAGGCCTTCTTACCATCTACCCCTAAATTTCATAGCTTAAAAGTATATAGTTTTGGTGGTATCATGCATTTTGGGGTGCATCCTTTTTATTTAACTTTAATTCGAATGGCGGGATTTACATTTTTGGTATACTAATTCAAGAGAATCAGAAAGCATGAGAAAAACACGTTCCATGTTGCATATAACGGGTAATTTGTATTTCTTCGCATCTACCATTAAGTGGTGTGCAGTTGGATGGTGGTTACTAGTCCATTTAGTCCGTCGCCATGTAAACCGTTGCCTGGCTTTATTAGATTTTCTATTAGACTTCTATTAGATTTTATCTGCTCGAAGACTGATTGTCCTTCTCGCGTAGAGTAGTCTTTGCTGAGGGCTAAATTTCTATGTCCTCAGTTACGGCTTCAAATCCTTTATTCTGGGTACAATGATCCCTGTGTTTAAATTAGGACCTGCGAGAGATAGGTATGCAATAGCTTGCTTGCAATACAGGTGAATGTTTTTTTCTGATGATTTTTCCCATGCCCCACCGCAGACGTCATCCATTCATTGGTTTCGGTGTGGTGGTAGGTGATCGATCCGTCTCATTGTATTTGAGGGTGAACCAGTTCATGTCAGATATGTCCATCTCATCCAGTAGGCCATTTCTCGCTAACTGGATTTGTTGCGTAGTTAGGATACGATAGCTCTAATTGCTACTGTGTGACATCCATTCGCTTCACCTTCTTGGGAGTGCTTCCTCTAATGTTCTGCCCCTTCAACCTCAACTGTGTACCTGAGTAGGACTGAAGGATCGCGAATAAAACAGGTGTCTTTAGATACTTCATACAAAAGAAAAACAATTTATTTACTATATTTTACACAAAACTTAAATTACTAAATATAAGTTGAAATTTGTGGTGTTAGCGATCAGACAACTCATCATCGACTGCCGCCCGACCAACCAACTCTTTGGTAGTAGGTGGACGTGTGTAGAGAGATAAATTACGAGATCATTTAGGCGATGATTTACGAGATGATTAAAATGTCTGTAAACGTATGACTCAGAGAGTGACTACTACATATTAAACTATATGTAACTCAGAGAGTGACCACTACAGGACTATGAATCTTTTGGCTTATTCGTTCTGAAACAGATTGGACTTGCCCTTCTGGGGTGTGCATTGTGTGTACGCTCTGAGCTTTTAAAATCTCCTATTAACCATCCTGTACATATGTATGTATGTATGTCTTCACGTGGCTCTATGTGAGGGCTATTCTGCTTTATTAGCACTTAAAAAGAAGGATTGTCTGTAGACTTGCAACGTATGATGTTGCTAAATGTGCTGTCTTCGCTCCATGCATTTTGCCTCGTCAGGTTCACTATCATCCCTGTGGATTATTGTGCATCTTAAGAGGAATCCAAGAAAACTGAACTGGATCCGATGTAGGGAGGATCTTTTCCAATTGGTCACAGGTAGAGGAGGCTGATTAAAATCTAAATGTCGCCCTTATTATTTGTTTTGAAACCCGATTCCGTGGGGAGCTCAGAGCTTTAGCGTATACGTAAAGAAACCGGAAAGCCTCTGAACAGGGTCCCCAGGACCAATCTAGAAGCATACTAGAATCTTTAAAGATAGAAGCAATGAGAATATAAGGGGCTGATTCGGGAATCGAAAAAAATGTCTTACAGAAAATTTTACGATGAGGTCAAATCACTTAAATACACTGGTAAGTTCTTAAAAGGGGCGACCCGGTCAAACTGAATGAAGGAGACTCACTTTCCAGGAAATCAAATTAAGACCAGCTCTCTGGCAGTACCGGCTCACGAACAACCCAGTGCAACTGGAACACTGCATTTGGCGTGGACACAATTAAGGCTATTGGTGCTGTCGCATCCGTCGATGGCTTCAAGTCCTCAAGATTTCCTCTTTGAAGGTATCCTCTTTCTAAAATGCAACACGCTTTTCATAGTAAAATCTCCTGCGAGACCACGTTCTAAGGAAGGAAGGGTACGCGATAGGTATTTCCCTGCTTTGAAAGCACATGTAGCTCCGCCAGACAACACGGCCGGCGTGGATAAAATATTAGAATTGTAGGGGTGAATTATTTCAGGTGACTAGATCGGAATATTACCGAAGAGAGAGAACATGGACTCTGCTCTATCCAAGCATAACCAACAGTCTTAACGCGGATTGATAAACGCCAAACATCAGCCGGGTCTAACTCAATGAATGATCTATTGCAACTCAGCCAGCGCATAAATTTAGCACAATTCACATCTCTGATGAATTTAAATGGTATTCTTCTTGGACTGCAAACTTCTTCCAAACATATTAGTAAGGTGCTATTGGCCTTCTGGTAGAGCAAAAGTGTTTTTGGCAAGACATGGAGCTTATTGTTTTTTAAATATACATATGTATATGGCAGCGGTAAGTCTCTTCGAACATGCATTGGTGAAATAAGCTTTCTCATGAATACTTCACTGCTTCTTTTGCTAAACTCCAAATAAGTGGATGCCTCCGTTGCCACAGGGTCTTCCTTAGGATGCTTGGCTCTGCTCTATATGCCCCGCTGAACATCCCCCTTTCGATATCTATCTCGTGGCCTGCACACTAAAAATCATCTCTCGCTTACGGAGAACCGGTTTTAGGTACTATTCGCACTGGAATTTCGATGACCTACGTCTACTTCCCAAGTGGAAACCAGGAGGTAGATGGGAAGAAACATACGCATCTGCAGCGACAGTCAAGCTGGCACAGGCACTCCTGTACCCTTTCGACACTTCCAAAATTAATTCTCTCTGATCTTTCTGATACTGGACTTTGAAGCCAGTGACTTTACAGGCTTTCTGAAAATGTTGAAATACATTCGTCATCACCGTGTTCTTAAGATTCCAGACACCACGCTCAAGAAATTTCGATTCTCCAGGAGTCAAGAATGAAAATGGAGGTCTCATTACACTACCACATAGCCCAAATCTAGTATAGACTGACTGCCTGGCAAAAAAAAGGCGCCCGTCGACAACTCGTTGGTCCTGAATCCTGTTTTAGGGTACTGTCTAACTTTGTTTAGATACCATCTGTACAAAATGAAATTGTGAGATGCTTGCTATATTCTTTGTGTTTATCCAGGAGCCACAAGGGAAAGATTACTCCCCTTGCCGTGGGACTTTGTTAGTCCAGCGGAAATTAAGCACATGCAACCTTAAGGTATACTGAGGCTTACTTCAGAGGCTTACCTACAGCTTCTGGTAAAATTATATGCACTGGTACAAAAGATCTTATCGGTCGCAGAGTACACCAAGTGTACTCAGTTGTTGAGTCTAATTGCAGCAGCAGATTGTAGCAGCCTTAAAATACAGTTACCTGCAGAAACATAATTGTAGGCCCACCCCTTTAAGTCCAAAAGACCATTAGTTTTGTGACAGGGGTAAACTTGGAAGGACTGAGGATTAATTCCTCCAAAACAAAAAGTCTAAAACTTCCTTCGAACTCATCAACAACGGATACCAGTATTGGAGCACAACACCTCGAGAGAGTAGAAAACTTTCTTTATCGTGGAAGCGTAGCCTCGTTTGATGGTGTCATAGAATGTTAGCAGCCACAGCTAAGGCTGCATTTGGTATGCTGCCTAAAATATGGAGAACCATCGCAATCAACTTAAACAGAAAGCTGGCAACTTTTCTGCTCTAACTTGGAATCGGTGCTGTTGCATGGCTGCAGTACATGGAATGTAACCGTCAATCTCACAAAAAAGGTGCAAACTTTTCTTAATCGTTGTCTATGAAATACATTACGAATGTTCTGGCCAAATCGTATCTCAAATGAACAGCTTCATAAGAGAACGGGTTAGAAACGTATAGATCTGGGGCCGAAATTCGGCAGTCGATAACGAGTGAGTGAGTAGGACTCGTGATCGAATGATCGAGTAACCTCACTGGGATGATGGCACTCGAAAGCTCACGTACCGAATGAAAATAAGATTGTACTAGAGAAATTTTACTACAACTCACAAAGTGACACTTCTCCGGTTGATTTAAAGATTGAAAAATATTATTTGCAGTGAAATTGAAGTAAACAATGGATCTATTTTTTTATTTGTCCTCGGATTCCGATGATGATTATCGCGAACGCGTTGATCGTCGGCGCCCCCTCTTTATGCATAGGTCAATTTGCCGTCGTTGCAGACGGTGTTGAAGTGACTGTACTATGAGACCCTTGGCTTGCGGCTCCGAATCGAAATCCGAAATCGGCCAAAATATTTTTTTGCAACAAATTGATCTTATGTTGATTGGACCGGCCCCTGACTTAACAAAAGCGAAAGTGGCAATGGTCACACCCTTCGTAAGGACGAAACTTGAATGTCCCGGCAAGTCATGAAAGGGAACCCGCTGATGCAACAAGGGCGAATATAGGGAGCTCTGTTGAAACACAACGCCAGGAATCGAACGCAATAGCGCGTAATCAAATTGATTTGTAAAAATTTGTAAACCTCGTCAACACCATCCAGAAAAAAAAAACAAAATTTTGTATCTGTTTTGTGTATGTATTAAGCTTTTTGTATATTTTATGTTATTTCAAAATCATCACATTTACATTGTTTTGCAAATTTTGAAATAGTCTGTTGTGGTTAATTAGATTTAATAAAGCTCCATCGTTATTCTTAACTCTACGCCGAAATAATACAAATAATGGTTATAAGATATATTCATTACTAAACAAAAAAAAAATATTAAAATAAAAATAAAAACTAAACAAAAATATATATAATAAAACTAATAATTAAGTCTAAAGTTTAAAAAATCAGTTGTTTTGTTGTTGCGTGTATTACTTTTTAATTATAAATAAATAATAAAGTTTCTTTCTATAATACAAAATACACTTACTAAAAGCTAAAAAATATTCATTGTCAGTTAGAATTGTTGTTGTTGTTCTTGTTTTTTTTCTTCTTCTTCTTCTGCTTATTCTTCGTTTTATTACTTTGCGGGTATATTTCTCTTTATAACATTCATGTCCGAAAATGTACATTTTTAAAACAAACAATTTCATGAAAAAATCATTTGGTTGACTGACTCAGCCATTGACTACATACGAAAATATGCATTAAAAATCAAATACAAAACTCTAATAAGAAATTTTTCGTTATTTGACATTATAAACAAAAAGCAAGGACAAGTTTGTATTGCTCCTTGCTTGGTGAGTGAATTTTTGTTGTTGTTTTTTTTCCTACTCTCTCGTTTTAGCGTGTTGCAAACGCCCTTCGTTTACGTTTCTTCTTTTTTTTTCTTTGAAAGTCTCAATTCTTTTCATCATTTCTCTATATACATGGTCCATGTATCCTTTTGTGCATTATTAAGTATATAGTAAAAAAAAAAATCATGTGAAAATCAAAAGCCTTTTGTACTCCCCCTCCCCCCCAGTCGACGCTGGTGTTTGCATATGGGATGTGTCTCAATGTCTGTATCAATGATTTAATTTCTTTTTTTTTTAATTTTAATTTTATTTTATTCATTGCAATAGTTTTGACCTAGAGTTAATTACGTTTTTGTTTTTGGGAGAAAAGGTTTTGGAATTTATTTTGATTCTTTTGCAAATACCTCCTCCGCAGTCCATCGTGTTTCTAGTCCTTTTCGAATAAATAATTATTTTTTTGTTTTTTTTTTTAACGTTTTTAAGTTTAAACTCATGTTTCCATTTAACTGTTTACAATATGTGCGTATTTCGCGTGCGACTATAGTGGTGCATTATATGTATAAATATAATTGTGTTGAATATATTAAATGATGTGTACGCGGCCGCCTATGGATCTTCAGCTGCGGCTAGAGATGGATGCTTTAGCTAATCCTCCTGTTTTATCCTCTCTATCTCGGTGCGCCCGTCTGTGCTGTTGATGTCGTCGAGATCGTCGACATTGTGCTGAACAGCATTCATCGTTATCTGTCGATCCAAACCCTTTTCTTTTGGAGGAGACTCGATTGTTACACGCCGCGCGTGTGCAACGTCGTTGACAGGACACATATGAATCCTAGAAAGAAAATGAAAATTTTGAGTATTAAATTCGAAACTATCAAAAATATTTTTTTTATAACCACAAATATAGTAAAACTTCCATTATCCAGGCAATCGGTTTTCCGAACAATCGACTGTGAGTGTTTGTAATTTAGAGTGTCTTTAAAATTTACCATTTGCCCACGGAAACCAAAGAGAAAAGTTATTTTTTGAAGCCATTATTTTTCTATGGGATCGATTATTCGGATTTTCGATTATCCGGACGATCAATTATCTGCAAACAATCAACTATGCGGGTTTTTCAACTATTTTTAAAATTTGCAAACACCACAAAACTTACTACGAAATGTTAGGTTTAAAGCTATTGCCTTTCTATGAGATTGATTATCTGGACGATCGGTTATCTCCGAACAATCGGCTATTCGGATTCGTGTTTTGAGGAGTCTTTCAAAATTTACCAACACCAATGATACCCAAGAAACAAAGTTATGTTTTAAGTCCTTTTTTTCCTATAACATCGATTGTTCGGATTTTCATCTATACGGACTAGATTTCCATCAGTCCGGATAATAGAGGTTCTACAATACCAATTAAAAATAAATTGTAATTAAAGTATCTCTTACCTTGCAACGACATTTGATGCATTTCTGTTCTCCATACGACACCACAACCGGATGCCATTCCTGTCCATTTTCATGAAGTGAAGCACCCACCTTGCAGCCACCATTTGATAGAATCTCGTCTGTTGACTTAAACGTGGCACGGGGTGATGCTTGATCTTGAAGAACATTCGGATTCATCGGTCCGGATTTGTCACCATGTTGTGTTGACTTGCCTTCCGGACAAACCTTGCAACAAGCCTTTTTGTTGGGACGATATGCTAGTTTTTCAGGACACGTCAGTGCGGGGCAAGCCAATCGGGGACAGCGAATTTCCAAAGTTAACGGATCACAAGTACATGTTGCACACGTATCGAAACCATTCGGTGGTAGGTATGGATGCCATGTTGCACCGGCCAAATGAAATTGATCCCCTAAACGACAGCCACGTTCCGCAGAGTTATTCGTTTGCAAAACAATATTCGGTGAAATGCAAGTGGGACAACATTCGCCGTCACGTAGAATCAATTCCTCACCTTGTCGGCATTTTAGAGTCGGACATTTTATTGCATCGCAGGTGACACGTCCATGTTGACAGGCACACATTGTGCAGGTTTCCTGTGAACTACGCCATTGTTCGGCTTCATCGTAGAATCGTCCTGAATGATAGCATTTTGTATCCGTTTCCGGAATTATCGGTCCATTATGATCGCCCGGAAGACTAACGCTTGGCACATTGTTATCCGTGTACGAGGGGAAACAATGGCTTGGCACCTTTGTCGACTTTAGTTTACCACGCAGCAGGAGCTCCTGACGGTCCTTTGAATAGATCTCCAGGTAACACACACTTGTTTCCAATTTTATCAACTCATTTGCTGCCATTCCCAGCACATATCCCTCCATATAGGGTCCACTGAATTCTTCCAACATTTTCCGGGTGATGGGTGCGCCAATCGCTTCGATTGGTTTCTCTTCCAGGTAGATTTGGAACTCCTGCTGATTACTGAAAAATCCATTTACTGTGACCTCGTAGTGTAAAAAGCAATCATTGTCAATTGCAATCCATGCCATTCCCATGAGGTGTGCCGGACTTGAAGTATCTTGACGCTTCAGGAGAATAGGCTCTGCAGAGTCACGGGCATCCGCAACTGGCCTGGATATCAAACGACCACGAATAAGATTCTGATCGCTTTCAATCGCTATATTCACTCCCAAGTCACCGCCATACAGGGATTCGATTATTTTCGGACTTATTTTATCAATAGTTCCAATTGCTTGGTCAAAATTGAAAGATGATGTTAAATCTTCTAGAACGGTCTTCCTCTTGCCAATATCTTCTATCAAACTGATCTCTGGTCGTTCTTTTGCATTCAAATGATCGGTGAGAATATTATACGCCATTGTTCCGTCTGAATTCATATAGACCCAAGCTAGACCACTAGCCTTGGCCTTCGATTCATAATTGTGTGGCGCCAAAAGTGTCTGGAAGAGCTCACAGGTGGCACGCGTCACTATTTGTCCTTGAATCTTCAAATTCGGATTCTTTTTCGATTCGACAATCAACATAAGTTTACCTCTGCTGAGTAAACGAAGATTTTGAATAGATATCGGCGAGGAAATCTCCAATACATTCACTTCCGGTGATGGTTTTCGCACTTTTTGTATCTCATCCAAAATAACCTCTTTACGTTCCACAGATTCAATACGAATGCTCACCGGTACATCGACATACTCCTCTGGACTGAACACACCATTGAATACCAGAGTCAAGTGAACCGATGACGCAACTCCACTGCTGGTCGAAACAATTGCAGTACCACCTGCTCCAGCCATTTGATCTGATTTAGTTCCTGGCGCCGGTTCCATCAGCGTACTAAATAACTCCGTTTGAAGTGCCGTGTACTTGGCAACTTTTCCCGCTAATGCTAGTTCGGCCTGGTACTTGCTGCCCCATAGCAGAACCACATGCAGACGTTCGTCGCGCAAGAGGCGCTTATAGTCACGCGGTACACGACGCCAAACGCCACAAATCTTTCCTGTCGTGTTCTGATAAACACTCAACGGTCCGTTTAATGGTGTCGTTAGATTATGCTCCTCGAGTATAGTACCAGCGTCGTCTACAAATTGAATGGCACGTGGTCTAGTGATTTTGCTCGAAACATAAAACGAATAGTAAAGGTTCTTCTTGTGGAACAGAAAGCGACCTGTGGCCACAACATTCTGTGGATTGTGTGTCGAGTACATGGCTTTCATTTCTTCGCCTTTCAGGAAGTATGATGTCCTTCCAGTTAAGAGTGCTGCAAAGTCTGTAATTAAAAAAAGAACAGAAACAAAAAACTGGGTTAATACACAGAAGTGAACTTGGGGTGTCCAATATAAATTACTTACGTTTCATGTTGCGCTCTTCCTCTTCATTATTCACCGGCACTGGGACATCTTGGGCTATTTCCGGATCTGAAAACAAACAAAACAAATACATTCAGTTTGAGTGTATACAATACGAAATGGAATGTGAATGACATGAATAAGGTGAGGACTGAGGACCCTAACAAAAAAAAAAACTGAAAAGAGTCACAAAAGCACCGCACGTACAGAGGTGTAGGTAGGTAGAAATAGGTACTTTGTATGGCTTGGTTTCTTCTTAATGAAAATTCTAGGAAATTCCGTTCAAAATACGATGAAAATCCGATCGACATCAATGGAATGGGACATAATCATGAAATTGAATAGTATCTTAAATTTAACGCTTTATATCTCTCATTTCCTTTCGTTCTCTCTTGTGACCTGAGAGAGGTCTAAGAATAA
The DNA here is from genome assembly GCA_946965025.1 of Blera fallax. Lineage (NCBI taxonomy): Eukaryota > Metazoa > Arthropoda > Insecta > Diptera > Syrphidae > Blera > Blera fallax. Next base: position 19,930,447 of record OX337248.1, on the reverse strand, counting down.
AGTCTTTTGCTGTAGGGTTGCCATATTATGTATGAAACAAATTTAAGAAAAATCGATTTAAAAGTCGATAAGTCTGCTTTTGTTGGCCTTTTTTTACCATGCAAAAAATAATTTGTGCGATAAATCTATTTTCAACTCATGTATCAAACCCTTCAACCACATTGCTGATTACCCAATGACACCCGTCCACTTTTTTCCATCCGAAATGTAAAATTTAACAGTTTAAAAATAGAGAGTAAATCATCTCAAAACAATTGAATATCGGACACGAAGTATTCGAAGTGGGCAGATGCATTTGACGTAAACGCACAAAGGCAGTGACAGTTGAAGATTCGAATGCAATTAGAAGATAATTTGTATTTGTTTTCGAAATGAAGAGATAAATTTCGACGTACACGAAGAAAGGCAATAATATTGAGTGCGGAAAACGAGGTATTGGAACTGTGTAAATGCATTTCGACGTAAACGCAAAATGGTAGTGACAGTTTGCCGACGCGATTAGACATTTAATTCTATTTTTACCCATAACGAATCAGTGTTAAAAACTAAGTATTGGAAGTGGAAAGATGAATTCTGGCGTACACAAGTAATGGCAATAATATTGAAGGTCAAAAATCTAAGCTTTCGAAGTGGATAGATGCATTCTGACATAAATGCAAAAAGACAGTGACAGTTGAAGATGCTGATGCGATTATAAATTAATTCTGCATACTGACAATTGGGTAAATGTCAAAAACTAAGTGTTCGACTGTGGGGATGAGAACATTAAATCGTTGAAGATTGTGGGAGTAAACATTTTACGGAGGAAGATGCCGTTATGAGAAAATCATTTGCAAGACGCAAATGTCTGTACAATGAAAAGCTGATTGGTCTGGCAGCTACCAAAAACATCACGAATTAGTTACCAAGATGAGTACGTTTGAAATTACAATACGACCAGTACCCCAAAAGGACTTTCCCTACAAATTCATTGTAAAACAGTTCCTTGACATACAGTAGTCAAGATTGACCAACTCGCCATGCATGGTGAAAAGAGAATCAAGAAATCCCAATTGCTTTTTGTATGATAATTTTAAAGCTAAATGCAGCCGATAAGGCAAACTATAGATGGCCTAAAGGTATCCCCCGCTAAAGTACTACAAGAATTTGTCCTAAGCTAGATGGTAAACGTTCAAATAGTTTGATGTCACTTAGCACACACGTACTTGTCAGGAGGTTTCTATGATTTCTAAAAACTCCATTTGGTTCTACTACTCCATCATGTGGTGTCTAGATGAAGCTTTTATTGGCCTAAATGTCACTGTCAGATACATACATGGATGGCCATGGCAAATATGCCGAAAATACAATTAAGCCAGCAGTTTCTATTTAAAAATCGATAACTTGGTCCTTTCACACTCTGTATACCATCAACTATTGGCAACCCTATGTCAAAAAGCCTGAGTCGTCTAAGAAAGCGAGAAAAAAATACCAAAGGGATCTGTATCAGTTTGAACTGACCGATTACTTGTGAGCTGAACAAAAGTTAAAAGAATTTTGCTGCTAAAAAGATCTTATTGAACCTTTTGACGTTTCAGCAACAGCAGAAGCAGCAAGCAGCCTACCTGGATCCCCTAAACAATACTAACTAATCTGACTGAATGGACATCGATCGATATACAACGAGTTTACGACGACGGAACAATTCTACGGCGCTAAAATCTGAAAATTACTTGCCATTAAATGAAGCAAACCCATATACACCTCGAGGTCATTTCGACGGAACGATGAATGGATGGATAAATAAGGTTTAGCATGGGCAGGGCATGGCATGGCATGGTATGGTATAGCATGGCATGGCATGGGTCTTGTTGGCTGCTTTTGGCCAATCCAGTTCAAGTGTGTGGGTACGAAACGACGAAAGCAAGTCGGCTTATGCGAGTATGTAGTACCTTAAATGTGAGAGGTTTCGAAATCATCGATTGCTAGAAATATTATACATTCAGCAAGAGCAATGCGAATGTGCATAACGAAGAGCCAACGACGCCCATCGGAGTTAAACCTTCACACCAAAGAAAGCCATGGGCATCCGCGTAAAAGGCTTGGGTCGGTTGCCTGCCTGCCTGCCTGCCATAGTTTTCAGATGAAAAACGATGATTGCATGTGCCGCTCTGAGATACTTTGCTTGTGTGTGCAGATGGTGGAGATGATGGGGGCTCCAAAGCGAGCTGGATGGTGTAACCAAACGACGACGAGGGGGTATTGTAGGGAAGATTGAGAATTATTTTGTGGTGTTATAATGAAGGGCGACAAATCTGACACCTTGTATACCTATGGTCGGTTTTTTTTTTATCTGTTTTTGTTTCCTCTCCACCCAGAGGAGAAGGACCATACCGGTCGCTGTGGCTGCTGTAGCTGCTGCTGCGGTGGTGGTACTGGCAATGGTGCTGATGGCGGTGGTGGTGGTGGTGGTGGTGGTGGCAGCGCAGATCTTATCGCCTGATCTCACTTTTTCTGTTTGGTGTTCATTTTTTTGTGTGTGCTGTGCCGACGACGACGAGGCGATCCCGTCTTTTGGTTCCCATTTTATTTTTATGGATTTGGAATTCCATCGTTTTTTATATATGTTTATAGTTTGGTAGTTACGTTTTGGGTTGGCCGTTGTGTGTTATTTTTTTTTTTTTTTTTTTTTTAACTTGCAAGAGGACCACGAACGACACGACGAGGAGGCGGAGGAGATGAATGAATAAAGTGAGTGTTTCTTTCTTCTTTTCAAGAAGATAAATGAGATCGGAAGACGACGAAGTGTGGAGAATTTGAATCAGGAGGTTGGAATGCGTTTGTTTCGCTGTAGAACGTTGAGTGTTCGTAGGTCACATCGGCCGACACTCTCAACCTTTTGTGTGACCATATCGAGACATTTTTTTTTCTCAACTTCTTTTGATTGTAAGAGATAAAGAAAATCTCTGGAATTTTGATAATTATCAGAGAGTCATCAGAAAAAGGTTAAATTCCACTTGATGTTGTTGTTATTTTTTTTTTTTTTTGTGAAAAAAAACCTCAGATAGATACATAATTTAAATACCGCCATACGTACCTAGATCAACTGATCAGCACACACACCTTGAGGCTCCAATTAAATTTGGACGTTTTTATTTGGTGCCTAGGTTAATACCGCGTATCTTCACACATAAAATCACCGCAGTAAAGAAAATAAAATTTTAAATTGAATTACAATCAAAATGATGGTGAGGAGGGTGGTAGACCGACAGAGACATCACCAAACGAACCTGCTCAGATATTATTTAACTTCGCCGCACATTTTGGATTGGTCAGCAGCCGCGTGAGCCAAGTTAAATTATTAATAAAAGATGATAATGATGATGAAGATGACGATAACATTAAATGAGTTTGGGCATTGACGATGATGACAGCGATGGTAAGACCGGAGTGGTGTTGCACTACACTCGGAGAGGAGATCCCGGCGAAAGGAGCTGTGCTACGCACATTTGTTAACTAGCATAATATGACGATGATGATCGAACTTGTTTTTTTTAGTTTTTACCTACTATTATGGAAACGAGTTGTTCATAAAAAGTGAAAATTGCACGCAGCCAGTGCTGTAGTAATCACATCGATATGGGGAGATGGTTTAAGCCTGGTCGTCGCCAATGTTGTTGTCGTCGTCGCCGTCAGAATGGTCAGTGGTTGAGGATGGCGACGTTGTTGGTCATTATTTTGTCAAACCATATCTAGAGTACCTACCTCATATATGAGTGAGTGTTTTTTTTTTATTTTCCTTACACAAAATCTACTTATTTGGCATCGTTTAAAATAGGCAGGTTGGCAGGCAGGCTGGCACATTCTCTGCAGAATGTATTTACGAGTATGTGTATAGGGAGATAGCACTGGACGTACTGGTACTGGTTTCTTTTTGGGCATATGCAGGTTCTTTTTATTTTGTATTTATTTCTTTTACTTATACCTACACGAGATATTTAATTCCGTTTAGATAAGTAATAGTACAAATATTTTGGTCTTATGTATGTCTTATGGTAAATAGTATCACGAAGCAGGCTAATGCCTGAGTCTTTCTTCTGCTTTTTTTTGTGTGCATCCTCTTTTATAAGGGAATCTTCTAAGTTTCAACTTCAACTGTTGGAATTTAGCCATTTCCATAAAATGTACACCTATCCACTAGCAGTGAGGTCTGAAGCTGGAATTGGTCTTTAGAAATGGCATTGCACAGAACGTGTGGTTACTATGTATGTGGTTGTCTCTTAAGACTGTTCAATGGAATTATATCCGTAGTGATGGGTATCTTTCAATCGACTCGTGCTTTTGAAGAGCAACCAGCAGTTGAATTTTTCTTTTTGTTTTATTGGCTTAGATTCCTTAGATCGAACCAAGTCGTATGTGTATGTCCAATTCGGTCACCTTCATGAAAATGTTAAGGCTTATGATCGGTAAGATTATGTTTATATACGAACTTTTTGTTATAAAAAAGCGCCTTTGTATTATGTTAAACCGAAAGGACGAACTGAGGAATAGTCTTTAGTAAAGCCAAAAGTGCCGGTATAGGTACATATCACGTTTCTGCTTTCATTTCTTTGAAAGTGAACTGAATTGTATATAAAAAAAAAAAAATTAATTTAGAAGAAAGTTCATGGATAGTTAAATTATTGCGAATTCATCCCGCATGAATGAATCACAAAATTATAAACTGAAAAGGCATATAAGAACTTATCGTTGTTCAATATAATTTAATTAAGTGATTAGGGCCTTAGGCACTGATTATTTTAAGCCATTATTTATCTTCGTACACTTTTCTGAATCCGAGCAATAAGCAAAGTAAATTATAGTTTTTCATCAAATGTGTATACATTTTCAATAAGCAGATACCAGCGCCATCATTAGAGCAGTTGTAAAGGAGTTTTTGACGTTCCTGTTTTATTTCTTCTGCTTATTCTTTAACGTCGTCGTACATATGTACATATGTATATCTTGCCGTTTAGGAGAAACCAAATCACAGATCACTTAGCCTTATCTTTGTCCATAGTACTACCAGTTTCTTGGAGAAGTGGTTGGAAAAACTTAGATTTTATTTGCTGGCTTTAATGTTTGGTTTCTGTTAATTCCGTTTCTCTATTTCTGGCAACTTGCTATCCTTTCTTACATTTTACCACGAGCACGAAAACATTCAACCTTTCAAGATAAAATTGAATTTCTCCAAACTGACGCGCTTTCACTACTATCATCTCAACCTAGGAAGCGTGCGAAAACCCCAAGATATTGCCTTCAGGCAGAAAGGGAAAATATCAAAATAAATGTCATGACCGATGATGTAAAATCAGTCAAGTTAAATCAACCGACGAAAATAAATAAACACATGTATTCATCCGGACGACGGGCTGGCAGGCGTCCAGAATAGACAACTTCAAGTGAGAAGCATCGCCCAGTACCGTATAGTAGCTCTGGCAAAAAAAAAACGCGAGTTCACAAAAACCAAAACCAAAATCCGCCAAAAAAAGATCGGCTACTAAAGTGCTGAAAGAATATCACTTCCTATGTGCCGTGCCGCATAAAATACGATCTCTTCCAGTTTTGGTCATAATTCCTGCCTCGTCCTTCGCACAAATACCAAAAAGTGTCGGCTGGCTTTTAAAACAAAAATAGCCAGCAAAAAAAAAAAAAAAGAAAAACAAAAAATTTACGAAATTAAAAAAAAAGAAAACGCAGCGTCGTTTTTTTTTTATATTTTTAACGATCGCGGCGCCGCATGAATGTGTCTAATTTAAAGTACTCCTACAGGTTTGCTCCTTACATCAATCAAGCTATTATTGTTTATCACATATGACTTATGTGAAAAATATTTGATAAAATTTATAGAATGTCTAGCACCGTGCCGCAGTACATTTATTTCTGTCTCGAAAATATTATATTTTTATGATTTACGACAGACCAATGTCTACGGTTTTCGAAAATAGTAAAAAAAGATTTTCAAATGAGGAAAAAGAAGCAGAAGAAAAGCAGAAGAAAACACGCTTAAGCTTTGATGATTAAGACAACTCTCTGATCCATGCGACTAACTAACTAACTAACCAGCAAAGAATTTTGTCACGAGTTGATACTCTTAACCCTGCCCCTTGATGCTCGCACCATCACCTTCCATATCGGCCAGAGGAAAATTTTCCTCCTTTATGATGATAAAATTTAATTTTTCGTAAAATTATTTTCGTTTCATCGTTGTATTTTTTTTTTTATCTTTTTGGATACTAATTATGAAAATAAAATATAAAAAATCACATTCGAACACGAAATAAATTTATGAATTTGTTTTCAGAGTCAGAAAAGTTAATATTAAATTTAAATTAAAAAAAAAAATAGTCTATGACTAGTACATATGAAATATTTTTTTTCCTTGTATCCGCCGTTTTTCGGAACACAACAGATTGCTTAAATTTATTGTTAATTAAAGTCGTGACAACGAAAATTCCATTATTGGTTAACCATGGATGATTTTTTTTTAAATCAACCATAAAGTTATTTTCAGAAATATGCAAAAAAAACATGAAATCAAATCAACACAGCCAAGAATAATTATAGAAAAAAAGTAAATTTTTTTAAACAAAAATTAAAAAAAAAAAGAAATATTTTATCGTGTGAACATCGTATTTGAAAAATTTTAATTAATCATATTTTCGCGCTGCTGGAATTTCAAGATGAAAGAAAAAGTTAATAAACATAAATGCTTGTCAAGGCAAAGCGGGTCCCCAGTACATACATACATACATATAACTAATTCTAATAAAATAGGAAAAAAATATAGTGTCACACTCACCAGTGGTTTCTCCGGGACATGTTTTGCAACATTTGCCCGGCAACAAAATTGGATCGTCACAGTTTGCCGGTGGGCATTCGTTTTTGATATTTCTACATTGTACTCGAGCTACAATCCTTCGTTTCTTTGGAACCTACACAAAAAATAAAGAAAGAGAGAAAAAAAAATTAATAAAATAGATCCAATTAAAAAGCTGTTAAAAAATATATTTCAAAATATTTATTTCATTTCTCATTGCCCGCGTATTCAAATTACTGTCATAAAATATTCGAAATCACGCCAAGATATACTGTATCACTGCAAGCACGCAGCCAGATACTTTTATTACCGAATATGATATATTCGTTATTTTTTTTATTTTTTTTTATTTTTTCTACGTTTCTTAATTAATAGTCTTTTTACACGAATTACCGGCGCCAATATCATATCATTTATCGCAAATTTGATTTTTCAATTTCGCAGTTTTGCTTTTTGTTAGTTAAATACGACGACGAATGAATGATCAGGACCTATGTATGAACGTAGTGCTGTGTAGAGCTACGAATAGCTGGAAGGTAGTACATACGAGTATTATGAGCCACATGACGAAAGATATCAATTTGTCTAAAACGAAAATGAAGCGGATTTATATGCGCGCTGTATGTTGGACATGTTGATAGATCTTGATTATTGTTTTTTAATAAACATTTATCTGCCACATAGCATAACCAAACGGTGAGCTATAAATAAATTCACCAGTCTAAGCAAAAAAAGGAGGAATTATAATAAAAATACAAATTTATGCGAAATGTGTCATTTTTTAGTTGAGAGGTCTGTTTTTTCTTTTTTTTTAGTTTTTTTTTTTTTTAATGAGGATAGACGCAAGATTGGTTTTTGTGGTTAAAACCGTCAGGCTGCATCGCAGTTTTTATGTTTTCTTGTAAAAAAAAATTAATGGAGTTGGTCTCTTTCGGTAGCAATTTTTATGAAAATTTTTGGCATTAATATTCGAATGGTAAGTAGATTTCGTGATTATCTTTGAAAACGTTAGTCACAAATGCTGTGAATAGTGCTGCAAGAAAAAAACATTGGAATCACTGGTCGGAATGAACGTACCGTAACATTGTATGGAAAGCAGCATTTTACTGGGAATCATATCGAAAGTAAACCATTAAACCGCTGGTTAATGATAGCTTCAAAAAGTTTGGTAAGTTTGCGTAAATAGCTAGGGTATGCAGAGCCTAGGGCATCTATTTTAACATGATTGCAAGGAATTTACAGTTTTATTGCCAAATACGTTGCAAGAATTAGTGAAATCTATAGAAAACGATGAAAGATTTGGATTAAAACCTTCAGTGTCATTGGTGGTTTCTGCGAACTACATACATATGTATAGCAACATTCTGTCCAAAGCAGCATTTTACTGAAAAGCATATCGAGGGTTATCCCAGTTGCATAAAACATGCTTAGCATTTTGGACAAATAGCCCATGGGTCTAGGATTTAACGTGAGTGGAATTGGAGATGATCTACAGTTTTATGCCCACTATGGTGCAAAAGTAAACCATAGCAAAATGGCAATCATAGAAAATGATAAATTCTTTCAGCGCTATCGGTGGTTTTTGACAAAATATGTATCGCAACATTGTATCCAAAGCAGCATTTTACTGGAAATCTTGTTGAGAGTAATCTCTTTTGCTTCAGATCACTGGATAAGGATGGTTGCTTACAGCAATTTAGCATTTTGCGAAAACATCTACATATGTACTTACATATGTGGCACCTAGAGCCTGCAGTCATTTTAACACAATTCGGTTTGGCACGAATCTACAGTTTTTGTCATGTAAGAATGAAAATTGTATCGTCTGACAAATCATACAATGGAATAAGCAAGCTGTCGGAAAGGACTCTCGGCAACTGGGAATGATCCGGATTGAGTTGAATCGCAAAATACCGAACACGACGGCGCGTTGGCCCTAGGACCCATAAGGTGACACAAGATATAGAAGTAGGTAGTAAGTAGGGTTTGTTTTCCCGCAGGCAGCGTAATGAAGAAAATTTTCGAAACAAGTATATAACTCGGAAATTTGGAAAGCTAGGTAGTTGTGCCACTAAGACATAAGTCATGCGTAGACACTTTGAAAGCCTCACAGGCGTTGGAGGTTAGTTACCTTCGCACTTTTGAGCACAGGAATCAAAAAATACAGCAGTATGCTTGTACTCATAGATTTCGAAAAAGATCTTGCCAGTTCTGTTATGTGACACGAAGGGCGATAGATACGCTAGCTAAAGCCAAGCCTACCTTACAAAACGTTTTGTCTATGGCAACCTAAAGCTCTAAAGCTTCTAAGCCAGGTTTGCAAGTTTAAAAGGATTTTAAAAATCTCATTAGTGTATAGTTACAAAATCTGCAAATGGGTACAACTTCTTACAAATATCGTTCTTGGATAAGTTTCATAATATTCACGTACATATTAACGTTAAGATCGATGAGCACACATACAGCTTGTCCCATATCCGAAGGTAATAAACGTACAAAGAAACATTAACTTCATTGAAAAATTTTGCATGTATCTACAAAAAAAAGTACAACTTCAGAAGAAAAAATTCCCAAGCCTTCTTTCCAAAGGGGTCACTCACGAGGCAAACAATTGTAAGCAGAATTCTTTTATTCCTCCAACAAATTCTAATCGAGCCGTGTTGACTTTATCCAATTAGAAGGTCGATGAGTAACGCATCATAATTCAAGAGATCCACAATCTAGATTAAATTGAAATGTGACACGCATACTAAACAATTCTCTGAGCAACAACGACCAGCAAACAAATTTTGCTTCGCTTAATTGATAGCTGCCGACGAAAGACATTTTTATGTGTCATTTGCGGTTTTCTTTTATAAGAAAAAAAAAAACTGAAACACAAAATACACGTACATGTACATACTCAACAAAAAACTGTGTATTTGTAGAAAAAAAAATATATAACCAACAACAATTCTACCGTAGACCAAGGATATATTTGAAATCTAATAGATTTAAAAAAAAATTAAATTTTATTTCTCGCCATTTCAGACATTAATCATTGCTTCCAGGGACATAATTCAGTTTTAATATCTTTACTGTGTTGGATGATTTTTTTGGCACGCTTATTCTTAGTGTCTTATGAAATAATATTGCGTTCGCTATTTCTGCTATATAACGTAATCAACTTTACCGGGATTACGAGCTGCCACTTTGAAAGTCAATTCTAAATCCCAGATTCAATTAAAAGTGAAATATTGCTTAGATAAATCTAATAAGTTGCATCTAAGCAAAATGGAAAAATTCCAAACAACTGACGCATTTCTCAAAATGCAAACATTTTTCTAATTTATAATGTCTGCAAATATATTTTTGAATTTTTTATTTTAATAACATATTATCATTATTTTTCTAATTTTTTTTTTGAAGGAAAATAGCGGACACGAGAAGTGAAATGAAACATTAAAAAAAATAAACAACATGAGTGTGCTAATAAAAAATATAAAAAAATTAATTTTGTTTTCTAATGAAAAAAAAAAATATTTTTAACAATACTCATATTACTTACCGCTACACATTCGCATTTGATGCAGTACATTACGCCAAAGGGTGGTCCCAAATCGGCCCACCAAGTAGATCCAAGTTCATGTAAAGTTTTTCCAAATTGGCATTCAGCTGAAAAGGAGAGAAAAGAGAAAAAATTTAAATTTTTTTAATCAAGGAAATAGCAACAATTTTTGATTCTCCTACTATGGCTACTACTAATAATCTTTATTTTTGCAAAAAAAAACGTATTTTTAGATATAGAAGGCGGAACAATATCCACGTTGTATAAGATAAGATACGAGATCGATTGAATTAAACAGCTGCTAAACGTTCGATGTGGTCATTGAACTACATACGTGCCTTTCGCATATTCTTCCTGCTACTGTCAGGGACAAAAACAAAGTATCTACGTTATCCCAATCATAGTATAAATGTACATATAACTACTCAACTATGCATGTGGAAAAAAAATAACTCGCTCTTATACTTCTTACTTAAAAATAGGTGGCGCCAGTAAATCAATTCAATTGTTTGATAAAAAAGTAAAATAACAATCATTTCAATTGACTACACTTTAACGATATTGAACATTAATTGATGGATTTGAAAAAATAGAATAAAACGAACAAAAAAAATAAAGAAAAAAAAGCGAAAAATTGTATCATTTTCAATTGAATTATCCAGAGAGGTTGGAGATACTTCTTTTTTTTCTATTTGAAACCAATCAGGCAGAAAATATCTGGTACTTATACGACTTTATAAGCCGCTTAAATCGCGGTATTGTTCGTAAAATGAATTTGAAAAAAAAAACAACAACAACAAAAATTGCAGATAATAAACTTCTCTTGCTATAGCTGCGTATTGTAGATACATATGTCACAGCGTGTGTTTATGTTTATTGATTGTAAATTTCCATTTAATTGCTAGCAAATTATACTATTCAACTATAAAGCTAAATGGCTATTTGCGGTGATCTCATATTGGAAAATTATTATAATAATTTTTAATTTTGATTGAAAAAAGATTGACTTTTTAATCAAAGTACGGTACTGGTAACACAAAATGTAAACATAACCATATTTCGAGGAAAGCCTAGTGAATGGTTAATTTAAGATTAAATTTGATTTATGGATTTGTTCACAGGAACAAGGCGCTAATTAGTATTAGTTGAGCAAAACGTGAGCCGAGATAAGATAAAAAATATCATTTTGTTTGAAACATAGCCTTGTTGTTGTGATGAATAAGGTTTTTTTGGGTGATAACATTCTGAGACTGAGACTGTGAGTTACAACTTCACCGTTGTCATTTTCGGCATCATGTCTCATTTGACAGATGTCAAAAGCACTATTTCGAATATTTTTCAAGGTAGAGGCATTTGGACAGCCACAGTCAACACAGACTTCAATTTCAAATAATTTTTTCGAGCGACTTCAGCCTTCATTCCGCCGATTAATGCTATAAGAATGTTATTACGTTACAAGTTGACACTTATCAGTTTGGATCTCATGACAGAAACAAACTGGCACATCAAGAGGCATTTTGATATGCATAGCATACATTTTAATACCAATGAATTAGCCAGTCTTGAGGAATATACATACATACATATGTGTGTATGTATGTATGTGTTGACAATAGAACATTTTCGTTTAGGCCTTACACCGCAAGTACTTTCTCCGTAACAGAACGCACCTCAAAATTTGCATACAAAACTGATTTAAGACTTTTCTTTTTCCCCAATAATACTATAAGCTATTGTGGAACACGTTAGCACTTGTCATTTTGGCCTCATGTCATTTGACAGTAGCAAATTATAATAGCGAAAAAAACAGTCATATCATACAATTTAGTGCCAACAGATGCCAACATTGCGGGATAACTTAACCTTTCAAGCCACGTTTTTCCACGTGCAAAACTGATTTTGGACTTTTCTGGTCTGTCAATAACACTACGTTCGGTTTCAAAATGACATTCGTAATTTTAGGAAATATGTCATTTGACCGATGTCAACAGCATCGTTTAGATTCGCTGTGCTCGAGGTGTTGAGGGAAGGCCGAAGTCAAAAGAGCAGGATTAGGAAATTGAGGTATAGTTTGACGAAGAGGAATTGTGAGATAGGTAAAAAAGACGATTTTTTTGGTAAGCTGTAGGAGAAGTTTAAGGATGGGGAGAAAGTAAAGCAGATTTAGTCGAACATTCTTTTGAGCTTTGGTCTCGAAGTACAGTTAGAATAGTTTTGATGAATAAATTTATTATTACACATTGTCTAAGATTAAAGATTATTGCTAGACAAATCTATCCATCGTAAGATCTTCATACCTTTTAAAAGTTTCCACAGAACAGATATGAAATTTAAGATTAAAAAGAAAAAACTCTTAAGACTTTCAAATACTGGCTGCAAGTCTTTCTTTTCGAGGTCATTGATAGCACTTTAAACAACATATGAGCAAGCTCACAGGTTACAAATTAGTCGGGAAATGTCTGATAATTCTATCAGCGGAAAATGTTCAATTTTGGAAATATGTACAAACATACTTATAAATAAATTTCTTTTGAATATATATGCAACTGTGTATATCACTTAGTTTATGTCACATAAAAAGAAAATTTTTATTTTCATAGGTAAACGAATTTCGAGTGTTATTATCCAAATAAAAATAATGTGACGTAAAATAATGCGTAAACAAATTATGCAATAACAGAGATACGCACATTTTAATTAGTCACATAAACGTGATCTGCTTTTTTTTAGATATCAATATACGAATATCACTCAAAATAGTTCTAACAGCTGTTACGTATTCGATAATAAACCCGAATTTCAATTATTTGGGACTCTTAAATTAAATTAAAAGTCTTCATGATGACGTTAATAAATTTAAATAAAAATCTTCATTATAATTGAGAAAATGTTTGAGCAAAATTGGTTAAAACACGTGTTTATACCTGTGTTAAACTTGTGTAAAACAAGCATAGATTAATTTTTAGTACTTTTATTGTAAAGTGTGTGTTTTTAGATACAGTAAAAGCGAGTACAAAATCCTACTGGCAATCACTGGTAATAATAGTTGTGCTCTTTTGCGAATGGAATCTGCGGTAATGTTCGAATCCACTATGTTTAATTGCATAACTTCGAACACAAATGCTAAACCCGACTTGCAGTAATACTCCATCCAAAAAAGGTCAAAATTCGGTTGATTTGTTTAAATAAAACAAATTTTCTTAGTGAGAGTCGGATTTTTTTGGTTTATTTGTTTTATTTGCTTTCTAGTTTTGTATTTTTCTTAAATCAGAAAAATTTCGAAAAGCTTTGAAAGTTTTTAAAAGGTCAAATGATAGCGACGCCTTTTTTGTATCCTCTTCATACAGTCGCGTTCAAAACCATACAATCAAGATGGAATATAGCTACAAAGAGACCTTATTCGAACGATAGATTTGTAGAAAAAGTCACCAAATCCAATCAGATACAGAATTGAGATTTCTATTATTATTTATGGAATATTTTGTTTATCAATCAAATTTTTTGACCAAAAATTTAGTTAAAGTTTCATTGGTGTTTACATCACCTTAAAATATTAACAAAATTAATATTTAACCCATGTAGGAGGTGTCACTGGTAGTATATTGGTAGTTCCGCTCCTAATTTACTAACTAAATAAGGCTACTCGCAAAGCTAACATCTGTTTTTAGAGTTTGCTTACTAAAAAATCTTTATAATATTCGCATCTTGATATTAGGCCACTGTACGGTATTAGCGCCTACGTATTTCAATCGTACCGTTTGGTTTGCTAACCCCAATTTAACATGCCATAAGGAAACGTTTCTACGAACTTTCGCTGCCACTTCCTTTAAGAGCTAACACAATTTTCTAAAAAAAAAAGGTGTTAACAAGTCATCTCCAAACTATTGTTCTATAGAATTAATGTTGGCGCTTAACTTGTATTGCGTCATGAGGTTAAGAGTTGCAAGGAGCTTGCATTCACTCTTCCTACTTTTTAAAAATGCATGGCCAAGAAAATGTTTGCAATCGTATTCCCGTTCGTAAAACAGTTACAAATGTCATTTCTGACAAAACTGACTCTTTCGTTTATGCGAAAACTGCAAAACGAAAACACTAATACTTTAAGAAATTAGATCTTAGATCATGAATGGGCTATTTGAGCCAAATATTTACTATTCTTACGATTTCATACATAGTTTTAAAGAAAATTAGGCTAGGCTAGGTTTCGGGAAAATTTCATTGTCACGATAATGAAACATACTCATTGAGGAAGGTTTAGGTATGCAAACAAAACTATGGAGGATCAAATAAAATAAAAGAGCGATGCCTGAACTACTTAAAATGTACCACTTATAAACACAGTACTTATGTGCCCCATATATAGCTCTAAAAAAAGTCAGTGCTAGTCCTGGCCGGTCTAGCCATAATGAAAAGCCAAACAGATTTTTTTTAGCCGATATTTAAGATATTTTATTAGGTATTTAAGATATGCGTTTGCGAAACAACATAATAGATTTTCAAAATTCAAAAACAACACAAAACGAATAAAAAATCCCATAAACAGCTGGCGCCCCCTCTAGTAGACGTGGGCAGCGAAAAATTGACGCCGACAAGACCGTAAAAGTCGCTATTCGCATTCTGATTATGCAATAAAAACGCTACATTCATTGTACCGCTGGCATAGCGTATATACATGTCTTAAAAAAAAGTATTTGTTCCCCTTAAAAACTAGGAATATAAGGACTTTTACTTCTAAATAGTTTCCTTTTCCAATAAAGACGAGTAACTGAGTGTGTTTAAAAAAACAATGACAGATGTCATTCAATTGATATGGCAAAAATGTTTGCCATTTTAGTTTATGGATCGTCTGCATTCTTTCTCGAAAATAAATGTTCACATGGATCATGTTTGTTTGTAATTCTCGTTTGTAATGACCAAACTGACCCGTTTGAATTCGAAAGGGATATACGAGTGCTCCTTGATTTTAAAATTTGACTGCTACATGATGTACATACGAGTACATACTGCAATCTAGATAACAAGGCTTGTCTAATATGTAGATTTTTGAAAAGCAAAAGCGAAACAAATGAAATAAATTTAATTGAAAAAAAATTCGAGTATACTCGTATAAAGAGCATAAAAAACGTTGAACTTGTGACTTGTTTTTCGCATTTTAGTGCCGAATTATATTTTTTTCTATTTTTAATGAATTAATTGTTTTTATAATACGAATTCCAATCTCATGTCGAATTGTCTTCCCACAGACTGAATACATTTTTAAGAATATCCATCCAGCTGTTTTGATTGCAATCAATTTTTCATACATCAATGCATACTGGCTTAGAGTAGGCGTGTTTTCTTGCGAATTGTTTCTACAGTAGTATTAAAAATACCATTGCCAGTGAGGTTTTGCTGTCAAACGTAAAAAGCAATGCAATACCTACTCTTAGTTTACAAAAGTGATGTGTTCGAATTATGCATCTACACAATGTATCTAACGCTTGTAGCAGATATTATCGGCAGCAATTGCCAGTATGGTTTTGTATTTAGTGAAAACTTGAAGATTGCCCCTTACCTTTGGCGAAAGAACGTAACTATTATCAGCAGTGACTACTGGTATAATTTTGTAGTGTGAATTCTAACATTGCGGCGTACACCATTCGCAAAAGAACACAGCTATTTACTGCTAGTGGGAACTCTTACCTAACATCGACAAAGTAGACTTGATTACCTTTTTGGAGGTCGCTTTTTCTAGTACTATCAAAGCCTGATTAATATCTTGTTTAACATTTATAAAAGCTAGTAAAAAAAAACCATTCACGACTAAATGACATATTACACGCACTCATCTACGCATAGGGAAATTCTAAAACTCGCATAAGAATTTGTTTTAATTTTTTCCCCGATTTTTGGACTTCCACTATATGAGTAATCGCACTTGGTGTTTCCAGAAATAATCTCAAAACACCTTTCTACTGTAATCATTTCAATTCGTCGTCATCCCTATACGTTCACCGTGCGCTGGTTCTGATAAGTCATGTAGCCAACATGTAGTAAAATAGTAAACACGGTCGGTGACCTCAATAACTCTCAGATTATTTATATGGATTTTTTTTTTATAAATTTACAAGTACTGCATGCATGTACATATATACATACATACATATGTATATTTAAAATGAAAATCAAAACAAAATAAAAGCTCTCTCGCTCTCTCTCTCTCTGTCTCGCAGTGTGTATTTTACGAGAAAAAAGAAATGAAAAATAAAATGCAACAAAATGTGGGTGTGAAAAAAATACTCTGGCGCCATTCATATGTCTAAAACGTTTCGCGAATCAAAATGAAATGCAAAGAACTCAAAACATTCACTTCATTCACCATTGGTATCGATTCACTTCACTGTGTATACCCGACATATCAATTATTCACGTATGTTTTGATGGGAAACGAGGTATTTTCGCTGCCCACCTCATCCATTAAAAACTAATTGAAAAATCAGTTTGTATTTTGATTAAGTTTTACTGGCTACTGCTTGTATGAGTACAACCACCCCCCTACACTCCCCCTCAAGCATATGTGTAATGCCCTCGATAGATGCCCGTCATTGCCGCGTGAAATGTACTTCAAAAAATTCAGATACTTGTGTATACGTCGCTCACCGCTGCTCTTAATTGAGTACAACAATTGGATGGTGGATGGTGGATTTGTTTATTTTAATTTCCAATTTTCAAATATTTGGAACGCAATGAATAGAGTGCATCCAGATTTGGGCACACCTTCATTAGGCTAGTGTCCTCGCTGAATATGTGATTAAAGCCAGTTATGTCTGTATCTATATATCGGAAGGTGTAACGTATTGTTACATTCAGCTTTCAAGGGGATATACGAGTATCTATTGGTTGTCTTTAGAGAGATTTTAAAACTTTGACTTGTAAAACAGCAAAAAAAGACAACAAAAAAAAATCGTTAAGATGCTATCAGAAAGTTGGCATAAGTACAAGTTCGTATTTTCGCGATAAACAAATAAGCTTCTGGCGCCATAAAATACGCAGACACGTATTATATTTATTTTTTGTTTGAATTTCTTTCTTTTGTTTTTCACTTGACAGTTGGAATTTTGATCGTGAAGACTTGTAGATTAATTCTTTTTTGAGGGGAAATCGTATTATATTGGTTTATCGTTTCTAATTTAAAATTATTGCTTTTTACTACCAATTATTTCGGCTGAATGCCGGCGATAAAGTTAATACATTTTGTGGCGCTAGAATTGGTTACTTGCAGTCCTGATGTTTTTTTTTTTGTTAATATTAGCTGTTAAATATCCAATTGAATGCACATATACAAGTATGTATAGTGCTTCAAAAGTTAGGTTTACATTTATATAATACACAATTTATGGTGTGTTATTCGCTAGCGTTTTTTTGTACTGCTAATCTAATAGCAGATACGATGTCAACATTTTGAGGTAATGAATTTAGTGCGACATGACAAGTGGCGCCAGTACTCTTTATGTTGTGAATTTATTTTGTTTTCCTTGTAAAGTTTTTTTATTTTTTTCTATTTGCTATTTCGGATTTGGATAGGCCTTGTGGGCTTGTTTTACTAGTTACGAACCGGATAGTATGTGAAGTGATATTTTTTTTTAATTTTTTTTATGTTTTCAACGCAGCAAGTAGGCAGTTTAGTTAATCCTAGAGAAAACAAAATGTTTGTTTTTGGATATTACATACCCACTCATAATTATATTTCGGACATACACGAAAAAAAAAAGAAGAAAAAATCCGCGAGTTACTGGTTTCTAGAAACCCACTTGGAGAAGTAGTATGTCTGGATGAGCGCGCATCCTACACGTACTGTATTAGAGATTTTTCATTAATCAAAGTTTAATTTTTTTTCTTTTTTTTTTATCGAGAAAGGAAATTTCATATAACGTAGGTACACGAAAATTTTACGTTTGCTTAAGGCCTTCATGGTACATTGCATGATGGTGCGTCACATAATATTTCGAACAATGTTTTAGTCATTCTAAATAGAACCCAAAAGAGGTATGAATGGATGGGTTTTTATGGAAACTATAGTTGTAGAGTTGTAATTCTTGTCATAAGAACTGACGTCTAATGAAGTACCATATACTCGTAATGGTTGGTAAGGACAAGCGAGCAACAGTACAACACCCTATTACATTTTTATCTAACAATCGCTTTGTTACAAATATTCACAATAAAAGTCTTCATTGGAGGTAGATCCTAAAAACAGGGAAAGCTTTCTGAACATTATGTACAAGATGTTGTGTCTGCTGTTTCGTAATCACCTAAAGCTCTTTTTCAACAACGCGATTGGCCCAATTCAGCGTGGCATTTGTAGCATTGACCAAATTTCTCATTCCAGCAGACATGTACTAAAGAAACCCAAGCAATTTTGAGCCGATGCGTACCACCTATTCATCGATTTTGAATTTGTGTATGATTTATACGGACGATCTACATATAGCAATGTCTAGTCCAACCGAACTACGATGGATAATGCAGGCTGCTGCATCAAGGTCGGTAATGACTTCGCAGAGGCCTTCGATGTCAGAAAAGGATTAAGACAAGATGACATCATCGTTCTTGGAAAAAAATATGCAAAACTTACACTAAAAGGGGCGCGCTGTAGGTACTTTCAAAAGTGCCTACAATTATCCGCATACGCCTCCGAATTTAATATAATCGGAAGAATGCAGCGCGATGTCAGTGGGGGCTTTATTAGTAACGAAAAAGATGGGTTTAACGGCAAACGAGGGTAAAGCAAAGTAAAGCTGTTTAAAAAAATAAAGACACCCAACACCAACGTCACCCTCTACAGATACGCTCCGCTATCAACTGAGGCAACAACTGGGATCAAAAACAATAATTACTGCTGCTTCCTTGAGCAGACATGGAACTTGATAAGAAAGGCTCTATCCCGAAAATGTAAGGAGACTCTGCCTATATATGCGACGTTCATTATCGAAGTCGTGCTTTGTGGAGCTGAAGCATGGACTCAAGCGAAGGTAGATGGAGATATGCTTGACCGTTACAAGAAAAACACTTCGTAAGATATGCTGTCTCACATATGTACATAAGTTGACGGAGTTTGGAGGAGGAAACTCAACAACGAACTAGACCAGCTATAAAGCGACATTGCCTCGCCAAAAAAACTGCATATTGGACATTTGAAATGGCTACGACAGGTAGAGCTAGTCTTCGAATCTAACTCGAAAGGACATCTTTGAAAAGCAACACCTCACATTATGTGCACACGCTAGTAGAAGGACCTTCAATATATTTGGAGTGCGCAATTGGAGGTAGTTAGCTAAAGATCGGACTAACTGAAGATGCTCACTGTATAAGGTATAGGTTCCCCCTCAACTATAGCGCCATTTAAGCATGTAAGTAGGTACAATACAATGAGAGTTGTTTCTTCGGCTAGCAGGTAAGTCGTGCGGACCAATCAGAATTGCTGAGTAAGTTATTTATAGGTAAACTAAAAAAAAAATATAAAAATTGTTACTCAGGAAGAGTAACCATGTACATGTGTACATACATGCCTTCAATAAGCATTGCATCACACTGCTCAACAAGACAAGACAAACTATTCGAACGGCTTTCATGGAACCGCCATCCAACAAGAGTAACATTGATCTTTAATGCTCCATGCTCCATGCTCTTGTCACGTGGATCTCTACGTAGCTTATATTCCCTCTTCTCGTGTTCAACATTGGAGCAGGAGTGCGGCAGCCAACTTGCAATGTGGTTTAACGCCATCAGCCGGAAATAAATAAAAGAAGTGGCCGCGAACACAAGAAACAAAAACCAAAAAATAAAATAAAATAAGACGCATCCATACAAATCAACACATATGTACGGGTGTATCTGTACATGAAGTTCGTATACAAAAATTTGTAAGAAACGAAAAAAAAAAAAAAACAGCAACAACAACGTGAGGAAACACTCGTATTATTTGTTCCCCAAAGAGAAACTGCCAACTACAATATATGCAGCCGTTTATTATCAAAGGGAACACCTCTTCGAATGAGAATTTCGATAAATATCTTCTTTTCGTTTCTCCTTTGTTTGTGAGTCCATCCGTCCGTCCGTCCGTTCGTACCGTGGTCCGTACGTCTGTTTTCGGTGTTATTTTTCGCACTCCTTGTTTATCGTTTGCTGCCTTTCTGGCTGGTTTGAGGTTACCGCTAAAAATCTTCTTTTTTTTGTCCATTTTTTGCCTTTTTCTTTTATATTTTTTTTTTTACTTCCCCTTTTTTCTTTTATTTCCCTTCTTAAATCGCATTGATGGGATGTTTTTGTGGTTGTAATCTGACACTTTCAATTAATATCCAATAGATATCCGTGCCCCCAAAAATTAAGTGTACCTAATAGCATTAGCCTAGCGTGTATACAGGGTTCTTTAACTGTCATCTAAATGTCATGTTGTCATTTGGATTAAAAGATACGGCAAAAAAATGTCTAGTCTAGACGCACTTTGAATAGCCATTGAATGCATGCATTCAGCCACCCACAGGCTGAAATAGATAGTCTAGGTCTAAATTGCCTAAATTGCTTTTTTTGGGTGCATGCACATGCGAAATTGTACCCGCACAAAGTCTGGGTAGAATGCGGTCTATAGAATTATTGACAGTTTACGCCTTGCGGAAGGGGGCGTTTGAGAACTTTAAGTGGGCGACACAGTTGTCTTAATATTTAAATAAAATCCATTTTTTTTTGTTTTGTTTTTTTCTCTGAAATTTATCAAAGAAAATAAAAGATTTTGCCGTTTTCATCGCTATCATGATCATCATCAGCTCATCATTTTTTTTTTGAATCTGCCGCGTCGTCGTCGTCGTTTCGCATCAAAATGTGTGCGCAAAAATAGAGTAAGTTACGGGCGCAAATATCCGTCCTGGCTGTCTGGCCAACCACATAAAGTTAAAAATTGCACATTTATAAGTGCATTGCACTCCCCATTCTGTGAACGTGCAACGTATTCTAGGTTATTTGTGGCATACACAGCGCACACGAACGAGCACATTTGAGTAGAATTTTTAAACGAAAAAATATTGTCGCCTCAATAATATTAATAGGGTAATACTCGTATCTAAGAGCGAACGTAGGGAATAATTTTTTATTTTATTTTTTCGCTAAAGTATCTAACAACTCCGTCTGGAATGTGCTGGGTGTCTGCGATACACCCGAGTAAATTATGCATTCATAAACAACAACAAAAAAAAAATAAAAATCTTGTTGCGTAGTTCCTGCAGTAATTTTCTAAATGAAATTAGATGCGTTTTATTTTGGAGGGCTGTTCTTTTTAGGAATAAGAATGTACTGCAGAAAACAAATTATAAAAAACAACGCTTTTTACAATGTTTTCATGACGTTTTAGAGTTAAGAGACTTGTATCAAAAATTAAAGTCAAATGAGATAGAATATCACTGCAGCTCAAAAACCCGATAGACTCATGTTTTTACAAAATACTCCACTCTAGTCAAGATAAATCCGACGAAAATTTCATTCCATCCTTATTTTGAAGTACCGATTCTTTAAGAGGTTCATAAAATGTCCAAACGAGGTCCATGAAGGCTTTTTATTCGAAAGACCATGATTGTTCTTGACAAAGCGCATGCTGTTCTTAACTTAAACTTCAAAAGAAACAATCAAGAGGCGTCAAATCGTATGATCTGGGGGGTCAATTGACAGACCAATTTCTGGAAATCAACTTATCGCCAAATTGGTTTTGGTTCATCTCATCCGGATCAATGTTATCCATATTTGCAAAGAAATAATCATTGATCATGGTCCGTTAACGATCTCCATTGACCGTAACGCGAGCTTCGGAAGAAATAAGGTCCAATGATGCCGCCAACGTGGAAGCTACACGAAACAGTGGTTTTTCTGATGTTATATTGCTGAAATGCAGCAATTTTTCTAACTAGGACGGACGTGTGCCATAAGAATCAGGAGGACTGTAATAAATTTCGTTAATCGACTACCGATTTTCCAATGAGTCTATTTATGTATAATGATTGCCCAAATTATACTGAAGGTCAATCTCGGGTTAACAGTCGTCCCTATCGTAAGTTCCCTTTGAGAAAAAAAAACCCTGTTCGGTAATCGTCAATGGTGGGAGGGTTTCGTACTTTTATAATTGAAACTACTCAAAAAAGAACATCTACACGAATTTCTTCAATTTTATATCCAGCTAGGACTCTAGCTACATTGCTTGTAAAAGCGTTTAAACACCTGAACTTTAAGAACTGGTTCACAAGGACACGTTTTAGTTCATATCACTCTATAGTTCAATTTTCTATACTGTCTTGCATTACAATCTTGCATTTGAGTCTGGATAACATTTTTTAACCATGCAAGAAGAAATAGTTTTGAAATCACCATCTTAGTGACTCACAGGAGGGATAACGCAATAGAGGATACCTTCGCCTAAGGTGGTGCACAGAAGTAGAAGACGACCTCAACCAACTTGGAGTGCGGTATTGGAGGCGCTTAGCTAAGGACCTGGCTAACTGGAGGGATTTGTTGGTTGAGGTTCAGGTTCACCCCTAACTGTAGCGTCACATAAGTTTTCAAAAAGTTTTCTGCGAAAAACTCTTTGCGAAGTCTAAAATAATATTTGGCTTGACTCATCATCAAAAAATCTACTACTTCTGTAGCAGCTTTTGCTTAATTGGAACAAGCGTGTTTTAAATCAAAACATTGTGTACTCAATATCTTCAATGTACACTCGCATACAATAGTTTGTTGTTTTGCTTGTTATACCATTTATTTATTTTTGTAAAGGCGCATTTATTTTTAAACTTTTTGACTCACTCCCTACAGCCGATCGCCTAAATATCTTCTTTTTTTTATTTCAGACTTAATTTCGGTATTGGTAGGCATTTAAAAGCAAATAAAAGGAACGAAAACGAGAGGGGAGAAAATAATAATAAAATTTATGAAAATAATCACACTACGAGCGTATGCATGCCGTCATGCCCTCGGGACGTAATATCAATAACGAATCTGAATCAATTATCGTTCGGTCGATACGAGTATTTCGTTGGTTTTTTTTTTTTTCATTGAGGAAATCCATGTCGAATGTCGGGCAATTCACCTACTTTTCGGCGAATGTTCAAATAACCAGATGACAGATATGACGTCGAAAAATACTTATGTAAAAAAAAACATTCTGTTGATTTCGATTTTTCTCTTTCCGTTCAGGCTGTAATCCAATAAAAATTATGGAGAAAAAAAAACGGTTACGATTAAGTCGTTAAACGTTACACTTATGTTCAAAAGTATGCGCTGTCCATTTAGTATTTCACTTTAAATTTACGTCTGCACTCGAAAGATTGAAATTTTCAGATAAAAATGGAATTATAATGCAGACAGGGTTGTTCAGCAAATGCATGTTGGGCGGCATATGGCGTCTTTACCGCGCACAAAACAAACAAATTTGAAAAATTTGAGTTTTCACCAATATTTACTGAAGTAAATTTGACAGCCAAGAGTGTTGAACTGTCAATCGTCTAACAAGTCATATATCATGCCTTTTAAGATTTACTTCAAACATCACTTTCAACGAACAAATATTTACATTTGATTTCGAACAACGACGACGACAACGATAGTGTACATGCATACATGTCCTCCTTAACGGTGGTACTCGCGCTGTGGCGCTCTGACAAAACGGAAACAATTTTTTTGGATAAAATCATTCACATATTAGGATTCTAGAATCAATTTCATTAAGTATCGAGGAGAACTGTGTGTGTTGATTTATGGTTAACCCTATCCAATGCAATTGAAAATCAACAGCAAGACATAGTGGCGGCGCGCCAACAGAATGCACACTGATACTAGATAACAAATTGATTATTTTGGAAAAAAAAGAAAGAAAAAAAACTAACACACTGCAGAATATTGTCGATGAATGAGATACAAGATACTAGCACTAGCTAGCAAGCACGTGATTCAATTGAGCAAGCGAATTACTCATAGTTCACGCGAACTAATTTATTGGCTAGCTATTAGCGATCGGTTTTAAAGCAGCTCTCAGCGGAAAAAGGGGGCTCGGCAAGCAGTATTCAGCATTCAGCCATTTGAATATACTCGCACATACTCGTACATATATATATTTATCCTTTTGCAGGTGATTCAATTTATTTTTGGCCATTGATCGGGACCGGTGGACGATGCATGCGATCGGTGTATATCGACGGAAATGACGAATTGCCTGAAGGCGACGATTTATAAATGAATTCGAATTGACTTCTGGCATTTTATGTTCGTCTTTTCTGTTTGAATTTTGTTTTTTTCTCTATTTTGGTTCTGCATATTCTGCTGCACATGCTGCAAGGTGTGAAAGCGATTGCAACTTTTTCTTTTTTTATCGTTTCTCTGTACTTTCAAGTTAATCACGAGATTGGATTTTATGGGTTATTTGAAAAAGTTATCTGCTTGTGCTTGCTTAGGGGGTCCTATTGATATTCTGACAGTTTCAAGAGTGACTGTTTCCTAACAGCATGATTTGAACTGTCCAAGAAAAAGAGGGCGGCATTCCAGGCCAGCAACTTCACGCAAATTCAGTTCTGTTCTGCAAGTGGAGGGTGGCATGGACACCCCACGATTACATCACAGTGTTTTGTTTCGAATGTTGTTTAAACCGTATATAGCCGCTCGTTTGCAAAATCCACAAAGTGATGGGGAAAAAGTTGTAAGCCTTTAAAGCAGCCAAAGGTTTCAACTTAAGATAGAGCGGATAGAGCACCCTTCCTCTTACGAATTAAAAAGAACGCTGATTTATGACTGATTGCTGTACGAGTACACACCGGGCATATCAACTTAACGAAATATGCGTATAGATTGGGACTGCTGACGTCTATCACTTGTCCAACCTGTAAGAAGAAGGACGGGAGCATTACCCACACTGTAGATGTCCGGGTTCAGCTTCCTTAAAAGTTTTGGTTTCCTGAAAATCCTAAAGTCAGTAAACCCTACCCCACTTTTACATACACTCTCTCACCTTAACTTATCTTTACCAGACAGTCTTTTAGGGTCGAGCATTGTGCACAAATGGTGGCCTTCTTGACTAGGAATTTTAACTCTCACCATAACAAACCAACCATCATAATACCTTTCCGTTGCTATTCTACCTAGCAGTATGCGTTACTTTGTGCCCTTCACAGTTATCACCCCGAGTACCACCTATTGGAAAACTCATATACATACTATCCTTCAAGTTTAGTTTCTTACAAAAAGCCTTGGAAGATAACATTGTTCTAGCAGAGAGCCAAATTGTTCTTATTCCTTAACTTTGAATCTAAAGTAGTTTGGAATCTTGCAGCTGGCTTCATAATATAAAGTAGCGCTCATCTGGGAACATGGGGACAAGGGCATCGATTGCAATGAAATTGCCGTTGAACTAAACAGATGTCATGAACATTTTTGTGGTGTACCTACCAGGCAACTAAAGAAGGAACTTAATCGTTAGGAACCGCTCTCGTACAGATAAGTCTGAAACATGCTAAGTAAATTTAGAAATTTCTTGGCATAAATGTAAAGCAAAAACCTTAATTGAGTTCTTAGGGTCTTATCACCTTCATACTACCAGGCAGCACTAACCACTATTGTGAGTAGTACTTTTTATTTGTTCTTCTGTTGTGCTTGGGGACTGTAATTGCTTTTTCCCGATGGGGATTGAACCTATCACGGCCAGGTTACAAGGTAACATACTACCTAATATACCATGTGCCACCTACTAGGTACAAATAACGACTGCATACAAGGCGTTTTATATACGAGAGGTGTGCCTATGCGCCATTGGGGTTTGAACTCACATCAAACTACCAAATGAACGGCGAGGAAGTGCTCTCCAGGGCGGTTTCCGCAGATTCATTAGAGTCATTCAATATATTAGATAAAACAAAGGTCTGTCAAATTTTGCCGCCAATAGTTGCTCCAAATCGCATTTTCAGAACTAACGATGCGATACAAGCATCATTTTCGACACCTTTCAAAGATAATCTCTCTAAATAGACCTGGACATTGACTCGCTTACAAAAAAATAGAAAATATCTCTTTCTTAGCCGGAAATTCTATGTCGAAATGTAAAAATAAAGCAGACAGTTTTGAGAAATCTTTTCGACTTTTATTTTATTTCGATACACCTCGAGTCGTCTATGGACAGAAAAAGAATACCGGAACTGAGGCATTACTTCCTCGTAAAATATCATACTATCTCGCACACCGACGTTACTCGTATCTATGGTTTTTTTTTTTTTTTAAATGTGCCGTTCCGTCTGCTGAATAAACAAATTCGATATACACAACTTTTCATCAAAGTACAAGCGTTCATCTCCTCGTCCTCATCTCTCCTAGTGACTAAATACTTTGCCAGGAGTGCGTCATGCAATTTTTGCGATGTTGTGTATCTTTAAGTTGAAAATATTTTTTCGTCCCGCATCTCCCCTGTTCAATGTAAATTTTTAATTGAAATTCACTATTGAAATGAATTTATGTATATAACGAACAAGTTGGAGTAGTAATTTAAAATGTATACGATCAACTACTGATCGCTATCGATCCACTTTGATCATAATGCTAAACGATGATGATGATGTTGATGATGAAGTTGATGACATGACAACTAGGAACAATAGAGAGAAGAGTGATTAAAAACCCCCGGGAATTAATTTACATTTGTTTTGTGTTTTTTTTTTTTTGTTGGTTTTCACTTTGAGATACTCTCTTTGTGGAATACTAAATGGTATGTTGGCGGAATTTCTTCTTCTTACATATGGGGAGGACAAGAAAAGGTTTATTCTGTTGGTTCATTGGTATGTTAGTCAAAATTTTTCTATAATAAATCTTTTTGCCTGGTATGCCGTCATTGTTCTAGATTAGATTTTAAGAGCATTGACCTAATATAAGTGGGTTTGTGTGCTATACGAGTATATCAAGACAAAAGGAAAAAATAAAAACTTGACTCATAGAATGTTTATTTGGTAAAAACTGCATGTGCATGTCTTTGTAATTTGCTGAATCTGCCAAGAAAATCCCACGTTTATTTGTTCATCGCCCATGCTAAGGTCCAAGATTTGCTTTCTTAATAGTTGTATACAAGACTGAATGAAACGCCCACGAGAAGATACAAAATCGTAAAGAATGATACGAGTATGTACAACCTCGAAACTGAATTGACTGTCGTAACAATAAAGAAAAATTCAGGGTGAGCAGAACGTTTGAAACTCCGACTAACCGGAATGCTTACAAACCAAAAGTATCTATACTTGCCCCTCTCACCTCTTGCTAGATGGGGGAACTTATGACGACATTAATTCTGTAGATGTATTTTTTTTTTACCATTAATTAAATGTCTAACTCGACTCTCATGAATGGAAGTGGCCATACATGTTTTAATGGAATATTTTATTCTGTCTGATGATCAAAAAAAAACGAAAAAAAGATAGATAGATACAGATAGAGAAAACAGCAAAGGTGTATAATATTCAACAGCACAGACTCCACGTTCATTCACATTTACTAAAAAAAAAGAAAAAAAAAAACACTTTGAAATCTTTGAATTTTTGGCGTAGTATTCGCCCACATTGTCACGTGTGGGCAGACGAAGTACCGTGCATCATGCCCACAGAGTCTCGTGTTGAGTCTTTAGCCGGTTTCATGTTTTCCGAGATCGGAAATTTATAGTATGACTTAATGTATACCACTAAACGCATACACATTTGCGTATACATATATTTATTGCTATTTAATTTGCATATACGCGTATCTCATTCAACAGAAGTTCAATCTCACAGAGGTAGAGTCGTCGGGTATACGTATTTGATTTTTTTTTTTTTCATTTTAAGAATGAAATACTCACACTCCATGACTGTAACAATGAAACGCAGGATCGGACGACCACCTGGTGGCAGCCAGATAGAAAATCATCATTTCCTTAAATTCCTAAGCCAAATTAATGTTTATCCATTCTACAACACATTTTGTTTGTTATCTTGCTCTGAAGGCATCCCCACACAGCTGCGGTACCATTGATACAACAATGAAGGAATACCGCCGCTACTAAAGACCGTTGTATGTGTGTATATTGGTCCTATTCATTATGGGATAAGGCACCCGTGTATTTCATTAATACTATCCATTGAATAGGATGGGAATACGAAAACAGAAATGTTTACCCAAACCTTGTTGCAATAGCAACGATCACTAAAATCGATCTTTAAAGAGCTTAAGGTATGGTAAACCATCAGGTAGACAAATTGGCACCACCAACTAGCACAACATAGATTTGATTTGATTCTACTTTTTTTCTCTCTCTCTCTTTTTTTCTATGTTTTCTAGAAGTCCATCATCGCACAGTAGTGTTCTATGTTTTTTTTTTTTTTTCTATTTCTCTATCGACATTTCTTTGTGTTTTTGGTAGACTACCTGTCTGGGGAGAGGAGGAAAATACCAAACAGAAAATTATGAAAAAAAAAAATAAGAACAGGTAAAACGATTTTAGATACATTTCCTATCATCACATCCCGAAAATGAGAACAGAATTCGGATGGGAATTCCCATTTTCCGGATACGCACGTAGACATTTGTGTTGGTGTATGCGGTGGGATTTCCATTCAATTGCCACAATCGATTAGGGATGATATATTATGATTTGTAGTGACAAGTAAATCGGGGCGGAAAAGCAATAAAACTAAATACGCTGATCATAAATGACTTACGGGGGTGAACTTATGCGCAAATGTGCGTGTGAATAAGCGATTTGCTTGGATTGGATTGCATTTCGTTTGACTTGAAAGGGCGTGAAATTGTTTGAAAGTTATGCGTTAGGCCTTTTTTTGTTTATACATAGTAAATAAATAATAGGAAGCCTTAAAGCGGAAGCTTGATAAGAATGTTTCAGTTTACCTGACTAAGAAAAAAATTAGGAATTTCGTGCGGATATTTGCTAGATTTACATCTCAAAATTGTTTAGATTAATGTAGATTTTTAAGAAACATCCTAAGTAGTTAGTTAAGAAAATCTCTGGCTTGAAGCTCTACTGTAAATCATAAGCTGTTGTTCCCCTGACTAACTAAAGAAAGCATGGATTGGCTTTTCGAAGATGGATATTTGATGGCTTGAAGTTCTCCTGAATATGAAATTCATTTGAAACGCCACTATTTCTCGAACTAAGTTAAGAAAGGTTGGCTTAAATTTACGAAACTGGATAATCAGCTGCTTTAAGTTTTACAGCATATAAAATTTCTTTGGAAACGCTTTGTTATCTGGTGGATAGTCCATCGCTCTGAGTTCTATTATATGTAGTTTTGCTCCGGAAACGCTGCACTACCTCTCACTATGTTTCTAGTTCAAGGGAGCTTGGCTTAGGAAACTGAAATTAGCAAAGTCTGAATGCAATATTGCAGACTTTAAGGGTCTAAATCCTGATGAGAAACTGAATATCGATAGATAATTTCAACTCATATTCAGAATTCCGAAATGATGAGCTCAAAAGTTTTGTATAAGTATTAATTTTAAGTCTTCAGGATGTATTCATGACGGGTATCATTAACGATCAGAATCTGTATTTTGGGACCATCTATAGAAAAATTAAGACTATATATAGACATTTAGACTGTCTATAGACACATGAAGAAATTAAGAAAAAATTAAGTGATAAGAGCTTAAACGTTCTGTGATTCGAACAAAGATCGACTTAGATAGTTTATGGAAGGGAAACATGGTGTGGTGGTATGTTATTGTTATGTTATTGTTATGCTATTGTATACACCGGTTGTTTCATTTCACTATAAATGGGAATCCATCACTTGGCGCAGGCAAACATCTAAAGACACCTGCAGGATTCATCCATATAGATAGATACACTCATTATATAGCTCTGAAATTCTTTTCACCATAAATGAGATTCCATCAATTGGCGTAAGCAATAGGATATTAATCCACTGGTGGTGGATGCTGTATCATTTGTGAAACACTAATCGGATTCAGTGACCGCTAAATAGCGACTCTTGAAAGAAATTCATTATCTACTGATCTTTCATATACATATGTACAACATACTTAAGCATTTCAATAGGTAGATACGAATTAATCAATTGAAAATCAAAAAATGGTCTTGATGCCTTGGAAAGTATTCAAACTTTTGAATATTCTCTGCAAAAGCCACTTTGCGATGTTTTGGTTCGGCATTCTAATCACTAAAGCATTTAATACAGACGATCTTTGGAGGAGGTGGGTGAATTTTCAAAGTAATAACTTCGATTCCAAACAGAATTTGGCTTAATAACTGAATGGAGATAGTTTTCGTCACTAAGGGTTTTAGTACAGATAATCATTAGAGCAAGGCAATATTTTTTAGGCTCCAAACAGAATTTTAGTCACTCTGGCTTTTAATACATATAATCCGTGGGGAAAGTCAAATTTTGAGGAACAAGTTGAAGTTCCAAACGGTATTTAAGAGGGAAACGGAAGAAAAGCAGTATTAACCCCGGCTCAGGTAGTTACTTCACAAAACAATCTTCCTTGGCTTTTCACTACGATTTATCGCATTATATGGAAGAAAGCCGACTTCCGGTTTGATTGGAGATCACCCCATACCACTTAATCCCATTAACCCATTCGTAATGGAGATCAGGTAAAACACTAAATTAAGGTAAAAAAAGGAACGAAACGATCACAAATAAAATTATGTAAAATATGAATAAAACACTAAAGGGTCAGAAGGCACTTGTCGCCCTTTAATTTATACAAAAACTAAAATTATATGAAAAAAAAGACAGAAGGAAATTCACTTACCTCCTTGCCGATTTGGACGTCTTGCTTCTGGATCTTCGACGAGCAGTGGCGAATGCCTTCGGGCATTGATAGTCACTAGGAAAACACTCAAAAGTAGAAACACTTTGAATGTCCCCAATAAATTGAGCAACAATGCCATTGTAGTAGTCTCCTTTGCTTATTAAACTTTTTCAGTTGCTCTGTAGAACAGAGTATCACTTGTTTTATTTATTTTTTCGACTTCCTTTTCCGATTTATTTTTTTATTTATTTTTATTAACTTTTTTTTTAATTCACTATATTTTCACTTATTTTCAATATACACATATATTCTAAATTTGGTAAAGTAATCACACATTTGTTCACATTAAATTAATTTTTTTGATTAATTATGTTTAAGTAAAAAAAGTAAGGAAAAAAATATAATAATCAAAATTATTATTTTATAACATTTTTCAGTTAAAAAATTATAGCAAACTTTTTTGTTTAATAAAAAAATTTATGTAGAAAAACTTTTAAGAAGAAATTAAATAAAATTATAAACGAGACAATTTGTACTTGTAGTAACCAGATCGATTGCCAAACTAACTCAACTCACTGTGCAGTGCAACAATTTAAAGTACGATGCGGCAAGATACGAAATTTGTATTTTTTTTTTTGATATTATTTTATGTTTGGAATTGTGTGGTAAGTTGAGGGCTTAGAACAGCGTTTGGAAAAATAGTGTCCACACGCGGGATCGGTCGTTGAATAAATAAACGAAAAACTGATGAAAACTCTTTTTCTATAGAGCCAGAGCCAGATCAGATCGAAGCGCTCTCAGATGCGCATACCAATACATTGACAACAGGTAGAGAAAGAGAGCACCACACATAGTATAGCACACGAAGAAAAATACACGATGAATCGCCGCAACAGGCGCAATAGCAATTGCGATACTACTACTATACACCGAGTCGCTATGCTGCGCTACGAATATTGTGCGCATGTGGCTGGCTACCTACTCGCTCGCGCGCTCAATTCACACAGATACTCGATGCTGGTCGCTGTCGCATTTCTATACACATGTACATACAAATGCGGAATATTTGCGTGAATGCACAATACCATTTGATTACACACCGTATTTTCTTCAATTGTTTTCCCGCAGATGAGTGTATGCGTGGAGGGGGTGGTGGGCTGTAAAGGGGGAGCCACGTTTTAAAAGACACACTAGAAGGAGGTGGAGGTGCGAGAGAGCTTTGACATAAGATAGATCGGATGGCGCGTACAAAATAAATGTGCGTACTCTGCTGTCGCAAGCAAGCAAGCAAGCAAGTAAGCAAGCCACGCCAACAATCAGAGGACGCAAATTCGCTCTGTTGTGATGATTTTTCGAATATACTTTATTACGCGACGATAATTGCAATTATTTCGTGTGCGTATGCGTGTATGGTAAGCGCAATTGTATTTAGATGCAGTGCCAATGGGCGTATTGAGGCTGAGTGTGGGCCTTTATCGTTTTTGTGGGCGAACCTTAAAAACGGCTTAAACTCGTTTTTAGAGCAGCCAGCGCACCGAATTGTCGTTTCACAATCTGAACGCCATTTCCTGTCGGCACAAATTTTCGTGGGTTCTTTATAAAAAAAAATACAAAAAAATATTGTCATCCCAAAGATGACAAATGAAAGTATGTTACTTATTGACTGATTTGTTTTTTGTGGTTTGATGGTAAGTAAGCTTGCAAATAACGGTTTATATTGCCTCTATCTGTTGAAACTTTTAACGAATTTGCATTAAGAATTGAATTGAATTCAGGAAAAGAAGAGTTGATAGTATTTTGGAGATGGAACGCTCAGAAATAGTGGGCGATATTCATATGAAATTTCTGAAGAAGCAGCAAGCAAATGCGACAGTGGGACTATCTATAACATCACCAAGGATATATGTACATACATACATACGTAGGTGATTGGAAGTCTAGACAGTAACCAGCTGATTTCGGATGACAATCAGCTCGACTATGCTGTCACTTGGACAACAGCGTTGTGGGCGTATTTTCAAAAGGGCGTCCCGAAGCATAAAAATTCTCGAATACGTACCGGATTTCCCAGTGTTATAGAGATCCCTCAAGGAAAATAAAGCGGCCGACATTGATGGCATTCCTGTCGAGCTCTTCAAGGTGGTGTCAAATATTTAGGCAAAATTGGTCTGTCTTCTCATCTGGAGACCGTGGCAAAATGAGAGCTTCCCAGAATAGGTAAAAAAAGGGATGATCATGAAGCTTCCAGAAAAGCAAAATAACACGTAGCAAAAATAATAGCTAATATCAAAGGACATTTGGATTCAAATCTCAACACAGAGCAGAAGGTTTCATTCCGAGTCCTCCTGCATTGGCCACATAAACAACTTGGGAATAATTACTGACCAATGCACTGATCACAGGTCTTTGCCACATCCACTGCTGATTTTAAGAAGAACTTATATAGTTGGAATAGAGAAGCGATCGAGTTAGATAAACATCCCAAGAAAAGTCATAGGGCTACGTACTTATATCTTAGGGAATAAGTGTCAAGTTTTGTACAATGGCAATGGGTTCTAGCACTTCGAAGTTCAAAGCGGTGCCGTGACAGAGGTTATTCGCATCTGGATTATGCTGTTTTCCTACTTCCACAAAGAAACAAACAATGTGGATCAATACGACAAAAACAAATGTCCTGAGCATTCCTAATTCTTTAACTAAAACCCTTTTCTCGGCCAAAATTGGTGGAAAGGTGACACTGCGCTTGGGATGTTATAAGACATTATTCCACTTCAATGGGTGTAGTGTGTGAAAGAAGATGCACTTTGTAAATAAGTGCATATTCATCATCTAAAGGCTTAACGAACAGCTGTCGAACAGAGAATGGATCAAGAGCCTATAGGCATCACTATATACTAGATCCAAGAGCCATCTGTATAGAAGACATTAATGTAGCTCTCAATGATGTACATATACCTCGTACCTTCTACTGGACAGAACGACATGGCTGTTATGTTATCGATGAATATTGCTCGAAATATGCTTCCTTGTCGGGGAAATCCTGTACGCCGTACCAGGCTTTGTTTTTCCAGTGGTAGCAGATTAAGCAAAGCGTTAAAAGTATCATTAGTGATGACTTGCATTACACTAGTGTTTCCGAGATAAACTCCTCTTTGCAGTCTTGTGAGTGTTCTTCTGAGATTTTCTCGATTTTGTACATCTGTGAGGAGTGAGTCAGTGAACATTGTAAGATTGCAGATGGCATGTCTCAACCTCAACCATAACTCATTTATCCTCTGTGGCTTGTAGCATTCGGGACAAGGCTATGTACTATAGCCACTACTATTTCTTTCGGTTATCAGTGACGTTTTCAAAGTGCTTTGTCAGTGAAAAGCGATGGAATCCAAACATTTGAAATTTAACATTTCGGATAAGCGACTCGAACCAAATAGCCATTGGTCAAAGGCCAAAAGTCTGTGTACCGGAATCAGCTTACTGAAGAGAAAAGACGAGTGAGCACTTTAACGATACATGGTGGAATACGATTTAAAAGAAGGGATGGCAGTTGGGAAAGAATCCCTGCCGGTTATACATATGTATGTCTAATAAGTCGCTGATCTAAAAGAGTTCAGGCAATATGGTGGACTAAGGAACTGCAACTTGGCAGGACTAAAACTAAGAAAAACGCTTAAGAAAAACCAAGCAGACAATAGGCATTTTTACTTAAAAGCCCTTTAATGACTGTTAGATCTACAGATAAGGAATCAACTTTGAAGTCCTTATACCAAGCAGACAAGACTGGAACAGCCATCTGTTGTTTTCAAAGGGATCACTATCTTCACTGATAGATCGAAGACGATGGGTGAAATAGTAGTAGAAATTTTCTCAGAAGCCGTGCACATCTACCATTGGTAGACTTATCTACCATTCTTAGACTTAGAAAGGGTTTTAATATGGGTATAATTTTGGCTGTGGAAAAGTAATTTACCCTTTCGACATAGCCAACACCCTCGTAGACTGCGAAATTGTAACACTAGCTGGTGAATGAGGGTAGCATTCCAAAAAATGAGTTATAATTCACAGCATGTGTTCAGTGCTCGACCTGAGAAGAACAACGACACGACTGTCAGGAGAAGCTTCACCTAGATTAATAACGGGACAATGGACAATGGGAGTCTTCGCAAACGGCTTCTGCAAAAATAGGAGGAAATAGAGTCCATAGAACATTTCCTTTCTCACTGCCTAACCCTCTAAGAACGACGACTAACTTTCTAGCAGTCCGATTTCTTGATCGCCTGGTTAACTGGACAGGGATACCACTAACAGAGTTCTAACGATTTATGCAAAAATTTAGCTCATTTAGTAAGTTCCAACCATGTTTGCCAGGGATAGTCACTATGGATCAATCTGGCCTGAACTTGCAGTTCACTGTAAATAAATTAAAAGGCTCGTCCCAATGAAGTTCAAAGGTCTATCTAGCTACGATGGCTCCATCGCTAAACAGCTGATTTGCTATTTTTCGACCAATTGCCGTTTCGACCATTTGTCCATCATTTCGTCAATTTCTTTCGATCAAAATTGTTCATTCGATGAAAATACATAGAAATAATTTTCGATCAAAATTTTCTTACTACCAAATAATTTTCGAGCAATTTTTCGTTCAATGAATCCTTTTCGATCAATTGACCGGGTACCAGATTTTGTATCTACATAACTTTAGCTGTGGTAATTCTAACATCCTGTTATTTCCCTGCCACAGCCCTACACTTTCACAAGTTTTGCATTGCAAACTGGTTAACCGGTTAACTGTGGTGACTGACCATGATGGAATAAATTTTGGTAACGCAATAATTACCTCTCAAATAATCGCGCAAATGTGCTTTTACAGACAAATAGTGGATATGCTAACGGATGGAATGCACTCAATTGGGTGCAGAAGTAAAAAGCAAAACGAAAAAAAAAATCAAAAACAACGGTGCATGGTTGACTTAATAAATCAAATCGAATGTATCTAGATATACAGAACACCCCCTACTTACTCGTATACCGCTCGTGTTTATTCGTTTGTAACAAATTTGTTACGAATACAATCAGCGGCGCCCGTGTCCAACGGCAACCGGGTGCGGCGATTTTTCTCCCAAGTCTCTATGTCTTTCTGGTGTTTTCATTGAGCTTTTTTTTACTTTTTCTTGCGTCTTAGTTTTATGCTTTGTTTTGCTATTTTAGGGTTTTGGACGATGATTGTATCTAGTTTAGCGGCGGCGACGATTGTCGGCTCGCGATCGGCGCGTGAATTCTATGCTCTCCACTAGCACCGCTGTGCCGCCGACCTGCCTCAATCAATAACAATATATACACACAACTATAGAATATACTAGCGTACATACTATAGTGGTGGTATTATCTTTTTGTGGGTGTTTTAGTTGGGTTTCTTTTTACATTTCAGATACAAAAATTTGGTAGAATTTAGTTTTTACTTTTGTGGAAGACTACAAATTTGTAATTTATCTGGAGACACGTACGATCTGTCGATCATCCAAAGCAACTAGTACAGCACAATGCACAGTGAAGTCATGTGCACAATGGCATACAATGCATACAAGTATGTATGCCACTCTGTATGCCCTCACTACTATCCCCCTCCCCCACACACCACACAACCTCACCTCCGACCGGTGGCTAACATTATTGCGGTGTATAATATTTCACATTGTGGTGGTGGTGATTGATCGTTTTATCAACTGATCATTATGTATCTACTAGTGGATAGTGGATAGTGGATACATATACGAGCTGAGTGAGTATGGATTACACTGACTGAATGGATTGCATCTAAAGGTGCAGAATCCGAAAATAGGTGATTCCTAGTAAAAAAAACTACTCATACGTAATCTGTCTTAAAAAAAAAAACATTTCTTCACTTTCTCAACGAGTATAAGTATTTTTATTTTTTTTTTATCAGTACGGGGGCTACACTTCTATGATTGCTATTATTGTTTAACTGATAAGTTACGCTACACCTTAGCCGTATCTCATATCTCATCCGAACTGTTTCTTCTCTGATAAGAGGCTTTCCAGAGATATGTATCTAAGGGGAAATCAAATAAAATTACGTTTTCTTTTTCTTTTCTGTAACCTGTGTCGGTGGTTGATGAAGATTTTTCTCTAAACGAAAGCTCATGGTGCATGGTTCATCACATGGAGGTTATAGATACAACAATTGATCGCACATTTTGTATTTTTTTTTCTTTTTTTGCACAACTTTAACGAAAAAAAAGCACGCGGATTCACAGCTCTATAGCCAAAAGGGCACTAGCACCGATGAGGGAGTAAAAAAAAAAAAGAAAATGTATCAACAAATCTGATGTATCTGCTGGTTGCACTGACACTGGCAGAGCGTGTACACATAAGTGCTTGTACGCGTATGTAATATTGATTGATCCTAGATGTCGACGATGACGATGACGATGGCAATAGCGACAACGACGGCGACAACGACGAAGGTGACGGTGACGGTGACGGTGACCGCGGTAGCGAAGGCGGTGAAGGTGGTGATCGCGGCGATGTCAACACGGGGACGACTGCCTCGACGCGAGCAGATATTTTACTACACAGCAGCGCGATCGATTTGAAACGTCTGGCGCGTTTGTATCTATTCTTAAAAACTGTTTTTTTTTTTATTTTGTATTTATTTTTAAAATGTTCGCTGTTATTTGTAATTTGTTTTTCACAATTGCGGCGATGATCAACGTCGCGCGGCGAAACGCTCGTCTACGAATGAGTATAGGTGAATACTAAATATA
This sequence comes from Blera fallax, assembly GCA_946965025.1. Taxonomy (NCBI): domain Eukaryota; kingdom Metazoa; phylum Arthropoda; class Insecta; order Diptera; family Syrphidae; genus Blera; species Blera fallax. The sequence goes on along the minus strand of OX337248.1, from coordinate 19,892,469 downwards.
TTTTATACGTTTTATTGTGCTTTGCTTTATACTATTTGCTTGAGCTATTGGAATCTCTCAACGCTCAACGTTGACAGTCTTTGGCGAACTGAATCGAGTGGGTAGGCTAAAAAGAAAATCGGTCGGGTGGAGAGCTAAAAATCAACTAAAACAGTCAGCAATGACGACGACGAAGTGGTGGCGGTTGTTCGCAATCGCGCAACGTACTATGAATGGCACACGGCAACGCAGATACAAAAAAAAAACTTAAATGACAACAACAACAACATCTATGGTGGCGGCAGCAGCGACAGCGACGGCTATGAAAAATGGGGACTCGTTCGATGATGATTCGGTTTTTGAGCTGTGCGCGCAATGGGATGGCAATTGTGTATTTGAAAATACGTAAGAAGAAAAAAAGACACTCCTACATACATATGTATATACCCAGATATATGTTTAAATAATAAATAAATAAGAGACAGCTTTAAACGTCGCGAAAATTGTGAGGATTATTAAAAGAAAAACTTTGAATGGCGGCAACACACCATCATAGATACTCATACGAGTATTAGTGTTTCTATGAAGCGTAAAATAGACGCGAACAGTGCGAGACGCGTCCAATCCAAAATGACAAAACGTTGGAAATGAACATTTATATCATTACTCATATTGGATCGTGATCACAATTACCGTGATCTACAGCTAAAGTGCTATGGATACGAGTTGAGATGTATAGAGTGCAGCATCGAATATACTCTAGGTTTTTGTATCTATTGACGATGTGAGCATGGAAGCAAAAATACCGATAGATCACACTGATCGAGAAAGAGAAAAACACAGATAGAAAGAAGAGAAAGAAAGGAGAACGTTCCCTCAGCGTTATGGCAATTTCTGCAATTAGGGGAGACGCTGCATATTTTCTCCAAGACGACCAAGGTCTGCCGGTACAAAATTCCTCGACTTGCCTATACATTGAACACACGCTGGTAGTGTATGCAGTAATTGACAATTGTCTGTCCGATCATATGTTATAACAAAACCAAGTGTATAACATGCCAATTCCATGTATTAACAAGCATTCTTGATGGTTACCAGCACCATGATGGAATTTCTTTTTCTTTGTACTGCGAGCATTACTCAATTTGTAGGAAAATAAGTTGCAAGTTGACGGTATGTACCTAGTTACATGGATGCTGCTGCCGGGATGTGCAATACAATTTATCCAAACGGACTTACATAAGTACATGTAAATAGAACTAATGAAATAGTTACATTCCTGAAGGTACATAGAGGCATCTTCTGACATTCAACTGGTCTTGACTTTCAGACTTGAGAAGGAAGAGGCAGGAACAGCACTAAAATCTATAGCCATTCACTCAGATACATAGATATATGGATGTAGATACATATGTACATATGCACGTAGTATATGAATAATTGTTTTTCTCGCAAAAAAGAGCAACAAAAACAACACAGAAACGTCTTTAGAATTCTTCTAGAAATAACTTATATCACATAAAATTCAAGGACGTTGAGTACGAGATTGAAGAGTTCATATAGATCAGGGGTTTTTAACCTTTTTGGCATTCGCGACAAGTGCCGATTATACAAACAATTTCGTTGTTGTACTTGAGTGTATTTGTGGTAGGTAATGTGTGGAAGCACTTCCATGGGGTAGGCCTTGTCGCGGCAGAGTGGCTTACCACAACGACAATGAGAGCTATACGATCGGCAAACTTGTTTTAACAGAAGGGCCACCCAAGCTCGACAGATCCAAGTGGAGTAGTAATCCGCAACTAATTAGAATTGAAGGATTTTCCATCCAAGGGACCATTCATGTCCGAATGCCAACGGGGGATCTCCTTAGACGGTGACAACGGTGGTGTGCATATTTTCAGTTACGCGACTTGGAGAACAGCTTATATGGTCTACTTCGACATATTCGGATCATAGGCCAATAGGAACTGTATTATCCTGATCCCTTTGTCTAAGTGGTCCTGCAAAGGACTTAATCCTCCAGGTTGAAGGTTTTGCGCAGCGTTAACTGTCCCGAAATGGAAAACAAGTGTTACGAAGCAACCAATAGCATCTGAAAAGGACGAACTTACTTTTGACGACCCTGCAAAAATAAAAGAAAAGTCTGTGCGGGCAACACAGACTCGGACGGATCTCCATCACTCCACAGCAAAGAAGAGCAACTGCGACAAAATATTACGTCAAGTAGTTGCAATCACTAAATGTAGATCGCCACCAACTTCGCCGATTACGTATCGCCTAACCTGTTGAGAAGTCCGAGTGCCGAAGACCAGTGCAAAGCTGCCAAGAAGCACAACTGATGTGCTGGGTTTCAACAGACCGCCATCATCAGAGAACAAAGGCCAGTAAGGAAGTCAGGGGCCGACTAACCGCAGTCGATAACGAGTGAGTGAGTAGGACTCGTGATCGAATGATTGAGTAACCTCACTGGGATGATGGCACTTGAAAGCTCACGTACCGAATGAAAATAAGATTGTACTAGAGAAATTTTACTACAACTCACAAAGTGACACTTCTCTGGTTGATATAAAAGATAGAAAAATATTATTTGCAGTGAAGTAAACAATGGATCTATTTGTTTATTTGTCCTCGGATTCCGATGATGATTATCGCGAACGCGTTGAGCGCCGGCGCCCCTCTCTTTGCGGAGGTTGATTTGCCGTCGTTGCAGACGGTGTTGAAGTGACTGTGCTTTGAGACCCTTGGTTTGCGGCTCCGAATCGAAATTCGAAATCGGCCAAAATATTTTTTTGCAACAAATAGATCTTATGTTGATTGGACCTTAATTAAAAAAATTAACATTATATTAATAAACTCCCTTAAAAAAAAAGTTGAAAACAAAATACTCACATCTTTGTTGCTTAGCTCGATAGCTTTTTTTTTACACTCAAGGTGTATTAGGTTTCGCATTAGCTCCAGGGGTGGTGTCCAGATATCTGGGGAGATTTTTTGTTATCATTTATTTTTTTGTCTTCGCTTCTGATTCACAGTATTTTTTTCGCAGTCCCCCTGATGTCATAAGCATATCAATCATCAACAGAGCGAACAATTTCTCCAGCCATATGACAAATCTACTGCCAGTGTTATGCCTTGGCAGTAGTGTTGTCCATAAGCTTTCTCAATTGATCGAAGTGCCACTTATCATATGATGCTTACTGACATCAGGGATTGAACTGTGAACCATCAGCTCTATAAACGATGACTCTACCACTACACCGTTGCGACACCACAATAGGGATCGTGTAAAATGACGCACTATAACGTGTGCTATCATCTCAAATTTCGATAGCGAATGCTCGATCACGAGAGCGGTAATGCCGAATCCTCACATTTCGATAGCGAGTTACTCGTTATCGATTGCGGTAATTCGGCCCCAGTTAAAAACTTTTCATTACGTTTGCTTATTCCTAGAATTTTTTCCGATGTTTTGCTAGAGTAATCTATAAATTTCTTTCCTGCTTTTCATTGCCGGCGATATCTTTGTGACTAGGGATCCAGATGAGTGATAGAGTGTTGTGTGCAGCAAACTGCCTTAGGAGACAATCCAAAACTAGTTTTGTCTAAAAGCTGTATGATTTAAGGGCTTTTATAGCCGTTTGGCTATTTGATAAAATGCTTATGTGTGATCTTGGGACGATTCTTCTATCCTATCTATCACACTTCTTGGAATATAGTGCTGTGTGCCACGCAGCTGTTTAGGCTTAGGTTGGTTGGATTGGTGTGACCATGCTAATAAGGACGACGACTCAAGAAAGAAATTATTGAATAGCCTAACAAGAGAGTGTTTAATGAACAGATGGTTTATTTAATAATAAAACGCAGAGAGACAACGATTATCATCTATTTCTCATCCGAAAAAAGAGCATTCAAGGAAGGATGATTGATTGGTCGCGTTCGGTTTGTTAGACACTAGCTAGCGCACTTTTTTGGATTGCTCGAAATATTCACGGAATGACTAAATATTTTTTTAAAAATGTGAAGGTGAAAAAATGTTGGCTTAGATACTAGTGCGATTCATAAATGTCAAAAGGAAACTGATCATTGTAAACTCTTTTCTAAGAAAATTTTATGTTTTGCGCAAATTTAAATTATTTTATGTAGGTTCTCGCAATTCCTTACATCGAATTTATAAATTTGCGAAAAGAATACATTTCAACCGAAGCCGGGGAAAAAGAATTAAACTGAAGCGAACTCTTTCAGATCTGACAGCCTGACATCATTTCTATTAAAAACAATGAAAAGGATTAAGGTAGACCATTTGGAGTACAATGCAGGCAATGTACCCTCTTAACAGTAGGCAACGACAAGTTGAAATCGCTGATCAAATTCCTTACGATCCATTCACAAGGTATGACACGTCTAAACGATAAATATCAGAAGATATTTCAGATGATAGGACTATCAAGAGTCCTCATTCGTCTGACGGATAGGGCGGGACAGTTACACAGCAGGCAATAAACAGATTCGATTTCTTCCTCGTCCCTACAGCTACTGCAATAGTCTTTGTGCTGTACACCAAGGCCTTCCGACCATGGCCAAGGACAGAGACGACCATGTACTATGACGAATAAGTTTCCCAGAGAGTTAGATCTCTTCTTGCTAGAGGCCGTCCATAGGGTCCTGGCTATTGCGCAAGTGTCTAGATGTCGTCGATTAGCTCGACCGGGGGTTTCATCTTTGTTTTTTCTTTCTTAAGGAGCTCAACGGAAAATAAAAATAAAAAATTCTTTCCAGAATCGAGATTGTTGCCATATGTTCAGACGACGTGATCTGGATTTGTCATAAGCTTCTCGTCAATTTGGAGGCTTTTGGTGGCGAAGTTTCGTCTCCTCGAAACGTAAAAGGTATTCAATACCCTCGAAGAGCAAGAAAAGTTCAGAGCTGGTTGGACAAAAGCAACATCGTATTCACTACGACCCTGGAACGTCCATAAGGTCAAATGTAAAGTGCCCAGTTTATATCGGAAGAAATGGGACAAAGCAAGCTGTGCTGGACTGAAGAAGGTAGGCTCTTCAACAAGCTGAAGCATCTTATATATGTCAGGCCTTCTTTTCCCTTCTTTTTCCATGGAAAAAATGTCGACCAGGACTAGAGGTTCAATAAAAGAAAAGATAAACTGCACAAAGATAATCCGTCTGCAGAACTCTCAGATGTCTCTGAATGTACTGCACACCAAGTTTCTCCCTGGTCCTAGGAGCACTGAACAGTGCAGGTCATGTTATACTTCCCTACTTTCTCCTACAAGGTATTCGGGTAAATCCAGCCAGATTCATCGAGGTGGTTGAAGCAGTTGTGTTTCCCTAAATAGACAGTGTGAATGAAGGAGGTCCATGAGTGTTCCAGCAGGATTCAGCAATTGATGGCGATCAATTCCCCTGATCATATAAAACGAAACTTTTGGCCACCAAACTTATAGCAGTCATCAGACATAAATCCGTCAGATTACATTGGGGAGAGTAATTGAACATTAAATAAATATTCCTACAATACCACCCAGACTCTAAATGATGACCAACATCAACAATCATTCAATTTTTGCATATTTCCCAAGCAAATGCAACGCCAAATTAATACTCTTAAGTTTTTCTTCTACTTTTTGCACTCTAAGCCCTTCACCAGCAAATCGTACCATCTTAAGAGGCTTGAAGGGTAAGCGCAGTTATATTTGCAAAATGATTGTGCTGGTGATGCCTTAAATCTCAACAGCTTAACCTTTGGCCAGCAATTAGATACTGTATTTACGGTTTTATCACAAGAACATTTCTTTCTATTATTCCTCTTCTCGCCGTGCTAGTGCAGTCCGAGTCTTAATCTAGATACGTTCATTATGCCACGCAACTTTTTTTCATCATCATTTAAAAAATCATACTCTTCCGTTGCTGAGATTTAGCTCCAGATGGAAAAAATCAGAAATTTTTCGGACCATACCTACAAGAGTCAAACTCCAGAAGCTATTCATAACCATGCCTGTGAGATAGCTGCCAAGGTCTTAGCACGTGATTTTTCTTATCCAGCCATAAAATTTTCGACACCACTTTATATGATTTAGTAGGAAAAATAAATTGAAAATATCTTATTGCGCGGACGGTGTTAAGTTGAAGCGTTTGGCGCGAATATTTTTAACTTCTGAGCGAAAAAAGGTCAGATAAGGCCTTATTTCGGGAATACCCAAAACGTAATTTTTGTTTATTGATTCTTTGAACAACAAGTATCTCGTCGCAAGTACTAATCTAGAATTAATTGCTGAAACTCTTAAGTGAATACTATCTACATACACGAGTATGCATATCTATAACACAATTAATTTTGAATCGGTTTCTAACGAATTTCTGAACTTTTTAATTATTTGTGGATAATATTGGTGTTTTTGAATGAAACAGGAAAACCGATTTTTTCGTTTGTAAAGTTGTAATCAGAATGTCAGACGACACTCTTTTGGATGTTAGAGCGTTACAGGTACTTTTGGCAAGTATTATACCGGTCATGCTGCCATGGAACATTCCCCTAGCGGCTAACACGGGGGACACAGCATGAAACCTGCGCCATTCAATCCGAGAGTGGAACGTACCCCATGGGGAACAAATCAGGTCAATCGGAAAGGAGGGAGCCAGTCTTTCAATGAAGCAAACTTCTCGGAAGAATTAATGCATTGGAGTCAATCCAATATGGCAGTGCCCCCTGCCAGTGTTAGCAATTTAAGCGCGGGAAGGAGTCAACTCGATGAGAGAGGGCTCTTCATCAGCGCAAAAAGAAGAGTCACCGCGAGGAGGCAATATGATATTAAAGGATCCTCCGCCTCTGAGAAGATATGCCCTGGATCACATACGGTCTGTTGCGCCAAGTATTTATATTTGTATCTGAGGGAGCTTGCTTTGAATTGGCTTAACTGGTGCATGGTTTTCTGAAATGGGATAGCTCGTTCGAAAGCCAAGATGCATGAGCTAAGAATTAAGCCAAAGTAGGAATGTGGATAACGCATCAACATCGAGAAGTTAAATATGAGAAAATTTGACGTCGCAGGGCTTCTATCGCAAGAGACTGCTAGAACTTTTGCCGACCGCGTCTCCCTCAACCGACCGTCCAGCTTAGCGAAACCAGCTTCAAGTGCAGAAGACCAGTGGCTACAATGCCAATAAGCTACCAGAAATGCCGATGTTCTGGGTTTCACATGGTGATCACAACTAAACCTTTGATTTTATAAAGGATGCTGGCAGAAACATGAGGCCAAGATTGAGGCTTATAAAGCAATGCTGCAGAAGAAGACCAGTACTGGCCGCTAACTCATTTCTGGCTAAAACGAAAGGGGCGGTCGAATCAATTGTGATGTATTACTGCAGAGGCGACGCACGTTCGGAAATTTTACCAGAGCATAAAAAGAACAACTTAAGACTACAAGGCTTGAACAGAAGCATTTAGAGAAAACATTTTTGCAGACTGCTAAACGGCGGTGATAGCCAACACTCCGCTGTAAGGTAAAATGAGACATCCAACTTGGACGATCAACTTATGTATTTGTGTACGTATATGTAAAATTTGGTCAGACGATAGTATGTCCGACTAATGGAACCTCAGCGTTACGTGCCCCATCCACAAGGATATACTCTAAATTGCACAAACTACAGCCGAATCAGTCTTCTATATAAGATATATATAAGGCCATACAGTGTGACGCCTATGTAAGATCGTTTGTCAGCAACCTGATTGACGGTGTAGGTGTTTTCTCCGATAAGCTTAATCTTAAGCTCTCCTTCCGTCTTCCTAATCAGTGTAGCGTGTTCCAGGCGGAAATAATGGCGATAAAAGAAGCCCTATCTTGGCTTAAGAAAAACGTGATATCTGCTAGAGATATCCGCATCTTTTCTAATAGCCAGGCAGCAATCAAATCCCTGGAATCGACCTCTATAAACTCTTTAGTAGCCCTAGACTGCCGTTCGTCTCTTGTGGAGATGGCTGAGCAGTTCAATATTCACCTGTGTTGGGTGCCGGGGCATAGAGACATTCCAGGGAATTGTAAGGCCGATGAACTCGCCAAAGAAGGAACAAATTTACCCATCTTGCCGGATAACGGCACCTTAGGTATTCCAATCGCTACTCGCAAACTTAAACTCAAGCTGGATGCTATCGAGAGTGCAAATCTTAGGTGGACAAGTGGTTTAACATGTCTAGCGACAAAACAGATTTGGCCAAAGCTGGATCTAAAACGCTCTAAGAATTTGATTTCTCTCAACAGATTGCATATCAGCACCACTATAGGTGTCATCACTGGACACTGTCTAATAGGCAAGCATGCTACAAGGCTGGGCCTCTTCGCGAACGATTTCTGTAGAAGCTGCATGAATGAAGAAGAGGAGGAAACTATTCCTCACCTTCTTTGTTTCTGCCCAGCTCTCTCCCGTAGAAGGAAACTCCACTTAGGATCTCCCTATTATAATGATATAGGCGACCTGATGAATATCGACATCAAGAGCCTCCTACGCTTCATAAGAAGCTCTAATTGGTTTTAAGACGAGTAGGTGGAGGGAGGCTTCTCCCATGATCCACGTGGTATCACAACGGACCTCATTGGTCTAAGTGTGCTGGCGAATCTTAGCTGGCAGCCACTTCAACCTAACCTAACCTAACCTGATTGACCATTATCAGTGTGGTTTGAGGCCAGGAAAATCAACTATCGACCAGATATTCACACTCCCACAGATCTTCAAGAAAACTCTGGAATTTCAGATCGAAATCCACTTTTCTAAATAGATTTTAAAATCGCCTCTAATAGCGTATATATAGACAAGCTAGAGCCATGTCAAATCTCGGAATCCCTGTCAAACTCGACCGCAGTATGACAAATCTCGCTGCTCTATCAAGATTGGCAAGAATATCACCAAACCCTTCGATGTCAGAAAGGGTATAAGACAAGGTGATGCGCTATCATGTGATCTGCTTAACATCTGTTTTCGGTGTGTTTTGTATCAATGGAGGGTGGAAGAGAAAATCCTACAAACGTCGACCTATGGTGAAAAAGTTGCGAGTGCAGCGGCTGAGATGGTTGGGACGTGTGGACGTGTGGGGCGCATGTACATCAGTGCACCGGTCCATCGAATCTTTAAATCCACCCTAGCTGAACAACGCAGCAGAGGAAGACCCTACCTTAGGTAGAACACGCGCAATTAGAGAATGGGTTCAACCAATTCGGTGTTGGTAACTGGAGGCAGCTAGCTAGGGACCGTGCAGGCTGGAGGAGCATGTTGGTTAAGGTCATAGTCCACCCGGGACTGTAAGCGTCATCTTTTTTTTTTTTTTTTTTATAATTTACCCGCACTCAAGGGGTTATGAATACCCTTTTACATGTTATTCACATGGTGCGGGCGTCGGAAATGTAGATAGAGAGAGAGAAAGAGATTGGTGCAGTGGTTTGAAACTCAGATGTGTTAGGTTTCACATTAGCTCCAGGGGTGGTGTCCAGAATAACTGGGGAGATTTGATGCTGTCATGTATTTTTTTGCCTTCGCTTCTGATTCACAGTATTCTTTTCCCGATCCACCTGATGTCATAAGCATATCAATTATCAACAGAGCGATCAATTTCTCCAGCCATATGACAAACCTACTGCCAGTGTTATGCCTTCGCAGTAGTGTTGTCACAAACTTTCTCAATTGATCGGACTGCCTCTTATCACATAATGCTTATTGACATCAGGGATTGAACCGTGAACCATCAGCTCGACGAACGATGACGCTACCACTACACCATTGCCACCCCAAATCTAAAGTAAAGTAAAAATCAGAAATGATGGCAGTCAGGAACTCCCTATATTTATTTTATACTCCACTGTACAGTGTACGGCGTAAAACACGTCCAAAAAAGTGACCAAAATACGATGTACATACATATGTACATAATTAGAAAATTCCGCACCCAATATGACATTTTATTCAATTATACCACAATGAATCGGATTATACTTCCGAATGATGTCAGTGGTTCATCCGGGCATTTAAATCCTCTTTGTGGCTTGGTTAAGGCACAAGATACACGTACATAAATTCCCTATAAGTATTTCTGGCCTCCATCCTGAAGGGACGATCCAAAGGCAAAATTCAATGAAAAGAAATATTGAGCTGAGCATCACCTGTGAATACGAAATCAGATCGTTCCCAATCAAGCAAACAAGCAAAAAGGCTCTAGTTCATCCAAAAAGTGCTCCTGCACCAAATAAAACGTTACACCAGATGCTAAAAAGAAATAGGAAAAACCCGATACTTAAATGTATCTACAAGTATATTCACACGTTGCAATAACACACAAAGGGCCAGTAATGCGGATTAAATAAATCGGATTCCAAGGAAAATTTACAAACTAACCTGGACCAAGGAGTGAGTTCGTATGTATATTTTCGCATACAGGCGTGTTTTATCCTTTGCTTATGGGTTTAAGTACCTTTTTTTTGTTGTTGAAACAACGTCCTTCTTTTTTTTTACCCAGTGTTTGTTAAAGATAATTGTGATATATTTGAGTGCAAATATACAAACACACATTCTCGTTGATTTTTCTTAATAAATTTTCTTGTGCTCTTATATCATTTTGAAGAATAATAAACAAATACTAAAAATAATAAAAAAAAAGCGTATAATCTGGGAGAGATATGCGGCGTTCTCGGGTCTACCCCCGATACGATTGACATATTAATGGACTCTGCTTTGGAAGTTTGTTGTTGATTACCGTTAATAAGTCATTAAGTTGATAACAGAAAATAATTAGACGAATAAAGGGTAAATTTTTATTTAGTTTTTCCAGCAGAGAAGGGTGGGGCAGGGGGCCAACATTTGTAAATTTTCTCTCAGGCATGTGGCGAGGTTTGTTGATTGCTAAATGGTTGCATTCGCAGGAAGTATAAAAATAAATAAATTGTTTGGAAAATAGAATACATGAAAAAGTGTTTGACAGAAATATGAGCCTAAATTCTTGTCAGAGCTTAAATTTATACTTGACAGAAGTTCGACCTATCGGGGTTAGGTTAGACTAGGTTAGGTGGCTGTTTACCCAAACGGTAGAATACACTTAGATAAACTTAGGTCCATTGTGGTCCATCCAGACCAAACGAGCGCAAGTAGACCATTCGTAGAACTAATACGAAAGCGGGATGGAAAACAAGCACTTTTAAAAGTACACATCTCCTTCAATCCTGTACCTATTGACGAGTCGGGAACGGACGGTATCCCCGATATAGTTCTCAAGACGGCATTCAAAGCTTGTCTAGATGTGTTCATAGAAGGAGTTTCTCAAGACCAGTGGAACTCGTAAATGAGGAGGATGTAAGCAGTGACTACACGTCACCATACATTCTCCTGCCTTTTCCTAAGTAGAGAAGAATGGTAAACCAATGAACCAGCGAAAGAGAAGCGTATATCTATCTACACAGATGGGTCAAAGATTGATATAGGAACAGGTGCCGGTGTATTCTCTGAAAAGCTAGACATACACAGCTCAATCAGACTCCCTGACCACAGCAGTGTATTCCAGGCGGAGGTGCTGCCAGTGATAGTGGCAGCCAGTACGGCTTCAATGTTAGCAATACCACTAGATGATATCACCATTTTCATTGACAGTCAAGCAGTCATTAGAGCAATTTTTGCTGCTGAAATCAAGTCCACATTAGTTCGACGCTGTCGCGAAAAACTAACTGAAGTCGCAGCGCAATATTATTCTCTGCTGGTTCCCTGGTCACAGAGATATAGCCGGAAACGAGAAAGCTGACGAACTTGCAAGAAAAAGGTCTGCAATAGACCACAATCGAGCACTTCAATGGATTAAACCTGCACTCTGTAACCTCAGAGAGCGAATTGAGTGTAAGATGCTAATGAAAGCCAATGTTAGGTGGAAATCGCTTCCCACTTGTGATAGATATGACAGAGCTAGAACCAGCAATACTACAAACTGGAGCTATATTCTACAGGCGCCCAGAGACTTGCGAGTTCCAGCTTATATCATCAAAATGGTGACTAGTTACTTCAGGCGTAGAGTCTTAATCTACGATACAGACAGTTGCACCGAAGAATACAAGATCACCGCCGGAGTGCCACAGGGCTTTACTTCACTGAAACATCCTGTACGAAGGGGTCTTACACCTCCCAATACCTGGCTGGGTTCGGCTGGCCCCGGAAGAGGTCTTTATAAGTAGCAGGGGGAAGATTGAAACACTCAACATTCCTGTGGATGGCCACATAATAACACCGAAAATCCACACAAAATATTTCGGAGTCGTACTGGATACAAGGCTCTCCCCAAGGGACATCTCAAGTGCGAAAGCGAGCAGATGCAACTTAGGGAAAATCTAGGCGTTCCATCAACATTTTTTAGCAGGCTTTTGGTATTGCGTTGACTTAGCAAAAGTCAAGTTTGTATCGCATGGTTGAATGTATCAATAATACTCCACCTCTCATTAATCTGGTTCAGTGCTAGTGTGTATTTTGACATTTCTATTGGGACCCTTCTCCAGTTGGAATCCCCTTTTTCGTAGCTTTTTGGCTAGCTTTTCTGCCTTGCAATAACCCGAATATATCTATGACTAGGAACTCATCACACATTTACGGTGAACATGTTCGATATCTCATTCAGAGAGGCAGGACAGTATCTAGCCAATTTGAATTTTGTCATTAGTGATTCGAGTGATCCAATGCAGTATAACACTTTCGCCGAGCTTTTCGACTTAGATTCAGCTCAGTTTACATTACCGGGCCAAACCCCGAACCAATCGATATCTGCTAATCTTGAAAATGAGTTTCCAGCAGAAGACTGTAAGTCTCCGCCTTTGCTTCAGTGATCCGCAGAACACAGAGCTCATTCTCTGTACTTGTCATGTGGCAGCCAGGAAGATAAGGTTCATTAAAGGTCTCAATTGTGATCTCAGAGAAACAAAAGCCAGCACAATAGATATTTTTAGATCGGGGTGCATTTAGGGCCAATTTTCGTAGTAAGAAATGAAAGCTTGTAGTGCTGGTTAGCTACGTGGAAAAAATACAAAAAAACAAACACTTTTCCTTCCCTCCCATGTCCTGATGTGTCTTCATGTCTCGCCAAATAACGCCAGATGCCTTACCAAGCTCAAAACCTCTTAGACGGACCAAATTTTATGTAGTCATGCGAGGAGATTACGAGTATGACAATGTATTCGTATGTACTGTGCGCGTATAATTGCCGAATGTGATAGTAATTTTCTCAATTTCCTAATCATTTCGCGCCTTTCAGAGAACGAAAACCATGACGACATGGAAAAACAAGAAACACATAGAATATTAGTCAGTTTGATATTCTAAGCCAGCATGATTTAGTACCATGCACAAAACACGATAACAAACGCAAGCACTGGCTTACCTTTCCCTGAAAACTTAATCACCGTAGTAACAACGGTTTTTCTGGAAAATTTCATTACAAATGCAGATACTGCGTCATAAAAGTACGCGAGCAGACCTTACTCTATGTCACGTTTACAATGTCTGGGATAAGTAAATACGTATGGAGTACGTAAGTATCTACGGAGCATCATCTACATACGTCAAAGGCTTATGATTAAGAAGTTGATTCTTTACGAGTCAGTTTATCCGAATTGTCATACTTTTACAAAGTGTAGCAAGCACGTCTTGAAAAAAAGTCTCCTAAGACCCATGACACCAAATAGTAATTTACAATTTCAATACCAAAAAATGCCAAAAAAAAGAAAATAACGTTTTTCACAGCCCCACATCTCGCGAATGGTCTAACACAAGGGTCCGAATGTAATAACTGCCATACGGAAGCTTCTAAATCCAGCCTTTTGGGTACAGCGTTAAAATGTAAGTCACTTTCATTTCTATGAAAATATACCACGTGGAACCCAAATGGCTATGAGAAGGCTCTATGAAGTCTGTTGCGCAAACTTTTTTTTTTAGGATTCAAAGTTAGGAAATGAAGGACGCGGACAACTAGTGGGCAAAATGTCGCATCATCACTTCCTTGTGGTTTCCACTGGATTGCTATCAGATAGCACACTATCGATGACGTGTGCTGAGCTCGACTAATTATTTAGTCCTAGTATACCTTAGTGAACTTCGCCACTCGTGTATTAAAAGAGACGAGACAACTGTTGATGACCTGATTGACTGAACTGCGTCTCAGAAGTTTAGCAATAACACCCAGAAAAAGAACGTCCGGTGGAAAAGTTCTCTCGACGAGATCAACGGTGGCGTCTGCAGTCGAAATAGCGGTCACCTTGCAGGAGCTATCTTTGGGTTTTATACCCTTAAACCTCGTGCACCAGACCCTATTAAAGGTGGCTTGCATTTTATCACAAAATACTCTCAAAGATTTTTCCTGACACTAATAGACAGAGATCGTCTGCGTACACTTCATTGCGAAATTCGAAATTTTGTACATCCGTGAGAAGTGAATCGATGGCAAAGCACCACAGTAGGGGAGAGAGAACTGGTCCTAACTCTTAGAATACACCATAGACCAATCACCCCGTTTACTCTTAGCAATAAGCAGACTTTGGGACAACATATTAGATCTATCTTACGATAGTTTCATCTACTTTACGAACGGATATCTCGTGCTTCCTGCATTAGTCATAGATCCTATCCAAGACTGCTTGCATTTTATCGCAAATGGCAATCAATGATTTTCCGACTACATACGCTTAGATGTGAAGTCCCAGATGTTGTGCATCCCTGAGCAGTGAATCGATGGCAAAGCACCACAATGACGGAGAAAACTCATCCTCTCCACCCCCACCGTATTCCTATCACCTCATCTACTGTCCTAGGTTAGGAAAGCCTTTGGAATTGAAAAGCATATTCATAAGATCAGAGGTCCCTATTCCGTCCTACCGGTGTTCGAAACTTATCATTTTGCTCATATTATTAACGATTGCCGTCAAATAAGTCCTAGATATTTAACTTCAGTGGCTTGTTAAAGGGTTACACATCTGTTTATGTCTTTCACCAGCAGGACCTTGTTGAAGAGCCTAGACATTCGTCTTTTTTTTTTGAGTTGTCGAGTAAGTTAAGTCCTAGATCGTCACTCTTTGGTTGTTGGCCGGTCATAGTGGCTCCTCCTCTGAACCGATGGGGCCTGCCTTAAAGAGTGGTCTATAATTAGGGAGGGAGCCATTCATTTGAAATTGTGTTTCCATCAGCTTGGGAGCAAACCAAAAAAAGAAGAATCTGCAGTGCGATTTTATCAATTTCCCCCTAATCCATTCCAACAAAATTCATTTAGCACAGTGTCAAGGGTAATTAAACAACCCAATGTGGAAACTGCTTGCACTAATTTTGTATATTTCTTTGGAATTGACACCCAAATCTAAACTAGTATTTCAACTCATCCAGACAACCAATCTATTTGCTAATATTTGATAAATCAATAATAGATTCCCCGTGATACTTAGAAATTTAATAAATATTTGACAAAAGTACCAAATGATCTACACTAAGGGCATTCGAAAACCATTCGAAGTTTCAAAGGTGAAATACACATTAAAATTTTTGGCGCATATGTTGTGTCCATTTGCGGGAAAATCCCGACATAAATTGATTTAGGTGCCACCGCCTGCAGGAGGTTCATAAAAGTAGTCATGTGCACTTTACATAATAAAAACCGAAATGCTATTGTAGAACATTTTAAATTGGCTTCTTGCCTTATAGTTTGGACGACGTACGATGTATCTACTACCTGTTGTATGTGAAATTTTATGGATTAGTAGGCCTGTGTGCACCTTTAAAGAAATTACCTTGATATCAGGTGAGCAACATTCCGGAAAAACACAGAATTTTTACGGATAATTGGGGAAAACCAAATTTATAAACAACACATGGATGTAATAACTCCTCCGTCAAAGGCATCACCTCGGATTACAATTTCAATATGAATTCCGTTGAAAATTCAAAGCAATTGTCAAGGAGTGATAAGATTGCTTTGGAACGTTTACTAAACAATGACTGTGTGATCATAATTTTTATTTATTTATTCTTTTTTGTGCATGTTTTACAAAGTAAAACGCAAGAGCAATAAAATTCTTTTTTGAATAATTTGACGAGACGCAGAATGGAAATTCGTTCCTGTCAAATGGGGTACACAAGGGTAGGCATTTCGAGAACAATCGAAAAGGACTAATTGAAGGTGTTGTTGGAAGCTAATGTTTGTCAATTGGCATTTGAAATAAAATTTAATTTTTACTGTTGTTCTCGTCAATTACTGTACCTATTGCGAGGACATGTTTTGGGTTAGGTAAGGGTGGCTGTCTGTATTAGAATACAGACACACTTAGACTAGAAGAGGTTCTTTTTGATGCCATGGATCTATTCCACTTGACTACCCAGGGACTAATCAAACCAATCTGAGCAATGAAGCAAGGGAAGCTAATGGCAACTAAGGACGCTAGTTTCCTAGGGTTATTGAAGGATAGAGCCCCAGGTGCAAAGGATGGTTTCCTATTCCTCCTCCCCCCTGCAACTCCTACAAAAATCATTTCAAAAAGCCCACCCATTACCTGGCTGATCTGTGATCACCTTTTCATAACCAACCTGACTCAACGTTTCTGAATAAGTCAAGGCCAAATCTGTCAAGGTATATGACACGTCGTGCCTTTTTCCCATCTGCGGTTGGCCCTGATGAAAGCGTCTAACTTATTGTTTTACATATTCATGTAGGCTTATCTTGCACTGCGACCTAATGGTCTATTGTGTCCGCTGCTGATACCTAGAAGAGGTTTGGTTCCTTAATTAGAGTTTCCTTCGCAATATACTTCCTTAAATTTGCCTTGGCGAGAACAGTACGCCGAGCAGCCTCTCTAATCAGGTTTATCTTAGGATACCTGCTCAAATACTTCAATCTTTTGTCGGCTAAGCATCCTCAGAGTTTGCAGTGCCCCGTTGTTATGAAGCGTCCAGCTTAAGTAGGAGTACATACACACAGATTTGCCATTTTGGCATAATTCTAAGAGTCATAGCCTTTCTGGCAAGCTCGTCAGTCTTGTCTCTATGCCCAGGCATCCAGCAAAGGTGAATGTTGAAATAACTCGTGATCTCCGCTAGAGACGCACGACAGTTTGAAGCATTCGTTGAAGTGAAAGAGCACATTTCAGGGACTTGATTGGCGCTTGACTGTCAGTGAAGTTGTTTCTATCCTTGACCGATATTGCATTCCATTTCAGCCCGGGCAAAGCTTCCTTCACCGCCATGATTTCCACCTAAAAAACACTACAGTAATCTGGGAGGTAGAAAAGGATGCCGATGAAGCCGCCTATTTAGAAGTGAACTGGGCTACCGTCTAAGATCGACTTCATTCATTCGGCCACATTGACAACATGGACAACAACAAATACAAAATACACAAATATTTAGCGCAACAGACCGCTTGTATCCCAGGGCCTTGCTTCGAAGATCATTAAATACCTGAACACAAGTTCGACAGGACAAAGCAGACCCAACATCCGTTTCAGACACCAATGCCAGTGCACTGGATTTTGACAGTTGGAAGCAGCGTTCTTGCGATCGACGAAAATGGAAAGCTACGGATCGGAGGCCTATCTAGTAAGTAGAATACTCGAAGAGAGGTCAAAGGACATGATTCATGGTGATACCTAGAGACAATCGATTTCCCTGAACATTGGTAAAATAAAATAAATAATCTACCAGCGGCAATTAATTCCGCATTGGCTTGACACACATTCAAGTGGATTTTTGCTGCCACCCTATAGCACAACTGATCAATTTATGTTCGTTTTATGCAATTAATTTGTATGTAAACTGCTAATCAATCAATCATTTCCATATCACCTCCACAGTACTACGCCGTCAAATCTAGTCATCGCCATAATTCATTGTCTACGAGTGTAAATATAGCGCTGATGTGCTTTACGCTTTTATAAACTAAAATTAAATACTTTTCCAGTGGCACAGTAATCATAATTCCGTGTAACCTGTTCCTGTTACAAGCAGATATTGTATTACTTTTTTTTTATTGCCGTCAATAAATTAAATTTAGAAGCAAGAAAAACCATACCACAGACCCATACTTCTACTGCAACAATGTGAAGCAGGGAATGGAATGTGCTTTTATCTGTTTTTTTGTTTTATATCGGATATAAGACTTGTGGAATGCGGGACGGGAACTATTGGATCCCGAATATTCCACAAAAAAATAATTTAAAAAAAAAACCTTTTTACTTGTAATTCAAAAGAGAAGTTTCGTCAGATTGATGTCAATCTGTTTGACTGATTCACCAGTATATGCCAACTTATTAGACGGAAGGCACTGCTCTTTATTATTCGGAGCACCACTTTCACTTGAACAAAAAACGAATGTCGTGATAGAAAATTCTACTTGTTCATACGAATATACGAATAAAATGGAAGGAGGGATGACCACCTACGAGTATACAAATATATCGATATGACTTTAAGCAATGACACTAGAAAATTGAACTAGTAAGCGTGCAAAAAATTTTAATTATCTACTTTCGCATAACAATTTTGCGTGGGGTTTAGTTGAAGATTGTAGATACTTTTCGGCATTATTTAATGTCTAATAATTTATGTTTGTCTTTTGCCTTTAAGAAACCATTAAATACCTTGATTTTGCCTAACGACGTTGTCGCGAAATTTAAGCGTGCCGACGATCATTGCCACGAATTACCCACCCAAATTTTGCATAACCGATATAATTTGGCATTTGCATGCACACATGCTCGACAAAAATTTTTTTTTTCTTGTACATTTTCGAAATTTATTTCCTTTTTGAAAAAATCTTTTAATTGAATCATCGTACACATTCTCTTGTGACTCGTGAGCAGTGGGGCGTTAGGTAACACTCTTGTACTGCCAGGAAGCCAAATCGTGTTTTATTTATTTTAGTGGAATTTTGTCGTTCTTCATAGAAAGAAGGTTACAATATCATGAGCCACTACATCCAGACCTAAGATCTACCAATGAATTAGCGGAAGCATCACAACCGCATAGAAATTGCTCCACAGTATCTTCACTCTCTCCATAAGCTTTGGAGATTCTATTGTCACTTAAGCCTAGCACATTGAAGTAATTAGCAAATGCGTGCTCCATCAATAAGTTGTCTACAGTCCTCTCTACTCAGAGACAGCAATAATGCAGCGGATTTCTAGCACGCATCTGGCAGCATTTGTTTTGTCTGTCTGCATTCTGAAGATTACTTTCCCATACAAAGAAACACAATATTCAATGAAAGTCCTGAAGGAGATCGCAGGAGTTCCCAAAGCCGGTTCAAGTACTGATAATTTATTTTCTGAGCCTTGTATAGCAACCTTACACACTTATTTCGGTGGCGTTATAGTTCGGAGGGAACCTGCGGCTTAACTCTTTAGTTAGTCGGGTCCTTAGCTAACTGCCTCCAAGTCGGTTGAGGTCCGTTTCTACTTATGTACTCCACCTAAGGCGATGTCTTCCTCTATTGCGTTGTCCTTCCGGGATAGATTCGAAGACATTGCGGGCCGGAGCGTTGGTGTCCATTCGCTCTAGTTGTCGTAGCAATTTTAGGTGACTGATGCACATTTCTTTGACTAGGTCTATAACGCTGTACAGCTCGTAAGTTTGTCGTTGAATCATCTTCTCAAAAGCCCGTTAACGCAGAAAAGACAGAATACTTTATGAAGATTTTTTCTCGTGAAACGACCGAGGATATCTTCATCCGCTTTTGACAGAGCTCATGTTTCAGCGCCATAGAGCAGGACTGGGATGGTTAAGGTTTTGTATAGAGTGTCCTTAGTTGTTCGAGATAGGGCCGTACTACTCAATTGCCTTCTCAGCCCAAAGAAATAGCGATTGACAAGAGTTATTCTTCGTTCGATTTCTGCTAATGTATTATTGCCAGAATTTATAGCAGAGCCAAGATAGACAAAGACTGTTACTATGTCAAAGTTATAGCTATCGACTGTGATGTTGTATGCAATCCGATGTTATGTTTTCCTTCTTGTTGACAGCATATACTTCGTTTTGTCCTCATCTACCGATAAACCAATTTCGGGCGCTTCTTTTTCCTTAAATAATCGTCTTTACAGTGTCATTTGGCGCACTTTTTCGATGTCGTGGCTGTCCCAATCGACGAGCCGATTCGTTTACGTTTAAATGTAGCTTCAGGGTGACAAAGGACAAAGAGGAGTCGCCAGAGTAAGCAGCGTCCGATTTGATATTAAATTCCGGTTGTGTATACCGTTTAAATTCAAAGAATTCAAAATCGCACTGCCATTGCGTGAGATTCCATTTTTCTCAATTTTACAAAATACATACATATACCGACGTACCCTGCTACAAATGACTGTCAAACAATAGTGCAGTAATAGTGAATTGAGTAACGCCATCTCGTTTCAAAAGTCGTTTTTTATGAAGAAATCGTTTACACATGTACTTACTGAAAGGTACAAAGTTGTGCTTTTTCGGATATACAAGGATATATCTCCTTCGGATATATCTCCTTCGAATATTCTGCAGCTATCTGAGGATATATTGGGCTGGTGCTGGTAAGCAATGTACGATATACTTCTCAAGTTTTTTCTACCGTTCTTCGTGCTTTTTCGATTATTTGCTGCTCTTTTTACACATTCGTTACAAAAGTGCAAACAGGATTAAGCAGGTTATTTCTTCATTCTGCGTGCTTCGTGTCTTTCTCTCGATCTAAACAATAAGGGCAAAGAGCTGAGCTCGAATATTATGCGATACCCACCGTGATCGGATAAAAACTGCATTAGGTGGTATTTATAGCCCCTATGACCTCGATGGTGAAGATCAACTTGAAGCCCATATGCCTTTTGTAGTGTTATCCCGCCTTGCTTGCTACATAGCTACTGATGCTAGGTTAGGTTGAGGTAGCTGCCAGCTAGGAGTTTCCAGCGCACTTAGACCAATGGTAGGTCCATTGTGATACCACGTGGGGGAAAGTTTCTCTCTACCTATTCGTTAAAACGAATTTGAGCTTCTTATGAAGCGTAGGAGGCTCTTAATGTCAGTATTCATCAGGTCGCCTATATCGTTGTAATAGGGAGCACCTAAGTGAAGCTTCCTTCTACGGGAGGGAGCTGGGCAGAAAAAGGAAGGTGAGGGATAGTTTCTTCATCCATGCAGCTTCTACAAAAGTCGTTCGTAAAGAGGCCTAGCTTTGTAGCATGCTTGCCTATTAGCCAGTGTCCAGTGATGAAAGCTACTCTGGTACCGATATGCAGTCTATTGAGGGAAATCAAAGTCTAAGAGCGTTTTAGATCCAGCTTTGATCAAATCTGTGTTGCTTTTCCTCTTCTTTTAGGTGCAGTATAAGGCAGACATTATTGTTATCCAGGAGAAATGACGGATAGGAAATCGACAAGACTATGATATTTATTACAGCTGTCAGAGACGATTGCATACCAACCATAGCGTGGGAAATCGGCATTCGAGATGAAAATGAACCTCGTCTGAAAAGATTTTTGGGACCAAAATCAACGTCATTTTCCAAGTAATTTAAAGCTCACATAGAGAAGCAATAACGAAGCGGATGGTCATATTGCCTTAACTCTTCAGTAAGTTGGACCCTGCAAGCACATAATCCGACGTCCTTATGTAAAATTCAGCAACGAGCTAAGGATGTTGGCTTTTCATGCACACTTTGTAACCGCGTTTAAACTGCTAGCAGGAACTAGCAGGAAAATCCATTGCGCCGACTATAAAGGACGAATCCTTTCGACTTGGCGAGATAAGGATTTACCGCGTTTAGATTGTGGATTAACCGCGTTTATATTGCGGAACCTGTAGGATCTTTCAGTGGAAAGTAACCTACCAAACGCTTCTATTACGTGATATAAAAATTGCTTGTTAAGTTATTTCTTAGTTGCAATATCTAACAAATTTATATCGAAGGGTGGTGTTTTTGGTCAGTAAGAATCTGACACTACTATGAGCACGCGCTTGCTATTCTCATAGTGTCTATGGAAGAGTTTCACCTACCCTAGGAAAAAAAAAAAAAAAAAAAAAAAAACTTTGTAATTACTTCGCTGCTCGCACCGAACAAGTACGTGGAAAGCTTATGTTATCCGTAAGGATGCCAGTTTTACGAACTTTTTTACGCTACTACGTGGTTTCACTTCGACTAAAAATATTTTCAAAAATCACATAGTTTCTGTACTCTCTCAGTTTGAAAATATTTTTTTATCGTGGGGACTTTCGAAAACATAGTTCCAAACCAACAGATGGTACACCTTTTACAGTATCGTTGTAGTTAGAAGTTCATCTGCCTCGGAGTCAACATTAACTCTACAAATGACAATTTAGTGGAGATTCGACGAAGGCTCTATGCTTAAAAATCAGACCTTACTCAGCTTAGCGAATGAGCTCAAAACTCTTTATTCGGATGACGGAACGCATGTTCTATACGACTCTAACCCTACCAGTTCTGCTATATAAGGCTGTATGCTAGGAGGTGCACAACTTAGCGGAGCAGGTATTCTTTGCTTTCTTGTAAAAAATTCTTGTAAGAAGAGGGCAACCGTTGGCAATGTTGTCCAAGATGTTGTGCACTCAGCCACATCGAACGTATGGAAAACAACTCTCCATCTAAGAGGATCCTCGATAACCGCCAAGTTCGGGAAGACGTGATCACGTGCACGAATGCACGAATGCACTATAGACACATCATATCTTAATATCTCACTAGAATATTCTTACCAAACTTCGTTATATACTCGCAAACAGCATTTTAACGCAACCATCAGAAAACAAATCAGCAAATTTGAAATATTTCTTGAACCAGCAGAAACAAGTTCAGTTTATTGAATCCCATAGATTGCCCGTTCCCCCGCCATATAACTAAATTGTTGCATATCAATCATAAACAAAATAGCGTAGTAAAATCTATTTTTAGCGAATTATTGCTTTGTGTTCTAAAAAACAAAAAAAAAAAAAAAACAAAAGACGTTGCACAATCAACAAATGCCTGCACATACTCGTACATAATATTTATTTCTTTATTATCTCTTACATATGTATCCGTAGCTGTAGCTGTAATTTTTCGACCTTGTCATATGTGCGTAGATTGTATACGAAAGTAAATTATATGCAAAAACAGAAAAAGATTTAAAAAAAAAAAATTAAAAATTATTTGTTAAACCGCAATTCTCAAAGTAGGTGTGACCGATGCAAAATTTAATAGATTATCATCGTGGCGTTGTTTGTGTATAATTAACTGCATCCAAGACTGCTAGAATCGAGTCGAATATATACATAAGTAGCATTTAGCTACATACATACATTGCTACTTATTGCTGCAGTACAAATCTGTTAAGCTTAAGCAAAAAAAAAAGTCAATAATTAAAGGTGTACGCAGCAGACTAAGTTGTGGGTGTGGGATATGTTTCATAATAAGCGGGTGCATGCGACAAACTATACTTAAACTGAGACGTATAACACGTCGTACCTCTAAAGATACGTTTATTTGAATTTTGTTGCAATTTTTACTAACTTACTTCAGACATCAAATTTATTTCTTGGAGTCAGTGAGGTTGAAAACAGAGTTTTCAATTCTCAAAAGTACAGGATGGTTAGAGTGATGCGAGGAAGCAAAGTTAACTTCCTGGCTTAGTGGAGGTTTAACTGGTAGACAAGCCCACTCTATGAAGATACAAGCGTCGACATACTCGCGTATCAACCACCTATGGCGATGACATAGCGTTGGAGGTAGTAGCTGAAACCCTGGAGGTGGTGAAGCAACATTCAATGACGTGAAGGTATGGCTTCGGTCATCATGCCGGAATTAGCGGATAAGAAAATGGAAGCTCTCATGATAAGCAGCCGTAAAAATGTTGATAGGTGAACACACCATCGAGTCAAAGTCTTACAAAAAGTATCTGATGGTTCTGCTCGACCATAGATTCAACTTAATAAGGTACCCACACAGATATCGGGCTGTTGCCGCAATATCCAGTAAGAACCATGCAGCCAACTAGGAACCTGCTTGCAACAGTGAGTAGGTCTATATGGGCACCGGCAATATACATAAGCTCGTACATGAAAACGATAAACTCTGTGCACAGAAGAGGGCCCCTCAGCATACTCTGCGCATACAGAAAAATTTTAAGGACTAGAATTAGTGTAATAGCGGCGCGAATGCCTATCAAACGAAAACCCAGTGAGAAGGACCATAAGAACAACAACGGCTAAGTCCAGAATGCTGAGCACTTGTTTCTGGAATGCAAATACCTAGCCAGCAGAAATGACTTAAACGAGAGATACCGATATAATAACCCCAAGGAGGTTGATATCGTTCATACCATCAGCGAGCGAAGCATGGGACACCGCCAACAGAATCATGGCGAGCATTAGCATGGAGTCGCAAATAATTGGTAGCACGGCCTACCGAGTATCTATGTATAAACGATTTCACACCTCCGGCTCATCAAAAAAAAACTAACTATTACCAATCTGACTTCCACGTTGTGAAGCTCGTGTGCCTAGTAATTCAACTGGAGATTACTATCTAACACATTTGGAAGGTTTTGGCGGAGATACGTAGGACTGAATGAAAGAAAGCCCTGCGAAGAAAAAAGATGGCCTACCCAGCTCAAGGATATCGAAGAGTTTCGTTTCAGAAACCTGATTCGAACTTTTTACAAGAAAATCAAGCAACTAGCTATAGGTTTCAAACCCGGGATACTTGCTCGAAGAAATAAGGGAGGAAACTTAATCACAGACGCGCAGGACATTGCAGATGCATTTGAGGAGGACTTCCACTTTTAATTATTAAACATTAAATTAAACAGAGACGGTGACACCGCAAAAAGAAATCTCACAGTCAGCCGATAAAGTAGTTCTCTCTCCCAGTTTGGCATGACTATAATGAAGGTAATGAACAACAAAGCCTGGCTTACCATTGGAACTTTTCAAATATGAAGGTGATGTTCTGATTGGGAACATGTATCAGATAATTAACAAGCCCATGAAGTTGAAGTTAAAACGCACCACCAGTTTATAGACTTTAAGGCTGCGTATGTAGTATTCATGGCTTGGAACTCTACAAGGCGATGCTTAAATTCAGGATCCCGATAAAACCAATCCAGCAACGCCACTTTTTTTTATAATTTGCATGCACTCAAGGGGTTGTGAGTACCCTTTTACATGTTTTCACACGTTGAGGGCGTTGGAAAGATGGATAGAAAAAGAGAAAGAGATTGGTGTAGTGGTTTGAAACTCAGGTGTACTAGGTTTGACATTAGCTCCAGGGGTGATGTCCAGATAAATGGAGAGATTTGTTTGTTGTCATTTACTTTTTTTACCTTCGCTTCTGATTCACAGTATTTTTTTCCCAGTCCACTTGATGTCATAAGCATATCAATCATCAACAGAGCGAAAAATTTTTCCAGCCATATGACACTACTGCCAGTGTTATGCCTTCGCAGTAGTGTTGTCATAAGCTTTCGCAATTGATCGAGCTGCCTCTTATCATATAATGCTTGCTGACATCAGGGTTTGAACTGTGAACCATCAGCTTGACAAACGATGACGCTACTACTACACCATTGCCACACCACCCCAGGTTACGCTAGAAAACATGCGCTTGTGTATTGCAGTTTGGAAGCCCCACTTCGGAACTCTCCCAGACATAAGTATGTACACCGAATTTCGGCAAGGATTCATAATTCAATCCAGCAAAATTGCAAAAGTTTTGAATGTTGTGTTGTGCTTTTTTCGAAAAATCTATTAAAGGATCCTGTTGAATAAGTTGATTGACAGCGAGTCACCTTATCTAAATCTTTTGCTGATATCAAACGTCTCGGTGAGGTTATTACCGACCTTTATGGAGCATAGAGCGTTATTCTATGTCGACGGATGAGTTTGCCAGTGATGCCAAAATAATATATAGCGCTGTATAGCGGGCTTATAAAATGCTGCCGTAGGCGATTTGGATTGTGTTTATTCCAGGTTCTGCCGGAGTGCAAAAATTTGGTCGATTGTGGACTTTTCTGGCCTAAAACCGCACTGATAGTGGCACAGGTTGTTGACGCCTGAATCGGTTCAGGCTTCACACAAAATGGCATATGATGAGACTAATGCCTACGTAATTGGCACAATTGAAAACGTCGCATTTCTTTGGACCAAGTAAATAATGCTGAAATTCTATTCTTCGGGCATACACTTATCAGAGAAGATTTTTAAAATGAGTTGGTGAATACCACCTCTCTTGAAAGACTGACAAAAGTGCGAGAGTTATAGCTGGCATGGGAAAGATTCTCAATTCGTCTTCCGGATACGGCTTCAAGCTGTAGATCCCTTCCATTTGTACGAAAAAATATAACACGCACACCATGAATGATCGCAAGAAAGTGGGTCCTGAACCCCATACAGTCTGTTGCACCAAATATTTATAAAACTTCCGAGCATCATTCCTTGAGTGGCACCTCTACCAGTCCTCGATCGCGCGTTTCTAATGCGTTTTCTTTCGTTTCCGTTCTTTCTGTTTTTTTCTGGTCATAGAGCTCACGAGTCGCGATCAGCCTTCATCCTGATTTGCAGTGCCGCTATGGGTGCTTTTTGTTTTGCTTCTTCTGCCTGCTGACATTCTTCGTCAAACCGGTGATTTTTTGTTGAAAGTCTATCCAGCATATCATTTACGGCTTCCTTCCTGGCTTGTTGGCAGCATTGCCACTGGTCTCCGACACTTTGTGTTGGAGGCATCGGACTCGAGAGGTTAAAGGATACGCAATCGACGAAAGTTCTTGCAATGTGTTGCGATTTCAGCTTCTTGAATGCACATTTTCTCGCAGTAATTCTTCGTTGCAGTGCCTTAGCGGACATTCGCATTCGTACCTTGGCTACAATAGTGGTCCGAGTATATGTTGCCCTCTTGGAAGGTTCGGACATCCAGAATACTGGGTGCGTCGATTACAATTACAGCATAGTCAATATGGTCGACGGTTTGTTAATCAGAAGATCGTCAGGTATCTTTATGAATATTGAGGTGGCGCGTGCTAGCTTTGCGTTTCACATTAAAGGTGATAATACTCTGCTCTGTGAACGTCCACTTGTTGTACTGACCTTGATGGTTCCTGCTGACATTTGAGTCTCCGCTGACCTTGTGCTCAGCAGCTTGTACATCCACTTAGATACTCTGCCATTGTCAATCTATAAATTTATCTCTATTTTTCAATCGATATCTAGAATGATTTCATCGAAATTGCAAAATTCATTAAACAGCAAATTGTTTAATTTAGTGTAGCAATTGTATTGAAACATACGTAAGTCAGTATCGATTAAGTTGAATGCAATGCTACATATACGAGTACGTTAGACGTTAGTGTAAAGTGGAATAATTAAAATATCAGCAATGTATCGATATACACACTCTAGATACTCGTATAAATTATTCAGTAAATTAATTGAAGCGTAATAGGAACACATTTTGTATGCCAATAGATATTATAAGCTAACACAATCGTGGCGACAAAGCTCATTTTAAGCGGAGCACATTCGAAACATTCAATGTGTGGTAGATGCGGGCTGCGACGGGCTACAGACGTAAACCGATGCAAACTAAAAGATACGAATAAAAACACAGCAAAAGCTGCAGTAGGTACGCCCCATTTAGAAAAGCACCGGACTGATCTCTGGCGACAGAGAGTCTCTCGTGAAAAAATGCTCGTCTGTTATGCAGATTTAAACATTAGAAATTCCGCCCGTCACTTTATGCATGCATTTTTCGTTACGGTGTGAAATAATTATTTTCGAAAATAGTGATGGGGTGTACGCGACTACGACGCTGACGCGATTACTTGAAATTCAATGGAAACTTTATCCGTATATCTGTGAATAAGAACTTAATTAGTTCAGATCGGAAAATGCGCGCAATGACGACACCTGATGAATTATAATTTATTGATGACTTGTGCAGGGAGGGTGTGGACTCACAACTCGGTTGTACTTTTGCAGTCATTGAATGGAATTACTCAGTGTGCGCATCGTACAGAGTACAGAGTTTATATAATCGTCATTTGGTATGAATTAGTGCATGTGTGCTGTTGGCAGTACACAGATACTTCGTCTATTGATGCAGGATATGAGAACATTCTATTGTCACTTACTTTCGATTCAGAATAGATAATGGCTTTAAGTTTTTTGTCATGGGTTTTTCGTCGCAGATATGTTTTGAAAATTTAGTTCCGTTTTCATTTTGATTGATCGAGATTGATGAGCAAATCAATGTCGCACGTTGCAGTTATGTAGTTTTATGATCTCAGAAATTGTATATGTATCTACGACTTTCCATCGTGAATCAAGCTGAAAACTTGCAAAGGGTGTACATATTATGAAGCCCGTGGATTAGTTCATGGAATTAATATTCGAGAACGATTCCGGGCATTTGATTTCCACAAAGCCCATCATGTCCGTCTAATTTTGGGTCTTAAAAGTTCCTAGCTATATTTGACCAATAACAACAAACAATGTTGACTTCAAAGACAATTGTTGCTGGTTTATCAACATAAACTAGGGACTTCACGTATTGGGGGCTACGCTCGAGAGTCTAGAGTTGTCAAGTCGCCCGATATTGGAGGCGAAAAGGTCCTTTCGTTTAGGCTCTGACCTTCTTCACTAGTCAGACAAAAATATACTCTTTTAAACGAGAGAGTATGTCTTTGTCCAAAAGCTCACACATTCCGGTACACGGACTGTTACAGCTCTCAAGGTCCAGAACTTCTTCCCTTATGCTATTTAGAAAGGTAGAGCTTTTGCCCTCATTTAATATTTCAAGGTATATTTTATAAATGAACTGTAGAAGAGACTCTCCACTTTTGTTGATACTTGACCTGGCTCAGTTTGGATGGTGGGCGTTCACATCACATCTAATTATTAACTGGAGTATCCTTCTGTCACAGTTGTTCATGAGTCCATGCCGTGAGACTCTTAAAACGTTAATTAATTTTATTTTAATGCTGGCAACGGTAGAGCGTGAAAAGTATTGAGAGATACGTACAGCGCCCCACGTCTGTGTTCTTTTTACAAAGTTTTCGATAACATCCTAAGTCCTTAAGTAATCGATATTTCGATAACATCTTAAGTCCGTAAATATTCAGCTACACACGTTTAGTGGGACTCAGCATACGCTTATTATTAGCTGGTCCTCAGATCTCAGACGGAGAGGTAATCATGCAACAGTTTTAAAATACGGAGAAAAACATCATCAAAATTTGTGACCTCATCATGGGAGACCACAGATTGAAGATAGTCTGCATCTCGTATGAACAAATCCAAAGCATCAGTCAAAATGAACTTGGGTTCATCCAAGGTTTTTGCAGGAATGGTTCCGAAATTGCTTTCAGTTGAGCAATGACCCAAACGACTGACAAATCAAAGATAGTGGGGATCTACCTGCTAGACAGCAACACTATCTCCATATTCTCTGTTACTTAACGAAGTCCATAGTCTTGCATCCAGGTTCGTACACGTCTCAAGACTTGGTCAAGCTATCTTTGAATGTCTTCGGTTTTTCGCACGCCGATCAGTGCTGCTATAGCGTAACCAACCAGATAAGTATTTTCGGGCTCTCCATTTTTAAGATTCCATCATAACAATTATTCCACAATTCCGGACCTAGGATTGAGCCATCTATAATTTTCTTGATTTGCGGTCAGTCTGATAAGTCGTCTGCTCTCAGAACTGTTGCTGAAATTCTTGACTTGAGCATCCTGCCTACAAGTTATCCTGCTGTATCTAGCATGCAAAGGGGCCTGTACGCCGATGGGGTATTACGGTTTCAATTTCCAGTCGTTGCTTTTCAAATCCTTGTGAAAAACACCCTTCTCAAGGCAGCGGCTGTAAATTGTTATCTCCTTAGTGTATGTAACTTCTACGTAACTACACACCTCGTCTCGGTGTAGAAGCCCATTAAAGACTGTTAGGAACTGTTCCCCAGAGACGACATGAAGCTGATATCTCAATGGAATTTCCTATCTTTCCCATTCTATCCCATCCCTCCTATTCTCCATTGCCATTCCAGTGGCTGGATAGCCCAGTCTCGAACGGAGTATTCGGAATACCTGGCAACTTCCTCAAAATCTTACAGGACCATTCTCACCTTGTACCTACTTGTGGCGATAATAGATGGCATCAAGGCATGAGAAGGTCATCGTCTGTTCCGACCAGAGATCCGCTGATCTCTTCAAAATAGCAGTTCGAGATTAGATTCCAAACAAACCGGGGACTGTCCCCTGGATCCGTATTGAACCATCAGACCCCTTAAATATCCTTAAATAATTAACATCATTACCCTCAGTAACACTCAACTTCCAACAAATAATTGGAAAATTGCTAATCTGCTAATAAACTCTCCGATTCTTCAAAAAGGGTGAAGAGGATCTGGGAAAAGATGGATTAAATTTCGTCTCATACGCGGTAGTTTCAGATGACGCAGATGCGAAGGAATATTGTCCCGAAAAAAACTAATCATTCTGTTCAAGCCATTCTAGATTTGGAGACAGACAGCATAGCCCTGGCGAATCCGGATCTGACCAGGGGACCTGGTAGCTAATTCGTATCCGATTCTTACCGTGGTGGAGGTATCTACATTTAATTGAAGAGATTTTACGATTTGTTAAGACGGCCTTCGTCTTTAGAAACCATGCGTTGTTAACGGTGTGGTATATGAACCCATGATTCATAATAATAAACTCATCTATGTATATAAGACAACCCATAGATTGCATTCTCATTAAGCTCCCATTAAATGTATTCTTACTCTCTGATTACAGGGTCCTAAAGAAAACCCTGCAAGATCAATGCTAATCAGTATTAAAGTATTCTTTGAGATGAATGGTATTATTCCCGCCAAAATTTAGCAAACTGTGGACGTAGGACTTCCGCGGCTAACAGTCATCTTCAGACGTTGCCTGGATTTGGGCCACATTACCAAACTATGGATCTAGATTCTAGATCTATAAATTCTCCCACAAAACACTGATTAACTTACCATAGCTCCTATTCCACAAAACTGTGCAACTTACATTCCCTTCGGTGAGACTGGGCTACAAAAGGGGATGCCTTTGTTTTCATACAGATGAATCTAATACAAAAACAAGAGTGTGTGGAAGGTTCTTCTCCAAAGACTTAAATATATGTAAATATTTTCTTCCGCTGGGAACTACTGTACGGTTTTTCAGGCGGATATTATGGTAATTTAGAAGCCTTTGTCGTGTCCTGGGCCATAGGTACATTCTTGGGAATCGTATAACCGACGAATTCGTGAGGCATTACATAACTCTACCGGGAAAGATGGATCTTTAGATGCGTTTCGATATATGTATGTAAACTATTACTTGCAACCTACAACCGTACCTGGGCATACGACACAAAGTGCCTCATCATTTGACGGAATTGGCTGGATCACAAACGCTCCAATTTTCTAATCAAACCGAAAAGCAATATAAAACGTATGTATGTGTCATCTCAGGACACTGCACGCCATTTGGCCAGGCCTCCCCGCAAATGATTTTTGCACAGGCTATATGGACAAAAAGAGGAGGAAACTATACTTCACTTAGTTTCAAGCTCGCTCTCTCTTTTCGAAGAAATGCCTACTCTTTCGACAGCTAAGGCGAACTGAGGAGTTTTATAACAAGCTCCGGATGTTTCTACGGGTAGCTTTTTGGGAAACACTCATATGCTTGGTATCATAATAGTCCCGTACTCCTCTGCCTGTACATATTTATACATATGTGTACGAGTAAGAGTAATGAATTAAAAGAACCCAAAACTCCTCACAATAAATTAGAAGAAAAGGATTGAGGGTAAAAAGTGGATGAGGTGAAAAGAAAAGGGATTGCACGCAACAAAAGGGATCATTTCAGTCTTGGTCGGGCTAACACTAAAATCGAAAATCGGAAAATCGGAAAATAGTCCATCTAATCACTCGAGTGATCGAAAAATGGGTTTGTTCGAGTTAACTACCAACAATGGCGTCGGATGTAATGTGTACACCCAGGTAAGAGACTGCAAGAGAATCATAGCTCTTATAAGGGAGGTTTCAAACAGAGGTTCTAGCTACACTGCTGAAGTATAGACAGTCAGGCTGTGCTGAAAGTGCTAGAATCCAACGTTTCATAGTCTGAATTAGTGAGGAATTGTTGCGCAATGCAATGGACATTGCACAAAGTGCCGACGTACTGGCCAAAAATGAGCTGGAAAGTGACATAATTGGAGGCATAATACTGCTAAGGTGCTTAGCTAGTGAGTTTATTCTCGATAGAATGTTCAAGTTCACTGACATAAGATATACCAACTTAGAATAGCGCAGAGTGTCTAAGGCCTTATGGCAAATGTAAAAATGTAAATAAGAATGTAAAAAAATCTCGGGAAATTATAAAACTAAGCAGATCACGGAAAAGAACAGCGATAGGTACACTCTCTGATCAGTGCCATCCCCGAAAGCACGCAATGAGGTTAGGTTCATCGAATATGGATGTGTACAGGTACTGCAGTAGCCTACACTTCTCAGAGAACATAACGCATCTGCTGTGAATACCAGGGTACTGCCCGGAGCAGACTAAAACACCTTGGCAGTTACTTCTTTGATAATTAATAAGAGTTTCGGTCTTTGACTCAAAATAATGATTTATTTAAGTTCTGTAAGGAAATTAAATGCATGAGAGAAATGGTTTGAGTTTCTTAGCGTAAAGCTTCCTTATCGATCGCAATGGGCCCCTTGCGCTGTCTAGTGCCTTCTGATTATCTCCCTCCGATTCTAGATTCTAGAGTTAGATTTTGATTACGTTCCACATTCATTGGATACTAAACAGTTGTGGGAGGTAAAAGTGCAGTACACACCCTATACCGTGTAACTTAATTCAAAATCCATGTTAAATATAAAAAAATAAAAATAACTCATAGCCGCAGCCAACAACAAATTCGCCCTTAATCGACCCATCAATAAATACATTATGACTGATTGTCTATGTCCACAATATAGCATGAGCGTCTTGACGACTATTACCATGACGGCTTAATGGCGCGCCGTCAAGTACATGCAGAAGTCACTATAATCAATTTACTGAGCGCCCGTCTTGTTTGCAATCAGTAAACCAGCAGAGCTCCCTTTAATTCGACAGCACTACTAAATTGAAGCATTCCGCATTTGCATATACTCGTACGACTATGCATGTATGTACATATGTATGCCAGTGCTGCCGGCTAGTTACCCTCACCACCTCGTCAATCTCCTAGATTCATCTAATTCGCCATAGATAGAGCACTCGGTTTCTTCTTCTTATCGGGTTATTGTCTCTCGACTTACTTCAATTTTATCAACTTATTGCAAAATATCTTAATGAACGTAATTGCTTATTCATTGCACGAGTTGAACGAAAGAAATCAAAAATCAAGATGAATTGCCAGCGATTGTGCAGTGCATTTGAATGTACGGAATGCTGGACGGACTTGTGACTGAGTTGACAACTATTGCTTGGTTAATCAAGTGAAACTGTAAGTAAGCTACGGATAGTTGCTAGACTGATAGGATGGCTAATATTGAATGTTCGAAATTCGTTTGTCAATATATTGTAACGCTGACATGCAGGTTCTGTATTGGCAATTCGTTTTATAACGTTCTATACTATCCGTATATGTTCCATTTCGTACATCGAATTGCACCAAACGGGGAAGATCAATCTTGTCCCGTCTGTGTCCAGGCTGGCACTATTATCCAATGGCATGTGGTCTAATTGAATATTGACATTTTGATGGTAAAAAAACGATTGCGGTAATGAGCTCAAATGACTATAAATTAGCAGTTGGGTGGATGCGCATAGCTAAGGCGTATCTTATCTCGTAGACAGAGGAAGAGTTTATGATTGTTGTCCATAAAGCCCCATTCCCCCTACCCCACCCGATGGTTTGACAATTGCGATTTAAATTGCGTGCATGCAGCGCCACTCTGACGCTTGGATGAATTTGTGGGCGATTAACAATTGAGGATGAAATAATCTATGCTTCCGAAGCTGTGTTTTATTAAGCGTCATGCAGATTATTCAGATCTAATCGTATTTACCAATTAACAAAATAATTATAACGCCTATGCGCCATCGTGAGAAAACCATTTGTGAGCGACAACAACAGCTCTGCTGTGTGGGAGTTAAGCGGCGTCATAGCAGCAGGTGCTCAGATTATGTAAATCGAATGAATATGAAAGCGGGTAACAACGCAGAAATTGTTGAACGTATCTCAACTTTAATTACCCACATACGAGTATATACTCGTAGCATCTGCAATCAATCAACGCATTAATGATGCATTAGTTATGGTCAAGCTTTTGCGGTCGTGTGGCACCGGCCTATAGAATGCTGCCGCATTGCTTCTCTGCCAGTCGTAAAAGGCGAATAAATGGTAGGCCAAACAAGTCCAGGCATTTTACTACTAAAGATGAGCTTAAGGAACGATATTATGCAAAAGTCAATAAGCAAATAATTATTTGACGCAAACAGCCTAGGGCCTAGCTTCTCCGAACCGTGCGTGGTATATTTTTCGCAAGAATGAGGGGACCTATGTTTAATGTCATATCCGAAAGCTATAATTGAGAAGCTTCTCCTGACAGTTATTACTCTCAGATATTTATCAGATGTTCTCAAGAAGTAGCTCTGTAAAAAACGTTGAACCTTCCTCGCAGTAGTCCAACACACTAACCACTTCTCCACGATGTTCACCCAAAGTTTGATTCCTACGTCAGTCAAATATGAACTCATAAAGCCTATGCTTACGTATACGCTTACTTACTTACATAGGTACAAGTATGTGGCATTAAGCCTTAACCAACAACCCTCTCCAATCAACCCGGTCTTTAGCTAACTATATACCTCCAGTTGCATACTCCAAGTTGATTAAGCTTACCTTCTACTTATTCTTTCTCCACCACGTGGTCTCTTCGGACTAGATTCGGTGAGGTTTAAGTGGTTGCCAACTATTATCAATTCACATAAACCAAAGATAGGGTCTATCTTGTAGGGTCTATTGTGACCACATAGATCATGAAGAAATTTCATTTCCAAGCTAATTCTGATGGAGGTTAAGAGGCTCCTAACACCATTATTGCTCAGATTGCCTAAATTGTTGTAATAAAAAGCTTCTAAGTGAAGCTTCCTTCTGTGGGAGAAAGCTGGGCAGGTACAAAGAAGGTGATGAAAGGTTTCTTCCTCTTCTTCGTCCATATAGTACTCACTTTTACCAATTCAATAACATCACCGAGACTTCTCATGTCAGAGAATGATCTAGGCAATAGGATCTGCTATCATGTGACTTCTTCAACATCATACTTAAAAATATTGTTCACAACTCACACGTCTACACTGGTGGGCTGCCTCTTGGAAATATAGAGGTAGATTGGTCTATCGATAAATGAGAG
Organism: Blera fallax; assembly: GCA_946965025.1. Taxonomy (NCBI): domain Eukaryota; kingdom Metazoa; phylum Arthropoda; class Insecta; order Diptera; family Syrphidae; genus Blera; species Blera fallax. Next base: position 19,857,060 of record OX337248.1, on the reverse strand, counting down.
CTAAACAAAATGCTTACTGTCAACAGAAGGATACGAATCGGAATGAATGTGAACAGCTATAACTTCGACATAATGAAGGATTTCTTCCACCTTGACTCCACTATTGCATCTAACAATGACATCAGCGTAAAAATCAGATGAAAATACCTCTTGCCAATCGCTGTTTCTTCCGGCTTAGAAGGCAATCGAGTATTAAGGCTCTATCTACGCCTCTCTATCTATACGGTGCGAAAATATGAACTTTACCGAATGCGGGTGAAGATATCCGTAGTTGTTTCGAGCTAACAAATGTTCGTAATATTTTCGATTGCATTGAAGAGCTTTGGAAGAGATGATTCAACGACAAGTTATATAAGCTGTACAGCGACATCGATCTTGTTAAAAAAAAAAACTGGGCATTGGACGTTTGAGATGGCTACGACATGTTAAGCAAATCGTCACCAACACTTCGGGATAACCCAGACTATCTAGTGCGGTAAAGTAAGGCCTCGCTTAAGGTGGCACACACATGTAGAAAGGATCTCAACCAACTTAGAGTGGTCAACTGGTGGAACGAGCTTATTAGAAAGGCTTGTTTGTTGAAGCTTCTTGATTGTGGCCTGTTTATTGGGACTTGCTGGTTTATCCCGAACTGTAACGTCGGCTAAGTAAATAAGTTTATTTGTACAAATCGCGAAATTGAATATTTTGGCGAAGCTAATCAAGTTCATCCTTTGTACTACCAAATAATTGAAACACCATGACGTATACGTAACAAATTGTTTGTTAAAAATATTTGTACGAAATATTTTGAAAGGACCGCTCCAAACAATATGTTGGGTTCTTGCCGACTAAGACCATCTTCCACTTGCTGCCCCTTTTAGTCGTGGCAGAGTGTGACGTTGTGGTTTAGATCGAAAGATTTAAAGTCGCCGTAGCATTTCACCAGTTTTCACTGTTGATATGATTCCTTCTCTTAAGGCGGTAACAGATCCTCCGGGGGATCTCGGCGATTGCTGGAACTTTTTAGGTAACACTTTCATGGGTTGGAAGCTTTATTAGTTAAGCAACTTGGAGGTTCTTTGAAACGATACCGGACCCCACAACCTTGTCCATTCGTGAGCAATTCGAGAAGCTAAATACGTTGCTAAGATTTGTGATCTTTTATTTCGTTCAACTCTCTCTTAAAATGTTGTTTGGACTACTAGGCTTTAAATCAAGACATATCGTTAAACAATCAGTATTAGTGTCGATTTATACATATGTAATCTCGCTTTTCGATGAAAAAGTGCTGCGTCTCGACTTGAAATTTTTTGGTCTTTTCCAGGATTTGCTTTAGTGTGAAGATACGATCTACCGTCAATCTGCCGCAAGCCACACTGATATTTGTCTTACATGAAAACTTTAGAAGTTCGCTTAGTACGTTTGATAGTTGATGTTGTTCCTGTAAAGTGATGGCGATATACGCAGCCTCTTCCTAAATTTTTCTTTTGTCCTTGTTCTACGTTGCGGCGCTTTACGATGTACACTTCTGTGAACTTTTTTCGGTATTCGCAACCATCTTCATACCCTGGAAGTGTTTAGTATTTCGGTGTGGTTTCGGCTACTTGTTTAAGGATGTTGCGATACTGGATCCACTGGGTGTTGTTGTGGTAGAAAATGAATAGCCAGCAGAGAGGGTTATCATTTTCGAGAGTCCTAACTCCCCCTTAACTGAATGTTTTCTACACCGTATGGATGTAATCCCTATGGCAAAGCCACATACACTGAAAGTTCAGTTCCATTGAGAAAAACTTCTAGGACGAGGAGCCGGCTAAACTGTTGTCAGTAGCCTGAGGATGTGATCACTGCCGTTGCTCCATTAAGGTTTCAACCGGTCATATACAATACACTTGTTCTGTCTGTATTCCACAAAGCCAAAGCGACTACCATGTTCACGAGAAACCCAGTCGTCGATGGAACTACCAGTCACAGATACACACAAAACCAGCGACTATTGCTCTGAGCCTTGTCTTGCAAGTTAATCAAAGATATCGTTCTCTGGACTCCAGTTTGACTTAACACCCAGATAAGATGCAATGAATTTATTGTTTCAACCAGATTAAACGAGATTTTGAATTCATGTATTTACTATTTTGGAAGTGGTAGAACGGCTAAACAGTGTCTTGAGTGCAGCTTGGCTATCGCTTATGCACCTTCCTATCCACTTTCTTTCACAATAAAGTACATGGCCATTAAGATCGTTTGGTTCATGTCCATTAGGGTCGTAGAATATTGCAAGGTCACCGAAACTCCAAATGGAATTGAAAATCGCTGTTATTTAGATGCGAGATGGCTTTCAGTGTGCAATTTATAATACAAATATCGAAAGAGAATGTTCAACAGAGCAGAACCAGGCATGTTAGGGATATCCCTATCGGTGATAAGCCCTATGTTTTGTCTACAGCACCTTTGCACTGCCAGAAAGCTGACAGATTTCAATGGAACCACCTTTAAGCACAGGCTGAGTTAGATAGAAATAAAACGCTTCTTTGCAGTCCTTAAAGAGACACTATTCTCTTCTTCCTATAGGTTAGGTTAGGTAAATGAGTGCCCTTGTTGACAGAATTGTCAATAGCTCACTTAGACTAAAAGTCTATTTGCGCAATATTTAAAAACCATGGGAACCTAAATCTCAGTCTTCGACCGCTAAGTTAAACCACCCAGATAAATGTATGAATCTCAGGAGTTTGCTTAGCTCAATGTTACCTAGCCCATCCAGATCTGAAAAGAAGTAACTGTCAAGAGCACATCTCCTTTTGGGAGCCAGTGCTAGACAGTCACAAATGAGATGACGAACGGGTTCTATTTCCAATTCGTCCCTGCAGCTACTACAGTAGTCGTTATGCGGTAACCCTAGCCGTGCTGCGTCATTACCTATCATACAGTGGCCTTTCACGACGCCAACAGCTAATCGGATATCCTAGCGACTTAGTTCCGTAAAATTAATAGATCTCTTTTTGTCGTAGACTGGCCATAACGATTTGGCTATTGCGCATACATCTAATCGGCACCAGCGTTTATTACCCTCCCCATTAGACTCAAATTCTATCTCGCTTTACATGGTGCTGAGCGGTATACTAGCCTCAAAGAGGGCCCGTGAAGAGGTCATAAGTGACCCTTCGTCCGCTTTTTCGTTACCTGTGATATTCGTGTGGCCAGGTACCCGAAATAGGATCACCGTATTGATCTGAGATGTCATCCAGTCGCTTTTTGCACATTTTTACGAGCTTGGATCTTACCAATGTGCATTGCAATGCCTTAATGGCTGCTTGACTGTCGACATAGGTAGATGCTAATTAGATCTGAAATATTTCCCTCAATAATAATATCCGCAGTTTGTTTTATTGCACCAACTTCACCTTGGAAAACACTGCATTCATCCTTAAGTCTAAACGAGCGATGTGTATTTCGAAACTCACAGTATACACCGGCACCCGTACCAGAGACCATTCTGAATCCGTTGGTGAAGATGGCCAGTTCATTCTCGAAAGGAATTCTAACTTCATCCCATCCCTCTCTGCGGAGAATCTCCGGTTGGAGTTTATTCGTAGTTCGTTTATTCTATGGCAGTATTGAAAGTCGAGCTTCTTGTAAAACAAAAGGGAATTTAAGGAATTTAACGAAACTGAGTTTGGAAAAATTGAAATAGTTTTGAAAATAACTTCTTTTGATAAGAACTCATAATTATACATTAGCGTTCGTAGGATCTTCTTTATTAACTAGTACTATAAAAAACAACTTAAATATAACTTGACTTATTTACAAAAATCCAACAAAGCTGATGGCTCACCGGCAGAGTTGTCCAAGGCAGCTGGAAATGACTCGGTAAAGAGCATAAACTAACTCATTTCCAAGTTTGGTCAGACAGGTGTATGTCTGATGAATGGAATCTCAGCATTATCTGCTAGATCTAAAAGAAAGAAGACCTGCTCAACTGCGCCAATTAAGAGATATCAGTTTCCTCAACATCGCGTACCACCTGATTGGCCCCTATTAGTGTGGTTTCATTTCAGGCCAGGAAAGTCCACAGTCGATCAAATTTTCACAATCCGGCAGATCCTGAAAAAAACCCAAGAAGTCCAAATCGATACTCACCATCTTTTTATCGATTTTAAGGCTGCATATGACAGCATTTATGCCAAACTCGCTAAACTCGTTCGTCTGTGCAAGATGACGATGGAGAACGCTCGCTGCTTCATCAAGGTCTTTCGATGTCAAAAAGGATTTAGACAAGGTGCTGCGCTGTCATGTGACTTCTTTAACACCGGAGACACAATCTTTCAAAATTCTGTGCAACTACTATCGACGTGATTGGCAGAACACAGCGGGCTGTCCCTGGTGCGAGCGTATTAAAACAGAACAAGAAGGGACACACAACACCAGCGAATTGGACAGAACATCACGTCGACATCTATAACTTCGAAGTAGTAAGAACATTTTTCTATATTGGCTCTGCTTTAAATTCTGACAATAACGCCTTAGCAAAAATCAAACGAAGAATATCACTTGTGAATCGCTGTTTCTTCAGGCTGAGAAGGCAATTGAGTAGTAAAGCCCTATCCCGAACAACTAAGTAGACTCTCTACAGTCCTGCTTTATAGCGCTGAAGCATGGACTCTGTAGAAAGCGGATGAAGATATCCTCGGTTTTTTTTTTCATTCAACTATGAAATTTACGAGCTGTATAGCGACATCGACCTAGTCAAAAAAAAACTGCACATCAGTCGCTTGAGATGGCTAGGACATGTAGAGCGAATGGACACTATTGCTCCGGCCCGCAGAGCTTTCGAATATAACCCGGAGGGTCAACGCAGTAGAGGAAGACCACTTTATAAAACGTATATAAATAAAAAAACAAATAGCTATGAATTAGAAGTCTATTATTTAAACCCAATGTTAATTTATTATATTAAATAAAATTAAAATTGCAATACGATTCTTTTTTCTATGTCAAAGGCCAAAATGTCCAGCACGCAATTTTTCAGTTCTGGCATCCCTACAGTAATCGAAAATTAAAATTTTAGTAAGAGCCGAGTGTTTCTCACTTATTACAGATATCTATATTTCATCCATTCTAATTAGTAGAATTTCACTTGCTCTCTCCTCTTAAACTAGTATATTCTACATTTTCCAAATTATTTTACAATCATTAAACTAACAACAAAAATCTATTACAAGAATGCAGTCAATTCACAATGTAAAAATTATCCACCATTTTAAACTTATTGTGAATGTTGTACAACTCTGTGTAGTAAACAATTTGCTAAACGTCAATTGCATGAAGAGAACCATCAGACAACTGTCAGATGGGAAAAATATAAACTAGTTTGGCCAATTTTTCTTTTACATTAAACGTAATTCCTTTAAAATTCAAGTTTAACATCATGAAGTAGATGAAAAAGATCATGGAAACAACTGGAGATCAATTAATTTTAGCTACAGGTGGCTACGACCATACAATAAGGCTCTGGCAAGCCCACACTGGCAATTGCATTCGGACCATTCAATTTCATGAATCCTCGGTAAGTATGCTCAAAATTCAATGTATCCCGTCGATTTGATAGAATGACATTCTAGCAAGTTAATGCCTTGGAGTTCTCACCAGACAAGAGCATGGTGGCAGCATGCGGCTATCAGTGCGTACGAATGTACGATATGGATTCAAACTTCAACAATCCCTTAATCGCCTTTGATGGTGCACAGAAAAATGTCACCCGTCTGGGTTTTCAAGAAGACTTCAAGTGGATGTTCACTGCCGGTGAAGATTGCCGAGTGCGCATTTGGGACATGGATATGTCATTTGGATTTAGTACGCCATCGTGCTCACGTGTATTTGACTGTCAAGCACCAATAAACGCTGCATGCTTACATCCGAATCAAGTCGAAATTGCAGTTGGTTCGCAAAGCGGCGGAGTTTTTCTATGGGATGTTAAATCCGAAAACCACGATCAGCTAGTTCCTGAGGTGGATGCCTCTATTCAAGACATTGCAATCAGTCCAAACGGAATGTATCTAGCTGCTGTTAATAATAAGGGCAACTGTTACATTTGGACTCTTTCCTCCTCCAACAATCAAAAACTAAGTACTTTACAAGCTAAACAGAAAATCTGTGCACACAAACGATACGTCCTTCGTTGTAAGTTTAGTCCAGATTCAAGCCTACTCGTTACTACATCGGGTGATGGAACAGCACGCATTTGGAAGGCAGGCGATTTTCAAATGTGGCAAGAATTGACTGTCGAAAACTATTGGATATGGGATGCAGAATTCAGTGCCGACTCAAAGTATCTGTTCACCGCTTCGTCGGATGGCATTGCGCGACTTTGGAAACTAGAAACGAAAAACCCTGAAAGAAAGTATATTGGCCATACCAAAGCTACAACGGCTCTATCATTCAAGGATGAAATCATTTCTGAGTAGGCTCCTAAGATAAACTTAATATAAAAGTCATTCAATAAAATGTTTTATATTATTTTCAACTAAACATGTCTATTTCTTTGTAATGACAGATTAAAAGTACGCTTTTGGTAAAATGTTCTTCGCATCTCAATACGTGTGGCACGAAAGATGTTATTATTGTTGTTGTTAAAGCGTTTAATTTGCAAGGTGTATGAAGTCAAACTGCACAGATTTTATGCTATTAGCCAATAGGTCAAGTTAGTCTGTTATGACGCGGTCAGTGCTTTCACCGACAATTCTTCTGGATTGTCTTTTGGTCACTAATGGTTATATTTCAAGATTACGTGTTTCGTCAATTTTTTTTTCTTTTTGTTTGAAAAATCTAAACAAGAATAAAACAAGTAACAAAAATTACGAAATCACAAAATAAACTGACGATTTTTACACTGTTTCATCCCTGAAGTGAGAACATTGATCGCCTTCTTACTAAGGCGAGCCGAAGACTTAGCTTCAAGCTAAAGAGTTAACAAAGTTAAGTGAAGTTTTTTGTATAGGTTTCCGGTAAAATGTGGGAAGTATTCAATTGAAATTTGATTGTAAAGTGTAAGGGCGTCGAATAACTTGCACCTCTGTAATACCTACACTCACCTCCACATGGTAGCATCTGGGAATTAAAAAATTTAGAGATTGCGAATGTGAAAGGTTAGTACTCTACACAAAAAAAAAGTACAATTTCGGTTGGACTGCAACCCAGCCAGCTGTAAAAACCCTGCATTTTAAGCAGAACGGCTTGTAGGTATATGGTGGAAACACTGCAGTTCTTGCCTATCTTCACACACCTGGAAACGAATTGAACAACGTACAGTACTGCATGTAGCGGAAGAAAGTAAAGCGTACCGTATGACTTATGTGATGTGAGAGTGTCAGGTCAGAGTGCAAAACAAGACCTAGTCGCGACGGTTGCTTGGATATCTCAATTTCAAGGATGCCCACAGAAATTTGAAATGGTTTTGATTGGTTAGCGAAAAGCATTTGATCCAAATTCTATAGTAAATCGTAAGATGCAGAAAATTTCTCGGTAAAAGAGAAAAGGGAAATAAACATTAAACTCCAAAAAAAATTTAGTTTAACGGAGTGCGGTAACTGGAGAGGTATTTTTGTTCTAATACTACTATCTCGCCAATTTTGAAAACCAAATTCCACTCAAGTATTGCTTTACAAGACTGCTTTTAAGATTGGATTTAAGATAGCTAGATTACGAGATAAATGGAACATGGGACTGATATGCTCCGTCCACAAAAAAGGTGACATATTAATAATTATAAGGGAATAAAACCAAAGTGTTTACCAAAGTAATCTGCGAAAGACTGAAATCACTTAAAAAATAACAGGAAATCGGAAAGTTCATATGAGAACCTCTAATCAAGTTAACTAATCTTCTTTCGATGAGCACACCACAACTGCCCTATGGCTCGACTCGAGTTGCCTAATATGCCCGCACGATATTATTTATTTGAAACACTGAAAATGAAGACTTTATTTTGCTTAGTTTTTCTTCTGAGCCCAAGGGTAATGTTAGAAGCCATGCTTTTATTGAAATCATAATCGGTATCTTACAAACAAATTAAAATTTGTGTATTAACAGTGCAAAATGGAATTTAAATGTTTATTCAACGTAAGCAATATTCTTTGCTACGATAGACTCCTTTATTGGATCCGGGTCATCACCTAGCTTGTATCCCACAATGCATGTTACATCCACATCAGCCTTAGTTGGATTCAATAACAGCATTACTTGAGTGATAATCGTTGGCGGTTTAAATGGTTTATTCACAGGCATTGAGTCCCCATTTGCGGGCAACAATCTAACTTTGCTTGGCTGAAAGAATCAAATTAAAACTGAGTGATAGAGTACAAGGAAATCAAAATTAATTACCTTTCGAACGCTGGCGTCAAACTGAAAACTAGTGACAGGTAATTTGCTTTGATTCGTAACCGAAATTACAATAACGGACACATTTGTGCTTGGTCGATCTGATGTGAAGTTTAATGTGATTTTTATATCATCGTCGAAAAGAACTTTTTCATGAGTAGGATTCACATCATCGAGATCGACATGAATATCCGACAAATGAACTACTGCTAAATTTGTCTCTTTTTTAGTGATTTTATCGGATTTCTCTGGCTGCAATTCTTCAGAAAGAATAGTATCTTTCGAATTATTTTCAGTGGAATGGTCACCAATTTGTTCACTTTCTTTAATTATTCCTTCGGGTATGGAGGCGCTCGTTTTGAGGCCAACTCGATCAAATTTTCCCGGTGTTGGCGCTGGAATCGGATCAATCGTATTACCTATGATTTTCAATTCATTAAGGGTTACCCTTTCTGGTTCTCTGCAAAACATTTTATCAGAAAAAAAAAATTCTCGCTCATCGTACTTACTTTTTAAAACTGCCTATCCTTTCTGAACTTTTTAAATTTTCTTTTAACAACTCCTCGCTGAGGATGTCAATGTCTTTCAGTCTACTAAAGTCGCATTTTTGTGATGTATTTTCAATGTTTTTAGGTAGTGGATTCTGCTCAGATGCAGTTATTGTGATGGGTTCTAGTAGGTCCATACTGTCGAACATAGAGCGTTGAATTGTTGTTGTTGCGTCTTCATCGCACTTTCCAAAGATTGCACTAAGTTCATCGAGTGGATTTAGATTCTCAGTCGGATTCTTCGTTATCGACTTATTTGGTTGAACAAGTAAACCTGTTAAAAGATCTGATGTATTCACGCTTGTTGTATGTTCCGGCGATCTTTGGGAAGCAACTAATTTTGAAGAGTCTGTTGGAAATGTAGTGGACTTGTACCGCTCTATAACTGCCTGCAAGCGATCGTTGATTTCCAATGTTTCCACTAAACGATAAAATAAAAAAAAGTTTTATATCAAACAAAATTAGTTTCGCATCTTATAAGTACAGCATGAAGGGAGTTCTGTTTGTCAGAATATTTGTTATATGATCTCGACACGAGCGAATGAATGGATGAAACCTTGGATTCAATCCCACTTAATTTTCAAATAAGTGCGAATAATGAACGTAAGGCCGTTTTTCGCATAAGCCAGTTAAGGACCAAATCAGAATTTTCAGGACTTCGTCGATATTATTTCCTCAATTCCCTCGTATCAGCTGGCATATCTTCGAATCCAATATGGTGAGCGCTGATATTGTGAGCTATGAAAAATGAAAAAAAATCTAATAACGTGGAAAAATAAGGTTTGCTTTCTGGTAGTACAATGGACAAATTGCGTCTGAAAGTTTCAGTGTAGCTTTTCTTACCTAGACAAGACATACAAAAATTCAACTTACAAATGATATTTTCGTAGAGATCACTTGTAACCCTCGGAAACCGCTGCTATTTCGGTTGGCCATAAGATTTCGCATCCGTCGTAGGATATTGATATCGACTGTCATGTCACACTCTACCACATGCTGTTCTATAATACATAGCAGGAAGGCGTGTAAATTCTTGGTTCTTTCGAAAGAAAAATTATTGCCTGATGAGGAGGACAATTGAAGAAGATAAAACTACGTGTTATACAAAGATGTGGGTATACTTAAAAGTAAATGCTCCACGACTATATTGGATCGGGACATCGAGGGAAAAAACGTCCAATAAACGCTGCATGCTTACATCCGAATCAAGTCGAAATTGCAGTTGGTTCGCAAAGCGGCGGAGTTTTTCTATGGGATGTTAAATCCGAAAACCACGATCAGCTAGTTCCTGAGGTGGATGCCTCTATTCAAGACATTGCAATCAGTCCAAACGGAATGTATCTAGCTGCTGTTAATAATAAGGGCAACTGTTACATTTGGACTCTTTCCTCCTCCAACAATCAAAAACTAAGTACTTTACAAGCTAAACAGAAAATCTGTGCACACAAACGATACGTCCTTCGTTGTAAGTTTAGTCCAGATTCAAGCCTACTCGTTACTACATCGGGTGATGGAACAGCACGCATTTGGAAGGCAGGCGATTTTCAAATGTGGCAAGAATTGACTGTCGAAAACTATTGGATATGGGATGCAGAATTCAGTGCCGACTCAAAGTATCTGTTCACCGCTTCGTCGGATGGCATTGCGCGACTTTGGAAACTAGAAACGAAAAACCCTGAAAGAAAGTATATTGGCCATACCAAAGCTACAACGGCTCTATCATTCAAGGATGAAATCATTTCTGAGTAGGCTCCTAAGATAAACTTAATATAAAAGTCATTCAATAAAATGTTTTATATTATTTTCAACTAAACATGTCTATTTCTTTGTAATGACAGATTAAAAGTACGCTTTTGGTAAAATGTTCTTCGCATCTCAATACGTGTGGCACGAAAGATGTTATTATTGTTGTTGTTAAAGCGTTTAATTTGCAAGGTGTATGAAGTCAAACTGCACAGATTTTATGCTATTAGCCAATAGGTCAAGTTAGTCTGTTATGACGCGGTCAGTGCTTTCACCGACAATTCTTCTGGATTGTCTTTTGGTCACTAATGGTTATATTTCAAGATTACGTGTTTCGTCAATTTTTTTTTCTTTTTGTTTGAAAAATCTAAACAAGAATAAAACAAGTAACAAAAATTACGAAATCACACAAAATAAACTGACGATTTTTACACTGTTTCATCCCTGAAGTGAGAACATTGATCGCCTTCTTACTAAGGCGAGCCGAAGACTTAGCTTCAAGCTAAAGAGTTAACAAAGTTAAGTGAAGTTTTTTGTATAGGTTTCCGGTAAAATGTGGGAAGTATTCAATTGAAATTTGATTGTAAAGTGTAAGGGCGTCGAATAACTTGCACCTCTGTAATACTTACACTCACCTCCACATGGTAGCATCTGGGAATTAAAAAATTTAGAGATTGCGAATGTGAAAGGTTAGTACTCTACACAAAAAAAAAGTACAATTTCGGTTGGACTGCAACCCAGCCAGCTGTAAAAACCCTGCATTTTAAGCAGAACGGCTTGTAGGTATATGGTGGAAACACTGCAGTTCTTGCCTATCTTCACACACCTGGAAACGAATTGAACAACGTACAGTACTGCATGTAGCGGAAGAAAGTAAAGCGTACCGTATGACTTATGTGATGTGAGAGTGTCAGGTCAGAGTGCAAAACAAGACCTAGTCGCGACGGTTGCTTGGATATCTCAATTTCAAGGATGCCCACAGCAATTTGAAATGGTTTTGATTGGTTAGCGAAAAGCATTTGATCCAAATTCTATAGTAAATCGTAAGATGCAGAAAATTTCTCGGTAAAAGAGAAAAGGGAAATAAACATTAAACTCCAAAAAAAATTTAGTTTAACGGAGTGCGGTAACTGGAGAGGTATTTTTGTTCTAATACTACTATCTCGCCAATTTTGAAAACCAAATTCCACTCAAGTATTGCTTTACAAGACTGCTTTTAAGATTGGATTTAAGATAGCTAGATTACGAGATAAATGGAACATGGGACTGATATGCTCCGTCCACAAAAAAGGTGACATATTAATAATTATAAGGGAATAAAACCAAAGTGTTTACCAAAGTAATCTGCGAAAGACTGAAATCACTTAAAAAAAACCTCTAATCAAGTTAACTAATCTTCTTTCGATGAGCACACCACAACTGCCCTATGGCTCGACTCGAGTTGCCTAATATGCCCGCACGATATTATTTATTTGAAACACTGAAAATGAAGACTTTATTTTGCTTAGTTTTTCTTCTGAGCCCAAGGGTAATGTTAGAAGCCATGCTTTTATTGAAATCATAATCGGTATCTTACAAACAAATTAAAATTTGTGTATTAACAGTGCAAAATGGAATTTAAATGTTTATTCAACGTAAGCAATATTCTTTGCTACGATAGACTCCTTTATTGGATCCGGGTCATCACCTAGCTTGTATCCCACAATGCATGTTACATCCACATCAGCCTTAGTTGGATTCAATAACAGCATTACTTGAGTGATAATCGTTGGCGGTTTAAATGGTTTATTCACAGGCATTGAGTCCCCATTTGCGGGCAACAATCTAACTTTGCTTGGCTGAAAGAATCAAATTAAAACTGAGTGATAGAGTACAAGGAAATCAAAATTAATTACCTTTCGAACGCTGGCGTCAAACTGAAAACTAGTGACAGGTAATTTGCTTTGATTCGTAACCGAAATTACAATAACGGACACATTTGTGCTTGGTCGATCTGATGTGAAGTTTAATGTGATTTTTATATCATCGTCGAAAAGAACTTTTTCATGAGTAGGATTCACATCATCGAGATCGACATGAATATCCGACAAATGAACTACTGCTAAATTTGTCTCTTTTTTAGTGATTTTATCGGATTTCTCTGGCTGCAATTCTTCAGAAAGAATAGTATCTTTCGAATTATTTTCAGTGGAATGGTCACCAATTTGTTCACTTTCTTTAATTATTCCTTCGGGTATGGAGGCGCTCGTTTTGAGGCCAACTCGATCAAATTTTCCCGGTGTTGGCGCTGGAATCGGATCAATCGTATTACCTATGATTTTCAATTCATTAAGGGTTACCCTTTCTGGTTCTCTGCAAAACATTTTATCAGAAAAAAAAAATTCTCGCTCATCGTACTTACTTTTTAAAACTGCCTATCCTTTCTGAACTTTTTAAATTTTCTTTTAACAACTCCTCGCTGAGGATGTCAATGTCTTTCAGTCTACTAAAGTCGCATTTTTGTGATGTATTTTCAATGTTTTTAGGTAGTGGATTCTGCTCAGATGCAGTTATTGTGATGGGTTCTAGTAGGTCCATACTGTCGAACATAGAGCGTTGAATTGTTGTTGTTGCGTCTTCATCGCACTTTCCAAAGATTGCACTAAGTTCATCGAGTGGATTTAGATTCTCAGTCGGATTCTTCGTTATCGACTTATTTGGTTGAACAAGTAAACCTGTTAAAAGATCTGATGTATTCACGCTTGTTGTATGTTCCGGCGATCTTTGGGAAGCAACTAATTTTGAAGAGTCTGTTGGAAATGTAGTGGACTTGTACCGCTCTATAACTGCCTGCAAGCGATCGTTGATTTCCAATGTTTCCACTAAACGATAAAATAAAAAAAAGTTTTATATCAAACAAAATTAGTTTCGCATCTTATAAGTACAGCATGAAGGGAGTTCTGTTTGTCAGAATATTTGTTATATGATCTCGACACGAGCGAATGAATGGATGAAACCTTGGATTCAATCCCACTTAATTTTCAAATAAGTGCGAATAATGAACGTAAGGCCGTTTTTCGCATAAGCCAGTTAAGGACCAAATCAGAATTTTCAGGACTTCGTCGATATTATTTCCTCAATTCCCTCGTATCAGCTGGCATATCTTCGAATCCAATATGGTGAGCCCTGATATTGTGAGCTATGAAAAATGAAAAAAAATCTAATAACGTGGAAAAATAAGGTTTGCTTTCTGGTAGTACAATGGACAAATTGCGTCTGAAAGTTTCAGTGTAGCTTTTCTTACCTAGACAAGACATACAAAAATTCAACTTACAAATGATATTTTCGTAGAGATCACTTGTAACCCTCGGAAACCGCTGCTATTTCGGTTGGCCATAAGATTTCGCATCCGTCGTAGGATATTGATATCGACTGTCATGTCACACTCTACCACATGCTGTTCTATAATACATAGCAGGAAGGCGTGTAAATTCTTGGTTCTTTCGAAAGAAAAATTATTGCCTGATGAGGAGGACAATTGAAGAAGATAAAACTACGTGTTATACAAAGATGTGGGTATACTTAAAAGTAAATGCTCCACGACTATATTGGATCGGGACATCGAGGGAAAAAACGTCCAATAAACGCTGCATGCTTACATCCGAATCAAGTCGAAATTGCAGTTGGTTCGCAAAGCGGCGGAGTTTTTCTATGGGATGTTAAATCCGAAAACCACGATCAGCTAGTTCCTGAGGTGGATGCCTCTATTCAAGACATTGCAATCAGTCCAAACGGAATGTATCTAGCTGCTGTTAATAATAAGGGCAACTGTTACATTTGGACTCTTTCCTCCTCCAACAATCAAAAACTAAGTACTTTACAAGCTAAACAGAAAATCTGTGCACACAAACGATACGTCCTTCGTTGTAAGTTTAGTCCAGATTCAAGCCTACTCGTTACTACATCGGGTGATGGAACAGCACGCATTTGGAAGGCAGGCGATTTTCAAATGTGGCAAGAATTGACTGTCGAAAACTATTGGATATGGGATGCAGAATTCAGTGCCGACTCAAAGTATCTGTTCACCGCTTCGTCGGATGGCATTGCGCGACTTTGGAAACTAGAAACGAAAAACCCTGAAAGAAAGTATATTGGCCATACCAAAGCTACAACGGCTCTATCATTCAAGGATGAAATCATTTCTGAGTAGGCTCCTAAGATAAACTTAATATAAAAGTCATTCAATAAAATGTTTTATATTATTTTCAACTAAACATGTCTATTTCTTTGTAATGACAGATTAAAAGTACGCTTTTGGTAAAATGTTCTTCGCATCTCAATACGTGTGGCACGAAAGATGTTATTATTGTTGTTGTTAAAGCGTTTAATTTGCAAGGTGTATGAAGTCAAACTGCACAGATTTTATGCTATTAGCCAATAGGTCAAGTTAGTCTGTTATGACGCGGTCAGTGCTTTCACCGACAATTCTTCTGGATTGTCTTTTGGTCACTAATGGTTATATTTCAAGATTACGTGTTTCGTCAATTTTTTTTTCTTTTTGTTTGAAAAATTATAACAAGATTAAACAAGTAACAAAAAATGCGAAATCACACAAAATAAACTGACGATTTTTACACTGTTTCATCCCTGAAGTGAGAACATTGATCGCCTTCTTACTAAGGCGAGCCGAAGACTTAGCTTCAAGCTAAAGAGTTAACAAAGTTAAGTGAAGTTTTTTGTATAGGTTTCCGGTAAAATGTGGGAAGTATTCAATTGAAATTTGATTGTAAAGTGTAAGGGCGTCGAATAACTTGCACCTCTGTAATACTTACACTCACCTCCACATGGTAGCATCTGGGAATTAAAAAATTTAGAGATTGCGAATGTGAAAGGTTAGTACTCTACACAAAAAAAAAGTACAATTTCGGTTGGACTGCAACCCAGCCAGCTGTAAAAACCCTGTATTTTAAGCAGAACGGCTTGTAGGTATATGGTGGAAACACTGCAGTTCTTGCCTATCTTCACACACCTGGAAACGAATTGAACAACGTACAGTACTGCATGTAGCGGAAGAAAGTAAAGCGTACCGTATGACTTATGTGATGTGAGAGTGTCAGGTCAGAGTGCAAAACAAGACCTAGTCGCGACGGTTGCTTGGATATCTCAATTTCAAGGATGCCCACAGCAATTTGAAATGGTTTTGATTGGTTAGCGAAAAGCATTTGATCCAAATTCTATAGTAAATCGTAAGATGCAGAAAATTTCTCGGTAAAAGAGAAAAGGGAAATAAACATTAAACTCCAAAAAAAATTTAGTTTAACGGAGTGCGGTAACTGGAGAGGTATTTTTGTTCTAATACTACTATCTCGCCAATTTTGAAAACCAAATTCCACTCAAGTATTGCTTTACAAGACTGCTTTTAAGATTGGATTTAAGATAGCTAGATTACGAGATAAATGGAACATGGGACTGATATGCTCCGTCCACAAAAAAGGTGACATATTAATAATTATAAGGGAATAAAACCAAAGTGTTTACCAAAGTAATCTGCGAAAGACTGAAATCACTTAAAAAATAACAGGAAATCGGAAAGTTCATATGAGAACCTCTAATCAAGTTAACTAATCTTCTTTCGATGAGCACACCACAACTGCCCTATGGCTCGACTCGAGTTGCCTAATATGCCCGCACGATATTATTTATTTGAAACACTGAAAATGAAGACTTTATTTTGCTTAGTTTTTCTTCTGAGCCCAAGGGTAATGTTAGAAGCCATGCTTTTATTGAAATCATAATCGGTATCTTACAAACAAATTAAAATTTGTGTATTAACAGTGCAAAATGGAATTTAAATGTTTATTCAACGTAAGCAATATTCTTTGCTACGATAGACTCCTTTATTGGATCCGGATCATCACCTAGCTTGTATCCCACAATGCATGTTACATCCACATCAGCCTTAGTTGGATTCAATAACAGCATTACTTGAGTGATAATCGTTGGCGGTTTAAATGGTTTATTCACAGGCATTGAGTCCCCATTTGCGGGCAACAATCTAACTTTGCTTGGCTGAAAGAATCAAATTAAAACTGAGTGATAGAGTACAAGGAAATCAAAATTAATTACCTTTCGAACGCTGGCGTCAAACTGAAAACTAGTGACAGGTAATTTGCTTTGATTCGTAACCGAAATTACAATAACGGACACATTTGTGCTTGGTCGATCTGATGTGAAGTTTAATGTGATTTTTATATCATCGTCCAAAAGAACTTTTTCATGAGTAGGATTCACATCATCGAGATCGACATGAATATCCGACAAATGAACTACTGCTAAATTTGTCTCTTTTTTAGTGATTTTATCGGATTTCTCTGGCTGCAATTCTTCAGAAAGAATAGTATCTTTCGAATTATTTTCAGTGGAATGGTCACCAATTTGTTCACTTTCTTTAATTATTCCTTCGGGTATGGAGGCGCTCGTTTTGAGGCCAACTCGATCAAATTTTCCCGGTGTTGGCGCTGGAATCGGATCAATCGTATTACCTATGATTTTCAATTCATTAAGGGTTACCCTTTCTGGTTCTCTGCAAAACATTTTATCAGAAAAAAAAAATTCTCGCTCATCGTACTTACTTTTTAAAACTGCCTATCCTTTCTGAACTTTTTAAATTTTCTTTTAACAACTCCTCGCTGAGGATGTCAATGTCTTTCAGTCTACTAAAGTCGCATTTTTGTGATGTATTTTCAATGTTTTTAGGTAGTGGATTCTGCTCAGATGCAGTTATTGTGATGGGTTCTAGTAGGTCCATACTGTCGAACATAGAGCGTTGAATTGTTGTTGTTGCGTCTTCATCGCACTTTCCAAAGATTGCACTAAGTTCATCGAGTGGATTTAGATTCTCAGTCGGATTCTTCGTTATCGACTTATTTGGTTGAACAAGTAAACCTGTTAAAAGATCTGATGTATTCACGCTTGTTGTATGTTCCGGCGATCTTTGGGAAGCAACTAATTTTGAAGAGTCTGTTGGAAATGTAGTGGACTTGTACCGCTCTATAACTGCCTGCAAGCGATCGTTGATTTCCAATGTTTCCACTAAACGATAAAATAAAAAAAAGTTTTATATCAAACAAAATTAGTTTCGCATCTTATAAGTACAGCATGAAGGGAGTTCTGTTTGTCAGAATATTTGTTATATGATCTCGACACGAGCGAATGAATGGATGAAACCTTGGATTCAATCCCACTTAATTTTCAAATAAGTGCGAATAATGAACGTAAGGCCGTTTTTCGCATAAGCCAGTTAAGGACCAAATCAGAATTTTCAGGACTTCGTCGATATTATTTCCTCAATTCCCTCGTATCAGCTGGCATATCTTCGAATCCAATATGGTGAGCGCTGATATTGTGAGCTATGAAAAATGAAAAAAAATCTAATAACGTGGAAAAATAAGGTTTGCTTTCTGGTAGTACAATGGACAAATTGCGTCTGAAAGTTTCAGTGTAGCTTTTCTTACCTAGACAAGACATACAAAAATTCAACTTACAAATGATATTTTCGTAGAGATCACTTGTAACCCTCGGAAACCGCTGCTATTTCGGTTGGCCATAAGATTTCGCATCCCTCGTAGGATATTGATATCGACTGTCATGTCACACTCTACCACATGCTGTTTTATAATACATAGCAGGAAGGCGTGTAAATTCTTGGTTCTTTCGAAAGAAAAATTATTGCCTGATGAGGAGGACAATTGAAGAAGATAAAACTACGTGTTATACAAAGATGTGGGTATACTTAAAAGTAAATGCTCCACGACTATATTGGATCGGGACATCGAGGGAAAAAACGTCCAAGTGATCG
Organism: Blera fallax; assembly: GCA_946965025.1. Classification (NCBI taxonomy): domain Eukaryota; kingdom Metazoa; phylum Arthropoda; class Insecta; order Diptera; family Syrphidae; genus Blera; species Blera fallax. The sequence continues at coordinate 19,838,580 of OX337248.1, read as the reverse complement.
GGGATGTTCGGTTTTTTCCTAGACAACTGAAAGCAATGTACTCGGGGCTATAGATTATGAAAGGCTTCTGTATTCCTTCAAGAGCCAAAAGCCCATTAAATAAGTAAAGAATTTTTTTTAAGTATTGAATTGATTTTAATCACTTTTTAACAGTCACCACTTAAAAAAGTATGCTTAGTATAGCATTCAAAACCTTCACAAAACAATACAATTCAAAGTAAAAATATTTAGAGATGGGATCGCACATATGTACTCATGTGTACATAGCAGTAACACAAATACAAAACGATTATAAATTATTTCTTAACCGTAATTCTATAGTATCCACGTCGACAGTTCAATGAGTGAAAACAAATAAACAAAATTAACGATTTATAATAAATAAATATTTATCTTTCTACTTACCAATGAGATCTTCATTTGTGTTATCGATTAATTCCGGCAATCGTTCCATTATGGGTAAATAGTTTTCACATGATTCATACAACTCCTTTATAAGACTAACAGTGTCTTCGCCCTCATCTTTTTTGTTTTTCTCATAAGAATCAAGCATTTGACTCAAGAGTGCTACTGTATTCTGGATTTCTTCAAGTTCAGTTTTATGCCGGCACACTAATTCGACTCTCCTTGCATTCTAGTAGGAACCATTGAGTAATGAAAATAGATAACTTTAAAAAAAAAAAAAAAATACCTGATTAACCCTAGACTGTATCAAGAGATTAGCTCTTTTTAAATCTTCAGCATTTTTGCTTTGCACCAGTTTGCGAAATTTCTCTTCATCAACTCCCATTATATTGTCTCTTTTTACTGGATTCATGACAGGAGCATGGTCATTGCCTTCCTTACGCAACAAATCATACGCTTCACGGATTTTACTCTTCTCTGGATATTCAGTTGTCCAAAGTAAAAGACAATCCATTATTTTCTCACGTATTGGTGCCGGCGTTTTGTCTCCTTGATACTTTTTTGAAACTAAACGTATCAAATCATTCAAAAATCTGAATTTCGAGACTTCGTCTAAGAAATTGCTTCCGCACTTCGCCATACATTCTTCTAAAAGCTTCAAACAAAAGGGAAAACAAGTTATTACTACTTTGTTCTATAAAATTCGATATTACTAACCAAAAGCGCTCGAATAGATTGCGTTACATTGAGTGATTGAATTTTCGAGACAATTAAAAGGGTCGCTTTATGGATTAATGTTGGGTCTTTGCGGATAGTCACACAAAATATTTGCACAGCAAGTTCATCGACATTTTCCTCAGTTGGATTCGTAGCCCGATCTACAAGAAAAAATTACCGATTTAAAAGAAAAATTGGGATGTACCCATCTAATGTTATAATCTTGTCGGTTATATCTTACCAATCATAGCCTCCAAAATGTTGTTATTTGACAAAGCCATGAGAATGTAATTTTTTGTTAAATATTGGAGGAAAAATATTCATTAATACTGCAAATAAGATAATTTCTGCAGTAACTGTCATAAGTGCAAATATCGCCGAACCAATTTTTGACACTACACTAGGTATGTTTGCTTTGAGGACAAAGTACACAAACCAGAGTATGATAAAAATTCTCAATGTAGGTAAATGCAGAAAATTTATTGAAGGAGCTCACACACCCGAGCGGTACGTGGTAGCGGTATACGCTTGTCCGTTCACACTGGCGGTATTTTAAATGCGGTATTCACATTAGCAGTCGGCCAACTGTGCTTGCTGCGGTACAAAATTGTATCGATGCAATACCGCAATACCGTTTGCGGTATACCAACCCCAGTGTGTCCATCTATATTTACCGTAATAGGATTACGCACCGTTGTACCGCTACCTCTACTGCGTACCGCTCTGATGTGTGAGCTCATTAAAACAGCCGATTGGACAAAAAGTAATAAAAAATAAAGTAGCTTAACTAATTTTTGACGAGTCGATCCGATTGACTGAGGGGAATCAAAATATTTTATCCGTCGACACCGCTTTTCGCAGAAATAAACTTAAATCTTTTGGCAAAGCGCAAACATAATGTAAAGGTTAAACCATATGTTGGTTTCGTTCCTAAATTGGTGTTTATACTACAGTGTTCAATATATTCCAACAATCATAGCTTTATTGAAAGAGTCCGATTACTGCCGTAGATGGCTACTGCTATCTCCATTTCATTGAAATTTCCTTAAGTTTATTAATTGTTTGTGGATCGGTGGAGTTAAAAAGGGTCGAAATAGTTCTTCATGCAAAATGTGTCACATTGCAGCTGCGCGGTCTTCAAGGCATGTCTTCAAAATGAGTGATAACACTGTTAAAAAGAGATCCACAGTTTGATGGCTGATGTCGAAAGTTGTGGAACATAAGTAATTCAAAAGCATCCAGTCGCCATAAAAAAATAATTATCATGTCTTTGAAGCCCACCACATTCACTGTAACGTGTTTGATCAGTTTCATTTTCATAAAAGTAGAGACCAATTATCAACATTCCAAAACCCATTCCAAACAATCGGTTTGTAAGAATGCATTGATTTCTCTGGCATACGGAAAGCATGTAGGCAGTTTTGCTTTGCAATTCTTTCCGAAATACAATAATGAGATAGAACTAGCCTGCATAAAAATCATGTTTTTCAGCAGCTGTGCTCGCAGCAAATAAAATAAAAAAAAAAACATCTTCTGCCGGTGGACCGCTCTTTTGTTTTTTTCAGATTTTTTTTTTCCATCGAAGTTCTGGTTACGTATTGTTCGTAGTTTTAGCCGAATGTCTTCGACCGCCACCTAATTTTATATCCCTCTCTTTTCTATTAACATAATCTTCACGTTTGAAAATATACAAAATATCATAACCCTCGTATATTTCAATCCACTCCACGATCGAACCAATTATGATAAAATGGAATAGAAGCAGAACATTTCGGGTGTGGAACGTGACAGCTACCCCAGATTTTTATATTTTCTTTGTGACTGCCGCCTCTCTTTACCTCTCACTCTTATCACCGACAAACCACCAACGGTATACCGCACTCATGACAAACTCCTTAGTCTTTACCTTCTCTCAAATTGTAGTAGAATACAACTTGCATTCCACCAATAAGTTTCCCAAATCAAACAACACTACTTGTGTTTTCAACCTAAGCGAAACTTTTGTTTAATTTCTTATGGCTGTCAAAAATTTGTTTCGTCTAGCGTTTTATTTTTCTTAATTTTTGGTAAAGTAGTTTTGTGCATTCGCATGTAATAAATTTTGGCCCTTGCAATTGTTTAAAATAAGCGGAAAATGACCTGCGTTGTCGATTGGAATAATGTGTGTTTGGTTTGTTTACAAAAAGGAGAAAATCGTTGCGTCTTCGAAAAGGATGAAAATTCGGGCTTGACTATTGCAGAGAAAATCATGAAATGCTCCAATTTTTCCATTAAAGAAGGCATTGATCAACCCGATAACATTTGTATACAATGCTTAAAAGACTTGAGTGTGGCATTTAAGTTTCGCCAAAACTGCGAGCAGTCTAACTCTATCATCAAGGCAATTCTAAGCAATGATAATCGTGAGTTGGAAGTAAGCGGGCTGCGCATTAAGATTCCCTCTACCCTAAAGGTCAAGGGTCCGGTCTTTTCAGATAGTACGCTTGACGAAATACCATTCGCTGAGGATGTAATAAAACATGAAGAGGACGAATGTAAAACTTCCGATGAATGTGAGAACTTTGATTCAGCCGATTATATAGAGGACACCGAAATTTTGGACGATGAGAACGAAGAGCAAAACGGCGAGTTTGAAACTGCCTTTGAAGTAATGGAGAAAATAGAGTTTGTTCCCGAACTAAATCAACTAAGACCTGGGCGAAAACCTAATGTTAAAAGCAAGCTCCCATCGAACGCACAGAAAAGGGGTAGAGGCCGACCTAAAAAAGCATTCAGCCGAGTGGCTGATCCTGATTACACTTCACAGCAAACAGAAATTATTTGTGAACGACCGTTTATTCAAAAACACAAGCCACCACCTGAAGCTAAGCCTCAAAAAATTTGCGAGGTCTGTGGTAACAGCTACAAATATCAGCATGCGCTAAATAGCCACATGAGACGTCACAGAAACGAACGTCCCTTTAATTGTGAATTTTGTGAGAAAGCTTTTGTTTCGGCAGTCGAACTTCGTCGTCATATGAGAGTACACACCGGTCAAAAGCCATACGAGTGTCAATATTGTGACCGGCGCTTTTCCGATTATGGTAGTCGAATAAAGCACGAGCGTACACACACCGGCGAAAGGCCTTACGCGTGTTCCACTTGTGGCAAAAACTTCGCCTATGCTCATGTTCTAACAGTTCATATGAGGACTCATACAGGCGAGAAAAAGTATATATGCACCGAATGCGGAAGAGGATTCACGAAAAAGGCATATCTTGACAATCATATGAGCCATCACAAGACAGGTAGGACTGGTGATGATACCTTCGAAACATCGGAAGCAGCAGCAACCATCGCTGAGGATTATGAAGAAAAATTGGAAATAGACGGATACGTTGTTCTACCAACAAATGTTAGAATTAAACCAAAAGAAGAGGATTGCGACGATGTCATAATCCAAGATGACTTCCATTCGATTGCCCATATATCAGTACCATAATGTATAGGTACAGTATATTTTGCTAACAGTAGGCATAAGATCTATGTTAATAAAAAGTATAAATAATGTTAGTTAACTTTATTGATTACAAATCAACTGATTTGATTTAAACAAAGTAAAAATCATAAAATAAATTAAAAGCAATATTTCGTTTAGCTTATTATTGACAGTTCTATCCATGTATTGGTCTGGAATATCTGCTATAGTCTGACGTTTAAGCAGGAAACATCCATATTTGAGAAAATATTCGCATATACAATGTATTTTTGGCTTTAAAAAGGGGGCATATCAAACTGATGTTGGTAAGGATCATGATATTGGCCTTGCCCAATGCAGCTTGCTATTTCTTGCTGGACGTTTTTGAAAAAGAGCTATGTACAAGATGCAAACAAAATTGATTGAAGAGAAAAAGAAGCAATAACCTGGGGATATTTTCTGTGTTTGCCATACAATGGAATTCGCTTACCCAGTCTGGCAGAAGAGCAGGCTGCCCTAGGCAAACGTTGCGCAGGACACTTAAATACCTCACTTATGGTCCGTTGAGTTCTCCCAATAATATCTATGTCATCGGCGTAAGCGAATAGTTAAACAGAGTTACTTACAATTCATTGAAACATGATAATGCGTCACCTTGTCTAAGACCTTTTTGGCATCAAAAATGTTCTAAATTTCCACATGTTGTGACGATTACCGTAGCCTTAGATCCGGTTTTTGAATAAATGTTGCTTCAAAAAACCGAATTTCCGCTGGGTGTCATTTTGTTACGTACAAAGAAGATCGTCGAAAAATCCTGTCCAAAGAGCAATAGCGGCTCAAGTTCCAGCCGAAGTTCGGAAGAGAGGTAGACGGAAAAACAAATGGGTTACTCAAATGCAAAAACAACAGCAAATTCTCGGCCTCAGCGAGGAGGTAATCCAAAATAGAGCGGTTTGTAGAAGGATATTGAGGTCCACAAACTTAGCCAACCTCACAAGCGGCGCAGTAGCAAGGCAGATACGTGGGAGAAATATATAGCATAAGATGTACGCATACGTACTCGTTATATATTTCAACGGTTAATAAAAGAAAAAGAAAAAAGAAGAAGATATCAGGCGATCTAGCAGGAGTACGTTGTTAAGAAATTATGGGTGCCACCTTGTGGAGTTTTTTCTGACTATTGGTTGCATCGTTCTTGATAAATGTATTTCTCCAGCGTTTTCCATCTGATGCTGGCCATTAATAGGAAGTGTAAGAAAATGATGGAGAAAAGAGAAATAGATTGGTTTGAAATTGCGTATAAGGGGTCTGTGGACGAATTTTAATATGATATGGTTTGTAAGCTTAAGCCGCTGATATGCTTCATTTAAATCTGATGGAATAGAGAATAAGACGGACAATCGTGCTATTTTGTTATAAAGATTGCTGATGTGTCATTGGATTTTGAAACTTATTTTTATACCTACCAGAAAGAATCGAAATTCTCAAAAACATTGCTACGTATCCGTAAAAGTCTCTGAAATAAGGTAACGTTTCATCCTCATCGATCCCAGGCACTAAGCTTACAATTGTAAGGACCAACTCCAGCATTCAAGGCAAATGTGGTGAGTCTCGACTTGAATTTTGGTGGACTTTTCGAAGTCTTGTCTGAGTGTGAATATTTAGTCTGCCTTACGTTTACACAAAACTTTTGATAGGATCCAATAAGCCACACTTAACAGACACAGAATCGCTTTTGGTGGGGCATATGGAGCTAATATTTCAGTCACTGAGTATACTTTCATCCATCCATACTTTGTTGGTTAATTGACCTTACTTAAAAATCATCTCTGTATCCTTAAAATAAATAAATTCATGAAGCAAACAAAAGATCTATTCAGACACAAGCTAACCAAGACGTTCTTTGGTTAATAGCGCTAATATGTGAATGAGCTTGCCAAAAAAACAAACTTTGCACTCCGTTCCATTAACGCCAAACACGCGCCTTGCTATAGAAAAAATGTAGATATACATAAGTCTACACTCATGTAGGCAGCCTATTAACTTACTGAAATTCCTTTTGAATTACAACGGTGGGTAATCGGAGAAGTTATTTCCAAGCTTATCTCTTTCAGTACCAATGGCCCAAACACAAACTAAACAAACACATTTGAATTATCCGTATAAAGAAGTACAAAATTGAGCATATTTATTACATTTATTGTTATTTACAAATTAATTTAAATAGAAATAGGAAAAAAAAGAAAAATTAAATAAATTGCTTCCGTATGTTCCGCAGTAAATCAATAAAACTTGATTTTTGTCTTCAGTCCTAACAGATAGTTTGAATAGAGGTTAGTACAACTTCAATATGTATACGTAATGGAAATAAATAACTTTAAAGGTAAGGAAGAATATTGAATCGCAAAAAGTTAGTCTTCAAATGTCAGCCTCGACGGACCATGCTTCTTCATGTAGCGACGGTATGATTTATACCTTGCATTTTCAGCCAGAGCCTTTTTCATTTCTTCATCTTGCTCCTCTTTCCAAGCCACGAAGTTCTCCTTCTTCCAAAGTTCAAGCTCCAAGTATTCCTGAATCTGTTTATCTTCGAGTGACAAAAACTGATTCTGACCCATGTTCATATTGCGCCGAATAATATACAGTTTCTCTTCTTCGCCGTACGGCTGTTTTAGTATCGTAAATTTCCATATCCATTTCGCATACCAAATAACATACTTAACTACAGTGTAAGGCAGTATCAGCAATTGGATCCATATAACATCGAGAAGAGACGGCTTGGCATATCCTCCTTTTACGTCCATTTTCTCCTCGATAACTTTACGAATAATTTTTTCGAGTTCCTCCTTCTGGTCACTTTTTGGCAAGCGGTTCCTTCCCTTTTTATTGATCTTTTCGTTTATTTCATCTTTGGCCATTTCCAGCGCCTTGTTACGGTATTTGGGCACAGTGGCAAAGTACTTTATCGCGGAGTCGTATCGTTGCCAACCCGAGTAGTACTGGATGACTGAGATAATCGTCAGAGTGACGACAATTACAACACGCACATCCACCTTAGGTGCAACTCGTCGCCTGTAGTATCTATAGTAATGCGCGTAGTATTCATTAGGGTTGTCCAACATATAGTCATAATCTGTCCTAGACTCGTCATCTTTTAGAATTTCGTAGGCGGTTGCTACAACTTTAAATTGTTCTTCAGCAGTCTTCTTCGCCTCATCGCCACGATGCAAGTCCGGATGGTACTTACGCGCCAAAGAACGATATGCTTTGGCGATCTCCTGCTTCGTAGATTCTCTTGTTACTCCAAGAACATCATAGCAGTCCTGTTTACCACAATACAAGCCCTCAAGAAGACCCAGACACACAGTGGGAAGCAGCACAAAAGTGCAAAAAACTAGTTTAATATAAAGCATTTTACTGTATTACTAAATGCTAAGCGATTGATAAATTATTATGTTAACGAGTTCGGTGACTGGCGCACGTTTTTCGATTCCATCCGCGTGCCACGTACCAACGAGTTTCGGACGATGCGATGACCTGGCCGTGACACGAAAATTTATTCAGAAATCGTCTGAAGAACTACAACAACAAAACTACATGTATTTATGAAAAGAAGTTGACAGACAGCTGATAACCTGCAATTTTCCGTAAATTGAATTGTAGGTCTGTTTGTTTCATGTAACGAATATTTGATGTAAATGTCATGACAGGGGTTTCCCTCCAGTGTTCGCATATGGACACTTAAACCTTTCGATATTTGCGCCATTATTTGCGCATTTCAAAAATTTTGAAGGAAGAATGAGTAGAATAAAAACAACCAAATCAAAAGTTAGTTAATTAATGACGTTTTTCAGTGAAGACAAAAATATCACTTACGGTCAAATTATGACCCCTTTCTATAATGGCCAAACAATAATGGACGAAGCAGCCAGATCATAGCCGGAATCCAAGAAAGAAGAACCTTGAACGAACGAGATGCAGGTAAAGTCAGGAGGATAAAGAAACGATAGAAAACAAGATCGCTAGCTATATGGCAAGTTAGATGGGACAACATTACAAGTTGATCCCCGCCATCGAGGTCTGGACTGCAACGTCTACCCACGTCTATCTGGGAATGGAAACTATCGCACATATAGATTTGGACTATAGCTCACCTAATTGTCTATTTTGTCAAGATGTAGAGAAAGACAGGAGGCAACTAAGAAAAAGCTTAGCAGAGCCTCACTTTTGTATATTCACAAACAGATATCAGCCAAGTTTTTTTTCTCCCCTAACAACTCGAAGATCGAGAACATAAAGAAGAAAAGAGGATACCTAACTGAAGAACTAAAACCGTATATATGGCCACAGTGATCAGACGGTTTTGGATATCGGTCACAAGCACAGTCTGAGATCGGAACGGTATGTGATCAAAATTATTCACCTTTATAAAACCCATTACTCGAGTAAGCATTACTAGACCGCGAGCTTAGGAAATTAACACTTTTCTTGTGTGTTACATGAAGTAAGTAATGTCTTGTCTGAAAATTAGGTCCAACTCAATGTGATTACCAGAATTGAAAAAGACAAAGCTGTGATCGGTATGTTGTCTTAAATCTGAAAGTTCAATGTTTTACCAAAAAGCATTATCGTTACAACTTGCTTGAAGAATTCGGTTGCACCATATGTTATACAAAAGTATATATACCATTATTAAGCTGGTAGAAAAATGGATCACGCTAAACAGAACAGTTGACTTGCAATCAAGAGGTTTTGTCTAGTTCAGTTTTAATTGTAAGCCAAGCGGTGTGTATTGTGTTTTGTAGCATTACACAATGTACGGTAGCTGCGGCGTAGCAGTAGCATAGTACGAACTGTCAAATGGTGTGGCGCTGCACTCATTAAAATTCGCCCACAATGGTGTAGCGCGGCATGTCAAATTAATTAACACTCAGCTGATTGAAATTGTATAGTTAGTACCCATATTGTGAAAATTATTTGTTCCTTTTTCTATTGAACATTTTAATCTAGAAAAATGTTTGACGAAGAAAGACAAATTCCACAATATTTAATTTTTATTACGGACTCTACAAATCTCTCAACATGTTCGTCTTCCATTTCTTTTGTTTTTAGCGAGCTGTCAATTCGTTCCGCTACTGCTAAAATCAGTCGAAGAATCCACCACAAAAACATCGTATAAAGAACCAACGCAAAAAGCAAAAAAGTGACGCATGCCCTCTCTTCAACAGTCGTCAATTTCTATGGCTGTCACTTGTAGCACTGCAAAAGTTAAAAGTAAACCAACTCTTAAGAGCCGAACAGAATGCGTAGCTGTGTCTGTGTCTTGTAGCGCTGTCAAACCTCTGCCGCGCGGCTTGTGGTTAAAGCAAACACAATGAAAGCGACTGTCACATTTGCATCTTGTGTGTTTACTTCTTGAAAATATATTTTATTAGTGCTCAAAAGTGTTTTTTATTTGTGAAGATGGACGAGCAGGAAGAAATAGCTTTCATTATGTGTGTTCTGCACATGTGTTATTTAGCAATTAAATTTAGGAAAATGAGGAAACGCAGATGGTGGGTTCGCCCCCTTAATGAGCAAAGGAAAGAAAGAGGATTCTTTGAGACCACTTTCAAACACCTCACAGAGCGCGACGAGGACCTTTTTTTTAAAGCAACAAGAATGCACTCATCAACTGTAAACAATGAAAACAAAACAAATGGAAACATAAATTACAAATACTTTTTTTTACTTGTTATCCCAAATTCGTCGGATATCTCCTTCCATTTTGCATATTTTTTTTTAATTTTTGTAATTGGGATTGGATAAATTCCAAAGAATTTCATTCAATCGTACAGCTTCAATAAATTTTTCGACTTCCATTTCCACATCAACAACAGCTTTAGTGTACAAATTCTTAAACGTCAATCTTGTAGCGCCGCTTGAAGTTGAACAAAATCCAACTTCGCGATACACGACACAGACGCAGACACACATTGTGTTCAGCCCTTTACTATCGCCACAGCTACGCGCTACACTACAGCTATGCATTGTAGGCGCATTATTGAGTTCCTATATATTTCTTGTTTTGACAGCCCTTACTACGCGCTACTACTACGACACAGCTACCTCATTGTGGTCGGGCAGTAACTGTCTATCTCATTTTTAAGAGGCGTTAGTTAAGTTTTTCTATATCAATTCTACCCAATATAAACAGGGGGTAAGTCCCGCCGTTGTTTACCATTCCAAAAAAAATTGTTCATAAGTGTACCATATTTTGACAGTTTGTTAAGTGCACGTGTTATGATAAAAGGAATTGAATTTATTTAAACTTTGTCACTAATAATTTGTTATGGCTTCAATTAAGAAAAAACGTGTTTCGAAAAAGAATAAAGCATCCTGGCGTAAGCACACTGATATTAAAGATGTAGAAGAGTTTCTCGAAGAGCAGCGGCAAGAGGAACGTATTGGGTACGTAAAAACAAAGAAATTCACGCGAACAATAATCTCAATTCCATTTTCTACTCAGAACTTTTTCGGGAAAAAAAGACGAAGAACTTTTCCAGATTGATGTTGCAGTCCCAGCAAAAAGGGCTGTACTTTCAGAAAAGAAAAAGCGTAAAGCGAATGCCTTGAGACCCTTGAAAAGCTTTGCGGCGTTAGAAAACACCTCTAAAGTACAAGACCCAATAGTTAAAAGGTATTAAGAAAACTTCACACATCCGAAACAAGGGTTTGCTTAAAATATTCTTTTTAGGAACCATGTCAAGCAAAAGAGAAGTGGAAGAAATATTGAAGAGGAAATCTTAAATCCAAAATCGCAAAGACATATCCAAGCAAATAAGGATCGTTCCAAGTTCTATGAAAAGTTGGATAAAAAACTGTCTAAAGACAAAGTCGCAAAAGAATTCAGAAAAGACATATGGAAAGAAGAGGATGTACGTGACCGAGCACCGGGTCTTAAAGATGATTGGATTAGTAAGGATCTGTCCTTATATGTTCTTAAAAATATTGGAAAAGCAGCAATCAAAGTTCACGATAGCATTAGACACAAAACTACGAAAGCAAAGTAAGCAAATTCGATTGTTTTTTAATTTTTTCGTACGAAATATCAGTGACCTTTTTTTATTTCAGACCATTTGATATCCCACACCCTGGAATGAGTTACAATCCGTCTTTAAATGCACATCAAGATCTCATCAGCAATGTTGTGAACAAGGAAGAGAATATAATTAAAGAAGAGAAACATTTGAAGAGGGTTACAACCGAAATGTTTTCTAAAGTAACTCCAGAAGAACGTGATCGACTTCGCCTAAAAGAAATGTCATCAGGCTTGCCGTCGGAAGAAGGAGGAGAAGATACAGAAAAAGAGGAAGATGAAGATGATGGTGCACCATACAAGACAATAAATTCTCCCGTAGAAAACAAGAAAAAAAGCAAGCAAAAGAGGCGAAGGCAAAAAGAACAGAAAGTGATCTCTAATGAGTTGCAAAAGAAGAAGGATTTGAAGAAATTGCGAATAGACATACACCGGTAAGTTGAATACTAATTGACTCCAAGGTTTTTACAGTAGATTCCACGTACTCATTTTATCTAACCGGAGCTACAATTTGGGATGAACACAGGCCTCAATTAGCAAGCTTCTCTAATTAGGCTAGTCTTTAGCTACCTGCCTCAAGTTGCTGTTGATGTCCATTCGCTGCACAAATTTCAGCCATTTTAAACGTTTTTTTGTATAGGTCAACTCGTATTTCGACATTGAATCTTCTCCTTTAAACACCTTCAACGCAAACGGGGCTGAATGTCTTACGAACAATTTTTCGTTCGAAACGACCAAGGATATTTTCATTCGCCTTTCTTCGTCCACGCCGTAAAGAAGAAATCTCAGAAATGTTAAGGGTATTACATAGAAACTCATTAGTTGTCGGGATAAAGGGGTTTTTACACAAGAAATAGTGTTTAACAATTGCTATTCTTTAAGTTATAGCTGTTCATTGTGACATTCTGTCCGATTCGGCGATGTTACATGTCCCTTCTTTTTCGCAGAATGTATTGCCGGCATCTTAAGCTTTTACCAGGATTTGACGGAGTGTAAAAACTGTATCGACTGTGGACTTAACTCGCTTAAAACCGCATTGATAAGGGCCAATCAGGTTGTTGACGAAAAATTTCAGGCGTACACACCGTTATGGTATCTTTTTTTTGTGTCTCGGTAACTACATATGTTTACCGATCTTATTACCAAAGATGTCTTCCTTTTATATTTTGGCGGCAAAACCTCCTAGAACGATTGTAACAATATAAATAGGACATTGCTCGTAGTTTTCGTCGAGGAGCTCGAAGGCAAACTCCTTGGTGGTGTCGTCATTTTCCTCTGTGGTAGTATTAGGCTTGTGTTGGCGAATTCAGCCCCGATGCATATAGTTATGACGTTTACTTACTTCCAAAAACTCAAAACTTCTTTCCAAGGACTGCTGTGTATTACAAGTCCAAAGTCTGCTGTCTTTCACAGTTTTTTCCCTTCTGGCACAGCAGTTTAGTTTAGGGCCTCAGCTTCAATTGTGGTGCTCATAACCCACGTGATTGGTAAAAACTGTTCGTAGGAGAATTTTGATATAATGCGAAAATGTCATTCTCTTCGCCTAAGTTTTAGATTTGTCCATCAGGAAACTCGCATTCCTCATATTTCCTCAAGTTTCCAGAGTAAACTAAGACACTGTTCCCTGTCGAGTATTAGAACTCGTCTGCTCTATTTCACTCAGTCCCAAAGTGTAAATCTTGTCTCATTGTCCTGATGTAGTTTGCAACAGTAAAATATCGATATTCGAGCTTTGTTGCGCTTCGAATACAGTAACCTCCTAGCATTATAGTCACATATTATGTGGAATATGGAATCATTGGAAATTAATAGTAATCTCAATATCCAGTCATAGTAATTCTTGTATTCACAACGTTTCCATTCTCTTTTATAGAATTAAAAAATTAAAAACTGAAGTCGACGAGGAAGAGGAGCAACTAAATCAACTCAAGAAGCACCGGAAACTGGTTGCAAAGAAAAAGAAATTCGAAACCAAACGTCTGGGACGTTTAAAATTCAAGGAACCCGATGTAGACGTTAATATGCCTGAAGATATTGCTGGCAACTTAAGAAATGTAAAAGTGGAAACTAGCCTACTTGTAGACCGCTTCAAGAACTTCCAAAAGCGAAATATCCTTCCAACCAGTGTAGAAGTTGGAAAGAGGAAACCAAGGAAAATCAAGCGATTCACACGCAGCTCACACAAAGAACCCGGCGTGTCTATATCAAAAAAGAAAAAGTAAAATCTTTTTTTTTTTAATGTATTTTCTTTTTATATCCGAGAATTAAATAAAATATTTAATGTAAAACTCGTTATTTAAACTTAATAAAGACTTTATGGCAACAAGAGATTGTGGTGATAATGCTGATGATTCTTTGGTTAAAACAAAAAAAAATGTCATGTTATATACTACTTAAGATAGTCCATCTTTAAAGACCCAATTTTTTCCAAAACAACTTTATTCTAGACTCAGTGTCAAATATGCTTCTCACCATGATAACCTGTATCGCTCCAACGCAAATCATGGCAAGAATCTGAAAGAATGACCAGGTATTGACCTTGAAATAGTTCTCTTCGGCGATGTTTCGGTCTCTTGCTTCGTTTGATCGCAGAACATCTTGAATTTGGCGGGCTTTAACGATAAGTAACCGTATGCGTCCAATGTAATTCATGATATCTTGAACTTTCATTTCGTAGAATTCTTCGGGGGAGAGCCCTTCAAGAATATCATGCCAAGCGCCACCATCTTGACTGTTATCGCCTTCCTTCTCCACAATTAATTCAAAGAATACAGTTTTGCGGTTATATGTACTAAATGTGTTATCAAAGCAAAAGCGATAATCTCCGTCTTTTTTCACTTCATATCGATGGATATTTTCAGATTTTTTATAATCCGATACGATTATCAAGCCAATGGGCTCCGATAGAGAGAAGCTAATATCCAGATCACCATGTCCTCCGTCGATTACTTGATATTCGATGTCGATTACCTCGCCGGTCTTCACGTGATGGAAGAAGCAATCTTGCTTTCCTGCATCTACATGCACCGTCATTTCTTTGTCGTATGCATTTGACTGAGTGACAGCAACTGCTGCACAAAGAAGTGCAATATGCAACTTAGAAAACTGTAAAAGAAATATTTAATAAACTATTCTTAATTTGTAGATAAATATTATGGTTACCCAAGCCATTCCTGATTAAATATCTTAAAAATAATGAAACGTCAAACTGACAAAGCAAGGAGTTGCCAGGATTTCCTTGGGTTATGGTCAGGGAAAAGGTAAAGAACTGCATCTTCGCACCTAAAAGCAAACGCCATACAGTAGTGGTGTAAAAAAAGTATTCATTCGGTACAATGTATTCGTTACTACCATGTACTCATTCGTATTCGTTAATACCATGTACACATTCGTACTCGTTACCTGCAAAGTACTCAGATACGTATTTGCTTACTCATTCTGTTTGCACTACCCAACACATTTCAGGGATACTATAATCGTATAAAATTGTCCTTTGTAAAATATGTCAACAAAACAATATCACCTCACAAGGAGGCAGACATATTATACACACGGGCACGCAATATGTTTTCTTTACCTTCAAGCAAGCACACGGCTTGGCAAAAGTGAAAAGAGAAATCTATTTCTAATGAATTATATTTGTTAGAGCAGGATACAATATTGAGGGAAACAAGGCAAGAGATTACTTTTGTATTCGGTTCGTAGAAGAGACAGAATTGTATTTGCATAGTTTCCAAAGTATTCTATAGGTGGTACTCGCGAGTATTAAGTATTCGTTACTTTTATCCGAGTACTTATAAAAAAATAACGAATGAGTACGAGTAGTCAAATGTATTCACATTTTACATCACTACCATACAGAGGTTCTTAAGCCCGTATGACACTACATTTTTTTCTCATTTTTAATGCTCTGAAAATGAAATTAGAACAGTACGAAAAATTCACTACTGAAATTTCCATTAAGTGTGAGTGCGTACACACTAACCTAATAAATGTGAAAATGTCAGAAAAAATGCATTAAAAATGTAACCCAAACTACATTTTTCAGCCGGTGGCAGCTTGTTTTTTGACATTTCTGCATTAAATTGGTTCATTGCAAAACTAAATTGTTTTGAATTTGCGAAATGGATCCAGATGTACTTATTTTGTGTGTTTTAAATATAAATTTATTAATTGCAACCGTTTTGGAAATGTTCAAAGAGAAACAAAAACCTAAATTCCCAATTCATTTTTGCCGTTTGTGATTCTGTTCGGCTCAATACAAAAACAAAAGCTGACAGTTTATTATTTTCCTGCAAAATAATTGCTTTCCCTTTCTTAAAAAATCGTGTTGTCTCTTTTATGCAAGGCTGACACTCAGACATGATTTAATGCATTAAAAATGAGAAAAAAATGTAGTGTCATACGGGCTTTAATGGAAGCAAAGGAAGTGTGACGTCGTTTAAAGCTATGACAATTTGTATTATTTTTTTATGTTTCCGATTAATAACCTACATATATAGGCCCTATAACATAACTTCTTGTGCGTGTTATGAATGGAATGTTAATGCTGTATCTGAACAACAGGGTGCAGACGGGCCGAAAAAAAAATTGTTTTTGTATTGTGGGATTCGAATGTTAAATCTCCTGCTCAATAGTCTTCTTCTTCTTCTTTGTTAATTTAGTATTTCTATTTAATTTTGTCTTCTCTTGACTTAGCATGATTCTTATGTGGATTATCATTGTGCCGAAAGAGTAAACATCAACGGGCAAAATGAGGGTTCGAATGCAAAATGAGGACTAGCTAATAATCTAGCAACTGACTGGAGAGAATTGTTGGCTGAGGCCAGGTCAAATCTACATAACTGGAGGCTAGCTGTAAAGAAAAGAAAAGGAAACTACTCAACTTTTCCCACGCTTCATTTTGTTGACGTATTAAATTAAGTTTAGCAAATTTCCAGATGAATAGTCGTATTTTGTCTTGAAACAAAATGTAGTCGAATTTAAAGGTAACCACCATTGTGGGTGAGTAATACTTACTGATTATAGTTTCCTTCTCAGTGAAGTCAATAAAATTGTTCAATTGCGTAATTTTACTTTAGTGAATAGGTTCCCGATCTAAATTGATTTTCCTCTTGAGACACAGTAGTATTTCATTCTCTCCGATCCCGTGCAGCTCCAAGCTGACTAGCATTTGTGATCGCCCTGTCTTTGAAATGAAGGCACTATTTTTCGTAATTTAAACCAGGGGATTTAAAGATCATATTGACTGAAAGGTTGTTATTTATTCATTTGACCAAGCCAATGTAGTCGCCCGGCCTTTGCTTTTTGATTTGGTGTATGTTGTTCAGTCTGCAGTTGTATCTACTCCTACAGTGGCCTTCCTTATACAAAGAATATTATATGCACGCGGTACGATATAATATATCAAGGAGAATGTCACAGAGCATCATCTAAGCTATTTAATATGTGTCTAATGAGGGTGTGAACGTATGTACATATGTACGTTATCGCGTACCTCAAGTCTTCTATAAAAACTTGTTCCACTCTATGCAAGAATATCAGTGTGTTGATATAACTGCGTTTCGGGTTTTTTTTCCTAGATTAATGAAAATTATTTCAACAACTGTGAAATAGATGCAAACTTGATACCTTCTTCAGTATCTGAACGTTGAATAAAATTTAAGTAAAATTTTGCGCAAAATCATTTTTGTAAACCCAGCAGACGCGATGACATTTGCTGAAATGTCAGCTGTTTTTTGACACAGGAGTTCTTATTTTTCTCACCCCATCAGATAAGTCGGCTTTTATGTTACTTTGTAATTTTACAATTAAGTATACGTTTTGTGATAAGCAGCTAAGAAAAACTAATAAATTTATAATGCAAAGAGTGTAAATAATAAAAAATAAAACCAAATATGAAGCAAAAACACTATTTTCTGCTCATTGTATCTCATGCTTTTATCGGTAAGTAAAAAAGTGTCCTTTGCCACTTGCGAAATCATAACATTAAATTCTTTAAGCTGTTGGCTGTTTTTTCTTCTACGTATACCATGTGCGGTCCATATTTGAGACGCGCAATAATTTTGGACATATATCGAACTTGGAGCGTGAGGCTTTGTTAAGGAAGGAGGATGCTCTCTATTACTCGTTTTATAAGACAATTGTTGAGGAGAAAGACTTTCATAGCGGCTACCAAAAACTTCTGAATGTCACCACAATCGAGTATCCTCGTAGTGTTAATGTTGTTCATCGCTTTCACGTATTCCCAGAGATTGTGATAGGGTAACAAATGGTTTAACTTGAATTACTTGCCTGCTTAAAATAAATCTTTTATTTCAGCTACCTCTTTCATAAGTTTAGACGTGTAAGCAGAAGTTTCGATATACCGATTATATCATGTTGGACCGAGGATGAGAATCCCTTAGCGGAGCCGGTTGTTACATGTGATGGCCTTGGAGAACCGTTTCATTTCTATTTGGAGTTTGTGTGGATGTTTGGCGGCTTTACAGTTTTTATAATTTACATGTACGCTGCATTTTTAAGGTATGTCAAACGTTCTGCATTTGCAAGGTGTAAAAAGTAACCATTTGACACTGACTATTAGGTTGCTCGGTGTCCCTAATTAAAGAAAGATATGGGTATCAATCAATGCAAGGGTCACGGGTGTTGTCAGTTTTGTAAATTTTAGAAAGTTATTAGAGACATGGGTTTTTGCAGACATGTAAATACACCTGTGTCACCAGCAAGGGGTAGTGAACATATGTACTTATATATGTATGTGTATGTATGTAGTGATACTAAAATCTATCGCCAGAGCTAGTTATTTAAATGGCTCCCTAACCCTGAAGAATTTCTGCCTGATCCCGTTGTTTCCAGTTCTCCAGATCAAGCTTCCTGATTTGATTTTAGCTCCGTAAGATGCAGAAAGGCATATAGAACTGTTATTCCAGTCACCAAGCATACTTTCGTTCACACTTATTCATTCATCAATGATTTGGTGCATGCACTCCACCAAAATATTACCTCCATAGGTTTTTAGAGTCTTTAATAATATTTTAAGGACTGACTGCGCTGCGAATTGCTTTTTTGACAAAATATATGCAGGGGGGGAGACCGATAATATCCTAAATGGCTACCATAGTTGTACCATTTAGAGCCACTGAATCAAGGTTAAGCTTTATTTTTTTTTTTGTTAAATGTAGTGCGACTTCCATGCTAGGGTTGGTCAATAGACTTTCTCTAGAGCATGACTCCGATGTTTAAATGAAGCAATTGCCCACTTAATCTTTACTTGACTTAACCGTCTTCGGGTGTGTAATCATTTACAATCGTCAAGCCCGTGTAATGAACCTCGAGCAAAGTCTCCAGTGTTTCCCTTCGACTGGATGAATAGGTGTTATCAGATTTGATTATCAACCCCACCCTATTGGAATGTTCCTTCGAGAGAGCCTTTTGGAAACCAGGTGCGACTGGTTAGAAATTACCTATTAGATGAATCTGATTCACTACCTAAGGATTACACTTTTTGTTAGACAGCAATCCAACTCAGCATGCATAAGCCCGCTTTTTAGCATTTGCTCATTCAAATAGCAACTGCAACGTTCAACCTTCAGGTTGAGAAGTGCACAGCAGACGTAGCTTCTGTGCCTACATTGTTGAAGGCTTCCTGGATATCAAGAAGGATACCATAATAAAGACTGAAAACCTATTTTACGTCAATTTTTGGCTCATATCCGCTTCTATTAAGATTGAAACTCCTTTCTTGTTCTGGTTGTTTTATTGCTTTTTTTAATGTGTTGTGATTTTTTTTTTGTTTCTGCAGTGAAAATTTATTTGGAGGCATTTACGCCGTTGTTTCCTATGTAATATTTCATAAGAATGTCTCGAAGATCTACGATCGCCCTGTTGCAAGGGAGAATTTTGCCTTTCCGCTGATTTTCTGGCAAATGTTTTACCTATGTATCTGTATAGATAAAGCATCAAGAAGTAAAAAAGCAAATCAACACTGCTTCAATCCAGTCATGGTAAGTATTGCTCAAGTAATTTCCTTTGCACTCTTCATAAAGAAACAAATATTTCCGTTTAGATTATAAAGCTAACAGCACTAACGACAGCATCATTACTTTGCTGGCAATTTTCTTCAGTGATTTATGCAACACAAATACTCATAATGATAACCCCATGGAGCCTGGGACTTGTATCGAGTCGATTCTCCATAGATTATACCATATCCCAGTTCCTTTCAAACATCATCGCCTACTACCTCACGTATGAGAATAAAAAATATTTTTTCGCATGGCAAAATGGCCCAGCATTCGCACTTTTTTTCATTAGCTTGGTCCGAATATTCAAGTCACAGTCACGATCCGATAATTTTATGAAAAGCATCACACTTGGCATTCTACTTGCAATTAGTTCACAAGGTACAATTATTGACTTGTTGGAAAAATCGGGTTACGCAAGCTCTACGGATAATCCATTCTCAGTATACCGCGACTTAGTACTACAGTGGACGCTGCAGCGTCGAACAAATTTCACAACATGCCTCCTTGCATGTAATTCAGATTACGCTGAAGTGGATTTGTATGATGTTTGGGAAGTCATCAAAATTCTGTTTGCGAAACCCTACTGCCTATACGGAGTGGTTTTGTTGGCGAAATTTCTTCGAAAATGGAGAATACAGTCTCCTAAATCAGCAAACATAGACTATGTAGAAAGAGCAAAGAAATATGTACTCGAGGACTTTCTAGAAGAGAATCACATTTCGATGAAAGACATGTCGAATGAGAAAACTGAAAAAGCATTGAATCAATGCCTAGCCTTGTTGGAACAATGTGATTACGAGTTTCAGAAATACAAAGAGGAAAGAAATAAGATGAAGAAAGAAGTAGTAGATGAACATGAATCCTTTTTAAATGAAATTAAATGCCTTAAGAAACAGATTAATTTACACAAAGACAGCAAAAATGAGAAGCATGTGGAAACAGAATTCGATTCAAGTCGTGATAGTGCTGATGATCAACCGTCCGTTAAGACAAGTCAAATAAAAGATGAAGTTAAACCTCCTTTAAGCAATGATGATGTAACAGAAAGTGAAATGAAAAAATCTCGACCAAAAGTGGATCCGAAAACTAATGGAACTTTTAGTTATCATTATTTGTATAGTTTAGCTCAGTTTGCCGTGTTTGCGTTGATTGGTTTTAGTATTAAGAAATTGTTCTTCCTCTGCTATACTCAGGGTTGTGTGTTAGCGCCGACGCTATACTCAAAGTTGCGAAGCAGTAAACATAGCAATTTGTTTTTGTCTATATCACTTGCTGTATTTCTTACAAGCATTGTTGATCCAGGGGTTGTGGTAAGTTATTAATATTTTGGAGACCGAGGTCCTTATACAACGTTCTGATATTTATAGAATGTATATGAAGAGTACTTGCCGTCCAAAACGCATAGCGATGAATTAGAAAATATGCTAGAGTGGATAAATCTTAACACTGAGAAAAGTGCTGTGTTTGGAGGTAAAAGTGATATTTTTAACCTCTGATTGGAATCTCTAAAGATGTTTTATTATATTTACAGGTCCTGTTGATATAATTGGAACAGTTCATTTGACGACGAGGCGGCCAATTGTTAATCATGCACACTTGGATATGCATCAAATAAGGTAATAATATCGGTTATGCGTCGTTAAACTTGTAGATTTGTACGAGGGTATATTATAAAGTTCATATTTCAATTACTAGTGGTTTGAACATCTATTTTTTATTACTTTCATTTAAAAGTCACATTCCTTTACTCTCACTGTTTCAATATTGTCGAGCTAACAAATTCAACGTAGTTGTGTATAGGTCTACAAAAATGCGGTGACTCGATTGAACCTTGCATAATTTACTTCAAAATCTTTTCATTTCTTTTTTTTTGTACCGAATGTGAAAATCGTAAAAGTCTCTATCATTACACGGATGCTGTTGCTTACATTTAACACGGTCCTTATATTGGAGTTCATATGTGTTTGCAGACGGTGATTGTGAACAAAAATACAAATTTTTGGCGCAGAGACCATAATATGTGGTCTAGGGCTTAACAAATTTGTGTTTCGTCATAATCAATACATTTTTTTATATTCTATGTTTAACCCTTTTTTTTCTTTTTAATGTGTTTCTTCCACTTTAAGTTAGTATCTGAAGTCATTCCAAGTTATTGAGTTGTATTAGCATATAGTAGAACTTGATTGTTGATAACTATATGGAAATTTGGGTGATTTCATAATTGTGGAAAAAATTCTGTAGATTTACTGCAGCAATTGCTGACCGAACATGTTGAATGCTTTTCACGTTTCGAAACAGATGAAACTTCGTCGCCAAAAGCTTTCGAATCGATGCAAATGTTGTGAACGAACGTTCATAAGAACAATACCCTGTGTTAGGTAAATATTGGACAACGAGATAAACACTACGACTAAAAAAAAGCTCCTGCACCCTACATATGCTAAAAACAGTAATAATTCACAAGGAATCTTTTTAATAGATTACAAACCAAAAGGGACCAGCATCGCAGGAGAACACTTCGCCACATTTCTAACATGCTTAAAAGAATCTATTAAAAAAAGGACAGAAGGCTGCTCTTACTTCATGACAACATATCGGTTAACTTAACTCAAATTGCCATGGCTGCTTTGAACTTATCCGCCTTACAATATTCCCTTAGCACCTAGTGATTCTGTTTCTACATTTGAAGAAAGACACGTGTAAAGCATTTTGAAAAAGGATGCCTTAAACAGACATTTGTAAGGCAATCTAGAGAATTATTTATATGAAAAATAAAATTATGGAATTGAAATATCTCTTTTTATCCGATTTCGACAGCTTAACAAATTGTTTGCGTGAATGTACGCAATTATAGGGCGCCGTGGCACAGTGGTTAGTGCGTTGGGCTACTAAGAAGGTTCGCGGCTCGAATCCGAGGAAATACCAATAAGTTTTTTCACGGCCTCTCCTTTCACGAAGTTTTGACAAACGTTCGAGAGCAGTAACTGTCATCAGAAAGCTTCTCATTAAAAAAATCCTTTCGGAAATGGCTCTAATCTGTACGTTGCTTCTATTTGTGCGAAAAAATAACACGCACAACACAAATGGTCGCGTGATGTTAGGCACTGCTTATACACGGTCTTTTGCGTCAAATATTTGTATTTTTTTTTGTATTACATTTCGTATTCATTACGGTCCACCGTCGATAATTTTTCGAACTTATTTAGTAATGCTTTCACGAGCTTTTAAGTGTACTGTCAATGTGTAAAATTTGAGTGTGGTAATACAAACTCTTTAACAGTTCGTTCGAGCTAAAATTGGTTACCGTTCAATTAAGCCACTATAGTATTTCTAAATAGCCGATCTGTATGTCTCCATCATATTAAAACAAAGTTTTGTTTTGTTTTTTAATTATAGTGAACGAACCGAAAGCATTTACTCCGTTTTCAGCAGGCAACAATCTTCTGAGATTTACAACCAATGTTCACAGCTTAAAATTCAGTATTTAATTCTATCCTTTAGTGATTGCTCCAATTCAGCTAAGTATGAAAATTTGGATACTGACCGATATTAAAAGTTTTCAAATTTAACCAAATCTAATATATTTTTATTCCATAGTGAGGAGTGCGATATACTTACAATATGGGATGAAATGCAGCCAGCATATAGAAAGTATCCACAATTCTGTTCCGAATTAGCCAGCAAAAACGTGCCCAGCTTCTTGAAAGTATTTTCAAATAAGTACTATGGAATAATCAAAATGTTCTCGCAAAGTGTTCAACTTAACTTAAAACATAACAAAATGCCTGAAAAATTCATGTAGATCTTAGAATTAGAGACAGCAATGATCGTATTCCTTACTAGGACTATTGTTTTACTTATTATTGAGTATTCATAAAAGACTTTTGAATATGATTTGTATTCAAGCATATCCTTCAAATAATTTGTTAAATTTGACCTAGACCTAAGCTGTTTTCTATTTTCGTCTTATTTAATGCATAGTATTAAGTTATTTGCGTAAGTTTTACATTAGTTATTTCTTGACTTCAGTGATATAATTATTGAATTTATTTAAAACGTCAGAACCGATAATTTTGTACATTAAAGAAATTTCATTCATATTGTTAAGATTTTATAAAGACAAATAAATATTATGTTATGTATGTATGTACGCAGATACAAATCCTGAATACGTTTCGTTTGGTTTTAGTCCAAGGAGATGGTTCCAAAGTATTCTTAAATATTCCTGTGTAAATGGGCAAGTTCGGATTCTAAGTCGACATGAATGAATGGTTGATGGCTGTAAATGCATTGCGGCCTATAAGATCCTATGTTTCAGTGCCATGAAGTCGTTACTATCTTGGTATTGAAATCGTCTATGAATGAGAATTTCCTTCTTAGGTGTTAGATTGGGGACAGCGCTTAGCGAATTATAAAAATTGTACTTTTTTCCCTTCGTAGCGTCATAAGTGGATGCGTAATACTGGTATGATGGTAATTTCCCTTAAAATCCAAAAGTCAATATCGTGCTGCTTGGATGATTCCATGACGTGAGACTTTTGGGTGCCGTTAAGACAAGAAGTTTATTGTACAGGTAAACTGCCGGCTAGATGGATATTTAAAAAGAAAAGTTTAGTTACTTTTTCTAAAAAAAAACACTTAAATTCAGATTTTGTATAAATTTATTTTTTCCCTTTTTTTAAATAATTGATTATAACGCAATTTACACGGAAAGCCTAGAAAGCATTAAATTCCTTGGAAAGTAATTAATTAAAATATAAAATAATTAAAAATATTTAAAATAGTTTTGTGTTGCATTATAATACCAACGTTTTAAGTGATTTATAAATATAAGTCTAATAAAATATTTACTAAGTATTTATTAAATAAAAACTGTTACAAAGCAAACAAAATTGATCATAATAATCATTATGTATGTATTTTTATTATTAATACTAGTTGTTTGTTTGTTTTCTTGACCATGCAAATGCATAATGCATATTTATTTATTTGTTTTTTAGGTCAATATTTGATTTATTAAAAAAATTACCTACAGTCTTTATTAATTACTTCAAAATTATTAATATATTATTTTTTTTAATACATTGTATCAAACAGCATTAATTTTATATTTATTTATTATTTATTTGCAACTATAACAATTAAGGTACCTTCTATGCATTTTCTTTTTATTTATTATCGTTTTTTTTATTTTAATGCCGCTTTTATTTTGTTACTTGTTATTTGACTAATTTCAATATGGAAGCAAATTGTGTGTATATATGTAAGTATTTTGGAATGTTAGTTCTTGCTGCCTTACATTTTATTTTTCTTGTTTGTTTTTTTTTTATTAAACATTGCGTGTGTAGATAGAATTAGAGTATATAACTCATCACAGGTTAGAAGCATAACTTTTAATATTTCGTACAATGTGTGACGCTATTGTGCATTTTCCTCTATGTACTACGTAATCATTTAAATTGCCATTTGTGATATATAAAAAAAATGCGTATTTAAAGGAACTACTCGTGATGCATTAAAATAATTCTTATCAAGTAAAGTGAACTCTTATAAATATTTTGTATTTAAATTGAACGAAAACAGATTAACAGAAATAGAACTACGTTCACTATCGAATTCCAAGAATACTGACAATTTAATAAATTTTCTGTAATTCGTTGACCGATAGTTTTTGAATAATGCTATTAAATGTACGAGTGTGTATTGATTTTCTACTTTCTTTCACTATTCTTAGTAAGGCCTGTTGGAAAAACAATAGTCAAAAATAGTGAACGAAGTAAATACAGACTTATGTAGGTACGTAGATAGTATTAATTCGGGCTTGAGCTGAGATCAAAATATTTTGTCCCTTATGAAAGTGAAATAAAATAAATCAAATGGCCGTTTACCATTCAGCATTAACATTCAGAACAACATTGCTAACTTGACCCATACGCCGGGAAAGCTAAAGCTGGTAAAACGGTTTTTGCAAAAGCTTTGCAGAGGAGAGGTATCCCAGTTACACTCATAGCTATTAATAAACACTGCATATATTGGGGGTAAGTTTCACATTTTGCATTATACTAAGGTGTATGTGAATGTGTAATTAGTTTGGTTAATGAAATTTATAAATGAAGGTCCTTGTAATTTTGTAATTTTGTAATATGAATATAAATAGTGGATTTACCGCTAAATAAATAAAATAAAAAAAAAAAAAAAAAAAAAAAAAAAAAAACTAGTAAGTTTAAAACAGTGTACTACACAGGTGCATACTTCACTGCTCTTATTTCTGGTGGTCATCGCCGATGTACTTCGTCCAGCATTGAATAAGGGTAAAACATGTCGATTACGCTGCCTATATGTGCCTACTTTCATAAAAGATTGTGGAAGCCGTGGCAATCAAAAGGCCTGAGTACTTCTATAAAATATTCTGAGGAGAATATTCTACAGAGGTCTCGGATTATTTGCTTTCAAGGTCCAACTCACTCAAAACTTGAAATAAAAAGACCATTTGGTTGGAAAATGTTGCCGATCCATCCTCATTGAATAATTTTTTGGTGTGAGTTTTAGTCGGGTGGCAGCATTGGATTCACATTTCTTTGAAAATGAATGGATTTTGGGTTATGGTTCCAGTAAGATGGTGCAACTTTGAATAGTAGTGTTTATAAATAATCATTTCAAGAAGAAACTATCAGAATCTAACAAACCATTAGTATAGCTGATACTCAGTAAAATGATCAAAATGTTAACAACTTCTCTCCTTTTGAAAACACAAATTTGATCATCTCGCACGAAATAGAGAAAAGCGCGTCACCCTAAGAAAAAGTGTCGCAGACCTTAAACTTATTGCAGATCTCTGAACAAGATGGCGTGCAAGCGTTCTGGACAAAGCAATGCCACTCGTAGGGTGAAAGGACTTAAGAAAAAGTAAAATAAGTATGAGCATACAAAAATCGATGTTTGTATGACTAGTTTAAGGCTTATAACAGAGAAGAAGGTGATTGCAATTTATAATTACTATTTCATTTAAAAAGCTGACAACTCGTTCTGTAGGACATTTTCATATAACTTCTGAATTATGGAACTGATTTTGATGAAATTTGAGAAAATAGAAATTGCCAGTCACTTTTGAGGAAGTGCGGAGAAACGATTTAAGGCAAACTACCAGGCTCAAAAACCAACGACTGGGTTTCTGCAGATGTTTTTTCTCTTTTCGTCTTCGAAATCATTTTAGCGTAATTTAGGCGAAAACATTGGCAATTAAGTTTTGTCATGGCTAAAGAAAAGCGTTATCTGCATCTTTTCGGATAGCGAAGCAGTAATAACTCCAAACTGCCGCTAGTCTCATATAGATATGATGGAGGGGTTCAATATTGACCTCTATTGGGTGCCAGAGCACATGGATGTTTCGGGGAATTGTAAGGCTGACGAACTTGCAATATATGGAGCAACTATACTCATCTTTCCAGAAAAATGAACTTTAGGTAACTTCATATATCGATCGTTGCTTGCAAACTCAAATTAAAGCTATATACTACCGAGGGAATAAATTTTAGGTGGACAAGTGGCATACCATGTTTAGCGAAAAAACAGATTTGCCCAAGGCTGGATCTAAGACGTTCTAAGAACTTAATTTCTCTTAACGATTGCATATTGACGCTATAATAGGTATCTAATAGACAAGTATGCAACAACGCTTGTTGTACATTCAAACGATTTTTATAGAAACTACATATATGGACGAAGAAGAGGAGGAAACCATTTATCACCTTTCTTGTACCTGCCCAACTCTCTCCCAAGAAGGAAACTTCACTGAGGACTAAGGACAGAAACTCAAATTTGTTTAACGAGTAGGCAGAACGATTTCTCCAGAGAGACATGTTAATTATTTATGTAATAACAAAAAGTAAACATGAGTATATTGGGTAAAGATATCTTATTTTTTTTAATTACATATGTATATGTATGTGCTTAATGTGCATATGATTCGTTCAATCAAAATAGAACGCATTTCTTACTAATATTTCCCGCTTTAGATTGTACTTTAAGCTTCGAAATATGTAAGCCCAAAAAGAATGTTTAAAACTTAAACTTAAAACCTTTTCCAATACTTATAAATATATATGTACATACGTATAGTAGGTACAATTAATCTCGATTCTTGTTTCTTTTAATAATTCATTCGATCAATAACAAAGTAGATAACAATTTTTGATTTCATTCGTGTCGACTTTTCAATTGAAATGTATATCACAGTAACAATTATATTTTCTTTGTTATAAAATAAAATTGAATTCCGGTACGTTTGGTAACAGAAATTAAAATAAATATACCTACTTTACAATATTCTGTTCTCTGTTCAAATACCAACCTTTTTTGAACTGTTCTTTAGTTGCATAGTTTTTTTTTGAAAATTAATTTTAATGCTTTTACATAAAGGGTTGCTATATATGTATTAATTATATTTGCCAAACTTTGTAAAACACAAAGTAAAAAAATTATTGGCAGTGAATGTTTTCAAATTTAATTGCGTGGTTTTAACAAATTCATTTTAATTGTGTGCTTGATACATATTCTGATCTAAATTGACTTTTAAACCTATTATATGAATGTACTAGTAATATAACACAATATTTATATATTTATACAACCTGTTGTTTTTTTGTTTGTGTGAAAAATAAAATAAAATACTTATTTGTAAGCTTTCCCTCACTTTTTTGTGTAAACTCTCCAAAATTTTAAAACATTTGTCTGCTTGAATGGTTACATTAGTCAAAAAAAAAAAGTTTTTAATTAATCAGTATTTTGAGTTGTCGTAGATATATTTTTATTCAGAGTGACAACTCCTTTTTCATATAGAAAAATTATTCATATTGTAAGATAAAGAAAATGTACGCAAACAAACAAGGTACATAATCCACGAAAAGGCGTGAAAACACTCCTACGAGATGGACAAAACATGACACCTATACAACAGGACAAACAAGCCTAAAAAGACCTACCAAACAAATAATACACTTTAAACCGACTTAAGATAGACTCCTTCGCCTAGAGTTCGAACGGAGTACGGCGTGTTTACCTAACCTGTTGCCTTGCATACTAATGCTCCTGCTGGTTACAATCAGCTTTATACAAATATATGTATGCATGTATGTAAGTAAAGGGTCTGTTACGAGGAGCTCAGATGCTTTGAATGCGTCTTCGAGTACTTTGAACCTCTCCTCCTTTGACACCACTTCAGCTGCGTTGTGGAAGGAGATGTAAGAACGAGAAACCTGGTGAAGCATGAAGCACCCCTAGTGACTTACTGTTCCGTAGTACATATGTTTGTTCTTTAAAAAAGCGAGGAGTCTTTAGGGGAGTATTTATAAAACTATTTTTTGGTGATAAATAAGTAGTTTTTCTTGGCTCCACTTGAACAAACTTAGCGATGATCGACTGAAGATGTCTGGTGAGTATTTTCAGTTGTTAAAACCCGATCTAGAGGATTTTTTGTCTAGATTTTTGACGACAGGTGAGACCTGGGCCGATGAGAACAAATAACCAGCTTTAAAGAAAGATGTAGCTTAATTAATGAGAGATTGGGGAGTCGCATCAGTTTATTGGGACTCAAAGGGAATCAAATTGATTGATTACTTTTTTTTTTGCTGTTGAACAATTAACTTCGATTACAACTGCCGTTTTTTGAAAACAAAAAACCCCAGGAATGTTGAGGAAAAAAATGTGAAACACTTACCTCTAAATTCTAGCGAGTAGTAGATTATCAGTTAAACTCAACAAGAGCGTCTTAACAGTCTTGAGCTAAAATCAATTGTAATCGGTAAGATATTGATAAGTTTTTCAGAACTAAGGAATGGAACGCTACTTGGTTATACAAATGAGTTCCGAGCTTTTTAATATGGTGACAAAAAAGATGTTTGTCAGATTTTCGAAACATATCCCACCTAACTCACCAGGTCGAAAATTCATGAAGAAATTTGCTTTCGAAATGTTAATGGGGACCGAGATTAGTTTGAGAACTTTCCCTTCTTAACGGAGTGTTTGTCTTCTAGCCGATAATACGAAAAGGATATGCTCTCACACTACTGTCAAATATTCAGCGGACATATGTAGAAACAATCTTGAAGTTACTGCCTATATGACTGCAGGCGAAATAAAGAGTTAGATTGGTTGCCCATAGACTCAAGACCCTAAAATTTCAATAACAATTTCTCGTAGCAGATATGTAACTTCAAAGTTTCAACGTCCAATCAGTTAACGGTATGAACGGCTCAAAAAAGATTTAAATTCGGTCATTTCCCAAAATCCCGAGATTTGGCTCCTTCTGGCCTCCAATATACAAATATTTTGTACAAGAGACCGTGTGTGGTCTAGGGTCTAGATACCCGCGACAATTCATGTTGTGCGCATTAATGCAATGACTGTACATCATGGTAGTCCGACCCATCCTTGCGTGTGAGGTTCTTGTATGGTGGAAGGCAACTATTAATTGGGAAATGTTGACCACGGTATAAAAATCAGAATATATTCCCATTACAGGTGTTTTGCGCACTGCGCTCACCCTACAAGCGGATAATAGGGCACTTCGGCTACAGCTTCTACCTTAGGGAATTATTTTTGAATATCATTGATTGATCAGATGGAATCCTTGGTACCCTTCACTTTTGTATACCATACGAGGTGATGTACCCTAAAAGAGAGGACTGGCAAAGGAAGGTAGTTCCTTTCCAAAAGGAAATTGCAGTTTATACGGTAAATTCTCGATGGATATGAACCTAAATGAGGGCCTGAAACTTCTGGAAACATGCAGCGTGTTCTAACTGTGATTAAAGTTGCGGAATTAGTAAAGATTGGATCTACATCGACGGTCAGGCTGAGCTGAGTGTGTGAGGAATTGCCCCACAATGCTCAAGAAATTATGCATACAGTAATACCTAAACAGATATATAGAGGTATATAGAGATATATAGAGGTAGAGGGTAACGAAAATGTCGACGTACTGGCACTGGAGCTGAATTCCCACAAAATGACCACCACCAATTTACGTGGCTAGGAGAATTATTCTCGGTAGAGTCTTTAATTTAGCTGACCTAAGATGGTCCAACCTGGAAGGACATACGGTGTCTAAGGTTTTGTGGCCAGTGTTGGATCGCAAATAATCTTGGGATACTATAGGTATTTATAAAGCTAAGCAGATAAGAACACTTTCACTTTGCCCTTGTAGGACAGTAGGACATATGTATATCTCCACATATCTATGAGATGAATATAGACAACATTTTCTTAAGATAGTGTGAGTATAGTGTATCAATTAATATTATCTACAAAAAAATAAAAAATAAAGTACATGTGTTCAGAACCAAACTCACCTTTTGCCCAAAACCAATAGAGTTTTCTAAAAGCATTTTGAAATGTCCTCGAAAAAATCATAATAATAAAAAAAGGAAATACTGTGATTACTTTTACCTAATTTGTTTGCTTCGAATTTTTCATGCGAATAATAAAATATTATTCACACTTTATATATTTACATTCATACAACTTATACATTCTTATTAATTTTATTTCGTTTGTAGTTCTTTTTTGTTTTTATTTTATCATTAAAAAATTTAATTTATTAGGCACTTGACCTTTGTGGATCAACACTTACAGAACTTACCGAATAAAGTTAATTTAAAAGTCAATTATCAAAGTGCATATTTTTTAAATTCTTTTTTTTTAAAACGTTTCAAACATAACAACTTTCTTCGGAATTCGGGAATTTAGCTTTAATTAAATTTACAGTATTATGCAAAAAACCTACCAGTAGCAGTAGGTATGCAATATTAACAATTTAATCACAGAATTAAAATATTTTAAATGTTTTTTGGTTTTTCTTTTTGTTTTATAATCAGCACGCTTTACTTTCATAATAATTTTGCATATGGTAAATAATTATAATTTTTATAACAATAAACACTGTAATAATTCACATTTTGTTTGTACTCTCAAATACGTTTGATGGTGGGTCCGGTAAAAAATATGGAAACTTTACGTTTAAATCGTTCCATCGGCGGTTCATCGTCGGATTCATCATCGTAGCCGTCACTTTCGTCGTCCTCGCCGAATATTATCGTTCGGGTATATGGCGCATCCTGATCATCTGATTCGCAGAATCCTGGATTTAATATAATATTAGGGATCAATTCTATACTATCCCAACCATCCTCGTAGTCCGCTATAGAGAGCAATAGATCGCAGTGCGTATAACCGCATAAATGGAAGAAAAAAAAAGAAAAAAGAGAGAAGCACATTGGTTTTGATTAGTGATATGTTCAAGTGTATTCTACGACTACAGGTTTTTTTTCTTATACATATATGTGCTCTATGTAGAAGTAAGCCTTACATTTATGTATCTATATATTTATATTTATATTATATTATTTTTTTCATTGTAAGTTTTAAAATATTTTTTGCTTCATAAGAATTCTAAGCGATTAAATATTTTGTTTTGATTTTTTCTATACAACATATTTTTATATACATTTGATTGATTTTTTTTTTTTCATTAAAAACGAAATACACTTTAAGAACGATAATGTCAATAACACCAAAAACGATTAAATAATTTGATTGAGTAACACACATTTTTTTGGAAAACAATAAAATGATATTTGCATGTGAACATTTCTAAGAAAAATAAAATAAAAATAAATAACATACACAACATAATAACATGAATTAATTATCTACACATAGGCGAAAACATAAAACATTTGCTTTTGTAACTTTTAAACTATATGCCCGTGTTAGTAAGACTTTTGTTTTCCTTTTTTTGGAAATTTAAAGTTTTTTTTTTGTTTTTTTAAACCTTAAACAGCAAACAAAAAACAAAATTCAAGCGATTACAACATCCAACTTGCAGTCGTTAGTAGAAGTAGTGGTTGTAGTAGTACCCATTTGTGATGATTGATAGTATTCTTTTGACAAAACTATACACAATCCGATTGCTAATATCACAAGGGTTCCAAGTACTATACTGACAGCGACTATCCATATACGTGGATCAAAATTATCTAAGTCAGCTTGTATAAGGCGTATCAAATCTTAAAAGATACAATAAGTTGAAATGGAAAAAATATTAGATAAATGCTGTACAAATAAATGTGTTTTTTAATGGATTGTTTACACCTAACATTTAATAATTTTTTAGCTTATAGTTACAGTATGTACAACATTGAATACAATATTTACCCCTATCATGAAGAATCCCTATCATTTTTGATGGTTTTTCTTCAAGCGGCGCCAAATATGTCGGCAGACCTTCGGCATCCACCCATTACCTAAATGTGGGAAACAGAAGTCTTTCCGGACAAGTGGAAGAAGGGAATGATCATCAAACTCCCGAAGAGGTTATCGAAGAAGAACTCGTATGTAGGCTCCATAGTGTACTCTTCTTTGACAGTAAAGAGTTGAAAACATGCATAGGATGAGGAAGTATCGTTTCCTCCTCTTCTGTGCCCATACAGTTCTCGTAAGTCTTTTAAGAGGAATACTAGTCTACTGGCGGCTCTGCCAATGATGCAATGTTCTCTGATGACATGTATTATCGAGCTAATAAGCGTCCTTTTTAGCCTGATTAGACAGTTGGTGGTGTTGACCGCATTCTGCTTAACTAACAGTTTACATGTAGCGAGAGGGATGCAGAAATTTCCCTCTTTAGGGAGAATAGATAGAGTTGTGGGATGCCTGGTGAGTTTGTCGTTCATAGAATATCCATATGGTATGTCACCGTGTTTTGAATTTTTATGATCTCGTTAAGAGGCAATTGACAGATTCGTAATTTGAGGTAGACATAGTGGCTCAAGACAATTCATATGCCTCCAAAGTAAAAAAAAGATGGTGATAGTAAAAATAAATACTCTGACATAGATCAAACGTATGATGAGTGGCTTAGTTATGACCTTGAAATTGTCCTAAATAATGAATGCCACGCCGAACTGGGAATAGACGCCATCTTTTATAAAACTGCTGCAGAATATAGCCTGCACGACACAATCTCTAATATTGCAGTCAGGCGTCGTCGTATCTAGTACGATATTCAGAAGGGGGCGTAGAGGCCTCTCCAAATCAATCAGTCGTCAATAAGATTGGTCATATTGCGATTGACGCAAGAAACTCTTTCAGTGCGACAGATATCAAATCTTTCCAAGGAGTCAACATTGACACTTCTTCTTGTAGCTAAGGCAAGGATCCGGACATTCTGAATATCATAATGAAGAGGAAATAACGTACAAGAAAGAACAGGTCTACGAAACCTAAAGGGACGAATAAGAACTGTAGTAGAGGATGCGGAGGGAACATTCCCTTTGACCGCTGTATTAAGACGATGCTGTCAGGCGGAATGAACTAGTCAACCTGGACGATGATAACCAACATTTTCGTTCACCCGACCTAGATGAATTAAGGATAGCGATATCTAAGCTTCAAGTAAAAACTGTAGCATTTGGCGGCCTACCCGCTGAGCTATTTAAGGCAGCAGGAGATGATGAAGTAAGGAGTATGCACCTGTATTTGTGTTTTCTGCTCTTTTCGCAGTTCCGATTTTTCCTAAATAAAGAATTTTAAAAATAACGAAGGTTACCTTCCATGTTTTTCCAAAATAAATAAATTTTTGCCAATGAGAAAAAAAAAACAATTAATTTGACAGATCTCGGCGTATGGAGAAATTTTTTACTCTCTCGTGTGTTTTCTCTGAAAACTGCACGGGAACAGGATTTCGTAGTGTTTAGTAAAATTTCGAAAATATTCGCTATTTTGGATAGGTACGGGAACAGACCTATTTATTTCGTGAAAATTTTTGGGCCCATTTTGTATGCTTACGATGTACTATCTTAACTGATGTGCTCGGAAATATTGAAGAGATTGTCTGGTGATAAGACACCAACCTTGATTAATTTAGAACTGTGGTTCAATGACATCCGGTCACTATCACAGTGACAGAAACCATCCAGTTTCCATTCCTTACTATAGGACAAGAACATTTATACTCAGTGAATACAGGCCCTAAAGTAAGCGCGAGTTGACTGAGCAAAAAATTGCTCAAAAATTCAGTAAATTTTTCAATACTGTTATCGATGACGAAACATGGGTTACCTTTTGTAATGGATAATAATAACAAAAGTGCAGCTGAGCTCTGGCAATGCTTTCCAGTTTTTTTTTTTTTGACGTGCGGATCATTTTGTAACTGTTCACTGGAGGATCGGCATATGGCCAATGGTGCACTTCTATTTCTTCGCCAAAAGACTTTTAAAAAGTGCGTTAAAAACAACCAAGATGGCGAATACTTTTGCATCACGACAATGACGGCCATATTATTCACTCACTTTAACCCGTGTTGAAATTTACATTCGGATTAAAGTGAGTGTAACCCGAAAATTAAACCCAAATCCATAATATTCATTCGTTAAACCCTAAGTTTAACTCAGTTGTATAAACTTGGCTGACGTTTAATCCGATCAAATTTAAACTGCCTTCCGGTCAGCAGTTTAAGTACTTTAACCCGGGTTAAAACACAATTTCATAATATTGATTCTTTTCGTTCGTCACATTTGAAATTTTTTTGCTCGCAAAAGGCAGGAAAAGTACAATAAATATAAAAAATATGTATTTTTTTGGCTTTTATTCAATTAATTTTGTTGTCATTCACAGAGCGATGCTTTTGGAAATCGCCATGTATATTTTTAATTGAACGTCGAGCGACGGCCAGGTTCTGTTCATGATCCAACCATTTTCAGTCAGTGCACTGAAAATTAAGAAAAACTGTAAAAACACAAAGCATCACATTCATACACACAAATAAATAAAAACAAATCAATTTCAAATTAAATTTTCTCATTTTCAAATCAATTCCAAACGACACGCACAAGTCAATCAATGATCGTAAAATAAATGTTAAACACATGCCAAATGTAATTTTATGTGAAATTTGACAATGCGTAGGTTTAAATGGTTTAAAAATGAGTTTAAACTGTTTTAAATCCGGGTTAAATGTATTTTTAGTCCATCGGGTTGAATGCATGTTTTTAAGTGAATATTATGAACATAGGTTTAAATTTTCTGGTTAAAAAAATTCGGATTAAATTGTCGGGTTTAAAATTAACTTTAACTTGATTTTAACCCGGAGTGAATAATATGGTTAAGCCATTATACATCGTATCACAAACAATCGAGTTTTTGACGTGGAGGTGATAACTAATCTGCTTTATAGTCCAGATTTAGAACCTATTGACTTAATTTAATTGGTTTATTAAAAACGATGTCTGATTGGATATTAGCTGCATTGTTTCAGATTAAGATTTAGCCAATGGCATTTCAATCTGCTCCAATTTTCAATCTGCTGAAGTCCTAAAATACGGAAAATGAAATATGCCAAATTGCTGCAGTCTTATATGACACACAAAAGCAAAGTTTTGTTTAATTTCCCACTCTTAATTTAATAGATTTGAAGAAAATTTAGAATCGGTTGGACACATCTACAAGCCCTTAAAGATACATAGTTATGGAAGACCAAAATCTAGGTAAGCTGGGTAATATGAAAGAATACTCTAAAAATACACTGATACCAATTTTTTTAATTACTTTCTGCAAATTTAAATTCCATTTTCCTTTCCCTAATATGTTTATTACATTTTGGCAACGGTAGGAATTCAATCTCAATTAGTTTTATGAGCACTATTTTATTATTAGGTGTAAACGTTATTACATAATTTATATTCGTTTTGCAAAGACTTACCTTCCTCCTTTGTTTCGGAAAGAGTCGTTACATTTGTGGTTACTATTTCGCCGGGTCCCAAATGATTGTTCGCCCATATTCGAAATTCGTACGTTGTATTCGGTTCTAGCCGATAAACTTCCATTTGTCGCTGGATAAGAGATAATTTAGCTAAAATTGATTTAAATCAACAATTATGTGTCGTTTCATGTAGTTTTCTCGATCGGTTGCCATATTAGTTTTTTATATACATAATATGCATATGTATATCCAAACCAGTTAGATGTGTTGATAGTACAAACGATTTTAATTGAAGGAAGAAAGTCAAGATGAATATTTGAAATGCAATTTTTATAGTATACCAATATGTAGAATATTTAAAGCAACTTAGAAGTGAAAATAGGTTCGATCAGTTAAATTTAGAAACTCAAATTTAGTAACGGGAAAATCGGCTTACAAAATATTCTTAAATTTGCTTACTTTTTCGACACCTAATTTTCCAATGTTCAATTCAAAGATTAATAACAAAATGTTAGAAAAGTTGTTCGATTGTTAGCAATAAGTCACTCAAGCGTTCGTGGAATTTTTGGTCGAAATAATGCCCCAAATCAGTCACAAATTTGACGACATTCACTTGAAAACGTAGCCGCAGTGTGAGAAAGTGTTATTCCCAGGAGAGAAGTGGATTCATTTGTCTGAGGTTTTGTTTCAAATTTAATTGCAATATTTGTACTTTACAATGGAATCAAAATAGAGAAACTTATTTAAAAATAACAAATTATAAATCACTAATTTATTAAACATCATTTATATTAAACTATATGGCGCTACATCCAGCACTTTCAACACAGCTGCTAAATAGGTATAATGTGTAGAAAGTGTAAGCGAAGCTATTCAAATACGGAGGTGATGTTTTGGTAGGGTTCATGCACTACATAATCAATCAAGTATTTGTGGGCGTATGCTCGATGACTGGTATATGAGCCCCACATGCCGTACCTGCAAGAAGGGCTATTTCACGTCTTGCTTAATGTCGCATATAAGATCCTATGCAACTTAGTGTATGAACGTCTAAAGCAGATTGACAATAGACCAAATTCCCATACCAAAGCAAATCCTGAGAAAGATAGCACTCATATCATAGCATATGATAGAATTCATTGACTGAAGCTCTACAGGGCAATGGCTGAATCCTGCTAAAATTAATCCAGAGTTTCGAAAAATTCCTCATCGAAATTTTGGTCGCATTGGAGAAGAAAATACAACTGTAAACTCTGAGTTTTATCAAGATGTGGGCGGCAGTCTAATTTACGTAGACTACATTGGTTCGGCTACATCGAACACATAGACAACAACGTTCTAGGCATGAGTATCTTCAGATCCCAGCCTTCACGTTCGAAATGACGAGGAAGGCCGTATGTTATGTTTAAAGAGCGCTTGGCATTGATAAATGGAAATAACGTGCTGGGCATCTACAAGAATATGATACTACCCTGCCTCAGGCAGAGATTCTTCACGGGTCGGAAGCCAAGATTGTTCAAAATCTAGAGATTGAAAATATTCAAGAAAACAATTGACATACAGATAGATACAAAAGTATTGATACATTTCCCTTTCTATGGATAAAATTTAAATGTAATCTTCAACAGAAGCAATAAAACAAATAATTCTAATTTAATTACCTTTATTTAATTAAAAAAGAAATACACAATTTAAAGAAAATTCGATCTCATATTTCAGAATAAAAAAAATGAAAATATTGATGCATGCATCAATATCTCAATCGAAATTTTTTTTCATAAAAAATAGGAAAATAGAAATAATTAAATGTAAAACTTAATAATTTGGATAATTTTTTTTCCTATTCGTCCTTTAGTGCACTTCTTAAGGTCTGCTTATTCGTAATTTTTTATTTTCTGATCTGCTGGTTCAATTAAGCTCGTCTACTCTGAATGCGGGGAAGTGTTAAGCATTTCCTGTATATTATACAGAAACAATATTATTTTGTACCCCAAACAATATGTAGTCGCAACTCAGTCGTAATTTTTTAGCACTAGTTTGAATATTATTGTTAATGAAATCTACGTACTTGACACGACCCATTATTCCTACCATCAACAAACACCAGATTCCATACTTCCAGTCGAAGAAATACACAATCATACAAGCACACAGCTATCTCCATGTTTTGCTGTAGGCTTTATGGATTATATTTTAAGGGGTTCTCCATACAGTCATTAAATTTGCTTTCATCACCAGAAATAACTTTTCTCCAAGTTCCAGAGGTGATGATGACATTTGGTGAATAACAGCCCTTCCTTGTAATTTACGTTAAAAATGAAAGGTTTACGTCTCGCAATTCCTTAGTGTAAAGTATTTTCTCCAAGAACACACTCCAATGTCTGGTTGCGCCATTTTAAATTTAATTGCTTTCCAGTTGGCCAATAAGTTTTGGGAGAGAAATGTTTTTTTCAGCTTCTTGAACCAAATATCGGTTATTTTAAGCAATTTGCTTTGTTGGTCGACCATTGTTTTATTTTTTTATTATTCGAAAAATTTAATTCTTTAAACTCCTAGATGATTTTTTATATCGTAGCGAAATTACTTTCGCCAATTTGTTCTATTTAAGTATCTATAGTTTCTCTCCCTTTAATAGGTGTTTCTCTTGTTTTTTGCGAGCTAAAAATTGCTAATTTTACAGTTATAATAACTTATATTTTTGTTGAAATAACGCATGTTTTTGTGAGGTCAAAATAATTAAATTGTATAAAGCTTGCTTCCTTACTTCTGTTATAGAGTAAATTGAGTATTTGCAGGGAAACAGGTTTGTATCAGTACCTTTGTGAATAACTGTATGTCCAAATAATTTGAGGGTAGAGAATCGCGGGTGTAGACCACCTGGAACTGCCTGTGCTTTTTAGCAACTTTGCACTGAGATTTATCAAATTGTCCAATACGATTGTCCAATTGTCAAAGGCACCGGGAGCCTTGAAACTTCGTGTTCATACCTCTGGCTCCTGTACAATAATGGTATTCTTTTCATTTTTTCATCCTGATATTCTCCTCTTACTTTCCTTGTGCAATCGTAAGTAAATCTTAAAATGCCTTCACGTGCCCGGAACGACTTCTCCGAACTTCTGGACAAAACTTATGAGCCCTGGTCACGATAATAAAATTATTTGAAGGACATTAAAAAGCAAAAAACTTTGACATCAGAGCCCTGTATTTGATATCAAAAAACTGATACAAAGTTTTTCTCTGCTGATTCTCTGGCAGAAGAAAACGCAACAGCAGACTAACTGGTAGTTAAGCCTCTGATATGGATTCAGTGCTGGCTGACAAGCATGTACCAGGGAAAAATGCCAATATACCATTGGTTACGCCATTACCAAAGCTATTGGTCAGAACTCAATTCAAAGAGGACAAGAACCCTACTATCTCTCAAGCGAAGTTCGTCTCGAATGCATGGCTTGCCGACTGGGCGTCTTCTCGAATGACTTCTGTAGGAGCTGTAGGAATGACAAAGAAATAGAATTTATTGAGCATCTGTTACGTCACTGTCCAACGTTTCAGTCACGACAGTTAATACGTCAAGATGTCAGGTTCTTTGACAGCTTGGACTACTAGGATATAATATAATAATATTTGGCTGCTTCAGCTAGATACTCGTGCTACCATTTTACCAATGGCAATTACAATGGGTGAATTATTTTGAAGATAGCATTTCGCTATGGCTTCGATCACCGATATGCACCCAAATCAATGTACCAACTTCCCAAATAAGCATCTCAACCCACAATAGGGATGAAATCATTGCAACGAAAAACAAAGCAATTGGAAGAACGAAACTCTTGCGATGCTCTTACTCGTACAAGCCTCGTCAACAATGCCATCTGAGGTTCTTGGATCTGCTTGCAGAGAGAGGTTAGGAGGTTGAAAGCTTCCCCGATGAATGGAAGAAAGGAATGATTGTTAATCTCTTCGAAAAAGGAAAATTTAATACATTGCGGGAATTGAATAGATACTTGCATGTTTCTACACTTGTCAAGGTCTGCTCTAGTATAAAAGGTACATTCGAAGCTGAACATGCATGTTTCCGATCTCAACGATATTAACACCCTGTGGATCAGAACTGAATAGTGCAGTGAATAACAATCGCCACTTAATGATTAAGAATCTCCACCAAATGGGGAGAGAGTGGAAATACTTAACCATAAAAGTAACTCTTACTCAAATCGACGCGATGGACGAGTTTTAACTAATGATGAAACCGTAGGGGACATCCAAGCTGAATCGGTAAAGCAAAGAAGCAATGTGATCATTTTTAACGTCAAGTTAAGATTGTTCAGATCCAATTTCTAGTATGTGTTGCTGACTGGATATTTTCTAGTCAAAGCGTATCTCGAATGAACATTATTATTTAAGAACCAGTCAGACATCCCATGCGACAACGAAACTGACAAATAATCTATCATACATTTGACAAGGAAAAGCAAATTACCATAGTAACGTATGCAATGCAAAGAAATTTATTAACCCAAGATGGCAGAATAGTGGTCCACCGAGAACTACATGGTGAACAGTGGGGGAAAAGTCCTGATCAGTGTGTAGAGAGATGGCTTTTTAAAAGTCCCAAGGGGGCATTTTCGCACTCGATAAGAGAATCAATCAATTTTGCATCACTCAGTATATATGAATAAAGCTCAGTAATATTTCTTTAATGATAACTGCGAAATAAACAAAAAATAAAATATGTAAATATTCACAAAAATCAAGTTAATAAGATTGGCTAAGAGTAGCTGATTGGTTTATTCTTTTTTTTTGGTTTGCAATAAAGTAAAGTATCACTTTTGAGAGGACATTTTTACATGATAAACTTCGTTTTTGACTCACCGTAATTATGCTAATCATATGTGCCAGGTAACTTAAGTACACTTCACCTTAAGACAGAATATTTGAATTCTGGTACACCTCCGGAACTGATATGCTCTCGAAACACTCACAAATTAGACAACTAGCACATGCGACGAGCGATTAAGACACATGATATTAAAAACAAGAAGATAAACCTGATCAGCTTTAAATATTTTTTTCTTTATTTAATTTGATCATCAGATTTTTCACCTTTTAGTTGGATATTTAAATCGTTTGACAAATGTTATTCAAGTTCAAAAAAGAATGCGCTTAGTTTTTATCTCCACAGCAGTATTACGATTACTAACAGAAATAAATGCTAAAATTTGAAAAAGAAATCCGAATGTTATCGTTTTTTTTTCTAATGCTACATACAAACATTTATAAGATATTCTACCATAAAAAAAAAATGAAATGAACACGGGAATGCAACAAGTTAACCCTAGCTATGTAAAAGTTTTCAACTTTTCTTCCAACTACATTCAACGACACACAAATTACTGTTTCAATATTTTTTTTTTAACACAACCAAACAACGGAAATCCGATTTATATATACACTTGAGCAAGCTAAAAGAAACTTCTAGGATGGAGGACAACATTTATACTTACGACATTTGGAGCTATGTTAATGGGATCCATGCGACTCCATTCATGTTCGTACTTTCGATTGTCAGTATCGTTGTACGAAATATTTCGAAATTCGGCTGTAAAACTTCGAACTGGATAGCCACCGGAATTGGTTTTATTAAATCTCCAGATAAGAAAGCCAAGAATTGTTGAGGCTTTAAAATACAATTGCGAGACAGGTCCTGGAGCCGTACGCACACTTAGGTTGGCTTTAAGGTATGCCTGGAATTCTTCTTCGATGTGAGTAAGATTCTGTGTTGCTTCTGAAGATTCAACAATCGGCGTCGTTGTAGATGTTAACAATGGTTCTGATTTGGAGACATTCGGTGATGTACTATCGAAATAGGCTCTATTGTTGACATCACTTGATGAAGAGGTTTCATTATTGCTTGTATCATTATCTTTATCGTATTCATCGGTTTCGCTTGTTGCCGACGTCAAACATATGTAAAGGCCTCTGTCTGCTTCCGAAACATTTGTTAGAACAAGAATCTTACCCGTCTAAATTAAGAGAGAAGACAAACAAATTACGGGAAATTGTAAAGAAGTACTCATTTAGAAAAAATAAAGAGGGAGAATGCAAAGTAAAAGTTTACTTTTCACATTTTAACTCTTCATAACGCAATGACTTATTTTACCCTAACCTTTATGCTGCATAGACGTAAAAACCACCCTTAGTGGTTTTCATTCGGTTTATTTATATTCATCTCTTTCTTTTTTTGACAAACAATAATGAAGTTGGGTTAAGGAAATAACTTCCGGTTTCGAGCTTGGATGAAGGAGGAAGGTGCTAGGTTAGTTTTTTTCATATTTAACTACGACCTAAAAGATCTATCGTATCAAAAGGCTGAAATTAGCAAAATATACGTAACACCTCCTATTAGTAAGTCCTTAGTTACAGAGTATTTCAACTCCACTGAAGGCCATAGTGGCCTGTGCCACCAGCTTTTTAATACTTTCCTTATCGAAGTTGAAGATTTCTTTGTAGAAATAAGACTTGATTAAGCCTTATTCGATTGTCTGGGCCTCGAGACATTTCCCCAGTGGGCTAGACGTGGATTATATTTCCAGTCATTAATTAGAGCTGTAGTGGCATCTGTAGATTCGTTGCCTGAAATTCTAGATGATCAGGGAGCCAACCAAGTCTGGCCAGATATTGTTGTGCATCAAAGTAGTATGCTTATGGGGTTTCTGGCGCACATGGAGCATGGAGCAATTTTTAGGGTTCTGACATGTGATAATTCTGGTAGTTTAGTATGCTAGTGCGATGATCTCTAATAATGCAATGATCTGGTTCTGTTGTCTGATAATATCTCTTGTGGTTCTAGCTTGTGCAGTTATCTACTGCCATCTTTTGGTGCACCTAATAACCTTCGACTTCCATAATCTTTCGAAATATTTTCATATTTATCAGCAAAGAAGAATGAGTATTATTTGCTCAAGCGGGGTACGAAACAAGGTAGGGAGACGAGGAAAACAAATAGTAAAAACAATTGTACAATACCAACCCCCTCTACAACGTTGAGCTTGATAATACGTTGCTGTTTGAAAATATGAAAACTATCGATCGCATTGGAAGATATTGGATACAGTATGCACATATGTATGACGTTGTATTATCATCGTTTTTGATATAAGAGATCTTTGAATATTTTGTGTTTGTTTGCTAGGGAGTATGACGAAGATGCTGATAATGATTACTAAGTAATTGTGCTGGGTGATCAGCGCACAAATAGGGTTTAGGGTAGAGTTTTGTTTTCTTTATGCATTCATAAGTATCTGGTCCATTTTTAGTTGATATACACTGCGGTTCACTAGATTAGAAGCACCTTTTTTTCGAAATATTTGGTCCCAAATGCATTGACGGGATTTGAAGGATGAGAAATTATTCGAGTGAAAGTCGATACTGATTTGTATTTGCGTTTGTTTTTCCCTAAATTCTGCTTTCAAATGTTTTGTTTCGATTTGTCATGGCTTCCCTGACAATCAGTGTGGTGCTGAATACAGAAGACTTAACTGCAGTATGCTACCCAATGCAGGGAGCGCTTTCTACAGAAGGCATCCAATTCATTGCACAGGACAATTTACAACAGACTACGTCATGATTTACAGCATACAAACTACTTTAGTGATAAGCATAATATAGACGTAATATAGACTATGCTAAGACTACGGGCGAGCTGCTCTCATTAAACTATATTCCGCATAGGGATGACTAGCCTACCCTTTGTGGGTTATGTAACTTGGCGGAAAGAAAGGATATTTTACACTTTTTGGGGAAGCCCTCAGTCCTGAGAGAAGCAAGAAGAGCTATTTTCGACAGTGACTTTTTAACGGACGCCCAATCCATAACAAAACTAAATGAACTGGAGGTTCCCATTTTATTTCAGTACTGCAAAATAGCCTTTATCTTATCGAGAAAGGATCATTAACGAACTTTTCTGATAAAAATACATATATGATACTTACAATATAACAATGAAAATTTATTATGGTAGTTGTCACTCTGGCAGACGGCAGAGCCATGCTTTTTTGATTTTTGTAAACTGTGTAAATGTAAACGACATGAAATGAAAATAAAATCTAGTCTTATCTAAGAAAAAATCTAAAA
This sequence comes from Blera fallax, assembly GCA_946965025.1. Lineage (NCBI taxonomy): Eukaryota > Metazoa > Arthropoda > Insecta > Diptera > Syrphidae > Blera > Blera fallax. Next base: position 19,794,010 of record OX337248.1, on the reverse strand, counting down.
TCAGAAGACTTGACTTAGCATATTCTTTTGGCAGCTTCCTCACCGAAGGCGACGACAATGAGCCAAAAAGAATCGCAATTAAAGCGAATAGATACCAACGCCCAGGACTGTAAGGTTTTTGAATCAAATCCGGAGGGGTTGTCAAGAGGATGACCTCGCTTAAAAATGTGCGCACAAGTAGAAAGGGTCCTCAACCAAATTTGTGTGCACAACTGAAAGAAAAAAATTTGGCTAATTGGAAAGGCTTGTTGGTTGAGGCCCAGGTTTACTCTAAACTTTTATGACATTTAAGTAAGTCAATAGTTTTTTTTGCTATGTATATAGTTAGCTCAGCTAGGTGCTATTAACACATGTCCTATATATACATAAATACGTTGGCATTTATGTATGTATGTACATGCAAACCATTAGCTTCATAATTTTTCTAAACAGCTATTGTGAATATAATCGATAAATTTCATCGTCTAGGACAGATCTATGATGTGAAAACTCAAACTCGTATTCGTCCGGTAAGGTCAGCTGAAAATATCGCCGCCGTAGCTGAGAGTGTGACTGCAAACCCTAGTGTGTTCATTTCGATTTTGTATAAAGATATCGGCCTATATGCTAATAAGGTCTAGTTGATACAAGATTAACAGCAGACCACGCACAACGCCGTACTTTCGCTGATTGGGTTCTGCAAATGAATGAACAAGAACATGATTTCTTACATAAAATTATTCTGAGTGATGATTCTCTGAAAATTCTCAGACTTTCAAAAAACTCAAGAGAAATAGTGGAACAACTATAGGGCCTAGTTTCTCGCTACCATTCGTGTTGTGGGTGTTATATTATTTCACACAAATGGATGGCACCTACAGTTAAAGCCATATCCGAAAGGCAAATCGAGAAGCTTTCCCATGACATTTATTGTTCTTGGACGTTTGTCAGACATTCGTGAGAGGTGGAACCGTAAAAAAAGATTTTGGTGTTTCTGGGATTCGAAATGGAGACTTCAATTTGACGTCGAAATCTTGCGATTTAACACCATTAGACTTTTTTCTTTGGGGCTATATTAAAGATAAATTCTACGCCAATGTTCCACCAACGATTCATGCACTAAAAAAAATTATATGAGATGTTATTCTCAAAATATAGCCGCAATTAAGGGAAAACGCGATGAAAAAATTTATCGAAGAAATGACTATTTGTAGGCAGAGCCGACGCGGACATTTCACAGATATTGTATTCCAATACTAACCCCAGAGTTAAAATAAAAATATCAGCACTTTTCATAAAAATGTTGCATTTTTCTGTTGGTTTAAAATGACATCTCTTGTTGCATGACTCTATAAGTTATACACCTTGTGGTATAGAGTATAACAACGTTGTCCTGGGTATCAAAATACAATATTCTTTTCAAACAAAATAATAATATCTCACAGCGCATCATTACCTGCACTTTAACCATTTTAAGAGCTATATACAAGCCAACTTTTTTATACACACTCAAAAGATATTATAATTATGGAAAATACTTATGCTCTAGAAAAAGATTCAACCTTGGAGTAAGTTTTGTTCTATTTCTGTTTTCAGTTCAAAAGTGCAATACAAGTATTCCTACATACATCCATAAACCATTAAAATAAAAATAAATTACAAAAAAGAAAAGAAAGGAATAAACACCGGAACTTACCTGTATTACTCTTGTATTGTTTCCGTTTTCTTTGATCCACATAATAGATCCATTTGCATCGCAGGGTATTGAAATATTTTTCCCTTTATCGGTTACGTATTCGTTGTACTTGATTGAAGTTGTTAAAACTGTTAAAACTGCAAGAAAAACAGAAGTCCATTAGTATTTGCTTTTAGTGTAAATTTATAGTTTTAAAAATAATTTTTGTATTATATGCATGAGCCAATATCGAGACTCTATTAAGGAAGACCTTCTAAACAGACCATATGGAGTCTGTCCATTAACTGTGTGGTGCAGGCAATTTTTCTGTCGAGTAGTTAGTACTCGTGCAATGGACTATGAAGCATTTTCCCCAATCTTGGATATATATTCAAATATAAAATAAAATGAAAAATCTAACGATACTAAATCTTGTGAATCTTTTACACACCTAGAAGGGGATGTCATAAAACTGAAGGTCGGTAATATAGCACGCACAACAGGAATGATTGTGAGAATTTGTGCGCTAGGCCGTCTATGTACTGTTTGCAATCAACACTTACTTTTTATTGTATTTCGTGAAAGATATAGTTGAAAGGAACTTTTCAAATTCAAAATCATCTTGTGGCATTTAAGAAACTGATCCACTCTGTGATACTTTTCTCTTAAATTTTCTTACAGTTCTCTAAAAAGGAGTTTGATATCAGACTCTATTTAAAGCCGAACACTCGCAGGGGAAGTGAAAGATAGTGTCGGTGTTGTTTACTTTTTTACAACTGTGATAATGTGAAAAGGACGGCCAGTCTAGACGCATGCGTCCATACTGGAAAGTGATCTGTGTTTATCGCTACAATTCTTGTAAGGTCTACTCAAGTCCTTTTCTCAAGTTTTTGTGTTCTGGCCTAGTTATAGTTCGATCAGAGCCGCCTAAAAATGACGCAACTCTGCAAATCTGAAAAGATTCCGCCCTTGACAGCTCCCATCGGCACGAAGACTACCTCTGCAAGGAATCTCTCAAGGGCAGACCTCCTCCTCGCCAGTTTGTCGGCACGTTTGTTCTCCTGGCATGACATCCAGAGAAGATTGATTCTGGTCCGGCAACCTACCTACGCGAGCTCTTCCCTACACTCTTCCATCAGCTGTGACGGTGAAGTTGTTGAAATTAGAGCTTTGATAGCAGAGTAACTATCAATGAAAATGGCGATATTATCAGTTGGTGTAGACTTGCGTCTTATTATCCGATACGCTTCACGTATTGCTAGAACATCCTCCTAGAAGACACTAAATGAATATTCCATCTTGAAACCGTCGATATATGCAAATTTCTGCTTTGCAATTTTTTACTTCACTTCTTTTCAAGTCTACTAGGGATGGAAAAGCGACTATGAAGTTGTGATGAAAATTATGTTTGGATATGGTAGTCTATCAGAGTTTTCCCCAGCTAACCTGGTAAAGACTCGAAAATGTTACTGCGAATATGGTCATCATCATCATCATCATCACCCCTACTTTCATTTATCTCCTGGGGAATGCCGAGTTATTTATATTAAATCCTAAAGCACATACATACATATGCGAAAATTAATTATTTATATTAAGAAAAATGCTTATTTAAGAAAAAATTGAAGTGATATAATAGCAAAGGGAACTGCTCTCGAAGGCCGGTGAACAAAGAGTGTCCTTCCTCGAAGGCGAATAAATCCCCATTCGAAGAGGAGTTAATGTGGTGAGTTTTGAGGGAGTCACAGGGTGATCCCACAAATTCGGCCCTGCTCAACTTGTACATTAGCATAAGACCTCCCTGGCGGTTTCTACTATATTGGAGACAACTATCCCATATGGTAAAAGCCGTATGTTTTTTCCTGCCAGAACGTCTTTACCTATTATTAAAGGAGTCTGCATAAAGGATTCTGACATTACGAAGATGTTGGTGTTAGATAAACAATTGTCTATACTGATGTTCGCGTTAATATACCCTAGCGTCTCCACTGAGTTTGCTGAAAGCCCTTTGATTGGAAATGCTTTACGAGTGATCGGAGGAGCCCCTATTTTAACGTAGATATCACTCCTTACCAATGAAATGTCGCTACCGGTATCTATTAGACCTTGCAATTTAACGCCATTAATCACTACCTCTTTTATCGCATTTGGATGATCGACTTACAAAACGTTCGGCTTCCTTTTGTTTTTTCGCTTAGGGCAGACTATAGCTTTGTGGCCAAACTCGTTGCAGTTAAAGCACTTTGCTTGCTTCTTCGTGCAAGAGCTACTTTTGTGTCCCTTGCAACCACAGTTGTAGCACCAATCTACTTTGTTGTCCGATATAGTCAAACTGTCCCTGGATCTACTAACATTTGGGAGACTTTCTTTATATTTTTCAAACATAATAATTTTTTTTTTAAATTGTTTAATGGTGGTAGCACCATACAGTATAACTTTATTATGAGGGGAATCATTTATTCCGTCGATCGCGTACTGAATAATGCTAGAATTTTCTACGCGACCTTTGGTTCCCAGCTCTGTGCTTACCTCTGCTGTGCTTACTTCTTCTGCAAACTCCTCGGTTAAAAACTGTTTCAGTTCGGACCATTTGGTGATGTTGGGTTTCGATCTAATCGCCAATTTAGCAGAATCGGTTAGCAACATGTTCCCAAAAATAGTTTTTTCGAACTCCGACCACTTTATACTTTCGCTTCCTTGTTCGACACCCTGTACCCAGCTCTCTATATTGTATTCGTCGTTACCATTTAACTCGGGCACAACCGCTGCGACATCTTGGAAGGTTAAGTTGGTGTTACTCGCATTTCTACGAGTCAGCATTTCTTTTTCGGACGTTTTTGAAATTGACATCTTCAACCTCAACTGCATCTCCTTCTCCTTTACCCGAACTTCGCTTTCCCTTCGAAGTAACTCCAAATCCATCTCATGTTGACGTTCTTTAACCTGGGTCCCCTTATTTACCATTTGCTCTTGTTTACGCTCCAAATCACGAAACATCTCCAAAAAGTCCCGAAAAGAGTCCTGAATCCTTGTGTTATTTTTATTTTTCCTTTGTATCGTCAATGTCGCGAGATGCGTAGCACGATAACCAACCAAGATATTTTATTCCTGAGAGCTAGACGTCGCCCCGCTTGGTATTTAGCACGATCACCAACCAGGGTATTTTATTGCAGTTAGGGCTAGGTGTATAGCACAGTCACCAACCAGGATGTTTTATTACTGTGAGAACTAGGTGTCACTCCAGCGACGTGTGCAGCGCAATCACCAACCAGTGTACTTTGTTCTTGAGAGCTAGGTGTCGCCTCTGGGAGGTGCGAAGCACGATCACCAACCAGGGTATTTTATTCTAGTTCGGCACCTCACACTTTTACCACTTCAATGCCACCTCGTTTTTTTTTTCGACGACCACTTGCAGCTTTGTTAGTTAAGGATCGGGCTAACTGGATAGACTTGTTGTTTGAGGCCCTTGTTCACCCCGAATTGGAGTACCACCTACGTAAGTATGTAGATGGTTGCTTTGCTTTGTTTTTAACCATTTTGTTGTTTCCACAGTGAAAGGTCGTTTCTAAAGTTGCAGTCACATTTATGAAGCAATTCATCAGCTTATGATTTTGAAAGATTTCCGCAGATTTCCTTCCATTTCTACCTGATTATATGTCCATTCATCGTTGCCGCAAAATCTTTCCCAGTTCGAAACGTGTACCCATCATTGTGCCTTCATTTTAGCCTGCGTTATATAAAATTTATAGTTGAACCTCATATTGCTTGCCTGCAAATTCTCAAGCTTTGACAAAAGAACATTTCTGTTTGCCACGCGATCACTTCTCTGCGTTAATTAGAGTACATTTTAAATTTCATTACAATAAAATGATAAGGAAAAGCTATGCACACATGATTATCATTAAACTTCCATAATTCTGCATATTAAAGGAAAGATAGAGTGAAAGAAAAAAAACTTTCTAGTCTAATAGAAAAGTTAATAATGAAAGTTAGCAGTCGCTCTGATAGTCAGTGTCAGTGTGCAATCAATTTTCCATTACAATCCTTTACCACAGAACTTAATCTTTAAAAGAATTCAAAAAAGAAAGAGAACAACTAAATTCAGTCAACATACGAGTCTCCCTCAGAGATTATAGTTTGCCCATATCCTTTCATCAGCATTCTTTCGTAAAAGGAATTCAATTAAGCCATTTTGAAAAACCCTATAAGTGGTAGAGTGGGGAAGTAGCGTTAGAGTAAATTTTATATCCTTAGTCATTATGATGGCCATTGCGTGTGTGCTGTTTGCAAGGAATGGCAACGCGTGACGTCATTGGATTGATAAATTGCCCTTAAGGTTAATCGATAGCAAGATAAGCATAAACAAACAAACAAAAAAAAAAATCAATGACTTAAGTAGTTTATTCGCATAAATAGATATTGTGTGGGTGCTTTCGTGTAGACCCTTGAATAGGCGCTGGTTATAGGTGGTTTATCCTCGTGGAGGAGTTGGAGAAAGAAAAAAAGAGAAAAAAAGACAGAGTTGAAAATTCTGGTCTTTATTGTTGGGAGAGCTCGCAGTCTTACCTCGTGGAGGGTTGTCGATCAAAGAGGAAGATCTTGGTTAGTTAGGAAGGGAAATAGGGCAGTTGATGGTCGAAGCGCTAACAAGCAGCGACCTCTTACATAAAATCTTATAACTATGCAAAACTTAACGAATATTACTGAATTATATGGTTTTCACATGAACATTGCCGGCCGCCTTGCAGCAACCGGTGCAAAATAAAAGATACGCAATCTATTATACAAGTAAAGGTACTTTGTAGAAGATAAAGGATGCAATTTGTAAATACAATTCATGAAATAGAACTTAGAACTATTGGGATCCTTTTGTTTTTGGAGGGAATCCACTCACTCCATTGGGGAAGGATAGGTTAGTAGAGGAAACCAATAAATAAATTTATATTTATGTGTAAACGTAAATAAGAAATATAATGATATACATTTGGAAATAATGATATAAACAAAATATAGAATGTATCAAATGCGTGAAATACGGTCTTAATAAGTGCAATTCATAAATTGTAAAATTTGAATATTAGGCAAACTTCATTTATTCTTAAATTCAAGCTTATGAGAAAAATAAAGATAAGTACGGGCGATAGAAACGGATAAAGAGAAATTTATGAATTCAATAGGACACAGAGCTTCACAATAGGCCTAGTTAGAATACCAAATTGGGTTTTGATATCTGCAACGCGTATTTTACCGTCAGAACCTGGATATATTTTGACTACGCGTCCTAGACGCCATTCATTTGGAGGAAGTTTTTCCTCTCGAATAACTACGAGGTCATTAATAGCAACATCTCTTTGGGGATTTTTCCACTTATATCGTTTATGCATTTCGCATAGATACTCTCGTTTCCACCGTGCGCAAAACTGTTGGTGTAATAACTTTAGCTTTTCCCATCGACGAATGCAGCTGAGTGACTTTTCAGATATATCAGACTCAGGGGTAGCTAAAAGCGGACCACCACGAAGAAAATGTCCTGGCGTCAAAGGCAATGGATCGTTGATGTCTTCAGAAATCGGGGAGATCGGCCTCGAGTTCAGGCAAGCCTCAATTTTTACCAAAAGAGTCGTGAACTCTTCGAAGGTGAACTTATGATCTCCTGCAGTCTTCCGAAAATGGAGCTTAAAGCTTTTAACCGCAGCTTCCCAGAGCCCACCCATGTGTGGGGCTCCGGGTGGAATAAATTTCCACTCCAGGTTATGAACCTTGTACTTTTCCGCAACGTCTGAGGAAAACTGTTGAAGGAAAACTTTAAATTCATTGGCAATTATCTTACTTGCCCCCACCAAATTCGTACCATTATCAGAATAAATGGATGTCGGCAATCCACGCCTTGCAACAAACCTGTGCAATGCGGCAATAAAAGATTCAGTGGTTAGAGCACTAGTCGGCTCAAGATGTATCGCTCTAGTAGCAAAACACACAAAGACACAAACATATCCCTTAGATATTTTGCAACCTCTTCCAGCGAAGTTCTTTATCGCAAAAGGACCTGCAAAGTCGAGTCCTGTATGCGTGAATGGTAGAGAAATGACAGTTCTTTCAACCGGCAGGGCTGCCATTATTTGAGTCTTAAGCTGTTTCTTGTGGATGGTACAAGTTTTACATAACCGCAGGTATTTCTTGACCAAAGTTTTGATTCGTGGAATCCAGAATTCGCACCGAATCAATCGAATTACCAGCTGGTTACCACCGTGAATTGAAAGCGAATGATAAAACTTTACAAGAAGTGAAGCGATGTATGAGTTGTAGGGTAATATCATCGGAAACCTTTCACTATATGAGAGCGTAGAACAGGCTAATCTTCCGTTGGAGCGTATTATCCCATTGGAATCGATCATTGGATTCAGATTCAGGAGAGGGCTTTTATTTGATATATTCGTAGGCTTACCTTGGCTTAAGAGAGAGTATTCTTCGGGATAGTGAAGATGTTGGGTACTCTTAATAACAAATAATTTGGTTTGGGAGATTTCGTTATGAGAAATTGATATTGATGTGTAGGAAAAAGCGTGTTTGTGTCGGGAATGTGTCCTGTGGATAAAACGTAACACGTAACACATCACGTGAAGCATTTTTGACCACGAGGAAAATCTTTGAAGTATTGTTTCAATATTGGGAATGAGCATGGTAACATGGGCCTTAATCGGTCTTTGTTCAATCTCTTGGGGAGCGTGATATGTAAATTGTGGCCAATCAGATTCGGGCTGTTGAAGCCATTGGGGTCCCTTCCACCACAAAGGGTTAGTTTGGAGGTCGAGTGGAAGCACTCCTCTGGTTGCTAAGTCAGCAGGATTATCTCCTGAACGGACGTGACGCCATAGAGATTTTGGAAAATGCGTTTGAATTTTGGAGACACGATTAGCAACAAACGTTTTCCATGTATGTGGAGGTTTGCTTAACCATGCAAGGACGATAGTACTATCAGTCCAGAGAAATGGTTCATAATTTGTGATTTTTAAATCTGGTAGAGTATGGTTTATTAAGTTTGTTAAGAGAACCGCCCCACATAGTTCGAGTCTAGGCAAAGGTATCTGCTTAATTGGTGCTACTTTACTCTTGGCGCATAATAAGTACGAGGACCAAGTACCAGGACACTGTTGAATACGCAAATATAAAGCGGCTGCATAAGCGTGGTCAGAGGAATCGCAAAATCCGTGGACCTGAACCGAGCTATTAGGGTTATATTCAACCCACCGAGGAACTCGAATGAGTTGGATATTTGGTAGAGCAGCAAAGAAAGTTGTCCAACGTTGACACGTTAGGGGCATAAGCGGCATGTCCCAAGACGTCCCATCCCGCCAGATCTGCTGCAAAATTAACTTAGCAGTAATAACTACTGGGGCTAACCACCCTGCTGGATCGAAAATCCGTGCAACAACTGATAAAACTCCACGTTTTGTCATTGGGGTATCGCTGCTAAATATTTCTGAGAAGAATTGAAAGGAATCGAGCCGTGCGTTCCATGAGATGCCTAAAGTCTTTGTCACACTCTTGTCTTCAAATTTTAGGAAATCTTCGTCATAGAGAAATGGTTGTGAAAGTGTTTTAATTAAATCGACGCTATTGGATGTCCACTTTCGTAATGAAAAACCTGCGGAATCCAAGACCGATGTCAACTCCCTTTGCGCATGTAAACAGGATTCGATATCGTGAGCACCAGATAGAACGTCATCCACGTAAAAATCATTTTTCAGAATAGAAGAGGCTATAGGAAATTCTGATTCTATGTCAATAGCAAGTTGTTTTAAGGTGCGAATCGCGAGATAGGGTGCGCAATTGACTCCAAACGTAACTGTTTTCAACTCATAATCTTGACATTCGTCTAAAATAGATTTTCGAAAAAGGATTCTTTGGTAGGGTGTATGCTCAGGGTGTACCCAAATCTGCCGATACATTTTCTCAATGTCGGCGCTAAACACATATCGATAGAATCGCCATCGTAGAATAAGATTCATGAGATCAGATTGTAGCACTGGCCCAACATGAAGAATATCATTGAGACTTACACCGTTACTTGAAGGGTTTGACGCATTGAAGACAACTCTGACCTTTGTGGTAAGGCTTTCTGGCTTTACCACAGCATGATGAGGCAAATAATAAAAAGACTTTTCTTGCTCATCGCAAATTTCAGGTGACTGAACGACCTTCATGTGTCCTAGGGTGAGGTATTCTTCGAGCACATCGTTGTATCTTGAGTAAAGATCAACGTTTTTGGATAACAATCTTTCATTACGTGAATATTGTTGATATGTGACCGCTCTAGAATCACCTAACCGGGAAGCAGAATCTTTAAAGGGAAGCCGTACAATATAGCGACCATTAATGTCACGAGTTGTTGTGTCTGAATAGAGTTTTTCGCAGAACTCGTCTTCTGCAGTGTTCTGGAATCTCTTCAAGTTCCCAGAATTTAGAAACCTGCTTGTCTAACGAGATTTCAGAAAAGAAAGATAGGATCGTATTAACACTTTTAACATTCCCTTGGGGCAAAGGGCCAGATAAGATCCACCCAAAGACAGTGTTTTGAGCAACTAATGAACCAAAGACGTTTGTCTTTATACCATCACGAATAATCGATGGATACAGATCGGCTCCAATTATGAAATCGATGTTGGAGCTTTGGTAAAAGAAGGGATCGGCAAGTTCAAGGTCGACATGCCCTGCTAGATCCTTCCGATTGATATTAAAGGAGGGCAAATTGCCTGTAAGGCGTTTCAAAACAATTGCATTAACAAATGCGGTAAATGACTCCAGGTGTCTGGAACTCAAAACTAAGGAGCATAGCTTTGAGGATGTGGCCGTAACAACTGCGCTCATACCTGAGATGTTGGCTTGAATGGGTTTTACAGGAAGGCGTAATCTTCGCTGTGCATCTTCGGAAATGAAACTCGCTTCCGATCCAGGATCGAGAAGAGCACGTAGAGTGAATTTTGTACCAAGATGGTAAATATCTATCAAAGCAGTAGCAAGAATAACACTTTTACTGTTTTGAGAAAAGAATGATTGGACTTGAAAATCGGGTGTATGATTTGTGGACTGTATATTTTGTACGGACATTTGTTGCGAAGAACTGGGATGTGGGGTATTCGCAATGAAAGAAGATGAAGTTCGATTAGCTTGTACTTGAGTGGGATTATGCAAAAGTGTGTGATGACGTTGTCGGCACAGTTTGCATGTAAATTGACTTTGGCAATTGTTTGCGACATGGGTTGATGAAAGACAGTTTCCACAATAATTAAACTTTGTGACCTTTGCTATTCTATCGGGGATCGATAGCTGCAAAAACTTTGGACAAAGTCGAAGGGGATGAGGAGCTTGGCATAAGCTGCAACTGTAAGTATGCGATTTTGTATGAAAGGCGCGATGAATTTTTTGGTTTTGCTTTGGTGGTTGAATTAATTTCGTCTTTATTGCTTTCGCATTCGAATCCCTGATATCGGACACCGATTCTAAAATTTGATATTGTTGGGTTAAAAACGAATCCATTTCTGCCCAGCCCGGAAGGTCACGTGGCTTTTTGATAGATTGTTCCCAAATGGATAGTGTGTTTTCAGGAAGGCGATTAGAACACAAAAAGACTAAAATTGGGTCCCAGGATGTCGTATCAACCTTATAAGCTTTAAGGATCGATAGACAATCATTAATTTCACTTTGAAGCTTTTTAAGACTTTTGCCAGAATAAACAGTTAAAGGGAGGTTAAAAAGTGTTTTAAGTTGACGGTTTACCAAAATCCGTCTATTTTCATACTGTTCTGATAAGGCGTTCCACGCAAGATCGAAATTGTCAGCAGTAAGGTCGAATTTGCAAACGATATCATGTGCTTCCTTTCTAGTTTTAGAACGTAAATGAAAGAGTTTCTGAACAGCACATAACTTTGGGTGATTGATATAGATAGCCGTAAATAAATCACGAAAAGATGGCCAGGATAAATAATCACCATAGAAAATATCGGTATCGCACGGGGGAACCTTCACACACAACATATTATCGAGAGATTGAGCACTTTTCACGACTGAATCTTTTGGTGGAGAATTATTCACAACTGCATCGTCGCAATCGGAATTGATTAATCTTAATTTTCGAATTGAATCTATTATCTCACTTAAACACGTCACGTAGAGAGAAGATGAAGAACTGTATTTACCCTTGATGGCTTGAATATCTTGTTCCGAGGCAGAATCATTGGCTTGCAAACAGAATGAATATGACTTATTGATTTCGGCCCATAACTCCTTTAACTGAGCTTTAGATGCTTGTAAAGAGGTTATAGTTTGATCTACGACCGGAATCTCTTTGTAGCATTTGCAAAATTCAGTTAACTGATCGTTAGCACTCACAAAATCATCTAATCCGATCATTATGCTGAATAATCTATTGGATGCGATATCACAAGAGCGAATTAAAACCCACAACTAAGGAAAAGATTGCAACTCTGTCTGCCGAAACTAACGACGCGACTCAAGCACACGTGTAAGAAAAAACACTTGTTTAAGGAATTTTCGGAGTCTTGGAAAATTAAAAGAAAACTATATCTTCCGATTACCTCACTCTTCCTCATATAATTATTTACATATACACATATACTAACTCGTATTAAAATTATCAAATAATAATTAAGGTTTTGCACTTATTAAAATGAATTTCACGTACCTGTTTTACACTTGCGATCGATGATCTTGTTATGAGTAATCACTTTTTTTTTTTTTTTGGGTATTTTTTTTTTTCGATGTGATGTGTGTCGTGTCGATGTAGCGACTGCAGGCTGAACTGGATGCCGTCCACTGCTGCTGAGGATCAACGGTCGTCTTCGCTTCCAGAGAGAGTAAATTGATCGTGCGTACAGAGAAAGATGATTATGATCGTTGAATTACAGGCGATTTCGTATATGCTCAAGAGACAATTAAAATTTGGATGCGTCTCTTTTTTGGGTTTAATTGTGGTGGATGATGATTTTTGCGGGGCAAGAATTGAAGATCCTGATTGCTGATCGTTGATCGGTGATCATTTTTTTGGATGATAAAGTAGGCGCGAGATGAGAAAATAAATCTGCGCTATGCGATTAAATATGTATGATGAAATGAATTAAGAATATTCGGGTCGACTGGACCAAAATGTTGATGAAATGAATTAAGAATATTCGGGTCGATGGACCAAAATGTGTGGGTGCTTTCGTGTAGACCCTTGAATAGGCGCTGGTTATAGGTGGTTTATCCTCGTGGAGGAGTTGGAGAAAGAAAAAAAGAGAAAAAAAGACAGAGTTGAAAATTCTGGTCTTTATTGTTGGGAGAGCTCGCAGTCTTACCTCGTGGAGGGTTGTCGATCAAAGAGGAAGATCTTGGTTAGTTAGGAAGGGAAATAGGGCAGTTGATGGTCGAAGCGCTAACAAGCAGCGACCTCTTACATAAAATCTTATAACTATGCAAAACTTAACGAATATTACTGAATTATATGGTTTTCACATGAACAGATATATTGGCGTAGCTTATATCGGAATATACAAATTCTTGGTAGTTTCGTTGTGACGCTGGGTTACGTGTAGTCTAAAATTAAGACTCAGCCAATCCTGTTTGTTGGGACACAACAATTTCGAGCCTGTTCGACGATTTACCAACGATGCATACCCATTGCTTCTAGAATTTAAAGCATCTGAATGCCATTTGGGAGGTGTATGGGTTAAATTTTAAGCAGTCCTTCAACTCCGTCAGCAAGTAACAACCATGTTCTTCTGTCAGCAAGAGCAGGACAAGCACACAGCAAATGGTGGACATTGTAAAAAGGGTCCAATGCGTGCCTATATTTGGAAAATAATTTGGCCAGGGATAATCTATACATCAATTGAAATTAGCACAACTCTTTCCACCCTCGGTTGCCTTCAACTGGAAAACAGCTTGTTAATTCAGAGAGCTGCCAAGCTAGATCTCCTGCTCTTAGATTGGCTTAATCTCAATGCACTTCTTGCTGCAGATTCTTGTACAAATAGATCTAGAGATAGGTCCAGATCTTAAGTATGATCTCTAACCCTGCAGTTGGTGTGATTCTTATTGCTTTCGTGACACCAACGCATGCCATTCTTTGTACTCTGTTCAATATCCTGATGTTGATGACCTTATTTGCAGCCGACCACCAGTCTAAATTGCCGTATGCCAATATGCTCTTACAACTGCTGCGTAGAGCCAAGAAAGTGACTTAGGTTCGGGCTCCCAGGTTTTTCCAAATAATCTACTGCAAGTGTAAAGAGTCTTCATAGCTTCCCCTACTGTTTCCTTTGTATATAGACCCCAGTTTAGTTTCTTGCCTAATATAAGCTCTATATATTCAGCCTTGTCAAACAATTTCAGAGGAGTGCCCTCAATTGTCGAAAATTTGGGTCCCGGTATTATTCTATTGATAGTAAATAATACCAGCTCCGTTTTACCACATCGCTTGGCCCCGTTGCTGACTTTCTTAAGGGTGCCTTCTATTTATATAGTCACTCAGGGTTGAAAGGAAGTTTTACTTAACAGTAGCGCCGCATACGCTATAACCTTAACTTCACTAAATCTAAGTTTGAATAACATTTCATTTAGTACAAGGACCCAGAGTAGAGGAGAGAAAGCACTTCCTTGCGGAGTGCCTCTTCCTTATACTCTGAGTACCACTTATCCAATTCTGTGTTAATGTACCTATATCTTAATATATAATAGATACTATTCATCTGGTTAGAGTGTGACATTAATGTTCAGGCTTTAGCAAATTAATATCACAAGAATTCATCTTAAATTGCAAACATCATGAGCATAAAATACTCTGAATGCCTGCTCATCAAAACCAGTAAGGCTTGACCTTAAATTTAATGACGAAAATACAAATGAATCTCAAAGCATAATACTCGTATTTTCAGAGCTTCATAATTTCCCTCTTACGTTGAACACAAAGATATAAAATTCATGAAGCTGTTGCATCGATTATACTGTACTTTCGCACTTCATTTAACCTTTCTTTTTATTTTTGGAATTTTTGTCTCATAAACTTGTAGTGATACAAATACGTTTTGCAAAATATGGAGATTCAGCAGTTTCAATGTAAGCCAGAGAGTTGTAAAAGTGCTTGCCACTTCAAAATTTTAATTAGGTTGGAACAATTAGAAACATTTTAGCTTTTTGCTTTGAATAATAGCTGCCGTAATGATACTTAAACGGATTACCATATTCCACGTGAAACCAACACTAATTGCACACTTAAGGGTGTACACGCTTGTGAAAAGGGTTCTTACCTCATTTATAAATCTTTATTCTGAGATTTATGAGGGATATAAAAGTATTTAGCTGCATGAAGGATTGGATACATATTTTCACGGTTCATTGTTAAGAGAAGTCTAATTTAAGACACAACAAAAAAAAATTTAATATGTAAGGATAGCAAAACGGTATGTAAATGTACTATGCTATGTGGATATGAAAGGGCTGATAAGCTTATAAGTAAGGACTCAGCGCTGTTTGCATCGCAGGCTCTCCCTTTTGTTGCAATCCCAATTAGAAAATAGAAAATGAGGCGCCACCAATTAACGCTGACGCTGGGTTTATCCAGACACATGTGCAACAGTCATGACGCTTTTATCCGCCTTTATCAAAAAAAAATCTATTTCTCTGGTGAAGTTTCACTACACACTGGTCATCTCTGCCATAGGTTATGTTAGGTTGATGGGTTGATAAGGATGGATTGGTTCATTCTTCATCACACTTAGGTCTGCGTAGACCCATTGTTTTGCCTGGTTTAGGGGTACGTCCTTGTTGTTGTTGGACTGGCCCATTTTGTTCATACTTGTTAAACAGCTCTGTCCAGCCATTTGGATGATCTGGTAAACCTGGAAAGATTTGTTAGTAGAATTGTGGATATTTCAGAAATTTCTTGGAAGAAGTAGCTTCCTAAAGTTCTGTTCCTCAACTGACTAAGGCTAGTACAGTGGCACAGAAAGTGGGGTGTGCCTTCACAGCTTTCTGCATCGCCGCATCCTCTGCATATGTCGTCATTGTTGAGATTTAGTTTCATAGCGTGGTATCTTAGAAGACTATGACCCGTGAGTACTCCCAGTAATAAAGATATGGTCTTCCTGTCATTTTCCATAAGTTTTTTTGATGCAGGACTCATCGTAGTTTGGCTATGTTCTCCTAGTAATTTCACAGGTGGGTTGTGAGTTCCATCATACGAATCTTACATTCTACTCTTTTCCTAAGATCACAGAGTGGGGGTTTGATCCACTGGAGGGCTTGGTTACGATCCAATGCAGTTCCCAGAGGTGCAAGCTCATCAGCTTTGTCATTACCAAGTATGTTCCTGTGGCCAGGAACCCAGCAGAGTCTTACATTGTGCTGTGAGCCAAGAATCTTCAGCACTTTGCGATAGCGCTGAACAAGTTTGGATTTTTATTCGATGGCAGAAATTGCTTTTATGGCCGCCTGGCTGTCAATAAATATGAAGATATAAATATCATCCCGTGGTATTGCCATCATTGACAGCAGGTTGCCTGCCTCCGTTACTGCCAGAACCTCCGCTTGGAAGACACTGCTGTAATCATATAGGCCAGCACCATTTCCTATATCCATTTTCAGCCCATCCGTGTAGTAGTTGGACAGTGCTAGTTCTTTAAGTGGCTCCTCCGCTTCCCACTCCTCTCTACTAGGAAATATGTAGGTGAAGAATATATCAAAGTCGAGATATTGGGCTAGATAGTCGAAGGAGGTGTTTGACCCTACATGATCCTTAAGAATCTGTGCCCAATTGGGCTTGAGGTCCAGGTCTGTGATTGGCTAAGCTTCAGAGCACTTTTGGTAGCAGATTCCTGCAAGTATAGATCGAGAGGTAGCAAATTGAGAATTGTTTCCAACCCGGAAGTTGGTGTTGTTCTCATTGCGGATGTAGCGCCGGTACATGCAATTCTTTGTATTTTCGTCATGGCATTTAGGTTGGTGTTTTAATAAGTTGCTTGCCACCAGATTAAGCTGCCATCAGTGAGTATTGGTCTTACAATCCAGATGATAATTTTTGGTTTTGGACCCCATTTTCTGCCAAAAATTCGGTTACATGTGTAAAATGCAATTGAAGCTTTCCTTACTCTTTCTTCTACGCTAAATTTCCAGTTAAATAATTATTGCAGAATCTGAATGGACGAAGGAGAAATTGAATATGTTGTCCAGCCCTATCCATCAGACGAATGAGGACTCTTGATAGTTACTTCTTCTCGGATCTGGAACACTGAGTTGAGCTGCATTTTCTGAAGTTTATATCTGGGTGGTTCTAACACAGTTTTTTTAATAGTACTCCCTGATTAAATAAATGAACACAATAGACCCAAACTGTTAGCTTAAGTAAGCGGTGACTCTATCAGTTACAAGGCATCTAAAACTACAGATGCATATGTAAAAAAGTCGAAGCCCACCATCTTTTCATTGTCTTTAAAACTGCCTATGACAGCATACGTCGCCAAGAACTATACTATAAAGTCCTTAAGAATTTTGGAGTCTCGTGTAAATTAATCAAGTTGAGTCGCGTAATACTGCAAAACAGGATGCTTACTGTGTGCTTTATAAATAACTCTTATGAGTTATTCCAAACATCAAGGATGCATATGTCATATGATTTCTTCAATCTCGTGTTAGAACAGATAGTGCTTAGAGTCTCTATCCACGCTGAAGGCACTATCTTTACTAAGTCTGTTCGCTTTGCGTATTGATATAATCAGGCGCTCCTAACGTTATTTTATGTTTTACGGCGATTGGGGTTAAGGAGAGAAACGTATCCGCCCACCGACCTCGACAAAACGTCACTATCGACATCTATAACTTCAAAGTATTTAATGAGTAAACATGAACTACAAAACGACACCGTTGAGGATACTACTTCGTTTGACAAAACAGATGCAGATGGGCCCAAAACTCCTAACTTGAAGTACTTAATTGATGCTCTATAGGGCGTTGTCCATTTATGCAGTGATGAATGCTTATGCAGGAAGGCTGATTAACCTACATAAAAGGTCTTTACGTTTCAAGGTTGCCTATTCAGATTAAATGCACATTTGGTTTATCATCGAAAATGGGCTTTTCGATCTTCCGTTGTTTAGTGGAAGGAGCTTTCACTTTCAGGAACGGTTTTAATCAGCTGGATTGGAGCTTTCCATATGCACTGACTGTTTTTGGTGCTTAAGGTCCTGCTCCCTGAATTCTGTCGCAAAATTGCATTTTTTATTCTTGTCTAGTTTCATATCTCAGCCTCAGACTAGGAAGAGAGATATGTGTTTCTATGCATGAGTGGGTTTCTTAAAAACACAATTGTTTTTGGCATGACTTTCGAGGATGCAGAGAAACCAAACGAATACTATCAGACAGAATACGAAAGAGAGAAAACTTATTGGCATCCTAACAAGGCACTATGATTTTACCTAGCATCTCAATGTGCTGGGCTTAAGTGACATTACCAACTACGGTGATTTTGGAAAGGGCGAAAGTAATGCGGAACCATTTCGTCAGTAATTGTCTTGTCTTCACTCGTATCAAGTGGCAGATCTTCGATGGTGGGGCAGTAGGCTTTGGTACCAGAAGCCCCACATTACTGAAGGCTTTCTATGAAAAACGAGAAAATTTCAGTAAATTTGCTCCCTGGTAATAGAATGAATCAGCTGCATCAGAGTGCTCCAGTGTAGTTTTTTTTACACCAAAAAACCACACTATTGAGGTCATTCAAAGTGGGCGCTACACTTGTAAATAGATTTTCAGGAATATGTAGAAAATCAATGCATACAAACATACAGATACAATAATATAGGCCCTTCTTGATTGTTATATCGGTGCTGTTATACATATGCTTTTCTGATATTTTTCGGAAACGACGCAGAAGTTTTGCACACCTAAGCACAAATGGAATATATTCGCAATAATTCTTAAGACTTCAGTAAACAATGCACAACATGTAAATATGTATGTACATCTAATGCTGGAGGAGTGATGTCTTGTTTGCATGTACCTACTATTACCACTTACGTCACCGGACAATGTCTGTTTTGTTTCAGCAGAATGACTTTTGTTTTATGTTTAATACACGTTCATATGTAGTATTCAAAGTTTATTAGTAAACATTTCATCAGAAATTTGAAACTTACAGGAAAAGGAATTCATTTTGCTGTTAAATTTTTGATTGAAATGCAATGCTGTCTTACTCCTTAGAAATCACATCATCAATTTCAATACATGTACATGTTCGAGGTCGAATAACACTAGAATAGCAATGTGTCCTGATGCTCTAGCGATCTATCTGAGTCTTTTACTCTTAGACCTGCACATAACAAACATTTCATTGCACATAGCGCGATCAGACTCAGAGAGTCTGATTCAATAAATGAAATCAGCTAACCTCGCTGGATGTTCAATTCAAGGTAACCCTGATTTGGGTTCCAGAGCACAGTAACGTATAACGTATATGGTAACGAACGAACTGACAAACTAGCTACGCAAGGTTTAGCCCACCACTATTCACTAGCAGAATTAGTTTACATTTCTCTGAGAATAGCTTAGGCAAATATATTTTCAAACTTCTTATAGCTGCCAATCTCAGACCATATCTAGAAAGATGTTATCAAACTACAACATGGCAAAAACAGACGACTGCATAAGCATAATGCGTGAAGACATCGCCAGAATAACACCGATCACTACGGCACACTGACCGATAGAAAACCATGCAGCTAGACTAGGAAAAACACGGCAACAATCGTAATGTTGCTACTGAAAATACAATTTCCCCACTATACATATTCCTGTGTGGCAATACAGCTAGACAACGAGCATTAAGAAAACCCTTCTTTAATTCTCTAGAGGAAGTCTCAGGGGAAAATATAGAAGTTGCAATAATTTTCTTTAATGCAACAGGTTGACTTTAGAGACCCCTCTCGAACATATTGTAAGATGCAGGTGCTAATTTGGTTCCTTTCAAACAGAAGGGCCACATCTACCTACCTATCTATCATGAGATAGCTTTTGATAGAGTAAAACATGACCAACTAATGGTTAATTTTTAAAAGACTTAACCTTGGTAGGAAAGCCGGAAGAATCTCCGCGAGTTTTGGTACCCAAGGGCAAAACAAAGTACGAATACACGTTTTCGACAAAAAAAGAGGCACCAAACCTCGACTTTTTGAACAAAACGACTCCATCGACAGACACAGCTTTGGAGGACCTTGCCTACCTAGGTTCCGCTTCTAATTCAGACAAGAACATTAGCGCTGATATCAAATGAAGGTTAACTCTTGCCAACCGCTGTTTCTGTGGGCTAAGAAGGTAATGAAGTAGAAAAGTCTTCCCTCGAATAATTAAAGTGATTCGATACAAGCTCAAAATCATCCACGTTCTAGCATATGGAGCAGAAGTATGGATTATGTCTAGATTGATCGTTTTGAAAAAAAAAACAAAAGTCTTTTTGTGAACTTCGGTCCCATCTGCGTGGACATGAAGTAGAGAAGAGGATGTAAACTTGAGCTGTACGGGCTGCACTTCGACACTGACTTCCTCAGAAAAGTTCGAATTCAACGACTAAGATGACTGGAACATGTAGAACGGAAGAACATTAACGCTCCGGCCCTTTGGAGAGTCTTCGAATCTATCTTGGAGCGACGGCACAGTGGACCTTGCTTTATATGACTCGCACAAGTGGAAAGGGGACTCAACCAATGGTGTGCGAAACTGGAGGCAGCTACCTAATAACAGAAGTGACTCGCGAGGCTTGTTGGTTAAGGTCCATGTCCCCCCCTGATTGTAAGCACCATACAACTGTGTGAGTACTTAAGTGGATCCATACTGAAAAAAATCGGAGAAATAATCGAGCTGCACTGGAAAAGCATTGCATTGTGACTAGTACTTTCAAAATGGACGTTTATTTTTGTTATTTTTGCAAAGCTTGATGTACCAACTTTACAAAAATGAACTCCTGACAAACGGAAGTAATACCGTAATTTTGCATTCGTGATACGTTTACGAACTCACTCGTATTGCGCAATATTACATAAAACGGACGTATAGGAAGTATCTAGAACTCATTATGAAGTTTTTCCTGTTCAAAATTTTCCGGAACACATACAATTTGGTTTTTTTTTTGCTGCTATCAATTTCCGCAACTTGTTGACACTAATGACATTTCAGATTCATTTTAATAAAAAAAAAACCGAACGATAGCGTGATCAACAATAAGCGAAAGAAACTTTTATGGTGAATTTGTGAGAAAGAAACCTTTCATTACCTGCACGAAGATCAGCAAAATGCTTTCATCCGTACAAACATGCAATTATTATTAAGACTTCGGGCATCATACAACCGATACAATCACTAGTACATTTGACAATTACATTAGTATTTCAAAGCCTTTAATTAGATAAGTATCTATAGGTATCTGATGACTGTGAAATAATTTAAATTAAATCACGAGATGTGTCATGTGTAGTTATTTTAAAACCTATCTGTGGAAATAATGTGAAAAACTGTGTTACCTCTGTTAACACTGTAACACCTGAGTGGATATGAAAATTGTTATTGAATTAATGATAAATGGTAGGTAAGTGAAAAGTGTTTGTAACACATGACTTCAAAACTATGACCTCGAACTTTGGAACCCTTTCAATAATATAGAAAAGACTAAATAAAATATATTTAGTGCAACAGACTTGATGGAGTCCAGGGCCTAGTTTGTCGCGACCATTTTATTTGGGCATGTTAAATTTTTTCCCACCAATGGAACAGGCCTACAGTCTAAGCTTGAAAGATTAATTGAGAAGTTTTTCCAGGACGGAAATATGGGATGTTTCTGACACATTTGCGAAAGGCGGGATCGTGAAAAAAAACTCTTTAGTGTTTTTGGCGCTCGAACATCGAACCCTAAGTACTAACCACTGAGCTACCACGATCAGTTCAGCAAGCTATTGATGAAATTGCCAAATACAAAGAAATATGGCGTACAGCTCTCAACATATGTTAACTTATCAAAAAGGAAACGACACACAAATTTTTATTGGCTCAGTAATAACGAGAACCCGAACCGCTATAGACGGCGTTGAAAAGGAAGCACCAAAAATATTGAACTGAGAACGTACATATCTTGCGCCGTCTTTATTGAGTTGATATACCGGATTATCTCTGTAAAATATGATTCTCCTCTCTGATTCTAACGAGGGAATTATGACGTACGGAGTGGTTTGCCACAAACAAGACTTGGTCCTAGGCCTCCTGCTACGGAACATACATATGTATGACGAAATTGTGCGCCTGCCGATTCTGAGAAAAGCATGAGTTATCGGCTTTGCGGACTATATTAACTCCGTGGTTGTAGCAAAAGCCGATTGAAGATGTTAAACTCCTCTGTAACGAGACAGTTGCAACTGTACGTCGTTGGCTATCTAATGGTGGTTCGCAACTTGCCCACTGTAAAATTGAAGCGGGGTTTATTGCAAGCAGAAAAATTAAAATAACGTTTAGAGTCGGAAGGCACAAAATGGGTTTTCAATCGTTTATTAAGAACCTTGGCGTTATAATTATTAAAGCTCGTCTAAGTTTCAAACAGCATTTAGAACATGCATGCAGAAAATCGTCGACAGCTATCAGTGCACTTTCAGCGATTGCGAGACCCATTATAACATTCGCTTTAGTTGTATGGTGGGAGATGGTAAACAAAAAGTCATACGTAAAAATTAGTGCAAGGTGCCTGCCTATGCATAACAGGTGCACTACAATCCGCACCGCAATTCGGTCTGGATACACAATTGCACCTAAAACTTCTGGAGCACATTGCAGCCAATGCGAGTCTGAGAGAGAAAAAAAAAATTGGAAAACTCATATGAGTATATTCAGCCACACGCGATTACTAGACATCTTTTATCAAGCATGGTTTAGGCCGTACACAGATTACGAGATTTCAATAATAGCTTCAACGGTCTCTTTACTCGATAGATAGGACTGGAATAAGTCTAACATTATCATTAAATGTAAAGCCATATTCTCAGATGGTCCGAGGTCGAAGAAAGAAACGGGAGCGGAGTTTTCTCAGAAGCCAGTCATAAATACCAACTACGCAGTATTTCACAAACTGAGATCTATGCAGCTACAGGCGGAACAAACTGCCCAAGCAATGGAATTACCAGCCATGGATATAACCATCTGAGTGGACAGCCAAGCAGTACTTAAAGCGCCGAATTCCAATCTCGTAAGCTCAAAATGTATAACGGACTGCCTTACGGCACTTCAAGCTATTAATCACCAAATAGTCATGCTCTACTGGGTCTATCCAGAGGACACTCAGGAGTAAAAGCAGATGAAATGGTAGATAGACTAGTCAAGGATGGCTTTCCATCTATTTGTCAATATTAAAAACTTAATCAAAAGAAACCTAGTGCTTAACTGTATAAATGTCCATAGATCTTTAATCTTTTAGAACAACTGGCAAAAACTACATACATCATTTTGGATTGGATCTGTAAGATATGACCAAATACTCTTAATTTCTTTAGCATGAAAGATTCATTTAAGTGTTGTTTAGATATTCAAAAATAATTCACCCGCTTTTTTTCCTTTCGTTCCATCATTAGGTTTGCACAGGGTGCGGACGACATGCATGTGAGGACATGCCTTTTTCAATCGTGCATCGATCGTTTTGATAGCAGACGTTTAACTTGTTGCCCGGTCTTTTCATTGACTTTAAGATTCGTACGATGGCATTCAAAATTTGGCTATATACGACGTTAATCATACCAGTTCTATTGTATGGTGCCGAGTGCTGGACGAAAAACAGAAAATAGAATAGAGGCACTAACGATCGAAAAATATTTAGTTTTTGACCGTGTGTCCGAGCAAGGCGAATGCGAACTCTATGTGCTTCAACAAGGTCTAGATTTAGAACAAAAGACCAAGATACGCCAACTACATTGGCTCGGCCACATCGATCGTATGGACAAAAATGCTCCAGCCAAAAAGATCTTTGAATCCCATTTTTCAGAAAAAATATGTGTGAATGCGTGAATTCTTCTCAAAGAGCTCATTTTAACAACATATCATATACATATGTATGTATGTATTTCTAAAAAAACACATCAGTTCGCGTTTAGTTTGAGTCACCAATTTACATAACTGATGTAAAAATCATGCATGCAGACAGACAGACAGACGCACGAGCGCGAATAATATGATTCCGAGACCTACATACGGAAGCCTAAAAATCGTTTGCAAGAAAAACAATGCTTCACACTGACATCAGACGAAAGCAGGATTAGCTATAAGAAGATTACATAAGAGCCAAACACAGTATCGAAGTACATTTAATTTATTGTGGCAAATTTTAAACTTTAATTTGTTTACTTTTAAAAAATTCACTCAAAATACGTGATTGGATTTTCTTATCCTTAAACCAAGTGAAAACGAAGTGACAAAAATGGCAGCTTCTAAAAGTTTAACCAATAATTACTTATAGCCAATGCGAAAGTTGAGGATTTTATGAAACCTTCCTGTGACTAAGTACGCATTAAAAAGTATTTTAAATCTTTAATGTCGAAGCAATTTTCATTTTATCTTAATGGCAATCTCAACTTCACTCATCTATTACTTCAGCACATTTTGGTTTCTTGTGTCCTTTTTTATTGTTCCATAAAACTCAATACACAATTATAAATTTCCACTTGAAACTGAGAACAATAAACAAAAGCAATAAACTCAAGACAATTAGGTTTTTATGAAATTAAAAACATGGAAAGCATAAAACTTGAATGTAAACAAACATCAGCAAGAAAATCCGAGTCCTTGGTTATGAAAATAAAGTTGTTGACATCTTGCACAAAAGCAAATGTTAAGAAATGCGAAGGTACCTCTGCCTAAGGAGTTCAAGGAATCCAACTTACTAAAAAGAACCCTCCTGGCAGAGTACTTATATTTTTTTTTCTTACTTATTCTTACAACTCGTGTTGGAATGTAAGCAAATTATGAGCGAATTTTCCAACCACAAAGTTACAATATCCTCGAGTGAAGAACGAAAATAATTTTTGCACAATTTCTACAGGCACAGAGAAACACCTTCAGCATATTACGTATACGCCCTGTCGATCGCAAAAGCAATTTAGTTAGGGGTTTCGCTAACAAAAAAAAGGAAAAAGGAAAAAATCAATGTTTATCTCGTAATAGACCACGGCCACAGGATTCGTTGCCCCACCAAGCAATTTCACTTCCATTCCACTGCATTGAATCGTTACTGTTATTGTTTTATACATGAGATGAGTGTGTACTATTCATTATTATCGAATCAATTTACCTTGGGTAAAAAATAATAAGTTAAAGGATGACAGAGAAACTATAGCATTGGAAGACATTCTCCCATATTATATTCGTCGCACTTTAACAACACTGACTGTAACAGCTAGCCATTAAAAGTTGTACTGATCCGAAGTAATAAGTTTAACAGTTTTACGCGTATATGTTGACCGATTGCGATTTCGTAACAACAATCATAATACCAAATAAAACAAACGAAGTTTCTTATTAGCAGTGAAAGTTTTCATAACACAACCAAAAGACGGTCGAGGAACGACGGCCGTTTCTTTCGACAATTTGCGCTCGACTGAAAATGAAATCAGCAATTGTGGGAGGAAAACCTACCTTCTCTGAGAGCACGGATTCACATGACAAGAGAATATGAAAAAGCGGAAAAGCGGAAAAACCAATGGGAAGTAGTAAAGCACTAGAAACAGACGAAACAACGGTTGTGTGACGTTGGTGACGTTTGTTTTTGCCAAAAAAAGAAAAGAAAAAAAACAAAACAGATGATACGGACATAGAGAAGGAGCATTGTCGTGTGAAAATAGAGTAAATGATACAGGATGTCCAAAAAAGGCATTCTTTAAAGGGGAATTTTATGTTGTCAACTTAAAATTGTCATTCCAGAAATGTCATTTTCAGGGTTATGTTAGGTAAAGTCTTAACCAACAAATAACGCCGGTGTGATTTTTCAAAAAGATGTTTTACATATACATCGTTAAAAAAACTCTTGAGTAGAAGTCAAATAAACTTTTCCTGGAAATTTTAGATTTGTCGTCATAATTTACGAAAGTCTTCCAAAAATAGATTTTCTCTCTTAGTTCTATAAACTATTCAATCTAAAAATTAAAAAAAAAATACACTAGTAGAGTTTTTCTCAATTAATACCGTTATTTATTGACATCCGGAACCCTGATATTCAAATAAATCTGTCTCTTTCTATCCCATTTCACAACCGAAGTTTAATCTAAGCGCAACAAGGTGTAGTAAAAGCTATCACTCTATCGGAAGATGTTTTCATTTTTGCAAATAGCGCCTTATGTCATTGCGACTTTGACATTAGTGAAGTAAATAAGACCAGAATACACATAGGTATCTCATGGATTCCAGAATGCGGGATAATTGTATCAATATTTTTGAAAAATGATGGTCGATGATTTTGGCTCAACTGGCCATATCGCATAAAGCAACCAAACACTGCGGCCACGAAAAAAATGGCTGAAGATGGGACAGTAGTAGGTATGACTGACCAGAGCAGCCGTTCGGTCAAGAAAAATGTTGCTATGGTTGCAGATTTCAAAGAGAAGACTCAAACATCAACCAAACGACGGACCACGCAATTAGGGATCAATACCTTCTTTGCGAATTCGGGTGAAAGATTTGAAGATAAAAAGTGCAAACAGTCCATCAACTATTGCCTGTAATATACATCCACTCTCCTAAATCTCGACAGTGATGAAAATGTTCATTGGTTAATATTTTTAGAGGACAGCATAGGCAAAACTGTCACTGTGGCTAGTGAGCACTACAAAACCATGATCAACGACTTCCGAAGGCTTTCAAGCGTGATTATAACTATAATCTCTTATCTTTACATGAAATTCTTTCTTCACAAGAAGTAAGCAAATGCCATTATCATTTTCTAGTTTGAATAATTCTACCTCGTTTTTGTAAGTGTCCGTTTGCATTCCAAGATAATATTTTGAGCACTCGTTTAATATTTATGTATGTTCTGGTTGAGGTGCGCGTGTTACGGTAATCATTTTCGATCTTGACTAGCCTCTCGAATATAAGTGTATTTATTTTACTTTGCTTCTCAAGATTCGCAAAAATTAACTAAACGCGGTGTACAGGGTCTACTGAATTTTTGGTTCTTATATTTTCTGATGCCAGGGCTTAGTGTGTGTTGGGGGGCTCGATATCGGACATTCAAAGAATGATGGCTTTGAGATAGTTTTGCCGCTATTTCCTTAACGGTTTTAGGCCTTTCTTTACTTGCCGATTTGGAATGTTGATTTTGCAGCGTTAAGAACATATTCCACCTTTTATGCAAATCTTTAGCTTCCTCGCATTCTCGATAATAAAAGAGATTTGTTCACTTAGTCTACAGTCTTTAGAGAGGTGATTTCACACATCGCGGTTCTTTCTGACAATACATTTTTGCATATGATTGAATCCTTGGCAAAGATGTGGAGAATCGTTGTTGTTTCATAAATTTAATTTACGTTGTTGGTCTCCTATATTAGCCTAAAAAGATTAAGACCACACTTAACTATGGTTTCCTGCCGATTGTGTTCTCATTACAAAATTTAAATAGTCTATTTTTAAATCACTGGCGACGCCTTCTCTGAGTATAAAGGGTGTAGACCTCTAGCTGCGACACCGTATGGGCGTTCCTGATTTGATCTCATAAGTGTAGATTGGATTTTCTCTACACTTATTTTCCGTTACTTCTTGTCGTGTTGTGATTTCGGATGAAGAACCGACCTTTGGTTTCTTGTTTAGTCGTTTCTGCAGTATCCATTCTATTTTACGACTTAATTGCTCTTCGTCCGTATCATAAGACGATAATTGAGAACACTTGACGATCCACTAAAGGAAGAATATGGCATCCACTAAACTAGCACCTGGATCAGATAGCTAAAATTTGGAGGTATCGAAATGTTTACCAGCACTGAAATTAAAAGAAAAATTACTCTTTGGATTGGGCAGGCGCCTAAGCGTGAATATTATCAAAGGAGTATAAGGAAATCTTTGACTGATTCAAGTGACCGTTGCCCCGCATGTTGTGATGAAGTTTCAAAAATAAGATTTAATGACGAACTTTACGAGCTGTATAACAACATCGGCCTTATCAAATTCGAATATATCGACTAAAA
Source organism: Blera fallax (assembly GCA_946965025.1). NCBI lineage: Eukaryota > Metazoa > Arthropoda > Insecta > Diptera > Syrphidae > Blera > Blera fallax. The sequence continues at coordinate 19,766,119 of OX337248.1, read as the reverse complement.
TGCCTGAGACTTGTAGATCGAATGGTCACCCATGCCCAGGCTCGGTACACAGCCATTCCAGAAGAACAATGTGGTAATGGAATCTTTTCCCTTCGGTGACGCGTGCTCTGTATGTGGTTTCCTACCCAAGATCCTACGAGTAAATAATAATTCGAGCAATCCAGCAATCGTGGACGCCCGTAGCTCAGTGGTTATTTCGGGATATTCGGAATGCTTAAGAACGGACTATACAACTTTCGAATTCCAGAAAACATCAAAATGTTTTTTCACGATTCAATCATTTCCCGAATATGTGAGAAATGCCTAATTTCCGCCTTTCAAATACGATATACAACGTGCCCCCAATGGATAGCTTGCATCAGTTCGCTTCTCTTCATTTGCTGAAGGTTGTGCTAATGTCTTTCAGCTATAAGTTGGCTTTATAAATATTGTCATTAACCCTTGCATCGAAAGTCTGAACGGGGTCACTACCGACTAGATTTTGCTATACACGTCAGCTCAAAAAAGAAAATAAAAACAGCAAAATGTTTGCATTTTCTCATTCTGATTGCTTGTCAGCAAATCGGAATAGAAAAGATGATGAAAGCACAAGCATTCATTAGAATCGCAGCGGATGATTATTTTCAACAACTCAAATTATTAATTTATTTTCGGTAAAGTTCTTACTAACATCATAAGTACTTCCTATATAAGAATAACTTCTTCCATTTGTTTTCGTTTTCGCAGGTGACAGTTTACATGTCAACTCAACTGTCAATTTTCGTTTTCCTTTCTTCTAAGCGGTTCACGTGGACTTAGTTGATATGGCTGAGAATAAAATAAAATATTTAATTGCAGATACAACTGCGTTTATTAACGTTGTCCAATTACACGTAAAACATAACATATTTTCATATATTCGGTAATAGAATTAAAAAAAATATTATTGCAGGAGTACGCAGATAACATTTTAACTGTTCCCGATGTAATTGAAGAAGTGAAGAACAAACGACAAATTCGTCGCTTAGTAGTTTTGCCTTTTGATCTTCAGATTCGTGAACCCCGTGCTGACTGTCTACAATTTGTTACAGATTTTTCGAAAAAGACTGGCGATTATGCCAGTCTGTCAGCCATCGATCTGAAGGTAATTGCATTAACATATGAACTAGAGAAAGAATATGTTGGGTCCGACCACATCAAAATAGAGCACTCTGTCTCAAAAGTGGTCGCTTCAAAGGAAAAGCCAGAAGAACTCGTCGATAACACTAAATTAGTGGGATTCTATGTTCCAAAGAAAGGTGCACGTAATGATGGTCAATCAGATTCAGATGAAAGTGGAAATGAATCAGGGGAAGAATGTGCAGAAACTCTCGACGAATGTTTAGAGAAAGGCGATGAAGAAGGTGAAGAGGATAATGCGAATATGAATGAGAACGATGAAATCACAGAAGAAGAATTGGAAAAATGCTTTGCAAAACTAAAATGCGAAACAACGGAAGGAGAAGAGAGTTTTGACATACTTAAACCAACAAATTCTAAGGACGACAATCAAGATTTGCTAGACGAAAGTGAACATAGCGATGAAAATGAAGAATTTGATGATGAAAATGGCGAAGATGATTACAATGATGAAAGTGGTTGGATAACTCCTGCAAATATCAAAAAAGTGAAGAAAGACCTTGAAGGTAAGGTGCAGGATGAAATTATTCCAACCGTTGCCTGTATGTCAACAGATTTCGCTATACAGAATGTCCTTAAACAAATGAACCTTAACGTGTCTGCTCTGAATGGACGAGTTATCAAACACGTTCGAACGTACATTTTACGTTGCTATGCATGTTTCAAAACAACCAGCGTCATGACCAAGCTCTTCTGTCCAACATGTGGCAACAAGACTTTGAAGAAAGTTGCTGTCAGCCTTGATGAGAATGGACAACAAGTTGTAAGTCAATGGCTTTAATTAATTATGAATTTCTATGATTTAATCGTTTTATATATAGATTCACATTAACACAAAAAGACCGCTTACTGCCAAATACAAGAACCAGAGTCTACCAAGATTCAAGGGAGGTAAGCATTCGCGCAATCCCCTTCTCTATGAAGATCAACCAATGCCAAGGCAAATGCCTTCACGTGTTGCTAAAACCAAGACAAACGCCTTGAATGAGGACTACACAGCTGGGTACTCACCGTTTGTTATGCGTGATGTCGATTCGAAATCTGCACTTCTACGCTCGCAAGGTAATATTAAAGAATGGGCAAGGAATAATACCTTTGAGGAAGACAGGCGACGAAAACATTATAACAGATTGGTTAAATAAATTTTTTTGTGCACAAGTTAATATCTTATTAATTTCATACGCAGCACTCAATTCACTATATAAGTTACATAGAGTTTGCAAATGACCAACCGAGCTGCGACCCTGCCAGAATATACAGAAGCAGAAATGCTGTATTGCATTACTAAAATTAATGCAAGGGCGTATGCAAATTATCCACCTTTTTACAGTAAAATTTTAACGGCATAGTTTCTCTTACAATACTCAAAGTGTAAAAGAACAATTAATAACTCTCTTGAAATAAAACTGAAAAAAAAAATGGAGGCTTAAGAATTGGGTATTCCTGTAGGCACATAAGAAAAGTCGTTCAGCCTTTTGGATGGCTCCCAAAGTCATTAACAAATCGTATTACCATCAGTTTTCGACAGAAAGGTTGTCAAAAATGCATTGGGAAGTATAAGTCAGTTAATCACGGGTGATACACAAATAGACCAATATATTTCCGCTTGGCACCTGGGGAAAGATTTTCAATGCGATCACCGGTGAGACACTGGCCTCTGGGGAATGACATTGTGATCACCAATGATGCAATGGCAGCCAACGTGTTAAAAACAACTGACTCAAGCACGCGAGGATCCAACGTCTAGCATACACAGGCACAACCAATGCAAATAGAACAACGCCAATAGTTCGCGTTTATACTAATATTTGAATTCAGAAAACAAGTGAGATCCATTCAACACAAAAAATTATTCAGGACACATTCTGCATAAATAATATTAAAATCGGTAATGCAAAAAAAAGTCACCATTTTTGTACGGGGGTGGTATTGAGATTTGTGATTACCTTGAATACTTATTTACTTAAGGTGTCTATACTGTCCAAGTTGGACATGGAACTCAATCAACAAGAGTCTCCAGCCACTTCGATCTCTAGCTCGTTGCCTCCAGTTTCAGACGTTAAGTTAGTTGAGGTCCCCCTCAACTTGCGTACGATCTTCCTCTACTCCACACTCGTGGGTGGATTTGAAGATTTTCCGACCAGGAGCATTGGTGTCCATACGCTGTACTTGACCCAGCAGCCTCAGTCGTTAGACCTTTACTCTTGTGGTTAAGTCAATATCGCTGAACAGCCCATACAGTTCGTCGTCTTATCTCCTCCACCACACATCACTACTAAGCCGCAGCTCATAACCAGTGGCAGATTCAAATTCGGGAAAGTTGCGGCCTTAATTCTACATTAGATATTAAAATAGGGGATAAAAACAATTTTAGACTTTTTACGGGGGTTGTATTGCATTTTTTTAACACAGATATTTCTACGCTGTTCCTGTTATTGGACCAGTCCGTCTTTCTGTAATTTCTTCCTTCCGATCACTACATCTATGAGATTTAGTATTGGAGACTAGTCTTATGACAAGGACTTCCTGTTTGCTGCTTGTAACAAGGTTGGTTTTGGAACCAATGTTACATAAAGCGAGGTTAGTACTTAATATGGAATCAAAAATTTACTCACCTCTTTTATTGATAGCTGTACTGCCTCATACTGTGTGATGCGCATTCGCATTACAACCCAAAATTAGTGCATCCGGAACAATTATCCCCAGAGTAGCCACAGGGAGAGGTCCTTGATGATCATGGCTGAGGAAAGTAAGTTTCGCCGGGATACAATTTCGAGGCTGTAATTAAAGAGTAGAAAAATATAAAGTGCCCTCTTCGTCTTTCACGAAGATTAGTTTATATTGAGGAGTCCTCACACCAGGTCATTTACAACATAAGGTTCCTGGATCCAGATAATGTCTTCCCGAGGTTATTGCTTTTATCTGACAAACATGGCGAAAGGTGGATCTGCAATACTCATAAAAGATACTATTAAACATTACGAATATTCCGTAGTTGAGGAGATCGAGAAACATGCCGTAACCATAAATGTGTGCACCGAACTATAGATACATGAAGCAACACGTACAATGAAATGCAATTTGAAGAAATGATGTAAACAAAATTCCTGATTTAATAGATTTCATCATTGCAAATATCGAGAAATTACTACTATTTAGAACAAATATTAAATGTAGGTTTCAAACTGAAGTATGTTTCTAAACAGTGAAATATGGTAGAGGTCTTCATGATCCTAAAACTCGGCAATCCCCGAAAAGAAAAGAAATTTTTTAGTAAAATTTATTAGTACCATATCAACATTATTTAAAAAAACCTTTTTCAAAAGACTCAAACCTATATTAGAGGAAGGAAATCTAGTAACTAGAATAAATGCATAGAATTATGAGTACAATCGAAGAGGTATTGGAATACATGAAAATTTGCTGACCTATTTTACTGAATGTAGCGCAAACCTGGCATCAAGAATTAGAATGCAATATACAGAGACTTGCGGAAGAGTTCGACCTTATCCTCAAATTTTTTAATCGCAGAACGATACTTTCATGTAAGGCATGAAAATGAATACTCTGCTTCAAAAAAGATATGTATGTTCATACAGGAGTGCCTGTAGGCAGCGTCCTGGGTATAATCCTATATCTATCATATACAGACATTCAAGAGATTTACCTAGACAAGACGGAGCTGGCTTGACAACATTTACCGCTAATACTGCAATCCTGAAGACTGGAGACAATGCAGCGACATAAACTACATAAGGTTATCCAAGGCGCTAGTGACTGGGCAATGAAATTAAGAATAAAGCTTTATAGCGGAATATTAAGGATGCACGTTAAAAAGTATGTTGACGAGGTCAAATAGATCTCTTCTTGCTAAAGGCCGGTCAAAGCCCTCTAGCCAATGTCGGTTAGTTCGTTGCTTGGCTAGCAGGTCCCGCATTGGCTATCTCGTTAAAAACATATTTGCAAATCTTCACATGCCGCGATCTGATTACTACAAAGTTCAGAGGCTTCATGAGAGCCTTGGCTGCCTATAGAGAGTAATGGTTTTACCAGATATATGTATTAACCACCATTAACCTGTTCCGGTTAGAATGCAGTCGCTGTTAATTCTAAAGGAATGGTTTAATTTTAGGACTTCGCAATAAATTCCAGCTCCTGTACCAACCTCCATTTTAGAATCGTCGTTTCATTGATGATGCTTTGGTTTTGCCAGTAACTTCTGTCAGCGTATAGCGAATGATAGCGAATCCCCTTTCAAATCCCATCATCGGGTTCACGTGATCGGTTTTCTTCTCAACGGGATAGTATTGATGCTTGGCCATAGGAGTTCGATGTCCATAGTCAGTCATTCCTCAGCCTTATAGCGGCTTTGGCCGCCAGACCGCTGAAGTGCAGATCAAGCGGAATGAAACTTAGTATAGCTTCCATTGCCGCTGTTGATGGTGTTCTTATTATTCCCATTACATGGATGCACGCTGCTTTGGATTTAAGTGAGGTTTGAAAACTGGTATTGCTTCTCAGGAACCTTATTTAATACCAGGTATAAGTTAGAATGGGTCTTACAACCACTGTGCATAGCCAGTAGACCACGGATGGTTTGAAGTCGCACGTATTACTGAACGCCTTTTGCAGGAGTAAAAAAAATATGCTTGCTTTTCTGATGCGTTCATCAATGTTTAATTGGAATCGAAGATGACACCCGTGCATCGATTTGAACTTGAAATAAATTTGAAGATTAAACGATGAAATACACAAGCTGTACAGTGACAACGACCCATTAAAAAACTGCGCGTCAATCACTTAAGATGGCTGGAACATGTAGAGCGAATGGACAGCAATGCTCCGGTCCGCAAAGTTTCGATGCTAACACTGAGGAAAAACGCAATAGAGGATAAGGTCGCTTTAGGTGGAGCGCAAAATTAGAAGGGGATTTCAACCAACTTTGAGTGTGCAACTGGAGTTAGTTAGCTATGTACCGGACTAACTGGAGAGGTTTGGCATATCCTAACGTTGAGTTTATTGTTCTTGATTTGAACATAAGTGAGATTCAGTTGCAGGGCCGGTACTTACCCGAGCTCGTTATTAAACGCCTCTTCAATATTTAAGAAAGCCCCAAAAGTGAATTCCTTGAGATGGAGAAATCTTTCTATAGTTGATATAACCCCGTGAAGGGCACCAGCTATTGTTTGGCCACAGATGCATGCATGTTGTGATCTACTTATAGATACGTTGTTATAGCCAACCATGTTTCTTATCTATACATCTCCAGTTTTCACTAGAGATGAATTTTTAGCTATATGCATCCTGATCAAACGGAAAGAGATGGAACAGAATACTTCAATCCGCAGTCACTTGACGTGAGTTTAAAAAAAAAAGTATCATTCTTGCGCTGGTGTACAAATTACTTTAATAAATCAAAGTATCTACCACATTCAATACAATCAATACACAAAAATAAAAGTAACTAAACTAAGACTTTCATTCATCACCCAAGCAGGACCTTTCGCATCAAGTATCCACTTGCGCCAGGCTCCGATCGTTCTTGTGACTCCGGCTGGATGCATTTTGACGAACATAGATACTGCAGTAGAGGTACACGATATTTTCCACAGAAATCAACAAATTTTATGTGCTCCACTCGATTGTCGAAGAAAACTCCTTTGCAATTGGGATTCACGCAGCAATTAGCACTGCTAAGGTATTCCAAAATAGTATGTGGTAAGTCTTCAGGTCCGTATTTGATTGTAGTTGACTTCACCGCTCTAGCGGCTAGTTCCATTAGAGAAGGCGGGCTAAGTGCCATATCTTGAACAAACCGTACAACCAAAGGATTATCCCGTAGACTTAACTACAAAAAATATTAAACCAAATTATTTCCATCACAATTTTCAGATAAGTTTAACAAGGTTACCTCTGTTAAATTTTTTAATGCCACAATATCCTTTGGTAAATGCCGAAGGCGATTCTTGTGTAAAAGTAACGACTTTAGATTCTTCAAACGGGCAATACTTGTGGGAAGATTTTCAATGAGGTTATCACATAGCACCAACGCCTGAAGTTGGCTAAGACAACCAACGGTATCTGGTACATCATTGATCAAGTTTCCTCCAAGTGATAGAATCTGCAAGCTATAAAATTTTCGTTAAAATATGTTTGATATTGTAAAACTGATGTACAAGCTGAAACAAATATTTATATTATTTCATATTTTAGTGTAAAACAAATTGTATCCTAGTTTAAATCGTCGTTGTCAGCAACTTCGTTGCCAGAGATGCATTTGTTTCCTGGGACCCAAGTTTGTGTAAATTTATTGTTTACAGAGATACATACATATCCACTGCCGACCATAAGTTTGGAATCACTTTTTGGTTTCCATCAGCCTGTTTGTCTAACTACCATGAAAAGGCACTTGATTGAAGCAGGCTTAAAAGGCCGAATAGCAGTTCGAAAATCTTTGCTCTGGTATCAAAATCGACCTAAAACATTGCTGTGGGCCAAAGAGCATAACAATTTGACGATGGAGGACTGGGGCAAGGTGTTATGGACTGATGAACTCAAATATAAAAAAAAATACGAAAAATGCAAAAAGGGGCTGCTTGGCTGTCTGGTAGGATGTTTTGTCATGATCTTACAAAGCACACCTAAACCGTTTGTGCAACTCGCTAAAAAAGACCATCAATGATTTTAAAAATCGTGGAATACAAAGTTACCTTGAAAGTTTAACTGCAGAAAAAGATTCTAATTACTCGCTTTGGAAGGCTATAAAGGGTATCAAAAAACCTAAAATTCAAGCCGCCCCAATTAAAAAAAATAATAATGAATGGGCCAGAGATGACAAAGAGAAAGCGCAAGTTTTTGCCAACCATCTGGAAGAAACTTTCAAACCGTTTGATGGACAAGCGCTTATTCAAAATATAAGCGCATCGGATATAGACAATAGCGTCATAAGAAACGCAACGCTAAATGAACTCAAGCAAGAAATAAAGAAATTAAAGTCTAAGAAAGCTCCTGGATATGATCTTATCACAGGAGAGGTTCTCAAAGAACTACCTAGAAAAGCTTTAATTAAACTTCTTTTCATTATAAATGCCGCGCTTAGACTAGAATATGTTCCCAGCCAATGGAAATTCGCGGAAGTTATAATGGTTCTTAAGCCAGGAAAACCGCCGAACGAGAAAACGTCTTATAGACCAATTTCGCTTCTTTCGATTGTATCTAAAGTATTCGAGAGAATATTGCTTAGGCGAATACAGCCAATTATAGAAGAAAAACGTCTTATCCCGGATCATCAATTCGGGTTTAGAAGCAAGCACTCTACGGTGGACCAAGTACATAGAATAACAGATGTAATAGAAAAATCACTTGAAGGAAAAATGATTTGCTCAAGTGTATTCCTTGACGTCTCTCAAGCTTTTGACAAGGTCTGGCATGAAGGCTTAAAGTTTAAATTGCGACAAGTTCTGCCCTATCCTTTATTTAATATTTTGAAGACCTATCTTACGAATAGATTATTCCGCGTCAAACACGGAAACGAATATTCAGACTTTAAGGAAATATTGGCTGGGGTACCGCAAGGTAGCGTCCTTGGTCCACTCTTGTATCTATTATATACTCGTGATATACCGCAAGTAGATGGTACTGCGCTGGCTACATTTGCCGACGACACTGCTATCTTGGCAGTAGGTAAAACGGTCGAAGAGACTACGGAAAAATTGCAGGAAGCATTGGATAGAGTAAATGAATGGACAAAGGTTTGGCGAATCGCTCTGAATGAAACCAAATCTGTTCATGTAAATTTTACTTACAAAAAAATAAATAATTTGCCGATCTTTTCAAACTCGGTTCGAATTCCGTTTGCAAACGAGGCTAAGTATCTTGGAATGACACTCGATGCAAAGCTGAAATGGAAGTCGCATGTAAAGAAAAAACGCAAAGAGCTAGAAAGCAAATACAGAGAAATGTATTGGTTACTTGGAAAGTATTCCAAGCTTAATATAGGAAACAAACTGCTTTTATACAAGCAAGTGCTAAAGCCAGTCTGGACATATGGTATACAACTCTGGGGTTGTACCAAAATAAGTAATATTAATATTTTACAAACTTTTGAAAATAAAGTGCTAAGAGGAAATGTTAATGCACCGTGGTATATCAGAAATAGAGATATACACAGAGATCTCGGCATTATAACAATCGAAGACGAAATCAGAAACTATGCGAGAAAGCATAAAAGTCGACTAGAAAGTCACGTAAATAATACAGTCCTTCAAATTTTGGATGACAGTAATTTACTGCGCCGTCTACAAAGAACCAAACCTTTGGACTTAGCGCGATAGTGAGCAACCGCGTTTAAACTGCGGAGCTAGCAGGAACTAGCAGGAAAATCCATTGCGCCGACTATAAAGGACGAATCCTTTTGACTTGGCGAGATAAGGATTTACCGCGTTTAGATTGTGGATTAACCGCGTTTATATTGCGGAACCTGTAGGATCTTTCAATGGAAAGTAACCTACCAAACGCTTCTATTTCGTGATATAAAAATTGCTTGATAAGTTATTTCTTAGTTGCAATATCTAACAAATTTATATCGAAGGGTGGTGTTTTTGGTCAGTAAGAATCTGACACTACTATGAGCACGCGCTTGCTATTCTCATAGTGTCTATGGAAGATTTTCACCTACCCTCGGAAAAAAAAAAAAAAAAAAAAAAAAAATGATCTTACATAATATATACCGCAATCTTTTCAGCTCCTTTCAACCTTTTAAGTCACCATGTGTGAATATTATTATACCAGCTCTACTACAACGGGGTCAAGAAAGATAACTGTTATATCTACTTAAAATGACAAAAAGTAGTCTTGCATTAGGATATATTCCTTTAACATCGTTTCTTTTGAAAACAATGGAAAAAGCTCTAGATAAGTATTAAGATAGGATGTATTAAACACAAACTCTCTTCATTGCCATCAGCATGCATACAGAGTGGGCAGATCTTCTGAGACGGCTCTATTTCAGCTAAAGAAAACCATACACAGAGCTCTGGAGGCGAAAGAGATAATTCTTTTCGCGTTCCTCGACATCGAGGGGGTATACGACAATTAGCATGAAGCCATTAAAGGACCCCTAGACTGGAAAGGAGTCAGCAGAACAGTATATAAGCGGATGAACGAGTTATTGAGAACAAGATCAGCAGAAACTTAGACGTCGCTTAGAATTATTATCAAGAGGAAGTCCACAAGAGAAGTGCCATCTCCCCTAATGTGGAGTACAATTGTGGATGAACTACTTGAAAAGTTCACCAACTTCGGAAACAATTGTCAAGCCTACGCTCATATATGCTCACTAAGCTAAATTAGCAATATCAAATTTTGTGCTTACTAAGCTACCTTATAATAGTGATAGGAAGTGAACTGAAGAACATAGTACTGGTTCTTAGATGGAAGTTTAAAGGATACTCCTACACTCTGGGACATCATGCAAAGGGGTATAATAGTAACTCAAGAGTACTGTTGAAGTTGAAGTTGAACTGAACTGAACGCAAAGCAAACGATCCTAAGGATGGTAAAGGAACGTACCGGGAAAGAGAAATATATCAGTTCGAGAGAAAACGATGTACTTTCGAACGGGGCATTGATCAGGGAGCTCTGCTTACACAATCCTAAGCTTCATTCATGAATTTGATTTTAGCTTGTAGTCAAAACCGCACCTACCCCATATTTTAAGGGAATTGCACAAAAGATCTCCGTGACGTCGCAGTGCTTCTTGAGGCAATTTTTATTGCCCATCATCCCAATTCTACCGTAAAAAGAAAAGCAATCATTTGGGCGCCGTGACTCAAGTGGTTAGTGCGTTGGATCGTTGAGCAGAAGGTTCGAGGTTCAAATCTCAGAAAACACCAAAAAGTTTTTCACGGTCCCACCTCTCGCGAATGTCTGACAAACGTCCGAGAGTAATAACTGTCATGAGAAAGCTTCTCAATTTGTCTTTCGGATATGGCTCTAAACTCTAGGTCCCTTCCATTTGTGTGAAAAAATATAACACGCACAACACGAATGGTCGCGAGAAGCTAGGCCCTGGACCCCGGTCCGTTGCGCTAAGTATTTGTATTTGTAATCATTTAAGAGAAAGCCTATTTTCGCAAAGTTAGGTAAACTAGGGTACGTCAAGTAAAGCTTTATGAAAATCTGCTGGTTATATTCGGTTGCAACCGCCGGTAACACAAAAATGTTGATGCCCTCTATTTATTACAGCAAGTAAAAATCAGATTATTACTAAAATCCAAAAATTGTTAAATAAAATCACAATACCATGCCACTCCAATACAGCACGATTTACAAATGATATTATTTTGCGTCAGAAGCACTAAAATATTTTTGGAACAGAGATGTTTATCTCGTCTTAATGATTTGCATATGCCTGAATGTAATCAAAGAGTATTTCTTACGTCAACGTACAAGCTAAAACAAAATTTACAGAAAATTAAAATGTTATACAAAAGCATTCAGAAGTAAAGCGAAATATTTGTTAATATGTATGTTCACACAATTTATAAAATAAATAAAACAAACCGCTTCCCTTAACGAAAAATTATCAATTAAACTAAAAACAGTTGGCCTTTGAATCACAATATATGCACGTTGATAAAGCAATCTGTCTTTTAAATGTGTCGTAGACGTACTGCGGTATATTAAATAAATGAAAACAACACTTTCTTTATGGTGGTCTCAAACTCTTGCCTATCAATTGCATATTTAAATTGTCGGTACTAATCTCTAACCCTAGAAGTGTTATTGTTTAATGACCATATACGTTCGAGTGTGACTTGTATACATACAATGATACGTAGGAAGGGTCATCACAGGATGACACCATCAACTCAATTCCGACGAAAAACGGACTTAAGTCGTTTTTCTAGTGAACCCTTCGTATATGTATGTATGTTTTTATGCTCGTGGCAATAAAATAAATTGAAATACAAATATTTGGAGTAAACTTTGTACACATCGATGGGCCTACATATCTTCTCGCAGTCATTCTTATTGTGTTCAAAGTGTAGTTGCACATGTACGTACATACATATGTACATTTAAAAAGACTCAGGCGTGTACAGGTTTGTCAAAGCCCACCTCTATCTTCTTACTCGCATTCTCACTTTCACGCGATAAACCCTGGGTCCGTAATTCAGATTTGGCTGTGATCCTTTTGAGAATTGATTGAGGCCAACAAACGTGAATGAGAGGAAGAATATTTCCACTAAGGCACTGTTCCTTGGACCCAGGTGGCTGTGAGAAAATTCTCCAAATGAAATCAACGGTGAAGTCTACATATATCGATCGATATACTACTTATCGTATGAGGTATAAGTATAAGCCCCTACAGTTTGAGAGTTGGTCCGTCGGGGTAGCTCTGCCTTATGGACGTGGATGGTTTTATTGATTACTATAAATTATAAAAGCAATCGAAATAAGTATAGTAACATTCGAATGCGCATTGAAGAAGAAAAAAAAAAAATACAAATACTTGGCGCAACAGACCGTATGTGGTCCAGGGTTTAGCTTCTCACGACAACTAGTGTTTTGCGTGTTATATTTTTTCACACAAATGGAAGGGGCCTACAGTTTAGAGCCATATCCGGAAGACTACTAGATTCGAGCCTCGAACCTCCCACTCAGTAATCCAATGCACGAACCAATGAGCCACGATGCCCACATTGTACATTGTATTGAAGAAGTATAATTATGTATATAATTAGCAGTAGCTTCAGACTGCTGTAAAGTAGATATTACTGCCATCCAAGAAGTGCAGAAGAAGCGAATATTTTGATGCGGATTATATTTCAGAAAGCAAACATAGACAAAAAGTCTGCTCAGGTATGTACGTGAATGCCTGATAAAAATCCACTTTTAAACTTAATACGCTTCAGAAAGCAAGAAGATTGCGATGGCTAGAATCGCTTTTGTAAACTTCTGGACAACACATGAGGGTAATGTTCGACGATTTTAACGCTAAAATAGGAAACGAGGGCGACAGTTGAAATTCACATGCCAATCAACATCACAAACGGATGGAAATGAACTTAGGGTAATCGACCTCAAGGCAGAGCGAGATGTCAGCATACTCAGCATAGGAGTATATTCCTCAGACTCAGTATTCACAAAGAAATCTGGGGATCTGCATACAAGCAAATTGTAAGCCAGTGTGAACACATTGCTACACTGACTACTACCTTCAACGGTAGCCAAGATATACCTAAAACAACCACACCAGGTTAAATACCATAAAATCCGAAAAGTACCGTGATAAAGTTTAATATGAGACACCTTCAATCGACCGACGATACCAGAATTTTTAAAAATCGGGTGTCCCATAATCTTCCGAGAAGTTCAACGCTGCCAGCATCGAGTAAGTGGCATTGTTTCCAACAAGTCATCAAGAATATGGCCTGTGTTGATCTGGGTTTTCTGACTGTTACAAAGAACTAGGTAAAAAGGAACAGTAGGCATATGCAGCAAGTCAAGATACTGACAAACAGAGCTGCATTGTCGCGAAAGTCCTAAAGCACATACAATCAGGTGCGGCAATTATGTGTTAATTGTCAAACTGCTTTCTGGAACTTCATGCCATGCATGAGGTTCCTTCCATTTGTTCGAAAAATTTAATACGCACAACAGACTTTATATTTTTTGCCAAGATTAAGTATTTTATTGTAAGCAATCACAGTAAATATTGTTCAAAAACCTAAAAAAAAGATTAATGCCATCTTGCCAGATTTTTCATTTACGCCTATAAAGTTTTACATCCATAAAAATGATTAACATTTCGATTTTGATTAATGTTTCTGTTGCTGTTGTACAGAAACTCGAAAATTGGGGGGCAAAATAGATCCAATTCATTTGAGAAGAGTGGCGTGCAATTTCATATTTACGTCTGTATCTTGAACCGCAGTTTAAGCGGCTGAACGGATGTACATATGTATATAATTCAAACTTCATTTCTGGTATTCGTCTATTTCCCAGATATGGCTAATTTACGGTGCTTTTGTGAAAGCTTCATAAGGCCATAATTTACAGAATGGTCGAGTAATATAATAGATAAAAAGTTTAATTTACAAATAGGATTTAATTCCACGCAGATGTATAAGTAATTTTGGAAAGAGTAGAGCATTTAAGTGTTTAAACACATGTTCAGAAGTGTTTTTAGACGTTTGCCTACTGGATACCTGGTCAAGTCGGAATAGAGGGTAACGAAAAGCAGACTCACTCGCAAGAAAAGGGGCTGCAAAACCCTTTATAGGACCTAAACTTTTCTGGGGTATAGAGGAACGTACCCCTTAGAAGGAATTCAGGAAGCTAGAGAGGCAAAATAGGGCTAGTGCATGGAATAGTACTCAAGGTCTAAGGCAAGGCAAGAAACTACTAAAGAACTATAACCGTAAAAGCATCGAAGAATGCTTCAGCCTAAGCAAAAATAACCTATGCATCCTTATAGGCTTCCCAGCGGGGCACTGCAAACTCAAGGAACACCTGAGGAAACTGCAGATTCTGCAATGTGTGCAGGGACACTCCGGATAACTTTCTGGAGTCTTGTGGGGCTCTGACCCATAAAATAATAAAATATCTGGGAGAGTAAAAAAAATCAGATGAGGATATTCCGTCCGTGGACCCGCTTCTTATTCTCAGATTCCTTCGAGAAACTGGACTAGAGAGAGTGCTCTAGGGTCGAAGATGATCACCTTGACTAAGCTAGAGTATGGATGCCTCAAATATAATTACGAATTGAATTACATTGCGAGGGGAGCTCTAATGGGTGAATATATCTCCTCAATCCTAGACCGCAAGACACCATGCCCTTTTAAATAATAATAATAATATGCAAACAAAAACATTGCTCCAAAAGTAAGTAGCGTTTTCCGAAAGACGTCTTATGAAGCAGTGTCAATTATGACTGGTATCGTGCCAATAGACCTACTATCGCAAGAACCGCAAAAAGGTCAAGAGAAGTATCTCACCGGCAGACAAAAGGCGACATAACTGACAACGTCAGTCGATAGCTAGACTCCATTAAGAATAAATAGTTTATGGAAATAGCAATAGTGATGGGATTGCTCCGAAAAAGGACGCTAGACACATAATTATACACAACATCGAAGCACGGGCTAATACAGACCATGAAGATTTAAACGTTAACGATCACATGAATTATGCGGAACTGTCAATGTTTTAACAAAATGTGTTGACGTGAAATCTGTGTGTTCCTTTGTCATGCAAAACGTTGTGTCAGTGTGCAATATTAACTCACAATTTCATTTCACTGTGATTTCCACAAACGAACACCTGAGGGGTGCCCTCAATCGACAAGAGTGCCAACGCAGTGAACAACAAAAACACTATGGCGAAAAGTGTTCAACACATGCTACCTTGACGCAGCAGAAAATCCTTCCCCATCAACTTTGGGACACAGTCAGCGCGTAGACGAGCATTTCGAATAAATCTGTCAAAGCGTTGACTAGATGATAGTCAACTCGTTGACTCAAAACGTCAACGCGTTAACATCTTTAGTATATTCAAGAAAATAGTCAACACAAATTCTTGGTTTCTGAACATATTTAAAAACAAAGATACAATGACAACATTTTAAAACTGACTAAATGAATAGAAATCTGCCACCCAGCCGTGCGCTTCTTTATAATAGAAAATAATTTGCACCATAAGTACGGAAAATATTAATATTCTCTGGTCACAAAATATTTTGTTTGATTTCTAAGTGCGCATAGCCGACGTGAAAAAATATTTCATGGGCCAGACCGTGTACGCAAGTTCAGCATTTACTTTTAAAATCTCGCACTAAATAACATTAACCTAATCTCCGCTTATCTCTGTTCGAAAATTCCCAAAAACAAGCATCTGATAGCATGGATAATACGGTTCATCATTCACTTTATTTACTAATTTTAAGTGACTAGGGCGAGT
Source organism: Blera fallax (assembly GCA_946965025.1). Lineage (NCBI taxonomy): Eukaryota > Metazoa > Arthropoda > Insecta > Diptera > Syrphidae > Blera > Blera fallax. The sequence goes on along the minus strand of OX337248.1, from coordinate 19,749,997 downwards.
GTCCTATGTACATACGCACATATGTATACTCGAACATATGTATTATCAACTGAATTGCGAACTCGTGGCATTGATAACCGATTCGTAACTGACCTGAAAGTTCATTTAGGCACTAAATTGAAGAAAACTTATGACAAAAATTTAAAATAGGAAATCAATTCAAAATCACCTATGCATCTTCCAGATATCCTTTGAAATGCACGAGATCTTATTGCCACCAACGTAAAGGTATCTCAAATGTCTTAGCTCTAAAATTTGATCCGGAAAATGTGTAAGCAAGTTCCCGCTTAGATTCAATTCCTTCAATGATGAACTCTTCGAAACCAATGACTTGGGCAATGACTTATTAGTAAGTAGATTATTTTTGGCTATTAATGTGACTAACGGCAATGAGCTCAAAGCTTCAGGTAATTCAGTCAAGGTGTTCGAACTTAAATCCAGAATTTTTAGATTACTAAAATGCTTGATAGTTGGTGGAATCACCGTTAGACGATTGTGATTAAGAAGCATTATTTCGATATCCTTTTGCCTTTTCAATTTGGTTTTCGTCTCTGAGTGAAGATCGTCTTCGAGGGTGATCTCGCTTAGATTCATACGGCCGTAATCCAGAGTTTTTTGTTCCCGGGAATCGGTGTCGCTACTATCGGACGTATAGACTTCCATTGTATATTCAATTGATCTACTTTTTTAATCACACGGTAACGTAAGATGAATTCTATTGTGAAATTCTATTCTCTCATAATTTAATACAAAAAAATATTCACATCGCGATTATCACTCCTGGGTTTGCGAGCGCGAACTGAGACTGATCCAGTTCGCCGTTCTCATAATTCAGTAAGCGGTTATCAATTCAGAGTGAACTAAAATCCCGAATGAAATATTACACCAATAAGCTGGGGGGGATGCAAAATCAACCTGATAACTTGAGCCGACAGCGATACGTTGAAACAGAAAAATACAAAAACAGAATGGAGACAGATTCCTTATCAATTGTTATTGAAATAAATGTGCTTAGTCAGTGCATTTTCCAAGTCATTCGGATACGGTTTCGGTTGCAATAATGGGTAACTCAAAATCATGCTGTTTATTTAATGAATACTACAATAAATGTATGAACTAGAATATACTATATGTGTACATTTAAGACACATTTTGCGATGTACGTGCTGTTTTCCACGAACTGTACCTCGGCTTCAATTATAACCAATCAAAGGTTAGTAAACTTTTGATTGCTTTATATTGGAAAACTTTTAAGCGCGCTTATTGCAATTTTACTCCACCAAAGCCATACTTCGCAAAAAGTATGTCATCAGTCTGCTTCGAAAACGTACTATGTCTTAAAATGAATAAGTTTTTAAGCCTACGGTGTAAGCTGTTAGTCTCCATAGCGCTGACAAAACACTCGAAAACTGATCGCCAAAAAAGTCCTTTGATAGTACTCTGCTTTGAATCTCATATTTCTCCGATAACCTACTTTTATACCGTACTTTGCTGAAGGTTCTCAAGTTGTCCCAAAAAGTGCCAATGATTCTTTCACGGAAAGCAAATTTGAAAATTCAAAAACCGATTTATTCCATGAAATGACAGCTGGTCAATCCAAATTTAATTCAAAACCAAAGATAGATATTCAAACTCATTATTATTTTGTCGGCCATTTAGAAACACTTAACTTTATTCGCATGTTTCATTTCGGTACAAATATTTTAAATAAAAAACTTTTCTCCTCCAAATCGATTCGATTTAATAGATTCCTCCGGATATTCCTGGTCCATATTGGTAGCCACCACCCCCAACGACTGGAACTGGAGCAGGTATGCCTCCGAGTCCAAGAGTTCCTCCCAGTCCTCCGGCAAGACCTCCACCAAGACCTCCACCAAGACCTCCACCAAGACCTCCACCAAGACCCCCACCAAGACCCCCACCAAGACCGCCACCAAGACCTCCGCCTACAATGCTGCTGCCGAGGTTGCTATTGTAATAACTTGATGGATACGAGTTGTAATATCCTTGGCGAGAGTATGGGTAGCCCAGTCTGGAACTACTGTATCCACTTGGATATCCTCCATTGTATCCAGCGTATCCACTATAGCCATTATATCCCGTATTATATCCATTATTATAGTACCCCGGATTGTTGTACCCAGAGATGGCTAACAATATCATTGTTCATAATGTTTTGCAAATCATTTAACACGTACTACTCACCTCCAAGGCCAGCCACTCTTGGTGGAGTATAGGGACTATAGTAGCCACCATTGTATCCGCTCGTGTACCCAACACCGCCATTGTATCCAGCAACGCCGTTGTATCCGACACCGCCATTATAGCCCAAAGTTCCATCAGCGCCTAATCCACTAGTATAACCACCAAGTGTATTATATCCTATTCCACGTTTTTCCTGTTTCTTCTCCCGATTTGCTGGAACTATCTCGATCTCAGTAGGAGATGGTTCAGAATCTGAAACTGATTCTTCTGCTTTCACCATTACGGCCACAATCAAGACCGAATATATTATCTTCACAAAAAATAGAAATTAGTTACACCTCAAAAATTATACCAACGGATATTCAACTCACAAAGTACTTCATATCTTGGTTAAACTTGAAGTGGAACCTAAATCACAAAACTAAAGTTCTAAGAGTAAATGTGTATCCAAGAGATTCGCATCGGAAACTGATGCTGTGTACATGTAACTAGCGTGCTTTTATATGACCACCCTAAAGCCAAGTCAAAACTCTCTAACTCACTTAGTGAGCTTATTGCAAAGAATCATTCCCTCTAACACATCAGTGTAAACGGAGAAAATTGCGTACGGAAAGTATCTTGTAGATACATGAGAGTTAACTACACTTTGGCGGTCACAACACACATCGATTATGCAAGGTAACAATGCTACCCATTCAGTATGGGAAATTTTGGTTAGCTGCGGGTATGTGTTGTTTTATTGACAATGATTTCATTTGAAGGCGGGTAGGCTTACAAGTCAACATTGCAAAATGATCGAAAGGCATTTCCGAACCAAAGAGAAAAATAAGCGAAATCTATAATTGCTTTGTAAGAAGTTTTATTTTAAATTTGTTTGTAGGTATAGACAATACGAACATTGTTGACTTACCCCATTGAAAAGTTCTTGCCTTCATCATTATCATCAGTTTAACACTATGAATTCTTAGACGTGTTCTCCAGAAACCTTTTCCCGGAATGTATGCCTTAAGATAGTCGCAGGTGATATGCAATGGTTCAAAGGCAATGGTAGCCTATCTCTCTTGATCAGGATTGACTTGATCAAGATGCTTAAACCAACTTAAGCTCCTACGTACGATCTGTTCATGGGTACTTCTTTTCGTTTCACAGAATTTGTAGGGCCCTTCAGTCAATAATCCATGCCATCGATTACCCTTACTTACATACCTCTGTGCAGGAAACAGGACTAGCAGACAAATGGCAGCTAGAAGTAACCTCACACGGACTCCATTCCATTCCATGTATTTTAAGAAAAAGATTCAATTCAATTCCAACGACGGAGTTGGTGGAGGTGTTTTCTGTGATAGACCTAATTTTCTGCATATTGGCGCTACAATAGGTGTCATTACTGGGCACTGTTTAATATGCAAGCACGGAACAAAGCTTGGTATATTTTCGGACCATTTTGTATGGACGGAGAATAAGAAGAAAGCATTCATCACCTTATTTGTACCTGCCCAACTCTCTGCGGGTTGCCTTAGCTATTATACACTAACTTACTGACCCCATTCGGATGCTCTAGGCTTAACTTGATGCTTAAACTTTGCCTTTCGAAGTAGCCGCTGAAATAAGTCTAAAAGGCGGTCACATTGTTTAACCCAGTCGACCAACTATACGAACACGATCTTGGTCGAGTGGAAGCTATCGCTACATCTTTTTTACACACAGTTCTTGGCTCAACCATTATTCTGAGATGTTTACGTCTGTCCGATAAAAAAGAAACCTCTCAGGAATTATAAAGCTCTTCTCCGATGGACGTCCAGAGACCATTTAAATTCTGAAACCTAATTTTTACTTGCACCTGAAAGGGTAAGTATTTGCTTGGTCAATGACGCTGTAAAGCTCGTATATTTCGTCATTGAATCTTCTCCTCCAAAACCCATCAACGCAAACAGGATCGAATATCTTACGAAGAATTTTCCTTGTGCCAAGTGCCGTCAGATCCAGCAGTTTTGTGGGATTTGAGCTTGTACATATGTATATTGCTATCCTCACTTCGTTTTGGCCAGGTTGATGAAAGTTTTGGTTATCATCGCCAATACTGAATGATTCATTGTCGCCGTTATAAAGTCTAAACACTAAAAGTTTTTCCATATTCTCAGCACCGACTGTAACTCCACTACAATTTTTTCTTCTTTATCTCTACTTCACTATCCGTACTTTGTTATTTGAGTGACGTTCCAAAATCAGGTGACGTCATGTGATTTTTGGTAGAATATAATTTAGCCACAGACAACAGTGGAGGTAGATATTCAAACATACATGTATGTATGTAGATACTCTAAGAAACGCAGCGAAGTAAATTATTTATGCATTACAACTAAAAAATTGAAACAATAAAGTAATTACTTTATTTTACGAAATAACAAGATAAGTCAAATAAACCATTAGGCTCTCTACGCTAAAACAAACGTGATAGCATACACAATGAAATTGAATCTCAATGTCAAAAATAAATAACAATTGTATGTGGCATGTAAGAAATCTGTTGACATATGTAAATATTTCTTTAAATTTTTAGGTGTTATTCGTATAGTGATTGAATGAATTGAATTCGTTGTAACATCTCATAGATAATCAGTACATGATAGCTTTGAGTGCTTAGACTAGTACTATTTTTATCTATGCTCAGATACAGCATCGAACATGTTAGATACAGTTAACATATGACCCATACTTACCTAATACCTATGGAACCTTTGTATGGTAGAATGCAAAAGACAAAACTAACTATATTAGTAATTTTATGAAGGTATCAAAACCTTAAGCAGGACGGGAAATAATACTCAATCTTCCTCCTCTGTATAGGTTCATGGGAAGCAAGGCTGCCAAAAAACACGATTCGTTGGACAATCCAGCACCTGTTAGCAAGCAAAGCTCCTATGCGGATTTATATTTTGAGAATCAATCAAAGTTAACCAACACACTATAGATATGTATGTATGCCTTACCTTACAAGGTCCATTATTTTTTCCGGAAGGCGGCATTTTGTACATGGCTTTCAACTTTCAGTGCAATTCACCCACATATTGCTAGCTATCTCTATTGGTGTACTAAAAAGGAAAATAGGCCTTAAAGTAAGAGACTTTCTAGATAGTCAGAGAAAACTGTGTCATGCCTCGCAACTCATGGTCAACTCTGAACGGAAAGACAAACCAATATCATGGAAACAGTACTAACTGAGCATTGCTCGATAGATGCAATGGCATGCGTTCACCAAAGGTAGATTGACGAAGGGGCCAACCATGATTTAGTCAAAAAGAGTAAACCACTCCAAGAGAATGGATCTCTGCGATCAATGCAAAAGAATTTTATTTCGGACTTATTATTCTCAATCCTACTTAGTTAATTCTATTCAATGAGGCCACATATTTTGAAATTAAATAAATGACAATTAGAATTCTTAAATAAAACTGGGAACATAATCGGGTAGTTGGAGCCTGTATGGTAGAAGAGGAACTTGAGATGTGAAAGAACTTTTTGCGGATATATGAGCACTATTACTTTAAGACCGTAATGTGTACAACAATGAAACTTAAGACGCTCCAATGAATTTCCTGGTGTGGTATCAGAAGTTCTATGTACACCTCCCCTACAAGTCTTTATGAAGAAAGGGATGCTGACTCAGCAAATAAAACATGACAATCTTGTAAGACTCCTTAAATATTAACTTAGTTCTCATTTCAGTTTCTATGACCATGCCTAAGATTAAGAGAAAACTGACCTGGAAAATGTACATACATGTAATATTTTCGAGGTCGTTACTGCATTATTCTCTTGGAAAAAGCATCACGAATGCTGGGGTGTCCGTATAAAAGATAGTCTGGTGGACAGCACTCAACAAAATTAATTTCATCTATGTTATTATTACGATTCAGAAGTTGGAGTATATTGCTGTAAACAATACTTCATGTGCTTCGTCCGGATGTTTACGGGAAATAAAAGGAAATAAAATCGTATTGCAACTGATCACCATAGTGGAGCTGTAACGACACACTTAAATAGAAGTTACGGACTACCTAACACGACCATTTTAGACGATTCCAGACGATTATAGAAAATTCTTCACTCAAAATCTACATTAAAGGCTCTACGGGCCGGAATATTGTCGGCACCTCTAGATATAAACCAGGTTTTAAGACTACTGGATCATTATAGTTTATGGATATGGTATTAAACTGTAGGTCACTTCTAGTTGTGTGAAAAATATAACACGAGCAGCTTGCATTGGGCTCCACACGGTCTGTTGTGCCACATATTTGTTTCAATCGCTTGCTATCTTACTCTATGCTGAGTTTCCCGTCAGTCTAACATTCGCGGTAATTTGCATGACAGACCAATTGACTAAAATTGATTTCGGTAGATGGCGCAATCTTGATTAGTGTAACCATGAGACACACGACGACCCTATTTAGCAGATGAAACATAAGAAGGCTGCTGCGTATAAGCAGACCCCAAATCCTTGCTGTCGTTGTACGTTAGGCAGTTACCTCGCCGGACTAGAAATTCTGGTCAATAATTTTCGTCGAAGTCATATGGACGAAGAAAAGAAGCAATTCATCTGCTATGTGGCTGCGCTGTATTATCCTCACCAAAAAAGCAGATTCTGGGTGATTGATTCTTCAAGAAAGACGTAGATATTACCGATTCGGATATCAAATAACACAATGGATCTCTTTTGGTTGAAGGGTATTGTTCCGGTAACTACGGATAATAGCTTCTTCTAACCTAAGAAGTGCTTTTTAAAATAGATTCCATCCTACTTAGAATAGCGGAGACGTTTATTTGCAAACTTAATCACTGCTACCATTTGGCAATCTATTTGTTTAAAACATGTCGAGCGGTCAAAAATTTGATTTTCAGATCACCATTGATATAAACATGTACAAGTTTTTGCAGAGCTTGCGTCGAAATTTTCTTTCTTTCTAAAAACTTAGAAGTTACTGTAGCTATTCAATTAGCGTTAGAAAAGACAAAATCTCTTTTTTTTTTTCGCCACCATAATTATGTTTATTTATTCAGCACAGATATGTACATATGTACATCCAGACTCGACCATTGACTAGACAGTAGAATCGAATTAGATAGAAGGATACCATTCACAGCGAAAAAAAGTGGTATCGTATGTATATTTGTGTGCAAACATTTATTACTTGCTAAGTCACAACTTTTCACAAGTTGAGCTTACTTAGTAAACTAGTATCATTATAAAAAGTAGAATTTAAGATCTCTTTCTTTGGAATTTAATTTTTATAATCGTCGTTGCCTTTTGAAGTATGTATGTACATACATACATATGTTCGCTCAATTAGCACCACCTAAAGTCACGCTACTCCCGTCGTCTCGTCAGTACCAGCAATTTGTAGAGTCTAAAACAATAGTTCTTTTCTGATAAAGTTCACTGAGCTGTGATTATAAAAGAAAAAAAAGTTATTAAGACTTCTGTCATTGCCATTGACCCCAAACAGATTTTTCACACAATTAAGATTCAGTTGAAAAACCACAATTTCTATTAATGTAGAATTCTAATACTACATGTACTTCCATTAAGCTAGACTCCCCTTTCGGGTTAAAATAAAATCGCGTGCCCGCCTACAAGATGTCAACTTCAACAATTGTAGTCTCAAGCCGCAAAAACTGATGCAATCATAAAAAATTGCAATTTGTTATTTTGAACTTGTCCCGCATAACTCTCCTGCGGTCGTACGTAGATCAAATGTTAAGGTCGTTTACGGAGAAACGCAGGGTAGATCGATGAGGTGGACAGCAACATAAAATCGCATTGTTAACTTCTTAAAGACTCATGTATGTTTATCTACGTCATTATGTTTAACATGTAACCATTGTTTATGATGCATTGTCTTCGAGTTGCTTAGGTTCTTAGTGATGAGATGATCAGCAATGAAACATCTGGACGGAAGACTTAGATTTATGTCGTTATTAGATGTGTCTATTGATGCTAAAGGATTTATTTACCAAAATTATATTTCTAGAAAATGAGCTCGATTGTTGCTTTAATAAATTTCACAGCAACGTGACGCATCTGGAGTCGTTAGCATGCACGACCTTCGGGCAGACCACAGATTTTTCTTAAGTTAATTCATGTTGGAATGAAACCTTTTCAAAAGCGTAATCAATTATAGTGGGTAAATTATTCAATCTGATTTAATAATGGATCAGCATTTATACCTAATTATGGTATATCGTGTCTGATTGCCTTACTTTCAATTACACATGGAAACTGTTGCTCGGAAATGAATAACACTAACTATGGGCCCGCTTTTACTCATCGATCATATTCAGAATTTTCGTAATTTGAAGGAAATGTTTTGTAAGTTTTTGTTGTGTAGTTTGCTTTAGAATATGCGCAACAACTCCACTTTATTCCATTTTCAAATAATGATTTATTTTGGCCACTAAATTTTCGTTTTATTTTATTTGCTTCTGTTTGTAGTTTGATCTGAAGCAAGCAAGTTTGAGATATTAAGTTAAAATAACGCATACTTATGTGTATGGAATTCTAAGTAGTTTTCAAATTTATGTATTAAATTTTCGCAATAACTATAATGTAGGCTGTAAGGGTAGGCAGTTGGAAAAGGACAGATATTATCCTTTGTTGGACCACGGATTTTTACATTTGGACTACACAGGCACTAGCAGAACCAACCGGAGCCTTTAATGATATGAAGTATCCTCATGACATTTAAGGACGCCAGTTTGCTGAGGTCTTTGAAAAATATAGCCTTAAATAAAGATTTATTTATTGAAGCTTATTACAAGCCATAACAGTCTTCTTTCGGACATAGCAGAACAGGTGTGCAGAAGGTGAAGGATTGTTTCCTTCTTTCTTTCGTCCCTGCAGCTCCTGCACATGTCATTTGAAAAAAGGTCCAACCTTTTACCATGCTGGCCCATCAGACAGTATCCTTTAAGGACACCCATAACATAGCTGATCTGTGATCCCTTTAGCATAATCACCCCGGCACTACGTTTCTGATTCAGCTTAGGCCAGATCTGTCTAGATACATAAATATATGCCACGTCGAGCCATTTTCTCATCTATAATTGGTCCTGCTGAAAGAATCCAGTTTGAGTCACCGTAACCGTCACGACTTAACTTGGTGATGCGAGTAGAGTTTACTCGTCGATTGTGTCGATGGTGCCTGACGGGGCTCGGTCGACCGACATTCTGCCGAGTTATTCAAGCTCTGTCTAGATATATGACACGTCGATCCATTTTCTCCTCTGTAATTGGTTGGGCATGTAGTGACAGATGTACTCAGGTTTTGCCCGTCTTGCACTTCCTCGGAAAGCTTCCAGCAAAGCTGCATGTTAAACTCCTTCATTATCTCAGTTTAAAGCGTTTTGAAGTGAATGAGCACGATTCGATTATTATTAGCCCCTTGTTTCATATGCTTATATCCTTGACAGATATTGCATTACATTTCAACCAGAAGAAGGCTTCCTTAATCGCTGTGGTTTCTGCCTGAAATACGCTATACATTGATGTAGGAGACGGAAAGACATGCTCAGATTGAAGTTTTCAGAGAAGACACCACAACCCACCACTTTTTCGATATTGATGCTATCTGTGCCAAAGTGAAAGGTAGTTCCTTCCAAATTGGGATTGTCGTTCCATTCATTGCGGGATGTTTGTTCGGAAGTTGCAGTGATCGTGACCTATATATGCCGATATCAGCCAGTTTTGTTCTCATCAATTCCAGGTTTCTAGCGACATTACTGTAATTCAAGGATGGGTCAAGCAAAAATATACGATACTACCTGTAGATATATGTACGTAATGTTCTGTTTTCGTATTTATTTTAAACTCCGGAGAAAGAAACTACATACATGTATTATTAATAAACACATTCATTTGATTACTGGACAATCAGCTCCATATACCCCTCCTCCACATAAAATAGGCGATCCTATATTCTCCAAACTACATAGGCACATCCCTGTTAAATGTCGCCTATAAAATCCTATGCTGGAAACCATGTGATTTCGACAAGGAGATGTGATTTCTTCAATCTAGTGCTGGAACAGATAGTCTGCAGGGCAGGGGTCAACACGAAAGGCACTTCAACATACGCAGACGACATCGACATCATCGGTGGCTCACAGCTTGCCGTCTTAGAGACGCTTACATCAATTGAGGAGCAGGCGAAACGAAGAAAACCAGGCCAAAGGTCGAAAAATCACTACTTGGAACAATAACTTCGAAGCGGTTAAGGATTTTACCTACCTCAAAATAAGACTACCCCAGCGAAACAGCAGCTAGTTTGGTTTGACGAAACAATTGGATTCGAAATGCTTGCTCTACGAAACATTGATCCTGCTTCTTCTTCTCTATGGTGCGAAGTGGTGGACAATAAACAGGAAAACAGAGCAGATTATGAATATTTTCGAGAAAAATTCTTTGCCGAATATTCGGTCCCATATGCAAATTCGAGAAAAATAAACAACCGCGAACTCGGAGCAAGATGCCACATCGTTAATAATATATTAAAGGATATTTTAAGTAATCTGTTTTTTTTTTTAAATGAACAAATAAAACTAATTGGTTTTAGAATAGCAAAGCCTTCTTCGTGACAAACCAGGCAAAGAATTTATTTTAAAAAATTTGAGTATAAAATATGAATGTAATTATTTCTACAATTCAAATGCCTAACTCCCACTATCCCATAATAAACTGTGGATTCTAATCCGCATTCCTACAGTTTCCACATTTACTTCCACCTGTCAGCTGTCAAATATTGTAAATATTACAGGTTATGTGATCAGAACTACCAAGTAAAGTTGCAAGGCAATTGTCTTTTCTTTTAATAAATTTAATAAAACCTCTTTCAGAAACAGTCCATAAATGAGTTTCCCTTCGAAAGACGAACGTGCAAAATGCTGGAAAGCTCGTGACGATTTCTGGGTCTGCCTGGATAATTATGCCCCACACCACCAGTCCACCAGCGGTGAAACCGTTCCAGACAAATGCGCTTCACTGAGGCAACACTACGAACGGGCATGTCCAAACCAATGGGTTAAACATTTCGATAGGAAACGAACCTATGAACAATTCAAGGAAAAACTGGTTCAAGGGTACGACCCACTCAAAAACAATTGAACTTATCAGTTGTGAAGTCATTAAGTTTAGGTATGCAAAATGCAAGAAAATTGTTGTAAAATACTTTTAATAAATTAAAAAAATAATTTTTTTTGTTTAATTTGAGTGTATGAGTCAATGTGTTAAATCATTGGCTGTCAACGGTGTCTCAAAAGGCATATCCACAGATATTGATACGATGTGCTTCCCTGGGATCATGACATTGCCTAAGACTCTAGCATCTCTGCCTTCTTCCAAGTATTCAGCACACATTGAGAGTACGACATTGGCATCCTTGTCCGTGCAATTGAAAAAACCAATCAACACACGTCCGTCAGTTATTACGACGCGGAATGTTTTCCCCAGCCACTTACGAAGGTTTGCCCTGCCTTCTGTAAGGATTTCTGGTGGAGCAGGTTGAATAATTTGCTGAAATTTGGAATAAAATGTTAAGAAATAATATGCAAATATCAGCTATATTCAGCCAATATACTTCTCTTTGAAGGGGTTCTGCGGTGTATTCGGAACCGGTACTACTCATTTTCCTATGAAATATGAAAATCTATGCTAATGTACAAGAGAATTTTAAATTTTTATAACATTATTCAGTCAGTAAATGATTAAAATACGTGCAAAATAAGCTGGTAGATTTTTTTTTTTTCTACAATTTTATAGATTTGTGAATTTACTGAAATGTCAACCTGACATTTCAGTACAAGTATTATTGACAGGCAGATGGCGCTTGTAACATTTGCAAGGTACTGTCAAACATCAGCTGACACCAATTAGGCAGATTCATTCAAATTTTACCTGTTCATCTGTTTTTATTGCCGGGCATAAAGTGCGAAAACATGGATCAACCAGTGTTTGTTGTTTTAACAAGTAATTATCTGCAAAATATTGTTTGCATTTTCAATTTATTTTACTAATTCTTTTGTTTTTCGCAGTAAGTGACTCGTGTCACCAACGCAGTGCTACTGATAAGAGTGGTCCACGTTTGGTGGGGTTGGTCAAGGACACCTTCGCTGAATGTCAGGTGCTCGCGGAAATACTTCCCGACGAACGCAGTGTGATCAGTAGTAAACTGAAGGGATATGCTCTGAAGGAAGTTCGAGCAATTTTTACAACAGGGGGCACTGGCTTTGCTCCCAGAGATGTTACTCCGGAAGCGACTAAAGATGTAATTACTAAGGACTGCCCACAACTGGTTCTTGCGATGGCCTTGGAGAGCTTCAAGAAAACCCAATTTGCTGCGTTATCTCGTGCTGTTGCGGGAATTTATGAAAACACGCTGATAGTGAACTTTCCCGGCAGTGAGAAGGCTGTAGTGGAGTGTTTTAACTCAATTCGCGCAGTGCTGCCTCATGCTCTGCAATTGATAACAGATGATCTCAAGTTAGTGAAAAAGACTCACAGTGAAGTTCAAGAAAATTTTCCAAAAATGGATGTAGGACATGTTTGTCCGCACAAAACTGGAACTGGAGATCGAGATGATCGCAATTCACCATTTCCAATGTTGCCGGTTCATGAGGCGCTGGGGATAATATTTCAAATTGTAATAGCGCAGCGAACTATTCCCAATTTCTTATCACAGTATGTCGCTCCAGTTGATATTCCGCCATTTAAAGCGTCTATCAAAGATGGTTATGCAATGAAGTCGACTGGATTCTCGGGAACAAAAAAGGTCATTGGTTACATTGCCGCTGGAGATGAGGTAATTTTATTTGTTTTATGGTTTATTTATAGAAGTCGGCATTTTAATAACCAATGCAATCAGTATGACGTAGAATTGACTAGTTACTCAGAATTCAATAGATAAGTTATAAATTTGAATTGATTGGGTGATAACCAGCATATGGCGATGAATGGTAGAGTTTATTATTTGTTGTGCAAGTCGGTAGAAATGGGCACAGAGATATCTAATCAAATTGAATTCTTTAAGTATTTTTGGTGAAATGCAAAACAAACGGATTATTATTCTGTTGCTGTATTCCCTCTCACACGGAAAACATTTGCGATGAGACGTTGACCTGGTACTATATTTACGTGACATAGCATAGTTGATCGACTTAAAGAACTTTAAATAGATCACAGAATACTTAAATATTTTCTCCTTCAATAATAAGTGCATTTCGCAAGAAAAATTGCCATTTTAAGTTTCTATTGTTGTCATTTTAAGTTGGTTGTTTTTTGAAGTTACTGTTTTCTGCAAAGAAATAAGCATTCATTTACCAAACAATGCGTTTGACATCTAATTTGTTACATTTATGTAAACACGTAAGATCTCTTCTCAACAGGACCAAATATTCACACTGTGGCAGATCTTGGGAAAAAAACCAAAAACTCCAAATCTATACTCATTGTCTTTTAGTTGAACAAAACCATGTTCAGTTTGCTTGCCCGCCCGATCAAACTCGCTCTTTTGTGCACTGAAATCATTGATATCAGAAAAAGCCTAAGACGAGGCGACGCTCTTTTTTCGGCTTTCTGAATAGCGAATGAAACCCCCACCGGCTATAAGCGTGTATTTGTTAGACCCTTCGTATGCCGTCAAAAACAAAAAGTTGATAAATAACGATGGATAGGTGTCATAATCCCCATTTGTGTTGAAAGTATAAAAAGTGGAATACCACGTCTAGGTACCCAATCAACTGTATACTTGTTTATGGAATTTTTATTTCGTTTGCAATAAATTCAACTTTGACTTTGGTTCACTATAACTTGTATTCCGATATCATCATTTATTTTTGCATAAGTTGGCGTGCATCGGATTTGAAAAAAATACCCGATTTTGTGTTGTTTTCGTTTCGTGTCCTCTTTTTGTTTACGATGACTTTTATCAAAATGAAGCAAATTGAATGATTCAGAAAACGCCCAAAGCGTGATGAGAATTTGAAAAATATGCGCAATTTAATTTCACTTTCGAAAATATTTGGTACCTCGTCTGACCATATTATCTTAGCAGTAGCGTACTGGTGAATTCTATGAAATTCTGCGTTTCATACTCATACAATTATTTTGCAACATTCCACGGTTAGGTTTGTAATTCAGATTTCCCTTGATCTTGCCAAACACACTTACGGTTTTGTGAGTGAAAGATCATACTATCTTATGGATATGTATATTATTCGTTTTGCATTTGCAGGGATAGTAGTTACAGTTTTGTACATAGAACTTAAGAATCATTTACTCCCCGTTAAATAGATATCAGACTATGATCTTCAAGAAGATGAGTGCTATAAAATTAATACTGGGGCACCAGTTCCGAACCAAGCAGATTGTGTTATACAAGTAGAAGACACAAAACTTTTGCGTACAACGAAATTTGGCACTGAAGATTTGGTCGAAATACTTGTCGAACCGAAAGCCAATCTTGATATAAGGTTAAATTAAAACTTCGTAAGTTTCTGTTGTCAATTAATGTTATTTTAACTATCCTTAGACCAATTGGGTGTGATTTAAGAAAAGGCACACAACTTTTTCCGAGCGCTGATCATTCCGAAGTTGTTGTGAAATCAATTTTAGCATCTGTTGGCAAGACAATTCAATTTAAGAAGCCAAAAATTGCTGTAATTTCTACAGGAAGTGAATTGCTCGCACCGAATGATTTAGATTCCTCGGGTAAAATTTACGATTCGAATACCACGATGCTGGAAGAGCTGTTGCAATACTTTGGATTTGAATGTATGATGAAGCAAGTCCTGAAAGATGAGTACGTGATGTGTTCAAACCGGTGTAGTCACCTCAAAGCTTACAACTAACTTATTTTCTTTGTTTCCAGTTTTGAATCACTGAAAACTTCCGTTGGAGATCTCTACCAATCGGTAGATTTCGTAATCTGCAGTGGTGGAGTTTCAATGGGTGATAAAGATTATATAAAACCAGTTCTAGAGAGTCTAGGATTTAAAATTCATTTTGGTCGAGTGAATATGAAGCCTGGGTATGATTTTGTCTAGTACATAATCAGTTATTAAAATTATATTTATAGGAAACCGATGACATTTGCATCGAACGGAAATAAAAGGAAGTATTTCTTTGGCTTGCCTGGGAATCCGGTATCAGCATTTGTAACTTTTCATTTGTTTGCATTGCCTGCGATACGTTGGTCATCCGGGTGGGAGAGAGACAAGTGTGAATTAGCAACAATTCAAGTTACTGTGAGTATATCTTCTTGTTATATTAAATGATTTAATTAAATTTCTTTACATTTATTAGAGCTGTATAAAGCGTTCCAGCTCTGAGCTAAGTCTTTTTATATCCTGTTAACATTCATACATAGTACGCATTCTGTTTCGCCGTTAAGCATTAATATTTTAATATTCTCCTATCCAGCGGAAATTCTCTGTGAATTGAGTATTTACAGGTTACTTCCTGTTATCACTCTTGTGGCTATTGATATGGAAGACTTGTGTGGATTTGCAGATATTGCAGATAATTCTACAGGTTCCCCTACCTGTTTTTCGCAATGTTTTTCAAGTAGCTCGTTAGTTTTGATGTTGCTATGACAGAGCAGCTCAAACCCATTTTTTGACCAGTCTGGTTACTTCATTCGCTTATCCTTTTGGTATACACCTGGCAGTCTACCTATAAGTTAGTAAACTATAGTGGCTATTCACCCAAAATTGAATTACAGTTTCCTTGTAAGTTTTCTTTAAATACAAATTTGAGCTATCGTTGCTAAAAGATAACTGCTAGTTTCTCTTCTACTTAAGTTGTCATAACGTAAGAATTTTTACAATAAATCAACCAGAGCATGTAGATCACTTAGTAGATCATTATAAATATCCCCTTATTCAGTGTCGCTATCTAAAAGACTAATTTTGTGCTAAATGAATAAATGTTTCTATTTTCTTTTTATAATTCCAGCTCCAAAACGAAAATATTAGTCTCGATCCAAGGCCAGAATACGTGCGTGCTTCTGTTACCAGTAAAAATGGGCGTCTATACGCATCAGTTAATGGCAATCAAGTATAATTGTTCTTGTCGGTATTCTTGAAGTTCATACATTCTAAGTACACTTCCAGATAAGCAGCCGATTGCAGAGTATTGTTGGTGCGGACGTACTGGTGCATTTACCTGGTAAAAAAGCAGACAAACCATTTGTCTCTGCTGGAGAAATATTAAGAGCATCTGTATTGCGCTATGATTTCATATCAAAGTATGAGTAGACGGAATATCCGGAGAATGTTAAAAAACACATCGTTCTCCTGTTGCTGATTTAATTTTTCGTATATTAGTTTCTTAAGCAAAATTGTTATTGAATCCTTTTGAATTTACATTATTTTTTGTTATTTTACTGTATTTAGGAATGCACATTTCACATTTTTTTCCCATGAACACAGAATTCTTACACCATTAAAACTATTTAATTATCATAGCTCACACCATACAAGGAAAAAGTCCAACTGACTTTATATTTTTATAATCAAGGTTAAAACCTACTAAAATTAATCAAAAAAAAATATATCAAGCAATATGGTTGTATTTTACTTAATCCAGGATTGTGTTTCCTTGTGGTAGATTTTTAGCGAATGGCTTCAAAGCGACGACCTATGCTGACGATTGTTATCCTAGTATCAGGTAGATTCCTTCTAGTTTTGAGCAAACAGCTTAATTAGGCACTCCTAAAAAAATTGGGTCTAGCTGAGGTATGTCAATCCGTAAAAGAAAGGTATTGTTCTCTTAAGAAACCAATACCTACATTCAAACCTCCAAAAATCGGAAATGTAAAGTAAGTCTTTCAAGTTTCGCACGATAATCGGAACTAATAAATCGGAAATATGGGTTTACCTTTATCTTATCCAACGTATGACTCGCCGGTCTCTTGAAAAGCAATACCATATTCAAATCTCACCAAGATCCACACGACAGCGTGTGTGCGGATCTAATGATTCTTAAAAACAACATCCACACCGGCAATGGGGTCTATACCAAAATCCATTCGCCTGGATCTCTACTGCAACAGTATGGCGGTTTAAATTGCATTAAAACTACCTACCTATGTATTTGCTAGGTAGCGGAAGAGCTAATGTCAAAAAGTGGCGAGTACACTCATTATTAATGGAGAAAAATTTAATAAATGAATGCTTAAACACCAAAAAATATAAACAGTTCTTTAATTTTTGCTTTTTTCAAGTAGTCTCAATCAACCTTAATGCAACTATTTATACCCTTTTTAGCAGCTCATTAACAGATTTTGAGCAATTTCCATGAATTTTCTTAGTTACATCTTTAATTTGATGGACTTGTTTTTGGAAAGTATGTACTTACTCACAGGTAGTACATATTTCCAGGTAAAAAGTGTCCAACTGGCGTACAACAGTTTCAACAGCTTCCTCAATCAAGTATTTCGCAGTGTACATATCTATGTATAAGTGTATTTATACCCCAACGGAGACGAAGTTCTTTATATCGTTGCTCTATAAAACTAAGACCGGATACTGAAATAGGAGTTGACACTTTTAGAAGTTGAAATCAAGTAATTATAAAGATAGATAGGTTATGATAGATTGTCGATTTTCTTCGGCTTAAATCCTAGTGCCAGATACCTGTTAGTTTCGCCAGGTATAAATTTGAAATTGATGTTCAAAGGGCTTATGCATTTTTTATTGGAAAGACAATCTCATTTCTCTGCAAAAAGTGCTAGATTCCATGAACAAATATTACCATTGCACTTAAATCTTACAACACACACCGCCGCCCTCGAAACCATTCTCGGGCTATGCCCATTTGACCTCTTCACGAAAGAGGTAGCGGCTAAAAGTGCCCTAAGACTAAGAGAAACCCGGACTTGAAAAAACAGCCAAATCGGTCACAGCACCATTACCAAGTGGATAAACGCCAACGAGCCTTCGTACTACATGGCCACCCACTTGGATTTCAATCTCAACATCGACTCCAAATTCCCCTCCAGGGAAAGCTGGACAAATCGTGAGATCATAGACCCCTCCTCCATATCTATCTTCACGGATGGATCAAAAATGGACGTGGGTAAGGGATCCGGCATCTTCTCAGTGGAACCCTCAATTGCCCGGTCCATGAAACTTCCGAACCACGCAAGTGTGTTCCAAGCGGAAATTCATGGTATCACCGAGGCCTGCCGACACCTCTCCACACTGAACAACAACAGACAGGTTGAATTTTACATAGACAGCCAAGCAGCCATCAAAGCCATAACCTCCATCACCACCATATCTAAATTGGTCCAAAGATGCAAAGGGGAACTCAAATCCCTCAGCACGAGACATAAAATCTCGCTCTGCTGGATCCCGGGCCATATGGGTATCCACGGGAACGAACTGGCCAGGAAAGGCTCAGAATCAGATGACCTACAAGCAGACAACTCTGTACTATTGCCGATTAGTCTCCTCATATCTGAAATCTTTACAGACTTCTTTAATAAGGCCAACGTAAGGTGGAACACCATCAACGCATGCCGAGTCTAGAAAACTTTGGGGGCAATTTGACAAAAAGAGGACCAAAGAACTCTTATAATTAAACAGACTACAGCTGTCACTCCTCATGGGAATCCTTACTGGCCACAATTCAATGGCGGCCCATCTCAGGAAAATTAGAATCAGCACCACCGACCTATGCAGAGGCTGTTGCGACACAGAGGTAGAGGAAAACTCAACACACTTCCTCTGCGAATGCCCAAGCCTCTTCAGAACCAGACTCTCAACCCTCGGAAAACCACAGTTCAAAGACCTTAGTGAACTAGCAAACACGCCACCACCCTAAAATCGGGCTGGTTCAGGAGGGCCACCCCTGCTACTAACTAAACAGCTAACCCACTGCTTATTTCTCTTCTACTTTTCTTTTTATTTTATTTACAGGTATCTCACACCGGCATTTGTTTACAGGTATCCCACACCGGGGGAACACAATGAATCCGTTGAGACCCGAGTGGGACTGCACCCTTGCTGATGCAGTCACCCCCCCCTACCTAACCTAAATCTTACTAAGTTTAACATTAACACGGTATGGGAAGTCACTTCTAATGGCTTCCGGACGGGGGAATAGAGCTCAAAAGATACCTGATTCCATTACTGTGGTAAGATTTTGCTTCCGTATTCCTGAGAAATTCAACCATTCCGATTTGCGTTTTTAAAAAAAGTTTTATCTTACGATTCTGTAGTACAATTTTCAAAACTTCAGTGGAGTCATAAGCGCAAATTGAATTAATGTGGTGAAGTGCACAGCGGGAATAACTGCTGGATTCGCGGTTAAAGTAGGAGTACACCAAGGCGGTTGCCAAAGTCCGTTACTTTTCAATGTCGTGAAAGATTTTTTATTAAAGGGGTGCATAGACGAAACAGGAACGGCTTCTCTTCTTTTTGCCGACGATAGTGCTATCATAAGTAGCGACGTGAAAGCCCTTCAGAATGGATTTAATAAGTGGATTAAGGCGTTAGAAGATAATGGTTTAAGAATCAGCCGAACGAAAACAACGCATTTGCATTGCCGTTTTTCCGAACCCGCAAACCCGACTCCGGATATTCTGTTGGACAAATTTACATACTTGGGATCGGTCGTAAATTATCACGGAAATTGTGATGACGATGTTCCACACCGAATGAGTGTGGGGTGGTTAAAATGGTGCGAAAACTCCGCAGACTTTTGTGACCGCAAAATGCCAAGGTTTGCTTTATACGACAGTCGCGCGTCCGGCTTTAACATAAGCATCGCAGTGTTGGACGATGTATGAACATTATAAAGGAAAAATGACAGCGACGGAGATGAAAATACTACGTCTTTCAGAGGGAGTATCAAAACACGACCTAATTAGAAGTACGCTTGTTCGCGGAGCCTTCATGTAAAGAGACCTATTGTTGAAAAACTCCAGGCGGAGCGCATCTGCTGGTACCGTCACGTACAAAGAAGATCGTCGGAAAACCCCATCCGAAGTGTAATCGCGACTCAAGTTCCAGTCGAAGTTCGGAAAAGAGGCAGACGAAAAAACAATTGGATTACCCAAATGGAAAAACAACAGCAAATTCTCGGCCTCAGCGAGGAAGTAATCCAAAATACAGGGACGTGTAGAAGGATATTGATGTCCGCAAACTTAACCAACCCCACAAGCGGCGTAGTAGCAAGGCATACATATATGCGTGGGAGAAATATGTAGCATAAGATGTACCTGTACGTACGCGTTATATATTTCAACGGTTAATAAAAGAAAAAGAAGACTTATTTCTTTATTGTTGTCACTTCGTTAGATCTTCAGAATACTTAACGAAGACTTTTTTGCACCCGCTACCATTTCTCCATGACAGATGTGGAATGTGGAAGACCTACTCTTTCATAAAAATATTTAAACCGAAAATTTTCTTCATAAATAATATTTCCAACATGATATTAGTTGTTTTATTTATCTTCCAATAAATGGTTTACATAAAAAAATAAACATTATTTTTAAGTATAATTAATACAATACAATATATTTACAAATAATTTTTGGCGATAATATATACAATTCCAACAGACAATATTTAAAGATTCAAATAAAAATATTCGAAAACCAATTCGGGCGGGAAAGTTGTGCCAATTTTGTTGCAAGTGTTTGAATTGCCATCAGATGGCGCAAACTCTCCGCCGAACTCTGTGTTTCCCTTAACAAGAAAAAATCTAAATTAGATTAGACTTTCTGTACGGCCCCCATGTCCATTCTCAGACGAAATGATGACCTGCATGGCAACGTTATATTATACTTGTTTTGTGGCACCGCTAATTGATATCTCTCCTGTGGCCGGATGTCCCAGAGAGCATGTTCGATGGCTGTTAAGGCACTGGGTGTAAGCACTTCGGCTGAATACTGAGTAGGAGCACCCTCGCAGTCCGATATGACTTGGAATAAAAACAAAGTTTAATAAAGTTTCCATCAGTTTTACAAGAAAAATTTACTTACCATGTGGTATTGGTGCCCGAAACAGGGATTCAGATGGGACACCATTTGTATCTAGAGCTACCACACTGATGCCATATGGCTGCAACTCTTTACGCAATTCCTCTGCACATTTTTCAACAGCAACTCGAGAGGCATTGAATGCTACAAGTTCTTCGCCGCCATTCCCAGCACCCAAATAGATTAGACGACCTCGAGTTGGACGCAGGAGGCCAACAAAAGCTTTGGCTACTCTTAACGATCCAAGGATGTTAGTCTTCAGCATTGTTTCCCATTGTTGAACGTCTTGGCTTTCAATTCTTCCACGGAAAATGCACCCACTTGTGTTAATTACGGCGCTGATGCCACGCTCACCGGCATTTAAATGAGCGCCCATTGCATCAGTAGCTTCGCGAAGGATATCTTCACGCGTTACATCCAATTGCATTGGAATTATTGATCCTTGGGTCGGCTCTGTGTTACCCTCTTTCATTTTTATCCAATTTTTCAAAAGTTTAGCTGGAATGGAATCAACAGAATCTTTCATTCCTGCAAATACTCGACAACCCCTGTTGGCCAAATGTGTGCATAACTGAAGACCCAAGGCACTGTCCGCACTGGTTACTAGAACGGTTCCACTCTGTTGTTCGGACAAATTCACTTGCGTACTGCGGACTTTGCACAACAAGTACAAAAGTAAGGCTCCTGCTATTGAGAACAATGCGAGGAGCTGGAACGCTAAAACTAAAGCTGTCATCGGTTCCATTATGTCATGTCTGCAATAGATATGAGAAAAACAAATTAGTGATATTTTTTAATAAATAATTGATTAAAAAAAGCAATCGACGAAGGATCATTTCATTTGCAATAATTGCTAAGCAACATTTTTTAATGTTAGTATTAGACTATCCAAGACACAAATTAAACCTCATATCCAAACGGAAAATATAACTCAAGCCACTCATTGCTTAAAGACATCATTGTTCGATTAATTATTTCCCACTTAATTCTACATAAACGTTAAGTTCAATAAACACACCCGATGGGGAGTGCGATCGAACGGAAGCCGATAACCATTTCATGATCGTATTTCCTGTAAAATGAAATCCAATTGTAGACAGGTTCAGTTATTAACTAGCCACCAATGGAAATCACCTCTAAATATGCATAAAACATAATTTATATTCAATGCAATTAAACTGACAGTCTTTCTTGTAATACAGGTGCTCGCTCGTGCTTTTAGCGTCGCCTTGAATTTCACTTTCATGCCAGAGAAGTGGAGCCCGTGGCCGCCTAACAACAAATTACTGAAGCTATTCATTTGATTTTCTTCTCATTTCTTTTGCACACATTAACATTGAAAATAGCTCGGCAAAATATCTGTATCGGAGCAGCAAAAGACCTTCCATCTCATGTGGGAATCTCGTCTGGCTATATCTGATTTTCCCATAGCTCTGGTGCATTGTTTGATTGTATCTGTTGTTTGAACAGCAGCAGCAAAAAGGGTAATGCACTTGGAAGCGCCTCTTAATCATGCTTATGCATAATGAATTTATTTCGGATCTGATGTTAGATAGAGAGCTTTTATTGCCATATGGAATGTGTTGCTTGGGTAAAAGTTGACGCCCTTTTAAACGATGCAGATATGTCAGACAAGTATAACTCTCGCAGCTTGACATTGAATTTAAAATAGTTCATTTGATTTGTGGGAAATATTGCAATGATTAATTAACATTATTTTGTATGTCTTGATAAACTTCAGTCAAATAACTAAATTTGAACTCCTTAACATATAGGTACAAGCGAACAATAGGATTAATATTCAATAATAGGGTCAAAGAACAATAAAATTTTGTTGTGAATACTTTTGGACTCAACACGGTGTCAGGTTATCCGTCCGTGTGTCTACTATGGTAAACCGAAAATAATTGTATTTCCCTTTTCCATTTCTTTGGTGGTAGCGTCATCGTTTGTCGAGCTGATGGTTCACAGTTCAATCCCTGATGTCAGTAAGCATTATATGATAAGAGGCAGTCCGAACAATTGCGAAAGTTTGTGACAACACTACTGCGAAGGCATAACACTGGCAGTAGGTTTGTCATATGGCTGGAGAAATTGATCGCTCTGTTGATAATTGATATGCTCATAGCATCAGGTGGATCGGGAAAAAATACTGTGAATCAGAAGCGAAGGCAAAAAATACATGACAGCATCAAATCTCCCCAGTTATTCTGGACACCACCCCTGGAGCTAATGTGAAACCTAATACAGCTGAGTTTCAAACCACTACACCAATCTCTTTCTCTCTCTCTCTATCTATCTTTCCAACGCCCGCACCATGTGAAAACATGTAAAAGGGTATTCATAACCCCTTGAGTGCGGGGTCAATATCCATTAATTATGATCTGAGGTCGGTGAAATAAGAGTGAAAAACGTTTAGCTATACTGTGTGTACTGAATTTATTTTTTTAGTCAATCTGGTGATCAGCAAAAGCTGCATACATGCACTATTGTAGAAGATGTATTAAAACGATTTCAAAACTTTTCCTTGAGCATCCTTTAAAGAGTCGAAATCCATTTGAGGTACATAAATCTTAATCTTTTCTGTAAGTAAGAAACCTAAATCATTTTACAAATTTTAGGTCAAAGACCCTACATCTTCTAAGCTAGCAAAGAAGTATCTACAGGTGTTTAAGTCTGCTCCAGGCAAAGTCTTGGCAGATGGGGGAGAAGGAGTTGAAAGTCAGAGAGTATTCCTGTCGCTGCTCTTATCCGTGATTTGCTTAGTTTCATAATTTCTCCTATTTTTTCGATCTAACACTGTGCCTTAGACACTATGCCCTTCTAAGTTGGATCATTTTTGGTCAACCAAGCTAAAAATTCTATCGAGAATAAATTGGTGGTTCTGGGCCTCCAATTATTTTTTTCAAGGTTAACCAAATGCAAAAAAAAACTTTTAGAACAAAAATTCAATGCTTAACAATATTTACTTGGGTATTTTTTTTAATTTTTTTTTTAAGTGTCTAAAACAGTAATGAGGACGCCCTTTCCTAGATAAATATAATTTCAATCAGAAGATTTTGTTTGCGCATACATATGTAAATTTTTTCTTTAAAATCGCCCTTTTAGTGTATAATGACTGGATTTAGAGTTCAATAACAGTGAGGAATGCTGACTTACCAGTGTCAGCTGTATTATTTCTAATTTAATTGCGTAGTATCAATATTTAGCTTTTGACTAAAATGCAAGATATCCTTCTACTGAGAAGTTGTATTATCGACTTTGATCAGAAAAACTATTTTGAATCCTTTTTTTTTAAGTCGGGCCTAAGTAACACTATTTGCTGTCTCTTTTCTTCGATTCTGATAATATTTTCAAATGATCAATAGTTACCATCAATAGCTTCGAAAAAGCTGCAAAATGTTGTTTTTTTAAAGAGAAAACAGCCCAACAAGTCAGTAATCCTTTGCAATCTACTTATGAACAAATTGTGAACTAAATACTGCGTTGGAATAATTTTATTTTTCTAGTAAAAATATTGGAAAAATTTAATTTTTCTTAAGTTGGCAAGTCTTTAGACGATTTTATAAAGTTTAATACTTGTATGTACTGATTCTGTTTCCAGATAGCCAATATTCAAAATTTTTAAATTATTCGGCCGGAAAAGTTTCTGGCCAAATGTGCATGAACTGTGTGTGATGTGGCATCGTCCTATTGGAACCACACGTGCTGTTGGCTCATAGGGTTGTCTGTCCAATATAAACTGGCAAATGACAGTCAAATCAAAATAACATAGTCAACATTGATGACTTTGGCTTCGCATCTTTAGAATCATGCTCCTTTCGGAACGTGTACAAACTTTAAAACAACTATTAGTGCAATCAGCACTGCATGAAGGTTAATACCATTGCCGCTCGTTACCGCTAATCTACATGCACGTATTCACATTTTCCGAAGGACGTTTAGCCCTAACTGATTTTCAAGCGAATAGCTTTATTTACTCGTATGCATAGAGCAATACAATCAAAAGAACAGCAATGTGCAAGGAAAATTCTTTGGAAACGAAATTCACTTAAAAGTCCACTCATTCATAGCAAATTCACAATTTCTCCTAAACTAAAACTTGTTTACGATAGTGATCAATTTATGAGACAGGCTTAAGAAAGTTAAATGCGTGTATACATATGTACATGTCCCATGATGGGAAATATATTCTTTGATTTCACGCCATTCAAATAATGAACATTATTGGTAATTTTTTGTTTCGTGATTTCTGCTATTTAAACATGTAGCATAAATACCAGCGCTAAAATCAAACGTGCAAAACTAATTGCCAACCAGTGAAATCGGTCAATGAAAATAGAAGAAGACTCTTTAAATTCGAGTTGTTTATTTATTTCTCCTCAGTAATTGTTTATTGCTTTTCAATTGGAAACGATAGAAATCGTTTCTAAATTAATTTTTTTTTATACGTACATTGCACACTTTCGGTTTTCCGGCGAGTACCCGCCGCCCACGTAAACATCTCGAACAATTCACCCACCAATGAGTATCGAAACCGCCATATCTAGCGGCTGGCTGTATATCGTTTCGAGTATCGACGAGTTGCATTATTAATAACGCGTTTAATTATTTGACTTTGGTAAGACTAATTAAGGCGAAGCCGAGCCGCAACAACAAATAATAATTATTGAGGTTTTGTATTGCAATCACGTGTGATGAGGCAATGAAGTTCGGCTTGGCTTGATGGTCTCTATTGTACGAGTATATATTCTGCTTGTTCTTCATTTAACGTTGTGCCCAGTGCCTAGTTTGTGAGGCGTCAAGTGTTTGCGCCCTGGGTTTTTATCGATGCGAGTGAGGTATTTGTAAAATGAAGTTTGTTCTATTTGGGGCACTAAGCTACTTAATGGGCAATCAAAATGCGTTGTGGGACACTTTCGGTTGGCATCTGTTTGCAATTAGCCCGAAAGGTAATTGTTTGACCTTCGCTACGTACAAAAAAATGCTTTATGGGGCAATATTTTTTTTTTCATTTTAATTAAAGGCAAAACAATTATTTTCTTTTGTTTTACTTTCTCAGTTCCGTGCACTTTGCTTCAGTTTATTTTATTGCTTCGTTAACGCTTGGCTATTTTTTTACCGGAACATGGACGCGCACTTTGTTATGAACTATGGTCACACGTAGTGGCCACAAATTATGCTTTGGGGGAACGAACGCATTGAGCAACAGCTGATATATTACACACTACCGGCAGCGGTAACAAGTGCAACAATGGTTTATGCAATGATGTAAGAAAAATCATATTCTTGTAATTCAGGAAGTGCACTGGAAAAAAAACTCTTACATATGTTACGTAAGATCTTCAAAATTCAACCAGTTTGAGAAATTACGTGATAAAATTAGAAATTTCATCCAGTGAAGAGGTGTTTACTCGAGTTAACTACCAACATTGGCCTAAGATTTGATGTATGCACCCCAGTGTAAGAGAATCATGGCTCTTTCAAGAGGAGAACAATTGAAATTCACAATTAACTGTTTGTGGTCAGCCTAACCATATGTTGTGAGATATTTGACCGCCCATGTGATTTCATTAGCATCTCTAACTTCCTTGGACCACATTGTATTACAGATGGCGACTTCAACGCGAAACACGCCTTCGGAGATTTAAGATGGTAGCGTTATGTTTCCGGAATGGAATACAGTTTCACTCGAAGCTTTCCCTACATGATAAGATACCAGATCTGATCGATATGTTTGTTTTTGAAGCAATATTATGCAACTGTGTAAAGTAAAAGAAAGCTTTGATCTCCACTCTGATCATTCTGCAATCATTATGACGATAAGCGAAGCTCTGACTAAAAAAGTCAGCCGGATTAAGGGACAGGCCAACACGCCATCAGACAGGATAATGAAATTCATCAAATCCTCAGGATGGCTTGCATACAAGGACTCGCAACAATAAATATCGGAGCAAATTAGAATCATAAATGGGTTTCAATGGGCAAGGGACATCCTTTACCCCAAGGGGCATCACAATGGGTAAGTATTGACCTGAGTATGGCGGGGAGTAGTTCTCTCCTCGCCAGCCCACCTACGTAACCTAACCTAAGGGGCAGGAAAGCTGATTAGGATGGCTTCAAAAAAGATATTGAAGCAAATATTGAGCAGAGTGTACCACTGAAATTGCGCTATGAACTTGAAGTCCAAGTTGGTTGCTTCGATGAAATCCTACAGAGTTAGGTTAGGTTAGGTTTGCACTTGGAAAATCAACCAATCAAGAAAAATCACGGCGAATGGGCCAGGGTTGATAGAAAGAAAGCGCAAGTTTTTCCCACCCATCGAGAAGAAACTTTGAACCTGTTTGATGAACAAGCGTCGAATATAGACAATAGTGCCATAACAAACGCAACGCTGACGGAACTTAAGAAATAAATAAAGATACTATAAGAAACCTCCTGGATAAGACCTAATTACGGGAGAGGTTCTCAAATTATGTACTAAGTTTTACTTAAGCCTCTTTTCATTATTAAAGCTGCTCTTAGACTCGAATATGTTCCCAGTCAATGCAAAGTCGCAGAAATCAAAAACCAAGGAAACTGTCGGACGAAAAAAGCGCCATATACATATATCAATTTCGCTTCTACCAATTATATCCAAAGTGTTCGAGAGAATATTGCAGAGATAATAAAAAAACCAGCACAGCAGTGACAAACTTTCCACTGGACTGTCCTAAAGTAATTTCAACTATAGTTGGGCAAAACCAAGAGAATCCTTCAAAACATGCTCAAAGAAGTCCAATGTTATCAAAGGAATTCCAATTGTTTATTTGGCCTTTATCGCTATACCAACCTGTTGCAAGGAAGTGTTCTTTTTTATCACTTCAAAATTTGCATCTACTTTATTGAAGCTATTTAGTGAAGGCACCAAAAAAAAAAACACATTCTGTAGTGAATCGTTTTAAGCGTTTCAAATGATGAACTGAACAACTGAGCTTCTCCAATGCTGTTGCAGCAATCAGACATTCCAAATTTAGCAATAGCCTAGGCAGTTAAATCGAAGCCTCCTCGCTTTCTATACCAAACTATTAGAAGTTAAGTAGATTCTATGTTTTGGTGAAGATTAAAATCGTATGTATTTCTCAGCTTCATTGAAATGTTGATGAAATTAACAACGTCAATAAAAAAAAGCAATTTGCGAAAAAAAAATAAAATAACACAGCGGAATGGGTACAGCGAATCTTTTTTTTATTCCTCTCTTCTAACTCATTCACAGTATTTCCTCAACAAACACATGGTGCACTTTCATATCTCACAAAAGGCGGATATAGATACGTTTTCTTGCATCGTGTCATTCGTAATGACCACTTGGCTTAACCGCATATGGGCGAACGAACGTGTACAGCCTCAATGCGGTTTCTCTCATACAAATTAAGACCGCAATCAACGTTTTGATGAAAATGTTGGCTGCTTCCACTTTCTGGTTATGCATGGAGGTGAACATGAAGTTGTTAGTGCAATATTTTTATTTACAAAAGATTATACGTGTGCCTGCCACAATATGTTCCCTGATGGATTCAAGCGAAAAAGCCATCAGTTCCTACAGTATACGTACGGCAGATGCAATTCGTACGTCGTTAAGGCGTTCCAAGAAGAAACTCCATTTTAAAGAAGTCTTAAACTCTATTGGAATGGTATACAGTGTAAATGATCTTTAACATTGATTACAATAAACGTTTCTTAGGAAATAAAGGCTTTGCAGAAGCACATCAGTTCAAAGTCAATGACAACAATTTTCATCGCAGTTGTTGTATAACTTGTGACCAATACTGTACCTCTTTATTGTGCCCCACATGAATTCATCTAAAGTGAAGCTGCTATTGTTCCAAGCTGACTTCCTGCTCAAAGGATTGTAAGGAGGTGTAATGTAGGTACTCCTACTGTACCTTGGACGGCATTTATGCGCAGTTCAATGTGTAAAATAGTTTCTTTGTCTCTTGTGTTTATTTGGAACACTTGGACCACATAGTTTCAACATCCATTGTCCAAAAGTTGATCATGGGAAAATGAACAAATGTTTCTAAGACAGACAATCATATGCGTAATAAAAATGGAATGCAATTTACTTTAGCACACTAATGCAGTAACATTAGTGGAGAATTCAGAATGATAAAATGTTGTGACCCAAAAGTCTCGAATTTACGATAAATTTCTGTTGAGACTTGAAATAGGAACTTATTCGACAACACAAAGAGTTAATTAAGCAATTCTTTGAGGTCATAAATAAAATGCTTTTAAACACAGAGTTCTCTTTGCGGTACGGATTATGAACAAATTTCAAGATGTCGTAGTGTGTAAATACGTACTGTGTTGGTACTTTACATTCGATCCATATAATATGACTTGTTTTACGCCATTCGATACTCACGAACCACGAAGGAAAATGTACCGATGCATCTAAAAATCAATACTTTCCGGAAGATTGAAAAAGGGACTGATTTATGTATTTTTCATGCAACGTGTGTCGGAATATTTTGACATGCAAAGCGGTGTGCCAGAGGGTTGCATATTATCACGGCTGTTATTTTTTGTCGTTAGCAGTATTCTTCTGCGTGAAGAGAAATAATACAAAGGGAACTGGAAGAAATACAAAACCCCGAAAATATAGCATGTCACATGTTATTGTCGTAAAATGGGATGCAGTAGACACCTACACAGAATATATCCCAAAGAACTTAGACAACTGGAACGGGAAATAAAGAGAGATGAGAAAAGAATAAAACTTAGCCAAGTGACTGGCTAATGTAGGCATCAGAAAAAAGCAAGAATTGTTAAACCCACAGAAAAAGGGTTCAGACATAAATAGGAAACCAGCATACTGACCAACCGAGTATTTCATCAGTAAAAAGATTTCTCTGTTCAAAAAAAAGATCATCACCTTCGACTTAATTTGATTAATACATTCCAGGTTTAGCAGTTCTGATTAGATATTCAGCTTCTTAATGACATATTTTCTTTATAAGCATCGGCGCAGTCGATGTATTTAAGTATTTACGAGTAAGTTATTCTTTGAATAGGTTTCCGCTGACGAAATCATCCAATTAAAAGTGGTAAGAATTTAGACTTCGAATTCAAATTCGGTTAAAACCTATGTACATATTATGCAGTATGGCAAATTTCACCCCTTCGTAACCAGTTTCAATTAAACAAACTCTCCACTCCTGTCCCAAAATTGTCGTAATCCAATTCACTTTAATACTAACTATTGCAAGGTATTATTTTATCATAAATCCACAACATATAGGTATTTTGTAATTCCAGAGTGATATTCACTTTAAATATTTCGCATGCAATATAATAAATTTCAGTTCAAAGTATCTACTCTAAAACTGTGTCCATCCAATTGGAAAAAATGGTAGCCACTTCAGGGTATAATAATATCGTAAAACTAGAAAATATACTTCCCAATTCGACATTAACTTTAAGTATTTCGGATGCAGAATAATAAATTTGTGTTAAACGTATTTATGTTGTTTGCATAATTATTTTTTTTATTTTTCTTTGCCTACTTCCGTGCATATTTTATACTTCTTTACATTTACATACCTGTCTTATTATCATAGCCGGTGATATTGTCAACTAATTTATTTTATATGCCCAACGAAATTTTTCTTGAGTGACTAATTATGTTTAACCACCAATACAGTACGTACATCGAGAAATTTGTTCAGAAAATCCAAGAAGATAATCAGAATCATCAGCCTAATTTTAGAATACATGTAATATATTCAAAAATTGACCCTGAAACTCTTAAAGAAGGCAAACCTTTTGACCTAATTAAGAAATAACTTATTTTCGACTCATTTCTTCAGACGACAAATGAACAAGTCGACACAGTTATAATTATTTGGGTGCATAACAAAATTTCGAATACAATGACTACATTAGTGAAGATATATTGAGTTTATAAGCAACATTGGTTCTACAACGATGCCAAATGAAATACCACGCCCGAGCAAAGAGATCGTATTCTGAATTTCTTGAAGTTTAATTTTAAAATTGGCGCTAACTCAGAATCATTGCCAAAAAAAGAGCCACATTGAGAATGTTTTAAAATAAAATTTCCTTTTTTAATTTTCACATTCAAAAAGACTCTGGACTTCCTATGATAAAGTCTTTTCAAGGTCATTGCCTTGTGCTGTTCAGGTAGGCTTAGTGATCAGTACCCTTCAGCTTCTAAGCAAATTTCATTAAACCACAATCATCCATTTTCCGCAATTTATTCACACTTGCTTTTAAATAAAACAAAACGCTAAGCCAATAACATAGATTTGTAGATTCCATGAGTGGACAGACGGAATTTCAATTATATTTACCGATAAGTTGTCGTATATCTTTGTTATTTACCTTCGTAAAATACTACGTCTAAAGCAGTACAATGCAAAACTTTCGCACTAAACTGGGCTAACCGATGTGCCAGCCATACCTATTAGCCTGTGACAAAAATACAAACCTAACCGAAGGTAAACTAAACAGTCAAACAAATAAGTAAACGTTGTCGTGAAAGCCATTGGTAAAACATCTAGTACTCTAGTCTTAAACTCAATTATTTTGGGCAAAGTAGTAATTTTACTCGACATTGGTTGAGTGAACGCAGACTCATCGGTTGCATTTATAAATAAAGGTACGCTGACTGACCGATCAAAAGTGAAATCTTGTTTACTTAGTAAAACGTAGCCAGGTACAAAAGTAGCTGAAGTATGATTGATATGCAAATTGTTGGCGATTCACGTTTGCTGGATACAAAAAAAGAAAAAAAAAAACGCTGAATGTACGAGTGCTTATGCATGAAGTAATGCAGAAATTAGGTAAGCTCTTCGATCATTAAAGCTGGTTATAGAGGAGGAGTCGAAGAGTTAGTTGTTGATTGAGCATCGATAAAATAAACACCTACAAAAAAAAATTACACACGTGCCAGAGTATACGAGTTCAGCAGGTTCGTCGGTTGCCTTGAAAGCTGCACCTGCTAGACGACACCCTTTCAATTGGATACCTGAATTTCTTGATAATTCGACAAACTTCTTGGTAATAGAAAGAAAAACTCTTGGAAGTGAAAAGTTTTCTTTTTAATTTTCGTTGAAAGTTAAAAGCAACAGAAACGTCAGCACGAAAATGAATATGAAAAAAGAATGGACCAGCGAAGTTGCAATATATGCCATCAACGACTACGCTACGAAATGGTAGATATACAGATAGATCGTGGACAGTTGAAAAGATTGAGATTTACAGTCAGACTAAATGAGAAAATTTACCGGCATTTCAACAGCCAAGCTATCAACAAATAGAGAGCACCCTGTACTGAGTACCAGTCTGAAGTGGAAAATAACGAGGGTGACCCCATTGTGCAATCAGAATCTTTCTCTGAGAAGACCGGACATAAAGGGTGATCTGATCTAAGTATTTCATTATTTATGAAAAATTTTATTCATTAAAACGGCGTCTCTGGATCTTCTGCAGCAGTCAATCCTTTCGAGGTAATTTTTAATTACTTTTTCGTAAATTCCGTGCAATAGGTCAAATTAAACTTGGCGGAAAATTTGTTTACGATTGATCCAATATTTGGAATTTGCTAGCGTAGAGGCGTAACCCCACAAAAAGAAATTCAACGACGTTAAATTACATGATCTTGGCAGCCAGTTGATGCCACCCGAACGTGAAATAAGGCAACTTGCAAACTTTTTGAATCCATCCATACATCACCTGAGTCCATGATTTCGGGGCTTCAGTACCTACATAGGATGTACGTGTAAGTTCGAAATGTGCCAAATGGAGACATAAGACAGGCCCAAAAGCGGGGAACGCAGACGAATTAACAATTCCGGGTGTTCGGCCAATGATTTTGCCTGAACTGACAGCACAGTGATGCACAAGCCTTACCCTATCTGCAATGCTTCCAGTCTCTTCATATTTTTCGCGAACTGCTCTCTCAGTAGAAAGATTAAACAAAATCTTCCCGTAAATTTCGATTCACAGTTCGAACAGAATTGCATTCTAACACTTGATACTTGGAAAACAGATGTTTTTTGCCACCTGCTTGATTTACAGTGCTGCCAACATAGAACCTCAAATTGGGTCAAACTTTACATACTCGAATTCTCTAGGAAAATAAAGAAAATGGAGGGATGAAACACTGAAAGAACTTTGGTAACTTAAATTAGAAAACTATATTTAGAAAGACACGGTCTGTGCAGATTCTATGGAAAAGCCAAAAAAACTTAATAAAATGTTTTAAGGTACTATGGGGTACTGACTCGCAGCAGTGTGGATTGTCTGGGAGCAAACCAGAGAGAAGCGAAGCACTTTCTTAAATAGATCTTTTATTTCGAAATGCACCTTAATCCACTTTGGTCAATTATTCATAGGAAACAGCGACCCGTGATTTCACCCTTTATCACAGCCAGTGACCAATGTATTGTTAAAAGTCAGTCATGTGAACACCTCCTCTCCTGAATACCCCATGATCCTTCTGATATTTGGTTTGTAGAAAGTACTTTGAAAATTCAATTAACGAATATGTCTTGACTGCGCTTTTTAATACATTTGACCAAATTTGCCTATCCTACCCGGACAGCGATTGGTTCAGGAATATGATAATCGTCGAAATCCCAGATACATCGAACTAGGTTGAAATCACACTGTTTTGTTGTGGATACAAAAAAAAGCTTTTTAACAATTACATACTAACGCACTATCGAGTCAAAGACTTATATAAAGTACCCGGAGCATATGGTCAAAACGATTTTTTAAAAAAAACACCTAACTTGCACGACCGTGAAAGCCAATAAGGCTGGACAAAAAGGAGGACCCAAGCAGCCAACAATAAACCTGCTTGTGACAATTAACAAGTCCATGGTGGAAGGATAAACTCTGTGCACAGAAGAGCATCGCTCTGAGTATACTGCGCAGACAGAAGTGAGATAGCGGCGTGAATGCCTATCGAGTTGGAGATCTAAGTAGCAACAGCTATACACAATGACGAAAACGCAGAAAGAAGAAACATCAGAGCAACTGCTAAAATAGAGTGGGAACGGCGATGGATCACCTCAGAAGACGGTCGGTGGATATACATATGTACGATATGCTGACAAACATAGAAAGTGGACTAGAAGACTAGAAGATGAAGTAAACTTCTACCTTACCCAACGCAAAACCCAGAATGCTAAGCAGGTGTTGCTAGAACGCACCGCCAACAGAATTATTGCTAGAATCATGCAATCCACCATAGTTCCGGTGGAAAAATCAAACACCAAAAATCGAAGAGGAAGAAAACCCTGGATCTTAAGAAGGAGAAGACGTGATGTCGAAACCAGCATCTACGAAGGAATGTCTTGACTGGTGGTACCGTAGGGGGCAATAGGACAGGGTTGGGTGTGGAATGAGGTGGCTTAGTATCAGACACACCTCATAGCAGGGGTTACTGGGTGTCCATAAAGGATTTTACACCTCCAGAGCATCAAAAAAAATTACGCTACTCTATATCCGAGAATGAGGAATTGGAAAATGGGAGAGCACAAATGGAAGACTAAGCACAAAATCAATAGACATTTACAATGTTCGGTCTAAGATATTGACATTGGTAGAGGTGCGAATGTATTTTTAGTCGAACGAACCTCCCATACGTACACCAAAAAATTTACCACTGAACCACTCCGCCTGCCATTGGAAAAATAAAAACTTCAAAAATGCGAAATAAATAAATCTTTTGTTCCACATTTGTGTTCAGTTTACGTACTTCAGGATAAATAATGTAACCATTACTTTTCATGCATACGCTCAGTTACATACTCGTATCTTTTTCAGACAAACGCAATCCGTGTTACCCATTTGAAGTAGTTGTCAAGGTGTGTACCAAACGTGTTAGTACTATGTTAATGATTGAATATTTTTGGAATGACGAAGGTAGATAGACAAAGCGGTCAGATTCAATTTTACAAAAAACTACAATATCCATTGTTTGTCTCGTAAATCAATAGTATAGTCTGTTGAAATTTACCTGTGTTTACCAGCTGCAACACCGGATGAATGTATTCGGTTGTCAGTGAGCTAATTTATTTTGTTTGATAAATTAAGCGTGTTTTAAGCTTGCCAAAAAATCAGAAATCGTATCATAATATAAAGGCATAGTTTCGAAAAAAGGTCCCTTAACGTACATCTGTACATATGTACAGAAAACATCAACGAAGTCTAGAAGATTTAGAATTTTAAACTAGGGGACTCAAATTTAGTAGTGAGTTCTTGACGAGAGGTGTTGGTGCGCACAGAGATCGATGAGATGCAGAAATGTTGCGACAAAAAGGAAATGCGGGATTTCTATAAAAAGGTAAAGAGGGCAACTAAGGTGCCTGCCAAGCAAAAACGGGAAACGGGTAGAGAAACAGCTGTTACATATGGAACGTTTATTCTGCGGGCTGTTAAATGTTGACGGAAGCCCAAATCTCGGTGTCAGCCAGTCTGACTTGGAGAACTCAACTTGGAGGACATCCAATCACTACACCCACTGGACTGGAGAAAATAGTGCCAAACTTCCAGGTTGACTTAGGTTGTGTCTTCTATTCCATTTATTCTTCATACGCACAGAGCAAAATATCCCTCAAAGATTTTTCTTCCCAAACTACTTAAAATTTGATAAGACTTCCTGCTTCGAGATAAATGGTGATTTAATTCGAGCTTCCTGTATTGGCAGCACTGTAAATCACGGAGCTGTCAATAAAAACAAGTAACAAATATTAGTTTGCAATAACGCATTTTCGAAATGAATCAATGCGTTAAAATTGTTCCTTGGGGTCAGGCGGAAGCCTTGGGCCTTACTTTTTTGAAGATGATGAGCCTCGGACTGTATCGGTCAATGATTATGATGTAGAAGACATGACGCAGGTCACATGAATTCCGCATGAGGCCGCCAAAATTATGCGATGTAATGAATGCCATTGAATTTGTTTTTGTGTTTTTTTGTTAAAAACCGTGTCTACGCCAGCAAATCAACAACAGCGGCGCAACTAAAAACCGAAATCCGCGCAGTTGCAACCGAGATACTATCCAAAAATTTTGAAAAAGTCATCGAAAATTACCTCAAAGGTATCGACTGTAGCAGAAGGTCCAGAGGCTCCCAATTAATGGATATTTACATTTTCGATATACATATGTATGTATTAAAATATATCGATGATTTCATTTAATTTTTGTTTTGTTTTTTTAAAAAAAAGGATCGGATGTCCAAATTGGAGTAAAAACTAGATCACGCCGAGAATCCTTTGTCGATTTTAGGTTTATTCCTAGGTACATAGTTGATCTCTTTATCTACTTTGAAGTTATACATATTATGTAGCGAACGATGGTGACGTTTTCTCTTAATTGGGAAACGAACGGTTCTGTTTTCGTTGGCAGCATAAACATATGTATTTGGTTTTGTCCTCGTTCACTTTATGCCTGGTCTTTAATTCACGTCAAGGCCTTGACACCTGCATGCTGAAAACACTGGATGATGTTGATTGCATCTGCGTATCCTAGCAGCTGGACAGACTTGTTGCCGCTATCCACTATAACGTAAGCCCTACGATGGTTGTAAAGCTCACGGCTTAAAGAAGAATATTGCTCTAAGAGCCGCATAAGGTTTTCTTTTACGACAGAAAAGTTATAAATCATAGTCATCTCACAGAACGATTACTTAAAATTATACCTCTTTGTGACAGACTATGCTCTCGGGCACATGTAATGACAAACGGATTTTAGAGAAAATATGAAAAAAAAAAAATGCTTGGTAGCGGTAATCTATGTTCCTTAGTTATCGATTAAGCTTAAAAAAATTCATAATACTCGTAAGTGTTCACTGTAATAGTTATCTAATTTTTTCTAATATTTCACCGCTCGTAATTTGAACGTCAAAAATAAGAGCTCATAAACTATCCATTCCGCTCAAATTATGTATTTTTACCATAATTGATGCCAACAGTAAATAACATTAATCAAAACGGGTTGCTGGCTGCTTGAACACGGGCACAAAATCAATAATCACAATACCTAGCTAATGTGGGAACTTTCTTTCCGTTTTAATTTAAAAAAAAATGCATGCTCTGCCGCTGTAGCTTCAGCACATAATCCATTCAACTAGGTGAAGCTATAAATCATCTCCGGCTTTAATAGGACGCTCTTGTCTTCAATTTTTTTTTAATTATGTCTCTCATGCAGAAGACGTCATGTGTGATTCAATTCAATCGACAGGAATTACGAACGCATTCTGTGCCAGGTTATGTCACACGAGCCACCTGTGTTAACCGTGATTATTGTATTTTTAGTGCGACAATGGTATTTTGTTTTTTTTCTCTAGCGAAGATTAAAAAAGAGAAGAAATTGCTTCAATAATTCGCTATGTACTCGTGTTGCGACTGAAATTACAGGTTATTGAGTTCATGTGGCGAGGATGACTGATGATCACTTGAGAGTGAACGCGGTTCGTCAGTGCCTGCTTATGTAAATGAGAAATGTGGAAAACATTTCTCAGTTGAACGTCTGAAAGTATCTGTCTGTGGTTTAGCTATTTGACACTGCGTTGTCAGCAAAACTATTAAGAATGTGCAATAGTCATGGACGTACTCGACGGAATGTGATGACACAATGCTGGTGAATTAATGTTATTTCGCGGATATCGAAGTTATCGATACGGTGAACAAATATGAAAATTTTTCACAAAAGATTGTAAAAGGTTACACCAAGTACTCCATGAATTTTCACTGCAACGACTTCTACAATTGTAAAGTGAACAGAAGCAGAATACACGTAGAAAAACCATGGAGTGCTGTACTCTTCAAGAAGGCAGAATAATTGCGTCAATGTCTTTGACAAATAAACGGTAGGCGGTTTTAACTCAACGTGAATTTCGTCGTCGATTTCGTTGGTCGTGTGACACCTACTGCGGCGTGTGACCGCTCATCTTGGGGTAACTGGCTCAATAGGAGACAGTAGCAGATGTGACCGATCCCGAATCAACCGTTCGTTCAAGGATATCCCTGCTGCATCTGCAGATGTCCAAGAGAAGCCTCGAACATCAACCAGATGACGGGTCATTCTTTTGTGCATCAAAAGACGGTCTTTACAGCAAGTTTTGGTGAAGGTTTTCAAGATGTGCTCGTAAAAAGTGCAAACATCAGCTATTGCTTGCAAACGTCCAATCGCGTGTAAATTACATCCAAGCCCCCTCCTCATCTCAGCATAAGCAACACTTTTACTGTAACTCGCTACAGATGTTTGATCAAAACTTCTTGCTGTCGCAAATCGACGAATCGGGTTTGGAGAACATATGGTTCCAGCAGGACGGTGCAACTGCACACACAGCACGAGCAGCAGTAGACATTCTGCAATAAGCGTTTCCCGGTGGCATAATCTCTTGTTTTGGCAATTGGCACTAGTTCGCAAGATTGACCGATCCACACTTCTTTGGGTTTTTAAGTCAACCGTCTATACGCACCTATGGACCAATGTCTGATAACATCCGACAAGAAGTAGAGAATTTATCGCCAGAAGTCTTGAGAAAAGTCATGGAAAATTCTGTATAACGAGCCTGAATGTGTATCAACTCCGGCAGTAAATTGATCGTTATTACCTTCTCGACTTAATGGGAAAAATTAAAACGTCTAAATAAACAGAATCAATTCTTTTCATTTACAAAGTTACTACCTTAAGAAATCGAGTGGGGTCATTTGTACACATAAATATGTACATATATAATGAGTACACTGGTTGACTTGAATGTAGGAATTGAATTCTCTTTGCAATATAAAGGAATAGATAATCGCTGCAAACCTTCGTTTTGTTTAAATATCCTTCAAAAGTATGTCCAGGGTTTTAACGTACACACCTCCACGTCTCTGCAGCTACTGCCGAAAGCATTGCAGGGTAGTCCTAACAAACAATATTCCAAGAGAATTACACTTTCAGAGCTAATGATTTTCCTACTTATTAAGAAATGTCTGAAGGACACAGAGGTTCTGAGATGAAATATAATAGGATTAAAAAGAACGTATTTGAAATGAAGCACCTAGTAATGTCTCATTTTGCAAGTTTACTATAATATGGGAGACAACACACATCTCCCTGCAATTTCATTACAAGATCCACATCGTTGCATGATTAGCTTAGATCTTATTTTTGGCTATTCCAGGGCTTTTTTGCTGCCTTAAATTGTAAGAACATACATATGTGGAATGCGACAACGCGGCTTTCTAGAAGTACGTAGAAAGCAAGACTTCCGCTTCTCGAATTCAGTTAATTCAGAAAAATGTAAATCCATTCCAAACTCTTTATCTTAGAAAAGTCATAAATTTCCAATGCTCGAAATTATAGTAAATTTAACTTCAAAGGCTAAATGTGGAAAAATATAGCCCATTTGACTAGATTTAGTACAATTGAGCAGAACCCGTAAGTGACCAGCTCTAACACTATCCAATTTCTGAAATTCTTTCCATCTTAGTGCTGCTGTAGCATATTTAGAAACCACCTGTTATTCGTTCTTTCATTATTCGTTTAATAGGGTCAGTCTCCCCATACAAATGCGATGTATGAACGTGCGTAAAAGTTTCAGATAAGCAACCATATTTATTTATTTATTTATTATATCATTCATTGTTTTAAGAAAGAATGTAGAGAAATGCATTTGTTAAGCTATCTTTGATTAGAAAAACTAGGACTATCAGTAAAATGATACAGATGCAGAATAAGTAATCTATTTAAACGTGATGTGTCAGTACTATTTTCTGGGTGCAGTAATTAAACGTGACTACAATAATTGTCAACAGGTTTCTCTATAACATCTTAATATATTACTTACCTTATTACTCGTATATGTTTTGAAATAGAATGCACTGAACAATGATAAATTTCGTACGATTTTATGTCGCCAACGAAGTAGTAGCTAGTGTGTTTGCTTGTAAATTGGTGTAAGTTCGTATCCCGCAAGAAGAACAGCAATCACAGTCACCAAACACAACAGAGAAACGAATAAAATCAGAGTTTCTCCAACTACTTCACCACGGAGTTGCTACCTGGTAGTACTTTTGGAATTTGGTTACTCTTTTTTTTTAGAAAAAAAGTGTCGAATTTAAAATGGCCTCTCAAGGGTAAAGAATCTAAACTTATATTTCTGGAGGTATTTGTAATAAAACAACCACAGACAAAAGCACAAAGACAAACCGCCCCCATCTTAATAATGTAATGTTTTATAGACTCACATTTAACATACAATTTGTGAAAAACTGCAGACACATCAAAGTTTTTGCAACATTCTTAATCTCTACCTTACTTGGCATGCTTATGTGGGTGG
Organism: Blera fallax; assembly: GCA_946965025.1. Lineage (NCBI taxonomy): Eukaryota > Metazoa > Arthropoda > Insecta > Diptera > Syrphidae > Blera > Blera fallax. The sequence continues at coordinate 19,709,398 of OX337248.1, read as the reverse complement.
TTACATTCAGTTTTTATGAACGATTAGAACAAAATCTTTCGCCTGTGCGAGCTTTGCAAATTAATATGAGAAACTATTACAACTCGTTTTCCCGGATGCTGTAATTCCGAAAGGTCAAATTTGTATAAAAGCTGCAAACTCATTAGTGCTGAGTCAAAAGAAAGTTAAATTAAATCTCTTTTAAACGCAAGAATAAGTATAATTGTAAAATCATTCTGAAGATCATCCATCAAACGATTATTTGAAGGCTATTGCATTGCTGAAGAACTGGAAATCAAATTAATTGCAGCTGACAATGTGACCCCGTAATTCTAATAGATTTTAATACCCAAAGAGGATGAATGAATTCAAAATTAGTTTGGAGCTAGGCCATAGCCTTAGTGTATACCTAGTCGATACAAGACATCATGCAACAATCTTACATATCAAAGCCATAAACTTATGAAAATTCTTTTCTATCGCAGATAATAAATCCAACATGCACCCCTATGTTCAAAAATAAGCGATAACAAAACCAAAAGTCTAATAGAAGGTGAGCCAATTCGAGCTTCCAATGTTGGCAGTACTGTTAATCAAGTAGCTGTCAATAAACTTCGATTTTCAAAGTCTCAAATGTTAGTTTGCAACAAGACATTTACGATTTGTAAAGATTTTGGATGTATTAACGACCTTGGTGTAAGTGTTCTCTTTCTGCGGACATGTCCAAGAAGCATTAAATAAATAAAATAAACAATATATGTATGTATGTACATAACTGCATAAGCAAACCTTTTGTTTTTTTTTTATTCCTTTTTCCCCTCTCATGTATTTTTAAATACTACTCAATGTAATTATAAAATCCCATCTCGGCCTGACCAGTATATGTATACATGAAGCTTTCTCGTGTATCTCAATACAGCACTCTAAAAGCAATTCAACGACAAAATGACCCTTTATAAAATAATCCCCGAAAAAATAACTAAAGTCATGAAAATTTATCCCAACGATAAAATAAGATATTTACCGTCTCCTAAAATGTTGTATACTTAAGCTAAAAATGAAAATGAATTGGAGAAAGTCAGTAAGACACTGTCCGAATATGAAATGCTGTGAATTTTAAAATTTAAGCCTCTGTCAGTAGCCAGGTAATTCAATTAGCTTTCCAAAAATATGGGATTATTTTGTCTTAAGTTAATTCGTCACAGGTTTTTTCTTTATCGCGTTGGATTCTTATTGCATGGAAATCTCACCCGAAAACACGGACTAGACCATTCCTCATAAAAACTTCCAAGTCGGCATCTACCAGATCATTCTGTGAGGAAAATATATTTTAAGAAGATTCTCAAGAATCAACGACCGGGTTAGTGAACGTGTTTTATCTGATAGACCTCCCTTTCTGTCTTCCAAATCATAATATCGTGTTCCAGGTGGAAATAACGATGATTAAGGAAGTATTCTATTGGCTAACGAAAAACGAGATATCCGGTTGGGATACCCGCATACATATTTTGAATAGCCAAGCTGCAATCCAATCGTTGGAATCGGCCTCCCTAAATTTAGTAACAGAGTTAGACTGTCAATCGTCTCTTTTAGAGATAGCGGAGCAGCTCAATATTCCTTGCAGGGTGTCTTAGGTGTACAAGTGGTACCATATGTCTGGTGGTAAAACATGATTTGATCAAGGCTGGATCTAAGATTCTCTAAAAAATTGACTTCTCTTAACAGATAGCATATTGGAGCTACATTAGGTGTCATCACTGGGCACTGTCTAAATAGGCAAGCATGCAAAAAGGCTTGGCGTACATTCTATCGAATTTTTGGAAGTTGCATGGGCAACTTCTTTGTACCTGCCCAGTTCTCTCCTAAAGAAGGAAGCTCCACTTAGGGGTTTTCTATAACAATGATCAAAGCGTTCTGATAAATACAGATATTTGGAGTCGCTTACGCTTCATCGAAAGCTCAAATTGGTTTAACGAGCAGGTAGGGAAATTTTTCCATGATCAATGTGGTAATACAATGGACCTATCTTTGGTCTTAGTGTTTTGGCGATAGATAGCAGCCACTTCAACCTAACCCAACCTAAATAATTATCTAGTTTGTACACTCTGCCCGTTGCCACAGCCAGTGTCCTTGGTTGAAATTACTGAGTAACTTAACTCACCTCTATTTACTCATACACTTTAAAATGACTATGTGTACTTACATATGTACGTATTTCTTAAATATACATACATATGCTGGTATTTATGAAAAGGTGTCATAAAGTTTTAAATTTAAAGTTCGATTAACAGAAAAAAAAAATCTTGAGAAAACCTCTTGAATATGTAAATTATAAACAAGTTCATATTTATTACCTAGAACTCACAACAAATAAACCGCATTCATACATATCTCAACGGCAATATTTTCAAGTTTAAACTGTGGACACTCCGACGCCGCCACAGACGCCGTAGTTGAATGCCAAAATCCGAAACCAGCTTTGCGATTCAAAATCAAATAAAGGTCGGATCTCAGTGTGTTTATTTTTGCTCCCAACTCACGTTCGGAATGCAGAAGACACAAAACCAGTTAACCAATGATTCTCTCTAAAACTTGTTGTTGCTTTAGAGAATGGATGTGTGGGTTTGAAGTTTTCACTTTGCTGTAACGAAAGACCGATACACAAAGTTATCTCTGTTGGATGTTCATGTTTAACGCTGACTGGATAATGTTCCTCGCCAGCTAACCATTTAAAGCAAACAAATTAATATTGTTAAGAAAAAAAAACTGTTTTCTGTGCGAGAAATAAAGTTTATTTACTCATTTCTAGGTATACCACCCTCGTTAATTTGCTAAGCCCGTTAAAATTGTGAAAAGATACTTTGACCAACACAGCAAATTGCGGTCCATCAGAAATAATTATTTGTAGTTGAAGTTCTCTTCAACACTTAAACGAACATGACCAAGACCGCGAACATTTTGCAAGGAATTTTGAAGTATTTAACATGTAAACCATAATTTGGTCAATCGCCTCCACGGGGAACTGCGAGTGACTGAACCAAATGTAGGTCACATGAGAATAAACGCGCTAAAGATGCTTAACATTGCATAATTAATCAAATGAAATACTAAAGAATAAATAAATATTCTTTCTTACAATTTTTGACAAGTGACCTAACACAGGTTAAAGCCTTCTAAAGAATAAAATTAATATTCGGCCTTTCACTGCATATGAATATGACATTTTTTTCGGGTCATCCCATTAATAGTGGCATTTTTTAAAATATACATATGTTTTCTGGAGGCGGTCCAGTTATTGTCTGAATAGAAATGATAAATTTTTTGTGATGGTCAGATGAGAGCATTGCTCTTTGTGGTTGCAAACTATTCTGAAGCCAAATTTGGCTAAATTTGGCACACAGTAGGTGTAATGACCTACCGGCTTCGCCCTAATACAAGAACATTAACAGAAAGAATAAATGAAGTGCGTTAAGACATCGTAAAGTTGGACAGGAAGTATTTGTTGTGCTTTTATCAATTATGAAGTATTCTTCGGGAAATATGCTGCCAATTCTGTTTTGTGGTTGTTAAAAAAAAATGTTCACAAGGAAATTAAGCGAAATGCGTTTGTGTTTTACACCACACACTTGATGGAAAACTGAAATAACCGATTAACTATTCTTAACTCTTTATCACTTTATGTGTACAAAGTGTTATAAAAGCAAGTGTCACTAGGTCGTAAATAAGTAAGTGGAATTCGATACAGCTTACATTGTCTCTAGCTTATTTTGTGAGAATTGTTTATCCTAAATAGTCAACAAAATTATACGAAAAGTCAGAAGAAATTGTAGCTTCAAAATGAAAGCTTATTTCGTTGTCGACACTATTTGAGTTTATAAACCTGAGACCAATAGTTGCATACATTTGTATATGACTCACAGTGTGATCCAGGCGGGTGTACTCACCATCTGGATTATGCTAAATACATATATGTATGTAAAAGGAACATTTGACAACATTTTACATGAAATTAACACGAGAGCGGTAGAAAATAAGGTGGTACTCAATAAGCACCACAGTTTTGAAATAATTGTGGAAAATGCTACATAGTACGAGGTTGTCCCCAATGGTGTTTCTATCACTCTTCATAGTCAACTCTGATTTTCAATTTTGCAAGCAAAACTAAAGAAAAGCGAGGTTCTTTTGGTCTCAGTGCCCCTAACTGACCCTCTATTCAATAATTCATTCAACAGCTTTTCAAATATTTTTTTCTTGCACCTTTTATGAATGTTGATAACTATTTAACTCATAAATCTGGTACACGGTTAAACGCGTCAATCATGAAAATTATGTTGAACATATATTGACAGCTAGACAATGAATGATATTTATACCAATTTATCACGCAAAAAGTTTTACACGTAAATTTGCAGACAAACATATTGTGTGTTGACTTGGACGACCAAGAAGAGTTTGCACAAGCAATTTCCTCTCTGATCCTGTGAAATTCTAGACACTGGTGAAGTAAATAGCCATCTGGACATCCTCGTACTATCACAACTCCACAGGTGATCAAAGCCAGTATTCAGCGAAAATCGCTTTGATCGAATTATCGAACCTCATTTCCACGAGAAAGGTGTTAAACGTTGGCAAAACTTCACTAAACAGGGCTCTCATCACGTAACTTTTCAGACGATCGTCGTCTAACCGACAGCAATGAACGCTACATTACAGTGTGATGAAACATTTCTTTGCTGAATATATTTTCAGTCAAAAGTCTTTCACAAACACAAAACACCAAAATTAAATGCAAAACGATAGCTAAATACCTATCGTGCAAAAACGATCGACGGGACGATAGTAATGATAGTTTTCGGGTTCCATGAAGCAAGCCATGAATCGTCAAAACGATATCGTTCAGACGATATTGCTATTTCAAGTTTACATGAAGCAAAACTATCGTCAAAACGATATCATCAGACGATTGTCGCCACATTGTTTTTAAACAACCAATGGGCTTTCTCACAAGCCGAAAACTACACAACAGTGGCTCAAAAACAGAACTTAATATCTACAGCCGATTGGCCATCAGAGAGTCCAGGGCCATCATCATATGACGACAATCGTCTGACGATATCGTTTTGACGATAGTTTTGCTTCATGTAAACTTGAAAAAACTCTATCGACTGAACGATATCGTTTTTACGATTCATGGATTGCTTCAGGTTAAACAAGGTTTCGAAGGGACAAAATTCTGAGTTTATTAGTTTTCATATTATCAATGAGCCAAGGCGCTCACTGGGTACACACATATTTATATAGCCCAAAAGTTAAGCTTTTTACACATTTATCCGGTTATTAAAACTCGATTTTAAAGAAGAAAATATATCTTTCAATCGTACATATATGTACATATGTACATATATCAAAATAATTTCCAGCAAAGAATCAAGGTCTACTCGTATACTCCCAACTCTCACTTTCTAAACCCTTCTCATTTCCTGAACATAACTCAAGATTTACTTTTAGGCCGTATTAATCTCCATCCGCACCTTCACGTAACCATCTAACATTATTTCCAATGCTGCGCATTCAAGTTTGATTTTTAATTTTGTACTTCCCTAAGGCGATTTCTTCTCACTAATCCTCTAAATTTAAGATTAATGTACCGGAATCTTACAACAGTTATTATAATTCGGAAATTAATCTTGATGCTAGTATCGATCCCATGTTTTAACCGAAGCCTTGAAATTGTTTACCTCTGAATAAAAAGTGCTCAAATAGACGCGTGATTGTCGTGTGAAACTAAAATATGCCGGCGATGCAAAGTGCGCACTAAAATACCTTTCAAAACACTTCATCTGAGAGCTGGCTAAAGCTAACCCAATTCCCAATGACAAATCGCGGCGACTTATTCATATTCATGTTCAATGGGCACCAAGCGTTTGCGATTAATGGGCGCAATTTGTTTAAATTTTATTACTTCATTTGATTTGCATACTGATTAAATTTTCTAATCAATCCAATAGTTGTGTTAAAGTGTTTACGATGTGGTGGTGTGGTAGCCTTCTGATGAGTGCTAAGATAGCGTTAATTGTAAAAGTGGCCATTTCAAGCCCTCGGCAATTTGTTGCAAGGACAAAACTGACTACTTTTGGAAATGTATCAATCATTTAACTGATGAAGTCTATAATCGCGTCTGCAAATTGTGTTTCCCGCTTTAAGATTAAGATTAAGTTTGTATCAACGTGTCACTTTTCACTATCGTCCATCGTATTCCTTGAGGGAGGATTGGATTGCGGTAAGCAATAATGGCGGCAATAAATAAGATGTAAATTCGGCAAGACGAAGATAATTTGGAGCTAAGACGATGAGGTAAATGTTTCGGTTCTATTTATGTGTGACCCATCTATTTATACGAACATAAATAAAAAAATTATAACAATCAATGAAAAGTATCAACGAAAATCATCGTCGGCAGTTAAAATAGTCGGTGGAAGTCTTCACTTCGGCTTCGCTGTTATTATACTCATGACGATATCGGAAGCAATTATTGTCTATTAAAGTGCAGGCTTTATATTGAGAAAACAAATGTTTATAACAAATCGGAGTTATTATTATGATGCAATCGCCTCTGGAGGGGATTACTTCTAAAAATTTACTTGTTTATCGGGCAAGAATGGCATAGAATTGGAAGACTCTCCTGACTAAAGCGTTTTCCCCCATTCGCTCGATGTGGCCGAGCCAGTGTACTCGACGTGTTTTGACCTCCATTAAAGTCACTTTCATTCCTTCGTGTTAGGAATTTTAAACCCTGTTGTTTTGCCAAACCGAAGCAGCAGCGCTTTGTTGAGGTAATTCTCCACCGGATTTCCACTAAGGTGTCGAGTTAGAGTTAACTTTTCTCTAGAGTAGGTGAACTTCTTAACTACCTCGAAGCGATGAGAGAATATTTGCTGACAGAAATATTCTATATTGTCGGCGTATCGCAGCAGCTGGATTGACTTTATGAAAGATATCACCTTTTCTGTTCACATCAGACATCCGTACGTACTATGTATCTGCTCCGGCACTGAATTAAAAAAATCGAGCTTCTGAAGCGCAGTACACACCGCGTGTTTCCCAGCGTAATGCCCCATAGCTGGATCAGTTTTCTGTGGATCCCGAATTTGGCCATCGCCTTATAGGGCTCCAAGCGATAAATGCTGTCACACCCATCCTCAAAGTCTATAAACATATAGAGCATTTCGACTTGAAATTTGTTCGCCTATTCGTCTATAGTCGACCTGCGGGGTAGGAAGGCAAGTGGTACGTGTCGATAAATATGGTTCACAACGGCTTAAGACGTTCACTTAGTACGCCGCTGGACAGGATCTAATATGCGACATTTAGCAGGGATATGCCTCAATAGTTGGCGCAAGACATATTCCCTTCTTTTTGTAGATAAGGCATATGGAGCTGATATTTCAGTTGTTGCGCAGGCTTTCTTTCTCCCATGCTCCTAAATGGAACATATTTGAAAAGTTCCGATGGTAAGCTAATCTGCAATAGGAATAGTCGTACATACATATGTAGCATAGTGTACTGATTTCCGAATTTTATGAAACACCATCCAATTGTGTTGTTTTCTGATCACACCACTGAATCTTAAGTTCATGAATCAAAATATTATGGAATCGAAAAGTTTTCCGTTTGGCACAGATAATTCCAACCTCCAAATTTGCAAAACAACATCCATTCATCGAATGACACTTTTTATTGCTTCTTAACTCCATATAGGATCTGAAGACTCTTCACCTCAATAGGATATAAATTAATCAATCAAAAATAGAGAAACATGTCAAAGACGATTAGTTATCTTAAGCTTACATAATTAAACCAACGCAGCGTCCGCATTTAACGACTTTAACATAAAAATTTGAAAAATATAAAACAGCCTTACAAAATCACTCAATCTATTTTAATGTTTTCTATCTGTACCAGTATATACATGTATGTACCTTGAAATTCCGCTCCAAATTGGTGATTGTAATCACGAGCTTATGTATTAGTCCCGTATCTTTGCGTGAACCTTCGAATTACGTGCGATACCTACCCATGCACTTAACGCTGGTTATATTCACACCTCTTTGCACCTGATTATGGAAAATAAACTTCTCGTTTGTCGATTGCACCGTCATTTATGTTTTTTTTTTTAACGCTATGATATTATCTAGACGGCTTATGTTATGTAACATAGATACGAGTATATTATTTCTTCTGGCGATACATGCAAGGCAATTGTAGAAAAGAAAGCAAGGTGGAGGTGAAATTAAAGCCATCGATATTGAGTATCACGTTTTTTTTTTCCGGAGAATGGACGACAACGAAGGTGGGATTAGGAAAAGTCAGCTTTTGTGTCTGCTGTTTCATTTCTAAAAGGCGAACACTCATGTGCTCTTGAAACGGTCATTGATACCTCACCGGAGTGCACCCATTGCTGAGTATATGCATTTGACAGGAATACATTGACAGCTTGTGCTGAAGGGCTATTTTAACTGATTTGTCCCTTTAGGGAAAATGTATTACGTTACTTTCTGTCTTGTGATAGATTGCACAATTTTCTTTTTTATTTTTCGCTTTTTACTACTCTCTTTTGTCAGACATTGCGTTCCATGACGCTTGATGCGAACATTGCATGCAATCAAATGTTAGTCAATTCATACTGAAATGATATCCACTGCATGGTAACATGCAACAGTTAATGATTTCGAAAGTGATAAGTTAAGGCAACCGTACTACAGACAAGAACAGGTGCACCGATTGAGTTTGTTAAAATCGTCACTAATTAAACTGCAATGAACCAACAATGATGACTGGGTACTGGTTAAATGAATTGGCAGTACAATTTGCTGTTGCTGTTTGTATTTGTATCGAACAGTTGGAGACCAAATACGAGGTTTTTTATGATCCTGAAGAAATATCTAGGCAATGTAGCTACTACGTACTACATGACACTGTAGCTAGATTTCACCAGAACTTTCTCAAGCACATACCTGAAGAGAGAAAAATGGTCAGCAACATAACATGCAATCCAACTCTATGTACACAGATGAACCTAGACGAATGTTCGTAAATGTTCTCCAAACCCCTGGGCATAACCAAAACATTCCGTTTTCCAAGCCACAACAGTGTTTCCCAAGCGAAAGTCCTAGCAATGAGAATAGCCGCCTGTTAGACTCCGTTGAGGGCAATGCCATACGAAGGTATTACCTTTTTCTGAAATTGAAATTAAATCCAACCTCGTGAAGTGATGTCGAAAAGAGCTAAAAGTTCTTGGAACACAGCGCAAGGCTATGGTCTGTTGTGTCCGTGGATATGAAGGGATAGAAATTGACGAGAAGAGTTTCGGAATCTGGACGAGATCAAATGGACGCCTCTATATACATACATCCCTACTTGCAGCCTAAAGCTCGAAGCAGGGTTCAGGGCCCTGAGAGAGGCAAACAATATATGCTCCTTCATAGACTTGTGTAATCCCAAGGAGAATTTGGTGTGTCTTTAACAAAACGACGACCGATAGGCTTGTGCAAAAGAATACGAAATCCCTTTATTCCCTGGTAGGAGTCATCACGGGGCATAATACTCCGCAGTATCACATGAAGAAAAGTACGACAAGAATGAGAAGGTCAACGAGGATACAATTTACTTTCTCTATCACTGTCCAGGTCGCATCCACCCTAGATTCGAATTTGTCGATAATGCAAAATCTCCATATTGAGAACTTATGTCCATCCTTAAACTGATGCTGCAGGTAAAGACAAGTTATAACTAACACTTTAAAGGTTCACCTTTCAAATTTCTTGTGGGATTCAATGTTTTGCAATATTTTTCAAATCTGTTGATCATTTTCTAAAGCACGGTAAGTGAATCGGTGAAAAGACTTACGTCGATACAACATCATATTCATCCTCGTAAAATTAAATAAGGATAAGGTACATGCTTTCCACTAATGTATTAAATATATTAGGGTACATCACAATTGACATCCCTTTTTATAAGTATGTCTGTATCCTGATACAGATTGCCATCATAAACTTACTTATTTTAAAACTAAGTAAATTTTCTCCTAAAGTAGATTATTTGTCGCTATATTCTCGTACATATTTTATAACACAGTACATATTTAGGATGACAGATGTAGTGTCGATAGCTTAAAGTTTTAGACTCTTTAGTCAACTGTTTCCAACGTAGCCTTCAAATCGGCATAAAATACAAAAAGTTTTGGTCCTCTATTAAGATTCGAAAACTTAGCTTTGCTGTAGTATTTCCTAAAATCTACTTGGTGTTCACCTACATATTTTTATTATCCCTTGTTAGAACGAAAAGATTATAGAATGCCCTGTAAAAGTCATCCGAGATTCTATCCCAGCTTTAGCACAAGTTGCACAATCCCCTATCGTGACTTTTGTAAAGTGGGAACCCGGTTTTCTTCATAATTCATTAACCTATCCCAGAAATGAAACAACAGCAAGATAATGCACGCTAAGCACAAACTTAGTGTTAGCATATCAAATATGGAAGTTTGTATCAAATAAGTTCAGAACTAAAGACAACAATCCGAAGGTCTACTAGAGCCTTGCTTTAATGAACATCTAATGAGGTGGTCTATACAACAAGTACAACAAGAACTGAAGCAATAATAACCTTGATTGACAATTATCTTTTCGCTACTGTCTCAGGGGCAATGACACAAAAAATTCAAATGCTGGACACCTGAAATTCAGGTTCCCTTGCATTCAGGCCTAGCTATACCCAGAATTTGATTGAGAAAAGAATTGTAGTCGAATTTGTACGGATTGCTTCTACCAAGGGCTTCACGATGTTGTCTTTATAAACGGAAACAATATTAAACTTGAGAACGGCGATGGACATTTAAAAGGGGTGAAGTATATTTGTCTGCAGCAAAAGCTGAGCTAGATTGAAACCTCAACCAATTTAAAAATACTCCGACACTTCAACACTTCTCCGAATTCAGACACAAGGTTCAAATAACTCTTTGAATCACATGTTTGGGTACGAGAATGAAGGCATCTAATGAAACTGCTGGACGCGGCTCAGAATGAATACGAGTATAGATTTCAATACTATTCAGGATGTGTACAGACTAAATGAATGCGTTCTAACGTTAGAAAAGAAACCTCTTCATTCTTGTGGCCTTCAGCAGGAAAAGAGAGACCCAGCGAAATACTGTTTTCTCCTTGTCCTGTCTGTGCTCGTAGCAGGTGGAAGACTTTTCGGATGGTTTTCGACTGTGGGGAGACCAAGCACACAAGCTCCTCATCAAGTATATCCGTAGCGTAAGTCGTTTCTTCCATCTTAAAATACCGTTTTTCCTCAAAGCAACGATAATTTAAGAATGGCGAATATTTTATACAATGTTTGCTCATTTGCATGCACATTGTCATTAAATGACGTAATCTACGAGTATATATATTACTTATGCCATAGGGTACATCATTAGCGGTTCTTTTTGAATGTCCCTGGATAGAGAGATAGTGAGTTATCCATATGATAGGGGTAAAAATTATGGACACCTGCAACGTCTATTATGAAAGCTCGCGCAGTAAACAGTAGCAGTATTATTGGCTTAGACTGTTTGAAAGGCCTGATACCTATTGCGTGACGCAAGCGCTTAAACAGAAATGGAGTAATAGAAAGAAGTCTAAGCTATGGGAAAGTATTATTTTTCTATGACAGCCTGCTAAATGCACCTCCAATAGTAATAACTGATATAGAAAAGCTTCTCCCTCCCGCCGTTTGGATACAGTAATGTAGGTGCCTTCCATTATAAGAAAATATAACATTTACATCACTAATTCCTGGGAGAAGACAGATTCTTGGCTTTACTCAGCTTGCCATGCCAAATATTTGCATACTTTTTTCAAGCTAAACAAATGTTCCTCCACTTCTATATGTACATAGTTTAGTTTCAGAAGATTGCATAAAGAAAATCGCATTTTGGTTTTTCATTTTCCTTAACTACACAAACATTTTAAAAGAAAAGTCTATTACAAAATAGACTTACTTATGCTAAAACAGTAACGCTCCCTGACAACATATACCTTTAATTACCAACTATTTACTTTTGTCCATTAATCTACATAATCCAACAGTTCATTATTGATTGTAAATATTTACAAAGTGCAGCTGACGACTGATGCTTCTAGCCCAGCTAAACGCTACCAAAGCAATATTTTGGAAAACTTGCACAATAATAACATATGTCGAAAAATGATCACATGGTGCTACCTGGCATTGTAAAGAATTTTTGTTTTGACCTAAAATAAAAGTTTACTCAAATTTATTTTAAAATTTGGTCCGATTTTGGAAACGATAGCAAGGCTATCTTACCTCTAGTGGACTCAATCGAAGCAGTGAGAATCAACAAGAAGGAACATAAGTATTGTTTTTTATTTCTGTAAACAAATAACACTTTTCAGTGTCAGAAAAAATGAGTTCGATATTGATGTACAATTTGAAAAATGAAACTCAGCCACTTCGACCCCGGCTAATTCTTCTGCATTTTAGTGCACGCAAGTACACTTATTACCATCGATACAAACCAAAAGTGCGTAGGAATGAATGTTTATTGATCAATCAACCCGTCATCCAATTAACACATCAAAACATTTACCACTTCAAATCAATTAAAACCGTGTTTTCACTAACTCTCACCACAAGTGCACTAGCTGTGTCAATCAAACCCAACAACAACAAAATAAAGTGATATGAGGCGTTTTGTAAAACCTCTCAAGCCTGATTAACCCAGTTTCCACGTTTCGATCGAAAATCGAAAGCGAAATAATTGCAATACATTTTGTATCTTTTTTTTTACCACGCCAATCATATAAATGTAGGTACATATACTTACCACTAAAAGAGTTCACTTGCAGTTGAAGTGCTTCGAAAAGAATCCATTGCAGCATGACCAAATGTACAGCACATTGTAGCCTTCTCCTTCTTAGAAAGAAATTTAGCATCTAAACGGTGTGTGTGCATTCGAAAGTGGAACAATTCATGATTATTTCATCTAAAATCTTCGTGTGTACTTAGAGAGCGCTTGGAGCTGTGCGCATATACATAGAATATGAATTATTTCACGGCGCGCGGGGAGGAAAGCGTCCCATAAACTCAAGCATGCACGCTAAGCACACATTCTACGGACAGCTTAGCCCACGTAGATTTTATTTGAAAATAATGAAATCGAATTCTTCGTTTTCAGCCTACACAACCGTTATTGATGGAGCATCCGATAAAGTGTAATTAAAGTATCTATGGATGTGTATCTTTAATTTTTTTCCATAGAAGAGTTACATATTTGTGGGGCGAGTAATTCAAACGGCTTCTGTTTGTAAAAGAAGGGCTTGAACTAAGTGAATCAAACCTGTTTTGTTGATTTGTTTTTGCTGTGTTCATTTTCGCGATTAAGAATTTCGTTCGTTATTAGCTTGTGCGGTTATACCCTCGGGAGACGTCTGACCTGTTTAACGCTTAACAACCTTGCACTCGTGTGCTTATTGACCTCAAAGTTTTTAAGTTTCCTTTCCAAAAGCAATTATTTACAACTTTAAACTGAGTGTGTGTGTTTCTAATGAAAATTCATTCGTAGTGGGGTGTTAATTACTTTGTCTCAACTTCCGATATACAAATATTGCGTTCAGGTTTATTTGTCATTGAGTTGAGCAAGAAAAAAAGGCGATAAAATTAGAGCATTGAAATTTAAGAAGCTCGAATGCATTTTGTTTGTTTTTGTTGAGTGGATTTCGAATTTTTGAACTTTGGACGCGCTTTAAAAATTGTTAGATGGACTTTTATGGGAGAAATTAATGAAGACTGTTCTTTGCTACGTAGGAGTAGATATTGAAGTATTGAAATCTGGGAGTTTTTGATATATTTATTACTACATAGGTAGGTATGTCTCTTGCTACATTTAAACTTTTACCTAAGCTGAACTCCGCCAGCAAGACAAATCGCGGGTGAGGAGAATGCTACTACATATTAAATTTCCAGACAGATCTGACCTTGGCTGAATGAGAAGTTCCAATATCGGCGTCCTCACAGGTTATTGTGCAATAGGCGTAAACGTCAAAAGGGCAGGTTCCTTATTAAACGATTTATGTAAGAGCTGCGGGGATGAAGGGGAGGAGAAAGCCATCCTCTATTCCTCTGCGCTTCTCTAACCCTAATCAAAACAAGACTGCTCCGTCTTGCATAAACTTGACGACCTGGCGAAAATAAACGCCAGAAGCATCCTTTGCTTTATAAAAAGCTCCGGTTGGGGCTCTTAAGAACTATTTTGTGCTAGATCCAGTGGTATCACAATGGACCTCTTGTGGTTCAAGTGTGTGTGTATCTTGATACCGAGAGCCACTCTAATCTAATCTAACCTAAACAGAGATTCGTATCATCAGATAATATCACAGAACGAAATTAATAATTGTTTTTTTCTTCTTTTTTGCATTGCAACTCTTTACACTTTTAATAATTTGACTCAAATCAACCAACTTTTCGAATAAAGTTATGCGAATTTTATGCTAATCTTAATGGGTTACAACATTCAACGAAAAATTTTTTTTTACCTCACCGAGTTTACATATCACTACTAATAGTCAATGGTCAGCATTTTTGCATAGTAATATTTTTTTTTATGATAACCAGTTAGATTTCAAACTAGAACACAGGTTTATATTTACTTTAGTTAAAATTTCATAACTGATGGTAGAAGACATGTAATGTAATAAGTGGTGACCTTGTTATAATACACTCTTGATTCCGCCAAAAAAAAACTAAGCCTTCGTTTATTGAAATTTTAACTGGAGTACCTCAATAGTCTACTTTTGGGACTTAACTTTTTACAATTCTAATAATAAACCTCTTGCGTTGAATGTCAAATTCATTGGTGAATATTTATTCGCAGCTCTGTGCAAACTGCAAAGATATGGAAAAGATTTTAAATAAATAAAAGTGCTTAGCTCTGTTATTTAAGTAAACAACCTTGGCGAGAGTTCAATCGACAAAACCATAAAATGAAGTGGTTTAAAAGCGAATAAAAATCTCACTCTCTTCAGCAACATCTTAGACATTTCTACATCAGATTGACGATAGTTAGAGTCCTAATAATTCTATACATATGCAAAATTTAATTCAACCTTTCCAGAAAATAGTTTAGTGCATTTATGTTTATAAGTTTTCTTAAGTCCTAGTTTTGTCTTGGATGCGAGAAAATATTTGTAAACTCCAATTTTAATACTTCAGTTAAATTGTCATGCCAGTAAAAGTTTGTCCAGAAACACGTAAATACACCAATGGTTTACGTACGTATATAGTTTCATTCTAGGTTTTTAAATTTGCTTGAAAGATTCCTGTGGAGAAACCCAACTTTCCTAATCTTAATGCACTGAGACCAGACACGAACACAGTGGACTTAAATAAAAAAGCGTCCAGGAAACGGCATTGCACCTCTCCTAAGCTTCCTTCCTACTTTAAGCTTCCCAGTAGAAATACACTAATCTTGTTTCATTTTAAAATAACATAAAATTATTTTTATTTCTAAGCTAACTTTATGCCTTCTTACTTAGGATTCCTTAACCAAATATTACCCAAAAGCGTCTGAAATTTTTTTTCTTGCGCTTTTACATCACTTGGAATTTTTTCTTCTTTTCTTCAAAATGTTGCAACTAGATTGGAGTGGTCCATGGCACGCCGGCTTCACTTCTTGAGACAGCTGAGCTTTGTAAGCATGTATTTAAAGATATTTATACTAAATGCGGTATAGGCTGATTTGAGAAATGCTTAATTGCAGTAAACGTCTTTTGATGGATAAACCTGAGGTTTCAGTGACACTTAGTCACAGCAGCAATGTTTTCGATTGACTTCACTTTCAAGTTCACAAAAGCTGGGCGAAAACGTGATTCAAAGCTACCGAAAAAAGTACGAACTTTACGAAATGTCTTCGGGAAATGTTTACCATTTTTGTGAATTTTAACGATAACTACGTGTTGGTCACGTGTACATATGTATACCATTCCGTTTTCTTCAACCGTATAGTATTTGATTGACAGCTGTCAAGCCATGACAGTTTTTTGTTTAAACGATCAAATATGCAGCCAAATATAAAATGAAAGCTTTTAATGGAAGTCCCTTTATATGGAACCATTTCAATACTCTGACTCCATACCTATTGAAGTTAATATTAAACTTTTATAAGTATTCAAACTTCGAAAGAAATAAAATTCCCCAAAACAATCTAATCTATTGCGTGACCAATAATGCACTTCAGTTTATGCACAGCGTATAGTTTTAATTCTGATTTATTATTATTTTTTTTTTTTTCATTCATGCTAAGATAAAGAAATTGGCTCAGGCATGAATGTAAACTACGATTAATTTATGCATTTGATGTCACTACTGATATGTCATGAATACGCACATCAAGACAAGAATGTGGAAAATAACAGAGAGCTAAATAAGGAAGAGTGGAACAGTGGAACGGAATGTGCATACATACATTTAAGATTCCCTATAAAATTTGAATTTTTGGTTCCATACTTTTAGAATATAAACATAAAACACAATTTGTGTTGAAGAAATACATATGAGCCGCGTAAGAAACACATGACATGAAGTGCTTTTCGAATTTCCCTAAAAGGTAATCCTAATCTTATCCAAACCAATTATTGGGTTTCGTAAAAATAATTACACGCCGTAATTTTTTTAGCCAATGCAAGTGTGATTTCACGTCCATCTTATGGTACATTTCAGTCCAGCAAGTTCAGTGTTTTATTGAAAAGTTGTTACTGTTTTTTTCACAATCCTAAAAAGTATATAACCCAACATTCTACTGAATAATTATCCTTCAACCACTCACTTTTTCTAAATATTTTTGGTATAAGAACAGTTTTCTTGGATGTTTTATAAACACCATAAATACGATTGTTTTCCCGAACTATTTTGTTCAAAGATACTGCATTAGATACCACTGCAAGAAACAATTTTTAATCGCGCTTAAAAAGGTTTTGTGAAAAATTTCGATCTCGAGATTTTGATTTCATTTATAGCAATAAAAATAAAAAGGCTGACCTGCTGTCTAGAACAGGAAACGCATCAAGTCTTACTGTGCCAATACAATTCTGTGAATTTATCAGTCAGTATGGCAAAAACAATTAGCTAAAAGAAAAAGTGGACCATTACTGGATGGAAATTGAAAGAAACAGACAAGCTCAAATCTTTCTGCCAAATACCTCCCACAAAAGAACCCAACAACTCCTAAAGCTAACTAGGAGTCAGCTACCTATAGGCACAGCATTGCTAACAGGCCACTGTAGAGTCAAAAACATCTCATGGTTATGAGGATAGCACAAGATAACATACTTATGCAGTATATGCAATGAAGATGAAGGATCAGCAAGACATATCTTATGTTCCCTTGAATTTTTAATCGAACCAGTCATCGTTACCTAGGTAAATTATACCTTGAAGCAGAAGACATTACTGCTAGCTCAGTCAAGAACATAGTTAGATTCATCACCAACTAGGCATCATAAGTAAGATTGGATATTAGAGTATCTATGGCCGCAGTGAGAAGGTAACCTGTTCTCACCTAAACCAACAATATATGTATGCACTTGTATAGCGAAACTCGCGAAAATAAGCCTTTCAATTCTGCCTGTCTATGTGTACACTAGATTGCAGCCTAGCCTGCCAGACGGACTTTTCTAAACTTAATATCTGAACTAAGTAGAGTCACAATTTGAGGCGAAAATTTTTAGTCTAACCTTAAAATTAACTTTACTTTACCAATGGCCATTTTTGAAAACTCGTTTTTCCCACAAATGGCTCCAATGATTTTGTCCAAATTTCATTTTTGGCAGCTGGCATACAACTTTTTGCTAAGTGGTCGTTTTTTTGAAAATTGGCTTTTTCGGCTATGGCTTGACTGGTTTTGTTCAAAATTAATAACTAAAAAGTTATTATAGATGACCATAGGGATGAAACGAAAATAATAATTTAATATTAAGGAAAAACCACACAGAAAAATGACAATGCACGTGGAACGTATCATATGATACCCTGTCCCTCATCTAATATAATGATAAGGCAAAATTCAACAATAAAAATAGGCTTGTCGCAGTACTTATGAATGAATCTTGTGGAAAGCCGGCATTGATGTAGTAAAAATATTGATAATATTGAAATTTTGGAAAAGATGGTTTGTTTGTGGGTTGATTAAGAAATTGTGTACACTTGTAGCGCTTCGGAGTTACAAACGATTTCATAAAAACAAACAGACGGATCAGTATAACTAACAAGTTAATCCAAACCATGTATCACCCATGGGGACAAAAATAATTAACGCGTTAGCAAAATAATAATAACCTGCAACGTTTAATATTTTTCAATGATTGCTCATTTATTAAAGAGAGTTTATTTTCCGATTTTTTATCGAAAATAGTTTGATTTTAATGGCTACCGCTATTCTGTTTGACAATATTCAATATTCTCTCAGAGGACTTGTTGCTGATCTTCAGGTGTTAAGCTCTGCAACGTGTTTTTTTCTTTTTTAAAATGCACACTCTCTTCAAGGGATTATGACTACCCTAAAACTATGCAAACAGTGGGGAAATTAAAAGAAGATACCGGGTTTAAATATTTTAGGTTATAAAGAGAGGGAAAAATAGAGTTTTCACATCCGTATTGTCAAAGAATCTATGTGTTCCACAGTACGTGGGGGTAAACTGCCCATTTTGCTGGGTCATTTTTTTATGAGATTCTTGAGTTTACATGCACACTTTGGGCAGCAAAGTGCACGTACCGGGTGATCACGCGGAGAGCTCTTGTTATCCACATTTATGTTAGTTTCACGAACTTTCTGCTGTGGAGGCTTCGTTTTAAACAAAGCTGCAACACAGAACTTAGTTTCGAAATAACTTTTAATGTTTTCCAGTATTGTTCAAGCATAAAATGATAAATTTACCGCGGACGCTTGTCGCTACATATCTTTCAATATTTTTACTTAAAAAATAAATTAACAGATGGCCCACCTCCTTTTTCAAACTTTAAATGGCGAGACGTTTATGTATCGATGACCCAATGTGGTTGATCCAGTACCTACCGAGTTATGCAACATATTGAACGCAAAGGCGCCATACAGCATACATTTCTCTATAGGAGATGCACCTGAAACATTCCTATCTCAGACTGTGCCGTGTGTCTTAAACCAACATACCATCGGAATTTTAGCGATTGTTCAAGGTCAGTCGCGCTTTGGCCTTTCCACAAAAAAAAACCCTTTTTTACTCCGGAAATAAATCCGTTCATAGTAACTCAGTCGGCCATGTTTTTTTTTATTTCAAAATATTTCCTGAAACTTTCTCCTCAATTCTTAATTCAACCAAACATGTTTCTAGGTTTCTTAAAAAAAAAATAACATAAAATCTTAACTGGTTTCGAAATTGCATACAAAAAAACAGCACATTAATTAACAGATAAACGTTAATTGACATCTCAAGAAAGATCTGTCTGCAAATGGCTTGCCTTATTCTCAGTATGTTTAACCTAACCGACAGTCATTAAGGTATTAATGGCCGCATATAAATACAAGTCTCGCAACACGCGCCAACCCTCTTTGAATTTGATGCAAAAATACATAAATTTCAGTCGCATATTTTAGAATATTTTGCAACAGTCGTCATTGAAGCAAAATAGCAGTTAAGCCCCCAAAGTTTTCCTAAAACAAAATATGGGTGCGGCAACGTGATCAACTTAACATCTTTCTACGTCGCGGATTTCCGAAAGGTGCTTTGAATTTCTGCACCTCGAAAGGATATACCTGATGATTGCATGTGTGTTACTTCGAGAGTCATACGAGCTTAAGAATATATACATACATATATATACATATATATAT
Source organism: Blera fallax (assembly GCA_946965025.1). Classification (NCBI taxonomy): domain Eukaryota; kingdom Metazoa; phylum Arthropoda; class Insecta; order Diptera; family Syrphidae; genus Blera; species Blera fallax. The sequence continues at coordinate 19,689,492 of OX337248.1, read as the reverse complement.
ATATATATATATATATATATACACATATGTAGGTATGTATACATTTAAAAATAACAAAAAGCAAAAATAAAAAAACGCCTCAAGCGTGACACCGCAAATTGCGGTGACCTCACTTGGATGATCCGTCATTTACGATCTTACACCGATCTCGATATTTCTTTTGATAAATAAATTACCACACAGACAACATGATGCCAATTAACCATGTTTACAATGAAATAAAAGTATCTCTCACCTTTTTGGTTCTGTGTCGGTTCTAGTTAAATCCAAATATGCAACGTTCGTCTATGCGTAATCCCAGAAAGGAGTTAATTAGTCGAAGAGGATTCAAACTTTCAATTAAAATAAATTAGGTTTTCACTTTGTCAACAACAACAAAAAAACATTAAATTCCTTACTCTCAATAGATACTTCAAAATAATCACTGCACAGAGCGGGGTCTCTGGTGCAATTACAATTTATTAAAAAATAAAAACAAAAAAAAAATATGCACAAAAACGCTCTGTGATTCTTGACTCGTCACAGGAAACCCCCTATTTAGCACGAGTAATTATAAATATTACGACAATTGTCGGTGTATCATCGGAGATACTTTTTTTTCTCTTCCTGCAATGTACAAAAACCCGCACAATGGATGGTGTGAATGGATGGATGTAATGTAAAGTGAATCAAATGATAGAACGACAGGTGAAATACTCAAATGCAAGTAAAGATGTAGGTATAAATGTATCGCGGACGCAGTGATTTAACCGCGCGTTATGCTTGCTGGTCGTTTGAATTCAACACGAAGACTGGTTGGCTAGATGTTGAATCGACGATGTCAGTCAGTGTTGTCTTACCAGTTTCTTGGCGTAAAAAAACAAAAAAAATGTATCTAAGTGTAAGTGCAGACAGTGGTGGAGCGCACTACTGTGTGTTGAGTGTTGTATGGGCCCCCTAAAAATGTAGATGTTTAAAAACGCGAATAAAGTAGAAATTTAAGTGTTTGTTTATTTTGTCTATGCATGTTAAATAAGTCACCAAAAACCAATATGGGAGGAATTAAAGTATAGAATTTGGGAAAGTTGATTTATATCATGCTCCGTTAATGAAGTATGAATCATATTTCAGAAATTTTAAATTATTGCGCAACTTTAATTTATTCATAGCAGTTATCGTGACTTCATTCACTATTATGGACTCCTCTTCGAAGGAAGCTTTTTATTGAACATAATTGTGTTAATTTCTGAAAGTTGGAGGCTCCAAATACGACTTCCAAACTTTTTTTTGTTGCAAACATGCCTTCCTGACTGTTCATTCAACCCACATAATTGACATAAAACCATCAAACAGATTTTAATTAATTTTAATCCAACCTAGAAGTCACGGTCCTACCACTCGCGAATGTCTGACAAACGTCCGAGAGTAATAACTGTCATGAAAAAGCGACCCTGCGCCGTGAACTAGGACTTAGATGATCAGGCCGTTTTGGGCTTTCTTAGTCGTTTGCAAGAGGAACTTACTTCTCAACTGTCTTCTAAACCAAAGACGCTGCGCTTACAAAGAGTTATTCTTCCATTGATTGTAAAATACCCATCTAAAAATTGTTCAGTGCGAAATCAAACCGATTTCGAGAAAAACGAAAACAATAGTTTACTTACTAATAGAAACGCTAACTTCAAAGAAAAGGAATTGTTTTAAAAGACATTTTTATCAAAATTTATATCAGTTAAAACTAGTTTCTATTTCAAAATGAATAAATAAAAATTAAAACAACGGTTTAAGCTATAAATATTATACGACGTGTGTCATACTTTCACTGGACGCCTTAGAATTTCCTTGGCAAAATCTTTCACGAAATTTGAAAAATCTCTGAATTCCGGAAAAAACTTTCGTTGAAACACGTTTGGCAAAAATCATAGAAACTTATAGGATTTCAATTTTTACAGCTTTTCACAAATAAATATCAGTAAATGCCCATTTGACCGACGAAAATGTAAGAAAAATACCGGATTGTAGTGCAATTATTGGGTTAAAAATCGGCCTTCGGACGCGTTTATCCATAACACAATTTTGGTTTCTTGATCCGCAGACAAGTCTACCCATTATAAACATTCGACTACTGTCGATGCTATAGTCAGGGGTCAGCTAACAGATCTAGTACATAAGGATAGAAAATCTGATGCATCAATCAAGCCAGAAATCAGTTGGCTAAGAAAGCAAATGAAGCCCGATTAAGAAAAACTTAGAAGACAATATAAAAAATAATTATCATCCAAGCTCTTCTATATGGATATCAAACCCATGAACTCTTTTTAATTTGCACGCACTCAAGGGGTTATGAATACCCTTTAACATGTTTTCACATGGTGCGGGCGTTGGAAAGATAGATAGAGAGAGAGAGAAAGAGATCGGTGTAGTGGTTTGAAACTCAGCTGTATTAGGTTTCACATTATCTCCAGGGGTGGTGTCCAGAATAACTGGGGAGATTTGATTGCTGTCATCTATTTTTTGCCTTCGCTTCTGATTCACAGTATTTTGTTTCCTATTCCACCTGGTGTCATAAGCATACCAATCATTAACAGAGCGAACAATTTTTCCAGCCATGAAAAACCTACTGCCAGTGTTAAGCCTTCGCAGTAGTGTTGTCATAAGCTTTCGCAATTTATCGGCCTGCTTCTTATCATATAATACTCTAACAAACTCTGGCGATAGCCCCTATTAAGAACCACTGGTAACATTTGCCTATGAAAACAAGAAACACAAACGTACGGAAGAAATAATACACTTTAAGAAATTATGGAAGGCGGTTCAGAGTGGATGACCAACAATGCGGCCTTTGAATTTTTAAAGTGACACGTAAATTAATTAAATTGAAATGAATTACCTGAGTAACATTAAAAGATTACGATTTTGGTGAATCACAGACAGCATTACGTTAAATCCAAAACTGACTAATCAAGCTCAAGACAACTTTATTGCTTGAGAAACGGGTGACGAGTTTACAACATGTCATGACTAAATCGAAGCCGCTTACCGCTATTCAACAAATATGACAATGCTTCTAGTAAATAATTTCTAATTCTTTAATTACTGAATGCATACCAGTATATTGAAAGTTTCAAGTTCAAAGATTATTCAGTTAATTGAGTGTTTATATAATAAGAAAATAATACATTTAATTGTACTTCATTACTTATGCATAAAGTAGATGATCTTTAGCATGGGAAGTAGATATTTTCTGCAATTGTATATGAAATAATATATTCTGCTACAAATTGCCAATGACTTTTCAAACCAGTTATAAGTGTTGCCTCAATGTATCGCAGAATTTTATTTGCATTCACTATTCAAAGATTATTCTACTAAACCATCATTTTTAAGAACTACAAAGTTTTGTGTTAAATATATGTAAACTTCAAGAGGTCTATTCATTGCCATTTAGACACAAAACAATATCAAAACTATTGGGGGATAACCCTCTTTCCGACAGCTGTTAAAGTGGACGAGATTATTCTAGAATGGAGACTCTGTAGAGTGGAATCCTGTGTCCTGTATCCAAGACCATATTTTTACGGTACAAGAATTAGAAAAAAACTTGCTAAAAATAAAAAAAATGTTTACTTCCTTCTATCGACATGAAGAAAGCGTTTGACACGATAGGCAGAGAGAAAATCTAGAAGAGCCTCAGAATGAAAGAGGTGAAAGAGGGACTTATACGCATCTAGGAAGAAACTTTCAATGACGTAAGGACATGCAATGCACTGTCAGAAAAATTCAAGACGATTGAAGGAGTAAGACAAGAAAGTGTTCTGAGTTCCTCCCTACTTATCTGCGCAGTGAATGATACCATTAGACAATGCCAAGCAAGGATGGATAGCGGAATCGGCTATAGAAAGTTGTGACCTATCTATCTCCAGACCTGTGCGTTCGCGGACAATATACATATTGCTGTTTCCAAATAGTAAAGATTAGATGCAAAAGCCTAAACGTATGAAAAGATACATATGTACATAGCCAGCAGAAACTAGAGCTCAATGTCGAAAATGGAAATGTGGTGGTGATCGTTAACAAACCAGGAGCAGCAAGACTAACAGTGAGTGGAGAAGTCTTCAAGCAAGTGCATAAAATACAAGCACCTAAGTACAGCAGAGGTAATTCGGAAGAGGAACTGATGGTGAGGTTTGAATCGGCAAAAGAGTATATGCGGCATTGAGAAGAAAGTTCTCAGACCACAACGAAATCGCACAAAGAACTGAAATATCAATATTCAACTCGATGCATTTACCAATTTTGTTGTTTTGTTTGATAAAAGACAAGAAAAACAATTAAAAGCTATGGAGATGAATTACCTCAGAAGAGTTCCAGGATTCAGGAGAATCGACAAAAAAAGAACAAATACATTATGAAGGAACTGCATTCCAAATCTGCTAAATGAATTCTCGAGGACAATAAGACTGAGACGGTCTGGATACCTTTTGCTTATGAAAGAAAACCGGCAAGTGAAAAACAAAAGAGGAAAACCTAAGACTACATGTAACACTACCGTCGGAAAAACTCAAAAGAAGCTGAGCATAGGTTGCATTCGGATATGCATATAAATAGCAAGAGACAGGACCCAGTGGAGAAATGTCATGAGGAAACAAAGGAGGGAATCACCGGTACCACCTCGACACCTTACGGTAGAAGAGGACCCAATTATGTATATGTGTACATATGTATATGGAGACATACTAATTCCTCGCAATTTAGCTCGTATGGTATCAGCAGAACTTCAATCCATGAGCAAAAATTACAGGGTAAGGTTACGAGTATATCATTCTGTATTGTATTACTATGTATTGTAAATGTGTATTCATTTACTGCAATAATACTGGATTCTGAATCTGCTCTTCGACATCAATTTCGACAACATTTACAGATTTTAAAGAGACATTCCATTACGAAGTTATTTTCAGCAAGGAAGCGAGTTTCACACAGGCACTTGCGCATATTGCAATAATTTGTTTCCAAAAACTTTTACGGTCATATTATTCACTCACTTTAACCCGGGTTAAAATTTACATCGGGATTAAAGTGAGTTTAATCCGAAAATTAGACCAAATTCCATAATATTCACTCATTAAATCCGAACTTAAACACAGTTGTATAAACTTGTTTGGCGTTTAATCCGATCAAATTTAAACTGCCCTCCGGAGACCAGTTTAAGTACTTTAACTCGAATTAAAACACAATTTCATAATATTGACTCTTTTTGTTCGTCACATTTGAAATTTTTTTGCTCACAGGAGGCAGGTAAAGTGAAATGTATATAACAAGAACCAAAAAAAAATGGATTTCATTCGTGAAGTTGATGAAATGCTGATGTCTTAATCATCAGAAGACAAATTTCTGGAAGAGCTGATAAAACCGCAGATGGTGAACCACTGTCTTCTTCGTCGAAGGGATCGAATGCATGAGCGGGTTGGCGTTGTCGATTACAATGAAGTGGATTTTCGTAAGTATTTTCAGCTGAAAAAGAGGTATTTTGGCGGCTACATTCGTTAATTCGACAGGAATTGGTGACAGGTGATATACGTCCGTACATACGTCATTCATAAGATACCGTTATCGCTTTATTTATTTCGTTTTCATCTTAGGACGCGAGAGCTTACAGCCGAACATAAGCTGTTGGCCGTGTTGCGTCTGTTTGCGTACCATGGACAGAACAAGAGCGACTTACTAAAGCGACAAACACAAAATAAATACATACATTAATACAAATCAAATCAATTTCAAATTAAATTTTCTCACTTTCAATTTAATTTTAGGCGCGCAAACGAGTATAATCAATAAGCGCGAAATAAATGGTAAACACATGTGAAATGTCATTTTATCTGAAATTTAAAAATTCGTAGGTTTAAACAGTTTAAATTTTCGGGTTTAAAAATGCGGATTAAATGGTTTAAAATTCACTTAAACTTGATTTTAATCCGGAGTGAATAATATGGCCGTTAGTGACGCAAAGTTAGAGATTAATAAACTGCTATAAGTTTTAAATACGCATCTTGCTGTAAAAGCATTTTTCTAATTCCTTTAACTTCCAATTATAAAAGCGTAACTCTGCAATCTTCCAGCGTTACTTCCGGCCTAAACCATATCAAAAAAAATACAAATACTTCTGCTATATTTGTTCACACAAATGCAAGAGACCTACGGTTTCGAGTCATATCTAAAAGACTTTTTTAGCCGGTATGCTGTAAGGTAAACCAAAGCAGAACGCCACTGCATTCGTATCCATAAACAACTTGTCAGTACGAGTATCTTATATCTACAGGTATATCCTCACCTTACCTTGTGTAATTTAATTCCCGTGGCGTTGTGCTAATAGTTCGATCGTGAAGAGTCACACGAAAATGGAACCGAAGAACGAATGAAGCGGGCATCAAAATAATAATAATTCTTTATCGTCACCGGTCCGCTGTGTTCTTTTCTCTCGATGCTGTCTTTTTTCTCAGTGGCTATGCTACTACCAATGTAACGCACATTTCCAGTTCCACATTCCGATCATATCCAGAATTATTGACCTGGCTGCTTGTCCGATTGGACAGCAGTTTCTGTTCTACAGTGAACGTAAAAATTTTTAACTGCCTTCACGAAGTTGTCGCCAAATAAATGCACAAAAACCATAGAAACATACAAGAAATAAAGTACAAAACATGCGTTGCATACACTTGCTCATGTTTCAAATTTAAAACAAATTCAAGGCTATTTTTCCTACACCTAAACTTGATGTGCTTATCATCCAAGACCTAAGTACCACTACCTATATGTACGTACTAATATAAACACGTTGCTTTGATACCTTATACTGTGGCAGATCTTCGAAAAAACCCTTGAGATTTCAATAAGCAGCATCTCAAGGGCCGTGTATGACAGCATTTATAGACTCGTGCTATACAAAGGAGTGACTAGTTGTGGCATCACTGCCAAATGGCCAAATGGTAGGTAAAAACCTTATCGAGGCCTTTAATTTTAAAAAAGAATTTAGACAAAGCGAAGCGCTTTCTTGGGACTGCTTTAATGTTGTTATTGAAAGAAAAGTGCGGAACTCATACGCCAACACCAGAGACTTAATCGTTCAAAAGCCCGTCCAAATACTTGCATACGCTGACAACATTGACATAATCGGAAGAACGCACCATGATGTCAGTGGCGCTTTCGTGAGTATTGAGACGAATGCGGCGAAGATAGGTCTAAAAGCCAATGAAGGCAAGATCAAGTATACATATGCTGTCAATAACCAACACGTATCAAACGCATGTAAGAAACTTTGTCTGCCTAGACACAGACAACAACAACAGCACCGCTGAATTTAAATAAAAAATCTCTCTTGCCAACCGCCGCTCATTTGGGCTAATATACATAGGTAGAAGGCAATTGGATGAGATTGCTCTTGGCTATTTCGAGAGGAAAATTTTTCCAGTGATTTTTGGTCCCGTCTGCACAGACGGTGAGTAGAGAAGGAGATACAATGACGAACTGTACGAGCTGTACAGCAACATCCACTTAGCCAGAGTGAAAATCCAGCGATTGAGATTATTGGGTCATGTAGAGCGCATGGACACCAATGCTCCGGCCCGGAAAGTCTTCAAATGTGCCCCCGAGGGACGACGTATTAAACGAAGACCACGACTCAGGTCAACTACGCAAATGAAATATAGATCTCAACCAAATTAGCGTGCGAAACTGTAGGCAGTTGGCTATATATCGAGCGAGGAGACACTTGTTGGTTAAGGCCCATGTTCACCGCCGTCTTAATTAAGTAAGTTAAAGAATAGGTCTACCAAAATGCCGTGACTCGAAATTATCACGGAACCAATGCTTAACCTTTATGGGAGCAAGCAAAAATATTTGAACGCATTCAAGAGTGGTGACACGCATTTTACGTAGTTGTTTGGTACACTTTTTCTGGGCGATTGCTTTTTCGTGTCTCTGGAAGTTGTAATTTTGTTTACCATTTACATCTGAATTTAAAACCTAACTGATATTTATCGGCTTTCTAAATAAGCTCATTTAATTAGTGGGTACATTAGAAATTGAAAATACTAGGTTTATTGTGGAGAAAAACTCTTTCCCGCCACACGAGAAGATCAATGTAGGTTGTACCATTCTAATTCCGAACTCCCTGATATTTAATCTATCTGATATGGGCAGGGCGTCTAATAGTATTGATACTCTAGCTTTCTAAAATCTTAGCTTAACATTCCGAGACCACACGCTTTTTTCGAGAAGTGCATAAATCGTCGCTACATTTACGTGTTTTTTTGAGTGATAGAACTTTCAGTAGTGATAACTGTTAAAGCAGTAGTCAAATTCGGCAGATCTGCATAAAATTTTGCTCAGCATACTTTCGCAAATTATCATTGAAAGACTCACGCAACAATGCTTACTTGTCTTGAAAATTTATATCTAAAATTCGTGTGCCGTATAGCGCTTCGTCCATTTTTTGGTCCGCATAATCGTCCATCTGAGCAAGCTATGCATCGAACCATCCATAAATTAGCAATTCCACCCAGTAAGACCTCGTACTGTGCACACAGAAGAAAATATAAACATAGTGTGACCGAAGACCCCATTCGCTGTCAATTCGCCGCCATTCACAACAACTTGGCTTCTGTCCAAGTTGTCCGTCTACTACGAAGAAAGTTCTTGGCCAACACCCGTATAAGATCCAGTTGGTGCGGGAATTAAAGCCACAAGATCATGATTTGTTCTGTTCGTGCGCTGATTGGGCTATGGGACCAATTGGAAGCCGACCCACTTTTTTATCGAAAAATCGTGTTCAGTAACTACGCTCATTTCGGGCTAACGGTATATCAATAAAGAGTCCGCATTTGTGAGCAGAAACCTGAAACGTTTCTTGAAACTACATTATATGAGAAAAATGCACAGTTTGGTTTCATCAACGGTCCTTATTTCTTCAAAAATGAAACCGGAGCTCGCCCTACGGTCAATGGAGGTCATTACCGGACCATGCCCAACGAAAATTTCTTTAAAAATATGAATAACATTGATGCGGACGAGATGCGGTTCAACAGGAAGGCGCTACGTGTGGTACAACAATTCAAACCATCGATTTTGAAGTAAGATTTGGGAAGAAGGTGATTTCGCGATTGGTCCCGCACATCATGCGATTTGACACATTTCGACTGTTTTCTTTAGGAGCAACTGTAGGCATTGGTTTATGCGGGTAAACAAGCAACTATTGACCAGAGGCCAATATTGCGATTTCTATCCATGATGTACAGACCGATTTACTCCAAAAGTTGTCAAAAATTGGACCAAAAGGATGAGCTTTGTAAAATGTAGTCGAGGTGATCATATACTCAGAATTGTATTGAAACATTAAATTTTTCAATCTAATAAAGTAAAACATGGCCATTTAATATTGATTGTCTTTTATCATTCATTTAAATTTAAAGTTCGCACGCTTTGGTAGAAGCCCCAAACACAACGATTAAACCAACTTACACTACAAAAACGGTCAATCACGGAGGTTGCAGGATAATGGCTTGGGTTTGTTTTTCATACCATGGCGTTGGTCCCATATATTACAAATACATAGATTATGTCTTAACTGGACCGATACCTTTATTTAAAAATTACTGCGGAAATTATGTCGCCATTTGCTTCCGAGGAAATGTCATTGAGATGGTTCTTTAAACAAAAGAAAACTAACATGCCAGCGGATTAATTTGATATATTTGCGGCCTTAATAGCCAGACTTAATTCCATTGAAAAATGTGTGGCCCACTGTTAAGAAAGGTACCCAGAGGAACAAGCAAGCAACATCAACGAACTTTATTATCCAATTCAACGCTGCTGGTATGCCATCCCCCTGCAGAGCTAGCAGTTCTTGGTTGGTTCAATGCCTATACGTTCTATGGCAGTTATTTCCAATAAAGGTTATGCAAAATAATATAATGTAATATATTTCTATATTTATCACTCTTATTCTTCATTTAAGCCTATAAAAGGTTTGTTTTTACTTTGGAAGCCCTTCGTATTTTTATGTTTCCTTGTAAAGGGTTTCCTTATATTAGGAGCATTGTGAATCAAGCATCTGTCAATAAGCACCTGTTTTCAAAGTGTCAAATGTTAGTTTGCAACAACACATTTACGAAATGGATCATTTAACCACTCCTCCACGCGTTAAAATTATTCAATTGTTCTACAGAAATAACAATTCGGTAGGAACTGTATATCGAAATTTCCGGAAAGATTTTGCACAATTTAATCGTCCTACTGAGCGATCAATTCGCGACTAGTAAAATTTAAGGAGACTGGAAACTGTGCATAATCGTGCATAATCGTTCAGTCGAAAATATTGCTGCTGTAAATAAAAATATGGCCGAAGACACGGAATTGGGAATTCGTCGGCGGTCGCAGCCTTTCGGCTTATTTTACGGCGCATTTTCCACGGAGGATTTGAACCTTAAACCTAGAACTGAAGCCAAGAGATCATCGGGAAAATGTCATGTGATTTACAAAACACCACTATATTACCAATAAGTGACTGTTTGGTGTACATTGTCAGACGCATCAGGCGGCGTCTTTGGGTCTGAAGTTGATGATTGTAGCCATCAACAACGAGCGGTATAGGCGCATGCTAACCAAATATTTCTGGCACAAAATCGAAATTGATGTGGAAGACATGTGGTTCTAATAAGACCACACTTCGGCCGCAATGTTGGATCGTCTGCATAAAAAGTTCCCAGGTTGCATTGTCTTCACGCTCTTGTGACGTCAACTGGCTCCCAATGTAATGCGATTTAACGCACACCCGAGATACCGTCCGATATTAACTAAAAAGTTATCCAAAATTACTAATTCAATGATTATTATTTTTTTTATAAATAATGAAATACATAACATTTTCAATTAATAACAAAATATTCTATGATTTCCTTAAATTTGTGTTTTTGTTTTCAAATTCGGAATCTCAAATTGGATTACCCTTTGTACTGTCGATGGTTCTTTTTTTTGATTGCAGAACCATAGCGATGTTGTTGCAAAATTGTATAATTAAAATTACCGCTATCATTTTCGACAGCTTTACTTAAAATATCAGAGAGCACATTTCGATTAACGGTACTTAATAAGCAAGTGTGAAGAAACAGCACCAAATAAGAAATATTGCTCATAAATACTAACAAGTCTTTTATGGTGCTATTTTTTTGCCAGCTAAATTGCCAGTACACTAAAAAATTTTGAACATTCGTCATCCAAATGCGTACTCATATTTATGACAGTGTGCTTGTCTTAAATTTTTTTTTTAAATAAAAGGTACGTGCAGCTACGTAATCAATTCATCTTCATAATAAATTTATTTTAAATCCTAAAAGGAACGTTTCTTGTATGAGAATTTAATTTGTTAAGTGTTTATGACTAGCTCAAGCATGACACCGCATACGAGCATGATATAATTATTCCTAATTTATTATTTTTAAGTTGCACATACAGAATTATATAATTAATACATCAACTATAGGGAGAGGCAAACGATATATTCCTTCCTGTTCGCTGTTGCGTAATTTATAAAAAAGTCGATTAGTGGAAAAAACTAATTTCTCAGTTGTCAATTATCCGTAGTTTCACTCAAAATAAAACCAATTTCAAGATAATTTCATGTATCAATAAGTCCAAAAGAACTTTAAAAAATAATGAGTATGGAGAATGGAGCAAAAATCTACTCATTGGCGTACAGACTATTACCCTAGCCAAGGTTAAGATAATTTACACTGAATGTATTTTGGTCCGCTTTTTACTCTCCTAATCATTTGAAATTACTCTATTCTGTGATGTTGTGTTACGTATAATACGTCGAATTAAGGATAAATGCGATGGAAAAACAGGTTTCATTTTTATTATATCGTTAAAAAATAATTGTTCCACAATGCGAGATGAGAAAAATATAATTGCATGTAATTATACATATGTATATAGTCCTTTTGTCCTAATTTGTGTGGTATCTTTAAATGCAGAGAATTTTTCTTGAAAGGACATTTGTTTCCTTATCTTCCTCTATCAATGCAGGAGCACGGGTAGAATGCTCCTATCTTTGTTCTCGAACAATGCTTTGATTGCAAACTATTTTTAGAACTTTTAAATTTTCTCTTAAGAAATATTTGGAAAAATTGCATTCTTTCTAGCTATGAAAGCTTGCGTACGAAAACTAATGTAGTTTTTTTTTTTAAACTTCACCTGGAAAACAACGTCGTGTCTCGGTTCTAAACGTTCTATTGATTGTCTTCCCTTCTCTAAGCACTCATCTCATACCTTAGCGCTTCCCAAAGATTTTGTCTTAATATGCAAATTCCATACGTATTTCTTCTCTTCCACGACATGGTTGAGTGCAAATACCAGAAGACCTATCGAAGAGTAGAATTACTTTAAAGCTTAAAGTACATTAACATTCAAATGTACAGATACTTGCTTGTGTAGGTATTACGGGCGCGTAGGTAGGTATCCATGGTCTCTGGGATTCAGTTCTTGCGTTAAAAGAATTTTTTACGGGTGTAGGTGCAAGTCCTGGGACAAAATGCGTCAAAGGAAACCATAAGACAAACCCAAAATTCACAGGTCTTACCATTTCTGCAATACTTCCAGTCTCTTCAAATTTCTTCACTACGTTGGTAATATCTCACTCAGTAGGGCGACCAAAATTTCCAGTAAATTTCGATACACAGTTCGTACAGAATTTTTATTTCTGACAAGTTTGTTCAAACGATCAATTTCAAAATGCAATATTGCGTACTAAAAGTTGACACTTTGAAAACAGGTACATATTGACAGCGCCTTGATTAAGAGTGCTGCCAATACCAGAAATTCTATTGGGATCACCCTTTATTGTATGTCCCTTCAAAGCTAATAAGGTATAGCCTTTGTTTTTGTATATTTATTATTTAATTGCAATATAATTAGTTTAATTAATACGAAATCAATTTGTTGTATCATGTCCACACAATTTTAGTCAGACAAACATATAAAAGCGATGATAAATAACCATTTGATGGGAATACGAGATGCAAATGACTGCTTCAATAGAGAAAATGCTTTCATTAACCATTGTGGTTGGTCACTGAACCTAATGTTGTGAGCCAAGTAGACATTTGTTACCACTTTGCATACATGTACATATGTATGTATTCATATAAAATTTAAATTTATTTCCTCTAGTTGGCATTCAACTTTTAAGAGAAGAAAGGAATAAATTAATTCTTATCTTGGGTGAGAGTCACGCCCAATGTGATCTTATTAATACATTTTTTTCGCATATCGTATATATTAATTAACGACGGTACTAAGTAGCTTTGGCAAAACGGTGACTTATTGTCCAATAAAAATTTATGCTAACATGGGTTTTCTTTTAAAAACTGAATAAAATTAAAAGACTAAGTTAATTAAAGGCGCCAAAATTATGAGTCCGCAATGCTTATGTAAACAACACCTTTAACAGGCATTTTGACCATGTAAGAGAATTTAAGTTTAAGTAAGACCATCACTCAAATTGCCCGCTGAGCTTGTTACGCCTAAAACCCTCGCAGAACATTCTACGCTTAAATCGCCCGCTTAGCTTAATATTCTTAAATAGCTCACTGAGCATTCTGAGTTTACTATGGTCGCTGAGATTGTTACGCTGACACAAGTTATCGAGGCTGGAAGAGCTCCAAGACAAAATAATTGCCGTTTCAGAAGAGATGAGAAGTAATTTGCTGCTCATTTATCTGCCATCCTAAATGCGCTTGAACGAGTATTCAAGTCCAAGGAAGACACTTCGAACAACTTCTATTAACTTGCTCCAAAAAAGTTCGGCTGAGGTTTCCAATATAGGAAATCGACTTTGCACTTAAAATTATTATTTTTTACTTAAAATAGTTTATTCTAAGATATCCTGTGTAAAAATTTTGGAGAGGAAATTTCTTGTTGTATTTTTTTTTAAATTTTTAAAGTTTTCGGTTTTGACTAGTAAAATGCATGTTTTCTTCCTTATTAACTCAAATATAGGGTGTTTAATCGACTTGTAGTGCTATGTGTACCCAATTTAACATAAAGTGACTTGAAACGATTCTGAATTTTTTCTTTATAGGGTGTTAAAATTAAAAAAAAATATTAGTTTTAACGGTTTATATTTAGAAAAAGGATATCTTCCCCGATTTCAATGAAATTTTAATACGTGATAGCAGGCATTTTTCTGAGAATTTTGATTTTTGACTGTTCCGTAAAAAACAGCCCCAGGCTGTACAGCTGTTGGCATACCTTTAGCGGAGCGACGAAGTCGCGTGAGCGTCTAAACCACTCCGGAAAGCGGAAAATAAATAAATGAATCGCGCGAAGCGCTCCACTTACACACTGTTGGATATATAGTTAGTTTTGAAGGGGAGAACCTTTTTTAAATAACTACCAAAAATCATTCAAATTTAATTTAATTTTAATTGATTAAAAAAAATATACTGGATCCTTTTGAGGGATTATTGAAAACCTTTTTACATATTTACTAATAAATAATTGAAAAAACAAACGCTTTTTTGTTCATTCCAAACTTTTTTTGTTCATTCCATTCCATTTAATTGATCTTGTTTTTGATTTGTTTATAGCTGTTAAATAATAGCAACATAAGTTAAACAAAAAATTTCGAAGAAAAAAAAATTTTTTTTTTTATATAGTATGTATTAACTTCCTCTCCAAAATTTTTTAGTTGTTATGCTTTCAGACCTTTTTTAAACTAATAAAAAAAAAAAATTTTAGCGAATTTCCTAGATTGGAAACCCGCCCCAAAGGTTCTTTTCAGGACCAAAAAATTTTCTAAGAGTAGGTAATAATCTTTCGATAACTTAGTACACTTAATTTCATTTGTACATTTTTGTCTAAGAAAATTAGTTACCAGTGTATATAAAACTATAAAACAAGTTTCATATTCAATGTTTTCACGAAAACATCCTGAGTGAAAAAGTTGTTGAACATAATTTCTTGAAAATCTGTCAGATAAACGTTTTAGAAAAACAAAGTTTATTACTAGGTAAAAATTTTGAGAAAAATGAATTTTAAGTAAAAAATTAGAACGACTAGTTTTCAATAATTTTGAGTTTAGGAAGCCATAACATTTTTAACACTTTTGTGTATTTTCAACACTGCATTGTCTCACCAAAGTGTACAAAATCGTTTTTGTCTATAATACTTCAGAAGTTATACCACTTCAAGTGGTTCTGCCTCCAAAGCGGGATGTCCCACTTGTAAGGGCTTTAACTTGAAATAAGATAAATATAGACCCCTCTCCATTCCTGTCGTACGATTTTTTGTTCGTCGGAACTTCCGGAATCTCCACTTAAAGGATTATACCTCTTACATCAGTCACCGAACTTAATTAAAAATGCTAGCAATGATTACATCACAAAACAAAATCAAGCAGACATTTTAACCACATTCTCCGATAGAGGAGTGCCCAATGATGAGGTTATTTCCCTCTTTTCATAAACAAAACCTTAACTAAGGCAACAAATATAGAATTAAGAAGATCACCAAATCCAGGCAAAGTTCACTCTTTAGACGAACACAGCAACCCTCATCTACGGGTCTCTAATCTAGGAGCTCACATTGAGGAGGACTTATAAATATCGACTTAGTCAAGAGATTGCACAGAATGACCAATATATACTCCACTTACATCTCTACCCACACAATAGAATCATCATACTACTCGTATGTGGCGCAGTCAGAATTAAGACTTTACGGTCTTAGTAAATACTGAACACGGTACCAAGCAAATTGTTTGGATATTTTAAGCATTAAACAAAGTTGCTGTATGTACTGATCTCATCGTATCTGTCACTACCAAACAGTCTGGCCTTTAAATCTTTCTGACGCTGTCAGAATTGCATTTCTTCTCAAGCGATTTCAACCAGACTATCGAGGCATATGGTCTTACCACCGTAGTGTATAGCAATTATACAACCTTTGACTTGAACCCCAATATTTTCCCAAAGGTTCTACATGCATAAAATGCCATATAGGGCTTTTTTATTCTAGTATCACGTCGCTGTTTCTTAGGTACTAGATCACCGCTGTACGCGAGTAGAGCTGTACGTCGAGATTGGCCTTCTCCTTGTGAAAAAAAAAACAAATTCGGTTTTCGCTGGATTTACTTACCCTTGACCCAGTTTTTTACTAAGAGAAGTGCAAAGTTGAGCCATTCACTAACTATTGGTAGGAAGCCATATGAGCGGCGATAGGACTCTACCGTGAGGGGTGCTTTCTAAAGCATCAGTCCTTCATATTCAAAACTAGGCACAAACATATCTCCGACTTAAAACACAAAAACCTTAAAAAACCAATTCATGCCTAAACTAGAGCAAATGACCACCGTTGCACTACCCACGTAATCATGGCAGCATACATTTTCAGTGAAGCGCACTCAAAGAAGCCAACTTTAAGAATCCTATTAAATCTGACCATGCCAACCAAGTACACAGTTGAAGTCACTTAACGAGATTGCAATTGAATGCCTCCGTAGTCGTTGTGTCTGCATTAGGAATGGATCGACTCTGTTGGTCGCAAACAACGCCAAAGTATGTCATTCGTGCATTTGCAACAATGACACCGTCTTCTAAACCGATGATGTCGGCGGGCATCGTGCGATTGCTAAATGCCAACAAGGTTCTTTTCATATGCACAAGCGAGTAAATACAAATTAGAAACAACTGTCCGCCGACAACGAGCGACGATATTCATCCATTAGATCAAATCACAATTTAACCAGAATGATGCACGAGCATAAATCTGCCGCATCATCACCAGATTAAGATAAATTAATGCTTAGCGAACTGTATTTGCATTTTTCCTGCATTCTTATCGCAATATTCTTTTTCGAGAAACTTGATACGGAACTCTAGTTGCGTGTAAAAATGTGGAACAATATTTAGTGGGTTATAACCTAGATGAAGGCACTTCGAACATGAATATATAATGAATTACTTCACTGAATGAATAATTTATTTATCTAGATTTTTAATAGGTTAACAAATTCTTATAAGTGCGCTTGATTTGCTGGATGAGGAACATTTCAAAACCACGCTATGCTGGTTTCGCTTTTTAAAAATATGTAGAATAATACAGTTTTTAATGACTCAAGTTAGGTTAGGTTCGTGGGTTGACGTAGAGGGTAAGATCCTACTACGTCGCACTTAGTCCATTGTGATGCCCATGGAGTGAAACCCTATACTTGTTAGCCCTATGGGTTCGAGGCTTTAATATATGTACATACATATGTATCTGATTATCTCTATAACCGATTTTCCTGTTAGTTCTTCTACGAGTACGTCTTGGAAGAAATGATTATTTAGTGGTAGAAGTGAGGTGAGGTGGACAGAAGTGAGGTGCAATGGACAGAAGTGAGGTGGAATGTTTACAATAGTGATTCGTCAGTCCTCTCATTTCTTTGCGCCATAGAGCAGGATTGGAACGATTACTGTCTTATAATTGAGAAATTGATCGCTCTGTTGATAATTGATATGCTTATGCTTATGCTTATCAGGTGGATCGTGAAAAAAATACTGTGAATCAGAAGCGAAGGCAAAAAATACATGACAGCATCAAATCTCCCCAGTTATTCTGGACACCACCCCTGAAGCTAATGTGAAACCTAATACAGCTGAGTTTCAAACCACTACACCAATCTCTTTCTCTCTCTCTCTATCTATCTTTCCAACGCCCGCACCATGTAAAAACATGTAAAAGGGTATTCATAACCCCTTGAGTGCGGGTAAATTATAAAAAAAAAAAAAAAATGGTTAAGGGCTTTTCTATTCAATTGCCTTCTTAGAGAGAAGGCAAGAGTTATTCTTCGTTTGATCTCAGCGCTGGTGTCGGTTTTTGAATTAATAGCGGAGCCTAAGTAGACAAAGTTACTAACTAATATCGTCATCCTGCAGAAACAGACGCATTTGGAAGCGATACCAAAACTATGCTGCCGTACACGCCCTAAGTTCGATGCAAAGGTGTTTGAAATCGATTTGTGTTTGAAATCGATTCTAAGTAATCTGCAAAATGGAACTGGTTCACGACTTTACAGAAGGCAGATTCCATTAATTCGGTAAAGATTTGTTTATTTAAATTTGATAACAATAGACCATTGTAGAAGGAAAGAAAGCCTATTAAGGACTGCCTCACCTGACACAGATAGATCGTTCTACTCCTAAACATGCAGCTCCTCCATTTAATGGTATAAAGGTGTTACCGTTCATTATGAGCAGGTGTTATAAGTTCACTTATGTATTTCAACAGATAAAAACGTATAATTCCTGACACAGCATAAAATTTGAAGAGGTGGCGCGGCATAATCGATGAATGACAATAGTGAAGCTTGTTTGGTGAACTCAACTAACTTTTCCACTTCAATTTTGCTTCAATATTATAATATTTTGGAAGAATATTTTGAAGTTACACTCAATTTTGATCATTTCGAGCAATGATAAAATAACAATTTCCAATTTAATTCCACATTTGATCTGTAAATTGATTGAATTGCTCAAAATTCAATGCATTCGCCTTTCCAACAACGCAAATATTTTGTTTCTAATGTCACAAACGCAATGACATCCATCAACGTGAATGGTCGTTATTTTACATTTTTTAAGGTACGTATACATTGCACAAGCAGTCCGATCATATTGAGCAAACTATAAGAAATATACTTTATAACTGAGAAGGAAAATTGTGAAATGTCCAAATATACCTCTTTCTCGACATATGCAAGAGTATTCATTGGGTTCCGAACCTGACATTTGGGCCTTTCCCATTGCTTAACCAGCCTTCGCAAAGCAATATTTTTCCTGCAGTGTATTACCACAAATCCATTGGGAGCGGATTCGAATTTCTCTACTAAAGTTTGGAGCTCCTTTTCGCAATTGGGAAAACCTACAACGACCCACCCCCTAGACAAAGTATCATTCTGCAAAAGCCTTTTCCAAAGAACCGCCGTCACAGCTGAGCTAGAAAACTTCTTTTCTTTTTTATATGCAATGCATAGAACCTTGGCCATATTATCCTTGGATTGCAATGTTCTTTGGATGAGTGCATCAATATTGACTAGAAAAGAAGGAAGTGCAAGTTAAGATAAATAAATCATAAATGTGTGCCGCTCATACTGTAGACCAAATTATATCGTGCTGCTAACAATTTCGCTTGAGTTTTTCGTCCTGAGCCACGACGTCCTATGAACACAATTCTGTTCACAAAATGGTTGTCAATGTCGTAGTCCCTTGTAACGCCAGAGTATTTGATTTTATACAGAACTTCGGGTATTACAGTTTGTTCGAAATTTGCGATGTCATCTGCAAATTGAGCCGGAACATTCTTCGCAGTGCTACTATAGAAATCCAAAATGTCTTTGAAATCCATTTTTTCGAAATCGCCCGCAGTAATATGGATGAAGTTTGTTGAAGGTGATTGGCAACCCTCAATTGCGAGGGCTTGTTCGAGATTATTTGGGAAGTCTTAATGGGAAAAATCTAAATTAGTGAAAACAAATCACAGCAAGCAAATATTTGACTCAAACAATCTTTACAAACAGGTATAACAATATAACACTTAACGGACCAAAATGGGTTGAAAACCGATTGGACTGTAATTGAACGCATCGCAGGAACTGAAATAACATTGGATAAAAAGCTTCAACTACATATAAGAATATGACAACCAAGCACAGGGTAATGGGTATTTGAGTATCTAAACCGAGGATTAAGGCAACTTCTAGGCGATTGCAAAGAGGACATTTCCAGTTAATTCATTGAGAACTGGGAGTACTGTTTCGGTGCTCACCTACTTACTAATTACTTATGCCCTGTAATTCATTGAGGCTCCTAGAGTCTCTACTCCGCCTGCGCGCCATCGTGTCTGGTTTCTGGCAATGTGTCTCATCTCTCCCCAATTTTTCCCCAACTGCCCTTACAGTTCTGTGCCATGTTCCTCTGGATCCCTATCATGCAAACTACCACTTCCGACGTTGGCTGGCTGTGGCTATTGGATCCTGACTCCTTCTCTGGTAGAGGTATTTGTAAGAGATACGGTTGAGCCAGAAAATTCTTAAGATGTTGGCAGGCACCGGTTCACGAACGCTTTCAGCTTCTTCGTGATAGTAATGTCATTCTCCTCGTGTTGCATGCATATAGCAGCACGGAATTAGCATTGGAACGAAACAGACTTAACCCGGAATTCAAACTGATTGTATTGCTTCCCCATATTTTGGACAACATGGCGAACAGCGGTCTTTGTTTTAGGGATCGTGTTGGATATATCCAGTTCGGTTCCACCATCGCTCGAGACAATACTACCTCTACTCTTTTACCGTTAGTTGGCTGATAGTTTTAGTTTTTGCCATATAATTGTTTTTGCCTTGCCCCATAACACCTGCCTCCCTCTCCATATCTATTGTCATTTGTCGGAGGTCCATAATTTTATGAAAGAGAAAGACAAGACTGACACAGCGTCAGTCAAGATGTTTCAGTTGAAATGTAACAATTCCGAATTCCTCCGTTTCACGTTGACAAAGCTGTTCAAACCACATCGCATATAACCAATAGTGGAATAGTATTGGTCAAAGAATACAGCCTTTTCTTTCCCGACTTTGGATCTAGAATTCCTCAAACAACCCTCCTCTGACATTTGGACCCATCGTATGTAGCTTTGATATCAAGATCAGCTGATCGTAAGGATTAGAGATCGAAGTTACAAGGAGCACCAGCTCAGCTAAGAGAGTTTTGAAAAGAGAGATGGCAACAAATGATCTCTTAATGCTTCAATGCTAGCACTCGCATCCCCAATTAATTCCATCAGGCTATCCAAGCCCCTGTCCATGTTGGTGGAAATGCATGGGAGAAGCTCCCTATCAATCAAAAATTTGTAGCGAAAAGCACGTACAGCGAGATGAAGTCAATTGCATTTAGATCTGCACAGGATCAAGTAGTGTCGATCAATAAGCAGAGGCTCTGAAGTAATTAAAGGACAAAATTTGCTTTTACGAGCTCATTCACAGAACAGTATAAAAAATACGATGCTAGAATTGTGCTTTGGGATTTTAACGCTACGTCTACAAGACACCAAGCCTGACAATGTATGCAAGCTAATCAATTATACGACAGGATGAAATGTACTTATACATTAGTCTTACCTCATAGATTGTTTAAGCACCGGAACATTTTTTCAGTGTGCTGAACAAAGTTTGTGTTCCCATTTATTAATGCTATGATGGCAGCCCAGTTGACGGCACAGTAAGATTCTGGTCATATAAACGCATCTGACCCAGTCGTAGCTAGTTCATCTGCAGATTTGTTCCCTGCAATTCCTTGGTGACCAATGATGACCAAATGTTACCCTATTGTGCCTGGCCAGAGATTGCAATACGTCAAAACACCATTTAACTAACACGGAGTCCACTAAGTTGAACAGCAGCGCTTTAAGCGCTGTCAGTCTGAGAAGATATATGTAGTCTGGAACCCTTAATACCTTTTCGAAGATTCAGCCTAGAGCAGACCTTAATGGCTCATGAACTTTAGCTTGGAACACATTGAGACACTTTCCCATGGGTATCGAAAGTTTGGTGTTGGGTCCAAAGACCTCAGCTCCAAATCTTCGGTCTGTCAGTGAACCAGACTTCTAAATTCTAGTACCGAACCGCCATGAAACCAGTTCAAATAACCTTCCGAAACTGTATTCTCCGAGTATAATTTCAGGGAGAGTGCAAAACATGTAATAGACATGCACAATATGAATAGCTATGAGAAAATAGACCTAGATCCTAATGTGAGCCTTTCCTAAGTTTTATGTTTGGATTCTAATCACAACAGAAACTCTCCGAAATCGAAAATCGAAAAGTGAGCTGGCATCTCGGAAGGATCTAACAATAAATTGACTGATCCCCTGCATCAGTGCACATCAAAAGCATAGCATCATTGTAACGTTAAACTAGAATGTAAATAGGTTATTTGCGTTAAATGTTTGCATTTTTATAAATGCAGCTCTGGAGAACCAAAAATAATGCGACTTTCCTGCGTGAATTTTATACAAAAGAAATCGAAGATTGAAAGGCTTTATCTATTCTTTCCGAACTTCTGCATAACATTTCGCTTTAAGAATTATCTTTGTTGAATTTTCCAGGTTTTTAAGCAGAAGTCATGCGAATGAACGGGACAAAGCATTCCTATTCACATACAAATGAACTGAGAAAATCCAAATACAACTCATGGAGAAAACTGTCCAAAAAGAGCAGATGTCACAGTCACAATGAACCTATCTTTGGTCTAAGTGTGTTGACGATAGCTGGCAGCCAATTCAATCTAACCTCATTTAGCGTACAGAATATGCAGACCTAGCCTAACCTAGCGCACAGAATATGCAGATTTCGGTACTGAAGCGGCAATTGGGAAAAATTTGCTCACTAAACATTCAAAGAAAGCAAACTTCATCGCTCTGCAATTTGTTCCAAAAGTCGAGTGTTGTGTGCTAATTAATCTCTATAAAACCTCGTACTCGAAAATCAGTATTCTTCAACAAATCGGTATTTGCGGGTGTAAGCCAAAAAAGGAACTACGGTTGATCAGTTTATAATTACCCTAAATGTTCGTACGACCTTAAATTTAGCATAAATAACAATTAAGATCTCGCCTAAATGCACACTGACTTCTGCTAATTTAATATTCTAAAGTCAATGTGTGTCTTTCCCACTTTATTAGTTTCGTTGAAGTATTTACAAATGTACGTATTATATCCCTTGAATGCCGCCTTTTATATAATTAGTGGCACAGAGCATTCAGTTTATACATTGTATTAGCACTATATCTAAGCGTTGCAATGTTTATTTTGTTCAACAGTAACCTCAACCCCTGCATCAATGCTTTCAACACATGCAGGACATAACTTAGTAAGTCAGTCAGTTTTCATTCAGAAGTAAATTAGCGAAACTGTGATATTAAGTTTTCAATTTTTTGGGTAAAACATTTGGAAACCACTGCTATAGACGAGATACGAGTAAGAAGTTCTCGGTGCGACCATAAAAGATTGCACGTTGAACGCAGTGAACCAATTACATGTGTTTATACACACATGGATTGCTTAAGATAAAAAGAGTGACTAAAGTTCCATTCGCGTACTTAGTTATAAATTGAGGTTCTTTAGAACACACGAATTGCATATGCAAACGTCTCAAATGCTACGTAGAAAAGAAGTTCCAACTTAAAACTTCGATGTACTCATACAGTTTCAAAAGTATAGGTTCAAAAGCACAGTCATGTACATATGTACATATTTCAATGGTTGGCGTATCAATAACTACAAATATTTACTCTCAATACTTTCAATTAGGCAATTTGGCCACCATGTTCAGTATCTCTGTTTTGCCTCTCCAACCTTTACAATTGACTTTCTTTAAGTTCTTGCTCATAAAGCTACACGAATGGACCTTATTTAATATTTAGCATTTACCATTGATACCCACTTAGATATATCTTATGTTTCTTGTGTATCCCATTTTTTCTACAAAATTTCTCAAATTTCCGAAGTATTTCCGCCAGTGTGCTGGGATCTAGTGGTTTCCCTTTTGTATCGTATTCAATTATTGGAATATTGTAGGTGTTAAGACATAGTGCTGCAAATTTTTCCAAATCTGAAAAAATATTTGGAAAAGAAAACAGTCAGTGAATAGCAAATAAAAATACATTTCTGTCGAACCGAACTGTGAAGGCACATGGACAATTGTATTTTTTGTCAAAACACTATTTGCAATTTGGCGAAGGTTCCTGCGGAGATAGTGTTTCACACATAAAGGTCTATCTATACCCATTCTCACTAAGAGAACCTTAAAAATGTGACATATGTACTTTGATCGTGTTTTATTAAATTTCGATCCAAAAATTACTTACCCGTAATATCTCCAAGAATCGATGTTTCTCAAAATAGGCCATCAATTCGGCTGCATAATATTTTGTTCCCGTCATTTTGAAACTAATTTTATATTTATGTTAAGGAAAATAGAAAAAAAACAATATTCAGTGAACGTCGCTTTGGATTATTTTATTTGAGTTTTCTTAAATTATGAATTTCAGTCATGTCGAGTATCAAGAGTGCGACTGAATACATATTTCAATGATGAGAAACTCAGTTGTTTCTAAAAAAAAATATTTTCCCATCATGGATGAAATTTTTGATACAATGGAACTAAATTCCATACAATTCATTCTTAAAATAGCTCACATTTTCTTCCATGGCAAATTCACTTAAGAACACAAAGAGGAAATACTTATTTTTTGGTTTTGCTCTGTGAAAAACGTTTATTTCTGTTGTCCAAGGAGTCCAAAAAATTCAAATGGTGCAAGAAGATTGGCAGGCGTTTCATAGTTCACAATTTTTATATTTGGTCGGTATTCTACAAGTCACAGCATAATACCAACAATAAAGTGCCACATTTAAAAAAAAAAACTGCGTAGACGTACAAGAAAACGAACTGAAAAGAGCTGCGCACAGCTTCAAAATAATATGCATTTTACAAATTACATATAATGCAAATCTTTTGACACCAGAAGGTTCTTATGCATCGAGATCTACTTAGACGAGCTTTGTGCATTTCAAATTAACTGAATATGCATTGAAATGACCAAAGTTTAATCGTCCCCTTTGACTCATGTTCCTTCATGAACACGACATTTACATGAAATTGTTGTATATTTAAATCTCTCAAATTTGTTCTCATATATTTCTTGGTGCTGGCATGAACCCAGAATCGATATTTTTCACCATCTATTGAAGATAAAATACTAATTTTAATGAAGCGTTAACTAATTTCATAGAAATTCTTTTAGCAAAAACAATGGGAAGGTGAAAAAAAACTGAAGACATCTTGTAAAAAACATGAGACAGACACAAAAACCAATTAGACAATAAGTCGATATATTTACAAGGATATGTATTTAACGTAACAAACAATGGTACTGATTTCCATATTTCCAAATTTAAAAATGTTGATGCTAAAATTTACTGTGCCGGAGCCGTGATAGCGTTCCTAGGAGCTCGTAATATTAGGTTCATATTTCGAGAAATTCACATTTGAAAATATCTATCTAATGCCGATCCAGTTAAAAACGGTTGGGTGAAAAAAATGAAATATGTGACTTTATTTTGTTCAAGGACGATCTTGTACTTTACTTAGATTTGAATATGGCGGTTAGAAATAAAGAAATTATAATATCTACTGTCAAAACTGGCTCTCGTGAATGTCTGACAAACGTCCGAGACTAATAACTGTCATAAGATAGCTTCTCAATTTGCCTTTCGGATATGGCTATATGGATAAACTGTAGGTCACTTCCATTTGTCTAAAAAAAATATAACACGCACAACACGAATGGTCGCGAGAGCTAGGCCCTGGAACACATACGATCTGTTACGCCAAGTATTTGAATTTTTTAATAACTAAATATTTTCGACAGGTGTCTGCAAAATTAAAAGATTTCTCTCTGGGTCCAAACGGTTCAAAGAATAAGAAGTTAATCCAACACAATAATTAGCCGCATCTAGAGGATCCAAGGATTACAAGTCACTAAGTCTAATCTCTTCAAAAATAAAACCAACCAACTTTTGTTCGAAATAGTCCTTTAAGTTCACAGGTTGCAAAAACTTTACAGTCGTTGCCCACGTCCGGCAGAGTGTGAATAATTACTTAATGAAATCTTATTTCTAATCACACCGTCTACCTCGACGGATATCCACTAAAAGAAGTCTTCAACTGGAAGTATATAGGATCGATACTATCTATAGACGGTAACATCGACGAAGATATAGACCATTGCACCAACGCCGGATGGATGAACTGGAAAATGTTATTAGGTATCTTGTGGGTGTCCGAGACTGAGTCAAAAAGAAGGTATACAAAACTAGACTATACCAGCTATGATGTATGTTTCCTACTGCTGACCACTAAGAAAACGCAAAGCATAAAAGTTACATGTGGTTGAAATAAAGATGTTGCGTTAAGCCAATTGCTGAACAAAATCGAAGAGAGTCGTTTGAAATTGTATGGCGTTGTTTTAATAAGATCCGAGGAGCACATGAGACAGAAAGTTATGGAGATGCGGACAGCACGTCACGTATCCCGCAGACCCGCGCCTCTTGGACAACGCCATTCAATAATGACATGAGGAGAGCACAAACAGACAAAAGGACAATCCAGGGTCATAACTCTCGGCAATTTCGCACTTAAATAGCTGATCGCTGATCCCAAATAAAATGGAACAAGATTAGGAGAAAGGAGAAGAAGAAAGAACTGAAAGCGGCGTACTACGATTTAGGAATGATTAAATTTGTTGACGAAAATAATTTTTTTTAAAATACGTGGTAAATGTACCAAATTAACACCCACTAACGTATAATTTTGTTCACTTTAAATAAAACAAAAAATTGAAGTGTTTCTCATACATTATTTTGTTTTTAAAAATGGATTTTATAAATTTAAGGCGCTTGAATTTAGCAAGATCATTTTACGTTTCGTTAATACATTTATTTGTTTTGTTTTCCCAGAAAAGCACACTAATGTCACAGATTATTATGTTTAGATATCCAAGTTAGTCTTAAAAAACTAGTATTAGCTGCCAATAAGCTGTGACTCTGAAGAAGGACACATTTTATCTTGGAAAGCTGCCTGAATTATGCAAATTTACTGTGAATCTCTAAAATTTTGATACACTTCATTCAGAGATGAATGCATTCATTTCTCTGTGTATGGATAACTTTTCTTTGAAAGTCTTAGACATCTTTGCATACACTTGTCTGTGCGCTAATATATTATTTTCAAATACTTTTGCAATACTCAACTTAACCAATATATGTGTTACAATTTTAGTTTTTTTTTATATTTACAATATACTTGAGAAAGAATTACAGCATTGTGTTTTGGGGAGAGGAGTAATAGTGCTGCTAGGGTTTGAAAACAGAACCACAGCTAACACTTTATAATAAACATTTATGTTTTTTGTTTCTTTTTCTTTTTAAATGTTAACCACTGAGGCACTTTATACTTTCACTGAGTGAAAAGTTTTATCAGCCATTTTGTTTGTCATAGGAAAGTATGATTTTTTTATTTTTTATCGTCTAATTGCATTTTGAGTTTAGGTTCGCAATTGTTTCTTGTTTTTTTATTTTGTTTTTACTTTGAACTCTTGAACTTGAATTGTAAGTCTCTAATCTAATGCATAATAAATATTACTTACGTATATCAACACAAATTACATCTTGTGATAATAGAATAGATTATTGAACAAAAAAAAGTAATTAATTTAAGTTAAGTTTAAAATTAAAATGATTTTTATATAAGTATATATAATATCTTCAATAAATAGTAAAGTGTTTAAAAAACATGTTTATCGCTTAAAAGTGCTTGTCATTGGGAGTGTGTAGTGGTGGTGTGGTCCAAATGGCCTTTTTTCGGGCTTCATCATTCCATCGACTACGTCCATTCCACAATCGGATGATTCAAGCCTACGTGCTTTCTGTTTCTGCTGACATCGCATATACCACGTAAGGCAGAGAATTAATACAAAAATTAAGGCAAGTGTGGCTCCACTTGCGATGCTGGCCTTTTCCAACATAGCTCTTGGGCGAGTTGCTGTAAAAAAAAATAAATAGCGGATTTAGTTTTCATTTCAACATGAAATTGAGAACGACTTACGTAAATATGAACCGTCGATTTCCTTGTATTCGCATCGAGGACCCATATATCCTACAGCACACCTGGAATTAAAGGTAAATTATTATTATTTTTTTTATTTTTTTCTTTTTGAATTTATTTCAGGGATTTATTGTAACATACGATTTTAAAAAAGAGAAAGGAAAGGGGGGAAAAGAGAAAGGAAGGCTTCTTTGTTTCACATGGAATGTTCAAATTTTCCAGATGGAATCAACAATAACGTCTAGCATTCCAGTGAGGTTGGACTTCTCAGTGCATAACTCGGGTAACTTCGACGTACTCGAAACACAGCTTAGAAAGTTATTTGCAAAATTGAGTTAGGAAAAAAAAATGTTAATTCTCCAGGACGAAGACAGACAGCCTAGAATTTTAATGGATGTCTTAATTAGACAGTCAGGATTATTCGCACACTAGATTTTGGCTGATGCTCTAAAACTGGTAAAAATCCAATCGCAGTATACATAAGTACGTAAGTAGTTATACAGTATGCAGCAACATCACATTGAGCTACCAAAAAAATGCTGAAAAATCGGTGAGGTGATGGAGAACGCGCAATGAGAAAGGTAACGGAATAAGTGTTACTAAGCAACAACTACTTATGTAAATAGCCTTCAGGTAATAAAGAAAACGTAAAACTCGAAAATGAATGAAATTTTAAATCAAGTACAATTGGAAAAAAAAATATGCCATTAAAGTTTGTAAGTACGTACTGTGTGAACGCATTAGTCTTTTTACCACACACTAACCAACAGACAAATCAACCGAAAAGGTGCACTACGGTACTAGTGGAACAAAGAAATAAAAGCACTCAGAGCAAACTACTTAACAGCCCGACGCAGAACTCAACGATCTAGGAAGAGAGCTGACTTTCAAGGTCATCTAAATACACTGGCCAGACGAGATTTAAAAAGGCGATCAAAGAAATCAAGAAAATGTTTCAAACACCTCTGTGACGAAGCTGACATAAATCCTTGGAGATGGTATATAGGACGGAAAGCTGAAGGGATGTAGGTCCGGACGGTCCATAGTAGAGCATATATTTCCCCCCAAGACCATCTATTTACTATGTGCAAAATTATTAGTGAGACCAGCACAGAGGACATTCCAAGAATTACGTCGAATGAACTATTTTTGATAGGTAGGAAGATAGACCGCAAAAGGGGCCTGGACAAGGCAGTGAAAGTCGCCCTTCAAAAGATATTTACACATATACAAATACAAATACTTGGCGCAACAGACCGACCGCAACAGACCGACCTAACCAGGCCCACAGAGTAATACCTAACGTGTGTAGGGTGCAGGTTAGTACGTTGTATTCCTGGCACCGATTATTCAGGTTTGCAAATCCTGTATACTAGTAACTCGGACTACTTACTTTAGGAGATTATCCAGGGCCAAGCTTCTCGCAACCATTCGTGTTGTGCGTGTTATATTTTTCACATAAATGGAAGGGATCTACAGTTTAGGTCCATATCCGAAAGGCAAATTGAGAAGCATTCTCATGACAGTTCTTAATTTCGGACGGTTGTCATACATTCGCGAGAGGTGGGACCGTGAAAAATCTTTTAGGTGTTTCGTGGGACTCGAACCCTCAGTAATCCAACGCACTAAAAACCACTGAGCCATGGCGCCCCACAAGATATAAGATGCAAGTGTCTGGACGAAGGAATTTTCGCGGAACCATAGAAGCTACAGCATTTGGTACTGTTACCAAGAGGAGAACAATTGTCATACCATCCAATATGTCAAGTAGACACATAGGGGAAAATACTCGAACAAACTGTATACATATATTTCTTGTAGCAAATATGTATATAGGAAGGGGTGAACCGTTGACGCCATAAAAGTTGTAGTCGACACCGCAGGAAGAAAGATCGCGAGTTAAAGGAATCATGGACATTAAAAATATCTTTTACTCAGTAAATTCGTCAGGTATAAGAATATCACTCGCCAGAATGGATACATCGCACTACTTGCGGAAGTTAGCATCAAGCTACTTTACTGACAGGCAGCTGAAGTAAGAAACCGACGAAGGAATAATGTACAGAAATGTCTCTCCTAGAGTACCACAAGGTTCCGTATTGCGTCCCCTCCTATGGAACATCATGACCGACTGAATTCTGAGATCCACATTGCCACAAAGAGGTAAAATGGTAGGGTTCGCTGACGCCAAAAACATTTATTAGATAGAATCACACACGTACATATGAAGTATTCGTTCTAATCAAAGACTCTCTAGCATTCGCCGGTCTACAACTAGCTGACTGGAAGCTATCTTAATAAACAATCGGAAAGCTATGAAGCAGTAGCATAATATAAATTCCTAACCAGGCCCACAGAGTAATACCTAACGTGTGTAGGGTGCAGGTTAGTACGTTGTATTCCTGGCACCGATTATTCAGGTTTGCAAATCCTGTATACTAGTAACTCGCACTACTTACTTTAGGAGATTATACATCCATTAGCGAAACAAAAAAAAACCTAAAATCGATAGAGCACCGCTTTTTCATTTGCTTTTTAATCACAATTTATTTGCCACATTAAACCACGATCTTTTAACCCGGTCGACTTGGCCTGGCCCCTTACGGCTATTTCCGGCTTGCTAACTTAAAAAAAAGACTAAGGCAAGTGTTTTTTTTCGATTAAGATTCAAACCAGTTTTGCCAAGGGATTGCAAAAGATTGAAGACACGATATAAAACGCATTGAGGGTCAAAAATGTTTATTGTGCTTCCATATCTAGTATGTAGTTCTAGTCTTAAATTGGCAGACTTAAAACATTTTAGACGCACACACTCGTATTTTAAATCTAAGGCACAGAGCATATAAGAGCAAATCTATAAGTATTCATACACGAGTATGAGGAATACAAAAGTTTTTAGCAAAAACAGCGTTTTTTCTAGGTGGGTCTATGTGGATAAAAACTACTTTGCCCTTGTCCTTCCTTTCCTTAGCTACATATGTATATACGACAATACTTTATTGAACCCTTAAACCTGAAATATTATCACGGTCCTAATTTAGAATAACTAGAAGATTTCAGCAAAATTTAAAGAACTATTTTTGTTTTGTTATCTTAGACAGAATTCGCCATTAGTCAATGACAGCAAACCTTACTGACTATAGCTGATGTACGCATAACTAGGAACTAGAAATCAATTTATATTTCTTCAATACTCATCTGTGTTAATTGAAATGTGCATTTTTGAACTGTCTTAAACCACTTTATCTAAAACGAGAAGGTTGTACAATCCATATAGACTCTTACTTACTATTTTAATATTAATACGCGCAGGTAGTAATCTAATATTAGGACCAAAGTACAACCCGTTTAATTTCTCCAACTACATGCCCGTAACAAGAAGGCGCTAAGGTCATAACATGAAAAGATAACAATAAATACAATGATCGAAAACAATTCTAAGAATACCAAGTAAACAAACAATTTTATCTGGGGAATACCGACGAATAACTAGGCATATTTTAAAAAACCCTGAATTGCCTATCTTGCGCAAATATCAGTTAAAACATGGTGACAAAGCTAAAAACTATTAACCATTTAATCTGCAGCATATAAGCAGGTGATAATGATAAGGAAAAGAGCAGAATGGAATGGAATTCTACCCACTTATCCAAAAATAGAAATATAAACAAATATGTGATACCTATTAAGCTCTACATGTGATAAGGAAATGATAAGATAGAATGATAAATAAAGTTTTGCGTTGGGAAAAGGTATTCAAATCTTTTAAACGATACTTAATTATCCAATAGATTAGTATACAAGTACCAGAAAAGCGTTATAACGTTTGCCAGAACAGTACAAGTTGACATGGTTATGTGGAACGGGGGAAATCATATGCAAAGCATCTGTTACACTTTGGCTTTTGTCATGCCATCTCATATCGTCTTAAACTTGATTAAACCGAAATGAAACACGCGTGTAACTGGCCTAAAATAAATTATTTTTGTAGCCTATATCTAAAAATTTTTAGCAAACACGGAGGAAACGCGAATCGAACTCAATACATGGAGTTGGAACCAAATAAAAAATTTATCAGAACTAGAAATACAATTCTTTTCTAAGATATCAATATTATTTTACTCACTCGCAATTGTATAGAATTTCATCGCCAATTTTTACAGAGAAACACGTTGCTGAATTAAGGCAATACCAAGCTGCGTATGTTGGTGGGCATGAATATGTGTGGAATGTGATGTTTGGCCGAGGTGTCGGACTTGGCGGTGGCGGTCTTGGCTTTGGTACAGTGCGGCTAGAACAGGCTTCTAAAACAAATTTATTATTTAAATTTAAATTTAATAGAAATGCTATTTTGTGTATAACTTACCTGATGTTGAAAATAATGATATAATGACTAATAATACAATTACTTGGAGATACATTCCCAAACTCCGTCGGCGTCCTGAAACAAAAAGAAAATATAACTTATAGCATGGATAATAAATTATTTGTTGCAATGTATGAACATTTTATTATTCTTACGACGCACCGTATTCGTATTATTTTGACCATGTCATAACATAAAGTCTATTCAATGACTAACGATAGGCGTTTGTAACTCAAATAAAAGCTATTAACGCACAAAAGTTTTCATTCACTACGAATGCGTAGTCTGACGTAGAATTTAATACTTAGTTCAACTTCCCATATGGTAAATTATTTCCTTACATCTACGTTGCCAATTTTTAACTAATTTATTGGCGTAGTCTGGAGTAAATGAGGTCAACCGTCGTTGTTAACCTATCTTAAGCTTCATTAGTGCGCACACATTTTCTATTGGATTAGCATCCGGTGACTGTGAAGTCCAATCTAGAGTAGTGATGTTATTTTGTTCTGCTCTTCCCTTCATTGGACCTGAACCATTGTACGGAATAAGGAATTATACCATACGGGAAAAATTCAGGAGGATGGAGAAAGAAGACAGCGCGAGAACCTGGATTGACACACCAGGCCTAAGGAAAGCATCGGACTTAACAGGAATAAACTTCCTATGCTAACAGATTTTCTTATATTGCGACGGGAACTATAATTGAAGGAACAAACCTCTTCTAGATATCGGCAGGGGGCCAATAAACCAATGGGTCGCAGTGCAAAATAACCCTTCACAATAATAATCCACGCACTTTTTTTGTGGTCAGTATGCATTAGATACTAATCCTACTTGATTTTTTGCCCACTATTTTTCATTTTTCTTAGCTTTTCCACTTCCAAGTCTCCGTTTCTGAAGCATGGACAAACGCTCAATCGAATTTATGTCCGATGACTGTGGTGGTGATTCCATTAGAGACATTTTATTAATCCAAAGGTATGTGTCGAAGTATTTTTTCTTTAACGTAAGACGGCACGATTGTATTAAATCTATGAAATGTAAGGTGATCACAGCCATATACCACAAAATTGGGAATTGGGAAACGAAATTAGAAAAGAAAATATTTGTTTTTCAATACAGAGTTTACGACAAAATGTATGTGGTACTCGATTAGGTAGGCGCTAACAAGACCTTTTTAATTCAAATAAATAAGTTCATATCGATTCTGATAAATTTTGTTGCTAAGGTATTGTCAATCCTCTACGACACCCTTTTTCACACCTCATTGGAAGTTTTCCTTATAAATTTGTGGGTAGAAAATTACAATTTCTTTCTGCAACTAGTTTAAACCCAGGCATTATTGTCTACATCAGTATAGCTTTACAAAAACGGGTCTCCCTAGTACTTTTTTGCTTATTCATCCGCATGATACGACTCATTATCCTAGCAGCAGTATCAGTCGCATTCTTTGAGAATGATTTAAGATATCTCAGAAGTGTTGCAACGATGCTATCCAAGCATTGTTACGTTCCAAGTAATCTACCTTCTGATAAAAATTTTCATTACTTGGACAATGTAAATATTCCTGTTTAGATTGCTATCGTATTACAAACTAATTTAATGAATTTCTATGATAGTTCACAAAACCGATATCTAATATCTTAATTGAGTCGAATTTAATTCAAGGTAACTAAATACGTTTAATTAAGTAAAGAGAAACATTAAATTTTATTTATAGACCTCTTCTGCGCTTATAGCGTGAACCAACAAAATTAGCGTTCGTAAACTCAATCGATTAACCATAAAGAACACACAACTTGTTACGTTTAACTTAACGTGTTTCGTGCTAATTTACATACATAGGTACTCAGATGTATTTAACCAAAAAAAAAAAAAAAATTTATGTAGAAAGTGAAAGATTTCTTATCAACTTAAAGCTCTGCAATTAGATGTTCGTATTTTACTAGAAGAGTTCAAGTAAGGAGTAAAGATGAATTGGATATCTATGTATAGTTTTGGTGTTAAGGATCAACAACAAAACGTATAAATGCACGAAGGTCTATTGAAGGTTGCAGTTTTACTTTATATGCCAATATATAGACATACACTCTATAATTAATTCCTGCAAAGCAGATATGGTGTAAATACCGGAAATACTATGTAAAGTTCTAGAAATACCAAACTGAAATGTCCATTGCTGTGCAAATAAAATGGAACAGACATTTTTTAAACTTAATTGTAAGTAGGACGTGTTCTTTTCGTTATTTTTTTTAAATACTTTATGAATTGATTGCAAAAAATATTATTATTATGGAAATTATGTTTTTCGATATTAGAATTGTCAAGATCGCTTATACATATGTATATGCAGGTACAGATGTAGATATCTCTGTAGAAAAGAAAAGAGGGCGAAAATATAATAAAAGGGAGAATCCGATTGATGCTGGAGTTGGCAAATCAAGTTTTCCAGGATTACAGGTTCGAACGCAACGAATCGTAAGAGCCATTGCGGCCGAAAATGCAAAATTACCGCTAGTATTGCAAAATGTTAATCCGGAATATCGTATTTATTCCTGGGAAGACAAAAAGCGACCTTCAAAGAACTTTGACGTCGGCTGGTGTACAGGTGAATTCGTCTACTGTGCGATGGCGTCTTCTTGAAATGAGTCGCAGCACAAAAAGACCCCTCAACTTTTGACTGACGCTATGAGAAAAAAAGGCTTTAATGAGCAAGGAAAAAGTATTTTTTTTTTTCAGGCGAGAACCACTTCGTGACCCACGGGTACTCTAATGGCCAAGTTTCTTGGGAAGAAGCGACAATGAAAATCTCCGACCTAGCCATATAGTCCAAGCCCCTTAGTATCCCACCCAAAATGGATGTTGTTTCTCCTCTGAGGGTTCTGAAATTTTCTAGCAGGTCCGCCCTTACTTGTGTGAAAAAATATAACATGCGCAATGTGAATGGTAGAGAGGAGCTAGGTCCCGGACCACAAACGGTATGTTGGGCCAAGTATTTGTATTTTTCCTCGGATGTCAACAAAGAATAACTTTGTTGATCTATTAAAGCTGATGGTTGGTTGGTTGATGTGGCCCTCGATAAGGTACACTTAGACCAAGATAGGTCCATTGTGCTGCCACTAGGTAGGTGCGTCACTCTGCCCACTTCTTGAACCAATTGCTTTGCCCTTATGAAGTTGTTAATGTTAGCTGTAGAGACATTATTAAGATCATTGAGGTCTTTCTAATGTTAGCAAGTGCAGGACACGTGCATAGGAAATGAAGGATTGTTTCTTCTTCTTCTTCTTATAGGAGATGTCCAAACTTTAAGCATGCCTGCCAATTTAAACGATAGAACGCATTAATTCATCCTAGCTTATTATTTTAACACGATGAGATCTGATCCTACAAAATTATTTAGTCAGAGAACTTCAATATCCAAGACGACATAATCAATCAAAGGCGCATAATAAAATCAAAAATCACCAAATAAATTATTAAATCGCTATTTACGGTCATAATTAATGAGCGAAATTATCACAATAACATCGAATGATAAAGAATTTAATAGCAAAGTTATCTTAGAAAAACGTCAGAATATTTCATTCAAGCAAATGTTATGTAATTTTTCTGTTCAACCTCTTCGTGACGCACTCGATACTTGACATTTGAGAACATCGGAACTAGGTGACTATACAAGCTTCGCTCGCGCCAAAAGAAGTGTAGTATATTATTTTTAGTTTCATTCATCAATTATTAACTGTCCGTAAGCGGTTACATGAATACGAGTATATACTCGTACAAATATCGCAATTTTTTGTACTTTTTTGACTAACATTTAAGGTATTGAAGTGCTCACTCCTAGTAGTTCCTCTAATAGATTATTGATCTCATTATTAATTACGTTTACTTAATATCCTGTTGATACCCATATCAAGAGATACGGATGTGGATACTGACATGTTGTTTTGGCGGATTATGACCCATCTTCGCCGTTTCTGTCTCAATAGTATTCAAAGCGACGCCTAATTATCAAGAATTTTCCTACAAATACAAAGTAATTCCGTATATGCTATACGTTGGCAATTACCAACAGATTAGTAATAGTTCCGTGCGTGGGGATCTCAAAATTTGTATGTTCCTATGCATGCACATTCATACATACATTTTAAGGTCATGTCTCAAGTGGTGACACAAAGAGTGATTCAGAAGTCGGTTTTATTGAATGAACGAGTGTGAATTTTGTCAATAGTCCATAAACGTTGACATCTTCATAAGAAATTTAGAATTAAATTGAATTAAATTTAAATTAAATTAAAGATTGTCATCAAGATCACAATCTTGTTGACATGCTCGTATGCAGACATGGCATTTGAAAATCAAACACCCAGAGTGTAATTAAAATGCTTGCTGATTTGATCAGCTCGCATTTGAACCCGTCGTAAGGTTAAGTGGTCAATAAATATAGATGCTCAGAATGCACATGAAACTGCCTCGTTGCAGAGCTGTAGGACAAGTAGATTTCTTTATATTCATATATGGAGTGAACAACAGCAGCGCGCCAGCCGGGAAGTTTTTGAGCCCCCACACCGGTTTGACAGTAAAGGAAGAACCGATGGTGGGGCACACTGATAGAAATTGGAGGCAAATATGTACATACATACAGATTGAGTTGGTTTAGTTCCTGGTTCGCCCCCAACTGTAACATCATTCCAAGCAAAGTAAAGTTAGTTTATAATACTCTCAATTTCATTCCCAAAACAAACTTATCATCTTCTCGACACCATCCACAGGCGAGCAGTTTCGAAAATATGAAATTTTACATCATAAATATTTGGGGACTTAATTTCCAAAATAAAGTAAACAAATTTTTCAAGACACAATCAAGGTATTTAAGTTAACTGGTTTCTCCCATTATGAAAGGAAGGAAATGGGTTAATGTTATAAATATTTGAGTTCTAATTAAAGTGACTGTGGCTCCACAACGCACCCTTATGAATATTTGTTTAGGGTTACAATTCCTGCTGTACACACCCAACTTTAGCGAGGTAAATTACCCACTTTTGATATCATATTGATTGGCCAATTGTGTGTTACGTAGCAACATTTACAAAAGCTTTTCCTTTTACTAATTGAAAAGTTTTTGAATACGCAATAGATAAGCAATGTAGATAAAACGTAAAAACAGGCACACGTGCTCAAATTATAGGTCAGTGTTGTTAGCATATTATTGTGAATCGTTTCTGGCATAATCAACATCTGCGTAGAACACTTGAAATCACAGACTCATGTACATACAAGTATGTATGTAGATACAAAAATATAAATTAGCAACTGATTACAAATTAATAATGATTTAGACCTTATGTAATGTTGAACACTAAAATAATTTTAATTCTAAGATTGAATTTATTGTGCTGATATAATGATGACTTAAAATTTTTAAATTTTTTAAAGCGCTTATCCATGTATTACTTATTTGTTTTGCAAAAGTCATTGGCCGGAATACTAAGCGTTACAGCATGTCTTCCTATTGCACAATGACCTGTGAGTACCCTATTAGGGTACCGATGTGTGTTCTGCTGATTTTTAGCAGCCTATTGGTTTCGCATCGATTTAGCAAACGCCAAGTTTGTCTCGCAGGACTGCACGTATGTATCAATGATACTCCACATCTCGTTGGACGGTTTCGGTGCTAGTTTGGATATTTTGTGCCTTACCGTTTCTATTGGTATATGAGGATCACCATCTGCAGTTGGAAGCTCGTCTTGCCTTTTTTGGTTAGCTCGTCTGCCTCACAATCCCGAATATCTCTATA
Organism: Blera fallax; assembly: GCA_946965025.1. NCBI lineage: Eukaryota > Metazoa > Arthropoda > Insecta > Diptera > Syrphidae > Blera > Blera fallax. Next base: position 19,651,602 of record OX337248.1, on the reverse strand, counting down.
ACCAGGAACCCAGCATAGAGTTACAGGTGCCTTATAACTGCCTGGCTATCGGTGTAAATGACGATGGCGAGATCCAACACCAACCTCATCGAGAGCCATTCAGAGGCCTTAAGAATAGATACTGCTTCTATTTGGAACACACTGCAGTGACCCGGTAGTCTGAAAGACTTGCTTAAGTTCAGGACAATCGAGCAGATGCCAGCCCCATTAGTGTAGATTTCCAACGCAGTAGTATTCCCTTCCCATTGCTGCCGGCTGAAAATGCCAGTATTGAATATATTATTGAAGTGTAGGAACAGTGTTACGTAATTCATTCTTCAAATGTAATTCTTACGATTTGTTTTATAAAAAGGTAAGACTTGACGAGAAAATAGTGAGTAATTGTAGCATCCAATAGCAAAAAGCTATTGGGGATGCCATTCTTTTGGCAACGTATCCTGGAACAAGATGGCATCAGCAGTTAAGTCTTTCTGCAAAAAGGAAACTTAAAATAAGTAATCGACGAATGAAACTATTTGAAAAGTCGATTGTTATGTTTTACAATAAACTCCTTGACTATAATTTCTTGTCAACTTGTCATGAAACTATACGGGTGAAAAATATCCCTTTTTTTATAATAAAAAGGCTTTCTGACGATTCTTTTTCTAATCTAATCTAGTTTATTCTGGTACTCAAATCTGAAGTTCCAGCACTAACCGCTGAACTACAGTACCCACACTTATCCCTAAATAGTTCATATTTATGAAGACAATGTAGCAATAATGACAAAACAGGACAAGACAATGAAAACTGCATATGTATGTTTATTGATGGAAAGGAGACCATGAAGTTAAAGAGATACATAACTAAACACTAATTGATAATGGATTACTTCCAGAGAAGAAAGCATCCATGATGGATGTTAGATTTGGTACAGGTATTTTCTCTGAGGAACTTAATCTTAGTCTGGGCTAAAAATCATGTTTCAAGTGGTGATGGTGGCCATGGTTTAGGGTCTAATTTACTTAAAAAAAACATGCACACTAACACTGCACAAACAAACAGTAATCGTGAGCATGAAGCAGAGGTAAAAGAAAACACATCAAATGTATCCAGAAACTTAACGAATATACCTACATGATGACAGAGCGATGACATTGGTTCTGATTAAAGAAATAAGAAAAAGACGCATTAGAAAAGCACGTCTCAGATTCGAAATTTTTAGGAAACGATTCTGCTTCGATACGTCCGGATTACATAGTATACATATATACATATGTAAATATAATAATATGCATACAAACAGTCCCTATTTCAAGAACACTTACAATTACACTTGTAATTGGATAACAGGAATGTCTACACGTCAATTCTCGCAATAGTTTTACAAAACCCGTCATCAATAATTCCCACGTCAATTATTTAATTTGAAATGAACCCCGAACTGAATTTCATACCAGGCTATACGTAACCATTCCAGAATTGAAATTTTTACCATTCAAATTGTTAGGTACTTTCGATAATGATGAAACTGCTTTCTCGATCACATGTTTTCTATTTTCATCATTTTATTTTTTTTCAAATATTTCAACATTTGAAGAATAAATGGTGGGCCAACAGTTACTTTCTTTCCGATCACGACAACACTAACGCGCTTGAAACACTGACAGATACGAGGTGTCAAACCTTCGCGGTGAGAAATTCACACTTTAACAACCCTGGAAAATAAAAAAAATAGTTAAAAATTTAGTGCTGTGTTGCAGAAACGAAGTCCCTTCAGGCGCTAGACACTAGCATGTTTAAGATAATAAAACCTATCCACTTGCGCACAGGCGAAAGAACTGCTGATGTTACCAAAAGTGTGCAAAAACCTTAACTTGTAGCAGAGGTCAATATGCCGCACTTCTCTGAGGAGAATATTGCGTAAATATCTCAGAATATTTGCTTACAAGTTCCAACTTACTATAGAATTGAAGCAAAATGACCGTCCAAAAGCGAATGTGCTTAAAATAAGTTGAACAAAGCTTCGGACGAAGCTAATTTTTATTTCGGATGATATGCCAGGAAGCAAAACTGGAAGATTTGGGGTTTCGAAAATCTACACGTAATCGCAGAGAAACAATACATCCGATGTGGATTTTTGTCGCAAAATCATCTCTTCGGACGAAGCTCATTTTTATTTCGGATGATATATCAGGAAGCAAAACTGGAAGATTTGGGGTTTCGAAAATCTACACGTAATCGCAGAGAAACAATACATCCTCAAAGAGTCATCATCATTGACACCTACATACTTCGAAAAATTGAGGTGGCAACAATGTTACGGTTAAAGGAGGGCACTATAGAGGCATAATAATTAATTTTTTATGGCTACAACTGGACTGCATGGACTTGGACGTGCTTTTAGTTCCAGCATGATGTTGCAACGTGCCACATTAACCGTCAAACAAGCGGTCCTCTGCGCACTTATGTAACTCGGTAACAATATTATTAGTCGTTTTGGGGATGTGGTTTTGCTTTGTTTCTCGAAGAAGCTATGGGGCATTTTTTAAATATCCGAAAAGAATTTTAAGATTTTTTTTGCATATAGTACATGAGAATGAGAACCCAAGCGCAAATTGGAGATTTTGATAAGAACTTTACAAATAAGAACATTTTTCAAAACAACTTTTAAAGTTGCCCCTCAAGCTAAGAAGTCACCCAACTATTCTGAACATTTAGTTTCTCTCTTCAGCTGTTCTGTTTTGGGTGAACACTCATCTACAATTGAATCCTGAATATGTGTACTTTCAATCGAAAAACGTTGTTCGTGGTTTCTATCGCGCTCCGATGAAGTGAACACAAAGATTCAATAAACGTGAAGGGGTTAACCAAAGATCACTCAAACTTACAATTTCTGTGTTTTTTTTTTTCATTTTCATAAAATTGTGCTTATAACACATTCCCTTTCAACTAAATTTGTATTCTATAAAAGACCTCTAGTCCCATAATCTCGAATGTCATTGCGGAGTTACATTGGTTACTTCGTATAGGACTATACTACATAGTAGACCTCCGTCAAATGACTTCATGTGTAGAACCAGCGACGAGTCATACTAATTGCAGAAATTCTAGAAAACGTGGGAATGCAGGAGTGAAAATGTAGCCTCTAACACACATTCATTACCATAGCACATCACTCCAGTTCCTAAAATAATTGACACAGATACAAGCACTTGTAAAGCTAAGTTCGCACAATAAAATGCAACCAATTTCTTGGAACCTATTTTTAAACGTGCAAAAGCGTAAAACAAATAAATATTTCCAGTTCTTCCGGTGGTTACTGTCCGATGAAACATTCTCACTTCCAGTCTTTAGTAGTGAGTCAAATTTCCGGATAAGATTTTTCAAGTGAAGACGCACCTCTGCTTCATTACCACCAAAAAGCGACTCCCTTTTTATACATTTTGCTGCGTCATCCAGTCATGAGTTTGTTATCAAGAAATTGCAATAGCCTCAGGAAGAACATTTTATACGTGCAATGAAGGTTCGAGTACAATCGAGTTTTATGGTTTTCTACCAAATATATACATTTTTCTTAATTTTTATATGTCCCATAAAAAACTAACATAAAAAAATATTCAAAGTCAAACCATCCAAGCTTGCAAATTTGCCCCAATTAATTGGACCATTGGACGGAAACTGCCCAATATGGCGAAACCAAATTTGTCTTTATGTTCGCAACAAAAGCTAACGCCTACAAACAATGCAACTTCAAGGCTGCGAACAAGCACTTTGAGACCGATAAATCCATAAAAGACTAAGACTATCTACATGTGTAAGTATAATGCTGTCATGCTTTTGAACAAACAAATTTGATTTTATATTTACGGATATCCGATTTTTTTTTATTTTGTTCACGAGAAGGGAAACGAGAAAACTCTGCTTCCTTACATTACTCGTTAGGTGCATTTTTCTAGCACACATTATAATACCGAGATACTATTAAAGGGGTAAGTGATGTATTATTATGAAGACGAAACTTCGTTTTACTTAGATAGCAAGTTGCTAACCTGAAACAATGACAAGGGTTTAACTGCCACTCCGTGGCAGAATCTGGAAGAAGGAATATTGACAGGTATGTAGTTTAAACAACGTTGGGTTATTTTGAGAAATTATTTCCAAAGTCCACTTTAGCTAAAAGATTCGGCTGAAAGGATGAAGCACTGGCAAGCCAGCCGCGGCCACAATTTAAATGAAATTATTTTTCTTAAATAACCGGACGGTGTACGTATTTAAACCGTTGAAAAAAATTATGCATTTCAGACGAACCAGGGACTGGCGTATGTACATACATTATATTGTACTAACTACTGAACTACTCATAATGGGGTTTTTAGCAGAAAGTTTCACCATACAGAAAGGAGTGGAAGTTCTAATCACAACGCACGCAATAAATCTAATACCAAAATAGCATACCGATGTGAGAAATATGATTTGGATAGATCCTCAAAATTAGCAAGCCCTTAACGAGGAATATAATCGAAGCTTTAGTCCCGGGTGTTGAATAAAAATAAGGTCACAAACTTTCAATCTAAATTGGAGACCAGAATGCAAACGACTGCAAAGGAGAAATACATAAAGTACATGACCGGGTTGCACGTACTCATTTTCAATTCACCCAGATTTGCAATTCAGTCAAAATTGTAAAAATGACGCTTTGAAAAAATATAGGTAAACGTCATCTGCATCAAAGTGCTTTTCCAATACGTCCTTAAACATAAAGTTGCGAAAGTCGTTTCTTCGAAAAGAGCAATATAAATCACACTGCATCAGCAGTAAGTTCGATAAAGCAGTCTTTGCAGGACAGATGTTTGAAAATGTCATCTGCGCTGCAAAAAAGCAGTCAGAAATATGAAAGTCTTTTATCGATTTGCAAATAAAATAGCTGAATCGAAATATTCAGTGGAATCCCGGTCCCAGGAACAGTAGGAACATCTATTTTACTTGTTTTAACTAAATCTCCTACTCCTATGCAAGAGCAACCAAATCCCAGAAGCACTCACATTCTACACGGGCCATTGTACTTCCAACTCCCTTTTGGTGTAGTACATAGTTGGAAAAAATCACGATTTTATTCATTTCTCTGTTGTGCTTGAGGGCTACAATTGCTGTCCCCCTGGCGGCGCTTGAACTTACATTTGCCTGGTCCCTACTCTACCTACTACCCGGTGGCCATCTCGTCCTATGCAAGTATGGAACGATGGACGTAAGGAAGGATTAAAGGTATTCAGATGATTCCGAACTTTTGGAATTCTTCGACGCGTATATATGTACATACATATGTACCAATAACTTTCATTTTGTTGTTACTTGTACTGTCCATAAGATTTTCCAAAAATATTTTCTCAAGGAATTTTATTAAGGGTTTGCTTTGGTCAAAAACATCAAATTCGATTGCAGGAAAAAAATCATGCCAACGACACAGATAGCTATCCCTAGTAAGGAACCGTGTATTTTTCGGTTAGATTGAAAGCTCAAAATTCAACCCGAATTTAACAATGAGTTGAAAATTTTTCAACTTTTTTAACTTTGTCGATTTTATGTACGTACATATGATAGCAATACAAAAATTGATCAAAATAATCGGCCCTTTAGAAGAAATAACCACAAATGTTTTATTTTCAAAGTGATAGCTAGAAAGTTTCCCAGGTGTTCTTAAACAAGTGGCCTAAGCTCGAACAAAAACGTAGTGCCGGATTGATCATGCCAATGCGATTATAGATCACCTTCGTAATCGATGTTCTCACTGGACACTATCTGACAGGCCAACATGCCTCTCTTCAAATGACTTATGCAGGATCTACAGGGACGAAGAAGAAGAGAAAAACATCCTTCATCTCCTCTGCACCTGTCAGGCCGTTTCCTATAGAAGACTGCTCCACTTAGGATCTTTTCTTTAATAACCTTAACAACGGTCTTAGATATCAGGAGCATCCACCGCTTCATTAAAAGCTTCTGGGTAGCCGGAATGGAAAGATCCATGATTTCACAAAAGCAGCTTTTCTGGTCTAAGCATGTGTGTCCTGATACCAACAGCCACCCTAACCTAACCTTATCAAAACTTCAGATAAACATATACTGTACTATAATAACTTGGACTTATTCAGATCCTTTAGTTCGATGTATCCCAGCTTAGTGTACGACATCGATGTGGTCAGAAGATTGCGGTGTCTCAATCAAACACTCTTTTAAGGTCAGAAGTGTGGGCGAATGAAGTACAATGCCAAAGTCGCAGAAGAATAGAAGAATAGAATAGAAGCTACAATAACTTGTGAATGAAAAGAAAATATTTATTTAAAATTTATTGCTCAGACAAAAAAAAGAAGCATATTAAGTCTTTAAAACTCTTCTGAAACAAGAGTCGGAGGATGGGACGAGAAAACGATTTCCCTATGTAATTTGCATGCCGCCTGCGAATATCTAACACAGACGAACGATTACGAGTAAAACTTTTTCAATTTCTGCATTAATCCAGGGCGGACAGTTTACGAGACAAATATAACACGAACAACATTAATGGCTACCAGAAGCTACATCTTAGTTTCTATGAGTATATGACTTGTTTGTGCCCTGTTTTTTATATTAAGGATGTTCTTACTTGATATTGAACGTGCCGAAACCAGTGGTGTGCTTATGTTAATCCCCATTTGCAACTTATCGTTTAAATATCATAAAATGAAATTATTGAGAGACACGTTACAAGAGACGATAAAAACACGATTATCATCTCCGGTACTGACTAACATTGCAAAAAAAAAATTTTAAATGCGCAAAAGTCTCTCCCAGCAGCAGCAGCAATCTATCAATTCGTTACATGAGACATAGAAAAGTAATTTACTACTCCTACAGTTAGTCAGATGAAAAACCTTTTGAAAGAAATAAACACGTTTCCATCTCAATCGACTGGCGGCTAACACGTATGTATAGGTTTCTTATAAGGCCCCCACCTCCTTACTCAAAGCATCATAAATTGTATCAGTCTAATAGTTTCTGCATCATCGGTAGCAATGAAATAGACCCCCGTGTAATACTGTACACAACTATACGCAAATACAATAATTCTTATGATTTTACGTTCTTCTTTTTAATATTTTTGGGAAACACTGCATTTCAACGCAATACCGCAGGTGAGAACTTTATTGATTGCAAACGCCTTCTTTTTATTATTATTTTTCTATTTACTTGCATTGCCAACAAAAAGAAAATCCCACGGTTTCTTTACGTTCTCCTCCAAAATAGCTTCACATTACATTCTTTGTTTTTTTTTTAAGCACAAATAAAATACTTAATTTGGCAAACAAGCTATGAAAATGCTTGTAGTAGGCGGTTGACATCATAACTAATGTGTTATCTCATCTCTCCATATACAAGTAATTTTTATGACTAAATAACAAATAAGTACTGGCGGAAGTTATCAAAGACTTATGCAGATACATACATATGTATGTACATTGTTGTATCTGGTATACTGTCTTCAGTGAGATTAAAAAAAAACTTTAGATAATAACTGATAAACATGCGACACAAATGAACGGCTAAGTCAATAAATATTTGGATATTGGCTTACGTCTTTTTCGAAACCAATTGTTGTGAAATTCACACCAAACTTTGTTTCTTACAACGTAATTCAAAATGAAATTTTTAATTGCAAGGTGAGGAATATTCAAAGAGATGCATAGTTGCTGGCAAATACTGGAACATAGCCAGAAAAGATGGATTTACGATCCGAATGGGAACTGCAATACCAGTCTATAAACTTTATTTATCGAACTAATAATTCAGTCAGAATTTAAGTCGAAAATTATTCACATGTCGGAACCAAAAGTTATAATCTGTCTTAGTTCATGTAGATTATATCAGAAAAAGGAATAAAGGCAATGGATCTAACTAAAAGGTCTTTCATTTTCGAGGTATTTTCGACCTTTCAAACATAAAGCTGTCATTCATTCCTCGACAACTGTCAAGTAAGACTACATGGTTCAAGAAAATGGGACGATATTCACGTAAGCAATGAATAGAAACTGTGAAAATTCACTACAAAAATTGTGAAATTTTGCAAATTGTGTACGTATGTACATATATCCACAACGAGTGACAGTTTGGTGTGGTTTTCGGGCTTGCGGCATTATCATGCCACTGGCATTATCACAGTCAACGAACAATGCTAACCGTATCAATGATCAACAAACGATTTAATCGGTCAAAGATAATAAGGGAGCTACATATTATTCGTAAAATTGAGCCGCAATTATGCGAAAATTTCCTCTAAAGAATGGCCAAGAGAAGTTGAGGTGGACATTTATCAGATATCGTGTTCTTCCTTGTTATTTTATCCGCACTTTTCAGAAACAATTTTCTTTTTCTTAATTTAAAATTGAATCTCTATGGAAGACTCTTTATAAGGCTTATACACACACGTGCAAATTTTGTGTGTAAGTCGCATGCTTTAGCGGCAGTCTCTGCTTGAACATTGAAGAAACATTTAACATGTCAGAACGGACGCGGTACGCAGAGCAGTCACAAACCTCAATATCCACAACACACTAACAAATTGGGTTGCTGGAAAACTGGGGAAAAGACATATAATAACTGTACTCGAACTGAACACCTATGACTTTGATCCTGCTGTTGGCAAGCAAACTGAACAGTGATCAGGCTATTTGCAAACAAATTTCGATATCTTTGGACAACCCTCAGCAGCAATTAGTGCCCTAAGAATAAACATGGACACAGGCATAGTCTTACTTATAAAAGCTTCCGAAAAGCTTTCTTCACAGCTTTTTGCCTTGCAACTATTCCATGCTTCAAGTTCAAACTGTTTTATGGCACTGTTAAAGATCTTTTTGACCTTATTTGCCGCTTATAACGCCAGGGCGTTTGATCGTTTCTTCCATTAAAGATAAGATAGATAGGTGCCTCAAAAGGAATTATCATCTACTAGATGTCATCCTAAAGCTACGGTTCCAATGCACAAACACGAAGGGTCGTTCTGACAGACGAAACTGTATGTTGTTACAGGAGTTGTAACGCCGCAAGCTGTATTAGAAGCTGCACGAATACGTTAGAACGAGTTGATCGTTCAAATGAGTTTGATATCGCCTGACGTGACCCGCAAAGGAAGATAAAAATACAGGGTGGAAACGGAAATAACAGACAAATATTTCGTCAGAATATGTTCATGTGTACGATTTCAAAATAGTGTCTAAGAGACTTATTAATAAGTAGACGGTCTTAAAAGAATAGGTTCTTTATAATGGAAAATTGGTCTTAGAATCAAGTCGCCGAAAAAATAGTACAAATCTGAAATGTATCATAAAAGTTGTTGTTCCTCTTCAAAATGATAAACAACATTAAACTAAACAAACACAATAGTCCATTAAACGTAAAAAAGGTTGAAGTCGTTTATGTTTTCTTAAACCATTAATATTGTAACATATTCTCAATTAGAGCAGCGAGAACCCACCCGTCCAATTCCAGAATTCGCAAAACAGAAAAAATCTAATCAATCTTCTGGGAATTCAATTTTTACTGCCCTTCCGCATCCCGCAGCAACAGATTTTCGTATTATATTCCCAACGAATAGATGAATAGACATCAAATAATTTTAAGAAAACCATTAAAAATGCAGTACAGGATATGTACTTGTATTCTCACGCAAACATATGTACATTAAGATTAGAGGGATGCCTACTCAGGACACAAGCATATTCAAATAAAGCAAAATAGTTACATGTTAGGGTGTGGATGAAAAGCCGCTCGTAAATTACTATAGGCCATTTAGCAATCTAAAATTAAGGCACAGTACACAGTATGACAATTCTATATATGTATACGAGTGTGGGAATATTTTGACGACATATTTCTGAAAAAGGAAATTCAAAAATTTTTAAGCTGGTGTAGCCTTCAACATAACTACAACAAAATCAACATCGAACATTCCCATCTACCCTCGATCAACTTCCAACGCAGAATTTTTACCAAGTTACCATACTATTATTACACACAAACCAATCAGAAAGAAGGAAGTTACACGAATCTACTCAAACTTCAACCGCACCTTGTCGGCCTAAGCCAATGCTCAATCTGCAGGATTTTTCAGAGCGTTTGATAAAATTCTGCAGCCAAATCAATCAGCATAAAATATACTCAGGTTACCAAACCATTAAAACTTAACTATAATCGCTAACTCAGTCAGTTCCGCTGCTCTAACAGTATAAATCTATTTACAATGTATAGGTATATACCCATGTACATATGTATGTATATTTCTTTAAATGCAAAATATTTCTTTAAATATTTAAATTTATTTTCATAGCTGCTTTAAAGTCTGTTCAAGGAAATATCTTAGGAGAAAAGCAGTTGATGCTGCATTCAACATTCACAATGTTAGCCAAAGTGAAGATAACCATATCTAGACTTACATAAATCCAAAAAAGCTGCTGGATCTGCCGAGTTGTTCAAAACCGTAGCAATGACTTGGTAAGGAGCATGCACTAACTCAATTGTAGAACATGTTTGGATGCCCGATGAATAGATCCGCGGCTTTGTTTGCCCAATCCTCTAGAAAAAGGTGACTTCACCAACCACAGAGGTATCGGTCTTCTTAGCGTTTTATATAAGATCTTATCTGTGTTCTGTGAACGCCTGAGGCCGTTCGTCAACACCCTGATTGTTCTTTATCAGTGTGGCTTTAGACCAGGAAAGTCCACCATAGATCAAATAATCACACTACTACTACATACTACTACAACACACTATGTTGTATATCCTTCGTGAATGAGGAGCAGCCTTACGGTCTAATAATTGGAATGAATTTAAGACATACATTCAGCAACGCAGGCGAAGAATAGTGTCTGTACTATGGCCTAAAAATATTTAATGGTCTGCCACTGAACATAATAACGATGACCGAATTAGAAACGTTTAAAATGGCTGTGAATGTCTTTGGAAAAGATTCGCTTACGTATAGGTAAAAACCCGAAAATATTGCAAATAATGCAGAGTTCGGTCCGGTAAGAAATCCAAGTGATGTTCTTCAAGTCGTATATTTTAGAAAGAAGAAGATGGAACTTGCAGAATTTTGCTGCGATTTACTTTACAGGTACATAGGTACTGTGTGAATTCACTTCAGACAATCTATAGTCAACGAAAATTTAAAGTATGTACATATTTTCAATAACGAAAATACAAATGAAGGGCTTATGGTAATAGCATGTAATAAACATCAGTATACTGTAGTGTAGATCCTTTCCTTTTGAAAAAATATATAACACAAATGGTCGCGAGAAGCTAAGTTCTGGAACACATGGTAAAGCTCCCATGAATCCTTGGACTTAAGCAAAGGATAGAATATGTATCATATAATCAAAAGCATTGTAACTTTTGTGTGTGCGATAAGTAGGTATGCCACTGTTGCTGGGGTCCAGAACGGGGAATAAACCTCTACATGCAGAGTGAGACCATTTTATTGCATTAATTAATAAAAATGTAATTTAACCATAAGCGAAGGAAAGTTTCTAGTTGGCATCAAGGCAATTGTACTGTCTAGAAAAATAACCGACGTACACCAGTATGTAAATGTACATAAAACAAATTGCAAATTCCTTTAGGATAATAAAATCTTTTCATTGGTGAGTAACCTCAAATTATACGTCTACGCGTGTAATAAGGAATTATGTTTTAACAAGCACGGCAGCATTTTGAGTTTTGTGCTAAATGTGTGTATACATATTTATCTACACGCACATATCAGACATTCTTATTTCTGAACCCCCTCCCCCCCCAAAAAATATGAAATTGGTAATTCATCATTAATAACCATTGCTTGTAGGAAAAACTTATTTCTGCAATGTCTTTTACAAAAACTACACAAGTCATATGATTTGAGACTATGTACGAGTATGTACTACAAAAATCGATATTATCTAACAACGTGACATCACACAATGTGTTTACGAATCACCACTTGTCACCAATTCGAATTAATTTTCACGGAACAAATCAAGTTATCATTCAAAAAATGTTTGTATGTGCCCACGAGTTGCCCATGAAACCTCTTCCAGAAACAATAAACATGGAAAAACCTTGCTTAGCGGGTGTTGTAATATGTACGCAAGGAAGTCGGCCCTAACGACAACAACCACGGCAAAGCAGATGGCAAGCATAGGTCAAAAGGGAACAGATGTTCCCTTCTTCTTTTCTTCCCACAGTCAATCCCATAAGTTAAGTATAGCCGCCGTCGTTACCGTCTCAAAAGATGAATGCAAAGAATGGTGTTGGCATATCTCCAACCAATACATGCACATGTAAATACATACATATGTATGTTGATGGCATACAGTGCGCACGGCAAATTGCATTTTATAGAAATTTTCTAAACTCACTCACCTGAGAATCTCGCAATGAACTTAAAAAACTGATTCGATGCGACACTGTCCCGCCGCAGCGGACTGTTGAGTTTTTCCCGGATGCACTGAACTGTCGCATCCTCCACAGCTGCTGCTTCGTTGTTGATCACCGCCGTCTCCATTGCAGTATCCATTAATTCGTATCGAAATTCGTTGTTTCTTTTTCCTTTTGTCGTTGGTTTCCTTCCTTCCTATTCCTATTGGGTTGCTCCTTCGCTTTTTGCAAGCGTCGTCCAAGTCGTTGGGTATGTGTGTTCCCCCGTGAGCCAGTCGTCTTTGCTGTTGCTACCTCCTAGCTCCGTAGCATAGTTTACGATGTCGAGTAGCTTTCTAAATCGACGCAAACTGCCTTCATGGAAAGTCCACACATTTCTGAACTTTGCTGTCTGTGGTCGTGCCCAGTGCGCGAGAGCTGCCTTTCATGTGCTAATTAATAAACACTGTTTTTCTTTATATCATTTTTTGCTGCTCAATCCCGTAACCGTAAGAAATGTACCGTGTATCGTACCGCGGCGGTGCTCTAGCTCTAGTATCTAGCATTACTCATTCAATCTCGCGGGAGAAGACCACCACTAGACGCACACACATAAGTACACGCTGTACGTGCACAAGTAGCAGGTTTGGTTGGGTCGATCGTCTCGAATAGTATTCGTACGTGGGCCGAGACAGAAGCGCAATATATGAATGAATGAACACGGCGAGTATATAAGGATAGGAAGGAAAAACACAACAAAAAAAACTCCGAGTGTAGTTCCTCTCTTGTATGTTATGTAAAGAGCGTGTCTGCACCGAGCTATGTACTGCAATAGAAACTGGACTTGGAATGGACCCTTTCTTAATTTCTACTTTTTTTTTACTGTAGTTGGATAATTATTAGCACTTTGCGGGGTCTGATTCGACAAACAACATATTAAACATGAGTATTTTGTTAAGCGGGAACACTTTTCACACAGTTTCGATGAGTGATTTTGTAATATTTCAGAAGAAAAACACGGATTAACAAAACCAACGACACTGCAAAACAGACGTCCAATTACATACTGAGTAAATGGATGGAGTGGAGACGGCATAACAATTCTCCACGAAAGTGATGCCAATTCTTTGGTTTAAATATGGTATTACAAAGAACGTACATGAGTTATTAGTAAATATTTGTCAGCGGATTTAAAAAAGTGAAACTGCGAAAGAACTAGAAATTCCTTATTTTGTGATTGAAGGCTTCCTCAAAGAGGAAGTCACAAAATAATTTAAATAAGATCTCCAAAAAATTAAAAAAAATATTTCATGTTTTTTTAACCCCGATATATGTACATATGTCTTTCAAAATACTCTCGAATTAATGTTTTTAAAATTAACTATTTATGCATTAAATTGTTAACTTATTCCTGTTTCTTAGCTCGATTCGCTAGCGGTACAGACGTCCGCCAATTACTTGGACAACCGTGACAGGTTATTGAGTACTATGATATTAATATCTATTAACATTTTTCGAAATGCTGCAGAAATTTTCGAGCAGTTCTAACAAACTACTATCCGAGCGAAGAGATTTCCGTGGAGAGATTTCGGGGTTGTGACAAGTAATGATTTAGAATCTGCAAAATTAATTTCAATTTATATTACTTTTGTACAAATTAAACCAAAATAAAAAAAAATGATCTGGTATGAGCGCGAAACAAAAAAAAATAAAATATAATTGAGGAAAAATAAAAATTTTCAGAAAAGTATCAGAATTCATACTCATACATACATATATATGTGCTTAGTTTTTTCCTAGGATTTCAAAAAACAAATTTCAACTCCGATTTCTTTGTTCCCAGAATTATTTTTATGGATTCTGATAATTAAGAGTTGAAGCTAAAATTCATCTCTCTAGGTGGCCTTGAAGTTACAAAATACGCAAGATAGTGGGAGATCTGTTTTCTTTTCAATCTTGCCATCGGTTTCTATGGGACTGAAAGTTCTTTATGCGTGCAGTGAAAAGAGCCTACAATTTTAGGTGCAAAAATTGTATGAATGATAACGAAAACTTCATACAAATTCCATGGCCTCATTTTGTGCGTAGTCATTGTATTGTTAATCAATTTTAATAAATAAAAATATATATCTTTGTGTCTTTGTAGAGTACATACATGTTTATACATGCAAACTTATAAGACGGACTACGGGATAACATTCAGTTGAATGCCGAAAAGAATATTTTCTTCATATCACCATATGAGTACACCTTTAATAATATATAATGGACAAAAAAAAAATACTAACATATATGTATGTATTTATCCATTTATTACAGGGTCGCACAAAAATAATACATTTATGAAGGTGTATTTCTTTTTTTAAACATTTCATCTCTGTTTGTCCTCAAAAACATTTCATCTCTGTTTGTCCTCTCCTGCACAAGATAAAATCAAGATTGGTGCTATCAAAAGTTTTCTGGAAATAATCGACACATTGCTCTGCTATTTGCAAGTTATTATTGTGCTCTATCATTGGATATGAAACTTTTTCCGCTTTTTCGATATCGAAAGTTAGATCAAGATGTCCTTTAATCCTTTCAAACTTTGCAGTTAAATTCTCTTTTGGAGTTAGAAAAATTTTCAATTAATAAGTGTCATAAGAAAACTTCTTAATTTAAAAAAACCTTTCAAATATGGCTCTTAACTGTAGGTCCCTTGCATTTATGGCAAAAAATAGAACACACACAATACGAACTGTAATGTTAAAATTCTACGTAAGGTTTTCTTCAGTACCTACCTGCAATTGCTCAAGTTGCCCATAATAGACGTACATATGTGAAGGGAAGCGATTGTCAGAGTTTGCCTGTCATTTGTGTGTTGTTTTGCAAAATTAGAGAAACTGAAGAAAAAAATAATACACATTCAGTATTACTGGAGGACTTAAAATTGTTGCATCTTTCGGTGGAAAAATTTAGTGGTTTTAATGATATAATTGATTTGAAAAACAAAAAAAGAAAATATCCTGTTGTCTGCGCCGCATAAACCGAAACCGATATGGTTTCTTTAATGTTTTATTTACAAAAAGTAAAGAGTTAGATAGTGCTAAGTTTTTTATTTACACAAGGATGAGTAAAGAGCTTTACACTGCGTTGCTACATTTAATAAAACCGTTGTTGACAAAAACATCCATCAGAGAATCCATTAGTCCAGAATATCAATTGGCTGTAATTTTACTGAGTATGTTTATTTAGCTTCTTGAAAAAACATAAGTAATTTCGTTTTCTTTCACTGGTTATTTATTACAAGATACATACATTGGTACAGTCGCTGGCTTGGTCCTTTAAGCTGGGGAAAGAAACTGTCCGGAGTATTATATTGGAGACAGCAGAAATACTGTGGAAAAATCTTTTCTCCATTTACATATGTGTCCGAGCCAAACACTGACGATTACAGACAGATTTGCTCCGACTTTTGGAATTTGTTGGGTATGCCCAACTGTATCAGCGCAATTGATGGCAAACACATTAAAATTAGGTGTCCTTCAACAATTGGAAGCAAATTCTTTTACTATGAAAAGCATTCCAATATCATCTTAATGGCCGTATGTGACGCTAAATATCGGTTTACATACATACATAAATGTTGGCGCATATGGGAGCCAAAATGATGGATGTAAGAAATATATTTCAAAATGCTTTCAATAGTCGATTTGGAAAGAGGCTTTTGAGCAATGACCTCCCAATACCTGCCACCAAAAACTTGCCAACAAGCCAACTAGAAGTTCCCACTGCTTTGTTGTTGTTGCTGCCTTTCCTCTGGGATTGTATTTAATGCGACCACATTTAGGTATGCTGTTGCCACCAGATAAAGAGCAAACGGCTGTCGAGAACTTGCCCTACCATTGAGCACAGTTTTGGAATCCTTGTCTCACGATGGCGCATATTGCTCACAATACTATACATGTTTCCAGAAAATGCCACGAAAATAGCTTCAGTTTGTGTGGTGTTACACAATTTTATAATGCTAAATAAGGGCAATGATTCATCTTATTGTCTTAACAACTATATGTGGGTTGGGAGGACTCGGATAGCCAAAATCACGATTGATTGTGACAAAGTGAAGTTCGAAACAACATTCCGTCAATTGTTCCATAGGGTATTATTCATGAATATGGTGGAAGGTCATCAACAATCATATGAAATATTCTCACTTATTCATTTTCATAACTTGACATTTTTTATTGTATGAATTTCTTAAAATTATTTTTTGAAGGTACTTCACTTTTACTTTATAATAATGAACAATAAAACAAGTTAATAATGACGAAATATTTGCCTTTAATTTTTTGTTGATGGTAATAGTAATATATAATAAAAGCAAGATAGTAATAATAAAATATTTGCACATAATTTTTCTATACTTAGTTTTCTCTTCGTGTTTCAAGAACTTTTACAAATATGTGCTCCTTTAAGTTATCTTTGGCAGCTGATGGCAGATCTTTGATCATTGATAAAACAGTTCTCATGAACAATTCATCACTGTCGTCAGTTGAAACTGGCATGGTGGTTGCGAAGCGCTCTTCCATCCTCCCGATTGCAGATTCAAGTCGGTCACATAAATCACCAATTGCCACCGTTTTGTGGGAGTAGGTGTTGAAAAGGACTTGTTAGTTTCTTCGGTGAAGGCCTGGTCCAGACTATTGTTTTCGCCACTAAATTCAGCAGGTGGTGCAGAGTTGGAATCTGCCACATACTCCAATATCTCGTTAAATCGCGTTCTGTGACAAAACGAAACAATATCAGTTTACAAATAAGATCAATAAAAACACAAACTTACCGTCTGGGTTCCATGGAATCTTTTACAAAGAGCGACTCGGAGAAGAGTTCAGTCTCCTCGCAGCCTCCACCGCCAGACGGTCTATCCTCCTTGCGGAATTCTCGACCGTACTTTTCCCTGAGATGTGTCCATTTCGCCTTACATTCTGAAGCTAAAAAACCATCCAATTGGCAAGCATTTACATTTGAAACAAAGTATATTTAGTTGCCTGTTTTGTTGGTTTGTCGAGCTATATCTTCCCACGCCTTTTCTTTCTTCAGCTGATTAAAATAAAGAGGATGCTTTATGTCGTACAGCAATTTATTTTGCTGAACAAGATTTATCAGTTGGGAAAGAAAATCGTAGTCCTCTGTGCAAGCCATTTATTAACTTCGACGTATGTATGTATATGATGCCTTAAAACAATTATTCTTTCAAATGATAATTCTATTAATTGCAAATGCACTTACCTTACAAATAAATAAAACGAAATTTCTTTGTTTATGAACTTCCAGTTTTAAACCCATTCGCTCTTTCGTACAAGCTTTCATTTAGCTGACATTTAGCTTTCTTTAACAGCTGTGTAATCGCTTCCGTTCATATACGCTTATTATGAGCAACTTGAGTAAATGACAATTGCTTTCGACTATTTTAGTTAAGTCTTAAATCGTATTTGAAACGAATGCTGTTCCACAATTTAAGACTTGGTTCTAAAATAAACAGATCTCAAAGGAAATTTCTAGTGTATCCAATACACACACCGCTGTCAAGGAATAGGGAAAGTTTCAAATTTTACCTTCAATCGAACACTATTGGACCCGTCAAAAAAATTCATTATTGCCATCGTGTCAGTTGTTGGCTGCAAAATTTGTTGCTGAAAATATTTACTAAATATATATATTTAAATTGTTTTATATTGTTATTGTTTGTTTTATTCTTGTTAAGTACCAATTAGATACCTAAATTGAAACTATTCCAAAATGTTAGATCTTTTTACAATATTCACAAAGGGTGGCATAGTTCTTTGGTGCTTCCGTGCCACTGACCAGATATTTACGTCCCCCATTAACAGCTTAATACGTGGAATTATTCTACAAGTACGTGTACTAAATAATTTGCATACTGTGGTTTTATTAATTTGTTTTCGCTGTTGCTTGCAGGAGCGAACAATTGGCTCGAAAGACTTCGAACACAACAATCTGGCTCTGCGATACAAGTTGGACAATGAGTTAGACATTGTTTTGGTTGTGGCGTTCCAAAAAATCGTTCAAATGTCTTATTTGGACAAATTTTTAAACGATGCGCATCTAGAATTTAGAGATAAATACAAAAACGAGCTGGCATCGAGCGTGAAGTTAAATTATGACTATGATTTCTCTAGCGAATTTGAAAGAATACTTGCGGACTCTGAGTCTTGGGGGAAATTACAAGGGAAAGCTCCAAAATTGATGCGCAGCTTTGATGAATCAGCGAAATCGAAAAAAAATGTTGCCTCAATGATTGAGTCCGGGCCGAATGCTAAGCCGCCAAGCAAAAAGGTACAAATTGTTGAGAAACAGCAAAACCTATCTCGAGGAAATCAAAAGTCACGGGAGGAAGTAATTCAAGAAAACAGGAAAAAACTGATGGAGAAGATGGCAGGTAAGAAGAGTCCAACGGAAGAGAAGAAAAAGACACCGAGGGAGAACGAAAAGGCTGGGAAAAAGCCTAGAATCTGGGAGCTGGGCGGAGATGCTAAAGATATGACTAATTTGGATAGATCGAAGGATCGTCCCGATGAAAGTAAACTGGAATTGACTCGGGAGTCTGTTGAGGTAAGATAGCACTAAATTATTTGCATGCACTTATAGAACTTTGAAAATTCAACAATTCCTACCAGTGCAACTCATTTCTGTGAAATGAATGGCCCGTTTCAATGTCTCCATTTGAGGGACGGCTTCCCATACAGGTGTCAGGGAATTTGTTTTGTGTATACTAAGGAGTAATAACAAATATGGGTCCTTTATGTAAAAGCAAATGAAGAAGTCCAATGATTGCAATTACACGATCTTACTGGCAAAATGTTTTCCCCATTTCTTGAGATTACACTACCTGAGAATTTTTCTCGCAGGAACTCAATGGTTTCGCACGCAGTGTGACAGATTGAGCCGTACTACATTGCATTTTCTTGAATCTCTCTTGGGTTCTCTGCACCAAAATTTCGATTATTTACGTAGCCATTGAGTTGAGAATGTGCCTTATCGCTAAAGATTCTTTTGTTTTGTAGCAAAATTGTTGTCCATTGATGTTCCATCAGCCAATTAACAAATTCATTTGATTTGAGTTCTTGGATCAGTTGAATCTTGTTTGCATGCAGTAGTAGATCTTTCGCGGCAAATCGCTATAAGGGACTTCTTGAAACGTTTAATTCTTGTGAACGATGACAAATTGATGCCCCTGACGTATCTAATAACAATAACAATTTCTCTCACTGCGGCTTTTTTTTTTACGTAGGAAAGTGGAACCACCGTTAGGTATTACTTCGCGGGGGTCGGTGTATGGCATTCGCTGTTTCACTAATTAGTGCTAACATTCGCGTTACGTACGCGTTCTAGGCGTCTAAGATCGCTGAGAATTCTTGTCGCCGCTTCGTTTACAACAATCTAGTGTCTAACCGTCCATTTGGTACTCGCCCACTGTATAGTTTTTTTCTTTTCATCAGCGAGGATGTCGATGGGCAGAATTGAAGACACGATGAGTATGGCGTCGTGAGATACCGTTCGAAATGCGATTCCTACTCTTAAAGCGCACAGACGGTGATTTTACTATAGCCGCATTCGACGATATCTCTGCGCCATATAACTGTATGGAACTAGCGACTTTGTCTTTTGTCAGGCCATAAGCCTTGAGGCTTTTCACACTCATATTCCAAGTGGTGCTTGTGTGACGAGAATCAATCACCACCCCTAAGTATTTAATAGATGGTCGTGAAATGACATCGTACTCTCCGACTCTAAGACTAATCGTCTCGCGTACTTTCCGACTGCTGATAAGTAAAATTTCGGCTTTATAATCCGCAAGTTGCAAACCGGCCCCGAGGAGCCAGCACTTTATTTTTCTTAAGGTATCATTACAAGAGTTCTATTTTTTCGAGGAATTTAGCAATTACCACGACTGCGATGCCATCCGCGAAACCGATGATTGATGCTTCCCGTGGGATTGGTAGACGTAAGATATCGTCGTACATCACGTTCCATAGCAGAGGACCTAAGACCGATCCTTGTGGTACAACGCCGGTTATTAGGTACTTCTTGACTTCGTCGTCGGAATCATAGGAGAGGACCCTGTCAGTAACTCGAGATAGTTTTTAATAAATACGGCTGTGTGTGATGACTTGTTGCTCACAATTGACCTAAGTTCCTTCAAATGTTTTAATTAATCTTTTGAAACTTGGTCTACTTTCGAATTGTTGCAAAAGGGCTTTAAACATTCACATAATATGTTAAATAGAATTTTGTACGCAACACTCGACAGCATAGGACCTCCTTTTAAATAGGACTGATATTCCAGTCGTTGGTCTCAAGTTCGCATTATTGTAAAGGACTGAATGGCACGTTAGCTTAAAATTTCTGCCTGCGCAGTAAGTATGTACATCCAGTGATTACATTCTCGATTGTGATATAATAAAAATTCACATGTGTCGTAATATCCACGCTGTTGTACTATAAATCTTAGTCTAAGGAAAATTTATCAATGCAAAATGTTGACTAACATCTATCCAACAACTTCCAAGAAATCGTCGGCCGGTAATAATCTATTTTTTGGGCCACTTTTGTTTCTCTTCGTATAAAAATACTAGTCCTTTAAACCATCTGCAACATTTTTTTTAGATATGATTTTAGATGAATTTCTAAAAACTTTGCTTACTCGAATTCATGTTTGTACCTTTTCAGATGATTGGCTCCATGAAAGGCGGCATCCAAGACCTAGAAGTTGAAAGTGAGGATGACGACGAAGAGGAATACGTTGAAGAAATCTCCCGTTCTCCGGGCCAAGGAAGTAAGAAACCCAAGTCAGGAGTTTTCTCCTTATTCCGAAGCTTTGTTGGCTCGAAGAATTTAACTAGGGCTGATGTAGAGCCTGCATTAGATAAGCTGAAAGATCATCTAATTACAAAGAACGTGGCATCAGATATTGCACAAAAACTATGCGACTCCGTTGCATCGAAACTGGAAGGAAAGGTGTTGGGAACTTTTGAATCAGTTGCCAACTCTGTTAAGAACGCACTAACCCAATCCCTAGTGCAAATATTATCGCCGAAAAGACGAGTTGACATCATAAGAGATGCTCTAGAAGCAAAACGAGCCAATCGACCATTTGTCATGGCCTTCTGTGGCGTCAATGGTGTAGGAAAATCAACAAACTTGGCAAAAATCTGCTTCTGGTTGATTGAGAACGATTTTAGCGTATTGATTGCAGCATGTGATACCTTCAGAGCCGGGGCCGTGGAGCAGCTTAGGACGCACACCAGGCATTTGAATGCTCTACATCCACCCCAGAAACACAACAATCGTACAATGGTTCAATTGTATGAGAAGGGCTACGGAAAGGATGCGGCTGGAATAGCAATGGAGGCAATTAAATACGCCACCGATACTGGAATCGATATAGTACTTGTTGATACAGCTGGAAGGATGCAAGATAATGAACCTCTAATGCGGGCATTGGCCAAATTGATAAAAGTAAATGACCCAGATCTGGTACTTTTCGTAGGCGAAGCATTGGTTGGAAATGAAGCTGTCGATCAATTAGTTAAGTTCAACCAGGCCTTGGCCGATTATTCTTCCAATGAGAATCCGCACATTATTGATGGAATCGTGCTTACGAAGTTCGACACAATTGATGATAAGGTTGGCGCTGCTATTTCAATGACGTACATAACAGGGCAACCGATTGTTTTCGTCGGCACTGGACAGACATATACCGATTTGAAGGCTATCAATGCAAAAGCTGTTGTCCACGCATTGATGAAATAAATTGATTGATTTTTCTAATAAATGTTTTTTTTTCTAAATGGGGAGGAAGAGATGTGTTATATTTTCAACAGCGTTTTGAATTTCATCAAATATTTTTCTTCTTTGCAACTTGGTTTGTTTTTCTAATCCAACAATTCAACAGCAATTCCGAGCGCTGGATGAATATTTAGCAAAAATAATAGACAACGTCATCGTGCTTGCGATGTATTTTTTGTATAACAAAACGCAGATTTGAGAGTACATACTCTATTTAAATTCCAAATGCATAGACGAAAATTAAGTTCCTTTTATGCAGCTAAAATTTATTTTTATCTTTTGTGCCTCCGTTCGTCTGATTATTTTACACACATCTTTACAAACATAGTGAAAATGTACAATGGCTACCGCCAAATTCAAGTTGGGTTTCATCATTGGTGAGAACAAGTGCGAATCGAATGCCTATTACAGAGGTATCAATCTCCTCAATATCGCGTACGAGAACTTATCTACCAATTGTGTGAACGCCTGAAGCCCTTCATCTACAACTTGACTGAATCCTATAAGTGTGGTTTCCGGTCAGAAAACTTCATGGTCGATCAAATCTTCACCCTTCGGCAAATTCTGGAGCAAACCCAGCAGTCCAAATCGATACCCACTATCTTTTTATCTATTTTGAGGCCGCATATGATAGGGTTTACAGAGACGAGTAATACAGAGCCATGTCTAGTTTTGGCACCCTTGCCAAACTCGTCCGTCTGTGTAGAACGACGATGTGGAACACTCGCTGCTCCATCAAAGTTTACCGACTTTGACCTCACGGAGACCTTCGATGCCAAAAAAGGGATCATACGAGTATAAGGTAATGCGATGTCATGTGACTTCTTTAATATCATTCTTTAAAGAATTGTGCGAAACTCAGAAGCCAACACCGGAGCCAAAAAAAACAATCTTTCAAAAGTCTGTGCAGTTACTAGCCGACGACATTGACATAATTGGCAGAACATAGGGGGCTGTCACTGGTACGTTCGCTAGTAAATGAGGGTAAAACCAAGTACATATGTATATGCAGTCAACAAGATTCAACCAAACATGGGCGAATTCGACAGAACGTCAAAGTCTTTAGCTACATATAACTTTCAGGTAGTAATTGACGTGCTACAGAGAACCCAGCTATGCTTGTGCAGTACTTTGTATTCAGCTAGACAGGTGCAGTCACACTCAGCAAACGCTCATTGTTAGTTAGCTATCCAGCAGACACCACGAGATGATAAAGTGAGAGGGAAAAACAACAGGAGTCAATAGCAAAGCTGCAACATCATCGACTCCTTATATCGAAACCAAAAAGCCTGCATAAAAGTAGGTGGGTTGGAATCTGAGAATATCGAAATTTTAATAGCGGTGTAGCAGGGTTGCATTTGATTACTCTTCCTGTTCAACATGTGTGTACTCAAAATGGATTTTCAAGGAATCATTGGACGATGCGGAATGGGAATTACTGTTAACGGAATAAAAATCACCAATCTTAATACACAAGCGACTTAAAATGCGAGAAAATCGAAGACCACAACAAAATAGACCGACAAAGTAAAGAATGAGGACAGATCAAAATGCATGGTAGTGTCAGATAACATTGCAAATAGAGAGGTCAAAATTTGCAACGCCAAAATCGTGTCTACAAAATAAAATATCTATGAAAGCTGTTTGACTGCAAAGCATATTCTCTTCAAGAAATAAAGGGTAAAGATAAAATGTCTTGTGTCGTCCACATTGGAGCGGAAATATGTATGATTCACAAGGTATCGCAAAGAAGACTAGAAATGATAAAAATTTCAGTTCTTTCCTATTTTTAATACAACTATTACGATCTCTCAAACATTGCATTACTCAAATACTCAAAATTGCGTAGTTAAAGCGGGCTCGTTTCTTGCCCTTGCCCAAATACGGCATTTTTCCAAATAATGAATGTGGCATTTTCTACATTTTCATTGGCTATTACAAACTACCCCACGCAGTGAAAACAAATCTAAAAGATTGATTTGAAATTATTCCTCTTAGATCTTGTGAAAATATTAATAACGTTATTTTTTCAAAAACTCAAATTTACGCTGCAAATATTACACACTCAAACGAACATACCGAAAATGCATCTATACCAACTGAACTTGAACAAAAACCCCAAATTTCAGCCAAGAAGCAAATGTCATATGAAAATTGACAGCTTAATTTCCTTCGAAGGTTCGAAACGAGTAGAGGTGTAATTTTTCTTTTATATATAACAAGGAAAATTAAAATATTTTGACTACATTACGGCATTAAAATGATTGCTGGCTGTGCAACAAAAAGTTTGAATATACTTGTAAGTTTTTCTTTATGAAATTTGCAAGATTTTCCGCAGCAAACCCGGGGGTTATGTAATTAAAGTCTTCGTACAGGCCATTTCCAATAATAAACAGAAAAATATGTTCTCCTCTATAGCGCACCGGAATTAGGACTGTTACAACCTCTGCTGTCAACAAGAGCGATCATTTGTTTGTGCATCGTGATACACCTAAAAATAATGCCGAAATTATATTCGAATTCACTGAGGAAAACAAGAAGGTATTGTAGCGAATCAATAATTGAAACCCTTTATTAAACTATCGATTGTGTTTTAGCGGGTTAATGCAATCCTTAGCATCTATCCTGAGGGACACAAGCGTGCGGCAATGATCCCCTTGCTTGACTTGGCACAACGTCAACACGGTTGGTTACCACTAACAGCGATGCATAAAGTAGCCGAAATTCTAGAATTGCCGAATATGCGTGTATATGAGGTGGCTACTTTTTATACCATGTTTTTGAGAGAGCCGACTGGTCAATATCACTTACAAGTATGCACCACAACGCCTTGCTGGTTACGTGGTTCGGATATGATTTTAAATGCTTGCAAGGTATCTTAAAAGTCTTTGTATTCGAACATAATTGTCAATACTTTATTTGTAGAAAAAGCTTGGAATCCAAGTTGGAGGTACTACGGAGGATATGAAGTTTACTTTGTCTGAAGTGGAATGCTTGGGAGCCTGTGTGAATGCGCCAATGGTTGCTATTAACGATGATTACTACGTAAGTCTTTTTTAATCAAATGCATATTGTTCGGTTTTCGAAGCGTTAATTTTGTATTTTAGCAGCAAAACGAAGTAGAATATGTCGAGCTTTAGTACCATCTTAAATAAGGTTTTACATTCTTTCTTTTTTCATTGATATCTAATTTAATGTGACTATATAAAGTTGGGACTTAAAAAATTGATTGTTATTGCTGTTCACAAAAACACTCGCATAATTGCGGCAGTTATAAAACGACACCTTGTTCTATTTTGAATATGAAAGGCGTACGTCATCAATCCTGTCAGCAATTATTTACTTTCAGCTAAAAAATAAGACCAAGAAACATTTTCATTTTAGTGATTCCAAAATTCAGTAGTTTCTGTCTGATAGGCACTACAGCAATCCAATACAATTATTTTGAAATGAGCTTTATACAGTATTTTTCTCTTGATAAATTTATGTGTAACTTTGTCGTGTGATTTTTTATATAGTGCGGATAGAAGTTTTTATATTCTATCACACAGAGTTTATTAATTACTTCTAAAAACACGCAACTACACCAGCCTGTAAAAAAAATAAAAAATTATTATATTGCACCTGCTCTTACGATTTCCGCCAGATGGAATTACATTTTAAATATTTTTCGCAGCCCAAAAAGTATGCAAATTTCTAATATTCCTCATCATCCGTTGAATGGAATTCGGAATTTCCAGTTTATGCATTTTTCTCGGCCAACGAAAAATATATGTACATATCTGTGTAATGTTTTGCTTTTTATACGTTCCGTCATTAATACCTAGTTCGTAACATAGAGAAATAATCACAGAAAATCTCTTAAAAGTATATGTAGATCGATTTAACTGTCCCTCCGGTTGCGCATAAATTTGGATCTCGTGATTTGGATCAATATTAGCATAGCTCTTATAGAAAAATTTACGTAGTAGGAGTCTGAATTATGTTTGACAGAGCGGATTTTCTTCAAACTTTCCCCAAAACTAACAGTACATTATGTACATTTTATAAAACGGTGTTTTTATGTTATTAGAAGGCGTACTACGTTTTTCTTTTTTCAAAAAAATTTATAACTACTTTACTATTACCGGTTCGCATTTGAATGTTTAAGGACATTAATCCACTTAATTAATATTTGCAAATATAAATATGTATATTTATTGGCAAAATGGGTAATACACTTTTGGTTAAAATTCATTTTCGAAGGTCTAACACGAAATCGTAGCCATATCTATTTTTACAGGTCATTTTGTATTCTGAAGATTCTCATATGAAATCCACCGTTAAATTTAATTTGAGTAAACGTAATCAGTTAAGCGGTTTGCTCTGTTAACTGGAAAGTTAATGTCGCTAATATCTTTAAATTGTCCAAGCAACATCATTTCAAACAATAACTGATCAAGTTTTTAGTTTGCTGCATCGCTGCCACGTCAATGCAGCACTGGTTGTGCTGAAATATTTTTGCGAAAATAGCCGCTTTAGTTTTACAGCAAATTATTTACATTTATGAGCTCAAAAGATACATATCCATAATCAGTGGTTTGCCATGAACACTATTATATAAACAAGACTGAGTCCGAACTCAACGTTTTCAGTGGTTCCTACAATAAAGTGGGAAAAGTTCACATCGCAGAAAAGAGTGAAAAGAGAAATATATGCTTGCAGGGGATTAAACAATATCGATAAAACTTCCGCCACGTGGATTCTAGGATCGCCCACTTTTTGAAAAAAATTCTTTAAAGAAGTTTTTCTGTTTTAATCTCTTCAAAATCGAGGAAACGTCTCTTTCCAGCAGCCTATTGTATTTTAATAAAAAAAATAAAGTTTGCCCATTTTCATTAAACATTGCATATTTCTCTTGTCAGGATATTTAGGTGAGAGGCTATCCTATGATTTCTGCCTTTTTCAGTATGTTTCTATGGGATTGAAAAGGCGGCACATGGGTGTCAATGGAAAACAAGACAAGAGGAGGGGTTATTATTATGGAACTGACTTTCAGCTTAACTCCGTGGCATTTTAATTGCAAATGTTCTTTATTGAAGGTGTTACCGATAAAATATGCAATCTAGATTTTTTGACAGGCGACTTGAGTCATTTTCGACTGCCGACAAACGTAATTGGGGTGGTTATTACATATGCAATTTTGCAACAATATTGCTGTACATATGCCGTCAAAACAATAGCACTACCTACAATACATGCATAAAGAAAATAAAAACGTGAAGAGTAATGAATACAGAAATTTAACTAATATTTTCTTGCATAACATAGAAATAACTTATATAACGCCGTGGCATTTAATCAACCAATAACTGAAATTTCTGCATACCAAAAAAAATTAAACACTAAAGTTGTTCCTCTGAGACTTCCTAAAATCGGCCCAACGTGTCGGGTTCTTATCCTGTTGGAAGACTCATCTCAACAGCAATTGCTCGGAAGCAAACGACAAAATAATTTCCTGAATATTATTTACATGAAGGGGGTTGGTCCAGTACAGACTTAATCCAATGAATTGGACAAATACTATGGTAGGAAAAACATCCCCTAACTATTATGCTGCCAACGCCGTGTTTGATCGTGGTTTTGTGGTGTAAGTTGGTTTTAATTCTGTGTTTGAGGGTCTTCTAACATAATAACGAGGCCATACATTAACAAATAGCACGATTTCGTTCTCTCTCTCTCTCTCTGTTAAACCAGAGAACGTTCCTCTACTCTTCAACTTTTCAAATAAATGCTAAAAACGCGCTTATAGTGCCATTTTACTTACCGCAGCTGTATATTCCCCAGTTTCTAACTTTTCCAAGCATAGTCTACAAGTATCATCCTTCAGGAAAACCTCAAGAGCGTCGTAACTTACCATTTGAGTATTCCGCGCTCCATTAATAAAACGTTTCAGATTTTAGAGCTTTCTGGTATTGTAACTTATTTTTGTTTGCTTGGGATTTTGGACACAGTTGACCACTTTGTATGGTTTCAGCAATGGTACATATGGGTAAATTCAGAAACGCATCACTGCTCAATCATCCCTGCCAAATGTTCATTAACGCAAATAATTGACATCACTTTTTTCGTTAAGTGTTCATTATTGCAAAGTAGGATAAACTGATGAACGTCAACGAAAGAAGCATCAGCAAAATTCGCAGTTGATGCTTCTTTAAATTTTTAAAACAAGTCACCCACTTTTTTCGATCACACAACCCATTGCCAAATCGTTGAATGTTTCGAAAATGAATTCTATAACAGTTCTGAAATGTCTTCAAAATTCTTTTGTAAATGTTCGTTTGGCGAAAGGTAGTTTCGCTGTTAAACAGCTGTCATTTATTTGTCGATAAAGATTTTTTTGGAAAATAAAACGATTATTCAAATTAAGTTTTAATTGTAACTTATTTAATTATTTAAGAACAGCCTATATTTATTCAGCTCAAGGCGAAGATCGTCCCAAAACCTTTTTACCTGTTCTGGTGGGCTTTTGGTCATATTTAATTTAATTTAATATTTAAGATTAATTTGCGTTCAACTTTACATATTTACTATAAGCAACAAAGGCGGTATTTTGGGAAATAACAAACTAAAATGAAATTCGAATACTTGCTATGCAATACGATTGGGAGAGTTGCGCGATTTCGTCTATAATTCGGTACATGCTGCATTTTACAACTACAGTAAACGCTCGATATAGTGAACACACAATATTTTTATACAGGCCATTCTAAATAATGAACAAAAAATCTTTCAGCAAGCAAAAAAGTTAAAACTAAGGGCCTTACCACGAGATTCTATTCACAATAGAATTAAAGTCGATCTATCGGTACTGCGAGTTTCTATTGGTATCGAAGCTTTTCTGTTGATAGAATTGTCAAAAGTTCAATAGAATTAAAGTCGATTATCGGTACCGCGAGTTTCTATTGGTATCGATATTTTTCTATTTAATAGAATTTTCAATTCTATCGGAAATTCCTGGTCGACTTTTGTTTGAAAGGACAAAGAAAAAAACGAATAACGACGAAAATAAGTATGTTTATTTTGAGTTATATTCAATTTACAACGTTTTTTATGTAAATTGATACAATTTTTACAAAAAATAGAGAGAATTTACGAATAGACGGCAAATGGAGAAATTGGTCTGCTTATTGGAAAAAAAAATTCGCTTGTAGCAAAATGAATTTGTCTTTGCATACCCGGAACTCCAGTCTTCTCGTTAAAGAACAATTTGGACTCCTCTTCTTCTCGAATGAAGTGAAACTCTCTTAGGACAAATATGTATATTCTTCAACTACGTACATCGATGAGTTCGCTTAAGACAATAGATACTGTTGAATGCCCAAAAGAAAGTTTATAGTCATTCCTAATGCAGAATCTCAATAGTTTTATAATTATGGGAACCGAAGAAGTCCTTTCACACACACACACAACAATTATTCCAAATGCAATTTTAATCTTCACTCTTCTGTGTCGAAGTGTTGTCAGTATTTCAACTCGTCGAACATTCTCTAATTAATCCTCAAATACATGGAACCAAATAAGACTCATTATTTTGAGATTAAAATTGCACTTATAATAATTGAAACCAACTACTTCTTTGTACACACCAAAAAAAACAGACGGAGATTTGACATTTGAGTTGAAAGCTCAGCTTTTTCTTTTCTATTTCAGAAAGTCGATTCTATTTCAGCAATTCTACTTCAATACCCGGTACCAATTTTGTCCTTAATAGAATCGACAAAAGTCGAATAGACTTGTTGCGAATAGAATCTCGCGGTAAGGCCCTAATAAGCGCCGTGCAGTCGCCAATATGCAGATGCAGGGGTGGCAATGGTGTAGTAGTAGCGTCATCGCTTGTCAAGCTGATGGTTCACAGTTCAAACTCTGGTGTCAGCAAGCATTCACCCTTATGGGCGTTTCGTCAGAAAAACGCCATATTCGAATTACGTGTGGCGTTTTTGTGTCGGTGAACGCTCATTAAACGCCTTTTTTCGTTAAATGCCTTGTGGAACTCATTGTTTGACGACAAATGCCTCTTTCATTCTTATTCCGCGAGGCGTTAAACGCCATTAAAAACGACGGTTTTTGTCGTGCAGAAAATAGGGATCGCCAAAGAGCAAAAATCAGTTCAAAATGTAAGTTTTATGAATTTTTAATTTATTTGAGTATCGAAATTAATTTATTTTGATTTATGGGGTAAAAGTAAAAAGTAATAAGAAGCAGTTTACGAATTTAGTCGAGATAATGGAAGCAAATATACATTTGGATAAAGGATTTAGAAGAATGGCAGCAAGCTTCAATACCATCGGTACCGATGCCGAACTTGTAGTTTCAGGGAGATGATTTTTTGTTTCGTCCAGCAAATATCGAATGCTTCCTTGGACATTCGAAAAACATCTTAAATCTGAAAAGTCTCGATATATGTATTAATTTTTAAGTTAGATTTATCTTGCTATTTAATTCGCATCCGGCGAATCCAATTGACTAGATTTTGTTCTTATGTTTCTTCGTATGTGAATGAGATCTTTTTTCGCTACTCTAAAACATTGCAATAGTATTAATTTTGCTTTCCAACTTATATTTTCACGACTTTGTTATGAATAATTTGAAATTTATCTAGTACAGACGTAAATCAGCTGTTGCAATGACAGTGGATCGCATGTGGAATGTAAATCTACTTACCGACGGAGGCGTTTTTTGGCGATCAGTTTTTGGAATAACACTTCACACGGAATAAGGGTGATTATGATAAGAGGCAGTCCGATCAATTGCGAAAGCTTATTACAACACTACTGTGAAGGCATAACACTGGCAGTAGGTTTGTCATGGCTGGAAAAATTGCTCGCTCTATTGATGATTATAATGCTTATGACACCAGGTGGACTGGGAAAAAATACTGTGAATCAGAAACGAAGGCAAAAGAATAAAAATGACAAACAAATCTCCCCAGTTATTCTGGACACCACCCCTGGAGCCAATCTCTTTCTCTCTTTCTGACGCCCGCACCATGTGAAAACATGTAAAAGGGTATTCATAACCCCTTGAGTGCGTGCAAATTATGGCCCTTAAGCCCGTATGACACTACATTTTTTTCTCATTTTTAATGCTCTGAAAATGAAATTAGAGCAGTACGAAAAATTCACTACTGAAATTTCCAAGTGTCAGTGCGTACACAATAACCTAATAAATGTGAAAATGTCAAAAATAATGCATTAAAAATGTAACCCAAACTGCATTTTTCGGCCGCTGGCAGCTTGTTTTTTGACATTTCTGCATTAAATTGAGTCATTGCAAAACTAAATTGTTTTGAATTTGCAAAATGGATCCAGATGTACTTATTTTGTGTGTTTTAAATATAAGTTTATTAATAGCAACTGTTTTGGAAATGTTCAAAAAGAAACAAAAACCTAAATTCGCAATTAATTTTTGCCGTTTGTGATTCTGTTCGGCTCTATACAAAAACAAAAGCTGACAGTTTATTATTTTCCTGCAAAATAATTGCTTTCCTTTTCTTAAAAAATCGTGTTGTCTCTTTTATGCAAGGCTGACACTCAAACATGATTTAATGCATTAAAAATGAGAAAAAAATGTAATGTCATACGGGCTTTATTGCGAGTGTCGATCAGCGTCCGATTGGACAAAAGTCGTTCGCATCGACAAATTCCCTTTTTGGTATTGTGTATCTCAATCGACAAAGATATCTGTTACTGTGAATAATCAACGTGATTATTGTGAATACAGCATATATTTTTGACATTTGTGTTGTTGCTTCTGTTTTAATTTTTGTGTTACAAGCAAAATAGTTTAATAAACTAGTGTAAATAAGTGATGTCTAAATTGAATTGTCTAAAAACATATCATAAAACACATTTAAATAGATTTCAGTGAAATAATAAAAGAAAAAATAATTTCAACGGATTTTTTTTTCGACGATTCGCAAGAATTTACTCCCATAAACAGTTAAAAATTGCCGGAAGAGAAATTTGCTTTTATTAATGAAACCAACTTTCCCAATTATTTTTTATTACTCACTACTTTTGCTCTGTAATTAATATGTATAATTATTTTTTTAAAAATAAATGGTCAAAACAATGAAATGCATTTTTGTTCATAACATCGCACTTCTTCCACACAGTCGACTGGGAAAATGTAAACGAAAAAGATCGACTGTCAAAACGAAAAATTTCGTTCACAATCGACGTTCGCAATACCAAAATTCACTTTCGATAAAAGTCGTTTATCGATCGACAATCGACACTCGCCTATAAAAAAAAAAAGTTACACCTAGTCTAAATCTGCCGTTTATTCTGCTCAACGTGTTGTTTCTATCGCGCGATTATATGCATACATGTATGCTACGAAATTTAGAGTTGTTTGTAGTTCAACGCGAACTGGTCCAGTAGAATTTTGATAGCCTGTTGCTTGTCTGTATTAATTATAATTTTAGTACACTTTGAATTTACCTCATTTTTTTATTTTTTTTATTACATTGAATGCATTACGGATGAATTGTTTTTGTTTAAAATAAATTATTCTTAGTAAATATTGGATTATTTTTTAGTAACTGGACAGCAAAGTTTTGCTTATAATGCATGTAATTTTGAAATTTGCTTCAAGGAGTCCACGCTCGATACAATGAACAATGTCGAAACAGTCAACAGGCCCAGTTTTCATTAGTTCACTATATTGAGCGTCTACTGTATTTGTTTCATCGACTTCTGTTTCTGTTTCTGAATGTATAATTTGCGCAAAATTCTCATTTCCGAATGCGCTCAAACTTCTTAAGTAATACACTCCATTTCATAACTAATAATCATAATCACCACCCCTGTATTTGCATTTTTTAAGATTAAAATAATTTTATTTGCAAGTAACCGTTTTACCCGAAAAAGTACTGAAAATGCAAACCATTTTATGAAAAGTTGAAAAGTTCCGTTATTTTTCATAAGAGAACATATGTATGTATGATGTAGTTCAACTTGGATTTTATACTTTTCTACCCACTTTCTAACAAATGCAACTGATGTTCCTAGATATTTGACTTCCTGCTTAAGTGCCGATTTTGAAAGTATGTATTTGGAAAAATACTTTTTTTATATGCAGTACTAATTTTTTTTTTATTTTGAAGAATAGAGACAAACTAACTAGTTTGAAAACTTAGTAACTAACCATTCCTTTTCCATCCGAAAGTGTATCTACCCCAGTGTGAAATAGGTGAAATCACATTACCGCTCACAATTCACATTGAAATCCGCTCCAAGTTTGTAATAAGGTTGTTCTATGATTGCCGACAATTAAGTTAATGTTCAGGAACTAAAAATTTTCTCTTTTTTTATACGACCAGCGCATATCAAAACTCCCGACTCTAATTTTATTTAGTTTTTTTTTTTTTTTTTTTAAATTTATAATATAACTTTTCTGACCATTTATAATTATTGCAGGAAGACTTAACAGCCAAGGACATGGAAAATATCCTCGATGATTGTAAAGCCGGAAGGATACCAAGACCAGGTCCCAGGAATGGACGTTTTGCTGCCGAACCAAAAGGAAAGCTTACATCATTAACAGAAGAACCGACAGGTCCCGGCT
The DNA here is from genome assembly GCA_946965025.1 of Blera fallax. Lineage (NCBI taxonomy): Eukaryota > Metazoa > Arthropoda > Insecta > Diptera > Syrphidae > Blera > Blera fallax. The sequence goes on along the minus strand of OX337248.1, from coordinate 19,617,741 downwards.
TTGGCCTACAATCTGCTTTAAAGTAGATAACTTTTGGAACATCTTGTAAAATAAAAGAAATAATAATAAAAATAAAATAAATGTTTGAACATCAAAAGTTGTTCCCCATTTTTTATCTTCTTAACTGTACGTTTCAATACGACATAAAATTTTGTGAAAACTACAGAAAGTGTTAATTATTTTATATTTTGTCCAATACCATTGCATTTTAATTAAACTCGAGGCAATACTTAAATCTAAGTAAAGCCCAATTAAAATTCAAATGTCAATTCAATCGCTATCCGCATACTGTATCCTAAGGAAATTCGAAATGAAGGAGCTGTTAGTAATTGTTAAATGATTAGAGTGAGCAGTGTTATCTACCTACCTCTGCTTTCCAGTGCCACGTTTGGATTTTCGAGCGCCTTTTTCTGCTTTGAGGAATCCCTCTGATACCATACGCTTCGTTTTCTTAGGCTCTTCTCTTAATTCTTTGAAGGAAATATCCTTTTGGGAGTCAACTTTTTTCAGGAATTTCTGGATAAGTTCATCGCAATTCAAATGCTCTTCTGGTTCCCATGTATCGAATTTAGCAGAGTATCCCTTCCAGCGAATGCGAAAGACACGGCCTTTTTTCTCGTCCGAAAAGTCAATAATTTTGTCCACTTCCCATTGTTTCTCGGGATCTTCACCATCTTTCTTTCCTGTTGTTTTAGCTGCCGCTTTCTTGGATGCTGGCTTAGGTTTAGGTGATTTAGTAACCTTTTTCTGGAAGGAATTGGTTGCTGATTTTTTTGTGGTGAGTAAGTTAACATTACCTTTTTGTTATATTTATCAATTAGATCTTGGCATGATAATATGCGCTCTTCCTCCCAAGTATCATCACTTGGCCCATAGCCTTTCCATCTGATTAAATAATAGGATACTCCTTTCTCAACTTTGTGATCGACAATATCCTTAACCTAGAAGAAAATGTTTGATTACTGTTTACAGTGAACTGAAGTTAAAAAAGTTTTTTTTTTTTTTCAAAATACTTGTAATCATTACAGAAATTCCCAGAATTCCACTTATGACAATTTAAAAAACAAAATTGTACTCGCTATCGCTATAGCTTTTGTGTATTGCGACGGAAACTTTTAGTTAGGCAGAATGAAAATGACCATTTCACTAGAGCACTTTTATTCTTTTTACGATGAGCAGGCAGTATAAAAAAGGTCTTATTAGATGCAGGAAAAAAAATCCTTAATCATCGACCTCAGTTGCCAAAGAGATGCTGGATGACAAATGATATTCTCAATCTGATGGAAGAAAGAAGATGTTTCAAACAGAACACGATACAAAGAAATTAACAGCTTAATTAAACGCAAGATCAGAGAGGCAAAAAACAACTTCTGGGCCAATCAATGCAGAGAGATTGAAATTCATAAAAACAACAATTACAGCTTCAACATGCACAAAAAATTTAAACAACAATGACAGCTTCAACATGCATAAAAAAATTTAAACAACTAACTGGCATCGGACGTAAAAAAACAATAAAGCTGTTTAAAAGATGAGAATGGCAACATAATGATGGACACAAAGGAGAAATTACTACATCAAAGATCTTTTCCATGATGACACAAAAGAGCAACTTCCGATAGACGATTTATCAGACCCAGATAAATCCCTGCCAGATGAAGTGTCTATGGTCATTGTATTGTATTGTATTCATTAATTTAGTGGATATTCCACTATTTGAATTCACTTTACATTGAACTACATCAGAAATGCGAAAGATAAAAAGGCGGTAGGCCCTGATGAAATCCTAAATGAGCTAATCAAGTTGATTGAAGAAGACAATGTAAAAGTAATCATGGATCTTTTCAACAGAATCTATCTTAATGGAGAAATCCCAAAAGAATGGTTGAAATCCTCTTGAAGATAATACATAACAGGATCTACAAAAAACTAGAGGCAAATATCAGCAGAACCCAATTCGGCTTCAGAGAGGGTTTTGGAACGCGAGACGTCTTTTTCTCGCTAAACACCTTAGCGGAAAGGTGTTTAGTAATGCAACAAGAATTATATATAGACTACGAGAAAGCTTTTGATAAAGTCAGCCATTAAAAAATGCTAGAATTGATAGTAAAGATAATAATTGAATCTTTGTATCGGAGTCAGAAAGCCTACATTCAAATAGACGCTGAAGAATCAGAGGAGATTGAGATCCTAAGAGGAGTACGAAAGGGTTGTATTCTATCGCCCCCTCTGTACATGTACTCAGAAGAAATCTTCAAAGAAGCTCTATGCATAAATGGAAGCGGAATCTCAGTCAATGGAACCAGGATTAATAACCTAAGATGCGCAGTTGACTCTATAATAATTTCGAAGAATGAAAAAGAGCTAAATACGCTAGTAAACAACAAAGACCGAGTTAGTAAGGAATACGGCCTCAAAATTAACACCGCCAAAACGAAATTCATGGTAATATCTAGAAAACCTATAGCAGATGCAGAGCTAAAAATAGGCAGTCAAAATAGATCGCATATACAAAATGAAGTACTTGGGTACACAGTTTGACTGGAAAGCAAACTCACACACCGAAATAAAATGCAGAATCGAACAGGCTCGAGCAGTGTTCTGCAAGATGAGAAAGGTACTATGCGACAGTGACACACAGATGGCACTGAAAATACGGCTGGTAAAGTGCTAGGTCTGGTCCACTCTACTATATGGAGCAGAAACCTGGACATTACATAAAGCTTCGATGAAGAGGATAGAAGCCTTTGAAATGTGGGTATTCCGGAGGATAGTGAAAATCTCATGGACCGAAAGAATCTCTAATGCAGAAGTTCTTACAAGAATTGGTACACGAAGAGAGCTTTTAAAAACAATTAAAATACGTAAACTGGAATATTTGGGACATGTCATCAGAAAGTACAAAATCCTTTAAATAATACTACAAGGAAGAATCGAAGGAAGGAGAGCGGCCGGAAGACAAAGACAAACATGGATGCACAACTTGAATGACTGGTACCGAATGTCCACCACGGAACTGTTCAGGAACATTAGCTCTAGCGAAACTACTAAAAGGATGATAACCAATCTCCTAAGAGGAGAGGCACTATAAGAAGAAGAAGAAGGCAGTATTGCTCAAATCGAAATCCACCACCATTTTACTAGAGCACTTTTATTTTTGTCTATGTTTTCTTTAAGATGTCGCAGATTTTAGTATTTAAATGTTGATGAAAGGTATGTTAAGGCTGTTTCTCTTTGTTACTTCTAGTCACTGAGGCATTTCTTTTGGGCATAGAAACGATTTCAAAGAATGTTTTTTTTTAGATTATTATCCTATATTTGACTTTACTATTTTCTATGTTTTTCTAATCCGGTTCAATTGGGGACTGCGGCAAAAATTGCAAAATTTTCAATCAAAATGTTTACCAACATAGAAGTGATCGTGGTCTTTCTCGTGTTCATAAACAATTTCAAGCTCGAGATTTTGGTCTATCTTGATATGAACTACTATAACAGAGAGGAACTACAAAAAAAAAATTTTGCCGTCTAGGTTCACAATCCGAGGCAAAATCGAAATTTTCATCCAAACCCAGTTTTTACAAATATGTAATAGATTTTCTCGAAAACGAGTTTGTTCCAATTTAGGACGCAACAGGTTTCTGATATTTGTTTGTCCAAGTTCTGGAATACACCTTTAATGAAACATCTACGAACGATATGAGCAAAAGAAAGAATTTTATAATGTTACGCAAAATAGCATAGTATATAAAGGTTGCCAGTTATATAACTCACTACCAGCTGAATTAAAAAATGAATGCATCTTTAAAAGATTTAAAAGACTAACAGCTAATTACATTAGATGCACTCTACCTTATAACTAATAAAGCATGTAATAATTTCTTGTATACACATTAGGTTGTCTCTAGACTCTAAAAAAAAAAAATCTAATCTACTGCTTATGACATGGTTGAAAATCCTATTATGATCCTATCAACACGAACAGTCTATTTCCCAGAAAAATAATAGGCAACAACTGAATGCTGGGAATATACATAGTTTAGTTACCATGTTTAAATCTAAATCAAGTGTAGTGCACATCTATGGGCCTCGGTTTGTAGGAAAACGCTGGAAATAATACTTCTTTAGAAAAGACGCGGACTCATTCGTCGTGCACCACAACGACCACAAGAAGCATTTTGCATAGTTTTTGTTTCAACGAAACTGCACATTACTCGTATGTAACTAAGACAACGATTCAATTAAAAGAAATATTGTAGGCGGCACAGACGCGTTTGTAAGTAGTTTGAGGGAACTGCCAAAAATTAATTTAGTTGTAACTAAAGGCAAAAGAAAATATATGCTGATTTTAGGATGGACAATTAACTTCGTTCAGTTGGAAAAAGCGATGTAGTGAAGGACTTCGTGTACTTATACTTTTGAAATGACATCAAAAGGCAATTGAATAACAAAGCCCCTAAGCGAACAACTAATGAGACATTTTATCCGACTCTCGTATAGTTTTTCTTGTTTATTCCAAACACACGTGAATATCATCTTTATGTAGGAGATAAACTCTTGATAAGAACTAGAATCATCCAATCAACTCTTAGTAACTGCATTTCAACCAAGTCAGTCAATAGAGGAACACCTCAGGGAGGCGTTATCTCTCCTCTTCTATGGCTCATGGTTACCAATAAAATCCTGTCAAGACTCGACAGAGACGGAGTCAAGGTAGTCGCGTATGCGGATGGCGTAGTAATTTTGCTATCGGGAATTTTTGCGTCAGTTCTCAGTGGAATCATGGAAGGTGTTTTGGGAAAAGTAAGCGCATGGGTTCCTGGTTGTGGACTCAGCGTCAATCCTACTAAACCAGAACTGATGCTTTTTACCACGAAAATCAAAATACCGACCTTCATGCCCTCACGGCTAAACAACCAACTACTATCCTTATCCTCCAGCGCGAAGTACCTAGGCGTTGTACTCGATTCAAAACTTAGCTGGAAGCTTAATATAGAGCAGCTAATTGAAAAATCGTTTGTAGCCTTTTACGCCTCCAGTAAAACATTCAGTAAGGAGTGGGGACTTCGACCAAAGATGGCCTTATGGATGTACGAGTATGCAGTACGCCCAATCCTCTCATATGGGCCACTTGTTTGGTGGCCTGCATTGGGAAGACTACAACATTAGAGAACTAAAAAAGTACAAAGAACAGCGGCCATTCGATCATGTCCAACCGAAGCCCTGAATGTTCTTCTCCACCTTACACCATCCGATCTTCATAATAAAGCATATCATCATGTACCGCGATTAGATTACGAGAAGCAGGGTATTGGTATGCTAAGCCGTACGGTCACAGCAACATTCTGAATCTGTTACGTAGGGATTTGGCAACGACTCTAACCGACTACACTACCCCCAAACTGAACTTTAGGAAAGACATCATGGTAGGCTTCCCATTCACGGCGGATTGATGAGGTAATAAAGGAGTATGAAACAACAATTTATACAGATGGCTCAAAAATGGACTGCAGGGTAAAGTGATCGCTTCAAGTTCATTCTTCTCTGGGTGCCGGGGCACAGTAACATAGAGAGGAATAAACGGGCTGATTAGCTGGCAAAGCGCGGTCCAGCTCTCAACAGGTTGCTCGCGAAATGTGTTCACATTCCGTTAAGAGCAATCAAAGGAAGAATCCTATCGCACTTTCTACCAGAGGCCAAAACTAGGTGCCACGGGTAGCAGAATTGTGGCATATCAGGACAACTAATCCAGAACCCAAGATCTACCAAACAGGACTCGCACACAGACATTACAAACATTATAGCGACTAGTACGGGTCACTGGTCGAATGGAACACATGCGTCGAGATAAGGCATCCCATTCAATACACATTATTGCAGCTGCAACAAAACTTGAGAGAGAGAAATAGTGTTTCACCTCCTCTACGGGGGTCCGGATCTAACACGCACAATATGAATGGTCGCGAAAAGCTAGGCCCTGGAATGCATAGTTACCGCTACAATTCCTGCTAGATCTTGTGGGACCATATGCAAGGAAATACATATATGAGAAATTGGACGTCTTTCAAACAAATTGCAGGATATTCGAACCTATTGCGCAAAAAGGGCATATGGAGGAGAAGATATAACCACGAGCTACGTCATAATGTGGATACAGTTAAGAAATCCAAGAAACTTAACTTCGAACAAATTAGCTCAGACACAATGGACAGGCAAGGGGATCTTTGAGCGAGCTTTAGTTGTCAAGTTTGACTGAACTTCCGTTGCGAAGATCAAAAGAAAGATGATGGAATGAACTAAAGACAAATTGCACGGGATTATGAAAGATAGAGGAGTTTTATCTTATGCTACATCCGAACAAACTAGAAAAATCGCTGTAAAAAATTTAGTTTGAGTAACTGTATATTTCTATGAGTCATGTTAACAGCCCGCATACGCATATCAGGGGTACACTACATTTTAACCTCTGTTCTTTTTTTACATGCCTATGCAAATGGCATGTGACATCATAAATTTTTAAGCATATGACTATAAATAGATTTTTACGTCACTGTTTACTTTTGTTCGGATCCTCGCGGGAAAATCCAACAACAAAATTTTTGACGGCCATTTTGTTACTACAAGTAAGTAGCACATTCCTATTGCGAATGCTATGGCCTTACTTGCTAAGCAACAAATATTTTGATGCTAAAGATTTTTATTTTAGGAGCGCTTATTGAGTATGTGCTGCAATTTTATAAATCTTCCGATTTTGTATAAAAGTGTAGGAATTTCTCATCCAATATCAATTTCAATAGATAGATCAGACAATTGCACAATGATATCACTGGAAAGGGTTACCCCTGTTTATTGAAAATGTCGGCACTGGTGTTTAATTTAAGAATTTTACAGAAAGAGTAATATGTACGCTTATGTATTTGAATACATAATTATTATACACCCTTGAATACAATCTACCACCATTTGAATGTGATTCGCGCAAATTTTAGCACTTCTACACAATTCACAAAAATAAAAATGTTCGAGTAAACAAATAAATAATATACATACGCACCTCATACTCCTGTTCCTCATCGCCGTCCTCATTATCTTCGTCTTCAACTTCAGGTTCGGCTTCTTCTTCCGATTCAACTTTTTGTTTTTTAGATTTCGGTTTGGCTTTAGACTTTTTCCCGGCATTTTTTTTTCCAGCGCTCTTTTTAGCTGGAGTGGCACCATTAGTCTCGCCATCGTCATCATCTTCATCGTCTGGTTTGGAACGCGCCGCTGATTTTCGCTTTTGAGCAGATTTCTTTCCAACTGGAGTGCTTTTGTTTACCTCTTGCTCGTCCTCATCCTCCTTTTCATCTTCGGCGCTATCATTTTTTCTATCATCTTGGTCGATATCATCGATCTGTTCATCTTCATCGTCTTCTACCTTATCATCTACTACTGGGGTGCTCTTCGGGGTTCGCTTTTTCGACGATGCGATCGATTCGTCGGCATCGGACTCCGCTCTGGAACGATCGCTGGATTTTTCATCGCCATTCGTCGAATTATCAAGCGCTCCATCTTTGCCTTCGCCGTTCTCTCTGTTATATTGTGCAATTTTCTTCTTGTGCACACGTCCCATAATTTATGTTTGTTTTATATCGTGTATTTAAGCAAAAAATCTTATTTATGTTTCCGAAAAAAAACACTTCCGCCCGCCAAGTTTTAACCAATCGATAATTTCTTTGAATTCACAAACGAGAGAGAGTGCAGAAAAATTTTAAAGACGCCACAAGCACAGCAATGGCGACTTTTGGTATGTTTGTGAGAAAATTTTCGTTTGTGCAAAGTTTATACCTATCCCGAATTTTTTAAATCCGCGGGATTTTACATGGCAAGCATGATTTGTTTTTTTTTCAATATTTTATAATACAGTTTTACTTTTCTTGGTAAAATTTTATTCACATTTTTTTTTATTTCTATACCCAGTGCCGTATTGAAAATTTCGAATGGTCTAATAAGGATCATTGATATGAATTTTCTTATTTACACCATACAATTTTCAAAATATCCCAACTATTCTGAAGTTTTAAACGTAAGTACATAACTGAATGCACTCTTAACTTAACCATGCAGGATTGTTTCTTAAAGACTTATAAAATGAACATATGTAATTTAAGTTTATTATTTTAGTTGGCAATGTTCTAACTTTTTAAACGTGTATTTAATGAAGAATAAAATTACCTCCCCTCATTATATTTTTGTTCTAAAATAATTAGAACATTTTATCAGTGTTGAAGGGCAGCAGTTGATGTTAACGAGTCAGAAATTGTGTCCCATAGAGTATACTTATTTTGAAACATAAATACCTATGTAAGTAAAATAGGGAATAATCGTCAAAGTCCAATTATAGGATGTTATAATACGTTTTCAGCTTCAATGATATGATTATGAGATGTAATGAGATTAAATTATACATATGTATATATATTTTTTTTCTTAATTAGTAGGTGATACACATTAACATAGCCAACAGCAAATGACAGTTGCTGTGATTTGAAACACATTGACACAGCAACAGCGATATTTGATATTGTGGAAAATTTTTTAAGAAAAAAAGTGGAACTGCAAAGAAAATGATTGTGCCGTTTGATTTTATGTAGAAATTTTGTATTTACAGGTTGCTAAGACTGAAAAATTGTAAACGCAAAGTTGGCGATAAATGGGAGATAGTCACCCTAATTCCAGTGGTGGTTTGACCACCGTGCCCAAGAATGAAAGACTTGATTGCTATCCAATTACAGCTCAGATGATCAAAAGGCATGGATGCTCGTCTCAGCAAAGTAAAAGGAACTTATTCCTAGATTGTGAAAAAGTTCGATGAAGGACTTGGGAAATATCTTGGATCATGTCCAAGTGAGGATCTTAGCTTTATTAATAACATCGGTAAGATGGTTTCATATATGACCAATAAATTAAACCGGCAGGAGGGCCTGCCCTATCATACGTACCATCGGAAGAAAAAGCAAAATCGTAAAACACTTGCGTACCTCAAGATATAGCTTGATCATTGCTTAAGAGGGAGCTATCTAATGGTCAACTCATAGAAAAACTTTAAGCTGCTCAAAAAAGAAGTCAAATTTGCACAGTACGGATTCCATTGCATGAAGGACTTCGAACTGTCTTCGCACCATAAGGTGTGACCAATCCACTGTCGTTCGATGAACGGTTTCACCAGAAGATCCTAAAGATCTTGCGAAGACACATATTTGTGAAGATTTGCAGCTTCCTTTTGATCTGGATGGTGTTGGTCATTTTCAAAAAGAAGCTCTGTTTCCATGTTTGATCGGAACAGTCTGAGCTTGGTTTTTGCGCCGAGACCATCCAGATTTTCGACAACATACCGAACGTGGTCTTTGCTTTTCAAATTCTTCTGCACACGTCCAGTTCGGTATCAACGTCTTCTTAGATTATATTTCCTAGATGTATACCTAGTTTTTCTTGCTGTCGGCAAGACTTGCCGACTTGCTGTCCGGCAATGTTGAGTTCAGTGGCGCTTGTATTATGTTGAGAAAATGAAGAGCTTAAGACCTTTATTTTTGCCGTATTTATTTTGTTCGCCTCATATTACAAGTTATGGTCCATCCGATGCAAGTCCAAGTCAACATATCCAATCCGCTGGAGAGCTTGACCTCTATCAATAATTAGCGCAGTAAAGATAAAACATAAGAATATAAAATAAATTCATCTTTGATATGTTATATATGAATTGTCAGCAGTCTTTTAAAAACTTCGGAAAAAATTGAATCTTAAAAACTAAATTTATAAATTTTGTCCAGCAATAAAATAAATAATACTTTCATTTTCAGTAATTTTATATTTTCTTGCGAAAGAATAGAATTTATTTAAATTTTAAATTGATCAAAATGGAAACCATTTTGAAATCAAATTTTTCAGCAATTCAATTTCATTTCGAAAAATACCAGTACCATCAACGTGCACTTTAAGATAGTATGGACCTAAACTTGATTTGGTACTATAAACACAAATTATTTAACATGTTTAACAAATTTTACAAATTTAACATTTCATACCTTTTTGTTAAATAAATAGCATTTTAACACTATTAAATCTTATTTCACACTAAAAATATGTACTCAGAATTTTAACAGCTCTTCAAATGAAATTAATTTATTAATTAAAAAAAAAAAAATTCGTGTCTTGCTCTCTTTGTTTGATCAACTTTGGAAAATTAAAAAAGTAAAATAAATTATACTGAACTTTATTTAATTTTAACTTTATTTATTTTAAAGAATAAAAATATGAGCAACGTGAATAGGGTGCCAAGCTATTTTTATTTTTGTAATTGCATACAGCTTAATTGGTATAATCTACGAAAGTGTTAGAACCAACTTTGGCATTTTTGATAATTTTTTTATAATCAGTTTCAAAATAAGCGTCAACTAAAAAATTAATGAACGTCCACATTAAAATACCAAATATAAATATATACAGTTTTATTCGAAGTGATATAATTAGACCAATCAGAGATTTTTTATTTTTTGAAAAATAAACGTTCTTTTACGAGTAAAACTTGTAGGTGGTTTATAAGTGATCTTTATACCAATTAAATATTCAGAAATATTTGTATATTCATTGATAAATCAATTATACATATTTGTTTGAAAATAAATTTAAATAAAAGTCCACAGATAACGAAGGAACAAACAATAAAAAGTTTTGGCGGTGTCAGGTAAGTTGTGCAGAAGAGAAAACTATTCGTATAAAGCTTATCTGTTCGACACGAAAACCAAATTCTCTTCTCTTTCACACACATAAATTCTAATTCAAGTGAGTTTCTTCCATCTTGGGATTTTGAACAAAATGGTTGCAAGGATTTCGATTGAAGACGATGTTTTGAAGGTATAGACTTTCATATTCTTGCACTGTTGCTTCATGCATGTACGTTTGCTAAATAAAAGGCTCGTACACACGAAACAATTTCAAATGTTTTAATTCTCCTTCTCGTAGACAGTTATATTTTTAATAATTTTGAGTGATTGGTAAACTAAAACTAAGGATAATGAAATTATCGGGATTGTGCAAATTTTCCTGAGAAAAATGTCTGCGAACGTTTCTCAGCGTGGAAACTGAGAAAACTTCAAACGAAACTTTTTATCCTTTACTATTAATATCCAACTTTTTGGGCTAAGGTCGGCAGTCATTTACCAAAAACGTTCGGGGAAATAACTTTGCCACTTTAGTCGCGCACCAAATAAACACGATATATATACCGAGCCGGACAAAATTATTCACACACCGTATAGTTTTCCATTAAGGTGTTAATATTTTTGAATGTAATAATAATAACTTATAAAGCATAAAACGAAAACATTTATTCATTAAAATGTTGTACATGGTGAATAATAGAAATGGTTCCCAAGATTCAATATCTGCACACTCTGATGGAGGTTATCTTTCAATATGTTGAGGTAATCGAACTTTTTCATGTTTCCTTCGATAAAAACTAAGTTGCCAACACCTGCGGCTCTCATGCAGCGCCATACCATAACTCCCCCACCGCCATGTTTTACCGTGTTGACTAAGTTATTTTTGTTCAATTCGGTATTCGGTTTTCACCAAACTCGTATTCGGCCATCTGATTGGAATATATTGAACTGACTTTCATCTGAGAACAGTACGTTTTCCCAGAAATCCATAGGCTTGTCTTTGTAAGTTTTAGCGAACTCCAATCACTTCTTTTGATTTTCTTTCCTTATAAGAGGCTTTTTTCTTGCCACTCTAGAGTTGTAACCAGCACGATGCAAAGTCCTACGCACAGTTTTAGGATGTATTTCCTTACCGATTTCTTCTTTAACTTCTGCTGCTACTTGAGATGATGTTTTTTTCGGATCCTTCTCTATTTTCCTAATAACTATGATCTCTTCTCTTGAAGTTAGTTTTCGTGGGCGACCACTATGAGGGCGACTTTTAAAATCGGGCGAGTCTTTAAATCGTTTTACAATGCTGTAAATAGTAAATCGGCTTCGATGCAATAATTTCCCGATTTCCGCATAGGATTTATTTTGTTTGTTTAACTCCACTATAATTTTTCGTTCAGCTTCAGTTGTTTCTTTTTGTTTTCTTCCCATTTTGTGGAGTTGAGCGAGTTGACTGAGGCGCTTTCTTCCCACTTTAGGCTGTCGCGCGACGCGATGCGATTCGTTGCTAGCGATCAATTACATGCGTACATATGGAGGTGTTTATGACGCAGCGATTTGGCGAAAAGCGAATTGAGCGACGAAAAACTGCAATCAAAATATTTTGAATCAGTTTAGCGAATCGCTCGTTCGTTATGGGCAAATTTATTGAACTTGTGCGCGGAAAGTAATGTTTGTGGAATCTACGTAATTTCGATTACCACAACAAAAAAATTATTCGAAATTCTTGGGAGGAAGTGGAAAAAGAATGCGGTTTGGAGGGTAAGTAAAGAAAATATTTTTATTTCATAATGATTGCAAAGATTATTTACTACTAATTATTACATATTATTACATCATTAGTTGACTGTGCATAGCCAACAATAAATGAGATGTTCCAATAACAATAAGCGCCTTATTTTAGCACGCATGTTGTTTACTTTACCATTATCAAAACAGGAATGAAACTAGGCGAAATCGCTCAGGCATAAACACTCAATCGTTGTCGCTTGCGATCGCGCGAAAAGCCATCGCGTCGCGCGACGCGAATACGCTTCGCCATAAACACAGCCTTACTTAATGCAAACAAGCAAAACATCAAATATGTAATAGTAGAAACACATTGACACAGCAACAGCACACAGCAACTTTGACAACCGCCGGGCAAAAACAGCCAACGTGATGTGAAACACACTAGCACAGCACAACAGCGCACAGCGACAATTGACATCTTAAAACTTAATTGTGTATTTGAAAAGCAAAAGGTGAAATAAAAGAAATAAAATGATTGTGCCGTACTACTCTCAAGTAGTTTACATAAGCATTGCTAGTAAAAACACTTTCCATTGCTGTTTCGTCCATTTCATTGCACTTCCTTGAAACAAATAACAAAACAAATTCTTTTGTTTACATTTGAGGTGACACGCATAAAATATTTTCATGTTGGGAGGTCTGAAAAATGGCGTCGCAAGGTTGGTTGCATTTGAACAGCAACAGCGAACAGTTGAAGTTGCTGTTGCTGTGTTAATCTGTTATGTTCCATTGAAAAGCATTGGTTCTAAAATTTTCGCTGTAGCTGTCAAAGTTGCTGTAGCTGTTGCTCTGTCAATGTGTTTCTACTATTTCACATCACGTTGGTTGTTTTTCCCAGACGGCTGTCAAAGTTGCTGTGTGCTGTTGCTGTGTCAATGTGTTTCTACTATAAAGTTGAACTTGAAAAACGAATGCACTACAAAAACTCATTTTAAAAAGAAACAGCTCTAAACAGTGAATCTGGCAGTGCTCACACCGAGACAGTCTATTTGACAGTTCTGCAACTCGCACGTGGGAATTAAAAGCGATTTTGTTTTCAAGTAGTAAAGTGTTTTTTCTATCAATTAAAAAACTAAAATGATAAAAGGAAAGAAACGGTCCATGTCAAGTAGTGGAGATGGCCCTCCAAAATCAAAGACGGTGAAAATCGATCCAACAGAAACGAAACCGAAGTCTGTGAAACCAAAACCAACTTTCAAAGGTAAACCTGCAACTGGTGGAGCCGGCAAATTCTCTAAATCAAATGGGTCAAATTTCAAGAAAACCCAAGAGCTAGATGCTAAAGCAGAGAAAACAGATTGGCGTAAATTCAAGCAGGAAAAGAAAGATTTGAAGCTGAAAAGAAAGAAGGCAAAAGATTCTTATGAAGTGTCGATTGAAGCAAAACAAATCTATGAGCAATTAAAATGGTAGATAATTATTAGTCAATAATTTCTATTCTCTATTCATTTTATTTTTTAGCAAGAAAACAGAGAAAAAGGGTGAGCTGGTTGCGAAATTGTACGCATTACTAAAGGGGGATTTGCTGAAGAAGGTAGTAATGGCACACGACACAGCGAGGATAGTTCAGTGCATGTTGAAATGTGCGTCTCCTGCTCTACGCGAAACCATTTCTGAGGTCTGTTATAAGAATATATATATTTAAAACCATTTTGCACATGCTCTTTTTAATTGAATAGGAACTGCTTCCAGTTGCGGTTGATATGGCCGTTTCAAAGTATTCACACTTTTGCGTGCTGCGTATGTTCAAATATGGAAGTCCTGGAATTAAAAGTAAATTGGTGGATAGTTTTATGGGTAACATTGTGCGCTTGGCGTGCCATAATATTTCAAGTAAAATTTTGGATCATGCTTATCTGACTGTGGCTACTCCAAAGCAAAAGATTTATATGCGCCAAGAGTTCTACGGGGACCTTTATAAGAAGGTAGGTACTTATGCACTTAATCAGTTTAAAATTGTCTGAATACCACGCTTTTAATAAAAGCATAGTTAAATATGTGCTAAATGAAACTGTTGAAATTGATGCTCTATAGATAATTGAAGACAGCAACAAATAGAAAATTTGAAATTTCCATCTATTTTGCCGCATTTTTATGTATCGAAAGAGCCTTTAATAATAACACATTCCGTGAAATCACTCAATGTGTTTTCAGTAATATTAATCTCATACCTACCATGGGCGGTGCTGAAATTTCTCCAGTTTGGGCTTAACGCTCCTACAAGGCGGGGTCTTGAAGTCTCTTACATTATCCCCTGTTATAAACTGTCTATTATCGTCGGAAACATCAAAAATTCCGTTTCAGAATTACAATATTAATTATTTGAGATACTGAGACAACCTTTTCCGATTCAAAACTTCTCTTTACCCGCTCCGTTTATGGGGAAACGATTTAATTCTCCGGTGAAGCAAGCTACCTCGGATTTTTCCTGTATAAGGACATGTTGTCCAAACTATTTATAGAGCCAATCAATCTTGTCTAAGCCTGTCTGCGCGTACAGAAGCCTAATCTAAACCTTCGTGCATCAACAGGAAATAAAATTTCAATAAATATGCTAAAGACAGTTAAATCTGCATAAAAGAAAGTAAGATTCTTGATAAGCGTGTTCATAAAGACAAAACAACATAATAATCTCGCTTCAAAAAAAAAAAATTGTTTTTTCATACATGTTCATCGTGAAGAAATGCTTATGTCCGTGACCAATTTAATACTTTCGTACCTGTAACCTCATTTTAATGACTGATTTTTGTTGAAAGTTCTTATTAATTTTTAATTAACAATTATATCAGCAAAATAGTCATTAAAACCATTCTTTGAAAATGAGTGATTCAGAACCAAAATGTTTAACTGTCCCTTTAATCGTCCTCCAATAAAATTAAAATTTTTACATTTCTTTTAAGTCAAAAGATGATTCCGTAAAAGTGCTATCTGACACATACAAAGATACAACCCACATGAAGGCCGCCATCCTCGGATCAGTTAAATCAAATCTTGACCATGTTGCAAATAAGAAACTCGTTGACAATTCACTAGTACATGCAGTGATTTTGGAATACCTTAAAGAGTGCGAAGAGGATAAAATGGAGGAAACCGTAACTATGTATTCTGCTCTAGTGCCTCTAATGTTAACCACAAAAGAAGGATGTCAAGCTGCGGTTATTTGCTTTTGGCATTCAACACCGAAGAATAGGCGCGTAAGTTAAAAAAGACTAGTCCTATTATATTTTCGATTTAACATTCTTTCATCTGTAGGCCATTGTCAAGGTGATTAAGGAACATTTGGTAAAAATCTGTACTCACGAGCAAGGCTATGTATTTGTTATTGCTGTCATTAACGCATTGGATGACACAAAAGCCACAAAAAAAGCTATCTTTGATCCAATTCATGCTGAACTACAAACGATTGCAGCCAATCAATGGGGACGTCGAGTTATTGAGTGGTTTGTTTCGCCTGCCGATAAAAATAGTTTCCATCCACAATTCATAACATATATAGAAGAAGGTTTGAAATACGGTAAGAAGGATAAAGATGTGCGCCGGAAGGAAATCTTTGAACAGATTGAAGAACCCATTGCAAAAGCGATAGCTGATGCTCCGGAATTTTGGTTTTCTGATGGCCACATTGGTCTAGTAGCAGCAAATATAATCAACAAATGTAAGTGCAGCACACTAACTTATCTTGCGTAAGAAAAAGAGCTGATTGTAGTCTGTCATCGATAAATGATTCAATTTAAACAAATTAGTCTCTACTATATGAGCTTTCAGGAATTAGAGTGTATTTGGGGAAAATCGAAGGGATTAATGCATTTCACTCCACGGAGAGAATAATACATATAGATGTGTGTATTACTAGACGATTGCAAATGTACATTGATTGTGCAGAAAAAATAAATATAAAATGAAGAATCTTGGCGAAGCTGTCGAAGTACTATCGTCGCGCGTGACGGGCTTTCGCTTCTGCCAATGGAAATCTGCAAATCCCATAAAACTTTGACCTACATTCATGGTGCATTTATGCGTTTATGTTTAAGATACTGTAACACGAATGTGGGGTAATAGTTTCATCAAGAGTCTCCGCAAACATTGAGCCCATTTCAAATAATCATCAAGTGCTCAGAAATATGGTTTGTAACAAAATAAGTGGTAAAATACACACGACATATCTATAAAAAGAAGACTGCAATACAAAGATGTGCTGCTTCCTTCACCTTAATAAACTTCTTAATAATCTTAATAGCCTGATCTAGCCTCGTCTTCAGAAAATGAATGCTAGATTCTCACATGCAATACTACCACAAAACTTACATAAAGTGTTCCTAGACGTTAACTGTGCGCAGTAACACAACCTCGGGCGCCGTGGCTCAAGTGGTTAGTGCGTTGGATCGCTGAGCGTGAGGTTCGAGGTTCGAATCTCAGAGAACACCAAAAAGTTTTTCACGGTCCCACCTCTCGCGAATGTCTGACAAACGTCCGAGAGTAATAACTGTCAAGAGAAAGCTTCTCAATTTGCCTTTCGGATATGGCTCTAAACTGTAGGTCTCTTCCATTTGTGTGGAAAATATAACACGCACAACACGAATGGTCGCGAGAAGTTAGACCCTGGACCACATACGGTCCGTTGCGCCAAGAATTTGTATTTAGTAACACAACCTCTGTATAATTGGTCGACTAGCAGAGCTTCAGGTCCAACAGCATCCTTATGGTCGGGTGATCGGAGTGTTCACTTTTGTTATTTATGTTTAATGTGACTTTCTTTCTAATCGTGGTTCTTTAGTTATCTTCATTTAAAAGCCGTCTACAAAGGTGGTCTTTCCATATTCTCTGCACCGCGTGTGGATCTACTACGAAATTCCATTCTTTGTCTCTGCAAGCTTAGGCGAGTGAAAGAAATAAAATTGATGCGAAAGTAATGCAGTTTTAATGCAAAATTTCACGACGCAACTATGCTTTACATGCGTAATACTTTTACTTTGACCTTCTGTAACGGTTTTGTGTGTTTTGCACCATTTCAAACGAAAGTGGTGTCTGTTTTCAGTGCTTTCAAAGTTGTGGGAATGACGGCGGATGGCCATTTGGCCATTTCATCAACTCTATTGAGGGACCTTTTAATCAAATAATTCGAGTTCTTTATGCAATATTCTCAGAAACGTACGACTAATGCCTGTAACTATGCGATGAGCTATTCATTTCTTGCCGCGGAGGCTTGCTACTACATATCTGGCAATGTATCAAGCGCGTTAGTTTTGTCAGCCTGGGAAAAACACGCTTCAAAAATAAACTGACAGATGGCCCACGCTTTATATACTTGTGTATTTTAATCAACTTGAAATTATACATAGTTGTCCCTTTCCAACATACAATAAAAAACATTATTTAGCAATCGCTCAACTTTTCGCTGCTAAATTCGTGAATAATCTTTACCCCGACCCACTGCAAGATAGCGCAAAACTTATCAAAAATGATTAACATATAGGCTGGGTGTATATCTAACTTTATGACTCTTTCTCTTGCAGTGAGTTCAACGCATTTCACAAGTGCTTCTCAAGCATTAGCATCCCTCATATGCAATCCTGAGTGGACTGTAACTGTGGCAGAAGAAACGAAAGAATCTAAGGAAAGCACTGAAGAGGTAAGTGATCATATTTGTTAAACAAACGCTCTCATTTATAATTAATTTCCTCGTCCTAGCCCAAAACTGTCCCTGGAATAGAATGTGCTGGCTTGCATATTGCTCTGAAGAAAATAATTAAACACGATGCCGAAAGATCCAAGCAAAATCAAGAGACATTCGGATCCATTTTAGCAAGCATTATTTCAGATGAAACTGTAAGATTGTGCATATAATTTTACTAGTCTATGCAAATGTTATTAATTTTATTTACTTGCAGGTGAAATATTGGTCGACAGTCAATCGTGGTTGTTTTATCTTGCTGAATATTATTGAAAACAATGGAGAAGAATCAATTCAATTGCTGAAAACCCTTTTAAAAGCACATAAATCAAGTTTAAAGAAACAAACGACAGCCGGGGCGAAACTTTTGTTAAAGAAACTTGAAAACTAGATCTTAGGTTTTATATTTTGTTTTTTTTTTTTTTTTTTGTTGATGAAATTAAATTTTTTAAATCTATACAACTAACCGACACTTTACTGCGTACGAATGATTAAATGCAATCCTGAATCGGTGTCAACAACTTTGGACATTTTTCCAACTTTTAGACTGAAAGAAGCATCTTCGAAAGGTTTTTGCATTTGGCCTATAATAAAGGAAGAACGTTTTTTTTAATTGTTTTTTATCATGAGAATATCAGAGTATGTTTATCACCTCGTCCAAACATTCCCAGGTCACCACCACGCTTAGCTGAACTGCAATCAGAGTATTTTTCAGCAAGCTCATGCAGAGTTGCTTCACCAGATTCAATCTTGAAAATATTTTAGAACTGTTTTAAAACGGAGTCATTAAGATATAAATGTGTATACACATACCTGTTTCTTGTATTCCTCAATAATAGTTCGTGCTTCTTCTTTAGTACGTGTAATGTTTTCCTCTCTCCAGGAGCTTGGTCGTCGGCTTTTGTTATGTTTTACTAATAAGTGCGAGCATCGTACTTCATTGGGACCCTACAATAAATTATTTCATGTTGTAAATCTCAGAGTAATTTGCTTATCCTATGGATCTGTATTTTGTTGTAGCTGAGTCAGTACTGCTCTTTTAAATTTCATGACGAGATAGCAGACAAACAGAGAAGTTGCATGGTGCGATACAGATTCAGGAAGGCGAATGAAGAGCTTAAAGCTTAGCATATCCGAACAAAAAGAACATCGGCCAAAAACAAGTGCATTGATTTTTTTTTCCCATGTCAGACCTTTCTCCTAGCTCCTGCTAAATGTTGCAGAAGCATGGACTTTGACAAAACGGATGAAAATTCTCTCGGTTGCTTTGAAAGAAAAATTCGAAAAATGCGAGAGAAGATCCAACGGCGAATTTTACGGGTTAAACATCTAAGTCGACCTGGTCAAAAAGTTCCGGATGCAATGGGTGAGAGGACTGGGACAGACATCAACGCGCCGGCTTGTCGAGTCTTTGAACCCACACCAGACA
The DNA here is from genome assembly GCA_946965025.1 of Blera fallax. Taxonomy (NCBI): domain Eukaryota; kingdom Metazoa; phylum Arthropoda; class Insecta; order Diptera; family Syrphidae; genus Blera; species Blera fallax. The sequence continues at coordinate 19,598,162 of OX337248.1, read as the reverse complement.
GACAACGCAGCAGAAAAAGACACTACATTAGTGTGGCGCGTACAATTGAAAAGTGACCTCAACCAAATCGGTGTGCGAAAATAGAGGCAGATAGCTTGGGACCGACCTGGCTGCAGGGTCATGTTGGTCAAGCTCGTACGCACGATCTTCAAATTAACAGTTTACATTCAGATTCAAAAGGCTGTCTTTTTTGTTGTGACGTTTGCTAAAAAGGCCCCTGATGTCAACGAATACTCCTTGCAGACAATGATTTATGGTATGTATCAGCAGTTTGCAGTACGCATGCCAGGATGTACACAGCTGCTGTTTTGAAGGTGATTTTCTCAATCAATCTTTCCAAGTTTTTGTTTTGGAAAAAAAGTTATAGACCAAAGGATGAGATCTTCCGAAAGCTTTTACTCGCTTTGGGCAAGAAAACTACAATAACCAGAAATGTTCTGTTCAAAAGCATCACATTATGATCCTCCCAAAATTGTATGAGTAGAAGTTGGACCTACTAATCCTACATTTATATTCCATTTGTAATTACCATATATGTATGATATAGGTAGCTCTTTGGTCGATAGCCGAATTTTCACGATAACCTCGTGCGTAAACAAAATACACATGTACATACTCGTATGTACGTGCTTACCTGTTTTGCAGCAGGCTCCGTTGGCATATCCCACTGTGACTCCTTTGTGTAGATATTCAAGTAATAGGTCATTCCTAAAATGTGTTCATCTATTATTTAAGCCCAATGAAAGGATAAAGTATAAAAATTTCTATAAAAAACGCCGGTAAATCGAAAATCGATTTGCCGTCCAAGACCAAAATCTTCAGCTAGTACCTGTGGATCGACTGGTTCGAACTTCCCATCCATCGGGAACAGATTTTTCCGTAGTGTCAGACATCGTTTAATAGTACTTAAAATTACTTTGTGCGTGATTTTCGGAAGATATTCTTAAATGCACCAACGGAAAAATTGCAGAATTGAACACAGAAAATTTGGCGATGCCACTGAAGTTTGACAGATGCAGGATTAATCAGTGATACCAGACTTGTACAAAGTCAATTTTCATGGTTCAGGCATTTAAAAGAGTGAACCACAAACTCCATAAACTTAATTATAAATGGTATTCAGTTCAAATCTCATCCTATGTACATAAACTCTATATTCTACTCAGATGTTCAAAGTGCTAGGGATTACAATCAATCATAATCCCAATTAATTCCGATGCCAATATTTTTGCTTTTCTCTGAATATAAAGGCACCTTTCTAATCATGCATTGGTTCTGTCTACCCCAAATTTGTGATTTCTGACTGTTAACTTCACCTTTAAACCAAATATGGTTATCATTACTGCAAAGAATTTTCCTCTGTGGGGTTCATATATCTGAAATTGTCACTATTTGTTAATCTTCCATAGCAATTTGGTGGTTTATATTGAACACAAATGTCACTTATGACGCGAACACTAATATTTAATTTGAAAGCTTTTCTTTTAAAAAATCTACCACTTCAGAAAAAATATCCCATTTAAGAACAGCCTTTTAAGATAGATATCAATTTACTAATATCTTACGACCCATATAATGATCAATTATTATATAAATACTATGAGTAATGGCAACTGCTAGTGGGCGCCGTGGCTCAAGTGGTTAGTGTGTTGGATCGCTGAGCAGGAGGTTCGGCGTTCGAATTCCAGAAACACCAAAAAGTTTTTCCGCGGTCCCGCCTCTCGCAAAAGCTTCTCAATTTGCCTTTCGGATATGGCTCTAAACTGTGGGTGCCTTCCATTTGTGTGAAAATATATAACAAACACAACACGAAGAATTTGTATATTTCTGTATGGCAACTGTTGTCAGGTTACAAGCTTCAAGGAGCATCACTTTGTTTATTTGCTTTCCTACATTACAATCTTGAAAATATGACTTACAAACAAGTCGAAAAACTGAACTCGTATTTATTCATATATGTATGCATTGTTTTCTACTAACCTAACCCACGACAAATGAAATACAAATTTTACTGAAGGTAATTAAACCTGAAACAAAGAGGTCTATTCGGTAATCCAAGGGAACAAGCAACAAGGTAAGTATGTAAATAAATAAATAGATATTAATTGCTGGATTATATTTGATAGAAATTTAGATTACAAGGAACAACTGTTTGACCTATTCGGTGTAGGCAAAAATTAGACATGTTTTTAAATTAACTTGTTTGTATCTCACTGGCTAAATTTATGTGTTATTAACATTATAAATTCCGAAAGAAAATCTCTAAATTTGCAGCTATATTATTTTTTTAATATACACTCCCTATCCAATAAATCCAATTAGCAAAATGTTCTTATAAGTTGTATCGAAATGTTAACAATTCAAACGCAAAATCTACTTGATAAAAAAAAGACTACATTGCAGTATCTTGTGCTGTCACCCTTAACTGTGTACCTCTCATCTAGTACATTTTGCCCCCTTTGTAAATAAGAAAATACGCCATCCGCAGTTTGTGTTCGATTTTTGTGTACGTGTGTAGTGTGGAGGAAAACCAATTGCACTTGAGTGGACGCAGAACAATTTAGAAAAAAAGAAAATTTTCCCAATTTTCCATCAGTTTTTCTGTGCCACAGTCGTATACGTAAATCATAACGCAGTCTTCAATGTAAAAAGGTGATCAAATTGAATTCAAAAATTCACGCAATCGGTAGTGAAACAAAAAGTGAACAAGTGACGTTTGCAACTACACTCCCATTCTGTCTTATAGAAAAGAAGAAAAAAAAAAGAAATTCTTACGAATTTCCTCCCCATTTAAAGTGCTCTGCATAAATTATTCTCCTCTGTGCGATTGTTATTTATTATCAGCTAGGGAAATTGCAAAAGAAAAGCATTCCTCCTGCTCTAGAGCCTCTCCTCGTCATCCCATCCCGCCCCGTCGATGATCGCTCAACCAGAAGAAGCAAAAAGTGAAACGAAATCTTGCGATTTCGACACCCTCCCCGCGATAGAAGCACCACACAGTGAAAGAAGAGTAGGTGGCCGCCGTGCCGTGGTTGGTAGTAAGTACCTAGTTACGTACATAGGTAAGAGGGTACCTGTCATCCTTGAGGTGAATTGCACCTGAAAAAGCACATTTCACCTGTTTGGGAATGTGAGGTCTCTTGGCTGGCGCTGTATTATTAATTATTTATTAGATTTCTTTTTCCATGGTAATGTGAAGTGTATGTGTTGTGATATCATCTGCCTGTGCAGCATCTCGCTTCATTGTGTTATTTCGGTCAATCGGCTAAAAATAATAATTTATTCCATTGCAACATGTTTCTTTTGTATTTTTTTATTTTGCAAAGAAAGAGAGAGAACTCTGTTTGGTGATGATTAATCTCAAGGTGATGTTCTTTGCGAATTGGAATTTACCTGTGGTTAAAGAATTGCTCTTCCTCTTCATCCGGATGAATGGTTAAGGGGAGTGACGTCACGTCAGGGGCAGAGCTTCCTGGGAGTATCCTTTTTGTCCGTAAAATTTTAACGACTGTGTGCCTGTGTGGCAATTTACTGGTAGTTGTCACAGCAGCAGGCAGACAGACGACTCCTTAATTAGGTAATTGAATTGGGTAATTAGTGGCTGGGCTAGAGTGTAAATGTGCGATGACGCTGCTTCTTCAGCTGTTTTGAATTCACAACCAAATTGCCATTAAGAGATAATCATGCTCTACTATTGTGTGTTGGAATTGAGCAGAGATCACTAGATATGTAGATAGGGTTATACAGTGCATTGACATCGATATCAGTGTCGTAACAATTACAAAATAATTATTTTCGAGTGATTGATCAGAGAGTAGGTATTGCTCAGATTGCTGACGAACGAATAATTTTTTCATGTTTTGTTAGTCTAATAATAGAGTAGTGTGGCTGTAAGGCGTCGCATAGGTAAGCACGGTGACCTATTTGTAGTATATGACTTGGAAGCTGATAAGGAATCATATTAAAGAGGAAGAGAAAAAAACCACAACAGCATTGACTCAATGCTAGGCAGACATTTCGTTTCTATTTCATTTTATAATTCATGTAAAGAACTTTATTTCGTTTATACGGGAGTGTCAACTGTTTCTGATTCTATCTTCATAATCCGATGTACTTGTACGAGTATAACTTGACGTTTTACGACTTTCTTCGGTCATCACTCGTGTAGATCGTTTAATTAGCGAAAAGAAAACTTAACGACGTTCGGTTTTTCAGACGCCAGCTAGTGTAATGGCTCTGATTGCTGATGAGTCTTTTCTTCTTGGCACTATAAAACTGGTCGAGTCTGCTTATTATTTTGGAGACGATGAAGTCATTGCACGCGTTCATTTCTCTTATGCTTTTCTAATTTTGTAATACAAATAATTGAAAAGTGGCGCTGTGACTCAATGGTTAGTAAATTGAACTACTGAGCGGGAAGTTCGAGTCCCAGAAAAATAAAACATACACAACACGAATGGTCGCGAAAAGCTAGGCCCTGGACCACTTACGGTCTGTTGCTCCAAGTTTTTGTATTTGTAAAAATATATTATTAGAAATTGTCGTTGAAAGCGAAAAAAAGATCCAGGATTGGTTCATGAATGTAGAAGTTATCCTATCTATTGTTCTACTGATCCAAATTCTATTGAAAATCTGGGACAGTATTGAAAGAGGAAAATGAGCCTATTCTGCTCCCCAATCAATAGTTTGGCGTAAACAACCTTTAAACAAAATTTCAAACACATTTACTGAAAAAAAAAAAAAAACAGAATCACTGTCCTACGGGTTAGATCCCAACAAAATGTCTTAAATCATTTGTAGCGTTATTACAAAAACAGTTTGAGGTACTTGCAAATGAATAATAAAAAGGAGGAAGAATGTGAGGCCCGGCTGTGCACTCTTATTTAGTTCCCCTTTACTGGCACACAGAAAAATACGAATTGTTCAAATCAATAAATCTAAGTGAGTGCGCTTTGAGGTGCAAAAAAAAATCAAGCAAGTACATATCAAAATGCATTGTGATTGAGTGCTTAAGCCAATTTTGGTATAGATTAACAAGCAAGCTGCTTAAGAATTATCCATCAGTGCGATGAAAAGTGCTTCTTTCAAACTTTCGCAACATTGTCCATCTTTCTCATTTCCTGTACGTTCACGATTTTTATGCATTAATGAGAATGCTCATGGTAAGGATTCCTGAATTGAACTTCAAAGTCCAACCCATTTTTTAATTGATTTTTGTCTTTATTTGGAACGCCGTAAAACATAGAATGGCTTTATTTTACCGCACCCAGTTCGATTACGGAAATTGTTGAGCAACAGAACATTTGTTAGTGTATATAAACTTTACATTGTTTAGTAACAATTTTTTAAGGAAACTGTCAAGGAAGACAAACTTGTTCATTTCACGAAAGTGACACACCTTGTTCACACCTAAATTGATGATGGCTTTTGCACCTTTACCTTGATATTTAAATAAAATCTAATTGATGGACTGTTTTTTTTTTTTTGTTGTTATGCGGACGAATAATTAAGTTTTACCTTATTGTTACTAAACGTTGGCATTATTAAATCATAGGTTAGGTTAGGTATGTGGTCCACAACGCCACACTCAGGTTAATGTGATACCATAGGGAAGTATGTCGTCCCTTGTCCATTGATTAACCTTATTCTGTAACTATGGTTCAACTTCTCACTTATGATGAACGTGCAAACCATCCAGTGGGTGATGATCCCAGCGGTGATGATCCCATTATTAATATATAGAAAAGTGTCTAAAAAAATCAACTATTTACGCCAGATAGAATTTTTTCTTTTATTTAATTTGATGTATTAATATTCCAAACCTGATTGCAAAAGTTCGCGCTGTTATTAATAAAGAAACGGGGTCTATGTAGGAGTTTTCTTTAAAGATCCGGATATTTACCTCCCTTAACCTTCGGAACTATTTCTGGGTTTCTTATGCTGAGGTTGAGGTCTCTAGTCAAGTGTGGCCGATAAAAAAAGATTTCTATAATTTCGAGTTCAGAATTATAATTAATTTCGTATGTTCAAAGTTAAAAATGATATAGAACGAACAAAGCTCTGAACCGAGGGGCGCATTTTTCATTTCTACGAAGGATAAAAGATTTTTTTTTTCTGCAGTCGTATAGTAATTGTTTTTTAAAAATCTTACTTTACTAAAACTTCATAATATGTAAGTTCGTAGATGGGTGCCCTGTGACTTTGTATACATATGTATGTACATACATAGGTCACCAGTTGAGTCCATTATGGCCATTTTTATTTACACTGGAAACCTGCAAAGAGAGAACTAATGTTTTATAACGAGCTCAACTTTACGTAATTTCTCAAGTTCCACAGTAGGTGACGGAGAGATTCAATTCCTACCTCGTCCCTGCGGGGTTTAAAATAGTAGGTACGGTTCGCCTGTATACCAATGGATTAGTGATTACTAATGATACCAGATACGATCAAGGCGCCACTGTGAATAAGAAAGAGGAAAGGAATCTCTTTTGGACATTTCCAAGCCGATGTTTTTTTGAATAAATTTCAAATGAATCACAATTTTATTTATATTATATTACTCATCGATTATATGGTCTTTCACATCATGATTGAAATATGATATCGATCAAGTGGCCGACTCTGGCTGCGTAAATTCGAGCTCTTTTAAGCATATTTTTTATAACATTCTTGCAGATTTCCGGTGTTGTTCTCGTAATTTTTTTTGAATGTTGTCCTTAGATATCATAATAGTAGTGCATTTGTTGATGCATACCTTTTCCTTTCTCACCAAATTTACATCGTAACACGAGCTGTGTGTGATGTCTCACAGTCCTGTTGGAACCACATATGTATGCTATAGGGGCCTATGAGCTATGCTCCTTAAAAAAAAAAATTGTTATCGACCACTCTCCATGACTATCAAACCAAAATAACAGCTCAACAAAACCGACCCGAAATATAAAACGCAACCTGTACAAAAAAAAAGTTTTTTTTTAACAAATATGTTTTAAAACCCATCGCTACAGTAATGTCTCCCACTACATTTCCGAAAGTATGAATACAAAAAATCTGACTAAATTGAGAGCATGTAGCAAATAAATTACACGAACATTTTTCTTAACAAAATTGTAATTTGAGGGGTAAATGATCACCTTGTAACTATTTCATATTTATATTTCAGTTAACTTAAAAACCAAATTTCATTAATATCGTTAAGGATTTCTTGAGTTAGTTGTGTGAGAAAAATTAGACGAATGTTGATGAAAATCCATTTGACATCTTAATTCTACTCCATCCGATTTACAGGATTTTCAAAAGAGACTACTATCGCATCAAACTGCATCTCATTATTGTAGAATAAGACGAATTGATTTTAATAATTTTTACAAAACAAAACCGGATCCTTTTCGATTTAATAAAAAGTAAAACTAGGACACAAATTAAAGAACTATGTGTGGAATCCTGAGCCTTAATGGCTGTCCGGCTCTTAATGTACTCAGACATTTTTAGTTGGGCGATATTGTATTCAATGATGCAGCCTGGATAATGGCTGCAATATCTGCTGAATCTCCAGTCAAATGCCAGCTACGGAGTAACAATCGATATCTCTTTGTTTGTTAGTAACCTGCCATCATGTAGTGCTGATACGCACAATTCCATTTTGCTCAAATAATTTTAATTCAAAATTTGATTTATGAATCATTATTATACTTTTTAAACTAAGAATCTCTGACACATCCATCTTTATGTATCCTTTTAAATTAAATTCCATTATTTATTTATTAGTCATAGTGTTACAGTGTGTTCCAAAAGAACGCGCGTCTAAAAAAACAATGAAAAATGCCAGGATTTTATTAAATCATATTTTTATATAAAAAATAAGTATAAATCAAAACGAATTGCTTAATTATATTAGTAGAGAGTCCAGTTACCAATATTATTTATAATTGCATGGCGTCGTCTATTGCAACTTTCACTTAGTTTTTAACCATATTTTAAACTTCGGCTTCTCCACATTTGCTTCCAGACCGGCGCAAGTTGTTTTACCGTGGTTATTTTTTTCCCCCCTAAGCCTCTGTTTTATCAAAGACCACACATTTTCAATTGGGTTCGCATCAGGACTTTAGGACGGCCGTTTTGGGTGAGTTACCAAGAAAATACCTTCGAAATGCTTTTTTAAAAACCGCACTCATTTTGTAACTCAATACCGCCGAAGTATTGAAATATACTGAGGAAATCAAAACATTGAGTGATGGGCAATTAAATGCAGAAAATAATTTGGCTACAAACATGTGTGTATCATTTGTTTTTATATACATACATTTATATGTGATACGAAATGGGTTTTCAATCGGACATCGGCAATTTACATACTGCACGAAACAGGGCCCACATTCATAAGATATGAAAAATAAAATTAAATCCAAACGAACCTAAAGATATTGCACGAGTTTAGAGGAGGAGAACATTTTTGTTGTATTAGAATTTATTTCCAACCATAAAAAAAAACGATGTTTAAAATAATTTAATACAGCTTAAAGAAATTAGTAAAACTTAAAAGTCTAAATCAAACAATTTGACAGAAGTTAAGCCCTCAGAAAATCGAACTACTGGCTTTTCTTACATTTCTGGAGACTTAGTCTAGCAGTCTGTTTCATAACAACAAAAGAAAACAACGCATTGAATAGTGAAAAGAGTTTTTTGTTTTTAATTGAGAAGCTTTCTCCTGACACATAACTCTGGGACGTTTGTCAGACATTCGCGAGCGGTGGGATCATGTTCTGGGATTCGAACGTCGAACCTTTCGCTCAGCGATCCAACGCACTAATCACTTGAGCCACGGCACCCGGCCGTCTGGTACTATTTTCATTTAAGAAAGTGAAGTGTGCCCGTTAAAAAAGAAAAATCATGCTAATCCCTTACTACAGTCTCTCTTCAGAAAGGAACATTCGGGTAGTGAGGAAGAACTCAAGTGGCAGTCCAAAAACTTGTATGTACATACTGCATACATACATAAGTATGTAGATATGTATGTATATGAAGAATTTTGTGCATTGCCGCTTGACTCATCACTCGGCTTTAAACTATAATTCCACCTGTATTTAAATTATACCTTGTAATAAAAATAGCTGATGGGATCTGACTGTGTAAATCTGACAAAATACCGCTTAAAATTGTCATGTGAACGCTTTTCCACTGTAATATAAATTAAAATTGAACCAATGAACGAACTCCACTATGCATGGATTCTAAGTATTTCCAGCTGGTCAATTTTCAACTTTTAGACACTTATGTAGCTTAAATTTTAAATGATATTCATTCGGTCAGCTAGTTTTCAAAAATTGTACCAAACAAATTTGACATGCATCCTCGTATGTACGTATGCATATTTTAGCATTTTTTTCCAGTCACCACCGTGTTTTGTTTTGCTGGCCAAAAATGTATCGTATGTGCATAACCTTCTCAATTTGGTTATATTTAATAGCGGAGCGTTTAGTTGATGTACACAGATTGTCTCGCTTTTTTGGCAAATTTGGCGTTAAGCCAAATTATTTCCTTTCATACATATATCGTAACATAAAAAAAGTATCCACACATTTCTAATCATCCAGATGGTGTTGTGGTTGTCCTTCACAACGTCAACTAAGATCTAAAATGTTCGGCACTATGCCGTTAAACATAATCTGCAACATAGTGGTCACAGACGAGAAAAAAAATATTGTCTCATCTCTTATATACATATGTAAGTCCAAAAACGTAACTGGATGTAGCAATCATTCGGTCTTTCGAATTTAATGATATTCATCATTTAATGTGATAGCGGTAATTTTTATTATTATATGTACATATCCGCAATTTTGTAACAACATATGTAGATGTGGATGTGCGCAGTCAAAAAAATATCGCGATGTACAATGTGTAAGGAAAATAAAAACACGAAAACTTTAAAGGCTTAATTGAAGAATAAGAGAGATGAATATAGAAATTTATTAAGTAATATTTTGTTGCATAACATGTATTAGAATTAACTGCCATACAACGTCGTGCATCAAAGTTGTTCCTCTAAGATACGTTTTTTAATATCGGACCAACAATTTTGCAACGAATTTAAGTTTGAAGATTTAGGCGGTCATTCCATCACATTGATTCAATTTTCTTCAAACAACTCATAGCCTTTTGCTGGTATGTTTTGGATCGTTATCCTATTGGAAGACCCATCTCAACGGTATTTCCTCGTAAGCAAATGGCAAAATAATTTTCTCTATATTTTTTACATAAGGGGTTAGGTGCAGTAAGAATTAATTTTATATATTGGACCATGACTATGGTAAGAAACACATCCCCACACCATAATGCAACATTATGTTTGGGGGTTTCTAACATAATATCTTGCTCCAAAACCACCCAACATCACGATTTTGCTCTCTTCAGACCAGAGAAGGTTCCTCCACTAGGTTCAAACCTTTGGCTATGGTTCTATTTTTTTGACCGCAGCTGTACAAATGCTGTATATACACCTATAGAAAATCTGCTACAATATATACTTAGGTACACGTGTGTATTTATTGTAGATGCAAATTTGGTTTGGTTTCTTACTGAACTTTAGTCTTTGGTTTCCTTTCTCAATCAATTATCTTATGTACGCATGTTTTTATTCTCTTCTTTACGTTTGGATATGTGCATATGTACATGTGTAATGTACATACATGTGTATGTATACTAGCTTGTGGGAGACTACTTCCATGAATTAGGTGCACAGCATGCCAAACCAGAAATTAAATATGTGTTGCGGCTATTTTTCAAACTAATTTTTAATAGACGAGTATGGATTTCAATTGTTTACAAGATCACTCGTAATTGTTGCCAATCTGCAGGGAATTGCTTGAAATGTTTATTGAGTTGATTGCATTTGCTTATTTTTTAATAGCCTAAAAAAAAGCTAAGGCATTTGGCAGGTGTGATGAAGCAGCAAAAGAAGTGTGTAATCAATTTTTTTACACACCCTTTACGATGCCTTGGTGCTGCAACATATAAGTTTGAAATTCATTGTATAAAATACAACTAATCTGACGGACAATATCGAATATTGATTATGGATTACACAGCTGCTGTGAATTCTTCCTGCTTTAATTGAACCAGAACTCTACTTTTTAAAAGTGTAAACATGGCATTTTTAAGATTTTTGTATCATTTTGGTCAAGAGGTAAAAAAAAAATAATAGCCATCTGTTGGCTTCTTTTTGAACTTACTCGTAGTGCGCGAAAGATTGATTTACGGCTGGTTTGGCACGTGGCGCAAACTATTGAAACCAAAGACTGTCCAAGTCCACATCGTCCAATTGCTGTGATAACAAATCAGTTATCGTATTTATCCCATTATTTATACATATTCTCCTTTTTTCCTCACCGTCCACTTTTTTTCAATGAAACACAAGAAAAATTAAAATCCTTTCAGCGCCATCTGAAATTGAGAGTTACAAGCTATTCATCCCAACTCACTTTTAACTGAAGATAAAAGCTAAAGTAGTTGCCAGTCATTTTTAGTTGTACTCCGTGTTAGATTTTACTTTACGATTTATTTTCACGATTTATTTTTATGGATTTCTTGATACCTTCTGTTGAAGGAGCTTAGTTTCGATCAAAAAATATTTTCAAATCTCACACGGTTTCAATTTAATATCATTTCATACAAAATTTCACTTCATCTACGAAAAGAAATTGTTTCTTGTCTCTTGAATTGTTGGATTGTTTCTTTATTTTATTTAAAACAACTTTAAACAAGGTTTGTCTTTGAAGATAATTTTGCTTCAATCACGGTCGGCATTCGCATGAGCCGACTTAAGTCGTAGTAGATTTTTTTTCTAAAACAGCTCCAACGATTTTGTCGAAATTTCATATTTGAGTTAGATTAAACATATGGTAACATATGGTATATCATGTTTTTCACGAAGAGTGCTGATTTTTGACCGTTTTTTCAAATTTGGATTTCTTAATATCAGCAATATTTCACATACATATGAAATACAAAGTTTTTTGTGTTTTTTTCTACTCCTTAAATGCCCACAGCTATTTTAAGACACAACCATTCATAAGGTGTTTTCTGTCCCTAATATTGATTGAAAAGTCGTGAAAATGGTCAGGAAGGCAAACACCTTCGTTGTTGTCGATACCTGTATTTTCTTATCAAGAGATCGAAACAGTTGTATACTTAAAGATACTGCAAAAATTAAAGATTTAAAGTGATATTTTAACGACGTTGGTTGGTATGTGAGACTCAGTCATGCCCTATATTGATTATAGTTACCCATTTCCAAAAACTTTTACTAACACTAAATACAAATACTTTACGCAACAGCTTCTCGCGACCATTCGTGTTGTACGTGTTATTTTTTTTTTGACACAAATGTAAGGGATCTACAATTGAGAGCCATATTCGAAAGGCATTCGCGAGAATTGGGACCGTGAATAAACTTTGTGGTGTTTTCAAGGATTTGAACGCCGAACCTCCCGCTCAGCGATCCAACGCACTAACCACTTGAGCCACGGCGCCGACTTAACTTAACGCTCCTTACACTTATCTGAAATCTGGCTTCGGATCTTTACATTCTCGTATAGATATAGATTGATGTCTGCCTTCATTCAGTGCTAACTTCTTCTAAAATATATTTTTATTTGAAATGGCAAATGGAATGTAACTGCTTCTAATACTGCCTCAGTCCTAAATTTAGTAACCAACCTCTTTATCAAAGTTTTACGGTAATGTGGCTGGGATCACGCAATTTTTTCACGTTTTTCCCTTCTTGGGAATACATATTACTTAGTTAGTTCCGACCGACTTTGACGCATGTGCCAATCGTTGTTAGTTTTTTTATTTTTATTCGACAAAAATAATGTGCATTCATATGTATTTTTTAAATCCCTTATTTTCAGCCTTCTACAAACATTTTTTCATTAGTTATATGTAATGCGTTTTTCCGGTGGACCCTTGAATCGACACCGGGCATGAGTGTCTTATTTTTTTTTTTTTTACAAAAAACAAGATCTTTGGAGTTTTTTATTTGTTGGATAATCATTGAGACGTTTTTCAAGACGAATTGCAATGCGAAAATGAATGACCTTACACTGTTCTTGGATCAAATCGTTATTCATAATGCCATGCCTTCTTCACTATCCGTTCCAGACGAATTGTAACTTTCCTGTATCGGTTTTGACAAAATGCATGTGTGGGCAATTTATTCGAAGCTGCTTTAAGGCACTTGAGAAAGTGATTTAAAATAAACTGTCCGTAGTGTGTGCATACGATTATTTATTCCTTGATTTCACACAAATCCACGTCATATTGACGTACAAGTAACAGGGCACTTGTTAATGTGTTTTTTCTAATATCTGAATTATTATCTAATTAATCGAGATACTTATATTGACATGCATTTTCAACGATAAAATTAAATCTAAAAAGGGGCGTTAAGTCGGAAAAGTGATAACTTTCAAATATGTATGTACATAGATGACGTGCTAATCTTTATTCATAGCATTTGTAGATATGCAATTATCTCTTTATTTTATTACTAAATGAAGTGCCCGATTTCACTCTTCCAACGTTTTGCAAGTACCTGTTCATAGATGACCTATTTCTCGTTTATCAGAGCTAGTTATATTCTAGCTATTACAGCCATCTGCATTGTTTTAATATGATTGAAAAATAAAAATAGATAGTACGACTGGGTCACACGTACTCGTTCTTCTACTATTGCTGTTCGTTTGCAAATCGCTGAGATACCAAATCTAACCAAAAAAAAACTTGTCAACAGATTATTTGACCTTATTCTTATTATGGCCATGTCGTTGCATGTGTTACATATACATAGCTTCCATCCATTAAGAATAAAATTGAATGTGGCTTATTTAAGTACTAATCATTTGTAAGGATTGATAAAGGACTGTTGTATAATTTGTTCGTAAATACCTGATATACATATAGATGTCATCGCTAATTAAATATTAAGACCGCTAAACAGAGAACATTTTTACGCATTTTTAATACAATGGTATTGTACTCAAATTCACATTTACGTGTTTTTAAGACGGCGTTGAAGGGGCTTGTTGTTTTCGGTCTTTTGTGAAAAATGATAGACAACTTAATTGGGGGTCTGCATGTTTGTAAGAGTCGTACAGAAAAAAAGGTAGAATTAGAAAATATTCTATGGGTTGAAGTAACTGCGAGCTGCTAATGAATTTAGGAAGACCGATTCCAAGGATTCGATTGTTGCTTGGCTATTGGAAGAGAACGAGAAAATCCTTTGCGGATATCACGTAAGACTTGCCTAATTTCCGCCTAGACTATGTTATAATGATTTGGAAGACGTAAAGAGAGGTTAAGACTAAGCCTCAAAAGTAGAAAACACCTTCACCAAGCCCGTCGTTGGGTTTTGATTCGTCTGTGTATTAAATAATTAATGAAATATATAATGACGTGTCGAAAACTCCCCACAGCGTTAGAAACGCTGTGAGTGAGCCTTACATTTGTATTTGTGACATCCGTTTCTGAGGGATTTTGTTTTTTCTAATTACCTCGTGTGTAATGAAATGCAATTAACTTTGCTTTAAAAAAATTATACTGAAAAAATATCCCCCGAGTGTATTTTTGTCTTTCATTCTTAATCGAATTCTCCTGCCGATACTCTAAATTGTGTTTACCCATTGCTTGCGATCCGTCAAGTGGAAACAATTCTGAGGAGTATTTTCATGTTGATCTTCTTTTTAAAGGTTTTTGAACAAGGCGCGTAAGAACATACAAATACGAAATAAAAAAGAGGTTACAATAATTTGACTCTTTCAAATTTAAAATTAAAACTCCTTAAAATTAAAACTTATGAAAGAATGGCACGAGACCTCTTCGAGCTAAATGATTCTTTTTGTAAAATATTTGCCTTAAAAAATGATTTTCAATCGAAAAATGACTTCTCGCAACCAGTTTGGTGTGTGGTTACGTATTGCATTCATGAGGAAAGTTGCTTGAATCTATCATTAGATTTGTCTGCCGATAATGTCTTGATGTCTGTGCTTAGAGGAAGATTCTCTTAATTGTAATATGCATTTACTTAAAAGAAAAATTTAAAATTAAAAATATATTATTATTTATATATTTTTTAAAACTGTATATAACACAATAATTTTTTATTCTTTACAGAGCGTGTATTATCTAAGATGCTATAAGTGATAGTCGAGCTTGAATAAAACTACGGCCCATTCATTCATTATCCAATCAAAAAAGAATATTAAAAAAGGGGAAACATTCTTATCTTCAAATTAATTAAAGAGGCAATGACCTTAACAACTGCTACTCAGCAAGAAAGTAGCAAGAAAATGGAAGTCAAATGCCCTGAGAATTTACCCACCTCAGAAATGGATCTCCTTGCAAAACTAGAAGCTGCCAATAAGTTAATAGAAAGCGATGCCAAAAGTTTAAATTCCTTGCATTCTACGCATAGTCGAAAGAATTCCGACACTAGCCAGATAAGTGTAAATTCCAGTAAGTTTTGGTATTAATAGCGAATGCAGTATTTATATATGTATACACGGATTATTCTTTTTTAGGCGGTAATTCCGTTGCAGAGGAGGATATTTGGACAACTTGGGCTACTATCCTCAACGACTGGGAGGGTAGTCTTAAAAGGAAAAATCCATGCGTTAGAGAACTAGTGCGCAGAGGAATTCCTCATCATTTTAGGCCAATTGTCTGGCAGCTACTCTGCGGCGCTACTGAAGCTGATAAGAAGCAATATGCTGAGTATATCAAAGCAACATCTGCATGCGAGAAAGTCATTAGACGGGATATTGCACGTACTTATCCAGAGCATGACTTTTTCAAAGAGAAAGATGGTCTCGGACAAGAGGCACTTTTTAATGTAATGAAGGCATATTCATTGCATGATCGTGAAGTAGGATACTGTCAAGGATCTGGGTTCATCGTTGGATTGCTTCTTATGCAGGTAATATTTTTTGTAGTCTTCTATTGGGATAGCATTGGAGATGTCTTTAGATGCCTGATTATGCTTTAGGAAATAGGAATGGAAACCTTCTGAAAATGTGTTATGAGAAAAAAAAGATTTTGGTTCGAGCAATTGGCAGGTTATCATGGAGGTGGTGCGTCTTCATATTAGCCTGTCTGGTACATCGTCGAAATATGATATTTCTACGAATCATTCCATTGAGTTTTCCGGAGTATCTGCAATAGCAGTATAAGTTAGCTATCTGTCTACGATGGGCTAATGTTTGGAGTTGGAGTTTACTACGTTATCTTCTATTAATCTAAGGATTCATGTCTGGGTGATGTACATATATCCAGTGGACCAGTGGATACTTAGATAATCTTTTCAGAATGAGCAATACTCAAGTCTCTTGCTTTGTACAGAAGAAGGAACTGTAGTTTACATACGTGAAGTATTTATTTGTTTTGAATGGGTATGTACCTCTTCATGGACACAGATTTTCCGATGTTGGATATGTGATTATGCAATGTTACACGTGACTTGACTGTCAAACAAAGAATATATTTACATGATCCCACTGTGTTTGATGACTTGGCAAACCAATTGAAGCTGTATTTCAGTACATATGTTCTTTTCGTACTAAGATTAACTAAGTTTACTTCCAAATAAGTTTGTTTTGCGCAATCTATAGGAAATTAGCTTCCTTAGTGGGGTTGTATGCAACACTCTACTATACGCTTTTGAGATATAGAGGGTAAAGACTCTTAATTAGCGATAATGTTAAATGGCTGATGTCCATAGGTGGGTTATATTGCTCAGCGGGTCGTTGGCAATATCATACTGCTGGTCGTTAATTAGTCCGAATCATTCCACATATTTCAATATTTTGGCACTTATAACTTTTTTCAAGGACGACAGAGCTATGAAACAGTAATTTTGCTGCCAGCATTTGATGTCTGCACTTCCGATATATTCATTGCCTCCACTTGCGCTAGATCAAGTGTCGAATTGTCTGAAACCTTTTTTGGAAAAAGACCTAGGAAAAGTGGATAAAGTTGTTACTTATCACTGTAGTCATTGACCAGACCAACCCCAGCTGGTTTTTTTCTTCTTAGCGTTAAATTCTTTCTATTGCATCTATTTTAAAATCTGCGAAGCTATATACTTTTAACTAAAAAGTGAGGTTAAATGATTCATGATTAGGTTAAATGATTCATTTAATTACTTAGGTATCTTCGGAAAACATTTGACTGCTAGAGTATTCATTCGTCCGCAGTGGTCCAATTAACACAGTGGTTAACTAAATTTTATATCTGTAGGCTACATACACCCCACTAGATTTAAGTTTTTTATCGTAACTTGTGGGCATTTTTCCTCTCCGTTATGAGTGATAATATTTGTCGCTAGGAGTTGAGGTTCAGTTTTTTTCTATGCAGACGCTTCCAAAACTGAAATGAGATGGGTGTTTTGTCTTCTCCTAAAAGCTCAATTTCAGTTAGATTAGATAATAAAATGATAGTTAGGATAATTTACACTATGACAATAAAAATATTGTTTTCTACCAGACGATGTTTAATTTACAAATGTAATTATAGTTTTCATTTGCTCTATCTATTGTTTTATTTTCATTTACAGATGCCAGAAGAAGAAGCATTTGCGGTTTTAGTTCAAATCATGCAACAACATCGAATGCGCGATATGTTCAAGCCATCGATGTCTGAACTGGGACTGTGCATGTATCAGTTGGAAAGCTTAGTTCATGAACAGCTCCCTGAAATGCATACTCATTTCCAACAGCAAGCATTCCAAACCACCATGTATGCATCCAGTTGGTTTTTGACTCTGTACACAACGGCATTAAACTTAAATTTAAGTTGCCGCATTATGGATGTATTTCTTAGTGAGGGAATGGAATTTATCTTTAAAGTGGCCCTCGCGTTGCTTACTCTGGGCAAGGAAACACTTTTATGTCTGGATATGGAAGCAATGCTGAAAGTAAGGAAAATATTTGCAAACTATTCAACATTTTATTTTTTTTGTTTTTTTTTCGTAGTTCTTTCAAAAAGAGCTTCCTGGTAGGGTGGAAGGCGATCCTGAAACCTTTTTCAATTTGGCTTACTCCATGAAGATTAACACAAAACGAATGAAGAAAATGGAAAAGGAATATTTCGACTTGAAGAAGAAGGAACAAGAGGAGATGGTTGAGTTACGCCGATTGCGTAGAGAGAATCGTCTGCTGAAGCAACGAAATGAATTGCTTGAAGCTGAAAGTGCAGAATTGGCAGATAAACTTGTCCGTGGACAAGTATCTCGCGCTGAGGAAGAGGAAACCAGGTAATTATAAAAAAATATTTGCTTGTAGTTATTGTAAGTAAAACTTGATTATTTTTAGTTTTGCTATTCAAACGGAGCTTTTGCAGTTACGTCGGAATTTCCTAGAAGTATCACATCAGTTAGAGAACGCAAACGAAGAAGTTCGCGGCCTAAGCCTGAGACTACAGGAAAACGTGAGCATAATTAATTAATTTATTATGCTTTTGATATCGAAGATACATTTAAAATATTTCTTTTACATTTATTGTTTTTTTAAATGTCTAAACAGAATGTCTCGATTGATAGCGTAAGTAACAACTATAGGTGTTCTTAATAACTATGTGTGATTTCGCATGATAGTGTTGTGCCGTTTTAGTTGTGTTTGTAAAGAAAAAGAGTTCTCTATGCTTGCATTACTAGAGACAAATGTATGCATTCGAATACATTAAACTGCATTTTTGAAAATGTATTACGTTAGGAGTTTGAGTTGAAATTATATTAAAACAAAGTAGGTTTTTAGTTTAACGACTTCCCCTGTAATAGCTGCCTCTCAATATCACATTAAGTTGATGAGCTGAAAAAAGTATTCCTAAATAGTTCCGTTTGTAAAATGATGGACGGTTGGGCTAGCTTTTATTTTAAAGTAAAAAGATATGATAAGGAAAGTGCATCAATATTATATTATATATATATTTCTGTCATCTTGCTACAAATATGTATAGAAAGTGGTACGTGTTTGTCATAGGATTTCGATTTAGACAAATCAGCGAATGGCAGATGAAAATTAAGGATAGGACTAAATTAATTAACACCAGCGTTATATGCCCCTCTAAAAACGAAAAAGATGATCCTTCTACTAGACCAAATTGGCCTTGACATTTTTTTTTAAGCAAAGATAAGAATTAAGTACATATATATCGTGGGGATCGCGATCGAAAAATATAGTCGATTTTAGAATCGTTGGCAATAGTTATGGAACAACGTGGTTTTCTCACAAAACTCGTCGTCTTGCGAAATACCAGATTTACACAGTGCTCTCTTTATTGTTTCCATTGTTAAAGGCACCTTAAATTGCAAGAGACTTTTTACTTCTTCTTTGTTTTATATAGTGGGTGGCGTGGTACAGTGGTGGAGTGGTTATACATACGTTGAACCATTGCCCGGAAGGTTCGATGTTCGAATCCAAGAAAACACCAACAAGTTTTTTCACGGTTCCACTCGTAGTAAAGCAGAATAGAATAAATGAATTGCTAGTTGTACACTGTAATAATCAGGTTATAATATATTCCTACGTCGTTTAATGGACATACGCACATTTCTTTTGTTCTTTCGTTAAAGAAGTAATTGTACGTATAATAGATAGTTAGTCTTAATCTGCCATTTGGTTAAATTTTCGTAGATTCCGAATTAGATATCAATTAATAGTCCTGTTCTTCAGCATACAGAAAATACATACCACATACAAATAGCCTACATGTTTTTCCTATCTATTCAGTACTGAAGCTATGTTAGTGTGTCTCTGGAGTAAGTTAAAGCAGTCAGCTAACTGAAACCTTTCTATACCGTCTATACCACTTTGACTTGACGCATACTGACCAACCCCAGTTACATTTCCAATAACGTTTCGGTTCCAAAAAACTCCCTTTTTCTTGCCACAGAGGCTTGAAAATTCGGACGGACATGAAACATATACTTTGGACCCTATGGAATTGATACTTGCTATTCATGTTGACAATAACCCGCACACTATTCATTTGGACTAGTTATTTCAACCTCCGCATGACAAAAATCTAACAATCCGGCAGGATTTTTTTAAGGTTCATTGATATCTAAAACGACTTTTATAATTCGAAGTGCACTTAAATTTAGCAGCATGTTTTTTTTTTTTTTCATTGACCACGTTTATTTAGCCTGAAATTTTGTTTAGAAAATTAGTTGGACTGTGCATGAAGTAAAAAACAATAATTGACTCTTTCATCCCTAATAATGATATACTATATTTGCAGAACAACTCCCGTCAAAGTTCTATTGATGAGCTTTGCATGAAAGAGGAAGCTCTTAAGCAACGCGATGAAATGGTATCCTGCCTCTTAGAGGAGTTGGTTAAAGTACGTCAGAGTTTAGCTGAAAGCGAAGACACCATACGTAATTTGAAATCGAAAATTGAAGAAATAGAAGAGGATAATCAGAAACTTCGTGAAATCACTCCCGACAATTCAGTGGCACATTTACAAGATGAACTTATCGCTAGCAAATTACGCGAAGCAGAGGCCAGTTTATCCTTAAAGGATCTCAAACAACGTGTACATGAACTGAGCACCCAGTGGCAACGACAATTGCAAGAACAAAAGGCTGAACATAGTACAGCTTCAGTAGACTCTACACCAAAGAAACTTCTTACAAACTTTTGGGATTCGACCACAAAATCTAATGAAATGCAGAAGCTCGAAGAGGATCTAATGACCACGAGAATAAGGGAAATGGAAACTTTAACTGAACTCAAGGAGTTACGCTTAAAAGTGAGTATTTGATGATGCGTAGCTAACAACATTTTTTGATTGCGTTTTGCTTAAAGGTGATGGAACTAGAAACTCAAGTGCAAGTATCCACAAATCAACTTCGGCGACAAGACGATGAGAAGAAGAAACTTAAAGATGAACTAGAAATGTCACTTAATCGAGAAAAGGATATGGCCAATAAGGCTCGTGAGCAGCAACATAGGTAAGTAGATGATTTGATAGAAATGAGTAACAAGTATTAATAAAAACTGTTTTTTGTTAGATATTCAGACTTAGAATCTCGCATGAAAGATGAACTTATGAATGTGAAAATCAAATTCACAGAACAAAGTCAGACTGTAGCTGAACTTAAACAGGAAATTTCTCGTTTAGAGACAAAGGTATTTGACATTTATTGAAAATCAACATTTTTAACGACATAATGCAAATTTTAGAACTCAGAAATGTTAGCTGAAGGTGAGCTTCGTTCCAATCTAGATGAATCGGATAAAGTTCGTGATCTGCAGGACAGGTTAGCTGATCTCAAAGCAGAGGTAAGTGCATTCTCTTTTAAATAATTTTTCCCCTCCACCATTGTGTAAATAAATTCAAAGAAAACGAACCATTAACATTGTTCATTAGAAAGGCACAACTTCAATAATACGTGAATACCGCCGCGTTTTCGCGAAAAACTCTTCACTGTTGTAAAAAAAAAAAAAACGATAACATAAAACACTTTTTTCACAGTATCCAATATGATCCCCATTTATGTTGCCTCTACCATTTATATTTATGATTAGTTCTGTTCACCAAATGGCTACAGCTAACAATGCTTTTATTTTTTTTTTTTTTCTGCTTCACTTTTTTACATTTAAAAAAAAATAATTTGTTTCGTTCTTTTGAAATTGAAATATTTTTTAGTATCCCACGCCAATAACAAGCCCAGATTCTGAACCATGGAAGTGGATAAGCTAAAAAGATCGCAGGTCATTACTAACAAAAAGACAATTCATTAAACATAAACATAATGTCTATTAATTTGACTATGCATGTGATACGAGTTTATTAATGAAGAGACAATTGGTTTTAATCTGAGAATCATTTAGTGCATGTTAGCTATTTATTTTCATATACAATTGTGTATACATATATGCATATATGTATAAGAAAACTAAATTTTATTAAAATTGGCGGAAATCAGTTGACGATTATTATTCATAGAAGTGCATGTCTTTTCTGATTTTCATTTATTTTTATTTTACCGAAACAAAGTTTTGAAACGATATAGGAATACAAAACAAACATGAATATAAACTACATATGTAACGTCACTTCGTTTTGGCCCGTCAGTCAATGGGAAAGAAAAGTAAAATATTTTCTGTGCAAAATCTAATGGCCTTTGTTGTATTCTGTTAAGTAATGGCTTTTTTCAGGTGCAATTATCTGTCTTTCTCTTTTAGATTTTCATTTCCTTCTAATCTAGTTGCTACAGAAAAATTGTCCTGTAAGTTCTGGGTAGCAAATTGTTGGTATTGTCTGTGCGCAAGTTGTCTCTGAGTTGTTTTTGGTGAACGCTAGGCCTTTTTTACTAACGATAACACGATGTCATATGTAGACCAATGAACAACAACCTGTACGGACCGGGAACGTTTTAACCATTGTAAATGCGATAATCAAGTGATACCTATACACGATGCATATATGTATGTATAAATGATACTTTCTTTGGCAGCCTTGCCCTTGGAGTATTTATAATTGTAAGAAAACGGGCACATTTGATTTTGTTTTAATGAAGCAAACTACGGAGTCACAGTGCCTCTTTTACAGAGAACTTTATAAAGCGTATGCTTAGTTTTTCTCGATTTGACATGGCATTCTTAGGTCATAGAAAAAGATTTTTCAAAAATAATTCTCATTTTGAACCCTGAAGTCATTGACAGCGTGAACAGCAAACACATATGCTATGTTCCAGATAGCAAATCCGATCATCAGTAGGTGCAGAAAAAGGTCTGTGCATATAGCTATCTTAAAGCCCTGCTCGGATATTTGGTCGATTTTTGATATAATATTGCTTTAATCTTTTAACGACTATTTCTAAGAGACATCGAAATGGACTTTCGTAGTTTCGCTCAACTATAAATTTGATTTGTTAAAATCTTTTCTTTGAAATCGGAATAGGATGGGGAAACGATAAAGAGGTGCTAGCATTTTGGAATGTGCTTTTAAAAACTTCTTAGAATACTATTATAAGTATAGACAGCTATTGTAGTTTTTGGAGCTCTTTTTATGTCAATTCCCTTTGTTAGATTTTTACTTATCATTAGTTTTGCATTGTCCAGGATGCTAAGAAAAATAAAGAAGATGAAAATGAAAAGAATGGCGTGTATGCCACAAGAATAACAAGTGTATACTACACTAATTGGACTAAAACTAAATCAATCCTAGGGCTGGCGACTTTGTCCAAACTGGCATTAAGCCATACATCCAACTCCATTTACACCAATGCCGTGAGATCGTCTTAGATCTTAATGTCTAGGATATAATTTTTCCAAAATCTAGAATAGCTTTCCGGTAAACTGTTGTATGAGCTTTGGGTTGATTTGAGAACCTTGGAAAAAGGAAAATGTGACTGATATGAAGATATTGCTGGTTGTGTATCACTGATTTTGTTTGAGTTTTTGTATTTGAATTTTTTTTATTGCTTCTAATGTGCACTTATTCACGCATATTGTAGATTATGTAGATTAATTATTTTCCCTAACCAATACTTACTTAAGAAAATAAATATCTAACTGTAGATGCTTTTTAATCTTTTTTCTTTAAAATTTTCATGTACGTATTTTTAGTGCAAATAATTGGTTGTTTTCAAACTCACAAGTTTTGAATTTTTTTTTGTCTACATTAAATCAGCATTACAGCATAAACATATACTTACAAAATATTTAGAGCTGTGACACCATATTGCATGTTTTTTTTTTTGTGCGTTCTCTATACCTAGTTCCCTATTTCAATACAAAAATGTTTATCTTAACACTTCCAGCTGACGGCGATTAAAAGTAGAGGAAAATTCCCAGCGGCCAAACTGAGAAGCTCATCGATTCAATCAATCGAATCAACAGACATTGACTTTAACGAACTGAACATGCGAAGAGGAAGTACAGAATTTACGTCGTAATATTTAAAGTAAACCTCGTTTGTAATTATTTAATATTAATTTCAATCTGCATTCGTTTAAGTACTACAAGTATTTTTTTTATTAATATTTTTTGTTTGTGTTTTAAATAAGTTTCAACATACACACAGAGATAAAATAAAACAAAAAAAAAGAGAAAAATAACCAAACTCCTCAAAGAGGATTGATTGTGAAAACATGCAGCTGTTGAAATAGAATGTAGATTTTATATAGTATTTTATAAATTAGAAATATCGTATAAGAAATTTCAGACTTAGGGAAAATGTGGCAAATCGTTGGACATTGTTCAAAGTTAAAAAAAAAGTTAAAGAAAAGAAAATATTATATTCCAATTGTAGTACGTTAAGCTATGAAAATAATTTGCAACATTTAACTTTTATTGTGCGGTATTTGCAGCGCTTTATGTTTGGTTCCATGTTAGGCGTAAAACAGAATTAAACGACTTTATCATGCAACATAAAAAATAACCAAATTAGTGTAAGTGTGATGTTATTTGAACGTAGGATTTAAACTAGCAACGTTAAATATTCAGATATTAAATTGAACATATGATATTAATTCGAAGTTCATGGTAAAAATGTTAAAATTAGCGATAGTAAGTGGTGAAGACGTTTTATCGGTGAAATTATTTTTACAGAATATTTTAAAGGATACAAGTTGAGTTGAAATTTGTAAACGGCATTACCTCTATTAAATAGGACTGAATAAGACCATTAATAGGATTGTAAGAGATATATGTACATGAACGTCAGTTACTAGAATGTTACTTATTTGGCAACAAATAGGTATCACCAACAATATTGTCTATTATTATTTATTTTCAATGTTCCACGATGTTCAAAAATCATTTACATTCCAAATAGTGATAAACAATGACTTTCCTCAGAGCCGCGTACTGCAGTGCAGCTATTATTATTTATTATTTTCACTTTTTTGGTGGACTCTATCATATGTATAAGAATATTTTCAGGATGATTAAACGGAACATAAGCTAAAAATATACACTTCCGAGTCGCGGTAAAAAACTTATTAGCAAGCAACTTTTGAAACATCAGTGTGTTCCTGGCCCTATCAATCAGTACTTTGGTAGTTTTGTAATGTCTTCTTTTAATAAAATTTGTGTTTGATGTTGTACACATAAACTTTACGATGAACTTTAGGTTTGCACTGTATCCTGGTTGCGCAATTTAAACACAATTTTGACAATTGGCGTCATCTTCAACTAACCACAGGTCCCTGCATTGGCTACTTCGCATCTGGCTATTCCAGAAAGTTACGGCCATTACCAATTACATCCGTTTGTCTACAAAATAAGTCAACTAGCATCCTTTCTAACTGAAATCGGGCTCCCAAATGGATAATAAATTCCTATTTCAAAATTGCTTCACTTCTATGTTTTGAGAAAAGATCAGAGTTGCGGCCAGAAAATTGAACTGCTGAAAACGGGTTAAAAAATACAAACGTTTTACAATACGTTATTTAATTAAGACCCTATGCCCGTTCCGTAGTATGGAACTACGGCGTAGCAATCAAGCGTTCGCAAAATTATACGTCGTCATAGCTGATACAGTCATCAAGTATTTTGATTGCCTACTATGGCATAGCCGAACGAGAAGAATAACTGAATAAAACAGCGTCTGTTTTCCAGACTTTGATTGTCTAGACTCAATTCTTCCAGATAACGAGGTGATCTTAAACTTGGCAAAGCGCTAAAAATATGAAAATCAGTGTATCAACAAGACCTCATTCTACTAAACAAGTTTCCTCCACTGTTGAAGTCCAATGGAAATCATTTTATAATTTTTTCTGTGAAAGAATAATAAACACGGAAAATACAGCAAAACTACCCAAGCTACTGACAAAATTAATATGAGTACATAGAGGAATTGTACCAACCCCTTTTTTTTCCTGCAATTCTTATGAACATAGTTCATTAAAAAAAAACAATGTATGTAAGGTTCTAGGCGAAAGTTTACGATACTGTGTTCTGGTTCTCAGTTCGAAGTTGAAGATCTTCATGTATCCTTTGTTCGATTGATGGTCCTGATAGTTGCAAAGTTGTGCGACTAGTAGTGTTTCTTCCCGTTTTCAACACTGATAATAATATATGAATAAATTATCTTTACGAACTCCGAATATAAAATATAAAATAAAGATTTTGATGGTTTTCTTCTTCGGTATTAGATAAAGCTGTAGACAAATGCGTAAGAACGTTTGTTAAAGTAACTTCTTTATTCAAGGAAAAAATAATACCTACCTTATAATAAGTATATCCGACTGATCTTCTGCTAACATCCCTGAGGGACCAAGTTCTACCAAGAAGGATCGAATAACTGCGGTATTTGAGGTACAATTCCAACCATTTTCATGGAGACAAGCAAGCGGCAACTCACTTGATAAGCATTTTATATATTCAATTACATAGGTCTCGTAATGATACCCTCGTAGTTATTAGCTAAGAACCGAATATTAACTACTAATTCTAATACATATTTAATATAATAATCCCTGACATAATGAGCTATAAAAATCCATGATATTTAAATACGAGGATTCATTTCACCGTCGTCACACCATTTACTATATATAACAAAAAGCAGCTTTTAATATATTAAACATTTTATTTTTGTTTTTTTTTTTAATATATTATTTTACTTTATGTGCAATATTTTATGTATTTTAATCTTTTCAACTGCCAGCAGTTAATATTTATTTCAAGCATAATTTTGGTTTGGTTTTTTGTTTGTTTTGTTGCTTATTTCGTGTTTTTTTATAAATTGAGTATTATTTCAAAATTAAATTAATATACATATGAGACAAAAATTAATATAAATACAGCAGTTATGAATATACATACTAGGACAGTTAATGTTACGAAAAATATTCCTGTGAATTTAGGATTATCATTATACATTAGAAATATAAAAAACCAAAGCACAATATGCTTCCGCACAAAATAAGAAGGAACTTCCATATATTATTACTAAAGTTATCTGTTTTAGAGATTCTGTCCTCTTATCTATATGTATATGCATGTCTGGTACTTATAGTATTGTATTGTATTTTTTGTTATTAATATTGTGAACCATTTAAAAAAGGGTTAGGATCATAGGACGTCTAAAGCTGAAATATTGAAAGTTGAAAGATTGTGAATAGATAAGGATGTCAAATAGGATGAAAACTGGTAGTTGGTGTTTCTTCAAATATTTGTTGATTTCATGTGGAAACCGTCAAACGTTGTTATTGATGCTTACTCTCCAAAAGGTAAGCTTCAACAGACATCATTCACTTAACTCCTTATGTTAAAGAAATTTTGGAGAATGAAGTTCAATAAATATGTTTACCGGATTATCACCAATCCATGCTTAGTACTAAATGGAGGCAAGCTTATCTTTTTATCATCCTTGAATGTAATGGTTATTATCTATCTATTTGAATCCATATTCAATCGATCTTTCAATTTCAATTTTTTCGTATTCGGTTTTTATGCAAACGTCGCAATTAACATATCTTGTTCTTCATCACAATTTCAGGATCATAATAAATTTTGTTTAATACTATAATCATTCCAAAACAGACTTGAAACTGGTCTGGTTTACACTGATGATTTTGTTAGTAATTATTAAAGTGTTTTTTTTTTTTTCTCGGAGAGCTCAGATTTTAACGACTTTTAAAAAGAACTTGTGCATTTATTTAAATGACGCTTTCTTCCGCTTTTATGTAGTGCTTGCTCTCCAGAGCAAAGTAGAAGCATTCCGTCTATCATCATTATTTAACTATGTTCCGTTTGTGTGTATTTAAGTCGGCAGTTGCCTTCTTTTGTGAATTGTAACATAGATGACAAATATATCTAAGGATGAGGATAGTGGCATCTTGACAATTTATCTTTCAATTAAAAGCTTCCTGGGTCTGTAACCAGCCAAAATCTACGTCTCCCTAAGTGCTAAACATACTAAATGGCGCATAAAAGACTAGGTCCCACTTATTCAGACTCAAAATTATATAAAAACCAATAGGAGCTGATACGAGCCTAATTAATTAGGGCTTTACGAAATGTAATTTTTTTTGAATAATTTTTTGTTTGTCAGTCTTTTTCTATGGCAAAATATTTAACTTACAGAGAAAGTGCAGTTAGGCATACACTTCATTTATTTTAAATAGTTTTTCGAGATTGGTATTTCTTGCAATGATAAAAGGACTCCCATTCCGCTACAATTTAGAGTTGGTCTTGTGGTTGCTGTGTCGGTAGGTAGGAGTGGCGGTTCTATTAAAAGTGAATCCAATTAACACTAGGTGCCCTAGGTCTAGTCGTCAGTCGTAACTGCGTTATGGATGAAAAACACTTTCAAATGCTTCGGCTGCTACTGGTATGTATTTTCTTTTGATTGGGATCCAGGATTGGAGTCTACTAGCTCTGTAAGTCAGGTGAGATTCGATATGATGCATCTAGCGCTTCGTCTTTATCTATGGCTTGCAGAAAAGATTTGATTTTCTTCTAAAAATCGAGAGTTCATGTCTTTTCTATTTTGAATATTGCTGGTCTTTCATAGCTTTTTTCGTCTTGTCCTGGATAAAGCTTTTGTTTGTTGATTGTACTTGACCAGCTTAATTCCAAAGTTATGACTTGATTAAACCTTTCACTAAAATCATGTCAATGCTCTAATTCCTTGCACAACGTTTTTTGTTAACCGATTACTTACGCGATCGGAACTTCTTGCTACTTACTGTACTAAATGCTCAGAAATAGCACGCTTTCTTTGGATTAAATAGTTAGTCAGTTTAATTATGTTCTGATATTTCGTTACGTATTCAATGGAAACTGAAAAGAAAAGAATGATATCACACCGAATCTCTTCGTAGCTTGGTGTGCTACTTACGTTTCCCTTCTGTACAAGAGCGTGTACTCCATTACAAAAACGAAAAAGTTTTGATTAAGACTCCAAGCGTAATGGTCAATTTGTTTATCTATTTAGAGAAAATTATGTTGGTTTCATATTTTATCTGACGCATGCCTATAATAAGGCATAACTATAAATTATTTCTTACTGTCAGAGCACATCCTTCGTTACTTTAAAGAACGAGTATAGTCTCTACATTAGTATTGTTGCACTGAGCTTATTCTTCTACAGTATACGAAATCAAGAAAACAACTAAATGCTAATTGTTTAAAAGCCTAGGGTGGGCAGTCATGGACATGATTGAAAGAAACTGCTTATTACCGATGCACTATTGTGAGAAGGATTAAGGGCGATGGAATGCACGTATACATATATTTAGAATGATTAATCTTCTTTTTGCTATCGCTGTTGCTTTTCAAACTTTTCCTTCATACAATTCCATGGTGTTCGACCACTGTCTTTTCGTACTAAAATCACACCGTATTCTCTACCATTCCGGCTTCTTTTTTGGATTTGTGATACAATTTTTTTCCAAATAACTGCTTACCGGTTTACGTGTTCAGTATTATTTATTTCATTGCATAAATCAATGAAATTTGTTTAAATCGATGAAGGAGGGTTTTTTTTTAACAATATCTTTGTCATACGACTTAACTTTTATTTCTTATCAAACTCCTTCCTTTTCAATAAATTGTTCGGATCGAAATCATCAGTGTAGTTTAGACTTAAATTCATAGAACAGTATTTACATTTAATTCCTATTTTTATGCTTATAAAGATTAAGTTTCTGTAATCATGTAGTCGTGCTGAGTTTTGTGTTTATATATATGTATAACAGTTAGTATAAATTACTAATAAAAACCTAGCATAACCACCGTAAACAATGTTTTTTTTCTTAATTTTTAAACTATACGTGTGATAGAACAGAAATCAAATAATCCATGAAACTCATTAAAAACCCATATTAAGAGATATTACTTAAATTTTTAAACGAATGAATTTGAGTTACATCTAAATAAATTCGCGTTTAAATAAGGAGGTAAATCATAAAGAAACCAACTAAATAAAATTTTACATGTGAACTTATATGATATTGACTATTTGTATTTTAGATCTATGTATGTATTGTGATAGACCATACAATTTTAATTTATAAAACAAACATTATATAATAATAATATATTTAATATAATATATACAATGATTCTTCGCAAGATACGAAATCAAAGGCATACTGCAACTAACTTATTTAAGTATGCAATTTTAAATGTAAGCAATGTGACATTTCTGACGAATATTATTATACAATTATGTGGAATAAAAATTACATAAAAAACAATTTAAGTGTAACAATTCATTGTAATAAATTTACTAGAACAGTTAATAAAAAAGTTTCTTTTTTGTCTTCAATGGTATCTGTCACTTTAGTGTTATAAATTGTGTTTTTCCTAGTTACTAGCTATTAGCGGGGTTCACATTATACGATTTGCTTGATGACCGACTAAATCGTACAATTTGAACACAATAAACCGACCGCTAAGTAATATTTGGTCGTCATTATTCTATGATATTATACATAAGTTGTGAATGTACGTTTAGTGCGATGCGATAGAAGGAAGACCTCTTAGATCTCTCATGCATAAGAATACTGAATACTGCTGCCAAATTAGATGTACCGTCGGGATGTAAGACTTCCATCCTCTAAGGAGAGGTTCATGTTATGAACATATGAAGAAATATAGCCAAGCATTGTTTAGAAACCTTTCTGCAACTTGGTGCTTTACTCGTTTGGGTTCCTCGCAGCGAGATTGCGAACGAATTGGCCAGAATGCTTTCAAAATAAGTTAACCAATCTATCTGACGTCATATCCTTCTCAGCATACTCGTACAAAATGCTAAAGAACCCCTTGATTGATATGGTCAATCCTCTGATTGATGCAAATGCTCTACTAACTGAATTGCGCTAACAAACTAACTAAAACAGTCCATTCGTAAATAGTCTGGATCTCTGTCGGGAAAAGAGAAAATAAAACGCAGCCCTCTGGCACAATAATTGAAATTCGAATGTTGTAGTCAGGTTTTCCTCGACTCAACAATAAAAATAACAACAATAATAATTTTTAATACAACTTTAATTGCGAGTTTAATGATTTAAATGTAAACAACAATTTTTTTCTTTTAGTAGTAATGGTTAAATACGTTAAACATAGGAATATAAATGTGATTAGATATTAATAATGAGAATAACAATTTTATAAATTCTAATGCTGAGTTATATACTAATCCCATACGCGTTCTATACGCAGGGGCGTGATGTCTTCTTATGCAGGTGTTCTCTTCGGACGACACTTTCATTCATTTAAACAAATTGTCCTTAAA
The DNA here is from genome assembly GCA_946965025.1 of Blera fallax. Lineage (NCBI taxonomy): Eukaryota > Metazoa > Arthropoda > Insecta > Diptera > Syrphidae > Blera > Blera fallax. Next base: position 19,566,905 of record OX337248.1, on the reverse strand, counting down.
ATAGCCTCAACAACAGAGTACGGATCACAATTAGAGCTAGGACGTCTGTCCTCAAAGTAGCCCTTTCCATCATCGTTGACACCTCGTGGAATACGAATAGAGCAACCACGATTGGCAACACCGGCACTAAAATCATTGATTGAACTCGTTTCATGTTGTCCTGTCAGACGTCTCTCGTTATCTTTGCCCTGCTTAGGATCATAGGCACGAATGTGGCGTTCATGGCACTTTGAAAGCTTTTGAACTGCACGTTCAATTTCCCTGTGAAAATTTGTAGACGTTAGAAAAACTGAAAAAAATACTATAGGCTTTTGTGGTCTTACTTGATTCCACCATCTTCCCGCATGGTCTTTGTGGAGACATTGGTGTGTGCACCAGCACCGTTCCAATCACCTGGCATTGGCTTGGGGTCCAAAGTAGCAACGATCTAAATGATAGTTTTTTATTAATAAAACCCTTCACGCTTTCATACTTTCTGTAAACTTACGCCAAACTCTTCAGCAATTCTATGGAGCAAGAATCTTGACATCCATAAGTCATCACCAATGGAGATGCCTAGACATGGTCCCACTTGGTATTCCCACTAAAGAGAGATATGTACATATTTTGTTTTGAGGAAAACTTCAAAAATTCTGTGGTGATTCTATTACCTGAGCAGGCATAACTTCGGCATTGGTACCGGAGACTTTGATTCCAGCGTACAAACAAGCCCTGTAGTGAGCATCAACAACATCTCGAGCATATACCTTAAAACAAATTTAGAGGTCAGAGTGGCATGTCAAAGAATCGACGATTAAAACTTACCTTATTGGCACCAACACCACAGTAGTAGGGTCCCTGAGGTCCGGGGAAACCATTCTTTGGCCAACCCAATGGATGGTTATCGAAATCAAGGAATGTGTATTCTTGTTCAATGCCAAACCATGGTTCATCGTCTAAGCACTTGTTGACTACCTCCAGACAAGTCTTGCGCTTATTTGACTCTGTGGGAGTTCCGTCAAACTTGTACGTGTCACATAAGACTAATATGTTATTGCCTCGGCGGAATGGGTCCTTGTAGATAGCCACGGGATACAAATAAGTATCTGAGTTAGAACCCTTGGCTTGATAGGTGGAGCTGCCATCGTAGTTCCAGATTGGTAAATCTGTTAATCAAAATAAAATGTACATATAAGTAAATGTGAAATACTAAAAATATTTGTCATAGTGTTTGACAGTGAATAATTAATCGCTTGCAGAAAGACACTTAATAATTGCACATCGTACGATTACCTAACGATTGTTTCGTGAAAAAACTTGTTTTAAAGATAAATGTTTTGCAAAAAAAACACGCAGTGGAGCAATAAATTCTGGTTTAATTACGTCGCTTTAAAAACCGATTGAAACTGAAATCACCCCACCGTGATTATTGACAACATTGCTGGTAATACATGAAATAAAAGCGATTGGATGGTTGCGGTTTGTAATGATAAACAAACAACAACTGAATTTAAAACCACTTATTTCAACATTTTTATAATCGCAAAAAATTAGTTCCGAAAAAGCAGTATAAAAGGCGATGCAATACAAATGATTCAGTAATTTTAAGTTTATTGATCAACACACAAGAGTGAGGACTATTTGCAGCGTCAGGTCCCCTAATGAATCCCAGGAACGTCGGATTCGTATATGATGTCGGATCCTCAGAACCAGAAGCATTAGAAGTTCTCTCCTGACTTTCATATACTCGTAGCTCTGTGAAACTACCTCCTATACTTTTCTTCCGTACAGATCATTTAGAATGCTGCAGCCGTTCAAATATGTAAACATCTTAACAAAATGAAAATGCCAGAGTGCATATAATACAGCGAAAGCTAAATCTAATGCTGTGTTCACCGCAGGCATGTCAAATTATTAAGACTTTGCTGGCGAATATCGTCAAGTTAGGCATCCAGATCAGGTGAATCTTTATTTTGTAGGCAAATTCTACGATATTTGTAGTATTGATCCACTCTAAACATCTTTCCGGTCAGGAGAAGACTTCCTTGGTTTATAAATTTGGCACAAGAGACCGTATAGACCCTGAGTGCTAGCCTATCGGAGCCATTATTATTGCTCGTGCTGTGTTTGTTTCAGACATAGAAGGAAGCCGCAGTTAAAAAGACTTATCGCTATGGCGGGATTGTTCTTATTCTCGAAAGTTTGAGAGACAATGGAACGCTGTTTTTTGTTGTTGTGTTTTCTGGGATTGTAATCTCGAACCTCGAGCTCAATAGTCTGATGGATGGATTTCTAAGCTGAATTTTTTGAAGCTGAAATGTCTCAAAAGACGAACGGGATGAGTCTTCAAGTCGTCCGTAAAAATGTCTAAAGTCGTTTTGGCTGAGTGTGCTGCTACTAAGTTAAAACACTTGACTAAACCTATTTTTAGAGTATTTAAATGCTGGAGTTCAGAAATGAGAAAAAGCTGACAGAAACGAATTTTGTGCAGATAGTTTCTTTAATGATCAAAGTAACTGATTCACACACCAGAGCAACATGTGATGAGATAATGGGATAAAATTGGCTACCGAATTAGACAAAGAAAATCTAGCGACTGGCAGGTGCATCTTAATACTTGTAAAGCGGTAGTAAGCCATAAAACTGTTTAAGTAGCGCTACTGCAGTAACATCTCTGTATCGTATATCTTTTGTTTTGTCCGTTTTCCATTGTCTTGTTCACTTCAAAGCATCTTGCCGACATATTTCATAAGTAACTAGATCTCCCTCGGTAATCTCTCGCCAAGCACCGCCATAGTAAAGACCTTCTCTTTCTTGCACTTACATATACAATTCCCAAGTATTAAATCTGAACTAGTTCGAAATTTTCAGTAGCAACCAAACGTGCCGCACTTTCGTCAAGTACTTTTAATATCACCCCACCAAAGGTTAAAGTTTAACTGATAAACATTATATCAATTGAATAAGGCGCATAAAAAATACCTCAAATTTCCATATAAACCTCATCACACCTCTTTTTTTTTTGCAAACACAAAATAAAAATTCAAAAAATTCCTCGAGGTTGTATGTTTATATTTTTACGAAGTACAACTTAAGTTGTTACTTCCTGTCTATGGTTGCCATATAGATATCACCTGCGATCAAAGCGTAGATTCCGACTTATCAAAGACCTGCTAATCAGCTCTCCTTTTTATTTGCGTTGGGCAAGACGAATTTAACAGGAGATTCCATTGGCCAAGATAAACGATTTCGTAATCAGCATCAATTACAATCAATCACAACTTGAAAAATTATCGATAAAATTAAAAAAAAAAAATCGAACGCACGACTGACGTGCAACAATATCATCACAATCTCACTTTGCCAAGAAACGCAAACTTTATGACCGATAAAACGAGTTCCGTATGCGCGTGTTGGGACTAATCGCAATCGAATTATGATAATGTGGGCGGCACACGTGATTCGCGGCCTCTATCAGCAAAGGAGACGGTGATCGTCGAGTTGTGTCATCGTTTTTGTTGTCGTTTCACGCTTACGATGAATGAAACTTTTTGTCTGTAGACTATAGTGTGTCGAGTGTAGAACTTTACGATGACGACAAAGAGTGTCTTGCCATCGTAGATTATTTAAAATAAGTGACAAACCAAAATAACCAGCTGGCTGCAGATATGAATGTTTTGAAGTTTCACATAATTAACCCATTATTTATTCTTATGCATTGACGGTGTGAATGACATTTGCGGGAATTTGTACTTCTGACAGATAATTTAAAATCTGTCGAGGCTACTAGAGGTACAAATTTTGGGGTTTGGTTTTCTGGCTAATTAAATTGCGTCCTTGATAAAGACGGAGGTGATAGAAAATACCCATAGAATTAGCCTTTGGCGCACCTGAAAATAGCTATGTAGATAGACAGTATGTGCTTATGTGTCGGTGGATATTTGTCTGTAGTATTAGGTGTGAACAAGATGTTGTCTCAATAAATATTTAAGAAAGCAAATTATACTACCAAATGGGATTCTATGAAATAAGAAAAACAAGACTGACTGACAAGGACTGACAATTATTGCATTGTGTGGGGAAGTGTTTAAGGCAATAGGGGTATTCACGATTCTTTGTATTTGGTTTTGTAAAACTGTAAAAGTCTATTTTTTACACCAAAGAGTGAATGCACCCTTTCGTATTCGTAGTAACACTAGCTTTGTTCAATGAGGCTGTCCAGCTCAGCCCAAAGCATGTAAATTACAGGTTTTCGTGTTCAATGAGAAAAATTTCGGTCCAGCTCATGTTTGCTTTTTGTTCAATGACTCTGTCTGGACTCTGCCCTGAGCAGAATTTCTGCACTTACTTTTGAGGTAGAACAGATTTGTGAGAAACGTCCAAATCAGCTGTGATTGCAAATTAATTGTTTTGTCCTCGAAGTGAAAAGTTGTCACTTTCTGAATTCATCGCCTCTGATACCAAATTTTTCCAACAAATTAAGTTCCATTATTTTATTGTTTTTATTTCACGATTTATACTAAACTTGTAAACTCAAATAATTATCCAACAATCGAAAATGAAGTTGTCATTTTTGACAACTAACATATGGCTCTATTTTTCAGTTCAACCTTTGATCTGACATAGTTCACAAATTTGTGCTGCTCTGCCTTGCCTTTTTTCTCATTGAACAAAGCTACTGAAGCATATGTCAAAATCAGGTGATTTTTGTTTATAAAAGCACAAGCTAAATGCAATGTAACACTCTTAAATATCCTACCCATTATGAGTGCAAACAAATACAATTTGATTTGAAAGTTTGGTGTACATATGATCGTAGGTGTAATTGGTATGCGCCCTGGCTCAGTGATTACCTATAAGTTGAACTACTGAGCCAGAGGTTCAACGTTCGAATCCCAAGAACACCAAACAGTTTTTTCACTGTCCCACATCTCGCGAATGCAGGTATGACAAACGCCATAGAGTTATAAATGCTACTACATAAATAAATATTTAGTATGTAGTATCAGTCAAGACTTACCCAATTCTTATGAGAGAACTATTCATGGCGAGGTAAAACAGATAGATAACCTGGAACCAGACACTACAAGCATTCGATTAGTACACCAATCTATCGAAAGCTACCATGAGTCTGGCTTATTTCGTTGATGTTTACTAATTGACAGCAACTGACCTATCCTTATGAATCAGATGACTCATGAGCTAAGAGACATTCGCGTGGCTCTTATCGATTTCGCGTCATTTGTTATGGCACGACATGACAAAAATTAAAAAAATCTGAGTCAGTTTGCTTAAAACCAATTAATATTATTTTGTTTACGTACAATCCGAAGAGGCCTTGATATTTGTCTGTTTATTTTCTTTTGCTTTATCGACTACGTACGTAGGTGGGAGTTAATTGCTCGGCAATGCAGAACGCAGCCTTAATATATTGTTCAAGACTTTTTTCTTTTCAACTCAGATTCAGTCAGAGCTGGTTTTGGGGATGAAGAAAAGGGAGTCGTTTGTCAGGCCGTCAAAATTTTAGGTACACAGGGCTATAATCTGTAATCTGTAAAGCAAAAAACAACTCGAATCCGGTGTACTTAGCGGTGAGTACAAGCCGGCTCAGGTTCATTTATGGTGCTCTTCCTTTTTATGATGAATCCATAGAACTGATTAAGTCTTGAGTTTTGAAAACGTCACTTTGTAGGTAAGACGTAAGCAACATCTCAAACGTGGGGGAAATGATTTCTATTTTTGGTTTATACTTGTAGAGACTATCCATCTCTCTAATTGCCCATCTTAGGTTGGTTACTTCACCTTCAACGTTCAACCAAATGAACAACTCCTGGATGGTTTCTTTCTTAGCCAATTCTCGAACATCACTATTTGCTATATGAGTGTCAGCTGAAGAACAATAAGGTTGGGAGTGTTCTATGTCGTTAACAGAGATGACACGTATATATGTATGTATACCCCATAATCTAGAACGAATTTGTACAACCTGCGAACAGGCATCCCGGAGAAACCTATACAAATCTTGAGCTAAGTCAACCAAAGTGCGTATTGTAAGGTGACATGATTCAGATCCGCAGAAATGTGGATACTCTAAATGGCTATGCCCAACCCAGAAAGTCTGAAAATCCCCGCAGTGGAAAACTCAACAATAACAAATAAATATTTAACATCCACCAGGGAGTGACTGTATGTAAACAACTGTAAAGTATATTTTTCAAAACAATCAGAAAAGCAAAACACTCACTGAAGCGATATCAGACCAAAAAATACGTACATTTGGCCTGAAAACACTTGATAATTCGAAAATGCATTTACTTGCGTATTATCGCTGTTTGTGATATTGCAATCGCTACGCCTGGCTAATGTATGTATGTATTTCGAATGTGTTCTACTCTCTATTCTCGATAACAACGCACACCAATAGTGCAGCAAAATCTATTGCTATGCCTCTTGTCATATCAAACAAACAAAATTAGATTAAATTACCGTCATACGACCAGCCAAGCCAATGACACCACCAGCTCGTCTAATTACAATAAATAAATTACTACCTCCATTACTATTAAAATTATCACAGCGCACTTGTCCTTTACAATATGAAAACTGAGTACATTTATCTAACGTTTCATCATTTCCTGAGCAGATTTTTCCCTTTTTGAATGCTTCCCTGCAATTGTTGAATCCACCTCGCAGATACCATAGAGATTGCTCAGAAGGAGGAGGGGCCTCCATCCGGCTCAATTTAAATAAAATTTTCTAGCCTGTGAGCAAATAAACAAAAACAATAAATACATAACAACAAAATGACTTTTCATCGTTGCCAAGTGCTAAGGCATGTTCAATTGTTTTGAACTTGACAAATTGCGGACTTAAGCTAGCAGGCTTAAATATTTATTGTGTTTAAATTAGAGAATATACCACTCGTACAATGTCTGAGCAACTAAGATTTGTGAGGAAAGATAATGCCACCCAATCGTTAATGATTCGTGTGCACATACTTAAACCAAGTATGTAGCTTTGAAAACTATTCACGAGGTACTCTCAAGTGCAAGGCTAACGTAAGAGGAATGCGCTAGAATTAACTTTAAACAAAAAACAGGTTCTCTGTTCTAATGAACCACAACACGTGCTACAAAAGCTATTTGTGCATATTGAGGCTTGTTACATGCAATAATAACAATAAGGGAGAAATCTCCAACCCCATCAACAATTAAACTATGCACATTCTATGAATGAATTTGTATCTGTAAAATCGTTTACATGAAATGTTTTGCATATCAATATTGATTTCTTGAACATAGAGATACGTTTTGTTCGGTTTTCGTGTTTGTTTGTTATGTGACAGGTGCAGTTATCGAATTGCATTTCCTGATGTGGTAAAAATTTTGATACTCGTACATGTGCAATATACAGATACACCTCAGACCATGACACGTTGGCGATTATAACATATTGTGAATCAAAAACTGCTGTGAGTCGCTGATAGGTGTGTCAAGATTGGAGGCGTAGTTAATAGCGATTACTAACAACAGCCTTCATTCTGAAACGTCAATTCTATATTACATCAACTGTTACTTATTAGTAATTGAATGTCTTGAAGTGAATGAATGAAATTGACAGTTTTGAAGTATACATTTTTAAGCAGCGATAAGAAACTATTTATTTAAGTTTCATTCTGTAGGTTGAATATCATTTGGCTGGTTGTGAAGCCAATTTTAGATTCTTATGATTGCAGTCAAGATTAGTCAAAAAGTGTGTGATAATTCTATGAACGACTTGAACTATCAAGGTACATGTGTACATACCTATAATATGTACATTTTTTAAGACGCGTAGAGGTGGAAAATCCCAATGCGTCTTTTGATAAAGCTATAATTGAAAGCTTTGAATTTTTACTTGCTTCTATTGTTTCAGTGAAAATTTTCGACCTGGAGATGGTATGTAGATATTTTTGGCACTCCAAAAATTGGGATGTTTGTTCGACCAACCGGTTGGACTGATTTACTTCAAATTTGATATTACGGGCCTGTGGCCTATATCTTGCGGTGATCATATTAACCCATAATAATTTGGTTAAATCCGTACCTGAGATAGTACTTATATGTATAAACGTTGGAGTTCGAAAGACCAGAAACTGGTCAACAAAATTATATTGATTCGCAGACAGTGAACACACCCACAACATAGCGCCATACATAGGTGTTTGTTTTCCTTGATTATTGCTGCCATATTTACATACGTTATGTTGTTGGGCTTTTTGACGTATTTTCGAAAACTCAAAATATGTCAGCCTGTCCTAGTTTTTTTTTATATAAATGGTGAGCAGTTTGTTGGTTTCTTTTTCAAGTGCCTCTTTAATTGGGAACTGACAACACTAACACGCTTAAAATATTAACATTGAAATAAATTTGCAAAGGTAGTGCTGTGGTGCAAAGCTGTATGAAATTTGAAAATTATTTTAACCGGTTGGTGTTAAAAATTTCATAAAATATTGATAGCAAAAACTAACCGCGGTCATGAAAGAATTGCTGTTGTTGCCTGAAATGTGCATGAAAAGTTAATTGAAGCACTTAAGGAAAACATCCTCCGAGGTATACGCAAAATAGAGCCACGAACAATCGACTATGTATTGCAAAGGTTGACATGATGAACTACCACCAAGTCAGTCGTAGAAGCCATTTAAATGGAAAATAATATATGTATAAGTAATTAAAATATGTACGCTTTCGAACAAGGTAATAGCATTGTATATGTATATGTTTCATATACAATGGTAATAGTCATTGAAAAATATTTAACGTTGTATGGGTTAAAAAAACCCAACAGATTGCCCATCACTTACATATTTAAACTCTAGACAGTACACAAATAAATAGCATTTATGAGCAAGTACGTACATATAACCCAATGGTATACTTTATTTGCTATCGAAATAAGAAGCCATTTACTCTTATAAAAGATGATTACTTCTGAAAATTTACGAGGCATATACGTATACAACTTGTCCGCTATTCATGACCTAATTGCAAAGCAAATTAATCACTTATTGAAGAAAGACTATTAAATCTTTTGAATGCTTAAGTCACAAAGTGTATCGTTCAGAATATAGCTTCGCGTGTACGTAGCTTAACTAGAGTATAAACCAATTTCAAAGCAAATGCTTTCCGGGATCAGAATCAGTAATTTATAAGAGCTATGAGCTATAATTGGTGTGGGCGCCATGGCTCAAGTGGTTAGTGCGTTGGATCGCTGAGCGAGAGGTTCGAGGTTCGAATCCCAGAGAACACCTAAAAGTTTTTCACGGTCCCACCTCTCACGAATGTCTGACAAACGTCCGAGAGTAAAAACTGTCAAGAGAAAGCTTCTCAATGTGCCTTTCGGATATGGCTCTAAACTGTAAGTCCCTTCCATTTGTGTGAAAAATATAACACGCACAACACGATTGGTCGCGAGAAGCTAGGTCCTGGACCACATACGTCTGTTGCGCCAAGTATTTGTATTTGTATTTTTGTATGACCTATAATTGATGAGCCTGTTTCAAATTCATGGGCCGTGAATATTTATCTTTTTGCCAAATAAAGTTCGAGATTGTTGGGAGCAACATGAAAAACACTATCATTGAGACCTACAGATGGGTATTAGATATGCAAAGATTGCTCTAGCAAAAGAACGAAAGAGAGATTAGCAGTGAACAAACATAATTTTGACTGATTTGTCATTGTTCTTTCATATACCACCTTAAGAAAATGGTCATTAGCCAATCTGACACATGCTTATATCCCGCCATATTTTAAATCGATTACGAGACTTCTGCTTGATTATGCAAACGTAGACATAATCAAGGAAATCAATAAAATGTAGTCCACTGAGGTATTTTGGCATTTATTAATCCGTTATTATTGCGTTGGAATTTGACTGATTGATTGGACCAACTTCTCTTTTCCCGTCTGGTTTGTTTTACTTATATACATAAATGCAACGCCTTTTAAAGACTCGTCATTTTAGATCCGTATTAACAAATGGTGTACACATACTTACATATTTCTAGATGCCACGTGGTTTTAAAATCACAAGAAAAAAAATAAACTAGCTTCTGCTGCTTTAGTTTAGTCTGATGGTATGCTTCTAGTTAGACTACTTCATAGATTATACAATGTTTTATGCAAGCCGACCTGCCTTCGAATTTCCATATCAATAAAAATATAATACTCAGCCTAATAAGGAAAATCCAGTTTTAAACAAATTGTGACAGTGACAGTGCATGTTGTCTTATGCTAATTACCATTTTAACCGTAGGTAGTATTTGGTCAGAAGTTGTTAAAAGTCAAATTATTTTAATCTCTTTTCGTGTCTACAGACGATTAGTACGGATATGTACAAAACAGACGATTAGTACGGATATATACAAATATTTTTGTAGTTCTTGTGAGTGTTATATATCCGCAAGAGCATCCTCTTGATTGCTGAGAATCTTTTGTTTACATTGTGAGTGGTTGAAAAAAAAAAGTATTAGTCAACAGTGTATCCTGACATCAGAGAAGTGCTTTCATTGAGAAGGTATAGAAACCCATGATGTATATTGCAATGAAATATAGCTGGTTACATTACACGTAAGCCCGAAAGTAACATTTCTTTGATTAAGAAACAAACTTCACACATTCCAAGGAGTGGATATACTCTTGATAACTTGTAGATCGAAAAATCTAATAGTTTTCAAAGTAAATTTAAAGAAATGATACAAATTCGAAAATAAGAACAAAATTTAGACTGCGCCGGACAATCAAGTTGGGATCAGGCACAAAATTGCAACAAAAAATTCCATCATACTAGCTTTCGAAAACCAGTATTGAAAAATGAAAATGAAAATGCGAACACCAAAGCAATTTAGGGGTTAGCCTATAACCTTTGAAGTGGGGTCCACATACATATGTATGTATTGTCATTAAAAAAGTGCATGGAACTAAATGAGAAAATATCATTTCTGTATGCTGCACCAACCCAAATGTTCTAAGCATGAAATGAAAAACGTTCAAAAAATAAATAAATTCGATTTACAAAGTACAGAAAGACTATGAAACTTGTCGACTATGAAGAATAGGACAGAAGACTGGAGATTATGAAGACGCCACTACATGTATAATGACAATGTTAACAGAAGAAGAGATACAATCGACTTTTACTAGTTATAGGATATCGAGATGATCAAAGAGATACATATTTGTTCATTCTGGATCGTTAAAGGCGATATAATAAAAATATTGAGTATAAGCACTTATTTTAAATTAAGTGAAGGATAAATGAAAGAAATAAAATTCATTGAACATGTTATAGAAAATTTAATTTAAACCAAGAACACTCATTTTCGTCTCAACTGTTTGCCTGGCATAGCATTTAAATATTTAATTTGGCAATAATCCAAAAGAACAGCAGGTAAAATAAGAGCTTGCCAATCTGTGTGGGAACCACGGTACGCTACCACAACACATGGAATATTATCCATTGCTTGAGAATATGAACTTTAGAATACCATGTTGTCCACATCATAAGATTAACCGCCATACTGATTATTTATACTGCAACGTTTATATGTACATACATACATATGTATGTGTACCCCCAGAACTGAACAGATGACTAGTTTTCACTTCCCAATTCAGTGAGCACACCAAGATGTTTGCTTTTAAATGTACTCGTATAATTCATTTTTCATGGTGAGCATCTTCATTTCAATTGCATTTGACAGATGAATGCACTGAGCGTTTAAACGTAAGCAATCGCCAGATTTTAGAACGTCAATGCTTTCAAAAGGAGCAAACTAGGTTAGGTTAGGTTTGGTTGAATAGTGTTATGAGGTCATCATAAAACAACAGGCATCATCGTGAACTAAACCATTTCATGCACTTAATTTCCCTGCAGAATTTAAATTTATTTTGGGTCAAAGAATTAACCTCTTCTAAACTATCAAAAAAGTATCTTCCAAGGTGTTTTGATCTTCTCCGGGAAATGCCTTTGTATTTACAGAGTAAATGTCTTAGAGCCCTGAGTTAGAAAAATTGCAGAAAAAAGAACGCCAGTCATTCTTCATAAAATTCTTTGAACAGGTCAGCTGACCTTGCCTCTCCTATATAGATAAACCTGATTTTCTCCTGAATGGCAGATTGCTACATACTTTAGTATAAAGAAAACTTATTTTTAGGATAATTTTATTCACAAAACATAAATGGTGACTGAAAACTTTTCTTTTAGACTGTCAGGTTTTATTAAAGACATTAAATTTCCGGATTTTGACAACTTTTTTATAGTTATTCTACTAAGAGTATTCGAAATAGGGACCTTGTAAAAGTAATAAAACTGCAATTAAATTCTGCCATACATATGTATATGTATTTATAAAAAATGTCTTTCATTTTGCTGACGTCTATTTACGTATTTAACTCAAAATGCTATATTTCCCTCGCAAAACTACTGAAGGTCAATTAAAAAATATTTCGTATTCTAATTGGGAGCGATAGTTACGTGCGATTAATTTAAATAAGCCGATAAGTTATGCAATAAATTTAAAAATGTTATATACTCGTACTATACACAAGTGAATACTATTAAAAAAATATTCTAACGAATGCAGTACTTGTAAATCTGAGTCAATGACATGATTGATGAGGCAGTTTATTAATTATTATATATCTTACGAGTCAAGAATAACTGCAAGGTAATTTTATAAAATACGTAACGTTCCTAACGGAGGCAGGATTTGGAAGTATCATCTGTCGAACTTGAAACTTGATAAAATGTTTAACAAACAGGATTTCATCACAGGATATGGCATTTTAATTTGTTTCAACCTTAAAAGTTTATTGCCCTTAAAAAAAAAACATAAACAAAATACATTTTAAGAAACAAATCGTGTTTTGAATTGATAAAGACACAACTGACACCATCGGTTGTCAATGTCAGTGAATTCAGCCAAATCTCGATCTACAGTTGAACATAAAATTCAAGTACATACATCGTTGACACTTTGTTAAATATTGAGATCAAAATCAAAGTTAAATTGTGCGTTGAATTATTTTACTATATGAAGTAATCTAAGATCGAGTGTTGAAATGTTATCAAATTGTGCTGATGTGAAGGAATGTAGTCCGTTGACATTTGATTGACATAATAAGAAGTGGCTTCAAAATAACTTAAAAAAAAGGAATTCGTAGCACCAAGAATAACATAATGTTATATTATAAAGGATCTTCTAACTTATTTAAAATGCAGTACAAGAAATGAGCTGTCAACGATTGATGCACTGTGAAACAGCACAAAAGCTGAAAATTTAGTGGCCATAAATATGTCATTCCTCTTTTTTTTGACTTGACAAATATAATGAAAAATGAAATGAAGTACATACGTGCCTGCATTGTAAGTAATTTTTCATCTAATAAATCTTAGCCTTGCGTGTTGCGCACATATGTACACAAGATGGTTATTTAAATAACGAGCTAATTTAATTAAGTGCAGTGCCATTAAACAGAAGATGTTGTAATTGACGTGTACCTATACCTAATTATATTGTTATTTTAACGGTGTATCTCAATTTTTGCCATTTAGTGTATCTAATCTTCCGACTCTGAGAGCTAAGTCAGAATGAAGTACATCTTAAGCCTGTTTTAAGAAATTTTTTTTCTGAAGAACTCCCACTACAACTTCTATCACGGGTGCCAAGAAGCTTGCTCTTACAAACTGGAAGAAGTGTGCCCAGGAGCTACAGGTATGGTAGATTGTGCCTGACGCTCTTAACTCCAGCTTAATAAAATATATTGCTCTTTGAACCTCAACTTGAAATGAAAAATTAATATTTAGTTTTCAGTTTACAGGGTGATTTGTAAGTGTGGTGTGGTGGTATTGTGACAACAATAGATAGATCCGTAGATCTATGCACCATGACCATGACTCTCAGGGATAAAGAATTATACCAACTAGTGATTACATTTAAATACCAACTTTTTTCACTCAACATCGAACCTGTGAAAATTTTTTTCAATACAGAACGATGAGCAAGAGGACGCTTGCCAATCTCTTTTCCCTCACATATCTGTCAGCAAGTGTACAATTCAATTACGAACAGCCTCAGCGAGATAATAATTTCAATTAAAAGAACCATGTCATGCTTGACATCTGCTGTGTGTGCACTCTGACCTTTAATGCACAAGAACACAAGATCCGCAAGAGCTAATTAGATAAAGCCATCCATTGATCAATCACACATCACGTGAACAAACCAAACATTTTTCATCGTCACAGACCAAAAGTCGGAAATGACTAAATTTTATAAATTTAGCACATGCAGATCTTTATCATTTACCCAGTTCTATCCGGATTTAGACTGTCCTCTCAAACTAATTGACTATAAATAAACCATAATAGGAACACTAATAAGCGGTCGCGAATTGATTATATTTCGCACTCAAAAAAACGACAAAAGTTATCAAATGCCAGCTCGAACCTTTGGAATTTGATTTTATTGAAAAAAAATTTCACGCAAATTATTTATCTAGAAAATTATCGATTTTTTTTATATGACAAAATTAGCAGATAAGTGCCAGACGTGGTTGATAAATGAATAATTTAATCTGACGTTTTAAATTGTGACGGCACCCATTGTTCCTTATCTAATGCCTAATCAAAGTTCAATTCAATTCTATAAAACAATGTTAAGTACGTTTGAATACAAGCAATGTATTCTTTTTTTAAGTTTTATGTTTTATAATTGGTGGTTATAATAAGAAAGATTAGTTTGCACGTGGAGGTTTTTTTTTTTATTCTTGGCAGACTAAGTTCTTTAATTCTGTTGCGTAGAACTTGCATATTTAAAAAAAATTAAAGAAAGAGGAAGATGGGTGGGCATAAGATAACCTATTACGTGACAAATAACAATATTTTAGTCGTCTAAGTTGGATGATACACTTTGTTTATATTGAGTGTGGACAAGTGAAAATTTAGGTCAATGGGGTGGACACCTTCTCTTGGCCTTGGTTATAAATCTGTCAAAAATGCGTCAGATTAGAAAGGAGATATACTCGTAGTTCGTGATGAATGAGTAGACAGTTTGTGTTGAGCTAGGGATAATTGTGCGGGTTCAGCTTAGGCTTGCAGATTTGGAACGTCATATCGATGGTGCCAAAAAATACGGTTTTGGGTGGTCTTCTGATTATACTAAACATTTAAAGGAGATAAAGGGTCTTTCATTAAGATTTGCTTTCATTTTAAACTTGGCGATATTTTTGACCTTTCAAACATAAAGCTGTCATTCGTTGACACCTTTCGAGCAAAAACAGCCAACGCATAGAAACTGTTAAAAATAATTTCAAGAATGGTAAACATTTCGTGGAGACATTTCGTAAAGTTCGTACTTTTTTTATTTGGGACTTCGACCCACACATGCCCTAAGACAATCGTATTATTGCACGAGAAATTTAAATGCTCATACCAGAGCTGATTATCGTGAAATCGAGCCCCTTAATGTGCGAAAACATCATGCAAACTTACCTTTAAATCCTTGGTTTTGGATTTGTGAAAATGGTACAATAAACAACGGCCTGAGATCTACATACATATACATAGAAGGACAACGACTTGCAGGTAATCAAACAAGTAATGATCAATTACTTTAATGAAAAAGGACATGTCAGTTAGACATACTAGAGACTATCCCTTCCCGTAAACCAGGTAGTAGAGGATTGATGAAAAGTCGATGCCTGCAATTGGTATGGTATGGTATGGTATGGTATGGTATGGTATGAGCGAAGTTGAGGTGCTTGGGTGGGAGCCTTTTAGCCCATTATGATTCCCTGTATATTGTGTTGCCGACTCTTATTTTGTTCTCTATCGGTTGGTCTTAGAACAAATCAATTTTTGCGCTTGACGAAACATATCATGTGCCAGAGTAGAACTGGGGGACAGTTCTTCAAAAAGTCAGTTTCCCATGTAGCGATTACAGAAGGTCTACTTCAATGTAAACGGATAATTATTTGTCTAGCTGGTAAAGAACACTCTAAAGGTGATTTAAATTGATTGGCTTTTCTTCTGATAAAAGCTCATCGGATATTAACTGAGTTAACCGACCGCCAAATTAAGTTGCTTGTAGCGTTGGACTGGTTCGACTCGTTTCACAACTTGTGTCGGATGATGTCGTTTTTCGAGCTCACGACCACATGCATTCTATATAACTGACAAGATCACGTGACAATTCAGGTTGTACATATGTATGTACCTAGCCAATGCTGCCACCTCGAGAAAAATGAATTTGCTTGATGACCAACTAAAATCCACTTCGTTAAACTATTAACGCATGATTAGTATGTACGTACATATGTCGGAGGAAAATATTTAGTGAATATATTTTTTTCCGCTAGAATTCTAAAAAATAAAAGTAAAATTTTACTAGAATTACATACTTAAAATTTTCACTGGGAATGCAATTGAATTTCAATAACATTGAAATTTTTACTCCTAATGCAACTGAAATTTTATTGGCATTGAAACTGTCAATACTAATGCAATTAGTATTGAATTTCTTACTGCTAATGCAACTGAAATATCATTGCCATTGAAACTTTTCTGCTAATACAAGTGAAATTTTATTAGCTTTGAAATTTTCAATACTTAGTAGTGAAATTTCATTAGCTCTGGACTTTATATTTTCAATGCATTGAGCAATGCACTATTAAATCAATATACTATTCCCAGGTATACTTGGAGGCATAAGAACTCCCGTGAATCTTAATCGAATCAGGTGGGCTATGCAATATGTCAGTAATAGTAATTAGACAAATTCCCGGCTTTTATGCAATATTTTTTTTACCAAAAGTGAAAGTTAGTACTTAAGGAACGTCCGCGTACTTGATTGAAAAGAGCCCTTGCAGTTGACGTTTCTAACGGGAACGATCAGCTAAATCTGGATCTATATGAACCTCAATTTTATAAACGAAAAAACGTCTTAATTTCTATATTAATGCAATATATACTGTCTGTATCCATGGTAAGATTTCAGTTATTAAAAGGACTGATTTTAATAAATTGTCGCACTGATATTTGAAAGCCATTTTTTATAGAATTTTCATGGAAGTTTCAGTAATCTATGCCCGAAAATTTATTTTAATTGTTATTGTCTGTGTTATCGCTTTTTTTAACAAAATTTACAAACTTTATTTTGATTTTATAGTTGGCTGCTAATATATCTTATTGACGTTTAATTTGTTCTTTTCTCGAAGATTCCGTGAATTCATTGTGCATATTTTGAATATGAAAAAAAAAAATAATAAACGTCTCTTTTGTTCGTCTTTGTTGTCCTCTCCGTGCATTCGGTTTTAAGTGGAAGTGTGAAAATAAAAAAAATATTCTCTGCTTGCTTTTGATTGTCATCGATCACAACAAGAAAACAATGACGACATAAATACGTTGGGTGTGTTTTCATAATAAATGGCTCCTTGAACTTCTAGGCTATTGGCTTCATTATAAACAAATTTGAATCATCGTTTATAAGCGATTTTTCTGTTTTGTTTTTTGAAACAAGGTTTTCAACTTATATTCAAACAAACTTTAATTGGTTTTTGGGAGATATTTCATATCTAAAACAAGCCATAGCGTGAGAACATTTACGTACTAACAACTGACGTTCAAAAATTAAAATAAATTAACATGCATAAAACTTAATTGCTTTTTATAATCGTCAACAAGATATACGAGTACAAGGTTTTTCGAATTTATGAACTTAACCTTTCCCCGTACTGGTGCAAACTGCGCTTGTGAATTGTGATATCCGCAGTACAATAGACAAGTTCCTTAATTGAAATTTTCGAAAGGCTATCATTAATATTGAGAGCGAATGGGGTTGTAATTATCAATTATTAAATATCATAAAAGTGATGACTTATAATTTTTTAAGAGACTATATTGTTTTTTCTTTAATTAGTGCATTGGCCTTTGCTGTTTTTTATTTTTTTTTTGAAGGTTAGAACACTTAGACTCAATTTTCATTTACATGCTTCCTAATTTGAAAAAAAAATTGGCTTTCTTCAAAAATTAATGGCGGTCTCTAGGAAATGTCTAGTATGTCTGAAATTATTACTTTAATCGATCAATTCAAATTCAATACTAGCGGTATGATCATAACGTTCCTATTGGTATTTCCCCAAATAACCATAACTTCAGGTAGAATATTCGATGTAGTTTACTTCAGATATTATTACACTTATCCATGTTTCAAAACAGGTGTAATTCACCTGAATTTTCCTAAACTTTTTATGGCATACTCGTACATCCTGCAACTGAAAAAGGAAAATTTTAAGCCGTTGATATGAACTTATTTGTACATGAATTTAGTTACTTTGGCTATTAGATTGGTGTTATTGTACATGTTAGTAGTAAATTGGTCCTATTTTAATTGATCAACTAATAATGGTTCTAACTGTAAACGAAACTTATTTTTTGTGTAATAGGAAGAATCGAAACCAATTACAAGATGATCCGGAATTTTATGGGAAAATTGTTTCAGCGATGAGGCTTACTTTTGGCTCAACGGATATGTCCTAAGCACTTCCGTATTTGGAGTGAGAACAATCGGAGCGTTACCACTACATGTACAAAAATGCACTGTGAGGTGTGGTTTGTCCACTGGTGGTGTCATCATATTTCTTTAAAAATAAGGCATGAGCTCGCGTTACAGTTACAAAAAGATGATCACGACATCGATGTGGACGATATGTGGTTCCAACAGGAAGGGACTACGTGTCATAATGTGGCCAATACCATCCATTTATTTAAATCAAAGTTTGGTGAAGGAGTGATTTTGAGCTTGGAATTGGAACCTGCAAATTGGCCACCAAGATCCTGGGATCGAACGTCGAATGATCATTTTCTGTAAAGATACACGAAATCGATTGTTAACGTGGATAACCGACCAAAAATTGAGGCTTTTGAAGACAATACACGTTATTGCAGATATACGGCTTCAGATGCTCAAAAAGTGATCAAAAATTAGACCGACAGCATACGGTTTGTAATCGCTGTGCTCATATGCTCGAAATTATCTTTAAATAGTAAATGATAAGGAATTATCTTTCAAATGAAAGTATTTTCTCGATCAAGATTTTCATTTTTATTTATATTCTGGACACTCTTAAAAAAGCACCCTTAACTAAGAACACATTATCCAATACTTGTACCACAATCAATAACAGAAGTAATATCTGCTTGACAATTAACAAAATCACTTAAGAATCTGAGTTCCTTTAAAAGCAAAAAAGTAGTTACGTTGACAATAATTGGGTGCCTTGCTGGAAATCTAAGAAAAAATCTAAAGTTCTCAAAATGTCGCATGTCCAATTTATATTCCGGAAGAGCATAACATTGCTACCCGCTCGAATTGCCTGAACTATCAGACTTGAATTTAATTAACAAGTCCAAGCCGAGGCCGAAGTTGTAGGTCTTTTCGTGAAAGTTGTCAAAAAGACAAGTGAAAAAAAAAACATAAAAGCAATACTAGTTCTTTGGTAATAGACAACTAACTAATTTTAATATCGGCTTTACACAAGTTTTATAAGAACAAAACCGTTAACTAATAAAGTCAAAGGTAACATTGAAATTATTATTTCTTAAATTCAAGCAGCCATTAGCTTTTTCCAGCTAATCGTTGAAACTATTGTCCCGAAAGTCTCATAAAACTGTTCATAATAAATACCAGCCAGGTAATACCAGGTAATAGTAAGCTTTCACTTATCAATTGATCTTTACGTTAAAACGTTCTACAGAAAAAAAGTTGACTTCTGTTTTAATTTTATGCCGCATTCTAATCTAATCGAATGCCCCCGGCAAGCAGTTAAAACTGCAATAAAATTTAAATTCCTAAGTTACTTTTTGCACACCCTTAAACATCACTTCAAAAAATTCTCATTATAAGTACATTTCAACATATTCGCAATTAATTGAAAAGTTTCGAAAATGTTTGTACTACAACCGTTTTCAGATAATGACTACATACATACATATATACGTAATCGCAAGACCCACTTTTTTAAGTGCCACGACCCATTAAATGCCAAGATCCATCATAATCTTGGGTTCGAATATTTCCATGATCGCATTTTCATTTTTCGATAAGAAACAAGAAAAAAAGCGAAAGTATGAGGGATCACAAGGTATTCTTCGAATGAATTATATAAGCGCTATAGTTTTCACTTTTTTTCTATATAACTTCAAATTTTTATCTCTAAGCAATCAACTGTCAAAGATTTCTATTTTTTTTAATTTAATTTAAATATGACTTACCTTTAGGACTGCTTGGAATAAAGTCCAACGTTCTATCTTTACACCGAAGATCCTCGCCAGTGCCATCGATCCAAATGTATGTCGCTTGGACGATGTTTTCCTCCAACGGAAGGTCAATGTACCGTTTCAAGATATTTTTATTAATATGGGCATTGGGTGAATCTTCCAAAATCTTGGCCATCTGCAAGTAACCAAGAAAGAAGAATTCATTACTCAAAACTCATACAAAGTAAAAATTTTTTGTTTAAAAAAAAAGAGAAAACAATCACAAACAAATTATGTACAAGTATAACAAATATGTGAATTCCTATTTCGAGTTAAAAATGTTTTTATTAGCACTTTTAATGATCGTTTTTATTATTTTTTCAAGAACAACAATGTGTCGCAACACTTCAAACATGCTCAGATGGTTATGTTTGATATTGAAAAGGGAACTATAGCAACAAATTAACACTCTCACTCCTCGAATAATAGACGAGGCATACAGAGAATAATAATAAAGAAAAAAATAGAAAAATAGTAACAAAAACAATGCAATCAAAGCTTTTCTGGATGTATTCCGTAACATTTATGAATTTTCACAGCTGACTTGACTGACCTTTACTTTTCTTTGTTTGAAACAAAAATATCACTGATCGTGGAAAACGACAAACGAATGAATAAAAAACCAAAAACAGAACTTAAATTTAAAGTAATATAAAATAAAAATTATATGCACAGCAAACGACTAAATCGCAACTAACTAAGAGCGACCGATTCCAGCCCCATTTATAACAACAACAGATTTGAACTGTCGTTCTTACACTTGCCACACACTTCAATCTACGTTACTTACATGCTTCTCGATCGTGAGCGAGCCGCAGGGGTGGGGAGGGTCGTCGCATATACAAACAGAGCGGCAGCAGATACAGTATCTAACACACATTAGTGTGTCATCCGCGCCACCCGCCGTTTTGGGGGATGGAGTTTTGCAAAATGTTAAGCGCACTGTGCTTACGACATAATTGTAGAATTAAATTTTATTGAAATTGAGCTTACATTTTTGAAATAATAAATAAAATAATAGGTGTATGTGTACATAGTTGCCCCTACGATACGAGGGACAGTTAGATACGAGTTCGTTTCCTCGTAATTGGATTGCGTGCATTTGTGTGAAGTATCAATTTGGTGAAATGGGGGATAGTTTACCTATTTAGCTTTATTAGATCCAACTGGACTATTATGATTGGTGGTCTGTAGGGAGGCGTTTTCGAGTGACCTTTTATAATGACGCTTGCTGTGGGTGACACCGAGGCTGAGGGATTTAATTGAATGATTATCTTATGATTTAATAATTTAAAATAATTTCACTTTGCTTGCAATTGTTTTATTATTTATTTTTGTTTTGTTTATTTCTCTTGGTTTTTCGGGGGTAAACTTTTGATGACTTAACCTTGGTTAGTGTTGGTGGTTTGACATGTGATGAATTTCGAAGAAGTTCTGCAATTTCGGTTGGGTTTCTATGCCAATGAATACATTTATTTCGAAAATTGTTTCCACTTATAGTCTGAGTGTATATTAAGGTCATTTTCTTAGTCACGAGATTTTTGATAAGTTTTTGATAATTTCATTTGTTACAGTTGAAGAAATTCTGATTATTCAATCGTGAATAGGATTTTCTTTCTTTATTATTTAGAGCAATTTGTTTAATAGGCAATTGGACAAATTTTACCATTCATTATAAGAAATTGAGACCATTTTAATGAGTGCATGGGAATATATTTTTTGATAGTTCTTATTAAGCTGGTGACAGAAAAGAATAAAGTCGTTAATACAAGTCGTGACTTTTCTTATTTTAGCTGAGACGAATTCAAGAGTAAAAAATTACACAAATTACTCAGAAAGTCGTAAAGTTTTTTTTCTAGCCCGACGGAACTTCATGGTATTAATATGCGGAAATGATTTGGGACATGGTTACCGCGGCTGTTCTTGACGCACGCTCTTGGAGGTCAAGTACTTTTTTATTTATCTAGGTGGCGCTACAGTTCGAGTGAGCCTGGACCTCAACAACCAACTGCAACTGCCTCCAGTTGTGCACTACTAGTCGGTGGATGTCCCTTTCTAAATCTACGCGCGAAGATTTCTGGCGAGATTGTTCTCTGTTGTATTTTTCTTTCGGGCTAAATTCGAAGGCTATATGGGCCGGAGCATTGGTGTCATTCGTTCTACATGTCTTAGCCATCTTAAGCGATTGATGCGCAGTTTTTTGACTATATAGATATCACTGTATAGCTTGTAAACTTTGTTGTTGAATCTTCTCCTTCAAAGCGCGTTTACCGAATATCTTATGAAGAATATTTCTCTCGAAACGACCGATGATATCTTTATTCGATTTCGACAATGTTCATGTCTCAGCGCCACAAAGCAAGACTGGCATGATAAGGGTCTTATACAAAATCTCCTTTGTTATTCGGGATAGGGCCCTTCTATTGAATTGTCTTCTCAGCCTAAAGAAACACCGATTAGCAAGAGTTATTCTTTGTTTTATTTCCTTCAAGATGTCGTTGTCAGAATTTATGGCAGAGACAAAGATTATTACCTCAAAGTCCCTTAGTACTGCACTTGGAGGCCAATTGACAGGTTACTTTCTCAAACTTGTTACCATATTATGATTTCAAGAAGTCCATGGTTTCCGTCGCTCATTTTACTTTCCATTAAGTCAAAAACTAAGCATAATTGTCGGACTGAACCTCAAACGCTGTGACATACAGACCCAATCGATAAATTTGGTTCTTCTTGTAAACTATTGTTAATTGCGCCGATATTCTCTTTAGTACATACATTCATTTGACGTGTTGATGTTAGTGCATTATTTAGAGAGTATGTGGTAGTAGATGGAAGGCTTGCTTAGATGGGAATAAATTTCAAAAAGAGCGGGCATTATGACAGCTCGGTTTGACAATTCTTACCCCTTTCTGAGCAAAGATCGAATATTGTTAAATTAGTTGAAATAACACTCGAAATTTTCACTGTTATCGAGGTTCCATACTTATTTTATCAGAGTTATCAGGGAGAAAAGAAAAATCAGAAATTTCTTTATCTGCTTTTCAGATTGATTATCAGATCCTTTTGAATTTTGAATCTGAACCATTAGGCGTTTTACTCATTGCCAACTCAGTCTAATGAGACTATAATTGGCAAAAATTTGATTTCCACTTACATTTCAGCCAGTTACAGTGTAATATACTTCCAAATCTTGGAAATTTGGTAATTTTTCTCCAACTTTCTTTTGTGTTAAACTCTCATAAGAAACTCATTAACTAAAAAACTACAGACAGTAGCACTTAGATATCGATTCAGCATATAATTTCAAATTAGAATCAGATTCAAAGATATTTGAGATTGGTTTCCGTCGATAACTAGCTAAAGAACACCATAAATTCCCAAAGTTCTAAAGTCGTTATAACTCAAATATTGTACATATGTGGCGGCAACGTTATGTTTACATTCACACAAACATTTGAATGCATGTGTAAACTTATACCAAGTTGGGGGGAAAAGCAATATTTTCTGGAGATGCATTATCTACACATGTATAGATACTTTACATACATATGTACATGCCATATGTATCGTTTTCTGAGCTTAGTATTGTTATGTGCAGCGTTTCTTCTAAAAGGGGGAAAATGGGTTCATTGACCAATTAATAAACTATTCGGTGAAAATCAAATTTTCATTTCTATCTTGGCTTTTTTTGTGGCTTAGAATACATTAAATAAACCAGAAGAGAACTATGTAGGTTTTAGAGGGAGAGATTTAGAGACGATTTTGATTAATTTTTTGGATTTGAAGTTAATTTAGAAAACGTCAGTGAGTTAATGGTAAGAATTAAAAACAAGGAAAAAACAATTGATACACAAGCGTGGAAGTACATGATCTAGTACTCAGTTGAAAAGTAAATATTTGTATATATGTATGTATATAGGAGGTGATTTTCAAACTATTGCTTAATGCCCAAGAGATTATTACACGATAGCCTAGGCACCGAATGGCTGTTATAAACATACGCGATGTCGTTTGTACTATAGTACTTTTTTACTACTTACAGTCCTTCAGGAAGAACGGTTTTATATGTATGGTACGTGTACGGACTTTCCTCTTTCTTACTAGAATTGCTGGTAAGAAAAAAAAAAAACGGGTTGCAGCCCCATTTCTTGATTTTGGGATCGGATTACTAGTATAGGCTTGTTAGAGTGGGTATATGGTAATATTGTTAAAGAAAAACGAAGTGCCATCTTAAGGCTTGTTATGAAAAAACTAAAACAAAGCGCCTTTAGGATTAGTCAATCAGGCAGCAACACATAAGGCTAGGCAATATAGCAACAACCGACTACATGATGCTATATCTGGACTTTATAAGGCCTTTTACAAGTCTCTTTCTGAGTAAAGAAGAATGGAAAAACAGAGAAATACCAAGTGCAGAAGCTATAATAGAAGCTTACACTGATGTGTCCAAGATGGACATTGCTGGAGGAGCAGGCAGATTCACTGAGCAAATCAAAATTAAACAGGCTCGTAAACCACAGCACTTACAATAGCCATCCGTTAGACCGCGGTGAAGGCAATACTAAGTGATGATATCAAGGAACTTGTGAAGTGCTGTCGAGAAAAGCTCAAGAAAATACTCATGCTGCAACACAGCATAAAGTAAGACTGTGCTGGATTCCTGGTCGTGAAGGTATACCAGGGAATTAAAGGGATGGTGAACTGGCTAGGAGAAGCTTGATACTTGACCCGGAGCAAGCCGACCACACCGTGGTTGTATACATTTATCGAGACTGAGGGTGCTTCCGACAATACAAACCATAATTGAATGAATGAATCTGATAGACAACAAGGAGTAGATGAAATATTAGTGCTACGGATGTAAAGAATGCTTATGAGGGCCGTGGCCTATGCTTCAAAGAAAGGTCTATCTCGGCTGCACGGGAGTCTTTCCGATTACGCCTAGCTGTGCTCACGTTGTTCTTCTTAATGCGATGTCATAGGCAACACTATCAAAGCAATCCACCATCTTACTCAAGGTGGCTTTTGGTATAACCCACACTAGAGTTTTGATCGTGCGTGATGAAATCGTTCGATGGCTAAACAGACCAAGTCAGACAGACCGATCTGATTATGGATGGAACGTATAAGAATCATTAGGAAAATGTAGTTAGTGGGTAGGTGCTGCAAAGCGCTGACTAATCGTAGACTCATGACTTTGTGGCAACAGGGATTCAGACTCAGCATTCAGCATTCACAAGGTATGGAAAAACTTTAGACCTTTCAAAGGCCTCTAAAAATGCACTGCACACGATTCCATTTCCGTAGTAGGATTTACTTATTGTATTTTCAACCATTTTTATGTGCACAAACCCTTACAATGCAGTAGAGGCACCCTATGAAGAAATAATTTTTCTTTTCAACAAAAACAATTTCCAATAAATACTCTTGAAAGTGATAAGGCCCTGAATTCGCGTTTTGCATAGAAATTATTTGATTCAAAATAGAAAACTCTATTCCACTGATTGACATAACTTATCTTAAAAATATTATTTGTTATTTCTTGAGTAGTTGCTGTCCAAGTTATATTCCAATCGTAAAACAATTCTACCAGCCTTAAACATACGCACCGCAAGTTCTTCCAATAATTCAATAATTTAATGCGTGAATTGTAGGAGTCAGATCGGCTATGACCGATAAAATGTTGATAAATCTTGTCTCGTTATTGGCAACATCTTTTGATAGACAAATGCAGTTGTTATCAGCTATTACAAGGCACCTAGTAACATAAGATACGACTAAGCATACACGTTTTCGTCATCAGTTTTACAGCTTAATCAGTTAGGTCAGTTATTACAACTTTGTTTCGAAGAGATTAAGATTGATTTTGTGTGATTGTTTAGGTCACGGCTACAGACGCTGGTACAAAACTAATGCAGTGTTACTATCTTGTTTGTCAGATAAAGATATGAACGATTACTTACTCACATTTCAATTGTACTCATTAAACCAATAGACGCGAGATACACATGGAACTTATTTTAGTAAAATAGGATACGACTAATCAAACTGAAAAAAGGCAGTTTTTTTAGTGCATGGTTTTTGCATGTAATTTGAAAATAAATTATAATTAACCCTTAAATGCCCACAGGGTATAATAAGGGCTAAGCTCTCATTATCTAGGCCTTGAAATAGTTGGGGCTAGGCAATAATCCTAAAAAAAAATTATTGCAAAAATGGACACCATAGACAAAGTCAGTTACCTCAATAACCTTATGAGGGTACAAAGATTAGCATGTGTTAGCATAACAGGATCATAGAGGTCAACACATCAGGGAGGGTTGCAGATAATACTTAATATAGCTCCTCTGGATGAGTTCATGTGAAGCACCGCTGCTAAAAGCACATGGAAGCAAAACTGCTATGGACACGGATATACAGACATTCCAAAGATCGATCGATCTCGATAGAACACCAGACTATGTCGTAGCTAACATAGACTTTTACAAGAAACACTCCATTCTTTTTCTTAGACAGGAGGGGAAATCCAGTGCATTAACCAGTGCACAGGACTTTTAACTCTACACTAACGGCTCTCAAAAGTGGACATAGGACAGGGCACTGAAGTTTACTGTGAATCACTTAGCATTAGCATCATACAAACTCCCGGGTCATTGTACATAGTATCATTGAAGTTGTAGTGTTCGCCATTGAAAGAGCACAGATTATAAACCCAAAGAAACTTAGTCAGTTCTAGGTCACAATCTTCGCAGATAGTCCAGCTGTATTCAAGGCACTAGACAGCGTGGTTATTAGATCGACAGTTTGTCGGCATGCAGAGACACTGTTCGATAGGTGCAATGCTCGCCCTATCCTTGCACCCTTGTGGTGCTACAAATTTTACTGTTTGACGTAAGCATTTAAAAATTGCCACTTGCCGCTTTTATTGCAGACCACGGAAATAAAGATAAATTTCATAAATTTTTCTACGTAGTCAGCCTTATGTATCTCATAAATTTTTAATCAGCAGAAGAAATATTTCGTTATTTTCGATTATCATTATGTGAGCAAAGA
The DNA here is from genome assembly GCA_946965025.1 of Blera fallax. NCBI lineage: Eukaryota > Metazoa > Arthropoda > Insecta > Diptera > Syrphidae > Blera > Blera fallax. The sequence continues at coordinate 19,539,515 of OX337248.1, read as the reverse complement.
ATAACTCACATCTGGATAGGAAACATGGTTGGACTACTAGTAGTTGTAAATAAATGTGAGGTGACGGTATTAGGCCTAGTTTTATGGGATCATTTTTGCACTGTTCTTCAAGTCTTAGTGCAATAATCAGTTCCTGTGAACATCTACTCTAGATGATAAGGCAATCTTTAGTCTACAGTCTTTATTAGACTACGTTTGTGGCATAATGCCAAAGAGGCCAAAGTGAAAAAAAACTAGTCATGTATTTCGGTTACAAAGTTCAAGCATTCAAAGCAGTGCGTAAAATATGCTTACAGTTGCAAATAATAAAAGCTTTAGTACTCTTGTTGCTACTTGTTGCCTGGTAGTACAATAGAAAGCCTGTTGTTGGTCAAAGTCAGCATGTTGTGTCACAGCCATCATGAAATTAGGTCTGCCTAGCTACAATAAATCCTGGATACTAACCCACGTGGTAGCAGGGGGATATATGTATGTATGTAAATCAGATGTACAACTAGCAAGAAAAAGTTCAGAGACCATTTTTGCTGGGAAATATGGAAAAATTATTTCGATATTTCGAAAAAAGCCCCCTCAGAGGTTGTTATAAGGAAGTTCATAGCGAAAGTTCGTGTCACTGGCATGCTTATCTAGTGCGTCCACTGATGAAAGAATTGCTGTTGTCCAAATTATGTGTGAAAATCCAAGTATCTGGAATTGTCACAGAGCTCAGCAACCGAAAATGAGTCGCCTTTCCTGTTACGTTAACATCGTTTTGGGTTTTCTGAGTAGGAACCTATCGACATCAAAATAAAAAGAAGGAAGTGACAGTGGACAGGTCACACCTAAGGGCGCGAAGAAAATTCGATTGCAAAATATGCCACATAATGGAATCCAAAGTTGGAAAACTAGTGAACTGCCCTAAGCAATCTTGGCGCAGAACAGTTGAGAAGGAAACAAGATCTCTGGGAATGGGTTTTATAGAACTGAATCTACACCTGGTCATAAAAAATCTAATACATTCTGAGACTATTTGGTATGGGTTTTGGAAAGGTGATATCATTTTAGCCCGCTAATTTAAAATTTAAGTTGGCAACAACGTTACTCTGAGCGGAGTATGCTGCAGATTGTGGTCGCAATGTGTTATCAACCATTTTGGAGACGTAACTTACCCACCGCACAGCTACAACTTGACAACGAAAATTTCTTAAGAATCTTTTTTACTCAAACGATCCACAAACAATTATTAAAGTACTTAAGGAAAACACTTATTGAGTTATTCAGGAAAATATTGCCACAAACAATCGATTATACACTGTGAAATTGGATTAACAGAATGGACTACTACCAAGCCAGCGGTGTAACCACTTAAATGGAATTATTTTTACAAGTAATTAAAAGATATAAGCTCTGTAATAAAATAAAAATTATTGAAAATCAGTTTCAAAAATAAACCAACAGATGGCCTTCACAATAGTAAAGCTCTCATAACTCCTAATCAAAGTTGAACTTATCGTTTTCAATACATCAAATGACATACATATTACGACATCACATAAGCGTGTTTGCCTGCGTCCAAATTTTATCATCCATCAAATCCTAAATATACTCAAAAATAGTATCTAAATGCTCCTATTTCAAGCTTTCTTTATCTCCACGCATAGCAAAAAAAAAGTCTGACTAATTACATTTATTACTGCAACCTGACTGGATTTAATTACATTCATCTGTGCTGCCGAACAAGTTGCCCATGTTATCGTCGCTTATTGACATTGGAAACAGGTTGACCATACTTGAGAGAAGTACTTTACCAACTTGTGATTTATCATCGCGAAACCATTTCATTATATTTCATATCTGAAGAGAGATAATAATTGCGAACTAAAGTTATATCCAACTTCTTATTCTTAAAATTCCGCACGAGTTTATCGTTTTTGGCGTAAATAACTGCTGATTATGAATACGTATTGCTCGTAAGTTGCATTGTAAAGTGGCTACAGCGTAGGAAGTTATTATAGGATTACTAATGATTTTTAAAGCGAAATGTAATAAACCGCACAACCGCACAAATTTAAATCCACTTAAACGTGTGTGTTGGCTAGAAAAATTAAGTTTATACCTTTACTAGTTACCTTTACTTGCAGTTTTGTTTGGTCGTGGGCCATCAACCTGTAAGATTAACCTTTTAGGCGTTAAACAATACATCGGAAATGAAATGATACTCTTAGTGCTCTGACGACTTTTGGCTACGAAATCAGGAACTGATCAAAGTATTTGAACGTAAGCATTCTTTTTTGCATTCGGAAATAAGACCCAGAAATATCAGCATCACAAGAAAATACAAATATCTGGCGCAGCAGACCGTATGTTGTCCAAAGCCCAGATTTTCGTCACCATTCGTGTTGTGCGTGTTATATTTTTTCACACAAATATAAGGAACCTATAAGTTAGGGCTAAAGTGAGGAGCTTTCTCATGACAGTTATTACTTTTGGACGTTTGTCAGACTTTTGCGAGAATGTCCGTAGAAAAACAATTTAGTGTTTTTAGGATTCGACCTTCGAACCTCCCGTTTAGTAGTCCAATGCACTAACCGAAGTGTCATGGAGACAATGTCAGCATCATTTCGACGTAAACGAAAATGGATGTGATTCGAAAATGACATCTAGGAATTGAGTGAGATAAGGTTGAACTAAAGGATTGGTTTTCTGTTTTCTAAAATAAATTTTGGATCTAGCATGGAGTTGCAGTTGATTCCTACTTCTTTCGATGATCAAATTTTAGAGTAGAGTTAGAAAAACCACAGGATATTTTTCATCGTTGACTGGGTTGCTGACACCCTTTAAGATATAAAGAGCATATCGCCATTGTAATGCTGGGTTGCAATACTCTTGACAGTGATAGTGCGCTCAAATATTGCTTTTGAAATCGACAATATGGATCACCCTGCTCTATATCGTTTGACCCTAAAATTGGTATCGTTCCAATCACAAGACAACGATGATCGAATTAGTCTAACCGCTAGGTCCTAAATCGACATTGTGATGACGCCTCAGCACCCGATATCTCTCATTCGTCATTGTACTGCAGGATTCTGATTTAGGGTCTATCTCACTAAACACAACTAGTTATACACAAAGCTTTGTTGGCTTAAGGCTTAAGGGTTAATTTTTAAACATCTGGAGATAGGTCATTTCACTTACAGCTGAAATTACATGTGACTTTTTATGATGGCTTGGCCGATAAAGAAAACTGCGATAAATTTGTAACACCTTACGCATTGAAGAAAATTTTATTGAAATAGATGTGACGGAAACTTGATTTGAAACTTGATTTTTTTTTTACAGATATTTTCGATTATGGAAATTGTTTATTTGTGGACGTGGTTTACATTGCATAGAGTATGTGGGAAAGGTTGGGGCATTGGGAAAGAGAGGAAAGGACACTTGGGAGGCCTGGATTTGGTCGTAAAATATTGTTAGTCAAGTAGATTGTCTTCAAACCAGCGTGTGCTCCTTATACATAAATGGCATTAAATCCATTAGTAAAGATGGTGTAAGCTCGCCTAGTTCTCCAAAGAGTCTGCTTCCCATATTAAGGAGGCGATGGTTGCAGAGCAAGAGTTTGATGGTTTCTATTTCTTTCTCATCTTGACAACTGCAGTAGTCCGTTCATCCGCTCAGCGCAGATTGACCACTTAGATATTGCTAAGCTTGTTTAGGGTCTGACGACACTCACAGACTGTCTTGGAACTTATGGTCACTGCCCAGCACAAAGATTAAAGTGCGAGATGGATTTATTTCCCCTGTGAGAATTGTCATCGCCTCTCTATTTATGGTGGAGATTTTAGCTGGAAAAACTCTGCACGCATTTGGGAGTTTGTATGAGTCGTTAATTTGTAGAGACTTACAAAATACGTCTGTTCCGGTTCCTTTTTCCTTTTTAGACCCATCAGTGTAAAATTGAATGGAATCTTGATTTTTGGGAATAAGGACAGATAATCTTTAGAGTATGCAGGCGTTTCCTAAATCTCACTGGTAATTAGTGGCATGATTTATAATGAAACATGTCGTCCAGTAAGGAACTAGTAATTTAAAGATATAGTTGAAAAAATAGTGTGCAGATCGCCAGCAAATATGGGATACAGTTTGCCATATGCTTTTATTTTTCTCCTTAAACATTTTTAAGTTAAATAATTGATAACGAAACTAGAGGCCCAATGTTGACACTTTTTAGTGCTGTGGAATTCGAAATATTTAGCAAACAAAAAATCCGAGCGAACACGCAATACTATAATAAATTGTGGACCTACTTACAGAGAAAATCTGGATCATTGGGTGAATCAATTTTTTCGAACAAAGTCCAAATGATCATATCTCAGTGATCGATTTGCATAGAATTTTTGTATTATTTTTATCTTGTGTGGAAATTCAATATAGAATAACCGAAAGGAGTTTGATCGAGTTTATGGTAATTAATAGAAACTCATTGGTCCGACTTACGTCACATAAATTGTTTTGTGACGTTTAAATCGATTTGATTATCAGTTCGGAAAACCTTACTTTAAAATTCAAATTTGTACTCTGAAATCAATCAATTATTATTGATTATGATTAAAAATACCTGGTTGAAAGTGTCATCGAAGTAAAATGGAAAACGTTTCTAGGAAAGAAGCGTGGATTACCCTGGGATGAATTTGTTGATAAATAATAAAAATTAAACAAAACCTTTATATCTGATTAAATACAGTATTTCGCGCTTTTTCCACCATAGACCTGTTATTTCTTGACAGCTGTCAAGTAAAAACTGTACGGTCACGGTGCAAACAAATGGAAAGATATACACGTAAGCAACCCAGAGAAATTGTAAAAATTCATCGCAAATGTGGTGGGAATTTCGCAGAGACATTTCGTTAAGTTCGTACTTTTTTCGATCAATAAATTTGAGGTAACTGGTCAGTTCCAACTCGAGCGTGTAAAGCCAGCCGAAACCATTGCTACTGCGACTGAAAGTATTGCTGAAATTTCAGCTTTGCCCATTTTAAGACGTTTACAACAGTTAAGGATATCCCAAACCATGGTACATACACCGCATTTTGCATGAAGATCTTGGAATTCTTACGAAGTTCAGCTGAGTCAAGATTTAAAGCCTGCGGACCATGGACAATGGTGTTCGCTGAGTGAGTGTTAGAAATGCAGTCACATAATCCTGATTTTTTTTTCAAATAAGGCCCATTTCTATCTGCAAGGTTTCGTTATTAAACAGCACTGTCGCATCTGGGGCACCGAAAATCCGAGAATCATTGTTGAGCAACCTCTTTCTTCATCCACAACGAGTGACAGTTTGGTGTGATTTTTGGGCTCGCGGCATGATCGGGCCTCAAAGATAAAGGGTGATCCAATTCAGCAACACTCTATAATATACGGCTGTCAATAAGTATCTGTTTTCGAAATGTCAAATGCTAGTTTGCAACAACACATTTACAAAATGGATCTTCTAACCACCGTATGTTCTGTTAACACACGAATTGATGAAAAAACTGCCGAATTATAGCCGATACATCGCCCAAAATATGAGGAAGTCATTGAAAATCACCTCGAAAGGATCGAATGCTACAGAAGGGCCAGATGTGTCCATTTAATGGATATTATTTTTCTAAAAAAATGAAATGCATATTTTCTATCAAAAAAAAAAACATGATTTAAATTTGTGTGTTTTTTTTTTTATATTCGAAAGCTCAAATTGGGCCACCCTTTAATGTCAGAGTTGTTATTCGCAAAATCGAAAACGTCCCGCGAAATTTCCTCAAAAGGATGGCCATTTGCAAAAGAAGCCGCGATGGACATTTATCAGATATCATGTTCCACATGTTATGGTAGAGTGTCTTTCAAAATAAAAAAAAAACTTTTTCTACTTGGAAGGAGAAAGAAAAAGCCGAAAAGTTGTAAAATTTAGAAATTTAGAAATTTAGTGAAAAAGGTGAGAATAGAATGTTGCAAATCGATTTTTTTGTCTAAAAATGCTGTGCTGAAAATTTTCAAGTAGGAAACTAGCAGGACACCAAATTGGTTAAGTTTATTCGATTCGTCGTAGGTTGGGCAAAATTATTTAAATTTAAGCCTTGTATTGGTCATTTACTAAGCTTATAGAGAGAAGCTTTCAGCATTCGCATCTTTTTTGGATGACAAATAAAACATTTCCTCATCACAAATCAAGGCATGTACTTAAGTGTCATAGTCTCAATATGACCGTGGTAAAAAATTCGATTTACGTTCGTAAAGAAAATGAAAGGTTCCCCAAAGAAGGACAATATAACAGATTGTGACAACTGAAACCATAATTTTATTACGGCTATGCAAGGAAAGTTTGTCAATGTAAATTTAACACTTTAAGCTGCGTACATTTCAGGTGTGAGCAGTGGCCTTTAACAAGCTCAGTTCAAATACTTGTGCAACTCCAAAGACAAGTCCTGTTGTAACAAAGGCAAAAAAGGGCGATCATTTTCAGGTAAATATTTATATAGTTGATCGCAGCTCGCACTGGAAGTCAGGTATTTTTATGTCGAAGCCAGAACTTGTTTTTTTTTTTTCAATACTTGGCCCAGCAATATAAAAAGGAATTCAGTAAGCAGATGTGAGTTCAACACAACTAACACAAATCCATAGCATCTCCATAGAAGGTCAAGGATCAACCACTCCACCAAAAAATAAATAAAAGACACGTGACTGTCGTGTGACTTTACCTCTTCGGCGCAGCTTAGATACTTCGTTTGATTTAGTGTTATTATTTTGGATTCTAATCAGATTGCATTTCAAGGTTTTTAGTTTATTAACCTCGGCGAAATTTGCTGATGTAATGTTTTGGTATTTTTGTGTCACCTCCACGCACCAGATGATCACTTACTTATTCTGCTGCTAAGAAGTAGAGTGAAATTAAGAACTAAACTAATAATTATTCTTTATTGTTTAATTGTTATAGTATAAATCAGATTTTGTTTTAATCAGCGGAACTTCTCAAGTGGAATTGTTATGTGAAATGTTTTTTTCCTTTTCTGGTCGTGTCGTATTGGTCTGGAAATTAATTATAAAGAAGCCATCTTAAGATATAAACATATAATAAAATGGAAAACATTATACGGATAGAAAGGCAACAATGTATCTGAAATGGAGGGGTATGATATCTGAGTAGAGTGGAAGTCAAGAATTGTAGATGAGGTTCAAGGGATAACGATTTTTAACAATAAAGGATTTTTCGAAAAAAGGACTTTTAGAGAAAACGAAGCAACTGGATGCAGGTTACAAACCCGGAACACAGGCTCAGCTACTGAATGGGATTCAATCCGAGTGATTGATGCCACTGCAAATTGAAGAAGTAGTTTTCCTTCCCAGTTTGAAGAACGTTGGCATAGCTATTATGAAGCTGAAGAACAACAAAGCCAACAACAAAGGTCACAATGGCTTACCGTCGGAACTTTGCAAATATCGAGGTAATTTTCTGATTATAAGCATGCATCAGATCATTAGTTAAGTGTAGGAGAACGAAAGCATGCCCGACTACTGAAGTGTCTATATCCCCTTTCTCCAAAAAGGCGATCATCTGTTCTGTGCCATCTATCGAGGTATCCCTACTAAACGTCGCGTATCAAATTCTGTGCATTGGCGTACTCCATGCACGTCTTAAGCCGTTCTGCACTACATTTATCGGCACGTACCACTTGGCTCCGGACCGTCTGATAGACGACTATAGACCAAATATTCACGCTAAGATGAATCCTAGAAAAGAGCAATGAATTGCAAGATGAAACACAGCATCTGTTTATCGACTTGAAGGCTGCGTATGACAGCATTCATCACCTACAAGACGTCGGCCATCGTCTTGTAATCGATAGTTATCCTGAAAAAACTGATCCACCTATGCCGCGTTGCGCTGGAATACATGCGGTGTTTGCGTGTAGTTTGGAACTCTTCCAGACATGCAGACATTTCGAAAAGGAGAAAAACTGTCGCGCTGTCATGCGATTTCTTGAATTTAGTGCTGGAGCAGATAGTATGACGAGCTGATCTTTTATAAGTCAACCCAGCTGCTGAGATAAGCAGACGATATTGACATAATCGCGCGTTCCCAGCCAGCCGTTGTATAGGTTTTCACCGCAATTGATACAAAGACTGGACATATTGGTCCGAAGCTCAATGAGGACAAAACCAAATCTGCCTCGGAGTAACTGTTTACCATACGAACGGTACTTGAGTGGAGATTCGGCGAAGAATTACCAAAGTAAGCCGCTGTTACTTAGGTTTGGCCAGTCAACTGGATGCAAAACTCCTAAAACGAAGGATGAAACTGATGGTATACATCACTTTGATTCTGAGAGTCCTACTATATGGCGCCGATTGCTGGACGATAAGCAGGAAAGCAGAGAAGATCTTAGGCTCCTTCGAAAGAAAAATACTGCAGATTAGGGGGTGCCAATGGTGTAGTGGTAGCGTCATCGTTTGTCGAACTGATGGTTCACAGTTCAATCCTTGATGTCAGCAAGCATTATATGATAAAAGGCAGCCCGAACAATTGCGAAAGCTTATGACAACACTACTGCGAAGGCATAACACTGGCAGTAGGTTTGTCATATGGCTGGAGAAATTGTTCGCTCTGTTGATGATTGATATGCTTATGACATCAGGTTGACCGGGAAAAAAATACTGTGAATCAGAAGCGAAGACAAAACAAATAAATGACATCAAACAGCCTCCCCAGTTATCTGGACACCCACCCCTGGAGCTAATGTGTGAAACCTAATACACCTGAGTTTCAAACCACTACACCAATCTCTTTCTCTCTCTCTATATCTTCCTTCAACGCCCTCACTGTGTATACACATTAAAAGGGTATTCATATCCCCTTGAGTGCGGGTAAATTATAAAAAAAAAAAAAATACTTCGTCGAGTATTCAGTCCCATATGCGAATAAAATACAAAAAATTAAAAAGAAAGCGCACATCAATGAAGAAATAGACGAAAGCTATCTCTTATTTCCAGAAAAAGCAAGTCTGCTTCAAATAAGAACAAGGAGAATCAATTGTGCTTAAGGACCGGGTACACCAAGTGATGCATTGATAAACAAAACTGATTAGGACAAACCCTGGTAAAGTTAAGTTGGAGCTACTTAAACTTGTGGCTATGAATATAAATAACGATGAACTTTTCGTAGCTTGAGCTTTGGCCACATTAGCGGAAACCTTTTCCCTTAAGCTAATCGACCGCTTCCAATTTACAATATAGCCAATAAAGACAATTATGAAGCATAAATTAATAGCGTTATGTGACTTCACAACTCGAGGCCATAACTTGCTATACCGTGGCTAACACTTAATGGCGAGATACATTACATAAATAAATTAGATTAAAAAACCATTAAAACCCCGAAGTTGCGTGTTCAACACGAGAGGCAAATTAAAAGCCTCCCCTAAGTTTATGTGACTACCCAATTAATTCACTACCCAATTAGTCACCAAAAATTCATTAAAAATTCATGTTTAATTGTGTCACAGGATAACCCTGACGAATTTTATTTCACACGTCCAAAGACCTCAAGATCACATGAATAACTACGTACCCACATTTTGTCGCCGTTAAAGATGCACACAAACACAAAGAAAAATAAAAAAAATCACAACAATGTCCTCTGGATTAGAACAAAAAATGAGTTCAGGTGATATTGGCGTGATCACTAGCAAATTCAAATAATTAAACACACGCGGAAGCTAATGCCACTCGTCTCGTACACTACAAGCGTGCGCGGTTTCAAGAAGAATATGACGCAGTTCTGAGCTGGACTACGGGTGGTCCAAATAGCAGCGGCCTTTTAAAATAAAGATTCCAGACAGTTTTGACGAAATAGTTGTTTACCAAAGCTTTTAGCTGCTTAAAAGTGTGGTGACTATTAGAAAATCAATTAGAGCCCTCAAACGTGGCCCTGGCTTTAAGAGAGGGGCAACGTAAATGATCAAGAATAGAATGCTGTTGGCACTATGATGCTAATAAGAGGAAAATAATGAAGAAAAAGATTGAGCTAATGCGCAGCGAAGCAATGTGGGAGTTCGAATGGCGACATTTTTGGGTCAGGTAAGCTTCCAGGGTCAGAATTAGTCAAAAATTAGGTACAAAGCTAAATGGAATACTTTTACAAGGTAACTTCTAGCTCAGGAGAAAATCGAAGAGGTGCTAAAGGTCGTTTACCCAGTGTGAGTCATCAACTTTGTATCTCGTTAAATGCTTTAGTTGCAGGCGATAATTGGATAACAAAGTAGTTGCGAAGAATAACTACGCATCAAGCCTTGACCGAGTCTAGAAATTCGGCAGTTACTCACGGATTGAAGTATTTAGAAGATCAATTTGATATAGGTTGCCATTTCAAAAGAATGCAGTTTAAATATTTGGATTAACGATGCGTGATTTTCCGCCTTTTATATTGTGAATGGTAAGGGAACAGTTAATTAGCAAGTCTCAGTAGACCATATCAGAGTACATGTTAAATCGTGCATTAAAAGAATGAATCAAGTGCATTTTACCCTTTCTCCTAGTTTCGGATAATATGGCATCCACTTAGATATCTTCTTTTGGGTAAGCTTGTACCTAGTGGACCTTGTGAACCACATGCACCTAAGTCCATCAAGGTCGTAGAAGTTCCATTAAGTTCACGAGGCGGAAGGTCCACATGTTCCAAGAAATCCATGCGCGTTATCTTAGGATTAGGATTCATTGCCTCCTTTTGGCAAGGAATCGTGAGTATTGGAAAATTACAGGCTCGACATTTTCTATGCAATCGACTAATCTGCAGTAACAGTTGGCATGACTATCGTCGGTTTTCTCTGCGCATCTTCTTTTGATCTTCTCACTGTGCATCGGGCAGTTTCGAGGCTGCTCTTTAGGAAGTCTATTGCACAACTATGTAACTCTTAATAGGCACACTCGACTAGATTAGATTGGTTTTACATAGGTGTGTAAAGCACTGCGACATTTGTAGATCTATTGTGCTCCTCCGACTTGAAGCTCTAGTTAATGAGATTCTCGACTTAGAGCATCTTCTTCAGACCAATTTCATACATGAATCGGAGTACCTAGAGTGGAATCTGACAATACTAGATCTTCTTTTGATAGCTGGTAGGCATCAATATGTTTGCTTCTCTAGAATTCTTCTAGAAGATGTCCTGAGGTTTCCTTAACATTTCTGCAGAATCTGCAGTTTCCACATTGCTCTATACCCAGTGACTACAGTGACCTTAATAATCTTCAGCTGTGTTTGGATCCTCTTGTATGGGATACTTCGCTAGTTGGTGCAATATGGTGCAAAGAATACTCATGTGTTTAACATCGATCACATTTGACGAAGATGTCTATTATTATTATTTTTAAAAAAGGTGTTGCACTACGACCTAGTGGTCTATTGTGCTCCCTACAAATGTCTTGGGTAGGTTTGTTTCCTCCTTTGAGTTCCGCTTACATTACACTTCAGCCCGTTTTATATTCCATACTCTAGCTTTGTATATGGTAGTCCATAAAGCACTCTCTTTAGTCCAGTTTCTGTAAGGAGTTTGAAAATGAGATGTAGGCCCATGGTTGGAAAATCCTCATCTGATATTTGGGACTTTGCCACATATTTCATTCTTTCATGTGTCAGAAAATTCAGAAGGTGTCTGGAATCTCCCTGGACTCATTGCAAAATCTAAAGGGATCTTGTTCTCCTATACCTAGTTTTCTTAGGTGTTCCTTGAGATTGCAGTGTTTTTTTTTCTGGCATAGGAAGATGGGAACCTTGCATGGACACCGATGGTGCCATGTAAAAGTTTCTTTCTTGCTTCAGATTAATTAAGGTACCGACCCTTGGTATCAGCTGATGCGTTCATCTTTCTTTCTGTGATTCGTCCCACTGTTGTTGCCAGAACCCTGAGCTGTGGTTTCTTTTGGGTTTTCTTCTTTGGCTATCTAACCGACCTTTTTGTACTCGCCCACTGTATAATCTTTTCATTTCTTCGGCGAGGATGTCGATGGGCAACGTTGAAGACACGATGTGTATGGCGTCGTGGGACACCGTTCAAAGTGCGCTTCCGACTCTTAGAGCGCACAAGCGATAAACTTTATTCCGCGCGCATTCGATCTTACTTTAGCTGCGCTTTTGCATATCTCTGTGCCATACAACTGTAAGGAACTAGCGGCTTGATTGAGTAGAAGTATTTTGCTTTGTCTTGGTCCTCCGATATTGCTCATGAGCCTTGAGAGTGCACCACTCGTATTCCAAGTGGTGCTTGTACCTTAGACAAGAGTCAATCACTACCCCTAAATATTTAATAGATGGCCTTGAAATAACACCGTATTCTCCGACTCTAAAACTAATCGTCTCGCTTTCTTTTCGACTGCTGATAATTTAAACTTCGGTTTTTTTGATTCGCAAGTTGCAACCCGTCCTGAGGAGCCAGCAATTTATTGCTCTTACGGTATCATTACAGAAGAGTTTGATTTCTTTGAGCAATTTGACAACGACCACGACTGCGGTATCAACTTCGAAACCGATATTGATGTACCTTGAGGTACACCGCCGGTTATCAAGTACTTTTTGATTCCGTCTTCGGAATCAAAGAAGGGAACCCTGTCACTGAAACAACTCGAGATGATGTTTAATCAACACACTGCCACATGCGTTTGACGGAGGCAATGCAAAATACTGATATACTAAACCATCCACATACGCGAAGGATGCATTCCACAAAAACACCGCGTATGTAGAATTGGCGTATGGAGAGACTAGAAAATGTATGTAAATTTAGGAATGAGTAAACATCAGAAGTGCGTACTTATGCATTTATTTGAATAGCGTATAAGCGTATAAGAGGCAAGTTCGTAACGAAATCGTGTATAAGAAAATTCGCGTATGTAGATACCGCGTATGTGGAGGGCTTGGTGTTGGTTGCCAATTCGCTGAATTGAAAGCGTTTTGCACATCCAGTGTTACTCCGGAGCAGTATTTTTTTAGGGTCTCCTCTCCAACCTTTTTCTTCTATAGCGGCTTGGGCTCTACTTGTTACTGATTGCGACTTACGAAAACCGTACTGGTCTTCCGTTAGAGCGCTCGCTGCTTCGATGACAGACTCATGCCTATTATATACCACTCGTTCGAGCACTTTGCCCATCGAGGGTTCACTTTATGGCAGCAGTCCTAGTCGTTGTCACTTCCATTGCTTTGGAAAAGCGCTCCGAAATATAGCACTGTCATAAGTGAGTATGTGAGTAAGTTTCAGTGCTTATCACTACGTTTTGACTGCTCTTACAAATCTCTAAAATCAGAAAATGTTTTCCTAAAAAGTTTCCAATATCCAGCTATCTATTTCTGTATTTTTTTAAATTTATTTTTTTTAATTAATTTCGATCATTACCATTAATCAATTCTTCGCACTCCTGATTTCATAAAATTAAAAAACTCACTTCTGATCGGTCGTGGCGTTGGTGGAATTTTTTTTTGAGAAGTCCTAATTATTGAATAATATTAATAACTCCTTGCCACACCATTTGTCTTTAATTAACATTCATGTGCCAAGAACGGAGGCGTACGAAAAAGTAGCCCCAAAAGTGTTTCTTTTTACTCATTCCCCACCTAAAAATAGATGCCACCAAATTTTAAAGTTAAACATTAAAACTAAAAAAGAAATAAATAAGAATCAAAACAAAAAGAACATTTTATTGTGAAACATAAAACAGGAGCTACTGCTAGAGTATGGTCTAGGCTGTAAGGCACTAATTCCAACAGTAATGACCAATAATTGCTTAAACAAACCTCACTGAGTTCTATCTGCATCACGATCATTGAGCGTGTTCGGTTGAGACTTTGAAGCCAAAAAACAAGTTAGGAAGTGGAAAAGCCTCACTGCCTTAATTATTTTTTGATGACGAATGTCAGCTGATCAAATAAAAAAAGTGAAAAAAAAATCTACAAAATCTCAACAATCTGCGCAGTGAATAACCTGGAATGCCAAAACTTGTTAATTTGATGATAGATACACCTGCTTTAAGAATAAAATAGAATAAATAGAACTACAAGGAGATCTGGGCATCACATGTCATTGTTTACATGATTGTTTCGTCACCTTGGTGGATTGATGACCGGAATCCATTTCGTCTAGAGTACAAGTAATCAGATATTTTAATTATCACTTTTACAACATTCATTAGCTTTACATATAAATAAAATTAATTATTATTGTTGTATTGTTGGGTCCGAGTAGATGACCTTTTGATTCACGTTTTTATAGTCAATCCGTGACCGAAGCACAAAACAGTAAACACGGGATGTTTTTGGGTTGTGGTTGGTCGGAATCTTTTTTAAGTGATCTCGTCAACAGAGTTCTGCTTAATGACATCATGATTAGTTGTTTTGTATTCTGATGTTTGGGTAAGTGCGGTGGTTTTATTGAGCCGCAATTGATAACTCATTACTGCGTGGCTTAGTACGCGCCTTAGTTTTAATACCTACACATACTTGCTTATCTATTGTTGACAAGAGTAGGAAGTCGGAAAGCAATTTATTGATATTTACAAGTTCGGTTTTGATCATACGGCATACGGTCATGGACATTTATTTAAAATCTTAAATAGTTTTTCAATTCTTTGCCATTTTTTGTATTTCTACATTCTTGTCTTTTAAAAAAAAAAAACGGCTGAAACTCCTACGTGAAAGATCTGTTGCATCACCTCTTTAACGAAGATTACTTACTTACTTAGATCGTGTCACCCCTCGAGTTCGGGTTTCCGAAATGTGTTTCAGTTCTTCTCCAGTAATCTTGACTCCTCATCGACTGACTTAGGCCACCCACTCTTCTGCCTGACTGGGTGAGTTGGGTGGATTCCACTGTATGGCATATTTCGCAATGGAGCTGTTTTCACGCCTATAGGCAAGACCAATCCAAGGCCACTTCCTCCTCTATATGGTAATGTCTATAGATTCTTGACCCGTTCTCAAATGAAGTTGGTGCTGAAAGCAAAGCTTTTCCAAATTTTCGATAGCATTCCTAAAGCAGCTTCAAAGAAAGAAAATATTAATCTCGGCCTGCTATTCGGCAATGTTTAGTTGACCGTCGGAGTTTGAAATACTCAAGGCATTTGATTTATCCGTATTTATCTTAAGCCCTACATTGCATGGAGGTATGTACATTATTTTACGTAAAAGGAGGCAAACACCGTCAGCGTAACTCAGGTGTTTAAGGTAAGATGTTATTGTCAACCTCAGTGCTTGGTTTCCTTCATTAAGTTCTGCCTGAATTACATTGCAGATGACCACTTGGAATAACATCGGTGATAGTATTAGCCTTCAAGTACTCCACTATGAACTTGAAAGTAATTTGACACCTTACTATTGACATTTATCACCCTCGTATGTGGCTTTTTCTAGATGATCCGCAAGGTGTTGCAGGGGGATTCAGCCCAAAAGTTTGTCTGTTCGACATTAAGTGTTGAGTCTAAATGCTCTCTTATCCGCTCTAGAATTAATCTAGCTATTGCCTTGGCTACTGCTGGAGGAAAGCATAAAGCATTCCACCAAATCGACCTTTTTTGGCAGCTAGATTATCATTCCTCTTCTCCACTTATCCGGGAATCACTCATTTTTCTTAGCTCTAAATATGAGCGGCTTAAGTAGCTTTGCCAATGTAGTTGGCACCGTTTGAAAAAGCTCGACAAAGATACCATCTATTCCTGCCGCTTCATTTCTTTTGAGGGATCTTATAGCGGTTACTATCTCCGTGTTGTTAGGAGGTCCGGTTCGAAGTCGAGAATTTGTTGCAGCGGCACGCCGTTGGAATTCGGGACCATGACTCTGTCATCTAAATTGTTTAGCACTGACGCGAACTGTTGCCTTCATCTGTTAAGCTGATCCTCATCCGAAATCAGCCGATGTTGTTTAGAATTTACATCACCAGTAAGTGATGTTGTCGACGGTTCTGCTGTCACACCTGCTAGCTGCTTCTTCAGCATTCGAGGCCAGTGCGTTGATGTGTGCACTCTTATCATGTCTGACACTACGCTGTATTTATTTTTTCTCTACACGATACTGAGCTCTTAGCTCGAGTTTCCCTACTGCTGAGGCCGCTGCAATCCGAGCCTTGAGTAAGATATACTAATCGATCCGTCTCCAGGTATATGTTGGTAGCAAAATTATCACTTCTCGGCCACTGAAAATCCGCATGTAATGCATGAAGACCCATTACATCTTCTCACTGTTTGGAGCGGCGTTTACGGAGGGAAAGTGATTGACTCATACTTTTTTATTTAGATGAGTACAAGGTTAAGAGAGTAGTTTTGGGTCTTACGAGACACTGGTTGATAGAATAGATGAACCATATCAATCTTATATTCGAGTCTACAGCCAAGACTTGTGGCTAACATACATATGTTTACCCAGCTATCATAGTAGAGTAATCGTGCTGAAGCCCTTAATGTTAGTATCCCATACTTCGGAAAGAAAAATAGCAAGCCTCAACAGCATGCCTTCATTTCCTTAAAAAGCTTCTTTTGATTCTCACAGCAACGCCATCTAATTGTCATCCTTACTAGGTGCCTGATTATTGCACCGATTCATTTCCATCTGTGACAGTCCACTCCTTAAAACCGCCTTCTAGCTTTCGAAATTATCCGCTTAACAGAGTTCGCACCATCATCCCTCTTCCGAATTATTTCAACCGCTTTCTTTAAATGATTCCGTGGTGGATATTAAAATTTATCTGTGACTTTTTCTTTGGAAATATAACCCCTTTATTCAATTTGATGTTTTATTTTGGCAAAGGGGCCATCCTGAGCCATCGCTGAGCGGGAGGTTCGAGGTTCGAATCCCAGAGAACACCTAAAAGTTTTTCACGGTCCCACCTCTCGCGAATGTCTGACAAACGTCCGAGAGTAATAACTGTCAAGAGAAAGCTTCTCAATTTGCCTTTCGGATATGGCTCTAAACTGTAGGTCCCTTCCATTTGTGTGAAAAATATAGCACGCACAACACGAATGGTCGCGAGAAGCTAGGCCCTGGACCACATACGTCTGTTGCGCCAAGTATTTGTATTTTTTTTTTTTTTTGGCCATCCTCAGCTAAGTTCAGACCAAATATCTGATGGTCGAACTCGTAATTAAATTTGAAATGTAATGCAACTAAGTCCCTGGGATCGCGTTCTTTCACCTCAAATGTCGCTTTAAACTGTTATTCGTCTCTCTCGAATATGACGGAGTATTTCAACATTCAACTCTGCTGGGTGCCTGCAAAGCTGACGAGCTCGACTAAAAGGCTACCACTCCTAAGATGTTGCCTAAATGGCCGGGTTAGTTATACTAAAGCGATCACAGATCAGCTGCATAATCGGTGTCCTCATGGCACATTGTCTGATAGTCCAACATGCTTAGACGTTAGGCCTGTTTTTGAATGACTTCTGCACGAGTTGTAGGGAAAAAGAGGAGGAAGAAACCACCCTTCACCTTCCATGCACCTGTCCTGCCTTATCCCTAAAAAGACTGTTCCATTCAGGGTCTCTTTTCTCCATTGATCTCAGCGCACTGGCTTCCTTAGATGTCACCGAGCACCCTCGACTTCATCAAAAGCTGGTTGGTTTTATTCCTGTATTTTTTTTCCTGTAGTTCGACCCATGGATGTTGCCCGAGTTAGCAGCTTGCACGGTTCACAATCCCGAATACTCAATGCCAGGAATGCTTATCCACAGACAGCACACTAATACCACTCTCCCCGCGGGACCGCTGTTTGGTATTACGTCGCGGTGCTACTTAGCAATACATGCTATGTTTTTTGTGTTAATGCTTCTGCCGTCCTTGCTTTTTCGATTACTCGAAGCTCTCGGCAGGGCATCTCTCCTCTATGATAAGCAATTGCAATGGAATACTGCGTGCTCTGTGTATTCCTCTCGATGTAAAAAATTTGGTCAGAGATGAGATATCGTTTCCAAATCTGTGAAAATATTTACGATAACCGCCGTGACCCGTACGAACTGCATAAAGTGATAGTTACAGTCCCCTTACGCTCAATTGGTCCAGGTCTCGGTGCTGGGGAGCCACCTGCCACATAGATATTTATGTGGCCTTCTCCTCCTCCTTTATTCCCTTAATTAAATCTACTTCTTTGATAGCTCGATGGCTTCAAAGAATGTCGATAGGGATCATTCCGGCTATGACGCAGGCTGCATCGTCTGGTATTATTCCTAAGCCACAGATTGCGCAGAGCCTGTATGTTGCCGACAGTTTTCTCCGTGTTTCCATCGTCGCTAACTCCGCCGCCCAGACCGTAATACCACATAGGACAACCGAACATATTTGAGAGGTTTTTTCCTAGATCGGCGGATCCTAGCCAGTCTATAATCATTGCAATTATTTCGTTTGTTACTGATTCTATTTCGTGGATGTGTTAAGCTGCGATAACTATGGCGATGTCGACAGAGAACCCTATTATTTTGACTCCTTGTGGCCATGTTAGTCGCAGGATTCCATCGTACATGATGTTGCATAAGACAGGTCTTAGTACCGATTCTTGTGGGACTCCTGCCGCGACGCGTTAGTATTTTAGCCTCTCGTCGGTTTGGTATCTCAACTTCCTGTTGGTGAAGTAGTCTGTAACTATCCTCAACAGGTAGTATCCATATTAGCCAGCGACTTCCTTATAAACGATCGATTAACCAAGTTAAATTCGTTTTTGACGTCCAGAGTGAGTTCTGCAAAGTATTTCTTTGACTCTCTACGCCATATTTTTCTCTTTATCGCTTCAGCTGCTCCATTATTGGTCCCTGGGTACCCAAAGTGGTTTGATCCAAGGTCTCAGAAACGACCTCTTCTGGTTTAGGTGTGTATGTATCCTGCTACAGACATCCCCCCTAACCTAAATGTAAGCCTAGGCACTGTTATACAAATTTGTGAACAGTTTTACTGACAGCGGGCTTGATGTCTTAATTTGATATCGCATTTAGTCCAAGTGCCTTGTTAATTCTGGACCATATGGATACGTTTAGAACCTTCTAAAAATTTTAAACAGTTATCCATATGTATTTTCTACGATTTTAGCTTAGATTGTATTAGCGCTGTGTACCTAGCTAGTACCGACGAATTTACTTTCAAATTTATGATGTGGAATTTCCTCAGCAGAGGATCGTACACAATAATTTTTATAACATAACGAAGCAGAATCACTTTGCAATGTTTTATTTTAAATTAAATAAAAATTATTATTTAATAGTCAATATAAACAGAATTTAAATCAACGAATATCTCTGACGTATTCCCGAAAATCGTATGACCCATCCAGTTCCATCAAAGTTCACTGTCTTGCGGAAGCGTATTGATAAAACATTTCGGCGACCTGTATAGGTTGTTGGCATATCCTAGAGTAGAGATACAAAAATTATTTAAAGTATTGAAAAACATTCAAATAATCCTCCAAAGAAATATTCGTACTTCTCCGCAAAATTGTCGTACAACTTCATCTGTTTTTCCACTTCTGTCAACAGCATTTTCCTGTTCCAAAATTTGTAAATAATCCGAATGACATGTGACTTTCGATCCCAAATCAAAAACTGAAAAAAAAACAATCCAAAATTGTCAATATAGGATGTAAAAAGTTATTATCAAAAAATCCCTTTGAAGGCAGGGCATATTGACAGGGACGCCGTGACTCAGTGTTTAAGTGTTTAAACTTCAAATCCAAGAAAACAAATTTTTCCACATCTCACGAATATCTGACAAACGTCCAAGAGTAATAATTGTCATAAAAGATCTTCACAATTTCGCTTTCAGATATGGTTTTAAACTGTAGTTCTCTTCAATGTGTGCGAAGAAATATAACACGCACGACAGGAATGGTCGCGAGAATGTAGGTCTTGTACCACATGCGTTCTGTTGCTACAAATATTTGGAATGATCACTTGACAGACCATGACAGTCTGTGCAAGCTAAATTATCAGCAGTCAAAGTAAGCCTATGTCGAAAATGATCCAGATACTATGAACCTTAGCAAACAAAATTGTAACTGGTTGTCCTGTTGACTGGATGGTAATTTGCCGGCTCCGGCAGTGTGGACTACTCGTAATAGGGTCTTATTTTACCATCAAGTCAGTAAAGTCAGCATTTGAAAGCAAAATGCGGACGGTTTGGTCAACTAAAATCAGTAAATGCCATCTGGCGTAAGACAAAAACATGTTCACATTCCGAACAAGGACTAAAATCTCGCATCCCATCTTTAAAGAATCGTATACTGTGATTTTGCAGAGTTTGTACATGGTATCGTTTATTGTCGGCCTTTGGTAGGATGTCACTTCAAATCTTCATATGCATGTTTGCTACTAGCTGAAAGGTTAAGAGGCATGACCACACTTTTCACATTTATGTTACCTTTAATTTCCAAAAAGACCAACAAATTATTTGGAACTCTAATGTTCCATCGGCAATCTGAGTTATTTCGCACGTTTCCCGGATAAAATGGACTCGTAAAGATTCCCGCCGAATTGTAAAGATCTCCACCGCAGCCAGGTCCCTTATCGCTTGCCAAAAAGGTAATATCATAGTTGTTAACAATTCCGCTGTTCGAAAGTAAAATTCGCAAATTGTTAGAGTCCGTGAATATACTGTTGGAAGGATCCAGTGAACCGCAAATTTTACGAAGGCTTTGCTCAGAACTTTTGTTGCCACGTTCATCGAAAACCTAAAATATAAATAAATCGTTATGAAAAGGATAAAAGTTTTAAATCTTTTTTGCAGGTTATATCACCTCTATGAAATCAAATTTACAATCATTCGAAGGACTAAAGAAAAAGTACAAATAGTTGAAATAAACACTAATCGAGTAGTTTTGTGGAGCGTTTATATAGATGTTGCAGGTCGCTGAAGTTTCCGTAAAAATGCGCCCTTGTGTACTTGTATAGTTCTTGAAGCATCCTGAAAGAAAAGTAAAAAAATAAAGGGGAAGATTGAGTAAAGGAAATTTCTCAGTGCAATGAAAATAAAAGGACCCTTGTATTCAGTTCACCTTGCTTAGCAACATGCCTTGGCAATTTCATGTTACAATCGTAAGAATGCATAGGCACAATGAAAACAACGCCGACAGCAGAGCTGGAAGCAATTCTCAACATGCTACCCCCAGACCTATACTTACAGGAATTTCCACCCAACCCGGAGGATCAACCAATCAAACAGTTGGAACTCAAATCTCGAAAAACATGCAAGATTTTTCAAAAAACCTTTTAGATGAAGACGTAAACAGTGACTATACCCTGACTTTGAAAAACGATTCTCCTGCACTTTCCAAGTGGAGTAGAATGGGAAACCAATGATCCAACAAAAGACAAGTCTATATCTATCTAGGTTTTCTTGTCCGAAAAACTTAACATATACAGCTCAATCAAACTTCATGACCACATCTGTGTATTTCAAGCGGAGGTCCTGGTAGTGACAAAGGCTGCTAGTGTTGTATTAATGATGGCAATACCACGAGATGATTTCACCATTTTTATTGGTAGGTGGCCATTAAAGCAATTTTTGCTACTCAAGTCAAGTATAAGTCAATTTGAGGCTTCAGATTCTTGTGTCGCAAGACAATATCACTCTCTGCTGGGCCCTTGGTCACAGGGATATAAGATAGCTGACGAACCACAATCAAACACGCCTATAGATTAAGCTTCCACTCTGTTCAAAAAACGAGTGTAAGATCCTAACTAAACCCAATGTTAGGTAGAACTCGGTTACCACCTTCGATATATTCAGAAGCTTTCGTCCAAATACGACAAAGGCAGAACCAATAAAATTTTTATAAAAATATATAACATCCCTCCAACACTGATTGTTTCACTCACTGGCCTTATAAGAAATAAAACGATGACAATATACATATAGAGAGGCTGTGGTAGCAAAAAGGCTCACGAGGATACACCTGACTTCCTCTGCCACTGCCTAAGCCTATGTCACTTGAGAAACAAAACTTTATTTCCAGGACATCCAAGAAATATCGCAGGTCTCACTAAACAATCTTTTCAGGTTTTTGAGGATCTCACGATGGTGGAAAACCTAATCACCAACGAGAAATAAAGTACCCGTACTAAAGCGACTATTTGACTACATTTGTCATAAGAGGCAAAACGGTTCACTTTTCGTCAGAATTAAATTGATGGTGCCATCTTGTAGTATTTTGCAAGTACTATCTGATGAAAAACCATTAAAATGATGTACCATGCAGCAGGAGAATTATCTTAGTCTATAAAACTGTTCGGAAGAATGACATGGTGGCCACGGAGTAGTAGGTAGTAACCTGGCCGGTGTAAGTTCAAATTTCGCTAGGAAAACAGCAAACATAGTCAACAGCCAACCACAACAGAGAAACGAATAAAATCTGAGTTTCTCCAACTACAACACCAAAAATGAATTCCGGTATTCTAGCAATAAACGAGCATAGTGCAAAGTTTTTGACTGACTTTCTTACTGGTCACTGTCGGAAACTTACAGACTATGTCTTGAGGACACTGAAATTGTGAAGCACATTGTGTGCAAATGTCCCGCCATAGGTCGTGGCATACTAAAGCACTTTCAGAAACCACTGTTTCTAATATAATCTCCTCGTCAGCCTAAGCAATCCTAAGCTTCCCCGAGAACTTGATTTCAACTACGACACAGCTAACACAGATGTTTCCCATAGGGGATAGCACAAAGGCTCTTGATATGACTTCCAAGGAATGCTGTTTGCGCTCGATATTTGTGTTTTTTTTTTTTTTTTTGTAAGATTCGATTTCTGCCAGAAGATTCCTAAAAATGTTGTTATGACTATTAAAGCACAAATTTACCATTCGCATTGGTTGCTCTAATTATAAATCCAGACTTTTCTATGGTGCTATCCGAGGAAAATTTAATGTAGACGTCTTGGTTATTTGTATAATAGCCCTCAGGGGCCCCTTGCCCACAAAATACATGCTCAGCAAAGGCGTTATCATATCTGCTTGAAGACGGATTCCCTATCTCTCCATTAAATACGATGTCCGATCCAAGACCACTTTCAAAAACAGAGTAGGGCTATAATTAAAAAATGGACACCACTCTTTGGTAAACATATTAACAAACCTGGTTTTAACCATCATATTACCTCTCTATTGTAGATTTTCAAGTAGTCAGTTGTGCACGTTCCATTTTCATCTGGACCCTGAATGTCGAGCATTTTAAAGTCCAGACGTATGTTGTGGTCACTGCGTAAATGCCAGAAACAATTCATATTTGGTAGATAGTTCCCATTTATAGTTCCGCATCTAATAGTAAGGCTCTGAAAATAATGAAATTGAAGTAAAAATTCTTTCATTCGTTAATGAATTTTGGTTATGATCCTTACCTGGTTGCTATTGATGAACAACTCATGTGCACCGCAAACTCGTGGGACCACCCTAACAGTAGCCAAAAATCCCGAACTGTTTTCGGACGAATCCGAAACAAAACGGACGTACATAGTCGATCTTGATGACATCACTGGGTTAGGTACTATGTGGCCACAGTATTTTCCGATTTCATCGGCAAACGTTCCACCTCCATCAAGAATTTGTACATAATCGGCGTTGCAGTTGGCCGACTCCTCTATGTGAAAACGAGAGAATTCAAGTTGCAACTGATTTCCTGGTGGTGCCTTAAAGAGAAATCCACAATCCAAACCGTTTTCATATCCCGTGGCAAAATCTTCAAACGTGTAACTGCTATTCGCATGCAAAACGAATTCCTTGTCACAATCGTTCATAACTAACACAAGCGCCGAGAATCCCACTGATGGTTCACTTTGATCCGAAACGCTTTGAATGATGCCTAAATTTGAATTTATTGTGAAAGGGGGAAGTTTTCCTGTTAAGTTTCCGCATAATCTCGCCACTCGTTGATCATCGGTGGGTACCTTTCCTGAGAAAAGTTGAACATAGTCATAGCTGCACGCGACGGATCCTTCAAACTCGAACGTCTCGAACTTGACGACGATTTTGGAATTCTCCGGAGCGGTAATATTCCAAACGCAAACTGTGTTCGACGGGTACTTACTGTTGGCTCTCTGTTTAGGTGTAGCTATAGTTGTAGAGGATGTAATAATGCCGCCGCACATTTCATCACCAAATTGAAGGAGGAATCCCTTACGGCTGTACGAACCGTCACTTCTGAAAATCAACGAAATGGGTTTTGTGGAGCGGAACTCTTCCTCGTGGTTATTGCCACAGAGCACAATTGGCTCATGTGAATCCATATAAATAGTTAAGTTGTCAAAATCGCAATTGCCTGTTGGAGAATCCTCCAGCATAAAGTCATTTATCTGCAACAAGACGCTTCTGTTAGGATCTGATGGAATTATAGTGTACTTGCAGGTCAAATTGTAGTCATACGGTGAAGGATAATTTGGACTAGATAGTAGTTGAATGTCCTTGCTGGCATTGAACACGCCACCACAATTCCGTTCGAAATTTGCTGTGAATCCGTCACCAGTTCCCTTGTCATCCGATCGGAATATAAATCGCATTACATTGGAGGTGATATTGACTAGCGCTGGAGGCTCACGGCCGCATATTCGTTGAATGTCACTCCATTCATCTTGGCTATCAGAGTTCACTTGCTCTTGAACTAAAATATAGTCCTTTGTACAATTTGGACTTGCTTCAACAAAAAACCGTCCACTAAAGCTTAATCCAATGTGATATTCTTTCCTCGCTCTGATCGTCCAGATACACTCGACATTGTTTTGATACTGCTTGCGGAAGTCAATTGACCGGAAAGGATATGAAAATTCGCCGCCACAGTCTGTGCCAACTGTAGCCGTCAAATTAAATGACGACTCGTGTTCGTAGTTTGACGTATGGTATTCAATTAAAAGATCTTTCATCGAAACAAGATTGCTTACTGTCGCCTGGTTACAGAATCTTCCCAGATGTGGAGCATTCGTAGTCGAGTCGGAATAAACAATTAAATACTGTTCATCGCACTTTAGTTTAAAGTCAACATTTATTGTTACCTCGAACTGATCCAAATCGCCCGGATTTGGCAGTACTCTCCACGCACAATCCATCGCCCCATAATCCACCAACAGTGTAGAAGGTTGGTTTAGCTGAAATTTGTTTCCTATAACGAACACCCCGCCGCAATTGTGACGTGCGAATTTTAAATCCAGGGATGTCAGTTTATTCTGAGTGTTGCTGATTATATCAAACATCACTGGGTATGGCAATCGAGCAGTGCTCTCGTTTCTATTCCCGCAAAACCAATGCAAAACATGTTCTCCAGACATGTCCTGAACAGATAGTGGGCCATGGCGCGTGCAGTAATAGTAACCTCTGAAGACTGCAGGGAGGGCTTCGATGTTAGTTACACTTATAGCGAGGGTGTTATTTTGACTTACATCGATGTTATAGCGACAGAAGACAGATGTGTTTTGTGGAGGCTGGAAATGGATTTCACCTTGGAATCTATCAAAATTATCATTGCAGAGGATGCTCTCCTCTTCGGAAGAGTATCGGATTTTGAAGCCCATCTTCTGTGTCGCAGGTATCTCGAAACTTACAATGCTCAATAAATTATCAGTGGAATAGAGTACTGCTGGGGGATTACCCGAAATTCGAGCGATTATCGACTTTAGCTCAAAATCATTAGCTAAGACCAAGCGACCGGGTATGCGAAAAGCGATTCGACTTGTAGAATTTGCTGGCATTTCGACGATGTTGAATTCCAAGAATTCGATTTTGATTCTTCGACCTTTGGGTACCTTTAACTTCCACATACATCGTGTCGGGAAACGTATGGGAAAGAGATATCCCGGAGATTTTAGAAATCCTGATTCAGCTTCTATTGTTTGGCCACACTGGTGACCAACTGCCAGATACGTAAGCTTAAAGGTGTTAAGGACAAAGTCCGTGCTTATAATTCTATAGCTAATTCGAACTTGATTTGTGTTTATAATGTAGGTTTTACCGCCTTCCACCCCGCAAATAATGATCGGTTCTGGATCGCTTTCCTCCTCCACGTAAATCGGAGTAATTCTCAAATGATTTACTTCTGAGCAATTATCGGCCCACGGTAGATTGGAATTACTGATGGTGAGGTTGACAGCATTACTATCCGCCAATGAAATACTATATTCACATGAGAAATTTTCTTTCCGCGATTTAACTCCTACAGCCTTAGGAGAGGAGATAGTTCCATTTGGTTGCCGATAGGTACCGCCACAAACGGCTAGTGATACATTCGCTATGAATCCAATATGCGGTTCAGCGACATCAGTGAAGTAGGTTAATCTAAGAATATTTCCACTCGATTGCTGAGTATTCGGAATGGACTTGCCACAAAAGCGTCCAATGATAGGTGACAGGTCAGTACCACCATCGTGCAGTTCTACGTATTCCAAATCACAGAAATCGCTTTGTTTTAAATCCATTGGATCACCAAAGTCCACCGCTATAAGACGATGAACTGGTGCTCTGATAATCCAAACGCACATCGTGTGTGGATGGGGGATGTTTGGATAGTTGTCAGATTTTAAAATGAAGGACGAATGGTCTTCATCTAAATTGATGTTGTGCAAGCACTCATTCATAACCTCTTCGTATTTGAAACTGATCTTCTGCCCGGAAAATGCTATTCGCTCAAAGTTTAACTTGACGTACGCTTCATTTGATGATGTTATTGGAATATCTGGCGGAACGCTATCGCAATATTTTCCACTTCCCAGATTCGGGGAGTGTTCAGAGATGCCGTTCTTGAGCAACACATAAGTCTGACATGGGGTACTTGGGTCATTTCTATTTGACAACTGCAGTTCGAGGAAAGTAATTTTTATTCGACGTCCCGTTTTAACTTGAATCCTCCATACACAATCCGATTGGAACGCCATCAAACCAGAACCATATTTGGTTGCATTGATGGTACCAGTTGAGTCTGTTAACACAGATCCACACACAGAATACGCCTTCGCCGAGAAGCCAGTTTTGTTAATACCAAAATCTGATATGAATTCCACCTTCAGGAACCTATCGCCAACGAATTCCGAAAATGAATCAAGCTTCAATTTACACTGTTTGCCAAGTTGCTTCCAATTGCTCATGTCAGTGCTTGAGTAGATTATAACTCGATCGGCTGCACAATTTTGTATATCTTCTAAGTCAATGCGTGAGAATGACACGACTGCGTGATTTGCGGGATCTACAGGTGCGATTATCCAACTGCAGTTTAAGTTTGAGTCATAGCCATTTGGAAAGCCTGGCGATTGGATCGTATAAGTCCCAACTCCTACGAAGATTATGCTGTTAGAGCAGTTTGAAACTTCTTTAATGGAAGTTTGGTTGTCCGACATGAACTGTTTGCTAACCCTGTGCCAACGAAGTCTGAATGTACCTCTAAACGACTTCATAAACAGGACATTTGTGTCCGATCGGATGATGTCGTTTCCGGTATAATCGATAGGTTCAGCCTGGTCATCGTAGCCGTTGTAAAACTAAAAGAAAAGAAACTTGTAGACTTTCTCCGTTAAAAATTAACTTCGGCTCATAGCAAAGGTAAAGGATGTCAAACTTCGTGATGATTAAGTATCCTACTTTGTAATGTAGTCTTTTCATTTATTAATGTAAAGTTGGACAGGGCCACCGACAGTTGACTTAGTTATCTAAACAATTTCTCTAAACCTTGGTCAAAGTCGTACAAATAGATACTATATATCCTTAGTTGCTCAGAGTAGGTATGCACTAAAAAAATATTTTAACAGTGATACGGAAGCCAAACTGTTTTTAAAATAAAACAGTCTTTCGCTGAAGAAGAAGAAATCTGACCAATCTAGCTCATCCCGTGCTTAAAAATGTCACTATTCACATCTACGGTAAAGTTTAATATCTGGATGTCATCTGCAGCCACAGCTGCATTCAAAACACTGCTTAACCCTGTTACCATTTCCAAAATAGTAAATTAACTCAATTTCTCTCAATGGACGAGGGACTGGCGGATCGCTCTCAAGGAATTTAAATCTGTCCACATGAATTTAACTTATAAGAAAATTAACTTGTTAATTTTTCTGAACTTGGCCCGAATACCTTCTGCAAACGAGGCCAAATACACGAAAATGACACTCGACGCAAGGCTGAAATGGAATTCGTACGTGAAAATGAAACGAAAAGAACTCGAAATCAAATATAGAGAAATTAACTAATTACTCAGAAAACATTCCCAGCTCAGTATTGAGCAACTGTTTTTATAAAAGCAAGTGCTAAAGCCGGTGTGGACCTACGGTGTTCAACTATGGGGTTGTACCAATAAAGCAAAAACACAAATTTTTACAAACTTTTCAAAATAAAGTGCTAAGAGAAATTGTCCGAGCACCGTGGTATATCAGAAACGACGATATCTACAGATATCTCAGAATTCCGACAATCGAAGCTAAAAGTAGAAGATTGTCATGTCAACAATACAGCCCCACAAATTTTGGATGAGAGCAATTTATTGCGCCGACTACAAAGGACGAAACCTTTCGACTTGGCGAGATAAGGATTAACCGTACCTAGATTGCGGAACATGCAGGATCTTTCAGTGGAAAGTTTTTATTTCGTGATAGAAAAATTGCTTGATAGTTATTACTTAGTGGCAATATCTAGCAAATTTATATCGAAGAGTGGTGTTTTTGGTCAATAAGAATCTGACAGTACTATGAACACGCGGTTGCTATCTACTCGTGCCACTTAATATGAACTGCAATCTAATAATTTATAAATCAGTTTGTATAGGCTGACTTGTGCCAACTTATTATTAAAAGGACATACCTTATGAAACTTTGCATAAGGTTTAAGGAACTGCTCGAACGTAAGCATTATCAAATTTCCCCGAGGCACTGATATTCTCCAGCTGTGCTCCGTCGTTGAAATAAATAAATTTGGATACTTTGGCGATTCTATAATTCCACCGGTCCCATTAAGTTCAGTATGGAGTGCTACAAAGGGATAAAATATTATAGAACTTCAATCCCTGCTTGACTTAATCTAAGACAAACTTACCATAACCATACTCTGCAATAAATCCTCTTCGCACATAGTCATTGTCACTGTTAAACTTTATCCAGAGTGACTTCTGGGCAAATAACGGATCCGGTACGTCATCTCCACAAAAAACACCAATGAGTCGACCCGAACTGCTGCCTTCACGTATTTCCAGATAATCCGCATTACAATCGTCAGATTTATCGATGTCCATGTGATTAATGGTCAGGCTCAACGAGTTTCCATCGTTGGCCTCAATTTGCCAGATACATTCAATGTTTACTGGATACGCTATAGGATAAGAGGGTGAAGCGAAGGTGCCGTGCAGCGAATTAAATTGACCCCCGCAATTATTGTCCATGATAGAATAGAAGCCTTCGAATTCAGCTATCGAAGTTGGGTTAAGCTTAATAGTCAGAGCATGTCCAAAGGAAGTAGATGCCGGTGGGTGCTTGTTGCAAAATTGTTTCTTTGGTCGAATATAGCTTGTATTTTGGACATCACCGTCGTATATCTGTTTTTTTTTTTTTTTTTTAAATTAAAAGGGGTAAAACCCAAAAATAACTGCATACATACCGAAACACCATCACAGACTATGTCAGATAACTCTAGCAAAGTCCACAGGGGAGTCATCTGAACGTGTGTAGTTGTAAATGTGACATGTTTTGACTTATCCTCGGCTTCGATAACCCATGTACACTCTGCCTGAGAAGAGCCAATATATCGCAGACGGCCAGTATCATTTACCACAATGCGTTTTCCACAATTCTACCAAAAGAGAGAAACCAATGTTATTCTGTTTTAATGCGAGCACAAACTTCCTATTCGTACTTCGACAAACGAAACCTTGAAACCTTTGCTTTCCGTATCCGAATCTGTATCGAAAACCAACTTTGCTGTATTTGAAGTGGTACGGAGTACGTTAACTGATGGAATACTATCACCACATGACTTTTGCAAGAGATTGCTCACACCATCCTCAGGCACATCAAATATCGTCAGAGAATCCATTGCACACTGGTAGCTATCCTCGATATCGAGTTCTTCGATAGTTAAATTCATAGTACTGTGTTCCGCTACTTGAATGAGCCATTCACAATGTAAGTTTGAGTCATAATTTTTCGGATAGTTCGGCGAGTGGATGTATCCTTTAGAAAACACTAGCTTTCCACCACATTCTGAAAAAAAAGAGCGCTGTAGTTGTGTGGTCCAAACCGTCCTTATACTTACTCGATTCAATGGTCTTATACTGCGCCGTAAATCCCTTTCCATTTAAATACAAGTCACTGTAGAATTCCACAAGCAAAGTATGACCACTGCTGGTTACTGTGATATTGTCTCGCTTACCGCAGAATGTGCCAATCAAATGATATTTTTGTGCAGTATTCCAAACCTGTACGACACCAACAAATCAACAGAAAGATAGACAAGTTTATTTCACTGAAATACCTTAATGCCATCAGTTGAACAATTTGTGGAATCCCTAATATCCACATTCGAAAACACCAACTCGATGGCCTTTCCGATCTGTGTCTCTATTTGCCAGAGGCATCCTATGTTATTTGGATAAACATTTGGATACTCCGGCGATTTGAACTCGCCACTCTCTCGGTGGAAGCTTCCAATGCATCCTCTCATTGCGTATTCCATTCGAAAATAGGTTGAACTGCTGTTGAGCCAAACCAGGACAGTATCAGTTCGAGATTCAAAGCGCCTTGGCTGCGAAATTCGAATTACAGTATCATTGTCATCTTCCTTGAAATACACATAATCGGATTTCTTATCACTGTCCTTCTGTCCCAAAATGGCAAAGTCTAGCGAAATACGATTCCCCTTTGGTGCCTGTATTGTCCAAGTGCAGTTCACATCGCTGGGATTATTATCACCAAAGTTGGGACTCTCAATGGCTCCGTGTGTTGCATTGATAATGTGATTACAATTAGAGACGTAGCTTAGGTAAAATCCACGATCAGTGTTGGAACTATCACTTTCAAAGCGAATTAGCGCATCACTACCAGTTGTTTCGATAGCAATCGTATTGTCATCTTGTTCGCAATACCGTCCAATTCTCCTTCGGTCAGCAGTGGGACCATCGTATATTTCTACATAATCATATGTGCACGAGAGTAAGGTTTCCAAAGACAGATCTTCAAACTTCATTAAAATTGTTGATCCTTTGTTGACGCTTATCCTCCATTCGCATTGAGCATCATTGCTATAATATTGTGGATAGAACGGCGATGCTACAGAACCGTGATCACTGGATAGAACTCCTCCACAGCCAGATGCTATAGTTTGCCATTCAATGTGGAATCCACTTTTGGAAATTTGCGAATTCGTCTTGAAATTCAAGTGAATTTGTTGAGTAAACGATGGAATACGATGTGGGATTACTTGTCCACAATATTTTCCAATCAAGGGAGACGTATTTGAGCCACCATTTCTAAAAGAAAAAAAAAAGAAAAATGAGATTGAAGTGTTAAAATATGAACGTCAATTTGGATATCAAGTTTAAATTCATTTAGCCGTTTAGGCTGCAGTTGTGTATATCTACAGACAGGCAGACAGATACATATGTAGGTAGGAAGGTTGACACAGAATTAAGAGAATATTTAGAACCACATCCACGCGTTTGTACACCATGTCAAAGCGTTTCAAATGCAACAAAACTGCACGACTTGACAGCATTCTTTCTGAGTTTTCGCAAGTCGGTAACAAAGGCAGATGTTCTCCATTCAGAGAAAGAACTTGTTTGGGTGATATTTTTTTGACGGGTGAACTAAATAAAGTGATCGTCCTTCGTAGCTAAATATGCCTTTCAATGAAGCATCCTAACCCAGAATTGCAGAACCCGCAACTAGAGAACCGTTGGGAAGAGCTCAAGTGCATTGTTAGAAGATCGACAAAGCCAAATAGGATGAAAGTAAAATTTTAGAGCGGTTAAGAGAAAAGACTTCTTAGGCATTTTCTACGATCTGGTCGACTTTCCTGGCCAAAAACCACTCTGATATCAGGTTGTTGACGAAGGGCTTATAAAAAATTTTAAAAATTTTATCAGAAAAACTATTTTGACGTCATTTCTTAAAGCAAAGTGAACGAGACTGATACCATTCATGGAGCGTTTCTTAGATTTAAATATGGCTCAATCGAGATTTGACTAAAATGACCCCAAAAAGTGGGAGTGGCCACATGCAATGAGACGAGTTGTGTTCCATGTAATTACCTAAATATTTTTTTAAGATATTTTTTTTTCTTTTTCTAGTGAAAATATTGCAAAAATTATAGTTTTTAAAAGTAGGCGTGTCTGGATTTCAAAAAGACTACAGTCCAACAGTGCAACAACAAACGAGCTATTTATGATGAAACCAAAATCTTTTTATGAAAGCCTCACCAAATCACAGTTATCTACAAATGCATTAAAAAGTTCGTAAATTACCTTATTTCTATCCAATCGTTGTCACAATTCTCCGACTCTTCCAAGTCCATAGATTTGACAATCAATTCAATCTGATGACCCGTCTGCACTGAAATGGCCCATGAGCAATTCAAATCATTTGGATAATCATTGGGCCAGTTGGGAGATTTTATTTGACCAGTTGAAGAAAATATAGTCCCACCACATACTGAAAGATAAAAAGTTGAAATACACTTTATAAAGGAGTAAAAAAAACCAAAATTTATCTATTTAAGGTTATGGTTCAGCCAGTCATCGCAGTAAGATAACTTTCTTTTTCTTTTGATACTTACACGATGACACATCCACAAAATTATACTTTGCCACGAAACCATCTTGTGCATCTGTTGAATCTGAATTAAATTTCAATGTCAGCACATTTGTAGCACTCACCAAAGCTGGCGGCTTCGTTTGTCCACAGAACCTTCAACAAATAGTAGAATTGAGTTACCTTTGATTTCCCTTAATACGTTTCACAAACCCTTACCTGCGGTTGGCAGACGATTCGGATTTTATTTTATCTGTGTCATACACTTCGAGGTAATCATAAAGACAATCATTTGATTCCTCTAACTTAAATGAAAGCCAGGACAGTTGAATTCCATATCCTGCAGGCGCAATAATGGTCCAAATGCATGTCAAATCATGCTGATAGTGTCCAGTGTCACTGTCCGATGGCAGCCTAATTTCTCCGGTTGATTTTCTCATGATACCACCGCAGTTGTTGCCGGTATCAATGAGGGTGTAGTTAACTTTGAATCCTCGGCCAGCATTGTTACGATCTGTTCGAAATGTTAGTTTCAGCAAACTTGTGCTGGAAACGATTTTTGGTGGAATGGTGGTTCCACAGAAGGGACCAGCAGCTGTTTCATTGTTTCCATCAGTTATCTAAGGAGAGAACATAAATTGATGATATAGCAGTTCATATCAGAGATCTTACCGTGATATAGTCGAACCAGCAAGTATCTATTCCCTCATGTTTCTCCAAGTCCATGTCTATGAATTCCAAGGAGACAACTTGATTAGTTTCACCAATGATTTCGTATATGCATGTCTCATCGGACGGATAAGAACTCGGGTAATTTGGAGACTTAATGACACCGGCACTTTCCTCGAACGTGTATTCGCAAACTGAAAGTCGAAATTATGAATTCCAGATGATAGCTTCATGACTTTTTCTCCTTGTAACTTAAATTGCCAATATTTTACCAAACGCATAACCCGAAACGCCTTAAGTCTATAAAACGAAGCGAAAGAACACAACCGGCAGACCTAACAGCAGAGGTTGTATTGAAACAGCTTTACAGAATGTAAGGAGACGATAATATCTCTACTGTCCTTTAGATCATAGGCTTCAATTCCGTGGAGAAATCTAAAATGGAGCGCGGCAGAAGTTTTTAGAGGGAAATGAGGTCAGCCATCTATGTCGATTGAAAAGAGAATAAATCAAATAATAAAGGAAAAAAGTCAATCTGATGCCAAGACCAGAGGTGGAAATGTCAACTTGCCTATAAAAAGCCGCTGACGTCGAAAGAGAACAATCACTTTCAATTGGAATTTAGAAGAGTGAACCCTTTGCCGAAAGGCGTTCAATGAGTACCACAGAAAAAAAGAGACTGAGATCACATGATGAATGTAATCCACAACGAAATAGAACCTGCGTTAAGCTTAATTTTACTAGCTTCTACCTAGGCAACCCTACTGCAAAACTTTTGACCTTCGTGGACGGCTACTGTCATGAGACTGGACCGTTTATAAACAAACAAGCTGAAAGTTGGACTTTACTTAAATAATCGTGGTTTATAGCTTATTCTAAGGCTGTTCACTAGGCAATCACACCATACATGAGTATTGGCCTTATTACCGAAACGTAGAGCCATTGAGTTATGCGAGGTTGCAATACCCATCTATTCTACTGCTACTGTAGCTTTCTTAACTCTTTCTTTGCGAAATGTCCGATAAACACTCGAGAGTAATAACTGCCATAAGACAGGTTTTCAATTTGTCTTTCGGATTATTATACTCCAAGTGCCTTGCATTTGCATATGTGAAAAAATACAAAAACACACAACACGAATGGTTGCAGGAAACTACAGAGGACCTGAACCACCGGTCTGTTGAGTATTTTTTGCATTTCTATTCATCGCTTAGTACTTTTTACGTTTGCATAACGGTATCTTGTGAAACATTTAATCTTTAAAGACTATTTTCGTAGAGTTCTATTTTTGAACTACGAATGAAAGTTGGCGAAATTAAGTAGGAAGAACTTCGATGGAGTGGAAGAGTATCTTTACAGGACCTTTTGTTATATAAGAGTTCGGATTCAAGTTCTTAAAACAACCAAACAGGTTTTCTAAGGTTCTACTTCTCGCAAACGTCGGACAAACTTCCTTAATTTATAATCAGAAGCTTTTTAATTTCGACCTCTTATAGGTGCCGAAAGGTAACCAAAATTAGGCTCTGAGGGGCCTTCTGCCTATCTCTGGGAAGGCCAGACAATCACTGCGACCTAAAAGATCTTTTGTGCTATCCCTAGGTTCTCCTAGTAATGGAAAGAATATTTATCCCGAGCAAAAATTAAGGTCGTGAACGAACCTTGGGATCGTTTTTACGGGTGACTGGTTAACTATGTTTGGGGAACTGAACTCTCTTCCAAAGTGTCTTTGCCTGCTTCGAGCTATGGCGGGACAATCGCACAGGATATGCTCGGCAGTCTCTTGATCTTCCAGACAAAATCGGCACATGTCCGTAGGACTTATGCCCATCTTGTTGAGATGGTAGTTGAGTGAACAGTGTCCGATGAGGAAGTCCATGAGGAGCTTACCATCACGCTTGTTCAATATGAGAATTTCCTGACTTCTCTTGCTATCGGAAGCATTGATGGATCTCTTGGCTTGGCGTAGCCCAGTTGTTCAGTTCCATTTAGAGTCTCTCTCGATGATCCCATAAGTTGAGCTCTACTTTTATGTGGCTGGTGGGTAAGCCGCAAAACGGAGACGGGCCAATGAATGAAGATTGCGATCCTAGTCTGTCTAGCTCATCAGCAATTTCATTGCCCTCTATTCCCTCATGTCCTGGAACCCAATGAATTGTGATTTGTTTGTGAGCAGCGAGCTGCTTTAGAGCGTTGCCTGTCTGTAGGAAAAGATGACAATTTGTTTTCTACGGAGGTTGCGTCTGATGCAACTTCTGGCACATAGCTCAATTGCAAAAACCTCGGCTTGAAAGATAAATGTGGAGCAGCCCAGAGACACTGCTTGTTGAAGTTGGGACCGTATATGCCTGCACCAACTCCGTTTTCTATTTTTGAGCCATCGGTTTACCATGCAGAGTGAGAACTACAGGAGGTTGGAACCCCATAACTCCATACACTGCGTTCCGGAATAATGGCTTTAAAGGGGCTGGCGAAGTCCGTAATACATAGCGAATGGAAATGAAAGAAATTGTATTTAGTATTTTTAAGATGCCCAACTAGATCGCCCAGTTTGAAGTTGCACGAAAGATGAAGCTTTATGGCAGTGACCGCGGCCGACTTCTTAATACTTGTGTGCAATGGAGGAAGATCTAAAAGAACTTCCAAAGCTGCTGTAGGGCACGAACGCACAGCACCAGTGATACCAGTGCAGGCGAGCCTTTGGAGCTTTCTGTGTAGTAAGACTGACATATGTATGTAGTTGCACAATGCATTCAAATGCCAAATATGCGACTGAATTTGCAAATATGCGATTGAACCTCTCTTGAATGTCAGACACTTCTCCAAGAGCATAATTGTTATGAGAAAGTTTTTCGTTTGCGGTCTGAATTAGCACTTAAACTGCAAATCTCCTCCGTTCGTGTGAAATACAGTATTTCTGTGAGTAATTAAGCCCTAACCCTTGCATAGGCTGTTTGGAATTTTATTTTCTTCAATAAAGATTAATTCATAGTTTCTTAATAATTGTACCTCTTGAGATTTTCACTAATTTTCAATATTTGACATCACATTCCGTCATTGTTACATTTCGTTACTAAGACTTTATATACTGTCATGGCGACACTACTTTTTGTTAATGGCGGCTCTTTTCATAAGCATTAACCGGAAACTTGTTCACAAATTGAAAGTAGGTAGTTGGTAAGGTGACAATAAGCAGCAAACAACCCCATGGAATTGCATATGGTTTTACAGCCACATGATACGATTTATAAGCCCTTGCATGGATAGAAAGATCAATATTCATGTAATAGTACTAGAACTAAAGCAAACTTATGCAGTAGTTTAAATTTAATATTTATCAGTGTATCCTGTGAAACAGAGGGAAGAAAAACTTGGTATTAGCGTATTTCCCACGCGATACCACAGAGATTTCATCTGATAAGTGTACCGGGATCACAAGCACAAGATCTGAGTGTCTTTTTGATTTTATCTTATGAACTGAGCTCACATGAACTTAGCATCTGCAACAAGGGTATTACGTAAAATTTTGTTGTAAGAAACAGACGCGAAGACATCACACAAGTGTCTTGCACTGATCATTTTACGGTACAAAATGGAGGAATAGATTTAGAAGAGGCATTCCTATCGGATCACAGCTGGATACGCTTTAAGATAAGCTTCCAACCCAGAGCTAGTAACACGCACAGAAACCCTAGGAGAGGCGACTGGGGAAGTTACCAGGAAATAGTAAGGGAACATCTTAAAGATGAGCAATTCGCTCAGGCGATCTCCAATCTATGTGTAGACAAGACAGTTGATAATTTACTAAAATGAAAGTAGCATACTGCCTCCTGATTTACTTTGGAGGCTGTCTTTCTTCGGAATTTCTTAAAGAACTTTCGGCAAAGCTTTCCTTTTTTTTGGTCTCCGTTTTCCTTAGTGAGATCGCCTTCTCCGATTTGGTACTCCTGGATCAGGATCGCTTTGTGGCCTTTGTTGGAGTTGGCTTTTTTTCTGTTCTAACGATACGTATTTCATTTGATTGTACGTGGGAGAGCATCTTTATCAGCCGTGGTGCTAAGAGTATGCAGTGGTGTAGATAGGCTCCTACGGTTTTGCTACTATCACCTCATACGCCCAGTCCTGTATTGTGTAATGAAAGATTTTCACCTAACCTCGTTAAAAAAAAAAAGAAATATTGTGGCATAAGCCAAAGTGTCTGACAACTTCTTAAGCTGAATACAGCATTGCTACTACAGTGACCAATTTTTTTATCTTATTCTACTTACTTGTTCCGTACGACATTTTAAATGTTCCTCCCCTCGAGTAATAATTAATTTGAACTTCATTGCCTGCCGATTTGAAAATGGGGACGTGCAATTTTCCACACCACTTGCCAGTGCTGACTTTATTTCCAGCATCAACATCATAGATCTAAAATCAACATAAAAAAATAAAAATTTCGAACAATTTTTTAATACCACAAATAATTTCTTACCTCAATACAGTCAGCATCTCCCATTTTGAATTCAGTCACTTCCAACTGAATTTTTAATCCTTTGGGATACCGAACTGTATACTCGCACGACATAGAACCATCAAAACCAGTCGGCGAAAGGATTTGTCCATTCCTCTCGGTATATGTTCCACCACAGCCTGGAATTCGTTCAACAGTCGAAGCGTGTATTTGGAAGCCCAGATCAAAGCCCTCGTTGTCCGAATGGAAATGCACAATAATTTCATTGGACGGGACAGTAAACGGAGCAGGGTTAGATGAGTTGCAGAATATCTCCAATCGTGAATCAGAAATCGCATCGGAGATCTAAGAAAGCATATTTACTCATAGATACCTGGATACAGATAAAGTATAAATCAACCTCACCTCAAGATAATCGTGATTACAGTTCGAATGGTTCTCAATTTGAAGACTGAAAAAGACCAGCTTGATGCGTTTAGTGTTTGGTGCCTTCAAGTGCCACTTGCAATCCCTATTGCGAGGGTAATGACCAGGTGATCCGGGTGAAGCTATGGTTGCATGTGAATCAAATTCCACGATACCACCACAAATGGGATCAGTCGACGTCCACGATAACTCGAAACCTGCTCTTGCTGTTGAGTTGTCCGACTTAAACCAAATATAAATTCGATTAGTCGTTGTTATAATGTTTCCTCCAAGTGGTGGCATTGAACCGCAAAAGCGACCAAGTAGCTGTGAAGCTGCTGTTGGACCATCGTGCATTTGTAGCCAATCGAAACGGCATTCTACTGAGTCCTCGATCTCAAATTTGCTGAAAGTGATGTTTAGCACTTTGGCTTCGTCAGTACGAATTACCCAAGAACACTGGGCATTGTGATTATACAAGTCGTTGAGAGGATACTTAAGATTTCCTTGATTGGCCGTTATGTATTGTCCGCAGCGGGACCGTTGGGTATCACATCTTCTGCCTCCATATCCTGTCACGCATGTACATTGGTAGGAACTACCATTTGGTCGACATGTGCCACCATTGAGGCAGGGATTCACAGCACATGGATTACGTTCGCAATGCGGAAGTCTAAAACCCATTGGACAGAGGCAGGTGTACGATCCGTTGCCCATATCCATGCAGGATCCACCGTTCTAATTAGAAGAGAATTGTTTAAGGCTCTTATTTAAGATATAAGTCATACCAAACACGGATTGGATGAGCACATATTTCTTCCAGATAACATACAGCCATTCGGCCCAATACCGTTGCCAATCATGCCAACTGGGCATGAACACACAAGTCTAGTCGGCAATTCTTGGCACAGGGCGACAGGATGGCAGATGTTGTTTCTCTGACATGATTGGCCGCTTTTTCGAGTGCAAACCCGTCCATCTCCGACCCATCCGACGGGACATTCTCCACAATGGTACGAACCCTATGATGTGAAACAAATAATATGAATTTCAAACCCTCTCTACATGCATTTTGCATACATAAGTATTAATGCACGGAACAAAAGGTGCAACGCTACATCCACCATTTCCGGTTGAGCATTCATCGATGTCCCTGCAAGATAGTCCATTGCCAGTGTATCCAGCTTCGCAAGGAGCACACATAAACCCTCCTGGCAGGTTTATGCATTTAGTTGAGCATGGGCTGTTGTAGTCTTTGCACTCATCAACGTCGACACTACATGATGGTGTCAAACCATTAGTTTTCCAGCCCTGCTCGCAGATGCAACGATACCCAAAGTTGTCATTGGCATTTACACATGTACCGTGGCCACAGAGTTCAATATTCGAAGAATGCAAGCAATCGGTTTTTCTTTGGTTGCAATTAATTCCTTGCCAACCCGAGTTACAGATGCATCTAAATGACAGTTTTTTTTATTTATTTGTAGATACTTAGCAAAGAATATATCATACGTGTAGCTGCCGAATTGATTAATACATTGCGCTCCATTTTGACATCCAATATCGGTTCCGGCAAAGAGTGCACATTCATTGACGTCAGAAGAGCATGTCAATCCCTTAATTGAATAATGAGAAATTTTATGTTATAACAATCCTGTTGCACAATAAGTTACTTCTTCTAATGTATTACACTTCTTGTTAATAAAAATCAATTTAGATTAAACATTAAATCAATTTCTGTTGAAAGGTAAACCTATCAAATCCCTGTACTGAAAATTATGCGGCAACAAGCCACTGGAATTTTTTATACGAAATAAAAAGACTATCTATCTATCTAAGTTTTTGTTTGCCTTGTCAAAACTAAGAAGGGCGAGGGTAAGCTGTCGAAAAGGCACTGAAACTACTCAGATCAGTCTAATAAAAATCGGTGTACGCGACCGCTTACGTCCGGGGGATACAATAAAGAGCCTGGTCCTCCAGTTTTGAGATTGAGAATAACTTCCCTACCACGGAAAAAAAAAACGTGGATCCAGAAACAACCAAAAGCTTAAGATATGAATGGAAGTGCTACCAGCATCAAGTACAGAAGACCAGTGGCGACCTTGCTAACACGCCACCAAAAATGACGCCACTGTTGTGCTGGGTTTTATACGGCGACCACAACGAAACTCCTGATTTGGTGAAGAGCATCGACAGGTACATGCAGTCAAGAACAAGGCTTATAAAGCAGTGCTGCAGAAGAAAACCAGGGCTACCCGCGAATTCTACAGGCAATAAAAAAGAAGAGAGTCACGTCAACTTATCCAAAGAAAAAGTCCCATTCAACCGGGACGATGATGATAAAAACCTCCGTCCACCTGACCAACACGAAGCAAAAATTAGGGATAGCGAAAGCGAAGGACAACGACGAATTATACCTATACAGTGACGTCGACCTAGGCAAAAAGTTGCGAGTTCGACGACTCAGATGGCTGAATCACATAGAGCGCATGCACAATAGCGCACCCTCCCATCGAGTCATTCAATCCACCCTAGGCGGATTACGCAGCAAAGGAATACACTACCTCAGGTGACTAGCACAATTGTAGAGTGACTTCAACCAAATCAGTTTGCGAAACTGGAAACAGAAAGATAAGGACTAAGCTGACTGGAGGAGCATGTTGGTTGAGCCCATCGTCCACCCCTTGGACTAAAAGCGGCATCTAAAGTAAGTAAACTAAAAACAACCCAAGAACATGAACCTTGAGCAGCACAAGGAAAAAAGATAAAGATGAGTTTTGCTATCACATAGACAGCTCTAAAGTAAAATGTTGGAAAGACAAATAAGTTCTGGAAGTTGAAGTAAGTCTCGAACATCTCATAGTTCTTGTACAAACACAAATACACGAACAGGTATTCGTTCATAGGGGGTAGGTTATATCTGTGTCACCTAGGAAGACTGCGTAGAGTAAAAATAATGAATCTGCGTTAAACAGCTTGGTTACCGTGATAGGGCAATCATTCTACGCTAGCATATTCAAGAAGTGGTCTAACAAATATGAAAAAGAGGGATTTCATGTCATGAGGGTTGGGGAGTTCCATAGACCAGCCAAATTGTTTGGTTGTTCGAATCAGCTCGAAGTGGGCGAAGCCCAGAGGGTCATCAGCAATGACATATAACTTAACATATGTCCAACTTCGGCGAGTTTATTTGAAAAATAGTTTATCGAAAGGTAGCGCAACCGTTGCACATCATTGCATTCACGAGTGTTAAACGGGAAGAATTAAATTTATGAGATGTTATATACATATGTATATACGTATGCTAATTGAAATTTTAAAAGGTCTAATAGATACCGCCCCTTATTTTAATGTTAATTGAGAAGTCGTTTTTGCCTTTGAGGTTTTGATAAAATCAGGAGTTCAGGCGTCTACTAATCAGGAAGAATAAATGTAATTTGGTAGTACATACTGAAACCATACCTCAATCGATATACTAGCACCCACGGAACGTACCATTTTTAAAGAACTATTTTATTTCACATGATCTTTTGATGTACCGTTCCATAACGACGCGAACATACCAATGGTATTATTACTTATTACACTTGGTACCAAAATATGTCTGCATTTTCTTACCTCAAATCCTTTCAGACACTTGCAAAGAAATCCATCAAATAAATTTATACAGCTGCCACCATTTTCACATGGATTACTTTTGCAACTGTCTAGCTTGAGTGTTCTAATCAGATTCTGAGTTCGGGTCTCCAAGTTTATTATTCTACGCTGAGTTCTTCTTAACACATTCGCTGGATTCGAAATTTGTGTACTGGACATGCAAAAGCAAAGCATCAATTATATTGGTAACAAGCAAACATTTCTTATAGATTACCGATTCTGTAGACGACGAACTCTTTCGCTTAAACCTCCCGTACCAAATAAACTTCTCTTCAGCATATTAACATCACCTTGAAGAATCCGAAGGCTTAAAAAATCAATTGGCAGCCTACTTGAAGTATTGGTAATCCATTTTCTATCACCCAGTAATAGTTCCATTAAATCCAAATCATTGATCAGCAGTCTGGAGTTTCCACTTAAACTAATTGTAATATTGTTGTTTAGCCCAGCTTCTAGGATCACATTTCCTTCTTTTGTTATTATTTTCGGACTAAGGAATGTAGAAAGAAAATACGATTTTTTTTTAAGAACCGTGATTTTAGGGACACTGTGCTACGTACGATTTTTCTAAATTAGCAAGTACGGCAGAAAATAAGGACACAGCGCCAACGAATAGAGTTAGGATCCGCCCGTCAATGTTCCAAGTCATTTTGAATGACTCTTACAGATGCATTGCTATGAACCGAAAACTCTGAAATACGAATTATAACTGAGATCTGTTTTAGAGTAATTTCAAAATGAATAAAAGTTGGGGGCGTATCACATATCTGGTGCTATTCGGGGAACAAGTGTACGCCCAATTTGGTAGTGCGAAACTTCGATAACAATCGTCCTTCTTATCGCACTTTCATTACAATTAGATGAGTTCCCAGAA
The DNA here is from genome assembly GCA_946965025.1 of Blera fallax. NCBI lineage: Eukaryota > Metazoa > Arthropoda > Insecta > Diptera > Syrphidae > Blera > Blera fallax. Next base: position 19,496,738 of record OX337248.1, on the reverse strand, counting down.
AATCATGTTATCTGAACTTGAAAAAATTACACACACTTGTCAATAAACGAGCTGTTTATTTAGTTTTTTATGTATGCACATCACTATTCTTATAGTGGTCAGCAGATTTAGTTAGTTAGTTAGTTTGATCTTTATTTAGCACTTACAGCTATTTTTACAATATTTACATTTATTCATTTATGTATATTGGTATATTATGGACTTGAAATTTAATTTTTAAATTCACTTTATAATAAGGACTAGGTTTTTATTTAATTAACATAAGCTCTTACATAGTCAATCATTTTTCTTTTAAATAAATATATATTTGTCTCTAATTTTAAGTGTGTCGGTAGGTTGTTAAAAGCTTGAAATCCCATATAGTTGGTTGTCCGCTGACCTCTTGAAGTTCTCACCCTCTGTATTCTCAGATCTCCTTCGCTTCTTAGGCTATGCGATGAACCGTCGTTAATACATAAATTTTCACGCAGGTAATTAGGACACATTCCGTTTTTCATTTTGTGGATGAATATCATGGCACTTAAATGTAGCTTTTGGATTACGCTTAACCAGTTTAGTGAACTTAGCATAAGTCTTATTGGCGTGTATCTATCACACTTGAGTAAAATACGCATTGCTTTATTTTGTAAAACTTGAAGTCTGTTCTTTTGATATTGGGGGATTACAAATAACACACTTCCACAATACTCGAAATGGGGTTTAATAATCACGTTATACACTTTGATAGCACAGTTCATTGACAAGTTACGTCTTATTCTACGCAGCACACCGATCTTTTTTGATATCTTTTGCACATATAGTCAATATGATCACTCATTGTTAATTTATTGTCCAGTATAATGCCAAGATATTTGACCTTGTCAACCAATTCAATTTCGACATTGTCGACTAAAATCGGTAGATACGTCTGAAGTAAAGCGTTTATTAACATACACTTTGTTTTATCGGTGTTTATTATAAGTTGATTCATCTTCAACCACTCGCAACAGATATGGACATGGCATACGTTTGTGCAATTAATTTGGTAATCTAATTTTTGAATAATTCGTCTTAGGTTAGCAATTAATAACGAAATGGCATTGGCTACAATAAAGAAATGAATATAAAATTGTTTTTCTAACTCTGTTGGTAATTTTCCGACTGTTTTCATTTCGGGTAAACAAAACAAAACCAATCGAGGTAAAAAGACACGACAAATGAGATCAAGGTGATTAACATTATTTCGCTTGCAGAGGTCGTTAACAATAAAGCTATCGGTATCTGAGGCCAGAAATGATAGAGCAGCTTTCTCAACGTACAACCTCCAACCAACAAGGCCATATCCTTAGCTAAAAACTCTAGGACATAGATTAAGAGAACCCGATGCGATTACATAGTCCCTCTCTTTTAAATCAATTCTGAAGACTCCTAAGACTGGAAAATTCTTCCGCTGGCACCATCTTGAGGTCAAAAAAGAAAACGATCTCTTAACAGAGAAATCTTAATAGTATGTACTTATATGTGTTGAATCTGTGATGCGGAAAACGTTAATGTCGGCTTTTTTGATGTTAATGCCGCTAATTTAAATAATTCAGACGCCAATATCTCCTACCGCTTACCGATCGAACCTCACAAACCGGCACCCACATAGGCAAAATACATAACCTTGTACCAAAATACACTTTCAACACGTAAAGATAAGCGTTTATTAGACATCGAAACTACAATGCATAGTATGTATCTCTTATACTGCATTATTTTCTGGTATCTATGCTGGCAACATTAGCCTAATTTCTTGACTTAATCTGGAGTAAATGATCGCTATATTTTTTATTTTATCGACGTTGTTAAAGCTTTCTTTTAAGTTTCGTTAAAGGCCACATCGGCGAATATGATGGTAATGATGTCATCTTACTCTTGGAGCTCCCATTTAGAATATTCCCAAAGCAGATCAAACGTCCAAATCCTCTTGCCGATAAGCATGCACTCATAAGCATGCAAATTTGGAGGATGTTTAGGAGTCCTTTAAAGAAATTTCATACCATTTTCTAATTAAACACGATTGGACTAAGCAACGAAAAAGAAGATTAGTCGAAGATTATTTTTGAGTAGAGTTGGGGACACATTTATACATCGCGCCGAGGATTTTTTTTCTGACTTGCCCTAGCTTTAGGGTGGGTTTCTGCTTGAACACTTCGACGATCATCTTGTCCTGCCGTATTGTAGTTGTCCGCTTTGATCCGTCACTTGATTCATCATCGACATTTCCACATTCTCAACAGTGTTTGTTGTACTCCATGACTCTTTCCGGTGCTGTATGAATCATATAATATCTTGTAGGTTTTACAAAAAGTATTTTCCCAGATTCTTGTTTCTTAAAGAGAAGAGGGGTAGCCTCGTGGCATGTCTTCCTATTGCACAATGACCTGAAAGTACTCCTGTTCGGTTTCCGCTGCGTGCTCTGCTAATTTTTAGCAGGCTATTGTTTTGCGTCAAACTCAACAAGGGTCTGGTTTATCTCGCAAGGTTGCACGTATCAACATCTCTCATTAGTCTATTTCAGTGTTAGTATGGAGATTTTGTACCTTTCTGTCTCTATTCTCTATTCACAATTTCCCCATATATCTCTATGATCAGGAACCCAACATAGAATTACGGTGCACCTGTTCGATATCTTATTCAGATATGCGCGAAACTTAGAGATGCACAACATTCAGAGATGCGCAACAATGCTTTAAGACATTTGACTGATCCAGTGACTTATTCTGCCACTAAACTATAAGTTGTCAAGTGCTGCTGTTATAGTTTCCGGTTTTATATTATTGAAAGACACTTCTATATTTAAGGATGCTATCATGATGAATTCTTTGATGGCCATAGATTTCTCAATTGTGCAAACAATTGAGTGAAGAACAGTCTTTACAGGTCTGCCTTTATAGTAAGCATGTTGCGAAGTCGAAAACATTTTTAGCTGGATATAATTACGAATTTATAGATCCAAGAGTCTCTCCAATGTCTTAAGTAGGAAGGAGGAACTACTGATGGGTCTGAAGTCATTGGGGTGGTGTGAGAGGATATTCCCCTTTTTTGGTATATATGTATACCACTTTCACTTCCATCCATATTCTTGGAATGCAGCCAAGGTCTGAAAAAAAGGAGAATAGTTTAATCAACCAGGATTCAATAATGTGTGTGTGTGTGTGTGTCTTATACAATCAAGTCATCCTGAAACAAATTTCCATACTATCATGGTTTAGTTTGTGTCCAATTGTATGTATTTTCTTTCCATATGCTTTTGTAGCACGGCGAGAATGAAAGTCATAGGATCTTAATAATAAAAACAAATTGACCTCAACACATATTCCAGTTACGTATTTTAGTGAGCAGGAAGTTCGAAAAATGAAACAAAAACAATATCGACTTACATACATCAAAAATATGTATTTTCATTTATTTATTGGGCTTCTCTTTTTCAATTATGAGGTTACAATAACGCATTTCGATAGAAAGGTAGCTTCAGGATTCAAAAAGTTATTCAAAGTTCGAAAACTTATAGTATTATAAGCTATTTGCTAAATATCTTTTGAAAACTAAATTTAAATTCTTTCATTATTATAAAAACTCAATTCAGAGTGGACAGCCTTTACTGTTTATTTTAGACTACGGATAAGATAGAGAAACCTTTTTGCTCTCTTAAGCTTGAACATCTGGCAGATTTGTATATGCAAGCAAATATTTCGATCGTTGGAAAGTGTGAACAAATAAAAATAAAAACAAATATTAAGTACATAATAAGTAGATGTACACTTTTTTGAAATCATCGAAATCATCTAATAATACATAAATATTATAATTTTTCAGAAGAAACATTGTTTTTGGTCAAAATTATAGCTTAAATTAAAAAAAAATGTCAGTGCAGTCCACTTAATATACGATTAAAATGTTTTTTTCTTATGATTTACTTGTTATGGATTTTCTTTTGGCTATGTGTGAATACAGTTAGAGCCTGATGCGAGTGATAACCGCAATTTGCTTGTAATATTGTTGATTAATTGATAGATAAACCAACAAAGGAACCTGTAAGCAGGGATTTCGCCAAGACAAAGCAAAACATATGTCCAAATCTCAACACCATCTCAAGATTAATTGCAATTTAATAACATTTCACAGATATAAATTTTAATATGAAATCACTGGCCAAAAAGGAACTTAAGTTGCGTGCTTATAAAATAAGAAATTTAGCAAACCACTCACATTTGGTTCTAACTGGACAAAATTGTTTTAATAAAATTTAATTTTAAATAAACTATATAAATATTAACTCTATATAATTTATGTAATATCGTCAAAATCTAGTCTTTCAAAACAAAACAACAACCTTAAAAATCTTACACCAATTTTTAGTTCTACACAATGTTGCGATTAGCATCCATCTAGGTAATTACTTTTCTTTTTTTTTAAATATAATCAATTTGACAAATTCTGTTACTAAATCAAATACATAAATACACATTTAAAATTTCAATTAATAAAAACTTTAAAATTGTTTGGGATTCTTTTTTAAAAATACGAGTACTTAAATAGTATGCGAGGGCAAGTTCTTATTTTATTGCCAAGCCCTCCGTATAAGTTCTTGTTTTCGGAATAGAAACGCATACTGAGGTTTATCCTTGGTGTAGTTTTCAAAGTCATCTGAAATATAATAAAGATGTATTTAAATTTTAAGTTGAAGTGGGAATTGTACAATTTATTCATATCACTATATAGGAGTGTAAAAAATCATAGTAATTGTAATCCAAACATAGGAATTATACACACTATCAGAAAGCCATCCTGCGCAAAAAGCTTTCATGTACTTCCACTTTGAGTCTAAGCTAGTTTGGAATTGTCTTCAAATGCTCCTACAACTATCTGTACACATTCAAATCACACTAACTTGGATCCCAGGACATAAAGGCAAATCTGGCTATGAAACTACTGATGAACAACAGATTCGGTGCCCAGTCTCCATTTATTGGCCTGAACCACTCTGAAATCTACCTGTTAGCCAGATAAAGACAGAGCTAAATGACTGGGAACAAAAAGAAAAGCTCTCTCACTGAAACTCGCAAATCGGCTTAAGCCACGCAAAGATCCTAACGGACTTACTAAATGGTCATTGCTCTCTTAAACACCACCTCAAGAAAATTGGAACTAGCCCGTCGGACATCTGCCGACTATGCTTTGAAGACACTGAAACTATTATGTGAATGTCCCGCTATTGCTCGGCGTAGACTCAAACACTTCCATAAAGGCTTTATATCGCCTTCTGATTTCAGCTCCTCCTTAGCTCAAACAATGCTAAGCTTCATCCATGAACTTGATTTTAGCTGTTACGCAAAATCATAATATCATATTTTAAGGGGTTATCCACAAAAGATCTACAATACATACATATGTATATGAGGTGGTAGTGCTTCTTAGTTCTGTAGAAGCAGAGTTCTGCCTTTCTGTACTGATCAACGGATTGTAATCACATATTTTCAGTTTTTTCACATTACATCTACTTGAATTTTGAACACGAATTTGGCGCCGACATAACTAACTAACCCATATTAACTAATCTACAGTTGGTTATAAAGTAAGAATACAAATTATGATTTGGCCTCGAGTATAGTGAGCCGATAGATCCAGATATGAACTCTGAAATACAGTAGCGGACACAGAAAGTGCAACACCCACTTTTACACAGAACAGAACCATTCTTAATTATTTTCAGCTAGCTGCTTTTTTTACTTTTATGTCGGCCAAATTATATGTGAACGATGTGGGTAGTGCTTTAGACCGTGTAGGTTACGTCAAAAAACGTGGAATAAGCATTCAATTTAGCTTAGAACGCCCGCATTACCAAAAAAGTGAGTTGGACTACTGAGCGAGAGAGTTAAAGTTCGAATTCTAGAAAACACCGAACAGATCTTCCACGGTCCCACTTCTCAGAAATGTTTAACAAACGTCCAAGAGTAGTAATTGTCATACGAAAACTTCTCAATTTGCTTTTCGGATATGGCTTTAAAGCTTTAAACTGTAGGTACTTTCCATTGTTGTAAAAAAATATAACACGCACAACACGAATTGCTGCGAGAAGCTAAGTCGGTCTGTTGCAACAAAAATTTGTATTGTAAATGATATGATGTTTTTCTTACTATGGAATTCGAGATTTATACTTCGTAAAAAGAACTGTTAACAAAAATGGAAAGGCATTTCTCAGAGGTCGGCCATATGATTTTTCAAGGTCTCTTTGTTCCATCCCTTATGAATTATGCATAAACAACAAAGAAATATCAGTGGATTGGAATGCCAAAGCGATGGGTTCATAAAAATGGCAAAAAATTTAATAAATACAAATGTTTTTGCATGTGAATCTAAAATGTATAGGTATGGCCTAAGACAATGAACAAATTCTTAAGAGTTGCTACCGTTTGCAAAAGAAATATAGTTTTTTATTCTCCAATGGGAAATAATCCTCATTTGCTCGGTTTCTGTACCTACAGCAAATAGTTCTGTGCGTAGTTTTATTGACCACAAATTTGTAAACAATTTTTGAAAGATACTAATAATTTTTTTGTATTGACAAAATTAGAAGAAATGAAGATATACGTGGGTTTTAGTGTTGCAATTAATGTGCTCGCTACTGTAGATTCATACAGCTACAGCGCGTAAAAATATGATGGACAGAGATGCTGAGACACTTTTGCAAGTTTCTTTTCAGTAGTCAACTTTGTTACCTTATTACAGTCTGCGAAAACCTAAATAGACATTTATCGAGTCAATGCATTTTAAAATCGATATAGCGTGCCTAACTTAAACGACGTGACACACCTAGAAAAGGTTAGTAGAAGCAAATATTCGAGATAAAACAACATGAGTCCTCAAAAATAGCTAACGTACACACTAACAAAATTTACCCAAATCATAAAGTTTGTGCAATGCTACGCGCACAATACTGTACGAATAGGTGCACAACAAAGTTTGAGAGAAATCCTTAACAATTCTTCTCCACCAGATATTCCTAGACTGTTTAGTACACTTTTTAAAAAGTGATCCACAAAACAACTTTTCAAATGAACATTGTTTTTCATTACTCTAACCAGATAAGCGCGGTTCATATTGAACGATTTGCTTGGCTACCAATAATTCTTAGCGTTTGAATTGTACTACATGTTTAACAGACTTCATTTGTGATGAGATTTCGAACTGTGAACACAGGATGGTAGATGTTTTAGTTGCGACTCTTATCAAAACTCTTTGTCCGCGCCGTCACCCTATTTTTTTACTTTGCTTCGATGTCTACTAATCGAAATCAAACTTGAAAAAACATACCACAGACTGGATGACTTACTTAACGAGAGTTTAAATTGAACGATTTGGTCGGTCATCAAGCAAATTGGTCATTTCTTTCATTCAGTAAATGAAGCTCATGTACTTCTTTTCTCATTGGTATTTAAAATCAAATACATATTTCGATCTCAAAAATTACGAGAAGTAAGAAACAAACGAACTGTGAAAATGATGATTTTCAATGGTTGGAGCGAAAAGGATGAAAAATTAAAAAGTAAAAACGATTAGTAAGCAAACTGTTACATGGTGCTAGAATGCACAATGTTTGAAGAAAAAGTATTTCCGTCCCATTCTATAAGGACAAAGGCGTTGCTTTCGACTGTATAAGTCTTAAGAGTATTAAGCACACTTTACATACAATGAAAAAATAAAACATCAGAATAATATCACCTATAACAAAACATCAACGTATGTACAACGAAAATCTACAATAGATGCAATTTGAAAAGCAGAAAAGTATTGTCCTTAAAAACAAGACGTACACATTGTATTCATCGATTTGGGAAAAGTATTTGATCCTAGAAAAATGGTTTAGAAGGCACTTCATCAAATAATAAAAAAACAACGGATAAATTCAGAGCATTGGTTTACGTACTTAATGATATTTGCAATTCTAAGCGAGTTATTATTTCTGTAGAAGAGATATGCCACAATTGTTCTAAGTATGTATTGGATAAAATGAAAGAATGTTGACTCTTTTGCGGTTATCTTTGCTTGCCTGAGTGAAGTGAGTATGTTGATTCACTAAAAATAATCAATTTTCTCTTCTCAGACGTAAACGGTTCGTAAAAAACAGTGCAGTATCCTTAGCGCAGCGTCGAAAAAAACACCAAATCGACGAACAATCATGTTGTACAAAAAATGTTTAAATATAAAAAATGAAAAATAAGCAGACCCAATGCATCAAAAAGTTTTTTCACAAGGTGGACCCGCCCAAATTTTTGAACCACATTTTGCAGTCCTCCAGAAAATGAAATAACGTGGTGTATGGTCTCATCTGCGTTGCATTATACACAGCTGGTTTCCCCCGGCAGGACGCAGTCCTTAACCAACTATACAAGAAAAAGTATAAAAAGTAGCGAACAAAATAATTTAACTTTGGGATGGCATAGAACAGTCTGTGTAGTAAGGAATATATGTATGTATATATGTATTTAGTGAAAGCTTGAAAAAAAAAACTTATTTAAAAATCTAGCTTCACGAATTGAAAATTTAGGCCCAAGATGTGATCTTCGCTAAGAACTACAAATAAGACTTTTCTTTTCCTAATACTGGAATTATCAATGTGTTGCGGGCCATTGTGGCTTGAGATACCACCTTAACAAACTTAACCTGAGCTCAGAGACGGAATGTAGATTCTGCTCGGAGGAGGACGAATCATCCGAACACATTCTCTGCAATTGCCCAGCTTTACATTGGTTAAGGAGACGTATTTTCTATAAAGAAATATGTACGCCAGCGGAAATGAAAAACTCTGCTACTAAGGATTTACTATCCTTCATTAGGGAGGTAGTACGTCTCTTAGACTAAGCATACCATTATGATACAATAAATCTTTTAGGTCGCAGTGTCTGCCACATGGGCAAGGGTTCTATAAAAAAAAAAAAAAAATTGTTGACTTCACTAGGCATTATTCCATCGGTGGAACTACGAAAGAATATGTAATTCATCAGGCATCTTTAAGGATTTGGGTTAAGAAGGGAATTGTGCAACTAACGAGGCCTTCTCTGCGACTCGTTCTAGTGATAGTAATAGTAATTTGTAAAAAAGAAATCGTAAAAATTCATTGTTGTCATTGTTTTGTTACTTTTGCTTTCAATTTCACACACAGATAGTGGTTGCAATATTTCTTACTATCAAATCTCTCTACTACCGCTGTATAAGCGATTCAATCCTAATGTTAAAATCAAAATCCTAATAACCGTTCTAATCGACAACGGTTTTTCTAACGTCAGAACTTCCATGCTTTAGCTCTGAAGATCAAATATATTTTAAAACTACAAAAAAAAATTACCAAATGAAATGGTTCCTTTGTTGGTGTGGTCAATACTAAAAAACAACGCATCGCTTTTTTGCTGATTGAATTTAGCACTGTGCCGAACAATTTTATAGAACGATTCTCTGGATATACTCTGACTAGATGGTGTATACAGCTGAAAATAGATGCGTTAAAATAGTTCATTTGTGTAAAACTATTATTCTTACATTTGAGATAGATCTTAAAAATTCTATAACTCCTTCGTTTTTAATTTTACAGTAAAATGAGCACAGTAGGTAGCTCTTTAAACTTATATTACCACCACGATTCTGAAATTGAATAAAGATTGTAACAGATTACTGTTATTAGAGGATTATTTTTGGCACTAACGTGATCTAAAATTGCAAACAACTGATGAAACATTTTGTCATCGACATTAATATTCAGAAGGTCCGCTAATGTCACCAAGTCAATTTCATCATCCAGAATCAAGCTGCAGTACTTTGCGGTGAGTTCCTTATCTTTATCAGACTCTAATAAACTAAAAGAAAGTCAAATCAGTTTTTGTAAGCATATATCAAAACAGAAAACAATACCCCAAGCTGAATAGGGACCTTTCAATTTCAACGATATCGCCTGGAAATGGGATATGCATTTCTTTGGCACGATTCATCATGATGCAGTCTTCAAAGGAATAATCCGAAGTGGAAACGCCCATTGCTCTATAAGAAATAATAAAATAATTATTTTCTTTCTATATTCAATTTTAAACATACTTTGCCATTACTGCTCGCACATTGTCAGCAAAGAGCTTCGCATTGGCTTTCTCCTCTGCGTTAGGTGTGTATACTGGAAGGAATTCGATTTCACATCTGCTGTACAGCTTTGTCATCGTTAGCCACAATAACTTTATCCTAAAAATCTCATGTTAAAAAGAAGATGAAATTTACTCGTATTTACTAAGCTTACACTCCAGGACCATCCCACGTCCATGTGTATGTGTCATACTTGCTTGGATATCTAAGCAAGACAGGTTGTACTGGAACTCCAGGATAGAATGCTCCTGGTTTAAATTTAATCAATGCTGAACGATTTGTACAAGTTCCTTCAGAGAATATAACCACCTGAAATAGATGAATGAAATGTAGTTAACCTTTATAGGTCTATTTACATCTACGATATATTTAAATAATCTACATTTTGGATCATAGTATTTATATTTATATACAATATTTTTATTTTAATTTTTTTTATAATTGGCGCGCACCAAAAGGGGGTATGAATACCCTTATGCTGAATATTCAGGGCACGGGCTTTTGGAAAGAGGAACAGAGGAGATACCGGTGCACGTTGGCTTTAAATGTTTGGATGTTGTACCGATGAGGAAATACAGAGCCTGGAAGATCATTCCACATACGTGTCGTTCGGCGTATAAACGAATCACTGTATTTGACAGTACGTCCGAAGTTGGGCTTGAGGGTGAACTGATGTGCATTCGAAGAATGACGCGTATTACGGGTGAAATTTTGAAGGGGAGGAATGCAGGTGGCTTTTTTGTTGGAACATTTTTTGTGGAATAAGCGATAAAATAGGGAAAGACAAGAGACATTTCTGCGATGTTCAAGTGAGTCTATAGAGCTCACAATGTCTCTATCACCTATTAGTTTTATCGCGCGGTTCTGGACGCTATTTAGAATGTGCAAGACGGTCTTGGGTGCACCAGACCAGATATGGGCGTTGCATCGTTGCATTTCTTGCATCGCTTAATATAATGCGCCGTTTTGATATTACCGGGAGAAATACTACAGTGGCCGAGAATACTAATGAATGAATGGTTGAGGAGTGTAGTTACGACCAATAAATTTTATTGTAACGCTTAAGGTTGCCAAATTTAATTCGCTGCCCTTCGAGATGAGTACTTTTAAAAAAACCCAAGATCTAAAAATTGTTCCCGGGACAAAAATAATAATAATTGACTAACAGCAAATTGGTAGTGTCTGTGATGTCATAAGGCCTGTTCATCATCGTTCTGCTTGATCAACTGAAAATAGAGCCGCTGTAAATCCCTCAGTGGCCGAAGGCCTGAAATTTTAAATTGCTCGCCGCATTTACCAATTGTCCATTTTCTACAGCTTCCCATATGGCATCAACCATTCTCCCCGCGAGACGCCGTTAGGTATTACTTTGCGGGGCTGGTTCGCAATTTATGCTCTGCTTCTTGCACTTGCTCGCTTTATTAACTCGGTTTTACAATACTTAGCTCGTTTTACAAATTTGTAGCGTTTATGCAAATTTCCACCCAATTCTCTTTTGACCGCATTATGTTTTTTATTAAGAATTGTGTGAAGCGACAGTAATGGAATATGTCCATGCCCTCCTTTTCATCTGGATAAAGTGGAGAATTAGGTGAGCTGTAGTGTCCAAATCACAGTAGAAACTTGCGCGATAATCTCGATGAACGCATAGAAACTGTGTGAGGTGAAAGTTGCGGTTTCCATGCCCACGCTTTATGCAGACTTTGATGACGAGGATCAATTTGTAGGCCCATCTGCCTTGTGTAATATTGTCCTATCTGACTTGCCACATAGCTAATGCTCTTGCTTACTCCTTTCCGTTTATCATACTGACTACACCTGCTCGAGGCTCTTCTTTGGTGTAAGTAAGTCATTCGTCAATATCCTAGATTAATGTCTGAAAAGTATCTTTGCCCTGCAGTCGACAAAAGTTAAGTCAAAGCCAATGAAACCCTGCAAACAGCCCAAATCAGTATCCCCAGCAATGATAAACACCCTTACTCCGTGCGGCGTTTTCCTAAAACGCCATTTGTCGTTTTTTGAGGCGTTTCATTTTTCAAGTGTTATTCCAAAAACTGATCGCCAAAAAACGCCTCCATCGGTAAGTAGATTTACATTCCACATGCGATCCACTGTCATTGCAACAGCTGATTTACGTCTGTAGTAGACAAATTTCAAATTATTCAAAACAAAGTCGTGAAAATATAAGTTGGAAAACAAAATGAATAGCATTGCAATGTTTTAGAGTAGCGACGAAGAAGAAAATATGCAAAAAAAGGATCTCATTCACATACGAAGAAACATAAAAACAAAATTTGCCGAATGCGGAGTAAATAGCAAGATAAATCTCACTTAAAAATTAATACATACATATATCGAGACTTTTCAGATTAAATATGTTTTTTCGAATGTCCAAGGAAGCATTCGATATTTGCTGGACAGAACAAAAAATCATATCCATGAAACTACAAGTTCGGCATCGGTACCGATGGTATTGAAGCTTGTTGCCATTCTTCTGAATCCTTTACCCAAATGTATATTTACTTCCGACTAAAGTCGTAAACTGCTTCTCATTCGTTACTCTTACCCCATAAATCAAAATAAATTAATTTCTTTAGTCAAATAAATTAAAAATTCATAAAACTTTCATTTTGAACTGACTTTTGCTCTTAGGCGTTCAGTATTTTCTGAACGACAAAAACCGTCGTTTTTAATTGCGTTTTTTGGCGTTTAACGCCTCGCGGAATAAGAGTGAAAGAGAAAAAACGACATTTGTCGTCAAACAATGAGTTCCACAAGGCATTTAACGCCAAAAGGCGTTTAATGAACGTCAAAATCCGTTCACCGACACAAAAACGCCACACGTAATTCGAATATGGCGTTTTTCTGACAAAACGCCTATAAAATGCCATTTAAACGCCACACGGAATAAGGGTGATAGTTGATAAACTCACTAGAAAAATGTTAAACATTGACCTTTCTTTTTGTTAACATTCTATTATTCTTACCCCAAAATCAACAATGCATCTTGGTAACCTGGAATATGGACCTTAGTACAAAACACTCTGTCCATTCTTCGATAAGTATGTATTCCTACCCCTTCTCTACTATAAATTTTTCGCAGAAAGTCATGCGTCGCCTCTGCTATTCTTACAGGGCATTGTGCAATTAGTTCCCGCAATATTATTGTCAATTGCTTTGCGAATGTTCGAGGGCTGAAGGACATACTTGTATGTAATGCTTGTTTTACCATCTTGCTTATTTCAAATACTTTTTACATACTCATGTATTTATTAGACAACATATTCTGCTTGAAAATATGGTACATGACTTCCAAGCAAGCATACGAGATATAACCTTTCAAAAGTTCATGCCAATACTTGCATGCTCCGTAAAAACCGAAAGAGCTGTTTTCAAGAGCATGGGTTTTAAAAAAGCAACTAATAAATTATCGCCAATTTTTGAGAAAAAGCCAATTCCCCCTAGGTGTAAATGGTCAGGAACACTCTTTAAGACAATGACTTTTCGGAAATCGTTTTTTGCATCTCTGCTGCGAACTCGCAGGTAAGAACCACGATCATAACCTCACAGATACAGGATAAACAGTGTTAAAAGCGTCAGAAATATGAAACGTAGGTATACGTCCAAAATTAAGTAGTAAGGAACTATCTCCAAAGACTAAGGAGACTCTTTATAAGACCTTAATCATCCCAGTCCTGCTTTATGGCACTGAAGCATGGACTCTTTGAGAGAAAAATTCGCTTCGAGAGAAAAATTCTTCGCAAGATATACGGTCCCGTTTGCGTTGACGGGCTTTGGAGAAGAAGACGAAATTTGCGAGCTGTACAGCGACATCGAATTAGTCAAAAAACTGAGCATAATCGCCTAAGATGTAGGACATGTAGAGCGAATGGACACCAATGCTTCGGCCCGCAGAGTCTTCGAATCTAACCCGAAGGGACAACGCAGTAGCGGACGACCTCGCCTAAGGTGACGCGCACAAATAGAAGGGGACCTTAACCAACTTGGAGTGCGCAACCGGAGGCAGTTAGCTAAGGCCGGGCTAACTGGAGAGGCTTGTTGGTTGAGGCCTAGGTTCACTCCGAATTGTAGCGCCACCTTAGTAAGTAAGTAATACTCAGTATCTCAAACTGTTATTGAAAATGTCCGGCGCATAATGATTAGTTTGGAAAATCCAAGCATATTTAAATTTTAGCGGCTTGGAGTTCTTAATAGTCGTCTTCGACAATACTGCTTTCATTTAAAAGTAAAACCCATTGTCACTATCCCAAAAGACCGTAAAATGGTACAACCATTGAATTATGACGATAGATGTTTCTAAAATTCAAGTAAACTGCTTACCTGGGGCCATTCTTCCGACGATTGGGCACGTGATATAATTTCTTTTATCGTATTTTGTCTAGAATTGGGATCCTCTCGTAAAACGTATATGGGCTGTGAACAATTAATAATTTCTGAAAATAAAAACATGAAATTAAAATTTATCGCTCAAAATTTTAATAAATACTTACTGCCTAAAAGTGGAATATCAGAAGTCTCATGTTTGGCTACAATAGATGGTGGACCCGTTACAACAACAATAATGGAGTCCACATAAGATGAATGAGGTGCAACAACTAGAATTGGTGCCTCTTTCGGTGATGCTCGTTCGCCAATGAATTTTACATAATGGAATGAGCCAGATGCATACACCATTCGCATGGAAAACGCAACAGCTTTTTGAACAGACCTTTTAAAGAAAATAAAAATAATTGCCATAAGTAATATTTGATATACGTAAATATTTATAGCATACAAAGGATGTTAGATAAGTTGGTAAAACAACAACACATCAAGTTGATAGATGTCTAGGACTAAGCAGTTGTAATAGGTTTTCATCCGACTAGAAATATTAATTCAATAAATATTTAAGTATATGCTACATACAGGGCCGTTATTGTACAATCCTATATTGTGGTATGGGGCTTTTCGTATCTCTAAACTTTCGGTCCTGGTACAACTTTTCGCGTACCATCACATTAGAGCACAGTCATTTTGTACAATGTTGGAATTTAGGACTCTTTATACAATAGCAGCGCTGTACTATGTCAAAAATAATCACAATACACCGAATTTAAAAAAAAATTAACATTTATTTAACTGTATAGTAACCGCACGAATCTTATCAGATTATGCTGGGTACACTGCGATAAACCTATAGAGGGTAACGACATTTCTAATGTTCTAGCCAATAAAGTAGCAGAACTCCTACAATGTGACATAATTGAAGGCTTAAAACCACCAATATGATTGGCTAAGTGAATTATTCTAGATAGAATCTTCAACTTGGCTAATCTAAAATGGTTCAACTCAGAAGGGAATTGGGTGTCTAAGGCCTTATGGCCAGTGTTAGATCGGAAAAAATCTGGGGAAATTAAACTAAGCAGATCACGAATAAGATAACCGATAGGAATACTCTCTGGTCATTGCCTTCTGAAGAAGCACGCAATGAGATGAGGTTTATCGAATACGGATGTTTGCAGGTACATACTACATAACCTACACGTCTCACAGGACATAATACTCGAGTACATAGTACTCGATTACTTACGTAAAATCTAGCTGTTGATACCGATTTCTTGAAAGTAAACGTCTAAAATAAAAGACTGTAGCACGTGTGGAGCTAAGAAATGAAAGGAGGTAAAAAGAATTCTCAAAATGTTGTAATTTGAATTTCTTTCGTCATATTCCTTGTTTTGATTAGTCTTCTGGCTGAAAGCCTCTATTTTCATTATATATATACATATCCAACTCTTTTACAACAGGTATTCAGGTAGATCCAGGCGAAATATAGAATACAACAAAAAGAAATTGGGAGTTTAAACCGGCATGGAGTTCTAGTAATTACACTTTCGCTTAAAAGTAATAGTCTAAGTATTTCTAATGGCTTTGGACTTTTTCTAGGCATTCGTAGTATACGAATATATGTATGTCACGTCCTCGGCCAAGCAGATGTGTTTAGATCCATGACTTTTAGTCCTAACATCATGGCAATCATTCTTAGAAGGCATTGACGAAGAATGATAGAATGGTGGATAGCAATAAAAGCTTGCCCCAGGAGTATGTGCTATGAATTAATAAACAAACACACCCAAATTCAATTTAGTTCCTACATTTGCACTACACTTATGGTTGGCAATTACTTTTCAATTACATAACTTTCCATTAATAATTCAGTGGAAGTTACACTTTCAACTGAGTGAATAATACATATACCTATGCCATTGACTTCAAGCATGTCTTATGTTCATGTTTTTAGCTAAAACTTGTAACCCTTTATTGGCTATGGATCCCTTTTAAAATTAAACCACATTGTCGCATTCGCACATCAATAATTAAATATTAATGATTTTTCAAAGAGTTCTCACATAATGACTGCGTTAATCCAAGTATGTAATTAGTTAGACACTAAGATCATAAATACCTATAATTATGGCAAATACAACAAAAAACAGTAGAAGCAAGTAGAAATTCTGTACATTTCTAAGCAAATATTCTTAAACAATAAATTATTTATGATCGATTTTTTAATGTTCATTTGCTTTTGTAAGTCGTAAAGCATAGCAAAAGCTTCCCAATCATATCTTGAGGAATAATTTTAGGAAAAAAAGGCTGACGTCCTTCGATTTGAAATACTAAATTCCCATCGGCGTTAAGTGGCATAGTAGAAGCTGGGTTAAAGAATCGTATGAAGTGGGCAAATAGGAACAAATAGACAGCAAGCTGAACTAGTTCTCTTCCACACTACCGATATTTTAAGACCTAGCTCTCAATCTGCTGCAAAACTCGCTATACATACATACATACATTGGACTGTTTCATGGCAGTAAGCAAACCTCACATCTTGACTGAATCAATGAATGAATTGGAGTGAGAGGATAAAGATTAATGTATCCCAAACATCCGATAATTTCCTTAAATTTAAAAGGTACTAATTATTTTATTTTTTTCAACTATAGTGCGATATTGAACTTCATATTTTCAAATACGAATCCAATTGTGCAAAACAAATATGACGTACTGAGCAGAAAATGCTCATCGATTATCGGACTTTCCAATCAGACATGATTTGAAAGTATTAGTAATCCGAGAGCGGCTCCATTTATCAAGTGCCCATAGCGACAACAGAGAGACACGTATTTCTGCGGATATATCTCACTGAGTTATTTAACATATTATGTACTTTTAAATCTAAATTTAAATTTTAAATTAAATATTTTCAACATTTCTTTAATAGAATTCTACAATAAAATTCTAACGCATTTATCATTTAAAATGTCAGCGATAAAAGATTATGTTTGACGAAAATATTATTTTTAGTTTTATAATCACGCGAACAAACACTGAAAGAAAATAAAAAGTGAATTTCTATTGTCTTATAGAAACAACAACTACATCGAAATATGTATCTGCGATTGTTTGTGGCCATGCAATGTACCATGAAACACGCCCGTTTCCTAGATAAAAGCCGCCAAAAAAAAAACATGAGTTGACAATGATTTTATTGCCACGAGTGCTAAGTTCCGCGGAATTGATTTGTTATCATCAATCCGTAGACAAAGTAAAGAAATCTTGTGTTGGCAGAAGCACTGTTCTTTAAATCTATTATTAGTACACCACATTAAGAGAAGATGGGATTTGCATCATCATCATCATCAATATTCGTGAAAAAAAGAGTATTCTAACAAAGAGGCATATCTTGGGAACCATGGTGGTGTGACTAATGAGATCATTCACATCTCTGACCTTCAAAGTGGACTTGAACGAATTGCAAACGACCTAGTGCTGAAATAGAAACATATTTAATGTCATAGATTAAATATCGACCGATGATTTATAAATATGGTATGCAATGAATAAATACATGCATACATACTCGTATCTATTTAGTATGGATTTTCTTTGTTTGCATAACCAAGTTTTATTTCGTTTTACAGAATATCGAAATTAATTGATGCATTGAAAACAAAATCTAAAAACAAAAAAAATATTTACATTAACAATATTCTCCGACTAAAGAGTTGTATGAGCATAAATTTAAGGAAATCATCGGATTTTTTTTTATGAATCGAAAATGTTAAATACATATTTTATTATTTATGGAAAATAAAAACTTCTGCAGCAGTCTATCCTTTCGACGTAATTTTCGATCATTTTTTCGTAGATCTCGCGCGATATATTCGCTGCAACTTGACAAATGTTGGTTTTTTACTTTTTAGTTGCTCCAACGTTTCCGGTTTGTTGGCGTAGATACGACTTTTAACGTAATGCCACAAAAAGAAATCCGATGGCGTTAAATCTCATGATTTCGGCGGCCAGTTGACGTCACAAGAACAGCCTACAGACCTCCAAGGTTCTAGTGACACGCTCAGTTTTTTCGTTGCTTATCGTTACTTCCCAAGCCAACGTTGCCTCCGATGTGTGGCAAGTTACGCCGTTTTGTTGAAACCAGATGCCTTTCGAATCAATATCTTCGATTTCGTGCAAGAAATACTTGGTTATCATGAACATATGTATGTATAGTGCTCACCATTGACTGTTACAGTCTGACCGTTTACAAATACAAATACAAATTCTTGGCGCAACCGTATGTGGTCCAGGGCCTAGCTTCTCGCGACCACTCGTGTTGTGCGTGTTATATTTTTCACACAAATGGAAGGGACCTACAGTTTAGAGCCATATCCGAAAGGCAAATTGAGAAGCTTTCTCTTGACAATTATTACTCTCGGACGTTTGTCAGACATTCGCGAGAGGTGGGACCGTGAAAAACTTTTTGGTGTTCTCTGGGATTCGAACCTCGAACCTCACGCTCAGCGATCCAACGCACTAACCACTTGAGCCACGGCGCCGTTTATCTTCAAAAAAGTAGAGGCCAATGACGCCGCTTGACCACAGTGCGCACCAAATAGTCTTCTTTCGTGAATCACATGAGGATTTTCCTCACCCCATTGCTTTATGACATACCCAAGGAGGTGGAAATGTGCCTCATCAGAGAAGAAGATTTTCTTTGTAAATCGGCATCAACTTCCTACTGTTCTAACCCCAAACTGTGTAAATTTTTCGATGTCCATGGTCTTTAGGCTTCACTTCTTGGGTTAACAGAATATTGTACTGGTATAGGCTCAAGTCATAGTCAGAATTTTGTACTGGTATAGGCTCAATTTCTGGGTCAAAATACGCAAAAGGGAGTCAAGACGAGCTCAAGAGCTGCGAACCCTGACGAAAAAACAATTCCAGGTCTTCGACCACACATTCACTTAAGGCAACAATATTTTCGACTTAATGGACGCCACGATATCTACAATCCTTCCAGTCTAGGATGATTAAACTGACACAAAATTTGGATACAAAGTTCGTACAGAATTGTTATTTATGTAGAACAATTTTAACGCGTTAAGCAGTAGTTTCGTAAATGTGTTGTTGCAAACTAACATTTGAAACAGGTATTTATTAACAGCTGCTTGATTTATTTGCTGCCAATATTATATGAAAACAAAAGCAAAAAAGAAAACTATATTTACTTGTGATGCATACATATAATAGATTCCAAAGGTTGTTATTTCTCTAGAAGTTATTGAATTTATACCACAAATAAAGCAAAAAAGTTTTCAAGTTCAAATTTTGAACACATAAGACCAAAAGAGTGGTAGCCCTACGCCTAGTGACAATCAAAGCATTGCCATTCATTTACATTTACACAAAAAACTATAATAATCTCTCCATGGACATAGGGATATTCTGGGTGTATGGCTAGGATAGAGGTTAGCTCTTTGTATCAGGATACCGAGACCAGAAGTCGTTTTTGATGCCATGTATCTATTTTACTTGGCTACCCAGAGACCAATTAAAGCAATCGGAACTTTTCATGAAGCGGATGAAGCTCATCTAGTCTAAGCACGCCAGTTTGCTGAAAGCGAGCACTTTTCTTTGGGACAGGGGCGGATAGAAAGAAAATGATTTCTTCCACCTCTTCATCCCTGTAATTCTTACAGAAATCATATGAATCGTAACCCATCCTTTTACCATTCTGGCGTGTCAGATAGTGTCGCGTGAGGACGCCGATTACGTGGTTGATCTGTGTTCGCTTTAGGATAACCAATCCGGCACTAAGTTTCTGATAGAGTTTAGGCCAGATCTCTCTAGATATATGACATGTCAAGCCTTAAACCGTCCAGCTTAAATAAATGTTTACATGTAGCAAGGGGCATACCCAGGTTTCGCCATTTAGGCAGAATCTTAAGAGTCGTACCATTTCTGGCGAGCTCCTCAGGCTTGCAGTTTCTCGGAATGTCTCTATGGCCAGGGATACAGAAGAGGTGAAAGTTGAATTCCTCCGTCATCCCCGTGAGAGACGAGCTTGACTGTCAGTGAAGATGATAATATCTTTACAGAAATTGTATTACATTAAACCCAAGACAAGGCTTCGTTAAGATACAACAGCCCACCCTTCTGTCGGTCTTGGAGTCATCTGTGTAGAAGTGAACTGAACTACCGCCTAAGGTGACATCGTTGTCCCATTCAGCGCGGGCAGGGATACTAGTACGGAAGTTACAGTCAAATCTCGGTTTCCAAGAGGTGAGGTCAATATACTCCTGAGTAAGGTTAAACAGATTGAAGATCTAAGAGCTTTTAGACGAATGACCGCACTGGCAGCCATCTGTTTACTCGATATATCTAAAGACTGCAGATGAAACATAATGTCCAAAGCTACAGAAGGACTAGTTCTTAGTGCACCACTGATGCATAAACGCAGATGCATGCAGATCTTTGCACTTTTGTTACTTGAGTGAGGTATGCAGCTTTGTTAAGAGCTGGCCAAGAAACGATGTGGCCCATACGATTCTACGCCAATACATATGCTTTACTTTACTTATTAACATAAATTACAGAAAGTAACGCAAACAATTTGATTACAATCATGGATCACCTAGTGACCTAAATACGGTATCAGACCCAAGGTTAATAAATATTTTTGTTTTTATTTAAATGACGCATAAAGGCACACATTCAAATAGTTTTTGTTGATAAGCACATACAAATAATTTATTACTATAACAAACAAAATATTGTTAACAAAAATTCTCGAAAAATGTACTTACCGCCTCCAACCGGTCAATGGCTTTTGTTTAAGATCATCCAGTGTCAAGCCATGCAATGCTATACATGCGAAGACCCATGCTGTCAGCAACGAAAGCACACAGCCAAGCACTCGAAACGGGAGCAATAATACTGTTAACATATAGATCTAAAACGGAAAAATACGAACATTTTGATTTGAAAAAGTATCGATTGAGTTGTATAGACTTGGTTACTTATTTTCTAACACAGATTTAAGCGTGACAGATTCAAGAAACTTAAGGTAGTTTAAGATAAACAGCAGGAGATCAAGTTCTTAAGAAATGGAAGTACGAGTTTTGATTTCTGTGCACTTTTAGTTGACTTTTATTTCCAAAGGTGTTCACAAGAAGACAAAAATAGCAGCACTATAAATACGACAGTGGTGGCGTGATAAACTTCCGGAGCAGATGTAGCATCTTATCTAGGCTTCTTCGACATATTCGAAGCTTAGGCCGATAAGGATTATGTTAGAATTAGTTAGGGTCAGGCCCAACTACAGAAAAAAAAAAAAAAAAAAACAAATTACAAAGCAATAACAAGCCTCAGATACGGAGAAACTTTCCGATGACGAACCATGCAAACGAGACAAGGAGAACGAATTTCTGATCTGTACGTGAAATTTTAGGTCTCTTTATGGACCATGTGCAACAGAACGACTAGCGGACGCCCTAAAGCGATGGGATGGGCTGGGCAAAAAAATAATACAAAAGTACGATATTATTACTGATATTGCTACAAGCGATTGCTGCTATTATCGTTGCAGGCAGACTTGAACAAAAAGTCTTAAATTTCAAATATGTGGATGAGCGCCTCACAGCAATTCGCATAAAGGCTTAATTCGCCACCATAAGCCGAATATGCACGCATGCCCCACAGAGGAGAAAGACGACGACAACAAAGACAGGTTTTCCGAGCTCTTAGAAAAGAAATAGGAGCAGTGCTCAAGCTATATTAAAATTGCCTAAGGCGATTTTTACGAAAAGCTAGGAAGAGAATGCATCTTTGGTAATACAGTCTGAAAGTGCAGTCTACATGGCACTACCACCGACTTCCGTCTAAGTCGCGTACAACAAGTTCACACCCGAATAAGCGCTGCTTCTGCTCTCTGTAGCAATCACCGTAATATATGTCACAGTTTTCATCCTCTTTTTGTCCGATCCATCCCATCACACTTCCTGGGAGTCTGTAAAATATATTTTGTAGCAGTCTAGGACCTCTGCTAATTGTTCGGCTGTATGCGGCCTGTTAAGGCTCCGAACATTCCACGTGCAGATCGTTTGCTAGGGTCGTCAACAGTAGGACCATCCGATTTATTTTGCTTAGTAACTATTCCTTCTTACGTTACAGAGAAGAAATCACGATGAGACTCAATTTTTGCTCAACGGATACGTCCACAAGCAAAATTTTCGTATCCGGAGTGAGAACAATTCGCAAGTGACACTGTTGCATCCACAAAAATGTACTGTACCGTGAGGTTTGTACGCTAGTGGCATCATTGGGTCTTATTTATTTAAAAATTAGGCAGTAGCTAGCATTACAGTCAATTGAATACAGAAAGATGATGAACGAATATTTTACGTGATATCGATGTGGACGATATGTGGATCAGCAGAATTTTTTTTTTTTTTTTTTATAATTTACCCGCACTCAAGGGGATATGAATACCCTTTTGATGTTTATACACAGTGCGGGCGTTGAAAGAAAGACAGAGAGAGAGAGAAAGAGATTGGTGTAGTGGTTTGAAACTCAGGTGTATTAGGTTTCACACATTAGCTCCAGGGATGGCGTCCAGATAACTGAGGAGATTGTTTGTTGTCATTTATTTGTTAAAAGCTACACTTTTTAATCGCCAGTCGCGGTGCTCAAAATATCTTTAAATTTTAGTTCAAAAAATATTATTCGACGATTTATATCTTTGTACTTACTATACAAAAACGAAGTTAAAGCGAGAGGAAATAGGTCTGGAGAAGTTGCTCTAAGTCGAGTATCTCATCGTCTAGAGCTCCAAGTCAGGGTAGCAAAATAGATCTATAAAGGTCGCAGTGCGCCTACACCCTATAACAAAGACGTCACATCCATTTTGTTCTTCTTTTTGTCGGAGGAACCGAAAAAATGCTTCGTATACCTTTAGAATTTTCATGGGTGATCAATTTTTTGTCTTATGTGTATTAATAGGTCAGTATAGGCAAATTACGAAGACTTTTGTGGAGCACTGTACTTATTGAATTGTCTTACGATAGGTACTCAAATGACATTTCAAATTAAAAAAAAATTGTGAAAAAATCTCAATTGGTTCAAAGTTACAGATTTTTTACCACCAAATCGATGATTTCTACCCACTATGCGGCGTCCACCGTCGCATGGCACGTATATTTTATGGTCAAAGAATTCACTTTCCTTTCACGGTTTTTAAATTTAGAATTTTTTACAAAATCTGAAAAACGAAATTCAAATTATGTACTAGTAATATGACATTGTCATAACATAAGACAGCACTTATTAAGATAACTAAATGTCTTCTCAATAGCTGGCAAAAGATACGGCTAACATATACTGCTCAATCACACATGTTATCAGAACGATGCAAAGTTCAGCAAAAATCCTAAAACTTTCTGACGTTTAGGCTGTCTTCTATTTTCGCGGCACAGTGACGTGGATAAAGAATAAGCGAACGCTTTTGTATACTTCTTTGCAGAAGTGTACCTCGTTCTAGACCACTATTCGTGTCAATGTACAAGGCAGTGATGAGTACAATTCTTGGAAAAGATTAAAATATAGAATACAACGTGAACAATGATAAGAATACAATAACCCTAACAAAATCAAATCGGCCACGAACACGTTGTTATCTTGTTGTTAGCTTATCGGACATTATAAGCTAAGCATATCCTCCCGCAGTCGGGTGATAAAGAAAATTTCTAGGTGTTTTTGCTCGATTGGTCGGTGAAGAAAATTCGCAAATTATGATATTTTTAGAATGTGGTACGTTACAGAGATAAATTTAAATTGCAGACAAGCATTATATGCGATTTTTTGCACAGGGTGTCAATGATTTTTTTTTTCTAAATATTTAAGGTGGGCATAAAGGCACTGCGACCACAATTGCGCCACGTTTAAACCAGCAGTAATTTCACAGCCAGAATTACTGCTGCTGGGGAGTTCTTTCTGAGAAATAATTTCTTTATGAAAAATGCTTCTCCTAACAGTACACAGAACCACCCACTCACATAACATACGCTCTGTAATTTCATCCTCTTTTGGACAGACGCGGCAGATGGTAGGATACCTACCTTCTTGAGGTAAATTTTTTGGAGGTAGTACTTGAGCTGGCAGTGACTATAAAGGAAACCCACAAACCTTCTTATGTCGTTTCGGCTAAATTTGGAACGGTCGAGCGGGCTGAGTACTTAAATATTTTTCTAATGTGATATGCACATTTTGCTTTCCCAACTGTGTAGTGTGAATTTGGAAGCAGAACCAGATATTCCACAAAAAAGTTCGCGTCTCAGAGGACCCTTGTCCAGCGAGTAGATCTGCGGATTCTTTGTCTTCAACGCCTTTATGATTCGGTCCCCACCAGAGCCATAATTTGCGCTCAGAAGGTCTGAAAACCATAGAAGCGAGAGGATGCCACCTTAAAGGTAGCTTTTGCTGCAAAGACCTTCACAGAAACCCCTTCTGATGTTCAACCTAACCTAACCTAACATGTTAGGTTAATAACTCAGGCATTGTCCTAACCCATCTGGTTGTAAGATAATCTTTTCTTCTGTGCGCCTCATGTTGCTAGTCATGGAATCATAGCCGGTATTGTAAAAGTATAGACACAATGTAATAGAGTACAAAAAATACTTCACTTTAACTCAGCGAATTGATCCTTTATAAAGAAATCGCTGGCCAGAATAGATACTCTTTTCTACATGTTGAGAATAGTTACAAACTACTTCACCAACAGGAAGTTAAGATACCAAACCGACGAGGGGCTAAAGAACTACAACGTCACTGCAGGAGTCCCGCAAGAATCGGTACTAGTCCCTCTCTTATAGAAAATCAATCACAACGGAGTCCTGCAACTACTCATAACATTGCCAGAAAGAGTTAAAATAATCGAGGACGATAAGGACATCGCGGTACTTTCCGTGGCTAATCAGATTCACGATAATAAACGAAAAAATTTCAAAAAATAAAAACTGGCTAGGATTCGCTGGTCTAGAATTAACAGGCCACAAAAGTGAGGTTGTTTTGTAGAAAAGCTCTCGAATATTCGATTCTATGCAATGATCCAAGGAAGCAGTTGATTGTGGGCAGGCAGTTAATATGCCTGACAATATATTAAGCCTTAAGGCCCGCGTGGAATACTCGAGCAAGACGGCTGCACAACTGGTGGCAACCCTTTCTCCAACACTATGAAAAATCGCTGGACCTGAATATGCTAAGCGGATTGTGTTATCCAGAGTTTTCAGCTAGGTTCTCCTATATGTTGCCACGGTAAGGACGACGGCAACGAAACGCGGAGAAAACTATCACCAACATACAGGCTCTGCACATTAAGAACAATCTGAAGTTTCAGAACAATATTGAACGAAGCAACGTGTGTCATAGCCCGAATGGTCCCTATCGACATTGAGAGGAGAACCTCGAGCCATCCAGAATCAGGTATTATTGAGAGAATAAAGAGCAACATCAATAGCTGTGTGGCAAGTCAGGTGAAATTACACTTCAAAAAGCATGAAGACGAGCGCATACAAACTGCAACTATCACCTTATGCAGTTCTTATCGAAAGACAGCTCCGCTGGATGCAGAAATAACCTGATGAGTCCACAGCACATGTTGTGATCAAAAAAAAACGTGCACACTCCTAACGTATGCAGTACAAGAAGCATAGCAATTGCTGACTAGCGCAGCCCCGCGAAGTACGAATAATACCAAACGCCAGTCTCACGACGAGATTGGTTGTACATTCAGGTTTGCGAATAGTGTATGCTTGTAGTCCGAGCTGCTAGTATCATTAAAAGATTCCACATACATGAACGCAGTCAAATCAATAATGCTAGACTACTTTAAATTCCAAATTTTATTAACATACATACATAAGATACAGCCTATATACAAATTTTAAACACCTATCAAACAAAAACCATTTGAAAAACCATTTGTCACATGGTTATAAATTAAAGGTGAGAGGTGTCTCTCTAAGGCGTTGTGAGAGCAATTATCTACACTATTTAACGGCTTTTAAGGCAATATAAGCAGACCCGAAGAATTGTTTATTAATGAAGCTTAGGTACTTAGTATTAAACATTAATTGTACGCCATTATATTTCTCAGAAATTACCGAAAAGAATAATTAAATGCAAATTAATGGTGCCGCATACGCTTGAAATATTTCAAGCCGTTCAACTTTTTTGTGAATTTTGAAATTCATCGGCAATGTGAATAAATTAAAATAAGCGCTGTTCAGAATTATTCGTAGACACAACAAATGCAAATATTTCTGGCCGAGTTTTCCAAGCGGCTATGGGTCGATCATGTGAGTAGAAAAATGTTAAGATTACCCGAAAACATGCTGGCGTATGAGTGCATGCTGCATCTACAACCTACGTTTGTCCTGTCAACAAGGTTTCATTTTCTGAATAATTCAATTCTGTGTTGGTTTGCCCCTAATTCACAATTGTCAGCTCATAAATAGAACCTAGAGAGGGTAAGTGTTCTTACATAGCGTAATAAGGTGCTTTCCATAGTTCACCCTACAATATTCACAGGATTCCAAAAATGGGAGAGGTAAAGCACACCCTTGCCATTGGCCTCTCCTGATAAATCTAATATCACCCAGTTTTGTACATATTTACGACCCTAAGCACTGTTTTTTCTTAGCACTAGTTGAACAATACACCAAATGGGTTCTGTACACCACGGAGAGTGCACCTGTTGTTAAAGCTGGTATATTCCTTGCGCAGTAGGAAGTAAAGAGTTGTATCTACAGACTTGAAGCACTCATGTTGGGACATGGAAATCGCCTCTCCAATTATCACGGTCTTTAGCTAGCTACCTACAGTTGCGTTTCCCCTTCGAGTTAGACCCAAAGACTCTGCGGGCCAGAGAGTTGGAGTCTATTCGCTCTACATGTCCTAGCCATATTAAATCTTTTGCTTCTACCTATCAAGATCAAGTCACACGGCGTTATCTTTGGGCCTATACACACAATTTTTTCTAAAAATCCTTGAGACCATAGATCTGACGGACAGACGAAGAGAAGGAAGTATAAGCGGTAGTAATAACGAAAACGAAAACGTGAATTAAACTAAGTAATCTGAATCCATGTATGCTTAGCTAAAAACATCAATTTATTATTGCGACTTGCAAATGTGCAAATGCTACTGAGTCTGAAAAGATTGTCCACTATCGTACAAAAGCTAATCGTGCATATAATCGTATACAACTTTTCATCAACAACTTATAAAACTGTGAAGGTCGAAGCACCAAGAACTAAAACTGAGAGAAAGTTTGGCAATAGTTAAGTCAATTCGTATCAAATTGGTTTCTTTGGTACGAAAGAACTTCGTCCAAGAAAACAAACTCTATAAAACTTTAAGTGACACTTTATGTACATAAGGCAAACGATGCCACCAATACGTATTTATGTAAACAAACTTAATGCAGTAAAACTAGCATATCGCATTCTTTAATCCAAACAACGGTCTACGTTGGCTGAATTCAAAAACTTAACGAACATCTAATTATTAACAAAATTAGTTCGAAACAAGTTGGCGCAAGAGTCCTCATTCGATTTCCTAAGGCAGTACCTTTGCTTGTAAGTAAAAAAAATTGGTTCTGTTAGTTAATTATGTTTATTAAGACAAAAACGTGTTTTTTTTTTTAAGTTGCGAAGATAATATCGGTCAAGTGGCTGCTGCCAAAGTTATTGCATATTCGGGATTGGTCCACAGTATTTTCCATGACTTTTCGCAAAACTTCTGACGATAAATTCTCCACTTCTTATCGAATATTCTCTGTCGCCAAAGCATAGACCTTGTTCGTATAGACTCGTGACTTCAACAAATTTCAGAGAAAGAAGTCTGGAGCGATCAAATCATGCCATCTTGCGAGCCAGTGCAAGTCGTCAAAAGGAATGATTGAGCGCCCGGAAAACACTTTCTGCAGAATGTCCACTGTCCCGCGTTTTGAAAACACATGTTCTTCAAACCCAATTCGTCAACTTGCGTCAGCAAGAAGTCAGTGATCATGGTACTGAAGCGCTCACAAGTCACAGTTAGAGTATTGCCGCCGCCGTCCTCAAATTATATGAGTCAATCACCGTTTTCCCCTCTCAACGCCGCACCAAATAGTGACTTTGCCTTTGAGAGGATGTGCACGTGGATTTTCAATACAATAAAAGCGATCAGTTTGTTTATTTACGCTCCTTGTCACTCATGATAATTTTTAATGTAAAATTATCCTCATCGCGGTCGATTTTTAGGAAGGCTTGGCTGTTATTTACACGCGATTTTCAGTCTGTAGGCAATACCTGATATCCTTTTTTCACTTTTGACGGTGGACGGGTACATCTTAAAAATTTAACCAAAATTAGCTGTAAACACCGTCTTTTGGTGGCCCGATTGAGTGACACATCGTCTGGTTGATGTTTGAGGGTCCTCTTGAACAGCAGGGATATTCTCGACAGAACGGTTGCTTCGGTGCAGCCCAAGTCTTTCCCATGTTGAGTCAACCTTCTCAAAGCAATCAACTAAACGGCAGTGTTTGCCCAGTTGTTGCCACACGACCAGGAAATCGAAGACGAAATTCGCGGTGAGCCAAAACCACCGACCGATATTACTCTTCAAAAATATTGACACAATTATTATTTGAAGAGTATATCAATCCATAGTTTATCTACATGTATTCTCCTTCCGTTTACTCCGCAAATGTCAAACCCGCCATTTGCAAAAATGAGACCATCTTCCGATAGAAAAAAAACGTTCCCACCACCCTATGTTGTATATTTTGTTGCTTTTCGTACAAATATACATGCACATAATTACACGTTACTCTGGATTAAGTATTATCAGAGTAAATTACTGTCATTTACAAAAAAATAAAAAACGTTCCCATGCGGGATAAATAAGTAGGTTAATTTAAGCTGCTTTAACAACTTCACAAGTCTCTATTCGCCGACAGAAATAGACTTATTGATATTCAAAGCTTTCATTAGCATACTGCTCGAAAAAATTATACATTTTCGCAGCCAATTATATAGGTAATCGGTGTTTAGTATTAGTACAAATCGATAGCTGGCTGGAATTTTCACACAAACTTGTATATGACTTGCAGTTATTGTTTAAAAAGTTTATAACCCAAAATACAAAGGGAAACACAAAGTTGAATATGTATACGAATCAACAAAGTTCCTATGTTCAAAGATCATTTTCATACTGAAACCACTTATACGTCTGTGCAGGTTTTGTTAATTTATTTGTTTACTTTTTCAGGTCTTTCATTTGTTACTCTTTCATGTGCTTTTAAAACACTGAGTCATTAGGTCATGAATAATACTGGTCATGCAATTTCATTAGGACCATTATTTTCACAATTTTGCTCATGTACTTTAATTTCAATAAATGACGCGTATGTACATATAATATTGGCAACATTTAGTGATTCTCTTTATCAATGTCGCGTCATTCAAATTAATGTCACCCCTTTTAATTAACGTGTGACTAACTGTTCAAAAATTTGATAAAGTAGAATGGCGAGTTTTGGCACAATTTGCAATTGATAACGGGACCAAAATATTCAGCACAAAAAACAGTGTGATAAAAAACCTGTAAAAACTTAAGATATTGGTTTTTCTTATACATGAACTGAGGTTTCATGTAACAGATAAGAAACTGTTAATGTACTACTTTATAAAGATAGATAGATATAACATTATTATAGATATAACACAACGGAGAACTAGTTATGTATATCGAATAAATTGAAATTGGATAAAACACATAATGAACTTTGATTTTCACTGGTTTATTTGGACCTATAACGCGTCCAACTCAGCAACACTAGACGTGTTTTAATGAAACTTTTTTAATGAAAGATTTTTGTGTTTGCTATAGTTGTAAATCAACAAACTCGATGGGCTGAAAATAATGTTTATAGATGGGATTCCAAATACATTTAAACTCCTTTCCTGCTTGCGACTTTGGTACTAGGAAGCGCTGTTTTACCACGTAGCATTTTTTTTTTTTCAATCCAATGGAAATTGATAGATGAACAGCTTAAATTTTGCAGACTTGAGTTTATATACATATGTACATATGCATATGAGATGTACGAGTAGCTTACAAGTTCTGATATACTTATGTATGTCCGTTAGTGTTAATTCATCATTACAGTCGCCTTTACACTGTCAGTTAAGCAGGTCATAATAGCAATAAGTGTTAAATACAAGAAACGCTTCGAGTCTTTGTTTCTAACACACAAGTCTAGGGCACCGAAATGGAGTACAATAAAGGCACCAAAGTACATGGAAGCTACAAATAACTTCATTACAAGGTAGTTCAGTGACAGCAAAGAAACTGGAAACTTTGATGACGACCTAGATTGAGGACAGACAAGACATCGTCGAAATGTTTAAGCAGAATCAGCCCTCAAGTTGAGGCAAAATTATGTTCAGAAACGGGACTTCTTTCTGGCTGTTCAATTAAATGTACATATTTGGTCAGAAAAGTGTTTGAATTTTCTTCAAAGTCCTATTAAACATGCTGCCAGGATTCAATTTTTAACCTTCTCGGCCAAGGTTTGTTCAAGTTTGCAGAAAAACTATTCAAGATAAACTATCCAAATTGGTAGCTCAAAAGGAAAACACGACATTACATTCACCGGTTGTAAAACCAATAGATAATGTGTGGATGCTAATGAATTAATTAATTAATTAATTTTGCCAAAAATAGGTACTGATATATTTACTTTCATATTTACTGATTTCAATAGAACGGAATGATTTAACATATTCCAGCGACGATGTATTTGGTGGCAACCCCTCAAAGCACCACAGGGATCCCTGTGCCCTTCTGAGTTGGACCATCTTGGATCAGGCAAGTTGAAGATTGAATCGAGAATAATTCTCTTAGCCACAGAAGTATGTACGTCGGTACTGCCGTTAGCCTCTATAGCGAAGTGTCCAATTCCACAATCTGACACGGTTCTGAGTAATATCCTGAGCATTGTGCAGCAACTCCTAGGCTACGCAGTATTCGTCAACAATTTTGATTTACAATAAATTTGCGAAACTTTCATAGGTTTTCATATGATAACGACCTATCTTACTACTGAAAGCTTACAAATGTATAAACTTATTCAATTATTCACTTCACCTGAGTTCATTTCAATTTCGTTTAGACATCGAAAATGTTTATTCACAGTACTTGTACTTATTTGTACTTGTAACAAATTGTCGACAGAACGGAAACAACACTGTGGAGTATCGGAACACTTCGATAATTAAATGCTTGCTGCTCTTAAAGTATAAATTAAATGATCTGGTCGTTATTTGCAGTAATGAAAATGTCATTTTGAATCGCGTGAATGAGTTACTGACATAAACTCAACAAGTGAACACGTTTTCACCGTTAAATGCTTAAGTATAGTATTTAGCAAAGGCTGTCGATAATTATCAGTAGAGATTTGGAATCGTTGATTTATACATATGTATGTATATCGTTAGCACCAGCTAAAACCTACGTCCATTTTCTGAGTTAGTTATTTTCAATCGGACTTACATATGTATACATGTATGTATGTATGTATATAGTGTAAAACTGCCTTCTGTTAAGCGATTTTGATCGCACTTGGTATTCATGTAGACTTGTATTAAAATTATAGAGGAACTCGATTCTGCAAATCTGTCTGTCAAGGTTTTAGATGGCGCACAACATTTTCTACCAAAATTCCTCTAAGTTTCGATGAATATTTATTGAAAGCAACTGATCGAAAAAAAAACAAAGCGGACAATTGATCGAGAATCAAGTGGTCGAACAAAAAAAAATTGCTCGAAAGAAAAATTAGTAGGTTATGGCATTCTCAAATGCCTTTAATTTTAATTTTTTTAAAGTTCCTGAGATTTGAGCGGAGACCAATAATATTGACACACATTTGAGAAAACATAAAAACATACATATAAACCGTAATATGACGCTGTAACCTATCGAACATCGACACCAAACTCCAAGAAAGCCTTCACCTCAAAGAAACCGTCTCTAAAAAAAATTGGAGCCCGACCGGCTCAGTAGGTATTGTCATGTTCAAAGGAGACATCTTACAACCCAGAAATCTATGGAAACGCCAAGAAATGCTCTCTTACTGGAACACGCATACTGACTTAAAACACGCCAAAACATTTATCAATTTTTCAAAGAACACATTTAGAGACTTTTAATGTGTCCTCGGCTGATATACATATGTATGTACATACAGCTGCGGTCACAAAAATAACACCATAAGCTCGTTATTAGGATTCATGAGAAAGGAATTTTTAAATTTTTGACACTTGACTATTAAATCCCATTAGTTGAAGTGTGCATTTTGATATTTTAAATAAAACGGTTCACAACGATTTGCAATTTTGCAACAACATCGCTGTAGATGTGGAGTCAAAAAATAGCATCACCTAAAATATACTACTAGGAAAATAAAAGCACGAATGCCTATCCAAGAAAAAAAAAAAATAACACTTTCTAATTTAAGGTTAATTAAGTCTAACCTAACAACTGCTAATGCCAAAAAATTAGATGGTCTGTATTTGACACTCGTCTATCCATGTTTTAATTTGACAGATTTCTCGAATTCTTGACTGACTAGACAAGGATGTCAACAGCTGGTATGCTCAGCTTTCCTCGGAAGCAAATCAGAACGTTATTTCCTCCATATTTTTTTTACATAAACCTGGTGGTTCAGTACATACTTAAGCCAATATATTGGACCAACACCATAGTGGGAAAAACCCTAACCATTATTCTGCAGCCGCCGTATTTGACCGTTTTTGTGGTGTAAGTTTGTTTAAAAACTTTGTTTGGGGGCCTTCTAACATAACAACAAGACCCAACACCACCAAACAGCACGATTTTGCTCTCGTCTTACAAAAAATGTTCCTTCAATTTTGAACTAATTTTGAATACTAATAATGCGTTTATGGTGATAAATAGATAAATTTCCAAAATGTTTGCTATGTGAACTGACATTTTATTAAAACTCTACCGACGGGGTATAAAGAGGTGACGATGTACAGGCATTCTCAGTTTAAATAATCAAATTAAGAAGCACCGATATGAAATCTAAATCACGTCCCCGCTGATTAGACATACTGCAAAGCTCACATTATATTATACAATTAGCATACTTGCAGACATCTTATAAACTCCGATACTATCTCATGCCGCTTTTCCAACCATTCCTTTCAACATCTTTAACATCTTCCATCGACTATCTAGAATTCCAATCGAGATATCTTTCGCTCTATCTCCCTTTCTGTCGAAATTTTTGCTTCGACGCTTAAATGTTTATTTGCAAAAATAAGTCTCCAAAAATAAAAATTCAACGTTTGAACACACAAGTGTTGAAGTGACATAGAAATTCCACAAAACGTACACATACATTTTTGCTACACGAGGCGATCAGTGATCTTGACCGAATGCAAATATGTACAATTATATTTGCATAATTATTTATGTCCAAGAGATTTGCAAAATCAATTTTATGAATAGCTCCATGGTAACATGCAAAATTTCAGAACAAACGGAATTGGGTTACGATGAAGTACAGTGTCTACTTTCTCTTGGTTTGTGTGCCTATATTCAGCGGATTCTAAACATAGTCAACCCATAAATGAGCCAGAGTTCCCACTTCAGCCAAAGTACTCGAAAATGTGTGCATACATTTAAAGAGAGAACATGGTTTGGCAAAATAAATTCGTAACCAATTCAAAGTATAAGTTAGTTAATGGCATATCATTGGCAAAAGAAATTTATAATGTAAGACATATCTATACATAGTTCCATTGCATCTCAAATGGAAGGAAAGGCACATTCAACCAAAAGGACCAGCTGACACGACAATCAACCGATGACGTGGTAAAATGTTGATTCACAGCGAACGCAGCCGATTTACGTTCTCTCACTTAAGGAAAGAGAATCCAGAAGTAGTAACATCGAAAACAACTGTCTGGGACAATTCTGACAATTTCTTATCACTTTCTAATTCGTGAACTATTTCACCGATTCAAAGTAATGACCTTAAGACAATGCAGCTGTAATATTTAAAATACTAAACTGAATTACTAATTAAACTGTTATCTTAGGGGTGGCTCCAATCTAAGCAAAGGTCGCAATTTGTGCAAAATGAGTGCCTGTTTAGGCATGTGGTTGAGAAGCATCCAACAATTTATTTTGCAATTCAATTTGTAAATAATTTTAATAAAAATAATGACCGAAAGTAGACGGTTGCAAAAACGCATGATGAGCGACAAGCACATTTTCACCTCATATTATCATAAAGGAAGGGCGATTGGGCCGTTCTTCTTGGAGGACGACGCAAGGAATGCAATCACCCTCACTAGTCACTGATATAGAGAAGTGTTGTTAAATTTCCATTTCGGCATTAGACTGAGACTTGCTGAGTTATGCGAATAGTTATAAAGAGTGAATTAATTCGTGCTTCCAATGTTGGTAATACTGTAAATCAAGCAACTGTTATTGCTAAAAATTGTGTAATTGTTCTTCAGAAATAACAATTCTGTACGAAGTGTGTACTGATATTTACGGGAAGATTTTGGTCAGTTTAATCGTCCTTCTGAAAGAACGATTCAGTCGGCGTTAGCATCTTCTGCACTTGTCTTATGGATCCTTTTTGCGCTTTTTGACCCAGGACTTGCACCTGCTCTCATATAAAATTCTGTTAAAATAAGAACTGAAGCCCTGACACCATGGACATCGCAAATTGGGTGTCAGAGCAGCAGGAAGCTGATTTTTCAAACAAAAAAAAAATTATCTGATGAGGCACATTTTCACCTCTCTGAGTATGTCAAAAAGCTAAATTGGATTAAAAACTTGGCCATAGTATTTGCTTTTTTCGGGTTACGCTAAGAGTTGTGTCTACGCCAACAAAGCCGAAACGTTGGAGCAACTAAAAAACAACATCCGCAAAGTTGTAGCAGAGATACCGCCCAAAATTTCTGAAAAATGTAATCCAAAATTACCTTGAAAGGATCGACTGCTGCTGGACCAGAGGTGCTCATTTAATGGATATTATTTTTCATAATTAATAGAATACATACGATTTTCCATTTATTAAAAAAAAAAAATTCCAAAGCTCGAATTGGATCATCCTCTGCCTACACCAATAATCCCCAGACTCTGGAGCAACTAAAGGATAATATTTATCAAACCTAATTAATACCCTGATGCAAAATATAATAAAAAGGGCCCAATTGAACATCAAGGAAAATGACTTGAATTCTCAAAATATATAAAAGTTGGGCTACCGCAAAGTAGTGTATTAGAACTCGCTTTGTTCCACTTATACAATAACGACCCACGACAAAATGGCGAAACTTCTGCATTTGCAGGCGATACTGCTATTCTTGCTGTAGGTAAAACAGAAAAGAAGTAACCGGAAAACTGCAAAGGACATTTACTGAATATATGTATCTGAATTAACCAAAAATGGCAAATAACATTAAATGAACTGAAGTCAGTTTATGTAAGTACTGAATTAAACATACGCTTTACTAAAATGTACTGGCTCTTAGGGATATATCCCTGTCTCTTAATATTCAATTAATTACTAATCTATAAGCAAACACCAAAACCAAGCACATGGTCGCGAGATTTGGGGGTGCACAAGCACAAGCTTCGTACTATACAATACTTTCAGATCGAAGCACCACAGTGATCTACATAGAGAACTAAAAGTTAGAATGGTAGAGGACGAAGTCAGCAACGTTGCAAGAGGACATGAAGTTAGACTTTGCAACCACGCGAATTAAGAAGTAGCTAAACGACTTAATAACAACAATTTTGTAATACGATAGGGAACGGTAAAAGCCTTCAAACTCGTTTACTAAGAAAAAAAGGTATAATATACAACATGATCACACAAAATGAGTGATTAAACACATCTATACTCGTGCATAGGTACTCCAAAACAAACAGTTACTTACAAAAGACAGTAATTAGCAGACTCCTAAGTGTTAGATATAAATTGCTGGTTAGTTTGACGACTAGGTGCAATAATTGGATGAATGAAATAAATCATGCCTTCTCCGGGTGTTTTTAGCAATGCCTTTCGACGATTTTCACTCAGTTACAAGCAAAAAAAATAATAATTTTGACTATCGAATGCACCCTCGACCGTTGCCTAAACAGCTGAACGCAGTGAAGGAGAAATCGACATTTTGAAATTTTATTTTCACGACATTTTTGAATGACCGATGAATTTTAAATTTTCGTAAAAACGAAGCCTAAGACGCAATTCGTCTGGAGCTGATCATAAACCAAAGCATTATAAAAATCCTTGAATTTAAAAAACTTTTTTTTGGAAAAAGTGGGTGTATCCACAACATTTCTTGACCGAAATTCATTGAATCTGCTGAGAAAAACTATTTTGAATGCTGCTGCAAGAATAAAAAAAATAAAAAAATAGGCACTAAAAGCACAAACAAACCAAATGAATAATTCGTCAATACTTTGAACAGGGCGCACCGCCTTTCTGATGGCTATAAATGGTGTTACCCACACCTCCCTTTTTCAAAAAATGTCTTCGAAATGTGTACATAGTTTTCTGAGCAAATCAAGTCGAAATTGAGAACATGGCTTTGAATTTCAATTTAAGTTTAAACATTGACAAATGTTTTTCTCTAGGGCAGGGTATATAGGTGGAGGATAAGATGTAATACGATCCCTATCAGATGAAAGAGGTCGCATAATCAAGGAATTGAGCTTGAGAGGAAGCAGGCGTGGTAGTGGCTGATATGGCTCAAATTCGCCTATTTAAATATATTTAAAAGAATGCCTAAAAACCGAGTAACACGTATAAACTTATTTGTATATTGATCTTATTGCAACTACGCGAAAGACATTTAGTCATTGGTCTGTATCAGGCCATATGAACATAAGAGTTTACTAGAAAAAAAAAACACTTGTCCTTTATTTTTGGCTCTGACTTTATGAAAATACAGTTATGGAACAAACCATCCAAAAACCTTGAAGCTGATCCCTTTAAATGAATGTATGACACACTATTGAATGACAGGCTTTAAAGAATAGTTCATTCACTTCTCAACGTAAATATTTAATAATTAACATAAATCAACATCCCTTATGATGTACAAGCAGGTCTAAAGCAACTGCAGGAATCTGCGATATCTAAAATATTTGTTTACTTTTCTTAAACTGGTGACTGTCCCTTTTAACAAGGTCGGTTTTGATCTGTTTTCTTTAGTATGTATGTTCTTAGTTCCTTTATTTTGCTTGTTCTTTCTGGTTGTTTTATTTCTTTTCCACGTTACATACAGCTTATGTATACATAACTACTACAAGAAACGAGCAAAAAATTAAGAAATTAACGAGTTTTACGAATCAGAAGTTAACAAAGAGATTTGCCCAGAATTAATGATTTCTGGCATAACACAGAACAATTCACTAACGTTTTTCGACCTGAGCGCATGTGAGCTGCCCAAGATGTTAAAGTTTAAACTTGTAATCGTCTTATCCTATGGTAATTGATAAAAGTGTGCCTGGACTTTGTTAAATTTTAAAATTTATACTGCTACTTATAACCAGTTTTTCAGGTGTCGTCAATCAACATAACAACTATTCTAAATAATGATTTAACTGATAGCAAAATTGTCTATAAGCTATTCGCTTTATCGGCTGAATATATACCAGGCGTCCTTAATCGATTTGGCGGTGAAGGGGAGTTTTTAATTAGTGACAAGCGTTGGCAAGCACAAAAATCATTCAATGCGAAGAAAGATGTCTCGTTCTATTTGTATACAAAAAGTGCTCCAGAAAGACGAGAGGAACTTCGACTACACGATTCAATTTCTTTGAAAGTATCAAATTTCAATGCATTTCATCCAACGAGGTGAGTTTAAAATACTGAAGAAAAAGCAATCAGATGGCGTCTGTTATTTAAAAGCTCATTTGAAAGCAATTAGAGACATATTGACAGGCGCAATAATTGCCCACCATGTACTAATGTTCCCTCTATTTTAGAATTATAATCCACGGTTGGTTAGGAAGTGAATTTGCGGGAGTGTTTTTTAGTGTAACACCAGCATATCTACGTAAAGGCAACTACAATGTCATCCATGTAGATTGGGGAAAGGGTGCAATTGCCGACTACACTACAGCAAGCCGTCGAGTGAAATCGGTTGGAGTTGTTTTAGCTAAATTTGTGGATTTTCTCCATCAGAAATCTGGAATTAAATTCGAGAACATATACCTAATTGGCTTTAGTATGGGAGCTCATATAGCTGGTATAGCTGGGAAGTATGTGCAGAGTGGACGAATTCCAGTCATTTTTGGACTTGACCCAGCTTTACCTAAGTTCCGTTTTAACGACACTGATGGACGATTGACCAGTAATGATGCACATTATGTTGAAGTCATTCACACTAACGCTGGAGGATATGGCTATGAGAAGGCTCTTGGCCATGTAGATTTCTATGTCAATTATGGTAACAATCAGCCAGGATGTATATTAACAGAATGCAATCACTTTCGAGCGTTTAAAGTTTTCGCTGAATCATTAAATAGCAAAATTGGTTTTTGGGCTAAGGGATGTGATCCTAGTGTTGTACATGAGTTATTAAGAAACAGGAGATGTTATTATCCAAATTCAGGTAGAGCGTTGCTAGGTGGTGATTCGACTCACAAGAAATTGAAAGGTGTATTTTACTTGACAACCAATTTTAGGCCGCCATACGCCAAGGGAGAATTCATAAATTAGTAGCAGTAGGTACCCATTTACAATTGTATTCCATGAGTGCTAAATCGTTCATTTTTCTCAAAATAAAATTTTAATTAAACCTTGTGTCAATTTTTTTACCCTTATTAGTTCAATGTTTATTATTCTAGAAGTAATTTTAGCCGATAAAAGGCCCTTACTCCAAAAAAAGTAGTGGTTAATGCCTTTTAAGGTTAAAACTGAAACGCGGCGCCTGATTTTAGAGTACAAAAATACAAGCAAGAGCATACAAAATTTTAAACCAAAAGGCGGCGCTCTATAAGGTGATAAGAGGATAGAAAGGTTAAGCTTAATATTTCAAATTCTCGTCTAATTTTTTCAAGAACATATTATTAAGTAGCTTTTTGCGCCATTATTTTGATGTGAACTTACAAACGAAAAATATGCATGTCTCCCAGAATTTGCTATTTGAGAGGAATATCCGAAAAAGCAAATTATTGCGAATGGAACTTTATTTCTTTTTACTCCAATCATAATTCAAAACATATTTCTTGAATTTCTTAAATTTGTTTTCTCTTTCTTTTACTCTTACTTTTCAATTGTCACAAAAGGTGTTCTAAGTGTGTTCACATAATATTAGAATCCATTTGATCATTTCGATTTCCACTTTAAAAGAATTAAAAACAAACAAATTTTCAAAACACAATTAGCTGTTACTCAACGAATGACATTAGCCGATGACACACGCTGCGGTGCAAGCAAAAATTATGCACATGTGTTAGAGCATTTATAATTCGTCTTGTGTAAGTACATGTACATACATATGCATACATATAAATTGTTCTAAAAAAACGGCAATTTTTAAGAAATTTTATCAAAAAAAACTATTTTAAAACTTTTTTTGTCAAAAATCTGAGAGTGGCTGACATCACTGGCGCTCTTCTTTGATTTTGATAACATTTTTTTTAACAAACTTAGATCTTATTGAGGTTAATTGGTTGCTGCTTGAATATCAATATGCGCATTGATTGCTTTTTACTAAATATTTTACTCAATGAGCATTTCCACGGATTGTTTAATTGCAAAACACTGTAACCATTCTCTAGTTCAACAGAGCTACATATTTATACAATATATCGAGGCTCGCATTACATCCATTTTGTATTCGTAACTATTGATAGACAGATCATCTTCGGTATAATCTCTACCCTCATTTACTTTTTAGACAGGAAAGATTTAAATTCCAGATCTGCTGTTAATATTCATTCTATCAATGCGGCTTTTTTTAACATGAAAACCTATTGACAAACGTGTTCATTAGACAAAGGAAAATTTTGAAGGGAATACATTAACGTCTGAATCTTACTTATTGCAACCCACATTATTAAAATTATCTGAATTATTCTAAATTCATGATCAATTTAACAAGAAAATAAAGTCCTTCGAAGTCGTTTCTGCTTTCATTAGATAATTATTAGCAAAGATAATTTATAGAAATTTAAGTCCATAGTACCTACGCTAGAAATTTTCACAAGAAGCTGAACCAGAAAGTTTCCAGACCTTATTTACCAAGGAGACTGGATTCCATATTTAAGTTATCGCGAAATAACGGTAAATGAATTTTAATCTAGTAAACTGTGTATAAAAAAATTAGTTCTTTTTGTGAAACCGTAAGTTTAGATGTTTGTCATACTATTACGATCATAGGGGATTTAAATATCAATCATCAGCGTTGATCTTATCTCGATAAAGGTAAAGGTAGATTCGATCAAATACAGAAAAATAAAGTAACTAGGTATTACTGCAGCCGATAGCGTTAACTGTCCCTCATGTACCAAATCGTAGTTCGGCTCCGAAATAAGACCAGACAATGGAGGTCAGTGTAAAAATTCATCTCAATACAAAATATCAATAGCATAACAACGCAACTAATACCGAGGTGATAAGAACAACTACTAATCCCCCATTTCCACCGATGTTTTTTTTATCAATTTGTGTGTTTCTCCGACATATTTACTATATAGATAATGTGGCAACACTCAAACTATACCTCTTTCGAGTTTTCAAAGTAATTTAATATTCCACACCGGCCGCGTTGAGACCGGAAATCGAACCATATACCCAATTTAAGTATTTTTAGATAGCACTAGCAACATCACACCACACTCACCTTGGCCATATCGAAGGTGTCATCAATTTGCAGTTTATGCACAAATGGGTTGATGTAATTAAAGCCGGCCGATGACCATGCGCCATCCTGCGAATCAGATTTTTGCACTGAACTGTTTTCCACAGGAATATCCTCAGCACAAGCACATTGGCAATCAGGAGCGCAAGCATAAGCTTTACAATTTGTCGTATTAACCTCGGAAGAGTTCATTTTTTTCAAATATTTCTCACAGTTTTCGTTTCCTCTGGTGTTCCCGACCCGGCGTGTAAAGAAAATAATTTATCGAGCGCCCGAGAAATCGATAGTCTTGCCGTTCCGTTTTAATTTTCTTATTCCACTTCAGCAGCACTTGAAAATTTTAGAAATTCACCAAACATGTAGACTTCGTGTACCCAATTG
Organism: Blera fallax; assembly: GCA_946965025.1. NCBI lineage: Eukaryota > Metazoa > Arthropoda > Insecta > Diptera > Syrphidae > Blera > Blera fallax. Next base: position 19,454,910 of record OX337248.1, on the reverse strand, counting down.
ATTCTCAAGTTGTATTGACTACGTCATCACAAAACTCCAGCCATACACTTTTGAATCAAAGTTCAATAAATTGTCAGCGCACAAGAAACCAACAACGTCGAAGACGTCCACGTAATAGCAAAGCAAAGGCAGATGCAAAGCTCAATTGGAAGAGAGATGAGTTTCGCCGATTCGCTATTCCGCGCACGCAACAAAATTTAACGACGCGTCAGTTCTACGACTCTTCTGGGTGTCAGACTACAACTACAGTGTTTAACACCACCGCAACAGACAGGCGAGTCCCGTGTGCAATGTTTGATTGCTGCTAGAAAAATATCTTTCTTCAAGCTTTCTTCAAGTAAAAATCCACTTTTATCGCTCGGATTCGCAAATTTCCTTTTAATCATTAGTATCTAGTATCTGTGTATCTAATTATCACGCATCTGGGAAGAAGGGGGCTGGTGTGGGTGTTTGTGGACCGCACAAAGAGAAGTTCAAGTTCACGTACATATACAAATTCTCTAAAAAAAAAGATTTTATTTTATGAGTTGAGCCAGGCTGATGATGACAGGATTTTTCGTTCTGCTTCTTCGAAATGTAAAATAAACCGTTCGCAAAATACGACCGATATGCTGGTTCAATTCAACTAAATAAATTTTATTAAATTTCTTTGTTGGAGCCAGAGAGAGGCAATCGAATTTTGTTTATTTATTTATGAGCGACAAACTGCGTTGTATCTTTTGTCGCACTCTGGTGTGGGGTTTTTGATTGCAAAAGTGAAATGAAGAATGTAATGGGTTATTTTATGAGAAAAGAAGGTGAAGAAACTTGAAAAAACGAATGATAAATTGAGAAAGAAGATTGTATCACAACTGGATTCCCATTAGTGTGAAGGTGATAGAGCAGAATTGTTTATGTGCGATTTCTTTTGAATGACATTTGCCGGGATATTTCTGCTTTCCAATTCAAAATTTCCCTATTCTCATTGTGGAAGGCTGGGTGGGATAATATAAATACAATAAGTGAGCATCTATATGTTTTGAGATTGAGTCGTATCAGTCGAAAGATGTTTTCCAATGACATGGAAATAATTGAAGAATGCAATATAAGCTTTAAGCTTGAAAAACCGAAGATTTTTGTATGTTATAATTTCACGAATTAAAAATAAAGCAGTATATATTAACCTTTATTCATTTCCTTCCATAAGCACGATAAATACATAAAGAACATGCATACAAAAGAAAAAAGACTTGACAGCAAAATGTAATTGTTACAATATTCCTAGCTAAGGTATTAAATCGTCAAAACTAAATTGATTCAGATCCGTCATAACTTCTAACATTGGACGATAGTAAATTTGGTCATATTTTTCTGTCTGTTCAAATTCACATAAGGCATAAGCCATCCATTGCAAAATTTTCTTTACAATTTTTTAGTGCAAACTCGGAAAAAGAAACAAGAATGTATTCCGGTCCACAAATTCATTTGGTTTATTTACAACCTTATTCTGCACGTAAATAAAATATGTAATTCAAGGCCTTGACTTGCATTTTATTCTACTCCAAAGATAAAATTTACCATGGAGCAGCTTTGGTAAGAGATTTGATGGAAAATTGTGGCCTGAACATAGGTTTAACAAGTCTGGATGAACCAGCTAGGTCCTAAAAGGCTTCCCAGGAAAGCGGAGTTTCCAACAGAGATCCATGACCCTTGTTCAGAGTCGTAAACCAACTTACTGGAGGTTTCTCTGTAGGCAAATAGGAAATTGTCCATTTTTATGGGACATTTCAATACACATCTGATTACTCGGTTTTGCAAAATTTGCAGGATATCGTGTTTTCCTGTTTAAAATTGAAGAATTTTATTTACCTTCAATGTACAATCCTTTGCTAAAGCTAAAGCAAACATTCTCAGAGAATTGTTTGGTTATTTGCTGGCAAAGACACGAAGACAACAATCCTGACCAAATGAAATCTCCCATAAGCAAAAAATATAAAAGAGGATGAAATAGAAGACAAATTAGCGAAACGTGAGTATCAGAAAACCTGCAAGCTGTATTGGAACCTTTGCGTGCGATCTTTGATTCTGGAAAAGATAAAAAGTCAGAAAATCAAAGGAAGATTTCTACAAAATTGTTACAAATCGGAGAAATAATAATTAAACTCAAAACTTTATCTCGTGATACCACGGCACGTACTCATGCAACTACATACACAGTGCGCACCTATGCGGATATACATATATGGTGATAATATGAAACGAGATAAAATGCAAAAATGCTAGCACTGACTATTTTTAAAGCAGTTTCGAAACTCATGCGCGGATATAACTATAGAATTAAATTTGCAAAATAAATATCAAAAAACAATTCCGCTTTTCAGAATGCAGGGTACTAAGTTTATTCAAAATGCTTTACCTGATTTCTAAGTACATATGTGCATATTTTTGGTGGATTGATATGAGGTGTAACGAATTGTACATATTAAAAATAAACATAGTCCGGGATTTGATTACTGTCATATTTGTACAAATGTGAAGCAAAAAAAAAATTCATTATACATATGTATGTGATAAAGATTGAAAGTATAAGACGGTTTAGTTTTTTTTCTTACTGTTTTTGGTCTCGAATATTTGTACATAGTATGTACTTATAGTGAGTTTTAGAAATTGTGTTGCACACGTTGTAAAAAAAATTAAAGTATGTTTATTTTATGGAAATACGGTTTCGCGAGTTCAAACAATTTCAGATTAATCATCAGTCAATCACAACTATCATTAAAAAATTTAAAAAGAAAAATGCTTTTCATATGCTGAAATGAAGTGTCTCGGGGATAAATGTTGCTGAATTCTTGACAGCCCTGTTCCTACCCACTTGCATTTTTAAATTCCTTCAGTTGACGACTTCAATATTCTATTACAATGTTAATTCACTACACCTCTATTCCATTTCGTTTCTCTTATAAAAGAGACGTCACTATAAGACGTCACATCCATCCTTTTCTGCAATTTCAACAAAACGAGATAGCCTCACCGATTTCGAAATCAAGCCGCCATTAAAAGCCTGCAGAGGAAATAAATCAACTAATCTTGCTGATTTCCCAACATCGAAACAAGAAACAGCTCTGCCAACCAACACACTCTGCCGTCATCATCGTTTTCTTCGATTCCTTCAAAGCAACGCAGTAGGTTCCCCGAATTGTTCAAGTGAAATTCGATTTTGTTTCCGTTTTTTCATTTTCACATTCGCTTCGTTCTCCGCTCCTAGTTGGTGTATTATTACAAATAATCGTGCAAAGTAAAGCCAAGCAGATAATCCCACATTGCATAGAATATAAAGCGGAAAAATGTCGCCCCACAAGCTTACATAATGACGTAGTCCAAATAAGAAAAATAATTTAAAAAACTGCAATTTGCAAGCTTTGACAAGTAATTTCATTCATATTGGAATCGAGTAATCGGAAAATCGATAAACCAATTGTCTATTCGGTACAGAGAATCAGTGAGCAACATATTTTCCCAATTCTCCCGTAATCAGTTCTTGCTACGAAAAAAATATTTTCCATTCGTTTTTCTCGTGAAATTACGTGATCCGAGCAAACAAAAAAAAAAATATAAAAAAGAAATAGTTTCAGTTGTGATTTTTTCAGTGCCCAGAGTTGAGTGCGTGTGTGTGCGGATTTATTCGATTAATGAAGAGAGAGCCCGTCGAGCAGGAGCGCGGCTGAAGATCGACGGAACGTTTTGGGTGGTGACTTGTTTTTTTTTGTCTGATATTTGCGCTGCTGCTGCGTTGGTAACCCTAATTGTTTTTCTGCTATTTCGTGGTCGTGGTCGTCGTTGTTTCGTTTGTGTTTCGGAGACTTTAAAAAATTTCGACGAAGTTTCGTGTGCCGTCACGCGGAGTGAATTTTGTAAAAATTCGGTGACAAAATCGAAAAGAAAATGGATAAATCATCAGGTAATAATGATTCTCGTGATATGACCCTAGGGTGTGGCCCATCGACTTCAACAACGTCGCTCTCCACAGCACTATCTTCATCGCCCTCTTCGACAACAGCAACATCATCATCATCATCATCGTCGTCATCGTCATCGTCGTCGACGGGAGCTTCATCATTAGTACCGTCGTCGTCAGCAAATTCGGGAACGACATTACCGCCCCCGCCTCCACCGCCGCCTATAACGCTAAATATAACAACGACAACTGGTGGAAGCTTTACCGTAGTGGTTGATGTTTCCAACTCTGTGGAGAATCTCAAGAAGATTATCGCAAAGAAGCTGAAGGTGGCCAAGGATCGCATCTGTTTGCTGCACAGAGAAAAGTGAGTAAACGTCACGCTAGTTAATTAGTGCTGTGAGCCACCAACAAAATGGTGTACCTATACGGGTGATAAGATAATGTTGCTCTCCACCACCCGCACTCGTGTTGGAGAACCACTTTATCAGCAGAATTCTCTACTCGTTTGGAACATAATTTTCGTTCTTCACGGTTCCTACCGAAATTGATGGTCATACTTGTGTCAAACCAAATTGTCCCCATCGCGTTGCTGATTCGATTGTCTCATTCTCCTTGTTCCTAACCGTTGGAGGGGGTCGCAAGGGTCCCCCTTGTCGTCAATTGCAAATCATTCACTTGACTCTGTGGTGATCTTGGAAAAAAAAACTCCTCAGTTGCATGGATATAGAACTAAAGTAGAGGATGAAGCAACACAGGAGCCGCCATTTTATTTCCCCGACCATTCACAGCTGATTTATGTGTACAAAAAAGATTTGAGCGTGTAGTGAACAAGAACGCAACAAAATACGGGCCAGTCGCGCCCCCCGTGTACCAGCACACCGCCTTTGTCTCAGTAGTGAACTGTTTTTTTTTTTCTTAGCTGTGACTCCATTTTTGCATATTTTGTTATTTTTTTTTTTTTTGTCCAAATCTGTTGCAGAAATTCCAATTGCGGGTTTTTTACTCCATTTTGTGCTAGAAGAGACTACACAGCTTCCATCTGCCAGAGCATCTTCTAGGGATCGCACCGATGTGGTGGTGTACATAACTGGGAGATGGAACCATCTTTTTTTCTTGCTTTTTTTTTTTTTTTTGAAAAATATTGATTTTGAAATGCACAGCGTGGGGGTTATGCGTATCTTTGGCTCCTCCGTGCTCCTCTGCCCCCACTCGTTATATAGGGACATACATACATATGTATGTATGAATGTTCATGGTGTGGTGTTGTACATACAGGCAGTGTGGGACTGCACGCATTTTTTTTCACAATGAAATTTGCTCTTCCCAAGCTAACAGTGAAGCCACAACTCGATAGTGTGTTGTTCTACATGACGTCGGTTGACATGATGACGATGATTATGAGATAGCCTGCGTGGTGGTAGTTTTCTGGTGTTTAAAGTAGAGTGGACCTGATGAGAATACCTTTACTCTTTAACTTTGCTTCCACTTCCATAGAATATTGTACAATAAAAATGTTTTCAAAGGGAAGGTAATTACTGCTGCTGCTCATGTGGTGGTGGTATAGATGGTTTTGATTATTTAGTTTGTTCTTGTGTGATTGCTAAAGGCACAACCATGCCAGATACCATTGACAGTAGAGCAAGGAACGCGTCATCATCGTTCTAGTTCAGGATTTGGATGAGTATCATTTTTGCCTTACTTTGGTGGTGGAATTTTATGGTCAGCCAGGCAAATAATGGGTGCGTTCTGTGTGTATCTCGTGTGGTGGTGATGTGTGTATTGGTAGAAAGTGGGAATTTCTTGATGGATTCAATTCGATACACTTTTGCGCTTTTCATAGTTTGGGAGGGTGCACTGCAGTATGGCTTTTTCTGGTAGGGCGATAATGAATAAATACATATATGTATACATACTTATGTGTTTACGTACACGCATAGATAAAATGTTCTACAGAACTGTTAGAACACTGCTTTTAGCGGATTTTGAACAGGTAGTGTAAAAGTAATTATCCATGAACATAATTTGTTTCTCATCATCTATATACATATGTATGTATATATTGTATGTACATATACATACATATGTATGTACATACATGTGTACATATTCAACTAAAAAAATGGGGAGAAAGAAAATTGGAGAGATATACATATGTACACAGTTATTTTTTAGGCAGTCAGAAACTGTAAATATGAAGGCTCTGTGGTGAACTTCCTGCATAACGTTAGCGAAAAGATAAAACTAAGGATCACTATTGCCAATAGCTCTTTCTATAGGCTAAGAAGGAAATTGAGTAGTAAATTTGTCTCTCGAGCAACTAAAGTAATTCTTTTTAACAGTTTAATCTTACCAGAACGTTAAAGGGGGTCTTAGGGTATGGTACAATTCGCTGTTTTTTTCTCGCATTTTGTTATTGCGCGGTTAGGTTTCTTTTTATTTGACATTTTTCTTACTTACTTATGTGGCGCTATAATTCGGGGTGACCTGGACCTTAACCAACAAGCCTCTCCAGTTAGCCCGGTCCTTAGCCAACTGCCTCCAGTTGTGCACTCCAAATCTTCTCCTCCAAAGCCCGTCAACGCAAACGGAACCGTATATCTTGCGAAGAATTTTTCTCTCGAAGCGACCAAGACTATCTTCATCCGCTTTCGAAAGAGTCCATGACTCATCGCCATAAAGCAAGACTCGGATGATTAAGGTCTTATAAAGGGTCTCCTTAGTCTTTCGAGATAGGGCCTTACTACTCAATTGCCTTCTCAGCCCAAAGAAACAGCGATTGACAAGAGTTATTCTACGATTAATTTACGCCGAGATGTTGTTGTCAGAATTTATAGCAGAGCCAATGTAGACAAAGTCCCTTACTACCTCGAAGTTATAGCTGTCGACTAGGAAGTTCTGTCCAATTCGTCGTGTGTGTCCCTTCTTGTTGACAGCATATACTTGGTTTTGCCCTCATTTACAGCTAAACCCATTTTGACGGCTTCTGTTTCAATACTAGCCAACGCACCGGTGACAGCCCGATGTGTTCTGCCAATTATATCAATGTCATCGGCGTAAGCTAGTAGTTGCACAGACTTTTGAAAGATTGTGCCTCCGGTGTTGGCTTGTGAGTTTCGCACAATTCTTTCAAGTATGATATTAAAGAAGTCACATGACAGTCCATTAGTGTGTAAAAATATAACACGCACAACACGAATGGTTGTGAGAAGCTATGCCCTGGACCACATACGGTCTGCTGCGCCATGTGTTTGTATTTGTTTTTATTTTTGTAAGTACTACTGCAGAGCTGTTACTGTTATTTTTTTATTTCGCAAAAAGAATCTTGATTTGAAACCGAATTACTATCCATAGGGTATTAAATTATAATTTAAGCACTGATCAAATAGCTTCGATTTAATTTATTTTATTTCTGCTTTTAACTTCTTCCAGTTGGGTATTCACGTTTTAAGTTTATACTACGTAATACATACATATGTATATAGGTACATAGTATCATATTAAAGGGGTAACAATGGTGTCACTTTTGACTTATTTGAAAAAGCTTATATCTCAAAACTTGTGTAAAATGTTGAAAAGGAAAAAAATTCCTATTTATGTAAGTTTAGTATGTACCTTCTTTCTTTTGTGTTGACTTTCTGTGGTTAAAGTTCAATACTCGACATCGTATTCAAGTTCATTTTGGATTTGAAACGTAGCTCATACAGCCGCCTAGTTATCTTTTTGACCGTGTTTCTGCAATTTTTCTATCTTTTAAACTGGGTAGTGCTATGTTAAAATCGTACTGCAATGAAGATGTGGATGAAGATGCACCAAGACCGAAAATACATATGAAAGTACAAATATATATGCATACATATCTACTAGTAGAGCAAGTCAAAGCTATCCCCCAAGGTTGACGTTGAGGGAAATTCTCAGCTACATTTTTATTTCTGCTGGCAAGGGGATTGTATTCATAGACTATAAGATCTTGTTTACGTACGAATCCTACAAATTTAAGTTTCGCTACCACCGTTGATCTTGAACACATCTCGTCAAGCTAGTCTGTTGAAGATAATTTTTTAGTGGCTACGAATTCAGTTGTTTAGTTCGAATACCATTATGAAGCTACAGAACTAAGCTTCTGAGTTTGCAACAGAAATTAGAATTTCAAGAATTTATCCAAGTTAGCTTAAAGCATTGCACGTTGTATGATATGTTACTATCCTGTTATATTATTTACATATTTAGCGTTTTTATCATTAAAAACAGTCATTCGTGTACCTTGAAACTGTAGAAAATATCTATGTATGTATGTGAACGTATTTATTTAAAAACGAATGCTTGTGTAATCAACTTCTATGAACCTACCGACATTTATTGAAATTTCTATTAATACCCAACTAATCGAAGAAATGTATTTTTTTATAGCCACCAACATTCTATTTAATGTTTTGCCAAATGGTTACAGCATAGCAACAAATGATCAACATGCCAACGGATCCAAATCCGTAAACATAACAAACGTTGGTTGGTGAAGTTTAAAATCGATGCCACAATTTCTGCATAACAACGGATTGTGTTTGATATGGGAAGCTTGTAACTAGCCAGTGAATCGATTTCATAGTGATGAATTCTATTTGACGGAAGTTGCACTCTATTTAAACCCACTTTTCTACATTGATTTCTCCATGAATTTCAAACCCACGAAAGCACATCTTTTGGGCATGTCTCGTAGTAGATACATTCACATCGATTGGATTTCTGATGCATACAGACGCAAATACATCCCTGTAACGAAAATCTTGATTTCATGCGAAAGTAGCCAGTACCACACAACCTACATGCAGAGGCACAAGTTCCTCTTGATTAAGAGAATTAATCAATATTTAAAATTTTAGAAAACCAGGCAGCAATCGCTTCGTATGTATGTACATATCTCCTGGCAACCCACCCGACCAGTGCAGGGTGGATTCTGTGTTTGATGTCGTACGTACATGTGTATGTATATTTATACGCAGATATGTATATCAGTCCTTTTACACGCCCTCACTTTACCTGAATCAACACTGAAGTTATTCTTTTCCACATCTAAAATAAAGCTGGAGGATGTTTCTCTCGATCAATATAATATATTCGTATGAGAAAGGAAAAAAGGGCGACCAGAGACTGTCAGTGTTATACAAAGATGCGTATGTACATCGGGTATGAATAAACGTAGCTGGCACTGTAAGGTCCCCTTATATTTGTATCTATACCCACAACGAGTGCCACGTCCCTTTTTAAAATAGGAATCTTTCCTTACTTCAGAAATGCAGGAAAACCTTTTAAATGACGATGGACAAAAACTGGAGAAAATATATAAAGAGGCCAACGTCAGTTATAAATGCCAGGTTAACAGAAAAAATATTTACTTCCTCCCGTACGTGCACTGCGTGCATTTATTTTCGTTGATGTTTTCGGTTTGGAACAAGAAGTTCACCTTTCGCTTTGTAGTCAGCCTAGTGTACAGGTGTACACGATATGCAACAATAGAATATTTTGAGCAACAGTTGGAATGAAATGAAAGTTCTTTCAATGCAATTTATCGAAAAGTGTCAAAAGTAAAATGTTAGCAAATAATTAATACTTGCATGTGTCGACTGAGACACGTGCAACCACTGACCAGGGGATATCATAAAATGTTTTAATTCGCAAAATATTTGCTGTTCGCCTTTTATTTGTTGTCGTGGTGTGTGTATGGTTATGAATTGATGTACGTTTTCTTTTTAAAACTTGTTTAGGAATTTAAATATTAAGTTGCTTTGTTGCATATGAATGGGTGATATTTAAGTGAAAAATTAAAATATTGAATCGAATTGGAGAGCTTTATTGGATCCGCATATCAAAGAGAATAAACGATTTGGGATTAATGCATCCTATGAACAGAGCAGGTAACCGAGAGATTTTTCTGCCCAAAAATATCGCTCTGTTTTTGTTCATTGGATGGCCAGTAAAAGGAAGGCAGTAGTAGTAATACATACATAAACTGAATTATGAAAAATCAAACGCAAATCGCTAGCTCGCTGGACGTATGGATAAGTTCTAATAATGTAGGCTATAAGAGAACTTACAAAAATACTTCTCGCCACCAGTCGTCTTGGGTGTGTTATATTTTTTACTGGAAGGAACCTGGAGTCATATCCGCAAGGTTTATTTTTAGAAGCTTTCACATGACACTTACTTTTGGACCTTGAAAAAACTTGTTGGTGTCTCTAGGATTCGAACTTCGGACTTCTCGCTCAAAGCACTTAGCCACGGCGCAAACATAACAGAACTTAAAGGGACTATTAAGTTCCTGCTTTAAATACAATGGTTTGAAGGAGAAGCTTTTGTTTCAATTCACAGCGCAACTTAGTATCCAGAAGCTGTCTGTCAGTCGAACAAGTATGTACACATGTATATAGGGATATCCAATGATTGTGAATTCAATGACACAGGATAAAGGATTTTACGAATTCTACCTTTCTTCTAATAGAAAATAGAGACAAATGTCATGAACTTTTGTATCAGATAATTATTATCCGGTTTAAGAGCTCTGGGGAAAGATATTGAGATGATTAATTCCTGCTACGCTCTGGTGAACTACCCTTCTACCTATTTGCATCTGGCTATTCAGCAATCTTTCGAGAAAACGGGTGTTGTGGTCTTTTTATCTAAAGTTTCGTTAGATCTAGCTTAGTGTTAGGATTCACAGAGACGACTTTATTGGCTGGATTTTTTCGCGTTTACTGTAATCCTGCGTATTTTATTCAAAATCGGATGAAATAAACACCAAAATTATCGCCTTAATCCGGTTGTTCTGCGAGATCAGCTATGAAGTTAAAAAGCCATTAAAACTAATGACATTTTCAGAGATCAAGAAAACTCTTAGACTCCAAAGCAAAATTCAATTGAATTTTAAGTCTTTTTTAATGAGAAAACTGTTTTCATACACAGATTATACAATTGCTAAAATTTAAACAATTAACCAAGCCGCGTATCGTATCGTAGTGTACTTAATCGATGAGTGCCCTAATGAACAAACAACTCTTAGACTTCAGTTGTAATTGGGTTTCGTCTGCGTGTCCACAAGTCTACGTTGCATACTAAATTATTTATTTAATACTCTGCAGCAATGATCTAAAAATACATTGCTGTTGGAAGCACTCTTCCTATAATTTTTTTATTGACTTTCCAGAAGGAACAATACAGTTCCAAATCGTCCTATATCTATGTACCAGTCCTTACTATATATAAATTTCTCGGTTTTAGAGTTAATTTGATGAGAAGTTGCGTTGTACTTTTAAAAGTTGTTCACTGTATGCATGCGAAAATATTTTCCAATATATACAAGCTACGTAATCCATGTCTTCACATGACTTCGATACAGCGCAGTAATGATAGTGAGATCATGATAGAAGGACAGCAGTGTTTGGCAGGAAAATAAGATTAAACCAAATGAAGATGCTTAGGTGTAAAGTGTGAGGAAAGGTTTACAGATAGGAACTAGTCGTACAGCATTTCTAGAGGCCACTATAGGAATCACTACTTCATATATAGTGCTAATAGAGACCATGCAAAGAATGCCATGCATCGTGTGCAAAAATGCGTCACATATCAAGATCGAGGAACCATCTCCAAATCGGTCATCTTCTGGCATTTCGATAGGCATGTTAAAGCGCCAATCAACTTAAAGACTGTCTTAGAAAACTGTGGAGGCACAAAAGCTGGACATTGCAAATTCTATTGGGCTCTTGAGAAAATACCAGCATACTTTTTCATGAAGTGTGAAGTAGAAGGCTCCAAAATAAGAGACTACTGGGGAGCCTTTCTTTTATCAAAAATAGATTTGTCTTCACTGGATTCACGTAGGGGACAGTACTTAACAAAAGAAATCAAACTCTTTTTAAGGGTCTCTGTTGTCTGGCGACAGAAGACTTTTTCGAAAGTTATATTTCGCTTTCACTTTATCAATTGCACTCACCATTACCATCAAATTTGAATCCATATGATGCCAATTTTAAAATATCTGCCATCATCTCGATGAGAACCATTCGGCTTAGTAGAAGATAAAAGACAATTTTCATCTCGAAGGTAAGGACTGCATGTTTAAAGTGAATGTACGCTCTACACGAAAATTGAACTCTCAAACACCAAACAAAAGGCGCGCAATTCGAAAATAATTCACCCATACACCTTCAACCTTAGTGTCACATCAGTGTCGCCCAGGTGAGAAAGGGAAACTTTCCTTAATCGCTCAATGATTTCACGTTATCAGCTCAGCTACGGCTTTGAAGATGTGAATGTGAAGGTTAAGAAAACACTTCAACTCCATCACTTCATTTATTTATGCTCTCGGAGATCCACTCTTCAGCAGAGTACGCCGAGCAGTCCGATTTATTTAATCTCGAGGAAACAAAATTTGGCAACAAGGCCCAAAAGTGTACATAGCCATCACCATCACTCCAATACTACCAGAGAGGAGGAACAATGGTGCTTGGAAGGTGGAGACAGTGAAAATTGTTTCATGGTTACAGTTACCGAAAGCTTGGATGGTGGTATGTTCGCTGTGCGGCATAAACTTTCATATGTAAAAAAAAAAAAATATTTCGTCATAAAAGAGTAGCAAATAAAGAAACGTAATAAACTGCAACAACAACAACGGCATACAATAAAGGCAAACGATTAAACTGGTTTCTATAATATGTATGTTTACCGATGACGAAGCAACAGCCGCCACTGAGGTGTGCGGAGCACAGGTTACCAAAAAAATTAACATTCACGACGTTCGACATTGTCTTTGGTTTTTCGGACCCGGAGGTTGAAGGTGTATGAGTTTCAAGTATTGAAAGTGGATGACGAAAATGTGGCAATTTTAGGTGCAATAGTTGCCATCATTGACTGATGACGATGGAGGAGGACTAATGAGGATACGAATTATTTTCGATTTTGGAGTGAAACTTCGTGATCGTTATTTTCGTTGCAAATGTGACTTTAATTAATCAATTTTTGCCTGATGTTTGTTAATGGGAGTGGCACTACCATTTCTCATTGTAGATGTGGGTATTTCTGCTTCTAAGTTGACGTGTTTTCTTTTTACCCTGGGTTTACCAACACTGTATACAGTATACTGAACCTTTCTGACATAGAAGTTAATCTCCGAACTCGGGAAATAATCGAATGTGAGGTAGGTACATATTCTGGATTATTACGAACGTCGTGAATGTTACTACATACTTACATATATGTATGTACATACATAGTATGCATAAATGCCATCAAGTGAATTAACTGCTTTGGGTTGTTAATGCAGTTATTTATACCATGTATTTATTAGTAGGTGTTATTTAGTTTTTCTGTCCTTTTATGAGACTGAATATCTACCACATCTGCACATTGTAATGTGCGGTTCACATCCCTTGTTTGAGCCTTTTTCAGTTTTAAGTTTTTTTTTTCTTTCTTGGGTTAGTGAGTTCCATTGTTGAAAACTATGTATACAGCTAAAAAAATACAAAAATACAAATACTTGGCGTAACAGACCGTATGTGGTCCAGGGCTTAGCTTCTCGCGACCATTCGTGTTATGCGTGTTATATTTATTCACACAAATGGTGAGTACAAATGACATAGTTGTTGGTATTATCTGAAACTCAGTAATCTAACGCACTAACCACTGAGCCACGTCGCCCACTATACGCTTATACGCGTTAAGATATAGGAACGAGCTGTACAGAGCTATGTCAGTTTAGATATCCCTAAAAGGACGATGGCTCGCTTCCACATCAAGGTGGATAGACACCTAAATCGTTTAATATTGTTGTCGTATATTTTTTACATAAAGATTTTCTCCCAATACATTGAGGGTAGAAAAAAAACATCCCTAAATCATTATGCTCCTGTCGCCGTGTTGGGCAGTTTTTGTAATGGTAAGTTTATTTAAACACTAACAACAAGACCCAACCCCACTAAACAGCATAATTTTTTTTTTTTTATATACATAATTTACCCGCACTCAAGGGGTTATGAATACCCTTTTAATGTTTACACATAGTGCGGGCGTTGAAAGGAAGATAGAGAGAGAGAAAGAGGTTGGTGTAGTGGTTTGAAACTCAGGTGTATTAGGTTTCACACATTAGCTCCAGGGGTGGTTGTCCAGATAACTGGGGAGATTGTTAGTTGTCATTTATTTGTTTTGCCTTCGCTTCTGATTCACAGTATTTTTTCCCGATCCACCTGATGTCATGAGCATATCAATCATCAACAGAGCGATCAATTTCTCCAGCCATATGACAAACCTACTGCCAGTGTTATGCCTTCGCAGTAGTGTTGTCACAAACTTTCGCAATATAATGCTTGCTGACATCAGGGATTGAACTGCGAACCATCAGCTCGACAAACGATGACGCTACCACTACACCATTGCCACCCATCTCATCAGACCAGAGAACGTTCCTCAACTTTTAAACTTTTGAAATATGTAAATGCCAATAACGCGCTTATGTTTCTATTTTCTTCTTATGGCAGCTGTATGCACATACATACATATATACATACATATGTATATGCTGTATGCAACATCGACAAATCTTGCAAAACGTCATCATATCAATTACAACTTGAGGTGGTTAATGATTTTGTCTGTTTAAGTCCCGCACTTAACTGTAAATATAAACAGTGCTGAGATTTATAGAGCGCTTCGTCCGTTTATTAGTGTGCTCATTTCTGGATTAACGGGTATGTTACTAAACAGAATTACTGCATTCTGAAATCCTGAAGAGGCTCTTAAAACTCTTTCAAATCCAGAAAAATTCACAGTTTGGTGCGGTTTATTCGCTAATTGTTTTTTAAGTTAACCTAGATCTCGAGTTACGATCATTGCAATCCGTTACCGGACTAAAGTCAATGATTTTTTTTTTGTTTCAAAATATGGATGATATTGATCCTAACGAGTTGTGGCATAAGCAGGAAGGCGCTATGCATCGAAATCACAATTTGACTGTGAGAAGCTGATATCACGAAATAGACCTGTCAATTGACTTTCGAGGTCATGCGATTTGACATCTCTCGACAATTTTCCTTTAGGCCGCCTCAAAGCATTGGTTTATGCGGATAAACCAACGACTATTGACCACTCGAAAGCCAATATTGTGAATTGTTGAACAGGCCGGTTTACTCGAAAAGTGGCCAAAAATTTTACAGACAGGATGACATTTATAAAACATAGTGGAGGTGGTGATTTCCCGGAATTGTATTCAAACTTTACAGAAAAATAACATTCAAGCAAATTAAATCAAAACATGGTCATTTAATTGATCTTTTTCTCAAAAGTGAGGGTACTATTTACATTTTGGACAATTTTTTTTTAAAAGACAGTCATCTGTTATCTGTGTACCGTTATAAATAACATTGTTAAACCCTCTATTTTTCTAATTTTTTGCAGAGAACTACAGGATGGAACCCTCAAAGATATTGGCTTAATGGATGGGTCCAAAATAATCCTAATACCCAATGTTGAAACCGGATTACTGGTAAGTTATTTACAATTGATTAGTTATTAATGACGACCGGCTTTGATCACTAAATGTCAGTAGTATTGCATTTTTTGTTGGAATAAAGGCCGTCTATGCGTAAGCACTAATGTCACCACAGGTTTAATCGAATAATTTCTTCAACTTGACATTATCATCGCGAACATGCCACCACTCGAGAATGGGTGAATCATTATCGTGCCACATTGTATAAGATCGGTATGAAATAATGTAAGAAGCTATGACGACATACAAATGCTTGTGCCTCTTTAATCCCCCGTCTTTCGTCTTTCTTTCTTGCGCGGTACGTGACTCTCATACAAGTACCGTTTTCAATTGCTTGCCCCGCAGTACTGTAAGCATCATTAGCGTTAGTTTTTCTTTCTCTAATCATCTGTGCCGCGCTTGCGTCTTGGTGCGCGCCCGCGGAAGCTATTTACACGCAAACACATGTCAAATGCGAAACAACAACGCTGGAGTATAAAATATAATCGTCGTTGGCGGCGATGCGTTTTGCGTAGAGCGTGAAGGCGCAAAAACAGTTAAGCGTGCGACTGATGAGACGTCGGGCGTGGAAAAGTATGTCACTACGGTGAGAGATACAAACATTGACAGAAAGATTTTAAAGAGAGAGGGCAAAGGGGGAACAGCACTGACTTGCGGACCCGCGAGATGATTTTCCTCTTTTGCACATGGCGCACGTTGCACACGCGTATTCGAATGAACGGCCCGATGTATCTGGACATAATATTGTTGCTATGTCCATCGATATTACTGGTAGCCGTTGCCGTTGTTGTCTATGGCGAAATTGGAGCAGCAGATGATGTTTTCTTTTTCATCTGCTTTGGTTGGTTAGTTTGCGGTAAATTATTTAATTTTAGGAATTTATTTTAAGCCTTGTTGGCGGAAAGCAGTATGTTAGAATGTGAATATATTGTGCTTTAAAATTACTGTTTTAAACGCGGCTTTCGAATTAGTTATACAAATTGGTTAGGGTTTAGGGAAATCATATACATACGTATGTATTTAAGTTTGGCTATTGAGAACAGACATCATTAATAACCGTATTATAAAAGTTGATTTGATTTTAGTATGAAAAAACTAATTTTTATATCCCTGTTGCTCCATTCGCCCTACTTTAAGAAATGCAATAATGAGAATAATCTGGGGAGTCTTGGTTTGGGCGCCATGCGTTTTAAAGTGTCGTACTATAATTCGAGCCGCATATTTGGCGCGACAGACCGTATATGGTCCAGGGCGTAGCTACTCTATTTTCTCGACCAAATGGGACGTACATTTTAAGAATGTCAGAAAAGTTTTTTTTTTTTTAAAGAAACCCTAAAAAACTTTTTCATTATATCTCTCCTCTCGGACGTTTGACATTCGCGAGAGGTGGTGCCGTGAAAAAACTTGTTGGTGTTTGCTGGGGTTCGAACCTTGATACCTCCCACTATGTAGTCAAACGCACTAACCACTAATTTACTCCGATTTTCTATTTTTATTTATTTTTGGGAGAACTTTTTTTTTATCAAAGCGAATAGTTTAGGTGACATCTCTAAAAATCTATTGGTATAAAAAGAATATTCGACAAGAGTTAGTGGTGTGTTGGATACATCCGACTCTTGAAAATCTTAATTAATTTAAAGATCTTGTCAACCACGACTATCCAAACATTATTATATATAAAATTTTATAAAAGTCAAGCAAAGATGAGAGCTATGGTAACTACGGTAATGTACCACAACTGATTGTTTGATGCGTATTGGAAAGATTTCCCCTTAAGCTGTCTCTGTAGTCTTAGGTATTCGAGAGGCTCAGCATTGAATTTCCTATTTCTTTTTGTGGAGAAATGCAAGCATGTTTTTTTTTTGTAAATTGTTCTGCAAACAAGAAATGACCATGGACGTTTTTGTCCGTGAATGTCGTATATCCAATATGTTGAACGCTTGCCGGCTTCAATTAACACGTGACCGATTTGGTTAGCGGTTTGATCATATGAAGACGTAGTCAGGTTGCTATATGGTTTTAATAATGCGAAAGCCGTGTGTTACCTATTACCATATTACGTGATTTTGCAAATTCGGTTAGTTGGAAGTCATTTTTAAGGAGGCTGTGCTCATTGATTTAACAATCAAACATGTTTTCCTTAACAATCTTGGCATTGAAATCCGCGAGTAAGATTTTTACGTCATAGTCTGAGCATGCTCCGATGTTTTAAAACTACCAGCATATTGTGCTCTTTCTACTTCTAAAACCTTATATTAGTTAGTTGGTTGATATAGCTACCCTAGTTAAACTTAGCACTGTGGTACCCTACTTAACAAAAAAAAAAACGGAGTTTACCAGCTGTGAATACCAGTTCGTACCCATTCAATCCTTCTTTAAATTCTCGTTTAGAAAAAAGATAGCATGACGGCTGTGGTTCAACCGCCAATTGTTGCCTACTATAGCGTACATATGTATGTGTGTATGTACAAAAAACCAAATACAAATACTTGGCGCAACAGACGTACATATGTATGTGGTCCAGGGCCTAGCTTCTCGCGACCATTCGTGTTGTGCGTGTTATATTTTTCACATAAATTGAAGGAAAATACAATTTGGAGCCATATCTGAAAGGCATATTGAGAAGCTTTCTCATTATACTCGGTGGGACCGTGAAAAACTTTTTGGTGTTCTGTGGGATTGGAACCTCCCGCTCAGCGATCCAACGCACTAACCACTTGAGCCATGGCGTCTACGGCGTATGTGTGTATGTACGTATGTACATACATATGTATATATACATATACATATATGTATGTATCTATTTTTTAAAAGCCTTGTCTCTTGTTCACAGTTGAAAGAAGCATTTGATTTGCATTCCCTTACTGGTTCAAAACACTCAGCAGTGTTCCAACTTTTCAGGTAACGTAGCTCACTTTGCTCTCTCCGTTAGTTTATATCCGTAATTGTTCTTTGGGATCCGACGACGGAGTGTTTCATTCTCACTTTTTGATTTTTACATACATATGTATATATATATATGTATGTACATACATATGTTAATGATAAATAGTTTCCTTGTAAATGAACGAAGATGACTCAAGTCATATTCTTGAAAACTGTTTCCTGTCAGTTAAAAATAAATGCATAATATGTTTACAATGCTACGATAAAGAACGGGAAAGTTTTCTTCAAATCACTACAATTTCTAAGTATTCCCTAGGAATTCAACTCGATTGAATGAGTATTTTTCTTGACAGCTGCTAGTTCGTAGGTATTATTAGTAAGTGTTTACTTATTTAATCACCTGCTCGACCTGTTATTGATTCTATTATCAAATCATTTTACCTATTGTTTAAAGTTCTCACTCACGAGCTATATAAATAAACACACACACGCCGACGCGAAGTGTCAATTAATTATATTTTAAAATGAATTGATTCATCCGCCTTCAACGAAAATTTCCAAGCATTCCGGCACGAGTAATTACCAACAATGACCACTACAGCTCTGGCGATGTTCATCTATCGGGTGAATTTATTTGTTGGCGTCAACCCCCGTATAGTGGTTCTTTATTTTTTGTTTCTAAAAATATCAAAAGATTTCTTTTGTTTAATTCTTGTTGTACTTTGATTGCTTTTATCCGTCGCGAATTGAGACGAAAAAATGATTTCTTATAATGACTACTGGCAGACAGAGATGTCATCATATGGGGACGAAAGAATTTACACGAAGGCATGATGTGGTTTGACATTAAGTATATTGCAACCAGAATTTATGCAAAAAATAAACGTTAATATAAATGGTCCGTTGGGAAAATTAAAATCCCATAAATTTGTGTGTTAACATGTACTTATTTTAATGAATATTTTATTGTGTAGTACAAGAATGCGTTGCAATGAATGAGTCAGGACTAAGACCGGAATTTCTGGATTTGTCAATGAGCAATGATTTAATTGAGGGGATGCTTATTTTGAAAGCTCTGCAAATACACAACCGAATCCCTGCATATTGTTCTCTTCAACGCACGGGTGTCTCACATGTTAGCTCCTAAACTACAATTGTGTGATTTTCACGTAAATATTGTTGAGTGATAATACAATGAAGAGTTTAGAATTAAAAAAAAAATGCTATATGGTCATAATTCTGAATAAAAATCGTTGCCGGGTCTAAAAATTTTGTGGACATACTCGTTAATCCGAATCCATTGCATGGCATCAGTTGCATGCTACAGGACAAAGTGGTCGAACAATAGCGTAACGATTAGTTGCTAAATTTATAGAATAGGTGAATAGTCAGTCACTCGTCAATAGGTTATCGAAAAAATTAACTTCTCTTCTGGTTCACTCTACTTATTCTGCTCTAGACATTTTCTAGGCATACATATGTATATTGTTTCTTAAATGCTTCGATCCGTTTCAAAAACCAGTTCAAATTATAGTTTTCAGATTTTGAAACAAGAGTTTGTCGCTCGGGTTCCGATCTTGTTTTTTAGCTGGAAATCGGTGGGAATATTTTAAAGATGAAATTGAAGTTGTACCTAGCAAAAATACAAGATTTCCAGCCAGGTTTCCTTCTTTTCCCCTTTTTGCCCACCGTACCGCTGATTTGGTATTTCATTGCGAGAATCGAATCGCAGTGCATGCTCAAAATCTTAATAAGGCTTCTTTCTTCTGTTGCCTTTCGAGGGGCCCGATCTTGTTAATATGGTGACTGAATAAACTATAAACCGGTTGGTTGCCATGCAAAAAGAATACTTTTCAATGTCTTTTCAAGTGCGAATAAACCATTATAATAGATGGTAATAGATGTCGAGGATTTTTCAAAATATTCCCTCCGCATTTCAGAAAAAGGAGATTATTGCTAGCACCGCATGCTTTGTTGTTTGAGACTTTGAAGCGATTTTCAATTTTTAACTATGTATGTACAAACGAACATATGTCATTACCCGTCTCCTTGACCGGGCCGCACTGCAGAATCGTCCTGTGACATTCTGCTTAACATGAATTGGCGTGCCTGGAATTTAATTGTTGAAAATGAAAAAGCCGGTTAAAAAGAATTTAATTTTATTAAAAATTGTATAAGAAATGTACCACTAGATGGGGCTCTGGACCGAAAGAGGTTGTGTTGGATTGGATGGAATGTCACCAGACACAAAATGTCTATCATTGAAACAGTTTGACGCGTTAGACTAATTTGTGTCCATGGACTGCAATTTTGGATTCAGCTAATAGAAATTTTCTACATTTGCAAGTTTAGTTGAGATCTGCTGTGACGATATTTTTAATCTAGATTGAATAAAAAATTGAGAAGGGTAAGAGTTCCCAATTTTTAGGTTTTTTTTAATGCATAAGGCGAACATGGGAACCTCATCTTCGGGGCATCACAAAAAGTTTCTATTTTTACTTTATTTTTTTTTTCTTTAATTCTGAAATGGGGGTCCGTACATTTTGAACAGACTTTTCGCTTTACTCTAAGTATCCATCTCATATGTACATAGTTGTGCTCCGTTGCGTTCACATTGGATCCTTTTCCATTAAAATACATATGTAGGTACACAATAATCGACCTGGTTTTCTGTTAATGCATTCCGTATGCATTAATAGCAGTAGGCGCTCGATATAGTGATTTAATAAAAACTGGACCTATTCACCAGAGCAATATTGTTCATTGTAACGAGCGTGGACTCTTTAAAGCAAATTTCATCAAAATGTAAACGTTTACATAGAAAATAAAACATAATTACAATTTCTCTGTTCGATTACTAATTTAATGTATTAAAAAAATTAAAAGGCAAATTTTATGCAAAAAATGTAAAATGTAACAACATACTTAAAAAAAAAAAAAATTGGTGTGTTCATTATATCCAGCATTCACTGTAATTGGCTTATATACATATGTATGTAGATATAATCGTTTTTAAACGGATCATAAACGTAGAACTGAAAGTAAATAGTAAGAACAAATGCAGTCTTAGTCTTAATAAAGACTAGACACGTTTTTGTTGCTTGATGACTCTTCTTTCAATATTCACCAGAACACAATATTGTTTGGAAATTCGTTTCCCTTACAGCTCTTATAAATATGACGTCAGATTTTTGGCACGTGTCTGAGCTTTTTAAAAGTTGGTATCGCTGGGAATACAAGTGGCACAGACTATACGTCAGTAATTTATCTATACATAAAGATAAAGTGCAGTCTTAAGATTTTTACTTCATTTCGTTAATTCGACTTTGGCGTATATTTATGTATGTACATACATACATACATATGTACGATATACTTGGTAATTGTAATTCATTCTGACATTCCTGGTAAAAGCTCTCTCTAGAAACAAAAGAACATCACATGAAAGTCGAAAGTGAAACTGAAGCTCTGATATGAGGGAAAACACGTTATTAGTAAAGTTTATCAGTAAATAGGCGCCCTTATCGCTAAAACAAAAATGCACTCAAGCCGCTTTGTAGTGCTTGTGTGAGTTTCTATTTATGACACGTTCTTCCTAATTGTACGTCGCAATAGCGCCATGCCAATAAAACTGATCATTGCGGCATCGTTTTTAGTCGTAACAAAACGAAAATCTTCTGCTATATTTTGCTTTTTTTTATTGCTCAAAATATTGCCCGAGAAAGTGCGTAAAATGAGAAAAAAACTTTTTAATTTGCAGTGGGCCATTTCTGAGGAGAATTAGTACCTGTTGCTATGCACGTAACTCGTGTTTGCATCTGATACCGAAAATTCAGAAAAGGCGTTCGATTCGAATACTGCTGCTGTTGCTAGACGGCACACATGCGTAGTCACACTTTCACTTTCGCTTTCCTAACGCATTCTTCTTTTGTGTTGTTTGTATTTATTTCTTTTGTTTTTATTAACACAATTTCGACGGGCTAAACACAAAGCATGAATCGGTTTTTTTATTTTTGGCTGCGGTAGTTGGTGGTAGATGTAAATATAGAATTTTTGTTCTTGTTGTGCTTAGTCAGTATATCTATGCAAATTAAAAGAGTCAGAGATGTACAAGTATGAACGCATCGCATTCTTCTGTTCTGGCTGAGAGATGTGGGAAGTTCTTTATTGCAAATGTTGTGTTCAAGCATACATATTTAGAGGAGAAACTTAGTTTATATTTACAGCGGGAAGGATTATTTTTATAATTTTGTGGGTGTAGTCGTCGTCGGCATTGGATAGATAAAAGTTACAAGATTTATGAATGAATAATTTAAGAAACTAGGTATGATGAATAAAAGAGTTGGGTAGTGAATTATACATACATAAGTTATGAACATAGGCCAGAAAGTCAAATTTGTATACTTTCTAATATTTAATAGCTCAGAATAGTTCAATGGTCTAAAACTAAGTATCGATGTGAAATGAATATGTATTAATTATTCAGCCTTTTTCGGTCAACCCCTTTTCAAACTAATAACCAGTCTGGCAAAAGGTTTTGGGACATTTTCGTTGTTCTCCCTTCCTGTTAACCAATATTTCTGTTACATTATCAAAATAAGAATTAAAACAAAGGAATCTAAAGGCAAATACATACATACATACATACGTATCTCAAGTTTGAGTTTTCGTTATATTTAATAAATGTTTTAACCTATGTAGCTCTCCTTGGTTGATTTATCGACAAGTTACTTATAGAGCGCATTATTAACATTTATGAGCAATACTTCTTAGGTGATTCTGTTTCACACCGGACTATTAAATCCCATTAGTCGAAATGTGCTTTCGGATATGTTAAGTAAAATCTTTCACAATGATATGATGTGTAGTCAAGAAAATATCACCATCTGCAATATACATGGAAAATAAAAACTTTCTGAAGAATTAGAGTGATAAATTACAGTATTTTATTAATTAATATTTTCTTGTATAGACTTTATTAGAAATAACAGATATTCCACGTCGTGGCATTGAATTAACCAATGACTGACATCTCTGGAAGGAGATGGCACACTAGCAATGTTGAATTGTACACCAAAGTTGTTCCTCGGAAACACTTTTGTTAACATCGGCCTATAGATTTTCAAATGGATTTACGTATGTAAGTCTGGAGATTTGGGCAACCATTCCATCACATTAATCATATTTTCTTCAAACCACCTCTTAGTTCTTTTTCTTGTATGTTTGGGATCGTTATCCTGTTGGAAAACCCATCTCAACGGTATTTCCTCGAAAGCAAATGGTTTAAACTCTGCGTTTGGGCTTCTTCTGACCAAAAACGAAACCCAACACCACCAAACAGTACGATTTTGCTCTCGTCAGACCAGAGAATTTTCCTCTACTTTTGATCTTTCAAAATGAATTCTAATAACGAGCTTATGGTGCTGTTTTTTTTCAACGGAGCTGTCAATTTATCAATTCACGTTTTATGTCCATACGTACATACATATGTATGCATGTCCATACAAAAAGCATAAATACATACAAATACAATAATCCCAGAAATGGAATATTTTTCTTTTTTTCTATTTTACGAAGACAATTGACAAATTCATAACATTATTCAGTGTATGACATTGAAATACATATGTACGTAGAAAATTTAATTCGTAATAAACAGTAATGTCCTTTAAGGTTTTGTCGTTTTGCTTCGTTCGAAAGATACTGGAAAAAGAAAAAAAAAATTTGCGCATAACCACCCACTTTTTTCAGCCAATTATTGCACTGAAACTTGTAAAAGATCTATTTTCACCCCAGTTCGAGTTATAGCCCGCCAAAGTGGGACACCTCCGAGGTGCAAGCACTTCAAAGTACTTAGTGAGTTTTTGACGTTGGCGCGGAATTATGCCTCACGAACAGGTTAATTAAAGGATAGAGACGGGTGCCTGCAACATAACAGACAACTGGACGTCTAGCCTAATGACAAGTTTCATTCTAAAAAAAACCCTCCTAAATAATTAAGGATTAATTGAATAATTAAATATCCACTTCTAAACGTTTTTTTTTTTTTTTTTCGTAAACGTTTTACCAATGAATTCACTAACTTTTTTTATATTTTTCGTTCTTTTGCAGGCACAGCGTCCAGAGAACACAGTTATGCAAGCACTTGAATCACTAAATGATTCTCAAGTTAATGATTTTCTAAGTGGCAAAACACCCCTCAACTTGAGCATGCGCTTAGGAGATCACATGATGCTAATACAACTGCAATTGAGTACGGTAAATCCTGCAAGTCCCTCGTCCAGCAGCACGAGTCGTTCACGTTCAAGTCAACGAAGTAGCCGTTCTTCAACCAACCACACTCAAAATCCCAACGGCGGTAGTAGTAGCAGCAACAGTGCTAACAGTCATACCCACCATCATCATCATTCATCGGCGTCTAGAAAATTAGATGTAGACGCTGCCACAGCATCAGTAAGCGCGGCATCTAATGCTGTAGTAGATTCAAGCGCCACTCCAACCGTAGCTGGTACTTCTGTTGGTACAACATCGCGAATGGTGACATCTAATCTTCAGCAAGGCGCCTCATCATTGTCGCATTCCCAAATCCGGACCCCTGGAGGGAGAGATTTGAGTTCATTTTTAACGAAGCGTGATTTCGAGAGCCTACAAAACATCGTGAAAAGTATATCGATGGCCCAACAACTGCCGTCGTCCATACCGCAGGCGGTAGCATCTACATCTGCAAGTTCTTCATCCTCTTCTATGGAAGTGGTGAATGGGAGCGGTGTTGTAGAAACCAAAGCAGGAAACTGCTGCGCACCTGTGGCATCAACTTCTTATGCATTGATGGAACAATCGCCCATAAAATCTCTGTCGAATTTGGTATCCAGTCCCATTAAGACGACGTCAATAAAGAACATTCCTATTAGCAGTCATCCCAAGTACACATCGGAGCTACCTAGTGCGTCGACAAGTCAAACTGTCGTAAGTACCAGTACTACCTGCTCAGATCCCATATCGGCAAAGTTAACTTCTTGTCTCTGTACACGATTAAACAACAGCAGCAAAAGTTGCGAAGTGAATCCTTGTCAGTCACGGAGTGAAGTGTCTACTGCCGATTTTTCCACCGAGCGCACACTTCTCACCAGTACACCCAATTACAAATTGAATTCCAGCAGCAGTAGTCAATCTTCGACCGCGACGTCGTCGCCAGCGTCAGTATCGTCGACATCATTGTTACACAAAACAGCAAATAATCCAATTGTTCGATCAAAGCACCGGCATCATCATCATCATCACCACCATCACCATCATCATTACCATCATCACGCGGGAAGTAGCAGCAGTAACAGTAGCAGCAGCAGCGGTAGTGGAACAGTGCGCAAAAGTTCGCCCCTTGAAGAAAGCAGCACTTTGGATGAGAAAATCAGCTCGGTGACCGATGCTAATGATAGTGCATTGTCTTTGTCAACGACTTCGACGACAGCTTCACAGGAAAACAGTAACAACAGCGGCAGCAGCAGTATCAGTAGCGGAAACGATTCCACCACTTCGCCAATTGAATTGGATGATTCTGGAATCACAGTGACTGATACACGAACCCTAGCAGAAGCCTCTAGAAATCTTACACAAACTCTTCGCAAGCTATCCAAGGAGGTCTTTACTAATAAAATCGATCTAAGCAATGAAGAGATTGCGAGAAAGAGTAGCTCCGGAGCTGTTATTGAATCGATGAAAAATCACGGAAAAGGAATATACTCGGGAACATTTTCGGGGACCTTAAACCCAGCACTGCAGGACAGATACGGGCGACCAAAACGTGACATATCCACAGTTATTCATATTCTAAATGACTTGCTAAGCGCCACACCGCAATACAGCCGGGGAGCAAGAATAAGCTTTGAAGCACCATCTACATCAACTTCTAGAAGCAAACAGGTGAGTTGGTGTGACTAGATTTTAATATCTGTATTATTTTTGTATGGGCGCCTTGCCTCAGTGCAGTGGTTAGTGCGTTAGATTTAGTCGAATGAGACGGTGTTTTGGAAACCTATAAGGATGGACTTATGATTCAGCCAATAAACATCTCCAGTTAGCTTTCCGGAGCTGTGATGCTTATTTGCTGTACATTTAGGAGATGTTGCCTTTCTCTTCTACTGGTATAGGAAGAAATAAGCGTACATTCTTCTCTGCCGCGCCACTTGCCTTACTACATGTAGTATTTGCAGTTTTAGTGGTTTGGTTGTGACGCGGCCGGTGCTTCCTGATTTCTTAAACTCTTTAAGCTCAAGTGGACACAGTTATAGATCTCCCGATATATCTTTTGAGGCAATTTTATAGTTATTTGATTCCACGTGTTATTCTATGTAAATATCCGAGCACAATCGTCAGCTCCATTTAAATGGAACTACTGAAAGTACAAATCCCTTTGATTTACCCAAATTGCGTAACGTAATTTCAACGTGGACTTTATTTCTAATACAATATTCGGCCACGGAGAATATGTCCGATCAGGATGCTTGGATAAAGTGCAGTAACCAAGATTCAATTAAATCTCTGAAATAAATCTTCGCGAATCTGTATCAAAACAAAAGAGTTGAGCAAGTCAATGTTCACCTAATCTAGTTGCTTAGGCACAGGGCACGCTTTATGAAATGTTATTAAATAAGTAGACCCGATGAACTCACCACGTGTTTGGTTTCGCTAAGAAGAAGAATCTGCTATATTGAGAAGAAAGGCTGGCTTTTGTCAACCTCTCTTGTCATTATATATCCAAATATTTACACATATTCTTATATATATTTTTTTGTTATTATTTACAGCCGTCGTCCAGCAAACCACAAACTTCGTCAATATCCCCAGAATCGACTTGTGTGAAATGCTCAGGCAGCACTACATGTGCTTATGGCGAGTGTACTGGTCACTACTCCACGAAGACCCTGACAACGCCCAACTCTTGCTCTGATACGGAAAAGATATCGTCTATGTGTGAGTGTACCGATCTATCTCCTTCAACCAGCAGTGGGGCACCTTGTCCATCTATCGATTGCACAGACACAGACGAACGTAATCTTTGTAAATGTCGCTACCTATTTCCAGGTGGACGCCAGCGCGGTCAAATGTGTCTCAAATGTGCGACCGATATGGTAAATAACAAAACCAAATTCAAGTTGGACCAACTGCGACTAGTCATGCAGCAGCGTAAACAGAAACGAGAAGCCCGCAAGCTCAAAGGTGCACCCTACGGAGCCCGTGTAGTAACAACCAGCCCAACAGCAGCAGGTGCGTCCACTAGCACAGCATCAGCAACGGCCAGCACAATAGCACCGCTCGCATCACCCAGTGAAGTATCGCCGAATCACATTGTCGAGGAGGTAGATACAGCCGCTTGAATTTAGACAGGCGGGATAGAAGTAATCTAAGTAAAATTATATAATTTTTTGTACAAATCGGGGGGAAAAACGGAAACAAAAGAGGGAATGGATACGAACTATCCGATAAAGAAAACAAACTGACGTAAAAAATTATATATAAAAACTAATTGTTGATTTCCATTTACATATATACACACAAAGATTTGTTAATTGAAGCAATGGTTTGATTTTATTATTTCTTCTCTGTGTTCAAAATAAATTGTTTTTAAATTATACTATCAAAAAACAGAATAACGTTTTTACTTTTTCTTTAAATAATTTTATTGTTCTATAATTTATAATTCTATTATTACTTTTGAAGAATATATATTTTTGGCCTTAAAAGAGTTTCTTTGCGCGAGTGAAATGAATTTGCATAGAAACCCTAGAACATAATATTTTTTAAAAATATTTGTTTATAGATAGATTCTAGTATTTTTTTGTTTAATAATTTTTTTTTTTTCGGGGTTAACGAGATTTCACTGGCAATAATAACGCAGCAAACAACCACCAACAACACCACCACATTCTTACTTAAGCTATTATATAAATATTTTTTTTCTTGTTAATTTGTTATGAAATAATAATTATAAATATTTTTTTAATTTTAGTTCAATAGCTTTTAAAGATTTAAAACAAGTAGCGCAATACAAATTTATTTTGATTTGTATGGTTTTGTTTTAACTAAATATAATGATTTTAGACAACAATCAAACTATGAAATATAAAAACAATTTAATTAGTTTAATAATTTTATTTGATTTTTCTGTATGTTTTTTCTATATTGCTGTAAAAACAAAATTAAGAAAATGACTTATAACACAATATTTGTTCGCTTTTAATTTTAGTTTTAGTTTGTATAAGAAAATATACATAAATTTTAATTTGCTTGTTTTTTTTATTTATTTATTTTTTATCACTGAATTAATGAGTTTGCATTACTGGATTTCTCGATTTTAGCGGATCAGTACAATTTTTTAGTGTGATATCATAATTTTTATAGTTATCGAGAATTGATTTAGAAGTAAATTGTGAGTTAATTTTTATTGTTTTGCCCAACAATTAAGAGAAGGAAACACATACTTAGGTGGCTCTAAAGTTCGGGATGAACCTGGGCCTCAACCAACAAGCTTCTCCAGTTAGCCCAGTCCTTAGCTAACTGCCTCCAGTTGCGCACACCAAGTTGGTTGAGGTCCTCTTCTACTTGTGCGGGCCACATTTGGCGAGGTCGTCTTCTACTGCGTTGTCCCTCCGGGTTAGATTCGATTCTATTATGTGGGCAGTGGGCCGGAGCATTGATATCCATTCGCTCTACATGTCCTAGCCATCTTAGGCGACTTATGCTTTTTGACTAGGTTGATGTCGCTGTACAGCTCGTAAATTTCGTCGTTGAATCTCCTCCAAAGCCCGTCAACGCAAACGGGATCGTATATCTTATAAAGAATTTTCCTCTCGAACCGACCATGGATATCTTTATCCGCTTTCGAAAGGGTCCATGCTTCAGCGCCATAAAGCAGGATTGGAATGATTAAGGTCTTATAAAGAGTCTCCTTAGTCTTTCGATATAGGGCCTTACTACTCAATTGCCTTCTCAGCCCAAAGAAACAGCGATTGGCAAGAGCTATTAATGAAATACCTTTAATCACTTTTTTTTTATTAACGGTTGAAATATACATACATATGTATAACGTTATGTTAAATATTTCTCCCAACCCAATCACGGATTTGGCTAAGTTTTGCAACCTCAATATTATATTATTATATGTATGCTCTATCTTGGATCACATCATTACTGAGATAAGAATCCGCTGCTTTATTTGCATTTAAGTGATCCAAATGTTTTTTCTACTACCTCATTTTCGAACTTAGGCTAGAACTTGAGTTGCTTTTACTTGTCGGATGGGATATCCCGAAAATCTTTGTTCACAGTACCAGCTGTTGCGGTCATATTGAAGTTTTTACACAATTTGTATGATTACATGGAGGCTTCCACGAATGCGCGTACTTCTAATGAGGTTGTGTCTTTATACCTTCGCCGACATACGTAGCATTTTTTTTCCGGCGCTTTTCTTGAAAGCACCACTTAAGTTAAGTCCGCACCAATAAAAATATTCAGGGTTATCGGCAATTCAGAGAGTAGTTTAGTGGCATGTACAAACTACAAAATGAATATCATGTCAATAGATTGCAAAGGTGCATATATTATGTTTCAAATTTCACCAGTACTACAAGTCAATAAAGGAATGTTTAAATATTTGCAGGATTTGCTCTAGGAAAACCTTCCGTGTTCGATTTCTGTCGAATAAACCGAACATGGTCTCCACTTGTTTTGGATTTGTTGAGTTAGACCAAATTTAAATAATTCGTTAACAAATTAAAGTTTATCAAAATGTTGTTACATTGTTGTTCTCGTGTTGAAGTTCCCTAGCAAAAAATGGAGAAATAATCACGGTGGAAAATGAATCGAAATTTTATTTATGTTAGCTATTCACCAGACCGGTTTGTCGAAAATGAAAAAAAAAAAAATCCAGCGATTCTATTTTATTTCGTTCCTAGAAATGAGGGCCTTATCGCAAGATTCTATTTGACTTTTGTCGATTCTATTAAGCTCAAAATTGGTATCGGGTATTGCAGTAGAATTGCTGAAATAGAATCGACTTTCTGCAATAGAATCGACTTTTTGAAATAGAAAAGAAAAAGCTGAGCTTTTAACTCAAATGTCAAATCTCCGTCTGTTTTGTTGGTGTGTACAAAGAAGTAGTTGATTTTATTAAACTTTTGACAATTCTATCAACAGAAAAGCTTCGATACCAATAGGAACTCGCAGTACCGATAGATCGACTTTGATTCTATTAGACTTAAATTCTATTGCGAATAGAATCTCGCGAGAAGGCCCTGAACAAAGAAAACTGGAATAAAGTATGTAGTTACATAACTGACTGTTCGGCAAAGTTGTATCCAGTTCCTGCTACAAAAGACACAACTGTATGGGAGTAAAGGATTCAGAAATGGAATCGAAGCAGAACAAATCCTCGCAAACCGTTGGTGGTGCACCGCTACTGGCCACTAACACATTAAAAACGAATTAATTAAGAAGTCTTATTTATTTGGCTTATAACTCAACTTCAGGATGACGTAAAATGAGGATTTGAGCTTACCATAAAAGTGTAAGGTCTTGCTATAAAAGGGTGTGAAGTGAACTCTAGTGATAAATAGCATGCAGTATTGCCAGATCCAATCAAATATTTCGTAGGTTAACAACGTGCTACTGTGAATAATGCCTATTTTTGTAACTATTAATTAAGAATCAAGAAACAATGATCAGAAATTAAAAATTTTCGATTTGCTCTGTAGAGATTAAATTTCGAAAAAGACTTGGAATATGTATTTAAAACCTCTTATCGTCGCTGAAGTACAATGTAACTAATGATTTGTTACTGCCCAATTACCTAGGTATTTATTATCCTTTGGTTTAATCTTTTTTCACAATGTATGCAAAAGTAGTCACCTGATTTGATGGAATGATGATATCCACGAATTTCGAGAACTCAATGTCGGGATTTCCTAACTTACGACAGTGTGTAGTTGTATTTTATAGAAAGAATAATTAGAAAATGTTTGGACTCGAAAAGGATAGTTTCACTAAATTCGTGTAGTGGCTTTAATTATTTAATCTGAATGCTCTACACCTAGATGAGCACTGAGATTTGATCTAAATGTTTTCAGTGATACAGGATTCTTTCGCAAGACCGATAAGAGCATTAGTCATTTCGGGAAACTTCCACTCTAGCAGATTCAACGATAGGAGTATACTTTAAGTACATAACGTTGAGCTGTTTGTTTGATTGAAGAACATACACGAATTAAAAAAAAACATCAGTATATTTTTAATCATAAGCCGCTCATTAATACGTTAGTAATGAGTGGAAATGTGGGCGCCGTGGCTCAAGTGCTTAGTGCGCTAGATCGCTGAGCGAGAGGTTCGACGTTCGAATCCCAGAATACACCAAAAAGTTTTTTCACGGCCCCACCTCTCGCGAATGTCTGACAAACGTCCGAGAGTAATAACTGTCATGAGGAAGCTTCTCAATTTGCCTTTCGGATATGGCTCCAAACTGTACGTCCCTTCTATTTGTGTGAAAAAATATAACACGCACAGCACGAATGGTTGCTAGAAGCTGGGCCCTGGACCAATTCGGTCTGTTGCGCTAAGTATTTGTATTTGTAATGAGTGGACCTGTACGACTATACCCGACCTGGATGTACTCGTGTTAATATGGGATGCATGGCAACCTAATTTTTTTCATACATAGAAAACTCACCAAGGTTTTGATGTGCTTTTGAAAATTTAGTTTTTTGTGCGTAAACAGCAACTTTCTACCTCGGTGTTCTTTAAAAATTATTAAATCCTTCATCTGGCATATTAAGATCTCATACCATCTTAATAGGTTAAACCTTTGATAAAAAAAGAAACAAGCGTTTTCTTCTTTATTTCTTATAACATTATGCTTTTCAGATAACCAATATTTGGTATTTAAAAAGAAAACAGTTTTTCTAGGACTGCTTCCGAGAATCATGTAAATTGGTAGAAACTTTACTCTACGCAAGCGAGAAGATGCACCAAGGCAATAATTAATTTGAAATCGAGACCGACAATCTGTTCCAGGTAATAATAAATACACTGGTACAGAATAATAGAGTGTGGTGTAGAAGTTGTTTTTTCACGGAGGTAATGAATGTTCGACAAACGTCCGAATTAATAATTGTCATAAAAATTTATTCGATTATGCCTTTTCGATGTGGTAGAGGTCCCTTCAATTTGTGCGAAGAATACAGCAAAAGTACTTACGAAGAGCTACATAGATCATTTACGGTCTCTATAATAGATACTCTTCATCTTAAGATTTAATGAGCATTAACACTACTTCGAAGATTGGCTTCAGCTTTACCGTCAGTTAACATGGACCGTCATAGTTTGATAAGTGCACAACATGTTTTTTCGAACCATAACAATTGTAGATTCTATACCTTCTATTTAAAATTTTTAATTTAAACACTATCGCAAAATTCATCTCGGTTTAGCTTATAAGTTCTATTTTATTGAAATTGAATATTTGTTTTAAAATCTACCACGTAGTGTCATGAGTTTTTATTATGTCACCAGTTTTTAGACTAGGAAAATGAACGTTTCTGGATTCCGTAGAAGATTCGTAAAATATTTCAAAAATATGCCCATATTTTTAAGTCATTTTATTTGAAAAATTGAAACAAAAAAAAAAATTTTTAAAAGGGTGGTGGGGGCCGTCAGACTGCGATCACTTTTTGCAAGCGTTTTCCGACAACTCAATTTTTTATTTTTTCAAAAGTATTACCGGTGAAATCATCACTTCGTTTTTATTATTATACATGGTGCCACGTCGATTTTAATAAGACTGGATTGCTATGTTTTTGTTTCTTTATTTAGTATTTTTTCTTAAAAAATCAGCTATAGGCTCTGGAAATAATTAATACTTAAATTTCCTTTTGTGCCAATATTGAGATTTTTTTTACAAAAAAAATGCATTTTTGTTAAATTTTTTCTATAAGTTACAAAAGCAATTTCGGAACGTGCAATGAAATATTAAATATTTATGTTCTATTATGGTTTTATATCTTAAGCAAAATTTGAATAATTTTCTTTCCAAATAATTCGATAGGAAAAAATAAATAATAAAAAAGAAGAAAAATACAAAAGACAAACGCATAGTTGTAATATACATACATACCCTAGTAGATAAGAATTCAAAATATACATTTACAAATATATATTACCAGAATTAGAAGTTTGAAAGTACGAACTTGTGTATTTATTTTCTATTTTTTATCAAAAACAAAAATACTTAAACAAATTAGTAAAATATTTAAAGAAAACAATGTACGTTTGTACCATTAACATTAAGAAACAGTATGAGATTTCATATTAGAATAGTTATTGTTTATTTTTTCGTAATTTTGAACATTGAACTAGATAATAGATTGTACACTTAAAACAATTAAAGCAAAAATTTAATAAAAAAAAGTTATCGAACAAAATGATTCAGTACTAAGAAAAATAAAATTAATAACCTTTATTTGACTTGTGCAAGGTATTTTACAGCATAAAATAATTTCACGTTTAAGAAATTAACCGCTAATCGAAATACAATAGAGAAATTTTATATATGTATATGCATATACGCATATAAGTATTGCCCAGTAAGAATTGCAAGCGTTCTATGCAAATCCATTAGAAGTATGAAACAAAATATTTTATTTAAATACAAAGATAAGAAAACAGCTTTTGTTCAAACCCATGCGTTTCAAAAATTAAAAAAAAAATACTTTAAATATTTCATGACTGCTGTTGAAAAAAACGTAATTATCGTAAATGAATTTTAAATTATATCTATGAATTACAAAAAACAAACAAACGTGTATAATATAAAATGAGATAGTAGACGTTTGAATAGTTATTATGCTAAAACAATACTAAACATAATTATTACTGATACCTACTATTATTTCATAAGTTTTGTGGTCAATAAAGTAAAACCTAAGATATTGTGAAAAAGGTTATGTTTATTTAATTTTTGGTTTAAAATTTTGGAGACTTAGTTCTAGGAATAATTTGTTGTTATTGTAAATACTTCGGATGTCTCAATAGAAAGTAACTAACCATTGAAATGTTTGTACAGGGTGTCCCAATTAAGGGGTATAGTCCTTTAACTGGAGATTCCTGAAGTTCCGGCGAACAAAAAATCGTTGGCAGTGGGGGGTCTATTTTCACCCCAGTTCGAGTAATAGCGCGTCAAAGTGGGACACCTCCGATTTAGAGGTAGAATCACTTTAAATGGCATAACTTCTGAATTATTATAGTTACAAAAACAGATGAAGCACCTTATCAGAGTAGCAGGAGGGTAACTTTATTGCTCAACCAAACGTTTAATGAACAGTGGATTAGTTGATTTGGCCCCAATCCTTGGCCGCTCAGATCTCCTGACCTAACACCCATGGCTTTTTTTTATATTTTAATCGTACGTGAAAAAGTTATTTAGCATCATTTTTAGAAAATTTGTCAAAGATAAAAGTTTCGTAAAAAAAAGTATTAGTAAACATTTTGATAAAAATGCATTTTATGTACTTTCCCTCCAATATGCAGGTGCCTGCCACAAACGCCAAAAATATGTGGTTAGAATGCAGCCATCAAGGAAGTAGCCGAAACTACTCTAGGCTACCAACCACCCCCGGCAAGAAATATGTGTATGATGATGAGTGCATGTAGAAGAAAAAGGCAACAGACGAGGCATATCAGCCAGGAAAAGGGAGGAGAAAAAACTACTGCCTAAATAGAAAAGAGCCTTCGCAGGCTCCCAGCTCAACGATATCGAAGAGTTCAGAAAGAGAAATCAGCTGCTAGCTACAGACCGGGCATTCACGTTCTTCGAAATTGTTCGGGAAATCTTGTCACCGACCCGCAAGGAATTGTAGACGTGTTTAAACAGCATATCCAACAGCTGCTCAAGGGTCATAACCAAGAGAGAGTGATAGGGTATGTGGAAAACTCAGCTTCAGTCGATGAAATAGTCATTCCACTCAGTTTAGACGAAGTCGGTGCGCTGAAAAACAATAAAGCCGCGGGCTCGGACGGGTTGCCGCCAAAGCTCTTCAAAGCAGGTGGCGATGTTTTGGTAAGGAGCATGCACCAAATCATCTGCAAAGTATGGGAGGACGAAAGCATGCCCGACGACTAGAATATCAGCTCTATCTGCCCCATCCACAAAAAGGCGATCCTATGTCTTGTAAGAACTACCGAGGCATATGTTGCTTACAAGGTCGTATCCAGTGTACTGTATGAACGTCTAAAACCATTTTGCTCCACATGGATTGGCCGATATCAGTGTGGCTTCCGGCCTGGCAAATCGACATCTGACCAAATCTTCACACTTCGGCAAGTCATGGAAAAGACCAGCGAGTTCCAAGTCGATACCCACCATATCTTCATCGACTTCAAAGCCGCTTACGACATTGACTGCTTCAATCTCGTGTTAGAACATATAGTGCGGCGTGCGGGTATTAACATGGAAGTCACTATATTTTTCAAATCTGTGCAGCTGTTGGGGTATCCAGCATGCCGTTATTGAAGCGTTTACGGCGATTGAAGAAGAGGCTAGACGAGTTGGTCTTGAGAGTAAAAAAAAGGACACGCCGTCGACCAGAAACAATTCCGTCGCACACCACCTTGGACAAAATATCACCATCGACAGCCATAATTTTGAGGTAGTGAAGGAGTTTACCTACCTCGGGGCAAACGTAAACTCCACAAATGACACCCTGGTGAAGATTCGGCGCAGGATAACCCTAGGCAACCGTCGCTTCTTGGGCCTGTCCAAACAGCTTGGGTCCAAACTTGGGACCAAAATTATGCTCTACAAAACATTGATCTTGCCAGTCGTGCTTTACGGAGCCGAAAGCTGGACCATAAGCAGGACGCCAGAGCAAATCAATGCTCACATTTTTAACATGTGAGCATTGAACCGATTGTTTCCCATTTACTTCAGAAATATTTCAACCGGCTATGGGTATACCTCTCGCTACGTGTAAATTTCTACTTAACCTGGACGCTATCAACAAAACAAATCGATAAATGGCACAAAATGTCAAATATCCTGAAAGCTCTGGACAAGGCTGTATCAGAAGCTCTCAAATAGTTTGATCTTGGTAAAGCGATCGGATATCTGATTTACTATCAGTGTGCTGTCAGGACACTATCCAATAGGCCTTCACGCCAAAAGTATGTGTCTCTTAACAATCGATTTCTGTAGGAACTGCAATCCATACTTATTTGGGCCACTCGTTGGTTATTAAAGCTCTGAATCTTGCTGTAAATGAAAATACTGACAGACGGCCGGGTAAATACTTCTCCTTTGCAGAAGCAAGTAAAAATCAGACCACGTCTTGTAGAGGATTAAAAAACGAGGAAAGCTTGGAAATATCGAGACTTTTTGTACTTTTTCTTAACATAGGAGTACTGACAAAAAAAAATTCGGGATGCAGTATAGAATCTGACTGGATCGGATTATAATGTAAAACCAAGTTCATTGGTGAGTCGTTTCACTAAACCATAGAAGGAACAAAAACTGACTTAAAAAACATGCGATTTCTCATTTTCAATAGTACATTATTATGTATATTATAATTTATTTACTTTATTTATATAATGATATATAATATATATACACACACAAAAACATGCGCACACACACTAACTAGCAAAATACACATCGCATGAGATAATCGAAAAAGATAATGTATACCGGTTAGGACTACAGCGCGTTTTGTGTGCCAAGAATAGTTGACTGTTAGTAATCGTACATATTATAATAAATAATAAGAGATCTTTGATTTGACTAGAATGATTTAAAATACAGGCGGCTCGCATTAATTAAAAGGCTTCATCAGCATTGTGGAATGTAAGTGAGTTATCTATGTAGAATGCATTACCAGCGCCTGCTCATCGTTTTATAAGTTTCTAAAATGCCGCACCGCCAAATCTACGGGTAAATCAAAGTCATACTTCGATAGGACATCTATTGACCTTAGGGAGTCACGGAATCCTGTTCGCATAACATAAGAGTTTGCGGTGTAATATGTTTCCACAAGTTCGCTGCATCCGAAAATTAAATTCAACCACTCGACTAGCTGACACGAACTGAAATAGAGAAGACAAATTTAGTTTTAAATCTTGGCATAACAGCTATCCAGAATTTCTTACTTAAGTCCAGCGCACACAAAGGCCTTAAAGTGAGCATTGTAGCTTCGCTTGTAAGGGCTGTGAAGTGCAATTATCATTCCAATGGCGCTTAGCAGACTCTGTTTACATGACACAGCCTGTGATCCCACGATATCCAAATTGAAACTCTGCGAAAGCTTGCGTGCCGGTGTGTTGTTGTACTCGTCACCATTCTTTAAGTAGTAGTATTCAAGTATTAGTTCCCAAGCGTGCATTTGCCGCCCATTGGGTCCGCTAAAGAAACCACTATGCGGCTCATCATCATTATTCTCAAACTGTGAACTCTCACGAGGAAATGCATTGTTACGGGCTAAGAATGAAGATGAAGCTCTTGCAGCTCTATGTTCTGCGGATGATTCATGTAGGGCGGACGGATTTAGGCATCGCATAAATGGTACAATAAGACTTGTAGTCGCTTCAGTTTGCGCTCGCAAGCCGTGCTGCATCAGTCGCTGCAAAGTTATAGCGAAATTTTTTCTCACAGCTGTGGTCAACTCTTTGTTAATTAAGTTAATTGAGTCGCTGCTGTTCTTGTTGCAATGTGCAATTCTTTTCCTGTATTTCTCCCAGTCATAAAATTCATCATCTTCATCAGAGTCCGAAGAGGACATTCTAGCGTAGAAATCAATGTCTTTACAAGCTCTACTTCTCGCTTTCGGGGCTGTGGTAGATACCATCCCGTTTACATGATTGAGTGCAGCTAGTTTCCTCTTCTTCAGTGTTTTCCGCATATTTACGAGTTTCTCACGATCAAAACTTAGGGTGGCTGCAAGCGATGCGACTTCCTGAATATCAACTTCAAGTTGGGCACGCAGATCACTGAAATATTTTACAAATAGAATCAAATGTAATCCATAATAAAGCGCAGTGCTGAGGGCAGCTGTCATTACTCACCCCCAGTGGTTGCCTTTCGTAGTCTTCTTTAGGGTATTTTTCTGGAAGCGATCGGGCTTTAGACCGAAATGTGTTGTAGCAAACATTTGCATTAAAACGGAAGCTTTGTCCATCAATCCGTGAGCTTTGCTGTTTAGACTTTCAGTCTTTGTGTTGTAAACATTCGCAGATGTATTCACTGGTACTGGAGTTCTGTCGTTGCTGCCGTTGCACTCGGCTGCTTGCGCATTCTCATTGTTATCAGCAGAATGTTCTCCTTTAGAACCAGACGACTTTTGACGATTAGAAACCTTCTTTTTGGCTGCATAGGAATTGTAGGCCTCGTTCGAGACCGTTTTGCCATTTTTGGGATCCTCCGAATCTCCTTGCAGGAAAGCTATAAAGCGTTCCAAATCTGTAATTTGTGTCTTGAGTTGAGCCACCAGTTGCTCTTTCATTTTTAGAGGGCCTACAAATTCACCAATAGCGTTTTCCACATGATTCTTTAAGTCCTCCGACGATAATTGTGGCAAATCTATCTCGTTAACGTTAAGATTGAGTTTGTGCTTTAGTTCGTCAATAATTATCTTTTGTTTTTCGAGTAGAATGTGCTGCGGCAGCACAGGAGCACCCGATTCATATGCAAATTTTTCCAGTTCAGATAATTGAGATTTTAGATGATCGATTAGTTCGCATTGCCGCTTGCGAACGCTTTCGAGATTGATGTCTTCATTTTCTCCTTCTGAGGGCTTGGTCACATCAAGTGTTGCCATAGGCTGAAAGGAGAAAAAATAAATCAAATTAAATGGGTGGCGTTATAGAGGAAGGTATAGAATAGTAAGCGACGATGGTATGATAAGTGGTATGCTAGTTTGTTAACCGAAAGATTAGAGATAAAGATCGCCCATGCGTTCAAATATTCAATGAGAGTAAAAACTTTTGTTCTAAAAAAGGCGTCAAAACATCAATGTGACCATTTTGAAAGCTAAGAAAATGCTAAAAGCCAATGGTTACATTTTTATCAAAGAATTAGGACTACAGAATATATCAAGGTAAAGGGACACACTCAGGCACAACTTAACATCTTTTTTATGTGGGGTGAAAACTATAGGAAGCAATGCCGCACGCTGAGTGGGATTTATTTGATTTTTCTCCATAAGGTTAGTATATGCATTAATGATTTGTACTCCAACATTACCCTAAGCAAGCAATAAAGAAATGTCGTACATCATTAAGCAGGTTACGATGCCATGATTTTCGGCGTGATTGTCTGACAAACGTACGAGAGTAATAACTGTCATGGGAAAGCTTCTCAATTTGCCTTTCGGATATGGCTCTAAACTATAGGTCCCTTCCATTTGTGTGAAAAAATATATATAACGTACAACACAAATGATTGCGAGAAGCTAGGCCCTGGACCATATACGGTCCGTTGCCCCAAGTATTTGTATTTGTAGTTGTAAGTACCTACAAATATATATATGTATATGTCCAAGTCAGGTATCAACTTATGACTAGCGAGGCTATATCTTACTAGCAATATCAAATTTAATCGAAATTTCGAGTTTGAAAATATTTCTTTCTTTAATATAATATATAGCATAAAGTATATCCTAAGGTGACGATAGGATTGCAGCGATATCCCCAGTACATGTTAACTTTAGGAATTACACTAAAAAGATATGACTACCACAATATGATGCCTAAAAGATATTTATTGAGGTCCAATTCTTCAACCCGAAGAATCTTCTACTTCTTCCTCTCTTGAATGACTACGCAAAAGATTACGACCTCATCCCGATGGCCTACGCAAGTGGCGACCTCTCGGCGTACGCAACTGAAAGCAGATGGCTAAGGATTGTGATGGCTGGAGAGGCTTGTGTGTTGACGGGCTCGTTTACCCCGAACTGTTACGCCGTCATAAGTAATTAAGTAAAAACCTAAACTAAACAACTATTTAAGCTTTAAATTTGCAGCAAAGCTTATCCTACAAGGCTGAGTTTAGCCAAAAGTGATAATCCGTTCTAGGAATATTGAATGAAATGATTATATAAAAGTAGCATTCAAAACCTGAACAACAGCAATCCAATCACAAATAAATTCACATTTTTAGAAAAAGACGGTGTTTGACGTATATATATGTACCAAAATACTTCCATTAACAAATCACTAATCGACTAGATAATCTATCCCAAATATGACAGTTAACTAGATTAGATTAGGTTTATAACAAAATTAGAAGATAAGTAGCATTTGGTAGTAAAAACTAACAGATTGTAGGTGCCCTAGATAACATTTAGTATTGTCCCTTTGCTAGGAAAATATCACTAATGTACCACTAAAGTATTAATTGATTTTAACAGAAGAAAATTTCATGTTAATATTTAATGTAATCCTATTCTCACCTCTGGTATGCCTCTAAATGCGAATTCCTCCAAGTCCTTTAGCAGTCCATCACGTTCATCTGATGGCGCTTCCACAATCTGACGAACTCTGAGCTGAACATGAGCAAAGTGCGATGTTAAAGCCATCAGCGACGATGTTAGCACTTCTTGTTCCTCTTCCATTGTTTTTAGACGATGAACATCAACAGCTACAGTAGAATCTGGCCTTGAATCCTCACCATTAGAAATTTGCTGACCTTGAGATTTTTTCAAATCCGTTTCCCCGCCCAAAAGATCTCCAGCTGGACCAATTGTATCGTCGTAGTTCGCTCCAAGCGGGGACCATCTTTCACTTAACGGATGTGGTGGATCATCAAAATCCAGATTATCCTCTTCACAGCTGCTAGTTTGTGTGTTCGAATCTCCTTGGGGAAAATCCAAATCGACTACAGTCTGCTGCTCCTGATGTTGTTGTTGTACAGCATTCCCATGGTCACTAATGGAAATTTTTTCATCGTCAACGATGAGTTTGTCAAAGTCCTTTAGAAATTCATCGTGGTTTTGTTCCTGATGCGTAATGCTCATTTCTTAAGAACAGCAAGGAGAACAGATTTTCCAGACCACGCTTTACTGAAGAGAATTCTAACAAAGTTACACGCCAAACGCTAAAGAAAAATCAATTTTATTTAATTAGATTTTTCTCCACTGTCGTGTGCCCACTCGAGAAAACTTTTTGACAGCGTTAAACAAACAGGGCTACGTTCGTTTTGTTTAACTGCCAAGGATATGCGTAGAAAGGTTGTGCGCATAGTAGCACTGAGTAACAAAAAATTATGTCCAAGCCCAAAAAAAAAATAACTAAATCAATCTGAAGTGTGTAGGTAAATAAACTCTCAACTTCGGCCGCTTTCCGAAGATAATTGCTCCTTCCTGAAATAGTTATGTTCTTAATTCATTTACCATAATGGCTCGGGTGGTTTTTATATAAGCATTTGAATTTTTTTTAAATGGGTCTCTAACGCTCTCGCAAAGATGCTTGTTCATTTTGCTTTTGAATTGCTGAAGACTAAAACCTTCTAAAATATGTCTCATAGTAGTGAATTCGAATATTTGCTTGTTCTATATCAAAAGGAGTTTTGCTTGAGAGATGTTCGCACCATTGTCAGGTATTCATACATACATATGCATGTATATCTACGTACATCAGGTGATGCGCCCTTGCAGTCTGCGGCTTTCTTCAGATCATCTCCCAAATTATATCGGCAACCAACTGCCTTTTAATGACCAAAGTATAGATGTTGGATGTAAGTGTTCATTTATATTACCGCTCATTTATGGATGATGTCTAGTAAATTTACATAATGAAACGAAACCTCGGTCTAACTTGAGTTTTATATAAAAGAAGGAGCCGCGCTATTTTCTGTGAACATGTAGTTCAACTACATGGATGTTCATATTATTATTTGATGTATACGTGGTAACGCCATGTTACAACAGGGTCGACTCTTACTTAAGGAGTTGCATGGTCTCATTGCATTTTATTATTTATTGATTCATTTGAAGCTGGGCTGCAGCAGACGAATTCTTTTTGGAAAAATGTATTTTGCAAATTGCAATCAACCAATGCTTAATGCTTATGACTTGTAGATCGATCGGCATCTAAAACGTCGATTGGCGGGCACTCCTGAGCATTTGAAGATTGGTGCATGTGCTCGCTATCAGCCTGACATTAGTTGTTAAAACATTCGTGCTATACAACAAATTTCAATTTTTCTTCACAGCGCTATATGGAAGGTAGTATTACAACCTATTCATCCCAACTCACTTTTCACTGAAGATAAAAGCTAAAGTGATTGCCAGTCACTTTTTGTTGTAGTACTCCATGTTAGATTTTACTTTACTTCACCGAGTAGTCTCATAAAAAAAACACGCCTTTTGTCTAACATATACAAACAACTTGTTACTGGTAAAAAAAAAATTGCTTAGAGGAACAATGCATATAATTTGCTC
The DNA here is from genome assembly GCA_946965025.1 of Blera fallax. NCBI lineage: Eukaryota > Metazoa > Arthropoda > Insecta > Diptera > Syrphidae > Blera > Blera fallax. The sequence goes on along the minus strand of OX337248.1, from coordinate 19,412,087 downwards.
TGAAAAGTAATTATTAATTTCTATCTCTGAACACAGCCGATAAAGTTCATCCAACCAATTGTACAAGATTTCTAATTATTTACCATATGACTGTCATCCCTCTGTCAGATATCCGTCGGTTCGGTCCGTGTTTAATTAAATTCTAAGTGCAATATTGTAATCGTTCTTATATCAAAGAGGAAATATTGCATTAATTCTTAATAATGTGTGCGCTATCTCGACACAAAACTCGAATGTTAAGCCTTTACAAAATGTTAATCAGGGAGTCAGAAAAATTTCCGATTTACAACTTCAGGTAAGACGCTATTCGTCCACTGGAATATATCCCGTCAATTTATTTTTCTTCCTGTAGGATGTATGCACTGCGTAGGATACGGGATCAATTCCGAGAAAATCGGAGTTTAAAGGAACCTGTACAAATTGCGGCACAAGTCAAATATGGTGAAGAAACTCTGCAAATCATTCGCAGACAGGTAGACTTCTATAAATCATACGACTGCTTTCAACTTTGATGTAATACTCGTTTCTTTTTAGGTAATAATTGGACATTTGTACGGTTGTGACAAAATTGCTGTAGAAAAATAGAAATAGGAACTAAGTTATGAGATATACTAATAAAACGAACTAAATCGACAATATTAAATAAAGCGTTTTAAATCTTAAACTTTACCGGCTTGTATCTGCGAAGCATTTACGAGCTAACCTTTAAGGCAGCTAGCGGGCGCATTTAAAGATGAAAAGGAAATGTCCCATAGCCGCTCCGCTTTTATCCAGTTTTCTAAATGAAAAACTATGAAATATATATAAATTAGTTCATCAGATTATGTTTATTCGTGTATCAGGTAAAAATGGTATCGAATTTTTCTTCGTATAGGGATACGATACGCATATCCGGGGATTGGAGTTATTGACTTTCGTTATTCGAATTTCAACTGCAACGCATGAATTTAAACGATTGTGACTATCATTTGTTGGATCATCTTAGCCGATTTTATTTTAGGAGTCTTGGTCTCAATTTATATTCAAATTTTAAAAAGTTATGGCGCTCTTGTATACGGGTGAGTTCTGGTACTGTTCGAGTAAGTACTTCTGAAATTTAGACCAGCAGTTGTAATTACGATTTATTTTTATTTTGGAAAAGGACATGCAAATATACACATTTGTGTTTAAAAACACTTAATCTTTTGTGAAATTTTACCCTATTTTTTTTTTTAATTTCGTGGTAGCTAAGGCAATTTGATTACATAGATTGAAAGAGGGCTTCATTAAGATAGTAATGCCTACTACATTCGCCTACTGCATGTAAATCTTTAAACAAGAACAAATGAATAACTTGAGGTCCTTAATTTATTTTACTTTAACATACATTAATGGATATTTGTTACAGAAATTGAAGACGAGGCTTTGACCATGGCCAAATGGCTAAAATCAAGTCTCTGCAGCGCATTCCATTCATCATAAGCAAGTGGATAGTTATTCAATTTCAACTCTTGAGTGAGCTGGGTCTTGTATGTAAGCAAAAATGCTCAGAGAAATCCAACTAATGCTCCGTTTGAGGTCTGCGAGCCATCCTTCGGTTTATGCCAATTTCACGACCTTTCTTTATGAATTTCATTACACTATCTGTTGAAGGGGCTTCATTTCAAAAATTATTTTCTAATTTCGCAGTGTCTACAACACAACAGTCACTTTTTAGAGAATTTTTCAATATTTAGCAGCTTTGTTCATGCGCAAAGTGATTCATGTTTTATCGCAAAGGCTTGACACTTAATATCTGTCGGTATTTTAAGTGTTCAATCGTGTCAGCGTCCAAATACCAAGCACTTGGACTTAAACCTAAAACCTCATATTCAAAAAAAAAAAAGAAAAGGAAAAACTGCACACTACTCACTGCACATTATAATGCAAAAAAATAAAACACCAACAATCTCCCCATAGGTTAACTTTATTCATGTTACCTTCTAATAAGTAAACAAGTCTACGAACTTTATTTATAATGAGAGAGAGAACAGGAGATATGAAGACTTAAAGAGACGAAATTACAGCATAGAGAGATAATGTAGAAGACCATCCGTATCTTTTAAGCTTGATAAGTACTAGCGGACACGTTACCACCGGTTCCAGTCCAGTTAGTGTGCACGAACTTACCCTCCTGGCCTAGTAACTCGTATGTGTGGGCCCCGAAGTAGTCGCGCTGTGCTTGCAATAGATTCGCCGGAAGCTTCTCTGTGCGATATCCATCGTAGAACGATAGGGCCGTTGACATAGCCGGAACTGGGATGCCCCAAAGGAATGCATTGCTCACCACTTGGCGCCATGAATCTTGACCGCGATCAATTGCTTGCTTAAAGAAATCGTCCAACAGTAGATTGGAAAGATTTGGGTTCCTTTCAAATGCCTCTTTGATGTTACCCAAGAAAACGCTGCAATATAAATGACAATATATTTGACTATAACAAAGTGAATGTTTGGACTCGGTTACCTTCTAATAATGCAGCCTCCACGCCACATTAAAGCTATGCCCCCGTAATTTAAATTCCACTTGTTCTCCTTGGCTGCCTCACGCAACAGCATGAAACCTTGGGCGTATGAAACGATTTTCGCACAATACAACGCGTGCTTTATGTGATTCAGGTACTTAGTCAGATTCGGAACTTTCGGTTTCTCCTGTGGTCCCTTCAATTGTTTACTGGCATGAACACGTTCAGTCTGCAGTGCCGACAAACATCGTGAAAATACAGCCTCTCCGATTAGCGTTACTGGAATACCGTAGTCTAAAGCAGATATCGCTGTCCACTTGCCAGTTCCCTTTTGGCCGGCGGTGTCTCGAATCCGTTCTAAAAGATAACCCTTTTCGTCCTTGTACTTGAGAATGTCACGTGTGATTTCTATAAGGAATGAGTCCAATTCCTCGGTGTTCCACTTGCTAAACTGATCTGCCATTTCATCCTGTGTTAGCCCCAGATTTTTCATTATGTGATAAGCTTCACATATCAACTGCATATCTCCGTATTCGATTCCATTATGCACCATTTTGACGAAATGTCCAGCACCGCCCTCTCCTACCCATTCACAGCAGGGTTCATTATTTGATTTGGCACAAATTGATTGAAAGATGTCCTTTACGAGTGGCCATGCTTCTGGGTTACCACCTGGCATAAGTGATGGCCCATGTCGAGCACCTTCTTCTCCTCCACTGACACCGCATCCAACATAGAGGATTTTCTTGAGCTTCAATTCATTGCAGCGGCGAGTAGTATCTTGGTACTCGGAGTTGCCTCCATCGATAATAACGTCGCCAGGTGAAAGTAGAGGTAGAAGTTGCTTAATGAAATCATCGACTGCACTGCCGGCTGTGAATAAATAAAACATAATACAGAAAATCAATGTCAAGGCTAAGAGAATGTGTACGAATATGTAGGAGAACAGGGTCTGAGTAATCCAAAAAGTTAACTTATCCCCTGACGGAATCTATGTGCACACATACGAGTATGTATGTGCAACAAGTTTTTATCCGTTGTGCTTTCGTTTCATCATAATGAGAGAATGAAAAACATAGACCAGTGAAGCTGTGCCGAATTAATTATAGATTATGGCCGGCATGGTGTTCTAATTAGCGCACTCATCTGATTCCAACACGTGAATTTGAAGGTTGTTGGTGCAAGTCACGAAAGTGACACTTATGAGTATTAGCCCACTTTCGTCATATCGCGGGGAATTTGAATGCATGGGCGGTGATATGTCTAAAAAGTGATGGGTATTGTGTGGTACACAAATGTCTGTGAGGTAGGAAAAAAACCGCATCTGAAAGAACTGCTCCATTAGTGTCGTAAGTAATTGTGCTTAGAATTTAAAATTTAGCTCAAGAAATGAAAGCATCCATCACAAATCTAGATACAAAATGTGGCCCCACGGGTCATACCACTCGATCCTTCAGGCTGAATTTACGCAATAGAACTACATCGGATGCAAAATCTGAAAAATCAAGATTAACTAGTCTCTTTATGCAGGTTAATAACTGCAATGCGTTGAAAGGTTTCTTGGTTGTAGCATTGATCTACCCCAACTGGTGGACTACTTGTAGCGCCATCTAAATAAAAACTCAAGTACTAGATCAAATTAACAAACCAATATGCATCAAAATATTTTCAATGTTTTTTGAGTTATAGGTGTAACAAGGCAGTCTGAAGATAAGAAACTCCGACTTCTCCTACCTTAACAGCACTACGTCAAATCTTTATCATCTGTGCGGAAAGAAAGGTACATACATAGATATATACATGTGCATGTATGTACATATGTATATTTATATTATCCATAAACATTTTATCTGTCTGATTTTATTATTGATGCCCAACATACGATTTACGTTTCATAAATTCCTAAATACATGTGTACATACATATGTATGTATGTTGACGATTTCCATCAGCGTATCACCAGATACCATTGAATAACCAATCGCATCAACAAAATGTATCTAGGTAAAGTTACACTCTATAGGTACAATAAAGCACTAGAGTGTTGGGTAATTTTTTAATATCTCAATAACGTGGACTCATCGGTATGAAAAGTTAATTTTAATTAAGAAAACAGCATTTTCACTACCCAGATACACGAGCAAACACTTGCGTGCACTTCAAGCATTTCACTGCCCTTGAAAATGCTTCACCGATATACGCATTCGCTTGACAGCTTTTAAAAATTTTAAACTATTACAAAGGCAATAACAACAACAACCACTGCATTATAGTTATGACGTAGGCCTGTGATCATGCCAGAGTTCGTATTTCACACAATAACAGACGACAAGTGGAACCATTATACACATAAGAAATATGCACTTACCCTTAACCAATAGCATGATCTTTCTAGGTGCCTTCAGTTTATCGACCATATCCTGGAGTGATTTTGCACCAATTACCTTGGTGCCCTTTGCCTCGTTCTTGAGGAATTGATCGACCTAAGATAAAATTGTATTTAAATTAATACTTGCAGATCGTAAATATAAAACTCGATCTCACCTTCTCCACTGTTCGATTGTAGGCACATACTACGTACCCCTTCGAATCCATGTTCAAGATGAGATTCTGGCCCATAACGGCCAGTCCAATGAGGGCGATATCGGCTTCTCTATATTTCAAAAAAAAAACAAGACATAAGAATCTTTCTTAGAAATTATTTACAATGGTTTTGCTACGTACTTAGACATTTTTAGGTAAATAATTTTGCCGGGAGATTTTGTTATTCACTTTTGCACAGTTTGGCGATCGCGCGATCACTGACTGAATGAGTTACTGAGTTGGAGAAACCGCGACTAATACTCATTCCGTATGAATCAGCGAATTGCATGTAAAGAACGTGTTTTCTAGGCGGTAACTTGGAAGCGAGGAGCAGGGAACGAAGTTTCGTTTTTACCGTTTCTTTATAGTGTTTGTGTTCGATAAGTTTTTTATTCGCGCTATAGAGTTACAGAATTTGCTAAAAAGAATCTTTGTGTTGGTGAGTGACTTTACTTAAGGTCGTTGGAATCGTGACTGGTGAGTAGACAGACCGATTGTTTTTGTTATTCTTTTGAAAGGTTCTATGAAGCTTTCGGAAAGCTTCGACGAAAAATAGATAAGTATAATGCGTCTACCATAAACATATTTAAGGTGAATTGGGTGACATTATACAGTAGCGTCAAAATGTAGTGAACAGAAAACTTAATTCAATTACAAAAAAAAAATATTATTTATGAACATGTAAACAAAAGTATGGTTTGAGTAATAAAAGAGCAAGTGTTCTAATTTTTTTTTTTTTTTTTGAATTATGTATTTACTTATTCATCTACAAGAATATTGGTTTACCTACATACAGTAGGAACTCGATTCATGCAACCCCCTATAGTTGCAACTACTCAGTAAGTGCAACACCCAAAAAGTTTTCATTAGCTATCTTATAATTGCAACGTTCACAAAATTTTATGTTCGATTCTTGCAACACCAGAAAAGGAATTGATAAATTCCTTGGCAAACTGAAACAATATCCCGTTAAATTTGCTCTCTTTGTTTTGTTCTTGCTATGGTTGATCCTTACTTGAACTAACAGATAAATTCATGTATGTGTAACGCATACGCTTCTGGATATTTTCCTTATTCTGTTCGATTTGGTGCAAAGAAGTTTAGATTGTGTTTACTTCTACGAAATAAGTTTTCTGCGTATTGCTTTTTTTCGGTCTAAAAATGAGTGGAAAAAAAACTGTGTTGGCGATTAAACAAAAAATGGAAAAAATAGAATTGCTTGACAAAGGATATTCTTTGAATAATCTAGCAAAAATGTTCGATGTCAATAAATCTACAATATCACGAATAAGTAAAAACAAAGCAAAATTAAAAACCTTTCTAATGAACACCGAGTCTGGTCCTAGCAGAAGAAAAAACTTTAAAGGAATCGGAGTAGTTCAAAGTCTGATTGAAATGACATGTTGCTTTCTAACTTTTCACCTCCATATGTTGAATGGTACATGTATTTTAAACCTAATTTGTGTTTATGCCTTAGATTGAATAAAAGCCTTTAAGCTTTGTATGTTTCTTATATTAAATAACACAAATATTTTTATCTAAATTAGATATTCAGTAGAAGCAACTTATCCAGTGAATGCAACAGGGTCGGTTTTAATTAGTTGCAAGAATCGAGTTCCTACTGTATGTACATATGTATGTAAAAGTGATTATGAATATGTAAAAAGAAAAAAAAAAGGAAAATTTAATATGGACATGATTTTGAATAATTCAGTGGCGCATTAACAGAATTAAATTAAATTTCGCCCAAAATAATAAAAAAAGACTTTAGCTCTAGGCGCCTACCTACCCTTAGCCGAGCGACGAAGTTGGTTAGTGGGTAAAACCCCGGAAAGTGGAGTTTGTTAAATAAATCGCGCTGAGTGCGGCACTTACCCTGTATGGGCTGCATGGTTAAATTCCGGTAGATGTACATATTTAATATTGGAATTGTGGAACCAAGAAATAGATTCAAAACAGTTTTATGTCGCCCAGCAGTGGTTAAGTGTTGTGCTGCGTACGATTTGTTCGAAAAATTCCACCTCCCGGGGGGATTCAGCTGTCGACGCTGAAACCTTTCCCAAAATTGGTTCTAGATGTTCTTAAATTTATATCCATCCAAACTGAGTTACAGTTAGAAATAGCCCCAGGCATACATTCATACATAAATATGTACATACATATGTATGTATGTAGGCTCGTTTGACCCTTAGTTTTTTTTTTATATATTTTGGCAAAGTTATACCGTTGTATAGTGCCGTTAAATACACTTTTATCCTGCGACTGATTATCCTGCGATTATCAGTGCCCTCTGAACCTGGGTCTCAAGCAAAACACCCATTTACATACCTCGATTTTTAGACAGCTGCTCAGTTTCACACGACTACTTGGTTTCCTACAGTGTGCCCCAGATAAACGATGGACGGGGTAACAGAAGTAACACAACACGAACATGATCTTCGCAGAAGAACTAATCAAAATGTGCAAACAAAATTATGGAAAGGTGTATCCTTAGCTTGTGAAGCATAACTTATGCTTACTGTGTCGGAAATACAAACCAACCTGTTGATTTGATGTACATACATATATACAGAAGTCGTTTGCCGGTTTGTCGGACAGTTCATCCATGTCCTTGAAGAAATATTTTCCAAGGCAGAGACTTGGGCAATGACAAAGAAAGTGGGTAATGTCATCATGTAGGTACCTCCTTATCAGCGCAGCCTCTACAGAGGTCTTTGTTGGTTAGCCGTAAATTCTTCATATGATACCGCAGACGGTTGCACCCTGTGAGCACTCATATAAGTTTTGATAAAGATTTCCTGTCTTTTTGTATAAGTCTGCCCGTTCTTCTTTTATTAAATACAGGCCACAGCAACATGTGCTCAGAAAATTTTATTTATTCAGAATTTCACTCCACAAAACAGGAGTACGCAAGAGTACGAGGAGTAAGCAAGAGTAAGAATCTCAGCATTGTTTGCCCGATCTAGAAGAAAGGAGTCCCCTTCAACTGCGCCAATTACAGACGTATCAGTCTCCTCAACGTACAAGATCTTCTCTGGCATATTGCGTGGACCCGAAACCCTTCGTCAACAATCTGATTGGATCCTATCAGTGTGGTTTTCACACTTTGGCAGATCCTAGAGAAAACCCAAGAGGTCCAAATCGATATCCACCATTTTTTCCTCGATTTTAAGGTCGCATTTATGGAGACAAGCTATAAAGAGCCATGACTAGCTTTGGCATCCCTGCCAAACTCGTCTATCTATGCAGGATGACGATGGAGTTAAGCTCGCTGTTCCATCAAGGCCGGTAACGCCCTCAACGAGAACTTTGATGCCAAAAAAGTTATTTCTTTGAAAAAAAAACTCATTAGCCAAAAGTCTGTGTAACCCCTAGCTTACGCCAACGAAGTTCCTTATTGGCAGAACACAACGGGCTGTCATTAGTGCGAACGTTAGTATTCAAATGGAAGCTAGCAAAATGCGTTTAGCCGTAAATGAGAGGGAACTCAAGTCTATGCTGTCCATAAGAAGGGACACACAATATCGACAAATTGGACAGAACGTCACAGTCTAGCTATAAATTCGAGGTAGTAAAGGACTTTGTCTACATTGGCTCTACAGAAGAATAACTCTTGTTAATCGCTGTTTCTTTAGGCTAAGAAGGCAATTGAGTAGTAAAGCTCTATCCCGAACAACTAAGGAGATTCTATACAAGACCTTAATCATCCCAGTCCTGCTTTATAGCGCAGAAGCATGGACTCTGTCGAAAGCGGACGAAAATATCCTCGGTCGCTTCGAGAGAATAATTCTTCGTAAGATATTCGGTCCCATTTGCGTTGACGGGCTTTGGAGGAGAAAATTCAACGATGAAATACACGAGTAGTACAGCTCCGGCCCGCAGAGTCTTCGAATTTCACTTTACTGTGAAATAAAAATGTTTTTTTTTATGAATAAAGTGCTTAATTCAAACACTAAATCTGACGTTCTTTTGGGGACCAACTTTACAATTTGATCGACCAAATTTTTTAAAATTATTTTTGCTGGTCTTTTTTTTTGACATTTTGCTCGAAAGTGTAAGATGATGTGCACACTTTCCATAGGAAAACGATTGATGCATAATGATCTAAGGTTTTGTCAAAAGGTAATGCAATTTTAAAATTGTTTCTAATTTTTAAATTATCGATTTACACTATGCTTTCCATGCAATACGAGTATTGGTAACATCTTTGGAAAAATTTAATAAGAGAGTAAATCAACAAACAATTGCTTTCCAAACTATTGCACTGAGTTTTAGTAAACTTTTTACGCTCAATTTCTTAGAGTGTTTTAAATCCAGCTTGGGCCAAATTTGTTTTGTCGCTAGACATGTTGGTACTCACCTAAGATTTGCATTCTCGGTGGCATCCAGCTTGAATTTTTGTTTGCAAGTAGCGATTGGTACCCAAGGTGCTATTGTCCGGCAGGATGGGTAAAGTTGTTCCTATTCTGGCGAGTTCATCGAGTTACAATTCCCTGGAATGTATCTATGCCCCGGCACCCAACACAGGTGAATATTGAACTGCTCGGTCATCTCCGCGAGAGACGATCGGCAGCCTAGAGCTACTAAGGAAGTTATAGAGATCGAATCCAAGGACTTGATGGCTGCTTGGCTGTCTGAAAAGATACGGATATCTTTAACGGATATCACGTTTTTCTTAAGCCAAGATAAGACCTTTTATCGCCATAATTTCCGCCTGGAATACGCTACAATAGTTTGATAGTCGGAAGGAGAGCTTAAGATTAAGACTTTCGGGGAAAACACCTCCACCAACTCCGTCCTTGTTTTGAGCCTTCGGTGTAGAAGTGAATCGATTCATTTGGTAACGAGAAAGTTCTTGACAAAATTAGTAGTCAGTGTTTTCGGGGGAGATTCTGAAGTACTTTAGAATGAAAGCTTGACCAAATTCTTTTCTTGTGAGGTAGCTTCAAGGCGAATGGCTGCCATTTGCTTGCTCAATATATAAAGGGATAAAAGATGAAACATGATGTCCAGTGCTGCAAAGGGAGTTGTGCGTAGTGGTCCGCTTATACACATTTAAGTTGTCCGCTGCACCTTGCTTAGATAGTCACGATTTATCGATTTCTCTAAGGCTGTCCACCAGACAACTGTCCTATAAGTGAGAATCGGTCCTATGACCGAGACGTGAGTTATTCGAGGTTGCAGGCCACATTTATTACCAATAGCTTTTTTGCAAAAGAAAAGTGCTACTCTTTTACTTTATAATCTAATAGCAATTAATCCCATGTGATTCCCACGACTCTGTTGACATGACCAAATGGTCAAAGCTAATGGTACGACCTCAAACTTCTTAAGGTCTGATTCACCTCTTTTACGTCACTCCATGGATTCCTACATTCACTAGCGGTCTTAATAGTGAACCCAATTTACATCGCCAATAACAGTTTTGTTGGTAAGTTATGCTGGATAGGCGCCACACAGATCTGGAACTGTTTACAACATTCCACAGGATATTTTTTTTCTTAACTAATGCAAACGAAGCCTGTAACCAGATAGCAATGCTACTTTTTCCATTTGTTATGTTTCAGCAGCTGTCAAAGTTACCAATGACATCCAGCTGTCAAAATATGCAGTAAGGTTTGCCATTTTATCATGCATCGTTTCACGCTTGCCGAACGTGCGCAAATTATTAAAAACTATTATCGAAATTCCGGCTCAGTTGTAAATACGCATCGTGAATTTCGTCGTGAATTTCATCTTCTCGGACGAGGTCCATTTTTAACTCAGCAGCTACATACATATGTATATCAACAGGCAAAATTGCCGTTATTGGAGCGAACACAATCCACAAGTGTTCGACCAAGCATCAATGCATCCACAAAGATTAACTGTTTGGTGCGGTTTATGGTGTGGCGGCATCATCGGACCTTGTTTCTTTTGAAATGAGGAAGGAGACACCGTTACCATCAATGGTCTCAGGTATAGAGCGATGTAACCGACTTTCTGTGGCCAGAGTTCGACAACATCGATATATGTGAGCTGTTCCAACAAGACCTCGCTACATGCCATGCAAACGACGCAACGATCGAAGTTGTTAAGGAGAAATTTAGCGACTGTTTCATCTCACGGCGAGCGTTCATCAATTGGCCGCCGCGATCATGCGACTTGACACCACTCGATTATTTTCTCGATTATTTTCTCTGGGGCTACGTCAAGTCCTTAGTCTACGCTAACAAGCCAATCACTGTGGACGAGCTCGAGACCAACATTCGAGACGCTATTGCCGGAATAACGCCGTACAAATTTGATCGAGTAATCAAAAACTGGACTGACCGCTTGAAGCACTCTCAGCGAAGTCGAGGCGGCCATTTAAATGATGTGCTATTCCACACAGAATGGCATGAATGTAGCTTCAAAATAAAGCCAGAATCAATTTTATATCTCACACCTTTGTAGTTTTATCTAGGTACATCTTTTCCCCTATCGTTCTTATCTGGTCACCCTTTATTTGGTAAATCAACATGAAACTTCACATTTATACCTGACAAAAAAAAAATAGTTTCTGCCTTTACCCTAATTCCGCGAAACTAAATTAACTCCACAGTACCAACGTAACTCCTATCATACTATTGAACTGGTGTACCAAGTCAACCAAGAGCTAATTAGTTGTAATAGTTTCGAGGTGAACCCTTTTTTGCGGGCAAGGTTGAAATTTTTCATTCAGCTATTTAAAAGCTTATTGACCGAGACCGAGAGTGGGGAATGATTTATAAGTTGGAAAGAAAGAAAGCTAACAGAATGTGAAAACTGGAGAAATACTTGCGATAATGAGATTGCAGATTACCTTTTCCGTTCTGTATTATCCTGCAAATTATTACAATCTAGACCTTCTCTACCTAAGGGAAATCATTCGTTTAAAGCGTGGCAAAAGCAAAACGTTGTTTAAAATCTGGTAATCAGTCAACATACTGCCCGGTAGAAATCAAAAAATACCATATCTCATAGATTTTTCTCGTTTTCAAAGGCTTCTCTTCTGACCACTCACCAGTCATTATCATTATGACACTATCATTGATAAAAGCCACGTGCATCTACTAACCAACAAGAAAACTGAAAGGAAATTATTTCAACGATAATTTAAAAACTGGTATGTTCAACTCTAAGAAAAACTGGGCGTTTAAATTAAAACAATACATACTTCAGCCTGGGAAAATACTCCGAATTGATACAATAACAAACATATAATATTCACCCAGACGAAATCAGAAAATTAGTAACAGAAACTCAAAAGGCATGCAAACATTGGCAAAGGACATGTAAGACTGAATTAAAGCGGGACCGTATACTGTGAGAGGCAATGAATAACTTTAAAAGACCAAAAAGGCAAGTACCTTCAATTTATAGAGTTCAAATTCAAATTCAATTCAAATTTTTATTTAAATAATATTTAAGTATACATGTATTTATATCCCGCGAAGCCGATAGGGCTTGTCTGCAGGAAAGTTTAGCTTAAAAATTCATATTTTTGCTTGTACTCTATATCTAATTGTATGTATCTCTACTGCATTTTACTATTTTACGATAAAAAATAAAATCGAATAGATAAATTTAAATATAGTTTTCTTACGCATTTTTGCATATAGAACTCATTTATTTATTTTATTGTTGTTTTGGTTTTTAATTTATATTATTGATGAAGTGCTTTATAATCTTTTTTTTTCTAATTGGGATTTGAGAAATATTTATCAGATGTACAGGAAGCTTGTTTAGGAGCGTAGGTAACATTGTTGCTAACGAGTGTTTGCCGTAGTTATTGTAGAACTTCGCAACCTTAAACCTGCCTTCTGCGTTCCGTCGTGTGTTGTGGAGGTGATCGATAGGGATTCTGTAGCGGTCGTCATGGTAAAACTCATTGATTAGGCTGGTTTTGAAAATGCCTTCGATATTTAGAAGTTCCAGTTGTGTGCTGAGTGTTGATGTGTCGTAGTCGATTCTCTTCTTCTTTGCCAGGATTTTGAGAAGGTAGTTTTGACTAACTTGTAGCTGTCTGCAGTGTGTTGAAGTGCCCCATGCGGTGATGCCATGGCGGATGTATGATTCACCTAACGCAAGGTATGCCCGTTTAACTACTTCATAGTCACTGCAGTTGCTTAGATGGTGTAGCATATATGATGTTCTAAGAAGTTTTTTCTGCAGTCCTTCGATATGAGTTTGCCATTTGAGGTTATGGTCAACAATCACACCAAGGTACTTATACGTGTTAACTACCTCGATGAAGGTGGAACATTGGTCATCTGATTTGCAGCTGGTGTTATTGTTGGCATGCAGGCATTTTGTGTCGTGGAATTTAATTCGAATATCATGGTACAGGATGTGAGGTGGTTTGATGTGAATGATCTTCGTCTTGTCAGCGTTGATTGTCAGTCCGTTGTCGTGACTCCATCTTGCAACGACGTCCAGCTCCTTCTGCATCATTGCGGTTGCCCTTTCAATGTCTGTATGAGACACCACAATTGCCGTGTCATCTGCGTATGCGAACGTTGTGCAGCTTTTTAAGGCCTTGAGTAAGCCGTTTGCATATATAATGTCTAAAAGCGGGCCTAATTTTGAGCCTTGGGGAACCCCGTGTTTAATGCTAACTTCATCACTCAGATTTTCATTGATTTTAACGCGATATGATCGGAAAGTCAAATAGTCTTCCAACCATTTTATGCATTCGCCTCGGATTCCGGAACGCTGTAGTGAAGCTAACAGAGTTTGATGCGATAGCGTATCAAACGCCTTGCTAAAATCAATGAATAAGACTAGACTGTGGTGGTTTTTGCTAAGGCTTTCATTTAGTTTGTTTGCAAAATTCCCTAAGAGTTGGTTAATGTTTTTACCCTTTTGAAAACCATATTGATTAGAGTCTATAACTTTATATTTTTCAATAAAATTTTTTAATCTTCTCACCACAATTTCTTCAAGGATTTGACAACACCTGCGCAAGAACCTCTGCGAAAGACCGAACCTCCGAGTGACCACCTGGAGCGAACTTTTCATAAAAGTATTTTGGTTGTGGGGTGCTCTCTGCCTCCAAAGAGTAGTAGTGTGTCTTTTAAGAGTACTCTAAAGAAGGCATTTCTAGGCGAAAAACACATTCAAAAACGACTTCAATGTCGTAGTATAATATGGATAAGCCGAGTATTCTTTCTGATTGTTATGTGTTCAGTGCATTCCTTAGCCACTAACCTCGCCTTGTACACAAAGGGATCCCTCAAGGAGTTGTAATTTATCTGCAATTACAGATGGTAGCGATAAATAACACACAGTCTTGCTAAGGAAAGATTGAACCCAGTTGCGTACGCGAGTAATGTGGTGATCTTAGTATCGGTGTTGTTCTCCTCTATGACATGTGACATTAAGGCTCCTTGAAGAACGTTCTTCTTGCCAAGTGCACAGGCTATGGATTGGGTACTAATACAAGCAGAATTAAACTGATGCCTGTTACCATAAAAGCTGAATTGCCAACCTTCTCGTCTCCCTGGCTAAGTTACTACTTATGTATAACATCACCGGCATTTATTTAGCTTAAAACAAGTTCAGCTTACCTAAAACTAAATTTATTTACTTAGCTTAGTGGATAGTTCATTTTATTCTAATATGGCGAAAGGTTAATTTAAGGTTAGCATAAGCTGTGTGGGGAAAGTCTAAGAGTGAATTTGCTACAATGGAATCAGATACACATATGTAGGTAGCATTCTAGTCAAAGATTCGTACTGGCCATATTCGGTACAGTGGTAGGCAAGGTGGAAGTGGGGAACTGACCTTAAACGGCGAGGATTAGTGTTAAGGTAGTTTTTTTTGGAGCAAATGATTGATACCAGGGGATCAATTTCGTCGTGTTCAACTGGAAGCTTAGATTCGAGCAGAAAGCAAAGAAATGTTTATTGTCTTCTACGTATGTAATAAATTGTTGGAGAGAAATGGTTACATACTTCGAAGTAAGAACCTGTGGATTTACGGAGTGCACTAGTTTGGTGGCTTGCCATAAATAAGGGATACAACATCAAAAAAGTAAATAGATTGCGAAGAACAGTAACATGTTATGCGTTGATTTCCGACGGAAGTGCTGAACATTCTTCTTCACCTAGTATCCTTCATTGTAGTAGGTCTGCAAAACCTTAGCTCACAGCAATATCTCGAATTCCAAAACGCCTGGCAGCGACTTCTACTGAATAAATTCCGTCCAGAGGGGAATGGTAGAGAGATGGAGTAGGAAAGAAGTTCGAAGGATTTTAACTGACGCGACGGTTCGAAAATGGGATGTGGGGTTGGAGAGGGGATCTTTTCAGAGACACAGAATACATCCAGATGCTTTCGCGTTCCGAATTAAAAAAAAAATCTCACTGTCGACCTCACGGTTCGTGCTCACTGATTACTGTGTTCCAGGTGATAGCAACGAGGAGAAGAGTGAGCGGGCTGATGAAATAGCCAAGGAAAAATTAGCTTTTCCCGAATCTCTAACGGAGGAAATGTCACCTGTACTGAGCATCGTCAAGGGCATAATCTTCCTGTATTTCCTATCAAAAACCAACTCCAGATGGAATAGGCTGGATATTTATTCCATATTCAAGAACCTACATATTTATGCATATGTATATGATTCAGATAGAGCACGCGAATTCCAGAAGAGATCCAGTGTGGATATTGACAGGCTAGTTTCTGTATGCACAGGTAGGTAAACATATTCCATTTAATACGCACGCACAGCTGTAAAACTGAAAATGAGAAACAAACTTTGAGAATGCCTGGCATAATACAGAGCCAGACGTCGCACACCGGATAAACGTGTTTCACCTTACAGGGTGAAAGAGGCGGGGTGGATATATGTATGTACATACTCGTAAAATCGCCGTAAGACCGCTATTTCTACCTCTAAAGTTGTTTCGTAAATTCTTTTCTCAACAGTAAAACATTTCAACTTGTACAAAATAACCTTCATAAAATCATTGATAATTGTCTTTTACTGCAACATATTTAACACTACCACTCAGTTCGTTATTTTGCAACGATATCCGATTTTTTTCAAGCAATCAATTCAATAAAAATCAAGTATCAAGACTCTGACGGATTATTCCATTATTAATCTGTTTGATTTCTGAGCTTTGATTTCTTTGGTAACTACGAGTAGCCCACCCCTTACAAAAAATGTGGATTTGTCTTCAAGATTATTTATTATATGGTAAAAAAAAAAACTCATAGCTGAGAAGCACTTGAGTAGCGCTCCATTCTGGTAAACTCGAGTCAATTCGCGCGAGTCGCGCGATTTTGTTTGGTTTACATAAAATAGTAAATAATTGTTTGTGACCATATCCGATAGCTGAACAATTTGTGCCTCTGGTTTTAAAATTTGCACGTCTGCTTTCCATTTTAGGGCAAAACAAACACCTTTCGTTCTGCACAGGTAGGTACATAGGTCCCAAATGTCTTGAATTGCTCTGAAATTTTATAGCAGCACTTTTGAACATTACATTGTTATCTTCATTGTTTGGTCAATGACTATTAGTTTTACCCTTTTTGTAACATTAATAGTTTGAGGGCCAGACCAATAAAAGATTCGAGTGTAAGGGTTACCAATCGTACAAAAAGTACATAATTTTGTGGTGTGAGTGACAACATAAATGCAGCATTGTTCATATCTTGTACAGGTTATTAAAATTAAACACCAGCTAAGAATTTAAATAATAATTAAAAAAAAATCTGACTTTTAATGCGAGTCGATTTGTGGAGCTAATGGAGCAGAATTTATATAGATGCTGCCAAACTATTTTCCTCGAAAAGTGGAATAAATTTGCTGCAGAGCTGAACATTACCCACACTACCCACACAAAATGGCACAGATGGTAAAGAGTAAAGTTTATTTACCCATTTCTTCAAATCAATTAGATCATAAAGCAGAGGCCCTAGACTACTATAAAGCAGATATTACAGCCATCTAGGAAGTGCGATGGGGTGGGTCGGGCAAAAGGAGGATGTGACATGTAGTAAATGTCATCTGAATCATATACATATACATACCATGGTGAAGGGAGCATGGAGCAGAAACAGCGCTTATTCGGATGCGGATTTGTTATACGCGGCAGACTTAGGCAAGAAGTCTTGAGCTTTCGACACGTGATCGAGCGTCTTATGACAATCAGCATCGGACTCGAGCTACTGAGCGGGTTTGGAAAAATATTTGTCCTAAGGTGTATTGAACCGGACTCAGTAATGGTGATAGTATAGAAGTTTCTGGCAAGGTGTAGTTTGCAGCGAACATAGCTTTGGAGTCAGTGATATTTTGATCGTTGTGAGCAAGAGCTGGGATGGACTATAATTCGGAGCCTTTGATGTCTTTGACGAAAGACCAAAAAGATCTACTGCCTTTGGGACATTGCAGTATTTTTTGCCTCACTTTTTGGTCTCGCTGGAATTTCGCACGCTTTAAAATTGAGTTGCAATCATTTCTAGCCCGTTTATAGAGACTTCGGTTTTCGGTGTTTGGCACCATTACGCAAAAGCCTTTTCCTTCTTCCGGATGGCAATCGGACCGCATTGCGGTCAGAGCATTGTTTGTTAGCCTGAAGTTCAATGGCAGAAGCTCGCGACTTGCCTTGAAAATCGTCGAGATTGTAGCCAAGCTATTGCGGTCCTGGAAGTACATTTCCTCCCCAAGGTCGTGTTAAAGTATTTGACAGGTATACTCAGATTGGCTTTATAGGGCTTTCATTTTGAAGGTCGTACAAGTGGTTATAGGGAGCTCTTCCACATCCTGATAAATACTCGACCTCACTATGCCATCATAGATTTTGTAGTTTGTGCTTGGTGCGATCTTCTTTTTACACAGTATGCCTTTCAAATTATAATTTATTGTTCTCTTTTCCTCTCCTAGCTTTTCTTATGAATGTTTTTTAAAATCCTGTGAAGGCGTTATGAGAATGATGACTTCGAGGTACTTCTACTCTTTCACCTTCTCAAATTCTGCATGTAACCAGCTTGGAACTTGTTTAGTTCGTCAAGCTGTCAACCGTTTTAAGATGATGCCCGTGAATATTTTCATTGCTGAGTTGAGGAGTGATATGGCTCTGTTATTAGTTGCTTGGGTCAACTTTTTTAGTCGAGAGAGAAGCAAGAACACTTTGAATGAGTTGGTGTATAGCTGACACCTTTTGCTCAGATTATATGTACATATACATATTTATGTATTGATCATGGACCTCATTCGGGCATAATAAGCGTTACCTTCCTTTGTACACTTTCTTCCTCAAAACGCACTTAAGAATTAAAAATGCTTGCAACTTATTGAACTAAATATTTATTTTTATAAAATTGTTAAGAAAATATATCATGGTTCTTTAGGCTTAATTTATTCCCTGAATATACAATGTTTGTTTGCTAGAAATTTGACATTAAGATTTTCAAAACTCTGGTTTATGCTAAAACTTTGTACGGATTAAGAATTCCATTTGGATCCAACAAATGCTTAACATCCTTCATCATGTTTATGGCGTTTTGAGTTTTTGAGAAACCCAAATATTTTGTTTTCAAAAATCCAATACCGTGTTCAGCACTAACACTTCCCTTCAACTTTGACGTATATTCGAAAACAAACGGTTCAATGGCCTTGTATAATTCTGGGCTGTATTCCTTACATGATACATTTAGATGCAGATTTGAGTCCCCTGCGTAGTAAAATACAATTTCGCATTTGAAATCAAATTTTTCAATTCTTACCTAAATGTCCGTATCCGCAAACACGATGGGCCATCTTGCCAACTTTTTCTTCCATCACTAGCACGATTTCATAAAACTGACGAAGAGGTAATGATATGTCATATTTGAAACAGAAACCGTCCTTAATCAAGGCAACCGGTACTAGTTCACGAAGTTTCCAGATTTCTTTCATTTTACCGGGATCACCGGTTACTGTGCCGTCACATATTTCGCCATTTTCCATGCCAATTTCCAGAAATTTATTGAATTTTTCCTCATCATGTACCTCATTGCTGCCCGATGTTTCAATCACCATATAAAAGGGGTAACCATCTACGGGAGAGCTGTAAGCAAATGGTTTACGTTTATTTAATTTTTATTTGTTTGCGAATTTGTTTAAATGTCTAGCTGCCAATAAAAATAATCTGTGGTAGGTGTTTTTTAAAACACAAAACATGATAACGTGTCTTCTAGGTCAAAAGTTTTGTGGCCTTTATCATGTCAGTTTTTGATTGGGGAATAATAGTTCGACAAAATTTATGAACATCGAAACAAATCGAAATGATTCAGAATTCTATCTATCAATATAGGCAGCCACCATCCAAAAACTACTCAAAAACGTAGCATTTTGGGTAAATCTATCCAAATATACTAACTTACTTAAGGTTAAAGTGTTCTATACTAGCTGCCAAGGCCTTAGCGTCAATCATTTCGCAAGATGACAAAATTTCTCCCAGATGCCTTTTCGCTGCGACGAATGTCTTCAGTACGTCATCAAATGATGAAATTCCTGATAGAAAACTTTTCAAAGATTAGTTTCTGCAATATAGTTTTGACGCCGTCTTACCTAAGAACGCCACGTGCACAGCCTTTGGCGCTGGAGGACAGAGCAGAGCCAACTTTGTGATTACACCCAAAGTACCCTCAGATCCAATGAACAAATGTTTTAGATGATATCCAGTATTATCCTTCTTAAAGTCCGACATTAGGTCCAGTATTTGTCCATTCGCCAGGACCTTGCAAGGAAAATTCAAATCAATCCCTGCTCGATTTCAATATATTAAAACCCCCTACAGCTTCAACACCAAGGCAGGAACCATGAAGATTCCCGTACCTCAGAACTCTTAAACCACCGGCATTTGTTGATAGATTACCACCAACATGACAACTTTGTTTGGCACCCAAATCGATTGGTACCACCAGCCCAACATCTTTAGCTTGCTGCTCCAGAGTCTCTAATATGCAGCCAGATTCACATACAGCGATACCAGTCAACTCATCAATTTTGATAACCTTATTCAGGCGTTGCAATGAGAGCACGATTTCATCACACACTGGCACAGATCCACCCACCAGACCGGTGTTTCCTCCTTGAGGACAGACTGCAATTCTGTTATCATTGCAATACTTGAGGATTGTTGAAATTTCCTCAACCGTGCCAGGCTTAAGGACCAATTGACTGCTGCCTTAAAACAAAAAATCAAATGCATTTGATTAAATTTAGAATAAAAAAATTTACTTTGTATGTATATCGTATCGCATTCATTTTTACTAATATTTTGTACGATTGTACGATAAAGAAATAATGGCAATAGCCTCGAAAAAGAAACTCGCACAGTTGGAAAATTTATAAGAAAGGAGAAAAAAATGAGTAAAATTTACAAGAAAGGAGATACGCTGACTCGTGAACATTTTTCCGCCGCCTAATACGGTTGGCAAATAAATTTGTGAGAAGCTATCAAGATGTCGTTAAGTTAGGCTAGCTTATGCTAGCTTTGGCCCAGGCACCATAGTGGGCCCATCGCGATCCCTAGGGAACCTTACAGGTAACCTAGATTATTTCTCCCATGCGTTTAACTTCTCTACAAAATTTAAATAAATCTTCTAAACTTTAAAAAAAATATTTTCATATCTATCGATTTAGATGGCGATATTCTTTTTTGGCGCGTTTATCGGGAGGCTTATAACTGCTATTTGCCTCCCTTCATGTGCTTTTCCATAGATCTAATAATTATCGCCTGCACGCTCCGCACCTCCTTAATTTCCTCGGTCAAGGCTTAGCAGATCTCTTTTTTTTTTGTAGTGATGTCACCTAGGTCCTTGCACTCGATTAGAACCTCATGCGTCAGGGACCTTATTTCCTCTAGTCCCCCAGGAATTTTTCTGATCAGGGCCACCTGTAGGTTTATACCCCTCTAGTACATACGCGATCGTACCGTCACTGGTTTTGGCACCATCCGTGTAGACCGCAATTTCATTTTGGAAAACTATTTTCCTTTGCCAATCTTCTCTGTCAGGGTAAATTACTTTGGATGGTGTGTCGAAGTCAAGAATACCCGGATTGATAGTTTTAAAGAACTCTAATTTAGCGAGTCGAAGCTTCGAAGTGGGCGTAGTGCGCAGAGCCCTTGTGATGGGAATACAGTCTCATCTTTGTACCTCGACTAACATATGCCCCATATTCTTGCTTTCCACCATACAAGACCCCCATACGTGAGGATGGGTCTGGCTGCCAGTGCATGGCTGGTTTCAGGTCCCAGCTTGAATTTCCAGTTTATCTTTCTGCCTATGACTATACCAACATGTTTTGCGCTTTCCGAAAGGAAAAGCTCCACCCATGCCGACTTTGGTAGTTTGAGGGATGATATCTTGTGTTTTCTCCTGAAAAATACCAGTTACGAGTATGTCTTGTCGAGGTCGACGTAAAGTCCACAATCTCTAACTCATCTTCCGAGAAGGTTAAGAGCTAATTACATCTTTTCACTTAATGCGTTGAACGTGTGATGTAGAGAGAGGGCCTCAGCTTGTCAGGCAGGATCTTCAACAACCTTCAAATCAAGCAGTTTGTGTGCTTTGCAGATGACGAGAACATTGACAGGAAGGGCTAAGCATGCCCTTGATGAGATACCTCTTTGTCAACAGCAAAACGGCGGATTCCAATGATACTTTGGTATTACGTATGCCTTCTCTAAATAATTGCCTATCGAGGGACCAGCATTAATCCGCACCGCTTAACTGGCTTGAAGGTTTTTACTCATAAAAGTAGTAAATAAAAGGAAAGGAAAGGAAAGTGTCAAAGATAGATAGAATATAGACCGTTAAGATAACTCGTAAAATAATAGACCTATCTTATTATATGTCTAAGTGTGTTGGTGGTAGCTGGCAGCCACTTCAACCTAACTTAACTAACCCGTTTACACAGATCTCTGAAAAAAGCAATGCTTCTGGGGGACACCGCGACCTAAGACTTTTATTTTTATGTACATAACTGTGGAGAATCAAGACTGTTATGATCAGTTTTTAAAGGGTCAAATCATAACACGCTCTAACACGTCTTGCTCATCAAGGCAGAGTTTGCGCATTTGGTCTGATAAGTACATTCAAAAATTATTAACGTCATATTGAGCAAGAGTGAGATGTCCAGTGGATGGGTGAGGACATGTTCAAAATCCAGTTTAATGTCGCGTCAGCACTTACCTATACTGAGCTAAATTCCACACAGGCTTTTGCAATTGGAACGGACTGATGCCCAAGTCGCGCTTAGGTAACTTAAAAATGAGAGACGATAAAAGCAAAATGGAAGTCTGCAGGCCACTACATGGAATTTTGGTAATATTGGAGCGGAATGGCTTCAATGTAGCGGTCTATACCGCCATCCTGGTATCGGGTAGGCACCTTTTAGGTCTAATCTATAACAACAATGCTCTACTAGTAGAATATATACAATTAGGTCAGTGGCATAGGTCTAGGTGTCAATCCCTCAAAAATAGATATCGTAGAGACAAACTCAATCCTCCAATAATTGGAGGTATTGAACTTAGTTGTTCTAGAACAGCACTAAACGTGGGTGTAATTTTGCATTTTAAACTGAGCTCGAAAGGGAACATTGATGAGTGCATTAACAAAACTGCTTCTATTCATGCAAAAGGGGCTTTCAGAAACATTTCAAACAAGCTTTTTGTTGTGGCTATACTCGGGGGCTCTAAGTCCCTTTTTAACGCATAGTTAGAAACAATACCAGCTTTCAAACTTCACCAAGAACACAGCCTGCATCAACATCTTGGGATCAATGAAAGTGGAAAGTGTGGAAGTACATACATATCGCACCTCCAGTAAAACAACGACGTAAGTGCAAAAATGTTGATTCTAAGAAAAACATATTATGTTGGTTAGAACTAAAACTAGGATGAGGTAAGGGAAATGGTGGTCAACAGATCCCCAAATTCGTGTCTCCTTTTTATCTGGGTAGGAAACAACAAAGAGGTTGACAGTAACTGATGCTAACATTTGATAGGAGATCCACAATCATAATTTGTGACAAAAATACATAACTGAAAGAATCGACATGTCATCAGTAAAAATTAACTGTCATTCTACAAAAACTGCTCCAAGATAAATATATGTAGTTACAGGAATTGGACTTTATAGCAGGATTGCAGTGTCTTCCAAAACGAATTATGATATGAAGGACATTTACAGTCAGGCAGCGTTAAGGCTCTGGATTTCTCGATACCACGGTACACTGCTTTTTGTCATTGTTCCAAAGAACTGTTTAGAAAAATAAGTAAAGGTAAAAGACCTGCTGAGATTCACATTCTTATATGGGTTCTTACTCCGGTTGGGTGGGCAGTAGTAAAAAATTAGCGCAATGGACCCAATTGCTGAGCTAAACACTGACGTTAACACCCATCTACCTACCTACTTAGTATTCAACTGTGAAAATCATCCAAACGGCATGGGAAACGGCGTCAAAGTGCTTTGAACCCACTCCTGTTTACCTGCGCAGTGGACGCAGTGGCCTAATGGCAGGCAATGCCAAGTAAAGATGAAAATTTTCAGAATCGATTATGGTCGATACAGTTGCAACCTATTTATGTCCTCGCCTATGCTTTCGAGGACGATATAGTGATGTTCGCAATTAGTGAAGACAAGCTGCAAAAGATCCTATGGAAAGACCCCAATGTCGAAAAGACAAAAGTGGTGGTGATCAGTAACGAACCAGGATCAGCAAGACTTTAAGCAGGTGAAACAAATGCGAGCTATGGAAACCAAATCCTCAGAAAATTTCTAGGAGCCAGGAGAACAATAAAAGGAACAAAGTCATAAGAAAGGAGCTGCATGTCAAATCGGCTAAATTAATTCTCGAGGACAATAAACTGAGTTGGTTTGGACACTTAGTGCGTATGGAAGAGAACCGGCAAGTGAAGAAATTGTAGGAAGCAAGACCGAAAGAAAAAAACAACATTGAACTACTAGCGTCGAAAAAATCCTGCCTGCTGGATAGCTATTTAATAGTGAGCCAACGATGAGCGTATGCTGAGTCTGACTGTGTACTCGGACCAGCGCAATCTCAGCCGGGTTAACTCCAGCACGCGTGTGCCAGACAAGGTATCTCTTGCTGACCTGAACCGCATTTTGTGGATTAGATGTCTAACAAGAGGTCCTCAGAAGGAGGACGTGCAGCGGAGGAATTCCATCGACGGAATAAACGGTGACGCCCACAGACAGACCAATGGAAGCCTTACTTGAGCTACTCCGACATATTTGGAGCTTAGGTCATTAAGAAACTTTCACGACTGAGGCAGGGTCTTGAAAAAGGTGGCGGAGGAGCCCTCAATGGGCCAACGACAGCGCTCGCATCCCCGAAGTGGGTTACTAGCATCGGGTTAACCGTCCCCTCATCCTAGGAGTTTTATAAAGGGTCTTGGCCCCTCAGGTTGGGTGTTGTGCATCAGGGCAACTTCCCTACCGCGTAAAAAACCCAAGGTTACGACACAACCAAGTGCCTCGCAAAGGAATGACCCTACTTTTGACCACCCTGGCACACTTTGCGTTAACGGGCTTTAGAGGAGATGATTCAACGATCAAATTCACGAGCTGTACAGCGACATCGACCTACCCAAAAAATTGCGCATCAGTCGCTAGGACATGTAGAGCAAATGGACTCCAATGCTCCGGCCCGCAAAGTCTTCGAATCAAATCCGGAGGGAAAACGCAGTAGAGGACGACCTTGCCTAAGGTGGTATGCACAAGTAGAAAGGGACCTCAACCAACTTGGAGTACGCAACTGTAGGCAGTTAGCCAAGGACCGGGCTAACTGGAGAGGCTTTTCGGTTGAGGCCTAGGTTCACCCCGAACTGTAGCGCCGTCTAAGTAAGTAAGTAAGAGGTTGGCGTTCTCAATAGGTTGCTGCGTAATAAATCTGCTGTTTATGAAATCCTTTCAAATCTGGTGTATTCTTCATTCAACTTCATATGTACATCTCAACTGCGTCGAAGTGCAACAATTGGTGGAGTACTGCGAATAGTACAAGTTGAAGCTACTTGGAAGAAATTGTTTAATACAGTACTTGTTGAAGCGCTGCTAGCTAAATATCTCTACCACCACCTGTTAGCTCCTCATTCAGAAGAAAATTCGTAGGCAACGATGCCGCAGCTCCTGGCGCCGTGTTTCAACTCGAAAATACGACAACAGCTAAAGTTCTGCTGGAGCACGGTCAAGCGCAAGCTGCTGCGGCGAATCACTGTACCCCCACATGTTTGAAAGTAAAAGACGTGAGGATGGACACCAGGGCTTAAGATAATCTACCTTTCCTTACATCTTAAAAGTACAGTGCCATTATGAGAGGACAAAGATCAAAGGAATATTCTAGCTACCGAATTTCTCCTGCATAGGAAGGTGTACCAGACTTGTGAAAGAGTATCTAGCCTTGGCAAGAATAGTCCGTCTTAAAGTACTCCTTTTGAGACTAAAAATTTAGTCTATGATCCCTTCATCCTTATTTGATATTTACTTGCCTAAATATTTTCTTCTCTTGTGGATCAGTGACCCACATTATTCTAGAATATGCTCTGGAGTTTATCTGGCCTCGTGATAGAATCTGCTAAAGCTCCCAAGCCTATTTTCCTGCCTTTCGTTTATCGTGACATGTTATGATACATTTGAGGATAATTAGGTTGTTCTCACTATAGTCCCAACTTCTTTCCCACTCCTGTGCTCTGTTCTCTTAGGAGGATAATTTTTTTTAATTTTTCCCCCAGAATGGTTCAGGTTATATAAAAGGTTCTGCTACCTCTTGTTTTGCTGGGGAATCCGCATCTTTGTTGCTACTCACGTACTCAGCAGAGGGTTACCATATCGCTACTGCCAGTTTATTTATTTTTTGTGAACCTTTCATATTCTGTGGATTCCTATAACTGAGCTATGTAACGAAATTCTTTTTAAAGAAATACCAGAAGTGTGAGTTTGTTAAAGTCTGTCATATTCTCTCTATGATTTTGATTCTCGCTTTTGCTATCCTTTTGTTTTCAGTTTCCTCAAAAAGACACGCAAAGGAATCTGTTCTAGAAGCATTTCCATCACTGCAGTTGGGCATCTTCGCAGTAATCAAAAAACTTTCCTGTCTTTGCACTTTGTCCAGTTTCTTCCCTGCTGTAACTAGGCTAGTCTTCCTTGCCCATAATATTGCTTCATACAAGTACATCCATCTTAGACTGCGTTGGTTTCATTCCAAAGGTGCACCCGCCAGGGGTCTACATATCACGAACTCACCAAACTAAGTTTAGAGAAAATTGTAGTTCTTCAAAATCTTCGAGATTCCAGATACATCAGAGGGAAATGAAAATAATGGAAATGAAACGAGGCCACAGCGAAATGACACCCCAACCAATTAAATCGAAAAAAACAGCACTGAGGCCAATAATGAAGGACAGAATAAATGTCACTGATAATACAGGCTACGAGTTTGTTCAACATGATAACAACGACAAAGTAAACTAGGTACCACCATTCAGTCAATTCCTTCCAAATCCTAGTTTTCAGTAAGAAGGTCAGGTTGTGGTTTTCGATTCTGAATGGACTCGACCCAAAGACTGTACTTCACCGACTGAATTATGCAATGGTTAGGATTTAAAGATCACAACGGCATGTTACCCCAGCAACTCGAGTTACCTCGTTACCCGAATTAAAATACACGAAACGAAAATAAAGTATAGAAACGTTTTATAAAATCGGATTCTAATATTTCTGTAAATATGGAGTACATAAAATAAAAATCAATCCATAAATAAATCTTTATATGTTCAAACGCAAGATATGTACTACATATGTACACATACAGTACCTACCTCTTACACTTCTCATGAAATCGACATTGTAGCCTTGCAATTCGTCCTTTTCTTTTACAGTATGATTAGATCCAATAACAGATTCGAAAAACCCTACATCCTTATCACTAAGGACAGCGTAATTTCCTCGTTTTACATTGTGACGCTCCTGTAAAAAATAGAAAACTTTTATTAGAGTCGATGGGGTAATTAAGGCTCGAGTACAGCCTAATAAGCACGGCGACCAGAGGAGATCTTTTGTGCTAAAAACTTTTATTAAATAATAATGTTAATATGAGGTGAATGAACAATATTTAAGTACTGAATAATATTTAAGCGAATAAAAGCATCATTCCCACGCAAAAAATACAAATATGTATTGGGTGCAATAGACCGTTTGCGGTTCATGGCCTAGCTTTTCTCGACCGATGTTGTGTGTGTTAGATTTTTCCCACAAATGCAACTTCCAGATCACATTATATAGGTTAGGTTAGGTTAGGTTAGGTTAGGTTGAAGTGGCTGCCAGCTAGGAGTCGCCAGCACACTTAGACCAATGAGGTCCGTTGTGATACCACGTGGATCATGGGAGAAGCCTCCCTCCACCTACTCGTTATAAAACCAATTAGAGCTTCTTATGAAGCGTAGGAGGCTCTTGATGTCAATATTCATCAGGTCGCCTATATCATTATAATAGGGAGCTCCTAAGTGGAGTTTCCTTCTACGGGAGAGAGCTGGGCAGAAACAAAGAAGGTGAGGAATAGTTTCCTCCTCTTCTTCATCCATGCAGCTTCTACAGGAATCGTTCGCGAACAGGCCCAGCCTTGTAGCGTGCTTGCCTATTAGGCAGTGTCTAGTGATGACACCTATTGTGGTGCCGATATACAATCCATTGAGAGAAATCAAATTCTTAGAGTGTTTTAGATCCAGCTTTGGCCAAATCTGTTTTGTCGCTAGACATGTTGATCCACTTGTCCACCTAAGATTTGCACTCTCGACAGCATCCAGCTTAAGTTTAAGTTTGCGAGTAGCGATTGGAATACCTAAGGTGCCATTGTCCGGCAAGATGGGTAAAGTTGTTCCTATTCTGGTGAGTTCATCGGCCTTACAATTCCCTGGAATGTCTCTATGCCCCGGCACCCAACACAGGTGAATATAGACTGCTCAGCCATCTCCACAAGAGACGAACGGCAGTCTAGGGCTACTAAAGAGTTTATAGAGGTCGATTCCAGGGATTTGATTGCTGCCTGGCTATCAGAAAAGATGCGGATATCTCTAGTAGATATCACGTTTTTCTTAAGCCAAATTAAGGCTTCTTTTATCGCCATTATTTCCGCCTGGAACACGCTACAGTGATTTGGAAGACGGAAGGAGAGCTTAAGGTTAAGCTTATCAGAGAAAACACCTGCACCGACTCCGTCCTTGGTTTTTGACCCGTCAGTGTAAAAGTGCATAGAATCATCTTCTAAAAATGCATCGTCCTCCCAGCGTGATCTGGAAGGGGTGGTGACAAGGAAATTCTTCTCAAAATTTAGACGTGGGATGGTGTAGTCCGTGTTTTTGGGAGAGATTTTGAATTTATTCAGAATAGGGCCGAATTCTTTTCTTGACCATTGTTGGGTAGCTTCAAGGCGAACGGCTGCAATTGCTGCCATTTGCTTGCTATATATATCGAGGGGTATTAGATGGAATATAATGTCCAGTGCCGCGGAGGGAGTTGTACGTAATGCTCCGCTTATGCACAGACAAGCTGTACGTTGGACCTTACTTAGATAATCGCGATCACATTATCTAACGTTCTGGTGGCATCAACTGGCCGCCAAGAACACGCGATTTAACACTTGGAGTAGGTACGTTTTGAGGGGTTACGCTAGAAGTCGTATCTACGCCAACAAACCCGAAACAAGAACTAACATACGTAGCTTACATTCGCTGTTTTCTGTCTTAGAGTTAAGAAAACTTTCATAGTTTAGCTGATCGTAGTTCAAAAGTGCGCTTTTACTGTTTCCTAAAAATTTGAGTCTAGGAACCGATCCTTAAACTTTATAAACGACTCTCGATTGCTACCAGTTACTTTGCATTTTCTAAAGAAAACCCCAATTCATTGATCCTTAGTCTACGCAATAAATAAAAGACACAAGGCCATTAATACTGCTTCTGTCTACCACTCCGGTCCACAATGCCAACTCTCGCAATCATAAACGTCTGTGAAGGACGTGATACCAGATGCTTCATCGGAAGATTGAGTGCAGCTTAAAGAGCATATCAAATGCAGCGAACACTCGTTCTCAACAACACTCATGGATGAATAAATAAACTATAGTGGTTGTATGATTTGCGATAGATTTGTATCGTGCACGAAAAAAAATGCATTCGTCAATTGGCAAATTGATTGAACTCAGGAAGTCCTGAATTCTATTTTACTGAAATGGATCATCCAAATGTGGTGTTATTTCAAAAAAAAATTCTCGACAGTATCACTATAGTTCCTTTATAAATACCATGGACGTTAAAAATTCAAACAATTGCGTAGAAATCCGCTCTAACCGTATACCTAGTTATAAACCTAATCCTGCCATAAATTCTGTCACAAACATAAAACGCTTTCAAACATTGTGACCATTGGGCTATAGTGGCACGCACGGTTTCCATTGATATCGTTGACGCTGCTGCAGTCAATACTGCTCCAAATTTCTGTGGGGAGTCTTGCAGGCCGTGTTTCCAATTCCGACGGCAAACTTTAATCCAGTGGATTCACATCTGAACTGCCCGACGGCAGTCGATTCACATTTGACTTTGTGCACTGGAGCAGTCCTGCTGGAAGATCCGTCTGTCTCCATTAAAAAGGATATTGGTCAAACCGTTTACAGCACCCTCTAGCACATCTTGTTGTTTCACTTGTGAACCAGTTTTCACTCCTTTTTTGCAGATATGGATGGATGTGACACCTTGGTAAGAGACTCCCCACCAACCCATTTGGGAAGCGGGATGATGGCCACTTTTTTCGCTTCCTTAGATGATGTAGCATAAATTTTATCATTTTGTTTGCTAAAAACTTCTTTCGCGGTAAAAATTTTCTCATCCATAGACAGAAGGTCTCATGACCATTGTCTGCGTGCCACTCCAAAAGTCGCTTGCATCTTTCCAGTGAAATTTTTTCAATTGGACCGACGATTGACTTTCATATGCAGATCATCCCAAATTAACCTAGACATGGATCTGGTTGATATATCCAATTCTTTGGACATGATTATGTGTTTTCTAAGGGGACGACAACTTCTTGGCCTGTCCGCTACTCCAGACGAATCGCCCAAGCTACCAATAGCCCGATAAAAAAATATTCTCGATATTCCGAGTAGTTTTAGCAACTCCAATAATTGATCAGCACTCTTTCGCAACAGTATTACCGCAACTCCATATTCTTTAGTGCCCAAATCCATGCTAATAGATCACAAGCTGAAACCAAACTGGCTAGTACTCTTTACTGAACAATGCATGTGTTCTGAAAAACAAGTTAACGATTCTATTCCTGTAAGGAGTTTTAAACGATAAGCTTTAGGAAAGCACAATGAAACACATAATATCGTCATAAATACATAAACATATGTAAGTAATTGGTGATAAATCACTGAATGCTTTGTCAACAATGGTGCCTTTGACTGATTGATTTACACTACGCAAACATTTTTAATATTTTAACAAAATCGGCCTTAAATGAATCGCATTCAACCAATCTTGTTACGTAGCTATCATTAAAACAAGAAACAAAACCATCAAATGCACGCCCACGCCTTATCCTCTCTGAAAAAATATGGACAATCCTAGAAACCACGCCTTTATTGTACAAAAAGTCACAGCAATTATACAAATTCCATAGCCTTATTTGTATAGCGCATGCCGACAAACGTCTGACTATCATTTTCCACCCCATGCCGACGTGATAGATCTAATGGGCATATATTACGCCTCGGCACACCATCCCTTACCGTTTGTGCATGTGTTCAGGTAGATGATAAACGAAATGAACAATAACAAGAGATACATTCAAATTAGGGAAATCCCTTGTGCTCAACCTATTAATCCTTGTCAGGGTTTAATAACCCAACAAAAAGGAAATGACGTCCACCAATGTCATGTGCTGAAAACGCTTCAGATTGGTATTTTTGAATTTCAACCCTAATAATAATCATCATCAAAGAGTAAGTGTATGGCAGACGGCAGTGCACAAGTGGTGGAATCTTCTAGGAAAGGGCTGATAATCTGAAACTTCTTAAGAAAATATTATTTGCAAAACATGGCATTTATAAAAAAACAAGCCTGGCGCAAATAGCCCTAATAGCGCATAGGGCCTAGCGTCCATACGTGTTGTACGTTTAGTGCCGACGCAAATGGCCCTGCCTTTTTGGAAATTTTACATGATGTTTTCGCACAACTGCGGCTCAATTTCGCACAGCTTTAATTTTACATTTATGCACTTGCATTGATTGTGGATCATTGGCGTAGATCTTATCATTAAGGTATCCTCGAAGAAAGAAGTCTAGGGGCAAATGTGAAATCAAGTGGCCAGGAAATTTCTCGTGCAATAATGCAGACGTTTCACTGCTTATGTTGCTCGTAGCCTCATTCTGCTGGAAATAAAAATCATAAAAGTCTAGTTCACCAATTTCAGGCCGATAAACATTTTTCGTTAGTGCAATCAATTGACTGTGTTGACATCACTGGCGAAGAAATAAAGCCCGATGATACCGGGAGTCAGAAAACCAGATCAAACTGTCACTCTCGGATTTTCTGTGCTCCGAATAAAACAGTTCTGCTTATTAACGAAGCCTTTCCGATGGAAATGGACCTAGTCGCTAATGATGGTTCACCTGCCTGCCTTTCTAATCAGCGAACGCATGGCGTTGTCCATGGTCCGTCGACTTCAATTCTTGAGTCGCCTATATTTTGTAAGCATGCATTCCAAGATCTTTATGCAAAATGCGATGTAGGCTGGTTTGGAATACACCGTCTTCGTTTTTTAATGCTGTGGCAACAAGGAAAAACAGCACAAGTCTACTTATGTCAAAATTGAGTTATCATACAATCGGAGGCTCCATACTCGATTCTAAAATCGATTTTAGAATTATACAGAAACTAATTTTTTATCATCTTCATTTATGTGTCAAAAACTTTTTCATACTATCGATAATTTCTTTTTGTAAACTCATGACAAACCTTTAAAGGATTTGCTGCCACAGAATGGAGAAAGCGGGTTTTCAGCGACACTTTTAATCGCAGCAACAACGTTTTTCACTGACCTGGCTTTAAGTGAGCGCCGTGGCTCAAGTGGTTAGTGCGTTGGATCGCTGAGCAGGAGGTTCTACGTTCGAATGCCAGAAAACACCAAAAAGGTTTTACACGGTCCCACCTCTCGCGAATGTCTGACAAAGAGATTAATAACTGTCATGCGAAAGCTTCTCAATAAGGACAATGACCTACGGATATACTATATACATGTCAGAACAACTCTAAAAAAACACGTACAGCCTTGGTTACGTCAACAAAATAAGGACCTTCACATCTACTGGTGCACCCGGGCACCTTATTTCAATGTTGTCTTTAGCGAAACGAGAAGGGGCATCAGCGAAGAGCTTAGGTGATCACTTACCACGTTGGTCCCAACGATCTGCCACCTGGTGCGAGGAAAGACCGGAGAATAACGTCTCCCTCACATGCAGCGGAGTTTGTTGTGTCGATTGAACCCAACACGTTGAGGTGCTTGGTAAAAGGAATGTGGCCTGTAAGAACGTCTACAAGTCATTGACTTACAATTTTTCTGAGGGACAGATAAACTCTGCGCAGTTTTTGCAGGTATTCGGTCGTAAGCACTTGGCTTGTCTGTATTCAGTAGAGCCTTGCAACCGACTATTGTGTTCACTAGGCAATCAATAGTCGGTAAAACTACGAACTTCAGACGCAGGCAAACCCATCCTGATTCTGGTCTTAAGAAGACTTCCTTTGAGCCTTTTCTTACAAGTTCATAGGAGATTTCATTTCCATGGATTCCGGTGCGACCTCGCACCCAAATAAGGCGCAATGAATTTAGTCTTCCGACCAGATTCAGAAAGATCTTGAGTTCATATACTAATTTGAGAGTTGTAAAGGGGTTAAGGACTTGGGTAGTAAAACATATCTCGCGCAAGGGCATGGAAGCTCCAGTGCGAATGGTGCCAGAAACCGCCTCTATTTAGAGCATGCGTGCAGCCGAAACAAGTCGTTTTTTGGAGTTCAGCAAAAGAAGCAATGACCAAACGCGAAAATGAATATAAAAAAAGGAATCAACGAAAGAAAAACAGATTCGTAAAATGAACATAAACACGTATACAGTCAGCTACTGGTGACTTGTTGATTGCATAACAAGCGATTGTTTATGATTTTCGTTTAAGCAAGAAGGAATTTTTTGCGTTGCTATTCCGGTTCTAGGAAGCATAATTTAAAGATTGATATTTTAAACTCCTTAGTGATAAATGCACTAATCAGATAATTTAATAATATTGAAATCGGTCCGGCCTTTTTTAAGTTAGAAGCGTATAAAGCAAACAAAGCGTGTTTCGAAGGACGAAGATTCTAAAATTAATTTTTAGTCTTGCTTCTCTTTTTCTCATTTTGGAGATATTCAGCGCAACTACACCCATTCACCATGTTGTCTCTGAAATACTCGTACTATTATAGGTTATTTGGAAAACGGATTTGTTCGAAATACTTAAGGTAATTCAAAATGCTCTACATACATGGACGGAGGTTTAATCGTATTTTTTAGAATTCGCTCAATGCAGACAAGTGGAAGTCTGCGAAATGCATGTATAGGTTTAAAAGCTCACTTAGCGGTGTAGATCGTCTCGAAAATAATGTATGGGAGAGGAAAAGAGCATGTAATGACCGCAAAGGTCTCTACAAACGATGTGGTTGTAACGAAATAAAGTGTGGCGTTGTGGATCACTTCCACCTCGCCTATCCACATACCTAATCTAACCTCAGATCATGAAAATGAGCATTCTGGAGCTTTGAGAAGAGAGTTTTACTCAAATTCATGAGTTAAAGGAGGTAAATACTCTAACACATAGGTTTAGAGTATTTAGAGAACGTCATGTCGGTGTATTAATCGTTCACATGGGGATAAGGTAAGCAACTGTCGCTCTCAGTTGGAGCGAGATTCCAATTGGTACACTGACGGTTCGAAAATCGCAATATTCCAAATAGTGTGCGTGGTGGCAGATTTGGTCCAATTCTTAAATCTGCTTAATCACTAGGTCACAATACTTCTATCTTCTAAGGAAAGGTCTATTCTGTAGAGCTATGTGTCAGGGATTATATAGCCAAGCAGCTCTAAGAGCTATTCAAATCATATTGCTTTTAGTCAACCCTAGTTTAAAAATGTCTCCTTACCCTCAAACTGGCTCCCATTCCAAACCTGAAACCTGAAACCGTTTGTGGTTTAACTTTCAGCCAAATGAGGATAAAGTTAGATTGTTGAAAACAATATGTAAAGCACTTACACTGGTGCTTACAGATAGGTGTAAAGAAATTTAAAGATAGCTCTGGCAAAACGAAAAAGAGAGCAATGAACAAACATAATGCAACGTTTTTGACTTAAGTCGTTCCTTACTGGTCACTGTTTTCGCAAAGATCACATTAAGAAAATGGATATTAGCCAACCTGAGACTTGCAGACTCTTCTTGAGGACACTTAAACTGCCGAGTACATTATGTCCGAATAGATCGCCATATTTCGCAAAATTTTCGCCACCCCTTCTGATATAATCTCTTCATCAGCCCAAACAATCCTTAAAGTTGGAACTTCTTTTTAGCCAGGGCACGACCAACACAAATGTCTCCCATATGGGATAGCACAACAGATCACTCTAAAAGTCGCAGTACTTTGAGACTTTTAGAAGCTCTTTCAATTTACTCTGTGCTGAAAAAAAAAGTTTTGTAAAAATGTAGAACGGTAGAAGACATGCCGTCTGGTTTGACGATGGAGAGAAGAGGGATACATACCTTGGGAAATAATAAAGACCACATTCACTGCTATTGAGAGTATTTAACGTGGTTGGGTGCCATGGCTCAGTTATTTGTGCGTTGGTGCACAAACTGATAGGATCAATGTTTAAATGTCAAATATGTATTAAAAAAAGCTTTTATGTACAGTCCTTCTCTCGCAAATGTCTAACAGATGTCCGAGAATCATAGTAGTATTAAGGATGCTTCTCGATCCAAACTTTTTGCTGCGGCATTAAACTGTAATTGGCTTCTATTCATTTACTTTGCCCCTATTATATGAGTTTTAGTAAAAAATGGCCACCATAACGAGCAACCGTTCTTTTGTGTCTATGAAGAGCCGCTCACATATTGAAAAAGGCAGAGAAACAGTTGTTAAGGGTAAAGAAAATATAGGGTAATAGATTCAGGAGGTACTAATAGAATAGATTTAAACAGATTGAAGAAAAGATAAATGAAAAATCGGCTGTGAGCGCTTCGAAAACGTACAAAATTGTGAGGGAATACATTCTGTTAGATGTTGGATTCAACATCGAGTTTTTTCTCTCCAATTCATTAGCCATCCAGTTTCCTGGGATAGCCTCATGCCTTATACATGTCTTACAACCTCCAGCTCTTTGCGACAACATTTAACTAGGTTCAATTTCACTACTCTGTCTGGCAGCTGTTGTCACTGCACTTCCGACTAAAATACAGCTTAAATCCGAAAGTGTGACTTACTTGATTAGGCGCAAGGCTTGTCCCTTATCGTTTTACCAAACTTCCCTGCTTCGATATAATCGTAGGCTGGAAATGTCAAAATGCGGCGTTGTGTAGTCGGTGATTGCTTAATTGCGTAGATATTTATTTGGAATCTTGGCATAGCCTATCTTATTGAGCAGCCAGCAATCTAATTGTCATATTTTCAATGCACTCATTGCCGCAAATTCTTGAATAGAAGGGTTATGTGAAAGCAGGTTAATAATAGTTCTTAGTCCCATCACTGATATAGTTCTCACCTTAAAATTCGTTTATTGACTTATTGAGAAAGAGAGGTATGGGCCCTGTTCTAAATAAATCACTTATTGATTAATAGATTTAAAAAGCTCGTAGCACGAGTGATTTCAGACATTCAGATTTCGCGGTCAAGAGCGGGAATATGTATTTCAGCAGTTTTAAGTAGTGTTGTATTTATCGACAACGTATGAGTAAATTCAAATACAAATATTTGGCACAACAGACCGTATGTGGTACAGGAGCTAGCTTCTCGCGACCATTGGTCTTATGCGCGTTATACATTTTCGCACAAACGGAAGTGCCCTACAGTTTAAAGCCATATCCGAAAGGTTTTTCTTTTAGAAACTTTTTCCTGACAACTATTACTCTCGGACGTTTGTCAGACATTCGTGGGAGCTTGGACCTTGAAAAAACTTCTTAGTGTTTTCTGGCTATCAAACTTCGACCCTCCCACTCAATAGTTTAAGGCACTAACTACTGACCCACGGCGACTGAATTAGTTTAAGTAGGGTTCCTGAGAAATAAATGCTTTATACTCTCAACTCAGCTTCTTTAGGTTCGAAGTAATTTAGAAGCAGGTCTTGGTCCGACGGGAGGCTATTCCAAACAGCAACCAGTAGTTTGGAAAGGAAAACGAAAATGAAACCACTATTGAGATGAAGTGACTTTAAAGCATGAAAGAGAAGCTATACATTCCTTTTATTTCGTCGATTAAATTCGCCTTGCTTATGTATGTACGTATGGGTATATAATTGATCAGCAACCGCTAGTAAAACTAAAATCATTCCAAACGTTCAAGGAATCAGAAAATTCCTTTTTCTTGACTCTCTTGACTCTCATTTACTAAATAATGTGCCTACTCTATATATTTTAGCCACTACTGAGCGTTAATTTACCTGTGTCAGTTCCGGAATTCCAGCCGTTTTATATGTCCTGGTAAGTTTTTGTAAACCAATCCACTTGGTTCTCAATCCTGTTCTAGCCAACATGATCTGAAATAAAATCAAATACAAATTTATTTAAGTTTATTGAAATTGTTTGCATTCGGTAACCTCCTATGTACATATATCAAAGTTTGTGTAAAAGATACTAGAATAGATTTTAATTTATTATTGTATGACGAAGTGTAAAAATACATACCGGTGTTGAAATGTCAAGTGATCTTTGAGTTATGTTAGTAATAATTTCAAATATTATCCCAAAATTGTTCAAAATTTTGTATCATTCATTCATTCATTTATTTTTATTGAGACGTTCAAAGTAAACCTTCTTATTTTTTTAATACATACAATTTTTTTTTTTTTACAATTGGCCGACTTAAAATAAAATCTGGCTACTGTTTTTAATTTAATTAATTAGGTATTTTTACCTATAGCTATAGTAGAATCAATACATAAACTTTTATATAAAATTAACTTCTGTTTGTGTATGCTTGCTCCCGGCATACATTCGGAACGTGGCTCGTATAGGCCAACTTAAGACTAATGACTAGGGTTAAAGGAAAGAGTAATTCATTATATTCATTGTAGGACCATTACTATCAATAATTTATCACACTACTTATTTTATTATATAATAATAAATATATAATAGTAAGTTAAGTGAGAAAATTATATGCTATCATTGCTAAAGACAATTTTTTTTTTTTTTATTTTAAAGAAGAACCATGGGGAGAAAACCAAGGTCTATCTGGCATTGCTTATCCTCGTAAATTTGTGGAAGAAGCTTTTTCATAAAAAGGGATCGTTAAGTTTCTACTTAGGTCCACTTCTAGCACAGGGCGCGATCTGTTGTTAACTAAGTTAAAGGGTGAAAGATAGTAATTATCGAAAGCACTCTCTGTCACATTTGCATCCCACAACATCCTAATTAGCTGATTTTTGTGAGATGCAATGTCTTGTAATCTCTTTTGTAAGATATCGGTCATATAAACCATAATAGGTGTCATTTTAGATATATTATAAAGGGTTCGATTAGAAAACCATTTTTTATTTGGTCTGCGATATTTTTTGAAGCAGAACCTTAAGATCTGTCTTTCAAAGATTTCTAGCTCTTTTGCGACCGTGGGCGATATGGTAAACCAACAACTAAAGCCGTATGTCAATATTGGTCTTATAAGTGTTTTATACATTAAAAGCTTAGTTTTATGTGACATATAATTTGAGGAAAAAAGTTTCTTCAAAATACCAGTGGCAATTTTTGCCTTGCGTAATACTATCCTTGCATGTTTATTAAACAAAAATCTTTCATGGAAATTTATGCCTAGAAATTTAGTTTCGATTTTAAGAGGTATTGGTGTATCCTGAATGTGCAATGAGAGAGTTTTACTTTCTTTCACGGAATCGGCGATGGTTTAGGTGGAAGCCCAAATTTATAAAATTTTGTATCACTGATTATACAACCCACACAATTCTGATAAGACCCTGTGAGTAGCATAGACAATAGGTGCCAGCCTGTAATTTTTTCGAACCCTGTTACATAACCTAATCTGTACATACGTTGGTACATACGTATGTACATACAAGTACGTACTGCTTTTAATGAAATAAAAAAGGTCCTGTTTAATTTTTTTTTTTAAAATTATGCTAAAACCAAAAATCACCAACGATGAGCCTTGTAATAATAAGTCGGTTGGGGAGTTGCGGGGAGTAGTTTTGAACAACAAGATGGTGAGCCTGGCATCCAAGGATAATATTGCTAAGTTGACGTAGAAGATTGGCGCAATGAGAAACGAAACGAGAAAGATGAGGTTTTGAGTAAAGTTATAAAGAAAAAGGGCCAGTGTAGTTGGGTTGGTGTGCTGAAAACTTATGAGGTTGGAGCTCTTTGAGAAGCTTCGAGTTTAAGGAACATTGGTATTTACACTAAGAAAAGGAGAACGATTTTTAACTCAATGCAAAAAAGCTGACACAAGAATGATGATTAGCGACTGTGAGATGATTTGTGGAAAGAAAGCAAAATTTACTTATAGGGTAGGCTTTGGATTATTGGACAGCCAGTAAGACAATTCGATATAATGACTTAAAC
Source organism: Blera fallax (assembly GCA_946965025.1). Lineage (NCBI taxonomy): Eukaryota > Metazoa > Arthropoda > Insecta > Diptera > Syrphidae > Blera > Blera fallax. The sequence continues at coordinate 19,373,150 of OX337248.1, read as the reverse complement.
GCACAATAGCTGTCCGTCCGTCCAATTTTTGAGCCACAAATTTGGAGTTGGGAAGGTAAAATTTCAAATATAAGCTTTCTGGAACCAGAAATAAACGCATTTTAAATCCATAGAAAAAAAACGTTTTCTAAATGTTTCTACTAACACAACTGAGCATTTCACTTTGAGGAGCAATTTTACTTTTATAAATTGCTTAAAAATGGTTTTTCTGATTAATTGCCTTCAAAATCCAGGATATGAGGAATGATGTACATATACATACATATATTTCAATCAAATATTCAACATTGCCACGTCTATTTCATTATGACGAGATAAATATTGGTGAGACCGTATCATGCATCCATTCCAGATGAATTGTAACCCCTCCGTAATTATTTTTTTATTATTAAATGCCAGCTACAGTTCAACACTGTTTTTTCACTATTTTTAAATTAACATACAATTGAGATCTATTTTGAAATTTAAGGCACCAAATTAATATGGTAAAACGAGATCTACAAAAACATACAGAAAGATCGCAATGACATCCTATTCTTGACATCCTATAACCAAAGTCCAACAAAATTGACTTGAGTAGATACAATCTACATACTTAGCTGTTGGTTTTACAGACATTTCTTAAAAAAATTCATATTTATAAATGTGGGAATCATACCTCGGGGAGGTATCCTTCTCCGCCGCTGAGGGTGCTGGTGATCAACAACATCCCTTATAAGCTGAGATCTAGTGGAATAACGTTACATATGTAGAAAACATGATAAAAATGGTTCAAGGTAAATACGTCAGCGTCATTAATGAAGTAATGTAATCGCTAACCACATCGCTAGTCCTAGACATGGGAGCGAGCATTATGAAAAAAATAAAAGCTAAAGACAAGCTTCCAACGGAATCCAAGTCAAGAATAGCGGAAAGAATAAACATCGCCTAAAACACCTTACAGTAGTCTCATCGAGAAGTTGGGACAACGACAGGAAAAGGAAGATTCGTTTTAGTGACTAACAATTCCACACGCCAGAGTGCAACTATTATCATTCTACTCATTTGGGAATCCACCCAAAACTACCTACATATACCGAAATGCTCTTACACTAGGAGTGTAGTACTATCTTTCGTCATAAAGGTATCGAAACTGGAGTGGTAGTGCGCTAGCTTGTAACGGGGCCGGAGTAGATTCGAACCCCTCTAGCTACCACAGTCACCAAAGATAATATAAGAGAATAAAATCTTAGTTTCTGCGTTGTACATACTACAATAGACCTTATAGTCAGTTCTTCCGCGATTTGGATGCCCAGAAAGAAAATAATTACTATCTTTCGGCAGAATTTTCAGTCTTTCATTATAAGAGGAGAAGATGGCGAAAAAAGAAGAGCTTACCATTCAACATTGGCCAAGAGAGGAATTTTTATAATTACAAAAATAACTCCCAAATTTATTCCACCAAGACTTCCAAGTCCCGCTGACTAAAGTGCGTTCATACTAGCCAGAGAAGGGTCGCTTATGAACTCATCGAGGGCCCTCTCAGAGGCTAGTATACCGCTCAGTACACTGCAAAGAGAGATAGAAATCGAGGCCATTGAGGAGGCCAATAAACGCTGGTGCCGATTAGATACATGCGCAACAGCCAAATCATTATGGCCAGTCTACGACAAAAAAGAGATCTATCAATCTTATGGAACTAAGTCGAAGGCATATCCGAACAGCTGTTGGCGTCGTGACAGGACACTGTGTGATAGGTAATCACGCAGCACGGCTAGGATTACCACACAACGACTACTGTAGCAGCTGCAGGTACGAAGAGGAAATAGAATCCGTTCGTCACCTCCTTTGTGACTGTCCAGCGCTGGCCATAAAAAGAAGACGTGCTCTTGGCAGTTGCTTCTTTTCAGAACTGGACGAGTTAGGCAACATTGAGCTAAACAAACTTCTGAGATTCATACATTTATCTGGGTGGTTTAACTTAGCGGTCGAAGATTGATATTTTAGGTTCCCAGGGTTTTTAAATATTGGGCACAATGGACTCTTAGTGGGCAGCCATTTACCTAACCTAACCTAGAGTGAGTTCATTCGGAAAGCTATTTCGAGGACATTTGCCGAAAGAAAAGTAAGTGTGGTTGTCATCATTCTAAAATTGACTCGTCAACTTAAATATTCGGATCTTCAAAAAAGCAAAATTTTGATCTTAAAAGAACATGGTCACAAAAAGTAAGGCTGATCCTTTCAGGGATTTAAAAAATTACGCACAAATCCTAAATATTTTATATATTCTTCTCCGTTTACAGTAGAAATATTGAAATAAGAACTGAACGGATTTCATAAAGTATGCATACACTTGCACTACTTACAGTTTCAGAAATCTATTTTTTCAAATTTTATCTTCCTAACTTAAAACTTCAGGCCAAGAAGTGGTGACATTTTTTTAGAAAACTTGGAATGGTGGGCAATAGTAAAGACTAGGCTCAAATAGCACAGCCACCTCAATAGATATTTTGAAATATCCCCTTAAAATATGGTGTTCGCGTGGTTTTGTCTACTAGCCAAAGTCAAGTTCATATATGAAGCTTAAGAATTGTTTGAGCTGAGGAGGAGATGACATCGAAAGACGATATAAAGCCTTTATGGAAATGTTTGGGCCAAGTCCAGACAATAGCGAGAGATTCACATAACATATATTCGCCAGTTTCCTTATCTTCAAAGCAAGGTGGTAATTGAGAGAGCAATAGTCAGTTAGGAAGTCCGTAAGGATGTTTGCGTTATATTTGCTAGTTGCTAAAACTCTCTTCGTTCTATTGTATTTATTGAGAAATCGATGAATATCTTAACATGTTTTAAGCTAGTTTCTGAGTTCGAGTGAGAGATAGAGCTCTTTTTTGGCTTCCAGTTATTTAGCTCGATCTTTCTCTAGCTAACAGGTAGACCACGAAATGGTTCGGAGCCAATATATGGAGATTGATCACAGAATCTAGCAAGCTTATCAGCAGCTTCGTTATGAGAGATGCCATTGTGTCCTGAGACCCAAGTTAGCGTGATTTTATTGTGTACAGTTTGTATACAATTCTAAACCAGCTTAGACTTAAAGTTGAAGGACATGAAAAGTTTGAAGGCTGCTTGGCTTATGTTTAATCTTTGGAGATTTCTTTTGATGTCCTCCCTAACACAGAAGATAGGGGTGAAGCGTCCTAATAGCGCGGACAGTTTGTAGTTGGGTATGAAAATTGTAACTCCTACCCCATTTGACATTTTTGAACCTCAGTATACCATTCGGATTGATGTACCGATTGATGTATTTGAGGATAATTGCAATAACTGCTTTCCGGAATGACACTATACGAATGATGCATAGGTTATTGTAAGGGTCATAATAGTGAGGTAAGTTCTGTAAGTCCACCTTTTCAATTGTATTGTTTAGATTGATTTTCCACCTGATCTTCTTATACAGACTTACCCCGAGATATTTTGTCTCTTTTTTTAGAAATTAATTTGTGCACCATTTAATGTGTTTGAAGGTTTAGTCCTCTCCTCTCCTCTCGACTCGGTTGTTGATACCGATCACTTGTATTTATACTTTATTTGGAATATCGTTATTATGTCTCTATATTACACACTCTGCGTCAAATTTAACATACCACCAAGCAGCTGCATTTGATGGCCTACCAGCTCATTTGTAAAATAAGCCCGAATGCAAGTATGGCCAATTATTGGAATCTCCGCATATATAGCTTGCCCCAACGACAAAAAAACAAACCGTCCAAACTGCATCACTTAGAGAGACATCTACATACATATATCTGAACATCTTTCGTTGGGCTAGGAAGTGAAGACTTGCGGTTAATCCTCAGAAAACAGAATTGGTACTTTTCACCAGCAAAGGAAGATTCCGCAATTGAATACAGCCTCTATCGAAGACGACCGCCCTACAATCTCAGAAACTGCGAAATACCTAGGACTAGAGAAACAAATCTGGAAACTGAATATAAATGCAAGGATTAAAAAGGCAACAATAGCCTCCTGCAACCGAATTTTTGGAAAACCCCCTCCCAAAATTATACTGTGGATGTACACAGCTATTGTAAGACCTATACTGCCTTATGGCAGTCTAGTGTGGTGGCAGACAGCCGAAAAACCCACTAACCTAAAAGCCCTCACCAAGATACAAAGAGTAGCGTGCATCGGCACCACCAGTACCATGAGAACAACACCAACGGCAGGTCTTAAGGCGATCCTTAACCTGCTACCACTAGATATCCGTTCTCTTGCGCCTACCCTAGCAGAGAAGAATGGAAAAATGGCCACCAACCAAATGCGCAACCCATATCTGTGTACACAGACGGATCCAAAATGGACACTGGCATTAGTTCTGGCTTCTCTGAACCGATGGGAATAGCACAATCAATCCGACTCCTAAACCATAGCAGTGTTTTCCAAACAGAGGTCCTGGCAGTGACAATAGCAATCCGTGAGTCTGCGGTAAGGGCAATACCTCTTGAAGGTACCAACTTTTTTTTATTGATAGCCAAGCTGCTATTAAAACAATTTCTGGCGTTGAGATAAAATCAAAGCTTGTGATGTGCTGTCGCGAAGAACTTAAAGCTCTTGGCACGCAGCACAAGGTTCTAATCTGCTTGGTTTCTGGACATGAAGGAATAGCAGGCAACGAGAAGGCTGACGAGCTGGCAAGTGGCTCTGCATCGACCACCGAATTGACAAACCCATCCGTGAGAATCCCACCTTGCACACTTAAGCTTGAAGCAGGGAAAAAAGCCGCGAGAGCGGCAAACTACAGGTGGAACTCCATAGAAACCTGCGTTATTAAAAGGAAATTATGGCCCACTTTTGATAGAGCTAGAACTGAGAGACTTGTTCGGAAAGACCGGAAATCCTTATCCACCCTCGTGGATATCATCACGGGGCAAAACACTCTGTGGTATCATTTGAAAAAGCTGCGTTTGACAGAAGACGAACTCTGCAGAGGCTGTGGCGGTGAGGAACCGATTGAGGATACAACCCACTTCCTATGCCACTGCCCCTGCCTCCAACACTCCAGATACAAGTTCCTGGGGAGACACTTCTTCAATAACCTGGAGGAACTCTCCAATACGCCAACGGAAAGCTCTGATGCAATTCATCAAATCCACAAGATGGTTTGTATGTAAAGGACCGCAAAACAGGTAATATAGAAGTTAAGTTGTAAATATACGTATACTTATATGCATATATAGACATAGGTTTACAATAAATAAGGGACGATCTACTTCCCCCCAAATGGGTTACACAATGGGCCAGCATTGACCTGAGTGTGGCGTGAAAAACTTCTCCCCGCCAACCCACAAACCTGACCTAAACTGCAAAGAAATTTATAGATTAGACACTTGCAGAATATGCCTTGAGGACACTGAAACTGCCGAGCACATTATGTGCGAATGGTTCGTAGCAGACTAAAGCATTGTCACAAAGGATTCACCACCTCTTCTGATATAATCTTGTTCTCAGCTCAAACAATCCTTAGCTTTGAAACTTGACTTCAGCTAGCACACAACTAACACAAATATCTTCCATATGGGATATCAGCCCACTTTCTCGTTAAAAAAATTTGCAATTTTTGGATCTACGCGTTATACCATTAAATAAATCTAATTTTTCTATCGTGAACTATTTTCGATACGTCATAATTTTATGTTCATATGAAATCCCTTCTACACGTGCCCTGAAAGTTAAGGAGTAATAATTACTGGCTAGTTCTAACGGAATCCTCAATTAACTGGACTTTCTGATAACCTTAGAATTGTTGGAAAATACAGAGGATGAGGGGCTCCTTATATGACTATGATAGCATTGGCTTTTAGGCCGGGTCTTCTAGATTAGAAGAAATTTAAAATGCGCCCCCGCAAATATTTAGAAGCACATACTACCTACGACATTTTTAAAATATCCCGTCGGCAAATCATTAATATGTCCAAGGAGTTTAATTGTTTTCAAATAACGAAAAGTTTATTCATAGTCTAATGTGTGAAGTTTTTCTATTTCTAGAAAATCGAGTGACTCATAGGTAAGGTATTTAAGTATTTATGAACATATGTACATAGCCGGATTCAAGGCTTCCTATTTGGGTGTAATATGTCACGTCCTACACAAAAGAAAAACGTCAGAGGACTTTGAGGAACGCAGCGGATTGTTGATGATAAAAAGTGATGAGCTCCAAGCAGCGCTAACCAGGGAATGCTGCGGACGAAAATGAACAACGACATCAGAATTAAAACACATAGACTTCGCTGACAATGTCTGCTTTCTTTCGCAAGTATTATGAACTCGCAGCAAGCAGAGTGGGCAGAGAATTAATATGCACAAAACTAAAACACCTGGTCTCTCGAACACCAACACTAAGTTGAATATTGACAATCAGCAGGTCCTTTATTTAGGAAGCGTTCTCTGCCGATGCGACCGCAATCGATGTCGACAAATTGGGAAAGCAAGACCTGCGTTCGGAATGCTATCCAAAATCTGGAAGAGCAATGTTATCAGCTTAAGAACAAAGCTTCTAAGGTTCTGCTGGTTCTGTAGAGCCAGTTCAGCTTTATGGGTGCAGTACGTGTCACTCATATTTTACAAACCCTTGTTAAAATATGTCTACTCACCATCTTAATGATATTCTGGCCAAACCGTATCTCGAAAGCTCTTAAGGAGAACGGGCCAGGAACCTATCGACATCACAATAATACGAAGGAAGCGGCAGTGGATAGCTCACACTTTACAAAATTTTTATTGCAATGGAATCCACTTACACAAGAAAGACGAGTGGGGCGTCTTCAGCAAACTTGGCGCAGGACAGTTGACAAGGAAGCAAGGTCTCTAGGAATGAGGAGAGGGCTGAAACATGTTGCAGCAATCCGCACACGATGGCGTGCAGGCATTGTTAACACCCTATGCACTACAAGGATATACATATTTACATACATATGCCTATTTTATGTTCAAGTCTGTGTATTCTCATGGTTAAGATTTCATCGGTTTAATTAAATGCATGTTATATACATAATTGTGGGTACGACATATGTACATATACTTGTTCTTTTCCTCAGATGAAATAAAATTCACCCCTCTTAATAAAACTCACCCCTGTGCATTCCTCAGCCAGGTTCGTCTTTCGAGGAGCTATTTCACAGATGCATAGATACAGGTAAAGGAGTGGTAATCAACATGATATTTTATGTCTTGAACATTAATCAAAAAGTTAATTTTACAATCACTACTTAAAAGAAGTGTGCCAAAGGAACAAAATTCAATTTGTCCATTTGCCGACGGCTTATTCATTTCCATCATATTATTTTTATTCAACATTTTATTCCCCTGCTAAATTATTTTCTTATTGCTAATATACTTGAGAATGGATTTAATAATTTTTTTTAATGGTTAAACTTAATAATAAACTTGCCGACGGCATTGTGAAAAAAGTTCAAAATGCGTCGGCATTCTATTACTTTCCCATGACCTCATTAGATATGTTAAAATGGTAAATAATTATTGAAAAATAATACTTAACATGATGTTTTAAGGACTGGTCCATAACAATGTAATTTTTTCGAGGGAGAAAAAATATTTGCAAATGGAAATGTTGAGTAAAAACGCCTGATATCATTGGTATTCTGCAAATTCGTGCCATAATTTTTGAAAGATTGTGATTTTTTTCATAATCCAGATAAGCAAGTAGGGAATTTTATTTACAAAAAAATAAAGAATTAATTACAACAATGACTAATGTCGTTTATATAAATACAGTTCTCTTCAATATGTTTGTAATGTATGAGTTCTTTTCGATACCAAAAGGTTTCTTTTTGTGGTTGTGCAGTTTTCCAAGTCCAGATCGTTTTGGGCGTTGAGGATGTTGATCATCCCCTGTTGCCTCAAGTATGACTTGCCAAAGTACTTCCCAAAAAGTGTTCTAGGTTTTCACTTTGTGCGAGATTACAGAGTAATTACAATATCCTTTCATGTTCTCGGTAATGGTAATCGTTGAGACCTATTAATCCAGCTTGTATTTTAAAAATCCACATTATTTTATGTTTGAGGTTATTATCATGGAAAACTTTGTACCCTACGTTATGGTTCAAAAATCTCTAAAGCCCTTATGTACTTTTAGCAGCTCTTCTGGAGTTTTCTTTGAAATCCTTTTCACGCCTTTCCACCAGTCTCCCAAAATATTTTATTCTTTACATGTCTTGATTTTGGGTGGGGCTCGTCCAATTGATGCTCATTCTACTAAAGTTGTCTGTCCAGTATTGAAACCAGAATATTTTTTTTCAATATTTTTCTAGCTAGCCTCTGGATTTCACATTTAAAAAGAATTTTGTAGATATATTCCACGTGCAACTTAAGTGTATGGTGTCCGCTTCAATAAATATCGCATATAAAAAGCCGTAGATTAATCAAAAACGTTGTAATTTCTGTATACAGGTGAAATCCTTTTACTGCCATATTTCAGCTGTGTAATAAAAGATTGATCTTATAGCAGCATTGAATAAGCTACGCTTTGATGATAGTTTGAGTCTTTTTTAGACACGAAATTATTCCATGTTGTGTTCACACTATTTTTCGCTTGACTTTCCCTTACTTTCAGATGATCTACAAAAGCCAGTCTTTGAGTGAAGATCATTCCAAGATATTTGAATGTTTGGGCAGTTTCGATTGTCCCTCCTTTACAGGTCCATTTTGTAAAAATTATAATTTTGGATATATCCAAAATTCTTCAAGAGTCCACAACCATCCATGGATGTTACCAATAAGTATTCCTCCTGCAGTGAAATCATGCAAGTCATTTAAGAATATGTAACTCAAACAGCAGTGGGCTAAGGAGGCATCCTTGTTTGACTCTCGTATTAGTTTGAAAATAACTTTACATTCCCTCTCCATCCAAGGCGACTGCTTTAGAATATACTAACTTCAATAATTTCAAAAAACGTTGTAGATATTCCCATACATGTCAGCTTACACGAGTATAACAGAGATTTTCGTGGTATGGAATCAAATGCAGCTTTGAAATCTACAAAGAAGGCATAAACCTTTTTTATTTTCATGCAACTTCAGTAGAGCAGTACTAATCAGATTGAAAATATTGTCGACAATTGAGTATCCTTCTCTATATCTGGCTTGGCATTCATTCAATCATTTATTCCTCTTACTCAGCCGCTGAAGTATTTTTACCACTGTATCCATAAAAGAAATGCTCCTATAGCCCTCTCTCCTGCATTTAAACATCCTTTTTAAAAAATCGGGAGCTCTCTTAAAATTTTTCAACACTTTACCAGTGACTAGAATGACCGTGTATGCTTCCGTGCGGTTTATTAGAAAGTTATCCAAAGAACAGAGAACGAAAAGTTTGATCAAGATTTCAGCTGAATATTGTGTATGTACTTAGTTTTGTCTGAGAATGATCAAAACCATGGTTACTAAAGCCCTTTCAGAAGTCTCACTACCCTTTTTTTTAAATGAAAATCGACATTTGGTATACTAGTCGAAAAGGTTAAATGTTGGGTTTGAGGTACAAAAGCAAACATCACACCAAATTTGATTCGCTCCGACTTCCCAGTTCTAAATAAATTTCTGTTTGGAGCACTTTTCAGGTCAAATGAAGAGGTGAGGCAGCCATAGATGAGTACTTTACAGGATGAAGAAGCCTTATCTACTTTCTGTGAACAGGATGACTAACCGAGAGAAAACTATACCTACTATTCAGCTGGGAGTTTTCCTACTTACCGGTTGGTCAGGAAGGGAGGACGTAGGGACCTACAAGTCTGGGGGTGAGCTCAGTCGCCAACGCAGACCATAACACAAGGGCCTATCTGCAGGAACTGTTTTCCACGGATCGTGAGCCAATTGCTAGCACTCCAATGCTGATGGGATCAACAAAAGTCTGCGACAAGCCACTCCCCGTTCAGGAGGAAGGCAAGATGCAACTGGCAGCTATTCAAACCCATTGACGACGGGGATTAGCCAGGGAATCTAAGCGAACGTACAACAATAAGCGAAAACACGCTGAGACTAGACGGAAAAACGCCCTAAGCCTTAAGGACGGAGCACTAGGTACAGAAATGAATTCATCTAGATCTAATCTATTTGTAAGTCCACGACTAGATGGGATAGTTTAGGTAGGGTAACGAGCGTGAGACTGCCTGGGATGAAGAGGGGCGACCAATTGCCATCCACCTCAGCTATGTGCCGACCCAAGCCACCAGTAGTCGGCTCGGATGAAGTTCCAAAACCCAGATCCGAGAAAATTGCGGGTTGTTCCAAGAGCTCAGACATTAATCAAAGAAGACAAGATGGCGAATACTAGTGCAATCGACGATTTTAATAACCCTGATTATAAGCGAAGTAGCGACCAATGGAGACTGGAGGAACAGCGAATACTCGATGGAATCGTACAGAAGGGATCGATACCTTTCTTTGAGCAGTTAACCACCTTTGAAGGATTGCATGTGACAATGAGTCTACTTTGAGCTGGCATAAGTTATTTGTGGCCAATACACATGTTCCATGGGGGCAAACTCCTAACCTAACCCAATAGAAAGTTATGGTTCCAAAACTTTGAAAACCACCTCGTGAGGAAAATTCATAGAGACCAATTTCGCTGCTTCCATTATGTCCAACATGTTTGAGAAGGTATTGCTTAGACTACTACAGCCGGCTATAGTAGAAAAATATCTCACATATCGGTATATGTACGTATGTATGTATTTACAGATAATTGAATAATTGAAAAGTCCCTTGAAAAAGAGGATTTGTTCAAGCAGTTTCATTGACATCTCCCAAGACAAGGTGTGACAAGAGGGCTTAAAGTGCAAATTTTGTAGGAATCCTGTGTGAATACTTATATATGTAAACAATTTTGAAGATTGACCTCAAGAATAGACTCTTCCAAGACTAATACTTGAAAACTAATACTCGGAGTTTGAAAAAATAACAGCTGGAGTTATATAGATTACTCGTACTTCGTGATTTAACCTACACACATTTCTGTATTACATACATAAGTAGGTTTCGCGATTGGTTGCCTGTGCACGGAGAGCTATGCACCAGAATGCGCAGCCCTTTCAAATCCAAATCACGCCGGTCGGAGAATGGGGTAAAACTTAGCATGGCGTCATGAAAAAAAAACAATCGAAAAATAGCACCCACTATTTCCACTTGCCCAAAATTTCGATATAAGATCCTTATGAAACTATTCCGACATAAAAATGAATGTTTCATTCACTTGGGGATGAACTCGTTTAACAGATGCAAAACACGTATTAGTCAAAACAGAACAAAACGGCGACACAGTGGAGAAGATAAAAAACGGTCATAACATTTATTGGTCTTATACGTATTAGCGAAGAATATATAATTATATATTCTTTGGTATTAGGTTAGGTAAAGTCAATGCAGACCCATATTGACACCCATAGGGGAGATGTATGTCCCCCTTACTCATTGGGTAACCAATGTTCTATGCCCATAGTTCAACTTCTTGCTGAATACCATTTACTTTTTGATACAGTTCAAGATCCTGGGAGAAGTATCGCCCTACAAATTTGTATCTAAGGTGGATGAAACTGTGGGTTATATTTTCGCTGATTTCCTCATCTCCACATCCTCGACTTAGATTTTCTTCCATTAGTCGAACTTTTCTCTTGTCCGCAAAGTACCTATTACCCCAAGTGATGACTCCTAGCAGGGAAGAAAGTGAATTCCTATCTTTTTGCAAAAGTCTGTCAGTCCTTATTTTGTCAAAGTAAGGCCAACTCATTGAGTCTCGTTTCGATCCCAGGACACGACGGGATAACAGGAAATTAAATCTCTACAGAGCTTTCTAGACCAGCTTTTTTAGGACCTGAACCCGAATTATGCTTACCACAAGGAACGAAGCTAGGACTAATTTCCTAGTTAAGAGCGCTCTGCTTTGTGTTTTTAAACACAGCACCCATTTGCATTCGCAGATGATATGGCTGTAGTCGTTAAATGTTGACTCTGCAATGTAAATACATAAATCGAAGATGAGTTCAAAAGCAGTTTAATAGTGTCACCTTAATTTACTTGCCTTGAAGCCATCTATCTAAAACAAACACATGGATGAGCTTCCCTCCGATCTTAAGAAGGTACTTTTCGGAATCTTCTATTTTAATAGTTACTCAACGGTTCATGTTCAAAAACAAGTGTTCTATATTTTGGCCGAATAAAAGCTGAGGTATGGGATACTTGCTGGGGGAAATGCTTCAAACTGCTTCAAAAAATTCATCCAACACATGCAGAGAAAACTGTTTCAAGCTATTAGAAGCTCAAAGAATTTTGTGTGACTATAAGTATATAGATATGCTTTGAGGACCCTATAAATCATCAGCACAAGAAGAAAAAGGCATGTTCCAAACACCAAAGCGGTGCAAGAAATGCGGAAAATGGCAGCTTAACCACAGCCTTTCCACCATTCTTAACAAGCTTTCTCCTTATCTAAAACACATCATAAATTTCAAAACTTTTAAAAAAATGTTTTAAAAATGGTGGAACACTTCTTCTCAATATACCGTAGTAGTTACCTAAAGTTTTCTCTCCCTTAATGGGGAAGTCTTATTATGTAAGATCCCGGTATTGGCAGTTCAATATTATTTATATATGTATGGTACAACACGATCCTAAAACAGGCGTACATTACCTAACCAATATTTTAAATTTGAACAAAACCCTTGAAGCTATTTTTCTTTTTCAAAAACGGTCATTAGTTAATCGTAGTAATTACAGGACTTAGATCCTAGCTTCTCATGGTCGGGATAGTTGAAGACACGTTTTTAAAACTTTTGATGCAATATCGATAACTGTGATTTCTCTTAGTGTCTCATTTTCTTTTTTTAGATAAAACAGCCACTCCCCCTAGTAATGGTATAACCAGCGATTATTATTGCAAATAAAAAAAAACATAACATACCATCGACACTTCAAATTAAACGGCGCTATAAGAATTAAAATGGCGACTTTCATATCCGCCATTAAAACCGATATTTCACATTATTGCCTAGAGATGGATTTTGATCATTTATTGCTCAATTTTTTTTCTGTTACATTTTGAAATTTATACATTTACTAGTACTGAAAGAATTGTTGATTTAAAAGGATTTCTATACGTCGGAGGTCAATTCTGTATGACGATCGTTTTGGTTCTCTTTAAAGTAAATACAAAAAAAAAATTGTTTACCGTCAAACAAGAGAGGAAAAATGACTGTTTTTAGTGAATTCAGTTCAAGAACAAGGCCTGGTAAGTTTTTTGAGGTAGTTAGGAACTTTGTTTACCTAGGCGCCGCTATTAATTAAACAACAACATCAGTGATAAGATGAAACGAAAAATAACTCTTGGAGAGTGAGCCCTCTCTCAGAAAACTAAAGTGACCCTTTATAAGACCTTAACCACACAAGTCCTACTACATGGCGCAGAGATATGGACTTGATAAAAGTGGATGAGGTTGCTCTTGGAGGAAAATTCTTCGGGGGATTTTCAGACTGTGAGTGAAGAAGGAGATATAACGACGCACTGTAAGGGCTGTACAGCGACATCCAAGTGAACCTCAAGCAAATTATTGTGCGATCTTTAACAGCTAGCAAAAGATTGAGCTGGCTAGAGACGCTTGTTAATTGAGGCCCAGGTCAACCCCGGACACTGCGGCCACCTTAAGGTAGTAAGTAATTTTTAAAACAATTTAGTAACTGTGGAAGTTAGTTTTGTTAATAGCTAAACTCGGTTGTAAGTCGCTGGCCAATATAGTGGTATCATCAGCGTAGTGAAATGATCCACCTTCTTCGGTTATTGGGTGTGAAAGAGGAGAATCCAGAAGATATATGTATATTAAACAATGATGGTCCGAGTATTGATCCTTGAGGAGAATCCTGAAGATATATGTACATATATGTATTAATCAATGCTGGCCCGAGCATTGATCCTTGAGGTACACCTCAATTTACAAAGTAAAATCATGTGTTCGGATCCCATGCAAATTCATGCAGTTGCGTTTCCTAGAAAACTATGTATCATTCTTATCAGCCAATTCGGAAAGTTTATGAATTTTAATAAAACATCATGATGTCAAAGCAAACTAAAAGCCTTTTCAAGGTCAATGTCTGAGGTAACTATACGTATTTTATTTCAATAATTTTGAAAAACTTGGCCGTTCAGTGACTCTAAAAATCTAAAAGAGTTGAAAAAACTAAAAATTTTATTTCAGCATTAAGACTGGAATCTGCAAAATGCGATGAGTGTAGAACGAACTAGTGCATGTTTTTCTCTTGACATTCGCAATCAAAGTAACAAGAAGCTTTAAATCTAAGCACTACGAACGTATTAAAGAGAAGTGAAGTCGAAACATCGTCTAAATTTCATACCTCACACTCCCAATTTAATAAGATTTTTGCCAACAATAACAGTGCTAGTCATAGCACGGATGTAAACGTGGACACCTCTGATTGGACATCTGCCATAAACAAAATGAAATGTGCCGTCGGCAGATACCAGTCAAACATTCAAAACACTCATTTAGATGATCCATCTTCAAGCGATTGGAAACTTTTGAATAACCAAGACTTTTCTCTGGTACTTTTAAGATATTAAACAACACAGCATCGGATCCTACCCACTACCCCATACTTCAGAAAGAAGTAGGCGTGCAGTCTCATCATGCATCAAGCTGAGAAAATGTAAAACCATTACAACGAGGTGTAAATTGTCTTTCGGTCATTCTATAACAATTTTTTGAGCTAAATGCACTCTTATAAGCGACTTAATAAAATTTAAATTCACAAACTAGTTATCGATAAACTTCGCGGTATGGTTAGCCTGGCTTTTTCATTCTCTCCTAACACCACGAAAAAAAGTCTCGATTTTGTTAAAAGAAAAATTAAAAAAGCGCCTGGGAGAAATTGTTTCCAATCTATTAACTTTTTGAAAATAACACTAGAAAAAGATATTATTTATTTTTTACGACTGGAGATTAATTTTTAGAAAACCACCACATGAGTGAAGAAAATCCTAGTTTTATGTTCGATGCGTTCTTTGTGATGAAAATCAGGACTCAAACGAAGGTATAAATTTGTCTAAAACCCTTAAAGAAATGAAAAGACTCCCATACCTATATAAATGCCTAAAGCGCAATCAGAATGGCCATGCAGCCAATCATCAGGGTTACCCAAATATGAAGAAAAAAACACATCATATTCTGAAAGGACTAGGCAACCAGTAGGTAAAACAAGAAGTCTCGTTGAAAAATCAGTTTTCAATATTACGAATGCAAACGTTTCTTTCGCTGAAAAAGCAAGAACAGCAGCCAAACAACCGTATACATGTATTTCGCTTATAAGACTAGAATTCATCATGTTAAGAAACCCACAGACTTTTAAAACCAAATTAACAAGGTTATCTCAACGACTTTCTTGACAAAGCAAAACACCTGTTTAACATTTCATTTGTAGATCTATTGGCAAAAATAAGGCAGTACTGGCCTAACTACCAAGTTTTAAAAACCAAGGAGGGAAAAATGTGTTCTTACCTTGAGTTTGTTGTATCGATAGATATCAATTCAAAAATTTTACATGAAAAACAACTTCCGTTTTAAATACATTAAAAAATAAAATACCTCGGATGTGTTTCCTTTCTGAAACTAGACTATCTGTAAGGTATAAGCTTCATTTGAGGGATATAAGGGTTCCACTGGAAAAATGCCCTAAGTACACTTTTCGTCAAAGTTGAGTATATGGTGCCATCTTGTGTTATTCTGCGAATACTATCTGTGAGACTATACATGGATACATGATATGTACATCAGCTCTTCGATTTACAAAAAAAGCTCCAAGGAAAAAGAAGAAACAGGAATAAGTGGTAAAGTTGGAGAGACTCTATAACAGTGGAATCCCCATGAAAAAATCCAAGTGGAAGGATCTACAAGACCTCACCACACTCCAAGAAAGACCACAGCCCAAAGAGTTTTACAAAAACTTGACTGTTGTCGACTGAAAAAAGAAGTCAGCGAAGATGAATTTGTTGACGATCAGCCGTTGCACGATTAATTTCCATGGAAAAATGACACAAATCTTAGGACTCCAATTTAAACGATGTCGAAACTTAAATCATTTTTGTAGTTGATATAATTTTTTATGAAACACATCTGTCTACCAAAAATATTTGTTAAAACTTTTCTTTGAAGCTAGCGATTTATTAGTAAGTAAACTTATGTTTTTCTTGAAATCAATTTAAGTGGACTTGCAGTGAACCCTTCATATAATAAGAAATAATAATGGCATTGGGACGTCGTTTTTAATTGAAAAGAAGTACAGCTTTACTCTAGACCCTTTCCAAAGCGATGTCTTTTCTATGTGTCTTTCTTCTATTTGATTGGAAGCATTTACATTCCATTCGACACTGGACTGCGTTTATTTAGAGAGCTTGATAAACTTCATGCTGCCATTTAAGGCAGAGATTTCGATGCCAGACAGCACCCATACAAATAATTGAAACCTTTTTAACACTTCGTTATCCAATGGTCCATACCTAAATCTTGATTTAATACCACCTAACACCCCAACATATCCCAAACCCTCCTCTTATTTGGACTTTTTTCTTATACACATGTACATCCATCTCTTAACCCCACGAATAAGGCCTCAAGTGCTTCAATCTATCTGTACAACGTTTTTGGCATTCTCTGATCATTTTCGGAATTTTTTCAGAAGCAAATGTTGAAGACTTTTTTTTTCTTCAGTATTCCTCCCCCATTTTGATTCCACCTGCTACATACAGAAGTTTTTAAAGACAAATCTAAGGTAGAATCTCATTATTACTTTCATAAGAAGAAATTGAATCAATTAATTTATAAGATTGTATCATCGTCACCTCAATAGAGTTAATCCTGAATATCTTGAACTTCATTCTAGCCATACAGTGTATAAGTTGGATTATTAAGGGAAATGATTTCTGTAAGTCAAAGACTGGAAAAATTAAATTGTCTCCGCATGTTTTTAAGATAAGATAATTGGATGTAAACATTCTGTAACAAATATCTCGAAAGATGCGCCTGTCCATAATGAACAAGAGCTGATTGATATTTAGGCCAAATTAAAATCATTTAAAAGCATTTACACTGCAGATTATTCTGAAAGAGCGCTCACCCAT
The DNA here is from genome assembly GCA_946965025.1 of Blera fallax. NCBI lineage: Eukaryota > Metazoa > Arthropoda > Insecta > Diptera > Syrphidae > Blera > Blera fallax. The sequence continues at coordinate 19,355,977 of OX337248.1, read as the reverse complement.
GATCGAAATTTTGAAATCGAGGTTTTCAAAAATTTAACAATTTTGAGGAAATCTTGATTATACGCTTCCACTTTTTCGCCTTCTAAGTGCTAGTGATTCAGGATTATCTCCTTTCAATTCACTCGAACTTTATTGAAAAAAAAATTTTCTTATTCCTAACACACATTACTATCAGGGATATTTAACCGTTGTTTTAACAGATTATTACATTGCTTTTTTTTTTCTCTCAATATTAAGTTAAATTTATTTTGAAATGTTGATTATTTCCACAGTGCAAGATCTACAGACTGCTATTTGTTATTCGTTGTAAATGTAACCTTGGAAAAAAAAAAATTACCGTAATTTGTGTAAGAGGCTATACTTGGCATACTTAGATCATATGAAGAACATACCTACATATGTATGTACATATGTGCACACATTAAAAATGATGACGCGCTCGTTTGTGCTAAAACAAGTATGCATGTACTTCTTCAGCTACTCCACGCCTCCTAGCATTACGAAGGAAGAATTCGAACAAATGGTTGACAACATCAAAACCACTACAAAAGGAAGAAACCGGGTCGTCTTTGCAGACGATTTCACCGCGTGGGTGATAGAATAGAGGTCACGTACCACAAGCTGCAGAAGAAGAACACTTTTGAAGGCGTTCGACATAGTTTCGAAAATTCTGGGAGTGCGGGCTAAACTTCAGCAAAAACGAAAGAGGGTCAATAGTAGATATCAACTTTGTGAACACGTGTCTGGCACGAAATGTTGCGTGGAGAGTACGCTCCACACTCAGGTAATCAAGCTCCAACTACGGCCCAGTCCCATTGAAGATAGAGTGAGAAGTCAGCAGCAAAATAGGGGATGAAAACCAAACACACTCTCGATGTTGAGGTCCTTCAACTAATGATGGCGATGTATCACTATGCGGATCATCCGCCGGTGGGCGCCGTGGCTCAAGTTGTTAGTGCGTTGGATCACTGAGCGGGAGGTTCGACGTTCAAATCCCAGAGAACACCTAAAAGTTTTTCACGGTCCCACCTCTCGCGAATGTCTGACAAACGTCCGAGAGCAATAACTGTCATGAGTAAGCTTTTCAAAAAAAAAAACCTTTCCGATATGGCTCTAAACTGTAGGTCCCTTCCATTTGTGTGAAAAGAATATAACACGTACAACAAGAATGATCGCTTGAAGCGAGGGCCTGGACCGCATACGATCTGTTGCGTCAAGTATTTGCATTTTGCTTTTGCTTCAAGGATGCAGTTTTCACCGACCAGTGGAAGAAACAAACACTGGTAATAAACCACCGCAAAATCTATGCATGTTGCACACCGTTCGGAAATACTGGAGCGGATTTTAAGAGACAGACTGGGGAGTGCAATCCGAAAGACAGAAGCCCTCAGAGACGGTCACAATATGGTTTCCGTGAGGCACGTTCTATGATCGACGCCATCGACGAAGTTAGTTGTGAGTAGGATTAAAGGAGGTGAGTAGAAAGGTGAAAGTAAACAGTACTGCCCAATTATCATGTTGAACGTCAAAAATACTTTCAACAACGCAAACTGGAGAAACATTCTGATGGACTATTTCAGAAATAGGATACTGCTCTATGAAACCGACGCGGGAACGATCAGTATTACGTCAACAGCGGTATTCCCCAAAGGCTCCTAACTACCTTGCTGTGGAACATAATGTACGATGAGGTCCTTAGACTTAAAATCCCGAGCTGGTCTTCGAAAATAAATGGAGCGATTAAAAAACATTAAGAAACTCAACATACAAATAAACTCAACTCAAATAAAAGTGGGGTACCGCAAGGCCGTGACACCATTCATCTACCACAGCCTGTGGGGAAAATCATGCAAGAAGTAAAAGCAACCCGTCTGGATGGCGAAACCCCAAGAACCCCAACTCCTCGCAGAGCTGAAAAACTGAACATCAGTCGCAATTTTCTAAGATCAATATTGCATAAATACCTCGCGATATTTGCTTACAAGGTTGAACTCACTCAACAGTTGAAGAAAAATGACCCCACTTAGTTGTCTCTTATCTGTGTGGACTTTAAATGAGTTGGAAAATGATGGCGACTTTGGTTAAAAAATAATCTTGATCACTTTTATCTCGGAGGCTATGTCAACAAGCAAAAATGTAGGATTTGCGGCTAAGGCATTTGCAGTAAGGCCCATTGTGCCCATTTGATTTGTTTTTAAACCCTGGGAATCTAAAAAAAGAAGGAAGACCGCCAAATTAGAACCACCCAGATAAGGATATGAATCTCAGGAGGTTCTTCAGATCGATTTTTTTGAAGTACTTCAAATCCATGTAAAAGTGACTGGACGCAGAGCTCTAGCCATCACGAATGTATTAAAGTACACCCAGCATACGTTGGCTATACCAGTGGCTTTGTCGCCGATAAGCTTTTAAAAGAACAATTCGGAATTCTTACGAAGGGAAGAGCCTGTGAAATGTGTAACAATGATCCGTTCCTTGCAAGTTCATCCGCTCTTTCAGTACCTGGAATATCCATACTCCCTGGTACTCAGCATAAAGTCACTGTATTAGCTCTCGATAACTCATTTAGATATCTTCTGAAGGTATTTAGTCCTGATCTAATTACCGGGAAGTCCTAGGTCTTAACGGCCTCACAATCATTGTACACTGTAATTATCTTTCCCACTGCAATGGCCTTATATTTGGAGGCTGAGTAATGGCTGTGATCTCGGCTTGAAAAACGCTGCAGTCGTTGTTAAAATTAAAGAAGCGGTTCACTCCTGTAGTTCAATAGCACTCCTCCGCTCCTATAGCGAAGTCCGTTTTGGAACCGTAAGTGTAGAAGCTTGTTCTCTTTGGTTGTGACTAATTGCTTCTTCCCGACGCTTTTCTCAGGAATTCTGGTTTCGGAGACATAGTCGGTTTCTTCTTTACTTTTCATTCTTACATTAAGGACAGTAGTGACCATTTGTGAAAAAAGACAGAACAATATTTCGTCTTGTCTCTTTCTCTTTCCCTTTCAAAATTGCAGCCGTTACGACATAAATCATAACCAACTACACTTACAAAAAAAGAACATAGAAAGCTTACAATTCGTTTGGGATAGAACGCACGCTACCCTATCGCTCACCTAAAGACATAGTCTTGGCCATGTTTAATATGTAATGAAAATGAGATATATTGATACCGTATATGGATTTTTTTTTTTAGATGGGATCAGAAAAACTTTTTAAGTAGGCGTGGCTGACGGTATTTGCATCCCCTCTTCTTCGAGTCTGATAAAATGTTTAGAGTAAAGCTCAATCGACACCATTAATAACTTCGAATAATCAAAATCTTGAATTTAAGAGAACACCCTCCTAGAAGTGGGCGTGGTGATATATAATATATGGACACGATTACAAAAAATAAGATTATTCAAAAAACAAGATTTTTCGAAGAATGGGTGTGCTTGTTGGAGAATTTCAGAAAGGTTTACTATTATAATGTTTCTGGTTCCAGAAAGTTCATATTCTGAATTGCATCTTCCTAGCTTAAGATTTAAGGTAAAAGATATAATGACATACACACAGGCATTATTTGGTTATATACGTAGGCGTTTACCGTTGTTTCTTTATATTTCAAACTTAATATACGTATGTATGTGTATCGAACATAATATACCATATGGGACGAGGTATGTGTAGGTTTATTCGAAAACCATGCAAATCGGATGGAGTAGGGATGGGATGCGACATGGTGTACATACATATGTATGTCCATACTACGGTACCATATTCGAATAATCTAACGTCACACGCCGTACTCAAGAACCACTAAACCGATTTTTGTGAAATTTGTATCATAATTCTCTGCGGTACCATTTGAAAAAAACTACGACGGTGCCACTGTCCAGGTCTCTACCAACTAAAGAACAAATCCTCGGTAGGCACTTCTTCCAGGACATCGAGGAAATAGCAGGCAAATCGGTGACCAAGGTCCTCAATTTTTTCAAATTCATATGATGGTTTGTATGACCAGCGCAGTAAGTAAAAACGCTCATATGTTTGTATATAATTCTCTTTACAGCTTACGCTGCACACAATGGGTGTATTGACTTGAGTGTGGCAAAGTAGATCATCTTCCTTCTTCGCCAAACCCACCGACCTAACCTAACCTTAAAATGGCCTTTTCTGTACCACGTCAAATGCTGGAAAGGCACTCGTATTTTAATCAAAATAAAGAACGCAGCAATCGCTTTAAAATTTTAGTACCATACGTCAATGTGCAAAATATGAAAATGCCTGTATTTTGATAGCAATGGTGGTTTAAATAGTCCGTTTGAATCCGTATTAGCTTTTTGTGTGCACATAACCTCATTTTGTAAATTTGGCTAAAATCCTCCAATAGTTTTTTTTACATTTCATTAAGATCGTCAAATAGGTAATGGTAAGCTTAATGCACGCTTACTGATATGTAGTGTTGTACACTGCAAGAGAAGTGAAAAAGATTTTCCTTTTCATTCCCATTCTTTTCCTTACAATTATGTCTATTCTAGGAGGTAACTTGCTAGGCTGTACGGTGTTCAATTGGGCAATGAGTCTCACAAATCGACACAATTTTGTTCATATATCCACCTGACTATTGTGCAGGAGCTAGCTTGACTTGGCATATAGATGTGCCATAAAATCCTTCGTTTGATATTTTGGGTCCTTTTCAAACAAGAATTTTTTATGTAAGTGATCTGGAAACTTGGTACGTTACAAAAGTGAGACAGATTTGGCTAGTGGAAGGGTTAAGTTAGTATTTCACTTTTGCATATCCTAATTTTTAAAATTCAATCCATTCTATGTTAGGTTGATTATGCTAAAGTAGATCCAAGCTATCGCCATTGTTTCACTTGACATCTACTGCGGTAACTCCGCACCTAAAACTGCACTAAGACTTAAAGTAGCTGGACTATGGTTAGCTAAATCTTATTAACATCTCTGGAAAAACAATCAGCATCTATGTTGACAGTCAAACAGCAATTAAAGCGTTACAGTCAACATCGGTGCAACGGGTCACATCTAAGCGTTTCGCAAGCCCTTCCCGAGGCTAAAACACCGCTTAGCACTTTGAACAGTAAGATAGACATTGAGTCCAACGAGGAAGTTATCAGGCATTGGTATCGATTGTGCCATAGCCAAATCGTTATAGCCAGTCCATGACAAAAAGAGATCCGCAGATCTCATGAAAGTCGGTAGCAAGGATATTCGTATAGCTGTCGGCGTCGTGACGAGAAACCGTGTGATAGGCAATCATGCAGGATGGCTAGGACTACCCCACAACGACTTCTGCAGGAACTGCAGGGACAAAAAGGAAATAGAATCCATTCGCCACTTGCTATGTGATTATCCAGCACTAGCCACCAAAAGCAAGGACACTCTTGGGAATTACTTCCCTGCAGAGCTGCATAATCTAGGAAATATTGACCAAACAACAAACAAACTTTTGAGATTCATACAAATGTATGTATATCTGGGTGATTTAGTTCAGCTGTCGTTAAGGGGTCTACTATTGGCTACAATGGACTCATTGTTTGTCTACGTGAGATGTTTGACAACCTCATCACAACTAGGGCACTCATCTACCTATTCTAACCTTGTTCCATTGTGATACCAAATAGATCATGGAAAAATTCCTTTACTTACCAGCTAAGCTTCTGCTGAATCGTAATAAGCGTGTTTATGAGATCACCTAAATCGTTGTAAAAGAAAGCTCCTAAGTGAAGCTTTTTTCTTTGGGAATGAGCTGGGCAGGTACAAAGACAAAATTCATTCGAAGCCTTGTTGTATTCTTGCCTATTATACAGTGCCCGGTGATGACACCTATTGTAGCACAAATATGCATTCTCTTCAATGAAATCAGATTGTTATAGCGTTTTAGATCCAACATTGGCTAAATATACATAATGTGTCGCTAGACATGTTATACCACTTGTCCATCTAAGATTTGTCCTTTCGATAGTCCTTGCAAGTAGCAATTGATATACAGTTAAAACTCTTTTATCCGGAACTCCAATAACCGGCAACCTCTAATATCCGGCATTCTGTTTAGCAAGTATTTTGTTAATATTCGCTCTATAAATAAAGAGTTTTTACTTTATATACCTGATGTATCATTTTCTGGAAGAATGGTTATTATTTTCCATATCTGGCGAGGCCGTCAGCTTCACAATTTTCCAGAATACCCCTGTGCATTGGTACTCAACAGAATGAATATAGAGAACTGCTCCGCTATCTCCCTAAGAGACGAAGGAACGTCCAGAGCTGTTACTCGTACTTCGATTCTACTTCATAATTTCTTTTTTCTCAGTAGCCCACATCACACTTATGTACATTGAGTGGCTTTAGTAGGTACCCGGGAACAGACGCAATTAGATCAAAAAGGGTTCATTGAAATTCCACGGGTTATAATGCTATTCTAGCCTTGTGAAGAGCTAACTAAAGAGAATGCCTATTGATTTCAAATTTGAGCCAAGCCGCCGAGGTTGTTGAAATAAGGGTTACATAACTGCAGTCCTCAACTGTGTTCTTTTAGACAGGGCTAGTCAAGTATAAAGTCATCCCATCATACTATGCACCCTTTGAAAATGGCAAAACTTTTAAGCGCGTAGGCGTATCGGACAGTGCCCTGTAATGACACCCATAACGAATCTTTGTTGATCCCTGTCCATAACATAATTATATATACCTAACGAAATATAAAGTACAAGTAACCGGACCGCTTTTGTCATTCTCGTTAGAGAAGAGACAGGTATATATTTCTCTTGTTGATTAAACGTGTTTTGTAGATGATTTGCAAAATTTCAAGTTATTTGTTCCTACCAGACTTCTTGAGTTCGAATTTTTTTTAAGAGCCTTTTTTGCAGAAATAACTATTTTCGTTTCAAAATTCGAGCAAAGGGGGTAGAAACTCAATCATGTCTTAAAGTTTGACAAATGCTATTCAAAGATCGACGATTTTTTGTAACGAATAGACTTTTCTTGTAGATAAGACAATCTAATTTTTGGTTGCAAAAAGCGAGTTCTGGACCTGTCAGAGCAGACAAAAAAATAGAATCACAGTCTTCTCTGAAGAAGACAGTGACAGGAATAATGAGGTCGTTGGTGTTTTACGAAAACAGGATGTCTAAGCGATCGCAGGCCGGCAATAAGTACTTCTTCTGGTCTAAGCGATCGTATGTCGGTAATAAATACTTCTTCTGTACAATGCAGTTCATCGGAATATTGGAATTTTGCAGATCTTGGCTTTGATAAATTATGTACATATGTATAGGTTAAAATCAAAGGGACCAAACTGAGGTAAACCAGTATTTAGTCGCTTTAATATACGTTCAGAGTTCTTAGTAAATACTTTAAAAGAGCAATGGCTGATCATGTTCTTTGAGCATCCAGCTTGTGGTCGTTAACTTGGTCCGTTTAACTTCTGTCACTTCTGATCCTGCTTGCTTAATCGTTAATTTTTGGTATAATTCTATTGTAAAGACGCTTAAAATATTACTGAGCGGAAGGTGTCAATTAGTTCAGAAAAGATAGCTGGCTTCAGAAAAGGTAAAATCTTTGCTTTTTTAACTCTTTTTGCAATGTTTCGTTAAAATTTGTAAAACCATGCCATTATGTTGTTTTCCCATAGATTCTATCGAAGCTTTTCCACTTTTGAATTTTGGGGGCTCCCAGATCAAGAAGGGAAAATTGTTTGCACTGTTCTAAGGGTTCAGACCTTAAATTCATTAAGGCTTTATTAACCGCTCTGATAGGTGCTTCTATTAAAGGATATTCAATGTATATTTGGTAGAGTTTTTCGCTACTCGAACCCCAGCCTGGATTTTATTCAACAACGCCAATAAAATTTCTATAATTTTGGGCAATTTGAAGTATCCATCTGCTACTTTATAATATTTTCGGGAATATTGCCTTTTGGGAGATTATTAAGAACTTATTTGGACCCTTGGTGGAGTCTTTATGTAGCACTCGTTGTACCAAAAGAAAGGAATATAATCTCTCAGCCACCATTCAGAGCGAAAATATCTTTTGCCTTTGGTCTCGCAAATGAATACCATACTATTGTTATCAGTCTAGTCAAAGACTCCCAATCCAGTTTATTCCTTTGAAGTATTGAGAATAATGTGTTGGTTTCTGAAAGTGATTGGAGACATGTCAGATGGCAGTGAAGATGTTGACAATTTCTAAGACTTCTACTTGGATCGTAGCTAAATAGAGGTCATGAAGTCTCTGATTTTTTGAATTCCTATGGTAACACATTACCTTCTAAGAAATTGAAAGCGATATTGCCGCATACATATGTATTGTTAATTCCAGTTAATTAACTTGTATTTTAAGAGGTGAAAGGCCAGATTCTTTTTTATTAGAACTCCCACAAGATTTTTGAAAATACGGCTTGTTTTTGGCAATCCAAGGATTAAAATTATGTTTATCGTGATGTTTTTAGTTTCTTAAGATATGTACATATGTATATAAAAATATGTTAACTACTAGTATGTAATTCAACCAAGAATTACGGTTACATTCCTTAAAATCGCCATTTATTTCCACATAGTCGGAGGGGTTAATAAAATTATTACTCAATTATACAAAATGGTGTGTATTCAAAAGTCAACAACATTTTGATTAGCAATTAATTAAATTACTGAAGTGGAAGTGAAACGTCATTTATCAGAGATGTGATATGAGTAAGATATCCAAAATTCATAAGAGTAAAGGAGAAAGAAAAGCACTTAAAATGGTGAGTGCTTGCTTCCATCCACTCTCCTGTATAGTCTACCCCACCACATTAAAAATTCTCCTCACTAATCAAATGAAATGATCAAACAAACATTTACAATTGCCATTATAAAATGTTGGAAACTTGACAATCACCCTACAAGCAAACAAATATTTCATTTACAAAATGGCGCATAGCGCATGTCGGTGTGACCCGAAAGCAACTCAACAATACTGTCACGTCGCCATTTTACAACAATAAACTGGAAGCCTAATAACAACCAACAAACAAAGAAAAAAACAATTGCGTGACAAGCGAAAAGAAACAGAAACAATTTCATGCAACTCCTTTCAGAGTGTTTGTGGGGAAAATATGAACGCAACGCGTCTGTTTTCCTACCTCTCCTTCTGTACGTTCCTCTTTTCTTTGCTCTCTTTTTGTGCAACCACAGTGGAGGGGTATAACATTTATTACACGCAACTCGACCCATATATGGGCGTGTACCGTCAACAAATCGTGCTCTAGAAGAGCACAACCATACTACCCTCAATCGCTTGGACTCTGAGCTAGCGTCATAAAAACATAGTCGCATAGTTTGCTCGCTCCGCGCATCAAAGTAACATGCAACCATTTGGTACCGACCATCGGAGGCCGGACGCATGAAAGTGAAAAGAAAACAGAAAAAAGGCAATTCCCCATTTATGAAAGATAATCCGTGCACAGGAAAGAAAATAAGAAAAATTGTGATAAAGTTTGTGCTGTCTCCTTTGCTTCCATGTTTATGAAAAGAAAACAAAACCGAAAAAGTGTTAAAAATGAGACTCCTGGCGCGTCTAGAAGTTACAAAAGTTCATTGAAATTATTTCGAAATCATGTGGAATTAATTCGAAAAAGGGAGAAACTCACAAAATTGTATTTGAATTACATTTTTCAAAAACAAAAACCGAACGCGCTGCAAGTGTATCTTATTTTTCTCATTCGTGGTTCCATTTAAACATTACAAATCGCTTAATTTTCACTATTCGTGGCGTTTTGAAATTAGTCGATTTTGAAATTTTTCGGTAGGGCTAAACAGCCAGCGCGGTCTCGACCCTTGAGCTACAGCAATTTGTTGGATTAAATTTACACACACATACATACAGGAATAGCAGATTGGCGTTGAACAAAAGGTACGTCGCCGTTGCCTATTCTCTTTTACTTGTGTACGCACACATTTAAAATGGATAATAAGAAAACGTGAGCTCTTGTATCTGCTGCAGAAACATTTGTGAGTAGGTACGTACGCATCTGCGGAAGTTGTCCAGAGGGCGCACTGTATTCCTCAGTCTGGCAATGATTTCTTTTATCCAATTTCTATTGTGTATGCGTGTATGTGGGTTTGATGCTGGGTTGCCAATTTTCTCTTTTTTTTTTTTTTTTTTTAATTATTATCAGTGTGGATGGATGGATGGCTGGTTGAAAGAAGGCATCGGTTGCCAAAGAGGGAACGAGGAGGGTGAGTGCGTTCAACCTTACAGACCGTAAAACTATGCAAGTTTATTTTTTTTCTCCGTGCTCTTTGTTCCTCTTTCACCAGTCCTCATGTGTGTGTGTTTGGTTTATTTTTTTTTGATGATATAGAGGAAAGTAAGAAATAAATCCAAGAAAATTAAAGAAAAGTAAAAAAAATGCCAATGTATTTCGGTGTTTTCTTTAATGAATCAAAAGAGAGTTGCCAGCTGTTTACCGTGTGTGAAGTGAAATGTCAAAGTGATAATGGATTTTTTTTTCTTCGTTCCCGTGTGCTTGGTAATTTCGTAATGTGTGCCAATGTAATTAAGATTTTTTTATTGTTATTGCTGTTGAGAAATTTACGTGTTGGCTCAAACACGTGGTGAAAAGTCAAGAAAATGTATTAGTGGCTGGAGTATACTTATAAAATTGCTTTTGTATAGAATTATGTGATGAATCTGAGTTGGTTGGAAACCTATTGGGTAGTACGCCTACGTAAGATAATATTTCGGAACATTATTATTTGTTTCAACTGTAAAAGTTGCGAATCTCCTCAAACAGTAGTTAATTTAATCGAGGTGTCCTGCATCAGGGCATTAAAAAAACAGAAAACAATTATGTACAACGTTGACCTCCAAATGGTGGCTTGTACAATCTACTTCGATTAATTATTGTGAAAAGAGGATATGTTTTTGGTATTTACATATGTAGGTACATTGGTACATACATGCATATGTATGTAAGTGTGTAGGTGCAACTTTCATCGTTTTTGTAAAATTTGATAGGGTCTTAATGAGTCTTGCTTTTTTAATTTTATTTTCCTACTGTCTAATCGGCAAGCATATTACAAGGCTAGGCCTTTTTGCGAATGACTTTTGTAGAAGCTGCAAGGATGAAATGGGCGCCGTTGCTCAATTGGTTAGTGCGTTGGATTGCTGAGCGGAAGGTTTGACGTTCGAATCCAATATACACCAAAAAGTTTTTTCACGGTCCTACTTTTCCCGAATGTCTGACAAACGTGCGAGAGTAATAACTGTCAAGAGAAAGTTTCTCAATTTGGCTTTCGTATATGGCTCTAAAGTGTAGGTCCCTTCCATTTATGTGAAAAATATAACACGCGCAACACGAATGATCGTGAGAAGCTAGGCCCTGGACCATATACATATGTACGTCTGTTGCGCCAAGTATTTGTTGGTTTTTTTTTTTTTTTGCATGGATGAAGAAGGGGAAAGAACTATTCCTCACCTTCTTTGTTTCTGCCCAGCTCTCTCCCGTAGAAGGAAGATTCACTTAAGAGCCCCCTATTACAATGATATAGGCGACCTAATAGTTATCCACATTAAGAGCCTCCTACGCTTCATAAGAAGCTCAAAATGGTTTAACGAGTAGGTATGTATATTTTATTTTCATCTGAACGTATGTACATACATATGTATGTTTAAAAATTGTGTTTATATTGTTAGTAGTTCCTTCCTTTCATACCATCCTAATTTAATAAATCTGGGGAATCCAAAAAGGTGCGATCGTTTATGAGAACCACAACAACAATTCAAAGTTGTTAAAAATCGGATGGAGAAATAGTAAAATGTGAAATGATGGGATATACTTTAAAAGTTTTTAAATCGTTTTTTCACTAGAATTTAGTTCCAAAACAATCAAAATCAGAGGGAATATGAGTAAGATATGACGTAAAGGTGGACACTGTGTGAAAGTTGGTATTGATTGCGTCCATAGGCCTCGTAAATAAAATAGAAACAAATAGAATTTTACCCAATGATACAAAATAAGGGGTTACTGTCAGATGATGTAATCGACCGATACAAGTCTGAATAAGTTTTACATTCCCGCCATTTTTCTGACATGCCTAATTTATGAAGTAACCTTTTAAACGATTTTGATAGAAGTTAGTGGTTATGTTAAGTCGGATATATATATGTACTTCTATTAGGAAATTGTCAAAATCCGAAAGATACGAGATTATATAAACCTGAACGTAATCTAATTTCGTTCAAAAACTGTGCATACATATGTATGTACATATGTATGTAGCAAGTGATTCTCTAGGTTTTCTGCAGGCTCCACATGGTTTTCAACGGTTTTGCTTCTATCAAATGTACTTCTGAATTCAAAATATTGAGTGATTTTACATTGTCACATACGTACTTACATATGTATGGAAGCAAATATTTAATTGGTTTGTGATCAAATAAACTTGGTTTCTGTCTTTATTTACTTTACCTTTACTGTCAAATATGTATATACATATGTGTGTATATACATATACGCAAGGAGCTAATGAAAAAGCTCATTCCGAAGTTTGCGAATGTGACCGAACAATTGAACAATCTGAACTGATCTGTATTATGGGATGGCTGCAGTATATAATACTTGTGTGTTCATATATGTTCCTAATCAGGGAAACGTCACTTTATTATACTGATGCAAAATTTCAGCTATCTAGCTAGCATAAACACGGTCGGACAGTCAGATACCGTGCTGAATTCTAAAGCATTTCGTTTACCTTTCCGTATGGAACGCCAAATTACAGAAATTATAAATACAAAATAGTAAGCATTATTACTCCTCATTGTTCTACGATTTTTAGGTTTTAAGACACCTAAGCACTTGTTACCATTAACCAGTAGTGACCCATGATTTAACTTGGATTGAAAAAACCGGGAATAGGCCAAGTAAGTAATGGTAGGTATAAATGAATAAATAATTTCATTCGTATAAGAGGGTATTTACTTGTACAGAGAAATAATTTTCATACAAGCATGCTTGCACACATTCAAATTTTTACAGAATTTACAAATCTAATAAAAGAAAAGGTATTATCGTAAGCATAAGTAATGCAAGGTCATTTATTTGAGAACAAATTACCCACCCTCTAAGTACTGATATCAGTTTTATTAATGTATGTATGTATGTAGACAAGGTCTAGGGATAGCAATGGGCCGACTGTGATGCCCTTTGTTTTATGACGAACACATAACCCTATATAACCTAACCTAACCTATGTAGACGAAGTAGAATTTGCACTGTATAAAAAATGTATAAGGCATTGCACGTTAGTTATCAGGGGTTCGTTCTTATTTAAATCAATTTTGAATAGGTGAAGTCGATTTTCAATCGATTAATCTCATGGATATTACGTCATTATTTTGATGACCTTTTTAATTGAGATGTAAGTAAGAACATATTCGCATGTGCGGTTGGTATTCTTCTATTGAATTTGGAAATCTACTCGAATTCGTATGAATCATTGATTTTTCCTACTTTTAGTGTGTCAGGCCCATGTGACGTTTTGAACGAAACAGCAAACTCATAGTTTCTCTGGCAAAAGAAAATCGTGCTAGAATTACACTTGAAGTTAAAAAATAAAATAATTTTAAATACCTATGGTGATATTTAGTATAGATACTCATAAATATGATTGTTTCAAAATACATATTCATACATACATATGTACATATTTATGAATATACGAAATCAATGCGAACCATCAAAAGAGGCACCCAAATCTATGACCAAATTGTAACGAAAAAGTAACAGATTCTGTACTTTTTTCTAAAATGAAGCGCTAACGTAATATAATACCCACATTATGTACAGGTAAAATTTGAGGCGAAGGGTAAGGACATAGAAGGCAGTAGAATTTGGAGGCATTTTTAAAACTCGTAACATCGCGGCTTGAATCCCAGTTTGCTTCTACTCATGCGCAAATGGTTCCAAAGGCAGGAAAACAAAGGTTGCGTTCGGAATTTACAAAAATCAATTATGCAAATACGACTAATGACCAAATTGTACGACCAAACTAAATAACTATTTCTAACGGTAACACAGCCAAACAAGTGCCGACACTATACACGTGGAATATTAAATAATCGTAGCTAACCTGCGCGCTAAACATGGCCATGATCCAACGTAGGCAATAATGCGCTTAGGGGGTCGCATAGGTATGCATACCATGAGCACTAGGTCTTATGCATATTTGATGTGTGCGCCGAGTTAACTGTAAAATGATATGATAGCAACCGAAAGTGTGAATTTCTACATTTCCTCAAACAGGCGCACCATTGCGTCAGCGCTAGGCTCCAGCAAACCTAAACGGTGAAATCGCTATTACAAACTTGTGTCCACGGATTCTATTGTAATTAGAAAGATACATTATATCTAAAGCGAATACGTACATATATAGGTTCTACTAAAATTTTAGGGAAACCAATAAAAACTTTAAAATTAAATAAATTTCTTAAATTTAATGTCTTTCGAAACATTTGCCTTCAACCGAACCCACCGAAACAAGCCGTATCTAGAGAAGACTTCTACCGATACTGAGGAGCTGCTAAATGTCAACCCTCATGAGAGAGAAGAAAAATAAGTCACAAGGTCACGAACATCTACTTAAGCTGAACGCTTTCAGCAGGACATACTCAGATGGGAAAATGTCTTGACGTGCCATATATGTACATACATATGTATGTATCTAGAGAGATCTAGTCTAAGCTGGATCAGATACGTAGTGCCGGGTTGTTTATGCTAAAACGATCACAGATCAGCCACATAATCAGTGTCCTCACGAGACACTATCTGATAAGCCAAAAGACTGGGCCTCTTTTCAAATTCCTTTTGCACGAGGAGACAAAGAGAAAGAGGAAAACATTCTTCACATTCTATGCACCTGCCCGGCCCTATCCTTAAGAAGACTGCTCAATTTAGGGACTCTTTTTTTTCAATGAACTCGCGTACTTAGATGGCTTTTTTCGCTTTATTAAAAGCTTCGGTTGATTTTATCAGCTAAGTGGAAAGATCCATGACATCACAAAGGACCTTATCTGGTCTAAATGTGTCTGTATTCTGACATAGACAGCCGCTCTATCCTAACCTAATCTAGATCGGACTGTAAGGTGAACGAGTCATCAACTCCGCATTTGAAGCAAGCAGAAACCCGGTTGGAAAAAGATTCGCATTCTTCGTCGTTTTTATACGCACTTTTTGTTTTTGTGTTTTTTTTAGAGTTTTTTTTTTCCTATTTTATGGAGTAATCGCTAAACTTATGACAAATTAAATAATTTTTTTGTTTTTTTTTTTTTTTTTTTGAGAAGCTTTCTCATGACAATTACTACTCTCGGACGTTTGTCAGGTATTCGCGAGAGATGTGGGACCGTGTAAAAACTTGTTGATGTTTTCTGGGATTCGAACCTTGAACCTTCCGCTCAGTAATCCAATACACTAACCACTGAGTCTCGGTTAACCCATCTACTTATGGCCCTGTAAGCAGGTCATAAGTCCGTACTTGTCACCCATTCAATCGGCTTATGCGGAATTCGGTTGTGAAGTTTTGAAGTTGTGAGACCTTAAACTACCCTTATATATATATTTTTATATGTATTTGGGTCACAAAATCACAATCAAATTGTCCATATGTCCATGGACCCATTATCGCTGCGCTCGTAACCTTGCGGTTCAGAGTATTTGCGTTCTAGGACTTTAATTAGAAATGAAATCCGTTTACACAAAATGATTTGACTTCAAAGTACTTTGATTCGTCCTTAGTAGAGCTTTAAACTAAACAAAATATCCAACTATCCTTATTAAAGGTCGAAATAAAATAAAGAAAGTTAATCAGAATGTCTATCCATTGATTGAAGAAGACTATCTAGAGATAAATGCTAAGGTTCGGAGTTTCCAATTAATCGTCTGAACACGAAGTCACTGTGTGCTATTCACTAGCGTTTTTGAAGACGTAGAGTAGAAATTGGCAAAAGTTTCTCTTAATGGTTTTACATAACAAGCGTAGAATTCTCCTGTGTTTTAAGTACTACCTTTTAGCTTATAATTATTTACCCGGATTCCTTTCGAGTCTCAAAACGGGGTTGTCATAATCTTTCGGGGCGATAGCGCGATCTTAAACAACCTTCCGTATCGCAGGCTCCATTCCAGGGCTCTGTTTTGGCAAAAAACTTGATGTAGAAATCTCACGTCGCTATACTATGTATGGCTAAATCCTCAACAAAAAGTGTGACATACGGATAAGTGGTGCTGAAGTCCGTTTGTTTAATCACAAAATTTCGAAATCAATTGAAAAATATGCTCCTATTTTCTAGACTAAAATTCATAGGCGCCTCGATATTCCCACTGATAGTTAACTGGCAATTACGAGTATGTTCGTACAAAGAATTGTATAACGGTGCTTTACTTACATATGTACTTGAAAATTATACGCAAGGACATTGCGTTTTCGGAAACTATCCAAATATTTTTTTAAAAATCAGATCAGATCTATTATTATGAAAATAAGCATTCACGGGGTCGTCATTTAGTGCTGGTATTTTAGCGTTCTAAGCTTTATAAGGAATAAGAAAAAACAATAAAGTGATTTGAGCATATCGTGAGTGCAGTCGTTCACTTTATTTATCCTTTTTGTTTTTATTGAGATTATGAAGAAAGTGCGGCCAAAGTAAGAAGCTGTTAAGACATTGAAATAATGGCAAAACGATTAGCCACTGACAAACAGACAGACACATAAAATTAATTGAAGGATCAACAACAAAAAGCACGTTATTAGTTATGTATTTTGTAAACGTCACTTTTCATTTAATGCAAAGCGTTGCTGAAATTTTATAGCCTACGTGGCATTTTACTGTAGAATTATTCTGTGTGTGCCTATATTTATTGCTGATTTTCCCTTCATTTTTATCTCGAATACATAACGTATACATCAGTAAGCTTACTTACGTAATCATTGCTAATATAATATTACTACTGCTCGTCCCTGTCGTAAACAGCGATAAAATTAAATATATTTCAGATCTCACGCTCCATGATCTGAATCATACATGCATCACATAACGTTCGCTCGTTTTTTTCAGTTGTTCGATTTTTAGAAGGAAAATTCTGTCGAGGCTAATTACAAAATTTTTTCTAAGTACGTTGGTGATCGCACTACTATGAACTTGATTGACTCTATCTAAAGTAAATTGGTCCGATTGCTACTCTTTCTGAAAAAGGAATTAGGTTTCAGCATACTGCAAAGCCCATTGTAAATTCAAGATCATACACAAAATTATCACTGTAATAGATTCATATTAGAACAGGATTCGATAAAGCAATATGCCAGCCGTTTGGAGAATTTTGCTCAAAAATATACCCGACGACTAGACGACCTTAAAGGTCATTTACACCATGCACACACACAGTACATATGTACAAACGTGGCAATGGAAAATTTAAAGATAAAGATAAAAACTTCATGCCACTATGGTACGTCACAGTGAGGTGCCTTCTGATAATGTATTTTTTTTTTTCGATTTTCTTCATTTACATATTTCTTAACGATCACTTCAATTTCAATGAAAAAAAAAGATCCAAGAAAAACAAAAAGCAAAAAAAGAGAGAATACCAACAACACGAAGGATTTGTATGCGAATTTATGAAGAAACCATCAGGGTGTCGTTAAATGAAAGTGTAAATAATCAGTTAGTTTAATAGGTTTCATATATGTAGATACAATGCTTCTTTTACTTTTAGGTAGGCGGTAAATCTTTCCATGGATGTGTAAGAGTGCGAAGGTTTTCCGCAAACTGTTCTGGTATTTATCTTTTGCAAATATCATAAAAATACCTTGTTGCAAAGCAGGTAGGTTTATTTGCACAGATTGTTAGATTGTTAAGGGTTTTTT
Source organism: Blera fallax (assembly GCA_946965025.1). Taxonomy (NCBI): domain Eukaryota; kingdom Metazoa; phylum Arthropoda; class Insecta; order Diptera; family Syrphidae; genus Blera; species Blera fallax. Next base: position 19,338,078 of record OX337248.1, on the reverse strand, counting down.
TTTTAAATTGTAAAACCACTTCCTGATAAATGTTTTGGGAATGGAAAATACTTACGATATTTGTTTTGAATTTGAAGTGGAACTTAAATTAATGCTTGCAAAGTAAGATCTACTTTGTCACCTCCTAGTTCAAATTTATAAAATATTTTAATTAGTTGTTAACCATAGATCTACACCGGCTTAAGTACTTGCTTGTATAAGAGCAGTTTGTTCTCTACGTAAAATTTTGAATATCTTTCAATCAACCAGTACATTTCTTTGTATTTATTTTCGAGCTTTTTGCATTTCTTTTTCACGTGCGGCTTCCACTTCAACTTTGTGTCAAGTGTCATTCCAAGGTATTTAGCCTCGTTTAAGAATGAAATTTGAACCGAATTGACAAAAACAAGCAAATTATCCACTTTTCTATATAAAAATTTACATGAACAGATTTGGTTTCGTTGAGCGCGATTCGCCAGGTCTGTGTCCATTGATTTACGCTATCTAATGCTTTTTGCAGTTTTTAAGTTTCTAAGACAGTTTTGCCTGTCGCAAAATGACAGCGTCATCGGCAAATGTACTTGTAGTAACTTCTCCTTGCGGTATTTCACGATAATACAATAGAAACAAGAGTGGACCTAGAGCACTTCCTTAAGTTGATTCAAAAAAGTCGTATAAGTGTTTGGGCAAAACTTGTCGTGATTTGAACTTCAAGCCTTCGTCGCACATCTTGTTAAATGTTTGAGAAAAGTCTAGAAATACGCTTGGGGAAATCTTATTTTCTTCAATAGCTTTTTCAATTACATCGGTTATTCTATGTACTTGATCGATTGCTTGCATTTACGTACATAAATCCGAATTGATGGTCAGGAATGAGATACTTTTCTTCTATAACCGCTTGAGTAATATCCTTTAAAAGGCTTTGGATATAATCGGGAGAAGCGAGATCTCTCTATGTATTTATTTATGACTTTTTGTCATTCGGTGGTTTACCAGGCTTAAGTAAAGGTACAAGGTGGCGCAAAATTAATCATCCTATCGGAAAATGTTATAATTTTTGCAAATGGCGTCGTACGTCAATCATATTTGACATTTGTGAACTAGACAGCTGCAGTATACAAACAGACAAGCAATGAGGCGCTATACTCCGCAAGAGCGTGCAATAATTGTGTCGATTTTTTTGACCAATAATCGGTCGGTGGTGTTACCACAGCGTGGATTTCGACGTCGATTTTCTAATCGTGTCGCGCCAACTGGGCAAACATTCCGGCGCTTAGCTACTCGACTCGAATAGACTGCAACCACAGGAGACCATGCAGGGCGTGGCCGCCACCGGACTGGTCGTTCGGCCGAGAATATCGCGGCTGTGGCTGCCGATGTCGCTGAGAACGAAGAAACATCAACCAGACGACGGGCCACGCAATTGGGCATCACCAGACGGACCCAACAGCGAATTTTAGTGAAAGACTTACACATGTTCCCGTACAAAGTGCAAACAGTGCATCAGTTAATGCCTCCTGACCGTCAGTCGCGTGTGAATTACTGTCAAGCCATCCTCAATCTCAACAACGTAGAGGACGATTTTGTATCGGAAATCATCATGAGCGACGAGGCGCATTTCCACTTAAGCGGTTACGTCAATAAGCAAAATCTTCATTTCTGGGGCACTGAAAATCCGCGTGTGATGCACGAAGAGCCATTACATCCACTCAAAGCCACTGTGTGGTGCGACGTTCACGTGGGAGGAGTGATTGGGCCGTATTTTTTTGAGGACGCCATCGGCAATACGGTCACTGTTAGTGGCGAACGCTACAAGGCCATGATAAACGACTCCTTAGTGCCGGAATTGGCTGAGCGGGGCTTGGTGAACATGTGGTTTTAACAAGACGGTGCAACCGCCCACACAGCACGAGTCACAATGGATATTGAGAAGGAAGCGTTTCCTGGTCGCGTAATCTCCCGTTTTGGCGATTTGGCATGACCAGATCGCGATAAAACGGGCACAATGTGTATCAACACTGGCGGCAGCCACTTAGCGGATATCATCTTTTCCACTTAACAGAAAAAATTTTAAAGGTCAAAATAAAGATTTCCATCACTCAAAATCAAATTTTGTTATTTAGTAAAAAAGTAATTCAAAAACAAAAATGGATGATTAATTTTGCGCCACCTTGTATATACAGCTGGTATACTCCCTGCATAAAAACCATCCAATGCGCAGACAAAACACCCTGAATTAGAGGGTGTTACTTATCACTGAAATATATTTCGGGGAATCCCGACACAAGTCCCACACTCATTACACCTTAAGCGAAGGCTTTGTTTTGTCAAATAATCAATTTACTAAAACTAATCGGTATCTAATCGCAAAAAACTACAAAGAAAAGATTAAATTTTGTTTTGTTTAAGTTAAAAACAAAAATTTACCAAGAAAGTAAAAGAAAGAAAAGGTTTAACTAGGTTTGGCATTTAATGTTATTAGATATTACTGATTTTGTTCAGCAATTTGGTAGAAAGTTAAGTTTCGCAAAAATACAAATACTTAGCGCAACAGACCATAAGACGTCCAGGGCTTAGATTCTCGCGACCGTTCGCGTTGTGTGTGTTATGTTTTTCACAAAAATGAAAATATTTTCAAGTTTGTCAAATACTTGATATAAAAACAAATTCGTTAACCAACAACAACAAACGAACTTCTATCTATTTGTTCATTGAATAACTCAATTTTTCGTTTACCACAGGTTGCGAAGTATGTAAATCCATGAAATGCCAGCTTTACTACATACTTCTAGATTTATTTCTTATTTCATGGACCAAAACGTAAGTCTTGGTATTATTTGTATAGAGAAACCCCAAATCCTGCCATTCTGCAACTTGAACAGCTGAAAGGATTTACCTAAAACGGCGAATCGGTGCTCAAGGAAATCAAATGTCCTAAAATCAACACGTGGTGCTTGAAGCTATTCGTCGATTTTGCTCTCGTTTTGAGGTGATAAGTGCTAGCGACTTGCCCGCAGTCACACTCCATTGTGGTGTTCCGAAGGATTAACTGGCAATAACCCTGGTCTGCTTTGGAGTACGCAGAAAATTCTGCGTTAAAGGACAATAGTTTCCGTTTCAAATAAGAAAAAATTTTATTCGTTACGATTAGACAAATAAAATTTATGTTTCTCCAACTACGTGTATTTATTTATCTATTATTTATTCAGCCCAATCATAAATAGAAATTCCGGGGAAATTTATTTGAATACATTATAGTTGATTATAGCTGGACATTGTGACTTCTTTTACTACCATCTTCCATATTGTTTGTCCTATAACCTTATTGTTTTAGTTGAAAAGATTTTTTGTCCGCAATTATTTTTTATCTACACAGCGAACGAGGCATATAGTGGCGTATGGTAAAAATTTCTATAGTCAGAAAGGTCTTCCTTTATATTCCATCGACAGTGAAATTTTTATGAGATACACGCAGCAAAAAAAAACTTGTGCACAAATCGTAAAATTGCACCAAACATCTTCTAATGGCTGATTTCGCTCCACCGAAACTATTCGAAAGTCTCGTTAACAATGTTATTTTCGTCGATTACAGCAATTTCGCGATTTTAACTAATTAGGTTTCGAATTTCGTGTTCAGCGCTGTGAATATTTTCTGATATTGATTGCGCGTTAAGCTGTAAACTGATACCAATAAGGATACGAATAAGGAAGTTATTTGTCATTAAACTGTTGGATGAAACCTATGTATGTATTTATTTATTTATTTATTTATTTATGGAGTTGAACTCTTACAGATTTCTAACATATTTAATACATATTAGTATAATTATATGTATAAATAGAATTTAATTTAGTACTTAAAATTTTAATTACTATAATTTATATTGAAGCAAACATATAATTGTTTGTATTTTGTAGAATAGAGCTGTTATAAGCACAGATACAAAAGATATCACATATCACCCGCAATAGTAAGCACACGTTTAAAAATATACATATGTACGTATGTATGTATTTGCAGAAAGAGGTTCAACTGTGCATTTCTTTTTTAAATCTTTAACAAATTCATTTGAAACCCCAATCTTAGTCCAATAAAAATAATTCAGGCATGTATGTATGAACATACTATGTATATTGTTGTGTTTTTCAACCAAAACGACAAAGATTTCGAGGTCAATCATGGATTTAGATAAGTTATTCACCTTGAATTATTATTTATTACTGATTATTATTATAAATAGCTGTTTCAATATACATAGGTATGTACCTATATTTTTTACATACATACATAGTTCTGTTACTTGGATGGCAGGCAAATAGTTTGATTTAGGCTTTTTTTGCAACCGTCTTTCGTGATGTAGTATACCTGTCGGAAATTGTTTCCCCGTAAAGATTTACTAGCTACGAGTAAGTACAAGCGAGGGCACCGTGTCTCAGTGGTTAGTGCGTTGGACTATTGGATCGAGGGCTCAAAGTTCGAATCCCAGAAAGGTTAGGTTAGGTTAGGTTCGCTTGGCTGTCCGCACCTTTGTGATACCTTGGATCAAAAACCAATTCCCCACTCATGGACTAACAGAACCAACCGGAGCTTTTGATAAAGCGATAGATGCGCATGACGTCTAAGGACGCTATGTCACCAAGGACTTCAAGGAAGGGGGACCCTAAATGGAGCATTCTTTTATGCGACAGGGCTGGGCAGTTACATAGGAGGTGAGGGATACTTTCCTCCTCCTCCTCGTCCCTGCAGCTTCTGCAGAAATCATTTGAAAAGAGGCCAAGTCTTTTGGCATGTTGACCTATAAGGCAGTGTCCAGTGAGAAGACCAACAACGCAGCTGATTTGTGATCGCTTTAGTTTGACCAACTCGGTACTGCGTTTTTGATGCAGCCTGGGCCAGATCTGTCTCGAGATGAGACACGTTGACACGTTTTCCCATCTGAGGTTGGTCTTGCTAATAGCATTCAGCTTTAGTAGATACTTAAATGTAGCTAGGGGCATACCCAGGGACTGCCTTTCAGACAGAATCCTTAGAGTAGTGCCTTGCCTGGCGAGTTCGTCTGCCCTGCAGTTTCCTGGAATGTCTCTATGGCCTGGCACCCAGCATAGGTGAATATTGAACTGCTCTGTCATCTCCATAAGAGATAAACGGCAGTTGAGAGCGGCCTTTGAAGTGAATGAGCACGATTCCAGAGACTTGATTGCCGCTTGGCTGTCAGTGAGAATGGTAATATCCCTGACAGATAGTACATTACACTTCAGCCAGGACAGAGCTTCCTTAATTGCCATGATTTCCGCCCGAAAAACGCTACAATGATCAGGGAGGCGGAAGAATCCCAGAAAACACCAACCTGTTTTTTCACAGCACAGCACAAATGGTCACGACAAACTAGGCGACACACGGTCGCACTATTATTATTATTTGTTTGTTATGTTTTTTAAGTCCTTATTTTCCAAAAACAAAGCCATAAAATCCATTGGAATATCCCAAATTCTACTGAGACTCCTTAAAAAAAGTTTAAATAGTTGCACCAAGTGATTGTCTGGAAACACGTTTACGGTGACAGAAAAAGGAAATATATGCACAGATGCTCTCAAGTGACTGGAACTCTCAGGCCAATAAAATAGATAGAAGATGGAATACACTACCAATAACTATCTTGCGGATCCCGAAAACTATGGGAAAAACGAAAGGACGCATAGTCGAAGCAACAACATCCTGAAAAAATTAATTAATTTTGTGGCTTTCTTCAAATTCCACTCTATTAGCACCTACAGTTAGATAAAAAAAAATGGGGTACCAGCCAGTGTTAGAACCATGAATGATAGCTAAAACCAGTGGTAATATTGAGCGTAGAAGAATGAAAAAGAAACCAGTTCTATATAAGGTTAAGTTAGGCACCCATACCCCTGCTGATTGCGCGTCAGCGGCTCACTTATACCACACAGGGTCCATTGTGCCCAATTTTAGAAATAACCCTGTGAACCCATAAATAAAGATTTTAACAATAGTAGTTAGTATTGACCGCTAATTGAATCACCAGGTAGATATATGTAGGTATGTATTTTTGTATGTATATATTTCAATCTTCTCCTCCAAAGCCCGTCAACGCAAACGGGACCGTATATCTTGCGAAGAATTTTTCTCTCGAAGCGACCAAGGATATCTTCATCCGCTTTCGACAGAGTCCATGCTCCATAAAGCAGGACTGGGATTATTACGGTCTTGTACAGAGTCTCCTTAGTTGTTCGAGATAGGGCCTTACTACTCAATTGCCTTCTCAGCCCAAAGAAACAGCGATTGGCAAGAGTAATTCTTCGATTAATTTCCGCCGAGATGTTGTTGTCAGAATTAATAGCAGAGCCAAGGTAGACAAAGTCCCTTACTACCTCGAAGTTAAAGCTGTCGACTGTGAAGTTCTGTCCAATTCGTCGATGCTGTGTGTCCCTTCTTGTTGACAGCATATACTTGGTTTTGCCCTCATTTACAGCTAAACCCATTTTGACGGCTTCTGTTTCAATACTAACGTACGCATTAATGACAGCCCGTGTTCTGCCAATTATGTCAATGTCGTCGCCGTATGCTAGTAGTTGCACAGACTTTTGAAAGATTGTGCCTCCGGTGTTGGCTTGTGAGTTTCGCACAATTCTTTCAAGTATGATATTAAAGAAGTCACATGACAGCGCATCACCTTGTCTAAATCCTTTTTTGACATCGAAGGTCTCGGTGAGGTCATTACCGACCTTGATGGAGCAGCAAGCGTTCTCCATCGTCATCCTGCATAGGGGGACAAGTTTGGCAGGGATGCAAAAACTAGACATGGCTCTATATATGTAGCTCGTCTCTATAAATGCTGTCATATGCGGCCTTAAAATCGATAAAAAGATGGTGAGTGTCGATTTGGACTTCTTGGGTTTTTACCAGGATCTGCCGGAGTGTGAAGATTTGATCGATTGTGGACTTCCCTGGCCTGAAACCACACTGATAGGGGCCAATCAGGTTGTTGACGAAGGGTTTCAGGCGTTCACACAATACGGCAGATAAGATCTTGCAAGCGATGTTGAGGAGACTAATGCCTCTGTAATTGGCGCAGTTGAGGGCGTCTCCTTTCTTGTGGATCGGGCAAACGATGCTGAGATTCCATTCATCAGGCATGCACTCATCTGACCAAATCTTGGAAATGAGTTGGTGTATGCTCTCTACCAAGTCATTTCCAGCTGCCTTAAACAACTCGGCCGGTAGGCCATCTGGATTAGCAGCTTTGTTGGATTTAAGCTTGGATATTTCTATCCTGACTTTATTTTGGCCAGGTGGACGGAAGTTTTGGCTATCATCGTTTATGTTGTAGAGTGGCAGGGTTATGATGCCTATAATCCTGATCATAACCTCGTCGAACAAAAGGAAGAAGAAGTGCCGCATGCACCAAAAATTCTTAGTGAATAAAAATAATTCTAATTTGAAAACTTAAATTCAAATTAGTCTCCAAAATCATATCAACTATGTGTTTCAATGCACGTCTGCACGCGTTGTTTAGGAAAAATAAAAACATGTATTAATCCCAATCTACATCTCACAAATACATTTTAATTTTAAATTATCTTTCCAAAATAATTTTTTCATAATCTTTGAAAGATCTCGTAAAAATGTCATTCATCGGCACAAAGTGGAAAAGAATATAAATCTGAAATTGCTGCCTTCACTAAATTTTAATCTGAGAGGCACATAAAACTACATACGAATACACAATAAGAAAAAGGCAAAAAAAAACTATCTTAAAAGAAGTTCGACACACAATTCCAATGAAGAAGAAAAGTGTCATGTTTCGTTTGTCGCATTTGCACACGGTTCCCAATTCAAATTAAAAAAAAAAAATTCAGCCATTCTCGCCACACAAACGAAGAACACTATTTTGTATTCCGAATGGTACCTACTTTGTAATTATCGACAACAACAAATGCAACGAAATCTACAGCATGAGGAACAAAGAAGAAATAGATTAGTTGCATTTTTTATTTCTTTTGTTGGTTTCCAGGTTGAAATTGATCTGATAGACGTGACTGACTCGGAATGGGTAGAATAAGGGTGGAAATGTATCTGAAGAATCTCTTGTTAAATACCGACGGCATATTCGAATGGATAGATGAATATTTTAGCTTTTTCTTACAGAAAAGAAAAACTAAAAAGGTTATAACACGTAAATGAAGACAAAAAGCGACGTGAGGCTAATATCAGAGATGCCTTAGGTTTGATAAGGTGGTCTCAGACTTGTGTATTGATATCGAGGTTCAGTGGTTAGTGCGCAGAACTGCTGACGGGGTTATCATAGGCTTTAGAAGGGTTGTTTGTAGCAAATATTAGTATTTGCATCTGATCGTAATATTTTGTCAAAATTCTATATCTAATGTAAATCCCAAAATTGTAGGTAGGTACATAGCAATTTTTATTTTTAACTTATGGTATGAGTATGAGTAAGTCGGGTACGTCTAATTATTTTTTCGTAAAAGTGTTTTTCTGTAGGTACATAGTTTGTAAAGACGTTAAATAGTATTTATTAGTCGCCTAACTTAATACTCGGGATTTTTATTAACTTCAGTGAGCTAAAATCAATTTGGGAGTAGTTCTTCGTGTCAGGGTAATTTTTAGAAATAATAAAATTCATACTTCTCCCTTTTTTAATTAAACAAATCACGGAAGCACTCAAACTCTATATGGTTAATTGTTCTTCCAGGTAGCAACTCCTTTTTGGTTTCATTCGTTTCTCTGTTGTGCCTGGTAGCTGTTACTGCTATTCCCCTGGAGGAGCTCGAACTTACACCGGCCCCACATATCAAACTATACGTTAAATATGAAGGTACTATCATCATCAAATTGAGAAGGGGGGACCCCAAAATTATTTAATACGTACTTGATAAGAACCAGGAAAGATTTATTGTTAAAAATTCATCCAATCCATTATCAATAATTGCCAGGCTTCTCCAAAGAATACATTCCACCAGTTTTTTAGCATATTCGCTGGGTAGAAAGCTCCTGATAAATCGAATCTGTTGGAAAGTCTGCTTGCCATTCCAATTTTTTTTTGCAAAGAAGTTTAAGTTTCATGAATGGCCTGTGGCGGTCAATACAGAACGTGAACATAATTTTGTTTTGTCATTATGCTCTTATAATATGAGAAAATCTTTTTCCACCTAGGTTCTTTGTACCTGGTCTAGTTGGAATTTTCTGTCTAACGTTTTTCGGGTACACACTACACTCTTATCAAAAATACAATGTTTACAACTGTAGACGTTTGGGTCCTTTTTTTGCGTCATATGTATATTATTTTACAAATCACGCTGTTATTTGTTCCTCTTTTACTTTATGCAATGATTTTAGCCATATTTAACAAAAAAAAACCTATAGACAGACATCGTATGTTTAAGACTCTAAATTTGTGGAGAGTGTATATATATGTATGTACATATGTAGTGAACCGGAAAATATAATTAATTTGTTACATCTCCTATAGTATAAAAGTGGTGTTTTGCAGGCAATTGTTGCTAGGTTTAGACTCACTACCTAGACTCACTTTAAATTTGGGTATCTTATCGTGATAGAGACTAACCTTGACTATCTGTGGACGGAAGAATCTAAATTTTTGTTCTGAGTGTTGCAATTTTTTTTAGTCTGAATGTGCATAAACAGCAGTTAAAGTACGAATTGCCATTATCACAAAAGAGTAATTATTTATTCGGTTAGATTAGATGTTTATTTATTTGGAATATGTAACCTTTAATTATTCAAATTTATAATTTTTATCCTTGACTATCAGCTCAGGAATTTTTACATTATTTTCTCAGATGTTAAGGATCTTCTAATTTGGAAGAACTTAAATCGAAAGAAAGCAGTAGTGTTAGTGTACAGTGGATTCGGACTGGTCCTATCCACATATACATATGCATGTATTATATGTATACGTGTAATCGTACCTGGGCGGGCAAACAAAGGCTTATCAGTCTTTGTTTCATGTTTTCGATGTTTTCTTAGGAATGCAGACTGTAGTAGTAAAGATAGATTATAAATGTATCGCAATGACCAGAATGGACTTAACATTCAAGTTGCTGATCATTAGGATCTCCGTATAGAGTAGAAGATGCTTAATAGAAATTGATCCAATTGGAACTACTTGCTGTTACTAGTTCTGCCACAACGATACCTCAACATAATTGTTTATGTGAAAGATAAATAGGTAAATAAATAAAACTGCAAGAAAGCCAATACATCCAGAAAATGCACTATTTGATGCACTTTCCCAACTGCTGGCATTATCGGACCTTTTTTTTTTTAAAAAAGTATACCTACCTGGTGCGATGTGGTTTCAGAAGGAGGGTTATACGGGCTTCTGGCAATCGGAATCCATCGAATTATTAAAATCACAATTTCACATGAATAATCTAAAATGGCCTCCTTTAGATTATTTCCTGTGGAGCTACATACTACGTAAAGTAATTGGTTAAGGAGAAACAAACGTGTTATTCGTAATATACGACCACCATTGCTTAATTTTTCTTACATTTTAAGTTACATCGTGCTTAAAAACCACACTTTACATTATATGTAGTAATTTTTTCATAATCCACCTCATCTCAACAAAGTTGTAACGTAATGGTTCCCCCTAACCAACAAAACAATTTTCTTTAGCAAACGAAACTTTAATTTGAAAAAAAAAAAAGATTGAAACATTCCATGGAAAGCATGCTAAATATTGAACGGACAACCCCCTCAAATCTATTACAATTACTCAATCAACGCGTTTAGTTCGATGGGATAAGTTCAAGCCACAAAAGGTGACAAACAATGTTTACTTCTGGTGTTTCTGTTAATTCATTGCTATCATTTACTACGGTTATTCTCATTCGAAAAACGTAGAAAACCAACGCTCGCATAAATTTGAATTCTAATTTAGAATACCTTCGTTTTCCGGTAGTTCTTGATCTTTGGTTCAAATGTCAGCATTTGTGTAAATGTGAGACACCTCACTGTGTGGAAGGATAGTTAAAAGAGGTTCATAAAATATTTTGACATGTTTACTGCTGTAATTATTTTTGATATTAGTTGTAATGTGTTGTAGCTGATTCCTCTATTTGAGACGATAATTTTTTATTGATAATTGTTCTTGATTTTAGACAAGGTTTCAACTAAAATAATTTGTTTTGTTAATTTTTGTTCGCTTCATAGGGATGAAGTGAATTTTAATTTTTATTGGCAGGTAAGGGATCCAGATCTAAGCTCACAAAGTTGCCATCCTAAAATCAAAAATATGTAAAAAACAAATTCTGAGATTTTTTTAATTAACACTTCAGAAAGTGAACTAGTGGGAAGGAAAAAAAATTAAATCACGAATTCAACGAAGTGACGGTTTAAGTTATTTCATGAATTGCAGATGAACCGTCGTAAGCACGGTGGGTATAAGACCCATATCAGCTCGACCATTTGATGTAGTAGTATCTTTTTGTTTTTTTTTTTGTTGGACATGAATTTGTAGATTTTTAAGTGTGACCAGGCTAATAATATTTGTATTCAATTTTTTTTAAGGAAAATTTTATGGTATTCCACTTAATAACTACGCATGTTTTTTTACAAATACAAGTATTTGGCATAACAGACTGTAATTGGTTCAGGGCTTGGCTTCTCGCGACCATTCGTGTTTTATTTCGCACAAAAAAAATCTACTCAAAGTAAAATTCTACCCTTAAAGCTAATAATAATTCCCTAAATATTTTGATATTGAAAAATCTCTCTTTAAGTGGTGACCTCCAAGATCGCATCTTCACAACACCTGGTCGATGCTAAGTTAAATATAAGGCTGTGCGAGACCACATGCCGACCCATGTGTTGTTGAGTACATTAAAGAAGTTAATGTTCTGACACTTATTTGGACCATAAATTCGAAAAATTAAGAGTTTGAGCCAGAGAGCCCGCTTCTAGAAGCATAACGAAAACAGTACCTATGTACCTATGAATTATCTATTCAACTACTCTGATGGTACTAGTTTTATTTGATATTTGAAGGTAAATTTCATATTTTATGAGGATTCAAAACTAACGTGCAGCAGCTAAAAAAAAGTTTCAAATAACAGTTGAGAAGGCTCATAACAAAACTTATCATTCTCTAAAATCCTAATAATATTCATTTTACTAGAAGAACCAAGAGGATATACATACATACATATGTACATATGCACCTAGATATTTTCTCATTGCTATATAATATTCTTGCCATGTCTCGCTGTGAGAATAAAGACTGAAGTTTAAATGAAGAGATATGTATGTGTGTAGAAGCGTGCGAATCCATTCTAATAAATGTGAGCTTACCTACACCATTAGCTTATGCTTAGACGTGCAACATGTACAACATGTATGTACATGTCATTTCTATCCATTCTATGCAATATGCAAAGTATAAGTATGTATGTATGTATAAATATTTTCCGCACCCACCAGACGGAGGTCCTAGCTCATATGCAGCCATTCGTGTTGTGCTGGTTTTATTTTCCATGCAATTAAAAGAGGTCAATGCATAAATCCGTAACCAAAAGGCGGAATTGGGAAGTTTTCTCATGACAGGTTACTATTCAAAGTCGTATTTTTCTATTGCTGTTCCTTGATATTCGAACCTTGAACCTTCCGCTCACTTGTAAAATGTTCTAACCATTGATGTTCGTCGCCTACTTAATACATATGCCTACTTCTTCTTCTTCTTCCTTTTGTTCGCCGAGGTTATGATCAGGATTATAGGGATCATAACCCTCCCACTGTACTGCATCCCTACTGGTCCGCCTGTGGGGTTCGCCGAATACATGTGCCTACATATTATGAATTTATGTAAAAAGAACTGCTAACATTTTATAGTTGAATAGACGATCAATTTGTAAGAAGTATAAAATATTTGGTTAAGTGTAACTGGTAAAGGATGATTAAATTTATAATTATCATTTCTACAAAGGATGTGTCACATACTTCCTTTCCTTGTACAGAAGCAACCTCCAAAAGAATGATTTTTGAAGGATATCAGCTCATTATGCCTTTTATGAAGGAAATTGCACCGATACCGAAAACCCTTGCCAGAAAAAATTTCAAATATAGGGAAGTGGCGAATCATACATGATTTACATTCCTATTTCAATGGAATTTGCCGTATGCACTTAGTATTAAGCTAGGTATGTACATTTATTGATACAAATGTACATATACATACATACATATGTATGTAAATTACTTTATTGAAAATACTACATACATACATATGTAATTCAATGTGAGAATGCCTAATCAAATCAACTGCAGAAACCAATATCGAAGTTTGTCTCTTCAAAGGCATATGAAGGCATCTGCATACATAAATGCATATATTTGTATGCATATACTTACAGGTGTATATGTACATGTACATATATACAACATACATACGTAAGTTCGCTGAACTTTAATGACCCGGTTGTTCTAAATCTAATCTAAATGTCTTCGATAGCATAAACACAAATAGACTTCATGACAACAGTTGACCACTTTCTTAAAAATCCTTACACATCACTATAAACATCTCAAATATAATACTCATTAGAATACTTATTTTAAATATTTTATCAATGTCCTAAAACAAAACAAAATGTAAAACATATGTTCCTCAATGCTCTCTCTCTCTCTCTCTCTCTCTTTGACCATAAGTGACGAAATGTGTCAGACGACATACAACAGTGGGTGGTCAACATTAAAATTCTATAAATGTTTATTAAAGCCATAGCAAAAGGGAAAAAACCGTGTACAGAAGAGCAGACGATAACAAAACGAAGGAAAAGAAAATAATCATGTGGTGAGAACTGACATTGAAAAATGATAACACACCGCCAGCACGCAAGTACAGGGTTGCCAAACTTCAACTCATAGATACACATAACAAAGGCAATCGCACTACACACTTGTACGCGAACAACCCACACACGTCCACAATTCACGTTTCTCTCGTTTATTTATATCCCTTTTTTTCACTTCCTTTCCATGTTTATTTTACTGCCCGCTTCTGGTTCTACCAAACCACTCATGCGCTTTTTTGTGTACTCGTCTCTGAATAAACATTAAGCAATAATATTGCATTTGGCATTGCAGGCACTCAGGCAATGCAGTGTTGACATTTGATGTATTACGCGCGCAGCAGCGGCTGTCAATTTCTGTATAATGACGTACGGTATATTTCCCTTGCTATCTCAATGTTTTCTTTTTTGTTCTCTCCCTCACTCCAATTCGCTGTTTCGTAGGTGGAAACATGAAAATGGAAATATGATAATCACACCACGAAAAGAACTGATGAGATAATAATCCATCTGATGACTTTTTATGTGTCCGAAAACAAGTTCATACATACATAAGTTTACAAAATAACAATCAAATTTTCCACGGGAATCACACACACGTTCAATGACACTCTCTGACATCCATTTAGCACTTTTATTTTATTGCCTCTTAATTACAAAAAACAGTGAAACTTTATTTTTTATGACATTTTACAAACCTCTTAATTTTTTTTCTGTCACTGTCACGCTTGAAGATTGTGTTGTGTGTTATTTAAATAATAATTTCATCGAAAGTGGAAAAAACAGCCAGAGAGATGAAGGAAAAGGTAGAAAATTTAACGACAGCACGACAATGACCGGCACAAACGAATAACAACGAACGAACGCACACTGTCGCGGGGCGATAGTCTTGTGGAAGTGGAGAGAACGCAACTAATAATGTTAATTTAAATATGATTACAGCCACGAACAGAAACTCAGTGATTTCTCTGAAATGAGCCGCCAAGAGCAAAATTATGTTGGTGTTAGTAGTGTGATTCTACCATTAATACAGTGCGCCGTAGTGTGGTTATTCAATCACTTCATTCTGGTGGTGTATTTTCTTTTTTTGTTTTTTTTTTTTGGTACAGTAGTTGCGCCAGGGGTAGTATCGTATCGGATTTGTTGGGTTATTTAAAAAACAGTATTGCCAGAGCTATAGTTTTAAGGTCAGCCTGATTGACAAATTGGAGTTTTTTTTCTGAAATTTATGAAAATATTTTCAAGCAATCAAATTTTGCTTTAAAAGCTAAAAGAATTCACAAAATTGCTGGTTCCATAGATAAGATACTTTAGTTATACAGGTACATATATGTACATACATATGTATATTTTCAATTTTCTAAGGCGCATTGATGGGAAATTATAAAAACACAATTTATCCTGAAATATGTACATATTTACAAGCTGTACTTCTTAAAGTTAGTTTGGAAATCAAAATAACAAAATCTCGTTTCATTACTTATCCACTGTCTATATCTTTCTGTATACAAGGCAGAGCCACATTATTTGTTAGAAATGTGAACTAGGTATGTACAGACATCCATATGGATGTGTATGGTAAGAATAATATGTATTTAATAGTATTTAAGCTAAGAATGATTTAGAAACTACGTCTAAAAATATGGAGGTATGATCGTTCTTATTTCTAATAATGCTTGTCCGTCATGATGTACGTACATATGTATTCATAACAATCATAACAGTGATTTCATTTCGACATCAAAATTTTATTCCACACATACCTAGATAGTTATCAATACGGAAGCAACTGCTCTCCAACTGTGTCATAATTCATAACCACTCTATACTATGGCATGTGGGATCTGGAAAGACCAAAATAATCGGTTTCATCCAAGAAAATTTCATTTATGGAAATGAAGGAGAAGCAAAAGTCAAGGACTACATGAATGTAGACCGTCGTTTTATATTTTTTATTTTTTTTAAATATTGTGGTTCTCAATAAATTATTTTAGTTTACATGTTGAAATATAAATATACACATGCTATAAGCGCAGAAGCTTAATTTGCTTATAATTTTTAGGTATCTTAATCTCATAAAAATAATCAAATGAAAATTGTTCACTCTGTGTATGTACCTACGTATACCTGGAAAGTCTTTAACTCATATTTCATCTTTTTTCTGGCCATTCTGAGTAGATAGGATGAATCAGCAAAAGTTCGGCAGCCATTAAATAATATAAAAACGGATTGAGTTGCAATGAATTAAAATTAATTTTATTTACTGCAATTTTTAGACAAAAAAGGGCGTGTATTTCGTTTGAAAGTGGGGTTTTGAAATTGCAAGAAATGCATGATATTTAACATTCTGGCGTTATTTTGGTAAAAAAAATAGTTCCTTTTTTAGTTTACCATGCCTGTCTGTGAGTTTTGTGATAAAATATAATTAACTTAAAGCATTTTCTTTTCTCGCCGCAAATCTCCTCATCAGTGCACTTTTCTTTTTTGATTCTGCCTGCATTCTTAAGATGTTCCCCTTTTTATGTCAAGAATAGAAAGATTTCATAATTTATTCATTTTGTCTTTCTTAGGATACCCACTTGTTTACTTTTCGAGAAAAAAAAATTATATTTTAAACGACAATATCCAGCAAAGGAAATACCGTAAATAAAAATAATGCAAACCCGCCATCCGACATGTAACGTCAACTCAAACCGATTTTATAGTTTTTAATAACATCCCTGTTCTTTCTTTCCTCCTTTTCTTCTCTCTTTCGAGAGCTCTTTTCATTCTCTCCGGCTACTGTCTTCACTGTTTCCTCTTTGACATACTGACCCAAAAAGTATTTGTCGCGCCTGAAAAAAGAAAACAAAACATGGTTCATCGTAAGTAAAAAAGAAACAAAGGTATAGATTCAACTCCATTACGGGAAAGAAAGAAACAGGAATATTTGGTTGCCTTTCCTGCTCTTTGGGATGTTTGGCCACACCTTAACGGAGAAACGAAAGACAAAAAAACATCCATTTTTATTTTATTGCATGCCAGCCCTCCTTTTCGAGAGTGCCCGTAGGCGTGGTTATTTTTATTGCTTTGTTTTCTGAACGAAATCAATGGAGGGGATGAGTTACCTAGTGCGCTTGTGTGCGTGGAACTTGTTTTTCTTTCTTTGGGCTTAAAATAGCCTCGTTTTTGGAGTGGGGATTATCGGCGTCAGTTTGGCAGCAAAAAGTAAAGAACGATTTGAAAAAGAAAAATGAAACATGAAGCCATTAAAGTGGAAGAAAAGAGAAAAAAGCAAAATGAGATTTTTTTTTTCTACTTCTTAGTGCCACACAGATCGTTTGATTAAAATAAATATACTCTCTGCGTTGTTGTTGGTATTGTTCTGCGCAGTCAGAAACAATTCGGTTTCTTTTCTTTTTTGATTTCCCCCTACTTGTAAACTTGTTTTCTCTTTTTTGTACGTTTGTGTGCGCTGTCTTTTACTAAGTAGTTGGCTAACACACGCGTGTAAACACGAATTCGCCCCCCTTGATGAGTTGTTTCTGTTGACGCGTTGTTGCTTGAAACAAATTCAAGATGAATTCCAATCGAATGACAATTGGCAATGAAAACTTTTTTAAGAGTTGATTGCCGGATTTATTTGTAGAGTGGGTTCTTAGGGTGGGGGAAATGAAAATTTGTGATGAAGGAAGTAGGAAAAAAAACAATAAATTTGATTTTACGACCACACCCTGTGCAATGAGATTATTGCGCCGAAGCATAGATTAGTTAATTTTTTTCTCTGCGTAGGTATTATGTATGCTGAGTGGTGGGGGTGTAACATAATTATACTAAATTACAAAATTGACAGGAAGAAAAGCATCTGGATTAATTACGAGTAGATGACTGATAGGGTTGTTTTTATGGTTCTGTAAAATATTTGAAGGTATGGCAAAATGTCGAAGTTAAATAGTGTTACTAGGTGTTCCTACACATGTATGAAGGTGTGCAAGTATTTGACTTTATTTGTCTGATGTCAAATCTTGGCCAGTAGTGACATACTATAGCTGTCTAATAAGTATTACTTAATTAGTGATTGTGTCACAATTCGGTATGGAACTGGACCTCAATTGAAAACTGTATGAGCTAACCTATTCCCGTTTCCAATTTATTTAGATATCCTCAGTATCAGCCATTTTTTGATAGAGTTTGGATCTGACTTTAGTTAGTTGGATGTACCATTTAGCATAGATAAGAATATCTAGGGCTCCGAGGAGTTTCATACTGAACAAAGAACGGACGTAAACCTAACACATTTAGCGAGCGGCGGGTTCTACCTACCTACGCACTCGGTTTTTGAAAATAATAAAATCAGGGCTTGACATACCTTCATACAAGCAATGTACCTATAGTTTGCTCTTAGCCTACAGCTAGTACCTTACTATTTACTCTCAGAATTTATTTCGAAAGGCAAAAACATACAGATATGGATTGTTTACTTTAGACTTGCTTACATGGTAAAACTTAATGTAAAAGATCTTACTTTTTCTTACCTGGTGGCGTAACTGACAAATGACAGAATATTCAACTTTTGACGTATAGGTATACAAGCATATGTACCTACATATGTGATTCCATTTCAAGAATTTACAAGGCAAAAACTAATTTCGGCAACAACTGTCACTTGATAGGCAATAGGATGTTCGGTGAGGGTGTCATTTGGAAAACCTTGTTTGTTGATGTATTGCACTCGTTACTCACACTCGAGACGATTTCAAGCTTAAATACCTGACGTACATAAGTATCGTATCAGACATATGTACAGACATACATATGTACATATATTCACCCAGTCTATTTGGCTCTTGATAGATAAGCTCATTTGCCTTCCGGTCCTGACAGGTTTAGGTCTTTTCAGATAGGCAACTTTGAATTTTGACAGTTAATCTATTGGTGAGCTCATACTCTTTATTCGAAATGAGTAAAATGTATGTAAGAGTTGAACTTTTAAGGATGCTCTTACCTCATCTCTTCTTGTTTATAAATTGACAGGTGCAGTGTCCTACCTAAACCGGCATCCCTTTCTATAACAATAAGTAAGTGTTCCAACCAGTGACTCATCCCACTTCGAAAATTAATTAAAATATACATCCATGTACGCAATGAGGAAAAAAAATGTCTGCCAAGTGTAAAATTGACTAATAAGAGGTCATTTCCGTTGCTCATTACACAATGCTCGAATTTCCTTGTTTCCCTCTTTTATTACCACTTTGTGCAACAAAAACCCATATCTTACTCCTTCGTTTCTTTTTCACCGCTGTCAGATCTAATCCCCCTATCCAACATTATTTTTCCCTCTTTTGTGTACGCTCATTTTTCTTTTTATCTTGTCGTACACCTTTTTCGTCGTCGCATTCCAACCGAAGTCCAAAGAGGTAATTTATTATATTCATTTCGTTCGCGTTCATTGTCATGCCATAAAGATGAGGAGAGCAAAAAAAAAGCAAAATACCGTCATGTCTCTTTTTCCCAACACTACTTGCGCAAGCGTTAAAAGAGGAAAGAGAACGAATGAGACTTTATGCCTCACACGCTACCTGATAGTATACCCAACATACACAACCATCCAAGCGCAAGCAACCTACCATTGCCGTCAGAGTAGAAGGAAAAATAAAAAAGAAACAAAACATAACATGGCGGGGATAATGAATGCCTATTTTTTATTGTTGCATGAAAATTCTGTTTGAGGGACGCTTGCAGAGGGCTTAAGTGGTTTTAACATGAAGTCTACGAAATGTCGTGTGGTAGTGGTGTATGGTTGTGAACAGTCCCCTGGGGCTTGGGTTTTCGGACGCTATGCCTGCCAGATGTGTTTTTTATAATTGTGTATTGTTGTTGTTGTTGGTGTTAGAAGAAATATGGCCATCCAGGCAGAAATTTAATTTTATGTTTTTGCTTGGCTGTCACATCTTTAATGTCAAAGAGAGACACAAGAGACCATTGCTGTACTGTTCACACACAAGTAGTAATGGTGGTTTATAGTGCGAGTTTTGTATGCCACTGTTGTACGGCGGCTGTGTTGCTAAAAACGAGTTTTCACATCGAGGCGAGCACTGCTGCTGCTGCTCCTTTTGCCTCCTTCAGTCTGACAGTAATCGTAGGAGAGTCTGGTTGTATACGACAGAACTCGTTCGGAGTGTCAATTGTGTGTGTGTATGCGCTGCAGAAAAAAAGTAATTCAGAAGAAGAGTCGACTGCCAGAGTGCATCTCTCATCCCCTCTTACTGTGTGTGGAATCAATTTTGTTCACCTAAAGTGTGAAAATGCATAAATTTATTAAAAATCGCTCGCGAAAATGGACGAAAAGTGAATTGAAGTGACATAATTTTGACAGTTAACTCACAGGTGCCGTTTTGTTAAAAAAAAAGCATTGCATTAAAATTGTCCTTTTGTGTTAACTACAAAAAAAAAATAAGAAAATCTGAAAAAAAAAACGTCCCACCACATTTTGAATGATTTATGACTTGAGTTTGATGTGTCGTGGTCGTTGTTGTTTTCTTCGTTATTTTGTTTTGCACTGCATTCTTGCGTTAATGTATAATTTTAGTTTGTTAATTATTTTCTTTAATAATGGATCGTCGTGCCTATAAATTCATTTCGAAAAGGTATTTCTTTTGAGTTTTTTTCTTTGCTTTTATTTTTCTTCTTTCCTCCCTTTTGTTTTAGTCTTCTCCTTCTGGTTTTTATGTACGTGTGTGTGTGTTTTTTTGTTTGTGTGGTACATTGAATGTGTTACGTTTTCTTTTTTCGTGTTCTCTGTGTATTTCGTTTTTTTTTTTTTTTTTGTTTCCTTAATTTTCGCCCATACGTGTTTGTCTCTTTTTCTTTTGAACAACACAACCGGTTCTTGTCGTAATGTATGAGACGATAATAATTACAATGGGGGAGAAAACGAAATATGCAGGAGGGCATAGAAAAAAAAAAAAACGAAACAAAAGGGAGACAAGTTTGTATGCCTTGATTCTTTCTCTGTTTCTCTGCCATGCATGTCATTGTTTTGTCCCATATCACACAGTCGTCGTGATCTTCATTTTTTTTTTTTACGTACTGTGAGTTTTGGTTAAAATAATCGATATCTTGTATCTCGCTTGTGATAATGCCCGTTGCATACATCAGTGGAGATGGCGGCACAGTCAATGCGCTGAGTTCCCTCCGCTGCGCGACGTTTTTCAATTTCCAACTTTTTCCCTCCATGCAATTGTGTTTCTGTAGAAGCATCACAACACTAGCAGCAACCCCATGGATACTTTTCGATTTCATCTTTCTTTCTCGGTTTTGCTACTATTGCCGCTGACTTCCATTACCATAACGAAGAGAAGTAAAGGAACACCGCCATATTTTATTAATTCCCGTGATTGGAGAGACATCGGTGAATGTGGGAACTTTATATGCAAAGTGTCTAATCGATGTTGATGTGTAGTGTCTGATCTCTCCCTCTAGTAAAGAGAAACTATTTTGTAACAATATGTATGTATGTGACGTGTTAAAGTGTGATGTTTGTCACTTATTGGTGCGTGTGACGCTATTTTTTTTTGTTTTGTTCATTTGATTAGAATATGTTTATCGAAAAGAAATTTAAGCTCTTACATTTTCTTTTCTGTATGCAGACAAGAGAGGGATAGCAGTTTTGTTGTCATTAAATGCTGGGAGTGCGTTCGCAAATACTTGCAAAATTTGATATTGTGGGGAGTAGACATATTAGAGCCAGTGTAATTTATGCCGGAAGTAGCATTGTTTTTGCACGCACCCTCTTCTAAATAAAATTATTTTCGTAGCTTGGTAATATGAGAGCTCTTACTCAAAAAATCATAGTAGAGGACAAAACCCTTGCAAACTTTTGGAGCTGTTGGATGAAAAAGAGTAGAACAAAAAGGAGCAAATAAGTCAGACTAGTTTTACATTTTGTATGGTAGCGTTGGTTGTTTTTAACTTAGCCAATGGATATATGTAGGTAGTAAAGGGAAAGAGCTTACAAATAAGCATATCATTAGTGTAATTAGTCGATTTAGTACAGGAGAGGTTGTTTAATTATATACTTATCGTATTTATGCATTATGCATTATATTTATATAGAAATACACAGCTGCATGTGGTAGTTACCATAGACAGAGTGGTTAATTTTAATATAATAATCCCTACGCGTCAATAAGACCGTCGTTAGAATAGTGCAAGAAACAAATAAGAAAGTTCATGATTGACTGACTGTAGTAAACTCCCACCAATATTCCATGAACTTTAGTTACGATCGAAATTCGTATTATAAGTTACAACAATATTGTATTATTAGTGCGACATAAAAAAATAGCGAATACAAAATATAAACCGAAATAAAAGTAAAAAAAAATCGATTTCCGCTTCTCAAAGATAAAGAAACTTTGTAATAAATTTATAATTTTTCAGTACATTTCTGTGTTTTTTTTCTTTAATATTTTGTTAAGAAACTTTATTTGTAATTACCACTAGGCATACTCTCCAGAAGAATCTAAATAATGGACCTTGGGATAGTATTCCAAGCCACGTTGACTTGAACGAAAATTAACTTTTCGAACTAGGTATTCGCTGGTCGATTGAGATTGAGAGACTCGCGGGGCATTCCTTAAAACTAAGTCTTTTTTAATATACATACCTACATAAGTTTGAAACCACTTTTTGACTGTTTGGAATATGCTTCGGTTTTTCCTACGATATTTTCCGCGATGTCCTTTCGATATTGATACATATCACCCATTTTTTTTTTTAAAGGACTAAATTCGTTTTCAGAGAAGCATCCCCAAATCCCATGATGTTCCCTCATCCATGTGTAATCATGCCTTGCATAATGTACTCGTATATCGAGGATTTAGAGTTTTTAAGAATTATTCCATTTAAATTTTGTCCAATTAATGTGGTCATTTAAAAATCTTTTTTCTCCGTCCTTGACCCAACTAAAAAGCTTCTTTATGACACTGAAAGTTGAAAGACTTGATAGTGGTAGCTCTAAGACTACTTGTTTCTGGCTCTTTAGGATTAATTTGAGAGTTAATTTCCCGCTGTTTGCATATTGACATTTTCGATCTAAATAGTGAAGTTGAAAGAAACGGTTTCGATACGATCCTTGCCGTGAAGAATCGAGATGATCCCTATTAAACAAGGAAGAAAAAATAGAAAACTAAAAAAATTATAAGCAGCCCGAGTCATTGCTAAGAGACATCAGGTACACATACATACATACATATGTATGTACACCGGCGCACTCATACATTTTGTTATAGTAATATCGAACTATGTATGTCAAAGACCATTGTTAGGTACATAAGGCGGATACAGAAATGTACGTACATACAAAATACATGTATGTACATATGTAGATAAAAAATACAAGTCGGTGTAAATGTTTTTTTTTGCAAGCCATTTGAATGCTAGTGACAAAAGCTCAAGTGCATATGCAGCAAGGAAAACCCATTTCAGCTTTTCCCTCGGTAGTGGTATACATATGTACATACATACATACATATGTACATAAAAAGTGCACGACTAGGTCGCATTTGCTTTACTTGTACCATATGTATATACAAACACATACACATAGATACACTGCCGGCCATAAGTTTGCAATCACCTCCTGGTTTCCATCAGCCTGTTTCTCTAACTACCGTGAAAAGACACTTGTTTGAAGCAGGCTTAAAAGGCAGGACTACCAAATACAAACTACGTATGTACTATGAAAACCTTTGTACAGGTATCAAAATCGAGCTAAAAGTCAGAGATTATAAAAATTGGACGATTGAGGACTGGAGTAAGGTGCTATGGAGTAACGAGTCAAAATATAAAAGACATAGGAAAAATCAAAAATTAGATGGTGATTCCAAACTTATGGCCGGCAGAGTATGCTCATACATACATATGTACATATGTACAGCCATGGACACATAAATAGCACAACTTTTAATGAAAATTGTACGTTCACATTTTTTAACGTTGTAATTGGGTGAATCCATCTTTTACCGGTGTTACTGTTTACCCCTATCGTGTAGTAGATTTTAGGTGAATGAATGTACCGTTATCATTTCGATGCATTGGCACATGTTGATTTTAGTTTGTGGAGTTATTATTGTGGTTGGACGTATAAATAGCACACATTGCGGTTTTTACTATTTCTCGGCGTATTATTTTAGTTTTTCTGTTAGTTTTGTAAGATTTCATTCATAGCTAAGGTTCATAATGGGAAAAGGTCTATACTGCACTCCAGAAAAAGAAAGCTTATATACGACTTGTTCAAAGATGGGAAAAAGCCAGCTATAATAGCTAAAATAGTCAACTGTTCCAGGAAAATGGTCTATAATGCAATTCAGCTAGTAGAGGAAGACGTTGATTATTTAAATAAAAACAAAATACGACGTCCGAAACCAAGAAAAACTACTGCATCCATCGATAAAGCCATTGTTCGCAAATGTAAGAAAGATCCTTTCAAGTCATCTCGGCTAATTGCAAACGAAATTATTAAAGAATTTGAGGTTAATGTATCGAGCCGATTAGTTAGAAGAAGATTGAATGAAGCGCAGCTATTTGGACGAATAAGCAGGAAAAACCTCTCCTGTCAAAAAAAAAATATTCGAAAACGTTTATCCTTTGCCAGAGCTCATATAAATGAAGACCTACGCTTCTGGAAAAAAGTGGTATGGAGCGACGAAACCAAGGTAAATAGAATTGGACCAGATGGTAGAACAATTGTCCAAAAGGTCAAGCTTTGAATCCCAGGTACACGCAAAAAACCATTAAGCATGGCGGGGGCAATTTAATGGTTTGGGGTGCTTTTTCTTGGCATGGAGTAGGACCACTTGCAAAAATAAATGGAAAGATGGACAAATTTCAGTATCTGGATATATTAAAAAATACGATGGAGCCCTATACTTTCGAGTTCATGCCAGTAAATTGGATATTTATGCAGGATAATGATCCAAAGCACTCAGACAAAATAGTAAAAGATTGGTTCTCCCAAGAGAATATTCACGTTTTGGATTGGCCAGCACAGAGCCCCGACCTTAATCCAATCAAAAATTTGTGGAATGATGTTAAGGTAAAGATTGGTCAGCAAAATTTCAAAAATAACGATGAACTCTGGGATGGCATAAAAGAAGCTTGGTATTCTATCCCAAAGGAAAGATGTCAGAAGCTTGGTATTCTATCCCAAAGGAAAGATGTCAGAAGCTTGTTGAAAGTATGGGGCGGAGATGTAAGGCAGTAATCGAAAATTCTGGTTACAGTACTGAAGAGGTAAAAGACAAACAGAAACATTTTAAATAATATTTTGAATTTTCCTTATTTTATTTTCAAAAAACTAGTTTTGTGCTATTTCTGTGTCCAGACAAAATCTTAACTTATTATTTTCTTTCTGTTCTGACTTTTATTCTATTCACATTAAACATTTTTTTTAAATTTCATTACATTCACAATTCGAATAAAATTAAGTTCATCGTTGTTTTTCCAGTATTACTTTATAAAATTCTGTGTTCATTTGGATAGTTAGGTTTGTGCTATTTATATGTATGTCCATGGCTCACTTAAAATAGAAATTCGCTAAAATCGTATAAATATGTATGTACATAGATATGTATATGTATATATGTATGTTCATAGATTGTATATATTAAGACATGTTATTTTTCTGCAGAAATAGTTGGCCTTTCATCTTTCCGACACCCTCGTAGACACCATAACTCCTGAGCCTGCACCAAAGCTATATTTCTTTTCCGGTTAAGAAAACATTTATTTCAGGGGCAGGGTACGATCGTCTGATAGTTATAGATTTAATGATACGCTACACGACATTTCATGTAGATTTGTGTACTGTCTCTGCTAACGATTTAAATGTTCTCCGCACTTGGAAAGTTTGTGTTAATCAGAACATAGTTGAATCTTTCACATATACATATATACCGTTAACACATCGTCAACATTAATCAAAGAATTTCTTACCTGAATTATCAAAGAACATTTTCTTTTGACTTTGATAAAAGCAATTTTTTTTCTGGTAAATTCGCAACTAAATTTAGTCCTAACAAAAAGCGGTTGACGGCAAGATTGATTCTTTGTTTGATCCCCGCACTGATCTCTCTGTCAGAGTTCACAGTTGAATTTAAAAAAATAAATTCACTACCTACCCTAGTTCCCAGATTATAGTTCGATGCCAGAAAAACGTAACTGTCTGCGCTCTAGCGATGGTAAGAGTTACAAAGTGTCATGCGCAGACAAAAGCTCCGAGATGACTGTAACTTTTGAGAAATATTGTCCAGTTACATACATTCTTACAATTTATTACTACTGAATGCAATTAACAAGACTAGACTGTAGTTCAGCAAATGGTAAAACATGTCATGTAACTGGTTGGAGCTCGAAAGGTCTCCGTTTTGGTATTTCGTAAACGAAAAAAAACACTTTATTGGCACTTGCCCAGTTTTGAAAGAAATCAGACGCTCAGTTTTTAGAGTGGAGTGCTTAGAAAGAGCTAAAATTATCTGGTCAGCCATTGTGTGAAGTTTTAAGCTGGATTTACAACATTCAGATCACTTGCACACAACGAAGTTGCATGAATGTAACCGAAATTATGTACGTGGTTATGCATTTTGTCGTATCCTATAAGAGCGAAGAAAGAAAAATTGCGGTTAACGGGATAAAAATCAACAATCTAAGATACGCTGACGACTAAGTAATTATTGAAAAAACGAAAAGTACATACATATTAAACTAAACAGGTCAACCTCAAAATAAACATTCAAAACACAAAATTCATGGTGGTCTCTAACAGATCAATGTCACAAATTTAATAATCGGAGACACTAAAGTTAAACCTGTAGAGAAAATTAAATATTTGAGGACACAATTCAACTCTAAAGCAAATTTAACCGAGGAGATAAAATGTAGAACCGAACAAGCTTTAGCAGCGACCTTCAGTTCACTAAAGAAGCTTACCTTTATAGGTGTGAGTTTGATCTACACTTTTGTATTTAGCAGAGACATGGAAAAGTCAATAATAAAAAAGTTGGAAAAAGAGTTCTAAAAAAAAAAAAAAATCATGAACCGTTTCCAGAAGTTCTGAGACGTATGAATGCTGGAAAAAAGCTCCTGTATACAATAAAAAAAAAGAAAGCTGGAATTTATGGGACAGCTACTGCTAGGAAAAGTCGAAGAACACCAGGAAAAGAAAGGATAAAATGAATGAAACATTTTCAAGACGTTAACTCAAAGAGAGATAAGAAAACCAGCACCAAATAAAAATCGATCTACATATGTACATAGTTAGTACTTAAGTGGCTACAATTCTGATCAATATTTATTTACTGACTCAGAATGCTATGTATACTGTTTTACTTAATAGACAAATTCGTTATTTCCCTACTTTTTATTGTCCACGTATGCATGTAAATATTGGCACGTATGAACGTACATACATACTTAAATATTGACAAGTATGAATACATACATATGTACATATGAATGCAAGTACATGATATTCCAATTTTGGACACTGTGTTTTTTATGCATTTCAATATTTGTTGCATCTTGTTGAACGACGGTGCATGCATACATGTATGTATGGCTGCATGTGTGGGCAAGTACATGCGATCCATTTATGACCTATTTTTTTTTTATGAAGAATTAAGGGTGTTTTTACGTTTTGCAGTAAAGTTTCTGCTCTATGGAACAGAACTGGACGATGTGTGAGCTTTAAAGAAAGCCTCCTAGTTGTTTACATTAAAACATGTTTGTCTACCTTAATTACTATTTTGATGCGGAAGGATTATTTATGTTTAATTGATTCATGTTATCCTTAATTTAGATTAAATTGTTTGCGTAAAAATTATTTCTAGTCTTTACACACGTTGCAGGGGAAAATGTGCATACCTGTTAATCAAAAGCTTTATCATCTATGGTTTTTTTTATTTGAATTTAACTTTGCTCATGCGTTGTTGCTACTAGTTACAATAAGGATTTGTTACATTGTTATATATGTACATACTTGTGTAGAGACTCACCGAAAGTTTTTCATGTGGTTAAACCTACATGTCAGTCTGATGCCCTGCTGAAAACTAGATGCTTCTTACGTTAGCCAGTTTATTCTTTTTTTCAAACAAACTATGACTGAAGAAGAAATTGAAATGATATTGTATACATTCATAAACTATGTACGAACCTAATGGACAATAAATAATTTGTTTATTTATCTCTTTCTTTTCAGAACGGATATTGAGACAGAAACCAACGCATCTAACTCCTATCTACCCTCGCAGCCACTGAAGGACAACTCAAACATAAGAATAATAAAAATCCTCAACTCCGAACCAGCGCACTCATCAGTAGGTAAATTAACTGAACTATGATACAAAAAAAAGTTTAAGATGTAATAAAATACAATTTGCTTAAAGAAAACTCATTAGGTGACTTAAAAACGCAGCAACAACATCAACAGGAACAACAGCAGCAGCAACAACAACAGCAACAACAACAGCAACAACAACAGCAACAACATCAGCAACAGCAGCAGCAGCAACAACAGCAGCAGCAGCAACAGCAGCAGCAGCAGCAACAACAACAACAGCAGCAGCAGCAGCAGCAGCAACAACTACAAAAACCACCAGAGAGACCCCTGAAGTGTCTCGAAACTTTGGCACAAAAAGCTGGTATTACCTTTGACGAGAAATACGATTTAGCTCCCACAACTTCTCAACAACAAACCATCATCACAATGGAGAAATCACAGAGTCCAGCTCAAGTGGCAGGGCAATCAACTGTGCCTTTGCAAATATCTCCTGAGCAGTTGCAACAATTGCAGCAGTTACAATTGCAACATGCGTCGTCTTTTATTCAAGTCAAGCAAGAATTCCCAAGCCACAATGGCGGAGAACTAAAGCATCAAATGATGGAACAAGGGGGTCAAGGCCAGATTCCGCAAATGCAAGTGATTGAGGGATCGCCTAGTAGTCCACATCAGCCGCCGATTAGCGGCTCAATGGCAAATCAACAACACTCCACCACTATTAGTACAATGTCACCGATGCAATTGGCAACGGGACCAGTATCAGATTGGGGTCACAGTCGAACTGTGCAATTAATGCCGTCCTCACTCTCGAATTCGAGTTTCCTGCAGCCCTTGTACCCGCAACAGGTGCTGATGTCTGGAAGTCTATTACATTCTGGTTTAGGCCAACAGTCTTTACAACTCATCGCTGCAGGCAAACCATTCCAAGGTGGACCTCCTCAGATGATCACCGGTAATCCACAGAATAAGCAAATGCTAGGCGGCAATGCTGGTTTTAGTGGAACGTATACAATGCCTGCCAGCCAATCGCCACAAACTTTGCTCTTTAGCCCGGTCAATGTAATTAGTTCACAGCCGCAGCAACAGCAAAATATATTGCAGACTATGACTACACAAGGGAATAAGCAGCAACAACAAGACGGTCAGAAAAATCTTCAACAGAAAGTCGTGCAAAAGGTGACCACAAGTAATAGTGTACAAGGAGGTCCAGGAATGACTGGAGCAGGCAATTCCAATCAACAATCTTCACAATGTGTTCAAGTATCCCAACCAATGTCGACCACTCAGATTATTGGACCTTTGCATCATGCTGGAACTCAGCAGATGCAAATTTCAGCACCATGGGCTATGCCTCAGTATGCATGGAATGGTCTTCAGCAACAGACCCTGTTGACACAAAACCCGATAATAATTCGAAACACTCAGCCAGATGGAACCCAGGGAATGTTTATTCAACAACCGACAGCGCACCAGACCCTACAAACGCAGCAACCTAATCGTAAGTATATGTATGTAGAAAATTTTTAATACTTTGAATTGGAATATACGAAGTTTTCCAGTATGTACATATGTATGTATGTACTATGTATATGACCAATTATTCCACCACTGTTTAGCTTTATTTTGCTTTTCAGGTGACTTTCGCTAAACTTTTGTCAAACGGCTCGTCTGATATAGGGCTTTAGTTTTAGTCGGTGTTATATCTGACTACTGAATAATTATCGTACCTAGTCCTGTGTTTTTTTATTATTATTTTAAATGTCTAGTAGCTATGAATTTATAGTTCAATTAAGTGGACTTTTATGAGCGCAGTACATTCGTTTGACGATTCAAATTGACTGCACGTCTACCACAGCTCGCTTGTGGAGTAAGATTCTTAAAATTATCCGTAAATGGATGGGTATTGTCTACATCTATTTCCCAAAGAATATACATATGTATGTCTAACCATAAATTTGGAATGCACATTGTCTACCTAGTAGCAAGTGGCCTACTTCTAAACATTTACATATGTATTTCTTTGGCCTTGTAAGCTACGTTATTGCTTTGCGGCGATGAATTTTGGGCGACACAAAAAAGAAAGATTTTTCTCAACCAACTTGTTTACCACAAAATCTAATCATTTTCATGTTTGTAATTATAGAAACCCTAACACTTCAATGCAGTGTTACACAAGCCCAAAACAAACCGAAACAGCAGCAACAACAACAATCAAACCAACAGGGTCAGCAGCAGCAACAACAGCATCAGCAACAGCAGCAAAGAGGTCCGCAAATTCTTCCGCAAAATGGTCCACAGATAAGACCAGCTAGTTCAGTGTCCACACAAACGGCTCAAAATCAAAACCTTATCAAGCAGAAAATTCGGAACAAACAGCAGCCAGTTCGACCGGCATTGCCGGCGATGAAGACCGATGTTGGCACCCAGGGGAAAACGACTGGGATGCATCAGCTGGCACCACAACAGACTATGCATCAAGTAGTTACATCAGCGGGCAACAAGTAGGTTACACAAAAAATATTCAGAAATTTGGAAAAAATATTAATTTTATTATTTACAGAATGGTTGTGATGAGTGGAACACCCATAACAATACAAAATGGGCAGACCATACAGCAAGCTGCACAGCAACAGGTTGATAAGCAACAACTTCAATTGCAGCAAATAAAACAACAACAGCAGCAACAACAGCAGCAGCAGCAGCAACAACAACAACAAGCTCAGCAGCAGCAGGCTTTATTGCAACAACAAATACTTATGCAACAGAACTCCAATCAGCAATTGTTGCAGCAGCAAATTGCTCAACATATTCAATTGCAGCAACAACAACAGCAACAACAGCAAGTGCAAACGGGTCAGCAGCAAATCCAGCTTCAAGTCACGCCATATATGACACAGCAGCAGCAGCAACAACAAATACAAAATCATTTAATCCAGCAGCAACAACAACATCAGCAGCAGTTACAACAGCAGCAACAACAGCAGCAACAGCAACAACACCAACAACAGCAGAGAGAACAGCATTCGGCAGGTATTATCCATCAAATTGTTGTTCAACAGTCACCAAATGCGCAGCAGCAACAACAGCAACACCAGCAAGTTCAAGCTGCTGCGCATCAGCATCAACAAGCCCAAGCTGTGCATCAGCAGCAGCAGCAACAGCAGCAGCAGCAGCAGCAGCAACAACAACATCACTCAAACATTCAGCAGCAGATCACGGCTGTACCATTCTCAGTCTCATCGTCGACTTCGAATAACGTTCAACACGTAACATACCAATCGAAGACGACAACTCTGCCAACAACTGCTGTAGTAACGATATCAACACAAGCTGGACCTGTTGTCTCTAGTACGGTAGGCATGGCTCAGACATCACCCATGTCAGTGACTACAATACCTACACAACTACAGTCCGGAATAGTCGCTGCTACCATGGCGTCACCATCACAGCAGAATGTTCCCTCATCTCCATCACAGAATCCAATACTTGCAATGGCATCTATGACTCCGAGTCCAATGCCATCCACTGTAGGAGCAACTTTATCATCACCTATACCGCCCAGTACACCGACCAAACAATCGCCACCAAATGGTGATCCGAAAACTCCGCAACAACAACTTGTCGGAGGCGCACCATCAACATCAAACATATCACAGTCAACTGGAACGCACACAGATGCTGCAACACAATTAGGGACACCAAATTCAGTGCCCCCAGTTGACTGCAAAGATGGAATAAAAGCAGAAGAGTTGAAGCCTTCTGTAAATGATGAATCAACTGTCGCGCCGTCCGATATGATGAATGGAGAACCTACTCCCATGGATATTACGCCACCATCCCTGCTGCCACAAGGAGAAATTACACCAACCAAGACTGTTGCGGGTAGGCAATTTATTTATTACTATTATAGACTGTTGTAGATATTATTACCATGCTCTTTATATCGCAAGATCTTCTATTACCTTCTTATTAGGTAGTGTAAAATTAAATCGACATTACTTACGTCTATATCATATCCGTTTTTGCGATGAAAAATTATTTCAGAAATACCAAAGCAATGTGATAAATATCCCATATTTGTTTTTTACTAGAATCGGTACTAAACCACTTAGTGTAGTTGTGCCAGTCATTTCTATTGCGTTATAAACTATCTCCATTTTTCGATATTGTCTTTTATACTCGTATGTAGTATATGATTGCTCTTATATATCGTTTCGAAGGCTTAAAAGAATATTATGCACTTGTGGAAGATTTTATTTTAGCTTCAGATTTGTGTTTGCTGTTTTATAATGTACACATACATACATATATGTACGTATATTTCCAAATCCTTTCTATCTGGAATTAATAAGAATTGCTGCAATGAAGTGTGCTTCTTACTTTTAACATTTTAAAAACGCTATGCAATGAATCGCCTTAATAGCTTAACCTCAGCAATGAAGTGAAAAAAGCTGTACGACAAAGCTCAAAGCTATACGACAAAAGCTTTAAGCCAGCGATAAACCAGTTCATATTCTTCTCAGTCCTTAAGGTTGTTTTATGTCGTTTATTGTACGTATCCCATTATTGAGCATATCTTGCACCTTCGTATTTGACTGATGATTTCGTTTACAAACGGGTTTTTTAGTTTCTTATTTTTCAACTCTTGAAGAGGTCCTGTTAATTGTATTTTTTGGATATATGTAATATAATCACTACACGGTTAGACTACATTCTCTCCATGTTCCTTCCTATTATAGGTAGCAAGTTCTCTCCAACTGCCAACGATAAGAAAATAGACTTAGAATCAAATAAATCTCAACCTTCACCGCCAGAAGACAATCCAACAAAATCAATTCCAGTGAACACACCTAAGGCCGCTGCAGGAGCAACTACAATAAAAGCTGAAAAGGATTTACCTAAGGCGATGATAAAGCCGAACGTTCTAACGCATGTAATTGAAGGCTTTATAATTCAAGAAGCCAACGAACCATTTGCAGTTACACGACAGCGCTACTCAGATAAGGATCAATCAGATGAGCCTCCCAGTATGTTTCAATTTTGCTAAATTTATTTCATTTTCACTAATTACCCGTCTATTACAGAAAAGAAACAAGCCATGGAAGAGCCCATTCAATCTATCAACAGTATTTCAACGGATATGATAGAATGCGAAAATTGTGGTAAGGCTGAACACAAGTCGAAATTGAAGAAGAAACGTTTCTGCTCTCCAAATTGTGCACGGCAAAGAAAATCATCGCTGAGTGAGCAAAACTCTGATGTAGCCTCTATGCCAGCCATAGTTAGTTCGAATCCAGAATTGAATGGCACTAGTAAATTGAGTATGGAATGTTCGCCAAACCCAGAGAAACAACAGATGGATACATCAAACTTTCCAACAAATAACACACCTAATAACACAGCAGCAGGCCAGGAAGCTGGAGCTGCAGAGGAGCCACCACAAATGGTCAATTGGACAGTGTCTGATGTTTGTGATTTCATTAAGAGTCTGCCTGGTTGCAGTGAATATGTCGATGACTTTGAACAACAAGAGATTGATGGTCAAGCTTTGCTGCTGTTAAAAGAGAATCACTTGGTAATTGCAATGGGTATGAAGCTTGGGCCGGCACTGAAAATTGTGGCCAAAGTGGAGTCCATGAAAGAATCTACTGGTGCTGAAAAGGAACAGCAATAAACGTGCTGTAATTTGTAAATAGGAGATTTAAATATAAGTTATGTTATTGTTTATAGTTTGAACTTACTTTTTATTTATTCTACTAACCAATTAATCGAATGTACATACATATATACATATTTGCTCAAGAACTGATTATTCTCGTTTCGATATTTTTCTCTCTAAAATACCGCTGTGTTTATTATTGATTCAATTTTAGTCCTTTTCTTAAGCAAGTACTACTCTAGTTTAGATTATAAATGCAATGCATTTAAAATTATTAGTTTTAGTTTGGTAGTTTTTGTAAGATAATGTAAAATAAGGAAAGTGTAAAAATATGTTGCTGTTCAACATTTGATTAAATTTTAAAATGATAGCAATTAAGACTTCAATAAAAATCGGATAAAGCCAGTGGCTGAATAATATGAAAAATTGTGTTACTCACTTAAATTTGTATAAGAAGCTGGCCTTTTAATATTCAGCTTGTTGCTTATCTTCCAGGTCGCGTTAAAAACCGCCTACATTCGTTTAGTGTTGTTAAAGCAGTAGTTTTTTTATCCTTTGTTATCTTCTCAAAGTTAGTACATACATATATAATTTTTATATTCGAATATATTCAGAAACAGAGTAAATCTTTTAAATCGTAGCGCGTGGGTGTACTAATAGAAGTTTATATTTGTTAATGTTAAATTGGTTAAAAAAAACATTACAAAAAGTTATTTGGTGAGAAAATTCTATAAACAATTAAGGTTTTTTTTTTCAAATTACACGACTAGGTCGTACATGCATATGGACATCGTTGTATATCTAAAATGTGGGCCTTATTGCGAGAGTCTATTCGAATTTTGTCGATTCTATTAAGCTTAAAATTGGTATCGCATAAAGCAGTAGAATTGCTCAAATAGAATCGACTTTCTGAAATAGAAAAGAAAAGCTGAGCTTTCAATTTAAAAGTTAAATCCCCGTCTGCTTTATTGGTGTTAACCCTTTCAGTACGTCTTTTTTGTTTTAAAGGTAAAACATTTTTTTTTCTTGTTACTGAAGCTTCTACTAACAGCATCGAAAAAGAATTTTTGTTTAGTATTGGTTCTAAAGTGGTTTTGGGAACGATGCCATTTGGCAGGAAAATGGTGTCAAATTGAAAGACAACGTATAGGCTTATTTTTTTTTACTGTACGTTTGTTATTTATCTACAAATTTAGTTTACAGATACCTCAGGAGATTGAAAGTAAATTGAAAACCAAAAAATATGCTCACAGAGAGAAAATTAGCGTTAAAGTATTAGTGATGCCATATGGCATCAAAATACCGAAAGGGTTAACAAAAAAATAGTTGGTTTTACGTAAAACCGTACTTCTTGCTCTAAAATTCGTAGATTGTCAAATTTCAAGGAGAGGCGAGATTCTCTCAGAGAGGTTATATTACGAAAAAGTAAACGAACGCGTTGAACAAAAAATTTGCCCACTTTTTAAACGTTAAACTTAAAAAAGTATGTACGCGAAAAAAGTTTGTGGCTTGTTTTGGAGAGTTTTATTTTATTTCCATCTTACATTTTTCATCATCTTAGCACCCAAAACAAAATAACCAAACAAGCCCACAAAAAAATGACGTAGAGCAATTTGACAGATTTCATAAATCTCGCAAAAAATTCGCAGCATGGGGAAATTTTTACTCTCCCGTATTCTTCTGCGAAAAACTACGAAATTTTTGCGTACTCGAACAGGATTTCGTTAAAATCGTAAAATTTCGTAAAAATTCATTGTTTTGGAAGGGGACGCGAACAGCCCTAATGAGTTTTATTTGGCTTAGATTGATTAGAGAACTCCTGACAACACTTCGAGACAGAAGAAATTTAAGAGTGAAGATTAAAATTGCATTTGTAATAATTATTGTGTTTTTAGGTTAACAAAATAAGAAAATAAGTTTTTGTAAAACTTGTAAGATATATCTTATATCTATAGTTCTGAAACTTAGAAGGTGTGAAAGGACCCCATGAGCGGCGCAGTAGCAAGGCAGTAAAATGGGAGAACTATATAGCATTAGATGTACTTGTAAGCGCTATATAATTCAAAAACTATAAACGTAAAAGAAGAAGGAGGTGTGAAAGGACTTCTTCGATTCACATTATTATAAAACTATTGAGATTCTGTGTTGGAAATGACTACATCCTTTTTCTTGGTATGGCTGCATTCCAAATGGCAACCATTCTAAAACGCAAACAAAAAAAGTAGTGCCAATGCAAACTGTTCCAAAAACCATTATGAACAGATCCACTGCGCAAACAAAATCAAACAGAGGATCGTCAATTGTAGTGTAAATTCAGTAACGCATCACTGGCATCATGATGCTCATGATGCTTTGCAAAATGTTCATTAAAGCAAACTATTGGCATCACTTTCAACGGGTTGTGTTCATTTTTGCAAACTTGATCAAACTGATGCGCAAACATAACGAAAAAAAGCATCACAGAAATACCTGATGCGCAGCTGATTCGTCGGCCAAAAAGGAAGAAAAATGTCGGAAGAGAAATAAAAGTAAGTAAATAAACATTTTTTATCTGTATGAGCGCAATTATTTGACGTTTTGGAACTCAGCCTATCTATTGTCTTAAACGAACTTATCGATGTATTTGAAGAATATATTTTTCCTAAGTGGTGGTTAAAGTATCACTACACGCGAGAAGAGGAGGTCAAATTGTTCTTTTAAGAGAAGACTGGACTTCCGGGTGTCCAAAGGCAAATGCCTTTTGCTACAAGCGGATTTTTTACCACAGGTAGCCTAATTTCTCCATTTGCCATCCAGGTGTTCGTAAATTTTCTCCTTATTTTTGTAAAAATTATGTATATCAATTTACTTAAAAAACGTTTTAACTTAAAAATAATTCAAATTATACTCACTTATTTTCGTCGTTATCCATTTTGGTCTTTGTTTAGAGTCCTTTCAAACAAAATTCGACCAGAAATTTCCGACAGAATTAAAAATTCTATTAAGTAGAAAAATATCGATACCAATAGAAGTATCTCGCAGTACCGATAATCGACTTTAATTCTATTCGAATTTAATTGTATTGCAAATAGACTCTCGCAATAAGGCCGTTAATTCTATCGCAAATAGACTCTCGCAATAAGGCCGTTAATTCTATCGCAAATAGACTCTCGCAATGAGGTCCTGAACAAAGATGCATAAGTCCAACCAATTTGGAATTACCGCAAGCGTTGGAGCCACATGTCTTTAAGGTCAAAATCAGTCTGAGCCGATTTCCCACGGTGAATCCACATCCTAACATGTGCAACTTATTTTTGGATGAGCTTTAATAAATATCGCTATCTTTCCGGTTTTGTAAACCTGACGCTTTCGATCGAATCTCTCAAATTGCAGTCATATATGCACTATACTCTGAGAAGACCATGTGCGCACATTTCAGGTGCATAAGTGAAGTCTTTGCCATTTGAGGACGATCATCGTTATCCGAAGTTATTTTTTTTTCTCATAGTCAATTTGTTTTAGTCGCTAAGGAAACTATCCGGACGGCTCAATCCTCAACCTGGAGGGACAGTTCCATCTTCTCATAGGCGAGAGGCCCGTTAAGCTGATATCCGTAACCCACTTCGGGGATATTAGCGCTGCCGTTGACCCATGACTCAAACGAAAATCCTTACTGACCTAAGCTCCGAATATGTCAGAGTGGCTTATACAAGGTGATCGCTAGTCCGACTGGTAATGCCACTTTTATCCTCGTCGAGAGAACTCTTTCGCTGCAAGTCCTCCGTCTGAGAGCTCTTGCTAGACTTCTGAGACGCTATTCAGCCAACAAGTCAACAAGAGATGCCTCGTCCGATTTAACACAATTGTACTGGTGCAGGTCCAAGTGTTCAGCCACACATCTTCAGTCGGCATCATCATACGCTCATCGCTAGTCCGCTATCAGATACATAGCTATCTAGCGGACACCACCAGGAAGTGATATTGTGACAATTCTCCCCCCGAAATGCGATAAATATCATTAGAATGAGCATGATCGCAAATCTAATTCAGTGAACAATATTTGGCATAGAGGTCATGGCTTTGGCGAAATTAATCCCGAAGGCGATATGTTGGAATTCATTGCGTCCCACAATATAGCAAAAGCCAACATTTTCTTGCGAAATGGATAAAAAATCTTCTGCTGAATATATAAATGTTTTGACAACTGTTCCCCGAGTGACTATATTCTTTACAGTCACGATAATTTCAAGTAAAAAAAAACCTTAGGTACATACTCTAGGTCAATGTCGCTGTACAACTCGAATATTTCGTCTTTGAATCTTCTCCTCCACAGCCAGTCAACGCAAACGGGATCGAATATCTTCCGTATAATTTTTTTCTCGATACGACCGAGAATGTCTTCATCCCACAGTGTCCATGCTTCAGCGCCATAAAGCAGGGCTGTGATAATTAACATCTCATATAGTCTCCTTAGTTGTGTTGCGTTTATGGTGTTGCGATAATCGGTAAGAGGAGCGATGAAAGCAAAGCTTCGCTCCCTACTTTTATGTGATGTTCATGTCAGAGCTTCGATAACGACAAAATTATAAGTTCCGTTTTTGCAATTTATTTAGACATAAATATATAGACATATATAGGCATAAGCATATAGGCATGATCCTCGATCCAAAACTTAGTTGGAAGCTAAATGTTGAACAATGAGTGAATTTGCGGAAGTATCATTTAGTTGCCTGCACTATAGATGTATATATTATTTCGAGAGAAAGCGAATCAGACCACAGTTATGGGTACCTTTTCATCTCTCTTCCACGATCCATCTT
This sequence comes from Blera fallax, assembly GCA_946965025.1. Classification (NCBI taxonomy): domain Eukaryota; kingdom Metazoa; phylum Arthropoda; class Insecta; order Diptera; family Syrphidae; genus Blera; species Blera fallax. The sequence continues at coordinate 19,299,479 of OX337248.1, read as the reverse complement.
AGCCTGGGAGATTCTCCGGATTTCTCCACAGTTATTCTCTGGCTTTGATTCCTCGCGTCAACGCTAGCATCTGTTTAGCAGAAATCTGGTTCATCTTCTGGGTTTCTACTTGGTGGCGTCCCAAGACCTCTCTGTAGATAACGCTACCACCCATTTCAGTGCCCTTCGCTTCAAGCTTAGAACTTCCCTATGAGTGTAGCCAGTTGGCCCTTTAATTGCCATTTTAGCCTGCCTACAACTTTTTACGGTTAACCACCTTCTCTGGTGTTTCGCCGCGATCCAGTTGTTAATCAGGTGCTCCACCATTTCTCTGCCAATTGCAGCAAATGGTTCCGGACCAGAGAACTCCGAGGTTGACCGTGCTTTGCTAGAGAGTCCGCCTTTTCATTGCCCTCAGTCCCTACGTGCCCTCTCACCCAGAGCAGTGTCACCTCATTTCGAGATGAGCACTCATTGAGTTTATGAACGCATTCCATCGCCAGGGATGTATTTATATCTGTTTGCTCCATGCGACTAATCACTGATTTATTGTCCAGTGCTATAGTAATATTTTTATCAACAACTTGACCTTCTATCAGGTGATCCAACGCATGTAACAGAGCAATCATCTCGGCTTGATAGACTGAGGTAAATTTCCCTAACTAACCAACATGACAGGCTAGTTCTTGTTCTTCTGAAAAGATATGTACCTGCCCCCGCTCTGCCATCCATTATGGACGCATTCGTAAATATGGTTATATCACCAATTTTCTTATCCCTTTTCTCTGCCGTTTTCTTATAAATAAGTCCAGCGGCAGAATGTCTAAGATCACCTCCATTGCACATGACTGTGCACTATCCATAAACAAGCCAGACGTTGGACCCTATCTAAATGCTTCTTAACAATTTTCTGGGATGCTTTTTGCCACCATATGTACAACTGACGCATATGTGATAATTGGTCTAACTATCATCGTGTACATCCAGTATGCTGACCTCGGCGAGATTCCCCATCTTTGTCCACATACCCGTTTGCACTGATGAATCACCCTTTTCGCATTCCGGATCTTTTCTTCTACATGATGGTTCCAAGTTAGTCCAGCATCTAAGTATACTCCCAGATACTTAACCTTCTTGATCACCTCTAGTTCCGATGCAAAAAGTGTCAAGGGCTCAAATTCCAGATCTCTCTTCTTGTGAAGATGATTAGATCTGTCTTTTCCGCATAAATGGAGAGTCCTTATTCACGACACCACCGCTCCACCACTCGGAGTGCATTCCTCATGGTATCTGCTGTGACGTTCATGAATGTGCCTCTTGCCATTATAGCTATGTTATCGGCATATCCCAACATATGGTCCACCACAATTTTTCCATTGTTTTCAACAGAAATGATGTTAGGCTGACCGGTCTAAAGGACGTCGCTTCGGTGTAATCGTTTTTTCTCGGTTTTGGAAGAAACACCACGTTTGTTTCCCTCCAAGTTACTGGTATATAGCTTATTGCTAGGCAAGAAACGTATATAACCCTAAGTCTCGGTACAATGAGATCTGCACCCCATTGCATCAGAGCGGGGAAACACCATCCGGTCCCGCGGTCTTGTAAGGGGAAAACGTTGCTATCGCCCCACTGACCGCTTCTGGCGCTACTATCCGTTCCGCTTCCGTCCTATCCATCCTGTTGCTCCTTTTTCCTCGGGGCCCAGGGTTGATCTGTCTTAAAACTTCCCGGAAAGTGTGTCTCCATGAGGAGCTCATTTGTACGATCCAGTGTCTCCACAATCTCCCCCATTCTGTCATGAATGAGTCTGACTTTGGAAACTGGATCCCTGGAGACAATTTTCTGAAGTCTATTGACCTCAGATGTGCTCCTCATACTCGAGCAAAATTCCCTCCATGACTCCCACTTACGTCGTCGTAGAGTTCCTTTTAGATCTTTACGTGGCCTGCATTAAGTAAGAGATCCTGCCCAGCGGACGCTCTGACTGTGATCCTTCACGTTATCCCTCTCGAACTACACATCAAAGATTCAGCTTCCGCAGTCCGGTCACAGAATTTGAGTACTTATTCGCTATGCCCATTGGCCGTTGTAAAGTCCTGGAGACGGTACCACAATCTGGTTGCGTTTTCGACTGAATACAAAACCCAAATTTAAACTACAGGATACTTACTTTCCGCAGTAACTTTCCCTACCAGAGCAGAATGGAAGAGCGATTAAGTAATTAAAGACTTTGATTTAATCATATATACGAACGGATCGAAAATGGACTGCAATCTTGTTATATTCATTGATAGTGTATCAAAGCTATTGATTCTGCTATCAGATTTTCAAACGTGGTAGAGCAATGCCAGAAAGAACTAAAAAAATAGGAGTTTGTTCCGTGTCTGGGTCCCAGTCCACAGTAACTTTAAGAGAAACAAGCCAAGGATCAGCCCGTAACGGGTCTCTGGCAAAAAAAAATCAGTCTTTCACTAGGACTCATAAAGGGTAACATTTATAATCACATCTTAAAGCAGGCCAACTTCGTTTGGAACACGATTTCTATACGATGCGCTATATCATGAAAGACATGGAGCAGCTATAACAAACCTACATAGCTACATACATATATGCGAATACAAATAGAAGCTTTTCCCTTTTCAAAAATTTCCGATAAACTTCACAACTTGTCCAAAACAAATCTGTTGTGATGATTCTTGTCTCTTTGGTCTCACGTGTGGGTCTGACAAGGTCACCTATACCCACTTCGTCTAGGTCACCTATAGGCTCAATAGATTTAAAAATGTTTGTATGTTCACCTTTTAGAGCTAGAAAATTCGTCAAAATATTCAAACATCCTTACCAAGGATATGGGGCTAAACGTTTACATACATTCTCATTCTTTTGAACGACAGGTGTGTCTGTAAGCGTGTTAAAGCAAACATTTCTTTGCTTTCAAAAATAGCAAATCTAATACAACATTTTCGGAGGATGAAAACTGTAAAAGAGAATTGGTTCTTTTCTGAAGCAATTGTTTAATTTTAAACGGAGCAAAGAAATACAAATCTGGCGTAACCCTTTAAATAAGTAATGATTGCCCCTTTTCTCCGATAATGGGTTTTGATTTGATTGTTTGATGGAATTGTACTTCCCTTCTTTTTTTCTTCCCTGCTAATTGTGATGGTAGACAGAATATTCAATTTAAGGGGTTGTTACAAAAAGTGACTACTCACCCTTTCTATACCTGAAAACAAAAATGAATGCCACGAATGAATGATTACCTTGCACATGGAGTCAAAAAGCATGCAATACAAAGACATATTCTTGTTATTGTTAAAACTTTATTTCCATTTACTTCTTATTTACTTAAACAAGATTTTGTAATTTCAAAGGCAAGCGCTATTAAATTTAAACTGTGTGAGTTAAGTTTAGTTAATTAAAAGTGTTCTTTCTCTTTAAAAGTATAATTTTATTCGGATGATGATTGAAGTAAATGCTTACTCTAGTTAGTTTTTTATTTAACTTTATTTACATTTGAGATCTACTTCGCAAAAATTGGCAGCTGCGTTATGAAAATTAGAATTTTTTGTAATTTTTTTTAAATTTGGAACTTAGAAAAAAAATTCAAAATATTTCCAAAAATTTAAATTTGTACTAAGAGTGACAGTTCAATTTGTAGCCATTGAGTTATCTCTTTCTAGATTTGATTCCGATGATCATGACAAAATGTTAAGCGGTTATGCACGATCAATGCGGAAATACGATGTCCAAATGTATTGAATTTAATGTCAAAGTTGGAAAGAAGCCCATCTATGGTATTACAAACTAGTAAGAGTATTATATAAAAATTATTGTAAAAGCAAAAATTTCGACAAAGCAAGAATTATAAGCCTTATTAAGTGGAGCACTTCGCACAACTCTGCGTCACTGGACATTCTGTTTCATTTGATACCCTCGACATCGTTAGCAGGCAAATTGCAGCTAGTGCAGCTATTCGACTTAAAGCAATCTCACAGTGATCTAGGAGAGATTTTGGCCACGCCTCTATTCTGAATACATCTAAAATCCCTCTCGAAAACACGGACTACACTTTTACAGAAACCTCCAATATACCATCCCTGCCAGATCATTGTGGGAGGAGGCTGTATTTTTAGGAAAGTATATTTTTAGAAGAATAATCGATCCATTCCTACGCCGTAGGCTTAGATCCCAACAACGGCCTAAGTGCAGATGTTTTTTCTGCCTGTTCTGTCTTCAAAATCTGTCCGTGTTCCAGGCGGAAATTAGTAAGTCTTATTTTGTTTAAAGAAAAACGTGATATCGGCATCTTCTCGGGTAGCTGAGAAGTAATCAAATCCTTGGAGTCAGTCTTTCTAAATCCAGTTACCGCTCTAGGCTGCCGATCGTGTCTCATAGAAATGGCGGATCAGTTCAATTTTCACCTCTGTTGGGTGCCAGAGAGAAATTGTTAGGCTGACGAATTTGCCTCATATGGAACAACTATACCCATCCTTTGAGAAAAATTTACTTTAGCTATACCGATCGCTACTTAAAAACACAAATTTAAGCCTGATGTTATCAAAAGAACAAATCTTAGGTGGACAAATGACAAAACAGATTTGGTCAAAGCTGACTATAAGACGCTCTAAGAATTTAATTCCTCTGAACAGATTCTGATATTTGCGCTACAATCGTCATCACTTGGCACTGTCTGATAGGCAAGCATGCAACAAGGCTTGGTGTATATTCGAGAGGCTGCATGGAGGAAGAAACAATTCATCATTTTCTTTGTATCTGCCAATCAAAGCCAATCTATTTCAAAGTTCTAGGCAACCTGATAAATGCAGATAGTAGAACCCTATTACCCTTCAGCAGAAGCATAAATTGGTTTAACGAGTAGGCAGGGAAATTTCTCAATGATCCATGTGGTATGACAATGGACCTATCTTTGGTTTAAGTGTGTTTTATGCGAAAATTGGCAGCAACCTGATCAAGCTTTACGAACGACCATTATTTTTCAATAACAATATGATGAGCGAATATCATTTTTCGGTCTGGGTACTCTGCGGTAAAAAACTGAGACCACATACATATGTACATACATTCGTATATGCACATATGTATATTTGTATAAAGCAATTTTAAGTAAAAAATCTCGTTAACTTCCCGTTATGGACACATTATGGACCTTATGTTTTTTGATACCATCTCTTTATCTTGGCTCTACCTCCATAAAACATGAGTCGATTTTAATGAATCCTTATTCAATTGAACAAAAGCCATTTGAGTTGTATAACTAAATGACTTCATGAAAGCATATTATTAAAATCTGTCGAATTTAAAGGAACGCTTTCCCGAATCCCCCTTAACTTACATGTAATTAAAGTAGAATTTAAAATTGAAACTAAGTTTTTCAAGCAACTGAATTCAATCAAAACAAAGTGTATCGTGTCTTTTCGGCGCTTATTGGTCTTAGCTCTCAAATATTTCATAAAAAAGAGATGAAAACTGTTTCGATCCGACTATCGTGTTAAGAAAATTTAAAATCAATAGTATGTATTAAAAATGGTAACTGTATTTTAAGAATTCAGTCACATTAAAAATACAGCGCTTGCCAATTTTCAAGAAGTAGTTCTCATATTGCTTATTCCTATAAATATTTTTTCTTATTATAAAATAGACAAAAAATATAAATTTGGTTTTTTTTTTTTAATTTTACGTTTCTGGGGCAATTTTATTTTACTTCTTTTCTATGTAAATTGGCGTTTGGATAAACTTTTTACTCAGATTAAAATTACAAAGCTTTTCTTTACTATACTATATGCTATTTACAAATTGACAATTCATGCAATTTTTCTGTAACAATTGTTTAAAATGCTTCCAATAGGTATATATATAACGATTTCATATAGTGAAAAAAATTAATTTTAATATTTAACAATTCATAAAGTATTTTTTTTTCTTTTTTAAAGCAAACAATTTTCACAGCCGTTACATTATTATTATAATCTATTATTTTTTTTAAATATTTAATTATTGAAAATTTCGATTAATTATAATGTATATATGTGTAAATATATTTTTTTCTCTATTTAAATAATTTATATTACAAAAAACTGATGCATTCTGGTCCATGATAGAAATTTGTTTTAAAATTTATTTTAATATTTAGTTTTATTTTATATTTAAATTGGATTGTAGAAAAAATGTCTATTGTTGTGATTTAATAGTGCAGTATTTGCTGAATGGAATTTTTTTTATTGTAGTTTAGTAATTAATTTACCTAACAATGTGTCAGGAAGAGGTTGAAGTTGATTTATTAGTTTTTTTAATCTTAAGAGTGCAAATTTTATTTGTAGAAGCTTAAAATCTTAGTAAAAAAGAAAGGTCTTTAGAGCTGAAAAGAACAGAAAATCTATTTGGTTTGAAACAAGGTAAGTTATTGTTTTGTTTTTATGTCAGAGTATGAATAGAAGTAATAGTTGCTGAATCAATTGGCGTGGTTATTTAATGGCTAAAATTAAATAAAATTTCTATTGGACATCAGGATCTTGAATAACCGAAACGTATAACAATGCTGCTATATGAAGGTCAAATTAAAAGTATAAGTTCTCCCATATTTCGGTCATTGACTAATCAATTAACAGTCAGTTGTCAGTCAAGCAAGGAGATCGAGGATAGCTGGTAGTCTTAATTGGACTGTCCTCTATATAGATTGCCAGATCTAATTTTAATTCCTTGAAAGAGAATATCAAGTACATATAATAGTACTTCTTTCGGATTTTCGTATAAATTTTGGAAAAAAAAACTGCTAAAGAAGGAATAATCCTACTCTGATTTATCATCCATTTTTGTCGGTGCCTAAATCATTTAAAAGAGTTGCTGCAAGGTGCATCATTTAAATTTTACGAAAGTGATAGTCACTTTCAACCGATTTAATTGGGTATTCATGAAACTCGTAACAAATTTAAATCGCTTGTGTTGACCTTTGCAACCTAAGCTTGAATTACAGCCACATCCGTTGAATCGACGTCAAGTTTCTACATATTTTGAATGTGTTTCTTTCTTGGCTATTCTACACTAGGGTTTAGTTTGTTTAAGCTAGAACAGCTAAGTAACAGGTGACCAATGCCTATTACACTTTTTCCAATCTTAATTTTATTATTTTTCTGACATTTTCAAACACTTACTCACACTTTCTACGAACAAAAATAATTGAAATTTTACTTCATTTGTGTGGCCAAGGGTTTCTTGAAATCGATGACTAGTGTAACTATGTACTTTTTTTTTGTAGATAATGATGCTGTCGCCGATACCCCCCATAAGGTTTAATAACTTGATAGGTGGCTAGAAAAGCAATTTCATTGGTAATCGTGGATTGGATGGGAGAACATAGTAAAATAGGTAAATATTATCTCTCATAACAATCCAAACTGTTTGACGTACATATGTATAGATACGTATAAGCGGGAAACCATCATAACCCTCATTGTGTTTAGTTAGCGTTGAGGTTGTCCAAGACCTGAGATAATTTTTTTAACAGCATAGTTGAACGTATTATTTTAAACTTCACATGGTTTCATAGAATTTTTACTATACTATCACTTAACAGTTCTAATTTTAATTCTATTAACCGTTTATAAACGTGCATAAATGAGACAAAGTAAAGTATTTTTTAAAAATTGGTAGAAATCGGATACCAAGTTGTTATAAAGTACCCATTTTAAAAAAAAATTCACTCCCCATCAGAGCCATCAAAACATCAGGCAAATGTTGAGCTTCAGTGAGTGATAGTATGACAGCTGCTCTACCATTTACAACATCTTGCCCGTTACCAAAGTCGTTTAGAGTTAATTCTAGGCACTGTCGTCGTATTTAATAAAAATGAACTTGAGTTCAATCGAAACTGACGATGTTTCTCCAGTTTTTGGAGCAGATTCAAACCGATCCGGACGGTTTTTCTATTAGATTTGTGACCGCAGATGAGAGATGAGATGAGAATGGAGAAGAAAACCAACCTCGGAGAATGCTAAAGTTCAATTACTGGCGGAAAAAGCAAAAAGGTGAATGGCATTGGTTTTTTTTGAGACTCAAAGAGAATCATCATGGTTGGTTACCTTGTCAAGGGTCGAACAATCGGTCTTTTGCGTGGATAAAGAAAAAAACTGTTATGGAAAAATGTTTTGTTTCAAAGGACAATTCACGCGCACACATTTTAAATGATCACACCTGAAATCCATAGCTGTTGGTATGAAATTCTGTCACATCCTTCCTTCTTTCAAATGTTCGCCAGAGTTTTCAACAAATAAACAAGTGGAAGCTACAGTAAACGTATATTTTGAAGACCTTAAGAAAACATTTTTCAAAACAGGTCAAATGGCCTTACAGACCAGATGGAAGAAATTAATATCTAAACTTTGTTTCCTTCGAGTACAACAGGGCTGCCCATTCTCACTACTATGTATAACACTGAGTGGTCACCAGTGATATACTGCAAGCATTAATGCCTGATAGAAACGAAGCACTCTTTCTGATTGCAGTACTTAGAAGGTCTGCGTCACTCTTCGTCTGCGTAAAATCTCATTTTGTTGTTCAAATCAAAAATTAAATGAACAGAGATCGGTTAAAGTACGGTGTGATAAAAAAAATATTGAAAAACATCCACTCATTCCATTAGTAAGAAGGGTAAGCTGACCTAAGCGACAAATGTATAGTTACACTACTAGACATTTACTATCGGTTCGCAATTGGACGTCAAGATATTGATTGGATATTAAGGTCCGCAAACTTAGCCAACCTCTCAAGCGTCGCAGTAGCAAGGCAGATATTTACGGGGGAGAAATATGTAGCGCAAGATGTATGTGTACGTACGCGTTATTTATTTCAAATTTTCAATCTTGGTCTTCAAGAAGCATACACCATGGAGCTTGATTTATTGAATAAGCAATTCTGTTATATACTGGCTGTTGGGCCACTTTAGATATCAAAGCAGATATCAAAGCAAGAGAATTGATCAACTCCGTATGGTCCGTCTGAGGCGATTGTATCATATTTCGCAGCTTATGGCTCCGGCATTGGGCGAAGGTAAAACCACAAGCCTTTTGGCTATCGCCAGGACAGCCACCTCACCTAACCTAACCTAACCTTGACAATGAATAAAAAGAAAAATTCGAATCTTTGTAGGTGCATTAACAGGACACTGAACAATAGGGGTAATTGCCGCAAGACTAGGCAGCAACTCACCCAACTACTGCAGGAGCTGTCAAAACACAGAGGAGGAAGAAACCATCAAGCACTTGCTGTGTGAACCAGCTCATTGACTGTCCCGATTTTAAAAACCGCCGCCTTCACCAAATGGGTAATAGTAGGTTTTTGGACGATCTAGCGGATCTTTTGCAAGTTCATTTGCCCCCTGTAAAAAGCACCTAGGCGCACTTTCCTTTAATCTAGTCTAACCTAGACCACATTAGAGTGGACAGTAATGCGAAGTCTGATAGAAGCAAGCAACAAATTTTGCTCTTGAAGGATTGATAAAAACATTATTTGAGAAGAGCTGAGACAGGAGAACAGAAATCCCAAAACAATCGAAAATTGAAAGTATGTATCAGCTTAAATAGGAAGACAATTCGTATACTATCAGAAAGGCTTCCGATCTCTAAATCTAGTGCAGTTGCCTGAGTTTTTAAGTTTTATTCTATTTTGGTACAAGATCAGAATAAATTTTTTAGATTAATGCACATCGTGTCATTCATTTAATTCCATATTTCTCCTACTTGAACCACGCCTATCTAAATCTGATGACTAAGAGTAATGGATGTTCTTGACAGTGTCAGTTCGAATACGTACGATCATCTTGCTCAATGGCACACAAGTCATGATTCAACTGACTTGTTCTATTTCAGTTGCTAAAGAAACACGATTATTAGTCGCTTACGTCGCTTACAAATACCCCACAAATAAGGTCTGTCTATTAAATTTTGTTCCTTAGTAATAGCTAATGCAAATGTGGACAAAGTTTTTAGGAAAAGTCACTTATATAATATAGTATAAACTACTCGTTTGAAGTTTAGTACATGCAAATATTAAAGTATCTTTATTCTACGTCTAATTTTGAGAAACCTAATGAGTTATTTGAAAGTAGTGGCATCTAGTTATGTTGGCATGTAGTAAGAAGAGGAAGAAGCAGTAATAATTGCTCTTCCTTTATATTACTGATACTGTTGTGTTCTTATATAAAGTAAGTCACAACCAAGAAGAATGCTCTTCAAACTATTACCAAAGTTTTATAGTATTTTTTTCGGCGTAAAGGTAAACTTGTTTTATGGATGCTATTAAAAAGAAAGGATAGTAAGGAGCTTTGAATGTCAAAGATCTATTTTTCCAATAACAACTAGTGAAAGCAAAAAGTTCGTAATTATGAAACAAATACCAACAAACGTTAAAAAATATTTTCTTAATACAGATACTCAAGATATGTATTGCATGTTATGATGTACTAACCCTCAAAGAATGTGTATCTGTGTGTATCTTTCTTGCTCTAGTGTATTTTTTTGTTTTAAATCAATAAGTTTATTTTAAAATTTCAAACATTTCCATGCAGCACTAGCACTATGTTGCACGACTATCACAATTCATTGACTATTTTTCCTTTCTAGACCATTATTACATCGCATGTCGTAGCCTTGTAAACACTTTTTTTTTACCATTATCCTAACATGCGTTGCTAACCTTCAAATATTTTTGTGGTATCATGACCTTCTTTTTAATATACTTAAATAATTAATATTAAATTTCTTTCATTTAGCCTAATGACTTTCGTAAGGAATTTTTTTTTTTAAAATGTACAAAATGTGCTAATTTATTATATAAAAAAAGAGTAAATTGTAGTTATCGTAGAACACTTCAGCCGGTTTATGGTGACTGAAGTTATAACATAAGAATCGTATTACCCAACATGGTTAACATGATGGTAGACATCGTTAGTGGTGATATGGTGGTTGCGGTGCTGTTTCCGGCTAGAATTTCAGCTCGTTTTCTCATTCGTTCCTGAAAATATATTTAACGTGTTTTGAATGAAAGAATTATGATTTTTATACAATGTTATGTAAAAGTTTTAAGGCAAAAGTTTATAGTTTTCATTGACTAAGTATTTCAGGTGTCTGACGACTTTAAAGTCCAAAGTGGTTTGCGACAAGGCTGCATACTTTCACCACTGTTATTTTTGCTCGTAATCAGTGATGTTCTTCGTGCAGCGCTTAAAGTAAATAACATCGGTGTAAAGTGGACGATGACATCTTACATTTGGACTACGCTGACGGCATTTGCTTGCTTTCGCATAGAACTATGGATCTGCACCAAATGGTCCGTAGTTAGGAAGACAAAGCGAAGATAGCAGGGTTCATCATAAATTCGGCCAAGACAAAGTCACTCAGCCTTAAAAGTTCAACCGCTCACGTAAGTATTGCTGGACAGCAGGTCGAGAAAGTTGATAAATTTCTAGGAAGTATAGTCCCACCCGACAGGGGCACTGAGCTGGATGTAGACAGTAGAATCGGGAACGCTAAAACTGCATTCGGCATACTATCAAAAATCTGGAAGTGCAATATTTACAGCACCAATACTAAGCGCTGCGATTGTTCCGCTCCAATGTCGAATCAGTACTACTATATGGATGTGATACTTGGAGAATTAACGTCATTGTCATTCGTAAGCTGCAGACTTTCGTAAACAGATGTCTACGCTTCATTCTAAGGATTTTCTGACCTAATCGCATCTCGAACGAACACCTCCACTCGAGAACGGGTGAGGTACCTATTGACGAAGGAAAGGGCAATGCATTGGTCACACCTTGCGGCACGAAGAAAATTTCGTTGCCAAACATGTTATGCAATGGAATCCCCGCACTCAAGCTAACAGAACTGGGGGACAGAATGGTTGCAAAGGAGTCTTGAGCTTTTGGAATAAGATTTAGAGAGTAAAAGCGTGTTGCAGAAGTCCGAACACGATGGGGCGCAGGAGTTTTTGACGCTCCATGCCCCTCGAGGGGTGACAGGAATTAAGTAAGTATTTCATAGATAAATTCATTATAAATGTGTCTTTTAATCTAATTGGTCTGGCTCTATGTCTTCTATCAAAATGAGATTTGAAATAGTGATGTTTTCAATGTCTTAAAAGTCGCCCCGGCGATGGTGCATTTCCTATGTGTAGTTTATTCACAGCATATTTGCGTGGAAAATGCCAACTACGGTCTTTGCTCAAAATGCCTAGAGTATCTTCCATTCCTGACACATGTGATCGAAACAATCAGCCTAGCCCTCCGAGGATAGGGTATTTCTATTTTGAAATAGAACACATCTTCTCGTTCTCGTAAATTGCAGAGGTCACATTCAGAATTGACTGTTCTGCTCGGTATATAATTTAAATTTTCTAATTCACATCTCATTTCAAATATAATATTTATCGTTGAGTTTCTGTTTAGAAAATACGTTTTCTTGCAGATGATGTTTTAATTCGCTCTGTTTTGCGATCGCGGGGTTTCGTAAAATTTCTCCAAACTTCCGAGGTTTCGCCATACATTTTCTAGGTTTCGAAACCTCGTCATTTTGGGAAATCTAGGAGAAATCCCCTCGATTTCATCCGTCTGTGAGGGATTGTCAAACCGAAGAAGCCTACAGCGCGAACTTCGGTTTATTTTGGTGTTCATTTATAGACGTCAAAATATTAGATGCCCAAACAATTGCGACAATCGGACAAAGGAGTAATATTTTCAAGAGAAATATTTACAAATATTTATATAACTTGTTAATTTTTAATGACCATGGAAAATAAAAGATACAAAAAACGAAAATTGTCGACGCTCACGAAGGAGGAGGTTCTAACAGAATTTTTGCGGAAAGAGGTTGGGCGAGCTCTGTGGCAGTAGGTAATGAGTTTAAGAACTTGTATATTTTGCATTTGAATAAATTTCTTTCTTGGTACTGCGAAATCACGCTGCAATAACACGCACTAATTTTAACGACCCAGTTTCTTGGAAAATGAAAATTGGTAATGACTGTAGATGATAGATGTCAATATGAAACAATTTTTTTTGACATTTAGATTTTATTCAGTGAAATACCCATTGGTCCAACCATTATATATTCCCCTTCGTACGTCCACTACGTGTCAGATGGCTGACAGTGCGGCCATCTGTCTAAAACCTTCCTTACTACTCTGATCTAGATACTAGATCAGTCCTGCTCACCGACACTAAGATTTGACTCTAGCTTCCGAGCAAGCATTCCTGCCCACGGTGAATAGAACAACGATGTCAGGTTGGATGGTAGTTCAGTTCACATCTGATGGCTTCAAGACCGAAAATGAGGTGGGGTGTGGTGTCTTCTGTGAAAGGCTTAATACGAGCACCCCATTTCGCCCCCTTGTAGCGTTTTTCAGGCGGAGACCATAACGATCAAGGGAGTCTTGGTTGCAATATAATGCAATATCTGTCAAAGATATGGGCATTTTCACTAACAGCAAAGCGGCTATCAAGTCCCTGGAACCTTCACTTCAATCGCCGTTTTAAACTGCCGTTTATAGCTCTCGGAACTGACGGAGTAGTTTTACATTTACCTCTGCTCGATGCCAGGCCATGGAGACATTCCGGAAAACTGCAAGGCTAGCGAGCTCGCGAGAAAGGGTACGATTCTTAGGATTCTGTGCAAATGGTAGAAGCTGGGTATACCCCTGGGTACATACAAACATCTACTCAAAAAGCGCGCTCTCATCAGGACCAAGCACAAATGGGAAAATGGCTTGTCGCCATACATACATATATCCAGACAGATCTGGCTTAAGTTGGATCAGAAAAATATAGGTTTGGTTATGCTAAAGCTGCAGATCAATCACGTCATTGGTGACACTGTCTGACAAACTAACGTGCTAAAACTATTTGTTTCTCTTCAAATGACTTCTGTAGGAGCTGCAGGGATGAAGACGAAGAAAAAAGATCATGTGCCTCCTATCATTAAGGGGTTTTGTTTTTTTAATGACCTCAGCGAACTGGCGTCCTTAGACGTAATGAACATCCATCGCTTTTTTAAAAGCTGCAGTTGGTTTTATTAGTCCTTGGTAGCCAATGTGAAAAGATCTATGGTATCACAAAGGACTCATTTTGGTCTAAGTGTGTCTGCATCGTGGCCACCGCTGATCCAAAAACTTTACATTACCAATTGTCCAGCCTACGCCCAAAATGAAGTTAAATTTTCAAAAATCCTCTACTAGTCTGCCTGCATTGCGCTTATCAGAAATAGAGTCGAAGTACTGCGTATACAACTATTTTTGTTCGACATTTAAGAACGGTGCTTTTTTCTTTCCGTCTTTCAAGTATCTTAATCTCTGTCCAAAAGGCAATCCAAAACCACAGGATTAAAAATTACATACATAGCTGCCATAAAACTTACCTACGCAATCAACTTGTTTCATATTCCACTCACCTGATAGAGATTATCCTCACCAGGAGGATCCAAGCATTCAAATTCACAGCAACGTTCGCCCACTCTGAAGTTTTTGCAAAACTAAAAAGAGCAACGAAATAAGGAAAAAAAATCACATTAACTCAGCTAACTAAGAAATGCATTTCATACTTACATAGGGTGGATCACAGTAAATAGCTTTACACCACAATGGCTCGGAATGGTAACAGACACAGAGACTGCATACTCCGGGACCAGGTACGTACAGCATCCCATGGTTGACGGAGTTACCTTGAAAATCAATGCAATCCTCCTCCAAGCACCCTGCAAATTGAAAGATACACTTTGAGCGGTTTCAGAAGCTGGGTAAATTGAATTGAAAGTGAATGCAGTTGAATGGGGCGTTGGAGCAGCTTTATTTTTTTGGCCAACGCCTAAGAGGATTTTGGCAGATGACCAGAATTATCAAAACTTTATTGAAAGGTGTGTGTTGTTGTGTACATTTCTTTAGGTGTAGTGTTGAATTGCATATTCCTTTACTTCGTGATTTTGCTGTTTCTTTAGAGGATTAAATTGGGTCATTAAGGTACTGCATTTACTTTAATGATGTGGATGGATGAGTGACTAATTTTGATGCAGACTCATACTCAGTATTTCATGCTGATTTGTATTTTATTTTTTTATATATTTTGAAATGCACTACATTTCGGTGCATTATGACACAAATGTTGAGTTTTGCAAAGCCACTTGATATCGACGACTTTTTGGCACATTAAATTAAATTAAAGGTTATGTCTGGAGTCTCACTAAAAGTACGTGCCCTTTGCATAAACCTAAATTTTTTATGCAGATAGTATCTAAATGGAACAAAGCTTGTAAGAGACTATTTGGAAAACCCTGAGAGTGTAATCGTAGAGCCATTTTCTGGCTCTACACAGCAGTTGTGAGCCCCATATTGACATACGGCAATTTAGTCTGGTGGCTAGCTGTAAGTAAGGATGCCTTACGATACTGACCAGAGTACAAAGAATGGCGTGCATTAGTGTCACAGGAGCAACAAGAAACACATCAACTGCTGGGTAAGAGACCATATTTAATCTACAACCTCTAGATTTATTTGTACAGAAATCTGCAGCAAGAAGTGGGCCAAGATTTAGCCAATCGAGAACTGGAGATCAACTTTGACAGGGCATGCGCAAATTCTACGCAGATACATGGGTGCAGATGCTAGCACTGTTCAGATTTCTATAAGCCGTGTTCCAGCTCATTTTCTAGTCATGATGAATGGGAAACTGATATTTCACTGAACGATAACTTCATCTCCATCTACACTGACGGACCCAAGATAGATATGGGTGTAGGTGTAGGAGAAACTCAATTTGAACAAGTCAATTCGACTTCTAGACTAAAGCTGTATTTTCCAAGCGGATATCTTTTTTTTTTTTTTTTTTTTTTTTTTATAATTGGCGCGCACCAAAGGGGGTATGAATACCCTTATTCTGAATATTCAGGGCACGGGCGTTTGGAAAGAGGGGAAAGAGGAACAGAGGAGATACCGGTGCACGTTGGCTTTAAATGTTTGGATGTTGTACCGATGAGGAAATACAGCTCCTGGAAGATCGTTCCACATACGTGTTGTTCGGCTTATAAACGAATCCCTATATTTGACAGTACGTCCGAAATTGGGCTTGAGGGTGAACTGATGTGCATTCGAAGCGTGACGCGTATTGCGGGTGAAATTTTGAAGGGGAGGAATGCAAGTGGCTATTTCGTTGGAACATTTTTTGTGGAATAAGCGATAAAACAGGGAAAGACAAGAGACATTTCTACGATGTTCAAGTGAGTCTATAGAGCTCACAATATCTCTATCACCTATTAGTTTTATCGCGCGGTTCTGAACCCTATCTAGAATGTGCAAAACGGTCTTGGGTGCACCAGACCAGATGTGGGCGTTGTATTCCATTTTTGGGCGGATGAATGCCTTATATATTGAAGCCAGATCAGATGGGGTAAAATATTTCTTGCACCGCTTAAGGAATCCTAGACATTTTGCAGCATTTTTGGCGACCTCGAATATGTGTTCGTTCCAACGAAGATGATTGTTAATGCACATACCGAGAATGGCAAGTCTTTCGGTTTCTGCGATGCAAGTACCATTCATAGATAATGGTTGAGGGGTTTCGCTTGAGAGACAGAAGACAGCACTGAGTTTTGGATGCATTAAATTCCACTCTATTTGTAGAGCCCCATTTGATTATGCTGTCAATGTCGGAATTTAATGAGTTTAACATACGTTGCCGTTCCTCTTCTACGGCCGAAGAGCAGGGACGTGAGTTGGGGAACGAATATGAAAAACTGAGGGTACTGTCATCAGCGAAGGAATGGATTGGATTAGAGGTTGCAGACAAGAGATCATTTATGAAAATGAGAAAGAGAGTCGGAGACAAAACTGAGCCCTGGGGGACACCAGCATTTATATGGTGAATATCAGACTTGAAGCCGTCCAAGACAACTTGTATTGAACGCCCCGAAAGGTAATTTCTAATCCATTGAAGAAGAGACTCATCGATGCCATATGCACGCATTTTCGACAAAAGAGCCTGATGCCAAACTCTGTCAAATGCCTTTGAAATATCAAGTGCAACTATCTTTGTTTCGCCGAAGTGATGAAGAGATTGGTTCCACTTCTCGGTGAGATATGCCATCAAATCACCAGTGGACCTGTTGCTACGAAAACCATACTGCCGGTCATTAAGAAGTTTTCGTGAATCAAGATATTTCATAAGCTGACGATTTATCAGCGTTTCCATGACCTTGGAAAGAAGGGACGTAAGTGCAATGGGTCGGTAATTGGTCGGAGAGGAAGATTCGCCTTTTTTAGGGACAGGCTGGACAAATGCTGTTTTCCATCTTCTCGGAAAGAGTCCAGAAGAGTAGGACAGACAGAAAAGCTTACGCAGAGGTTTTGCCAGCGAAGAAGAACACCTCTTCAGAACTATTGGGGGGATACCATCTGGACCAGCGGATTTGTGTATGTTGAGACCTTTGAGAACTCCTGCAACTGTGCGAGTGCGAAAATGGACTTGTCCCATAGAAAAATCGACGCTCTCAAGCACAGGGACAGACAAAGCACTATCTTGCAGTGTTGAGTTGGCTGCAAATTGTGCAGCGAGCAGATTGGCCTTGTCTAAGGAGCTGACAGCTGGAATGTCATTGTAAATGAGCGTTGGGATGGCGGATGAGGCAGAATTTTTAATGTTTTTGACGAATGACCAAAAATTTTTACTACCTTTGGGACACTGTAGTATTTTTTGCCACAGTTATGTGAGCAGCTTCAATGAAGGTGATGATATTACCTTTTTCATTGACAGCCAGACAGTTACAAAAACAATTTCCGCCACATAAATAAAATCGAAGCTTGTACGTTGTTATCACGAAGAGCTATGGCTTCTTGGTGCGCAGAACAATGTAAAGCTCAGCTGGGTGTCCGGTTACAATGGGGTTTCAGGAAATGATAGGACTGGCAAATGGGGGAGAGAAGGTTCAGGATTAGATGCTGAACGAACTGACATGTCAGTTAAGACTCCACCTTGCAACATAAGATTATAACTTAGAAACGAAAAGATCACTGTAGTGGACACTGTCCCATTAACTAGCCCGTTAAGATTTGCCCAATAGTTTAAGGGTGGCAATGGTGTAGTGGTAGCGTCATCGTTTATCAAGCTGATGGCTCACAGTTCAAACCCTGGTGTCAGCAAGCATTATTTGATAAGAAGCAGTCCGATCAATTGCGAAAGCTTATGACAACACTACTGAGAAGGCATAACACTGGCAGTGGGTTTGTCATGGCTGGAAAAGTTGTTCGCTGATTGATATGATGATTGATATGCTTATGACACCAGGTGTACTGGGAAAAAAATACTGTGAATCAGAAGCGAAAGCAAAAAATAGATGACAGCAATCAAATCTCCTCAGTTATTCTGGACACCACCCCTGGAGCTAATGTGAAACCTAATACAGCTGAGTTTCAAACCACTACACCAATCTCCTTCTCTCTCTCTTTATCTATCTTTCCAACGCCCGCACCATGTGAAAACATGTAAAAGGGTATTCATAACCCCTTGAGTGCGTGCAAATTATAAAAAAAGTTACCGTGTCTGTTGATTCCCCATTGTGTTTGAAATGGAACCCAAAAAAGGACCAATGAATGGGCGACAGGGGCCTCTTTTCACCAGGTTGTCAGCTGAAGATGCAAGATTTTCGAAGAGATTGAGACAGTGCCCGACAAGTTTAGATTCTACCGTTACGAAAACTGATGTGTTTGATTATCTATCTGGCGACAGCTTTCTTAAGTCGCATTTGAGTTGGGACTATCTGAGTCATCACGCCAAATTTCGTGCTTCTAGTGTTTGAGTAGAAAACCCAAAAAGAAGTGGGTTTCATGACCTTTCTATGTCTCAAATCATCGTAACAGTTCGCTGAAACTTTCTAAAGGACAAAAGCTGGACTGATTTATTGCGAGGAGAACCATATTTAAATATTTAAATTTTTTAATATCAGCGACCATGATCAGATTTTAAATGTCAATAATTGAAAATAGCATGTTGGAATCGCCGCTTAATATATGGAAGCCAAGCTTCAAACAATGCAGTGAGGCGAAATAACGTGGGCCCTTGGGTACATCAGCGTTATATCTGATAAGGATAAGAAACATAAATATTTGGCACAAGAGACCATTATAAGGTTCAGGATCTAATTGGTCGCAACCATTCGTTGCATGTGTTCTATGCTTTTGCGCAACTTATTGGACCTTAAAAATATTACTTGGCCTTTTCTGGGACTCGAACCTCTAATCAAAATGAGTTTCTTCTAAAATGACAAAATTCAAGCATTTCCAACTCATTTAAAGCCTATTCAGAGAAGCTATAACGAAACGCAGTGCGACTGATGCTCAGCGAGTTGAAGTTCCTAGGTTTTCAAGCACTCTTCATCCTCGGGGATAAGTGCGGCGTTTAAACGGCACAAAAGGCTGTCCAGCGAAAGAAGTGGTTTTAAGAAGTCCTGCTATGATTTTTTATAATTGCTTTTTACGGGATGCATGTTAGGAGGAATGTGTTGATCGGAAGATACACATTCTGCTAATGCGATGAATACTTCTCTTATCTTAACATCATCAGTTTAAATATCAGCCTTTAACAAAATCGTTTCTTCTTATTAAATATAGTTAAACACTTTCCCTTCCACAACATAGTATAATAGCTCTTCAAAATACATAATCCTACCCATGCTTAAGCAGTTACTTTTACACTGGATTATCTACTGCAAAGTCTTTAAATTTAAATTCAGTTCTTCGTAGAAGTACTGCATCTTTATAAAAGTTACCCAGGGACAGCCATAACCTCATTATCGCGTCTAGAATTTCATGAAAGCTTAGCTTCATAACACCATTTAATATCACTTAGCTTAACCCATTTTAAGTTCAAGGTTTATGTTGTTACAGGAATCTAATTTCAATAGAATATTACAAAACGTTAACATTTGATGGGGACCAGTGGTTTGGGTCATCTGTTCTTCCACTGTCTTCTCCTCAACATATCTCTTTTAATCTTTTGTGTCATGTGTCATGTGTAGTGGTAGCGTCATCGTTTGTCGAGCTGATGGTTCACAGTTCAATCCCTGATCTCAGCAAGCATATATGATAAGAGGCAGTCCGATCAATTGCGAAAGTTTGTGACAACACTACTGCGAAGGCATAACACTGGCAGTAGGATTGTCATATGGCTGGAGAAATTGATCGCTCTGTTGATAATTGATATGCTCATGACATCAGGTAGATCGGGAAAAAAATACTGTGAATCAGAAGCGAAGGCAAAAAACAAATAAATGACAGCAAACAATCTCCCCAGTTATCTGGACACCACCCCTGGAGCTAATGTGTGAAACCTAATACACCTGAGTTTCAAACCACTACACCAATCTCTTTCTCTCTCTCTCTATCTTCATTTCAAACGCCCGCACTGTGTATAAACATTAAAAGGGTATTCACAACCCCTTGAGTGCGGGTAAATTATAAAAAAAAAAAAAAAAATATTTAACATTAATTTTACGTTCAACTCAACAGAAACATTTACTAGTTATATTGCGCAATAAAATTAGTGAAAATTTATCCCAAAGGAATTCATTTGATGGAAACCATTAATTTTCAACGACCCCAGCAGATGAGAAGAGTGGCAAGGTAACTCTAATTCAGGTTGAAAGGTAATGAAATAATAAACTGATTTAGCTGTGCCACGGTACGCTGGAAATCTCGTGGTGTGTAGTGTAGTTTGGAAATTCCACACATGCTTTAGATTTCAGCAAGGAGGTGCTCTCTCATGGAATTTCTTCAATTTAGTGCTGGAGCAGATAGTATGAAGGGCTGATGTCAATACAAAAGGTGCTAAGGTCAATCCAACTACTGGGATAGGCAGACGATATCGGCCTTTACGGCAATTGAAACAAAGGCTAGAGATATTGATTTGAGGCTGAACGAGGACAAAACAAAATTTTTGCTGTCGACAATTAAACCAACAACTGTCTACTGCTTGGCACAAAATATCACTATTGGCAGCTATAATTTCGAGGTAATTAACTACCTCGGAGTAAATGTTAAAATGTTAACGAACGACATCCGGTAAAGAATCACACTCGCATCGCTTTGATAAAACAACTGGGCTCAAAGTTCTTAACACGAAGTTTCAAAGTGATGCTCTATATAACTTTAATCCTGCCATTCCCACTATATGGTGCCGATTGCTGGATGATAAGCAGAAAAGCGAAGCAGATCTTAGGAAGGAACAATACCTTGCCGAATATTCGGTTCCATATGCAAAGAGGAAGAATGAAAGAGAATATTCAACCGCAAACTTGAAGACATGTATCGAGATTTGGATGTAGTGCGGAAGGCGTTGACTATATTGCAATGGACGACAACACTCCAGTCAAGAGAGTTTTTAAAGCTTATGTTTGAGACAATAAGAAAGATCGGCCCTCCTATATAAGAATCGAGCAATCTCGACGGTCTGACGAACTGGCAGCAGCGTGCACGGAACCGAAGGCGATCGAAGGCCGCAGTGTCTCAGGCAGAGCAGCCCAATAAGAAAGTAGGCAAGTTGAAAACGATAAATTTAAAAATAATATGTTTTAATTTCGTAGTTTGACATTAATTTAAAACCAATTGTTCACCAAGAAGTCTAATCCATGACCTTATTAGATTTCTTTTTGTGGGGCTATGTAGACATTCTCCAAACTTTTGAGCACTTAAAAATCAACTTCCGTGAAGTTAAGGCCGCAATGCAGCCTGAAATCACAAAAATCGAACTTTGCAAAATCGATGTTGTATTCCAAACATAATCCAAAGTTTCAAACAGTAAAAAAAATTCAATGAAATGCTTTAATGCTTTTGATCTAAGCACAAGCACAAAATCAATAAATAACCTGTATAGTCTGTCAGGCTGGGAATTTATAATCCTTTTGCTGTGTGTAACATATCCACTGCCACTTACGTTTTGGCTGGAGCACCTGCATGGTTTTTCTGAGAGAAAATCTATAAAAGTTTGCAGCTTTTTGTGATATTTTGTGTTGATTCCACATTCAACACCCATTTGACAGCTCCCACTTCACGTTTGAGCAGAGTAGCTCCAATTTGGTGAAGCATATCCAAAGCACTCCAAGTCCTTGACAGCATTGTCAAATGCAAGCCCCCATCAACCCGTATATTGTCTCCAACTCCCCAAAGTACCTACCAGAAATTCTGTATTTTCTTGACCCGCTGTCGATCAATGCTTATTTGTGAAGTTGAAGAGTAAAGCTCTCCATCACATACATAGCACCAGCTTGTACAACTTGGTGCAGCGCGATGAAATTGCCACGTTTGTGGCTACGTGCGAAAATTTGTTTTTTTAGGTAATCTTCATAGACAGCACCGGCATGCTTACAGTAGTCTGATAATACTAATTAAAAACTAATTAAAACACCTTCTTTCTTTTTGTTACCGACTACATCTAAGTTACCTTATCAAATAGTTTATTTCGTGTTCGAAGACAACTATTTCTAAGCCTCTGTGGATAATTGGATATAATTGTTCCTAATAAACAATGGAGACAGACGGTATGTGAGCCTGGCGCGTAGAGTATCTTTTAACCTGCGGCTTCCATTTAAGTTTCCCATCTAGCGTCATTCCTAGATATTTTGATTCGCGTGGATGCGGTATTTGCACCGAATTAATTAATACTTTTTTAAGTTGATTTGGTCTCGTTAAAAACAATGTGCAAAATTTTTGTCCTCACGCACTTGCTGACTCGACTGAATTATCCGCTGCCAGTATAGACGTGTCGGAAACGTGGTTACAACGGTTCCGTCTCCTTGAGAAGGACATACATATGTATGTCCTGAGTGCATACAAGAACACCTTCTTGCGGAACTCGGGCAGTGATTTCCTGAAATTATGAAAATGCGATTCCGTGTTTGAAACGGAAAAGTCTGTTTTCAGGGTAGGAATCTGACACTTTACACTTTAACCCTCCGTGCCAAACGTTGCAGAGGTTTGAGAGACTTTAAGAAAAATGGTAGAAAATATCTTTTTCTCTTCTAGGGCATTCTCTATTTAATTACAAAAAAAAATATATATTCGGGAGCAACAGACAGTACGTGATTCAGGGCCTAGCTTCTCGCGACCGTGTTGTGCATGTTATATTTTTTATAAGAAATATTTTTATAAGTGGATGGGATTGCTCGGTGGAGAGGAAAGCTCTTAAGCTTATCTTCGGTCCCGGCTGCTGATGGCTGAGACCTGTGGAGTCTCAAATCTATCGCGCGAGAGACAGCAATGTAAAGTAAAACTATGTTCAGACGACTGTCAGATCTGACAATATTGTCAGGTCTATCTTACGATGGCGTGAACTACAATTTTTTGGCTGACAAGAAGAAAAACATTGTCAGACCGCCATCTGACAATAAATTGTCAGGTATCTACCAATCATGTGAACATTTTTTTTATTATTGTCAGCCCATTGTCCAACGTTTAGGACATTTGCAGACAGAGATGGGAAATTGTCAGATGTTCGACGCTTATGACATCTGACAGTTAATTCATTGTAAGATGTTTTTTTTTTTCGGTTCTGCGTACTGCTACAATTTTCGATCAAGTTTGATTTTGTGCTGTGAAAATAAATAATGACAAGGGTGTGCGTTAAGGAGAATTTGTTTACGATACAATTCCGGCACACGAAAAAGAAAATTCTCTTAAATGCTATGAGTCTGACAACGTTTGCCAATAGATCTGACAATCATCTACCAACGGTGTGATCTGCAATTTTTGATCTGACAACTTTGTAGGAAAAAGCATTGTAAGACCAGCCATCTGACAATAAATTGTCAGAAAAAACGGTGTGAACTGACAATTTATCGATGTAAGACAGTTTGTTATTGTCAACTCAAAATTGTCAGATCTGGCAATTGTCTGAACATAGCTTAAGACTTCGGCCTACGCACAGCGCACAAGTAAAAAGAGATATCAGCCAATTTGGTGCGCGAAACTGGATAGAACTGGTTGGTCCTCCCAGAATGTAGCATCTTTTGAGTAAGTTAGTAAGAATCGCCTTATATACATATGATGTTTCGAATTTAAGTACTGTTGCACTTCGTAAAAGAAAATGTCTTCACGCCAAATTCCAAAAGCTCATCAACAAATAAAGTTGAGAGCACCATTCATACCAATTTTTTTGTTTTTGATCTATATTCTCCGACCTTCTAGAAATACTCCTTCAAATATTTCAATTATCCCTACATCGACTTTATGTTTAAAAAGGTACATTAAATTATATTATTAGCTGAGGGTTTTAATTAAGAACCCACATCAAGTACAATGCAAACAGTTTGCAATCACTGTTGGCATCTTTTATTTAATTAAGTGCGATTGCTTTTCTCTACAAATACGCAACAAACTGTTGCATTAACCAATATTCTAATTGGCAGAGAATGCATTTCTATATTTTGAACTAAAAATAGTTTATTAGATTAGAACCGATTAGGTACCGACAATTGCACTTAGCAATCAACTCGACTGATAAACTTTAGTGCCATGAGAGCTCTTTTGACCCGGAAAGTCAACTCGATGCATTTTGCAATGTTGACATACTAAATGATTACGTGCACTACACACAAGTGACTGAATTCTGAAGCTCTCATCATCGTTGATCGATTATCCAAGAGGATGCTACGACATAAGGTACTGTCAATCAATAAATTTATTGCTCTGCCATCCCTCGAGCATCCTTCAAGTGGTTGAAGTGACATCGCCATTATATTACAAGCTGTTAACTTTTACTGCGTTGTTATAGTAATAAAATCAAAAGCGATGGAAACATTTTTAATTAGAAGTACCTATTTTTAATTTCAAGCAGATTGTAAATCTGACCTTGGTCAGTAATGGTTGGAAAAGTCAGATTAATGTAGCGGATTGAAGTGCAACTAAATCCAGAATTATATTTTAATTACGATTCCAATAAATGTTGTCGTGCAATAATTTTGTGATGCTCTACGCCACTAGTTTAATTTCTTTTATGAATATTAGGTTAGAATGAAAATTTTGATTTTGTTTTAAAATGAATTACAGCCAGAGGTTGTGTTGCAACCATTTTTGAAATTTGCTTCATTGTGGACTGTGGGATGTGGATGTAATACCTGCGATCAGAAATCTCATCTGTAGACAAAATATTTTTCTTTTACTAACCCGAAACAACCGGACGTTGTGTCAATGTTTTTGACAAATAATCAGTCAATGGTTTTGGCTCGCCTCGACTGGCTCAATTCGAGATAGTAACAGACTTGGCCGACCGCGGAGCATCAACAAACAGAACCAATTTTTTTATAAATCTCTAGGAGTTATAAGGAATTAAATTGGAGTTGGCTTGGAAAAAAAAAGTTTCCATCGAACTGCAAATTCAAAGTTTTCCAAGCAGCCTTGAGGTCAATCATGTGCTATGCTGCATAAGTCTAGGGTGTATTTTTAGTACGAAGAGGTTGAAAAACTTTTAAGCAGTTTCTTTATAAAAATGTTACGTGAAACTCTCATATCTCTTCTCTTCATTTTTGCAATAGATTGCATTTTCTATACATCGTAAAAGTAATGGAACCCCCAAGCTACCGTCTTATACACATTGTCGCAAACCGAACAGCGAAATATACAGTTCTTCAAGGAATAGCGCCTGCTAAACAGGTAATGAATTACGAGTATAATGCAGAATCCTGGCGACGTGAATCTACCCAAGTAGGGCTTAGATTGAAAGCGCAGATGTATTTAGTGCTTGCTCAACCATGATCTGTCTACGTACAATTTTTTTCACGATCGGTGCGGCGCGGCGTTGATATTTACATATAATCTCCACCATCTTCCAGGTCAGATGCGAACTAATTCGTTGAACTTCAGAGCACATATAAGAGTCGACGAATGCAGTCTACACACACAATCTTTGAACTAAAGTAGATGTTTTCCATTTTGTCGGAGCATGCCCATATTGAGATCAGGGGAGCTTATTGGGGTAAAGAGGCAATGACAATATCTGAATCCATCACAAATCTAGACGGCGATGACTGGAGAGTGCTGGCATCAAAATACTTACAGCAAATAACTAACGGAGCGTTTTAAATAATTTTATTTGAATGCACATGTGGAAAAAGAAAAATTTTATTTTCACTCTCTTTTCTTCGGTTGACGGCAATGGCAATGTCTGTAATTGTATAGGTATGTATATTGCAATTTTCGAAACATGTGAACTTTCAAAAAATGCATTACTACTACTTATAAAAAAGTCTGAAGGGCCAGTTTAGTTGATTAGAAGCTGCCAATTTTAAAATTCGTTAATAGCAAATTAAAGTGTAATTTATCTTAAAAGTGTAACCTCGCATTGCACCTAGAAAAAGAAGGTGGAAGACAAAATAGCTTTTGAAACGCTCACCACTGCCGTTTGCCATTTGTCAATTGGAATCCTCGTATAAATTGTACAGGCTATACATGTTTCACTTACGCCAAGAATTGAAGTTTGTAAGCCGAGATGGAAAACGTCTGTTTAGTTGGGGTTTTCATACAGTGCATCTCTGCTAATGTGTGTAGATATGATTGTACATCTTTATCATATTGCACCTGCATACGACCTGTTGCCGAGAGACATGGTAAATTGAGGGAATTTTGCCAGTGGTCGTTACAGCACAATTAATAGATGGAGTTAATAATTTAATAGACACCAGAAACCAAAATTTTTAATTTCCTTGATGTACCACAAGCTTTTGATAAAGTTTGTCACCACGAATTAGAATGGGAAATGAAAAGACATCCCTGAGGAGAACTACCATATTTTTAAGTCCTACGTTACAAAGAAATACTTTAGTATAGGATATGAAAATGAATACTCCAGCTTAAAGGAAATAAAGGCAGGTGTACCACAAGTACAGTGTTTTGGGACCAATAATGAATCTTTTCTAAACCAGGGATTTGAAAGAACAAGAATAGCCTAGAAACTTTTGCCTATGATTCAGCAATTACATATGTATGTTAGCGAGCAAACTAGAAAATTCGTCAAAAAAATGGTCCAAAAAATGCAATATTAAGCTCCACGACACTATATGACACTCGATGCCCGACTGAAATGGAAGAGCATGTCAAAAAGAAGGAAGAAGGGTTATGTATTAAATTTAGAAACATGAATTTCCTATACAAAATGATCCTTATGGAACCTTGGACCTATGGAATTCAACTTTAGGATTGTACAAAGAAATTGACATATTTCAGAACACTTACATACGTGTAAGTGTACGTTGTACTCTGTGTCAAAGTAAGAAGCAGTATGCACCCTCCATGGTACATTACAAATGACAACCCACACAGAGATCTATTGTAGAAATAGAGTATACCAATGAAATATTAAAAAACAAATGTGATTATGACTAAATCCATGACCATAAATACTGAAATACAGTACATGATGGATGAAAATAGAAACACGTTAAAAATGCTTCTAGAGACTGAAACCTGATGATGTAGTTAGTAATTAACTCGAATAATAAACATCTGCTCTCTCATTTAAATTCACCATCCTCTTCCCATTGTAGTTTTTACTTAAGTAAATTTTACCAATTCTATTAAAAGCGAAACAAAGAAAGTTAAATAAATTAAATGGGCTACATTAAATGGGCCATTCAAAGCGTTGACTGAAATTCTATATAAATGGTACTTCCTAAGCAATGCTTTGCACCAGATCTTTTTACCATGGATTGCTCTGAGTAGAGTTTATTGATTGAAATTGTATAGTTTTCCGAAACAACTTCTCAACGGAATTTAATCGGCGTCTGACGAAGGAAAACAAATGCATTGAGAGCTGGAGATTATCAAAATAGCTAAGGGGTGCATCTCAAGCAAATGTGTAGACAACATTTTGAGCAGGTCCTGTTTAATGTTTTCTTAAATTTAAAAAAAATATGTTTCTCTTAATTCGGGCATAACAACTTTCGCGAAAAATTTCTAAATATTGATCTATATGATACCAAATACAACGGGCCATTCTATGATCCTGAGAAAATATTCAGGCAGTGTACGTACTATAGACTACATAAGGTGCAAATAGGCATATGCTCGGGTATCTTCTCCGAAACGCTGGGCATACCCAAATCAAATCGGTTCGCCGAACTGCAGTAGTACTTCCTAAGCAGAGTCCTAGCAGCGATAATAGCCGCCGGAGTTACAAGACGCAACACGTAACCAAAACAAGCGGCAATAAAAACCTGAGCCATATCAAATGTGCTTCTCGATATATGTACATTCCCCTTGTCCAATAAAGTCAGAAGCAGGTTTCAAAGCCACAAAAAGAATTTGACCATAGTTCGACAAACAAGGACCGACAGTCTTATGCAAGAGTAAAGGAAATGCCTTTTTAACCTGGTAGGCATTATCATGGGGGATAATACTCTACGGTACCATATGAAAACACTGCGACTAACGGGAAAAGATCTATGACGAGAGTGTGGCGAAGAGGAAGTTAGCGATGAACAACCCTGTCACTGTCAATGTCTCATGAACCTTAGGTGCAAAATTCTCGGTCGGCACTTCTTTCAGGACATCGCAGAAATATCCAGTAGACCATTTGACGACATCTTGAACTTCATCAACTCAACTGGATGGTTTTCAAGTTCATCACAAGCAAGAATTTGAATCGTAGATACAGAACAAGGTTAACCAATGATCAAGCGGCAGACACATTTCCGCTATGGGTCTGTACTGATCACTTTCACGTCGCCTACCCATATATGCACATACGTAACCAACTGACAGGCAAAAGGTGAAACCGTAATGTTACTCAAATGACGATTTTTTAAAAGAGGAGGATGAGTGTTTTTTTTCCAAAAGTTTATTGGAAAAAAATAATCGAAACGGCGGCGGCGCTGCAAAATTCAGTACGTTATTGATTAATGCGTGAGGTTTTTTCATGTTTACTCGTAGTTAACCCAATATACTGTAAATTTATAAAAAGCCTACATTTTTGCCGCAATCAAACATCAAAATATTGGACAATCAATTGATTGGCAGTATATGTACACAGAAACAATTTCCAAGGCCAAATCTTCCACCAACTGCGCTATATATGGACACATGTAGCTCTAAGGAGCATATTTACTCAATAAAAATTCTCTGGCAATTTAGTTAATTAGTTTCAATGTTTGGTATCAAACAAAAGGAGAAATAAATCCAATTGATGTGCTGATATGTACCTTTCACCACAATATACTCGTACACTCAAACGCTACGGCTTAAGCTGACAGATACAAGTTGAACATTCCTTATCCGCGAGACATTAGCTTTCCGGAATTTCAGTAATATTGTTTGTGTAACTAAATTGCATTGTGATGGTTATTAAGTATTTCCACAGATACACATCTGGTTTTACTGTCTCAATGCTTCAACCTTCTATACTTCGTTTGTTACATCAAAGGGGTCGAGGGAGGTTCATGTTATTGTTAGTGCATGCACTATTGATTTTGTGATGGAAACAGACTCATAATTTCTAGTGCTTTTATCGTTGGAGAATGTTATGCCCGATGGGGATACTTCCATCTGTCATGAAATGTAACACTGCAATATAAAAACAGTACTAAAACATTAATTTTGATTTGTGAACATTTTTCTTTTGTACAGCATGAGGACAATCCCGTGCACTCGATTGAAAAATCTGAAGGAATATACACGTTTAATAAAACTGCAGATTTTTTAATTTCGAGTATTTATGGCTTCGTATGAGTTAAAAATCGCTTAATGGATTTTGATCGGATTTTCTTTTTTGTGCAATATTCGTAGATGGATGTTAGAGGCTTCATTTGTCAAGAAGCTACTAACCAACATAACGTTTGTAATCAAATAGGAGTACATATCTCTGTTTCAAGACCGGCTAAGTCGATTTCAATGAAACTAATTTTATTACTCCATGTGGTAGATTTCAAATCAAATGAATTAATTTTCGCAATTAAAACTCATCGATAAACTACTGCTATAGAACGCGAACCTGTTGAGAGGCTTGCTTATAATGTTGTCTAGCTTTTCAGAACTTTATCCGTCATTGTGGTTGTGGGGCTGAAAGAGTTTTTCATAGCTTTCGCTTATGGCTTGTGGGGTGTCCTGTTTTTCTGGCACATTGCAGGGGTATAGGATAAAAACGAATGAATTGCTGCTTCAAATACAAGCTTACGTCTCCTGCTTTAAATGTGTGTTTGGCGGTTTATGGCTGCATTATTACTTAATTTTTCTCCTAAATAATTACCTTAAAGTGAAACCATTCCATGCCATAGCTTTTGTCACATGCTATTGAGCTAAAAATTTAAGAATAACTCACGGAACATGAATTAAAATAATATCCCAATCTGATTGAAAATACTTCGCGCAACAATGTGATCCAGGTCCAGAGCCTAGCTTATCGCGACCATTCGTGTTGTGCGTGTTATATGTTTTTCCACAAACGGAAGGGACCTACTGTTTAAGGCCATATCCGTTTGTCACACATTCGTGAGAGTTGGGACTGTGGAAAATCTTGTTGCTGTTTTCTGGGAGTCCAACGCGCTAACCACTGAGCCACGGCGCCCACTTATCCCAGTTGTGTTGAATAATATTGCTCTCTTCTCAAAACCGTCGTTGACAATAGAAAAAATAACTACATAATTACCACTCTGTGGTCCGTGCAAGGCCTTTCTCATTAAAATTCCTTTTTACGTTTAATTCTTTATTTTGTATTTATTGGCATCATTTTTTTAAGTTGTGTAATCCAAGGTATAGTAAGGTAAAAGCCGGTAATTTTTAAATCACGGTTGTTTTTGAAGTGTTTTTGAATTCATCCAACCGAAATGGAAGTAGTGAATGCCTTTTTCTTTTTGAATTACAGTACTTGCAATACTCTAGGGAGAATTCTGTACAAAAGATGAGTAGGTCCAATATTTTTTACGACATTCTAAAGAAAAAAAGGTCTGCGAGTAGAGTAAGATTTACATAATAAAGTTCATCCGATGAGTCTCAAAAAGATGACGGCTTAGGTGTTTCTAGTCAATGACTTCAATAAAATCCGCAAAGGAGTTAACGTGATACGCAATTTTGAATCGTATCATCAAGAAAAAGCGATGAAGCTCTTCCCTAATGGTAAATAAAAAAGTTACAAACTTAACCCAGTTCTATTCGTATCCTTCATAGAGAATATATTCAATTTCAAGTAGGAGGGATCGTCGGTCGCAGCAAATGGCGATCTGTTCGTCCACTAGAAGGAATATTTTGCGCAAAGATCTTAGCCTACACCCGTGTAAGCTCCAGCTGGTGCAGCATTTGTAGCCACGAGACCTCCATTTGCATTGTGCTCCAGAGCAATTGTAAGCGACTGTTGTTGTATCACAAAATTGTGCTCAGGGTTTGTTAACAACATTGGAGTCAGCCCAATCCAGTAAACTCAGAAAAATTCATCCAAATGCTGCAATTTCCCCGAAGGTTACGTCATCGGACCTTATTTCTTCAAAAATTAGTCCGCAGCTCGCGTTACAAAAATACGTGATTCCAGAAGAATGGCGGTTCATGCCATATATCGACCGAAACAAGGGACTTATTGAAATTGCAATTTGGCGACAAGTTGATTTCAGAAATGGAGATACCATAGGGGTTCATGTCATCTGAAATCCTTAGATTTCCCAATTCTTAATTATTTCCTGTGAGACTTCGTGAATTAATTGCTTTATGCTGACAATTGACGCTTTGGGAGCCGACATTGTTCGCGTTATTTCTGACATACGATCGCCATAGCTCAAAATTAGTCCATCTTTCTGACCGTACTGCGGCTTGCAGACTAAATGAAATGGTTGAACGGATTGATTTCAAACTTACTTCGGGTAATGGCGGAAATTGGTTATTTCCCTTTCAAAATGGATATGGAAGACATTTTCATCATCTGAGGGCATAGTATGTAAATTTTACACATGGTATGGTCAACAAAATTATTTGGCTATTTATCGTAGGAGTTTTTGTTGAAATTTCGAATTTAGTAGTGGGTGGCCCAAAAATATTAAGTGGATTTTATATATTCATAGCTTTGGAATGAGGCAATATTTTTGAACAATGTTTTTCACTTATAATCTAATTTTTTAATTTGTAATGACGTTACACTTTACGATCCCACAACTGATTTTCGCTGTTGAATCTTACATTCGGCACAGCATTTTAAGGACATAAGGACAATTTCGTAGCCATTTTAAGGTAAGTAGTGTCCCATCTAGAAATGACATCGTGCGTTTTGTTGTCTGTTTTCGGCAAGAATGAATTCTGTTCAATCATCAAAAATCTGGGAGACCTGTGACCGATCGTTTTCGAAAAAACTGCAAGCATCTTTTGACAAACACTCTTCAACATCGACCAGGCGGCACTGGTTACAGCTAAAAATCCCACGGATGACCTTACAGAGAATTTAAGAAGGAATTCGCATTATTTTCCATTGTTTCAGCAAATCCTTGCCAGATACCACACAAATTATATTATTGGCCCCCACAATGCTTGAAAACAAACTCAAGAGCTACTTTTTGCAAAAACTGATTGATGTCAGACAAAATGGCTTCATTTCCACCTCAATGGCTTCGTCATCAAACAAAGTTTTCCCTTCTGGGGTTTGGAAAACCATCAAATAATTGCCGAGCGTCGGATGCATCCCCTTTGAGTCACGGTTTAGTGTGGTATCTCGACTGAAAAAGACTATTTTTTGAGAAATGTTCCCAGGCCGAATAATCTCAAAAAATGGAGACATTGGTTGGCCGGCTCGATCTCCAAACTTAGCAGCTCCGTACGATTTTCCTGAGGAGTAATCCGAAAGATAAAAATTCCCTAACCCCTTGCAGGCCTTTAAGTGAACATTAGGTCCACATGTTGGCCATGAGACCACAAACATTGAAAAAGTGATGGAAAATTTCATCAACAGATTGGTGTTTCGAAAATAAAAAAATGGCGGTCACCCAAGAGATATTATATTCCATTCTTAACAACTTGTTTATTCTTAAGATTCTTAACAACTCGTTTTATTAAACTTTACTTCCCACTCCATAACGTCAACAATAAATCCTGTTGACGGATAACTTAAAAGCGCATCTCAGATATTATTCCCAACATTAATTACTTATGTGCATAATTTACTCAACACCTTCCACTTGTTCCTGTGGGAATCCAGTTCCCCACGAACTATTGCATTGGGGGAATACACGTGTACAAGGTTAACAATGATGAAAAAAAAAACAACCCCAGTAATTAGCTGTAGCACAACATGCATTGCGTGCCTTCGTGCGACACAGTTTGTGTCCATAAATTATAAAAGACGCACGTTTTCAACCATAAAAATACATATACACACGTACATATATGACCTTCGATTAGAAGTTACTTCCCCAGTGGATACTTGTTTCAATCGGAAGTTTTTAATAAACCGCATCTACTTGCATTAGAGTGGGTACCACATTGTAGAGACCACTGAATGCATACGTCTATCATTGTGAGTGAAAGCGCAGCCTTTTCAAGAAGGAGAACTTTAGAAATAGTCCTCTAAAGACTGTACCTGCGCACTGTGAGCACTGCATCTTTTGAGTGCTTACTGGAGATGCACGAACTTACATACGTCACGTGAGTGCTTTGTTCACATTCACGTGACGTCTTTAACTAGGATGAACATAAACGTGAAGGTAATCGAGTTCTAGATTTTTGTATCTGGAGCAAGTACAACTTGCTTATGCAAATATAACAGACAAAGCAAAATAAACCTCCGCTAGAGTAAGGGCTGTTAATAGCAAAACGCATTAAGCATGGAGGAAGTGACCCATTTCGCGCTTATTTTAAACTGACCACAACGACATCATCCCCCAATTTTTAATGCTGCGGTGCTGGCATATGAGAACGTTTCTTTATTTATTTTTAAAATAGCGTGTTCTGTTGCGGATACCACCCTCACGATCCCTCTAGAATAATTCATAATTTAATTTTCGCCCTCAAAACTACTGCGGGAAGCCATTAACACTAAAATTGTCACAATGTGTGAGTATACTTACCGTCAATCTGTCAAAACAGTGTTGCCGGATGTCAACAACTGTCTTTTAAATTAACAACAAGTTTTCAAAGCGGTTAATGCGTAGTTATGCGCTTTTTGCACCTTGCATATCATTAATATTAAATGCTACAGAGTTTGTTTGCTAAATTAGAGCAAATACTTTAAAAGGAGGCTTCCAATTAATAATCGGATATTGCGAAGAGGTATTTTCAAATACTTTTTAGGCTTGTACGAACCAAAAAGGTGAACGCTTCTGTTCAAATAGAATTCGCACATCAACATAAGGTTCTGATACCACCCCACTATCCCACTGAACAATGTGTTATGATCTGCAATCCAAGCACAAAATATAGACATCTTATACACAAATCATGTTGTTTAGAGAGAATGCATGAAACGGGGAGTTAAATTGTTACTTACTTCCCTGAGTGTACAATTGTAAAATGCATACAGTTTAGGACCTTGCTTAAGGTATTTAAATGTGGGCTGGCGGACGTACGAGTAAGTATATACACCTATAAGTACTGACATTGCAAGTATGTACTTATAAACTTAAGTTTAACCTGTGTGAATCCTTAAATAGGGACAAGTAATTAAAAACAAAAACATTATTGAGTCTCACTTTTATGGTTTATATAGTATTACGGGGTAGTTCAACCACGAATTTTATTCATTTTCTTTTTTAGTGAATAAATAATTGGTTACTGGGTTATTTTAAAAAAAAGTAATTGCAGCAGATGTGCGCTTGTTTTGATTAAGGGATTTGAATTGTTTTCCTCAAACTCTGCCATTAGCCACCCATCCGTTAACGTAGTTATTTAAGCTATTTTGGTACCAGGACTGATCCAACTTTAAATAGAGTTCTGTAATACAGACTTTCTTTCTCTCATCTAAAGGCATGTTCGCCATTCATCTAATTTTTCATGAGGTACAGAATACGTTCTGTAAGTAAAATACCAGTCTGAGCTTACAAAGTAATTTTTTTGAAAATAATTCTCCACAAGAACAATTTAAGAACCTTTGACTTTCGAAAACCTCATAAATAAAATGCTTTTGAATTGAATGGGCAACAGAAAAGTGTATCAAAAGTGTTTTTGGGATTACTTCACTTTTTATTTTAGGAATCTGACTTATGGTGAAATGACACTGACATTGAGGCACCAAGCAGTTTTTAGGTTAAACCTCGCTTAATCTCAACTGAGTTTCAGTAGTTTTATAAGTGAGCGGGAGGTTTAGGTTTGAATCTCCGAAAACACCAAACGTTTTTTGAGGTCCCATTTCTAAAGAATATCTGATAAATGCCTGAGAGTACTGATGCCAGACGTCCCGCTCAGTGCGGGACCGTTCCGCTAAACGCTCTTTGATCCGCAAGTGTCCCGCGAAATGTCCCGGTTTCAGCTTGTCTCTCTTCGAATTTTGCTATCAAGCCATAAAATCTTTTTTTTAACCTACAGAAAGGAAAGTGTCCTTTATGGTAACGACAATAGTTCAGTGGTTTTCGAAAGCTTGACGTTTCACTCTCTAGATACAACAGCTGATTTCCATTCAGAAATAAACTAAATTTGGAGGTCTTCGTCGAGATTTGGATGAGAAAAACGATATAAGAAAATTGGATTATTTTTTTAAAAAGCAATATGACTACAAATTTGGAAATGATTTGCAACTTTGTATTTTCTTTGCCCGTGTCTAATGCTAGCTCTGAAAGAATTTTCAGTTTCATGAAAAACCCATGGCGAAATAACTGAAATCAGCATTCTATGACAGTATTGGAAGCCGAATTTTCGATGAGTTGCAGGAAATTTAACGAATTTTGCGAAAATGAGTTTGGAAAAACGGAGACAGTTTCGAAAATAACATTCTCTGATAACTGCTAACTATATACATTAGCTTTCACAGCATATTCTTTATGAACTAGTACTGTAAGAAAACTTAAATATTACTTAACCTATGTACCTATTAATTGCAATAAAAGACAGACTGTGAACGTATACATACGATATAAATGTAAGTAATTATGAGCATTCATTTTGTAAAACGCACATAAAATGTACAAATATGAACTAAAAGACTGTTATTTAACCAAAGGTTAATTTGGTTTTTAAATTGCAAAACGTTTTTTTTTCTACGTCAAAGGTCAAAATGTCCCGCAGGCAATTGTTTCAGATCTGGTTTCCCTACCTGAGAGTGATATGTAAATGTCAAAAGAAATCCTCTTAACACTGTCTCAAGAGAAAGCTTCTATCCTTCGAATACGGCTTTTCAACTTTCTACTCGTAAAATAGGTCTTTTCTATTACTTAAAAAAATTGTAACTACGTCTCGCCCTTATATTGGTTTATTTATTTATTTATTTGATTTACTGCCATTTTAAGCTCCTCAATTTCGCTTTTTAAATATTAATAGCAGGCGCTTTCGTGAATCATCGCACGAAGGCTCTTCAAAATTGCAAAGAAAATCTAGCTACTGGTGAACAGGGAGCGAATTTAGACTTATTTCTATACGTCCATCTTCAATCAATGACCCACCATAAATGAGTTCGACGCCACTATTGACTTACCCGTGGGTATTAATATTAATAACTAACTGACAAGTAAAGTGGCTGGTGGATTCCAACCAGAGTTCCAATGTAATATGAACGCAACTAATGGGATTCTAAGCCTTGCGTGCCTCATGCAATTGTAGTTATTGTGCCATTCTAACCTTCGCAGCTTATCCTTTAACCAACGAACGGTAGAGGTCGGAAAGAATTTTATATTAAATAATTGCAAAATCGAAATATGAAAATAGTTATTCCTTTGATGGGTTGAAGCAAATCATAGTACAGAAGTGTGTACAAGTGAACACGTGGTCACGTCACACGCAGTAACTAAATTCAAATAGAGATACATACTTAATGGTTATCGTATGGACACGTTGGAATAGAAAAAGGAAAATCGTGTGCAGATTAATCAATCTATTGTAAAACAATCCCTGGAATAGGGTACACACAGCTCAGCATGCATTAATGTCAAAACTTTGATACTAACGAAAGCTAATGATAAAATCCTAAAGAAAGGACAAACTGTTTCATTAAAACACCCTTTGAGTTGTTGAATTAATTACCGTTCATATTGGATTAGTGTTTGGAATAGAAGGAAGCTTACGATTTAGTTAATGAGCATCTACCTTTGTTATATAAAATGTATGGAGTTGGATCGACATGTTCGGTTGTTGACTGAAAGGGTGTAGGCTGCAAATGGAAGTTAGGTAAAATCGCAGTAGGGTGCTACTACAGCCATTGAATTGCAGTGCAACCCGTGGGGAACATGATTAAAAATAATTTACAATTATTCGCTTCAGCTATTGTAAATGTTTAGGTACATCTAGTCTGACAATGATAGATTAAGGATTCGTAGAAGTATGTAGTTTTTCACGATAGATGCTCGCCGACTTTTGTTCGCTAATCTTGTAACTCTGCTGGGAAGACGTACTTCTATCTCCATCTGGTGTCATATGGGAATTTCTTTCGAAATTGCAAAAAAGAGAGGACTAATGCAAGGTACTCGGTGGCAGCAGTACATATAAGTGTTGTTTGTTCTGTGGCCCGTTGACGACTTTAGCTATCGACCCAGGACTGTGCTAGGATTCAAGAGCGCGAGAGGTCTCATCGAATCTGACAAAGAAGGTCTACAACGAAATAAGATGGTTTGTTTCGGCCGACAAGAGATATTGTTTTACTCTTCTCTGAAACCCAGATGGGAGTCCTTGGTAAGCAAGAGCCTCATACTTAGGAAATCTTTTATTATAACATAAACATCCACGGCGTCGGCGGCCAAAATGACTGAAAGCGTGTTGGTGTGGATGGGACACTATTTGAGCATAAGACCTGCCATAAGATCAACTCAATTCCAGTTTGTAGGCATTTAAAATTCAATCAGATTTTACCATTTGACGATCAGTTGACAGTTTGCAGGTTGTTGGTAGATTGCCAAAAAAATAGCTGCGCTAACATGATAATGGTGTGTGATAACAAGGAATACCGCGGCTCAGTGGTTTGTGCGCTGGACTACAGAGGGATAGGTTCGAAGCTTGAGTCCCAGAAAATACCAAAAGTCCGAGAGTTATGCTTTTCCTGAGAAATCTTCTTAATCGGCCTTTTTAATATGGCTTTAAACAGTGGGTTCCTTCCATTTAAGCGAAAAAATATAACACGCACAACCCGAACAGTCGCAAGAAGCTGGACCACACACAGTCTGTTGCGTCAAATATTTGTATTTTTTTTGTGGAGGTTATTTGATAATTAATTTCTGACGGAATACCGGGAATGATCAGTTGAATGTTATTGGAATAATAAAGTGCACCACTGGTTCGTTTGTACTCTTGAGAACCGCTTAGATTACAACTTTAAGTAAGTTTTAAAAGCTACCGTTAAAAAACCGTAATAAAAGACCTCTTCTGCATACTGGAAACCAAATTCAAAGCAATCGTAATTATGAAAAGGAAATGAAAGATTGTAGGTCAAGCACTGTGGAAACTACCCCAAGCAACTGCACTCTAGGCAATGAAGCGAAATACATAAAGGCAGAAAAAAGTTGAAGGACCATGAACCACATGCAAAATGCGAAAAAGGAAAACTGGGAACTGGTGGAACTAACCAAAAGAGGTGGATGTGTAAGGGTATTGCCTACTTTTATATAAATTTGGTACAGAGTATTGGTTTTGTATGGATCTCAATTTAATAGCAAAAAGATACCTATCTACAACTAGACTGCCAACGATAGGGTAAAAGAACCAAATAAAATCGGAATTTCTGTGTCGATTCTCTGTAATTTATTATTTCTTTAAATTTATATTTCAATGGTTGGATAGAAAAAGTAAGAATTCAGACGCATTTAACATTTGGATAAAAATAAGCCCACAGATTTAGAAAAATCATGTACATTTCAGATATCGTACCGAAAAAATATGATTGGAAAAAATTGTTTCTCGCCTAACAGAGGCTCAGCTGGGCTTATCATCAGATATTTATCCTGCTCTGTCTGAAATACCTTCGAAGAATGATTAAGAAAAGTTTCCAGCTGTCTTTTAGCATTACTGGTCACTTTCTATGGGCTTCATTCTTATGCGTTACAAGTAACGGTTGAGCCTAAGGGTTGATTTGCAAGCCTCTCCAGATCTTAAATAACATGACGAATAGAGTATTTGGTTTCACGATTTGAATGTTACTTCCAAGGTGCTGGAATCTATGTACTCTTTGTTTACTCTCGCTCTATTATATTGCACGTTTTTTTTGAACTCGATGAAATTCAATTGCCGTTGCAGTCCGGCTTATCCATCCACCCAAGCTTAACTATGAGATTTACTGCTGATTTTGTTGGTGAACCTTGTGACTTTGTAGAAATGCCATCACGTCTTATTTGCCTTGAGTACTATGATCGGTAGAATGATCTGGTTTTTTGCTACAACTCTCCTACGCTCAGCATGAAAAACTGGGTATCTAGAGAAGTTTCATTTTCTGATCATCACCTTTTACAATTCGGTATCGACTTTAGGAACCCAAGGAGAACGGACTGAGATACATATTCATAACACAAAGTTGGACAATCATCTTAACAGATGAGCAACCAGGTTCGCTCTCTAATATGAATCAGATGGTAGATATGCTAACAGAAGCAATGAACATGGTCCCACACAAAACCTCCCCAATCAGTAGACACAAGAATAGGGCTATGGTAGAATTCTGAAATTAGTAGCGCAAAACGTTGGAAAGATCAACTTGACTGGGATCTCTACAAGAGCATTCTTAAAGAATTTAAATTGGAGGTTAGGACCCCACAAAAAGCGTAATTGCATCTTTTCTGTGGAAATATAGGAAAGAGAAGCGATTCGTATCGGATTAGAAACATTCTATCCAAGACTCCAAATATTCCTAGTTACATTAAAACATTAAAAAAAACAGACGGAAACTGGACCATGCTCAGCATGGAAACCTAGAACTCCTTATGGGCACCCACTTTCCTGATACTAAAACAGAGATAGTTATTTCAATCCCGAATCGCCCATTGCTGCCGGTCGTTAGACCCACCTTAATGTACGTCGTTCTAGTCTGGTGGACGACACTGGACAAAAAAGTAAAATTGCAATACTCGAGAGATTCAAATACGAGTATTATTCTGCATCTGCATAACGGGCGTTATTAAAACCAGTCCTACAGCCGCGCTGAAAATTAGGCTCGACTTTGTCCCTGTTGGCACTTTTGGGAAACTGATGGCCACAAAAGCAGAATTACGGTTTAGGGAATCCTTGCAACTGGCTCATGCAATAATGGACGGCCATAACACTATTCCTAGTAGAAATGCTAGGGAATCTGGAGAAATTTTAAATTGTTCTGTGACTAAGGTGTACACAGATTCATCCAAGACAGCGTTTGGTACACGTGCGGGAGTCTTCTCCAGCGCGCCAGACATCTGCATCACCAAACGATTTCCACTGTAGAATATTACAGACAGAAATCCCATCAGTCTGAGAAGCCATGGCCTGGCTTTCAATTAACACAGTCGATTGTAGCGCTATTGCTCAATATACATATAAAGCCTTACAGTCGCTAAATCGCCAATCTCTTAACGAGATTGCTGTCAGATGCGACGTATCCCTGTTTTGGTTTCCAGGCCACAGTGACGTTCCGGGCAATTGCAAAGAGCGTGACTTTCCTGATAATGGGGAGCGACCACTAGCGCCTATTAAATCGATAAGCCCCATTTAGATAGTGCAGCCATTTGTATGGCAAACGGTAGGTGGAATAACATTAGTACCCGTTTCCCGTCTAAACAAATCTGGCTAAATCTGGATTGTAGGAAAGCTAGGAGAATTATCTCCGTTAGTAGATTAAAGAAAATACAATAGGAGCCCTCACGGGACATTGTCTTATAGGCAGACATGCCAGGACGCTAGGTACTCCTTTCAACGATTTTTGTAGAAGAAGAAGAAGAAGAAGAAGAAACTATTACCCACCACCTGTGCACTCATTCTGCTCTATCGACTCTGAGAAGGAAATCCCTTGGTGAACATTTCTTCGAAGATTTTAATGATCTAACCAGATTCGACTTAAACAAATTCAAAAATGTTGCCTCAGGTTCAAATAGGTTTAGTATCTGAACAGCGAATTAGCTTACGGCATGAATTCATACCGAAAACCGCCTCGGTGGCTGGAATTTGCTGTAGGTTTCCCGCGTTGGTAATCTGGTTCCCCCATTCTGTATCACAAAGGACCTTCTTTCTGATCTAAATGCGTCTCTGCCTGAGCGGGGACAACCACTGAACACAACCCAACCTACTTGAGAAAATCCGCATTACGCACATTAACCTAGATATAGAAACCAAATTTCAAGTCCAATAGTTGGTCCTTGAACAAAAGGTGTAAGGATGGTTATTTTGATCGGAAGTAGGAAGTAGATCCAGTGAATATTTTGAAACCGGGAAACCAACAACTTTTAAGTTGTTAGGTACATACATATGTACAAAGCTTCGTTCTACTCTCCAAATAACGAGGATGCAAAAATACCAAACAATTCTGCCAATTAGTTGCGATAAGTTGTCCCAAAAGAGCAACTTACGTTTAGACCACACTTTTAAGGCTTAAAGTGCAAAATTAAGATTATTCAGAGAGGAAAAACCTGGGGGCCTACCATCGTTGGATCCACTCTACATACTTCGGTTCATTGGATTGGTATTGGAAATTGGATTGGTATCTCATCGACTAGAGCTCCAAAAAGAGGGAACAAAAAGAGGGATCTACAAGGTCGCAGTGCGCTTACACCCCAAATCAAATCAATTAATCTACAAGCCTGTTCAGGATAAAAGCAATCTACAAACATGTGTTTAGTTATAGAATTAAACGGTGGAACTCTATTAAAACCTCTCTCATAAAAGAAAAGAATCATGGACCTTTGCCAGAGACGGATGTAACTGGCGCATTCGAGAGAAATATTCGTCGTCTAAACTTTACACATGAAGAGTTTTATACGGTACGATAAAAGTGTTTCTTACTAAGGTATCGTCATACAACAAGTTGTTTGTTGCTGTTTAACCATGACGTTAGAAGTTAGCAGAAAGTATGATAGAATAAAGGTTTCAACCTCGTGCCTGCACTTTAAGGAGATATTCCACGTGAGCTAAGACAACTTTGTCTTAACTTTTGATGTCCTTTAATGATGTTTCGATTTCCAGTTTTGCAGCATGCAAGTATTGTTCAGCACCATATTCATGATTCTTTTCGAAGGACACAAAAATCAATGAAAAATCGACTCGTCAATATCAAAATCTTTTCCCATTCGGATTGCTTCAAAAAGGACATAAATCAAATAGTTAGCAGCACCATGAAGTTCACGTACTTTGCATCAAATGTTACAATGGGCACTGACTTGGCATAAGACACCTATGTACGAGTATCCTCACATAACATTCGTGGTTTGAATTCCTCATGACAAGGACATCTGCTGTAATCATTAAAGTCACACACAATTCCAATGTACACATAATAAATACATACACATAAAATAACGTACTTCATGATACTTTATCATATTAAATGGAGCAAATTTAACTTGTTTCAACGAAACAACTTTGAATATACAGGAAAACAGTTCGTAAATACGTACATACATACATACGAGTGAACACATATACAACTTAAAAAGTCCTTAATACTTTACTTACCTATAAACGAAACGTAAAGGCTGAGAACCAAAACTACGGTCCTCTGTGTTGCAGACATCGTCATCAACTTGTTCGTCGGATGTGGTTCGTTTCGATGGCAATTTTGATCACGATTGGTAAATTTTTATTACCCAGCGATTATCACAGCGCGCTTCAATTGTTCTAACAGCCAACTACACCCTAACCACTTGAGCACCACATATGTTTCGGTTTCATTGACAAAAACGGACCGCTCCTACAATCAAATTGTCATACTGCTCTAATCAAGCATTCATGAACGCTTGGCACATATTCTACGGTGGCTGTGGTTGTTATTTCCGATTGACTGACGTTCAGAGTCGATTAAGACACCCTAAACTGCTCGACGCGGTGGTGGAGGTGTTTATTTAACGATTCGATTTAGGGGTAATGTATGGACTGCGGACACTTATTTGTATCGGTTTGGCACATCATTTTTTGTTTAAACAATCACATCAGGCAATTCCGACGAGCACTGCACCAATAGGCATCTTCATCCTTACCATCATCATGAACATCATCATGAGAACGAGCAACGAATAGGTGCGGATATCTTACTGTACACACACTTAGTCCATAAATAATGCACGGGTACGAAGGAAGCGAATGAAAAAAGGGCAAAACTGTTTTCGGAAATAAAACGGGAAACCACGCAATTAACTCACGAAAAAATGAATTTTTGAAATGAATAATTGCAAAAGAAATTGTATCTCAACGCAAACTGACTTTAGCTCTGCATTGGGCGGCCTGGGGGT
The DNA here is from genome assembly GCA_946965025.1 of Blera fallax. Taxonomy (NCBI): domain Eukaryota; kingdom Metazoa; phylum Arthropoda; class Insecta; order Diptera; family Syrphidae; genus Blera; species Blera fallax. Next base: position 19,255,971 of record OX337248.1, on the reverse strand, counting down.
GGTGGCGTTTTTGTTACTTTTTTTTTTTTTTTGGCAGATTGCAACTTGGCCTTATTAAAGCACTTGAAACCGAAACCTTTCACGAAGGCAATAGACTGCGTGTGTACGCCTCGATTCGCCTGCCTGAGACGACGTTTTGTTCACAACTGAGGAACGTAGTGAGAGAGAGAGAAATTATACTGCATTGTGGACGGATGTGTTTGCCGTGTAAGGGTGTCAAGTTCGAAGGTGTGCGAGAGCACAGGGGTGTACTTGGACGCGCAACCAAGAGCGGGCTTTTTCCTCCCATAGTGCTCTGATTTAGTTAGGTGGAGAGCTTTCACTCCGGAAGCATCCGAAATTGCCGAGGCAACACAACAACAATCATAAAGCGGTATACTTAGGTACAGAGGGTGGTAGTGGTGTACGTTCAGCAGGTACAATCGGTTTTATCAGAGGGTGTTGCTTTTACCATCCCTCACAGCTGAGTGCAAGAACTCTACTTCTGAGCTTTACTTTGCTTTAATCTCAAATGGTACGAATATACTGAGAGTTTGAAAATATATATACATAGGTATGTATGTATGTATGTGTATTGTAACATATTGAAATTAAGAGTTAATAAAGGAGATGTGAATAAATCCAAATCTGTTAAATTTTAAGAACGTGTTACCAAAATCCAAAAAGCGATTGAAATTTTCAAAACCGCGGATTCAAATAAAAAAACAAAAATACAGGTGTCACTTATGGGAAAAATAATGGCGAATGGGCCAAAGAACATGAAGAAAAGTTTATCACTGGTTCCTCATAAGGTAAAGTACAATGAAACCTACAACTTCGCGATTAGTTCCTAGACCAATAAGGACTGGATTACCCGGTCCTTTAATCCAAGCGGTCCAGAGAACGGTCTAGTCTTCTAGCTTGGAGATTTTTCGTATTGTTAACTGCTCCGCAAAGGGAAAAAATTTTAGGAAGCAACATCCAGCCTCCAAAAGGATTATTTCACTGTTGAGGATCCTGCAAATAAACGAAAAACGGACAACGACGTTTGGATCCGTGCATGGAACGTTTGGACCCCCAACTGGCCACGTGAAGGCGAACAACTAGCTGAGTCCTCAGACTGCTATAAACCAGTGATAACCACCATCCAGGAAATCGATGTTCGTAAAAGCAAGACGAAAGCCTTTGATATTTAGTACGGCCACTACTATAGAGCGCAGAAGCAGCGGCAGACTGAGACAAGAAGTTTTGCGTCTTTGTCATGTAAGTAAGCATCTTATAACAATTTATATCAAGGCTTAGTTCGCAAATATAAGCCTAATTTATCCTCAAGCTCCCACAGAATCAAAATAGGAAAAAGCTACCAAGTGCGTTTCTAAAGACTCCCCGAGAAAACATCACGCATCATCTGAAAACGCATTTTTTGTTTGCTGCCGAACGAAACATCACCATGGCCAGCATATGATTTCCTCAGTTCAATATTCATAAAAGTATACTGTGATCCTCTGATCATTGTGATCGTCGCAATGCCTCCAATGTTTTGGACGTCCGAACCCTCCAAGCGACGAACAAAGACTCGGGTTATTTCCTTGCTGTAACCAATGTACGAATCTGGATATGCATTATGCCACAGCAACGATGAATTACTGCGAGGAAATATGATGTCGAGAAGCTGCAACAACAACATATCGTCTTAACCTCCGCCGGTAGCGTATCCCGATATCGTATCTCGAGAAACCCGACACTGCCAACACCAATTGCCGAAGACGAAGACATCAAGGAAGACGCAATTGATGTGTTGTGTTTCCCCAGATCTCCAACAAAAAGTCCTTGGAAGACGCGGGAGAAACATCGGCTTTGAGTAGGGGCAAACCACAAGAAAGGAGACCATCTCAACTGCGCCAATTACTTAGGCATCATTTTCTTCAAAATCGCGTACAAAATCTTGTCTAGCCAGTAAATTTTCAAACTTCCGCAAATCCTGGAGAAAACCCAAGGAGTTCAAGTTAATACCCACCTTTAAACCCCCTGAATTTATTGCATCGAAATTGCATTTGACAACATTTTCGAAGTTTTTAAAATTTCATTTGTATGGCTAAAATTGCACTCCGTGCCCGGTAATTTAGCGTCGAGAGAACTCTTTCTTTGGAGCGTTTATTTAGTGTCCTCATTTTGAGGCAGTTGCAAAAAATAAATATTTCGCTGGCTGTATTTACATGGGCCTCTTCTGGATACGACGCTATTTGGTCGCATTCAACTTTAGTGTATCTCACATTAAATTTAACGTTCAAGTACAGCAAACTTTGGAACCCAAATGTTATTCGCGCAGCGAAAAGTGGAGTATTTAAGGTTAATGTATTGGAATAGTAGATAGATACAAGTAGTATCTTGAGGTAAAGCTATCGGAAGCAAACGTGCAGTATCTTCAATTTGGAGCTAACGAAACATAACTCACAGCTCAAAATTCAAAATATTTTGTGCAGCTTTGTGGGGTTTTCACTCTTTTCATAAAGTGGAACTGTTTTTTTTATATAAAAGCAAATTTTTCGACTACCAAATTCCACGCCTAATTTCATATGTGTAGTACATATTTGAAAACTGGGGTTTTTCGCTCTACGACTGCCTAAGCTCGTGTTCAATCATCATTTCAAGAAGAGGTCATCTTACTATGTATATTCATCTCTTTCTAATATAATTTGTATAAAAATGTGATCATGAAATAAAACGTGTCAGATGGAGGTTAGATTTGGAACTAAAAAAAAACGAGTGTGCTTCAGACCACACGACTGAAGCAAAACTTCTTTAGCTCCATCTACATACATATATGTATGTGTATATATATGTTTATATACATATGTATATATGTATATACATATGTATAACATGATGGTCGCCCGATCATGAAATATGAACTTTAAAATTAATTTACAATTTTATTCACTTTAAACGTAGAATATTTAATGTATTGAACAAAATATTAATTTATAAAATTGTTCAAGAACGAAATGAAATTACGAAATATTCAAGAAATCACCGTTCGCGTAACGCTAGCAAACTCGTAAACGAACTACTGACCGAGATATATCTATATTTCATGCACTGGCTATGAGAGGAAGAGAGAAAAAAAATGTGCGCGTGCACCTCTCTCTCTTGCCCCTACAGTAATGTACGAAACGTAACTCTCTCTCTTTCTATCTTGACCAACTTATATCTCCCTCTCACCTTCCGTTCGCCTCGCCCGATCACACTATTCGTAACGCTCTCGTCACGCATTCACCAGCTTACTCCCCAAGTCAAGCGTGCGTAAAGAAGATTTACTTCAATAATTCGAGAACGCGAGAACTCTTTGAATTTGGTCGGAAAGCTCTGGGATGTTTGCTCAGGACTTGAACCTGCGTTGGGATTTCCCGCGTTCTTGGTTAGGGCCTCCATTGACTCTTGGGTTTCTCATAAAAACAGTTGAGCGTGGCACAGCTTTCCGGGATATAGGTGGACTAAAAGAATGCTCCCGAACGTTTGTAAGAAATCAGCGGCATACTTGCTATCTCTCAGCAGAAAAGACTGTAAACAACTTAATGGTGTTCTCACAGGACATTTTCCTTTTGCTTAGTATACTAGGCTTAAGGGACTCCACTGTCTGCGATGATTGTGGAGAGCGCGACGATACTTCGGATTACTTCCTTTGTTATTGTCCTGCCTTTGCTCGGAACATGTGGTGGATCTTCGGTGCTGATGTGGTGAATGCTGATACTGTAAGCTCTGCATCACGGAAGTCCCTACTCAGCTTTCTCCGAAAGTGGAAAAAATTTCAGTAGAAATGGTAGCACTAGGTCTTGCTTTATGGTAGTACAATGGACCTGTTGCATCTGAGTGCTCCACTGGAGTGTTTCTTAACTCCCAAACCTACATTTTTATGAAATAAAAGTCTTCAATAACTCATCGAAGACCGTTAGTAGACTTGTGTCTTTACTATGTGAGGGCACGTAGACATTGGATTACTGAGCTGAGGTTCGAAGTTCGAGTCCCAAAAAACTCCAAAAAGTTTTTTCAGGATCCCTCCTCTCACGCATGTCTGACAAACGTCCGAGAGTAATAAATGTCATGAGAAAACTTCTAAAAACCAACCTTACGTATATGGCTCTAAACTGGACCATAGACGGTCTATTATTTGTTTTTTCTTTTTTGTTAAAATGTATTTAAAATCAGTACACATTTTCCGAAATTATATGTTAAAAAGTAATCAAAGTCTCGAGAGCTTTAAAGACCAAATTTAATATATTGAGCAATCAAAGCTAAAAAAAAGTTATCTATCTCTCATTTATAAGCATTTAAAAATTTGCACAAATCTTCAATACAAATGCAGCAAAAAAAATAATTTTGCTTTTAAGTAACACAATCACTTGAGTTTCGCTCTCATGCGTTCGTTTAGTGGTGGCATAACCTCCCTTGGGATTAAGAACGTTGACAGATTGAATAAATCCAAAAATACTTTATAACGATCACTAAAATGAGAAGAAAAGAAAAAATGGGACAACAGATACGAGAAATTTATCGAAATTAACCTCAAAGTTGATCGAAGATACTGGTATCCTGATGAGCCACCAGTTCCCAACTGTTGGGATCCAATCATTCGCTGCACCATCATCACGTGGTTATCTGTAATGAAGAACTTAAAAAAATCAAAGTAATATCAAATACTGTATCTCCTACATCTCCATTTTGTGATTAAGGAATCAATATCCATAAGTAAAGTCAGCAACTGATGAGGTTGACTAAAGCGGGGTTCGTCTCTGTAGAAAGTTATCATGATGGCGCCTTGCATTGCCTTGTGACTAAAACGACGATCGCCACGTGAAACCATCGCATTATGAACGTCAGGTTCGAAAATACTACGATAAACTTCACGGCGTTTCTCGATATCCATAAGGCGATAGTTTCTGGAATTTTCCGTGTTCTCTAGCTGAAATTATAAGACCATTTTAAAATGTTTTGAATTCACTAAGTTTTTCAGCTTACTAGGGCGCTTTTTTCTTCTCTAGCCAGAAAATGCTTAACGCTTTGTTGGAATTTATGCCAAAAATTGAATCCATCAACTTCTAGGCCAGGTGTACGTTCTAACCACTTCTCAATTAGGTCTAGGAGCGATGGTTCATTTTCTGAATCGCAAATAGCATCGACTGCAAATTTATCGCAACCGAAGGCTTCAGAATATCGTTGATTATATTTAACGCGATGTTCAGATTTCACTCCAAGTTTGTTTTCAATCAATCTGAACTGCAGACTCTGAAATCCCGAAGCAGGAGCTAAATAGTTTCGGAATTCCATGAAGTCTAGAGGTGTCATCGTTTCTAGGATTGGTACTTGGTCCACAAGGAGCTAGAAAAAAGTAAATTTTATTACCAGAGTGCCTGATAGTATCCTTGTCGTTTATACAAGGAACTGTTAGTTCCAGAAATTTGACAGATGATGTATCCGGAAGATCGGTAGAAATGTTGCCACTGTCAGAACTGGTAATGTAATATGCTAGGTTTCACCAGCTGCTAACGAAGAAATTCATAATTTGACGAAGCTTATTTGATGGCACTGTAAAGAAGGACGAAAGCTACTAGTGCCACCTAAAAACTGAGAATAGCAGAGGAGAAACACCAACTTTTCTAAAAGTTGAAAGGAAGCCCATTTAGACCGATAGTGAGTAAAAGAGAAGTGTAAGCTATAAGACCAAAACAAGTGTCTGAAGAGACATACAGTGAAATCTAGGTGTAGAGTCAATGATACAAATTCGGAAAGTGCACTTTTGAAGTCTGAAGCTGGCCATGTGCAGCGAAAGCTACAATGATATAATGTCACAGAGACTAAATAAAAAACAAGTTTGTTCTATTATCGGATAGCTTTCTATTTTTCCACATCCATACTGTATGCAGTATAGACCATGAACAATATTTGTACTCCAAAATATATTTTTTTGACATAGATAGAGTTGGGTTATTTACAAATATTCTTCCGAACACGTTCAGTACATCGAATCCTAAAAGATGTAATATGTAATGTGGTTCACATAGTATCTCCTTAGATGTATTTCTACCCTGATCTCTTCCTTTCGCCCCACAGTTGAAAAATCTACCACTTCCGGGCGAGTCCCAAAAATTAGATTGAAAAAAGATCCCTTTTTTTTGCGGGCGACAACACTCTTCAATTTATCTATGCTTTATGAATTCAAATTGCCATCGGCCGCAAATGTCTACCAAACTCAACTCTAATATTGTTCATCCTTTGGGGTGCAAAGATCCAAATTGAATTCAATGAGTCAAACACCCAGTGTTGCCTCCGATCTCTGACGCTGAATACTAATGTATACAAACTAAACATGAATAGAGTTGATCTTGACGACTCTACCCTTCATTCCTACTGAGATCTACAATAATTATATTAATCCATAGCTTTACTGTATTTTGATGATTGATAAATGCTAATAAAAATGGGTATTAATAAGAGCTCAACCCTATGCGCCAAGAAAATCACCTGGGAAGCCTTCCAAAAACAGATCAAAATTCGTCAAAGACCATATTCTTAAAGACCTAGATTTTTTTTGAAAGTTGGACGTCTGGACAAAATTGAATGTGTATTTGGAAACTATGCCGAACCATATGTAAAATCATTTCTGATCATTCAGAAAGAAAGGAGCATTGCTTCATGGTCGTTAAATCTTGATTGGAGTAAAACCGTCCGTTTAGAGGCCTTCTTCAAGCCCCGATTTAAAAAAGGGCAGTTGTTGCAAGAAAACCTGCAGGCAAGGCCTCTCTGCGGCAAATTATACAACAGGAGAGAAAGCAGATAAAATTTGCAGTGTAGTTTAGTCAACACTATGAACAATAGATGCGACAAAGTTATTAGGCAAAAAGGTTTTCCCACAAAGTACTGAGCTTCAAAGAGGTTCTACCCTATTTTAATACTAACTTTAATAGTAAGTGGTTTAAATATACAATTGTCAAAGAGATATAAACAAATAAATAATGCTTAAATGTATAAGCTATGATTTGTTAAACAAAAAAATTGAGAATTTAATTTTACAAATATTTTAAAAATTCTATTTGTACCAAAAATGTTCTGATCGTGTTTATGTGGCTTAATTGCATGAGTACAAGTATTGATCGACGAATCTTGATCTTGGTCTATTTCGAAACACTGCCCAAATATTGAATGCTTAGTATCTATCATTGCGTCCCATAATCCATATATTTCATCGGAATAATCCTGTGGCGTCTTCCTCACACCATAGGCTACTTTCGGTAGAACCGTAGAATGCACAGCATATTTATAGAACTTGAAAATGGAATAGATTGGGTTTCTCAAAATTAGCGAAGAGGTGTAACTGTGGCTTAGAGGTTAGTGCGTTGGACTACTAAGCAAAAGCTTCGATGTTCCGATCCCACAAAACACAAGAAGTTTTCTCACGGTCCCAGGTCTCCCAAATGTTTGAAAATCGTTCGAGAAAACTAACTTTCATGAGGAAGCTTCTCAATTAAGAAACAGTAAATAGCCTTTCGGATTTGGCTTTAAGCTGTTGGCCCCTTCCACTTGTGCAAGAAAATAAAACAAGACTAGAAGCTAGGCACTGAACGCACGATCGGTTGCTCCAAATATTTGTTTTCTGTAACGTGCAGCGACTTCACCTCACTTTTCACCTACCTTATCTAAATCTTAACTCTTACATATATCTATTACTTTTGTTCAATTACATTTTTTTATAAACTTATAGAGGAAAGTTCTTAGTGATAAAAGTCAGTCGGGAATATTCTTACCTTCAAAATGAGTACGATTCTATTGAGTCTTTTCAATATTTCCAAAGTTTTCGATTCCTCAATTTTCTCCTCGTTCAACATTTCACGTATGGAATCGAGCTCGTAGATTATTTGCTTAAACCATAGCTCGTAAGCTATAAAGAAATCAGTTTATAAGAAATCTTTTTCAAGTTTTCAATATGAGACCTACCTTGATGGGTGACAATGAACAAATGTTCATCATGCACTGGCCGCTTGTCTTCCTTTGATAGCATTCTTTGCGCTGAAAGAATCTTATCCAGCATAAGGTATTCACCATATATCATACCAACATCAGCACCCAGTGGTATGGCATTATCATCATGGTTATTACTGAAAAAAAAAAAAAAAAAAAAATTATCAATAAAAGAATGCATATTCTTCATCGACGTGCAGATGACCATGGACATGTATGACGGAGCAATTCCCAATTAAAGTCGGTGTGCACCAGGGAAGCGTCTTAAGTCCTTTGCTATTTATTGGAGTCTTGGATTATTTGCTTGAAGGAAAAGTGGCGGACCCCAAAGCGCATCGATTATTCTTGGTTGGCGATGCAGCCATTATAAGTGAGGATCAAACGTCCCTGCAACAAGCCCTTGATATATATGTGGACGTTTTGGAGGGAAATGGGTATCGAATAAATCCAAAAAAGAGAGAGTACCTGTACTCCCCATTCTCTGATCCACTCTGACTTAGTCCAGACATTTATTTGAATGGAAAAGTGATTCCTAAGTGCGAAAAGTTCAAGTATCTGGGATCTATGATCAATAGCGAAGTAACTATCGATGACATAGGGTGGACGAAGTGACAGAAAAACTCTGCTATCTTCTGCGAACAATGTAGAATACGAACAGCCTCCTAAGCTGAAAGGAAGGCTTTACACCGTAGATCTTCGTCCGGGGCTCACATACGGTTCGCAATGTACAAAAGCTATGAGGGTAAATTAACAGTAGATAAGATAAAGATGCTTCGCATGACAGCAGGAGTAACAAAGCTTTATCAAATTAGAAGTTCGAAGATGGAGCACGACGGGCTCAGTTGGTATTGGCATGTTCAAATGAGGGATCCCACGAACACTGTCAAAAAGGCACTGTCAATCAACGTTCCTATACAAGCGTGGAAGAGAACAGGCCAAAAAATTCCTGGACTACGCAAATGTAAAAACAGAAGTATTTGATTGGCCTCAGTGTCGAAGTGATCCGAAACCGGGGGGCCTGCAGATATTTTTTGAGGTCGAATCGGCGAATCCTACAGGCGGACCAGTAGGGATGCAGAAAAATGGGAGGGTTATGATCCCTATAATCCTGATCATAGCCTCGCCGAACAAAGGGAAAGAAGAATAAGAATAATTCTTCATTGGCGTGATAAATTGTATCAATGGTATGTAGGAAAAGGTAGGTTAGGATAGAGGGTTGATGTCCATGTACACCCATTTCGATGGGCTACGAAATGATTAACATAAATTCCCCTCTCTCGTGCAACTAACAAAAATACAAGAATGAAAAAAGGGGCGAGTTTGGTCAACCATGGAATATCGTTTTCGAATGGCGATATTGCCTGTGAAAGCTGCACCCTAGTAGCCAACGTTGGTACGAAATCAAGGAACATTACAAAATAAAGAGATTTACAAACAATTCCATTGGGTTCAACTCAGAAAATATGAGTTACTACGACGCGTACAACTTATCGAAAATGCCACCTAGATGGTATATCCACCACCTATGAACTCCCGTATGGCCACACAGGACAAAAGAGAACCAGTTCAAGTACAGCTCAGAAGTTCACGAACAAACAGGATGTCAGCAAAAGTGAGTACCAGAAAGCGCCTAAGATGAACTAGCTCTCATAGGCTAAAAATTTGACGAAAATAATCCTAACGTCAATTGAATTAAAGAGACACGAAAGGAGACCGATATTTCATAGGCTTAAAAGCCTCTCAAACCGAAGAAATAACTGCTAAGTAGAAGATCTGCTAAGCATTACAGAACAAACTCGAGGGAGAAGACTATTGCGTAGACACTAGAGTCGTAAAATCATTGTGGAAAGCATACCTGTGACCGAGATGCTAAGTTTATGATATTTCGTGATAAGGCGAACATAAACCACAATCATTTTACAGAAAATAGCAAATGTCCATCATTTTAAAAACGCATTGAAAATGCCAAAGAGTAAAATATAAAGTCACTGCAGCAGCGGACCTTGAACCTCACAAAATTTTGGACAGCTGATTCTACATTGTGCATCTACTGAAAGCATGCCTCTCAGGAAAAATGCTAGCACCCTTGGATGAAAGCCACCGATCATTGTCGGGATTTCAATGCATGGACAGTCTAATGGTGCTGCCAAACAGACAAAAAAAGAGCACTACTGGGCGCTTACACATTGCGCTTATGAACAGCGGAAATTACCACACATTGTTCAGAGGAAACGCAAACCCTATTATTGACTTCTTGTGTATCAACAGCTGTCTTGAATGTAAGCAACCACAACACACACAGTGATTATCAGGCGATCCTATGCAACGTATTTCCAGAGAAAACGTGTAGAAGAGGAAAAGTAAACCAAACCAACAAAAATATCTTCGCCAGAGTCGTAACTGCAACAAGTACGTATCAAGTATGAATGAAGCCATGAATGAGGTTGAGGAACGCGGAATTACAAGAACTACCCCAGAAATCCCAGAGACCAAAAAGACTGTATAAACACTCGAAAGCAAATGCAATTCCAAATCAACTTAAACAGCATTTCAAGACTGCGCGTAAGGAGCTTAAGGGAAACATCTAGAAATGCAAACTACTACTTCCATGTTACATGGTAACAAGCGATCTCAACTTGCCCAGAGTGTCTGAGAAATTTTCTTACAGCAACCGGAAAAATCCTTGGCATACATACGAGTATCTACAACTTGATTTGAAGTTGCATCAAATATTCGCCCTGACGGTAAGATTGTGTTACTTTGATGCAGTATGCGTTCTGGCAAAAATGCTTCCTATAGAATTTCTGGTAAAGCTGAATTAAATACCACATGTTGCAGTTCATGTATTTTTTTAGGAAAAAAAATTACGCAGTTAGCGTAATATACAAGTTGTTTGACGTGGTTATGAGGTTTATAATAAATTTACGCAGCCATCAATACGTAAAAGTTGAAAAATTGCTAAGATACTGTCTTAAACGATCGTTTAAAGCCAAACCATGGACATCTATCGCATACTTTTATACGACTTAGGAGTCAAAAACTTCTTTCATGATAGGAACAGTATGGAAGCGATTTCGACTATATTTAAGGCTAGAGGTGAGCTTATGCATGTTAACTACTTATGTGCCATATAGAACGAATGTGCGCAATGCATTATGTGTAGCTCACGACTAAGAAAACATTGACAATTTCATCGGAATTAATTCTATATTAAGGGAAATTAGAAGAAATCATTGGTTGGAATATTTTATTTATTTTGACCTGTAGCGCCATCTAGGTAAGCAAGAATTTTTATTTTTATTTATTAATACTCGTATACGAGTATAGAAAAATGAATTAACCGATTTATTTCTTTTTCTCCTGAACATCAGACTCTTTTATCCATCTGACGGCAAATACCAATGCCGTACTATTGTGATCTTGTAAGTTGAAAAAAAACCAAAATTTACTCTATGAAATAAAATCAGAAATCTAATCTAAATCTTATCTAGAATGTAATTAAAAATTTACTAAAAAACAAAATAATATTTTATAAAAAGAATAATTCATTACCTACAATCAAAAACAATTCATCCGTAATAAAACGAAACAAAAATTCAAACTGTGCGCTTACAATATTAGATTGTTCACTATATCGAGCATTCACTGTATTTGATTTCTTTGTTTTCCAGCTGCTTCGACTTTTTTAGCAAATATTTTGTGTAACTGGTATTCGAGTCGTTGATGTATTTTGTGATAATGATGTTATTGCTGTCGTTGCTAGTGCTTATCTGCGTTGACCATCAAAAATAGGCGAAAATAATTTCACTTTGTTTTCAAACATTTTCCTCAATATTTTTTCCATCCGAGCTAACGATTAAAGTTTTACGTACATACATATGTATGTATAAGTTGACACTCGACTCAAATCATTATCGTAACACGTTTGCTGACCTTCAATAGCAATTCACTCTTCACCCGAGATATCATCACTCGATATCAACAGAAGTCCTAGTGTTTAGATCGATTTTGCTTTCATTCCCACCAGCATTTATTCCCACGCTGCATTAGGAATTTTTCGGTATAAATAGTAGCTTATAATATTAATTTATTGTCAGTTGAATAGTGTTAAGAGATAACAGACTAATAAAGCTGTTTTTTAAGTTTAAATTTGTAAACAGTTTTTAACTGGCGCCCGAGCAGGGACCCACGAAGTCGTTTTTAAATTGATCAGTGTAATCAATTTTCCGTGTGCGAGTTAAAAAGTAAATTGAAAAAAGTGAAACAACATTAACATCGTCCTGAGGAGAAGAGGCCCCTTAGTAGCCAATAGAATCAGCTATGGATGAAAAGGAGTTAGGCAGACTAACAGCCCCCTCAGGAATGCAGCTGACCGTATTAGTGTAAGAACGAAAATAATTACGGTTTGTTCCCGTCCGAGTAAACTAGACTTATCAAACCTGCAGTGCTGAAAGCACCCGAGGCTAATACTGCTAAATCAACAACCACAACACCTTCCGGCAGCATCTAGTCCTGGCGGAGTTATTACAAATGCTCTTCAAAACGAAGAACAACAATGGGTTCAATCTTAAATAAACCCCCAAACCGATCGTTTTAATGCAACAGATCAAACCATTAAAATTTCGAGAAAATTTGCGCGAACTAAACAAAATACCCGACGTGGCCAACCAGGAGAATTCAACTCTTGGAAGGAGAGCGTGGACAGAGTACTGTCATAATAAAAGGAACCCCCAAATATTTTGGGATCTTGAACGTCATACGCAATAAAATTGATGACCAAGCCGATATGGAACTGGATTGGAAATGTATTTCCCGTTGTCTCACTATGCACTACTATCCAGGACTTCTACCATGCTGTTTAGTGTCATCTTTCTCTTGTTTTAAATAGAATAGGTTGTATGGAAGTTAGCAACGATGCTCTAACCATACTTGCACAAACATATAGAGACAAGGCCCTAGACACCTTTAGTAGAGAATTACGTGGCGATTTACCTAGGCTGACTTGCCACATACCTTGCACCTCTGCTTAAAGTTGGGAAACAAAAACTTTAGAACCCAATATCGGTTCATCTCGTGCTGTGCATAATCAGGCCGTATCCCCACGTCCTCCTCGCAAGAATGCAACAAACCATAATAACTCCAACCCTCGGAAAAGTAAACCTCTTTTCCATCCCCAGTTAACATACTTACCAAAGTAATTATTCAAGCCCAATCAGAATATAAACCAAAATGCATATACATATATTACCATTTAATCCTAACTACCATCGTAACTATGGGCAATTCAATGCACAAACTCCACCACGTCCCGACACACCCAAGCCTCAGCCAAGGTCCGAGTCGATGGACATATGTAAGTGTCCAAACTAAATCAGTTAACTATGTGAACAGACCGAAGCAAAATTATATGTCTAGGCATATCATCATCGAACCACCCTACACAAAAGAGATTGGAATTTTCAAAATGTCCCTTAATTCGAACGTCCTTAATTCCATATGTAAAGAGGATAAATAAGATCGGCATGCGAATAACCCTTTTCTAAGACCTACACCAATCCCATAATATCCCGGCCACATTCTGCGTATAGATATTTATTCAACAGAAAGAAATCTAGTACTAACAGCCTTAGGCTGAACAAGTGGCAGGTCTCAGCATCAAGGGTGCGCTGAGAACCTCTCCAACAGCTGCTCTTCAAACCGTGCTTCACCTTCTCTCTATCGACATCGTCAGTAAGCAAATGGCAATCTCCTCTGCTCTTCGACTGAGAAACTCTCGCTGTGGAAAGGGCAAGACACTGGTCATGCAAGAATACTCATGATGTCAGATTGCCTATTGAAATCGATTTCAGCTTACGCTTCAAACACTCGATACCGAACAGATCAGAGTGGACGCAACACGATGTCCTGTACAACGATTTGCTGTCTATCTTCACGGATGGGTCAAAATCCCAGGATCTAGTCGGTACCGGAGTCTTCTCGGAAGACTAAGGCATCCGTCCCCATTTAATCTTCGGAACTATTGCAGCGTCTTTCAGGCCGAAATCACCACCATTCGCCAATCCGTTGACTGGCTGGCTGGCGGTAAATACTAAAAAAATACAAATTCTTGGCGCAACGGACCGTATGTGGTCCGGCGCCTAGCTTCTCACGACCATTCGTGTTGTGCGTGTTATATTTTTCACACAAATGGAAGCGACCTACAGTTTAGAACCATATCCGAAAGGCAAATTGAGAAGCTTTCTCTTGACAGTTATTACTCTCGGACGTTTGTCAGACATTCGCGAGAGGTGGGGCTTTTTGGGAACTTTTTGGTGTTCTCTGGGATTCGAACGTCGAATTTCACGCTCAGCGATCCAACGCACTAACCACTTGAGTCACGGCGCCCAGAGGCGGTAAATACTATATCGTGGAAATATATGGCCATGCAGCTATCAAATCACTCATATCCAGGATTGGATGGACCTACCTTGGTCTAAGTGTACATTATCGAGAGCCACATCAACCAACCAACCAACAGCTTTAGACAAATTTTCTAAATTTGCGCAAGCAAGATCCCTAAATTCAAGAAACCTTTTTACTTTGGAACGCACCTTGTAATAAGCGTAATAAGCTAAAATCCAAAACTCCTCCACATATTAGAAATGAGAGAATAGGAGACCTTCGTATCCGAAACTAACTAACTTTCTTACGACCTAAATTAACGCAAGTTCAAGATTTAATTAATAATATTAAGATCCATAAGGGAAAAGATCATTCGATTTTATCGGATCAGCCTAAATGGATCGGCGGTAACCCGGACCGTAGCGATTTTATACTGATGGAAAACAAAATTATCGCAGTGATTGCGAATAATATTAATCAAGTACTTATTAACAAAAGGTAAAATTAAAGCATAAATAAAGTTATTAAGTTAATATTAGAGCAGAATAATCATTAAAAATTAGAACTAGTATTGCGTAAGCTTCCATTACGCGCCATGTGGCTTTGCCAATGATAGTCTTGACAACCCGATAATATACATAGGTACATTTTGAGTAACAAAAGCACTATGAAAGATGGCAAAGTAGCAGGTTCGGATGGGATCCCTTCGAAGTTTTACAAGTATGGCACTAATGTGCTTCACGAAGGACTGACCGGTTTGTTTAATAATACTTTGGAGTACGGATGTATCCCGCAGCGATTTAAGGAGGCACTCATTTTTCTCATTTACAAAAAGGACTGTACATTAGATCCAGGGAATTATCAGGGTATTTCCTTTTTGAATGCATCCTACAAAATCTACACTGCGACATTTCAAAGAAGATGCGTGGATAGGATTCAACAACTTACTGAAGGAGTTCCAAACTGGTTTTAGGTCAGGGTACTCTACAATGTTGTATAAAAGCTTTACAATTTGGGAATGTCGCTGAAATTTGGGAGGCTAATAGGAAATCTGTATGCTGATACTAAAGCGGTTGCGTTGGATGGAGATGTACTATCGACGTGGTTCTAAACGCACTACAATCACAGGTGTTAATCTTTAGCGAGGAGTGAATGCTGAAGAGCTACTTATCCCTATTCCACGTGTTTGGAACATGGAGTCGGATATCTTGCGAACGGAACTTATTTGTGAATGCTAATTACTATATTCTTTTTCGGAGCGTTCGGATTTGAGAAACGGCAGATGGGCCGGGTTTGAACCAGTTGGTACTGTCTTCTTTGCAGATGGGTCTCTGACTGATGGGCTTTCAGAAACAGCGAGTGCGAATAAGACTATTCCACTAAGTACATGAACATCGGTCTTTCAGGCTGAAATCTATGCTCTCGCAAGTCTAGCTCACATAGCTCTACAAAAAAAAGATGAGGGGTAGAGCTATTAACATGTATTCTGACTTTCAAGAGTAATAACTTTCATGAGAAATTTCTCAAATATGGCGTTCGGATATGATGCATATTAAGCTGTAGGTAGATGTAGTTCTCTTACCCTAACAGACGCGAATACTGCCTAAAAGGTCTCCAGCAAATAAGCATGTCAGGGCCAGTACAGTTACCTACAGAAAGCGTCGCGCGGTATTCCAACACTGGAACCGACTTCCTGGGATGGGAACGGTAATTGGGATGCCAGAAACCACGAAACTATTAAATGGGCAACCGAAACGACAAATGACTGGAAAAGTCCACCAAGGAATGGATCTTACACCAGCGGTGATGCGAATGAGAAATGCTTCCTTATGTGGGAGACAGACTGCTGGTATTGATGCCATAGTATAGCAATACTATGTTCTATACCACGTGCCTGTCACAGCAATACCACGTAAAAAGCTAGTATACCATAAATGATAAGTAGTATTGAGATTCGCAAATTTTTTGTGGTATACCACCAACTAATTGATTGCAGCGCCACTTTCTTTCTGTTGGTGATTCTTCATAGCTTTTTTGACAACTCGAAAGCTACATGTTTTGAAAATGGATGCAAGGAAAACAATTTTATCTGCATTGGAAACAATGAAATAATAGACGTTTAGAGGAATTATATCGGCGAGCTACGAGGAGCAAGACGCAATATTGGAGTGTTGCAAAAATGTGCAAGAAGCTTGAGGAGGCGCAACATAAATGTCAAAGTATACCACGTAACGCAAAAAACAGCGTATACCACGAAATGCAGTCTGTCCGGGGTTATGGTATTCACTATACCATGGTATCAATACCAGCAGTCTGTCTTCCACATTAGTCACAACCACTGGAGAGTTCTGGATTAAACAACGGCCTCCTTTTTCTGTGCTAGAGCGACTCCAGTAAATCCCTTCCCTTTTTCAAGGATAAGAGTTGGCTCCACAAGGACTATAATTTGATTGCCTGCAACGACGACAGTGCAAGATCTTTATAAGGACCCCTGTCTCTCCACCTAGCACTGGAACAGGCTAATAAGAGATGGAGTATCATTGATAAGTGTAACCTTACGATACAAACTTGGTCTTTGCTAAGTCGATGCAAAATCAAAAACGTGCTAAAAATTAGCAGAGCATACATTGGTACCCTAATAGGGGCACTCATTAGCCATTGTACAATGGGAAGACATGCCGCAAAGCTAGGTATTCCGGCTAACAAGAGGGGGAAATACGCTTTCATCTGCCGAGTGCCAGCCCTTTCTACCTTAAGACTCTTTACAAAACCTTCAAGATGTTGTCGATGTGGATATAAGCAAAATATGGAAATTCATCCAAAAATCAAAATGGTTTCACGAGTCTTTGTGAATACGCGGCTGTTGATACTATTGTTGAACAAGTTGAAGATATCATCAGCCGAAGCCAACCAAATTAAAAACTTTTTAAAATTAGAAATGAGTAAGGTCAGTTACCTTGGCCAGTATGCGGATGCCGGAAAGTAGGCGCCAACGACCTTGCGGTTGAGAATAAGGTTTTCTACATGTGCCATGTTGTAATGTTGTGAGATATGATGAAACTTGGAATAACAACTACCACACCGAAATCAAAATAGACAGGATACAGCGGGTTTCGAAGGCAAAAGACAGTTTTGGAGAAATCATAAGATTCTGTGATGGGATGTAAATATTTATAACTAATAATTTATTAGCCGTCTGGAGATTACGGGCATCTTTGATATCGGTGTATAAGAAAGATTACACAATGGCACTTAGTTAGGAACTCGGCACTCAGAACTAATTCGCCGTGATGTGCCCTTCTTGCACGACAACGAAACAAGTCTAATTTTGCACTGGATGCACCCACCTGGCGTATTTTCCATACTACTCCCGCAACAACTATTTCCTGTTTTCAACCTGGAGGGATAACTCAAAAGCAAAAGATTAAGTGGTACTGGTAAATGACTGTTTCTGAATGTTTTGGCGGCACAGACTAAATTTTATGTAACACTAAAAATATTCAGTAAAATCATTGACTTTCACTGCTAGACTGGAATGTTGTCTACCCCTTGTTAATGGTGTAGGAACTAAAACGCGTGGAATTATGGCGTTACTCTGGTTATTTTACCGTTCGATACGGTAGAAATATAAGTCACCAGACCATTGTAACGCTATTTTTTCCAAGTTTTTCCACGACGTACACGAATTATTTTTCAAAAACAAACATTTGAAAACAACGCATCAGATCAGTACGCAACCCCCAATGTGAAGAAAAAAAATAAAAAAAATTGATTTTCGTGGCGACTGAATGAATGAACTACTTTTCGATGTGGCTGTACTTTCCAAATATTAAACCATTAACCAAATGTTCATAATAAACGACTCATTAATAAGTATAAAATTGAACTTCCTTATCACTAGGTCACTGTGTGAGATCGTCTAGGTGCTGGAGCCGCCATAACAATCGGTTCTCTCCAATTTAAGTCAGCATTTGGATTATTTTATTGCTTTTTAAAACCATCATTCACTTTACTGTATAATATTAGATAAGAGCAATCTACGCTCTACAAGACCCCAAGGAAGAGTATTACTGATAGCGTAGCCCGGAACTATCACATGTTAAAACGTAGATGACACAAAATTCAGTCCAAGTATCTAAGCCGCACTACATAATAAGCATCTGATGGTCACTACATAATACGAATGAAAATTGGTATAAAAGGAGAAATTCCTCGTATGCTTCACTATCAATATTCACTGATCCTAAACGTACTTGAATTGTACTGGAAACTCACCCGTTTCTGTCGAAAGGGCAGCTCATCTTTTTACAGCGCTATCTCTTCCTTATGGCGAATAATCGATTTACTTGTCTCGACCGTATTCGATGGCAACGCGACACAAACTGAGAGTTTCATTCAAGCAATAATGAAAATAGGCTGGTGAAGAATTGAATTTCTGTTCTATCTCGTTAGTGCTACGGAATTTTAAGAATGAATCGCAGATGAAAAATCTTGCGGTGTGGACGGTGTGTGTGTTCCATGCTCTGTGCACTAAGTTACGCTTTGCTTCAAACCAGATTATTGCTTAATAACAATGCGTTCTGTTTATGCAAATTGATATCCTACTAATGTCATTCGTTATTTCCAGTTGCGTGTAATTAGCCTTTCCGGAGTAATGAGACTACAAGATCGAGAGGTGACGATAGTACAACTAGAATAGTAAGCTCATCTAGGTGACTGATAAATATATTATGCGTGAATAGTATGTACACATGTACATAGGTACATTTATGCATAGGTATAAACATTTAACATGAAAGACGTATTTTGTTTTCAAAGTAAGTAGGTATTATTATATATAAAGAGAAGCTCCTCTTACGAAATTGCTGGAATCATTTCAAGAGTTTTGACACCCATGACTTGCAAGAATTCTATGACTGAAAAAAGGCTGCTTTTCATGCTTTTCGCTGAATCTTTCTTGAAAGAACTTAAAAGGTAGGCCAAGTTTGTTCTTTTTTCCCGTTCACCCGATGTGTTAATGCAAATATAGAGGAACCTCTATTATTCGGTACATTGACAAGCGGATGGTTGCGGCAAGTTGGAAAACACGGAAAATCGAAAAATTCTTGGAAAAGTGATAAAAATAAACTGCCTGGGAGTAAGTACATATGAACATACATATTTTCCAAGAACGAAGCTATAAAATTAAAGAGGTAATTAAAGTAATCCATTCGAATACCCCTAATTGTATTAATTGACTGTTAAAAACGGGTGTATATAATTGCATCATTTGGTTGAGGTAACTTGAAAAATCTTACAAAAAAAGTAAAAAATTAAAGAAATGATTACTTTTTGGTTTTTAAAAATTAATTTATTATGCCCGGCATTTTTTTAAACTTAAGCTCTATAAAACAATTTTATATTGAATCATGTAGTTTTTTAAACATGATGAAGAGGGCGGCTAGCTTCTAGCTAGCTTAGAAGTTTTGATGAAGGCGTTGTCTTATTGGGAAATCCTGGATAGAGGTTCAAAAATATTCCTTAGTTTTGGAAACGCCCGTTCCAGCATATGTTCGTAAATGTTTTCGTTCATTGTGGTAATTAGAAGCTCGACTTCAATTGTGCCACAGTAGGTAATAACTCTCCACACCATAATGTCTGATTTACGGCTGTGATGGCTTGACAAAGGTTAGGTTAGGTTGGCTTGGCTGTCCGCACGGGAGTGCAGACACACTTAGACCAATAAAGGTCCTTTGTGATATCATGGATCAAAACCAATTCGCTACTAATGGACTAACAGAACCAACCGAAGCTTTTGATAAAGCGATAGATGCGCATGACGTCTAAGGACGCTATGTCACCAAGGACTTCAAGGAAGGGGGACCCTAAATGGACCATTCTTTTATGCGACAGAGCTGGGCAGTTACATAGGAGGTGAGGGATACTTTCCTCCTCCTCCTCGCACCTGCAGCTTCTGCAGAAGTCGTTTGAAAAGAGGCCAAGTCTTTTGGCATGTTGGCCTATAAGACAGTGTCCAGTGAGAACACGAACAACGCAGCTGATTTGTGATCGCTTTAGTTTGACCAACTCGGTACTGCCTGGGCCAGATCTGTCTCGAGATGAGACACGTTGACACGTTTTCCCATCTGAGGTTGGTCTTGCTAATAGCATTCAGCTTTAGTAGATGCTTTCATGTAGCTAGGGGCATACCCAGGGACTGCCTATCAGACAGAATCCTTAGAGTAGTGCCTTTTTCGGCGGGGTGTAGTCTGTATTTTCGTGTTTGAAGTTATGGAGATCAAGGATCGAGGAGTGACCAGTGTGATAGCTAGACCACTAAGAGGAGGCTTTCAGACGGATGGCCGTAGAGACAGCGATCTGTTTACTGAAAATGTCTAGGGGCAGCAAGTTGAACATAATATCCAGTGCCGCTGAAGGAGTAGTCCTCCACACCATAATGACTGATTTACGGCTGTGATGGCTTGACAAATTAAATACTACTTTTCTTAAATTGTGGAACTAAAAGTTGTAACCATCGGTTGCGTTAAGATTAACTTTTTTATCCGAAAAGACAAAACATTTCCATTCATTGCTCCAAGCGACATGCTCTCTGGCGAAATTCATTCAAAGTTCCTTATGCTTTTGCCTTAGAACTGGTTACTTTTAATTTTTTACGCTAGATGTCATCACTGGTGTTAGTTGTACTTTTGACCGTCGTAAAGCTGGCTGATTCCTTACTTTTTGATCCAATTTTAGGCCTTGAGAGAGAAATTAAAGGCAAGCCGCATAATTTATGGCTTTTTCGGGATATTATTGGCTCATTTGTAAGTCCTTTTTTTCCCATAGTTTTCAGAACTCTACGGTCCTACTTCCATCAAGTCTGCTTGATATCTCTCGGCCTGAGAGTCCTTGTTCCTTGAAACGTGTTTGCAAACTACATTCGTATTTAACATTTAATAAAAAATATAAATGTCAATATAGAAACCAATATTCGCAATAGCCTCAGTCAAGTGATGCAAATATTGGCACCCTTTTTTTTTAATTGACGTCTCTCATTTTATAGCTTTTTTTGAAAAACATGTGCTCACTTCCATGTAGTAAATATTTCCGAGTGCAAAAATTCCAACAAGTACATATGTATATGTACATTTGTATGTATGTACATCACGCAAAATGGTTGCAAAAACAGTCTCCTCCACCAAGTGTTTCACAGTCTATATAAACGTGTTTTAATATGTATATATATAATGCATACGAGAAATATTTGTAAAATTATTTAATAAATAATTGCTAAATGGTAGGATACACTTACACCAACTTACACAGGTCCATTGTGTTACCACATGAGCCGGTGGGTAGCGTTACTCGTGAAACCATTTTGATTTTTAAAAGAATTTCCATATTTTGTTAAAATCGACATCGGCAATAATTTAAAGGTTTTTAAAAATTATTCTTCCAGAGCCTCAATGTGGAAAAGGCTGGCCATTCACACAGCAGATGGAGAAGTGTTTGTTTCTCTTCTTCGTCCATGGAACTGCGGCAAGTCATTGGCCAGATTATAGGGTAGCAATGTGTGTTCTGCTGATTTTTAACAAGCTATTGATTTTTCGTAGGCTAAGTAATTGCCAATTTTGTTTCGTATGGTTACACATACATATCAATGACACTTCATCTCTCATTACCCTGTTTCAGGGCTAGTGTGAAGATTTTTAATCTTTTTAATCTTTAAGAAGTGACCCCTCTGCAGTTGGAAGCCTCTTTTTGGCGCCTTTTTGGTTAGTCTCACAACTACTCCGAATATCTCCATGACCAGGAAACTGATGGCCTACCGGCCGAGTTGTTTAAGGCAGCTGGAAATGACTTGGTAGAGAGCATACACCAACTCATTTCCAAGATTTGGTCAGACGAGTGTACGCCTGATGAATGGAATCTCAGCATCGTTTGCCCGATCCACAAGAAAGGAGACCCCCTCAACTGCGCCAATTACAGAGGCATCAGTCTCCTCAACATCGCGTTCAAGATCTTATCTGCCTTATTGTGTGAACGCCTGAAACCCTTTAGACAAGCTGATGCGCTGTCATGTGACTTCTTCAATATCATTCTTGAAAGAATTGTGCGAAACTCACAAGCCAACACCGGAGACACGATCTTTCAAAAGTCTGTGCAACTACTAGCATACGCCGACGACATTGACATAATTGGCAGAACACAGCGGGCTGTCACTGGTGCGTTCGCTAGTATCGAAACAGAAGCCGCCAAAATGGGTTTAGCTGTAAATGAGGGCAAAACCAAGTATATGCTGTCGACAAGAAGGGACACACAACATCGACGAATTGCACAGAACCTCACAGTCGACAGCTATAACTTCGACGTAGTAAGGGACTTTGTCTACCTTGGCTTTGATATTAATTCTGACAATAGCATTTCGGCAGAAATTAACCGAAGAATAACTCTTGCCAATCGCTGTTTCTTTGGGCTGAGAAGGCAATTGAGTAGTAAGGCCCTATCTCGAACAACTAAGGAGACTCTGGACAAGACCTTGGTCATCCCAATCCTGCTTTATGGCGCTGAAACATGAACTCTTTCGAAAGCGGATGAAGATATCCTTGGTCGCTTCGAGAGAAAAATTCTTCGGAAGATATACGGTCCCGTTTGCGTTGACGGGCTTTGGAGGAGAAGATTCAATGACGAAATTTACGAGCTGTACAGCGACATCAACCTAGTCAAAAAAACTGTACATCAGTCGCCTAAGATGGCTACGACATGTAGGGTGAATGGACACCAATGCTCCGGCCCGCAGAGTCTTCGAATCTGACCCGAAGGGAGAACGCAGTAGAAGAAGACCTCGCCTAAGGTGGCACGCACAAGTAGAAGGGGACCTCAACGAACTTGGAGTGCGCAACTGGAGGCAGTTAGCTAAGGACCGGGCTAACTGGAGAGGCTTGTTGGTTGAGGCCCGGGTTCACCCCGAAGTGTAGCGCCACCTAAAAAAATTAAAAAAAGGAAAAAGTTATAGGGAATTCTGGCAAGAAGGGTATATGCTAACGGACGGTAATTTAAAAACGTGAATGAGTTGAAGACCGCCGTTATGAATAGTTGGCAAGAAATAAGGGATAAAACCGCAATAAGAGGCTTTTCATAAAATAAAAAAATGAATATAATTGAAATAGAAAATAAATTTGGTAAATAAGAATGAGTTTAAGGAAAACCTAAAACAATTGCATTTTTATTTTCATTGTCATATTGCTTCTACTCGAAATTTTTGAGATCTCTATAATTTTTGGACGCACCTTATAACTCTTGCCAATCGCTGTATCTTTGGGTTGCGTATATCTCTATTCTAAACAAGCGTGGAGGTTCTACATAAGACCCTTACTCTATCAGTTCTGCTATATGATGCTGAAGCATAGGCATAGGCCGTTGAAAGCAGTCGTTTCGAGAGAAACCTTCTTTGTAAAATATTCGGCCCCGTTTACGTTAACGGGCCTTGGAGGAAAAGATTAAACGACGAAGTTTACGAGCTGTACAGCGACACGGTCGAAAACTCCTGATATATAGAACATGTAGAGCGAATAGACACTTATGCCTAGAAAACGTAGTAGATGACGACCTCGTCTAAGGTAGCGTGCAAAAGTAGAAGGGAATCCCAACCGACTTAAAGTGCTCATCTGGAAGCAAACTAAAGAGGCTTGTTGGTTTAGGCCCAGCTTCACCCCGAACTGAAGCACCACTTAAGAATATATTGTAGTATAATAAATAACTCAACAACAGGCAGGCTAATGTTTTACGAGTCATTTGCTCAGTCAAAATTTATTTAATTTCGTTTATGTACCTTAACAAAATAAAACAAAATCTATTTAACATAAAACCTCTAAAATCCTCTAGCAATTTCTTTTTGTTCTTGTTAAGTATATAATAACTAAGTTATTTTTTTTATATTTTACTTTTAGTTTTAAATATTTATAATTCATTATACTTTTGTATATTATTTGCATATTCGATATCTCAAAATTCGGTTACATTTGGTTTACTTTAGTTTTATTTTTAATTTTTTATTTGAAATATACTTTGTTTATATATACTATGGTGTATATAATATAATAGTTATTTATATATGTATACGTATGCTGATAATAAATTACATATTACGATCTACAACGGAGCTAACATTTAATGAGTTTTGGTTTTTTTCTTTCTTTGTTTTTATTTCATTTTTTTTGCTTAAATCTAAAAAAGAATATATTAATTGGGGTTTTTCTTATCCGCAGTTTCAAAATGTTATTTTTCTGAATAAAGTTTTGTTTTTTCAAAATTAATTTAATTTTAATAATACTCACTGTGATTAATGTTATAATGATAATAAGACAATTACTATACAATAGCGGTAATAAAGAGTACTCCGATTAAATTATTGTTTGACTAATTTATCACCATAAAAAAAATTCAAAATTATTATTTTCTTTAGCTTTAAATTTTCATTGCAGAAAAGTTATAACGGAAAAATACTACAAATTAGTAATTATTGTATGATTTAACTAATTAGCAGTGAAACAGCAGCACTACCAGTTACTTTATATTTTTAATTTTTCTCACACAATGATGTTGGCTCACACTGACCTTATACATATTTTCATACGTTTTTTATTGGTCTTCGTGGCATGTACATACATATGTACATATACATGCATTTTTCAAAAAGTGACATGCCATCACGTTATTCAAATGTTAGTTTTCGGACAAAATTTAGTTGAAATGGTTACGGTTAAGTAACATGTAATTCCCAAGATTAATTAGCATATTGAAGTTTCAGAAATCAGAATTGATTTATAAAACAGGTTGTAAATGGCTTTGGAACACTAGTAATGGGCCGTGAAAAGGAAAAACAGGTTTTAGTCAGTCCACACGTATAACATACGTTTTCAAAACTCATGTTTATATTTATATTGTGATTGTTAATACCCGTGCTCTTAACACGCAAAGATGCGAATCGAAAGACCACCAGACAGCGAAAAAACCTTAAAGGCCTATAAAGTTCAACAATTCACGGTGGCCAGATATTGGCCACAGACATTGATCGGGTAAATGAATAATTTTCGGTGGCATTTAACGAGCTTGATAATTTAGGCGAGCGTCTGGGAAGGGGCAAACTGCCATCTTTAAGGAATCAAAAGATCATCAGACAGCAAAATGCCAGTCAATCCATTAGTAAGAAACCTGACAGATCGGAACAAGTTCAGTGAAATGCGATTTTAGCCTTCGCACTTATAAGGTTCATAAGGCTTAACACCTCATAGCAACCAATGAGAATATATGTCTCTGAAGATTTTTTTTTTTTTTTAATGAGTTGGTCGTCGATCAACTAGAGCAACCTTTCGACGATTGACTGGGAGACGTCAATCGGTCGTTGCTTGGGCGCTCTTTGTTCTACTATTTTTGGTAGATCCTTAACCCAGACCAGAATTACTACAGAAAAATCACTATAAATCCTTAAGTTCTTGCCGGGGCAAGAAGTCATTTTGTCGATAGAAATAAGTGATTTCAACAGGACTCTGCTTCAGGTTAAGACTGAGGATACCAAAAATATTTGCAACCTCATTTCGGCCATATTTTCTTAATTTGATGAATTACTTCAGCGATCCTTGTAGCAGAATTGGAATACGATACCTGTCGAAGAGCTGCAAGCCATTATTGTACTCAATGATGACAATTGAATATTTTCCGGGTTTCATTGCGGTACCATGTAATTTTAAAAATGTGTTTGCATCTGAAGCAAAAGACATAGATGCCATATGTAACCTTGAGATGCAGTATCATGAACTTATTTTTTTTTTAAAGCAGGTTGGCTTCATAAGGTAATTTATCTGCAAGAAGATATAAAATCAAAGTCATATACAGATCTGCATTTTCAGAACAAAAATTCTAGACGTTCTAAAAACGTGAATGTAAATGTGGATTCAGCATAGGTATCCGAAAATAGTTTCTCTCTACTTTTAGTATACTGGGTGAGCTGTTTCTCACTATTGCCTGAATAAAATGTTCTTTTATATCACAACTTAACATTTTGTAAAAACTAAAAAGTATTTCCACGCATTTTTTTCTTTATTTAAAAGGAGTATTATTACATATACGTAAGTTAATTGATAAACTATATTTGTTTACAACATTATGCAACTTATTCTTTGGTCTTATTGGCTAAACCTGCGATAATAATAGCTTTGGCACTGTTTCTAAAAAAAAAATATTTTAATACAATATTGTAGACCTGGAATCAATATGCGGAAGTAGAACCATTCGATTTCAACGAGTTATCTTTAAGAATAAATAAATTAACTTAAAAACAAAGAAAATAGCTAATTTCTACAATGATTAGAGCAGTCGTGAAATAAATTGGATGTAATTGTCACGGTATAAAACTTGATCCAGCATTTTTATTTTGCGTTGAACAACATGACCATGCATATTTAATCCATCTTATTTATTTAACGAAAAAAAAAAACGTTAAGAGAACGCGAATAAAAAATTGGTCTCCTTAACAGGGAGGCTGATGGAAGAATAATGCATCACATTCGACAACCTTAGACTCTTTAGAGAGCTACGTGTACATATATCATTTGTTACTACCATAAAAAAGGCTCCTGACCACGTGTTAAGTTAAGGACACAAGCAAATCATTAGACGGTTTGGATTTTTCACCTAAGAAAAAAAGCGAGTATATTTGGCAAGTAAGGCAACACTCTATAAATTACATAACTTTACCATTCGAATGCTTAGAAGATTCTGCCTAAATTGAGCGTTTTCTACGACACGATGGTGTACAATCTACGGACTAATTTCCAAAGAAGGAGAAATACTGTCAGGTAAATTCAACCGGAACTTCTGAGATCGATTCCGAATATGGTGTTCTTTTTTCGTATAGCATAGAAATTCGAAAAACGTTAAATCACTTTATTTATCAAATTTTTAGAATTAGGTACATATATCAGCATTCAAATGGATGATTTGAATTGTTTAAATACACACTTGTATGTATCTGAATGAATCTTTTGTGCATATATGTATGTATGCTCTGAATTGTGACTGCATCCACTTATGTACATAAGTATCGTCTGATTGGTACTTAAAAAACAAATAAGGAAGAGGTCAGGCTTCAATTTGTTTTCTTTTAAAATTACCTTTACTCTAGATGCGCCTATGAGATCAATTTTTATGCTGACAAGACTTGAATTCAAAAGTCGCTAGTGCGCGAAGGTTCATGCTTATCCATATACATATGACCAATTTTGCGACAGCGAAATCGCCAATAAAATAGAACTTGCTTCATTTTTTTAATTGCTTCGGTAATTAAGTCGCACATGTGGGCATCCATATTAAAAACTGCGTATCTCACATTTTGCGAATAAATTATCGTGCGATAGAAAACCACGGGTGTGTGCATACGAACACCTTGTTGCGACAATGATTTTTGAATTGTAACAATTTAAATCGCAAGTGTGTCGATACACTTATCAGAACGTATGTATGATTCAACTTGCAAAAATCGCGTCGCTAGCAAAATGAGATAGCGCGATTGCTAAGTGTCATACGCGCTCATTGTGTCCATACAAATTATGTGTTCTTTTTACGACTGAATAGTCCTGCGCCCAAAAACGTATTTGCATTTTTAGCCTTATATATGTACGTATATATCCCCTGATAATTTAAATAATTCACGACTTTTTGCTCCTCTACATTAAACAGAAATATTTTTCCCTAAATGTGTGTCTTTGGCAAATTTCACTATCGTTAACAAATTATTTTAATTTTTTTTTTAATAAAACATCAACAAAATATCATCTTCAAGACGGATCATATGATAATATAAATTTTCTAATATAATTTTTGAATAATTTTAAATTTAGTTAATTTTCAATAAAATTCAGTCGAAAAGAGTTAAAACCACACACTAAACTTAATACATAACCTTAAGAGCATGTCAGGAATAAATAAAAATTTAATTTTGATTACTTCCGGTCTTCTCATATTAAGCTCACTTCTCCTTAATTGTTAACATACTTTTATTAATGTTTTATATTTTTAAATATTTGCACTTTGCAACTTAACTAAGACATCTACAGTTCACTCATCATGACTAAAACTAACGATTAAATTAGGCATTTTAATAATAAAAAATAATACTTGCACTACTTTAGTATAAATCTGCAGCAATTTTCTTTTTTTTTACAAAATCTACTTACTTAAGCATCGGAAAAGTATATTTAGCAAACGTAAACGTAGTCATTGGAATCTCTTGTTATATGCACCAGCATTGCGTTGTAAAAATCAAATTCTATTAAACGATAAAAACTAAATAATTGCTGGAAGTGCACTACCCCACAACCACCGCACTGTTCTTTATGCATTAAATGTTGAATCGTTGGAGCGATCTATCCCGAGTTGAAGACACAGTGTAGCATTTCAGTGGAGTCGCTTTTTTTTTAATAATTTTAACAATACGACAATCATACCCGTAGATGTGTGTTTACTTTTTCTTCTTAGTACAGTTACTAAAATCTAATCCTTACTAAATTCCTTTAATGCTGTTTTTTTTGTTTTTTGTTTTTGGTTTCTTAAGTAATTTGGTTTTCTCACTTTTGGTTGGATTGGGTTAGTCGTTGGGCCGACTAGTCCCCCCCGGGTCATACATTCATGGCGTAGAAAACTGATCCTGGTGGACCGGCTGAGGTAACCGTTGATTGGTTGCAATTGGGCATTTGTTGCTGTTGTTGTTGTGGTTGATTCGCTTGGGATGTTGGGGAAACAATGCCTTTACAATCGGTATGTGACACAGCTGCAGCACCTTCTGGAACGCCACGTTCACTAAAGCCCATCGTGCCGTCTTGTGGCATACTGTATCTTGGGGCTAGTATTCGCTGAGATTGTTGCTGTTGTGGTAGGTGTTGTTGTTGATGTTGAACATACTGTTGAGTGGTGTGGCCTCGACCTGCTACCACATGCAGTTGCATGGCTGGCAATGCATAACTGATGGGAACTCTAATTGTTTGTTGGGTAACCTGGAAAAATGTGAAATAGTAAAAAAATAGAACAAATCCAAACAAAGAGTTTATCAATAACATTTAATAACTCTAGAAGTATATTTGTAGTCTCCATAAATTGAACTCAACTTTAAAATAACAAATATCAGAACTTCAAGGACTTAAAGAAATGCAATGTAAACTTAAAGAAATGCTGTGTAAAGAAGATACTCGTACATTTGTTGTGAGAAATAAGCAGACAACAGTTTGTCTATAAATTCCTCAGTAACCAGGTCTTTTACGACCACAATGAAATTTATTTTCTCGGAGATCAGATAAAAGTTGGCCATAATAAAGTATGTATGTAATAAAGGATCGTCCCTGACTGATAGTCTCAATTATAGGGTGTCAAATATCTACCAACGAACATTGTGATCCTCCATCAAGCTTCAGTGCGACTTATGGCCCGACAGATCAATGATCAACGAACCGGAGGTCAACATATGAACAGAATAGGTTAGGTTAGGTTAGGTTAAGAATGGTCCATTCTGAATTCCCTTTTATAAATTTGGTGGGAGGTATCTCGTGGTAACCTATCTTATTTGCGGCATTCAAAACCAGTTGCTGCTTTTTAAGGACTGTTGGACATCCGGTATCTGGACTACTGCTGACTCTGCGATGCTTGCGAAGAAACTGGATCCTGGAGTGCGTAGGCGAACGGAACAACACTTAAGGCTTTTATCCGAACCTGAACGACGAGTACACTCATACCTCGCTTTGCGCGGTTTCACCTTTGCGCGATTTTCATATACCTACCCAGATTCGATTTGCTCTACTTCGCTTTGAGCGAAATACCGTTATTTCTTCAAAGAATCATGGTTTTTCTGTTAAAGATATGCATACATATGCATGTAATTTACTCAGTTGTGTTTTCTGAATGACTGAAGCCAGCAATAGTGCAGCGAAAATCGTTTTGTTTTTTTTTATAGGAGTTGCACAATTGGAATTATGGTAAAAGATAACAAATCAGTAGTGAATATTTATACATCTTTCATTGTTTTTAGGAGAAAGCTAAATTCAAACCAAAAAAAATCTTGAGTTTGCCTACAAAAATAGAAATAATCAGGAAACTGGAAAACGGGGAGAAGATGTCTGCTTTAGGAAAATCATATGGGATAAATGAGTCGAGCATCCGAAGAATAAATTCAAATAAAAAACAAATAAAACTGTCTGTTACGCAGTCAAGTGAGTTGTCGACAAAATCGACATCCAGAGTTCGTTCGGCATTGGTTGAAAAAGTGGAAAGTATCTTAGCTGCGTGGATACAACGGCAGATATCCAACCGAATGCCTTTGAGCACAACTGTTATTCGGGAAAAGGCATTGCAATTGTATGAGCGCTTAAAAATAGAAGAAGGATGTTCGTCTACAGGGGAACAGTTTTCGGCAAGTAGAGGCTGGTTTGACAAATTTAAAAGAAGGCAAAATCTTCACAACCTGATGCTTAAAGGAGAAGCAGCTAGTGCCGATGAAGAAGCAGCAACTCGTTTTCCGGGGATTCTTAAAGCACGAATCGAAGCTGGAGGATATTCTCCTCAGCAAATATTTAATGCTGATGAGACAGGTCTCTATTGGAAACGCATGCCGAATAGAACATTTATTGCGAGAGAGGAGAAGTCTGCTCCAGGATTCAAAGTAGCAAAATAACGAATCACTATTCTGTTATGCGCAAATGCTGAGGGTGATTTCAGATGTAAGCCTTTGGTTATTCATACATCTGAAAATCTGAGGGCTTTCAAGGGCATTTCTAAACCGCATTTGCCTGTTCACTGGAGGTCGAGCAAAAAAGCCTGGGTTACCGCTTCCATATTCAAGGAATGGTTAACGGAACATTTCGCCATTGAAGTCGAAAAATATTGCAAAAAGTCGAACATTTCCTTCAAAGCGTTACTTCTTCTGGATAACGCAACATCACATCCAGCATATCTAACAGACTTGCACCCAAACATCAAAGTTGTTTTCTTACCTCCAAACACTACCGCTTTAATCCAACCGATGGACCAAGGGGTAATTTCCACCTTCAAGGTAAATTACCTAAAGCACATA
Organism: Blera fallax; assembly: GCA_946965025.1. Classification (NCBI taxonomy): domain Eukaryota; kingdom Metazoa; phylum Arthropoda; class Insecta; order Diptera; family Syrphidae; genus Blera; species Blera fallax. The sequence goes on along the minus strand of OX337248.1, from coordinate 19,224,503 downwards.
TTTTCGGAGCTAATCAAAGCATCTGATGAAGACCATGGCATTGATACCATTAGAAGCTTTTGGAAAAAAATTTACAGTTTTAGATGCAGTCCGCAATATAAAACTAGCATGGGGAGAATTAAAACGATCAACTCTGCAAGCTGTTTGCAAAAGGCTTCTAAATCAACAAGACTCTCCAGGTGACATAGAAATTGATGTGGAAGGACTAATTGAAGTTGGTAGGCAAATTGCTGGAGAAGGCTTCGCAGACCTCAATCGAGAAGATATTAATGAAATCTTAGACGCTGATGGGCCAGACATCGCTGCAGAAGAGATGATTGATATAGTATTTCAACAACTTGAACCTTCTGAAGAAACTGCAACTATACCCCAAGACCAAGATAAGGCCAGGATTCTCGCTATGGGTGACAAATTGGTGGAAGAGGTTTCCAGAATTGATCCTGACGAAGGACGGTCGAACAAGTTTCACAGCAGCATAAGGGCATCTTTGGAACCTTACAGGGCAGTTCATTTAGAAAATCTAAAAACAAAAAGCAATTGATTTTAACTGATTTTTTTAAACAAAATGCAAATTTAAAAATGTTTAACGTAATTATAATTGTTTTTAAGTTTTGTATTTTTTTTCGTTTGAATGCGAGGTTTTAGTTTTTGTTTTTTGTCTTTTTTTTCTTTGTTGAAATAAATGTGTTTTTTTATTATTAAATACTAGCTACAACGGTTTACATTTCTTTCAGTTTTTCATATTCCCTATTTTCAGGAACGCAACCCCTCAGTTTGCATGACGTTCACACTTTGTTTTGCGCAGTTTCGCTTTGCACGAAACTTTTTATTTCCCTAACCCCCGCGCAAAGCGAGGTATGAGTGTACAATGAAATATAGAAATAATTTCACTAACGTTTTTCCAAACATGCAACGGATTTCAAAGATTGTCTGATTAGATAAGAATACAGAACAGAACACCCGACATCTTCAGAAGCCATCTGATGTCATCTACGAGCAACTTGACAGTCTATCAAATCAGTCCAACCAGTTGATCGAATCAGTTCGTGTTTAAGGGACCTTATACATATGTATTCGTAGTTGATTCGTAGATATTCTTTCTCTTACCACCTTACCTCGATTTTCTAAAAAAATCAAAGGTACAAATTTGAATGGGAAACAAAATAGAAAAAATCTCTTGCAATTCTTTATCCACATCCCAACATACTCTTACACCGCAGGGAAGATTGGCCACCCAACTACCCTAGATAAAAAGGAAAAAGGTTATCTAAAAGGAGTTTCACGCAGCATTCTAGAAGAAAGGAATAAAAAATGTCGAAGGCGAATATAAAATTAAACGCAATGCAGAAATCGAAAGAGTGGCGTTTCAAACGAACGCTGTAGAGGGATCCTCAAATAAAATTAGAATGCTAATTAAAGTAGTGAATAACTAAGAACTCACCTGTTGATATTCAAGGATATTCTGCCTCTGTATCTGAGCGACTTTCGGATCAACACTTGTTGCTGCGAACTGTGAGTAGGTTTCAGCATTATAGGGTATAAGCACCATTGTTTGATGATAGTTCCTAAGTGGTGGCGGTGATTCTGGGCGACGAGTTGGGCTTCTAGCATAACGACCATAGTGCTGCTCCATAGTGACACAATTTTGATACATAAGGGTCTCCTCTTGCCCTTGGAACGTTTGCTGGAATACTGTCGGCATTGTGTGATAGTAGCCAGAATGCATATTACCGTCGATCGGAATCCGTTGCTGTTCTGGATCACCATAGAAGCTCCAAGTGCGTTCTGTTTGCTGTTGCGATATGGCTGTTGCAGCTGGAATCTGTGGGTTCTGTGCCTGTACATTCTGGATTTGCTTATTAATTGAGCTGCTTGACGCTTGCTTTGGCAAAGTGTAAGACTTTATAGATGAATTGCTCTACAAAAAAAAAGATCAATTGTGATTTCAGTTTTATAAAATACTTCCTCTCACCTGTATGCTTGGCATCGATTTATTTAATTGATCCTGCATCTGTTGCAGAATCTCATTGGTCGAACTAAACTTTGGCTTAATGCCGCGCACAGAAGGCCTCTTATTGAAGCCATAGTCATTTTGCTCGTCGTCGTCCGAGCTGCCATTGGAGGTTTCGTTGGTGTATCGTTTCTTTATTTTCTCAGTGCGATTTGCCTCTTGCTGAGCGAATGCAGCTAGTTCATCTTGCTCTTGACCCGGAGTACCGGCAATAACGTCAGGTGCGACTTTTCTCATCTCATCGTTGCATAGTACTGGTTCCATGTCACCCATGTTGTATTGAGCAAAGTGGGTGTTTGCAGCGGAGTTGCCCTCCGCTGCAGCTAAGGTATAGTAAGATAGGTCATCTTTTTGGCCAGCTACACAGGCGGTAAGTGGTGCCAGCGTCGAGAGGAACTGTCGCTTTGGTTCCGTTTGTCGTGGCGGTGTTCGATGAATTTGAGTGTGGACAACAGGAACTTGAATTCCCATACCCAGATCTGGTGCTGCTGGGCAACGGCATTCCTAAAATAAAATTAAGAAAGAAATGCTTTAGTTAGATTATACTCTAGGATAGTACATACGATGTTGAATTATATTTGAATTTGACAGCTGCTGATTATATGCTGAGCATGAGCTTAACCAAGAGTCGTTTTGCAATAAATGGAAAAAAAGTAATAAAGTGAAATAAACATGGGCAAGATTGAACAATCGGAAAAAGCTTGGAAAATTGAACTTGAAGGAATGAACATTCGTAACAGCTTAAAAGATTGGCGATCGGCAAGATAATGGAGCTTCTAAGATCAGAGAAGAACCTTTTCAAATATGGTAAGAAAACAAATCTGGAAGCGAAGCAGAATAAGTAGACTATCCTCAATAATATTTGGGTTCATGGGTGGAAAGTAAACTGTAGATGCAATACAATAGGAATATTAACACGTTGACTGCCCACGTGCAAATTAAGAAATATTACCAAAGTGCCAAGTGTGCTTTTCTGTGGTAAAGTGTGGTTTAGTTAATGTTTATAAGGGTTTCATAGTTTTTTAGTAAAATTGTGCCGTTTTTCAGTGTTTCTGAAACATGACCACCGGTGGATCATGTGGCACTTTGATAATACATAGATGTGTATGGTGCCACATGACCCATCTGTGGTCATACTATTTTCTTTTGTGCTAAATTTTTTTATTTTATTTTTATAGGATTTGTATTGCACGAATAACTGTAATAAATAGATCCCAGGAGATTTTATGGATCTTCTTCTGATAATGCTGCTTCTGATGAAATAGATGATGTTGATTTTGAGGGTTCGGATTTTAAGGGTTCGGATTCAGATGAGTATCTGCCTTCTGATTCTGATGAACAATCCAGCGATTCCAACGCAATGGAACCATCGGAAGCTGATTCGGGTGCAGATGAGGAAGAGGTTTCTATTGTTGATATGTGGACACATGCTGATGGCAGATCTTTGAAAAAATTTGATTTCGAGGAAACTGCTGAATCTGGTGTCGATTTCAGTGCTACAATGAAACCTTATGATTTTTTTTTCGCTCATGGTGACCCAAGAAATTTATGAACTGATAGTTCACCACATAATCGGAAGAGAGAATTTGGCCATTGTAGTAGCCAAATGGGAAGACAAGCGGGAAGTTCTTATGCTGAGCACAAAACATGACCTTGAGGTGATACAAACTGGAAAAAGGAACCGGAATAATGAAGATATAAAAAAGCTGAAAATGGTACTTGATTATAACCACGCTAAACAAGGCATTGACATTTCAGACCAAATGGCATGCTATTTCACTCCGTTGCGAAAAACAATAAGCTGGTACCATAAATTTGCTTTCGAGTAATTGCTCTCGACATCTGTGATCAATGCATTGGTGCTTTACAAAGAAAAGACAAAAAAAAATATACAAATCGTCCAGTTTCGCAAGTCGATATGCGAAGAATTATGCGAGACACTATGTGACCAAACGACTGCCAACAAAAGTGTCAATAACATCTAAAATTATCCCGAGGCTGGCCACTGTTTTTGTTTGGATCAAGTAATGTACTTTTAACTAGATGCCCAGGAAGAAGAAACAACATTTGTCTCTTATGCCATTGAGATAATGCTAGTACAAAAACATATAGCGCATGACCCACCGGCCTACTGGGAATTAAATTCCATGACCCACCGGTGGGTCATGTGGCAGTCAGACAAATATGTAAGTAAAGGCTGATCCAATTCGAGCTTCATATGTTGACAGCACTGTAAATTAAGCAGCTGTCAATACATAAGTACCTGTCTTCAAAGTGTTAAATGATAGTTTACAATTAGCGCTAAACGCGTTCAAATTCTTCAATTGTTCTGTAGAAATAGCAGTTCTGCAGAAATAGCGATTCTGTACGAACTACAATGGGATCAATTTAATCATTCTGCTGAGCGAGCAATTCGCGACGTAGTGAATAAATTTGAAGAGACTGGAAGCAAATTTGGCGTTCGTTGAGCCGATTTTTTGTCGGTGTTCGCAGTTTTTGGAGTTGTCTTATGGCTCTTTTTGACACATTTTAAGTCAGGACTTGCACTTAGACCTGTGTAAAATTCGATCAATACAAGAGTTGATGCCCAAAGACCATGGACAATGACGAACTATTTTTGCAGATTGGGTGTTAGAGCAGCAGCAGTTGGTGGTGACTTTTTAAAGAAAATCTTCTCTGGTGAGGCACATTTCCACCTCTCTAAGAATGTATGTCAGTAAGCAAAATTGCTGCATTTGTGGCGAGGAAAATACTCACGTCACAAGATACCATCACACTCCCAAAAAGTGACTTTTTGGTGCGCATTGTTGTCAGGCGGCCAGCGTCATTGGGCCTTACTTTTTTGAAGATAACGAGGTTCGGAATGGTGGGCGCTATAAGCTCAATTTACCGGAGTACTTCTAGCATGAAATCGAAGCTTTTGATATGGAAGACATGTGGCACTAACATCTTGCCACACATCGAGTGCAACGTTGGATGTTTTGCGTGAAAATTTGGGAAAAACTTTTTGGTTTTTTCTGGAACTGCGACTTCCACCAAGACTGGAGAGATTTGACTATGTGTGAAATGGCAAAATCAATGATTTCCTAACCAAACTGTACTATCAGCAGGAAAGTAATTCTCTTCTCTTACTCCAATAGAATACAGAGATAAATTTAACGGGCCCACTTACAGCCTAAGCAACGAACGGAAGCTTACACTTCATAACCAAAGACGAACCAACTAACAAGACAATGAAAAGTTCCAATGGTTCCTAAACGAGGAAAGTTTCAAAACGACAAAAATGTGTACAAACCGATATCGCCCTTGTCGATAATATCGGTCATTGAAGAAAGATATTTTATTTCTGATATCAATTTGGCTCTAGAATCAAGTCTCCACAATTGAGAAATTTAAAAAATAGCTTATGAATCGTGACAGCTCTAGTAAAGGTACATATATTCTAGCCCTTTTTAGACATTTTTCATTAAAGCCCAACGCGAATATTTCTTTAAGCTTTAACTACTTGGTTATGTAACTTAATTTGACTACAAAGTCAAAAAGAAGTAGGCAGGTATTTTTGGTGAGTAAGAATCTCACAATACTATGAGCACGCGCTGACAGTCTTTAAAGTTTATGCCGTTATTCCCAGATGGCTATTATCACCATGTCACTATACGATTAATTGCTTGATTAATTACAGTTAATTTTGATTGATTTCGACATACAAGCATACAAAATATGACAGATTTACACAGAAAATTTTCAACGCTGGAGCTCGCAGAGGAAAATTCCCCTTTAGATAGTCAGCTGTCGCTCAATGAAGCGAACAAAGTGCAGGAGTGGAATATATAGGAATACACTTGTATTTAATAAGTACATACCATGAATTTTGGGTTTTAAAATTTGCCTCGCATTGTAATCCTTTTAACTTCAGAAGTTTAACGAAAATGTGCGGTGGAGAAAGATTATTTCATGAAGCCAATATATTTTTCATCATAAAATAGAAACTCAGAAGCTTGAAGGCGCACAGAGCTTGACCGACCTAACAAGACGTTGTGTTTTCACTTTAGGTCTATGGTATTATAATCCGTGCGATGCGAAACCTCTTCTTTATTTTATTCATTTTTATTTTCTAGACTTTTACATTACCGCACTCGCAATTTACAAAGTTTATATTGGTAGAAAAGGGAAAGAAAAAAAACGGTGTTTTGCTTTTTTGATTAGCAAACGATGTCACAGAACGGGGTCTAACTTCATACCTTCTCAACATTTTTGAAAGAAGCTCCGAATAGCAACTAAGGTAAGAAGACTGCAAAACGCTTCTAAAGGCAATTGAAGTGCCTGCAGATAAACCCTCACCGTGTCTTCTCAGTATCACATGTGCTTAGTAGTGCTTTGGAGCGACAGGAGAGTGAGTATAAGTTGTAGTGCGGTTCGCATCATAACCCAAGAACCCCTATAGTAGTCAAAAATATACATAAAGCTTTTCCCATTACAAAGTTCATCTGAATGGATTAGGTGCCAATAGTGTTGAATGTACCACTACCCACTGGAAAATTAAAGATCCTCCTCTGCATATTTACCGGACAGAAAGGTAGATTTTCCGACTAAAGAAGCGGAATCCTTCAATAAAGATCTTTGGAAGAGGCTTTGACAAACTAAGTTCAAGATCAGTACCAATCAGTACTTTTCCGAAGCGGCACGTCGGCTTCATATAAAACTAAAACAAACCATACGACAGCAATCCTAAAGAAATGGGCAAACTTTTATTAGAAACCCATTTCTCTGACTGCATCTTCGATTGCGCTGTACATACTGAGCGACATTAGCCTATCGGAAAAAATCTTTCGCAACGGACCGCATAAAATGCTCTATCCCTGTTATCCCATTCAATGAACCAGTACTACGTAACGATACTTTCCAGCTACAAGACCAAGACAAGAATAAGACTTTTCCTGACGCCTTCTTATTTTGGAAATACATTTCAGTCAGCTGGAATGAAAGTAGTTTTTATATCAAAAATAGCCTATCGTTGCATAAGCCTTAGGTCTCTACCTTTCTACAAGAGAAAATTGTAGATCATCAGATAGGTAAGGGACGAGTTCTTAGTAAATTATCCTCTACAAGCTAAACTATTTGCATACCACTCCGGCAAATCTACAAAAAGCGCGGTTCATTATCTTACCTTTGATATCTTACTTACCTCTGGATAGTAAACAAACCGTTGTGCTGTGTGTCTTTATTGAGATCGAAGGTGATTTGGAAAGCACCTCAACATGCACCACGTCGCTGACCATAAAATAGGTTATCAATATGATACAAAGCAAAAGAATAAGCCTAGAGTTCAGAGGATCGCAGAATATAGGTGGATCCTGTGGTCAAACTATAAACAGATTATCGAGCTCTTGTGGCAAGGACGTTAACGAAACACAATCCCTTAGGACCATATTTAAGACGAATGTAGATCAAAAAATCAATTCAAGTCTGTCGAAATAGCGGAGACCCTGAGGAGCTAAAGAATGCCTCTCATTTTATATGACAGAGCCCTCGCCTAAAGGCGTTGGGAACTCCTGGGAAAATTTTTGGATAACTACACGAACTACCAAGTATATCCATAAAAGCAATTCCAAAGTTATGCACCACGTTGGGATGGGTAGAAGGTCTCACATCATAAATGTCAGCCATTCCACAAATGACAAGATAAGTAACACAAGTAACTAACCTTTTTTTTTGTTTTTTTCATATCTTTATGGAAGATTCTTAAGGTTCTTAGAACCAAATGTACACACTACTATTATGAAAATTCTTAATTTCATCTTTGTGATTAAAAGGATTGTTCTAAAAACCAAAGGAAATTGGTCCAAGTTTACAAATTGGCAGCTTCAGCAAAGCAGAGGTTCTTCAATATACATAAATGTTTAGTCAAAACATCTGAGAACCAATGTTTTGCCAGACCTAAATAAGAACTAGAGAGTGAACCCCCTTTTTAACAAAGCTCTAATTAGTATTTTCAATATATGTAGATTAAGGGACGTACAAAACAATACAGAAAAAAAAATTACAAGACGTCAGAGAAATGAACATTATTTTTAAATGATTCCTTCTTGTTGATTCTCAGACTTGACTTGACATGTATTTTGAAAGTTTTGAAACAGAATACTTGATTTAAAATATATACCGATATTTATGAACAAACGTAGAGACAATTTGATTCCTTTGAATCTATGAAAACCAATAAAGTTTTGGATTTTGTAAAACTATCCACGTTAAAAAGCTAAATACTTGTGTATAATTTAGTTTAATGGTGAAGAGGCAAGGTTTTACCTGAGGTATGATAACAATTGGATTTTCTTCCATTTCCATAATCTTTTCTTGTTTTTTATCTCTGTTAAATATATCGGATATCTTCTTGTAAGCCGAAGATGAACCGCTGGAAGAGCTGGAAACTGAAGAGCTCGGTGAGAAGCTTTTATCATTCGAGTATTTTTGTTGTGGATTCTCCTCTCCAGTTGGACTGTCGCGATGTGCTGATGGTTCTCCATTTAATATATTTCCTTTAACACTTTCATCATTTGAGTCTTGGCCTGGATCCTCATTAGATTCGTCAATGTCACACGTCAACTGTTTTATACGTTCTTCCAGAGAAATGTCTGATTTGACAGCTTTTTTCCTAGAAAACATAAAAGAAATCAATCAGTGCCAGCTATGGAAAGATAAAGACTTTAACTTACTTAATTAAAGACCTCCGTAAAATGTTTCTTTCTATACTCCGACGCACGGTGTCTGAATCACCGGGACTTCCTCCTATTAAGTTCGGCAGAAGATTACCGGCACGTTTGGATTCATCGAAGGCTCGCAGAGCTTCATGAGTCAACATGGACGACGTTTGATGAACAGCACTTGGGAAAAGTTGTCGCACAGCGGAATTCGGTCGTAGAGCATTTGTGAATAGCGTTGAGTGTTTCTTTATAGGAATGAGTTCATTGATTTGACTATCATGTTCTGGGCTATCAGGAGCGGCTTGACCATCACCATCACGAGAAGCGGTCAAAGCATCTTCTGTTACGAAGCGTACAGATCTTTTGGCATTTGTGTCGTCCTCTGACGAAGTATTCATTTCATCGGACTGTGAACAAATTAAAGAGTATTAGTTAGCATGCAAGAATTTGTAGTTTTATTTAAGAATGGTCTTTCAATAAGGGTGCCGACGATTATATTGCCTTAGCGGCAACGATTTCATAGGAAATATCTTGCACAGAGGAAACATCAAGGTATTTACAGAAAAATTCGAGATCTCATGTAAAAGCGATGTGATAGCGTTTATTTAATATTAAGATGAAGATTGGCGGTGATATTTAACCACTGATGTGACATTTTTATGATCGCCTGGTTCAGATTTTCACATTCTATAAAAGAACGATGTAAGGACAACCATTAAATGGGGTCATGCCATAATATCTCCTCGCGGTGCCTGCTGGACTAACGATAAACGTCTGCTGAGCCCTACTGAACATGTGTATCTGAACATTTGGACTAAGTTGCACAGCACATCTAGAAGAACTTCAGCACACTTTGCTTTGAAGGGATTAAACATCTCTAAATATCTCTTGTTGACCCGATTGGTTGAACTACCTCACCGAAGTCTCGAATTCGCTCGATGAGATCGACGGTGGCGTCTACGAGTGATAATAGCATTTACCTTGTATAAGCTTCTCTAATATATTCGGAGCTCAGGTCAGTTAGGATTTCCATCGATTTCCATGGCCGAGCCAGGTTGTGGAAAAGGATGGTCTTGGATGAACTCTTAACTGGTCAATGGCAGCGCTCATATCCCCGAAGTTGGAAACTGAAATCGGTTTAACCAGCTCCTTATTTCTATCAATGGAACTGGCCGCCTAGGTTGGAGATTGCGTCGACGCACAGGGCAACTTCTTTGCCACGTTAAAGCAGTCAGTTATGAGAGAGACATGATCCTTGGATAACGATGATCCCCCTCAAGCACAACCCGGAACGCCAAATGACCTACCAGTATGCACCTGAAATGTACGTACACTCTGTGTGCTACTTAAAAACTTTAAACTGTCCTCTCGCAGTACAGGGCGCAGTACAGTTATTACTGTGATTCAGTAGATCCCTCCTATGGACATTACCTTTCGAACAATATGGGGATTAAAGAAGTATCACTCTAAAAATCTTTAAAGCGTTGAGGAGTTGAACAACTTTTTTAACGATAGCCTTTCTATAAGCGCCGTGGTGTGCCTCCGGGATTTATTCTTTCACCGACTTTATGCATTCTTCATATCAACCATCTTCTAGGTTCAACAAGCAACAAGATTTTTAGTTACGTCGATTGACAGTTCTCGAATATTCCTCGTCACTGAATAAAATACCCGAAAGTGTCCATCGGCAGAGATGCGAATTCCTTTTTAACCCCTATTCTTATATTTTGCTAATATTTTGCTAACATTTTTAAAATAAACTTCACCCATTCGCAACCAGCAGGCTGGTAAAAGTTCTCAGAAGGGGCGAACCGGCGAAATTGGATGCACTTAGAAAAACGGATTCCTTCACTGTGACGAAAACGGGGAATTTCAGTATCTTGATGGAGACTCACTTCCCAAGAAATAAAATCATAACCGGCTCTCCGGCAGTTCCGGCTCCGGAAATTAATAATGAACCGCCACATACAACCCCAACCCGGAGTAGGACACTGCATCTCGCGTGATTCTCAGTGAGAGTTTCAAATATTAAGCCGCATCCTTTGATCGGTTCAAGTCGCCTAGCACTGATGGTGTATATCCGGCTATACTGAAACATGGTATAAACGAGTTGTTGTCCACATTAAAAATAAGTTTCAATGTCAACCTAGCACTCTCCTATATAGGTTTGAAATTTTGAAAGGACCACTATCAATCCACCAGTTTGACCAGTTTAAAGCAATGCTAATGAACAGAATATTGGTTGTCGAAGCGGATTGTGGCAAATGCGTTATGACAAAGGTGAACAAGGGCTGTCAACGAGGTGATATCTTGACTACTCTTTCATGCTGACTGGTAGTAAACCTCTCTGGCTTCTAGCCTCAATGCTTCAGGTATCTACGCTCAGGCTTAGATAGATGACGTCTCCGTACTCGCTCTCGGTTCATGCCTAGCGATTGTTTGCTACACGATGCAGATGTCCCTAGACATGGTCAATAAGTGGTGCACTAGGACTGGACTTTTAGGTAATAACATTAAAATTAAGACTGAAAGCTGAACGATCTAACTCAACTAGTGCGTAAAGCTTTCGATATTCAAATATCCGATTAAGTTAAATAGCTGGATATCGAACGTCTCTGATGCTGTCGGCTTTATGACAGTGCAAAGGTCCCTCTGGGAAAATTTATCGTCGAAAGAGTCTTTGGTGGAATAAGTTTTGTTGTAAATATTAAACTCCAAAGGATTTATTGTCTGGGCTGCAAAGGGACCTTCCCTAGCACTCCTGCCCTTGCTTTGAATGGAACCTGCTAAACCTTCTCCCTCGATATTTATATCATGGTCTGCACACTGAAAACCATCCCTCATCTAAGGGTTTCTGGTACTATTCACACTAGAGCTTCGATGACCTCTAGCAGAAATATTCTAGGACCCAAATCCAATGGATATGGCATCTGATACAATGATACTGGACACTCAATTGTGACATATCTACATAGCCTCTGGAGCTGGAATGACTTTGGTCACACTCGGGAAAAGATTGTCATCGTATCTTCATGAATGGTTTCAAAGCTAGGCAGGGTTCCGGTGCGGCAGTCTGTTGGGAGATTAGACTCCATTTTTCATAAGGTAATTGGAGCAAACAGCCTCAAAAAAGAGCAAGCAAATGCAAAATGCACACATGTTCGGCTTCAAGATCCCTGCAACTTATTTACCCAATTTCATCTTCCTATCTCACGGTCAGATCGATATAAATTTCAATGACGATCGTAAATATAATGTACTTCATCAGGATTAGCATTATTATTTCTCTATGTCAAACAGGTCATTAACTTCTTTCACATGGGATTCATGTTGAGACATCCAGCTCATGGATAGAAAGGGCAAACCTTCACGTCAAATAATAACCAGACTTTTCATTAGCACCGCTCATGGTGTTTCTCGTAAATTGGAGACGTTTGCCATTACTAGTGTGTTCCCCATTTAACATCCTTGTTCTCGAAATACAACGCTGTTTCAAAATCACTAACTATGCACCTAAAATAGAATACAACTGAACTTTTCAACACTCCAAGTGCTTTTCCAGTACTACACTCAAAACCAATTTAAAATATACAACCTTATCAAGTCCGTGCGCTCTATCCAGATCTAGGTCATTATTTACACAAACGAGCTCTAAGGGCAACCAGCATAGGATAATGTATGTGCACGAGCACTAATTTAAAATTAAAATAATATCCAAAAGCACTTAGCACACACATAAGAACCCGCTTAGTCTGCCGGTAGTACGGTCGCCCCCTCTATGTGTCGTGGGGAATGTTCTAACATCTGCTGACTGGTAAAAAGCAGGACATGACATCAAAACCATTTCCACTTGACATATGATTTTGCACATGATTTGTGTTAAACGGAGGAGAAACCAACTCTCCTATGCGAAGAAAAGAACCAAAGGAGCATCCTTACGTTCAAATTACTCGATTGACAAAGCATCCCACCCATAAACCACCCCAAATCGATTAGAAACTGATAAAGAAACTCTCCAACTACATGGGCATCGACTATTATGGAATTCAGCAAACGCGGAAAATGTTCAAAGATTCCGTTTGACAAATTTTTCTACAAATATGTAGAACACGGCTGAACTCTAAAAATAAAGTGACTTTTTATTTTTTATTTTGATTTTTATTTATATGTCGTTTGTCCTTCAGATACGAGAATGTTGTAGGATTCGCTTTCCGATTGAACAATCAGTCTGTGTTATGAGTTTAACCCAAAAGTTTTAACGCTGGTATGCAAAGTGAGGGGAAAAACAGGTTCTTTCAACAGTGGCAAAGAGAAGGAATAAAATATGACTGACAGTTTGCCGGAGGCACCGGGAAAAGAAAAACTTTTCTCAATTTTCCACAAGAGCGGACAGTCAGGCAACGTGCGCGGGGCGGTTCCAAAAACGGATGTTCTGTGTTTGGGATGATGCAGTAGTGTGGAAGCCATGAAATGTTCTGTCATCAGATTGAGTTTTGCCAAGGATTTATTGTGACACCGTTTAATTGGAAAGACAAATTAGAGAGGAGTTTGAGTGAAGCTGGGGCTTAATGATTAACATCAGTGGCATTTTATTATTTGATTAGGCGTGGATGCTGTTCCGTCGTATACAGTGCGTTAGCGGAAAGAGAGATGAAATTTTATCTCGGACTTGATAGTTTTAATTTATTCTGCTAGTTATGCTGTTAAATGTTAATCCTTTAAGGCACGAAGTTATTTATTTTACACTTAAAAAAAAGCAGGACTTCTGCATTTGAAGCGACTTGAGTGGGGAAACTATGTATTTCCTCATTTAACACCAGGAAGCTTTTGATTAAGTATAGGCTTAAGGAAATGCGAGACCCTATTTTACTATAAACATATACCCTAGATGACAAGAAACCAACCTTAATGGCATTTGCTACTTGTAACAAAACGTCAGAACAGGCTTAAGGGATATGCAGGTTCAATCCGCTCTAGGATCACTGTTTTCTACTAGTGTCTGATAGGATTGTGCTATGTCTGTATAAGGTTGTTTTATAGTAGCTGGCTACCAATTCCTTGACGTTTGGGAACATGCACTTTACCATTCATAAAACACAAAACTAGAAAGAAAAAGGGTCTTACAATAGGCACGCCTTAACCTTGCCACTCCTGAAATTTGGCAACCGATTGTGGTTATGTTTGAACTAACAGCGCTGTCATTCTGCAATGAATAAGACTTCAATAGTAAAAAGTACGTCTGTTAACTAAGCGTGAACGACGTAGAATTTATGTATAATATTGCTGGCAAGGCCTCAGATGCAGCGCTCGGTCGAACGAAAGTATTGGTGATGTTGCTGAAAGTATGCGCGAGTGCTGAAACCTCCCAGTTTTTCATCATTTAGAGGAAAGCCTCACTTTCCTGCAAGCTCAACCTGGCAAATTTTGCAGAAAGACTTGGTTCTACAATCAACAAGATTCAATTGACTCAAGAAGTAAAGCCAGACTACAGTATGTGTCGAGCGTTCCTTGACTGAGCCCTTGAGCAGTTGACAGACCCCAATTCTGGTACAACAAAAAAAAAAAAAAAAACTCCTCAGTGGAAAGCTCATATCTTTACGGTGATGGAGCTTACAACTGTCAAACCGAGCCGTCATTCTGGATGCTCTTTTTGACACTGATGTTCAGAATATTCAGACTAATGGTTAAACCACGTTACTAAATTATCGAAATTTACTTTGAAAATCGGTCATCGATTCGCGAAACTTAGAAATAACTTCGTGATTCTTATGGCACCCAAGCCATCCTTTCAGCTATGAATAGATTTCATATTATGTACATGCTTTCTAAATATTTCAACAACACCAGCATATCGAAGGATTGTATGTATGTACGGAAGAAAATATCGCCGCCGTAAGCGAAAATGTGCAGAAGGTCCAAATTTATTGATTCGTAGCAGCAATTGGGATTCTGTCCGTGAATTACGTGAAAAATTCTACGCAAAAATCTTTACCATAAAACCTTACTTTAAAGAAAAAAAAATGGAAGCCGAAGCTCATGCTATAGCTAGTGGAGATAGTTACAGAACGATGATCACTAACTACTTGCTTACAAAATTGAGTTCAATAGATCTTTAAAGCAAGTGGTTTCAATAAAATTTCAACAAAACGGCGATCAAATATGGCAACAAGTGAACTTGCCAACTAGTTTCCAAGACTTTGCGATTAAACACCTCTCGATTATTTATTGTGAGGTTATATAAAGTCACTGACTCATGCTGATTAACCAGCAACATTGACGCCTTGTTATTCGGGACATATGATGTTCACCATTGCTCCAAAAAGTGACCTAGCAATGGATGAACAGAAATTAATGTTATGAATTGATTTTTGGAATAAAAAAATGTTAAAAGTTAATTCGTTGCGTTGTTTTTTATATTCGCAGTGATACCTTTTGTCTCTTAAGCACATCAAATGACTAAAGACACTTTATATGAACCTAACTTCTTAAGTGATAAAACCAAAACTATAAACTTTAATTTCCTTAGGATAGAGATTTAAATAAATACGAAAATAAAAAAAAAGCTTCTCGTAAATGCAATCAGCTTAAATAAAGAAATAGAAACAGTTCTACTCCCCCAGAGGCTTCCGTCTAAAGCCAACTTCACACGAAAATCCCCAATAAACGCCTTTAATCTAAATTGTGCAGTCAACCCGACATAAATTCTGTATTTCTCTGCCCCATGATGGCTGTACAACCCCATAAACTATACTGATTGCACAATAAGCACTCACCTGACTTATAGATTCCTGCTTCCATAGTTTGCCTCCCTTCAGGATGCCACTTATCTGTGTCGGGGATGACTCCTTTGGTGGAATGGGTGGTTTTGGCTCTGGGATTAATTCTGTAGATTCACTCACACTGTTGACGGGGGGTGCTGTTGCTGCTGCTGTTGCTGCTACTGCTGCTGTGGCGACGCCGGTGGTGGTGATAGATGGTGCTGTTACCGATGCCGTCTGGAGAATTACTGGTGCTGTCGATGTGGTCGTTATGTCCTCGGTGGCTTCCCGAACGATTCGTCTTTCTGTGACTGTAGTCATTGTTATAGTTTCAACAACAAATCTTTGATTCTTATGAACAGATATAATTTTATCCTTATCATCTTTGAAGTTAACATTTAGTTAGTTTTTGTTAGCAAAAAGATTTTTTTTACAGTTTATAGTTTAATGTTTATATTTATGTATTAGGTCCACAACGTTAACGAAGACATCACACGCAGCAATAAAAATTACAAACATTTACTCATGCATATATTTAGTTCACAATAATACACACATGTAGGGTTATTTATTTTAGTTAAGAATTTCAAAATGAAGTGATGAGGATTTTAGTTCAAAAAAGGAACAGATTGAGATGAAATAAATTAATTGAACCAAATGGACAGTGAAATTGGTAAGAGGGAGCATTACAGGAAAGTGCTTGGATGGGGAGATTTAGGACTGGATAATGTACTAGAAACGAAAATACAAGTCGAAACTGCAAGAAGCCAAGGAAAACTTTTAGCCAATCAGTAGCATAATGCAGTCAGTCGGTTTTTCGTCAGTTAACGGCAAAAATGGCTTCATCACAGATCTGTGGTGACGTAACGAGAGCAAGGCATTTATTACAGAACAGATCTGACTTTCGTCAGTAGAGGCATAGCCAGGAAAACAAAATGGCAATGATCTCTACACAAACAGTGATCATCGGGCCATCATATTCAAGGCAATAGTAAAAAGTCACTGATAAGGTACAATAGATGGGCTGGAAAAGTAACAACTTAGATAATGAGATACCGGATTACTAGCTAAGCAACATAGAAATACTTCGGAGCACAGCTGCAGAACAGGCTAAACAGGCGACAATTTGTCTCACACAAGGATTCAGCGCATTCATGCCACGCAAAGGCAAGCGAAATGCGAAAACACTGGTGAGAACAGACTGCCTCAAAATGAAAACATGCCAACAATAGCGAGCAACACAAAGACAAAGAGAAGACTCCGAAGAAACTGCGGGGTCTTTTCAATCGCTAAGAAAAGACCTCTAAAAGAACGCATGGGGAAGCGCCTACAAAGTAGTTATGAACAAACTGAAAAGCAGCACGGCAACTGTAGTGATAAGTATGCCCAAGCATGATGAATGCCATAGTCAGCAACCTATTCTTAATGAATACCAGTGTCATTTTTCTTGCATAATGATAGAGGATATGGAAACAATACCACCCGTCACAACGCCAGAAGTCGTGGAACTTGCAGGGAATATGGACGGTATCCCAAACTTTGTCCTAAAGGAAGTCATTTGAACCCAACCAGAGGCGCTTGCGAACTCCTACATAAGGAGCCTGGCTGAAGAAAAATTCTCTTTGCAATCAAAACGGTGTAGGCTGGTAACAATCCCAATAAGCGGCAAGCTCCCAGAGCAACCATAGTCATACAGACCGCATGATAGATACAGTATAAATAATTATTTGCAACAAACTGGACGGAGACTGGCTTCCCAACCGCTAAAAAGGAACCACTTCACTGGAAGGGAGGAAAAAAGCAGTAGAAGGCCGTAGTTACCCTCGATTTTAAAAATGCTTTCTACTCAGTCAGCCAGGTCACGAAATTTTACAAGCTATTTTGAAGACAGAATCGTTTTTTACCTACAGACGAAGGGCCGGAAAGACATGAAATTACAGGAAGAGTTCCGTAGGGATCAGTCTTGGACCCATCCTACATAGAGGAGGTGGCGCACCACTGGAACAATACCATTAAAAACGCAACGTTATGGCTTTACTCATCAGTTGTGTAAGTAGCAGCTCACACAACGGAGGCTAACCTCATAAGCAGCTGCAAGAAAGTTGAGCGCCCGGCCGTACATAAAGTACCTACGGGTACTGCTTGACAAATGGCTACACAATTTAGAAAATACAGAGAGAAGGGTCATTAGAATACAGAAACTGCGAGAATAGAATGGCAACGGCCAGAATAAGTTAGCAAAGCTTCGTTATTGAGGCAGCTTCCCAAGCCAAACAAGAAGCACCTCGCAGTTGTCTTATGCTGTTTAAGAAGATTAAGGATGGTGAGTAAAACGTGAACATTGATTGGTAAAGAATAGTGTATACATCTCTTTAGTAATCAACTTGCATTGTAGATTCAAATCCTGAAGATGATGCTTTGAAACTGTTTATGTACTAAATCATTAACTAAATATGGTTGGATAAAAGCATAGCTGGAATCTCATTACTAGGCACTCCATCTACAAGGTGGCGCAAAATGAATCATCCTATCGGAAGATGTTATAATGTTTGCAAATGGCGTCGTACGTCAATCATATTTGACATTTGTGAACTAGACAGCTGCAGTATACAAACAGACAAGCTACATATACTCCGCAAGAGCGTGGAATAATTGTGTCGATTTTTTTGACCAATAATCGGTCGGTGGTGTTAGCGCAGCGTGAATTTCGACGTCGATTTCCTAATCGTGTCGCGCCAACTGGGCAAACATTCCGGCGCTTAGCTACTCGATTCGAACAGACTGGAGCCACAGGAGACCATGCAGAGCGTGGCCGCCACCGGACTGGTCGTTCGGCCGAAAATATCGCTGCTGTGGCTGCCGATGTCGCTGAGAAAGAAGAAACATCAACCAGCCTCCTGACCGTCAGTCACGTGTGAATTACAGTCAAGCCATCCTCAATCTCAACAACGAGGAGGACGATTTTGTGTCGAAAATCATCATGAACGACGAGGCGCATTTCCACTTAAGCGGTTACGTCAATAAGCAAAATCTTCGTTTCTGGGGCACTGAAAATCCACGTGTGATGTACGAAGAGCCATTACATCCACTCAAAACCACTGTGTGGTGCGACGTTCACGCGGGAGGAGTGATTGGGCCGTATTTTTTGAGGACGCCATCGGCAATACGGTCACTGTTACTGGCGAACGCTATAGGGCCAAGATAAACGACTTTTTACTGCCGGAATGGGATGAGCGGGGCTTGGTGAACATGTGGTTTCAACAAGACGGTGCAACCACACACACAGCACGAGCCACAATGGATATTGTGAACGAAGCGTTTTCTGGTCGCGTTATCTTCCGTTTTGGCGATTTGGCATGGCCAGCAAGATCGCCCGATTTAACCATCCCAGACTTCTTTCTTTGGGGCTACTAGAAGTTGCGTGTTTATGCCAACAAGCCTCAGACAATCGCAGCCCTTAAGGAGAATATTCGACAGGAATGCGAACAGTTATCACCGGAAATCTTGCGGAAAGTCATGGAAAATGCGATAAAACGGGCACAAATGTGTATCAACACTGGCGGCAGCCATTTCCTTGATATCATCTCTTTCACTTAACAGAAAGAAATTTAAAGGTCCAATTAAAGATTTCCATCACTCAAAATCTTATTTTTTATTTATTAAAAAAGTAATTCAAAAACAAAATTGGATGATTAATTTTGCGCCACCTTGTAGAAAGCTGATCCGATGTTATGTCAGAACTGACGAGACATATCCCTAGTAAATGCTCTTGACTTAAACCAACCTTACTGTCTGTTTAAAAGGTGCAGCTGTTCTTTTCTACACTAGTTACCACAAACAGTATACATACATAGTTTGTATAACATTTTTAAATGAAGACAGATGGTGGAAATCACCAGTTTCACCTCAAACCCGCATGTACAGAGACCTACAATGTGATAGCTGATTTCGTTTTGCTACATATGTACCTCTGCACCGGTAACATTGTATGAGCTAAGTAATTATTCCAAATGAATTTCAGGAAGTAGATGTACGCCCATGTGGGAAATAATTCTGTAATAAACTGTGAACAAGGCAAGTTATAACAATGAGGGCACTTAATCACACAAGCTCACTTGCTATACTGTATTTAATTGAGAATTGTATGTGCTTATTTACAAATCTTATGGTAATTTCAGAACAAAGGACTGATCATCGATTTTGAGAAGGAGTTCGATAGTGTAAACAGGGAGTTTATCTGGAGTGCCCTACATAGGACAAGTATTCCTGATAAAGTAATTGCCATTTTCAAAACTACATACGATGGGTCCAAATGTCACGTTTTATATAAAGAAAGGTTGTCTGAGGAATTCGAGATCCAAAGTGGGGTAAGCCAAGGCTGCATTCTTTCCCCCAACACTATTCTTACTGGTGTTTAGCAATATACAATGCAGTTTTGTCGACGGGAAACGGGAGATACCGATAGACCATCTTGGTTACGCTAATGACGTGTGCTTACTTTCTGGCAGAATTATGGACCTCGAGCAGATGTGGAGAGGGAAAGCGTCATCGGGCTGAAAATTAGTTCGGTAAAAGCTAAAATTATCAGCCTTGGAACAAACTTATCGGCTCAAACATGCATTGCTGGCAACGGGTAGAGCGTATAGAGGATTTCCAGTATCTTGGGAGTATTGTCTCGACCGACGGTAGAACCGAACTCGATATATTCAACAGTATCGCCAAAGCAAAGTCCGCGTTCGGGATGTTGACCAAAATATAGCGAGCATTGCAATCAGTTTAAACACCAAGCAAAGAGTGCTGTTGTGTGGATACAGCATTTGAAGAGTGACAGTCACTATCACGAGAAAGCTGCGCACAATCCTAAACCGGTGCCTGTGCAATATAATTAGGATTTTCTGGCCCAACCAATAGGCGCAATCCAAAGACGGAAGTGGCATGCTCCGAAAAGGTGACAGTTTTTTAGTTAACCATGGTAGGCAATGGAACCCTTTAACCCAGGATGGCAAAAGACCTGACGGACTAAGGAGAACATGGCGCAGAACAGTCGAGAAGGAGGCACGGCAGGTATGAGACACAGTGCCAGAAACCATACACGATGGTGGGTAGGCGTAGTAGCCGCCCTAGGATCCACAAGGGGATACAGAACATTAGTAAGTACTACTATGAACTGCAGAGTAATAAAATTGGTAAATGACTGGCAAACAAGCTGTATTTCATTCAATTCAACATACTCGAAATAGGAAATGCTGCGCTTCCTTAAAGCCCATTTAGACTTGCGTACAACTTTCAGGAAGCAATGCAAAATTATCATAGCGATTGATGATTCAATTGAAGCTCCATTGTATTGATTTCAAGACGTATTTTCAGTACAATTATATCGATGTGGCCACCCACATTTCTCATCACTATTAAACCCAATATGATAAAGGGCATCTAATTATCTGCTCATTACAGACAAATTCGAATGAATAACTCCAAACCGCTTTTAATGTGTAGTTTGTGAATAGTCTGCACCTCACAGTGTAATTCCACAATAAAATTTGGGTCAAACTCAATTTATTCTTCTAACGTGTGTCTCATAAAACGGTTTTTATTCCTGCACACGTGTCGTACATATGTACATCAAAAACATTTTTAGTGGCAACTATACATACGTATGTAATAAAATTTAATTTGCTTTGATACATATTCCATTTTCGGGTTAAATTATGAGCGATAATGTTGTAACGGGAACTGGTAAATTGAAACGGAAATATTAACAAAATATCTTACTGAAATGTATAGTGAGCAAATCGCATCATTTTCTACTTACAAAGTAAGAACACCCCATGTGGCAATCTAGGTTTACTAGAAAATCCACCATCTTCGGAGGTCCGCTCAAAAGACTCTGTGGAGAGCCATTTATTGCTATCATGTGACTCTTTTATAAAAAGCTCGAGACTATCTTTATCTCCACCATCAAGAAGGAAATTATCCGATAATAGAAGTCCGCCGGAAGCACCGACGGGCGTGAAACGGGACTCAGTTAAGCTCAAAAGATTTGAGGAAACAAAAATAAGTTTAGCTCTAAAGAAGAGCATACCTTCGGATGCTCTTTAGGGACCAAGAAGATCTAAAACGCGAAACGAATTGGGTCTGAAAGAAAAGACCTACCAAGGAACGAAGATCCGGTTCTACGCCCGATGTCGAACCACAAAAAGAAAACAAGCCCAATAAAACAAAATCAAGTTAAATTACGACCTCCGCTTCTAATGAGCCTTGGGATAACGAACTACAACAAGTTGCATAGCCTTTTCGAAGATACATTGGCATTGAAATTTAGACATAAATTTAAAACAACATTACTCCGCAACAATGTGCGGAAAACCAATGTCGATGACGCCGACGGTTAAGGATAAGGAGAAGGCGGATTTATTTGTGATTTATTTATTTGACAAAACCAAGAAACGTTCGAATTATTTGACGGACTGGCACTGGTGAAGCACCTTGTTTCTTAGCTGAGATAAGTTTTTATAAGATTCTAAATTCCTACCTTGAAAAGAAGATTTTCCGTATTAAACATGGAGTTTCACAAGGAAGTTTCCTTGATCCGATCGTATTCCTTATTTACACTCGGGAGGTATCTCAAGAATAAGGTACCTATACTTATATGCATGTAGATCAACTGATATCGATAGAAAAACAGACTGTACGCGAAAAGAACTAAACCCGTCACAATCTTCATGGATAGTTAAGCTGCACTGAAGGCACTAGACAGCGTGATAATGAGATCGAAAACAGTCTCCACATGCGGTAGTAAAAAAGGAAACGAAACAGCAGATGAACTATGTAGCATGGAAAGGGTTAGTACTAAATGAGGAGCTCACCCATGCATCGGTAGTCATCCCCACCCATTGGGGTGATAAAAAGGAAAATAGACCTTAAGGCCAGAGAAACTATCAACACCTCCTGGGCAGCCAGAGCTGACTGTGTTATATCTCACAGCATATAGCCATCTATGCCGCCAGACTAGGCATAAACTTACCTGATTACTGCAGGAGCTGTTATGACAAACTATCAAACACTTGATGTGTGATTATCTCAGTCTTTAAATTCGTCGCTTCCCCTACATGAGAAACAGACCTTTTGAAAAGCTGGAGCATTAGTTACCGTCGAAGAAATAAGAAACTTTGCTGACCACAAGCTCTGTGTTCGTCTTCATGGTCATTGCAAAATTGCAGACTCTAAATTCTAAATTCTGGGAGTGATAAACCTTGTGCGCCGACTACAAAAAAATGCCCAGTAAGGCTGAGGCTTTGAATAAACCTCAGTACAGCTTTAGATTTTAAGCTCTTGATTTCTGCTGGACTGACGGATTCTTGCGCCAAGTGAAGTAATCTACCGTCTCTTTTTGCTCTCCACAGAGCTGGCATATGTACATCAGTATCTGACAATTTTATTTTGTTCAGATGGTACCCTTTAGCCCTCTCCTAAAAAATGGAAGGAACGAGGATATACACATTTGATACTTACTTCAATGATTACTATCAACAAAAAAATGGCATAGAGTATTTGGCTGCGGATTTGTCGTTCGAATCGAGAGCTTTAAGAAAAAAAATCTGCATCAGGCTACAAAGAGAGGTGTGCCTTGGAATTATTGATGCCATAAAAACTATCCTGTACGTTCAGTCGCATAGGGTTTGATAGCGATTAGTCCATTAAAAAAATAGAGTCTGATACTGGCAATATCACTTTCGACATTGAGAACTATTTTATGAAGATACTGAGAAATGTTCTATTTTTATGATGCTCGTAAATAGAGGTGGGAAATAACGATTCTTCATGGGTAACGATCCACACGTTCTCGTTCCACGAATATAAAGCTCAAAATTAACGATTTTTCAGAACCACGTTACTGGTAACTTATTTTATTTTACAGAGAATCCGTTTCAAATAGCTTCACGATGTGCTAGGAACGTTGTGCAAGGACAATGCTGGACTATTATGGCCATTTTCCTTTACTCACTAGAAAATATGAGTTGACACGTTTCAAGGGATATAGATATTGTAGATGAGCATTTGTATGAATTTTTTTTTTTTTTGTAGAAGAGAAAAATTTTAAAAATAGAAAACATGTGTAATGCCATTGGAAGCTTTTGTTAAGTGGGAGATACATAAGAAAACGATTCATATTTATATAAAAAAAAGTGTTCCACGTCCCTTGTTATTTACACTGAAATATAACATCGGTCACTGAGAAACTAGCGTCTGAATGAAACAGCCATTCCAGTAAAATGGTAACTGGATCTGTGACGCAATGGCGAATAAGTGTTCAATTTAACATTTCCTCTGAGTCCGAAATAGATAAGTGTCGAAGGCTTTGTATTTAGTCGACTCTTTTATGGCCTATATAAATACAGAATTTCAATGACAGTTTTTCAAGCACAGAAGATCTTTGGCATGATTTCCAGTAAAATATGAGACGCTGCTCAATCGTATCAAGACATTTTAGACAAGCAGACGTTGGAAACATTGATGCTAATACAGCGATGTCAATTTTGAAGTGTCTTGCAAAACAATTGCTTATTGATGCAAAATAATTACTGAAAATGTGTTCTGTAGATATTATAAAGAAGGTTATTGCAGAGTATATAGATGATTTCACAGTAACAAGAAAAATTTACTGAAACGCAAAATGTACATGTACAAATGTAAACAATTGTTTTGGCATCTAATATTTTGACGTCTAAAAATGAACACCAAAATAAACCGAAGTTCTCGCTGTGGGCTTGTTCACTTTGACAACCTCTCACGGCTGGATGAACTCAAGTGGATTTCCCGATCCACCTGATTTCATGAGCATATCAATTATCAACAGAGCGATCAATTTCTCCAGCCATATGACAAACCTACTGCCAGTGTTATGCCTTCGCAGTAGTGTTGTCACAAACTTTCGCAATTGATCGAACTGCCTCTTATCATATAATGCTTGCTGACATCAGGGATTGAACTGTGAACCATCAGCTCGACAAACGATGACGCTAGGTCTTTTTAAATGGAGAAAAGAAACCGTTGACATGGGACTGATTTGCCCATGAATAATTCTATGTAAGTACATATGTAAAGTCAGTCACGAAAGTCTACATATAGCCCTGAAAAGTACTTGACTTTCGACTTGAAGTCTTGGCCTTTTCTTGTTGTCTTTGAATTAATCTGAGAAAAAGACTTGTTTTTGCTATGAATTATGTTTCTTAACCATAATGCGATATCTAGTAATAAAATTAAATTTAAATTTTATCTATAAGAATTGATCTAGTAGTTTTCAAGGCTATACATATGTAGACTTTCATGACTGAGTGTACATATACTTGTATTGCCGAAAACGTATACACCTAGCAACATTGAACGACAGTTTATTCTGCTGGTTTGTCTGTCAACTTCGGTCTAAAACTCCTTTCTAACTGAATTTCGAGGCTGCACGTTAGAAAAGCCCCAAAATTTTGATTGAACAGGCCCTTCAAACACGATTGTGCAATTTTGAACAAACTTCGTATGCAAAACTCAAAACTATTTTTCCGATAACTCAACTTCTTAAAGGGGTTAATTATGCACATAGTTGCAGCCCGTGTTCACCGATTACTGTGGGGACGTCTTTTCATGCTTAACTTTACTTTAATTTACTGGTTCAGCATGAATCTACTTTTATTTGTGTAGGTTATGAAATTTATTAATAGGAAAAAAGGCTTATACTTAACAATAATTAACAGCAAAAGTAATTAAAACATAAAAGCAAAACCAAATTGAAAGCCAAACACAAATTACGAAAAATTATCGCAAAGCATTTAAAACACTTCCAGATAAAAAAAAAATCACATGATAGATGAAAATTAAGAGATGAAAAACAACCCAATTATACGAGTAAAAATGCTAAGTTTTTGTCGGACCGGGACTTACCTGAAGCGGGTTTATACTGGGCCTGTAGTACGTACTTGGGACGTTCTTCACCTGCAATGATTTCTTTTTGTGTAATGCGCCTTTCAGGTGAGCTACTGTGCAGTGGCACTAACGCCACCGTTGGTACACTAAGCTGTGCGACTTCTTCTTGGCATTGTGGCGAAGTGCATTCTATAAAAAAAGGATGAGATGAAAAGCGACTTGTAAAGTATGTATAGGTGCAAAGAAGTGCTAGCAATAGAGAAAAAGCATATTTGTAAAATTTATACTAAGCGTGGGCTTGGCATTGATGATAGCGAGTTCAAGTGTACATTTTTCTTATGAATGCAATTTTTAATTCATAATTCATCCAGGGTTCAAGAATATTTATTTATACATAAGTGGAATAGAGGCAAATATTTCAAACTAACAATTTCAATTGTTAGCGCGATGCATTTTCACTTCTTAGCAAATTGTTGGATCAAACAAAACACCACTTCATCCATGCGCTACACATCATTTAATAATTTATGATTTGCGCGTTGTCGCCTTTGCCAATGTTTGGATGATAAGGAAATACAGAATCCTTCTCTACAATTATAAAAGAAAATGTGCGAAAATCTTTTCGTTGCTTTGTTTTTCCTTCAGTACTTTTACATCAGCATTTCAAAGAGAATGACACACTTTTACGAAACTTAATGTTGACGACAACGACAAAAAGTTGTATTTCCCTCTTTTATCATTCCCTACCCTCTTTGACGCTGTACAACAAAAAAAGTTTTTCCTTAAACGGATGTTCTGTCTTCTGAAAATGCAATTTGTACATCACTTGTCAAGCAGTTGTTGCTAAACGTGAAAGATGGAAAATTGTTAGAAAAAAAAAATAGTGATGTCTTCAAAGAAAATATTTATCATTAAAACACTGAAATACTGAAATAAATTGGTAAAACAAGACTCCGTTCGTGTATAGAGATACATAAGTACAAGTTGCAACTTTTTTGTCATAAAAAATCAGACACGGCGTTTTGCAGGTGGCTTAATTGTATAACTTCTGAATTATAAAGCCAATTTGGATATTTTATTTACATATGTCTAAAGCAATGTTCAGACGATTGCCAGATCTGACAATGTTGTCAGGTATACAAATGTGCTGACAAATCCTGCCAATGAGCTGACAACGGCAAACTATCTTACAACGTTAAATTGTCAGTTCACACGGTTGTTCGATTCTGTCCCAATTTCTGACAATTTATTGTCAGATGGCTGGTCTGACAATGGTCTGACAACGTTTTTGCTTACAACGTTGTCAGATCACAAATTGTCAGTTCACACGGTTGGTAGATAATTGTTTACGAAAAATTTGCAGATCGATTGTCATACGTTGTCAGACTCATAGCATTTAACAGAACATTTGTCTTTCGTGGTATATTGAATTAAAAAGTCTTAAAAAGTGAAAAAAGTTAATTGAAATGGAGCAAAAAATGGCACTTGCGACGATTTTGGCCGCGTACGTATTGGACAACAGCGAAGATGAAGACGAATCGCCATGCAAATGCCGTGCTGTTTGGACGAAGGACTGGGTAGCCCGTTGGCAGAAAAAGGGATTTTACGCAAAATTGCTCTTCTAATTGCGAAATGAGGAGCCGGAACTATATCGTATGGCTGCTAAGCAATTCCAATATCTTCTTGACTCCACATACACAAAAAAAAAAAATCAAATTCTCCTTAACGCACACCCTTGCCATTATTTATTTTCACAGCACAAATCAAACAAAAATACGTATTTTCTACGCGTCCACAAAATATTACTGAAAACCAACAAAAAAATATCTTACAACGAATTAATTGCCAGATGTCATAAACTACGCACATCGGACAATTTTCAATGAGTCTGCAAATGTTGTCAGATCGGTGTCTGACAATTGTCCGACAATGTTTTTCTTAAAATGTTGTCAGACAAAAATTGGCAGTTCACACGATTTTAAGACATTTGGGACACATTTTTCATTGCCAGACCTGACAACATTGTCAGATCTGGCAACATTGTCAGATCTGGCAACATTGTCAGATCTGGCAACATTGTCAGATCTGGCAACATTGTCATATCTGGCAATCGTCTGAACATAGCTTTAGGAAAAAACGACCATTTTCTGTCATTGCTTCCAGACTCGTGTAGAATGTGGAATGAATAAAAAAAAAGCAATCCTTTTGAATATGGCTCTAAGCTGTAGTTCCCTTCCATTTGTGCGGTAAAACATAACACGCAGGACACGAATGGTTGCGAGAAGTTGGGCCATAGACCACATACGGCTTGATGCGGCAGATATTTGTACTTTTTGGTTTCACTTTTGGGTCAAGCGGGTGGTTGCAAGCGCCTGAACCGATACTAAGATTCCAACAGGCAATGGGTGTAAAACGTCAGCGACTTCCTTCTTCCGCTTTAACCCCTAGTGTCACTTACATATGTATATGTTGGCAACCACCTTGCAATTAGTAGAGTTCGTCACACGCACAAGATAACTGATTGCCACAATTGGGCAATTTCGTTTTGGAAAGGCTTGGGTTACAGCTGGATGACAATAGATTTTCTTGGGCACAAAGTTCGGTAGTCAGTGCCTTATCCATCGCGCAGTTGCAATATGGCGCTATTGGACTTTATTTAATGGGGAACTGTAAGAATCTCGTTGAGCAG
Organism: Blera fallax; assembly: GCA_946965025.1. Lineage (NCBI taxonomy): Eukaryota > Metazoa > Arthropoda > Insecta > Diptera > Syrphidae > Blera > Blera fallax. The sequence goes on along the minus strand of OX337248.1, from coordinate 19,196,429 downwards.
CTTAAGGAAAACATCCATTTATTCGTAAATGTATTAGCCGATAATCAATCTATGATGATGGACTAAAGCCAAGTCAGACGCGGTAGCGAAATTATTTTCCATAATCGAAAGGTGTACTCTCTGCAATAAAGCCACATACATATAACTTATAACGTGATATTTAAAAACATTAAACACAAACTAACTTTTAATCAAAAATCGGTTTTTGAACGAAAGGTGACTGTGGCCGCGGCTGTTCTTGACATTCGTAAGCAACGGTAATGGTGGCCGTTTGTCACGAATAAGGCGAACAAAGTTGCCTTCTAATGAGTCAATTGATGCTGGTTTTTTTGCATGAACCAGAGATTTCACCTAGATCCACAGCAAATAATGGAAAGGTGTCAAATCTTATGTGGGCGCCGTGGCTCAGTGGTTAGTGCGTTGGATTACTAAGTGAAATAATAATAGGTGAAACTCGCTGACCACTTGTGATATATCAAGGAAGCTTTGTCCAAAATACGACGAACCAACCAACAAACTTTTAAAAAATTACAGAAAATCGCTGTCAATGTTGGTAAATGCGCTAACCATTCTCAAAAATTACATAGCAAAACCTAAACTCAACGATGGCACTATATATGTACACACATATGTATGTAGAGTCTGCTGTGACGAAAAGGGTCTGACGTCTCACTAAACAATTTTTTCAGGTTTCATAGGACGTTACGATGCTAGATGGCTCTTATTACCTAGAGCAGCAAGGCGAGAACCCAGTGCAGTGAACTGACAGTAACCCCCCCATTGGGCATCAGAATGGGTCCAGAAGAACGTAAGTGGGATGAGTCGAGTCTTTTCTCCTCTCATCAACCCAGAAACCTAACCTAACCTTACCGCAATGTTTGCACTTTACGATTGATTTGCAAATGAAAACCAGCAGGAGCAGGTACATACATACATATATACCCGTAGAAGTAGTATATCTAGATATACTCCCATTTCGTTATGTCCATCTACGAATTCTGCATGATTTTCCAGGCGATTGTTCATTTAGGGAAACACGACAATAGAAAACGATTTTTTGAAACAAGGAGCAAATTACGAATATAAACTTAAGAGCCTGAGAACTGAAAGGAGCAGTACATGTGTCCTGCAAGTCCCCTAATAATAATCCAAATGCTAAAAAAATGCAACAAGTCTTTTAGAAACCTTAACTTATTCGAATCCAAATTTTTCAACCCCGTGACCTATTTTGAAATAATTTATATTTAAATACGCCTGGAAGCTCTGACTTAATTCAGTTTTCAACGCTAAATAATTTTTCCCAGAGGCGATAAAATATATCAAATAACCCATAACCTTTGCCATGATAAATATAGAACCTTCGAACCGGGTCAATGCTATGGCCGCCTAATAAAATCTTCATTTGCACAAAAATGGGACAGGAAAGCAAATCCAGGGCGAAACACTAATGCGATTTGTATTCGCAGTGACAAAAAAAACTAATTATGACAGATAAAATTCGGCACCAAAGATGCAAATTACTATGGATACTCACCGTACCTCAAAGAGAAAGTAAAATGTATTCTCAGGCAAATACAAATAAGTATGCGTCCCAGTTCCCTTTATTTAGACTTCGGTGCTATCTGCAGAATTTATGTGAAGAAATGGTTTCACTTGAAAGATTTTCCTGGGAACGAACCACGAACCGAGTTGTCTTTAATGGCCTGTCAAATCGCGGCGCGGTGGAGTCACCGAATGAAATCCCATTTGCATATTTAATAGATACTCACCGGAGTGAGGAACCCTCGTCTCTGCAACGAATAAACCAATGCAGTCGACCGTGGCCATGTCATACTTTGAATTCGCCCAAATAAAAAAGAAAATAAAAATAAGAATTTAAATTATCCTGTGGGATCAGCGTTCCTAAAGTTTGATTGAAAGGGTTCCACAAATGGTCAGAATAAATTTTGACAGATAACCCAACTTCCTCGTCCTTTCCGCGCCGATATGATGTGTCATCGGTGTTCGATGGAAAATAGCTTCCGGATGTATGCATGGTAAACTTTTGGGGTGTCACTCGAATTTCGATCTGCTTGAATAGACCTGACGTTGTGAGAATTAATAAAGCATGACAAAGCATGACTGTAGATACTCTTGAGTATCTGTGAAGCAATGTGAGGAATTCAACAGTTGTTGCTTTTGTGGGGTGAGTAAGCGTTAGATAGGGGTAACATGGTAATATGGAGTGGTTTTATGGTGTAATTCATGCGCCAATTACCTGACTCCTGCAATTGTTTGGCTGCACATTCAACGCACTCGGCACATTCGGTGCATACGGGCTGGGAGTCATCATCTGGCGAATGCGGTTGCATTTGGGATTGCGGTGGCGGCTGGGGCTGGGGCTGTGTTGCTGTTCCTGCTACAGTCTGAAGTGGCGGTGCTGCTGGTCCCGAGGGTTGTTGGCCAGCCACTACTGCCGCTGGCGTTGCTCCTGATGGTGGGAGTGATGGCTGTGCTTGGTTGTTATTTCGTGCCGCCAGCATTGCGGCACGTTGCTGTTGTAAGCGTTGAATAACTTGTAATTGTTGAATATGCTGTGCACCGAATATATGTCCGCTAAGGGCACCTCCCAGTGAGTTTTTCAGCCCATTGTCCTTATAGCCGTCGGGTGGGCTCAGAGCCGCCTCATCCACAAATTCGATAGGCGGTGCAAATTTCGGACTCTGCAAAGAGAAAATTGATGGGAATATTGAAATAAGATTCTTCGAATAATTTTGGTTAGCTGGAGTTTCGATTAATTAAATTATAGAAATAGTAATCCATTATATTGTACGAGTATTATTTATCCAAAATGGCATACACCACCACTGATTGAAATTGAATAACTTGAGTTAATAAAATAAATTATTCGAAAGGCCTATATGTGGATATGTACATCCATCCATATGACTACAAAATTATTTCATAGCTGTAGGTTTGTAAACGCTAAATTAATGCACTTTAAGGTTACACTGCCGCGTATATATATGTTTCCGAACAAAGCATATTTATCTACAATTATACGTTTATCTATCTCTGCAAGTCTCAAATGAACAAAATCTCCTCACATTCTGTTAGGGGCGACAGTAGACATTATTACGTCTTAAAAACAGGTAAAGGGTTTTAATGCATAAACTACATCAGTTTAGTACTTACTCTGTTTAGTAGGAGTAAGAAAACAAAACTGCAACAGTCATTGACTTATCATGAAACGCCCTATAACACGGAAATAATAATTTATATTTTTTTTTGTACAAAACTTTACCAGAATACTGCAATTCTGGTATTATTTTGGGAAAACTATAAGTAGTTTTGTTTTCTAACTAGAAAAGCAGGTCTTGCAACGTTAGTTAGTCTTGGAACTTCCACATTTCAACTTAACCAATAAAAAGTCAACAAGAAAACCTCAAATGGGAATAACCGGGGGAAATGTGAAGTAGAACTTTTTGGCATAATAACCCTGCAAGTTTAGAATATCGAAGTCGACAGTGCACGATACCAAACGTCGATTCAAACAATCATCGACTCTTAATACGGATAAGAGGAACAGAAGGCCCAAATAAATATCAAAACAGGAGGACCAGGCTATAAAATTAACAAGCAAAAGGGATCGATGGCTTTCAACTCCAATGTTCAAAGCGTTTAGCTGCCGCAGGCCTTCATGGTCGAGTAGCAGTTGGAAAGCATTTGCTACGAGCGCAACAGAACTGTATATCAACTGACTGGTCGAGAGTCTTACGGAGGAGTCCAAATTTAAAGTTTTTGGACAAAAAGGGAGAGTTTGTGTTGTGCGGTCTCCTGTAGAAAAGATGCTCCCTTGCAGTGTAGTCCCAACAATAAAGTACGGCGGTGCACAGTAATAGTGTGGGGATATTTCTTTTCCACTCGTGTTGAAGACATCCATATCGATGGGATCATGTATAAGGAGAAGTATACACAAATATTAGAAGAACACGACTAACTATCGGGTTTGCCCTGAATTCACACTAATGCAACATAATGCTCCGAAAAATTCTTCCAAAATTTCACCGAGGATACGTGAACCTAGGAAAACAAGAAGGAACACTGAAAAATATAAATATAAACTCAGTACATAGAGCTGCTTTGGGACAAACTTGACAGAGGGGTTCAACTACTATGTGCGATATCGTAAGTGAGGGAATCCAGGGAATATTCCATTAGTCACTCTCGAGGCATGCAGCAAGATAGACGACAATAAGACGCGCAGACCCGACAGCATTCCAAATAACGCAGTAGACGGCTGTTAATAAGAGACAGCTGAATACAAAAAATGAAATGATCCCTGTCAACATCCTTGCGAACGAGATGCTAAGGATCCACCAAAGAAAAGCCTTGAGCCAACGAGATAAATAGGAGAAGGCCATCATTAGCTATGTGATAAGTCAAATGGGACAACACTACATAAGGCAGATGGACCTACAAATTGATCCCCTCCATCGATATCTGGATGAAGCGCGAGCATGAGGATTGCAATAACCCCCTCACGCAGTTCCTATCCGGTCATGGAGGCTATCGCAAATATCTGCACAGCTTTGAACGCGATATCTCACTTCATTGTCCACCTTATGCAGATGTAGAAGAAGACGTGAAGCATGCAATATTCCACTGCAGTCGCTTCAAACAATAGAGAAATAAATTGCCAAACCGTCCCTAATGGAACATATAACGTGGTCAGAGGATAACTGGGTGGAAATTTTGCACACTCGTTGCAAAACGAACTAAGGAGAATAGAGACAAAAAAGCGAGCAGCAATGCAAGGAGCATAGTAAAAAATGCTAACTACTCCCGCGAAGTAATACCTAACAGCAGCCCCACGAGGACAGTGGTTGATGTGTGCAGGATGTACGTAGGCGTATTCCTGACAACGATTACTCAGGTTTGCGAATCGTGCATGCCAGTAGTCCGGGCTACTAGTATCTACGAAGATTACACATCCATTAGCGCACCGAAAAAAATCATAGAAAAAGTACTCACAATTTGAATTTTTGAGAGATGTGGAAGCAATGCGATTTCATCACATTTTTATTTTGTTTTCAACGAGATCTATTCATGGAGAAAAATGTTAACATCCCTTAAAGAATCAAAATCACCTACACCATATAAACAAAAAATTTGAACTTAAGCAATCTCCCGGTAAGTTTCTCGGTGTCAATTATATTATTTTTCGCTTGGCCACATTAGTACTATTTTGCATAGGTATTCTGTGGGACGCTAAAGCTCACCTGGGAAGGACCCGCTCTTTCCAGGTAGTGTGGAACTTTCATCCACCAAACAGGGGCCTTTTCTTCTTGACACTTGACACCATCCACTCTAGGGCTATCTCACGAAACTCGCTTTCCAACAACCGCCTTTGCACACACCCTCTCCTGCAGTGGAAGAACGTGTGTTCCGCATCGTCGTTACTCGCATATCCGTAGGGGCATGCTGGGCTGTCGACTTTTCGCATCTTGTAGAGATAGGCTCGAAAATATCCGTGACCGGTGAGAAACTGAGTCAGGTAGTAATTGACTTCTCCACGCTTCCGCTCAGTCCACATTCTTAGATCTCCGAGAAGTCGTCTGGTCCACTCTCCTCTGGTCTCTCTCTCCCACAATAGTTGCCATGTCGCAAGCGTGCGTGCTCTCCCTTCTAAGCTGGCTTGCATATTTCCCAATACACTCTTCCGTTCATATATCCTCTTCTTCTCTTGGGCTAGGAGCCCTAGAGGAATAATTCCCGTAATAGCTAAAACGGCTGGTTCCGACACAGTACGGTAAACACAGGTGACTCTCAGGGCTCCCCTCCGTTGGACTGCTGCCATGCGCTTCCGGTACTTCTCCTTTTCAAGAGCTTCTGCCCATATCTCGGCTCCATATAATAAGATTGCCTCCGTCACTGACATCAGAAGACGGCGTTTGCTTGGTCTGGGCGCGCTGGTATTCGCCATCAATTTTTTTTTTTTTTATAATTTACCCGCACTCAAGGGGTTATGAATACCCTTTTATATGTTTTCACATGGTGCGGGCGTAGGAAAGATAGATAGAGAGAGAGAGAAAGAGATTGGTGTAGTGGTTTGAAACTCAGCTGTATTAGGTTTCACATTAGCTCCAGGGGTGGTGTCCAGAATAACTGGGGAGATTTGATTGCTGTCATGTATTTTTTGCCTTCGCTTCTGATTCACAGTATTTTTTCCCCGATCCACCTGACTATGCTCCAAAGGAAGAAGCAATTATTGAGTTTTTCAAGCCGTAATCTTATGAAGCTCACTAAGATTTTTCCCATTTGGACTAAAGAAGAATATGACAGTTGAATTCACTTGACATTATCTGCCGTTGGAATTCAATAGCTTGAAGACTTAACGTGATTTTGACGATACAAAAAAAACGTGACTTTTACGTCTCTGTACAAATCTATATTCGTCACTGACAGTAAATAAAGTTCTTGATGTGCTTTATATGATTTTAGGAGTGCATCACGTATCGCGGGCATCCCATTAAGGATATTGCAAATAAAGAAAATAACATACGGAGCTTTTAAAGACATACGAATGTAAGAAGATGTTGAAGAACTCCCCAAAAGGCGACACGTATACACCTAAGCTCCTAACCGTAAGTGCCTCAAGTCGCGAATGGCAAGAAATCTTCAGATGAAAATGCGATTGGTCTTTTATCAATAGCAATGAATCTATCGTGGTATATACATATGTACATAGGTGTCCAGAAAACTACTTAGAAGGACGATAAGCTTTTCAAGATCACGGAAAGCATTTTCGATTACCATCTTATGAGCTATTTCGAAAGAAACCTGACTTTGACCTTAACGACTTCAGACCCTGGGAGTCTTTGGTTTTACTTCCTGCCGACTGCCTAGCCTGCCTTTGTTAGGGAGATACGATTTTCCTTTTCGTCTCGAACATGAGGGCCGAAGACTTTCATGGCCAGAAAATTGCTGTTCTTTCGTTCGATGTGGCCGAACAAATGTACGATATCTGCTACCGATTTTGATTTTGAACTGCATCCGCATCTCGATACAACATACACAAAAAAATTTGGCAGTTATACATTCTCCTCACATACAGTACCAAATATCCGACAGAGTATCTTTCTTTCAAAATTATCTACAATCTGCTCTCCTTACCAGCTTATCGTCCAGAATTATCATCATAGTCACTGGCCAACTACTTGAGGAGAAAATTAGGTTGGAAGGTAACTCACCTCGTTTAGTCTGACGCCAGCGGATCACAAAACAGGAGCGGTCCTCGTAAGCAGTGAAAAACAAAGTGAGAGAGTTACATTTACTGTTCGCAGCCGTATACACCAGGCTGGCCTCTAAGGAGGATCCTACTTTTGCAAGCCACTGAGCTTCAAAAACTGGGACTGTTCTTGTAGGTGCATATGTACATATTATGCTTAATACAGGATGACCGATACACAGAGTAGTTACATCTACAATGCTTTATATCTCACCAATTTGGACCAAAACCACAAGGATTATGCATATACTGTACAATAATAAGATTGTGCAAGTATACCGAATATGCGCTTTGGAAAGAAGTTATGCTTCGCGTACTACTTCAAAGGATGTACCCTACCTGATAAACAGGAGGAGCAGTACTGTTTAAATAACGATATCAGATTGCGAAAACATGTACCTACAAGAAAGAGGGGAAAGTGTAATGGAATGGGAAGGACGCTGGAATGCTTTCACAAAAGTCACGTAATCTGTCGAGGATAGAAAGGTGATTTGGAGGGTTGGTCTTTTAACACATGTCCTGTCGGGACATACTTCTATAGGAACAAACACGACAACGGCAGCCCTCACTGTCCACCATATATGGACATAAACCCCTGATATCTCGCATTCGAACATCGCGTTGTAGAGCTGCAGACAATCATGTGCTATCATGTGCGGCTTTAAAGCCCGCAAATAGGTGGTCGTCTTTATATTCGTTGGGCTTTCTAGGTTTTATTTTATTGTGAAAACTTAGTGTTTGTATTTAGTGTGGTGCAGAATGGTTTTAAACTTTTAAAATATCGCCGAAAACAATCTAATTCGCAAAATTTAGCAAGAACATGCCTCGATAGTTGTCACAAGACACATTTTTGTTTTTGTTGATCATTTGGTGCATACTCCCTACCGAATTATCACTTCCATACTTGAAAAGATCTACAGGCGAGTCTTGCCTACGGGATACTAAGACGAATTATTGAGTTGATGTTAAGGACGTTCTTCATGTGGGGCACTTTCGAAAATTTCAATATCTTAGACCTTTTTTCAGTCATTCCATGAAATTCGGAAAAGCGGTTTTTAGTACTCTGGTCAGGGGTAGAATCAAAGACTTTTAAGACTTGAGCATTGGTGTTCATCCACTCTACATGATCAAGCCATCTTTATTGTTGTACAGGTCCGTGTCTCTGTACGGCTTATATAGTTCATAGTTCAATTTGCTCCTTCACACACCAATGCAGGTGGAAATATACATATGTACATATATCAAAGTGAAATTTTTCCTTAAAGATTCGAAGTGCGTTTTCATTCGGCTTCGACAGAGTTCATACTTCTGCACCAAACAGCAGGAGAGCAATGATCAGCGTCTTGTTTAGCATCTCCTTTGTCCTTCTAGATTGGGTCTTGTAAAATATTTGTAACAGCGATGGCGACTGTTATTCTACGTTAGATCTCTGTGCCGATTTCGTTGGCAGAGTTCATAGCAGGCACTAGGATGATGAATTCCCTGCTGATAATGTTAACGTCGTCTGCGTTACCAAGTAGTTGCACTGATTTGTGAAAAATAGTGCCTGTTGTGTTGACCTGGGAATTTCGCACTACTTTCTCCAGCATCAGGTTAAAAACAACTGCATGTCGCTCTGTGTAAAACCTCTAGTTAGTGTTAACGGAGCAGCAGTTCTCCATAGTTTTGCAAAAATTGCCAAAACTAAACATGATGCGAAACAGTTCATCTCTATTCAAGCTATCATATGCGGCCTTGAAGTCGATAAACTGATGGTGGAACCCTTGGGTCTCACTTTGTTTTAGTTAACATGTAAACTGTGTGAAACACAATTGAAACAATGTTGGATGTCGCAACAATGCATCAATCTTCATTCATTGTACTTACAACTGCACTATCCCCAGAAGGCAATAAAGGACTTTATTGTTCAAATAAGAGACGTATCATTATTATTCAAAATATTAATTCGTTCATAGTTGTTCTCATTATTGCAAAATTCAATAAACTATCCATCAAAATAATGTTTCCGTTTGGGTATCTGCAACCTAATAATGTTTGTTTGCTTAACTTCCTGTTTCCTTACCACATGCCCAGTGCTTACAATGGATTGGGTGCGATTATACTTCACCCCATTCCAATAATTTGTCTTACTTACTTATTATTTCTCTTTCAGATTGAATTGGGAATAAAGTTTTGAGCGATGTAAAGGATTGTCGTAAAAATGTTTATGAAATTTCTGCAGCCAATGCAAACGGTTGGAAGCTCATTAACTGTTTCAAGTTACCTTCAGATTTTATTTTTATTTTTTAATACTTAGGTGAAATTTTCATTGGATACATTTTAGCATACAAATTATAACACAGCGTGTTTCATTATTTGAGACTAATTTAATCAAAATAGTTTGGGTCGTTCGCCATGAGAATGAATCGTTATGTTTAAACAGATTGAATAACCTACGAATGTAGGAGGATAAAGGACATCTGAGGAGTTATGGCCTTTTTTATATATTGTTTCATATTTTTTTTTTTTTTTAAACTGAGCAGATGAGAATTAAGTGTGCCACTATTTTTAGACTCGAACACATGCAGATATTACCTATAAGCATGTCTGCATCTTGTCGGGTGTTAGAGCCACCAAGGTCCAGTGCAAATCGCCAAAAGGAGAGATTAATCGGCCGGAAAACGCTTGCTACGGAATGCCCACTGTCGCTCGAGCTGTGTGTGCGGTTGCACAGTCGCCGAACAAAATATTCCCCAAACCGTCAAAAAAATAGGGGCTAATCACCTTTCCTCCGCAGACAGTCACTCTGGGAGGATGTAGTGGCTCCTTGTGTATTGCATGCAAATTTTCAGTGCCCCGTTAGCTATAATTTTGCTTATTCACGTATCCCCAACGCGGGAAATGTGCCCTCATGATAATTTTCATGTCTGCAGGCAATAGCTGATGAACTGTTTGCACTTTGTACGGGCACATTCTCAAGTCTTTCACCGAAATTCAATTTAAGTACCATCTTTTGATCTCACCAAATCTGGCCCCAATCCAAATTCATTGGCCCTGAACCGTTTTGTAGCTTACCTTTGAGCCCAATAAAGTTAGAGCCAGATCTTTGGAAACATCATGGAAAACACTCACAATGGGCCTCACACGTAGGTCTTAGACATGCAAAGAGATTTATTGACTGCTCTAGCAAGAGATCGAAAGATATTTTAACAATGAAAAGTTTTTGACTGACCTTCTCACTGGAACAGAAAATGGGCCAATCTGATACTTGCAGACTATGTCTTGAGGACACTGAAACTGCCGAACACATTATGTGCGAATGTCCCACCATGGCATGGCAGCAGACTAAAATATTTTCACAAAGGGTAGACTACCCCTTCTGACATAGTCTCCTCCTCGGACCAAACAAACCTAAGCTTCTTTCGAGAACCTGCTTTGAATTAGGACACAACTAACACAGATGTCTCCCATAAGGAATAGTACAAAAGACCTTCCGAAGGTCACAATAATTTTTTCGGGCTTCCAGAGTCGTTTATCAGAGCCCCGCTCTATGCTTATCCTCTCGTAAACATTATCGGCATCACACAAATTTTATACAACCAGACATATTAAATTGTTACTTGTATAAAATCGCACCGACATAAGCTAATTAATGCAAATCACAAAATAAATGTACAAATGCAGGTGGCGGTTCGGAAATGGCGCAAAATGCAGCATGGATTTATGCAAATTGCATTTGTAAGTAAAAATCCATTGGTACCATTACACCATTACTGAAATAAAATTACAAACCCGTATGTTAAAAGAAATTCGTTTTAAATTGAGTGCAATTATTTCACATTGGTTTTTAATTGATATCCCAATTACAAAATTCTAATTTTAGTCACAATTCAATTCGCATTAATTTGGACCCTCATTACACTCGTAAGTTTTACGAGTTAGGAGTTTATAGTTAAGTTTTCTATCTAGCACGATAACCAAGATATCTTACGCTATTCGAAAGGGATAGCTCCATCTCTGCCAGGTTTGGCAGTTTGAAGGATGGTATCTTGTATTTGTTGCTGAAAAATTGGCGTAAAGTCAAAGTCTGAGATTGTTAAGAGCTGATTCTTTCCTTTCACTTAATGGATCTAGTGATTTTTCCTGAAATAAAATCCCCACGTAATACACGTATGTGGTGACGCTTACCTTAAAGTTGTCTTGTACTTATCAATGACCAGAACCCAGTGAAGGGGTGATAAAACGCCACCCTGGGAAGTTCCTCTGGAAACATGTTTCCAAATTAAACTGTATACGAGAATGAAATTGATATTTACAGTGCCGAGCAGAGCCAATTGGTAATGCTCCTAATTCATACTTCCCAGGACATGTTTGATGGTCCCCGTTTATGTTGTGGGAGGTGCCTTCGATATCGAGGAAGGCAGCCAATGGCTCATTTCAGTTTTCCCTACTACCTTTTTTCAATCGATTTACCTTTTAATTATTCTGCGTCCCTTTCCATTCTTCACAGGGTCGGCATACATCACTATTTAACAATTTAATTTTGTACAAATGGTGTCTAATGACGAATTGTTTCCATCATACTCAGATGACCAGCTTTAAGGTCCAGTATCTGAGGCAGCCTGAGAGCACTTAGCATAGTTTCTTTCTGCACCGCCAAATGAAGCGACGTGAGACTAAGCATTACCCCTATAGCTGTCGTTGGGCACGTTTTCATTGCCCCAGTGATGCCCATGCAGACTAGACAACTTATTTTCTACAATTGGTCCTGCATACTAATGATCATTGTTTTCATTATGGCGTTCTGCGACCAATCAACCGGGGTTTCATTCCCTAGGTTTTGCCGTAGAGACGTTGAAACATAAACGTTGCCCTAGTCGCCTAAAGGTAAGCGTTTCGTCAAGGATTACTCCAATGTACTTCGCTTCCCTTGACAGATAAATAGGTACCTATGTATGTTTTCCAGTAACACCTTCTTGAAATCATGTTTTCTTTTCCTGAAAAAGGGTACAAATACCTACTTCTAAGGTGGATATTAAGAATCTTTTCTAGTGTTAGAGAAATGATGACAGACTTATCGGCCTGTATTCTTTCGCAGAAATGTCGTCTGGTTTACCTGCTTTAGATATAAATATCACCCGCACTTCTTTCCATGCCACTGGTATGAAGCCTTGCCTTAGACAATGTTTAAAAATTACACCAATCCTGTTTCTAAACTTAATTGGAGATTTTTGCAGTATAGCTGGCAAAATGCCTTCAGAGCCTGACATTTGAACAGTGCGGCTGATTTATGGCGTGTAGGGTCCAGTGTATGTTGTTAGCTGCTTTTGCTTTCTGAACCCTATTCAGTGAGCAAGAGATATTAGAGCTATCTCGGCTATATAGGCATGACGATTTGTAAACATGCACTATTTATGCACCCCTTAGCTTAGCAACTTTATATCTTATTTTAATTATATCGTATTCTTATTGGTTACAAATACGTTTCCTAAATAATTGTCGACACGTCATTGTAATTAAATTATATTCTGACTCCGTGGTTTCAACACAAGTATTCACCGACATTCCACATCGGCTTCAACCTCAATATGGCCATTGTTCCAATCCAGAATTACCTAAGAAATGTAACATCTCGCAAATTATTTTTTTTTATAAAATCTTAATTTACACCTAGCGTACAATTCCTTGAATGCTATCAATTGCAAGACAGTAGTTGGAAAAAGAGAAGAATGGTGGTTAGAAACTCAAGTGGTATTTAATTTCAGTCGATTCCAGGAATGGCGTCCAGATCACCGGGGGAGAATTGTAATTTGTTATTAACAGTATTTTTGTCCGTCCTTCTAATGCTATTATCAAAACCGCAATAGTAAAATTGGGAAATTGGTTGGTAATTTTTCAATAAATAAATATTTTTGAGTGCGAAACGATGCACCCTGTAACTGCATTAAAACACACTAAATCGCAGTGAAAAACTGCGTAATCATTAACTTACGAGTTAATGAATGATGAAGTATTTATTGACTCATAAAAGAAGCGATTATAACTTGATTGCAGTTTTTTATATGGACTTTCGGAACCTTTCTAAAAATCAGAGCAGACAATATTTCGAAAGAGAAAGAAACCTCAAAGAAACCCTAGTTAGCTTTTTAATTTGCAATAAATGTTTCTCATTTTGCAGCTAATGATCTGCTCCGACATACAATAACCTTCTCACAGTTATTTTACTCGCTTTGACGGCTTTTGCTGTAATTCAAAGGGTCAGATCATAATTTCAGGCGAAGATGTACATAAAAGAATAATTAGCTTTATTTAGGACCGACACTATATGTGGATCTGATGGAATCCCGCTTATAATTTGAAAACACTATTTGCCATTCGCTGGCAGCCCCTTCAGCGTACCTTTATTCGGAAAAACTTGTTAATGATTTGAGTTCACAAAATATGGGATGGAAGCAAAGTTTCTTATAACAGAGAATTAGACATGCATTCACGTTCGCCAAAAATCTTCAAATCGTTAGTTTATAAACTTTTCGACTTTAGTAGCAAAACGTTTTTAACAACCCAGCAGTCTAAGATTATGGTCCATTAATACAAATTAATTAGATTTTACCTCATTTACCAACAAAGGTTGTAATCAGAACTACATCGAAAAAGACTGAAAAACTTTCTCAAACTTCAATATTGTTTGAAATGCATTCTTTTTGACTCCCAGAGCATTTCATTAGACCTTAGAGTACAAAATGCAAGGGGAATTGCTTCAAAAATGTCCCCTTTATCCAGTGTAGCAAGCAATCAAAGACGTGGTGGTAACGCTTAAAAGCTCAAGTATTCTTATTACACACATATTTTTTTACGCTGATGATATTAAAATATTTCGACTTATGCGCAATCAGTATGTCCTTGTATTTGCTGAATAGTGCTCTAATAACAACTTTCTTTTGGAATTTCTCAAAATGTCAGTCCATGTCCTGTTCAATAAATCGCCCTCTATGATCATGACATCAATCTGTAAGGTTGGACTAATATGAGAACGTTTTACGTAAAATAAAGGATCTGGCAAAACAAAGTAGGAGAAACGAAGAGTTACGTGAAATTGCTTGTTTACTTGGATAAACCAGCAACCAGCTTTGGAAGGCAATAACGGTGAGTAATTGCGGATATACGCAATAAATTGGAGCGACAGGATACGCTTTGAAATTGCCAGTCGCGGTGCTCATATGACCGAAATTATCTTTAAATGTCAAATAAAAATACAAATACTTGGCGCAACAGACCGTATGTGGCTCAGGGCCTAGCTTCTGTTACTCTCAGACATTTGCGAGAGGTGGGACCGTTTTTGGGTGTTTTTTGGATTCAAACCTTGAACCTCCCGCTCAGTAATCCAACGCACTAACCACTGAGCCACGGCACCAACATTAAATGTTAAATGATAAAGTATTACCTTTCAAATAAAAACATTTTTAGATCAAAAGCCAATGTCGGATATTTTCATTTTTCCGGGCCCTCTTAAGCAAACATCCTTTACATAATTTAGTATTTTAAGTTTGTACGAATAATAACAACGGGAACCACACCACCGAAAACATTTTGAAGGCCATGTAAAAACATTCTAAAAATAAACTAATCTCCAGATGACAAGTTGATGAATTGGTGCTTGGGTTAAGGTCATAAATGACCAAGATTTATGCGTCTAAAAAATATTGGCTACTGCTCCTATAATTTAAGAATTTTTACACTGCTGTTGAAAGTGGTGAGTAATTGATAAACTAAAAGCGTCAAGTCCTATCCCGCGTATTAAAATACACATTCTAACTTTCTCCCAAGCATTAGTACACGTCTAAAAGTGATGGATAACGGTATCATTTAAGATATTTTAAGATCTAACCATTATGACCGTAAAAAATAGTATAAAACAGCAGATAGAAGTTGATTGCCAAAAATAAAGTTATTTTTATTCTATTCTCAAATGATATGAAAAGTTAATTTTTTTTTTCAAAAATGCAGTATATCTGCCAAAAAGTATTTTTTGCTTTCTCTCTTTTGTGCGCAACATAACTTCAAAAAGTTTTATTTCAAGGCAAATGTCCTTCACAGTTGAATAATGCAGTGTGTATCAGTGTCCACACCAATGGAGAATTCGCCAAATCATCGTTATTCCATAAAAATAGAACTATCCATTCGGTTTTTTTTTTTTCCTAAACTAGTTCAAGGTCACACGCTATAGTTTCTTAATGGATTGTACGAAGTTATTGATTACGGAACTGGAATGTATTCTCCCCTCCCATGTGATTTAATACAGACATACCCTTTACGGAATAATTAAACGAAAAGCTAAAAACACTCGTAAATCACTCGTACACATACAAATATTTATTAATAGGTAGCGCTTCGTGTATTCCACGTAGCTTTGGCAAAAAAGAATTGTCGTAAGCATTGCAAATATAACATATGTATGTATGTTCCAGTTCATTGTTTTTTGCAGTGAAAATAAATATTTAAACAACAAATATACAAATTTACAAATCCCCTTGGGTATGTGGATGTTTTGTGCGAATAACGTAAAGAGCCATTAACAAGGGATGTATTATTATTTTTCACCTGGTTTAACTGCACCCAATCATGAAAGCATGTAATTTAAAATGGCAACGCTACACCTCTGCAATAAATTAAACATTTTGATCATCAAATTTGTGTTTTGATGAACAGACTCAAGACAACACTTTTTTCCATCGAGCAGATGAAAAAGGTGGGCGCCGTGGCTCAAGTGGTTAGTGCGTTGGATCGCTGAGCGTGAGGTTCAAGGTTCGAATCCCAGAGAACACCAAAAAGTTTTTCACGGTCCCACCTCTCGCGAATGTCTGACAAACGTCCGAGAGTAATAACTGTCAAGAGAAAGCTTCTCAATTTGCTTTTCGGATATGGCTCTAAACTGTAGGTCCCTTCCATTTGTGTGAAAAATATAACACGCACAACACGAATGGTCGCGAGAAGCTAGGCCCTGGACCACATTCGGTCCGTTGCGCCAAGAATTTGTATTTTTTTTGTAGATGAAAAAGGTCAAAATTATCGGTGATGGTTTTTTTTTATTTGGAATGTGAGAACTTTAAATTGAAATGAAGCAGATAAAAATCAATTAAACGTTCATGTTTCTATTTTATTTGATTGAAAGATTGTTGGCACTTAATGTTTGAATGGGGTTCAAGATCCAATTGACAGAAACGCAGACTTTTCTACGAAGCGGGCGTGCAATTAGAAAATGATTTCTTATCGACTTGGAAACCGACATATTGGCCCTCCGACGCAACAAAAATACCTGACCTAATAGACTTCAGGATCCAATTCTCAGAAATGCAGACTTTTCTACGAAGCGGGCATGCAATTCGAGAATGATTTCTTTTCGACTTGGAAACCGACAAATTGGCTCTCCGACGCAAGTCAGGTGTTTGACTTCTTCGTAGCAAAAGGAGTATTTACAAATTTTTTTAACCTCTCCGCCGACCACTCACCGATAATTTTGACAATAACTGACCGACTAATGAAATTAGCAGGCGCGCCTAGATTAACTAGCAACAAAACAAACGAGAACGGCTTTAAAAATGATTGTAAAGAAAATGTTTTCTTAAATGTGTCGCTTAAAACACCATTCGAAATAGAAGATGAACTCGGTAAATTTACTGAATCCATTCAGAGCGCCGATTGATAAGTACTCCTTTAAGGAGAAAAGAAGCCACAAGTAGCGAAGCTAATTATCCGCCGAAAATAAAAAAAATTATTCGTAAAAAGGGAAGTATGGAATCGAACGCGAAACATAAAACATATTCGAGCTACCTACAAATAGATTCAAAGTCTAAAAAAACGGAGAGAGTTCTGGTTTTCCTGAAAAAAAAAATAATTAACCGCTCTGGAAGGCCAAAAGTATCGGAAAACCTCAAATGCAATCGCCACCGATCAGAAAAAAAAGTTACGAATGGGCAAAAGGTGACAAAGAAAAGAAACGTTTAAGTCATTTGATGGACAAGCATTAATAGACGATCTTAGCAGTGAGACCAGGACATCCGACAACTTTAGAATAAAAAGTAAGTAGCTTAGCAAACAATCTGAACAACAATAAAGCCCCTGGCTATTAATTAACCGGACAAATCGTCAAGGAATTGCCAAAAAAGAGCTAACTAAACTCCTTAACAGCTTATGTAATACACACTTCGATTAGATTATTATTCCTACGTTCCAAATCATGAACCATGAAAAGACGCAGAGGTTATAATGGTTTCGATACCGGGAAAATCCCCGCACGGCAAGAAATCGTGCCTCTTGAAACGCATTCATTCGGTCTTTAAAGAATACCTCACAACTAATTTGGGTTCAGAATAAAGCATTCCACAATTGACGAGGTTTATACATAGAATAACCAATGAAATTAAAAAATCCCACGTCTCTCAAGCCTTCGAGAAGGTTAGGTTATGTTAGGTTGAGTACAGTTATGAGGTTATCATAATATACTTGGCACCAAAGTAGGCCCATCGCGATCCGTAGGGAACCTTTACGGCGAAGACCTAAACCAATTCTCCCACACACTTAATTTCCCTACAGAATTTGATTATCCTTAGCTCTTCTAAGTTATCGCAAAAGTATCTTCCAATGTACTTTACCCTTGTCCTGACAATGCCCTGACATTCACAGAGTATGTGTGTTATATCCTCTGAGGCATGTAGGTCTCATAGCATGCTTCTTTAGAAGACAGTGGCCAGAGAGTATTCCTATCGCTGTTATTATCCCTGATCTTTTTAGTTTTATGATCTCCCCAGATTTCCCGCGGTCTAACACAGGCCACAAGACCTTGGGCACCTTATGGCCATCTTAGTTGGACCATCTTGAACTAGCTCTGTTGATGATTCTATCACGAATAATTCCCCTAGCCACACCTTGGTGGTTTAATGTTGCCGATTATGTCCCTATGCGGGAGCTCTGCTCCTCTTTTGGCCAGCACGTCGGCTTTTTCGTTGCCTTCTATATAGCAGCGTCCATGTACCTAACATAATCGGACACGGTTTTGTGTACATAATGCCTTAAGCATTGTGCCGGCAATTCCTGACGATCACAGATTTAGTGACACAAGATTCTAGCGCCTTTAGCGCAGCCTGACTGTCAATGAAGATGGCGATATTATTGCCGGATATCGATCCCACCTCGAGTAGTTCCACAGCCTTAAGAACAGCTAGAACCTCTGCCTGGAACACACTGAATGTGTCCGGAAGTTTCCAGGCTACCTGTAGGTTGATATCTCTCGAGTATATACCTGACCCAGTGCCCTCTTTGGTCTTAGAACCATCCGTGTATATTTGAGTCTTGTTGTGGACAGAGACTGTCTTTCTTTGCCAATCCACCCTAAGAGGATACATTACTTCGTACGGTGTGACAAAGTGTAATGTGCCTAGGATATCGCACGATTCGTCAGGGAAATCGGGAAATAATTCCTTAATAATGGACCTATGTCCTACATTACTGCTCTTGAAAAGACTAGCATTAGTGAGCCGAAGCGCAGAGTTGCGCGCTTGAAGTTTAATTTCAGGTCCAATGGCTTCGAGAAGGTTTGGCACGATAATTTGAAGTATAATCTCATACGGGGACCCAGAGCATTTACATTAGATTTTAGAATCTTACCCTCAAAACAGACTTTTTCGTGCTAAACCCGGCAAGGAAGTGTCCTTGGCCTTACTTATTCTTGCCTTACACTCGGGACATATTGCACCATTGTAGCTGCGTTCTCGGACGACACGGCGATTCGGGCAACGGAAAGTTCAAACGAGTCAGCAGCTGAAAAACTCCAATGAGCTTTAGAGCAAATCAACAAGTGGACAAAAATTTGGCGCATTGTTCTCAAGGAGACCAAAACGACGCATGTAACTAACTGTTATCTCGAGTAAATCGGCATTTACATTGATAATACCAATCACAATATTGGTTTCCATGTGGTCAATAGCTGCTGGGTTATCTACATAAGCCAACGCCTTCAGGTGGCCCAAGGAAAATAGTCGAGAGGTGTCAAATCACATGACTTCGAGGCCAATTGACGGGTTCATTCTGCGAAATCACCTTCTCGTCATATTATGATTTTAATAAAACGATGGTTTGAGTTACTCTATGAAACGTACTGTTGAAATCACATTTAGACCAATGCCATCAATATTTTGAAAGAAATTTTTGCTGAGCATGGTCCGGTAACGTTCTCCATTGACCGTAACACGTGCTCCCACCTCAGTTTTGAACAAATAGGAACTATTGATGCCACCATCTTGTAAACTGCATCAAACGGTGAATTTTCTTGATGTAATCGAGTTTTTTGGGCGCCGTGGCTCAAGTGGTAAGTGCGTTGGATCGCTGAGCGAGAGGTTCGACGTTCGAATCCCAGAAATTGAGAATGTCTGACAAACGTCCGACATTAATAACTGTCAAGAGAAAGTTTTTCAATTTGCCTTTCGGATATGGCTCTAAACTGTAGCTCCCTTCCATTTGCGGGACAGAAGACAACACGAATGGTCGCGAGAAGCTAGGCCCTGGACCACATACGTCTGTTGCGCCAAGCATTTGTATTTATTTGTAATTGAGTTTCAAGAATCTCTTCAGAATTCTGCTGATGTTCCGACGAATAGCTTGCTCAGACGGACGATTATTCGCACAAAAAATTGAAGAAGCGCTTTATACATACGTACATATGTAAGTTTGACGAACAGATCACGAATTTGCGAAATATATTTCCATGACTCATAAGCGTGGTTGAGGCGTAAGTCTTTTCATGATGATTGACCAAATATATTTAACAAAAATGTTATATACATTTGCAGTTATGCCTAGTAAGAGGTTCATCGCTCCAAAAAGCACCTTTTAAAAGGATAAGAGCGTCAACTCTGCGAGTACATAAACGTCTTCCCGTTTTGAATAAAAATTGTATGCCTAAGTCGATGTTCTTGGAGATCCGGACAGTGGCTACTGATTCTATTTCTCCTTCGTCCCTGCAGCTTCTACAGAAGGCGTTACCTAGTCTTCTGGAAATGTTTTCAATGATTCTTCCAGGAA
Source organism: Blera fallax (assembly GCA_946965025.1). Taxonomy (NCBI): domain Eukaryota; kingdom Metazoa; phylum Arthropoda; class Insecta; order Diptera; family Syrphidae; genus Blera; species Blera fallax. The sequence goes on along the minus strand of OX337248.1, from coordinate 19,176,106 downwards.
TCCGGAGTTTATATGAATCCTTTTGCGTCGATTGCGGGGCATAAGTTACGAGTTAACACACTGCCTCCAGTATGTTCCACGTTCATACAAATTTATCGTGACGTTGACATCCTTAGCTGCATTGAACATGCCTGTCTGTAAGCGTTATATCCATGTCAGAGCCGTCCCTGGATAGTTTGTCTGCTGAAACACATTGCAGCAACCCGCACACTATGGCACGCAGGCACCTCGAGAGAAGTTACAGGGACTAATGAATAAGATGACGAAAACCAAGTCTTTTTAATTGAAGCTGTTCAAAGACCAAAACGGGAAACCTACTTTATTAGATTCCATTTTTTTCCCAATCCGGTGGAAGATAATATTAATATTTGCAGGAATACATTTAAGTTAACACTAATGTTAATTTTAAGTTTATTTTGATTGCAAAATGTAACATATACCAGTCATAGCCTACAGGTATCTTCTCTAATTTAGATATCCTTGAAATTATATCTAAAGTTACCTCCTGATATAAATTTAACCACCCTCCCTCATGCTTAGAACTTCTCTTTTGATAAAGGCTGCCGACATTGGCTGGTTTACGTTACGTTAAACCCCACTTCAGGTATTCATTACTCCTCAACCATGTCCGTCACCATTCCTGTGACCCCAAGCAGCGAATATGTAATTCAGACATCTCCGCTTTTCATTTAATACGATTCGTACACATGTCCTTTTATCCTAGCCAGTGCGTTTGCATTTCCAGTTGAACATTATTTGAGTTATGGCCATAAATGGAGCCATCTTAATTTTAATCTCCTCCAAGGGCCAAATTCTGAGATTAAAACAAAAAAAACTGACGATCTAGCTTTGAATACGTATACGTGAATTATTTTTAGGACGTAATGTTGCAAAAACAAACTCTAAACTACTACACAATATTACTGTGTCCTCCTGACTCCTTGGCATTTATTCCACTATCTTTTCAAAGTTATTTTACGGGCTCGAAACTAACAAACAAGAACAATTAAAAGAAAACTTCATACTCGCGAGTTTGTTTACAACAAATGCACTTTGCTCATGCACTCTAACAAAGGATTTTTTTTTCCTACAAAATCATGTGAAGGATACAATGTGGATATGTCCCGACAATCTAAGGACAGAAATTATTAAATTGACTGCATAATAAAAAACATTTTTGAGAAAAATAAAAACGTCATTTGCATATGATGGAACGTGTAGAGCACATACTTTTGTAGAATCCTGCTTAACCTCGTGCTTATAATACAAACAAAACACACGTTCGGTACCTGGTGATGTGTTTTAACTTTCTACCTGTTTGTTCAAAATGTTACGGATCTACTTTGTTGAATGTTAACGTGCTTTACACCCGAAGCCTCTATGATTATGTAACGGTATTCTGAGACCTGATTGAATTATACCTCGATAAATGTGATCAAGAACAGAAGCCACACTGAGCGTTACTTGTGTTGTCATGGTAAGAACTTAAAATATTTACAATGCGCCTGGAACGGATCAAGTATCCACTATCCTGTCCCTCGGTTACGGCTAGGACAATTCTGTTTAAAATCAATATCTGAGCAATTTTTGAAATAAGTGCGATTTATGTAGTACTCAGGACAGGACTGGCTCTGGCCAGAGTCTGAACTAAGAAGGAATTGTAGTCGAATTTTTCGAATTGTTTTAAAGCCAGTCAAGGGTTTACTGTTAGTGTCTTTGTTGGAGACGACAACATTAGGCTTTACTTATGCATCTATGCAACTATCTTTCAAGCGGAGGCTTGAATATATCCTAAATAGTTATACCAAAATCTGAGACTCATCATGTCAAGGAATCTATTGAGTTAAATTACGTTCATACGCATCTTGCTGGATCCAGTTTGGCCAAGAACAAACAAGAACAATTAAAAGAAAACTTCATACTCGCGAGTTTGTTTACAACAAATGCACTTTGCTCATGCACTCTAACAAAGGATTTTTTTTTCCTACAAAATCATGTGAAGGATACAATGTGGATATGTCCCGACAATCTAAGGACAGAAATTATTAAATTGACTGCATAATAAAAAACATTTTTGAGAAAAATAAAAACGTCATTTGCATATGATGGAACGTGTAGAGCACATACTTTTGTAGAATCCTGCTTAACCTCGTGCTTATAATACAAACAAAACACACGTTCGGTACCTGGTGATGTGTTTTAACTTTCTACCTGTTTGTTCAAAATGTTACGGATCTACTTTGTTGAATGTTAACGTGCTTTACACCCGAAGCCTCTATGATTATGTAACGGTATTCTGAGACCTGATTGAATTATACCTCGATAAATGTGATCAAGAACAGAAGCCACACTGAGCGTTACTTGTGTTGTCATGGTAAGAACTTAAAATATTTACAATGCGCCTGGAACGGATCAAGTATCCACTATCCTGTCCCTCGGTTACGGCTAGGACAATTCTGTTTAAAATCAATATCTGAGCAATTTTTGAAATAAGTGCGATTTATGTAGTACTCAGGACAGGACTGGCTCTGGCCAGAGTCTGAACTAAGAAGGAATTGTAGTCGAATTTTTCGAATTGTTTTAAAGCCAGTCAAGGGTTTACTGTTAGTGTCTTTGTTGGAGACGACAACATTAGGCTTTACTTATGCATCTATGCAACTATCTTTCAAGCGGAGGCTTGAATATATCCTAAATAGTTATACCAAAATCTGAGACTCATCATGTCAAGGAATCTATTGAGTTAAATTACGTTCATACGCATCTTGCTGGATCCAGTTTGGCCTCTCTTTTGCGGGTCATTTCAGTCAGAAATACTCCTTGCGTTTTGTTAAGATTTCATCCCGCATCTTGATATCACGCGTTGACCTCAGCATGTTCGTATGTTCGTGAGAAACCCAATCGTCAATAGAGATCCTGGCCGAGGATTTGTGAATATCCAACGCAGGTTCAAACCCTGAGAGTTTTTGCATTCTCTAACTATATTGGAACGGGCTAGAGGGTTGAGCAAGCTCTTAAGCAAAACCTGACTGTCACTTAAGGACGCAAATACTCCGACCCCTCCATCTATTCTTTACAATATAGTTGGTGGCCATTCGGATGACATTGATCTCTGCTTAAAAAACAGTGGCATGTTTAACTAACGACTAGTAAAGATTAGTTGTGTCGTTCTTCACGAAAACACCCACGCCAGATCGTTAACCAGTTTTGGAGCCATCCGTGAAGATTCAACTGCAGTCCAATCCAAGCTCAGAATTTGGCTGAAGCCTGTCCTGCTAGTCCTGAACGCAAGGAAAGTCAACTCTAAATTTATTCAGCAGCAGAAGTTCCGGTGGCGTTGCATCCACACTTCCGTCACATCGTCTGAGACGATAGACAGTCCAACATATACGTATCAAGGAGAGGTAAATCAAGCAGAGTGTCTAGAGCAGAGCCAGGCGTACTTGGAAAAGCTCCCGTGCAGCGGAGAACATAGGCCTGAAGGTTAACTTCTGGTTTTCCAGTCAGTGGTAGTTCAACATCTTTGTTTTTCAGCTAACTAATGCTGGACTTTTCATGTGCTACCGTCTCGTCCTACAGAAGACCCATCTTCTGACATTTCCATCTAACTTTTCCTGGTTTCATGTATAGGACTTTGGTGGGACTTTCCGACGTATTACGTCACGTAGCACAGTCATAGGTAGAATTGATAGGTTTGAGGTTTTCTGGAATACTTTTCCTGCGCAAGGTACAACAGATGAAATCGCGCTGTCGAAAGCTTTTTCGAAGTCGATAAACACCGCATCGATCGAGGTTATGATATTGGTGTAGCTGGGAGGGTGGCTGCGTATTCGCGTAATTGTTGATTCGACTGGCTCATGGGGCTACGAAGCAGCACTACTACCTCCTAGCCCATTTAAAACCATGGGGAAATACCCCCTTTCATATCCTAAACTTGTTTTTTTCGATTTCAGCAAGGAACTGCCCATGGGCAAAAGAACCAGCATCTTTCTAGGGGAAATACATGCCACAGACAAATTCCTACCAATCTCGACAGGAGATGTATTAATTGCGACATAGAAATAATGCCTGACCGCCACGCATGAATTAAAGTACATACTTTACGCCCACTTTGTTGAATCCAAATTGATGTGGGAATGCCTACATAAACTAAATTCTTTTTATGACAGAAAAATTAAAGTAACACTCTACTGGATTATGGGGTCACGTCGGAATAGAGGGTAAAGAAGAAGTAGACTCTCTAGCAAGAAAGTGGTTGCAGAACCCTTTGTCAGATCTGAGACTTTCTGTGGAATAAAGAATCATCCTCTAAGAAACAAAATAGCGCTAGGGACTGAAATAGTAATCAAGGCCTGAGGTAAGCCAAGAAACAACAAGGGAGATATAATTAACGGGGCACAGCAAACTCAATTAACACCTAAGGAATAGAAGAAGGCCTTTGCAGATTCTGCAATGAGTCCAGGGAGACCCAGAACACCTTCTGGAGTCTTGAGGGGCTTTGACCCACAAAAAAATTAAGTACCTGGGAAAGTATCAATATCAGATGAGAATATACCATCCATGGATTCATTTCTCATTCTCAGATTCCTGAGAAACTGGACTATAGAGAATGCTCTCGAGAAGACGATTCTCGCAAAGCTAGAAAATGACACCCTCAAATACAATTACAAGTTGAATTATAATGCGAGGAGAACTGTGAGCAACAACAAACCTTCCCAAGGTATTTGTAGCGCATAATATAACACGCAACATACCCTTTTCAACTTACATATATTAACTTGTGTGGTTCATCTCTGCAGCAATTTCTTAACAGCTGCATACACCCTGTTTGACGGCTGGGCGCTCTTGGAGGGTCTTTGAACTTATGTACAAAGTGAACACGGAAAAGACGAAAAGAAAATACTCCTCAGCTCTAAACCCTACGGGGCTAAATATCTATTCAGTTTGCAGTTTGCATACCCGCCTGCTCACTGAATTCTCAATCATTTGTCATTTAACAGATGTACTCTCATGGCTACTTAGCTAAGGAGATTGACCAGAATAACGAGATACGTTCCACTAATACAATCCAAATGCATTCACTTGCATGTATGTATATAAATTTGCACGCGTATAATAAACGGTAATTATCGTGTCTGAAGAACATAAGCAAAAAATAATCGCCACTCACCATTGAAAAGGTTTAATGGTAACAAGGTGAGGTAGTAACCCTGGTATAACATAAAGTACAGGGTTACCTTTAACATGGCAGTGTGGTGCAATACAAATCAACTATAAGCTAAAGCTCAAAACTACACCTTACACTGGTGGTAATAATTGATTACATTTCTTGGTCAAAGATCGCCTCCAATTGGAATGAAGAAAACAACAAGCAGACAGATTAAAATACATTTGAACTTGTAACTTCGGAACCGTTTAGCCTGGCTAAATAAAAGAGTAAGAATATGAAAGTACAAAGAAAACACAACAAACGATAAAGGGCCCACAGCCTACAGACTATAGCTTCTCACAGACATTTATTTCAGCATTGATAGAAGCAATCATGGCTTAATGGTTAGTGCGTTGAACTACTCCCGCCATTCATATCGAGGGTAAAACTCTAAGCAATCATTCAAAAGGAAGAAATCCGTAAGTATCGGCGAACTATCTAACATTTTGCTTTGACACCTTTCTTTCAGAAGCACTGAATAATGCGGATCATCCGGAGTATTGGAAGAAAGCAGGGATGCAGCCAATTCCCAAAAGGGGTAAAAATAATTCCAATCCGGCGAATCTTCGGTCGATAAATCTCCTTCCGAACATCAGCAAGGTATTCGAAAAACTGATCAATAAAACCCTTAAGCTAAGGCTAGGGCCTACTGAGTGGCAAGCGACAGAGCAGTAGAGCGGCAAAAAAAATTAAAGCATTTGAAATTGTATGGTTGTGCCACGCCAGGCTTAAAGATTTTAAAAATACAATACGTTCATAAATATCGCCTAAATCGGTCTTCATGTTGTCGAAAATTATTTAGAAATGATGAAATTCGCCATAACCTGATCTTCTTCGGTTTATTGGGTGAGCACCAAATCTTCTCTTTTTAAACTTAAGATAATTCTGTAAATGTTAAAACGACTTTCTTGTAAAACACTGCGGGGACCAGCACTCGACAACGACATTTTCACAACTAATCGCTCAAGAATTGCCGCTCAATATAAGGCCACTTGCCGCTCTGTCGGTTGCCGCGAGCGTGGCCTTAGCCTTTCTAAGTTAGTTGAGTACATGTATATACTCGTAGTTTCAGATAACTCGGTTTCAAGACGGGCATAATACGATACATACCGCATCTTATCGGATATCCAGTGGAACAAAAGCAAGAACCAATGCACGGGTGCCTGTCTGGATGACTTGGAGAAGGCCTTCGATACCTACATATGGCTAGGACTCTTCTACAAGTAGGCTAGGCGTACGCAAGCCTCTGCTGTAATTGCTTTGTAATGTGGTTACCAGAAAACAGTTCCTTAAGAAAAATGGCAATGTGACTTCATCTGAAACGTTCATAATTGAAAACAGTTTAATACAGGGTGCAGTTGATTGCCGATCCTCTTTAACATTTACGCAAGTCATTTCCTAAAAGCTCTTCACCATGCAATATCGTACGCAGACAATTTGATCGCGTACAGATCAGAAACGAAGATCGACGTCAGTGGAATACACTTGCATCAGTCTTCCATGGGTACCAGGCCATACCAACACAGAGAGGAACGAATGAACCAACGAACTGGCAAGGAGGGAAATGCCCTTGACACACCTCTTGCAGATACAGTTCCGATGAGAACTATCAAAGGCGAAATCTTTTTACTCTTTCTATCAGTGACAAACAAAATGTGGAACTTTTTGGGCCAGAAGACTAGAACTTAAGAAAACTACTCGGGCAGCCTGTCAACTGTCACTGGCGTTTGACTAGGCTTGGCATCCCTATCATCACATATCGCCGCAGTTGTAAAAGAGAAAAAGGATCACAGAGTTCATCAGTCTCTTAAATGCCACAAGAGGGATTGGAAACCGTTTCCTTTCAACAACCCATTAACACTATTCAACAAACAAAGTCACGGGAGTTGTGTGTTGTCAAAAAGACGCTGAAGTCTCAATTGGGCTGCAGTGCAGTGCGCAGCATCAACCACTTCTACCTACCTACCTATGTATGTACATATGTACCTTAAATGAAAGGAAAAATGAAATGTGCAAGCAGAACTCTTATCCAATGCAGCCTCAAATGATTCTACTCGCATTGATAAAAGCATATAAAAGCACGGATCATGTTTGGGGATCCCCTCCAGTCCTTGAAATTAATATCTTCGAGAAGTAACCTATTTAAACTGTTTCGTTTTTTTAAACAAAACTTTCATTCGAAACTTTCATGTATATCAAGTGCATATAATTAATTACCTTAAGTATTTTTTAAATAAATATATATTTAATGTATGCAGCATGTACCAATGGGTATGTTTGTAAATACATACATATGTAGGTCGATGGTGACCTCAACGAAATTTAAACAAAGCGACATTGTTGCATGTCAATTCACCTTCCGATGCAGAAAAAAGGATAAAACTCTTATGGTTTCAAAGAGAAAACACCTTTAGGACAAAAACATGTTAACCCGCTTTGGTACCCATGTACACAATCAAGTTAAATATCTTAAAGCTGATGAGCAATAAGAGTTAACAGATTTAAAAGTTGGCGGTTCCTAACAACATTAAATGGCCTGTATACCCAATTCGACCCAAAATTTCTATAAATCCCAACAGCTGCCTGGAATTACCTTGAAAAGTAGAACCTTTCAGTTTCGTAACCTAGTCAGATACACATGCATATCAACCAGAAAGTGGCGGTCAAGTAGTCCAGACATCGCTCAGTGGTAACTAAAATCCAGTATTCAATGCCAATTTGTTATCCTTTCTTTATTAAAAATATGTAGTCAAGCACGCTTTATTTAATGACTAACACATTAGTTTGATTACAAACACCCACCATCCGGGCCCATTTGTCAAGTTTTCTTGCCACATTCAAGACAAAGGGCTGCATGTGTCGTGTAAATATCGATTGGGGTTCATTCAACACTCACGTACGTGAGTGTTGGAACCAAGGTAAATATATGTACATATCAAACGTAGTGTGTGTTTGTGACAAAGCTCTGGACTGTCTACTACAGACGCACATTTAAGCGTTTAGAAGCGATGTCATGCGTCAAGGCTGTTCACCAAAAGCAAAAGCTCTTTTATTTCAGGACGATTTCCCCCTCCCCCAGACTACCATATGTTCTGATGTACACAGAAATATCCAACCGTTCACCATTTCTAATAAAAGCCAACAAAGGACGAGAATAACTCCGAATTTATTGTATCTAAGAGCAGTTAAACTCTTAACTACTGGAACAGTATTTATGTATATGTGTGTCTCTGTATGTGTTATAAGGAACCAACTGCTCTTCTCATTCTCTCGCCTTTGTGAACTCATTAAGTCCTTAAATTTCAGGCAAAAAAAAAAAAGAAAAAGAAACAAAGAAAAATAACTTTCATTGCAAAGAGGGAAGGCTCTGACTGTCTTTACCTTGAACTCCTTACAGTCTGACGTGTAAGTTACACGTATCGTGCCGTGGGTTGTTGTGAAGAATCCAGCAGATTGCTGAGTGTTTCATTCTCTCGAGTGGCACTACGGGGGGTGGTGCACTAATGGTGGATGTTGTACAGCTTAACTCCTTCTGTAGATAACGTGTAATGGAGAATCCATATGCAGGGAAGTATGCCCGAACATACTGTTTATCTTTTCTAGCTGTGTATACCCTTGGGGATTATTATGAATGTATTTTTGGATCCAGATTCGATTTAAATTTTATTTTTCGTTTTTTTTTTCTCGAACATGGGCGATATATAATTTTACTGACATTTTTATATTCCAAACGTTAATGGTGGTTTCCATGTCTCTTTGTTGCCTTGTTCCAATAGGTGGACTTTGGCAAAAGAATCGCTATCCAGATAGGAAGCATGAGGTACAGTGACGATTTATTAGTTTTCAATGTTCCTGAGTGCAGTTTTTGTAAGCATTTTCCAGGTATTGGATGTTTTTTTTTAAATAAGCAAAGGTATGGATTGAAATAGAGGTGCCGTGTTTGATGGTGTAGCGAGATTGAATTGGTACTGATTAAATTTTGAGAAATTTATAGCTACGAGTACTACTATAGGTTAAAATAAATATTTATGACACCAAACGTCGTTTACCACAATGTGTCGCAATATCTGTTAGATATAATTTTTCCCGAAAATACTTTGTGATCTTTGATACCGATTTTCTTCTTTTAAAAAAAGTGTGGAAAAGAAAATTTAACGATGAACTGTACGATATGTGCTGCAACATCGATCTACCAGGAGTAAAAAGAAGTCCAAAGAATTTGTAGCTCAAATAGCTATCGAAAGAAGACTATAATTTCCAAACCTAGTTTTCAATGTTGTACATATTTTAGACTGTGTCACCTTACAGGTGTTGCAAGTTACTCTCAAAATGTCGCCAAAGTTCCTCTCTGAACTCAATTCCTTGTTTCAGCACAAGCGTTTGCCTGAAGAATATCATGCTAATCTTCTTAGTTTGCAACCAGTGCAACCAATTATATCTCATACGAAAATCGATACTAATGACAGGACATTGATGCATTATATGTGTCGTCGTTTTCGCATCCTTCAGATTTAAGCTGCTGTCATCATCTTCTCGACATACATATCGTCTATATAGATGCTTGCTTAAAAGGCTACTATTGAAGACTTGTTTGTTCCTCGCCAAGTGCTAAGAACTTCTTTCTTATTTCAGCTTTCTTGAACGTTTCCACAAATGTTGTGAGGCGCTCGTTAAGCTTATGCAATTCTTTAAGCTTATTCCTTTGCTTGAGCTTATTCCCTTCCCATTTTATATTGTGTGAGCGCAACAACCTGATTGGCCGCTATCAGTGTGGTTTCGATACCCACCATCTTCTTATCGATTTTGAGGCCGAATATGAGAGCACTTATAGAAATTAGCTACGCAGAGCTATCAGAGCTAGTTTTGGCATCCCTGCCAAACTTGTTCGTCTGTGCAGGATATCGATCGCTGCTTCATCAAGGTCGATACCAATCTCAACGAGACCCTTGATGCCAAAAAAGGTGATCTGCTGTCATGTGACATCATGCAAAGAAATGTGTTGGCCACGCAGTAGTAGGTAGTGTGTAGTAGGTACGAGGACGATATTGTAATCATTGATAGAACACAGCGAGGCTGTCACTGGTGCGATCGCTAGTATTGAAACGGAAGCTGCCAAAATAGGTTTAGCGGTAAATGACGGCAAAGCCAAGTATATTCTGTTAACAAGAAAGGACACCCAACATCGACGAACACGACAAAGGTACAGTGACGATTTGACGGTCACAGTCGACAGCTTAAGGGACTTTGTGTACCTTTGCTTTGCTATAAATTCTGTCAGTAATACCTCAACAAGGAACGAAGAACCACTCTTGCCAATCGATTTTCCTTGGGCTGAGAATGCAATTGAGTAACAGTTAACCGATTCTATACGAAAGCCTTATCATTCCAGTCCTGCTTTATGGTGCTGAAGCACGCACTTTGTCGAAAGCGGAGGAAGATATCATCGGTCAATTCGAGAAAAATTCTTCGTAAAATATTCGGTTCCGTTTGCGTTGACGGTATTTGTAAGAGAAGATGCAACGACGAAGTTTACGAGCTGTACAGAAAAATCAAGTAAGACTGCGTATCAGTCGTCTAAGATAGCTAGGATATGTAAAGCGGATGGACACCAATGCTATGGCCCTCAACGTTTTCGAATTCAACCCGAAAGCATAACGTAGTAGATGACGGCATCGCCCTAGGTGACGCGCGCATGCACAAAGTGACCTCATACGACTTGCACTCTACAATTGGAGGTAGTTAGCTACGCGCCGGGCTAATTGGAGAGGCTGAAGATATGAAAATCTACAAACCATCAATAATTTTTCCGATTGCGAACTTTTTAATCCATGTACACCCTCCCATTGAAGCTAGTCACACTAGCATTCTTTAAGCTCTTGAATGCTGCATCCAATCGATAATAATTTCGATGTGGAAATCTACTATCCAAATTTGAGGACTTGTAAGGCACAATTATGGCTATTGATTCTGTTAATAACGTTAGTATCCATTCCGTATCTGTTCTATCCATTCCATTAGCTGTTCATTTCCTACTTACAGCTTCCAGGAAACTATGCTCCCATCAGGATCACGTTTATTTATTCAAAGTCTACTATAAGAACAACTTAAGAACCTAGATGTCTGGAGACAGAATTAAGGATATTTTAACGTATCCCCACTAAGATTTACTGTCTCATAATAATCTTGTATACTCGCCTGACTCTCCGGACATTTAAATAGGCACGAAAACTATGGTTTTCGACGCCTTTCATCCTTCGTCAAATAATTTTGATTTTGCGATGTTAAATTAGGTTAAAGTCAGTTTACGTTCAAAATAATCGATATTATGGAAATTTAAAGCTTCGAAAAACGTACGGATCCTAATTTTCTGCAGTCAATAATATTTATTTAAAGGTGAAAGTAAATTCAATTTATTTTCTTTCAATAGACGAACCGTGAAGAAAATAAAAATAAACAACATCAAAGTAAAAGTAAAAGAATGGATGTCATCAGCAGGAGTAGCATGATGTGCTTTCACAAAGGTATATGGAGCACAGGTAAAAAATTGCGGCGTACGTACGTACATAACACACCAACAAATTTACATACATTTTTTCAATTTGTACAGACTAGTAGACAAAGATTACAAACTCTATTAAGTTGTGCGAAAATTCTACGTATCTTCTAGAATAATGAGAGCCTAACGAGACAGCCATTGGAGGTAAAACAATTCGTTGAACAGCACATTCAACGTTTTTGTGTACCTCAATCGGAGTATCCATAATGTGATATATATGTATGTACACGTACCTCTCGCATTGAAACACAAAGAAAAGTTCAAATAAAACAAGGAAGGAGTAGGATAAAAGTCTACCGAAACTGAAGCAACCAATCAAAATGGTTTTCAATGGCATGTTTTCGCCGCCGTGGAGCAATTTACAGATTACAGGCTTTGAGAAATTATGAAGTTTTAATTAAAATATTGTGGTGAATTAATTGCGACTGTACAAAATATTCTCAGAATAAAACTTGATTTCAAAGAAAATAGAAAATATTTCAGAATTCTTAAGAACTCATAATTACCAACTAATAATGGTCTCTACGCTTACGGAGACAGTAATAAAGGGTTAGTTTCTAGAAATCCTTGGCTGCCGCACGATAGACCATAAGAAAAGTCGTATATACATAAATATAGAAAAGAGTCCGACAGATTCTCGTTCTATACCACTGCTTGAGAAGTCAATTATTGCAAGAGTCGATTCAAACTTATAATTCGGACTAGGGATTACTCTTTCATAGCCCAAAGGATCAGTCAATCAGACAGCTGGAGGCTGAGCACATCAGGCCATATTATAATCCTACAGGAATATATAGGCGATGTAGCAATAACCGACTACATAAAGCCATATTTGGGTTTCATAAAACTTTTTACAAGTCTTTCTCTGAAAAGAGAAGAGGAGTAAAACAGAGAAATACCAAGCGCACCAGCTATAGAAGAAGGCCCTGGGCATGTCAAAATCAACAAGACTCCCAAACCACAGCAGTGTTTTCGGAGTAGAGATCTTGGCAGTGGCAATAGTCACTCGTGAGACTCCGATGAAGGCAATGCCATTTAAGGATATCACCTTTTTGATCGACACCCAGGCAGTGATAAAAGCGATATCTGCTTGAACCTTGTGAAATGCTGTCGAGTAAAGCTCGAGGCTCTTGGAGCGCCTGCTGGATCCCTGCTCATGAATGTGTATCATGGAATGAAAGGCCTGTTGTACTGGTTAGAGGAAGTTCGGCACTCGTCCCGGAGCTAGCCGACCACTTCCCAAGCTTTTACCACAAAAGACACAAGTTCCTTGGAACCGGTGAATGACACCTGGTTTTTATTTCGACCACAGTAAGTAGTGTACATACTAAGACCATAGCTTTCTATTGGATACGGTATGATCCACAAGCTGAGGGATACATTTATGCCCACTTGGGTAAAATGGGTCTATGATTACCTGAGTGTGGTATGAGTCTCTTCCCTCTTAGCCAACCCATCTACGTAACCTAACTTACTAGTCTTACATACATACGAGTACATAGTTAGACACGAATAGTCTTTCGGGCTAACGGTTTTATATTTTATTTTAAAATACATAATTTCAAATACTTCTTTCAATGTTGCCTTTTACTTGCATTTTTTTTTTATATAGGGTCTTCCATTGAGAGGTTTATCTTACCTGGTAAGCACAAAGCTGTCATTCCTTCACAGATGTTAAATAAAAAGAAAATGGAACGATATGTTCGTGAGCTGCGCTAAATGTACCACATGAAGTGTCCGATTTTCACTCAGTCCGAGTTAAGATCAGAAATTTCTTTTTGATAAGGTATGTCCGTCCCTGGCAGTGAAAAAAGGATAACTATTTACAAGAGAAGATGACTTACTAGGTGGCCTAGGTAGAGTCTGTACTTTAAAATCAAATAAAAATGTCCGCAATTTTTCGGGAAAAATGCTATTTTTTTCTAATTTAAAATGAAAGCTGTTAATGGAAGAGGTTAGGTTAGAGTTTAGGTTAGGTTAGATTTGAGGGAAGTGCACCTAAATGCTTTTCACGGGGGCCGAACGGTCCATTGTGTTTTCGTTTTTGATTATGGAACCTACAAACTCTTTATTTTTCGGTCGGCTCTGTTGCGAACGAACAATGAAGAAGTTACAGGTACGTATATGTATACATTTACACGTACGTATTAATAATGTTTTCGTACATTTACCTTCAGATTTCAGACGAGTAAATTTTGTATACCCCATCCAATAATGTAAAGGGGTCACAGACGTCTTCCTAACACTTCCGTCTACCACCTTCTACTTTCACCATTACGGAGTAAACCCTGGTGCTTAGTACGTTATCTAAAGATTGGGTTTTAACTCCTGTAGAAGGTATTAGTGGTTGCAAACAAGAGGGGTGTTAAGATTTGAAATTTTCTAGATAGAATCAACGATGGCCTCTACAGTTTCAATTAGTTCGAACTACATATGTTCTTAGTAAATAACTTATATGAGCTACTTCAGCCTATTGGGATCTATGTACAACCAACCGACATATCGCTCCACCCCCACGAAAACCCATGTCACGAAATAACAACAAACTTTGGATAAGGATGGTCTTACTATTGACGATCCCTGCAAACAAAACAAGTAGAACGATATTCATATCTGGAGGAATGTTAAGTATCTTTGATCTTAGATCATATGACTAGGCTAGAAAAACACGGCATCTTTCGTAAGAACAGACTGGATAAGGTTGCGGAGAACCAGAACACCGCAAGACCGCAAAGATAAGGAAATGCTGTGAAGATGTTTGATGTCGAACGGCAACAATCAGATCACATCCTATGCCGCCAACATCAAATATTAAAGTGGTAACATTGCCAAATAGCCTTCAGAGTTGCATCCTCTAACGTGCTGAGTTTCACCGGGACCACCGCAATGAAATCCTTGGTTTGACGGCGAATGCCGGCAAATAAATGCAGCTAAAAAAGAAGTCGGTAAAATATGGTCGGATGAAAGTATACCCGATGAATGGAACATCAGCATTCTTTGCCTGATCCTTAAAAAGACCTTAGAGGCCAACTATAGAGGCAATACTCTTCTTAACACCGCATAAAAGATATTGTCTGCCGTGTTTTGCGAACGCCTAAAGCCGTTCGTCAGTAACCAGATCAGTCCATATCAGCCTGGTCTTAGGCCACCAAAGCCCACCGTCGATCAAATATTCACACTACGGCAGATTTTGGAAAAAATCTATACAAACTAAAATGGATTCATAATTCCATTCATAACACGAAAATTCGTTTTTGTCATCCACCTGAATGCAAAATCTCCCAACGGATTCTAACTATGTTTCTGTGTGTAAGTTTACAGTGACATGTTAATCGTCTCATTTCAAAATAAATCGAGTCAGATAGAATTGAGGCAAGACATGGCGCTTGACAGAATTGATAACATTTGGAACATTCGTCGGACGTGAGGATGGATAAGGACGGGTTACGAAATTACTAGACTACTTCTTACCTCACAGTTTTCACTTCTCTCACGCAACTACATGTGATAGAAGGATCCCTATACTTATAGTTTACGCGATTTCTTCTTATGACCTTGATTTGCTTCAACTATCAATCAAGCAATTTAATTCAAAAAATACACGTAGAAAATTCAGAAAACGAAACAACTAGCTTAAAGACGACCTATACGCCTCCCCTAACCTTGAAGTTGCTAATTAACTAAAACCAATTAAAATTCCTTGGAAAGACAATTGATTAAATCAAGGTCAAACTTCATAAAACCACCCAACCTCACTTATTGCCTTTCAATGGCGGCATTTAATTATCTACGATTCAAGACTTCTAAACAAAATGAAGACATTGTTTACGTGTTAAAAACAAAAGGAAGTAACATTTTTATCAGCGAGCTCGTACAACGCATTTATTTAATTGAATCACGTTTTATAGCTTTGTTGGCATAAAAATTAGTTAATCCTCTCCTTACGAGCGCTAATCTGATTCCATATTGATATTCCTTACCAGCACAAAGAATGACACAAACCTTCTGTATAACGATATTTGAAAGATGATGAAACTTTTAATGAAGTAAATTTTCGGCAAGCACCGATTAAGGATGACGACCCAAGAACATCTCAAAGACAACATTAAACTGTAATAGGAGAACATCAACAAGACAAAAGAAGATCTACATATGTATCCACTTATACAAACTGAATTCATGGGACAAAAGCTCTGCACACACAATATCCATGAATTGAAAATGTGAAGACATATCACCACCCCACACAGGATATACTCGTAGGTACTCGTGCGCTATAGATGGGAAACACCAGCCATCTGTTATAATTTTACAGATACAACCAGGTCAACACTGATTTATGCATATTATACCGCATAATACAGCACAATTTTCAGGCCCTCTCTCCGTACAAAAGAACAGAGTCAACGAGCCCAGTGTTTTCTGTTGAAGGAAATTTAATGCTGAAAATCACGTTCGAAGCGTGCCTCTTTCTCATGCGACATCCGGAAATAAACCGATGGCCAACCTTGTGTTGGCCCCCAAAAATTCAGAATGTATGGGCTGACATAGTAGAAAGATAAATATTTGTTCAAAATAACATAAACAAATGTATGACCACCACAATCTGTACAAAATGAAAGTTACGCCCAACAGGGATGTAACAAAAGCAGCAACGACCTTGATGTCGATATACGGGTATGTATGTAAGTAGAATAGTTTTGTTCAATAGGAGTAGTTCCATACTCATGAAATGAAAACTGCGGCGGCACTCAAGGCCAAGAGTTATGCCTAAAAAAAAATAATAAGCCATGGAATATTCATGACTGGAACGATGGGAGTTAATATAGATTACAACGGAACAAGGGAACGAGTGGATAAAGTTTGCATTGGGGGTCTTACTGCATTAGCTACGTCATTTCAATGTTGCATAGATTCCTTTTTGAGAAGTTTATATTTAGCTTCTTTTTTGCGTTTTAAAGGCGGATATGTACCGACATAATTGCCAGGATATTGACAGATACTTAAGAGCTGACTATTTGCTAATTATTTAGGAAAAGTTTTAATTACCTTATTGACAAGAACTCTGAGGCACAAGCACAATAGACTGAAAGTCAGAGTGACTTGAACAAAAACCACATTCTATAGAAATGCTTGGACCAAGACGTCTATGGTAAGGTATTATGAAACAAATGACAAACTTAAATGTGCATTCAATGGAATGAGTAATTATTTGTTATTTTAAACGCCCAAACTTTTGCAGAGAACTAATAGCAAATAAAAAAAAAATGTTTTTTTTTTGTAAATGTCAATAACAATAAATTACATACTGCACTACAAAATTACCTTTTTGGCCTGTCACAAGCAAGGTATAAAAAGTTCCTCATGTAAAATTTATGTAAATTTATGCATTGTAGCTATTTAAAAATAAAAAGATAACTAATAACGATGACCGCCGAAAAGTTATACAGATATTGGCAGCACTTAAGATCAAGCAACTGTCAATACTCGCCTGTTTTCAAAGTGTCAAATATTATTTCCATTATTCAATTGTTGTACAGAAGTAACAAGTCTGTATAAATTTTGTATTGAAATTAACGGAAGATTTTGGTTAATAATCATCCTACTGAGCGAGCAAAATGCGAGCTAGTAACAAAATTTGAAGAGACGTCCGTTCAGCCGAAAATATTGCTGGAATTGTCGACGTTTTGGTTTTATGGCCGTGCAAAATTCTGTTAATAGAAAATCTAAGCGCGGAAACTATGGACTGCGAAGAATTTACGCAGATTAGGTATTAGAACAGCAGGAAGTTGATGCTGATTTGTCAAAGGAAATCTTTTCTGATGAGGCACATTTCCACGTCTTTGAGTAACATAGCAACATAGCCACATATGTATTTATGTCTAGGGCGAGGAAAATCCTCATATGATTCAGAAGACACAATTACATGTCCAAAATGTGATTGTTTGGTGCGCATTTTGGTCATGCGGCGTTATTTGACCTTTCGTTTTAGAAAATGATGAGGGTCAGAATGTAACTGTAAATGATAACCGATTATTTCTGACACGAAATTGCATATATTGATATGGCAGACATGTGTTTCTAACAAAATGGCGCACTTGCCACGCACTGGGTGTAGTAACATTGGATATTATGCTAAATTTCTCAGTTCGCATTATTTCAATTTCTGGTGACTTCAACTGTCCGCCAAGATCATGCGATTAAGCGCTATTGGATTTCTTTCTATAGAGTTAAGCTAAAAGTCGTGTCTACAGTAACAAGCCCGAGACATTGGAGCAACTAAAAACAAATATACGCCAAGTTATAGCCGAGTTACCCACACAAGAAGTATTTCAATATTCTTACTTGACAGTACTTTATTTATATTTTATTATACACAGTTTTTTACTTCTTCCACAATTCCTGAGAAGATCAATATCTACTAGAAAACGTTAATTTTTGTTAAAGAGACTTTTATTACAAGATCGTACTCGAAATGAATCAGACTCAAATGGAAAGGTTAGATGACGAATGTTTTCAATTCCGTTTTCATCTACATTTGCGAATAGAAACCTGGAACTAGTTGACAAAATAGATGAGAAGCTTATACCTTAAATTTTGATATCAGTACCCGCGTTAGGTACAAACCCTCGGCAATATACCAAGTGCATCGTACATATATGTACATATATAGACAACAACGTTAGGCAGGCTTTTGACAAAGTCTGATATAAGGGACCAGTCTGCAGATTCATATTAACTCTGAGACAGAAAACGTCTTAAATTTACGAACTAATATTCTCAATCTACGAGAAGATTTCTGCGAATTGGTCACGAATTTATGATGTAAAAATTATGAGAACTTGTATTTAAGTCATAAACCTTTTCCTAAGCAATTTTCCAAAATGAAATAAAAATCATTGGTCATAGGTTAGGTTAGCAGGAGTGATAAAACTAATAGGTAATAGAGACATTGTGAGCTCCATAGACTCACTAGAACATCGCAGAAATGTCTCTTGTTTTTCCCTATTCTATCGCTTATTCCACAAAAAATGTTCCAACAAAATAGCCACTTGCATTCCTCCCCTTCGAAGTTTCACCCGCAATACGCGTCACGCTTCGAATGCACATCAGTTCACCATTAAGCCTAACTTTGGACATACTGTCAAATCCCTGTCGTTCATAAGCCGAAGAGGTTCCTAATTTCTGTAGTTATCGGATCGGCTAGATCGTTGTAATAGAAAGCTCCTCAGTGAAGCTCCCCCCATCTTTGGAAGAAAACTGGGCATGTACAGAGATGAATGGTTCATTCTCCTCCAGATCTAGCTTTGGCCTCTCTCTCTTTTGTCGCTAGAGATGTTACACCAATTTTTCACCTAAGTTCTTACGATAGCATTCAGCTCAGCTTAAATTTAAGTTTGCAAGTAGCGAATTGTATACCTAATGTACCTATTCTGGAAGGATTTGTAAAGAGGTTTAGATTAAGCCTATCAGAGAAAAGCTGACCCCTTCGTTGGTTTTCGAGTCGTTGCGTTGAACGCCATGGTTCAAGAATTTTTTTAGGTAGAATCCCATCCCACTATGGCTGTTCTAATCCCTCACTTTCTTTCGAGATTTTCTACTTCATTAATAATAAAAAAAATGTCTTGGTAATTATTTATTTTACTTTTGAAAGTAGATATGCAAATGTATGTATTTTCTCAGATTTTCGTTCAATATTTACATATACGTTATATGTAGATAGGACGATTTTGAATATGTCAACAAAGAAATTCTCATGCAACTAATTTGCAAGTTACATGAATTTAAAAACTATATATTTTTGTATAATATTATATTTTTGAAAATATAGCACATGGCCTTCTTTCGTAGCAAAGAAAAAAGATTAAATGGGCAGCCTTTTTAACGCTGATTACCATTGCGTAACCCGCCCCATGGGGCGAGGAAACAAAATTCATTAATTGCTTGTACAGGAAGTGAACGCCGGGAATGAAAATACTTTCAAACTATTGCGCGAAAATTAAATGCTGGAAGTTTGAAGTATTTGCCGCGAGCAAAGTAAGCAAAAAAAAAGTTTGCAAGTTTAAAAAAATAAAAAAATGATACCCAAGTGTAGGTCACGCTACACAATCGAAGCCTCAAGAACCTATACATTGAGAACTATATCTACCCTTTAATAAATATACATCCTGTTCACTAAAAAACGGTAACCAATGATGTATACATATGTACATATGTGCACGTACAAAAGTCGGTACACTACATGCATAGGTATCTCGATGCCTTATAGAAACTCTTAACCGTCAGTTAAGCAGGTTATAATACGAGGGTTGCTACTTAACTTTTGAGATAAACAAGTAAAAATAAATATTTATAATCGAAAGTGGCTTTATTGTTGTTCAAAATGGAGATCAATACATTTTTGCATGCGTTTGATCCAATTTTCGAAGCACTCGACACGAGCCTTTTTTTGAGCGATTGTCAATATATGCGGTACCTAACGTGAACAAATCTTTTTGACTGCCATGCAATATTGAATGTATGCGGGTGGAACTAATGCCCAAGCATGCCTCAATCTCACGGTATGTCACATGACGATCTTGCAACTGATTTTCACGCACAGCATCGATTTTTTCTGGCACCACGACCGATTTTAGACGACCTTTACGAACTTTGTCCTGTAGCGAAGTGTGACCACAATTGAATTCGGAAAACCAGTGACACACGGTGGCTCGAGATGGTGCTTCATTGCCACAAGTCGAAGCGAGTTGAGCGGCACACTGTTGTTGGTTTAATCCACGTCGAGTCATAAAAAATCATCGCGATTTAAATCCATTTTTTTACCCAAGGTGAATACTTCAAGTACCTGTACACAACACAAATAGCACTCGTATGACAAAATATTCTGAGTACGATTACAATTAAAAATGTCAAATTTACGATGACAATGCCAGATTTTACATATTCACACTGGTGTTGCCATATCCCTACTTAAGTAGCAACCCTCATAGAGAATCGTGGATCGTGAGTACAAAAATAATCTTCACGGATGAATCTTTTTCTGGTTATTTAATCCAATTAAACGTGTTTAATCAGAAAAGGGTGCAATTCTAAAATCTGGTTTGTTGGAGATTTAAGAAAAACTCTTCGGAATAAACAATAGGAATTGTGAGCTCCACTTGGAATATATCATAGCATCTTTCAGGCCGAGCTGCATCCCATTGATACATACTTATTCTAACATCAATCTTTACTATGGCATAAAGGGGGCTACCTTCAACATACTCACCGATACTCAAGCAGCACTCAAACACTGAGTTATCTAATGGTCTTCAAGACCTATCAAAGTGTAACAGAATTAAAGTCTGGTGGGTACCGGGACACAAGGGCATTAAAGGTAATGAAATCGCCAACCAACTAGCCAGGAAAGGTTCCTCTTAAAGGTACATAGGGGCCGAACTGTTCTATGACAACCCTAATTCCGCGTTTAGAACAATTCTAGAAAGATGGGAAAAGAAGAACTCCTGGTCAAATAAAAGAGATTATATTTAAATGCTTTTTAAGTTTCCTCTCCGTTCCCCAAATATCACTTACATAAATTAAATATATGTAGTTCAGGAAACTGAGGGTGGACTTTGTCTATGTAGTTCAGGAAACTGGAGATCGACTTTGTATAGAAGAAGAGGAATCAGCAGAACAAATACTTTGTAATTGCGTGGCTCTCTGCTACATCAGGAGGCTCTTTTCCTTCAAGGACTTCCTGGCCCCTGAGGATATAAGAAACGTCCTAACTGAGGACATCCTGTTCACTAAAAAACGGTAACCAATGATGTATACATATGTACATATGTGCACGTACAAAAGTCGGTACACTACATGCATAGGTATCTCGATGCCTTATAGAAACTCTTAACCGTCAGTTAAGCAGGTTATAATACGAGGGTTGCTACTTAACTTTTGAGATAAACAAGTAAAAATAAATATTTATAATCGAAAGTGGCTTTATTGTTGTTCAAAATGGAGATCAATACATTTTTGCATGCGTTTGATCCAATTTTCGAAGCACTCGACACGAGCCTTTTTTTGAGCGATTGTCAATATATGCGGTACCTAACGTGAACAAATCTTTTTGACTGCCATGCAATATTGAATGTATGCGGGTGGAACTAATGCCCAAGCATGCCTCAATCTCACGGTATGTCACATGACGATCTTGCAACTGATTTTCACGCACAGCATCGATTTTTTCTGGCACCACGACCGATTTTAGACGACCTTTACGAACTTTGTCCTGTAGCGAAGTGTGACCACAATTGAATTCGGAAAACCAGTGACACACGGTGGCTCGAGATGGTGCTTCATTGCCACAAGTCGAAGCGAGTTGAGCGGCACACTGTTGTTGGTTTAATCCACGTCGAGTCATAAAAAATCATCGCGATTTAAATCCATTTTTTTACCCAAGGTGAATACTTCAAGTACCTGTACACAACACAAATAGCACTCGTATGACAAAATATTCTGAGTACGATTACAATTAAAAATGTCAAATTTACGATGACAATGCCAGATTTTACATATTCACACTGGTGTTGCCATATCCCTACTTAAGTAGCAACCCTCATAGAGAATCGTGGATCGTGAGTACAAAAATAATCTTCACGGATGAATCTTTTTCTGGTTATTTAATCCAATTAAACGTGTTTAATCAGAAAAGGGTGCAATTCTAAAATCTGGTTTGTTGGAGATTTAAGAAAAACTCTTCGGAATAAACAATAGGAATTGTGAGCTCCACTTGGAATATATCATAGCATCTTTCAGGCCGAGCTGCATCCCATTGATACATACTTATTCTAACATCAATCTTTACTATGGCATAAAGGGGGCTACCTTCAACATACTCACCGATACTCAAGCAGCACTCAAACACTGAGTTATCTAATGGTCTTCAAGACCTATCAAAGTGTAACAGAATTAAAGTCTGGTGGGTACCGGGACACAAGGGCATTAAAGGTAATGAAATCGCCAACCAACTAGCCAGGAAAGGTTCCTCTTAAAGGTACATAGGGGCCGAACTGTTCTATGACAACCCTAATTCCGCGTTTAGAACAATTCTAGAAAGATGGGAAAAGAAGAACTCCTGGTCAAATAAAAGAGATTATATTTAAATGCTTTTTAAGTTTCCTCTCCGTTCCCCAAATATCACTTACATAAATTAAATATATGTAGTTCAGGAAACTGAGGGTGGACTTTGTCTATGTAGTTCAGGAAACTGGAGATCGACTTTGTATAGAAGAAGAGGAATCAGCAGAACAAATACTTTGTAATTGCGTGGCTCTCTGCTACATCAGGAGGCTCTTTTCCTTCAAGGACTTCCTGGCCCCTGAGGATATAAGAAACGTCCTAACTGAGGACATCCTCAACTTCACTAGAAAGGTCAAGAATCTCCTAGTCGAACAAGCTCCTGGCACAATAGATCTTATAGATCGCGTTGAAACACATGATAAGAGTTTCTCTTTGAGCTGGGGGCTTTTATTTGTATTTATTTATTTGTCTTGATATGAAAAACTACTAGATAAATTTATTAGAATAAATTATAACACATTGGAGACATTTGTTTGGCTTTATTCATTATCAGCAGTCTTGAGAACAAACCAATTACTATATATGAAAAGAAAATAAATGGCATATTTTTGTTTTAAGCAACTCAACAACAGTCTGCAAAAAGGTATTATAACACCTACTGTTAGAATTCATTATAGGCATATGACATTTGAACCATAATCATTCTGTGTCAGAAAGTTAATGGAAATTTCGTAATCAGGAATATAAAAATTGAATAATTTATTTTTAAAAGGTGACATGTCTAAGCACTGCATTCCAGTTTCCATTAACATAACTGTCAAAATAACTTGTTATAGCTTCGATACGGATGTGAATAGGAGTACAGAACTGGTTAATTTGCAACTGATTGACCACTTCGTATTCGTATGAAGGTAAAGTACATACTGGTTTCCTGAAAATTTTCCATTTTGAGGTTATGAAAGCGTGAGTGAAAATTGCTCGACCGATTTACTTCAAACTGTCATTCAAATCAATAATACAAGCCAAAAAGTTCATTCTAACCCCATTCCAATAATATTTTACCAGTGACCTTTTTTTAACAAACGACTGAAGATATTGCTCAGATTTTATATTAAAATTAGTGTACGTATGTACATGCCATGAGACAACATACTAAGATGTTTTTTTTTTGACAAAAACACTCACATTTACCTGCACTTACCTGGAAAGCCAATCTACTAGAACACGTAAGGAAAACAAATGCAGCTTTATTCCTGCAAGAAGCTATAGTTAGGGCAGAGGTATCCAACCTCGAATCACACACTTCCTGTATGTATCCATTATCAGGCCTATACTACTCTATATCATGATCGTTTGGTGGCCAGCTCTTAATAAGGCCGAACAACTCACTTAATAAGCAAAAGTTCGAGGATCTGCATGATTGCACATATGTGCTATGTGCATCAGCGGTGCACAAAGAACTACTTCTTTTCAGAATTGGCAAAAATGTTTTTTCTACTGGCTTTTTATACATTCAGCAAACAAACGTCTGTCAGTGTGACCATCCGTCTAAAAACCTCTAGCTAATACGCTGGGCACTCCTCGATCCTCGATCTATTAAACTTTACTCACGAAAACATCGACTACATCCCGAACCTTGCTGCCAAAGTTTTATCTATTATCATCTATTTTAAATGCTTCAATGCATTATTATCTTTCCTTAAACTCCCAAATTTAAATTGATTCCGTCCCGGCACGTTATTGGCTAAGAAGACAATTGTTTAATAAAGCCCTCATCGGAATTGTCAACAAGAGCAAAGCTGGTTAATGGCCTTATCGAAAGCGTCTGAAACTATTCTTAGCTGCTTCGAAAGGAAAGTTCTTCGAGGAATGAACAGCAGCGCTCTGGCCTGGACAGTTTCGGAATTCACTTCAGAGAGGTAGATACCTCACCTATGTACATTATATGTATGTATGTAAATACAAATGATGCTTGCATTAGATAGTCTTCCGAGTTTGAAGAGAGCCGATAAAGGACTTTGTCCAATCTGCAGCGCCACATACGTAAGTAAGAAGCTGTAAAAAGCAGATGGTTTTTAATAGAGGGATCAGAAATATTGGTTCTGCTTTAAAAAAAAAAATTGAACGGGTCTCTAAATTCTACGTTGTCTATGCCACCCAAGTCCATAATACGCCGCAGATTAGACAAAATAGTAACAAACTTCATATACATATGTACATATGTCAATCAAGAAAATATTAGAAAAAGTTGAATAAATAAAATATTTGTATTGAGTGCAGTTTTTTTCGAATCAGGTGAACTTTTTTTTAAATGAAAGATTCCTTCCCTTGTGTTTTCTCTACAGCCCAAGGCGAAAAAAAACAGATAAATTTTAAATTTAAATTATATTAATTCGTTAGCCCTGTACGTAGTCAACCACGATCACCACCAAGTGACATGGAACCCCAAAATCTATTCAATCACTCACCTGAGGTGTCCGTGTGTCCTCGTTCGTGTAATTACACTGACAGCCCTCCTCACAGCACAGTCGCACCAGTTCGTGTTCACCGCATGTGCATGGTTCTTCGTCCTCCTCATCGTACGCACAATCTTCACGAATCAAAATAATGTAATCGGCCTCAAAGAATTCATTACGCGTCTCATCGAACACGACACGATTCTTGCGTGTGGGCGGCGGTCGATTTGGTTTCTTGAGCAAACCACGCAGCTGACCGTTTATCTCACGCATTTCGATATCGGAATCACCCGTCAACCGATCTGAGCTCGTCGTCGTCGTGGTCGTCGTTATAAATTCGTGTGACCGAGTACCCGGATAATAGAAATTGTAAACAGAATTGTTCGTCGCTGTATCTGCGTCCGACTTTTCGACTTTTTTTAAATAACACTTTTGACAGTTGCACTCGCACACGTTTTCGTTGTTTTCACATTCATTATCACAGACGACGCGAGGTGAAGGCGAATCCGTGTATCCGTTCTCTTCGTCGTCAAGCAGTTCGTCGTAGCACTCAAATGTCACTATTTCGTCACAATATTTATTGTTTTTATTACAACAAAAGTGTAAGTCACTTAGCTGTCGAACATCGAATTCTGATATCGATGGTACCGGTCGACTAATATAAAAAATATCCTTTTTTTTCGAATTTGAACCGACAGCACTTTTGCTCACTAATGGACTATTTACAAATTCAGCACGGATATGAGATTCCTTTAAAGCTTGGTTCCCGTCATTTTTTGGTGTTGAAATAAAATTTTTATTAATAACGCTAGGCTTGTTATTTATAATTGGTTTTTGTGAGGGGCTTTCTTTACTTCTAATTATATCATTATCCTGGGTGATAGTGGTGGTGGTGGAGCTTTTATTTTCCTCTCGTTCTGATGACAGGAAAAGCTTGATGCTGTCACAATTGTACGACGGTGATGAGCTCTTGACGTTTTTATCTGTTTCTACTTCTGTGGTGGGGGACAGCAATATTATTGGTTGGGGACTAAATGACCTCGTTAATTCTGACAATCGATTTTCGGACACATTACCGTTGAGAACGCTTTCTGCAATCAATGGCTGCCGATGAATGACTTTTCGCACAACTGTCAAATCTTTGAAGTTCTCCTCTAAACGTTTTAAGCGTTGGCTCGCTCTGAATGCATCATCC
The DNA here is from genome assembly GCA_946965025.1 of Blera fallax. Lineage (NCBI taxonomy): Eukaryota > Metazoa > Arthropoda > Insecta > Diptera > Syrphidae > Blera > Blera fallax. Next base: position 19,149,632 of record OX337248.1, on the reverse strand, counting down.
TCGACAAGATGGCTGGTGTTTTTGTCACTGACAGTTGATGGGTCTGTTGTTTGACTGCTTCTACTACTACCGTTGCATTGTCGTTCATTGTCATTGTTACCATTGTTGCTGCTCGCGTTGTTGTTGTCAATTTTTTTTTGTACATCACTAACCTTTAACAATGAATGGGAAGCTTTTTGTGGTGTATATGAGCCTAAAGCATGATACCTCGTCGGAGATGTGGTCGTATTGTCGTTTGGGAGAAACGACGTCCGGCGACGTGAATCGTCGCTAGCTTTTTCTTTTTTATTGTATTGGGATCCGTTTTCGTCGCCCTGCTGCTCCTTCTCAACCTCCTCTCGAACCTTAAAGCTTTTGCAAAATTTACTTCTCAAATTTACTGCTGCTGCTACTCCTGATGATGATGATGATGATGATAATGACGACGACGACGGTGATGTAGGCGATGATAGTGTTGGTGTTGGAAGAAAGTAAAGATTTTCGTTTAAATTACTAACCACTTCGTTGTTAACAAACAATAGAACACTACTGAGATTGCAAGCACTTAAAATAAAATAATTAAACTTTTGTACACTATTTGAGAGAGGTATTCCAGGAGTCACTCGATTAGGATTAGCCCCCGCCGCCGCCGAAGACAGCCACTGGGAGTGGGAATTCTGATTGGCGATGAGAAAAATCCTCTTCGGTTGGCAAAAATGACCCAAACTTTCGGTAAGAAGGCCTTGCAGAGAATCTATACCGATAGCGGGACCTGGATTTAAATTATAGCAAAATACTTCACCGAATGGACTAAAATAAAGTTCACTTAACACGAAATCACACGAATTGGCCGAGAATGGACCTTTAGACAGGGAATTTTCAAGCCTTTTTGAAGGAGATGATTTTTCTTCAGCTGTTAGACATTTTGCAAAATCCTGCACTGATGGTGGACTACTAACCGACGACGTCGATGCCCAACTGGTAGTGGTGGTAGTGCTGGTGGTGGTGAAGGAAATATGTGTGTTGGTGGGTAGTAAACTGCTGGCCTGGCCCAAGTGTTTACCAATGTCGATGTGCTTGTCTGCTACTGCTGCTGTTGTTGGGGTTTCTGTTTCTGATGGCTCATGGATCGATGATGCTGCTGCTGCTGGTTTTGCTAGTTGTTCTGTGCGACGACAGCGCTTATGAACGCATTCCAACGGACGTGGCTGGGGCAGAACTGCGCATGTTACCCTACCGCTCAGTGTCGATACACATTTGAAATTCGAATCCACTGTTTTCAATGTGCCACCGCCATCATGGTGAGTGTCCCCAAGTGCGGATGCGCACTGAACCGATTCGACAGTACAACAAATACCTTTGCAAGTACTGTTGATACTGACACCACCACTAATGTCTCCGTGTTTTCCATCGCTGAGGGAAGGGGGTGGCGATAGAGTGTAAACAGTACCTTTTGTGGCGGTTCCATTTCTCCACTCGGAGTCGTTTGAAATTTGTTCACCACGAGTGTGGTGACAATGGTGGCTACACATATTGTTATCATTTCGTTTCTGCCTAATGCGATTCGTATTGTCTATGTCCTCCGTTGAAGTTGTGGGTGGCGGTCGTACTAGCGGTGGTGGTCGTGGCGGAGGAGAGAGGTAACGTAGTTTTTCGCTGTCACATTGGTTAAGTTGAGGAATGTTAATTTGGTTCAACTGGAGTGAAGATGACATTGTTTTGTTTTACTTTGTTGTTACAAATGTCATTATAACTGCTTGCATTTTTCCCCTATGGTTTTCCTTTGTTTAATTGAAGGCATAACACTGGAAGAGAAAATAAAAAAGAGAAAAAAGTGAAACACTTCATTATGTTTAATTAACGATAAATAAAAGAGATGAGCATGTCCGGTCTCCACCGGAAGTTTTAGTTGTTATGCTTTTTGGCAGATGGCGTCTTGTAAATAGTGGCATGTAATATTGCTGGCTGGCTGCAGTAGGTTATTTTATTAAAAGCACGTGTCTCTCACTCCATGCAAGTGTGGTGTGAATTTGAGTGTAAATTTATTTGAAGAATAGAAAATTGCACATTTTAAATTTTGTGAATATAAATGATTTCCAAGGTGTTTTGCACGCCCAGTTTACCTCTTCAAAACCTCGAAAAAATATTCACAGAACAAAGAGATACAAGCCTACACCGTTCCATCAACAACTTGTTATCTATCATCAAACAGATATCCAGACTAGGACAGAGCTTCGTTTAGCCATCACTGCCAAGATTGTCTGTTCCAGATTGGAGAATGAATGCTCTTCCACATGGTTGCCAAAATCTTGAAAAAACCCTTTCGAAGCACTTCCTTGTATCTTACCTCAAAATTATGATTATGCAAAATTTGCTAGCTAACACCAAAGGTGTAATATTTCAAAAGTTTGTGCAACAGCTCGCATTCGCCGACAGTGTTGGTATTATCTAAAGATCCCAGTGGACTGACCGACCGACGTTTTCAAGTATTAAAGCAATGATGGGTTTGGCTGTGAATGAAGACAAAGCGAAGTAATTACACCACGAATCTGAAGATTTGCTGATCATGTTTGGATGCTGAGGCCGGTAACAAATCAACTTAGCAGTCTTTTCGACTAACGTGTTTTGTTAAGAGTTTGACAGAAGGCATTTTTTCGGTTTATTTACTACGTCTATAGGACAGAGTGCAGAAGGCTAAATAAATAGCCAAGAAACTGTTCGTACATAAGCATAAACATAGAAATAAAGATTCGTAGCTTTAACTTAATCTTACCAACATGGCACAACACAACACGTAATACATATAAGCAAATGTGCCAAAACGTCACCATTGGCAACAACTTTCATAGGCAACAATGAATGTGACGCCGGTTCTGAGGTCAAAGCAAGGTAAACGCCAAACGCTATTTTCTCAAGATAAGAAAGCAACTGAAAACCTAATCTCGTCGCACAATTCGACAACTGAAAATCAGCTGCTCTGAAGTATTACGTAAAGACATCAGATCACTTGCATACAAGTTCCAACTCACTCAAGAATTGAAGCAAAGTGACCATCGTTATCGCTCTCCGGTGTAGGCTTTTAATTAGTTAGAAAATGCCGTCGATTTTGTTCGTAAGATCATTTTTTTCAGACGAAGTATTGTGATATATATAAAAAGGTTCCACACAAATAAAACAAATTGGCATGAAAGATTCACTTTCCAACACGAAGGCAATTTTAAATTCAGAGGAAATGTCAAAAAGCAAGAATGTGGAATTCGGGGTTCGATAAATTCACTTGTAGTAGTAGAAAATCGATACATTCCCAAAAAGTGGCTGCTTGGTGCGGGATTTGAGTTATAGCATCATTGGTTCCTACTTTCCTAAAAATGAAATTGACAACATGATAATTGATTTTTTTTGCAGCCTTAATTAGACATTTTGGACCTGGACGAAAGGGCAAAAAAAAAGTTATGACATGGATATACATATGTACGTTTGGTGCTCTTACCTTTCAACGCAATTTTATTATAAGTCGTTACAATGACATCTCTGACTATGTGTCGTAGGAGGCAATACATACAAAAGTCTGGCACAACTTGCGTCTATAAAAGTCGAATGACTATGCAGACAATGATTTGGAAATTCGCAACCGTTTCTAGCACCTCTCGTCGGGAAACAGTCTCCATTAGTGTTTCTCCATAGGCATCCCCAAATGCTTAGTTCTATCACGTGGAACTCTTCTTGGAATAAGGTAGGTGTTTTCCCAAAGAATATACCCCAACTCCTGTACAGTCATTTTCCAATTTGGAACCATCTGTGTACAATGTTTGTGTGTTGGGTGGTGTCTTGAGACCCTTATTCCAAAGAATGCTCAGATGGCCTTTTAAGTCGCAGCGATTAGGTTCTTGTATCCGAGGCAAGCTAAGAGCACTTGATTTAAATTTGCTTTAGCTCTGATCTGTCCTATTTTAGGCCCCACTTTTTCTAAAGACCTTGGCACATAAACATTACCCTAGTCGCCTTCTTGATAACATTGTTGCAGTTAAGCTTTTTGCCTAGGATTATTTCAAGATATTTTGCTGTCCCTAAAGGATCCATTGAGGTTTGCTTCAGATCGAGCTTCCTCTTCTTGGGAAAGGGTACAACGAGAATTTTTCCAGGGTTGATGTTGAATACCTGGGTTTTATAGCATTTTGAGATCAGGTTGAGGCCAATTTACACCATTTGCAACGTGATGTTTTCGAATTTGCCCACAACACTGATGACAACTTCACATGTGTACCCACGTACTCAGTAACAAAATTTAGTTAGTAGCCTATAACTAAGGTCCAGGCCGGTTTCTTTTGCACATGTTTTGGAATGTGTGGCTTAAAAACTACCCTAACCTTTTTCCAGCTGTTTAGTATGTAGCCTAGTGTTGGACTGGATCTGAATATTCGTAAAAGAAAGGCAGTCAATAGTTCCTGTCCGTGATGTAGCAGACCGGGAAAAGTGCAATCTTCACCTGGCTTCAAATGGAAAGATTCCATTTCATATGGTTGGCGGTAAAGATTTTACCTTGTAAGGAATATTTTGTACAACAAAGGAATTGGACACGGGAGCAGAAAAACCTCTTAACTTCTGTTTGATCCGAAGTGGAAAGAGACAGCTCGTAGGGTAAGAAAAATAAAAACAGTGCTCTTGGTAAAGTGCTTGCTGAAATCTTTCAAATTTTCTCTACTATAAACTGAAATAACACATAAGTCTGTTGATTGAAGTATTAATCTAATTACATATTAGAAAAAAAAAATAAAGTGGAAGAGTTGCTTCCGATATAGAATAAGACACAGCATAGAACCACCGGCCAGTTTTTTAGCTGGTTGTTTGACAATTATTAGAAAAGAAACTAAACTGGGCTCTAAATACAAGGGAAAGAGCTAGAAAAGCTATGATAGCTCTTTACACTTGATAAAGACTATTTGGAAAAATCGGAGGGCCAAAACCCAAAGTCATTTTCTCGCTCTAAACAGCAGTTGTGACATTCATGCTGGCATATGGCAGCTTAGTCTGGTAGTCCACTGTAAGTTAGGTCATCAACCTCAGGATACTGACCAGAGTACAAAGATTGGCGTGAATTGGTCTCACCGAAGCTGTAAGAAATATTTGTACAAGAATCTGCAGCAGGGAATGCAATAAGATTAAGCCAATCTGAGAGCTGAAAATCAAGCTTAACAGTGCATGTACAGAATACATGGGCGTATGTATTAGCGCAGAATACATAGTACCCTATTTGGACTCCCATACACCGTTTTTCAGTTTTTTTCCAATTCAGAAAGAATGAGGAACTAATATCCCACTGAATGATGACTTCATTTCCACCTGTACTGTTAGATCCAAGATTGTTATGGGAATAGGTACAGGGATGTTTTCTGAAAGGCTCAACAACAGCGGATGTCTTGCACGAGAAGCTGCAACGAAGGCTAGGATATTACCTTTTTCATTGAAAGCCAGGCAGTAATAAAAGCGATTTCAGCTTTACAAATAGAATCGTAAAATCTAAGCTTGTACGTTGCGGTCGCGAAGAGCTGCGAACTTTTGGCACGCAGAACATTGTAAAGCTCGGCTGAGTGTCCAGACACAATTGTTTTCAGGAAATGAAACGGCTGACGAACTGGCAAGGGTCTGAGCTAGTTGACTTGTCAATTAAGATCCCACTTTGCAACCTAAAATTAGGACTTAGAAACAATCTGATCAATATATCAAAAAATAAATGAAATTCAACAGAATTTTGTGTGATTACAAGAAAACCTTGGCCGCACTACGATAAAAGCCATACCAAACAAACTCTACATCTGAACAGATATTTACTTATCCGGTTTAGTAGGAATGACATGTTGCCTTACAACGAAACGAAATGAAGCGAAGATGGTATACACATGTAGATGCTGCGGTAATTAGGGCGTACACTATGCCACACCTAATTTCCTGTGCCACTGTCCAGGACTCTAAACAAAGGCTTATGTACTAGTCATTTCCTCCAAGACATAGAAGAACTAGCAAGCAAATCGGTGAGATAGCCAAACACATAAAATCAAAATCAGAACTTCCCCGCAAACTTTTAGGCGTTAAGGACCTAAGCCTTAGTGTTTTAAAAATTATATGCAGTTAACGAATGTTAGCATAAAATCACTCCTCTCGCCTAGCATTTTTTCCAATTGTTTTCTTCTTCACACTGGTGAAATACCGAAACCGAAAAATCAAATAACTTCGAAGAAATCAACAATACATATCCTCTGTTTTTTTACGATACCACTTCTTGCGTACTACAGTTTTTAAAGTACACCTTTCATACATATATACAACACGCACAACACAAGGGGCTATGAGAAGTAAAGTATGGCGCTGTTGGTCATATACCTACATACATACATAGATATGTGCTTGTATGTCTGAAAAAAATAGCAGCCGGCATAGTTCCCCTTATAAGAAATGACAATTAGTCCTCGCATATTCCTGAATATCTTCTGAAGACGAGAATTCATAATCCTACCCAAATGAAGTCCTTTTTAATATGCACAAAAAAAATGCAAAAAAAGGAAACTATAGAATATAGCATCTGAGACAAATTTCCGTTACTAAAATTGTTGGTCTACGCACTTGTACAATTTTAAACTTACATTTAAGTTTTACATGTTGGATCTAAGGATACTCCTTCAGCTCATAAAAGTTCATAGAATACCGCAACGGATACATTTGTATTTATTGTGTTGATAGTAAGATGCAAATTCCAATTCACATTTAACACTACACATTTACGAATCCTTTTAAAAAACAACACGCCTTCACGTTGTACAAATAAAAATCACAAAAACATACACTATTTCTCCTTATTAGACACAATTTATAAAAATACTGCCTATTTTCCAATGTTAACTGTTTTTATCCTTACAAAACAGGTGTTTTTGGTTTGAGAATTCCATTAGAGTCGCACGATGATATCCTCACAATATCCCACGGTTTACGGTTAACATTCGAACATTAGTCGAGAGGTAAGAATTACGTTTATGTCAGAACCAGGGCGGACTGCGTGCACAGGGTAATCAAATACCTCGAACTAACAAAGGTTTTCTTCGTGTTTTTTTTTTTAAGAATTCACGTCACGGTTGACCTACGCGCGTCGACAAACGATTATTCAGAAACCGACGAATGGTCGCTTTGTCGTCTGTCCTCGAAGGGATTCGGAAGTAAACTAAAAACAAACTCGCAGGGGAACCGTTTTTGCGCCCATTCAGCCGCCAACCATCGTCCATTCCCCCGGCTCCGAGTGTTTTGGGAAAATATCCATGGTACTCGTTGTAGGTGCATTTATTTTCAAATTATTTATAAAGATTTTGTTTTCCTGGTGCTGTGGTAATCACCTTCTAGTCGGTCGCGATTGCGCTGAAGAATATGTTCAAATGTGAGGCAGAGGTGTTCTGTGGGGCGAGATTGGCTCTAGTGGCTCGATTGCGAAGTGGAGTTGCGTCAGATAGACGGAAAGACAAGACATCCACTTGGAGGTGGATTTATATCTCACAGATACTCACGATCGTAACTATGAGAAGTGATTATGTCGGACGGCGACGACAAAGACGTGGGAAAATTGTGAGGCCATCTGTTTAGCACACAATGGGGAGACATTTGGATGAATGAACTCTTGAATAAGATACCAAAGAAAACGCTAAAGAGCCCTAATGAAAAACTATGAAACTATCGCCAATTAATGATTGCAGCTAATTACCGTCACGGGAGTCCTAAAAACGGAATGTGTTGTGTAAGCGCCATAGGAAGTTCCAAATGAAATTAGTACGTACATATATGTAAGTAGTACGAGTAACCAACAATTTCTCCTACCTAGCCTTATGCAAGTATGTATGTATGTACGTGAAAATGCTATGGTAACGTAGCTCTTACCATCTTACCACAAAGGCCTAAGTTATCTGGTCATTAAAATGCTTTAAACTATTTAAGTCGCCATCACCGAATTGTGGAAATCTACCGGGGCGCGGATATTACACTACCCTGTCTGTTTACCTTCCCAGGATATTTTTATAAGCCTGGAAAAATCTCCCGTGTTACCCCAAGAGATTTCGGACTAATGAGTCTATCCTCGTTTCTCCTGAAAACCTTGGAGGGATTTATTATAATATTGTATTAATATTTTTACAGCAGTCTACAGATGTAACTCTTCATTCCCCATTGTGCATTCACCGAAAAGCCTTGCGTGCAAGAAATACACCATGATTACACTCTTTAGTATTGAGAGAGCTTGTAACACCATTAAACTGGAGGTTACCGCACGCAAACTCTCGAAGCTTGCTTATGATCGGATTTAAATACAAATCTAGGTAGCGCCTCGTACGAAGAAACAGAATATATGGAACATTGTTCATCTTCGCTAGGTCGCTAGTATTGGGAACACGAATTGTAACACTTATTATTAGGAATACGCACCTGCTGCATATCTAGACATTGAAGTGGCATTCAACAACGTCAATTGAAACCAACTGCTTTTGAGGGAATACCCTTAAGGATATCTGAAATACTTAGGAATCTTACTGAACAGGAAGCGTAAATGGAAGCTACGCATGCAGCCGAAACCTTAGCAGAAGGTGAGGAACAAACCCTAAGATTATTTGGTGGATGTATAAGGTAATCATGAAACCAATACTTACGTATGGCATCGCAGTCTGCTGGTGAGCTAGCTGCAGACAGCAGGACTGGAAACAATTCTCAACATGCTAACCCTTGAACTGTACATGCAGGAATCTACCGCCAAGAGTGCCAATCAGGGGGATCAGCTAATCAAACAACTGGAATTCAAATCTCCAAGAACATGCCAAAATTCTAAAGAAACTCGTAGGTGAAGACATTAACAATGACCACACATCACCATCTCTCGATGGTGAGAAAACATGTTCCTGTACTTTCCCATTAAACAATAAAAAACCAGTGTATATCTATAAACACGGATCGGTCTAAGATGGATATAGGAACGGACGGCGGGATGTTCTCCGAAAAACTAAACATACACAGCTCAATTAGACTGACAATTCCTGACAATAGCAGCGGTGGTCCTGGCAGTGACAAAGGCAGCATTATGATATCAATTATAGCAATACCACGAGATGATATCACCATTTTTGTTGACAGTCAGGCGGCTATTAACGCAATTTCTGCTACTGAAATCAAATCCAAACTAGTTCGATGCTGTCGTGAAGAGCTGAAAATCCTTGGCTCACAGCACAATATCACTCTTTGCTAGATCCCTTGTCACGAGATAGAGATAACGGACGAACTTGCAAGAAAATGGTCCACAATAGACCACTTCAATGGATCCACTATAACCTCAGAGAACGAGGTGAGTTTAAGACCCTTATAACAACCAATGCTAGGTGAAACTTGCTTCTCACCTTTTATATGCAAGGGGAGCTTTGGCCAATATACAACAAAGCCAGAACCAAAAAACTTTTAAAAAATTACAGAAAATCGCTGCCAATCTTGATAGGTGCCCTTATTGCCCACAACATTCTAAGAAACCACACTCCAAAACTCCATGGAAATTTATGTACATATGTACATATGTAGAAGCTTCGATGACGAAGAAGCTCACGGGGATACAATTTTTTTCTTTGCCACTGCCCAAGTCTAAGACACTTGAGAAACAAAACTTTTTGTCTAGGAACTAGGACAGAAATTCAGCTCGGACCTCCCCATTGGGCATCACACGGGGTCCACAAGGACCTAAGTGGGATGAGTCGAGTCTTTTTTCCTAGATTACATACCTCATACAAATATTCAAAAAAATATCGAGTCCTCCCATATTTTCTCGCAGTGTACAAACTTAAGCTTAAACTTAAACTTGCGAACAACTTGTTGACTAATGATGCTTTTCGTTAAAAACGTTTCTTTATTTAAAAGCTTACCAAAGCTAACATAGCTCTATCGCAAGAGTCTCGGTCTCTTTCCAACCTCTATCAGATACTTCATCGGCAACGTGTATCTCAACATTAGATAAGTCCACAAAACAATAAGCAAACACACCCCCTCGCAGCGTATAACGAGAAAAAGGTGCACATGTTGCCTACAAGCATGTCTCAAACTCACGTGGAAACGTGCGTGACCATTCTTCAACCCTCATCGTTTGTCTCACTTTCACTTGTACACGTATTCTAGCATTCTGTGCGAATTACCCAGCGTATATTCTTTCAACTACTGGATTACTACGGTTTCACGCGACGAGTCCAGTGGAAGTTAACTCTCTACAGTCGAATTGAATCAGTATTCCTAAGTGTCCCGTGCATATCGCGTTCGCCAATTGAATTATTTTAATGCGGTGTACAGTGAAAAGTGAAATACATTTCAAGAACAAACAAACAAAATTTATTTAAATAAAATAAAAAATTATAAAAGTATGTATTGGTATCAATTGGTTGTGTTGTAATTAATTTATTATCTATTTTGCTGTTATTTTTGAGTTTATTTTTTGAAAAGTTCAATTGCAAAAGGCTGTTAATGATTGCAAAGCGGTGATGCGTATCTAAATACTGCAGTTCTATTGTAAATACAATATCAGTTGCACCGATCGCTTCAGAGTGCTATTAAATACGTCTTTTAGTTGTTTTCTTTTTTGTTTCATTTAATCACTTAGAAATTATATGCATACAGTGATGCAGAAATAGATGTGTTCAGTAAAACGTTTGTAGACATGTGAGTTAATGTTGTGCGAACTATTTTTGTAAAAAGGATTCCCTAAATTAAAATTAATGGTGCCTAACAAAGTGGACAAAAAGGACTCGTTTTGACGTAATTTAATTTAAAATGGATCTATAAAATGTAGGCCTGTAATACCTCAGAATTCTGAGAGGCCTACAACAAGTGACTTTCATTTCGAAAATTAAAGAAAATATTCCATGATATCCTAACCTGAATATTTTAACCAAAATTCACTTAAGAAGACGTAGGTATAAGTCATGTATAATTAAGTTTCGTTGATTTTATGCCTAAAATACATTATCTTGAGAAATCAAATGATGACGAGTAAACCTTAGAGTAAATCGTTGTCTAGTGTTATTAGTTCAAGATGGCGCAAAAGTTCTTACTCGATTTTCTAAGACAGTGACTTTGTTTGTAAATGAAAATAATTTGTTCTGGTTGTTGATTTTTTTTTCATTAAGTCGCGAAAATGATATCAGTCGAGCTGGAACGATTCCACAGCATTTTCCATAACTTCTTGGACATCTGCAGTCACTGCAGCCTCCGCAGCGATATTCTCGACTGAACGGCTGCTCTATGTCCGGACACATTTCTACTGTTCCAGGTACGCAGTGATTTCTCAGTTGACGCCGCGCTACCAGAGAATTGAGGACAAAATTCACGACCGATTACTTGTCAAAAGCATTGACGCAATTATTCCGCGTTCTTGAAGAGTATAGCAATGCATAGTCTGTGTACGTATATTCTGCGTCCTTTTGCTTCACAAATGTCAAAGTCGCGATGGCATAAGACGCCATTTGCGAAAATTAGAGCATATTCCGAAAGCGTGATGACTTTTCCGCCACCATGTGCATATTCTTTTTCAGTCATGGTAGTGTACAATGTACGGTTGAATGCAATGCCTTTATATTTGCTCAAAGTAATATTTTAAGTAACGTGGGTATGTCTGTCGACAGACTCAATAAAACAGCTAAAGATTCTAAAAATGTATTAAGAAAAACCGAATACACTACTCACCACAATTGCTTAGAGCTTTTTAATACAAAAAATGAGAACTCAAAAAGGAAACATAAAGTTTTGGGATATTCAGGATTTAATAAATCATTCATTAACACGAGTGGTCAACGGAGTCTTTAGATTTAAGTCTTCTATTACACTTTCTAGTATAAGTGCGTAGTTAATAAAATCGTCCCATTCATCACAGAGCGCATATGACTAAACTTGCGATCCATACTTTTGCACATCTTTCCACACTGCTTGGAAAAAACGCCACTTTGATTGCAGGAGGCATTTTTTTTTAATTTATGAAGTCGCGTTCATGCTGTTTTTTGACACATATGTTGTGCGAAATCATTTTTTATGTCATTATTATCTTTAGGTAGAAATAATTTGCCGATCTTTTCACCTTTAAAGCACCACTTTTCTTGATTAGCTTTTCTGTCTCCATCATTAAAAACCCGTATTTGAGACATGCTAAGTTTAGCTTCTAAGTTCCATTTCCTGCAAAACTTTTCTAACATTGCTATCATTCTTTGCAAAACCGGCCAAAATGCCAGGGTCATAAAGAAGCAATCTTGTGCTTAGGTCATCTATGTGCATAGAGCATCCTAAGCATTCATGCAAATCAATTATACATAGAGAGAATAGTAGCGGTGACAACCGACATCCTTGTTTAACACCAGAAACTATCGACATTTGCAAACAACTCTTCTGCTGTATGATGTTTTCTTAATGTTCTTCAGCACCTACCCGCATTGCGTGCAGTTTCTACATATGTATATTAATAATTCTCAAGATATTTTATCGGATGCCACTTTAAAACATACGAAGAATGCATAAACCTTATGTTTTTCTCGAAACTTTAAATGGACAATAGAAGCTAAGTCGTAGATGTTGTTCACCGTCGAGTATTTTCTCCTGAAGCCAGTCTGGTATTCCGTTAAAATATTAAAATTTTCAACACAAGTAGTCTTTCATTTAGGATACCCTTCATGACTTTCGCAAAGCGGTTCATAAAAGACATTCCCTTATAATTACTTGGTATATTGCTATCACCTTTCTTGAATATTGGAAAAATTGTCCTTGTTGTAAAAGTTTCATCAACTCTGTCGCCTTGGAATGCCCGTGTCAATTCAACTATGTAGAAACACATTCGAAGAATTCTTAGGGAATTCATACGGAATTCTGTTTTCATCCGGGATTTTATGTAAAAATGTTATTTAGACTAAGAAAAAACCGTCATAAATCTTAATATGATTTGCCGGTCATAGAAATAGACAGAATACCTAGTTAGGCGGATGACTGTTTGACATTCTCCTCGTTCTTAAATCATGAGAATTGATTTAGGAATTGTAACGACAATAGCTACCTACACATACATATGTACCAAAACAAAAACAAACAAGCTGATAAGGAGATCAAGACCAGATATTGCAAGAGTTGAAGCTATTAACTAGCAAAGGCTTCTGACCTATAGGGAATCATGCGGCCAAGCACTTACAACACGTTCTCTCGTAGCTGCAGAGATAATGATGAGAAGGAATCTTTAATTCTCTTTTTCTGATTATGTCCGCTCCTAGCAAGGACTCAGACAATTTGCAGTAGGTACCTCCTTTTTAAGGAGTTATCTAGAAAAAGGATTGGAGAATTCATGCTTTTTCTGAGCTTAGTTTTCATGGTTTCTGGTATCAATTTGATTTCCCCGTACGCAAACCAACACTCTTACTTACCTCCATATCTTCCTGTGCTCACAGCCTCACACAGTAGGACTAACAGTCCCAGGATGTACATACATATACATATACCTCTAAAATACAGAAAACAAGAAGGACTATGAAAGCCCTAACTCTTCGAAGTGCAATACTTACTTTCGTATCAAAAATTTATATGCTAAGAAAAAATTGACTTACTCGTATGTATGACTAGAGATCACACACAAACATATGTACATATGTAGTTTGGAAAGCACTTTGCTGGCAATCATATTAACAACGGTCAGATTGCTTGGCGATCACATAGCGGCGATCATATGTATGTATGTCACATGAACACATAATGGCGAAGATATTAATCGCTAATGGCCTCCAACCTTTTAATCTCTTAACGATGAATTTAAACTATTTAATAAGAAGGGAACGAACGTCCCTTCGGGGCACCTTCGGATTGTAATTTGTTAAAGATGACTCTTCTAGCAAGAACATAATTTATTTTCCATAAGTCGGTGAGATGATCATATTTTGGGTATTCAATAATTGGTATGGTATGGTATGGTGTGAAGGAACTGCAACCTGGAAGGTCTTTGCACAGAGGCATTTCGGTCCATTGTAATTTCCTATAAATTGTGGTGCCCTCAAATTTGTTCCCTCTCCGTTGGTTTTAAATCAACTGATTCTCCAGAGTGGAACTTGTGTCAGATCCTACAGCTCTTCAAAAAGTCTGTCTCGCATGTAGCGAAAGCGAAGATTGGGATAATCATAAAACAAGTGTTTGATAGTTTCTATTTCTTCTGTGTGATGACAGCTCCTCCAGTAACCAGGTGAATTGATGCCTAGTCTGGTGGCCATTGCACCTATCGGACAATGGCCAGTTAGTACATTTACCATGATATTGGTTCTTTTTTGTTCACTGACAAAATGCTTTAAAGGCTTTTTCGGAGTTGGCCATGAGTTGGGAGATATAACACAGTCGGCTCTTGCTGCCCAGGAGGTTTTGATATTTTCTCTTTTAGTACACCAATAGAGACAACCACCGATGCATGGGTAAATTCCTCACTTAATTTTGATCCTTTTCGTGTTAGTTTCATCTGTTGTTTCCTTTCTTTTATTTTACTATAACCGGTAACCCAATAGTAAGTGACCTCATGAATGTTACACTTCAGTTTGCGGTTTGTTGGCAAGCGGAGACTGTTTTCGATCTAATTATGACGCTGTCTAGTGCCTTGAGTGCAGCTTGACTACCCACGAAGACTGTGACCCTAGACAGGTTTAGTTTCTCTAGTCTGTGCTGCTCTTTTAATGGCAAAGACTTCGGCATGAAGGTACTACAGTCACCCGTGAGTTTGTATGAATCGCTGATATTAAGTAATTCAACTTCTGCGTCGGCCGGTTCCATTTAAGTCCCGTCAGTGTAGAGTTGGAAGTCATGCGTGCTAGCTAATGCGTTGGATTAACAATGAAGTATTTATTGTAAAACTCTATGTAAGGTACGTCATGGTCTGGTATTTTATAATATTCAATACTTACATTTGCATTAAGAAAGGCAGCAGGCCTCTCGCTTAAGCTGAAACTTTGGTAATTAAACTCTGCATACATACATAGTAGTTACCAGTCACATTACGCGTCAAGTCCCTAGATCATACCAATTTAATTGATGCTAATGCCACTAAGGCACCCAGTTCACAGCCTTGAATACATGGATACGAGTAAGCACCCAATCTGTATGAATTTATATAAGAACATGTGACAGAGAGAATATTGAAAGCTTTTAAACACCACTCGTTATGCACTTGGTTTTGCCCTTTCAAAATAAAACTGACTCACCACATACATAGTTCGCACTGATGACAGAAAGCGTTTCCCACAACGTGACGTGATGATACCATCATGAGCAATCTTGTGGCAGATTCGTGATTTCTATTCAATTACAGCGGCAGTTCTGGTAGTGTAGGTGGCATTTTTACCTGACGACTGACAAAATCATTTTTAAAGCAAGTGTTACACAAAATTATATCACATAACAACTAGGAACATACATACATACATATTTGAACTACAAAGTAATGCCAGGGAGGGAATAGCAATTTAAAATGAATGTGTTAAGCTCTAGTAGTTAGTAGACAGGTAAATACATACATAAGTCACTACGGAAGTGAAATTTGATTTAAATTTTATGAGGTAATAAAAAAAAAATTTGTATTTTCACTAGAATAGGAGAGGACATACTCGTAGTTGTGAATATTGGAATATGGCGTAGGAAGGTGGGGAATTTTTAAAGACGAAACTGAGCCCGTACTTAGTAACAGTGTGGGATTTCCATACGAAAAATCCACAGCGCGCGCCGTGGCTCAGTGGTAAGTGCGTTGGATTACTGAGCGGGAGGTTCGAGGTTCGAATCCCAGAAAACGCCAAAGTTTTTCACTCTCGCGAATGTCTGACAAACGTTCGAGAGTAATAAATGTCACGAGAAAGCTTCTCAATTCGCCTTTCGGATATGGTGAAAAAATATAACACGCCCAACACGAATCGTTGCGAAGCGGTCTGTTGCGCCAGTTATCGTTGCATTTGGTTATCGCTTCTGTCTCTGCTGCTCCTTCACGGTGTTGTTAACTGCGTCCAAAGCATCTTCAACTTCATCATCAATTTTCTGGTCGAAGCGTCTGTATTGGAGTTGTTTCGCAGGAAGGAAGGCAATCACTTTTTGTGTTTAGGTCCGCTTATATTTGGCTGGCATGATCCTTGCCAGAGCCGCCGTTGCCTTTGCTGCTTTCTCAGGCGCATGTTGCAGATTTTGCTTAACGTTATCACCGACGGTTACTCTTATAGTCTCCATGACTCGCCTGCTGCTGATGAAGCAGCAGTTGAAGTCATGCTTCAACTTCTCAAGGAGTATGGTTACTACAACGATTGCTAAGTCATCGGCAAAGCCAATTATTTTCGAAAACTTCGGGATTCTAAGTCTAAAGACTTCATCGTACATTAGGTTCCACAGTGGCGGACCTAGCACGCATATACATGTATGGGAGTACATACATATGTACATATATTTGTTTGTTACCACTTAGCTCATAGCAAGAACTACTGAGCCTCCTTCTTTCTTCTCTATCCTACCTCCTCCTGGTGCAAAATCGCCAAGTGTCACGATCCTAGGTTCTGCTGTCATCTGTCATCTGGTGCTCTCACCATATCATTGTTGACTAGAGTTGTCAAAAAGGGGCCAGATCCGCGATGCACTGTGTTCACCCATACCATATTTGACGACTCTGAAGAAGAAGATGAGGATGATGATGAGGGTGAGGATGAGTATGGGGATGACTCGTGACGTCCGTTCAGCCGAAAATATTACTGCTGTAAGTGAAAGTGTGGCCGAGGAACCGGAATAGTTGATACGTCGGTGTTCGCAGCTTTTGGGCTTGTTTTAATGTTCCCTTTGGCGCATTTTGACTTACACCTAGACACATACAAACATTTTGGTAACGCAAATAGCTCGATGGGTATTTTTCTTAAGTGCGTTAAACTGCGCGATAGTCAAGGCGTGCTTTCAAAAACAATCATTTTGGCCAATATTTTGGGTCCATTGTGCCTATTCATTTAACCCGGGTGCACTGTAAAGAAGTTAGCCACTGTTTTGGAGCCACCCAGGTAGCGGTATTAATCTCTGGAGCTCCGTCAACTCAACATTACTCAAGTCCTCCAGTTCCGAAAAGAATTAACTAACAAGAGTCTTCACTCTTCTGACCGATAGGGCGGGAAAATCACACAGCAACTGAGAAATAAATTCAATATCTTCCTCATCCCTGCAGCTTCTGCAATAGTCGTTGTGTTGTACACCGGGTCGTTCCGCATGAATACTATTGACCCAATGCACAGGAATTATGCCGTAGATGATGTAATTATATTGTGACGTCTAAGTTTTACCAGAGGAAAAGATCTCTTCTTGTTAAAGGCCGGCCATAGCGTTCTGTCTGTTGCATATATGTATGTCCCAATGAAACTAGCGTCGGTTAGCTCGACCGGTGGCTTTATCTCATATTGTCTATCTTAAAGAGTTAATTAGGATTGCTACAAAAGGCAGAGCCTGTGATTCACGCAACGCCGACGCCATTTTTGCAAGCTTCTCAGCCCTTTCGTTTCCATATGTCCTGATACTCAACAGAGGGTCTCCGTTTTAGATCTAGATATCTCGTTTAAAATCAATTTGCAGAGTCCAAAGCTTCAATGGCTGTCTGACTATATATGTACATATGTAGACAGTACTCATCTTATCAACAATATTGCTCTCGCATATAATTTCCACAGTATGTACGTGATTTCGGCTTGAAAGACACTGCAGTCATAGTTTAATCTAAAGAAATAAATCTCGACTCCTGTGCTAATGTCAATTTTAGAACCAGCGGTATAGAATGCCAGATCCTTTTCGTTAATGATTCTTTGGTTTTTCCAATGGTTTCAAATGCTAACGTGATCAGTTTCTGCCGATGCGTTGGCAGCCTGCCATCGGGATATTATGGAGGCATGGGCTCGTAAGGGTCGACCTTCCATCATTCTTATAATGGTTTTGGCCGCCAGACTATAGATCACGCGGAATGAAACTGAGCATGGTTTCCATTTAATGAGGTTTGAAAGCTACTATCGCTTTTCAAGTACTTTCCACCACACTAGCAAGCCATATATAGGAATAAGTCTTATAACCGCCGTAAACAACAGCCATGCAGACCCTCTTCCGGATGCAGAAGACCAAAGTAATCGATATTCATATCCGATGAAATTTTTACTAAAAAAATGAGCACTCAATTAACACCGCTAAACAGATTGCCTCATATTTAGCTTACTTGCAGTCTTGTTTGTGGGCAAATTTAAAAAAAGAAGAGAAAAGAAAAAGGATCAAAAAACCGTCCATAAATTTCGATTGTTCGAGCTCAAAATTTAAGGCACCTTAATTTGTTACGTATTACTGCTAGAACGGACGTAGTCTGATACGGACTCACACTATGTATGCTACAAACTGTTCAACATTAATATAAAACTCGTCAAGTGCAATTCAATTCTAAGCTAAAATTCTGAGAAATTCCGATTGTAGTTGAAAGGGTCTAGTTCTGGTCACAGCAAACATTTTTTAAGGAGTTTTTCAAATCGTCGAGAACACTTGCAGGGTTTTGTTCAAATATTAGGCGCAATCTTAGGTTAATATGTTAATAGGCCCGTTTGGAAATCTTCCAAATTGCAAGGGTTAAGAATATGACATGATGGGATGTTTTAAATATAGGCCTACGAATTAACTCCCAACGATCTAACTCCCACAAAATTTATAACTTACATAGTTCATATGTATGTATGAACGAACCGTATGATTTTTAGGATTTTTAGCAACCAAAGCAGAACTGTAGAATAAACTAAGACCCAAACTACGAACGAATTAAATCCCAATAGTGGGGCTTTGTTCATTATGAACTCAGCTTCAAATAAACTAGATTGGCTTGGGTTGGGTGGTTATCACCGCTCAGGCGGAGACGTACAAAGCAAAAAGAAGATCCATTGTGATACCACAATTCCTATACGGGACAATAAGTAGGGTAAACTCTTTCTGCATAGACCCATACCGTAAGGTGATTCGCCGTTCAAGCAATAAATCAATTAAACCCAGATCAATTTGAGGGGTGAAATGCTTCTCCAAGTGTTGCGCAGAGCCAAACACTCAAGTAGTATGTGTTCTGCGGTTTCATCCTCTTCTACACAGAGGCGGCAGATGGTATCCTCAGAGGTTTTTATTTTATGGAGAAGTATAGAAATGATGACCGAAAAGGAAACTCACAAGTCTTATATCGACGACCGAATTTTGCACTTAGAAGTCGGATGAGCAGATACTTACGTATGTACAAGGTAGGGCAAACGTAATGTCATAATATGAATTGGATGTAATTTTGTTAAAAATTAAAAAAATTGGACTCTGATTTCACGAAAAGTTTATTTGATAGCGGTTAAATGGCCACCTCTTGAGGAGATTCACATTTGCACTCGTTTCACGGCATTTTGAATTGTTGCTTGCAAAACATCTGGCTCCAAATTGGCGATTTTAATATTGGTTTCCCTGAAAGGTTTGTGGCTTGTTTTCAAAAAGCCCCAAAAATATTTCCACTGATTTTTTTTTTTTTTTTTGACAATTCGCAAGAAACTGTTTCCCACCAGTTGAAAATTGCCCGGATTCGCTTTTATTAATTTGTTTTTTTATCTCACTACTTTTGCTATGTAATTACATTCATCATTATTTTTAAAATAAAAGGTCAATACAATACATTGCATTGCACTTCTTGCACGCAGTCAATCGGGAAAATGTAAACGAAAAAGATCGACTGAAGGAGAAATTTCGTTCAAAATAGAGATTCACAATACCAAAATTCACTTTCGACCATCGACTATCGACAAAAGTCCTTAGTTCATCGATAAACGACACTCGCAATAAGGGCCTAAGTTTATTTATTTACTAAGACCTGATACCATTGTTTTCTGGAGTACCTAATCAAAAAAAAGGAACGGAACTCTGCATTAATAGAAGGCAACAGCAAGTATAGAAAAAAATTAAGAAATTTCAATTGGTATGCAATTTTTTATATTTCATTTCACATTTATTCTGCGTTTACTTCTAAATTATCATATATCTCTTCTATACCATGAACATTACGCACTTTTTTTAGAAAATTTTTATACGTTTCCAACTCTGCTTCCGATAACTTTACAGTAGTCTGCAAATATGTAGAAATTAAATTATCCTCGTATGCTTGAAACGCCTACAACAAAGACTAGCACAAAGTTATCGCTACAACCATGGAAGATCAGACGATTGACTATGAAGGCTGCATATTTAGCTATGTAGACACCATTTGCCTTACCATCAACATAAAATTAATGGCAATGATCTCATCTATCCACGCAGGGAAAATTCTGTGCAAATGGCTAGCTTAAGTAACATACCTTTGGTATAAACACATGTTCAGCATTTTCAATCACATATCCTTTGGATTTCAATGCACGACTTATTGCCCCCAATTCGACTGGAGTGCACATAAACTATAAAAAGAAAGCCCATTAACCACTTATACTTTGCTTCTAGAATCGCTTTACTCACATTTACCGTTCCAGTTGTGTAATCTATCACTTCGACATCCTCGACTCCACATTCAATAGCATGATCTGTGCATATTTGTTCTAACTCACTTGATGTTTTTACTTTGGATTTTATATCATCGCCAGCAGTAGTTTCGATAATGCCAATATCGTCAAACATATGCTGTCCGTCAACATAAACTGTTCTAATTAATTTGTTAATACTCTATCTTGTCTTGTATACATATATACGTAGTCTTACCCAGATTTCCTTAAAATAGGTGCTAATTCCATTTTTAATTGCGCGAAATTATCGGTGTATAGAACGCAAATGGCAAAAACTTTCTGTTGATAACGCCAATAGAGAAAATGTTTTTTTAGGAGTGCTTTGTTTTGGTTAGATTTTTTAATAGAATTTTGTATAGTTGCCATGGGCATATTCTTTCGTAAAGCATCGTCTACTACATTTCGAAGTATTGAATTCAAAGCCAGATCAGCGGATCCTCCCTCTAATATAAACAACATTATTTCTATTCATTAGGCAACATAAATAGTACCTTGTATAGCGAGTCGTATCTGCCGCGAATATCTAGTAAACAGTACAGACTTCTGGCCGTCTTTTAAAGCCTTGATGTGCCGTATATTTGCCCATTTAGAGTGACCAGCAGCAAGAACTTCCGATGTATGGTGCTTGCGAAATAAAACGTTTTCATAGAATTTTACATAAGAGAACTGTTTCGTTGACAGAACACATATTTTGCGGAACCACATTGTAGGAAATTTTTGCCGGCATAAAGTAGCAACTGTATGACCAAATTAATATGAGCACAGCTGTGTATGGAGCTAAAGAGCCGAACAGAATGCGTATCTGTGTCTGTGTCTGTGTCGCAAGCTGTCAAACTATTAAATGTATGGAAAGCCGTAAGCCGCAACACAATGTGTGTCTGCGTCTGTGTCGTGTATCGCGAAGTTGGATTTTGCTTAAATACAAGCGTAGCTACAAGATTGACGTTTAAGAATTTGTACACTAAAGCTGTTGTTGTTGTGGAAATGGAAGTCGAAAAATTTATTGAAGCTGTACGATTGAATGAAATTCTTTGGAATTTATCCAATCCCAATTACAAAAATTAAAAAAAAATATGCAAAAATGCAAGGAGATATCCGACGAATTTGGGATAACAAGTAAAAAAAAGTATTTGTAAATTTTGTTTCCGCTTGATTTGTTTTCATTGTTTACAGTTGATGAGTGCATTCTTGTTGCTTTAAAAAAACACATGCACACATGTGCAGAACACACATAATAAAAGCTATTTCTTCCTGCTCGTCCATCTTCACAAATAAAAAACACTTTTGAGCACTAATAAAATATATTTCCAAGAAGTAAACACACAAGATACAAATGTGACAGTCGCTTTCATTGTGTTTGCTTTAACCACAAGACGCGCGGCAGAGGTTTGACAGCGCTACAAGACACAGACACAGATACGCATTCTGTTCGGCTCTTAACGCAGAAAATCGACTCGTTCAGTTCGCCTACAAACATCGCTGAGCAATTTTTTGCGCTAAGACATAGTATATTGCAAATATCCGGACAAAAGGCTATGGAACACATGATTTTAATGCAGTGAATGCTTTCATCAATGTGCATTTCGTGTGCTCTAAAAAATTATGAGCTTCATGTATCAAAAATAACTGATAACATTTCCAAATATTGCCTACAGAAATTTGAAGAGTGTTTGAAATCACTGCTCTACTGAAATATATTGATTTCTGTCGACTGTATCTCCACTGAAACAATCTCAGAAGAGAACCTCCATGGAAAGCACTAAGTGCTGTTTAGATGTCAGTGTTCGGAAGTAATCGTTTTAATGAAAATTAATATGAAAACGGATTAAAATCCCGTCACCTTTACATTAGCGAAATTATGTTCAGTAAATTTGCTCAGACGAAATGTTTATGGTTGGCACCAGAATTCTTAATCTTGAACGTGCCCATACTTTTTAACAGTGGCTGTAAAATTTGGCAGATTTCAACTTTGACCACTTCTTGGTGGAACGACTAAGAACAAAATAATATTATATTTGCAGTTATTGGTGGATAATAAATTAATTCGATTTTCAAGTACCAATTGAGAGTGTTACCCTCAACATAAACAAAGAAAATGTTACGAAATAATGTGAAAATAGTAAATTGTTTCTCTCGAAACCTTGCTTAATCATGTTCTTCTTGCACCAGGTATAACAGAGCATGGGAGTAAGTTATCCTCACTTGACGGTCAGCAGGGCAGCAATTGATTAACGGTTTGCACTTTATAAGGGAACATGTTCAGGGCTGTCATCAAAATTCAACGCAACGAACGTCTGCTGATGCCAAATTGTGTGCATCGTTGTCTTGTCGTTGTTATTCTCGGCCGAATGAGCAATACAGGGCCATCACTTCTTGCCACATCTCCAGTGGAGATTCAAGTGTGTATCGCTCTATTGCTTGTTGTCAACTAATTCTCTACTTGTCTACAACATAAATGTCAAAGCAAAATGACATTTAATGCCATTTGCAAAAATGATGGCACGTTCACATTATGACATTACTTTTGCTCCACCTTGTTCATACATATGTATGTGTGGTGTTCAAAAAGAACATGTACTAGAAGTTTGTTCCAGTCTTCACAAACTAGGACTCTGAATTATGTAATTTTTTCAGATTTGTTGCATTCAGGGATAAAGAGAAGAAGCCGAAGGTTTTTTTAGGAATTGCATTCAACAAATGTGAAACTATTTTCGTATTCCATAAGCCGCCAGCTTT
The DNA here is from genome assembly GCA_946965025.1 of Blera fallax. Taxonomy (NCBI): domain Eukaryota; kingdom Metazoa; phylum Arthropoda; class Insecta; order Diptera; family Syrphidae; genus Blera; species Blera fallax. Next base: position 19,126,320 of record OX337248.1, on the reverse strand, counting down.
CACTTTGTAATCCCACATAAGAAACAAAAAAGTATTTTCACTCTTCTTTGGAAGCATTAAAAAACAACCATTCTTCTCTGTCGCATAATAAATTCCGACACCCACTGTAGCTATTTAGTTAGCTGGCCGCAATACCAGGCAACGATGATAGATAGTCATGCACAACAATTTACATCTTACGTAAAGTGGCATTAAAATTGCTGCGAGTGTTCTTGCACGTGAATGATGGAGTCGCACTATTTTTGTTTGTATTGCCCCCACTTTCATGGGCGCCGCAAGATCTTACGTACACATGGTTGTTTGGTACTTTCTTGAAACGGATATGAATCCTTGAAAAGTTCTCATTACGAATCACACTTCTAATTATAACCCCTGCTGTGCTCTTGGCAAAAAATTTACGAGACGTAACCATTCAGTGTGGCTATATCGGTTTCAATGTAACGGTCAGGAGAGGGGGAGGAGAGAAAATAAAGTTAGAAAATTCTATTTGGGTACTCAAAAGCTTTCTGGTGTCATGCAACGATTTGGAGAACTTGATTGTAGCCGTATACGAAAAAGCTGATTGTTACAATTGTTATTTGTAAACAAAAATTTTTCTAAGTATTGCAAGTGTATGTGCAGGGTGAGCCATTAAGTTTTGCACTTTAAGAAATATAATTAAAAAAAAACTTAATTCGTTATCAAGTGCGGTTTTTATTTATATAGACATACCCATACATACTTATTTGGGAATTTACTTTCCACGCCGATAGATGATGCGCGGCATTACCGCTATGTTGAAAAATTTTGGATAGTTTCTAGACTCTTCAGATATTCGCATAAAAAAAATTAGCGCGAGTAAAGTCTGAGCTCCTCCGAGGCCATTGAACATTTCTGTCACCGTGGGTATGGACACGTTTGAGGTATGGCAGGTGGCTCCATCCTGCTGCATACAGATCCTTTCATTACACCCTTTAAATTCTTGTAACTCCTGCAATATCTTTATATGTATATTCAGCCGCATTAACGGTCACATTATTTCTCCGAAATCTTCCAGGAAGCTAGGACCAATTACGCCTTTGACTGAGATGGCTGCCCACCTCGTCGTTTTCGTTAAATGAAGCGGTTTTTAATACTTGCATTGAGGGTTTACATACCTTGCTTCAGTATCGCCAGTTATGTTTATTAAATAAATTATTAAATAAAATATTTTCAAAGTTAGTGAAGCGCTCGAACATTGTTTCAGCAAATAACTTACTTTGAATTAAATCATTTGGTTTCAAATCCTACACCAATTGAATCTTGTAAAGGTGTTTGAGATCCAATTTCAAAATTCGGCGTTAACTGGTATGTGGCATCGCCAAGGCCGCCGAACATTTGCGGTTTATTCGTCACAGAAATACAAACTTCTTCAATACATATCTCCCTCGCTTTTACGTGACCGGGGGGTCTTGTAGGCTTAAGATTTTTGGTGGATCCGTTTCTTTCAAATTTCTTGTCCCATGCTTTAATTTAATAATTGCGGGCTCTGAAGAATGTTGTGCAATCCATATTTTACCCGAAACAGACGTGGCACGACCACGTAAGAATTATTTTAGACTGAACGCTCGCTGCGACCCTTGGTGACTAAAATTTACAAAATCCTCGCTTCAAGAGCTACCCCTCATCGCTCACTTTTGAAGAAAAATAGTGTTTGTCGTTTGCAAAACTTTATGGCTCACCCTGTATTATAATTGTGAGTCTAATGTATTTATGCGTTCTTTTTTTCTTTTTAGAAATCTGTGCCATGGAGGGTGAATCGACAGAATCAACGCATAACACAAAAGTATCGGACTCAGCGTATTCAAACAGTTGCAGCAACAGTCAATCACAAAGAAGGTAAGTGTAGTAGTAGGGTAAGATATAATGTACATAGATACACAGATGTGCAAACAATCGAGATGCATGTCGGTTTGTTGCTTGTAAACAATTTCACGGTTGCAATGATTGCGTAGCACCCTTATTGTTATTGCTATAAAATGCAGGAAAGTGTAAAATCAATATTTGTTGAAATTTCCATTTTTTTCTTCGAAATGATTGTGGAAAATACAAATGTTTATTGATTATTAGGATTACATCACTGCCAAAAAAGGATATAGGGAAGAGCTTAACAGAATTTGCGGAAAAAAGTGTTCACGAGGCAATAGATCGCTTTACGTTCTTCAAATAAATTATTCAAATAAAGAGTTTATTCATTCGGTACTAAATTCCTTTCACTCAAATCGCAGAGTGAGTGAAAGTTCAAATTCAAGTGCGTTTCGAATTCGGTCGAATAACAGTAGAACGATTACTGAGAAAGATTTGAGCGTTCAAAAAAATTAACGCTCTTTGATTAGCTACGTTGTTTTCAATGCGTGTGAACCCCAATGTGGAGAAGAGTGGTACTTCTCCCAGCTGCTTTTCCTTGTTCGGGAGTTCCCCTTTTGTTTTCATCGTGGTTTTTTCATTGTTAATTGAATTCATACGACTCCAGTAAAAGGACAAGTTAAGGTTTAAAATTTAGAACAAAGCTGTGAAGTTTTGAAAGCAATCAAATAGTATTTGCCAAAAATATATGTAGGACAGCAAAATCTACGATTGTCAGATATTTCCAAAAAATTTTAGGATTTTAGAGAGAAAGTCATAGTCAAAAATCCTTCTGCTGGACGCAAACTAAAATGTATGGTTATGCTAAGAGTAAAAATTCAATAAGCTTGTGAATTCTTTCACACAATTTTGTTTGTTTGTGGGGTGTGACAAGAACTCCCGCCGACGACCTGACCTGAGCAACCACGAGCGTGCCGCCGTCCTCCTCACCTACACCGAAGTTGCCCCCGTGGCGTCATCCTAGCTCACAACGTATTCTATGCTTCTTATTTGAAAGGGACGATGATAGCGACGAAAGTATCTCATCAGGTTTTTCGTTGTTCAATGTTGAAAGCATGGATTCCTCGTTTGTTACCGAGAATTTTCCCTCAAACCATTATCCATTGTTATTGCACAGCTGAGTTCGTTTTTGACATTTAGCGCGAGGTTGCCATGCGAATAAATATATGTATGCATGTATTTTTTAAATGAAAATTTGATGTGCTTGTTTTTTAAGGAGGAATTTGTTAATTTTTATTAACAATAATATCAACTGAGAATAATATTTTGCATTTCTCATTTTAGTTTATGTTTGTTAAGTACATTTTAGTTTTGACTTTTACCGGCACCAGTTATTAGGTTACAGAGATTCTCGGCTAATTATTAATTTTATATCACCATGAGCAGAATATTAATTTATTCGAACATATAAATTTCATATTTAATAAAATTTGATTTGCAAATAATATTCCATATTCTAATTTGGCAACTGTACCCTTAACAATCGTCGATAATTTTACCAACATTCACGAACGAAAGTGTATCCTAGTGAGGAATATCCCAAACTAATTTTTGGATCACAAAAATTAATCTTGATCAATAGCAAGATTTCGTGTTGTTATTGTAATACATACAAACCAATGATCTATGTAAATGGATCATGGATGATAATAAAATAGGGCTGTTATTGAAATAAACTGAGTTCTTATTTTTCTTATTAAACTGAGTTTTTTTATTTTTTATCTGTTAAACTCATAATTCCTCTTGGTGGTCAACAAAAGATCTTTCTGTACATACATACATACATAGCACCTTGTTTTAATTACTTACTTACATACTTAGGTGACGCTAGATAGGCTGGTCCTTAGCTAACTGCCTCCAGTTGCGCACTCCAAATTGATTGAGGTTGATTTTATTATAGCTCTATATAGCTCTATTATTTCGTTGTTGAATCTTTCCAATTTACCGCATTTGGGTTGTGGATGCCTTCTTGTTGACAGCATATACAGTCGTCGGCATAAGTACTTTGACAGTAGTGAAAATTGCACTTTTTGTAAACAATTTCTAACGTTGTTGATTCTCATTCAGTGATAGACTTTGTTATGAGCAATGGATTGACGGAGTAATTGTATTGTTTGGAATAGCTGACTAGTAGGTCAGTTTTTATTAACAGTGCGATTTTCTTGTTAGCAAATATATTTTGACGAATTCTTTTACCTAGTCTTCGGTAAGCGAAAAAAATTGTTTAGTCCATATTGGCTTTTATATGTAAGTTTACTTCTTTTAGACTCCTTTCAATAGAAACATGGGTAAAAAGGCGGAATTGATCATTGAGGTTAGAGTAGGTAGAGCCACAAAATATAATTGTGGCGTGTCTGTCAAGCAAGTCAGCACAAAATTAAATTTCATTTGCCACGTACAAGCAGAAAAAGTACACCAAAAGAAGAAAGACACCTTTTTGGCAGTTTGTAAAGAACCCTGACTTAAACCAAAAGATGTCGAACTTCAAATGAAGAAATATGCGCAAAATCCGATTAGTGCACGAACAATTCGCAGGAGCCTTGCTCAATCTAATTTCGGCACATATTCTGTCAGGAAAGTACCATACATAACCCCCAAGAACAAAATCAAGCGACTGTGGACCGATGAAAGTTCATTCGAATTCCATGGATCACCCAAAAAGGGGTTCATACGAATGCCGAAAGAAACCCATAAAATATGTACCGGTTCTGCAAACCGTGAGTCATAGTGGTGGGTCAGTAATGTTCTGTGGTTGTATTTCTTCGGCCGGCCTAGAGATTTAGTCCCAATCGATGAAACAATGAATGAACCAAAACAAATATTTGAGTGTCCTAAATAATCCAGCATTACCATCTGGCGATAGACTCATCAGCGAGTCATTCATTTACCAACAGGACAATGCCTTATGCCACAAATCAGAATTGGGCATCCAGATCTTGCGATTTAACGCCATTGGACTTTTTTCTTTGGGGTTTTTTGAAATCAAAGGTCTATGCAAACAAGCCCACGACCACCAACGCCTTGAAAGAGGAAATTGGGAAGTGTATTAATGAAATTCAGCCACATTTATGCGAAAAGGTTATAGAAAATTTCAATAAAAGAGTACCTACTTGCCAGCAAAGCCGTGGCGGCTATTTATCCGATGTGCTATTCCATACATAACCCCAATCTGTATACTCTATGAATCAATAAACAACTTAAGCTTTCTAGTAAAAATCTGTATTTTCTATCAAAACTACATTTTGCGTGAATTATGGGACACCCTTCAGAAGGGGATCTCAACTTACTTAGATTGCGCAACTGGAGGCAGTTAACTAAGGCGTGAGGTTTGAACCCCAGGTTCACCCCGAACATTAGTGCCACCTAAGTATGTATCCAAAGTAAAAAAAATTATTGAAATCAAACAAAGCTGCCAGGCTAATTCGCGTGGCATTGAACTCAGAACGTGTAAATATTAAAGAAGAAGCGCTACATATGTATGTATCTCAATAATATTGGTTCATTAGTCTCTTTGTTTCATTGATAATATAAATCTTCTTTAACTAGAAATATCTGCTATTAATACACACAACGTGCTTTCATGATGATGTGTTTTTGGATTGATTTTTGTGAAATGAGATCCGCAACATGTGCCAAAAACAATAGTAACCACTCCAAGAATTCAATCAATCCCATAATATGTATGTATGTATGTATATATGTAACTCAATTTTGGAAAATACATTTAGAATGAGGGTTGTCAATGAAATTGAAAGCATTATTGGTTCGGATATATGAACTTGTTCCTCAAAATACGTTATTAATTTCTTAATTAACATAACAAAGGCTTATTCCAAGGCTTTTCGTGTCCAATATCGATGTCACGTTCACTTGAATCGTAGATAATAAAGCAATGAGGAGCAGGTTCATCCATAGTGCTCCCATGCACTTGAATAGGGACAAGATTCTTCAATCACTTTATTCTGTTTTTCTCTTTCTCATTAGTAACTATCGGCAGTTGCTTTATACTATTATTTAGTACATAGTAATAGACAACTTTTAGAAACAGAAAGGAATCCCAACAATTTTGCCGTTATGCGTTATTTTAGTTGCTTTGACCATGCAGAAAACTGACCTTTTTTTTGCAACATTTGAATAGGGACAGGGGCAAGTGCATCAATTTATTAATGCCAAGGGTCATTTTTTGTTATCTTCCGTAAATTTTAAACGATTGTAAAACAAATGGGTCGACATAAAGTTTTGACAGTAGAAGAAAAAGGCAAAATACATGCCTATAAAGAGCATAATCTTCCAAAAAAGCGACTACATCTACTGAAGACAGACAGATTGTCAGAGAAGCCTCAAATTCTCAGTGTTTTGTATCACAAATCCGATCAAATTTCGGAATTACTGCAAGTGTTGACACGGTGAGACTAGTATCACGGAGACCTGGACTTCTGAAAAGATTGAAATTGAAACAAAAACCCCCTCTTAACAACGCTCGTAAGGAGGCTCGTTAGCTTTTTGCCCGGAATTGCATGACATGGAATAACGAGTGGCATCGCATCGTTATTTCGAACGCAAAACGTTTTAATTTAGATCGCCCTGATGGTTATAATTACTATTTGCATGACTAATGATACCAACTCTTGCTAGATGAATTTCAATATATATACATATATATATAAAAAAGAGTTGGCATACGTAAGACCGCTCATAACTCGGGAACGGATGGTCCGATTCGAGCTGTCTTTTTTTTTGTTGTCTTCGTCTCCGCCCAAGGAACATTTTTACGGCGAAAAAATTAGAAAATTTTGAAAAAAAAATTGAAAATTCGGAAAAATCGATTTTCCATATATGGGGAATTTTCTTTTTTTTTTATTTTGATCGTAATATTCCAATTCAAACTTTTGATGCATTTGACAGATTTGCTCCACCAAGCTAAACTTGGTCCATTTCCACCTACAAGCTTGAAAGAAAGTCCAATGGGAGCCTCACTCACACACTCTGACAAGTAGGTGGAAGATAGGTGCAGCCATTTTCTTTAGATCATTATTGTACATTTTGTTGTTGTTAAGCGGATGACAGGCTGCCCAAAATGTGTTGTTCAAAAGGATTGAGGGAAACAACGCGCTACACTTTTAGACAGTTGATGGCCACGTGCTCATTCACAGACAGGAAAATGTAGGCTCCGCCTATTTTTGACAATGCCTGGGCAGGGGAAATGCAAGTTTGCCGTCTGTTATAGATAGTCTATGCACTTCACATTGATCTGTTGTTGCTACAGTTGATGCTGCACTAAAATTACTTTTTGAGTATTAATTATCAGATTTTCAATATTCAAATTGTGCTAAAATCATTCGTGAACGGATACTTCATCCTAATCAAGTGAAGTTCAGCCTGATTTTTATGATTGGCTCACGCAGTCGCAGTTCACGAAGATTGGCGATTCGGCGTACAAACCAAACCCCTGAGCAACGCGCCGAGCACATGCATCGCGAAGTCGTGCTGGACGAACTTAGGAGGAACGAGAAGCACACGCAGCTGCTGCGTCAAATTGAATCTAACGCCAATCGTAGGGTGAGAAAAGGTGCAGTGAATGTCCAATTATATCGCCCCGATTTCCAATATGACTACAGCGAACTGCCATGTGTTACGATTTGGCCCATAAATGTGATTTGCCAATATTGAAATGCGCTAAAGTTTCATGGTGTCTCCCCCAGGATTGTGTTGTGCAGGTGGTAAAGTCAAATTACCACCGTTGACGCAACCAACAGAACCATTGCGCTCTTTGCTCTACTTACCATAATCAAGGCATTTCTTGACGAATGCCCACAAATACAACGGTTCCTTTCAAATGACGTTATTCGGTGCGAATATTGTTGAAGATCGTGGATTTAATCCTTGCATTCGCCATGACAATCAATAAATCACAAGGCCAAACTTTGGAAGTGTGTGGGATTAATCTCGAATTCCCGTGCTTCTCGCATGTGGCATGATCGCGTGTTGGAAAGCCTTCATCTTTGTTTATTTACGCGCCGGACAACAAAACAAACATCGTAGTCTACCACAATGCATTAAATTGACCTGACATGTTATTCCCTGAACCTCTTTACATTACGTGTAAATAAAGGATATTGAATTCGATCGAATTCGAAAAGTGTTTCATTCAATCAATGATTGAAATTCCAGTGGCATCATTTGTTATCGATTGCAAATGTTCGATCAAAAAATCAATTTTGGGCGGGACGAAGTTCGCCGGGCCCGCTATTTAGTATAAATATTTTTTTATTAAAATCCAGTATATTCAGTTCAACTATTTTTTTATTACTTCATTCAAAAAGAGTACAACATTTTTTTATTAATCTGAGTCTGCCCTCAATTCAGCGAACTGCATTGACATCAGACTAACATCAGCTTACTGCGGCTGTGTTTGCGGTTATTTGAAATTATATGTACTTGTCCTAAGACGAGATTTTTCGCCACAAATCTGGTTGCGTTTTCAAAAAATTTAAGAAGCCAAGGCAACTCCACTCCATGTTACATTTGACTTGCAATGGGAAAGAAAGAGTGGAAACATGAATCTGCGATGACTCATGCTTCCAAATTTTCTTCGCTTTAGCGAAAACGCGCTCGACCGTAGCTTATGATCCAGGAAAATATGTATATTCGATAAACGTTGCGAATTCAACATATGCATCCATATGTTTGAAAATCTCAACCCATCACTCGTCTGTTGGCAAATATTTGGAACGCCACTCATCTAGTATAAATTCGAGCAGTATCTCTTCGTATAGCCGAATCGTTCAAAGAGTGCCGAAAAGTTTGAATTAAACCGGATAACGCTCCAATCCATACTACAATGTGTGGTAAAAGAGTGGATTCGCAACCAAAACATGCCTGTACTGGAGTGGCCACCATATTCGCCTGACCTTAATGTAGTTGAGAATGTGTGGAAATGGTTGTCACGGTAAATTTAAGAGTCCGGTAGACAATTTTTAAACGTTGCATCATTAAAAGAAGCCAGCATCAAGAAGCCAGCCGCCTGAAGTGACATTTCGTTACAATACCTAAAATCTCTGTATGATTCCCTTCCTAACTGCGTTTATGATACCATTTCCAAAACCCAAAATCTCGAAATTCCAAAATCCCGAAAATCCACAATCAGATTTGAGTCATTCAGATATGTCAAATACGTTGGGCAATGTGAAACCCCCTATGAATTACTGTAATAGTCGAAGTCGCATGAGCGGGGCAACATTTATCGTGCGACGAAGCTGTCAAGTAATAGAAAATGCCGGAGCAGCAAACGGAAAACTTCATAGAAGTGATTAAATCGTATTATTATTGTACAATTTAACACAAAGATTTTATTTTGAAAAACTAATTGCTTGAACTATTTTTATTTGGATTTGATAAACATAAAATCAACCAAGTTGCCATTAAGTATGACATCATTTTGGGCGAATATTTTAAGAGGATCTGTTCCAGCAGTTATTGTCAACTGTCAAATTGTCAATAGTGCCCAAACAATACAGAGTGCACGTAATGCTGGAAAGGTAGTCAAGTACTGTACTTCAATTTATAGATTTGAACGTTTTTAAACGCTCATATAAACCCATCGCTTTGGTCTAAGCGGCTTAGCTCCAGTCCACAGATCTCCCGCAGCGACGACAGCGGGACTTGATTAATTGAACTGCGCTGTCATCGTCGCAGGTGATCAACTTGAAGCCTCGAGGATGCCAGCCCCTTCCCTAAATAAATGACATTTGTTTTGAAGAGTCCTTTTTGCAAAGATGAGGCTAAGATTGATTTTGCACTCCAGAACACTCCAGTGCTCGCGGCTGATCTGACACTCGTCGTGATCACGACCAGTGATCACCATGATCAGAAGTTCCTTCACCACTTCATTGGCTTGGACTCCGTCCTTGTCTTCTTTGAATTGGCTTCAGATCGTGGTCTCTTTGAGGTATACTCCTCTCTAACCTCTTTGCTTATAAGACTCTTTCACACTTCTATTAATTTGTTTGGCCGTTCGATAATGTGGATAATCTCCCACAAAGGAATTACTAATAAGTAATAGTCTAATTCAATCTTTGCTTCACCGCTTCGTGCCATTATTGCTACTTTGTTTGTACATCCAAGTGTGTGGGCCCCCATTTCTTCAAGTTGAAAACATCACTTTGAGAACAACCAACGTTTTTTTCACCACTAAGGTCCAATTAAACCTCAGGACTAAATTCGATGTCAGCGTGTAAGTCTACGTGAATGGAGATTATGGTCCCTGTTGAATTAGTAAACGTAAATTCTCAGTTTTTATCCCTGAGATCAGATTGAAAGTACTCATTTCATTAATCAATCACATATTTTTTATAAAACTCGTACTAATAAATGACAGATCAGGATTAAAAACAGCTGGATTATTTACCTTTTCTGTTCTTAAGTATGTCACCAATTTTTTTAAGGACCAATATCACATCTATTGCATATGATTAAAATAAATCGAACCCCTTTCCATTAATATTGACTTTTTTTTCATTAGTGGAAGCTCTAAATCCAGACTCAGTGGTAGTCACTCATCTGGAAGCAGTGGTTATGGTGGCAAACCGTCAACTCAAGCCAGTAGCAGGTACGAACACCTTATATCATATTTTATTTCATCCTAACCTATAATGCAAATTCCTGTTCAGTGACATTCACATCAAGCGTGGTAAGGACAAAACCCGGAAGAAGAAGAAGCTAAAGTGCTCATCGCAGTCCATATCGAATGTATTGGAGAACCAAGAAGAAAGCACAACTACTAAAGAAGGTCAAACTGAAAATCAACAGAGTCCAACAGAAAAGAATGTTGGTACGTATCCTCAAATAAAATCCTAATGCTAATGTCTTTAAATAACGTAATGTCGCACAGGCCAAAGTAGTCGTCAAAATGATAGTCAAGAGATCGCCGTTGACGACGATTCAATTGAACAAAATAAGTCCGAAAGTCCTTTGCAATTTCCAACGCCATCACCTATATCGGGTAAATTAATTTTAAATAAATAAAGGACAGTAGTCCCATGCATATTTTGTGGGATTTTTATGCATCGGAAATCATCCTTCCTGCCTACTTGATTGCCCTTTTTTATTTTGTGGCATTTGTGCAATTTCAGCTTCCAGCCATCAAGAGAAGAAGACGAAAGTAGATAGGGTTGAACATACAACTGGTAAAACAGACCAAAAACCAATTTCAAAAACGGAAAAACTAAAAGAGGTATGTACGAATATAGTAAAGTCGAGTGAAAACACACATTTTTTCAGATGACAAGGCTCTGTGACAAATGGACAAAATTTTACTTCGATCGGCTGCCTTCTTTCTTTAAACTCTAAAAACTGTATGTCTGTGCTTTACTTTTGTTTGAGGTATTTGAAACATACTATACGAGTATCATAAAACAAAGACTATTTCTTACGTATTTCTGAACGGATTCTATTGACCATTGATTATGATTATGAACAAAATGCATACGAGTGCATTGTTGCAATATACCGTACGATGAGTATATTAAAATTAAAATATTAGTTTGATGGCCTCTCTCAACTTTTTGCGAGAGAACGTTCCATATGGTCGAATACAGAGCGTACAATTCACGCGCTAAAAATCATGGGTTGTCGATGTATCTGGCCAATTTATCACAGACAACCCTATATATTTGTTATGGTAATTTCTCAACTTTAATTTGGTAGATATATGTTACAACTTTTTTTTTTATGCCTATAGTCAATCAAAAAAAAATAAATGCGGGGTTAAAAGTTGGGTTGTCGGGGGTTAGTGGTCGGTTGAGGTCTGCCAACCCTATGACTTCAAGTACTATTTAAGGATATCTATTGAATGGTTGCTCATTCATTCTTCTTTTTTATGCCTATGCGAGGTTGCCGTTTTTTCTAATCCGTGGGCAAAGTTTTCAGCCAACCTTGGGCGTTTTGCTTACGTCTACAAGCAACCTTTCATTTCATATGCAACTCGTCCTTCTTTTTTATGCCTTAGGACATCACGCGGTCGGCTCTCCTACTATTACTGTCGAGCCATTTTTTCATGTTTGGAAACAAGAAATATTCGTAGGGGCTAAATCTGAAGAATATGCTGAATGAAGGAGCAATTCGTAACTTAATTCATGTAATTTTGCCATTGCGACTGCGGACTTGTGCGCCGGTGCGTTGTCCTGGTGGTAGAGAACTTTTACGAAAATTCTCGAAGGCGTCTGTTTTAAATGGCTGTCACAAAAAACTAAATATTTGACAGATCTGTCTGGAAATTTGGGTGCGTTCTTTTGAAAAATGCTTCTTGACAAACGAAATGTTGGATTTAAAGTGGCAACGCCATTTGTTTTAATTGTTTTAATCTGTTTTAATCTTATTGACCCACCTTCGTACCTGTTTGAATTCGTTGAAATGCCTTAGGAGAACATTCTATGTTCCTTTGAGTACTTTTTTTTCATTTTTCATAAAATAAATTACGAACGAACAAATTTCAATCACATTAGCTGTTCAGTTTTGACAGATTGCAGATTGTTGCCGGCTAAAATTTGTAACATTTGTCTAGAGAGAAATTATTTTATACTCTCACTTCCTCTCCTCTTTACGAATTTTTTGAATTAGGGAACATTATTTGGCAAGAATTTGTAAAAATTTTGTACGAATTCGCAAGAAGCGGAACGGACCTCATGTTTTCTTTTTTTATTCCTTTGGCCAGTATTGCAGGTTGTTTTAGACTTGTTGTCGTTCTCCTTTGGGCACAAGAAGCGTAGTCCTTGAAGTGAAGAAACCAGCAGCACTCCCTTTCCTTTTTACGATGCAGTGATCATGTGCCGTATAATACTAGGAGCAATTATAGGAAAATAAAATATTTTCCAAATGTATTTTACTAGAGAAAATTTGCGCGATTTCTAGTAGTTGAAGTAACCTTATACATATGAATAACCTGTTCTGTCCACTAATTGCTTGAAAGGTCGGTGAATATTTTATAGACCACATATCACGTGTATTTCTTCGGGCCGGCATGACTGCAAGAACTTCATCTGAGTTTGTGTCATCCATAATTTTTTGACGTTGAAGTAGTCGTCGAGGATATTTCAGCTAACTTTTCACTTTGGTTGATAACTTTTGTTGAGAACCATGGTTTCTACTATGTGTTGTGTTATGAATAAGGAGGTTCCAGGCTTTAATCTCAGATGTAAACTCTTTGCAACCTGGAATTTTTGGGACGATGTTTCTTGCTGCGGTTTAACCATGGGTTTAATGATGGGGGCTATGTGGGCCTTGTTTTACCAACAAAATTCCTAAATGATGTCCTGGGTTCTCCTCATCTTCACGGTCACTGCCAGATATCACGCAATTCTCTTTAGAGTACCTCTCGATATGTTTCATGGCGGCTTCACCATCTTCCTCTATATCACTCTTCACTTTACTTTCAAAAATAAGTCTTATCTCATCATCATAGATGTTTTGCCACATTTTATTGGTGTTATATTTTCTCCTATATTCGTCCTTTTCGCACGGAGGACCAAAAATGCATCGAAGTATCTTTCTTTCAAAAATACCTAGAATCAGTTTCAACTTACCTGTTTATCGTCTAGACTAGTATATGGCACCACACAGTATAACTGGCAGGATAATTGTTTTGTACAGCGAATTATTCGTCATCCAAGTTTAAACTTCTGCGCCCATTTGTTTTAAAATTTGTCACTGACGCTGACTTCACGTAGTTAAACTCCTTGATTACCTCAAATTTCCAGTTGCCGACAGTGATATCTTAATCGATAGATTAAAGCATGGATGCATCTTTGTTTGTCGACCTCATGTACTTTATACTTAGCGCGACTAACCGGTTTGCGGTCAAGGCCACAAAAAAAATTTCTGGAAATCCTACCACTCTGGCTTTCTAAAGTAATAGAAGACCACAGGATCATACATCGTTTTTCAAAACCTAGCCCTAAAACGCATGTTTTTCGGGTCATATCTATCCCCACGTTTATATCGTCTACTGTCACACGTTGTTTTTAAAAGCCAAATTGGTATTCAGACAGTGGTCGGGCTCTTTCTTCCACCGATACGCTCTAGTACTTTACAGGGTTTTTGGTTAGTGCCAACCCTATTGATGACAATACCTCCAGAAAGTATATTTGGCATCTTCCGCTTGGGAAACAAATGGTTACGCTATCGGAGGGTAGCCAGAAAAGTAATTACAAAAGTTATGCTAGGGCTAAATTGTTATGGCATACGTCCTGAGCTTTTAGTCACAGATGTGTTCTTGGTTTTACAAATGGCTTGATGACCTAACGAATGTAAACATTCAGCTCTGAGGCCATCTCATGAAGCTCTTTATTGATATCATAACTGACTGTTCCTCGTAGTTGCCTTTTTTGTGTCCACGTTTCCCAAAATTTCGTGATGACAATGCGCCGCAGCTCAACAGCATCTGATGGGCTGAGAGAAAATCTCCAACGAAATAGGATGAGACAATTATAATTTATATATCTGCCTGGATACCAACTAAGTATTCATAAATGAACTCAAGATTGCACCCAAGATGGCACATAGAGCGGAGGCAGCAAGTATGGAAATACCTGCTGGAAAATCTCTCAGGGAGGTAGTACTAACTAAAGTATTATATCCGTGGCCCCCGGTTGTCTAAAAAATTGTATATTGTCTGTTTTCTTGACTTTAATGCATTTTATCATCATTTCAGGAGAGTTTTTGCTGCGTAATATCAATGCACGACGGCGTAGTTCTATTCACAACCCCAAGTATTACCAACGTGCTCGGTTTTCCAAGAGGCATGTGGCTGGGTAGATCTTTCATCGATTTCGTTCATCCTAAGGACAGAGCAACATTCGCAAGCCAAATAACAACTGGTATACCCATACCTGAGTCACGCAACAGTGTCCCGAAGGACGCCCGTAGCACTTTCTGTGTCATGCTTAGAAGATATAGGGGACTCAAGTCAGGTGGTTATGGCGTTATTGGACGACCAGTAATATATGAGCCTTTTCGTTTGGGATTAACATTCCGCGAAGCACCGGAGGAAGCCCGACCGGATAATTATTTGGGATCGAACGGAACGAACATGTTGTTAGTCATATGTGCAACTCCCATTAAGAGCTCGTACAAAGGTATAAGTTGCAAAATTTGCCCTATTTCCATATTTTTTTACTTTTCTTCCCTAGTACCGGATGAAATTCTATCGCACAAGAGCCCAAAGTTTTCAACCCGTCATACAGCTACTGGAATAATCTCGCATGTGGATAGTGCTGCTGTCTCTGCTTTAGGCTATCTCCCTCAGGACTTAATAGGAAGGAACATTCTTGATTTTTACCACAACGAAGATCTGATTCTTTTAAAGGAGATCTATGAAACGATCATGAAGAAGGGCCAAACTGCCGGAGCCTCATTCTGCAGTAAACCATACCGATTCCTTATACAAAATGGTTGCTACATCTTACTCGAAACAAAATGGACAAGCTTTGTGAATCCTTGGTCTAGGAAGTTGGAATTTGTAATTGGAAATCATAGGGTATTTCAAGGACCCAAACATTGCGATGTTTTTGGAGCTGCCCCAAACGTGAAACCAAAATATTCCGAAGAAGCCCGCAACCGAAGCATTCGTACGAAGGAGGAAATTCTAAAATTACTTTCAGAGACATTATCAAGACCCTCGGACACTGTTAAGCAAGAGGTTTCAAGACGATGTCAGGCGCTTGCGTCATTCATGGAGACACTTATGGATGAGGTGTCTCGAACCGATCTCAAATTGGATCTGCCGCATGAGAATGAATTGACCGTCTCAGAGAGGGATTCTGTAATGCTAGGCGAAATCTCACCGCATCATGACTATTACGACAGCAAAAGTTCAACAGAGACACCACCTAGCTACAATCAATTAAACTATAACGATAACTTGCAGAGGTTTTTCAATAGTAAGCCTATTACGGCTTCCGAAGTTGATGCACTAAGATTAGATCAATCTTACAATGAACCAGCAGATGCTGGGCATGCCCTAAGTCCGGTACACTGTTTCGAAGGAAGCGGTGGAAGTGGATCATCTGGAAATTTCACAACTGGTAGCAACCGACACATGGGTAGTATTACAAACACCAGCAATGCTGGAACAGGAACCTCATCTGGAAGCGTGCAACTACTATCCCTGACAGAGGCGCTTCTAAATAAACACAATGATGACATGGAAAAGGTTATGTTAAAGAAGCATCGGGAAGCAAGAGGTAGGCTAGGCGAAAAGTGCAAGAAGAATACAGAAAAATACCAAGAATATAGTGGACCTGGCCACGGAATCAAACGTGGTGGTTCACACTCCTGGGAAGGCGAAATCAATAAAGCCACCAAACATAACCACTTGAATGTCGATTCCCAAAGACAATTTGCCGACCATCACAATACCAATAATCTGTTCCCAAACTTGCAAAATTTGGGATCTTTCGGTGGACAGTATGCAATGCACCCATCTGGAAGAAACGTTAACTTGTGGCCACCATTATCTGTTGGCTTAACAACGCCGCAAACCTCGCAGACTGTAACACAAAATCAGTTCACGCCACAACCAAACATGTTCCCGACATTCTATTACATACCATCCACAGCTCAGGGTGCAAATACTAGTGAACAAATGGCAGGCAGCGCTGGAACTCTGCCTCTACAATACATGACGGGTTTGATGTACCCTCATCCATCGCTGTTTTATTCACATCCAGCAATGATGTATCAGCCAATGTCGTTTCCGAATCCCACGACTTCTGTGGCACTCCCAGAACAACTCAGTGGAACATCAAATTTTACTACGGTACGGTGGTGAAATTTAGTTGTTTTTTTTTTTCTTGTATCTAATTTTTGCTTCTCTTTTAGCAGACATTATCATTAATGGCAGCACAAAATCAAACAAAGACACAGGGAGCATTCCATTCAATAAAACCTGCACAACTACAAAGACCATCGTCTCAAGCAACATCTGTCAAGGCAGAGCCGGGCTCTAACATGGTAAGGATCGAATTTGCGTAAAGTTTGTTTATTTACTGGCATCCAGCAAGACTAGGATGTACTTCAAAAATTAGATTTGGAAATTTAAACTTTGTATTTGAAAATTATGAATATATCGAGGTTTGTGGGAGAAATAAAGGCTACATACAAAGCCGCATCTCAAAACGGTAAAAATTAACTATAGCATTCATTAATTCAACACAACACACAATACACGTCGCTTATTTTACTTAGATTAGGTTAACATACGTAAATACCATAAATGGTATACTTTCGGTCCACAGATATAAAACATCTTTGGCACGGTTAGTCTTTTGCCACGACTCTTACCCTAGAATTTTTCCAGATGATTCATTTATGCAACACTATTGTTGTTTACTTAAATTCAACCCAGATAATAATTGTCCTGGACTTCAAGTCCAGCTCATAACTAATAATGTGAGGCGGCGGTATAGGGGTGATTCTATTACTTAGATGCTAGAGGGTGGAGGCTGCATGTAGTCCGGCCGTACTAAACTACCTACTTAAGCCGTAAAATAAACCCCTAATCTTATTTCTAAACAATTTTGTGTAATGAGGACTACTTGCTATTCATGTACATATGCAGCGTAACTGAAATACTCACACAGTTATGATTGCCTAGCGTTTCGTTATCCTGAATGGGAGAGCAGTTCGACCGGAGTTTTATTGCTCCTTGTTATAGAGACGAGCCTTGACGGTTGCTTGGCGTCTCGCTACCCTCCAGGTGAACAATTCGCTTCCATTTCTATTTCCACTTGTCCTGGCCAACATCCATGTATAGGATACGGCCATGTTGAATGCCACTAGGTACTCCACAATAAACTACTTTTGCGGTAGATGTGTTGAAAATTGGAAACCAGCACAAGTTTACTGAAATCTACTATGAGGGAAGGTGATGAACGCGTTTTGCTCGAATATAGAGGGTTAAAAAATTATCACAGAAAACGAGGGGGGGCCGAAATGTCGGGTGTACCATCATCTTTTCCCACAGCTACAATTTAATTGCAGAAGATGAATTTCTTACACGAAGACATCGATTGCATCATAAATAGGATATAGGGAAGCGTGTAACACAGCTTGGTCGCAAAGGAATTTAGGGTTAACTCACTTCTAGATTAGGTTGTGCCAAAAAAAAGGACAAACTTACAGAAAACAATTGATCCATTAATATTTACTAAATTTTTCAGTGTAATATAAGGTGCTATGCTCAAATCTATTGTGACAGGAAATGTACAGAGAAAATGATTGATCACGTTTTCTCTTTGGGCGCCGTGGCTCAAGTGGTTAGTGCTTTGGATCGCTGAGCGAGAGGTTCGGCGTTCGAATCCCAGAAACACCAAAAAGTTTTTTCACGGCCCCACCTCTCGCGAATGTCTGACAAACGTCCGAGAGTTATAACTGTCAAGAGAAAGCTTCTCAATTTGCCTTTCGGATATGGCTCTAAACTGTAGGTCCCTTCCATTTGTGTGAAAAATATAACACGCACAAGATGAATGGTTGCGAGAAGCTAGGCCCTGGACCATATACGGTCTGTTGTGCCAAGTATTTTTATTTTTGTATGTTTTCCCCTTGCTACTAGACAGTTGGCAAAAGTCATTGGAGACAAATTCTCGTCTCTCTTTTTCATGTCATCTCTACATTTCTACAGCTCTTCCCTAGCCTCTACACCGCATTATCATTAGAATTTACTTGAAGGTTATTTGGTTTGCAAGCTTGTGAAAGACCAACCAACCTTCATATATATATGAGACCCACTCTCATCACTCTCTCAGATGATGATTGAGGTTACAAGTTACAATTTGCAAAATTTTTACTGTCATATTGCCTTGTCTACACTTGAAAAAAGTTTTTCACCGTCTTTCTTTGCTCGATAAAACCCCTCACCATTCCTCTGAAAGTATATCAAATGCTTCGAGATTCAGAAATTCCAAGTTAACCCCTGCCGTGTCTGTCTTTTCAAGTACCTAACCACAGCCTAACTAGTTTATTTCGGATATTTTTACCTATCATCTGACCCTTTCATAAACGCTGTAACACAGTTGCCGTCTCGATGTAGTGTATAGCGGTTTCTATCCACAGACTCAGGTAACAAGTAGACTTAAGTTCTTTTAAGAATTCCACTTCCACTTCATATCCCGGATTGATCTCTCTTTAATTACAAGTAGAACTCCCTTTTCTGTCATCCATAGGCATATTCAAATCTACAAACACATTCCTTCACGCGATCCAGAATTTTCATATTTGTTATCGCTACAGCACTACCTTCTTGATCCACATGAAATCCACTGCGAGAGTTTGAATAGTTTCCGTACACGCCAATAGATGTACATTGATTTCTGTTTCAAAAATGTTAAGGGATGAGAATCTAGATTTCTTCTCCTCAAGACTGGAACACCTTGTTTTTCCTGATGATATATGCAGTAACGTCGATGAACTTGACTCTTTCCATTATTGACACATCATCTGTATAATCACATCATCATTCCTTTTTAGGAAGCCACTACATTAGCCTTTTGTTTCGTTTTCTGCTGATGGCGAACTATGCTTATTATATTGTTAAAAAATGAC
Organism: Blera fallax; assembly: GCA_946965025.1. NCBI lineage: Eukaryota > Metazoa > Arthropoda > Insecta > Diptera > Syrphidae > Blera > Blera fallax. The sequence goes on along the minus strand of OX337248.1, from coordinate 19,106,841 downwards.
AAAACGTGTCAGTTAAACAATCGTTTCACCTACAGAGCTTACCAATACTGAGTTCTGCTTAGTTACACACAAACAGACTAATTGAATATTTCAGGTCCTTTCGGACCCAACTTATCTTGTATCTGGGTTTATACTCAAAGATGGTGATATTGTTTGTGAATAAATAAACCATCATTCCATCCCAATGACTTCCCATCACATGTTTGAGTGTAAAATTGCCATTGCGTATCTTCGCAAAGAAATTTGTCTTAGTGAAGGTTAGGTTTAAGAGGCCTGGAGCATATCAACTCCAGAACATCTAGACCAACGAATGAGAGCTCCAATGTGATACCATCCCTATAACTTCTACTTATCCATGGTTTGTATGTCGACCTTCCCTTGTGTGAGGCGTCCCATCTTTGTTGCCAAATCTAGTGATATTGTCCTCTCTTGACTGCTTAATTTTTTTGAAACATATTTTTCGTTCTTCTGTCCCGAATCATTTTTGCTTCCTCAACCAAGATATCTATGTATAGGGATCATACCTGGGATGACGTAAGCAGCTTCATCCGAATTTGTCCCATAAACCGAAGTATGGTTAGTCTACATGCACTGTTCATCCACAACCAATTATGCCTACCTTTTAATCCCTTCGATCAAATTGGGGATGCGTAGAGCTTATGAACACGACTCTAGAGAGTAGTATTCTTCTAGTGCTTCTCCCAACGTTCGGCTGCATTCTTTAAACCACCGAGTATACATTTGATCTCTTCTTTGATACATACATACATATGTACTCCATATGTTAACCAAAGTTTAGTCTGTCGTCTATCATAACGCCGAGATAATTAATGCATCTATTCGAGTGCACTGTATAATTTATCACCATGACATTGGTGGTCTCTCTTATTTTACGGCTACTAATAAGAACTGTCTCCGTCTTGTGCTCTGCCAAGACTCGCAGCCTTAGTATACCATCGTATTTATATTCGACAGGAGCAGTATGAGGATGGAGCTCTGTGGACTGCCAGCGGTTACGGAGTACTTCTTTATCCCTATGTCTGTATCGTATAATAGCATCCTTTTGTGTAGGTAGTTATGTATTTATTATTTGCTGGATGCATTCTGGTTTCTGCAGCGCATCCATAATATAACTCCAACTTGCTGTATTGAACGCGTTTTTAACATCGAAATATGTCGATGGCTCCAAAACTACTGGCGGAGTAGGTTGCTAGCTTGATGAGAGCAGAAAACTCCCACTTACGTCCTTGTGGACCCATTGTGATGAATATATGTTAGGTTGCTGGCAGAGGAGGTACTTAACTTCTCCTGTCTTCCCTTAAGTAGTCTTGCCTTCGTCGAAGAGAAATATAATATCTGCTAGGACCAGCCAAGCAGTTCTAAAGTTTCATGGAGCAATTTCAACAATATTAAAAGGAGTTCCAGCTGGAGGTGGGGACGTTAAAAATATGATGACTTCCTCTTCGCGAGATTTCACATTGACCAGAAGCTGCCCAGAGTTGCGCAATCTTTCTTTTTCAACACGGTGAACAGTCTCTGCATCCCTCCAAAGTTCCACCCTGAGTTCCATTCCTCACGTTAACGCTAAGATTTGCTAAGTTATCTGGCCGATTCTTTGGTCTGTAGGTACCATCTTCCAAAAGACCCTTATTCTTCGGGTGATATCTGAAGTTACCATGTTCTTTGAGTAGCGTTATTTCCGTTTTCTCTACACCCATATTAGGGACACGAAATTTATACTTTGGTTTTCGGGGAATACCATCCGGAGGCAACGCATTCACCAGCAGATCAGACCTGCAAGAGTGGCATTCGACAAGCCGAGGGAGAGTTTGTCATTGCAACCAAGGATCGTAACCCCACGAACAAACCTTGACGTGCCGTACGTAGAGACTGTGCTCCTCCATGTACCATAAGGACTGCTTTTTCTTTTAGCGACTTGCCGTTAAACTTTCATTCTCATTCCATAATAACCAGCTCCACTTCAGACAGCCAAGCCATACTGTTCCTTTTAGGATAGGATGGTTCTTGGCGAGTTCAGACAACCTTCAGGATAACTTTCAGGATACCCCCGTTGGCTCCGCTGTAATGGTCATCATTCACTTTCAAAAAAAAAAAAATGCGGTCGTTTTTAAAAATCGTATTTGCGTAACTAACCTGAAGTTAAAGTCCGCTTCTTAACATATTTCTTTTTCGGAGGCCCTACAAGTCATTGCTCTTCCATCTCTGGGGTTATCTCCTCATCTCACAGGCTGCTCGTGACTTGCAATTGTAACCGCCTGAACGATGACACTAGCTAATCCGGATGTCGCCAGGTGTGCAGATACTCTACTCAAGATCGAGTTTATCACTCAGAGCCCAAAAGAGAGTATGGGGAATTACAGGAATACAAATGGTATTCAAACCCCACAGGCGGATCAGTAGCGATGCAGTAAAGTGGGAGGGTTATGATCCCAATAATCCTGATCATAATCTCGCCGAACAAAAAGGAAGAAAAAGAAGACAAGAATACAAATGGTATCCCTTTTGGGGCATATACAGAACAAACACTAGCAAAACATATCACGATATGAGTTTTGCTCAACCGCAGTTGCTGCATGAACGAGGAGAAAGAGGAAACACTTCTCCATCTACTGTGCGAGCATCTAGCATTATCTTCAGTGAGAAAGCAAATTTAGGAAAAATTGTTTTTCGAGACTCTTGTACTAACACAATGGACCGACTCTGTGGATAGTCGCTTAATCTTACCGCAAATTAAAACACGAAAAATGCTTCACCGTAAACTACTACGAACTTCTTCGTATTTGTAGACGCTGACGTCAACATTTGTTTAAACTGTACTAGTTTCTTCTGCCACCTTGACGAAGTAAAATTAACCGATAATCTGCCCCATCATTTCAGATGTTACTCAATGGTTTTGTATGTCCTACCACGATCGAACGTTTAGATCTAGATCATTAGTAATTACACTGCATCCATGGACGATCAATCCATTGGATTTTATTATCCAATACACTGCAGTAAATTTTGTGGGAATGACCCTAAAAAGCAATATTAATCTAGAGATAAAATGTGGCAAAATTAAATAAGAAAATCATGTTTATTGGCGAGAGGTTGTTTTGAGTGGTAGGTGGTAAGAAGTTAAAAAAACTAAAGGACTGCTTTACGATAAGGAGAAGTTATGAAAGATAGTATGTGGTGAATGGAACAAACATCTTGTTGAAAAATCAATGTACATCTATTGACCTCTAAATACTTGTCTCTTGAATACGACACGTGAATGAATTGAAAAGGTTCTCACATTTATTCTTTTGTCAATTTTTTTAAAGCATTGCAGCTTAAGAATTTTATTTTTTATAATTATTACAGGCTCCTTCAGATACCTCGAAGAAGGGCATAGCAGATTCACCTAAAGCATCAGTAATTGATGAGTATGCAGCCGAACAGCATAATCAAAACACTCTTAAGGTAAATTTCTTTAAAAACCAAAATAAAGTATAACAAAAAATTTATTTATAGCAAAACACAGACAGTAATGGTAACAGTGATGACATGGATGGTTCCAGTTTCTCGAGTTTCTATTCCTCTTTTATTAAAACCACCGATGGATCCGATAGTCCGCAAGAAAACGATAAGGAATCAAACCACAGAAAATTTAAAGTGGGCTTAGGATCTAAACTTATTAGTCATGGCGAAGAGGAAGAAACACAGCATGGAGATGGTTAAAAGTACCTCAAGAAAGTTAACATTTTTCGTATGGTCACAACAACAGAGCTAAATAACAATTGGCCACACTCTTAACTTGGCGTGGCTACACAAAATCAGTTGAACTTTTGTAAGGTATGCACTTCATTTCTTAATTCAAATAGGAGTAGAAGATAATCCTTAATTTATTTATTAGTTGAAGCTGTTTGTTTAATTTAGCTGAACAAGGTTACATTGGATAATCTCCTTTGGATTAACCACATTTTTTCACGTATTGTATCTGAAATTGTTTTTAAAGCTTTTTTATAATAAATCTATATTAATTGGAATTCAGAAAACTCAAGTTGCCTACAATTTTGTTTCAAATAATAATAAACTTTGTCTACTAATCGATTTTCAAGAATCAGAAATGGAATTACAGAGTTCGAAAACAGGATGGATAAGGAAGTAGTGGATGCAATCGTCAACCTGCTTCCGCTGAATATCTTTAAGCGATTCTCAACAGTAATAAGTGCCCTAAGAAAAAGTCAATCAGGCAGTTAAGGACCAAATACGGCGGGTAATTCTATGATCCTGACGAAATATTTACACTTTACTAGACCTTTTTCAAGCACATACCCGAGCAGGGAAGAATGAAAAAACGGTCACCCAATATATCTCTGTTTACACAGATCGATCGAAGATGGAAATAGGCATAGGCTCAGGTATCTTCTCTAAACCACTGGGTATTACCAAATCAGTCTGGAGCCAGAATCATAGCAGTGTTTTCAATCCTGCCAGTGACAGTAGCCGCCCATGAGATTGCGTTGAAGGCAATATTACAAGAGGGTACCACATTTTTCATTGACAGCCAGGCGGCAATAAACGCGATTTCTGCCATTTAAATTAAATCCAAGCTTGTGAAGTGCTGTCTAGAAGAGCTAAATTTGCTTTGACGCACAAGGTTGCGCTCTGTTGGGTCGCTAGACATTTTCGAATCTGAACCAGATCAGGTAAGTGCAACTACAAGAACAATTTGGCCTTACTTTGAAAAAACGAGAACCGACAGGCTTATGGAAAAGGATAAGAAATCCGTTTCTACCCTGATAGTAATTATCATGAGCATAATACTCTGAAAAAACTACGACTAACAAAAAAAGGTCTATGTCGAGGATAAGGTTATTAGGAAGTCCGCAAGGGCACAGCGCATTTTCTCTCTCACTGTCCAGGTCTCATCCACCTTAGGTGTACATTGCAAAGGCGACACTTCTTCAAGAAGCTAAAGTAAATATTCAGTAGACCAATGAACTGCATCATATCAAATGAATGGTTTGCAAGTTTATTATAAGCAAGAAGTTGAACCGTAGATACAGAACAAGACTAACTAATGAGTAAGGGGCTGACACCTATAATGCGTCTAAATTGATTTGAGTGTGGCGTTGTGGAGCACGAACCCTAAGTAATGCAATGGGAAATAGGTGATAATATACAAAAAAATAATAATTTGTCGTGTATGCAATAAGATAGGATAAAATATTTTTACACAAGTTTCTCGGAAACATACTTCAACAAATTTATGCAACACATTAACACAACGAATTATAATCATATATTTTTATTTTAAAATAAAAAAAACACAATCGAGGCCTTAAAGAAAGTCTTTAGGACATTTCACTTTTTTTCTTCCTCTTTGGTTGAACAGATGTTTCTTTGTTGGACTCCTGAAACTTTTGAAGACCGGAACAGAATAAAACCTAGAAGTAGACCAATAATTACAACTTACATTTAATTAATGAAAAATATTACCGCTTGAGCCCAACCAGCATATGCACCATAAATTTCACGAAAGTGATCTGCGATCTCTTCGTATACTTTTGGTGTAACTGATTTTACCCCACCTAAACGAGGTAGATAAGAACTTTGGGCGATTTTATAAATATGTGTATCGATCGGCACAGACTCTAAATGATCCAAAGCCATAAGGCATATACAATCTGCTACTTTAAATCCAATGCCAGGTAGTGAGACCAACTCCAGTCTGGCCTCTTTGTACGGCAGAGTCTTCAGTTTATCGAACCAACCAGTTCCACCAGATTCCTCAATTTTTTTAACACTACCAGGGATAAATTTTGAGCGATAGCCGAACTTCGCAGTTCTCATTGCAGACTCCAACTACAAATAAAAAATTGATAGATATCCCAAGTATGAAGAAATGTTCAAATTATTGCACACCTCACTTTGATGGTCGTGCAGGGACTTCAAACTAGGAAATGTAAAATAGTCTTGGCCTTCATATGAACATATCTTTGTGCCATACTTTGAACACAACCACTGCACCATAGATGAAATCCTAAAAGTATTGTTACGTCTTATAGGTTCTTAAGCTATGTAATCGCAAACTTCATTCACTTTTAAGAATAAGTCGTCTTTACACCACAGAAGATGAACAGCCATATATATGTACATACATACCCATGCATTTGTTCCATCAAAAATAAAATAGTAATTATTTAAAAATCAGGCTGGTAATATGTAAGAAAAATAAACCGTTTAAAATATTTTACAATCCAATCTTTTTAGAAACGATTGCGCTGGAACAGAAGATCAGACGTAAGAATTTTCATAAAAACTAATTTAATAACACCCCTTGCTGAATGCAACAAAGTTTGCTCCGCCTAAGTACTGCTAATTTAAAAGAAAATAATACTGTTCAGGAACATTAGATACTCTTTGTACTGAAATAACTCTTTCTTTCCATACGATTTTTGAACAATAATAAAAGACTTTACTTAAGGACAATAATAAAAGACCTTACAAAAGGAATTATGGTAAGTCGGTTACTTTTGAAAAAATGCATACGAATTAGCATCTAGTCGCGACATAAGAATTAATTCGCAGGCACGTCAATTACTATTCTTCGAAGCATCCCGTGACTTTGACGGAAGTCAAAAAGAAAATAGTTATTTTCCTATTGAAGATTACTCCCAGAGGGTATAGCTATTCTCGGCAGGATGGTTCATAAATACAAACTTTGCAAAGCAGGAAAAGCTGCGCAAATACAAGTTTAAGTCCATTGCAAAGCATGTGCACATATCAGATGTTTATTACCGAACAACTGCATAAAAATTGAAATCAAGAAACACACGGAAAAACAACATCGCATTAACAAGTAGATATATAAATGCAATATGATTCTGACAGTTGCCCCTAAACTACGCAATGAATAAATTAATCCTGTATTTATGAATTCTCTGCTTAGCTGTAATGCCAATTCATGCATAAAATAACTTGAACCCATATATGATGCATCCAAGAGCAATGCGATGACATAACATAGTTTTGTAAAAGGGATAAGCATGGTCTTCAAGTTGAAATTGAAAATCCAAAAGTGGCGGTGAATGTGAATTCACTGACCAGGACCGAGCGAAGAACCGTACTGTCTAAGTGATTAAAAGACCAAAGCCCTACGTACTTTTAGTTAGCGAAACAAAACTATCCAAAAGCACAAACTACGGCACAATAATTAGAACAGATGTCGCGATCTTCATTCACGAAGACTTGCAATATAAGGCCGTGTAGTGGCGAAGTGCAAATGTTTCAGGAGCTATCGTGTGCATCCCTCTCTATAGTGGAAAGAGGATGTACATTGACGCAGTCAATGCATCTGGAACAACTTTACAAAGCTCGAGACACTTTTTCGATGTCTAAGACTTAAGTCGGAGAAGAATAGAAGAATTATTTCCTCTTGGCCGGAGATTTAACCACCATCGGGAAATAACACACCAAATTCTATTCAATTGGTGAGGTCTGCACAATGGCGAATATAGACTCGAAAAGCAACAGATAATCCGTCGTTTCCTAGGAGTGGCTACTCCTACAACTACTGTAGAACGTGTTAAACACGTTTCTTCAGAGTTATGACAAGAGCACTCTCCTCGAACTACCTCTACCCAACGTCCAATAGAAATCTCTCAAACGAGTAGATTGAAAAAACTTGCACAGATCGACAAAACTTGAAGCTCACTTAAGTTGTTGATTAAAAACGTCCAACAGTAAATAAATAAGAACTACACACTCTCTGTAAACTCGCATTGGAATAACAAAATTCGGGGTGTAAAGGCCAAGAACCTAATAACATACATATGTTCCCGCAAATAAATAAAATATTCGAAGGAAAAAGCAAAACGACCTGCGGTGTCTTAAATCCCCCTGAACAACGAAGAACGAATTATTACTTATAACAGCAGGCACACATATAGGGAACGCAGTCTGTAATCACAACTTTTTTATGATCGAAGATCCACAGGAGAAGATAGAGGCTATAGGATCGACTTCCAAGGAAAAGTACAAATGAATAGCATTTGGACCTGCATGTACGGATGCCTGTCTGGTTGACTTGAAAAAGGACTTCGACAACGTATGGCTAGAAAGATTCTTCTACATGTTTAGCAAACTGGGTGTAACCAACACAACCACTGTTGTACGTACTTAGTGCGAGCACCGTGGTTTAATGGTTAGTTCATTGTTAAACCGTAGGTCCCTTTTATTTAAGCGAAAAAAAAAACACGTAAAACACAAATGGCTACGATGAGCTAGGTTCTTAATCACACACATTCGGTTTATTTCGCTAAATATTTGTATTTTTTTACTTTATTTTGAGTGCGAATCGGTAATTTCGAACCGAAATCCATACAAGGAAATGCTCATATGATGAGTTAAGACAAACAAACTTCAGAATTGGCTGAAACTTTTTCCTTATTCATAATCGCTTTGTCCCGAAATGTATTCTAATTCTATGCAACACCATGGATCACCTTCTAATAAATCAACCAAATGATTTTTGAGTATATTATGTAATGCACATACAAACATATTAAAAATAAAAGTACATGAGAACGGTAAAACATACAAAGGAACTTACCTCTTGATATGATTGTTCTGACTGCAAATGAATGAAAGAATAGTTTCCAATGGCTCCTGGTCTAGAACTCTTACAGCTTTAAGTGCTTCTGAGGTTTCAGCGAAGTGTTTATGAGCTCTTTTCCATTTCTCACAGTTGGCATTCAAATCAAAATTTAAACGGAAATACTTTTTTAATGTCTCTCTGTAGAATTCTTCAGGATGTTTTGTGCTGCAGAAGGCTTTGTATGACACCATTGTTGGCGTTTGCGTTAGTTCCCAGAAACAATCGTATGCAACACCTTGCCACTTTTCTTTCTTTTCATCGTTAGTTTTTTTTTCCCAACTGAGGAACATCATTTTTATTTGATAATTGATTTAAACACATACATAGATGGGATCTTACCGGAAACTTTGACCGCCCAAAAGCGTAAGATCTAAATTTAATTGATCGCTGGGATAAACCAGTTTTCCTTCAACAAAAGTACACATTTCATGAACTTTTAAATTAAAACGAAAACTACACAGCTTTAAGAACATTTAACAATCATTTAACATTTAAAAATGCAAAATGCATTCTCCAGACAGACTACTTTTGCAAACTGTCAACTTTAATGGCTGCGTTCAGCTGCTTAAATTACATACATTTTATAAACTGTTTTAAAATAAAACTTGCACTGTCGGCTTAAAGTGAAAATATTTAGTATCGAGATTTTTATCAGACAATATATTTAGTACTAGTGCATAAAAAGATCTTAATTCAGTTTCTGATTCCACCCCATGCATGCTCAATTGCATATTTGGGTCTGTAGTTTCATAATTGATAAGATCGCTCGACATCATATTTTTTGCATTACCTTCAGGGCAACCAATCAGAACTACCTGATTATTTAAAAAAAAAATTAATGTTCTTAATTTTTCCGTATATGAAAAGTATTCTTAAGAGTTCATGTGTTTTTATTTCTGAAGGTACAACCATTATTGCTGAATACATCCAATAGCAAAAATGGCCTGTAAATTTTATTCTTATGTCAGCTAACGTAACGTGACAGTCAGCTGTATGTCAAAGTAAAAATATAAACATAAACAAAGCAAGACTGCAATTTTCTCATTGCTTGATTAAAAGTTGTTAAAGACGTTTAATTTTTTGTTTCTTCTAAAGTAATTACTTGGAATGTCACACAAAAAAAGCCACACTTTAAGTGAACAGACAAATTTGGTAGAGTTTTCCTTTTGCGATCACAAATCATTATTCGAGTGTATTCTTACTTCACCGAAAAATGAAGTTATCATTGAAGATCTCAGAGATTTTTGGAAATTCGTCCATAAATATGAAAGCATGTTACGAAATGCAGGCCAACCGATATTGCCGGAACCTCTTGTGCTGTCTAGCAAAGCAGAGAAAAATAAGTACATTCACTTTCACAAAAGGAACTACATCCCCTTGGAACTCTCCTACGACACAAAGAAGTGTGCCCTAGGTCGATATATGGAAAACAGTCGGGAACTGAGTAAACTTAAAATTCAACAATTCATAGAAATCGTTTTGATTTATATGGATTTTAAGCAAAAAGAGAAATTCACAAAAATCAGGAAATTGCGAAAGTCGCAAAAAAATTTACCAATAGCAAAGTATAAAGAGGACATCCAAAGAACTTTGAAGAATAATCAAGTGCTAATAGTTGCTGGCGATACAGGGTGTGGTAAATCTACACAAATTCCTCAATATTTGTTTGAGTTTGGATTTAAAAGTATTGGTAAGTTGCAATTAATATATGTAATTTAAAAAGATCTCGAGCGATAAAACTTTGTTTCTTTTTCATCTGACGTTTACGTCTCATCATAATTCCTGAAGACCTCCAGATTTCCTCCAAAAAATCGATTTCTAGAATCCACACTGGCATTCCCTTAGAGGACATCTAGTAAATTTGCGTTTTGAATTGCGTATTCGCTGAACACATTTTATCGACAGTGTGTTTCTAATAGCAGTCCGCTTCTCATGCTCAGATTCAGTGCTGTTGCATTTGATATATATGTACGTATTCTAATTCCCCTTGCGTTACAAAGGGAGCGAAACTGCTGCGAGTTCAGTAATATGTTGTTAAGCAATAGAGAAAATTGGTGTAGGCCAAAGATGATACCAGTGCTAGGCAGCTTGTTAGGTGGTCTTCGTCTTGTTTTTCATTTGTAGTGCATACGCTGCATACTCCTGATTCCGCTGTTTTGGTTTTTTAGATGTGTTACCAGTCTTCGGTCTTTTTAGTGCTACTGCTTCCTTTCTTGGTGCTTGGATATTGTGTTGTAGTATTTGTTTATGTTTTCTGGGGTTCTTTTATCCGCTAGTTCATTGCCTCTGATGCCTACGAGTCCAGTAATATAAACAACTTGATTTTTAATGGTTGAGTTAATGTGACGTCCTTTCGAATGTCAAGGGAGACTAAATTATTTTTTGAGATCCATGTCCCTCTGGTTAGATTTATACATACCTATGAAAAGAGTAAATTGCTACTTAGTTAATAGCAAATCTGCGTAATTTTATTGGCAAATCTTCTTAATTACGTACTACTACAGAATGTAATTAAATTAAATTAAATAGTCATGCAGTTGTTTATTCAAAGGTTTCTTTTTCAATACAACCGATCTCACGCATTTCTCTCCCATACGTCCTAAATTGTTTAGCAAGAAAAATGACAAGCTGATAAGTCTAAAATTGTTCTCCAAATTATTGTTTCGTCTACCTGGTCTGGGAATGAAAATAGCTTTGACAAAGCACCAATTAAATGATATATACTCATATGTATATCTGAGTTTTAGAAACCATTTTCAAAGCCTTAACTATGTATATAGGTTTCCTGTTTGAATTTCATCTCTTTCGTTTTATACTCATTCTACGTAGACTGATAGAGAGTCAAGTTTTCTTCTGTTCAAAAATTTTCTGACCATTTCTCTGAGTTTTTGAAGTTTAATATTCCACCAGGAAGCACTTTTACCATATTCTACCTCATCGGACCGGACACGCATTTTCAGCCAAAGTTTGGTGCAATTGAACTTTTCTTTCAATCATGTCGATGGACCTAAGGTCCATATGCGGGCAGGTAGTTCTCGATACTCAATCCAATCAACTTTTCTCTAACAAACTCCAGAGTTTCATTTACTGCTACGCCATAAGGTATGTAGAGAATTTGCATTACAGCCAATAAGCCTAGGCTATTAGTTTATGTGTAATTAATGATTTCGACTAGTTCCTGTTTAAGAAATATGCCAATCAACTGCAGCAACGCTACGTTCTACCATAATCTGCCACAGCTGTCTGTTATTTGTGCTAAAGATATAATGCAATTCTATACCACATATGTATGTACATAGTTCATACGCACTTAAAGGACAGCGAACACGCACTTATCAAAAAACCTTGTATTGCAAACCTACAGGGTTTAGTAATTTTTGCTCAGGTCCTAACAAAACATGTATGGTACATGTATGGCTGGTAGGCCACAAGAAAGAATTAGGAAACAATTTCACAAATTGTTTGAAAAGCAATCTCATGGAAGCATTACACATTAAACACATCCTAACATCACAAAAGTGTTAATCAGTTATCGTCAATGGACTGGGTTATGAGTCTTATTATAATCTACAATTTAAACTTTTTTACTTATAGCTTGCACTCAGCCTAGAAGACTGGCTTGCGTGTCTCTTTCAAAGCGTGTTGCACATGAGATGTTAGACGATTATGGGACAAAAGTCGGATTTCAAATTCGATTTGAAAAGAATAAAACATCTAATACGAACATTGTGTTTATTACTGAAGGATTATTGCTTCGCCAGGTATGTATTCTTTAATCCTTAAGAATATGTATGTGAATATGTTAATTTTTAAAGTAGCAGCACATGTATCACCACGTGGCATGGCTATTAAATACTCTGAATGATTGGTTTGTTTTTCCAGTAAAGAAGACACCACTCATACTAATGTCCAAGGATGACACACTAGACAATCATTTAAATCTCATTTGTTCTCATTGAGGGATACACTTTGTAGTGTGCGTAAAGTAAGATCAGCACTGTCAAGCAATTCTATATTGCAATGCACACATGCATATACGAATAGGAGTAAATAGATAAATGTACACGTTTCCCAACAAATTGTATGGCATATAAAACATGGGCCACCTGTTGGTTTGTTTTTGAAGTGCATGCTATCTCGACGCTGGCAACACTAACACGTTTAAAATATTAAAATATGTAGTGAACCGTTTTTGTCTTGAATAATGTTGGGAAATATTTATTTTTTCTGGAATAAGTGCTGGATTGGACTTAAAACGAAATTTAAAACGAGATTTGGTGTACGCACAAAGTGTGCGTGAAAACCCAGGAACCTCAACAGCTGATCATCACTCGCATGAAAGACGAAATTTTGGTTGTAAAATCATGATTTAAAACGAAACTCGTTTTATTTTCGGAAGTTACGTTAACAAGCAAAACTGGAGTTGCTAAAATCCACACACAATCGTAGAGGATTGAATATATCCTTAAAGATTAATTCTTTAATGTACATATGTATGTATGTAGGTTTTGGAATGGTGGCATCGTTGGTCTCTACCCCTTTGAAAATAAAACTAGGAACTACCTTGCGGTGATTGGAGTGCGCTAAAGAGACATGATGATTAATTTTTTGTGACCGCATACCACGCACAACATCTCACACCAATTTTTGTGAGATAATTGACGCACTTAAGGAAAACCATTCGCGAAACATAGCCTTAAATAACCGACAATACTGCGAAATAGGTTTGACATGTCACGCTGCTACCAAGTCGGTTACGGCAACTATTACAATGAAATTATTTTTCATAAATTAACGGAAGATGTACTCTCTTCCAAACAACAAAACAACAAACAACAATCATTGAAAAATAATAAATAGTAATTTTAAAAAGAAACCCATAAGAAGGTGGATCTCTTTACATTTTGATCTAGAATAAAACAAGATTCTAAACAATACACCATTTTTCGTTAATACGAGTATATATTTTTTTTATTATTTTATACTTCTAGCTCGCACTAGACTCGAGTCTGGATCAATACGATGTCCTAATTTTGGATGAAATTCATGAAAGAAATTTGTTTGGAGATTTTTTGTTAGGAGTAACAAAATGCTTACTTCGAGCAAAACCGGATATGAAACTGGTTCTGATGTCAGCAACCATAAATGTGGAGCTGTTTAAAAATTATTTCAAAGAAGAGGATGCCAGACTGATTAAGGTTCCTGGCCGTTTGTATCCGATTAAAACAATTTATTTGCCACCACCTGCACTGGAATTAAAGCGAAGTGGGGCACGAAGTACGACATCTGTTCGTCTGGATCCCGCACCTTTTATACAGGTTTTAAATATAATTGATCAAAAATATCCACGTAAGTTAGTAACAATTTTTTTTATAACAAAGTTATGCGATCATTATTTTTTTTAGTAAGTGAAAGAGGAGATGTTCTCATATTTGCCAGTGGTGTTAACGAAATCACAACAATTTGCGATGCAGCAAAAGAATATGCTGAAAAAAATAATCATTGGATTATATTACCATTGCATAGTGGGCTGGCATTATGTGACCAAGATAAGGTATGAATTTTAGAGCTGTAAAGTGTTTTTTTTTTTTCTGAAATTTAAAGTGAATGGGACAATATCCTACTTTGTTTTGGGTTCTTATTGAGATACTTATCTCTCTTAATGGCACAAAATTCATTTACATGTTTTTTCCGTATATCTACATAGGTATTTGACTATGCTCCTGAAGGGATGCGAAAGTGTATTGTTTCAACAAACATAGCGGAGACTTCACTGACTGTGGACGGAATACGATTCGTTGTTGACTCAGGAAAGGTTAAACAATTTCATTTTTTAATTTGAACTCAAATATACTCATGTATTATATTTTAATAGGTAAAGGAAATGAGTTATGACACCTCTAGTAAAGGTCAAAGACTTAAAGAATTTTGGGTATCAAAATCATCCGCTGAACAACGAAAAGGTCGTGCTGGTCGTACTGGTCCTGGGGTAAAATCTTAGCAATTAATTCAATAAAAGGCATTCTACAATTAATTTGTAGGTTTGCTATAGAATATTTTCAGAAAAACAATTCGAATCACTAGAACCATATCCAACGCCGGAAATTTTCAGAGTTCCGCTGGAAACAATTCTTCTTCAAATGATCTCCATGGGGTTGCCAAATGTGAGAATTTTCCCATTTATTGAAACTCCAGAAGAAGAAAACATCGAACAAACCATTTTGGGTCTCAAACAGCATGTGAGTGCTTGTATTTTCTATGGTATCGAAATCGATGAACCTTTTAATTTCACTCCTAGAACGCCTTGGCAGTCAATGAAAGAATAACCTCTCTTGGACGAGCACTCGCAAATTTGCCAGTTGAAATAACTATTGGGAAAATGCTTCTGATGGGCTGTGTCTTTATTGACGTTGAAAAGATTCTTACTCTTGCTGCAGCTTTAAGTGTTCAGAATCCATTTACTAATCGAGCCTACAATGATACCAAATGTGCAGTGAGTCATAAATTTTTTTATGTACAAATCCGAGTAAAAACGAAGTCTTTCTTCTAGCAAGAACGTACGGAACTTGAATCGGATCAAGGTGATATATTCACTTTGCTTAAAGCATATCAGGAATGGCTTGTCTTGAAATGGGACAAATCTGAGAATACTCGAAAGTGGTGCTATAAAATGGGTCTGGAAGAGCAGAGGTATAAAATGTTTCTAAATATTTATTTGGATTATTTTAGTATTGTAAGTAAGTAAGTATTCTATGGTTAAACGTCGTAGGTCTGTACTTATTCTGTACTGTGTCGAAGGAGGAAAACCTATCATTAAATGGATTTTTTTAGACTTGTCTGTACTCATTCTGCAGCTCTCTTGAGCATATCAACAAAATGCGTTTTATTGAAAATGGCACTAAATAGCGACAGTCGAATCACAGGACCTACTCTTTTAACCATTTGCTTGTTAGTATAAATGTTATAGCCGTGCTTTGCTGGAGACGTATTTACCGAGGTTAGCTAGGCTCGTCTTCGTCATCTAATCAGATTCTACAGAGGTCTTTGTGTGGCCCAGTCCTTGAGCATACATATCTATCAATATTACGGTACCCGATTATGATAAAAACCTTGCTGACCTCTGTAAATAAAGTTTAGTTCTATTGCAAGCTGAATAAATAACATGAATGTCGGCATGTACCGGGTATGCTAGAACTAAAGAAACCTACAGTTTTATACTGCATCTTAAATGCGTAAGAATCTTCTTAAAACAGTTATTACTTTTGGACGTTTCAAAGAGATTTGCGAAATATGGGACCGTAAAAAAGCGATTAATGTTTTCTAGTATTTGAACCTCTTTATCAGTAGACCAACGAACTAACAATTAAGCCGCAGCGCCCACAAGTTATAACTAAATCGCTAGAACGCAAAAAAATCAAGTTCAGAATGAGTTTAATTCCGCTCGAGTGACGATTGATGTTTGATATTTAATTTTACAAAAATTAAAAATTAATTAATCACGTCGCAAATACCAACTTGAGTAAGTTCACTAATTCGTACAAGAGTCTGCCAAAAACTGTGCTCTTCGGCAAAGCCAATCCGGAAGGTGGAAACCCAGTCTGACAGGGCACGGGAAGATTCCACAAAAATATAAGTATATAATGTATGCGCAGACTACAAAACTCCCCATATAGACTCTACGAAACTATTCTTTACTTATTTTGCCAGGCTCCACGATGAACATTGGCGATGGCGCGGGATTCTTCTCCGAAGTTCTCGGACTATCCACTTTTATCAAACTTAATGACTACAGCAGCGTTTTCCAAGCTGAGATCCTGGCAGTAAGAATATCTGCTAAACAGATTGCAGGGATGTCACCATTTAACGCCGATATTACCTTTTTCATTGACAGCCATGTGGCAATAAAGCCATTTCTGCCATTGAAATAAAATCGAAGCTTATATGCCGTTGTCGGGAAGAGGTACGGGCCCTTGGCGCGCAGCATAATGTAAGACAAGAGAAGGTGCATCCCTTGAACTAAATCAGGCAGATAGTACAGTAAAGATCCATCAGGTAATATTAGACAAGTGATTGTGAACAAAATACTGGTAGCAGCAAATCGAATGTAATCGATTCCTGTGTTATAAGTAGGAAAATGTGGCCAAAACCAACCAAAAAACCGAGAGAATGTTACGAATAAATGAAAAATCTTTGTCCTCTCTTGTGGGTGTTATCAATGCAAATAACATGTTGAGATATCATACAAAAAAATTGAACTCAGCACAGATGACCTGTGTACACGATGTGGTGACGAAGATGTCTGTCTTTTTCATTTTTCCAGGGCTTAGAAAAACTTTCTGGTACTACTTGCACATTGATCTAAGTTTGACGGATGCAAGATTCTTTTTATCCCGTCGACCTACATATTAACCTATCCTAAGGTAACCTATGTTGTTGAAATATTTTCTTCTCTATTACGAAATACAACTTTTTCAATACAACTAAGCGATGTTCGTATAATTGTCGCTCTGTGTCTAATAAACTCCGTTGGTTTCTCTAGTAACTATAGAGTTTTTTGTTAGAATTGCAGCTCTGCGTAATATATACATATACAGATATATTTTGAATTAATTACTTTGTGGGTGCTGTGGCTCAAGTGGTTAGTGCTTTGAACGGCAGGTTCGATGTCAGAATTCCAGAAACCACCAAAAAGGGTTTTCACGGTCTCACCTCTCGCAAATGTTTGACAAACGTCAGAGAGTAACAAATGTCATGAAAAAGCTTCTTAATTTGCCTTTCAGATATGGCTCTTAACTGTGGGTCCCTTCCATTTGTGTGAAAATAATATAACACGCACAAGAAGTAATTGAAAGCAACCATGTATTGACATACCTCCATGAATATTAATTCCAATCTAGCAATAAAACTCACTAAAATGATTACAAAAAAAATGATTGCCGAACATTGCATTGAAATTTTTGTTTTTAGGTTCTACGAGATAGCCAAGCTAAGAAATCAGTTCCAAAATATTCTCGAGGCAAGTAACTTGCTGTCTACAAAAAATACTCATTCTTTAACCAGTGCGGCTCGATCTCGTCGGCACGGTGAGGTTCGTATGCTAAAAGCTATAAAACGAAAACAGAAATATCAAGAGCCTAAGAAACGAAAGATTCTCAAACGGAGTAATGATACTGAAGAGGACTTTGGGGATAATACTGATGACATTCGCGATGTTGATTTTAGATTGAACCATGATTCCAGAAAAATGGAGGTATTGTATGACTAAAACCATGCCACGTTTGCTCAAATTTAACATATTTCTTTAGGTTCTATTAGCATCATCAGACGTTCGTAAGCACAGAGACGTAATATTGTTAAAATTAATAATCGTAAGTGGTTTCTATCCACAAATTGCTGTTCCAGACGAATTTAACTACTGCAAGGTTTGTGGTTTGACTATTGTTTCCATTTGTTAAGACTGATGTGATTACTTTTATTTATTTAGGGTGGCAGCCAACAGTTTTTTCATACATTTCTAAAGCCATTCATCTCCATTCATCCGAACTCACAGTTTGCAAAAAATTTCGAGATTTTGAAGCTGAATGACAGTGATATTTTGGATAAACCCAAGTATTACACACCAAAACAATCTCTGAGTACAGCACATCAGGTGCTGTGCTATCAGTGAGTAAAACAGCTTATGTGTCTTTTTTACCTGCTTTAATGTTAAACTTTAAAGAAATCTTTTAGAAACAGCGAAACCCTACCTGATGAATTCCATTCGAATGCCAGCAGCTCAAACTATGTTACTTTTCTCTTTCTCCATTGATACGAATTTAGCGATAACTCGTGTCGTTTGTGATTCATGGCTGTGCTTAGAGTTTCCAGTTCCAGAAACTGGAATGGAATTGTTAAGTCGTGCCATTAAACTGCGTCATAACTGGAGCAAGATGTTGAATGAGAAACTTGATGGTAAAATTTACTTAGAAAAATGTGTACCGTGATAATGGATTGTTTTTACTTTGCCTCGTAGATCTTTCCAACCCTTTAGAATCTGATTCAAGTAAGAAGAGTTCAAGAGGAGATCAGATGAAACTGTGGGATGATATGATTGCATTCATGAGTGCGAATGTTGCTTATACTTTAAAACGTCTGCTTCCAGCTGACGTAAAGGTAAGTCTTTAGAAATGGTGTGACAAATCTGTATTAGTAGTTTCCAGGACTGGGAGTAATTAGAGAATAAGATATAAAAAAAGAGTTATCTCAAGTATCTATCCGTAGTATTGCCTCATAATGGATTACTTCAGTCCAACAACTGATCAGCTCCTTTTTTCCACAGTGTGCCTTGGTGCCTCATTTCAAAACAAATGAAACTTACAGATATTCGCTATTTTTGACCACTAATCAAGTAGAAGAACAGGTATTTAGTAGAAAGAGTCTCAGAGTTGATAAATTGTCACTGCGAGACGTTTATAGAATTTCGTAATACACTCCACCCTTTAAGTATCTTGTAAGGGTTAGCAACATGATTTTGTCTTGAAATACATGCATATGTACGAATGTACTTATAAGAGGAGTTGGGAAGCAAAGTAGCGCAACTAGAGGTGGAAACAACTATTTCGAAACGTAACGTTTCGAAAATTACGGGAACGCGTGGAACAAAAGTTGCCCACTTTTGAAATGCCAAGAACAAATGTTGTTTAAAAAAAATCTCAATTGGATATTCGTATTTTCTGCTGTGTTCGCAGTTCTATTTATGTTGTTTTTCCAAAATAAATGATTTTAAAATTGAATTATTTAAAAAACGAAAATAACCTTCCATGTATGTAATTCTAAAATAAATAAATTTTTGCAAATGAAAAAAAAAAAAAAAAACAAATAAATTGAAAGATCTCGGCGATTTGACAGATCTCATAAATCTGCCTAAAATTCGCAGCATGGGGAAATGTCTTACTCTCTCGTGAGCTCTCTCTTCTGTGAAAAACTACAAAATTTTGTGTACGGGAACAGGATTTCGTGGATATTCGCTGTTTAGGACAGGTCCGGGAACAGCCTTAATTATAGCCAGTTTACTCCTACCACTGAACTTTGTCACATAAATCGACGCAGGGAGTATAGATTTGTTATTTTTACCCCATTTTGATTACGATAAGACCCATGCATATTGTTCGACCTAGGCTTAAGAAGACTTCCAATGATCATGCTTACTTGAACATTTTTTTAGAATTTATATAATGAGCAACAGTTGCAAGATCCCGAAAACCTTATACCAAATCCGTTTTTAAAAAATATCGAAGCGACACCAAATACAGAAAAGGGAGGAATGAATGTCACCGAAAATGTTGTATATGGCTGGTAAGTTGTCATCATTTTTTCAAAAGATGCGTCTTTAAAAAATTATTCAAAAGTTTAAGAGAAGTCCAGTGGACGATCGCAATGGATGCAGAAATGAGTGAACATAAATGGGAATGTTCCCACTGTAATGAGGAAATATCTATGGATGGCATAAACAAATTAATTCACAAACGGCGTAAGTAGAAACAAATTATATTTGAGTGCAGTTTTAACTATTCCACTTTTCAAAAGGATGTGAAGCACCTAAGTTAAGAAAAGAGAAATCATCAGAAACGAAAGGCGATGACCAAACCAAGCATGCAGGTACTGGTTATACTTGCCCGAAGTGTAATAGAACCTTCTATTTAACGGCAATTGATATACTTAGACATAAGAATAGATGTCAATTTTAAATAAAATATTTTAAATGTAGTCCGTGTCATTTTGCTTGGATCCCCATAAAAGGTTCACAGCCAGCGGGTATTTACGTTGCAACACTTCAAGCCAAACTTCACTTTTTGTGGAAGAAAAAATCCTTCATTTTTTGGTTCTACAGATTTTATTAACTTTATGTTTTCATTTGTGATGCTAAAGCAATCAAGTCGATTATACTATTTTGTCTGAACGTAATAACTAACAACTGCAACCGCACTCATAACTCTGTGAAGGAGCCAAACAAATCTTGGGATAAACAGAAAATCAAATTACATACATCACTCTTTTCTGAAACATAAAAGCTCTTTAAACTTTGATTACAGTCCCCAAAGCGCAACTATTGCATAATGTTGGGTATGGAATGAAAAACGGTCGGGGATGCTCCTAACGTTATAAAACACACGACAAACAAAACGTTCAACAGATTAATCAAATATGTAGTTTTTTATCGCCAACAAAAAAAACACTACAAATATTGTTCCTGTTTTCATAAAAACATTTTTTTTTTATTTTTACACGTCAAATTATTTTTTTTTACAATATTCCAATACGGAACTCTATTGGCATCTGCAATCCAAACATTTTACGAAGAATTTAGCTTTAAAACGGCCACCATTTTACAGATTGTCAAATTTGGCTGCTATCTTCGAAGCTTTTGGTGGCTTTTTCGGTAACATAGCCTGTAATTCAAATTTATTACAGCTTCTTAGGAAATTTACAAAAATAATATATTATCTTACCGTCTTTTGTTGTGCATCAAGCAATAGTTTTGCTGCTGGGACGGTCGGTATTGTTGTTTCAACATTTCCTCTCGTGCTTTTCTTTGTACTCGATGCATTGATAGTTACATTTCTTATCTGAGAAAAATATCAATAATTTATAATGTAAACAAGAATTAGCATGGATCTAAATATTAATGGGTTTAGTTTAATGACTGCTAATTTAGCTAGAACTAGAATCAGTACTCGAACATGAGATCGGTACCTTACTTCAAGGACAAAACTGATGCTCTACAAATCGCTCGACCTAACAGTTCTGCATTATGCAAAAAGTGGATAAGAGTTCAATATGTAAGCTCATTAAAAAAAAATCCTAGTCGCATATTTGGTCGTATGCGTGAAGAAAGGGAATGATGACACAAACGCGTACTCTTTAAAATGTATCAAGACAAATATGTATGTTGCCCATAACAACACCTACCGAATGGCTCCGAATAAGCAACATAATGAAGAACGATGCTCCAGTCAAAAAGGAAAGACAGATCTGAGACCAAGCAACAGCGCATGGATAGATCACTATAATTATAATAACCTTATCATGTTTCGTCTTGGGAATCAGGGTCAACCATGATTCTCAGTGCGACTGATATGAAACCTCCTAAACAGCATACAATTACACCTTGGGAACCATTACTACCTACTGTTCTCCAGGTGTATCATATTGTACACGTAGCTGCATGCGCGCGTAATTGCTGACCTAACATTTTTGCCATAAGTTGTTTCATGGTTATGATTGATCAATGCCTCGACAGTTCGATTTTGATGTTCAACGCGAATAAGATCGTTGCATTGCATAGGTTGAATTCCTAAATGCAGTACTACCTGCATTGCGCATCTGCAAACATTCCTTAATGCAAATACAGACATCATTACATTCCATCACGTTCCGAAATGCATTATGAACAGATTTTACTGCGCAAACAAATGAATTAGCACGATGCAGATGTGATTATTTACACTTTTATTTTTTTTATGGTGGTTTTTATATATATTAACAAAAGTGATTCGTCGACGACGTAAGTGATTTTATTAAACATTTTGCCAAATTATGACACAAAGCACACAGCTGATCATATGCATCACACGCCGTTCCAAAATATCAGCAGACAGAAAGCAACTCAAGCGCAACAAAGTGAGAGAGCATCATATATTTTCAAAACAATTGCAATGTGCATTTTTTTACATTTAGGAATCCAGCCATATTCAATGAATTGTAGAGGACGAATTCGTACGAATTCTAGACTAACCCCGTTCGTTAACACAAAAAATCGTAAAAGAGAGAGGCAACGAGAGAGTAAAAATTTCCCCTCAGTAAAAAATCTTACAAATTCTTGCGCAACAAATTTCTGCCGGTGAGAAGTGTACTATCTGTCAAAGTCAGCTGTTACTTTGGATGATCCAATTTTTAACTTGCTAGCTTTGTTCAATGAGAAAAAAGGCAAGGCAGAGCAGAACAGATTTGTGAAAAATGTCAGATCAAAGGTAGAACAGAAAAATACAGCCATATGTTAGTTGTCAAAAATGACAACTTCATTTTCGATTGTTGGATAATTATTTAAGTTTACAGTCTAGTATGAATCGTGAAATAAGAACAATAAAATAATGGAACTTAATTTGTTGGAACTAATGGCATTAGAGGCGATGGATTGAGAAAGTGACAACTTTTCACTTCGAGGACAAAACAATTAATTTGCAATCACAGCTGATTTTGACGTTTCTCACAAATCTGTTCTACCTCAAAAGTAAGTGCAGAAATTCTGCTCATGGCAGAGTTCAGACAGAGTCATTGAACAAAAAGCGAACATGAGCTGGACAGAAATTTTTCTCATTGAACACGAAAACCTGTAATTTACATGTACTGGACTGAGCTGGACAGCCTCATTGAACAAAGCTGCTGCAAACTGAAAAACTGAGCGCAAATGAAAGTTGAATGTTCTCCTAAGACATTCCAACGTATTCAAACAGATAAGTGGAAATTTGAATTCAATAACAATAAGGTTTAAGGTCCAGCAAAATATTTTATAGATGATGTGTTTATGACATTTCGTTTGTTGCAACTTTTGTGGTTGAAAGCGTTCCTTTACTTTTTCGTAATTTTGCCTCTCTCTGAGAGAATTTTACCCCCACTCCTTGAAATTTATTTACTTGCTATTTTTGGAGCAGAAAGTAAAGGAACAGACCTTATAACTTATGATTAATCTTAGCAATCCACATTTGATGTTGAGAATGAATAGCCCTTTAAGATCCGCACGATTTGAAAACATAGGTTTTTTAAAAACCGAATCAGTGTACGAACTACTTGCCAACCAGCTAATTTTATTAAGAAAAATTAATCTGCAAATGCCTTACCTTTTCTTCAATTTTACCGACGTCGACGGATCCTTGTGGCAGCTTATTAGGGCAGGTCTTCAGCACTTGCAACGGAATAAACGCACCTTTCTGGTTTAAACTTACCGGACTGTAAAAGTTATCATTCACATACGGAAGCTGCTGTTGTGGCTAAATAAAGAGCAAAATAAAACAAACGCATTTCAACAACAAAACGAGATAAAACAAACCGCAAACAGTGGAAGACATTTTCCGTAATAGTGCAGCGGGACATTTTTATTACTTTGGTCTATGGCAGGAATAGGCAATGGCAATAGTCCATTATTGTTGCTAGTTAAAGCATCATTATTCCGCCACGTTGGTGGAGGAGGAAACTGTGAAGCATTAACCAGAGGCTAAATAAAAAGCAAAATAAAATTATTTTCATTTTAATTTTATTTGTCACTACATTACCATTTGAGGTGTATTGCTTGTTTCAGAGACATTGTGCTTCTGTAATCCAAGCATATTTTTGAGCGCTTCAGTTCCCGAATTTAGCTCACTTCCTAGATTATTGAGCACAATGTTATGCTGAATTTGAGCGGGACCCATTCCGTAAATAGTTCTGTTATTCATGTGATTTGGGTATGACTTTTGAATCGTTGACTTTTCTGCGACGGATATGTTGTAATGCTTCTTTTTCGTGTCTGGAGTTGGCATCCAAAAGTCCTCCTTTGGCACAATATTTATTTTCGATAGACTGTCGTCAGGATATTTTAAATTATTTTCCTTAGCTGTCACAGTTGGAGCTCTCGGAGTTGTGTTCTGTTGTATTTTTACTGGGGCTGGAGTGGAAAGAGTATTATTTGCTCGTTGATTTGTCGATACTCGTCTTTCATTGGCCTGTGGAGTTTTTTCTGTGGTCTCGTTTCGATTGGAATTATCTGTAAAATTAATACAACAGTTAGGTTATATTAGGTTGGTGTAATTGTCACAAAGATCAACATTTAAATTTTATAGGACTAAATTTCAGACAAAAATGTCCAAGTCATTAAATGCTGTTTCTAAAAACTCCGCGGCAAAACATGAGAGCAATGTCAGATAACTCTTCCTATTTCGGTTTAGGAAGAAAATATTGAGGCAGTCACCACTACTAGAAATGATCTATTGTTAAATATTTATTCTAAAATTCATTTACTTTAAATTTCTGTGCGGAGAGAGCCAATGTATAGGAAACATAAGTCAAATAATGGAGGGCGAAGAAGAATTTACTTGTGTTCCTCAAAGTTCTCCTACTCCCTGCACAAAAGAGCATTTAGATATTTATTCCAAAATAGCATTCATCAGGGGCCAAATCGTCTCATCCGTGAACGTATGATACGTCACGTAAAAGGGTGTATTTAGTATTATGACATACGTGATCGTTTAGATGTTAACGTAATTCATTATTATGTCTTCCGTGATCGAGTGTTTTTGTTTCCGTGAACGCATACATTCTTTCGAAAGGTCATTCGATTGGTAAATAGCAGACGTAATTAGTTTAAGTAGGGGAAAATCAAACAAAATTTAAGTTACTTGATTCAAATTAGAATTTAAATAGCAATAATGAATATAATAATATTGAAAAATTCTTTCTTGGACAAACTGCAATAAAATAAATTTGACCCAAAAAATTATTGGTAAAAGTTAAAACGTTGATGCTAGTTGTAGGACGGGTGGAATTGCAGTAGACAAATGGTAGTGGAAGCTTAAAATCGACAAGATGCGATTCATACATCCTTATTTATTTGAAATCTTTGTATAAATCTGCAAATAAACAATTAATACTTCACATTTCAGGGGTTTGTCTGTTTCATTCTTACGCCTTTTTAGACAATGACGGAGGATTTTTTTCCATCCCTTAGGTGTCGCAGCGTAAATTTTTCGTCATTATCAGTCTCGTTAGAACTTGATAAACAAAACAATAATGCCGTAGCAATATTTTGTGTTTTAAACAAATTAATTGTAGTCTTCTATATACCAAATGACGTCTATTTAAAGTTTTAATGACATTTCATATTACATTTTCAGGACTAAATCTATTACAATTTCGTTTCGAATGTTTCTAATTCCGTTCCGTGAGCAATCGTATGCCGCGATCCCAATTTTCTCATTCGAATGACGTATAACGTAATTTATTTTCGTACGAATGATCATCCGTTCACGGTAGAGACGATTTGGCCCCAGATCTCTTATGTAATTAACTTCCCGAAAGCCTTCTCAATGTCAGTACAAAAATTGTGGCAGGTTTGAGGATGTGGAAATGGAGAACCGAAATTCGAACGAGATTCGCAATTTCGTTATTAAAAAGTCATACTCTACGTAAAAGCCCGTGTTCAATTGCTAACGAAAATTATACGCATCGCACTTGAATTTCCTTGAATTTCGCTGCTATATAGGGTATAGTCTTAGACGAGCTCAGCGGCTCAGTGGTAAGTGTATTGGACTACTCAGCGGGTAGTTCGATGTTCGAATTCCAGAGAACACCAAAAAATTATTTTACGAATGTCTGAAAAACGTCCGAGAGTACATACACATTCGCCTATGTTCCCAAATCAGCATCAGATAGCCATAATTTATTTTACCTACAATGAGCGAATTAAGTCACTCTCTTAATTTTACAAAAATAAACGAATATTTGGCGAATCTGACCTAGCCTCTGGGGGGCGTAATTTTTAGAAACGGTTGATTGAGGTTGATCTATGAGATTCATGATTTCTTTATAAAATGTGCCAATGCATCACAGTTAATCACGCTTTAATCGATTCCCAAGACTTCAAGAAAAAATATAATTGACCGGAAATTGTTTTGCGCTACAGAGAAGATGCAAGTTTGAACCTGTATAGACATGGTTATCGATACTGTTTCCTTGAGATGCATTAATATCCCGAACAACTTACATTTGTTTCAATCGTAAATACACTCCACTAAATTAATATAGAGGTACAATGGCAACATTAAAATGCGGTGTTATTTTACGCTAAGTCGGAAAAATAAAATTATATTTTTCTTAAGTGGGGTAAATGCGTGTGCAGAGATAAAAAAAAAGCTCAAAATCCGTAACGAAAACGAACCCTACGGCACGATAATTCGTCAAATACTTCCCAGAAGGCCTACGCAAAACTAAATAAACCTCAACCCATTTGACGTATGCAACTGGCTGTAGTAAGATCAAAAGTAAAATTATGTGTGGAACAATATACGCGGTATGACCATATGTAACTAGTTTCGCTTTAATGGCACATACATACATAAGTAACAAGACAACCCCACCCAATATAAATATAAAACATTTTCCCTAAAATCAAACCTAATTTAAACAACACTTACCGTTATTAAATATCATAAGAACAGCCGTTTCGGGTACTCTCATTACTCTGCCATCGGCTATTCCATATATCGAATTGCCAAAGGGTATACTCTTATCGAAAAGGACATCGAGAAAATAGCTCGTCTGTCTCACACACTCCAAACGAACAGGATTAGGATCAGAAAGTGGTAAAATTCCAAGTACAGTGCCTCTTGAACCTACAGGAACTAAATATGTGTTTCTTACTACAACTATACGATCGAACAGTCTTATTGGCCGCTTAGGTTTATATTGTTCGGGCAAATTTACATCAGGCTTCATAAGCAAATGTGGTTTCACTTGTAGCTTAACCGTTTTTACGGGTAGAGTCTTGTAAAGAAAAAAGAAAAATCACGAATTAGGAATATAAAAAAAAATAGAAATTTGACAAGCTGTCAGTCTTTACATACTTTTAATTTTTCTATAGCTTCAATAACTTTCTCAACTGCTTCTTTTTCGACACTCTTAGTTCCGCAAGGTACACGCTCTGCTTTTGTGAACTCTTGCTCAGCTAACCAAGAGATGATTTCATCAATACACTTTTCGCCAACCTAGAGAACATATTGGGTCGTTAAAATGATTGTAAATATTGAATAACTCCTTATACGCACGTTATCTGGAAATAGATCTGATTCATAACAAAATTCATAATTTGACGAAGTAGATGTTTCAGTTAGATGGTTTATTACCATGGGAAACTTTTTATAATATGACTCAATAAGACTGATAGCTTTTTGGGAAAAGTACCAAGAGTTGTCTTTCTTGCGAGTATATCCAGATAGTTCTTCATTCTGAAATAAATAAATTTAATAAATGGCACTTCATTTGAATAACAAAAAGTTAAGAAACGAGTTAATTTTACGGAAAGGCAATTTTTTTTATAATATCTTATGTCTACCTTCATAATAGGTCTGTTCCCGTACCTGTCCAAAACAGCAAAAATCTACGAAATCTTACGAAAAACTACGAAATCCTGTTCCCGTACAGCAAAATTTTGTAGTTTTTCGGAGAAGAGAGAGCTCACGAGTTTTAGCCACATAAATTTCTTTAGGCAAAATTATGAGATACATAGAACTGAAAACAGAGAACAAAATACAAACATCCAACTAATATTTTTTTTAAACAACATACATATGTATGTTATATTCAACGCGTTGCCGTACTTTTTGGTGTTTCTGCCTCTCTCTGAGAGATTTTCATCTCCACTCCTTGAAATTGAAAATTTGAGAATTTTGGTGCAGAAAGTACGGGAACAGACCTAATGTTATAACACAGAGCGGGCGGTGAGAAAACTAGGAGGCGATGAAAGGAGATAACGAGAACTTGGCAAAGCATTCCACATGTTGTGCGGCTCCATAAAGAATCTCTTTCAAAGTATGATAGAAAATAGGCTCGCTGGTGCATTTTTTGTGGAAAAAGCAGTAGAACAAAGAGAGGTACGAAACATTTCTACAGTGTTCAAGCGAGTTTATTGACTCCGTGATGTTTCTGTCCCATATTGGTTTTACCGAACGGTTTTGTGTCCTATCTAGCAGGTGCAATCAAGTTTTGGGTACACCAGACCAGGCAAGGGCAAGGGCGAGCTTGGAGTGGATGTACACCTTATATACATATTCAGCCAGATGAAAGGGGGTGAAATATTTCTTGTACCTTTTAAGGAATCCAAGATATTTAGCAGCGTTCTTAGCGACGTCGAATATGTGGTCATTTCAACGTATGTAGGTTGTCATTAATTCACGTACCGAGAATACTTTCGCTTATGCAAATGCCATTCATTGATAATGGTTTGGGGTTTAAATTTCGATTAGGTGACGTTGAGTTTTCAAAGCATTAAATTGTACTCTATTGCTTGTACCCTATTTAATGGGCTTTACATACGCTTCGGCTAGAACCCGGTCGAAGAGCAGGGCCGTGAATCTGGAAATCAAATGAGAAGCTGAGGGTACTGTCATCAGCAAAGGAGTGTATTGGATAAAAAGTAGCAGATAATAGATCATTAATGAAGACAACAAAGGGAGTCACTGACAAAACGGAGTCATGGGGAACACCAGCTTTATACGGTGGATTACAAACTTGAAACCATCCAACACAACTTGAATTGAACAGTTCGAAAGGTAATTTCTAATCCAGTTAGGAAGAGATTTATTGATACTAAATGATTTTTTCACTAAGCACCCTTTTCGTAAATAGCCGACTAAGAACATTTCGAACTGGCTGATACTCCATTTTTTCAACATCTATTTATTTTCTTAAGACAATATTTTTTAAAAAATTGGAGATTTACTGTTACTGAAAATCATACAGTGCCCTCTGACGGCACCTAATAGATTTTGCAGCTGCACGTAATGCAATGATTACTAAAACCTGGCTATCTCTAGATGGTCGAATAGACAACACAATAGACTACATGCTAATTGATACAGACACACATCAAACATACTCTATGTATACCTCTGAAAAAAAAAGGCGAACGTCGAATTTAGTCAAAACTCAACGTTGGACGCCTGAGAACACCTAGAGTAGAGGTAGAGTCTACGGATGTCGCCTAAGCGATAAGGTCTCTAACTTTCCTCCACCATCTATGGACGTCACAATTGTTAAACACAGTTCTTCCAGTGTAGCTGGCATTGACATCAACGGGCGCTCCCAGCTTTCACGACAATTAAAGAGCAGGTGAGAAAAATTAGCCTCGTAATGAATGAGGACAAAACTAAATAATTTTATGGTGTCCGCACACAAGGAAGAATCCGTCCATCTTCTTGGTCAAAATGTCCGCAATGTCTAGAACTTTAGAGTAGTCAGTGCCTACTACCTACTCAACAAACAAAACCCTTGTAGGAACCCTTGACAGCTTTGCTACTTCGATTTCGCAAAACAGCTGATGCCAAAACTCTTAACGCAAAGATCTAGATTTATGCTCTATAGGACATGGATTCTTCCGTCCTTGGAACCAGAGGTGGTTTTATTAGATTAAAGTCCCACACGCAGGATTTCCAGTCAAAAATAGGCCAAGACTCGCACCCGACGACTAGTATGGAATACTGCTGTATCTCTAAGTAAGTAGGTTAAGTAAAGATAAAGGATATTATACGATACATTCAGATCGCTTGTAACTTTTCTGTCTATTTTTATTTCGTCATGATTGTCATTTTAAATCTATCGGTTAATATGCTTTAATGCTACCAATTTTAATTCCAAAAAAATACAAATACTTGGCGCAACAGACGTATGTGGTCCAGGGCCTAGCTTCTCGCGACCATTCGTGTTGTGCGTGTTATATTTTTCACACAAATGGAAGGGACCTACAGTTTAGAGCCATATCCGAAAGGCAAATTGAGAAGCTTTAATTAAATTTAATTAAATTAAAAATTAAAATTAATTTAATTTTAATTCCATCTATATCAAATTCTATTCTTTGTTTAAAAGAAGATACAGAAAAACGATATTTTTAATCAATATTTTCACTTCATTTGTTGAGAAGGAGTAACACAATTGAGCACAATACTGAATTCCGCAATAAGGCAATAAAAATAGGTAACAGATCAGATAACAAAATGAGAGCTAAGTGAAAGGAGGGTCGAACTCTATTCATGTGTAACACACTACCAAATAATGGCGCCTACGCCCAAATAAAATTCACTCGTTCAATTTCTTTTACTACAAATACAATTACTTGGCGCAACAGACGTACGTGGTTCAAGGCCTAGCTTCATTCGTGTTATACGTGTTATATTTTTCACACAAATGGAAGGGATCTACAGTTTAAAGCCATGTCTAAAAGGCAAATTGAGAAGCTTTCTCAGTACAGGTATTACTCTCGGACGTTTGTCAGACATTCGAAAGGTGGAACCAAGAAAAAACTTGTTTGGTGTTTTTCTGGAATTCGAACGTCGAACCTCCCGCCCAACGATCCAACGCATTAACCACTTGAGCCAAGGTGTCCACAATTTCTCCTACTGCTCATCGAAGTAAGGTATTTTCATAAAATTTTTTATAAATGATTCTGTTCTCGTCAATACATATGTATTTAGTTACATACCTGTTTTGGAAATCTCATATGCAAACCAATGTTTACTTTTTTAACGTTGTCCGACAGAGCCGCTCTCTTTTCCCCCATTATAAGTAGCATCTGGCCAGTTAATCGTAATAGACACTTTGTGTTTATTCCAAGAACTGACTGAGCTTGATATGTATTCAAATAATCAGATTCCAAATAGCTCTGCAGGGTTCTGGGTTCGGACAAATCTGGCTCTGGCAAAACCGTCATGCTGACTGAAATTTAAAAAATATATATATTTCCTTGCATTCAAAGCATAATTAAAGTAAAAACAGCATCATACCTTTCAACCTTCCACACTCATATACCAGCATAGGATTCAAAACTGTACCTTCACTACCAAAATATGGATTTCCTACAAAGAATATCCGACTATCAACCGGAAAGAGATTTTCCACCTTCTTATGTGAAGTAGAATTGATATTTTGGACATTAATCTCTGTAACAACTATCTGCGCTGGGTAATTTATTTCACTTTGACTCCAAACATCATGGCTGACTACTTTTCCTTGACTGCCGCATGATATAGACGTCCCAATAAGTGTCTTTACATGCAATAATACTTTGCATTCCCCAATTTCAATTCCCATTCGCGACGATAAGCTGCATTGTTTTTAAATGTATTGTATTAACCCTTGGATTGGAAATAATGGAATATATAGTGCTTACTGTTCACGAACGGTTCTTAATTGTGCCTCAAATAATCGACTATTGTTTTCTTTAACACCTTCCGTGGTAATAAAAGCTTTTGCATTTGAAACGGCCATAACTTGAGCTTTGATCAAATGTGGCCAGCCAATGTAAACCATTTGACCTAAACACTTCTTGGCAACATTTTCAATGTCATCACAATCGTCGGACGGCTCTGGCAAGAGTATCATACTCTCATTTCTTGCAGGATAGTCAAACACTTTAACACGTGCGTTTCTCAATTCGAACTAAGAACCAAAGGAAAGTTAAATTAAAGTCCGAAAAACAAGTCTACAAATATACTCACGGTAAATTTTAGATGCTTCATGGTGGGAAATCCTGGGTAGAAAACATCGCGATTTGCGCTTTCCAACTCAACAAGAGGACTCGTTTTGTTCGAGATGAATATTTGATCTCTCCAGAGTGGCTTTTCGGTGCAAGACACTTGATAAACACCTTTCCCCGTGCCCAAGGTTTGACATTCACCTTGTGATTGTGGTGTATAGTCATATTGCACCATCGGACCGTGGGTATTTCGTTTCACCTCACTGGGCTTTAAATCTGTTTCACATTTTTTCATCGCGCGGAGAAGTAGTTTCTACAAAAAATTAGTGATGGTAACTTTCATCTCCAAAAACGAAAAACACAAACCTCATCGATGAACGGTATTAAAACGACGGCCTCCCATTCGTTCTTCTTCCCATTTAAATCTGTCTCAAAGTCTGTCGGGTAAAAGTGTATAATTTCGCTGTTGGGGCTGATAAATAGATCTTGGTATGCAACTGGCAGTAGAGTTCTACTGGCTGCAGGCAGAACAGCCAGTAACTAAAGGACACACAAATTCAAATATTTCCAACGGAATGAAAATAAATCTTACCTGTTCAAATGGTAAAAATGGCTTTCCCATATCGAACTCAATTTTGTAGTCTTTAAAGTTCTTGAGATCACTTATAAACGGGGCATAATGATGTGGATAGTACCAGGCCCACGATTGCACACCTTTATAATAATAGTTCAAAACCCACTGAAGAGCAGTAACATATGTCCTGCTTTGTTCTGTTAATACTTCCCTAAAATTGAATTTCGGTTATTCGGTTACAGGACGGATAACAATTGCGTGGTTTCTTACGGTGTCATTTCTTCAAAGTTCAACTTTTTAATATAGTAGTTTCGTTTATATAACCTGAATTCTTCAAAAATGTGCTGCTCTTCATCGTCACTTGTGATGTCATTCATATCGTCGCCTTCGCAGAACTATAGTAGAGTGTTTATTTGTTACAATTATAAGTATAATGGGCTTAATATTGAATTAAAATTACCAGTCTGCTGCTTTCAATAAGCTGCGCTAAGTCGTCATCGTGGTTCTCTTCTAAAATTTCGTCCACTTCAAAATCGAAAGCTTCGTCAATGCCATTCTAAAAATAAATCAGGAAGAGGGCGATGATATTTTATTGAAATTAAATAGTAACCTACATGGGAAAATGAAAATTTTCCGCAAATATAGAAAAAGGGAAGGTAGTTTTATAGTTATTTAAGTAACTTGAGGGGTTTTAAATGCCACGTTTTGCACAACGCTAAGGAATTTCGTGGTTTTGTAGTCTAAAGTTGCGTTTTGGTTTTATTTTAAAGGTTACTGTTGTTTTATAACATCGGCATACAATGGAGAGTAACATCTAACCTTAGGCCAGAACCACACTTATCGACGTTTACGAACATTAAGTTGCCCTTGCTTTGCTTTTCTAATATAGAAGATATACACCCTATTATACGGATATTCAATTTCTTGTGAAACAACTGGACCCCGATTTGAGGTGCAGCTGGAAGAATCTGCAAATTACGAGTTCTAATAGTCTTTGCATCGAATTAAAGACTATTGTGAAATGTCTAGGTCAAATACCCAAGTTTTGTACATATGTACTACAATGAGCTCGTAACTATTAACCGACATGAAAGTCATATGTTAACAATGTTCTGTTCATTCGATTCTGACGTGCACGTATATAGATTGGTAGATGGTCGAATAGAAGTGGTGTATCTTCATGCACATCCTCATCTACATACCTACATACATATGTATATCATCTTTGGTATGGTGAAATATTAGACCAACCATGTGAAGAAGTGTTTTAGCTTAGATACATGCGAATATACAGAATCACACATTCCGAGTCACACGTGTCAATTAAGAGACTAGGTACTGATGGTTCCGATTTCTACAGAATCCATAATTCTGGTTTTGGAGCTTTACATTTTTTCACTTATCAAACCCAGAGAACGTTCCAATTATTTATCATCTTGCTACAAATAAACGCCTCCTCTATAAGCCTATTGAGTCCATTGAAGGAAAAACTGACCTAAAATACTGCGTAAGCCCACCTGAATATTGTCTGACTTCAACATAGAAAATAAGACAAAAACATTAGAACTACATTTACATATTTAAAAACCATAGTACTCGATACTAATACAGGTCGGTTATTTTAAGTCATATCAACAGTCGTAGTTTTTAAGGTTTATTATGTAAGTACTCGTTTGTGTTAAGTGGATAAACAAAGAAAAGAAAGATTAAATGTTAGAGCTGCTTGCTTTATCAGTTACAAATTCCGGAATCCAAAAGCAATCAGCCTTACAAACCTCACCGTCCGAGTAAACATTGTTGGACAGCGTGTCGAGAAAAAATGCAGCTTTATTTATTTAGAAAATATTGCTTTGACCGAATACAGGACAGAGATTGATGAGGGCAGCACAATTAAGAAAGCCAATGCTATATTCTCCACTTTGCTAGGGTGAAGTTCTGGAAAAGCAATATGTTGAGCTCAAAATCAAAGTTGTGATTATTTCGCTCAAATATTGAGTCTATTATTCAAAAGTACTTAAAAGAGTATTGCCATTTTCTTTCGTAATCTGTAAATTCTTTTGCCAAACATGCAACGCAATTGATAGATGAGCCGGTGAGAAGTGTAGCGAAGTGAAGTGTAGAAGTGTATGCCCCAATAGCCGAGTGTGAAAAGTCAATCATTGAAGAGTTCTACCGTAGGAGTTCTAAGAGTTCTAAGGATTACGACTTGGGCAGCCTATCTCTTGTCTTTCCCTATTTTATCGCTTATTCCACAAAAAATGTTCCAACGAACTAGCCACTTGCATTCCTCCCCTTCAAAATTTCACCCGCAATACGCGTCACGCTACGAATGCACTACAGTTCATCCTCAAGCCCAACTTCGGAAGTACTGTCAAATACAGGGATTCGTTTATAAGCCGAACGACACGTATGTGGAATGATCTTCCAGGCTCGGTATTTCCTCATCGGTACAACATCCAAACATTTAAAGTCAACGTGCACCGGTATCTCCTCTGTTCCTCTTTCCCCTCTTTCCAAACGCCCGTGCCCTGAATATTCAGTATAAGGGTATTCATACCCCTTTGGCGCGCGTAAATTATAAAAAAAAAAAAAAAATATCCAAAAAAGAATTCACAACAATAATAAAAGATCTTAACGCTAAAGTTGAAGAAGAATTGATTATCGACAACTATGACCTAAGTTTTAAAAATGAAATAGGGCAAAAAGTAGTAGAATTTTCCCATCATGAATACATGTGTTGCAACAAAACATAAATGCAGTAACATGCCGAAAGAAATATAATGCTCAATTGCCATCGGCATATGCTTTGATAAAACAGCCGTCGGCAAATTCATTCACCAAATAAATAATGATAGGGCGGAGGCTAAATGAACGTGTGAAATTCTATGTTTTCGTCTATGTTAGCCGAACTACCACCGAATGATTGCGACTTTGAAAGAAGAGATAAGGAAAGTACTGATCGAGTCGAAAAATAAGAAATGAATAGGTCCGGACTAAGTACCAAATGAGCTCTTACCCCTTACAGAGAAGGAGAACATTAGTCTAATAAGCCAATTACAGTTTGTTTTAGAAGCGCTTTTGATAACCACGTATAATTATTTGCTTTCAATATCGCAATCCACCGAAACTTAGAAACGAACAAAATGTTTTGGCTTTAACATAGTCCAACATAAAGACAAACACGCAAGGTAAAAATCTAGATAAGAAAACAAAATTGAAAATTTATACTAGAACCAGAAAGCAAAAATATCCATAAAAGGGAGAGTCATAAATTTAAGAATTGGATTAGGACAAGGTTGTATTCTATCACCGCTACTATTCAACATGTATTCTGAGGGAATCTTTTTTTTTTTGTTAAGGTTTAAGAACCCCCTCCTTCTTTATACATATATCAACAGTTGTAAAAGAAGCTTGTATTAAAATTATAAAAACATATTCAACTCTACCTTTGACTGCTTCGCTTCGAAATACTTTAAATCAGCATAATTTTCTTGAAAAATCTGAAATTCTACATCAGACAGAGCTTCCAAGAATATTTCCAGTCGTCTCAGATTTAGAACCCCATTTTCGTTTATGTTACCTGTAAAATAAAATCAAACAAATGTTATTAAGAGAATTCTACGAAAGAAATTAACGGACATACAATACATGGTGAATGAGAATTAAAATAATTACAATTTTCGCACTGAATACAGTTTTTTACATTCGCAATAGAAGGTGAAGCAATGAGAGATAAAACATGTCTGGTAAATAAAAATTTACAATTGATGGATTGTATAGTCGGATGAGGACTTACAGTCGACACAGAGAAGGAATTTAAAGAATTATTTCATTTTCACACATAGGGACACTCCCTTCAAACGAAACCCCACCGACTGGTTTATGGTTTCGTACTGA
Organism: Blera fallax; assembly: GCA_946965025.1. NCBI lineage: Eukaryota > Metazoa > Arthropoda > Insecta > Diptera > Syrphidae > Blera > Blera fallax. The sequence continues at coordinate 19,070,469 of OX337248.1, read as the reverse complement.
GTTTTAGGATGATACATGGTACATGCTCCGAACTCGCCATATGCCACCCTAATGTTCATATGCAAATTCTGTCAGTATACACTCAACCAAAAAGAAAAAAAAAATATTAGACGCAACACACCGTATTGGTCCATGGCCTTGTTTCTCGCGGCCATTTGTGTTTTGCGTGTTAAATTTTTTCGCACAAATGGAAGAGACTTACAGTTTGAAGCCATATCCATATCGAATTGAGAAGCTTTTCCATGACAATTCGCGAGAGGTGGGACCGTGAAAAAACTTTTTAGTATTTTCTAGGATTCAAACTTGGAATCTTTCGCGCACTAACCCCTAACCCCTCGCCTATGCCACCACATCTCAACCAGAAAACACAAAAAACAGACATTAGTGCTGAATAGTTAATAATTAGAGTTCGCTTATTATCGGAAAAGCCTTACTAGACGGTCACGGAAAAAGAATTAGATAAAGTTCTTAACATCCAAGACTGTTTCTAAGGCCGAAACGAAAGCATTAAAGTACTCACATTTGCCTTAGATAAGAAAGAAATCGTGCAACTTACCTCCCAACTTCGAATATATTTTTATATATGTCTGGTACACCAGCGGCAGTGCGTTCGATGAGATATGCAAGCAAGGCAAATGGGGAATAAAATCGTTTCCTACTAGAAAACCCATTAAAACCCAATCATCAATGAGTTTAGCCATACTAAACGACGTATATTCCTTCAATTCGGAGAACTCCAGCTCCAAATACTCTCTAAACAGTCCCAAATGAAGGAGAAAGAACCGTGTTTCTTCAATTGACGCTCGTTTAGTTTTCTTTCCAAATTTAACCTGTCAAATAAAAACATTTTTTTGTATTAAATCTCAACACAAGCATTTTCAAAAGAATTATTAACATTTACCTCTTCCCGGAGGACTACAAAATGCAGTTCATGCGTACATAATCCTAAAATAATAAGATCCGCATCCAAGCCATACAAGCAATGTCTTGTATGCGGATCAAAGTCTTTTTGTGATTTCAAATAGCGTATATAGTCCATTATCTTGTGCTCCCCCTCTCCCGGCGACTAAAGAAAATAAAAATTCAATTTCAAGCAAATATTTTATAGAGAGAAGTGAACTTACATCGTGACCACTTAGAATAACTCGACACTTTTGCCACAGGGGATCTGTGCTAATTTTATGTCTAATAAAAAGACGTAATGCGTGATGTAAACGTTCCATAAACTCAGTTCCAGGAGTAATACAGTTCGAGTCAAAGGGTACATTTTCAATCACTTCGCCTCGATTTTTTGCTTGAAGTGATAGAGTCTCAGCATCCTTTGCAGCTCGAAATCTACGTATGTTCAAGAAAATTGTATATAGAAAGACAAATAAGGGGAAATGAACTGCGTTTGGTATGAATAAAGCATATATGTAAATACCTGCGACTTCTTTGTTGGTTCATTTTGGCTCTAGGAGCCACACCATCCACAGCCAAAAAAAACAGTCGTTGGGGCTTAATCAAAAAAAATAACTTATCGATATAATTGAAAATGTCTTTGAACATGTCTTCTTCGGATATTGAGAAATGAATGTTCGCATCGTCGGGATGCGAACAATTGTGTATGATCCCATTCATATCCAAGTACAAATTATCAAAGTCAGGTATCTGAAAAAAAAAAAAAAATGTAAGAAACAAGTCTAACATAGACATATCTTAACTAATACACGAAAGGCGCACTTGCGAAGCTTTCTCATGACACTTATTATTCTTGGATTTTTAGTCAGACATTTGTGAGACTTTCTGGGATTATAATGTCGAATCCTTCTTTCAGTAGTCCAACGCTCGACAACAAGAGTGGTCAACCTCAAACATATCATCATAAAAGCCATAGTCTATTCCAGTGAGGTCAAATATTTTGGCGTCATCCTAAAAAAGCGACTCACGTGGAATACACACATCAACTCCGCAACGTGGAATACACATGAAAGCCTTGTGGGCTAGTAGGCGACTATAGGGTTCTCAGTTTCAGAATGATACACTGGCTGTAAATATGCACATATATAGTATATAGTGGCCGAAAGTTCTTGAACGGACAACAAGACTTAAACTACTGAAGTTTCAAAGAGTTGCTTGTCTCAATATTATAGGTGCCATGAGTACCTACCAAAGCTGTTGTTGAGCTGGTACGCCAAAAAATATTAATTAGGATGACGGCTGCTAGATGTGCTATTAACTGCAGCTCGAAAACAAGTTTAAATTCATAGAAGGAACATGTTTTGAACTATCCCCGACATTATGGTCAAGAAACAATGTGTCGGTAGGTTATTTGAGGTAGAAATATTAGACCGAGTAAACTGGTTTAATGCCGCACCGGTACTACACCGCAGAAAGGTCAGAATACATATATTTTCAGATAGACAAGCAGCACTTGAAGCACTATCGTCCTTTACGTTACAGACTCCAAGTCAGTTGAATACTGCTACGATGCATCACAATCTCAGCCTAGACATAACAGGGTAGAACTTGGTTGGATCCCGGGTCACCAGGGAACAAGCTAGGGCTGACTAAGAATTAAACCAGTACCTTACTGTAGCGTAAAATGGACTGCCGCCACAGTGCTGATTAATGCCTGGAAACACAAACTTCGTTTAGACCTCTCACTGTTTCATTAAGCCTAAACTTTTTCCGATATCGCTTTAAGAAAGCGCTATCATGTGCTCTGTTTTAAATCATACTTGACGAAATTTTTGCGTAACTTAAACACCAACATCAGAATTACAATTTTTCGAAAGTCAATTCAATTATCTGAATATACAGAGAATATGTCAGTGGTACATTTCCAAGCATTGAAATGGAGGCGGCAAAGATGGGTTTGGATAAAACGTAATACATGCTGTCATCAAAAAAGGAGTCTCGCATCGGAGACTCGCCCAAAATGTCAGCATGTACAGCTATAGTTTCGACCTAGTAAAAGATTTTGTCTATCTGGGACCAACGGTTAGCCCGCAAAGTAACAGAAGCAAAAAAATCAAGCGAAGAATTACTCTCGTCAAACGCTGCTTCTTTGGGCTAAGAAGACATTTAAGAAGTACACCCCTCTCTCACCCGTCCAAGGATACTCTATACAAGACCCTGAATATCCCGGCCCTCGGTCCTGGTATATGGTGCAGATGCATGGACTCTGACCAATTCCTTCGGTTGCTTTCAAATGAAAATTTTCCGCGTTATAATCGGTTCAGTTTGCATCAACGAGTGTGGAGAAGAGGATTCAATGATGAACTTTGCGTGTTACACAGCGACGTCGTTTTGGTCAAAAAGTTACGACTGCAGCAGCTGAGATGGCTGGGACTTGTAGAGCGCATAGATATCACCGTACCGCTCCGTCGAGTCTTTGAAGTCACCATAGAGAAGCAGCGCAGCAGAACAAGATCCTACCTTAGGTGGTATTTACAATTGGAGAGGGACCTCAAACAAATTCGTGTGCGAACTTGGAGGCAGCTGACCAAGCTGGAAGGGTTGAGACCATGGTCAGGGTAAAAGTCATATAAAGTAGAAGTAAGGTAAAACCTGTACTGTCGTATTGTCTTAAGCTGCAGAGGACGTCATAATTGGAGACATGCATCAGCTGTTTTGCAAGCTAATGTTCGTATACTATTCCGGGTGACTTTTCGTTCATTTAAGGGTTACAAATCTCTGGTGTAATATGTGTGTCCACGCCTGGATAAGCCTTCTGCGCTACGGTTTAAGGAAGAGAAAAACCACAATCAATTATTTACAACCCTTTACGATACGCAATTTCTCATAGAACATTAAAATATTACAGCTGCATACGAGCAACATTTTTACACATATGTATATGTATTTGACTGGTTTTTAAATCTTTTTTCATGGATGAACTCAAATATGAAATTGAATTACATCTAAAAAATCGCATTCGAGGTATGTTCTTAGAAATGAATTTTATTGTGCCATGTTAAATTTACTACCAACGCTAAACAAGATATCAATTAAAAATACTGGTTACTTCATTAAGATAGGACATGACAACTTTAGACTTTTAATTCCATTGTAGATTTAAGACTTGAACCGTCTTATACCCTAGAGACCGCACACCTAAAACTTATTTTGATAGAGGCACACCAATGTAGACGCTTCAGAGCTAAACTGTTTTACTATAGACCTTCTTCAGATCTGCGGTTGGTGAGAGACAAATTCGTTCGGTTGTACATTTGTAGTACCATCACTTTTCACATTTCATCAGGTGTGCGCTAGGCCGCAAATATATGGTGATTGACTTTTATTTTCAATTTCAACTAATTTAGAGTAAGCACTGACCCTTGACTGTCTATGTGAAAGTAATCGTGTCCCATGACTTTACCTTTTGAATCTAATCAGGAGTGAAAGGCAATGAAAAATTACCTCTCATTTTTACTATAAGGAAGCTAAAAAGCTAGTACAGAAGCGCGCTATACAACTTACGCGAAGTTTAACAATACTTTTTTACTATTCAATTAGTAACAGAATTTGATTGCAAAGGTAAGCACGATTGGGACAGCCAAATCACCGGCAAGCAATTTTTACTAGCACCATAATCAACTTTTTTTATCAACAAAGGCTAATAATAAAGAATAATTTAAGGGTGGGACACCTCATTTATTGAAACAATTTGGGAAACCGGATTTATTTATGTTCAAATTTCTTATTAAATGTCGCGCAATCCATTGGATACACAAGATAACTTCTCACCCTCATGTCGTATAGAGAAAAAAACCAAACAGAACGCACCGGAACGGATAGCTCAACCTTTCTCTTCCCTAAGCTAAGAAAAAAGACCAAGTTTTTTTTTACCAATATTGCAAAGATACTTACGCAGTGGTCCCGTGCGAGCTCGCTAAGGCAGGGATACCTTTCGCTTATGTATCGGAAAAACTTTGGAACTCCCATGTTCTTCTCCGCAGGTGTTACAACAATGCCGTTATATGAAAACGTTACCTTTAACTCCTTTCACTTATTTGTTGCTGGCAAACAAAACCACTTTTCCCCCGATTGTGTCACAATTGGCAATACCGAACACAAATTCCTCCAATTATTTCCAAATGCGGTTAATGGAACAAAAAAAAAGAGAATTCGTTTAACTTTTTGGCTTAAAGTACACTTAAACTGGGTTTATCCATAGAATTATTCCAAAAAAGCGGAATATGCCTGAGAGAAATTTTCACAACTTGCGAAAAACAGCCAACAGCACAACATACAAACAGACTGTCAAATCTGTCATAAGAATTGTCGGGAATGTAGTTCACATGATTGTGAAATAGTTAAACTGGGTTGCCGCTCCGCAATTCTACACAATTTTTCACAATTTCATTATTTAAGATTCTCTAATGGAACCTTAAGAGCCGAACAGAATGCGTAGCTGCGTCTGTGTCTTGTAGCGCTGTCAAACCTCTGCCGCGCCGCTTGTGGTTAAAGCAAACACAATGAAAGCGACTGTCACATTTGCATCTTGTGTGTTTACTTCTTGAAAATATATTTTATTAGTGCTCAAAAGTGTTTTTTATTTGTGAAGATGGACGAGCAGGAAGAAATAGCTTTCATTATGTGTGTTCTGCACATGTGTTATTTAGCAATTAAATTAAGGAAAATGAGGAAACGCAGATGGTGGGTTCGCCCCCTTAATGAGCAAAGGAAAGAAAGAGGATTCTTTAAGACCACTTTCAAACACCTCAAAGAGCGCGACGAGGACCTTTTTTTTAAAGCAACAAGAATGCACTCATCAACTGTAAACAATGAAAACAAAACAAATGGAAACATAATTTACAAATACTTTTTTTTACTTGCTATCCCAAATTCGTCGGATATCTCCTTCCATTTTGCATATTTTTTTTTAAATGTTTGTAATTGGGATTGGATAAATTCCAAAGAATTTCATTCAATCGTACAGCTTCAATAAATTTTTCGACTTCCATTTCCACATCAACAACAGCTTTAGTGTACAAATTCTTAAACGTCAATCTTGTAGCGCCGCTTGAAGTTGAACAAAATCCAACTTCGCGATACACGACACAGACGCAGACACACATTGTGTTGCGGCTTACGGCTTTCCATACATTTAATAGTTTGACAGCTTGCGACACAGACACAGACACAGACACAGCTACGCATTCTGTTCAGCCCTTTACTCATCATTTTTTTAGAGGGGATCCACGTTAAATATTCTCTCCATACCAATGTGCTTCTTACTTTTACAATTTCAGATCAAATACAACCTCAAAATAAATAAAAGATACACTAAAGCCGATTATTCTGAAAATCAATTATCATTGAATACTTTTTTTTTATTTTAGATGACGCATATAGACCAGGGTGGATTATGGCCTCAATCAATATGACCATCCACTCAGGCCGGTCCTAGCTGGCTGCCCCCGGTTTCGTACACAGATTTGGTTAAAGTCACTCTCCAATTGTGTGGGCTACTTAAGGTAGGGTCTTCCTCTGCTGCGTTGTCCCTCTAGGATTGATTCAAAGACACAACAGACCAGAGCGTTGATGTTCATGCGCTTTACGAGTCCCAACCGTGATGGCCGCTGCAATCCCAACATTTTGATTAGGTCGACGTCTAACAACGTGAGTGTATAACGTCGTTGAATCTTCTCGTTCACACTCCTTTGATGGAAACTGCTGAATATTAAGCGAGGAATTTACCTTTCAAGGCAACCGAGGGAATTTCCATCCACTTTTGTCAGGGTCCATGCTTCTGCGCCATATACCAGGATCGGGATATTCAGGGTCCTATATTAAGTATTCTTGGTCGATTGAGAGAGTGCTGTACATCTTAATTGCCTTCTTAGTCTAAAGAAGCAAGGTTTGGCAAGAGTAATTCTTAACTTGAGCTCCTTGTTAATGTCATTTCGCGAGGAAACCACGAAGCCCAAGCAAACAAAATCTATTACTAGTTCGAAATTATTATGTGCGCGCAGTGGCTCAAGTGATTAGTGCGTTGGATCGCTGAACGTGAGGTTCGAGGTTCGAATCCCAGAGAACACCAAAAAGTTTTTCACGGTCCCACCTCTCGCGAATGTCTGACAAACGTCCGAGAGTAATAACTGTCAAGAGAAAGCTTCTCAATTTGCCTTTCGGATATGGCTCTAAACTGTAGGTTCCTTCCATTTGTGTGAAAAATATAACACGCACAACACGATTGGTCGCGAGAAGCTAGGCCCTGGACCACATATGGTCTATTGCGCCAAGAATTTGTATTTTTTTTTTTTAGTTCGAAATTATAGCTGTGCATGGTGACGTTTTGGCCAAGTCTCCTATGCTGAGAGTCCTTTCTCGATTATAGCATGTACATACATATATATTACGTTTTATCCCCATTTACAGCGAAACCCATCTTTGCGTACATACATACGTATCTACATATGTACGTACCATTGCTTTAAGTAGGACGTTAAACAGATCACATGATAGCATGTTCAATTAAATTTTTATAACGGTTCATCGCATAGCCTAAGAAGTGAAGGAGATCTGAGAATACACAGGGTAAGAACTTCAAGAGGTCAGCGGACAACCAACTATATGGGATTTCAAGCTTTCAACAACCTACCGACACACTTAAAATTAGAGACAAATATATATTTATTTAAAAGAAAAATTATTGAATATGTAAGTAAATTGAATAAAAATCTAGTCCTTTATTATAAAGTAAATTTAACGATTAAATCTATAATACTATCAATATAAATATATAAATGTAAATATTGTAAAAATAGCTTTAAGTGCTAAATAAGGATCAAACTAACTAAACTAAATAAGCCTATGCTCCGCAAACCAACATCTTAGTAAAAACACGTCATGGTTTATGTAAGCTATTAAATCTAATGGACTGACTGAACAATATGCAATTCCAAGGTCGTCGGCAAAGGCTTTAGTTTTAGAATGGAAAATAAGGAATTTATATATATTAGGAATAAAATTGGACGAAGCACAGAACCTCGGGGCACTCCCAAGTTATTTGTTTTTGAGCTGCTTATACTGCTTCCTATTTTTACATGTTGTATTCTATCGTTAAAGTAAGACTCAAACCAATTGTAAATGAATCCTCGATATCCGGCCTTATATAATTTATCCAAGAGAACTATATGGTCAGCCATATACAACGCCTTAGTGATGTCGACAAAAAGGCCAGCGCAAAAGAGTTTCTCATCTAAGCCCTTATATAAAATAGAACAAAAGTCTGGTAGAGCATCCTCAGTGGAAAGGCCAGTCCTAAACCCAAACTGCATGGGACTAAAAAAATTAGATTTGTCTGTCTTGTTACCCTTTTTAAATAATGGAATCACAAAGGTCACTTATACCTTTTCCGACATCGAACGGTCCGAGTATTAGAATTAGCTCTATAAAGCTCGTATCTAAATTCATATATGCACTATCAAAGGCGACTTTAAAATCTTCAAAGACATTGTGGGCGTTGAATTCATGGAATTAATGTTATTACTTTAAGCTATATGCAATGATAGGTAGTTCCTTTTATTACCACTTTTTTTCTTGATTTACTAGCTACCTACCTCAGCCTAAAATTACTTAAATTAAGTTGAATTTAAATTCCACTAAATTTGCATAGTATTTCCAGTACTAATGGGGAGAATTAAATGAATAAACGAATATAACATCATTAGCACGTCCGTAAATAGTTTTTATTTTGTGTATTACTTTTTCACAGGAAGCGTTTTGTTTTTGAAAAATGTCTACAGGGATTTCTTTGACATCATAATATCTCAAAATATCGTAGGTATCGTAGGTATACAAATTGTCAACCGATTGATCAGACTGCGATCGATAAGAGACAGTTTTAGGTATTTTGGGTACCCGAATGCTTCAACCAGCCAACCTCGGCTCTGTGAACTTTCCCAAAAGGAAGCACCGACAAGATACCGGCTTTGTCATAAACCGCTTAAGTGATCTGCCCACTCCTTCAAGAAGCCTAACAACATACTGCCAGAAGTTTCCTTTGAATGAAGGCTTTTGCTTATTTAAATCATTTCATATACTTCAGCACTGTTCCACACAGAAAGTGAAAGTCATTAATAAATGCATATATTTATGTCGACGGCTTTATTTCTTCCTTTGGTTTCTTTTTCTTTTTAACATAACTTAACCCATCTTTGTCAAATTCTAATGGCATAATCCCCAAATCTCCAGTATATCTGTTTTTCGCCACCTACAAAAAAAAAGAACAAAAATAAAATAGGAATAAATTTAGCTTCAAATTCTATAATGGATTCATAAATTTAATCACCTGCAGGAATTTTTTTCCTCCCACAGACGTAAGCCTTCGGTCTTGTATAATCAGTACATTATCAGCCTCTTGTGTGGCTTTGGCACTTCCAAATATAGAACTCGTTGTCAACTCTTCTGAGTCACGTTCTTTCCGCGGATGCATTACCAGTGTAACATGAACATTATTTCGCGTTGCGTACGTTCTAAATGCGCTGATTATTGCATCCTGTTCAAAGAATTTATCATTCTTATTAATCGCTGATACACCCATCATAAACTGAATATTATCAATGATCACATGCTTAATATCGTATACATATTGTGCGTGCTCTATGGCTTCCATGACAACTTTAATACTCTGCTGTCCATGAAAAGTCATAAAATACATGGGATACTTCTCAAACTCACTTGTCCAATATTCGAACTCATGCAGTTTGTCCTCGAGTGGATACCCGACGAACTGCCGCAGCAATGTAAGCGCTAGTCTTGTATTGCGAATTTCAAAAGAACCCCACAGTGTTGAAACTCCTTGAAGTGCCAAATCCAATGAATATTCCGACATAAACGTCGTCTTGCCAGATCCAGTGGGACCAGTTAATATAGTGAGCTCTCCCTTGCGGTGTCCTTTTAATAGTTTATTTAACATGGGATATCGCTTCCATTTTACACCGTTCACTTTTTCAATGTTTTGCAACTCGCTAAGAATGTCCAGTTTAAGTTCGTTGAAGGTTGTAATTGATCTATGACGAATCGGAAGGGCTCGTTGTATTATGTGTCGAAGGTTTAAATGCTTCTTTAACGCCTTAAACGGCGTTGGTTGTACGTCAGTAGGCCGAATAAAAAGGCAACGTTTTTCATCCACTTTCATCGAGAAATTCCTAGCCACATCCCAACCAGCGGAATCAAAGTCAAACCAAAGGATTAACTCCTTGTATGTCTCTAATACAGGCAAACACTCTTGAGGTAACGATTTAAGCCAGTAAGGCAGGCAAATGACGCCATCTTTGGATTAAACAGATATTTTTTTTTATTATGATTCTAAAGAAAATTTTATAGATATACTCACACCCATCGATTTTCTGGCCGATAAGTGCAAGAAAGTCGTAAATATTTGAGACTAGAACTGCTTTGGAAGATTCTGTTGAACTATAACGCAAAACGCCGGAGCAGTTCTCTTTAGGAAAGGTATCCTCTATGCGAGTTATTGAATTTAGTACTTTCTCACCGACCACTTTGCCTACAGCGTTTTTCAAAGGAAAGAAGATGTTTCCACTCACTGGATCATATTTCACACCTATCCTTTGAAGATGAGATACATTAAGATTATGTATTTTAAGATTATCACAGATCTCTTTCGGAACTTCGTCAAATTTGCTGGATAAAGATTCGTATTCTTGTACGCCCAAGTTGTCTTCATGTATGCGGATATTTGACTCGTAACATGTTCTTACTTCTTTTAGTGGCTGCTTAAGTTCACATGTTGGACATAGGAACAAACCTTCAAAAAAATGAAAATAAGAACAATGGAAGGAAATTGTGATATAACCACGTAAACAAAGTATCAACAACATAAAATTTAATGTAAGCTTTCTTAGTTGCTCGAGACAAATTATTTGTCCTAGTAGTACAGTATATATTGACAAAACCCCGCGAAGAGTATTGTGAAAGATTAAGTTAACAAGCAAACTTATTTTAACTTAGATGGCGTTACATTTCAGGGTGAACCTGGGCCTTAACCAACAACACTCTTCAGTTATCCCGTACACATACACAGCTATGGCTTATAGGCACTAGAGGAAGTTCGAATCATTTTTCAATGAATATGGGGGATATATTATTCCGGACGGGCGTTAGACTAATACGCGGGAGGACGGATGTTTTGGTGATGGTGACAACGATCTTTATACAAGGCTTTGGAGTTCGGGAGATATTGTAAAGATTTCGAAACGATTATCTTAAGCGAACATCTGCGACTACGAACACAGAAAAACATAACAAACGCCAGACGACAATTGATGTACTGTGGAAGTCGCTTATAACGACCAGTTTCCTTTCATTTGGTTGGTTTCTTTATATCATACACTATTCTACCGTCGGATATAACGTCGTAGTATATAGCGACGTGTCGGATATAACGTCCGATTTCCAAAAGCGAACTATCGTTGCAGTCTCTTATAACGACGGAATAAGGGAAAATGAAGGCCAACACAAATTACATAAAGTTTTACGTGCACACGCGATCTGAACATTTCTTGTTAATTTTTGTGACTTTGCATTGGATAGCACTAACAGTTTGTTACGTCTCTGACGGTCGCTCTACATTGTGCAACTGTGTATCTGTTGAATTTGGAGTTTATATGGTGTTTCTCCCGGATAGGTGCTCTTAGTTTTAGTGCTTTCTGTATTAATTGTGGTTAACGCGTATTAATAAAAAAGTTTATATTTTATGTTTGTAGTTGCATATTGGTTTGTTTCTTTTATGCAGTCGGATATAACGACCGCCGAATATAACGAACGCATTTGATCGGTCATTTACCGTCGTTATAAGCGACTTCCAATGAATATCGAACGCAACAAATGCTGGACCCCACTCTATGAGTGGGTATCAATGGTATCGGGATAGGAAATTGAAATTTTAGTGCGCGCGGGCCCATCAACAAAATCCAGAATGATCGCCACGAGACCAATACCTCTAAATAGGTACAAAATGTAAATGCAATTCAAATCATGGAAAACTGACTACATTTCTTACCTAACAAGTGACTTAATTTTATAATTTATTTTAACTGTTGCTGTCCTTCTGAGTTATCAAAGCATTCTTAACCAGCTTATTTCATAATAATTTGGCAGAAGCGAAAAGCTGAAAAGAATATTTACATACATACATATGTATTTTATCTCTCATTATTTCATAAATAGTCTTCCAGAAATATGCGTACATTACTAACCTGTTGTTTTGTTCACAAATGCCGGCTGATTGGAGTGCTTTGAACAAACTTTGCATTCTGTTAGTATGCATGTAAATCCATCCTTAACTGGAACACGGCTGGTTTTAAGAAGTTTTTTAAATTCATTTAATACCTTTTGGTCAAAAATACTAGGTTCCCTTAAGACTTCAGATTTAAATGCACTACTTCTTCGAAGAGAGTTGAAAAGTATTCTCTTAAATAGAATAGACTTAGCAATCATAGTCGAATGCGATGACTAGACTAAATTCAAGTTATTTATTATAAATTACGGTAATTTTTATTCATTATTATAATATTATTTCAGAAAAATATAAACTTTAGATTTCTTAACGTAATAATATCAGCAGGTGGTAAGAATTGTCACGTTAAACACCTGATTTATTTTCCCTCCAAAAATAAATCCACTGAATAGCTTTGTTCAATGACCACAGACCCGTGTATCCTTAGAAATGTCATTGCATTGTATTAAGAACGTAATTTGTCGTGCGAACTTGAAAACCGCCGTACGTTTTCAAAGCTTAAAATTCCGTTTATCCGTTGTTAAACATTCTTATATACATGTACAGCTCAGTATAGGCCATAATACTTGCTGCTCTCCTTAACTCATTTAAGAAATGAAACAATTCAAATTTACCAAACTGAATGGTAGAACAAATTCTACCGATCCCGTTAGGTCAGTCATTAAAAGTACTGGTTGCAGAAAATATACTCACACAAGGCGTGTTTTGTATGCACCAATCTTTAAATACTAAAAAAGCTTTCAAGTCAGATTGAGTGAGAATCGTTTTGGTGAAAAGCTTTTACTTTGCTTTGCATAAAAGTAGAAACACAATGTGGCGTTCGCGCGGTCGCGCGTTAACAGATTGAGTAGAAACAATGTGATCTTATGGGGTAACACAAAATGTGACCTCAAGGCACTAATAAAATATATTTCCAAGAAGTAAACACACAAGATACAAATGTGACAGTCGCTTTCATTGTGTTTGCTTTAACCACAAGACGCGCGGCAGAGGTTTGACAGCGCTACAAGACACAGACACAGATACGCATTCTGTTCGGCTCTTAAGAAATAACTTCGAAAACGAATGTGCATGAATAAGAATATAAAAAAATAAAAACTCTGCATACTCTAACATAATTAATTTGTGTTGAAAAGACATCAATTAGCAATTAAAAATGTTTATATATTAAATGCTAACAACTCGGAGTACATATACAACACAATGGTTTGCCTTTTTGCTAAAATCGAACAAGCCAAAGAATAATGTCAATCCAAAACAGCTGTGAGCTGTCAAAACGCGCGACCATAGTAGAAAATAGTAGAGAGTAGCTCTACTTCGACGTTGAGGTCGCGCTTACGATATTTACGATCAAAAACCGACCAAACGCGTGAGGTCACATTTAGTGTTACCCCATAAAAACCCATTGTTTCTACTCAATCATTGTGTTTCTACTTTAACAGTTTGACAGCTTGCGACACTGACACAGACACAGACACGCATTCTGTTCAGCTCTTTATACATATTTGTGTTTCCTGATCAAACCATAAAAATAAAAAGAGTACACTTCTCTACTCCTTTTTCTGCCGCAAAACAGTGTGTGGGAAATTTGAGGGAACAGAACCTAATTCTGCCATATTCCTAACCGCTCAACGCACGACGGTCGTGAAGCCACATTTTGTGTTGCAAATTTTGAGGTCGTGCGTTTTAACAAATATTATCGTAAGTCGGTACAATGCCTGCCAAACGCACAACCGCGCGCGCGCGCCACATTCTGTTTTGCCCATTATTCTCACCAAAGCCAATATGTTCTGCAGGCGACGGAAGAAATCCCTAAATAATAAAAATCTCTAAAAGTAATGACAGCGACTGCCACTATAGCATCAACTGTGTTTTCTATAATTAATTTCGAATACAAATGACAAACAATGAGCTATACCGTCTATATTTTTGCATTGATTGCACATTTCTGCCACCTGCCATCTACACTCTGAAATTAATTTTCATTTGCAAAAGATCTGGCAGCAGTACTGTCGTTGAGGCAGTTCTATCCCATATTACAGTCTCGATAGGGCAGTGAAGTAGAACTCGTTGCTCCGACTTCTTGACAAAAAATATGTGTTTTCGCTCTTTGGCTCTTTGAAAATGGGCGAGTGAGGGGATGAACTCAAAAAAATGTTGTCTTCTTTATGTAAGATTCCTTAACTATAGTATTAAACTGCTAATAATATACATGTATGGACAAGTGCTCTTTTATATTCATCCTTTCATTATATGTTCATAGCTATACCCAATTTTAATGCGCAGTTTATTACAAAACCGCGTTCTTATTTTTCAGACCCCTATACAGTGGCAATTGAGCAAAAATAAAGTAGTCATGAAGAATGATACCTTGTCGAAGCAAAACAAAATTTCCTGCACAAATGTCCCTAGCTTCACATTCAATTCTTTAAGTTTGGGGCAGTAAATAACACTGTTATGTTTTATATTTTCTTCAAAAACTGTTTTCACAAATGCATTATGTTTGCCAAGTTGTTTTTTTTTTGCCAAAATTCATATGATATTTGCATTTGTTATGTTCTTTATTAAAGAACTATAAACTTTAGAAAAAATTATGCAAAAAATTCTCCATTTGTTATTGTTTTGAATAAACTTGCGTTAATATATGTATATTTTTTTGAAGACAACATTAAAAAACTTAGAAATTCAAAAATGGTAAAACTGTAAGTTTTACTGAACGCAGCCGAAAAATGTTCAAGCAAATAATCACTTTTTTTTATTTTACAGACCCAAATGTCAGTTTTGAAGTTTTTGTTGTGCTTTACATTCTGTCATTAATCATACCGTAAATATTCGAAGGAGTACAAAAAGTTTGTAAACGTTTAAGAAATATGGGAGAAAAAAGAAAAGCTATGGAAGACGAGATGTCTCGGTAATTTAAATTGATAAGCCTGCGAAAGAATAATTTTAAATTTGTTAATTCTAAAATATTTCAGTTTCGAGGCGGAAATTTCAAAGCCAGCCGCAACACCAAACCGCAATATTTTTGTTCCTAACCAAGTACGTCCAATCATTGGATCAAATACATACAGTCAAGTGCAACAAAAGTTAAGTCAAGCACCAGTTAACCGAACACCTGCTCCTCCTCCTATGCCAATTCCACCATCGTTCCTTTCTACTTTTGTACCGACAACTCAATCGGAAGCACCAACGAAAGCAACGAATCCAACACCAATTGTACTGAGCAGTGCACCCAAGTTTTATCAGAGCAGGCAGTCTGTTAATATAACACAAGTTGCAGCTGCACCACATATTGATATTAATGCAATTCAATTCGATGTGACACAAAAGTTGAAGAAACTGAAAGCAGAGAAATCCGGACCGAATCCCATTGCTGAAGAAGCTATTAAGGCCGCTCGTGCTTCGTCGGCACTTCAATCCTTCCAGACAGAGAAGAAAAAAAAGGACAGAAAGACTGTTCGGGTGGCAGGTGGTCAGATTTGGGAAGATTCATCTCTTGCCGACTGGCCAGACAATGATTTTCGAATATTTTGTGGTGATTTGGGAAACGATGTTAACGATGAAATCCTCACGAGAATATTCAATAAGTATCCATCGTTTCAAAAAGCTCGAGTTATTCGGGATAAGCGGACTGGGAAAAGTAAAGGGTTTGGATTTGTAAGCTTCCGTGAACCTGCCGACTTCATTCGTGCAATGAAGGAAATGGATGGTAAGTTTCTTTTTTTTTATTAATGAATATACAATGTATAAGTGTGTGGTCTCGTGACTAATTAAGTGCAAATATACTTAGACTATTCCCTCTTTTCCGTGTAGTTATACACACAGAGGTACTATCACAGCTATTATTTCTAGTCTTTCTGGAAATAATGAGGTACGGTCGCAACCCTTGTGTTCAGTTGGGCTGTACGAAGAAGTGCAAAAAGGCCTCAAGTGCTCATTTTTTGTTTATTCGATGTCTGTTTTTATCAAAATGTCCTTGTCGTTGCGTAATTGGGAGCCAATCCCAGTTGTGTTTCAAAACCCGTGCCTCTAAAATTTTATTTAAAAGGCAAAACAATTTGTCATGGAAGTGTTTTTTTTTTTCAAATTCAAATTATATTGTTTTAAAAAAAGGGAATCTGTAAAACTAGAATAGCTTTGCAAGATGCCTTTTGTTTATGCTATTTGCTAAGCAGTTTTAATGATTTATTAATAGAATGTTTTTTGTTTTGTTTTAGGGCGTTATGTTGGCAGCAGGCCTATCAAACTAAGGAAAAGTACATGGAGACAGAGAAGCTTGGACGTTGTTAAAAAGAAGGAAAAAGAAAAACAGACGTTACTGCAGTCTTTTCAAAAGTAAAACAAAAACTATTAATATACAAAAGTCATAAGAATGAGAGGAACTGTTTTCGAAATATGTTAGATAAAACGGAATTATAAACATTGCTACGATGTGTCAAATTGACGCAAATGAGAGTAATATATAAAGTGCTATGAGTAGAGAATATTCTTGACCCATTTTCATAACACATTTTTACTAGTATTTCACTCTAGTAAAGGTAGATGAAAATAAAAAAAAGGATTTTCGTAAAAATATTAAGTATTTTCAGTTAGCTATTACTCTTAAAAGACATCAATGATTTTCCTTCTGTCTACCTTAGCCAAGAGAAGGCGTATTTCCGAATCAGGAAGGTGCCTCAATACAGCAAAGTGGGTGCAGGCACTCATTGCCAAAATGGTGCCGGAATATGTACAGAAAATATTGGTGGACTATTTTAGAAACAGATTGATGGAACAAAACAGTACAATATCACAGGTAAAGTTCCCCAAGGTTCCGTGCTGGGTCTCTTGTTGTGGAATTAATGTACGACGACGTTCTTAAGCTAAGAATTCCAGCGTCTTCAAAAAAAGTGGTCTTTGCGGATGTTATAGCCAGCGTAGTTTTAGCGAGAATCGCTGGCATATATGGGACTGCAACTAGCAGAAACAAAACTAAGGTGGTACTCGTCAGCAGTGTGAGTATTGATATCATAACGGCAACCATCGGCAACAATGCTGTAGTCTCTAAGCCAGGTATTAAGTACCTTGGCGTTATCATGTGTAGATGAAATCCTAACTTTTCGTTAACATCTATGATACGCATCTCCTAATAAAAGTGGCAGCCTCAATAGTCCTCTATGGATTCCAAATCTGGGCGAATGCCATTAGAGCCAGAAATCTATAAAAGTAAGAGGGGGGCGATATACAGGACCTTTCTAACCAAGTTATACGACGCGGCGTGTGTTATAGTTTCGATAGTGATGACTGACAGCAAATGAAGCCCAGGAAAAAACCAACTCTGCAAGAACACCGAACAGCATCCGTCCACAACCAAGAGTGACTAGTCTAATTCTGTGGCAATGAATATGATATATCTCTGATTAAGGCAAATGGATCCAGAAAATCATACTCAACGTCGAGATATGGACAAGCCGGATGCAGGGAGAACTAAACTTTTACATAACGCAGATGTTAACGTGCTATGGATGCTTCAGCACGTATTTAATAAACAGGTTCGGGCACTACAATCATATCCATTTCCCAAGGTGCGCAGAAACCATCGAAGATGTGGATCACGCAGCTCCGCGGTATGGAGCCGAAAGCATTAACTGGAGGAGAAATTTACAGACGCCTTCACCCCGAAAGAAATAACAAGGCAGATGGTGAAAAAAAAGAGAAAACTGGGATGCAATCAGCAAAACTCTGGCCATAATAATAAGAGCAAAAACACAGGGCTGTAGCAGAACTCAAATGTGAGCCGATGATATAAGGCTGAAGCCCGCTTCGTGATTACATGCTTGACTTCAGTACCGCAAGGATCAAGGGTAGAAGGAGAGGTGGGCAGTGGATGGAAATTCCACGATGTTACTGTGTACGGGCTCTGTTTCGTCTTTGAAAGATTTCCACCTTCCAATGGAAAAGATGAACTGCGCTTAAGTTTGTCTTTGTCAGTAAGTTTGAAGTAACCTAGCAACCAAAGCGAAAGCATACGCCTATGATTTAGTGATATGATTCTGTTTTTCAATTATGACTTATTCCTTAGTCCGCCGGAAGAAGAACGCATATAACATTGATAGCTGAAGAATAGCTTTCATTGAGCTGAAAAGATGCCAACTTAAACGGTCCTCTGACCGCACTGTTTTTTTGGAACTCTGGTAACATTAAACAGAAAAAAATCAATAATATCCGCCATTAGTGGCCTGCAAAGGGTATGTTCTTTAGGTTCCACTTATTTATATCGGAAACTTTTGGTTGTTGCACAAGACAAATCATATTTACATTCACTATCAATTAACAGGAAGACCATAAACTTCAGAGAATTCTACTGGATTTTCTGCCGATAATGCAGTACACTCGACATTATAAATACCATGGATGCAACTATTGGCAAACAATTGGATACCTAGTCAACAGAAACAATAAACCTAAATAATTTTACAGTGATGAACGATGAATAAAAGAATGATTGTACAGAAGAAAGTTTTATCATTTTCTAGGTCCTAGCTACACAATACTATATGCATAATTCTTTAGCTTAAATTTCTAATTTAAGGTTTTATACTTAACTAACTACATTTAAAATCTTGGCGTTTCAACTCGTTGCTTACAAGCATATGGCGTTGTAAGTTTCCAATAGCCCCCGCATCGACACCGCGTCCATCGTTGCTCCCACGCCTTCATCGCTGCGGTCTTAGCTACACTTGTAAAACTATTGTACGCTCCGCAGCGCAAGCATTGCCGAACTGCAACGGGCTTCTTACCCAGCTGAATATTTCTTACACTATCCAAAATGCCATCGTTACAGAGAACACCCTCGATCTGTGGCTGTTCGTTGAAAATCTTTAAGTATTCTGGTTCCACATTGTAGTTGAAGAAGAGCGGAGGTGCCTTATAAAAGATCATCGGCGAGTTTAATGATACGCTCGACGTAATCGTCTGAAGTTGAGGAATTAGAACTTGTGTTGGCAGAACACAACACTCATCCAGTAGAACTTCATCGGGTTCCGATGGGTTCAGTGCCAATCGAGTAAGAAGACGAAAGAGTGTGGCCAATATATCGAGATTTTCAATGGATTTCAGGAACATTGGTAAACAATGTGTGTTCAGAAGTCCCCATATTCGAATCATAACAAGCAATTCTCGAATGCTATTCAATGCGACAATATCCTTGCTGATGTCATATCCATTGATCTTGTTGTGTGGTACAATGTTTTGAGGGAGCTTGGCCAAAATGTTTAACGCCAAATCAGCAACCCATTGAATCAATTGTTGCAAACTTTGAAGCGTAGGCGGTTCGACGGTAAAATCTTTGGGATCCAAATGTAATAGAACCTTATCTACATCGGGTACAGATTCGGAGAGAACCATAGCAAGATTTTCGGCTGGACCCTTGTCATGGCTGGTGAGATCTGATGGTCGCAGTAGACTTTTGAATGCAATAAGAACCGAGTGCAGCATAAGCAGACTGTTCAAATCATTTGCTCTAGATTGTCCTGATACTTGCATTCGACATAGATTTGTCTTCAATGTCAGAAAACTGACATAGTAAAATTGTTGAACGTACGATGGTTGTCGTGTGAAATTTTCCGAAAGCTTCTCTATAACTGCGTCAAGTATGTTTGACCGGAACAACATAAACATATCGGTTGCATCAAAACCTGAAATTATTGAAAGTATTGTGTGAACTAATTTTTTTTTAATCATTTAATAGAATATGGAAATTTTTAGAGGGATGTAATCCCCAATCTTGAAATTGTTTAGAAAACAAAAACGAAAAAATGCTTTAAATTGAGAGCATAGCATAGCATTCGAAATAATTACAGTTTGTATAAAATTGATTACCTGTCATTATGCTGTACTCCAATAATGAAACCTTATGCGCCACCAGAGCTATTTGGCTAGTGCAATGTTCGTGGTACGCCTGGGGCACTTTAAATACATACATTTGACCATAATTATCCAGACAAGCCAGCAAGTGTCCCATAAACGTAACATCCAGCGCAGCTAGTTGAATCTCAGTCCTCGGCTGCCTACATGAGATGTCTGTCTCAATAAGTTTGTTTACGGGCAAAGATGAGCTGAACTTTTTCAATCCCCTCCCCAGCACTTGAATGGTATTGTCACTCATCATTAAAAACACAAATGTGCTATCAAATACCACTTTTGATACGCATATGTCAACGACCAAAGTGGAATACTGTAAGCTGGCCATGTTTTTCCACGAAGTGTTGTGAAACACTTCAGTCTTATTAATCTGCAGAAACTTGTGTATCGGAGTGATCTTCTGAACCAGCGTCCACTGTTCAACGAAACTGCTTTCATAATTGTTTGCCACGACAATAACCGATTCAGCCTCATCTATAGTCTCCCACTTGAGGTGAGATATTTTCAAGTCAGCAATGTCCCGAGCAGCCCCTTCGTAAAGAAAGAAACTCGGTAGCGATTGACTGCTTATTATCGGCTTACCATCAGTAAGTTGAATCATTATACGAAAGCACTGAATCATCATTCTATTCTGCTCGCCACTGGCGATAGCGATTCGAAAATGCCCACTGGAGTAATTACTGCTTTTACCATAAGCAACTGTTACAGTGGTGATGAAATTCCGAGTCAATCCCAAGCTGTGAGTTACTGCACTCAACTCTGTGACGGGAGGAACCACCGTTGAGTTCTCTCCATTAGAATTTGCATTGATGTTTCGTAATTGAGGTATCAAAAATGCTCCTAATAAACCTGATGACGTTACAACGAGGCAACCCTCAGCACCAACTCCACCAAATTGTCTCACCGATGGTGGATACTTTACCCGAACGAACTTGTCCATGTACATGGCAACGTCTCTTTTTTCCGACGGGAATGTGAGTTTGCGCCCGTTGTGAAAGAACTTGACATCTATGACTTCTTCTCCGTCGAAATGCACTGAATACAAGGGAATCCAATCGTTTATCAGTTGCGCTTTCTGCGTCCATAGTTTCACATAGCCTCCAGTATCACCGGTAAGGAGGTGATCTCCGTTGATGCTCCACTCCAATACAGTGATTGGATATTTGTTGGAGCATACTTTAAATACATGCCACGGGGCTATAATATCACAGACATAGACGTGAGAACCCCATGATTCAGCGGATGCACTGAGGTTTTCAATGATTTGGTTTGCTGTTGCGAATGCTATTATGTTTTTGCTCGACACTTTGCAAGTCGTTGGAATATTTGGAATAGTCCAATTGCTTATTGTTACCCTTTTCTTCCTTACACTGTAAAGAAGCTCCATAGTTGTTTATTAATTTCAATAAAAGAGAAATACAAAATAAATGCTGTCGGCGAAAATATAAAATCTAAAGATTGAATACTTCAAAATGACACATCTCAGGCGCTAGCACTGTTCGCTTGTTCATAATTGTTATAGTTATGTTCGTTTACTACTTCATCAATGAATTTTTACTTTTCTTATGCAGGTATTTAAATATAAAACAAAGCAGAACAGCTCAGCTTTTGATCTTTGGATAACAAAATTGAATTGATAACTGGAAGGTGCAAACTTATTTTTAGCCATATAGCTTCATAGTTATTTTCAGGGTAAACTGCAAAATGCTAATAATTTATCATTTTTAATTCTTTTCTTATGCACCCGTCTGCTGGAGCTTTGCAGTGTACGCAGTTTCGATCATTCAGTTCAATGATATAAGATTTGGAGTTTGATCATAAATCAATGAATAATAAAAATTATTTAATCGGTTTAAAATTAGATCCTATACATACAACATTGAACTAAAAGTATCTGGTATATCCTAAAAAATTATACGCTAGACGAAGGAGTTTGCTTGTTAGCAATTAAATGATCAACTAAAATTTAAAAAAATCCATTAAAGTGTTAGCAAGCTTTAAGGTTTATGTTCGTAAGGAAAGATAATTTTCCATTCACGAGACATTATTTATAAAACTAACTTATTTATAAACTTACCCTACAAACATTAGGTTTGTGGGGAAATAATTTGATAGTGGATATGACTATGTTAAGAACGGATGCAGTATTGTCGATAATACATTGTCGTATCTTATATCTCTTCGAAATTAGTGCACTTATACATATATCTAGGTTTTGACTAATTTTAAAACAAATCTTGAATTCTATATACACTTCTCGTTTCTCAAATCGAACATACCGAATGAGTTGTGAAAGGTCATAATGGCGTGAAACACCACCAGAAAATATCCATTCAGCAAGTTACACGCTGACATTTAGCTGTTTTTCATTGAGCTCTGTGTGGTGTGCATTTTACTTGGACGCGTGTTTTTAAGTGATTTTGGAGCGTTGAACAGCATTTTTTGGTTGAACTAACTTCGTCCCCATTTGTAAACAAAACAATGGACTGCAGTTTGGAGCTGGATCCTGCAAATGTTTGTCGGATTTGTCTAGAGCCTCAAGAGAGCCTGTTGTCAATATTTACAAAGCACATCATCGAAGGGAACATCAAAACTTTGCCAGAAATAATTTTGTCGTGCTTCTCAGTCGATGTGGGTGTTAAACATATTATTTCTGTTCAATTTTTCTAATAATATCATTTCATGCACAGGTCGTATCGAATCCTAATTTGCCGAAGAATATCTGCGAGAGCTGTAAGTCGTCGGTTATCCAATTTTTTAAGTTCAAGGAAAACGTTATTCGCACGGAAAAACTTCTTAGCGAAATATTCAAGTCGGAAGTCACTTTCAAGGAAGAGGTTTTTGAAATTCAAGAGATCAACGAAATTCCTTTAGACAAGACTTTAGTCGAAGCAGATATTGAATTTGATGATCAGTATGTAGAGGAAGTTCAGTTGGATGCTGTCGGTGAAGACAGCCTAAATAATGAGTTTGAGGAATTTAATCAGAATGAAATCGAAGTGTATGAGGCAGATAAAGCTGAGTTAGATGACGAGGATGAGCTCACGAACATGGAAATCATCGACGAGAGTGCAACGCAATATGGTGAATTTGACGAAGAAGCCTATGTGGATGACATACCCCAGACAGACGATGAACATGAAGTTATCACCGCGGAGCAACCAGAAGAAGATGAAGACTACGAACCCGAGTCCGCTCCGAAGAAGAGGCGTTACAGGCGCAGCGCAAAGGATGGCGAAACAAAAGCTACTCTGACACTGATGTGTAAAATATGCAACAAGCGTATAAAAATCGATGATGAAAATCATGACAAGTTGCACGATTATTACGCTTTAATTGTTGCCACGGAAACTTTCCTTCAGTGTCACCGATGCGATCATGTATTCATTTGTGCAGAGGAACTGCAGGCACATCTGCAACAAATGCACTATGAAAACAACGAAGATGAAGAGGACATGTTCAGTGACTTGCAACTATTGGATGAGGATGCTATACGGGCCACTTGGGTATGCGGCAACTGCAATACGGACTTTGTAAATCTCAGTGATTTAAAGATGCACATGGTGACTCATATGGCCAAGATAGGATGCCCGGCAGACGATTGTGGTTTTGAGTATGTTAACTTCCACTATTTTTATCAGCATATACGGAGAAATCATTTGACCACGAAGCTGCTGAACTGCAAGTACTGTGGAAAGCCAGACATAGTGGATTTTAGGACTTTACAGAATCACTATAGATCGGAGTGCACAGCAAAGAGGTTTAAATGCGAATTTTGCAGTAAGTTCTTCGCGCCTTTTTAATTTTGTATTTGAAACTTTTATTTGAAATTTAGTTGTTTTTCTTTTAAATTGTGTATGCTTCTCCAAGGAGATAAATACATACGTAGGTAGGTTCTTAAGTTCTGTTGTTAATTCATGTTAGTTCTCGTGGGGCATAGAGCGTCCACAATGCCTGCGCCCCGCCCCATCTTTGTACTATGGTTTTGGAAAATTTGGTTTTAACGTTCTGTACAAGAAAAAGAAACATTCAATCTTTTTAGTTTTATTGAAGTATTATTTATGCTCGCCCCGAAGTTCTATTAAGCTATGCATACGTTTAAGCCGTCCCTGAAAGCACTGAGCCCACCTTTTGAGCGTCACCCTTATGTCCGAAAAATATAGCAACCATTTTCTTGCCGCCTTTAAAAATTCATTAACGTGTCTGTCGCTTGCTTTGTGGTTAATAACAATAAATCCAAATTTTATCGCTGGTTAAAATGTTAAATTGTTTAGCATTTTCTTGCTCCAGTTAGTTCGCACCATCTGCTGATCCTTAAAAGTTTTCTTCATATGGCTCACAGATATGCTTGGTAAGTGGATTGGTTGTCCTCTACCAGGATTGTGTGAATGACGTCGATAGTTTCTGGGATGGTGACAGGACTTTCATCTCGTGTCTCGGTCTTATGTGAAGTAAAGACGTATAGGTTAAAACTTACCGTTTTTATTTCGAGTCAATTCTGATTGCTTTCAGTATTTTCAGCATATATAGGCAAATGTATGTATTTTTAATTTTAAGCCATCTTGGTCCAAAGGTTTTTGCGTTCATTAACATTTCCTGAAATTGTATTTTGGTTATGTTTTCTTTCACTATTCTAGATGATTGTCAAGAAAAGCTTTAGCATGTGGCACATCAGACTTATAGTCCTATAATGGTAACATTCTACTTCGGGAGTATTGTAAATGCAATTTTCAATCATTCTGTCGCAATTTCTCCACTTTTGTGAACTTCGTTAAACAGTAAGAACTAACTACAACGTTAGTTTCATCAATAATTTGTATGAGTTCGTTTGGGACTTCATCAGGGCCGACTGCTTTCCAATTTTTATTTGATTACTTGTGTGACTTCCTCTGTTAGTATGCTTGGGGCTCATGATTCAATTATGGGACGCTATTCACTCCTGTCATTGAGGAATACATTTTTTAATATAATTTGGCTACCTTATTATTGTGTATTCTTTGCTGATCAGTATATTGCAGTTTTCGCCAATATTTTCTTGTAATTGGGCTTAGAGTATTGTCACTACTTTTTGTGACTTAAAATAAAAAAGGAAATACTGTTTTTAAGCTACTTATATAATTTGAATTTATTAACCCACTATTGGGTGCTTAAAATTACAGTCACTTATTGAAAAACTTAAAATACGTCTGCTACTTCTAATGGTCGGGCAAAAGGTAACGGTCACAAAGAAAATTGCGAGGTATGTAAAAAAATGGTCTCAACGGCGTTGTTGCTCAATAAAAAAATGGCGGCGCTCAATGGCAGCAGCCAGACCAAGAAACCGAGCTTTGGCTTTGCGACGGTTGAATTCAGCGAACGTTTTGGTTATTTCCGACATTCTCCCCCTCGGTACATTGGTCTCGAGCTCTGCATAAATGTACCTCCTGATTGACGTCCAACTTGGCTAGTTTAACAGCTGGTCTTTCATATATACCGTCCAAAGTTTTGACTGTTGCGCTCCTGACTTGACCATCTTTCGACAAATTCACGTTTAATATCTTCCCTTTTCGCCAGCGATTGCGTGGAAGTCTCTCGTCGATGACCAAAACGATATCTCCTTCCATTAGTGGTTTAATAATTTGGTTCCATTTTTCCCTTCTTGTTAAAGTCGGCAAGTACTCCCTGATCCATCGCTTCCAGTAGTGCTTCGCGTACAGCTGGGACATAAGCGCATTTGTCTTATACAGTTTAGCGTCGTCCTCAATATCTTCCAGCGGTGTAAGTGAAAATTCTCCTGCCAGCTGCCGCAAAAAATGGTTTGGTGTTAACGCTTCGGATTCCTCGCTGTCTAGTGGTAGGTATGTTAATGGTCTAGAGTTTATCATATCCTCAACTTCCATCAAATAACTTCGAAACAGCTCATCGTTCGGTTTGTAGGTGATGATGTCGCTTACAGCATACAAAGCAACTTTTACTGATTTAATTAAACGTTCGACGGATCCGTTCATATGTGGCGACCCAGGCGGATGAAAATACCACTCCAAGTTTGATCTTATAAACTTTTCAGCTATAGAACGCGAGTCCACTTGCTTTAGATCTTCCTTTAACACTTTTTCTGCTCCGATGAAATTCGTACCTCGATCACTAAACATCTTCTTTACAGGTCCTCTACGGCTTAAGAAATTCCGATAGCATAGGATAAAGGAATCGGTGCTGCAACTGTAGGCAATCTCTATGTGAACAGCTCGTACCACCAGACATGTGAATAGACAAATCCATCGTTTTTCCTTCTTGCGTCCATTAACTACCTCGAATGGCCCACCATAATCCACTGCTGTATAGGTAAAAGGCGGTGTATACGGAGTAATGCGTACAGCTGGTAATTCTGCCATTTCTGGATTTGCTGCTTTGGCTCTTAATATCTTGCAACGATTGCAATTAGTTCTTATCCGCTTCAAGAGTTGTCGCAGCCGAGGATTATAAAAAACTTTTCCTAACATCGTTCACCACCGTTTCATGATTTATGTGACGAAACCTTTCATGATAATTACGTACCAATAGCATTGTTCCATGGTGATGCTGTGACAGAATTACTGGACGCCTTGTTGCTATACTAACGCAAATCGCCTTGTCAATTCTGCTCATGGACCGTAGCACTCCTTCATCATCTAGATATGGTTTTAGCGAAAATATGTGACTGCCGCGACGTCTTGGATCATCATTTCCATATAGTAAACTGCCGTGTTGTTGTTGTTTTAGATATTTAATAACATCCCCATATTCTTGACTCTGAATTAATTTAAATAAAACGATCTCAGCAGTCTTATATTCGTGTGACAGGAGGAAATTAAAACTCTCAGGTTTATTTTGCTTTTTTGTCAAAACATTTATAAATCTACACACGAAAGCTGTCACTCGAACTAATTTGAGCCAATCGGAGAAATTTTCAAATGAAATAGCTGGTTGGCAAATTTGATGAACTGCCTCAACGACTTCAGGATTCTGTTTGGATTGCAGTGAGATGTCTTCTGGCCATTCAGCCTCATCAGCGTACAGAAATTTTGGAGCTGTAAACCAACGATCGTCCCTGTTCAGCGAAGGTCCTTTCTTCCACTTAGTAGCATCGTCAGCCACATTTATTTCTGAAGGGATATATCTCCAATCGGCAATCTTGCTAGTTTCTTGTATCTCAGCAATTCTGAATGCGACGAACTGACCTTTGGTTGCCTTTGCATCTGATCTCAACCACCTTAGAACAGTCACCGAGTCGGACCAGTAAAATAGTCTTGTCATAGAGATGGTCAACGATTTTCGAATGCTCTCCGCAAGTCTGGCTCCAATCAACGCAGCAATAAGCTCCAACCTTGGGATCGATGTAAGTTTAATTGGTGCCACTTTTGTTTTTGAACCTAACAACGTACAAACTGTATTTTCCTCCGACTTTATTCTTAGATATGCAACTGCTGCACTGCTGTCCTTGCTCGCGTCGACAAATATATGAAGTTGTACTTCTGACTCATTCCACATTGTCGCATTTGTTACATAGCATCTGGGAATATGAAGGTTTTCTACTCGATAAAGTTCTTTGAGCCAGGTCAGCCACTTCATATGTTGCTCATCTTCAATCTCGTCATCCCAGTTTACTTTCGAACGCCATATCTCTTGCATCACTATTTTCAAATAACTAGTGAAATGACCAATTAAACCTAGCGGGTCAAAAATCGACATAAGTATTCGTAATACTTCCCGTTTTGTTGGTTTACGTTGGCCATTTAAAACGCTTTTGCTCCCTTTGTTGAACTTGAGTGAAAATGTAAGTGAGTCTAATTGTGTATCCCACCACATTCCTAGAACCTTCTCTGTATTTTGTTCAATCTCTTTGTTCAGATTAACAAGTTTAATTTCCTCTTTATGTGTACTTTCTAGTGCCGACAACACTTACGAGAATTAGATTTCCATTTATGTATATGAAACCCTCCAGCTGAATGAATTTCCCTAATCTGTTTAGCCAGTGTAATTGCCTCTTTAATTGTGGCGACGCTATCGAGTAAATCGTCGACGTAATGATTGCTCACAATTGCTTTTACCGCTCTAGGGTATTCACTTCTAAAACGTTCGGCGCTTAGATTTTATACATATTGAGCGCTACTCGGCGAACAAGTTGCGCCAAATGTCATGACTTGGGTAACATATACGCTTGGCTCCTCATATTCTCGGTCGTTCCATAAAAATCTACACACTTGTTGATCTTCACTTTTCAATTTCACTTGGTGGAACATTTCGGAAATATCTCCACTTATGGCAATACTGTTTTCACGAAATCGAAGAAGGATACCAAGCAACGATGAAAGCTGATCGGGCCCCTTTAGCAAAAATGAATTTAAAGAGACACCATTAACTTTTGCTGCTGCGTCCCAAACAACCCTTACTCTACCTGGCTTATTTGGATTGATAACTGGAAACAAAGGAAGATACCAAACCCGCTTGTGCCGCTCTTGTAACTCTTTAATGGACAATTTTCGAACATACCCTTTACTAATGTAATCAGCTATTTGATTCTGCATATTTGTTCTTAATTGCGGATTTTTCTCCAACCGTCGGTTAAGCGTCCTCAATCTGTGCTTTGCCATTAATAGACTGTCCGGTAGATCTACTTCATCATATCGCCATAATAAACCAGTTTCGAAGCGTTGGCCAAGAAATTTGGTTGTCTCTTCCATTATCGATTTGGCCCGTTGCTCTTCTTTGGAAGACAAATCATATTTCGGTATTTTGACGCCCAAGCTTTCAATGGAGAAAAACTGCTTCATCATTTCGTGTAGGTCCTCATCATCAGGTTCACGATGTTCTTCGATATGGTAGTTAATACTTTCATAATCAGATGAGCTTTTTGACCCAAAAACTGACCAACCTAATTTGCACTTTGTCGCTACGGGATCGTTTCGACCAGCCAATCTAGTCCTGCTGGGAATTGCTAAGTGCCAGTCGCTGAGCCCAATCATTATTTTAGGTTGCATTGATAAGTATGAACGCACTGGCAAACCCCGAATATGATCGTATTTTTTAACAAGCTCTTCATAATTTAAAGTTTGTTTTGGCAAGCTGAGTTCCTTTATTGTGTGAGCTTCAGGTATTGCATACTCTCTGGCACCCTCGTGTATACCGGAAATCATCACCGATATCTTGTTTGACTCTTCTTGGCGCCGCACATTTGCCGTCCATTTTAAATTTAATATTACCTTGGGACCTGTTAATCCCAGTTGCTCGGCTACCTCCTCCTCAATACGTGTGCCGCTAGACCCACCGTCCAAGAATGCCATTACTTCTAGCCTTTTACTTCCATTTCGCAGTACAACTGGTATGTATTGGAATTGGAATTCTTCATTCAAACTGGTATGACTATTTTGTGAAGTTTCCACTACTGGTAAGTCGTTGTGTGAGATATCATCCTGATGCATAAGTGGATGGTGCTTACGACTACAACCGCTGACATTACATTTAACTGCCTTCTTACATGTAAACGGGTATTTCATCCGATGGGCAGTTAAACACTGACGGCATAGCCTTAGCTCCTTCATTTTTTCCCACCTGTTAGCGGAAGACAGCTTCTTAAAGGCATCACAAGACAGATTTACATGCTTTTTTACATACTTTGCACACATTTGTTGGATCATTTTCAAAATGTACATTAACTCTACTTTCTTTTCGGGAGGGTTTATCAATTCTATCGGATGAAATAGAAGGCAATACAGAATACACTTTTTGTGCTTCTAATTTCAGCCACGAACCAAACGCTAAAACTCCAGATACTTTGTTTTCATAAGCGTATGAGGCCCACTTCATTTTCAAATCGTTGTTCAATTTCTTCAACAGCTCCTTAAGTAACAAAGGGTTGTCATACTTACTTTCCATTCCTGATGCTTTCATTACTGCATTCATATTTGTTACTGCTGTCGAAAACTGAATCACTGATTCCAACTTATCTCCCTTCAAAGGTGGAAGTTTACTTATCTTGTCAATTTGTGTGTTCAGAATTATTGCCGGCTGCCCGAATGCCATTTTTAAACATTCAATAATGTCGGGCACACACGAAGGTTCACATAATTGACTTGATACTTCTGATCTTGCTTTTCCTTTAAGAGATTGTTGGAGTCGCATTAAGTTTTCCTCATTTGAAAAACCACATTCTTGCGTCGATTGTTCAAACATACATTTGAATAACGGCCATTCTTCTGGTTCGCCGGTAAATACTGGAAGTGCTTTGTAAATCTTCCTGGCGGCTATTTGTCTTTGATTAAATTGAGGCAAGTATTCGAAGTTGGCGGCGGGTTGTGGCATATTGAAACTTGGCTGCTTTGTTATTTGCACATGCGGAGTGAACTCACGCGCCTGAGGATCCAGAGCGATGCCATTAACACACTTTGCCACTTTATTAACTTTTTCTTCAAAATCGAATTCAGCATCATACTCTGATAATTCGTCTGCTAACTCTTCTTGTCGTTTTAGAAGTTCCTGCTCTTTTTGCATATTCACCCGCTGTTCCTTCAATAACGCACGCTGTTCATCCAATAAACGCATTTTCATAATTCTTTGAGACGTAGAACTGCTTCTTGACGTACACGATCTTCTGTCTGAATCGTCATTGGGAATATCTGGAACTGCTGCAATCGCTACTTGTAAATCTGGAACAGGAAGCGGAACTCCTTCAGTATCGACGAAACCCCCAGTCAAAGCAGTATACCTTTGTTTTATACCATCCCATTTATTAAATGCAGCCTGTACCACTGTCTTTCTTTTGTTAAACCTAATACAATTTTGGACGACTTCGTATTGCGTCATCAATTCCCTGTGAAGAATGTCAACTTTCCTCATATGTCCAATGGAACAATCGTCGCAAAACCATTTACTCAGTTCCCCAGCCCAACTACTACTTAAATTTACACATACATAATGAAACCATTTTTTACATACCCCGTCACAATAGACCATGTCCTCATTATATGGCTGCTCGCATATGACGCACTTCGCTGACCGCCGTTGTCGTTGTTGTTCCGGACGAAACTGCGCAGGTTGTTGACTTTGCGCATTTTGTTGCTCCTGCTCCTCTTCTGGAATCCGGTCACTAATTTCAGACATGTTTCCTCGTTCAATTGGAGAATGGATTATCGGCATATGTAGATAAATGTATGTATGTGTATTGAAATCAAACTTTTAAATGTAATTTTAAGAATGTCACTACTTTTTGTGACTTAAAATAAAAAAGGAAATACTGTTTTTAAGCTACTTATATAATTTGAATTTATTAACCCACTATTGGGTGCTTAAAATTACAGTCACTTATTGAAAAACTTAAAATACGTCTGCTACTTCTAATGGTCGGGCAAAAGGTAACGGTCACAAAGAAAATTGCGAGGTATGTAAAAAAATGGTCTCAACGGCGTTGTTGCTCAATAAAAAAATGGCGGCGCTCAATGGCAGCAGCCAGACCAAGAAACCGAGCTTTGGCTTTGCGACGGTTGAATTCAGCGAACGTTTTGGTTATTTCCGACAAGTATCGTAATTTTTCATTTCTCATTGATCGAGTTCCCCTTTTTTACTTGCGAGACTGCACTCGATTCAGACACCATTTCAAAATCTCGTTCCAGTTTATCAGAATGGCTACCGACCTTCAGAGTATTGATCTACAATATTAAAAGGATATGCTCCATGCTAAGTCTTATTCTAACCTAGTCGTAAGCTGATCTGATTTCATCAATGGAGCATCTATACGCTTTGGCTCTCGAAGTGTTTCATGTACTTATCTCACCTTTGTTACTCCACTATCACTTATTCCTGATGATTGAATTTCTTAAATTCTGTAAATAACATTGTAAAGTGCCGATGGGCTAGTATAGTCGCCTGTTACGTTGAATGGGAAATATTGAATATTTCAGTTATCGACCTATCACACTCGGGTTACGATAATAATGTAATTTTTGGCTGACTTATTATATTTTAAGTGTATTCTAGTCTTTTTTTTTAACTCTTTCTTATAGTTTTTCTAATTTATTTATTTTTTACTTTTTTAATTTTAGATCGAACATTTTTCACTGACAAATCTTGGAAAACACATGTTGAGATACGACATATTGAGAAAAAATTTGTCTGCGAATTATGCGGAAAGTCATTCGCTCAAATAACCGAATTGAGAATTCACACAAGGATGCACACGGGTGAGCGACCCTTTGAATGTACAATATGTAAGAAGGCTTACAAAACCGCCAGCGGTCGCGCTTCTCATATGGATTCGCATTCTAACAAAGTGTTTCCGGTAATTATTAGACATGAGCGGAACAAAATTTGAGTTTTCCTTGACATAACATTCTTTTTTGTTTTGTTTTAGTGTGACATGTGTGGAAAGCAAATGAATTCAAGGCGGAACCTGGTGACACACATCCGGAGACACACCGAGGAGAAAAGGTTAAAATGCGAAGTCTGTGGAAAGAGGTTCTTTACAAAGTGGCATTTGAATTTACATGCATCAAAGATGCATAATAATATTAAGTAATTTGTTATTTTAGTTTGACCGTCACTTTGTTAAGCTTAAATAAAATTCGAAAACATTCAAACAAATAAGGAATTCTCAGTTCATATTTATAGAGCATTAATTTTTATGTAATTGTATGTGTGGCACTATACTGAGTTTAATTTGTTATATAATTATGAGGTCTGTTTGCGTGCTCGTTTTGCATATGAAATGGTTTGCTTACTAAGATAATTTCGATTTGAAGAATATTGCACATCATTAAAAATACAGGCCTGTAGACTCCTGTTAAAGCAATTTATAATAGAATTTGAATAAAATAAATAATAGTTTCAAAAATATTGATTTTATACCCTTTATTATTTTTTTTTACAAATACGATGGGCTCTCAATAAGTTTTCGGTATATAATCAAGATCAGAGCACTGGGTACTACCAGGCAGAAACCTCCTTTTTGGTGCAGTGTTTTGAGAAAAATAGAAGTTATAATTGAAGTTTGCCTTTTCTTTTTTCAAATGAAGATCCTATATGAAAACCTAAATTTCTGTCTTATTTTGACTTCTCTATCGCTTCTATATTATTATTTAGCAAAAGATGAAGGTGTTATATGCTATATGTCATATACATGTAGTTGTTATAGATAAACACCTTTAAACGCTGATTACTCAAATGTTTGAAAATATCACTTAAGCCCTTCATCTTTTAAGCGCTTCAATTATGATTCGTTGGCTGTTTTTTCCTTGCATACTTCGGTGGGACTTGAACCTGCACCTATTGGCTCACAAGCAAACACTCTATACTACATAGTGTCAATCCTATTAAATAATGCTTAGCCTAATTGTTAGAGTAGACGAACGGAATAATAACTTTCTTAATACAAAAAAAAAAATGTTGCCTTAAAATGTTTGTTGCTGAAAAGTTTCTAATAATTATCGGGGGCCATCCATGCGCGTAGGGGCAATAGGTGAACTATTTAAACACACACTCTCATCTAAAACACTCTTGTAAAAAAATAACAGCCATCCCTGTATTTTTCGAACTTCGTTAAGCTGGAGTTTCTTTATCTTTCATTAATATTTATCTCTTTCTTTCCTTACTTTACTTAACTAGTAGATTTTACATATATAAGGGCATTGTATATACTATAGGTAATGAATCCATCCTATTCTAATTTTGGTTTTCAACCATGCTCCTTAACCTTGAATTTGTTTTATAAATAAAGAATTGCTTAAAGAAGTTTTTACTTGTTCATTTTCCACGGGCCCCCTCTTATTTCACAACTCTCGTCTAGAATACCCACTCAGAATGCATCCTAGTTTTACGTTCTATGTTTCAGTTCCATTCACCCCTCTACTATTAGCGGAAACAAGAGGCTTGTACCAGAGCGACAGGTCTACGATAGTTTTGTTATTCATGATTCCACTAGTCGTATTTTTCCTTGATTACTTCCTTTATCACCATAGCATAGTCTTACCCATTGGTAGGTAGGTACAAAGCTAGAAGTGGTTTTATCAGCAATAATTAGCTGAAAATATAATGAAAATATAATTAGCGCAAAAAGTGGCGTTTTAGCACCACAACTCAAGCGACCTGTCGGATGTTAAAGCGGATGTAAACATAGAAATAAGGGAAAAATAGTAAAAATTATTCAAATCCACCCCGTTACATTGAGGAAACTGATAATGTCTCCAATGCTTATCTTCTCTAACTCTATTAGGTTGTCAAAGAAGGGTTTACCTAACGTGCACTGTCTGGCCCTACCTACTGCCGGACACTTGCAAAGGAAGTGTAGAAAAGTTTCTTTTTCGTTGGCAATATTGCAGCTGCGAGATTATGCATTAAATGTAATGTACTCGCCAGTGGCCAGTGGCCATGGTAATAAATACATAATGTGAAGATCGAGTGGTAAAAAATGCAGTATTCCGTTTAAGGATTCGGTTGGATATGTTCTCATGGCCCCGTTGTTCTTTGCACTTTGTTGATAAGTTTCTTGTTGTATTCTTTCCTTAACGCAGGCCACCAGTCTAGCGATCCATATGAAAGTATAGGACGTGCCACCGCGGTGTACATCCATATGACCATCGGGCAAAGTCCCCACTTCTTGACAAAGGTTTTGCTGTAATCATAGAAAGCCATAAAGGCTTTCAATGTTAAGCTTCCAGCTTAGTTTTGGATAAAGTGTCACACCTAGGTACTTGGCACTGGAGGAAGAGTTATTGGTTATTTATTTTATTGGTCGGTATATTGGTTTTAATGGTACATAGCATTAGATCAGTTTTGCTTGAGTTGATGCTGAATCCACAGCTAGTGGCCTTTCCCATTGTTTGTTTATATTTTCCTTGCATTCCTTAGTCAGGATTACTTATACTTAAACTTGGTACATAGTGTAATATTTCTGGGGTAACTATGGTTTCTTTGATGAGTTTGAGCCCTTACGTTGTACCAAACATTTGCTCTCAGGGTTCCAAGTCCAAGTTTCATTTTCACAGTACAAGACATGACAAATTCTCACCACAGATATCGACTTACATTTTGTCTCTAAGGTTTCTCGCAATGACCTTTGACAATTTTAGACGATCGTAAGTTTCTAAACGCTGCGTGATCAAACAGTATCTTGGTGGAGTTAAAGAGTTAGTTGACACTCCCTTCCACTTCCGTGCGCGGAAGTCGCGGTTTTCCTCTTCTGCGCCGTTCCTCGGGGGTGCATTCGAATCTTGTTCAAGATAATAATTAAATCTGTTTTCTTCACAATTGCAACATCATCTGCATAACCAACTATGTTCCATAGAGTGGGTGAGAGGCATCCTCTATTGACACCGACCCTGAGAGTTTTCATAGAATTTAAAACCATTCAAGACTTACAGTCAGCCGAAAAAGTATTCGTCTGCTTGCTCCTATTACAAAAAAAGAACAATTTTCCCAATTGAAACACGAAACAGTTATACTTCTGCATCTTATGTTATACTTTAATGAATTCACTTCCTAGGTAAACCAATAAATATAAAAGTTTTTATTTATTTATTAGCAAAAAACTAAAAAACAAAATTCACTTATGATATCATCACCGAAAAGTATTCGTCTCTTACATATGTTTAATAAAAGAAAATAAAGTAAATAAATAATAATAAAGTAATATTAATACTTTGTGGATCCTCCCTTCCATTTGATTATTGCTTCCACTATTCTAGATAGAGAACTGATAAGCTTTTCTGTAACATTTGTTGGTGTCGAAGCCCATTCCTCCTCGAGTGCTTTCCTTAAATCTGTTTTGTTAGACATTCGCCTGGTTCTGATCTTTTTTCCCAAGACATCCCAGAGATGTTCTATTTGGTTAATGTCTGGTGACTGAGGTGGAGTTTCCATATAAGTATGCATATTGTACAGGAGCTATATTCTTGTATTCCCTGCAGTGTGCTTTGGGTCATTGTCCTGCATGAATATATAAGAACTATCAATTCCCATTTTATCTACACTTTTTTGGAGATGAATCTTTAAGATGTTTATATAAAATCGGCGGTCCATAGTTCCCTCAAAAACACACAATTTACCCACTCCATTGCCACTCATGCACCCCCATATCATAAGGCAACCTCCACCGTGTTTAACTGTCGCTTTTAAGTTTTTTCACCCATTTCAGCATTTGGCTTTCTCCACACAAAAACTTTACTATCTGATTAGAAAATATTAAATTTGCTTTCGTCAGTGAAAGCAACTCTTTTCCAGAACTGCTCATCATGGTTTTTATGCTTTTTGGCGTATTTCTGGCGCTTCCTCTTATTTACCTTACTAATCAAGGGCTTTTTACAAGCGACGCGACCATGATAACCAGCCTGGTGGAGAACATTACGCACCGTATCATCAGATATTATTTTTCCAATCTCGGCCTTCACCTCAGTTGCTATCTTTGGAGCACTTAGTATAGGATTATTCTTGACTTGTCGGACAATTTGGCTCTTTTTCCTCTCCGTTACCTTTTGTGGTCGACCAATCTTGGAGCATTTACGTGCTTCTTAGTTTCGTTATATCTATAAATAATGCTCTTTATCTTCGTAATCGGTCTCTTAATACTTTGACTTATTTCTTTATATTTCCGACCTTCTTTTAATAAGTTTATAATGATTTTCGCTCTTCTTTTGCTGTTTCACGATTTTTTTTTGTCCCATTTTTAATAAAATCAATGTTTTTAAAAACAAATGCAACGCAATCAGTTCAGAATTCAACTAACCATATCCTGATCAAAAGAATTTGACTTTCAAAACAGTGAAAAAATCCCGCTAACTAATGTTAAATTACCTTTTATTTATTTTATTATTTTTCGGTAAAAGGCTAGGTCATTTTGTGTGTGTATGTGCTTTTGTACATATGTATATAGTATATAAGTGAAACTATTAAGTTTTAGTTGTTATCGCAGATATTATTCAATGGGGAAAACAGAGTATGAAAGAAATATTGATTGTGTTTAATTTGAGCATGAAATTCATAAAATAAATGTGAAACTGGCTAGAGACGAATAGTTTTTCGGCTCACTGCATGGTATACAGCTTTAAGCCTGAAACAGACGTGCAGCAAAGCTGCTCGCAGTGCTGCATGCAGCGTCGCACGCCAGCCAGACGTGCAATAAATTGCACGTATTAGTTTTCTGTTACATGAAACGTCATATCACAAAATTGTACTAAATTGTACTCCCTTGCTGTTCTACTACCGAGGGTTTGCATCAAAATTAGAAATAGAGACGTCTTGCAGCAACGCATGATAGTGCAGCAAACATATAAACCATAATTTCTATAATTTTGCTGCACGTCTGTTTCGGGCTTTAGGGTTGTACTAGCCAAATAAAGTTAAGAAAGTATCGAACCATTTGACCTTGTGTAAAAAAAACCTTAAGGTGAAATGATAAAACATGTCAAATATGTAAAACAATTTATAAGAGTTGTATTGATCCAATCATTGAATAGCATTAACTTTTTAGAAGTGAACGTGAATTTTATGATTTCAGAACCAAATACACCAGAAATATCCAGATTAATTATTATTTTTCATTATAATTATTTTATAGTATACCTCAATACTCACTTTACATATTTCGTCCTTACAAAGGTTCACAAAAACAACTCTCGCCGCCTAAAATGTATCAAAAATTTTCTCACAATATAATCTTTGAGTTTAAATAAATTTTTATTAACAATCATAATAACAGTTTAATGTAATTGATGAAAAATTCTACCTTTAAGAACATAATTATTAAAAAAACAACTGTAAAGTCAACAAAATAATATTGCGATTAAAATATCAGATAATTTCTTTTCGTATGTAATTTGTTTTCGTATAACTAAGTTACAAAGTAAACGTCTTGTATGTAGATAATTCAAAGTAAAATATGAAATAAATTTAATGCTCACACAGAGACGCCAACTTGTACATCAGTCAAAATTCTAGACCTTATCTCGGACGACTGTATAGTCCTCGTGCAAATTGGCCGTCTCAATTTATGGACTACAAAATGTTTACATGAATCGTAATAAAATATAATTTATTTTTCTTTGTATTTTCCCTATGTGATTTAATGTGTAACTCGACAAATAACAGAAAAAAAAATACCTTGCATCCAAAATAACATAGTTAAAGTTAAGTTAACAAACAAACAAAAACATTAAAATAAAACTGCAATTCAATTTCATAAACACATAATATAATACAAATCCATAAATATATATTTTGTAATACTTTCTCATTTCACTTTACTGATTATACATAATTATTTTTATATAAATATGTATACGGAGTGGTCTGACTGTGTTGCTGCAAAGCTTTAACTGGCGGCTTTAGTTTGTAAAGGAAATGGTAATCGAACATACGGGTAAGCTTAAGGGGATCTACTGCTCATTGAAATCAGAGGTGAATTTAAGTGTCTCCATGAAGCCTCTAAAAATAAAATGTTTCGGCCAATAACGGAATGCAATTATAGATCTTATTCGAGCCAAACTCTTAGCGCTGAAAGCGGATTGACATGGACTCGCTGCCCAAAAGAAAAAGGTTCCATAATAAAAACTTGAATACATGATCGTTTCAGTTTGGGGAATACTTTAATTTTGTACTCTAATCAGACATACAATAGACATTATCGCTGTTGAAATCTTAGAAGGCTTATTTAAATAGAAACTACGTAATTGCTCAGAGAACCATCCCTAGAGGATGGCAAATCCTGGACAAAATTGACATTTGTGGCGACATCTTCCGTCCAAGTAATTGCATTACGATTTATCCTTATCGATTTGCTTTTCATAACTACTTCTTTTATATACGAGAACACATACTGCGATTCACAATAAACCGGTTTTTAAGGAAATTATTTTGTTAACTGCTGGTGGCGGAGTCATGATTCACGAAAAAATCAAATAAAGAAGAGAATGTCAAGTTTTTAGCATGGATAGATGCAACTATCACATGCATCCAAGTAAATTAAAAGTTGTAACCATTGCAGCCAAAAACTGGAGTGAAACGACTTGTGCCACCAATGTCTTTCCGTTGTCTTATTCAACAGACAGATCCAACTCCACTGTTTTAAAACTGGAATAAAATATTGGCTGGAAAAACTTTTTCATCGGTGGGAGATGTTTTTTTTAAAGTGTTGGTTTTGAAACACTTGTATGGTTAGAATGTACCTGGAAAAGAAATAACTCATCCTCAAAAAAATTGACAAAAAAAGAAATCTCGGCAATGGCTACACTTTTTCCAGACTTAACCAATCCAAAAAAGTTTGGTCTTGATGAGATTTTTGTTTTTCTGCAGTAACTTTAATTTGGTTGGTCATTTCGCTTAATGTATTTTTTTTCGATTTAAAATGTTGCATCGTCTTTAATAAGACGGTGCTGAAAACAAACTTTCTGTAGATAATCGTTTTAACCGCTTCAAGCGATAAGATGAACTGAACCTTTCACCAATTATTGACTGAAAGCTAAGCAAAAAAGATCAACACTTTAAATATACTTTTTTTCAAGAGAAGCTAAATGTGTTTTATGATGCTAGTAAAAGTCTAATAGACAACCAAAAAAACTTGTCATAATTTCAACAACCCCTTTAAAATTCAACCAATAAGCTTTAAAGGTAAAACAGTCAGGACACGTCATACGTATCTTTAGAACCCTATTCTCATTTAATTTTCTTTAATTATGCTAAATATTTCTGCTTTGCACAGTATTTATCCATTTGTTTATTTATATTTCTTTTTCTCTTTCTTTTGCGGTATAACTTATATCGAGGCGTATAGGTAAATAGTTTATATATATGTATATATTTATCTTTAATATAAGTACAACAATGTTTTGGTTATACTCTGTGCCTCCTCTTCCATTCTTTTCCCTTCACTTTACGGTATGGTTTTGTGTTTTTAATATATTCTCAACATTTGATTGCATTTCAACAGTAAATATTTTCACAGTTAATTTAGATAAATTATTTAATGTGATAGTTAGGTGTATTATATAATGTAATATGCTTCTTTTTATTATACTTTACCTAAGCTTCAATACTTCATAAGAATTGATTTATAATAGTATTTTTTGTAGTTTTTCTTTTTTTTTTTTTTTTGTTTGGAAATTGGGAACATGTATAGTTGTGTATGTATAATAAAAATTGGAAAGGTTTAAAATGACTGATTTCAAAAGGTGTATGTATTAATGTTGTTTTGATAAAAGTCGTGTTTTTCTTTTTATTAACAAATTCAAACAGGATAAACGCGGAGCTTTTTTTTCTTGGGGAACATACGAAAGGGACAAGTAAAATTCA
The DNA here is from genome assembly GCA_946965025.1 of Blera fallax. NCBI lineage: Eukaryota > Metazoa > Arthropoda > Insecta > Diptera > Syrphidae > Blera > Blera fallax. The sequence continues at coordinate 19,030,028 of OX337248.1, read as the reverse complement.
CACGTAAATACATTTATATATATTAATGCAGACAAAATTAACATTCTTTTGTTTAATTATTAGTTAATAACTTTGGTATTCGTTTTCAGTTTTCTCCCTTTGTGTGTGGTAGTTTATGTACTGCGTGTTTGCAAGTTAAAGAGACTTATAGTTGCAGATATAGTAGGACGTGTCTGAAATATATTAAAAAGTAATGCTAAGTCGATATTTTTATCACAAAAAATAGAGAGATGCATTAATTCATTAAAGGTGAAGGATTTATGAACCTAAGATGAATACATTTTTTGTGATAAATGGGTTTCATTTGCAAAAATCTGTGTTTTTTAATTTCAAAAATAAATAGGCACACTACATCCTATCATAGTTATTCCCCGCCTTCAAAAAATATAATGACATGTAATGATATCTAAGGTGAATTATTCTCGCCAAGGCAAAGCTAGAGGATATGACCCTCAAACACAATACTGATGGAACTTTAAAGAGGGATCGAACCTCTCCAAGGCAATAACAGGGGGCACAATAGACCATTAGGTCGCAGTGCAGATGGCCCTATACAAATAATAATAATAATAATGATATCTTGTTACAGAGACTATTTACCCGAATTCAGAAAGAAAAGTAAAGCCGTAAATTTAGGCTATCAGACGGAATATTCCGTTTAGCTTGAACTATGACAACCAGCATTTTCGTCCACCCAACTAAAGTAAAGTGAACACAGATATATCTAACAAGGCTGTTGAAGCCGACAATCTACATAACTGCCAAGATATTCAAATCAACAGGAGATGTATTTAATATGGAGTAAACTCCAAATCATATGTAAAATACGATGACAGTCCACAAAATACAAATATTTGGCGCAATAGACCGTATGTGGTCCCGGACTTAGCTTCTCGCGACCATTCGTGTTGTGTGTGTTAATTTTTTTCACTTAAATGGAAGTATTTACAGCCATATCCGAATGGTTTTTATTTTGAATTCACGAGGTGAGATTTCTTGGTGTTTTCTGGGATTCGAATCTCCCGCTCATTAGTCCAACGACTCAGAAAGTCTTCCGAGCTATTATATGGAGCGGAAAATGATGGCTGGATCCTGAAATAGGTTAATGATGTCGGACATTGAAGTTACCTCTCAAGTTGGAAAGAAAAAATAGGAGAATAATTTTGGACTGCCTAGCATAGACTAGATGTAAGTCCCATTGATAATGTGTGGTCGCTAATGAAGATTAAGCTAAAAGTATAAAAAAATAACACTACACGACATATTATTCGCGCTATTTATTGTCTGAGCAAGGGATATGCTAAAGAAGTTGAGCGAAGTTGTACTAAAAGATGTTAACCAATAATTAATAATTGTAGTGTGTGAAATCCGTTTTAAATGTAATTGCGAAGCTTAGTTTTAGTTTTAAGAAATAAATAAAAATAAGTAATTTTTTAATATTTCACTTACAAGTTATTATTTAGTGAATAAATTCTTACCTCGTTGTTAGTATAGTGACTGAACAATATTATCCCTGTCAGAAAGTTGTCTCACTTTCATTGAACCATCTGAACCACACGAAAATAGTCGACCTTGAGAGTCTAATTGTAGTTGACTAACACCTTGACCAATGTGCTTGAAGAAACTATTTTTAGCATGTTCTCCAGGAAAAGCGTACAACAGCGCATGGTGTGTTAAACTCCAAATCTATGAAACAATAATAAAATAAATTAGTACACCCTGAATGGAACAGTACCAAGAGGCGTATACCTTTATGTCGCCTTCGGCTGAACCAGTTACAAAAAGTTCTTCATGTGGATCCATTGCCATACATTTTATGGCACTCTCATGAGCCTGAAGAATTTTATCATACAAAATATATCAAATATGTAAGCAAATAAAAACTTACCTGGAACCTATGTCTTAGCGTCCTTTGACGGACGTCAAAAATGCAAATATCCCCCTTTTTGCCCGAAGAAATGAGAACCTGATGCTGTGGTGCATAAATTAAACTCGACGCTCCTTGATCGTGACAAGTAAAAGCTAAGAAATCAAAAAACACATTTTAGTGTTGATAAGATAGTACAGTTTTTAAAAAGCATGTACAGGAAATAAGCATTTCCGAAGAAATCCATTGAATAATCATAAAAAACGTCTGTACTATTTTTTTTTTTACTTCATAAACTAGCTATGTTCTCCCAGCGTTGCTTAGGCTTGTGAACAGGCAGAATCGAAGAATTTTCATTTGAAATTTGATGTTGCAATGTAGAAGCAAATATGTACATATGTATATATATTGGGATGTAGAGAGGGGGAAAGGGAAACATGACATGGAGCAAGGATCGCTCCTTCAATGAGGTCTTACATATAATCACAGTAAGACTACATCTTTTTCCGAAATAGAAAATACAATGAGAGGAGGTTAAATCAAAAGTGATACGTTGTATTTGTGGTTTCTCGAGAGGACGCACATATTGAAATATTAGCATGGTAATCATATGACGGCACACAACTTTATTAAAAAGGAATTTTATAAGATCCGATATCAGGATCTTTAACAAAACTCTACAAATATTTGGCTTCAGAGGTTTTTAAAATACTATTAATTAATAGATATGTACATATGTATGTTCCATTCAAAACCAAACAAACCTCAGAATCTCCGAAACCGAGCGATGAGAATTGAACTAAAGTGTGATCGACAAACATCAATAATAGATATGCTGCAATCCCTATGATGGCTAAGTGTTACCCAACGATTAAAATTCAACTCTTTAATCATGATTTATAAAATAAAACAAATTATGTTTCCTGAGTACTTACAGAACAACGTAGCATACATACATACATAACAAACAACCGATATAGTCTGCGGAACGTTGGTGATTTCCGGCTAGCACTGCAACTATTCAATAGACTCTCAAATGATACTAAGAATTTGTCATTCTTTTTTCTTAAAAATCCAGTGTAAATTTCTTACTAAAAAAATAACCTGATATAAATATCAATTAATAAAACCACTTTAAATTAAATAAAAAAGAAATTCTTCATTAGATTACGGTGCACAGAAATAATCCAGGATAATTATTTTATGGGAGCATTATACGAGCACCACTAGCGCTATATGGTTAACTTCCGCTCCAACGATCTTTCTGCAGACCATCAGAGTCTAGGTGCTGGTTACAAAGGGTTTGAAATACACAAATGCTGAAATGATATACATAGCCTTGCTAGATGGTCAATTCAGGATAACCCTGATTTGAGGTCCAGGGCACAGTAAGGCTCATGGAAAAGAACAGGCTAATCAACTGGCCAGGAAAAACACAGCTGTAAACTGTTCACTTGCAGAAGTAAATCACATTCACATTTCTCTGGGAGCACGTAAGGCAAATATCTTCTCAAACTTTCTTATAAAAGCAAACATCAGATAAACTACGCTGACGAATTGTGCCAACAATGCAAAAACAAACGACTTCGGTAACAGAACGCGTGAAGAGATCGCCAGAATAGCAGCGATCACTGGTCGATAGACGACCATACAACCAGACTAAATAACCCACACGATATACACTGTTGCAATTACTAGAGACCCTTATCCAATAGTAGGGTCAGACAACGCGCCTTTGGCAAACCGTTTCTCAACTCAATTGAGGACGTCTCAAGGAAAAATGAGAAAGAACTTAAAGAACCATTTTCTTAAATTTAAATTTATAGACTTCTTATCAATACACCACAAGAACTAGGTGAGATGAGTTGTGTAAAGAAGTTGAACTTCTGCGGGCAATCTTGACTAATTACCGACTTATTACCGATATTTTAAACTGTCTCTTAAACTGGACGAGTCTCCTGACTGCTTTCGTTATTCGATTAAAAAAGTGTGCTTCTCATTAAATAAAATGTTCTTCTATCTTTCGAATTTCTTTTCAAAGTGGCAACGGTCCTAGCTGCATATATTTAACAATATATGTATATCATTCAAACAGGATTAAATTATAACAATCCCCTGATTTGGGCTTACGAATAAATAAATCACTTTTTTACCAATTTCGGGGAGATTTTGATTTTACTTCAACTGAAGATCGATTTTCTGGTATGCAATCTGTCCCAAACAATAAACACATCTTTTATTTTAGACGAAAATTCTTTTAAACAATTCTGACACCAAGAATTATTCCCTGTTGCGTATTATAATAGTACCTTCAACTTATATTAGCCTCACAATTACTAAAGAATGTGCAGAGAAAGTAATAAAATCGAATCTGTTTGTCCGTCGTTACACATACATACTCTTATATCTTGTATAAAAATTTGTTGGCAACCTTCACTTAGACTTCAGAACGCTATAGCGTTCTTTTAGTAACGCTGACATACTTACATGACACCAACGATTTTTTCTGAGAAAGCAGTGTATCCCATATCCCGACATTCTTGTTTTCTGAACTGTGCCCAGCTGGAAAATACGATCGTTAATCATGTTTATCTTTAATTATTTTGATAGATTTTAATATTACCAGTTGCAACTAAACTACAAGATCCAAGGAACACAAAATCAGCAATAAGTTTGTTATGACATTGCTGCGTCTGTAATAAAATTCATATTTTAAGTCTAAATCTTCAAGCAAATCCGATTTAAACTTACGAAAAATGATCGATTACTCTGTGAGGCAATACCAGCTTGCCATAGACTGAGGTTTCCATCACCATCCGCAATGCCAAACTTATTTCCCTGCTGTGAAAATCTACATCGTGTAACTTTGGCAAACGTCCCGGGAGGTCGTGGAGTGCAAACCACTTGCTGATGACTCCATTCCCATAGTTGAACGGAACCATCTTGCCCTCCAGTGAGGTAGAGTGGCATTAATGGATGAGCACTCATTCGTTTTACATTGTCCACCTTATGTTTCATGACCTGTGGATAAATAAGCTGTGGATAAAATACCAGTCTTTTATTCGGGGATCCATGACATATTTATGTACATGAATCCATGTGTGCACTATGAGCACAAAACTGCAAATTTTACAAGTAACGTATTTGCGATCTAAAACTCCACAAAACAACAAAATTAAGGGAAGCAAATATAATGATACTAATAACAAACACAAAATTAGCACATAAATGGAAAGGAAAATGAGAAACAAAACTAATAACTTTCATTGTTGAATTATTCAAAGGAAACTGTACCGGCTTTAGCAAGTGCTTAGAATGTTCTAAAACCATTTTGCAATACCATGGATCGTGACAACCTGGAAAATTGGCTCCTTTTATCTGCAGCGTACAACGAAAGACAGGAAAAACAAAAAGCATTTGGTAAACATTTGTGTGTAAGATGTATAATGTAAGATGGTGCTGATAGCATGTTTTAATCTCAAAATTGTGTATCTCTGTCCGCTATACACTTTAAACAAAAAAGAAACTGTAAGATAAAACTATTGGAGGTAATTGCTTCAAAAGTCCCGTCTAGTTTATAATAAAATAATGTTTAAGGTATTTTGGTCGATTGTTGAAGTCCATTACTGTAGGGCGATTGTGCCTCTGTTTAAATGTGCAAAATGCTTAAAGCTGATTTATGTGGTAAAAAATGATGTATTGAAAGTGCTTTCGTTTCTTATCGTACCAAAAAATTAACTGCAAAGAATACTCTGAAATAGTAAACGTAGATAATAATTTTTAGTGAATCAACACCGAGTGACGACTTGGAGTCAGGTGATGAGGGATGTTCAAAGATTTTTCATCAGAATGAAGGAAATCAGTCACGATTTTTTCTGTCTAGTTCTATTGGGTTAAGGTTCTGCTATTGTGGGGGCTATACCATATTTTCAAGATACGAGCTCATTTCTTATCTTCGAGAAAGCCTATACAAATTTTTGAGCTGTGGTTGGTTCTTGTTGCATGCTAGATCTAAATTAAATAAACCCTAGGTCAAATAGATTTGCGTTTTCTAGAAGTCCAGTAGTATCAAAGAGTTCTCTTGATCGCACTGTTCATCAATATACTACGACATCACCAAGAACCATAACTGGACGTGAGTATTGTAACAATTACTCGTAACAACTTACAAACATTCGAGAATAATGACTGTCATGAGAAGCTTCTCAATTATGCCGTACAAACGGCATTAAATATACCCCTCATACGTGTCAAAAATTTAACATGCACAAGATGATTGATTAGGAGACGCTAGGCCCGAGGCTTTATATGGGTTGTTTACTCCGAATAATTTTTTTTCTGAAGCCGCAGTAAAAAGACATATAAACCGAAGAATCCAAGTATGAGTTGTTTGCAATGGTGAATTTTTGTTTGTAGTAGCGCCTACCTTCCCCTACTACGTTTCTAATGAAACTTCGTTCAGTGCGTAAATTCTCTGAAGAATGGTTACGATTGAAAATATCTTCGACTTATAGAAATTCGAGTTAGTGAGCTAAAAATGTATGAAAAATGCATCGAAAAATCAGTGTTTACGATAAAAATTCGACTTATAGAATAGTTCGAGTAACAGAAGTTCGAGTTAGGGAAGTTTAACTGCTCTTGCCCTTTTAGGTTCTGCCTGATTGCGAAATGCCAACGGAGTACGACATTTGTTTGCATCGAGTCATGAAGAAAGATCAGTACAAAAACATCCTGCGGAACAATGGATTCTCATATAACTTAATTAAGACTGATTTTATCATGCAACAAGACAAAGAACTTAAACACAGTTCTAAATTACTTACGGGCTTTCTTGAAGAGAAGAAAGCAGTGGGTATCTTGAAAATATTGTATGGCTTCCAATATTGGGTAATTTATGTCCCTCATCTTCTGCTGAAAAATCTGGCTTGTTTTCAATTTATTTACTACTTTTACAAAATTTTAAATGCCATGAAGTTCAAACTTCCTTGTGTTTTTATTTGGAGTACAAATCTGTTAGCTAGGTTTATCGAAATACTCAACTGCGTTAAGTGTTACTTTCATTTTTTTCAAACGTCTGAAGTGTGGTTAAGAACTTTTGGTCTATAGTAAACACAAATGAAAAGACTATGACGCAAATGACCTCCCAATTGTTTTGAGATTTGGAGCTTGTGATCTCCAGGTGCTTTTGCTTGTGGCCATTTGTGTGTCTTCACATATTCAAATGGATCATATTGCCACCATCCGATGTTTTAGAAATTGCATCAACGCTGTCAGAAACAAGCATGGAATTTCTCAGCTCCCGAACTAATAATAATCAGCCTTTTATCATTCTCGTTGAAAAGTGTAAAACGCATAGTGGAAAAATACATGAAATCGGTAGTAAACTATCAGAGCGGTATGTTCTGTGAGTTTGCTCTTCACACCTTGCTCTATAACATCGAGAACAGGTAGCTGGAAGAGTGGAACTGTACTCTGGTGACTCGTCGGCATAGATAGGGCCTCTGATAATGCTGCCTTTTATGCGTAACTCTGCTAAAACATATGGAGCAGAAGAAACAACATTTTACTCTATAAAGATCCAGCCGGTAGTTGTCCCAAATGCTGCTAATTGCTAAGAATACCATATGTAAGCTAAGGGGTCTGTCTACTACTACTTGGTACTTTGTCGTGCCTCGTTGTTCGTCGATCCGGAAGATCAATATTAGGGACTACACATCCAAGCATGTACAAACGATGTTTTTGAACAAATTTTAGGAAAATCTGTGAAAGTAGTCAGCAACAAAATACGAAGCGCGGGGTACCCTTCAATCTGAATAAAATAATTTTAATGTTATTAACCCGTAAGGGTAAACGAGATTACCTATAACCTCGTATGCCCTATATAAATTAACGCAGGAAACGTACTATGGAAGGAGACTATTCCAAAACAGAATTGAATTGACCCCAAACTTTTGTTATGTACATATAAAGTGTAGTTGCCCAGCTTATTTTCGTGTTAAAGATTGATAATGGAACTAGGAATATTCCTTCTCACTTGGGGGAGGAAGGACAATGGTTGAACTAGTTACAGGATATAACACGTGGAAATTACATAATAAATTACAATCATTTAAAACCAACGTACGTGTCCTGTCTCGAAGATACGATGTAGCAGTGGCCTGCTCATGCGAATAGGATATGTGCAATTTGGAGATCTCAATCTTGACCTCAGTCTACTCTTTATTGTTAGTTAAAATTCTGGATTCCATTAAGAACACAAAGAAACAATTTCATTCTGAGATAAACGATAAATAGAGTTGAGTTTATAGTCGCGTACATTAAAATTGCTTATTTCTGTGATTTGTTAAACTGTACAAGTTGTTTCTGAGATTAAATTTCTCTAATCGGGCGACAATTCGATGACATCAAAACTATTGCAAATTGCCTTCGTTGATTAAGTTTTGTTGCTCGTGTAAATTTAGTGCCGGTTACGAACCCAATATGTAACACAGAGCAAATTCTGACGATAAATACATCATGCAGTAGTATAACTGCAAACGTAATGCTAGGCAAGTTTATTTATCGATCTATCTATGGAAAGTATATATCACTTTCCGAAAATCCAACTAATTTTAACCACACGTTGTCATGATTAGCAGTAGAACGAAACTCAATTTAATGTATTTTTTCTCTTTTATTTCTCTCCAATCAGAAAAGATGCCATGTAGGCTAATTCTAGACCCTACCAACAACAATCACTTCGAAAACGTAGGTCCTATATGTTAACACCGAACATACTGCGCAGCAAAGAGAAAGTCTTTACGTGATTATGTTTTATTTGTCGTATTTGTCGGTACTCTTATTTATGTATGGGGAATTTACAAATTAGTGTCTTTCACTCTTATTGCGAAGATCAAATGTCAATGACGTATTGGCCCATTGTGAATGTGTAACAATTATCAATTGAAAATTAATAAAACGGTATTATGTACATCAAATCTCTACAATTTTATTGACAACCGTCAATTTTTCTATCAATCGCAATTTCCGTGTTGATGAAGGCAATACCTACATAGAAATGCAAGTATTTTCATGTTTTAAGGGTTGGAAATAAACAATAGTCAGCAATAAAATGCAACCCAATGGATTGGTGGAAGTTATGGAGAAGAGCATTGATATCGCAAAAGGATTTTGCTCAAAATCTAGTGCACAGTCAAAATGTGAACCATTTTTAATAGAGTTAAATAGCTTGGGACCACTGAAACGAGATTGGCAAAAATTGCAAAGTGGAAATTCTACACATTAAAAAGAAGCTTATTTTCAATTTTAATTTCTACCTGTGCTCAGGTTTGGATCGACCTAAAGTGCAAAATAAAAAAGAAAAAAGTTGAAAACGAAGTAGAGATATCTCTAAAACTTTAATTCGCATTCACAATGACTTCATTTTTTGTTTGCTGTTCACAATAGCTCGTATATTTATCAATTGCTTTTTGCAATACCATTATCAATTTTGATTGACAAATTTATCAATCGTCAATCGGCTGATAATTGATCTTCGCAATAGGGCTGCTTATCCTACATAAACTTGTTAGATTCACAAGAGCTGATTATTTTTCATATATACAACAATTTTTTTATAAATTTAGGATTACATTTAATTTTGTTTGGGTAAATATTTATTGTATGTACATTTTGAAACGAGTGAGTTACATCGAACCGCACTTTTAAAAAAGGACTGTGGAAATTGATCTTGCATTGTGTTAGTAAAACTGTACAGTTAAATAGCAATAGAAAATTATTCCCATTGAAAAGGCAACTTACCACGGATGTTCCGCGTCCAGATTGACTACCTATGGTTGGTTGATAACTTGATGACGAACCGTAATTTTGGATATTAGGCGTTGCATTCACTGAATTTCTATTTCGACGGGGAAACATACTTGCGTTAAGGATTTACTCAAAAATATGATTTTATTTGCCAACTCACTTGTCTGCCGCTGCTTGAATAACCAAGAATCCTGTAGCGGGAAGCGCATCAATGTCTTTTGATAGATTAAGTATATCGTACTCGCATTCATCTTCGCACCAATTAGGAGATTCCAGCAGCAAGGATATATCCATTTCTTGGACCTCACGCGGTGTAGCTATTGCCATTAGTCCTGGTGATGCATTGTTAATGCAGAACGCTGAGATCGACTCTTGATCTTTGTGAATGATTCTTATTGGTTCAGGGTGTGGACTCAAATGTTCACTACCTAAATTATGGTAAGTAATTAAAAATATTTTATTTATTTAAGAAGGGTAAATTTCTTCGTACCTGAATCCACATCGGTAGCACCGGTAGAATCTGGTTTTGAACATGAGTTCGAAGCTGCCTCCCAATCTTTTGAACGTTTCTTTCCAAATACTGCTCGTATGAATATATCTTGTACTTGCTCCTGTCGTACGAGAAAGTTCCATAGACGTCTGGCTGGTCCTGCTGAAGAGCTAGACAGAAATGGTGTGTTGTGTTTTTCAAGTAACGATCTGTACTTGTGGATAGCTGGTCCTTTAGCTTCGTTTTCAACAAAGCAACCTTGATTAAATTTTAACATTTAAAAATAATATAAAGTAATGATTGCTATGGTTGTATCCTACCAGGAATAAAGTCGGCAGGGGCCGGACCCTTAGCTAGCAATTCTTCTGTCACGATTTCTTGCCAGTGATTTAGGTTTCGTAATACTTCGTGTGATAGTGGACTTGCAACAGGTAGTTCTGAATATAAGTAAATCAAACATGTAGCTATTATTTAAAAAAGAAGTCTTAAGTGTAGTTATTTTTGCATGGAATTGTCTAATAGGAATCGTTTTTAACGCCTTGGAAACCTAGAGGAAGGGGAAGCAAGCTCATCTTCATTCGAGTTGCGTGGCTAAAGACTGACTTTCTAAGTCTGACTGTGCGACCTAGAGCAGGCTCTAAAATATATGGAGAGACGCCACATGTATTGCAGTTAAATAGACGGATAGGAGAAACACAGCTGAAATTTCATTCGAACGCAATGGCAGTACCAGTACAAGAGTGTTAAGCGCCAGTGTTGTTCGAGTGTGCAAATTTAGGGGAAACAAATTGATCACAAAACCATCTATGTACACGGTTATCGTTGAAAAAGTATGTTGAGGAAGTTACAGAACACATATGAGCATTAAAATTACAGATTTCTGATGAGTTGAACTAAACTCGGTTTCCACAACCTAATTGATGATAGCCTCAATATAAAAGTGAGTTCCGTAGATATGCTCTGCCTTCTGATAGGTACATACAGGTTTCTTTTTTCAATCCCCATAGAATTTTAAATTTAAAAAAAAATAACAAAAAATTAAATTTTAATCGAAAATATTTTTTATTCGCACATTCACATGCACATTCTGTCTGTCCAATTTTGAATCAATTTTTCGAACAATGAGCATAAACCAGTGATTTTACGTAGATCCACAGGAAATAATCAAAATATTTCAAATGATCTTTAAGGCTATTGACACGTCAAATTCTCAAAATCAACTTATCCCCGAAGTGTATTTTATATAAGTCGTTGGTTTCGGTTATATATTGCACGTAGTGACACCCTGTTGAAACAAACAAATAATAAGTGACCACCATTCTGTGGTCATCTGCATTGATGGTAACGCGAGCTTCATTCTCATTATTGAAGAAACAAGGTCCAATTATGCCACCAGCTTGCAAACCGCAAACGTTGCAGATTTCTGAATGTCTGTAAAGTCCCTTCTGGATTGGTAGCACTTTATGTGCGACAATTTTGCATATTAATAAACTCGTTAAGCTAAGAATGAGTTTTATAGGTGAATAAAATTTTAAGATAAAACAACAGGTTTCAAATGCTGGAGCACAATCAGCAAAGAAACGAAGATTTTGTTGGTCTTATGCCTGCGATTTCTACACCAGTTAAAATTGTTCACTAAGTGGGTAAACAGAGCCACGGTTGCTGCAACCGATTGCAAATCAATCACTTTGGATCTTATTCTACACTTTCGTTTACAGCGGCGATATTTTCTTCAGGACGCACATTCATTTAGCCTGTTAGTGTTATTGCATCATTTAGAGAGTATTGGCACGAAATCTATACATATTTCAACGGATGACGCTGCCGTGCTGACCAAAAAGTATACAGCACTTAGGATCCTGCGTAAATGGCAAAACCTGTGTATGCCCCTCGTTAAATATAAACATCTACTTAAGCCGAACGCTTTCAGCAGGACTAACCACAGATGAGAGTATGAAACGCAGAGCCGAGGTGATCATGCTAAAGCGATCACAGATCAACTGAGTAATCGGTGTTCTCACTGGCCAATATCCTATTTTTATGCCTTTTTTCTATGTACCTGCCCGGCTCTTTCACAAAGACCATAGTAAACTGGCGTCCTAAAACGTCATGAGCATCCTCCGTTTCACCAAAAGCTCTGGTTAGTTTTAGTAGTCCCTGGGTAACTAAAGAGGAAAGTTCAGGTGACGAAGGTCAGTCATAGTTTCACAAGGCATCTCTTCTGGACTAAGTGTGTCTGTATCCTAACCTAAACCAATCTGTATCATGACACATGCTACAATAGTTTCTTAAACAAAAATTATGCGTTACGACACGATGATAATTATTTGTTAATTTTAACAGGTCGGATATTTACCACTTTCTGTAACTAAAGGCAACAACGGACCGTTACATAACCATAGTCAATCGATAAATAATGTAGAATTAAAGTGCTCGATAATAAGATCCGAATTTTTAATAATGATGTATGTACATATGTAATGAGGGTTCGGAAAAGCTTATGAGATAGTAATTCGGAACAAGCTCTCTACACTCTCCATGATGTTTGTGGGTAGATCTTAGATTGATTACTATATATCGCATTTACCTTGGTTTTCAATTCCAGCTATATTAATAACTTCTTGCAATTTAATTGAAGTCAGTTTTATCATAGCTAATCGCATTATATTCCAAGAATAAGACATTGGATTCGAATGTTCTGTATTGTCCTTTCGTTTCTTACTTAACGTAGTCGGAGCCGTACTCAATGCATCACCAAATACCTCCTCATCATCGAGATCTTCGTCTTCATCTGATGCGTACGAATCATCAGTATCATATTCCTCCTCATTTGGTTCTGCTGTGTTATGGAAGAAATTTTATATGATTAAAAATAATTCTAGGTAATACAGATAATATCACTTACCTAATAAGGATGGTTTTATTAAGAAATATGACACCATTGACATTTCCGGCGATACAAACTGTTCCCTGTACGTCGGCTTATCCTCCTTCATTATAGAACTACCACTAGGATTGCTAAACGTGCCGAGTAACTTCATATTTAACTTTACTCGCTGTTTCGTTATGGAAGTTACTGTGTTCCAAACACTGCTCTCATCTGGAATATCCTGAGAACTTTGAGATTGAAAGCTTTGCGTTAAATGACTTTGGGAAGTTGCTTTTCGCAGAAGTTTCTTAATGCCACCACCGAAGAGTGTAGCCCATGTGCAATTGGCGAATTTTTGTCCAATTAATCTATACAGAATGTGACAGTCACAAGACGCTAATGCGTACACCATTAGAGACATATAAGTGGCTACAAAAGCTTCCAGCAATAAAACATTCAGTCTTGGTATGTCCTCGTCCTTTTCCCTAGCCAGAAGAGCTCTCAGATTTGTTACGCCGGGCCATTTCGAAGGTAAAGTGCAAATTGCGGCCGGTTCATCAGTTGAATATTTTCGTTTACGCTGATAAATGTTGGCATTTACCATCAAATGGGAGCACTGACAGGATGCATTCAGTTTTGCCAAGTTTTCAATGCCAGGACTTTGGTAGCCATTGGAAACCAACGACTGGCTGACAACGAAACTTTCTGAATCACAGAGTGATTGGTATATGCACGAAGAGAGTGCGATTGCCAGGTCACGCAAAACGAATATCTCCGAATACGTATCTTCCTTAACGCCAACAAATGGTGAACGTACATCTACTACAGTCTGAAGCATATCCTGCGTGTGGGACTGTAAAACAAGATTAAATAAAATTATTATTTTACTTTTGAAAACGTTTGTTGATGATTCTTCCTACCTGCAGATATTTAATTGGATCGGCTATGACAGTCTTATTTCCAGCGACGCATGCACTTAATAGAGGTAGCGTTGTGGGGAACGGGAGTGGACTCAGTAGCTGCTGTTGTGTTTTCTCCTGTTGTAGTTCTTGAAGTAAGAGCACCAATTCCATTCTAACTGAAGCTAATCCACCACCACTGGCGCCGTGGAGGGAACAGTAACTTAATAGTGTCCGCAAAAGAGTTTCATTAGCTAAAAAAAAAGGATAAATGAGATGGTTAACTATATTAGCAATAAATTCCAGGCGACGACTTTTAACAATTTTGCAAGAAATTCAAATTTTGGAACGAACGAGTGAACGATAAACGTACGATGGAACTGCGAGAGGTTCGAAATGCGCATGCCAGAAAACACAAACAAGTTTGCTTACGGTCCGACCGCTCGTGAATGCCTGATAAAAGCCCGTGAGTAATAACTGTCATGAGAAAGCACCTAAATTCGTCCTTCGGATGTCTTTAAACTTTCATTTCGAAAAAATATAACATATTCAACACGAATGGCAGCGATAAGTTAACCCATGGACCACATATGTATATTCCATTGCACCAAATATTTGTTTGTTTTTTTATTAAATGTGGCAATGTATTGGCCTAGGTAGACCATTTCAACATTTATAAGGCAACATAGGAGTTATCAATCCATACCAAACCAATTTATTATTTCGCGGTTGTGACGAGCTCCTCCAAAGAACAGGATGTTTGGATGTTCGAATTTTTACGGATGTCATAAACTAAGTTGCAGATATACTCATTTAAGTGATGCGTTGTCTACGAATATCTAACAATGGATAACGGATTTTTCTCAAGCATCACCATGAGGAGGTTATTTTCACGCCCTTTCAATTCAATCTGCAATTTGTTTGAAATCCCTAGTTGGATGTTAATTATCATCACAAAAATAGCAGTATTTAGCAAACAGACGGACACCTGGATGATGATAATATTTCTCCTGCTGCAAGTAATTAAAAATAATTTTGGAGATAGAGCCCGTTTCTGCGATACGGGCGAAAGGCCGAAAAGATATAAAATTATAGAAGTTCCACAGCAATCAGTGCTGGGCCCAACCCTGTATAACACTATGTGCAATGGAGTACTACGAAACCAAGAGGAGAGGACGTAATCGGATACGCCTTGGTAGGTTGTGTTGTGGCGAAAACCCTAGAGTAGGTGATGCAAAAGTGCAACGACGCCATCATAGACTTAATATCCAGGCTAATACTAAATTCTAGAGGACCCAGGCAGCCAATAAGAAATCTGATTGCGACAGTGAGTAAGCTAGCAAACCATAACTCGTGGCACGGACTACCTAGTATCCATAAGGTGTTTCACCCCTCCAGTGCATCAAAAAAAAGAAATTATGTTACTCAAGCAGCGGCCTACAAATTATACTCTCGTTTTCTAACTAAATAAAAACGAGTATTAGTTCAGAGATATTGCCAAATGGAAAGATCGATGATAAACACAGTTTCCATCAAATAAAAGCTTCAAGTCCTTACCTTTAAGCCACCTCTTTCGCCTAGCTGCTCGCTTCACTTTAGCTTCAAAGTCTTGTTTTTCTTGCATTAAAATCTCATGCAATGTTGGTTTATCTGTTGATTTTTGTGAAGTGAAATTATTGTCTTTTTCCGTCTGTGAACAAAAGAAAAAAACAATAAAAAAATGCAACTATTCTTCAGTAAAATAAAACTAGTTTTCTCTTACTTGAGTCATTTCGATCGTTTGATTGTTTTCTAAGGCATCATTTTCCGCATTGCAATAATTACAAAGCTGTTTCAGTGCATCTACTTCTCTTTCCAGCCAAATGTACAATTGATAGCGCAGCTGACCGCCATCTACCTCAAAGCCTGTTGCCAGCGTGGACAACTCCTCCATGAGAATTTTCAGACAGGCTACAAATTTCAATTGTTGTGCCATTATGTCCAGTTTCTCTTGTGGCTTATCCTCTTGAATTTCGGATTTTGGTGCTGCATTTATAACTGGCGGTGTTGGAGTTTTAAGTTTTTCTTCCTCTTCCTCATCCTCATCCTCGTCATTTGCTTCATCCTCACCCCAGTTAATTTTAAATCCATCATCGACCTTCAAAGCAGCGACAGGGATACTCCAATCTAAATCTGCGGCTGAACCACCATCGGCTGGAGCAGGTTCATCTGGAATATAAATACCTCCAGAGTTTCCGCCCCATTCCAGAATTCCCGTACTAATCAGCTCATTCTTTACATTTTCCGTTGGAGTTGCCAATTCACTATTTGCTGCTGTTTCAATCACTTTAGTTGGAAGTTTGTTAAGTACCTCCAATGCTAAAGCTGGACATCCGGCCTTAAAATGAGCATGAGCAGTTGTAAAATACAGTTGCCGTTCTAACGGAGTAATACTGTCTTCTAACTGCAGTTGCTTATCACTCATTCCAGCACTGCCCGTATCACCAGTGTAACTGAATCCTGAAAGAACCACTTGTGTGAGTTTCTTCTCTAGCGCAGTCGACGCTATGTGTTGCCTAATTAGAAGTGGATGAGTACGCAGGTATATGTAAAAGTTAAAGACATTTGGATTAGTCGACTGAGTGTTTTCATTTTTGAGGCCATCGTCATCCTTGTACGCATAGTGATTCTGTCCAACATTATTCAGCAGGAGTGTACTTAAACTTGCTGAGTAGTTCTTTAATGTCCAGAATCCAATGGAACGTAAAAATGGATCAGGGTGTGCTTTACTCAGATCCTGGCCGCTACCGTCAGCTTCGAGCCCAAGGAGGTGCTCGTAGATTAATTTCTTGTAGGTAGATGGTATATTCATGTCCAATTCACCCTCGTACAGGCGTGTTATAATGAGTGCCAACTGGAAATCCTCAAGTTTATTCAAACACACCTCAATGGCATCGTGCAAAGAGTTTGCCAGTAAGAAGAACGCCACTGCGTGCTCGAATCGCTGTTTACCCAGCAACACAAAAGCATTCTTGAGAGCAGCCTTTCTCCAGCGGTCATCATTAAAATTATTCTGGAAAAAAGTTGTCATCTTCTCATCTCTCTTTGAGCGAAACAGTCCCCAAACAATAGATTTTTTTTTCATTGCCAAATAGTATAGTGCAGCGTCAAGTGGATCTTGCTTCGACTGATACGCTGACTTGGCCAATTTTTCAATGCACTGCTTCAAAATGGTGACGTTTTTCAACCAGTATCCCACACCTAATTCCTTAAGAGTTGACCATTTCAGCTCACCCTTAGTATACGATGGAATCAAATTAAGTAATTCTTCCTCGCTCTCAGAGTGAAAAGCCCAAACAATGTTTGAGGTGCCAACTCCCTGTTTTTGAAAATGTGAACGTTGATTAAGTGGTAAGCACCTCATCAAGTAAGCAAAATGTTTCATAGCTAACAAAAATCGAAGACCACAGTCATCCAGCGATTCTGTCGAGATATTGTGGCCAGCTTCATCCGTGTTGTTCAAATTCTCTCTAGCTATTGCACTTTTCGCTGCATCGATAGCGAATTTCTCAGAGAAGTCTGTGTTACAAGTGGCAACAGTATCAGCTAAGGCTAGCAGATGCATTTGATCGAGTGATGAGAGCCCAGGTAGATGTGTGTGCGTAAGCAGTCGCGATAAAAGTTGTCCCTGACGTGGTCCAAAATGTGCAATACCTTGTTTCTCCGGTATTGATTGTCTACGATCGTTTCTTCGAGGCTCAGACTCATCGTCGAGGAGATCATCAAGATTATCTTCTTCGGCATCCATGTCAAAGAGCTCATCGTAATCTTTGATCTCCTCTTTCTGTTGTTTGCCTTTACCAGACCCTTCTTTGTCTGCTGACAACAAAACCCACAGAGGAAGCGGAGGAATAGAAGTGATTTCTGCGTAGTCTAACATCAGTTCTTCAGGAATCTAACGGAATAAAAAATAATTACAGTTATACTGATAACAGAAAGATAAATATGTAAATACCTGTGTGGTAGATCCTCGCTGTTCATTTGGGCTGTTTGCTCCACCAACATAGCTTATTGAAAGAGTTCTTGATCTGGACCAAGCACGCTACAAACAACATTCAACAATTAATATTCAATGACACTATTAACTCAATATGCTAACAAACCTGTCTCTGCGTACTTTCATCATCTCCACCAGTTGTTCCACCTTGCAAATACGGTCCACTCATGCACCGTACTAAATGCGCCAAAATAGCTTTTACCCATCGAATCTTTCCCGAATTCAATAGCTCCATCAACTGTTTCGGATGGTATTGCGGCAAAACTGGACAAGCTATCCGAGAAGCCTGAAACAGTCCATAATCTGTCATGTAATCATGGAATTGCTGCGCATCCGATCCAGACTGAATGTTTGCTGTGCTCAAATTGCCAAATTTCTTTTTCTTATCCGCAGAGAGCAACTGTAAGTTAACTGTACTCGCTTTACTCATCAATGGCATTGATTGTACATTATTCAATCTTCGTTGAGTTGTATCATTGGCAAGAGACCGAAGATCTTCATCTCGTAGATTCCTCGTATCCATTAAATCCTCAACACTAAGTGCTTGTGCGTAACGTGGTTTCCATTGGGAGTATACATGCATTTCTGAATCCATACCCACCACTAAAATTCCATCACGGACCCAAGAGATTTGCATGGGGAGAGGTGGAAGCCCATCAGCTGTCTGTAGATCAATTTGCCGCAATTTCATCCAACGAATTTCATCATTGAAATGAGGTTGGGCCAAGGAACTTGCCTTCCGCAGTATCGGACGATTAGCTGAACGTGATTCTTTCATGGCTTTCATGTTAGCCTGAGCTAAATCACTGGACACTGGAGTATAGAGAAGAATTTTACTGCCCACCGCAACCGTTAGAATGTGCGAACCATCTTCTTTCGACACCCAATCGAGCTGAACCAAATGTTTCTGCGTTAAAGGACAAGTATTTCCATTTTCTGTGATGCTCTTTCTCAGAGACTGAAGGGTACTGAAGCTGGGAACTGCCAGTAAACCGGAGCTCGGCTTAACACCTAATTCGGGAGTGATCTCTCCACTGCGTGGTGATCTATTGTCGTCGTGAGTAAACGTTTGTATAACTTGGTTGAGTCGTTGTTTCTTCTGTAAATATCTACTATCGTGTAAGTAACTCAGATCGAGACTGTGATCAATATTAATGCGTGGCAAATGCACGTTCCTCAAGTGAATGGTATCTTCTAGAACCCATTCACTGCCGCCTGTACTTTCACATTCGTATATTGCTACACACAAGTTGATATATCTCGACTCCGGGTCACCTTTATGTGGCCTAGTGAAGGATTTGCCATATTTATATGCACATGCCACGCGCCCTGAATATGCAGCACTTATATTCAGTGGCTGTCCCGATATCTCAATAGCTGAATCCTGCTGCCGACTAAACATCTTCCACTCTGACCACTCGTATTTTGTTGTCTCCAAATCACCAACACCGCCTTCACCAGTGACAACATCACATTTCCAAAAGCGTGACACTGAGTCAGAGCATGCTGTTACAATTATGTATGGAGCAAAACAAGCCGGGTAGATCGAGGAAGAGCTTAGATGACCAGCAGAGGGTGATGCATGAATTACATCTACACCATCAGGCATAGGAAGCTCTTGTGTGCATACTTTTTTGGTTACTATAGAAATATGGGGAGCTTCCAGTTCAGGCTCACCTTCTCCACCTGCAATACCATTGTCAACAGACATTCGACGAGTGATCTCTGGATCATCTAACTCTTGTGTTAGGTTACTGTCTGGCACATACATAGCTGACTCGGAAAGAAAAGATGTTTGCGGCTTCGAAGCTATCACAATGCGCCACATATGAATTGTACTTCCCTTCAGTGTTTTTTCAATGATAACAATGTAGAATGGCTCCTCAAATTCCGAGTTCCTTTGTAAATCAACCATTGCACTAAGTTGGGACTCCATGAATCCAGGCTGATTCGTTGCCTCGTCATCACTCTTTTGTTTGTCAGTTCGCTCTCCAGTTATTAACTGCTCTTGGAAAACATGAAGAAACTGTGTATTCTGCCAATCATGTTTTGCATCTGAAAGAGCATCTAATTGAATTATGCAACCAGGACGAGCGGTAGATTGCTGTGAAACAATTTTTATCTTATCATGTAGTGAAGCTTTGTGGTAGAAATTCTCCGAGGAAACCTCTGAATACAAAGACGTTAAAGAACCATTCTTTTTGCTAATACTTTCCGAAGAGGATATTTCAGCTAATAGTGTCCGGGCGTCAATTACAGCTTGGTAGACGCGTAAATTTTCGCCATCACTCGCTACAAAGCATGCTGATGGTGAATTACTATAGCTTCCTAAAGTAGTACTAGGTAACAATGTTGGTATCCAGGCTACATTGCTGAATGCCGATATTTCTGGTGAATTAATCCGGGCCAACTCACTTACTCCTCCTGAATGACATAATGGACCAACTGCATCTACGCGCCAAAGTATCAACTCCGAACAGAAGCCAGCCGGAGCGAATATGTCTTTGTTGAAGTTATGATGCTTTTCTAGTGGACTCATAACACTGCTGTTGGCATCAGGAATGTTATGATGCGAAGTGGAAACCTGTTAAAATAAATTAACGTAAACCAATCAGATAAGTCCACAGGCAATACAATACAATAATAGAAATTAAATAAAAATTTATTCTGCCTAAAAGCTATAACGTACTAAAAAGAGAAATGATCAGTTAAATTTCCATTCCAAAAATGTATGAAAAGGGGTGCCAGAGAAGCATTGCAACACAATGACTTTTCTCTTCACCTTAAAAAAGTTGTTGGACATTCGCTTTATATCTATGTGATTATCTATAGACGAAACTATTGTGCAGTCAAAAATATACTTTTCAAAAACCATTCAACAACGTTCTGCATATGCCAGATCTTGTCACTCTCATCTTTAAACAATCACTGACATTTTTAACTTGGGTTAAACACACTCAGTTCCGGACTGAAAACACTGAACATAACATGCCTCTGCACACCGCGATGTGCTGTCAATTTTTTTCCGGATGGATCCAAAACTTAAACTTGAGTTTATCTTTTTTAATCTCCGGACCTACTGCAGAGTTGTGAAGGTCAGAAAACTCCGTTATCTAAAGCCGTATGGCCTGCTTTAAATATTAAAACTTCCAGCACCATTTTAAAACTAAAACGGAAATAGATAAGTATAACAACAGGAATTCTGTCAAAACATTGCCTTATGCGAAAGCATGCCAAAACACTGGGGATTACAGATTCAGGTGCATGCAGATACTGGGACAATTTTTGTGCTGTTTAATGAGAATTAGGTTCGTACTTTAGTTAATTCTTTCTCGGAATCGCCATGGACCCTTTGTAAACTAAGCTTCACAGTCCAGCATAACATACATAACTTAACGTAAACTATTATTTACATAGGTACAGAACAATAAAAATAGATGACAGTTACAATAAGAATTGTAAAAACAAACAAGCCGTACGTATAAACATAATCAATAAAAAAAAATATTTTTTACTTACCAACAGTGGCAGAACCGGATGACACGTAATATCATTCACCCGGAATCGATGACCGGACGCACGGCACACGTGACCTATGCTTAATACTTGGGTAAACTTGGTCTTGTAGGAGAAAGTCAACTGCCACAAATTAAGCGTACCATTTGAATGCTTTGTGACCATAGACACTGTTGGAGATGGTGTGGTAGAAACCATATCATCAGGCCCATTACTTTTTGATTGTTCTTCACCATTTTCCTCCTTCTTTTCATCATCTTCTGCATTTTCATCATTTTCTTCCTCTTCATCCACTTCTTGTTCCTCCGAAACAATCGACAAACTCTGGGGATCCTTTCCGTTTTCATCAGGAATATTTTCATTTTTCTTCACTGATTTCACCATCTCCCGAAAGTTTAATGGACTTGCACCGGTATTGTACAAGCTCACCATTGTTGACATTGACATTGCATCGCCCAATGGAAACGCGCCAGGAATGCGTGTAGAAAATGAAACTTGTGCCTGACGAAATGATCCCGGATAGTAGTCATCCAACCACTCAATCACCCAAATCAAATAGCTTCCATCAATCGGATGAATAGAGTATAATAAATCTGGACTATGATGCCAATCTCTAAGCAAGCAATCAATTTTCATGTCTAGTGAATCGATAATATGTGCTCCGGCGGGGTTATTATCAGCTGCCAAGGAGTTCAGCGAAGTTGTGTTCGAAATTGAATTTAAATTAGATATGCCACCATGAGGACCATGTTGACCGGAATGTTTGCTACTGGAATGTTCATCGCTGTTGCTCTCCTCAATCGAAAAGGATTTGTGAACGGACTTCACAAACTTCCTCTTTGCGTCTTCGCGACGCTCAGCTTCCGCTGCTGTCTCCTCCATATGTATTTGACTATCTGGACCATTAAGGTTTGTCGTAGTTTTATTGTTATTGTCTTCTCTATCAATAATTTTTCTTGTTAACTCTTGAAGTATCGCTTCAGCTTGAAGCGAAAAGTGCATTTCCTTATTGTTCAACCAGTGCAGAATGAAATTGTTCTGATTTGAAGGATCTGAGGTTTGCATTGATGGCACCAGTGGGATATCTGTTTCTGCGTTGATTGATGCAGCTAAATGGAAATGCATTCCAGGACTAACACCGGTACCATGAAAACCGTATGAATGAAAGTCATGTACGCTGTACGATGATGGAAGTGATGGTATCGGACCTTGTCGAAATGGCGAATCACTTCCAGTCGCTGCTAGGTTTCCAATGATTGCACCATTTTTGGCATGCCGTCGTATGTGAAAACATGTTTTCATGTGCTTCAGGCGTTGCATGAATCGATGTTTGTGGCGGTGTGTTCTGAATTTCGGGTTTTGCGAGGCTAACGGATCAAATTGTGTCATGTTCACTAAGCCGTCATCGGGTAGAACTGTCTCTATCCATATGCGGCAGATATTGTCTAGACATGAAGTCACTAGCATATTAGAAACGGATCCTTTTGGCATATATTTGCTTGTTTTTCGCCATGAAATATTCGTAACAGCTCTAGGATGAGCAATGTATACGTAGGTATAATTTAAATCTGAGTCGTCGAAAGTGCCCGATCGAAATTGCGAAGAGTCGAAGCTTTTTGTTGGAAATAGAACTGAAATTATTGAAACCTTAAACATAGTACACCTCTGTCCTCTAAATTATAAAACTTACCATGCTTGTTCTCATACCAGATCTTCACTAGTCTATCATTTCGACCTGATGTGGCAAACAGTGTTCCATCCGGACTGAATGCCATATGATAAACGGGAATAGCGGTTTGACAACTCCATATAGATTCCCAAGCAGTTTCATCACTGTTGGATTCATTGGTTGGAGTTTTTACATCTCTTTCTCCGCCACCGATTTCGAATTTAACTCCTGCAATGTGAATTAAGTATATTAGTTCGGTGCAAGTTAAGTTGTCAGTATTTCGTGCCTTTTCGCGTTTTTTTGCGCTTTTGTCTGGCACATTACGTTAGAGAATCAGTTAAAAGCAGCTTTTTGTTATGCAGCGATTCTGCAGTTCACCAAATTAAAAAAAAAAGAAAAATAACATAAAATCCCAGAACAGAGAGTAATCACAATTCAAGCTCAACTTGTTTTTTTGTTTCCAATAGATACTGTGACTAGACCGTTATTTGTAATCTCGCATGAAGGAAAGTAGTTTAGAAAAGTGTATCCACTTTAGGAATATTAGAAAACTAGAAACTACAGTTACTTTAATCGATAACAACTGTTTTTCTATATTTTGTCTTCAAAGAAAAAATAGTCCGTTTGGTATTCAAATGCATTATACGATTTTGAAAATAGAACTTGTTTTTTAAACTGTAAATTGCCTTAAGATATCAAGATTTTGTTTTTTAAGAAAACGCCCCAAAATGTGTGAATCTATCAAGTGCACAAAAAGTTGATTTGTACAAGTACTTAATTTGTAGGTACAGTTTGTCGATTTGTGATATTTAAGTTTTCAAACTCCACACATCATTATTTTTTATCGGATAGGGTATGTATTAATAAAAACAAGATGTTGGGATAATCATTGCTCCGTTCTTTAAAAATCAAACGGCTGTTAAGAAACCTCTAATGACAGCTTTAAACAAAATCAAGGTTTCTAAAGCACTATCACTTTCATATATTATTTTCCATTTATGCGAAAACGCGCGCAATACGAATGGTCGCGAGAAGGACCCATACGGTCTATATCACTATTGTTAGGTTAGATTCGAGCGGCTGTCTGACCTGAATATAGTCACAAATAAACCAGAAGATTCCCTGAAATCTAACCGCAAAATCTATTGGAGCTCCATATGAAACGTTTGAAACACCCTATTTGCCAGCCAGATCTTCTAAGTTGGCGAGGGGGATGTCCAATACCCTAGCCTTCTCGCATGAATAACAGGGACATACAATTCAATCCTAAAAGCATGACTAAAAAGCTTCTCATAACAGTTATTACCCTCTCTTCAGAGATTTAAGAGAGTTGGAACTAACCGCACCACTCAGAAATTCAACTTGTTAACCGCTGGATTACACCGCCCATGATCAGAAGTTTAACAGCACCCGTGCTCCCTCAACGTTGTATTTACATTTCAACCACCGAGTGAAACAAATGTTCACGTACGTTCTCGTACACAGATGTTCAGTGAGTTCGCGTCGATGCTGCATCGAATATGGATATTTAGCTGTAAGTTTTCAAGAGAAATAGTAATAGCCTTATTGGCGTATTGGTTGGGATCGTGTATGAAGCCACGTTCACCGACGTACTGTTTCTTGATAGGTGCGCCGTGATGCCCGGCGCATCTATGGGATTACGAATAATTTTTTTTTTCACTAACAAATGAAAGTACATTCCTCCCAATCCTTTCCTAAGTGTGACGTATCAATTAATTTTTATTCGTACGAATGCTAAATCTTTTACGGAAGACACCATGGTTTCACAAATAGAGCGCTATACAAATACTTGGCACAACAAACCGTATATGATCCAGGGCCTAGCTTCTCGCAACCATTCGTATTGTGCGTGTTATATTTTTCACACAAATGGAAGGGACCTACAGTTTAGAACTATATCCGAAAAGCAAATTGAGAAGCTTTTTCTTGACAGTTATAACTCTCGGACGTTTGTCAGACATTCGCGAGAGGTGGGGCCGTGAAAAAACTTTTTGGTATTTCTGGGATTCGAACGCCGAACCTCTCGGTCAGCGATCCAAAGCACTCATTTCATTCATTTTTAATGCAATTTTTATTTCGTAATTCATTTTTTCTTACATGCTAGACAAAAACGCTTAAAACTAGCTTAACTAACTTACTATGTAATGTAACTCTAACTTACTGACCCTATGCGGGTGCTCTAAGCTAAACCTAACGCTTAAAACTATGTCTTTCGACGTTTACGAACTAGGCTTATTTATTAACTTAACTTAACGAGGTGATGACTAAGAAAATTTGTTTATAAAAACTTAGTAAACGAACATTTTTTCGGTTTCTTAAAAACTAAATTAAAATACAATCTTAAGTCTAACTTACAAGCTACCTTATATAAACCTTAAAAACTATCTTAATCTAAAATACGTAATTTACGTAAATTTTTTTTTTTTTTTTGAGCGAAGTGCTGCGTTTTTTTTTTTTTTTTCGCAGTGCTGTGAAAATTTAATTTTTTTTTTTTTTTTTTTTTTTTTTTTTTTTTTTTAATTTTTTATAAAACTAAACTTAACCTACCCTAAACTATGTAAGTCGGCCATAGTAAAAAGGCCAACTTTGCCCATTGAAAAAGGCTAACCCGGATCGAATGGAACCGACGAAGGAGTTTCCTCTCCGTCCCCTAACCACCAGAATTTCTGGCGCTGCCGTTCAATATCGCGCAAATCGCGACCTGATACCGATCTACTGTACCGGAGACGCTCCGGAATGCTGTGTGTGACGTGTCGGTTGTAGGTTAGTCGCCTATCCGCAGCTGTCCGGGCAACATGGAAGATTAGCGGCACCGCTAATCTGTCCTGGATCAGACCTAATCTATCTAGATAGAGGAACGCCTCTGGCGGAACGAAGCCGTTAAGGCACACTCTTTCGTGGTACATGTCATTGGGGTAGAAGGCCCCAGAGATCAGGTTATTCATCGAGTTCATCGCTCTTGCAATGTGCCCCCGAATCATCTTGATCACGAAATTATCCACTCTGTTTATGTTCGCCCTGTTATATAGGACCTCATTGGAATAGAATTTTTTGTACTCAGACTCTGGTGTTCTGTATAAGCGAAGGCAAGCCCTGAGGCAAGCCCTCTCAAACACCCGAATCCTTTCCATCGAGCTTGCTCCCACGTTGAACCACACGGGACAACCATATGCGAGCATGGGCCGGATAAGGGCCATGTAGCAGATTACCTTCACTCTCGCATCGAGTTGGCTGCTATAAAACAGTCTCTTTGTGAGAGCGAAAGCCGCTTTGGCTCTGGCCAGAGCAGCATCTATATGTTTGTTAAAATACAGATACTGGTCTAGCCAGAGCTCAAGGTATCTGACTACACTTCGACACGCTAATGGTTGCCCGTGCTGTCCCACGATCGAAAACTTTCGCCAATTCTTTCTGGTATCCGCAGAGGCCCCAGATAACGACGTCCTAAACAGGATGGTTTCCGACTTCTGGAAGTTGATTTTCAACTTCCAGTCGTCGCAATATCGCTTGATCTTATCGAAGTCACGCTGCAAGAGTATTGCAATGACCTCGATTTTTGGTCCTGATCTGTACGCTATCAAGTCGTCTGCGTACGCTATAGCTTGGTGAAGAGATCCTACAAGATCGCTGGTGTAAATGTTAAAGAGGATCGGCGAATTTACCGCACCCTGTTGCAGACCATTTTTAATATCAAAAGTACCAGCAGAAGTCACATTGCCATTTTTCACAATGAACTGTCTACCGGTGAGCATATTACAAAACATGTATAGCAGTGGTTTACTTATGCCCAGCCTACTCAACCTGTAGAAGAGTCCTTCTAGCCATACGGTATCGAAGGCTTTCTCCAAGTCAACCAGGCAGGCACCCGTGCATTGTTTCTTGCTTTTGTTCCATTGGATATCCGACACCAGTTTAGACGCGGCATGTATTGTATCATGCCCCGCCTTAAAACCGAATTGGTTATCCGGAACAATATGCATGTCCTCAACCCACTTAGACAGCGCTCTATTGATCACTTTTTCGAATACCTTGCTGATATTCGGAAGGAGACTTATCGACCGGAGATTTGCCGGATTGGAAGTATCCTTACCCCTTTTGGGAATAGGATGTACCACCGCTGTCTTCCAATGCGCCGGATAATGTGCATTATTCAGCGCATTGTTAAACAGGATGGTGTAAATGTTTATCGCTTCTAGAGGGAGGTGTCGAAGCACAATGTTAGACACTCCGTCGATACCCACGGATTTCTTCCTTCTCAATGATTCGAAGATCGCTTGGAGTTCTACCTTCGATATGAACGGGGGATGTACCACCTCATCGGCGATGACATTACTTGCCATATTTTCGTCATTGAACTCGGTGAAGCCGATGTTCTCAGATCGCCAGTGTTCTATATCATTTCGAAGATAGAAGTTGTGCACAAGGACTCGGTTCTCCAGGTCGTGGTTCGGGCAAATGCTATCATTCACCTTATACACTTCCTGGAAAGTCGCTCCTATAGCCTCTACCTTCTCCTGCGGATCCTCGATCACAAAGAAGTTGTCATCACAGACTGCGTTCCCTGGATCTATGCCTGCTGTAATAAGTATTTGTTCGTTGTTCGTCGTTCGGGGGATCTTGAGACACGGCAGGTCGTTTTGATTATTCCTCCGAAATATTTTATTTATTTGCGGGAACATACTCGGGTTGTTGGATTTTACAGCTCGAATTTTGTTGTTCCAATGCAAGTTTACAGAAAGTCTGTAATTTTCTTTAATCAACATTTGGAGATTTTTAATCAACGACTTGAGTGTCCTGACCTCCGGGTTTTGTCTGTCAGTAAACCGTCTGTACAATTTTTTTAATCTTGACAGAAGTCTACTTTTTTGTTCGTGAAGTGCGTCAATTGTTGCATTGCGGTATATGTCTACGTTGTCAGTTTGTTGATACCGAGGTATCGTTCTGTCCATCGTTTGTTTAATTGTCTCGTCCATTCGTTGTAGGTATCTGTCGATCTCCTCATTTGACAGATTCCTATTGGACGGTGGGTAGAGCGAGTTCGAGGAGAGTGCTCTTGTCAATACTCTGGAGAAGCGTGTCCAGCGCGTCCTACTGTAATTGTAGGGGTGCGTTTGGACAAACTCCTCCAACTCCGCAATCTCGTTGGGAATTGTTATTTCGGCACTGAGTCCGCAATGGTCACTGTCATACACAAATGTGTGTAGGCAGTTTCTCGTTTGTCGGTTCGTGTTGGTCAGTTGTAACCGTACGTCGAACAGCAAAAGATCCAGATAGGAGCCGCCTCTAGGATACGACGGACTATCGGTAGCTTTCAAATCGAGTCTATACTCGACATTGTGCAGACCCCACCAATTGAATAGTAGGTTCCCCCTAGAATTAGGTATATTATTTCCCCAATCACTATGCTTGGCATTCAAATCTCCGGCCAAAATGAAATAGTTCTCTTCCGATTCCAGCCTTAGACATCGAAAAAGTGTCTCGAGCTCTGTTATAAATGAAGTGGTTTGAGTAGTTCCAGAAGCGTAGACCGCGACCACGTACAACCTCTTTCCACTATGGAGGGGGATGCACACGATACACGCTTCCAGCTCCTGGAACCTCCGCACTTCACCGCTGTACACAGCCTTGTAACGCAAATCTTTCCTAATGAAGATCGCAACACCTCCCCCTTGAATGGAGTTGGGTCGGTCTCTTCTTATAATATTATATTTATTGTGCCAAAGTTTGTGCTTCTGGGATAGCTTGGTTTCGCTTGCCAAAAGCACGTCTGGGCTTTGATCTTCTAACAACTTAAAAAGTACGTTTCTTCGCTCGATCCTTATCAGTGAATTCACATTCACCGCAAGGATCTTTAAGGGTTTCTCCGCCATCGTACCCATTACGACTGGTGGTGCGCTAAGCCCGGCAGAAATGCGTAGATCTGGTCCACCCGTTTCGCCTGCAATTCTAACTGCCGCTGCAGCTGGCTCATTTGCCCTTGAATTGAGAGCAAAATCGCCAGCAGGTCCGGCTGTGCCTCAGGTGCTTTAGGCACTGGGGCCTGTGCAGCAACCTTCGGCTGTTGTTGTACCGTATTTCCCCGGCCTGACGCCATTTGGGCCTAGGTCCATTGAGGAGTGACGGCTGGTGTTTGAGTAGAAGCGGGTGGACGCTTCACTTCGACCTTCTGCTGACGAGCTAAATTTACTTTTTTCATGTATTGAAACTTAGGACAACCGCGATAGTTTGCAGTGTGTCCCGAGTTTCCACATAATGCACACGAGAGTTGGGCCCTATCTGCTACCCTATCCTGACCTAGAGAACACTCTTCTGTTTTGTGGTTCTTTCCACACTTTACGCATCGAGGCTGCATTTCGCAGTTCGACGCGGCGTGCCCGAACCTTTGGCAGCGAACACATTGCAAAATGTTTTCGCTCCTCTTTACTTTTTCCCAGGTTACAACCTGGTAGTCCAGGACATTTATACTCCTTAGACTATCCAGTTTGCTATTGGGTGATAGCTGTACCAGGAAGAACGGTAGCTTTCGCTTCTCCCTTTTTGCCCTAGCTGTGGTGAACGGCTTGACTCCCACAAACTCAAGACCGTCACACTCCTTCTCTTTAAGCATTTTTAGGAGCTCCTCCGGTTCGATGGACGAATCCAACCCCCTCAGCAGCATTGTTTGCAACTTTTCCCCCTTCGGGGTGAAGGAGAAGAACTCCGTCGTCGATTCCTTCAGGAGATTCTTAATTTTCTTATACTGATCCACTGTGTTGCAGTGGATAGCATGCCTATCTTCGTTTATTCGTTTAATAAAAAAATTATTACCTATGGCCGACTTACAGAGTTGTATGGTATCCTTCAGTTCCATTTTGAAGGTGTTGATCGGGGGGACCTTCCTGTTCCTGACCCCCTCTTGCTGTGGTTTCTGCTGCTGTTGTTGCTGCTGCTGTTGTTTCTGCTGCTGTTGTTGCTGCTGCTGTTGTTTCTGCTGCTGTTGTTGTTGCTGCGGTTGTTTTTGCAGTGGTTGTTGTTGCTGCTGCTGTTTCTGCTGCTGCTGTGGTTGTTTTTGCTGCTGCTGTAGTTGCTGCTTTACTGGCAACTTCTGTTGTTGCTGCACAGTTTGCTGTTCTTTTTGTTGCTGCTGCTGCTTTGCGGGCAGCTGCAGCTGTTGTTGTTGTCGATGTTGTAGCTCTTTTTCACGCCGAGCCATTTGCTTGGCCTTGATTGCGAGCACTGCTTGTTGGAGCTCCCTTATGCTGGTATTAAGGGACTCCAGCTGGTCATCTTCGTCTTCAGACTCGGAGGCAGCCAGGGAGGCGAAGCTGTTGCTATCCCCCGTGTATCTCCCTTCCCCACCGTCGGAGACGTATGGGTACTCACTAACATGTGCCGGTCGATGACGCTGCTTCTTTTTTTCTGCTGCTGTTGTTGTCGATGGCGCCTCTACCCTCACTTCGCCCTGCAGCTTTTCAGTTGAAGCTGATAGGGAGAGGCGCTTTACCAAGTTCGGAGTTGGCCTTAGCTTCCTCCTCCTCTTTATCGTTGTTTCCGTAGCCGCTGTTGCTGAGCGGCTCTTATCGACAACCTCATCATCCGAGGTTGTTATTGATTTTTGTTCCGCTACTCCCGCTATGGGGAGCAGGGAACGGTCACTTTTTTCCATCGCCTGATTTGCGATCAATTGTTTATCAATTCACTTTTCTTTATTCTATCACAAAGAAAAAAAAGCACAAGAATGTTTCGTCCAGGGATTGAACCCGTGCCTACTGGTCACGGTCCTCTCACACACGCACTAGGCTAACTCGCCACTTGAAAAACTACTGTCTTTTTACAAAGTTAACACTCGCACGGGATTAAATGGAAGCCGAAACACGTCTATCCTCAATGAAGGTCTGTGAACGACTGCGATCCAAAGCACTAACCACTTGAGCCACGGAACCCATAGAGCGCTATAGTTCACAAAATATTCTAATTGTACTGAAGACGTACATATGTACGTTACATACCTAGTCTATTTTTCGGCACCAGACGGCAAAAATTCTGCCAATGCTATGAGGAATTATAAATTCACTCTTTCAATAATTATCATTCCATAGATTCCCTTTATCGGTCTGAACCTCACGTACAACGAGAAAATAATAAAAAATAAATCTCAATATGAGAAATGAACGTTTTATTTTAACCACCTTTTGTTTATAATGGAATTGAACTGAATAGACAAAACCAACAATTTACCAGTTTGCAGTTATTGCTAAAATAATACATTAATTAGCTTAAAAGAGCCTTTTCCATGTTTTAGTAAGTTCGTCACCATATGTTTGTTTACCAAAGTTAGTTTATGGTTAAACCAGAAACTTATATCAAAATTAAGTTGAGGAAGAATTTGTTTGTTTTTAAAGCAGTTAGAGAATATAGAAGAAAAGAGATTTGAGTTTAAAAGAAAGGTGTTACGAATGGTGTTCCACTCAAACATTAGTAGTACACACTAGTACACACAACGTGTCCTATTTATCCTGTGGACATTTTTGTTTCACCTTAAAACCAATGTAAAAAATCAAAAAAATACTTTTTTTTGCTTTTTTGAACCAATTTTGTGCAATACCTGTATTAGAATCTACAGTGTAAATTTTTATTTCAGGCAATACGATTATGTTCGATAATGAATCTATAAAAAATATATTTTTAGAAATTATTTAAATTTTGTGTCCAAATAATATAGTGGTTTGTGTGGATTAAGTTAAAAGCTTAAGGCCAAAAAGTGTTTATATAGCAAAAATTATGTGTAAGACCAACCTGCTGATTCGTTATCTTCTGAAACCTTTTCTCTCCACATTTGCAATGATGCACCCCCAGTGAGGAGACGTGTTCCCTCCAAGTTCCATGATAGTGTAGTAACATGCGAGTTATTGGAAAATGATCCTGTTTGAACCCATCTGATTTTATCAAAGATGTTATCAATTATTAAGTATAACAAGTTAATTAGCGATTAGGGAAACGTTTACCTGTAATCTAAATTATGAGTTGATGGGCGTTCGCTTTGAATAACAGGAGTCGGTTCAAAGATGCAGATTTTATCTTCATAAGCTGCAGCGATTTTTCCGGTATCTGTGCTGCAATCTAATGCGGATATTTTTATATAACCATGTGTAGCTCCAGGAATAATCTGAACACGTTCAAATGTGCTCGCCAATATAACAATATTACATCCTGCTGCATATGCCTGTAGAAGAAAATGACAAAGACACAAAAATAAGACACAATTGTTTCTTCTTAATCGGCAAATAGTGGAAAACTATGTGATTATTTTTAAAATACATATGTATAAGTAATTATTGACCTCCGATTTCAAAATGATCTCGTTTTAGATAAAAAAAAGGGTTGTACTGCCTGTCTTCTAGGTCCAAACGTCTAACTCTAAAGCTATCGAGCGGATTTTGATTAGAATTGGTTTCTCTCTGATCTAGAGTCATCTAAAAATAATTGTAATAAATGAGTAAACGTAAGGAATAAAAACTTGTGAGTCAAAAATGTCAAATCGTATGCTGGAAAATGTCATAGCTTTTATGAAGCTAAAGAACAACAAAGCCGCCGGCCCAAATGGCTTACCGTAAGAAATCATCAGATATGAGAGGACGAATGCATGCCCGACGACTGGAGTTTCAGCTCTATGTGCCCGACTACAAAAAAGGCAAGCATACTGTGTAAAATGTTAAACCGTTCTGCACCTTATCATGTACGTGCCACATGCTAATGTGGCTTCCGACGAGGAAAATTGACTAAAGATCTAATTTTCACGCTAAGACAAATTCTGGAAAAGATCAACGAATTTCAAGTGTATCGACTTTAAGACTGCGTATGATAGCCAACATCGGTTGAAGCCCTGCCAGGCGATGGTCGAATTCGAGATCCCGAAAAAAACTGATCCAGCTACGCCGTGTTACGCTGAAAAAGTAAGCTGTCAATAGGAAATTATATGCAACCACTTTGCAAACAAGCGAATGCACACAAACTAGTACCTACTAGTCATTGTAGTAATAGTAGTAGATGGACAATAATTCTGATTTAGTGCGCCTCAGAGGCAAGTTGCCTCTTTCTTAATGACTAGATCAATACAATAAATAAAGGATTTGGGGTGGCAATGGTGTAGTGGGGTAGCGTCATCGTTTGTAGAGCTGATAGTTGTTCACAGTTCAATCCCTTATGGCAGTAAGCATTATATGATAAGAGGCAGTCCGATCAATTGCGAAAGTTTATGACAACACTACTGCGAAGGCATAACACTGGCAGTAGGTTTGTCATATGGCTGGTGATATTGTTCGCTCTGTTGATGATTGATATGCTTATGACATCAGCTGAACCGCGAAAAAAATACTGTGAATCAGAAGCGAAAGCAAAAAAAATAAATGACAACGAAAATGGAACTATCTTTCCTACGCCCGCACCGTGTGAAAACATGTAAAAGGGTATTCATAACCCCTTGAGTACGTGCAAATTACAAAAAAAAAATTAAAACCTGTAAAGCATTAAGCACCGTGTGAAAACATGTAAAAGGGTAATTATAACCCCTTGAGTACGTGCAAATTACAAAAAAAATAATTAAAACCTATGTTTTATGTGTATGCTTTGTGGTTAAAAGAGTCCGTTACATGACCAAATGGATGGAGTGTATTTTAATCAGATATTCTGATAAGAATAAGAGAACAGGAAGTAGATATCTAACAGAACATCGCTATTTAAATTGATAATCAGAACAAGTTTTACGATTGCAATTATGAAATAATCCGCGAAATCAAAAAATAAAAGAAGAATATTTAACAGACGGATATGGTTGTAAAAAAGATCGGCTATCAGTATCGATGGTTTTCTAATAATCTGCTTTACTGTAATTCTGAATGCAGAGCCAAATTGTACAAATTCGGTTTGTTAAAGTTTTCAGAAAAAAATCTACGGGAAATTCAATCAAACGAAAAATAACTCCTGTCAATCTCTGTTTCTCCGAGCCAAAAAGGCAATTAAATAGTAAGAGCCTGCCTCGAAGATGTAAGGAGACTCTGTATAGGACCCTAATCCCTAATCAGGTGCGGAAACATGAATGTTATTGAAGGCGAATAAAGATATGCTTAGTCGTTTTGAAGGCACAATGAACGTTTGAGATGGCTAGGACATGTAGAGCGAATGTACGCTAACCCTTCGTCCCGCAGGGTCTTCCAATGTAACAGAGAGGGACAAAACAATAGAGGATGACCTACATTTAGGTGGCGCACGCAAGTAGAAAGGAATTTCAGCTAACCTTACGCGTGCAACTAGAGGCAGACTGACCAAAACTGTAGCGCCATCTAAGTAAGTAAGTGAGACAAACATTCGGAATTCGGAGGCCCCAAAGGATAATAATCTATAGCATTCCAGTAAACTTTGTATTCAGTGGAAATACCAAAATGGCATCTTTACGTTGGATTGGTCATCAGTCACCGGAAGCCAATCCAATAGAAAATGTATGGCCTCTAATAAAGCTTAAGATAATTAACATATGGGAGATTGGACTAACTATTAAATTCTACGGCATACATATGTAAGTATAATATATGTATATAATATATGTATATATATTTTTTCATTTTTCTATAAAGCCCTTTCGTTTGACTTTCAACCTGATTTCTAGACCAGATACCTTTTATGTGAGCAATTTGGATTTCAATGAGGGGTACTTTCTGTGACTGCCGTGGCTCAATTCCGGAATTCCAGAAAACACCAAAAAGTTTTTTCATGGTCCCACCCCTCGAAAATGTCTCCATCAAATCTTATAAGAAGCTTCTCAATTATGTGGCATTAAATTAAAGGTGTGGAATGACTGTGACAGTCTAGGCCCTAAAACCTATGTGTGCTGCTCACGCTAAATACACATATGTATTTAGATGCGTTGTTATGTAACTTCTTCCAATTTAAGCAGATAGGGCGCGAGATATATGCTCAGCAGTCGGATTACATAGACAATAACGCCAGCATCACACGATCGAAATGAGGTATCACAAAACTAAACTACGAGTTTGTGGCAAATGCGGATAAAATCAATCAAACATTTATCTAAGGCGTAAGACTGAATTATACGAACTAACTTTTAATCTTTAATGTGAAAGAAACCTTCAGAAATTAAGGGGCTTTTGTATACATACGCATCTACTTTTAATTTTGCTGACGATTTCTGCACGAAATTCGATAGAGGAGTATAAAAAATTATTTTAGGGTTCAAGGCAACAGAAAATTAATTCATCCCTACGCAAAATAAGGCGTCACTTTGGAAAATCGATGATGGAAGGTTGTGTTGTATCCTCAGAGATCTAAGATCGGACTCAGATGTTATATAAAATTAAATATGTATGTATAACAGAAACAAAACTCTTTTATTGTAGCCCTTTAAAAGGAGACAGCTTACATCCGTATAAAACGACAGGAGACAAAAAAAATAGCGCCTGAAATGTTGAATTGGACATATGCACATGTGGAAAAAAATTAATTTAAGATACAGCGGTAACAAAAACTCATATATTTTTTAGTGCAGTTCAAGTTGATTTCGTCCATAGATTAGGTTATATGTATTCATGCAATTTATGAACTGCAATGTTGTATTTCAGATTTGTTTTTTTGAAATAAGGTATCAGTTTAAAGTTTAAAAGTGACGTAAAAGCTTGAAAATTTAAAAGCGACGAACGACGAAAAGAGTTATATTCAACGTTTTTCATGTAAATTGATACAATTTTTACAAAAAACAGAGAAAATTTACGAATAGACGGCATATAGAGAAATTGGTCTGCTTATTAAAAAAAAATCCGCTTGTAGCAAACGAATTTGTCTTTGCATACCCGGAACTCCAGTCTTCTTGTTAAAGAACAATTTGGATTCCTCTTCTTCTCGAGTGAAGTGAAACTTGATCCACTTAGGACAAATATGTATATTCTTCAACTACGTACATCGATGAGTTCGCTTAAGAAAATAGATACTGTTGAATGCCCAAGAGAAAGGTTATAGTCATTCCTAATGCAGAATCTCAATAGTTTTATAATTATGGGAACCGAAGAAGTCCTTTCACACACACACACACACACACACACACACACACACACGCACACACACACACACACACACACACACACACACACACACACACACACACACACACACACACACACACACACAACAATTATTTCAAATGCAATTTTAATCTTCACTCTTCTGTGTCGAAGTGTTGTCAGTATTTCAACTCGTGGTACATTCTCTAATTAATCCTCAAATACATTTAACCAAATAAAACTCATTATTTTGAGATTAAAATTGCACTTATAATAATTAAAACCAACTACTTCTTTGTACACACCAACAAAACAGACGGAGATTTGACATTTGAGTTGAAAGCTCAGCTTTTTCTTTTCTATTTCAGAAAGTCGATTCTATTGCAGAAAGTCGATTCTATTTCAGTAATTCTACTGCAATCCCCGGTACCAATTTTGAGCTTAATAGAATCGACAAAAGTCGAATAGACTTTTTGCGAATAGAATCTCGCGGTAAGGCCCTTAAAAACAAAAAATAGGTGAAATTAGTAAATAAAACATCCTTCTACGTTGTCCTGAAGCTGAGCAATGTTCAGAACAATTATTCAATCATCGCCCACAATTTTTCTTCAGTGGAGACCACAGCCAGCAGTCATGCAGCAGTGGGTATCGTTGCAATAGTGTGCGTGAGCATATGTAGGCGCTCTAACGTGATCATGTTTTGAACTTTAGTCTGTGTCATCCCTTTTCAGTGCAAACCATAGTCGAACTAAAATAGACAGTCATCTTCGGGTCGTTTGACAGATTCCCATCTCCAAGCTAAAAACCACCCAAAATCGTATTTGTATTTTGATGTTTCAACAATCATGAGGTATTTCAATGCATAGGTTTAATACAATGTTTATCAGTCCCAATCAGACTGTTTGTATGGATTGGTTTGTTACCGTCGTTCGTTCATTCACACTTCTGCACGTAGATATTGTGTAAGAGTGAGAAAAAAATATGAATGAATAGAGTGAGAAGGCTATGAGCTAAATGTCTTTGCGAAAAATTAAGCAGGTATATTGGTTTGTGGTTGTGTGAATAGAATTATTAAAGCTCCATTAGACAAACGGTAGCTTAATACTTTTGCGTAAACGGGTCAATAAAATCGAGTTATTCGCGATACTCCAGATAGCAAAAGTAAAACAATTTTTAGTGCGATCAACTAAACTGTGCTTTTCAACGTGAACATTTAATAATTATTTGTTTGAATAAAATATTATTATTATTATTATAAATTTATTAATTCGTAAATTAATTACATAATTAATACTAAATTTACAAGTAGCGCTAGCTGCCAGGGCTTTCGGCTAGTGGTAAAAGGGGGCATTTAAATGTAATTTTCTAATTTGATAGCTAGTATGAGTCTATATACATCGATTATGTTCGTTTCAGTGGTATTAGTTAGAAGTTCAGAAAGGTTTTTGTTAGAAATGTTTTTACATGTGGAGATGACTTTTTTGCATGAGAAGAAATGACTGATGGTAAGAATTTGGTTTTCGTCACACAGATGACAAAGTGGTGGCGAATCTTTCGTGATCAGGTGTTTGTGGGTGATGCTGGTATGACACATCCTAAGTCTGATATACGTTATTAATTTCTTTTGTGGTATGCATTTAGGGTAGATAGCTTTCTCGGCGTTTGGGTTAAATTTAGTGTAGAGGTGGTTATAGCTAGGCCAGCTGGCTTTTCGCTTATATTTCCATGTCGTGAACAGATAGTTTTTAATGTCTTTTTTGTTGTAGGCATAGAAGGTGGTAAGAGGTTCCTTTATTGCTGATTTAGCTGCGGCATCCGCGTCTTCATTCCCTTCAATGCCTATGTGCCCTGGGATCCAGAAGATTTTTAAGGTCCCTTTTTTAGCAATTAGTTTGTCCCGAATAGCTTCAATAATAGCGTGGGAGTTGTTTATGTTTTTTATGGCATTGATTGAGGAAAGGCTATCGGTGAATATTAAAGTTTTTTTCCTGTGGGAAATCTCGATGGCATTAAGGACGGCGAAAGCTTCAGCTGTGAAGATTGATGTGAATGTTGGTAGTAGACCCTTGGATATGACTAAACGCTTTTCATCAACAACAGCAAATGATGTTCCGTCTGCAGTTTTTGAAGCATCGGTGAAAAGTAAGTACCATCCGAGTTCCTTATGTCTTTCTGCGAATTCTAAGAAAAATGATTTGAATAGTTTAATGCAGTTTGATGATTTGGGGTATTTGTTTAATTCGGTGTTCGTTGAATCATTGGGCAGAAACCAGGCGGGGAGAGCCGCTGTTTTTCTCGTGGTCGTAATAATGGGTATATTCAGTTGTTTCGCAAGCGCTAATGCCGTGGTGATTGTTGAAGGATATTTTGGTTCTCTGCTGCGTTTTAAGATTTTTTTAACATCGTTGTGGATCGGCGTCTTATATGGAGAATTGATTTTTTGTAACGTCAGTGCGGTTATGTAGTCGATCCTTTCCATTACCTGTGGCAAACCAGCTTCGGTAAGTAGGTTTCTGATGGGAGTAGTCCGAAAGGCCCGCATACTTGTCCTGATGGCTGTATGATATGGTGTTTTGATGAGTTGGATTGATGAATTAGATGCTTTGCCATAGATTGATAAACCGTAGTCGATTTTGGATAAAACAATCAATTTTGAAACATTTATCATAGTATTAACATTGCAATTACTATCTTTTGAACAAAGGTATTTAATTAAGTTAACCCTGGCAGTAAGACTTTTTTTAATAAACATACAATGAATTCTAAATTATATTTTGAATCAAATATTATACCTAGGATTTTAGTAGAGATGTTTTTTTGGCAGCTATGCTTTCTGCATATATGCAATATTTCGCATTTCGGAAGAGAAATTTTAGAGCCTGAATATTCACCCCATTTTGATAGGCTCTCGAGAATTTTTGAAAAGGTGTGACCTAGGGAATTTAAATCCTTGCATTTTGAAAAGACTATTAAGTCATCGGCGTATAGCATGTGTTCTATTTTTGGGTGCTTGTCAATTATGTTGCTAATTTCGTTGAATGCTATGATAAATAAGACGACTGATAGGGGCGATCCTTGTGGAATACCGTTTTCCAGCTTATGAATTGAGGAGTACGTACCGTTTGATTTAATCCGAAAACGCCTGTTACTTAAAAAGGATTTTATAAACGTAACAATTTTGGGCCCAACTTTCCATTTGACAAGTTGTTTCAGGATAACGTGTATCCCGATTCGGTCGAAGGCTTTTTCGAAATCAATCGACAAAACGGATACATGATTCTTCTCTGATAATGCTGATGAGGTGAATTCATCTAAGTGCAGGAGGGCATCAATGGTGCAACGACCTTTTTTAAATGCAACTTGACGGTTGTCAATTAAGTTGTTTTTTTCCAAAAACCAGAACAGTCGTCTTGATATTATTTTCTCCAATATTTTTCCTGTGCAGGGGAGAAGAGATATTGGGCGGTAACCTGATACGTCGGAGCTATCTTTATTAGGTTTTGGTATGGGGACAATGTTAGCCACTTTCCAAGCTTGTGGAATTACACCGGTGTTCAAGATGTTATTAAATAAGGCTATTAACCTTATTTTTAAAACTGTGGGGCTATTTTTTAGCTTAGGATAGGATATGCGATCGAATCCGGGGGTTTTACCCTTGACTGAGCTTAGGCAACTTTCTAGCTCCATCATGTTTATGGGGCGTTCGATATGAGCGGCACAAGGGTGGGTTGTGTAAGTTACACTAGATTGTATAGAGTATTTTCACTGATGAACTTACGATGAAAATTGGAGTCGTTTCCGGAATGTTCCCAAGTTTTTGCAGTGTTCTACAATTTCTCGTTGGCAAGTTATGGTGTCTGTTTGGGTTTTGATTGCTTTTATTAAGTGAGGGACATAATTCCCTGTGAGAGTTTTTATGTCGGCCCATAGTTTTTTAGATGTGAAGTTTGGACTTATATTGGTTGTAAACTTCTCAAAGCAGAGTTTCTTTTCTGTCTTTACCACCTTGCGAAATTTGGCATTTGCTTTGCGATACGCAATAAGATTATTATCAGTTGGGACTTTCTTGAACTGCCGCTAGGCATTTTGTTTTTCCTGACGAAGTTTATTTATTTCTTTATTCCACCAGGGAACAGTTTTGTGGCATATTTTATTGTTTGATTGGGGGATAGCTTCATTGGCTGCGGACCTGATTAATTTTTGGATTATGGCAGCTTCTTTATTGGTGTTGGGGGAGGTTGGTTTCTGGTAAATTTGGTTTGAAATTATTGACTCGAATAGGTTCCAGTCTGCTTTATCTAAAAAGAATATTTGCTGGGGTTTCGTTTGGCTTATGTTACTGCAAAGTGAAATTGTGGTGGTTATGGGGAAATGATCACTGCCATGAAGATCATCTAAAATATTCCATGTAGATTTGGAAAGGAGGGATGGTGTAATCATTGTGAGGTCAACGTGGGTAAATGTTTTGTGGGTGAAAAAATGGGTGGGTCGACCGTCGTTTAATAGTGCTAAACCTGAGTTTGAGATAAATTGCTCCACCAATTTGCCACGGCTACTGCAAGTGTTCGAACCCCAGGAGGGGCTCCACGAATTGAAGTCTCCTGTTAACAGAATGGGAGTTCGAATATCAGCTAAAATACTGTCGAGGTCGCTGCGTAAGAAATGTTGGTCTGGTGGAATATAAACGGAAACTACTGTGATTTTTATGTTAAGATCTAGTTCTACTGCTATTGATGTAATGCTTGAATTGATATTCAGAAGTTTGTGGGGGATTGATTTGTGGACGAGAAGACAGATTCCTTGTTTTGCGGTGGTATTTGAATTGAGGTTGTGAAAGTAAGAGGAGTATTGTTTGGGTGGCAGGGGGTGAAGATTGTATTTGATGTGTGTTTCCTGTAAGGAAATGATAGATGGCTTGAGGTCATTAATAAGCAATTGCAGCTCGTGGTAATTGTTAAAATAACCCTTGAGGTTCCATTGGAGAACCTTAAGTGCCGATTCAATTAAATTAGGTGACTTTTGCACAGTATAATTTGAATTATACTGTGAAGAGACAGGATTAGATAAGATTGGATGGTGAACG
Source organism: Blera fallax (assembly GCA_946965025.1). Lineage (NCBI taxonomy): Eukaryota > Metazoa > Arthropoda > Insecta > Diptera > Syrphidae > Blera > Blera fallax. The sequence goes on along the minus strand of OX337248.1, from coordinate 18,988,726 downwards.
CCTCGACTCTGCGGTTCAGATGTTGTAGCATTCAGGCTCCGAGTGGGGGAGCCTGGATAATACAATACCTAAACAGCAGAGTCGGTGTGTTGACTATCATTATTATTTTTATGTGTCATCATCATAGAGGTCTGAGGGGTTTATGAAATATTTGTTATTTTTTAAGAGAGGTTGAGTTACTGTGGAGATAGGTGAGTGAATTAGAGTTGTTGTTTGGGTAGTATTTGAGTTTTGAGAAGGTCGTAAAGGTAGTGTGTGGGGACTGCTGGTATGGATTGAAGAGTTATGAGTTGAAGGTAGATTGGGGTTGGCTTTGGCTTGATTTTCATGTGAAGATGAGTTTGTGGATTGGGTAGGGTTAGATTTAAATGTAGATTGCTTCGTGGGGTTGGTAGTGTGTGAATTGTGTGATACGGTATTATGTGTGTGTTCGTTGAGAACTTGCTTGATTGTGTTTTTTTGTTTAGCTGTGACTATTGATGAACTTGAACTAGGTGTGGTAAGTGGCTGTAATTTGTTCGGCTGGGTTGTGGGGTTATTCTGGCTCTTAGTTGGTGTTGGTGTGACTTGGCTGGTGGGAGGTGGGTTTGAAGAGGGAGAAATGTCGGGGTTAGAAATATTAACAGGTGTTATTGAGTTAATTGTAGTTGATATGTGTTGACTGTTTTGAGTTGCGGTTTTTGCAATAGCAGAGTATGTCGTGGAAAAGAGGGAGGTGGGATTTTGTTCCTTATATAATTTTTTAGCTTCTGCCATACTACACTTCTTAAGTGTTTTTATTTTCAATGTTTCCCTGGCCTGCTGATAGCGTTTGCATTCTTTTGAGGAGGATGGGTGATCTTCAAAGCAGTTAGCACATGAAACACGTGTGCAGTTGTCAGGATTGTGGGGTGGAAGGTTGCACGTTTCGCAAGAAGTATTGCCCTTACATCTTTTTGTAGTGTGTCCTAAAAGCTGGCAATTGCGACAGCGCATTGGGTTGGGGAAGTACTCTTGGACCTTTAATTTATACCAACCTATATCAACTGTCTTCGGGGGACGGAAAAGATCGAATGTGAGAAGAACCAGACCGGTGGGGCGCTGATTTCCGTCGACTGTTTTTTTGAATTTAAAGACTTCGGTTATTCCCTGAGATCTCATTTCCTGAACAATCTCGTTTTCGGGTACGTTTATGAGGCATGGTGCATAGACCGTACCTTTTGAAGAGTTCAGGCTGGAGTGAAGTGTTACAGAGATCGGACAAATGTTTGACAACGTTTTCTTCGATAGGAAAAGGTCAGCAACTTTCTGGGATTTCACTAGAATTAGAAGATTACCTTCCCGAAGTTGAGTAATGTACTCATAAGCAGTACTTATGCTATCGATTGCCTTTTTCAGCAGAAATACGCTGAAGGACGAGAGAGGTGGTTGGTCGCTTAATGGTGAGATCACTATAAACCTTGGATTGTTAGAAAGGGATTGTGTTGGGATAAAGTTATGATTTAGTTCTGTCGCACATGTGTTGATTTTTTTTCTTTTTTTATTGTTGGGTTCGGCTGGCGGGTCTGGGTCGAGCGCGCCAAACCGATTGCCCGAAAGCGCACGTGGCCCTGGGGCCATAGATTTAATGGTTTTTCACACTCTACTTTTTATTTTTCACACACTAACGGGTTGAGAACAACAAAAAATTAAGCCGATATTTGCTATAGGAATAGCGGGATTTGGTACCGACGAAAGAGAGTAAGCGAGAACACAGTCCGATAAACGATGTTGACGTCTCAGAGGTTAGTCGGTGACTGTTGAATAAAATATCTTTTATTTCATTATAATGAATACAATGTGTAATGAATACAATTTAACATTAATTTTGTAGTCCACGCGAGCGGAGCCCCGGGCAAACAGCTAGTTGGTCTATAAGAGAATTTATAGCACTATAAGGGAGTGCTCTGACCGCTGCTTGTTTCATTTACAGTCATATAAATTTCCCCGAGAAGATGATCACCTACATCTCAGCAGGCTAAAGAGCTTTACCAGAAAATACAGATGAAAATTAACCGCTTTCTCTTGTATTGCAAGCAAATACATATGTATGTACATAATGGGTAGAATAAACCTAGATATTTCAGAGGGACACTTTTTTTCAGTTGATTTAAAACGTTAGTATTACTTAAGCTAGATAAGGGAGCAAAACTCTTTAGAAGTACAAGAAAAAGTGAAATTATTTTTTTTATATACATAACTTACTTACTTACTTACTTAGGTGGCGCTACAGTTCGGGGTGAACCTGGGCCTCAACCAACAAGCCTCTCCAGTTAGCCCGGTCCTTAGCTAACTGCCTCCAGTTGCGCACTCCAAGTTGGTTGAGGTCCCTTTCTACTTGTGCGCGCCACCTTAGGCGAGGTCTTCCTCTACTGCGTTGTCCCTCCGGGTTAGATTCGAAGACTCTGCGGGCCGGAGCATTGGTGTCCATTCGGTCTACATGTCCTAGCCATCTTAGGCGACTGATGCGCAGTTTTTTGACTAGGTCGATGTCGCTGTACAGCTCGTAGATTTCGTCGTTGAATCTTCTCCACCAAAGCCCGTCAACGCAAACGGGACCGTATATCTTCCGAAGAATTTTTCTCTCGAAGCGACCAAGGATATCTTCATCCGCTTTCGACAGAGTCCATGCTTCAGCGCCATAAAGCAGGACTGGGATGATCAAGGTCTTGTACAGAGTCTCCTTAGTTGTTCGAGATAGGGCCTTACTACTCAATTGCCTTCTCAGCCCAAAGAAACAGCGATTGGCAAGAGTAATTCTTCGGTTAATTTCCGCCGAGATGTTATTGTCAGAATTAATAGCAGAGCCAAGGTAGACAAAGTCCCTTACTACCTCGAAGTTATAGCTGTCAACTGTGACGTTCTGTCCGATTCGTCGATGTTGTGTGTCCCTTCTTGTCGACAGAATATACTTTGTTTTGCCCTCATTTACAGCTAAACCCATTTTGGCGGCTTCTGTTTCGATACTAGCGAACGCACCAGTGACAGCCCGCTGTGTTCTGCCAATTATGTCGATGTCATCCGCGTAAGCTAGTAGTTGCACAGACTTTTGAAAGATTGTGCCTCCGGTGTTGGCTTGTGAGTTTCGCACAATTCTTTCAAGAATGATATTGAAGAAGTCACATGACAGCGCGTCGCCTTGTCTAAATCCTTTTTTGACATCGAAGGTCTCGGTGAGGTCATTACCGACCTTGATGGAGCAGCGAGCGTTCTCCATCGTCATCCTGCACAGACGAACGAGTTTGGCAGGGATGCCAAAACTAGACATGGCTCTGTATAGCTCGTCTCTATAAATGCTGTCATACGCGGCCTTAAAATCGATAAAAAGATGGTGAGTATCGATTTGGACTTCTTGGGTTTTTTCCAGGATCGGAGTGTGAAAATTTGATCGACTGTGGACTTTCCTGGCCTGAAACCACACTGATAGGGGCCAATCAGGTTGTTGATGAAGGGTTTCAGGCGTTCACACAATATGGCAGATAAGATCTTGTACGCGATGTTGAGGAGACTGATGCCTCTGTAATTGGCGCAGTTGAGGGGATCTCCTTTCTTGTGGATCGGGCAAACGATGCTGAGGTTCCATTCATCAGGCATACACTCGTCTGACCAAATCTTGGAAATGAGTTGGTGTATGCTCTCTACCAAGTCATTTCCGGCTGCCTTGAACAACTCGGCCGGTAGGCCATCAGGACCAGCAGCTTTGTTGGATTTAAGCTTGGATATTGCTATCCTTACTTCGTTTTGGTCAGGTGGACGGAAGTTTTGGCTATCATCGTCTATGTTGAATGGCGCATTCTGCCTGACAGCGGTATGTTGATCTCCATCGCCGTTATACAGTCTGCAGAAAAAGTTTTTCCATATTCTCAGCACCGACTGTGATTCTACTACCAGGTTTCCTTCCTCATCTCTACAGGTTTCTGTACGGGTCTTGTTGGCGTGACACGTTCTTTTTACCTTTTGGTAAAACTTCCGTACATTTTTCCTGGAGTATAATCTCTCAATATCTTCGATCGCGCGCTTCTCGTGCTCTTTTTTCTTCTTCTGGAGAAGCCGATGCTCTTCCCGTCTCTTACGCTCGTAGAGCTCACGAGCAGCCCTCGTCCTTTTTTGCAGCGCCGCTTTGTACGCGTCCTGTTTAGCTGCATGTGCTTGCCGGCATTCTTCGTCAAACCAGGGGTTTCTTGGTGGTGGTCTACTGAAACCCAGCGAGATTTCGGGATACGCGATCGGCGAAGATTCTGGCGGTCTCTTGCGATTGCAGCTTTTCGACGTCAAATATATACATAAGCACCACAAAATACAGTGCTGCCCTTTGGGGAGATACAACATTAGTTCGTCCTTATTTACTGCTCATATGTTAATTTGGGATCATAAATTACGAATCAATTTGTAGACGAAGTTTAGGGCAGGGGATTTAATATCGACTTAGAGCCTGTTTAGATGATTACTCTCCACTACCTAGTGGGCAGTCGTGTCGTGTTCACACAGTTTAGTGCCCAGTCTTGCATTACTTTACTGAAGCTTCGGGGTGGAATGAGTGAATTGAAGCAGTTGTGTGTCGGCGAGCATGTATGTAGGTAGTTTCGCGTTGCGATACTTTCAGAAAGAAAATAATGTGATAGAACAATAAAATGTTATATACATATGTAGAAGAACTAGCATGCGTAGCAATTAAATGTTTTTCAGCAGCTGTGCTCACAGCAAATAAAATAAGAAAAACGATGAATGTATGGTACATCAGCTGCCCCTGCACCACTCTTTTTTTCATGGCTGTACTGATTTCGTATTGTTCGTAATTTCAGCCGTATGTCTTCCATCGTCGCATTTGGCTTTAAATTGCTTAGTTGTCTTTATCTTCTTCTATTGTGTTTCTATTTACATACATAATATGTATTCATGTTTGAAAATATACAAAACCGCATAATCATCGTAAATTCCAACGAGCGCTTTCATTTGGTCTGTCATCCAAATGTGGATTCACTTTAATCCGCTATTCTTGCTGCTCCACGATCGAATAAATTATGACAAAATGGAATAGAAACGGAACATTTTGGATGTGGAACGTGACTGCTACCCCCGATTTTTATATTTTCTTCGAGACTGCCGCCTGCCCTGTACCTCTCACTCTTCTCACGCAACCACCGACATAGCGCACCCAGGGTCTAGTAGTTTTGTAAAAGAGCTTTGAAAATAATGTCCTTGCATGTACATACTTGATTGCTTCCTTTAGTGAGCAAAGTTGAAGTAGGTAACCTAAGAATATATTTTCTCATAGTTTCTATAATTTCTTTGTTGGAAAATGCATTACAATTTTTATTAAACTATTGTCCGTGTATGTTAAAAGAATCAGCAGGGCGAAACCAATTACGAGAACATCAACCGGGATATGATCAGATCTTAGCAAATACAGCAACCTACTTCAAAGGCACATTTGTAGGTTTTTTTTGTTCAAAATCGTACAAGCTGTCTTTTATTTCATTTGTTTTTTAATTCAGTTTACGTTCTACAATTCCTTTGTTAAAATAAGGTATGTACATGTTATGTGCTCCTGATCCAATAATTTGCATAAATTAATCCAGTTCATTGACTCCACTTGCAAAATGGTTCATAATCATTCAATTCGCGTCAGTTCTGTTCATGAATCACTTTTAAACTTCGCGTCGGTTCAATAGTCCAGCAGTTTACTTGTAATGTAAAGAAACAAAATAACTAAGTAAAAAACAGTTCGTTTCTACTGTTCCTTTTCTCATGTTTACTTTTAGGTTGCAATTCATTTGAACGCGTCTCTTGCTTCATTCTGTTCTTAGTTTATGTACATCTTTAGGTACCACTATGAGCTGTGTCGCAGCCATCCCAGTGGGTGGTTTGTAGTTTTGCTATCTATTTCTGAGGAATTGAATGTGATCCTGGTTGTCAGCATTCTCGGTTTCCATCTGGTTAACCTTTTGTTGCAAGAACCGTTGAACGATTCGCTGAATTGCTAAAAGAAATATAACGTTCAATTGAAAAGCTTCAATTTGGTGAAACATCTGCATCTGAGTCATTCGTCTAAATGAATCGTTTAATCCACCTTTCACCCAGATTGGGTTAGTTCTAATTAGCTTGCGTATCATAGGGGTGGATGAAACTATAGGCAAAGTGAGAAGAGTCAAAAATTTCGAGTTACTTTGGTCCAGACCATTACCAACTTTGAAAATGTTAACCCAAGCAACATTTAATTGCAATTTGATAACAAGATGTGTTCCCCGAAGTACTTAACATTCCCAAATGATAATTACTGCTGGTCTACAGATTTTAGAAACACATTGAGAAATTCTTTTATTATGTAAGGACCGTTCAATATGGCGATATTGATTTAGAAAAAAAAATAAGGTAGGTATCATCTCGGTCATAAGGTTCTTACCACCTTTCACTCATCCCTACAATCTAATTGAATATTGCATATGCCCAATAATACGCCTATGCAGGTTTAACAATTAATTCATCTAAATACGGTCCCCGTACCAACTTTAAATTTACAAGTCTTTATTATAATTCAATTAGAGATTTATCAATATGCAGTTTAATAAAATCGTTAGCAAAGTCAAAAACAACGATCAAAGTCACATGCTAAAACTAAAGTAAACAAGTTTTTCACCCATCAAAAATTAAAAAAAAAAGAGAAAAAAAAGAATCGCTGTTCTATGTCTCGCCGTCAACTATAAAAACACTAAGCTCTTTCCTCCCTCTTTAGGAGAATCGCTAGCAACAACATTTCTTCTTTGACAATTTAATAAAAGTCCTGCCCTTGGACATCGAGGGAATAATATTGATCATTAATTTAGATACAGAACACAGTGTGTCGATAAAAGTGTGAAAATAATTTAAGAAAAAGTTGCGTCATCATATAGCGACGACGACATACACTCTCGGGGATCATTCTAATCAACTCGACATTAAGAGACAAAAAAAGAAAATTTTCGGGTACATTATTGCAGACGTTTATGTCGCGTTTCGCCTTTTCAACAAAGAAATCAGCCTCGTGCGTCCCCCGCATACACGCCTCCATTTGGGGGCGAGAAACGACGACAATTCACTAGTCTTCTTCAGAATACCACTAAGGTGAACATTTTTATGAGAGATAACTGCGAGGTATGAATATATTATTGCACACTTGATAATAAACAGTCATGTAGTACAAATGGTCTTTGAATTTGCCTGCCTTCCCCTCCTTCGAACGACCCACTAATTGATATAGGAGAAAATTTTCCTCTTCAACTGACAAATTAATTGTTGTTGTCGCACTAATCAGGGCATTTTTTTGGACTTTTACTGCGATTTTTTTCAGTTTTAACGATGATTTTTTTTATTTTTATTCATTTGTTTTTTTTGTTTTTGTCTCACCGTGAAGGGAATTCCTTCAACAGATCCCACTGCATAACATCGATCTCCAGCATTACAGGCTCCGCTAAGGACTTGATGACGATTCATGGCAATTAATTCACTATGTTCTTGATTATTTTGTTTTGATTTTTATTGAAACATGTCCACAAGTACACTGAAGAAAGAAAATTAGTATTTATTGTACGCGATACATTGCACTAATTTGCTAAAAATTCATTCTAAAAACTTTTTCTCCTTCGTAGTAAAAATTTTTTCTCTCCTCTGACATATCTCTTTTCTTAAAATTTTGCTGTCAAAAAAATCAATACGTGCAAAATGTAATAGATTTTTTGTAAACGTAACAGTTGGATGAGCTCATTCAGTAGGTAGTGTAATTTGTTTTATTCATTGTTTCAAAAATTGAGTGGAAAACTATTTGCTTTTTGCAACCTTTAACTCTAACACTGTTAGATATGTCAAAATAACACTTTTTGCCGTAATAAATCAAAAATCATCTATTATTACCTACTATCTTTTGTTTTTTCTTCTACATATCTATGTATGTATAGTGATAATAATACATATCACTATAATTCTCATAGTTAAAGCAAGTTCCCAGAGGTCTAAAAAATATTTTGACTACCATTTCCCATCTAAATTTTGATAATAACTTCCAAGTTATTGTCCCTACCAGATCATTCTGGGAGAAAGATGTATTTTTAGAAAATTAGATTTATTTTTACATCGAACGATTCAAAAATCAAACACGGGTTTGGCGAAAGTGTTTGCTTTGATAGGCTTGGTTTTAAACCCTCTTTCCGTATTTCAAATCATTGTAGCGTATTTCAGGCGGAAATAATGGCGATTGAGGAAGTCTTAAGAAAGACGTAATATCCGCATCTTCTCGGATGGCCAAGCAACGATGGAAGCCTTAAAATCGGGCTCCCTTAATTCAGTAATAGCTCTATACTGCCGATCCTCTTTCGTATTGCGTATACCAACCGCTTTTTGTAAAATTAAACTTAAGCTTGTCGCTATCGACAAGCTGGACTAGAAAATGGACGAAGAAGAAACCATTCATCACCAGCACTTTCCCAAACAAGCAAGCTTCACTTAGAAGCTTTCTATAACAACGATGCAGCTGAACTCAAATAAGGTCATGCTAGCTTAGTCAAGATGGCTAACAACTGCAACCACTAATGATACTGGTTAACCAGAAGTTTTCATCAAATGAAAAAGCGGTGCGTCTTTTAATTACATTTTTAATTAAAACGCATTTGAATTAACATTCCCCATGCACTGTTGAACCGATTTAAACGAAAAGAATCAGATTTTTTGCGTTGGTTCATAGCTGCCGACGAAGCTTGGATTCACTACTATATTTCTGAGACTGAAGTTCGTCTTTCAATCCGCATATAAAAATATTCGACTAAAAATCTCTAACTAGAACAATCGAATTGACGCACAATTTTTAGAATAAGGTTTAATGTTCTAAAACTCTTCACAATGAAGTTAAATGTGAGCCAAGCCCAGTTTTGTTGTGCTTTTAAAAGGCAGTTTTATCAACTTTATTTTACTTTACGCATACTTTTGTGGGTGTTTGCATTTTGTTTTTTTTTTTTTCTTGTTGAAGCATTAGTATAATGTACAATGCATTTTGGACTTTGTCCGATATTATAAATGTGCACATATTTTAGTCTGATATTCGAAAATAGTCATAGACAAAAACTAAATTTGAATTTTAAATCTCATTTTCTGGACTTTAAGAGTACACAATTCATACAGACTGATTGATGGGTTTACTTATGCTTTGTTTGGTTTCGTTAAGAAACTTCCCACCTGTTCTTCAGCTGTTTTATTCTCTCCATATTGGAACAGAGGCTCCTTCTTCATGGACTGGATTGGGGTATACTTTTTGCTACACCGAGTAAGATCTTTTCAAGTTTGTTTTCCAATGGGTTTTCAGGGATACCCTAGGATCATGGGAATGTACCGATAAAAAGAAAGTTATCGTAATCGTGCCTCATTTTGCCTGGGGTAAATTAAACACTCGGGTTCAGATAAGGCTCTCAGGACAAAAAGAGACTCTCTCATGAAAAGACTGCATAAGTACACATATGTGGATATTTGTTAAAAGAAAGTTTTTTCGGCAAACCATCGTTGAGAGGTTTAACATATCAAAATCAAGCTCAATTTCTCGTTAAGACTCTTAAATATAACAAAAATAAAAATAAAATAAATATTTCTATAACAATAATCTTTTCTCTATTTAACAAAAAAAAGGTTTATAAAAGTCTTTACAAAGTTAAACTATGAGTATTAAAAAAAAAACATACATATTCATATAAATTTTCTAATTTACAACATTTAATTCATTGAAATGATGTCCCATGTGTTTGGAACATTTTTTGTGCACAAATCGAGCTGTAAGATAGCTCCTTCATTCAGATCAGATGCTCTCATACAAGTTCCAGTTGCCATATTGTACACAGGACTACTCTCCTTTATAAATTAAAATTTTAAGTTTATTTTAATTATTTGTTTAATACATATGGTGTATTTGACTTACGGAACTTGTGTGCCTCCATTGTTGGTCCCCTAACATCTCATGACATTTCCCAAGCACTGGATATGCATAATTTGAGCTTAAAGAGGCTTCCAGACAAAACAGTTTATCCAAAATAATTTCTGACTTTTCTGTCTCATACCTAAATCAAATAGTGGGAAAATATATAGATACATATGTATGTACATATATCAAATTTGATTCAGCATAACGTCACAGAATCTTAGACAAATTATACCCAGTTATTCACTGTTCCCAAGTGGAGCAGGACCGCAACCAACTTGTTACTCTTGACGTTTATGTATACCTTTCATCAATGATGCATGCAAGGGCATGCACACAATAAGGTGTAGCACTTACCAAATTTGATTTTTTGTTTTCATACAAGCTTGTAGCGATACTGTGCTGCCCTTCTTGTAATACCCATTCACCTTCGGCCCGACAACTGAAGCACAAAGATTTGTGCCTGAAAGTCTCATTAAAAAGCTGCCTGTGTAAGTCCGTTTTCTACGAATAAACGAAGATTGTAAAACTTAAAATTTGGTAACAATACTATTGCTAGGTGTACCTTGAATGCCAAGGTTGGAAAACAGCTTTTGAGTTTTTTATAGATTTCTTGTGCTCTCCAGGTAAATCCAGTTCAGGGTATACATTATGCATGTACCAGGTAAAATTGGAGCACTTCAATCTCTCTCGCAACTGCAAACGTTCATCAATGTTGCCATAGTCAAAAAATCGGCTAATTTTTTCGTGTTTTAAGTAATGTTCCTGAACCGAAAATAAAGAAGGCGATGAGAGAAATCTACATACAGATAACAATAAAGACTTCTGAGTGTAAGTATTAACAACTACAAATTTTAAACCACATTCCAACGTACTATGTAAAAATGTAGCTTACATCTAAACCGTTCATACCTTATACTCATCCATCCAAACAAAAGCTACACGCAGAGAATTCTTTAGCATTGTGTTTACACCATCCGGAGAACTGTAGGGTCTCCTCTTTCGAAATATATGACCCACCCGGGAACAGGGCATAATTTTTATTGCTCCACCACACTGCCAAACACGAAACGAGATTTCGAGATTTTCTCCACCCCAGATATCCATACCCATGTCATATTCACCAATATGACTAAAATACTTTCTATCGACTGCGAAAAGACCACCAGCCATAGTGGGCGACTTGAATGGTCCCGCGAACGAATTTTCATCCTTCAAAGTTCCTAAAAGTATTACATCATCGTTATTCAATATTTAATCATTAAGTGCGCACCTTTTTACCATCTGGAAGATTTTCCCATTTAAAATGCAAACCCCAATTAAAGCCACCACGAACAAGAGGACTCGGTGTATACTGAAAAGTATCCGCATTGATTATATCAATAACGGGCACCGCAAGCGTAGAGTTCTCCTTTTTCACCATATGCAATAGAGGCTGTAACCAATCCTTATTGACTTCAATGTGGCTGTCTAGGAACACGAGTGTATCACCAGTGGAATTTCTCGCTCCAATAACTCGTGCTCTAATTAAACCTTCTCTCTCCGTATTCCTTATCAATCTTACTTTGTTATTTTTATCGAATTCGTATACTTCTCTCATAAACCCATTCATAAGATCTTCGAAATCGCTGAAGTCATCCACTAGAATAATTTCCTTAAGATATTTTGCAGGAGTTCTTTCTAGAATTGATTTGATGGAACGCAGAAGAGTCATCTTATGCTCATTGAAGTAGCACATAATAATCGATGCCTTTGGAAGATCATCGTCATAAACCTGTGTTTGGCATCTGCAACGAAATAAATTAAAGTAAGAGAAATATTGAAAAATATGAGTAAGAGGCTGCCCTTTTTAGATAAAAAAGATTAGTGGTTACATGATTTTATTTTTCAGACTTAATGCTCAAGGTGTAATCATTCTTCAGAAAGATTTTATTTTATTCCAGGAACAAAGCGTAAGGGCTTACTGAAATAACATTGATGTCAGAGCATAGCTAACAACACCTGCTGTATGATACACATGAAGAAGCTTTCTGGCGCAAAATACGACCAGATCCTTGGTGGAATAATTTTCAATACTATATTGAGCCGTGAAAGCATGGAGAATAAATCAGTTCCACATTTGAAAAACCGTATTATAAGGTGTCAAGTCTTAACAAGACGAGCATTATAAATATACATATGTATGTGGTATTCAAACGAGGTTTTACCAAAAGTAGCAATGTGTACACCAATTAGAATGTTGGTGTTCTGACTTTGAAGAAAAATCTTCTAGGACGGACTGACTCTGATGAGTTAGCATCAACTTGATACATCATTTTTGGCCACTCCTGTCACATCTAGGAAAGCCAACCAAAGGATCTCTCTAGTGCATGTGTACCTTATCCGTCTTCGAAGAGTCAGAGAGGATTGTGCTGCGATAGATGGCTTTTAACCTACTAACAACTTTTTTTTTTAAATAATATGTAGGAAGTATTAATAGTAAGTCATTTGATTTGGTCTACCAATCTTTGTATATCAGCAAAAGCAAGTACACATGTTGCTTTTTTTTTTACAAAGAAGACGTACTAATGTCATTCCAATTGAAAACGGATTCAGTGACTTTGCTCTGTAAAGTAGGGCTAATGAATCGGCTCAAATTTCTCGGTGTAATGAACAGAATAGAAAAGTTAATTTTTAGCAGTTTGTATCGAAATGGTTAATCGCAAGACTCACAGATTTAATTTGGCGTACGTCTGTCTCTATGACACGATTGTACGTCATTGAGCTAGAGAGCTAACAATTCGGTGTAATGTATTTAATAGAGGCAACCATTTTAAATAAATACGTTTTTGAGGGTCATTTTGGCAACGAATGTTCTGTTGCATGTAGTTTTGAAAAAGATTGAATGTATGGGGCCAAAAGTTATTCCAGCATACCTCACCCTTATCTACCTAATTTTGATTTTTTGGTCGACATCTCATTCAACTTAACTTAAATTCAAAATTTCTTCAAAATTGGTTAAAATGATCTTGGTGTGAGAAATATGATTCGAATATGTCTGAAGCTCTTGTCATATTTTACACTTACTCTCTTCGATTTGCATGGATTTCAAACGAAACTACTACCTCCATACAACCAGCTTTTCCCTTTCCAATGTCCACCAACCATATCACATTTACTCCTTACTCAACTGTACAAGTAAACAAACCAAATTGTATCAAAATCTGATGAGTGATTCTTCAGCAACGTGTAAGACCAACCAAACAAAAAACAAAAATGGGTTGATATGATCTGACCCTTTCCAAGACATACCTTTTCTAGATTCTTCAGACTTATGAAAATAAAAGATCGATACGCAACACTAATGGCGCGAAAGACGATCGTACTTCGCAATTTTTTTTTTTTTGCACAGAAAGGAGTTGTAAAAATTCTAAATCGAGCGATCTTAATAAAGTGCTAAAATGATAATCAAAATGATTATCTATCATACAATGAACAAGCTGGGTTTACCTGAAAAAAACAAATTTTGTCGCAGTTCTGATCAACACAATCAGCTCAGACGCCAATTTGGATACGTTCGAAGGTGGAATAGATGCTGTTACAACGAATGAAGCATGTGAAATTAACTACCATATTCTATCTAACTGGCCATTAAAGCAAATAGCAGCAAAAGAATACACATCAGGAACATGAATGCATGTATGGAACTCTAATTACACCTTATGAAAGCGTAATAACTGCACAGCTTACTTGTTAAAGCAACCCTAGATTTGTATTTGCAGTTTTTCATAGTGGGACATAATTTTAAAGAACGTGATTTACTGATTATACACATGTACATACATGTATAGGTGCCTTTATAGGTTCTTATATTTTTATATGAATGAAGTCACGAATTCATGCCGTATATTTTTTTGTACGCTTGCTTAGTTAGAGACACGTATATTCAGGAGTCTTTCAGAGCGTACCTGAGCCATGAATACCTCACAAAAATGGTCAACACACGAAAACACAGTTGCGCTGTAAGGAACCGATTGTTTAATCGATTAGGAAGGTATTATGGGAATTTACATATCAAAAAAGCTGATACTTGATACCTGTTTGCATAGCGGGTACAAATATATAATATATAGATATATAGTGAAATAACAAGAATCCAAAGATGGTCATATGGGAACTACTTTTTTAATCGTAAAAAAATAAAAGCATAAAAGCGTGTAAATAAGATCCAACGCTTAAAAATATAGCTCTAAATGATCCCAGTGATTGGGAGCTAGTCCGGCAGCGCGTATGTAATCCCAAGGCTCGAATCTGGAAGGTGTTTTTGTATCTTAGGAGTTATATGCCCACAAAATAAATCAGTTTCAGCAAGGATTTCGTGCGGCCTGATTATCGCATGAAAGGTATTAAAAACGCAAATATATTTTCCCTGCCCTTAATTTCTTTCTGAAGAACACAAAACAAATTACGTGACCCATGTGTTAACACCCGTTTTTTAAATTATAAACACTTCAATTTATTGACAAACAGCATTTTAGCCAATTTACAATGCCATGCTACTTAGCTGTTATATTCTTAGAATTTTAAACGAAACCGAAGTAGTACCGCTATATCTATAAGAAATTCAATGAGTAGAATTATCGATAATTAGATTAATTATTTTAAAACCGATAAGAACATCATAAATGCTCGTTTGCACGCTACAACTTTGATAAATTATCTCCTCGTTCATATCTATTTATATTCCGATTAAATCATTTAGTTACTAGATAATTTGACACGATACAATGCACTTTACAACATCTGGTCATACTTAGGTGCGGAAGTAACTGACTGAAGTTGTTAAATTGAACTTAAAACTGTTTACTTGCATTTTATGCCGGGTGTCTGGAATATCGCGAAAGGTTCCAATATTGTTGCTAACCAATGCGTTAAATGCATGATTCTTATAACCAATATCACGAATACGTTGATCACTTAAGTTGTTTATCACCCCGTAACTATTATCATTACCTGGAAAAAAAACAGAGAAAACAAGATTATTATTCAAATTAAGCTCATCAACCGGTTCGGCAGATGAACTATGTCATCATCGGTTTAGACCAGTGAAAGTGAGAGTTCTTACCTAAGCTCTGCATAAATGCAGATTTGGACATTAGTGGATTGATGGAATGTTTCGCTGAAGTCTGTTCCGATGTAATATGACTGACATGGCTCTGCCGACGGTCAATTGGAATGTAAAA
This sequence comes from Blera fallax, assembly GCA_946965025.1. Taxonomy (NCBI): domain Eukaryota; kingdom Metazoa; phylum Arthropoda; class Insecta; order Diptera; family Syrphidae; genus Blera; species Blera fallax. The sequence goes on along the minus strand of OX337248.1, from coordinate 18,973,555 downwards.
CTTTGAAGATGCAGCAAATGCCTCTGCACTTTTGTTATCCGGCATTAACGTTCTGTATGTATCTTTTGTTAGGTGAAAGTACAACAATATTGTTATTAACCACGTAAACGAGGCCACCATAATGCCCCAGCAAAATGATTTGCACAGGAGGCCTTTTGCAAATATTGCGAATTTGTTTTTCATCTCATTTTGTTTTGGTGGTCTTTTTGGGAATGTAAACAGTACGCTTAGTAGTTGCAATGCACTAAAAACAAATTACAAACACATAGTTGCCACTAAATAGCAAATTTAATTCCACTCACTATAGTTTGCAAGCTACTGCTGACTGTTTAGAAATCACTGATATGAACTTTTGGCATTTACCACAAAATCCAGTCCCGAGGCGCTCATTTATAAGAAAGTGACGAGCCCTGAATGAAGAAGAAGACTAGAACAGTGCTTCCAATTAAAAATATAAGTTATATTACTACATAAAGTACATTTAAAGTAGCTTTTAATTCTTCGCTTAGACGAGCTGGTGATTAAATGGTGAATTCTGCTTTAATTCACGTGATGCAACGCCAAATTGTAAATATTTCATGCAACATATCGTATACGGTCCCCTAGACTTCTCACGATCTTTAGTTTTTATTATGTTATATGTTCCACCTGAATATATTATGACGCTCCAAAGAAGTTTGTCAGTTTTTCAAGATAAATGGGAACATAAGGACACTTAATATTTCGTCAAACTTTCGGCTTCGGAGAGTCTATAATAGAAATGAAAGAGGGAAGTAGAAGTTTGAACCTTGTTTTGTGGTTCTTTACTGTCAATTTGAAGCTTTCTGATCAACTTAAAGTCTAGCTTTCAATTGAAAGAAATTTTGAATACAGTTTGTAAAATACATCAACAGTGTATCTACACATGTTGCGATCGAGGGTAACGATATTATGAAATTTGACTTGGAGATAAAAAATAAAAAAAGAAAAAAATATGAGTCCCTATTTTCAGAACCGAATATCAACAAGAATTGTAAGAAAGATTATTACAGATTCTTTCAATTCTAAATTCTAAGGGTCAATATACTAAAAATTAAGAAAGAAAAGTGGAATCACTTTATACATATACACAGCATCCTAAAGTTTACGAATCAACTATAATTTCTAAACAGCTGTCTTTGAACTTTGACAGCTACCCCCGTATTACAACTTTGACGTTTTGATTTTTTTTTATTGAGAATGAATTCTGTTTCAAATTTTGTGCGGAGGTAAATCTATAAAATAGTCAGTTATAATAATTTAAAATCTTTAATGTTTTATATTTATGTAGGTGTGCCAATCTGTCGGTGCAGTTAATGTTCAGTCGAGAGGCTCATGCTTTCGATAGAGGCATCTTGAAAACTAAGGTTAGGTGCCACTTTCCTAAGCCAAGAGAAGTGAAAAGAATAAACGTCCATGGATGGGATACTAGAATGTCTACTCCGGAGGGTCGACGAATATTAATGCGAAGAATCCTCAAGGGCCGTCACGTGTTAGCTCATTAAAATTTAAGCAAATAAATTCCTTTAAAACAGCGTTTGATATTTTTTTTAATATTTAACTTAATATTGCAGCGTCTCGATCCCAGGTACGTTGTTATAGAACGTTCAGATCAAACTTCCTTACCTTTAAAACGAATTCAAAGAACTTCTGTGGTGGAACGTTATTGTCCACTCGCTCGATGCGTCGGAACCAATGTTGTCATCGAGCCTTACTCTTTTTAACGAAATATACATTTTGCCACAACTCAACTTCATGGCTGTATCTTTTCCATTCTCCCATTTCGCGAATATCCGACGAGAATCTCCTTCGACAAAATTTTAAGATCTGCTTAATTTTCCTTCTTATTGTTCAGCACTCGGCACCATAAAACGGAAGTGGCAGTATTACCGTTTTACAGAGCAGCAGTTTTGTCATTGTCTTTTAAATTAGTTTTCATCAGAGCTGTTTTAGCTACCCATAGTAGCAGTGGTTTCCTAGACCCTTTTTTTTGTACAAAATTATAATGTACTCTGCACATGGCTGCGTTCGAAATTACAGAATTTTTCGTCTTTAGAACGGGACAGAAACAAAGAAACATTTCCTCAGACCGAGTTTTATTTATATGATATTAGTTATACGTTAAACGGATAAAATACAAAAAAAAAACTATGCGTGTGTATTGTCGTCTTCGACAAAGTCCTTTGCTTGTTCTTTCGTTACACAATCAATGTGACTGACTTTATTCCTAAAGCGAACACCATAAAATTTATGTGCGTTCTCCAGCAGTTCCGGTCGGAAAGTGGTAGTAATAAATTGCGCTTTATCGCTCAATTCATGAATCATGTCTGCCACTGCTTTTCTATGTTGCGCATCAAGAGCCTGAAAAAAAAAAATATAATTTAAATTATATTTCTAAGTTAAATCTTCTAAAAGACACACCTGGTCAATTTCATCAAACAAATAGAAAGGAGCGGGATCACACTTCTGGATGGCAAAAATAAGCGCCAATGCCACTAGAGATTTCTGACCACCGGACAATTGATTCATTTCTCTCATTTCTGCATCTACACCGGTAAATGACACTCGAATACCGATTCCGGTGAATGCATCTGAATTGGCTACCTCCTGATCAGCATCTTCGCCATCATTGTCTTTCGTTTTTAAAATTAAATAACCCGCACCTTGAGGGACGAGTTTCTTAAATACTTTCGTGAAATTCTGTGCAACTTGCTTGAATGTAAATTGAATAGCTTCAACTTTTTCCATTTCCAACGATTGCATCAATTCTCGAATCTTTTGATCACCGATATCAAGTTCTTCTTTGCGCTTATAAAGCTTTTCTTTTTGCTCAGAAAAACTCAAGAATTGATCTAAAGCCTTCTTGTTGACGTGATTGTATTTTTTTAAATGCTGATTGGCTTTCTCAAGTTCCTTAAACAGATTTTTTAAAGACATTCTCTGATAGGCAGGATCGACTTGTGGTAGAGCTCCTAAACTGGCAATTTTTTCTGTGCACTCATCAATTTTCTGATGCAACAAGTTCTCCTTGGCTGCCCATTTTTCCATTTTCTTAGAGTCTTCACCGATCTTATCCTGAGCTTCCTTTTCCTTCTGCGTCCAAATTTCAAGATCTTTTTGGAGAGTTTTCTGAGATTTTACTGCTTCTTGAACTCTGAAATTAGAAATGTATTGGGTGGATATGACTAGAATTGATAAGTAAGAGTGAGTTATAATTCGAGATATATGTATTATAAAAGCTAAATATGTACATACATACATAAGCAAGGCAACTAAAGACGAAGATGAAAAGTGATGAAAAGAGATGAAAAGTGTGGGTCTTGAAGTAAAGAAACGCAAAACAAATAAAGCATCATAATAAATAAATATCGTACAAATAATAAAATCACGACAATGCTCTGGCACACGTTACGATCCAAGATCAAGAGTCATGCTGACGAATTCTAATGTCCGTGACAATAGTCAACACCAAAGGTGAAACAGCAGCAATGGGATAGAAATAAGAAACTCTTTATGCATACGGTCGTATGACGAGAAAGAGGTAACAGAGGTCTGATAAGATTGACCAACTGGACTTGAATCTTTTAACTTAAACAAAATTACTTTAAGCCACAGATTTCTAGACGATCAGCATGAGAAACATAAATTGTTGTCTAATATTGGCTCTATTTAAAATAGATAACAAGATGCTATCGAAAACTCTATAAATTACATCATGATGCCCAAAAAGGCATTATTCAAGCTCGAATCAGACTACCGTACTATTAATGTGAACTTTAAGCAAACAAAAAAGAAAAAAAAAGAAACTGCAAGATCCATGTAGCGGTAAAGTATAAAATCACATTTTCTAGCAATCGATTCCGATTCCTTTTTAAATGGTTTCTACAACATAATTAAAAAAATATTGCTAACAGTTTCAATCATAAGATAGCAGTGTTTCGGTATACATGTAGGAACCAGATCAATTAAAGATCAACAAGATAGTTTTATTATAATGCAATTACAAAAAAAGACTTGTATGTATGTAGTATGTGTTAACGAGATAGATTAGCAACGATTTATCGGCTTGACGACTTAGTCCATACTGCTCTGTTGTGTAATCTCCAAAACTTGTGAGTGCAAGAGTTGAACAGTGACGTCATAATACACAACAGTCCTGCTACTCGGCCTACATACATAAATATGCATGTTGATTCAGCGGAAAAGCACTCTCCTTTAAATGTCAGGTACTTCATATTTGGATATCAGAAGGTAAGAGCGAGCGATCGTAGACCTAAATAATGTTTCAGGTGCAGAAACTTGAAGGCCTGTTTATGCAAACAAAACAGCATCACTCGTCTTAGGTTGTAGTTCTGATGGCGTAGTTGGAATAAGATGCAGTCATCTCTAGTTGATGCGAGAGGAGTAAATACGTCTGTACATTAAAATTGGCGACATGATCTATTTACATATGTACGTTTATCGCTAGTTATAGCAATACATACTCTCAGCTATAAATAAACTTAGACAAGAAGCATCGAGTGTCACTATACCTACTTTTCAAAAAAAAAAAAAAAAAAATGAGAACTTGAGAAGCATGCGACTAAGTAAATACAGACGTCAACGATAACGATGAAGACCAATGACCGTTTTTAAAGCGAATCAACAATACTACGTGCATCAAGTCGTACTCTTATCAAGAATTACATTTCATTTTATAAGGATATAATGATACTAGAGGGTTTCCTCACAGGCTATTGATGAGATACCATCTTAAAACTTAAATCTATTTGAATTTAATTATATATTACACTACGAAGACAGTCTGGTGCCTCTGTCTGAGGGATGATGAAGTCTCCGACCATATAAGCATATTCTTTGCGAGTTTTAGGTACTTATCTCATTAAGACGGCATATCTTCAGCCCTTGAAGTTCAAATATTCCTTGCACCCGAGGAGAAATCATTTGAGCAGATGACATTAGTTCAGTAGAAACAGAATTGACGAATATTGGCGAGTAAAAGACTATGGCACAGAGACCAAACAAGAAAATTGATTTTACTAATCGTTTTTTTTTTTTTTTTTTGTTACCTCCTGAATCAAGTATTTTATCAAAGGCAAATTCTTATGGACTTATGCTTCTTGTAATTTTGAAGTATGGATTTTTAAAGCAGCTTTTTGATCAATATTGTAAAATATCGACCAGGCTAATACTTCTTTTCTTCGAAGTCAACTTAACATGGGGCCTAACATAATAGAAAAACACTAATACTACAAAAATTATGTCACCACTTACTTCTTTTCCATTTCCTCTAAGTCCTGGTTGACTTTTTTGATTCTCTTCTCTGTGGCTACCAGTTCGTTTTTACAATTATTAAGCTTCCTCTTCCGATCCTCCACCGATATCTCCTGGAGTGCTTGTATCAACTCATCACGTCTTCGGAACAAATTGTTTGTCAACAAGTTATCCAATTTGTTTTTAATTACTTCTAACTGCATACGCTGGGTAAATGCCTCTTTATTCTCTTGATTCAACCGACGGATATCATCATTCAATTGATCGACTTCACGCTGATCTTGTGCCGATAAAGTTGACATTAGTTCTTGTTGTATTTCAGATTCCAGCCCAGTTTTAGTGTTGTTCATCGCTTCCAAACTGGCTCTACATTGTGCGACAGATCTCTCCTTAGGGGCACGATACTTTTCTATGCGCACCAACTCTTCCTTCATCAAGCGAATATCGCCCTGAACCTTCTCGAACACATCTTTTGCCTTGCCCTGTTTCGTTTCGGTTCTTTGCATCTCGGTAACAACTTTATTGATACTTGCTTCAGTTTGCTTTAACTCATTGCGCAGTGTTGTTAGTTCTTCTTCAAAGCTTTTTATTGTTTCTGAGTATTCGGTACGCTTTTTCTGCATTTCTAAGCGGGAACGCGAAGTATTGAAGTAACCACCGGTTAGAGAACCTTTCGAGGATACTTGGTCTCCATCGAGTGTGACACAATCCAGACCTGTGCTTTTTGCGAGTTCCGTTGCACGTTCCAAGTTACGGCAGATGAGAGTTTTACCGAAAATATATCGCAATGCTTTATCGTACTGTTCGTCGTATTTCAATTTTGAAATCATCGGAATCGAATCAGGATCATCCGGGTAGTCGTGGACCTTTACTTGCAGACGATTAAGTGGCATAAATGTCACTTCTCCGGGAAGTTTCAGTTTATTCATCTCCTTAAGAATTTGGGTACCCACGCGATCTGACTCAACAATATGATGGAAGAGACGATTACCGGCTGTTACCTCCACAGCTGTGTAAATAGTTTTATCGCAACTAAAATTTTCAATCACTGGACCGTAGTAAGCTCGCGCAATGTCAGCAAATTGTCCCCCACGCTCCATGAAGCTGTCAAGCACTTTACGAACGGAGTCACGACCATTCAAAATGGGTTTACCAGCCATGCTGCGCAACGCCTGATCAGCTTTGGACAGTTCCTCTTTATGGGCTTGTAACTGTTGGGTCATTTGAGTTTCCTTGCGCCACAATTCATTTCGTGTCGCCTGATATTGATCTTTTGTCTTCTTCAGCTCGTAGTACTGCTTGTTGTGTTCGTCAATTTGCAACCGCAATTGCTCGACTTCTGTTGTTTGTTCCTCAATTTTTTTACCCAATTCCTTTTCAGCATTTGCATCGCGCTTCAAGTCATCCAGCAGCTTGCTGTTGTGATTTATTTTGTCTTTGATCTGCTTGTTCAGCGATTTTAACTCAGTCTGAATCCATTTGTCACGTTCGTCACGCGATGAAAATTGCGATCCTCGTCCTTGCTTAGCATACAACTCCTTTCGCTTTTGTTCTTTTAAAGCCAACTCCCTCGAACACTCTTCTTCCTTTCGCTTCATTGCCTCATATTTCGGCTTAACTTCGTCCAGCTCCTTTTCCTTTTCGGCGATTGTGATCTTCAATCGCTTGAGTTCTTGATCGGCCCTTTCTTTTGACTTGTTGTCTCCCTGCACTTCGTCGTTTAAGTCAACTATTGTCAGATCGAGCTTAGTTTTTTCTCTAAGAAGCTGTTGTTGTTCAGTTAACAAAACTGAACGATCATCTTTCGTTGTTGAGACATCTTTCTTCGCATCCTTCAGTGATTTTTGGATTGCTTTGACTTTCTCTTGCGCCTTTTGGATTTCCTGATTATACTGCTTCTGTTTGTCACCAGAGGACTTACGTTGTTCTTGAAGATCTTCCAGAGCACGTCGGGTTTCCTTCAGTTCCGTCTCGTGGATTATGTACTCCAATGTGCGACGCGCTTTGTCCCACTTTTGGTACTCCTTTAATTCTTCTTTTTCTTCTTCGAGCGTCTGAAGACGATCTTCGATGGTTCTTAGATATTCAGTGATTTTTTCCACCTTTCCCACAGCATCGCCAAGAATGTTAAGCGACTCTTCCTTACGCTCATCGTACACTCTTGTTCCAGCAACTTCTCGAAGTAGCTTCAACCGATACGAATCTGCTGCGGTGGCCATTTGATTAATCTTACCCTGCTTCACAATATAGTATGGATTCGAATTGGAGAAACCAGCTGATTCTAACAGGTTCACCACTTCAGTACGTGGCACTACTTTTTTATTTAGAAAATATTGATCTTTTTTCGCTCCGATAACGCGACGCAGGTAGATTTCATCTTTGTCAATCTAGAATAAAAAAGTAATATTTAAAAAAAAAATTGTTTAAAAAAAAGATAGAAAGAGGACAAAATGCTTTGAAAGATAAGGGCGGTGAAGTCACAGATTTTATACAAGAGCGCTATGGCATTCAAATTGCAAGTGATTTTTACTTTTGATTTCTGTCATCAATAAGTTGTAAGCCGATCAATCAATTAAGAAGTTTTTAATAGTTTTTGAAAGCGAATAAGTTGACTTTCTAAAAAAAAAAAAAAAAAAGAATTTAGTGTGATGAGCTGGGCGCCGTAGCTAAATTTTTAGTGCGTTGGACAACTGAGCGCGTCTATCGAGGTTCGAATCCTAAAAAAACCACCGTACCACCTCTCGCGAATTTCTGACGAATGTCCGAGTAATAACTTTCAAGGGAAAGCAAAAAAAAAAAAACTTCGGATATGGCTCTAAACTATAAATTCCTTCCATTTGTACGAGAAAATATAACACGCACAACACTAATGGTCGTGAAAGCTAAGACCTGGACTACATACAGTATATTGCGCCAAAGCGAAGCGACTCGTGGTATGCATGCTTCGCATGCTACACTTGCTTGCTTCTCTTTCTTCGCTTGCTACTCTTACTACGATCGCAACTCTTGCTACGAGTGCTATGCTTGCTTCGGTTGCTACGCTTACTTCGGTTGCTACGCTTGCTTCGATTGTTACAATTGCTACATTCTTCGGTTGCTTCAATAGCTACACCTGCTGCGCGTCATTTTTATTTTAAATGTATACCCTTTGCTCTGTGCTGAAGATGAATTTTCATTTATATCACAAATACCCACCAACAGGGCCCCATGGTACCACTTTTAAACATTTGACTTTACTGACATAGGATAATCGAACAAATATTAGGGGTTTGTCACGATAAATTTCACTAAGTTGATTAAATGCTTGAAATTTGCAACTTTGTACAACTTTGCCAAATCCTTGGGTATTACCTTTGTCTCCATTGCATACACGGAGATCGCGCCAATTATTAATCTGCGTCTAATTAGAAGCAAGGAGACAAACAAATAGTATCACTTTAGCAAATGGTTACAGCTAGCCTCACTAATTACTTTCCAGAACTTAGTTCTTTAAAGATTCTCCAAAATTATACTTACAGGTACACGATTATCAGAGTTATCGAAAATAATCTCAACGTAGGCAGATATTACTCTCGCCCCCGTACCTTCGTGCAGTAGTGCTTGACGTTGTTCCGGACGCAAGTGCGTGAATTCATCACTCAAAACAAACTGAATGGCTGTAAGAAAAAAACAATTCCAATATGATTCCTGAAGTACACACCTACATAAATATCATCACACTTGCCATAGAAAAAATTACTTTTCCCGGAACCATTACGTCCAACAACTACATTGTGTCTCTTATCAAAGGGTTCCACAACAGTTTGATCCTTATAGGACTTAAATCCCTGAATTATGATCTAGAAAAACAAAAAAAAAAACTGGTTAGATTTGATAAAAGGCTGTTTTTTACACAGAAGCGTCAGGTATGGCGCCCAATCCAAGAAAACAGAACAACATTTTTCCTACAAAGCAGTTGGCGTTTACTTTACCTGCTTTATATGCATTATGAAAATGTTTTGTTTTCATTTGATTTATTTCTTTATTTTTAGTTATATTAATATCTAATTCGTTTAAATAAACACAAAAATTGCACCAACATTTAACGCGAACGGGAGATGAAAGTTCTTGCTTTTTGTGTTTTGGAGCTGTCATTTACCGACGTGCAGTTTTTCGCATAATTTACCATACCGATGTTATAACAGTTTTAGTTTGACATTCTGCATTCTTTGGGATAGCTCACATTCGAATTTCTTAAAAAATACTTTTCTTAAATAATGCAAACTTTCCTTTGAAATCCTTTTTTTTTAAAAACCAAAATTTAAGTGTTGAATCCAATGCCCTTCCTCTCCCCTCCCCTTGCGATGCGTTCTCATTATTCGAGTTTTGGAAGCCACTGGATTCCATACAACATGGTTAAAAAACAGCAAATATTCGCAATGTTAAGTGCAAGTATGTATTAAGGACAGATCATAATAAATAAAAGGGAAAACAAAAAATGAACAACATTTCTTCTTTCGAGATGGGCTGAATGTAATTCAAGGAATAAACATTAAATCAGCCAGAAAAAATGGATTTTGTTTTACTGCTAGAGAGCTAACAAATTCTTCAATTTATTCCTAATAAAATTAAAACGTAAACAAATAAAAGGATTCAAATAACAACAATTGGTCGAGTCGATCGAATAACTGAACTTAACAGTAAAACTCAAAGATGCTACAATGTTAAACCAAGGAGATGACGTATATAATTATACGAATCTAAATGTTTGCAAGCATTCGAAACAAAAAGATGAGCTTGCTGATAGGAAGAAAATCATGCCTATCAACCTACAATAAATTCCTGCTTTATAGGCACGTACTCAAACCCATTTGGACATAATATGGTATTTAACTTTGGGGCTGCTCCAAACAATCCAACATGAACATCATCCAAAATTTTCAAAAAAACTTTCTCAGAAGCATTGTAAATGCAGCTTGGTACGTCAGAAATGACAAACTTCAAAGTAACTTCAATATGGAATCAGTACAAAACGACGTTGAAGAATTCGCACGAAATGAAAAGTAACGTCTTCGTCACCACATCAACCCTGAGGCTACCCAGCTTTTAGACCACACGAGCTCCGTGAGAAAACTACAAGGATCAAATCCTTTGAAGTAGTACAGTGAAAAAATAAGAAAAATTCAAATTGTAAATATTGAACTAAGTTAGTCTACTATTTCTATTAATTTAAGTTGTAATAAATTACCTATAAGTCTAATGTAAAAGCAAATTGTAAATTTATAACCATATATTTAATATTAATGGATTTTCCATGCGCTCATAAATTTACCTTATTTTTGATAGTTGTAAATTTTTCAAAGAAGTTTACTAATTACGACTTCAAGTTAATCAAAAGCAAAGTTCAAATTGTTTATAGTAATCATGCATTCAGTGCTGTCTGAATTATCATTATCTTCATCTTTAGGGCGAAATAGACATCCTCGAGACAGTGATTTTATGCCTCTTCAGGAGAAGATGAAAAAAGTTCCAGTTACTTAACTTACTTACTTACTTATCGGGCTCCCGACCCGTGAAGATTCTCTGCCTGAAACATTGTGGTCTTTCAACCCCTTCGGTCCCAGATACACTGCTCCCAGTTTATCAGAACAAGCATCGTGGCATCCGCGACTGCTTGATACTTATGACGGAGGTTCGGTCTTCCTTGTCATTTTGAACCTGAAGGCTGGAATTCGAAGACTCTTTTGGCTGGAGCGTAGTTGTCCACTCGCTCGCTAACTATGTTTTTTTACCAGGAAGTCGAGTCCATTTGGATATCTCTTATATCCCTCACAAAAATAAACTTCAAATATGTTCAATATATTGGAAGTGAAACCCGAATTTGTTTCCAGTGTGGGCATATTGAAATAATATTTTTAATGGAGAGTTTACTCGAGACCATTCAACAGCAATAAAATTTTATTATGAACGTATATTTTGTATGTATATAATAAATAAAGTTTGTTTTACCATTATAGGGGTTACAAGCGCTTGTTCATTATAAAAAGGGACATCTCCAAATTCTTCGAGAATAAGCACTTCGCGATGTAATGAACTACATCTTCTCTTTTTATAGATTGCAGGGATCACATAAGATTGGAATTTCAGCCCTTAATTAGTCGTTGGAATCTCCTCCTCCACTCACCATCTGTACTGTTGGGACCGAAAATTACCTGATGAACCCTCAACCTGGAGGACCAGTTCCATTGTAGGACCAGGGGTCGGTTAAACAGATGGCAGTAACCCACTTCGGGGGTATGAGCGCTGCCATCGGCCCAATGTGTAGTAACAGTTACAACAATGGGTATCGTCTGGTTGACAGCAATGCTAAATATAGTTTTCCAAATATGTGTCACTAGTTGTTATGTATGTACATAGATATGAATCTGTGAATTGAAAATGGTTTTTTGCAACATCCTGGATTCAGAATCTGGCTAATAAAGGTTCTTATGCTGTTTCCGTGTAACCTATTTTAATATAAAAAGCCTTAGATTTCCATTTTCTCTCTAATAATTCAATTTTTAATGTATAACAGAGAAAGTGAAGAAGTTAGTTTACTCACATGGAGCTCAGGATATTTACTGCTCGAACACGAGATACTTAGCCTTGAATTGGGGGAAGATTCTCTAAAAATTAGATCACAAGGATTAAAAGTCTGTTTGTTTATTTTGTTCGAGTTATATACAAAAATAAAATACATATATGTACTTGCATACATATATACATAAAAGTTAAGAATCTAAAGAAAAACAGTCAAGAAGTACCTATTATATATTTGAATCATTCATTCTTTTTCCTTTAGGAAAATAGTTTTACCATTAGTGAATTGTACCAGTTAAAGCATTTTGCTGGTTGGCTGTCTTTCAAGATCTTCCAAAGTTCGTACATTTTGAAAGGATCTGACTCACATATAATGGCACGAGTTCTGAAAAATGTAAACAATATTAATGAGTGAATAACAAAAAGAAAAACAAAAATCATGAGGTTACCGTATAATGCAATGATTATTGACCTTTAAAGGCTTCCAATTGAATTTCGCATCCATTTCGTGACGTAAATCGACATGAGATGCTACGATACCAGTAAAAAATGCATCTTCTATTGGTATCATTGGGATATCAATTGACTTGGTTAAGATCTGCTTGACACTGCGACCTTAAATTTTACATACGAGTATGTAGATCGTTAATAACATCTTCTAATGCCGACATAAGTATTATTTTTTGATTAGTGTTAAATAAAAATCAAGAAACGACTTTTTATACAAACAAAGTAACATGTTAAGTTTTCCACCAATGTGTGGTATGGTATGCAACTGTATAACATGCCTAGTTCAAGATTTAACCACGTCGTTAATGCAGTTTTCGTTAAAGTCGTTTTTTTAAATCGACCCATGAAAAAGTACATATAAGTATACGCCTAATTTTTGAATTAGAATTAAAATTCCGATTTTATAACGAAATACTGTCGCACTGGCGCCATATAAAGATTGAAGTAAGACGATGCTTAAGAGCATGTCAAAGTGGAAGGTAATGGATTGGACGATAATGCTAGATAGTCGAGCTGTCACTTTTGACATTCGCTATGAATCTAAAACGAAGAAACATATGAAATTTATATGGATCTCAAAGAACACAGGTTATGAGAAAGTGTTTTAGGAAATGATTACCCGTACATGAGGGTAATATAGAAACGCATCTGAACAGTTTACAATCAGCTTTTAAGGATGCGTATCGAGATGCATGTACTCCAACATTAGTTGAAGAAAAGTACTCCACACCGTAGTAGAAATTCGATATTCTTAAGAAGGATTATAGAAATGCGATTAATCATGTCATGAGAGGAGTCGAACTTGAAACGTGATATAGTTATAAGGTCAAATAAGAAAACTTAAAGAAAGCTCTGAAACGACGAAGAAAGGAAATTGTGAAAGGAGTTCCACTTAAGTATGTGACGTATCTCTGATGTCAGGAGACTTCGAACGAATAAAATTCTTTTGAAGACAGGCTTCCTAAAAGCTACAAGTAAGATCAACTCTAAAGTCCGAAGATGGATAGGACAGAAACTAAAAGAATAGTGACGCTGGAAGCAAAGAAAAGCGCATTACTTTCTTCCCCTTTGAAACCCCAGAATCGGATGGCATATTTCCACCTTTGATACATTGGGACCTAGAAATATGCATTACCTGTTTGGCAACATTATAGTTCCCTGTTACATAGAGGGAAAAAAATTTTGCACTTTTACTAAAACTGGGAAACAATGATTACGTGGAAGAAAAGTGGGCAATATGTTTTAAAAATAGAACAATAAATATTTAGACGTCAGAAGGGTAGGAAGGGGGATGTCCACAAGATGATATATCACCCCCACTTTGTCGAATATAATTGTTGACTGTCTTTTGGATAGACTTAAGGAAATCGACATTCTCACAGTTGGTTATGTAGATGATATCTACATATGTATATGTTACTGCAGATCTCATGAGGAGGGTACTCTTCGTAATGCAGCAGTTTTGTCTTCTATAGTCTTTCCATTAATGCGGAAAACAGACTTGATAATATTCAGTAAGAAAAGGGCAAATCTAAATTTTCTTTCTTTTACACTTTCGGAAACGGAAATTTAAGTTTTACCTAGAAACCGGACTGCCTTGGGACTATCAGAAAGCGAAAAGGGTATCATATCAGTGTAGGAGAGTATGTGGACAGTAATGGCGAATCACACCGAGATAGGTATTCTGGATATATGTACAAGATGATAGTAACATACATGTTCACGTATGATGGCTAAAATCGTCACAAGAGACCGTAATGCGTTATTTAACTAGGTGCAATAAAAACTACACCACAGGAATTTCCCTATTGATCAGTTTGTAAAGAAACCGAAGTTTTGTTCGGTTGCACCGTGACGGTACTTGGCACTGGCGCAGTACGAAATACAGACAGTTGAAGATTTTAGACTTTATAAAAAATGAGATGAAGGATCTGCATTTAGTCATGTTATTCCACGGTCAAGTACATTAGTCTACCAGTCTAATACATGCATTGGATTACTTACAAGAAGATCAGGTGACTAGTAAAAATGTCTTAATAGTAGTGTAATTATAAACGGGGGTCAAGTGCAGGCAAGGATGATACGTGCGGATATTCGATAAGATTAAAGACGGCGCGGCGGGACATATACATACATATGTATATGTGTACCATCCCAATGTCCGTGGTTTACGTAGCAGAAGAAAGTATAAACTAGATTATTTTCAAATAGATATTGGGGTTAACGCGGGGGATTGAAAACAGTGAGGAGCTTTAGAGGAATCCAAAGAGCAACAAGATGACTGTTTCGGTATATCTGTTAAATAAGTACATGTATGTACATACATTTGCCATATAGCCATTTGATGAATAGGCTGTCAGACAGACATGTAAAATTATTAAGACAACTTTGTTTGTGATTTTTTAACAATTACGATAAAAAGGTTGAGAGGAGGTAAAAAAAATGCAGCAACAATTTTGGTGCAATTTGGAGATGAGGTTTGTCGAATCACTAAAGGCAGGTAAATAAAATATTTACATATTATGATAGAGAAAATGAAAATAATTAGTTATTTCCTTCTTTCTCACTCTTCTTCTCATTCCTACTGAGGCATTATCGTTCAAATAGGATGAGGGGACCTTCAACTTAAGCACACCAGGTAATTCTGAAAGTTAAATGTAAATTAATACTTTACTTACCCGGTAAAAGATACCCACTCCTCGAAGCATAAGCAGGATATTTTCGTTCAGCAAACATCGAATACCCGACGTACCATAAAGACCTAGGATTTCTAACGACACGGGCGCCCTCAAATATGTAACCAATTATTGGTAAATCGCCCTTAGTTCGTTCAACATTAGCATGATTCTGCGCAATGCTCTCTACCATATTAGTATTTACAAACACATCATCCTCAGTCTTCATAAGATAATTTCGATGAGGACAAAAGTTATTAAAGTGCCTTAGAATACTGGCAGTTTTGAGAGTTGAGTTCTCGAACGCATCAATGAAATTCTCAATGATAATATCGTTATATTCATGTGCTTCATTTACCACTGCAATCTGTCATAAAATAAAAGCTCACATTAAATATTGCATATTTAAATCTTTGCTGAAATCTTTACCATTTCAGATTCTTCCAAAGAAATTCCCATGATGAATATAGGCCTCAAACTTGATTCAGTAGCTCCCCAAGTACCTCGGATCGCGTGTCTTCTTTTCGTGTTTTGTATGTATGATGTAACAAAGTATACAACTTTACCTCCATCTGATTTCGTGCAAATATTAGAAACATTTCTGCAGTACTTACAGCTAATCGGATCGCTAAATGGAAGATAAGTCGAGATATTTGAGTTGGCTGTATACCAAAGCTCAGTATTGACACTACGTTCAAGAAGTTTGAGCTGCTTCCTTGTCCCCATAAGGAATAGAATCATAATCAGAGAAATTAGAATGGAAAATAAAAGACCTTTGACGACTACTGGCTGCCCTAAAAAGAAAAGAAAAATACACAACAACATTACAATTCGTATGCAAAGCTAAGCAAAATCAACAGCCCCTTAAATGTTTAAATTTGATAAATAAGCTAAATGATAAATAAGACTGCTAAATAAGTGCTAGTATTGCATCATTACATTTTTCAGCGGTATTAGTGATTATCCCTCCAATTATACCTATCATGTCTTTTTAAAGGCATATCAAGGATGATATAACCTCCAATTAAAGTTAAATGTGATAATAGAGAATTAAGGGTTACGAACAGCGTAACAGCGTGTACGTCTTCTGCTTCAAGGTATAATTTCCCTAGATAACGATGACGTGTTTTAATTAAACATCATCTTCATCTTCACCTTCGTAGCAGATTCTGCATGTGTTATATTGTGTTATCCCCATAGCTATTAGATGTTTTTTGTCTCAACAGTGGCCTGTAAGAAACCCTGTGCCTATACGTATCTGAATCCTAGTTAGCTGCACGAGTATTCATTACCCCTTGAGTGCGTGCAAATTATTAAAAAAAATCCCACGGTTCCTTCGAAAACTTGATTTCAGGTAGAATACAACTACTACTACTTTGATGGGTAAGTACCGTCCATAACCCCATTCTATCCTTAAAAAAACCTTGTACTAGAATAATGATTTAGATACGTTCATCTGTATTTCGACTTGACAGACAAGTGCTTTTCTTACCAAAAGAGCCTCGTCGCACTGTTTCGCCTGCATTACAATTCCACCATATGTATGTATATCACAGTGACTTACTCTACAATCCTTAACAGGGAATGCGTAGATTTTACACAATTGCGTAGGCACAGATCTTAGCACAGACTACATAATACCCTATTTGGATTTCCATAAGCCATTTTCTAGTTCATTTCCTGGACATGAAGAATAGGAGACTGATATTCCACTGAATGATAACTCCATCTCCATCTATACTCATGGATTCAAGATGGATATAGAAGTAGGCGCAGGGATTTTTCTGAAAGAAACAAGTGAATTAGACCTCCATACTACAGCAGTGTTTTTTAAATGAAGGACAATAGCTGCCCGAAAAGGTGGAATGAAGACAATACCACGCGATGATATTACATTGTTCATTGACAGCCAGGCAGCAAAAACAATGGTTGCTGTCGCGAAGATATACGGGTTCTTGGTACACAGCACAATGTAAAACTCTTCTGGATGCAACTCAATTAAGATCCCACCTTGCAACTTAAAATTAGAACTTAGAAACAAAATTATCAATATAGTAAACAATAGATGGAGTTCGCTAGAATCTTGTGTAATTACAAGATATCTTTGGCTGCTCTACCAAAAAATTCGTACCGAACAAAATCTACATCTGAACAGAAATTCCTTATCTGTCTTAGTAGGAATAGTAACCGGGCGCAACATGTTGCGTTGTCGTGCAAGGAAAATGAAGATAAGCGAAGCTGATGAATGTAGAGGCTGCGACGATGAGTATGCAGTCGAAAGCACACCTCACTTCCTGTGCCACTGACCAGGACTGTAAATGAACAAGGCAAGCATTTCTTTCAAGACATAGAGGATCTAAAATGTAAATCGGTTAGTGAAATAAACAAATAAATATAGAAGAACACAATGGTTTTATATTGAACTAGTGTGATGTACCTTAACCCACGACACTAACTTACTTCCCTGCAATAGTTGCCACTAAGAAAATAGCAATACATCGAGTTGGTAGTCAGTTGGTAGTCTGGTGTACCGCTGTGCCGATGTTGAGACTTTCCAGTACATAGTTTTTGAAAAGCGATCTACAACTTCTAAATCACTCAGTGAAGAGGACGTGAAATGAAAATTGAGTTCAAATTGTTTCTTTGCTTGGAGATAATGCACTTGAAAGAATTGTATTCAAAAATATTTCACTACTTCGATTGCTACGAGTATTACACAATCTTTGCTAAATTCACATAGTCCCAATATTAAACGAGGCACAATTTTCGTTTACGGTAGAATTAAGAGTTGTTATATGCCTTCCGTGTTTAGACTTGGTAAAATGGCTTAAATTCTATGCGCCTGTAGTAACGCATGGCTCTCGTGGAATACTTTTAAATGGTTTACTGCTTCTTGTTCCGAAAATCTCTCAAGGAGATTAAATAAAATTCTGATATTATTTCATATATTTTTGGTGAATAATATAACAAAGCAAACAACGCAAACACCTCACTTATTGATAGCTGCCCCACCTTACGTTCCTATGCTATGCTATTGGAAACTCCTTATTTGCTAAGTACATATGTACATACATACATATATGAACACATGTAGGTTAAACCTCGTCATATTTACCATGCTACTTCTACGTTCGTTATTGCTGATAATGGACAGATATGAATCACAAAAGATGGTTAGATATGTTGAAGAAACATGAATACAAGTGGCATTTGTATGCAATATGCATTCAACTGTAAGTGTAAGCATTGTATATGAAACTAAGTTTCAAACTAAGTTTCATATACTCGTACAATGGTGTAAGTCAAAAATAGATCAACGGTCGATGTGATTTTCCTTTTAAACGTGCGGATAAAATCGAGCTGAATAGTTTGCTTTGTACTGAATGGTCCAAAGGTTAGGTTAAGTTGCCTGTCCGGACGAGAGTGCAGACACACTTAGACCAGTAAATGTCCTTTGTGATATCCGGGATCAAACCATTAGGCCACTACTGAATGGTCCACTAGATATAAAAGCAAATGCTGAGAGTTACAATTGAGAAATGCAAAACTTATGGTTTCACCTTTAAATCAACCACCTAGATTGATGTATGATCCGCTAACAGAAGTAAGTTTCGGTATTTCGACCTCAGTAGGAAAAAGTAGGAATACCTTATTATTTCATAAAAAAAAACACAACACATATTGAACAATTGCTACATGTACACAGGTTAGATAGAGATTGCAGGACTTATCAAGTTGTTAATTTGCACAAAATAATTTTAACCGAATATTTGATAAATACCTAAATATACATACCAAGCTTTTTTACATAAAAGCGAAAGAACTTTCGCATTTTGACACTCTGGCACACCTTGTTACATGCTATGTTATGATTGAACTGATACCTGCGGAAATATGTGCACCAAATTAACTAAATTTGTTTGGTAACTCCATGAGAAGCGTTATCTAATCTTGTATATCCACTGAAATATAACACCTAGAAAAAGAGTTATTAATAGGCTTATAAAATATTAAGGTATTATGTACTAACACTGATAAGTAAGAAGGGTTATGGATCGATCCAATTGATCAGATATAGTGTGACTCGTAACAGAGAAAATACCCCTTTTATAAAAATTTTGAGTCAATATTAGCCTAATTAATAAATTGGAGTTGTTGTATAAAAATAAATACTAGGATCTTAAAATAAATTCACGAATTAATAAATATTTGGCCCACAATAATGAAACATACGAGTATGTCATTTAGCAGCTTAAAGTACATATATTAAGTACAAAAGTGCTAAAATGTTGCAAAAAAATTGTAATTTGTTGGGTTTGGAAGAAAGAGCAAATTAATTAATATTCTTTTAAAAGAACTTTACTATGTATAAAATTGTGTTTCACATTGAAGACGTGGAGTTTTGTATTCTACACATTTAACTCGTAAAAGAATTTACTATTGACCATTTTTCTTTAACCCTTATTTAGACACCAAAAATGGTTGCATGTGGGCACTAAGAACAATTTAGGAAGAGTTTTATTATTTCATGTTTAGGTGTATAAGGTGCGTCCCAAAATTATAGAGCCAATCCAAAAATTCTCAGCAAGCAATATAACAAAAATATTAATGAAAATAAAAAGGTAATCGATTTAGAATAAAATATTTTCCATTTCAATTATTTACAGCTATTTTTCAAAAACAGATTTCTTACTGTGGTGCCGTTGTGTATTTTTGAAAAGCTAGCGTTCAACGAATCCACTCTGTTTTGAGATTCACTAGACTTTTCAATGTTACATGCATCTCTCTCTCTCTCCCTCTCTCTCTCTATCTATCTTACCGACGCCCGCACCATGTGAAAACATGAAAAACGGTATTCATAGCCCCTTGAGTGGGTTATATTAAATTAGTGGGTTATTATAAAAAAAAAATGTTTCATCCCTTAGTTCTTGCTAATTATTTATAACCGCTGTCTTCAACTCAATTACGTTGTTAAATTTCTGTCCACCAGCATACAGCATAAACAGCATATTCTTGCCAACATTCCCGACAACTCCTCATTAGGATTAAAATCTGCCGAACGTGCTGGCCATGTCATAATGGAAATTTTTTTTTATTAGAACACCACTCCCTAATCGAAACAGCCACGTGAATAGGAGCACTATCTTGTTGTAATTTAGTACAGCTGTGTATATTCTGTTGGGAACAATTGCCAAACGTCAAGTTCCATACAAACAAAGGGCACCTCATACCATCACTATGAGGATTGACGTATTGAAACCAAAACTTCCTCCTTCTTCACATCATGTTCGGTAGAACCGTCCAAACATCGATTTACAAACAACGTTACACCAGGCTGCAGTGCACGTCATATATGCACATACATATGTATTTTCGAGCCCACTCCAAACTGGTCGCTTTTTGTTATACACCATGAGGTAGGGGCTCTTTCTTACAAGTTTCAGAGCACTGGTTATACATATCTAGCCCTAGATCGGAGCCAGGGGAAACAAGTGAAGGCTGAGTGATATTTTCATGTGGCCTTACTTTAATCATATTGTATCAATAATACAATGGAAAAAGATAAGCAATTTGTTCCGCAATATTTTTTGATGCTGCTCAGGACTTTGACAAGGTTTGGCATACATACATAAATGTTTAAAGTTCAAACTGCATGGGACTGCCCTATCTTGGCTTAAGAAAAACGTGATATCTGCTAGAGATATCCGCATCTTTTCTGATAGTCAGGCAGCAATCAAATCCCTGGAATCGACTTCTATAAACACTTTAGTAGACCTAGACTGCCGCTCGTCTCTTGTGGAGCAGTTCAATATTCACCTGTGTTGGGTGCCGGGGCATAGAGACATTCCAGGGAATTGTAAGGCCGATGAACTCGACAAAGAAGGAACAACTTTATCCATCTTGCCGCACAACGGCACCTTAGGTATTCCAATCGCTACTCGCAAACTTAAACTTAAGCTGGATACTATCGAGAGTGCAAATCTTAGGTGGACAAGTCGTTCAACATGTCTAGCGACAAAACAGATTTGGCCAAAGCTGGATCTAAAACGCTCTAAGAATTTGATTTCTCTCAACAGATTGCATATCGGCACCACAATAGGTGTCATCACTGGACACTGTCTAATAGGCAAGCACGCTACAAGGCTGGGCCTCTTCGCGAACGATTTCTGTAGAAGCTGCATGGATGAAGAAGAGGAGGAAACTATTCCTCACCTTCTTTGTTTCTGCCCAGGTCTCTCCCGTAGAAGGAAACTCCACTTAGGAGCTCCCTATTATAATGATATAGGCGACCTGATAAATATTGACATCAAGAGCCTCCTACGCTTCATAAGAAGCTCTAATTGGTTTTAGACGAGGAGGTGGAGGGAGGCTTCTCCCATGATCCACGTGGTATCACAACGGACCTCATTGGTCTAAGTGTGCTGGCGAATCCTAGCTGGCAGCCACTTCAACCTAACCTAACCTAATCTAAGTGTGCATGGGAAAATCTAACATTTCAAATAGATTTTTCTGAGTGCATTATGGTCTAGAATACTCACAACTAAAGCAAACCAAAACAAATGCAAGTAAATAACCTCGGACCAATTGTTTAACTATTGTATACCAGAGATCTTCCGGTAGATAACAATGCCATGATGGCTACTTTCGCAGATTACAATCCAACTATATAACAATACAGTACAATACAGATGCAATATCGGTATAACAGTTGTACATATGCAGCATACACACACTGCTACAATACACACCATTTTTATTTTTATTTTCAAAGTGCTGTGTTTAATATTTTCTTTTTTTTATATGCATATATGTATATATGTATATGTATAAAATTAAACTTAACCTACCTAACCTATATAAGCCGGCCATACAAAAAAGGCTAACTTTGCCCCTTCAGAAAGGCTATCCCGAATCAAATGGAAACGAGCAAGAAGTTCCTTCTCCGTCCCCTAACCACCAGAATTTCTGGCGCTGCCGTTCAACATCTCGCAATTTGCGACCTGATACCGCTCTACTGAACCGGAGACGCTCCGTAATGCTGTGTGCCACGTGTCGGTTGTAGGTTAGTCGCCTATCCGCAGCTGTCCGGGCAACATCGGAGAACACTGGTTCAAATTATTATGCATATGTACATTTGTACATACATGTGTATGTAAGTACACTATGTACACATTTACATAATAAAGTATTAGTCTTAATTTCATCATCTTCTAAAAATAAGAATGGAATTCCTTTTCTAGAAATCTCACCGCTCGGTCCTTGAGAAAAGGTGCAGGTTGGGTTGGAATGTAAACAGCGTTTTTTAAACTCCCTGCTGAATGCGGTTCTAAGATTTTCGATTTCTTTTCGCACATATTCTTTATTAGCCCACGAGCTAGGCTCTCAACACTATTTCTTCATTTTTTACAAAGCATCTTCTATTAAACATTTATTGATGTTTTTCTTGCTGCGTACATCTCCCAAGCAAGGAAAAAATCTACGTATACGCTTGCTTTTAATAAATAAATGAATGGCACACACCAAACAATTTTCAAACAATTTCGCATACAACACAGGTTTTCGATTCAAAGCGTTCGACCGTGCCACCCTCATGTTTGTTAATACACTATACAATCACGCGTGTATTTCGTGTATTACCTGTTTATTATCAAATCTATATCAACATTTGCCCCACCAGCCGCTGGTATGTACATATTTAAACAAAATGTCCCAGTCGGTGCACTGAGGCAGGTGGGGCGCCTCAGAAAAGTGTCGAACCGCCTCAGTAAGCGCGGTGCGCAGTAGAATCAACAATAGCAACCAACCCGATTAGGCAATGAGTCATTGCAAGGAATTTGCAATATGTATAGGTTAGGTACTTCAGCAAGGGTTGCAGTATTTCGCGTTGTTTAGTATTTCGCTCGTCCTGAATAATCTACACCTGTACCTACTGCTATGGTATGTTGTGCCTGGTATAATGCAAATACATTCATGAAATGAAAAGAAAATGTTTTTTAAGAGAAGTGGTCGGAGTGGAGTGCCGGTGTCCGATAAAATTAAACACTGGAATAGCGATAGAGTGAACTTACAGTGCGGTTCACCTAGTTAGACACACCAGTAGTCAATCAACTACTATTATAAAATTAAGTTGATATTTCTTTGTCCGGTATTTATGAGAAAACGGCTGAACCGATTTTAATATTTTTTTTTATTGATTTCGAAATCGCATGGATCGCATGGTTTAGATAAAGCTACTTATACAATTTTGTGCTTGGGAGACCACGAAAAGAGACAAAATAACTTAGAAACACAAATAACGTCAACTTTGTCTTTGTCGATTTTAGTTTTGTCGTTTAGAGTTTTTAAAGACGCAAATTTCAAGTCCAAAATCATGATTCTACGTCATCTAGAAGCTGAGCTGATATCAAAAATATCATTTGTAAAATTTAGAATTTGATTAATTTTTCGTTGATCATGTCTCAGTGGTGATAATCATTTTTTTTTTTTATTCTCCTTTCGCTGCCTCTTCGCTAAATTTATGAGCAGAAGCGAGTGACTGGCGATAGAAGGGTGTGTGTTTCTTCTCCTTTTTTTTATTTTACCGTCATACATGCATACTGGATAAGTTGCGTGCATGTTGTGTCTGTGTGTGCAGTGGTAGCGATTCCCACTGGGGATACTTGGTTCTGTCAGTGAACGGTTTATTGTTTCGGTGAAAATGTTGTCCGACCGTGGAGCCTAAAGAAAAATTCATGTTTTCAATATGAACGTTTCATTTGAAACGAAAAGGAGTCGCATGTAGGTACATACAATGCCTGAGCTCTTGTGGTGTACAAAAGCGGGCAAAAGAATCTGCTGGATTGTGTTCTTCAAGCGGAAAAATTATGCTCAGAGAACCGCCGGAACCATCAGAGCATTCTGCTAGGTGATCATACCCTTCGCCAAAAACTTTTTTAGAGAGTCCTAGAAAGTTTAACTCAGCCTTTCAAATGACCTCCTTTGGTGGTAAAGATTCAGGGTCAAATTTACCACCTTATCGGAACATTAATGCCTGACAGTAACGCTAATCCCAATTTCATACAAATCTATTTTATGGGAAATTCAGAAGCTGAATAAATTTCTGTCTTAAAACTGGAAGGGGGCGAAGCAAGGCGAGCACGGGTCAGCTAGTACTAAATAAAACACATATGAATACATGCATGGAGAAGAAGAACTTAGCGGTACTTACATATTTCCTTTCATTTGTAAATGGCTTCCATTCACTTGCTTAGACGCAGAGTAAAACTTAATTAGTTTGCAAAAATGTTGAGCAAGTTTCTTCGAAATCAAAGCAAAATATCTGGGTCCTATTTTGGACAGAAAACTAAACTGGAAAGCCAATCTACTAGAGCGCGTCAGGAAAGCCAATGTAGCTCTCTACTCCTGTAAAAAGGCTAAAGGTAGGAGCTGGGGTATGAAACCTCAAATCACTCACTGGCTGTACGTGTCCGTTATCAGTTCTATTTTACTCTATGGCGTGATCGTATGGTGGCCCGCTCTTAACAGGGCTGTCCACCTTACTCAAATAGCTAAGGTGCAAAGATCTGCATGCATGTGCATCAGTGGTGCACTGAGGACTTCTCCTTCAGCGGCACTGGATATTATGCTCAACTTGCTGCCCCTAGACATTTTCAGTAAACAGATCGCTGCCTGTGCCTCCTCTCAGTGGTCTAGCTATCACACTGGCCGCTCCTCGATCCTTGATCTCCTTAACTTCAAACACGAAAATACAGACTACACCCTGCCGAAAATGTGTTTTGACCGTAACTTCCGCACGAGCATCCCTGAACGGGATGTATGGGACAATTCTCCCCCTATAAGACCGAAGGCGGGGTGGGATGTGGTGTTTTCTCCAAAAACTCAACCTCTAATTATCGTTCCGCCTCCCTGATCATTGTAGCGTTTTTCAGGCGGAAATCATGGCGATTAAGGAAGCCCTGTCCTGGCTGAAGTGTAATGTACTATCTGTCAGGAATATTACCATTCTCACTGACAGTCAAGCGGCAATCAAGTCTCTGGAATCGTGCTCGTTTACTTCAAAGGCCGCTTTCAACTGCCGTTTATCTCTTATGGAGATGACAGAGCATTTCAATATTCACCTATGCTGGGTGCCAGGCCATAGAGACATTCCAGGAAACTGCCAGACTCGCCAGACAAGGCACTACTCTAAGGATTCTGTCTGATAGGCAGTCCCTGGGTATGCCCCTAGCTACACGTAAGCATCTACTAAAGCTGAATGCTATTAGCAAGACCAACCTCAGATGGGAAAACGTGTCAACGTGTCTCATCTCGAGACAGATCTGGCCCAGGCTGGATCATAAACGCAGTGCCGAGCTGGTCAAACTAAAGCGATCACAGATCAGCTGCGTTGTTGGTGTTCTCACTGGACACTGCCTTATAGGCCAACATACCAAACGACTTCTGCAGAAGCTGCAGGGACGAGGAGGAGGAGGAAAGTATCCCTCACCTCCTATGTAAATGCCCAGCTTTGTCGCATAAAAAAATGGTCCATTTAGGGTCCCCCTTCCTTGAAGTCCTTGGTGACATAGCGTCCTTAGACGTCATGCGCATCTATCGCTTTATCAAAAGAATTGGTTTTGATCCATGGTATCACAAAGGACCTTTATTGGTCTAAGTGTGTCTGCACTCCCATGCGGACAGCCAAGCCAACCTAATCTAACCTTCTTCGAAATCATAATAAATAATAGGTACATACTATTTTTTTTGTTTTCGGGTCTAAAAATGGGAAAAATATTTTAAGGAGGAACGAACAAATATCTAAGTTTACCACTCGGCAGTGATCGTTGAGTATGAAATTATTAAAAAAAAATCGGAAGTCTAATGACAACAGCTACCGGGGAGAGTCCGCGACAGCTTCAAAACTTCAATGTAAACGGAAGATTCTGAGATTCAATTCAACTCTTTATACAAGCAAGAGGGCATCAGCTGTAGTTAAATTTAAGAAGCTTAGAAAACCCACCTTTAAACTCTAGCAGAAATTCTCTAGAGATCACATGATCGGGAATATGCAAACTGGAAGTGTTATAAATCGTTTTGTGTTGTTTTGTTCCATACACTACTTTTTAATACAAAAACATTGCTTAAAAAGAAAATGTCTTTACAATATGGCTTTACGGGCCTACATCCAGTATATCCTCCTCATAACAAACGTTATCGTTTTACGAGTATTTTGTCATTGATAACTGGACGCAAACACCTAGTGGCCAATAAACGAAGAGTCTTATAGACATACATATGAACATAAAACTAATTGTGGTAGGTAGGCATTTCAATAATAGCCGAATATGAATAGAAAAAAAATCAATTCTTTAATAAGTGCAACACATTAACACAGCAACAGCACACCCCAAAAAACGACACTTGTTGTGATGTGAAGTACATTGACACAGCAACAGCAGACAGCGATATTTGATATTGTGGGAGGATTATTTAAAAAACAAAAGTAGAACTACAAGAAAAATGATTGTGCCGTATGATTTCATGCAGAAATTTTGTGTTTTCTGATTGCTTGCTAAGACTTAAAAATTGTCTTTGCAAAGTTGACTCCACATCACAGCACAGTGAATTTAGAACTTAGGCCCAAAGGGAGGTTCACATGGTGAAGTCTACCGGAGACTCTTTGAAATTTACTGGAAAAGTGAAGTCTGACTACATGTTTGACAATGTGAACGCTAACGACAGCTGTCTGTCCAACATCCATCCTACCATGTCTGTCAGACATATAACACCATGTGAACTCCCCTTTCTGTCAAATGTAATGTACTTCAGCTGTAACAATGAAACCCCTTCAAATGTGTGATATTGAAAAAGAGACCAATTCTTTTGAAAATGATTGGTTCAAAGAGTGTGAAAGTGTTTTTAGTGTCAAATTTATAGCCCACACTAATAAAGCCCCATAAAAAAAATACACAGAGGGTAAATAAATTGCATACGTAGAATAACCTTTTGGAGCTAAAATCGACCTTAACACTTACGAAACAACCCAGAAATGTGCCAAAGCTATTTAAATCTGGTGAAATAGTACCGCAAATTAGGGGATTGTTCCTTCTAGTTTGGACGATTTATAATTTTTCAATTTGCAAAAAACTGTTTGCAATCGATTCCTTGGCTCCTCGATTGCAAATTATGTAAATACATCAACCGGAAATCAACTATATGTACAGCCAACAGTCTTTTAAATACTTTGCCATATAAACCATCATTTTTTCAACATATGTAAGAAAAAATTGTAAATTTTTCCTTAAAATATTAATTACACTTTCTTACATTATAAGAATTTGAACAAAAAACCACACAAGATATCCGCAAAAAAAAATCCTGTCGTAGTATGTAATTATATATTTGTGTGGGATGGTTGGTTGGTCGGAAGTAGCTGCCAGCTAGGAATCACCAACACACATAGACCATCCATAGGTCCATTGTGATACCACGTAGATCGGATCGGAGAAAGTTTCTCTCTCCCTACTCAGTGAACCATTTCGAGCTTCTTATGAAGCGTAGGAGGTTCTTAATATCTATATCTATCAGGTCGCCTATATCGTTGTAATAGGGGGCTCCTAGGTAAAGTTTTCTTCTACGGGGGAGAGCTGGGCCGAAATAAAGAAGGTAAGGAATAGTTTCTTTCTCTTCTTCATCCATGAAGCTTCTACAAAAGTCGTTCGCAAAAAGGCCTAGCCTTGTGGCATGCTTGCCTATTCGACAGTGTCCAGTGATGACACTTATTTTTTGATCCAGCTTCGGCCAAATCTATTTTGTCGCTAGACATGTTGATCCACTTGTTCACCTAAGATTTATACTCTCGACAGAATCTAGCTTAAATTTTTGTTTGCAAGTAGTGATTGGTATAGGTACTCAAAGTGCTTTTGTTTTTCTTAAGCCAAGATAAGACTTCGTTTATCGCCATAATTGCCGCCTGGAACAAGCTACAATAGTTTGGTAGACGGAAGGAGTGCTTAAGATTAAGACTTTCGGAGAAAAATCCTCCACCAATTGTGTTAAGATTGTGCGATTGTTTTTGTCACCTTTTGTTTTCTGGAAATTCGAAAACGGGCTTATGTAATTAGGCTTTGGTTTTGCGAAATATCGTGCCCATCTCGTGTTCAGTGACTTGAAAATTGTAAAAAATAATTTGTCAGCGAGATACAGGGAATAAGATATTGAAAATCTCTATAAAAAGTTCTAGTCATCTAGTTGCTATGCAAAACTGAACCGAACAGAACATAGCATAACTTTCATTGGAAAACTATCTTTAACATGGTGAAATAATTTTCGTTTCTTATGGGAATGCTGATCAAAATGTAAACTTTTAAATCATCGTATATCTCCCCTTCTCTTTGCTTAAAAAGGCGTTTTTGATTGAATTTTTATATACTTTTATAGAACCGCTGACTTTTGACAGCAAATTTTAAATCAATGTCTAAACATGTACACATGTGTATATAAGAGAAACATACATATCGAGTGGTAAGTAGCACTGTCAGTGCGAAAATGTTAATTTTTTAAATACCTAGTTTTTATTCTGAATGTTCGAACTAAACTGAACTGCAAAAGACAAATTTTTGTTATTAAATCCGTTGCTAATAAGTAGGGCTAGGATTTTCATGCACTTAAAAAAGCAAAATATGCGCTTAAAATATGCTCTTAAAAATGAGAAATATGAACTTTAAATATGCATTTAAGACCATGGCGAAGTCACCTATGACGACGTGGTTTATAACGACCAGTCGCTTTTAACGACCAATTTTCCCCCACGTGGTTGGTTTTTGCACAAGTTATCTTTCTATTTTTGAAAAGTCGGATAAAACGACCGTTGGCTATAGCGACCAGTTAACCTGTACGACTGTAGTTAAACTTTGCAAAACAAAAAAAAAAAAAAAAAAAAACATCAGTCACCGACTAACCTCTGAAACGTCAACATCGTTTATCGGATTGTGTTCTCGCTTACTCTCTTTCGTCGGTACCAAATCCCGCTATTCCTATAGCAAATATCGGCTTAATTTTTTGTTGTTCTCAACCCGTTAGTGTGTGAAAAATAAAAAGTAGAGTGTGAAAAACCATTAAATCTATGGCCCCAGGGCCACGTGCGCTTTCGGGCAATCGGTTTGGCGCTCTCGACCTAGACCCGCCAGCCGAACCCAACAATAAAAAAAGAAAAAAAATCAACACATGCGCGACAGAACTAAATCATAACTTTATCCCAACACAATCCCTTTCTAACAATCCAAGGTTTATAGTGATCTCACCATTAAGCGACCAACCACCTCTCTCGTCCTTCAGCGTATTTCTGCTGAAAAAGGCAATCGATAGCATAAGTACTGCTTATGAGTACATTACTCAACTTCGGGAAGGTAATCTTCTAATTCTAGTGAAATCCCAGAAAGTTGCTGACCTTTTCCTATCGAAGAAAACGTTGTCAAACATTTGTCCGATCTCTGTAACACTTCACTCCAGCCTGAACTCTTCAAAAGGTACGGTCTATGCACCATGCCTCATAAACGTACCCGAAAACGAGATTGTTCAGGAAATGAGATCTCAGGGAATAACCGAAGTCTTTAAATTCAAAAAAACAGTCGACGGAAATCAGCGCCCCACCGGTCTGGTTCTTCTCACATTCGATCTTTTCCGTCCCCCGAAGACAGTTGATATAGGTTGGTATAAATTAAAGGTCCAAGAGTACTTCCCCAACCCAAAGCGCTGTCGCAATTGCCAGCTTTTAGGACACACTACAAAAGATGTAAGGGCAATACTTCTTGCGAAACGTGCAACCTTCCACCCCACAATCCTGACAACTGCACACGTGTTTCATGTGCTAACTGCTTTGAAGATCACCCATCCTCCTCAAAAGAATGCAAACGCTATCAGCAGGCCAAGGAAACATTGAAAATAAAAACACTTAAGAAGTGTAGTATGGCAGAAGCTAAAAAATTATATAAGGAACAAAATCCCACCTCCCTCTTTTCCACGACATACTCTGCTATTGCAAAAACCGCAACTCAAAACAATCAACACATATCAACTACAATTAACTCAATAACACCTGTTAATATTTCTAACCCCGACATTTCTCCCTCTTCAAACCCACCTCCCACCAGCCAAGTCACACCAACACCAACTAAGAGCCAGAATAACCCCACAACCCAGCCGAACAAATTACAGCCACTTACCACACCTAGTTCAAGTTCATCAATAGTCACAGCTAAACAAAGAAACACAATCAAGCAAGTTCTCAACGAACACACACATAATACCGTATCACACAATTCACACACTACCAACCCCACGAAGCAATCTACATTTAAATCTAACCCTACCCAATCCACAAACTCATCTTCACATGAAAATCAAGCCAAAGCCAACCCCAATCTACCTTCAACTCATAACCCTTCAATCCATACCAGCAGTCCCCACACACCACCTTTACGACCTTCTCAAAACTCAAATACTACCCAAACAACAACTCTAATTCACTCACCTATCTCCACAGTAACTCAATCTCTCTTAAACAATAACAAATATTTCATAAACCCCTCAGACCTCTATGATGATGACACATAAAAATAATAATGATAGTCAACACACCGACTCTGCTGTTCAGGTATTGTATTATCCAGGCTCCCCCACTCGGAGCCTGAATGCTACAACATCTGAACCGCAGAGTCGAGGCGTTCACCATCGAATCTTATCTAATCCTGTCTCTTCACAGTATAATTCAAATTATACTGTGCAAAAGTCACCTAATTTAATTGAATCGGCACTTAAGGTTCTCCAATGGAACCTCAAGGGTTATTTTAACAATTACCATGAGCTGCAATTGCTTATTAATGACCTCAAGCCATCTATCATTTCCTTACAGGAAACACACATCAAATACAATCTTCACCCCCTGCCACCCAAACAATACTCCTCTTACTTTCACAACCTCAATTCAAATACCACCGCAAAACAAGGAATCTGTCTTCTCGTCCACAAATCAATCCCCCACAAACTTCTGAATATCAATTCAAGCATTACATCAATAGCAGTAGAACTAGATCTTAACATAAAAATCACAGTAGTTTCCGTTTATATTCCACCAGACCAACATTTCTTACGCAGCGACCTCGACAGTATTTTAGCTGATATTCGAACTCCCATTCTGTTAACAGGAGACTTCAATTCGTGGAGCCCCTCCTGGGGTTCGAACACTTGCCGAAGCCGTGGCAAATTGGAGGAGCAATTTATCTCAAACTCAGGTTTAGCACTATTAAACGACGGTCGACCCACCCATTTTTCCACCCACAAAACATTTACCCACGTTGACCTCACAATGATTACACCATCCCTCCTTTCCAAATCTACATGGAATATTTTAGATGATCTTCATGGCAGTGATCATTTCCCCATAACCACCACAATTTCACTTTGCAATAACATAAGCCAAACGAAACCCCAGCAAATATTCTTTTTAGATAAAGCAGACTGGAACCTATTCGAGTCAATAATTTCAAACCAAATTTACCAGAAACCAACCTCCCCCAACACCAATAAAGAAGCTGCCATAATCCAAAAATTAATCAGGTCCGCAGCCAATGAAGCTATCCCCCAATCAAACAATAAAATATGCCACAAAACTGTTCCCTGGTGGAATAAAGAAATAAATAAACTTCGTCAGGAAAAACAAAATGCCTGGCGGCAGTTCAAGAAAGTCCCAACTGATAATAATCTTATTGCCTATCGTAAAGCAAATGCCAAATTTCGCAAGGTGGTAAAGACAGAAAAGAAACTCTGCTTTGAGAAGTTTACAACCAATATAAGTCCAAACTCCACATCTAAAAAACTATGGGCCGACATAAAAACTCTCACAGGGAATTATGTCCCTCACTTAATAAAAGCAATCAAAACCCAAACAGACACCATAACTTGCCAACGAGAAATTGTAGAACACTTTGCAAAAACTTGGGAATATTCCGGAAACGACTCCAATTTTCATCGTAAGTTCATCAGTGAAAAATACTCTATACAATCTAGTGTAACTTACACAACCCACCCTTCTGCCGCTCATATCGAACGCCCCATAAACATGATGGAGCTAGAAAGTTGCCTAAGCTCAGTCAAGGGTAAAACCCCCGGATTCGATCGCATATCCTATCCTATGCTAAAAAATAGCCCCACAGTTTTAAAAATAAGGTTAATAGCCTTATTTAATAACATCTTGAACACCGGTGTAATTCTACAAGCTTGGAAAGTGGCTAACATTGTCCCCATACCAAAACCCAATAAAGATAGCTCCGACGTATCAGGTTACCGCCCAATATCTCTTCTCCCCTGCACAGGAAAAATATTGGAGAAAATAATATCAAGACGACTGTTCTGGTTTTTGGAAAAAAACAACTTAATTGACAACCGTCAAGTTGCATTTAAAAAAGGTCGTTGCACCATTGATGCCCTCCTGCACTTAGATGAATTCACCTCATCAGCATTATCAGAGAAGAATCATGTATCCGTTTTCTCGATTGATTTCGAAAAAGCTTTCGACCGAATCGGGATACACGTTATCCTGAAACAACTTGTCAAATGGAAAGTTGGGCCCAAAATTGTTACGTTTATAAAATCCTTTTTAAGTAACAGGCGTTTTCGGATTAAATCAAACGGTACGTACTCCTCAATTCATAAGCTGGAAAACGGTATTCCACAAGGATCGCCCCTATCAGTCGTCTTATTTATCATAGCATTCAACGAAATTAGCAACATAATTGACAAGCACCCAAAAATAGAACACATGCTATACGCCGATGACTTAATAGTCTTTTCGAAATGCAAGGATTTAAATTCCCTAGGTCACACCTTTTCAAAAATTCTCGAGAGCCTATCAAAATGGGGTGAATATTCAGGCTCTAAAATTTCTCTTCCGAAATGCGAAATATTGCATATATGCAGAAAGCATAGCTGCCAAAAAAACATCTCAGTATCTGTTAATAACACGTCTCTAACCAATGCAAACTCTACTAAAATCCTAGGTATAATATTTGATTCAAAATATAATTTAGAATTCATTGTATGTTTATTAAAAAAAGTCTTACTGCCAGGGTTAACTTAATTAAATACCTTTGTTCAAAAGATAGTAATTGCAATGTTAATACTATGATAAATGTTTCAAAATTGATTGTTTTATCCAAAATCGACTACGGTTTATCAATCTATGGCAAAGCATCTAATTCATCAATCCAACTCATCAAAACACCATATCATACAGCCATCAGGACAAGTATGCGGGCCTTTCGGACTACTCCCATCAGAAACCTACTTACCGAAGCTGGTTTGCCACAGGTAATGGAAAGGATCGACTACATAACCGCACTGACGTTACAAAAAATCAATTCTCCATATAAGACGCCGATCCACAACGATGTTAAAAAAATCTTAAAACGCAGCAGAGAACCAAAATATCCTTCAACAATCACCACGGCATTAGCGCTTGCGACACAACTGAATATACCCATTATTACGACCACGAGAAAAACAGCGGCTCTCCCCGCCTGGTTTTTGCCCAATGATTCAACGAACACCGAATTAAACAAATACCCCAAATCATCAAACTGCATTAAACTATTCAAATCAGTTTTCTTAGAATTCGCAGAAAGACATAAGGAACTCGGATGGTACTTACTTTTCACCGATGCTTCAAAAACTGCAGACGGAACATCATTTGCTGTTGTTGATGAAAAGCGTTTAGTCATATCCAAGGGTCTACTACCAACATTCACATCAATCTTCACAGCTGAAGCTTTCGCCGTCCTTAATGCCATCGAGATTTCCCACAGAAAAAAAACTTTAATATTCACCGATAGCCTTTCCTCAATCAATGCCATAAAAAACATAAACAACTCCCACGCTATTATTGAAGCTATTCGGGACAAACTAATTGCCAAAAAAGGGACCTTAAAAATCTTCTGGATCCCAGGGCACATAGGCATTGAAGGGAATGAAGACGCGGATGCCGCAGCTAAATCAGCAATAAAGGAACCTCTTACCACCTTCTATGCCTACAACAAAAAAGATATTAAAAACTATCTGTTCACGACATGGAAATATAAGCGAAAAGCCAGCTGGCCTAGCTATAACCACCTCTACACTAAATTTAACCCAAACGCCGAGAAAGCTATCTACCCTAAATGCATACCACAAAAGAAATTAATAACGTATATCAGACTTAAGATGTGTCATACCAGCATCACCCACAAACACCTGATCACGAAAGATTCGCCACCACTTTGTCATCTGTGTGACGAAAACCAAATTCTTACCATCAGTCATTTCTTCTCATGCAAAAAAGTCATCTCCACATGTAAAAACATTTCTAACAAAAACCTTTCTGAACTTCTAACTAATACCACTGAAACGAACATAATCGATGTATATAGACTCATACTAGCTATCAAATTAGAAAATTACATTTAAATGCCCCCTTTTTTAAAAAAAGTTTTTAAAAAAATTCAGTCTTTTTATTTTAAGAACTAAAAAACAATAATGTTAATTAAATAAATAAAAAGGTTAACAAAACATAAAGATCTTCATTTGAAAAATTAAATAACAGAAGTAGCATTATTTTAACATTTAATTTAGGTTTTCGAAATTCTCATATGTTAAAAATGATAAAATTTTTCTTAAAATTTTTAAAAGCGACTCGGTCTTTGAAAAGTTTTGTACATCGAGAAAGATTTAATTTTTTTCGGAAATATGCACAAAATATGCATTTATTATGAAAAACCTATGCCTATATGCAAAAATATGCACTAACGATTGGATGCCAATTTAAAGGAAAATACATGAATCGGAAAGATAACTTGTTCTATTGCTTCTAATGTATCTCAAAAAAAAAATGCAAATGCATCGAAATCCTAGCCCTACTAATAAGCAAACATATAAACATGTAAACAAACATATGCACATTTATTGCATTAAAAATAAATCTTTTCTTTGGTCGGGACATGAAAATTGAGATACATTTTATTCTGAAAACTGTTATACGTAGTTATGCGCTTAGATTTGGCAGCACTTTTTGTCATTTATTTGACCGCTTCACATCTTCGGCTGATTGGCATTTGGTGTTTTTCTTTCTAATAAATACAATTTGCATCGTCAAGTGGATTTGATTACCAGTGATATTAATTAAAAAAAAAAATCCTAAGACGTGCAGAGCCCATAAAATTATGGCAACATATATAAATTCAGTACGACATTTTTTCCAAGCCTACAAACTGTGGGTTGCACAGAATCCCCAGACAGTAACAGATGTGGAGACAACTGCGAAATGGGTTTCTTATTTCATCGCTGGTATGTCTTGACAAGATTCCTAATGCATTAAGTAGTAAGTAATAAAATTTCTTATTTTAGGACGAATTTCCAATTCATCAGTTGTAACCGAGATGATATATTCCTTGTCGAATTTGCTTGTTCTATTTAATGACAGAATAATCGAAAAGTCACGCGACATTATTCCCACAGCGACCGAGAAATCAGCCTACCGGTTAAAGGTTATTCTTACCACTTTGGAATACTGTGAAGTTTTCTTGGAAACCTCAGCGAGAAAGATCTTTGGCGAAAAGGGCAAATGGGTCCTTATAGTCGCAGTGCAAACTATTAAGTAAGATTGATTAAGCAGGGAAAAAAATTAGTGCAGTCATGGCAGGTAGAAAACAGTCATTATGGAAAATCGAAGTTGGTTTTAGTCAGTTGGTTTTAAAGAAAAATTGTAGACGGTATAGTGGTGTATGCGGATTGATAGCTCATTGGCTATCAATTCAATCACTAACTGTCAACCCAGCGACTCATCTGTAACAGTTCGCAGAACATGAGATTTCGATGCATCCATGGGCATAGAAGTGCTACTAGATTCTGAAACCCGTGGTAGGAGCGCATAAGTCTATTCTGAAATCATGACATATTAGGCATCAAAAGCGTAGGTAATAGGTAGAGGGGGGAAACTGAGTAATCGAGCAGCAACAACGGTAGGTACAACTTTAAAAACTATGGGGACGGCTCAAATTTCAGTAGAAGAGCTATATACTTACAAAGATGTTAAAGTTGTGCTACAGTACCCTGACACTCGGCAAACTAGAGACATTCTTAATTGTGGTAGAAGACAATTGAAACGATTGGTCGGTGTTCCACGGTAAAGCCGAGAAGTGCTTCTATAACTTCTTAGCTTTTCTTGTATGCCTAAATAACCAAACAACTACAATACCGTTGGGAGTTCCACCCTAACTTCCTTCATAGTCCAACTAGAGCTTATGTTTTCTTCTGTTACTCGTTCTAGTTTATCCTAGACAACTTGCAGTTTACTACTCTTCTCATCTGTTAAATCAGTATCTTAACAGTTCTTTTGTTTACGTTTAGAACAATCGGACGATTTTTTCTTCTCCGCCAGTATTCTGAAAGTATTATTCGTTCACCACCAATTCAGCTATTGAATAGAAAAACAATAGGACAAGAAAGTCAGGTGAATCAGAACACCAAGGATCTTCACAATGGAACAAACACAGTATCCTTTAAACTTAAACGATCCGGCCGTGTGATACGAAAAGTAGAAGGAGCTCCACCATTACACTACAGAAATTGGAAATCGCTGGAAAACGACGAAACCCCTACAAGTAATGCAGCCATACTCTTGAAAGCTGAAGCCCTGTACGTTGCCAAACCCCTTTTGCATCTAATTTCAATGGGACTCTTCGGTAGGAAAAGCTGGAAAAGCTATTCTATTGCCTTAGCATTAGATCTTATAAGGTAACAGAAAAATAATTGATATAATTTATTACTTAACTTACCGTTACCTTTTAATTACTTAAAGCATTCGAACATACTATAAAAATCAGCATTTGATGACAAAAGAACAGAAAGTTGAGCTATCGCGACGATGTGTCAGTCTATTGCTCTTCCTAGTGAGATCGCCATTTTATGAAAATATAAGTAAAAATCGATTGGAGAGTATCATCGAAGGTTTCGGCAATAAGATTCCATTTGCAAAGGCCATTTGTAACCCACTCATTGAATACATTCCACAGTGGCAGAACACATACTTTTATATGTGGTCCACATAACAAGTTTTTTATTAAGTTATACACTATTTTCTTTTTTATGGGGTGATTGGTGTGATGTAGAGGAGGCTTAATGGTATATTTTTCATTTGAGGACTGTAAGTTGATTGGAGGTGAAATAATAAAAGGTTATATTTTTTTTACACATGAGACAATCAATTCTATCTTCATAGAAAAAAGTAACGTAATAATATTATGTAATCCTTTCTTTGGATCACAATATTTGCATATTGAGGGTTGTCGGATTGATCCTATCCAAGCATAGCAGCTAAGGCAACTTTATATACATATTCGTATATATGTATGTACATCAGTAAGTGATGTAAATAAAAGTTCTATTTTTCTACTCACTTTATTTTCGTTTATGTACCGTAACAGATGAGATTAAATAAGGGAAGATGAGCATGCAGCTGCAGTCAAAAAATAGGGCCATAAGAGCGTTATTACCATTTATTTCAAAAGTAGAGGAAAGTTTGGTTGTGTTGGGTCTCGTTGCTGTTAGAAGGCTTTTAAACAAAGAGTTGAAACTAACTTATACGTCAAAAAACGGTCAAACACGGCGGTTGCAGCATAATGGTTGAGGGATGTTTTCCCACCATGACGCTGGCTCTATATATTGGATTAAGTCTGCACTAAAAAAATATGAAGGAAACTATGTTGCCATTAGCTTCCGAGGAAATGCCGTTGGGATGGGTCTTCTAACAGGATAACAACACCAAACATGCCAGCAAAAGTGCTGAGAGGTGGTTTGGAGAAAATTTGATAGAATGGTCGCCTCATTTATAGACTGATGTTAAAAAAGATGTCTCAAAGGAACAACTTTCGTGTACAAATCAACGTCAGTGGTATGGCATCCCTTTGCAGAGATGTCAATCATTAGCTCAACAAAATATACACCCTTATTCCGTGTGGCGTTTTTCTAAAACGCCATTTGTCGTTTTTTGAGGCGTTTCATTTTTCATGTGTTATTCCAAAAACTGATCGCCAAAAAACGCCTCCGTCGGTTTTTTTTTTTTTTTTTTTTTTTTTTCCTCTTGTACAACCCTTGCCCGCATGGCATCGACACTGCGACCTAAAAGATCTATTGTATCGAGGGGTTGGAGTTAATCCAAGAGACGTACTACCTCCCTTATGAAGGCAAGTACATCCTTGGTAGCGGATCCCTTGAGTTCCACTGAAGTAAGTATCTCCCTGTGGAGAGTACGTATCCTTAACCAATGTAGTGCCGGGCATTCGCAAAGAATGTGTTCGGATGTCTCATCTTCCTCGAGGCAGAATCGACAATCCTTGTCCTGGCAAATATCCATTTTGTTAAGGTGGTATCTCAGGCCGTAGTGGCCAGTTAGGAAGCCCGTCAGCTTCCTAATGCTTTCCTTATCTAGGTTAAGGATTTCCTTATAGGAGTAAGGTTTAATTAAACGTTTGGATTGTCTCAGACCAGGGACATTTTCCCAGTGGTTTAGACGAAGTTTATTTTCCCATTCGTTTAATTGTCCTAAGGCAGAAGCCCAGTTGACTCTGCAAAACGGTTCTGGTCCTAAGAACACGGATTCTGATCCAGCCCTTGCTAGTTCATCCGCCGATTCGTTGCCTGCAATACCCTGGTGACCAGGTACCCATCCAAGTTTGACCTTGTTGTATCTGGCGAGGCCCTGTAGGGCATCGTGGCAGCATTTAACTGTCATAGAGTCCATCATGTTGGAAGACAGTGCTTGTAATGCTGCTTGGCTATCCGAAAGGATAATAATTCTGGCGCCTTTAATACCTTTTCTGGATATTAAGTCGGCGCAGATCTCAATGGCATGTACTTCTGCCTGGAATACCGAGGGACATCTTCCCATGGGTATCGACAGTTTGGTGTTGGGTCCAAAGACACCAGCTCCAACTCCACATTCCATTTTCGATCCATCAGTGTACCAGATCAGACTTCTAGGGTCCCGTGCCAGAGCCCCATTGGCCCATTTAGCACGGTCTGGAATTTCTACCTCATATAGTTTCCCAAAACTGTATTCCCTAACCATAATGTCTGGGATGGACATAAACATGTCTATATTTGGGATTGAGTTAAGTATTTTCAGGTGTCCCACATGGCCATCTGTTTTATACTTTAGTTCGAGCTGCAGTTTGATAGCGCATCTAGCAGCCGTCTTCCTAATGAAGATGTGTAGGGGTGTAAGTCCAATTAAAGCCTCAAGTGCTAAAGTTGGGCAGGTGCGCATTGCACCTGTAATACCTAGGCAGGCAATACGCTGTAGTTTCTGGAGCTTATTAGCCGTTGATTGTTCGAGGGTTTTAGGCCACCAGACAACAGCAGCGTACGTAATGATAGGCCTAACCATCATGATATAAAGCCAGTATATCAT
This sequence comes from Blera fallax, assembly GCA_946965025.1. Taxonomy (NCBI): domain Eukaryota; kingdom Metazoa; phylum Arthropoda; class Insecta; order Diptera; family Syrphidae; genus Blera; species Blera fallax. Next base: position 18,934,045 of record OX337248.1, on the reverse strand, counting down.
TTTGGGGTTAAGCCCCCAAGTTCTGCCATAGAGGCGCCTACTGGCCCATATGGCTCTAGTGGCACGCTCTGTGGCTGACTTGATGTGAGAGTTCCAATTGAGTTTCCTATCTAGGATAATACCGAGGTATTTGACTTCATTGGAATAAGGCAAAGTGGTGTCTTTTAGGGTGATAGGTTCAAAATTAACCAGTCTCCTTCTAGTAAAAGGCACTAGAATAGTTTTGCTGGGATTAATAGATAATCCTTCAGAAGTGCACCATTCTAAGACGTGAAGCAATGCGTTCTGCATGCCTCTAGTAATGGTTGCGTTAAGCTTGCCACTACAAATGATCGCCAGGTCATCTGCATAACCAATGGCGCTAAAGCCAAGTCTGTGGAGACTGACTAAAAGATCGTCAATGACCAGTGTCCATAATAAGGGAGAAAGTACCCCACCTTGGGGGCAGCCTTTGACCGCCGTCACGGACACCGACACGCCACCAGAGGAGGCGGTTATGATTCGACTTTCTAGCATTGCTCTGACCCATTGGTTGGTCGAATCTTCGATACCTTTACGACTGATTGCCCTAGCTATCGAGTCGTATCCGGTATTATCGAAAGCACCCTCAATGTCTAAAAAGGCACATAGGGCAATTTCCTTGGTTTGAAATGCTTCTTCGACCTTTTTGACGAGATGGTGAAGAGCACTCTCAGTGGATTTGCCTTTTCTGTACGCGTATTGACTTGAGTGTAGAGGATTAGATATTTCTATCTGGCCTCTAATATGAACATCGATAAGTCTTTCCATAGTTTTAAGAACAAATGATGTTAGACTGATAGGTCTATATGATTTAGGCAGTTCACTAGGCCTATTGCCACTCTTGGGGATGAAGATCACATTCACCTGTCTCCAGGTAAATGGGATGTAACCCCAGTTGTAACTAGCTCTAAATAAAGCGATAACTGCCGGCAGTATGACGTCGATAACCCTTTGAATAAGGGCTGGGAATATGCCGTCACCACCGGGGGCTTTGAAAGGTTTGAAAGAGCCGATTGCCCATCTTACCTTATCTGGACTGAAGATTTTACCAGATAGACTGTTAACTCTGCTGGCTATGGAGACCCTAAGGTCAGTGTCGTTAGAGTTATCATGATTTTCATGGATAGTCGAACCGGGGAAGTGCACCTGAAGTAGGGTGTTAATCGTGTCCGTTCGGTCCAACGTGTAGGTACCATCAGTTTTCTTTAGCAAACCCACACAGTTTGTATGATCTTTATCAAGAGCTTTGTGGATACGTGCCGCTACAGGCATGTCAGTAATGTCTTCGCAGCATCTTCTCCATGCAGCTCGTTTTGATCTTCTCAATTCTAAATTGAATTCTGTGAGAGCGAACCTGTATTCGTCCCACATTTTTGTGCGTTTGGCTCGATTAAAGAGTTTCCTAGCCTTCTTCCGGAGTTTAGCAAGCTGGTCATTCCACCAGGGAACCTTTCGTTTACTCGGGCTGGTTTTACTGACACAACTACTGTGGTATGAAGTTAGCAACACTTTATTCAGCTGGTATGCTGCTTCATCAATGTCCCACGTGGACTCAATTGGTGAGACAAGCATATCCATTTTAGAGAGGACTAGCTCCCGATACATAATCCAGTCCGTCGACTTGGGATCGTATCTAATTGGGGCCTGTGTCAGTTGGCCGGGTATGTCAAACCTAATATGCTGATGGTCAGACATCGAGGCTTCATCTGACACATGCCAATTTGTGACAAAATTAGAGATAAATGGACTGGCGAGAGTGAGATCAAGTACCTCCTCTCGAATGGCATTTATAAAGGTTGGTTTAGACCCTTTGTTGAGGACATCTACATGGTTACTAACAAGATAATTTAACAAACACTCACCTCTTTTGTTGTCGTCGCTACTACCCCATACCATGTTGTGAGCATTGGCATCGCAGCCAATGATGTAGTGTAGGTTACTACGTTTGCAGTAGCTGATGAGCGCTTGGACCTCCAATGGCGGTATATTGTCGTCATCACCAGGGAAATACGCCGAGGCACACACGATGTTCTGAGTGCCTCTCTCGGTCGGGACTTCTGTTAGTAGGGCTACTAGGTCTTTTGTTATAAATTCTGGAATGGGAAGAAAGTTTATATTATGGTCGATTAAGCAGGCCGCCCTTGGCACTTGCTCATCGTGTTTATAAATTAGCTTACCTACCCCATTCCCGAGACCCTTGATGTGTCCGCGAATAACCCAAGGTTCTTGTAACAGGCCTAGGGCTATCTTTTCATCGGCGAACCGCTTGCTAAGGGTAGCGGACGCGCCCTTAGCATGATGCAGGTTCGCCTGTAACACCTTGAAGGTGCTAATCATGGCTGATTAGATTTTGCTTGCCGGAGTAGTTGGGCTTTTTTAGGGCCTTTCTTACTGCGGCAGGCGGCTTGTCCAGGACGACCTGTTGTTCTGTGCCTGACTTCAGCCGTATTAAGAGGATTTCCGGCCACGTCGCCAGTTGTCCGGGTTTGTGTACCCTTCTTATGCAGCTTAGGGCGGACCGACGAAGCGGTGGCCGTAGCCTTAGTGCCGCTCCCAGAACCCCCTGCAGTAGCATGCCCAACGGCATTACTACTGCCTATAGAGGCTGAGTGGGTGCGATCCACAGGAACAGACACCGCTGTCGTCTTACCGCCACCAGAGCTAGATGGCCCAGAGGCACAGCTAGTTGAGGTAGGCTGACTTGAATCCTTACAATCGGACACATTTCCGGTGCAAGGTTGAGTGCTGGCTGCCTCTTCCTCTAAAGGGGTACCGCTGTCAGATGTGGGAACCTTATCGGTGCTCTTAAGGATAATTTTTATCTGACCCCAGCGGTAGTTGACCTTCCCCTTGAGTTCGAGGAGCTTAGCCATGGAATTGTCGTCTATGCCTAGCACAAGGTGAAGGAGTGCACCTTCCTTCCCTCTCTGGATGACTTTCCACGTATTGGCCTTAAGGTTGGCATTTTGAGATACGAGGGTGGCAAGCACTTTCTCGTTTGAGAGATCCAGACTTTGTGGAAAGAATCCACGGACGATGTGTGTTTTTGGGAATGAACCCTCTTCCACCAACATCAGGTCCAGACCACATTTAGTGCTGATCCTCTCAAAGTTGGAGCGCATCCACCCTGCTGTAGCATTGTCTCCACAGACAAAAATTAGCCACCCCGATCTTAGGTGTGACCCTGAGAACTTAGGCCACACGCCACAGTTACTCAATTCGATCGAGGTGTCTATAACTGCCTCTTGTACGAGAGCCATTTGCTCTGTTGAGAGGGGATGGTTGGTCAAGTCGGTCGGAACGATCCCTAACCTGACAAGGCTAGCCACCTGGCTAAAGGTGGGAACATCAGGTAGGGGACCACTCTTGATCTTCTTGGCGGCCGATGAAGGGGGAGTTTGATCTTCGGATCTGACTCGCTTCATGTCTGGCCTGTCTTTGTCAGCGGATTTGGCCAGGATGAGAGCACTTTCTCTGTCCATTCCTCTCCGCAGGGCGCTTTTAAAGCGTCTGTTTTGGAAGCTATTCAGCTTCACAAAACCACTCTGTTGTATTTGCAGCCCGCTAAGACTCTTCCCGATGGAGGAGCAACCCGATTTCTCGGTAATCACGCTGCAGGTGTCAACAAGTGTGGACGCGTCGGAATCAGAGGTGTACGATTCCGCTGCTGCTTTATCGTCACAGCAATCCGTACGATCGGAAGGGGCCCACTTGGCCAGACCTTCTGAATCGGATGTAGGGTTCGGTTGCCCGATGGCGGACCGAGAAGTAGAGGCCGTTATGTGCTCTGAAGCACTATTAATGTCGACCGTCGAGAGCCCAGTGGCTACCCGATTGGGGAGTGCCTCTGGTTGCCCAACGGCAACGCCAGAGGTTGATGCGCTTATAGAGGCATCAGTCTGTAAATTTAAATTTTTTTGAGATATAATGATTCCCACGAGTATCCGGGAAAGAAGAGTCACCCATGTCGGAGCCCGGTACGGCACGGGAAGGCATTGGTTAAAACCGAAGGTAGCCTGGTATTCGGAGTCCGCATACTAGCGACTAAGCACTCTCTTAGCCACGCATCCCTGGCGTATGCTGTTCCACCTTGGATTAGAGATTTATTCTAGAGGTTTACTCCTCACGTCGCTCACTTTAGCCGAATAGTCACAGACGTGAACACCAGCCGTGCATCGCGGGCGTGCGCAATAGACCATACGTTCAGTTGTGCACGTCCGCAATACTAGGCCAGATTATTTCGCTGTGGTATTCGTTGCCCGGTGGCCGCCCCGTGGAGGCAGTGAGTCTTCTTGTCACGGTTACTCGCCAGGGATCGTCCAGGGACTTTACCCTGAGAGCCCGAACCTGACCACCTCCGTCGGTAAGTAGATTTACATTCCACATGCGATCTACTGTCATTGCAACAGCTGAATTACGTCTGCAGTAGATAAATTTCAAAATATTCAAAACAAAGTCGTGAAAATATAAGTTGGAAAACAAAATAAATAGTATTGCAATGTTTAAGAGCAGCGACGAAGAAGAAAATATGCAAAAAAGATCTCACTCACATACGAAGAAACATAAAAAAAAATCTAATCCGTTGGATGTGCCGGATGCGAAGTGAATAGCAAGATAAATCTAACTTAAAAATTAATACATATATCGAGGGTATCGAGATTTAAGATGTTTTTTCGAATGTCCAAGGAAGCATTCGATATTTGCTAGACGAAACAAAAAATCATATCCATGAAACTACAAGTTCGGCATCGGTACCGATGGTATTGAAGCTTGGTGCCATTCTTCTGAATCCTTTATCCAAATGTATATTTGCTTCCATTAACTCGACTAAATTCGTAAACTTCTTATTACTTTTTACTTTTACCCCATAAATCAAAATAAATTAAAAATTCATAAAACTTATATTTTGAACTGATTTTTGCTCTTAGGCGTTCAGTATTTTCTGAACGACAAAAATCGTCGTTTTTAATGGGGTTTTTTGGCGTTTAACGCCTCGCGGAATAAGAGTGAAAGAGAAAAAACGACATTTGTCGTCAAACAATGAGTTCCACAAGGCATTCAACGTCAAAAGGCGTTCACCGACACAAAAACGCCACACGTAATTCGAATATGGCGTTTTTCTGGCGAAACGCCTATGAAACGCCACTTAAACGCCACACGGAATAAGGGTGATAGTTTTTCATTATTTTTCAATAGCTCGTCAGATTAGAATTGTGTGTGACTTCTCTTGAATCGTGGACGGGAAAGTCAATAGAGAATTATTTGAATTACACTTGCTGTCGACTACATGTCGTACTTTCTATAATCAATTTTCAACACTCATAAGCGCATCTATTAGACATAATACATATAATTAAAGCAAATCGAAATGCAAAATTTATACATATTTAAGAAAAGTAAATTTTAGATTTTAGATTATTTTTGAAAATTAATTCGTGATTTCAGGTTATGACTGCAATAAGTCCACCATTCATTCGTACTGCTGCTGGGGTGCATTTATTTGTTCTGAACAACGACAAATATTGTTGTGACCACAAGCTTATTCTCACGAATCATGTTTGCTCATGATCTAGTTCCATGAATATGAGTGTTTCGTTTTCCTTTACTGAAATAATTCTGAATGAATGCGTTTTATATGTGACCATATAAAGTGACTGAATAATAATTTGTGTTTTCTATCAAACTTGAATCAAAAGAGTCCTTCGAGCCGGATATGGATTAGTGGCCTATGAACGAATTATCAAATATATTTCTTTAGGCATCTTTAACAAATGAAAGATATGTTTTATCGACAATTTGTAAAATTTTAAGATTTTCAAGAAATTATTGAAAAAAAAACCGTATTCTCGCAAATTGAATACAGTTTTCCAAGATTTGTTAGGTGGTAAGAAAAGTATTGTATACTTAAATAAAATTGTTAGAAATAATTTATTATTTATGTACGTGCGCATAGTGAAGCGATTATTTGTTACAATCGCGAATTTCTCGCAAGCTTCCAACAAACAAACTCTTTTGACCAATTTTTCAAGCAATTCTGTGCGAGTAGCAATGGATGCTGTTTCAGTTGGTGCTGCCGCAAATTGACAAATTATGTATAGAGAGCATGTACTTGCTGTAGAATGGTGCAACTACACACACAGCATGAGTGACAGTGGATATTCTGCAGCTAATGTTTCCTGGCTGCTTCTCGTTCTATCGAATTACACTAGTCCGCAAGATACGAACAAGCGGCAGACCTTGGCGGCCCTAAGGTAGCACATCTAAGAAGGAGTGAAGTATTGAGAAAGCCATGAAAAAGTGAATCAAGTATGGCGGCGGCGACTTAACCGATATTATTTTTGCGAATTAATGAAAAAAAATGTGAACATCTAAATAGACATAATTAACAAACTGAGTGTTTTTTAATTGAATAAAGTTACTACTTTAGGAAAACGACTTTTGCATGAGTTTGTTTTATATGTATGTATGTATACATTTGAAGCAATATCATTTGAGCAATGTGCTCAAAGTAATATTTTCACGTAAAATATCCTCGTTATATTCAAGTTATTGATCGAATCATGCACACAAGTGTGTTACAAGCAAGAAGAAAACAACCAACCCATAGAACTTTCGTCTGTGGTCACATCTCTGGCACACTTCATTACCCACACCATAAAATTAAGTATTTTTTAACATACCCGCAACAAATGTTAAACTGACAGTTTACGTTTTTGACACCTTTTTATGTGACACGTGCAGTAGAGCGCCCGTACTTTAGAAAAATAAAAACATCCTTCCGCTGCGTAGTTATAAAAACATAAGTTTTCAATATGGGTATGGTACAGAAGCGAAAGAAAATGCATTATGGGGATACCCATTTGCAAAGAAGATGGCGTGTACGTAATCGTAGAAGAGATCTGGATCAAGTGAGTGTGTTCATAACTTATCACGATATAGTATTACCAACAAACATTTTACAGATTGACTCAGACATCAAGACCGGAGGAGAAAAACTGATAAACCAAGAAGTCGATCTCGAGAAGCCAGGATTCGCTCAATTTTATTGCGTTCACTGTGCAAAGTATTTCACAGATGACCATGCCATGCAATCGCATTTCAAAACAAAGGTATGTACGTAACCGAGTGTGTTAATGGGATCAGCATCAGTTGATTGTCAGACATTTTTCTATATGTATATGCATTTATAAGTAACTGATCTGAACACCAGTAGTATAAAGCAACTAGAAAAACAGCAAGTACTGTTAAAATCAAATAGCCGCTATTGTGTACCTTGGAATATAATTGTCAATCCCACTACTGGTTTCTCTCTGTAAATCAGTGCCTTGATGACATCCTCGTTCGCAGGAAATACAAGCAAATCTAGAGAAAGAGTGTATGTAGTGTAGTAATAATAATTTTCAAAGGAAATAGTTTTTTTTTTTATCAAAAAAGAAAAATAATACTGCCCAATGATCGTTTTTACCTTTCCCAAGAAATGAGTGAATATTATGCCACGGGAATTTCAGAAAAGTGACCATGATTTTCCGGGCCGAAAATCATATGTTTTGACTGCTCTTTCGTTTTTGAAAGTACAGCGATGGTTCCATTTATCACAACACCACTAAAACTCGCATTGTTTGAACAACGCTTCGAAGTGGTCCCTCAAATGTTTGTGCAAGATTGCTAAACAATTTTCAATTTAAACTTCAAATTAAGGGTTTTAGTGATCATTTCTTCAGTTGTGACCTCATTTGAATGTCTCGAGCGCTCTGCATCATTTGTGCTTGCATGACCACAACAACACCTAACTTATTCGGTTTCAAACGCTATTAAAATGTAAAACTTTGTTTCACTTAATAAGATGAAATTATAAGAAATAGAATCTTTAAAGCCATAAGTCTGAATCATTCCTTCTCATAGGGCCTTACCGCGAGATTCTATTCGCAAAAAGTCTATTCGACTTTTGTCGACTCTATTAAGCTCAAAATTGGTACCGGGGATTGCAGTAGAATTGCTAGAGTAGAATAGAATCGACTTTCTGCAATAGAATCGACTTTCTGAAATAGAAAAGAAAAAGCTGAGCTTTCAACTCAAATGTCAAATCTCCGTCTGTTTTGTTGGTGTGTACAAAGAAGTAGGTAGTTGGTTTTAATTATTGTAAGTGCAATTTTAATCTCAATATAATGAGTCTTATTTGGTTAAATGTATTTAAGGATTAATTAGAGAATGTACGACGAGTTGAAATACTGACAACACTTCGACACAGAAGAGTGAAGATTAAAATTGAATTTGGAATAATTGTTGTGTGTGTGTGTGAAAGGACTTCTTCGGTTCCCATAATTATGAAACTATTGAGATTCTGCATTAGGAATGACTATAACCTTTCTATTGGGCATTCAACAGTATCTATTGTCTTAAGCGAACTCATCGATGTACATAGTTGAAGAATATACATATTTGTCCTAAATGGATCAAGTCTCACTTTATTCGAGAAGAAGAGGAGTCCAAATTGTTATTTAACGAGAAGACTGGAGCTCCGGGTATGCAAAGACAAATTCATTTTGCTACAAGCGGATTTTTTTTCAAAATAAGCAGACCAATTTCTCCATTTGCCGTCTATTCGTAAATTCTCTCTATTTTTTGTAAAAATTGTACCAATTTACATAAAAAACGTTGTAAATTGAATATAACTCAAAATAAACATAATTATTTTCGTCGTTATTCGTTTTTTTCTTTGTTTAAAGTCCTTTCAAACAAAAGTCGACCAGGAATTTCCGATAGAATTGAAAATTCTATTAAATAGAAAAATATCGATAACAATAGAAACTCGCGGTACCGATAATCGACTTTAATTCTATTGAACTTTTGACAATTCTATCAACAGAAAAGCTTCGATACCAATAGAAACTCGCAGTACCGATAGATCGACTTTAATTCGACTTTAATTCTATTGCGAATAGAATCTCGCGGTAAGGCCCATAGTTATTGCGATAATCGTTTTCACTTAGGTTTACCAGCTGCTGCGATATCAAAGAAAAAAAATAAAGGATTCTTAAATGTAAAAAAGGCCACTCTTTTCTTGCTATCGCCGGACAATTCTTACAAAACTTCACACTATTTAATAGACTCGTGTGTACATGAATCACTTCACCAAGCATATTTTGGAAAAAGAGGTGCTTATGGGCTACATCAGAATACTAATCCGAACAATATCTTATGCATTACTTAAACTCTACGGTCTATTCCCGTACTTTCTGCACCAAAATTCGCAGATTATCAATTTTCAAGGTGTGGGGATAAAAATCTCTGAGAGAGACAGAAACACCAAAAAGTACGGGAACGCGTTGAACAACAAAAATTGAAATTTGAAGTGTCAAGAACATATGAATATATGTTGTTTAAATTTAATCTCACTTGGATATTTGTATTTTCTGTTCTGCTCGCAGTTCTATGTATGGATGTACATATGTTTTAATGGATTTTAAAAATTTATTAATTAAATAACGAAGATTACGTCCCGTTTCTTTAAAATAAATAAATTTTACACTTAAATTGACAGATCTCAGCGATTTGACAGATCTCATAAATCTGCCCTAAAGAATTTTTTGGTCTAAAATTCGCAGCATGGGGAATTTTTTTTACTCTCTCGTGAGTTTTCTCTTCTGCGAAAAACTACGAAATTTTGCTGTACGGGAATAGGATTTCGTAGTTTTTTGTAAGATTTCGTAAATATTCGCTGTTTTGGACAGGTACGGGAACATAACTTATGTTATGGGAAGAGGTTCAATAAACTTTGCGTAAACGCACTGCAAAAGATTCAGTCACTTTTCTTTCCAGAGTCCAAGAGTGGATTTGGAAGGTCTTTGAAAAGCCTGCATACAAAGATTGATGCGTTTAAAACAATAATCCCTTAAAAGCTTTCTATTTGGTAAAATCAGACTTGTTGGCATTTATTTTTCTCATTGCATGGAAAATGTAAATTTCTTTATAAATATAAAGAAATCAACTTGGCTTTTTTTTAAAAAAAAAACAGCATCGAGAAATCGCAAAGTACATTAAATCCCTTTATTAAATTGATTCTGGTCTTCAGATGCTTTGAAGGGATGTAGTACAAAATTATATGAGTATGACATCACTTGTGATATTGATCAACCATTTCCACATCCCCTTCACATTCATATTGTATGTACATATATATGTACGTAAATGTTGGAGGTCCAACGTTCGCAGAAGGCCAAATGTATGTACGATGTATTTGTAAGGATTTGACCGAATCTTTCATTTTGATGGAATAGCAAAATGTCAATTACTAGTGAATATTCCCACCTGTTGGTCGACATAAAATTCAGTTCCTTAAACTAGATTACCAACTTGATTGTTTCACTTCATACACAACTTTTAGTTTAACTGCTCATCCCATAAAATGACTATTGTAGGAGTACATACTCGCATTCTGTGTATATTTTTACCAATAGTTATTTTTTTTTATGAATACCGAACAATTACTCCTCAGGTACATAAACGTCGTCTAAAAGCTCTAGAGGCAGAACCCTACACTATTGAAGAAGCAGAACGCGCCGCTGGACATGGTAGTTACGTTAAACCAAAAAAACGTACGGTAACCACTCAACCCTCAAAAGAAGAAGTTACAAAAGGTAAAAGAATCAAATTAGAAGAGCAACCGGAAAAGCCAGAAAAAACGGAGAAGATGCAAGAATAACAACTTGCATCCGCATTGCCTAGTTTATCTGCTGTTTGTTTTATTTCGATATCTTTACCAATAAAAAATAAAACTAATTTTTTTGTATATTGAAGTATATTTTATAATTCTTAAACATTATCGGTATTTAACGTTAATCTTAATGGATACACTAATATATAATAATTCTAAATACTTTAATTATATTCTTTGTATGTGTAGCTTCGCCTCACGACTAGTTTTTGTTTTCAGTTTTTTTTTTTTTTTTTTAATTGTTATTGAATCACGTTATTAAACGAGGCGCATGCAAACCATGTACATTCTCTATGGGGGGACAATGTGTAGCACCAGGTGGACCCCAGTCGTGGAGACCACGTGAATTTGCTAAACGATGTGTCAGCCGGTGGGCAATACTAAAACCCCCACTTCCTTCCAGTTGGGTCAGAACTATTATCACTTGCCTTAAAAATTAAATTAACACGGTAAGTGCTATACTTATGTATAATTGCATCGTGGAGTTGTTTACCTTTGCAATGGAGGCACGGAGTCGACAGTCTTCAATTCTCCTCTCGTTGAAACAACATTGTAGCTTTCCTGACAATCACATTTCACGTGGATCCATTTATTTTCATGCCGATTCTCGACCATCACAACCAGACCAGCCCAACCCTTAATGAAATTTAATTAGTGGTTAGAGATTTTATAGGTATATACATATGTATGCTATGCTACATATGTACAAATATATTTAACACTTTTAAAAAAGACGAAGCAACACGCAGGTAAAGAAATTTTGCCGCCAATTTGTCGTCTTGATAACTTTTGGCAATATAAATGCGAAAATATACATATATGTAGTAACAAAAATAATAAAATGAAGTGACTTCATAAAGGAGTGATTAGTGAAGGAATAAGAACAGTCGGAAGATATATTCAACTTCTTCAGCATTCATGTACATATAAGACACGGCCACAGGATGTATTGTACTACAAGAAAAAATTAACAAATACCGGGTAGAGAAAGGAAGAAGACAAGGGGTGAGTTCATAATTGTAAAAATACCGCAGCTGTGCAGCCTTATCGAGGTATCCGTTCGGCAAAACTACCAAAAATCGGAACGAGTATCACCTTCCTAGTATCCGTCTTCGAAAAGAAATTGTCAACGTGAAGCTTTGTTACGCTGTTCGGTAAAACAAATCATTTGTTGGCAACGAAGATTTATGCACGTTGGTGAATTATTATTTTTAATTTCGAAAAAAATATTTCAAATACGCCTTTTCCCCTTTTTTGGTACAGTTTGCCGTTTCCGTTTTTCCACTCACAAATCGCCAAAAGTGGCGCTTTTCCCCGTAATATGGGAACACTGGTTGTAAAGCAACTCAAAATCAAAACTTAGCAACCTGTGCACTGATAATTATTCTGTTGCAAGGCAAAGTATGGCATCGGCAACAAAGCATGAAGCATCAGCAGTGTAAAAGCAGCGCATACTTTGCAGTGTTGCGTATCTTATGCGCATTTTTTTGACGTTTTTGAATTAACCTTTTGTTTTGATGCACAGCTGCGTGGACATTGATTCTGCAGAATTTATGTTTATTAATGTTTTCAGAAATTGCTGCGGTTTCGAATACAAGTCTGGGCTATGAGATAAGGATTTCAAGAAAAAAAGAAATCGTCAAATCATTCGTCGCATTAGGTTAGGTCGGGCAGCTTTTAGAAAACTCGGTTGCCTGTGATAACTTATGGTTTGAAAACTATAACTCTAACGAGGCACACCATCACAAAACTCCAATTATCACAAAGAGCGATGCTTAAAATCATAAAGAAATCAAATAACCAAGCATGTACGTCTAAGAATAAGAGGTACCGATATAACATATACCGCGAAGAAAGATGGGCAAGTCACGTAGCTCGCACTGCAGATAACAGATGGACAAAAGATAGCTGGAATCGAAGAACCAGAGAAACTGGACTCACATAGTCCAAAAATCGAAACCATTTCGAACAGGTTTACGTTCAACTTTGTACTCGATAGGCTATTTGATGGAAGAAAGATTGGAAAAGATCAAAGAAGCGAGGATAAGGCCCGAGAGGTAAATATGCGGGCGGGGTCGTCTTAGAAGAGCATCACGCAAATGCATGAGCTAATTAAGTTGCGCCAAGAACAACGTCCAACCGATTGATTGAACAACTAGGAGAAAACTTAGTCGTCGAGTTCAAGAAAAATCGGAGTTTAAAGACATTCAGGCTGATAGCCTTTTCATCGGTATTTTTAACCTAATTGTTATCAAATTCAAGGTACCTATGGTAATATCCAATCATCAATGCGAAGAAGCTCAATATCAAAGGGCTATAAAAGATGATGGGCGCTGTGGCTCAGTGGTTACTGTACTGCGTTTGATTACTCAGCCGGAGGTTCAAGATTCGAATCTCAGTAACGCCCGAGAATAATAGCTATCATCATAAAGCTTCTCAATTTGCCGTTCGGATATGGGTCTAAACTGTAGGTCCCTTCCATTTCTGTGAAAAAATATAACACGCACAACACGAATGGTCGCGAAAGTTTAGGACCTGGGCCACATAGGGTCCATTGCGCTAAGTATTTGGTTTTATTTTTTTGTATTCACAATTTCTCTGGGAAGTACCGTGTTTGATTAGGTGGTAAAGAAATGAAGTAAAAACGTTCTACCACAATGAGAGCTCTTAGATTGAGAGAACCCAATCTTAGATACAATAAAGACAATGGGTGGAAAATATAGCTCCAAAAGTTTCACAGTGATGATATCAAGATATCTTTATACTAATCCCAAGTCGAATAGAGTGGAAGTCAAAAAGTGTAAATAAAGATCATGGGATCGCGATCTACACCAATGGGTCAAAAATGCATATATATATGCAGGTATGTGAACAGTATTTAACTCCAAAGCACTGCAAAAACAGGAATCTTAGATTACTAGAAACATGCAGTGTCCTTTAAGGTGAAGTCCTGGCTATAGAAAAAGCTACAAAATGCCTAGGCGTTGGTCGCCAATGAACATCAGTGAAGCGGACACATCCTAAATTAAAATTAGTAAATTACATATATAATATAAAAAAACGCATAATAGAGACGGAGGCCAACTCATCCTGACCATTTAGGGATGTGGACTGTGCCACCTCGTACGTTATGGCTGGAACAAAACAAAACGCAAGAAGAGCCTTCTGGAATTCAGGATGAAGAAATTATAAATTTGAGAATACCCAAATTAGATCTGAAAGCTCTCTGGCTTTACCAGACTCCAGTTGGGTTAGAAGATTATATATTACAGTTTTTAAAGTTATTTCAGATTTTATCTCTTGAATTAAATTTCAGTTTCTACTCCAACTGCACCTAAGAGAATACACCGAGCCATCATTGTCATGCTCAGCTCTTCTTATGAGTAAGGTGATAAAGACAAAAAAATAAACGCACACGATAATTAGGGTCGGCAGAGAATATCATTACAAAAGAGTTTGTGTCCGACGTGAACAACTCGTCGCTCTTTGGGAAGTATGATACATAATTCTAAATCAAGCCAATGGCTCTTAAATTTGCAGTACTCCTTCGGTTTTCTTCGTCTTTTTTAATATCCAAAGTTCTTCTTTTGTATTCTCGGAGTTATTTTGAATAATCCGATGATTTCCAATCAATTAAAACATAAAATTACCTTCGTCAAGTAATACGCCGTCATACCCTCTCTACCTTCGTGTCGTTGTCCCTTCGTTAGTGTCAGACTAATAATAGCATCAGCCAGTAAATGTGATGGCGGATTGATTTGCTCGACTAGAAGACGCTTAGAACTATGAATAGCTAATACACATTGAGGATATTGTTGAGGATCTTCGATGCCAGTATGCCAGTGATTAAATGCGAGGCAAACTAGTAAATACATATCGCGTTCAAGCATTTTATGGCAGCCAACAAATCCGCGGACCTGCAAATGCAATAAAAATATTATTGTTTGCTTTTAAAATCAATTACTGTTGTTATATCAGGTCTTACCTGGCGCTTACTGTGCTCGACCAGTCTACCAACTTCCGGACTCGCTGGTGAACGCGTACGAAAAATTACCACACACAAATCCAGTTGGGAACGTTGTGATTTCTCTGAATTTCGCTGCCCTTCTTGGAAGAGTGTGAATTCAGCCTCAGTTGGTTCTAGTACTGTCAGCAGGACACATGACAATGAACACAATGGTTGAAGCGTTCCCTTAAAAATAAAGAAACATAAATTATAAGGTAAATTTACTGCTACAATTTACATACTTGTAGTCGCACTTCATTCCATCCTGATCGAACTTTACAAATGTCAATGCAATCAAAATAATTGAGAAGATCCTCAAATGATATCCAAAACACACCTTCTGAGGCTCCGTGGGGCATCAAGATTTCTCTTAGCTCATCAGTCCACACATCAGAATCATCTGACCAATCACCACGCCATGAGTAGTGTCCCCATGGATTTCTTAATTTCAATAGTCTATGTCCGTGGATATCTTTGACGTCGAGAACCGAGTATGCGTGCCTTGGTCGCAGTCCCTTTCTTTGGTATTCGTCTTCGTCTACTTTCATGTTTCCTCCACCACAACTGGCTCCCATAAGGAACTTAACACACCTCGAACTCAATAGCTGTGCCCAAATTAGATCTTTATCAAGTTCGTCTTCACTTGGCATTGGAAGCGAACTCGGCTGCAGTGGAATGCTTTCACATGGGGCACCTGTCAGAGTGGCCAAACCTTCGATAGCACGTCCGGATACTAGCGCTTCATAGCAGCCATGAATTTTTGCAACTGCCTTTTCGATAAGTGGCACCCACAGTTGTTTTCTCTTCGCTTGGGAATACACTAGATGGCCTCTTTTATCACATGGCAGCAAATCATCCACCAGCACTGTTGTCCACTTGCCATCTTTACACAGCCTCACTTGATAAGCACCTTGAGGACAAATTTCCTTAGTGACCAGCACCTCTTTGACTAGATCTTCACGCTCAGCCAGAACAGCTAGAGCGCTAAGAAGCCAACAGTTTCCTAGAACTCCTTGGCAAATATCTGATGGGAGCGGAGTTCGGAACACAGCCCATGGAGGAAAAGCCCCACCATCACAATTTATTTCATGCGGTCGCCTCCACTGCACAACTGGATTTCCATCACCACCGGCAATTGGATTGTAGTAGAGACTCTTCGGAGCCGGAGGAAACGAATCGTCAACGAAGAGTTCGTTGTTTTCCCTGCAGTATTGTATAATATTCTCCCATTTATTGCGAGCTTCACTCTCTTCGATCTGGCGCAAGTTTTCCATTAATTTACTCTCTTGTCGATTCATATCTACTATGATACCACTGGTTGTGCTTGGTTCCGTTGTTAAAGTGTTGGCTAAGCCGCGCGGGCTTGAACATATGTCACATACAACACTTGCTGAAGAATTTTCATACGTACACGCTGGACATTGCCAAGTTTTGATAGATGTTGAGGAACCGCTACTACTGTGTCGATTTACATTAACTGAGGATGAAGATGACGAAGATGGGCGAGTTACAACAGCCCCAGTACTGTGACGCTAGAAATACAATAGAATAAAATTGAAATTTAATGAAAAATATATAAAAGAATATATTCTACGTGCTAAAATGAAAAGCATTCGAGCTTCGATTAGTTCAATCTAAACTCAATAAAATATTACTACGTACTTCTCAAGACCTAAGGGTTTCATCATGTAAAATACATTAAGAGACTTAGATGTGAAAGGCTCTCTAGCTAATCGGTGGAATTGTATCTAGACGAACATTTTAATCACAATTCTGTAAGCAGCAGCCGAATCCTGAAGTGTAGTCTCAATTCAGATGAAAAAAACTAACATTAGTATTGTTAGGGGAATACGAACAAGTGTGAAGCAATCGTCCGAAAAAAATTATTTACATCCGATTCGCATGAATTAGGTGGAATCAGCAGCAAAAACTTAGCAAAGATGTGTTTAACTTAAAAAAACTGCTAGTTAAATGGGGACGTCTGAGCACCGAGAAGCGACTAGTGATTACCAGTCGATGCTTCAATTAAGTTTTACTGAACCAACAAATGCACTTAATTGTCGTAATCGGTTTTGTTGTATTTTTATTTTTATGTTAAAATAGTATAAGTAGTAAAAGTTCGAATAACAGATATGGGTAACATACATACATACATATGCATGAAGACACATTATTCAGTGTCTACCAACTTCTACTTTCACCGATGAACCGATGCGAATCTGAGAAGGGGTCGAGTGTTTGCTTTACAGGTAATTTTTCTTTTATTTAATAGCGGGGGAATTCTCCAGATATGTAATATCAACAGTGGTACTTAAAGTTTCAGCTACTCGAAACTACTCAATGAATTCTTGATACATGCTATGATCAATACTTCCAGGTTGGAGGTTGTCTGCCCTACCTCAGAAAAAGGTTACGAAACAACAAAGAGGATATTCGCACTTCGACTCTTAACAGGCGCATTGGAACAAAGTATCATTTTATTCAGAATATATTTCCCTCACCCCGACATTCACGGTCGAAAACTGTAAATCAGATTGATTAAATTGCAGTCAACATAGTCTCGGACTAAAAATCATTTAAGCCATTAGTGCTTTAGACTGTTGAGTGGGACGTTCGAAGTTTGAGTCCGAGAGTAATAACTGAAAAAAAGCTTCTTAATCCCGCTTTTCGGATACGGCATTAAACTGTATTTCTTTACCTGACCAAAATAAGAAAAAACTTAGGTTTGACAAAAGGTCGAAGATGCTGCATCAACGTAGGATAGTTGCTTGCAAATACGGTATTAAACTGTGAGTCACTTCCATTCGCGTTTAAAATATAACACGCACGACACGAATGACTACGAAAAAAAACCGTTGCCACTTAATGAGGTATGTATTTGCGCCAAATAAATGTACTCTTTGTATTTGTAATAAATTCCTAGCTTTATCTATTAAATACAAATTCTTGGCGCAACGGAGCGTATGTGGTCCAGGGCCTAGCTTCTCGCGACCATTGGTGTTGTGCGTGTTATATTTTTCGCACAAATGGAAGGGACCTACAATTTAAAGCCATATCCAAAAGGCAAATTGAGAAGCTTTCTCATGAACAGTTATTACTCTCGGACATTTGTCAGACATTCCCGAGAGGAAGGACCGTGAAAAAACCTTTTTGGTGTTTTCTGGGATTCGAACATCGAACCTCCTGCTCAGCGATCCAGCGCACTAACCAATTGAGCCAAGGCGCCCACAGCTTTATCTATTAAAATAAAGAATAATGGCTGTCAATAACAAAGATATAAACAACTGTAAAGCTTAACGTAGCCGTCTCATAACACTTACTTACCTTTTCATTGATTGAAGTCCTAAACTGTCGGCGATTGTTAAAATGGTTTATAAGCAAGAAAATTTATTTTTCTGAGATGAGGAACAATCAAAATTCACTTTCATTTTAAAACGAAACTGAAACATAAATATTTCGATAAAGTCCAGCAGTATAAATAGAGTCCGCATTGGAAAAACAAAGGCAAAATCATCACTGGTAATTACTGCTAACATTTCAATATTATTATTGTTTTTTTTAACATCGGGTGGATTATTGAAGCATATCCCCCATTTCCGTATACACACTTTTCATCGAGTCTGAATATAATCGCTATATCACATGACAACATATTGATGTCGATTTAAAAGAAATGTTTGGGCCACTTGTAGACTATTAGTAAATATATGCTTAGATTGGTAGAAAACATTTAGCCTTGTAGCTGTTTGTTAAGTGGACAATCGTTAGTGTTTGATGGTAAATTATCGGAACAGTTCTATGATAATGCAACCCTCTTCCATATTTTGTTTTGTTGTTTTTATCATTGTATGACGCATACACACGACTTGCAAACAATATGAAACATATAAATAACAAATGACTGCAACAAATATTATAGAACTGTTTTCACGAAAATCTTACTTTCATACCCGATAATTATTGGTAAACTATACCTAACATATTCAATTCCACTTTTCTCTGTATACCTATGTATGTATACATTGAATGAATTGAGTTTGACATTTAACAAAACCCAATTCAGCAAGTCGTTTATCGATTTTCTTCCACTTGAATATACAGAATATTTAAATGAAAAGAAAAACATTGATGTCGGTAATGCAGATCATATATCAATATGTTGTACATAAGAAACGGTTGGAATTGATTCTATGGAATTAATTATATTTGAATTTAATTCATTTTTATCAAATAATAAAGATCCCTCCCCCAAAGTCAGCCCAAAATATTATGATGATATTATTACGATATATTTAATATTGATATTTAAATATTAATATTTTACGACTACAGTTCGTAGAAATCGTTATTTATTTTAATGATCTCGAAAACAGAATGTATGTATTCACGTCCCAGAGAAAATTATGGTAATCAAAATCCTTCTTACGTATTCAAATGGCATTTGAAGTTAGTAATGTCGGAAATCATTCTGAAAGTAAAAGCGAGAACATATCTGAAAAAGTCGTAAATGCACCTTTTAGTTGGCTTCAGGCTTCCGTGTTTTTTACGATAAATTCCCATGAATATGGATAGTGTGAATGTGATACTTTTTTCTGAAATTTCCTTAAGGTTGTCGAACAATGCTTTTTATAGAATTCGATGTCAGACTCTACTTAAATCCGGACATCCACAAAGGAAGTGAGAGAGGGTTTCCTTCTTGTTTAAATTTTTACAACTGCGTCAGTATGTATTGAAAGTGAAGACCAGTTTAGACACATGCGTCCTTACTAAACAATGACCTGTGTTTACCACTACAATTCTTATAGCGTCTGCCTAGGTACTTTTCCTAAGTTCTTGTGTTGTGGTCCAGTTGTAGTTTGACCAGATCTGCCCAGAAGTGACAGAACTCTTTGGACCTTTTGTTTGCAACTGATAGAAAATGTGAAAAGATTTTGTCTGTGAATGGCAGACAAACTTCTCGTCAGCTCATCGGTCCGTTGGTTCCCCTCTATGTTGCAATGGCCTAGTACCCAGAGAACTGGCCCACCACCAACTCGGACTTGATAGCAGCTAGACTATCAATAAAAATAGCGAAATTATGCATATTGCATAAATATTTCATGAAAGGAAACTTATCTACAGGAGTCGGTTAAGCTACTTCTTCTAATCCACCCCTTTTTTTACCTTTGCACCCAAGCGAGTTTGAGCCGAACCGTTCTGTAATAATATGAAAAAAAAACATACAAAAAATTTAATGGATAGTATAATACTTATCCTTTTCGACACAATTGTTAGAACTTTTTTTCTTGAAAAATGGGCTCATATTACTATTACCTGAATCTCATGAACTTCAATGAAAAAAGGCGCAGCTTTCTCCACCCAATTTACTTATCAAGGATGGTAATATAGACAGTCAGATGGCCGTTAAACTCTGGGGTCGCCAACGGTAAAATTTTGCTGGCAATTAAAAAAATCAGCAACCAAACCAACCAAAAAGGGTGACCCTATGCAAGATAACGGAACAAGAATAAAAAGAAAACTAACGGAACTGAAACATTTTTAAGCTCTTTGCTTTGTAGGCACTAACAGCAACTTTTGCAAAATCGATAATTCAGCCACTGGAACCTTACATTCGTATGTATGTAAAACCGGGAAAACTCTTACCAGAGTTCGATAAAAAGATATCTCTTTCTGTGTTAAAACTTGGTTGTAGAGAGACACTAGCCGTTCTAGCGTACGTACTAAGTACTGTGTCATTGGTATTCGTGTGGAGCATATCTGTGTAATTCAAAATGCCTGCTGAAGAAACTTAAGGAATGGATAAGAATTAAAAACTATTCGCCATCTGCTGTAGGCCACAGAACATTGATGACTCTTAACAATTGCTGTTTCGAAGACCTCAAAGACTTACGTACCTTTGAGTTGGGTAACCACTCAGAGTTCAAATCTTTACTGTGGTGCATACAAAATTTACGGCACAATAAGAGGTGACAAACGAACATGATTAGATCAAAATAACTTTAGTTGCTAAGTTTACCTACATTATTTCTCTATTATATAAACTATAAGTAAAAGTTAACACAACCTTTGGTAGAGGTTGCATAAAGGAATATCGCATACAATAAATGTGCATACTTACTTTTGGAATAGCACCTGATGAAGTTCTATCGTGTCTTGGAGATGGGCTCCTTGATGTTCTGGGCGTCGGTGGAACAAGACTTGAGGAAATCCCTGAAGTGTGCTGTTGCGGCGACAAAGCGCCTATTGGATTACTACTTAAAGAAGGTGATGTAGTCGACGGTGATACCGATCCGATATTACTAGTACTTAATGACGCTAAAACATGACGATTATGCAGCGAGGCATGTGTTTTATTGTTTTTGTGATGATGGCCACTGTTACTGTTATTAGCTGGTGTTGACGTGTATGGACGAAAATTCGTTTGCTGTCCAGATATAATAGGTATGGATCGTACCGATTTGCATGCAATGCAAACATTTGAATTCAAAGAGTTTTTCAAAGTACACTGGTTACAAGACCAAAATTCTCCTTTCCTCAAAGTCATATCTTCGACGGAGGAGATGCTTTTCAGTTTTGACCCGCCACAAACGACACACGCCATTGATAAGTGCGAATTAACGAGGGTGCACTTTTTACATGTCCACTCCTGTTCGGGGTGCGATGATGTATCTCCTGAAAAAAATAAATAAAAAAAGCGCATATAACAAATTAGAAAACGCATCTGAATTAATTCAGTATATTTTTCGCAGTACCTTATATTAGAACATTGTCAACATTTTCTAATCGTTAGTTAGAACCTATTAATAGCTAATTGTCAGTATCAGTATAATTTCGCCACTAGCGGAACTGAACATACTTCAATGTGAAAGATTAAGCCCACTTAATGTTATTCCGGTTCATACCCCGTATACATAATGTATATGCACGATTGAAAGGTCGAGTCGAAACTGAGTTGAGATTTCGTTCTAGGTAGTTGCGCACACCGAGTCGAAATTAAGAACATAAAGGCGGAAAATTGGTAAATGTTAGTGAGACAAATATGCAACCACTACGGAAATTATATTATGTAATAAATGTAGTGAAGAACGATCCTATTTCTTCTTGATTAGCCAAGGAGAACTACGCTACATTTTCCAATTTATGTGCCGGAACTAAATTTAAGTAAGCAAAAGGTCTTCCGGCTCTGGATCGACCTCTTAACCGCATACTGCCTGCAGTAATCACCGGTCGTTGTACAATTGGAGCTTTGAAAGGCGGAGTTTATACAATTTATAAAGAATCGGCAAGTACTTGGAAAAGGCACAGTTGATATAACATTACTGTTTTAGAGCCCCTTTATAAAAACTGCGCTTAAATACTAGTGATGGGCATAATCGAATAATTTGAAGAATCGAGACATACGTATTCAAATGATTTGAATAATCGAATGATCATCCGCGATACGAGTGAATGAAATTTTATTTACATAAAAAAAAAAAAACGAGTATAATAAACGCAAAAAACTGTTTTTTATTATGAAACTTCGAACAGATATTAAAATTATATACATAAATAAATTTATAACGCAAATTTGTAACGCAAACTGTAAAAACGAAACGAATAAAACCACTATGTAAGAAAATAAATATACTTACATATGTGTATGGCATGTAAACTTGGACAATATACCACTATCTTTCAAGCAGAGGTCTATGCAATCGAGTTATGTGCCAGAGAATGCATCAGACGAAACCTCCGTAGATCACAAGCTGCTCTTAAAGCTCTAACTTCCTTCAATTTTGAGTCTAAGTTGGTTTGGAACTGTCTACAAGTACTCCTGCAGCTTGCTGCACACAATAAAATTACTCTTGTGTGGGTCCCTGGACATAGGGGCATCCCTGGCAACGAATCTGCTGATAAACTTGTCAGATTAGGTGCTCAATCTCCGTTTACGGGACCTGAACCCTTTTGTGGTTTACCAACTAACCAGATAAAGATAGAGCTTAACCTATGGGAACGAATAGAAATGCTCTCATTCTGGAATTCGCAAAATGGCTTACGACACGCCAAGAAATTTATAAATTTCTCAAAAAAAAAAGATCCAGAGACATTCTTTCAATGAGCAAACGCAAGGCTAAGATCATAACTGACTTCCTTACTGGACATTGCTCTCTCAATTACCATCTCAAGAAAATGGGCCGTGTCCTATCGGACATGTGCCGTCTCTGCCTTGAAGACACCGAAACAGCCCAACATATACTGTGTGAATGCCCGGCCATAGCTCGGCTTAGGCTCAAACACTTTAACAAAGGCTTCACATCACCATCTGATGTCACATCTTCTTCAGCTCAAACTATCTATAGTTTCATTAATGAACTAGATTTCAGCTAAAAGATAAATATAATATAGCAATTCTCAGGGGATAGCACAAAAGATCTCTTCTGGTCGCTGTGCTTATTAGGCTGTACTCGAGCCTTAATTACCCCATCGACTCTAAAAAAAAAAAAATTGCATGTAAATAAAATAAAGCGGATCGCAACCAAATACCTATAAACTGAGTAGACTTCTCGCTATAATACTTTGGTTCATAGTAAACGTTTACTTCTCGTTATTTTGTTTCGCAACACATTAAAATCTCGAGAAGTTCTCGAAAACCTCTCACCTATTCTGTTCTAGATTCATTCAAATTTAGTGAATAACATTTTAATTCAAGATGTGAGATCTAAATTCATTCGAAATACAAATGAGATATACCATAGAAAGAACATGTCACTCGAGATATATCCTTGCGTTCTGAGTAAGAGAAGTGAGTAATGAAATGAAATAAGAGAAGAAATATTGTAGAGCTAATGGCGCTCTTCGACAGTGCAGTCATAAGAGAAAGAGAACACAACACACCCATACACAAAGTACAAGCAGTTTATGCATGGTGTTTTCAACACACATATTTATACACACGCACCACAGAAAATGCGTCCATTGGCATAGACATTGTAAAATCTGAAGAGTAAGTAAATAAGAGAGAAGTAAGAAAATAAAAAACGAAGTCATTCGAATGATTTTGTGATAAGAATCGAGACATCTCGGACATTTTCAAAATCGATTCTTTCATTCAAATGCGGTCATCACTATTAAATATAATGACTGAGGTATCTGATGTACTGATATTTATAAAGAACAGGAACTGGATGAATTTTTAAGAAAAAAAAGTTCCTTTCTACACCACAAAGCATTTCCAATGACTTTGTGTTTCTATCTTGCATCCTTCCCTACCTACATGTGTACATAACTCTACTTATCTTTACATAATATCACTCACAACTTGGTTGCACCATTCACTCTTCTGTGATTTATATCACTGAAAGTTTTATTACAACTGCTCGGTGGTTCAATTAATAGTGAATAACAGCACCATAGATCTTATACTCAGTTCTGGATTGTGTTTAAAGAGTGAATTAGAATTTCACTTGATGATTAAGTCTCAAGCTACATACATAGGCATTTTAACAAAGATGTTAACAAACAATTTTTGTTTTAATACTCGCAGAAACACCAAGTGATTATGAATTTAACGTACCAGTAATAAACTGAAAATCATCATCCAAATCCTGTTCAAACGTTGCGATAGGTACCTCTACAATCGATGGCACTTCATCAAATGCATGAGACGATTTCGACTGTCCCATTTTCGTACTGCACTTCAGTTCCTTGCGTGACTCTATAAATTAAAAACAGGCAACATCATATATTTTTTATGGACAAACAAACAATTAATTCATTCATACCTATCGATGGAGCAACTGTATCACCAATTTTTGTTACTGTAATCAGACTCGGTTGCGTCAACGATGGTTGACTCCGTGTCGATTCACATATATCACATTGTTCTACCCAAATACGATTATAAGCATATGAGCATTTTGTGCATGTCCACATCCTAGGAGGGTTCGTCGATGGATTATTGCCGTTGTTAGAGTTTGTAGAATTAGTCAGAATGCCTTTTGTAGACAGATGTGATGAGGAACTGAAAATTATAGCAATATATAAATACAAATGTGTATGATTTAATCAAAGAAAGCAATAAAAAAAAATTAACGGCGTATAAAGAAAAAATTAAAATAAAAGAAATGTGAACCAATTTGTTGTTAGATATTTTTTATTAAAATTATAATGACAATGTTTTGCTTAAATAATAATATTTAAATATAAACAAAGCTTGAAACAATTCCTTATCCGCAAAGGTCTGGAACCAATCCAATGCAGTCTGTTTCTGTTACATCACGCACTTAGCGTGGCGAATTAAGTAATGAAGCTTTTCGATGATTCTAATTTACCCTCAAATTTGCCAAGGCTTGACAAAAGTCAAATTAAAGAAAGAATTGTGATGTATCACTAGAAACTTCATAGCTAGCGATGTCAAGATTGCAATATTCGATAAGGCGATATTTAGAACATGAATAAATGTGGACGTAAGAGATTTGGGCGTCGTAGCTCATTGCTCAGCGGGGGATTCAAAGTTTGAATCCCTGAAAACACCAAAGAGAGTTTCACGTTTACAGCTCTAGCGAATGTCTGAGAACTGTAAGAGAAATTAACTCTCATGAGGAAGCTTTTTAGTGTGCCTTTCGGAAATGGTTTTAAACTGTAGGCTTCTCCTGATGTGTCAATAAATATAACATGCAGAATACGAATGATCGCGCCAAATATTTGTATTTATAAGCAGATTTGCAACTGCACTGTGTATAGTATCTTCTTACTTTTGATGACCTTTTCACTGTAGAAAATAAAATCATCAAAGTTGAATGAATTTGGTCCAGGTCAGAATTAAGTCCTTAACATACAAAGGAGATAGTGAGCATGGCATCCTACAGCAAAACCGCGAAGTACAAGTAACCTCGAAATTGAATTATTGAATGAGTCATATAACAAGAGTGCAATCAATTTCGCAAAAGTTACTGCTTTATTACTGACTTAAATCTGCGCATTTTTATAGTCTTTAGAATTAATTTTACACCTTGTTTTAACTTGACTGTTAAGTTTCGTCTCTTTCGGATAAAGAATTGTAAACCTATAACGAATGCATGCAAACCAAATAAACGTTATTTCACTTGTTATAAACCAAAAGCGCTTGAAACACAACACCGTTGCATTACAGAAAACGTGCAACAAAAAAAAAAAAGTTTAAACTCCGAACACCAAAACACATACATTTTAGATTCGCTCGGTTTCTTGGGACCCTTCCAAACCTTAGCGTAAATAGAATACTCCTCGTTCTCGTTGTTCGCATCGGCTCTATCATCCGCCGCCGACTCTATAGATTGCCCACATGACATAGAATCCATCGGATCTGTCGACGACGCCGCTGAACTGTTATGACTTGTTGTGGTTTTCATATTTCCCATTATTTCAATTACCGGTAGTTTACAAGCAAAATTATTATTATTATTGATATTACAGTTGCTGTTGCTGATATTGTTTACATTAGTTAGCTTTCTGGCTGCTGGTGAACTAGTAAAGTCACTCATAGATGCATATAGCGAGTCTGCATTTTGCTGCTGCTTCTGTGCATCAGACATTCCTACCATGTGAGTGTGTTGTTTCACTTCTTCCATCAGTTGCGGATTCTTTGATTTGTTCTTTGTCTTATTTAACTTATTAACCACAGCGTAGATTGGTTCATTCGATTCAGCAGCTCCTGCTGTTGTGTTACAACCAGTAACTAATTTGATTTTCTCCAAGTTTTGCTTAGCACGTCTAATTATTGTGCTATTCTCATACATATGCTGAATATGATGTCCGATAGGATGATAATGCTTTCCTCGTTCAGTATTTACCGTGCCACCGCGGCTGTTTAACAAGGACTCGTAAATGGTACTATCACCACCGATGGTGATCTTTGCTGGATTATTGTCGTTGGATTTCTTCGACCAATCCTTAACGGCGATTAACACACCATTGCGCGGAAATGTCGAATGGGGCGTGGTGTTCGTCGAAGAACGATTCGCATTGACGCTATACGATCTAGACAATGTTGTTATTGTCAAATTACTATTTTCATTGTTGCGATTACAAACACCGCAAATATCACATAGATGCTGATTGGAAATGCTACTGAAAGGACTAGTTTGCGAATCAGGAAATGATGACTGACGGGGATATTGATGAATGTGTTGTATTGGTTGTTCTCCTAAGATGAATATTTGAATATAAATGACATATTTATTAAAACAGAAACAAAAAACAAAAGCAATTTGATGACTGTGTGCTGGAAGGTGTTTAAATTAAAACAAAAATTATAACAAAGAACCTGTCGACAATGGGTGATTTTAAGTTGAATAATTGCTTTTTAATTCAACACTAATCTCTGGAAAAGTGATTTACAAACCCAATGGGTCATATGGACTCAATAATCTATGTACATGAATCCCAAAAGAATTCTAATCTTTGGCTGTACTTCTCTGAATCATTTGAAATGAGTCATACAGATACGATATCATTGAATTATTATCACTACTAAAAACAAACGAAAAATAGGTCGGCATTGCCATCCCATCAAAATTCAGTCGAAAGAATTGTTAAGAATTTTTTTTTTGTAATGTTATTAACACTAAAAAAATTGTTAAACTACCTATGTAAAGAAAAATTATTGTTTTGTGGGGGAATATCTCGAGCCCATTTGTTTACGTTTATACAACAACTGATGTTCGCAGAATAAACAGATTTCTTGGTTAATTTTAAAGTAGTAACAAGAAAACTGACGCCTCACGCCTGGAAAAACAAACATTTGTACAGAAATGGGCCATTCATTTGAAAATGTATTCCAGCATAACATGTAATTTTCAGAATTTTTCGTTAATGAAATAACAAGGTGGTAACGAGAAAACTAATGGCTCATAACTGGAAATACAATCATTTGTATGAAAATGCGCCATTCTTACGATTTTTTTTTTCTAGCATAACATGCGAATTTCCGGATTTGTTTTTAAGGAAATAAAAAATGTTGGCAGTTGTCGTGCTGTAAGAAAATTCAGCAAAAAAAAAAGGTAGGGCAAAAGCGTTGACTACATGATGATTTTAATAACGCATGCGATGATGCTAAATGTTTCAAAATTGTTTAATGACAACATTAAACGTAATAGTTGGAGGCAGGATTCTAAGATTAAACATCGAAACACCAGTTCGCTGTGAATCACCTTTAGAAAATAACAGGTTACGCTTATTATTAGTGATTGCCTTCTGATATTTTGCCACTTACGTGCAAAATTGTTGTAAACTATGACAAAGTGCTACGTACGAAAAGTTTCGATATAAGGAGAAGGGTTCACTTCAGTGCATTCAATGATTCAACGAAGCTACGATAAGAGTGCCATTGTTTTGACTTATAATGTTGAAGACACAAGAAGACGTATTGCTTCCCATCATCGGTCTTAAATAATTTGAGTTATAGTGAAAAGAAATAACCAAATACATGTGGTTTCTAATAAATTTCTGCATACTGCATGCTCCGAGTTTAATGCAGAAATGGGTAATTGATGTAAATAATTATTTAGCTGGATAAAGCAAAGGGGCAAGAATAATTTTTTTCCGGTGTTCAAGTACGTTAATTTATTCCATTGCATACGAGTATATTTCAAGACATGTAAACGGTGTATCAACATACATAGAGAATGGACAAACTTTCGAGCTTAGATACAACATATTGACTTCAAGAAAAAAATTATGACGTGAAGTAATAACCAGATCAGCCAGCAATTGGGTTTTCCATTTCGACAAAAAAACATTTAAGCATTAAAAAAAACTTCGTGATTACATTGACTGAATTTCGACACTCGTGAAAGTATTTTTCTTGTGATTGGTTTGACAATTAATTAAAGCCATGAACCAGAAAAGGTAACATTCTCATCGACAAGATAAATAAATAACAAGAACGTTCACTTTTCGAAGAAAAGTCGTCAAATAGAAAAGAAAACTTGATGAAATGATAAATTGTTAGAAATCCTAATTTAAAAATAAATAAATGAATATTTGTGTTTTGTGCGCATCTTATACCAGTGCGATTGCAAAATAATGAAATAGAATTTTTAGAATGTTGTATTTTTGTTTCTCACCAAATACTGTATCAGAAATGTTGCTCAAAGATTTATTGGTTTTTCGATTGCTATACATTGACAGGTTACCCGGTCGAGTGTTTCGTTCATCATTGTTTACACGTCGAGTGTATACCTCTGTTACCGCACCACCTGAATAGCCTTCGATTGATGGTAGACGCAGATTTGACGTTGGTGTTGCTCCAGTGATTGTAGCTGTCGTAGTTGGATGTTTGCACTCCTTCGATTCGGGTAAATTAAATATATTTTTGCAATTATTAACGAAACAAATATGGCAGCTCTTTGTTAATAAATTCCGGCACGACGATCCAGAGTCCATACTCAGACTACGGGTACGTCTTAGCAGTTTTGCTTTGTTTTTTCGTTCATTTTTTTCTGTAACATCGTCCTCGAAGGAAGCCTGATGTTTATGCGCTCCAGTCACGGGATTCGGTTGTGATTGTTTCTGATGATATTGTTGTTGTAGATGCTTCTGCTGCTGATGCTGCTGCTTACGATAGACGAGGGTCTCCTTATATATTGGTGCCAAGTAACTAACGCTATCACATGTTACACAGTGCCATGTTACTGAATTGTTTTCTAATTCACAGTCCTGGCATATCCATCGGCGATTCAAGCTCGGATTCGAAAAGTGATGAAATAATTCTATTGAGTTCTTTATATACTTTCGGGTATCCTCACAGATAATGCAATTGACTTGAGGTACATTCGGATGCTGTCGTTGTGGCCTCCTCAGGCAACCGCGCAATAGCGTTTTGTAAACACGACGAGATTCGTTTCTGAAAAGTTCAATGAGGATTTGTCTATCGTTTTACATTTGTTTTAAAAACTAGTTGATATAAGAAAGAACAAAAATTAAATAGAAAATAAAAATTAAAAAAGAAAAAAAGAAAAAAAAGGAACTTTAGTTCCACTTTTCTCCAAAAGAATGTTATATTATGGTTAAAAAATATTCGCATTTCAATAACTTTGGTTGAAATCTGAGAGATTTGTGACGTGTGATCATATCGACCAATTTATTTTATCTGCAATAACAGAAGTCTTACTTTGCTATCCAAAAGTATCGAACCTTCTATTATCTTTTACGAGAAATTTTTAACACAATCGAAGGCGGAAAGTACATTAGGAACGAAAAGTATCAGCATCTGCTAGCTATTGTACAAGGAAGAATAAAATTTGGTAAATTGGTTGACAGACAATATGGGTACAAAATGTCCACAATGGAAATATTTACGAAAACCACCTCGTTTGAAGATACAAGAGCCTTTAGGGCATGACAATTATGTGCTGGATAAAGGAAATTGCCAACTTACCGCATTTACATCCCGCAGCCAAAAGAGCAGTAATAAGAATACCAGTGAACAAGGTGTCAGTCCAAAGGATCGAGCCGCACTCTACCTGTCTATGGGCAAACTATCCAATATTTATCCAAGCGAAAATTCAGGCAATAGAAAAATGTGCTCAGAAACTACCGAAGACTAGATATTGAAATCATGTCAGACAGCCAAACTGCCTTCAAAGATTTGGTATGGGAATGCCAACAACGTCAGAAAAACAATCGAAATCGAAATATTTAGCGAAAAAGCAGTCAACTGCCCTGTTCATAGGACAGAATTTTGCGACATTACCACTCAGAATAGTAAGAGAACAAATAAGGTAGACATATTTTAAAATAGCTTCCAAATGCATGTAAAACAAAAAGTATCACGGACTCATATTACATTAGATACATTCGAGTACGAACGTATGTATTTTTTTTGTAGAGAGCAAAAAGAACGCGGATGAATTTCGCGTTTACACTTGCCAAATCTTAAATTTACCAAATGTCAGTGCATGAACATTTTGAAAGAAATTTTCTTTGGTTAATTATAATTGTGATAGAAAAAACTAGATCTAATATTCTACATAAAGGCGATTACCAAGATTTATACTATTCTACATGCGATAGCAGTGAAGGCATCTAATTTTTGTTGAATAATTCTGATGGAGAAAGAGAAATTTTAATCGTCATAATGGAGGAGAAATTTTAAAAATGTCTGAAATACATTTGACATACATGTGTACAGCAAGTTTCTTCACAATCAAAATCTACTTTTAGATAGTTGGACAAATGTGCTAATGAATTTTTTGAACTTTATTGAACTATTTAGTTGAAGTTTATTGAATGATCATTGAATAATTTAGTTGGTCGTGCGCGAATGGACCTATTTATTCTCGCAAAACATTCAAGATTTTATGCCAAAGTATGAATAGAAAGTTAGTGCGGGTATGCACCTCCTATAAAGACACGTTTCTGTTGTGATATGCCAAGAATTCGGCGCCAGAGCGAGCACTGGAACTGCTTTTTGAAGCATGAGTTTTCTTTCATATAAAAACATTGGAGGACATATCCCCATCTAAGCCAAACCTTTGATCAACTAACTGACTACGAGCTTCTAAGTGAGCACATAAATTGTCCTTACTGAGGTTACCGACACGCAAACGGTTGTTTTCGATTATAAAACCCCTGTTCTGAGTTTTGACAACTTCATCAGTAACTAGACCGGGAATGTGCGCATATTGCACTCAGATTTTGAATATACCGGGACGTACATATGTATGTACCAATCTTTTTGTGAAAAAAGTTAAATGTATTTTCGAAATTAACTAAACAAGGTATCACGCCAGATACTCTAACTCAATACCCAAATTGATCAACTCATGCACCTCAAAGATTATCGTGCACTATATTACCGATTATCCTTTATTTGTTGGACCCTAAAGACTACCAAATCAATATGATCCTTGCGTGCCTAGTAAGTATGATAAAAACTTAAACTGATTCACGCTAAGTTTAGATTTTAACTATCTGTCTTCATCAAAGACGATTTAAGCGTTTATTATCGTGAGTATAGTTTAGTATTGACTTTTATAACACCGATAAAAAAACCATAAACTTTTTAATGTTAATGCATACTAATTAAATGAATTTCTCAATGATTTTTTCTTTTTCCCTTTGTTGAAGTCTGATTGCTATGGTAAAAGTGAAAACAGCAAATATGCGTTAATAAAAGGTTTGAAATCCATTCTGAGTCTTATTCCAATTAGATTACCGAATGTATTAACCAGCTAAAAATCGAAACTGTTTCATTGGAAAAACCTGCCCCTAAGCAAATAACTCGAAAATTTACATAATTCCTGCGGATATACCATTTTTAATCTACTTACTCTATTGTAACACAATAACCACAAATTTTTCACCCCGATTTAGAGGACAAACAATAGATAATATCACAGTAAATGTTTAACCCATTTTAAAAAGTTTCCTTAGCAACAACAAATGTTTTATTGCACTTTACTGCCATCAAATTAATTATCTTCGATCCTGTTATCTATTTTTTCCTTTTTTCACATGCCAAAACTAGAAATACCCATTTTATAGTACACACAACCTGATCTCTTAGATAGCTATGCAGCACACATGTTCCAATTATACCAGTCCACTATCCGTTCTTGCCCAATTAATGAATCATTTTCAATATTTAGGCACACTATTATCCGAAACATCAAACTACTCAATAGGTTCTTAGCATTCCTTTCTTTTCACCAACAAAGTCCAACACCAGCACTGTTCTGCTGACAGTTTTATATGCGATTTGAATAAATCAATATTTATAAACAGCAGTTGTCATCTCGTGAATCGATTTTTCACTGCACACATCACAAAAAAAAACGAAGAAAAAAGGAAAGGAAACAAAGAAGTGTAACAACCTACCCATGAGAACTGATTTCAACATATCCCGGTAGTGTTGTATTAGCGGATATTGGTTGGTGATCAGATGCAGAGCGAAGGGATGGAAGAAGACAACTACCACTCGCAGTGCCTCCTTCGGGACATTCACCATTTAAAGAAGCTCCTTCACTGCCACCAGGATCATTTGCATTCGACGACGCAGACTTCCCTGACGCAGACGAATTCGATGGCGTCGATGAGAGAATTCTTCGAATATTACCGCATTTTACACATTTCAAGCACTCAGTCGGATTGATTATGTTACAATTTGTGCAGGTCCATTGTAGCACTGAAGCAATTGTACCCATTTTTTCGCGATACAAACATGGCTCTGCGTTTCCAAAATTTTGTTTTCCACAATTTTTTTATTTTCAATTCTTTTTAACTGCGCATAGAGAATGATATATTTGTGTTCTACTTTCGTATTAATATGATAAATGACTAGAAGATGAAATGAAATTGTTCATTGTCTGAGGTGATAAGCAGCTATCGGAAAAACAATTGCAGCCGCGACCGTGCAAAATTATCAAAAACATGGAATATTGTGGTAGACATCACTCCTAGGATCGAGATAAAAAAAAGTCAAGCAGAAGCAACATATCGAACAATGATTTGACGAAAATTCGTTCAATTGAAATGTCAAATATGTACCCCGTACACATGCAGGATTGAAAGGTCGAGTCGAAACGGAGTTGAGATTTCGACCTGGGTACTTGCACTCACCGAATCGAAAGATTGAGTCGAAATTGGATTGAAAGTGAGTTGAACTGACAGATGAGCATAGTCGCCATTCATTCATTTCTTAGCTCTGTTAGAGTGTATTTCAATATTTCGTGTCTTTTGACTTGTTTGAAAATGTCTAATAACCGCGAAAAAAATATTTTACGCGCACTTCCCTCTTATTCCCGCTTTTCTTAATCTGTTTTTTTACTTTTAAATAATTTTTTTTTAGATTTTTAAAGCGGGTTTCAATTTGCTTATCATCTTTCGATGAAAATCCGCGCTTATTCATTTCTAATTGCAATTTCTTATATATTTCTCCATTCCGAAAGATTCTGCTATCAAAATGCTTCATGGCATTTACTTCTTCCATTATTCTTAATAGCAATCGCGTCTCTTCGTGCTCCCACATATTTCTTTTTGCCATATTAATAATTTTAAGATTACGTATAACAAAAAACTTAAGAATTTTAAAAAACAAAATCTGCGCACTTTTCCGCCCACTAAGCTCGTTGGCAAACAAAAATATCCTCGACCAACATCCATTCATATATACATACACTTAGGCAAATTTTCGCCTCATCTTTTCAGGAAATGCAAAAACGGATGCAAACTTAAAAAATAATTACTATCCGCCCGCCAAACGGAAGCACATAAAACGAACGGGTTTTTCCTCTCATTAAAAGAAAAAAAACCCAAACTACGACCATCTGTCAGTTCGACTCCTCGACCCAGGTACTTTGATATATTTTCGACTCAACTCAGCTCAAATAGTGGAGTCGAGTCGAGCCAACTCGGTTTCGACTCGACCCGCGTACACATGAATTTCGATCCGGTTTCAACCTAGGTTCAATCCTGCATGTGTACGGGGTAATGGGAAATGCATTCAGGTCGATTTGTGGGTTGGGTTTAGAATATATTTTTTATTAGCGCTCGATACTAGGGAATTCTATTTCTAAATATTTGTGCAAAAATGAAAACATTTTGTTAGTTGTTTATGGATTGTCCTTGTCGTAAAGCCCGTATGATACTACATGTTTTCCTCATTTTTAACACATTGAATCACGTTTGAGTGTCAGCCTTGCATAGAAGAGACAACATGATATTTTAAGAAAAGAAAAGCAATTATTTTGCGAAAAAAAAATAAACTGTTATCTTTTATTTTCGAATGGAGCAGAACAGAATGACAAATTGGGAATTTAGGTTTTGTTTTTCTTTGAACATTTCCAAAACGGTTATTAATAGCAACCGTTTTGAAAATTTATATATAAAACACACAAAAAAAGTAGAATGACTTAATTTAATGCAGACAAATACAAAATACATTATTTTATGCATTCCGATTTATGGAGACCAGTGACGTTTATTCTAAGGTGCGCAGGTGTTCTCCGCACACCCCAACGAAATCTGTCTTAATACAAAATTGATGTGTTTACAATATTCAATCGAATTGCAAATCTAAAATATCCTTAATTAAAAATACTGCTTCAACATCCATTTCCGTTCGCTCTGTTGTGCCGCACCGTCATAGCGTAGCCAAATCAACCAAATACAGCACAGCAGTCACTATCGCAACCCCAAAACTACCATCGAACCGAAATTGAAGTCGAACATAATGTCCTCCTCTTTTCGGAGCACCCAAATTGAAACCGCCGCGCGCGCGCAACCTATCCACACCAACTTGATATTTAATTCAGTTTGACTTCGACTCGCCAAGTTGTTCTCCAGTTACTAGAGCACCAACCCAAAGGAAATTTCCACATAAAAAAAAATTCTACTACATTCAAAGTCCCACCAACCGCCTGTAAAAACAATGAATTCGGGTTCTCCAGACCATGGCGCACATCAGTTGGCTGTGAGAATGAAAAAAGTGTGTTTGGTTGCATTTTGTTCGATTCTCTTCCCTACATATTAGTTATTGTCAGTGTGACCATAGTGGAATATAATATTCCATTTGTAGAATATTTTTTTTTTCAGTTATTTTTGGTTTATCATGTTTTACGTTTTGTATAAAATAAGCTTTTATTTGTCTTTTATTAAGGTGTATTTACCAAGTGGAATATAAAAGTGGAATAAAAAAATATTGAGATGTAATATAAATATTCTACCTCTCCGGGTGAGTGGAATATTTTTGAGAGAAGCTAATGGTCACACTGGTTATTGTTCGATGTGCTCTATATTTGTAGAACCCAGAACCCCATATTGACTGAAGCGAAAGCAAACAAACAGCAATACAACACTTTTCATTAAATTGATAGCTTTAATCAAATCTAAAAATTGGAGTAGAAAGCTGGTATGTAGCTTGAACTTACGATAGTGCGAAAATTATGACCAATGTTTTGAATGGAACACAAGCCAGGGTTAGAGAGCAAATGTAATTTTCCCACACTGTAATGCTAACATTTTAAACCTTGTTTCGCGAAATTTTAAAAGCAGATCGCAGTTTCAAAATTAGTGCTAAAAATGTTATCAATCCAAATCCAAAACGAGGCGAGGATTTGGCAGGTTTTGAGTTGCAATACAGGCGAGTGAAATTATTGATACTTTGTCAGCGCAAATCGATGCAAGATTCAAGTCCCTGATGGATTGGAATTGTTAAATTCAAAAAATTTTTGTATTTACGAAAAAATTTTCCCAGTACAACCTTTCGAAAGCCTAAAAAATTCATATGGTCTTTTTTGAATTCGTTAAGCTTAAGAATGAGTTAAATGTGCGCAAATTTTCGTAGAAGACATGCATTCTTGGATTTCTTCAGAATATAAATTTAAAAGATACATTTTCAGAAATTTTTAAACTGAACTCTTAAATGCTATCAATACCAACAACAAGATTGTTTTCTGCAGTTAAGCGAATAAATCTTATTCTAGAAACACGACGCAAGCTTGAAGAAAGATTATCGGATACAGCTTTGATTTCCATAGAAAAAACATTACTTAAGAAAATAAGAACAAGATCAGTTTCTATGATGAGGTTTGCGAAACTTTTGTGAAAAAAAACTAAATGTATTGGACTTACGTACAAATAATATTTACTAACTGTATAATAATGTTTCTCAAAATTAAAATTAAATATCAAAAACTGAGAACAGACGTTATTATCTATGTAACAAAAAAAGTGTAGAACACCCTGCTGAGAACATCACGGCACGTCCCTGATGGAGACCATATGTTATTTATGGTGGAAAAACATTTAGACAAGAAAATGTTGGATAGATTTAGTTGATAGGTGCCTTGCTAGAAAACAACGCAATAACCGAATGAAATTCTAACGACTAATTATAGGTATGAAAAGAGGGCTAACGTACCTAGGTAAAAGAAGCAAACCCTTTATGCTGTTGGGTGCTTAGTCCTGACTATGTTCATTTCATTACAAATTTATTTTTGAGTTCTATTTTAATAAATATGAGCAGAAAGCGTTCTTTTCACCTTTCTTGAATTTTGTTTTAAAAAACTAGTAGTGATTTTATTGATTCACAAACGTTTCCAAAATTCTAAAGGTTTTTATATACAGTTGTGAGTCACACTACAGTTGATTTATGAGCTTGTTCTTCATTAAACATAGTCTTTTAAAAATACAGGCAGTATAAAGCCACACCACGCATTTATTTCCAAAAGAATGGATGATGATTTATAGGTGCTTAATTTTACCTGTAAGCAAAATAACTTTACAAGAATCAATGTTCAACAGACTAGAAGCAATATTCAATAACTCTCGTCTATAAACGCAAATATGCCAAATTCGTAAAAACTAGAATGCAATACTTTTTAAAAAGTATAATATATGGAGAAAATGCATCAAACGGGATAAAAAAAAAACATAATTTTTGAGACTCGAAAAATTATAAAAATATTTTTTGCTTCTTACATTTTTCTATCCTCAATCCTCTGCGAGTCGATTTGTAAATAAACAAAGAAGTTAAAGTGAAATTATTATTGTATTGTATTGGAACAATACTTTTGACAAAAATTTGTATAAAAAATATGTACCTATGTACATACATATATGTATTTGAGAATTGTACCCCTGAGACGAATTAATCCGGAGTACATATTCGCTTATGTCGGTTAACAATAGTTGTTCTTATGATATTTAATCGAACGTAGTCGTCATACAACTCCTAGAGCCCAGACGAGGGCGCTATCCGAACGTCAAATGGCATTTTAGATTTTGACGAGCAAGACAAGTGAAAAATGGCGACAAACGTGAAAACTTCGAGGAATGTTTAAATTAAAGTTATCGTTAAAAACTGAAGAAGTATCAATATAAAGTCGCCAATTTACTCATCGCTTCGCACACGTAAAACAACTTGTTGAATTTTCATTGTAAGAAGTGAATAATTTGTCATAAAAAACGTTTTTTTTTTCATTTGCCGATTCCAACAAGCATCTTACCATCGTGTTTTTTTTCTTATCCCCCAGGCTAACTTAGAATATTGGATAACTCATTCGTGGCAGAATTAAATACCGCATCAAAAACGTTCGCTAGCGATGTCTTATCCACCGCGTCCACCCATGGTTCCAAACATGCCGCCGTATATGCCACCGCCACCGATTCCTCCGCCTGTCATGTCATCCATGGGCACACACGTAGGTCCCAAATCAGAATGCATTTTTTTTTACCTTACTTCCTTTTAGGATTACACTCTGTGTAAATTGAAACTAAAAATGAAAAAAGATACACCACGTTGTAAAAACGAAACTAGAAATTTATTTTTTTGTTCTTTTAGTGTGAAAGTCCTGATGGGTAAGTTGTAAAATTATTTTAAGTGTATATGGATATAGAGAGAGGGCGTGTGTAGCGCGAAGAAAAACGAGTGCTTGTAGAAGCAGTGTTGAAGTTTGTTAAATAAAACCGTGAGTCTAATTTATTTTATATTGTGGGAATGGCTTCTAGAAAGCCCCAACTAACCATTGAGAAACTTTCAAGATTCAAGTATTTAGAATTATTCATTTATATCATGTATTTTTGTTGTTGCATACGGTTACTTGTAAAGTCAAACAAACTGCTTAATCGTTATTTTTGTATTGTATTTTAAGATAATGCCTCCTTTAACAACACCACCCCCGCCAACTAGGCCATCGTTTAGAAATGCTGCTACTATAAGCTCGCAGCCTACCGTTTATTCGAGGATCAATCCAGATCCACATGCCCCGACTCAGTTCAAGGGTCCCATTATCACAGTGTTTGTGGGTAAGTGGTGCAGTCTATTTGTGTTTTACAAGTAAATATATGGAGTACATGCTGCTTTTTAGGTAACATTAGCGAGCGGGTGCCTGAAGTATTAATCAAACGGATTCTCAGCGCATGTGGACCTGTAGTCAACTGGAAGCGGGTTTCAACCTTTGGCTTCTGCGAATACGAGTAAGTATGAGAAAAATGTAACAATGTTTTGAAATGTTTCACACGTGCGATAATATTGCGTGACTTTTTAACTTTCTCATATTAAAGAATAAAGAATTGTTTTCGTGGAAAGGTTCGAACTCGAGATTTTGTTCAAACTTGATAATGCAACTCAAAAAATGAGCCTCGCGAATCCTTCCATCTGTCTATCTAATCTAATAATGGAACTTTATTATCCGCTAACGGAGTGGCAAATGACGTAAATCAATCAGAAAACTCACACTATATGTATTTTTCTTGTAGCTGGTGGTGGCGGCTTACTTCTACTTCCACTGCATAAACTTTCCGTTATTAGGTTTTACTGGGATCGCGCTTCGGCCCGATCAATTAATCAACTTTAAAAAAATTTTTGTTGAAGATTTCCGATGAACGTGTACTTTCGGTGGACGTAAACGTACGTTACAATAATTTCTTAACTTTTTTGATAAAGCAAAAAACATAATCTTTTTTGTGAAGTGTGATTTTTTTTTGTGTAGTGTGCCACCTCAAAATACTATCATTAAACGCTTCATATACATATGTATGTGTAATTTATTGCGAATTGTGTTCAAACAAAACTGAACGTAAAATAGAAAATAAAATACAGAAAATAATTTGATAATTTAGCACCGCAAACAGGTAGGAATTAATAATTTTTCTCTGCCACAACATATACGCCGTAGGTTGGTTTGGAAATTAATATTAAATTCATGAGCTACAGGCTAAGTGAATTTGGAATACCAATCATTTAGGCCTTTTAGCACTTTCTCTGTTCTCTTATTCATTTGCAATTTCTTTTTATCTAAAATCATAATCTGTGAAGGTGATAATTGGAGTCAGGGGGTGTCGGTTGCTACCAAACTTATAATTTGCCTAGATATCGTTGACTTGATTTCCTAGTTCTTATTTATGTACATATACATATATGTATGTATATTGGCAAAAGCGTTACACACTTTCTTCGATTAGTGAGATGGCAATGGTGTAGGTGGTAGTGTGTCTGTTGTAATCCTTCCGGTGCAATAGTTTAGATCCTCGCCGAAAACAGCAACCATAGCCAGAGAGTCTAAAAGAGAAAACAAATTAAATTTAAGTTTCTATACACACTGAAAAAGTGGTTACAGCTTGGTAGTGCATTGAGTTTACCAATATGAGTTTAGTTAGTTTCAAAAAAAATTGTTCAATTATAAATCTTCCAGGTTCAATACCCAACAAAAATATTGCCATCTACGTTAATAATCAGGCTGCGCTAAAGGTGCTAGAGTCCCATATCACTAAATCTGAACTAGTCAGGAGTTGCCACACAATGCTTAGGCCATTATATTCGCAGAACCGAGTCAGATTATGTTGGATTTGTAAGGCCCTGCGGCCTTAGATCGGAAAAAATCTGGAGAATTCATAAAGCTCAGCAGATCAAAGTTGAGAATGTCGATACTCTCTGGTCATTGCATGCTGAGGAAGGTGGTACCGCATCAAACACTGTTGTTAGTTATATAGTTCTTGTTATAACGTGCGTGTGTTCCTTATAAATCGCTTTAAGTCCATCAACCAAGCTTATGCAAGATCTCGTTATTCTCCAAAGAGTCTGTTTTCCATGGGGAGAAGCCGAAGGTTTTGGAGATTTGGAGTCGTAGAGCAAGTGTGATGGTTTCAGTTTCTTCCTCATCTTGTTAGCCCTGGTGAGTTTATGCCTAGCCTGTTGGCCATAGTGTCAATCGCATATAGTGTACTGCCAGTGCCTGCTTATTCCATCTTTCCCCATAGCTAATAACCTTTTTGTTCTTCTCTCACTCAATTGTGGCGGGGTATAACACAATCACTTCTCGATAGACGAGCTGCGATGGTTTTTTCCTTGCTCCTAAGATCTATCGTCCCTTTCTCTTTGCCAATAGGAATATGTACATATTTGCGTGTGACTGTATTCTGTGCCTAGTTCTGCTCCGTTTCTGGCTACTTCGATATCACTATGTCCGGGAACCCAGCAGAGATTGATCGCGTGGATATTGCCGAGTTTTTTTTAGAATTTCAGGATATTCATACTGTCCTGCATCCTGGTCTCACTAGCCAGTGCCTTGATTGATGCCTGATTGTCCACAAATATTGTAGTCCGTGATGAATTAATTTTCAGTGGGAGGATTGTCATCGCTGCTCTATCAATGGCGAATATTTCAACTTGAAAGACGCTGCATTCATTTGGCAGTATGTAGGAGTCTTTAATTTGTAGTCTTACAGAATATTCCTGCTCCGGTTCGTATTTACATATTGGACCCTTGAGCGTAGAAGTGGATGTTGGATCTTCATTTATTAATGTGTCGGACTCCCATTCTTGTCCTTTGGGAATAAGGATAGAGTATTTTTCATTGAAATCTTGATATGAAATAAGGTAGTCTGAGTAGATGTTGGAGTCAGCAATACCGCATCCTGTTCATCGTAGTATCCGCTATCCTTTCAACCGATATCTAATTAATTCGAAACTTTGAGAGTTTGGTGCTTGTTTTATCAAAAAATTATGTCAAATCTACATCACAGTTTTCTATGTTCTACAAAGAAAAATAAAAAAACTTTTCCACTGGATTAATATAACAAACCTTTGACTCAAAATGCTAATATAAAACTCAAATAAGTGGGTAAATTTAACACTCTTCCATGCGATTTAACTTGTTTTACTTTTGAAAAATCGGATACTTTGGCTAAATTATTGTCGTCGGTGAGTTGTCACAGTAAATCGGAGGAACATGTAGCGACAATGACTATTTCATGC
This sequence comes from Blera fallax, assembly GCA_946965025.1. Lineage (NCBI taxonomy): Eukaryota > Metazoa > Arthropoda > Insecta > Diptera > Syrphidae > Blera > Blera fallax. The sequence continues at coordinate 18,892,585 of OX337248.1, read as the reverse complement.
TTTGTATGAGAATTCCCTCCGTACCTCTTCTGGTGCTTAAAGTAAAATTCCAATAACTTTGAAGATGTCTGCATCCAAGTCTGTTAGTTATCCCTAAATTCTCAGGATGTAAAGGATATAAATGACTGTTTTTGTCTTTTTTTAAAAAATTCAAGATTGTGGCGTTATTTCTTCATTTATCGCACAAAACGATTAGTTTGACACATTTAATATTTGTGGAATTATTCATCACTCCCGGGTCTCCTTCCATTCTGTCACAGAAAGTTTTGTTCTAATATTTTTAGTTAAACAGATGTAATTTAATTCTATCGTACATGCATGTTAATTAAATTTTAAATGAGTTTTTTCGTGTAATTTTCAGTGGTCCAACTGCAGGAATGCGTGCTGTTCGCTTGTTAAGCGAAATGGAACTCGATGGTAAAAAGCTAGTGGCAAAAGTTGATGCAAAAAATAAACTCTTATTGGATAATTACAAGGAGGAGGAGCTAAAAAGTGGCAGCAAAAAACTTGACATTGAAAAGGATGACGACGAAAACGCTCTTATTTTGATGAGCCGCATTATGGAGGAACACAGACACGAGCTTCCACCAACAAATGATGGTAACTACGATCAGCGAGACTATTACAATAAAAATTCTATGAACAACTTTACAGGAAGGCAAGATAATTCCGATCTCAAGATGAGCAAAGCTCTACAAGAAGCTAATCTTGAAGAAGAGAAAAGAAACTTGATTAGCAGTGAGATTGGTAAATTTCGTAAGAAGGCCGAAGCGGATGATCATAGAAAAGAGAAAGAGAAGGATCGCAAGAAACGCGATGAAAAAGAGCGTGATAAGGAGGTAGATAAGGAGAAGGAAAAGGAAAAGGAAAAGGAGAAGGAAAAGGAGGGCAAGGAAAAAGAAAAAGAGAAATCAAAGGATGTCTCACCGCCGAAGAAGGAGAAGGAACGTGAGTCTAAAGATAAGCGAAAGAGGAGCAAGTCTCGGTCGAAAGATCGTGAGAGGGATCGCGAAAGGGAAAATAGAGAAAGGGAAAGAGAACGTGAGAAGGAACGGGAACGCGAGAGAGAACGGGAAAGAGAGAGAGAACGTGAAAGGGAGCGAGAACGTGAAAGGGAGAGAGAACGTGAGCGAGAAAGAGAACGTGAACGAGACAGAGAGAGGGAGCGCGAGAGAGAAAGGTTAGCCAAAATATTATAAATAATGCCAAATGAACTAAAATTTATGTATGACGGATACAAGGCAACATTAATTTTAATTAATTAATTGCCTTACGAAATACAGTACTAGATCTTATCATTTGAAATTGAAAACAAATTCAAGTTTTTAAAGAAAAAATGGGAAATGGAAAATTTTTGAATTTTTGAGGTAAAACAACCACTCTTTTGAATATTTTTAAGTGTTTATCATGTTGGACTTTAGATGTCCAAGTTTGGCTGTTAGCACAAATTGTACATTTACTAGGTTTGCCATTGTGTGTTGGAAAAATATAGTCCGCATTGTGCTTAGTGTTAAATAGGGGTTCTTGAGAAGCTTAACAAGAGCGCCTTGGTCAAGTTTAACTTCTTTCTTAAATGGTGCTACAGCTAGGGGTGAGTCTGGCCATCAATCAACAAGCGTCTTTAGTTAGCCCGTTCCTTAGCTTACTGCCACCAATTGCGCAGCATAAGTTGGTCGAGGTCCCCTTCTATCGGAAAGAGGGGCCTTCTAAGGCGAGGTCGCATTTTTTTCTTGACTAGGTCGATGCCGATGTAAACTTCGTCATTGAATATTCACTTCCAAACCAGTCCAGCTGACTACCTTTCAAAGTCGTAGTAGTAGTACTACTGGGCCTGGACAGTTCCGAGAGCAATATGTACACCACATCCCAACGTTTGGACCAACACGAACTAACATAGTTGCTACAACAACAACAACTACCTTTCAAAAGATGCTCTTATAGATCAAGAAAAAATTATTTTCATTTTGTGTAGTTCGAAGAAATCTAGTTCGGTTCGTATCACCAGAATTTCTAACTTCATTTTAATGTTTCCAATTATGTCTTAGTTTCTTTAACAATAATTTCTTACAATTATTATCATGCACGTTTTTCCCTTCAATGTGGAACAAATTAAGTTTATTCTAATAAAAAAGAGAGAGAACTACAACAACATATTGAGAACCTTGGATCTATTTTCCTTCCTATCGATATTGAATAGGTCATAGAAAGAACCGTATTGAACTTGAAAGTTTATGCAATTTGTACATTCAATTTGCATACACATATCTCACGTGTCTTTGAATTTATTTTTGAGATGGAATTAAATGCTAAATAACAACTTTTCTACCACCTATAGGCTTCCAGTTAAATTATTTTGAATGAAAATTTATCAGTAACCCTGGACCTGGACCTGGAGATCATTTTATAAATTTCAAAATTATCTGAAATAACAATCGTATTGACATACATATTTGGAATTTTGAAATCGGTTTAAGATTTTGTCAATACACAAAATAAGTTAATTTTGAAAAATGAAGATCCCCAGTGTTGATCTCGAAGTTAAAAACTTGTGGCCCACCAAAGTTGGTTGGAGAGAAACAAGTTTGGAAGAACTATTTTAAGACGCAGTAAAACCATCATCAACTGCCCATAGTGTTGAAATGTATAAAGTTTCGAAATGTAGACTGAGTAAGTTCGTTGGTTGGTATAGGTGGTTTTCTCGGAAACTGTGCACGCTTTGGCCAGCATTTTCATGTCGACAAATGTCGATTGCATTGAGAGAAGTAATGCATGTCCTTAGAAGTTCAAAATCGGTTGTGAGTTCACTCAGTTGAGTAGAATGTGTTATCGCGTACAATCGAGTTTTTCTTTTAGTGAAATGAAGTGTTTCTGCGCAGTCATGTTATCAATTCGCAACCAAACAGTCAGATACCTATAACTAGACATTCCTCTAACACCAACCAAGGATTCAGGTGACCGAAAACAAACAAACTGGGGATTATTGTAAACTATAGCACATTAAAATACATGGCATACCACAATACCCGCCATTTTTCCAGAATGCCACTTTTGGGGACGTGGCATATTTTTGACAAAATCTTTGTTAATGATTATTGTAATCAGTTCTTTAGTATACCAAATTTGAGCTAATAATTCAAGGTTGCACTCTGCTTAATTTTGATCGATTAGGATTTATAGATTTGTTGTTTCTGCCAAAATATAAACATGTATACCACAATACCCGAACTTACTCTATGTATTTTGCGCAAAAATAGATACAGAGAAAAACATAGAAAAATAAAACAGAAAACAGGAAAAGTATTTGGTTCCCGATTTTAAGATAATCACTTAATCGTTCTAGCATACATAGATCGAAACAAATTGGCATCTGATTCTATTCAGTGTTTTGATGGTCGCGTTTAACTATCATTACAACTCGTTGAAACTGCAGCAGTTTGAGATAAACATTTGCATTGAGGCTGAAATCCTCTAAGTCCGCAATTATTAACTACTTAATTACTTAGATGGCGCTGCAGCCCACTACAAAGGTAAACTTGGCCTTTGACCGACACACTTTCAGTTACCTCGGTTGTTGTGCCACCCGCCTTCAGTTACGAGCCCTAAGTTGGTTGAGGAACATTTCTCCTCGTATGCGCTGCTTAACTTTCCTCTACTGCTCAGTTTTGTACTCGATATGCTGTGGTTGTGCTCGGCGTGGTTCGAATCTGCGCTTTTCGCGTCACAAGGAAAGACACACACACATCTTGATGTCTCCTATACCATAAAGCAAGGCTGGGATGATCAGGTATAGAAACATTGACTGAAAAGATCGATTCTGATGATGTTATTTATGGAGTTGAACATAAAGCATAGGTAAACAAAATTCTTGATTACCTTAAAATTTAAGCTATCCAAAGAGCCGTTATTGAAAGTTTTGTGAACTGCATATGTTCTATCTTACATTCTTTCACCTTTAAACCCATTTTACTTGCCTCTATCTCAATACTTACTGACAATGCTGAATGCTTCCAATTATGTTCATTTCATCGACATAAGCAAGCAGCTGTACAGATTCGTAGAGATTGGTTTGAGAGTTCCGTACATTCCGTACATTAGTCTGAAGTATTATATAGAAATTGATACCCTATCAGAGGAGCTGTTTAAGATGTGCCAAACCTCTACCGTTGTGTTTCATCTTGTGATTCCCTCTTAATGCAACCCATTTGTAAAATTGCTGTTATTCATGTATTCTCTAGATGTAAAATTATAAAAACACGACTTGCTTTACAATTAGATCTTACCATAGCTAGAAGAAATCATGTCTATTGGCGTTAGTGACAATCATAGGTGCTTAAATATAGAAACCTATGCAACACCATCTTCTGACATCTAACAATCACAGTCGCGTTGCTTGAAGGAAGGCAGATGTAAGCTAAAAAAAATTTGTTCATTCGGAAGTCTTCTTGTTTGAACGAGGTCGATAATTCTTTATCCGACCATGTTAATTTTTTCAGTCATTTGCACTCGTCTACGAAAAACACGGAGATACCACACTGCACTTTTTGCCTCTAAACTTCCCTTCCTGTGAGTGAGATCATAACGTCTGTCGAATCGTTCAGTTATTACTCTCTTGAAACTCGGTAGACCAACGCACAACGCACTGACACGCGCTGCTCACTTGTAGGATCAACTTTTAGATTCATAAATCATTTTGATTAAAATTTCCCCCGCACGGTCTTTTCGTGTGTAGCTGGAGAGTTTAAATTCGGTACGAAAATAGTATGTGGCAACATACATATTGAGTTAAAAATAATTACAAAAAAATGTTTTTATGGCAGTGAGGGGTTCAAGCACCTCGCAAACAATTATTTTTCTGCTCCCTATAATGTGGCATACTAAATGAAAGCTGATGTACAAAATATTTTACGCTGAAAACAAAACAAAAGCTCAAAACCATTCGCATCATCCAAACCATCGCTCATTGCACTCGATGCTACCCCAAACCGTGATGCGAACAAGTTTGGTTACTAAGAGGGAGTTCAATGTAGCACGACAAGAACCGTAGCTACACGGACATCTGAAAGACCGCAGATACGTTGGATCCGCACACATGGCTCATGGTTGGATGCTAAGTAGAATTAATTTTTGTGATAATTAGTTCCTTTATGTGGTTTCTTAAAATTTCTTTATTGCTTTCCTAGTAATGCTACAGTTTCTGCTATTTCATCCACAGAGAAAGGGAGGAAAAGATTATAAAAAATGTTCGAGACATCCAGCGTGAAAAGGAAATTGAAGAGGAAATGCGCGAGCGTAAAAAGGCAGAAAAGAAAGCACGTGAAAAGGAGGCCGCATATCAAGAAAGACTGCATAATTGGGAATTACGGGAGCGACGAAAAATGAAAGAATATGAAAAGGTTAAAATTATTATACCATCTGAATATGCATCCTTATGTTTTCTCTCTTGTCTTTTTTAGCAAAAACTCAAAGAAAGTCTCAAACTGGAAGAAAGGGAAAAAGAGGCAAAGCGACTAAAAGAATTCGTCGAAGACTATGACGACGACAGAGATGATCCCAAATACTACAAGTAAAGATATTTAACAATTTCGTTACTAACAGATATTTAATGGTATGCAATTTCATACTCATAGGGGTCGGGAACTTCAAAGACGACTAGCTGAGAGAGTCCGAGAAGCCGATCTTGATGCCAAGGACCGTAACAGGGAACAGGAAGAACTCGAGGAGCTGAAAAATAAGATATTCAGTGGAGAATATGAGAATCCAACACAAGAGTTCGAACGAGTGAAGAAGGAACGTGAGAACCTATACAAGCCTCAAATTCTAATTGACGTTAATTTAGAAGCACAGCAACGTAAGGAGCGCGAACTAGAAAAGGAGAGAGAGCGCGAAATCGAAAAAACAAAACGTCTCAAGGAGAAGGAAAAACTTGCAGCTGCCAAGGAGAAATATCTGCAGGAGCAGGAGGCACATGAGGCGGCGATGGCGGCAACTGTGATGCATGCAGAACCAATTGATTCAGACTCAAATGACGGTACATTGACGTCACATCGTGGATCAAACACAAATCCGATGCCAAGCAGACAAGAATCAGAGTCCAGAGACAGCGTATCGAATCATTTCCAGGATGAGGATTCAAGGGGATCCATGATATCATCCAGTCACGGTTTCAGTCCTGTTAATAGTCATAACAATGTAACAACTCCTGGTACTCCTCCTATTTCCGCTCCACTTATAAGTCTCAATTTAGGAGCTAATGCTAAGAAGAAAAAAATCGAGGTTACTTCGGATGTTTTTAATAACGAAGAAGACAACGATGATGCTAGCAATCCGAAAAAGAGGAAGTTAGTGCCACTGGGTAAGTGCGAAGAGTACAGTTAAAGTTTGTTGTTATAACGATCATTACAGAACGTTAATGTGTTACAATAGATTCTTATTACTTGATTTGCTTACTTAGTTTGATGACACGTCAATACCACTCAAGTCTCCACTATTTTACCAAAGCGATATCGGGCACTATTTTAAAGCGAAGTTGAAATTCATATTGAAAATGTATGTGATGTGTTAAACAATTTTAGTATTTTAGTATGAACTACGGTCAAACATTTTTAAAGCCGTGAAACCTTTCACGTAGACTAGGACATGCCTGCCAATAATGCAGTGTCCTGTAACGACAGCTATTGCGTTTTGAAATGAGCAACTTTTGGAGCGTTTCTTAATTCAGTTTAGGCCAGATCTATCTAGTGATGAGACACTTAGTCCCATCCGTGCCCATCTACGATTGGTTAAGTTGATAGTGTTGAGCTTGAGATTCAACTTGTCCCGCAAAATCGTTAGGATTGTACCTTACCTGGAGAGCACGTCGGGCATGCAATTCCCTGGGATGTCTCTGAAGCCCGGTACGCAAATAAGGTATATATTGATTTGTTAAGCGATCTCGTCAAGAGACAGGCAACAATTTATAGCAATTCGTCAGTTAATGTTGACAGATTCCAGAGATTTGATTGCGGCATGGCTGTCAGTAAAAATTATGATATCTCGCTAAGATATAACATTGTACTTTAGTCATGACAAGACTTTCTTTATCGCTATGATGTCCGCCTGGAAGTTGCTACAGTGATTACATAGCATAAGATGTACGTGTACGCACGCGTTATATATTTCAACGGAAAAAGAAGAAAAAAAAAAAAGAAGGAGAAGACACCCCACTGACCTCTGATTCTGTTTCTAATTCTATCTGTAGAGACACATGGATTTATTTTGTAACCTAAGATCCTCTTGCCAGTCGGGCATTCGGGTTTCAGAGAATTTGTCAAACAGAAGTTGTGGAAGAGTGTATTCGGTGTCTTACGCATGAAATTAAAGAGAAGTGTTCAGTACATAGACTAGACAATGGCTGTCATGCGAGTGGTTGTACACGCTGCTACTTGTTTACTGTAGATATCTAAAGGTGCATATCTAGAGCAGCTGTTGAGGTAATTCGTAGAGCGCCACTCGTGCATATGCAGCCGACCTTTGCATTCGTCCCAAATGGTTGCGGTGAACAAACAATTCACAAATTATTTTATTATTCTATGCTCGCCTGGCTGTGTTTGTTCCTGTGCCTGGACCATTATCGAGGTTGCCACGTTCCTTATACCTTTACATCCATTTCTTTTATAAACTCCTGATGTTTTTTTTAAATATTTCGCTGAACACTAGTTTTCGACTTCTTTAGCAATGAATATAACATACATACATATATATGTACATACATATGTGAGTGAGCAAAGTAAAGAGAGTAATTTAAGTCACATTTCTCTGGACATCACTAACAATCTCGTTGCTGAGAAAGAAAATACATAGACCCATTAGTCTATTTTACTTCGCATCTCTGTCTTTAAAAATATCGGCAAAGTAAAATTCCACCACTTCCTCCTCTTGTAGGATGAAATCGTCAAAGATAACCTCCGCGCGAAAGCTGGACATTCACGTATGAAAAAATTGCTTAGGATCTATGTTTGCCGCCTTATGGCTCTTAAGGTATTTACAGTCCCTATTCATCATCGATTGAGGTACTAGGCGATGTGTTTCAACTCCAACCAGTTCTTTCACAATTGAGAAAACTAGTGTTTAGCTTTCTTGTGCAATTGGTATCTTTAAACTTATTACACTGCTTCGCCAAACCTAAAGCTGATATTACGCTTCCGTTCTTTTATCCACTGTTCGTTGTTAGACGTACGCGGAGCAGTGAAAGTGTAAATAACAAAACCAAGCAACGAATGAACAGCGAACACGTATGCAAGAAATTCCAAGTTGTTTAAAATTTTCGATGTACGGTTTTATCATAGAATTGTATTGTATAAAAGCTTCCCATGTTGAGGGCGAAAAAAGTAAAAAATAATACCGTGACCGTAAAGAAAATAAAAAGGCATGCATTGTATTAATAGAAGAAAAGAAGCAGTGTCAAGCGTTACAAAGGAAATGGTTTTGAAAAAAAAACCCTTAAATAATTCCAGAAGCCATCGTGTTGTGGTATATACATACATATGTGATAAATGTTCTTTTTAATAACCAGCGTTTGTTTCAACAGGATATCTTATTTTTTTCTGAACAATTAAAGGCGTCATTACTGCCAACAATACAATGTGTTGCTGTCGATTCTGATATAAAGACCGAACTGAATCAAATCAGCGTATAATGTCAATGCTTCTTCTTTGTTCGGTATACACCGAGAAACGAATAACATACACTGAATAAAAAACGAAAGTGTAAAGCCAGTTTTAGGCAGATTTCTAAGCGCAGCGTTGGCTCTTACGTTTCGACTGCTTACGGTCAATACATTATCACCTTCATTCGAGACTATACTTCCAATGTACCGGAAACTATACGAAAGAAATGCCTCATTCTGCTATATCTAGATAATGAGTTTTTCTTTTATTTCCCGCTGTATCAGCATGCCTTACGATGTTAGATCAGCGTCACGAAGTTACATAGTCTAAACTCTTCAGCCTTTCAGCACAAACATTTTCCACATTTTAGAACATGTGTAGATGGATATAGAAAAAAAGTAACACAAAAAAGCAATTAAAATTCAAAAATCACTTTGATTTGAAAGACCAATTGATTAAAGCTTGAAAATGATTTCGGGCATATGGCCACAGCGGTAGTTCTTGACGAAGCGCATTATGGCGTGCTACTAATTTTGAGTTTCTAGCGATTTTGGCCGTAAGTCACGATTACCGCGAAAGTGTTGACTTCTAAGGCGTCTCGTAGCTCCAGATAAAATTGTGTGAAATCGTATGATTTTGGTGGGCGATTGACAGTTTGATTTCTCGAAATCAACTTATTGCCAAATTGTTATTCATGAAATTACATCTCGTCTCGATCAATGTGATCCATACTTTTAAACAAAAATTCATAAATTATGGTCCAGTAACGAGCTTGATTGACCGTAATGACAGCTCCGGCCTCATTTTTAGAGACATAAAGTCGGATGATGCAACCAGCAAGAAAACCGCACCAGACGATTCATGGGGCAGTTAGGTCTTTCTGGTTTCTTCGGGATTGGTATCACTACATATGTGGCAGTTATTGACAAACCCGTTACCCCAAAAATGAACCTCATCATATGAAAAAATTATGTGTGCACCATCATGAAATCGTACGTAATATTCGCGAAACACCGACCGATTTTCAAAGTAAATTTTGATAATTCGAACTCATTATGATCGAGACTATACTGAACATAAATTTCAAAAAGATCGGGCAGAAGCTAAGTCTGACAGTTATCCCTATCGTAGGTTTATCTAAGCAAAAAAAAAATGTTTGTAATAAATGTTATCTGACGCTGCTCGTATAGATTTAGTACATCAGATGTTATCTGGCGCTGCTCGTATAGATTCAGTACATCAGCTAGACAGCTTTCTCCTTAATCTGAACTACATTATCTAAGTCTAAGTGACCAAGACTCAGGGCACATCTATTAGCGGTGGTTGTTTACCTACGAAGCAGGCGCCGTGACTCAAGTGGTTAGTGCGTTAGATCGCTGAGTGTGAGGTCCAACGTTCGAATTCCTGAAAAGAAAAAAAAAAAAGTTTTTTTTACGGTTCCACCTCTCGCGAATGTCTGACAAACGTCCGAGAGTAATAGCTGTCATGAGGAGGCTTCACAATTTACCTTTTGAATATGGCTATAAACTGTAGGTTCCTTTCATTTGTGTCAAAAATATAACACGCACACAATGAATGGTCGCGAGAAGCTAGGCCCACATACGGTCTGTTGCGGCAAGTATTTGTATTTAGTGATCAAAATATACTAGAACCCTTTAATATTGAACATAAACAACAGTGAGACGACTAACGAGTTCCACAAAGTGGATTATAATAAACCTTCTCCCTCCCTCCGCAAAGTTATTTAAAACAAAATGTGAACCTAAAAAGCCTCCGATAAACAAATCGGAAGAGCAGGAATTCAAAGCTAAATAATTCCTACTTAACGTAAACTTGTCAGAATAATGCTCCCCATTAATTGGCGTTTTGTTATTGAAAATTGTTGTATTCTTTTTATTTACATACATACTTGTGTACAGATTACGATGAGAATCAATTTCCGAATGCCCAATCTCAAAATCGTGGATCACAACAGTCGAATGCTACAAATGCAGCACACCCCACAGCACAGAATCAATCCAAGTCCAACTCAAAGAAACGGGACAAACACGATAGCAATAGCGGTGGTGGCAGTAATAATAAGGACGACAATTCTACTAAATTACAGGAGGAGAAACGACGTCACATCAAGAGCATCATCGATAGAATTCCCACTCAAAAGATCGATCTGTTCAATTACAAGCTGGATCGCAATGAAATCGACAACACTCTAATGGAAAAAAAGATTCGACCTTGGATCAACAAAAAGATAATCGAATACATTGGGGAACCCGAACCAACATTGGTGGATTTCATTTGCTCTAAGGTTCTAGCGGGCAGTTCACCTCAAAGTATTTTAGACGACGTTCAAATGGTACATACAAGTATATTACTACAAACACATGATCATTAATCAACATTATTTCGTTACCCAATCCGATAGGTACTCGACGAAGAGGCAGAGGTCTTTGTAGTCAAAATGTGGCGACTGCTCATTTACGAAGTTGATGCGAAGAAAATTGGTCTGGGTAAATAAATTGTTTTCTTTGTATGTAATTCCTTTTTAAAAAAAACAACTCAAGTATAAATACAAGTGGTTATACTTAAAAGAGAAACATGTTTTTGAGAAAGCCGATCGAAACTTCTGAGCATTGCCAGATATGTTTGTTTAAATTTTTTTTATTTTTCTTTTTATTTCTATTTATACATTTCTTTATATTATAAGATTGAATTTAACTATTATTTTTTAAATGCAGCCAATATATAAACGAAGAAATAAAAAATAAATAAATAAAATTAAAGTGAATGAGTTTCTGAAGTGCAACAAAAAGCAAAATCTACAAATCAATGTGTTTTACTTGGTGTTGGAATTGACCGTGTGAAAGTTGGAAATATGTAGTAAGAGAGAATGCAAAGCGAAAAAAATGTGCTAACCGGGTCGAGTCATCAATTGAAGTGCTTGAAATGAAGTGTTTGCGTGTCTTTTTATAAATCTAAATCGCTTAGGCCTCTTTTACAGCGAGGATAATGCGAATGAAGTAATTTTCTATTATGATGTAAATAAGTTTGTCATATGCAACGTTTACAGTTTTTGCTACTGTTATAAGAAATGGAAAAATGAATTTTACAACGTTAACTGAGAATTATTTTATATTTTTCGAAATAATATTTTGCTGTTAAAGTACTGATACTTGAAAAAATCTAACCGATAGATGTTTTTTTATTTTTTTGCAGTATAAATTATGGCTTGGTTTTGGCTTTCCAAGGCAGGGCTTTGTTTCCGACTTCAACTAGTTGAATTTAAAATCTCTGACTCATTTCGTTCAGAATGGGTTTGCCGCAAACACCTCAAAATGCACTGTTTTGCCGTATTGTATTGTATCTCATACCTGTAGTTAATTATAAGTAAACAAAATGAACACAAGGTGGGTGGACATTTTAAGATTAGAAATAATAAAAAGCAATATATAATTGGCAAATCAAATAAATTGTAAATTGAACTTAGTAAACAATTTTGTATTTCCTTTGCATAAAGAGGTTTGGTCTGAATATCGATGATGTAATAAACTTGAAAGCTTTGTGCAACTAATTTGTATCTAAAAATAGAATAAATAGGTGGCCAAAGAGCAGCGCGATTAAATTGCTTATTTTGTAAGCCTAGAGCCTTGTAATCTTATGTTCTGCGCGGCATTGTAGTTATTAGCTCTTAATTAAAACGGTTTCTTCGCTTGCAGCCTGCAACCGAAAGTATAACCTTGAACTTTTATCAGCAGGAACTGTTTAACTTTTCAGAGCTGGCAGCTATGAAAAATTGGCTGGTTGTGAAGTATGAAAATCGTGTTCAATAAAATAGTGCATCTGACGTATAAGATAAGAGGAAAAATGAATTGAAAGGGTGAATGTAGTATTCAAACTATCGAATTCAATGTTAATGGTGATATCAGCACTAATGTGAAGTAGATTTTCTCTTATATTTTATGGACCGATTTCCACACTTTCAAGGTATTCCCGATCCGCACGAGTTACAAAATTAAAAACCAATTACTTTTATTAAGAATGTTCTTTATTCACTTGATGTATCTTATTGACTAACTCTTACTCTAATCAACCGTCGGAAGGCAAGCCAAGTTGTATTGCTGAATTGCACTTGTTGGAGTTCGGACATTCCCCGCCGAATCAATATTAGGCAATCACAATTGACCTACTTCCAACAAGTGACAATAATGCAATAAATGATAAATGCTTAATGGACACTCTTTCGAAATCCGGGCATTGAACGACGACATGAGTAAATTATAAATGACCCAATTTTGAAAGAGTGCATCATGCAGTTTATCATATAACTCACGCGTCCTACAGCTACAATGAGAGTCAGGAAAGCACAGTTACTCTCCAACGGATATTTGCTTCTTTCTTCTCTGCACTCTCATGCATGCGTGCATGTGTATGGATCTGATGAGATTTTTCGAGTGCGCCTTCCTATTCGACATAGTCGTCGATAAGGAAGCGTCTCCGACGGTTCTAAGTTGCCAGTGTAAAGTCGTATTGTAATGTAGGGATGTATGTACATATGTATGTTTTAAGAGAATGATGAGTTTACATAAAAGATTTGCCTTACGATTTTTTTTCTAGGGTGGGCAGGTTTAAGAAGGTCAAATAATAATTCAACTGCTACTTATTTTAAGCATTAAGGGTTCTGTAGAAAGGTGAATACAATTTTAGATTTTTCCAGACCAAAAGGTGTCTGCGGAATCTGTCAGCTCCTTTTCCATATAACTTCTGAATTATTTAAAGAAGAAGTCGTTAGATAGAAAATTGATGTCAGTCGGCTTTCCAGGACGCCCAAGGAAGCAATTTAATCAAACTATCTGTAACGAAAGTCGTATTAGCGTAACAGCGAAAGCATTTTGAACACCTCAATTGCCAAGCATAATTTTATTTTGTTTTTGAAATAACGTGGTGGAAGAAAAACTTTACTGTGCAATGTTGCAATGACTGTCAACGTTACTGTTCTTGTGCTTATGTAGTTCGGTTATCAGACTCATGTATTTAACGTTATAAATCGGAGCTAAACTGAAAAATAGTACCTCTTTTGCACAATGAATACATCAATACATGAATACAACGGTCGTAACACATAGGATGGTAAAGATTTTTATAGATTTATGGAATTATACATCAGCACCCAGCTCAAAATTATAGTTCACGGAAAAGTGACTCGCGTTGAATAGACAGTGATTGCTTTTCCCATTATACAATTCCTATGGAGTACTCTACCTTATCGGCTGATGTATTCAATGAAAAAACTTAATAGAGTCGCTAAGCTTTTGCATCACTACCGATTTCCAGCGAGAACCTAAGCAACCTAAAATCGTCCATCTCTAGTACTCATATTTGCTATTCAAGGGGCAGAGCGTGTTTCAGTTTTAATTTTAGGATCACAGTACAGACTAGGACCCTAGTTTCATTTTAGTTCATAAGTAACTTGTTTCAAACTTTGCATTTATCTAAGTTCTTACAAAATAATTACCTATTTGTGTTAAAGATTAAAAGAAAAACTTCTTAACTTATCAAATTGTAACTGAGGCTAGATGTGCATTATCGATTCACCAATCGGGTAGTAACATCTGTAGTTGCTCTGCTATCACCGAGCTTTCATTTGGAAGAGTGAAGGTCAAATGTATATAGGTACGTACAAAATTTTAATATATCTTTTTTTATAATATTTGGGCACTTAAAGAACACTGCGACATGTTATAAGTTAATACAATATTTGAAGCAATTTATGTCCATGGATATTCTAAAATCTGATTGAGTTATTTACCCTGCGTTTTGCAGGATGGTCATTTAAAAAATTTCTTCATCGCTTCTTTTAAAGAAGGGACATTAACATGCCCCATTAGGAGCAGCAAATAGCAATAAGACGTGAGTACTCCCGGAAAAATAAGTGTTTTAAAAATAATTAATCATCATCAAATTGAACACAATTACAGTTTTGCGTAAAAATCTTCCAATGAAAGGGGCGACAGCTAACGACCCAAGCGTTGCAAATACTCACATGCTTCACAATGATCGTAGCATTATGTACGAGTAGGTGACGGCTCAAATTGTTTTGGGTACCTGTACAGAGTGTAATGAACTTGTAGATGAGTTGGCAGAATGTGACGAAGTATAAGATATACTTGTAATTCCCCTTCGTTTTCAGGAAAGGAATTTTTTTTTTAGAAAAACCTTTAATACGGCTAACGTGAATGGATCAACATCAGGTATCCAAGACCCTTTGACCGGTGTTAGATAAGAAGAAAAAAAAACTTGGTAAATCAGAAAAATCTACTGTTTTGTGGTCAATGCCTATTGAAAAGGAATGCTAAGAGGTCAGAACTAACAGACACGGATATAAATATATAGATACTGGAACAGCACTCTGCTTCGTAAAGGCAAATATCTTAAAGAAGCTTACATTTTATCTGTTTTATGTTTAGTGGCTGTGGTTGGTGTTGTCCGGTGGATCTCGAACCTACATATATATTTTTAGGTACCACAACTCCATACATACCTGATGAAGGTACGCATATATGTATGTATATGTACATAATATACATATTATATACATACTTTCTGAATGCCAGAGAATATTATGAAACTTAAATAATATTGAATAACGTTCATCTTTCAGTAACCTGAAGGAAGTAGTTTTATATGCTCTGAGCGCGGTTTATAAAGATTCTTAGCCTTCCCTTTTAATTCAAGTACCTATGTATTCAAGTACCTGCAAATTAAGATAAATTGAACTTAACATTATAAAATGTACTGTGTTTTGTCAATGTAAAGAGAGAAGCATGTGGGTGGTTTACAAAAGAAAAAAATCTTTAACAGACAATTTGCTTAAGAACCCTGAAAACCGAACATTGAATCAGTCTCAGGAGTTTGTTCAGCTCGAAGTCCTCGAGTCCTACGAAGAATTTGGTGCAAGAATTTTGCTGTTTTTGAGGATAAGTAACAGTCACACAGTTGATGGCGAGTAAATTATTTTTTTCCTCGTCACTGAAGCTTTTATAGAAGTCATTTTATGAAGACCTGTGGGCGCCGTGGCTTAAGTGGTTAGTGCGTTGGATCGCTGAGCGAGAGGTTCCACGTTCGAATCCCAGAAACACCAAAAAGTTTTTTTCACGGTCCCACCTCTCCGAATGTCGGACAAAAGTCCGAGAGTAATTAAACTGTCAAGATTTAATTTGCCTTTCGGATATGGCTCTAATCTGTAGGTCCCATCCATTTGTGTGAAAAAATATAACACGCATAACACGAATAGTCGCGAGAAGCTAGGCCCTGGACCACATACGTCTGTTGCGCCAAGTATTTGTATTTTTTTTGACCGTGCTGCGCGGGTTCTTTTTGATTAGTGGCCCATCAGGATGCCAGCGAATGTATTAATTTACTTTTAAATAAGTTCTATTGATTACTTAATCCGAAATATATTCTTCGTGCGAACTTCGAATTGCGAAACATTGCTTTGTTTCAAAGAGCGATATGAATTCTGGGATTCACAGTATGCATCACACGTCACATATTTTTGATAGAGAATCTGTCATTGCAATTTAAGAGTGGGATGATGATATCCGTTTCTGTCTGGAGTTTAGGTATATTCCATGAAGTTAGAAGGGAGGCATGGATAATTTTAGGCTGTACTCCGTTTGATTTTTTTTCCGCCGAACCCATCACCGAGGTTGAAAATTGATAACGCGAATACTAGCTATTTGGGTTAATTTTTAAATTTTTAAAGGGGTCTATACGAACAAGCCACAAAACCTTGGCGGTATTATCGACAGAAGTTTTGAGAACAAAAGTGCATCAATCCTGTCGGCGGTCACTTAACCAATATTATATTAATGTAAAAAATTCAAACGTCTTAGTAAACATAATCAATAAAGAGAACCAATTCTTTTTATTTACAAAAAAAATTACTGCCCTAGAAAATCGAGGGACGTCTTTTGCGCCACCTTCTATATATGTATGTACGCACATAGGTGATCTTTAACTACTAGCGTACGCCAAAATGGGTTAAGCTGTAAATGAGAGAAAAACCAAGTATGTGCTGTCAACAAAAAGCACACACACACAACATTGGCGAATTGGACAGCACGTCACAGTCAACAGCTATAACTTCGAGGTAGTCTACCTTGGCACTGCTATAAATTCTAACAAGAACATCTCAGCAGAAATAGAAAAATAGAATGAAGAATAACTCTTGCCAATCACTTTTTCTTTCGGCTGAGACGTCCTTATCCCGAATAACTAAGCAGACTCTATACCAGACCTTAATAATCCTAGTTCTGCTATATGGCACTCAAGAATGGACATTGTCGAAAGCAAATGAAGATATCCTCGGTCGTTTCGAAAAAAAAATTCTTCCTAAGATATTAGGTCCCGTTTGCGTTGACGGGCTTTGAAGGAGAAGATTCAACGATGAAATTTACGAACTGTGCAGCGACTTCGACCTAGTCAAGAAACTGCGCATCAGTCGCTTAAGATGGCTAGGACGGACATGTAGAGCGAATGGACAACAAGCTGCAGATGCTTATTGGTTGAGGCCCATGTTCACCCCGAACTGTAGCGACACCTAAGTAAGTAAACTATACTCTGATGGAACCGATTTCACAGTATATCTTAAACAGATTTCCACCTTCTAATGTAGGGAGAAGACCAGACTGCTGTGCCTCTTTCCAGTTACCCATAAAAAGTCACTATTCTTTGTTTTTCTTTGCACAAATACATTTTATTATATTGACTTGAATTTTTGAACAGTTATTAATAAATAGTACTAGTAAACAGTAGTTATTAATGCCTCATGTATCTCATATTGCTTATATTAGAATTGTATTGAAGTACAGTATAGAATAACTTTAAAGGTACATTTTAAGTTAACAAATTAATTAATTAACTCATAAAATTCAATTGCTTTATTCTCTGAAGTCCATTTGAAACCACATACATAACAATTTTGTTCATAAAAACCAGTCATAGTTATCTTTCATTAACAACTATTGTCTTAAGTTCTTCCTGGAGCACTAGGGACATATTTCTCTGTAGGCTGATACTGCCATTGAGCGCATATTTGATCAGAAGTGGTCTTATTGTATCCAGCTCTGCAAAGGGAATATTAAATTTTCTTTTTTTTTCTTTTTGCTCAAAATTTGTACAATTGATCAACAAGTCTGCAAGTCAAACACATAAAAACAAACATTTCAAAAAACAACTTTTATTTAACAACTTAAAATGTAGTAAATTTAAACATATAATACTGTTTACCTTCAATTAAGGACTCAAAATAAATGGAAATGAGCATACAATTTAACAAGGACAAGCGAAATTATAACGAAAACAATAAAAACAAAGATGTTCAATATGGCAGTTAAATAAAATGGAAACAACTACAGTAACAAACATATGTATGTATATTGAGAGGAATGGGAGATGAAGACATGGAAACACATAGAATTGACTTTTGTATTACCTAAGAAAATGTAATTTTTCATACGGTGCATTCTCAAAATAAAACATTTGATGACAGCGGAATAATTTATTGGATGATAACCTAAAATTGCCGACCCAAAACTCAGTGACTATTATGTATTATTGACAGCATTTAAGCTCCAAGTATTGGGAAAATGAAAGCGCAAAAGCGAAAACTTTTGTTAAAATCTATTTTCCTCTTTATGGTTTAGCGTTTTCAGAACGTTTAGAGTGGTCTCCATCATTCATTGTACCATCTTGTAAGACGATGTGTATAATTGACAACAGCTGAGACCGTTTTTGTAGTATTATCGTTATGCATTGCACTTCTGCACATTGCTCACCCATGCGCAAGGGTTGTTTTGAAACAAATTACATGGGACGAGAGCCATTTTGTACGAGGGTGGGTCAATAAGACCCCGAAAATCAAACCAGATGGCGTTGCCACCTCGAATCCAACATTTTGCTTGTCAAGAAGCATCTTTCAAAAAAAACGTACCCAAATTTTCAGACAGATGTGTGAAATAGTTATGTTGTGACAGCCATTTGAAACAGACGCCAACGAGAATTTTCGTAAAAATGGAAAAAAGTTCTTTTCCACCAGGACAACGCACCGGCCGGCGCACAAGTCCGCAGTCGCAACGGCAAAATTGCATGAATGAGGCTACGAATTGCTCCCTCATGCAGCATATTCACCAGATCTAGCCCCCCTGTGACTATTTACTGTTTCCGAACATGAAAAAATGGCTCGGCGGTAAGAGACTTGAGTCGAATAAAGAGGTCATCGATGAAACAAACGCCTTTTTTAAGGGCCTCGAGAAATCTTATTATTTGGGGGGCACTAAAAAATTGGAGAAGCGTTGGACTAAGTGTATGGAGATTAAAGGAGTTTATGTATAAAAATAAAACGTTTTTTTTCCGAAAAGAGTGTTCCTTATTTAAATTTTCAGAGACCTATTGACCCAACCTCGGAAATAAGTGCACAGTCACATTCGTATACGAGTTGTCTGTGTCTCTCATCGTAAATTAGTTATGTACTCTCATTAAAATCACCCAAGCTCGTATACCTGAAGACAAGAAAGGAACTAACTTTCCATTCAAAGTACTCACCCCTTTTATCACCTTGAACTCTTCTGCAACTCATCAATTGGTTTTCTCGATTTAGAGGTAAACTTAGGAATTCTAAGTAAGTCTATGAAATCTGCGATGCACATAGGTGTGCACGCTTAATTTAGGCCTCTGCACATGGAGGGTTTCGTCATAGACGCCTACAAGATTCGTCCTCCAGTGACGATTCCTCTACACCTAAAAATCCGCAAATGTTCGGGCGATCTGTTCGTTTATTTTGAAGTGCCTGTTATTTTCACGCTGGCAACAGTCATGCGCATGAAGTTCTGACAGATACTTAATGTCGAGCATTTGCGGTGTAATAAATGGATTGTTTTACGCTTGAACGAAGTACAAATAAAATATTGAATTTGCAAAAATGTACGTATGTAAAGAGAGTCTATTTCGTGTGGGTTTCGGAGTGGTGGCCTCTTCTTTATTAAAAATAAAGCTTACAACAACGTTGTGGTGAATAGAGTGCGCTATATAGACATGATAATTGGTTTTATATGACCGCGATTGAAGGATTCAAAAAGTAATAGTCGTTGCAAAATATTGGATTGTATAGTTTTAAGAGCATTTTAAAAACAACCAACAGATGGCCCTTTACAACCGCTTCAGTTCAAAAGTGCATTGCCGCTGTGGGTTTCCATTACGCTGCCAGTCTTAGGGTAAGCTAAGGAGCTGAAAACTCACGTATCGGCGCTCTTTTCCTCGACAATGTTTTTAGCCTTATGCAGCCCTAGACAATTTCAAGTCAAAAGGGAGTTGAGTTAGAGTATTTGATTTTCGAATAGAAGAAAACAACAAACAATTGTCTGAAAAACATCCGAGACTAATAACTGCAATGAGCAGCTTCTAATTACACCTCTCGGATATGTTATTTTTTGCTTTAATGGAAAACACTTACAGTTTGATGCTGTATCTAAGATAAGAACCGGTCTAACAGGAGAGACTTGTTGGTTGAGGGCCAGGAGCGCCACCTAACGTAAGTATCGAACACAGGTTAGTGGTTTTCGAAATTACCGCTTTTATACAAACCGACAGATAGAAATACTGTCAGTTACTATTATGCTGTGTAGTAATGTAGGGAACATGACTAATCATGATTTCGGGAGGAAATCTGGACTGCTTGCTTTTATCAGCCTACTGTACAGATTTCCACTAATTACCTGTTCACAAATTTTTAAGCCAAAAAGGTCACTCATCAAACATATTGACTTCCTACATATCTTAAGCTTAGCCATCAAAGCGTATTAAATGTGCCACTGTCGTGCTGGTTTATAGCCAACCAAATGAAAATTATTTAGAACTCGGGAGAAAAAATCATCTTATCACTTAAAGTTTCCACATTTCCATCATCTCTTCCTAAAAAGTCCCAAATTTGAAGACCTGTATGTATTTACAACCCACGACATCTCACGATCCCATTTCCAAAAAAATATGTACACAAAAAATTGAAATATCACATTTTTACATCAGGAGCGTATACATAAGTTTTTATCGTCATTTTCCCCAATAGTTATTCTTATAGTGTCCCTCCTGCGAACCATGATAATAATTCGCACCCACTTCATTATTCACATGAGAGTTATCCGCTCTCCCTTTGTTATTGGGCTGTCCGCCCAAAAATTGTGGCCAATTATTTTTGAGTTCCTTAAAAATATTCACTGCCACTAAACCAACCGAAGCCAATTTAACCCCTAAGCGCGTGGTAATAGATTCGAAATTGGACCGATTTGAAGCCTCTCCAACACGTAGTGACCGCTGACTAAACTCATTCGAGGGGAACCCATAATGGGGAGATTGTTTCTGAATGATTCGTGAGATGAGGTTACCCGAATCGGGTGGTACATACAAATCAGATGGACGAAAATCAATCGAACAGTTTGGATCAAACCTTTGATGAGATGAGCACGGACTACGCTCTTGGAAACATGTCACCTGGACAACATTGTAGAATATTGCTCCCAAAGTATTGGCGGTCTCTGGAAAGTTAGAAAGAGTTATCGATTTAAATTAAGAACTCATTTAAGGCATACCTGTGTTTAACGATTGCAAACATCGTCTAAACCTGGCGTCGCAGTCACAATGAGACCTCGTAAAAGTTCCAGTATTGCAAAGTCCACGTCGGCATTCCCCGGCAGATAGAACATTCGGACATAGATCGTGTTCGCGACAGCAACGATCTTCATCAGCATGCTGTCCTAGATCATTATAGTCCACTGCAGCTGTGCCTAAATTCCAACAGATTAATTGGCCATTAATTCCCAATTTATTTATAATTTCGTAGAATAATATTAGAAATACCAAGAATGGTCATGTATGAGTAGCAGTCAAAGTAAAATATCTGGGACTTGGAGATTGAACATTTAACGAGGTGAATATAAAGCTATGAGAGCTATTTATCTGGAAAAAAACTTGAAGTTGTGGTAAAAGTTAGATTGTAAACTCGTGTCCATCCGCTATGTCCTAACCATATTATCTCAGATGTCCAGTTCGCATTTTTTTCGAACAAATCGATGTCTTGAGAATAACCTTTCGCTGGAAAAGAAACTAGGAAGATCTTCATAGGCCTCGATAAAGTCCATCGTAGAGTGGGATATTTAGGATCGTATGCAGAGTCTCCTTAGTTGTAGGGAATAGGACCTTTAAGCTCATTTGTCTTCTTAGCCCGCAATAACAGCGATTGTCAAGAGTCATTTGT
This sequence comes from Blera fallax, assembly GCA_946965025.1. Classification (NCBI taxonomy): domain Eukaryota; kingdom Metazoa; phylum Arthropoda; class Insecta; order Diptera; family Syrphidae; genus Blera; species Blera fallax. The sequence goes on along the minus strand of OX337248.1, from coordinate 18,870,637 downwards.
AATTGCTTTCCACACTGATGTCGTTGTCAGATGTTCAAAGTTCTTTACTACCTTGAACTTGGCGAAGGGTAGAGCGAACAATACATCTAGAGCTAATAGGCACGATACGTCACACGCGAACATATGCCATTTAAATGATCCTTGTACAAACATATAAATGTGTCTACACCACCCTCAAGAGACGGCGGATTAGGGAAAGACTGCGACTCAGGTGGCACACTGAAGAGGATGGGCATTTCAACTAACCTAGCATGCGAAACTGGAGGCAGCTAGCTAAATATCGAGCTAGTTGGAGAAGCTTGTTGTTTGAGGGCTGGGTCCAGCCCAGACTGTAGCACTACCTTAAGTATGTGATATGGATCCAGGATACCTGTCAGATCCCGCCGAATATACTATAATCTCGGAAGAACTTGTTTTTGTTTATTTTATTTTTTTTTTTAATTTGGTTTAGTTACCTGAGCTCTCAGACTCTCTTTTGGTACATTACACTAAGAGTCAGTTACACTTTTTTTTTTTAATGTGACAATGGCCACGATGTTGTGGTTGTATCGTTTGCTTGTGACGAGGCTGAGACTGATTCAAGCCACGCAGAGGAAACACACTCATCGAATGTTTTGGTTTCCCCAAAAATTACATAAAAAAGGGGTTGTTGCCTGGCAGTACAGTGGACCGAGACAAGTCTAAATGCTGAAAAATTTGGTTTCCTTTATACAATGTAAAGAAATACATAAGATATTCAATGTACTTAAGCAAGTTGAGGAAAATATCCAAGAACTGGAAATCGAGGACAAGAGCTGAGCAGAAGCATTTATTGGGAGAAAATTTTTACATCACTGAAATGCGTCCAGAAAATCGAGGAATGTGCAACTTGAAATACAATAAAGTTAACTTGTGTGCAAAAGAGGAAAAGATGGGCGGTCTAGCCTCATTTAACCCTAGAAGTTCTAGGTCCATGGTGATTTTCAAAAAATGCTTACGATATGTTATCAAAAAATGTGTTACTTAAGATAATACTTTACAGTTCACAGCCCAGCTAAGCATGCTTTTGGACATAAGTGCACTAGTAACTTTGTGAGTAATTTTCTCAAAATCTTTTAGGGTGATTAGCCTAACTTCAGTGTTCTTAAAGGTAATGGAGAAATGATTGACCTCCATATTAGAAATACCGCCTTTTAGAACACTCTAACAAACAGGCAAATCAACAATAACAACCTTACACCACTTGGTTGAATAAATTAAAGAGTCGCTATTGCACAAAGACATCATACTTTATGCTTTTGTAGACATTTCTGTAGCCTTGGACAACATCTCGTTTCCAACCATGAAATGGCAGCCCATGCCAAAGGCATAGACCAACACTCTACTAAATAGATCTGCTCCATACTGAGCAGCAAAACTATCTCTATTAGGATGGGTGCGCTTTCAATTTTTATGAAAATCTCTAAAGATGGGATTCAACGAGATGTCCTATCTCCTCTTCTTGGTAAATCGTAGTTGACCAACTTCGAAACGACTTCAACATGCTGGTTTTTGAAATCAATGTTATGCTGATGATCCTGTCAAGGCAAGCAAGAATCAAATTAAAGATAAATGTTTGGTATCAGACAGAAGGACTTAAATCTCCAGTTACTAACACTAAATGATGTCCAATTCAGTCTTTCCAAGTGAAGTTAAATATCTAGGGATAATTCTAGATCAAAAATGTACCTGGAAACCTCATCTAAATAGAATCACATCAAAGACAACTATAGCCCACTGGGTCTGTTCTAGACTCTTTGAGGAAAAAATAGAGTCCAAGGCCAAAACGATGCACCTGGGGAATTACCGCTTTTACCTCACTAATATAGTGGGAAAAACACGAAGAGATACACAGACTCGCCTTATTAAGGGTATTACGGTTGCGATGTGCATATGCCTGACAGCTTCATTGGAAGCCTTCTGGATCTCCAACATCTCTACGCAAGAGCTAAGAAAACTGCTACCACCAGATCTTACAAGCTCCATCTCCTTAGCAAAGCCATTTAACAGGGCGTATAAAGATCCTTAACGAAATTCTGCTGTTATTTTCACCGGCAGTGTATGTTACGCACTTTATGCTCAAAAAAATTAATTTAAATTATCTTTCAAAATCATCATCCCGCATAGCATCCACTGGGAAAATCCCTACCTCCCTTAGTTGGAGCGATAGATCAAATAGTACACCGATGGTTCAAAAACGGCAAATGCTGTACCACAAGGTCACAATACTTCTATCTTCCAAGCAGAGATCTGTGCTATGGAACATTCAAAGATTACACACACGAATTTTATGAAATAGCTCTAAAAGCCTTAAATCATACAGCTTTGAGTCAAAACTAGTTTCAAATTGTCTCTTTGCTCTCTGCTTGAGAGTAAGCAGCTTGCTGCACACAACACTCTAGCACTCATTTAGGTATCACTGGCAATGAGTTTGCTGATGAGTCAGCCAAATCTGGCTCCAAATTTAAAGGCCCTGAACCCTTTTGTGGCTTATCTTCTAAAAGATAGAGATGTTGAGAACAACATGAAAAACAGTATCACTACGACTTACAGATGAGTCTTTAACATGCAAAGAATTTATAGATTTTTTTAGCAAAAGATTCACGCAATGAACAAACATAATGCAAAGTTTTTGACTGACATCATTGTTCATTAATTGTTCTTTCAAATATCGCCTCAAAAATATAGGCATTAGCCAATTTGACACTTGCAAACTATGTCTTCAGCACATTGAAACTGCCAAGCACATCATGTGCAAATTTTCCGCCAATGATCGCAACAGATCACTAAAGGTTCACCACCACGTCTGGTATAATCCCCTTCTCAGCTCAAACAATCTTACATAAGCTTCCTTAAAAAACTTGATTTCGGCTAGGACACAACTAACACAGATGTCTTTCATAAGGAATAGTACAAAATATCTTCGCAGTACTTTGATAGGATTTCAAAGCCACCCCATTCTATTCTTTAATAAAAATTATATCCTCTACAGACTTGATATCTTTCATTTCCTAGACAGTTGTGGTATAAAACGCTTCCTGCGTTGCCCAGTTTGTATTTTGAACTTTTTTTGTACAAAATTCTCAATGTATAATTGTTTTATCAAGTGAGACGCCAAGTGAGACCTTCATTTCAAAGTTCGAAAGTATGCGACCGCTCCGAAAACTTTTCCTATTTTTTTCTGGTTATAAAATCAATTATAAGAAACGTTTAGCTTTCATGGATAAATGGTTGGTATGGTAATGGAAGAAGCGCACCAGCAGAGGTGCATACACAGGGGGCCAATTGGTCCATTGTGATTCCTTATTTATTTGTGGTACCGTTTCTTTTCATTTTCGGATTGGTTTCAATCAAAACCAACCTGTGCTCTTGGTGAAACTAATCATGTTCCCGAGTGGGATTTATGTCAGGTCCTCTAACTCCTCAAAGAGCCTGTTTTCCATGTAACGAAAGCGACGGCTTGGAGGTTGGGGCAGTCACAAAGCAAGTGCTTAATACTTTTTATCTCTTGTGTACATATTTTGACAGCTTCTGCAGTAGTCATGAGAGCTGATGCCCATTCTGACGGTCGTTGCACTGTCCAGTTAATACTCCTGTCATGAGAACTTTTAGTGCTTCTGTCGTTCAGTGTAAGCCATAAGCTGCGAGATATGATGCAGTCACTTCTGGCTGCCCAGGAGGTGTTGATCGTTTCTCTTGCTTTAAGGTCTATTCTGCTTTTCAGAACACCAATAGGGATGGCTATTGATGTCTGAATGAGGTTTTCATTTAATGTTGATCCCTTCCAGGCCAGACTATTTTCTGTTTCGTTACCATCTATATTACTATGTCCGGGGACCCAGCAGAGAGTGACTACGTGGGTATTGCATACTCTGTTTATAGTTTTCTGCCATGACTGTTTTTAATCTAACCGTGTCGTTGTCTAGTGCCTTGAGTGCTGCTTGACTATCCACGAAAATTGTAATCCTGGAGGGATTTAGTTTCTTAGCATATACCTATAGTGCTACTTTCTCAATGACAAAGACTTCGGCTTGGAAGATGCTACAGACGTCCGGGAGTTTGTATGAATCGTTGATATTGGGTAATTCACAGAAAACTCTGCCGGTTCCTCTGTCAATTTTGTGTGTAATGTGTTGGATTCCCAATCATGCTTTTCGGAAATAAAAGTGGAATACTTCTTATTAAAGTCTATTTATGGTACCACATAGTCCATAGTGCCACATCAGCCGAGATCAATTGATATGTATCTTTGAAATATAGATCCATGCCCATAGGAGCTTTGCTTTTATGTGTTTGATTCCCTAAGGCAAATCGCGCTTTTGGCAGCCGCGCTTCTTATGAACTCGTCAAGAGAAGGAAGATTAAGCATCACTTCCCACCTGAGGCGTTGATCTTTGTGCTCCTGTTGTGCTGACGCATGCCAATCTTTTGTACCTTCATAAGATTATTGAGGTAGCTCTTGCATTCCACTATACAACTGTTTCGTAGGAAAGTATGGGTCTAACGATCGCTGTATATACCCTGTGGATTATAGGCGGTCATACTCCGAAGGTTACCGAAGGTTTTCTTGCACGAGTAGAAAGCACATGATGTCTTTTTCATCATTTCCTCTGTGTTTCTCTTCCAAGTCAGTTTCGAATCAATTATAGTTCCTAGATACTTGGCTTATGAAGAGTGATTCAGGGGAATTGCGTTCACCTTTGGAGCGTAAAATTTTTCTATTTTTCTTCTTCTGTGAAAGAGAATCAATTTTGCTTTTCCTGGGCTTAGCCCTAAACCTTTAAGTTCTGCCCAGGTTGATAGTTCTTTCAAAGCAGATTCCATAATATGTTTCCCACTGATCATGATTACCACGTCGTCTGCGTAAGCCACTGTTTTTATGCTCTTGGATTTGCTAATCGTTAGGATTTTGTTGACCACTGTTGGCAGCAGAGGAAAAATAACTTCCTCGCAGTGGAGTTCCTCTCGTCACCGTCTTCTGAACGGTACTTTTTCCTAGCTCTGTGTTGATTACTTTGCGGTTGAGCATACACACGATCCATTTTGTTATCATCGATTTTACTCCTAATTCTGGTGAGTAAATCAAAGAAATCTTCCTTCTTTTCTGCCTCACAGTTGTCCAAGAATTAAATAATTTTATAACGACAAAGGAGTTGTTTCTGAGCAGATGAGAATGTAGCTAAATAATTAAATTACGGATTTAAAATATCTTAACTTAATCATTAAGCCTTAATAAGTCACAACAATCAAACGATAATAAGTGTGCTTCCTACATACCTGGTCCACACCATTTCGTTCCGGGATAGATGAATCCAAGACCACCACGAAATTCTCTTCCATACGAGCCAGCATCTTTGCAAACATTTTCCAATTCCATAACTGATTCACGTGGCACTTGTCGGATGCGTCTCGGATCCGATTGCAATAGCATTCGTTGGATGTCACCTCTAGATATCGATATATATATGTACATATATGTGCAGTCAAAAAAAAGTTTTAAACTCTTTAATATTTACCTGTCTGTGTGCATTCTACAAAATGGATGACGCGAAGATAGCTCTACCATAACAGACATTGTAACATCTGCTATTAAAACTGCTGAGCTGCATGTCAAATGTATCGATCCTGAGAGTAGTATAGCCAGTGAAAGCACAGTAAAAAATTGCTTCGTTGTCACCTGGAATAAATTTTAATTAAATTAATATTTCACAATTACAATATTGCATACATTATATACATATTGGAAATATTTAATGTGCAACAGTCACCAACTGATAACACCGTTTTGCTACATCAAGCACAACTAAATCCTTTGAAGTTTCAAGCCCAGCAATGACATGAAAGGAAAGTGAATCTTCATCCCTGCAGCTCCTGCAGAAGTCATTTAAAAAAGGCTCAACCTTTCAACATATTGGTCTAACAGTGTCCTGTGAGAATACCGATTACGCAGCTGGTCTGTGATCGCTTCAGGATAACCAAACCGGCCCTAAGTTTCTGATACAGCTTAAGTCAAATTTGTCCAGATACATATATGACACGTCAAGCCATTTTCCCATCTGGTCCTGCTGAGAGCGTCCAGCTTGAGTAGATATTTGTATGTAGCGAGGGGTATACCCAGGTTTTGCCATTTAGGCAGAGTCCCAAGAGCCGTACCTTGCAGTTTCCCCGAATGTCTCTATGGCCAAACTCCGAGCAAAGGTGAATGTTGAACTGCTCCGTCATCTTCAAGAAAGACGAAAAGTAGTATAATTTTAAATTTATTATCAGCAGCTGAACTTAACCACCCAGATAGCCGTGCTGCATGATTGCCTATCACACAGTGTCCCGTCACAACGCCGGCTATACGAATATCCCTGCGACTGAGTTTCACGAGATCTGCGGATCTAGGAATTCTCCCCATCTCCCCAAGCTTACCGACAACTTGCCTACTGAAATCCATTTAAGCTCCGGCTTTAAACACTTGACACCGGACAGATCAGAGTGGACGCAACACGATGTCCTGTACAACGATTCGACCCAGTAAGAAGAACCAGTCCTTCACTTGTGTTGCACTTGCTAACATTAGTAAGGCTTCACCAGGTCGTCACCATTTCGATTGCCTTAATGATCTTAATAATGCCTCTACGGCTAACGATAACAACTTTATATGGAAAGTAATTCGTTCCAGGAGCGGGCAGAGTGATCCTAGTGGCAGCACAATGTCCATTTTTTGATGCGCTGAAGGGGTGAAATCCTTTATGGATACTCGGCCCACGCTACGAGTTGTGCCAGACTCCATGCTCCTGCATGTTAACGTGGCTAAAACGTAGTTCCTGCATGCTTGCAATGATACGGTTAGTGATGTTCCATTCTTTCCTCGTTGATAGCATAAACGATATTAGTCTCCTTGGAGTTATTGTATTGCCTATCTCTTCTTCTAAGGCATTTCTGGCTGCTATGTATTTTTTGCATTCCAGCAGCACGTGCTCGGTGTTCTGGATTTTTTCTTCACAATGACGACAGAATGTGTCGTTTGCGATGTCGTAGTTGTAGAGGAACACCCGGGAGGTTCCATGTCCTGTTAGAAATTGGGTTTACTTCACCGTGTTTTTTGTGGTCCACTCTTCTATGTTCGGCAGAAGTTTGTATGTCCACCAGTCGTTTTCTGATGTGTTCCATTGCCATTGCCATTCTATGTATTTCGGCGGCTGTTCTGATGACTCTTTTTCTCGGTTTTCGTCATTGTATATTGATGCTGCTACTTTGACCTCCAGCTCCATAGGCATTCGCGCCGATATCTATAAGGCGTATGGTCAGGCGCTCAACTTTTTTGTGGCCGCTAATGAGGACAGCCTCAACTGTTGAGCGAAACCATATCTTCAGGTCTTTGATGGTGTTGTTGCAGTTTTACTCCTTAAGTCCCAGATATAGTTTTGCGAGCAATTTCGCAAACTGCTTGCATCGCATGGGTGGTGCTTCGTTCTTCCCTGAAACCGTATTATCGGTTGGAAAGCCCGTTGTCTCCTTCGGTATACTGGTCAAGTCTGTTGCGAATAATTCTTTCCAGCACTTTCCCTACTGTGCCTAGCATGCACAGCAGTCTGTATGACGACGGCTTGTCGGGGGCTTGTCGCCTTTTGGGATTAATACCAGTCTCTGTCGCTTTCACTGCAGAAGGAACTTTCCTTCTGCCAAGATATTTACAAACACCTCCGGTTGAGTTTTAATGGCTTCCTTAAAGACGAAGTTTGAGATCCCGCACAATGGCCCCACCTTGGTCTAAGTGTACCTTATCGAGAGCCACATTCAACCAACCAACCAACTATTCTTCATTTCACCCCAATACATCTACCCTCAGAAATTCTCTTTAAGTGTCGTCTTCCTCTTTTACCCCTCCATATCTTGATTTTTAAAAAAAATGTTTTCGCTGTAAGTACTGGCACTAAAGTGAATAAAGGAGGCGGTAATTACGTTAGTACGGTCTGTGGCCAGTTATTATTATTATTTTATAAAACAATTATTTTTCTAAAAAGTTAACTACGGGTAAAAGTAAATGCACTCACTAAGGTTAAGCAAAACTCTCATAGTTTTCTACTACTACTACTATAAATGAATTTGCAAGCTGATAGACAAAGCACGACCTCAAATTCGGTCGTGACTAAGCGGTAGCCTTAAACCAAGATAATTTCAGATATGAATTCAAGTTTGCCCAAAGTCGTGGTTTACTATCTCATAAACAGGCAGGTATATTTCCGCTAAAGTGCTCACTTTTATCTGATCTAGATATGAGACATTTTATAAAAAGTAGTCATCTTTACACTATGATGCAATCGTTCTTTGGCTATTTCGTCATTCACTTTTATGACGGTTGATTATTCGTTAGTTTTTTTTATTTGTCATTGCACCGATATCGATAAATGCATTTAAAGCGCTTCTTCATGGCATGGTAAAATTGTAAAATTGTACAAGAACTACTTATATATAATCACTCAGAACAAGGTGTAACTAATAGCCTGTAACAATTCGCGAATAGTACAGATTACGATAAACCCCATTATGACTTCAGGGTCTTTTTACCCGACAGAGAGGACGGGAATAAGTCTAACACTATCATTAAAGGTAAAGCCATCTCCAGAGACGGTTCGAAAACAGAGAAAGGAATGTGAGCAGGAATTTTTTCAGAGGAACTGCGTATTAACCAATCATGCAGACTAACCGACTACTGCAGTGTTTTCCAAGCTAAGATCTACGCGTTTAAAAGGGTGATACAAATTGTCCTAGCTATGGCTATGGATATAATCATCTGCGTGGGGCGGCAAGCAGCACCTAAAGCACTGAAATCCAATCTCATAAACTCAAAGTGTTAAGGCATGCCTTACGGCACTTAGAGCTATATCATAATCACACAGTCCCGCTCTGCTGGGTCTCTGGGCACAGTTGAAGGGAAGGGGACAGTAAACAGAATGGCTAGGAACAGCATTGACATGGGTATAACGCTTGCAAGCAAGTACTACCGGTCTTCAATGCATCTAAGAATATTTTATTGTAGACTAGCTGCCCCGTGCTCGCCTTGCTTCGCCCCCTGCCACTTTTAAGACAGAAACGTATTCAGCTTCTGAATTCCCCATGAAATAGATTTGTAGGAAATTGGGATTAGCGTTACTGTCGGGCATTAAAGTTCCGATAAGGTGGTAAACTCGACCCTTAATCTTAAAAATGGGAATAAAGTTGCCTTCTGTTATGCGTTTATCACCAAAGGAGGTCATTTGAAAGGCTGAGTTAAACTTTCTGGGACTCTCTTAAAAAGTTGTTGACTAAAGATGATCACCCAGTAGAATGCTCTTTGGTGGTTCCCGCGGTGCACCTACAGATTTTTCTGAACATGTACTTTTCCGCTTGAAAAACACCATCCAGCAGATTCTTTTGCCCACATTTGTGCACCACAAAAGCTACAAACCTCAGACATTGTATACCAACATGCGACTCCTTTTGGTATGAAATGAAACGTTCATATTGAAAATATGAATTTTTCTTTAATCTCCACGGTCGGACAACATTTTCACCGATAACAATAAACCGTTCACTAACAGAACCAAGTCTAATAACAGTGGAACTTTGCACATTTCTCAGCCGAGACATTCGCCTAGTTTTTGTTTCTTTACCCCTGCGCCCAATATCAGGCTTAGAATATTTCTTACTAATTTTAGTTGACGCATTTGTCGAAATACATACCAACTGATTTGGTTAAACGTCCCCAGTGGGAATCGCTACCACAGCACACGCAGACACAACATGCACACAACCTATCCAGTATGCAGAAAAATAAGAATAGGGAAACACACATCCTTCTATCGCCAGCCACTCGCCTCTACTCATAAATTTAGCGAAGAGGCAGCGAAAGGAGAATAAAGAACAAAAAAATGATTATCACCACTGAGACATGGTTGGGAGACATGATCAACGAAAAATTAATCAAATTCTGCATTTTACAAATGATATTTTTGATATTGCTCAGCTTCTAGATGACGTAGAATCATGATTTTGGACTTGAAATTTGCGTCTTTAAAAACTCTACGACAAAACTAATTTGATTAAAATCGACAAAGGCAAAGTTGATGTTATTTGTGTTTCTAAGTTATTTTGTCTCTTTTCGTGGTCTCCCAAGCACAAAACTGTATAAGTAGCTTTATCTAAATCCGGTCCATGCGATTTCGTAATCAATAAAAAAAAATCACTAAAATCGGTTCAGCCGTTTTCTTACAAACACCAGACAAAGAAATATCAACTTCATTTTATAATAGTAGTTGATACATGTGTATGTACATAACTACAGAATGAACACGCATAAACACGAACACCGCTTGGGCACCGATAGTGGCAATGGTCTCCACTGATCGTATTCGCAATACAATGCAAATAATTATGTTTTATGTTATAACTTTTCTTTAAGACAACGTACAGACATAATATATATACCAATGGATTTGTTAATGAAAGTTCTACATAGATATGTAAATTAAATTTAGTTCTGTTTGGTGAGAGTTAAGAAAAATTGAGAAAACCACCGAAAAATTGGAAAAAAATTTAATACTTCTTTTGTTTATCTAAAAGGTTTTTGTTAAAAGAAACTTAATATGTGGTATAGAAAAAACTCCGCAGAAGAATTCTGAATCTACAGGAGAAAACTGCACTCAAATCCGTTATGTAGATTCGGAAATTTCGTGGCAGATACATATATACATCGAATCTGATTTGCCTTTTATAGAAGTAAGTGACAACATCACCATTAATATGACTATGGAACAATGGCCTCACACTAGTGAGCCAGACACTTGCCGGCGTAATAAACGGACACTGTATCACTAGAAACCTGGCCAGAAGAGTATGCTCCTTCACTAACGACTTCTGTAAAAGCTGTAGGAACGAAAAAGAGATAGAATCACTAGACCGCTACATAGCCACTGCCCGACTTTCTAGGAACGTTCACTAAGCATGGACAACCTGGCGAAATTACCTCTAACTGACCTTAAGAACTTTATTAATAGATTCAAATAGTTTTGTTAGTCACATGGCTTCGGTGTACTTCACAATTGGCCAACTGGAATCGCACATCCTGTCTACATTTCCCCCTAACCTAACCCAATCACCCCAAAAATAGTTTACTTAATTCAAATACAATAAAATTCTTTGAGCTGGTCTGCATGTTCTACTCTAATCGTAAAATTATTTTTTTCATTTTTATGACTGAGTGCCAGAATGGAAGTCAATCGGGGCACCCCACAATGTGGAGTCCTATCGCCGCTCATATGGTGAGATTGTAAAATTTTAAGAAACGAATGGCTACAACGTAGCGGCCTATGCCGGCGATGTTGCCGTCCTGGTAGCAGCTAAACTCCTCCCACTAGTTAGCGAACAGTTTAACTATGCACTTCTTTGAGTAAATAACTGTGTCGAAGGTAGGGGTCTGCAAGTAAATCCAACGAAAACAGAATTAGTTCTTTCACAAGAAGAAGGTTTAAATCAACATACAAAGGAGTTGACCTAGTACCCAAGAAAACAGAAAAATATCTTCGCGTGATGCTAGATTCCACACTTAACTGGAAAGAAATATTGATAACAGAGTGTTGCATTCATGATGTACATATGTGGGAGAGCCCTCTTTAAAACAAAGATGGTATATTGGCTATACACTGGGGTGGTAAGACCCGTTCGAACATTCGATAGTCTGGTGTAAATCGTTCGAAAAGAAATGTAATCTTGACATCGCAGCTTCACAAAGATGCAAAGAATAGGCTAGTAGATGAGATTAACACCTTTAGCAACTCTGGAAACGATATTGTATTTGCTTCCACTAGACATTCGAGCATACTGCGAAAGCTACTGCGCTCAGACTCAGGACTGCTCGTCTCTCGACGGCAAGACTATATGGGCATGCCTCTATTCTAAGTCGATGGTGCATTACGAAACTCCGGATGGCCTCTCTCTCAATGCAATCGACGATTCACTTTCATAATTCCTAGCACAGATGAATGAGGTTTACACTGAGGACGAACTAGCTATCTACACTGATGAATCGCTAGTGGTACAGGAGCTGACGTCGTCTGTGAGGCTCAGTATGCAGTCCGCTCTTTTTGAATAGATGGTTGCAGTGATTGTCAAGTTATTACAGTAAAACGAGCTGTGGAAATGATTATAAGAAAAAATTTCAAGGAAAAGATTTAGCTCCTATGTTGACAGTAAATCTGCTAAAAATGCGTTGCAATCAACATCGGTAAGATCCAAGCTTATAAAACTAAAACAGTGACAGTACTTTACCCAAGGAAATAGGCACAGTCTCTCGAGAAAGCTAATAAGCGCTGATTTCGATTTCGATTAGATGCATGCTATAAGTAGATCGTTAGGCCAAGGATATTCCCATTGTTTGACATCCTTACCGGGTACTACGTAATAGTCAACCATGCAGACTACCCTCCAATAAATACGAGTACTGTAGAAACTACAGGAACGAAGAAAAAATAGAATCTATTCATCACCTACTATGTGACTGTCCCGCGTTGGCACATAAAACAAATATCACTCTTGGCAGTCATTTCTTCTCAGAGCTAGATGAGCTACAACACACTGAGCCAAATAAACACTTTTTTCTAGTAATTGGGCACGGTGGACCCTATGTGGTCTTAGTGAACCCTTGGCGCTTAGTCAGCAGGGGCAGCCATGTACTTAACCTAACATAATCTTTAATTAACTGTCATCAAATTTCTTATTGCAGACAACAACTCAGTGGCGATTTTCACAGCACATTGTTCTTCATTAATTTTATGTCCTGCTCACATTTAATAAATTTTGCAAAATATAAAACTGCCATCTATTACAACACTACCGTACTGAAACTATCTCAAGCTAAAGAGATACTATCATATACCAAAAATTATTCCATTAACACAACTGCATATAATTGTAAGGTTATCTTTATAAAAGCCTCACATACGTAGACTCTGTGCGCGCTAATAATATCTTTCATAAACTGTGGGTGCAATAACCACACCAAAACTCTAGACATCATCAACAATCTAAAACCACCGTCTGACCTTCACCTTTCTTCTCGGCACTCAACTCCAAACAAAAACACACAACAGCAATAAACAGTAACGTATCTATCGACGTGTATACACACTAAGGCCGGTTCGCAGATACATTGTGATAGATAAAAAAAAAATAGCCGGCGGTGCAGATGTCTGATTAGTACCTCCAGTGTAAATTTCCGCATTGACTTGGATACCGGATTTAATAAATGCAAACCGTTTATAGTGAGACAAAGTGGATGACGATTTTGACGCTTTTGAACTAATTTACATAACGCGTCATAGGCACATAGACAAATTCGCGGATTGTGTTATCAATGCCGGATGGATGGCCTAATTCCTAAGGTCACTGTCATTGAGAGTGTGATTTAACGGCGCCTGCCGTTGACTTTTTTTATTTGTTGACTTTGAAGGTGGACTTCTCTACATGTTCGAGAGAGGATTAGGACTTCCAAGTTTAAAGCTATTAAAAGTGATCTGATTTATGTGACTTGTCAAAGCTATGAGTATACATGTACATAGTATATGCAGTGGGGCTTGAATAAGTGAAATCGTGTCTAGGTTAAAGTCGTTTATGCCCATTTTAGCACCACGGATTATTGAACTCTTCCTGAGGTTTGTAGTGTAGTCTTAAATGAAACCAAGCAAGTAAAAGAAATGCGCATTTAACTGACCAGTGTTGTAAGAGTTTTTGGTTTCTAGGTCTTGGCTTGATTTCGCCGAATGGCATTTGGCTTTGTTTTCTATCTCTTGGGTCATGCATTCAAGAAAAGTAAGCGGTTAATTGAAGGTTTCGAATGAAGTTAACCTCGAAGAAGGGTCTTCAATTAATTTGCAATCGAGTTTTTGCATCGTATAAAAGAGTCGGGTGATTTTATAGCCACTGTGGCGTATGTGCAACTTTTTTTTATTCTATAAAATATCAGTACGATATAAAGGTGTTGTAAAAAATACTAAAATACTACGTACCAATGGATAATGACCACATTAAGAATTAAAGTAGAGCACTTGATGTTATTTTTGTAAAGGTTACACACCTTTGTAAACATGAGCTTCCGATGACGAGGAGGAGGAGGCCTTGCAATCTTCCCTGGAAGATGTCTAGATTAGCGAATTGCAGGAGCGATGGGCCTATTCAATCAATGGCGGGTGAATACAAATTGATTCCCAATCTCGACCGTTAGATAAAACGAAAACATGGAGAATATGATTCCTATCTATAATTTATTAATAAGCTAAATGGAAGCACCTTGAACAATCTAAACTTAAAAACTAAGGACAAGGCCATCTGACGTTGGCATGCCCACTCATACTTAAACCAAACCCAAATGCTACGGATGTTTTCGGATATACCTGTACAAGTTCTGGCACTATAGTACGCCTTATTGTCAAAGATGTATTGACACGGATAAAATTGAGGACGCAGAACACGTCATATTGAAGTGTACTAGAAGGAACTCTAGGAAATCTAAATCCCCAGACATCGTTCTCTGTCATATGTTTTCAACAGAAAAGAAGTCGGAAGCTGTACATGAGAGCTACGGTTATGAAAGAATGCAAACATGTGCGACACATAAGACAAGTTGAAACGGGCAAAGAGGCAGAAAGTGCTATGTACAAGTCAGGATGGGCGAACACAAACGATAAGCCCGCCAATGAAGTAATACTCACAATACTTAAACTTGGTGCAAACGGTCTTCTGAAAGTTCCCCCTTCTCTTGCCAAAAAAAACACTAGATGTTCAGCGATTTGATTACCCTCAATGCTTTTGTGTCCTAGTACCCACCTTGTTAAGAGTTGAAGCAGCCAACAACAGCTTTTGAGTAGCAATAATGAGAACTCAGAGCTTTAAGCACTGCTATACTATCGGTGAATATATTGATGGCAGCCCTTCTCGTCAGAATCAGTATTGATGTTAGCGCAAGTATCAATGGCGTGCAGCTTGGCCTGAGACACGATAGGACACATCCCAAGTGCCTTTGAGACTTTGTGATTAGGGCCTCAAATTCCGGAGTCCAACTGAACCAAAGTTGAGTTTCCTCCTTTTAGTGAATGATATAAGAACGAATTTATTGGAGTTAGTTAATAAACCCTCTCTGATACAGCAGACACAGACAAAATGGAGGGCATTTCGCGTTCGTATAACTTTGCTTTCCAGTTATTTTGATCACGTTGACGATGACATTGTAGACGATTGTTGCCGGATTTAGTGAACAGGTCATTAATGACGATTGACTGTAAGAAGATTGATCTTGTGGACAGCAATTAGCTGCTGATATAGTCACTGAGCCCGGCTCAGAGGTGGTTGTAATTCTTTCAAGCATCGACCTAACTGACCTATTAGTTGAAATGTAAATCCTTAGGCGTTAATATGTGCATCAGCCCTCTTCGTCGGTAGAATATCTTTATATACCAAACGAAGCAATGTACCCTGATAGGGAGGACTGGCAAAGGAAAGAAGTTTCACCCCAAAATAAAATTGCGGATAGTTTAGAATATACTCAAGAGATAGAAACCTACAGATGGCCATGATACTTCTGTCTAAGGCCTTGTGGTTGTGACCATTGTTAGATAAGAAAAATCACGGAAAAGAAGGCTACTGCCTTCTGAGGAATACGGATGTGTGCAGGTACTGCAATGACCTACACGTCTTAGAGGACATAATACATCTACCCTATGTATGCTAACGCAGCCAATCAAAATGGCACTCAAACGATATTGCCTTACAACCGGAAAAGTGCGTCGCAAACAAAATATAGTTGAGGGCAGAATCATTTTAATTTTTTTCTATTTCACTTTTTGCTTTTCAAATACACAAGTAAGTTTTAATATGTCAATTTTCGCTGTGTGCTGTGCTAATGTGTTTCACATCACGTTGGCTGTTTTTCCCCGGCGGCTGTCAAAGTTGCTGTGTGCTGTTGCTGTGTCAATGTCTTTCTACTATTAAAGAAAATAGAGTTGGGAGATCCTTAGAATATGCATCATCTATTTCAAACTGATTAATTTCCAAAAATTAAAAAAGCATCATGTACGCATCTATTTATGTACGTAGTGGGAGCCGTGGCTCAGTGGTTAGTGCGTTGAAGCGGGAGGTTTGAGGTTCAAAATTTTTCATGGTCCCACCCCTCGCTAATTTCTGACAAACTTCAGAGAGTTATAACTGTCATGGGTAAGGTTCAAAATTCGTCTTTAGCATATGGCTTTAAACTATAAAAAAAATACGCACAACGCGAATTGGCCTTTGACCACATACCATCTGTTGCACATAATATTTGTATTTATATTTGTTAGTATATCTGATATATTCCACTACCACCTAGCTCTAGCCCTATCCATAGATCAACAGCGTTTGTGATTCTCCATTACAATTAGCAGGACTTGTTAGCTTACATGTCCCTAAAAGTATGTCACAATGTCATAAAGTTGATTATTTATACACCTCAACTGAATTGCAAGTCTGTTAAACTGTGCAAATATCCCTTCTACAATGTTAATCGCTTCTTATGCAAACTGACACAATTAAATCAATACACCTCACTGCTTTCGGAAAAAAACTCCAATCGTCCTTCACCACATCTGGAGGGCATTTACTCTACAAGAAGTGCAGTCGTACCTCAACTTTGTACTCAGTTCTTCGTGGTGTCCAAACCAAAAAAGAAAAGAAACAAAAACTTTATGACTATCCCCAAACGAGTATCTGCACGCAAAAAACTCGAATAGCATACATATGACCAGTAGAATGCAAACAGAGTAGGCCACCGAAGAATCAGTGCTTTGTGAAGTACATACAGTGCACACGAAACTGGAAAGACTTTTAAGACGACATTGAAAATATGTAGGTATTAAGGTTTCTTTTTTTTAACACAAACTCTTTGTGGAAAAGCCATTAAATTTGAACGATAAGCTCACGCACTTTGCTTACCTCACATCACATTTACTGCCAAACAATTTAACACATTCTAACCTATTTGTACACGTGAAAAAGTGAAGTACATCTGTACATCTGCACAGACTGTGATTAGAGACAAAAAGCTAGAGGTGCTATATCAAATAAAGGCACGACAAATCTAAATGTTTTCACACTTCGCCCATCGAGGGTGTTTAATGAACAATACAATGACCTCAAATGGCCAACAGTTGAAGATGATGAATTGGCACTTTGAGTGCGCAAATTGATTAGTAACATTATTCTAACCTCATTGGCATTGGGAAATCGTAAGTTTTCCTCGTGTTTGCTTTTTTATTCAAAGAATAGCTTTGTTAGCTAAATCAATTTACAAGCATTGGTATACTAGCAACAGAATCTTATTGATGAACTCGAGTTAAATTAGTTTACCTAAGGTAGAAACGACCTTGAGTATTGTTGATTTTTGAATCCATTCATAGATATAAACAAGTCGATTGATAAAAGTCAACAATACGACAGAATGTCATTTCTAGTTTACTC
The DNA here is from genome assembly GCA_946965025.1 of Blera fallax. Taxonomy (NCBI): domain Eukaryota; kingdom Metazoa; phylum Arthropoda; class Insecta; order Diptera; family Syrphidae; genus Blera; species Blera fallax. The sequence goes on along the minus strand of OX337248.1, from coordinate 18,853,111 downwards.
TTGATCCTGATGGGGGAAATATGCTGGTCATTGCTTTGAGAGTTATGTTTGCTTAAGCACGACAGTGAATATATAATTTTTTTTTTTTTTAATATATACATATATGTTTCTTTAGTTCGCATTAAGGTAAATATTCAATGCAGAGATTAGCCAATGTTGCAAAGTATTTATTGGATAAATTAATACAACGGCTGTCCGATTTGTTTTGTATCGATTGTCACTATTATGATGAAGCCTAGCCCATAATAACATTTGATTTAATTCCGGCACAGTTTTAAGCCCATATCCTTTCCAATAACCGATCTACCCTATGAGATCCTGTCTAGAGCACTGCGAGCCGTTGTAGAGGCTTTCATGACAATTGAAGCAAAAGCTGAAGAAATTGGTCTGATGGTCAATGAGGACGAGGAAAAAAGATTTTTTTTTGTTGTCGACAAACAAACCACCGTTTTAGCATAAAACATCTATTGGCAGCTACAACTTCAAGGTAATTAAGAAGTTCACTTACCTCAGATTAAATCTTAACTCTTATAACAACGGCTTAGTAGAGATCCGGTGAAGGATTACCTAGCAAACCACAGCTACTTCGGTATGGTAAAACAACTGGGTTCAAAATTCCTACAACGAAAGTGGTGCTCTGCAGAACATTTATCTTCTTAGTATACACGTTGAGTGCTGAGCAATAAGCAGAAAAACGGAACAAAACTTTGGCTCAAAGAAAAAATACTTGTTCGAATATTCGGTCCCATAGGCGAAGAGGACGAACAGAGAAGAAGATTTAACAGCGATTTCCAGCCCTCAGGTTCGAAAAGATGAAGAAGAGAGAACCTCTGTTTTAAGATTTAGCAATCGTAGACATGAGGATGCCTAATCTAACGAACTAGTCGCAAAGAATGGAAGGACGCAGTGCCTCAGGCAGAGACTATTTATTCATCGGGTTCTCGATAAAGAAGTGAGATCTACCCTAAAGGCTAAGATATATGATCCAAAGATACTGGTAGACTTCCAGCTAAACACGCTCAATGGTCCCAATGTCTACGCTCTAAGACATAGATGGACCTTTACTTGACCGATGGAGGTGATCCTCAATCATGTAATTGGCGAAATTGACAAGGAGGTCTCCTCCAACACTGCTAAGATTCCATTCATCGTCTGACTAAATCTTAATGAGTTTCCTCTGCCTTAAATACATAGGAAAGTTTTCTGTCTTTGGCGAATCAACGCTTGATCTGCGGTATTTGCGGCTATCACTAAAGTGCATGCAAGAGCTAGCACTACTGCATCAAGGCAGGTGTCGTAATCCTGCTCCATCTTATCTGTCACTTGGTTATTTGACTTTTCGTTAGGTTAATGAAATAAAAGAAACGACATAATTCAGAACGAGTCAAGTCAATTGAATGCCAATTAACACAGGACCACTTACTTCTAAATAAAAAAAAATAGGGTTTTTTTACCTTTGAGCTTTGTTAAATACGATACATTTCGAATGGATTAAAACATTTCTAGCTACAAGCTATTAGCGATGGGCACTAGCCGTTAGCCACCGCCTTTAGTCGAATCATATTTTCCCATATTTTCCAATTTTAGTAATAAGATCAAGCAGTACATATGTACGATCTCTTGCGCCAGGTTCTTGTATTTGTAGACTTCTTACTTTGACGATATGTTGAGGATGAAGTCTAAGCCAATGATCCACAAATATTTTCAAATGTAATTACTTGCTCAACTTTTTTTGTACTTTTCTAGCTTAGTATTCATAATGACATAGTTTCAGCCCTTCCATAAACATGTAGAAATAAAGACATGCACCTTTTCTTCGCAGCTATCTCCGAATTTTGTTTACTTTTTTATTCAAAAGATAAGTAAATTCAACTAAAGGGATCATAAAAATCCAAAAACAAAATATCTGACCCCATTTCACTTATTCTCGACTAATTTATAATTCACTAATCCTTCACTTAGGACTAGTAAATCTGTGACGATTTGGATCCAAAAGTAAGTTAATAGTTTTATTTGGTTTGATTACCAAAGAACAAGTTTACATTTTTTCTGCTAAACATGTTTCACCTCGAAGGTGTTTAATACAGTGATTTAAATTAAGATGATAATTTGAAACTTCAATTAGGCGATTAAACCTTAAGTATGTATCGTTGTTGGACACACAACTCGGAAAGATAACCTCCACGTAAAGTGTTAGTGTTAGGCCGTTGGTGTACTTACTTCAGCCAACGTTACCACTCCTGTGGTCTTCAAATCTAAATTTGACTATACAATGTGAAATACAATGTCTGATAGATACAATCCATTAGCACTTATTTGCCAATTTCTGAACTTGTGTTGCGGGTCCAAGCTTCCGCATTACAGAGATTAAGGAATTGTTATTTGTCGACTTCCGAATAATATTTAATGAGCCTTCAGTATGCGCTAATTATTTACTTTGCTTGAATTATCGTGCGGTCTCATGATATTTAATACCGTGTACGTTGTGGAATTAATAAGGGTTTGGGATTTGTGAAAAAAGAAAAAGAAAATAAAAATATATTTTAACAGAAGAAAATGCAAGAAAATTAGTTTTCTTAATCAACCCACAGCATCACAAGCAAAACAGTTTTAATCAAATAAAGCCACTGGCTCAGATGACCTAACAGTTGGATATTTGTTTTTGAAAAACTCTTCATTCCCTTACACTCGAAAAACGAGATTTGGAAACTTACGGGTTCTGAATAATCTAGATTTTGATGGATCTGGACAGTTTAAAAATTTAGAAGGGTGGTATCAAAGGAAATATTATTCCGACTTTTATCTTCAATATGAAATCAATTCTACTCCTTGATAAAGGTGCCCGTATACGTTTTCAAAATCGGTACAGGAGCGAATTACAAAAGTACATACATTTACATAAGTCATCCTATCGGAAGATGCTCTCATATTTGCAAATGGCGTCTTATATCATAGTGACTTGGACATTTGTGAAGCGAATACGCATTTTTTTTTTGACAAATAATCGTTCGGTGGTTTTGGCTCAACGTGAATTTTTGCGTGAATTCCTTGGTCGAGTGCTACTAACTGGGCAAACACTGTGGATCAACACGAGACAGTAGCAGACATGGGATGTCCAATAGGACCTTCAAACATCAACCAGGCGATTAATCACTCAATTGGGCATCAAAATTTGAAGATATATCCGTACAAAGTAGCCCTATACGTCGAAGGCCTGAGAGAGTATAACTGTTACGAGAAGCTTAACTTAAATACCTGGATTCGACTATAAAATTATACCACGCGTTTCCATTCGTCTAAGAATGTGGTCCCAGACCACAGGAATGATAAATGTAATCAGCTACACACGACGCACAATTTGGGCCTGGACATGGAAAACAGATATTTTGAAGAGCTGGAGAGTCTGGCACAAGTTCCAATCTGGAACCTGAGTGGAAGTTGGGTCGTTTTAAGAATAACCGATAGACGTCAAAATTAGAGGCGGTACCACACTATGTAGATTATCACAGTGGACCAAAAGGCCCCCGTGCAAGCACCCTCAAAAGTGCAAGAGTAAACTTCTAATTCATTTATTTTATGATATATATTGATGAAAATTTGAATGTATTCCATATTAAATACTTCAATTCTAAAGCTTCCATCTTTTGTTACAATTTGTTACAAAGCACGAAATGTTGTACGTCATAACTGGTAATAATATTTATAACTTCCATCGAAATACGATCAGTATGGTAAGCAAAAAACTAATTCTTGAAAAAGTCAAAATTCCTTCAAAATTTGCAAGGAAAAGTTTAGTTCAACTGTACAAAGTGGATTCCTGCGTAAGAAGATCCCATTGGCAATGAATTTGTCAATACCCTAACCAAGTTCGTCAAATAGGTACTAGAAAAAACTCATGGATACAGATAGCTACAAATTCAAGCAATCTAAGCGTTTTTTCTGTTGTCAACTTGAGCAAGAAATACATAAGAATGTTAACCGACATCATCACTGCCTATTAAAAGATCCAAGTATGTAGTAGCATATGCCTAGAGTGTATCGTTCTCATACATGTAAAAACAATTCTAGGCAGTATTACTTACTTCTTTCGCTGGAATGCACACTAAGAAGTTAATGGGCTATCTGCGAACAAGTTAAAAGCTCGATTCTAGAGCCTTCCGCTCAGTAGTCCGGCACACTAGCTACTAAGCAACTTTCTTTAAATCTGAAAACTATAAAATTGAAATTTAGTGATTAGGTTGTGCAATATGCAGTATTCAATCTGTACAGTACAGATAGCATTTGTATTCCGCACAATGTATCCAGTCCAGTAAATAATCGACAAAGGCTAGAAAAGACAGTTCTTATATTCACATTTGCCCGAGGTATGTACCAATCAGAGTTTTAAACTATCAGCACCCGGACGGTACGTACTTGAACTTGAAGTACATGCACCAAACGTTTTTCAGCACTAGTTCACATATAGAAAATTCCTGCATGTACTCTTAGACTGCTCAAATTCTTAAATATTTAATTGATATACAGCTAAAGGACCAACAACATGACAACAATAAATGTATATAAATTCAAATAATATTATTTATGTCCTTATGTATCTATTAAGGTTGCTAAGGCTTAAAATAGTTAAATTAGGATGCTAGTCCTGGTCTTCATTAATTAAATAAATTCAATAAAATAAATTTTATATATTTCGTGTTAACAGGCAGTTAAAAAAAAAGACAGCAAATATAATTTGTAACCCTGGAGGAAAGTGTGCAATTTCTACAAATTTACGCATTACAAATAAAACACAACTGCAGCTAAAAATTATGTTTAAACTACTCAACACCTTAGTAACACTACAACTCTTTAAATAGTTATGCCGGCTTAATTTATTAATTTTTTTTAAGTATTATTTTTATTATTTCCATCATTTTTAACAGTTTAAGCAAATCATTAACAATTTAACGAACTACAGCCAGAAGTAAAAAATTAATGTGATACGAGCTTGCTAACATCATAATTATTTAAAAATTATATAACAAGCGTCACAGCTACCCTTAAACTCTACATATGTATAGGGATACCCCACATTCACGAACACTTGCAGCACGCGAATATTTTAATAACACAGCACCTTTAATACATATTAGGAATAAAGTCACGCAAGTCATTTACTTAATTCAAATATATTTTTAAAAATATACAATGTTACATAAAGACTTTAATAATTAAATACCTCTTAAAGGACTAAAGTACCTACCATTGCTTCTTTGATTGCAGACAGGTACAGATGTTTAATTGGACGTAAGGTACATTAATTCTTGGCAAAATTCCAGAGCAGCAGATTCTTTTACTTCCACTTTAAATTAGTTCGGAAACTTTTTTTTTATATTAGCGTCACTCCCCCGGGAAATTAGAATCAACTCAAAACCACAAACAAAAATAAGTATTATAACTGATTGACAATGTCAAGGAAGAATCCTTGTTATCTTGATTTGTATCCTTTCAGATTCTTTTTATATCACTCTTTTACTTGTTTTTTGGCAACAAATGAGATAAAAAGAAGGCAAACTTAAACGATAATGTTCACCAGTGCAGCAGTTGACATGCCTCCTCCACAACCATGTTCTTGGTCCAATAGTGTAAGACTGACATGGTTGCCGCCAGTCAGCCAGCAAGCCACCGTACCGCTCAGAAGCCATTATGGTGAACTTTCCTATCAATTTACAGGCAACAACAATTGTGTATCTAGATGCAAATAGGTAAGCACAGCGAAGAGATACAATTCTTCGAATGAACCACTTTAACTTCATGGTCAAAAAGCTCCGAACCGTTGTTTTGAATGAATGATAACAGAGAGCAGTAGATTTTAAGCTTACAAAAAAGAGAGGATACGCTCTCACGTGTGCCGCACACAAAAAGCTAACATTCGACGTTTAATATGTGTGTGTGGAAAAGGTAAACAAAGATTTCGGCAAAAGTTGCAGTACATACATATGTACTTCCGCGTTGTAAATGTGGAATGGGTGGTCGATGTGCTTAAAAAAAGAGTCAAGAGTAGGGTATCAACTGACTTGTTTAACATTGAAAGCGAATACGACAAAAATTTACAATGTCTATTTCAGGGGTTTACCTGTAGAAAAATATTGTATAGAAAAAAAAAATTGTCGAGCAGATAAAACACTTGATGTCGAACAAGCAGGTTTTCGCTTTGAATCCTCCTGTGTCGACCACGTCAACACCCTGCGGATCATTACTGAACAGTGCATTGAATACCGGCCACTTTACCTGTTGTTCATTAATTTTGAGGCGTTCGTCAGTACCATCAGACAGTAACAGCAACCTATTATGGGTCTAAATGTCATGTTATGCATAGAGGAAAGCTGGCAGAGGAATTCGAAATCCAAAGTGGTTTCCAACAAGGTTGCGTTCTATCGCCGATACTTTTTTTATTGGTGATCAGTGAAAATGGAGGAATTCGTTGGATTCTTACATCTCAAATCAAACATCTGGACTACGCTGATGACGTTTGTTTACTCTCTCCTAAGATTATGGATCCTCACAAAATGATAGCAAGTGTGGAGAGGGAGGCAAATGTCTTACGGTTGGAGATTAACACTGCCAAAACCAAAATCTTCAACTTCGGCACTAACTCATTAACTTGAGTTAGCATTGCTGGACAACCGGTAGAGAGAGTAGAGAGTTTCCAATATCTTGGGAGTATTATCTCGACCGAAGGTGGAACCGAATAGGATATTGTCAACTGAATAGGCAAAGCAAAGTCTACGTTTGGAATAATGTAAATGTTAAAGCTTAAATACTAAGCTACGACTGTTCCGTTCAAATGTTGAATCCGTGCTGTTGTATGAGTTTAACACTTGGAAGTTGACCGCTTCTATCACAAAAAAAACTACAAACATTCGTTAATAGCTGCCTACGAAACATCTTTTCTTAAGTATCGTATCTCTAACGAACATGTTTATCAGAGAACATGTCAGGAACCCATAGGTACAACCATCCAATGACGGAAGTGGCAGTGAATTCGTCATACATTTCAAAAGGCGTCATTTCCTTAACAAACTGCGCCATGCAATAGAATCCGTCAACACTAGATGGTAGAAGAACGGGTCGAACGAGGAATACGAGTCACATCAAATGGGAAAGAGTGGGAGAGAGCTGAAGCTCATTGCCAGAAACCATACACGATGTCGCTTAGGCGTAGAGGTCCTAGGACTCACAAGGAGGAACAGGTAAAAAGTAAATTAAGTAAAATCGAGGAAAGAAAATCTCGAATGGCAATAATCCTAAGCCAACAGTGGAACAACTGAATCGATTGCAAACAATTTAGTAGCGACAAACAGTGGGTACGTGCTGCGCTGCGCGCGATTAATTTGATAAACTTCGCTTTCCGGGGGCTTAGCTTAGCCACTCACGCGATTTCGTTTTTTTTAAGAATCATTTTATTTCCATATTATTATATTTATGTACATTTTTAAGTAAACGTGATATATAATAAGAACATTTCCCGAATCTTATTAGTAGGCATGTACATTCAGATACAAGTATATCTCAGGCGGTACATGTCCCTTTTCTAATGAATTTCGAAAGTACTCAAGATTAGGATGAAATAAGCCAGAAACTAGAGTCCACATTAACATTGTCAATTCTGGATACACCGTGGCATCCAATAGTTTCTTGTTAGCGACATAAGACAGAATAAGAATCACAAATGCTTGGTAGCATATGTATGATCTTTACATTGGATCTTAGATAGGTGGAGTTAAAAAAGCTTTAAAGTGACATATGTACATATGTACATCCCGTCTCGGCAGAATCTCTCAAGCGTGTTGAATTCAAGTTGGACTTTTTTTGTGTTTCTTCAATTTTCTTGTTATGAGCACACAGAATGACGTCAAAAATTACAACCGTTACAACCATTTTATTTTTTCGCACCATCGAGACGACCATCTTTACAGCTCGGAGGGTCTGCTGCGTTGTCTCGAAATGAGATTCAATAATAATAAGATTACCCGTTCTATCATCAATAAGTAAGTGGTTATCGATGATAGGATAGTGCTGGCTATTAATCCCTGCCTGGGACAGAAGCGGCTCAGAATGCATTGGTATTTTAAGATTCGGAATCTTAACAATGTTTTGCGGCTTAAAGATTTACTTTATTATATATCAGACTTCACAATATTTTCGACCCGTTTCTTCCCATAATCATTGACCGAATTCCGAAACTGCTGTTTTATGAGATCTTAGGGAGGGAGAGGGAATTTAATCTCAGTTTCGATCTGTCCAGAAACTGACGATGTATCCGATTTATCTGGGTAAGCAGAAAGCTTTTGAGAACCTGTAACGCTAGTATGCAGCGGCTTAGATAACATTCCACACAATTTCTGTTCTTTATCCTCGATACTGACGACTCCATGGCTTCCAGCACCACCATTCACCCGACTTCTTCGCTCCGCTAAGGGTATGTCAACAACTGTCAGGCAGGAGCTAAAGTCTACTTTTATTTATGCACTCGCGTACAAACCTGTGTAACAAAATAATTTCCATCAATTTTTGCAAACGCTCCGTTCAAAATAGGTCTGTTCCTTTACTTTCTGCTCCAAAATTAACAAGTAAATAAATTTCAAGGAGTGGGATAAAATTCTCTCAGAGAGAGGCAAAACTACGAAAAAGTAAAGGAACGCTTTCAACCACAAAAGTTGCAACAAACGAAATGTCATAAACACCTCGTCTATAAAATATTTTGCTGGACCTTAAACCTTCTTGTTATTGAATTCAAATATCCACTTACCTGTTTTTCAGTTTTTGCAGCAAGTTAAAAATTAGAACATCCAAAGTAACAGCTGACTTTGACAGATAGTACACTTCTCACAGGCAGAAATTTGTTGGGCAAGAATTCGTAAGATTTTTTACTGAAGGGAAATTTTTACTCTCTCGTTGCCTCTCTCTTTCACGATTTTTTTGTGTTAAGGAACGGGGTTAGTCTAGAACTCGTACGAATTAGTACAAATTTTTAGGTAAAGGAACAGACCTATTCTGTTATCTATGCAAAAGTCTGACACCACTTACGTTCATAAAAATCAATTCGCAGTCAGTAGGCAGTTAATGGGTTTCGCAGATTCAAACCTAACTTTTAATAGCATTAGCTCGGGTTCGTATACAAAAAGAAAATGAGGCAGATCTCAAAGACGACTGAGATGGATCTCATGTTTTGCTTCTAGCCTATGTAAGCAAAAAACATTGCAATGTCTTAAAACAATGAAGTAAAGCTCATAAAAGTCAAACATAGAAATTTGTAGTCCCATCAGGTCAAATGGCTGCGTATTCGGTGCCACTGCGAAATCTGTATTCTGTATTGATCTAATTCGGCGTAAGCAGATTAGATGACTGATGACTGATGGCTGATTACTTTCTGCAAGCTAGTGAGGATTTTCGTAGGGTAAAAATTTATAATCTAACCAGGATAAAGTGAGAAACATAAGGTCTGTTCCCGTACCTGTCCAAAACAACGAGAATCTACGAAATGTTACGAAATAACTACGAGGCATAAACTCCAAAAAGTATGGGAACGCGTTGAACAACAAAAGCGGCCTACTTTTTAAACGTCAAAAACATTTCTACATATGTTGCTTAAAAAAAGTTTCAGTTGGATAATTGTATTTTTGCTCTGTTCGCAGTTCTATGTACCTACATACTGTTGTTTTCCCAAAATAAAGAATTTTAAAATTTGAATTAATTAAATAACGAAGATAATCTTCCATGCTTTTCTAAAATAAATTAATTTTTTCCAATGAAAAAAAGAAACAACAACAATTAAATTGACAGATCTTGGCGATATGACAGATCTCATAAATCTGCTCACAGAAATTTCTTGGGCTAAAATTCGCAGCATGGGGAAATTTGTTACTCTCTCGTGAGCTCTCTTCTGCGAAGAACTACGCAGTTCCCGAACGGGAACAGGATTTTGTAGTTTTTCGTAAGATTTCGTAGATTTTCGCTGTTTTGGACAGGTACGGGAACAGACCTATTAGCTTATGTTTCCCAATGTTGATTACGGTTGAGCCTTAATGGTTTTCTTAAGATTTTTTGAAAATTCTAGCTTTCAAATTGGCATTGTGGAAGATTTTGAAATAAGCCAATCCAGCGTTTCCAGAAAAGTTAGTGAATTTACGAGAAAAAAGTGAAGACTGAATAAAATTTTTTATGAAACGATAGCACCTGGAAAACAGATGTCCGTCTTAAATTGGGCATGCAATAGAGTGTGGATGTCTCACAAACCGGCTCGGTTCATGATCCCAATATTTTTTAAAAATTCAAATATTCACCAGACACTTCTTAATAATCCTGCGTGTGTCCTCATCGCCAAGAAAAACTACTTACTGCAGTTCTATTTTGATTAATTGCACTTCTTTATTGACGCGTCCTCTTCACTACACTCCTCAAAGAAGTCATCAATGCAATTGTTAAACGATCCAAACAATGATACTGAAACAAAGTTTTGCATGGGCGACCATCAATTAGCTGTTTTCATTTCGCAAACTATTATCTCGCGACTATCAGAATGTATTTCCTTTATTTCGCAGAGGTCATGTGGCAAATTATCATTTCATCTTGCATTCATCTCGCCGTAGGGTTAACTCGCGTTTCTTGTTTTGCATTTCTATGTTTCGCGTTTCTATTAAGTGGCTTTCGTTTTTTTTCCACGCTTATCTGGCAAACTGTTAATTCGTGCTTTGTTATTTAGTCGGTTGGGTGCCGTGACATAAGACCATATTTCAAAATATGGCCCTATGACGTTTTCTCAAAGCGACATAAGGCCATATTTCGAGGTATGAAATGACATAATTTGTTTGGTCTATAATGCGACATGCCCACAATTGTATGAGTCGAAGAAGTGTCCATATTTTTTTTAAAAAAAAAGTACGATAAAACTAAGTGATAGTAAGTAAAGCTAAGTAAGTTAAAGCTTATAATGAAAATGCTAACTTATCAAAAAGCGAAATAATGAATGCAGAATATCAATAGGCCAAATAATTACAAGCCTAAATAAGAATTTGCCAAATAAGAACTGCGAAAAAACAACTTGCGAGTTGTTGAAATGCGAAAAAATAAATTCCAAAATGATCGCAGCGAAATAACAAAACGCGAGAAAAAAACAGAGAATCGTACCATACCCGCTTTGCATACCAATTTGAGTTTTGTTAATCGCAAACGCTTAGTCTTAGTACCTTTCACTCCGTCTAATATCTCAGTCTACAGAGACTGAGCGGTTTTGTTTTGGTTGAAAAAAGTTTCGCAGTCTAAAATGCTGGCTTTAAGTCGTCCTATGGAAGACCTTATTCAAAAGGTTTTAAAAACATTTTCAAACTAAAATGCAAATGATAAAATTGTATAGTTAAAATATTGATGTAAATGCATACCTAAAAGTTGACCTTTTCATATGAAGATTATTTCTAAAAACATCCTTAGAGTATTCATCAATAGTATGAAGAAAATTTTTACTTACAATATTTCTTCGTATTTGCTTCCATTTACTTACTGCTTGGAATATTGTCCTTTTTGCAATTTTGCAGTTTTTCCTACAGATAATTTACGTAATTCAGTATTTTCAAAGTTCATGATATTAAATACAGCCCTAAAAATTAACCCCTTCCCAGCAATTGTGGCTCAATTCTTTTTAAACCAGAAAAAAATAAAAAAGATTAAACTCCTTCTATCTTCTCTTCTTCTCTTCTATCAAATGCGTTGCATGCAATTTGTGGACGATGTATGATTGCTGCAACAATACAGTAAGCTTCGTGTTCATAAAAGTTTACCAAAACTTTTGAGGCATATTTACTGCAAACATTATTTACAATTAAATTACCCTCATAAGAAATATTGATGAATATGCGATACATACACGCACATAACAGCGCAGTTTAGATGCACCTAATTCAAAACAACTCTCTAAAATTAGTAAAAAAAAGCATACAGATTGAAGAAAAAAAAGAAGAAATCAACAAACGAGAAAACACAAAAAACAAAAAGCAAAAAAAACGCACTTTATTTAATTTTTTCTCTTTTATTTATTTTCTAATAATTTCTTTCATTTTGCAGATTTCATATTTTTATTATTATTTATCATTAAAAATAATTAAAAAATAAAGAATTAATTATTAATCATTTAATTAATTTTTTTTTCTCCTTTTTCACTTATATTTTCTTTTTAATAAAAATTCCTAGTTACATCCTAACTTAACTAAATTCAAAAAAAAAAATATTTATATGTATACTGCATTCCTTATAGCGTAAGTTGTTAATATATTTTGCAGTTGCAGTTTATTTTACTTTTAAAATTAATTACTTCTTTTTTGCGTACATTTATATTGTTTTATTGATTTTGAAAAAAAGATACAAATAACTTTTACTTTGTTTATGTTTACGTTAAAGTAAAAAAGAAAAAAAGTATCATATTATAAATATATTTATATGCAAGGACAAAAAAAAAACTAATCATATTCACTAAACAAAGAAAAAAATAATAGTTAAACTTAACATTGATACATAAAATTGTTTTTCTTGCTTTTTTAACTCTTATGGTGTACGTGTTGTGTACGTGTAAATATACGTGTCAACTATTTTTACCAAATTATTTTGTGTATAGCGTAGTAAAAACTTTTAAATTAAAAAAAATACAAAGCAATTGAATTACATTAATAAAAAAATAAAATAAAAAAAATGCGAATTGTTATAACTAATTTATACAGATTTTCCACTTCAGTTAGATTTTTAGATTTTTTTTTTGTTTAAACTAAAATTGATCACTTATAAAAAATTACTTTTTTATTTATTTATTTTATAAGTAAAGATAAGTATTTATATAAAAAAAAGGAAAAAAAAACTATATAACTTAAAAATTTAAAAAGAGATATCCTTCTTCTTCACATAACTATACAAATATTTTTAGATATATATATATATATATACCTATACATATATAAATTTAAATTTTATATTTTTGCATCATTACATTAAGTGTATATGCATACGTATCCTAGTTTGTTTAGAAATTAGAAGTCTGTTGTTGTTTTCTTTTTTTTATTAATTATTGATTTTTTTATACATGTGCACATAAAATTAATTTATTTTTTTCAACTAAAAATTAACTGAAGAAAAACAACAAATATAATATTAAATTGTTAATGCATGGTATTTCTTTTTTTTTAATTTTTTTAATATTTATTTTTACTTATGTTTAATATAATCTTTTACTTATTTTTGTAATGAATATTTTTTTATACAAACGTACGGCCATCTATGGTTATTTCTTTATTTGTATTTACTTTATTTTACATTTTTTGTATTTGTTGTAGCTTATTCACTGCGTTTTGTTATTTAAATGTTCCTTTTTGAATAAGAACTAGTTGTGGAGTTTTTGTTTTCGTCTCTTAGTAGGTGCTAGACTAGACAGTGGTTGATCATAAACGTATTATGTTTGGTTTTAAATATTTTAATGTGGCAGTTGTTGGGGTAGGAAGAAAAAATCTTAAGAAAACTATAAGTGTACTTAGAAGCACTATTTAAGGATGCAACCGATGAAATAACATAAATTATATGACAATGGAAAAAAGCATCCTTATCAGACTAATGTTAATGGAGTATTGTTTGACTTGTTCATAGTATAATTAATTGGCGTAAGATATTCAGATTAAAACAAAATTTAAGATTAAAATTTATACTTCGTTGGGCACCAACACAGTAGTTGAACGACAATATTACGGTATCTATCTATGGAAGTAGAAACATTTCAAATATTGAAAATTGTATTTCTAGAGACAGTTTTTTTTACAACTTTTCATATACAGCCTCTGTTGTTGTAAAGAGAGACAAAAACTGCAAAGCTCCTTCATTTATATCAAAATAAAGAAAAAAAAATTCAACCAGGCCTATCATCGACTGTACAACGACTTGTAATTGATATCTTAATGGTGCCTCCTAGAATAAATTAGATTTGGAAGCAAACAACCGTTATAAAGTTACGATGTAGAATATCACCTTAAATTAAAGCTGAACACTAACAATTTTTGGAGAATTGATTTCATTAAATTACTTGTAATAACATTTTCCTGCAATTTAACATTAGTTGCGATTTGCTAATTTGTTATCAGATGCCAATAGCCAAAATCAAATATTTAAATAGAATGCGTAAGAAAAAACTTCTGTCGCTCAAGCTCTTACGAATTTAACTTTTCAGCGTCTGTCCTTAGCCCATCGCCATAAGCAGAAAAGAAGAGCGACTCGTTAAGTGTTTGAAAAAAAAATCACAAAAGATAACACGAGAACTTGTCTTTTCTTTGATAAAACTAGTCAAAGTCTTGTTTTATTCATTACTACGGTACCACTATTGCTTACCGTAATTATAAGCATACAAATTTTATTAGTCTACAATTATCTCAACAAAATTATCTACCTTTTCCCCATACTAAATTATTTCTTATCAACGCTTTCCATTAAAATATCATAGAATGGTGATCTGACCAACCTCAGTCTAGCTCCTCACTACTATTTCCCATTCAGACGCGCTCTAAAGCAATTATCGAGTTTACTGCAATAAATATTTTTGTTTAATATCTTTTGTGGATTGAAAGCTTTAAGTTGTGGATTTTTAATAAAGAATAACTGAAAAATACAAAAATTAGTTCTTCAGGGCCATATTTTTGCAATTACCCATCTCCTATTTCCCAAAATAAATCTTTAATATTTTTTGTTTAAACTTTTGCTTTTATAAAAATAATTTTTTTTTTATCTCTTTTATACATATTTGTTCCACTTAAATAAACCAAACTGATGAAAAAAAATGCCTATTAAAAAATATATTTGTTTGTTTGAAAGAAAATCCAATATTTACGTTAGTGTTTGCCCTAGATATATGCATAGAATACGTGAGAACTATTATCTAACACTTTACTATTCCTCGTCGCTTAGCGCCTCGTACTGTGCCGAGAGCAGCGGCTTGGGTTCAGATGATGTTTGCTGCGACGACTGTGGATGACCACCACCGCCAACGCCACTGACACCACCCATACTTAAACCAGCGCCACTTGGCTCTCCACTCGGATTTGAATGAAGCTTAGGGAGTCCCAGGCCTGCCGAACTCGGTGGCGGTCCGTGAACATTTAACGCATTGAAAGGATACGTGTAAGTTGTAGTGGCGAAGGTAGTTACCGGCGGTTGTGGATACGAAGATGGATGGTGGGAGTCATTATTCTGTGGTGGGCCGCTACCACTTCGTCGACCGTCTTCATAGTTCGATGTCTGCTTGCCACCCATGAGACCATCTTGATCCTTGTGACCACCACTACTTGCGGATTGTCGGTGATCATTAGCGTGATGAGCAGCTGCAGCAGCATGCAAATCTTCTGGACGACGTTCGTCTTCAGTGCGCATCGCTTCTACAATGCGATTTTTCACATATTTAATTGTGTCAAACTGATTAAGGCTACCACCAACAATTCCACCACCAGGCATTCGTCTATCGTGTGGATTTCCACCGGCCGCTGCAGCAGCGGCTGCCATGTAGTAATGACCGCCTTCATGTGGCATTATTTCGTGAATGAATTTCCTTGGACTCAACGACGGCTGGGCCATTCGAATTATTTGTCGCTCATCAGGAGTTGTCGATCTTCCCCCTCCAGACGAGCCAGACGATGAAGAGTTCTTACTGCGTTCCGCAGCAGCGGCAGCAGCTGCAGCCGCTTCGGCCTCCTTTTGTTGCATACGACGATTATATTTCCAACGATCTGGTGTAACGATCGCTTGCGGATCCTGCATGTAAGTCATGAAAGGACGCAAATGCATTGGATTTGGCCCATAATCCTTGGCTATGATCGATTCGGTTAATTCACCGAAAGTGATGTTCTTAGTCATTACTTGTGGCGGGGGAAGCTGCGATTGCCGATTACTGGGCGGACCACCACCACTACTACGCTGTTGCTGCTGTTCACCGGTATCCAAATCGATGTTGATCACATTGGGCGAATTTGCCTTTCCATTATTTTCTGCCGCGGCAATTGCTGCATGATGATGTTGGGGAATATCACGAGCGTTGTACTGAAAAGAAACGACAAAGGTTTCCATTAAAAACATCCGGTTAACAAAGCTGTTTATCGCCTAACGCTAACACTTACAAATGAGGTTCGGGTAGTCTCACGGTTTACATTCGCTGGTGGTGGTTCGGAGGCTCCCTGACTGATCGAGTGCTTAATGATTGCATCTATTAGGCACGCTGCTGATAGAGTACTCTCGTTGGGACGTCCCGTATGTGGCCTATGATAGCTATAGTTAATAACACGGTTTTTGATCGATAGATCGCACAGAAAAATGAGAGTGGGGGAGAGAAATTATGATGATTAGTAATTTTAACATGGATTAGCGCAGAGATGATTTTGTTAAAACAAACTACATTACTACAAAAGAAATGAAGAACAGTTACACAAAAAGCACCAAATTCCCAAAATGATATGAAAAAAAGAGAATAAATCATTGCGCCTTGATACTTACGGATCTCGCTCTCGGTCGGGTATTGCTCGTGGCGGTCCATCTGTCCTCAGATAATGTGGCCCACCCGGTGGAGGTACGCCAGTGGTTGCGTAAATTCTTGCATTTTCCATACGGCGGCCTTCACGCTCTTGTTCCTCAACGATACGCTCACGCTCTCGATCTCGACGCTCGCGTTCCCTTTCTCTTTCACGTTCACGCTCACGTTCGCGTTCGCGTTCACGCTCGCGCTCTCTATCGATCCGATCACGCTCAGCTTGAAGGCGTTCTTGATTCTGACGTTCAGCAATTCGCTCGCGCTCCCGTTGCTCCTGACGCTTTTGTATATCACGCTCGAGCATGCGATCACGTTTGCATTGCTCCAAGCGACGATGTATATCGACCATCTGTTGTTGCTGTTGACGAAAGTGCTGTTGCTGCTGCTGATGATGATGTTGTTGTTGCTGTTGTTGATGCTGATGCTGCTGAATTTGCATGGCGACGTGATCGCGAGCAATTTGTGCCTGATGGTAGCGGATGTCGTGATGTGGTGGTGGTGGTGGCTGATGATCAGGCATCTGACGTTTCTCGTCTTTTTGCGGAACCGGAAGTTGAGGTTGTTGAACAGCAACATCGACGAAAGAGGAAAAGGCTTCATGACCAGCTAAAAATAAGAAAAAGTTATAAATCATGAAACGGGTAATGCAGATAATAATAAATAACAGGCAATGGCCAACAACTTACCTGGTGGATAATTGTGTGGCATTGCATGCATTCGATTTGGCGGTGCCGCTGGCGATGGCGGCTTGGAACCCGTGTTATGCCTTTGAATAACACCCTGACGCTGTGGCGGTGGTGTTCGATGTGGACTTGGTGTGCTGTTGAATGGAAAAAAACTATAAAGTCAAATATGCATTCATTTACCGCAATTAATATACCTATTTGCATGATCAGCTGGTGACGCCCGACTTGACCCATATTCAGTGGCCCTGCCGCGTTCCTTGTCGTAGTAAATCAATGCAGGCGATCCACCCAAGGCACTATTCCGCGGCGACGGAGATTCTTTGTCACCCCGCGATACATTCCTTTGTCCCTGCATCTGCTGCGACGTCATGTAGTCATGCATGACTATCTGTCGCGTACTCAACACCGGCTGAGGCTGTTCCATTGTCGAGTACGGAGCCGGCCTCGCGTACGGAGAATTCACAAAGTTTTGCGCTTGTGGACTAGACTGCTGAGAATGTGGCGGCATCGCCTGTTGTTGTTGCTGTTGGTGCTGTTGTGGTTGCTGTTGTTGACTACCGGAACTGCCAGCACCTCCTTGTTGCGCTGGACTCTGACGACTCGTTTTATAGTACTCAAAAACGCGTTTACTACTCTCCTGCAGATGAGAAGTTGGTAAATGAATGGGAGTCCCTTGTGTGATGGAGCCCAGCTTGTTGCTATCGCTACCCCCAGATGGAGGCGTTTGTCGAAGCATGCCCTCAAATTTAGGACTCAGAGTGGATGCAGCATTCCCCTGCACAATAATTTGCTGCTGAGCGTTATTTATTGGCGTACCATGGGTAATCGATCCTTTTGGACCACCACCAGCGGCTACCAGTTGACTGGGACTGGGTGACTGCTGATGTGGATGCCCTGGGTGATGCATTTGCGGCGATAACTTTGGAGGCATTTTGTTTTTCCCAGATGAAGGACCGGATTGCTGCAGCTGAGTGTGACTGGGAGGAGGCAGTTGCTGTTGTGGCTGCTGTGGTCGAACGACCGCTGTTGGCGGCTGTTGCGATATTGATATCGGTACAGGTACTTGGGACACATAAAGCGAAGATGCTGACGCGGATTTATTTGCCGATCGACCTAGATCTGCGGCGGCTGCATGATGATAGGTCAGATATGCTGGCGCTGGTGAGGAATCACAACCAGTGCGATAGATCGATGTTGAGTTATTGCCAACCACATGCTTAGGAACATGTAACTGCTGTGGCGGCGGTTGTTGTTGCTGTTGCTGCTGCTGTTGCTGATGTTGCTGCTGTTGCTGCTGCTGTTGTTGTTGCTGCTGCTGTTGCTGCTGTGGTGAGGGGCCTGTGTCTCTTGATGGTTTCTTAATGGAAAGATCTAGAGTTTGTGGCTCTGGTTCACTTGACCGCTGTTGTACACTGTAGATAATCTCTTCTTTGTCTCGAATGTCATGCGGCTGAGGTTGGGAGACTTTGACAGGTGTTATTGTGGCCGCGATGCCATGGGGATGCGCGATAATCTGCGGCGGTAGATGCATATGCGAATTCACAACAGACAGAGTTGCGAGATTTTCCGCCGCAGAGACTGATTGCCTAGAAGAGGCGGCGGCTGAGGCGGAAGACTGTTGAAGCGACGGCTGTAGATTCGTTGTTGTTGGAATCGATGTCGTTGAAGGTTGTGATGAAGGCTGCGATTGTTGTTGTTGTGATTGTTGCTGCTTTACAATCAATCCGTCGCTGCGAAACTCCCGCACAAAAGTAACATCATTGCTGTTTGACAAGTTTTGTTGTTGGGCGCCATTATTTGCCTTTATCTGCGGAGTGGAATTTTTCAACGGTGGTGGACCCGTTGTTTTCAAAGATCGTTCAATTACACTATACACAAAGTCTTGAACATTCATCGATTGTTCGCCAGGGCGTGGTGGACCATTCAGCTGCGCGGTTTGCTGCTGTTGCTGTTGACCTCCTCCGACAGATGGTGGAACCATAGCACTATTTGCTGATCCTCCTGAACTTAATATCACTTTAGGACTCTGTCGATTTGCCGGTGAGTTCTCGTTCTCTTCATCGGCTGTTTCCGTTGCCGAGCTATCATACTCCTCTGATGTTTTTTGCTTCTTTGGAGCTTGCTGTGGCGGTAGTAGACGTTCATCCATCTTACTCGACGCAATTGCTGCATTTGACGCATCCGCAGCATTCTGTTTTTGCTGATCCTTTTGCAGGACACTCCCATGACGACCATGATTTTCTGGACTCTCCACCGATGCGGTATCACTTCCACCCTCGCGTTCATCACACGACGATGTACTCAAATCAGATTCATCACCGTCAGTTCGCCGTTCTTCATCGGTAAGATTTACATGCGGATCCAGTTTACGTCGAATTCGCATCAAACATGCTGAACAACAACGATTCGCGTTGTTTGGGATTTGGAATTCCTGGATAATTGGATCACGAATTTCCGAAGCCAATTCAAACAATCGTGGCGGAATATTATGCAGACGCTTCGCGCGGTCTTTAGAATTGGGACAGGTGGGCAGAGGACAATTGGGATACCGATTGCGCACTGATTTGCACTGACAAGAGTTGCATACTCTCGCTCCAGCCGGTATGGTTTCATCTGGGATACCGTATTGTTGACCGCGTCCCTTCTTCAGAGGACGTGTACGAGGACACGCTTCAGCTTTACAAACAAAGCAGGGGTTTAGTTTGTCTATAAAAGGAAAAAAAAAACATTAATTACTTTGTAATGCTTAAAGAAGCGTAACCACTTGCAACCACTCAACAAATTATATTGAATCAAGAATTCATCCCCTGACGAGGAGAAAGAAAGAGCGCACGCACCCAGAGGTTCACATCGATGTGATGCGATTCAGCGAGGTGGTTTTTAAGTAAATGTCACCTTTTTAAATTTTAATGATATTCAAATAACGATGGCATAACTGAAAGACATGATACATAAAAAAAGTACACAGTCAGCCAACGGAGCTGTAAGCGAGTTATCTTTTTAAGCGGATTTCATTGTATGTTGTACAAACACATGTACCTATGTATGTACATATGTATATATAAGGAAGTGATTGAGTTCCCAGTGGTTATTAAATTAAATACACACAGATTTTGAGAAGTGCTTCAGGGCGAGCTTTACATTTCAAATCGAATGCAAAGAAACATTTTCAAAATCATAAAGTAGCAGTTAAAATGACTATTAAAGCAAGAAGGAAAAGTAACTGCATTTATTGCGAAAATATTTCCACATGTGTGTGTATGAACATAATGTGCATTCATATATGCTTATGTTCATATACATCCATGCATATATACCGAGACTTCTTCTTCTTTGGAACCGTATAAGACCACGATCTCATAGCTCTCATACGACTTCGCATTCTGTATACGTTCGAAGCAGTAACGAATATTAGAAAGCAGAATATAAATACAAAGGAGTGTAAAGGAGAACTGGAGAGCTCCTCGTAAAATACCGCCATATCTAGCAGACAATCTCAAGGTAACTGAAAATCAATTGCATTGCAACGCCAAACGGTGTCTTAACCTCGATGAAGATGAGATATGCTGCTAATATTTGGCTCCTAACTCTTACAGTCTAAATAACGACGTCGCACCATCTAAAAAATGAGCCTAAAGGATAAAATGGATAACTTTACTTGGAATATTGAACATATTACCAAAAAGTGTTGTTGACACCTTAAGATTGACGAGCGGTAACAGGAAATAAGTAACAAGCAATTTGATTTGGCGAAAGGCCACCATTCTAGTGACTACTATTTTAAGTAGTGTATGATTGACAAATACGTCAAGATAAACAAAAAAGTGTTTTATTATAAGATCGATGAAGAGTTTGATTTTGAATAGATGCAGAAAAAAGAGGGTATAAATTATCAATTGTCCCTATTTACAAATCTAAACTTTCTTTTTTATTTATTTATTTATCTCTTTCACAATATTATTAATTATATAAACTTTGTAGTTGTTATAAAAAGATCTGAATGGAAAACCACCTACGTCTTGTAATTCTCAGACCCCACGCAACCCTCTCAATGGCTTTAAAATATTAAACGCTTAAAGCACCAAATTAATTATTTGTTCAATGATAATCTCATAGACATATGTACATAAATACGCGCCTAACTTTCAACTTAATAAACTAAATCTTACACAAATAAGATATTTGTCAGCATCAATCAATTTCGTTAATATCCCATGAAATCCAACTAACATTCCTCTAAACGACTATCCCTTACGTAGTGGTAGAAAACATGAAAGAATTCTCATATTTTGGATTTGGATACATATCATAACTTGTATCCAAAATGGAACTGTAAAACGAGCTGAAAACCTTTTTTTCCCTTTCACTGTCGATTAAATTAAGCATTCAGTCTGTTTGTTCGTGATTATTCTCTTCTTAGCCTAATTAAAACCCCAATTTACACTCGGTAATCCTTCGTCGTCATTAAAAACATTCAGCCATTCATCCATGTCTTTTTTGTTTAATCAAGGAATTATTCCACAAAATATCAGCCCGGGAATAGCTAGCGAAGAACAAACTCAAATCAAAATTGCAAAATTGTAACTTTGCTTTCCTCCACTCGTTGGTAGTGGTAACCAAGAACAGAAAACTCCACCTTTACCAGAGCCAAACTACATCGTTCTGGTATATCTCTGCTGCTGTTCCAACTACACACATACAATCCTTCCACCAGATCCAATTCCCAGCGGTGCTAATTAACGTGTGCACGAGATTAATTGCGCTAACTTGACACAAAATTCCTTTGGCAAATAACGAAAAACGATGATTTTCACTTCATGTACATAGATGGCAGCGATTTCGATGGTTGTGCTACGAAAATGGATTCCAGGAATTTTGCTTTCTATTTTGCGATTTTTAAATGCGCTTAGTTTTGTTGGCCTTTTCTGAGTGTTTTTTTTTTTCTTTTGTTTGTTTTTGTCTTAGCCAACTGTTAGTAGTCTTGGGGGTGTAATGCTTTTTTGTTACGAAAATTTGTAAAGGACGATTATGATTAGCGGTTATTTTAGGAAACTGTGGTCATGAAGTTATGCATAGTAGTAGTTGAAGCCTTCGTTCTTGTTACACTTTTTGCATTTAAAAACTGATAACGATTGGAAAAAATTTTAAGGATAAAATTGAGTATTGTGTAAGTAACGTCAATATAGGTTATTTGGGAAGCAATCGTAAGGTATGGAAATTAATAAGCAAGCATAAACTTCACATAGCGTTGTAATTAATAATTATTGCCACTGATCGGTTAACCTGATAAGGTGCAGCTACCAAAAAGTGCGGTACTAATTCACTATCATTGCTTTTTAGTTTTGCAATGATTGACCTATGGTTGGTTTCTAGATTTAAGAGGGTAAGCTTTTCTCTATTCACTTAGGCCTTCATTGGGATGTGTCTGTTAGGATTGCACATATTTATGTACTGTGGTTGTATTTTAGGATAGAATATGGGTATTTGGGGTAGTGGTAAGTGGAAGTTATCATATAAGGTAATCGGCAAGTCATCAATCTTAGCTATGTTCTGCTGGAGTTTAGGAGTTTGTCTGGTGATAATGTTTTTCGGCTTTTCTAATGTAAATCTGGATACTCTACAAGTCGCTAGGTCCAAACAGTATTTCCTGAAATCCTTTTATACCCACACTACAGCTTTAAAGTGGTTGCGTTACAGGTACCAAGAAAAGACAGATTTTGTTTCAGCTGGCAAGAAGGTTTAGTCTGATTTTATGTTTCTTTAACAAATATTATGTCGAGTTTGTTTTGGCGCTTATGGTTGTTTTGCTATCCGAGCAGATTTCGATTTGTCCTTCTCTGGTGTGATGTGTGTTGTGCAGCACTTTCAGCCTCTTCAGTATGGCAAAGAACTCTGCTTGGAAAATGTACATTATCAATGTACGAGTATACATATGTATATGTATGTATGTACATACATATGTATGTATGACTCGGGTGCAATCACCTTGTTGCTGAGTGAGCACTTCGAATATACAAGTTCTTTAACTAAGTACATCATTTGACCGCCAACGTCACTAAACCGGTTTCCTTCGCTTTATACAAGGAGCGGCTGACAAGTTCCCTAATTAAGGCATTGAATTAAAGAAATCCGATATTCGAATCCGATCCGAAGATATTTTTCAATATAGTCTCCTTTAAGTGAAATGCATTTCTCATTTCGGCCATACAGTGCCTTAATACTACCAAAAGAAAAAAAGACTTCTTACGGCCTCCTTGATCTCGTTCTCATCTCGTAACTCCTTTTCAATTTGGAAAAAAAACGCTCAGGGCTAAGTCTGGGCTGAAGGGTGGGTGGTTTATCGTTGAAAAACTTATGTCTTTTAAAGCCTATCTCGAAACCCGCACCGTGTGCACAAGCGCGTTATCCGCCAGTGAGCAGTTAGGTAGTTTAAATGTTCGTTCAAAATTTCTACAATCCATTCTTCGTTGTTGTACACACACCTTTTTATCTTCGGTCGGCCAGCACTAATTTTTCGACCTTTGCGACGTTTTTTTCAATGACCACTGACACATGACGCCCTGCGCGGGGGTCGTCTTCACAGCTCTCTCGCCTTTGTTAAAAGCGAGCCCATTTTTTGGCCATCCTGATGAAATGTCGATGACATGTCTTCGAAAATTTCTTTAAGCGGTTTTCCTTTTTCACGAAGTTATTTATCACGGCACGGAATAAATGACAAATGAGATATTGAAACGAGGTAATATTTATACTATTAAAGAGTGCCGCAGTTAGTGCTATCGCTGATGAGAAGAGTATAGCTTTGAGCATCTTAGCTCGCGAACTTATCAGCCGAACCTCGTATTCATGTCTGTAGGGGAGCAGTCGCTTACATCTTTTAAGAAGGAAAACACTGCATTTTTTGAAATATTGAATTCAATTCTATTTTTCGCACCCTAGTTGTGTTCGATAGATGATGGGACCAGTCGATTGAGGCCCTTGTTGTGGGGTCGCTAAAGAGAAAATATATCTAGGTCGATGATAAATATTAGTCGAAAAGAAGGCTCAACTCTGGTGCACGCGACAAAGACAACTAGTAGGGACTGTCAAAAAACCTCATGTAGGCAGGTTAGTCATCGTGCCTGAAGTGTCAAACAGTAACAAAGCAAATTTTAAATAGATTCTATTCCTTCTATTCCTTCCTATTCATTCGAGTATGCGCCCAGTCGTTTATAATGCAGCGCCTCGTGGCACCAACAAGTATTCGACTAAACATACTCTTCAGAGATAGTAGGGTTTTTATCCTTATGACACAACTACATATATTGTTATTGTTTTTCTAGTTTTACAGCAACGAAATCTATCCAATTTTTAACTATATTTATTGAACGATGGTATTGCATGTCTGTCAATCAGTACTGAATCTAAGTCAAGACCTTCACTGGCCCGTTCTTTTGCTGTTTCGTTTCCTTTTACCCCAGTATGGTTAGGGAAAAACCGTAAGGCACGGGAACTAACTATCTAACTGTTCACATTAATGTTAATATACATTGCGGAAACTTCTGTACTTGAACAGTTTGTGATGCTTTCATTCCTTATAAATCTATGCTTAGAAAACACTCGTCTACATATATGAACCGTTGATGTACACTGCCTCTGAAAAAAATATTACTCAGATACTTTTCCCCGTCTTCGATCCCCCATAGAGATACCTATTCTAACGTTACATTTAAGCAAGCTAGGCTCTGTACTTTATTTAAATTTTTAAAGTAAGCTTTGGTCTAACATCCTATGTACTATGTTGGGTTATTGTTCCTAATTCTTTCCGAATGTCTATTTACATGTTTCATAGAAAGCATTTCCAGCTCCAACCATTTAATGGAACTTTATATGTAACCTTGAGTTGTTTTCGAGACTAACATTGCAATCAGACACTATATTTATACCATATTTTTTTCAAATCTCATTTGTTTCAAAGTTACTCCTATAATAATTACAATAAAACCCATTCTTAACCCTAAAATAGAAAAGAAGCTAATTAGTTGCCTTAAGTCATGATAAAAACTGAATAAAGGAAAAAATCAAACCCTAAAAAAATTAAAACAAAGAGCGAAAACCTCATAAAGTAAACTTTTTAAATTTTTATAAACCACTTATGTATATAAATTTTTCTTACTCAGTTGGTTTTTTTTATCTTCTTTCTTAATTTACTTTGCTCTATTTGTTCTTTGAAACGTTCTGACGCAAAGTCCTGGGTTAAACCTCATTACCGCCGCCAATGAAAAGGGATAACCCATGTGCCAACATCAAGCACACACAATAAAACTCAACTCAAAAGAAATTAAATGGAAACGCAAAGGGGAATCAAACACGAGAAAGGACAACGAGGAAAAGGATTTTTGTTCCACGCAATTGTCTTCCTTTTTTTTTCATTGTGCACCTTTAAACTCCTTTGGTTATTCGGATGGAAATACTTGAGTTTTTTTTCCACCGCTCGAAGCCCACATGCATCAACCCGACTTGGTTTGTCCATTGCTTCCGTTCTTTCATGTATTTCTATTTTCCCTGTTTACAATTCACCAATTTGGCTGGAGATTTCACTCCCATTTCGCATTTCTCTCTCTCACATTCCTTGTTCATAACGTAATTGTTTTTAATTCCTTTTTATTGTTGGAACAGCTAGACCCCAATACCACCACCAGCAGCACGGTTTAATTTGGCAAATAGAATTATTAAAAATGCTGTTTGGTGAATTTTTAAAATTACTTCGGCATTATACGAGTAGTACTCCCGGGCGACTGCACTGCACTGCGTGGTGGCCAACATAAATAAAAGGTTTGGCAAAATTTGAGTGGTCGCTCTTCTTTGTGTGCAAATATCCTTAGGTTTGTTTTTTTAAGCTTCGGGCCCCTAAATAACTGGAATACCGGAAAAGGCTTTTCGACCACTTGTTGTACCTACACCACCAACAGGGGTACCAAAAATTTCCTTGAAGAAACATTTTTTTACGTTGACTTGTGACGGTGGCGGTGGCGACGATGGTTGGTGGATGGGGTTGCCCCTGTAGCAGTTAATTAGCTAATTTCATCATGAAATATTAATAAACCGTTGTGATGTGTAAATATACGCTGTTAGCTGTTGATTACATTTTCCCTTTTCCTTTCTTCTCTTTGAGTGCTGGATGAGTTTTTTGCTTCTCATACTTTGATTGACTTTTCTATGAATGCCTTGGCAAGCGAAGGATTGCTTTTCAACGGTAGTAGTCAACGTTAAAAATAACTGACATATTGTCACGATTATTATCAGATTAACGTTGATTCAAATACAAATATTGGATATTATTCTTATAGTAACGAAATCAGATGGCTAATCTTATGAAATTTGCTTTGTTCGACAAATATTTAATTAATTGTTGGTTTGTAGTTTGATTTGATTTAATTAGTTGTTAATTAATAAAAAACAAAACAATTTAGACTTCGAGCCCTCATTTACTAGTGCTTCGTAAATCGACAAACCTTATTCTTAAAGGATTTTTCGAGCCACCTCTCTTCCATTTGAGAGATTCTGACAATGTGTTTTCATAGACCAAATACAAACGGGGTTCAGTTGTTGTGCTAGAGCAGTCTGTGTAGCAGACATTAGCGATCATTTGAATTATACCATCTCGGAGAAAAAACTGCTCTTATCAGTGATTTTTTATTTAGCTTAGCATACTTACATATTTTTTAAAAGGCTCTATAAACGTAATTAAGTACCTTTGCCTCATTTAGAGTTCAAAATTTATTTAAAGTCAAGCAAATTCATATAAAACTCCACTCCGCAAAAAACCTT
This sequence comes from Blera fallax, assembly GCA_946965025.1. Lineage (NCBI taxonomy): Eukaryota > Metazoa > Arthropoda > Insecta > Diptera > Syrphidae > Blera > Blera fallax. The sequence continues at coordinate 18,826,042 of OX337248.1, read as the reverse complement.
GCATATCCAGCATACGAGTACAGATATTTATAACCAAAATGAATATTTAAAAATGCTTCATCTGCACAAAAATATTTACGAACAGAAAAAAAAAATAAACAACAACGAGCAAGCGTTCACAGTCGATGATTTCTCCCCACAACAATATCGAGTATTTTATTAATTAAAAAAATCAATTAAATTTATTTACAGAGAGCGACAGTTGACGATATGATGTGATGGTCCGGTGTTACTCACAGTATTATGGTGGAATTATCACCGGAACATAAAAAAGTCAGACCAAACAAAAAAATGATAAAAATATCCAGATCAAAAATTCATCATAATCATTTTTATTAAAGAGATGGAAATGGGAGACTCCATCTTTTCAATTCCACAAGGATATGCGTGAATATACTACCCCTTTTCATTGAATACAGTGTTTGGATCAGTGGTCTCGTTGTTCAATATAAATTAATTAATTGAATCGAGAAGAGTACATTACAACAATCAATAAACAGTTAAAATGTAATCAAAAAAAAATTCCATATGTACATCCATACATATGTAGGTACATATATAGGAATAACGAAACAGAACTTGTTATTGTTGTAGCAAATAATTACAATTTGCATAGGTAATTGTAATTAAAAACTTTTTACATTAAATTTATGTACAGTTTTCACAAAAATCGATATTAACACAACAGACCACATCAATAAAATTTTCTCATGCATTAATAATCGAAGAGAACGTAGGTACTCCCGCTGAATGACAAAATCTCGGACAGCCACCACCACCGCCGGTCATTCAAATTCAGTTTACATCAGCGAAAAATGGCATAAATATGCAGCAGTTTGTGACTAGTCGTGATGTCCACCACCCACCTCAGATTTATCCTGGTTGATTGGTGTTCGGTGGACATGTTTACATACACGTAAACGACCTCTTATGACAATTAAAACATAATTGACGGTCAACATTAATAACTCGGGGATGCGAGGGTAAATACGGTCCTCGTCCCTTCCCGTCCCTGTATTCGCTTGACATAACTCTCCAGTGTCTATCCTCGCCCCATTTTGCTTTTGGAAATTCTAATTTTCAAAATTTTATGCCAACTGACGGCCCATAGAATGGACAGCCCGCACACCCTTTTCACGTCATTCGGAGGACCAGCTTTATCAGGTTGTGGAGAGAAATATACACAAGCTACCGTCGTCCTCTCTGAGGATTTGAACAATTCAGCAAATTTCATACGACGAAGCGCAGCACACTTTGTTGTCCGTCCGACATGTCACTCATGTGCATGATACAATGGAAACAACAACAGCAAAAGGATGCCACTTTTATCCTTCTATCGTAGATATGTATGCTTAGTGGGTGGGGCTTACAGAAATGAAATTGGCGGAAAAGCCGATTCAAAATGTTTTGTGTGAAGGGATTAGTGGGACTAAAAACAATTACTACCTCCACTCACACGATGACAAACTACTGTGGAGGAGAACAGGTCAGTTTGAGTGCTAGGGGGATATCGCGAGGACAAATCAGTTTGATGTCGTATTAGTTTTAAATGCCATTTGTCCTGGCACACAATCAAATATCACCCGGGCGGGTAGACGAAGAGAGGTAAGGTTATTAATTTGTTTATTGCATTTTAAGTGATTGGAAAGGTGATGGCTGTGGATCCTTTCCTTCTCATCAAACTACATGAAGACTAGTTAATCGAATTTTTATCGAAACCAAATTATTTTAATTACGCACAATGAGAGCATAAATTAGTGATAATAGATTTTCGGTCGCAAGTCAATTTATTAATTTCAAATAATTGTCACAAAATAAAACAATATTACACGCGTTTTGATGAGATTACTTGATTGTTTCGGAAGAATTCAATTAGAATTAAGTTTGGTTAATGATATCAGGCTTACTTATGATTGGCACATTGAAAAATATTGCTTTATAATTGAGACAAGTACTCGTAGGCATGTGCCTACAGTCGTGCTCCAATTTTTTCGAGATGGGTTCTTTGACGGAAAGGCTCCTACTGTCATGCAATGAACAATGACGTTAATTTGCCCTCATACTTTTTTACATTGTCGGACCTTAATTAATGTAACATTTAAATTACTGATTTTATAGATTTTTTTTTACTGCAGAGTCGTTGTTTATAAATCGCTTTTCAGAAAGTGTGGGAAGGGGTTAGATAAACTACATGTTATGAACATAAAAATTGTGATATACATTTTCCTACGAGAGCAAGGTAAAAAGTTCTCATCAGGCAGCTAACGAAACTGTTTGTGGGAAGATCCATTGTCTTGATGTGAGATAATCTTTTTCTAATTTTTTTTCATTCAGTTGTTTCAAAAGAAACCAGTGAGAAACAGTACATTTTTCTGGATGAAATAGGGTCTTCCTCGATTGACCTCACTCAATATGAGACAATTTTGCTTGTTAGAAATTCGTTAGCCAAAAATGAGCCTGATCGCTGAACATAATTTTGTAATAAGACTACGAGTTAGCTTACAACTGCTCTAGAGCCTAATCCGCAAATGTTAGTCTGAAAACTGAGAAAAAACTAGTAAAACTACCTACATAGTGGTGTCGATTGCAAAGTCGTTTCTACGGGTATGTGGACGGCGGGCAATACTCATAAATTTATATAAAAACCGTTAGTCGTTTTGGAGTAAATCAATAAATTCAGTAAATTTTCAAAATAAAGAGCATGTACTCGGGGAAAGTTAATTTTTACGGCACTAGAACCGACAATCGACAACCTCGATGACAGCCAGCACCATTCAAATGTATTACAAAATTGTGCTGATCGATCAAGAGCGGCAGAAAAGCATCATCGAGACATTTAATATTTTAGATGATTTTAATGCTGTATTTGAGAAAATGTATAGGTACATACACATGTACGAGTAGTGCAACCTATTCTTGTTGCATGTCAAAAAGTCCACTTTCAAATTGAAATCTTCTGATTCTTCGACAGCAACTTTATATTTCAATACTTTACAACCACTTCTACTTCTACTTAACCACGGAACTCGGACAAGGATTTTCGTAGTAAAAAGGAAACTTTTGTTGAGGCCCATGTACGAGTACATCCTAAGCTGAATTATCAATAAGTTAGTAAATTAATTTCGATTTTTTAAACTTGATTTCTTTTATAGTAAGCGCATCAACGATTGCCTCGAATCCAACACTCTTTATTTATATGTACATCCATACATACATACAGATGTATGTATGTATAATATTAATATTTCAAAGTGAAACACTAGATGGTTGCGCTTTGGGACGAATTTTTCTAAACAAACTCAGTCCTCAGTTGTCTCTTGAGTTTAATGTTAACATCACAAAGAAGAAGAAAGTTTATGTTTTTTTTTTATTCTACAAAAATTCGGAAAGAAAATATTGCAGCTTTCCGATGACAAGTGATTGAGTGGGTAGAAGAAGCGGGTGGTGTACTCTCAATCGTTTTTTTCTTTTCCTTTTATCCTATAAATTTCCATTAGTTCAATATCTGGAGAGTAAGGCGGGTGTATTGGAGAAGAGAATGGTATCCCCTTCCTCTCCAAGAATACTTGGCAAATCAAAATTATGAAAAAACGAAAAATAAATAAGAAGAATCAATGGGAATTGAAAAAGAGAAGAAGAGATTGCCTGAGGTTTCTGTTTGCATTCGAATGCCATTTATTGAATTAAAAAATCATTCGTCAACTGAAATTTGTTCTTTTCCTTCGGTATTTCCCAGGTTCTTTGTTGTTTTAAATATTAATATTATCTTATATTGTATTTCATTTTCAAATTGATTCTGAAATTAATTCATTGGATGGCATTCAAAATATATTTATGGAAAAACGAAAGAATACATACATGTGACGAGAGGGCATTGGATAAGGCGGGATGGTTATTCGACTATTGCCTAAGGTTAAATTAACTTTTATAGGTCGCTGTATTGAAACAATTTTAAGATAGTGTAGAACCCCGTTCATGTACATATGTACATACATATGTAGAAACTCGTATATAGATTTATTGTCGAGATGTTATCACATTAAATGGTAGGTACATAGGTAGGAGCAGTTGTTTCCGTACGTGAAAACCTAATTAGCGCTACGATGCGTAGTTAAAAACGTCAAAACTAGTTACATACATATATATGTACATACATACATATATTGTTTGTATACTATATGATAAACTAAATTTTTGTATGCGGTTTAAGAAAAATTATGAATTCTCAAATCTTTTTTCCAGATAATTCTTTAAGGGCGTCAAAAATGCCGAATGTACGTTGTCTGTCGGACATCTGCAGAGAAAGTGAAAGAAGTGAAAGCCTGTGCTAATAGCTACGACTCTGCGAATATCTGGTCTTGATCTGCTCAATGTAGTGCAATTAGTAAGGATATTCAAACCGAGGTTAGCCAGCTGTTAAAAATAATGGTGTACATAAATTTGCTTTAACGACTCCTAACGGGACATTGATTTCCACTAGAGATGCTACCAAACTGGTTGTGTCTCCGACTAACTAAAAAAATTCCCTCACTGAACATTTTCGTCGTAATTTCGTTTGCAAGCGCAAACTAGCTTGAGCTACTGGGTGAATATACATATGTATGTAAACTTTTTGTTTCAAGAGATTCCACAATCGTTCTTTTCTATCTGCATAGTTTTTTTCAATAAAAAAATTTACATAAAAATGGCGAACACAGAGTATAATTAGTTTCTTTAAACATTTTAGGCGAAATTAATACCTTTTCTATAAAAGTTTCGTGTCTTCTCGTTTTGACAGCATTTTCGTTCAGCTGTGACAGTACGCTCACTATTTGGACCTTAAGTCTGGGGAAAAAAATATCAGTAAAGGGAAAAATATTTAAATATTCAGCAGTAGACGGAAGATTAACACATTACTGGTGATGAATGTTTCTAAAACCTCAAGAAATGTGGAACCCAAAATACATTAACACTATATTGAGAAATGACACATAGAGATCGAAGCAAATGTTTTGATTGACGCCGCACCAGAGGTATCCTCTCTTGGCTTTGGTAACAAGCCGACAACAAGTTGGCCGACTCTACCAAGACAGAAGTTCTAAAAATCAATTAACTTCTAAAAGTTGGTGCCGGTTATACATTACGACAACGCGATATACGTAAGGAGCTACCATTGGTTGGAAACTGAGAGGATAAGGCTTTACTTGATATCCTTCAAATAAATGTTAACATTGCCACGAAAATCGAGGTCCAAGTTCAGATTTAAGTCTCAGAGAGACTTTAAAAACAGCTTTATTTACGATAGCACTTCTCCCGGGTGTTTCGAAGTCTTATGAAATTTTTAACTTCGCCGAACTGTAAGCACACCAAGGAATGGTTCCGCGATACTAGGTCCTAGGCCTAGACTCTACCTGTATATTAGCTGTTACCGTGAAAGGGAATTCCTCGAAATCATGCCTTGTTATTTGGTTCCACAGACAGCTTATTTATGAGAAAAAAATGTCTAAGTCATATAATCGTTTATAAACGGCATGTAAACCACAACCTACACTCCAACAAATAGGATCAAAAACTAAAAGAAATCAAATTAAGTCATAGCAATTGAATGAGGAAATACAAATAACCACAGACAAAGTGGTTATGTGAGAGAGGAGGATGAAGAAACCTCCAAACACAGAAATGTAAACAAACCATTCAAACTTAACCAAGCATTCTAGTTAAGTTAAAAAATCCCAAAGCACGTGAACTCCAAAAGAACGATGATGCGCAGAAGCGCTCTTACCAGGATAGTAGGCAGAAAATGAATTCTCTCTACAACTCTGAAGTTAAAAGAGAGCATGAGAGCAATTGAGAGAGAAACAGAAGTCCTTTCATATAATTTATGATGATGGAATGGAAAATCCTGTCGGCAGCAACCGAATGGACAGTGCTGAAAGGAGTAAGAACCCACAGAGATGCGGAGATTTCCCACCCTCCTGTGTACACAATCAATTGAATGCCTCTTTTCAACGTATAAAAACTGACAGACAATTGAGAAGGACTTCAGTTATAATTGAGTTATTGCCGCAGCAGCAGTTAATTGGGAAAATCACTGCAAGGATACAAATTTTCTTAGGAATATTATATTTAAAAATTATGTTTACAAATTGGTTAACAAGTTCATCATCCAACTCAGCGGCGCTGACACAACAACTTCCTCCGCCAACGATGGCTACAACTCCACCGGATATTGTCCTTGAAGTTGGACCTTCACCCAGTGTACGTTTTGTGGCACACAGCATTATTTTGAGCATGCATAGTGGATATTTACGTTCCGCGATACGTTTGGATGAAAGCGGTGCCGGAAATTCTCCAGAAATGATATTATTTTTGACTAATGTGACACCAGATCAATTCGCTCCACTTTTGACCTATATGTATACTGGATACTTGGATTTAAATGTGGATAATATTTTTGGTGTATTATTAGCAACACACGTATTGCACATGCCGAGGGCGCTCGAGATTTGTCGGTAAGTTTGCAAAAACATTAACTTATTTGTAAATGGTATATGTACTGTCTTTCTTAAGGGCTTTTCTATCTCGCGCTCAATCCGAGGGCTACCTCAGTAGTGGACCTTTTCTGGGTAGCAATAATAACAAAATCATTCGACCAATTGCCAGCAAAGCGTCCGCACCGAACTTAGGATTTATTGCGCCACCAATGCAACATGTTTCACTACCCAGTACCGGAACTCCATTTAAGAGCCTGCAGCACCAATTTGTTCCTGGACCAGTTGTTCCCTCTACAATAGAAGAACTTTCTGAAAGCGATACACAATCCATCGCTGTGACGTCTCCAAAACATACACCAACCCCCGAAAGGAGTTCCTCACCAAAACGTATTACACCCCCATCAATATCAAATCCACCAGCCAAACGACAGCATAAATCCAAACGCTCTACCGACAAACACCGTTGTAAGCCTGTTCCACCACCTCCAACACCCCTTATAGCTAAAGAACCCACACCTCAAACAGAATGTGAAAATAAAACTATAATCGATGTGGCCAGCTGCGATGGACCAATCCGCTTTCGACGTGTTCTTAACGACGCTTACGGTCATAAGCCTGATGTGGTGCAATTTCCTCCTGCTCAAGAACGAACCCAACAGAGTGTATCCTTTTCATTTCATCAGCAAATGGCCAAAACAATTAGCCAACGGCAAATGCAATCCGAGGAATCTGAAAATAGCGAAGACCTGGGTGGAAAGGGCTCTGGAAATTGTGCCAATTCAAAAACCGGAGAAATCTATAATTGCGTGTACTGCAAGCATACGTTCAAGTCGCAGTACTGCTACCAAAAGCACGCTAAGAGACATTTGAATCCTTTATCGTTAGACTGCACCAGTAGCAATAAATCATCATCGTCAGTATCATCAGGAACAACTCCACCTGCAGTAGTAGCACCATCTACCACTGGCATAGAAGCCGAAAAGGATGAAAAAATAATTCCGGCGGCAGCAGTGAGTTCTGCAACAGATTTACAAAGGCGTGAAGTTCGTCCTTTGGACATGAATGTCCAGTATTATCCGTGTAAAACGTGTGGCAGCAAGTTTCCAAGTTATTACTTTGTGCATAAGCATCGAAAGATGTGTCATGCAAATGAAGAAAATTCGCAAAGTGAAGCAAGCAAGAGTGAACATTAAAATAAGTGGAATGCTATTTTTAATCTATTTTTTTTTGTTTCAATTTAGAAAAATATTTTTTTGTGAATCTGTTGAAATCGATTTGTTTGAAATAAACTTTTGAAATCTAAAAAAAAGTCTCAGAAGTTTTCAGTTTTTAAACAAAAGTTTTAGATTCAGAGGATTATCCGTGTTTCTTGGACGAAATGGTGAAAATATTTTTGGAAAATCTGTATACTTTTTCGTTAAGGCAATTAAAAAAGATACTTCCAGCAAAAGAACTTACAAAGCTGTCATTTCATCAACATACGAGTGTATAGGGCCTATTGATTAATAACTGAATCTCGATAAGATTTACGATGAATGTGCTATTATCGTGTTATTTTGTATTTATCAAATAATAAATTGGGTGCTCGTGTAGTTTAATATGTGACACTCTTTTTAAATACATATCAACTTCTCACAGTGTGTCAGTCAGAGACCAGGTATGTTCAAAGAAAGTTGAAACAAGTGATTTAGAAGATAATTTAATTTTGTACTGAAGAAATGTACAGCTTTAATCTTTGAATAGTTTCCATCTTCTTAAAGATTGAATGTGTGGTTACCAAAAAATTAAACTTAATTAAATTTCTAACGTAACTTTTTTTCGTTACCTCTTGCCACCAAGTATATAATCAGCACGATACGACAAGTAAAATTTCAATACTGGTAAGCGAATAATCGAAAAACACCAAACCAGGTGACAGGTATAATTTCAATTTCAACTGCATACACAATGCATTGTTGAACAGTTTGATTTAAAGAGCAGAGAACAACTTCAAACTGCAGTCGTTCTCATAAATTATGTTACTTCCTTGGAAAATTAGCCGAAAATTCAAAAACATGGGCAAAAGACGTACCGCACAACCGAAAAAAACTGTTTCATAAGAAGTGTTAGAAAGCCGATCCACCACCTACCAAATGAGCTCCATCTATGAGATATTTTGGGATCCAGTACAGTAATTCAAAACACAAAAATACCAACAAGTTTTTTCACGGTGCTGTTTCTTACGAATGTCTGCCAAACGTTCATAAGTAAAAACTGCCATGAGAAAGCTTCTCAAAATGGTTTACGGATATGGCTTTAAGTTGTTGATCCCTTTCATTTGTGCGAAAAACATAGCACGCACATTACGAATGGTCGCATAGTTCAATTATCGTTTATGTTTATAGTCCATAGCCATAACTCATAACTCCCTGTTCGGAATAGTAAAAGGGCGTCAAGGAGAAGAATAGCCAACAGGCTAAAACCAGAGAAAAATCTATAGCAGAACACACATGAGAAGTAGACCAGGACTATTTTTTTATCGATCAGGTACTAATGTGTTCTTAACAACTATACAACTATTCACTGTTTTTTAAATTTTCTTTCATGGGCAATAAGCGGGGTTCACATTACACGATTTGCTTGACGACCGACTAAATCGTACAATTTGAACACTAATCAAGCAAGTCATCCAATTTGTAGTACGGTTTTTCAAATTTTTCAACTTTTTGATTTGCTTGATCGACTTGTCGTTTAATGTGAACGCTTGTCGTACAACTTCAGAGTATTTTTTATTTTTGTTTCTGAGTTCGATGAGGAAACATCGCAGCGCATGGAAAGAGTTTTGACAAGATTTCTTTATCTTTACCGGCAATTTCCTAAATTGTGGTAAATCATTTATCTCACTTTCCAAAATTTCATCGATAACAAGGGCCTCAACTAAAACTTCGCCCCATATTCCCAGTTCGAAATCTAAATCACAAATGAAGTCTATCAATCCTGTAGTACAATTCAAACGCTAAGCAATATTTGGTCGTCAAGCAAATCGTGCAATGTGAACCCCGCTATAGTGAAATCGAAAGACATCAGGGAAGTCCCTAAAAAAAATGTCTGACAAGTGGTAGAAATACATTCGAAACCAACACTTAAAATTTAATACAAGTAACTTAATTTATCCTAAAAACATGCACCCTATTTCATAGGCAGCGGTCCAAAGATTCTGCTTGTCACTTGTACCAATCTTTTAACAACACAAAGCAGAAAAAAAAAAACAAATTCTGGTAAGATACAGCTCATGTACGTATCAAAAGACGCAAAAAGTTCACCATACAAACAAATTGGTTCTTTGAGGCAGAAACAACCACGCATACTTTTTTCATCCAAAAAAAGCTATGCACACAAAATTTCCTGGTATCCGATTTTCTCTGTTGACTTTTCAAATATGTCAGGAAACAATTATCACCTCAAAGTCCACACTCACATCACTACATACCTGGCTGAAAGTTTTCCGATTGATGTGCATCTGTGTCGCAACATATCACAGGCAAATTAACAAACGTGTTAAAGCCATAAGACTCCAACTGGACCGATAAAGGGAATACCCGAGTACTGACATAAATCTCTGCTCCTACCCACCCACAGCATACAGGTTTTTTAATTAATTGACAAATTGTTGGCATGAATATTTAAAAAATTGAATTTAATTAACTCTTTCATAGCACGGATGCGGACGAAGAAATCATTTCGTCGTCATGCGTTTTCTGTTATAGGCACACTACCTGCTGCGATACTCATTCATGTTATATATTTTTACCTACAAATTACCCTCCAAGGGCCTAAAGGATGTGTACCATCGCGTTTTTTTCTCGTTTCTTCTATCTACGGTTGTTTTAATTTGGTGGATGGAAACGGTGAGAAGGACGATTCACTTTTTTTTTTGCGATTCTCATTCTATATTCATACGAAAATTGTGTCCATTTGTGTCCATTCGTCCTGTTTGGGGAATAAAGTAGTACCAATCAACCGAAGCGAGCAACCAACCTGCCAAACCGACTCTTGTCAATCTCCCTGACTCCACTTTCCCTCTCTCTCCCACTCTACTTATGGATATTTTATGGAATTTTAAAATATCCTTAAATCAAATAAAAATGCAAGGACCTCTTCAGCAACGATCCATTCACCCATCAAGCATATCCCCTCAACCATCTACAACAAACCTCTTTCTCTCTCCTATATCCGGTCCTACCTCCCTTAGTGAATTTCGTGATTTCATGCTCAGTGGAGCTGGGCAGTTAATTAAAATATTTTTAACTGGCGAGATTTTCTGTTTTTTATTTCCTCGGTTTTTATTTTTCTGGTTTGATGGTTGATTGGTAAAAGGACGAAGAGAATTGCGGTGGGTAAACACCAAAGCGAAAAAAAAAGAAAAGAAAGTCCTCGCCAATAAAAACGTGAAAAAAAAACAACCAGAACGGAAATGAAGCAGTGCGTTAAGTGTTTTCTCTGCATCTCCTCCCTGGTGGTGTGTGTAAGGACATTTTATTACATTTTGATGAATAGCCGCGCGTCCTTTTAATTTTAATTTGAATTCATCCTCAAATTGTCAATAAAGTTAATTTAAAATTTTATCTCTCCGTAAAAGAGAGAAAGAGCGAAAGAGAGTGCATGAATAAATGATGAATGCCACAGAGTGGCAATTTCATTAAATTAATTAAATTATATTGCAGAGATTCAGAACTATACGTACGTACTCAGATGGAAAAAAAATATATGTACATATATAAACATTAAAAAAGTTGAGTGGTCATATTAACAATTTCACTTTGCACACGACAGCTTGCAACTGAGGACTTACCTTTGTTGTCAGTTGAGTTGTTGTCGCTTAACGTTACTGCTGACGCAGTATCATTTGTTGAGTTGGCAGGAGTCGAATTAGCATCCGTGTCAAGATGTTTCTTTTTGGGATCACTGGAAGCAAAGTTAAAAGAGGATTAATACAAGTGACAAAACGAAATCTAATTAAAATATGCAGAAGAGGAGATTTCACTTGGTAGTCTTCTGCACACATGCATACATATGTAGCGATCATTAATATGGTAGATATGTACTTTAAAAGATTTCGTCACCATATTGTAAAGAAGTAGCATTGTAATCTGGTACAATAATGAAATGCTTTACAATCTGCTAAATCGATGCACCTATGTACGTACGTTATAAGTATCACTATATTGTATTATATAAAAAAAAAGAAGAGAATTTTCTTCTTTCTACCGTGTTCTTACATTACACCGAACATTGTAAACAAATTAAAACAAAACTAAAAAAATCGGCTAAGTCATAGGCCAGCATTACCCAAAATGCCTACCATACCTGATATTTCTGATTAACATATGATTCACATTAAAAAAAAATGCTATAAAATTCAACATCGGCAATTAGTTAACTTTGGACTTACAACAAAAATTAAAAATTATTCTTAAACTGTGACCTCATCCCAGTTATTTAGTCTGAAGTAAATTCATCCCGTCGTTAAGGCTAGCGTGTATTCGACGAATAGAATCGAGCAACATATTTTTTTGAGTATCTCTACACTACTTATACTTGCTTTTTATATCCGTAAACGAAGGACCCGTAAATGGGTAAGCATCGAAATAAAACTTGAGGTAAAACTATTTTGTGCTTTTATCGAAAAATTATGGTCTCAACTCTTTAGAAGAGATCGTAAAAACCGCCACGATCTTCGGAACATCTGGGTCCTTACCACGCAGGAAGACAGTCATCTGACGACATCGTTTTGATATTATCGATTGCTTCATTTAAGCTTAAAAAATTAAAGCGTCTTCTATTAAGAGCTTATATTTTAAAGTAGTAAAAATTGTTCTTTTTTTCAAAATATTGAGGCTCTGTGTTTCCTCATCACTACAACATTCAAGCATTTAAAGCCAACGTGCACCGGTACTTCCTCTGTTCCTCTTTCCCCTTCTTCCAAACGCCCGTGCCCTGAGAATTCAGTATAAGGGTATTCATACCCCCTTTGGCGCGCGCAAATTATAAAAAAGAAATTCATTTTACAAATTCACCTCGGCTTCTCTTTTAAATGGTCACCCTTTTGAGGAAATTTTAGATGATATTTTCGCACAATTGCACCTCGATTTCGCAAATAACAGCTGATATTATCTCTGAGTGCTTGAATCGTTTGTGGATCATTGACGTCGAGCTTATCCTTAACATATCATCAGAGAAGTCTAGTGGTCAACTGAAGTGTTCGAAACGCGTAATTAAGCGTCCAGAAAATTTCTCGTAATTTCTCGGCTTGTGTGGTCCTAGTCCGCTGTAGACAAAAATCGGTTAGTATTGTACGGTAGAGCAAGCAGTTTGTCGCTGCAGTAATGTTTTCGACTGACCTGGCTTTACGAGCACGAGTCTTCACATCAGTAACCTGATCGGTTGACGGTCAGGCGTATAGCATAGCGACCGAAAAAAATACGAACTTTACAAAATGTCTCCGTAAAATATTCACCATTTTTGTAGTGATTTTTCATAATTTCTATACGTTGCTCACGTATATATCTTCTCATTTTATTAAACCGTACAGCTTTATTTTTGAAAGGTAAAAAAAACCGCGAAATTTAAAATTATAACTCTTAATGGAACTTTTTACTATCGACTGAACTGCTAATATGATTCTGATTATTTACTGTCACATACTATCCTGCCGACGACCATGTTTGCACGTATTTCACTATCGTCCTGCAATTGTATACACAATGTATTGTAAAATGTTTTTGGGAACCGTTTTTTAAGTGAAAATATGCAAGTACAAGTACTTTGAATTTCAATCCAATTGATTTTCTGCAATATTAAGGAATTGGTATTATTGTGGAAGTTCTGGTTACACGTGGCTGCCAGTTTCTTACATGTGATAATTTCGATGTCTCTGTCGCCCAAGGATTGAAACCCTATTTCATAGTTACCTCAGGGTACATACTCATCATAATTTTTTTTCTTCAAATTTACGAGAACTTTCTTTTAAAAATTTGGAGAAACTATGCAACGTACGTCTGCAACTTAAAATTGAAGTGGAGAGTAAATGCGTACACTTCAGTGAAGCTGAATAATGTATAGTACATTTTGTAATTTTCTACACATTGATTTCGCAACAATAACGAAAAAGACCAAAGCACGTCCAGCTAGCAAACATACCAATTCAATCAAAAAATCTTTACATTTTCCATCGATTTGTGTACATTTGCAAACAAAAACTTCTCCTAGTATCTAATTGTACTGCATCCAAATTGCTTCCTCTTTGGTGGATTACAAACGAAAACAAACGATATTCGCGTATTATTCCTAATAATCGAAGCGAAATTTTCCCAAATTCGCGAAACCTACAACTCAAATGTATACAACAACGGGCCATGAGGCAACCAAGATTATGTATTTCAGTGGGCCCCCTTACACGCTTTTTAGAGGAGAAATTTCAATACACTGCTTCTTTGCAAACAGCTGTACAAGGATAATGTGTGCACCTCTGTGCGGTAGTACTTGCCATAAACACACTCAAAACAAAAAGGATTCAAAAATAAATAACAATTACATATTTGTCTCACTCACCTAACATCCGAGTTATTATCACCGCCACCATCAGCATCGGACGCCTTTGTTTTCTGTCCTGGTAGCAGGAGACCACCCTCTGTCATTTTCAACGCGGATGTTTCCTTGTCACCACCACCTCCTACTGCGCCTGATTTTACATCATTGCCTGCCGCCGTTGCATTTATAGAAGAAGCGTAGACCGCTGCATATGAGGTTTTGATGCCGTTTGGCGTGCCAGTAGGATGTGTGCTTGAATTCAAGACCGCACTGCTGTTATTATGTTGCTGCTGCACCGACGTTGCATTTCCATCCGCAGGAGGTTTGGCATTTCCATTACCAGATGCATTGGGTGTAACTGACTTGGGTGGTACTGCCACTGTGGACACATCCTTATCGCCTGCAACATTTGACGCAGAACTACTTTTGTCTTCGCTGCACTTGGATTCCGTGGAAGTTGAGGTGGCATTCGACTTTTCACCACCTGTGTCTACGGTGGTTGCTGCCTTCGGTCCATTGGTTTCTAAACTGGATAAACTAATGCCAGAACTTTCCACCTTTTCATCTTTTCCAATAGTCGAGTTCGAAACCACACCGGAAATAGTGGAAGGTGACTTTCGATCCACAGCTGTCTTTGATGACGAATCCGAAGTTGTAGATGCACTGGTCGTCGACGTGGTTCCTGTTGTTGCTGACGATGAAGGCGCCAAAACTGTGGCCGAGGTTGTCGTACTTGATGTTGTCACTGCAGATGAGGAAGTACTGGAACTTGTAGCAGGCGTTGTCGTGGATGTTGTTGCAGTCGCTGCTGTTGTTGCTGCTCCAACTGAAGCTGCTGCAGAGGAGTCACTTGTTGGCTTAGTGGACGATGAAGACGACGTAGCCGTTGCTGTTGTCGTAGTCGCTGTTGACGAGCCAGACGACTTTGATGATGACACTGCACCTGACGATGATGTCGCAGTTGTGGTTGTTGTTGAATTATGTACTGCAGATGAAGTTGTCGTTGACGCCGTCGTTGTAGTCGTTGCCGATGTTGTCGTCGTTGAACTATTCGACGATGTTGACGAATTATGTGACGACAGGTGCACGGCAGCAGAACGTTCACGGCCACCAGTCTTTTGTTGTTGTTCGCGTTGCAGACGCGTCGTCACTCCGGTCGTCAGCGAATCAATAATGCATTGTGTTTGCGCTTGTTGCGATTTCTGGGGGTTTCTAGAGCTCCGCGTACGCTGCCGCGACTTTCGCAACAACTGCTTATAGTTCTCCGTCTTTTTACTGAGGTAGTAGTAGCGAACACAATCCTGCGCTGACTTTCGATCCAGGCTTGCTGCAATCGCTCCAAAGTTTTTCGGGTGTTGCAGAAATTTCTCTTTGAAGATCTCCTTCTCGCCTGCGGTCCACAGATTCACGTTTTGACGGTCCTTGTAGTCTGCCACCATGTCGGCCAGAGCGCCATTCTCATTGTGGTAGATGCATCGCCGCTGCTTTGTGTCATACATCAGTGGTGGTATCACAGCATAGGATCGCATTTTCTTATCCTCCATAGCCTGCTCTTGCAGTCCATCCATAATCTCTTCCAAATCGGCTTCGGATTTTATCCTAGAGCCGACACGATTAAACCGCTCCTTGTCCTCCCGTTGTTTGCGCAACTCCGTGAACACCTTTTCAAAGAATTCACGGTTCTTTGCCTCACGGGCTTTCCGTTTGGCGCTAGACTCAGACTTTTCAACCCGTTTCAGCCATTCCTGTGACGATTGGGCGTATTTGTCCACCAATCCAGTATTGTGGATATGCCGATCGTGCTTCACCTTCTTTAAATGCAGTAACAGACGCGTTTTTATCGTCGCTTGATGGCGTTTGATAGCTTCCGCACAGCTCTCCACATCAGATGGTTGATTGTACAGTGGCAGCTCAATGGGCGGACCTAACGAACTTAGAATGGAATGTCGGGAGGCGGCGATCTTTCGATTCTCATCATAGATCTTCTGGGCCAGGCTTTGGTGGCGTCGCTTCGGCTGAAGGGATTTCTCCTCCGTCGCTTTCTTCGGCTTACTTGAGGCTTCCTGCAGCAGTTCCGCCTTCTTCTGCAAGCTGGCCATAGTGTTTTCAGCATTGACGATCTCTTGATCGACCTTCTGAATTTGCATCAGGAGGTCCTCCTTGGCGGTACGACGCTCTTCGGCGGTGTCATTTGGCAGTGTGGGGGAGATCGCCTCTACTTGGGGATGATAGGCTTCAGTCGTCTGCGGGGGCCGCTGGTGTTCACGCGTCTCGATCTTGAGTTGTTGTGTCGCTGGAATATTTATGATCGCCGATTGGTGGCCGCTGTTCGGCGTGCTGCTATTAATGCCTGTTGGCGGTAGGGGGCCCTGTGGTGGTTGCGAATGCTGAACTAAGTGCGAGCTACGATTGACTATGAGGGATGACGTGGGTGGCTGCTGTTGCAGCTGGGACTGTTGTTGCGATGATGGTTGCGAAGAATGCTGGGATTGTTGGGGCCCCGTTTGCTGTTGCTGTGAAGAAGGTTGCGTTGGGGGCTGCTGTTGATGCTGCTGCTGATGTTGTTGGTGTTGCGAATGCGGATGTGGTTGCGTGGCTATACTTTGTTGACCAGCGGCGTTCATACTTGATACTACAGGTGGCAGGTGATTAGAGTCGCTGAGTCGCATCTTCTTGTACGGCTGTCCTCCAGGATCGGGTGGCGCCTGCTGCGTTTGCTGCTGCTGTTGTCGCGCATGTGCAATGTATTCGTTTGTCGCATACTGCACAGCTGAAGATTGCGGATGCGGCAGCAGTACTCCAGGGATGCGTTGACGTCCAACGGTTAACATGCCTCCACCTCCACCCGCAGGCCCACCGCCGGCTCCTCCGGCTACACCAACACTCGCAAGCAACTGACCAGACGGTGCATGCGAGAACTGCACCGTCCCGTCCATCGTATTGGCGGTGGGTACGCCAGATACAATCGTTGGTAGGCTGTTGTTGTTCGACACGACAACGGGTGATGAGGCGACTGCTGCCGCCGCCGCTGCCGCTGCTGCACGATGATAGTCTTGGACTTGGGCTGGCGGCATTTGAGGTATTCGAGTGTATGGGCTCTCGCGGTATTGCGCAACCGGACCGATACTGTACGAGCTTTGCTGTATGTAGCGGTGAGGTGCCTCACGCACTGCATTAACGTCGGCGAATTTCGGATAGGTGTTGGCTGCAGCGCCCGGTCCGGGGCGTGGCGATGTGAGGGGACTAGTTGCTGAACGGGATTGAGGCTGTTGCTGCGTGGGCGGCGGTCCAATGCCACCCTTCGCATATGATTGCGGTGTATCGACCGGCCTGTAAAATCAAAACATCACAAAAAACAAGATATTTATTAGATTTGTTTGTAATTAAAATTTATGTTTTTATTTTTTATCCACACACATACTAAGGTGGCAATTTGATTGTTTGTGTCTACGTACTAGCTGTAATCATAAAAAGAAGCTCTTATTCAGATCTTAAGTAGACCAGATGGGAGTTTAAGGAAATACGCATTAACAATTTTTTTTTATAATTTGCACGCACCATATGGGATATACATACATATATACCCCTATGCTGATTTTTCAGGGCACGGGCGTTTGGAGGAAGAGGAACAGAAGAGGTACCGGAGCAGTTGGCTTTGAAGGTTGTAACGATGAGAAAATACAGAGCCTGGAAGATCATTCGACATACGTGCCGTTCGGCTTATGAACGAATCCCTGTACTTGACAGTACGTCTGAAGTTGGGCTTGAGGGTGATCTGATGTACATTCGAAGTGTGACGCGTATTGCGGGTGAAATTTTGAAGGGGAGGAATGAAAATAGCTACTTCAGTGAAAATTGTTTGTGGAGAAAACGTTAAAATAGGAAAAGACACAAGACATTTCTGCGATGGTTAAGTGAGACTATGGAGCTCACAATGTCTCCATCACCTATAAGTTTTTAAAGCCCGGTTCTGAATCCTATCTAGAATGTGCAAAACGGTCTTTGGTGCACCAGATCACTCGTGGGCGTTTTAGCTTTGGGCGGATGAATGCCTTATAATTTTAGACCAGATCTGACGGGGTAAAGTATTTCTTGCACCGCTTAAGGAATTCTAGGCATTTTATAGCATTTTTGGCAACCTCGAATATGTTATCGTTCCAACGAAGATGGTTACTAATACACATGCCAAGAATGGCAAGTCTTTCGGTTTCTGCGATACAAGTACCATTCATGAATAATGGTTGAAGGTCTTGATTTCGCTTGAGAGTACTGTGTTTTGGAAAGAAAAAATTGTAATAGAACTAAGGCATACATACGTATTAAACACGGTGCCTTTTGGTATACATACATATGTCTAGACCGTCTCATAATAAGTACTTCACAACACAATACATACAATTTTAAGAAACGAGAAACAATCTGAATTTGTTCCCTACGTGACTTCTTGAACTTATGCATAAATAATACCAAGAGCTCTTGTTATTCACTTCAAAGGATTTGCAGCATTGCGAAATACTAAAATTAGGAAACTATAAAACTAGAGTTTGTTTATATGTATGTAGGTGTATGTATAGTAAGCTATGTACGAAACACACTGATTGAAATAGTCACTGCATCATTTCCAATGTTATTGTAAAACTTTTAAAATTCAGATTGTGATTTTGCGTTTGGCAGATGAGCAATCATTATTCCACAAGTTCCAAGAGCTAAGAGCTCTCCAGTGTATTAACATGGATAAGAACACGAAGTAAGAGCTCAGTTTTATGCTGCCGCACTTATGTATGTACATACTTACATAGGTATGGGAGCCAAACGGTTCTCCTGTGTATTTTTATTCGTAATCCAGCAATGTAATGTACATATTTAGTCATCTACTTAAGTTTAAGTTTTCTTTAGGTAACACTCCCGAAGAAATTATTGAAAGTAGGGCACAGTGAAAAATCTTCACGTGATCAAGAAGAATGACGATGCTAAATGATATTCTCAAACATTGAATTTCAGGCCGTACTTACGAACTTCTTTACGACGACGTCGAAACAAAAGCCGAATTTTATATCACCCATGATCCATATAGATCATTGGTTCATATACATTACAACAATACGAGATCTTGCTTTTGATCAAAATCAATTTTCGTGATCCAAAAATAAGTTCGGGCTATTCCTCACTAGGATACACTTTCGTTCGTGAATGTTGTTATAATTATCGACGATTGTCAAGGGTACATGTTGCCAAATTAGAATATGGAATATTATTTGCAAATCAAATTTTATTAAGTATTATGTATGTTCGAATAAATTTATATTCTGCTCATATTGATATAAAATTAATAATTAACCGAGAATCTCTGTAACCTAATAAGTGAGTAGGAACCGTTTTGGAGGAATTGGTGCCGGTAAAATTTACAAAGTCAAAACTAAAATGTATTTTAACAAACTAAAATGGGAAATGTAAAATATTATTCTCAGTTGATATTTTTTGATACAAATTAACAATTTCCTCCTTAAAAAAACAAGCACATCAAATTTTCATCACAAAAAAAATATTTATTCGCATGGCAACTGCGCGCTAAATATCAAAAAGGAACTCAGCTGTGCAATTTTCGATATTTTGATGGCTTAAGGGAAAATTCTCGGTATCAAACGAGGAATCCATGCTTTCAGCATTGAACAAAGAAAAGCCTGATGAAATATGTACTTTCGTCGCTATGGAATACTATGGAATCAACCTAAACTAAATAAAGAAAAGCAAATATACTCAAGTATTTCAAATGCAGCTGCTTTCATTTTTGTTTTTGCATTTTTAAACGTCTTAAAAGTCAAATGTAAAATTACTACATACCACAACACAGAACTTTAATTTTTCGTTGATCTGGACTATTTTATTTTCATCATGTGATCTACACATAAATGTGGCTGATAAAAAAAATACGGCTAACTAAAATAAGATACCTACCCTTGTAAGGAGGGTTAAATTGGATGAAATAAAAGATTCGCTTTGTTACTTTACTTACTTATTTCCAGAGTGCAAAATATTTCCTCAACAAAAAAAAAAAAATAATAAATTTAGGTCCCTGATTCATACTAGTCGGCAGATCCTCGCTGATCTGTGAAACTGTTGAGGTAAAGAGACGAATGACTTTATTTCGTAAGTCTAGGCAGAACACTAAAATCGTCGAAGAATTTTTATCTACACATAGAGAAAGTCACACATGACTGTCTCGTTTGAAAAATAAAAGATATCGAACAAGTCTTCTGCGTTGACCGGCCTTCTATATCACCTTATTTTTTAATGTAGCGGTACGAACAACATAGATTTTATACATTTCTCTTAAGACCTGACCACTTGTCTTCCAGAGGATTTTTTATTTCAAACACAAATTATTGTCTTCAGCTGGAACCTAAACCGTCAATCAGTAAAAGACCGTAAATTTAGAAGTATACACGATATTACATTACCAACCAAAACCCTATTGCGGGTTCTTATACTTTCATTTCTGATTGAAAAACAACAGTTTTACTTCTAAGGGCGTTAAGTTAAAGCCGAACCAAAACTATTTTTATTGTGCTGACGCAAGTCAATGTGTTGATTTTAATTTAACTTGCAGTAAGTCATGAGCTTCTCATTTAAGCGTAAGCAACATATAACACTTATTCTATCTAGCTTTAGGACCCGCCTCTTAGTTGAACGATTGCAAAAATTGATCGGTGACAGTGTTGTGGGCATTCTGACACTACTTTGGCCATTTTCCCACAACATTTTCAAAGGTGATTTTTCCTCATCAATAACTAACTAACCGATGCAAAAAAAAAAAAAAAAAAAACAAGTTCAATTTATTTTATTATAGGTATTTCTTATTTTTTCTGGTAGTAAGAAGTTCCCTGCAACAACCACACTTCATCACATAATCATCTGAATTTCATCTTTAAGATTCATATTAAGGGATCTAATCTTATAGGCACAAGCTATTTCGGTTGGGCAAAACAACTAGGCTTAAATCTCCCAGTCTTACCACTTTGGTTTGTATTTTTCAGGACTATAAGTAAAAATGCTAATAGAGTTAGCTTCTTTTTCAATAAGTATCCTTCATCGTGTATTTGGTACTGCGTGTGCAAAAAGCGATTAAAGAAAAAAGTAAATGCTTCCAAAAAGAAGTTGACTGTATAATCCGCCCGCTTTGTCTTCATGGCAACTCTATGGACCAATTTTTACTTCATCGAAAACCACTTTAAACCAATTAACCAAATTGTACTCTTCTAAATTCCATGGTGTCCGCTTTAGATACATATTTAAGAATTGCATATAAATACATACATATGTATGTATGTATATTTATATTCAGCAAAATCAACTCATATTAGACCTGATTGTAGCAGGCTTTAAAAAACTATTGCTGGTAGGCGCTGATATGCAAAACATCTGGTATCTTGCGACTAATTGAAAAAATATTAATTTTTCCTGGATTATAAACTGATCCACTTGGAGAAGAAATTAACAGAATGTTGGCAAATGAAAGCAATTCGACTTTTATTTTGAATAAAAATTACCGCAAAATTAAAACATGAAGATATACTGTTTATTCAAGCACTTTTTATAATGGTTTTGAACGAAATTTGCCTCAAACATAAAATAAAATAAAAGCACTTCTATATTAAATTTAAATGGAGAAATGAATATATTTCAGCATTAATCCTCATTTCGCCATCGATTTGCACGACGATTCGATCATTTTCCATGATGTACAATTTAACAAGCGCTGCCTTAACTCCCATCCAACCAATTTCGCAAGTAAACAAAAATTAAACTTTTCGCAGTGCAGATTCTACACCCAGCGACACTGACATTTAGACAAGCAAGAACCGCAAGCGAGACATTTTTAAACCGATTCAGAAGTAAGAGCAAGACATCTACCACTCCCTTCGTTTAATACAGCAAACAAGAGATAGCTCAATACAATTTCCAAGATGGCCGAATTCAAATCAAGAGAATCAACATTAATTTTAACATATTCATCTCCCTCTGTTCCATTGCATTTGCTTTGGCTCCCATAATTTGTAAGAAATTCATGATGGCCGCCTTTCGTGACAACGTACCGGTTGCAGGGGAAGTTAAATCTAAATTCACCACACCGCTTTGCGATTTTTTTTGTCTTCTCTCTTCTTCTTTGATACACAAACACAAATTCAAAATTTAAATGGGAATTCTCGTGTATGTACTGAGCTGACTTTTTTTTGTATTTTTTGTGTTGTTTATCTTCCTGCGGCGTTGCCATATTTTAAAGCACGTAGCAATGTTTCAAATAAAGAAAATTAATGAACCCCACACACCAGCAGCACCAGAGGCAGACATGGGAGTAGTTTTTCTGTATGGATTATTTTACCTTTTTTTGCGTTTTAGTTCTCTTTCGTGTTGTTGGTATTATTATTCATTCAATTATTTCTCCTTCTCTCGAATATTATTAAGGTGTCGCATAATTGTGTACAATGCATGCAATTTTCGGCAGTCTTCGCAGAGTAAAGGAGAGTACATTTTTATTTCATTTTTATAGGTTAGGATTTCTTAATGATGTTCCTTATATCCAATCTACCATGTTCCTCTTCACAGGGGACCAGCACAACAATTTATGCTCCACCATGTTCTGGGAATGGAGAGTAACAACACTGCTGCTGGTGGTGGCATGTTCCTGCTACTGCCTCCAAGCCGTGTGTTGTTGCAACACAACCATACTGAGTATCCCATTAATAATTCATTAAAATAAAATTGGTTGCCCCCCGGGTGGTGTGAATATGTGCGCTGGTGGCGGCGGAGGAGTAGAGTTTTCCTCTTTTTTTTCATCATAAATCATACAAAAAATATTCGTTTTAAATGAAAAATAAAAGCAGAATGTTGTTGGCAAAACTTAAATGAAATATACTATGCAGCTCTATGTGTGCATGTTCTAGAAACGCAACACGAAAGAGGGGAAGCTAGTAGAGAATAAAGAAACTTTGCTTGGCGAAGAAATAGGTTGGAAATTCGCGTGTTTCGTAGTGGGCGTATGTGTAAATTGTTTACGTAATTTTAAAAGAAAATGAAAATAAGAATGCGAATGTATTTTGGAGCAGTACACAGACCATCATAGAATTTATATAATAAAAATATATTAAGACCGCGCAAGTTAAACAGCTGCCGAATCAACTTTACGAAAGCAAAAATATTGTTTTAGCTACACTTTTAATTTTCATTGGAAAGAATGACGATGGGAGAATGCACAATGAGTTTAGAATTTAAAATTACTTTCGATATTCGAGGACAGCGAATACGATTGGTATTTTATTTGCCGATAGTATATTAAATTTATTTTACTTATTGTTTTTCACTCACCAAAGCATATCACAAAATATAAGGTAAACACAGAAACAACACGTGAAACTCCGGCAAAACGAAAACAAATGAACAAGTGAACACGAGTTGTTAGTGTCATCACTGACAGAAAGAAAAAAAAAAAAAAAAAACAGTGAGAGAAAACTGTCAAATTTTGAACATCTATGACTGTGTTCAGTGCATAAACAAAACTGCATTCAGATGATTTTAATTTTTATTCTTAATTTTTTTTTGTAAGGCAATTAAAAACTACAAAACTGGTACAGATGTATCTACATATGTAGTTATACACAGAAAAGGTACATAGTTAAACTACGTAAAGTTGACAAACCTCTAAGCACAAAAACATGATTTTCAACCCAGTGATGTGTTCTGAACACATTCGAACCGGTGTAATGAATTTAATAATTTGTTCGTTTGACAAATAAATGGAATTGAAAACTATAATAATGTTAACTTTATTGATTGTTTTTATCTTTTTGTTTTTATTTTGAATCCGAAAAATACATAATTCAGAAATTTGTTAAAAACAATGTAAAATTTAGGGGGAAGCACACAAATTGTTTCCTAATTTATCAAGATAAGTAGAGTTCATGGAAACAATATCCAGAAAAAGTGCAAGACAATATTTTAAACCCAATGTTTATCAATGGAACCATAGAATGATAATTCATTTATTTCACTCAGAATGCAGATATGAAATGCATTTTAAACATGCAAAGATGTATAAAATATTTTTCATTTAAAATTCTAAAACAAAAAACGGAGTTTGCTCACGAATTTAAAATATTAAGCTAATTGCGGTAGGAAAAATCCGTTTCACATATTTTAGCAGACAACATTTGTAAAATGAGGCTCTGTTGGCAGTGAATTTACTTGTGCGAATCAGCCAAACATTTCAAAATTTAAATTTAAAAACAGTATGCTTTGGTTTGGGCGCTAAAAATTTGCTCGCACTTTTTATTGAATTTAAAATTCCGACGATTTCATTTCTATTTTATTGCGGGAATTTAAAGGATTTTTTAAAGTTTTGAAGGAATAACGTGTAGTAATATTCGAAGTACGTCCAGAATGGATTCGGAAGTATTTGCGCCAAGTAGGTCTTTGTATTTTTATTGTGGGGCATGATTACCTAGAGACTAAATGGTGACATTCTCTCTGTTCCAGTCTTTTCTTATAAATTCGAATTATACTTTTATACTGCGTTTTGTAAAGTATGTTAACATCAAAAATATTTCCTAACAAAAGCGAATTTGCGCTAGTTGTAATCCCTTATTTTGCGTGAGTAAAATTTCCTAGCAGTGGAACCGCAACTTTTTTATGTATGTATGTTCGCACGTATTCAGCAATTCGATCGAATCTAAGCAAACCTATATAGTTAAATATGTATGTACATATATGTATGTATGTATATCGTCGGCTTACAAGCAAAACTGACTAACTGCAAAAACGTAGTTCGTGGGAAAACGCAAAACAAGTTTCCTATTTTCTTTAAATGCTTATAATTTTATGATCTGACTGCGATTCTCTTAGATTTTTTTCATATTTCTAGGCAGTTTTTACAGAATTTTCTTCTTGCTTTTTTATTATACCCATCAATAATACAAAATACAATTTTTGGCACCTGGACAGTTTTGCTTGTAAGCCCACGATAAGTACAGCTGTGGTCAAAATAATACCAGTGCAACCTCCGGAATTACATATTTCAATATAAATATGAATAAACTTTTACTTCCTTCAAATAATTTTCTGGTAATAGAACAATATATTTTGAATTTCCAAGAAAAAAAAATTGGACCAAATAACGGTTTTTTTCCAAACGTTACTTCGATGCACTCGTTTCTTAGCGGTCAAAATAATAGCACTGCTCCCAACTTTACGATTGTTTTTCGGCCCTGAGTGTATTTAAAATAAATTAATTTGAAATAATTAATTCCTTAAGGTAAACTTTCGAGCCTCAATGGTATTTACACAAATATACTAATATTCATTTATAGAACGGGCCGCAGTAAACGGCAAATCATTCGCCGCCGTCTTACTGAAGGAAAGTCTTATGCGGGAATTCAAAAAATACTTGAGATTTCTGCAGAAATAATCATAAATGCAAAAAAATAAGAGGAAAAAGAAATCCGGGACAGAAAAAAGGTTGGGTGTGATGGAGGTTTACATTGACACACTTCAAGGAACCATTCTGATTTACGAAGAGGACCACATGACAATCAGAAAGTCTTTCAACACAACAAGGACCCAAAACACACCATCAAAAAAGCTAGGGAATTGCCTTGGGTCAACAATACTTCTGTTATGGACTGGTCCCCCCAACCACCTGACCTCAACCTACATAATAGAAAACCTTTGGGCAGGTATCAAAAAAATTATTGCAGCTTCGAAACCTAAAAATAATAATGAACTTTGGGCCACAGTGCAGACTACATGGAAAAATATACCATTGGAGAGATGTCAGGCTTTGGTGGATTCCAAGAAACGAGCTATGAAGCCTTACTAAAGAATGAGGGGTCCACAAGAGTTTTTAGTATCTTTTCTTAAAAATTTTGTTCCATTTAAACTTTTTTCTTAATCATTATGTATACTGCAATTTTTTAGACCGATCTAAATTTTTACCTTGAAGACAACATTTTTTGCCACAATTTAAATTGAAATTAATGTGGTGACAGCAACTTTATGTCCTTTTATTTAGTTTCATTAATAGGTTATTACTTCGATCGAACATACATACATATTTATTTACATTATTTATTTACATATTTATGTATGTATGTATAAAAAAACACACTCCTATATATTTTTAATAAAAGTTGACTTAAAAATCATCAATCTTGTTTTTTTACTACCACTAAGTTTTTGACTTATCAAATAGTTTTTCGTTTACGAAATAAGCCCTTTTGGGAGGTATCTACCTTCCTATTTGAAGTTTTCGCTTTATTGCGCTAAGCCCGACGGTTTTGGTTCTTTGTAGACGGCGCAGTCAATTTCTGTCATCCAAAATCTAAGGGACTGTATTATTTACCTGACTTCGTTGAATTTTAAGCCTTTTTTGATTTGATTTCGTCTTCGATTGTTTTAATGTCGAAATCTCTGTGGATATCGCTGTCTCTGATGTACCAAAATGTATTAATAATTCCCCATCTCAGATCCATACATTCTTTTGTCTAAGCCTTCATAAAAATAGTTTTCCGGTTTGCCTTCATAATGTTAGTTTACGACTACCTCTGTTGATTCATCCTCATCAAAGTGCTCTCCAGGTATGTGTCTTCCTTCAATTTCGGGAATAGATAGGTAATAATCACTAGATGTCAGGTCAAAAATACAAATACAAATACTTGGCGCAACAGACGTATGTGGTCCAGGGCCTAGCTTCTCGCGACCATTCGTGTTGTGCGTGTTATATTTTTCACACAAATGGAAGGGACCTACAGTTTAGAGCCATATCCGAAAGGCAAATTGAGAAGCTTTCTCTTGACAGTTATTACTCTCGGACCTTTGTCAGACATTCGCGAGAGGTGGGACCGTGAAAAACTTTAAGGTGTTCTCTGGGATTCGAACCTCGAACCTCCCGCTTAGCGATCCAACGCACTAACCACTTGAGCCACGGCGCCCACTAGATGTCAGGTCAGGACTGAGATAATTCCTAGAAGCCAAATGACTTTATAGCAGTTATGGCAATTTGAGCCATAACAAAACCACTGCGTTATCGTGAAATGTCACGCCTTTTTTTTTAATGCCCTTCTCTTTTTACTTTAACAGTTGCCATAATCTTCCAAGCCGATGGTACATACATATGTACATATTTTCATCGTTAAACTTCTTGGCGGCCCCATCACTTCTTTTATCACACTGCATAGACTCCTCAGAGTCATAATAATGAATTGATAACTTCTGCTGGATAATATCCCCACAGATCCGAAATCTGCTTAACATTCGACATATTTTTTTTTTTGTTATGAAGCGTACTATTGCAACAGATTCTGACTTATTCTTTTCACTACTAGAAGCGAACTAATTGCTAAATTAACATTAAATTTCGTATTTATCCCTAAAAACAAATATACAGTGGGCTCTTGCTAACTTGATCATACGATAATTTGAACAATCCAATAACTTGAACAGACAATTTTTAAGACTCGATACTCGACTTATTTAGTACGCTATAAGTTGAACAATAAAGATTTTTGCTATTTCTTTAACTTGAACAAATTTATGTAGAAAGAAAAACGAGGTTTTAAGCTTGAATTTCATTAGGTATGTTGGCACAAACGTTAAAGGTTTTTGCAAAGGGGAATCCCATGGAACTCCTTTAATTGTTTTGAAAGTATTATTCACATTCCAAGTGATTTTATTTGAAACAAGTTCGGTTTTAGGACAAACACTTTTTTTTGTTTTGGTCCAGTAACTTGAACATTAATACATATATGTAACTTGAACAGCACTGGTTTCGTACGTGTTCAAGTTAACGAGCGTCCACTGTATACCTGTCAAAAAAAAAATTATCTAACCTCAACGACTTAAAAAAAAACCTCCGTACTTATTCATATGTATGTATATGTACAAACAAATGTGTACATATGTATACACATGTATGTATGTATGTTTAACAACCATTATTTAATATAATGCTCCAATAAGTTACCTATCTTTTCGGTAAATTTACATACCTATCTGCAATCTTTAAGACCCATCTCATAAGGTAAGTACATATGTATGTTCTCCCCTACCTAAGAGTTGTATCTAACCACCTGTTACTACTACGCTTTAAAACTCCAACTTCTAAAGCACTTCAAAACACCTGTGGTACACAAAAATCCTTAACCTCAAGAAATTCTTCGCGAAAAATAAGGAACATCGGGCATTAATGTCAACAAACTATCAAATAACGCAAAAATCTCAACCAAGAGGGAGTGCGATAGGTACATGTACATATACACTGTACATACATACATATGTACATACATGCATATGTATGTACATATTCTTTTATTTTGCCAAGTCCGTCCCCATAATAACAGTAAAATGTACTCCCTCAAACAAACTTTTTCGCCGCACAAAACAAATAGAAAATCTTCAGCGTCTTTCAATGCATCGTATATACAAATACGTACATATGTACATGAATAATTTAATTGCGTTCAAGTCCTTGGCATTTCTTCCCGGACTCTCGTTCTCTCTTTTTACTCGGTTCTCTTCTTATTGTGTAACCTTATTTTCTTGATGGGCTAAATCGCTTCCTCCGTAATCACCCTTCTTCACCTTTTCATCCTTAAAGAAAAATGTACGGCGCTTTTTGCTGCAGAGCACATGTGTAATCGAAGCCTAAATATGTACGTAAAAAAGAAGGGAAGCAACCGATGATCAAAAAGCAGTATAACAAGGAAACAGCAATTTCTGATGACATACGAGGGGAAAAACGAAAGAATAACAACGACACTCCCCGTGCCTCTTGGCTGTCTTTCGTGTGTTTTTACATTCGACAGACAAAGCCATTTATTTCCTTTTTATTATACCGTTATATGTATGACTATAAAAAAAGGGCAAGCCGTGTCGGGAAGGCCACCAAAAGCTGTGGAAGGGCAGTAGCAAAAATCGTTCGTATCGAGAGAATAAGAAAACGTATTTACTAGGAAATACAACGCACAAGGACAATGAATGCGAAAGACGGGAGACAGAAAAGAAAATGGATCCAGGAGAACGGAAAGGGCGAGAGACAGAATAAAATAAATTAGCAAAAGCAACCAACCATCGCACAATGTTGGTGGAGTAAGACGACCAAAAACAATTCCATGACCATGTGTTGTTTCTATTGTACCTACGGACATATGAATGTATGTAAAAGATTTTATCTGCAAACTAAAGAGATCGTGGTGTTTCTTTATATATACATACATACATATGTATCTACGAACACAACGATGCTGATGCATTTGAGTCAATCGCATTTTTTTTTTTTTATTTCCTTGCTTTTAATTTGTCTTTGGATTCTTAAGAGGTAAAAAATGCATACCTTTGTAAAGGGTTCTTCAAAAATTTCAAGTATAAATATATGTAGGTATTGAATTGTATAAATAGTTAGTGGATCAATGAACATATGAAGTTCGCTCAGAAAGCTTTTTCAATAAAAAGTTTTTTTTCGGATATGGCACTAGGTTCCTTCCAGCTGTGCGAAACAATACAGCACGCACAACACGAATGGTCGGGAGAAGCTAGGCCCTGGGCCACATATCAACGGTCTGTGGCACCAAATATTTTTATTTGTATGGTTTAATAAAAGCGCTTTTATGCCCGGCAACCTGTCAAACAAGAATGTATTTTTAAGATAGATATTTTGCAAAATAACGAAATTAGTCCAGGTCAAAAATATCAGGGCTACAAATATGAGTGGGTTAAGACATTCCAACAAGTGTCTGTTTCTAATTGAAAACCATTCCCCATTATACCATGACTTGGGATATGTATTTATGTACATACATATGTATGTATGTACATATATAACATAGTCACCTATAATGATTATGTGAATTCGAAATAAATATAAGAATATAATGGCATATTTACATGAAGACTTATGCTATAAGGTTTAAACCTTAGCATGAATTCTCTTATTCTTTCAGGAAATAGCTCAAACTAGAGTATTTAAAAAAAAAACTATCAATTGTAAATAAACTTCCAAAATCAGTATTGAGTTAAATTTGGTGTAATGTAATAACTCTAAAAGAAGACTCACATTTGAAAGTAGTAAATAGATAATTACGAAAACTGTATAAAAAAAAGTTTCATCATTTAATGAGAAATCCTCTCGTTGCCCTTGAATCTATGTACACGGTCAACCACAATAAAAAGATTTTTAAAACTTTTTCGAGCCAATAGCTTGCAGTCTCTCGTCTACCGTAATTTTTTATAAGACAAATTTCCATTCATTTTGTAGATAAACTAAAAATAAATTAAGAAAAAAAAAAACTTTACAAAGAAAAATGAAAGCAAATTATCCAGAGTTTTCCTCATGCGGAATAATTTAAAAAGTTCCAAGACGCAAAAGTCTACGACGATTCCAACTTCAATTGACCCTCGTTAGTTTGAATTTTCTATTTATTTCTAATTCTCCTTCCAATTCGTTTTCTATCGTTGGGGGGGTTAGATAAAAAAGGAAATAGAAGAAGCCAAATACTCATTGTATTCCGTATTCCGTGTACAATGTGCGGATTATTGATTTTCCCTAAACCTCTTCCTTTTTTTCGTTTACAATTCACTTGAAGTCCATGCACATATGTAGTACATACATACATAAAATAAACAACAGACAACTTTCTTGTTGTAGTCCACAAACGTGCAGATGTAAGACAGCAGCAGCAACGAGTCAATG
The DNA here is from genome assembly GCA_946965025.1 of Blera fallax. Classification (NCBI taxonomy): domain Eukaryota; kingdom Metazoa; phylum Arthropoda; class Insecta; order Diptera; family Syrphidae; genus Blera; species Blera fallax. Next base: position 18,795,265 of record OX337248.1, on the reverse strand, counting down.
TAATTGGAATGAATTCCTGGGGCAAAGTAGGTATGTAATTCTATATACCGCACCACTACATCATCTCCCTTTTATAACCCATCGCAAAAGATAAGAATACAACTTGGAAAAAAAAAGAAAAAAAAAAACTAAATATGAAGCATTAAAGTAGGTGGAAAATGCATATCACTGGGTGGAATCGAAATGAAGGAGCAGAAACCAGACAAAGACAACATAAGATGCAAATAAAGAAATCTTGTAAGATTTTGGACTGGTTTACTTGAATTTCTTATCCTTATTTTCTAAAAAGATGATGTCAAAATTGAAAATATTGAAGATGAAAAATTATATTTGATATGCTCGTATACATGAAAGTGGTAGAGTGTCAGAAAGTTAAGGCGATACGAATGCAGTAAAACATGAAATTATACTTATAACAACTTTTTTTTATTTTGAAATAAAACGCGACTATTTGGAAAAGCATGACAATAATAATTCCAATTGCATATGCGCTTCAATTGTTAACATCAGGTGGTTTTTTACTATCACTAATGATCCATACAGACAATTTGTTAACATGCAATACTACAACAGCAATGTAGATGTAGCTAATTTTTGGGGATTCAGAAAGGCAAAAGGCAGTGCAATAACGTAGTTATTACCAAATTTTAACCAAGTATTTTTAGTTGTACGCTCAAAACATATTCCGATTGAACTTCGAATTCTGCCTCCACCAACCCGTTCGAACTGCAATCGGAGGTTCACAGATCAAAACCATGACCTTTAAAAAAAAAATGAATACACTCTATTGAGAAAAACGCGAATTATTATAAAATATACTAGACCAGAAAAATACATAAATAAATTTATGCAATGTTTTAAATTTTATAGCTATCTCCTTTTTTCGCTTAACGATCGTTTTTTATGGACGAATACATTCATAATATGTATTTTTTTTAAATCCCAATTCATTTTAACGAATCATAAAATGGAAAAACGAAGTATAATGCATAATTTTATGTTCCTCACAAACTACACTTAAACGTAGGAGCAATTTCTTAATATCCCTAAGAGCATAGTTTCATTAAAAGCACCCACCAACCTACACCAGCCAAATAATTTCAGTTAAATTAAATTGTAAAAAAGAAGAAGGAAAAACTAAGAAAACTTTGGCAACGTATGGTGTTCTGAAAGTATCTACATATCTACATATGCATATGTATCTACATTGCTTTTAAATTTTAATTTTTTACCCGCAAAGGACCTTTAATCTTCTTTAATGAAATTAAAAAAAAAATCAAAATAGGAACACAACATTTTGGACTTAAGTTTGACTGAAATTAGGTGTGGACCATAAAAAAGGAGCTGATTGTTTTGTCGAAGAAGGCACATTGATCAATGTGTCAAACGAAACAATTTCATCTAAACTATTAAAATTATGTTTTATCCAAATAACTATTATGTTTTATCTAGGCTTGTGAGTCGAACTGCATGGAAGTGCCTTGTACCGCCTTTGACTTTATGTCTAAAACGATCTGTGTACTTTGCTAGAAAACTTGGGATTCAAATCGTACGCAATGGACTCCAGGTCCACCGACTATTCCCTAAGAATACTATCGTCGTGCATTAAAGTTCAGCTTAAGTGAGCACCAGGACACTGATGTGTGGCCAGATCATAAGTTCCAGGTCCTTTCTGCAGAATCTTAACTGGCAGAAAAGCAACTACGTTTCGATCTTCAGCAAAGTTTAGTCAAAACCACTTAAAAACTGTTAATTGTAGTTTCGATCGACTCTGGATTAAGGCCTCATCTAAGCAGTCAAGTAAGAAAGCAATCTGGAGCGATCACAATATTCGTGCTTAAATAGTAGAGACTTCCTCTTACATTGTCGTGTTGTGTCACATTTTACATCATTCAAAATACTCAAGTTAAATAATCAGGATGATGACTCTGTAAAACACCCCATTTTGTTTATTATTACTATTATTTTTTTCAATAATTTAACTTAATTTCAAGCCTTAAAGAACTCCCTAAAACTTTAAGTCTATACGAATTATAAGATCTTAAACCACAACAGCTAGACACATCCATAAACACCGACCCTGCTAAACATAAAACCGCAGAAATAAATACTTAAACGTAAGAGAAGATAAAAAAAAGAGAAGAAATAAAAAAAAGATGAGGTTATTCCCTGTTACATGATAAGAATACCAAAACAGGTTGAAGTTGTACACGTTTTCCAACCATCCAGGTATAGATACTTTGCGCTCTCACATACCATATGTGAAGGGTTTTATTTATTTTTTGTTATAAAAAGTAGTTCTGCCACTTTTGTATAATTTCTTTTCCATGTTTTTTTCTTTCTTTTTTTGCATTCTACTTTAACAAAACAAAAGTATACTCGTATACAGGCTATGAGAAAAACGAAAAAAAAAAAATTCTCCTCTACCTTTAATACTTATTTAAGTATGTGTTGCTAGATGGGCTATGCGATGTGGTATGGTGCTTAAGTGGCATCTCACCGTCGTCGACAGCATTATCACCATCGTCATCATCATGGTGCCGTGAGTTCTCCTCCACATACAAACATTCCGAATCTGTATCTACTCATAACTATAAAACCCAGAAAGAAAGAAGAGGTAAGTTCTGTAGGTTTGTGCATATGATATGCCTTTAGCGAACAGACATTCTAAAGCCGGTTTGAGAGAAGCTGCAGAACACACAACCGAACATAGAATGAAGGAGTGGTAGTTATTAGGCTGAAACTGAAGCTGATTATGCGGTATTCTGGTTTTATGGGATCATTTTCCATTCGTTTCTTTTTTGCTTTCCTATTTTCTATTCTGTCTATGAAATTCTCTCACTGTTTTTGTTCTCAACGCCTTTGGAAAATGCAATTTTCCTGTTTCTATTCTTTTTCTTTTTAACTAGATAGATACCTAGGTGTAGTGTTTCTAGTCGTATAACAGCAACTACGAGTATGTTGGTGATGTTCAAGAGAAAATGTAAATATAGTTGCACATGCTGGACTGGATTCTAGGGAGCAACTTGAATAATGGAAGTGTATGTGTGTGAACTGGTTATAATTGGAAGGATAATTAAAAGCATACCTTTGAAGAAATTGGGTTCACGACTATTGTTAAAGTGCCCATAACCATAGAGTTAGAAGCATAGCTGTTAAATTTGCAAACATAATTTAAACTGTATAATGTAATATTTAGCTGTTAGCTCCTTGCTATGTACGTTGATTTAAAAATTTAGAAATACAGGAATAGAAACAATTTTAATAAGTTTAGTTTAAAATCAAATTTTGGTCGAACAAACATCATAAAAAAATACTTGTATGTAGTTATCGTAGGGAGAATATTTCTTACAAAATTGAATCATCAAATATTTGAAGTAAAAATGTTATGATATTGGTGCGATAATATGAAGACAAATCCTTGAAACACGTAACAGTTGGGAGGTTTCCATGTTGATCAAAAGTAGGTTCATAGTCATCCCACAAGTTTGGGAAGCAAATATTAAAGCACTCTGATATCCTTATAAGCCAGGTCAAGTTAAAGAAGTAATAGCTGCACGAATGGTTAAACTAAAGGCCAAGACTATTTCTACGAAAGAAAATTAAGCAAGATGAATGTATATATGGTACATACGTACATACATATGTATATGTTGTTCTATCAATAAATAATTATGTCTCACTTTCTTACACAATCAATCTGAAGCTGAACTTTCCTCCTTAGTCCTTCGTTAATTTGGAATTTCAGAACTAAAGGCTTAATGTTAAGATTTGTGTTAGCAGCGCGCCGGACGACTAAAATTTCTTATTTTGTCCGGGAAGCAAGGCGTGGCAAGAACAAATCATCCATGTTTGCAAAAAAGGAAAACGATGCCGACTATTTAGTCTTTGCATATATTTGTTTAACCGTTTATTACTGTTATTTCATTTGCAAAAATTAAAGAATACCGACGATACATAATTTCCATAGTCAATTTAATCACCATTCTATTGTTCATAAGATGTAGAAGTTTTTACATAATACACCGTACGCTTCAACAAGTTTTCCTAACAATTCAAATCCATAGCGAACGGATTCTTTTCTCGCAATGATCTAAAAAAAAAAAAAATAAAACAAAACAAATAATTTCGTTTCGTTAAATTAAGTATTTCACGTGCCAAAATAATTCAATCCGTAAGCTAAAAACATAGAATGGGTTGGTAACCCCTAAGATTAAATGGTGTGGAAGATGAGATGCAGCAAATAATAAATCAAACTTAATGGCGCTCAAGCCATTTGCCACATATCCAAATGAATAAGGTACTTACGTAAGCAAGTAGGTAACATGTTAAATAAAAAAACAAAAAAACATGAACATGTATGTATGCATATGTATCTAAATTTGTATACGCTTGCATGAAAACGTAACAAGTATGTATTAGAACTTAAGGGAATACATATTTTAGATTTGACTAATGCTTTCGAAAGAAAGAATGTACATTTCTATTTGATTAAATAAAATAGAAGAATTGCGTGCTATGTATTTCGAAGATAATAACTTAAAATATAATAGGTCTATCTTTGCCACAAAGGAAATTTCTGTAACAGCCTGGCAAAGTTATCTCCTTATTCGTCAAAATACACAAATATAGTTAAAACAACACCTGCATGCAAAGGAGCTGCATGATTGGAAAATTGCGCAGGATAACTGATGAGCCACCACGATCCGCGCATAAACATAAAAGATGTCCTAAGAACCATAAGTAAATTTGGTATGACACTAACTCAAGAATTGATATTCATTAAACGTTAAGCTTTACTTTGCCAACCGTTGTACTTTCAAGCAGCTTCATTTCACTATTTAAACTCGAACTTGTTATCGCTCATGGTCCATAGGAAGACTAGGTACCTTCAAGTACACTAAAGGCAATATACATTTTTAGGCTCGTCTGTTCAGGCGAACTGCTGTTTTATTCTGAGCGCAGGGCTTTTATTTAAGTTATGTCAAGTACAGCAGACAAAAAAGTGTTGTTTAATAAGAAATCCGATATTTTTTAGTTGATAAAAATGAATATTCATTTGTAGTGTTTTTGAATGTCGCAGTAATAGAACGGGAATAACATGCAGAATTTCTACTTAAAAAAATGTTTTGGAAGTTTTTGACGACGAAAGCCCGTGGTTGTTGTATTCAATGGAGATTGGAAGTTCTCTTCTAATACGTCAATAAAAAAAAAATTTGGAGCTTTTCCTTGAAAGTCAAGTTGTTGCTTTTTGAAGCCACAAATATGTTTTGTTTTTCTGACCAACATTTTTAAGAATAGAACATATGACTTCTATTCATTGTTGTGGAAGTTTTTTTTTATCAAATACTAAACATTGCCATGGTTTGTACAGGCTACCTTGTCACTGCGGCATTTCCGGGAATTGTAGTGAACGAATTGGCACGATAAAGTTTTCCGGTACAAACAGCATAAGTTTCATTATCATCGACCCACTGCTAAGTATTTTATTTAGCCCGGAACGGTAGAGATAAGGCTATTCCCAGATCAAAACATTTTGAAAAAGGCAACATCACTAGGCTTCTATCACTAGTACTAAATCAGCAAGATTCCACTGAGTTCTAACCAACGTCATAACACAATGACTTCTACAGAAGATACAGAGATGAAGATACACCTAACCTAACCTTCAGGAATGAGGACGAGGTTAAACCATACCATACTTTTTAAGCAGTTTATTACTACTTTCATTTAAGAAAAACTACTTTAATGAACAAAATAATCTCAAAAATCGAAAAAAATAACTTGCCTGTAAGTATAAAAAAAATATATGCAAATGTAGATGGATAAACAATGTACATGCACATAGAACTTCAAGACACTATAAAACCAAGACACATTCTAGAGTGATCGGATATTTTGATCAAGTCTAAATATCACGTTCAAAAACAATGCACGGCTGAAGAAATTAAATATGATTCCGCAATAACAAAGCGTTATCTTAGATAAGTAAATACATATCTGCCACCTTAATCAATCACCAATAAATGCAATCGTTAGAAAAATTAGACTTATTAATGTAATGTTACAATTTTTACCTTTTGGATTTTTGTCCAGACCCCAATGGAAGTGTAGTCGCTAGTAATTTTCAAACTTAACCTTCAAACTCTGGTCGTTAAAAGAAAACAACTATGTGCAGGAATTAGACACTCCATATTTTAATTCATCTCAACAACAAGTGAATACAATCGTTCTGAAGTCAAAAGTCATCTATTCCGGTGACCAAAATGTCAGTGTTTTTCGGAAAAATAACATCATAACAAATAATCACAACTGCAGTAATTAATTGAATTAACCGGAAGACTGTAATGTAAGTGTTCGCAATAAATTACTTACGACTTTTTTCATTCAGCCTAAAAAAGTATGTACATAAGTGATCAATGAAGTCCTCTTAAAAAATGAAGAAAACACTAGAAATATAAAAATTAACCACTCCTTATTTTAATTCACTTCAACAACAAGTTGTGAATACAATCGTTCCGATGTCAAAAGTCATCTATTCCGGTAACCAAATTGTCAGCGCCTTTTGAAATAATAACAACTGCAGTTTTTTTTTGTGCAGTAGTTAATTGATTAAACCGCAAGACTCTAAGATAACATTCGCAATAAATAATGTACTTACGACTTGTTTTTATTTAAGCTAAAAATGTAATTGATCAATAAAGTCCTATTACAGTACCTTGCCCTATTATTATTAGGCCCATTGCTGAAAATCGTGGTTTTGATTCTTTGTGCATTTATTGTTTAAAATGGTGACTGATTTTTGTATTTTGTTCTTAATCCTTCTGAAGTCGGCAATAACTTTCACATGCTTACTGAAATTTAAATGTGTAACAGTTATATTTTGGTAAAAAAGTGGTTTGGTGAAAGTATTAGTAACATGTAATTGTTTTGGTTATAATAATGATCTATTTGATCAGCCGCCAAAGGTGACCACCCTGAGTGTACTAATTCTACGTTCCGTCTCATTTTTACGTTTAAATAAATATTCTAGTCATAAATAACTTCGTATTTTGTGGACTGCTCAAAAATTCACACCACCGAGGACAAGACTAGTGCTTGCCAAAGCTTTGGTAATTCCTGTGCTAATCTATGGATGTGAAATTTTTTCTAATTGTGATGCTGCCAGTAAAAGGAAGCTTCAAGTAGCATTTAACAGCACCATCCGTTATGTCTACAATCTCGGAAGGTTTGACCACATCTCACACTTGGAAAATAATTTGTTGAATATGTCTTTTCAAAACTACTTCAAGTTTCGTACACTTATTATTCTTTTTAGCATCATAAAAACAAGGCAACCGACATATCTCTACAATAAAATCCAATTTTCGGCATCTAACAGATCTGCTTGTATAATTCTACCACAATTCTCTTGCCTAACATCTGAAAGACAATTTTTCATTGCTGCTATTCGCCATTGGAATTCGCTTCCGCGTAACCTGAGAGAACTGAATGACATACGTCGGTTTAAGATCGAGTTACGTATTCTCTTAGCAAACCAAAGCAACTAGATTTTGACTCCCCCACCCCCTTTTTTTTCAAGCAATCTCAACCCAACTAATATCAGCAATCATAATATCTGAAATATGCACTTTAAAAGTTAAATTGTTACTTTTATTTAAATTGTTACTTTACTTGAATTGTTAATTTTATTTGAATTTATACTGTTTATCTCTCACAGACTTATAAGTGTATTCTTACTGTGACAGAAATACATAATAATAATAATAATAATAATAATAATAATAAAATAAAAAAAATTCATTTTCCATAAATCGTACTGTATCACAGTCATTAGAAATTGTTAAATTTGATTGCAGAAAAGCGAAGTTTTCAGAGTGAAAACTTCAAAATGATTAATTTTTTAGTATGAGCCTAATAATATGGCAAGGTATTGTAGAAGACGAGGAAAACGCTAGAATAATAATGCGACCATATATATGTTTGTACAGTCTCTTAACTATTCGAGGTTTGGCCATTTTAACACCACTTTTTTTTAAAAGTTATGCATGCTATAGGTAGTCTTTTCTATATTTCTATATTCATAGAGACGAAATGTGAGATCTTCATAAAATTTAGCATCGTTTTACAATATACATATGTACATATGTGCATAGGACTATGAAAACAATTAGACGCAAACTAATCAGAAATTTGATTGTATCCAAGAGAAAACAAACATCTTCATCCTTGCCAATTATATCAACAAATACTCATGTCAACCAGATAAAGAAGAAATAAATAAAACATATATTAATGTACATATGTTATATGTATGTACAAATAAAAAAAAAAACTTGCTTATATACAATTCTGCAATTATCCACGACTTTCTATTTTAAGGTTCTCAAGCACGATGACTAAGGACAAACAAAACATTTCTTAAGTCTTCTTACCTCGAACCGAGATCAATAACATTTTTCACAAATATTCTCTCCATAATTAAATAAAAATCAAAATTCTAATAAGAAACACAAAAGGAAAAAAAATCAAAACAAAGATATGACATTTAAAATATGAATCGAACACGCTTTTTTAATTATCCACAGTTCTTGCCTTCTGGCAATTTTCCAAGAAACCAAAAAAAAAGAGGTATTCCATATTCTATATACATATGTATGTATATGAAGAAAAAAAGAAGACACAAAACAGACACACTCACAGTTTCTTTTTACTTTTTATTCCATTTCTGAAGAAGATAATAATTTAATAATTTGTATGACCTTCGTTCAAGGAGAGGTTTTTGTATATTTGCAATTGTTTTCTTTTTCCGTTTCTTTATTTTTTCTTTTTCTTTGAGATTATCTTTAGATGTGTGTTTTGTAACTCTTTCATTGTTTATATTTTTTTTTATTATTGGAATTGAACACTTTTACTTGAAAGACTTAAGAAATCAAGATTGCAGATGATGTTTATCTAATGTAGTCCATAGCTTATGCATCTGTAGTACACAAAGCTTGATAAGACTTCAAGACAACCACATACGCATGTAAGATTTGAGTTGCAATATACCTTACTGAATATTTAAAGACGTAAAGATATCATGCGACCTACTTCAGAATTTGTGAAATTAGATATTTTTCATCCCGATGTCTGTCAAACCAATGATAACCATTATAATTTAAAAAACTTACATCTAGATCTACAAGATAATGCTCTGGTCTCTAAAAATAAGCAATACATATGTTCATATGTGTGTACCATTGAACCGCATCTCTTTATAACATAATTTCTATCCCTGAAATCTGTTGTGGACGTTAGAAGCGAATGTGTATATATTTGCTGTGACTTGCACTAGATTAAAAGATGGCTCATACTATATGTATATAGACATATGTATGCACATATGTAGCTATACATATATGTATATAAAGAGCAATCTAAGATCGAACAAGAATAATTGCAACAAACGATATCGATAGAAAAGTTCTCGCACTGCAAAGTAAACTTTAATTCAATGGAAATCCATTTTTATATCAGAGACATAGAACCAATTCCTTCTTAGCTTATGTTAGGCATGTGATTTGATGAAAAAGAAAAGTATATATAAAGATCCTGTAATTATAAGTCCTTTCTACACTTACGGATGGTTATTATAGGTTTTAAACAAGTACGATGTCTTTGAGAATATGCAAACATCTTAGATAAGTTAGTGTTCAAATTCATGAAAGGGGTCGTCTTCTAAAATGTTGTTTCTAAGCTGAGCAGTTAGCAGCAAATTTAACATTTTTATGATACTCTCATATTGTGGTTCCTAATTGCTTATAACCAGTGAGCAAATGTATATAGAAAATAAAAATCAATTATTCAGACGTAGTTATGCCGTAACAAACATTTAAATTTGCTTGCACAGATAATTTCCAAAACAATATCGTTAAAAAGATGTTAGATGAAACAGAGGACAACGTGGTTCGAGCAAGTTTTAAATTTTGTTAGTAAGCAAATGGCACTAAATTAAGTTAAATGTAGACTGACTACTAAGGACCATTGTTATTCCAACGATCCACAAACCCGTCACACTTAAAAAAAAGGACATCCATGGCGCTATTCCCCGGAATGGAGCCACAAACACGATAAGCTACTGCCAAGCCAGTCGCAGTAGAAAATTATTTTCCATAAATAAATCAGAGGATGTACTCTATTCAATAAAGCAAAAGTAATTGAAAAAAATTTAATGGTGAAGTTTTAAAAGTACATAATTTCAAAAACTAGGCCAGCAGATGGTTCACCCTTTATATACATATGTATGTACATACATACAAGATTTGACAGAAGACCATGATAAAATATTTTAGTTTCCATTATTTTCTGGCCGTCGAAATTTGTTTGCATTCACATCGGGATATGATGGAAAATACTTAAGAAATTGTACCAAATGTTCTAAGTGTTGATAATGTAAACTACAGGTCAGTCATAGCCATCGGATAATTTTGAGTCACATATGTATACTCTGGAATTCGTAGGTAAAGCTTCAAAAGTCTGCTTACAAGTAAATAGAAAAAAATAGTTTTTTTTTTTGAAAAAAAAATTAGTACGAATTCTAAATACAAAGAATTATACTCGCATTGTTTCCAGAAGAGATGCATGCCAAATTTAACGTAGTTACCAGTTAGACATTCTGAAAACAAATTTCTTATAAGGCACATATTTATAACAAAGGATTAGGTTTACAAAAGGTGATCCAATCCGAAATTCGTATGTTGGCAACAATGTCAATTAATTTGCAACAACACATTTTCGAAATGGATCGCTTAACCACCGCTCACCGCGTTAAAATTGTTCAATTGTTCTACAGAAATTGTTTTTCTGCGTATATCGAAAATTACGACAAGATTTTGGTCAATATATTCGTCATATTAAGCGAGCAATTCCCGACTGAAAAAATTTTAAGAGATTGGAAGCACTACAGATAGGGTAAGATCTGTGCCATCATAATGAGACTAAAAAAACGTATGTAACAAGGAAAATCCTCATGTGATTCACGAGACACCATTACATGCATAAACAGTTTGATTGAAGTTTAATTGAAGATTATGGGGGCGGACAGTAACAGTCAATGGTGAGCGCTATAGATGTGAAAGACATGTGGTTCCAACAACCTTAAAAGGTACATAATTTCAACTGCTGCAAAACGTTCAGAGACCCCCATTTAATGGATATTATTTTTTATAAATAATGAACTACATACCATTTTGGATATACATATAAAAAAAAACTCGATGATTTCCTTAAATTTTTATTTTTTTTTAAAGTTAAGAACTCAACCCTTTAGATTATTCATATTAATTTGCGACTAACAAAAAAGTACTTTCAAAAAAGACTTAATTAAGCGACGGCTATTGAGCTAAATCTTGTTCGCCATTAAAATAGGTTATATGCTCACTTCACCGTCAAAATGTTATCGAACTTCCTTTTTGTGTTGGTTCTTTTTTTATTTATTCAAATGTTAAAAAAATTATTTGTACTAATCAGTAGGTAAATAAAAAATTCTCGGAATGAGTTCCTTTTAATTATATAACGTATGTACATACGTAAGCATTCACATTCGCAGATTAGATGAGAGAAGATTAACTTGACACAATTTTTGTGTTTGGTTTGTTGATTACATAGCCCCAGACAATCGATAATGATATGAACACCGTAACGTTCGATGTGATAACGTTCTGTGATATTGACTGCGCAAAAAATCAACAAACCGTATATTATTACACACATATATGTATGTATGTATGCACATAAGTAGATATATGCATAAATGTATTTACTTTGTTAGAATTGTTTATTTAAGGAATTTGGTAGGGGAGAAAGAGAATCGGAAAGGTGAACAATAAATCTAGATTACAAAAGACTCAACAACATTCTCATTATCAAATTATATGACAGGGTATCTATTTCGGGTATCACATAGCGTTACAGCCATTTGGTTCATTTTGTGCATTTTTTTATAGGTGAGGTTTCATAAATTTATAGAATCAATAGATGATAAAGCCACGTAATCTTTGTTGGCGGTATAAAATTAAATAAGACAGTTACTTGCTTTATGCACATACGTTGTAAATAACATTTTTGAAGTTGAATTTTTCTACTGAGACGATAGAAATCATAAACTTTTGACGAGGGTTTCCCAAACTATTAAAATAATTGTAACTTACAATCAAATTGCCTTGATGTGGTGACAAAATAGCACAAAATCGGAGTAAATGTCTTACCTGAAAGTAAAAAGAAAAGTTATTTTAGAATAAAACAAAACTGTAACGATGTACAATAGAAAAAAAAATCAAAATGTTTACAAAATGTAATGCAGAACGAGTGAAATAAGTTCAATATCATCATAATTTAATAAATTTTGGAAGGTATAGTGGAAATAAACTTTACAATAGCTGTGCGAAAGATGTTTGAACTATTTTGCGAAGAATCAGCAATCTGCTTCTTCCAGAGCATATGAGTACTTTTATCCGATAGATCTTGTATCAAACTTCACTTGGTGTGTAGATAAAAATTGTTATTCTGTGTTATTATACATTTGTGAGGTGTGGTAAACGCCTTTGGTTCTATGCTTTTCTCCCTATCTTTTCATTTTATAACCCCAAAATAATTATTTGTTCATTTATTGTGACGACTTACAACTTCGACTATAGAAGCCGATCTCAAAGCTGTAATTTCGCGGCATTAATTAGTTAAACTTTTTAGCGCATACATACATACATATGTCCAGCTCAACTAGCAGTAAAATATCTATGATTCTTCAGCATTATATTTTATAAATGCTAATTCAATCGCCAATTATTAAACCAACAGCTGCGATGAAATCTTGGCATAAACTAAGACGACATAAAAACAGCAGAGTAACTATCTAGGACTATTTGAAATAAAAATACTTGGCAAAACAGACGATATGCGGTCCATGGGCTAGCGACAATTTTTCTGCACAACTGGAGGAGACCTACTGTTTGAAATCATATTCGAAAAGCGAATATTCGTTATAGTTACAAGTATTAGTCTAGGACGTTTCTGAGATATTCGAGAGGTGGGATCATGAAAAACCTTTTTTGATTTTCTCGATTCGAACTTATCAGTGAGTCAGCACGCACTCCAAAATATACTTCGAAAACGTGTTGGAAGGATTCTTCAGGCTGTGGGCATGCAAGCAATTCAGTTTCAGGCTGTTTCGATTTCAACAAGACTAGTTACCATCGCATAAAGAATGCACAAATCAAGAATGATTAAAAAACAATGCTCCTTACTTCATATCGGCAACACAATGACTTTTAAATTTACAGAATTTAAAGGATTTTTAAGTTGGGGTTATTTTGAAAGCGTGTACTAAAAGATGCGAAAGTTTAAAAACAGCACTTATTCAAGGATTGTAACGTATTCCGTAAACTCACATTCTTACAGTCTGCGACTAGTTTTTTAGCAGACTCATCAGATTATAGAGGTTAAGAAATAAAATATATTGAAAATGATGTTTGTAGTTCAATTCAGTCGCCCAGTATAAAAAAAACTAATCTTAAGAAGATTGTGATACAAGAAAAAATGCTATTTGAATGAATTATGTAATATGCCTATCCGATTCATCATTTCATAACATCGAATAGAGCCTATAAAAATTAGATTTCTTTGTTATGTCTTTAGACCAAAAAATTATTCGACCAAAGTTAAATTGGAAACAGGCGTTTATACTTTTATGATGAACCTACATATGTATGTATGTATATGCCATATAATAAGAACTAGAAGAAAAACCTACGAACCTAGTGAATTTTAGCATGCAATGAAGTTTTACGGCTTAATTAAAAACTGTTCGAAGAACCGTGAAGAGAAATCTATTCTCAAAAAGTGGAACTTATTAGGTGATTAGATTATATAATACCTACAACAAGAAGAGCTAAGTTCAGTTTTTATAGTGTTTACAACCATAACTCAACCTACCGTTTTTAATTTGATAATTAAAAAAAAAGAATACAACAACAACAATATTAGAAATAAACTAGTTTTTAGTTTTTTGGTTGGATTAATAAATAATGGGAAAGAACAAATCTTACGAAACTTGTTGGATGACTTTCAATTATTCTAAAAAGCGGCAATCTATACATGTATTCTACATACCAACCTTTATTTTAAGTCTTTAATTTCTATACAAAATTTGATAGTATCTGCAATCAGAGATAAAAAAAATACTTTCATTTTATTGTCCCTCTCAAAGCTACTTACAATCATAGCACATACTCGAATGTGACTGCCATGCACAGAGTAAACATAACAATGTTTAATTAAAATTCCTTTGCAATGAACAATGTTTTCCCGCTAAACAGTAATAGACGAAGTGACTCTTATTAAGTAATTACTAGATTTCACACGGTGCCGTAAAAAATCACGATGTAATTACACTTTTCACAGAGTAAGGCGCCCTTTTCTGTGAATAACGTACATAAGCAATTTGTGTGCTGATTCATATTTTTCTTTGTCGAATTGTTTGCATTTTTCGTTCGAAATTATGAATTTACTTTACACCAACGAAGTTATTGTTTAATAAACACGGTGAATGTTAAATTAACTTTTTTTTATTTTAATTTTTTGCTTTGTAGATAAAGATAGAGATGCAAATCAACACTTCAAGGATGACAGGTAATTATATTTTTCTGGTATTTTTAATTTGCAAAAATCACAACGGGTTGGATGGAGTGTTTTGTCATTTAACGATGCCGTTGTGATGAGTTATAATCCAGGGAAGTACGATAAATGCGTTCCCAGCGTCAGTAGGTGGTTAAAGATAGATTTACTATTTACAAGGTACCGCAAAATTCACCGCCCTATCGGAAGATGCTCTAATTTTTTGTAAATAGCGTCTTATGTCATCGCGACTTTGACAGAAACAGGAACAGAATATACATAGACCAACCGGGTATTGCTACATTCTGCAAGAATGCGGAATAATTGTGCCAATGTTTTTGACAGATAATGGATCGGGGGTCTTGGGTCAACGTGAGTTTCGTAGTGGATTGTCTGGTCGTGTGGCACCAACTTGATAAATACTGTGGCATTTAACCGCTCTTCTCGAGATTGGCTCTACCCAGGGCAGTAGCGGTGCATCTGTTCGTTCGAGAAAATCGTGGGGTCCGCACATCTTTTAAAACCCTTTAATTTTCAAAATGAGTTGTTCAGTCTGTTTTGGAAAAATTTAAAGAAATCATAATCTAAAAATTCATTGTGTGGATTGCAAGGGTTTATTTCACTACAAATGTGTTAATATCCTAAATCGAGATGCAGATTACATGAAAGCCCATGGAGTGCCATTTCGTTGTGAGAAATGCTCAGCGCGTCGTCGCAGATCATTGCATATTGCGGAACCTGAAGAAAGCATTACCAAGCGGGCATCTCTACCCGCTATTGCTTGCAGACGGCCAATCGCGTGTAAATTACAGCCAAGCGCTCCCAAAACTCGACCGCGATCATTTCCAATGAAATCATCATTAGCACTTCCACTTCTACATACATATCTACATACACGTCTGAAAATCCACGTTTTCAATAAGAAATGCATCAAGCCCTTGTATGCTGCTATTTTTTGTTTTAAGTCAAAAACGCTCACCTACACATACACATTGCTCCCAGACTAAATTAAGTGAATTCAATAAAAACTTTTGAAAATAATTACTAAAAAGCATCATTAATAAAAACTGATGATCTGAAAAGTGTAATATATAAAATTTCAAGCTTATTAAAAATATACATACATACATAAATAGCTTCATAAGAATATTAAATTGTGCAACATAAATACGAACAGCATACATTCGAAGGTGCGCAGTACGGCTCTTTATCTATTCAAGACTATCTCTTAAAAAAAAGATTTAAGTCTACTGAAATATATGTACACATGTCCGACACAGGTTCATAAAACGACTTTCAGTATCGAAATGGTTATTTCTTATTTCTATATCCAGAAGAAAAAAAAATTACACAGGGCAATGAAAATTTGAGCAAAATCAGCCGTCCAAAACCTTGTCACTGTTGATAACTACAACTTATCGGAACAAATATAAATCCCACAAATGACACTCTTCTGGAGATCCAGCGAAGACTAACGCTGGCAAACAGCTGCTACATTAGTTTGGCAAAACAAGTGGGTTCAAAATTCCTAACTCGACGGAAACTGGACGATAAGTAAGAAAGCAGAGCAAATATTGGGCACCTTCGAATGGAGGAGAAGATGCAACAGCGAACTCTATGAGCTGTACCAGGATGTGGATGTAGTCCAAAAAACCAAGATACGTCGACTACAATGGCTCGATCAAATCGAACGAATGGACAGTAACCCTCCAGCCAAGAGGATCTTCGAATCACAGTCCCTGGCTTGAGACGGCGAAGAAGACCGAACCTCCGCTACAAAGACCCAGTTGTCGCGGATGCCAGAAAACTTGGTCTTCATAACTGGAAGCAACGTGCCGGGAGGATGCAAGGCAGCCGTGTGTCAGGCAGAGACTCTCCCAGGGTCATGTGTCCTTTAAATAAGTAAGTAAACTATAAAAAATAAAAATATTTACTTGATGTGCACACTTGGCGGAGTCTTGATATTATATATAAAACCAAGCAAGGCTTTGTCTGTCAAATTGAACAAAGTTTTAGTTGTCTAGGTTGTATAATAGGTATGTACATACATATTCAGAAAGGATAAAACCAGATTGAAACCCAATTTACAAGATCATCGTACATATAGTAGGTATGTAAATATATGTATGTACATACAATTTAAACTCAATACCTATTATATAACTGCCAATAAAAAAAAGAACATGCACTTCTATCAGAAACAAATAAAAATACCCAAGTACTAGAACTCATTCCCGTCTATGCACGTAGTTTTTCTCAACAGCAATCGCTATAATCAACTGTATAATGCAATTATAATGATATCTCCCACCACTCAATCACGAGGTAGAAATGAAAAGTTCTCACTGCGAAAATGTTGTCATTACGTAGTTCACGTAATGAAAATCACCTTCAACTCAGTTTTCCCTTAATGCTATTATAAAATAGGCAACAAATAAAAAAGTGTATCCGACCGATACAATTGTTGTCAGTTTGAGTTTCTTTCTTTTTTTTTCTATTTTTTTTTATGTCAACGGCCTTGATGCAAATTATTACAATCGCTTCGCTGAACTGTAGAGTCCACATGGTATGCAAAATACTGTCGTGCAACTATTATACACTTAGATACTTTTGTTTAATCATATGGACTTGTGGTAGTGTTGACTGTATAGTAGCAGGTAATGCGATTTAGTGATTCAATGTTAGGAAAAAAATAGGAAAATAGAAAATTCTCACTTAATTGATGACATTAAAAGTGTCAATACACTTTGCAATCATGTAAGAAAGAGGGTGAGTGTTACGGCAAAATGCCAGAGCGAGTGAGGGTTTATTTAATTAAATGAATATATTTAGAAAATTATAGTGTTGTTGTTCAGCTAAGTATATTGCATTTGTAGGATTGTAATTTGTAAATAACTAGAACAGCACATCGAGTAAAAACTGACGTTGGAATTATATACCCGTCATTAGAGTGACTTTGTAATTGTTAGATTGCAAAAACGTTTAAGCGAATAGTAATTTAAAAAAAAGACAAAGGAAAAGTTCACGGAAAGTGTCATGTGTCCCATATGTTACTTGTCACGACTCCACATTTATAACATTTATAGCGAACAATACAAAGATTATGTAGACTTGACATCGTCAAGATGTATAAGTAGAAGCTGCTATGGACAATTTTCAATTTATAGTTGTATACATACATATGTTTATTTAGTGGTTAAAAATAGTATAAAATCTGGAGAACCCTACTTCCTAAAGCATTTAAGATAAATAAATATGAAGGAATGTAATTCAGCTGAAAATAATGTAGAGGCTATTGAAACCATAGCACGATTTTGGCATTTATAAATTTTGCGTGTCAACGGTAAGAAGCCTCCTTTCCTTCAAAAAATGTGAAAAAACATTACACAGCAGCTCTTTTGTAAGTCAGGGCCCGTATGAGGTTTACATTTCAATGTTGCATAGGCCTACTTGTTTTGTCACTTTTCTTTGATCAGTAGTATTCCCACTAATAATAGTTACTTATATAGAAACAAAAAGTTTAGTAAGCTTGCAAAACCAGAATGATAAACTGTCTTCTTCTAATTAGTTGTTATAGCCTAGACAGAGAACGTTAATGTACATATGTACATACATAGTATGTACAATCTGTCCAGTGTTTTGTAGGACCTTTGACTTTGACTGGCAGCGACTCCTATCGAACGTTATATTAAACAATTAAGACTTTTGGGACTTTGGGTCAAGGTAAACTTTGTCATATTTGTTCTGCTTTACTCTGCCAAGGAATGTTCATCCGCAGAGGTCGATAAAAATAACCTTGATTGTGTTGAAAGAAGTTTAGTTCTGGTTTTCGAGTATTTTTTTTTTATAAAAAAGGAAAAAACGAAACTATATAAAAAATGTACTTCCCAATCAGTGCAAAACGTTCAAAGAGATTTTATTACAAAATTTTGTAATATTTTATTTGAAAGTATACAGTGGAAAAATCAGCCAAACAACTTCCCTTAAATTTTCCTCCGTCCTACAGATTAGGATAACTAAGAAGTGAATCTCAATCTGAGGTTTGTGTTGCTTTTTTGAAATGAAAATTAGCACTCGTTACCAGTATTTTCATAAAGTTCTCTTATTCTCAACATGCACAGAATGATCAACTGTTTTGTGACAATCTATGCGGCAAACACCACATTGACTTAGAAAAGTCATATTCATTTCCGCCGAAAGTTGTAGAACATTTTTTTTTTTTTTTTAAACATCCGAGACAGACTTAGACCCTAGCTTCTCGCGACCATGCGTGTTATATTTTTGTTTTACAAAAAAAAGAAGCGACCTACGGTTAACAGCTACATATGCATATCCACTAAGCCACGGACATTCTGTTTCATTCGATATCCCTCGACATCTTTAGCAAGCAAATGGCAGAAAATGCAGCCGTTTGTCTTGAAGTAACCTCAAAAAGGTCTAGAAAAGATTTTGGCTACGCCTTTATTCAAAATAAATTCCCGTCTAAACTTTGACATAAACTTCCACACTTCCAAGTCACCATCCTTGCCAAATCGTTCTGATGGAGGAAATTGTACATATTTTTAGAGGAATATTCGATTAAATTCGACACCGACGGCTCCATGGGGTTGGAGGGGATAAGCTTAATCTTAACTTCTCTGTCAATATTTACCTCTGTTGAGTGCCAGGCCATGAGGATATTCCGGGCTATTGTAAAGCTGACGAACTCGCCATATCTGGAACAACTATACCCATCCTTCCAGAAAAAGATACATTACAAACTCAAATTTAAGCTAAATGCTAAGTGTTTGTTATACATACATACCACTTGTCCAAGAAATCTTCGGCGGATAACTGGTGACTTGTCTAGCGACAAAACAGATTTAGCCAACGCTGGATCTAAAGCGTTCTTAGAATTTAATTTCTCTCAACAGATTGCATATTGGCGTTGCAATAGGTTTCACCACTGAATACTGTCTAATATGCGAGCATGTATATTCAAACAATTTTTATAAAAGCTGCATGGACGAAGAAGAAACCATTCATTACATTCTTTGTACATATGGACCTAGCTCTTTCCGACAAAAGGAAGCTACACAGGCCGTCTGATAAATTAAGATATTAGGAGCCTCTTAAGCTTCATCAGAAGCTCAAATTGGATTAACGAGTTGGTGGGGAAATTTCTCCATAATCCATGTGGTACATATCACAATGGACCTATCCTTGGTCTAAGTGTGTTGGCTTTAACTCTCAGCCACTTCAACTTAGTCAACGTATACCCTTCTAGGCACCATTACCAACGAAGCGTTACATAACAAAATTCCAGCGAAGTGCTCAAATTTCTGGACAATTTGTCTCAAAATGTAGATTCTATAATTAAGTAATAAATTTAACATCAGATATTTTTGCGTACTTCATTTAACATTCGTCATCAAATGGACGTATACATACATATATTGCGATATAACCTTTTCTATCTCCTTCAACCCAAAATTTTCTTAGAAAAAGAAACTTAATGGCATAATAACGATAATTATAATTCTCATCATCTTGTATAACATAATTTCATTTAATGAGTACGGGTCGATATACTTATACTTTACTTATAACAAGATTCAAGAGAAGTCTTGAAAATAGAGAAAACATCATTAGATGCCACATACGATACAAAGACCCTAGGCAACACGTGTAGAAGAAGATATTCATGGAAAATAAATAGCTAACTTATTTAACATTAACCTTAAGCTTTTTTCGCGCATAATTGATAAGAAGAACATTTCCTACTAATTTATGACATGAGTTGCTTTCCTAGAAATACAAAACTCGTGTCACAAGTCACAACAGCGACGGAGGATGAATGTTATTTACATCCCCCATTACTAAGGGATTTGTTTCCCGGAGATATCTAACTCTTCAACAAATATTAACAAAGTGAAAAAAAGAAAATTTTAATTGCTCTCATCTCGAATCTCTGAAGAGATTTTCTCTTAATTGTAAATGATCTCAAACATTTTCTGCTGAATCATGTGGCGTTACAAAAACTGCATGCTCTTGCCAAATTGTTTGTCGAAAACGATGAAAAAAATTAAAATATACCGCGATAAAATACATGTACATATGTATATATACATAAATATAAAATAAAAACAACAACTAAGTTGAACTATCCATCTATACATGCATATATATAGTCTCTTGGAAACCTGCCAGACAATAATATTTCTTTTTTGCTATTATATTGTTTACAAAAAAAAGCAAAAAATAAAAATACATTTTAAGCAGCCCATAGACAAAAACAAAATAAATAAAACGGTTTCACGTTGCGTAAATAGTATCGCACTGTCTCAGGCGCACCCATAAATTTTTGTTGTGACCGATATTTAAAGTTGAACAAAGAAAAAAAACAATGTCTTTCCAAAGAATAATCAACTAATTAAAATGAATTTTTTCTCATTTTTCTTTTCGGTGTGCGATCAATTCGTCATACTGTGTATAATCGGGTACTACGAAATAAAAACCCGTTGAGTTGAAGGTCATTGACAAAGAAAAAAAAAAAAAACGGGAAGATAAGCTATTTTTTTTTATTTGCTTTTGCAAAATTGTTTTTGTTTCTATTATTATTTGCAGATAATGCTGTCAAGTGCACGACTATCACTTCCTGTGCGATAAACTGATAATGAATGGATTGTCACGTAAAAGTTATTATTCACTTAGAGTGTTAAGGATGATATCTACAAAATACAAATACAAATTCTTGGCGCAACGGACCGTATGTGGTCCAGGGCCAAACTTCTCGCGACCATTCGTGTTGTGCGTGTTATATTTTTCACACAAATGGAAGGGACCTACAGTTTAGAGCCATATCCGAAAGGCAAATTGAGAAGCTTTTTCTTGACAGTTATTACTCTCGGACGTTTGTCAGACATTCGCGAGAGGTGGGACCGTGAAAAAACTTTTAGGTGTTTCTGGGATTCGAACCTCGAACCTCACGCTCAGCGATCCAACGCACTTACCACTTGAGCCACGGCGCCCACAAAGGATGATATCTAGGAATGATTAAAACTAAATGGCGCGAAAAATTACAACGTGGACAATGCTTACATTCATATACCGCATAGATTTTGTCATCTCTTTTTGGTTACACAGAAAACTGCGCTATTTTGAAACCAATTACTCTCATTTTTTAAGTTTTCAGCAATTAAAAATCTGAGTCCTGCTGTATTTTTGTAGAATGTGAATTTTTGTTAAACATAAGCGCACTGTCACAAAATCGTTAGATTTCGATAACTGATTTGCAATACAAAAATAAAGCAATAAAATCACTTAAAAAAAATCCACTAAACACCTTAAACCATATATTGACGATTTTCGAAAACTTGGCATACCAAGTTTCTGTATCATATGTATGTACTTATGTCCTTGCATATTGTATCAAATGTTAATTTCAAACAAAATCGACCGACCCATAGCCGAGAGTAAACTATAGCTAGTCAATTTTTTGCTAAAAACGGGGTGAAAGCGGTTATCGAGAAAATCTATATTTTCCAAAAATTATGTACTTTTTTAAAGCACCGTTCTGAAACGAAAATTCTAATTTGTCCCCGATTTGTGACAATTTGAGGCTGAAGTCGATTTTATATACAGATACAGAGATAGACATTTTTCAGGATACCAACATTTGCCTATTTAGATTCAAGTAAAAAATATGGAACTCTTGTCTCTTGTGTAGGTGGTGTGAGCATTTTTAAAGTCTTGAGCAGTTTCAAAACATCAAAAAGGAAGCTTCCGTTACCATTTCAGAAGCTAACCAGGAGCCTGTTTAGATGATTGCTCTCCGCTACGTAGTGGGCAGTCACGTCGAGTTCACACACTGTTGTGCTCAGTTCTACATTACTTTACTGAAGTTTAGGGGTGGAATGAGTGAATTGGAACAGAACACAAACCACCGACATAGCACTCTTATGAGTAACCATCTAAGCAGGATTCAGGACCATATACGGATATACATATGTAGTTATGTCCTTTCTTGAAGATTTTTCAAAATGATATTCTCGGACAGGCGAGTAGTGAGAAACTAAGTCGCTAGAGAGTGGACTCTAGTGAAAAGATGGAGCTACTAAGTCCTATTCTATCATAGCGCGACTTTAGCAGGCTTACAGAAAAAGAACGTTAAAAAGCAAATCTGGACAATATACATACATATGTACATATAGAACAATGATGTGTAAGTTCAAAAACTAACAACGTTTCTATTCAAACATAGACAAATAATAGAGTATAAAGTTACGCAACTCTGACTCACAGTTTGACTATTATTGTACATTTTATAGGTAGAGATAACGATACATCGTAATCTATAAGTTGCGGTTTCGCGAAATAAAAACAATTTATAAACCAGAATTTAAATTCGGTCACGAGCTAAATAAAACCATTGCAACAAATATTTCTATTCGCTGTAAAAACTATTTTAAATCTGTGTAAACAAAAGTTACGTAATAATTCTCCGTGTTGTCATAGGTTCCTCGACAACAAAGCTCCATTATCTCTCAAATGGTTGTTCTTTTTTTAACGAGCCATTTATTTTGTTGTTTGCCTTGCTTTGTTGTTATTATTTATTTAAATAGGAAATTCACCATTTGACAAAATTTCACCCCACACGAGCAATGTGTACGTACATACGTATATCTCGAAAACAGGCCACGTTCTTTTTTAAATGTTCTTTTTCCATGAGTAATAGACATCCATCCACCCCCAAATATTTCAATTCTCAATTGTATATTATTTAGTTCCAAAAATAGAAACATGGATAACTATAATTGCAAGAAAGAGAAATAAAACCTGTAACGTTGACAATCACGAAAGTTCTAGCATTTTATTTGTCATGCATACGGGTTGAATGTGCTGACAAAGCTTTAGTCATAGTACCATGGCTTTAATAGCTATGTGTGACTGGTTCTACACTACCATTTAGCCTGTTAGTCACGGAAATATACGAATGAAGGAAACACAAACGCATTTAACAATAAATAAACGTAATCATTAAAATATGGGAAACTAACAATCTGACGTTGTTGTCGTGAATTATTGACGTACATACGACGTCGAGAATCGTGTTATCGATTGAAAAGGGTGGAAGAATGGTGGGGTAAATATATGTATGTATATGAAGTGTGTCATAAAAATGTTTATTTATTTATTTTTTTCTTTTTTGGTTTATGACATTGATTAATTATTTTAGCCAAATAATCGAAAAAAAACATCATACAAACTCTCCCCAAGGACAGAAATTTATCAAGCGCAGTTTATTATTGTGTCAACAAGCCGCTAATCGCATACTCCATGGAACGGGGCTCACTATTGTGCCCATCAAGAGTAGAAATATATAACACCATTGGATAACAACAGATTTCTCATAAAGGTTTTGCAGAAGTAAAATTTTTAGTAGATGTTACTTCTTGCGTAAACGGTAGAACGGATCATTTATCTAAGTTCTGTCATTTTATGTGAACATTGACAGCATTCGTACGGTAGGTACGTAAGTTCATCAGTTCATACAATAATTCTGCAGACCGTTTACAAGCCTCTATCCGAGTAGAGATAAATTGAAAAACAGAAATACCAAACGCCCAATGTAAAGAAGTTTACGCTGATGCGTCGAAGATGGACATTGACAGGAATATTTTCAGATTCGCTGGGTATGGCAAAATCAGTCAGACTATCAAATCACACCAGCGTTTTCCAAACAGATAACGTATGACTGTGATAAAAGCAATGCAACTTGAGGATATAACCTTTTTCATTGACAGCCAGGCAGCTTTGCTACAAAAATGAACACGAAGCTTTAAGAAGCGATGTCAAAGGGAACTGAAGGTTCTTGAAATGCAGCTATCAAAGAAATTATATCAAGGAATGAAGACTGAGGCTAAAAGAGGATTGGTACTTAATTCTGAACAACCCGACCACACAGTGTACAATCCTTCGAGCACACTTAGTAACGGAACGGAAATTAAGCTCTAATAAAGGCAAATACTAGATAGAGTTCTCTGAGCACATGTGCTACAACAAGAAAACGGTGACTTCTATTTAATAAGTTCTTTTGGTTTGTAAAAGATGCGAATACAAAACCATGCATTGACATTTTGCGATTCTAAATTTAAAAACAGCAGACTGCAAATATTTTATTAACTTTACTTTAAATAAAGGTGGAACTGAATATGTGAACCGCAGGCATTGCACTTACAAATTCAGTGTTGCAAATGCTGTAAAATAATTAGCGAATCAATTAGCATTAACGACGTCTGACAAACTTCAAACACACAATTTGTTTGTTGTATTTCCTACATATTCGAGAGTTTATGGCCCCAAAGATGCAAAGAATTCCATATTATTAAATAGAATTGATGAACGCCTTTCTTGTTTGTCCGCGTCTGTTTTATTTTTTGGAATGCATACTAAATTTTTCCCCTGCAGTGCTATTTCTAGAAATTCACTTTTATTACTGTTTTTATTGTACCATTATTTAAGCACAACATACTATCTGCCGACTTCTTTGTTTAAAACATGTGAAGCAGATTTGCAGATTTTTTAATGCGATCTTCTATAGACCTACTTGAAATGCATACTCTTTGTCACATGGAATAAAATTACACAATCAATTCTGTAATTTTGCATGTAGTGCAACGCGACTACGACGACAACGATGAAATCGTTATTTGTCTTAGTTGTAATTTTCCCATCATCTCCGCCGAGATGTTAGGCTGTGCAATTTTCACTGCATCCGCTGCAGCAAGACTCATTTGCTGACAACAATTTATTGCTGTGAAGATAATAAATTTTCAAGTTGAAATAGTTCTTCTCATCTTTGAAAGTTGTTTTCTATAAGGCGGCATGAAAAACCTGTTCTCATTCTATGTCAGGCTGGATATTTATTGTGGCGGGAGAAATACCCGCTTAAACAAAAGAATTTTCTCTGTAAACACAAAAGTATTTAATCTTTCTTTCACTATAGTTTTTATCAACCCGCACTTTGACATCTGCAAATACTAAAAATACCCTCCAGAAGATATACAGTTGGTGCGAAAAAAAAGCACCTGCTCTCGGCTTTAACAAAGCCAAACAACTCATATGTCACAACAATGCAATTCGAGAAGTGATTTATGGCCAAGGCAGATCTAGATAAAGTATCTGTACGCTATGTGCAGACAGTAAAAATATATATACATACATATGGTAATATGTACATATAGCTATACACTCTGCACTATTCACGTAGTCAACTATGGTTGTGTTGCTCCAAGAGGTCATTGTGCCGTTCGCTCACTTTTTTTTTTCTCAGCCCATTGCTTTTGTAATCGATGGATATAAAAAAAAAAGGCGGGGAACACAGAGTTGATAACTTGATACGTTGACGTTGGCAACCAACCGATCATTCTTCGATCAACAGGGGTTTATTTTTATGTCCACTTCTTGGAAATGAAGGGAGATATATTCACCTGGAGAGGGAAATTCGAGTCGCACTGATTAATACATGATGCAGATACATGCATTTATACATCGTGAATTGAAATTCAAAAGCAGACAGGAAAAATGTTAAACAGACGTAACAAAAAAAAGTGTGATTGTGTATGAATGTGCGTTTGGAAGAATGAAAGGGAAACGGATGCGTCGGAGAGGTGGAATATTGTAGACGGGTAGGAACTTCCTCTCCTTTTGTTTTTTTTTTCGACATTTGTTTGTGTTTTTGTAATATGGAGTTATTTTTGAAGTGAAAGGGGAAGAAAATAAATTAGGTCAACAGGAAAGACACGTTGTTTAATATTATTGGTTCAAGAATAAAGGTATTTTTATCAACTTGGGTAGTGCAAAATGCCTTTACACAAACGTAACGTCAGATGCGGAAGAGAACATACTAAATATTGAACATTTATTCGATTCAATTAACTGTGTTATAACTAATAATTTTGTGTATAAAACATTTAACTAATGCGTCTGTTTTATGCCAACGAATGACTTACGTACATACATTATAGTGAATGACACATGGTATTCTTATACTTAAGACTACGGGAAAGAAAAAAGTTTAGCATACCCAGGTTTCTCATATTTCCACAGCACAGCTCTAACTATATTGAGAAGAAGACTATCGAATGAAATCTTCAGATAATGTTAACTAGAAAACGCCTCCATACTCGATGCAATGAAAGCACACAGCCATTTAATGGTCCACTAAGGCGCAAAAAACGAGACATATAATAGAGGGATTTCGATGAAATTAAAGAAAAACTTACGCCCAAAGGAACATGTAATATCGACGATGGTCCAAGTATTGTATTGGAATGACGAAAGGCCTTCAAAACATACCATCGACAAAAGAAATTGCATTACCACCTTGAATTGAAAAGCCAAACAAAATGCTTGGTTCTAGTACCTCTTAATTTTAATTTTAAAAAATACGAGTAGCATTAGGAATATAACTTTATGAATGTCGTTGGTTTATTTAATCAACCTTATTCCTAAATTATGCATAAAAATACTTCAACCAAAACATTGTAAGTAATCAATAAGGCAAAAAATAAAGAACACACTACTTCGTTCTAAAAACGAGTAAACACAAAAAGAAGCAACTCTTATTTGCATAGATTCATTCTGAAATCATTTATTGTCAAGTTTCAGAAACAGTTAAAAAATGAAAAAAACTACGTAAAAAGACTGGAAGACTCGCACCCGAAGGAAGGGGGATAACAATTTTCCGCAGCTTTTCTCAATATTGCAAAGTAAACATGCAAACACATACAATATTTTCCTCAATGTTTCCTCCCAGTGCTGGCAGATACTTGAAAATTCCATTAAAGATAATGCCTCGTGATGTAATAGATTCAACTTGCACAAGGCCAAATGCAATGACTGTGATTTTATTCCATATTGTAAGCTTTTCTCCCATTTCTATTGCTTTTTTTTTATTTAATTCCTGTTTTTATTTATTTATAGTCGGGAGACGAATAATGTGTTCAAAGTAGATTTTCTGCTTGAATTACATACCTACGTATACAAATAAGGAAAAGAAGGATGGAAAAATATTCTGCATACAATCATGCACACAAAAATAAAGAAATTTAATTTATCAATTGTCACACAGACATGAAGTTTAATTTGAGTTGACGTTTCTGCGAAATGGAAATTGCTGCCAAGAAAAAGAGCTTACAGAATTTAGAATGAACGAAAAGGACTTACAAATTTAATGAGAATTTTAATTATATAGCAAGTTTTATTTTTTTGTTGCCTCCTTCGCTTCAACGAAGACAGAAAACACATTATGTGGTTGTCATATTGCTGTAGGAAGCAGAATATTGGATGTCGGGCGTATCAAATTAGTAACTCTAGCTTTAAGCAACAGGGGACAGTGACACTGAAATGATGAAGCGAATTAATATTCCGCAGATGTCAAAAAGACCCGTAGCCAATTTATATTCCTCAAGAATAATATGCAAAGGAGTGAATGAGACACTTCCTGAAAACCATGCTCAAACCCTTGGAGAGATAAGTCCAAAACCTTGACGTTACTTTCTAGATATAAATTTCTTTGGCATTCAAAAATACAGACTTAAATTAAGTTAACAATTGCCTGTTAATTAAGACAGTGCGAAATGATAACCAACAGCTGTCAGCATTAATTTCAGAGCAACTTTCAACAAACTAACCCGACTGTCAGTGGTTCATATTGGAATAGCAGTTGAGAGCATGGTTTTGACAGTTGAGGAACTTTAACGAGGTGGCAACTGTTTTAAAACAATGACAACCAATGTGCAACAGTGTGCAACCAAACTAATTTAAAAAAATGTATTATTTCGACGTCAGTCACGAAATACATCGCAGGTAAATAAGTAAATTTTTGAAAAAAGTAGTGGTGACCATTAAAATTTAAAAAAATTAAAACAAACAACAAATCGGTACAAAAAATCCTTTTTATTCCCATTCTTTGACCTCTTTCTTTATTCCCATATCTTTGGCCAACTATTTCCGCAGATAATATTTGATATATCAACCAAAAACTTATACATACATATGTAGAATATGGGTACATAAGTATATGTATGCAGAGGAGTAATTGTGCAATAAAGTATGTGTTGGTGCTAAATAATGCATCGGCTTATTGTACAAACGCTTAGTGACTACCAAGAGTAGTAAATGTCATGAGAAAGCTTCTCAATTTGCCTTTCGGATATGGCTCTACAACACGAATGACCGCGAGAAGCTAGGCCCTAGACCACATACGGCCCGTTGCGTCAAGTATTAGTATTTTTTTTAAAGTAAATTTTGTACCTCAACGCGACTCCATTGTTAGAACAATCAAAACTCTGCGGTTTGTTCAATTTATTGGCGTCGCCATTGTCGCAATTAAATGCATCATACGTACACTTGCGTGTATAAATCTTGCGATTTAAATCGCTGCGATTAATGAATCGTAGTCGCAACAAGTTAAAGGTTTGGACGAACTTGTGGTTTTCTATCGCCCGATTATTTGGTCGCAAAAGATGGGACACGTATACACAGTTTTTAATATGAATGCATACATACACATGTATGGGACTAAATAATCGCACCGTTTAAAAAAAAAAAGGAAGAAGCTCTATTTTATTGACAGTTTTGCTGCCGCAAGTTAAGATGGAATGGATTGGTATGCATTTGCGCGCACTTGCGTATATTGAATGGAAGTCTTGTTAGTCTTCACAGCGAAGTTTTGAGTTACGAATTTTTTGTAAAGAAAGAGAGAGAAAATATTGCATAATTTTAATTAAGAAACAAGTCGCAAGTGCACGAATATTTATGCTTATCCATATGATCCAGTTTTTTTTTGCGACAAAACAATCGTCAAAAAATACAGTTCTTAATTGATGCGATTACTTGGTCGCAAGGGCGAGGACATTAAAAGCTTTTTGCAACTAAATAATCGTAAGTCAGAAAACCACAAGTGTGTCTATTGTGCTGTGATCTCGATTTTTTAATTGCAGCGACAGAAAATCGTATGTGCACAACTAGCCTCAAATATCTAAAATAACTAACCGTTTAGGAGGCTCGAAATTTAGGTATACTTTATTATGAAAACCACAAACTCGATTTACTAAGTTTGACAAGGAGAAAATACATTCGTTTCACTATGTCTAGCTCTTTTCAGTGCTGATAACAAAGACTTACTCTTCCTAATAGTTGCTTCTTTGGGATTAAAAGTAACTGAGAAGTAATGCGAAGTAAATGTACATATGTATGTATGCATATGACCCTTCCATCCCATTTCTGCTGGATGGCGTAGAAGCGGAGAAATTAACAAAGGCGGTTAAAAGTAGCATTGTTTCCTTCTCACGACGATTTTTTTTTTAATTATAGTGATATCGACGCGGCCAGAAAGAGTGAATCCAGTGTATGTATGTACATACATGTATGGGGGATATCGTCAGCAACGTGCCGTCTCGAACGGCATTCCATTTCCCCCCTATGGTACAACGCAGCAAGAGGAAGACCACGGTTCCACCCTGGATTGTAGCAAAATTAGAAATAAAATAAAGTTCTGAAATATTGCTTTTCAAGCATTATTTATAAGGACATCTGGAACGTAGCACCTGCATGCAATCCATTCTTAAGACGAAATAAATTCCTCAATCGCAAAATGGCAAGTATGTATGTATGTACATATATGTACATATGTATGTATGTTGCAGACAAATTACATGACCATGCATACAGATTCAATAAAATTTAGCATACATTGCGCATATACTAAGGTATTAAGCTCGTCTTTATCTACACCAATCTCAAGTACAGTCGATTAATTCTACAAAAACTACGGAAAACAACATAAAATATACAGCATTCGTAAGTAAATTTAAGTTTTAAAGTTTTTCAATTACTGCACCAGAATAATAAAAATCATTCTTTACATTGTGAACTAAAAATAAATGAGGACGACTTCCTCCTCTTACAAAAAAATACAATTTCAACTACATCAGCCAATTTATTTGCATACATAGAAATGCATCCATAGACTTTATAAAACAAAAACGCCACTCATTCAATTTTTTCTCTTGGTATATAATTTAAGTTCATGGCTCGAGGGCTTTTTTACTTAAAAACAGAAAACACGCATGGTGGTGTGCTAAGCAAAAAAAGTATATACATACTCATATGTATGGTTAGGAAAAATTAAGAAAAGTCCAATGAAAGGGTGCGGGCATTTGTTTAGTTTTCCTTTTTCTACTTTAGTTTGCCGGTTCTATTGGGGCCAAAGGGGGGCGATGTCAGAGCATGGCAAGTGGATAGAAAAGACTGGGGACTGCCAAATGGGTAACACACAACCCCCTCCGTTCTAGTTTCCATTTTCACAATTCGTTTCTTGTTTATGTATTTCCCTCTCCGTGTGTGGTGTAGGCGGTTTAGTTGCTGTGCAGCCGGATTCTCTCGTACATCCCGTTTATTTGCACGCTTTTACTCTTTTTCTACTTAGTTCTCATAGCAGCGGTAGAAGTTGGTAATGGTTTTTCCAATATGGGAGAGTATGTGGAGGTTGCTTGAATAGGTTTTTATTTTCATTACATTTGTAAAGGTTTGCTTATTTTTTTTAAAACAAACAACTTTTTTCCACCATATTACTGCTGCTGTTGAAATTCTGTGAAAAGATCCGTTTTCTCTAAGCCGAACTCTAACCTGGTATATGTACATATACCTAAGCTTCAAAAGTGCTTTGCGTTTCTTGCTTTTGGCAATCAAATGAAACGGTGAGCTGGACATGAATGCATTTTTTAACCTTACATCGTTTCAAAACAACCAAAACGTTTTTACAGGAAGAGAAAACAGAAAATTATTTGAAATGCTTGTTTTCTTTGCGACTAAAATGTGAACACCATTAAAATGTGCTATACAACTGCTTGATTTTACGAATGCCATTTTGCATTATAAAAGGCGATATGGTTGGTAGGAAAAGGTTCCTATATACATATTTGAGATTATAATACACAGATCAATCTTTAATAAATAGCTAAGGTACCAAATACGACTACTACTAAGATTTTCTTCTTCCAAAAAGATTTAGAACTGAAATTATCTGCATAACATACAATTACGAAAATTGTTAGCTGCGTAAAAAGAATTTCAAGTTACGATTGTAAGTTTCTGTCGTACAATTCGGCACTAAAACATAATCAATATTCTACAAACAAAATGTACGAGTAATGTTTTTAAGCACAACTAGAAGATAAGCTCTTTGGTACATTTTAAAAAAGGAATGTAATGCTAAATTACGTTTAAAAAATGACAAACGGTAATAGAACCTAATTCCCGCCAGATTGCTGTGTGTTCAAATCTGCGGATATTACTCCGTAAAGTTAAATACGCAAGTCAAGGAAACAGTAACCAGTGTTTCTCGAAACTTGTAAGTATGGCCAAGAAGAAGCCTGCATTGCCAAGAAGTGGGTTGACTACCGAAACACAAGTGAAACAGAAAATCAATTAAAGCTTTATTATGGACGAACATCAGGATAACATATTTGGTCTCAATATAGGCTGACTGTATAGGATATGCTAATGAATTTACTCCTCTAGAGGAAGGAAGAACTCCATACGTACGATTATCGTTTTCCACGAAACGATTTGTGTCATGTATAACACCCACCAAATTCCCAGGAGCTAGTCTGCCCGAAACATGTTCAATTTCTTGGAATTATAATAGGCACATAGAAAAGAGGTAACTAGTTGAATAGTCACTCGGTTTTCGATGATACGCAAAGTGGAGAAAACGGTAGGATTCATAAATGATCCAATTTGGAGCAGAGTTGTATGGAATGGTGGATGGGGTAAAGAAGATTTACATATGCATACGCAAATATGAGAACTTGCAGTCACCGATTTTGGGGGTAGTGATTCACAGTCACTTGGAATTATGTAGGCGAATATGCAAGATTACTTTTGTGGTAACCGAGTGTTAAGGAAGTCTATATTGTGAGAACTCCTTGATACCAAGAGTGATAGCAAAAATATTACACAAGACTACAACTCTGTTTCCAAATATTTTAAGTTTAATAATGTATTTTAAAAATCATCATTCAATCAACGATAATCTCCCACGGCATCCACCAAAAATTAATGCATAGAAAAAATATGTTCGACTTACAAAACATTATGTATAACTCTTTAGCGCAAACAAACTATACAATGCCTTAGACCCCTCTCATAACCATTCGTGTTGTGCATGCTCAATTTTTCTACGAACTGGGGCAATGTTAAGAGACTATTTTATTAAGACATTTATGCAGCAATATGTTTTAGGCTCTTTGTAAGTAATAATTGCGTACTCTAAATTGCGTATGATTTAGTGATGAAATCGACAAAGATGACCTGAGCTTAATCGCCAGCCTGTAGTAAAGGCTTTCCCATCTAATTTGTATATCTTGGGCCAGTATCTTAGATAAAAACGAAGGATACTATTTAGCTACATATGTACATACAGTCGAACCTCCTCTAACTCGTATTTTCGACCCTTTTTTGCCTTCCCATCAAAAAATATATGTATATGTATATTAATCCTTCCCTCTAACTCGAATTTTTCCAAAAATCCCTTTAACTCGAACTAATTTTGATCTCCCGTGAAAATTCGACTTAGAGGGAGTCGACTGTATTTCTATGAGCCAAGAAAAAACACTTTAACCAAAACCTTTAAATGCATAGCGTTTCAAAAATGAAACGCTAACTTTAAAGGCTATTTTCAAACATAAATTGTATTAAATTATGAATAGAACTGTCATTTTATACTAACTGACGACTCTGACGCGATCAGTGATTTATTTCAATTTACAAGTGGTGATAAAAAAAATTAGTGAAGTTTTTTCTCTATAACAAAGCTTTTACATTGGTTATTAGCTATATTTTTTACATAACTACGCTATACATTTAACTCTTTTAGTCTGTTATGCATATCGTTTAATTTTTAAATACAGGACGTTTTTTAATAAGATAATATACATATATGTAGATTTTTTTTTTACTATTTTTTCATGAATCTATCCATTAATCTAAATATGATTATAATTAAATCAAATGATTCTGTAATATTATTCGAGCAAAACACAAATCTTTATCTGACTCATTCTAGGAAAACACAAATATTTATCTGACTCATAACATTAGTGTGTTACAATTCTATGGAATCATGTAAGCAGATATGACACACGATGTATAAATTATTACTCTTCATAAAATACAACCGCCAAGAAGCCATCTTGCAAAAAAAAAAAGTTTTCTTCAACAATCCCGTAAATGGCCCTATTTACAGCCATTCTTGAAAGCATATTTTTTTCACACGAATGGAAGAGACCAAAGTGTTATGTCATTTTAAACGCAAACTGCAAAAACGATTTCTTCGAAAACAGAATTACGAATGAACTGCATTAGCATTATTTTCGAACATGCAGTTATCGCAAGTCATAGTATATTCGGAACGTCATCTGCGTTGGAGCTGTGCAGATGATATTAAAAATCGATGACCGGAAATCTGAATGAATTAAATTATTTAATTAATTCGTGTTTTAAGACATTTTCTTAATGTTTATAACAAGCTCTCACCCATTCCGACTCTACTCTCTCCAAAATGGTAAGAATTCTTAAAGAATCTTATGGAGCACTGTGCACAGACGGATTCCACAAAAGGACAGTGGATTTTTTTTAGTTGTAAAGAAATCATAAGGAAAATTTGTCCACGGCATATAAACATAAAAAATGCAATTCCAAGACAGGAGTGGCCCGACGAACTGGGAGTATTTTGAGGAATTCGATTGTATTTATGAATATAAGCATTTCATACGTCTATCAAAATTCCTTTAAAGCCCACGGAGATAAAAATGATCCTTGTGTTGAAGATTTTACTACAGCTACAGAGGAAAAACTATCCGCACGTAAAAGGAAAGTCAATGACGTACTTGAAATTAAAGTTGGAGTTAAGCGCCCTGAAGATTTTATCAATCTTGAGAGGGACCAAAGAAAGTTGTAAAGAAATTGTTCGCGTATATTTTAGAACTTCAAATGCTTTTAAAAAAAAAATCAATGACGATGACAAAAATACAGGACGTTTGAATATTAGACGGTTGATTTTCTGCGTCTAAACAATGTCGATCATTTTAAGGGTTAAATTGATTATTTCTTGATATTTTCCAAAAAGTCGATCGACATTGCTTTTCATAATGGTTACTACCTCTTGGCTGCATGCCAGATATATTCATAAGTCAAATTCGTGAGAAATTTGTTTGCGTTTCTTATAATTCGAAACGTGAAAGTCCAGCTCCAGTTTAGCAGTCCAACGCATTAAGAATAAAATACGTCACCAAAAAAATAGTGAAGTTGTAGACATACAATAAAGACGCCTATGGCTAGCTAAATATATGTACATACATACATAGATACATAGTTGGAGATATGAACTAAAATTAAAATATATCACAGGATAATATGTGCCTTTAGACATTTCCTTTCTCACGATTCTTTATTGGATACCTACTTAAAAAAAAATTATAAAATAAAAAAATACAAGCATACAAATTTACTTAGTCCAATTCACAGGTACAAAAATCCCAACAAGAATGCATGCCCGTAGCATACCATTGCAGCAATTGCAAATAATAATAACTCGAAGTAACAGTACTACTAATTCTGTAATCTTTTCCACCACCTCCACCATGAGAAATCGCAGGCTACAAATTATTATCTTACAGATACTCTTAAAAATTAACGTGTTAACCTTAACACGTAGCAAGTGTCGTCGCACCCTCAAAGAAAAAAAATTTTAATTAACAACAAAAACTTGTAACACTTTATACAATTTTAAACGGTTGAATCTTGAAATAAACTTGCATCATCGATGCATATAGACACCCCCCAATAATCTCTTCACAATTTTATTTATAAATTCCAAGAAAAAAACTGAAAACCGTCACAAACGATCTACTGATGTGGCCCAATCGCCACATGGTAGTAAAAATAAATTTTTTGTTTATTATTTTCATTATGAGACGATGAGATGAACGCTTTTCTCACAGCTCTTAGATAGGTAAAGGTATTAAACTAAAAATAGATAAATTTGATGATACATGAGAGTTAGGTGTGCTATGAGATACGATGAACCTATTTTTCTTCTTTTTTTTGTGTAGAAATATTTATAATGCGGAGCCAACACTTTTTTAAATCTTATTTTTAAAATCAAAGAATTTTGTTCTAAGTTCTTGGCAACTGCAACAAAGAAGATATCACAAATAACATTACGGACAGAGTTATAACAAAAACGAGCAGTCTCATTTAAATAACAAAAAAAAAAAAAAAACGCAAAAACAACAACTTAGCTCGACCTGTCTGGCGGCAAATACATACATATGTTCGGCATATTATTAGCATTGGTTGTTTGCACGGACAATGTGTGAATTCGGCGAAATTCGGCTGTTTGAGTTTAGTTAGTATTACAAAAAGGTAGACCGGAATTCAGCAAGTTTGTTTTGGGAATCATGTAAATTTTAATAACTATGTATATTATTTTCGAGTCGATTTGCTATTTCTAGGACCTGGCCTGCATGATTGACTAAACTGATTTCTAAGAAATTCTTAGATTTCAGTCGCGTACATACCTTAACTGCGGGGAAAAATTAAAAGAGCACCCAAGGCTTTGTTTGTATACAAGAGGATAAAAAGGTTGCACTGGCTTTATGTTATGATACTCAAAAACATACTAGCATATTGTGCCCTTATCTGGAGGACAATCTAAACCAGGAGAATTACAGGCTGTATAGAAATCGCCGAGTGTAGCCACCTCCGGTATCCTACGCTGAGCTCCCGGGTACTTAAAGTGAATACTTTTTCAAACTTTTTTGCTTGTTTCGCAGAAGAAAATTAACACTTCAAAATCATTTAGTTCAATTTTGTTAGTTTCTCGAAATGTTCGCCATGACCAAAACTTTCGTATGAGCAAAAGTCGCAAGATGCTAAGTCTAGGCCGTGGCGAGGGAAACACAACGGACCCAATGGAGGGGTCAGTGAAAAGCATATTGCTCCACCTCTAAAACCAACCAATTCCAGACCGCAAAGCGACTGAGTCATCAGTAACACATTTGAAGCAATCAGAAATTCGACAGTTCAATGAGTGCTGGTGCATTATAGTGATGGAGAACAATTATTATTGTAACCTGGGAAGGTACATTCACGTGACTGCCGCTTGCTTTGTGGCTTATAACAGTTAATCAAAGTTTCGTCACCTTCATCATCGGTGACTTCTTGGACACTCCTCCTTTACTTCACGGGCTTATTTTGAGCTTTGGTTTCACTTTTTTTTACAAAATTTATGGCTCTTGAAAGTAACTCTAGTTAACAAGCTCTAATTCCGTGTTCTCTTGCCAGAAAACTGCAAAACTACAGACTTTACTAAACTTAACTTAACCGATCAGAGGATCCAATGTGGAAGTAACAGACCACAAAGCGTCGCTTAGAATCTTCCGATTCAGCTTATATAAATGGCTTATGTTAGTGAAAATGGCAAGAAAAACAAGTTAAGTTATTAGCTCAAAAAATAGCATTAAAAGAATTGGGTATACTACAGATTCCCCAACAAAATTAACGCATACCTCGTATGTTTCCAGTTCCTTTACTCTAATTTAAAGTTCAGGCAAGATCGTTAAAATGTTAATTCAAAAAGCAAAATCAATTAATTCAAAAGTTAAATCTTATTTGATATTTTTCTAAAACTAGGTATGTCACCATCTTAGCGAAAAATACATATGTATGTATGTTCAACACCACGGAACGAACATCTGCAAGAAAATAGACCCTAGGACCTTTATGAGCTGCTTGGATCGGAGTGAGGTTTTTCAATCAAAAGAGGTCACCTGTTTTTTGGGTAAGATAACATCTAGAGAGCTTAATAGCACTTGGTTGTGGTAATTTTTTGATAATAATCAATTTATTAACAATAAATTAATGCACCGTACTTATGAAAACGAAAACACATTCTGCAGCTGCAGTAGAATTAAATTAAGCTTAGTATCCTCTACAGAGTTAAATTAAAGCGGCTCTCCACTTTTGTTCTCTACACGAGAGAACAATTAATAATTGGCGTTAGATAAATTTTTCCAACATGTTCGTTTTCATTTAGCAAATTTTTCGTTTTCCAAGCATTCATCAGAGAAAACAATTTTAGTTGTGACTTCTTGCACACGTGAGGCAGCCTATATCAGAAGCAAGGATATACAGAATCTGAAGAGTAATTTGTAAATCGAGCTGATCAGAAAAGTTGTTAGGAACGATGAATTTATGTAGCATTAATGTACATCTATAGTGGAGTGTGCAGTGCTCGCAAGAAATCAAGAAAGAAATCTAGCAGCAATACCATGGCAAGTCTTTTGGAAAAACTAAATAACAATTTTACAGACACAGTCTCGAAAAAGATTGCATATAACTTCATATTCTCTAAGAAGATATCTTAAAACATTTCAGAAGCCACATTCTGGTTAAATACATACATATGTACATATACTAAGCGCAACGGACTCTACATATGTGGTCCATTCGTGTTGTGCGTGTTATAATTGTCCGCGCAAATGGAAGGGACCTACAGTTTAGAGCCATATCCGAAATTAAAAAGCTTCCTCATGACAGTTATTACTTTCGGAAGTTTGTCAGATGTGAAGACCATAAACAAATGTTTGGTGTTTTCTGAGAAACGGACTTCCATCTTCCCGCCCAGTAGTCCAACGCACTAACCACTGAGCCACGGCGCGGAGCACTTTCGGGTTACGGCTGGCAATTTGAACTCCAATATTTTTCGAAGTACTTGGAACTAGAAGAAGGCTAGCAGTATAGATTTACAGATCACTTTTAAACAAAAACACAATAAATAGGGCATTCGAAGAATATGTACCGTAGAGAAATATAAAAATCATTGCTTCTTTCCTTTATTGTACTTAATATTGTATAACTTTTATCAGTTCAGTAACATTTACAAAACAGCAAAAAAAAAAGAGTTCTAAATATAACTTCAAAAATACAGCAACAATCATTCATTTGTCTCAGAACAATCGGTTGCCTTGAAATAAAACAATTAAGTGCTTCTAAATAGAATTTACACAATTTTTTTTGCATATTTGCTAGAAACAAAAACGCACAGAGCGAAACATTTTTCCTCTCCGCATCTGGCATTTATCATCACATATTTCCGGCGTACTGGATGTTTGCAAAAAAAAAAAAAAAAAACTTGATTTATGTTGCGATTTTTTCCCTCTGTTTAACTCCAAACGAGACATCCGCCACATGTGAGTATAGTATCTCAAACAAGACATTATTTAGCACAAAAAATGCCGACCATAAAACTGGCCTTGACTTTATACTGTTCACATGTGTACATATGCGTATGTACATACATACGTATGAACAATCTCTCTATATCTCGTTCTCCATACACACTTGAAGATGATAAGTGAAAAATATGAAAAGTTGTGGATTTTTTTCTCCATTTATTGGAGGCAGGAAAAAGGCATACAGAGACTTAAACTGATTAAACTAAATATTTTTGGTTGGCTTTCAAAATTGTCTCTATAGGGATACCGCTAGACACAAATTTCAATACAGGCGTATTTTCAATATAAGCTGCCGTAAAAATATACTCATGTGTTACGATTATCATTACTTGTATTACAAGATATAGAACAAAACAAGCAAATACCCAATGGAATAAAAAAAACAACAAAAAACAACTGATTTTCTTTGAACAGACTGTGGCACTTCACACTACACACACCCACTTAAATTAACAAACCAATGAGCAAAAGTAAAATAACAAAGCATCAGTCAATCAAAGTTGAATGAATCAAAGAAAGATACAAAAGGAGTAAAATTATCTATGAGATACATTAAAAACAGGAACAAACCTCTTCCTTTTTATCAGAGAGCTGCGTTGTCTCTGAAACCAGAGCCTCTCTGAGATCTAACAAAGAAATTGATTATTTCAGAAAAATTCCATTGAAATTATTATTTTTTTCTTTGGATATTTCTCCCAAAAACTTATGTTAGATAATTGAGACAGAAATAAATAAAAAAATAAATAAAAAAAATAAAAAAAAAAACAACGACGCGCCAAAAATCTGAAGTGAAAATGAATATCAAGGACTGTTGTTGTTTAATCTTTTTTCTTATACTTAAACACATTAGACGGGGGAAAGACGGGTAAGATTGGTGGTTTAATGGGGAACCTGAAGTTTAATGAGTTGGCGGTGTAGCGAATCATAAGAAAAAAAAAAGACTCAAACGGTCAAGGTTCTTTTCTTATATTCTTACTCGTAGTTACGGATTGGCGATTCTGTAGAAAAGGTTCGGTATGTATGTAGTATGTAGTACTCGTATAATTATATTAGTTACTAGCATTGAATAAATGATTTGGTAAGAACAATACAAATGGAAATAATAAAATGCAAAACCTTGTTATCACTCAGATACATTTGTGACTTTCTAAAAACGGGTGAGAATTAAAAACAATTAGTTTCTGAGAATGCTAAAAAGATATAGATACTAGCACAGAAACATTTAAAGGTTGGCGTGTATTACAGCTGTCAAGCTGTCTTCAAGGGTAGTCCTCTAGATCAATAATAAGCGGCTAGAAGCACTCTAAGTACCTGCCAATTGAACAAATATGTAACAGGACATTCCAACCACTGACTGCACCACGCCTTAACTAGGTAGAATTCAAAAGGAAATTTCCATCTTATAACCGAGCTGAGGTGAACGGGAAAATGAAGTCACTAGCACGGATTCCGCGGCCACCTACATACATATGTACATATATCCTCCGACAAATCAATAAGAATTCCGCATCATAATAGAAATGAAATATTTTATAAAGAGAATAGATTCGCATATGAGTGATTACAGGAATTAATACAGTCGAGTAAGCGGAGTAAAGATGACCTTTGTAGGGGTTGCGATTATGACCAAATTTAGGAATATTCATTGTTTTTGCCACCGTCTAGGATTTCACTACCTAGGA
The DNA here is from genome assembly GCA_946965025.1 of Blera fallax. Classification (NCBI taxonomy): domain Eukaryota; kingdom Metazoa; phylum Arthropoda; class Insecta; order Diptera; family Syrphidae; genus Blera; species Blera fallax. The sequence continues at coordinate 18,754,584 of OX337248.1, read as the reverse complement.
TATAAAAATTCTTAGAATACACTTCTTCGAGGATACTGAGGCATAACTATGAATTTTATTTAAAGACTAGCTGTACCCTGCGCGCGTTGCAACGCCACCAACTAAAATAAATTTGAATGAATGAATGATCACGATGATATCCGAAAAAAAAACTGCACAGCAAATGCGTTCGGAACGTCAATCAGCAGTCAGATCCTTCACATACACATTCGATGATCTTCGTGAGTTCACTGTAGAGAATGAATAAAATCAGCTCACGGAAACTAAGAAAATTCAATTCGATTGAATTATTTATTTAACTCACAATGAAATGCACAAAACTATTCGAAAAACGACAATATTGTCTGTTCCATGTGAGCCGGACATGAATGTCACAATTTACATAAATTCTTATGTCACCCACAACTGGAAACGTCATCATTCGTTCGCTTTTTTCGTTTCAATTCAAATCAGCATGAACTGTCACGGCAATATATGAAATTCATTGGAATGACAGTGGCGCCATCTGTCGAAAATTGGTCGTACCAACTCAGAAACCTTCGTGGGCTCATGCACAACAACTTTGCTAAAGATCATCACATGATCAAATGCATAGTTTACGATTCTATAAAAGACATACAGACAAACATTCATTTTTATATATATAGATAGATAGAAGAAGATAGAAGATTAATTAAAGCGTCTGGGTGATTTTAAAACCGAAGAAATACCTGGGAATAAATCAAGATAAGAGTAGATTGACTTAAGAGTGATGTAGAGAAGAGTCTGAATCAGAGCCCATCTACCCTACCCTAAACTTTTACGTAATCACGAGGATATGTATTTCCTTGGAGGCGTATGCTATATTTTATATAGCTTCTACAGTTATACGCCACATCTGAAAGCCAAAACTGAGAACAACTTAATGGTAGTTTTGAATATGTGCTGAAGGGAGTTGTTTTTAGAGAGAAAAATGTTCACTTTAACATTACCGATTATCTCTGACGTAGACAGGAGTGTTTTAGCTACATGCGAATTACCAATGACCGAGTAACTTACAATAAAAAGAAGGTAGTATTTACTAAGCTAAAAATTACCGTTAACTAAACATTTTACCGCATATTAGCTTAAAATATGCAAAGAAAGTAAAAATTATGTTCTGCAAAGTTGTTCGTTAACCTCAAATTTTATCATACTTTGCTCACTATTTTCTAAATTGCATAAGACCAAAACCGATTCCCTAAATACAGCTAATTTTGCACAATACTCCTCGAAACTGAGCCAAACAGCTTTGTATCTGAGTTGCAACTTTCAGTTATCACTAAATGTTCTTTTAACAATGTTTTCATGAACCAAAGTATTTGCCTAAATGGGTCTTACCAAAGTAATAATATTATGCCACTTCAAATCGATGGTAAAACTTTATCATTGCTTTCTAAGTTAAGCTTTAGACGTGCGGCTCTGCACCCAACTGCCCCAAGAAGAGAAGGGTCAAGGAAGACAAATACAAACACAAACCCAGAGTTCTATACACAAATTAATGAAAATAAACACAAGCACTGAAGTAAAGGATGACATAAAATCCATTTAACAAGTAAACGCGAGTAAACATATTTGCATTTCATTAGCATTCCACAACACTGTGACTTCCTTTCTCACTTTTGAGTTGGAAACCCTATGAACAATGGCGCATTCATCAAGAGACGTACATACATACATACATACATATCTATGTACATAAATATTTAAGGATCCATTCCAGCAGATGTCATTTAGTTTTCAACACAAAACCACAAGGCCTCTCTCGGTTTTTCTATACATTTCCCTTCTTTTTAAAACATCCATTATCCTGTTCCTTCATTTTTCCCTCAATGGTGGACAAACAGACTTAAAAAAAAAAACTGGAACAAAAGCCAGAAAAGATACAAACCAGTATGAGTCTGGCTTTTAGCCCACAAAAACCACCATCATGCTCCAATTGAGCCCACATTCTTTCCTCCTCCATCGATTCTTTTAGTCATCGAAATTTAATTAGCACTTTGGCCATGTCATGTTGGCGAATGTCGTCGACTCAGCAATAATGTTACAGCAGCACTTACAGACAACAAAAAAAAAAAACAAGAAATGCTGCGCCTTCCATAGAGGATAATGGCCAACACATACATGGCAAGCCAAACGGAAAAAAAATACGATGATGGGGAAAAAATTATTTGACTTCGTGTGGCAGTTTCAGTCATGACGACTGAGTCAGCAAAAAAATCCGATGCCTAAGCAAACGGTTTGGGGTACAGAAAATATTATTATAAGGAAAAGAATTTCCTGAAGTCGTAGGTTGGTGACAAAAATGCTTTCATTTTTGTAATAATAAACAAAAGACTTTTAATCAAAAAGATAAATTTGGACGTAATCCACAGCTATGACATCTCGTTCCAAAAAAGTGTTTCATACTGTTCATCACTAGTTTAAACCTCTATCATGTTATAAGTAAAAAAAAAAAATAATAGCAGCCAGAAAAATAATAGACAGAAATCAGAAATAGAAACTAATCTACATTGCATATGTGCTGATTCATTGTTGAAGAAATGAAAGAACCTATTTCTCGCATGGAATCATGAATCAATGAATTCGAATGGTACTAAGTTCATATACGGAGATTTAACTGAAGGCTGTCCAACGAAATGAATCAGTAAAGAAGCTCCTAGGTTAAAATGGCTAAATCCTGAACTCTCCGAATCCACAGAAAATATACAAAGAATACTCTACAAAGTTGATGCGGCAATTTCTGCGAATGCAGGTGGTATACTTTCTAGCAAAAAAATGTCTTCTTTTAAAAACATCTCCCGCTGACTAAAAAAATTGCTTGTAGCAAAAATATATTCCATAAGGGTGATGGGTCATGCCTAGGAGACTCGATTTACTTTGAAATGCTCGATTTTTTAGGCATAAACATGATTATGTCGGTCGTATATGTTTCAGGAAAGTTCACTATGACGCCAAGATAATAGGTGGTATGCAAAAAAAATCAGTAACATCTTTTGAGTCTGAATTTAGCAGAACTGAACTCGTACTCCGTTTTGTATGCAAAAAAAAATGTTTCTCAGCTGCTTTGACTCGATTATGTGAGGTCAATTTCAAGGTTTTCTATGTACATACATACATATGTAGATTGTACATAGCTTGGTTTTAATCGCAACCTCTATGTGCATTGATCGTTGAGTTTAATTGCCAAAAATGTCATCCAAAAGTGTTGGTGCAGAAAGCCTTGTGATAAGTTGATAAAGTGAACAAATTTTTAGTCAACTAAAAGAACACCATATATTGCTGGCAAAATGGCAGTTGTCAAGAAAAATTGATGTCATGATTTAAATAATAACATCATACAGAGAAAAGTATGTACAGATGTCAACGACAAACTGTAAATAAGGTGACAAACATGTTCCAAAGGATTGGGGAAAAGATTTCCTCTTGTTGATGGACTCTGAAAATAAGCCAACGCTAAATTACTCCTGATAAAGCCCATTGATGTAAACCAACGTCTTTTGCTAATCCAGATTGAAACCGCGGATCGCCAACGTACTTGCTTCTCAGCGTGTTTCATGAAAAGTTTACTTATCGAATTTACACCTTCTTGACTGAACCTATATAACCGACGAAGATCTTTACTGACTGGCGTTAACGTTTATTTTTATAAACGGGATGTTTTAAAATATTTTGCTAGAGTTCAGTCATTTCGATGGTTGTATATGTACTGAGTAAAAAAAATATCATGCTTAGCAATTATTAAGTAAAATCCCATGTCCTCATCTTTTAGAATATTAAAGCAGATAACGACTCCCATACGTTTATCGAGATTTCAAGGAGAGATCATTCTCAAAACTTCAGATAGAGCTCATAACAGGAGCACTTATTCGGCCAGTGTATAACTTTTGCAAGCTAAGAAAGTTCTCAGAAAAAAACAACTTGAACTCATCTTTTTGGATACAAGCCAATGTATGGCCTTCTTGGGTTTGAGAATTTTGTAGAAAACTAGAAATCTTGTTACTTTTCGATTCTATGTAGAGGGTAAATGAAATAGACTAGAAATGGTGAAAGTATACATATGTAGATACTTCCCCGTTAAGTTCACTCTAGATCGAACGCTTTTGCAGTGTCCAAAGCGACAGCGCTTCAAAGGCATTGATTGGATTCCTTTGGAATAAACTGGAATTTTTCCTTTAAAAGGAAACTGATTTTGTACTCAAAACTCTTACCTCTACCCAAAGTAATAAAAAGTTATTGAATCTTATCTTACATTATTCATATTATTATGATTAATTGAATATTTTAACTTACCTATGAATCGACGATACTCCCGACGGTATCCTTTGTTGATAGGCCGACATATTTCCTTGCGGCTGTGATGAAGATGGAGCACCTCCTTGTTGAATTTGTTGCTGTGACGATGGCCCGTTATCACTGCCGCCACCACCCCTTTGTCCGGGTGGCGGTGGACCACCGACCTGCACTGAAGACCGAATGGCTGCTTCCATTTCATGCCGACAGCGTAATCATTTTATAAAGATACGCAAGCGATACCATCATTACTATTTTTTTTTTATTTATATATATTTTATTTTATTTTTTAACACAACACGACACACGTTTCTCCTGTCGCTTCTTAATTTTTGCAACAGAACTTTGTAAGCCTTATTTTTGTATGCTCTGCTTTTAGATTTAATTTTTTGAGACACAACTCTTTCCACAGAATTTATGATTTTTTTTTTTTTCCTTCAATAATTCTTATTATAGGCGCATGCGTAGATATATTACAAAATTACTTTTTCCTTAAAAGTAGTAAACTATACATATTTATTTATATATATTTATTTATTTATTTTATATTTTATTATAAAAACTGCACAAATTGATTATTATATTAATTTATATTTATTAAATCACTTTTGAATGAATATTATCTTGTTGCAGAGGTTGCAGCAATTTTCTTTCTTTTTTTCATTCAGACACTTTTTACTTTTATTTATCAATTTTATTTACATATTAAGTAGGGATTTCTTTTTATATATATTTTTTTTTTCTTTAGCATTTGTCGCTTATGCAATGGGAGGATGTTGTGATGATTTGCTCTATCTTAACATTTTTCTTTTACTGATTTTCATTTTTATGGGAAAAATTAAAAAACTTAAAAAAGTGGAACACAAGTTTCAAGCCAACAACTTCACATCCTGCAAAAACAAAGACGAAAAGAGATAACGATAAAAACTCAACTCACGTTATAGATTATATTTTGTGTAATTATTTCTCGCACGGATTATTTAATATCTCCACATGTAAAAAAATCGCTAAATTATCTCATTAAGGTCTGTTTTTGAGGTATTGCAATCGTAAAAATCAAATTTGTAGCCGGCAATGAGTATTTGCTTGGTTTGGTTTTATTACTTTAAAAATTAACGCGCGTTGAACTGTGTGGTGAATAAATGATGCACATGTGCATGGGTGATTATAATTTTTATGTTTGTACGTACATATGTGCATACATACGTATGTATATCGCGGTTTAAATGAGGAATTTTCTTTTTTTCTCCGTGTTTCTTTGAAGGTATATTTGAGGGGAGGTTTTATGATAAATTTTAATCCATTTGGCAGTCTAATCAGTCTGGATGTATCTGAAATAAGACAGAAGAAAATAAAATAAAAATTACTGTTATTACTGCAATTAGTTCATTCGTAATTTGGTTGAGTAATGCATGCGACTTTTTGGTGATATAACATTTTATGGATTTAAGTTAAATTTTGTATTACGATAAGAAAGAGAAATATTTGACTAGGAATAGAAGAAAAATTCGGTCAGTAGAAGTGACACAATTAACTTTTGGGCACTGTATCACACAAAGCTTTCTACCTTTACATAACTGCATACATACATACATACATACATATATATACATACATACATATATATACATACATATATCTTAAGCGAAATATATAGATCAAACCAAACACTAACGCTAGTAGCGGCTTATTAAATGACTTGTAATGAATAATGTATGTAAGTTTGGCCCATCTGTTGGATTCTTTTGGAAATGTGAGTTATTTTGACACTAACGGGCTTAAAATATTCACATATGTACATATGTACCACTGCGATAAGAAAAGAATCATTTTACACTTAAAAAATGCTGGGAAATATAATATAGTCATTTCCAAAATGAGTGCTGTGTTCAGAAACTATGCAAGTTTTTGTCAAAATGAAGCCCTTTCACCGACTCTAGTAAGAAAGTTCATAGAAAAACTTCTTAAAACTTGTAAAGCTTATGAATACCAAAAGCTATTAGCGTACTCTCCAGGTGCGAACACGCAAAAAATTGCACATGTTTTCCAAGTGATCACCTCAAAATCTGAATATAATAAAAGACCTCGGATTATTTGCATATAATGCTCAAGGGAGTGTGCTGCAGGGACAATAAAACGGCAAATCACTCAGTCCAGAATACCCGTCCTCAAATGTATAAACTTATCAGGGAGAATATTTTTGACATAAACCTCTTTTGATGGTGGAATTCAAAACCAGTGAAAGGCCTTTTTACTTCAAGTTGGACAGTCAAACATTGCTTTACTAATAGTATATGTAAGTTCTGAGAAGTCCGCAACAAGAAAAATAATTTCATTCAGTTCCCCGAGCAATCTGACAATGTCTAGAGTTAACTTTGCTTTTATTCTGGCTACTTTTAGAGTTGTCAGAAAAGATTGTTTTGTTAAGTGTGTTCAATTGCATTATACAACTCATACATAGGTTAATAGGAAAAATTTCTACTCTGAACCGAGATGAGTATAAGCTCTAAACTCTCAGAGAACACCAGCAGATTCACTGGATATTTAAAACCCAGATCAATAAATTATTTTGGAACCGTCAGAGAAGCGAACAAGGTCGTCGTAGATCGGCAGAGTTTTTCACCAACCACCCCTTGCTGCAATATTGAGTAGATAATTTTGGAAGCATGAATTCTGTCTTTTGTGGAAGGACATTGATCACGCTTTAATGATCATCTGGGTACTACATCTAAACGATATTGTTCAAGTTAAACAATCTTTTAAGAATCTCAGTGACAGAAAAACTGACGTTGTGCCAACCATTAACACATATTTGATAAATATTCAGCAAATGAGGGCGTTAACTCAATTAACTAAACGTCAATTTTATAGCTAATGTCCCATCTGTATTACATAGACTCCATTAATAAATAATTTGTTTACCAAGACCAAGCCCAATAATTATTTTCGCCAACGAACTTGTCAAATCACAAAAAGAAAAAAATCCTAATTGTTTCCCCACATTGCCAGACAACTCCAAAGTCGATTGATTGCAAACGCGAATCAACAACAACAAAAATCCAAAAATAAATATCTTTGCAAAAAATTATTGCAATTAAGTGAAACCGCACACAAAAAAAAAATCCCCGACATCCGCTCCGTCATTATTTTTCTTTGTAGCTACTTCATTCCTTTCGTATCATAGTCACAGCATAATTCAACTTTTTTTTCGAGACACGTGCAATCACTCTTCTTGACGAGGCATCCAATCAAGAAAAAGAATTAAACATTCTACGAGTATCTTAATTTCGGAAGCACACTGTGGTATGAAAAAGAAAATACCGCGCCTAGTACACACTCCCCCTTTAATCGAAAATATACAGTACGCACAACGTTCTGTATGCTATGAGTTGCGTACTATCTGAATAAATTTATCGTTTAACTACCTTGAGAATAATTAATCGAAATTAATTTTTAGGCGCGCTACCACCTCACTAGCAGTGACAGTGTTGTTAAAATAAACAACACTACCGAGTGTATAAACAAGTGGGGAAATGCATAGTATAAGGTGTATACAAAGACGCGAACAAAATTAAATATACCCAAATGAGAAAATAATTGAACAAACAAATTATTGGATGGAGTGGCATATGCCGAACTTGAAAAACCCAACTTAAGGTCAAACAAAAGATAAAAGGTTAATGGAATCGACGCAGAGGTGAGTAATACATTTTTGTGGTTCAATGTCAGCATATGAAAAGTTGGGTTGTTCGAAGCAAAACGAATTTGGTTTGACAATAATTAGCGTGATGTCAATTTGATTGACAGACAGGTGAGTATTAAAAAAAGAAAAAGACACTATCTAAGAAAAATTTTGGTGAAAGACGCCATGAGAATATGATGACGTAGAAAAATGATGATTTTCACAAATCTGTACAGAGGAGGCATCTACGTCCGTACATTCCGACAATGCACCGATGTGTGTCTATTGACTATTGTCAAGGTCAAGGTTTGTTAATAACAAGGCCGCTCTGATGGCTTACAAGCGGATCTATTCAGGTACGTAAGTGATGTTTTATATGGCGAATGAACATGACAGAAGTTTTCTTTCGCCTGAAACTTAAGGTTTGTCAGCTAATGCATATTTAATTTATGAATAACATATCTTGTGATATTTTTCGGAACTCTTTCCAGTATATCATATGGTGAATCCCAAATAATGGATATACAAACATCTCTTTACTATTTCATTAAAGAAATCCTATCATATAGGTAGAGCTAGACTTGGAAATAGCGTAGTCAGCCATAATGCAATGAAAAATGCAATTTATTGTTAATAATAAAACGGTGAAATCTGAGATCGGTCGTTTAAAATATAATATTAAAAAAAAAAACAAAAGCGGCATTGAAATTCGGTATGGTGAAAAAAAAGTTAAAATTTTGATGTAGCTCCAAAGCGTTATGATTACACCATTCCTAAAGCGAGTGCAGTCAGCTATATTATTTATTCGTGAAAATTATTTAAGATAATCCGAGAAAGTTAAAACAGTATAGAAATGGAAAATTTCATGGACATCATTGACAAATAAAATAAATAGCAATCATTCAAAAACAACAGTAGTATTGAGGAATGAAAACCCAAAGCTAAGGTGGCTAAAAGAAAAGTGTGATGCACTCTATCGAAGGCGCTTGTAAAATATTTGTAGAGTACATCAAATTAAATAAGTAGTACACGACCTACTCTCTCTGAACAAAGCCATGTTTATTATTAAAAACAATTTACTTAACCGCAAAAAAGTTTTTCCTTAACAATGCTTTCGAACAATATTAGAACCGTCTTTAAAAACCAGAATTATAAAGAATTTCCCTAAGAAAATTTATAGTTACGACTGTTTAAAAATAATTTTAAGTGGATGAATGATTGCAGTTTCACATTTTTTTCAACATCTGGCCTTTCACTCAGTTTTACTGTATTACACTGAGTGCTAGACAACAAGCAGGTTACGGTTTCGAACACAAAATTCTACTAAAAAGTCAAGATATGTACATACGTCGACCAAGACAGCCCTACACAACCAGAAAGATCAAACATCCGCTTTAAAGACCAAGCAATAACGAATACCAGAGCGTTTGGTCTTGACAACTAAGAACTAGCCTAAAATATAAAAGGAAAACACTTAACGGGTCTATAATTTAATTGATCACAAGCAGGCTTAGTAAATCAAAGTACTGTTGTAGAAAAGAGCTTATAAAAGAACCAAACAACAAACTGCTATTTTTTCTCAAACTCTAAAAGCAGTGTTGCGAAAAATAGTTTTTAGCGAGAAGTTTCACATAAGGAAATTATTGAGATGGAAGCTGTGTTGTAAGTAGGATTACAACATTGGCTGAATAGTTTTCTTACAAAGAAGCCCTGATTTTAGCAGATTGATTGCTAACTTCGAGTACGCTACGACTGTTCATCTTCATCGGGTGTGCCCGATATCGTTCTTACTTGCTTCTTCTATGTACTTAGTGAAAATGCTCAATGACAATATCTTTATGTTGCATTCAGGAATTTAAAAAATGAGTCCGTCAATTATGCTTGCCTGTATGTACCGCCGATTAGAACACAAACTTCACCTCACAATATGAGGTGAAAACGAAATTTTAAAAAAAATTTGACTAAAAAAGAAAAAATAGTCTAAACTATTAAACAAGATGCTACATACATAGATGTTTAATTTGAGTTTGCTACAAATATCCTTAGGTATTCCGTACTCTCTGATTTTTTTTTCAAATTCACCTATCACCACAGGAGAATGTGTGTACATGCAATGTCAATGTACAATACATACCTATAATGTACACACATATGTATGTATTTAAGTGGAGAAATTAATTTCGAGAGAGAAAGAGTTGTTCCAGATTTTTGAAGCACCTTGAATTTCTCGCTTCCCGACAACATTACATCAACTTTTGTGACAGTATGTTCACTTACATAATTATACTAAGACATAACATTCGAGCATCATTAATCGTTATCAGGATAATGTGAATAAATAGCATACATACATATGAAGGACTGTAAAATTAACTAGTCTCTATTTATTACTATCTCAATCTATTACTAAGTACCTCTAAATGTACATATGTATGGATAATGGCATATTTAAAAATAAAACATTTTCGAAAACCGTCCAAAGATAAAACGGAAACAAAAATGCATTCGCTTTTTTTGGAACTAAAAGAAAGTGATAAATAAAGCATTGAGCAAGTCTGAGACCCAGCGGAAAAGTTAAAACCCAATGATAATTAACTAAAAAAACGTCACGACTCACATTTTTACTCTTATTAATGAAAACTCAAGTAAACCAAAAAAGCCATTTATTCTCATTTAAGTTCCCTTTCCCCCTTCTAAATTTCCTCTTACTTATTTCCATTGAATGTTTCAAATTAATTATTTTTTAAATCCCCATCTGTATTATTGTGTCCCGCAGGCGGCACGATCCTATCGTATTTTTCACTCTCATAGCAATGACGTCATTGCACTCGCCAATACAGAAAATGAAATACAAATCCCACATCGCGTCAATTCATCATCAACAACAATCAATCAATCAAGTGTAATAATGCAAAAAATTAAAAACAAAACAAAAATACCAACAAATAAGTTGCAAACAGCGGGGGAGTCCAAGTCGTGGAAAACAACACAAAAAAATGAATAAATTGCTTTGTGGAAGGCGTCAATTTAGATGTGCAATAATACACGACATATCAAAGATATACAGATACATTTGTATATAATGATTGCAAAAAAAACGAAGCAACAACAGACAAAGCTGTTATTGCAGTGAACTACCACTTAGTCATCATGTGGTTTTACGTTTTTTTTCTTTTATGTATGTACACAAGAAGAAACACAACGATAATGAATGCCCATTAAGTTGGTCTTTGGCGCGATATTTTGTATCAGCTCGCGTCGCGATGTGTATTCATCAATTTGCACACCGAAACATCTGAAGATAGGGTAAATATTTCAAGTGCTATGGATGTTTTTTAACATTATCTTTTCAATTAATGAATGAATGTTGAATGAATATCGAGTAAACAAGACATTCAATCTTTGTTGCCATATCGGAAATTACCTTTAGTTTGATGACCTCACTGAGAGTAAACCATGACAGTCAAATGTACTTCAAGTACGCGTATAAAAGTATATCAAATGCATATTCGTTGCCAAGAAGAATCGGATGAACTCTGTCCCAATTACTTCAAAATAAGTAGAGTCCTTCCACTTAAATTACTCTTAATCGTCTGCATGTCCTGACAAACGTAAATTAAACCTCCGTACTGCAAAAGAACACACATACCTACATAAATATATACATATATATGTATATGTATGTTCTTAATGTCGTGTCAAGAGATTTTGGATTTCTAATATCTTGTTTAGTGTAAGGTTATCTTACATACCATACGGGACAAACATGTAAAGAGCTTGTGAGGCCGATTCACAGACTGGAAATAAATCAGTTTCAAAAACTCTTAATCCTAAGGGAATACTTAATTCAGTACAGGGCCTTCTATCCAAATATCCATGTAATATATATTCATACATTCAGACATACCTACAAATGCACGAAATTCATAATAAAAATTTCATGATAAAAAGCACTCGCCTGGTGCGTGCAAAAGAATTGCTCCTTTTGGCCAAATTGCGTGTCACCCAAGAATCTTATCTCGTCGCAGAACTCAACAACAGAACATCAGTGTTAATTCGCTGAGTCGAATATTACATAAAGCCCTCGGATTATTCGCTAACAAGGTCCAACTCACTCAAGAGTTGAAATCAAACAACAATCCGCATCGTAGTCGCTTTTCTCCGTGGGTTTTAAATGACTTCGAAAATTATGTGGATTTTGGTAACAAAATCTTTAGAATTTGGAGTTTCCGCAAATCCAGACACCATTGTAGAGAAGCGAATACATCCTTAAAGAGTAACAGATTGGTGTGGGTTTAGGAGTGGCAGCAGTACTGGTTCATACTTTTTTAAAAATAAAATTAGCACCAACGTTACGGTCAAAGGAGTACGCTACAGAAACATGATTACTGCCTTTCTTCTGGCCTCAAGTGGACGATTTAGAGTTGAACATACATATATCGAGCGATTCGTCAAATTAAGCCAAAAATTTACTACAAAAGTGGGTTGAAAGTGTGCTTCAATAAATAACAATCATTGAATAATATTGAACGATATAGTTTTAATAGATATTTCAAAAATATATAATATAGCCCTCCCTTTATACTTCCCTACCTTTTTTTTGAAAAAGTACACTAAAAGTCCTTAAATTTAAATCAACGCTATATTTGAACTTCAAACGTTATTTTGACTAAACTAAAGGGCATGATCAAATTTTACAGTTTACTGATTTGGTCATCTTAACTGCTGTAAAAATATTTGATAATAATCTATGAACTAATTTTGTTATTAAATACATACATGTGTATATGAACTTTTGCCAAATACTTTATTATAATGTCCACCGCAATGACGGCTTATACTACTCATGTGTTCTTCTATTATAGTCTATTATAGCTTGGAAAAGTAATAAAAAATTTAAAATCCTCATATTAAATGGTAGAAATCTAAGAAATTGTAACTTTCTCTGCTATTCTTCACAATGCACCCTATAAAACTAATGCACACAACGTGATGCACAAAAACCTACTCCCCATTATCGAAACACGCTAAGCGATCAACTGCGATTAGATCAAGTCACGACTCAGATAAGAAAAACGAAAAAAAAAAAATTGTTTATAATAAAAATAAATATTTACGAACACATTCACGCTGTCTCTTGTGTCTCGCATTTGACAAAGTACATATTTAAATAAATTTATATGGTTTGGGATAGAAAAAAAAATCAACAACAATAACACTTGACAACAAAAGAACAAACAATGATAGAAATAAAATAAAACTTGAGAGCAAAAAAAAAGTATCTCATTTAAAATTCGCAGAAAAAAAAAACTTCAAATTTTGTTTCCGCTAGATACACAGTCATGGCGTTGTAACGATTTTAAATTGGAGGCCAGTACCAGCAACGACCGCCACGTGATGTAATAATTTCCTCTCCATAAAAAAAATATTTTGTAGGTATGTACATGCATATGTATGTATGTATTACTATTATGATGAAGAATTGTTGTTGTTTTTTTTCAAGTTATTTAATGTAACTCATTATCTCGGGCGCGCATTTTTTTTTGTATTTTTTGTGCCGTGGACTATAGGAACGCAGGTCAATGTGCTGCGCTCTGAGTTGCCGGTTGTGATGAATCTGAATCGATAATGAAAGAGTAAATATGTATGTATGTGCGTTTGCTTCATTAGTTTTGATTTGACAGTTGCGTTTTAATTTGCTATTTTCGAGATCGTATTTCAGATTGCCTCGGCATAAAAAGTGCGGTTTTAATTAGTAAATAAACACATATGTACATATTAATATGGCATTGAATAGATTTTTACATATATACATAATTCCGGGAAATTGTGCTTCCCCTAAGGAAGGATTAGAGGGTAACACTGCCTGAAATTATTTATTCTGTATGATATGATTGCAGAATCGTAGGTATAGATTTCACAATAATAGCTCTGCAAGCGTTATCGTGATCATTTAGATAATTAAAGATGTAGGTATTTATCTAGATTAAAATTTCTCGTACCAACCTAATGTACATATGTACATACATATAAACATTGTTTACATATATGAATGTATGTACATACTTATGTATGTACCTCTCCATGAGATACTTAGGAAACGACGTGGGTACCTCGATGTCAGTTAAACGTAAGTTAATTATACTATTATTATTATATATAATTATATCCTTGCTGTGCCAGATCTTTAACCACGTATATCCCGGAAATGATACATTATATGTACATATATGTACATACATATGTATTGACATGCTACCCAGCAAATTCAGTGACTTAGGTCTTATGTGAGAACATACTTTGATGGCTGCCTGACTGTCGACGTATACAACCATTTGACAAACGACACCATCATTGGCCTGCATAACGTCAGAGGAGACCCCGACACCGATTGCAAACCTTCCCTGTCTGGTATTGGATAAAAATTAGCTCGAAGGTGACAGTTCATCAGTAAGATGGTTGATGGTCGTCTCCTTTGCTGGGAGCTTTAATGCCACTAGTTGAACATTTTCAAGACGGTCGACACGTTAAGTTTTACTTGTACTATATGCATAAATACATACATATGTAAGTGATAAATAGACCGCACTGGGATGGATTTAGGTTATGCATGTGTAATACATTTTCATATTAATTATGGAGACTCATACGATGGTGACATACATATGTACATATGTCCTTTCATAGCATCCAAGCTTTAATGAATTATATACATACATAAAAGTTATATGTTATATTATCCACACCATTTCTTAATAAAAGTTGAACATCACACAGTCAACACTTCTACGAGTCGAAATTTGTATAATTCTTTTCTTACTCTACAGCGATTTCGACTTAGGCAAGTTCCAGATATGTACATATACATATGTATGTATGTATGTATAGGTATAAATGAGCAGCAAAATTATTTTATAGGTCGACGCAGGAAGAAGGGGAAAAGTTACGGATGGAAAAATATTTGTACATATACAAATGAACACAAAATTCGACTGCCTTGGCCACGTTAGCTGGCTGGACCGTTTTTTAAAAACTATAAGCTCACAACTAAGTGAGCGCCATGGTTCAAGTGGTTAGTGCATTGGATCCCTAAGGGGGAGGTTCGACGTTCGAGTCCCAGACAACACCAAAAAGTTTTTCGACAGTCCCACCTCTCGCGAATGTCTGACAAACGTATGAGAGTAATTACTGTCAAGAAAAAACTTCTCAATTTGCCTTTCGGATATGGGTCTAAACTGTAGGTCCCTTCCATTTGTGTGGAAAAATATAACACGCACAACACGAATCGTCGCGAGAAACTAGTCCTGGACCACATACGGTCCGTTGCACCAAGTATTTATATTTGTAAGCTCACAACTTATGAATCCAAGCACCGTAAAATGATCCTTAGACAATGATTTTTTGCCAACTTTAATACGTACGAAAAAATACCAGTTTTTTACATTTTGGTTCTGTTTTTTCTGACCAACATCGAAATGAATGTTAATTTAACGACACATTATTCTCAGCATGTGAATATGTACATATGTATATACTGTACTTCTTAAGTACTATGAAAAAGTTAAATATTCTTTATTGACGCTATTCAACTTAATGACTGACTCTACATCACTTTCTGTGCATTACTGTATTAATTCGTCGCTTCCGATCGGTGTAGCTCACTCATACTGTACTTGGTGAAGATTTTAAGATCCGTTGTTGGGCATACATACATACGTACATAAATCAGCTTTATGGGACCCCCACATTCAACGTGTTCTTAATCGTTAATTACGAATATAAAATATTACAACATTTTCATTTTTATATGAGAAGCTGGGAATTACCAATTATTTTTTGACGTTTTAAAACTGAAAAGCTTATTTCATCAAAAGTGATCGAAACACCAGAAAATGAGCTACTGGTTCTGTGCTTTGTAAACGTGCATACACGGGGCCAATTGGTTCATTGTGATTCCCTATTCTATTCTATTTGTGGTACCATTTCTTTTTCTTTTCGGACTGGTTTTAATCGAAATCAAAGTTGGGACAGTCACAAAGCAAGTGCTTAATAGTTACCATCTCTTCTGTATCATTACAGCTTATGCAATAGTCGGGGGAGCTAATGCCTATTCTGACGGACATTGCACCTATCGGGCAGTGCCCAGTTAATACTCCTCTCATGATGCTCATTTCTCTTTTGTTCATTGATAGAAGACTAAAAGAATGACTGCTTCTGTCATTCATTATTGGCTATAAACTGCGAAATGTTACGCAGTCACCTGTGGCTGCCCAGGAGGTGTTGATTGTTTCTCTTGCTTTAAGCTCTATTCTGTTCTTCAGAACACCAATAAAGATGGCTATTGAAAGTCTGAATGATGTTTCCATTTAATGTCAGATCATCTGTTGTTTCGTTACCATCTATGTATATTACTATGTCCAGAGACCCAGCATAGAGTGACTTTGTGGGTTTTGCATACTCTGTTTATAGTTTCCCGGCATGACAGAACTGTTTTTAATCTTACAGTGTCGCTGTCTAGTGCCTTTAGTGAGGCTTGACTATCCATGCAGATTGAAATCCTGGACGGATTTAGTTTCTTAGCGTGTATAGTCTGTGCTGCTTTCGCGATGGTGAAGACTTCGGCTTGAAAGATACTGCAGTCGTCCGGGAGTTTGTATGAATCGTTATTGAGTAATTCACAGAAAACTCCTGCGCCATGTCCATTGATATTTAATTTCATACTTAATCGCAGAATTTGTACTTTAGAATTGCGGCTTCAAAAAATTAAGGTGTTTAATCAATCAAAAATAAACGGTTGCCTCGTTGGTTTGGTATATCCAGTACTTACAGTTGCTACAAAATGTCACAATATGCATGGACTATTTTCACAACCATTGCTACAAACCATCATGTACACCAAGCAATTCGAGTTCAACAAAGCACCAATCCATAGAGTAGGTAGGTACATACATATGTAAATTAAATATGTAGGTATTAAAAAAAAATCATATGACTCAAACCGCAATTATATCAAATGACACACAACTATAATTCTTTCTATTTGCATATAATTAGCAAATCGCTAGGCCATAAATACATTCTTTTATTAAATTTTGAACCAAGCATGAAAATAAAAAAATAATTGTTCCAAGAAATTAAGTTAAAATTAGCATGAATCACGAAACGTGCAAAAGAGGCCAACAAACGGCATTACCCCTATACCTACAAAGATTAAAGCAATGACACTAAATTGTTACGCAACATTGCAGTTTATTTATTATTCTCTTAACAGTTTACATTACAAATATGTAAAAATGCACAGTACAAAAGAAATTTTCATATGCGTCACCATCTCAAGACATGAGTAAGCGTAGTGTTTCGGAAGAGTATTGTCTTTTTGCCAAAAACCTTAAAAATACATACAAATGTACATACTACATTAAAACATATGTACGTATGATTTTTGTTTTCTTAGGTTAAAGTCGAATATTTGTTGTAAACGTGTCCAAATTTGGATAGAAGAAAAAGTACATAGGTATTACCATGAACATATTAATACTTAATACATGCTTAACATTAGTATAGAACAAAAAAGCTGAAAATCCCTCCACAACTAGGTACAGGACTACTTCATATGAAAAAACGACAATAAATTAAAATTTATTCAATATATGTATGTACCTAATATTGATAAAATGTCATCCAACTTTCAAACGCCACTGTCTGTCAAGGCACCATGTCAGAGTCAGTCACAGTAATAGCGCCTTGGCCCCGCACAACTTGCATACATGTGCACACTTTCTCATAACATCGCGCCGTGTTCTGGCATCTATTCGTATAATTTCCCGTTCACGTTTTCTTTAATGTTTTTTTTATTTATTTATTTAATACCCCGACGGCGGCCATTTTGTCGAACGTTTTTTCTGCGTAGTGTATGCGACTGCTGGGCTATGGGTTTTCTTTTTCGTCTCGTTTTCTTTCATTTTTTATGTTTTCCTTTGCGCCATACATACATGCATACATACATAAACATGTACAGCTCATTCGCTCTTTCCTTTTCACTCTATTGCCGACAAAATGTTGAATTGAATGATTGAAATGACAGTGTTGAGGAGAGTGTGGTGACTTTCTATTTTGAACGTTTCGTGTATACCACGGAAGAATGGAGGGGTATTTGCGAAAACCACTCTTTGTGGTTATTATTATGTATTGTTATTTTCAACTTGTTCCAAGTTTTTTTTATTGTTTACTCCTTGTCTTCCTCAACTTCGTTCTCATTATTACTTAATTTTTTTTAGCTCATTGGGAAAACTGAGTTCATGCATGATGCATTATAATGAAAGTCTGTGGTGATTAGTCATCTGACGGCTGTCAAATGGACTTTTTTTTGCATTTCTCCCCTATTCACCTCGAATTTTTTTGTAATGTATTTCCCAGGGCATTGATGTTGGATAAAAGGCAATATCTGCAACCTACGCAGTTATCTTTTTTATACTTATATATATACATATGTATGTACATACATATATATGTACACACTACTCAGTATTTTTTTCTTTAGAATTTCTAACCATGGAGGTGATTTACTTTAATGTGGGGGATTTGAAGAAATGACATAAGTATGGAAAAGACGTTGAAGAGGAATGATTACATTCGCAGTTCATTTGAGGTTATTGGAAACATAATGGGTAGGTACCCTTTTTAGAATGAATTGGTGTCATGGGTCATTAGAAATATGAAAATGAAAATTGTAATTTAAAAAAACAAAATGGAAATATGAGCGTAATGACAGTAGATATTTACATGTACTGTGCTGCACATATATTTATAGATGTATGTACATATTAACAGAATAGACCACGTTGGATAAGAAAACACCTTATGTACATACATATGTACATATGTACCTTCATACGCGTGCTAAAAAAAGAGTTGAATGAAATCAATTAAAAAAGTTATTTTGGACATGAAGACAATAGGAAAAGGTAAACTTAGGAAACGAGGGGAAATTGCACGAATATTCAAATGTACTAAATAAGTAGGCAGTGGATCCACAGGCTTTGGAATGGAAAAATAAATTATTTATTAAGACTGCACTTTTATTACACAATCGTCAAATTTAAGGAAACGGTGTAGAAGTATAGAAAGGTTGTACATGCAGATGCATATGTGTGTATTCATTTGAGTACTGGGGTGGAATCGGCTAAGTTAATACCTAGTCGTTTTCGATTATAAACTACTCCTGGCTTTGTGTAAAACGATCAAAAAATTTCTTTTTAGAATTGGCAACGCAACTCAATTTGAATGTCATTTTGTTGTCAAAGCTGAAAAACTGTGATTATTTATTTTCCGTATTCTGTTGGTGAATAACTGTTAACTTAATAAAGAGTGGGCACAATATGGACTGCATCTCTCGTATAACTTTGGCGGCTACTTCCGATTGGTGCAACCCAATCTGCATAAACTTGTATCTGATATCCTCTACCACCAAGGAGATTTAATGTGGTAGCCAGTTGCAAAATTGGTGGGATGTGAGTAGACCTTACACCATCTGCTAAATCCAATAATTTCAGCACATATGTATGTATGTATGTATAAAAAGGCTTCCTTATTCAGACAAACATTTTTCAGTAATCTAAAATATAACCATTGACAAAATTGCAAATAAAAATGTACCTATTCAAACTTACATTGGATTAGGAAGAAGAATATTCGATGCATTTCAATTTAACAATGTAAACATAAACATAAACGTAAAACATATACATAGGTATACATACATACATATGTACATAAGTACACATGCAGTCAGACAAATTTCGATACCTTGTTGCAAAAGTTCATCGTTATGGATGGGATGCTTTTAATCTATTCTGTATAAGAAGGTATTTACATATGTACATATGCATGCATGTACATCTTCTTAGAAAACGGCGAAGGGTATCTGGGTAATGTCTGTAGTCTATTATATAATTTTAAAGGATATCAAAATAAAAATTTTTACGAGAAAAATAAAAAACTCGAAAATCAGATTCTTCTGAGTCACTTTTTATTTGTAGACGGGAAATACATATGTACTATATAGAAAATATACTATCAAAATTGGGTAAACACTCATATGATTTCTGGAGTTACATATGTACATGCAATTTAAACAAAAATCAGATTCCAATTCTGGAAAACAATAAATATTGATATTTTGTTTTAGAAAGACATTTTAAAAAGAAAATATGAAACTTTTAAAACCCATACGGTAAAAAGGTTTTGATTGAAGAACCGTCCCAAATATTCTCCGATGCTACAATTAAACTTATTATGTCCAGAGGCCACTTCGACTTAAGAATTTAAAAGCTTTTGCTGTGTTAATTAATTTTTTTTTTAATTGCGTGCATCTCCAGAAATCATATCGGTGAAATGGGAGTAAACGCGTTCTATTTCTCTGAATTGAGGATAATAAACGATCCTAATAACACAAAACTGTAATGTTACACCACCAATAGCGAATCCTGATAGCTAGGCCTTAAACCAGTTTCAATCCTGATCACCTTTTTGCTCCATCAGGTAATGGGTGTGGCTGTAAAATATGTAGCCGATGGGCTGGTAACGAAAAAACGTTGCTCCCAAC
This sequence comes from Blera fallax, assembly GCA_946965025.1. Lineage (NCBI taxonomy): Eukaryota > Metazoa > Arthropoda > Insecta > Diptera > Syrphidae > Blera > Blera fallax. The sequence continues at coordinate 18,733,987 of OX337248.1, read as the reverse complement.
TAAAGAAAAATTGAACGATGAGTCAAGGAAGAACTAGATAATACATAAAATATACTCCTTATGAAACACTTTCAAGTTCAAGCAGGATTTATGATACTGTACTTCACTTTACTCTCATAATGCTTAAATGCCTAGAAAGTCTCTCAATGATAATAATACCACCCCTTCTTGGTAATGCAAACTGTTATAGTAAGTGGTTGGTATATCTGCGTCACTTTTTATCTAATCTACCTACCAACAGAAGAAATTCGATTTCGATTTGTCTTTCCTACTGTACCTGCATAATGACTATCTAATCAGCAATAGACCTGCCTAAGGGAAAAGTTAATTTTTACTTCCCCAGTTTACCTTATCAGCAGGTGATGGTCTCATCCTGTTACAAACTAAAATGCCCAAACAATCTTTAATGTTCAAATCTAATTCCTTACCATCTACAGGACAACCTCAACACCTGGGCAACTAGGTATGTACCCAGGTACGTACCTACATATACACATGTATAAAAACTCATTTGCCATTACCTCTTACCACCCAAAAACTAACAATTCTGATCAATCAGCATTAATAATTTATCCACGCAGAGAAAGGTAGGTAAAGATACTTGGTATTCCCACGACTACGTTCCAAACAGGGGGCGGCAGCAGGCAACCAAACCAAAATCGTCCCCAGAGAAACAAGTTCAAAATGAATAATCAATAATCAAATTTTTTTTATGCTGCTGCAAAACTTTTCCGACTAGGAGAACGTGTGCCTAATCATTCTTTTCTTTTCGTTTTCCTCTGTCCCTTCTAAAATACCGGCAGATAGCAGATACATACATACATAGGGCGAACGAATAAAGTATGAATATATATAAGAGCAGAAGAAAAGGAAAAAAACAACGGCCACCATCATGATTCTACAATTTCTAACGATTCAATACGAAATGTGACAACGCACCATTTCGTGTGTTTCTCGTCCACATAAAACTGGCAACGTAGCATTCTGTGCTGTATAAATGAGAATACAGCAAACAAACACCAACCTACATACTTTATATGCATGTACATACATGTATTTATTTTTTATAATTCAGCAATCTAGTTTTTTTTTCATTTGATTTGTGTCATGTTCGTATCGCATTAAGTAGACAGAATAAAAAAAAATTGTGGCATGTACCTCCAGCTGAACTCAATCCGTAAGCCAATTCCTCATGTATGTATGTATGTGTTTGTACGTGTGTACTCACGGTGAATGGCTGTTGGAACATTGATAATTGATAACAGGATTTATCTTTAATAAATAAATACGAGTATACGAGAAAGAATTAAGTTGCTGCTGAAGATGATTATGATTTCGATAATTATGACGACGAAGACGGAGACGACAAAGACGAATAAGTCAAGATAGTGCGCACACGTTTGTTTTAATTATTTATTTTTGAAAAAAAAAAAACGATAGACTGCAACAACACCGAATAGAACCGAGTAATAGAGAGGACAGTGGGCCGCCGCAGAAGATATATTTTTTTTGTTTTATTTATTTATACATATGTATGTATGTATGTATGTATACGTAATATATTTTTTAATTTATTTTTAGAAAAAAGTGAACAAATTGCCTTGACATAACACGTGACAATATACATATGTATGTATGTAGGTTTCATTTGATTTAATTAGAGAGAATGTTTCTATTGATTAATTCCACTTAATTGATGATAATATAGAATTGTTTTTGACTAATGGATATTCGAAATATTTATTATTATTTAAACAACTTATAAATCGATGGTCCTACCCTTCAAAAGCGAGTGATTTACGAACTGGAGATTTCCAATATTCGTACATGAAAATGTGGACGAGTACCTACATATGTACAAATTCTTCTTTCAGTACTTCTCATCAAAAACTGAATTTACTAGCAATGGAAAAAACCAAAATAAAATGAAAATAATACATTTTAGAACTTAGGTAAATACTGAAAAACACGGTTAATGACGTAGATCAGCTTACAAACGAATTTGGAGAAAAATTTAGGAAATATGTACTTCAAAATTTTTAAGTAGGTATACCCCGATAAGCTAGATGTATTCTTGAAACTGTGCATTCGAGTAAAGTTTCAATGATACGAAGACTTACATATGCACATATCTATCTAAAGCGCGCTATTTCCTTTTGTACCTAGGTCATTAGACTTGAGAGAGATTAGACTTTTTTAATTAATTTTTGGAAAAATTAAAAAAAAAAATTTGAATAGAATACTCTCATATCTATCCACATAGGTATACATACATATATGCATATACATATGTACATATGGATGTATAATCGTATATCTATACGTTTGGTGGCAAATTTAAATATTAACGTGCATATGTAGGTAAGACATTTTGGGTAATATTTAAAGGAGGGTCAATTTGTATACATATGTATGTATGCATGTATGAAGGTACAGATGACTTATCTACATTTTACATATTAAGAACTGTATCAGTACATTATGTTGAGGCAATAAGTCTCAAAATTTGAATTTTTAAAGAAAATTTGTAGCTTTCTTGAAAGTTTTGTGCAACATCTTAAATGAGAATTAAATCAGAGCATGTAGTATATACATATGTAGATCTTAAATATTAAATACGATCCTGTAAACAAACACAGAAATCGTCTTAAGATTACTATACAAATCAATTTGGTCGAATCTAAGAACTGTTAAAAGAGTCTTAGGCTTCTGTGCCAACGATAACTTCAATATTATTACAATCCATGAAAAGCAAATCTGTTTACTTATTAGATACTGTCCTTCAATAGAAATCGCGAAATCCTACTTACTTATGTATATGCTATAAATAAGTCGTCTTCTTAAGATTAGGCTTATTAATTTCAATTACACCAGTGGATCCTTTAGAATATTAGAGCTGTTCGAACTAAGTCTTGAATTTTCTCCTTTTTGTAAGTACAAAGTAAAAGATATTTTGGATAACGTTTTAGATAGTGAATTTTGGAAAAATCTTCTGTGTTGTAGACCGTTTAAGATGTGTCTATGAGTCTTATGTGGCTTTTTAAAACGCGGTGGTTTCACTTTCCTTGCGGAGTGTGAGTAAAGTGAGTTCAAAAATGAAGTCCGTTCCTCAAACTAACTTGTTAAAAAAAAAATTGTAGACAAAGTTTTTTTTATAATTCATGACAAGGTGAGATATATTTTTACATACATAAATGGTAATCAATTAACTATATATTCACTTGGTTTAATAAAGAATTAAGAGTTAACTCGTGTAATAAACGATTGGGTAATAAAATCGAGTTTATGATGCCTGAATTGATTCCACAATGTGTTCTTCCTGAAGGAAGAAACAATACAGCAATATGTGTAATATTTACATAAATAATTGATTCGTCAACATCGTTTGAAACAAATGTCTTATATACAAACTGATTTAGTTTGAACACCAAATATCGATTTCTCAATTCTGAAGCCTTAACGAACACAAATTTAATTAACTATTAAACTAACCGAAAATATATGCATGTAAGAACAATAAAACACCGAAATGGGTTTCTTAACTTGAACGAATGCAATTTCGAAAAATATTTACATCTGTATATACATATATGCACATACATACATACGTATGTACACGTGTACTTTTTAAGGAAGAAACTTTGTTTAACAATTTTTTTATAATATCAAAACTTAAAATACAGATCTACCTATGTACATATGCACATAATTAAAATCAACATTTCGTTTAACTGAAAGGTGTAATTATTAAACTTAACATTGCAACGACATTTTCTTTGTACAATCTCTTAAAAGGATTCATGCTTCACACGTATGCATACATATTAAAATATGTATGTACATATATGAAAATAACTACCAACCCAACAACTTTTTTTAGAAACTTATTGGCATAACTTCGTAACCTCAATGCTCTTAGATACACAGGTATCCATTATGTTAATTTCGTAACCTAGAGAACTAGTGACGAAACCAAAACAGACACAAACAAATTTTGTATCTGAAGATGAGCACGAAATAAAAAAAAAAAATCTATCGAATCTCATAATTTTGTGGGTAATAAAAACTATCCTAGAAAGATAATTATTAGTTTCACACATTGGATAGATCGTTTCAGAGGAACCGAAACTCTCGATCCCTAATCAAAAATTATTTAACAGCATTTCACAGAACTCGTTGTCGATAGCGATGATTACAAAAATAAAAATTTAATTTACAATTTATTGGTAACGTGACCTATAGAACTGTGGGTCTAGTATCTTATGTTGAGTTGAGATAATTAATGTAAGCTTCCCTGGGTCTGAAGTAAATTGCCTTTGAAAGGGTATTGGGCGGGTGATTATCGATTTTAAAAAATAATGTTTCGACTTTTCTGATTCATAATTACTTACAAATTAAACAATTAATACGCACGAAGACATGCCCCCGATTAGATTATAAAGTCTTTTGGAAGAACCAGATAAGACAGACCTCATACCCATACCTCTACCGGATACTTCGTAGAGAATGTATGTACATTCTTTCGTAAAATGTAGCGGATAAACAGACAATTCCATATTATAAATTGCACAATTATTGTAGCAATTAGAGATGCTATGCTTCGTCGCATAGATCGATTTTAAATCGTGTAAAAAGCTAGTCTGAGTCGAAGTAAAAGCTAACTTGTAAAATTGACGGACCTTTCCCTATAGTCATGAACTACAGGGAGGCCACGGTATACATACGTCGATTTCGGGATCGAGAAAATGCGACGTAAATCGAAACAACGTATATCGAAAATAAAATTATCCAACACAAGTGCAGTCCATATGGAATTAAAAGACAGACTTAAGCCAGAACCACACTTGTTTCGTGTGGTGTGTCGTGACACTGACTGTGCAGACTTATATCGTGGGTGTGTTGTGACGCCATCACATGCGAGATTCACTCATTTCAACCTGCTAGGACGCGTCACATAAAGTTCTCAATCATGGGACAGCACGGGCAACCATTAGCGTCTCTAAATGTAGTCAGATACCTTGGGCATTGGCTAGACCAATGTCTATATTTTAACAAACATATAGATGCTGCTCTGGCCAGAGCCAAAGAGGCGTTCGCCCTTCCAAAGAGACTGTTTTATAGCAGCCAACTCGATGCAAGGGAGAAGGTAATCTGCTACATGGCCCTCATCCGGCCCATGCTCGCATATTGTTGTCCCGTGTGGTTCAACGTGGGACCAAGCTTAATGGAAAGAATTCGGGTGTTTGAGAGGGGTTGCCTTAGGGCTTGGTGGACATATGTACTTATGTTTGCACATATGTAAATATGTATACGTTAGCGTAAACCTGCTCACAATTGTTATAATTTTATTGTGGGTACCTACATACATACATATGTACATGTAGGTATGTATACATATGTATATATATTTTTCACCTTACTATTCTTATGATGCAGAGATACAAACTATACATATATGTATGAGTAATTCTACAATCAATAAAACAAAATTCTGACAAAGAACTATGCGTCATTTCTGCGAATTTAAAGCAGCAAATAAGTATATTTTTAGGTCATCCAGATTAATTTCAATGGATTGTCAGAATTCATTATATTATTAGCGAATAAAAGTTTCCTGCTGTTAAAAGACAGTTACTTTCATAACCATGTTATGATGCACATAACTTTGATTGCTGAATAAATAAATACGAGGGTATTAAATGGTATGAAACCGTATTTTATTATGAAACTGTATTTTATTTTTTTACAGTATTTGGTGTATTCATCGGAGCAAAATGATGAGTATCCTTAAACCGATGGCTATGTGTATTAATTTTAAGAATTTGTTGTAACTTCACTAGAAAGACAAGTGAATGTACTCAAGACACTGTCCCAAAAGATAGGTTCTACTTCAGCAGAATAAACAAATTACGTACCTCAAAAAATGTAAAAAAAAAAAAAAAATATCAAATTCGATCGAGCTTATATCAGAGAAACAGTTCACTAATTTTACAATCTACTTATCTAGATACATATGTACATATAAATATACACATATATGTATATTAACGCGAATTTTCCTTTTCATTAAGCTCTAGTTGGTATGACTAGATTAATCAATATCAAAATTCTTTATCACTATTTATCAACGTTTTGCCCTAAATTTACTTTCAAGGTCATAGTACAACAAGGTTTTAAGACCCCTAAAATATAAGTAACCAAAATAAATTTTCAATTCACGAGGTATCTTTAAAAATATCTTATCATCAATTTATAATGGAATTAAGACTGAGTTTATGTACAAGAAAACGTATGAAATCCTACCCATATTGTTCAAGTTAAGATAAACTTTGTTTCCAAGTCATTTATATCTACACAGTTATTTCATGAATTCAAAACCACCCCCTTACCTCACCCGCTAAAAATTGCCCTTTACGAATTCTAAAAAAGTCAAAACAAATACATATGTATGTACATATTCACATTTACGGTGAAAAAATAAATAAATACACGTGCACGTAACAACGATATGATTATTTAAACACTAAATGAAAAAAAAAGGTTTCTAACATTTTTCTCTCCATTTCCATTGACTGCTGATAATGTCATGACCACAAAAGTATAGTTCAAGCGTGATACCATGCAAGTGTTCTCAAAATTGTTTTATAGCGAACTGGCTGATAACGGCGTCAACGTATAAAAAACATTCGTCGTATGAACATATGTACATATATACAATCTACGAATAATTGTACTCTAATTTTATTTGCAGCTGATAAGACTACTGATTAGGTTTCAGATTGAAATAACCAAAAAAAAAAACAAGAACTTGAATAAATCCTTTTGTTTCGGAACCCCTAATAAAATAGAAAACATGGAATAGCATGTAGGGTAAATTTGAGTCATTAGACCCGAGAACGGACAACAGAGGTTAAGCAATTGATTTGTAAAGTGAAAATCTACGCCAAATTTTAGAGAACTAACCACTTACCTACCTGGTGCAACAGGAGGTAAGAAACGCTGGTGAATCTTACTTATTAGTTTCGGTATACGCGATGTGTTTCTGCCTGCTTATTAGGTACACACTGTTATTTTATGCAGATTTGAAATCTTCTGTGAATTTCCTTCCATAGATGCAAAATGATCCTTAACAAACTGATATTAAGCGAATTGTTGGGTACCTTATTATGAATAGAAAAAGACATGTTTTTTAAAGGAGCTACCTGCATACAAAGATACAAAGTTAAAGCGTTTTAAATCGGATATTTTTGTAATTCTCAGAACAACGTTACTATTAAAATTAGTTGCAAGATGAGAAAAGATGATAATTGCACACAAAAATTATAGATTTCAAATACTTCTGGAGTAAAGATTATTAACAATGAATACCCACTTGATATCTGGTATTTACCCGTAACTGTTAGAAAGTTATAATCTACGAGTATCTGAGTAAAGTATTACTTCGCCAAAGAATCATGGAAGAATATGAAATAAACTAATTTAACTTGTTTAGTAAAACTTGCTTTGTTGCCAGTATACATATGTATGCATACATATGTACATATATATATACATGTATTACCCATTATGCAAATCCGAAAATAAATTGCAAGGCAGCAATAAAACAGATTTTTAGACTTGATTTTGACAGCTTTTACAGGCTTCACAACTATTTAAATAAGAGTGACCCAAGTTCGATTCTCAAGTCCCAGTAACTAAATCCTACGCGTTTATAATACCATATACGACGCGTTTGTCAAATCATTCACCTTTTATAAATGGTATACATACATATGTACATAAAACGAGTTTGTTTATGTTCATATGTATGTACATATGTACATAAAAGCAGTCAGCTGTTTTGTAATTTTCAATAACTTCGACGAATTTTCTAAAATTAATGACATTCGAAATGTTTCATATGGTGTAGTGCATAGCTGTGAACTCTATATGAGAAGTACCTAGATCTGGATGTAGTTAAATAAAAGGGGACCGACGCTGGTGTTTTCGTGGAAAGCGACAACATAAGACTTATTACTCATTGGGAAAACATGCACCTACATATGTATCTCTCGGGCAGAGATGTATGCCACTCTAATGGCTGCGGAATATATTCTGAAGTCAAATGGGCATCTGTAGAGGCAATCAAGCTGAGCTTAGGGCATATTCAATTCTTTAAGCTTTTCCAAAATAGTTGGCAAATGGAAAACCTCTTTGAATTCGGTTGAAAGCATTAACTCATTAAGTCCCGTTTGGGTCCCAGGGCACAGCGGGATAACAAGAAATTAGATATTGAACGACCTTGCTCGACAAAATTCAAGAGACTTTCGCAGGTCCTGAGCCCACATTACGGGTTCCATTGATGGTTGGGTTTCTGTTGAACGCAATCGAACGTCTAGAGGGCCTTGTTGTCCAGGATTTCCGCAAAAATCGTAAAATGGTACATACATATGTATATGCATGTACATGTGTCAATGCTTTTCCTTATCCAAAAATTAAGTCTAGTAAAATAATGATAATATCTACCCTGCTTTTTCTTTAAGCCATTTTATCTCAATAAGCGCAAAAAATCTGATTATAATTATTGTAACGATTTGAGCACAGTGGATTAGTTACCGAGAGGTTCGAATCCCATAAAAGTACCGAAAACATTTTTCGCCGTCCCAAATCTCGCGAATGTCTGGCAAATGTCCGAGAGTATGAGCCATGAAAAGACATCTCAATATGGCTTTAAAATTGTAGGTCCTCCCATTTGTGCGAACAACATAAATAGTCCGAGAAAAGCTAGGACCAAATAGGTATTTGGTTGCTTCATTTAATTGTAATATATTTTTTTGTTACAATTCATGCAACCCAGGTTTGTACTGCAGTGAAAGGTGAGAACTTTTTAGTAGAATAAGATTTGAAATTATGCTTTCCGGTGAGTCATTTCTCTGCTCTGCTTTTGAGATCCCATATTCAGATAGCTGAATACCCATACTGGGATACTTAACAGTGAGCCCATTCCAGATATCGATTTTTGCATTTGTACGTACATACATATGTATATCGGATTTTTTCGGATAATGGCCGAAAATAACCGATATTTGGTACATAAATGTAATATCTGATTGTAACTTGACAGCTTAATGTGAGAGCCTAAATTTACAAATAATTACATCAAAAATTGTTTTATTTGTATACGTATTGTACGGTTGAATAGTAAGATCCTAATCTTCCTCACAGATTTAGAATTACTTTTGAACTACTTCAGTCGTTGCTGAAATTTATTCTCTTACCAAAATTTCCCGACTTTTAATATAAACTATGTACATATGTATGTATAGTTTCGAAATTAGGTAGGAAAACTTCTGTCTAAACAAAAACAATTATCTATGAACCACATTTAACGTCACGTTAGAAAAGAAAAAATTCAGATTACATTCAAAAATGTCCATAAGCAAAATTTTGACTTTTAACTTTCGTAAATATTTTCCACTGAAGAAATTCTTTTTTGAATTTTTTTTAAATATAAGTACATATAAGTAACCAACATTGGCATCCTGTGAAATACTCAATAAATTTAGACATTTGAAAATGAGAAAAAAAAGAAAATCATATCACTACCTACGAATTAACCTACGAATTAGAAGTCTGTGAATTTCTACGGTTTCTTTAAAACCTCTAGAAAAAACATCACTTTGTTTCAAAAATAAGAAAACGTTTGCCCAATGTTCGAAATTGAAAGGCTTTAAGCTATGTACATATGTACACACATATGTATGTACATATATCAGTATTTAATTCTAACAATAATCACTTAAAACTGAAACTGCAGGCAAGTTAACCAATTGTTTTAGAAAAGGTGGCTTATTTTCGAAAAAAATTACTTGAAAATAAAATAAAGGCCCAACCGGGTCAATAACATCCCGTAGTCATTGCTCATAAATCAGTTCAGAAAATTTAAGAACATTTAATTTTAAATCTTAATCCAAATTGAAACATTTTGCTATTCCATCAAATATAATCGATCATTTCGCAATACATTATCGTAAAAAACGCACCCACAGAAAATCGATATCTCCCAACCCTTTATGTAACAAGTTCGACATCACTTGAAAAGAAAAAGAAATCATAGAAAAATCGCACTAAATCCTAAAAAAAAATGCATAATGTACACGTTAAATTTACTCACCAATAAAAAAAACTATTTTATTCCAAATTCTGGTATCCAATTTACGTATTTTTTTCGTCCATAATTTCAATAGTTTTCTTCGGCGCATTAAGTGAAACCCAAAAAAAGAATCGTGACCTCACCCAAAAAATGTAAGCAGACATGTTCTGCTTTTTCACACCATTTTTATTTTAATTTTTTTTATATATATTTTCATTTTTCAACCATTTTGCTACATTTCTTTTTATTGATTGGTATTTAATGACTTCATTGAATAATTTGCAGTAGAAAGCACTTTATTCGATTTAAGGTGAGGCCGCACTTTAATACACACAAACAAAAAAAAAAAATACTTCCAGCTTTAAAAAAAAAAAAACAATCACGAAAAACAAGAAAAAAAATTAAGCTCAAAATACAACAGATATGTATTCAAAAATTCGACACTACTCCCCGTACCAGATTTACAACAAAAAAAAATCTGAAAAATCGATTAATTTCTTCCTTCTCTGATTTCCTTACGAAATAATAATCCGACAAGAAAAAAAGAAAATTCCTCCTTTTTTTTCACCCGAATTTCTCATGAAATTTAAAGAAATTCTACAGAATTTCCGATTAAATGAAAAGAAAAAAAAACTTAGAACGAAAATTTACAACTCTTTTTTCATACAACGCACTTTATGAACACTTTTCTTCTTTATTTTCTTTTTCAACACAAATCACATTGCAAATGAGGAAAAAGCCCGATTTTCCCATGCACATACATCTTATAACATACCACACACATCAATTGTGAAACACCCTTTTTTAACCGTCTTTCTGCGTTTTTTTTTTACGTTTTCTTCTCCTTTATTAGAAAATAAATGTTTCCTCAAAATTTTTGCACAATTCTGAGAAAAATTTCAAACTAAAGAGCATTGAAAGGAGAAAAAAAATTCTTTAGACCCCCAAAGTGTGCGAGAACCATTTTACGAGACGAAAAGCAAACACAGTACCACAATTGAGAAAATATCGAGAACAAATTTTCCCATTTTTCATCTCAATGGCTAATGATAATTAGCGAATTTTTACAGTGGATTATCGACGACATACTAATGCATATATTAAGTTACCTTTTTGCAATAAATTTAAACATTTAAACGGAAATAATCGAATTTTTTTCACCCGGATTACAAAACGCACGGCCGAAGAGAATCTATATCTTGCTAAAAATTTATTTCAACGAAAAATTCACCATAGATGGAGTACGTGTATATGGCATTGGTTGCCCTGGTGCTGACGTCTTTGGTGGTTTCGACAACGACGACGACGAAACGCGGGCACACAACGCATACAACCAAGCAAAACTATACTACTGCCAGCATGAAACACAAATATACGGTGATTTTCTGGCTTAGCTGTATGTGTGTGGCTAATTCTTCGCGCTAAGTGAAGAAATTCACCTCGCTGCATTGTCAGTTTTCATTGCTGTCATTTTGTTGGACGGCTGCGAAGATTCTTCTCATAATTGCAATTAGAATGAGTTTAATTTTTTTGCAAATTATAAGAAATACTCAGAACTAAAGCCACACTTTTACAATATTGTTCATCGGGCGATACGGGAGTGTTTTTTTGTGAAACATGGCAACGTAGCATAATCAAGTCCATTGTCGGTGTAGCCCTCAGAGGGGAAATCACGTTGGACAAGTTAAAATAAAAATAACTCGTATATCCCGTTTACTATGGTGAATATATATGACTTCTTTCTACCATCCACAGCAAATACTCACACAAACCAAAGTCGAATCATGACGTGAAAGAAGTGTGGTGAAACAACAAAGAAGAACGGGCAGCCAGCAGTATCAGCCATCAGCAGCAAGCAGTCCACAATCTTTATGAAAATTGTGAGAGAGAGATCCGATGGGCAAAATGAGCGAGAAAAAAAGTATATAATTTGCAAATTTTCCTCGTTTTGTTTTTGTTATTCTTTTAACAGTCATTCGGGTCTTATTTTACAATTGAATGTGATCATTTTCTTCGAAACAATTATTGGGCATTCTCCCTTTTTTTTCTTGTCTTGTGAACATTGCTCATTTCTCTCTGAAAAGACGCAAATTCATATGAGACTTTTAAATGACCTAACAAAATTCGCATTTCTTTTTGCCAAATAAAGGCTAAATGAAGGAATAAAGTATACATATGTACGTACATATGTATACATGTCCATGAGGCGAACAGATGGAATCGGTTAAAAGTATTTCAAAAGATAGAATCAAGTTTGAAAGAATGAAAAGGGACCATTAGGCCTCTTAAATTCGAAGAGAACGCGTGAGAATGAGAGGAGTATAAAAATGGCGCATAATGAAACTTTTTTTTTTTTCTTCGCATGGAACGGGTGGCCGAGGACGGGCTTGCCATTCTCTCTCTTTTGGTGTGCTTCTCGCGAGTTTGTGTGCGTGAAAACAGTCTTTTTTTTTATCTATTTTTCCATCTTTCTTTTTTTGTTCTTTCTATAGTAACAATTGTAGTGATAGGAGGGTAGATATGTATGTATGATTAAGATAAAAGAGAGTGCATTTTGACAAATGACTATGTACATACATATATTAATTTTCATATATACCTACATACATATGTTTTATAGAGAAATAGTGTTTTATAAAGAAAGGATGCCATGATTGTTGTATAAAAAAGAACTAATGTTGCTGTTTGCTTTTAATTTTTTAAGGAAAGTTGGAAGCGAGAGAATTGAAGGAACGCAAACTGATTCAGTAAGAAGGAATTGTACCTGCTCATTTGTTAGAGCCGCAGTGTGCTTTTTTGACACCTACAGCTGCGCAAATTCCTTCAATTTCGTAAGGTGATAGTGAAAAGTACCCAATTCTACCTATAGGTTCAGCTGTCGCGAAATCATAGTGGACTACTTTCGCAGAAAATTCATTTATTTAGCTTGTCTCATTAGGAGAGAAACGACAAAAAACTTAATAGTGAAGTACCTACTTACCTACCTAGTGTTTTTATTCATGTAAAAGGTTCAAAACTGAGATCTGCAATTGTTAGAATTGGATAAACATATGTATGTATGTATTTACAAATGTATGAAGGTATAAAACTAATTCCGATAAAAAATCAAAAAATAAAAATAAAAGCCTTTCGGATATGAAAAAATATAGCATACACAACACAAATGGGCGCGAAAAGATAGGCCCTGGAACGCATGATCTGTTGTGTTAAGTGTTTGCATTCCGTATTTAACTAAGAAAATAATATTATTGAGAGAAGTACAGAGGTCGAATCAAACGCCACGATTCAAGCAAAAAGATTTAATAAAAGCTCGGTACCACGTTTCTTGGAATCAGTTAACAGTTGTTATGTAGTAGAATACATACATATGTACATATGCATTCGAATCATACCTACGAACCTTAAAAAAATATTTCATTATTTTTATTACATGATTGAAAACGACTTTGTCATCCAACTTAAGACTCAAGCTGTCTGAATACTAAGATGGGTGGTTTCACTTTATTTCCTTTGTCTTTCTAAGGCGTAGTATCTCGTTTCTAGAGGTTTTGGGTACTGTAGTACAACGGTTAGTTTTTTTTTCACGGTCACCTTATTATCTACAATCCGAAAATCAAAACTTTCCAATACAGATTTAAACTTTCATATTCATTGTAGGTATACATTAACTGCTAGTTGTAAATATTGGTTGTCCTAAACTGTTATAGATTTTCATTATATTGCACATTATAGGATTGATACAAAATATTTGATTGGAAATAGTAGGTGTGATCTACCAGTTCTGAAAATATTCTTGTGCTTTTTTGTCTAACCTACATGCATACATACATAGATATGTATGTACATATGTAGGCACATATGTATGTGTCCATACAAGTGCACAAATCATAATTTTTTGAGTTTTTATGTACATAGTATGTACATATCAATTCATCCCTATCCACAAGCAAATTCATTCCTATTCCAAAATATTCAAGGATATTTTAATATTCCCCTTATTGACTGGCGTAAAAATAAACAAATCGAGTGTGTATCTACGAGCATCTATACCTGATGTTAGGATAAAGATTCAAATGTGAAAAAGCTTCAATCCACCTAGTAAATATAATCTACCTCTATTTCATCATCTCACCTGCAAATTTCTGGATAATCAGGACCTACACGACATGTACTTATATGTAGATAACTTGTTGTGTTGCTGGCTTCTAAGGATGCTGATGGTTGGCGGGCGTCGACGTGTTATGTTGGTGGTGAATTTGAAAAAAATTCACCAAGCATAGAAAACAACGGTAAAATTTGTTAAGCGACTGCCTCTAAGCTGATGAGGACTGTGATCCTGTAATTCTATTATGTTGCATCGGTCTCAATTTAGCTGTTCTTCAACCATCATGGATGAGACTTTAATTTGTTTGGTGCAATGTAATGAAATATTGTATAATCCCGAAAATGAATATTTCAATGATTTCGCTAGAAAGGACGAAGTGTGGGCTCAGATAGGAGGTCAATTGAATCAACCAGGTAACACAAAAAATATTTTTTTTTACTTACACTTATAAAATAAGGTACATTAAAATGCTTTTCTTAAGCGACCACTTTTGCTTCCACAAATATATTCGAATTCCTTAAATTATATAAAAAAAAACATGCTTCGAGTATAAATCTTGTTGTTTTTGTGTTTTGCTTTGTTAAGAAATGTAGAACGTTTGAAAAACTTCTCGGTGAGAACAACGGAATACACTTCGCTAGGTCGACGAAAACGTTGACTTTATCTAACATTTGAGTTTAAACACAAATAAAAAACTCCACTGGCTCTAAAAAATGCAATAAAAGTCCAAATAACGTTGGAGGCAGGACTGTAATAATGTCAAATCTTATGATCCGCACCGTTTCTTGGATGCTTACTAAAAAGAAATAGCTTCGAAGACTAGTAAGTTGATGTAGCGTTTTACTACCAGGTCTGCATATTGGGATCATTTTGTCACGCTTAGAACAATATGGACTTTATTTTGGGAGCCTTAATATGAATGAGCTATAGTTATCGGAGGCACAAAATATCGACTAAGTGGAACTGTGCAATCGTAGATTATCTAACAGTTTTTATCCATATAGGGCTCCAGTCGTCAGATCCTCCTACTTGTCCTACTTTGAAAATCAAAAGTCTTTTTTATGCATTTTACGTCCATTTCGTAAGGCTAGTCGACATGCTCCTTCGTAACGAGGTTGATGAGAGTCTTGACTTATTATTTTTAAGAACACCTTGTGAGCCTTGACTAATTATTCGTAAGAACATGACATAGAATTCATACTCTGATTACCGCCCAAATGTCTAGAGATGATTCCATTGAGTTTGAATGGAGCATAAAAAGTCTGCTTTGTGAATTAAGTAAATCACATAACATGTGCCTTATATTTACATATATAAAAAGAGCAGATGCGTAAAAACAGTCCGGTGCAGCAGAAATATCACAAAAAATTAAGGTTAGGACTATCATAAGTACTTATGTACATATATTGCATTTTTACTGTGCTGTAACTTCTGTTACCTTTAGCCTATATCCCAGAATACTTTAATAAATTGCTTTCACTTAATTTTGTTTCAGGAGAGCGTTGTAAGGCTTGGTGGAGTAATTTACGAGGTCAGTTTAGACGAGCTTTAAAAAATGGAAATACGAAGATCATATGTATGTCATTTTTGCTTCAAAATTTTAAGGATAGAGACAGTAATGATAATGTTCCTCAGATCATGACTGAAAGAGATTGTATTGAAAAAAGAAGAAGAAACGGAGATCAAGTCATACCAGCAGACAACTAAGGAAGTCGAGGAATATTATGGAAAAACAATCAGCAACTTTATTAAACTACATAATTCAGCAATAGGAAAGGGAAGACTTAAAAGCTTATGATGCCGATGATAACTTCTTCATAAGTATGGCCCAAACAGTCAAAACGTTCAGTTTAATTAACAAAAGTATAGCAAAACATCAGATTTTTGAAATCGTTTCAAATTTGGAGATGGAAGAAATTAATAATTCAACAGGGGAAAAGCCAGTAACGAGTATTTTACAGGGTCCCCAATTAAAGATGAAAACACTATGATTTTTAAAATGTCACCGAATGATATTGATTTTGAATAATGTACTAAAAAAATTTTGAGTAATAAACATATGTAGTTATTTACTATAGAAATAAACTTCTCGAATTGTTTACTTTTATTGAAGCGCATCGCATATACATACATATTTAGCAACATGACAATTCTCGCAATATATCCCTCCTTGCCAAATAAAAGAAGGAAACGAAAAAGTTAATAATTTCTTATACAAGAAAAGGATTAGGAGAGTACCTAGAAAAACGACATGGAAAAAAGACCTTATATGTACTTTTTGTACGAAAGTTCCACTTAACGGAAACGATCTTTCAGCACCAAATTGGGGATTTCGGCTAATTTTTGGATAGCATATTATCGATCAATCACAGATATCCGCAAATTACTACTTAAAAAACAAGCGTAACTGCTATCCACAGTACAAGTTTGATGCATGTTCCTAATTAGAACATCGGTTTCATGTTTGAGAAGTTCAGATGGTAAGCCATCGGTGCCGGCGGCTTTGGTGTTATTTACTTTCATGGTAGATATGTACATATGTCAACCTCCTGCAATCTGGGAGGGGGAACTACATACATCGACTGGCTGAGAGATCTCTTCTTGATGTGCTACTTTCTCTGCCCATTCAGTAGCTGCTGAAAGTGTTTCTTAAATATGTACATATGTATGTATACATCTACAATTCCCTGCGAGTTGGTGACTATTCCTCACTATTTCGAAGAAGCCGAGTTGCTGGTTCGAAGCTTGCAGCAAGATGCTTGGGTTTTTTGTAAAAATTTCGGATAAGGTTTCTCTTACGATGCTGCGTAGGCCCTCTTCTTTCTTTTCCTTTAGTCTTTTGGCTCTGTACTTTTCCCACGCCGGTCTTGCTTTCCGCTGCAACGTCTGTTTGTCTAAGAGTTACTTTGCTCATTGGCAGCCACTTGCACCAAAGCTAATCTAACCCAGCCGATGTGTCTCTCCCACCAACCTAGCGAACCACGGGATAAATGAAAGGTGTCACTAACATATGCGTGTATTTCCATAGGAATGGAAGCCCTAAAAATTTCATATATGTACATATATCAGTTAATGTTGTTATTAGTAATTTTGAAACGCTACAGGAAAAAATGTTACAAAAAGTTTAACTGAAGCAGTTCGCAAACTTCGTGAAATTTCCGGCCGAAATAATGCTCCAAATGAGTCATCAATTCGAATAAACTGATCCGATTGTGAACAATAAGTCGCCCATGCTTTCTTGTAACGGACGCTCACATATGTAGCCTCAGTGAGAGAGACTGTTACTAAAATCCCAGGGATATTAATTTGTCATCCTTCGCAAGAACTAGAAAGATCTTACAGCGAATTCTCAATGAAGTTCTGTATATGCATGCGTAGAAAACCTAACTGATCCAAGAAGTCAAACGCAGTTTTTGGGTTGGTACTCTTCTTTGAAAATCCGGTAATAGTGAATAGACAGAACGAAGACAACTCATTTTTTTGGATGGAATAGATTAGTTTTGATCTTTAAGACATGGAATTCCAGCAGGACTATCCTATGGCTATCCAAGGTAGGTAAATTGTACTTAGTGTTCCAATTAAATTACGTGTAATTTATTTATGTTCTTACTTGAAAAAGTTAAATGTTGAACTCAGAGTCATGTCACAATGTACCGAAGGAGGTAAGTTTAAAAGATAAATTTTCTTCGTACAATAAGCGAAAAAAAAATGAAAGAGATACATACCCATGTATATTATAATTCATAAAAAAAAGTTAAAAGCAGAAACAAGTTTTTCGCTTACCTCTGAGTTTTTTATTCTTTTGTTTTTCTTTACTTCTTTGTATCTTCTTGAAGGTGTACTCATAGTATCCTATTCGTTTTGTACGAATCAAGAATTACGTAAACTAATAGCGTGTACATTTTAAGCAGACAACTTAGCACGCCAAATGCACTTATAAGATGCAGTTACTCTGGTAAAACGCTCCTCTTTGCATTCATAAATAGAACAAAAAACAATAAGACATGGAAATAGGAAGAGATTTTGTAAAAAAAAAATTTTTTTTAGTTTTTGGCATTTGCGACTTGCTATAGTAGTAAGAAGTGCTCAGCATACATTGGACATTGTGCGGCAATTTCTGACCCCTTCAGATGAAATAGGATTCCAGTGCTTTTAGGTAAGTCTCACCCATCGATGTAGATGATGATATTCTTGTCGGACAATGATCCCCTCCCAGCTTTAAATACAGCTAGAAAATCGGCTTGAAACACACTGCATGCGTCCGGAAGACCTAGGGGTAGGTTTATATCTTCCAAGTATATTCATATGTACCTAAACCCTTGATTTTGGATTTAGCCTTGACTTAGAGTTGAAAGCAAGTTAGTTGTAACTCAGTTCTTAGGGCCTAGGGGTTGAAGTTTGTAACTTGAAGGTTAGAGCTAAGATCTCAGATATTACGGTCTATAGCTTAGGGCTTGGAGCATACAGATTCAGACAAAAAGCTCAAAACTTCGAGGCAAGAGCTGGAAGCTCAGGGCTTACGACTGGGCCTTACAGCTTGCACGACTAACGACTCACAGCTTATGGCTACCGACTTACAGTTTACGGAAAACTGCATCAATGTTCTAACCTTAAACGCCTAAGTTCTAAGCTCACGGTTCTAAGCTGTCAGCTCCAAGTTTCACACTCCAAGTATAAAGATATCGCCAGAATAACAGCGATCACTACGGGAAATTGGCCGCAGAAGACCATGTAGCCAGGCATACATAACAGTGAGGCACATAACACTCACTGCATTAGTTATAAACGAAAAGATAACCTTATCCCCTATACATACATATGTATGTATGTATGTATATGCGCCTGTCCGCCACAAATCTTACGTTAGTTCCTTTTTTAAAGTACATACTAATAAAACCACGCCAATCAATATTTACAATAATTTTTCCTTTAATAAAGGAAGTACAACAATTTAAAAAAATGTCTGCCGCGGCCAGTACTGCCAATCCATAATTTGTAGTACATTCTCGAATGAGCTTCGTCCGAAAATTTAATGTAATTTTTCGTATCTAAGGGCCTCACAGTAAGTGAGTTGTATTTTGTAAACGCGTCTTTGTCCAATATTTGATTGATATTCAGTTCTTGAGGTCTTGGACGATGTTATCACGCCCACTTTGGGTAACAACAGTAATTTTCCTCTACATATGCGCACCGGGCGAACATGCATACATATGTATATTTAGCTTTCGTTATCCATAAGAAAAAAAGTAAAACAGAATTTTCTTCACAGAACCCATTACCAACGTGGACTTAGTACTTTAGGATTTTGCGAAATACTTGTCTCCAATGGTATGAAATAAATATTTAACAGTAGGTGAAAAGCAAAATACCATAGAACCAAGAACCAAGAAGTTGACGTGTTTATGTATGTTGAACCATAGCTTTGCTTAATAACAAAGTCATGACAGCTGACACTTTGGCAATTTTGATTTATCGTGATGTGTCAAGTGATTGACAGACTAAAATTATATTTATTCTCCCAACACTGCGTGCAAATAAATATTCTTGGAATTTTCTTATGTAAATATTTTTCCTACATACCACCATTTATACTTTTATCCTCAAGGACAATTTATGCTATCGCATTTGATTCGATGCTTGACACCAGTCTTCGTTCCTTGATGGTATATCGAAATTAAATGTGAATGCTGGTTTTGTAATATTGGGATGAGATATGAAGTGCAAGTGGTTCCTCGTTAATCCCCAAAATAGGAGGAGGTATATGACTATTTCTGAAATCTTAATCCAGTAAATGTTTTGTATGCATGCAACCACCAAGAAGGACAAGCATTGGTTTCGTGCAAAATGTTGATCTCCAAATTTTAGTCACTCTTGGTACAATTGTTTTTGAACAGTACGAAAAAAAATCTAGTCTCTAAATTATATCTGTCTATCTGCAGTACATTGTCTGTATGTAACTGGACAGATTTTCTTTCAGACAATTAAGCATACATACATACATATAATATAAAGCTTACTTTATGTACCTACTTAGTGACACATTTTTGAGAACTGATTTTATCGGTTAAAGCGGGTTTTGATTTGGTTTAAAATGGATATCTGAGCAATTTTGACATTTACAAGGACATGTAATACCGGCTTTGAAAGTTGTCAAAATAAGCTTTTAGACTTCTATTTTTTTAGTGACATTTTAGCGATTTTGTCACAATGTCAAATCTTAGTGACGTGCATCCCCGTCGTGTCATTTATTCTTCCAAATTAAAAGAAATTCTTTTTATTTTATGTTTTCCCGCCTTTTTTGTTGTCATCACGCCTTATTCAGTCGATTTTTGTATGACAATTTGGAGTTCAACATCAAACCCGATCAAAAGAAAAATTACTTTTTAACATATGTAAATTAGTAGGCTTGTCTTGTTTCAGAATTATCAATATCATTTGAAGTGGGGTAAGAAAATAATGAGGTGCTCCAAATAATTGTGATGTGGTACTAAATGCTTGAAGACATTAAAATTCCCCGGTTGCGATATAAGACGTAACGAGCTGAGTTAGTACTTCATACGTAGACTTCCAATTTTACAAGTTTGTTCTTTTATTTCATAATATAAAAATTATACCTCCAAAACATAGTCAATAAATATTTTTACTTACATTTAAAAAGTGGTAAAGTTAATTTTATTTTGAAGTGAAAATGAGACTGTAGTGCACCTCATTCGTGTAGTCTCATCATCAATGCCTATGCGGCTTTTTAGAACACCTCTATAAACATGTAGATCTTGCTGAGCGCCTAGAACTTCTCTAATACCACGTGAAGGGCTGTCTTACAGTTTCTTAGTTTTTAGCACTGATTTAGCTAGTAATCTTAGACCAGTGTGAGCTTGGTTCCGCCTGATTTCAGTGTGAAAATATTACTTCAACTTCAGGTAGCTTTATGATAATTATTATTACAAAATTCTTGGTTTACATATGAACATACGCAGTACTTGCTTTACTACGTTTATTATTCTCATTAGTACGTGTCTTTCTGAACTTTCAGATTGATTGTACGATTTAAACATAAACGGCTTCGGTATCAAATGTAGATGAACTAGTGGTAGAAGGTGTGAGCATACAGCTGAAAGCCCTAAGACAATATTTTTAATAAACTCCATACACTAACGTATAATTCAAGCCAAAAAATGCATGTACATAGGTATTTACATATGAAGCATAACAAGATGCATTTCATTAATTTACTACTTTTATTAATTATCGAGATTTTATCAGTCGCTTGAGGAATGAGAAGTAGATGAATTATCGAATTTATGAACAAATTTTGTTGACTGAGATAAGAGATTCTATTTCTAATTTAACTATTACTGAAAAAACCCGAGCTTTTGCAATGGCCTTTTGACGCGGTGCAAATTTCTTTACTGTTGCCGCCATACTTCTTTTAAAATCTTGGTGCGTTTTAGATGTATTGGCTATGTCTGCTACTTCCAACTCTGGTTCTGAAGACAATTCCATTGGATTTGCGGAATTATATTGGGACTTTTCCATATCGCTGGAGCTAGAGTTATACATTTCCCCTTCAGTACGAAGTATTGGTATGTCTTTCCTTTAAATATGGTTTCAAAAACGTCATCTCATCGGTATATCTCCATTTTCTTGTAACACAGTCTTGTCCGCTTTTAGATTCTCTTCGGCTCTTGATAGCACGTCGAAATCCATCTCTCAGACAATTTCAGGCTTTTCTACATCCATTCTCCGCAAAACAAAATAATTTAATTTAAATGCAAATCTTTTTTCCTTATCCAATGATTGAAAGGGAAGGGACCTACAGTTGAGAGCCATATCCGAAAGGCGTTTTTCAGAGCTTTATCACGATGTTTGTTACTCTCGGATGTTTGTCAGACATTCACGAGATGTGAAAACGTGAAAAATGTTTTTTTCCTCGGTTAAAAATGCATTATCATCTCCCCATGAAGCCTACTATCATAATGAATAAAAATGTGCGGTAATTTGGAGAAACATCTTTTTTTTACCTGAACGGCTATAACAAGCTATAGCCGTGGCTCAAGTGGTTAGTGCGTTGGATCGCTGAGCGTGAGGTTCGAGGTTCGAATCCCAGAGAACACCAAAAAGTTTTTCACGGTCCAACCTCTCGCGTCTGACATGTCTGACAAACGTCCGAGAGTAATAACTGTCAAGAGAAAGCTTCTCAATTTGCCTTTGGGATATGACTCTAAAGGTCGCGAGAAGCTAGGCTCTGGACCACATACGGTCCGTTGCGCCAAGAATTTGTTTTTTTTTTTTTTTTGCTATAATAAGCTAAAATAAAAACATTCTAGAATCTCAACATCGTTTGATGGATTCTCAAAAAAGACAAACGTTTAAATTGCTTCAAATGTATCGACCTTATTTTCCCCAGTACTGTGCATAAGGTCTCTGTTTCTGGTACAACAAATAATCTCAGCTTTCAGTCAACGGACTATAAAATTGGTGTGCGTCATTATGCTTTTAGAGCAGGAAACGCTACAATACTCGTAAGTGCGTTTTAAAAAACAGCTTTACATATATGTATTCTGAACCTATTATTTTATCAGGCGCTTATTTATCTGTCCTTAATAAGAATCAAAAAACAGACACCATGCGTCTACTTAACCAGCGCTTTCCACAACACTATCAATCTAGCACCATACTCCATTATCCATATTTATGGAAAAGAAAAATAATGAGATCTGCGCGCGCAGCTACTGAAGGAAGATTAGACACAAAGCACACTTCATATTTGCAGCGCTGAAATCAACATAGCAGCCTTATATTAATATTTATTTTAGTTAATTTAAAATCATATTTTACCTTTAAACTAGTCTACTTTAGTAAATCTATTTTTTTAAATAGGTACATGCACACAAAATATTTTAGATTTTGTACACATTTTTGATTTATAATACTTTTAACTTACCAGATGTACATAAATCCTTCGCAATCTCTTTCCATGCTACATCTTTTAATCGGTTATCACTGTATCTTTTATCTTACTTACTTACTTATTCTTTCAATTTCGTTGTTCATAATGAAATATGTAAGCTTGAAAATGTCTGAACGGGACGCACCAATCTTACTAACCGCCTGGATGTAACTTTAACATCTCGCCCTAAAAAGTAATTGTTTCAAATACAATAATACTTCGTTTCTAAGTGGGCGTAGCTAACCCAGTTGGTAGACCCTCTTCATCGATTCTGATAATATTCATTGAATGAAGTCCAAAAGTTGCTGTAAATATTTATGTACATAGCTTCGAAAAAGCCATTCCCCCAAGACGTGAGGCTGTCCTTTTATGTGTACGTATGTGAACAGCTCTTACTTTATAATCTTAGCAGAGTAAGATGGGCATTTTATGGAGTATCAATGTGCCTGTGGTATTTAGAATACTTCACGTACACATGCGCTTTAAAATCTGTAAGTCTGTTCGAGCGAATTCTAAGTACCTACATACATACATACATATATATGTATGCATATCTTATTGAAGTTAGATTGTTTTTATCTTGAGGATAGGGATATATTACCCCATCTAGAGATATTGCCATATCGATACAAGAAAATCCAAGGGCAAGTTTTCAGCATAAAATTAATCTCAAGATTGACAACAACCGTTAAATACAAAACTTTATCTCCTATTAAAAGAAGATCCCGTAGAGGTCTTTAAAAAGTAAATACAAAAGTGACTATTCATTCTTCTCGGTTTCGTATTTTGTTGTTGCATAAGTATGTAGCAGGATCAACGGTTTTCGTTGCTTTAAATTTGTACCGCTTTCATTTGCACACAATCATACATATTTACATATGTACATATGTAGTACATATGTATGTAGGTACGTATACATACATACATAGTTTATTAATTCTTTCTTCCTTCAGAGAACTACTTGCGCCGAATTTTCAGGTCAATTTCTTCTGAAGATAACACGATTTATTTGTGAGGTAAAAATTGCTGTAAGAAAATAATTATTTATTATTAAGGTCAAAAGACATCTAAGAGAGTGCAGAAAAAATGCATTTTTTTGTTAAAAAAACGAAACACTATTAATATCATCACATCACCAAATCTTTGAAAAGTCGTATTTGTTCGAATTGCTTTTACTACTTTGCAATCGTATGTACTAAAAGAGGATTCGTGATAGGATTTTGCATTTCAGGTAGATTATTATTATTTAAGTACTGTCCCGATCAGAATACGGGAATAATAAAATAGAGCCAACCAACTTGGAGTACG
This sequence comes from Blera fallax, assembly GCA_946965025.1. Classification (NCBI taxonomy): domain Eukaryota; kingdom Metazoa; phylum Arthropoda; class Insecta; order Diptera; family Syrphidae; genus Blera; species Blera fallax. The sequence goes on along the minus strand of OX337248.1, from coordinate 18,709,492 downwards.
CAACTGAAGACAGTTAACTAATAACCGGGCTAACTGGAGAGGCTTGTTGGTTGAGGCCCAGCTTCATCCTGAACAGTAGCGCCACCTAAGTAAGTAAGTTTGGGTGAACCTTATCGAAAGTCACTTTCAAGCCCACTATATGTATATACACATTTACATACATATGTACATATGTACCAATGTATCTGAATACCCAACTGATCTGATCCTTAAACCAGCACCAGCAAAATAAGCCTGGTATAGCTTTTATTCTTTAGCATTTCAAAAAACCTTAATATGTACATATGTATGTATGTATGTATATGTTAAATTACCTTTTTAAAGCATCTAGAACAAAGCATACTCTTAGTACCTACCAATTTCGACAGAACTAACAAACGCTTTCAGGTTTAGATATCCATACATACTTATGTATTAATGTACATATGTACATGCTATGTATGTACACATGTGCAAAGCACATACATATGTACATACTTATGTAGTTTTATAAAAAATTGTATAAAAAAAAAAGAATAAAAAAATAATTGAAGAACACGATTGATCATGATGAAGGAGAAGACAAGTACAACATTTTTGGAAACCCCTTTTACTTATGTATGTGGACGGACATGTTTTCAAGGGGTCTAACTTTAGTTACACTGTTCGTCTTTTTGCTGTGGAAAACTTTTTCTTAGTGGCGGAACTGTTGAGTGTATGATAGTTGCCCTCCAGACCTCAGCATATTGCAATATATTATCAAGCCATACTAAGCCACTAATTTTTGACATCATTCCAACTGAATCCAACAAAGGAAAAAACTTTCAAACACCGCCATCAATTTCCGAACAAGGAATCTCCATTATCATCATCATATTCACCTGATTGACGCACGCACTCCTCCAGCTGGCACATCGCTGTATGTTTATATGCATGTATGTACATACCTTCGAGTACATACATGCATACATACATATGTATGTCATTCATTATTGCACACACAGTTCGTTCGAAATGCCGGTGAACTTTACAAACAATTCACACACCGAAAAAAAAACGCTCAGCGAAAAAAATTGTATATAATAAATTTCTCATGCTCTGCGCTCTTGACCTTGTCCCGCGTCAAAATACACCACGTACCAACTTAGAAATTAATAATAAAAAAAACAGAAATAATAACACAAGGGAATTTCCCACTATGTATGCATAATAGCGTAATTTCTTCCTCTCTCTCCACTGGTTGTCCCTTTCAACTTTTTTCTTCTTCACTTTTTTGTAGTCTTCGTGTTTCTGCTTTGCGCCATGGTGATCGACTGCGGTGCACATGCTTAAGAATACAACAAAAACAACAACACGACAAAATCAATCAAATGGAAAAGAAAAAAAAACATTGAACATTTTTTTTTATTTTCTCTTTCCTCCATCTAATTCCCGGCTTTTTGCGGTCAATCCCGGGCATTGTGTGTCCGTGGTTGTGTGTTGTATCCGAGTGTGCGTAAGGTGTTGTTTTTATCGTTTTGCCTTGCATTTCGTTCTCCTCCATATCTCTAACAAAGATGTTGATGATTATTGTTATTATTAAAACCGATTGTTCACCACGTTGCCAAACGGGGTCCCTTCGCGGCTGATGTCCATCGAGTACGCCTTCCTCTTCCTTCACACTTCCCACACTTGACCAGTTTCAACACAATAAGGTAGTGTTTTCTTGTTGGTGTGCAGAGTGAATGCATGCAAACAAAACAGAAGATGGACATAGAGGAGGTGTGGCACGAAAGGAGAAGGGACAAAGAGGTCAGCTGAAACCTGAAGAGAAAGATGAACAAAAAAAAACTAAAAACGAGAATGGAATTGGAAACCTGCTACACGAGATTCGTCATACATAGCGAATCAGTATTTTTTTTTTCTTTATCACTCCATACGCCAACACACTGTATGTACATATGCACGACTTTTCGCCTGTTTGCTCCGGCGGGGTTCCATGTGTACGAGTATATGCATATGTTCCTTGTTTCGCTGATACATTCCAATTATCTGATTCTTCTTTTTTTGGTTTTTCTTTATCACCATAAGTTGGTGCAAGTTTTTTTTGCAATTTTTCTCTGTCGGCGGGACAAATTTGTGTACGGTTTTTAATGGTTTATTTTCGTTTTGTTGTTTTGATATCATCTAATTTTGGCCTACGATATGGAAGCCATTTTGAAAATTTATAATTTTGTTGATTCTTGTTTATTGTTCTTTTTTATTTTTTAAAAAAAAGGTGTACTTTTTACAAAAATAGGTGCAAACATAATACATACATATGTATGTACTATATACATATGTATCTACATTTTTATGTATGAACATCAAAATTTTGTATTCGATTCAATATTTGCGGAATTAGTAACTTGCCCTCGAGAAATGTAATTTAAAGCTGTGTACGGAGATGTAGAGGTTCAAGTTCAGCTGTGAATGGTCGTCGAAATTGTCTAGTGCCAACGATATTGACCGATGGACAGATACGAAACTTGTGGTATTAGGGAAATCTACGTTTACGCTCTTCGGTTTTGAGAAGGCCTAAATCAACATGTGTGAAGTATGTACATATGTTCATCTGTAGGTAGGAACATATGTATGTACATACATACATATGTATGTAGTACGTAAATATTTACATATATATGCATGTAAATATGTGTGTAGGTATGTATATATGTATGTACATACATATGTATGTATGTATTTTTATGGATATAAAGTAAAGGCTCAATTCTTAATAAGTTGGATGATAGTGATAAGAAGTGGTTAGTGCGTTAGTGGATCGCTGAGCGGGAGGTTCGACGTTCGAATCCCAGAAACACCAAAAAGTTTTTTCACGGTCCCACCTCTCGCGAATGTCTGACAAACGTCCGAGAGTAATAACTGTTAAGAGAAAGCTTCTCAATTTGCCTTTCGGATATGGCTCTAAACTGTAGGTCCCTTCCATTTGTGTGAAAAATGTAACACGAATTGTCGCGAGAAACTAGGCCCTAGTTAGTTAGTTTGGCTTGGCTGTCCGCACGGGAGTGCAGACACACTTAGACCAATAAAGGTCCTTTATGATACCATGGATCAAAACCAATTCGCTACTCAGCGAACCAACCGGAGCTTTTGATAAAGCGATAGATGCGCATGACGTCTAAGGACGCTAGAGCTGGGCAGTTACATAGGAGGTGAGGGATACTTTCTTCCTCTTCCTCGTCTCTGCAGCTTCTGCAGAAGTCGTTTGAAAAGAAGCCAAGTCTTTTGGCATGTTGGCCTATAAGGCAGTGTCCAGTGAGAACACCAACAACGCAGTTGATCTGTGATCGCTTTAGTTTGACCAACTCTGCACTGCGTTTATGATCCAGCCTGGGCCAGATCTGTCTCGAGATGAAACACGTTGACACGTTTTCCCATCTGAGGTTGGTCTTGCTAATAGCATTCAGCTAGGCCCTGGACCATATACAATGTACGTCTGTTGCGCCAAGTATTTGTATTTATTTTTTGGATGATACCTAGGGTTAAATAAATTTCTGGTGAAAAGAGAACTAGATCGCAGTTTTATAAATATTGGGAAAACGTCGCTACAAGACAACATTAATCTTCTCATAATCAAATTAAATACCTACCAATATCCTAGACTGTATACATACATACATATATGTACATATATATGTATATATGTATTTGACAAATATGACAAATATGAAGGTTGTTTAGATATTGCAGAAGTAAAAAACTCGCTTAGTCTATAAAAGCATCAATTCATCATCATCAAGAGCATCAATTATTTAGACTCCAATCTGAACATCACCCAAATCGTTGACCTAGAGGAGAGCTGTTCAGATTAAACTAAGAAGTATGTATATACATATGTACATATGTACATATGTATATCCTACATTGCAATTTCCTTTGGCTAAGATGCAGTTTATGGAACACTGGCGAAAAGAATATAGGTATTCCGCATTGTATTTGGACATGTCCCATCTTAAAAGTAACAAGGCGAAAACATTTTAGAGTAGTTAAGCCAGAGACTGATCAAAGTATGATCTGTGAAATAGAGAATAGTGATACATTTTTACTTTAAAAAAATATATTTACATATCAAATAAAAAAAATAAAACAAAACGTAAGTTCCATCAATAATAAATCCAAATTCACAAACCCACTTAACTGAATCGAGAAGAATGTACATATGTATGCGACCATTCGTGTTGTTCTTATACATATGTTATATTTTTTTCACACAAATGGAAGGAGCCTACAGCCTTTTTTTAGAAGCTTTCTCATGACAGTTACTACTCTCGGGCGTTTGTTAAATATTCGCGATACGTGTTATATGGGACTCGAACCTCGAACCTCCCGCTCAGTAGTCCAACGCACTAACCACTGAGCCATAGCGCCCTGTATGTACATACATACATATGTAGAGCGAAAAAAAGACAAAGAAAGAGCACTTCAAGTCATCTCTGAAAATTACGAATAAAATTAATGAAGAACTTGATGTGAATGTATCGAGCCAATTAGTCATTAAATAAAATTGGGCCAATTGGCAGACCAGTTGTCCATCGCCCAAATGGCCAAGCTTTAAATACCAGATAGAGTAGAAAGTACTGAAAATGTAAAATGCACAACATATACATTATAAATATGTATTATTTTGAATATTTTTTAATTTATTTTAAAAAGCAAGTTTTTGCTGTTTTTAAATATGTTTTACTTAATACAATTCTTTATTCATTATGGTAATTGGATTTGTACTATATGTTCATTGAATTTTTGTTTACACCAATTTTCACTGGACATGGTTGTATTCGGAAATATTTGTATAAATTGAAAAATAAAGATATCAACTGCCCTGTGCGCAAAGACTTTTCAATGCAGGTTGAACATACGATATTTAAATAGAGAAAGTAGATTTATTCTGAGAAAACTTAGGTCAATCGCACTTACCAGGTAACATAATGAAGCTTATGCTGACATCCACTAGAAGCATCAAGTATGAGCTTCACTGCTAAAAAGGAGAAAGGATAGGAAAGTCCTCCACGTGTTTCGGCTATATAGCTACCTGTTGAACAACATATTAAGCTGAAAGACTTATGTATATGTATATGTACATATATTCAGGCAAAACTATCTGACTATTGTGTTATATTACTTTAAGTAAAAAAAGAAACAAAAAAAATTCGTTAAGGAATCGAGATTGAGAATGGTCTTGCCAGGCATGTCTCAGTCATTAGCTTGTTGGTTTTAAAACGTCAAATTAAGGCTACTAGGCATTGTGGCGAGTTCTTCTGTGACTATTATCATTTACTGATTGCAGTATATGCCATGTCAGTAGACAATTACTGATAGGGCAAGTATTTCTTTTAACTTTTTGCTAGCATACCTTTCAAATTTAGAGCCAAATAATCAAATTATCGTTTATTTTCATTTGAAAATGTATGCCTCTTAAAAGTTCAATCCAACCCATTTTACATTTTAAATTACAAACCGTGTTAATTAAACTATTTACGTCAGCAATTTATAATAACGCCTAGTCCCAATAGCAAATGGCCGACGCAAAAATGTTGACAATTGAAAATTTAACTCCCGCGAGTTGTATAATAAATTGTCAATCAAATTATCGCAATTAAAGGAGACTGATGAATTTAATTAGCATCCTACTGTGATATAATTTTTTTTTTACGAATTAACGTAATTTCAATGGCTACAAATGGTTTCACACTTCCACCGTAATTGTTACTCATCCGCCTTGACATATGGTATTTATTTGCATTTGAAATAAAAGAAAAATATAATAATAAATTCTTCCCTACCACTTCAGCGTGATCTTTGATTAACAAGTAACCACGTTTATAAATTTATTTGCCATTTGAGTTAATTTGAAGGTTAGATTATAACAATCTTTGACTAAAGTGATGAAAAAAGTTTTTTGATCGCTCAAAATTCTCTAAACAGTATATCATTTTTAGATTTAGTTTTTGAACTACAAATCAAGTCCATTAATAAAAGCATTGCATTATCAGGAGACAAGATGTGCTTCGATTCCATCGCTTAGCTTGTCGATAAGAATTTCTAATACATCAATTTCTGTACATCAAGTGAACAGAATTTCTCGAAAATGTCGAAAACAAAGCGAGTAGGCAACATAAGGAGAATTTTATGATTATTGGTGGTTGCCCATAGTGCAATTGGCCCTGTGCATAAGTAATTAGTCAAGTCATCTCTCTATCGAGAAATGCTCCCATTTCTGCAAATAAAGAAACAAGTAGATAAGCCATGGATTGATATATTTTTCAAGAAGGCGGAATAATTGTGTCTCAAATTTTGACCAAAAATCTGTCGGTGTCGGGAATTTTGCCGTCGATATGCTGGTTAAGTGGCACCAAATTGATAAAAACTGCGGCATTTAGCGGCTCAACACGAGCCAGTAGCAGACGTAGCCGGGCTCGGAGCAGCCAAGAGAACTCTCAGACATCATCAACGTTGTCCGCAATGAGGATGATTTCCTAGAAAACACCAACAAGTTTTTTCACGGTCCCACCTCTCTCAAATATTTGACAAGCGTACGAGAGTAGTAACTTTCATGAAAAGCTTCTGAAAAAGGCAAGTAGGATATGGCTCTAAACTGTAGGCTCCTTCCATTTGAATGAAAAAATATAACATAAGTATGTATAACACAACCTGAACCACATACGGTATGTTGTGCCAAGTATTTGTAGACACATGAATAAGCAAAATGATCGATTCTAACATACTAAAAATCGGCGTGTTATGCACGAAGAGCCGTTTGGTGCGTTCCGTCGTTGATGAAGGAAAGGTGATTGGCCCATGTTTTGTCGAGGACGGCGTCGCCAACACTGTTACTATGTCTCTTAAGTGCTACGGATCCAAAATTTATTGCTTATCGAAGTTTTTTTAGAAGTCATAGAAAATACTGGGGAACGTGCCCAAATTTAAATACATATGTAGGTATATTACCCCTGGCGGCGGCTACTTGACCCATATTATCCTCGCTACTTAATGGAAAAAAATGTAAGCATCTTAATAAGCATAATTTATAGCATAAGCATAACAAATTTACAAGCAAATCAAGTGAGGACTTTTGCTCCACCTTGTACATATGTACATATGTGTGCACAGATAAACAAAACTGACTCACGGAATTCAAGGACCCACTTTTTAATATTACCCATAGTAGTAGTTATTACCCATAAAGATTGACCAAAATATTGTACATACATTGTACATATGTATGTATACATATACATATACATACATAATGTACAGATTTAAGTAGGTATGATGTACATATAAACAACTCAAAGCCTAAGCAAAAACAACCGATTGACTACATGAAAACTCTTTTTATGTGCGTCATCATTCGTCACACTTGAAAATTCTCAAAGAACAATACTTGTAAGACAATTTCTTAAGTGCAATTGAGTTTGATTTCATCCGATTAAATGGCAGGCACAATTTCACATTTCAATTTTGAAATTTAATTTCAGTAAAAGTATCCCGACGACGTCGTTCCAAGTTCCATTGCACTTGGCAGCAGGTATTACTCATTCCACTTCCTCTGTTCTTTTTTTTTCTTAATTCCATTCCACCTGGCATCATCTTGCACATTTTTATTGCTATTCTCGTATTTAACTGTTGTTGCTGACGCTGTTTACCTTTCATTTTCCATCCTCTATCCTTGTTCCTTTCTTTTACGAATTGAATAGCAACAAAGTTATCGAAATTGCACCAACACCACTAAGCAAGAACTTCTCCCTTAATGCATTAGTGTACCAATAAAAGAGGAAAAGAAAGATCAAGAATTATAAGGGACAGTCGTGCCGTCATGGGTTCTATAGAAGGAGAAGGTGGTGGCACAGAAATAATCGAAAAAGAATAATATAAAAAAGATATACTTGATAGGATGGGAATTCTTATTCGAATGAGTGGTAGTGCGGTGGTGACGGCAACCGATCAATGAAAAGGGTGTGGGAGAGCAGCATAGTAGACTACTACTACATTGGTAGAGCAAAATACAGTCTGTTCAACAAAAAAAAAAAAAAAAACTGTAAACGATTCTTACCACATCCGCATTCAAAAATTCGATATCTTATATGCATACGTAAATAGATTCATTTCGTATCCTGAGAGGTATACTTCATTTCAGTTTTGTTCAGGCCGTCACTTAAGTAGGTTATAAAATAATGAATGTGAAACACAAGAAACGACACAGAAAGTACAAGAAACAGCAAGAGAGTGTAGTCGCTGCAAAGGAATTAGAAACCTCTGTGATGAATTAGGTATATAATGACAAGCCAAGATGATCGCCTAAATGTTCGAGCAAAATCTCACACTATACCTGAGGCAAGCAAGAAAAAGTCTTCAATACGAGTTATCAATATACATACATATGTATGCATGTATCTACATATGTATGTCTCTAAATACGATTAGAAAGCGTTTAGAAGAAATTAGATAGCGTATCTTTTAAAAGTACTCTAAGCCGTATTTTAGTGAAAACTCAGTCAAGGACTTTAGTGGACTCAGGATAGTGTCGATCGTGATTGGAGCAAAATTTTGTATACTTTATATACGAACCTTCTTTTTGGTTTAATTCCATTGAACGTGTTTGATTAGAAAAGAGTGTCGAATTTCTCCAATGCACTGTTAAACATCTTGTAATACACTTTTATGCGTGCTTCTCGGCCCAAGGATATGATTTGCATCACGGAAAAATTCAATTCGGAGCGAATGTTGAAATTGTACTACTCTGGTTTGTTTGAGTCTGCAGAAAAACTCGAATACACAAACAAACGGAATGGTTTTATCCAAGAGGATGATGAACTATCTGAGTAGACTTTGTACCCAGTGGAAAGAACAGAATAACATCATTACCATTGATTGGCCATCACAAGCACCGGATGTCCACTCATTGGCAAATGCTTCTTAATGAAGCTTAAGATGGGCAGAAAAAAAATTAACTACTATAGTTCAGCTCAAACGTAAGCTTTGCCAACAAATTAGCCGAAAGATTCTAGGGAGGATGTCAGAAAATAATAACCATTACAGGAGGTTATAGTATGTATTAAATTTTACACCAGACATACTGTGCATAGTTATAAGAGAAAATATTTTTTTTAATAGAACCTTCTTTAACCACTTTTTGGGGCCCATCATTTTTTATGAACAGACTGTAGGGTCTGATGAAAAGTTGGCATAGGTAGAGGAAGGGAATAGCAATTTTGGGGATTTTGCTTGATTTTTCTTTAACCTTTTTGCCTTTTTTTATAAATATATTTTCGTTACTTATGACACATACGGAAGAAGAAAAATGTTTGTGGATACGTATGAATATATATCTAGATACCTACTTTGTGGATAAAGGGGGTTGTTTGATTCGAATAAACAAAATTGTGTGGGATTCTTTTGAGAGCATTTTTTGTGTATTCTTGCGTTCTAATTTCAATTTCGATTGGCATTCCAGAACACCGTGTCAAAAGGCGGGCAACATCAAAATTTGCAATTTAAAGTTGGGCCTGGATTGAATGTGACAAACGACTAGATATTTTCAGCACCGTTTTCTTGACAAACATTTACACATGCTCAAATCATTAATTTAGTAAAGATGGGTATAAATCAGCCATTGATATAAGAATGAGTTTCATTTTGGCAGATTTCCATGTCTAGATAGTTCGACTACAAAAATTGAATACATACTTATGTACATATGTATGTATGTACATATTTAGATAATGCCACACATAAAGGTGTTCTTCATAGAAAAGTAAAAATAGAAACCATTTTCTCTAAATCAAAAAAAAGAGGTACAGATTTACATGTACAAACATACCTACTTATGTATATATATGTACATATATGTATACATGTACATATCTTTTTTGAATAAAGAAAGTAAAACATAAGTCTGTTATGTTGCGAATATAAGAAGTACAACATTCAAAGCCAACGTGCATCGGTATCTCCTCTGTTCCTCCTTCCCCCTTTTTCCAAACGCCCGTGCCTTGAATAATCAGCATAAGGGTATTCATACCCCTAATTATAAAAAATAGCAGTCCGACAAACACTTTCAGGTTTTCGGTGCCCCAGTGACAGTTTTGCTTATTAACGAACTAACCTGGTCGCTTGACTCAAATTTATTGATCAGTTTCTCAAAAGCTATGTACATAGGTAAGAAAGTCCTCTATATCGCTGAAAAAAGTACGAACTTTACGACATATCTCCACATAATGTTCACCATATTTATAGTGAATTTTTATACGTTGCTCAAATGTATGTACATACATACATATATCGCTCCATTTTCTTGAACCGTGTAGTTCGTACATGACACTTGTTATATTTGAAAGGTCTAAATACCGCGGAGTTTAGAATGAAAGTTCTTAATGGAAGACCCTTAATAAACTAGGAAGTTGGAAGGCAAAATGCTTTTCCAATAATATTTGCATAGAGTATAGGTATGTATATGTAGATACATATGAATATATGTATGTACATATTTTGTATCCCCCTAATTCAGGCGGTAAAGGGAGACTTCTTAAGAATATGATTATTACCGAAAGCTAATTTTTGGGCGCCATGGCTCAGTGGTCAGTACTTTGGACTACTGAGCGGGAGGGTCGGGGTTCGAATCCCAGAAAACCCAACAAAATGGTCTCACCTCTTAAAAACGTCGAAAACATAACGCACACAACACGAATGGTCCCGAAAAGCTAGTCCTTGGACCACATACATTTCGTTTGGGGTAAGTATTTGAATTTTTTTTGGATACCATCTCTATCAACGGTACGGAAATGGGTTAACTGTGTGCGTTCAAATGACCACAGAGACAAGTGCCAGAGATTTCTTTTCCTCTGGCATTTCCTAATTTGTACCAACGTACGGAAGAAATGAAAGACAAGACTTATAAGGTGCTACAAAGATTTTTGTTTTTATAAGCAGTAGTGATAGATACTATTACTGACCAAAACTGTCTGCGAGCGAAAGATTTAGACATTTTCTACCTAGATTTTTTGAGAAATTCTCTCAATTAAAAAGTGGAAAATATATCGATTATTTTTTTAAACACACATTATCCAAATAAGGAAAGTGCTAGAACAAGAGAAAAAAAAGTCGACCTATCTTGGGGTCGAATCAAACTGCCGCATTTCAGCTTTCATACTGCCAAGAAAACTTTAATTAACGATTCCATTAGGTTCAAAGTTACGACGTGAATGCACTGCCAATTACGATAAGAATTTCCAAAGCTCAATCTCACTTATCAAAGCGATCATACTTAAGTGATCGGTGAACATAAGCCACTTGAATATCAATGTAGATTCCCAAAATAAAAACAAATATATTAAATCTAACGCCACCTAACGAGTAATCAATCAATTTATAATCAGTTCACATTCATTTTTCTCGAATCGGTGTAAGTGCCCAGCGAACGGTTTTCACATTTCCTCCTAGGTATACGCGAGTATTTTTTGCCACCCTCCATTTTTATTTCTAACGAAATCGGCTTAATAGTATTCAAACGAATAAATAAGCAATAAATTAGACACAAATCGGAATACCACATTGGTGTTTATGTAAATCCTAACTCTATCTATGTATGTGCATCGTTGTATAGAGAAACAATTAATTTTTATGTTTATATGCGCCTGATACACTCACGGGGATGGTATTGTCGGTTCGGTGCTATTCATTGGGGAAAAATTTGCATGATCAAACGATGATCTGTGGATACGAGTCAGACTGTTTCCCGCTAAAAGCAGAAAATTAAGGCGGTCAACGTACCATAATTTTACTGACATTCAAAACAGGAACAAGCGGAGAAAAAAATACTAACTAGTAAAACATCGCGTTTCTGGTCATAGATTCTATTTGCTTGTGAAGGATGTATCTCAAATTAGCATTTAAGTATCTTTTTATGGTAATTTTCTAACTATAAAGACGACTGGATTTTTTGCTTCACGCTTCATTGGTGTAATTCAGTATTTATACATCAAGTGGGGGAAGAGACAAGTGGGTGTGGCTCGGAACTTTGATCTGTAAGCAGGTGAGACCTAAGGCATGCTACGCAGAATAATTTGCATGTCAATTGAATTGTTTTTCGAATGTTTTACTATTGGCGATTCCAGTTCTTGCGTTGCAAGTTGATCTCAAGCCTAAGAAATTGTAAGCAAATATTTCACAATACTGCGATAGGTTGGCTGTAGAATTCGAAACAGATGTAAGTAGGTAATAGTGCGTGCTGTGAATCTGATTGTCAACGCACTCATGAGCTCACGTGGTTCAACAGATGGGACTGTTGTATTCATGAATAAATGATAGACTGTATATGTCCCAGCTTTATTTCCTCAATGCTGAAAGCACATCCTAGTGCTAGTAGTAGTTATTTGGTCTGCATTGGAATTGTCAGTTTGATGATTACTTAATGACTAACATACATACATATATAGACTAAAAAGATTTCATGAAGATTAAGTAAAAGCCGCAATAGAGAGAAGGGAACAGATATAGAAAACAGTTATAAGTCTGTTTATATTCGTTTTATATTCATATTGCATCTCTGCGGGTTCCAATTCTCCGAAAATATTAAGCAAGGCAAGCGCTTTCATATGCGAGTTGTATAAGTAAACTATGAATTTGTAGATCCTTTTCTATACGTCCAAAATTAGCCTCAGTATCTACAGAAATAACGTACGCCTTATAGGTTTGAAATTATAGATCATTCTACAGCTAAGTAGAAGCCTAGAGTTAGCTACCCTGAGAACGGCTTATGCGCTTAAAATTGCTAAAGGTAATATAAAAATTCGAGACTACTAAGGGACTTCTGAGAAGAAGGAAGGTCACCTGTACCTGTCCAATAATGTGAAGTGCTCATTAAACCAGGGCCTCTCTTACTGAAATCTCTTTTCATATGCAGGTACATGATACCTTAGATGTGGTGTTTTTTTATTGTATCGTTTCCCTTTAATATCGGGTAAACTATATTCTTTAACCTGACCGCTACCGATTAGGTGTAGTTAGTAGTACATTTATTACATTTGCTTGATTGAACGTAAATGCTGATCGTTATCGTAGGAGTTACTAAACATACTTACATACATACATCTGCGGGATTCGCAAAAAGTGTTCGAATAAAAAGAAATTAAGTTCTATTGCATTAAAAGGGGTTCGAAGTTCCGATCTGACAAACGGCACTTTTATAAGAAAGCTTATCAATTCGCCCTTTGAAACTGCAGATCACTTGCATTTGTGGGAAAAAATTGTAGGGAAAAGCTTGGCCCCAGATCGCACACGATCTGTTGCGCCAGATATTTGTATTTTCGATACTTTCTTGACAGTTCAAATTGAATGATTTTTTTTGACAGCTATAGTGACATTTCTGAATGAAACAGATTCTGTACCTAACACCGAAAATGTATACGAACAAAGATAAACCAATATCAATTTTTGACAGTTGTGGGTAATTTTCTGTTCCTTCAAAACATTTTTTATAACATACATATCTACATATGTACTTCTAGTCCTGACTAAAAAGTTAATATAAAACACACACTTTACATATGTGAGTTTCTTAATTTTATTGTTTCACATACATATGTATGACCCGTCTGTTTCCGACCACTATTGCATCGAGTCTTGCGACATCTTTAGACTTGATCAATATGTAGAACGCAACATTTCTCTACAAAAACCGCCTATTCCACGTTCTTTATCGAGTTCTATTCGTATTAAAAATTAAAAATAAACGGATAGAGCCAAATTTGAGCTAAAAGTATTCACATGCGAAGAATGTGCAAGATCGCTTCGAATAATGGTTTTTAGAGTTACGAGTATCATCTTTTCATTCTCCAAAAAGTTTGCAAGGATAACTCTTTTGGCATCCTGGGAGAAATTACTCTTTAATTGACTTTTTTGCTTTGAATTCGAAGGTTCATAACTTTCGTTTAACATTCTTTGTCTGTCTGATACTACAGGTACCTTAACTCTTTAGACCATGTGTTCGCCAGCATCCATTGTATTGAGATCTTTAACAGTCTCAAGCCATTAATCAAAATCGCACGTACGAATCCATAAGGATCAGCCACTATTTCCGTGATAGAAAAACGTTGATCATCGTCTAATGTTTCTTGAACTCTAGAGCACATGTTCATATTGGTTGACGTGTACGGCGTTTCTGAGCGTTGAATGTATTTGAGTTTCAAACTGCCTTCTTTGAGATACTTGATCCACTCGAAAATTTGAGTCCTACTTGACGATTAATCCCTGAACTCTTTTAAGGCCTCAATTATAGTACATATTAATATTCCATTAGATTTTGACAAAACCATTTACTTTACACCCTGCAAAAAATTAGTCTTCAAAAAACGATTTTAAATATGAATAAACTTTTAAACTAAAGGTTGTATTTTCAAGAAAAGAAGGTACATATGTACAGTTATGGACAAAGCAATAAGACCAGTAGGGAAAGAACCAAACAAGTACCCTTTAAATTTAAATAAACTGTGGCACCTGTCTGCATATTTTTCATATTTAATAATGGTGCTTTCTACCCAGCACCATTAAAAGCAGGAGGTAAACGTGAGCATATGAAGAAAATTTGTCAATAAACGTGAAGGAACTGCCTGAACGTGCGGACAAAACAATAAGACCGGGATACTTGTTTTTAGTTTTTTGATTGTGAAGAATTGTGTTTCGTTATATTTTTGAAGTATACTTCTGTAAGTATAAAAATAAACAATATCTGTGTATTAAGATGCAGAGAATTATTTATAAAAACAGGCAAAACGGGCCGCGGCGTTCATTGCTCCACAACCGACAGGGACTTAATCCTAAAACTCGCCCAGGAGCGAAAGTCGCAGCGAGAAGTGTCCAGGCTTATTGGAGGATCAAAAACATTTGTTTTTAATGCCTTAAAGCAACCAAAATGCCATATGCCAACAGGTCGACCTTGAAAATCATCTCCGAAAGATGTCGCCCAAATAAAAAGTCTGTCCAAGAAAAACCCTTTTAAATCAGCTGCCGACATCAAGATTGAATTGGACTTGCCAGTTTGCTCTCGAAGAGTACGAAGAAGGCTCGAGGAATAACATCTCTTCGGAAGAAGTCCCAAAGTAGTGCCACTCTTTTTCAAAAAGCACCAGAAGAACCGTCTACAATTCGCAAAAAATAGTCTGAATTGGATAGGCACAGAAAAAGAAAAAAATGGCGAAATATTCTTTGGTCCATGAAACAAAGATAAATTTAGTGGGATCAGATGGCAAAGGATGAGCCAGGCGTCCTGAGAGCTATTGAGCACACCAGCCTCAATACACCAGCAAAAGTGTCAAGCATGGAGGCGGTAGCATAATGGTTTGGGGTTGTTTTCATGGTATGGCGTAGGTCCAATATCTTGGATCAAGGAGACCATGGATCAGCATCTGTACGCCAAAAATATTAGAGGAGGTTATGATTCCGTATGCTGAGTAGGAGATGCCATTAAAATGACAGTATGTATGTATGTACATATGAACATATGTACATATGTAATATATGTACATATGTATGTAACAGCACATAACAAAACTAAAGACCTCCTTAGCATACCACTTTGAACCTTAATAATGGACAATTATTTCCCAAGAACGACGAAAACGTATCAGGAGCTTTCTTTTAAAAAGAACTTAAGATATGGATTTTAAAATAGACCTAGCCTAAGTGCCAAATACTTCTCCATGTCACTGTCACATCATCGGCACATAAAAAAAAATTAGACATGGCCAAAACGACGACAACGATGACGAGCGAACATTTCGTACATTAACTTCACTAGCGCGCTTAAATTTCCCCAGCTACATACCTATCTATATAGTAGTTTCGTACATACGTACATACATATATCCATCCAAACATATTTACATATGTATGTATGTATGTACCTACATGCATCCAAACGTAATACATATATACATCCATAGACCCAAACGGATTTTCCTTTACTTCTTCCTTTAAACTTTATTTTGGGCCATGGCGCGTAGTTTCATTTTCTTTTCTTTACTGTTCGCTCTACTAAAAGCTCCAGTGTGTATCAAATTGAAAATGCCTAACAGTTCCCTCTATACATCTATACACAAAACCCGCCATATACATCACACGGATGTACATACATACGTATATACATATCTACCCACAGATACATCACTATCTAACAACAGTGTACTGTTACAATAAAATCCCAGAAAAAATCTCAGCTTTTTTGCTTTTTTTATTCTGATTCTCATTTATTTTTCGTTTCTTTATTTTCCCGTCTTCTTACTCCTTTACCATGGCAGTTAGGTTAAGATATACACGACTCCACTACTACATTGGCACTATTCGCCTCTCCTCGCCCAACAACTGGTAAAACGATCAAAAGCAAAACAATCATAAATAAAATTTCATCTATTCACAAACGTTGCTATATATAGCTAACACATTCATGCCTGCACAAGGGGGTACTTACCAACTTCCATACATACATACACAAGTACTTACAAAAATACATTCTGTGTAAACATTAAGTCTGAGCTTCAATGTGTGGTTGTGGGCGCAAAATTTTCTTCGTTTTTCCACCCCCCTGCCATTTTTTTTCTTTTTGCCTTTTTTGAAAGACCACGTTGTCGTGGTGTTGTCGGCAAGCAATCCGATCCAGTGTGGTTGACGTCGTCGTTCGTTCTCTTCTTTGCTCCGTTGAGCCGGTATGTTGTGTGCAATTAGAGTAGTGTGCACACACAGCTACACACGCATACATGCACGACATTGTCTGCTGGTAGCAAATGGAAAATTTTTGTTCTTTTTAAAGCTACATAAAAACGGCACACGAAGAAAACGAGAAAGCTGGAGCTAACAATTACGTTAGATGCCATGTTGCCACATTTCATTATGAAGAAAATATTACTTGTCTTCCTCCTTAGCGACTGCTTCCCTAATTTGTTATCTAAGCGTAAATAAAAAAGAAGGAATTCAGGCAAATATAAATAAATAAATAAATAAGAAAAAAAAAACTAGTGAGGGGCCGAAAGCGGAATCTTGATGTATAGATGTGGTGTGGGTTATAATGTTGTGTATTGGGTGGTGGTGTACTTACAGTGTGTTCTAAAGTAACGTGTCTCAAATTAATTTTTACTGTGTACCTATCGCAAATATCTTAACAACTGTACCGTGCCGTAGGTATTTATGGACGACCAAAATTGCATAGCACAAAAGCTACA
Organism: Blera fallax; assembly: GCA_946965025.1. Classification (NCBI taxonomy): domain Eukaryota; kingdom Metazoa; phylum Arthropoda; class Insecta; order Diptera; family Syrphidae; genus Blera; species Blera fallax. The sequence continues at coordinate 18,692,264 of OX337248.1, read as the reverse complement.
TTATGTGCTTACACGTACACATGTAGGTACATACATATGTATGTACATACATCTATAGAATATCAAAGAGTAGTTAGAATACGGGCTAACGGTACTGGTGCATATATTTGGTTTTAAATATCGTGTGTAGGTAGGTAGGTACCTACAGCTTATTTGCAAATTTGAGGCATGGACAGTTTATTCTAAAATGATTTTTATAAAAAGTCAGTTTTCTGCAGAAGGGAACATTTTCGTTTCGAACAGATTACGTGGATTAATTACCGAGCCTTACTAAAATTTCTGATTGGGCGAAGCCTTTTTAAGAAAACAGGGGGTGCTCAGATACAACAAGCGTTTAGCAAGACCTTAACCAACATGGAGATGTGTTCTAAAGTTGAAGACATACATACATTGTATATAGAACGATGATCAACGATTTTTTGCCACTTCATCCAGCAGTTGCTTTGACATCTCTTACGGAATGGTTTAAATGCCTTTAATTGATCGTTTAAAACCTTTCAATCGTTAAGCACATTAGTTGCCTTAAGAACTATTCCTCGAACACATCGTCCAAAAATCTGAAGCAGACGTTTTGCTGGGGATGAGACATGGATTTACCAGAATGAACGGGAGTCTTAACTACAAAAGGGAAATTCTTGTATCGAAAGAAAAGTCAGCTAAAAAGTTATAACATCCCAATGTTAGGCATGCCGAAGGATTTATCCTGGTATAATATATTGAGGATAAAAGGACAATGTTGAAAACTTAGGGTTTTACGTTAACTGTAAACTACAATTTATTGTAGAATAAACGGCCACCATTCTTTGATGCAATTCCAGAATTTTTTAAGGGGATCAGGCTGGGAACATGTGCCCATCTACACCACAGCTTAGATTTATTTGGTTGCATTGATTTTTTTTTTCTTTTGAATGTTGAAAGAGGACAACGAAGAAAAGAAATAGAAATCGGTAAACAAGTTGAAAAGCTTTTTTTTAAATTGGTTTCGGTTTAAGCTTGCCTTTTATAGTGAAAATCAGTATCGTACGTAAAATATCTGATCTTTTCGGCAATATAAATATTTTTCTTCGATCTACATATCTATACATATGTATGTAGATTTTTTCCTTGCACTACAAATTTTATGATGCGAATGGAATAATAAATTGATACTAACTTGATGTACTACATACATACGTACATACATACATACCATTTCATGATAAATTTAATTTTTAGGCTCTTCACTTCAATGATAAATGGAAGTGGCTTCGTTGATTAGTTGAATTCACGGATTGTGATAAGATCTTCTAAATAAAGCTTTATCAAAGTTTATTTAAAAGACTAAGCTATAGACCAACTCAGTGTCTAGATACTTTGTAAGCACAATTCTTTTGGACATCAGGTTAAAGCATTTTAAAATTGTCATTTTAAATTTCATCCACTGTGGGAGAATTTTAAAAACAACTGACATGTGAAAGTATCAGACGCACAGATGGATATCGCTGGATCGATATTTATAAATAATTTGCTACATTTCACGTTCATTTACATAAATTCATATGTACACTCAATTGTCTAACAGCAGAAGGTACTATTTCTTCTTGTGTGCCAAAGTTAACATATAGGTTAACATATAGACCAAAGTTAACGTATAGGATATAAAAATAGACAGAAGAACGACGTCAACAATTCTTATCAGAAAGTGTTAGGTAATAACATACATAAGAACCCCTTTCTTTATTTGGGGAAAAAAGCAAAACAATAAAAAGCCATGATTGATGACGTTTGAAGGAGAATGGAACAAAAACCTAGTGATGACAAAATGTATGTGGGGGGATTTTGGTTTTTTAATAGATTTCTGAGGGAATTCAGTTACGAAGATAGATACAACATTGCATATCGGCACCACAATAGGTGTCATCACTGGACACTGTCTAATAGGCAAGCACGCTACAAGGCTAGGTCTCTTCGCGAAAGATTTTTATAGAAGCTGCATTGATGAAGAAGAGGAGGAAACTATTCATCAACTTCTTTGTTTCTGCCCAGCTCTCCCCCGTAGAAGAAAACTCCACTTAGGACCTCCCTATTATAACGATATAGGCGACCTGATGAATATTGACATTAAGAGCCTCCACGCTTCATAAGAAGCTCTAATTGGTTTTAAAACGAGTAGGTAGAGACAAAATTTCTTCCATGATCCGCGTAGTATCACAACGGACATATCATTGGTCTAAGTGTGCTGGCGACTCCTAGCTGGCAGCCACTTCAACCCAACCTAACCTGACCTTAATGAGTTAGATTTGTGCATGTTATATTCACCTGTTCCGGATTAGATAATATGAACATCTACATCAACATACATGCTAATATGTAGTAAAAACAAATAAAAACCAGAAAGGATACGTATACGCAAAGTGGAGTCATTATATTGACAAGTGGAACTCGTCCCTGCAATAACAATAACCAATAAAATAATATGCATTTCAAAGACGAATGTCGTATGGTCTTGGACTTGATGATGATCTTATGATGTTCATCTATTGCAGATACATTTATTTCTCTGGTATTACGTGAAAATGTGAGAAAAGTAAGATGTGCGTAATAAAATAACGCTTATACAGGCCCTTGCCTTAGTAAATTGTATTTTAACATGTTCGAAAAAATATATGTGCATGTACATATGTACCTACATAATTGCTTCAGATTTATGCTTAAATATTTCGCCCTTTGCTTATGCTAACGAAATTCCGTCGGCATTTTCCGCTTTTTTAGTGCTTTGTAACAGGTGAAACGGAACATAATACAATATATTACGGCATTTACATATCTTTCTGTGGAGAATCTGGTGAGCTTCATATAAACGAGAATAGATTTTATAGAAGTCCCAAAGCACCAAGCAGAACAAATATATTTTTCTTCCTGTCATGTGACATCAAATGAAGGCAGTAGGTACATACATTGCAATTAATGCGAATATGTAAATTTTAATTTTTTTTCTGATAAATTTTGTTGGGCAAAATTGTTGATAAACCATCGCTAAGGTGGTGGTGATTCTAATAAAGATTTAGCTTTTGCAAAAATTGTAATACATAAATACGGCAAAACTTCACCCCACTCTAGCGGAAGTGCCTGCCCAATTTCGATCGTTCGAATGACCGACGCATTGACTTATATTAAACTCCCAATTTCATTTTGAAAATGATACAAACATAGTTGATATTCGATTTGCATGATTTTTAAATTCGTCTACTAGCATATTAGTCTGAGCTTACACACTAAATTTTATTAAAATCAGTTCACTGCAGGTTTGCCAACCAAAGATATAACCAAGTTTGCCACAGGTTATATCTAACTGTTTAAGTAATTATGTGAAATTATAAGTATGTAATTCTAATCGAAAAGTAAAGGTACTAGTAAATCCTGAAATTTAAGGATTGAATATCATAAAATTGATTATCAGAAGTCCAATTTTGATTAGTTTAAGAACTAATCACTAATTTTTCATTAACTAATTTTCCCTTAGTTTCTTTTTCGACATTTACGTTGAACACTCCAAGAACAATATTTATGTTCATGAGTGAGATTCAACCCCCCTTCAAAAACAATTCATGGCAAATATGTATGTATGTACATAAATATCACTCAATTGTTGTTATAAGCGTTAACACCTCCCAATACCCTAGAGGCTTAGATAAATTCAGCTTCACCCAAAAATTATTTCGTTTGCCAAAAGTCCTTAATATCTAACAAACACATCTGTACGCTTAAAACCTTCAAATATCAGATATTTATAAAATTCTAACGCTATAGACAAAAAGTGAAAGTTGCGGAGAGTCATTGGCTTAGAACCTACATAGATACGTTGATTGTACGTACCTTGGCCTGACAAAAAAAAAGTAAGATGAACAAAGCAAAATGCGCACTCTGCCATCCGCATAATACAATTGCAAACTAAAAATATATAAAAGCAAAAATAACAATGAAACTGCTCTTCCCAATGAAGTGGCCAATTTATTTGTTTTCGATTCGTTGTGAGAATCACCGCAGTATCGCTGATATCCACATCACCCCCATACCTTATGTGCATTACAATCAGTTTTTCTTTTGTGCCTTTGTACACATCAAAATCAAATGCAAAAAATAAAAAGAAATAAAAAAAAAAAAAAAACCAAAAAAAAAATTGTAAAAAGAAACTTTGTTGGACCATCGCCAATTTTCTTTCAGACTTCGTCTTTTCTTATTTTTATTTATTTATATGCTTGCAGGTCACAATATGAAAGCACCAGTCGCCGCATATCACATACTGAACATCATTGTACTAGCAGAATTGTATATTTGCATATCTATAGATCTGAAAATGAAATAAGAAAAGAAAAAAAAAAAAAAAACATTCATATTTAGATACATAATATGGACGTTAACTCTAGAATGTTTAATTTTATGGCATTTTTAATGGAATAACTTTTTTAAGAGAAATGCATATAATTTGACTGCAGCTCAGGTACATCGATTATATCACATACCCTATTTCTTTAATTTTTTTAAAGCTAACTGGAATTAGTTCATAGATGTATTGCTTACTTTATTTATAATTTGAGCTGGGAACCGTTCAGGGCTAGTCAGTGGTCGGTATAAATTAGATTCCATTCTGCATACTGTAGGGACAACAATATCTGACCGTGATTGCAGATTCTAGGCATCGAAAGGGATAAATAATTTTTGAGTTCTATCATAAAACTCTTTGTATTAATTTTTGAAATTAATGGCGATAAAATATGTAGTATGCGGACACAATCGAACCGCCAGAAACTGCGCGATTTATTTGCATTAATACTGTGCTTGGATCTACTCAAATCAGAAATTATGCTGTGCTGAGTTTATGTGTATTAATGCTAACATACCCTATTAAATGAAGAATACAAATGTGTGGCAGAAGACTACAGTGGGGCCAAACTGAGACCGTGGGGCCCGTTCGAGACTTTGACCTAAAAATCGGAAATTATAAAGTAGGTACATTTGAAAATAATTCAATTGTGCTGGAGATTTCAATCAAAAATATCCCCAAAATTCTCAAAAATATCTGCTGTTTTAATTATTCATATATCCTCTAAGGTATAGAAATGTTCAGACGTATTTATCAGTCTGAACAGTTACATGTTTCGTCGTTGTGTGTGTTTTGTCCGTGTTATTCAAATACCGTTGGTAAGATTTCGGTTCTCCTCTTTTTTCAAATACTCCTATGTCCAAATTTTGGCTTCTTTTTGCTCAAGAACAAGTATGTACATATGTACATAAATGGAATTATTTCGTAGTCTGTCTTAAATACTTATGTTTGTTGTGTTTGCTTCATTTTCCAGGCTGAGCTGTTTGCGGAACACGTCCTTAAAATTGAAGGGGACGAAACATCGGCCATTGAAGTTGCCGTTATTTGGATGAACTGATCATGATTTTGAAAATGCGTTACGCAGATCTCAAATGAAAAAAAGTCCTGATGGAGAGTGGATTAGATTCCAATGTTATGTTTGCAAAGTGCAAAGATTTTTTTGGTAATATTTTTCTAAAATTATTATTGATAATTGTAAAAAAAATAATTTTCTTTTTTCTTTCAGCTGATTCCATCGAATATATCGAGCTATGGGGAGGCCCAATTATGGAATTGAAAAAATATTCATGTTCAACTTTAAATGAAATCCCAAATCGGAAAGATTATGAGGAAGAAATGGCACATTTGAACGAACTTAAGTTCTAAAACGCAAACGAAAATTCGGCTCAGTTGCACAAAGAATTTTGCTACATCAGAAATTATTGCTCAGCAACTTAAATTACAAAATGGAAAGAAGAAAAAGTACCAATAACAAAGCGATGGGTTGAAGTTTTCAATCATTTGGACACTGAAAAGTGTGAATATAAGGAAATGGCGACTATTATCGAGTTTGTCTTATGTCTTCCGGGTTCGACTGCTCCTGTTGAAAGAGTTTTTTCAGCAATGAATAAAACGTGGACGGAGGAGAAAACACATCTTAGAATTGAAACATTGAAAGCTATTCTTACTACAAAAATAAATTTAAAAATGAGTTGCTTGGAATTTTTTAACTGGTTAAAAACACAACTAGAAGTGCTTAAAAAAATCCAATCAAGTTTAAAGTATTCGGAAGAGGTTGAAGATTAATAAATTAATTACAGAATTAAAAATAAGATATGAAATAAAAAGTATAATATGCATATCCTGCAATAATACTGTTTTTTCTTTTTTAATCCAGACAAATGACATATATTTATCAATTTATCCTGTATTTTAGCGAAACAAATATGGGAACGTTACCCATCACAAGTGACAGGAACTCTCATCCAAACATGCGAGTTACACTTAAATTTAGAACAAATATGTATATCTTTACAAATGATAACCAAGTTTGGGGAAATGAAAACTGTTTACTTCCTGGGAATTGAACATCATCTTTGGCTATATCCGCAATCTGATGTCGATGGCTCAGCAACTATTTTTAGTGGAGAATATGCAATGTTTAGGCTTCTGTCTTTCTTGTTAATAAAATGTAAAATAACTTACATATCGACCTAACCATCGGTAGTGTCCTATACATACTAAGTATCAGTCACCGCAACTGTGAAAGAAACTGTCAATTTAGTTCAAATATAACACTTAAAATGTATAACATTGTCTAGATTTGGGCACCCACCATACGCAGTAATGCCATGGTAAGCAAGGATGAGTAAATTTAGACATGTAGGATGAGTTCGAAGTTTAGCCGAAGTCTGCGAATTGTTTAATCTCCATTCATATTGCAAGATAAAGTAAGTATCCAGAACACAATGCTATAGCAACTGAATCACTTTCGAGCAGAAACGGTCCCACTGTACTACTTCGGTGAATTCCTCGGCTGTACAGTACATGCCAGTTGTAAGAATAGCCACAACAACAATAAAAAAAGTAATAAATTTATTTATGCTTATATAGTTGGCGGACTGACTGAATGGATGACCAAATGTGTGCTTTATTTTTGGTTATGTTTGTGTTGGTCCAATCCCAAGGCCAAACTTCATCACCGCCACAGTCAACAACAACAATGGTAAAGAATTTATTATTTTACAAGTGAATGGATAAGTCAACAACAAACCACAGATACATATGTACATATGCACATATAACACAGATATATGTATCTAAGTACAAATGTATACAGCAACAACAACATCAATAAAAATGATTCTTAATTACTTGGGGATTACTACACACAATTTCTAAAGTTGTATCCACCAAACAGCAAAGGGGTCCATGATAGGACCTAGGGGGCAGGAAGTGGTTAAAAGCTTTTTATTTTTGGCTTCTTTATGACCATTACCATTACCACACAACCATTGATGATGGTGGAGGTAGATTTTTGAGAAGTTGAACTGCCGCAAGCAACTTAAGTTGTTTTTTTTTTTTTTTGCTTTTTTTATATTCATTTTGAAGGCATGGGGCTTTGGGGTTACGATGTGAATTACAATGTGACGAAGACGACGAGGCAACCATGATGATGATAATGATGACGATGGCCAATTTCAGTGGAAATTTAGTGAATTAAAAAAAACAAAAAAAAGGTGAATATCATTAGATGGCAATCGAAGAGGTATTCGCGCGCAAAAAAATGCAAATGGCAATCCACACGGAGGTTAGCGAACGCAAGCGGGGAGATCAAGCGAAAGATCATTTGGGTTGCCAGGTTGCAAAGTCAAATATCACCTATGCGGAGCTCAGATAGTTCGTAACATTAGAATAACGTCGGTGGTTGGTGGGGTTTTAATCACGAATCACAGGTCAAATGTCAGACTTCAGTTAAAGTGAATTATTGCTGACTTTAGTTCTCAATTGAGTTTTTTTTTGTTTTGCTTTTTGGGTCTTGGTTAGCTTACATAACCAAGGGGTGAAAAGATTTATTAGCGGTTAGATACATGTGCGTTTGTAACACGCAACCTAATTTCGTGCACGTCTGTTTTTAATGCATACGTTGATATGTACATACATATGTACATACATATAGTTCTGTATTTTGACATTGAGAAAAGAATAAAATGGATTTAGATTGCGCGTAAGAATAATTTGTGTAAGAATTAAGAAAAGAAAATATTTGAAGTGGAATGCCTTTGTAAACCTTCGATTTGGAAAATGTTTTGTTTTCTTATTTATTTTTTGTTGTTTTGGTCATAAAGTGAACTCCAAGCGGTCGAGGACGGTGTTGTATAAGAGTAATTAACAGGACTGCTAGTTGATGGAGTAGAACCATACTGTAACCATGAAATACCAATTAAATTAAATTTTCCTTGATGACATTACAAGTCACTTTACTTCTTGTTCCTTGCTGTTTTAGAGATAAATGCATATGTACATATATACTCAGCGAATAATTTCTTCTTCTTATCAACTATAGAGCTTCGACGGGCTCCCCTTTCTTGTCATTAGCCCACCAGTATAAATGCGAATGTACATACATACATAGGTATAAGTAGTCCGCGCAGAACAAACTGCTAAATATTGCGCAACTGTGGAGAGTATGTGCATAGGTACTTACATATGTATGTAGCCTTCCCATGGACTGCTTCCTTCGCAGATCTCGATTTCTAGTAAGAATTATAGAGCCTTCCACTTTGAAGAGTAGTAGATACGATCTGTGCGCTATCCTATCAGACGGATTCACCGTGTAATTTTACGTGCTAGTGCGCCTCAGCTGACAAACATACAGTTGACAGATACGATGAGGAACGATCGGTACTGTTTGGTTGGACGCTGAACTGATTTCAAAAAACTGTCTGTTTTCTTCCCTGATATCCCTCGAAATCCTTCGCTGCTTCTTTCTTGTGAAGGAGAGAAATTAGAATACAATAGAAAAACCTTACAAGACCAAGACCAAGCCTTTTCAAATAAAGGTGTCTCAAAGTATGTAGTTATGAGTACTTATGTACATATGTATGTATTTATGATACTCTGCCAATTTATTTGTTTACTATTTTAGATTTAGTACTTTGGTACTTTTTACTTTGTTAATAATAAAAGGATAAAAACACTGCTATTGTAATGACGGCTTCTTTCCTGAATTTGATGCCACTGTATGTATATCTCCAAAATACAAAGTGGTCCAGGGCCTAGCTTCTCGCGACAATTCGTGTTGTGCGTGTAATATATTTACCATATCCGAAAAACAAGTTGAGATACTTACTCTGAGATGTCAGTCTTTTTTGGTGTTATCTGGGATTCGAACTTCGAACCTCCCGGTACACACCTGACTATAACCATTAAGAGTCATTTACAATAGGGATAACTAGCTCTAGTTTACCACCCCCTGTACATCCAGTTGAATTACTACCCACTGCTATTCATTTTTCAATCCAAACAACCAATCAATGTTATCGACGCAAAGCTTCCCGTGAACGTCGTAAAACAGCAACATCAGCTGCGGTACAAGTAGACGACGTTAGTCACTCAATAAAACAACTTTTCAATTTTAATTAGAAGGATTCAATTAAAAATGACTTGCCATTTGGAATTGTAAGCGTGTGTGTTCAATAAACAATTACAGTTAAGTAAGGGAATTTACTCGTAATTGACATTTTAAATATATGTATGTGAAGAGTAAACCGGATACCGGATGTGAAATGGTATTGGCATGGCAAGAGTTTAAAGCGTTTTTCTTTTATAAGCTAATGAGAAAATTTAATGCTTTGAACGACCCGTTTTTATATGCATTTATTTGTATTTTCTTTACTTTGATTTTGTTTATTCATGTTTTTTTACAATAAATATTTTTATTACAGTAAATATTTCGAAGAATCGTATAGGGGGATAGTAGTATGAGGCTTTAACCTTAATATAAACTTTTTCATGGCCAATCTTAGAAGCAACGATAATCGATTTTTATTACTTTAAATTGCCACTTTAGGGAAGAAATTATGCTTTTGAATAAATTTGCTTCGTTGTTAATTCATAGAGCGAACGTTATTTTGTACATTTATTTAAACAATAATTTAAATAATTCTAGTACGCAAGTTTCGGTGTAAATATTCGATTTCTACATGGGGCATTAACTATTCCACGAAGGACTTTGTGTTAAAATATTTGAAGCATTCGTTTTTTTGGTACAGTCTCATAATTTGTCTTTAATATATGTACATATGCTGGTGACAAAAAATTATTTTGAATTTAATATGTCCTACTTGCCAGTATAGTTTTCTATACTTTCTACCCTTTCAATCTAACTATTCTTTGTAATGTATTCCTACAATTTTAATTTTGCATTCAAATTGATTTATATGTACATATGTAGTATGTGTCTTGAGTTGGTTTTGCCAAAAGTTTAACTATGAAAGTTCTTTTTAACGCATTTTGTGGAGTCATTATAGCTCTGAAGTGTATGAAGTTAAATTGTCATGGTCTTGATTATATTCTTTCCGCAGAAAGGGTATTTTCGATAATTCTGGCAGGTAGGATTGCAGAATGCTCGTGACCTTCGTGTAGTCATTAAAACAAAATATCACTTTAATTAAATTATAGAAGGACGAAACTGAACACATACAACGAATGTTTGGGGTCGTATAATATAAGAAGGCAAATCTACTTTACTCTTACTCTGGTAGACTCAAGAAACTCCTTTGTAGAGGACATTCTCACCTTGTGAGGAAAGTTATAGGTCCTAGTTTAAGGCCTGGCTTTATGGCATAATAGTATGGTCGCAGTACTTACTTACTTACTTACTTATGTGGCGCTACAGTTCGGGGTGAACCTGGGCCTCAACCAACAAGCCTCTCCAGTTAACCCGGCCCTTAGCTAACTGCCTCCAGTTGTGCACTCCAAGTTGGTTGAGATCCCCTTCTACTTGTGCGCCCCACCTTATGCGAGGTCCTACAATTTTAATTTTGCATTTTTCTCTCGAAGCGACCAAGGATATCTTCATCCGCTTTCGAAAGAGTCCATGTTTCAGCGCCATAAAGCAGGACTGCGATGATTAAGGTTTTATAAAGAGTCTCCTTAGTCTTTCGAGGGTCTTATTAGTCAATTGCCTTCTCAGCCCAAAGAAACAGCGATTGGCAAGAGTTATTCTTCGATTAATTTCCGCCGAGATGTTTTTGTCAGAATTTCGTAGTACTTTAAGCTCCATTTAGATGATCATTTCAGTTTCAGTTGATGATTAAGTTAAGCTTTCAGCTGAAACTAAAACTGAATTCCCATCAGTTCTCAGTTCTGTTGTCAGTTAAACTGATTTGTGAACAAGTTTCAGTTCAGTTGTCATGTGCGTGTCCGTGTTTGTGGAAGAAAAGTGATCCTTTGTATCAAGTCTTCCAACTGCCAAATAGGAACCCCATATACTAATAGATACAAAATCTCCATACTTGCATTGAAATTGGCTAATGGGTGATGAAGTATCATTGATATGTGCAAACATGCAAGAGAAATTTTTTTAATTGACCGTTTCAAGTGTAACGGTACTCCCCGGCTCATGTGGTAATACAATCGATCTAGGTAAGTTGGTCTAAGTTGGTACCCTGCTATGTCGGTGGATAGCCACTTAGTTTAAATATTATGCTTATCATATGCAGAGAATAGTGAATAAGGAACTACTTAGAAGCTTTTTCCATTAGGTTAAAATTCAGCCTACTAAGTATTGACGAGTTTATATATGTATTATGTGCTAGGTTTTCCTACTCCTGTACACCGTTTCCTTTTGTTGCTAATATGTAGGAAAGTATTAACTTTGTTATTCTTTCATCTGGGGATCTTTCTAGGTGAATCATCTAGTTTGGACTGCTGCTCTAAGGACTTTTTTATTACAACAGCGAAGAGACTTTTCTCCTTGTGTTCCAAATAGAAGGATAGATGTTGAAGTTGCTGGGATTATTCTTTTTCTTTTTATTTCGCACTATGGGGTACAAACATATTATTGATGAATCTTCTTCAGATTTCAAAGCTTTTATTTATAGTTACGTTGGCTGTAATCAAAACTTAAAAGACTTACATATATTGTATGTATTCACCTTAATAATTCCATATTTTATTCTAAAATATGAATGCTTACATTCACTTCTGCTCACGAGTAAAATGAAAACTTAACTGAATACTGCTTGAACTGAACTAATAACTGAAATGACAACTAAAGCTGAAACTCACCGTCTAAAAGGGGCTCTAAGGCCTTGGTCGTACTAAAAATCTTAAAAAAATCAAGATAAATTCCAAATATCCTTAAATCCAGCTGGTGGGATGCCGTATGATTACACACTTTGCTTCTTTTCTACATGCAGATTAAAGGAAAGGGAAAGGGCAGAGATTCTATAATGTTTTAAAAGATGTCTTAATACATACATAAGTATACTTTTTGTACGTATTTGAGCTGGTTTCTAAATTCGTAGCTTAGAAATTAGGAATGGAACTTGGATTTTTTATAAGTATTGTTATTGCTATTACGCGCTTATTAATACTTCATTTGGCCAGTATTTTGCGTTTTCAACCAACAAGTACATAGCTCCAAAATCCTTGTTGCAGATATCACCGCGACAGCGAAATTACGCGTTTTTGCCCGGTCTTGAGGCATGTCTTTAACCCTAGAATTCCAAAAAAATTGTTTTATAATTTTACGTTTTTGTTATTAAAATTCTAATTTAAGTTAAAAATGATTTGTTTTTCTCAAAGAGTAACGTTTTACAAAGTATGATAAATGTTTTTAAAATGTAGAAACAACTGTTTTAAATGATTTATAGGACGTTTTATTGTTTTCAAAAGTAACCTCCCAGGGGAGGATTAGTGTCTAACGACAAAAAAAAGTTAGTAATCTAGGGTTAAGAAGCAGAGTCTACTAACACAATATTTAATGTATTTCGAGATCTAAGAAAAAATTATGAGCACATCCAAAGGATTCCTGCAAAGCGATAACATTGTTTCATCTCATAATACCTTCTGTTTTACACGTCCTTATATGAACGATACTTTAAGAGTCGTATTTTGCTACAAATGCACCTTCAAATCGTCTAACTTAATATGTACAGAGATACTCAAGTGCTTTTGTTTCAAAACCAATAAATTCGCTGCAAAGAGTAAAAAAAAAGTTAATTTGCAGTGAGTCATTCCAGTCGTCATCTTCTACTAACCAGAGTCAACAAAACAATGAAAAAAAAAAAACATCGTCCACGTCCAAGTTGGCATTGATGCTTTAAGCCAAAGGCACGGCAACTGCAATAATGCACACATGTCCGTTACGGCCACTGGATTGCGTAGGAAAACACATGTGCGACATAGTATTTGCTTTATAAATCAAAATAAATATGTACCCAGAGAAAATGTTTATTTACACACACGCGGGTAGTATGTATGTACAAATGTATCTTGATCCAATACTCGTAGATTCAAAAGTGCATTGTTTGTCGGCTATCTACACCTCGACCTCAGTCGGCATCGCATTGCTAGTGCGGTGGTCATTAATAAAAAAAAACTTATAAAATGTAAACAATATAATCTTTCCGCGCGTTACTGTTATTATTGTCAGTCTCGTTGTGCTTTTCTTGCTTTCATCCACCCGTATAAAATTCTCATCGTGTTGCAATTTTCATTACGTGCTCTCTTTTGTTTTTTTTTCTGTGTGTAAAAAAAAGATGAAAATAAGTGCAAAGTAAAAAAAAAAAAGACAAACAGATTCCTGGTGTGGATGCTTGTAAACACAGAACCGGCTCCAGCAAAACAACATTTCCAATTTTGAGCGGGCTCCATGACAGCACAATTGGTGAATGTATTTATTCTCCCGTCATCCATGATGTGGATGTGGCCCACTTGAGGTGTGGGCTGGAGACGTCGGTGGGTTGTAGTACTCCACAATCTGAGAACCGGTTAGAGTGGTAGTTTGTATGCATACATACGAGTGTAAGCCAGCAGACCTCATTTATTGCGAATTTGAACCCCCTTCCTACCCACTGCCACAAGTGATAGAACCAGAAGGAGCTATACGATGCCATTTGGCTTTTAAGTAAAATTGTATTAGCACTGTAGTGGTAAATAGTTTTTGAGGGCAGAATGGGCCACAAGAGAGTATGTATAAGTTTTTCTTCATCTGTTCCAAATTCTCCAATTTGTGTGTCGGGCAGTTTGTCTAGATTTATCGAATGAGGGAATGCTTAAGGAAGGTTTCGAAATTGGTTGTGATGCCTTTACGATGGATAAAGGGAAACTTAGGTTTTTGCGAATCATCCCAATTGATATAGAATTCTAGTGATAGAGAGAAAGCAAATGGGTATAGGTTTGTGTTACCAGTGTATATGAATGCATATACAATGCTGCCACTTTTTAATCAGAATGGGTCATCGAGACTGCTTTGTATAATAGGTAAGGCTTAATTCGTTGTGTTGCCAACTATCTGGGTAAGAATTTTATAAGGATTTAAAGTCTGTTGCACACTAATGTCAGCTGAACGATTTTTTATTTGAAGTGTTGAATGAAAGTAATTAATAAGGTCAAGGAGAGCGAGGAATATAGTACAGTACTTCCTCACTAATTCGAACATTTGATAATTCGAACGCTCCACTAATTCGAACACCTATTTTTTACATTAGGCATCTTGTAATTCGAACACTTCGCAAAATTGGTAGGTACTCTGTAATTCAAATTTTTTTGTCGATTCTTTGCTGACTGCTTTGCAGTTACAGAGTTAAAAGTAAATGTTTATTTTCAATTGAGTGACGTTTTATGAAATTCTTTTCATGCAAATATGTTTTTATTTATGATTGTATGTATGTACATATTTATAATATGTTAACATAAATATCTGTACACTGCACAAGGTGGTAAGTAATAAGTGTTCCAATTTCTATTGTCTTTTGTGTATTTTTCGAGTCCTTTTTGGTCGATGTTTGACAGGTAAATTTCTCATCTGTCAATCGAGAAATAAACATATTTCTCTTTTTTTACCGAAATTTTTTTCTAACTTGCGAAAACTTCAATGTGTTAATTATGCAGTGCTTTAAAAAAGAAAAACTTCTAAAATAAATAAATACAGAATATATGTATGTTCATACTCAAATGATTTCTTAAGAATACAAGTACCTGTGCTTATCCACCATATTTGAAAAAGGCAGATCAGTGTGCCTTTCTCTGGTTTGCAAAAGAGTTTTAAAACTGTTTGATACTGGTGTAAAAATAGTATTCATTCGGTACAATGTATTCGTTACTACCATGTACTCATTCGTATTCGTTACCTGCAAAGTACGTATTTGCTTACTTATTCTGTTTGCACTACCCAACACATTTCAGGAGATTCTTATTCGCCACAGATATGTACTCGAATACCCGTTCTCTCTTGCACTACCAACAAGAATTATTTAAAGAGATTTTCTTACTCGCCCTACACCAATACTATAATCGTATAAAATTGTCCTTTGTAAAATATGTCAACAAAACAATATCACCTCACAGGAGGCAGACAAATTATACACACGGACACGCAATATGTTTTGTTTACTTTCAAGCAAACACACGGCTTGGCAAAAGTGAAAAGAGAAATCTGTTTCTAATGAATTATATTTGTTAGAGCAGGATACAATATTGAGGGAAGCAAGGCAAGAGATTACTTTTGTATTCGGTTCGTAGAAAAGGGACAGAATTGTATTTGCATAGTTTCCAATGTATTTTATAGGTGGTACTCGCGAGTATTAAGTACTCGTTACTTTTATCCGAGTACTTATACAAAAATAACGAATGAGTACGAGTAGTCGAATGTATTCACATTTTACATCACTACTGTTTGATACAATTTTAAAAAAAAGTTTACAAGCTGTTTTAAACGGGCACACCTTCCTATCTACACCTCCGTTTTATTCTGAGTTAAAAAGTGCTGATTTGATATGATAAATTAAGTAACTACGACAAAGTCATTGTCCATTCTAGGTGGATAAACATGGCAAATACCGTGTGACGATGATAAAGTGACCAGGGTGATTGTTAGATCATCATGGAAAAGCAATAAATGTTGATCCTTTAATGCAATCGCTTTAAAATTTAAAAAAAAATGCCGCTGAGATCCAATCCAATCCATCGAGATCTGTGACAGGATAAACCTCTCAAAAGAGCATTAGGGGAGCAAGGAAGCTCTTAAAGTATTGATCTCCTACACAATGGCATACAAGTTGGTCAAACCTGCTTTGATGCTGTACAGCCTCTTACCAAGCACAATAAATTCAATTTTAGAGACAATGACAAAAGAAAAATTGAGAAATCCAAATTGTGAAAATAACGCTATACCTATGTATGTATATGTGTGTATGTATTTGAGTGTTCACCGTTAAGTTAATTTCGATTTTTTTATGATAAATTGACATATTGATCTGAAGCAGGGGCGATCCTCCCGTCGATTATGCAGAGATGGAGCCTCATCTAATTATGTGTGTCAGGGAATGAATTTCTCACACAAGATCTAAGAAGTGTAACTACTAAAGCTACACTTGGTATGTACACATTTATAGCTATTTTTTGGATGCACTGTGTACTCGCAGATACTTGCAATACATTAAAACAACACACCCCGGCTATCCTATGAATTCAACTCGGTTATCATCGTGTTGCATAGAGACATGAGATTTTGTACCGTGCTGTGCAGTTGCAGTTTCCTTTCGGTGCACATACAATGTGCACATTGCTCGTTGCAATACAGTTAGATATGTACATCGCCGCGTGTGTGTATCCCTTGCACAAAGCTCTCGTAACACTCTTCAGTGTCGTGTCGGTGTTGTCATCGGCGGGGGGTACTACAGGCTGTGCAGCACATGTATTATAATAATGCGTGCATGGTGGCCATGTGCAGGCTCCACAGTCAAGATGGGTGCAGTCAGGGCGGCCCATAAGGAGAAATGCATGGGTGGTGGTACTATTGGTGGTAATGGAGGCGATGGAGTATCTGAAATGAAAAAGATAATAAACTAATAAAAAAGAAGGAAAACAGATCCCATCAAGAAAAGAAAAACTGAGACAAGGAGAATGAAAACAACATACTCGTTTGTAGTGGTGGACGACATGGGTGAAAGGAAATGGATACACGGGAAAAGGATGTACGAGTATGTACTATGTATGCATATGAAAGGACACAACTAAAGCAAGAGCACATTGTTGTTTATAGTTCCCCAAATACAGGATGGAAGTGGAATCTGCACACATTAAAGTTTTGTTTACAAAGACTAGAAATAAATTGGCGAGGTTAAGGTAGTTTTCGAAATTACCCCGCGGTGGGTGTGGTGGAATGGGGTAAAAGTTTGCTTAAGTGAATGTGCCATTGCGAAAGCGTCTGAACGGAAGTTCTCTGTAATACGGTGTGCATTTTGCTATTTTTAGATTGAAAAGACAATATAAAAAGTTTAGCAACAAGAATATTTGACCCTTAGTTGTGAGAGGTTATCTACCCTACTCAATGTAGGGTAAATTGAAGTTGATAGACAATTGTTTTGCATTGGTATTGGTAGGGTAATGACTTTGTGTGTGGGATAATGCAAATACCTATGTGTACACTTACTACGAACGTTCTGAAAGAAAATTAATCGATTTGATCGAAAGTTTTATGAAAATGCTACTTAACTTGAAGACGGAGGTTGAGTATGCTAGTGCTGCACTACATGCCGCGAAATGCTTCAAATCTGGGATCTGTACAAACCTTTTTTAGTATTCACGCAGTCAAAAAAAATTAAAGAAAATGAGTTTAACTCCTAAACATTTAAGATTCATTTACAGATGAGTTGACGAGGCAACAAAAAAAACTTGGACACTGCAGTACGGTAGTTCAATGAGCTTCAATGTAGGCGTACGTCATTAAAGAATAACTTGCGAGAGAGACGTGCTGCCTGCGTTATCGTCCCAAAAATTATCGACCCCGTTCGGAGAACATGATGGTAGAGGACCGATGCCTTCAGCGATATCGGGTCATCTTTGGGCACATCCGTAACCTGTATTAAAAGAATTTTCCATGATCACATTCCCTCCAGGAAGATTTGGTCCCAGTGGATAACGTTTTTTTGACCGAGGCTCAAAAGGCGCGAAATATTATTAAGCCAGGTCAAAATAATGTTCAACATTGTTACCGACAAAACTTGGATTTACAATCAAGCTTCTCAGTTAAGTTATATTTAAGTGAAGTTAAGTCTCAGCAGTAAATTGAAGTCTCGGTTTCACGAAATAATTAAACCTCGTAAAATTAGTGCAAATGATGTCTTACTTGCCTTGTGGTAAATAACGCTATTTAGTTGGGAACGCATGTTAAGGTTTATATAAAGGAAACGGGGTAACATTTAATTCATTAAGGTTAGTGCTTTACATTAGAAGAATAAGTACACGGCGACGTTGCTCGACAGCAACGGACAGCACAGAAATTTGTTTTCTATATGTACATATGTACAAGCTCATATAGATCTCTTGTGGTTTGGTTTCATACTAAATCCTTTAGTTTTGCCTTTTACCCTAGAATATACATATTTCGTCGCTTAAGACGATTTTGCGAAATCAATATCGTGGTCAGTTTCCAACTGTTAGCTTGAGAAGTGTCGACGCAGTTCTGAGAAAAGAGAAGAGAACTTCAAACCAATCCATTCGCAGAAAATGGGATAAGCAACAGGCTGGTGGCCTTTCTTGGCCAAGGGTGTACACCTGATTTGTCTAGGGAAAATACAAAACAAAGCTTACCTCGCCTGTCCATTTATGCGGCTGCAAAAACCACTTCCTTGGCTGCAGGTACTTCAAAACTAAAAATTTAAAATACAAAGAGTCCAGTACCTAGTTACAGTTTATTACAGTTAGCTACAGTTAAAGGTCGTATCCTAAAAGTAGAAGCAGTTAGTACATTTGTGATTTTGTCAGACTTTGTGGTATTTTTGGGATTTGAACATCAAACATCTCGTTCAGTTGTTAAGACATAAATTCTTTTTCTTTCTCTTGGCAGTAGGGCCGCTGCTTACATCTTTTGGCTGTTCACTATTTTTTTTCGGGAGACGTGGACTAGATTTAAATCCTCATCATAGGATGATGTGACCAAAAACAGCTTCTTTCTCTAATTCCTAATCTATTCCCCTTAAGAGCAAAATAGTTAAAGCAAAAAACCACTGTAATTTTTGAAGTTGTTGAGCTTAGTTATAGCAATGTAAAGCCACAGCGTCATTTTTGGGTTTATGCCCCAACTCTTACTCTTAAAGCAAGGCCACCTTCCTGCACTAGCCAGCAATAAGGTTGAAAGCACTCTGGAGGAGATTCGATATTACTTCTCGAAATTCGCAGTCGTTTGTCTATAAGGGATTTGTCAATCCTTGTGCTGAATTCCTGAAGAGCATGTGTTGTTGATTTACCAGGTTGAGAGACATATTGCTTTTGTGAAGTGGATTCCTATATAGTGGGCCATCCCTGATATGTCCACTAAGTATTTTTTCCATTGTCTTGGAAAAAAAATTGACGCTTATAGGTCGATATGATTTTAGCTGATCTGTTGACCAGGTTTTCTTCAAATTATTATGAATATTTGAATAGAATAATTTTTTAAACATTGTATTATTTAATAGATAGATAATATTCTTAAATATGCGGCACACTGTAGGTGGTACGAATATGTAAAACATTTCTTTTCGCTAAGTCTAAAAACCATATGAACGCGGTATTTATGTGTTTTTTATTGATGTCTAAATTTATGAGATTGATTTCAACACAATGAAATTCAATCATAAATTACTCGAGAGCCGTTATTGGCTTACGGAATTTTCAAACCAGGCTGTCATACAGTCTGTTCGAAGGCGTTAAATAGTTAATTCGTCATATTGGTTATGATCAATTTGAAACGATCACTTCACCAATATCAAATAAGAACTTAACACCTCGCTGGAAAATATCGTATAAAGGAGCTGTGAAAACTGTGTAAATGAAGGCCTGTTATCGCAGTACAGAGTTTATTATAGTAAAAAGTAATTTGTTTACATGATAAAATGTACTTTCTGTCCAGCAACACAAACAAAGATGATACATTGAATAATGATGAACATTACATAGAACAATTCGGAATTCCCAAATCTGTGTAACCTTTCTAACGTCAAAGAGCGGGAGAACGTGTTCCGATAGCAATCCGCACCATCTTCAAGGATTTAATAAATATTTTGAAAGGTGACTGAAACTGGGATTTAGCACATAACTTTACAGTGAAATTGCATAATCGTAGAATAAGGACACATTTTGTACCAAAAAAAGGTTAATTTATGAGCAAAGTAATGAATGTAAGTAATTTTATAATATAAATCTGATAGATGGCACTTAATAATAGTGTCAGTTGTTATCTTATGGCATTATGTTGACAGTTATGTTTTATTTTAAATTCATTGCGAAAAGCTTTAAAATGAAACATAACTTTATAAGAGATCGTAGTTAATACATTCGTCGTGCCTACAAATCCTTCTGACACTACACTGTTTTATGGTTACACTGCTTACATCCTTCCGTTCTTTGGACTTGTCTATCTGCATCCATTCCTTCATCAAGAATTAACAATTTGCATAACTTTGAAGCGAAATTTTCTGTTCTGACTATTGTTCATTTGTCGAACATCTCGCAACAGGCTTTTAAAAAACGTTAAATTCGGATCTTCTTCTTCTTCTTGATTCCATTTGCGTCGTTTATTTGGTAACCTCCAACCGTCATGAGATTGTTCAACAAACTCATTATCACTTTGGTGATTTCTGTTCTGGTAGGAAGTCAGAGGTTCGCTAGTAGTTACTCGTATATTCTCTGATGATTTAAAAGATATTGCTTCAGGTTCTGTATCATTTTGAAATGATTCCCTTGAATCGTTTGGTTGACTTTCCTCGAGAAAAGCCCCCGGCTTAATATCTTCTTCCGATTCGGAAGCCCTATTATCTTCTGTATCCGAAAAATTACTTTTTTGTGGTTTATTTCTGACGAATGGCATGAGAAACTGCAAATGAGCCTTTAAGTAGTATTGCCTTCTATTGCCGAATTCATCTGGATATCGCTTCATACTTCTGAGGAATGCATTACGGATGTTTCTCCAGCGTTCACGGCAAGAGTCGACTAAAAAGAAATAAAAGAAAATAAATTTTGTCTCCCAAACTATTAATGAAAAATGTAAAAGTAGTGACGATTGGATTTTGTCCACGGTTTAAATAGAGGAGTTTGTTTTGATATATTTCACAATGGGATACAAGTAGCAACCTAGCTGTCAAACAGAGGAATAAATTGGCTAAGGTCATATACATACATATCTACACATGGAACGCTAAAAAGAAATATCCTCACCCATCACTCTTAATGACATAGAGCAGGAATATTAATTAATATTAATCAAAATCCCCTACCTATCGATGATCTATAATGGTTATGGTTCCTTAAAAGTCGCGAAATTTTTAACAATGTTTCAACGAAGCGTTGCGCCTCGCCCAGAAGGTATTAATTGTAAGTAATCAAGCCTTTGACGATTTTGAATAAATTAAACGTTATATTATAGTAATAGTGTACGAAAATCTTGTCTGAAGTCAAATAACATAGCGAGACCACGGTTTTTATTTATATTAAATATATATGTATACATTTCGTGTTAATGTTAACAAAAAAGACTTCAATAATGCACTACGTATTGGAACATTGTAAAAAGGCAATTTCATTTAATTACTATTTTTCTTCTTTTTGAAAAAAAAAATTAGAGGAAATCAAGGTTTCCTAGATACAACATGCAAGTTCTAAGCCACACCTAAAGATGGGAATGTTACAAACTATGTATCAAACTTAGTATACCGTATGGAATACGTACTACTGTAGATACCACGCCACGGTAAAAAAAAATAGAATTGGGTATCATAAAATCCGTTCCAGGCAGATTGTAATTTGTCTCTTTAGTCTGTTTTTCAGTTTACCATTCAAAGTATGGACATGAACCATACAAAAGGGACCTGTGAAATTTCGATACAAGACGTGGTTTACGACAAAGATTCTGGAAAGAAAACGACAAATAATGCAGATAGTGCTTGAACGGATTCGTTTGTAACAGCAAAACGGTAAGTCAATTCAACCGAAAACAATCGAATTTTGCATTTCGAAAAGATAATGTTTTGGGAGTGAATTTAGTAAATAAAGGAATGTAAAAAAGTGTAGGTTTAAAGGTACTGACTTTGTAAAATATAAAAACTTGAAGTGTTTCATTATTCGTAAAATAAACAGAATTTATGAACTGTGCAATACACTGCGCTTGGAACGTAGGTAAGAGTAAATACTTAACCTTCCGACCACAAGTGGGGTTACCCATAACCCCACTACTTCTGCTATTCACGTAGAAAAAAAAGCCTTGCCATCGAAAGGTTAAACAAGCAAAACAAATAAAATTTTATTTTTCCAGAGTAACAACACCTTCATAAATTCGGCAAAGTAATTTGAAATGTACTTACTTACCCGCATATGTATGTACATACATACGTACATATGTATGTATGTTATTTTAATTTTTCAAGGGACAGTTGCGTTGCAATTCTTGCCATTAAATGTTGTACGAAGTGAAAAAAAAATTGTATTAAGGACCCTTATTACTCCAGAAAGCGTTTCTCTTACCTGGTTCCTTAAACTGATCAGATATCATATCCCAAGCATCCCTGACAAATTCTTTATTTCTATACTTCTTTGATTTATTGTCCCA
This sequence comes from Blera fallax, assembly GCA_946965025.1. Lineage (NCBI taxonomy): Eukaryota > Metazoa > Arthropoda > Insecta > Diptera > Syrphidae > Blera > Blera fallax. Next base: position 18,669,606 of record OX337248.1, on the reverse strand, counting down.
AAGGCATGGACAGGACTCAACAGCCTCCACGAATTTCACGTTTAATAACTGTTCTGTACTCATTGTAAAAATGGATACGATCAAAGCACATACAAACTTTAACGAACGTCGCACAACAACTGTCGCATGCAGTTTTTACTCTAACACCATATACCGAATGGGACTGTACGGCGACGACGCTACGAGTAGATACATACTCACATCCACAAGTTTTAATCTGCATGCAGTATTTACCACAGACTTGCTGTTGTTGGTGGTTATCACGTGTTTGCGTACACTAGCATTCTGTACTGTAGATACGTGTCTGTAGAAAATGTGTACTTCAATATGGCTTTGCAGAGAAATGAAATACACATTCGAGATACATATGTACATACATACATATCTAAGTATAATCAGGCAAGTTACTTTCCAACTGCGATCCGTACTACGATGCAAAATTTAAAGCAGTAAAGAAGTGCGAGCAGTAGTGCAATTTTTCTGTTTATTGTGTTTTTCTTCCTTTGTGAAGGGTAGTGCCTTGGTGCGAAGATAGGTATGTACATACATATATATGTACATACATATGTATGTGCTACAAAAGTATGTATGTACTTCAAATAATATTTATTTTTATTAAAATTCGAATAAAAAAACAAACCTTTTTAAACGAAACTGGTCACTTATGGCATGCAAGCAAAAATAAATAAATAAATGTGTGAATGTAGGTACATATATGTATGTACATATGTATGTATATGGACATAAAGTTACGTAAAATTGGAAGCCTGAAAAAGTAAAATAGCATAGGAGTCTGATTTTGTGATATATGTACATATATACTACATAAATATGTACATACATATGTACAGTTGTACACATGTACATATGTACTATGTTTGTAAAGACTGAATTGTAGCTATCAGTGACGTGTTGGGCCAACGTTTGCTTTAATTAGCTCTCCACGTCATGAGGCCATAGAAAGGGATAGTTTTCGCGTTACTTCCCACATTCTTCAGCTAACACATTTTTAAGCATTGTTACCAATGTTACAGAAATCTGTTTAGATAAAGAGTGAAACTTTGCAGCTGACTCACAGTTAGTCCTGAGAATATGGAAAAATCTATAATAGCGACGAAGACTAACATATCGCTGTCAGGCAGAATCAAAAATTTAACATAGACAATGAAAGTCAAAATTTCCGTTTACCTGACCAAAACAAAGTGAAGATAGCTATGTATGTATGTATATCCAAGCTCAAATCCAACAAAACTGCTAGACCTGATGTCCTACCGGACGAGTTGTTCAAAGTAGCTGGAGATGACTTGGTAGAGAGCGTACACTAACTCATTTTTAAAATTTGGTCAGACGAGTGTAGTATGCCTGATGAAAGGAATCTCAGCATTATTTGCCCGATTTGTAAGAAAGGAGACCTCCTCATATGCCTTCAGTCTCAGTATCTTCAACATCTGTGCAACTACTAGCGTACACCGACGACATTAATATAATTGGTAGAACATATCGTCTTTTGCGTTGACGGGCTTTGGAGAAACGCAAAATGTACAGCGATATCGACCTAGTCAAAAGTCAACTTATGAAAAAACTTATAGGTGTTTTTTGGGATTCGAACCTCGAACCTCCCGTTCAGTAATTCAACGCACTAACCACTGAGCTAAGGCGCCCCATACAAAAAATGTATGTACATATGTACATACAAATCACATATGTACGTGAAGTGAAATTACTGATTATTCTATTGAAATAAGAGAAATTAAAAGTTTTTCTCTCGCACGATATTATTTTGGTAATTTAATATATGTATGTACCTATTCAATAACAATAACAAATAGTAATATTCTGGGAACGAGTGACTTTTACCAGCAAGTGGAAATTCTATGTTTTTGGGCGGGACGGACGGACACGAGTATGGTGAAAGCAAAATACAGAGCTTCACGTAAAAAACATTTACCCCACTGTTAAAAACGAAGAGGGATATGTTATGGTATAGGGATGCATGAAATCATTGACGGGATAATGCATCGGTACAGTTATCTACATAAAAATTTTGAAAACCAATCTTCTGGGAAGCGCGCAAAAACTTAACCTCTTCAATTAGTCCGGTCCTTAGCTAACTGCCTCCAGTTGCGCATTCCAAGTTTTTTCACAGTCCCACCTGTCGAGAATGTCTGACAACCGTCCGAGAGTAAGAACTGTCATGAGAAAGCTTTTCAATTTGCCTTTCGGATATGGCTCTAAGCTGTAGGTCCCTTCCATTTGTGAAAAGTATAACACGTACAACACGAATGGTTGCGAGAAGGTAGGCCCTGGACCACAACCACATATGGTCTGTTGCGCCAAGTATTTCTATTTGTGTGTACAATATTTTGTTACTATGAGAATATTTCTTTGAAATTCGTACATAAGCCATTTTTTTTAAAAAAAAAAGTGCATTTGGTTGTCACCATGCGTACTCGAATTTTATGAGTTTTGATGAAATCTTTAAAATAAGCCTTAGTCACCGTCAATAGCATTAAAGGCCTAAATCAGGTGTTTTGGAGAAAACACTCGAAAAAAATGCCGATATGTTTTGCTTGGATAATTTCTGTAAATACTGTGAACGTCAAAAGTGAGCAAGCAGCTGTATAATTTTTGGAGTTATTTCTTCTTCTTCTTCTTTCCCTATAATTGTGATCATAACCCTCCCACTTAACTGCATCCCTCTTTTGAACATGACAATACCAACTGAGCAGGTTGTGCTCCAATTTGTTCGATATAGGTCCTTTGACGTCAAGGCTTCCTGTGATCTTCAAATTCGATCAAGCTTTGTTATTCCTGTCATGCGAAGCGTCTTCATCTCCGTTGCTATTAATTTGCCCTCATAGTTTTTGTACACTGTCCAGCATGTGACCGTATGTGAACTTCGGACGAACAATTGCGGTGTAAAGTCTTCCTTTCAGCTTAGGGGGCACTTTTCGGTCACAGAAGATAGCAGAGTTTTTCTGACACTTCATCCAAGCTACGCTTACGAGATGATTGATGTCATCATCAATAGTTGCTTCGCTATTGATCATAGATCCCAGATACTTGAACTTTTCGCACTTGGGAATCACTTTTCCGTTCAAAGAAATGCCTGGACTAGGTCGGAGTGGATCAGAGAACGGTCAGTACAGGTTCTCTGTCTTTTTTTGGACTAATTCGATACCCATTTTCCCTCCAAAACATCCAACCATACATCAAGTGCTCGTTGCAGGGGCGTTTGATCTTCACTTATAATGGCTTTATCGTCAGCAAAGAATAACTGATGCACTTTGGGTTCCGTCACTTTTCCTTCAATCAGATAATCCATGACTGCAATAAATAGCAAAGGACTTAAGGCCCTTCCCTGGTGGACACCGAGTTTAATTGGGAACTCTTCGGTGACTCCGGTGGAGTATCTTACTCTTGTCTTTGCTCCGTCATACATGCCCGTGCAAGGCTATAAGGCTAATTATTGCCCATAGCATCAATTTCAGGCCAAAAAAGTCATCCAACATTGCTCGCAATTCATTCACTGAAACGGTCACACGCACCAGCATCATTTTCGAAAAATGCAAAAACGAAAAAATGGAAACGAGCTTCATCACTCAGAATAATTTTGTGTAAAATATCATGATCTTGTTCATTCATTTCCAGCACAGAATCAGCGAAAGTACTGCTTTGCGCGCGGTCTTTTGTCGCACTCTAAGCCACGGCGACGAGAAATTTCAGCTTACCTTGCCGGACGAACACGAATCGGAGTCTTCACATCACTAACCTGTCCGAGACGTTTAGACTTATCGATCAAATTCACTTAAGCTGTGCGAGAAGGCGCATGATGATGACCAAAAACAGTAAGAACTTTATCAAACGTTTACGCTATATTTTCACCGGTTTTTAGTCAATTTTCACTTTTTAGCATATTGTGCAAGTATGTATCGATGCATTTTTAATAACCTCCTAGTTTTTACCCATCAAAACTCATCACAACGATACTTGAATGTTGACAGTTCAACAATGGCGCGAAATTAAAATGACACCTCTTCTTGGATGATCCGTTATGATCTTTATTGTATTTTCACTTATCAGTACTACTTTGCGATTTAATTTACGTTATTACTTATTCAATTAGAAACGTGGAATATGCCGAACATGCACACTGATTTGTAAGAACACAATTACATACATATTTGCCGACCATCCGCACATTCAGGCTTCTCTCCGATATATGTACATAAGTACCTATACATAGGTGCAATAGAATGCAATAGAATGAGTATTGTTTGTTTCTTCTTTAAAAAAATTCTTCCAGTAACAAACCTGTATTATATCAAAATATTTTTCTATCATTCAATAAACCTGTTCGAGAGGCAAACCAAAAATAAGTTCTTACCACAAACAAAAACAGATTACTACTAGTATGTGCACGAAACGTTTTTATATCATATCAATACTAAAATATTTAGCAAAAGCGGATTCAGGACTATTATTTATAGAGACCTGCTATGCTAAAATTACATATTTTTAAATTTGTTACCTACGTGTTACACAACGACTGAAATTCAACATTTAGGTCATGACTTAAAATAAAAAATTATATAGTGAGTATTTGCTAAAATGTGAAAGGTTTGTAACAAAAGCCATATATAAAAACTGGCAAACATTGACAATTTTTGGCTAAGAGGAAGAGGAGGTAAATGTCAACGAATTTGAAGCAACCCGCATCAACTTTATTAGTTCCCTTCTTCATAGACGCGCTGTTGCCGGGCAGTCTCCGTGCAAGGAGGTACCTGACTCCCTCAATTCGCCTGCTGTTCTTAGAATACGCGCAACGTCTTTTCCACAAATTTATGTCAATATGTGTATATTTTTGTCGTTCGATTTTTTCGTTAACTACATAACTTGAGATTCGAGTACAACACAGCGCGACTCCATTTTCTGTAGTTGATTTTGGAGGACGACATTTTTTGTGCTTTGGAGCGCGAATTTCGGAACTAATCATCTCCAAATCTAATTTTGTTGGTATAACTCTGGGTTTCTCATCTATTAATGACCCTTTGGATCCTACTATTAGGATTTTCAAGTCGGTGATCGACATTTTACCAACAGACATGTTTTCATCTTTGTTAAATGGTGGCATTCGGCTAGGTCGCTTTTGGCTACAAATGTCGATTGCGCTTTTAGCCATATTTCTTTTCTTCAGTTTTTGCAAAATACCGATTCAGCTTCGACTTATTTGTAATAGAATTCGTATGGCATGATTAAAAACACCTTTATTAAAATTGGAGATTGTAATATTCTTAACTGTACATGCATATTTCAAGATTTTCATAGGAGCTTATTTAAAACAAAACTTGCCATTTTCACTGTCTCTTTTTCATCTTCAGGCCCACATAACTTTAAGAATTAACTTCTTATTGAAAAAGTGATTTTTATGTTGAAACATATTTCCGAAGTCGAACAGTTTAGTGTTCTGAGGCTTACTTTAGTATCTGGTGTAACTGTCTTTATGCAGCGCCACCACATGACATTAATCTGTCACAATATTATATTTTAAGACAAATATTCGGATACTCAAAAATTCTACCTCGGTCCGCTCAATGGACAAAATAAAAATTCTTCTGACACCGGGGAATAAGAAATAGGAAGATAGACAGAGAGGGGGAGGCAAAATATTATTTTGGTACATTATTGTTCCAAAATCCTCAACTGCCAGCTGTGCGATGAGGCGTCTTTTTCTGAACACTGTTGTTAACTATTTATTGCAATTGGACAGTACAAGTATGAATGTATGTACGTACAAATAAAAGTTTTAAAGCTTGCGGAGAATGAATTGGGATTCTAAGGGTTATTCTTAGTATGTGACTTGTAGTGTACGGTGTACCTTCTCCACAGCCTCGGATGGCTTATAGCGATGTACACGAGTCACTGTGACAAATTTTATTCACAGCGAATTTTCAGGACAAAATTGTTGTTTCATACACACCTGCTTACAAGATACACGGTCATTGCCATTGATACACGGTCTATCGATTTTTTACTCCCCTAAAATCTTCTCAAATTGGATCGAAATCTTTAAGCTGATATTCATGTATACATATGTATGTACGTACAATACATGTATATTTATAAAAAGACATAGATATGAAGCCCGTCATGTGAAGTTGTAAGGTTAGAAAACTTCTTTTAATAGGTACCTACATACATACATACATATGTATGTGACAATATGCATATACATATGTATCTAGCGCCTTTTGACTCAAAATGCTACTTCGCATCCTTTATCTCCATTACACCCTATTGGGCCAAAATTTGTCTATTCATAATTATGTACCTATGTATGTACGATCAATTTTCAATTGAAGTTCTACTCCCACACACTTCATGTCCAATCTATCAAACGCCACTGGCAACAGATCATGACCTTTCTAGTAAATTATGATTTGCTAGTTTTTCCAAGCCTTGACCCGCATACTATCACCCACCGTCATCACTAAGCATACAAATCGACAATTCCAATTTTGCTTCCCACAATGAATAAAAACCCCAGCCGTCAATCGATCGTCGCCAGACATGACAAGAAAACCATTTCTCCACTTCCTCCTTTGTCTGAATGCTATTCAATCGGTTTCCACGTAATTCGAATCCTCAGATTCTCGCAAAAATTGTCTGCCAGCCATAAAGTCATTCGCAACATGTTTGCGTGCAGTAGGCACAGCACAGCGGCATTCAAGAGGTTGGCACCACACTATGCCGGTCGCAGAAGAGTCGCCCCATTATAGTAGTGGTACTGCTTTTGGGCTCCCCCAGAGACTCATGCGCCGGCCACTTTATGGGATTTCTTTGTAACTCTTTGCGTCATAAACAATAAAAGCAGAGACAACAAAACAAATACGAAAACCAACTAAAAACTGAGAAAAGATAATAATGGAATCATAAAATGTGAAAAGACAGTATAAAGCAAAACGTGTGGACCCTGTAATGAAGCAAAATGTGTTGTTTGGCTGACTGGTTCGTGAAACGGATTATTGAGTAGTTTTTTTTTACACTGTTTCATAGGGTATGCCGATTAATATTCTTAGTTTGCAACTCTTAATAGTCTTAGGTGATGAGCACTTCCATATCATACAAATACAAAAACTTGGAACAACAGACCGTATGTGATCCAGGGCCTTGCTTCTCGCGACCATTCGAGTTGTGCCTGTTATAGGTGTATTACATCCGAAAGGCTATTTTTTGTTTTTAAGAAGCTTTCTCATAACAGTTATTACTCTCGGACGTCTGCAAACATTTGTGAGACGTGGGACCGTGAAAAAGCTTTTTATTGTTTTCTGGAATTCGGACCTCGAACCTCCGACTCAGTAATCAAACGCACTAACTCAGCCACGGCGCCCACTTACATATCTTAATTTCAGTTTATCATCCGCTTCGTCAATATAATGTAGGTGTTCATATCATACCCATTCTCATCCTCAACACAATTCTTATCCGCATCCTTTTTCTCACACTCATTGTAATCGTAATCGTTATTTTCATCATTATCATCCACCTACTCTTAATCCTCATCGTCTTCCTCATCATCATCTTCATTGCCGTCCTAATCCTTATCTTGTACTGGAAGATAATTCTAGGTACTTGTACTAAAAGTTTGACATGCCATGTCTAAAGCCATTTTTGGGATATACAATAATTGGATATTTATACTTCTATGTCTACATAGGAAACACTTAAAATCATGTAACACGGATTGTAGTTTCTTGTGCTTTCTTATCGTGATCCTGTGATCCAGCAGACAGTCATGTACGCATGACAACCAGTTTACGATGCATATTTTGAAATGTCACTAAACGAAAACAGCTTGACTGACAGGCATCCAGTTAAGGTGCGTGGATATACACACAATAATGCTTCCAAGTACGGAATAACAATGACCGGAATGAAAGGATTTCCAGAGCAATACCAGTTTTGACCGAAGTGATCTTCCCATAGATGGCTAAAAATTCCGTCGCAAAGTAACTAAACTATCTCTAGACGGTTTAAAAATATTGATAGACATTGTATACATTGTATATTTGATGTAGAAGAGAGTACATACTCAGTTGCAAAAATTAAGATTGTACGAGTAGGACATCGGAATTTCATGAGATTTGGTGCAACATGATGGCAGGAAATCTCATAGACATCATGTTGAGAAAAATGATCAAAGGAAATTTTTTTGATAGATATCTTCAAAACAATTTGTGAACCAACGGTCTAAAAATACAGATAATTACAAGGAACATTTCTAGTACAAATGCCTCTAACACGTTATACCGCTATTCGACATGTAGGCTGCATTTCAAGAAGTGTACATTCGCTTTGCACTACAATATTTTCATGAAAAGGGCAGTCACTGTTTCCAGTATAAGATAATTACTTTATTTGCTTTCTAAAGACAAAATATTAGCCAACGCACAAATTTAGACCGAAATTCAGCGAAAAAATGCGTGCTGTCTGATGTCATGTAGGTACGCTATTTCGTTTAAAATTTGAAGTATATTGCACGTATTTCTTTTGTTTTATTTTACAAAATACGAGTATTACTTTAACTGATTGTTATGCTATGGGTTTCACATGCATTTTTTAAGGCCTCTGCTTTACTGAAAGCATTAGAACAAATGGTATAAAAGTGTGAGATATGTGTAATATTGATAAGAAATCCGCTAACTAGACACCAGTATGCCTCAGTGTGATCGATCTTGCGATCTGCCCTTGATGACTTTGTTTTCAGGATCGAGAAGGGGTTGTAAGAGGGGGCTATAGTGTTTGTCGACATAGATTGTGCTCTTGACAATGCCTATTCATTTTATTTCATGATGTCCCATAAGGCTACTACACGCTAAGAGCACGTGGGTGATAATGTGACAATAGAAATTAAAAGGGAACTGGCGGCAAGTGGAGTGTGGTCTCCTTTACTGTGGAGTTTTGTTGTTGAATCACTTCTTACAGAATTGCAGGATATGGGACTTCACATTAAAGTAAATACTTAGATAGTTTGTGTACTACATTTTTTAGATACAAAGGTATATATGTATGTATTAAAAGAGCCACCAAATCCCAGAGGCAATCAAATTTTATTAATTTCTCTATTGTCGCGAGAAGCTATGCCCTCGACCACATATGGTCTATTGCGCCAAGTATTTCCTGAAAAATTAAAACACAGTTTATGGTTTTTCGCCGATTTGAACTTGAACCTTAGACTCAGCAGTCCTACACATCAAAACAACGATCTGTCTAAATATTTGCTTTTCTTTAATAAGAGATAAGTTCTGTGAACCAACGACCTACAAACTGTTACCCTTGATTGTTTCCAATGGAAAGCGAAAGCGCACTCCATAGTGTGGTCAGGGAGCATTCGCTGGAGATTAAAGAATGCACTATGGCAGCGTTCCTAACCATCGGTGATGCGTTCAATAAGGTAAAAACTGAATCAATATTGTAAGCCCTGGAGGATTTAATAGCTAACAGGTCCATCATTAACTGGGTCGAAAACATGCTTAATTACAGGATCATCAACTTGGACCAAGTTCTGTAAGGAAAATGACAATAAAAGGTACCCCACAGGGAGGAGTCCTGTCTCCAATGCTTTGGCTTTTCACCGTCAATAAAATCCTAAAAATCCTCGGGGAAAAGAAAATAAAAGTTGTAGCTTACGCAGATGATTTGGTAATACTGATTAAAGGCAAATTCTTATCTAACTATCAGTGAAATAATGGAATTTTCTCTTAAAGAACTCTCTAAATGGGCAAAACAGAACGGTCAACCCTCTGAAGACCGAGCTTGTTCTGTTCACTAGAGAAAGATACCTGACTTCAAACTAGACGGCAACACAATAAAACTCTCATCCGAGCCGATATATCTCGGTATCATTTTAGATCCCAAGTTATCTTCGAAAAGGAATGTTGATATCAATATTGAAGGGAACGAATAAGCCGATGCATTGGCAAGAAGGGGGTCAGAATTGAGCATCAGTGTAGCTGACTCATCTATTCTGCCACCGATTGGTAGATTGTACAACATTATTGACCCCATAATAAAGAAAGAAGCTAACTCTTCCTGGTCTTCCAGGGAGGACTGTGCCACCTCTCGTACTTTATGGCCGAAATTAAATTAAACTAAAATAAGGAGCATTTTGGCACTAGACCGATCCCCCTGCAGCATGCTAACGGGAGTAATCACAGGACATTGCGCTATCGGAGCTATGCTCAGCAAATGGAACGCAGAGTCCAACGATTTATGCAGAAGCTGCGGTGACGAGGAGTAAGTGGAATCGCCCTGCAAGAACGACACCTACGCACTCTAGGATCCAGGTTCTTCGCAAGCATCGGAGAGGTAGCAGCAGTCCAGATACCGGATCTCCTACATTTCTTAAAAGGCAGTAACGGATAGGTTATCACGAGATATCTCCCACCAATTTATAAAAGGGGATTTACCATGCATCAGTAAGTCTCCGAGTGAACGTGATGAGTTCGATCTATCACACTCCCTTCTTAACCTAACTTCCATGGATTTTTTTAAGATTTTGAAAAAAATAAAATAAAACTGACAAAAAACAAGAACACAAAAGCAGACAACGGAGTCATTGTACCTCCAATGAACAGTGCAAAAGAATGCTTCATTGAGGGGTGAGTTTACGATTGCGCGACCATCCTCCTCGCTAATGAATCCGTAATACATATCTCTAACACTTTTCAGTAAGCACAATAGATATTGCAGTCCATGAATGCAAACATTTCATACAAGAAACAAAAAAAGCAAATGGACGACAAAAATAAAAAATCAGCTAACATAATGTACAGCGTGTGTAAGTTAAACGAAAAGCAGAATGAAAAAAACAAGAAAACATCGCACAAAAAGGAGCGTAAAACAAAAGCAACACACAAACTGTTTTCACCACCATCATGTGCATGAGCAGCAGCAGAGCACGAATCAAATTGAAAAAAACATAGCACACGAGAAAATCATCGTCTGCTGTGTTTCAGTTCAGTCGGTTTTTGAGTGCGAGTGAAACAAGAATATGGATTCCGTTGTTGTGCAATTGATTTCTTTGATTAAAAGCAGACCACCGATATATAAAATTCATTCGAAAACTGCCAAGAACAAGGAAATTCTGGATCGTCTTTGGAGGGAAATAGCTTCTGAAATTCAGTACCCAGGTATGTAATTATGTACATAACTGCGAGTATTTGCATCATGGATGCGAATGTTTTTATTTTTATCGAAGAATACTACATAGCCACATATGTATGTACATATGTACATATAAATATTCACATCTATGCATATTAGTCACCGAAGATTCTAAGCCATATATCAGGAGCTGAGTGAGCGTCGAAGATATTAATTTTGTTTCCAAAAATATTATTAAGGGACCCTTCCGATAGCTGGTAAAGCAGTGTACAATGTTTTTGTGGGTTCTGTGTATGAGTATGAGTGAATGAAAGCAGTGTAAATGTTTGATTTTCTCCTTTTTGTGTGCGTTTTAATGGCAATTTTTATGTGTCACTAAATGATGGCGGTGCTTAATGATTTTAGTTTTTGTTTGCCTTGTTTGCCGCAAAACAAAGCAAAGTACATATGTACATATGTACCTACATAGATAAAAAAAAGTCGAGAACAGATGTGCATATCTACCAGGTGTCCAGTAACAAATGCATAAATAAACAATTTGTAGTTACAAATACTTGGCGCAACAGACCGAATTGGTCCAGGACCTATATAAGTATGTAGCTTCTCGCAACCATTCGTGTTGTGCGTGTTATATTTTTTCACACAAATGGAAGGGACCTACAGTTTAGAGTCATATCCGAAAGGCAAATTGAGAAGCTTTGTTATGACAGTTATTACTCTCGGACGTTTGTCAGACATTCGCGAGAAGTGGCACTGTGAAAAAACTTTTTGGATCTCGGCGATCCAACGCACTAACCACTTGAGTCACGGCCATATACATATGTATATACAGTAGACACTCGATATAGTGAACTAATAAAAACCGGGCCTGTTCACTGTAACGAGCGTGGACTCTTGAAGCAAATTTCATCAAAAATGTGTATGTTTTTACATGCAATACATCGAAAATAGAATATAATTACAATTTTTCTTTGCAATTACTAAAAAACAAGCCAATATTCATTAAACAAAATAATTTATTTTTAACAAAAGCAACTCATCTTTAAAAATATCGTAAAACGTAACAAAAATAATACGTTCCATGTTGTACTTAAAAAAGAAAAAATACATCAAACTTAAGCTGTGCTAAAATAGTTAGTCATCTTCGTTTGCTTTTTCTTTGAATTTATGTCAGTTAGTATCGCCTTTTCTTGCAACCTTTAAGGACCAAAACATCCGTGTAATCTACTTTATTGCTAGTTGCCCTAGTGTTTTCTCAAATAATGGAACAGCATTTCTGGAAGACACTGAACAAATCGGATGATCTACATATTATGTATGGTTGTTGCAACAACTACAAACAACCCCAAACTGCGTGATATAGGTATAATCGTGCAAGATACTCTCACAAAACGGTAAATTTGGATGATTGTATATGGGTATGCATACATATCTGTAAACGTATGTACTTCCCAGTGGTCCTAACTGACGACTGCATGGCACTAATAAGTTTTAACTGTGAGGTTCGAAGAAAATAAAAAAACAAGTTCACTGTAACGAGATTTTTTTTGTTCACTATTTAGAATAGCCTGTATAAAATATTGCGTGTTCACTATATTGGATTGTTCACTATATCGATGTTCACTATATCGAGCGTCCACTGTATTTTGAAATTTATGAAATTAAATTTTAAAACAAACCTTATAAAGACTGTATCCAAAGTTTTTCATTGTTCTTCTGCAAGTATCGACGGAAATATTTTTTTTTAATGCAGCTTTTCCATTCTACAGTTATTGCAGCGGCAGTTTGGCGTCGGTTTTCTTTAATAATTTTTTTCTACACAGAACGAGCACGAGGTTTTGCTATTATGTTTTGCACTAAAATCGTTGGCAATTTTATAACTGGATAATCCCCTCTGGATTGCCTTGATTATCGACTCGCTAAGATCTTGCGATAATGCAACGCCACGCGCCATGTTTGACTAAAAACTGTTACTAACTTTGCACAAACAAAATGCTCATGCAATAACAAAAATCATTCTCTCAAATTTTTCGTAACAGTTTAACAGATCAGTATTAAAATATGTAGTACTAGATCAACTATTTTGCATGCAGTAGAGAGTAGACGAACTATTATGCTCTTATCCTTGTTTCAGTAAAACTTGCGTTGCTACCGTAAGTTTTGTTTCTTTTGCTCGAATTTTACTTTGCTTAGCTACTATTTTCATATACTAGCTATTCTATATTCGAGTTCCGTGGTAAAGGATATCCTTCAAAATATCATCGATTAATCTAGAGCCCTGGGGTATACCAGTTTAAGTTGGGACGAGATTTTTTTATTAATGAAAATGCTCGCGAATCATTCCGAAAAGAAAACACAGTCTGAAGCCCAGCTTTTCGCGGTCATTCGTGTTGTGCTTATTACATTTTTAACATGAATAGAAGAGACATCTTGTTTGGTGCCGAATTCAAAGAGTGGGATTGAGAAGGTTTCTCTGGATTCTTAACGCTCTCCGGCGGTTTCAGACTAAATTGGCAATAATGTTTTTGTTTTTTCTGTGATTTAAATCGTTCTACGTCACAACTAAAACACTCCACCCAAAATACCAGTGAAAAGGCCGACAACGAAGAAATAATTTTCATCTTAATAAACTACCGATTAACAGTGAAAGCAGAACGAAAAAAGAAAATAACTATAAAAGCGTACTACACATCCATGAATTGTTTTTATCATAGAATGTGCAAGCGCATGAGCAGAGTGGGGAAATGAATAAAACATAGAAGATAGTAAAATCATCGCCAGGTTCCAGTCGACTATCGAGTGGAAATACATACATCGGGAATGTGTATTCCTCTGTGATAAGTTTGCTTTAAATGAATTAAAGCAGATAGCCGATAAACTGTGTGGGTTTAAATGAAGACCCTATCTTATCTATCGGTATTTTTTTTGGCAGATGTGAACTAGAGCAGTTGAAAATTATTCATAAAACGAAATACATACTTATTTACCTTAAAAACCTGAGGATATGCTAAAATCCGTATCCATAGAAATTTGTAAATATGTATTTGTATTGACGAAACGCGAATGATTTGCATTTGACATCTAACTGCCTGATTCAAACATCATGGGGCACTGATTTGAGGCATCTTAAAAAGTACAGGTTACCTCTGTGAAGTGCCGGTTGCCCATCAGCTACTGAGATAACCAAGAGAAATATTTTGGAAGCTTACTTGAGAATCTGCATATGATAGGCAAGGGGAATAAGCCGGAAGATGAATTGAGACTTACACCTTTGACGACAGCACAGGCAATGCCAACACCATCACTGGTCAGCGCTTTAGATAGAAGTGTTAAAAATTTGATTGGCCTTAGTGACGAAGTGATCCGAAACCGGGAGGCGTGCAGACAGTTCAAATCGATCAAATCGGTAAACCCCACAGGGGGACCACTAGGGATGCAGTAAAGTAGGAGGGTTATGATTCCTATAGTCCTGATCCGAACCTCGCCGAACAAAAGGAAAAGAAAAAGAAGAGCGTCTTTTCTTACTTCTGTTGTTTTGTTAATCTCTTGATACTTTCTCGCAATCTCTTAATTTAAGTTTTATTTGAGGTAGCTCAATGGTCGTTCGCAGGTACTTTTGGGGTTCATTGGGTTCTGGCCGTTGTCTCGTCGAGCAAAAACAAAAAATAAATATTCATAAGTGTATATGTATGTACATATATGCATAATATGTAGTATTAATGCTTTAACACTAAATAGTGAGATAAGTAATGCAGTTCACTATTATTCAAAAAATGTAACTTAAATAAACTCTATTTAACGAACACTTAGCTCTGGAATTAATTTAAATTTTTGCCTATTACTTTCAGAACGTGATTGCAGACGTAAATGGAACATTTTGAGGAACTGTTACGCTAGAACATTGCGTCACGAACGCTGTCACAAAATAATAAGGAGACCCTGGTACCTACAAAACGAGTTGTCTTTTTTAAAAAAGTATATACAGCCGCATAAGTTGCTGAAAAAGGGAGATGTTTCTTGCAGCAAAAGGCGAGAATCGACGGGTACAACTAATGCCTCGGAACAAAATTGCTCAATAGATATAGAATCTAGTTGTTCTCCTACGCCAAGTATAACCTCGCATAGTGCAATAATACCAGTAGAATCGAGTCCAACATCTCTTACAGCAATCGAAGAACCTGTAATGAAAATTCAGAAAACAGAAAGCCTGTTTATGGACGAGCTGCATGACAATCCAATTTATGTTCAAAAAATATCAGAAGACGAAGAATCGAATTGCTCTAAAATATCAATAAAATCAAGCCCAAATCAAAGGGTGGAAGCTATACTAGAAGTTCATAAAACCAAAAGTCATAATGAATTGTCAAACAATTCAAATCAATTATTCTTGACAAGTTTGTTACCGGACTTGAACAACCTATCAGAAAAAAAGCAGCGCATTTTTAAGCGAAAGACTATAGAACTTTTGGAGATTTTGTTCGAGGAGGATCAGTACGATACTACGATGGAGGCGCACTATCAAGCGTTAACATCTGATCCAAATGCAGTTTCAGCCTTGCCCACTGTTCAAGTTACTGCACATCATTACGATCAGCCTATAGTATTCACAGTCACACACAAAGATGAACCAATAAGTCAATGAATCTTTGATTAGACTGCAGGTTGACAATTGTTCAAGTTTTTGAAGCGCAGACGCACCTTGAGTATTAAGTTACGAGGATGGATTGAAAAGTTTGCGCCATACCATAGATCTCTAGATCCAAACTGATTTCGACGATTTTAAGAATTGTTGACAGATCAGGCTTGGGTTTTCTCCTATTCCCCTGAGACCATAAAATGGTCGAACGACTAGCTTCTATTACTACTGAGGTTTATTGCATCGACTGCAAGTGAAATAAACAAAAAGTGTCCAGGAATGTCGAGGAGACCGGATGGAAGAACTGTATTGAGCGTAAAGGAAATTACGTTTGAAAAAGAAAAGTAATTTGTAAACTTGCAAATTTAATTTCTTGGTCAGGTCGCGAATTTTCAAGTCACCCTCGTATCATTGAATAAATGTGTGTACAGGTAAGGTGATTGAAAATGTTAATGCTCATTATCAGTCGGGCACTTTGTGTCCAAGCGGTAAAAGAATAAAGAGAAATATAATAACAGAAAGAAAATGGTGTTCCTACTCTTTGAGAAGAATAAATTTAAAAATCATGTAACGGACTCTCAAGATGACAATGCTGTCAGCCACATCCACTTTTTATACCCTATCCCATACGCTTTTTTAAACTCTGATCAGTTTTCAAAAAATATTGTTTTATTCATATTTTAAACAGAAACTAAATTTTTTTGTAAAAAAAATAGTTAAGCACCAAACATTTTTCACGGTCCAACATCTCGCGAATGTCTGACAAGTATCCGAGAGTAATAACTATCGTCTGATTTAAGCGCAGGAAAAGAGGGTGTCAAATAAGATAAGGAATCCGACATTAAATCACTAAGCCTACCAATACTGAATTATAGTCGACGTAAGCTTAGTTTTGAACTCGCCGGTGGTACCAGCTGGTCAGTTCCTCCTACACGAGTGCAGTCGCTCTCTGGCATATTCCGTAGTTCTCTGGAACATGATACGATCGCAATGGCTGCCATACTTAGAACTCCTTTGATTGCGAGGTGCTTTTTTAAATGTGTAGGCCTAATAGAATATGTGCATATATGTATATGTATGTCAAGTACATATGTTTGTATGTCTGTAATATTTATTATCACTATTGACTTTCGCTAGTACCAGCGTTTTTTTGACTTTGTGGCCCCTGTTGATATTTACTGGTTTCAAAATGGTAGAATTGGTTGTCATTAGAACATAGTAAAAAGAAAATAGGAACCACTAATACTGCTTACTCACATTTGGAATGCATTTGGAAAATACAGCTGAAAAGTAATTCACCAGTCTAAGACTTAAATTTAGAAAAAACTTTAAGGTCTTATGAAAGCCTATCATAATAATGCCATTGACCCTAACTTTTTTCGATTATTTTTATATCTACGCAAAATCAGTACCATCCGAAGTACTAATGCCCTGTGTGACATTTATGGGCGCCGTGGCTCAAGTGGTAAGTGCGTTGGATCGCTGAGCGTGAGGTTCGAGGTTCGAATCCCAGAGAACACCAAAAAGTTTTTCACGGTCCCACCTCTCGCGAATGTCTGACAAACGTCCGAGAGTAATAACTGTCAAGAGAAAGCTTCTCAATTTGCCTTTCGGATATGGCTCTGAACTGTAGGTCCCTTCCATTTGTGTGAAAATTATAACACGCACAACACGAATGGTCGCGAGAAGCTAGGCCCTGGACCACATACGGTCTGTTGCGCCGAAAATTTGTATTTTTATTTTTTGTGACATTTATGTTACTTACTTTCGATACATACTTCACTGTAATACCCATGAAAATCTCAATCAATTAGATATGCACGGTTTTGCAAGATTTCGCTAAATATACCGTCCTGACTGAATACATAATTAAATAATCTAATTTCATTATCGTTTCAAAGAAAATTAAACGATTCATGATCGGAATTTAAAGCACAGAACCAGTATGGGTTATGGGCTTAAGTAACGTGAGTCTCCAATTAGCCCTTAATTTCCAAAAAAAATAATAACAATCTCAAATATTGGTTCATGATAAATGACCGTGCTTCTGGGTGACCGATACGATACGGCCTGTTCCACTTTTGTGCTTGGGTACTAGCATATTGGACGTATCTGATTTATTGGCGGGTTTTTGATAAACCATCATTACGAATTCAAGTCCCGTATTCACCTACCGGAGATTTCTTTGATATGAAATCCATTGGTCGAAAACTAATAAGCGTGCATATTAATAGATATTTTTTCTTTATAAACTTAATGTTATATGGCAGAAGGGTGTGGAGATTCAATCGAAATAAGAGTAAATAAATAATTAAAAGAACTTTATCACTTAGGGTGGGCCTCGGAATCATCCATGCCACAAGGAAACGGTAGATTGACGAATCATTTTGGTATGCATGTAATTTAGTTGGAGAAGATACATATCCATCATAAACATTAAATTTGAACTGAATTTAAGGCTTGAGTATGCCTATTTATTTATTAAAATTACACCTATTCGATTAATTTAGTTTACTAAAAATACATATGTAAGTCGAAAATAAAATAGGTAATATATTTAAAAAGTAACAAGTCCCGTAAGCCGAAATGAGGCAATATCTTATCTGCCACGTTATGTTAACGATTTTATCAAAAATCTGTATCAGTTTGGCAACGTGCGCATGCTGTTTCTTTAGCATTAGGAGGCAGTTAAGAAGACTGTAGGTAAAACTGCTGTCCTACAAGTTCTGTTCTAAGCTGTGAAGTATGGAGACTACGAAATGTAAATGAAAACAGCAAACGAGTTTTATTTTAAAAGGAATCAAAAAAAACACAAGCGCCTCCAAACACCCGCAAATAACCGTATATGCACGAAAGGAGCTTAAGGCCGTCAATGATGCTGTTCAAAAGAAAACCCAAGACATGACAACTACCGATCTTCACTTTTTTTTATTATGGTGACAAACGGCCATCAAAAGATGAAAGTGGGGAAGAGGCTCTAAAAAACACTTTTATAAAACACTATTACCTTCGAATGTAGTCAACAGTGCCAACTGGAATGTAATACTCGAGTTGTAAACTTACTTTAATAACACCGAATGTGATCGTGAAAGTTAAAGGATAGCCGAAAGAGTAACACGGACATCAGTGCTGGGCCCACTGCTGTGGAATATAATACATGGTGGCGTCTTAAGACTCCCAATACCGGACGAAACAAAATTTAGATTTCGCAGTGGAAATAGAAATCGTACAGTGGTGCAGTGGCTCACTTAACAGAGTTGAACCCGAGCGGATCATAAAGCGGGTGCGATAGGTGGTAACCGGCAATAAAAATGTACTTTACAGTCGGCGCCCATGAAATCTAGTAGCAACTGTAGATATAATACTACCTAAATACACTTTAGGAAACCGTAAATGTTGGTACCTTTGAAGGCATCATGCCTAATACTGTAGGACTGAAACGATACTGATAATAGCCAGCAGACTACATTTTATAATAATAGCGAGCAAGTACATATATCCGATATGCCCCTAGAGAGCAAGTGCCCCCAACATTGCTAGGATGCAGTCGTTGAGAGCTCAAAGTACATAATGAAGGAACCTAGAGCCTTAAAAAGACTATGAAAGGAATTCAACCCGGAATGTAATGCAGGAATATGCAAACGCGAGGCTGAATCCCTTCTCGTAATGTGGAGCACACGGCGGAGATATCTGACAGAGATTCAGGGCTTATTCCTGCATATGAAATTATCATATGGTCTTGCCATCTTTGCTTTGACTTTTCACTCTCCAGATTCAATCTTTCGACAGATCGCGACTTAGGTTATTTTTAATAGCGTTGTGAAACTAATTGGGTACTAAACTAAATATAGAGCTCAACTTCGTAAGCCGGAAAAAGAAGAGAAATCTTAATCATTCACTTCAAGGACATGAATATCATAAACAATCATTAGTTCTTCTATTTGGCGCTATCTGGCAGAAAAAAGCTAAGTCCGGAAGATCCAACACTGTGAAATTTTGCGGTCAGATAGCTCTTAACACAACTAAACCAGAAGAGGGGAGGAATACTTGGCGACCGATAAAATTTATGACAAAAGCATACAATTTCTTGGATGGGCGAAGCTAGCTATCTCACCCAGAAATAATAACAAATAGGAACAATATTGAAAAAGGAATAGAACCGCATAAAGTCTAAAGTCCCAATTTTTTTTTTCTTATTTAAGCTCACAATTAACTGCATAAAGGAAATTGTCAACTTTAAAGTCTTAAAGGTTAGACAAAATCTCTTCGGGCCGCCAGGTGTGCCCTGTACTGGTTCCACCCAGTTTCAAACAACTTTTCATTAATTAAAGTTTCTTCATTTCCCCAAAAGCAAAACTGTTTCTAATTTCCTCTGCTCCTCCTTCAGAAAAGTTTTCTCCACACATGTAGTTTAAATTGCACCACAGGAAAAATGAAAAAGGACCAAAACCAAAACCCGAAACTTCTTCCTTCCATTCCCTAAAAGTTTCGTCGACTAAAAAGAAAAGTTAAAACATTTCAGGCCAAGTTGTATATCCTGTGTGCAACCTCCACCAACCTCTTTCGTATTAAAGTTTTGACTTTTGCAAGGAAAACCCTGTTTAACATGTACCCTCATCTGGCTATAGCCTCAAAGTTTCACCCGAACCCACTAGACGACGAACGAAAAGAAAAGGATAATAATGAAGGAATTTAATGCTGCGGGCAGGATTCCAACCCAATTGAATCAATATTAATCAAATGCTCAATTGTACGAACTCTTGCGTCTGTATGTGTGTGATTCTACCCGAATTCATGTACTCATTTCGCTTAAAGGGATTTTGTGGCGAAATTAAATTTATTCAACTCAAACTCCGGCTTCGGTAGGGATAACTTAATTTTCATATGCTCCTCTATGTCCTTGCCAAAAAATAAGGTGGGAAAGAAAACCCGGAGAAAAGTGCATATGTAGCTAGACTTTTGGTAAATATAATTTTGTGCGGTAAAAGAGTGTGAGCTGGGTTTCCCTCGATCTGAAGTTTAAATTGTGCTCCAAAAACTTACTCATAAAACACTGCGATTTCCTTTACATTGACTATTTCAGCTGGATCCGGGACCCATTCCATCCAATTCGTCTTTGTTAACTTTTACTCTCATAGCCGGGTGGGTTGATTCGTGTTCCATTTTCTTATTTCCCAGGCAGCCCTTATTATTGTATTACATTCTTTGTTTTTTTTTTTTTATTATTCTGTTTAACTTTTTTCCTTCTCTCTCATACTTTGATCCTTACATCCTTATGTATCTAACATTGAAATTTCCTGGGGAAGAAGTACATCCCTTCTTCATATAAAATCAAGATTACCGAACAGAGCAAAGGGAATAAAAAAGGACGAAAAAAATAAGGAAAGAAAACAGCAAAGTGCTGGAAACGAAATAAAATGAAACTTCCTGAGAAGTTTTTCATGTTCGTCTTCAATTATTTTCCTGCTCCCTGGATGCCTGGTGGGTGTGGCGCACGGCGGATCCAAAATTAAGCATAGTTATTCTTCTTCTACTTGAACACGCATAATATGTACTTTGTACGTTTTGGAATTCCTTCTGACGGGAGCGGTATTTTGTATAAATTTAGTTAGAGAATGAGAACTGGCTACCGATGAGGGGGGCATGCAATGAAAGAAATGTGTCTCGATGATGCCTGGGAGAGGAAGATCTGGAAGAACCTGGTACTGTTTGATTGTGCGAGAGCACATTATGACTGACAGAAGTATTACCGCACTGCCTCACATGAGGGTTGTATAACTTAATGGTTATTCTTACGCAAGGATCTGTAGAGGGTAGCATTCAATGTTGGGTTTGTATTTTTAGGAGTAATCTGGGCGCAGGCAGATAGATTTCGTTCCGAGTGTGCAGGTTATAAATTGGGATGTGAATAAGGATTGATTGCTTTTGTAAAATGTATGGAGGAATGTGTAAGAACAACTTGGCATCCTGAGCGGACCTAACTTTGTAGATAACAAGAATAAGAAATGTTTTATTTTCAATAAACCTTGAGATACCTTAACATTATTTTCAAGAGTTTCATGAATAAATTTTTGTTCTCGCACGTTATTTTACGTAATGATGCTTTCAATGCATAAGCTAGAACCCGCTTTCACCTTCATAAACTTGTAAATGATCTCTGTATTTACAGTAGGGCGTACGGATACAGATTTGACGTTATGTACAATGAATATAAATTTGTTTACCAATACCGTGGGACAGTGAACTTTGAAATGAGTTATCATTTGAACTACTATAAAGCAGCTTACCAAATTATACGTACATACACATATGTATGTATGTACAAAAATAACAAAAAGGTGACGCACGAAAATTGTTAGCTTAAAGACTTAAAGCAAATTCATCAAAGAATTTAGTATCCAACAAATATAAGTCATATCAGCTTAGAGCTAATGCAAAGTACTTTTGGGCTTTAGATGGGTGCCCATCAGCAACCACTAACCAAGAATCTACTATTCGATAAACCCAAGGTCAGAGCTTTGGAAAAAAATATTAAGGGCACATCAGTATATTGTATAAATACATATATAATACGCAATGCATTCCAATGAATCCAATGCAATGAAATCGAAACGCCTGCCAGCAAGTCTTCCACAAAGTTTCATGGGATTCAAGAAGACAAGCAGTATCCATAAAATCTTGTCTGACTTCCGGCAGTTAATCTCTTAGAGATGGTGGCACACAATACGAAAAATTAAGAGATTCTCATAACTGAGCAAGTGCAGGAAGGGTTCTAGATAAGTAGATACCCCTCTTAATCCCATAAATAAGCTCGGGTGACCTGCCAGTGATGATCTTCTACTATAAGATAAGAAATATAGAATCTAGTAAAATCATCTTACCTTCTTGCTGTATCCCATATGTCTTGATGTAACTTCCATCTAGCGACAATCTGAAAGATGTATCACTGCGAGTTCTCGTATTTAGATTACAATAAAGAGGGCTTTCTGATTATAACTCAAACTGGGGAGGCTGATCTTTCGTGCGATCTTTCTTTAAGAACCGGTGACAGATCGGCAAAGCAACTATGGTGGAGTGGTTAACTTCGTGAGAGTCGCTAGGCAACATATGAACAAAGCACTATGGACCAATGAGCAAGAATAATGTGAATCTTACGAGCAAAGCAAAAGAAATTGAAGATTGAAATAAATATTTACATAAAAAAAATAAAAAAAAAATAAAAAAATCCGCTAAGCTAAGAGGGAATCATATACATACATATGTGGAGATAATAGTGGAGTAACATTAATTAATGCCAGCAATAGTAATGTAAACACCAAATATTGCAGACAGGATTTTAAATTCGGGATTGAGTTGCGACCAAATAAGGTATTTTGTTCTAAACATAGGTCTTATGACGAAGCAATAAAAGATTTGATCATGCCTAAGGTTAAGATCGTTCAGGTACTTGAGTATGCTTTTGACAGAAAAGTTAAATTTTTCAGGCGGAGAGACAAATCCTCTTCGAAGCAGTTTCTGTCTGGTCTGCTACGACTATGACGAAACAGTCATACATACTTAATGTGTTTGATAGTCTTTTGGTCTATTAATTAAAGTCGGCTGAGTTTTGAAGAAACTTTGTCCGTTAGAAGCCTTTATCTAAAAAATGTTAGCAGCTAATCAGCTCACTTATTATTAATGCCAGCCTTGTGTTGAATTCCTCCCAGAGATTAGTTCTTGTTGTTCCACAAAGCTTAGCTGTATTTAAAGGCAACCTACAGAGAGGGAAATGACCAACTACATAGTTGCCCAGTGTTCAAATAAGCCAAGATTTGAAATATAAGGAGTGTAGTTGCTTGACTGTGGAATAAGATGTTAATGTTGGTTTTATGGAGATTGCGTTCAATGTGGAATTTTATCTACCGTGTCCGCCCCAACTTAACAAATTAAGTTATCCAAACATATGATATTAAATAAGGTCGGCAACACTTAAAATAGTATGAAGATAAGAACTATTTTCTATGTATCCTGTACCCGTATATAAAACACATTCTAAAATATTAAATATGAAAGCATACACAACACTAAAACTGTCGAGTGGCATTTCTTTCAAACAGTATCCCTTCATACTCCCAAATCAAAGAAAAATCTCATGAAAGCTTTTTACATAATCCCTACCATTCCCTATACAATTTCTATATAAGAGCTGGTCCCTCTCTCAAGCTCGTATTTAATGCCGATGTACTCGGTGCCTAGCCCTTAAAAAGCTCCCCACATCGATAGTTGTTCAAAAACTCTCATACACCAGAAGGATGCCATGCCAACAGCGTGATTCATAGCCAGGACGTGTTTACCCGGCGTGAACACCAACACATACACAATTGCCGACTGGAACGGCATTTCAAGTACATAACGAGAACGTGGCATCTCTGGTATGAGCCAAGTTGCTTGGGCTTTGGGTAAATTTTCTCCCACCACTCTGTCGTTACCGAAGGGATGTTGATATTGGAAATGGTTGGTATGCAGGGGATTGGGACCGGGACTGCTGGGGTGTGTGTAGAATTACTGCTGCAAAATTTCTACGCAACAAGAACAAGAAAATTTAATGATAACTTTAATTTTCGGGAAGGTCGGCGACGCAGTTTCGACTGTGGGTGCTGGCTCTGTGTTGTTTGAGTGCGGGTGTGTCTGTGCTTTTGGGAGCATTTGTTAAATTTATCCGTCTATCTGCTTTAATATTGAGTAGCTAGAGAGCAACCGCCCTGAAATGATACACGTGTGTTCTGGCAAAATTACATACTCCCGCGTGGGTAGCACTGGTGGTGGTACTGACAATGGGTGGGCTTCAGCTTCCTTCGGATAATGGGCTGACAATAATGATGGAGAAGTGTGTGTGCTTTTTTTTTTTTTTTGTTGCAAAATACCATGGATTGCCAGGGAGATACAGGGCTTAAGGCTAAGGGAGATCGTAATGTTGTGCGACGAGTGTATGTGTACCTGTGTAGATACGTGAAAATATGAAATTTCGGGGGATTTAAGCTGATTTTCGTACGTTAAGCCTGGTGTCCTGGTTTTCATTTGACGTCGTTCGCTATGTGCGCTACATTGTGCTGTAATATTGAAACGTTGCCCAGGATATGTAGTGTGCACTGGGTGGTGGCTGGAGATTTTAACCATGGGTAGATTTTATCAGACGAAATTATATGAATTATTAGTTTCCTGCAGACTGAATATTTGAGTTGACTTTAAAATTGTTGGCAGGATACAGTGCGGCGTAAAGGATGAATATTAAATTTTCGGGAAGCGGAAAATTGTTGCTAGGAATGTGACCAGTTGTTGTTGGAGTGTTAAAACTTCCTTGCAGTAGTGCAAATAAGTTTATTGCACCTCCACCCTCTGCGAGTGCTCTGATGAATTGTAAAAAAGTGTAATACATATTGGCAACAGTGCGAGGGTAAATTTGTTTGAAATTCGGTAAGGTTGGGAATATTTTTGGATTCATGGAAGTTTGATGAAGTGAAGTACTGTTACTTGATTTTTTGATGAAAAACTGTGGTATTTTATCTAATATGAAGTATAAAAAATAGTGCTTAGTACTAGTAATTTTAAGGTTAGAATCAATTCTAATTCTGATTCTGCCTTTCCTTGTGATCCTATTAATGTCAGATGTCATGTTTGAAGAAAATCGCTAAGGCCGTTTAGGCCGCAATCGAGCGTACATATAGGCAGGCAGACAGAATTTTTTTTTAAAGTTCCCAGAGTGTTGGAGTTTAAAGACAGCTCTTGGAGGCAGTTTCAGTTTTTCAGTTGTTAGAGATTTTTTATTTATTTTTGAATTGAGGTTACGGCACTCATATCTGACTTTCAACCTCGCCGTGGTGTAGGACCTGAGTTATGTAGGTCAACTCGAATTCTGCACGAATCCACAGATGAGTGCTGAAACCAATGGTAGGCAACCGCTCCACCCTTATCCTTTCCCTACTTTGCTTTCTTTCACCCTGTGCTGGAGGTGTTACACGCGCCGTGCCGTGCCGATAATCAATCTGGCAGAGTGCGCAAATATGTAGCTCAGTCGCAAACGGAGTTTTCGAAAACATGGCGACCTCTGGATTAGGCTGCCTTGCCTGCATAATGAGGATCTCTGTTGGTTTCTAAAGAATAGTAGGATTTAATTCCATTTAGTTTATTTTAATTTTATACATATTTCAAATTACGACTATAAGTTAACAATACAACTTCTTTAGCAACTAAAAAAGTTTTTATAAGAATTAAGATACCGATGATGCTTCCAGATCAATTCTCCCGCACCTGTTACATTTTGCCACTTTGAATGAGCCTTGTCGGCCTTGATGTTTTTCAACTTACCATCCTCCGCGCTCCTCTTGTATTTGGGGCGAAATAAATGCATCGTCTCTAGCGGAGATGACGGAGCAGTTCAACATTTATCTGTACTGGGTACCTGGCCGGGAAACTGCGAGGCAGACGAGCTCGCTAAAATGGGTACGACTCTGAGAATTCTGAGAATTCTTACTTAAGCTAGACGCATCCAGCAGGATCAACTACAGATGGGAAAATGGGCCGACGTGTCATAAATCGGGCTTAAACTGGATCAGTAACGTAGGGCCGGGTTGGTTATGGTAAGGTGGTCACAGATCAGCCACGTGTCCTCACGTGACAATGTCTGATAATAGGCCAACATGTTAAAGGGCTGGGCCTCTTTCCAAATAACGTCTGCAGGTATAAAGAGGAGAAGAAAACCATCTATCATCTCTTTTGCACCTGTCCATGTAGGGGCTTTTTTCTTGAATTATATTTTCTTCATGAGTTTACTTCACTTTATTAAAAGCTCTGGATGGTTTAATTAGATCCATGGCATCACAAGAACTTCTTCTGGTCTAAGTCTGTCTGTATCCTTATACAGGCAGCTACCTTAACCTAAACCTATGCATTTATGTACTATTCAAAACCAATGTATATTCGTAATTATATAGTAAACAGTGCCAAACGATAGTGGCAAACTATTACAGTTCTAAATAAACATCTACTATGGAAGCTACAGGTCGACCTTATTAGTGAAATTCGTTATTTAATTTTCTACGTATCTGCAGACAGTACTGTGGCATTAAGTTGCTATAGAAACAGGTTGGGCAACAGTCTAGTGCATATTATTGGTTGTAGAGAGCTTTCATCTTGTCTAAAGAGTCCACGAACTTAGAACCCATAAATCGTAAAAATCAATAACAATTGTGAAACTTCCTTTGTTGACAGGTATGTTTAAAAAAAAAGAATAGGCAAAGCTTTCTTTCTCAGTCCATTCTGAAAAAATATTAAATAAATATTTGATAATCCAAGTTAGCCGGTGTCGAGGAATACATAAACAACAAAATCGTTAGAGCTGATCATAACGTACATACGTCACCTGTAGTAGACTTTGAAAGACTTTTGACAGTCCTCGGATGATGATCTGCTAAGAAGAATGGGAGGTTTTTCACCGTTTTAGGTCGCATGGAGAAAACTTCTCAGTTGGGATGAGCTACTGCATGCTCAAATATCTAGGATTCGCAACTCACTTCTTATTAAGGACGGGTTCATTACTACGATCAGAGTTCTTTTAACAAACAAGATGGACCAACTTTATGGGATTTTCGCAAAATCTTTCGATAGTGATTTAGAAAATTTTTTTTTATGGGTTGTCATGCAAACCTAGAAAGCGAAAAATGTTAAGCACCGCAGAGGAAGAATTTGGGATTGGCTATACTTTTTTGGATGGTGATCTTCGCCAATCCAAGGTATTAAGTTACCTTATTGTATAAAAACATGACCTTGCTTCAAATTTCCACTAGTTTAGTAACAGAGGCAGGCTGTATAGGTATAGGTAGATTCTGCCAAAATCAAAATTCTCGGTCGCATTGAACAATTTTCGTTTACGATACTTTGGGAGTATTATTTTGTTTGACTGTAACACCGAATCGGAAAAGCAAATGAAGCATGCAGTATATTTCTTAAGATCTGTGTTTAAGAATAATAAGGGCTCACACCAAATATAAATACGCAAAAATAAGACAGTTTTAAAGCTACATCATCCTGAATAAGAAATTGTTTCAATATCGAGCATTCCATATGCTAGCTGTGATCATACAGGCTCGATGCCATTCAGTGAAAGATTAAAAAGATTTTTAATTTAATTTATTTGAGCAAGAAAATTGCTTAATCTAGCACTACAGCCTCCAGTCGTCTTCTGGCCTCTCTGTATGCCTTCATTATATCCTCCAAGGTCATGCCACTCATCCTCCCGGGAGCTGGCTGCAACAACTCAGGATTCCGCTGTGATAACCGCTGACAACGAACGGCCAAAGTGCCCGTAGTAAGCATACCTGTGCCATACCGATTACAGAAATCCCCATCACCATGGTAGAACCTTTCAAAATCAAATTTTCTGCGTCCACCAATAAAATACCGTGACAACTTCTCCAAAATTCCTCCTTCTACTGGTCTGTGGCACTGCAATAGTGGTGATTCTGAGCCTTGCTCTAGAAAGAAGCTAAAATGGGAATAGCCCTCTACACGTTCTCTCTCCCAGCTATCTACAGAAATTATCTCGAAGTATACATGGCACAAATTTTGCAACTCGAAGTCCTCTTCGCACAGTAGTACAATCTCCCAACAGTGACCGAAGTTCCACATACCACCGCCATTAATCCTGCAGCTCTGGGTACACGCTGTCAAAAGGCCTTCTTCTAAGATAGTCCGTTGAGGCAAACGGATGTAGTACCGCACATGAATATTATCGTACTCAAATCCTTCAGCCCGCTGGATTTCGAAAAAAATAGCAATCCGCCGCGTACGTTTCGGTGGCATTGCGAATTTCGTGGAGAGTTCATCAATGTCTTCCCAGTGGGGTATTTCCGGAAGTCGTAATTCGACGAAAGGAGTCTCCTTTGGCCCTTTTTGGGACTGTTTCGAAACATTCTCAATACCGTATGCATATAGATGTCGATAATCTGTATCGATCTCAATGAGATATGGGCTCTCTCGGAAACTATTGAAATCCGGGTAAATGTGCAGCATTTTGTGCGATGCCTGCCACCGTAGTGATATCAGCATTGTATTTGGATTTAAAGCGGCATAGACGTACATCACGACGTCATTCGAGTCGTCTGGCTTTAAAGGATTCGCAGTCTTTATATTTTCCTCTTCTGGTACGAAATTATCCTCATCGACATAGGTAAATATCGGTTCTGTAGGGATGCACAAGGAGTCGCCTTCATCTCTAAGGATTAGTTGATGATAGGTCTTCTGCGCGTCAGTGGTGCAGTTACTGATGTCACGATAGAATTCAATTTCGTGAGCACTAAAGAGTTTTTCCTGCCATTTGATGGTAATTTCTTTCACATTGTCACTGTCCTGAGGTGGTGCTTCTTCAGCAGCCAACCCGCCGGTTTTCACGTCGAACTTCGGAAGATTAAGCAGCGAATTTATGCGGCGGAATGAAAGATTAAATTGGAAATGTTCTATGCTATCCTTAATGTGATATACGGCTGATGTTTTTATAGTTTTTCTGTACATTGCGTTGTTTTTAATCCTCTAACTTGACAGACTGTTGTGGTACTCGTAGTTGATTATTGTTTGTGTAACAAGAAATGTCGCCATGGTGACCATTTATTAACTGAAATATAATTTTGGAGGTATGACATTTGGAAGTAGAGTTGTGTTTTTGACAATAAATGGATAAAGATATCCGCTGTTATATAGGTAGCTTTTGAGAATGAACTTAAATTAATTATAATTATGAAAATAAAATTTAAGCGGATGTACACTGTATTACCGACATGTATTTAATGCAAGTGTTGCTTTTTATATTGGTGTATTGGGTTAAAAAACGCGTTATCCGTTGTTTAACTAGAAGTGATACGAAATTTATATACATAAAGTAATAACAATATCTCGTGAACTTAAACGACTATTTTCCAATTATCCAGCCTCTAATTCGAAACTTATCAATAAGGCTCTTCAAAGATCTTTTGTCAATGTCTTGAGGTACCATTCTGACTGAATTGTATTTTTGTCAGACATCGACTGAGAAAAGTAGTGCCTCCTTCCATTGTTTCAAATACCTACATTTAAAAATATTTGAACATTTAAAGTGTTTTAAACATATT
This sequence comes from Blera fallax, assembly GCA_946965025.1. Taxonomy (NCBI): domain Eukaryota; kingdom Metazoa; phylum Arthropoda; class Insecta; order Diptera; family Syrphidae; genus Blera; species Blera fallax. The sequence goes on along the minus strand of OX337248.1, from coordinate 18,639,666 downwards.
TAAACCAGATTTTAGTTGCCTCAGGTATATGTACATAACTCAGATGTTAAACATCCTGCGAAATTGCGTTATAAAAGGAATTCGGAGCTCCAAGAGAATAATGATCCAATACATCGCAAAGGATTTTGTACCCAATAAACTTAAGATGTCTGGAAAAAATTGATATCGCCGGTTCAGCCTATATTTTAAAAGTCTATATAAATCCAAATCCGAACAGCTAGCCTATTGAATTTATATAAAATGTTTAGTGGCCTATTGGCTGAGTTTAGTCAGACACCTTCGCCCTTCAATTGAATTATAATTGGCTTATAAATACCAGCAACGAGAATTGATCATAATAAGATTGTTAGCAACTATCGAACATTTTATGTAGAGGGTGGAGATATGAAGAGAATACTATAACCCACCTTCTTTGTATCCGAGTAATTTCTAACCTCAAAATTAATTTTCTCAGAAACTTCTCGTGCAATAAGAATTCGAACTCAGTTTTAAGCTTAAGGTTTTTATAAGGTTTGGATGGGGCTCGATCGATTTTGTTCAAATCTAATATTTAAAATATTTCAACCATATATGAGAAAATGATCAGAATGTTGTATATATGATTGAAAAGTTTTTTTTTGTTCTGAACGCATTTGTATAAATTTAAAATTTTATAGAAAATACAAAACATGAAATTTAGATTAGTAACCTTGGTAGTAATGATAAATAACGAACCACCCAGTCGTGTACTTCATGTCTCAAAAAAACTAATTTTCGCATTTTTTAAATAGCCCTTTGTATTACGTTTCCTTAATAAGTGTCGATATGTATAAAAGAACACATTTGAAAACGGTTATGCTACATATTAAACAGATTTTGAAGTATCTTAAGTAATTGAAATTAAGTATTTGTTTTATCCTTTGAGTTTATCAGCTCAAAATCAAACACCAGTCATATACGTAAACCATATGACGTACCAGACTACAATTATTCGAATGTAGTGCCACGAGATAAGATAAGATTAGATTTGAGGAGACCTGTCTAAGAAGTAATTTGCAATAGAACCGGTGATCGGTGCATTTTGAGAAAATATTTTGACAGTAACACATATGCCAGCAGACATATCACACTAGCTCTTGAATTTGGCAGCAGATTTAAAAGAAATTCAAAAATCATTCCAGTAATACTGTGAAGTAGATTATGGAGAAATTTTGAAAAATTATTGAAGCAAACAAACATTATAAAAATGAGGTATGTACTTATGGTCCAATTAATTTGGCATATAATTTGGTAGGTACTTCAGGCGACATCAATTACATATGTATGTACAAAAATAATGTTTTTTTTACTACAGAACTTTCTACACGCATACATACATACATATGTGCGCTTAATCAAAATGGCGGCTAACTCTCTCTTTATTGTCACACTAAAACACGAATTCTAAGCGTTGTTTGGAACATCATTCACTTGTAGAAATGTATGGAAATAACATTTTAGTAGCAGTCAATATGTTTATATTATATCAATGGTATCAAGATTAATGTACGAAGCATTTTTCTTCAAAACTATCACTATTCTTGTTAGTATTTAAACGAATGACAAATTAAGATCGAAAACTTAGGCGAAGAAGTCAATTTTTATCTCTCTTTTCCCATTTTTCCCATTTACAATACGTATTTTAAATGCAACAACTGTATAGCGAAACCATTTTACGCACTGCATTACCAGTACAGCATATACTTCAACCGATAAAATCGATAACAAAGCGGTGTACACTAATATCTTTGCAGGTACTGCAGTCCAAAAAGAAATGTCAACGAAAATGGGAACGTCAAAATGAAAATAATGTTCCCTCAATTAAAGTGTTTTGTTATCATCACTTTCATTTCATATTCTTAACTCATCGGACGGTAGTTGCAGTAGTTCGCCGTGAATTTTATTTTTCAGTTTGTCATTCGCTTACATTTCCCACCGGTTTAGTTCAGTTCGATATATTTCATTTAAAAATTCGATTACTAAAGCAATAGCCCTTTACCTAAATGTAGTAACAATCAAAATCAGTTTAATTGTTTTCTACCTGTTCCACCAGTTTTGTTCCTTGCAATATACATACATACATACATACCTTTGTATACGTACTTGCATAAAGATCTCATTCAGTAGAATTGCAATTACTCATGAAATTCCGAGCCCAGTGATGTGTTCCCTTATAACTGTGACCTTTTCTGAGTGAAAACCCATTGGAAACGATCGCACACCTGCGAACTAGCATTAAGTGGATTTTTAAGTTTAAGCATATAGTTAAATCAAGTTAATCTAAGGCATTTAAAAGAGAAAACATGCAACGACAGGAGTCAGTGCAGCGTGATGTTGAATCGGCAAATGGGTCGCGCCCTCAAGAAGAAATTCCGTTACGTCGAATGATCTCACTACCGGAGGACGAGGATAGGCAGCGAGTGAAACGAATATTCGATAATGTAAGTATGTACATATGTAGGTACAAAATGTGTATTTTTAATTGAATGTTATTAAGTATGATGTCCAACTTTTGTTTGGGGTGGGTGATTCATTTATTCCCACCCTGCTCTGGTTACGACTAAATATTGCTGATAGTGTTAGAAATACTGTTATCGTTATCTAAGAGTTGCTGGATTTAAGTGTATGATACATAGATACTGTGACGCGCGGGAAAATCTTGCTGAGACAGGCAAAAAGAATTTAAACGTGTTGCTCGATTAGCTTTGCCCATTTTTAGAAAAAAATGAGAATGAAGAGCTCTTTTTGTAGAAGTAGGTTAACCTCGCTTTGTTTGGAGCGATTTTGAAATGGCAATTGATAATGCATCAGCCTGGGATCGATTTCGTACAAGGCAACACTACTTTTTGTTGTGCAATTAAAACAGATAAAGCTAGCTAGATGGTAGTTTGTAAATGCAACAAGAAATGTACGTCCCTATATGGATAAAACTTCGCAAATGTGTAACTAAGAGCAGCTAGTAGCACTTGGAAATTTGTGGCGGATAACTTAGTTTGTTTTTACTGAAAAAAAATCTTGCACATACTTATGTACATACATACATATATAGAAATATAATATAGAAACTTACTCCTATCTACTTTCGCTGAGTACAGATGAATCCTAAAGAATTTCCCTCATGTGTAGTCACAAATTACTTCAAAAAATCCCACTTCATGGTACATATTCGTTAAGTATAAGACCTTACTTAGTCTATTACTTATAAAAAGGTTTTATGAATGTAATCGTTTTAAAAATAAAGAAAAAATATTAATTACAAACTCTTCTCAAGTTTATTAGGTTTCTTAGCGTTTTGAAACTAAAGCCGTAAAGATTTTTGGTGAATATCTGTTTAACGTTGCCGCTAAGTTAGGTTTTTGCGTTTTCGTAGAGTCTAATCCATTGTGATGCCCATGGAGTGTATTGTGAACTTTGTGGGTTCTTTAACCAACTCAATGCTTTTATATATGTATTTGGTTATCTTAGTCTTATATGCATCCCCTCAAGACAGGAGTGGGATTACAACGGATTAACCAGTGCACTGTAGGTACTTTCAACTCTATACTGACGGGTCAAAAATGGATATAGGAACCGGAGCCGAAGTTTTCTGTGAATCACTCAACATCATACAAACTCCTGGGTGACTGTAGTATCTTTCAAGCTGAAGTCGTCACAATTGAATGAGCAGCACAGACTATAGACACAAAGAAAATCTAAGTTCACAATCGGCGTGAGCAGTCAAACTGCGGTCAAGGCACTAGATATCGTGATAATTAGATCGAAAACACTCTCCCCATGCCGATAAACTATGAACAGAACATGCAACATGCTCTGCTGGATCCCGTATATAGTAATATGAAGGGGAACGACACAGCATATGAAGGCACTGTGTCATATCTCGCAGGTTATAGCCAACTCTGAGTAAAACAAGGACCAAAACCCTTTTGTCAATGAATCAATGAATAAAAGAGAACGTAGCCTCATGGTATGTCTACTAACACCCGGGCATTGCCCGCAAGGCACAACGTCTGCCAGACTAGGCATCAACCCATTTGATTACTGCAGGAGCTGTCATGAGAAAGAAAAAATCGAAATTGTCAAACATTTTCTATATCATTGTCCCAACCTTCAATTCATGGCCTCCGCTACATGGAAAACAGACATTTTGAAGAGCTGGAGGATCTAGCACAAGTTCTATTCTGGAGCATGATATGCTTCGTCAGGAGCAGAGGTTGGTTTGCTCTAAGTCCAACCGATAGATAACAAAATTAGAGGCAGTACCACATCATATAGGGATTCATAGCCGATCCGGGTAAGCACCCTTAAATGTGCACTTCCCTCATACCATACCATGCTAAACGATTTGTGTGCTACTTTTGGTATGTCTTAGAAGAAATGATTGCCTAGTATTATAAATCTGAGGTGGTAGAGTCCTGGACAGTGGCACAGGACGTGAGGTATATCTCCGTGTGCATAATCTAGCTGCAGCTTCTGTATACATACATTTGTATTGTATATTTTCTTGACTTATATTCTTCAAGTGGGCGCCGTGGCTCAAGTGGTTAGTGCGTTGGATCGCTGAGCGTGAGGTTCGAGGTTCGAATCCCAGAGAACACCAAAAAGTTTTTCACGGTCCCACCTCTCGCGAATGTCTGACAAACGTCCGAGAGTAATAACTGTCAAGAGAAAGCTTCTCAATTTGCCTTTCGGATATGGCTCTAAACTGTAGGTCCCTTCCATTTGTGTGAAAAATATAACACCCACAACACGAATGGTCGCGAGAAGCTAGGCCCTGGACCACATTCGGTCCGTTGCACCAAGAATTTGTATTTTTTTGTATTTTTGTATATTCTTCATAATTGTTTCCGGTTATTATAATTACTAAGGCAATTAGGGAATATCTGTTCAAATCTAGAATTTGCTCGGTACGGTTTTTATCATAGGGCGGCCAAAGTATTCCACGTGCAGGGGGGTTGTCCCGATGCACAACCCCCAACCTGGAGGACCAGATCCTTATATACAACCCCTAGGACGAAGGGCCGGTTAAACCGATGCCATTAAGGGCTCCTCCTTTTCAGTGAATTCTATGTTATGATTTTATCGTTTAGTTTATCTTATACAAAACAAATGTCAGAGCTTAATTTTTCTTGCTTTGTTTCAATATACAATATACATATTTGCAATGTCTCATTTGCTCAATAAGGTTAGATTTGACTTTGCTTAAGTTTATGGCAGATAAAATTATCGTACTTCCGTTCAATAATATTTTTATAAGACAAAGTTTTCTTTTTAATTCGTAAACATGAGGTATTCCCCTTGTTTCAATTTACTAGTTAAGTAAATAGAAGGTACTGAGAAACTACCGATAAGAGTAACGCAATCGTCCAATGTATGTTGCCTTTAACTTATCTTAACTGTGATTAGAAATAGAAATAAATCGCTATCTGTTGAAGGTGTATTTATTATGTGATCATAAGTCTCGTATACTGTACATCTACAAGTATCTGTACTCGCTTTGTAAGATCGAAATTCGTCTTAAGGCAAATAAAATCATTCATTTCTATTTTTAGCTTCCCATAAATCGCCACTGTACAAGCTAATTTCATGGGTTTTTGTCCCGAGAAAAGTCGTGCGTACGTTGTACAACTAAAAGAACGTTTCAAAATGGTCTTTGGCTTCAATCTCAAACTGATCGGACAATTTACTATGGATCATAGATAGGCCTTTGCCATACCTGGATAAAACCAGTGATCATATAAAGTTGATCAAGTTGAGGTTTGCTAGTTAGTTATTTCTCTTTTTTTAAGAATTCTTGTGTGGGAGCCGTACTTCGGGTCATTAATAGTTCGTACTGTAATTTTTTCCAGTTTTGTTCTCTGTAAATCCGGAAAAAAGGAGCATTTTTTGTAGTGCCTTCTGAAAAAGTTATAGTAATAGATAAGCTTTGGTATGCTTCTCATAATGTTAAAATCAGAGGGTTATTTATATTTAACATCTAGTATTTAATATACGCAAGACCATGATTTATGTATGTACATATGTATGTTTTAGAAAATAGATAAAATATGTTGTTAGGGTTTAAGAGAGTTTTGTAATAAAAAATGGAGTTTAAACTATTCTCCTTGAGATTCAAATCCAGGGATTTGTAAATGAGCAGTACATTATGTTAAGTACGCCTAGCTCAGCCCAATTAAATTTTTTTTAAGTCGAAAAAAAAAACCATAAATACAGAATATGACAAAATATTCCTGCAACCGGTTGGAAACAGTTAAAGAAATAGATACAGTTGTCGAAAATGTTGATTAAAACATTGTAATTTTCTACGAGAACATCTTAGTGTGCGTTTTTTAAAAAGGGTTTTTTCGACAAGCCTGCTGAAGTAGCATGAACGCCATTTGCAAATACATACATACTTAGCTGCTAAACTCAGACACATTTTTTTTAAAGTTCTTGGTTCTGACCTGATTATGTCGATATGTCGAAAATATTTTGGAAGTACTTTTGGAATGTATTCATATATCTACAGGTTGTACTTATTCTAACATTCGATTCTAAAAGTTGCAGAAAGGAGGTAACTGGCGCACTGCGATTTCGTACATTTTGTAAGTGCTACTGAAGACTTAAATAGGATGCGTTTGTGTAAGATACTTACTGAATTTTGTTCGGGCATTTATTCTACATGGGTCTATTTGCACTCCATTTCAAGTTAAAGCCCGTCAAAGGGGGACACCTCCGATATGAAGGTACATATAACCACTTTAGATGGTATAATTCTGAACTATTATAGCTACAAACTTAAATGGAAAATAGATCCCCTGCCATACGATTTTTTGTTCGCTGGAAGTTCAGGAATCTCCACTTAAAGGATAATACCTTTTAACTGGAACACCCTGTTTATACAATGCATGTACTTAAACCATGGATATGTCCATTGTGACACGACAAGAATCCAGCTTTTCCAACAAACTAAGCTCGTAGAGCTCTTTTTGAAGCGTTTGTTGTCACTTGTTTATTGCACAAGTCGTCGAAGTTGTCAATGAAGTATGCTCCAAAGTAGAGCTTCCTACGAATAGAGAGAGCTGCGCAAATGGACCGAAGCTGTCTCTTCTTCTAAGCATTCCGGCAGAATCGCAGAAGTAGTGCCATGTCTTGGGAATCATTGGCCATGCAGTTACACTCGTATTACTAGGCACATATGTATGTATGTCAGGCTTTAAATACTACATGTACATTTCTATGTACATATGTGTGTACATACTATGTATGTGGGGTATAAACTGAATACTTACGTGTTTTTTCGAAATCTATTTTTGAATTTATTGTAAGATATTCCACGGGGTAACAAATTAGAGTTTATTAATAAACAAATTAACAGAATATTCTTCAGCAATGTGTAATTTTATATCTATAGGTAGGTTGATACATACTGCTATGTACTCAATAAGTTTATACAATAAAATGTAGGTACTTCCCCTACAACCTGAAAAAACCAGATCTATAGTACTGGTAAACTGGCGCGTAACATATGTACATATTGTACATACATACATATACCGAATCCAAAAAATAACTTGACAAACTCATGAATGAATAATTGGAGAGCACGAATCATTTTTTCCAGTTTTAACATACATACATACATACGTACGTATATGAACATATGTGTGTACATATGTAGGTGTTCGCCGAAATACATATGTATGTATGTTTGTGTTCGTCCAGGATTCAGTAGTATTAATGGAGATGATATTTCGTTAATTTTATTGTAAATGAGTTCAGGTTTTACGTCAACCTATGGTAGGTATAGTGGGTAAGTTTTTTTCTGCTGAATATGTTTATACTTAAGTTACACTTAAAAAGGGAAACTGTCGTTTGGTCAAAATATCAGAACAAAGTTTTTGATAGGATTGTACATTCTTACAAACATGTATGTACATGTGTATGTACATACGTATACCTCTCTATATATTGCTCATTTGTATATTAATAACTTTTGAGAATTAAGGTAACTTGTTCGGATATTACTTTTCTGAAAGTGTATTAAAAAGTAAGGAACATATTTTTAGAATTGTACATACAAACATACATGTGTATGTCTAGAATAAATATTGATTTAAAATAACTTAAGGGAGCCATATCCAATAAATACAATTTTTCAAAAGCCAGTCAATAAGAGGTGTTTTAAAGAAACTTATTTTTTAAATTCAGTATTATGAACGTAAGCCTAAAGCCTGAAGTAAATCCGTTAAACCGTTAGGTTGTATTCGACCATATCCACTTTTTTGAGCTCCTCAAAATAGTTCATCAATAGAACATACATATGTTCATATGTGGGTACATATATGTGTATGTGCACGTATGTACACATGTATCTATATGTAACATTTACAGTACAATAATATATGAAATTACTACTATGGATGTACATAAGTATGTACATATGTACATATTTAGTCAAAAACTTTGTACATACATATGCTATAGCATCCTAGCGCTACCTTTTAGTAGACTTTCTAAATAGAATATTTTGTTCCTTGAAGTGTTAGTTACCGTCCTGCCTCGAACAAAGTTTTCCCATACTGAAATATCTCATTTTGAGACGATGGTATTATGGCCTTCCAATTGAAGCCAATTTAAAGAGTCGCGTAGTCGGTTTGTAGTTCAACATCTACAGTGGGTTTGAGGTTTCTTTCTTTTAGTTTCTTTTATTTATACATAAGCCCAGTAGAAGTTGACTACACATAGTTTCTAAACCTGACGTGAAAATTTAATTTAGATTGCTTGCTTTTTTGCTTATTTATTGCACCAGATTAGAGCACGTACTCATATACATAAACCGGTGGTATACAAATTGTCATAAAAGTAAACATTGAGAGTTTGTTAAAAAAACAAGAATTATGCCTCAAAAATCGATGTTGAAAGTTGAGCATAGATACTTAGAAAGGAAGTTAGTAACCTGGACAAATGCTTTATGGTGATGCTTTATCCTTTTTTTTTTAGACATTCTCGACAAATCAGATATCAACACAGTTGACTATACGGAAGATGTTATGGTAATGGTTCGAAACACATTGAATATTTGTGGAAACATTTATTTGGAATTAATATGGAAGGCAAAAATTGTGTTATTTCAGTGTTATATGAGCAGTATGAGCCATTTGATAAAGGCGATATCGATTTTTTGGTGCCACAAAACGTTACAGAAAACCGCAAAAAGCAACTTCGGTAAGAAACAGCGAGATATACATATGTACATACATATGTATGTATAAAAGCGTTTATATGGACTGTGCCACTGAAGTATTTCATAAAGAAACATCGACGTCCATGGTATGTTGCTTGCGCCCAAATGGTCGGTCAATAACATTAGCGTTGACATGACATTGCGTGTTACTGTGATCACAAAACTCTGATTAAGGATGTAACATTTCATCATAAAGGTAGGAGCGAAAAGTATGTATATTGATAATGAATGGCGGAACTGGAACAGTTGTTTTTTTTTTTGCAAGAACTTATTATCTGAAATGCCATAGTAATCTGCGGACAAAGACGTTTGCGGGTCAGGCCACGATGAAGGTTCTACTGTATGTAATTAAACACTTACAACTGTTGGAGACGAATATCTTTAAACGACCGGATAATCAAGGCAATCAAGTTCATAGGTAAATTCCAGGTTAGGTTAGGTTGAAGTGGCTACCAGCTAGGATTCGCCAACACACTAAGACCAATGAAAGGTGCATTGTGGTACCACGTGGATCATGGGAGAAAGTTTCTCTCTACCTACTCGTTAAACCATTTTGAGCTTCTTATGAAGCGTAAGAGGCTCTTAATGTCAATATCTATCAGGTCGTCTGTATGGTTATAATAGGGGGCTCCTAAGTGAAGCTTTCTTCTATGGGAGAGAGCTGGGCAGACACAAAGAAGGTGAGAAATAGTTTCCTCCTTTTCTTTATCCATGTACTTTCTACAAAAGTCGTTCGCAAAGAGGCCTAGCCTTGTAGCATGCTTGCCTATTAGAGTGTCCAGTGATGACACCTATTGTAGTGCCGATATGAAATCTATTGAGAAATCAAATTCTTTGAACGCTTTAGATCCAGCTTCGGCCAAATCTGTTTTGTCGCTAGACATGTTTATCCACTTGTCCATCTAAGATTTGTACTCTCGACAGTATCCAGTTTAAGTTTGCGAGTAGCTATTGGTATACCTAAGGTGCCTTTATCCGGCAAGATGGGTATAGTTGTTCCTATTCTGGCGACTTCATCGGCCTTATAATTCCCTGGAATGTCTCTATGCCCCGGCACCCAACACAGGGGAATATTGAACTGCTCAGCCATCTCCACAAGAGAAGAACGGCAGTCTAGAATTTATAGAAGTCAATTCCAGTGATTTGATTGTTGCTTGGCTGTCTGAAAAGATGCGGATATCTCTAACAGATATCAAGTTTTTCTTAAGCCAAGAATAGGGCTTCTTTGATCGCCATAATTTCCCCCTGGTACAAGCTACAATGATTTGGAAGACGGGAAGAGAGCTTCAGATTAAGCCTATCAGAGAAAACACCTGCACCAACTCCGTTTTTGGTCTTTGACCCGTCCGTGCAGAAGTGAATTGAATCATCTTCTAAAAATTCATCGTTCTCGAGTGATCTGGAAGGGATGGTGACTATGAAGTTTTTCTCAAAATTTAGACGTGGGATGGTGTAGTCCGTGTTTTCGGGAGAGATTTGAGTCTGATGACCGAGATGTAGAGAAAGTGAGTTATTCGAGGCTGTAGGTCCCATTTATTACAAATGACTTTTTTGCATGAAAAAAGTGCTACTGTAGCCTTCTTGACTCTTTTTTGAATGTTAGGTTTCCAACTTAGCTTCCTATCCAGGATAAGACCCAAATATTTCGCTTTTTCAGAGAAAGTTGAGCTACCATTGAGAGAGGGAGGGTCAACTGTCGGAATTTTATATTTCCTGGTAAAGAGTACCAGTTGAGTTTTTGGGGGTTTACACCCAAGCCACAATAGTTCGTTGACCACCAAATTCCAACGAAGGGGGGGTAGAACACCTCCTTGTGGAGTGCCTCTACTGACAGATCTTCTAGTGGACACCTAACCCAGCTTGGAGTTGATAATCCGACCATTAAGCAGTAGATTAATCAGTTTGCAAAGTGAGCTTTCGACCTTCAGGTCTGATAGTGCATCTGCTATTGCTGATGTATTGACGTCGTTATAAGCGCCTTCTATATCAAGGAAGGCAACCATCGTGTATTCCTTACGGAACAGGGAGTATTCGATATTAAGCACTAATGAGTGTAATGCTGTCTCAACTGATTTACCCTTTCAATATGCATGTTGGGCCGCTGACAGTAGTTTCCTATCAATATTGTTGCGTAAGTCGATATCAATCAGTCGTTTTAATTTTTTTTAGAAGGAATGAAATCTTTTGGATTTGTGTGAGAGCATTTACCTGCTTTGGGTATGAACACAAATTTAATTTCTCTCCATATCTTTGGGATATACACCAGATCGAGACAACATTTTAATATTGTCTCAATCACCGGCATGATTTTATCAGATGATGATAGTTCGGCAGGTATTATGCCATCAGGTCCCGCGGATTTAAATGGTTTGAAGCTATGAAGTGCGCAATTGAGTTTGCTCTGTGTGATTAAGTTTGAAGGGATGGTTATTGATGCAGATGGTCTATTGAGAACCATGTTGGAAACCAAATGGGAACTGCTGGGAAATGAGTATCAAGCAGAAGATTGAACGATTCTTTGCTGGAGGTCGTCCAAGACCCATCATTTTTCTTAAGGAAATTGGGAGTTATTGGATTTGAAGAGAGAATTTTCCTTAGCGTAGAGACCTCAGAGCTTCTTCTATTTTATCACAGAAGAGTCTCCAAGAATTACGTTTGGCTTTTCTTAGTTCTCTTGTGTATGTACTTAGGGATGCCTTGTACAGGTCCCAGTCTGACGCAATTCTCGTACTTTTGGCATTATTGAAGAGTTTTCTACATTTAGTTCTTAAAGGACCTAAATCTGCAGTCCACCAATGTGGCTTTTTCTTGCCTCGGGGGCGAATTAAGGGGCAGGAGGAAGCCATTGCCTTATTGAGAGCATGGGTGAGATTCTCAACCATGCTGTCAAGTTCTTGGGGGTTGCAGGGGGGATTAAGGTATTGTGAGGTTACTAATTTAATTAAAGTTGCCCTGTACTTGAGCCAGTCAGTTTTACGGTAGTTGTTGAAAACAGGTGAGCTATTGGAATCTACATATAAAGAAAATTGGAGATATCTGTGATCCGAAAACGAGGGTTCTCTTGATACCTTCCAGTTCTTTATACGCTGCACGATGTTATAGGAGGCAAGGGTGATGTTCAGCACTTCTTGCCTGTCTCTAGTAATCAGCCTATTACTTATATTGCAGGTAGTGGGTGCATTTTGTTGAAACTATCATCCGTTTCCATGTCCGACATATCGTCTTCACCGATTAGAGACGGATGTTGTTTGGAAAATGACGCTTGAGAGTCATCACTCTCCAGAGATGGAAAGGAGGCAGATGGCCCTTGGTCATTTGTTGTAGGAGAAGGGTCTAAGGGGTGTGGAGGCAGCTTGCTTGAATCGGACTCTTCGTCCTTCTTATAGACCTTTAGCGTTATAGGGTCGAAACCGTAATAGAAAAAACCTCCAGTTTTCGCCAAAGGAGCTAGGGACTCTTTATTGATGACAATATTTGTGCATCTATAAAGAGCCTTATGGCTCGTTAAGCTTTGCGATTTTCCAACTGTACGTCGGCAATTTACTAATTGCGAGCTTATATAGGTCGTATGACCTTTGCTCTTAGCAGGCCATTAGCTTAACATGGCCTTAATGCCAGCCACCATCGCGACATCTGGGAGGAGGACCTGCATTCTCCTTCATGATTTCCATGAAAACACGGGGAAGTTTTGTTGGAATCAAGTTCCATTTTTCCGGGGCAATATATCCGTCCGCATCACTTCTGTCAATGACCGCCAGCACTAACTTGTCTTTAAGGACGTGCGTCGCTAAATTCTAAATTCGACAGTAGTCTACAGAGTAGCTTTGACTTTGATGTCATATGGAAGGGAGACGAACAGTTACCCAAAACAAAAAGGTAAGGGAGATGGTCCACAATTTGTGTGGAGTGTCACTGTTGAATTCTCCACCGTAGATGAATATGTTACGTGTCTCAGTTTAGCTTACGACCTACAAATACAAATATTTGGTGCAATAGACCGTATGGGCTCCAGGGAGTACTATCGAACGTTTGTCAGACATTCGCGAGAGGTGGGACCGTGAAAATGCTTTTTTGGTGTTTGTTGGTGCCAGAGTTAGAGCTTTGTATTTATTTTGTCTTTTGTGCTTTTACAAAACGGATAATAAGTAAAATAACGTTATTATTTAACGTTTTAGTTTAGTTTTAGATAGTAACTAAATATGTATGAGAATTCACTGTGAAATAATTTCAGGTATAAACTATAATAAAATTGGTTTATTTTTCGATTTACTATTTCTTTCCGAAATGTGTTCATCTATTGTGGCCAAACCTCTAGAGAAACTGTTCCATTTACTGTATACTAGGAGAATATTTCCAACGACACCTAAATACGGCTAATTCATTTTAAAAGTACTGATATTTCCACCATCATTGTTGAAACGCAACTTGTGTTCTCTTTATCCATTTATTTAACCGAAATACACTTGTGTATCTTCTATATAGATATCCATGTACTTTAAAGCAAACTTTTAATTGTACTACGAAATGGAGAACATCATTCCTTAACTATACAACTCTAATGTCACCGCACTTTTGCTCATATTTTATCCAATTTTTAATTTTTCACTGTTCTATTTTCTTTCTCTCCACCACTAGGTTTTATATTATTTGACTAGCGAAACATAGTTTTCGTATGTTTAAAAATCGACAATCCAAACTTTTTACGTACATACGAACATATGTACATTTTCATTTTTAAGATGAAAATGTTTTTTTTTTCTATTATGAACTCTATTCACCTTTGATGATCTTGTGATGTGAAGGTAAGAGAATATCGTAGTAAATGAAGGAATCACATTAATTTAACTTTCGAATGTGGTTAACCACTTATCATGTTGATATTAATTTTCTTTTTTAACTTATGCTTGGGTAAGTTACTCATAAGAGCTTTAGTTTCCCTTTATTTGCTATAAATAGGAAAAGGTGTTCCATCACAAAGAAAATAATTTGATATCAGTTTACAGAAAAACACAGAAAGATTAGATAAATAATAGATATAAGGTGTGTAGTTCTTAGTAATCGCTTATTGTTTATATCGGCAAAACGTGCTGATACATATATATTATTGTAGTTATGAATATAACTGGTTTTGTAAACATTTAAGTCTGTACCAAGAGTGAAGTATGCGATGGCGTTCCATCTTGTTGAAAGCAGTAAAAATCATCTGCGAAGATCTATTCTGCTTGTTTAAGCACATTTTGTTTGAAAATATTCTGAGTTAATTTTTACTTCTTTGTCAATAAAAAACAGCGGAAATTTGACGCTTTTATAAAAGCTGTCTATACCACCAACGATAATTTATTTATAAATTTAGACATATAGCTCCCGTGAGCAAGTCAGTCTTACCTCATTTATGATCATTCGGGTGGTTAAAATTCTCTTCAAGGCCAAACAGTTTTTTATAAGAAATCATGAACTCGCCATCAGCGTGGCAGACAAGAACGACTTGGCCTCTTTTGTAGCGCTTTTCCTTTGAAACCTTATTTGAAGGGCTGTAATTTTAAGCCATTTCTCAATAATAAACGGAGTGATAAGGTATTAAGACAACGAAGAGGAACCTAGCACGGTGGTTTGGTTCGATATGTCTCTCTCTCCGTATACAGATTATGGAACCCTACTGCTCTAACTGGATCGTTCGTCTTTCGTTCACACTCTTTTATCTTCTAAGAAATTTGTATTTCGATTTTAAACATTTTATTCGTATATTCGCTATTACGAATCGCAATCTAATTACTTGCTTCAATAAAAAAAATTGCAGTTCACGTGAAATTTTTATCTTTTAATAGTGCTTCTTCTCTTTCAGCATGACAACGATGGCGATGGCTTTATCGACGTTCGAGAACTTAAGCGACTTATCGGTCAAGGTCTTTGTCAGGACATTCCAGAGGCAATGGCAAGGAACATTATTGACATATCTGATGAGGATGGTAACGAGCGATTAGACTTTGAGGAATTCTATAAACTCTCCGTAAAAAATCGCTGGCTCCTGACCAGTTTCATTAACAACTACTGTAGAGCAATAGTGCCACGACGAGAGCAACTACAAGGCGATCAAATTGGTAAGTACATACAAGTTTCAGAAATGAGTTCAAAGCCTAATTTAAATGCCTCATAATTAGATGGAGCTTACGAGAGACAAATGTCATTTTGTCCACCACCCCTAACGATGATAATCTTTTCTTTGGTGGAAATCATCATGTTCTTGATTGATGTGATATACTTTAAGTAAGTTTTTTCCTTGCCGATATAATCTTCATTCAGTAAATATTCACTTTTTCCAGAGATGATCCTAATCATGCACACAAAATCGGCGAAAGCACTAAAGGTCCTGCAGCGACATTATTTATTTTCAACCCATACCGTCGGTACGAAGGATGGCGTTTCATCAGCTACATGTTCGTTCATGTAGGAATAATGCATCTCTTTATGAACCTCATCATTCAAATCTTCTTGGGCATTGCTCTTGAGTTGGTGCACCACTGGTGGCGTGTAGCTTTGGTGTATTTGGCCGGGGTTGCAGCCGGTTCAATGGGAACTTCATTGAGTAGTCCTCGAATATATCTTGCCGGGGCTTCAGGGGGCGTGTATGCCCTTATCACAGCACACATAGCCACAATTATCATGGTAAGTATCAAACAGTCGCTGTGAAAGTTTAGATATAACGTTATTTCTATTTCAGAATTACTCAGAAATGGATTACGGCATAGTTCAACTGTTTGTTTTTCTGATATTCTGTTTTACTGATCTCGGAACATCAGTTTATCGACACATAAACGATAAAAACGACCAAATTGGGTATATGGCACATTTATCAGGTGCAGTCGCTGGTCTGCTCGTCGGCATAGGGGTGCTGAGAAACCTTAAAGAACGACGTTGGGAACGTATCCTCTGGTGGATTGCAGTTGTCGTATACTTCGCTCTCATGTTTGCCGGCATTATGGTCCAAATATTCTGTCCAGACTATTTCCCTAAACAAGAGCCATGGGATGGAAATATCTACTAAAAGCTGAAAACGATGTTTACATAATGCAACGAATTACGCAACGAAAGCGCAACAATTTTTGTATGAATGTGAAAATGTCCACCAAAGTGCCCTTAGAGGTTCAGTTTCAAGTCTGTAGCTTGATTTTTTCAACATTTACAAAGAAAAATACAAAATAATATTTAGAACACGACTAAACGTATACAACAGTACTAATTGAGTGAGCTTTTTTGAATATTATATGAGCAGGGCTTATTTACATATATTTATTGATCAGATTTTTGTACACTTAACTTTGTATTTTTGATACCATTTAGAACTGTTTTCTATATGCCTCTTTATTTTATTTTATTTTTGTTAAGGATACGACACAAATCCCAAATTATCATTGACAATTTTTGTGTGACGTGTGTAGCATTAAGTTAAAAAAAAGTTATAAAAAAATATTATGCTAAATATAATATGAGATGCATTTAATTTAAAACAGAATATAAATTATATAGCCTGATTTTTTTGTATATGAGTCTACCTCTTCTTTTACCTTTGCAAGGCATAACTTTATGTGTTACATACAATTATTTTTTTAGGTCCAGAGATACCTGTAAGCCTAAAAAGTAAAATTGAAACTTTGAACCTTTGTTCAATTAATCAAATCATCATTTTAGTTTTGATATTGTGGACCTCGCAGTGAGTTGAGTATAAGGAGGGTTATTTAAGATTGTTGACTTTACCCAAGGAAAGGTACGCAAAGACCAATTTGTTTGGTTTTCTAAGCAGGAAGTAGCCCCTACAGTTTAAATAAAATAAAAATAAAATTAAGTAATTCTGTCTGTTGGCTTAGCCTGGCTACCAGAGTCAAGCCGCGCGGTATGTATGTACCTACATATATATAAATTTTAGTCTTTTTTAAAAGTTTGTATATTGCGCTGATATATGAGTGGATGTATGTATGTAGATGAAAACTTGTCTTTCTAGATTTATGAGAAAATTAAACTGACAATCCAATATCGTGAATTAATTTCAAAAATGGGAAAAAACTTCCCTCGGAAAATGTAGCTGTTATGAATAAAATTTCCAGGGAATCGCATTTTCCACCGTAATTATCCTCCGTTATTTTGCTAGGGAGCTTCAACACGAGAATAACAATGTAAGAATATGGTAAACTTTAAAAGTTGTTAAAGAATTATTTGAAATAGGTGTAACTCAAAAACTATTTGATGTGAAAGAAATCGCAAATAAAAATAAAGACAAACTGATTTATTTGAATTAAGATCTAACTCAACCAATCAAAAAGAGTTAGAGACCATGATCAATTTATTCGACTGAAATCGGATGTGAAAAGATTTTCCGAGAGCAAATCTTGCAAATAAATAGATAAAATAATACAAAAATTATTTTTTGTTTCTACTTACATTACAACGCGTGTGGTAATTTCAAGGGGTTGGACTTACATATCTTTTAAAGTTATCCTTATGCCTTTCTGTTCGGGCGATGGTGTTAACGCAGCGTGAATTTCGGCGTCGATTTCCTAATGAGTGTCACGCCAATTGGACAAATATTCCGGCGCTTAGCTACTCGACTCGAACAGACTGGAACCACAGGAAACCATGCAGGGCGAGGCCGCCGCCGGACTGGTCGTTCGGCCGAGAATATCGCGGCTGTGGCTGCCGATGTCGCTGAGAACGAAGAAACATCAACCAGACGACCGGCCGCGCAGTTGGGCATCACCAGGCGGACCCTACAGCGAATTTAGTGAAAGACTTACACATGTTCCCGTACAAAGTGCAAACAGTGCATCAGTTAATGCCTCCTGACCGTCAGTCGCGTGTGAATTACTGTCAAGCCATCCTCAATCTCAACAACGAAGAGGACGAAAATCATCATGAGCGACGAGGCGTATTTCCACTTAATCGGTTACGTCAATAAGCAAAATCTTCGTTTCTGGGGCACTGAAAATCCGCGTGTGATGCACGAAGAGCCATTATATCCACTCAAAGTCACTGTGTGGTGCTGCGTTCACGCGGCAGGAGTGATTGGGCCGTATTTTTTTGAGGACGCCATCGGCAATACGGTCACTGTTACTGGCGAACGCTACAGAGCCAATTCCGGCAGAGACTTCTTACTGCCGGAATTGGATGAGCGGGACTTGGTGTACATGTGGTTTCAAAAAGATGGCGCAACCGCATGCACAGCACGAGCCACAATGGATATTGTGAAGGAAGCGTTTCCTGGTCGCGTAATCTCCCGTTTTGGCGATTTGGCATGGTCAGCAAGATCGCTCGATTTAACCATCCCAGACTTCTTTCTTTGGGGCTACTTGAAGTCGCGGGTTTCTGCCAACAAGCCTCAGACAATCGCAGCCCTTAACAGCGAACAGCGAACAGCTATCACCGGAAATCTTGCGGAAATTCCTGGAAAATGCGATAAAACGGGCACAAATGTGTATCAACACTGGCGGCAGCCACTTAGCGGATATCATCTTTTCCACTTAACAGAAAAAATTTTAAAGGTCCAAATAAAGATTTCCATCACTCAAAATCATTTTTTTCATTTAGTAAAAAAGTAATTCAAAAACAAAATTGGATGATTAATTTTGCGCCACTTTGTATATATACATACATGGACCTACCTAGACTATACTTAATTCTTATTTAGCAGATGTGTAGATACCGGAGTACGCTATTGTAAAGCAAACAAACTGACGGAAAGAACGCAAGTGTTCCACATGGAAGTATTCTCGGGCAAACCCTGTGCTTATTAGAAATATATTACTTGACCCCAACGTCATGATGGCTACACTTGCAGACGGTAGTGAAATGCATGCATAGTAAAAGCTATACATAGATAAGCTGTAGAATGCAGTCATTAAAGTAGAAGATTGGTCGCAACAGTGGCGCATTAGGCTCAATGAGACCAATTCAACCCGCGTAGACTTTAAAAGTAACTGCATATGTAGGACTAATAAAAATTGTGGAAAATTATTTATTGTCTTCCATTCCAATCACAGTTTTTACAATACAACATAATGCCATGCTCATAATGCATTCTTAAGAGGAAATTGAAACAGCCCTTAATGGATAACCAGCAGAATGTACACTATCCCGTAATTATATGTAGTTATTTTTTTTTATATCTCATTAAATTTTTTTTACATATGTGTTTTAAAATGTTACTCGTTTGTAGTAATAAAGTAATTAAAAATACGTTTTTTCGTGCAGGTGCTGACCTTTCGGAAGAATTCGGTGTAAGGAGGTTCTTGGAAAGTCAAATTCTTCTGAACGAATGATGACGGCGTTATCCCTGGGGTTTCAGTTCTATTTTCTCTCACTTTGCGAGAACACATGGGCGACCAGTTTACTTAATTTTTTTAATTGATGAGTTATTTGGAGCAATTTTCCGACAAAAAAGTCCACAAATGTTGCAAATTGTCAGACCAAAACTTTTCATGGAGTAATTGGAGTCCAGTCGATGTCACCTTTTTTGACATTATTTGGCTGGGAACATTTCCTCTCAAAATTTTCATGGTAGCGAGTGCTGGGTATAATGTGGCACTCGTCTTGTTGTAACTACATGTGCCGCAGGAAATGCTCAATAATAAATTATTATCGATCACTCTTTACGACTATCAAATCTGTGGCAACAAGGAAAAACAGCACAAGTCTACCTATGTCAAAGTATCATACAATCGGAGGCTCCACACTCGATTTTATAATCGATTCTAGAATTGTACAGAAACTAATTTTTTCATCATCTTCATTTCTGTGTCAAAAGCTTTCTCATACTATGGATATTTTTTTTGTAAACTCTTGAAAAACCTTTAAAGGACACTCCTGCAAAATGAAAAAAAAAACAACTTATGCTGTTTTTCCTTGTTGCCACAGAAATATGAACCGACAAATAATAGCCAAACAAAATGGGATTGAAACATAAAACGCACCCTTTAATACTCTCAATATCAAAAGCATATCTGAATGCAGTCATTGGCAATTAACGCCGAAATATATGCTATTCACGAAGCTGTAAATAACAAATTTCTTAACCTACAAAAATTGCCTAAGAGTATACTACAGAAAAAATATATTTAAACCTAATCGTGAAGATAATAACGAAAATTTGAGATATTTTTTAAAAGTTCACATAATTTTCTCTGAAAACCTTTGGCGATAGGAGAAAGCGTTTGGAAAAGCAAAATATAATAAATTTGTAGGAAATTTAAGAACGAGCTACTTAGAGAATGTTTTTGAATGCGCTTTGTTTTAATTATTAGGTCCATATTACTGTATGAGAAAGGGCAGAGTTGGAATAGATACTCATAGAATATAAAAAAAACATTCATTTTTTATTTCATCTTTAAAGTTAATACTTAACTTTTTCTTTCTTCTTCCTTTTGTTCGGCGAGATTATGATCAGAATTATAGGGATCATAACCCTCCCACTTTACTGCATCCCTACTGGTCCGCCTGTGGGGTTCGCCGAAGAGTTAATACTTAACATTTCTTGTAAACATCAATTTTTACTACATACAATACCTACATATGTTTGTAGTATGTATGAATCCATCAATCTTAACTTTGGAAAAACAGCTTAAGATAAAGAAACTATTACATATTAAATACATCTATTCTTTAGAATAACCCAAATTATGTATATCTAGAAATTAAAACATAATTCACAAAATTTACATTGTGATAACAAGAAGATGCAAGGTCTCCTTGGGCTAGATAATTTGGCTTTAAGTTTAAAGCTTTTGTGTGGTGGGCGTTGATCCTAAACTGATGGTCAATTTAGAGTCATTCGCATTAAAGTAGAATAAGTTTGCAACATTTCAATATCTCTATTTGATAACATCTTTGACGATGTGCGATATTTGCATTCATAGGCGTGTCTTTTAAGCAAGATGATATTAGGCTGCTCTGACAAGCTGTTGCTTGTCAATTATAATAGGTCATTGATATGGCCTAGAGACAGAGTTGATAAAAGGAAATATCCCTTACGTTCTCCAGCTTTTATATCAAACTTTCAGAATATACACCACCGATCAGAAGTCAAATTAATTTTTCCTCTTTGAAATTTGGCATCCATCCACAGAGCCCTTCGATATTGTGGATTTTTTCTCCTTGCTTTTGATAGCCTTGCCCAGCATTTTTGAACAGTTTTCGTTTTATCCTTTTTATTATTCATAGTTTTTTTATAAAACTTTAAAAATATGATGCCTTTCTTAAAAACTAAACCCTATACTGGATACCAGCAGCAAAGAGTCGTT
Organism: Blera fallax; assembly: GCA_946965025.1. Taxonomy (NCBI): domain Eukaryota; kingdom Metazoa; phylum Arthropoda; class Insecta; order Diptera; family Syrphidae; genus Blera; species Blera fallax. Next base: position 18,618,141 of record OX337248.1, on the reverse strand, counting down.
CCAGCGGAAGAACGAGCGGAAGTTATTTTTATGGGAAGAAAATCTTTCGATACTCCCATTGAATGTAAGTTTTCACGAGCATTCGTGTTGTGCGTGTTATATTTTTTCAAACAAATGGAAGGGACCTACAGTTTAAGGCCATATCCGAAAGGCAAATTGAGAAGCTTTCTCTTGACAGTTATTACTCTCGGACGTTTGTCAGACATTCGCCAGTGGGACCGTGAAAAAACTTTTTGGTGTTTCTGGGATTCGTACGCCGAACCTCCTGCTCAGTGATCCAACGCACTAATCACTTGATCCACGGCGCCCACACAAGCGCAAGAACTAGCGCTTTTTTTTTTTGCTAAAGTACTCAATTATACAGCAAATTTTAACAGAATTGTGAAGAATTTACCATAGAAGAGAGCTGTTATATCTAGTCCGTTGTAAAAATGCACCATGTGAAGATAGAATGCCCTTGGAGTTTTTCATATACAATTCTGAAAGTTACGTAAAAGAACTGTCTACAGTAAGATTCAGAAGAAATATGATATTTTTCATATCGCATCTTGATAGGGAAACTTCGAATTTTTTGTGGACTTCGAAGCTACTTTTGACATTATTAGCAGATGTATCCTCTTTTTCAAGTACAGATTCGTGGGAATCGGGAATAGAGGAAGCAGCTTGCTTGGGGTTAGTAGTACAAGTACATATGTTATAGGTCAAAAAGAAAATGTTCAGATTGCCAATTAGCAGAATGATCCATCTAGAGACTGCCAAATTGTAGACTCATACACTTAAGATCTGTATGTACATATCAACGCATAAATTGCACACGAGTAAAAGTTACACTACATTTTATTGGAGTTTGTCCAATATGAACTGTTATTAAAAAGCTCACTGGGCCAAGAGTACTATCGATTGAAGAAGTTAGAGCGATACTAAAGGTAACAACTTGCTGAATTAACAATAACTTTCAACAAGTTTCTTTCAGTTTTTTTTCTTGTTGCGTATTTTTTGCTTTTACCTAACCCCTCCGTCTATTGTAAAAAGCCAAAGTCACAAAATGTATTGTGAATTATGTATATAAAGTGAAATGATTTTAGCCACTATGTTTTTGGACTGCAAAACTCGGCAATAAATAATTCGTATCCGCATCTAGAACATTCTGTGTGGCTTCTATTATAACAGGAAATGTTCTAAGCCGACATTGAGTAGACGTCGGTTTTTGAACCTAAATATATATTAACCGTATAACTTTTTCTCCATCGACATTCGACGTTTGTTAATCATTGCCACTATAATCTTTGCCTACATATAAACTAGCAGAGGTGTATCCAGATTATAGAGGAAAGGAATGGGAATAAAGAGGGCTGTTATATTATTCTTAGCTGTCGTGTTACAAAAGATCGAGATCACAATCATTAGCCTTACAGCCTTACACGGGTATGAATGACGAAGCAAGGACAAGACTAAGATGCCCCACCGCTGTCATCGAAGAGTTCCCAATTAATGTTGGTGTGCACCAGAGAAGCGTCTTTATTGCAGTCCTAGATTATTTGCTTGAAGGAAAAGTGACCAACCCCAAAGTGCATCAGTTTTTCTTTACTGACGATAGGAGCCATCATAAGTGTGGATTCTGAGAGGGATGTACATTCTTATTGTAAGATCAATAAACAGCTATGAAACAGATGCATTTAGTCAAAAGAATCGAACGTAATCTTAAAGGAAGACTATATTAGGAAATAAAAAATAAAGGGCAACACTTAAAGCGGTACAATACCCAGACTGATCTGAAAAATTAATTGAGACAGGGATTAAAATAAAGCAGAAAGTCATCCAAATCGTTTAGTAAATGTAGTGCATCTTTCAGGATCATAGATACATTTTTCTGTTCAAATTAATATTGACAGACTTGTATGAGTATGCCACCCAAATCTGAAAGAGGGTAATGATGCAGACTCTCTAGCAAACAGGAGGTAACCGAATTTTCCACATGGTCTGAACCATTCTGTGTGAATGGGATCACATTTAAAAAGAAAAATTCACGAAAATGGAGAAGGAAAATATGGTGAAGATTTAAAGATTTAAAGCATGGATCAACAATTAAGACCAATCTACGTTTTTATCGTACTTTTTAACTTGACACTGAAAACCTATGTTACACCTAAAGAAACTAGGTATAGCAGAGGAAGTCTTCAAACTCGAAAACACGTTTTCGAATTTCGTGGGACTTTCAGCAAGTTCCAAATACCTCACACTGATCGACTCGCTTTTTATTGCCAGATTCCTAAGAGAAACTGGAGTAGAGAGGACGGTCTTTGCTTCTGGCTGAATTGTTGAACATCATTTCGAGATGAATTACTATGCGAATGGAATACTAGTGAGGGAAGTAACCTCGTCAAGCTATTAGTGGGAGCGAAATAAAAAACAAATTTACAATGCAATAAATCTCACGAATAATATGTAATAGAAAGTATGTCTTTTTTGTGCATGTCTACTTTTACAAAAATTTCCGATATTCGAGGAGTATTACTGCGTTTCTCATTTCTAACGCCTGAATTGTGATTTCTTTTCACTTTTAGGCCTTTCCCATTGTAGCAATAAATGAACTGTCTACTCATCAATATTCTATCATAAATAAAATCAGTGCTATCGAAAATAAAATAGTTATTTACAATTCCTACTACAATTCTCAAATCGCCTGAGATTACCGCCGACAGTATTTTGAAATCCATGATTTTGGTATATGTACATATTTGGCTTGAAAATGCGCAATGATTATCTCAGTCGTATACGTCACACATTCAATGCTCTTCGAGTGTTGATAACTGATGTCAATTTTTTGACCCCGCTGACGATATACATACATACGTATGCATGTATGCATGTACTTATAATTTTGTTGCCCTAATCTAGAGCCAATGAAATTGTCTATAAATAATTTCGTACTCATTAAGATTATAAGACAGCTCTCGTGTTTTGCTCAACTGCAATTTCACTAAAATGAACATTTTTAAGTCCATACCCATGACTGCATGCACCGATCATATTTAATATCTCATCCCCCATAAGTCGTGCAATCATTCAATTGTCCCGGCAATGCCAATCCACCCTTCACTATTTCAATACCTTTGTTACAATTGAATTGGAAATTATGCTCCCGAGTCTACAGCCAATTTGGCACAAGCACGCAATCCGCGCAATCATATCCAAAGGACGCATTCCGAGAGATGCGGGTACCTAGTGATTCCAATGAATAGGAATAGCGTATCGACATTGACAATGATGCAGAATGTAATTAAGAACGATTAAGGGTAACTACAGATGAGAATGCCTGGCGTCAGCCTCACGGATGCCGACTCTTCAACTTGTGACCGTATCGGTTGGTTTATTTTTAATAAAGTAGGTAAAATGTACATATTTTTGGAACTTCTGCTGGCGTCGTCTGTGGAAATGCGGGTTAAAATGTCAGTAAATTGATTTGCATTCACACACTAAGAAGCAATGTGATAATTGATATGTTTGCCATTCTGACCCACTGAATTAAAATACGGATCTGGTTGTGTATTCTTAATCAATCCGTCATATGGTCTCATCATAATCGTATTTTAAGAATCTGTGGGCCGTAGAATAATTTTTTTTCTGTGATCTGGTCACATGACGACTAGATTTGATTGAGAATATACATACATATGTATGTAGTAATGATATCGAAACAATAAATGAAAAGGGTCGAATCCTCTGCGGTATTCCCAACAGGGTTACATTTAAGCGAACTGACAGTATGGACTCAACCATTTTTGGCCTCATTTCTGAAATTAAGAAAAAATAAAATAAGAAAATACTTTAAATGTGAAAAATACATTGCTACATACATATGTATGTACATAGCTAATCGTGGGTAGACAGACGGCGCGGGGTCCACACGGTTGCCACGTTTATATGGGGATTGAATCCGGATTCAATTCAGATTGAGTGCCATGTAAACTCAGATTGGATTGAAACAGGATTGACTCATTCAGTTTTTGCATGTAAACGCGGATCGAAAGATTGCGCTTGACAGATAGAGGAAAAAGAGATAGAGAAGGCAAACAAATTTCTCGGCATTTCTTGTTTTGTTTGTAATCACAAAGCAAAGTATCAAAAAGCGTTAAGCTCAATCCACTTTCGATTCGATTCGAACTCGATTCCTCAACCTGGTTACATCGAAAACCTGGACCGAAACTCAATCCTTTTTCAATCCGATTTCTTAAATCGGTCATATAAACGTGGTAAGTGTGTACTGTTGTGTACTTTTCCACTTTAAGGCGAATGGGAAACCAATCTGCTATTAAATGACATATCAATATCCAGGTATAGAGCACTGTTTCCAGCCACTAGCCAGAGTGTCAGTACAATGGCTGAACGGGAAGTTGCAATGAATGCATCCAATGACAATAACAACGTTGCTAAGTTCCCGACGATTATGATGTGCCGAGTAATGAACTAATGAAGTGAAATTTTGTGAGTTCCTCAGGCCGTTAAGCTTAGAAAGCAGTGGACCATGAAGATATTGCGACGAAACCACACCAAATAACATCGCTAGTAAGTTTTGGGATGTTGACTCATAATATAGAGGGAGATGCAAAAAACGTTTATAAGTTTCCGGGAAAAAACCCAGTTCAACAAGATGTTTTTGTCGAGAACAGCCTCGGCTAACACGAAGAAATCTTTTAAATCGCGTTGCACTTAACTCAGTCGCTTTTAACGTCATTCATTTAAAATGATTATATGAGCAACTAATAAATGAAGTGTGTGGCTCAGTGATTAGTGAGTTGGACTACCGAGCGGGAGATTCGAAGTTCGAAATCCAAAAAACCCCAACAAGTTTTCCACGGTCCCATCTCTAGCCACTGTCTGACAAGAGTCCGAGATTAATAACTGTCATGAGCATGCTTCTCAATTCGTCTTTCGGATATGGCTTTAAAAATTGTAGATTCTTTCCATTTGTGGGAAAAAATTAAGTCTGATACGTAAAATATTTGTATTTCTTTTTAGTTCATACATGAAGTGCGCAGTATCCCGTTCTTCTTTTATAACAAGGCATTGTGATCACTGTATAGGAGAAACTAAACGAAAATAATATATGCAGAGGCTGCAGTGACGAGGGTACTTACAGTGCCCCTGCCTAGAAATCTACTACCTTATAACCAAAACCCACAGATATAATAAGGTTCATGTGAGTTGTAGAAATAATGGTAATCATAATTGTTCAGCAAGTAATAGAACAACGGATTGACATTTACCCGAGCTGTATGGGGATACATTTTCGTAGTTAGCGTCAGCCATCCAACTTCTCCTAAAACTATAACTCGATATTGGATCATCATTTATTTAATCCGACACTGTTTGTACATCAAGAGTTCTATTAGAAAGAAAGGACATCTGTACAAAACTTGGGGAATACGAATATTTTGATCTTGATCTCATTACAAATCAAGAAAATACGTCGAGCAGTTGTGAAGTTACAAATCGAAAACAGTTTATTCTTTTCTTTGGCTAATTGATCAATTTCTACTAATTAAACGGAAAGTTCTCTAGTTTTTCTTTTAAGCTAGATGTATACTCGTGTTTGATAAATTGCGGATTTCTGAGCCATAAAATGTTAGCGTCTTTGAATTGAAAAATTCTTCTGGTATATCCATTGCCGAATTTTTCCGTTTAAAAAGTTATTCAGGGATGTACAAAATTGGTAGCCTGAAAGTACTAAATTGGAGTTGTAAGGTGGATGACACAATACTTCGATCCCTTCAAATTAATCTGGGTCCTTAAAGACAGATGTGAAGGAGCATTACGATGTTGAAAAAAAACTTTTGCATTGTTGATCGAACCAGGCGTGTTTACTTCGGTGTATTGTATGGTCTCTCGATTTCACCACATACAGAGCATTTGTTTGTTTTGTTGAAATGCTGACCTTGAAGTTAACCATTCTGTTTGCGCGGTTAGTGACTTAGCCAATTTTTATCTTGTGTTAACAAGAAGTTAACGAAGTGTTTCGATAGCAATGCTGATAAAATGCTCATTTTGCAAAAAGTCGTTGAGATATTTTATGAGATACGATCTCAAATCTAAGTCTGTGAATGTGCTCCACTACTGTTCCTAATGAAACATCAACCAAGCCCAATGCAAGTGCTTTGACGTAATCATCTGTTCAGAATGTTAGACAATGTATAAAAATTTGTACAAAAATTATGAGGGTTAATTAACGGCAGCTGAGATGAGGAAACTTCGCATGACAGCAGGAGTAACAAAGCTTGATCGAATTAGAAGTTTAAAGATCCGGGGAAGTCTTCACGGCAAAGAACCCATCTCAAACAAACTGAAGCACAACCGGCTCAGTTGGTATTGTCATGTTTAAAGGAGGGATCCTACGAACCATATCAATAAACGTTCCTTACAAGCGAGGAAGAGGGGCAGGCCAAGAAACTCTTGGATGGCACAAATGCAAAAACAGCAGCATTTGATTGGCCTCTGTGATAAGTATTTCGAAATTGGGATGCTGCAGATACTTTTTGAACGATGGGAACGTGGTATTATATGAATGTGTTTTCGTACCAAATGAATTGTTATTTTTGCTTACTTATTTTTTTTATTAAGTACTAGCAGTTTGCCCGCGGCTCCGCTCGCGTGGAATACAAAATTAATGTTAAATTTTTTATCTTTTTTAACTAAAGCTAAGGCTCACATTTTATTCATTAGAATGAAATAAAAGATATTTTATTCAAGCAAATAATTATTAAATGTTCACGTTGAAAAGCACAGTTTAGTAGATCGCACTAAAAATTGTTTTACTTTTGCTATCTGGAGTATCGCGAATAACTCGATCTTATTGACCCTTTCATGCAAAAGTATTAAGCTACCGTTAGTCTAATGGAGCTTTAATAATTCTATTCACACAACCACAAACCAATATATGTACATACCTGCTTGATTTTTCGCAAAGACGTTTAGCGCATAATCTTCTCCCTCTATTCATTCATATTTTTTTTCTCACTCTTACACAATATCTACGTGCAGAAGTGTTAATGAACGAACGACGGTAACAAACCAATCCATACAAACAGTCTGATTGGGACTGATAAACATTGTATTGAACCAATACAAAATGTTGTTCTCTGTCATTGAATTATCTAATGATCAAGATACAAATACGATTTTGGGTGGTTTTTAGCTTGGAGGCGCGAATCTATTTTAGTTCGACTATGGTTTGCATTGAAAAGGGATGACCACAGACTAAAGTTCAAAACATGATCACGTTAGAGCACCTACATATGCTCACGCACACTATTGCAACGATACCCACTGCTGCAGGACTGCTGGCAGTGGTCTCCACTGAAGGAAAATTGTGGGCTATGATTTAAATAATTGTTTTGAACATTGCTTCTCTTCAGGAAAACGTAGAAGGATGTTTTATATCTCAAATGAATCAGTGGCGAATTTACTAATTTCACCTTTCATTTTGTTTTTAAATCCGATAAGCCATTATAGAGTTAGAGCTGTAAAATTTAACCATTTCCCCCCTTAAATCACTATTATCGTTACTCCTTATTCCTTATTATACCTTACCCAGCAAAACTTATCTTATAACCTGCAGAGTAAATATATCCATGAAATAAAGAAAAATCACGTAAATCGGATAAGTGGTTCTCCGGCTAGGAGGTCACTAACAGGAAATGACTTTGCCTTTTATAAGTATTAGGGATTACGAATAACTCGATCTTATTGCGCCAGCGCACACTGGTTAAATATTCTCCCGCGGCAAACTTGGAGTAACTTCTACTTCAATCGCACACTGAATGAATAATTCGGAGTAAAATTGAGTATACATGAACCAATTTTCATTGTATTGGTATTTCTGACGTATGTATCTCTAAATTGACAACTTGTGTGTATTGGTTTACCCCAATGTTAAACCACTTCAACGCTGGTTGAAAATTTTACCCCGTTTCATACTGTATACCTGCCCTTCCTTTTCTATAAATTGAGGTTTACTCCGGGGGATGTAGTGGTCGCTGGCCCATTCAGCCGTTCACCCAAAAGTATTAAGCTACCGTTAGTCTATCGGAGCTTTAATAATTCCATTCACTCAACCACAAACCAATATACACCTGCTTCATTTTTCACAGAGAGATTTACCGCCTCACTCTATTCAATAATATTTTTTTCTCACTCACACAATATTTACGTGCAGAAGTGTGAATGAACGATCGAGAGTAACAACCAATAACAATCAATCCAACCCAAACAATATAAGTCTGATAAATACTCACGCACACTATTGCAACGATACCCACTGCTGCTTGACTGCTGGCAGTGGTCTCCACTGAAGGAAAATTGTGGGCGATGATTTAAATAATTGTTTTGAAGATTGCTCAGCTTCAGGACAACGTAGAAGGATGTTTTATATCTCAAATGAATCAGGGGCGAATTTACTAATTTGACCTATTTTTTTGTTTTAAAATCCGATAAGCCATTATTGAGTTAGAGCTGTAACTTTGAACTTTTTCCCCACTTAATTCACTATTATCGTTACTCCTTATTCGTTATTTTACTTAACGCAACAAAACATATCCTATAACCTGAAGAGTGAACATATCTATGAAATAAAAAAAAAATCACGTAAATCGGATAAGTGGTTCTCCGGCTAGGAGGCAACTAACAGAAAATAATTTTGGTTTTTATAAGTATTAGAGAAGATTTATGTATATATCATGAAGTGAATGTAATTTAACTTCCTTTTCTTTATTTATTTGTACATAATTTGTATACAAAAATTAGGTAACCTCTTTACAAACCCTATTTTCTTTTTTCTACTTTAGGCCACTTTACAGAAGGCACGATTTTGCTACTTTTGTCACGACTGACAACCCGTTGGTGAATGTATATTAAAAGCAATTTACTTTAAATGAGTAGATACTAGTACTGCATACGAAAATTTTTCGAAATTAATTCTATTATTCTACTTTAACTAAATAAATTTAATTCTAACAAAGTTATTTATTTGCTATTCGGCGGCTAAAAATATGTACATGCAAATATGTATGCATTCTAAATACATGAATATATGTATGTATGTTTGTATGTGTCTATTCAATTTTTTATTCATACGAATAATGAGAAATAATATCCATATTGTCAGCTCTGGATATTCTGCAGCTCTAAATCCATTCGAGGTAGCTTTCGATGACTTTTTCGCAAATTTCGAGCGGTATCTCGACTATAATGTGAGGGATGTTGGTGCAAGTCTTGAGTCAAAATGCGCCAAGGAGTATAAGACAAGACCAAAATCTTTGAAGGATTCTACAATTACGGGTCTTTGCCCACACTTCCACTTACAGCAGCAATATTTCGGCGGAACGGACGCCACGATGATACACAGGCTTCACTCTATCTGAAATGCTACCAGTCTCTTCATATTTTTTAGCTACGTCGCGAATTATTTGTTCAGTAGGCCGATTAATTTGAACAAAATCTTTCTGTGAATTTCGATACACAGTTTGATACTTTGGAAACAGGTGTTTATTGACAACTGCTTGATTTACGGTGTTGCCAAAATAGGAAGCTCGAATTGGATCACCCTTTATCCCGTAGTTCCGACACTACACATTGCATCATGTCTTTGCATTGCATTGTGTCTTTAAATATTCATCATTACAATATCTTAGAGCCAAAGTTTTAAATAATTTTAGATCCATGCATACAAAAAAGTTACAATCCATACAATGTACATATGTACCTATATAACCATTTATACCTTTAAACACTGCCTTCAAAAGAAAGCGTGGTAGACTTCAATATTTCAATGAAATACAGTAATGCCTTACTATGAACTTAGATTTGATTGCGGAAATTGTCAGACTGTCTACAAAAACACAGACATTGATTTAAATAACTTACAGACAGTTAGGCATTCCGGGCGAAAAATATCATCCCCATTGAACATAAATTTTCAGTGATTAGGGCGTTGGACTATTTATACCAGGCACAACACGAGTAGTCACGAGAAGCTAGGCCATGGACCACATACACCAAATATTTATTTTAGTCCGTGTACAATTAGGGGGCTTTAGAGCCTTATTGCGAGAATCTATTTGCAATGGAATTAAAGTCGAGCAGAATTTAAGTCGATTATCGGTGTTGGGAGTTTCTATTGGTATCGACATGTTAAAAGTCGATTAAAATTAGAGTCGATTATCGGTATTGCGAGTTTTTATTCTATTCTGTCAATATTTTTCTATTTAATAGAATTGGTCGACTTTTGTTTGAAAGGACTCTAAACAAAAACAAAAATGGATAACGACGAACATAAATAAGTATATTTCGAAGGTTATTTAAATTTAGGATGTTTTTTATGTAAATTGATAGACATATGAAATTTTTACAAAAAGAAGGAGAAAATTTACGAATAGACGGCAAATGGAGAAATTGGCCTACCTGATGAAAAAAAAAAAAAAATACCTCTTGTAGCAAAAGGCATTCGCATACCCGGAAGCCCAGTCTTCTCCTAAAAAAAACAATTTGGCTTCCTCTTCTTCTCGTGTGTATTGAAACTTTATCTACTTAGGACAAATATAATTCTTCAACTACATCGATGGGCTCGATTAAGACAGTAGATACTCGTACTGTTATAAGGATAAGGGTGGCAATGGTGTAGTGGTAGCGTCATCGTTTGTCGAGCTGATGGTTCACAGTTCAATCCCTGATGTCAGCAAGCATCCCTAATCCCTAATCCCTAATACTTATAAAAACCAAAATTATTTTCTGTTAGTTGCCTCCTAGCCGGAGAACCACTTATCCGATTTACGTGATTTTTTTTTATTTCATAGATATGTTCACGCTTCAGGTTATAGGATATGTTTTGTTGCGTTAGGTAAAATAACGAAAAGGAGTAACGATAATAGTGAATTAAGTGTGGAAAAAGTTCAATTTTACAGCTCTAACTCAATTATTTAAATCATCGCCCACAATTTTCCTTCAGTGGAGACCACTGCCAGCAGTCATGCAGCAGTGGGTATCGTTGCAATAGTGTGCGTGAGCATATGTAGGCGCTCTTTGAAACTTAGGTGTTATTAGGTTTCACATTAACTCCAGGGGTGGTGTCCAGAATAACTGGGGAGATTTGTTTGGTGTCATTTATTTTTTGCCTTCGCTTCTGATTTACAGTATTTTTTTCCCAGTCCACCTGGTGTCATAACTCATAAGCATATCAATCATCAACAGAGCGAACAATTTTTCCAGCCATGACAAAACTACTGCCAGTGTTATGCCTTCGCAGTAGTGCTGTCATAAGCTTCGCAATTGATCGGACTGCTTCTTATCATATAATGCTTGCTGACACCAGGGTTTGAACTGTGAACCAGCTACACCATTGCCACCCCTAATCCAAATAAAACTAATTACTTTTCGTAAAACCAACTATTGATTTGTAAACACAAAAAAAAAAACAGACGGAGATGTGATATTTGAGTTAAAAGCCCAGCTTTTTCTTTCCTATTACAGAAAGTCGATTCTACATATTCCAGTAATTCTACTGCATTACACGATACCAATTTTAAGCTTAATAGAGTCGACAAAAGTCAAATAGACCTTTTTCTCGCAATAGGACAGTGGCAGAGGAAGTGTTCTATATCTTCCCCCTTCCCCTCACAGTTGAAACAGATGTCGATTTCCTTTTTCCGCTAGGATCTTTTGCATCGACTTTATAAGTTAAAATTTTCAGGAAAGCGATTGAAAAAAAAATTAAAAACTGTATCAACTAATTTGTTCATTATTAAATGGCAATGTTCTTCCGTAAAAGTGCTCATAGATTCACGGAAGAGATTGTTTGGCTACAAAATCAACCAGATTGAGTAGCCTAAGAACATAAGCAAGCCGGATACAAGTTAAACAGTTAAGTTCCAAGTGGGAGTTTAATTAAAAGACACTTTTTCATATTTAATGATTTATTTATTCAATCAAACTCACAATTTTTTTTTTAAATTAATAATATTATTAAATAACTATTTCATGTAAAAATATATAATAAAATAGATAAAAAATAAGTTATATAAAGAGAAAAGCGTTGTGAAAACTAACCCAAAAATAATATATTGGAAAAAAAAATTAATAACATATTTAGGCAAATAAAAAAATGTATCTGTATAAAAAAATAATTTATTAAATAAAGTTTACAATAAGTGAAATCGATTTCAGTTTTTTTTCTTTTTTTCTTCTCTGCGAAATCTATCCGGAAAGAATTCACAGAAACCCCGAATAATTAGGGTTCTTGTTATGGCCAAGTGTTCGCCCTATTCGAGGTACACTGTATATCTTCCTTTAAAGCTAAAATTTCAATTTTGGAAGTTTTTTTTTTTTAATTTACATAAATTATTTATTTTCTGTTGCTTGTGAAGAAGTGCAAATTTAAATAACTCATTCGTAGATAGTATTCAAGTTCATGTAAAAAAAAATAAATTTTCTTATTAACTAGTGGAAGAATTGACTTTTTGTTTTCTCTGTAAAATGCAAAACATTACAAAAACTAAATTTAACTGTTAATCATAAAAAAATAAGAAGTTTTACACACAGCACTAATGAATTTAATTATTATGTAGATATATATTCCTGACACAATGCAAATTAATTGTAACATTTCAGTGTTTTTTATTTTTTTTTTTTATTTAATTTTTTGTTTTATATGCAACATTCTCCATTCATTTAATAATTTAAATATATAATATTTATAAATAAAAAAATTAAATACGTTTGTTTATCAACTAAAATCAATGTAAAAACTAAAAATATAAATTATTACTTTTTTATGCTAAAAAACCATGTCTATTTCTGTTTCATGTAATTTTTTTTTATAAAACATTAAAAAACTAGGAAGCCCAATATTAAGGTTTTTTTTAAATTATTTTTTGTTTTGTCTTTTAAATATAGTTTAAATATTACTATAGTATATTCCTGGGGATGTCATTTTTTTTTTTGTTTTTTTTTAAATTTTTTTTTAAAGAATTTTGCAATAAATAATTCACCTTATCACTAAATTGAAAGAGTTTTGTTTTGCAGAATGCGATGACTTATATATCATTATCAATACAAATATCTGAGAAAATTGATTCAAAAATGTCTTTTTTTCGCTTCGATATAGAGCAGAACTTTCTACCAGACTTTGCTTGATCAGACAAAAAAAATAATAGAAATAATAGATTTATATGCGCATAAAAGTGTTATGAAAAAAATGAAAAATAAATAAGGTATACCATGGATTTCTTGGTAATTACGTTTGTATAAATCATGATTTTTTATAAAATTGCAAAATGACTTAAATAACTACATAACTAGATAAAAAACAGGGTGTGTGGGGGAGGCGGAAGGGGGGAGGAGGTCACGCACGAATTTTCTGTTCTTCGGCTTTTCATCTTTTCGACATACTTCACCAGAGAACTATGTTTCATTTGCTTTTTTTTTTGTTAAATATATGTATGTATAGCGGAAGACAGCATTTCAACGGTATGACTTGGTTTTAAATTTTTTTTTCTTCATTTATTTTTTAAATATGTCTCAAGGACTACTACTAATCATATGGAAAGACTTATATAACAATCGTATTAAATAATAATAAATTAAAAAAAAAAAAAAAAAAATAAGGCACTTTGAGAATAATAATTTGTAATATCTTGTGTTTTGCGCTAAGTAATTAAAATTTTGTGTGTGTCTATAAACAATAGTTTTTGTACAGTGATTTTCTTTCTGTGCAAATTAAAAAAACAAAAGAAAATTCAAATATGCTGCATTTCAAGAACTGAACAATTACTTTTCTCTTTCTTTCTTGATTGATCTGATCTTTCACAATTGATTTGTGCTCTTGCACATACACAAGACTAATTATATATATATAAAAAAATATATTTATTAGTATATTTATATCACTTCCAAACAAGTTTGCATTAAAAATACGCTGTTGTTTTCGATTTGATTAATTTTTTCTTCTTCTTTTATGTACATGTACACAACTGACGTGTGTAGGCATTTCGTCGGAAAATTTAATTTATCTTTCAAAAATAAATTTCAATAAAAAATATAATAATTAAAAAACATTATTATGAACAGAAATAATTTAAAAAATATATATACTTGTTGATATATAAACTAATATGTTCACTTGCGGCATTTATCGTCAATCTAATTGATTTGGTCAGTTCGATTTTTTTTGTAATTCCAAAGCGTAAAACAGGAAAAAAATATTATTATTAATTAGATAAAGTCCAATGATAATTAATAATAGATTAAAGATGGCTAATGCGTTTGCTTGCGATGTTCTGCTATTATGATTGTTGCGTGCGCAGACAACTTATAGAGCTAAATTGGAAAAGGCATCTAATGTTGAGCTTAGCCTATTAAAGACTGGAAGGCGTGCTTCTTCGCTGCTTCCCGAATTTGCAGCACTTGCAGTAGTGGCAGCAGTTGCGCTATTAGTTGTGGCATTAGCACCACCACCGACTATGGAGATTGGTGAGCTAGATTTGTTTCCAATATGTGTTTGCGAGATCGGCTTGATGTACTGATGGTTCGCAGCACCCATGATGAGCGATGGTGGTGGTGTATTAACTGGTGACATTGGGCTATTTGGACTGGCTGGTGGGCTGTGGTTGTATGGAAAAGCCGTCGGAAAAACTGAACTAGCTGGACTAATCTGATCCACAAATGGGAAGCTTCCCATAGAATTTGTTGGACTTAAGGAAAGTGAGCCTGTTGGTGAAGCACGATCAGAACCAGTCGACATACTTAACGGGGGACTTAATGGAAGTGGGTGGTTGCTCATATTATTTTGGGGTAAACGAGAATATGCTGCATTGATACGATTCTGTTGTTGTTGTTGTTGCTGCTGCTGCTGTTGTTGTTGCTGTTGCTGTTGTTGAATCATTGCACGGGCCTCGTCGGCATTGTGAACGAAATGGCATCTGGGACCATATGGGCAAAATCCGACACTATGAAAGGTGCGGCAATATTCAGTTTTGTACTTTGGGTGTCTTTGCAAGTTGCGCAACTCATGATAACCATGAGCGAACTGGCACTTTTCTCCGTATTTACATTCACCGGCTTCTTCGAATGGACGACACAGCTCGGTCTTATATCTGTAAACAAATGAAGAAAAAAATTAATTAACGTATTTCTACAAAGGATTAAAGTGAGAGTATTTAAAATAATACGAGTTTCTTTAGCCCAAGGGAAACTGCTGATTATGAAAGCGAACGCAAATGTTACGAGACAGTGAATTGCAAATTACTTTCGATTGTGTAATTTCCACAGAAAACGAAACTTATGAGCATGGTAATGGTCGTGGATTTTCAGCAACCGATAGTTTGCGATTATACTGTTTTTTTCTTTTCACCGTGTATGCGGCATTGTTACAAAGGCCAAGAATCAATAATCAATGTCACTAAAATATAAAACAAGTCTATAGTCACTCCATGTAATAAAAAGACCTTATCTAAAAAGGAAGAAAAGTGAGTTGGTTTTTTGATCAGACTATTAAACAACAGTTTTCACGACAAGTCATGTAGTCCTAAAACTCTAATTTATTTCGAAAAGGACTCATATACTGAAACTTTGAATTGCTCTGAAACTTGAACATGAAATCTGTAAAACATTTATATATTTGTCTCACTCAGAAATAAAGTTTTCAGTGCAAGTTAGTTTAATATAGTGACACTCTTGAAATAAATGAGAGATATGTACATATGAGTACTACTTAATATTAAGTCATCTTAGTTAATATTATCAATCATTCGAATCAAGAGTTCGAATGATTGATATACATATGTATGTACATCTACTTATCTTATCTTGTTTCCATTTAATTGCATGAAAGCTTTAAAATTTTATGTAGTTAATTCCAAAATATGTTTTATAGCTATATGGCTTATAGTTTTATAGCGTTTAAGACAAGAGAACATAAAGAAATTCCAAAAAGTGGGTAAAGCTTTACAGTACTTTTGTGAAACATGTATTATTCATGTTGTAAGGCATTATTCGATGTTTGTATTTAACGGGTAATGAAGCTTAAATGAAGTCTAGAAATAACTAAATGAGACAGATTTAGCTATCGGCTTTGATTATACATATGCATATGTAAATAAAGCTACGCGACTGTGTCGCCTCTTTTCATTCTACATTTTTTATTTTACGTAGTTATTTATCCAATTGTTTATTTGAAGATTTTTATGTTTGTTTTTTATTTTAATAGAATTCTCTGTTATTCCACAACGATTGTGTATTTTGTATAACCACCTGACTACTTATTACTATCAAAGAATTTTGCATTAATTTTTTTCTGAAGTCGCTACTCCTTACTGAAGGATTTAATTGATTACGCTTATAAAAATAAGTTAGTTATGTTATACTCATTCGATTATACGACTTTAATGCTGTAGCAACATCGTGTTTTCGCGAGATTATTTACTGCTCATTCTTGGAACTTCTATTCCTAAAGCAATTCTTAGTTGAAAAAAACATTTTTATTGGATTCCAACGTGATTGGGACTTGTTGAACCTTCCTTGAATGACAATTATGTGGATAGATCTCCTGTTTTAATACATATTTCATAGCTTTTGGTCACTTAGATTTTACTAAGAGCAGACAGGAAAGGATTGCTAAAAACAATTGTTTTCAAAGAATTATGTCGTGTCATGCTTAATGCTTAATTCATTTAAGAATCTTAAAAAATATTAAACTCACCTTGATGTGTTAACCTGTGGCAATGGTTCAGATTGTGTCCTTTCCAATTTGCGATGGCAATTTTCAAGCAACGTATTAACAAGTGAGACAACATTTGCAGCACTATTTTGCGGATGAGAGACTGCACGAGTTAAAGCCGTATGAATATAGGCTTTTTGTTCTTGTTCCTGCTGGTGTTGCTGTTGCTGCTGTTGTTGTTGCTGCTGCTGCTGCTGTTGCTGTTGAGCAGACAGCACACTCAAGTGATGCTGAATTATGCCAGCAGAGGCTGCAACCGAAGCTGCAGTTGCCGCAGAGGACGAGTTTCCATTTGGAGTACTTGAGGTCAAATTCAAATTATTATTCAAGACATTGGGATTGAGGATTGATACACCAGTCGACGCCAATTGATTCACTGTCAACATCGTGCTATTGTTGCTATTATTATTTAGGTTGTTACTGTTATTGTTGGATTGTGTATTTGCCACCACACTTGTAGCTGACTGATGTATGTGAATAGATGATGATTGATTCTGAAAAGAAAGAAAAGAAAAATAAATATTTTTTATATTTTCTCTTTAATATTTTGTTTGTTTATCGTTTTTAGGGACCAAAGTAGATGTATTACCTCTACAGAGACGAAATATTGAAATTGGTAGTAAATTTATTTAAAAAAATATTTCAGACATAAAGTATAAATAGAAATATAAAATATGAGTAAAAAACTAATTGGGGACCACCCGAAATACAAAAATAATTATTTTGTACGACAGAAGTGAAAAGAAAGGCCTATTCAAATACAAATGCGGAAACAGGAAGTGTTTCTTTCACGAAATGTAATACCTTAATGAAAATAGAAGTAGTTTTCAACGTTTGAACTCAAAGAAATATTTCATAATTTAGAATAGCTATGCGACGATTATTAAATGACTAGAGATAGCGATGTTTAGGAATAACTGTAGCACACGTCTTATAATTGTATATTTTTAACATACGCAGAAGTAATGTTTTTGTATGTTTTCCGAATTCGTCATTCCGACGGTGTTAGATGAAAGTCAATTTCTTTGCCTTTGCCGAACAATATATGATGGCAATATATGGACGCTCGAATTTTTGTTGAAACACGATATCGTTAACTCAAATGCGCAAAGTATAGCAATAGAGTACAATTACTGAAATTTATGTCAAGAACATGGAATAACCTGTAAATACCAGAGTCATGGTTTCAGGATCTACTTTTGGGGTAATCCTCAAACTAAGGCAATACCATCTTTCGCGCTTTGGAAATTCCCATTTTTATAATACGTAATTCTAACCCATACAAATTACTCTGAAGATTTTGCTTCATCTACATTTTTCCACGCTTGAGAGCAAACTTCTAAAGAATGAATCCAAAACGTTATTTGGTATTCCCGCAGTCGGATCATAATAACTGGTTCTGGTTATTGAGAAACTTGTTATCACAAGAGCTTTTTTTATGTTGCTGAATTAATTTTATGAGTAAGATGAAAATTTTTACCACAGCGACGGAGAAGAATAATCAATTACGATACAAAAGTAAATATTTTGTCATTTCATTTATACAACAAGCGAAACGACAATCCGATTAAAAGTCAATATTAAAACTTCCTTCATGACGTTATTGCAAAAAGCCGGAAATAGGGATTTAGAATGCTAACGACTTTCTTATATCAAAAGCTTTACACTCGACATAGTCTAAGTGACGTAATGTTGCCATATAAGCCAATTGAATTGCATTAACAAAATTTGATTCTTGAATTTTAGAAAATGTTTTCATTACTCAAATGAGTAAATGTTGAGTCATTCAATGAGATTGTAGACACAATCGAGTCCATGAGAATATCATTAAATCATCAACAAAAAAAACATTTACTGGTGCGATTGATCGTACTCGGACAATTTTCACTAATACCCCATTATTTTGTAAATTAGGACATTTTTGATATATCATACCTTATCTAATCTCCTTTTTGAAAATTTCCACTAATAAGTCAGTCATAAGTCAATGATGTAGAGGAAATGGATGCGTGCCTCTTTGTCACTATAATAAGGTTCAATCGTGATAGTACGTACTCATATATCTTATGCAGCAAGCGTTGTCTAATTTTAAAACGAAAAGGCGTTACAAAAAGAGAAATTTTCGCTAGAAAGAATGTTAATGACTAAAGTTAGTTGAGAAATGGAATCAGGGGTTCAAAGCAGAGAATTTATACAATCTACGCTCAGTCAAACTTTAGAAGCTGTTGAAATATATATTTATTAATCTTGTTCAAGATTAAAAACTACTTTCTTTCTATGACATGTGTCTTTGGATGGAATAGACTTAGTTTGTACTATGCTTGTGTGACTTAAACCCATTGTGAGTTTAAAACATTTTAGCTAACTTGGAATTGCAACTGCTCTGAGAGGTATGCTATTGCCTCTAATTTTTATTACTAAACTTAAATTGAACGAAATCTACAGTCTGCTTGCATATTGTAATTTTTATACATAGTTGTCGAAAATTGTCTGAATCAAATGCATACATATTTGTCCATATACACATATATACATATATTGGTTGTCTGCCATATCATAAAGCGACCAACAATAATCTCAGATTGAAGTAGAAGCAGAAATGGTCATACTTTTGTAAGACCTTCAACTTCAAATGAAGGAATGTTTATTTAAGTGCGCAAATATCATACAACTTCTCTTTCTTTATTCGCCTTAACGAATTTATAGAATTTGTTAATTTAGATCAAGAATCCTGTCAACTTCCCTTATAATTTCATGTCCTAATGATCGCTGGATTTATCGCGATCATCCACCTGGACTGGACTTAATGAGTTTTCATGATACCCGATTCGACTAAGAGAGTAGTGGTAAGGGAAATATTTTTGGATTTAGGAAGCGTAGATTTTATAATTTCATTTTTCTCCTAAGTGATTCTATATATACGCCACATTGTTAGTGAATTGTTGTACAAGCCACAAATCAATGAAGAAGGAGAATTTTCTCATTTAGTAATTATTTCCTTAAATTCTGATATGAAAAATACAAGGCTTCAGCTATAGTACACTAAGTTTTCATTAGTCACATTAAATAAAGATTGGCACCTGAATCTATTTCTTAAAGAAAATCAGCTTATTTTTCTATAAATCTCACAAACATAGAAAGGCTACTTGCTTGTTTGTTGTTTTTGCACAATTAGGAACACTTGTTTCATTAATGAAACAGATGGCTGAAAGTTCTAACGTCAATAACGATTGTGCGATTGTGGCAACACTTAAATAAATGAAACTCCAAAATACAGTCATTATATCAAAATTCAATTGAATGATAAGTACATGTAAGCAGTAACCAAAAATTAGTTTGCAAATTATTTCAATCCTTTTGCTGAGAGTCTTGCCTACCTTTAGATTATAGTTATCCTTGTTCGCTTTAGCTTTCAATTTTAGCCAATCGCTGTTTTTTTGAGCTGAGAAGGCAACTGAGTACCAAGGCACTATCCCGAACACGTAAGGAGATTCTATATAAGACGTTTATCACCCGAGTCCTGCTTTATGGCACTGAAGCATGGACTCTGTCGAAAGCGGATGAAGCTATCATCGGTCGTTTCCAGAGAAAAATTCTTCGTAAAATGTTCGGTCCCTTTTACGGCTTTTGGAGGAGAACTTTACAAGCTCTACAGCTATATCAACCTAGTCAAAAAAAACTGTGTATCAGTCGGTAAGATAGGTAGCGCACGTATAGTGAATGCACTCCAATGTTCCTGCCCGCAGCCTTCGAATCAAACCTGAAAAAACAGCGCAGCACACCTCGTCCAATGTGGCGCACACATCTATAAGTTCACTTCAACTGACTTTCAGCGCGAAACTGAAGGCAGCTAGCTAAGGACCGGGCTTACTGGAGAGGCTTTTTGGTTGATGCCCAGGTTCAAATCCAACCTATATAAATATGTAAGTAAGTTGTTGATCTTAGCGCTAGGTAATATAAACCCGAACCACTAAGCACCCGCATGTCCATAACAATGTGAACAATGTACATAGGAGTTTTTAACTGCAAGTCCTTTAAACAGAATAAGAATTTAATCACAGATAATAAAATAAACTTTATTATCTGTGATTAAATCACAATAAGCTGTGAATTTTAACTTTATAATAAAAAATCGGCTGTCATTCCCTTATATTCTCAAGACAGTCACTGACTGTCGTATGTCTTAACTTTCGAAGTAAACCTTCAAAACATGTTTACGTTACAGGCCTATCTCAAATCTACCCCCCTCATCAGACTTTTTAAACTGATATAAAATTATTGAACTGTTATGAGTATTACTATTTGCTAATTAACAGAAAAAAAAAAAATAAAATTAGAAATTCTTCGATAAGCGTAGTAACAAAATACGCCCCACAAATATTCGATTCTCTTTCTCTTTCGAGTCACTGACAACACATGTCATGGAAAATTATTGTAAATTGAATACTCATTCTTTTTTCTGTATTTTTCAATAATCAATAAAAAAAATTGTTTATATAAGAAAGTAGCAGAAAGTGGATTTCACAAATGTCAAAATTGAGAAATACGTTTGGGTAGTCGTTCAAGTAAAGTCGGTTCTATAGAATTAGGTGCCATGTAGATTGTAGAATGTTAATTCTAACTTATAACACTTATACACTCAAATCATTGTCGTTGCCTGAGAGGCAAAAAAGGTCTACGATAAGATAACGTGTGAAAATAAAGTAGAAGTAATCTTATCTTTTAAAGAAATTCAGTTCAAAACAACAACCAAGACACTTATAAATGTTCTTTACTTTGAAATTTATATTAAAATAGCCGGGGAAAAAAAATAATAATGAATCTTCTTATCAAAAATAATAACTGTGAGGCGACGATGACTTGAAGAGTATACACATTGTGACTGCACATATAGAATGGAACATACCAAGTACTTTCATGAGAAGGCATATTCATAAAGTAAAATTAAATTTTAGATTAATATTTCATTTGATTTGGAGAATATTAACGAAGAATGATTAGAGTCCGCGGTTTGATAAGGAAATTGTTTTTCAATGGAGGCTATTAGCGTGGGGAATATGTTTCGTAAAAAGTAATAAAATAATAAAGAAAAACGTACATCCTTTATTCTGTTATCAGATGAAATAACCCCTCGTTTGAGTGGATCAAAGTATGAAGACGCGATATGCCTTAATTTCAAATCTATTTTTCATCTCGGTAGAAGATTTCAATTTTGTAAGCCTCTATTGGGATTTATGATTTAAGAATGGTCTCTTAAGCCAAATTTTTTTTTAATTTTATTTTCAGGCAGTTTAACATGTTCTGGCAATATAATTGAGTTCAAATCCCGAATAAATACGTTTTGGATGTTACAATATAAGATCCAATATATCTCTAAAGAGTTTACTTTTAGGTTAAGTTGTATAGTTTTATAAGGGAAAAAGGTTGGTGGTGTAGGAATATACATATAACGCTTTTGTTTCGCAGATGTGATCTTGGTAGAATGCCATTATTTTCACCTATTAAGGGGAGGATTCTTTTTCCAATTCCAGAACGAAATTCGTACACAAATTTCAATAATTTGCATAGATACCAACTATGAAGTAAAAACCACAAACCACCAAACCATAGCGTAAATGTTCTCCAAGTAATCTTTGTTGAACTTAGGAAAAAACAAAGAGAAGTGGCCCACTTAGATCTTAAAGAAATTCACTAGCAATAAGTTAATTGTCATTTTTTTTACAATATCACTGATGATACATTTGCAAATCTCTGATTCACCAAGCCTGTGCATGTAATAGTTCCAAAGTATAGAGAGATACTTACATTTATCTCTAAGCCAGATAAATGTGTTGATCGATATCCGCATTGATGATCGTTAATAAAATTATGATTTTAAATACCTTAGATATATGTAGTTCAAGTAAACTCAATTGGTTTGTAAGTCATAGGGTTCTTAAGCCAATATTTTTATGATTAAAGTTAAAACCACTTTAATAAAGAATAACCTTTGATAAAAGAAAAAAATAATGGAGTGAAGAAATACGGCAATAATTCCTAAAATTGGTTCTATCTTTAGCTGTTAAAAGATTTTTATTTGTTGACCATAGAAACACAGTTTTGTATTTTAAAATTAAACCATATAATCACCTATTTGCATAGTTTAGCCATAGCCGATGTTTTTTTTTTTTTTTAGAAAAATACATTTTAAAAAATTATTTCAAGTTCTCTTCAGGGAGATAAACTAAAACGTGGGTGGATTTGACAATGATACACTTAAAATGCATACGTCATCGGTCATAAGAGCGATGGTGGGTGATGGTCATGGTTTCCAAAATTATAAGAAGCACATAATTTGTTCATATTGATATAAGGATTTACTGCCTGACAAAATTTGTATCAATTTAGATGCATACAATGAACAAACGAAAACTAGAATATATGTACATACAGTGGACTCCCCCTAAGTCGAATTTTCACGGGATACCATGATTTGTTCGAGTTAGAGGGAGTTTTGGAAAAATTCGAGAAACAATTTTTTTTTGTTTTAAAGCGTTTATTTAATAAAAAAAAAAAGGTTAACATAATTTAAAAAAGTTAACAAAAAAAATAAATAAAAAATAGGAATGCTAAAATATGGGGAAAAATTCGAGTTAGAGAGAAATTCGACTTAGGGAGAGTCCACCGTATATAGTAAAATTCACTAGCTCAAAGTAAAGAAGCAGGTTCCGCCCGAAGAACATAGACATAGAAGCTTTCAATACAACGTACCTTATTGTTTAGACACTGTGAAAACCCTAAGACTCAGAATTAGAAACAGGAGCTAACTACTTAAATAACTTACGAGATATGACAGAGGGACGTCATGTACCATTGCCAGCCAATGCTGTGTCTGACGCTCTAAGGGCAATAGAAGGATACAAGACCATTAAGTAAAAGTAAGTGACTATTTGAGGGTTCCTTTTAGTAAACTTCTAAAATTAATCAAAATCTTATTTAAGCTTTCTAATTTGAAACGTAAGCAGTTTTAGCAATGCGCAACGATCACACGATTTCTTTGTTAAGACCAAAGAGGATATAAAATCAGTGCACTGGAAAGTCGGGTTAACAGCAACGTGCTGCACGTGTGAATTACGTGTGCAATCATTACGTTAATATGTATCTTTTTTTTATCTGACTAAACCTGCATTTTTTGCAATCTCCCACCAATCAAATTGAAAATGTCAACTTCTCTTGGTTATAGTGTCATCCCACAATATGTACATGAATTTCGTTCGCGTTCGATTATAAAACGTGCCATTATTACAGTCTCTCTGAAATGTATACAACACAATGCCATTATTGCCACAACAAATACGTTTCGCATTTAAACACATTTTTCCACACGAAATTTACATTATTACTTCACACCAATGTTGGAAAAAAAGTGTCAAGGCTTCGGTAACACAAAAAAAGAAGACAAAACAATAAAAACTAGAAAAAAGAAACAACAGAAAAAAACACAGGCAATAACCCAAGAGAAGGAGGAAATCTCTACAAACAAACAAGAAATTGTGTTAAAACCAATGGTCTACTAAATTTGGAGCTCTATCGGACTGAATACAACGATTAAGGTCTATCACATAATGACTATTGTTTTTTTTTCGCTCCACAAAGTCAGAAAAATTCAACATAATAGCCAAAACCCGAGTGATTACATTTTTTCGATGTTGTAACAGGGGGTTATGCAAGTCTGGCCAGGTCATAATAACATAACATCCATGGAACTCGCAGCAGCAGCAGCGGTAGTGTAAACTAAGAGCGGCGAAGTCGGCGAAATAATTTACTTTCTTTTTTTCTCTCTCTCTTTCTTCTTATTTTGATCATCGTTTCCCTTTCATTAGAAAAACGGGTTTAATTTTTCCTTCTCTTCTTCTATTCGACGCGCTGTTCAACTGTTTCTCTTTCCTTTCTCTCTACGACTGGCTAAGCAGCAACTCAGTGCTCAGTCTCATCGTCAGCCACATCTTTTTTTTTTGTCTATTGACAATCCAACCGGAGTTGAGGTGGTAAGATGAGGTAAGCCATTTGTAAGAATAAGAAAAAGGTTACATAACCAAATCTACCAGTGGTTGGCCAAGCCTAAGCTGCTGCTGCTAGCCGGACGCATCATCATCATGATCATCTTGATCAACAACACTACCGTATAGTCGTGTAACCAAACTGACCAGCAACCAACAGTTCACAAAGCTAAGGCTATGGTATCTCCGTCGATGCGGATGTGGATTTTGTGGGCATTTTTTTTCTGTCGTCTATTGCGTAGATGGAGGGAAAAAAACCAACAACAATAGCAACAAACCCGAATCACTTTAATTTTTGCCGAGATTTAACGCTTTCGACTAAGTTTAGGATCGCAGCAGCAACAGCGACAGACGCGGATATGGAAACCGCCCCATACATGAAAACAACAATGAAAGATCGGTCTTGGTGTTGGGTTTGAAAACAACAATAAAACCCGACAGATAGAGGAGTAGAATCGTTGTAGCTTGCTGGTGTTGGTGATCACGTCGTCGGAGGAGGTGGAGGTGGAGGCAAGAGATGGTCGACCACGACAACAACGAGGCTTAGGGGATTACCCATACCAGATTTAGGGGGCACTGGTTGCGAGGTGCTGTACCGTGCTGCTTCAAGTCAATAATGATATGAATACCGGTTTCTTAGATCCGTCATTGTTGGCAAAGTTTCACAATCACACTTTGCTTTTTTTTTTGGTTTGCTCGTTCATTTTTTATTACATATTTGTTTGTTGTTTATTATTAAAAGTGATACATGCATAATACTCGCGCTCATATCGGTGTGTATTATTTGCATTTATTTTTTTCCATCTTTCTTCATCTGTTCATGTTTCTTGTTGTTGGTACTTTTAATAACGACTTTTTTTTCGAAAAGATAACTACTTTAGAAAAAATGCAATAACATTCGTCTTGGCACTCAAGGTGGGCTGACGACAACGACGGCGATGATGATGTGCACACAATGAAACAGGATGTTGTTGTTTTTTTTTTTTTTTTTTTTTTCTTCATTCGCAGAAACATGTGATGGAGTTTGCATAGGAAATTTGCATGAGTAAATTAATTTTGTTTTTTTGTACGGAATAGTCATTTGTTATAACCAATGATAGGCAATACAGTTCGACAGGGAACAGTTTACATACGTATGCGGCTTAATACTTTCGAATTTACGTTCTATAATTGGTAGCAATTAAACTGTACACGTGCTCCAAAAAAATGCATTATAAAACTTTAATGACTGTCATCATTATGCCCATGACGTGCTTAGAGCACATTTTTTCAAACCCACGTTTTTGTGAAACTGGGCTAATGTATAAATTGTATACATATACATATGTACATACATATGTAGATATGAATGTATGTACCAGTGTCTTAGCCATATTTGCATCCAAACGAAACAACACGTGTCCACATGTAGGTTTTAAAGGTTGTTGGTAAATATCAGTTTCAAAACTTTATACCAAAAATGTAAAATATAGTAAACCATTCGACCGATTCTTCAAGTTTTACAAAGCTTCCAAAAACCTATTTTGGCTTCGAACTATAACAAACATATGCGTAATCTTAAAATTATCATGGATAACAATTTTAACACAAAAAACTAAATAACCATAAAATAATGCATGTATACTTATGTATGTTTTTACATAAAATGAACTCTTAAAACAACCATTAAACTAGGTCAAAATGGTACATAAAATATTTAAGACTTGATACGGGAAATCCCATAGTCTATTTTTTAAGTAAGATCTGAGAATAGCCTGCTATAAAAATCACCTAGCTAGTGCTAGCTATACCGTCAAAAGATATACATATGTATGTATGTAGCTAGCACACGAAACTAAAGAAAAGTCTTTATAACTGGTATATATGTATGTATATACATATATATGTACATATATATGTATCAGTTGATAGTTGAAGAACTCTAATGACTTTGGACTACAATGACTTTTGTTTGTTTTAAGGAACCACCGTCATTTTCTTTAAAAATTCTTCACAAATGATTGAATATGGTCGGTATATGGTGTAGTAATTTAATTGGTAAAAAAAAACGGATAGTGGCAAGCTGAATTCTTCTAGGTTCTGTATTATAGGCTGCTTTCAACAGCAAATTGCTGGCAGTAAGGAGATACATTCAAAATGCCTAGTTTTCACTCCTCAAAATGGATTTGATTAATCGATCGTGACAAAATAACAAAATGCCTTCATCCTTACGTTCATACAATCTGCATTTAAGTACATACATATGTATATCACTTGTGCTTATAGAACGACTGAAAATTCTTTTCAAGTTTCTTTAAAAAAAAAAAAAAAAACAATACTGAAATCGAAAATGTAACGAAACCAATACTTGCTCTTATTTTATAATGTCTCGCCCCCTATTGACGAAGGTTCTTCTTATTGGAAAGAATTAATAAGAAACAACTCTATTTCAGTGGTTGTCGAAATCATAATCGACATTCGAAATTCGAACATCAATCTCACTGAATTCTAAAAATTCACCGGATTTAAAATATACCTTTGCTAACATTGTGATATCAACTCTATGACTCATTAAGTCTTAGAATGAAAAGTAGGGAAATCAGAAATTGTTAAACCGGAACTAGCCAATCGACCAATTAGAAGAGTTTTTACAAAAACCATACGAATAAAATCGAAATCGGAACGTTTTGTGGTAAATGTCCAATTAATCATTCGATAAGAAACTTTATGGTTAAGATAGTTCATTTTGTTTGAGTGTTTTATTCATTTTACGATAAGCAGAGATAAGTGACATAAGTCCTTAAGATTTGACACCTTAAATATGGGTGCGAATGACATCTTACAATCAAACAATGATTCAAGAATTGGAACACAAAAAACAGATAAGTGCGTATGAACCTTTAAATGTCATTGGAAATATGAAATGTTTACAGACAACTGTCTTTGACTTTAAATAGAAACCTTGTGTAGTCTAGTGCTAATGAGTAACCGCTTTATTGTATTAAATTATCGTAGATGGGTTTCCATTTGTGACAATGTTTTTGTAGTTTAAAACTGATATTTATAGATAAATTGTAAGTAAGGGAAATATTTAGTCAGCATCACTTCTCAAGTCCGAAAAACATAAAGTTCCGCAACTCACCGAAAGTATTCTTAACTTTCAACAGAAATCTTAGAAAACTGATTCAGAAACATTGGGAAAGTTTCTGTATAATGTTGACATATTCCTAAGTAAAATTCATAATTGTAGTGCACAAGCAGAAGCAAAATTCTTTACTCTACGGAATTTCCACATCATTTAAATATCTTACACTCAACGACGCATATGTTTGTATGTACAGTGAATTAAATTAGCGTCATTATTTTACTGTAATTTCTTTATTGCGCCAAACACGCTTACCATGCACATCCTTATCTTGAAATGCTGTGAAACTTGAACTTTGTTCTACGATATTATGCATAATAATGTTATTATTTTTTTCTTTGTTTGTTTTTACATATGTACACATATAACAATAACAGTAGAGCAAGCTTTGACAGCGATTTCTAGCTATGAATGACAATCTGAAAGCGTGGGCTGTAGTTGAATAAGTTTTAAAAAGTGCACATCAACCCGGAAAACGTTAAAATAAAGTAAAAAATATATAAGCTACGCTGATATCAATGAAACCAAGTTGACTGTTCCCAAATTGCAATAAATACATAAGTATGATATCTCGATGAAGTTTTTTTTTTATTGTGTTGGCGACATACTGACGCGACTGATCATTTGTTGCACAGAAAAAAAGTAGCAGATGTGACACTTAAGATGTTTAGAATGACGTGACAAGAATAAGCGAATTGCGACACCCTGCAGACGATGTCAAATAAAGTAAGTTGTTGCAATGTGGATTTAAGGTTGGTAATTCGAAGTTTTGCATATGAATTTTAAAGGGCTGGACGACGGTGATCTTCACTTTGAGTATAAATCCACAGCAATACCACATAATTGCCCTAGGATTGAACTCAATCTCCTTTGTATTCTGGTGGTTTGAGACTTTTGAATATTGATAACGACAATTTATGTAAAAGGACTATAGGGTTAGGTCTATAAAAAACAAAGTAAAGTCGTTTCAAATAAGAATAAATTCACCGTGAAAAATTCGAGGGTAGTTCGTAATTATTGGCAGTGTTTAAGTACTCGCATCTACAAATGACTGACCAATCTGCAGAGGAAAATGCCATTATAAAAATAGTGCTGCGTTCCAGACAATTTGTACATAATATCCATACGTATGCTCGCAAAAAAACCAAAGTTGAGTTGGCATATCAATAACAAACGGATCTAAGTGCATGTGTACCTTTATATATGTATATTGGGTTTTTGGTTGAATCGGAAATTGTATCCAAAACTGGTCCCAAAAGTAGCAGCTTGGTAGTGGAATATGATAAGAAACAGATTTTTACAACCTTTGCATCAACATCATACGTTTCTACGCTAATTTCAAAAGCCTGAAACTACCAGATGTTCATATGTATGTATGTACATACATATATGTATATTCCAAAATGAAAGCTTTATTTTTTCGCTTTATACGTATGTACATATGTATGCATACAATAAAGTTATTGGAGTTAAGGGTATGATAGAATTGAAAATCATTAGGAAGCCAGTTTACACCGAATTTGGTCTGTGCTCTGGCAGTGTGGTTTTCTTAAGTACTAAGATTGTTTGTGACAGAACTTGTTAGTTTCCCAATTTTGTTAACAAATTCATAGGTATGACAAATTGTTCATTTCGTTTATTTGAAGGTCTCGAAAAATGTTCTTTATTTACAAATTCACACCTAAATCTGTTATCCCAATAATAAGCTGCAATAAGTGACTTGTCTAGTCGAAGCATGCTTTCTTCAGTTTCACTAAGGTAAGGGCAAGCTATCAAGATATTAAGATGTCTACGAACTGTTTCAAGGTACTCTACACCAGTTTTGTAATTATCGATTAAGAAACTAATTTAAAGTTGACGCGATTAGGTGTGTTGCAAGTCTATTTGTACATACATATGTATGTATGTTAAATTAATTTACTTTTTCCGTGCTAGTTCAGTGGATGGGATTTTCCACCACTAAGGCCTACTTTGTAGCATTTTTTTCTGTATAAACTACGAGTATCTCCATCCATGTAAATATTCAAACGAATTAAGTATTAAAAAAAATTCCAGTGACCAGTAGAGTTGGAATCGATTACACCCTAAATATGCAAAAACGGCACATTTTCTGTTAACGTGAGTGTAATTGCATTGCACTCTGTATAATGAGCGTTGTTTAGTTGAAATTCAAATTTCTTGACAATTGCAGTGATAGGGATATATGTACATATGTATATACAATTACCTATATGTATAAGTTGTGTACTTTTACATATTTCATATGATTTCTTTTCTGGAAAAACACATTTAAAAGTCAATCGACTACTGATGGAATAACGAGGTTCGTTTATCTGGAACGGAAGTCGAATGTATAAAAAGATTTATTTTAAATGCCTCGTCTGTGAGATAAACTACTCTCCGAAGGAGAAAGGAAACCACACGAAATGTTTTCAAACTTTTGCTCTCTCTACAAAAAAAAAAAAAAAAAAGAAAAATTTGCAATCACATTGTATAAGAAAAATAGACTTGCAAAATGGTTTCGTTTTATATAAGAAACTTGTGTGTTATGAAGCGCGCCGACATAACATAACTCAAGTTGCTCTCTGTCGTTGTTGCCTGATTGTGTGACGACGACAACGAAGGCACCGGCGGAGACTATAGGAAAGTAAAAGGAAAAACAGCAGCAGCGTATAAAACTAGTATACGGTTGAAAAACCTGTATTTTTCTTCCCACGCGGGTGCAGTCCCTCTTCGTCCCCATCCAGATCTTAAACTATCATTGCTTAAGCAGCGAAGCAGTAAGCCAACCAGCCAGCCAAACGACTTAAAAGATTCGGATTGCTAATAGCGATTTCATACGAAAGTTAGTAACAAGTCTCAGAGTAATTTGTCTTTCCTCACTGTAGCTGCTGCTTTGGTGTGGCATAACTGGGTTCGATTCATGTGGAAATAGTTGCGGCTCACTCAAAATCTACTACTGTGTTCTGGCAAATAAACTATACATACATACATACATATGTATGTATACAAATTTTTTATGTACATATGTTCATATGTATGTATGTATGTATTTTTTCAGTCGATAAAGTGCCCTTCGGCATGGAATTGTTCACAATATTGCGTTGTTGTTATATGAAATGAAAATGATGTATTGTTTTTTTGCCGGATGTCGTAATGTATTTCCTTCTCTTACCTTCGAGACATCTGTTTTTTTTGGAAGTTTTCTGCACTACAAGAAATGAAAAAAAAAAAAAAAAAAACTAACAGACAACAGATACAGATACTTCTTGCCTCCATACAGGTAGAAGAAATATGAAAAAACAAGTTAACAGGTACCTCTTAGACCAAACAACTAGTATATATGTATGTATGTATGTATTTATCTTTGAAATTATCAAAGGAAAAAAGAAACCTTTTCAAAAATATAGGCATGGTAAGGGATTAGAGAAAAAAACAGACGCGTACCGAAGGGAACAGGATCTTCACAAATATTCTTAACACGAAAAACGAGTAAAAACGAAAGACAAAAATCAAATAAAGCCTACCACCACAGGCACATAACTCGTACATATATTCAACACAAAACGATGAAGATGACGATGACTACCTGTGTGTCGATTACCTAAGAAGAGGGAGGCTTATCTTCAAAAATTAAGAAGAAAAACAGGTAAGAACAGAATAAAATAATAAAAAAAATAAACAACAACAACCATCAAAACCAGATTTGAGGCAAAAAAAAAAAGAAATATATTTTTTTTTTTTTTTGAAAAAAAACCTGTTTTATATTTCGATTGATATTTATCCATCTAGAGGGTACCGAACAATAAAATTCTAAGAGTATGTCTCATTAATTCGGTTTTCAATTTGTTGCTGCTTTTTTTGTTTCCTCATATTTTGTTTGTTGTTCTTTTCTGCTTTCCTGTATCAAGCTCACACTAAGTTGAGATTCATTTATAATTTAATTATTTTTCAAAAAAGCTACAAATATCTAATTAAACGGTTTGACAAATGTCAAATGTAACGTGGGATTTACGCAGTTAAGAGTTATTTTTACAGGTTATTAGAGTTTTTTTTTTTCTGTCAAGTGTTTATGATGTGGTTTTTTCTTTCTTGTCACGCTTCTGTGTGTGGAAGGAATGCGCGACAGGTTGTTTTTTAATATATATTTTTTAGCATGTGCTTGATGGAATTTTTCAGAAAGTTTTTACTACACTATAGGTAAGGGAAAGAATTTAGATCCTTAAGAAGTGATTTAAGGTCCCAGAATTATGTAAGTACATATGTACATACCTTTGCAATAAGGTGCAATAAGTACAAACACAAATAGGTACTTGGCGCAACAGACCGTATGTGTATTTGGACCAGGGCCTAGATTCTCGTGACCATTCGTGTTCTTCGTGTTATATTTTTTCACACAAATGGAAGGGACTTAAAGTTTAAAGGGACGTGGAATATGTAGTTTCATTCACGATACTCGAACTATTTACTTCAATCAATATTGATTTGTCTTCCACTCATCCTTCAAGGATATTTATAGACGTATCTCATACTTATCGACAATCAGAAGACTACTGTTGTTCACCAACTTTTGCGTAGAGTGTATCATCTAACGTTATTGCATCTGGGTAAATGAGTTTTCATTAAAAGTGTTCATGTTTCTTCTTTCGTCAAGCTTTGGGAGCTTAGATGCTTATACGCCTCATATTAATTATTTATTAATAGAAAATTCGAAACAAAATGTATGGACATAAAGTGTTCAATAGTGAAGCACAAGTCTACAGACCAACCATATTTACATAGGCCCATAATGAATTTATAACGCAGGGCGTGAGTCCAAATGATCAAGCGTGGCCTATATTGTCTGACGACAGTCAACTGGATAACGTCCTAGTTTTACTGACTCATGGTACATGTAAGTTTTAAATTGTTATGGAAGATTAATTTAAAATTCTGATTGAGATAGACACCGAATTGTTTTATACGCGAAAAACTTTCGTGCAACTCAAACGCCGTATATTTTAATATGATTCTTATTCGTATCTATGTACATACATAAGTGTAAAATAATGTTCATAATGTGGCGAATTTAATTATACACAAGTTTCAAGATTGCTGATCAGAAATTTGAAAATACACATAAAACGTAAATTTATAACCGTTTTTAACCATTCATACATAACCTATAAAAAATGTGTCAAGAAGCGAACAAATTAAAATGCCTTACGGCGAAAATAATTGCAAGATTTATTTTACTTGTCGTTTCTTATTCCATACGCCCGGCCCGTTTAATGTTATTGATATCTTTCAAGTTGTACTGTAGTGGTTTACGAGTATTTCACATTGCTGCTTGTTACGGTTTGGTCATTCGAAACTACACAATAAGCAGATTATGGAACTACGAAACGTTATATTTTTGAAGGCAATAGTAAGTCTAAGATTGCAAAAAAAAAGATATCAATCAGTTTTAGCAAAGAAAATAATAGTGTCGCCTCGATTTGGATACTGGATGTAACTGAAGCTGCAGATATGAAAAAAAAACCATATAATCCGTTAATGAATGAGGTTTCTCATATGTACATTATTACATAGTATTATCTTTTTTGCCTGGAGTTTCTCAAAGGAGACATTTGCAACTAAAATTCCAGTATTGTCATGTTTTTCTTCCGATCGTGATTCTATTGTAATAAATTGGACAGATGTCAGGAACAATAGCAATTTACTTCTTGGCAATATAACATGTATCAGCTGTCCTGCGAAGGAACTTATTGCATTCTTAGGTACGTAATATCGACAGCCTACGACAAGAGAAACTGACCTAATGATTAATACAGTACTACAGACACTTTTACAATCATACAAGACTTACGGGGCTTCCTTCGATAATATACCATTGTAATGGATACTTATGTATCTACAAAACATCTGCTATAGTTTATTCAGCGCCTTAAGTTTTCGTGCATCAATAAGCATTTTTTTAAATCTGCAGCACATTCATTGACTTACATATAAGATATTTCCGGAGCGTTGCATTAAGGACACAGCTTGCAGTCTTATAGACATATGTATCTAAGACTTCCTATAAGGGATATGATATAGTACCAAAGTCCATTTTATTTAACCTTTTACCCCCTTAAAATACACAAAACATGTTCCACAATTACACACATGTCTGTAAAGCGAGAAAATAATTAGACAACTGGTATTACTGGCTTAAAAAAAAAATTCTTTGAACAAGGTTGCTAAAATAGCTTTCCCTAGAAGCTCCCGAGAAGCTAGGCCTTGGACCAGAATTCTAATAATTCTAATTAATAGCCAAAAGCTTCTAGATCTCTTAGTATAAATCGTGGGTTCATCACCTTTGTAAGATACTTAAAAAGCGAGTTCGTGGCAACAAAACAAAAATGGGAAGAATTCTTCTAAGAATGATAAGAACTTTTACGAACCGTCGCGAGGTGTGCAATCATGTTTTAACTTTTACGTCACAAAAAAAAAAAAAAAAAAAAGAGTCCCTCGTGTCTACTATATACCCGGATACTTATTTTCGGAAAGGTTTTAAACTCAAAACTTATGGGGGCACCTTCAATTTAAATATAGCCGATAGTAGTAAGTTGTCACATCCTCAATTTGGCAGACCAAAACACGCCTCAAATTCAAGCGATAACTTTCGATTATTCTCATTAATTTTTTTTGTTTGCATCTGTAAGTGTTTATTAAAAATTGTTGCTTAATTAATAACATATTCAATATAAATCTGTTATGACTAAACAAACAACATGTCACAACCACATACAAACATTAAAGAAGACAAGAAAAATAAAAAATAGCCACCATACAAGCGCAAAAAGAACAAAGTTATCACGCTAAACAGCACAAAATTGTGTGTGGGGAAATAACAGCTTGTTAAACCGGAGTTTCAATGTATCAATATTTAAGATTAATTCGAAATTATATATTTAGTAGTCATATTTTTTCTAGAACCCGGATTAAAACGCCAATTGACGTAATGACCTCTAGAGGTTGCAACAACAAAAAGTTAATTTTATTTTATGTCTATCTTTGCATTTTTTTTATTAATATTATCGCGAGGTATTTGTGTACGTTTGTTCGATGGAAGGAAGAGGAAGTTTTGAAATCTCCATTTGTGCTACAGGAAATGTTCACGAATATATAGTGGTAATAGTGCAGTGTTATGTGACGAAAATGCACCACTATGAGTCACAGTGCAACTGGTAGTTCCTACTTTACACGCAACAGTGATCGTGAGATGGTGAAAGTAAAAAGTTTTATTCATAGGCATAGGGGGTAGAAAAAAAAAGTTTTATGTTGCATAGATACTTTTCCTTGTTAACCAAGTGTACGAGTATGTGCTTCGATTATTTCTACATTTGTCATTCGGTGAAGTTTTGGCCGGAGAAGGGATATGTGTATGGCACAAGGAGAAAGATATCTTTACGTCAATTGGGTGCTATATACATTCGATATAATTATTACGTAACATTTAATTGATGTATAAGCTTGTTGTGGTAGTATCGTTGGTTGGTGCGATTACACCACGCTTCGCAAAATATCTCTCACTCTTTGCGCCGGCTGTGGTGTTTGCCTTTCCACTTTCTCGTTCGATCATAACGCGACGACACGACGATATAATTAAAATCCTTCCTGGGTTGACTGCATTATACTGTAGCTGGGTACCGGCTTGCACGATAATAAAGTTACGCCAACATACCCACATATATGTATGTAGGTATATATGTACATATTTATGCCTTATAGATTTAAATAGCTTATGTTTTTGCAAATATGTACTATGTATATACATATGTATATTGCTGTATGTGTGGACTGGTTTTTGGTCTTAAACCTGCCAAAGGCAAAAATCTTAGCACTTCAACAAAACAACCTGTCGGCACACCATTTTTAGTTTTTTTTTCTTTTTCTCCGACGTATCTCATGGATACGGATACAAAGTAAATACACACAACAGCCACAAAATGGTTTTCATCGTCGTGTTAATTTAGTAAGCAAATGAGTTACGCAAACAACATTATGTATTTAAATTAGTTGAATTTTATTCGAGAATAATCCCTCCCCTCTGGCTGCGTTCGTGAGGGTATAACAAAAAAAAAAAAATATATAAAAAATATCGTAATAGAAAATTTACATAATAAATTTTAAGGTCTAGGCCGGGTCGCTTTATTAATTTGGTTACCAATGTGCTAAACGAAATTGCTCACGGTTTTCTTGTGTATCTGCATTCGAAAAATCTATCTATGACCACCATCACGCCATACACTGAAATGTGGGTTTGAATTTTGAATTTCCATGGTCAACACCACATGGGAATATCAGTCAGTTTTAATTTATTTTTTTTAATGATTTTTCAAGAGAATGGAAAATTTTAACTCAAGTTGCGTGTTGTTTTGCATAAAATGCATCGCTAGAACGCACTTCTGTTTCTGGCAACCACATGGGCAACATGTGATACTATTGCTGCCGCTTTAATGGTACATATACATATGTATGAATGTATTGTTACTTCAGGCCACTTGAAAATGACAAACTGTTTTTTGTTTGAAAATTATATGACATACATTATTGAATGAATGCCTTCTTGCAGAATGTGACTAATTCAGACTTTTGCTGAGATATTTCATTTTTCGAAAGCATTATTTGATTCAGAATTTTATTTTTATCTTCTTTAACGGCTGATGTTTTTTTTTTTCTTTTAAAAAAAAATTCTGATACCACACAGTGTTGGCTCTGATAAGAGACTTAAACTATATCTCACCCGTAATAAATTAAAAATAAATACACAAGATTATGAACTCTCTGTGATAAGGGCAGTCGCAAACAAAGAACATTAACTTTGCAAATACCTACTACTAATCAACTCTCTCTTGTACATTCAGTGTTTATTTTATTTTATTTTTCATTTTTCCAAATCTTCAACGTACATTCAGCGAATGTAACACTTTATGATATCGTATGATTAAGATAGAATTACTGCGATTTATTTATTTTACAAAGAGCTCTTTTATGCTTGGCAATAAGAATAGCAAACGTGATGAGGTTTTTAATAACAATAAAAAAACATCAACTTAAAGATATTGCGAACTTGACTCATGCGTAAACGATGAAATTCGTTTGAATTTACTTTACACATTAGTCAAAAAGTAAGCACAACAGTTGAGGAGCAGCTAGCAAGTGCAAAGTGTGCTAAATGATTTAACAAGAAAAAAGCAATCTTGTTCTAAGATTCATTGCGGTTTAATGCAAATAAAAAAACGGATGTAGCGCCGTCAAAATCCGCAAAAAACATGTGTAAGAAAATATATGCAAATTGATTATACAATGAAATTTAAAAGCTATGACTGAAAAACTTTAGGCACAGCGTTAACTAAATGATTTTTTCGATAATTCAATGATAGTTCACGGTGGAAGTCTGTCACTTTGTGAGCAGGGTTTAATTCCAGGTAAAGTGGTATCGACAGACTGCTTGTCAGTGAAGGAGAAGCAAATATTCCATAAAATATTTGAAAGTGGGGAAGGAGGGTTCAAATTCAACATGCGTCGCCCGATTGTCCAAAGATATGAGCAAAGCCTACCGATCAGTGCTCTGTTGATTAGAGAACACTCAGGAAGTTTGTAATATACATACAATATGGACTAGCTCGTCAATAAGACATCTAAACCGATCAACACGAATTTTCGAATACAACGTGTCGCCTTTATTACAATTCTTAGACATTCAAAAATATCCTCCAATATCTCTTTCTTCATACTGGAGTGTAGTTAATTTTTTCGAATTTTGGCACTCAATTACCCTTATTAATTTTAAGTGTTGGCAACAAACTATCACATTGATCTCCACTTTGTTAAGCATGAAGGACTTGGGTTGGGCATTTATAAAAAAAAATGTCTTCCTCTATTCTTTGATGCCAAGGAGTAAGAAAAGAATATTTCCACGGGATGTACCAACCACAGACAGTGTATTTCACATATCTTCATAAGAGCTGCTTTCGCCACGGCTTGCTTGCCCTCTATTACTCTGTTTTAATCGGTTCCAATGCTATTAACTTTGTTGATTAGGAAATTTCTTAGGAAAGGTTTATGAATACTGAAACACCTTGGTCCGTTTCGCATAGCTTGGAAATTATTACGAATTAGTGTATAGAAAAATTATTAAATTACATAATAATGAATGCTTTCATAAACCTATCTCAAGGAATTCAAGGAATTTTTCCCTTTTCGGTTTGGGTTTTAATTTCCGATTATTTTGAGTTATGAATCATCTTAGTACGTTATCCTGAAGCTGAAAAATAATCAAAATAAAATAAACACTATCGTCATAACTGAATTAGCTTGCATTTTATATTTATTGCAGACTTTTTATCTAGAGTTTAGGTACACGCACACCGAGTATACATGTATGGACATATTCACATATTAAGGATTCAGATTATTAAAATTTGATTCTTATAATTTTGTTGAAATGACTACAAGAAAGCACACAAAGTTGGCAAGTGTGTAAGGAACAACTATCAACATCGAATACCTACAATGTGCCTAATGTCCAGCATACGAATATGGCAAAACATTTCCTTTTAGAAATTAGACATGAAATGTAATAGGTACACACATACATATGTACACCTAAATTTAAATCAAATATGCTAAGCTCCGAATGGTAGATGAATTCCTAGATCTAGTCAAACCAGTTTTTAATTTGCTCTATTTTATGTGTATAGCCCGGATGCGAACTTGATCTACATAATTCGATTTTTATTTTTAAAATATATTTTATTTTTATAGCCGCAATTGTTTTGTTGTTCTTAGATTCCTGTATATGACAACAGCAATTTTTAAAAATGTTAATGAGGAGGTTTTTGTGTGTTGTTTCCTATTTTTTCCGAACGCTTTTAGATACAGTGAACTACCACCTTCAAATCATTTGATTTTTTCTGCAGATTCTATATATTCTACTTAGATCCGGTGACTTTTTTTAATGCTATCATAATGGGCTTACGCAGCCATCAAACCTAATCTAAGCTTAATACGCTGACCCAAAGAATAATAAGCAATTAAGCTGAATAATTTTGCTATTTTCAGACTTAGTGATACATTTAGTAGTAATAAACTGTTAACCTGGTACATAAAGCAATGAAATTGTCAGAAAATATTTCTCCAAGAATTATTAAAACTAAGGGAAAACCCATAAAAATTTAAACGTTCCAGATTTTATTACGGTTGATGAA
The DNA here is from genome assembly GCA_946965025.1 of Blera fallax. Lineage (NCBI taxonomy): Eukaryota > Metazoa > Arthropoda > Insecta > Diptera > Syrphidae > Blera > Blera fallax. Next base: position 18,578,979 of record OX337248.1, on the reverse strand, counting down.
TAAGATTTAAATTTATGACATATCTAGGCGAATTCGATACGCCCTTCAAAAAAAAAGTTGGTTTGAAGATAATAATAATTCGAATGAAATAGAAACGTTAGATTTATAGTTCTTTAAGTTATAAAAAAATTACCCTAGACTAACTTCTGTAGACGCTTTAAAATAACATTTTAAAATACCTACTATGTATATGTATAGCTATAAAAATATAAGAAAATAGATAATGATCAAGAGGACGTTCTAAGTTCGCGACAAATTTTAAGATTTTGAGTTGACTTAACTTAAAATTTGCTTGTAACGTTTAAAAACAACCTTTTTCAAAGAGAAACAAAGGCTGAGTGCAAAAATTCAAAAAGGCTTGAAGCCTTAACGAAAAAGAAAGCAAATGGATGCAGAAATATCATGACCGCCAGTTAGAATGGTTGTTTTTGCTTGTACTGAGTACTCTGTCACACATCTGCTAGTACTTTAACAAAATGTTAAGTCTTCCGTTTGACTGTAGTCAATTTCACGGAAATAGGTAATGGGAGAGAAAATACAGGAAAAAGCAGCATAAACATTATATCGACTTCGATAACTTCGATTGCTATTTCGTAATAAAAACTTTAATTACCCAAGGTAAAGGTCAATGTCTGGACTATGATTTCCTAGACAATTTTATGTCCTTCAAATCATTAAAATTATTTTCAAAATATTTTATTTATGTGAAATGTGCCTCACTAAGAACTTTAATGAGTTGGTGGCCATTTTACTACAAATCAACCATTTTGACAACAAGATTTTCTTAAATTATAAGCAGTAAGTATGTAAATATTTGAACTACTTGTTAATTGAAAAAATCTCCACTTCCTTTTGTAAAACAAAAGCGAATGTTTGTAACTTGTGAAAATGCTCGTAGGAACTTACATATTTCTTGCTCATTTCACCATGTAGGTTATTTTAAAATTCCTAAGTTTCTGTGTAGAAGTCACGAATAATGTAAAATAGACGAAATTGTCTAAAACGTAGGTATAATCATAAAAAAACATAAAACTATTTTTTTTAAATGAAATTTTTAAATTGAGTTGTGGCCTTAAACGATTCCTACTTTCAATTGTGTAGGCAATAGATCCTTTTCATGACAAAGATTGAAGTGGGAGAACAATTTACTTTTAAAGTTTGTTGGTACGGGGGAAAAGTGAATTTAAGAATCTTCAGAAATATGGAAAAATATTTTTTTTTCTTTTCGTAATGTGAACATCTTTCAAAGGAAAATCATATTCAAACATTTACCATTCGAAAAACTAAAAATCAACATTCAAAACAATAACTTTAAAGGGAACTCTATCCTGCAGTTAGAGAAAAACAAACGGTTCTCAATGTACAGAATTTCTCTAGATACAGTGCCATTCTAATACACACTCATAATGCAGAACTGCACTAGAATGTCGGGAATAAAACGAGGGCAGGAAGTTGACTACTTACACTATGAAAGAAAAAGAGAGCACCGAAAATCGAAAGTAATGAAACGAAAGTAATGCGTAAGTGCGCGGTAATGCTCAATTAAAAGGTAAAGTAGAATAAGAAAAATAAAAACAAAAGTCACTTTTGGAATGAACACTCTCAATTTTTTTTTAACTTTATTCGAAAACAGTTATAAAGTCAAGCTTCGTACCTAAATATTTATTAGATGGTATGCAGTACTTGTTCTGCTAAGCTTCATATTTTGAAAGAGATCCCGTGTGTAATTGTAGAAACGGTTAATCAGTCTCATTATGTATAAAAGGAATACATAAGAAGTTAATGCTACCTGCAAGTCTCTTTTATAGGGCTATATTGTACAGGGTCAATTTCCACTAAGTTTTATCGTATGTTTGTGAAACCTGGAGAGGAGAAACAACTCCAATCCGGGTTCATGATCTTGAGTGGTATGCTGACATCAAAAATTAAAAGGGAGCGCTGAGAGATCATCAAACGATACCTCTCCCTTCTATGCAATGGTCACTCTTATAGGCCTTTGAATGTCAGTTAATTACAAAATTACACTTGTGACAGATCCAACTGACGACAGCTCTACACCTTCAAACAACGAACAAAAAACACGAGTCATGCCATTATTTCAACTCATACTACAAAGAGACATACAGGAGAACTCAAATAACCCCACAACTCTACACTGCACACTGGCACTGTGTTGCACTCACAGTGAATCTTGATTCTGTTTATTTTCCCGCCAAATATATAATTATGTATGCATATTTCGCAGTACGAAAAAAAAAACAAAAAAAAAAAAAAAGCGAATCACACGCAATCAGAAGCGATGAATAAAGGGAAATAAAAAAAAAATTAATAATATTGAAGAAAGAACATACCTTCAGTAGAAATTCACCACAATCGTGATAAATAGATGCGTTGTTGTGCATGATAGCTGCAGACATTTTTTCAACGATCGATTTAGTCATATAGATGGCTGAATATTTGCTAAAAATGATCTTTCGCCGATCTCAGTACGCTTTGTTGCCTGTTACTGTTGCTGCTGAGTGCTGGATGATGATGCGATGCTGCTGAATTAAGTTGAATGTGCAAATTTCCGTGTTGTTGTTCTCCGGTTGTTTTGTATTCTGTTCTGTTTTTTTCTGTTGCCTGTTGCTGGATATAATATGTATTCTGTGTTCTTTATTTTTATTTTTTTTATTGATAGGGTTGTGGCCTCGAGTTATTCACTTTTGCTTCTGTTTTTTCGTTTTAGTTTCCTGAATTTACGCCTTTCGTTCTTTTTATGATTCGTGTTTTTGTGTTTGAGAGAATGTAAGTTTATTAAATATACGTCGTATATTTACATTACATTGAATTTAATAAAAAAAAAATACCGTGTAACTAGACATAAATTAAAATAAATTAAAACGAGGCGAATGTGTACAGTGTGGGTGTATGTAAGTGAGTATGTGTAACGGCACCAAGATTGGTCAACAAAAACCAAAAACTCTTTATGGAGCACAGTTTAGCTCAAGCGATCGATCTCCAGCTACGAACGACAACGACGACTACAACGGCGACGACGACGACGACGACGACGACGACGACGACGATAACGACAACACGACGATCCTTTGTGGCTCGCTATGGATAATTTTGAGATTGTGGCTGCTGCTGCTGCTGCTTGTTGCTCTTTGTGTTTCTTTTGCTTGACGACGGCGACAACGTTGTTGATAATGGTAGTAGTGGTTGACAGTGTAACTGCTTCGAGCTGATGTCTGTTGTGCTTCTCCACCGATTTTCAATTCTTTCTCCGTTTTTAGTTAAACATTTTTTGTATGCACAGTTGAGAGGAAATATCCAGACACTTTGTTGTTTGCTAATTTTTTTTTAATAATTTTTTAATAAATTAGTAAGTAATATTTTTTTGAGATCTTTTTTTTAAGTTGTAACTTGGTATAGAGTCTACGGATTTTTTTCTATCACTTGGTTTTATTTGGCAGTAAAAAAACTATTTCGTGTTAACACTTTTTTTCAAGGGGACTTTTTTGTTTTTTTTTCAAATTTGAGAACAATTGGTTAAAAAAAATAATAATTTGCACCAAAAAGAAAAAAAAAATAAAAATTTGTATTCTCAACTTGTCAAGAAAAATTTATTAAATGTGATCACATTGACTTTGTATCTGCACTATGGTAAGTAACCTCGCGTGCACTTCCAGCGCCGCTCGTTTTCTAACTAAATGATCGGTCGGTCGATTCGAAACTCGTTCGGTGTTGATGTCTGTTCTTCTTTGTGCTTCGCCTTCTTCTTTCTGGTTTTTGGATTCGCTTTTTTTCTTTCTTTCTTATTGTCATGTAATTACAAAACGTAATGATGTGTGTATAGCAAGTACTGTGTGGTGTGGGTTAACGGCCTATGAAAGTGTTGGTGGTGGTCTGATAGTGTGTGCGATCAAATGGACCCTTTGCACTGTGTTGCACTTTATGCAGGCACCAGCACAAATCGCCGCAATTATAATTGAAGGGCTCCTGCACCAAAAAAAAATATATACATATGTATACATATATGTATATGTATGCATGCATATATATATGTACATATAACATTTTGGTGCAGGCAGGTATCTAAAAGTATCTAGGATCGTTTTACGCATCGTGCAACGGGGATGATCCTTTTTTTTTTTTTTTTTGGTTTAGGGCAACACATATTTTTCTTCTCCGGTACTTGACAGCAAATCTCTTTCTGACTGACATTAGTGTGGGGGTAGGAAAATAGAAATCTGATTACTGTACTGTAATTGTAAATGGAAAATTGTATGACGATGTCGTCGTGCATCGTTGCAGGGGGTGATGATACGGGGATGCATAATATATTGGGTTGGGTGAAGTGAAATTTAAAAATTACCTAATCTATTATTGGCGCCTTTTATGATACATATGCGGCTATGTTGTGCGATTAGCAAATGTAGTATGAGAGCCCGTATTATGAAAGAGAGTATTCTTCTCATGCAGATTTTATTTTTATTTTAATGTCGCCTTTCTCAATTCCATGTGAATATTTAATTTTTTTTTCTATACGATTCGATCTAAGATCTAAACTTAAGGTTAAGGAGAATCCATAAATAAGGTTGATGTATGAATGAGTCAGCATGATGAGTCATTTACAGCTTTTAATTACATTATGTGATTAATTATACATATGCATGTATCTTCACTAAATGACACATTACAAAATTGATTAGTCTTAAATTACTAGAAGGTATTACACAAAATATTACATTATTTCTTAAGCCCTGTCACTATTTTGGGTCATAAAAAGTCAATAACGTCGGTGCACTATCTTGTTCGATACCTACAACTCACTTCCAGAGCTTAAAATAATTCCTCGACAATTCTGGGCCATTTTTATTGGCGAAACCCACTCTTTTATCGGCCTTATTAAGACATAATACATATCTTGCACAACGGAATACTCCCTGACGTAAGGTACATACATACATATAACCGATCGACTGTCATTTACTTCGTCGCAAAAGGATTATACGAAGACATTAGTAAATAAGTATGTTAACGAAGGTTTGAGGCATTGATCTCCTAAGTTCTAAAAATGGACTCAACATTTAAGTAAGTAACCGCAGTTTTGGTTTTATGTAGGAAAATATTCATCTTCTAGATCTTGGAAAACTTACAGCTTCAATTTTCCTGATGCTATTGCTCATTTCGGTGCCACAGCTGACCGAGACAAGCAAACGCTGTCAGAGTAGTCCAAGGTGCACATTGTACGCAGAAGAAGGTGCACTAAATAGTGGTGAAAGTATAAAACCCAGTCAGACACCATTTTGGGCATTAAATTAAGAGCAGCCCATCCTATCCAGCAAGCCTCATTGCGTTATTGCTTTAAAACTTACTCACGTCCCTGCTTTTCGGCCGTAGAAGAGGAACGGCAACGTATGTTAAACTCATTAAATTCCGACCTTGACAGCTAGGTCTAGGATTCCTCATGCGGTGCAAGAAATACTTAACCCTGTCTGATCTGGCCCCAATTTATAAGATTTTCATCCGCCAAAAGCTGGAATACAATGCCCATATCTGGTCTGGTGCACCCAAGACCGTTTTGCACATTCTAGATACGGTCCAGAACCGCGCGGTAAAACTTATAGGTGATAGAGACTCCATAGTCTCACTAGAACATCGCAGAAATGTCTCACGTCTTTCCTTATTTTATCTTTTCTTTTACAAAACATGATCCAGCAAAATAGCCACTTGCATTCCTCCCCTTCAAAATTTCTCCCGCAATACACGTCACGCTTCGAAGGCACATCTGTTCACCCTCAAGCCCAACTTCGGACGTACTGTCAAACACAGGGATTCCTTCATGAGCTGAACGACAGGTACCTATGTGGAATGATCTTCCAGGCTCTGTGTTTTCTCATTGTTACAATCTTAAAGCATTTAAAGCCAACGTGCACGGGTACCTCCTCTGTTCCTCTCAGCCCTTCTTTCAAACGCCCGTGCCTGGAAAAATAAGTATAAGGGTATTCATACCGGCTTTTGCGTGCGGAAATTATAAAAAAAAAGGTTTAATATTGGTAAACATTTCTTAGGACATCAGGCAAAATGCTATTGAAGGAACGATTTTGAGCTGATCCTGATCTAAAATCAGTAAATTGTTGGCCTCACATAGGATTCCGTAATATACTTGGGAATGCAAAACATGCAAGATGGTGATCTAGTATTGTTCTGATGCTTGTTTCCACGCACATTTCGGAGAGTTTGAAAGTTTCAAAAGTAAACCTTTAAAGATCGGCTGATCGCTAAATCGCTAATCCATCTAGGTGGGTGTTCGCTGCCTGTCGATGTTATGGGAGACCATATACTTTAACTCCGATGATAAGACAGTTAACGTTGCAATGGAAATATTTCTTAGCGAATTTCCCTTAAAATATCAGAAGATTGCCTAAGCGAATGGACCCATGCGTTATTGTTATTATATATTGGAGTTTTTCATGTTAACTAACTTGAATTGTACCTTTTAATTTTCGTGCAATTTTAACGCAACAAAATATTGATCTCCAAATGTTTCCATATGCAATGCCTTAGATACTCATAGTCTCATCAACTCAATCAGTCAACATAGTGTGGACTGAGTACGGGAAATGTCGAAGTTATCGCTATTTCATAAATAGTCGATCCTTTGGAACGTTTCTTGTAAATATAGAATGGATGACCATGGTGGCGTTGATGGTCTTCCTGAGCGTTGATCGTCTTAAGCTTCTCCACAAAAAAAATTTAAGTAAGTTTGGTGATTTGTATCTGAAACTTCATTTAAGGGCATCAATGAAACAATCATTCAATTCAAATTTCACCCAAAATATGCAGTTTATTTGGAAACGAACATTTTTCGTTCTATAAAAATGGGTTTTTAAAAAACGGATTAAGTATATGTACCTTCTACATAAGCATCTATATACATGTACCTTTGTACATTTACATTTCGGTTTCCTTTTGATATATCCGGGTCCAGCAAGATATTAGAAAAATATTTCAATGTTTAAGGCCTATTTTCAGAAGAAAATCTGCACCTCTGGTCTCATTACAATTCAGAGAGCTTTAAAATAAGTTGAGAGTAATAGTGGCAGCTATTAAACATGATCATGCCTCAAACACTTCACACAGAAGGCCTTCTTTCAACTCAACCTGTGGTGTTATTAAAACGGATATTAACCTATGCATAGTAATAATAAAAAGTAATAAAAGGTAAATTATAAAATCTGTTTTCTAAACACTAACATTCATACAGACATGCGGCGCCATATCTATACTTGTTCAAGTTCAATGCGTTGAAAATGAAACCCAAAGATACCAAGGAGACGCAGTTCCAATTAAAATTGAAAATATTCGACTACTTAAGATACGCAGTGGCTCACACCGTACCAACACGACATTTTTGCCTCACTTAAGCTGACAAAATTCCTCTTTATCGTAACGATGGACTCGCACAAAATATACCGCTGAGGTCCTACCAGTTCGTCGATACACTCGAATTGTTTAGATCCACTCCAGATATTTAGACAGTGGAGGGATTTTAACATAAGGAAACCCATGGCTTGCTTTAGAAGGGACCACGCTAGATCTGGAAAAGATGGAATCTTGTTAGAACAATTGGAAAATTAGGCTTACACTTATTGAATTGGATTTATAGTTGAAGGGTGGTCACACGCCGTCAAACAGATCTAGCATAGTGATCGAAATAATGCACTCGGCTTTAACTATTAGAAAGTTCCAAGCGGCCAACGTAAACAAAATATGACAGCTTGAATATCAGAGAAATATTGTGAGAAAGTTATGCGGAGATGCACAACAACTTTAAGGATTGTGTATAGCTTTTAACGAGTTGTATGTACATATGTTAGCTGAATAATGTGTTGGGTTTCTCCTTTTTTTTTTACTATTGTCCCACCAATACGAGTTCTGATCAAAGAATAATACCTTCTTATATTCCCTTCTATAGCTCTAAATCCCAACCTTGTCCTAATTAATGCCTCTACGAAGGGAAGTAGGTGATGTAAACATGGTAGATAAGCGCCCAGGTAAAAACTTTATGTGTTCCACAAGTTTGTAAGGTGCGTGGATGTTCCCTCAAAAGTTATACTGTGTTCGCAGTTTCTATTTCTTTGCAGGTTCCATATTAGTAGTCAGTCTTCTTGGGCAACCTTTATCAAATATCCACATTGCTACAGATCTTTGAGAAAACCAAGAAGCATCAAATCGATTTTGTAACCAATAATATTCATAATAAATATTTTCTAAATCTAATTGTGCAAAATGTGAAAGCGAAATGTCTGCTACTTTAACAAGACAAGAAGACGTTGCATGCATTACATACATACATAAATCCTTTAACCCCTCGGGGGGCATAGGGCGACAACAACGCCTGCGCGCCATCTTGTTCGGAGTTCTGTAACTCGTTTCAACTCTCTCCAACTCATTCCTAAAGAGCTCGATTCCTCTTTCACTGTTCTGCACCACGTATGCCTACGGCGTCCCGCTGTTCTTCCAGCCTGATTGAGCGGATTCCACTGCATGGCGTACTTCGCAATGGAATTGTCTTCGCGCCGTAGGGTGTGTCCAATCCACTGCCACTTTCTCCTCCGAATAGTAACGTTTATAGGTTCTTGGCCCGTTCTCTGATAAAGCTGTTCTTTGGAGATACGGTTCGGCCAAAAAATCCTCAGGATGATTCTTAAACATTTATTTACGAAGACTTGCAGCTTGCGGGTGTTAGTGGTGTCCACCTTCCAGGTACTGCACCCATTAAGCAGCACCGATTCTACGTTGGAGCGGAACAGTCGTAGCTTGGTTCTTAAGCTGATAACATTAATTTTCCAGATTTTCGATAGCATTCCGAACGCAGCTTTAGCCTTCCCGATTCTGCTGCACACATCCAGTTCGGTGCCACCGCGGTTAGCCGAGACCACACTTCCTAGATAAAGAAAGTTGTCAACTTTCTCGACTTCCTGTCCGGCAATGTTGAGTTGAGCGCGGGTGACAGAAGTACTTAGGGCTTTTGTTTTGGCTGTGTTTATTTTGAGCCCCACTTTGCTTGCCTCTGCTTCTAGATTGTGGGCCATCATATGAAGGTCCATTATCCGACGTGAAAATAGGCAAACATCGTCAGCGTAGTCTAGGTGTTTAAGGTAAGATGCCATTGTCCGACGAATTCCATAGTTGCCTTCCGTCAATGCTGCATGGAGTACATCGCTGATAACCACCAGGAACAATAGTGGTGACAGTATGCACCCCTGACGTACTCCACTTTGGACTTCAAAATCCTCCGACACCTTACCATTGTGTAAAACATGACACATACCACCCTCGTATGTAGCCATGATAATAGCTATGAGTGTTTCTGGAATGCCTCTCCTGCGCAAAGCCAACCATATAGCATCTCGATTCAAGCTGTGGAAAGCCTTCTCGAAGTCGATAAACAGTAGATGTAGTTGCATGCATTGCACACGCTTTTCAAGCCAACATTCAGAGGAACGATCTTTAAGAAGAAGTGAGTCATTCTTCGAGTTGCTTTTAATGCTTTTTCTAAGAAGAGTGTATAGAAAACAAGCTATAACAACGAACTGGACAAGTGGCGCAGCGACTTCGATTTAGCCAGAAAGATTCGAATTTATCGCCCAGCACTAAGACGGCTATTTAAGAATTTAATTGAGAGAGAGTCGTGTTGGGCAGCTCAGATTATAGCATCATCTAAAGTAAAGTAAAACCAAGTCTGATGGCAATAATCATTTTAATTAAATTAAATGTTTGAAAAAACCCAGTAAAACTAACCGACACCAGTTTAAAATAAATAGAGGTGATCTCTCTTCTCCTAGTACCTTTCCTTTTACTTCTTAAACTCATTAAATCTTTGTGTCTCATTAATAATATCAAAGAACGTAGTCCTTAAAGATTAATTAAGAAGAAGAGACAAGACAAAACGCGCTAGTTCAAAACATTATGAGAGTAAAACGAGCTGGTATTATGCAACCGCAACCAAATTTAGTCTTCATGGAAAAGTACTGGCGGATACAAGTATCATAAACAATATTTTGATGTCTAATGTTTTAGTAGCAACATGTTGCGGATTTCAAAAAACAAGATGTATTGTTGAATGCCAAAGGCATTGACTCTGAGGTAAACCACAGAAGAACTATGTCAATGTGCGCCAACATACATAACTTTCTTTACAAAGAAGAACCTGATTGAAAATGTCAATTATTTCTTCTATTTGGATAGCAAATATAACCAGATTGTTAGATTCTTTCGCAACTTCGGAATATTCAGGGTACATGTGCAAGGCTACGATGTAATAGGCGACTGTTCAAGTCAAATGTCAAATCGATGCCTCTGTATGGTAGGTAACCAAATTACTTCATCCAACGAGTAAGTATCGCACGGCCTAGGTCCCAAGTGATCAAAATAATTAAAAACGTCAATCTGTTACGAATGACAGGAGGTAAATAGATTCAAAAAGGTCCTTGGCGTATGTTTCACTTGGAAGGAAAACTGTTTGGACCCTAGGCACTGCTAACCAAGTTTCATAAGCCTGCAAAAATGTTGACCTTCGTCATTCGTAATCACCTCACTGACTGTCAACAATCTTATTAAAGATTCCCTACGACCACAACTTTTTAACTGCTGTTCGTAGTGGCAATTGTCTTTTATGGCCTGTAAAAAAATGTAAACATCTTGGACTCAATAATTACTAGTTGTTGATACTCTTTCTATAGACGAATGAGTAGCTCAGTCCCCAATTCACACAAAAGACAGCACTTCGCCCCAATTGATGATACATCAAGCCGTCCCTTGTGCAATAATCGTATATACTACGTTCAAGCCAAGCACATACAATTCCACAATTCCTCAAGAATCATCATCGTTTGACCATTGGCAATTGACGTAATGTTTCTCAATTTTTGCCCAGCGTGTATCTTTCCCTATGTCTATCTATCTATTATCTAAACAAATCCAATTTTTCGCTCCAATTTATGCTAGTTGATGGTGGTGTACGCTAGTGTACCCGATCGCATACAGCACCCATGACAATCTCTACACAAACGCGTAAACTTGGGTCGGTGATCGTCATCAGCATCGTCGTTGTCGTCGTCGTAGTCCAATATGAATGGCAATTGAAACTAATTTAAACTTTATGGATCCGTCAAAAGTTCATATTTGTCTTCGACTTGGCTGTGGTGATCGTTTTTTTTTTCTTTGCTTCTCTCCCATTCTATCCATTATTGTGTATGGTAAATCAATATGAATACTTGGTAGGGATGATGATTCTACAAATTTACAATGAAGGACAGCAGGGGCCGCGAAGCAGGAGGAGGTGGGATGATGTTTTCCACCACCAAAAAATAATATTGATCTAAATGTTTTTCTGTTTCTAATTTGCTTTATTTTCAAGTTCAACCAAAGTGTTGTTGTTGCTCGTTCTTCCTCTTGATTCTCATCTTCTTCTGGTTTGGCTCTACCACGTATAGATGTGTACAAAAGATATTTTGTGTATTTTTACGCAGCTGAGATGGGCATCATCAACAACGGCGGTGGTGGCGGCGACCGGCGTCGTTTTGGAACAGCAATACTGCGGCATCGAGAGAAGGGCAGAAATTTAGCCGGTTTCGCGACGTTATTTGTCGAGTGACCATTAGGCACTTGTGTTCTTTTGTATGGCATTGGACTTGGATGAGTATATAAGAAAAAAGGTTTTGCTGAGTGCCGGCCCAAGAAGGATGAAGGTATCCAAATCGAGAATTCAAGATGAGAACCAGTTTGGGAACTCACAAAACATGCACGGGTCGCTTTGATATGCTATAATCAGGTATGTATTGCGTTGATGGGCAGTGGGTTTCGATTTACGTTTATTTACTTGATCCAACGTCGAAACACACAGTGCCAGATTACGTACATATGTACCTAAATGTATATGACGAAGTTGTTGATTTGTATCCCGAAAAGTGCTTAGTAAACGTTTTATTTAAATTAAGTAATCCAAAAATATCACTTTTGACTGAACCACAGGCTTAGGGGAAGTTGATATGCAAGAAATGATGCTCTGACTGGAACTTATTTGCGTCTCGATATTTGGACTAAGAGGTGATGGATAAAAACTTGCCAGATCAGCAAGAATTTTCTGTAACAATATGTTCAGAAGAAATTTGAACATATGTACGTTGATATTACAATCCTCGGCACGATGATCATGACAAGGACTCAACGCCAGTGAGAGCTGTGTGCAAACTTTTGTCAAAGATTCATATCATTGAGGATAAGTATAATTTATTGTTCTTTGGTAGAAGTGGAGTTAAAATTCCCTTTATAAAGCTGACCGACCCGAACTTCAGGTTAAAATATTTTTTAACTTTCAACTATGTACATATGTATGTACGTGGGGGAAGACTTCATGCTTGTAGAGATTTTGGAAAAAACTAAATTGCAATTGTGAGTTCCATTCATCCAAACTGAGTGGTCGGTCACTTTGTTTATGTTCTAGGCACCAACCCCAGCCGAAACCTTACTTGGAAGCTAAATATTGAACAGCGAGTGAAAAAAGTAAGCATAGCTTCAGCTAAGAATGGCCCTCTGGGTGTACACAGTCGCCATGTGTCCGATTCTCATTTGGTGGCCTGCATAAAGTATGCGAAGCCTTAGACTAAAATATAAATAAAATATTTAGACTCTTGTATAACTGGTGACGGTCTGCTTCTTTATAGGGCTTGCCTTGCTGACATGACGGTATGATCTCAATTGAAGAAGGTAATATACATAATCCATGCTGAGGGTAGGTGCAAGTTGAGAGAGAATGCAATGTAAACGGATAATAGGGAGAATATTAAATAATTGAAATTAAGTTCTCTTCTTACTCTATTAGTAACTCTATCTGTTGCTCAATAAAGAGGTGTTGGAAACTCTCTTTTTAAACGCATCTAAAATACCTCGTGTAATGCTGACTAGATTTCCTTCACTATTGCGAAGCGTCATTGTGCTTGGCTTAGACGGTTGCATCCAATGTGTGTTCATTTTCTAACTAAATTTTTCTTATGTGGTAATATAGCTATCCAGAATACAATACGCGCAGCCTGAAAAGTCAGTTCTTTCGTTTCTTACCCACAACGGAAATGTGAGCTTTGTCATAACCTCGAAAATCCTTACACTCTTGAGTTCAAAGTGTGTCAAAGTAAGTTTATGTACACTGTACCTATGTATCTAGTCTCCTGCCTAGGTAATAAGCATCAGTTGGTAGGCAGAGATGGGTTTTCAGAGCCTGATCTTCTTAAATGCACGTAAATACCTTTTGAAGACCCTCTGTTAAGTAATAGGCGTTTTTCTTTTTTTGTTCAGAGTAGAGCTCTGAACAGAGCTTGAGCACATCGAGCGTGCTCTGAACGGAGCGTGTTCAGAGCGCTCTGATTTGTTTTTGAAACACAGTTGAACGCTTAAATTAAGGATCATACCTTTCCTCCATTTAAACCCTAAAATAAAGTTTACGTATAAGCAGAATATCTATTGTTAGTTATTTTTTATATTATATTACCTTCTACGCCAGAACAACAAACCTCGTCCGGCATTTTAATTGTTTTGGATTTTTTTTTGTTTGTTTTCCCTCCTGCCACATAAAAAAATGGCCGTGCTCAGCTTTTTGCTCTGAATGCTCGGTCAATTTATTCTGCGCTCTGAGCATGCTCTGAACGAAAAAAGAAAAACGAATTCAGAGCTCTGATGTGTCTGAGCTAAAAAAGAAACGCAATTTTTTTTGACAACTGAGGCTCTGCTCTGAACTAAAAAAGAAAAACGCCAAATGTAGCGTTATCAAAATTTTAAGGGAAAAAGTACATATGTTGTTGTTTTGATCTTCAGATTGAAATGGTTTTCCAGAGCCGTTTTTGAAAAATATATTTTCTTTTCCTTCAAATTGAGCACCATTATTTTTGAGTTAGCATAAGAATTCAATTTCGCTTCGGAGTGTAGACCTTAGGGCCCTGAAATCAAGGGAATAAACCATTATTATTGATTTTTGTTTTCTATAAATATTCGTGGTTTAACAAACTCCCCATGAATTGCAGTTTTTATATGTCTTTGCATGAAATTATTTTCTTAGCTCAAACAGAATCCCTGCGGTGATATGACCAGCTCTCTCAGTTGTGACCCCAATGGACTTGGCTTCATAAATTCTTTAATTTTGAGTAAAATAAACTCAAATTTCTTGTCCTCTTACAAAGTTACCACTTCAATCAGGATTAATAAAAGCATTGTCACACGGGCATTATACCTACGTAGGTACATATAACTGACCTTTAATACATTATCATTAAGCGAGAGTGAAAAAAATCAAAGAACTTGTTCATCTAAATCGATCGAACGCATTTCAACGAACCGGAAAAGAAATGTCATTCACTTTTGCGTCCTCGCTGAACTTTCAAACTAAACGTTTCATGATGTAACATCACGGGTTTCGGGGATGATCCAATGAGAGAATAAGGAATACATATCAACTATTCTAATTGTATAAATACATCTCTTCAATTGTTGGGATTACCTAAAGACGGGCTGACAAATATTTGTGAATATATTATGCATATCAAAAGATATAGGACTCTAGCAGAAAATGGCAATACTCTTGAAGAAGTTTCTACATGCAGTTCCAACATTTTAAAGTCGGTTTTCAATCACGCCCATACGTTCCCTGTATTACTCGATCGCAAACGTTTTTAGATCAGCAGATTGAACGGCGGCTGCGAAAACCATATTAATCGCGTCTTATTGTCACGTGACAACAACACGTGTTACGTGTTCCCACAATCAGATGGATTTTCAGTCATAAATGTTGGCAGCACTTTTCCAAAACAAGGGCTGCCACACGTCCGCTTTATTAAAAGCTCCACTTAGTAGCCAAAGTGGAAAGTTCATTGACTATACAAAGGACCTCTTCTGCTCTAAGTCGGTCCTTATATAGACAACCACCCTAACCTAAACCTATAACAACTAGATGGAAACTCTTAGGAAGAGTTCTAACTAGTAATGCGAAGTCGGTTAAAAAATTGATTTGAATTTTAGTTAAGACTATCGGGAATAGTGGGCGCCGTGGCTTAGTGGCTAGGTTTGAGTGGAAGGTTTGAGGTTCGAATCCCACAAAACACCAAAGATCCCACAAATAGTGGGCGCCGTGGCTTAGTGGCTAGGTTTGAGTGGAAGGTTTGAGGTTCGAATCCCACAAAACACCAAAGAGTCTTTTCACGGTCCTACCTCTCGCGAATGTCTGACAAACCTCCAAGAGTAAAAAAAAGCCTTTGGGATATGGCTCTATCGTACAACAGGAATGGTTGCAAGAAGTTAGGCACTAAACCGCGTACGGTCTGCTGCGCCAAATATTTGTATTTTTGTATCGGGAGTGGCTTCATTTCCTTCCTTTAATGCCAATGCAGACACGCAGTTCTTGGAATTGTTGAAATTGATTTATGTGCTTATAAGTACTCGAAGACCCGAATAGGAGAATACACCCCCAAAATATTTTATCCAGAAAGTGACAAACTTTATTTACAATGAAACGAAAAATCGAACGGAACGACCTAGATTAAAAGAAGAAGCGCACCGTTTCTATGTAGAAACAGAAGGAAGCGGTTATCCAAAAACTTCATTCCAACAACAACAGCAAAAGAAAAGTTATCAGTCTACATAATACGTGACATAAAGCAATTTAATTAGAACACGTTATCGTTATTTAAGTGACTTCTACCCTGAAGCAGTAAATACGAGGGGCCTTCATAGATGCAAAGGTGACTTTTGTATTAAATCAGACATTTTATTTCTTTTTTTTTTGCGGTACAAGTGATCAATCCACACATTTTTTTTGCTGCAAGCCTAGTTATAGTCTCCTGAGAGTCCTTGCTTCTAGAGATTTCACATATGCATGTATCTCCTAATTTACCCAAAGACAGTGAGATTCCTCACTATTCTTAATATCTTGGACGAGCTTTAACATAATGTAAACAGGTGCTACCGCAGTCATTTAGTAATGATCAGCTCATAGCTTTGTAGCAAACCTAATCTAATCTACGAGTAAAAAAGTGGGAAAGAGTACAAATGAAGGCCTGCATTTCCATAATTGGGGCAATATATCTTTACTCTCCACATCTTAATTGAAAGTTGATGGCAAGCATCTATTGGGCTCAAAACATAGAAACGGTCTTTGTGGGAGCACCTCTGTTGCAGGTACCCGATATGAATGAGCTTTGGAAACGGTTTCTGTAAAATTTTTTTGAAAAAAGGGGCGAAACGGACATATATTACATATTAAGACTAAAGCTCGATCGTTGTCAGAAATGGATTTGAAAAAGCTAAATCTTGGTTCTCGCAAAAAAGGACAACGGAAAAGTATAGCAATACACAAACGAAGCAGTTAATCTCTAAATATTATCCTTCTGATCCAAGAAAGCTTTGATTCCAAATTTCATCTGTTTTTACGGGTCTATAAAAAAGGATTATTGTACTGCATCTAATACTATTGCTAATTAGCTGGTACCTGCTCTAACCAGCATGTACTCTTTATAAATCGCTTTAAGCACATCAAGGAAAGTCCTGCTCGCCTAGTTCTCTGAAGAATCTATTTTCCATGTGGAGGAGGCGATAAGTTTGGAGATTTAGGCAGTCGCACAGTAAGTATTTTATGGTTTCTGTGTGTTCCTCATCTTGACAGTTGCCGCAGCAGTCCGGCGATATTTCCGGCTTTGTTTGATTTTGTTCAGTTTGATGACATTTACATGCTGTCCTGGATCTTTTGCTTTTGCTGTCGATTTCTCCATGGTACAAACTATTCGATTAACTAATATTAAGGGGTCCGCAATGTGTACATTTAAAAATACCAAAAGCATAATTCGGGATTTATAACTAAAAAGGTTCCAAAGTTTGCACAAAATCAGCTTCGCGGCTTTGATTTGCCGTTCAAGTGAAGCGTCACAGTTAGAGCACCCGTTGGACAGAACATCAAAGCGTTCGACTCACGATTCCGTAAACAATGTCCAGGGTGATTGTGCCCAGTTAATGGCCAATTACTACACCAGTGTCTTTTACTAATTACAATAAAATAAGTTCAAGGCCATGCTTAAGCTAGATGAATTTTCACTTTCGACTTATACGGTACTTATAGACCTTTTATTACTTTCAGATTACTTGTACGAGTACTAGCAGAATGGACCATGCCTGTAATGAACTATTGTTTTACAACTACTCGTAGTTTTATCTCTCAAAGTTAGTTCCGGCAATAAATAGCCTTGTGTACTTGGCTGTATAAGAATCCGGTACTGCTTAGTACTTTATTATGCTTTCCTTGACTTTTTGTTTGATTTCATTGGCTGTGGCTTCAAGAGATACTCAATAGTTCCGCGTAGATGTTCTCTCCACCCACCCCGGGCTTTAAAAACTATAACAAATACATTGAAGCCGTTCTTATAACTTTACGACGCGACGATGGCTATTGACGTTATCAGGGCTAATATTTGGTGATTATAGCTTTGAAGTACAATCATTGACCTACATAAAAAGTATTCTTTTCTTGCGATACCCTTTAGTTCTCTCACCATTACTGATAAGTTAAATCAGTAACATTTTTCTTATCACAGAATTTTAAAGTCTTATGCACAGCGTCAATAAGTGTAAAGGAATGTCGATTTTTTTTTAATTAACGCTATTATCCGCATGCCCCTGGCAAAATTTAAAACCAGTCCAACATCGAATGCATATTTAGGGCATTTTATTGATCAACGAATTCGCCTGATTTCTGATTTATTTGTGTTAATTGATTTCAAAGAATTAGTTTCCATTAAAAAAAAAAAGAAAAAAAAAAACCATTTACAGGCCAATGTTATGTGAACAGCGAACCGACCGGTTGTTGAAGAGCCAGTGAGGTAGTTTTAACTTGAAGGTCTCTGCACTGCGATCTTGTACATAAAACAACATAATAGATATCAATTAAGTGAGTATCTCCCTTGACATGACTTGTATCAACGAGAGGTCGCTTCGGCTGTTATATGTACATATGTACATGACGTATGGCACGAAAGTTGTGAAAAATTCATATCAAACATTGTAAACAAGTCGATGACGGGTCGTTAGTTAAAAAACTCTAATAAAACATTCGAAATGTCTCGTATATACACAGTATGTATGTACGTTGTGCAGTCAATTAATTCAGATTCTTCATCGGCAGCTCTGTGTTGATTCTGTTTACGACTGCAATTCGCCATGTGCTACACGTACACACTGTTCACTATATTTTTATTTATTTTTTTATTCTGTACTCTCAGATAAGCGAGATTGCTGACGCATGGGCTTCTTAATGAAATACAAAAATATCAAAACAAGCGCAAAAAGATTCGCCTCACAAATTGATATGCTTGAACAAAAACATTTTTTTTTTAATTTTTATTTTTTTTAGTTAATAAACAAATATTGTGAGAAGTCTGATTGTCTTGCACGAGGGTACGAGTCTTATGTCCACAAAGGGCAGTGTATAGTTTCGCGTAAGTATTTCAGTGAAAAGCATACGAAAAGCGTAATTCAATAGGGTGATGGAAAGGGAGAATTGGGAGCATAAAATGACATATTTTATTTGAAGGACATTGCAATACATACATATGTCAGACATCTGATAACTTTAAACGAGGAAAAAGGATGAATATTGATCCCGCAACCCTTATTTTATTTTGTACTTTGACAAACCTACCATGCAATTTAAATTTCTATCTCATGTCTCCAAAATCGGTTTGTGAAGTCACCTACGTATAAACTCACTTGTGGAAGTCCATCATCGAAAAAAGATGACGAGTGCTAGGTACCATCGAACGAGGTGGGACCCCATTCCCAAAACTAAGATCTGAAGAAATTCTTGCAGTGAGGTAAAGCTAACTGTCGATAAAGTCCGGGGTGGTCCTGTGCTTTATCTGAACGATATCTCCAGGTAGCCCGCTCCTTGAACAGTTTCCCCAGTTTCACACGCTAAGTTGATTAGGTTAGGTCTTGGAGGGGTATGTGCAGGATTACTTATCAATTCCGTTTTTGCCTGGAAAAAAGGATAAAAATAGAGGAAACGAAACCTATCTTGTTAATAACCGACTTGGAAGTCATTTGGCATTCTTTATGAAGCGAAGTAGATCCGATATTTGAGCTCCTGTTACCTCTGCGGTGCGAAGAACCTGGGTCCTAAGTTAGGTTTATATGCGTCGTTCTTGCAGGTCGAAGCAATGGCATTGCAGATGTTGGATTAATTCCACTTCTTCTTCAATTCCCAGTTTCTACATAAATCATTGGACACTACTTTCTGTTTGTGGAACATGAATCCAATGGCGCAGTGTCCTGTGATCCTGATAGAGGATCGATCTAATGCCAGAAGGCTTTTTGTTTTTGTTATGTTTACTTCCGGCCAGTCCTCCCTGGATAGCCATGACGAGTTGGCCTCTTTTTTTAATAAGCGGTCTATTATACTATACAATTTGCCATTTGGTGGCAGTATGGATATGTCTGCTTCGCTGATGTTCCTTGCCAAAGCATTCGCTTTTCGTTCCATTCTTTGTTGCTATCAATTCTTGAATCGCTTTTGTACCACTCGATTATGTGGCTTTGAGGAAATTCTTTCCGTAATTAAAATTCCTGAAATTGTCATTTCTAGGAATTGTCAGAAGCTAAGGCTTGTTAAGGAGGGCATCGTATTCTCCCGATTCGATGCAACTCTTTCTCCCCATTTTCCCTTTTTCTATCTTTAAGATCATTTTGTTTAATGTTTCTTCAACGAGAAGTGCAAAGAAGTTAGTACCAGAAGGATTTCCATTGCTGCCGCATGACCTCAGTAATGCAGAGGCACTCCAGTTCTTCCACTTTTCTAAGTGTCTCCCTCGTTATGGCTTGGCTGTTCTTCTTTGTCCATAAGTGATCTTTAGTGATATCCATCTTAGAATAATTGGACTGCATACCCAAGATTTGCCCTTCAGGCTTCTACATGTCATAAGGACAGGGGTTGCGTTCTTAGAGATCTCTTCTCTGGATAAGTTTACTGTCTGCGACGGGAGGGAGAGTCTGATCGGGTACAGTCGTTAGATTTTGCTTTTCCTTACGAATGAGAAGATTGTTGTTTTAGCAGGATTTATATTTAGCCCTGCTGTATGATACCACACTTAAGTTGTCTAAATCCCCTTTGGCGCAATCTTCCTTTGATAGGATAGACCTGACATTTCATTTCATGTTTGGTTAACTTATCGTGATGTTAGCATGATAAATTTGTAGGTGGCGCAGTAAAAGGCTCTCGATTTACCGGGTACTCTTTCATTCGCCTATATTTAACAGAATAGTTGGTGTATTGTGTTGATATCCTTAATCAATTTTGATCGATTTGACGGTATTCTTCTTCCCTTTCATCATCAGCTGAATGTTTCATTCTGCTAGACAGCGGATTATTGCTGACGTTTAACAGTCTCCAGAATTTTTTTTCTAAATTCCCAGTATCGACTGCCTCGCTTACTATTATATTCCATTTGTTCGTCAGTGCAGGCTGTTCGGGGCTTGTTGTCTTGATCATTTCCTAGCGCCACATGGTTATACTTCTCCTTTTTCTCAAACGAATTAGTGTTCTCTCATTTTTTCTGCTCATTAGTCTCATAAGCAGTTGCTACATGTGCTTGCTACAACTTCCCTTCAAACCTTGAAGCAGCTCTTGGCTTCTCGACAAATTTCTCGACAAATTTCTCGACAGATTGAGAAACAAAGGATCATATGCAAAGTTACCAGCAGTCATTGAAGACTTTCAACGTTGTAGCTTCTCACAATTTTTTTTCCGGACTAGTCGCTAATAAAATGAGAAATGACAACCATTGAGTCACACAAAAATACTGGTATACGAGTACACAGATCAAGGACTTGTGCATCTTTTATCCTTTTCAAGTAATTTCAAAAACCTCTAATGGTTTTATTCGGCTTGTAAATCCTGACCAAGCAGAGTATCGAGACCTGTTTCTCTGCTATGGACTTTAATAAGTCCATCTTCCTACAAGGCGGCCTACGTGCTGCACAGCACGTAAAGCGTTGGACATACTAACATTCAAATTCCGAAGTTCAATAAATTTGCGAAACGAAGGCATTAATTCACTAAAGAGATTGTGCAACTTAACACCTTTAGGCTGCTGAATCTCTTTTCAAAACCAAGGAAATTGGAGACCTTCATACAGACAGCATCATTCGTGTTATTGGTAAAATCAAGCACTAGATATCTACATATGACAAAACGTCATCGAAAATTAGACCTTTTGCATGCACTCAACGTAAAAGTCATGGAAACAATTTGGCCGATTTCGCATTTTATGATTGAATGAATAAATTGTGGTGGGGTTATGTGTACAGTGTCCGTATATAATATGCTTCCAGAGGTTGGTCTCGATTGAGAACTTATATTGCCTTTAAAGTTGGAATATCGCTCAGGTCTACTTGGCAAGCTTCCAAACAATTTATTCTGTTATAAGTCAGTATTCCACAGTTTCAGTTTCTGAATCGGTTTTACTTGGAATTCTAGTTTTACATTTTATCTGAAAAGCATAAAAAGAAACAATTTAGTCCGATTTGCTGGGTATTACGTAGTTGGCATAAATCACATGAACTGATGTGATTCTGTTAATGCCGCTTTTTTAGAAAAGAGTTTCCTGAATATTTCGACATGAAAAAGACGGAAGTATTGTTTGCAGTAGTGCGTGCTAATCATTGTACTTGTTTTAGAAGTGGAGTGTAATATTGTTCACCTAGTACTGGCTACTAGACCAGTGCTCACAGTCCTCACATGATATTGTGTGATGTACAGACATGTCAGCAGACTGGGTGTGTCTTGCAAAGATTTCTGTAGAAGCTAAGATGGAGGAAGAGACGACAGCACCCCTTCTGTGCAAATGTCCTGCACTTTCCGTTCGGAGAAGGAAAATTCCAGGCCAGTACTTCCTAAAGAAATGTCAGAAATGGCTTGACCGACAATTAAAAAAAAAAAAAAAACATTAAATCCTATAATAAGAAAATTAATGGCACCTCCTACGTGGTATTAAAATGGACCAAATCTGTGGTCTAAGTAGGCCCTAGCTCTTGGCTGGGACACCCATCTAACTTAGTCTTGGATAAATTCAAAAGGTTTACCATCAATTTACTTGGACATATAGAGCGAATTGGAGTGTTTATACCTTTGGATAAGGCTCCGTATAAGGAATGATATGCCTACAAAACAGTCACTGAAGCTTAACATAGCTAAATAAAGAAAATTCTTCAGCTGCCACTAGGATCAAAGTTAAGTCACCTACTTTAAGTGGTCTTCCATTCTAACGCGCTAGCTGTCTCTAGACCTTGCAAAGGGTTGGAATCTCACATTGAAGAAACATACATTTTGTGAATCCATTGTGGAGAGGGTGGAAAGAAAGACTCTTAGCTTAAGGAAACAAGCTAAGGCTACAATTTTACTGGGTCATAAAAAGTGGTGTCAGCTAGAGGGGACTTCTCCATCTTAACATCCGCCCGGTGATTACTTCACATTATGTGGACCCCCTTAAACGATAGGTATGGGTTTAGGTACATAAACATGCCTAGAAACAGATCTACATCCATAGTTAATCAAAGTGCATTTAACGTGTATACAAGCTATTTGCTGCTACTGTACGTACACTATGCACCATTTGGCGTTTAAGATTTTGTTTCAATGATTTTTGGAAATTTGTATCCGTATAATAAATCACGTCAGTTCCATCAGTACCCGTGCTTATGGCTTTGCTTTTATAAATGTAAACGTGTTTAATCGACGTATGTTTCTTGTTTCTCCTCTTGTTGTTGGTCTTTTTTTCCTTAAGGTACGTCTGTACTCTATAGCACAGCAACACATACTCAAACGTGTCGCCACATATGTGTAAATGTGAATATTTATGGATGAATGAATGTATGATTGGAATTGGGTTTCACTTCTCGTGGTTGCTTAATAACCAGTAATTTCAAGGTAATCCAAAAGTCACTCTGAAAACGAAGCCCCCAACAATAAGAGACCGAGACGTGGAAGAAAAAAAAAAAAGATCTACAGGTAGCAGATTATTATTGTTTTTTTTTCGTTCGTTCGTATTCTGTTCAGAAACATCACCAGAATAACAAAAATATAAAACCCCAACCCATTCTCATCCGCATTGGATTGGAAGAACGTTTCAGAACCCCAAGAATCGAAAAGTCGAGACCGAGACCAAGGAAGTGATCGTGAATTCATTTCATCAACAAACACATTTCGTAGACTTAGGCTCTCGGTTTCTATAATACCAGAGTGCGACTGAGTGGTGTGTAGTGAGTACACCTACCTACTCCGGTCGCTAATGTATTTTGTACCCCAGAGTGTACTTCTGAGGCAGACTTGTTCTTTGATGTTGTCCCAACCAGACAGGTTCGGTTGGAGTTGTAAATTAAGATTCTTATTATATTCGTTGTTTTGGCAATTGTTTAGGTTTGTTGTGTACAATGCTGGAACGATGATGTTTTCATCGGTCGGTCAACAACGAAAACAAATATCCACACTATCGTGGAATTTTTAGTTTTGATTTTAGAATTTAACTTCGCACTACGACAGACGATTGCTTGGAAAATAATGACTAAGCATATGTTTGTTCGCAATTAGCAAATCAAGTGAAGTATGTAAGTCCGGCATGAACGCGCGGTGCAACTTTTAGCAGCGTCAATCAAATCGAGTCGAAAATTAGAGTCAATAAAGTAAGAGTTGTAGGTAGCTTAGTGGAGCACGTTCTACTACTACGTAGTTGTCTGGGGGTTGTTTATTTCCGTAACCTTTTCTGGGAATCAGTAAAATGTGAATAATTTTCTGTAGTGTATTTGAAACGGATTCGAAACACTTGTCGTGAATTATGCAAGACTTTTCAGCAAAAACACCATTATCACAAGATGACTTATGAAGGTGTCGGTAGGAAGTTGAGTAATTCGAGGACATAACGTTGCGAAAGGATAGCATATGGTAAAGATATAAACATAGTATTGTTTGAAGCTGGAGCGTCTTAAATGTTGAGCAACATGATGTTAAATGTCTCGATTACGATTCCACGGGATAGAAAAACCAGGAAATAAAAAAAAATGGTCGAACCTACTCCACATGAAACAGTCACTTTTTGGCGATGTTTTTTTTTTTCTTTTTTTTATAATTTACCCGCACTCAAGGGGTTATGAATACCCTTTTACATGTTTTCACATGGTGCGGGCGTAGGAAAGATAGATATGCGGCAATTTTGCCTATTGAAACACCTAGCGAGATGGAAATGTGCCTCATCAGAGAAGACTATTTTCTTTGAAAAATCTGCATCAACTTCCCGCTGCTCCGACACCAAATCTGAGTAAATTCTTCGCTGCCCATGGTCTCTGGGTTTCTTTTCTTGTGTTATCAGAATTTTATTCCGGTTTCAAAATGCGCCAAAAGTAACTCTAACACAAGCCCAAAGGTGCTAATTGACAGCTGCTTGATATGCAGAGCTGCCAACATATAAAGCTTGGACCAGGCTTTACATAGAAGTCATACCTAAAGAGCTGTAATCCCGATTCAAAAAGTTTAAGGGTTCCTCCTGAATGCATTAACCCTATTCATAGAAGGCTTTTCAGACCATCTGTTGAATGTTTTTAAGATCATTTTATCAAGGAAATGTCTCATCTAGTCCTGAAAGATTCTTCATTTATCCCCTTTTTAAGCTGGAATATGTTTCTCATCATTGGAAGATTTCTGAAGTAATCATTATATCGAAGCGACCGATAAGTAACATCTTATAATAATGCCTTCCTAGGCCTTCGTAAAGTCAAACAAACTGTTACTTAAAAAACCAAGCTAAAGAAGGCGTATCCTGATTAATTAACCGGATATAAGAATAAATACTTGACGATGGAATATGTGCACTACCACGGGACTGTTTCAGAAAGAGACAACGAAAGAAAGGGAAGACTCAGAAAACACGGAGTCGGGCACTTGGGATATGTCTTTCAATATGGAACTCTATTTCGTAAGCTCAATGAGCAATGTTTTTGTTTATGATGCTTATCAATAATATCATTCCTTTTTTCATGCTCAGTAGAAACTTATGGCGTGTGTATCCACGCGAGGATCGATAGCATAAAATCCAAATGATCTTCTTTAAAGCCTCACTGATGTCCTTTACACATACGGCTATAGCTCAGAAAACGGAACTAAAGGTGTTAGGTGTTACTAAACACTTCTGAGCTTTTGGTAAATTGGGATTGTCTTTCAAATGAAAGTTTATGCCATACTTAGAGCAGCAAACTAAATAATTTAAGAGAGGTGGTGTGTCAGCATTTGCGGTGGAAATCAGGCTGCACTGAAGGCGATCGAGACTTTCACAAATCACCCAAAAATTACCCTGGAATGTGAGATAAAACTGAATAGCATTTCTGAATGGAACCGGGTTTATCTTACTGTGACCGGCAGCGAAAGAG
The DNA here is from genome assembly GCA_946965025.1 of Blera fallax. Lineage (NCBI taxonomy): Eukaryota > Metazoa > Arthropoda > Insecta > Diptera > Syrphidae > Blera > Blera fallax. The sequence continues at coordinate 18,553,485 of OX337248.1, read as the reverse complement.
GGTTCGCAGGTCTTTCCTGTAATCACGGAACAAAAACTTTGCATCTGTTTGGCGAAGGTTTTGAGTTGCATTGACGTCCAACTTGACTTACTTTTGCTGAGCCTCTAAGTGAAAGGACCTAATAAAAGTACTCCTAAATATCTTCTTAATTTAGGTAGAAATGACTGTAACACATGTAAAAGGACACAATGCATGTGACCATCACATGAAAGGTAATCATTGAAGACTCAACGTATGCATACTATCGAAAAAGCGACGATATGACGGCATACTTTTTTTGTCAATGTCTTACTTTTGAAAGAACTAGTGTCCTTTGGACTTTAATGGGTGGTGTGAATAAAATTTGAGTGTGAGTGTTCCCTCAGCATTTTCGAGGGAACACTCCATTTGGTGTGAATAAAAGTAGGGTTCGTTAAGTTTAACGAAAACCCTCCACTCACATATTTTGACAGTTGAGTGTTCCCTCCATTTTGGTGTGAATAAAGATGAAATATATATAGTGAGCACTTGAAAAAGTTGAGTGTGCATTGGAGGTAACTTCAAGAGATAAAAATATGGAGAATACTGTTTCAGAAAATGAATACCTTGACGGAATAAGTAAAAAACCCTAAAAAGAGAGATCTGGAGTGGACAAAGAATATTTCATAAAAATTCTACAATTTTATCCTTGCTTGCTGGAAAAAAGCCAAACTTCCAGACATGAAAATTAAAAAACAAATTGCGTTGGAAGCTATAGAAGAAAAAATTCCCTGGCGTTGATTTGACCACCGCGCAAATCAGGACAAAAATGGAAAATATGAACGCGCGTGTCAAATCAAAAGGGTATAGAAACAAAGACGGGCGATCTTTCCATAATTTTTAAAGCCCATGACAAGCAGCTGCTGGATTTGATAGCTCTCCACTCTAGTTTTCAAACTTCAACTTGAGGGGATGAAACTAGTTAGAGGAAATTTTTTATTCACACCAAATTGAGTGTTCCCTTCAACGAAACCACTTCACTCATGAGTGTTCACTCGGAGTGTTCCCTTAGTTTTTATTCACACCACCCAATGTCTTGTCTAGCCTCTTTCTCTGGTCGAATAAAAAGAGTTAAAAATAAAATATATAGAACGGTAAAGGTTACTGCGAAGTATTTTAGAGTACAGTACAGTTAGCCGGTTCTGTTAAAAGAGAACCCAATTAGCACTTGGTACTGTTTTGATTCCATAACTCATGTAAACATGACTGTTGGGGTGTATTAATCAGAAGTCTCTAAATCCAACTTGTGGAATATGGGAAAGTTGTAAGTTTTTTAGTATCTTTCCCTGAGAACTCCTCAAGTGCGTTGAAGAAGGGTTTTCCTAAAGCTAATTGCCTGGCCCTAGCTAGTACCGGACTGGCGCATGTACATAAAGTGGATTAGGTTACGCCAATGCAACTGCGACAATGTGTATTATAATCTAGCGTAAAATTATGATATACAAGCAAATATTTAGGCCAGTCTGTTTTCAAAAAAAACCTAGTCTTTCGTGGAATAAATAGTTAATGAACCATGGTATATGCGGAACAATGATTTACACCGGGAACTGCAAATTGATATGGTGACTGGAGCCATAAAAAAAGCGTAGTATTACACAATCGGCGCCTGCAGATACATACATACATATGTATTTACTCCAATTTATAGCAAGTCGTACTAAACGTACTCAACATATGCAAACCAAGAAGAAACAAATGGTATGGGAACTAAATTATAATTCTGATTCTTTCCTTAATGTGATCTGTAAAGAATGAATAAAATCATTCATCGATCTTCCGTCGATTGGTCCTGATGTTTGGGTGGTGTTTTAAGTGAGAAGTCCTGATTTTTCCAATGTGGCTACCCAGAGAGTAAACCAAATGGAGCTTTTAATGAAGGGGAGGATGCTCGCGATGTCTAAAGACACCAGTTCGCTGAGATCATTATAGAAAAGAGCTCCTAAATGGAGCAGTCTTTTTTGAGACAGGACCGTGCCGGTGCATATGAGGTAAAGGATGGTGTCTTCCTCCTTTTCATAACTTCTACAAAAATCATTTCAAAAGAGGCTGTTTAAAGCGGCCTTGGAAGTAAAAGAGCACAATTCCAGGGAAAGTCACTTGACTTTCAGTGAAAACGCTAATTTCCCTGACAGATATTGCATTACATTTCAACAAGGCAACGCTTCTTCCTTGATCGCTATGATTTCCGTCTGAAAAATTCTGCGAAAAGGCTCAGATTAGGAGGCTCAGATTGAACTTCTCACAGAAGACACCATAACCCGCCCCGCTTTCGGTGAAGTGAACCGAACTATCATCCAAGGTGGCATCGTTGCTCCATTGACTGCAGGTAGGGATGCTCGTTCAGAAGTTTCAACAAAACCGGCAGTTTCGACGAAGGGTGGTCGATGTTTTCTTGGGTTAAGTTTGGTTCATCGAGGATCGAGGAGTGACCAACATAGTAGCTGGACCATTACGTTAAGACGGATCAGATCGTTCAGACGGATGGCCATCACTTCCGCATATACATACATATGTATGTATGTATGTAAGGGTAGCAGAGAAAACATAATGTCCAATGCTGCACTTTTACGACATCGAGTGTTGAACCTATTGACATATGTATGTATGCCGTTGGTTTTTTACTTCCGATAGTAATTTGTCCCGGCTTTTGTTGAACCGACTGTGCACACATCCGTGTGTACACGTGTGTTTTATCGATTTGAAAATATTTGTGTGAAGGTGGTCTCATTGGCTGTTTCGCGTTCAGCCTTTAATAGCTCGAACCCTTGATCGACATAGCGCAATTTTGTGCAATAAATGTACAATTACCTCCACCAGTCGCCCCTCTTTGAAAAAACTTACTGCTTCTCTGCCCGTGTTTCAGTCTTTCAACAGAAACCTTTTGCTTTATCTAATACGCAAGCAAATTTCCAAAAACAAGCTCAGCAGAAATTCCATTAAATTGTCATTCAATTTATTGCTTAAAGTGTTGAAGGTTAATATTGCATTAGATGTCACTCCGGTTTCTCCACAAGATCATATAACACTTTGAACTTCTTAGTAACTCCCATTTCCCGAGAAACCTATTTAAAGCGGTTGCGGGAATAATTCCCCACATTTGTGTATTAAAAACTCGTTATTTCTAATCATTTACACAATCAATTATTTTTTATGCATTAATCTGACTATCAAGTGCTGTATCGTAAGCCATTCTCAATTGTGTCGATGGGAAATTAGCAACAAATCACCAGAGTAAAGCAAAACTAGGAAAGTCAAGATGAACAAACGTTTTGTTGCGATTGCAATTGCAGGCGTTTCGCGTATTTGTCTCTTTGTTGTTGTGCTTGCTACAATATAACTTTTTTATTCTATCATTCTTGCTTTTGTATCTTTTTCTTTGTTTATTTACAAATGCTTAACTGAAATTAGCGATAGTGTTGTGCTGAGTTGTATTTTTGTGCGAGCAGACTGCGGCTGAGACCGATGCTACCAACTATGCATTCCTGATCCCGCTGTTGCTATTCACTGCTCGTACGTATTGTCTGTCGTTCTTTGTACATATATGTATATGTACATATGTATATCGGTGCTATGGCGGCATTAGCAGCGCATGGGAATGGAAGAAAGCTTGACCGTGAGTTGGATAGTATTATTATTATTAATGTTGTTATGGAGAAGCCGGCACGTCACATAGGCAACGAGTCTAACAGCAGCAAAAAAAAGGCGAAAAAAACCATAAAAACTGGGGAAAAAAAACTCATCCCGCCGCAACGTTAAAACGTTGTGAACTTTCGTTTTCTTTTACGCTACTACACCAGCAGCCAGCACCAGCACCGGATTGTTTCAGTTGCGAGCTGCAAAACGAAGATGAAAATGAGTCTGCTGCTGTTACCAGTCTACGGTTGCTGTAATAGTTATAAAAGTCGACTCGAATTGGTGTGCTATTTTGTAACTACATTTAGACGGAGTTGTTGCCGTCTGTACATATAGGAGTATACATATGTATGTATGTGCGTGCATTGTTATAACGCCGAGTGCGTACGTAATGCTAGGAGAAGTATCTACTGACCAACAACAATAACTATAATTGTAGGGTTCATGTCGCTCAGAGTCTGACTTGTTACTTAAGACAAAGATTTGGGTGATTCAACGGGTGGGGACCTCTATAAAGATAATAAAATAAATTGAGTTGTGAAACTTAAGTTTATCTATCAAAATTAACAAGTGGAGACTGGAGAGGTCTTGAGATTGGTAATTGTCTGTTGTTGAGTGGAGTTGTGAAATAGACCTTGGGTTATTGCAAGTAATGCATCCGTGTTGGACTCATAACTCATCGCCAAGTAGATGGCGTAAATCGTCCATAAAAAAAAGAGGGTGCTGGACAATTTTTAAAATTTTTTCCTGCCAATTTATAATCCATCATGATTTATGTACGTATTTGCTCTTGCTTTTGATTAGGTCTTCGATTATTTTGAACAGGTGGTTGATACTATGTACAAGAATTGCGTTGGACTGGAGCCATGTCTTTTATTTTGCTGGAATCATGTCCGGGTAAGGTGTGTTACTATGATTTGAAGAAGTGGAAGAGCCACGCCTGAATACGAAGTATGAAGGTGAGATTATCAGTTCAAGTGCTAATTGGTTCCACTTATGGATGAATTAGTTGCCAAGCATTAGTATTACTTTGGAAAGTTTTAGCCATATTGCGTTTATTCCAACCACATGGACACTAGTCTTCCCATGCTTTTTTTTTTAGCTCCCTCACCTTCTTCATTTAGAATTCAAATAAATTTACACATTCATTGAATAGGTTAAGCTAAAGTGACTGTAGTTGCCTCTTTATTCGTTTTGTTAGGACGGCTTGTGGATGTGGCTCAACGAATTCATTATTTTGCGGTAAAGTCTTTGGGGTCTGTGATGTCTATTTTAATAAGGGATATACATATGTACACACATGTAACAGGCTGGGCTAAGTACATAAATCGGATTTAATTTTTGTGAATAATTTCATCTGTCTGAAATTGCTGTACAAATGTGAAATAGAGCAGTTGGAAATATGTAGATCATAAAACGATGCATACGGGTAGGTGTTACAATATATGTACATAGCCTAGGTAGGCATGCCTCCGTATTCCAAGCGGAATATACAAAAAATGCTATGAACAAAACGAAATGATTTAATGTCGTGTTTCATTTGAAAATCCACAGACTTCGGAGTTCGGATTCTTGGAAGGACCATTTATTGCTATTAATTGATCTCTCTTAAAAAAGTTCAAGAGTATCTCGATCTCTGCCATCAAGACTGAATGTTTCCGGAAAAAGAAGTCCGACGGAAGCTCCAGCGCGTGAATAAGGAGACTCAGCGAAATTCAAAGGCTTTGAGGAGGAAAACAACGAACTCCATATCAAGCTTTCCGAATTGGAACTTTCTCTCCAGGGACCTTAAGAAAGAGAAAGTTTTACTGATTTACCTGAAGTCGAGGCACAAAAAGAAGAAAAGCGTAAAGAGTTACAAGAGAAGCAACCTCAAGCAACATTACGTCCTCCGCCCCCGATAAAAGTAGCTGGGATTACGGACTATAATAAGTTGCATTTCCTTCTTAAAGGAATGTTTGCTTTTAAATTTAAGATTTTCTTTTCGAAACAATACGAGAAAAATCAACGCCAATGATTCCGTCGGCTTCCGTGCAGGTTCCACAGTTCTTTCTGCACAGCCGTACGAGTAATTAAATGCCAAGAAAATTCAGTGACATTTTTGAAGCTATGAAGGCTTAAAGTTCAAATTACAAAAAGTTCTGTCCGAGCACTAATATAAAATTTTGGAGGCTTACTTTACAAAAAGACTACTCCGCGTCAAATACGGAAACGAATATGTAGTCAGACTTTAAGGAAATAAAGGCTGGGGAAGGAAGCGTTCTCGGTCCACTTCTGTATCTATGTATTTTGACTAAGCGCTTTTGTACGTATATATCCATCCTTTACCTTTTTTTACAATCTTATCCACTCGATTCTGCACAGCCGTACGAGTTTGGTAGGGATGCCAAAAGTAGAGATGGCTCTGTCGAGACTTAAAATAGATCCAGGATCTGCCGAACCATGAAAATTTAATAGACTGTGGACTTTCTGGCCTGTAACCATACTGATGGCACCCAACCAGGTTTTTAACGAAGAGCGTTCACCCAGCATAGCAATTAAAATATGATACGCGATACTGAGAAGGCTGATACATCTGTAATTGGCGCAGTTGAGGAGGTCTCCTTCTTATGGATCGGGCACCGATACTGAGATTCTATCTATCAGACGTACACTCGTCTGACCAAATCTTAGAAATGATTTGGTATATACTCTCTACCAAGTTGCTTGACCGGTAGAATGTCAGAGCCAGCAGACTTATTGAATTTAAGCTTGGACATTGCTATCCCCACCTTGTTTTCGTCAGGTGGAAGGTGGAAGTGTTGGCTATCATCGTCTATGTTGCATGGTCCATTCTGTGTGAAAGCGGTCTTGGTCTTGGTCTTCTTCGCCTGTAATCGGGTGGTAGAAAAAGTTTTTTTCATATTCATACTCGTCGGTAGAAACCCAGTACATCATTTGTGGCATTTCTGATGGCACGTTAGCATCGTTGCAGCTTCGGTCCTTGACACTGACAGCATAAGAATCGATCGGCGAGTTTCTGGATCTGTAGATGAGAAAATCTATTCTCATCTATCTATATATATAAAAATGAATGTTTGTCTGTATGTCCTTTATAGAATCGTAAACTATGCATTTGATCATGTTATGATCTTTAGGAAAGTTGTTGTGCATGAGCCCCCGAAGGTTTCTGAGTCGGTACGACCAATTTTCGTCAGATGGCGCCACTGTCATTCCAATGAATTTCATATATTGCCGTGACAGTTCATGCTGATTTGAATTGAAACGAAAACAACGAACGAATGATGACGTTTCGAGTTGTGGGTGACATAAGAATTTATGTATATCTGTGAAATTCATGTCCGGCTCACATGGAACAGACAATATTGTCGTTTTTCGAATAGTTGTGTGCATTTCATTGTGAGTTAAATAAATAATTCAATCGAATTGAATTTTCGTAGTTTCCGTGAGCTGATTTTATTCATTCTCTACAGTGAACTCACGAAGATCATCGAATGTGTATGTGAAGGATCTGGCTGTTTCAAATCATCAGTTTTATGGCGTCATATGGCATCGGCTGGAAATTTTGCAAAACATTTATCACCTTGCCAGCAAACTTCTGTAAGATCACAGAAAGCATAGACGAATTGGTGCAAAAAGTTTTCCCAAACATTGCACAGAACTACCAAAATCATCAGTGGCTCAGTACGCGTGCTATATTAACGGCCAAAAACATCGATGTCAATACCATCAACTTCACCATTCAGAATGGAATACCCGGCGAAACGACAACATATAAGTCCATCGATACTCTGGTGAATCAAGACGAAGTTGTCAACTATCCAACTGAATTCTTGAATTCGCTTGATTTGCCAGGCATGCCACCGCACGTTCTTACATTGAAAATTGGCGTACCCATCATTCTTCTTCGAAACATAAATCCACCACGACTTTGCAACGGAACCAGACTCTCAGTCAAGAAAATGATGAACAATGTTATCGAGGCAACAATTTTGACTGGAAAATTCAAAGGTGAAGACGTACTGTTGCCGCGTATCCCAATGATCCCGACAGATATGCCATTCGAATTCAAACGTTTGCAGTTCCCGGTGCGACTCGCTTTCGCAATGACTATTAACAAAGCACAAGGACAATCGTTGCAAGTGTGTGGATTAAATTTGGAGTATCCATGCTTCTCACATGGGCAGCTCTATGTGGTCTGCTCACGCGTCGGAAAACCTTCTGATTTATTCGTTTACGCACCAGACGGAAAAACAAGAAATATTGTGTTTCCCACAGCACTTCAATAAATATCGAATTGAAACGAAACGCTGCAATGTCACAATTTTTTCGAAATGAACAAAATCAATAAAATGACTCAAAATGAATTGAATATTTGTGTAATGTCTATTTATTTTAGTTGGTGGCGTTGCAACGCGCGCAGGGTACAGCTAGTTGTATTATACAAACCTGTAAAATCTTTTTTTATAATAAAAATGTAGTCTCCTATATGAAAGCAAAAGAAAAACTATGTCTCATAAGCTTTGTTCGGGCAAATACAAGTAATATTTTAACCATTCGAAATGAATGCTGATTTTTAATAATACGGGATATAAGTATGTGCATGCAAGGAAGATCAAAACCGGTTATATTGGGGAATACTCTTAAGTCCTTTTGTCATAATAATGTACGAATTTTATAAAACCTGTATTGTCTTAAGTTTTATTTTAATAGTTCGTAAGTTAAGACTTTCTCTTCTTCCTTACGACTCTCCCCACGACATTGAAAAATCCAGCGTACTCATCATCCTTATAGTTAACATTTAAGATCCACGAACAAAATCATTTCCGGAGTATATGGAGGGAATTGTTCCGCATTTAGGTAAAAGTTCTCCAAAGAGTAGTTTTCGTGCTAGAAAAAAAAGTTTAATTTGTAAAACTTTCAATGTCTATAAGTCAGATCATGTCACTCTAATTAAGGATATTGGAACTTATTTTATTTACAGTTGACTATCAAACTCACCGCTGCCATTGAGCATGTCATCGCAAAATGTCCAAATTTCGATACTTCACTGTATAAATTTATTAAAAAGATACTTTTATATACTCCCAAAAGAGCTTTACAAGCATCAATATTAGCATTGTATACACGGTACATTTTGCTTTTACCACGAACGATATCGACAACTGCATGCACATACAGTTCTTTGAGCGGCACATTGTACTGAACGTGTGCATTTATAACCCAATTTCCATCATGCTTCGTTAATTCAAGATTCGAACTTTCGATGGAATATAATGTCAAAGCAACGCTTCAAAATTGTTAAAATATATTGTTAAGGTTTCTGCCACTGTCAATATCAAAAGTCACCACGCCTTTGACAATAAAAACAATATGTAACTGGAGAACAAATACAAGACATATCCTCACTAGCTGCATTTTTAAAATCAACTAAATGGATTATAATGTGTGGATCAATGGTGTTAGCATAAAAGGTAAAATTAGAGGTAATTACTGGAATTTTACGTTTCGAAATCGAGACATCTTTACAAAAACATCAGCAGCCATTAGTGCCCTGAGAATCAGTCAGTCAGCGAACTGGAAGTCAAATGCAACAGGGCATTCGATCATCATTCAAGAGTTTTTTGGCTATGTACCCAAAACAGACTACATTACGCCATATTTGGATTTTAACATGCCTTTTACGGCAGCCTACCCTAGCAGAGGAGAATGGAAAAGCGGAAATATAGCTAATACCAGATCCATAACAATATATACTGACTGATCGAAAATGGACACCGGTGTAGGTTCCGGCATCTTCTCTGAATCGCTAGGGATATCGAGATCCATTACACTATCAGACCACAGCAGTGTTTCCAAGCGGAGGTCCTGGGCAATACCACAGGATGGTATCACCTTCTTTATCGACAGGCAGGCAGCTATAAAAGCAATTACTGCTACCGAAATTAAATCGAAGATTGTGAGATGCTGTCGCGAAGAGCTTAAGGTTCTTGGAATACAAAACAAGGTATCGCTCTGCTGGGTTCCTGAACATGAGGTTATCCCAGGCAATGAAAAAGCTGATGAGTTAGCTAGGAAAGGTTCAACAGATTCAATAGAACCAACTGATCTCTCTGTAAGCATCCCGCCTTGCATGCTCAAGCTTAAAGTAGGGAAATTAGCCATAAGTGAGGCGAACCTAAGATGGAAGTCCATGGAAACGTGTAAAATCACAAGAAAACTATGGCCGTCCTTCGATAGAAAAAGGACCGAGAGACTTATACGAAAGAACAGAGGATCCCTTTCTATCCTCGTGGGTATCATCACGGGGCTTAACAGTCTGCGATACCACATGAAGAATCTTCGCCGGACAGAAGAAGAACTTGGCAGAGGTTGTGACGACGAGGGAATTTTTGAGGACACCACCCACTTCCTATGCCACTGTCCTGGACTCCAACATTCTAGAAACAAATTCCTCGGTAAACACTTCTTCTATAAACTTGAAGAGCTCTCTGGCGTTCCTACAGACAAGATGCTGAACGTTGCCAAGTCATCAAAGTGGTTTGTACTTGAAAACAAGTAACTAGAGTAGAGTTTAGTAGACATTTACAGGGTTCCAATGGGCGGAGGAGCACCTTTCCCCCCTATGGGTAACACAATGGGTCAACACTGACCTGAGTGCGGCAGGAGGCTTTTCTCTCTCTCTGCCAGTCCGCTTACCTAACCTAACCTATGTCTTGTAACAATTATCAAGGCATATGTTTGTTAACTGTCGCATATAAGATCCTGCTCAGCGTACTATGAGAACGTCTTAAGCCGTTCTGCACCACATTTATCGGCACGTATTTTTGACTATAATCCATACCTTGACGCTAAGACAAATTCTGGAGGATACAAACGAATTTCAAATCGAAACCATCTTTTTATCGACTTCAAAGCTGCGTATGACAGAATTCATCGCTCCACTTCGGAATATTTCCAGACATGCACTGGATTTCGATAAGGAGATGCGCTGTTATACGAGTTTTTCAATTTGGTGCAGAGGCAGATGATAGGGAGGCTTGGTGTCAGCACGGAAGGTACTATCTTTCATAAGTCAATTCAGCTGCTGGGACACGCAGACGATATCGACTTCATCGGCCGTTTCCAGCGAGCCATTGAATGAGTTTTCACAGCAATTGGACTAAAGGTAAATGAGGGCAAAACCAAATATTTTCTGTCGAAGTAAACCAACAACTTTTCACCACTTCGGACGAAACGTACCTATCCACCACTTAGAACAAAACGTCAGAGACTCTTCAAGGGTAGAGAACCGGATAAATAAGTAAATAACTAAGCAGTATATTCTTGTAATATTGCAGTGCGCGTTATGTCACTGTAGTTTTCTGACATATGGCAATGCTAAACAAACCAAACAAATTGCGAATTTTTTTAATTTATTCGATGCTGTTATCATGTAAGAACAGTCAATAATGGTGGCTTCGGCAGGAAGTGGCATCTCCTTCACATAAACAACAACACGTACTTTATACAAGCTCTTTTACATCATAGTCGTGGTCTGGACCGCAATATGGAAATAAATAAAGCCAATCAAAGTGTGAAAGATGTGGTTCAACCACGAACTAGACAATCGACATTGACCTATGAAGGGTTGCCTAATTATTGTAATCAAAACAAATAATCGTCACATTGCAATGAATTCGTGATTTCACTTATCATTTCAACTAAGCAAATTAATTATATTTTTGCTCATTTATTTTGTACTACATCTGCGAAGCGTGTGAGTGTGAGTCCCAGTCACTTACTGACTAGCCATACCTAATCATCAACTCACAAAACACCGATTGTAATAAATTAGTGAGTTTGAAACGTAAATTTTCCCTTCTTAATTAATATTAAATGCCAAAACCGCCGTGATTGTTCACTCTGTATTGTTTTTTATACAAAATTGGCGATAAAACATGAAAATTTTTACGAAAACGTGAACGAAACCTGTTTAGATATAAATTTTTTAAGGCATATTTTTCACATTTTTTTTTTGAAAATCTAGTACACTATCTCATGATGAGAGTCTTCACTCAATTTCCTAAGGCGGTAAATTTGTAAGTGAAAAAGTTGTGTTTGTTGATTATGTTTATTTAAACGTTTAATTAAGTAGCCAAAATAATATCGGTCAAGTGGCCGCAGAGTTGATGAATATTCGGTCACGTTCCACAGCAATTCCCATAACTTTTTTCAAATTTACTGGCGATAAAGTCTCCACTTCTTTCATCCGTGACATAAAAAAACCCCAAGAAAAGAAGTCTGCAACGGTCAAATCGAGCTTTCTGGCGGATCAGTGCAAATTGCAAAAACGAGAGACAAATGGTCTGAAAACGCTTGTTGCAAAATATCCAGCAGCTCTTGATGTGTATGCGATTTCACCATCCTGGATGTTCTTCAGAGCAAATTTGTCAATTTGAGGCAGCAAGTCGTTGTGGTTCTGATCCACTTTTTGGACTACGGGTACATCTTCAAGTCTTTCAGCAAAATTCGCTGTAAAGGCCAATTCTGATGCCCAATTGCGTGGCTCGTCGTCTGGTTAATGTTTGACTGTTCTCTTGGATATCTGCAGTTCAAGAGCGATATTCGTGGCCGAATGTTTGCCATAGGGTCCAGGACCGACCACGCTTGCTACTGCCCCCTGTTGACCAAATCTCTTCGAGACGAGTTGTTAAACGCCGCAGTTGCCCAGTTGATACCACACGACCAGGGATCGACGACGAATTTCACGTTGAGCCAATACCACGAACCGATTATTTGTCAAAAACATTGACTCAAGTATTCCTCATTCTTGAAGAGTACAGTAATCCGTGTTTTTTGTTTCCATTGAATTCAAAAATGTCAAAGTCACGAAGACATAAGACGCCATTTGCGAAAATGAGAACATCTAACAGTAGGGCGATAACTTGTATATTAAAAGTAGTAGAAATGTGAAATTCAAACAAAATGGTTAGAGCCAATTTCGACAAATCTCGATATACAAAATTGATCAAAATCTTTAGTAAGAAATCGTCTAATCGCCCTTTAAGACACTATGAATATCTAGAGAATTTACTCTACATACTGCAATCTAGTTGGCTAAACAAAATTCTCTGCAAAAAACTCCGGAATTGTGTGCATCAACTTTGTTTAATTTGCTGCACGTAGTCTTTAAAGAGAATTATTTAGAGATGCCACTTCCATCAGCTCAAGGTTATCATCCAAATTTATTAGAAAGCCGTCCAAGCCGGATGTCAATTCGTTTTAGTCAAATCTTAATCCACAACTGTTTCTTCTTGCTTTCATAAATTATAAGCCAAATCACATAAAAAATCAGAACCGACCGAAGCGGTCTCCTATATACTTTTTTTTTGATAAAAAGTGGAAAAAATTCAATAAGCTCACTCAGACATATGGTACATAAGAGTACATGTTGCGAATCGAGTTATCAGTGTAACTAGACCGTTACGTTGTCACTTGTTTTGTGCACCCCAACATTTTTACTGCGCTGCCCTAAATACTTTAACTTAACCTACTAGGCTTCTCTCAACAAAATAAACAACAACAAACAAGCATCGACATAAAAACATAATTTCTAATTGCCACACTTAATTTATAATATCAAATAATTTGATTGCATTATAGTCACATAATAAACCGCAACAAATAAAGCCATATACATATATATGCATATATGTACATACATGAGCAGCCAGCAATAATAGTCCAGGGGCGACCGGTCGGCAGCCTGGCATTAATAATTTGATTTTCCGGAGTGGCAACAACTTAGACTCCGGTCACTCATTGTGTTATTCAAAGTTAATAACCTTGTTTTTTTTTTATATTTTATTCACCTTTTTTTCTGTTTTTTTTTTTTTTTTTTAAATGGCACCAGCTTCAGATTTAGCACCAGCATCAGCGCAATAGAAGCCGTCACACAATATTATTTAACAACAAATTCCGGATTCGTAATAATTTATAAAAAAAAAAAAAATATAAAATTATTCAACCATTTGCCCATTGACAAGAATAAGTGCGTAGGTATGTGTATATTGCACGGGGGAATTGAGCATAACATCATTTTCTCAATTAAACTGTTTGTATCCGAAATGTATTACAATTTATGAATGAATTTTATGCAAGCCATTTCCAGAGTCGATTAGAAATGTAAATGACTTATCGACAGTCAGACATAACATTTTCGACAATGTGATGAATATTTTAATATTTATTTATTTATTTGCTTGTGTATTACGCATTTTTTTCTTCTTTTTTTCGTAGATAAAATCCGCCACTGTGAGAGCTGTCCTCTTTGTTATAAAATGCAAAGTATCTGCGAGTTGGATTACGTGTGTTGAGGATATACAAAAACTCTCCATCTTTAATAACTTAAGACAAATTGCCATAAAATTAATAAATTCATAACATGTACCTCTGTATCTCTCCCTTTCGACGACTGCTTTATGCAAAACCAATGCATTTAAAAATTTCTTCAATTTTTCTTTTTAAAGGTCTTATGAGTCCTAGTTAAACGAATGAATAAACTCGATATTGAGCAATACTGCATTGTGTGTGGGAGTCTTTTAATAAATTGACCTCGTTTTCCTTCGATGAAATTGTTGGGGAAAACCCTCATAATCAAATTTTGATAGTGCGGAGGAGGGTTGAAGCCGTCACAATGCCTCAGGCAAGACTTTATGTTGATGATGATTAGTTATGTAAAAAAAAACACTCTCCTTGACTTCGGCAAAGAACGTCGCATGATGGCTGGATCCCTTGAACTTAAGCGAGAGTATTAACATTATATGACGGATCTTGAAATAAGATGGAGATCCACTTTTCGGTAAGAAATTTATTGTATTCCTATAAGACACTTTTGCAAGGTTCGAGTCCCAGAAACCACCAAAAAGTTTTTCACAGTTTCACGTCTCGCGAATATCTGACAAAACTCCGAGTAATAAATGTTATGAGAAAGGCTCCTCGGACCTGGCTCTAAACTGCAGGTCCTTTTCATTTATGTGAAAAAATATAACACGCACAACACAAATGGTTACGAGAAGCTAGTGTCTGGACCACATACGGTCTGTTGCGCCAAGTACTTTTATAATTTGTAAATCATCAGAGGAAGAAAGGAAAGGAGGACAAAGGAGACCCCCTCAACTGCCCCAATTACAGGGGTATCAGTCTCCTCAACATCGCGTACAAGATCTTATCTGCCATATTGTGTGAACGCCTGAAACCCTTCATCAACAACCTGATTGGCCCCTATCAGTGTGGTTTCAGGCCAGGAAAGTCCACAGTCGATCAAATTTTCACACTCCGGCAGATCCTGGAAAAAACCCAAGAAGTCCAAATCGATACTCACCATCCTTTTATCGATTTTAAGGCCGCATATGACAGCATTTATAGAGACGAGCTATACAGAGCCATGCCTAGTTTTGGCATCCCTGCCAAACTCGTTCGTCTGTGCAGGATGACGATGGAGAACGCTCGCTGCTCCATCAAGGTCGGTAATGACCTCACCGAGACCTTCGATGTCAAAAAAGGATTTAGACAAGGCGACGCGCTGTCATGTGACTTCTTCAATATCATTCTTGAAAGAATTGTGCGAAACTCACAAGCCAACACCGGAGGCACAATCTTTCAAAAGTCAGTGCAACTACTAGCTTACGCGGATGACATCGACATAATTGGCAGAACACAGCGGGCTGTCACTGGTGCGTTCGCTAGTATCGAAACAGAAGCCGCCAAAATGGGTTCAGCTGTAAATGAGGGCAAAACAAAGTATATGCTGTCGACAAGAAGGGACACACAACATCGACGAATCGGACAGAACGTCACAGTCGACAGCTATAACTTCGAGGTAGTAAGGGACTTTGTCTACCTTGGCTCTGCTATTATTTCTGACAATAACATCTCGGCGGAAATTAACCGAAGAATTACTCTTGCCAATCGCTGTTTCTTTGGGCTGAGAAGGCAATTGAGTAGTAAGGCCCTATCTCGAACAACTAAGGAGACTCTGTACAAGACCTTGATCATCCCAGTCCTGCTTTATGGCGCTGAAGCATGGACTCTGTCGAAAGCGGAGGAAGATATCCTTGGTCGCTTCGAGAGAAAAATTCTTCGGAAGATATACGGTCCCGTTTGCGTTGACGGGCTTTGGAGGAGAAGATTCAACGACGAAATCTACGAGCTGTATAGCGACATCGACCCAGTCAAAAAACTGCGCATCAGTCGCCTAAGATGGCTAGGACATGTAGAGCGAATGGACACCAATGCTCCAGCCCGCAGAGTCTTCGAATCTAACCCGGAGGGACAACGCAGTAGAGGAAGACCTCGCCTAAGGTGGCGCGCACAAGTAGAAAGGGACCTCAACCAACTTGGAGTGGAGCAACTGGAGGCAGTTAGCTAAGGACCGGGCTAACTGGAGAGGCTTGTTGGTTGAGGCCCAGGTTCACCCCGAACTGTAGCGCCACCTAAGTAAGTAAGTAAGTAAGTAAATCATCAGAGGAAGCGAAACTATAGTATGTTCCGGAAAGCGGTTGTAAGCCTAAAAAAAGTTTTTATGTATTTTAATTAATTTAGTCATAAATACTGGTACAAGGGAAAATTGATGTCAACGAGTAAACTCTTTTTTATTATTTTTATTTTATATATTGGGTCACTCTATAGCTACAGATTGTGGAACTAATTATTTGAAATGTAAAAATTGTCAACTGCTCAGACAAGTGCTCACTTTAAAGACTTAATATTTCGGTGTCGCGCAGAGCAGTCCGTGTCCTCTAAAACGGACCATAGCTTGCAGTTCGACGGGTTAAAGTCCAGACTGTCGGCTGGCGACTCATTCGGTGATATAAAGTCCGGAACGTGGGCTTTGATTCACTGTATAGTGGTTATCGGTTTGTGAGCTGGAAAAAAATATTGTTGGAATGCTCACGGCTTCTTGTTGAAAATTGTTTGATTGAGAGGCTTCACAACGTCTTGTTTGTTTGATCTGTGGCGGCCTCGAGCTCCACATAAAACTACGAATTATTACAAGCGGCCTCAAAATCCGAAAGACCACGTCTTTTTTCATGTTGCATTTGCGAAGGCCAACTATAACAACATGATCGATGTCGCTCCATTCCATGATTGTAAACAACTGAAGGTAAAAAAGTCTTACGCGGCAATGTTGCATGAATGTCAATTAGTAGTCAACATGAAATGGATGCGTTCAATACTTCTACCTATATTTTTGAAGTGACTTTATTTTAAGTTGATATTTTTTGATAGTTGCAATATACACTTTTAATATACAATCGTATGTACGTACCTTAGCCTTATCATAAGGCCTTATGGTAGAAAAATGTAATGGTAATATAAGCATAATTTTTAATACTTTATTTTAATTCAATTTAGTTTTTAATTTTAATTTTTTTTTTTTTTTCATGCGGGAGCACCATGAATAAGTATGGCTTCAAATTTAGTTTCGAACATTCGATTTTGGTTTTGTATGCTTAGGTGAGATTTTCGATTTATGATGTAGGAGACGGGCCGTGTCTCAGTTGTAAGTGTGTTGGACTACTGAGCAAGAGGTTCGAGTCCCAGAAAAACACCAACAAGTTCGCGAGAATTGTCAAATTACTAGAGACCATTTCAACTTTGGAACATTCTTCGTGGTGGAATCTATATTAAAGACAAGGTTGGGAGAAGCTTTCAATAACCCAATAGACTTGAAAACCAGTGCGGAGTTTTCTATTAAGTGGACTGTTTTCTTCTGAGTTTTGAACTTCTAACGAAGGGATACAACTCAAGCCCGGTTTGTTTCCTCTGTAGAATATACTGTTTCTGTCACCTTTTCCAATGCTCATGATTATGATCATACCACAGATTTTCTTGTGAGTATTTCTCCGAATTAAGCATTAAAGTCACCGAACACGATTTTGATATCGTCCAGGAGGACGTAAAACTTCTTTTTCATAGCGTCTTAAGCTTTTTCGGTACAGTCGTGTTCACATATAAGGCTGATGTTGTATAAGTAGAATGTAGATACGGATCACAGCCAAGCGATAGCATATGAGCTTAAGATCAATGATTCTTGACAGCAGCATAATCCCAACGACGAGTCCGCATCTCAACATGTGCAGTCTTTTGTGGCAGCTGTAATAAATGTGTCAAATCTGCCTTCTCATTATTCCCGATTCTGTCCAATTTATCTGCCGGATCGCAGTAATATCAGCCTTAAACTGCGCGAGAACAGTTTTCCAGATGCTCCCTGAATGTACAGAGTGCGTAGTGTACCAGTACAGAGTACGTGCCAACTCTCAACACATAGTCTATATTCGTTCCTCTGTTCGTCTGTTTGCCTGAACGGGCCGTTACGTACAATCTTCAACCAGGAGGCCGGGCTCCTTTTCCTCGCATCTGCCTAGTCTCCATCTCTACAAAACAAAAATCATGTAACAATTGGCGGAGTATATTGAGCTCTCAGAAAGTCGATGATATGGTCTTGGTGATCTCTCAAAGTCTTTTTTAGACTTTTAGGGCATAGTAATAGTAGGCATAGTAAAAACTTTGGAAATACAAATATTTGCCGCAACGGACCGTATGTAGTTTAGCACGTCTCTTCTCGCGGCGATACGTGCTGTGCCTCGTATATTGATTTGCAAAAATGGAAGGAAACTACAGTGGCAAGCATCCAAAAGACAAATTGAGAAGCTGTCTCTTGATAGTTATTACTCTCGTTTATCAGACATTTCCGAGAGGTGGTGTTTTCTGGGATTCAAACGTCAAACCCCCCGCTTAGTAGTCCAACGCGCTAGCCAATGAGCTATGGCGTCCAGACTTCAGGGCAGCTTTTTTCGAGAATTTCCACAAATGTTATTTGACAGCTTCAGCTCGATCCAATTTATGTCGCACATTGTGAACTTTAGATTGTAGACGGATTTAGGGTTCTAGGCACACTTCGACTTTGTAGATCTATTGTGCTGTCCGAGTTGGAGCTCTAGTCGATGAATTACTCGATTAAGAGCACCCCCTCCAGTCGAGTTTCCTTGATGAACCAGAGTATCTGGAGTGGAACGATGGTAGATATTCTTCTGAAAGGCATCCATGTGTTTTCTTCTATTGTGGATTAGTGCTACACATTCCTTAAGAAGGCGCTCTGCGGTTCCCTCAACATCTCCACGTTGCGCTATACCCAGTTTCCTGAGGTATTCTTTAAATCTACAGTGACCCGCTAGAAAACCTGTAATACTGTTCAGCAGTTTTCTGTTGATGTTTAAACAGACCTTGCTTCTTTTCAGCTTATAATTTCCGGAAAGCTCCATGAACTGTCTTAGCTTAGTGAGTTTTTCCCAAAGTTTTCTTCTTTTGCGGTCTTCATCCTTCTTTAGCTTCTCCTGTATAAGATGCGGTCCTAGCCCGCACATTTATTCGAGACCGGGTCAAAACGGTCTCTGAGCTTTTTCTTGTTACTTAGTTTTTCAGCTGCTTTATTTTTCTCCACTCCCACATGACCTGGTATCCAGTATCCAGTAAGTGTGTTATTTTCGTTGCAAACTTTCTGATATTCAAGCATAATTCAAACGTTTCTATCTTCTGATTTTCTGCAGTCAAATGTTGCCCTAGCCCATACATACATCCTTCTTTATCTTTTATTATTAGGCTTCAAAGCCGCTTATCAAAAAACTCAATCAACAGTTCTTCTTCTTTCTGAATCCAAAATAAATTATCTAATCACTGTATATGAGTATACGCTAAAAATAACACCAAAGCTCAACAAATTGCCTCACAATTGTCCACAACACACTTTCGCTTTTATTGCCTTTGTGTTTTTATTCCAAGCGTTATTTTGGCATTCCACCATACCCAAGAAGCATAAATCCCCCGCCAGCAGCAGAACATTCATGGAATAAAGAATAATGACATTTACTTTTTGTTATCCAAACATTTAATTTCATATTACATCTTGTGTGCCAGTCAGGCCAGCCGAGGAGAGTGATCAATGTGTGTGATTGAGGTTCTTTGCCAGGCCAACCACACAACAACACCCGTGCGCACCAGAGTTCGTTCTACTGGTTGAAATCTCAGATTTATATGTCTTATGCATACCTCAGAGCTCAGAGCCAAGAAATGTGTTTCTTTAACAGAAATTTGTATTCAGAAACGAACAACCGGTACTAAGAAAATCGTAAACAAAATGTTAATGCATTTAAATTATAGAAGAAGGAAAGAAAAAAAAACCGAGATACAAAAGCGACTCAGCGTTGCTGCCGTGCCTACATACATATTAATGGCTGAGGGGACATTTAAAATTCTATAATGTTATTTTGAACCCTGATGTCGATTTATTCTATCTGGGAATTAAAATTCAATGAAATCAACGTAGAACGGATAAAAGCAGGCACACAACTCAGAAGGTTCCGTGAATGTTGATATCAGACCGGGACTGCGATTGGCACTGGTGGCTGATTGGTATTCCCTTCTTCGTTCTTCCTCTGATCCATCACACAGACCTCATGTGTACCCTCCCCCCGGGTATCTATTGCTAAATGCAGGTATGCACTTATCGACTGTAGATATTTCATAACAATGAGTCGAACTGTAACATCTTTCGTTATCCCCTGGATATATATGTATGTATGTACATACATGTATCGAACTATCGCTGTCATCATCATCCCAACTTGCACGACCGGTTACCGAAAAAAAGCTGCGTTTACGCAATACACAGCACAGCCAACGGCGGCGAATATATTAACATTTTTTTTAAGCTGTTCAAGGCCAAGCCGAAAAGTGTTTAACACCGGAGCTCCGCCGCCCTCCTCCCGCCACTACCCGCCAACTTTTCATTCATCACGTAAATAGGTGCTCCCTATATGCAACATGAATCTTTAAACAACACTGGCCAGTGGCCACTAATTTGGCACAATCGGTTACTAAAGATGCGTTTTAATGGTATCTATGAGGTAACAGACATTTGCACACAATCGGCAAATACAAATTGGACAGAATTGGTGATCGTTGATCGGTGATTTTGACATTTCTTTTGTTCGCAATATGGTTATGATCGCTTGTTATGTGAATGCCTCTGGTTGTGACAGTGTGAAATGCTCTTGCCGCTGCTGTTATTTATCAAGACCCAATTTTGCATATAAGCGGTTAATGTGTGCACATTTGATAGATACTAAATGCATGACAAACTGAATACGCAAGATCGTGATATTTGTACAAATTGTTAACTAGCAGAAGAATGTTTGGCTTACTTGTGAACACATAGTCGATTCATTGTTTGATTGTTAGATGACTGTTGCAGCTGCGAAAAATTGAATGGAAATTTATTGACCGCTTTCTTGATATAAATTGAAATTTATTGCGTGACAGCTAAAAAATGGGGAAAAACAGAGAATTACTGAGCCCCCACAGGCATGGTGACATACCTTCGTTTTTGTTAAAGTTCATTGTCGAAACCTTATTTGTAACTTGGGTAAGTAGGATTTCGGTCCATTTTGCGAAATTCGCAGTATGTGACATCCACAGAAAATTATTCACACATTTTATATTAATATAAGGTGGGCAAAAGCTTGCCCTACATTAAAGGAAAGGTAAATTCAAAGGTCTAGCTACCAATCAGATCTTAAAAAGGATCAGATTTAAGCCTCACGAATACTGTATTTGAAAGGTGAATGTCTCAAAAGCATTTCGTTGGGTTTGTCATTAAATTTTTTTTAGAAAAGATCAATTCAAGTGGTCGCTTCTTCTGTTAGCTTTGGTGTTAACGTGGCAGTGCCAGGGTTCTTTAGTTTTAGAAACTCTCTTTCGAGCCCAAATCGATATCGCGCATCGTACATATACATATGTTGCAGCACATAATTGGTGGGACTCATAACAGGTCACGTCAATCTTAACAAGCATTCGTTCAGACTCGGGCTATCTGAAACAACAATCTGCGTCAGCTGTGAGGAGGAAGATGTAGAACACTTCGTCTTCCACTGTCCTGCTACAGCGAGGTTAAGGCAAAAAAAATACTGGGGTCCTCAGTGAAACCAGATCTAACACACCTCAGAAAGATAGCATTTTGTGAATTAGAATTATTAGAATTGGCCAGGCGCAAACGACGCCTTCCCGATTACTACACGACATAGTGCAGCTTATACTCCCATGTTCCCAATAACTACATACCCTCTCAACACAATTCCCATACCACAGCTAATCCTAAAAGTAAATTAGACAAGGGGAACACAACGGGCCCAATGGAGGCCTAAGTGAAGAGCGCAAGCTCACCCTCTTAAACCAACCAACCATGGGTGGATGTTTTGGAGAGAAATGAGTGTCGTATTAGTCCAAGGAAGACAGAGTACCTGTACCGCCCATTCTCTGATCCACTGCGACTTATTCCTGACATTTATTTGAATGGAAAAGTGGATCCCAAGTGCGAAAAGTTCAAGAATCTGGGATCTATGAGCAATAGCGAAGAATGACACCAATTATCGCGGAAGCGTGGGGTAGATGAGGTGGCAGGAAAACTCTGCTATCTTTTCTGACCGAAAAATGTCCCCTAAGCTGGAAGGAAAGCCTTACACCGCAGTTTTTCGTCCGGCGCTCACATACAGTTCGCAATGCTGGACAATGTACAAAAAGTATGAGGCCAAGTACGGCAGCTTCACATGAAATCAGTTGTAACAAAGCTTGATGCAATTAGAAGTTCAGAGATCCGAGGAAGACTTGACGTCAAAGAAACCATATCGAAAAAATTAGAGCATGACCGGATCAGTTGGTATTGCCATATTCGAAGGAGGGATCCTACGAACCCTGTCAAAAAGGCAATGTCAGTCAATGTTCCTATACAAGCGCGGAAGTGAGGAAGACCAAAAACCTCCTAGATCACACAAATGCAAAAAACAGCAGCATTTGAAAGGTCTCAGTGTCGAAGTGATCCGAAACCAAGAGGCCTGAAGATACTTTTTGTGGTCAAATCGGAGAACTCTACAGGCGAGCCAGTAGGGATGCAGTAAAGTGGGATCCATGTAATCCTGATCATAACCTCGCCGAACAAATTTGCTTCTGTTTTTACAGTCTTAAACGGGCCTTTTACGTCGATTGAAGTAACTAGGGCATACTCTTTGAAATTACATTACATATCCTTACGACAGCTTTTTAAGATAACTTGAGCTATTTAAAACCGATTATTAATTATTTATTTGCGATTCAATGCAGCTATCACCTGTATTAAAAATTTTTTGACAAGTATGGTTCATTAAGCCCCATGATTCTATTAATGTTTAATTCTCTAATCGACTCTATAAGCGCACATTTATTTATAACAATTTTGCGAAATTATACCGATACACTAATTTATTATGCTTGTATTTCAAAAACACTCCGAAATGACGAAAAGATGACGTGGGCATACAATTAACTTCATTGTTACCTTCAAGCTTCTTCAATGACTACGTAAGCGCTATAGGCTACATACATACGTATGTTTACGTATCAGTGTTTTGTTAACATCCGTTGTGAAATTACGTAAACGTGTTTTTTTTTCTTCCAAGTCAAATATAATTAACAATGACTCGCAGTTAAATTCCTTAAATTAGGTAAGGTAGATGCCTCCTGCAGTAATAGAGGACTAATAATAATTTAATATTTTCAAAATGCCGACGTGTGTTTACATTTACGACGCACCAAGTTGGTGGCAGAAAACTCTACACTATCTAAGCTCGACTATTTCGACACATTCCCAATGCATATGATTAGTAATAATGATATTAAAGCACAAGGTAATCCATCTTTATGAACATTTTCTATAGATACTTAAAATAATTAAGGCATGATGTCCTGCAGAAACGCAGTGAGGCGCATTTCTTTACATATTCGACCAAGTCCATGTAACGAATTGAAGCACTGAGAAAATTATATTAAAGATTCCATCACGACAGACCTATAAATTTGAAATGAATAAAAATTAATTTAACTCATTCGATACGGTTAGTATTAAGAGCGTAGAAAGAAAGGGCGCATTTCAAAAGAGATTTTGACAATGAATTGTGAAGGGAGGGAGTTAACACTTCATTTTCCGACAATGACATTTGATTTATGAACATTTTAATTAATTTGAGAAATAAAAATGTTGTTATACAATATGTTAAAACCAAAAGTAGAATACGATCACAGCGACATGTGGTGACTGTGAGTTTGTTAAAAAGCGTAACTACATATGTATGTATGTACCTTACAAGAAAGGAGTGTTCTTGAATTCAGGAAAATTTGATATAAGAAATAAGAGCATCTTTTTGTTTATTTGTATACATATATACTACTTATGACACATAAAAAACCGAACGTGTAAATAATGCACGGCATAGACTATGAAACATCAATGGTTTGGGCAACCAAGAATTATTTCATTTTACAGTATAGACTACCATTACGTGTAAGAAGTGACATCTGATAAATGTCCACTTCTCTCGCAAATAGTCATCCTTATGAGTAAATTTTGCATGACCAAGTCGTCAAGATCGACAATCACTCTTTGGTTTTCGGTGTCCCAGATGCGTCAGTTCTGCTTATAAACAAAACTTTTCAGAGAGAAATGGACCTGCCAGCATTTCTAACGCTCAATCAGAGAACGCATGACGTTGTCCTTGGTCCACCGGCTCCAATTTCTGAGTCAGCTAAACTTTGTAAACATGCATTCCAAAATCTTTACGCAAAACGGCTTTACGGTTTAGGCTGGTTTGAGATATGCCTAATTGCTGTGAACGTCTTTAACTTATGGAAGTTGGATTCCCGGCGACGCTTTCAATTACAGCAGCAATGTTTTCGACTAACCTTTACGAGCACGAGTTAGAGTATTTTCATCACATCTTGGTCGAAAATACGAACTGTCTCCGGAAAATTTTCCCATTATTGTGGTGATTTTCAAATTTGTTATGCTTTTTGACTTGACAGCTGTCAAAGAATGGCAGCGTTATGTTTGAAAGGTCAAATATACTGCGAAATTTAAAATGATAGCTTCTATTGAAAGACCCATACGGCTTGAAAAAGTCACCAACAATTAAGCTGACAATAGATATGTTACCGACTAGTGCACCAGAAGCTTCTCCAGAAGCAAGACTTATTTGAAGCTACGAACTGATACCGCTGACTTTAAAATTGATCAGAAGTGACATAGCCGATGAATATTGTAGAATCACAGTATCAAAGACCATAGCTTACAAACAGGAAATACTCTTATATTTGCAAAACGACCCAGAAAGTCACATCTAATCTCCTGGCTTAGTATTGCTACGGTATTGGCAGTACAACAAAAACTTTCAGACTGCGACAAGTCATTAGCATTTAGTGAGCCAAAGAGCTCAAATCCGAAGAATGATCACTGAATTTATTAATAGACTTGATCAGCTTTATATCTATTTGTCTAAAACGAGTCGACAGCTCCGGTATTAAAGAGTACGTGGCTAATGGGTTTATCCGTTGTGAATACCCTTTTGTAATTATCTACTTTATAAAAAAAAATACTTCGCTATCAAGAAATTCACAATGGTGATCCTTCTTAATGTAGAGGAAGCCTATGTCAAAGAAAATCGATACATAGAGCACCGTCTTAATGGCACGTGCTAATCTATTTGCTTAAGAACAATTTCCTCTGGATACAGAGGCAATGCTGGACTAGTTTTGGCTCTTCGAATGCACTAACCGAGTAATTGCCAGCCACAATAGCGTACAGCCTATTAACCGTATTTCGCTAAAAAATCTACTTGTCTTTGAAGCGCATAAAAAGACGAGATGGATAAAGCCTGAAACAGACGTGCAGCAAAGCTGCTTGCAATGCTGCATGCGCGAACGCACGCGAGACAGACATGCAGTAAATTGTTGGCTTTGGACTGCATAAGTTTTCTGTCATTTCTTCCATCGTTCTTTTGACAGTGGACCTCAAATGGTAAAGTGTCACTTACATGAAACGTCATATAACAAAAATTGTACTAAATTGTATTGCTTTGCTGTTCTACTACGGGCGGTTTGCATCCAAATTAGAAATAGAGACGTCTTGCAGCAACGCATGGTAGTGCAGCAAACACATATGTCCTCTTACATATAAAGCCATGTTCTATAATTTTGCTGCACGTCTGTTTCAGGCTTAACTTTGTACCTTTTTGTCTCTTTATCTATGACTGTCCCTGTAAAAACCTACTTTGACAAGCTTATATTGCACATCACATTTTTATGAAACATAACCAATGACAATTTGACAAATGAATACAATTGAGGCAACAATCTTTCTCCATTCAATATTCTGCCTAATTAATGACCCCAATAAGAGCAAACGATCTTCTCCGCAGCCAAGACGCTTTCTGATGAATCAAATCAATTGAAATCACATCAAACAAAATTTACTTTTATTGTTATTATAGGATACGATGCACGTTGTACATATGTATTCCACTAAAAAGATTGTATGTTTAAAAAAAAGAAAAAGAGACCTATTTGAATTGTTTATTTAGGATCACTGATAAACGAGCCTACTGGAACCATGCCGTACAGAAAGTGGCAATTGAGCCGGACGGACATGCTAAGAATTTTGCTTTCAAAGTGCTAAAATGTATAAGTGCCCACTAGCCAGCATACTAAGAATCGATATTTTGTTTGTTTTCTAAGGAATGCACATTTGGGATAGGGATAAAGGAGATGATATGTTAAAGACCAATGGACACAAAAAAAAATCCATAAAAGGCTCTAAAAAGAGTTTCACGACTGCCAACATATGGCGACCAGAGGAGTGTTAAGGATCGAACACTACCAGATATGTATCTGCAGATGAAATGGAATTGTTTCTTTTTTTTTAAGTAAAAGATAACATTTGGAATCGATATGAGTTTGTGATTCCTAAAGAGAGGGAAATTCTTGAAATAAATATAAATATAAAGGAAATACCTGAAGAACTCACTTTTAAGGTTCGCGGCAGCTAACGTAAGCTCTATTTTTATAGAGTTGCTAATTAATCTATTTATTTCTTTTTAATTTGTCATCGCCGCATTAGTTAACATCACACTCTGAATGGAAGACTAAGACTTGATTGTTGTGTGCTGACTAGAGAGCCCAAGAATAAAATCTGGACAGGCACAAATTAGCATAAATGAATAATTTAATTTGCACTGTTGACGTGTTTTTCAGCATGCTTACCATAATTTTATTGCTGATATTTAAAGGTATGAAATTCATACCAGAATAACAGGAAAAAAGTCCTATGCACAAGGAAAAATACTTTAAAAAATAACTGTTTTATAATACTCGTATGTAGAGCTACCACAAAAATTCTTTCAATACATTATCGTTTTTAAGTGGGATGTTTAAGTTCTAAAAATGCTAACCAGATGATAAGTTGATCTATTTATTATCCGGCTTTCCAAATAGAAAAATTATATTTAAAACAGACCGATTAGTCTACATTACTGAAAATAAAGTCTCACCAAACAATGGAAAGAACATGTCGCCATCCCTGCGATCCTTAAATCAATGAAGCACAATCATCTCAACACAGAACGTAATCATACATAAGTATTACAGAAAGAAAAATTACAATCTTCGGGATAATAAATAAACTTCTTCTTAACAACGCGCTTATCATGCATTTTTAGAATATAAGGAGAACTGCTCAATTTATACACTTTACCGACCGGAACTTCCAACTTACGCGGTTTTAGCAATCCTTAAGAGATGTATTAGCGAAGGAGAGGGATGGGATATATTGAAAAAAGTCTTCGATTAAAAGCTGTCATTTTGAATTAGTGACAAACGTTTTTTTTTTCTTCTTTTGAAAAACTACGATATTTTTATATTATTTTTAAGTACAGATCAGTTACCATTACATGGGGAATACGATATCAGATAAATGGTAATCTCGGGTTTTCTAACAAGTGGTCATCTTTTTAAGGAAATTTCGCATGACGTTTTCGTATAATTGAAGTTTCCAAAACGCAAAATTAAGCGGCCAGAAAATTTTTTCTGCAATAATGCGGTGGTTTGATGAAGCCGTCAGCCAAAGACCACACCAAACTGTAGCGCTTTGCGGATGAAGAGGTTGCTTGACAATCACACTCGGGTTTTTGTAGCCCCAGATGCGACAGTTCTGATTATGACTCGTCTTTCATGATGATTTTCTCGAAAAAATCAGTATCACCATACATATAACATCCAATCAGTAATCGCACGGCCATTGTTCATGGTCCGCCGGCTTCAATTCTTAAGTCATTTGAACTTTGTAAGCACGTATTCCAAGATCTTTATGCAATGCGCGGGCTGGTTTGTAATGGGCAAACCTCGGTTTTCAGCGGCATTTCCAGTCACAGTAGCAATATTTCCGACTAACCTTTAAAAAAACTCTATTCACATCACATTGTCGCACATACCCCATTAAATATCTTCAAAAAAAAAAAAAATGGGACTACAAATCGTGGTACGTTCAACGCAGATCGTTACAGAACGATCTCAGTGATTATATGCGTCCTAATTTGTATCTCTAGAAAACACGTGGTTCCAAAAGATGGCACTACGTGTGATGCAGCGACCGAAACCATCGACCTACTAATCACAATTAACTTTCGAGAAATAGATCTGTCAATTTGTCTCCAAAACCATTCGATTATTTTCCCCGGAGGGGTACATGAAGTCACTACTTTAAGCTGATAAACCAGCAAAAATTACGCCTTGGAATTCAATATTGTTCGTGTTATTCGTGTGACAAAATTAGACGAACAGATTGCACTTCATCAACAACAGCCGCGGTGGCCGAAATAATTTTCAAATATTTACTTATTTATGGAATGAAAAAAATTTGATGAAGATCTTATCTTTTTGTAATGTAAAGTTCTATCAGGATAGAAATTACACCCTCCAAAAGGCGATTTTTAAGTAAATATTTGCTTTATGTACTTGCTTATCTAGATTAAAAATAAAACAGTTAAAAACTAAACGCCACAGAGGAGAAGTTTCAACAACGAACTGTATGGGTTGCACAACTACATATGTACACTTATTTAGAATTGTTTGAAATCGACGCCTAAGATGGAGATGACATAGAGCGAATGAGTTTCGAGAGTCCGTCCTGGACGGAATAAAAGAAGACACTACCTAAGGTACTGCACGCAAGTAGAAAGGGATGTCCTCCTCCGACTGTATCAGTAAAGCAGCCATTTTCTAAAACGATTGCGAAACAGACAACGAAAAATAATCTTCCATATCATGCCAAAACTACAGTGTATTTCCAGTTGTCAACCATCTATTCTGTCAAAAAAACTAACAACAATTGAATTGTTTATTCAATTTGTTTCCTATCCCAAAAGTTCTGTGTATTTTGCTTATTCAAAGAGTCTGCGACTAAAGTATAACATTTTAATTTGCACAAGCTAATGGTTATCTTATGAAGAAAAAAAAAAAACACTTACACATTGACTAATAATAAAAATAATTAAAACAAAACGAAAATGAAGTCTTCCCACCCATGGATATTATATCATTTAAACGACAAACGTTCAAAGCACGTAATTCCACGATGAGGGAGTCATCGAACCTTTCATTAATAGGAAAGACAAATAAAATATAAACAAATATCTGTGCTGTGCATCGCACTTGCGTACACATCGCGCAATCATAAAGCGAATAAGCCTTTGGATTTTCCACTCCAACAATACTGTTATTGTACGGTTTTTCTTCAATTTCAAAATTATTTCCTAAGTTTTATACTGCCATTACCACACACCGCACAGATAACAATTTCTCTTGTGAATTGTTGTTGCGTATAGAAATGGGTAAATTATTATAACATCCTGCACGCCATTTACGATATTATGAAATATGCAAAATATGTTGGTTTCATTCATATGGCATTCTAGATACTTTTAAAAACCGAAACTCTTATCCGCCCCCTATTTGATTTGAATGGAAATTCTTTCCGATTCCACTTGGCCAATTGACAGACCTTTTTCGAAATGTCATTTATTTTCAAAAGATAAACATCTTTCAAGGATCGGAAATACGATTTCACGGATATCCTCAAGTACGAAGGTAAAATGCACTTAACTCAAAAATCCCTTCGTAGATACGGATCGATGCCAACTTTCCCCTACGCTTGTTTAAAAATCGAAATCAAAATAAAATAAAAATTAAACAATAGAACCACAACTATACTTGCATATAACAATAACAAGTAATATTCTAGTCCGAATACCACATGCAAGCAAACAACAACTACAAACGTGACATTTTCGTCAACGCTGTACAATTGTTCTTTTTTTTTATGTTGTACACATTTGTGTTACATTTAATAAAGAAAAACCATAATAATTTAAAAAAAAATACACATATATGCATGTTAATTATTGCACTGAACGTATGTAGATAAAAAAAAAGTTGAAAACTAATCGAATTGCATACTATGACAGTGGATACAAATAAAATTCGAACAGAAGGAAAAATGTATTTGAAATAAGTATGTAGGGGAATTGTTTTAATTTCTAAAAAGCGTTTGTGTATCAAGCAGGATCGAACGGCATTTTTGACTATCGAAAGACATGAGAATTCTTTATACTTCTACCCCTATTTAACCTTTGTTTCACGTCCCTGTACAAAGTAATCTCTACCATGCCACTGCTTGCATTATCTGATAAAACAAAGCAAGAAATAAGGTCTTAAATAAAAAGTCCAAAAAATGGATCAGATAAAAACGGCATTCCGAACAAAATGGAGGGCAAATGCTGGATTGAAAATGAAATTACTCAAGCATTTAATATATGTATTCAGACCATATCCAGATGGAGAGCTGGATTTCTGCTTTACTGACACTAATTACTGGATTAGAACTTAGGAGGAATATTCCCAATACCTTCTAACTAACCACGACAGAGATTTCCTTACTCACAATTCCCCTCAGTATGGGAATTTCGGGAATTTTTTCAGATTATTCTTGCATTTTAGAACAATCTTTGAGTGATTTGGGTGAGCGTCGAAGTACCTGGAGTGAAACTTCACCGATATTTTCACTAAACCATTTCTCTTCAAGGATTCCGTTTGCAAACACTTTCGTTTCGTCATTTTTCTCATTTTCGTCACGTGCTGATAGGATGAATTCTGCAAGGTTTGAAAAACTGGAGGTCCTCAAGTTAACAATCGAGAGAAATTCCACAATAAACGAAATGGCTAGGAAACTAAACATGAGCCTTAACATACAGGTGGAAAATAGGTGCCACACAAACGTTTTGATAATAATCAAAAGCAAGCACGCGACTACTAAAAACTGGATGGTTAACGGAACTGAAAATGAGTTCTCTACAACAATAATGCCAGAAGATAGACCCTTGCAACACCCCAGGAGTGGACTTTACCTGCTTAAGGTGCTTTTGCATGATCATGAATCATCGCCCAGATTTATTGCCAACAGATGTGCAGATTGAAGTTATAATTACAACAAAAAACTCTAAGACATTCCAAGTACGTACTTACAATTTACCTATGCCTGTCTTTTTTAAAGACCTTACTTGGGTCAGTCGTCAGTCATCTTTTTTTCGAATTGAGTGCTCGGGTCAATAGTATACAGTTCAGTTTTCCGTCAGAGAAAGCTGTTCCGATCTCATTGGACAACTTATTTAATAGCTTTCATGAAAAGTTCGACTGAATTTCTCAGTTCCTCATCGATCGAGTCTAGGATTCCCAACTTGACATTTTCCACTGGTTTTCAATACTAGGCCGAAATTCAATGCAAAGAAATGCTACTTTTAGAGCAGGACTTTTGCTGATTGAGTTGCGGAACTTCCTTCTAGAATGAGTGAACTCAATCACTTCCTGCAACTATTGCAACATTCGGTTATTACTTGAATTAATGCAGCAGCAGTTTCTCACCTCTACTATCCTAACATGTGTGATGTGGAATTATTATCGCAGTCAATAATCAATAATTATCTTCCATAAGTTCCCTCGTTGGATGAAAGTTGTTCGGAAAGTAAGACCAAATAGTTGAGTTTGCGTCATCTTACATTTGCCTGCAGCAGGGATAAAGCAAGAATTTTGCATCTTGCCCTTTTTATGGGTAAGTGGAGCTCTCTTCTTCAGTCGAGAGTGCCACTTTTGGCTGGTTTGCCTGCTCTCCAGTTACCTATAATGTCCGCGTGACCACGGACTCAGCACAAAGTCCGCGCTCGCTACCAATCTCATCGACAGCCAATCAGCGACTTAACAAATAGCCATAATCTAGCATTCGGAATAAACTACAATGGTCCGGTTATCATAAATATGGGCTTATGACAGCTTAGATTCTTATTATATGAAGAATCCTCTGAAAAAAGTTTACTTTTCATAAGAATCGAATTGATGGTACCGTCTTGTGGTATTTTTCGAGTACTCTTTGATAAAACTATGTTTGCTTCTGAAAAACAGCTTGCGTTTTAACATACCATGCTGCGGAAGAATGATATGCATATGGAAGTCCAGGAAACAGTATGGAAGAATGGCACAAGTCCAATTCAATTGCAAAAGTATGAATGCACCATGTAAAAAGTATTTTACAGGAAACGTACAACAAACACAGTTGCCATCATTATGGCATAAATTTCCAGATATTTAAGCAAAACAATCTGCAAATTTTATAAGATAGACTCTATCACAATCGAATCCCTATGAAAAAGTCCAAGTGAAACGATTTACAAAACCTCACTACATTGCTCGAAATACCAAACTCCAAGGAGTTTTCCAAAAACTTCACATTATTGTCGACGACCCGTCGACGGACGCTTGATTGCGATATGGAAAGGGACAGTAGTCCAAGGACTTCCAATGGAAGAATGACACAAGTCACATGATATGTACATACTTATAACTTAATCC
Source organism: Blera fallax (assembly GCA_946965025.1). Classification (NCBI taxonomy): domain Eukaryota; kingdom Metazoa; phylum Arthropoda; class Insecta; order Diptera; family Syrphidae; genus Blera; species Blera fallax. Next base: position 18,520,980 of record OX337248.1, on the reverse strand, counting down.
ATTGTTTTGGGTTTCATTCATTTGTTTTGTAAAACAAACTAATTACAAAGTTTAGTAAGTAAACCTTTGTCTTTGTTTTTCTCGAAATCGCTTTGAGTGGATTTAGGCGGATTTTCCAGTAGACCCTTCATATATTAAAAAAAAAACTTTTTACAACTACTGTATTCACGTTTTTGTATTAATTTTTGCATCTCCAGTTTGCTGTGGCGGCGTCTATGTATATGCATATGTGTGTAATGCATAAATAAAATAACGTCATGTGTAAAACCCAAACTCGCTGGAGTATAATTATCCATTCAATCTTTGCATGTGGCATTTGGAAACATGTTTTTTCTTTATTTTGATCTTTTTTTCTCTTATTCGTTCTCCACCCGTTCTCCCATTCCCTTCCAATTCTATACAAAACACATGGTTATTTTAAGTAAATAAAAAACATGCTTGTTTCGCGAGAAGAGTGTGTGTGCATGAAATCCTACACAGATATGTAGGCTCGAGTGGCAGTGTTGATTTTTTACACTTTTCGGTTTACGCGTTATGTCGCGTCATAGCTCCTACAATAATCGAACACATTAAAACTCGGATTTGTAATTTTATTCATAGAAATGTTTATTGCACAATTTTTCAGAACTGCTAATCACCATTGTCTTAGTGCCATTGAGAAATGAGAAAACCTGTTGCTGTGTCATGAGATTATATGTTGGAGATATCAAATTTTGTTCCTATGTACGAGTATCGGACCTAGTTTTTTTTTTTTTTATTTAAATCGTTGATTCATGATTGATCACCTCGAAGGGAAGGTCTCCCGAATCCATGGAGCCAACGGCGTAAACGAGTTAAATTTCCAAATTCAATCTCTATCCATCAAGAAGCAGCTTAGAGGTTGACAAGAGAGACGCATTAGGTTGGCTCAGCTTGGGTCTGGGTTATGGTTGATCTGACCTGACATTACCGTACACACTTAGAAAAGGGAAAAGGGGAAAAGGTTCTCGTCGACGTTCGTCCAATTGTAAGGTGATTCAAAAATGAAAAGAAAAATCGTAAAACTCAAAAGAATGGAAGAGGGAAACGCATACGCATTATTTCGGTTCAATAGCGATCTTTTTTTCGATTTTTTTTTTTCATATAAATGTGTGCAACAGTGAGCCTGTTCAATGTCTTATCGTCTGGCCGGGTAGTACTTCTTTTAAAAACATGCAGATGCAATGTGCAACGGATCGTCCTTTGGTTCTCAAATGCGTGGGAATTTCGACATGTGTGCGAGGAAAATTCGAAGGGGCATTTTCTTCTTTTCCTTTATTTTGATTTGTTCAGAAAAAAAATAAAGAAGAAAATAATACACTTTTCATGTGTTTCCTTTTTTCGGTGTTTGCAAGTGCTTCGAGGAGGAGATCCCTTTAAATCACTAAATCACTGACGCGTTGCATTTTACCCTGTGGAATATAAATTTCCGTTCTATTAGAAAATACGAAAGTATTCATTAAATTAATCGTAATTAGGATGATGTCAAGAAATGAACTTAGCTGACATAGCACTGCATTGTAAATGAAGATTCATTGCTTTAACGATAGTACGATACGTTTAATTGTATATACAAATTAGAATTCGTTCTTTAATAACGATGTTAATAAGAATTCTAACTTTAATTAATTATATTAGTTTTAATTAGATCTTCGCTGATCAATTTAGTTACAGTAATGCACAATATTGTGCTGCTACATACAAAGGATCGTCCATTAAGAGCTTTAGTTTTAAATTATTGAAAAAAAGGCTGTTTTTTTTTTTTGAAAGAGTGTGAATATTTTTATTTCATTTTAAAGTTCAGACTCTACCATTACATGTGGAACACGATATGTACCTGGTTAATGTCCACCTTGGATTCTCTTGCAAATGGTTATCTTTTTGAGAAGATTTTGCACAACATTTTCGTGCAATTGCGGCTTCTTTTTCTTAGCGTATCCCCAAAGTCTGGGAAATGCGAGAAATTAATACCGCCATAATACCGTTGTTTCACGGTTTGTATAGCTCGTAGCCTTATCTTGCTGAAAATAAACATCATTCAAGTTTCATTTTTCGATTTCAGCCTAAAAATCGTTTAGCATTGTTCGGCAGCGCAATCCATTGATTGTAATGGTGGCACCGGCTTGTTTTTGAAGAAGTAAGGCCCAATGATGCCGCGAGTCCAAAAACCACATTAAAATGTCACTTATTGTGAATGGAGAGGTTGCTCAACAATCACTTTCGCGTTTTCGGTGCCCCAGAAGTGACGGTCTTGCTTATTAACGAAGTCTTGCACATGGAAATGGGCCTCATCGACCTGGATGTTTTTTTTTTTTGAAAGAAATCGGAATCGGAACAATGACTTAAAACGTGCATTGCGATTGAACTACATTACGGTCAGGACCTAACTATACATATAATTTACTCAAACGATTGAGTTCCACCGGAGCTCCTAAACGGCAACTGGTACCTACTACTAGGAAGCATTTTTCATTCTCCAGAATTTCCCCGCATTTCATAGAAATCCGAGTAGTTGTTCAATAAGGAGGAGTTTACGATACCAGCACCCTCCACATCAGCACAGAATATTTGCCACCTAATACAACAGAAGGTAGGTTAAGCAATGCATCTCGGACGAGGGGAAGCGTATACTTGGAAAAGCTACCGTGCAGCAGAAACTGGTGTTTTTTTTTTGAAGTTTAGTATAAAGCTAGTCACATATTTACGCGAGCTTCTTTCATCAAACAACGGACGATATGCAAAAAACTACTTTATAACAGCTCTACAGATACAGAGGACCTATTTTACCAGAGCACCTCTGCACTGCAAGAAAATTTAATGTTTTTCACTCGACATGTTTTGATCAAAGGAATATCTCATGCTAAATATTTTTTGAAATACACTTCCAGTCAAACTAGCAAAGATCATCCTTCTCGTAAAAAGAACATCCTCAGTTTTGAGAAGACGTTAATCATGTCTAGGGCCATCCGCGCGGTAGCACAGACAGAATCAAGGCATAGTCCGACAGAAAGTACGAGTACATCATACGCATACGTCCAAGAGCAGGGATTATAACTATTGAGAGTGTTAAACAGAAAGTCGACCACCATGCTCCCTAGAAGTGAAGAAACCAAAGTTGTGCTCATTAGCATAACGACATGATGAATGCCAGGTGATTTGAAGCCATGCAAAGATGCCACATATTTGATAACCGCCTACGTTACCACAGACGATGCAGTACCAGCTGTGACAAGTTACCCGACTTTGATCCGACTCAGCCTGGCTAAGGTGGTCGAAAAGTTAGTTAGTTGTTATTTCATTACCCGGAAAGTCAGTCAGCAGGACAGTAAAAGTTTCCGTATTCGTTTCAAGATGGAGATGCGTTTTTGAGAACGTTAACCATTCTTCTAGTTTCACCAAGTCTTTCGATCGTTTCACATAAATCCCTATAAGACACACTCTTCAATACCCAAATTAACTTTTTCTATTTTCTGCTTTGATCTAAAAAGCAGATCACTCCACCTTCTTTAGTTTTAAGTGACCAATTAAAAAGTTTCTTTTCTTAATCTCTGTAGTTCTGGACTCCACCAGGGTACTAGTGATCAAAAGAGCGAATGGTTAGTTCAATTATCTGGCGAGAATATACATAACTCAAGTCTTGAACAATTTAACTCGGTTTGGATCCAAATTAAATACTACATCAATGTCTTGATTGAGTTCGGTAAGCATTCGTTGCTGCTGAAACTTAACAAATATGTACGAATGATTACAACCACATCCACTTTTCTACAGAGAATTCGTAACAACAGTTTGTCGTTCCACTTAGTACAGAACTGGTTCGTCTGATCCTGGAATATGTTCATTTTATTTCTTTCGAGAGTAGTAGATTTATGTCTAAAAAGACTGGATTTCTTAAAGGCTCTACATTCGATATTGTTTATGACTTCTGCAATAGGTAGGATAACAAAGATCAGATATTCTTTCTGACGAGGTTAAGCACTGCTAGCTTTCGATCTAAAAGATTTCTTCATCAGATCTCTTAACCTTCCAGTATTGGTCCTTTTGAGGAGAGTGAATAAGAACTGTCACCGAAGGATCAATGTTAGATATGCAGGACCAGCACGAAGTATGTATGTACATACCTGGATAGAGCACTTACTATTTACATTTCAGTACACAGTTAGCTCTATGGTGTACACCTCTACACCCCCATGTCATCAGGATTCTTACATCTTATTTACTAGAAAAATATTACCGGACAGGTCTTGGTATCCCTTACAAATTAGTCTTACGAATCGTTTTATGATCGTAGAAGAATTGCATTTCTCTGTTCAATTAACGGTGAACGGTTGTAAGTCATTGCATTTAACTTAAAAATTATTTTATTTTTTTAAGAATGTATGGAACACCTCTTCGACGTTTTCTGTTCCTTCGCAGCGGCTAGATCATGATTATACCAGTCTTTTTTTAACTTGCAGATACATTAGTAATCGTTTACGGTCTCATGTTGGACAGACTGTCTGAAATATTATGATTAGAGGGGCCCTCGCACTATATTCACAGCAGCTCCTAATCAGTTGTTTCATCGGGGATCAGAAGTCTTAACGTGGACGTGGAAGAAAGACGAAGAAATCATATTTCTTCACAAACACTCTTATCAGTTCAAATAAAATAATATCACCACGAAGTACGTGTACCTACAGTTCCTTAGACGGATATTGGTTTTCGTTTTGTTAAAAAAAAGAAGGAAAAATGAATTATGTACATTTGCTTATCTGCAACTATCACACATCTAGATTAATAGTATCCGTCAATTTAACCCAAGAAGACACTTTTGTTGTGCGATAGTCATGTTCGTTTATCTTCTTTTTTTTTTTTAAATTACTGGTGGTGGTGGCGGCGGTAGTGTAGAATAAAATAAATTCCCTTGCGTTGGTAAAACAAACAAAATCTTTTCTTTCTTCGTATGAGGTTAGAGTGTCGTCGTCGTTGAGACCATATGTCTATTTCAGATACAAGTCATTCATGCATTCGTTGTTGACTCCCAGCAGAGACCTTTTACAGAGATAATCACTTCAGGTCATTCGATTTTTATGGCAGTTACAGGCACATGAATACATTAACCATCGTTTGGATGTACTTTTCTTTTTCTTGGCACTCCACGTTTTGATATTTCGAATATTGAATCTTGCATTGGTTACTAAATATGTTTTCCTCTTTAACGAGCCAAGGGTTAAGACTGTTCATTTGATAAGGGACTTTCAAGAAAAAAAAAGGTCAAACGCGATTGCATTGTCAATTGTATTATCTTTATGGCTTAACGGGGCCTATTTGTGGTGCCTGCCTTGTTGTGGTTTGTCCACAAATACCAGCAAAGAAGTTTAATGTGATTATCATACATAGCTGTATCTATCTGTGAAATTCAATTGGTGATATCTGTTTTATAGCGCATCTTGCAGAAATGGCTAAATAAATATTGATGTAGTTCTGTAGGTTGTTTAAGATTGGAATTATTTGTGGTGCCTACTTGTTTACTACGACCGTGTTTCAAATTGAAGTGTTGACGTATGCAAATTCCTGGAACAATAACACAATTTGCTTTTTCAATAAGGATTTGTGACTAAGGTGACTTTAGTTTTATGACGTTTAAGTTTCTGGCTCTCGCCACGGTATAACAGAATTGGAACTAAAGTGTCTTTCAATAACAGCTTTCCTTTTACATTTCGCTTTCAAAGGAAATAGAACGTTATACATACGTACATTCATTCCATATACATATGTACACTTAGTCGAAAAAGTCTCCGTACAGTGGTATGCTTTCACATTTATCTTTCTAATTCAATACAAACAGAGCACATTAAAGAAAAAAAACATTTCTTTATGAAAGACTAGCAATTCTTCTTTATGATTACAAAATTAATCGCACAACACAATTACTGAAAAACGTAGGAGCAATGATCATAAAAGTCCGATAAGTTATAAAAAAAGTCTCCGTACATCGTATCCTTTCGATGACCTAAAGGTACTTTCTGCCCGTTGTGTCCGACCGAAATTGCATTTGTGAAGAATTTCAGTAGTAATCGATTGTGTTTTCCTCATTGTGTTCAAAAAAGTTGTTTTTATTAATATGGAGAGGAAAAATTCACAAATTGCTTTGGCGACTAAAAAAATTATCATAGAGTTGAAAGATGAAGGCAAATCATTAGCGGAAATCTCTCAAATTGTTAAAAGACTGAGAGGATCAGTGCAATATGTCGTACAAAAAATCAAAAAAATAAAACAGTGGCAAATGAACCGAAATCAGGGTGATCGAAAAAATTTATCATCGCTTAGAGCAGAGGATTATCAGAACTGTGACCGAAAAGCCTAAGATAAGTGCCCACGCAATAGCTGCTAACTTGGAAAAAATGACAATATTGATGTTTGTCCACAAAGTGTCCGAAATGTGCTAAAAAGAAATGGGCATAACGTCGGGTGAGCGGGACAAAGCCCTGTATCAGAAAACCCACCAGATAGCCACATTGGGGTACGCCTTCGAACACATCGACAAGGACAATTCGTTTTAGGATAAGGTTATATGCAGTGACCAAAGTAAGTTTAACATTTTTAGATCATATTAAAGTCGTTTGGTATGGAGAAAGCCGAATACAGAAATAAATACCAAGAACCTTACTCCGACCGTCAAGCATGGAGGCGGAAATGTCATGGTATGGGGATGTATGGCTTCTTCTGACATGGATAATCTGGTTTTTCTTGAAATTAAAATGCACAAATATGGGTATCTAACTATCCTGAGCGGAAATCCTAGTTCGAGCGCGAATAAATTGGGTCTGGTCAACAACTTTTCGTTCCTATAAGACAACGACCCCAAGCACACTCCAGGATTGGTGAAGGGATAGGTGCTTTCTAATGCTCGAAAACAAATGAAACAACCTGCTCATTCACCTAACCTAAGCTCTTGAAGGTTTTATGGGACTAACTGGACGAACAAAATTCTTCAGCATACCATTACGAGTAAAAATCAACTCAAAGCAGTTTTAATGGAGGAATAAACAAAAAATGACCCACAGACCACCTCCAAGCTAGTTCATTTCATGAAAAACCAGCGTTAAGCAGTCATCAAGGAGGACAAACAAATTACAGAACAGCGATTTTGTCTCAATGTATACAGTATTTTTATTGAAAACAATACTGTACGGAGACCTTCTTGTTATTTTTTTAAGAAGTTGTATTCAATTACTTTTGTTTTAGCTTATTACAATCAATAGTTCTTAATTTTGTTCATTAACTATTTTTTCAAGATTGCTTCTTTGGTTTTGGGTGATTTTTTTCTTTTACACCAGTAATTTATGAAAGTATTAAAACCTGGTGTTTGTATGGTCTTTTTGGACTCAGTGTATAGTACATACATATGTTGAAAATTTCTCGGAGACATTTCGTAAAGTTAGTATTTTTTTCTGCCGCTATGGAGCACCTTCTCGCCCAGCTATTGTTGACATGATCAATAAATCCCAAACTGACCTACAATCAGGTGATGCTGATTTTTTTTTATTTGAAGAAAATCATCATGAGCTACGAGTTCCATTACCATCTGAAAAGCTTCGTTAATATAATTCGTTAAGCGATTGTCAAAACTATGATCCAAAAACGATTCAAGCGGTAAAATATAATATCAGAGCTGTAATTCGCAAAATCGAGCAGCAATTGTGCGAAAACGTCATGCAAGAATTTCTCAAAGGATGATAATTTGCATTAGAAGCCGAGGTGGATATTTATCAGATATCGTTTTCCACATGTAATGGTAGTCAGTACTTTAAAATAAAATGAAATAAAGAAATAAAACGCACAAAGACTAAACTAAGGATTGTATGTACACGTCCCACAGAAAATATTTGATCATAACCTTAAAAAGTAAAAGATTCACAAAATAAATTTGTGTCTTTATTTAGGAATGCAACTTTGAAAGACAAATTCATTCATGCAATGTACATATGTAAGTAAAACCATTCGAACATTTTCCCAACCGATCCGATAGTCCAAAGTCTAAGCAAGTGCAAAAATCATTAATTCATTCAATCGATCGATCCGATAGTCCAAAATCCAAATGAGTGAAAAAGTTTTCCGAAGTACAACATTCAATGACGTAATACACACACAAAAAATCTCTGGAGTGAGGAGATTGAACCAAAATGTTAATGCAAAGCAGTAAGAAATTTTGCAGCCATCGCCAGAGTCAGACAGTGTGCATTGAAAGTAAACTATCGAAACGTTTAAATGACTTTTTTCATTCCATTGTTTTTAATGAATGCTTTTTGAAAAATAGTAATTTAAAGGATTTTTGATAACTATCGAATAAATGAACATTTTGCAACCATCGAATGATTCGATTGTTTTTATTCGATAGTTCCCAACACTAATTCTGATCAAATCAGAGTTGCATACAGACAACATTGTCAATTTATGAGTAGATCGTAGCCTGTTGGACGGCCGGATATCTGACAATTTCTCTTAAATAAATAGATGATTCAACCACGATCAGAAATGAATTTGCTGCTAGGAGCAATCTCCGACCTTGCTCGTATCCTGGCATAATATTCGACAAACACATGTAGTTACCCCGCTTGAAACTTTAATTGGGGAGCATGCCAAACAAAAAAAAACATGCTATTTTGCAACAGGGTTAGGTTATCGTTATAGTAGTATGTATGTACATATGTACATATGTAGATCCGAAATTAATATTGTAGATGAAGAACTGTGAAAACAAAGTTTGTATTGTGACAGTATGCATCGTTCTGGTGGAACCATGTGTCTTCAAGATCAAAATCAATGAATTCTGGTCAAAATAAATTAGTTGTCATCGTTTTGTAACGCAAGCCATTTACTGTAACCGCATTCCTTGGGACAGAAAAGTTTTCTCACTGCCGGTATGTTAGCGAGGGAACTTATTATTCATAATCGAACCAGTTTCCTATTTTTTTTTATTCATGTTTTCTTTTTCAATCAATCCATTTCAATTCATTTCATTTAGTACAATCTTTTCTTATCAATTACCACCTCCATTACATATTTCGATTTCAGTTTTTCAATCTCCGTTGTATACAATTACCAAATGTTATACTGGCACTTAAGTGTACATGAAATCTTCACTGTATATATGACAAGTATAGTTCCAACGCTGAAATACGCTTATCATCTTACATGAAATATAATAAACAAAGTAAACATTTTTTTTATCAGAAAAGAAACCAGAGAACATAAAGACGTCGTTGAAGTGTCTAAAAGGAAACACACAACTCGATGCAGATAGTGGCGTAAATGCCAACTGTGCTCTTTAAACTCTTTGATAAGGCAACTTCGTCGGTCGAAGTTGTTATTTAGACTTCCTTGCACAATTTTTTATTTTTTATTTACATATGTATGTTTCTTGTTAGAATTGTTTCTGTATTTGAGTTGTAACAGCCAGAGATTTTGCATGAGATATAAAACTGATTGATGAAATAATAGGGAATGTTTTTGAAAAAACGTATCTTTGGCCTCAGGCGAGACACGGAATTGAAATAAAATCCAAATGAGATTCTAGAACGTCTGATAGCCTAATCACCTTTCGATACAGCACGTACTTCGCGTTCGCTCTATAAATTTTGGAACTATTCTCTCGTAGCAACCTGAAACTTTTCTTAAAGGGCAGCAAAATGAAGAAATACTAATAACTCTGCGATCATGATGAGAAAGAATTGCTTATAGGTTTTAGAGAGATTTACCTAATGGATACTATACTTTACCAACATGACTGGAATAAATATACTCACGTGCAAACGAACGTATTTTTTGTACATACATTTATGCTCTGCAAATATAAATATAAAAATAAAAATGCATTAATCAACTGGTTAAAATATCAGAGGAAGAGTGTAAAGAAAGAAAACCAATCGAGAGAATATTCCCCGAAAAAATAATTGATAGACAGAAGAATATGCAATTGGTCGAAAAGACAACTGATCGAAAAACTAACAATAAGACTGACAGTTTATAGTACTTAAAATTAATAAAAAATAAATATAGGATTATATTGAATGAGCTCCAGCAAACACTTTTAAACTCAAAAGGCATAACGTTCAAAATACTGACTAATTATAGTCATTACAACAATTATCTCTTCGATGAATTTGTTTTCTATTCATTTTTTTTTTCGACCAATTAATTAATGATCTGCGTTAAATTGTTTTCGCAGTTGAAGTTCAGCGTGTCGAACACATCGAACATTAAAATCAGACCAATCTGCTGTGAGGTACAGTCTGCTAAACAAAAAAGGGAAAGCGATAAAGCAAGAAAAACGATATCTTATATGCATATGTACATAAATGGATTCATTTCGAGAAGTACTCTTCATTTTAGTTTTGTTCACGCCCCCAGTTAAGCAGGTCATAATAGCGATGAACTCGAAGTACAGGAAAACAATTCCAGTCTTTTTTTCTAACTCACCATCCCAAGGGACCGAAATGGAGTAAAACAAAGGCAGCAAGGTACTTGTTAACTCAAAACAAATCGAAACCGGCAACTAGAAATTGGCCAGACAAAATTATCGGTGAAATGTTCTAGTGGCATCCACACTCTTGACATACGGGGACAAACAATCAGTTTTAGGAACTCGAAAACGATTGGTCTAAATCATTGTAGCAGACTTTGAACTCATTTAGATAAAATCGCATTACCATGGATTTGCCATCATCATTGGATACCAAACTAATATGCAAGATACCCTATTATTTTCCGGAACTTTTTTTCTAAATAAATTCTTTTTAATCTGAATAATTTGTACATTTATGTATATCTAAAACAGAACACTTATGGATTGAACACGGTGCCTGTATGTCCATGTGTATGTAGAACACATGTAACTTTTAAACCACTTTAACTAGATTGCTAAAATGGATCGAGAACAAAAGTAAACAAAGCAAAATGTACGTCCAAAAAAGTGGTATATTGAATGAAAACTGGTGGCTTAGTATTTTTATTTATAAATTTCTATAACCAAATATGCTCAGAAGTCCTTGAGGACTCCTTCTTACCCCCTTTTTACGAAACTATTAATGAAGAATTTGAGGGTTGTAGTCATTATATGTACAGCTGCAAAAAAAGCTAGACCAAAGGTGACTATGGAATTATGAATATTTTTTTAAAAGCAATTGCTCGACAATTGTTCATTTTTTTTGTGATATTTCTTCCTACTTTTGACAGCACGAACCTAGGCCATCAAGATTTCAATGAAATTATTTTTTCTTGGGCTAATTAAACATTTCACAAAAAAGCACGACTGTTGCTTAAGCTGCGCAGTTCTTATCTTCTAATGGTAAAATCCAGTTCGCCAATGTGTTTTCATTGCAGAAATTTACTTCAAGAGATGTGACGTACTGAATAAGCAAATTCTAACTAGGCCATACGGTACACTTTTTTTTATCAATTGTCCTCTTAAGAAATTGTTCATTCGATTAATTAAATAATAGTAACTAATCGAATTAATTACTTATTTTTTTTTTATTTATCTTCCATTCGTTTAATATTTTTTTGCCCGACCGTTTGAAAAGCTATATAAACATGAAGTAACCTTCCAAGCACCCTGTCTTCTGCACACTATTGACGCTATGAACACACCCAATGTCAACGCACCACGTTACCGACTGTTTTGACATCTGTCTGCGGTGAATAACGTCATAGAATACTGCGATTTTCTATTTTGCAAATAAAGGTTCACATTTTTTAGTGTTATTCAAAGCTCGCCTGATTTTATTTTTTGCCTGCCCAACAGCAGGAAAACGCATTTATTAATCAAAACAAAGCCATGGGTGATAGAATAATTAAAATACTGATAATCGGAGAGAGTGGCGTTGGAAAATCTAGGTGGGTATACAGCTTGCGCTGCTTTGGTAATGTTTATTTTTAAATTCCAAAATATTTCTCAATCATATTAAAACATTATGGAAGGAAGAACATGAACCACTATAGATATTTCTTTATATCGTGGTGTGAATGTATCATAAAATCTTGTTGGAGAAGAATACAAATACGCATTGGTAATCTTTGACAGTGACTGCCAAAAGTTTAGAAAAGATTTTCTGAAAACTTTAAAAAAAAATGTATACACAAAGGCTTGCAATTCCTTGTGCGTGACTAGAATAGGCAAAAGTGTGAGAATCGATATGAATCATTACGTTATAGACCTTAAAGCATAGTGGTAGTATGCACCTTCGTGCTATCAGAAGTATGTACATATATAAAATAATTTTGACGATCGGGTTTCAAAACTATGTAGTATGTATAAAAGGTATAGTTCTTTAATTTAAACAACCGGATAAAACCCGGGAAACTATTTTTAGCTAGTTGCAAGAAGTTCTAGGGATTTAACTCTTCGAGTACTTCGCGTCAGGCAGCATTTTAAGATAAAGTGGCAGACGAACACCACCAATGAGTAAGAATAAGATTTTCTTAACGAAAAATTTGAAACATAAACAGATGCACTAAAATAGAAATCGCAATTTCCAAAAGCCATCATGAAAGTTCTTATTGAAAATTTAACGATATTGTATTCAGGTGACTGTAGTGATGTTTCCTAAACTGTATGAGATTAACTTCAAAAGACTTCTAAAATTCTTTTGGTAACTCATTAAAAGACTGTACCGCTGATATACATATGTATGTACATACATACATATATACATACATATGTATAAAATACGTTATGTTATGTACGAATGGAAAGGACGTAAAAAACATCAATTGCACATCTGAGAAGCTTTTAGCTATAGTTGTTACACTTAAACGTTTGTTAGACATTCGACGGAGTGGTACAATAAAACACTTGTTGATGTTTTAAGCTCAGTAACTACTGAATCTCGGCATTCACACTGAAGCGCTAACAACAAGTGAAAGTATGAAATATGAAATTTGTAAGAAAAAAACTTGTGCGTGCGCGTGGTTCTTTGCAAATCACTTAGATTTGAAACTCATTGAAAATGGCATATCTTTAAAAAAAATATACATCAAATGCGGTCATTATATCCGGCGCTCGTTATATCCGACTGCAGAAAAAAACTTAGAACATTTACAAACAAAAAGAATTAATTTTATTTTTTAATTAAGTTCATGGATAAATTAGATTTTATTTTATTTTAAATTTTGTCAAAAATAAACTTAAATTATATTTAACAGATACGCAGTTGCACAATATAGAACGACCGTTTCGGCGAAGTAACAAACCGTTAGTGCTACCCAAAAAATCACAAAAATTAAGAAGAAATGTTAAGATACACGTGTGTACGTAATTTGTGTTTTCTTTCATTTTTCCATACTCTGTCGTCATAAGCGACGACAACGATTATTTATTTTCGATATACGACGACGTTATATCTGACGGTAGAATAGTGTATAATATAAAGAAACCAACCATATGGAAGGAATTTTTTAAGAAAAATCGAATAAGCCGTAGCCCCTGGATATCTAATTTTCAAAAACCTGTCATTTGATTGGAGTCAATCTATCACTAATATGAAAAATATTAACCAAATCGTTGGAGACGTTTTGGAGGACATTGACTTTTTTAAAATCTCTGCGGCCAAGGAATATGTATTGTACCACATGCCAATATTACACCAGCTGCTGCGGAGGAGTTCCTCAGATCAATTTGAGAGATGATTTCTCACACAGCATGTTTTCTGAAGTTTCATTCTCTTCTGGATAGAGACAGTATCCTGATGCTCATTTTATGGAGGTGGCTCTTAAGCTGAGAGTAACCGGAAAGAAAACTCACAAGCCTTCTTATGTCGTCTCTGCAAAATTCCTCTTATTTTTTTATGAAAGATTCTGACAGCTCATTTAACCTGTCTGAGACCTGGAGTATTGTTTCAATGGGATATGCACATTTGACTTTCTCATCTGTTTATAGTACATTTGAAAGCACAATTCAAATCAAAAAAGGGTTCAAGTCAGATCAGAGGACCCTTGCCTGGCTAGCAAAGCTGCAACACCTCCAAACATATATGGCACGGTACCCACCAAAGTTTTACTTTGTTGTAGTTAATAAAGTGGAAGGTTGTCTTTGAATATTGTATGGAGGCACTCTTAATGCCCGAGATCATGTTGATGCCGACTCATAGCGAAAATCTTGGGTTGGAAAACACTGGGACTTTCCCGAGTGGTTTCAAGATTTTATAATTGGGTCCGTATACCCCAGCATCAACACTAGAATCCATCCAAGTTTCTCAGTGATAGGTAGTCATACCAAGATTGATCCGAAAATCGAAGAAAATATATTCACAAAAACTTGGATGTCACTTTGCGGTCACGTACGGATTTATTTTTTCACCGACTTTATTTTTCCCTATATTAATGATCTGCTGGGTCAACAAATAATAATATTTTACGTTTTCCTGACGATAGCTCCCGGCTTCGAACAAAATACCGGCTCATCTTCAGAGATATGAATAAATCCATTCATTGAATGAAAACCTGAAGAAAATTTAAAAAAAAAAAAAAAAAACAAAACAAAACAAACCCAAGTAACTGTATGCGAAGGAAACTCAATCTACCGCATTTTTCGATACCTCCAATACAGCTCAGGCTAACATGGACAGTCAAATAAATCAAACCCAACGAGACCATATGGCGTAACCACATCTTGGCCACAAAACATTATCTAAATCCGCTACACATCATCCAAAAGCGAGCAATTAGGTTAATAGAAGATCCGTCTATCGTGACTAATATGTAAGTGACGTATACTGTAGATATTATCACGATAGTGCAATATCAATGCAATAATTCCATAATCATAATAATCTTCATGTCCTCCTCGCAACCACAAACATGACTTTGAACAATATAAGGACCACCCCATGTATTTTGAAGTCACAAGTAATAACCAAGTAACCCATCTCGGACAAAATACCCAACAAATTTTCACCAAATACTTTAAAATGTTCAACTACCCAATCCATCGTATCGCACAATATCTCAAATATGCACAAATTGTCGCATAATGTACCAAAAACTTTATTTTATACCAATTATTTGAAAATATATAACATTACCACATAATGCATATTTTACTACGGCACGAAAAAATTTTATACTTTTTCGTACTAGCTCAAAAATTAATATTGTACCTTCAATTCTCATGCCGGCGTAAAAAGGCAGGATTTAATATCATCGTAACTTTACGGAGCGGATCGCAACCCTGTTATTAATATAATTCGTCAAATGGTATACATACATATGTATGTATATTTCTGGCAAAATACCCTATTTTAACAAAATTCGCCCCGAAAGGTTAAGATTTCAAACGCAACTGTTTTCTGTGTGTATAACTCAATTTGTGTATATCCTAATAGGGATTTATGTTTTCAAAATTACTAAAAATTCTTCTATCGTTTGGAATCGATTCTCTTCATAATTTGAATCTGCTGTCAACGTACAATGTTTTTATTAACGACGTAAATTTATACAGTAACCGTATAAAATAAGGAAAAAGCATTTGTTAAAAACGAATAAGAGGGATCAAGTGACTTTTTTTTTGCATACATACGTATGTACATATATATACGAGTAGCCGCTACATTTTATTTTATATTTTTTCATTACGTTTTCGTCCAAAGTCTTAAGTTAACGATACACAGGAAGTCTGCCCAACGTCAAGAAACGACGCGATCATTGCCATTCATACGTCGGCGTAGGGAAAACTCTTTGTATTTGGCTAGCTTTACGGAATGACGATCTGCAGCTAGGGACTCGGTCTTTAAACTTAAACTCAAAAATCACACATATTTGAAATTCACCCAAAATAGTTAACATATCACTAAAAAAAAGCTCTATAAACCTTAACGAAAAATACCCACTATTTTCAGTGTCTCTAAATGGCAGTTATAGAATTTATCAAAATCTAGACACCTACTCAAATATATCACGAAACCAATACTTCTCATTTTAGATGCAATTAAAAAGTCGATCTCTAAATTCTATCTCTTTGTCTGTTTGAGCGATTTGTCAAATAACTTACGGAAAAGTAAGAAAAAAAAGTAAATCCTGAAGAAGTTTTTGCATATTAATGCTGAATTCCACGTTTTTTTTTTTAATTATGAAGATGTACAATAGATGTCGCGTCAAGGAATATAAAGAGAAGTTTATTAATACTTTTGCGGTAGAGTCTAAAATGGAAGTTATTGAGAACAATTCGTGCGGTGCAAACTTGCTCTTATGAGCTTAGCCTGTGCTATAATCATGATTTAGTATCCTGTTATTTATGTGAGCAGAATGCCTTTAAGAATCCTTCGGATAGCTGCTGTTGATTTCAATTAAGGGGTAAAAGCAACTCCTTAAGTTATTCAACTATTTCAAAACTGTAGCAGTATATGTGGATGTCTGTGCTGAGTGTTTTTTTTTTATAACAGGATATTTTTGTTTTTGGTTTGTTAAGCGCTTAGTCAAATTTTGCCGCCTGACATAGATTTATATCACACCTCCTCTGTTAACTTAGAATTGTTTAAAGTGCTTTCAAGGACGATGTACAATAAATTGTTAACAATGGGTCGCGTTGTTTTAGATATTTTCTAACATCAAATATCGTTGTCGACTTTGATGGAGCAGCGTGAGTTCTCCATCGTTATCCTGCATTCTTGTCTGAACCCCACACTGCAGACTATTTCATCTTGGATCGTAATATGTTTTCAGCCAGGCCTTCTCAGTCTTTTGTTAAACTAAAAAAAAACTGAAGGTAGCGATGATACATACTTTCATATAAATATATTTCTACATGTCCTAGCAAATTCCCATTCCACTTTCAGCTTAATTCGTCGTTTCGTTGACGATCAATTCGATGATAATCACGATGTTACAATAGGCGTGGACTTTAAGACTAAAGTAATGAATATAGATGGAGTTGATTTTAAACTTGCAATATGGGACACTGCTGGCGCTGAGAGATTTCGCAGTTTAACTCCAAGTTTCTATCGAAATGCAAAATGCGCTATACTAGTCTATGATATTACAAGTCGAGAATCTCTGCAAAAATTAGAATCGTGGCTGCTGGAATTGGAAAACTATAGCAACAATCGAAATGTACCCACAATGGTTGTGGGTAACAAAATTGATATGGAACGCTCGATAACCAGAGATGAGGGTCTTAAATTTGCAAGGAAACATCGGTCCTTATTCCTGGAAACTTCTGCCAAAAACAATGTTTCTGTCGCTGATGTGTTCGAAGAAATTGTCCGAAAGGTACAATGAGGTTATTACATAGTGTCCTTCCATTAATGCAAAATCTTTTTCTTTTAGACAATAAACACAGATGGCTTCGATACTCATTTCGCAGATGGAATAAATGTTGCGCAAGGAGAGGAAGCTGTAGAATCGACATGCAGATGTTAATATCAAACCTAAAGTATAATCTGTTAATAGGGTAGTCTAATGAGTAAGCAATTGAATTATTGTTATTTTTGATATTTTATATAAATTATATGGGATGTCTTTAATTAGCCTGTGCTAATTAAACGTAAATTCACACCAATCTAATAAAATATGTAATAAATAAAGTATTCTTCACAACAATCAGTTTGTATATAAAATGTTGGCTTACTTTTTATAACATACTGCTTTGTTAGAATTCTAATTAAATAAAAATTAATGTATTGTATAGTTACGAACTTAAATCTTTCGTCGTTTTTTAATGAAACCACAGTCGATCGACCTCTATATATTTTAAAACAATTTTCAAATTTTCAGAAACAGTAAATGTTTTTTATTGCCAAACAAAGTATACTTTAGTAGTGAAGTCCAAGTTCAACTGTAAAGAATTTTAAAAATAATTGTCATAAATAAAATAATTATTGCAAATTGAAGACAATCTCAATTTCAAATAGCTCCACATCAGCCATCCCAGACAACTTAACCAGTTCTAACATAGCAGCGAATTGAACATACTCTTGGGCGATATGCTTCGTATCCACTACAAAATTAATCAATTGTAATTCCCCAAGACATGACTAGAACAAGTATAAACCACGTCCATCGAAATTTTATTTAATATGGTATTCGCATGGCTAGAAAATTGAAGGAAGATCCGGGTCAGGCTTCAGCGAATCGACGAGCACTAATCTCTCTCTCTTAGGCTAGTCATATACTGAGCCATCATCATGTGCAAGAATAATAACACCCGTGACAAAACCATATTCATCTTTGCTTAGCCAAACATTTCTAAAGGTTTTCGATTCAGTTTTGGTGAAATCTAAGGTAGCCCCGACAATTAAAATACTTGCAGAACTAACAAAGAAAAACTTATCATACTGCATTGAATGTCTGCACAAGATGTGCACATTAACTAACCATCCTATAGAGAAAACAAAAATTTGACTTCATTTATTACAGTGCTCGAGACACTTACAGACTTTTTTTCGATGTCTGAGGCTGGAGTCGGAAGAGAATTATTTTTATCATTTGAACGCCAAACACAATGATTGGGGAAATAATACACCTAATTCTAGAGGGAACCTACTATTCAGTCTGCACAATGCCGACTATAGACTCAAGTTGAAAGAAATATATAGTCCGTCGTATCCTAGAAAAGGCTCCTATCAGGATCTTCTGCTGCTCGACGGTTTGGTTACAACTGACCGGCACGGATCGATGAACATAGGTATATGTAGGTAGGTAGGGGGGTGACTATATCAGCAAGGGTGCAATCTCACTCGGGTGTTTGCTAGTTCGCTAAGGTCTTTGAAGTGTGATTTTCGGAGGGTTGAGTATCTGGTTCTGAAGAGGCTTGGACATTCGCAGAGGAAGTGTGCCTCTGTGTCGCCACAGCCTCTGCATACTCATATGTGTTTGACTGTTACCATTGCGGACTCAGTACCGAAATTACAATTTCCAACGAAATTGCGGAGTTGGAGCAGTTTGTCAAAACACACCCCTACAACTATAGTAGGACGGGTTGGACACATTTCTGTAAAAGCTAGCAACCCGAGTATGTTCTCGCAAATAAATAAAATATTTCAAAGGAATAATCAAAATGGCCTGCCGTGTCTTAAGATCTCCCGAACGACGAACAACGAATAGATACTCATAACAGCAGGCATAGATGCAGCGAACGCAGTCTGTGATGAAAACTTCTTCGTGATCGAGGATCCCCAGGAGAAGGAAGAGGCTATAGGAGCGACTTTCCAGGAACTGTAAAAGGTGAATGATAGCATTCGCCAGAACCACGATCTGGAAAATTGAGTCCATGTGCACGACTTTTACCTTAGAAATGATATGCAGCACTGGCGATCAGAGAAGATCGGTTTCAACGAGTTCAAAGACGATAATATGGCAAATAATGTCACCGCTGATGAGGAGGTAAATCTCCCTTTATATCGAAGGCAGACCTCCAAGCGATCTTTGACTCACTGCGAAGGAAAAAATGTGTGGGTATCGACGGAATTTCTAACAATGTGCTTGGACACCTCCCTCCATAAGCAGTAAACATTTACACCACCCTGTTTAACAATGTGGTGAATAATGCACATTATCTGGGTCATTGGAAAACAGCGGTGGTACATCCTATCCCCAAATGGGATACCTTGGGCTCTGGCTAGACCAGTATCTATATTTTAACAAACATATAGTGCTGCTCTGGTCAAAGCAGCTTTGGCCCTTACAAAGAGACTGTTTCATAGCAGCGTACTCGATGCAAGGGTGAAGGTAATCTGCTACATGACCCTCGGCACATGCATTCGTTCTAGAATTTTTGCATGCGACTATCAAAGTTGCCGTTGCTGTACTAATTTGTTTCAACTATTAAGCTCTAAGTATCAACCTAACTGACAAAATTAATAGCAGAGAAATTATTTGTTTACAGCAATGTTTTGAATCTTACATACATATTGTACA
This sequence comes from Blera fallax, assembly GCA_946965025.1. Taxonomy (NCBI): domain Eukaryota; kingdom Metazoa; phylum Arthropoda; class Insecta; order Diptera; family Syrphidae; genus Blera; species Blera fallax. The sequence continues at coordinate 18,501,069 of OX337248.1, read as the reverse complement.
TTCAATCTCCTTAAGAAATACATACAAGCATTTGAGGATTAAATCTGATTACTAAAAAGAATAAATAAATTAATCTGAAAGTCACATACCACCTTCGCTCAACAGAATCATAATCAACGTATAAGGCAACCCCTTTTTGTAAATTTTTTTCCTACATATACATACATACATAAATACGTATGCTCATGTGTGTGCAAGAGTACTTAGTGAAGCGTAATAAAAAGCAATATGAGAACAATAACGTTTTTGAGATGAGTTAGATGTTTAAGGATACAGGATGAATACGTCAACAGTAGCCTATGGGCACAATCGATTGTATTCATTGTTGTGGAGGTGCGTAGGTGTGTGATTTGTTATTGTTTTTCAAGTATGAGAGAGTTCATTATGTTAAGATGTATTATTATCGTGCCAAAGCAAGACACTTTCTCTCTCATCTACCATACAACCTAAGGGGTTTCCGAAAATGTTATCCCAATGAGATATCACTTTTAAAGTTAAGTATTATATTTCAATTGTTCGATACTTTTTCACGTATTAGTACCTCATCAAACAGAAATCTACTGGTATGTTAAAGTTTTTAATTGTTCTCTATGTTGGCGATATTTTAATGGGGTAGTGAAATATTTAATTTTTATAATTGGAGTCAATAACAGTAAGAAATATCCTTAGAGGTCCAACACTTCAATTGAATTAACTCTTAAAATAAATTTAAGTGCATCAGAACTTGAAATTTTAGAGTACTGAATCTTTTTTGATTGCTCAAGACGTCGATAATAATATTTTAGATTGGGCGCACACCAAAGCAACATGACGTGTTACCTGACAATAAGGTGGTTCTTTTATACAACAGTCAACACACACCGAAGCGATGCGGCATAGTCCTGATCTCTACTGAATAGTCAGTCCACTGTCACGTCACTACCAGATCACGTGCCTAACACTTTGATACGGGGTGTGTCTAAAGGTGCACTCCAAAGCGATATAGCGAATAAGCGCACATTGAAGTGTCGTCACGTTAACAATTATTTTAATAATCGCATGTCTTGTCTAAAATAAATGCCTAACAATGCATGAACAAGCATGTGAGTGATACATACATATAAGGCAAAATGTAGAAAATGTAGCCATAGTACGGCAAAAGAGTGACACGTGCTATGCCTCGTCACTTCAGTGTGCATTACTCTCAACTGCTTGACAACTTGTCGTGTCCCTTTGGTGTGTCATTGATCTAAGAAATACTCTATGATTGGGCGTTCACTAAATCAGCATGAAATAAGGTTATTTAGTGTCAACCGAATTCACGTGGCAATAGCAATAATTTCTTTAGCAATGTACAGACATTCCGATTCTTGATGTAACAATCAGCACACTAAGGATGCTTTGTATGATCCGATGATTGCATGCGGCATTTGCAGTTTATCCAAGCTATAAAGCCTATGAAAAAGTTTATAAACTAGGGGATAGATATGTATGTATGTATGTATGTACATGTGAAGAAATTATTACAATCGGAGTAACTGCGGCTTGGCTTTTGAGTTATATATAGAAAAAAAAGCTATTATACTATTCCCAAATAGTTCAATAAACTTTGGAGTTATGAAAAACACAATCCAAGTTGGTAAAGCAATTCCAAAGATTACTTGATGAGATGCTAGCAGATGTAACGCGTTCCACGACACAGGATTGTATGACAAATGAAGAAAGAAAATGGGGACGGCATATTTGCTTCAATAATGTGATATGAATTTCAGCTTCCGATTATATTTTGTTTGGAAAAAAAACATTAAAAAAACGGAGAAAAGCTTTACTTAATAACAAGTATTTCACTGGATTTCGTTGTGGTCGTAAAAGTATTGAATTCACGATTCATTACTGCATATGTACTGCATTCTAAGCGGGCGAAGACTGTTGAAATAAACCATTAAATGACTTACCTTACACTTTTGCGGGAACTGTTACTTAACATCAGCTTTTTCTGCTTATGATTTAATTGGTTCCAAGCACTGTGTTACGTTTTATGATCCTTTTAGAACTTGTATTATTCATTAATTCTATATTTTGCGTTCAAGCTTATTTTCTGAAAAACTACCGTTATTCATTGATATAATACCCAAGGGCTGCAAGCAAATGCATACTTAAAAAAAAAAGATTTATCACGATGGCTTCTTTTCGATTTCTTTTAATTCAGCAAATAAAGAACTTCAAGATCATTGAAGCAATTAAGTGTTACAAATTTAAAGGATGTTATTCGACATTGTTTTTGTGCACAATTTGATGATAAAAACAAAAACAAACGCGACTAAACTGACAAGGATACAACAGGCAAGACCAACTAATGTCCGCTGATCAGAAGGCGACATCTAGATCTCAATAATTTAACATGAAGCGTTCTTGCCATTCATGCGTGTAATAATGGGCTATTTGCATCCTAAAATTAAAAACAATAATGGTGCACGTTAAACAGTTTTAACTCAAAGAAGATGTTTTTTTTTTCAGAAAGTGAAACGGATCGATTGCTTTTAACAACATTCTTGATAGAGGTTTGACCTAGAGTCGGGAAGAGCTATCCGATCAGACAAGTATTTCACCAGGGTTTGTCTGCAATACTCCGTAGAGCTCTGCAATATTTCATCATAATTATCAGAAGACCTTAGATATGTTCGTATTAATAAAGGGGAACTTCCTTCAAGATTGGTAAAAAAAATTCTGCCAAGCTCCAAAAAAAAAAAGAAAAATCAAACTAACAGAGCGCTAGTGCCCTTTTCGTACTTCCCACCAATATGTATGTACATATGTAATAACTGGTTGCTTTAATATAGACAAACTATAAAGGTGTTTTATAGGAATAAGATGTGGGAAATAATTGAAATACAACTACTTTTTCTAAACTAATTCGATGTCACCGTTTTTCTATGCACTTATAAATAAATTGCATTCAGTGTGTTAGCACTGCAACAAGTTTAAGCATTGAGCTACGATTATTCCGCTCAAACGGGGAACCGTGCGTTAATTGGTTGCAGTACTTAAAAAGTGAAAAACGGTTATGTTAATTTTTCTTAATCTGTGTCTAAAGAAAACACTGTGTTTGTTGCATCTCCAACATACTTCTTCTCAACACGCATTTGTATTTCTCGAGTATAGAGAATTACAAATGCGTGTTGAGAAGAAGTGTGTAGGATTCACAGAAAGAAAATAGTCAAGAAATATACCCTTATCAAACTTTTTTTTTTCCAAAAGAACAAACTCAATTTTATTATTCTACAAACCTGGAAATAATACATTATCTTTGCCAAAGCTAAGGAATAACTTATTTTGTTGGTTACATTGTGATATTCAATCATTGTTTGTTTATGCACTACTTTTCTATTTAACTTGAATACTATAAAAACGAAAACGATAAGAATACAATAAATGGTTGCAATTACAGTTCTCCAAAGAGGTCTAAGTGGCAGAATGAGGTTTAAAACAGAATTTTCCGTCGTTAACAGGTGATTATATAACCCTAACTCAATAATGATTTATCGGATTTCAAAACAACAAAATGTTTTTAGTAAATTCGTCCCTGATATACTTGAGCTATCCTTCTGCGTTGTCTTGAAGCTGAGCAATGCTCAAATTATTTTTGAAATCATCGCAAACAATTTTCCATCAGCGGATACCATAGTCAGCAGTCATGCAGTAGTAACTAGCATTGCCAGATCGTGTGGTTATGCGTACCCAGTAGCATGATCATATTTTGAATTTAAGTGTGTACTCTCTTGTAGACCACCACAAGTTTAAAAAAATTTTTATCAGTGAAGAATAGATTCAGTTCGTTTTCAATTATATTAATTAGGATAGTTATGGCATCAAATCTTAATAGCAAACAAATGAGCCTGCTATATAATATATACTTACCTATGAACACACATAGATAGAAATATTGCAGTATTTTCCATTTTGTTAAATGAAGCGATTTATATCTATGTGTATAGATGTCCATATCCATATCCATGTCCACACACATACATGTCCATTTCCATATCCACGTCAATATTAACATCCATCAACTATGGATTATTACACCAATCTAATTGAAGATTGGACTCTACACTAAATGTTATAGACCAGTCTCTCTTCGTTTTTGCAAAAAAAAAAAAAAAAAACTAGAGCGGCTAATTGACCTTAATATCTGAAAGAAATAATCATTTCCCACAAAATATGTTAAGCTCAACTCAGCCATTGTGTCAACTTCTGTAAGGAAAATTACAACAAGAGAGATGCCACAAGGAGGAGTTCTTGCTATATTGCTTTTGCTTTTTACAGTCAACAAAATCCTAAAAATCGCAAAGAAAAGAGAGTAAAAATTGTAACTTATGTTATCAAATCAGGATTTGATAATCCTGATTAAAGACAAATTCTTGTTTGCCTCTATTTTATTCTTTTCTTCCACTTCTTGCGAGTGAATGTAATAAGTCCCTATCTATTAAAAACCTTCTATAACCTAACCTAATCCTTAGAGCTTCCTGCTCGTATTTGTCTACAAGCTCAATTTAAAAGTCCACAATCACATCTGTTTATGAGAAAAATACAGGTAGGCTTCGATTTACGTTATTTCGATTTACGTCGTCATAATTTCTATTTACGTCATTTCTCGAAACAAATTTCGGGCAAAGTTTCCTCTTTCTTCACTCTTATTTAGTCCGGATTTGTTATTTTTTTATGCGTTGTTTTTCTACATAATTATATGTTCGCTTTGTTGCACAAAATCGTTCAAAGTCAGTCTTTTTATTCCATATGGACTGCACTTGTATTGGATAATTTTATTTACGATAAACATATGTAGGTACATACATATGTACGTTGTTTCGATTTAGGTCGGGAACTTTTCTCGGTCCCGAAAACGACGCATATCGAGGCCTCCCTGTAGTAACTTTTGTAGCCAATTAGTTTATTTCATCATCAATCGACTCTGGTATATTGATGTCCACGATGTTAAGAGCTCCACTAAAGTTTTATCTATACTTGCCTTAATCTGTCCTTCTTATGAGTAACATTGAAATAATTGTGCTTGGGGAAATTCTTTTTGGATACCAAGTTTTTAACTAAAATTTCAGGACAATGTGCACACATTTACTCGTATAAACCAGTTTGATATCCAAGTAAAACAATGCACTTTATAACGTTCTCGAAAAGCTTTAGGAGAGCTGAAATGTTGAGTTATGTAGAAGATAACTGCTTTGTTAAAATTAGTACATATTAAGAGCATTGTAAATGTCGTTTTATCCCTTAATGTGTAAAACCTGGCGAATGAAAAATTTTCTTTTATATGCTTTGTAAAAGTAATATAAGCTCTTTTAAAAAATGGTGTTAAAAACATTTTATAAGAGTAATAACATCTCCAAGTAACTTAATTATTAAAAGAATGCTTTAATAACTGACTTTTGTTGAGGTTTTCTTGGCGTTAAATATGATGCTCAGTGGTTACTGCGTTGGATTGCTAAACCTGAGGTTTGATGTTCGAGATTCGTATCCCAGAAAATCCCAAAATGTTTTTTCACGGTCCCACCTCTTGCGGATGTCTGACAAACGTCCGAGAGTAATAACTGTCATGAGAAAGTTTCTCAATTTACCTTTCGGATATGGCTCTAAACTGTACAGATGCTGCATATGTAACGATAGGTCTCGCTATAGCTCTATACATTCACAGTATCTTTTGGTGACTGAGGTTCCAATTTTTGTTCACAACTTCTGTTGGTGCACAGTGAGATCATAACTCTGTCTATACTGTGTCTATGAAATAACTTCTTCATTCAAAATTAATCCCAGCAAATTTGTTGGCATAGTGTGCAATAAATGATGTTCACGTGTAAGTTGAACCGCCCGTGTTAATTTTGTTTCGATTTCTCGTTTAATCTACACTTTATTTCAACCTAACCATTTTCCATTACATTGCCATACGGTGACTGTGATGACCAATTTATGATAACGATGCCACTTTGTACTTTTTGCTAGGCACAAAGTCTTGTGCGTTGCTTGGTATCATTATGCTCTCAGTGCTCTCCAAATTCCAATTGTTTGTCCCGTGGAGTTTTTCTCTAGACTTCAACAAATCAGATGTGTACAGAATGCAATATTTGCTTCCGTAAAGCATATCAAACGTCTAAGTCATTGATCCGAGAAGCACGTATAACGCACCGTTTGTACTTACTCTTTTCTGACATTAAGTTGCCTACACAACCAGAAAGAAGACTCGTCTATGAAGATAATTTTGCTTCAATAGACATTATTCTAGGCGTCAAGAAATGTATTCTTAAAACAGACACTATTTTATCCTAGTCACCCTCTAATCTTGATTAGGCATTTTCGATACTAACTTAACCAACCGACGTAATTTGTCTCTATAATCCGAAGGGTAAGTCAAATTGCTAAAAACCGTTGGTAAGGGTTTATGTGTTAAGATACGCGTTTATGAGGTGCATATTAAAATACTCTATGTATGTATTAAGTAAAATCATAATTTTGTTATCTTTTACTCCCATTCTTTTTGAAGGAGTTCACCATCAAAATCCCGTAACTGATTAAAATTTAATCCGCTAGTTTAATCTCTAAATCTGTTATGAAAACAATTTAAGAAGAAGTCGATTCCCCAGGATTTGTACGAATTTAGATTTACATTGATCTTTACCAAATTTGCCATTTTTATTTTAATGCAAGGATAGTAGTAGAGAACAAAAAAAAAAAAATACATACTTACCACAAAAAAAAAATGTAAAGATTGCTTTAGTTTATTAATACTTATTACTTCCTAGACGGAAGTAGGAAATGAGCAAAAGTAATTGCTTCATTTTCACCCTCTGAAGTTAACGGCATTACCAATAGTTACCTTCCTTAATGGTTGCTGGGTTTTTTCCACTTGATCTACAAATATTGGAACTAAACATTTCTATCTACTGAAAGCAAAAACAATTCTGTTCTAAATTTAAATCACCCCGGCAACAAATCTCGAAACCACCCCCACCGAATGAATTCAACTTCAAATCGAAATGAATTCTCACTATCCCCTCAGAGAAGGGGTAGTTTCAGTGCCCATTGCGCAATTCCAAATCATTTCAACACAATGGAGTCTTCATCACGTCATAGCATCGTTCATAAGGAGAGCCCGAGAATAATTCACATCACAATTACTTTCAGTCTGAGAGGAGACTTCTAAGGAATTGAGATTGCTTCAGTGAAGCAAGTATCCGAGATACCATTTTATGCCGAACATAGTGAACTTGGGGAAATTCTCGTCGGAATCTGTGCTCTAGACACTACTGTGGCATTTTGCGAGAGCGATAGTCTTTTGGACCATTTGAATAATTTTCAGAGGCAAGTCCTCTTCAGTGAAGTTAAACTTTTGTACGTGTCGTAAGAGTGTCGCATCAACCGGAGGAAGTGAAGGTGTGTGCTTTTAGCAAAAAAGAATAATAATTCCTAGTTGTTTTCCACTTAAGTAAATCGGATGAGATACTTTCCTTCTAATCATTATTGCAGTTCGTTTTTCATTTTTGCTTTTTTTGGCTGTGTGGCGTGATAAATCCTTTTATTTAATGGGCACTTCTTCATCTTTAAAGTCCAGGCCAATAGATTTCCTGTTTCATACACCCCGACTGAGTGGTTTTCCTCAATCAATTGTTTGATGGAAAAACGCTTGTCCTTGGCCAGATTTTGTGCATAAAGAGGAAGAAAGTTTTTTAATTGCTTTACGAGTGCTATATTGTTGTTTGCAAAGAATAGGAATATAATACACATACACATGGAATTTTATTGAAACCACAGTTCCCTATGGTTTTTTACAGTGCGCTCCGAGTGTAGTACGTCCTCTTCGAGATTTCTTCACCTGTTTACTTTGTGTGCGGAACTCGTATGTTTGTTTTTCTTTATATTAAAAAACTGCAAGCACGGCGATTGCAAAAATATGATGCCACAATGATGGTGAAATCTTTAGAAGCCTTATGTGGGGCATCCTTTGAGTGTGTCCCCATCCCCATATATTGCCGAGTATGGGTGTGTATTGGGGATATTGTGCTGGCGCCAGACAGTGTATATACAATGGATTTATTATGCGCCACTGTGGCGCCAATTTATTGTTCCATGGGAATGGGTATCCCCATTCATAGATTAATATATCTAGATACGCAATAACACAAATATTTCTGAGCAGTAATGAATAACAGACCATTTATGAACATTTTCCAGATCGCTTGTGCTTGTGTAAATTGCAAAAATTATGAGAAATCTCTACGACGACCAATCCGATCAGGAAGAACTTGTTGAAAATCTATTTTCTGCTGCCGACGACGATGACGACGACGAGGAGGAGCAGGAAGATGTTTTCTCAGATAGAATTCATCTGGATGCGGAAACGGAAGAGTTAATCTCGATATCGTTAGTGAAATCTTCAAATGACTGCGATGCCTTACTGCAGATGGAGAGGTGTCCTAATTTTCTACTCCGCGAACAGCAACAGCACCAACAAAGTTCCGATGCTGTGCGAAGGACTAGGCGGTCGTTTTGCTTGCTCCTGGCTTTTGGAGTTGGCTTGATGGCAACATCGTTCTCATTGCTGGTGCTACTTCCTTTATACCAGTCGCAGTTTAATTCTGAATCTACGAAAAATAATTCGCATGGTATGCTTCTATTTGTGCAACCACTCGCTACATTGTTTCTTATTTTGACTACAATAATCTGCTCGGCTGTTTTCAAATGGAATATAAGATTGCTGAAACTACCATCGATCCCAAGAAAAAAGTAAGTACTGATTATTTGTTAAGAAATTTCTAAGTTACCAGAACTAACGTACATACATACATCTAACTGAAAATATAAAGTATATTTTCTGCAGTCACTGTGGACAAGTTCTCATGGAACTTCTGCACTAGTATCTTATTAAGAAGGATTGACTTAGTCCATGCTTTAGGTAATTATGGATTTTAACGTAATAAGTTGACTCTATGTTTAGCCATATTGATAGTTTCTAGGTTCGTAAGATATGTACAAGACTTCAGAGAGCCCTTATTTTCTTACGAATCACACTGACTTACTACATTTTTTTTTTTTTTTTTTTTTTTCCGAGGGTAGGTGAAAATCTTCCATAGACACTATGAGAATAGCAAGCGCGTGCTCATAGTAGTGTCAGATTCTTACTGACCAAAAACACCACCCTTCGATATAAATTTGTTAGATATTGCAACTAAGAAATAACTTATCAAGCAATTTTTATATCACGAAATAGAAGCGTTTGGTAGGTTACTTTCCATTGAAAGATCCTACAGGTTCCGCAATATAAACGCGGTTAATCCACAATCTAAACGCGGTAAATCCTTATCTCGCCAAGTCAAAAGGATTCGTCCTTTATAGTCGGCGCAATGGATTTTCCTGCTAGTTCCTGCTAGCTCCGCAGTTTAAACGCGGTTGCTCACTATCGCGCTAAGTCCAAAGGTTTGGTTCTTTGTAGACGGCGCAGTAAATTACTGTCATCCAAAATTTGAAGGACTGTATTATTTACGTGACTTTCTAGCCGACTTTTATGCTTTCTCGCATAGTTTCTGATTTCGTCTTCGATTGTTATAATGCCGAGATCTCTGTGTATATCTCTATTTCTGATATACCACGGTGCATTAACAATTCCTCTTAGCACTTTATTTTCAAAAGTTTGTAAAATATTAATATTACTTATTTTGGTACAACCCCAGAGTTGTATACCATATGTCCAGACTGGCTTTAGCACTTGCTTGTATAAAAGCAGTTTGTTTCGTATATTAAGCTTGGAATACTTTCCAAGTAACCAATACATTTCTCTGTTCTCTGTTCAGTAGGATCTATAGAATATTGTCAGACAATTGTACAAGATGAATAATTACTAACATTTGGGAAAATCACTCAAACGTTACAAACACCTTTTATACAGACTTTCAAGGACATTCCTGAAGTTAAATCTAAAGGATACATTTGATGTTTAATTAGTCGGTGGTTTGCTGTTAATTTAATGAAAAAAATTGCACGCAAAGTTACATAAGTTCAGGCGAGTTGAAAAATCACAAGCTTTTTTCAGTGAAATGTACCTATGTACTTGCACGAGTAGATTTTGGTTACCACATTTGTACGTTTTCTTCTTTATTCAAAAAAAACGACGTCAAGCACGTTCGATCTTTGATATTTCAACAAAAAAGAGCTGCATTTTGTAAATTCCGTTAAATTGAGTTCGCAAAAAGCCCAACTTCTCAGAAACGATTAAGAATTGAGTAGTTTCTATTCTCAAACACACTTTCGTTAACAGTCGCAATATTTTGTTTTCGAACTAGCGTTCCATCGAGGCACATCATTTATCGATTAGCAACTGAACTGATATCCTCGAATCGCGAGATAATTCGACAAATTGAGCTTTTGGCAGGACACTTATACCGGTCATAAGATTCACATAGCTCATCTATTGGCGAACAGATCAGATATTCTTTCTATATTCTTTCTTAGTTAATTTTCACAATTTCGACGAGTTGTTGAAACAGATAACTTTGCATGATTAAATGGCTGCTATGACTTACATATTACAAACATAAGCACAATCGGCTACTAAAGTTGAGGCTATTGGAAAACCTTGTACATATTATACATACCACCTTCATAAGCTGCATGCCGTTAATAGTTTGCACTTTTGTAATACGAGAAATGTGGTCATATCTTTAATGCAAAGTCCTAGATGAAGCTTAAATTGATGTTCCTCTGAATACCCAATGAATGCTACTATATTCTAAACAGATTCTGCTCCTATAATATTTTAGAGAACATTTTTTCTCTCAGACGAAAATCATTGTGGTTATATACTTTATCCTTTCCCTTTCGTTTGCTTACCACAAAGAACCTTGTAATGAAAAACCTTTTAATTTGCTTGATTTTAGTTCTGAAACTACCTTAGCGGTTTTGTTAGTGTTTTCATGAGATGCTGGTACGCAAATAAATTATTCAAAAGGATGAACGTATAATATAAGCTTTTAATATTATTAACTCCATTTGGTGCTAAAGAAATCTTCTCCGTTTCTATTTCAGACTGTTTTTAATATCCCTCTGCTTTGGTTTGGCTTCAACTTTAGTGATTGTCGGATCGTACAAAAGAGTCGCATGCCATTTACAGGATCCACTCAAAGGCACAGCTTTAGCTTCATCATTACTATTTTACTTTTTCTTTTGCACACGCTGTAAGTATCCGTAAAATTTTAAATCTGGAACCGTATTTATTAATTTCATTAATGATCTTCAACTATGTAGTGATGGGCTTACAAAAAATATTCTCAGCTACAACAAGTGTCGTTGGACTTTTTATATCCGTGGATTATGGCCTTTGTGATGAGTTTCACTGCCATGGAAATGTTATTTCCTTTCAAGAGAAAATGCCTCATTCCGGTTGGCAAGGACGGGCATTTTGGGCACTCGTTTACACTATTGGAATACTACTGTGGTCATTGCATATTGCACAACTCGAGGGATGTTTCGTAGATACTGTAAGTTTCATATATTAGTTAATGCTTTATGTTAATGAATCTTTCTATAAGTACTCGTATCAAATACACATACACACATATCAATCTCTGTTGTTGTTTAAGGGACTAGGGCCGAGCAGTTCAAGCAAGTGATAAGAGAATGTTGAGTTGACTATTCTACATACTCGCACATATGCATATAAATAAGTTGTCAAAGGAATTTTGAAGAAAAGCTTATGAGATTCTTAAAAAGACGAGTGAAAACAAAAATAATTTATAGACAGTATAACAACTAATAAAATCAGAGTGTTCTGAGTTAATTTAGTTCTTACTCTTCGTCCTCAACTTTAAGTTAGGCGGTATTAAACTCTGTGGTATACTATCGGCGCACCCTTCAAACCTCTAGAGTCAACTCAATCTGTAGCCTCTGTGTTGGACTAAAACTGGAGTAATTGGAGTCTTATACATATGTACATATGTACGTATGTGTGTATGTACCTATGTACACATACATCTATATACGCATCCCTACTTGGACCACACTCAAGTGTGATCAACACCCTCCTCATATTTTTCGGTTGAAGGTACTAACAACCTACCAACACAGATGTCTTCCATGGGAGATAGTAAAAAAGATTTTCGAAATGTCGAAGTTCTTTAATGGGACTCTATGAGCCCTCCACCACCCCACTCTATCCTTAAAAAAACCTTCCAAGTGACCCTCTTGTATTCACCTACGCTAGGTGCCTATCCACAGAGACATTCCAGGCAACTGCAGGGCAGACGAGCTCGGCAGACAGGAGAGTTATCTAATGATTCTGCCTGATAGGCATTCCCTATGCCTCTAGCTACATGTAAGCATCCACTAAAGTTGAACTCTATTAGCAAGACCAACTTCAGATGGGAAAACAGATTTCGAGGCAGATCTGGCCTAGGGTAGATCATAAACGTAGTGCCGAGTTGGTCAAACTAAAGCGATCAACATGCCAGAAGACTTTGCCTCTTTTCACGAGTACTAGGAGGAAACCATCCTTCATCTCCTATGTAATTGCCCAGCTTTGTCACATAAAAGAATGCTCTTTTTAGGGTCCCCCTTCCTTGAAGACCTTGGCGATCTGGCGTCCTTAAGCGTCATGTGCATCCATCGCTTTATCAAAAGCTCCGGTTGGTTTTGTTAGTTGGTTTGATCCATGGTATCACAAAGGACCTTTACTGGGCTTAGTGTGTCTGCACTCTCGTGCGGACAGCCAACTTAACCTAACCTAACCCTCTTGTACTCCTCAATACTGTTAGTGTTTTTGAGGATAACATGTTTCAATCACAATATAGAGTCATCTAATTGTAATATGTATTGATTTCTATTATATGCTAAGTGAGCGGTTGACGAATTAAGATTTTATAGTTGCCATTACTATAAATATAAATGTAAATGTTTTGATTAATAAATTCGAAATCTTTCCTTTAAGGACGAATCAGCTTCGAAGCAGACAACTTTTTTGAAGACAATATCTAAATTTGTATCCAGCTATGACGATCAAAAGATTTTAAATGACACTCCAATGGAAAAGGATTTTGAGATAGAAACAGGTAAAAAGAATATGCATCCCATGCATGTTGCTATGTGGATTCACATATTCGGAACAATCATCGCAATTGTTTTTGGCTTTGTGGACGTTTTACCAGTGTCAGGAACTCAAGTAAGCTCATTTACATTTTGTTATTACTTAATTATTATTAACTACTTATTTTTTTAGATAAAAACATTTTCACAACATTGGACCGAAACGAAGCACACGTTTCAATGCCATTTAAACATTTCTATGCACGACAACGTCATCTTAGATTATAATTCAAATATTTCAGTGCAAGCGACAATAATGAATTCCATTTTAAAGACACAACATAATAATGGCGATGCCTATGTCCATAAGGGTATGAGCATTCATCCAAATAGATCATCAAGATCATTTCCTATCGATGAAAATAGGCATCTTCACAAAATTTCACACTTGGTATGTAGAAAAATGACTATTCAATTGATAGCAAAATAAATATGTATGTTTTTAACTTGTTACATAAAAGTTATCGACTATTTGACAAAGACTCTCGGAACTTACACGAATCTTTTTTACTGACATTAAATTTTTAAATAGCCTTAACCTTTGTTCAATGTGTCCTATTTTGTGGTCACGGAACGATAGGTGTTTTTAGCATTCAAAATCAAGGGATGTGTTACTGCCTACAACTTTCTTTAAAAATGAATAAGGAATCTGTTTAAATAGGGTTTCGTGCAAAAGAATACAAATTCTGGAACAAAACTGCACCATGCCTCAACGAATCTCTTACTAAAATGTACATATGTTCATACATTTAAATTATTTAAAACAAAGTCATTACATACATACATACATATATTTACGATTCATATCAAAGACAGGCTGATCCCTATTCAGCTTCGTCCATCTAATATGAATTAACGTAATGCTATCCAGAAGGTTGACTAAATTTCCTACATTTCTTCATAAGCGTAATTTCCAAATATATCCGTTCCTTTCGTACAAATTTGTATTGTCTAGTAGCGTTGCAGAATTTTTGTTTCGTAGATATTTCTTACAATGACCGCATACCTTTTTTGACAATATTGCTGTAAATATATTTTCAATCAATTTCAACGGAAGAAGAATCTATAAAACTAAATGGCAAAATAAGTATGTTCCCCTCTACCGCCCGTAATTTTCAACTAATTTAGTTGTTTTTTTTTTTTAAATGTAGATAATTACGGTACAAAGGTGATAGGTAAAAAAAAATTGCAAAATAAGAGGATTGTGATTTTAACAAAGTGAATTGATATTGTTTGTTTCATCGAACTGAGTTTTTGGAATTTTTTCATCGTCGCACGTGCGTGAATTTTTTGTCATTTTGTTTTTTGATTGTTTGTTAATAATTTTTTACTCAACACCGAAAAGACAACACACTACATATCGTTTGGCTACATTTGGAATTGTTAGTTAACCGTAACAAAACGGTAGATAGATATCAATTATACATATGTGTACATAATGAAAATCGAATTATTTACATACTTTGTTTGACAGTATTTTTGAAAGTCATGCCAAGAGGATTTAGTTTCAACCAAGGATCTACTAATGCCAGAAGGCAAGCTGTTGCCGAAGCAGAAGAAAGTGAAGAACAGCGCACACAGCGAAATTAAGCTGCACGAGAAAGCAGTGCTTAATTAAGTGAGCGAGCATTCGCCTTGTTCGCCTTGCATTCGCCATTAATAAGGACAATTTTTAGAAATGTGCGGTATAAATTTGGAAAATGCATTTTTCTCGCATGGCCAGCTCTTCGCTGCATGCGCACGAGTCGGAAACCATCAAAAACCCAAAACCATTTTACCCAATTTATTAAAAAAAGTTTTTTTTTTTAATGCCTGGCGAATCGGGTGGGGTTTAAGCTAGTTTTAAATAAAATTAAAAATATACATACATATCTATGGCAATAATACAGAAAATCTTATGTCGACTTAAGTTGAAAATGAGATATGTATATCCACAGGATAATACTTGAGTCTGGAGGTATGATTTCGTTTAATAACGGCTTAATAATTTCGCCCAGAAAAAAAGTTATACTGGCTTAAAAACACTTATGTCAAAACTACATACAAAATCTTTTAATAAAACCACTAAAGTTGAAATGTTTTCTTAAGTACTAGGTTAGGTTAGGTTAGGTTGAAGTGGCTGCCAGCTAGGATTCGCCAGCACACTTAGACCAATGAGGTCCGTTGTGATACCACGTGGATCTTGGGAGAAGCCTCCCTCCACCTAATGGTTTTAAAACCAATTAGAGCTTCTTATGAAGCGTAGGAGGCTCTTGATGTCAATATTCATCAGCCGCCTATATCATTTGGCTTTGGCCAAATCTGTTTTATCGCTAGACATGTTGATCTACTTGTCCACCAAAGATTTGTACTCTCGATAGCATCCAGCTTAAGTTTAAGTTTGCGAGTAGCGATTGGAATACCGAAGGTGCCATTGTCCGGCAAGATGGGTAAAGTTGTTCCTTCTTTGGCGAGTTCATCGGCCTTACAATGCCCTGGAATGTCTCTATGCCCCGGCACCCAACACAGGTGAATATTGAACTGCTCAGCCATCTACACAAGAGACGAACGGCAGTCTAGAGCTACTATAGAGTTTATAGAGGTCGATTCCAAGGATTTGATTGCTGCCTGGCTATCAGAAAAGATGCAGATATCACGTTTTTCTTAAGCTAAGATAGGGCTTCTTTGATCACCATTATTTCCGCTTGGAACACGCCACAATGATTAGGAGGACGGAAGGAGAGCTTAATTTCAAGCTTATCGGAGAAAACACCTGCACCGACTCCGTCTTTGGTTTTTGACCCGTCAGTGTAGAAGTGAATAGAATCATCTTCTAAAAATGCATCGTCCTCCCAGCGTGATCTGGAAGGGATGGTGACAAGGAAGTTCTTCTCAAAATTTAGACGTGGGATGGTGTAGTCCGTGTTTTCGGGAGAGATTTTGAAATTATTCAGAATAGAGGCGTGGCCGAATTCTTTTCTTGAGCACTGTTGGGTAGCTTCAAGGCGAACGGCTGCAATCGCTGCCATTTGTTTGCTATATATGTCGAGGGGTATTAGATGGAATATAATGTCCAGTGTCGCGGAGGGAGTTGTACGTAATTCTTAAGTACTAACGAACTTGCTATTTCGTTTAACAAAAGAACTTAGTTCTAACCACTTCCACTTAAATACAAAAAGTTTTTTCTTGCATTAATGTAATATAAAATGCATTATACATTATTTCAAATATGTACTTCTTATTGCCAACATTACCCTATGCGAAGAAAAAAAAAGATGAAAATAATTTAAAACCGTAATTTTACATAATAGACACTTAACCGGGGGAAAGTTTAGTTTTTTTTCCTTTTTCCCTTATATCTCGTAAACTATTTGTTTTCTCCACCAACATATGTATGTACATATATACATATATACATATGTACATCAAAATATTTTATAACATATGTACTAACATTGTATGAAAATCGGGAAAAGCCCTTTTCTTTACCTTTACCAATTTAAACACCAATTATTCATACAGAATGTGGACTGGTGGTTATACATATATGTATGAACATACCTATATACGTGTAGTGAGTTCTTTGATCATTTAATGTTAATCATAAATAAAAACTTAATAACAACAAAAATTACTTTTTCCACACATAAGCACCTTTGTCGTGTATTCATTTCATTAAGAGCATTAAAACTGTTCTTTACAATAACTTATTCCAAGACCGAGTTAGATTGCTATGTATGTAAAATAAAATCTCAAATCGTAACATAGCTCATTTAATTTGGAAAAAAGTGTGACTTAAATTTGTATAACTATCTAGTTTATTAAAATATCGGGAGACAACGACCCCCTTTTAGAAAGAACATATTATACATTATAGTTTCTTATTTTTATGAATTATCTGTTTCAGAATGCCTTTCTAAAGTACAAAAACACGACCTCGAATCATCTGCCTTCAAAGTCTGGCAATCTTAAAACTGTTGGACACAAAAACATTAAAGTAGACTGTAGCCATAATAGTGGTTTTTATGCTTTGATATTAATCTGTACCTATGTGGGGTTTGTAGCGTGCCTATTCAACTTTTTAAGTCTTTCACAGTCCGCAGTATTTACTGTGGCAATGGCGACAGGGACTCTTCCGTTTATTGGACTCTTTTGGTCTTTTTATAAATTGGATACACAAAATGGCCTTAGTAAGTATATGGTAATTTACAGATTTCTTGACGTACATATGTACCCTTTTTAGATGCAACGATTGTCTGGTCACCATCCGTGTCAGGAGAACTCATTTGTTCGCTCCTCGGAATACCGATTGTGTTTTTGGGAATCGTTTTCTTATTCAAAGCGCACTTCAGTGACATGCTGAAGCAATCGCACCGGGCTAGTCATCAGGTGATGGTTACATAAAACCCAAATAGATACAGGATATAGGGTTGTTCTAAGAGTACCCATGTATACTTCTTCTGCATGGGCTTGTGAATCAAATTTTAAAAGTATTCCCCCCTTACTATGTGTAACAATAAATCTAAAAGTGTATGTAGGATTAAAAAAAAAATATATAATAAACTTTGTGAACGTTTTGTATGTTATTTAAAAAAAAAATATAAAATTTTATACATGAGGAGTCCTGTTGCGTCTCATATATTTACTGATACTGATATAAGAAGTCCAAATACATAAATGTATTCTAAAAGTGTTATAAATGTTAAATGGTCATTGTTAAAAAAAATACTTTGTAAACATATATATGGAAATAAAGTTTGTGTTATATGTACATACAACGTTAAATGTATTTAATTTAGACTAAAGAGCCCAATGTTTACGATTAACGATCTATGCCTTAATACAATGGTACTTGGTCAATGGAACTAGAATGGATGAGGTAAGTAAGGTTTGAGAATACTTCTTAAGATTAAAATAAAATCATTGGCAGAAATTTTCTAACCAGCTTTGACTTTGGTGCCATGGAAACTCCAGTACGAAGGCAAATGTGAATTAGCGTTTCTTGGTGATCTCATTCCATTAGTATTTTGAGTCCCCGCTTATTTCAGGATTCAAAAGAAAATCACTGGAATTTTCTTTCCCGACAGTCGAAATCCAACTGACTTAAGGGAGCACTGCTCATAAATGATAATGATGATATATAAGGGGGCAATTAATACAATTTCGAATTTTCCGATAATACATCTGAGTGTTTCATTCTCACTTCGTTCCTTGGAATCGAGGTCCCTACTAAAATGCTGATTTTCTATTAGTTGTGAGATTATGAAATCCCCCTTTTGTTTGTAGAAACCATAGTTTGTAATAAACACTTAAATGTTTTTGAAACATAGAATGTCAGAGGTCGAGACAATGGACATCTTTAATTTATTCTCCAAAAGGGTTACTAATCTTAGTAGTTACACATGGGAGGGCATAGACTGGATTGCAAGAAAAACAAAAAAAAAATAAAAATAAACATGATATATCATAATTGAAAACAGTTAAAAGACATACAACAGACACGGGCGTATTTGTGTACAAAAGAACTTGCAAGAACATATATATGTATGGGCCGCAGATTGAATATAACACAAAAAAAAATGAAACGCCTGGAAAATGTTGTTTTACTATATTTAATCAACCGTAATCATACGTAGATGAGAAGTTTTGATTCTTTTTTGAAGATTCTCCGGGGATCGTGAGGAGTGAGCCATTATATGAAGTGCCTAGCATCGTGATCGTATGATAATTCTGCTTCATAAGTCAATGTTGTCAAGCCAGATCTTTATAGTATTGATGTTTTATATATTATTTTTTCCAATCAGAAATCTTCTGAATTATTTTATTTATATTGAAAAAATCAAATACATATGTAAATAGATATGTCCGATTCTCAGGGAGATATAACGATGTCAATTTGGCAAAAACCATCTTTTCAAAGTATGAATTTTTAAACGGTTCCAATTGGGGGTTGATATAACATACATATGAATATGGAGCAACATGAAACTATCGTTTCTTCTCAACCGAAATGAGAAAATATTTGAAAATCACGAATTAATTTACCTCATTTTCAATATTTCCAATACATTTAAAAACATACTGGTTAGTGTGTTCATAAGGGCTACAATCTGTTTCGAATAGATCCTATGATACACTTTCCATCATCCACATACACTTGCTTAAAAAGAAGCCTTAAATTTTTAATATTTGATTAAAATACAATTATATTTTCTTCGGTTTTATCTTCGGTTTTATCAGAGAAACCGTTTCGAAACACATATACATAGCGTTAATAGCTTCGAAAGAATTTTTCAAAACATTAAGAAACAATGTGCATGCCAAACTTTTTATAACATATGTGATATAGAATGAACTTGGCGCAACAGAACGAAACTGGTCCAGGACCTAGCTTCTCGCAACCGGTCGTGTTGTGCGTGTTATATTTTTTTCTCACAAATGGAAGGGACCTTTAATTTAGAGTCATAGCCGAAAGGCGAAGCTTTTCTCATGACAGTTCTTACTCTCGGACGTTTATGAGACATTCGCGAGAGGTGGGACCGTGAAAAAACTTTTTTAGGTGTTTTCTGAGATTCGAACCTCAAACCTCCCGTTCAGTAATCCAACGCTCTAATTACTGAGCTACGGCCCCCACAGGACTATTTAAGCTATTTTAACAATATAAGCAACTTGCAAATACGATCAGTAGCTTAGATAGCCAGCTCTTGACAGAAGTCAGGTAAGAGAAATGGCAGCTTCGATAGTAGTTAACAGGCGTGTAATTTCTTAAAGTGTTGTGGAACTCGTAAATGAAGAATCTGCGAGCAGATATATTCCACAAAATACAAGCGATTCACATTAATATATAAAACTATATCCCTATGGTTTGCAAGCAAATTATTCAGTAAATGAAAGTTTTATTATAAAATTAATTATACTCTCAGCGTACACTACCCGACCGACAGCACATGGGATTCTGAAAACTCCATGCGCATAAATAACCATCCCTGTTTATTCACAATCACCACCTTATCCACCAAAACACTACAGTCTTATTCGATGTACAACATATCTACCGTGAATGGAATTTCTCATTGTCGATGGTACTAAAAAAAAATTGGTACCGACATTTTGCTAAACTCGGAAAATTCTCACCAGAGAACAAACATTATTTTCTAATAAATATTCTAATTGAAAACCAGTGAAAATTATCAAAAAACCAGTCGAGAATGCATAAATAATCGATTGCGAGTGTTTTAAAGCCTCCAGCTCGTCCTTCGAGGGAGAAAGTGTGTGAAATGTTCATCATGGATACCTAGTTGATGTTTTAGGGTGGATATCGAAATAGTGAAAACGTTGCTATCGTTCTTTGTGTTTTTATTACACAGTTTTTCCAAAATTTCTTATAAGATGTCCTTCCTTTCAATATCCTTAAGTGGTCTGCCATGTGAAAATTATAATCTACCCAAATAACACGATGTAAGATGTGATTTTTTTCTCACAAAACGCGTACAGATTTTTTTGTATGTGAAATTTTGTTCCTAGATAGAAAAAAAAAACAGAATCCTGCGAAGAAAACCTTTCGAGTTGCGCTTAGGGGGAGGCTTTCAGACTGTTCACCTGTAATCTTTAAATGGACAGGTATGCTTTTTCTTCATTTTGTTAATTTTTTTGTGTGTATGTGAAAAAGTTGTGCGAATTTGTTTACATCCCTAGATGTAAGATGTAGAGTAACATTGTCTGGGGTGGGTTGCATTCATATATAAAACTAAATGCATTGAAAAAATTCATCTCTTGTAGCTGAATTGTCGTATTGCATGCTTACCTGCTTTTTAAGAGTTTTTTTTCGCACTTTTTGCATTTTTAATCTTGCTCACATGCTTTGTACAAATCGCGCAAATTTTAACATGATTCCTAGTTTCATATAACAAATCTCAAGAGAATACAATTTTGTACTGCTTCTTATGAGATATCGACAATCTGCAACCCCTGCGCGGCAGAAATTTCGATTGCTAGTGGTGTGGGTGAATCTTACTCGCGGAATTAAGCGCGCCGCTTCAAGTGCTATATCCATCCAAATGGAGTGACTCATCCCTTTTTATGATTGAAAGTAGTTGTATATTGGTCCTTGAGAGTTTAGTGATAAGTGTACCTTTGAGATAAGTTTCACGAGAAAGAACTACGGTAAAATATAAAACTCTAATTTACCGAAAAGTCGCGCTGATTTGATATAAACATATTCATATGTATGTATTTAAGTACATATGTACGTACGGCCACCGTTGGGGATAAAAGATAGACTTCATCTAGCCACATAAACATATGTATGTATATTCGAGCCAAATATTGTGCACTGAGCAAGATTAATTCACCTCGGCGAGCTTACAGTGATCGGCGATCACGTAGCAGTCCGAATTTAGTGAATTATTCGACTGGAATTCAGAAATTAGTATAATTTAGCTTAGATTGAAAGTCTTGGGCCCTAAATCGTTAAAATTGGGCTTTTGTCGCCATATCAATCGCATGCAATACCGATACGAACTACCTACCCACTTGTAAATAATCTTGTTTTCGGGGGAATCAATATGCATACATATGTATGTATGTATGTATGTACATGCATACATATGTATGTATGTATGTACATACATATGTATGTATATTTGAATTTTCCGCATTGTCTTAGAACTATTATCAGTATCTCTGCATAGTGTTACTTGACTCCTGAGTCTATACCTACGTACTATGTACATATGTATGTACATATGTAGGTTGATAGAGTAATATTTTGTCCTAAACGGTTTATGACAGTTTCTTTGTTCATTACTTTGTATTTGTTTTGTTGTTTTTTGTTTGCTTTCATTTGTGTATAATATTCACACGTTTGGTGTCGTCTTATTTTTCTGTAAATCTCTCATATATGTATGTAGTATGAAAATGGTAGGACTTCCGACGATGTCAACGTCGCCAGAGCAACCTAGCACTGACACCTGTTATGCGCACTATGAGCTTCAGCAAGAGATTAAAAGACCATTAACAGCACAAGGAATACACGTTGATATGAAATCCGGACGCATTTGTTCTTGTGTACTATCCGATAACAGCTTTCTTTTAAAGATGCGTACATAATTTTAGCCTTAGAAGCAATCACAAATTGCAAAAACAACCTATGAAGTCCGATTATGAAAAAATAGAGTAGTTACATACATATGTATGTTCATGTAACAAGGACATTAACTTTCAAATGAGTACTTTGCACTTGAAATGAATAAATGTAGATAACAGAAGGCATAACAGAATCGCCCACTTAAAAACATTACCTTGTTCTCTTTCTACTACGTCCTTTCGAATAAACAAATTCGAAAAGCATTTCAAGTCAAAATTACAAAATTATCAAAATGTGGTGACATCGTCGTTATTTATTTGAATGGTTTAGATATCAAACCACTGTATTGGGCTCAAGAAAAATGCGTAATTTTCCCAAATATTCTTTTATCGACAGATTTGAAGAGAACATTTTCTGAGTCTATTGAAACTTGGAAAAAAAAGTACTCGCTACTCAGTATTTATCTTCTTAATTAGGATTTTTGATAATGTTCACAATTAAAAAAACTGTGATTTCTTCGTGCAGAATACTCCAATCGGCGATTCTTAGTTAACGGCTGAGAAATATTCTTGAGACTTCAATGGGTCGGCAACCATTGATTTGCTGCCTGGCTTCCAGTTAGCTGGGCACACTTCACCGTGTTCATCGGTGAATTGGAAAGCCTGCACCAGACGAAGGGTCTCATCCACATGATGCCGTTCAAAACTAGATGGTTTTGAAAGGCATTTAAAAGCCGTGAAATGAACATATTAATGGGCCTTATATGTACATATATGCGATTTAGTGGAGTTGTTTACCGAGCCAAGGAACATTCATTGTATAATGAAGGACATTGTGTATCAAAAAGCAAATCTCAGATCGGTAAATTCGGATACAGGAATACACCGAAAAGCATGTATTTTTGCAGCTTTAAAACAGGAGTGATTATATTTCGGCAAAAAATATTATTATATGTAAGAAGTGTAAACCTACTGGTGCCATGCAGTCCTTAAAAATAACTGTTATCCAACGAAATGCGGATAATATAAGTCTACTATTGAATTGAATTGTATTGAATTCGTTTGTGGTACTTATTGAATATAGATTCTTTTTGGATGCGAGTTGTTTTCGTTTTGGCACACGCTGTAAAGATTTCAAAAAGCAGAGCAAGAGATAAGCACGGTTTTCAATGACCTGGTTATTAAAAAAATTGGTGAAAATATGCTTTTATAAGATGGGGCAGCAGTCATCTGCGGCTAAAGCCTCTCTGAAGCTAAATTTCACATTGTTATTGTGCTCGATGTGCAGCTTTTTCTGCGCGCGCAACAAAGTAGCATATCGACAGCAGTATCGCTGCTAATTGCTGCGTTCCATGCACATGCACACTGCTGGTGGTAGCGGTGAGAACATGTATTCGATTGACACCCAGTTTGGCTCACAGTGGATATCCTGTACATGGAAAGTATGTGAGCATGGAAAGCATGAAACCTTGAGAGATTAAAAGCAAATAAAAAATAAATTTTGATTTTTTAAGATTCGATGATTTCTTCATAACATTTTCATTGTTTTATAAAATTTAAAAAAAAAAATCAAAAAAAAATCGACCATCTTTATTTTTAAAATTTAAGAATCTGGTTTTATTTTATCTTATCCTTAATAAATCATGTACCTCTTAGTGAATAAAAAATCCATTTTCAAAGGCAACATCTTGAATACTACGAAATATAGGACAAATTCCAAGAAATTTACAGTATTTTTCGTTTTTGGTAAAGTGCAGATTGAGCTGAAAACTTACTGAATTGAAGTAACTTATGCACATACGAGTATGTAGAAGTATGTAGCCTTTACAGTCCCATTCAAGATTACAAGCATAAAAAGAGATGGCAAATCAGATATCGTCTCTTATTCTTTTTGCCTGCACTTAGAAATGTTCCAACAATGTTTGATAGGCCAACACGCTAAAAGGCTGGGTCTCCTTTCAAATGACTTCAGCAGGAGAGGAAACCGTCTTTCGTCTTCTTGGCACTTGTCCAGCGCTGTCCCAAAGAATATTGTTCCATCTCAGCGAACTAGGGATTTTGGCCGCCACAGGCTTCTTCTGCTTCCTTAAAAGTTGTTATTGGTTTGATTAATCCCTGCGTAGCCGAGAGAATTAGATCGCTGGTATTACAAAGGACCTATTTTGATCTAAGTGAGTCTGTACGTAAACATTGCGTTCTTTAAAGAAAAACATCGCCTATGAACCTCAAGCGAATTCTGTAGTAGCGTTACATATATTTGACTGAAAATTTGAATATAGAGATCGTGAAACTTATAAGTGAAAATAACTTTTTTGTATTGGACAAGAAAGCAACGTTACAGGTATTGGTAGTGGAAAATAACGCTATGGTGGTGGGCGGAAAAAAACTGCGCCTTGCTTTAAATTCAACGAAATCCGAGACTAAGCGCCAATCAGCTGACGAAGGAAATGAAAAGTGAACTTTCAACTCAAAACAAATGAAAATGAGACTGGCGAGAGTGAAAAAATTAAATCACTTGCACGCGGCTGGTGGAATTGTAAAAACATATATGTATAATATATTCACAATTGAACAGGGTGTGAACAAGCAGAACGCCTGAGTTTGGCTACATAAAAAGATCGTATGAAAATTTAACATTCATTTAGCCACCAGAAAGAAAAGACCATCAGGTGGTTATGGGCCACTGTGACCGCTGAAAGACGGACACCAGTGGTATTTTTAGACTTTGGTGTCAATATATATACATACATAGGTATACATATATATCAAGTACCATCACATAAAGCATGCTTAACTCAGGAATGGTAAACAGAATTTAAATTCTGCTAAACAACGGTTTTTAAATTTATCAATGTCCAATCCAATGGATTTTATTATTTATTTTGCACGCTTAAGTTACAGTTGGCGCTTGATCGAGAACGGTGGCTGAGACAAAGTATTGTCTCCTGCTGGGTTAGTCCTTGTTCCGCCTCTCTAATAGTGTATTGTATATGTATCTTATCTAAACCGGCAATAATGTGTGTAATTCACAATTTGACACCAGCTGCGGTGGCTTGATGTGATTGTGCTGCAAAAAATAATATCATTATGTCCCCTTAATTTTAAGGGGGCACATCATAACACCCATCTTACTAATCTTTCGAATATTTTTGGATTTAGCCTTTCGCCTTATTTTTTCTACACCATAGCACTTTCCGCATGATCTTAAAATGTTCAATTTTAATTCAGCAATTTAAATTACTTTACTACATACAAATTGATTCGGATTCGTATTGACTAGGTCCATTCGTTTGTTTCTGTATATTCTGCTCACAACAGACTTTTTTCGAGCTGATCGAGAGTTGGTTCTATGAACTGTATGCACTGAAACTCTTTTCCGAAAAGACCCCTTCTTTCACAATGGAGTCTATTTTTATTTCTTCTTACGGTGATGTTCGCTTCGCGGTTTATTTATAATTCATTTACCTTCTGACGTTTGCTTGTTTAAGGCACGTTTTAACAAATTCAAAAAGATGTTTTACTTGTTTTTGGAATAAAAACTATGCAATGGATGATTATGGCATCTAACGTGATTTAACTAAGAAAATAGAACAAACTTTAATTACAAATCTGAATAGGCTCCAAAAAGACTTCCTCAAATACCTTTGTTTTCTTATACTTATACAATAATGGGCATATTCAGTAAAAAAAATACAAATACAATCAGCAGTGCCTTGTCAAAGATGATAAGTAGCCACATCGCAATTCGCCTCCCAGCAAAAATGAGATCTCTACCGCGATTAAAGCATTCAAAACAATAAGACAATGGGAATTGACGTCAAAAATCAGGTCTAGAAGTTTTGTTTTTATTTGGCCCAATAAACCGTATGGAATCCAGGACTTAGCTTCTCGCAATAATTTGTATTCGTATTTTTCGTACATATTGAAGGGACCTACAGTTTAAAGCCATATCCGAATAGCAAATTAAGAAGCTTTTTCATGACAGTTATTACTTTCGGACGTTTGTCAGCTATCGCGAGAGGTGGGGCCATGAAAAAAACCAATTGGTGTTTTCTAGAAACCGAACCTCCCGCTCATTAGTCCAGCGCACTAACAAATGAGGCACTGCACTACGTTCATAATTGATACGTGAACAACATTTGATACGTGAACAGACAAGTGTACCAAGTTTTAGAAAATTTTCACACAATTCACAACAATTTCACAACAAACCGTTAGTTAAAAATCCATTTTTATTGTTTATTTTTGATTTTTATATACAGATATGGATTTCTAATTACACGCATAAATATGAATTTATATTAAAAATTTAAGGATTATATATTTCCATATGTACACATAACTCCACTTCTAAAAGTCATTTGTGAAACGTTTAGGTATCTTGTCCCTCAATATCTTTCTGTCTTACAAAATTTTGACAATTTTGTGATAGTACATATTCCTTGATCGGTTTGTTAATTTTCTACTGTGCTTTACTAAGAATGCCTTCGATTTTCATAATAAAACAATAACTCGAAGAAAAATTTGTAACAAGAGAATAGAAGTATGTACATACATATGTACATATATCCGATTTTATCGCAAAATAGGACGTAGGCAGTATTATCGGCAATAAACCTTTGACTACCTAAAATACTTGAGAATAGCTAAGAAATCAATGTTTAAATAAAATTGTTTCAGCTATGTAATGTACACAAAGATACTTATATAAATATGTACATATGTATATGTATTTAAAAAAAAAATACTTTTATCGATCCGATTGAGTAGTGAATGTAGATTTGGGTCTACAAGTTATTACGCAAGATCTGACGCAATGTGACTATTTGATCGGGAATGAACTCTCTAATGCTGTACTGATACGGATCAGTCAGATTGACAAATGTTTCAAGAGAATAGCTTAATATGTATGTATGCATGCATTTGTGAATTACTCAATATTTATCGGTCATTATTCCGTTGGAACTTATTTTATAGATGAATTGGGGAATGCTCTGCACTTATTCATGAGCCTTTAGGATAGTTCTTTCTAAATTTTCAGTATCGACTGTGATTACAACTAAATTATTTTTCACTTTTTTTTGGGGTTTTAGTCTGGGCATGTTCTCTTTGGCAACTGCAGAGTCTTGGCGGTTTAACATATAATCTTTATATGTTAAACTTTAATACAGTATTTTAAGGTTGTTGTACTCTATATATTCGCATACCTATCCTGGCACCAGCTGGATAAGTATGCGGATGTTTCTGTTCCGTTTACTGCAGCCTTGTTGTAAGCTTCATTTTCAAAGAAGTAGAATAGAAATGTTTATTTCTCTTCATGTCAATTTTCAGAACCCCAATTTCTACAAATTTATTTTTTGACATAGTCTCCAAGATGAAAATGAGCTTCTTTCAAAAATATAATTACCGACGAAAATATATTTCATATTCCAACTTATTTAAAACTCACGCAGAAAGCTATAACGAATCAGATGTTCATTTTGTTTAATCCTTGTGAGTTGGACTATGTAAGCAAATAACCCGAAGTCTTTATGAAATAATATTCTCAGATAAGTGCGACGGATGCTCAGCTATTGAGCTTTGTGACGAGTTTAGGTTCTTGTGTTTTTACCCACACTTTAGACAATAGTAGCAATTAGTAGCTGTTCATAAGCAGTCAGTTTCACGAATAAAGAAAATTTCTTTACTCTGGCCGCTGAAGAGCTTCTTTTCTACCAAATATGTATTCTTTTAAAATTTTGCACAGTTTCTACAATATAGCACTCACTTTGGAAATAATTTTTCAAAATTCTTAAAAGCGTAAAACGATTCATTTCTTACTGCGGAAACTTGACTATAAAGCTGTGTCGAAATAACACGGATTGAACTTGTCTAAAAGATATCGGACTAAAAAGAATGTGTTCGAATGTGTTTGTAAATAGATAGTGTACTCTCATTGATAATACTACGTTTGATTCCATATGTACATAACTCGTGAAGCATCCATCGTCAAGATGGATCAATTTTATATTGCCTCAAAGTTTACTGTTTAAATAATAACTTTTTCTGTGATGATCTCTGCAGCAAAAGGCTGGGCCCAAGGCGGCGCTCTCGCCTCTACTATGTTCTCTAAATGTGGATGACCTACTGATAAGACTAAATAGCTTGAGGCTTAGTGCTATAGGATATGCAGATGATCTAGTGACAATAATATAGGTCAAATATGAAGACAATGTGTGTCAACTTGTATAACTGCTCTCCTTCAAGTTTCTAAACGGTACGCAAGAGAAGGTCTGTCGATCAACCCTAGCAAGGCACTCATTGTACCTTTCACTGAACCTTGATTAAATTGCCCTTAATGGGACAATTATTGGTGTGAAATATCTTGTCCTCGTTAAGAAATTAACTTGGAACTCCCATATTAAAAACAACATGTAGTCGAATGTATGGCAAAACTTGAGATCTATCCTCTAAGGTCACTTATATTACATGGTGGTGACAACCATCAATAAGCTTAAACGGTTTTAAAAACAAACATGCCTTGGTGTCACAGGCGCAATGCATACCTATCCTACCTCACTTTTTGAGGCTGTTATCGGGCTCGTGCCCCGCATAAGTTTGCCAAAAAAATGGCAATTCGCAGTTTGGTTAATCTCCGAAAGACGGATGTCTAGAAATATCTAGGAATCGTCCTCGATAAGGAACATACTTGGAACTCCCGTATTAAAAACAAAATTGCAAAAACGACCAATGCCATGTGGACATGTAGTCGAATGTATGGCAAAACTTGAGATCTATCCTCTAGATCTTGAAAAGCTCGACACAGTTTCCGATTTTATCTTGAATCACTTTGCTTTGGCCTTGGTATACAGATGGAAAAAAAATGGATTCTGACGTTGGTGCTGCGGTATGCGGACCCAACGCAAAACGCAACGCTTTGATTATCTGCAAAGATTCGCCCTATGCAACAAAGTAAAGCTTTAAATCTGCAGATATGCTCGTTAGGCAATGGTCCTCTGATTACACCTAAACCCTTTTGTGGAATCTCTGATTTTGCTTTCAAATACATTCGTTACGCAGTTGGGAAAGCAACATATGCATATCCCAATGGAACAAAATTCAAGAACTCAGGCAGGTTAAAAGAGCCGTCCGACCATAAAGTTGTATGGTATATTCTCAAATTTAGCATAAACGACATTCATATGTAGGTATGTATGTATGCACATACTTGCACATAAGTTTTGTGAACTTCCTTTCTGGTCACTGCAAGCTCAAGTATACCTAGTTTGTTTCAAATCTGTACGCAATGAGTTCGCACACGTTTTCTCTTTTCCAATAAATGTCTTTTGTGTACACACAAAAAAGGAGAAAAATCGCTACCTTCGATATTGACTGCGCCGATTCTGATCAGTTTCTTGAATAGGATTGGGCAATAAGGCCTGATAGAAAAGATAAGAAGTCTCTGTTATTAATGTAAAAACAGAGTGTGGAGAGAATTTGTGGACCATGCATTCATTATTTTATTAGTGAACTGGGTAATGGTATTTTCAAATGTTCAAAAATGTTCAAATCACAGTTATCGTGTTGAAAAGAACAAAAGAATGTTTTGATAATATGAATTTGACTTGAAAATATGGACATGAAAACTTGAAAAAATAAAGTAATGTGTTACTTTTTTTCTAAATATATTTATTTATTTATTTATTTTTTAATAACACTTAATCATCGTCGCGTCGCTGGTATCATTATCATCCTCGCCGTCGCTTTCAATTTCAATTGATAAGTCTTTGCCGGGTCTAATGACAATTCTATCGGTGAAGGCAGACTGATATGATAAAATATCAAACAAAATGCAGAAAGCTCAGTCGTTTCGTAAATACCATTTTCCAGGCAGCAAATGAGTAGCAAGTATTTCCACGCTTCCACCTCTGGTACGAAACCGCAAAACACGTACTAGGTGAGTGTGTGGCTCTGTGTAATGTCAGGAGAAGCATTTCCCAAAAAGAGTTTACCTCTCAAAAGATCTGAAGAACTCCTTTGCAGCAGCAATTACCTTCTTCATTAGGAAAGTGGAATTACCCCTGGTATGAAGTGGCGCATGACACAAAAGATCTTTTTGGTGGCAGTGTCTATACACCCATGGCGTAGTCAATTATTTGAAATAAAACTGCTTAAATGAAAATGTGGTAAAGTTAAGCTACGTTATGTTCAGACGATTGTCAGATCTTACAGTATTGTCAGGTCTCCCTGACTATGGGCGCCGTGGCTCAGTGATAAGTACGCGGGGGGTTTGAGGTTCGAATCCCAGAAAACACCAACAAATTTTTTTACGGTCTCACCTCTCGTGAATGTCTGATAAACGTCCGAGTAATAACTGTCATTATAAAGCTTTTAAAAAAAAGCCTTTCGGATATGGCTCTAAACTGTATGTTGCTTTTCTTTGTGTATATACAAAAATATAACACGCACAACATGAATGGTCTCGAGAACCTCGGCCCTAGAGTGTATGTGCACTTAGTGACAAAAGTCTACGTACACCATATGTGAAGCTTATTCAACAGATACAGTGGACTCCCCCTAAGTCGAATTTTCACGGGATACCATGATTTGTTCGAGTTAGAGGGAGTTTTGGAAAAATTCGAGTTAGAGGGAGAAACAATTTTTTTTTTAAAGCGTTTATTTAATAAAAAAAAAAGGTTAACATAATTTAAAAAAGTTAACAAAAAAAATAAATAAAAAATAGGAATGCTAAAATATGGCGAAAAAATTCGAGTTAGAGAGAAATTCGACTTAGGGAGAGTTCGACTTAGGGAGAGTCCACTGTATTATCATAATAAAACTCTATTATATTTATTATCGTTATAGTTAGGAGAACAGACTTAATTGGATTTTAGTTTTAAAAAAATTAAAAACTTAAAAAAATATTCATTTTTCTTTTCAAATCAAGGAAAGTTATGTGACAAAAGTATACGTACAGGACAAGATAACATAATGTGTTTTAACAGAAACTTGGTTTTAGTATGAAGTTGCATTTCCTTTCGAAGCTATTACTGCTTTCATCCTCTTTGGCATAGATTCAACCATATTTTTTTTGTAACGGCAGGTTGTATTTGCCTGCATTCTTCGTCTAAAGGCTTCTTAAGCTCACTTGTACTGGAAATGTGTCGATCCTTGAGTCTTTGTCCAGGTTCATCCCATACGGGGTTCATGCCAGGAGACTGGTGTGGTGTTCTCAACTGTCTTGAGTTACGTGCTAACCATTCTTGCACCAAACGGGAAGTATCCTGCTAAAAGATGAACGACGTCCCTAGTTCCAATTTGAGAGCACTCTCCTTAAGATTGAAATGTAGTGCTGAATGCACATGTCTTTTAATTTTCACCACGTTCATACCTGGGCTCAGGTATTTTTTTAAATTATCGATATTTACCGTTTTCGTTAAGGCCCACACAATTCCCACTCAGTATGCGCCTGATTCCTATGAATTTAGTTTCATCCCACGTAGATTGGTTAATACTACGTGTTTGTGTATGTGAATTTAAGAAATAAGTATTATAGGAATATTTTTGTCTCCTGTAATAGGTATTGTTTTCTAAGTTTCTTATCTAATTCGAAAAGTGCATCTCGCTATTTTAATTTTGCTTTTGAAACTTCGGATTTTGATGGAATGTCGCGAGTTATAGCTGTGGTTTCGTTATTATTTCAGTATTAACAACACGTTAACATGTGCCATTTTAAAACAAACTTAGTATTCTGTTTGCATAGTTGGGTATAGTAGTTTAATTAAGAAGTCAACAATAGACCGTTCTTTGAAGTATGTATGTAGATTTTTTTATAGTTTGTTTTAAAAAAACAATTTTGCTGCAAAGTATCCGCTTTGCTGAATGTAACAGAGCTGAGCATTTCGCATTAATTTAAACAGACTAAATTTGATGAATGATATGTGCCTGTACATATGTTTACACATATCATATGTATGTATGTACATTTAACATAAAATTTCAAACAAATATGAATGAACAATATTTTGTAACTAATGAATTGATAAAAGTCAAGGTTTGTATCTTCAAAGTTTTCCAAAAATTAATTAACGTGAGTTAAATTGATTAGTTTCTGAACGACGTTTTTGGCATTTAAAGGTTAAAATAAAATATTTGATTGAATGATGAAAGGAAAATGTGGATTCGGTTATTAATAGGTTTCCTTTAAAGCAAAATATGGGTTACTAGGCTGGTTCTATATGATTTAAAACGTGATAAAATTTTGCCTTATTCAAGTAATGGCACCAATATGGTTCTCTTTGACATGTATGACAGATTCTTAAAAAAGTATAGTATAGACCCAACCTTACTTAATAGATATAATATCTTCCCTTTCGACCGCACTTTAAATCTGAATGAATGTGTCCATTATGTCGTTAAGTGGTTCTCTTCAACAAGAATAAGTTGCGGTTGAATCTCTCCAGCTGTGTCAGAAACAGCTGCATTTATGATACATGGTATCCCAAAAAGACATGGTATGATCCCAAGCCTAGAACTGTATAATTTATACTATTGCTATTTTCGAATTATCTGTTAGCAGGGTACTGAGTGTAACACCTTGTCATGTAACCGTTATGGTCATCTACGAACTAGCAAAAAACAACCTAGTCATTCTACATTGGATCCAAGCCAATTGGTGCAGCATCGCCACTCGTTGGCCCCGAACCCTTTGCGGCGTCAGCAAAAGTCACTTCAAAGACTACGCCAAGAGTCTGTCCCTATTAGAATCCAATAAAGTCTGGCTAAACTGACCTGGGCAGATCTGCTCCAAAACATTTTTCCCCAAACTATCTCCCAGGAAATCCAATTTCCTCATCAACCTAGACAGGAACAATCTAAGAATCCTGATTGGAATCATCATTGGACACTGTCTACTGAAAAAACATCTTCACCGAGTAAACCTCTCTCCGGAACCCTCATGTAGATTATGCCTTTCATATTCTCATGGAGTGTCCGGCTCTCTTTCCTTTCAATACAACACCTTGTCATTTTAAATATGGTCGTCTAAACACAACCGCTATTGCAGTGAAAAATACAAAACAAATCCCACACATAGAAAAAAATGCATACTTAGTTAGCCCTAGGTTTTTGTTAAATAAAGCATACTGATGATATGATATACATAGGTTCGATATACTCTCGCATTTATCGGAATACGATACAAAAATGCAAAAGAGTTGCCACTGCTTACTCCAGTTAGGATTCCCAGATTGTTTCCAAAACACTTTTTTGCAAAATATGCTCATACATATTTTATAAGAGACGAGCCAAATGTTTTTTTTTTGTTTTGGACGTCCAGTATAACGAATGCCGATATAACGAACGTCCAGTATAACAAATCACCTTTTGAAGTCCATTGATATCTCTAAATAACGAATAATGAGAAATTTTACTACTCTATATAACGAATGCTCTTCAATTTCAAGGAAAAGAAACAAGACAAAACGTGAGAATCGTTCTTTTTTTGTTCTTTTCTTCTCAAAATTGATTCAATTTGTGCAGTTTTAAAAAGTTGTACAATAAAAAGTTTTTAAATGATCAGTAAATATTATGTTTTCATTTTTTAAGGTCGAAAAAGCTGGCTTCGATATAACGAATTGGCTGAACATTATATCTTTCGTTATACTGGACGTCCAGTGTATTTAGTTATGAGGTCCTTTTGTTTATAAGTAGTAGGTATATTAATGCTTAAGATGTAATACATATGTATGTGTTTTAACTGTGTTATAATTTATTCTAATTTATCCTAAAACTTGTATTTTGAATTCATTTGAGTTTCTATGTGTTTCGGTAAATTATTGTTGCAAACGTTTTGAAGCTAGTAGTGCATACATAAACACATATATGTATAGTTGCCATCTAATTGTTACAATACGTTGGAAAAACATGTTTTCTCTAATTCCTACGGTGTAAACAAATGGCCGCTTATAAAATTGTCGGAACATATTGCATTCAGTTTTACTTTGACATTTTTACATATCTGGAACAACAATATTTCGAGTATGATACCTGGTGGATCCTCGCACTAGTATGCAAGGAAAGACTCAAACCAGTTGAATTTTGACGACCTATTCCATACTCAATAAGTTGTTGTTTTTAATAAGATTGAGTAATAAAATGTGTCAACAAAAAATTCTGTCAAAGATTGAGTAAAACACTGGTGAGAAAACCTTTACTGACCTTTGAGATCCTTACCTGAATTATAGAAAAGGGGCACTAAAAAGTTTAAGCCAGATACAGGATCTAGAAGATGTCTCCATTGTGGATCAGTCCGTGAACCTGGAAGAGTGTTTTTGCGATGGATGCGACTTATAGTTTTCCCTATACAATCTGTAGAGGATATCTCTTGGGGTTCAAGTAATTTGGTGAGATACTATCTAACGTTACACTGCATTCCGTTCGTAACGAGTTGTGTAGCCTGTCTTTTTAGTTGTTTTCTCTTTTTTGCCTACGCAATTTCTACAATTATAAATATATGATATTTAAGAACTAATTTTAAAGATTTTGTTTTTGAAAATTTACGTAACTGGCTGCGAATGTAAGACCCAATTCATGTTCTAAAATAAGATCTGTTAAAGAAGCCGAATATGCATAGTACTGCTTTAAGGTATAAATAAATATTGTATAGCAAAATTGAAGAACACGCTGACGTCTATATACATATGTAGTAATAAATTTCTTCAAAATGTATCGATTTAACTTTCTGATCCGTTGTATAGTATAGGTGTGTCAGAAGACGAAATCTCGAGCCCAGTGAAAGTGCTTAATCAGAGATGATAAACACCAACAAGGACCATCAATGCCTTCTTTATTTAACGTGTCCGATTCCTGCGGCATAAAATACTTGCAGTTTTAGGTGATACTAAAGAATGACATTTTACAATTTTGGCTGAATTTCAAATTTTTGTGATATGAATGAGCCGGAACTTCAGGAATTTTCCAGTTAAAGGATTATACCACTTAACTGGGCCACTCTGTATATCTATCGGAATTCAAAGATAGAGTTATTAAATTTTTTCGTAAATAGGAACAAATTGTTTTACTTACTTATAAAGACTCAATAATTCATTTAAATCTACATAAATAAAAGGTATGTGACTATAGGAAAAGCTTAGGTAAATATTCAATGCAACTCAAAAAAAAAAATATATAAATAAAATGACATAAAAATATAAATAATTCATTGAACTAATATTTAGATGTTCCGCCTTTTTCCTTAATAACATCATTAACATTGTTTTTGGCATTGGACTAAAAAGGTGTTTAAAATAAC
This sequence comes from Blera fallax, assembly GCA_946965025.1. Classification (NCBI taxonomy): domain Eukaryota; kingdom Metazoa; phylum Arthropoda; class Insecta; order Diptera; family Syrphidae; genus Blera; species Blera fallax. The sequence goes on along the minus strand of OX337248.1, from coordinate 18,465,596 downwards.
TGACAATTAAGTCATGATGCCAGATGCCTTTTATGGCTTCTTCGTGGATAATTGGATATTTTGGTTTTCTGTCTCTTATTTTTTTACCCATATAATGCCAACAGTTATCTATTGGGTCAAGATCTAAACTATTTGCGGGTCATTGAAAAAAAAAATCCTATCGAATTCTAAAAAATGTTCACCTTCAAGGAAGAGAAGACGGGCGTGTTTGATAAAAAAGCTAGTTGAAGTTAATGCACCTAACAGAAACTTACCGATTTTGCTCTATGAGCAGAAGCAGATGAAATATGACGTCCCCACAGTGTTCGGTCAGTTGGTTTAATATCGTAAACACGCCGTTTTCAATAACTTTTAAATATTCCATTGCATTGACCGAACTCCTGAGCATAATTATCTCACCCATACCAAACCTTGTGATTGCACCCTATAGCATTACAAAGGGGAATGCTTGATGGTGGGTAAAACACATTCATCAGAATGGCGTTCACCTTTTCTTCTGGGAACTACCGCATTACCGTCCGGCCGAAACAAATTAAATGTGGATTCGTCTCAAAACACAACTTGTTCCTATTCGGCTTGAGTCTAGTTTTGATAAGTTTTTGCTTACTCAAGCCTTTGTTTTTTTCATTTTTGGAGTCAAGAGAGGTTTTTTTTGTTGCAGAACGCTTGGCTTCTAGACCCATACTTTTCAGCAATCTCTGGACAGTTCGGTCGCTATTTTTTTTCTCCAGTTTCTCTCTTAATCCTATTGTTTGTTTCCTCATCATGTTTCAACCTATCTTTCGATCAAATACGCTGCATTAGCCTCTGTTTCCTAACAGCTGCTTTCTTGGGTCTACCGTTTCTAACTTCTCGGCTTTCAGCTAATAATTTTTTTACATTCGATTCTTTAGTTCCTCCACGAGCGAATCCCATTGAGCCACTATCTTTGACAAGTTTTTCTTGTTTAAAACAATTATACGGGCTTTTCCCCTAAAGTCAAAAGCATTGCAAATGTATTAAAAGGCAACTTTTTGTAATTACTCAAACATAAAGAAAAATAATCAAAAGAGTAATCGCTTATGTTAGTAGTTATTCACTTAATACCTAAACTAATATGTACAAACAATAATAAAAAAGCATTTACAATTATCTTGTAAGAAGGAGAATATTTCAAATTTAAATATATGTATGAAAATAAAAAAAAGTTAGTGCGAGGGTTTTTTTGTCCATGGGTATATGTACATAAGTGCAAGTACGTTCGTCTCAGTCTTTCATTTTATTTTCTAAAACATTTTACCTGTTTTTTTTTTTTTTTTAAACAATTTTTAATTGAATTGTTTAACAAAACCATCGCAGAAGAGATGACGTGTTTGGTGACTGCGTTTAGTATATTCTTTTAAGTAGATAAATTGTGGACTACTTAGCAAAAGGTTCAAGATTCGAGTACCAGAAAACACTAAAAGTTTTTTCACGGTCCCACCACTCTCGAATGCCTGACAAACGTTCGAAAGTAATAACTGTCATGAGAAAGCTTCTCAATGTAAAAAAAGAAAGCCTTTCGGATATGGTTCTAAACTGTAGGTTACTTCCATTTGTGCGAAACACTATATCCCGCATAACAGCTAACCAATACACCATAAGTTGTTTGGACACACTCAATTTTAATCACATATTTGGTTATTGACGTCATATGTCATTATAATCCTTGAGTGAACTTTGCAAGTTCATTTGATCTTTATGAACGTGAGACGTAAAAACTAACTTGTGTTAGTTATTTGCATTGTTTTTTTTGCCATTCAGTTTGCACATTTCATTGGCTTGAATTACTTGTAACTAAGTGTAAAGTAAATATATTTGTAACTATTTAATTAAATTTGCTTTATAAACAATGTGTATTTTAAGCGCTATTTATTTCTTCGTGTTACTTTTCAGATTAAAATGGTTCACCGCGGTGGGTTAGAGTCCAGTTCAGAGAAAAATAAAAAAGACGACTTCAACATATATATAGAAGAAGATGCCAAAACCGCTGATGATGAGATTTACGGTGATAAGATCGAGGAACTCACACCAAAAGCTAAACAAATAAAACGACCAGTTAAGAAGGCATCGCCCAAAACTACACCACTGCCATTATCCGATCATTCCATTTCACAGAGCGTAGTACGAGTAGAACGATCGAGGTTTATTAAAAAGAAGAATCAACCCAACTCCAAGGCTGATAACATAGCAAAATCCACCCGTCTTTCGCCTGTTCGTGCAGGTCTCCGAAGTAACAGCTTGGAAAGCCATACTAGTACCACCAGCAACAATAACAATGCCAAAGCAAAAAAGAAAAAAGTTAACAGTAAGAAAGGGAATGCAAAACCCAACGACAGTCCTCCAGAAGAAACAGTCAACCCCGTCAGTGATGATTCAAAAAACCCGCAACCGAAGTTTTCTCAACAACTGCCTCTCACTATTATGTGCAGCCTACCTTTGGATAGACTCTCTGGAATACTCGAAAATTTAAAAATTGACAAGACATCAATGAAATGCCTCCCAAGCGCAGAAGAAGAAACTTCACAGGAAGACAAGCTAAGTGTCGACCAGAACTCAAGTCAATGCAAAACTTTATGCCTATATTGTGATAAGCGGATGTCAACAGCGAAATTCCGAGCTAGACACATCGAAAGATTTCACACGATATCTAAAGAACGGCGATCTAGCACAAGAAATCCTGTCACTCCATCTCAAGACTCAAAAGATCCTGCCGGCCCACTTCCAATGTGCTCATCGTCATCAGCTCCATCAACGCCCAAGTCATCAACTAGTGTTCTATTTAGTGGCTGCTCATTCTGTTCCAAATCCCCAAAACTACAAGCAGTCGCTTTAGAAAATGATCTCAGTGCTCTCTTTTATCACTTAGTAGACCTACATTCGGATAAGTACTTTGGCTGTAAGTTATGTGCAATTAGGTTTCAGAACGCTGCAAAATTAGGAGATCATGTGCAGCGTAATCACACTCAGTCGAACAAAAGCACGCAACCTTCTGGAGATGTAAATCTAGCACTCGGCCTGGAGGAGGAACGAAATTCGACACCGACGAAAACCCGCCGGCAATTGAAGCAGACCGGTGTAGAAAGTGGAAGAGCTAATTCTGATGCTTTCTCACCGCCAACTAAAGCAGCTTCGTCGACTTCGTCGTCCATTAGTCGAAATGGTTCCATGTTTTCCAATGATGAACCGATTCTATCACGACTGGGAGTTACACAAAATAGGTTGCCGCGTGGAAGAAAGGGTATACGCAGCCGTCGCCCAACTAATGTAGAAGTTGTAAAGGCTGATAACAGCCTAATCAGTGTGAAGACCAGAAGCAAAGTTGGAAGAGTATGCACCTCGAATGAGCCGATTGAGACAGTCTTTCGGACACCGACTAATACTCGCATTGAGCCACTATCTTGTACATTCGATGAGGATTTCTACGAAAAGGTATTCATTAACGTCAGAACCAACCTTAGCTGCCATTTGGATGGAAAGCTAGGCAAAGACTTGGATACGAATCGCCCTCCTAGCCCACCACCGCTAATGCCTGCCATACGTAGCACAGTGGTCAAAAGCCCCCACGTTGTAGAGAGTGAAGTTCACACAGCCACGAGCTTGGCAGCTCTGACAGCGTTCCCCACCTTACTCACCGCCGAACAATATGGCTGCGACTTCGGCACAGCCAAGATTAAACGGCCCATCACCAAGCACTCTTGGAAATGGAAATGGGACAGTGTTAAGAAATACAAGTACGTGAACGAAGGTGGGAAAATAGTTAAAAAAATTAAGCAGCCCATGCTTGGTTTGAGGGATTTATCCAAATTGGATATGTGGACACAGCTAACAATGCGTCAAAAGCACGAAGTGGCTCGAAAGCAAGCTGAGGCGAAGAGCAGCAGATGTCTTGTCGAATCCGGGGAAAACAGTCGGGAAGAAAAACAGAAGCAGATCGATCAGTTGAACAAAATTTTGGACAGTCGTCGACTGCCGGAAATCATTCTGGAGCAGAACGAACAAACGATTATAAAGCTCGAAATAACTGATGAAGGATTTCGGTACCTAGCGGGGGAGTTGTCTGCGAACTCTACTTGTGAAGGACCAAGCACAAGTCTAGCCGTTAACCGCATTATTCCAGCGAATTTAAATTTAATTCCTAGTCGTTCGCTAGATGAATCCCTGCGCCATACCGTGGTGTTAAGTGGAGAGTGGGCTAGGCCACGTTGTTACGTCTGTTTCGGTTGTGGTGCCAGATTTGATAAACTGAAAGCGCTAGAAGAGCACAAAATGTTCCGCCATCCGCACGTTTACTCAACTCATTATGAAATCGTGGGAAGAGAATTGATCGAGGGCAACCTGTACAAGCATTTTTTCATACCAATGAAAGCACTCAGTCGCCATAGAGAATACGCCCAAGGGATACTTGTAAATAAAAAGACTGAAGATAACGTGCCGAAATCGTCCAGTAACTCTGGCAACGAGGAAGAGTCTTTAGATAGCCTACACTCGGTGACAGCGAGTTTTACGACTCTCAGCAGTAGTAAGCTGAGCGATGATTGCGACACAGACACGAAAACCGCAATTGAGAACGTCTCATCGTCGTTGTCTTTCACGGAACCAACCATGATATCCACGAAGAATGATATCAGTCCAATGGTAGTGAGTAGTTTTTCGGTGGATTGTACCAAATGTAACCGTAATTGCCATGGAATTTTGGAACTCTATCGGCATATGCTGGATTGTTCCGGTGACTATGCATGGATTTTAGCTAAGAAGAAGAAATATCGCTATTATGGATCTCGTAGGCGCCGACAGTTCAACAAGCACAACATTGCAACTTTACATTTACACAAACGAAAGATAAAAGAAACCAAGGACGAAAACGAATCGGATGAAACTCCGAAGAAGAAGTCTGCTAATATGTCGCCATCAACACCACGTCCGCGGCCAAGTGATGGTGAGTATTATGTGTTGGTTTATATTTTGAAATGTGAAACAACAATGAGTATAGCTCTAGATACGCTGGGTTCTTTGTTTTTATTCCGGTATGCGTTTTTTTAAAAAGCTGAAGAATACAGTTTAATGCTTACGGATATATGTATCTACATAACTAATATAGGCAAGATAATTTTTCAGGGTTTCGTATGTATTTCGCTCGGGCGTCCGTCTGTCCGTCTATCAGCCTTTCATTACCTTCTCGCTTCTGTTTTTTTTTTTTTTTTTTCTCACAAATCCGTTATTTTGGAGGACAAACAAAGGCGATAGTGACTCTGTCCGCTCATGGAACCAATTCCTTTTTTTTAAACTTGTCAATGTTAACCGTAGAGACTTTATTAAGATCATTGCGACGTTCGAAATAGTAATAACCTATTTTAGCCTTCCTAATGTTAGCAAGTGCAGGACACGTGCACAGGAAGTGAAGGACTGTTTCTTTTTTTTCCTCGTCTGATAAACTTCGCTTTCCACGTACGATTCTTTAAATCTGGGAACATGTACTCGTAGTAGGTGGGCAATAGGTGATTACAATGCCAATCATGAAGAACTTTGCTGCTGGTGTTTTTTGGCTTGTAATCTATTAACACGATTTCTTTGTGAGCCTTAAAACACTTTTGCAGTGATCTTCCCATTTAGGTCATGACTTTGGGTGCAAAGATCATGCATGTAGTTTTTATAGTTTAGCAGCTAGAATGAGGTCACAGATGGAAGGACGCACGAGCGAGAGCAGTAAAAGCTTTCTCATGACAGTTACTTCTCTTGGACGTTTGTCAAACATTTGCGAGATGTGGGACCGTGGAAAAACTTTTTAGTGTTTTTTGAGAATCTTGAACCTCCCGGTTATTAGTTGTTGTTGTTGTTGTTGTTGTTGTAGCAACTATGTTAATTCGTGTTGGTCCAAACGTTGGGATGTGGTGTTTAAATTGCTCTCGGAACTGTCCAGGCCTAGAAATGTGGCTGCTTCGACGGGGTGTGTCCATAGGGATAGCGTAGTTAGTGATGTCGGGTGAGATGGGCAGTTGGAAAGATGAGCTCTGTCATGTGGTGATGTGCCACAGTCAGGGCATTGATCGGTGATGCTGTCGCGAATACGGTGTATGTAGCTGTTCAAGAAGGAGCTCCAACCAGATCTTAGTTGAGATAAAGTTGTTCTTGTATGCCTGGGGAGGTTTTCTTCGCTTTGATGGATAGGAGGCGGGCGGCCACCCAGAACGATGTTGTGTTGGCGGCAATCTAGAGCGGTTCTGACTGAATCTTCATGGATCGTGTTTAGGGCCGCTTTATAGTCCTCCCGCTTATTAGTCTAATGCATTGCTGCATTACGAAAAACTCCCGAATTCGGTGAGATGTCAAAGCACTGATTTCTGATCATTATTTTCATAAGATCTCTGCTGGTTGTAGCCCTCGGCCCTCCTCTGAGGTTTTTTATGAAGACTTTCAATTTAATTATGCCGCTCAATAGTACGGAGAACCCTAGGAATAATTTCAACTAGGAAGTAATCTCGCACTCAAATTTTCATTTGTTTCGAAGAGTAGTTACTGCAGACCGTTTTCAAAAGTAATTTCGGGGACTTTTTCGATATCTTGTGTGTTTTTATTTGGAAACTAAACTAAGTTTAGCCAAGTAATGAATTTTATACCCATCTTTCTACCCAAAGTAGCTAATTATTGGCGTAATACATGCCTACAAGATCTAATTAATAAAAAAAAAAAAAGGTCTGAAACTGAGAAAAAATAAAAAATTGAAACATGTTACAAAAACCGAAAGCAATGTTTTTCTCCCTTTCATACATCAATAGTCCATTCATCCATATTTTATTACTTCGTAGGATTCCCGTAATAAAAATAATTCAAGTAGGAAACAAAATTTATTTTCTAGGTTCCACGTGAAAAATATTTTGATTCCTGATGTGTTCTCAGATTTATGATCGACAGTGCTTATAGGCATTTGGTACATCGTTGAAAAGATCTCTTCCGAACTATAAAATATGTACATCGTCATAGTCCTTGGCCTCCGCTGTCAGATGGATACAGCAAATTTCTTGAAACAACTTATTTCATAACATCAATTTCCGCTTTTATTTCTTGGCATTCTTCTGAAATAAATTTGGCAGCGCTTCGCAATTTAAGGAAAGAGAACATGACTAATTTCACAAAAAGGCGTTCTACTAAAAGGCGAATACTTTGTACAATTTCATTCAAATTGCTGTAGAGAACCAGGTACCAAATTAATAGTCTTTAGTACTTTCACAGTTTTCCGTTCGACCTGATTCAGTTTAATTCCAAAGGTGCCTATGTAAATCGATATTAGGTTATGAATAGGTTGTTTTATGTTTGGAATTTTGCTGCTATATAATTTCAAAGTATACTACTCACTTGTCTGCTAGGTGGAATTGGCATACTTCTGGATGTCGTCAGCACAAGTCTAGTTTAAGGAAATTATTATATATTTAGAAGTCAAAATGTAGTTTCGCTAACTAAACTTTCGAAGCTGTAAAGTCATAGACGTTATTCTCTAAAATAAATTATATTATTATACTCATGCATCAGAAGCCTGGAGAGGTTTAAGCCAACACAGTTTCACTTAGGACGAAAACTAGCTGCATCAGGTACACGAATTTCGTTAATGGCATAATGAAAACGGTGAAAGTTAGGTCATTAGACTTAAATTTTTTCAAAAGAATAACCGAATAATTCCCCATTCTCTTATAGAAAGGCACACTGTTGCGAGTAATAAATGTCGAATTGTTTATAAATATCGGGCTGATTACGGGGTAACTGAATATATGTATACATAATTCTTGGTTCATAAGTTTTTCCGGATGTATGTACATGTGTACATAGCTCAATTTTCCACTGATAGGATATTTTACTAATATCTATCTCCTTTGCTCGACGAGCAGTGTAGTGTACTGATATAATGCATATTTACATATGTATGTACAGCAGTATTATGAATGAGTCCTCCGCTGATCAATTTCCTAGGCATACTAGTTTGTGTCAAGTCCATTTCTGACTTAAGCTTTGATCTTATATAAAACAAAATTCAATGTCAGACAAATAGTGAGTTAACACGAATGAGCAATTTATAAAATGTGTACCAGTTTTTAACTCATACAAATTGTTCTTTTGACTTCACATGAATTAATCGTTTTTTAATTTATATTCTTTTTCAGCTGATTCGATAAGGAAAATGCTTGAGAACCTTCCTCCGAAACGTGTATGTCGAGAAATAATTCCGAATGCCACAAAACCACGATCGAGAAAGTTTAAGACAGCAGCTGGAAGGAAAATGCAACAAAATCCAATAAATAAATGCAAGTCATCGAATACAACATTAACAGCGATATCAAAGAAACTTCTTCGCAATCATAAACTGCGTGCAATTTCCGAAAAAGACAAAATTTCACGAAGTAGCAAAATTTTAGAAAACAAACGTAAATCCGCTCGAGTTAAAGGCGGTATAATTGTGAACAAAAAAGCCCAAACGGAAAATAAACCAAACAAAAAGACTGAAACCGGAAAGGGTGGCATTGTGAGAAAAATAGGTGCAACAACAAAGCGTTTTGTTAGGAAAATAAAAAAACGGTTACTAGGAGAAAAGCAAAGTACTATAGATGATGTGGAAAAGACTACGGAAAAAAAGTCCTTAAAACTATCTGCAGTTCGAAAATTAACTTTTGATAAAGAACAGGATATTATAACACCTGAGGATAAAAGGGAAGAAAAGCCATCTATTGTGGATAAGAAAACTGTGAACAGCACTGTAGATAACGATTTTTCTGAGAATAAGAGTGAAAAAGGAGAAGAAGGCGCAAGTGAACGCAAAGACCAAATACCAACGATTACCATAGAAACTGATTCCGAATCGAAGAAGTCACAAGACACGGCTTTAAATGATAATCCAAGCTTAATATCTGAAGGATCAATAGAAAATTTACACCAACAACAGCGCGAATTGTCAACAAGTACAGAAGATTTGAGAAGAGTCTCCTCAGGGTTTATGCACAATCAAGTAAGCCCAACGACTAAACGGCGAAGCAAAAAAATCAATGATTGCATTGCAATGCTTACTGGGAAGCTTCAAGAAAAACTAGGCAAACCCTTTCTTGAATGTAAAGAGTCCCTGAGTGAAGAATCTGCAAAACAAGTGAGTGTTACAGAACCCTCAATTGTGACACCATCTAATGAAGGTAAGGATACCAAACTTCCAAAGCGAAAGGCATTCACACGCAGAATTGTTAAATGCGATCCCTCTATAGAACCAAGTGCCACTTTGACTGTGCCACCTCCATTAATAAAAACTGCAGCAACAGAATCTCCAGTAATAGGACCTGCAGTAAAAAAACCTGTAGTAACAAAACCTACAGAAACAAAGCTTCAAGGAATAAAGTCTCCAGTAACGGTACCACCAGTGAAAGAGCCTCTACTAACCGAGCCTTTAAAAATGGGACCTTCAAAAACTGGGCCGTTATTAACAAGGTCTTCACTTACAGAGCCCTTATTATCAAAGTTTTCATCGCTAGAATGTCCGCCTATGATCCAATTACAAAAACCAACTGATGTGTCTGCTTCTTTAAATCAGTTTATACCAGTTCCAGTAAAGAAATCATCTTCAGCGGTAATTTCTGCAGAAATTACTTCACCAGTGCCAGTTGAAAAGATTACAAAAAAATCGCCTACGGAAAGAAAACCAGCACCCAAGCAACCGTGCGTTATTAATGCCGACACCATACGTGTGCCCTGTATAAAAACATCACAGTTGACTATCCCGCAATTTAATGCGGTGCCTATACCTGCACCAAGAGGAATGATCACAAAGCGACGTCAAACAATAGCAGGCGCACCAAACGACTTCTTGTCTGAAATGAATTCACTTCGCTGTGCACACACTTATAACAATCTTCCATTTGAATTGGAGGTTCCATTGGATTTGTCGAAAAAACCTAAACGTTCATCACCAAAAGCAAAATCAAATCCAAAAGCCTTCCCATTGCATTTTCCACAGATTTCGGTGAAATCCAATGCAGTCCTTATGCCTCCAATGCCATTTCCATTACCTATTTTACCTCAAACCCAAATTATACCAATATTGTGCGACCCGCTGCAAACGAAAGTACCACAAATTGCTCTTCAAAGTGCGCCTCTAGTTTTTTCCAAAGAGCCAACAAAATCGACAAGTGTACCTAGAAAAAGGGCAACCAATAGCAAGAAACAGGATTGTGTAATGAACATCAATATCAATCCACCAACTATCAATTTGACTGCAGATACTCCACCACCAAAGAAAGTTTCTAGGAAGCCAACTGCGGCAGCTGAAGAAAAATTGAAATCAAATCTGGTTGTACCACATGTGAATAATCCAACTTTGATCAGAGAACCGATAATATCGTTACCTCATCAGCCTATAACGGTACCGAAATTGGACGAACAAGCACCCCCAAATAACGTGGAGAGAACAGATCAAACAAACAGTTTGGAAAAAATTGATAAAATTGCAGAACCAATACAAAATGCCACCTCCGAAGTAGTGCATATAGTTCCACAAGCACAAGTTTTACCCTTAAAGGAGTTGTCGAAGGTTCCATCACCAAATTCGAATATGACATCGAAGGTGGAGACTACCAATTGCTTACCAGTACAACAGATAACACCGATAGTGAACGAAAAAGAAATCAAGGAAGCGCCAAAGTCCAATAAAAAACCTCAGCAAGTGACAACAAAAAAAGATTTGTCGTTACCAAACACCAGCTTAGCGACCGATCAAGACATTAAGCAGACAGAGCCTGTTGCTACTAAAATTGAAAACAAAAGCGAATCGTCGCCCGAATCTCAAAAATCAGTTCCAACTCGAAGAAGTAGAAGAAACAAAGCGGCAAATCAAAGTGATTCGAAACCCGTTTTGAATGATGTGCTACCTTCTGTTCTTAAGGAAGTTGAGGAGATAGCAGCGAGTTTTCTAAGTGAAGATGAACAAGACAATGACGAAGTTGAGCCAGTGAGAATCAAGCCGCCCAAGCCACAGTTAGAAAAAGTGAAATCAACAGAAGGGCCAAACTCGGAAACCAAGACAGACGAGAAACAAGAAACAAAGAATAAAGTTGATGGTAACAATTTAGGCGCTACTCCAATCCAGAAATCGAAAATTGATAAAGAAATCTCAATTTTAGCGGAACTCGTACCAAATCCAATCACAGATACTAAAGAGGCAGCCACTTCCAACAATTTGGATTCAAGTAAGAAGCCCAGAAGGCGAAGAAAAAATGAACTCGCTGCTATTGTTGCCGATCAATTGTTGGAGAGTTTCAAAGAAGTTGACAAATCTCGAATCGATGACTTGAAAAAGCTCGAGAATCTAGCGTATGAAAAAAGTGAAGATCTTCTGCTCACTGGGATGCGCTTGATGCCAACAACGAAGAGAAAAAATGTCCTAGAAAACAAAAAAGAAATGAATACAGATCATGACTTAAAGGTGATTCCTGCGAAAGAAGGCAAAAAGCCAAAGGCAGAAACTTCAAAGGAGAAATCGGCTAAGATTCAAAAGGATGACACAGAAAGTGTTAGAGACCCAAAAGACATTCCGAAGATCGATGTAAAAGTAAAGAATCAAAAGGAAGATTTAGAGGTTAATAAGGTAGCAACAACAATTTGCAAGGACGATTTCAAGACGAAACCATTGCCAATGGAGTTTGGTAATTACCGAACAAACTCAGTGGATAGTTGGTCACATCGTGGCCTGGCACAACATAATTTGGCCTTATTGTCACCTGAGAACGAAAAATCGCCGAACATTGATATACCTGCGGTGGCGCACAAGAAAAGCAAGAAGAAACAAATGAAGAAACGTGATAAGAAGATAGAAATTGAGAATATAAATCAGTTGCGCACTGGCTTGGAATCTTTTACACTTAGTAAGGAAGCAGTGAGCTCTGTGAAGGAGGAAGCGTCAGCAACAGCTCGTAATACAGAACCACCCCTATCCATTGTTGGGTTATTTACACCAACGCAACGTAATTCAGCAGGATCTACCATGAATAGAGAACCAGAGGTATCTGCTTTTGGTTGCTTGGCCAATGTGAAATCTTCGTCGTCCTGCATTTTACGACCAAGTATATTGGCGGCATCGCTAGACATTGCAACAAATAAGGAAAACCCAAATCAAAATGAAAGAAAATCAAGTATATCCAGTCGCGATCCTAGATTAAATAAGAACATTCACACGGAAGAAAGTGATCAAGTAAATGCTCCACCTGAAACTTCATCTCGTTTGGCAACACTGCGGCAGAGAAGAAAATCTCTTGTTGATGTTAATACACCGACACATACTGGTAGAATAAATTCACGATCTGCATCAAACAAGCGTTTTGACGCTGGTAGTCGTCGCAATTCTCTGGCCTTCGACGATGATGATGACGATAACTACTTGACAGCAATAGCGAAAAGAGTGAATGATAAAATCATGTCAGCCGAAGATAAGGATTTTAATCTTGCCAATGATGGTTTTGATCTAGCTAATTCGTTCTTGGATATGGATGATCCATTTGGGCGCCCGTCAACTTCGATGAGTGTTCGCAGTGCCCCAAATTTTAATGATGATCGCTCGAATATGGACACCATGGACGTTACCAATACTGACCTCATTGACATGGATGTAGATGACGATATGAGTGTGTATACAACATTCTCGCAGGATACTTCTCGAAGTAAGGGAAGACGAAAACGGCGTAGACGAAGTGTACTGCTAACGAGAAAGCCAAAGAAGACTAACATCAACACGATGGAACCAACAGAAACGTACGATTGTCTTCTATGCAATAAAAAATTCGCAAAGTCAGCGGCGCTCAATAAACATCAATTAACGATTGCTCATGTATCAAAGGTTTCCGAACAAGAATACTTGCATGCAACCAGAAAACGGGAAGAAGACGAAAAAGCACCACCAATCGTAACAGCTCCAGCTAAGACAACAACAGTCGTACCAGTGATCACAACAATCGTTGCTGAAAGTTCGAAGCCTGCTTTTAACGCACTTCAAAGTATGAGATTGGAAGAGAGTATTGACCCACCAAAAGGAACTGAAGTCCACGAAAAACCGATAGAGAAAGTGGAAAAATCTTCTCAGCCGAAAGTCCCGTATATCCCGCCAAATAGCATTTTAAATCAATCAGGCATTGAACCAATCTCCTCGCCAGAGCAGAATTATGAACGTTACTCAACGAAAACATCATCGAGACTTACACTCAATCCGGATGAGCGTTTGTTTTATGAATGCTGCAACATTTTGAAAGGCTCTGAAACGCCTCTAGTGGAAAGGACGTACCCTATTGTACCGCCTACAACTTACGCATATGATTTACAGGTGAAGCCTGTGACCCCGAAATCAACAAATGAGAGATTTTCTTACATTAAACAATCAACCGCGGAGGGCAGTGGTAAGCGGGAAGGTGGTACTTATCCTCGACTCGATGTAAATCAATTTAGCGATATTTCATCGGATTCGAATCCGGCTTGTGCTCAGCCACCCCCAATTTTACCTGTTAATTACGCACATATGCATGTGTTGTCTGGTGCAAAGGATCAGGCTGTTTTGCCAAATGATGAGGGTGATGGTGGTGCTTTGAGGAGTAACGTACCTCGAGAGAATCCTGTACTGCAGATGGCTTCCTTAGCTTCGCCAAATCCTGTGGCACCGCTGACAGCAAGGACTTTTGTAAATCAGCCATCACAAATAGGAGTGCACTTACACGGGATGGAAAGTGCAGCCACAGTAACACAAAAACAGTGAGTAGGATATTGCGATTTATATTTACATTTAAATTTTACTATAACCTTTTGTTTCTCTGTCGTCAGTTTTAGTTTTTGAATCAAACAGATTACTTATTGAAACAATTGGTAATACATATTTTTATTACATCGTAAAGTACAAATGTTGAGAATAAGTATGGAAAAAAAAATCAGACAAATGTGTCCATGTCTCTACTGTTTGCTCTTTTAATGATATTTTCGCTGCCATTGTTGCATAATTGTGGCAAAAAAACGACAACAAATATTTGACGCAACAGACCGTATGTGGTCCAAATCTAGCTTCTTGCGAGCATTTGTGTTGTGTGGAAATGGAAAGGACCCGCAGTTTAGAAACATATCCGAAAGGTTTGTTGTTTCTCGAGAGTTATTACTGTCAAACGTTTGTCAGAAATTCGAAAGAAGTGGAAACGTGAAAAAACTTATTAGTGCTTTCTAGATTCGAACTTCGAATCAACCGCTCAGTAGTCTAGCGCACTAACCACTGAGCTACGGTGCCCACAATGACTCTATTGGCCAAAAACCGCTGGAAACGGTGAAGCGTGGAAAATGAATTTTATTCTCTTAAATCACTCTTGGGTTCTTCGAAACCCAAATTCGACAAATTTGTTGATTTACATAATCCTTGAAGTGCAAATGTTCCTTACCAAAAAGATGACTTTTTTTTTAAACAAAAAGTCGTTCACTAGCTAATGTTTCACTAACCAATTTTCTTCGCTTAAAATTGTTTTCTGGTTTGAGATCTAGGGTCAAGCATGCAGATTCAGATGCAGATCTTTTGTAAAAATTCAATTCAAGATGTTTCTTGAAACGTCTAATTTTAAGGAACGATGATGTGTTGGCGGGGATTCAGTAAAACGTTCTCTCATAGCGGTTATGCTTTCGAGTGACCGCCCGCTTCGAGGACGCATGGTTGACTTATTGCTCGCAATTACCCTATTTCTTCAGTTTGTTTTAATTAATTTTCGAATTGATAACCCATTTGGAGCATCGTTTCAACCAAACTTTTTCCATTTTATAGTTAATAACGCGTTCCACATCTTACGAATGTTTGACAAATGTCCAAGAGAAACAAGTGCTATGAGGAAGTAGTGCGGTTGTCTATAGAAACTTTTCTTAAGGCTTGGCGCTACCCACTTCCCTCCAGGTGGACATATTTCACCAATAATTCACCAACTGTTGTCATTTCAGATGATTGGCATCACCGGGCACTTACACCCTTGTCACCAAAGTGACAATATACTTTAGCTTTTGAGCCGCGATGTCTTGTAAATGCTTAGAAACACCTGTTGTCCGACAGGCAGGATTTTCATAATAATTTGTTTCTATATACTGGTCTGGTATATGCATGCAATGCAGCTTAAAATTGTTATGGAATTCTAATTTATTTTTTGTTTTCTTACGTGGTACACAAAATATACTTAAAAATCTCTTATGTTATGAAAGTAATCAGCTAGAAAAATATATTTTTGCCTCATTCTTGTTTTAGAAACTTTATCTCACCACTGCACTCGGCGTCATCTCAAAGTTCTACTATAACAACAACCACCTGCCGTCTTAAAACAAAAGCAGCTATGAAAGGTTATGACAACTTGAAAGTATCGATCCCCACAATAGGTTTGGATATGGAGCACGCTTTAGAACGTAGTCCGCGGCCAGGTTGTAAACTAACAACATTGGCTGAAATTGCTCTAGGAAATGAGACACCTATGACGGCGCTGACATCATTTACACCGGCCATGCAAATGCATAATGAGCAAAAGTCAAAATGCAAAACAAAACCAAATGATCTTACGGAACAGTTTCCCGATTTACTTAATCAGCCTAAAGTCAATCAAATGCCACCACTAAAGAATAGAGAAAAGTCACCAATAAAAGAATCTTCTCCAATTATCTCTGTTCACGATACTGAAAGTTGTATGCCAATCGTGTTGAGCCCACCCAAGAAACCGGAAAGTATTATTGCCAAAGATATCTATGAATTCGATGACTCTGAAAACACACCGATATCCAAGGCAATTCAATCGCCCTTTAAAACAGCCGATGACAATGACGCAGGCCCAAAGAAAGCTATCATCATCCCAGAGAGACCATTTAAGAATATTGGCATGGAAGAGCAAGAGGGAATAAAATTTCAAAAACCAGAAACTCCTGCGATTAATGACGATAATACTACATCGACTGTGACCTATTCAGATCGAGATGATTTTGTGTACGGTTCCATCAGCGGCGGTGATGATGATAATGATAATGATAATGATAATGAAGACAATAAGGATGGTAATATAAACTCAGCCGAGAGTAGTAATTCCAGTGCGTTTACAGCGAAAACATTTGAAAATAAGTCCCTGATTATGGGACGGATCTTCAAGAACGCTAAAACGAAGCCAAAACTGACGGTCGAAAAGCCCAAATTACCCACCCCAGAACCACCTAAACAAATTCCAAAGCAAGAACTTGATAGGTTGTTTGACACATTGCGTGGATTGAATGAAAATCGTCAGGCAATTGCAGCTAAGGAAGAAAGGCAGGCTAAGGAAGATGCTGCAAATTCATCTAGGAACAGGGAAAGCCAGTCCGCGAAAAGAAAAACAGCAGCTGCTTCTGCAAAAGCAACCAAGAGCAAAACAAACACAACCAAACCCAACAAGAGGGCAGCTAATAAAGAAGAACATTGTTCAAAAGAGATTGCGAAACTTCATGCAGAACTGGGAATGTCTCCTGCAGAAATAGCAGAGCTAATAGGAGAAGGCCAAAGGAAATCACAAAGAAGATGTGCCGTGAATCGGCCGAAGAAATTAGTTGAAATATGGAGTTCTGATGAATTCGAGGAGTTTCTCTCAACGAAAGATATAATTGCTCTGATTGAAGAAAAAGAACAGAAGACTAAGAGAAAGCGAAAAACCAGTACAACTGGCGCAAAGAAACTAACACCAGTTCCAAATAACAATAACACAAAAGCCGCTGATGAGCAAAAGACAGCTACGACACGTCTCCAATCGGAAGATGAGAAAACCAAGATTATGAGTACTTCTCCACAAAAGACGTTGAGAAATAATCCGAATGCAGCCCAAACTTCCAAAGCAGCTACGCTAGAAAATACGAAAAAGGTTAAACCTACAAAGGGTAAGAAAAAAGTACCAACTGCGACAGCAAATGTTATGCCACCTCCAAAAGCAATCCCAAAAGCACAAAAGGAAGTTAAAACTTCTGTTAATAGAAGAAATTCAATTGATGCCTTGAAAAGCTGTAGTTCTCGCTTTAAGAAACCAACTCAAAAAAATATTATCTCAAAGACCGCTGAAGACTCTGAAAGCGATTTTGAAGCGGAACTGCATCGGGGTTCGAGAAGTGGGACTATTCGAAATCGCCGTAAAACAATTTCGGGAAAACTGGAAAATGATGCTGGATCATCAAGCTGCGCTAAGAAAAAAGACTCAGAAAAGTCCAAACCAGTTTCAGAACCGGCGGCACCTCGCAACCCTCCAAACTCTAAACCATCATCTGGTGATAGTCAAGTAAGACCGCAAGCTAGACGAAAGAGAATTGCTTCGGAAATGCTTTATTATTGGTCGTCATCGAGCGATGAAGAATTTGGTCTAATAGAGTCGGCACACGACGACGAAGACCACATCGATGAGAGTGAGAACTACCAACAGCATGGGTGGATTGTAGGTGATTCACACAAAAAGTTGGTAACGCTTTTAGCAACAGCTAAAGGTAATAAAAAGGTCGATGATTGTGGTGTGAAGGAAATTAACTCAAAGAAAAAGAGTTAGACTTCTACTGATACACATGAGTTTCGTGCAATCTATAAGTCATAACACTTGGCAGGCCAAGTTTTCCCTTCCTTTATTTTAATATCCCCCCTCTTACGTCAGAAATCCATTTGTGACAATAAAACGGTCGACAGAATAGTTTAGTTATACATTTTTTTTTTACAGCAAACGATTCGAATACCGCAGTAACATTGAAAATTATAAAAAAAAAAAAACTATTAGTAGCATTAAGAAAAGTCCAACACGAAGAAAAATTGATATTTTTTTTAGCCTATAGTGTAGAGTTGATGCAGAACAGAGGTGTAAGGTGTAAATAAAATTTATAGATTGTAATATAGCAAGAGATTGCTAGTAGCTTAAAGTAAATATATATGCAATGTTTGTTTAAATTAAACGAATAGAAAAAAAAGTCAACAAAAATTATAAGCTGTAAGAAATATTCATATCTGACATTAATGGAACAAATATGAAGCCACAAATGAAAGCGAAATAAGAACTTAGCATGTAAATGTATTTTTCTTCTTTTCTTTGAAACACAAATCCTCTTTTTTTCTAGCCCCCTAACATTTTTTCTGTTTTAAATATATTTACCCACTCAACAAAAAAAGTAAAAAATAAATATTCTCCATATTATATATTGTATGTGTAAAAAATTTGGCAAAAAAATTAAAAAAAAAATACTATAGGCTCTTTCTTGATCGCGCTTATGTTGAACATATGATGTATTATGTAATTTAGATGTACTAGATTTAAAGAGGATAAATATAATAGATATACACTTATTATTCCGTAGTTTCAACAACTATCCGTTAAAATCATAACATATACGTTAAATATTTAAGTATTTAATAGATGTAAAATATATAGTTAAAAAGAAAAAAAACTTCAACATGTGCATGTGTTTGTATTATTTGTTTATAATTTTTCTTTTACAGATAAATATATATATATTTTTTTTCATTTGTTTTCCGATTACATATTTGGAAAATATTTATTCGTTTAAGGAATGTAATAGCATTGGACAGAGTTCATTTGATTATACAATGAAAGAGAAGTAAATATTTTTATTAAATATGGACAATGTAATATCATTAAATTTATACATAAATAAATCAGACTTATTGCAAAAAATTAATGAATTTTTGTTTGGTAGTAGAGAGACAGAATTGAACGATCCACTTTTGTGAGTTCTTTGATTGGTGTAGTAATCTTATCACTAACAAAATGTAATCAAATTTGTTCATAGGACTACATTTTATTTAGATTATGTTAAGCAAGAAGGATGCCTTTTGAAACAGCAAATCTTACGATAGCCATTGGGCCAATTGTAATGACGGTTTACAACCGATAAATCAGTATATCGATCTACCGGCAGTGTAAGCAAAAATCATGTACCGAATATATAAGGATAAAATTTTACTATCAATAAATATTTTAAGCTAATCGTTTAGCCTTCGTAATAGGTAAAATAGCACAGATCAACTTTAATGGCAAACGACAGATGCTGTGATTAAAATACATTGACACAGCAACACCACACAGCGATATTTGATACAAGCAGGGTTCACATTATACGATTTGCTTGACGACCGACTAAATCGTAGAATTTGAACAGTAATCAAGCAAGTCATCCAATTTGTAGTACGGTTTTTCAATTTATTCAACTTTTTGATTTGCTTGACCGACTTTTCGTTTAATGTATTTGTCATTTTTGTTTTTGATTTCGATGAGGAAACATCGCAGCTAAGCATAAAAATATGGTGTCGAGCGCAGAGATAGAGTTTTGGCAGGAGTTTTTTTTATCTTTACCGGCAATTTCCTAAATTGTGGTAAATCATTTTTCTCACTTTCGTAAATTTAATCGATAACAAGTGCCGCAACTAAAACTTTCGTCGCCATTTTCCCAGTTCGAAATCTAAATCACAAATGAAGTCTATCAAGCATGTAGTACAATTCGATCGCTAAGCAATATTTGGTCGTCAAGCAAATCGATCAAGCTAATCGTATAATGTGAACTCCGCTATAGCGAAAGATTATTATAGTATTACCCAGACCGTAATTTTGTATTTTCGGGTTGCTTAGACTAAAAAATTGTTGACATAAATTTGGCTGCACTTGAACTTCCTTAGGTGCCGCTACAGTTCGGGGTGAACCTGGGCCTCAACCAACAAGTCTCTCCAGTTAGCTCGGTCCTTAAATTGCCTTCAGTTGCGCACTTCAAGTTGGTTGAGGTCTCCTTCTACTTGTACATTTGACATCGAAGGTCTCGGTAAGGTCACCCACCTTGATGGAACAGCGAGTGTTCTTTATTGTCATCCTGCACAGACGAACGAGTTTGGCAACGATGCCACAATTAGCACGATCTAAAGGTCCGAACATTTCACGTGCAGATTCGAAGAACAAGGGGTCGGCTGAGCCGATGCCAATAACCCACATCCGGCATGCGAGCGCTGCCGTTGACCCACTAAGAGTTCCTCCGCTACCATCTCTTTTTCAACACCATGCCTTAATCTCGAACGTTATTTACTAGCCTGAGCTCCAAATATGTTTGAGTAGCTTAAATAAGGTTTCCGCTAATATGGCTGAGGTAATCAAGAAATGTCTCGCTCGACACATGTGTGCTGAAGTTAACCAGGCAACCGGTCATCGTTAGTCCACTATCAAAAAGCTATCCAGCAGGCACTATGTGGAGGTGATGATGCGTTATTGCCGAACTAAAAAAATAAGCATTAATAAAAGTAATAACAAATAGTACCACCTATCGCTGTAATATAAAAACACACAAAATAATGTGAATACTTCCGACCGTTCTACATTTTCATTTACTCGACTTTGGATCTCGAATCTCTCAAAAAAACTTCTTCTGTGCAGAACGTGACATTTGGTCCCATCATATGTAGTTTTGATAATAGAAATTAATTTACAGGAAATATTTCTCATGCGTAAGGCATTCCGAATAAACTCTACTATCAAACACCTTCTCAAAATCGGTGTACACAGGAGGATCTAGAGTGGAAACCTGCTTGTTTGTCTTCGAAGTTTGCTCCAGGATGATTTTTGCTATTACCGTAGCTAGAGAAGGCAGCAGTTTTCGCACTGCATTAAATTTTCTTTCTTAGGAAGCTTGACGATCATTTCCTTCTTCCACTCGTCAGGAAAGCTCTTAACTTCACAAGCTGTCTCTATAAGTTGAAGCATCAGATCAGCGGATACTGTTGGCGCTGCTCGTAAGAACTCGGCGGGAATTATGAGCTCACCCTTGTACCCACTTAAGTTGATTCTTCTAGTTTCTAGTAAAAATATTGCAAAATAGGATTTTTTTATGCTACTTAAGAAGCTTTTTCGAAATCTCGGATATATTGTTTGTTGCTGTAAATGTTTTCAAGATATACTAAACCAAATCACTTTATTGGATCCCTTTTCGCTTCTTTGTCGTGTCTCGTTTTATCCAAGGATACCCTCTGGATCTCTTCACAGTTCGTCTTAAGTCTCGATACCCCGCGTTAACGCTAGCATCTGTATAAAAGTGATCTGGTTTTCTGATAGTACTTGCATTTCCCCCAGTGGTACCCAAAGATCACTCTTCTTCTTCTAGCTAATACAGGACACGGATTTTAAATGTGGACAGGAAACTAAGAACTTGATACCGTGTGTTAGCAAAACAGAAGATCTTTAATGAAACCGTTCAAAAGAAAACCCGCTCTAACTTCCGCATTGTTGCCGTCATCTTGAAAACAGCCCTTCTTTCTCAAATCATGAAAAGAATACCGAAATCTGATACATCCAGGTAAAAGCTTTTCTCATCTGTAAAGATGAAGATAATTGCTATTCTCCAACAATTCCTCTATCTCTGCTAATTTCTGGCAAATGTTTAACGGGCGTTTCTGTAACGTTGCATTAGAGCGGGTATTATCGGCGACGAAAAGCCACATTTCTCAGACAGAATGTATCATTGAACATAGACGTATAAACGACGATACTGACGTTGAGGGCAATACGAGGGCTCCGCGAATATGTAGATCTGACAGAAACATCAGCGCAGAAATCAAACGAAGAATAATTCTTGTCAATCGTTGTTTCTTCGGACTACGAAGGAATTTGAGTAGTAAAGCCCTGACCCGAACAATTAAGGAGGCTCTTTAATATATAAGAATATTATCATCCCATTCTAGCTTTATGGCGCGGTGAAATGGGTTTTAAAGAAGGCGGATAAAGATATCCTTCGTCGTTTTGAGCAATATTCGGTCCCGGTTGATTTTATGGGCTTCGGAGTGAAAGATTTAACGACGAACTATACATGTTACTGACTTCGTTGCAAGTCAGTAAAAAAAATTTATATTTGATGTTTAAGATGGCTGGACAAGTAGAGTGAATGAACACCAAAGGTCCTGCCCGCAGAGTCTTCGTATCCAACTTGGAGCGAGAATGCAGTACAGGAAGGCCTCGCCTAAGGCGGCGCGCACAAATAGAAAGGTTTGTCAACCATGTAGTCAATCAATTTGTATAAGATAAATATACTTCTACCCGTTACACTCTCTACATCCTCTACACTCTCTGATCCTGTTCTAACATTTATCACCGAGAAACAGAACTCGCAAGCCATCGCGAATGAGAAAAGTCTTGACTTCGTTAACTCTTTAACCACCCCACGAAAATGGGCTCAAACAGTGGAGTACTAGGGGCAACGAATGTATACCGAGCTTAACTCAAATGTTTGTACATAAGCCCAAAATCTGATACGCAGTGAAATCTTTAAGACGATAATGGCTTAGGTCCTTGCTGTCAAATGTAGAAAGAAACTCATCTATAAAAGCACACACCAAGAGAAATGTAAATATCTACCTTAATATGTAGTTATCTGTTCTTTAACAACTGCACTTAATCCGTAGAATATTGGAGTTATGGCGTCATGTATGCTAACCCAAATCTTCGCTAGAAGCAACAGATTACAGATGATAAAACTAGTTACAGAAAACTTTTATTACTTTGGTTTAGACAAGTAATTGGTTAACTCCGCCAGTTCTGTACATGATGCTCAATAACGGACAAGAAGTATTCGCATACTTACCGAAATTCGATAATTGATCGCGTGTGCAAGGAGAATACCTAAAGTATTTGATGTGGAAAAGCCTTGCGTTGACGATTAGACCGACCTAGTTACACGCAGCGAAGAAGGCCTTTCAATCTGATTTCCAAGTTCGAAACCGAATTCCAGTATTTAAAGTCAGGTAATCGGAGATGCGTATCGCAAAAACTTTCTACAGTTCAAGAGTTTTAATATGACATATGCATATGTACGTGGGCGCCGTGGCTCAAGTGGTTAGTGCGTTGGATCACTGAGCGAGAGGTTCGGCGTTCGACCAACCTCTCGCGAATGTCTGACTAACATCCGAGAGTAATAACTGTCATGAGAAAGCTTTTCAATTTGCCTTTTGGATACGGCTCTAAATCGTAGGTCTCTTCCATTTGTGTGAAAAAATATCACACCCACAACACGAATGGTTGCGAGAAGATAGGCCCTGGACCACATACGGTGTGTTGCGCCAAGTATTGTATTTCTATGTACATATGTTTGTATGTATGTATATTCATCATACATACAGGAACACGTTCCAGGATGAAGCAGGTTTCAACAAGGTTGTGTCAACAAATTATAAATTTAGTTAGTATTCGCAACCGAGCTCGTTCACGACTCTGCTTACAATGCACTCTGTACAACGACTCTGTACATTTCTCATTTGACCAGCTGGAACCTCAACTTCCATAAGGGTAATCAAATGCATATTTAATATTGTTCGATATTGATCATTCTTAAATAATAAATTTATGTCTCTCTTATCCATTCTCTTTTCACACAGGCCATCCTTGAATTTCTTAAATATTTTTATTTAATCACCTCAGATGCCTCATGCTTTCCAGCATCTGTGATGACTATGAAAATGAATGGATTAAAGTTTAAATTTATTCACCTCATTTATTAATTTTCTTTTATGGTGCAATATTGAAATGCCCAAATTATCCCGATCCATCCCATTGATATTTATTTTCATTAATAAAGTAATTTACGATTCCAGATCATTGATAAAGTTATTTATAATTTGACTTCCTTCCTGGAAGTGATGACTTTCATGGACAAATTCTGTAACAATAAATACGTGCCTGAGCACCAGTTACAAGGATTTGCAAAAAAAAAAATCAATTATTTATTTGTAGATGTGTGTGTAATTTTTATGGAAAAATGTAGGCTTGTTTTTTCGTAGCATTTGCATTAAGAGTTTAAAATGAACACGAAAGTGGCTTTGTTCTGATTTAAAAGTTATTTTCAGCTTCAATCGGCATGGGATTAGGTAAACATTGATTTGACACAGCATTCCAATCTTGGACTGTGGATATACTGGGTGTTTCTTTTCTTGTATCAAGTATTTAAGTGAGGAGTTTCGGACAAATAAAAGCTTAAAAAACGAATGGTAGCGAGAAACTAGGCCCAGGACCACATCCGGTCTGTTGCAACAAACATTTGTATTTGTATTCGTATAATCAATGAGTCCTCCTCGTCGAATGTATCTTATGCATACGCGGGCTAGCGACGACGATTACGGTGAAGTGGATTTCCGTAAATAGTTTCGGCTGAAGAAAAGAGGCATTTTGGCGGCTACATTCGTTAATTCGACAAAATTGGGTGGTGATAGACGTCGGTATGTCATTCATTAGATCCCGTAATGCTTTGTTTATTTCGTTTTCATTTTGTCACGAGAATTTACAGCCGAAGCTGTTGGCTGTGCTGCATCTGTTTGCGTGCGGCAATATGGAGCAGACTGCAGCTGATTATACAAGTATTTTGTAACATACTGTTGCATGCCACAAACAGAAGAAGGGCGACAAATACAAAATAAATACATACATATCTACATACATAAGTATAAATTAAATCAATTTCAAATTTTATTTTCTCACGTTCAATTTAATTCTAAGCGACACGCACGAGCACAATCAATAATCGCAAAATTAATGGTAAACACATGTCAACTGTCATTTTATCTGAAATTTGACAATACGTAGGTTTAAAACGAGTTTAAACTGTTGTGAATTCGCGGTAAACGCATCTTTAATCCACGGAGTTTAATGCACGTTTTGTGCGAATACATTTTCGGGTTAAAAAAATGCGGATTAAATGGTCGGGTTTAAAATTCACTTCAACTTGATTTTAACACGGAGTGAATATTATGGCTGTTAAAGTTCAAATTTTTTCCTCATGCACCCTCTTCGCCAGATTAAGTCCCTTCGGATTATTTTCTATTTCCAAATTTGAAAAAATGGCTTAGTGGTAATGGGTTTGCCAACAATGAAGAGGTAAAGTGTGCGGTTGATGGCTATTTTGAGGAGCATTCTAACTATAATTAGGGTATCGAAGCTACTGAACATCGCTGGGAAAAATGTATCGATCTAAAAGGAGCCTATGTAGAAAAATATGTAAATATATTTTTCCCGAATTTTTTTGTGTTTTCTTTGTTAGGTCGGATACTTCTAGGGCTACCATCGTAGAACCATTTGGAGCATCTAATATTCATATTTATTTACGTCATTTAGGAAAATAGCCTCTGAGTGAATTTTAAATCTTTGGAAGAAAGCAGGGCAGGTGCAAAGAAGGTGAAAAATATTTTCTTTTCTTGTTCCATACAGAAGGCATTCATTTGAATGTTCGCCAAGCCTTTGCCTATTGCGCAGCGCCCATGGCAACTGTTACTGTATCGCTGATATGAGATGCGCACTTGTAGAACTCAATCTCATAATTAAGGGCTGTTTTAAACATATTTCCATCGCATCACTGAAAAGTAACAAAAGTTATTACTATACTTATACCACGTTAAGTCCCTATCAGAAGTTACTTCCTATCGACCAATCTCATTTTTACTAGTACTATCAAACATTTTCGAGAAACTGTTTCTTAAAAGATTAGACAACATCAACGAAAAAAGAACATTTAGCCCCAAATATCAATTAGGGTTAAGAAATAAATACACGACGATGGAACAAGTGCGTCGTATAACAATGCTATAGAAAAGGCATTAGAAGAATAACGAGTTTGTTCTTCATTATTTGCACGTTGCACAGAGTTTCGATAAACTCAGACGTAAGGGTTTAGAGTATAAGAAACATAGCAACATGGGAGTCTACCTAGACAATACTATGAGATACTTAATTCGTATATCTTATAGAGCAAATATGTACTTAGATTCTTTGGAATTCGTCATGGGCAGGCGTATTTCAAACTAAAAGAAATGCAAGCATCTGTTCCACAGGGAAGTATCCTTGGACCAATAATGTATTTTTTATACACTTGATATACCATATACGAATTATACGACGATAGCCACATTGGAAGACAACACTGTTATTATTTGGTCCATCTTCCATATTCATTAATAGAAATAGGGAATAGTTTACCCCTCCATACCTCCTCTTTGTTGGAGATCTTCCTATGGTTGTGGTGGTTCACCGTGCTTGATCTGCTTGTATGCAGTTTTGGCTCGTTTTTGCGTTTCATGTATTTATGATATCCGCTCCGTTACTAGCGCTGATAATAAGGATTTGCTCATCGTTGCTAATGTTTGACATTAGTCTGGACAGTGCTACTACTGTCCGAGAAGCTTTCTCTCCTTTATAGAATAAGTGCTCTGGAAAGTAGAACCTTTGTTCCAGCAAAATTTCCGAGTATTTGATGTTTGAATTCGACTCTACGGTATGCTCTAGGACTAATGCCCAAAGCAATATACATATTTTCGAAGTGCAGTTTTCGAACACTTCCCCTAGTGTTTTTGCTACAATGACTACTGCGATGTCGTCAGTATTGCCAACGATGTCCACTCCACTTGACGTCAATCTCACTATACATTATTTTCCCCAAGACTGGGCCTAACAGCGATCTTTGAAGAACTCTTCCCGCGATTTTGTTCATTCTGTGCCCCTTTCGTGGTGAAGAGTTCTTTATTGGAAGTAGATGGCTATTATTCTCAGTAAATAGTTGGTTGGTTGCTTAGCATTCTAACTATGCAGTTCCACCTGGTTGAATTAAACGCGTCCTTAACGCGTGTATTACGACGGCAGAGTATTGCTTTCTTGTGGGAGGTACGCCGTGTAGAGATGAGCGGAGATATATGATCTTCCCTCCATGCCTGACTTTTTGATGCTCTTTGTTGTTACCGCACCTTCTAAGACTTCCTCAGTTGTTACTGGTGGTGTCATCTCTGTTTCTTCGGTAGTTTTTCGCAGTTTTTCCTCGGGAGTAGAGTGCTAGCAATTGAATACATGATGTCCAGCAGGTTTTCCATTCTTTAATTTTTTTATAACTATTTAGTACGCGTCTCCCCACAGGTTACGTTGCAGTTCTTCTCTGAATGTCTGGAGGAATTCGATTTTGCTCTTTTTTATTAGTTTTCGAAGTGATGTTGTTACTTACGCTTACCACTCTGGTGTATTAATTGGATTTTATTCGTTTCGCTGTTGTGCTTGGTGGCTGTAATTGTTGTTCCCCTGGCGAAGTTTGAATCCACACTGTCTATTTCACATGCAAATACACTACCTACCTACTACAGCGTCGCGCCTCTATGGACCGCCCATGCATTGATATTTCCCCCTACAATTGACTTTTCTGGCATCTCGGCTTCAAGGCCATCCAGCATCTGCTAGAATTCGGCGATATCCGTGCTCAGTGGATGGATTTCCTTTTTTTACATATGCTTAATTCTGTTGTTCCCTTGGGTTCTTGATTTCGAACGGGCATGTGCTACACGTCCATATCCCTGCTTTGTTACTGCAACCAGCATCCGTTGCCGTGTTGTGTTTTATATTCTGTACAAATGAGGATTACGTCTGCCTTTTCTGCTTTCATCGTTTGTGAAACTAGATCCTGCGGGGCTTCGCAATGGTTCAGATTCATTTGGATATGCTTCATTGTTTTATTGACATTTATCATACTGTGCTTTCGTAGTATGCGCATCTATAAACTTCACAGTAGGGTGTCCATTTCCACCTTTACATCCTGGATCACACACATACATGTGTATTTATAGTCGAACTCATGTACCTGCTTTGGACTAATAGCAATTGGAGAACCCCAACCACTGTCTGTACGTATTATTATTTTATTCACTATTTACACGTTATGTTAATGGAATTTGGCAATCTTTTAAGTTCACAGGTGTGGCATTGTGTCTTAGTTTTTTAGTTACTTTGTTTTATTGTTTGTTCAAAAATCTTTAAGAATTGTGTCATAATCTCTTCGTTATTATATTATGATAGATCATTTAAGTTGATTTTAAGACATCGAACCAATGTTCTTAAAGCTGCGCAATTGTCTGGAATTATGATACAATTTGTTTATTGTTGACACGCCATTAAATTGAATGTTGACACGAATTTTTCCATCCGGAACAAATGTATTCCGTGTTAATTCATTGAACATATTTCTGGAAAGAAATATATGTATTCTGAATGGCGTCTTATGTCATCGCGACTTTGACATTTAGGAAGTAAACAGAGGTATACCATGGATTGCTATACTCCTCAGGAACGCTTTACATTGCTACGTTTAACTGCTCCATTCAAGGAGAGTACCTAAACACGGAGCAGTAGTAGACGAGGCCGGCCCCGGAGAAGCCGTTTGGTAGGAAATAACCCTGATGTGGCTGTAGATGTCCAAGAGGACCCACAAACATCGACGACGTACCACCCAATTGGGTATCAAAAGACGGTCTACGCAGCGAATTCTGGTGAACGATCTGAAGATGTATCTGTACATATTACAAACAGTGAATCAGATTCTGTCCACAGACCACCAACCCTCTGTAAATTATAGCAAAGCGTCTACTGATGAGGATGATTTTCCATTAAAAAACATTATGAGCAATGATACGCTTTTTCATTCATGTGAATACGTGAATAACTAAAATGATCGCTTCGGGGGCATTGAAAATCTACGTATAATGCACGAAAAGCCATTACATTCTCTTAAAACCACTGTTTTGTGCGAAGTTTAAGGAGGAAAGTAATTGGCTCCTATTTTACTGTTACTGTGACTGATGAGTGCTACAAAGCCATGATCAGCGACTTGTTGCTACCTAAATTGACAACTTAGGTTTGGAGAGCATAAAGTACCAGCAGGATGGTGCCATGGTTCACAACACGAGTGACAGCGGAAAGCGTTTCCTGGCTACTTATTCTTCCGTCTTAGCGATTTGCACTGGCCCGCAGGATAGTTCAATTTGACCGTCCCATACTTCTTTGTTTGGGGTGAAGTCACGGGTCTATATGAACAAGCCACAGATCTGTGCGCCCTTAAAAGAGAACATCTGACAAGAAGTGGAGAATTTATCGCCAGAAGATCTGATAAAAGTCATGGTAAATGCTGTGTAACGAGCCTGGTTGTGTGTGCACCAACTCTGGCTTTAAACGTCTAAAAAGGCAACAAACAGTTAATCAGTTAATAAGTTTTCAGCTGTTTAAGAAATTCCTCATATTTGAGTTCAAGCGGTGATTTCACTCATTTCAGTGCTGCTAATGCTGTTATTCCATTGAAGCGTGTGCTCTTGTTGAATTAAGAAGAAATTTTCTACAGTATTCTTGGTTCGACTTGATACCTTTTATTTCGATCTAATTTTTGAAGGTAATTCTGATATGACTCCTTAGCAGAATTGATTTGATTAAAATTTAGTACCAAAGCTGTATTCAGAGTGAAGATTATATTAGGTTTATGGGTGGACGTAGAGGGTAAGGTTTTACTACGTTACAAGTCATCACATTGTGATGCCCATGGATTGTATTTCTTTATGGGTTCTTAAACGAATCCGATGTATTTACAAATTTGCTTATATCACTCACCTAGTTCTGCTATGTCTTAAAAAAAATAATTGCCTAGTATTTTAAATTTAAGATGGAAGAATTCTGGACAGTGGCACAGGAACTGAAGCGTGTCTTCCTTCTAAGCTAGTTAGGGAATATTCTTTTGAATATAGAATTTGTTCGACACGGTTTTTATCGTAGAGCGGCTACAGTTTTCCTGTAATCTAGTGATTGTAGTGAACTCCATCTATTGTTTGTTATAGTGATCATATTGTTTTTAAGTTCTAGTTTTAGGTTGCATCTTAATTGATAAGTCAGCTCGTTCAGGATCTAGTGCTGAGCTTTTCCTCGCCAGTTTGCCAACCCTCTCTTCATACATATATCGTCGGCTTACAAGCAAAACTGACTAACTGCAAAAATTTAGTTTGTGGGAAAACGCAAAACAAGTTTTTTTGTTTTCTTTAAATGCTTGCAATTTTTTGATGTGACTTTTCGCGATTTTCTTAGATTTTTTTCATATTTCTAGGCAAAATATCAGATAGGGAGTTTTTACAGAATTTTCTACTTGTTTTTTTTTTATTATACTTGCCATCAATAATACAAAATACAATTTTTGGCTGACGATATGTCCGTGCATCCAGCAGAGCTTTACATTGTATTGGGTACCCGCGAGCTTTACAATGGCTCTTCGCGACAGCAACGCTTAAGCTTAGATTTCATTCGTATGGCGGGAATCGCATTATTGCTGCTTGGCTGTCAATGAAAAGGCACGTAGCTATTGGAAGCGCCAATACCTCCGCTTGAAAAATACAGCTGTAGTCTGGAAGTCGAATTAACTTCTTCAAATTCACCCTTTCAGGAAATATTCTTGCATCTCCTGCCATATCCATATTGGATCTATTAGTATAGATGCGGATGGAGATATCATTCAGTGAGATATCAGTTTCCCATTCTTTCCGACTAGGAAATGAACTGGAAAATGACTTATGGAAATCCAAATAGGATCCTTTCTAGTGTTTATTTGCATCCGCGCCCATGTATTTGGATTGAATTTGCGCATGCTTTGTCAAGCTTAATCTTGGCGCACTTTTTGCTGCAGATTTCTTTTCAAATAGATCAAATGTAGTAGATTAATTATGGTCTTTAACCCTGCAGTTGTTGTGGTTATTATCGTCCCTGTGATATCAATACACGCCATTCTTTGTATTGTGGTCAGTATCCTGAGATTTATCACTTTACTAGCAGTTGGCCACGAGACTAAACTGCCATATGGCAATATTTGTCTCATAAGTGCTGTACAAAGCCAGAAAATGGCAAATAGTCTTCTGCATTTGTAAAGAGCTTTTTTTTTATAATTTACCCACACTCAAGGGGTTATGAATACCCTTTTAATGTTTATACACAGTGCGGGCGTTGAAAGGAAGATAGAGAGAGAGAGAGGGAAAGAGATTGGTGTAGTGGTTTGAAACTCAGGTGTATTAGGTTCCACACATTAGCTCCAGGGGTGGTGTCCAGATAACTGGGGAGATTGTTTGTTGTCATTTATTTGTTTTGCCTTCGCTTCTGATTCACAGTAGTTTTTTCCCGATCCACCTGATGTCATGAGCATATCAATTATCAACAGAGCGATCAATTCCTCCAGCCATATGACAAACCTACTGCCTGTGTTATGCCTTCGCAGTAGTGTTGTCACAAACTTTCGCAATTGATCGGTTTGCCTCTCTTATTATATAATGCTTGCTGACATCAGGGATTGAACTGAACCGATGACCAAGCGAGGCGAGTACCTTTCTGGATTGTTTTAGGTTAGGTTAGGTTAGGTTGAAGTGGCTGCCAGCTACGAGTCGCCAGCACACTTAGACCAATGGTAGGTCCATTGTGATACCACGTGGGTCTTGGGAGAAAGTTTCTCTCTACCTACTCGTTAAAACCAATTTGAGCTTCTTATGAAGCGTAGGAGGCTCCTAATGTCGATATTCATCTGGTCGCCTGTATCGTTGTAATAGGGAGCTCCTAAGTGAAGCTTCCTTCTACGGGAGAGAGCTGGGCAGAAACAAAGAAGGTGAGGAATAGTTCCCTCCTCTTCTTCATCCATGCAGCTTCTACAAAAATCGTTCGCGAAGAGGCCTAGCCTTGTAGCATGCTGGCCTATTAGACAGTGTCCAGTGATGACACCTATTGTAGTGCCGATATGAAATCTATTGAGAGAAATCAAATTCTTTGAACGCTTTAGATCCAGCTTCGGACAAATCTGTTTTGTCGCTAGACATGTTTATCCACTTGTCCATCTAAGATTTGTACTCTCGACAGTATCCAGTTTAAGTTTAAGTTTAAGTTTGCGAGTAGCGATTGGTATACCTAAGGTGCCTTTATCCGGCAAGATGGGTATAGTTGTTCCTATTCTGGCGAGTTCATCGGCCTTACAATTCCCTGGAATGTCTCTATGCCCCGGCACTCAACACAGGTGAATGTTGAACTGCCCAGCCATCTCCACAAGAGACGAACGGCAGTCTAGGGCTACTAAAGAATTTATAGAGGTCGATTCTAGGGATTTGATTGCTGCTTGGCTGTCTGAAAAGATGCGGATATCTCTAACAGATATCACGTTTTTCTTAAGCCAAGACAGGGCTTCTTTGATCGCCGTTAATTCCGCCTGGAACACGCTACAATGATTTGGAAGACGGAAAGAGAGCTCAAGGTTAAGCCTATCAGAGAAAACACCTGCACCAACTCCGTCTTTGGTCTTTGACCCGTCTGTGTAGATGTGAACTGAATCATCTTCGAATCATACATCGTTCTCCCAGAATGATCTGGAAGGGATAGTGACTGTAAAGTTCTTCTCAAAATTTAGACAAGGGATGGTGTAGTCCGTTCTTTCGGGTGGGATTTTGAGTTTATTCAATGGCCGAATTCTTTTCTTGACCACTGTTGGGTAGCTTCAAGACGAATCTGCATAAGCAATCGCCGTGCATCCCTCGCCCTTCAGGATTATCAATTGATTGTTGATTGTTTTACTAGCTTGGATGATGTAGTGGCAATAGCCTTGATAGCGGCCTGACTGACAATGAGGATGGCTATGGTGCTTAGGGGTGTAGAGGTTTGCTTGAGTAGACGGCAAGTCTCACGTTTAGCAAGAACTTTCGCCTGGAAGATGCTGCACGAATTTGGAAGCTGGTAAGATATGGAAATGTTGAGGGAATCAGAGAATATCCGCGTCCCTACACACTGTCCATTTTTGAACCGTCGGTAAAGAACTCATTTGTCACTTCGTCTGTTTCTCCTGGTTGGGAATCTGACCGTGACATCATTTCTGAAGTTCACTCTGGGAGTTAAATAGTGGGCTAGATTACCATTGGTAACAGATTCAAAATGCTGCCGTGACCATAAGGTTTGGTAAACCAGCATCCTGTTTCTCTTAGTCTAGTCGCACTACATGAAGTCATCATTTCAGTTTCAGCGACGCATATCTTGAGAAATGTTCGGCGTCCATTTTGAACTTGAGTGAGCTACTTTCCTTTAATGTAAATTTATTTATTTTGCATTATTTTTTTTCTCTATATTATGATTGCAAATATGTATCATAATATATATGTATGTGCATATATTTGCTACGAGTTTGAAAACTTGATTTCTTATTCCGCCATTTCCACCATTTGCATTTCTTATCTTTATTATGTCACATATGACGTTGCCATCGCTGCCTCTGGTAAGCACCCAAATACTCTCAAGGAAATCTTCCAATATGCTCTCCTTCGGCTCACCAGATGGGCCTCCGTTTGTGGACTGGGGGTTAACTCCCACAAAACGGAACTCGTCCTCTTCACGAGGAAATATAAAACTCCACCCATAGACCCTCCCAAGATAAATGGCACCAGTCTGACCTTCACTGACAAAGCAAAATATCTGGGTCTTATTTTGGACAGAAAACTAAATTGGAAAGCCAATCTACTAGAACGCGTAAGGAAAGCCAATGTAGCTCTCTACTCCTGTAAAAAGGCTATAGGTAGGAGCTGGGGTATGAAACCTCAAATCACTCACTGGCTGTACGTGTCCGTTATCAGGCCTATTTTACTCTACGGCGTGATCGTTTGGTGGCCCGCTCTTAACAGGGCTGTCCACCTCAATCAAATAGCTAAGGTGCAAAGATCTGCATGCATGTGCATCAGTGGTGCACTGAGGACTACTCCTTCAGCGGCACTGGATATTATGTTCAACTTGCTGCCCCTTGATATTTTCAGTAAACAGATCGCTGCCTGTACGGCCATCCGTCTGAAAGCCTCCTCTCAGTGGTCCAGCTACCACACTGGCCACTCCTCGATCCTGGATCTCCTTAACTTCAAGCACGAAAATACAGACTACACTCCGCCGAAAATGTGCTTCGACCGTGACTTCCGTACGAGCATCCCTGAACGGGATGTATGGGACAATTCTCCTCCTATCGATGGTAACTCGGTACACTTTTTCACAGACGGTTCTAAGACCGAAGGCGGGGTGGGATGTGGTGAGACATTCCGGAAACTGCAGGGCAGACGAAGTTGCCAGACAAGGCACTACTCTTAGAATTCTGTCTGATAGGCAGTCCCTGGGTATGCCCCTAGCTACATGTAAGCATCTACTAAAGCTGAATGCTATTAGCAAGACCAACCTCAGATGGGAAAACGTGTCAACGTGTCTCATCTCAAGACAGATCTGACCCAGGCTGGATCATAAACGCAGTGCGGAGTTGGTCAAACTAAAGCGATCACAAATCAGCTGCGTTGTTGGTGTTCTCACTGGACACTGTCTTATAGGCCAACATGCGAAAAGACTTGGCCTCTTTTCAAATGACTTCTGCAGAAGCTGTAGGGACGAGGAGGAGGAGGAAAGTATCCCTCACCTCCTATGTAACTGCCCAGCTCTGTCGCATAAAAGAATGCTCTATTTAGGGTCCCCCTTTAAGTCCTTGGTGACATAGCGTCCTTAGACGTCATGCGCATCTATCGCTTTATCAAGAGCTCCGGTTGGTTCTGCTAGACCATGAGTAGCGAATTGGTTTTGATCCATGGTATCACAAAGGACCTTTATTGGTCTAAGTGTGTCTGCACTCCCGTGCAGACAGCCAAGCCAACCTAACCTAACCTATGTCACATTTGGTTAAAGAGCATCAACATGCAAAAATAGATATTTCATGGTAATCTACTAGAAAATATTTATAGGTAGAGATGTAATAACTATATTTTATAAAAACAATTCAGCTGACCTAATTTCATGCTCGATCATCTGGTAAAGAAACTGCTCCAACTTCTTTCGCCATTGCTACGTAAAACGCCGGGAGAATATAATTTTTGAAATATTGGGGCACTGTCATACTTCATAAATGTAACTCCCACTGTCTCATAATCTGACATCAAAATTAGTTTCCTTTATTTACAACATTTCCGAGGCCAAATGGTGGGCAATCAACAAAGATTTTCCAAGATTCTCTCACAGAAAACTTATGGCTGAAGATTTACGTGTGATTTTCTGTTTGGGGGGAATTGAAAATGAGCTCCTGTGGAGATAAATTCCTTTGTACGAGTATAGTTTTCGTTGTTGTAGGATTACGTGGAAGAAGAAAATCTCTCGCACTATGCGTACTAAATTTGAGATGGATGATTTATAAATATACAGAGAGGGCAAATGAATGAGGAAATTACCCCCCGATGAGGCAGTGGAAATGTGTATTTATGGAAGTAAATTAGCAGCTGATGGAATATAATAAATTTGTATTATACTGTCCTGTAACCTTTTCTAGGGATAGGATTGTTATTACGATGACGTTGATCTAATGCGGATTCAAAGAGAAACGATGTCCTTTTATCCCCTTTTATTCATGTAAAAGGAAGTATAACCCTTCATTAGGGACGTCTTTGAATGTCAAGTTAGCCACTTTTGGACTACGTAAAAAAAAACGTAATTGAAGGATACGCATATCACAAGCAACTTGTTCTGAATTGTAAATTTTCTAAGTAAGGTTGGCTACATTTCTGAAATATTTTTATTTGTTATTTATGCTGTTAACTCAAACTCATTTTGTTATATGAAATGCCTTTCGAATGTGAGGAATCATCTTCTTTCAACTTTGAAAAACTTCAACACTGCCAATGCTGATTAATGTCCAAAACTCCCCAATTTCTTTTCGGGATAATGAACATATTTATGGCCAGATGGATGATTTGTGCGGGATGGTCAGAAAAGTCTGTAGTTCATCTGCCGTTTCATTTCTGAAATTGATAATTTTTCAACTTTGTTCTATCCACATGCTATTTTTGAATTATGTGAAGCTTGGTGTCAGCTTTTATAATAACTTTCATAGAAAACTATGTTGACTGTGACGACATCAAAGTGCGATTCAAATCGTAGGTTATTTCAAGACCTCATCTTGATTTTTTGGATTACTAGACCCGGATTGGATTGGATTGGATTATGAGTGCCGCTGCTTACATGATTTCACACATAATTTTCTTTGGAATGCGCTTCTTCTTTTCAGGTAAATCTATTTATTTAGAACCCAAAACTGTGATTCAATCCGAATTATGCGATTGTCATCTGAAAAAACGGAGGAACTTTTGGTTTATGGCGCTTAGCACCTTCTTAGGAAAACCGAAGTCTCTATAAATGGATTTAAAATGACTCCAATGTCGTCTTAAAATGTGCTAAATCTCTGCGAAAACAGAAAACACCTAAAGGCAGTACCTTTTTTTCATCTTTTGCTAAAACAATTAAAGGCTCATCCTATATCCCAGATCTTGCCTGCAAAAGAATCCCACGGACTCCACAGAGAAAATTTCTGCTAGCAGAAATATTCGATGCAAATTCAAAAAAAAATTCTGCTTCCATCTATGCTGAACCCACTTCAATATTTTTCATGACAAATATTTTTCCGAAGCATTCAGTAGCTTATGCCCTAAAAGACTGCAATTGTGACAAATCTTCAGGTTCAGACAAACTTCTGAGAGTAACAACTGTCTTGAGAAAACTTCAAAATTTAATAAAAAAACGTTTCGAATATGACTCTAAACTGTAGGTCCCCTCCATTTGTGCGAAAAAAATTTTCAAATGGTCGCGAGAAGCTGAGGCATACGCCAAAATATTTATTTTTTCAAAGCATATGTACATCATCGAGATCGTAGATTTCGTTGCCTTTGATATCTTTCACATTAAATTTGATACTTCGACTAAGCTGTATGTTCGAATATTGGTATGAGGAAGGTTTAGTAGCAACGCCAAATACCTGGGACTTTAGTTGGCAAAGAAACTAAATTGGAGTATGAATATCAATGAAAGAATTAAGAAAGCCACTATAACAGTCTACTCGTGTGGAAGAATATTCGATAAAACTTGGGGACCAAGTTCCAAAATTATCCCTTGGCTATTGTAAGATCCCGACTCACCTTTGCCAGCCTTGTGTTGCTCTAATTGTGGTCTTGCCGGCGACTTACCACCATTGGAGCAACAAGTGCAATGAGAAGAACACCAACGGCAGGACTCGAAGGCACCATAAACCCACTACAGCATTATGTAAAACTCTGTTGGATTTTTGGTCATGAAGGTATATTAGGGAATAATAGGGCTTATGAACTGACTAAGATAGGCTCGGTGCTTGACTTGAATTGACCCGGGGCAAGCCATTCACACGGTGAACATTTCGCCATGTACATTGAGGCATGAAACGAGAAATAAGGATCTAATAAAGGTAAACCATAGATGAAGTTCTCCTGAGTACATGGACTGAAAATAAAGTGAATGAAACGATGGAAGCCTTCCTCAACCCTTTAACTCCTTCCAAAATAGTTCAAGAATGCAAGGATCACTTCCTCTGTTATTGTCCTGCCTTTGCTCGGATCAGGTGGCAGATCTTCGGTGCTGATGTGGTAAGTGCTGGTACTGTAAGCTCTGCATAACTCAAATGCCTTCTCGGCTTTCTCCAAAAGTCGAAGAAATTCCATTAAATGGAATACTGGAATTTGCTTCATGGTAATACGAGGGACCAGTTGTATCTGAGTGCTCCAGTGGAGTGTTTCCTTACCCGATAAAAAAAAATACGATGGAGTAAGAATACTTCCTTAAAGCTTTGTTATAGTTTTTCGATTGCTTTAAGTGACTGTTATGCAAGTCCGAAACATCCCAACAGATAGTGAGAGGCGCCCAACATAAGTTAAAAACGTGTCTCATATCAAAATCAAAATTAATTGTCTGGCTAAGGATCCACTATTTCAGTATTTTTAAGTGTAAGTTTACCTCTGTCTGTCGTGATATTGGTTGGTCCTCCCCATGGAAGAAGTGTTCATTATAAAAAAATAATCAATTTAATTTCAAAAGTTGCCTCAGTCCATGTAACTTAATAAAAAATTGCAATTACATTAAGAAAACCTCTCCACTCGATAAGGGACCCCATTCCATTGTAAAATTTGTTACTCGAAGAAAGAGTCCACATACGCCATAGGAATCCAATTCATGTTTAACCACCCGTTCAACGGCACAAGCCAGCAGCCTTTTGGGATATTCGGTGTACATTTCTATGTACTTTAATTTATCAATTTCGAATGTTTTCCCGTAAGGAATTTCCCGGAATAGATGCTTGCACTAATTGCATTAGTAAAACATTTTAACTCGCTTATGGCCTTCTGTGGCAGGCACAAAAACTTAAGACCAAAAGTGTCCTGCATTTATGAAGAAGTTAATTTCTAATCGAGGTATAATGTGTTTTGCATTTTGGACAGATGGATTACTTGATTAGTCTAGAAAGGACGTAAACATATTCCAAGATGATGCTCCAAAATCAGCAGTAGTATTCTACTGATTTCAGTGTACAGTGAAGTGAAGTTTCGAAAAAAGTTATGTTAGAGCTTCTGCCACTTAATACGTGAACAAAGTATTACAGACTTCAATTTCCAGAAGACAGAGCTTGTGCTACTTATTAATAAAAGAATTATACAATTCACACCAACAGCAAGTCACACCAACAGCTGTTGAGGGAATACCCTTAAGGATATCTGATAGCCTACTGCTTAGATAACTATGTACTTAGGAATTATACTCAACAGGAAACTTAACTGGAAGTTAAGGGTCAATGAAAAAAAAAAAGCAGCGACCACTTTCTACATATGCACCCGAATCTTCAGTAAAAGGTGGTTATCAAAGCGTAAGAAAATTTGACTATTGGCAACGTAGTCTGGAAGCGAATTGCAGATAAAGCAATCAATCTTAAGTTAATGACAAGAATAGCATGCAAGCTCAAGTTTGACTGAAATGCCAAATTACTTGATTTGTAAATAAGTTTAGGTAAAGCCAGTTGGCCAATTGTAACATGTGACTAACAGAACCATTTTGATCTGTTAATAAATGTCTCAAGGCCAGTAAAATATAACTTTGCCAAGTCGTCCAGTGAGCGCCGTGGCTCAGTGGTTTGTGCTTTGAATTACTGATCGGCAGGTTCAATCCCAGAAAGCGCCAAAAGTTTTTTAACGGTCCTACCTATGTTTGACAAACGTCCGAGAGTAATAACTCTCATGGGAAAGAATGGTCGCGAGAAGCTAGGCTCTGGATCATATAAGGTCTGTTTTAATTATTTATTTGCAAGCGATACTTGCGTCACATTAGTTAATAAATATTGAACGTGCTCCAAATATTTTCTTTTAACCTTCCTCTATGAAACATGATGTCAATATAAAATTCAATTAATCGATCAATACATATGAAACTAATGTAAAACTATTACAAAAAAGAAAACCATATGAGCTCATTTTATTTACAAGTTTAAGAGAAAAATATTGTCAGGTAAATCAACGGATTTCGATCTCATAAAAAATGTCTTTGTCCCTTAATCCCTTTGGTCAATACCCATCCACCTGAGATTTCATAGCTTCATCAAAAGAAAAAGTATACCCAAGGATCTGCGCTCTGGCAAAAAAAGTAAATCTTACCCACATTCCTTCGAAAATCATTTGTTCAGACTTCTTCATAAAAGGAAGTAGGAAATGGATGGAAAAAAAAGTCAGGAAATCCGCTTTACTTCTGAAGTAGG
Organism: Blera fallax; assembly: GCA_946965025.1. Taxonomy (NCBI): domain Eukaryota; kingdom Metazoa; phylum Arthropoda; class Insecta; order Diptera; family Syrphidae; genus Blera; species Blera fallax. The sequence continues at coordinate 18,426,137 of OX337248.1, read as the reverse complement.
CGAGACATCCACAGCTCTATTGTCGAAGGAACATAAATTATGGATGGAGCGCACGCTATAATGTGGGAATCTCCTTGAATTCCATCGCGCACAACAGTATGTTTATGGAAATCATTCTTTACAGGTGGAAAAAAAGATAATTTGTGGAGATATTTGCACTTTTATGTTTGGATGTTATTTCTAGGAAAGTATGGCGTGTGGCATGAATAAGGACTCTTCTTTTGTTTGTGTGTTTACACCCTATCCCACTAGGGTGCTTTCACTTTAACTCACAGCATTTAATACTGAAAAAAAATTGGTGGTACGTAGGCGTCTGTTTCTTTACTTGAAAAATGTTTTGAAACTTAAATTTTAAATTGATTATCTAGCTGTGTATATCATGTACAAATGATACTTTATTCTATGATAGTCAAAAAGTATGCTTTTTAGAAGGTATTACACTAGAACATTGTTTTTTCTTGGTACATATTTAGAAATTTACAGTTCATAGTAAACTCTAACTCCTAATGGTCACCCAAAACTAGAGAAGACGGGCGAATATTGTTTTTCAATAAAGATGTTTGTAATTTTATTTCTTCGTGGTACTCAATCTTATCTACTTAGCTCTAAGGTATTGATTTTTGATAGTACTAGTAGTATTGGAATTGAAAATTCTAATAAGCAACAAATTGTTGGAAAAATTCTTATAGATTACACACATAAAACTATTCTATCTGTTTGTTTCGTTGTTAGTTTAAAGCTTAGTTCACATGTAGATAACGCGGTTGTATGCCAACAACTTCATGAAACAGCTTCATTTTAAATGAGGAATTAGCTTTAAATGCCTTGTAGTCTAGCAAATTTTCAAATAGACCTCAGAGGTAAATTAAAAGATTTCTATTAGATAAGATTAAATTGCATTTTTATTGTACTTCAAAATTTTTACAATATTTACGAAAAAAAAGCAAATACTTGGTGGAACGGACCTGGTCCAGGGCTTATCTTACGACCATTCATGTTGTGCGTGTTATACTTTTTCACACAAACGGAAGGAACCACTTAGTGCAGGTGATAAGCTTAACCTTAAGCTCTCCTTCCGTCTTCCAAATCATTGTAGCGTGTTCCAGGCGGAAATAATGGCGATCAAAGAAACCCTATCTTGGCTTAAGAAAAACGTGATATCTGCTAGAGATATCCGCATCTTTTCAGACAGCCAGGCAGCAATCAAATCTCTGGAATCGACCTCTATAAACTCTTTAGTAGCTCTAGACTGCCGTTCGTCTCTTGTGGAGATGGCTGAGCAGTTCAATATTCACCTGTGTTGGGTGCCGGGGCATAGAGATATTCCAGGGAATTGTAAGGCCGATGAACTCGCCAAAGAAGGAACAACTTTACCCATCTTGCCGGACAATTGCACCTTAGGTATTCCAATCGCTATTCGCAAACTTAAACTTAAGCTGGATGCTGTCGGGAGTACAAATCTTAGGTGGACATGTCTAGCGACAAAACAGATTTGGCCAAAGCTAGATCTAAAACGCTCTAAGAATTTGATTTCTCTCAATATACTGCATATCGGCACCACAATAGGTGTCATCACTGGACACTGTCTAATAGGCAAGCACGCTACAAGGCTGGGCCTCTTCGCGAACGATTTCTGTAGAAGCTGCATGGATGAAGAAGAGGAGGAAACTTTTCCTCACCTTCTTTGTTTCTGCCCAGCTCTCTCCCGTAGAAGGAAACTCCAATTAGGAGCTCCCTATTATAATGATATAGGCGACCTGATGAATATTGACATCAAGAGCCTCCTACGCTTCATAAGAAGCTCTAATTGGTTTTAATACGAGTAGGTGGATGGAGGATTCTCCCATGATCCACGTGGTATCACAACGGACCTCATTGGTCTAAGTGTGCTGGCGACTCCTAGCTGGCAGCCACTTCAACCTTCAACCTAACCTAACCTGCAGTTCAGAGCCATATCTGAAGTTATTACTCTTGGACGTTTGTCAGACATTCGCGACAGGTGGGATCGTGAAAAAACTTTTTGGTGTTTTCTGGTATTCGAACGTCGAACCTCTCACTCAGCGATCCAACGTCTTAATCACTTGAGCCACTGCGCCCTCTATATTTACAATATTTACAGTGCAATCAAAAGAAGCATGGCATTGCCGTTTACCGGAAGACTAATTAATTTTTAATTCTAATCACCTAAAAACTATTTAAGTTTTCAGAAGCTTTTACATAAAATTCTCTCTCTGTATCCTAATGCTATTTTACAAAAGTTAAGAGCTGGAGTTCATCTCGTCCAACAAGTTCAGTCTTTTGAGCAAATTATACAAAAAACAAGCATTCAAATGAATACACATCAATTTTCAGCTGGACAAAACAAAAGCAACTTATTCGTTCCGTTCTTTGTCATAACGATTCACCGAGGTGGCAGGCCAAGAGTTAGAAAATACCGGGAAGATAAATCCAAAATAAGGACCATTAAGAGTCATCCCTTCAAGTCATCCAGGGAATTAATATACATATGAGCTAAATATAAAAGCAAGCGCCAGGATGATTCGTCGGAGAGTTGATCATGGTGGTCTTTCATCTTTCAGGATCATAAAGAAGCCATTTATATCGGCCAATAACAGAAAGGCAAGATTGAAATTTGCAAGTGACCTCCTCAATTGTATCTAAATGGAAAAGTGTATTACTTTCCGACAAATCTAAGTGCAATCTAAAAGGATCGGATTCGAAAAATAGTTAGTAAAATATATTTTAATTTAAACAGTTTTACCCCTGAGCTTTGCCTTTTTTTTAAAGTTGCTTTAGTTTTGGCCAACACTGTATCTTAGGGAGTTTTTCATTTGTCATTTTCATAACTTTTAAAATATAATCCTCGTAACGGTTCCAACATCATTTTATTATTTGACGTATTTGGTGGAAGGTGAAACGTTTTCTACTGCATATTATTGGTTTCCATCCCACACCTGCGTCGCATACATTAATATCGATTCAGACACTGTAAGAAAAATCCAAAATTTGCTACTATATGAGCTACGTTTTTGTTTGAAAAACATCTCCTCCAAGATGTGTTTATTACAGTTTTAGTATTCCCTACTTTTCTCAGATACGCAAAGATTTGTATGCTCCTTGACAACTTCGGTTCCTTCTCCGCTGTAGAACTACTTTTTACTGCTACAAAGTAGATGTGTCCATTCGTCGTCAGATTCCATGCGCAGCAATACTCGAAATGGCGATTTATCGCTCATTGGAGCAATTCAGGGGAAGGGGGGCGATTTCACAAATTTCATCCGCAAATAATGACGCCTAGAGCAAACTTCATGGACCTGGACAACATTGGTATTCGAGATTCGAAGTTATTACCTTCCAAACAGCGTAACACCGTAATAGCAGCAACGTTTCGTTACGGCTCGATCACGCCGTCGACCCACAGCGTACACCAAAATGTCACCTGTGTGGTGGATGCAGTGGCCTTTCAACGATTACATTTACATAGATTCTCAGATCCCCAAATTCTGCAATTTTGTCTGTAGACGTAGCCGCCAAACGGGAAATGGGTCTCATCGAACATTTAATTCGAAGAATCGACGTCAACTTGTGGATTTCGCAGCATCCAAGGCTTCTATGGTCAGTAAGCTTTAGTTATAAGGATAAGTAAATCCAAGCGGAAAACACGCCAAACGCAGCTGTAGGAGATACACAATTGCTGTGTGAGGAGTGCAATTGACTTTTTCGGTTCTTCGGCCGCTGAGGCAATTACAGCGGCTATTTCAGCTAATCGAGCACTAAGATGGTGCACAGGCTTACGACATCGCAAACGCCATTATTACGACCATAATCTGTCCTTAATTCGCGGCCATACAAGTAAATATTACAGAACTGTTATTTTTCTAGTTAGATATAACAATCTTAACGCGTTGAGCGGTGGTTAAACGATCCATATTGTAAAATGGTAAGCTAAGATCTATTTATGTGGTACTATAGATGAGAGATGGATTTGACAGATGCCATATGGCAGGGTTGTTAAATCTTAATCTAGAAATGAATAGCCCTTTACAGAAATGAAAATCAACTAGGTATGTAAGTAGTAAATGTTGGATTTTATTTGTTATGAAATTTAAGTGAGAAAGTGCAGCTGGTCCATCTGGATTTGTTAAAGCTGCATCATCGTTAAACTCCACGTTTTCCTCTTTTTCGCTGGTAGATAATCACGAAATGCTCGTCAAAATAATGCAATATTTTACAAGTATAATTTCAATTGTGTTCGTGGTTGCACCCTTAAGAGTTTCAGGCATGTTTCCTCATGTCTTTCTCTTCAATATACCAAAAGCGTTCTCAATTATTATCCGAGCTAACTGAGTGGTTGTAGTCCATTGTTTGACTTGAGTTTTTCATGATAGGCATTATTAGCTAACTTTGTAGGAAAAATAGAAGCAACCGTTGTCAGTTTTACACTCAATTTAAAGGGCGCTTATCATGTTTATCAACGTAATGAACACATATTTGTACTCCTTAGGTGATTCAGTATAAATCAATTTACCCTCTAGTCTATAAAATTTTTACAAGAAACGCATACAAGAAACCATGTACATATGTATGTACATATGTAAGTCTGGAATACTATGGTGTTGTCCTCTTTTCTAAGCCAGTGAAGGGCCATCAGAAATTGCTGCCTTCGTCCATACTTACAATTTCGTGACCAAATTATTGTGATTATTTTCTTAGTCTTGTTATAACTGGCAGAAATTTGTTAATAAATAAGTAAAATTCAAAAGTTTGATATTTACATATGTGACGATCGTTTTTTTTTGTGTTGTGTACCTAATTAGTAATGCGGAAGCTTATGGCTTTAATACGGTGTCTGCATTTCCTTGGGTATGCCCCGCTTTTGTAACTTTGAACCCTTTGAGCTAGAGAGTTTAAATTTGGGACGAAATAACAATTGGGCTGGTCTTACCTGACTGAAAGGGTTGATTACAGCTTTTCTAGACTTCTCAGTTTTATGAAAGAGTAAATCTAAGACATAACTAGAAGCACGGCATTATTATTTACAATAAAACAAAAGTGAGTAGATGAGTTTAAATTTTATAGTAGATGCCCACTTATCTGAACTGGAAAATTTTAATAATTTCATATTTTTCAATATCGTATGTGTTGCGGCAATTACGCAACGTGGGTAATTAGCAAATCTGTGAATTTTACTTTAGAGATTTACTATACTTTATTTTTTCTAATGTAAGAAATTACAAATTATTGTTCAGATCCTTATTGGTGCCACGTCTCGCTTCCACCGCTGTCATTTGAAAAAGAGAACAAGACCCGGAAACGTTGTTCAATAACGGCGATTGATGGCGGCTTCGTCCAATGTTTTAGGGTGCGTCCAGATCGTTTGGAATTTTCGGTGTCGTTGTGTTTCTTCGGGATGCGTTCGCAACAGTATGTTTTACAAATATGCAAAACGCATGCAAACGGCACTTGATCGAACGTTTTTCAAACATCAAACCTTTAAAACTGACATTTATTGTATTCTCCCATTTATTTAAAGCATTCCTACATGACGACTCATTAGTACTTGAAGACCCTAAATTATACATACATCTGCTACTCCTTCTTTGGAAATATGAACTCGTACTACTTTTTATTTTTTATTTGTGTTAATATTAAAATTGCAGAAATAATAACACTGCTAAAAGTAATTATACATATAAAAGTAATTATACATAGAATAAATATTGTCTTTTCACTACAGTGTTGTCGAACAAGAACATTTTATCATGCCAACCGACATTGTCCCATTCATATAATTTCTGATACACCATTACGTCAGATATTTTGTTCTAGGAAATAAGAAAACAACGAAAAAAACAGCACTCGCATAAAGTCTTTTTTTCGATAAAAGAACTTGAAAAGTCCTTTTAACTTGAAAAAGAAAAAAAGCAGCCTCATTTGTCGGTTTATTAGCAAAACTGTTGACTCGCACATCATTAAGAATCGTTTTCAGAATTTTTCTCTCCTCCTCTGCGATTCGGTCCAGTTCATTCAAAATTTTATCGACATTAGGCACGGGCCTTTACGCTAAACTGAACATTACAATGACGTGCTTAAAAGCAAAAGAACGTCTACAATCGGCCCCTCCAATTTTAGTAATTATGTTTCTCGTCCTCTATCATTTTTTAAGTGCGTATTTCATTCAGTTCCTTCACAGTTGGCACTTTTTCGTTCCCCCCATCATCAAATACATATAATCCTTCCCCCAACCACTTCCCAAAAAATGGTAGAATGATGGCAGACGCAGATGGACAACAGAGGGTCATTATGGAGTGGTGATTTCACCAAATTAAATAAGAACTCGTCAATTTATTCAAAAATAAAAGACACGACAACAAAAGGAAGAAGCGAGTCACGTTGCATGAGGCGATTATTACATCGACACGTGAGGAACATTGGGCGAAGATTTTAGGCGTAGCATTGTTACTCGCCAGGAAAACAGCAGGGAACATGAATTATTGCGAGTAATATGGAACATTTGTCCAATTTCGATGAACGGAGTGCGATATTGGAACATGGTCTTCTCTGTGGTAATTTTAAATTACAAAGTAGGAGTATTGTCACAGAAACACCCAGATATTGGGTCTAGAAGAACGAAAAACCGGCAACAGAAATTGTGGAAACTATTATGAATGGGTTTGTTGCGCTGCAATGCACGTGCAAACAATTCTTTTGGGCAATATAAGGCACAACATTCGTTAGTGAACTCGCTCACGTCCAACCGATTCTCGATATAGTTTCCGACAACAGCGTTTCACAGGGGAGTTAATAGTTTACCTATTTAGAAAATGAAACCTGTGCATGTATCATTATGGTAAATGAAGAGTAGCTGTCCTTGATATCTGCACAGCATTCAATAGGATGTGGTAGAGCTGGTTCGTAACGTTAACAGGATTCATGCTTATGGTGTTGGTAACTTCTCTTCAAAATGGATTGCGAGCTTTTTAAGTAGTCGATCCATGTACATACGACTTATACATAGCTCACAACTACCTTTCGACTGATTTTTATACCTAATTCCACTATATTGTAGAGTAGAGTAAAGACATAATAACCGACGACCCTATATAGCTATTGGTAGGTTAGGTCGAACTTGCTGCCAGCTATCGCCAACACAAATGTAGGTCTATTCTGATACCACATATATCATGGAAAATGTCCCTAACTACTGAGCTTTTGATGAAGAGTAAGATGCACCTCATATGATTTTTATCAGATCGCCTACATGGTTGTACTCGATTTTATAATCAACCTCCTAAGTAAAGTTTCCTTCTTACAAAGGTACAAAGAAGGTGATGAATGGTTTTGTAATCTTTTTCCGTGCATGTAGTTCCCACAAAAATTGTTTGAATATACGCCAAGACTTGTTGTATGCTGCGCAATGTCTATTAGGCAGTGTCCAGTGATGTCACCTAAGTATTATAAACCTAATATGCAATCTGTTGAGAGAAATCAAATTAGAGCATTTTAGATCTCGATGGCATACAGCTTAAATTTATGTTTGCTAGTAGCGATTGGTGTAGTTGTTCTATATCTTTAGAGTTCGTCAGCCTTACGATTCCTCGAAACATCCCATGCCCTGGCACCCAATAGAGGTGAATATTGAACTGTACCGCCATTTCGATGAGAGACGATCGTCAGTCAAGAGCTGTTACTGAATTTGGGGAGACCGATTCCAAGAATCTTATTGCAGCTCGGCTATACGAAAAGATACGGATATCCCTAGGAGATACCACGAGAGTTTTAGATTAAGCCTAACAGAGGAGACACCTCCACCAACACCGTCGTTCGTTTCTGAGCCCTTGGTATGAAAATGAATCGACTCCTCTTCTAAAAATATATCTTTCTCACAGAATGGTCTGATAGGGCTGTTGTGTTGAAAGTTCTTATGAAAGCTTAGACGGACAATGGTGTACTCCGTGTTTCTGGGAGAGGTTTCGATTTTTTTCAGAAAGGATGCATGACTAAAATCTTTTCTAGACGCTTTAAGGCGAACGTCTGCATTAGCTGCTGTTTACCTGCTAAAGATGTTGACCGCTATCAGGTGAAATAGAATGTCCAGTGCTGCAGAGGAAATTGCACTAAATGCTCTGCATATGCTATGCACACACAAGTCAAAGGTTTGCTTAGATAATCGCTGCATTTGACTTTATTTAAGGCTGACGACTACCCCAAACGTGAGTATCGGGTTTATTGTCTAGATGTAGAGCCAGTTAGTTTTGCAACGTTGCAAACCCCATCTTTTCCCGATAGATTTTTTGCAATAGAAAAGTGCTACTGTAGCTTCCTGGGCTCCTTTTTGAATAACAGGTTTCCAGCTTAATTTCCTATCTAAAGAAGACTCAAATATTTTGCTTGGTCACGGAAAGCTAAGTTTTACCATTAAGAGAACTAGGTTCGACGTAGGGAATTTTGTATTTCCTTGAAAAGAATACCAGTTCAATTTTTTCAAGGATTTACAAGGATTTTACATCAGACCGCACCGAATTGCCCCTCTGCAATAGTTGGCTACCTGTAGGTAAAGTGTTTATAAAAATAATTAGTATTAACGATGATATTGCACTTCAATCAAATATAAGACAATGCCACGCCTGTTTCCCGAGACCAACTATGCATGCAGACAAGGGTATCACACTATCCGTTCCCGACTATTCAGGCCTCTCTTTACCGACTACACGACTAGGGCCTGTTGGTTTCCATCTGGGTGGAAGTCAGTAGATGACTGATCCTGCGAAATGGTATACAGGGTGGCCAATGAATTGGTTAATACATTGGTTACTCAAATAAGTTTTTGTTAGTTTATTTTATTTTTATTTTTATTTAATAGATAATTTGGTTGTATTTTTATTTTTCAAGAATTGATTTTAAATGGCCTCCACATTTGGTGCACATCTCAACAAAAAGATGTTCATAACTGCATGTCCTCGGGATTTGCTTAATTATTTTGCGAATTGATTCCTTCAGTTCATTTAAATTGATCGTTTTCGTCTTATATGTACATCTCTTGTTTGCAAAAATCAAACAAAAAAAATCAGGTACTGTAAGGACAGGTAGGTAATCTTGGGTGCCAACGGAATGTGTTGTTCAACGAGACTATTTTGTTTTGACTTTTAGCTGCAATTCTGCCATTACGTTCCTGGAGATGTGAGAAGTTGCACCATTTTGCTGAAACCACACAGAGTTTGTGATGTTCCACAATTCGAAGAATTCTGTGGTCAATTTCCAAGCGATTTGGTAAGTCCGTCGGGCTCAGTTTGCTTGCAATTTGAATTTTCTTTGGAAATAAGTTCAAATACTTACGACACAGACTTATTTGAAACGACTGTCTGCCAATACTCATTTGAGCAGAGAATCTCCTTTTCGAAACGGAATGATTCAATTCTATGTCCGAAGCTATAGCGTTGATTGTTTCTAGCGCCCCAACTGTAGGATTTTGATGATAAGGCCTTCTTTCAATTGTTGACACTCGGCAAAATCGTTAACAAGGCTACGATCCATCTGCTCGGAGCAGTGCCGACAAATTTACGCCTAAGCTCTCTACACGTAAACTATGAACTTCAAACGATGATAGTGGCGCACTATCCGAATTGGTTTTTTGCCTCATCTGTACATTTTAATAATATCTACGTTGAATAAATCACGCAGAATCAACATTCAGAGTGACAATTGCGTTTGATTTTAAAAATAATATCAGCATCCGAGAAGTAGGAATAACCAGGAAAGTGTCCTGAGAATAGCTTTGCAGCCTTAATCTCTTAAAAATCCAGAAGAGTAACAAGATATCGTTGTTATATTGGCTATGTAAAAGATGAGGAAACTTTTCTCTTTGTAAAACAAAATACCCCAATTTTGTTCTCAACTTGTACAACTGTTGTTGCCTTGGGCTAAAAACATGACTACGTAGTAAAGTACTCACAAGAAACACTAAGGACATTTTATATAAAATCCTCATCACTCCATTCCTGCTGTAAAGCGCAGAAACAATGTAGTCGTCACTCCCACTTTTTGCGGCAATTCCTCTAAAAATCGCTATTTACCTTGACCTGGGTATGCCTATGATAGTGAAATAACGACCTACACTTGTCCGTTCAGGAAATTGTGTTTCGCATTTTGTTCATTTATTAAACCGATGCGTCCGTTTATGACAAGATTTTTATGTAGATGTACATTTGTACACGTCTACGAGCAGCGCCAGCTTATTGAAAATATTTTACTTTGAAAGGAAAGCGGCGAAGGTGACGTTTCATATCGTGCTTGTCGATATATTATTTTCATTTATTGTTTAATAAAGAAAACAGTTCGAATAAATTTTTGTGGGCGGTCTCACAGTCTCACTTCTCGCGAATGTCTGACAATCGTCCGAAAGTAACAACTGTCAAGAGTAAGCTTCTTAATTTGCCTTTTGGATACACACAACACGAATGGTCGCGAGAAGCTAGGCCCTGGACAACATACGGTCCGTTGCCCCAAGTATTTGTACTTTTTTTCAGTCATCATTGGATGTGCCACATATGGATGTAATAACGGCCACAAATGTTTTTTTGCGGTGTGTTTTGGGTCCCCAAAACTACATCCTCTTCTTTTATTATATCCGGCTAACCATACTCTACCTTAGTGCTAAATAGCAACTGTCTATTTCCATTGGTTCGAAAGTTACAAGCTTGTAAGATGCATGTGTGCATACATACAATGTACGAAACAGTAAAGATAACGGAAGTCTTCTCCTACTTGGAGGTCTATCAACCTAACAATTTATCTCTTTAAGTTGGTACATAAAGTCAAAAACTCCATAATATGCATCCAGTTTCCTTAATTTCAAGAACACGTCTTCCATTTATGTACATTTTTCATGGACGCTAAGCTTATCGCCCATAACTTCGGTGAAACCATTCAACTTTCCACCCACAGAAACAATAACAAAAGAGATTTTCCCTTCATCTTCTTCGACAACTTTCATTCCCCTTTAAAATAATTTCTAACTCATACCGCCTCTTACAGGTTTTGGTCATACGGTTAAGCATACTGACAGTAATTTCAACTTAGTTGCAAAAGTTTCAACACACAAGCTCCATCAGTACGTCTTATTCTTGCGGCACTATGTACTGGAAAGTTTTCTAATAGTTTATCGAGGAAAGTTCCTGGTTTCGCTTGATGCTCTGGAAAAGTTTCCTTTAAATAAAGTAATTGAAGAAAGTTATACCGGTCACTAACACCACCAGTGCTTGTTTGCTCTTACACATCCTTGAAGTGACAAACGAGCCAAGATTGCACGAATGTGTTCAGGGCGGGTGTTTCAGTAACACATCTAAGGTGATTTTTCAAAACTTCGAATAAAAATTTCCACACACGACCGAAGACGGGGGCAATGTGACATATGCAGTGATTTCCTATCGAATATGAGATTTTATTTTATTAGCGTAATAACGAAGTATACTGAGTGGAAGGAGGACGAGAGAATTGCAAACACAAAATGGAAAGTGATTGATTGAGGTTGTTTGTCATAAGTTAAGACGGATGGAATTGTATAAGCAGGACTTGGATTACAAGTTGTTTCTTTTGCAAGGGTTGGGGCAACTAGAGGAACTTTGTCAAAATATGGGTCAGCAGCTGTGTGTGTTGAGATTACTAGGGATTACAAGTGATACCAGGAAGAATGTGTTCATATGCGCTATTGAACAGGAGATGAAATACTGCTTGCTTTAAATCTCAAAACAGTAACAAGTTGAAAGTTAAATGTACGAGTATTATGATTTATGATTTCACTTATCTTGAAGGCATTATGATTAACAGAGTATTGTATCCTATTGATGCGTAGTCAAGAGCGTAGTTGTAGTGGTGCACCTCTCAACCCATGGACGCATTGAACTGCAAATCGAGTGCAAAACAAAGCTCATTTTCATCTTGGAGGCACTGTTAACTAGGAAAATTGTACGATTTGCGGTTCTGAAAATCTTCAGGTATGACTTGACTTTTTCGAGTTCAGGTGAAGATATGTACATACATATATAGTCAAAATAAGCAATAGATATATGTACGTCTATTCGGATTGTAGCGCCCTCAACTGAGTCCAGAATATATGTATGTAGATAAGGTGAATTTGCACATAATTTGCATACATTTGAAATGTTTTAATACTAGGAGTAGATCATTATTACTTAAAGTGAATTCATTATTATGCAGCTGTGCAAACTTTGCGTTCATAAATGTAAATAAACTATGAAACCATTGCAACTGTATTTGTATTACTTGCGTCCCTAAACATCAAATGACTGCCTTTGTTTTGAAAGTTGTAGCAAATTTTATTTTTATGCACAGCTGTGACATCAATGCTGCGGAATTTGCGTTGATAAATGTAAAAACATCAATGCTGCAGAATTTGCGTTCATTAATGTTTTCAAAATTTGTTGTGGTACATTTACAGAATTTTTTTTTTTTCAATTATGAACTCACCCTTACTTACTTTGAAGAGGAATGGCAAGAGCCATTACTGGCCTTTGCATTTTAAAGAGAGGTATGATTTTTGAACTTTAATAAGTAAATTGAAATAGTAAGAACGCTGTTGCAAATATGTGTGTTTGATAAAAAGCAATATTTGCGAAAAATTTTAGTTCAAAAACATATTCAACCATTCATACTCGGGCATTCGACTAAGTCTAATTACATTCTATTTAATGTCTTTACATGCATCATGTCCATTACCCCTATTTACTATATTAAGTTTAGAATACGGTAGTTTTAAGGCTTATTTTTAAGGTAGTTGTAAGGTTTACTGTTAAGGTAGTTTTAAGATAATTTTAAGGTTTAGTTTTAAGGTAGTTTTTAAGTTCTTATCTCAGTTTGTATAAAAAACACGTTCATTTACTAAGTTTTTTCTAAATTTTCCTTAGTTATCCTGGTTTGTTAAGCCATTTAAATAATTAATTGATTTAAAGTTAGCTTTCGTCGAAAGACATAATTTCAAGCATTAGGTTTAGCTTAGAGCACCCGCATAGGGTCAGTAAGTTAGAATTAGATTAAGTTAAGTTAGTTAAGCTAGTTTTAAGCGTTTGTCTAGATTTAAGTAATTATGAATTATAAATAAAAAATGCGTTAAAAATGAAATGAAAAATTATCCCTATTACAAACATTACAACCTTTCAGATGGGATGCAAGTCGAAAATGGTTCAATATTGTTTTACTTTTTTGTATTTTTTTTTTTAAAAACGAATATGCTTTTTAAGAGTGCAAGAATGATGGTAGACAAAAATAAAAATATGAGATGCATACGAATAAATGTGTCGCCTTTTGTTAGCCCTGTGGCTGCTGATTAGTTGATGAGTGTTCGGACTCGTTCTATAGTATTTTCCATGACTTTTTCAAAACTTCCGTCTATAAAATCTCCCCTTCTTGTCGGATGTTCTCCTTTCAGGCCGCATAATCTATGACTTGTACGTATAGACCCGTGACTTCAAAAAACCTCAAAGAAAGAAGTTGGGAACGAGAAAACAAAAGACGAGAGATTAAGTGACCCGGAAACGTTATCTGCAGAATGTCTATCTTGCTTCTGGAACCACACGCTCATCACGGTCATAAAATTTTTTCATATTTGAATGGTCTTTAAAGTTATTGACATTTGCAGGTAATACTCAACTATTTTTGAATTAAATGCATAAAACTTCCCACAAATATGTACCACCAACATCAGTTCAAAACCCCAAAGTTCATTATTCATGAATAATTCTCTTATCTCAAAACGTATGTGGATTGTTTGAACATTTTGGAAAACCATAATTAATCAATTTGATTCTCCCTGGTCTGCAGATGATTTCCATCCTACTGTAAACTTTTGCTGGTTAAGAAAGAGTGCTATTCAAAAGTAATGCCTTAGTTATAGAAACTACCGCTGAAATTGAGCTTCAGAGTCTTTTGGATGCTTATAGACTAGCAGAATCTCAAAAGGAAGTATTTAACAATGTAAATAGAAAATCCTTGGATAGCTTAGTTTTAATTGGGAAGTGGGGGTTTGACGGCAGTAGTGCTCATAGTGAGTACAGGCAATCATTTTCTAATTCTGAGAGTAAAGATGAAAGTTTGTTTGTAACTTCGTATATGGCTATGCCATTAATTAATTCCTCAAATGACCAAATTATTTGGAAAAATCCGCGTCCCTCCTCAACTAGATACTGCAGGCCAATTAGATTTCAATTTAAAAAAGCCCCTGCAAGGTCGGGGTTAGAATAGCCTTGAGGTAAGGTATGCCTGTCGTAAGAGCCGACTAAAATCCGCTGGAAGAAGTAGTCTTCATGATGCTATAAGCGATGCTGTCAGGAGCATGCTCTCCTGGTAGGGCCACCCTTGGCAGTAAGGTTATAACTGAAAGACGAAACTGAAGGACAAATTAAACAAAAAAAAAAATTAAAATTCAAATTAAAATTTAAAACAAAAAAAAAAATCCATAAAACCAGTAGCGTCTGATGCATATTGTGCGGCTCACTGGTCAGCGTCTGACCCCAGAGGGGCGGCTGAATTGAAACTGCAAATAGAATTAACTGATCTATTTGCACAGAATTAATAAGTTAAACTTAAATGGCAATGGACAAAACAAACAGATTGATTACCCCAGGTGGCAGACCAGGAAAACTGGAAAATCCACCCTCTTCGGAGGTCGGTCCTATGGATTCTGGGGAGGACCATTTATTGCATTCAAGTGACCCATTTAGGAAATGTGTAAGGGTAAATAGATCTCCACCATCAAGATCAAATACCTCCATCACTAGGAACCCATCACAAGGTGAAGTTAAAGAAATAAGAGCTTCGAAACAATACGACTTCGAGAAAGAAAATATGGAACTTCGTGCTAAGCTCAGCAGTATTGAACTGATTTGCCAAGAGCTGAAGATAGAAATAGTTCAGCTTAAAGCTGAAAACAAAGCTTATAAAGAAAGAGAGCCCCAACTCCAAACAATATATACTGATTGTAATCCAGCCAAAGAAGACTATAAAACCGACGAAGAAGAACTAAGTCGGGAAACGGACTGGATCTTGAAAGAAAGAAGACCAAATAAGAAAAGGAAAGCCGGTTCCTCACCCGAAGTCGAATTATCCAAAAAAGAAAGTTCACGAATCAAACCAGTTGAGAAAACTGAGAAGCAAAAAGAACATAAACCGCCACCGATAAACATAATTGGATTCACCGATTATAACAAATTACACTGCCTTCTTAAGTCTGTGGTATCAACGGATTTTAGAGTAAGTTCACCAAGAAACAACGTATGGAAAGTCAACGTTAAAGACTCGGATAGTTATCGCACCGTTTCCCAAAAGCTGAACTCCGAGAATATACAATGGTACACATATGAAAATAAGTCCGAAAGACCAATTAGAGTTATAGCTAGAGGACTCCACGCCTCATGCTCTAAAGATGATGTAATTAAGGACTTAAAAAACAACGGGTATAATATAATCGATGCCGTCAACATCCTAAAAAAGGAAAAGAAAAATACAGAAGAAAGCGGAAGAACAGCATTCGTAAAGCGCGGCCTTCCTCTTTTTATGCTAACATTTGATAAAAAACAAACGATAGAACAAATTTACGATATTAAATCTATCTTAAATATGGTGGTTAAAATTGAGCCCCTAAGAAAAAATACGAGACTAGTCCCTCAGTGCAAGCGATGCCAGGGATTCAATCACACGCAAAAATATTGCCAGAAAGAGCCGCGGTGCGTCAAATGTGCTGGTAAACACCTCACAAAAGACTGCAGCTTAAGCAAACAAGCTCCGGCGTTGTGCATCAACTGCAAAAAAAACCATCCGGCAAATTATAGAGGATGTGACGTAGCCAAGGAACTACAAAAGAGGCGCAACTTAATCTCTCTACCGCCAATAAAGCCAAAACCGAAAGAAAAGCCGGTAATAGAACAACAAAAAGCTAAAACAGATGTAATTAAGGTAAAGCCTTCGAATGAGAAAAAAGAAGCGCAGAAAGCAAAATCGACAAACGCTCGAATAAAGACATATGCCGAAGCTGCGTCTAGAGAAAGTAGCGGCAGCTCCTCTCCACCTGACCCTCTCATGCTTATTTTAGCAAAACTTGATGAACAAAGTGCTACAAACAAACTTATTTTCGACAGACTGATTAAACTCGAAAATAATGTATACAGCAGGCGTTTTCCTCCAAGATGATAAAACAACTTAAAATAGTAACATGGAACGCCAATGGGCTTTTGCAAAAAACTGACGAGCTGGAAATATTCTTGATTAAGAAACAAGTTGATATATGTCTAGTATCTGAGACTCATCTCAAAAGAAATTCTAGGATAAAATTAAAGGGTTATAAAGGCTATCATGCTTTCCACCCATCAGAAAGAGCCAGAGGTGGTGCGTCTCTATTTATAAGAGATTGTATTGAACACTCTGAAGATATTAAATTTGAACTTGAATCAAGGCAAATAATAACTGTACGTGTAAAAAATAGACACTTTGCTTATAATATCTCGTCTATCTACTGCCCTCCACGCTGTAAGCTGGAATTAAGCGACTACCTTAATACTATTGAATCACTTGGATCAAACTTTATTATTGGTGGTGACTTTAATGCGAAACATACTTTCTGGGGATCTAGATCTACTACACCAAAAGGTAACATGCTTTTTAAAGCAGGTATGAAATATAGCTGTGACTTTCATTCGACAGGTAAGCCCACTTATTGGCCAACTGATACGAGAAAAACACCCGATCTCATAGACTTCTTCATTGTTAAAGGGATCTCTAATACGTTTATAAGAGTTGAAGAAAGTTTCGATCTTTCTTCTGATCATTCACCAGTTATTTTAGTTTTAAGCGAAACTTTGATAAAGGTACAAGAACCTCCCAGATTAGCTAACGATAAAACCAACTGGGACAATTTCAGAAACGAAGCAGAGAGTAGAACTAGATTGAATGTACCATTGAAAACGCACTATCAACTTGAAGATGAAGTCGATCATTTCATTGAAAGTATTCAGAGTGCCGCGTGGAACAATACTCCCTATAAAATAAGAAATAAAACAAATCGGGATATAAAATTTCCGACAGAAATAATAGAACTAGTCAAAGTAAAGAGGAGAGCACGCAAAAGGTGGCAACAATCTCGTGCTCCGCAAGATAAGACGCACTTAAATCGTTTGTGCAATAAACTCAAGGAAACGTTAAGGGAATTCAAAAATAAAAAGATTTCTTCCTACCTTGAAGGACTGACTGCGGAACGAGATACAAACTACTCGCTCTGGAAAGCTATGAAGGGTCTTAAAAAACCCCAAATGCAAGCACCACCAATAAAGAAAAATAATGAGGAATGGGCTAAAACCGATCAAGAAAAGGCTGAAGTTTTTGCCTTGCACTTAGAACAAACATTTAAACCGTTCAGCGGGCAAACATCTGTCGAAAATATAAATGTATTAACGATGTCATCCGACAATTTTAAAATCAAAAGTGTAACGCTGGTTGAACTCAAAGAAGAAATAAGAAATTTAAAAATTAACAAAGCTCCTGGCTATGATCTAATAACAGGACTAGTTCTCAAAGAATTGCCCAAAAAAGCATTAGTGAAGTTCCTTTACCTAATAAATGCAGCATTTAGATTGCAATATGTACCAAGACAGTGGAAGATTGCTGAAGTCATTATGATTCTTAAACCGGGGAAGATACCTACTGATAAAAAATCATATAGACCAATATCACTACTGCCGGTAATTTCAAAAGTATTCGAGAGAATTCTGCTTAAGCGACTACAGCCTATCATAGAAGAAAAACGCCTTATACCGGATCATCAATTCGGATTTAGACGTCAACATTCTACAATAGATCAAGTTCATAGAATAACAGACATAATCGAAAAGGCGATAGAAGAAAAAAAGATCTGTTCGAGTGTATTTCTTGATGTCTCCCAAGCCTTTGACAAGGTATGGCATAAAGGCCTAGAATACAAGTTACAGCAAGTTCTTCCCGAAAAATTATGCCAGGTTTTGAAATCTTACCTTTCAGATCGATTATTTCGGGTTAAAATGGGTAACGAATACTCAGAATTCAAAGAAATCATGGCAGGAGTGCCTCAAGGCAGTGTACTTGGTCCGACACTATACCTGCTGTACACGCGAGATATACCGCAAGTAGATGGTACGCAAATAGCTACATTTGCGGATGACACAGCAATATTGGCAACGGGCGCTACAGTTGAGGAATCAACCGAAAAGTTACAAAAAGCCATACATGAGATATTCGCATGGACAAAGACCTGGCGAATTGTACTAAACGAGACCAAATCCATCCACGTAAATTTTACGTACAAAAAAGAGAATAGTATACCCATCCTAGCAAATTTTGTTATAATCCCGTATGCAAACGAAGCAAAATACTTGGGAATGACACTCGACGCTAAACTAAAGTGGAAGACACATATAAAAAAGAAAAAGCAAGAGCTCGAAAACAAATACAGACAAATGTATTGGCTACTTGGAAAGCAGTCCAAGCTAAATACTGAAAACAAGCTGCTTTTATATAAGCAAGTGCTAAAACCGGTTTGGACTTATGGCATACAACTTTGGGGTTGTACCAAGAGAAGCAATACAGGCATTATACAGGCATTCGAAGATAAGGTGCTAAGAGGAATTGTTAATGCACCGTGGTATATAAGAAATTCCGATATCCATAAAGACCTTGGAATACCAACAGTTAGAGACGAAATAAAAAATTTCGCCCGGAAGCACCAACAGAGGATACAGAATCACCGTAACAACGCCGTCCTACAGATTTTGGACGATAGAAATATAGTGCGTAGACTACAGAGGACGAAACCTTCCGATTTGGCACACTAAAGATTAACCCCATGCAACTTGAGGTATATACAGGATTTTCGCTGGAAAATCCCTGTACAAAGAGAAAATACCACGAAAGATATCTACTGAATAAGTTTGTACTTAGTTGTAGTATTCAAAACCCTAAACCCTAAAATTTAAAAAAGAAACCACAGCCGTCTGTCTCTATTGAGGAGGAGAGATACTACAGAAATGAAATAGTTTCTTTAGTTTCCACTGCGATCAAGCTTAATGATCACACTTTCTCTATTTCTCAGTCTTTGCAATTAACAATGATTGATGGAAGGTCTGTTCAACTTTCAGTAATAATAGATGTTACATTTGTGCCGCTACACCATCTGAAATCGACAAATGTTTAGAAAAGCTAGTGCATGCTAAAAAATTTGAATTTGGTTTGTCTCCCCTTCATACATGGATTCGCTTTTTTGAATATTTTATTAATATTTCATATCAACTTGACGTCAAAAAATGTCAAGTAAGAACTAAGGAGGAGAAGGAAACTCTATTAAAAACTAAGAAATACGTTCAATCCCAATTGCAGTGGAGACTCTGCAAAGAAAAAAGAAATCAAGAAAAATTCACACCCAAAAATGTACTTAAATTTTTTAGAGACATTAAAAAATAAACAGAGAGCTTTCGACCTAAATTAAACATCTGTACAAATAAGCAAGGCGAAAGCCTTCTTAGCTAAAATAAGGTAATAAATAAATAGGAAGGAGCTATTTAGTGCACAACTATTGACATGATTCCACGGCCAACATACGAAACTTAAACATTTGATTTCAGAATAGAAGGAATGGTGGAGTATGATCTTGATTTCAAGTAAACTAGTAGGATGTTGTTAGTAGATTACAAATTAACAAATATGAATAAATTGGCAAAATAAAAAATAACAAATACAAGGACATTATGAGATGTAAATGAACTAACGTATACAAATACATAAGTAAATAAATAAGTAAGTAGTAGACCTTACGGAGACATTTTTAGTTTTTGAGATCACATGCTCTTTAGTCTAAAAACACCAAGGTCACTTTAAGATCATTTTCAATAGCGTATTTTCTATCGGCAATCTATCGAGGTGACTTTTGCAAAATTGCCCCAAACTGGAGATCCATAGAACAGTGATGATTGAAAAATTCCTTCAAAAATAATAAATTTGGTTTCGAAACTCAATTTAAATTTCAAATCCAGTTAATAAATGGATATAGCATTTTTTATTGTGATGTTCCCTTTTTTAAAGGGTTTTTAGGCTTGAAGACTAAACGCTAATGTCGAACTGTGCTTGTATGACATATAAATCGAGTTATTTTCAATGTCAAAGCTGATTGAATCTGAAGAATTAATTGATGTGTCTTCTGCAAAATGGCAAATTCGCAATTATTTGATCTTGGAAAATCATGTGTGTTGATATTATGCAGGATTGGCCCAAGCACCGAGCCCTGGGGTAACCATGCTTCAATTATCAAACTTGTTGACAGCTAGAGTTTTACTGCTGCTCTGAAAGTACACTCGGTTAAAAAAACAGATAAAATGGAAATTGGAGGTTAAAAAGTTGTGTAGCAAACCCTTGAACCATAAAGTGTCGAACGCTTTTTGTCACTTAGGAGGACAATACCCTACTTATTTTTATGTGTTTTGGTCTGCGATGAATTCGGTGAACTGTGGAATGATGCGGTCTAAAACCGCAAGTAATACATATATTTCTTTCGTTCAAATAAAGTTATGAACAAAATAGAGAGGCCAATACGTACTTAAGTAAAGCTTAAAATTTTACAAATTAAACAGATGATCATTTTGCTTTTGATATTTTTTATTAATACTACTCTAATGCTGTGTAAAGGAAAAAAAAAAGATTTTGGGTTCAGCTTAGTAAATAATTCGAAACATAAAAAACAAGAACATTAAAAAAGAGAAATCTAGCAAAAGTAATGGATATTTCGTCGATCATCAATTTTTACTTCCAATAATGGAATACATAGTTAATATTTTGTTGCCTGCCCTTAGTTCTTAATTATTGCAAGGCATTTACTTGACATTGGCTCCACCACTCGTCGGCATCAATCTCCGAAATTTGGGCTTTATTTTTCGTGTGGTGTCTATCAATAGCCTTCCACAGATGCTCTATTGGGTTCAAACCTGGCGAATATGATGACCATTCCATTGCCAACCTGGATGTATGCTTAGGGTCATTGTCTTGTTGCAAGACCTATCTGAGCGACATATCTTCTATGTAAACATACTGGTTCTGATTCATATTGCCATCAATCAAACGTATTGGATTAACGGCGTATCAAGAAAATGAACCCCATAGTTTAATATTTCTCCCGCCATACTTCACTGTCATTTTGGTGTATTGTGGCCTGAATTTTTGCGATGGTTGTCTTCGCATCATTTCCAAACAAATTTTATTTTTGTTTCGTCAGTCCACAATTCTGGTGCACCCCAACTTAGTTGATCTCTTGCAAATTTCAGACGCAGTTTAACGCTACGTTTTTTCAGTAATTGTACCGCTCTTGCTAGTTTCAATTCTATCATGTAAATTACTTTCTACAAATCTTCTGCGAACTGTTCTTGATGAAATACTCAACTCTAGTCCTGATTTGATATCGCTCGATAGGATCAGACTTTGAAACGCGAACGATTTTTCGGTTTTCATGAGCTGTTGTTTTTTGGGTTAGCCGAGTTAATTTTTGTTTGTTGATGCTTTAAGACCGTTTTCAACAAGTAAGAAGCACACACTGATGCGACAAATTGAAATTTGAGATATTTTATTTTGAATTCGCTTCATAAATGCATTCTTTATCCTATCAAAACGTGGGGACTTTAATTTTTTTATATTACATAATTAGAACTTTTATATTAATTACATCTCCAATCGATATAAGTTCTCCACCTCCAGTCATGAACGTGTGAATGTTACTACTGCCTGTTGAAAAATAAGAACAACATACCAATGTGAACTTAGATACGAAAGATCCACAGTAGAACAGCTATTTATCATTATACATATACAGTATACACATACTATACATAGACTGCAAACAGGCTTTTAAGAATGTCAATAGGATATCACAATACTTAACCCCATGTTTAAATAAAATACACCCAAATACAAAATAGCGTAGCCATCTTGGATAACTAAAAGAAATTCCAAAGAAAAAATTCTGATTCAGGATAAAAATCAAAATAAATTTAGCATGAAAATTGGAGGAAGGCTAGGGGATTCATTATCTAGGCTTCTCTTTAATATGCCATTACAGCACGAAAAAGGAAAGCTGGACTGAGGAGTGAAGATTTTCAGGAAATCTTATCAAATTATCGCCTACGCGGATGACATAAGAATAGTAGCAAAAAACGTCAGACCCATGACGAAGCTTTTATAATGCTTGACAAGTAAACACTAAATTAACGAAGTGTAAACGAAATACCTGAAAACGTAGAGAGATGAATAGGGTGGCTTATAGTCGCCTCTTGCGACAAACATGCCCACCACTTCTATCGGAATGATAATTTGTAATAACTTGTCATAACTTGCCTTCTGTCTATAAATAGAGAAAGCATAGGCTTGTCAAAGAGATCCCTTAGTGAACACTCCATTGATTCGAAAGCATTCTATTAGAATAAGTGTTCTCGCCACCGTTTTCAGTAGGAGCTGCAGAAATAAAAAGGAATAAGAGACGGTAACTCACCATCTTTGCAGAGGTACTTCTTATAAAAATTAAAGACTAAGCGTCTTTTACTCAGGTCCGATATTTGTAAAATAAAGAGCTTCGCCTCTTGGTGAAAATGGTTCCGGGCTGCGGGCATAGACAATAGAAAAAGTTAATACCGTTGCCATTATTATTCCTTAGAATTTAGTTCATGAAATACTGCTTTCAATACTGATAGTCCGGTTTTCCTTTGTGGTATCACAATGATCCTGTCTTTGGTCTAAATGTATGTAGCTTTTACAGCTCCTGCTAACTTTACCAGTAACTTATTATCAATAATTTTATTGGATTACTATCTGAATAATTATTTACATTTAGGAAATGTATTCTTCTTACATATTTCATTATTCCTATGCATTGCTATGGTATTATTAAGGACATAATAACATAGTGTTTGATTGTATAAGTATTTCATTGGGTCATCGATGATATAATCTTAACTATAAATCTTAAGTTTTCGTTTCTAATTGGTACAAATAAGTCCTATAATCTCAACAAAGGCATTCCACCTTAATTACATTAAGAGAAATATGTACGTAGGTATAATATCGATGCTAAATTGATTATGGTAAATATAGAACGAAATAATGAGGCCTTAATTAATCAGTCTATTCAGAGTATCTGTAAAGAAATGTAACTAAACACCCACAGTCAGGACAAATTAATGTAACCCTCATTTAAACTGTTTTACTGTCACCTTACTCACTAAATGTACGCTTTAGAGATTATGGAAGGACGATTTAACACATCTACCCGGAAATGGGGTGGTAGGTATGTAATTAATCGCGTTCCGATTAAACTGTAATTGAATGAAACCTGGTAGCATCATTATTTTTATATTCAACATTTAGTGATTACATTTTAATTTACAGAAGGATATTCTATATCATTTCAAAATCATTAATATTAAATTTGTTGCACTTATCCGTAGCTACTAAGTAAAAATATGAAGTATTAAAAAAAGATATTGGTGCTCCTGGATTTATGATTGGCTACGGTGAGTTGTATACTTAATTAAAATACATAAGTTTATCTCCTTTAAGATATAACACACTATTGGCAAATACACAGATTTTGCAGATTTTTGCTGATTTCACAATGGAGTCAACGAATATAGATCCATCGTCAACCATGTATGTGATATTAAAAGCACTTTTGTCAAAGTGCACTTTAAGTTTACCGGCATCCTTTTAACATAATTGATATTCTTTGCCGCTCTATTTTCAGCTTTTAGATGGCGTGGAGCCTTAAAGTTAATTCCGATAAATTAAAAGTACACAATAGTTTAAAAATAGATTAAAAACAGTTCGTATTAGATAGGAAGGGAAAAAATTGGAAATACGGTCTTAGAAAAAGTTAAAGAGTACATTTCATTTCATTTTCATTTTTAATGCAATTTTTATTGGGTAATTCAGTTTTTCTTACATGCTAGACAAAAACGCTTAAAACTAGCTTAACTAACTTACTATGTAATGTAACTCTAACTTACTGACCCTATGCGGGTGCTCTAAGCTAAACCTAACGCTTAAAACTATGTCTTTCGACGTTTACGAACTAGGCTTATTTATAACTTAAGTTAACTAAGTGAGGACTAAGAAAATTTATTTGAAAAAAACTTAGTGAAGGAACATTTTTTTGTGTTGCTTAAAATTAATTTAAAATAGTCTTAAATCTAACTTAGAAGCTACCTTAAATAAACCTTAAAAACTATCTTAATCTAAAATACGTAATTTATACGTAAATTTTTTTTTTTTTGTGCAAAGTGCTGCGTTTTTTTTTTTTTTCAGTGCTGTGAACTTTTTTAATTTTTTTTGTTTATATAAAATTAAACTTAACCTACACTAAACTATGTAAGCCGGCCATAGTAAAAAGGCCAACTTTGCTCCTTGAAAGAGGCTGCCCCGGATGAAATGGAACCGACGAAGGAGTTCTCTCTCCGTCCCCTAACCACCAGAATTTCTGG
Organism: Blera fallax; assembly: GCA_946965025.1. Classification (NCBI taxonomy): domain Eukaryota; kingdom Metazoa; phylum Arthropoda; class Insecta; order Diptera; family Syrphidae; genus Blera; species Blera fallax. The sequence goes on along the minus strand of OX337248.1, from coordinate 18,401,592 downwards.
CGCTGCCGTTCAAAATCACGCAAATCGCGACCTGATACCGATCTACTGTACCGGAGACGCTCCGGAATGCTGTGTGTGTAGTTAAAGAGTACAATTAACTCGAAATGGAGGTAGCTTCCAACATGAATATGAATAAACAAATAAAAATATTTGGTGCTACGGACCGTGGTCCAGAGCCCTAGCTTCCCGCACTCATTCCTGTTGGGCGCGTTATATTTTTTTTTATATTTATCGAAAGGACCTACAGTTTAAAAGAACATATGTATGTACCTACATCCGAAAGGCAAATTGGGAAGGTTTTTCATGAGCATTTGTCTGACATTCGCGAGAGATGGTATCGTGAAAGAACCTCCCGCTCAGTAGTTCACAGCACGGCGCCCACTATGAATAAACACTGAAAAATCGAAAAAAGTCTTGAAGAACAAACTAATATTTGTGAGTGATGAGTTCTGCACGTAGTGTGGTTTAGGTCCAGTTGGGTTTTATGACATACTAAGGATGATATTTCACCATTGACCATTAGTGCACCGAAATGTACATATGTATGTATGTATGTATTTTTTAGACTTTTATGTATGAAAGCTTCTAGATTCTAGGGTGATGATGCTATTTCGCTGCGTTTTTCAGCATCTCTTCTTAAAAGATTTTGCATATGCAGAACAATTGAAAAGGACTTTTTTTTTGAAATAATGAAGGTTATTATGAGAAAAAAAGATACGTTTTCATCAAAAAGTTAAATTCTTCTACGGAGAGAATATTCTATTATACTTTAAAATCAAATAGTACCTTGAAGAACCGAAAGATTTTTAAACTGAGAGAAGAGCTATAGAGATTAAATTTTATACCGCGTACAATCGACTATAGTCTTTGCAGTTATGAAATATTCCAGCAAAGGGGTTCAACTAACTCGAGCGTATACATATATCATTTCTTGTTATTTATAATTTTGGTTTTGTTTTTCATTGTAAGTTTAATTTTAGTTCTCACTTCAATTATTTTAGCTTAAATGGTAAGAAAATACCTTCTGTGTTCGACTCTGTTCTTTTTCATGATCCTTTATCATCCTTTTCCAAACAGAGATGATAGTAGTTTTAACAGCATGTGCAACATTGCAATGTTGAATGCGATATTACTGAACGGATTTCTGACTTTATGTCAAAGCTTAGCCTAGGTGGGGATTTCAATATGAATCTACTTAGCATGTCGTCTAGCTCCTCATTAAAAGGAACGATACGATCTCTCAATCTATTTTTTATATTCAACGAACCTAACCTAGTAATTGTTCACCATCTTTGGTAGATGATATTTTTTGATAAACGTATTGCGAAGTGTTATAGTCAACTATCCGTTACTATGTTACTCTCCCACGAACTTGTATTCGCCACCTTCAGAGTAAATTTGTGTAGAAGTTATTCATAATCAACCTAGATGAGTTAAGTAATCACTGTTCCTATAGTTTCTATAGGCTTTCCCTCACCATTGACACAAAATAATAGTGAACAAGCTTTTACCGTCGATAGGTTTAATATTTACTCGCTCTGGCATACTTGTTATCAAATGAAAATCGGTCGGCCTCGATAATATCAACCCAGATTTTGTAAAAATATTACTTCCAATAATATTACCTATATTATATTTTTAATATCATCCTTAAGGCATTCACCTATCCAAATCCTCGCAAAAAAGCAAAAAATTATTGCTATTCCAAAAAAAATATTACTATTCTTCCATTTTTTCCAAAGTTATCGGATCTCTAGTCAGGACATAGCTGCATAACAGCAGTACAGGAAGTATCTGAAGACATTCGTCAAGCTATTGGTAAAAACAAAACAACTTTGTTGACATTACTTGACTATTCTAAAGTGTTCCCATGTATAAATCCGTCAATTCTGTGTAATGACACTGACCTTCATCGAGACCTGAAGGTAGAAAGTGTTAATTCGGAAATTTTAAAACATGCTAAAAACACAAGGAAAAGCTAGAAGAGCATATAAATATAGGTGCAAGAAAACTATTAAATAGCGAAAACTATAAATAAAACTATGAATAAGACCTATTGATTTAGCTTAAACTGGAAAAGAAAAGGAAAGAAGAAAAAAAAAATCCATGCACACATATGTACATACACATATGTATCTCACATCCGAAACAAAGAAACACCAAGGGGTGGAACTCAATCAAAGACTAAGATGTCAGTAAAAAATTGCTTATTAGTCCAGGTGACTAGATCGCAATTATGTGGGAGGCGGTTTTAGTCGGTAAAAATCCGGCATACTGGTTACACGGATCATCAGTATCTTTTGAAGATTTCCACTTCCTTTAAAAAAAAAAAAATTCTGTGTAATAACTGTTAACATAATTTAATTTCTCTAGTTAACAGCTATTACTCTCTTATCTTACTAATCGTGATTAGACTGTTTCTCATAATTCTAAAATGTCTACTTGTCGTCCTTTTAATAGAGTTTACCCCAAGCGTCTATCCCTGGGCCATTATTCTTTTCTATGTTCATCTATATTTTTATAAATCCTGACAAAACCAATGTTATTCCTTACTCTAAACACTAACCCAATCTTACTTACTTCCCCCAAATAAAACTTCCATTTACATTTATTGAATACAAGTTAAGAAGTTGAAATCATTTTTGATAGCTTACTTCGAACGTGTACTAGTTTTGCATACATAAGTTTGCATGTGCAGCGATAAACATGAATATAAATAAGGAAATAAATTAAGAAATAAGGAAATAAATAAATAATAATATATTGCTAATCTCAGCTATAGCTTCATGTTTTTAGCATTACTTGGTCATTTTTTTTTTTGTTGTTTTAGTTTTATTTTTTGACCAATAAAGATAAAATGAATTGTTTCTTGGAAATAAATCATTGTCTCTCAAGCTAGGGACGGTTAGCTTATGGCTTTATTTATTTATTTTATTAAGGTCTAAATAATTTATTTGAATACATAGTCTATCTACAAACATATGTTTATATCAATTATTTGTCTTTAAAAAAATCAGCTTTAAAGCATCTTTCGAATGAAACGAATGATACAAATCTAGCAAATGATTAAAAAACCAAATACAAATTCTTGGCGCAACGGATCGTATGTGGTATATCCATTTACTCCATCGGAAGATGCTCTCATATTTGCAAAAGCGTTGTATCCTATCGCGACTTTGAGATTACTGAAGTAAACAGAAGCGGAATACAGCTGTTCGAATGAGAATATCGTTGCTGCGGCTGTAGACATTCAAGTGGACTCTGAAATTTCAAATAGACGACGGGCCACAATTTTGCATCTGTTTTTACAGCCGAATATTGCATCGGCTATTGATTGCAGGTCCACTAATAGCGCGTGGAGTACAAGCAAGCCCTTCTAAACCCCGACAACGATGAGGATGATTTTTCTTTGAAAATCATCATAAGCAACGAGTTGCATTTTCACATATGTCGGTACGTAAATAAGTAAGAGGTTAATACGAACAAGCTACAGACCTTGACGCATAAAGGATAACATTCGACAAGAAGTGGAGACTTTATCGCCAGCAATGACTCAGAAAAGTCATGAAATATACGGGGTGGCAACTTGGCCGCTATTATCTTCGCAACGTAGTGGAAAAAAAATCTACATATGTAAATATCGAGTAAAGATTTTTGCACTACCTTGTATGTATACAAAGATGGCACTCGTTAAAATGGCACATTAAATATTTAAAATTACGGCCAACAACTTTTTAATTTAAAGCGAGCTTTTAAACTTAAAATATACTTGGGCAGCGCTATGCATAGCAAAATGTAGACTCTATTTGGTCACAAAATGAAGAACGTTCTTAAAGTTCAACAAACTCGAATCCTTAACACACAGCAAATGAACCAATTGAACCTCAAATGACAACTACAGTTTCACCTGCCTTTGACGTTCAAAAAGATTACTGATGATCCCCTCTCTTCAGGTTTTTATTAAACAGCTAATCGTAAGATCATGTTTGCACCAAATAAAATCCCACGTATGTATGTACATACATATTTATATATCCTTAACTGCTTATCATTTTTCCACCTTCGCATTACATAACGTATTTTCTTTATCATCCCAAATCACACCTTTAATCCAATTTAATTTATAAACATGTTGTTTATTATGAAACAGTCTAAACTGCTTGGCATTTAAATATAAAAGTCATTAAAAAAATAACGGAAGTCTCCTTTTAAATGTCTGCCAACACGCCAAAAAATAAGCTAAGAATATGAATCTAATTAACTTCATAATTAAACTGACTTCCTTTGGCAGCAGCCTCAGTCCTTCAAAGCTACCTTTTTAGCCTAAGTAATGCTTTTTGTCATTGCTGCCGGCAAATAACGAGAAAAGCATTTTCTGTCAAACGCGTAACGCCTCATTTCGCTCGGATGTATCACATAATGGCAAAAATATGTCGTCTTTTCACATAAAGCAGCACAAAGGACTCTCGCTTCAGACGTGATTTGAAAAACTTGTTTCCCCATCTTTTTTTTTTTTGTTAGTCTTTATTACATTTTTTTACTTCATGGCATGTAATTAAACTGAAAGTAAGAGAGCGTGGACTGTTTTTGTTTTTTAGTTTTTGATATTTTTGACAACAAGTAGTGAAAGTGGTAAGGAGGAAATAATCGATTTCATCAATGTATACAAATTCTTGGCGCAACAGACCGTATGTGGTCCAGGGCCTAGCTTCTCGCGACCATTCGTATCAATGTATGCATCAGTTTATTTGAAAACTCATCACTATAAAAATGAAACTAAAAATTTAGTTTTCCAAGCACTGACAACGATGTACGTCACAATTTCATTGATATGTATGTACGTATATGCAAAAAGAACAGCCCACAATAAGTGATTAAGAAAAAAGAAGGATATCCCATATCGTTGCTTTTTTCCTGGTTTTGAAATCCATCAGTCTTAGACACATTACGGAATTTCGTAGTAGATGAACGGATAGATTGATTAGGCGGCCACATAGTGGTGAATGGGTATTGGAAGAGATTAGTAAAACGGTTTAAAAAGAAGTGATTTGGGAGTGACAATTTGAAAGAAAATGATGGAATGTTTGTATTACCCGAACCGCTATTTAACGAGTCAACATTCTACGTTAAAGGGCTGTCCTACAAGCTTAAGGTGCGTCTAGACCGAACTAAACATTTTAGAAACGAGAAAAGATTTTTGAAATGTTTCTGAAATGATTATTTTGGTGTGGACGCCAACGACACATTTCTGAATGATTCCCATAGGCGACGGAAAACTATTTTTGTTTCTCAAGCACCACATGCTGAAAGTGGGTGTATTTTTTTGGAAAGATAAAAATAAAAATGTCAAGATAGGCCCGTAGTAATGAGGATAATAATAATTTAATTAATTAATTAAATTGTATGAAACCGTCTTGGAATCCTGACGACAAAAATTAAAAAAATAAAAACAGCCAACATCGATGAATACAAACGAGTATGATGAGTCTACTACAACCAAATGCAAAATAATAAAGTTGTCCTTCTAGTTGAAGTAATCACTACCACTATTAGAAAGTGACGGTATAACTATGTATATGACTATTCATTGCACCAAAACATTGCTTAAACTGTTACCTTAAACTAAAGACATCTGCAATTTTGAGCTATTCTGACTTTGCCGTCGGGACCTTATAGATAAAATAATACATATGTACTTATAACTTGGAAGTCCATGACCAATACAAGATATGCATTGCTTTGAGATTTTAAATAAATAAGTACATCAAAGAGTGATACAGGTCATCAGTGGAGAGAAATCGAAGAGTTTCTGCTAAGCGTTCATCGTCATCGTACTCAAACAGAAAAAAAAAACATTTCATAAACATTTCTGAAGCAAATGGGAAACAATCGGAAAATATTTCAGATTGTAGTGTTTCTAAAATGCTTCGTTCGGTCCGGGCGAGCCTTTTTAAAATATTTTGCTTCATGGAAGAGAAACGCCCTTTAACCCGTATATCTATTTTAAAACACATCAATTGTTAGCAATGGAAAACATACTTGAAGTTCTTCATTTCTGAAAGAAATTTCAAAATAACAAGGTATTTCTCTGATGCATACGCATACCTGCAGCACCAACAAATAATACAGATTTTCATAGATACATATACATATACTCATATATGTTTGTTCATAGCTGGTTGCCTGGGTGGTGGATGTGAACACATGTTCGTTATCGAAGAATTTCTCAACAATTGGATTTCACGAAGGGAGCATGTGAAGTTTACCATTGGCAGTGCAACCGGTACTCACATCCAAGTGAGTAGTTATCCTAGAAATACAATTTTTTAATCCTAAAGGGACGAGGGGGCTAAAAATACGAAGCACTTAGGGATTTTTACGTAGAAATTACATTTGATGCACTCAATTTTGTAAGCTTCTTAAAGCTATGCGTAGTGGAAATGAGAAATATAAAAGTATAATAGCTGAAACACATTAGCACAGCAACTTCGAGTGCAAATAACAGATGCAGTACGTTAAGCACATTAACACAGCAGCAGCACGCAGCGATATTTGACTGCGAAAAGATGCTTTTCCATTTCAATTTTCTTTAGTATAGTTCCGATTTCATCAGGTGTTGGAACTTCCAATAAAGGTCCCACTTGTATGAAATCTTGGTCCTCCTCACTTTCTCCTTGCTCATTGTCTTGTGTATTTAACAATTCTTCAAAGGCTTGAGCCCATCTTCTGTGCCAATTGATGAATTGTGTGATTGCAATTCTGAACCTGGTGCCTTCTATGTTCCTTTGTGTATATTATTTTTGTGAAAAAAATGTGCTCCTCATTTTTATAGAGTTCTCACTTGCAATCTTCCTTTTTACTAGTGTACATATCCTGCTCCTTATTGTTTTAAATCCAAGGACATACTTTTCCATTCACTTTGTTTTTCAAAGTTCGGTTGTTGGCCGTACGATTAACCACCAACTTGGAGGAACAGGTCCATGTACTGCGCCCCATGGACAGCGTGATCTGGCTATACCTCTGGAGACTGGGTTTGAGTTTTATGGAGGATACGACAAGCCCGCAAGGTCCGGCAAGCTACTTTCGTAACAAGGCAGAGTTAGGTATTGTTTAGTGATTGATTGAAATAGAATTCTATCTATTTATTTAGAGGTTATATCCTGATATTTTGAGGTATTTGATAAGAATAAAAGTGAGCTGCTAGCTTTTACAGTCGCTATAATCGGAATCTGTTAAGATTTTTAAATTTATATTAGCGTTACCAATGCATACAATACGCAAACGTACAGCAAAAAAAACTGCGGTTCATGAAATGTTTTTAATCCGAAATGTTTTTAATCCGACTCTCATAATTTTCAAAATAGTATGGCCCAATGACGCCATTTAACAACAATGGACACCATCTAGTTACTTTTTGCACATGTAATGGTGTCTTGTGAATCACATGAGAATTTTTCTCTCCCCATATTCCACAATTTTGCTTATTGACATACAGGTATATGGTCAAAATGCACCAAACGCCGACTAATCGACAATTCCTGGTTTTCGGCCACACTTGCAGTAATATGTACGTGTGAACAGACGTCACGATGATGCACAGGCCTTACCCTATCTGCAATGCTCCCAGTCTCTTCAAATTTTGTTTCACTACGGCGCGAAGTACTCGTCAGTAGGACGATTAAATTGACCAATATCTTCCCCTAAATTTCGGTATATACATACTTTGTTCGTTAAAAATTCGTAAATGAGTTGTTGCAAACTAACATTTGACACTTTACCAACAGCTGCTTACTGACAGCTACTTGATATACAGTGCTGCCAACATAGGAAGCTCAAATTGGATCACCCTTTACAAGGCCCAAGGAATAAGACTTTGAATACAAGAGCGGAACACAATAAAATAAACAATATCTTTCTGCTCAGATTGGAAAAGTTGGAAAATGAAATTGGTACCATGGAAATTGAAAACTCTTGAGAATCGTCTTCGTCAATTGATTTTGAAACTTAAAATAGTAAACATGCTTAAGATGAAGTGTTTTTGAGCTAAAAAGCTATTATCCAAGCGTCCATTTCTTCAAATAGTTCTTATGATATCTTTCTATACAACAATCAAGGGTTGTACCACCCCAGCAATCGATTATATCAAATCATAATAAACTCTTTCTAGGACTTTACATGAATAAATCAATCTTAAATGGTACACTATGCGCTTGGTTTTTAACAAATATTTCCTAAGTAAGGCAGTTTTCGCACCCCAATTGAGTCCGCTATCAATTTCAAGTCCTTAAAAACTGGATGTTTTTCAATAATAAAGCATTTGGGAGAGCAGCGCACATCAGTGTTGCACGTGTTTGAACAACTATTTTAATCACAAGTATCAGGGCTTAGGAGCATGCGTTGGCAAATAATGCTTAATTATTAAAGATAAAACCTGTGGGTAGGGCTAGCTTAATTGTAATATTAAAATAGGGGCACGTTTTTAGGAAGTAAGAGTGAGTATACTATAAAAACGCGAGGCGGGTCATCATGGTATCTTCCAGAAGATTTTCACCTATCCTCGAAAACAAAAAAATGCTTTTGGTCATAATGCATGGCCAGCACTTTCATTTCATTATTTCTCCCTGGTGAAGGCGAGTCAACGGATTAAGTATGAACGTACTTTCCCTACTCCACATACCACTTTTTGATTATTAATATTAATATTTTATTGGAATACAATTATACATTGCTACCCTGGACAGAATCTATTATAAAAACCCATTGAAAAGAATTTTTTTTTAAATAACAGTCATGGTTGACTGACTGACTGATAATATTTTAAAAACAAAGCAACATCGTTAAGGCGAATAGATTCGAAAAAGCATAATCTTTATTTTTAAAGAAAAGCATCCAAAAGTGAAACTATACAATCAATGGATAAATTATGCAGAGTCAAAGCCTAAATATTTGATCAGACATTTAACTATTTAACTGAATATGCAGTGGTAACTTTATTCTATCCAATACTTCGCGCTACAGACGGTATTTGGTCAAAGGACTAGCTTCTCGCGATCGTTCGTGCTATGCGTGTTATATTTTTTTTACAGGAATGGAAGGGACCTTCAGCTTAGAGTCATGTCCGAAATTTTTTTTTTTTTAAATTGAGAATTTGAATTTTTGGTCGACATGAAGTGCCTGGTGTAAAGAAATTCATTCGGAAAGTATGTGAAACTGGCATGCTTATGGATAACAAAAATACCCATTTGTGGTGTACCATGTCTATGTATACACAAATACAATACTATTATATTCAGCCAAAGTAAAATATTAAATTTATACAAAATCCTTAAAGTCGTTTCGTTTGAGGTTTGAATAGAAACTCTGATTTCTTCTCTAATTGTGACCTATCAGTGCAAAGATATTAAACTTGAAGAAACTTCATTCTGCCGTGTGAGCTACAATTGAATATACAGACAAACAGGCGGTCAGAATTGAGCAACGACCTTATTTCAGTTACTCTACCATCCAAGATTGATCAAAATTTGGAGAAGGAAATTCTTCACGAAAACTTGTACTTCTGATGCTAAGAAAAATACATATACCTTGCAGACATGTATATATTTGTAAACATGAGTGCTTTTTTAAAAATATGCTATGACAAGTCAAAAGAAAAAGAATATACAGACATCAATAAACAATATTGTGTTGAAATTAAATCAAGAACAATAAAATCAGTGATAGTTAAAAGAACATAAGTAATTCAATTAATTTAATTACACTCTTTGATACTCTGTGGATATTATTGTGTACCTACATAAAAACAATTTGAGTGGAAATCTTCTTCATAAAAAAATATTTAATCAATGTTGACTGCATGAAGGCCCACATTCAATGTTTAATAAATCAATGTTAAAAAACTAAAAAACTACATTTATAAGGATTTAGTATAATATTTCTGTACCCAAAAAAAAAATATATAATGAGGTTTTTCCAAATATTAGAACTTTATACATATGTAATCAGTAGGGTTATAATTTTCATGTACTAAAAAATGCAAAATATGCGCTTAAAACATGCTCTTAAAAATGGGAAATATGCACTTTAAATATGCATTTAAAACCATGGCGAAGTCACCTATAACCACGTGGTTTATAACGACTAATCGCTTTTAACGACCAATTTTCCCCCACGTGGTTGGTTCTCGCACAAGTTATCTTTCTATTTTTGAAAAGTCGGATAAAACGACCGTTGGCTATAGCGACCAGTTAAACTGTACCACTGTAGTTAAATTTTTCATTTTTTTAATGAAAAACAAAAAAACATGTTATCCAGTTTTTTTTTTTTTAAAAATAATGTTAATTAAATAAATAAAAAGGTTAACAAAACATAAAGATCTTCATTTGAAAAATTAAATAACAGAAGTAGCATTATTTTAACATTTAATTTAGGTTTTCAAAATTCTCATATGTTTTATTAACATGAATGATAAAATTTTTCGGAAATATGCACAAAATATGTATTTATTATTAAAAATATGCAAGAATATGTAAAATATGCATTTATAGTAAAATATGCAAAAATATTCACTAACGATTGGATGCCAATTTAAAGGAAAATTCATGATTCGGAAAGATAACTTGTTCTATTGCTTCTAATGTGTCTTAAAAAAAATATGCAAAGGCATCGAAATCCTAGCCCTAGTAATCAGTGATGTACTGGCTTACTTTTATTGGCTTTTAGTATGAGTTGGACAGGGCCTCAATCAACAGACCTCTGCAACTAGTTTGATCTTATAAGACGAGGTGTTCTCTATTGCATTATCATTTTACTGTGGGCGCCGCACACTGGGGCAGGTTATATGGCAATGCCGGAATTGAATCAAAAAATTAAATGAAGAGATTTGTGTACCATCTTACTTTTCCGTTATGAAACATTCCGAAGCATGATTTACAAAAACAGTTAAATATGTATTTCATATGTTTTTTCACTCCATACCGCCTAATTGAATGTAACACTTTAGTTTTTCCTGCAAAGTGGTTAGAAACAAGTGGTTTATTTAGCTCTTATTCCTGCTAAGATTACGTGAAAAGTTTATTTTATTATGGAATATATAGTTCATGTATTTATTTTTTTATATAAACTATAAAAGCATTTTCTGAAAACATAAAATTTTCAAAGAAATATAAATCCCTTTTTTTAAAAAATAATGTAAGTATAAAATATCTCACACTTTCACATTAAAATTGATATATGGCTATATAGGTTGACTTCTTGTGTATATAATTTCGAAGAAAACCGGTGCGCATACGTGTGCCTTTTTTTTTATTTAATTTTTTCGAATCAACTCTTTCAGAGAATTTGCTTATTTTATTCATTCATTTTCCTAAGTGGCTCTTATTTCTGTTTAGCTTCGCATTCAAGAGCTTTTTGTATAACAAGGCTGGAAGGTTTTCTTCTTACAAGGTAGTTCAAGGTAGATACGATGCAGTTGTGTTTGATGAAAGTGGGGCTTTGATGGTAGCTCGGGCCATAGTTCTTACAAACAAAAATGTCTTGTGGATGCTGATGATTCTAGTGTGTTTATAAGTTTTTTGGTACCTTTGGTGTTAGTGTGTGTGAACTTAGACAAAAAGGACATAATATGACAAAATCCCCGACCTTCTTCAAGAAGTTATTGCCGTCCTATTAAACTCAAATACACGAAAGAATACACACAAGTTTCGGTATCTAAAAAGCTACAAATTGATGCCCAAATTCAGGGGCCAAATCGTCCCATCCGTGAACGTATGATACGTCACGTAAAAGGGTATATTTAGTATTATGACATACGTGATCGTATAGATGTTAACGTAATTCAGTATTATGTCTTCCGTGATCGAGTGTTTTTGTTTCCGTGAACGCATACATTCTTTTGAAAGGTCATTCGATTGGTAAATAGCAGACGTAATTAGTTTAAGTAGGGGAAAATAAAACAAAATTTAAGTTATTTGATCAAAATTAGTATTTAAATAGCAATAATGAATATAATAATATTGAAAAATTCTTTTATAGGACAACTGCAATAAAATAAATTTGACCCAAAAAATGATTGGTAAAAGTAAAAACGTTGATGCTAGTTGTAGGACGGGTGGAATTGCAGTAGAGAAATGGTAGTGGAAGCTTAAAATCGACAAGATGCTATTCATACATCCATATTTATTTGAAATCTTTTTTTAAATCTGCAAATAAACAATTAATACTTCACATTTCAGGGGTTTGTCTGTTTCATTCTTACGCCTTTTTAAACAATGACGGAGGATTTTTTTTCCATCCCTTAGGTATCGCCGCGTAAATTTTTCGCCATTATCACTCTCGTTAGAACTTGATAAACAAAATAATAATGCCGTAGCAATGATTTTTGTTTTAAACAAATTAATTGTAGTCTTCTATATACCAAATGACGTCTATTTGAAGTTTTAATGACATTTCATATTACATTTTTAGGACTAAATCTTTTACAATTTCGTTTCGAATGTTTCCAATTCCGTTCCGTGAGCAATCGTATGCCGCGATCCCAATTTTCTTATTCGAATGACGTATAACGTAATTTATTTTCGTACGAATGATCATCCGTTCACGGAAGAGACGATTTGGCCCCAGGATCTTACACATTCAATAATTGACATTGAAGAAAAGGTTTTCAGGTTTCATATAAACTTGTATTTACGATGGTGGATGGAAAAGTTTGTAGTGCTTTGACAGATACCGTCTCTTCTCAGCGTTGTTATATCTGATGTATGAATGTATATTGAAAATTGCTAGTGATGTCCTACAACCCCAGTGCATTAGAGTTTGGCTTGTCAGTGTTGCATTGTTGACTTCGGGCTTTTGAATGCCTTTTGCACTTGGGCTATAAAACTTCAATTAAAAAATGGCAAGCTCGTACAGCAGATAAGGACATAGTAGAAGCAAATAAAGCACGCATACAAAAGGAGTTAAAAGATCGTATAGGCCTAATTGTCGATCAACCTAAGCCTGGTTTTGGAAATTCCAATACCTCAGGGCGATTTTTTGGCAACGTTGTTGTGGCATCTGAAATTTTGGGTGTCGATAAGCTGCTAATTGAGAAATTACATGCGACTTTGGTAACTATTTAAAGTGGTTTTGATATAAATATTGAAAAATTTTCAATTTATTCAAGGAAATTAGCGCCGCCTAAGTAAGTAAGTAAGTATTCCAGGAAATGTTCTCGCGAAAAATGCAATGAAGAAGTTTTAATTTACTGCTGCTAAAATCAGATCCGTTAATAACAAGCTATAGAAAACTTCCTAAGAAACAGCTTAAAACTTTTCCAAAAGATGTTTTTGAATTAATTTGAGCACCAGTCGAAACCTCAAGCAGTGGCGAAGAAAGTGAGGAGGATAGTTTATCGGATGAATCTGAAGTTTAGTCTTTAGTCTTCCTTATTATTTATTATATATTTTTAGTTTCTAAAAAAAAGTCAGGAATTATATTCCAGTTACTTTTTGTTACTTACAGTTACTTACATTTACTTTTTGTCTTTGAATAAATTAAAGAAACGAATTTTTTATATTTTTTTTTTCTTAAGTTTAATAACATGAATTTAGCACTAAAAATTGAACATGTGTAAAATGGTCTTTGTGTATTCAGGTAGTTGATTCTTATACATAAGATGAGTTTTCAGCACGGACTGGCTATCCAGTGAATTTATTCCGGTTTCAGAGGTATTTTGCCCCACTGTGTGCCTTGATTCAAATGGTTAGTGCGTTGGATCGCTGAGCTGGAGGTTCGACGTTCGAATCGCAGAAACACCAAAAAGTTTTTTCACGGTCCCACCACTCGCGAATGTCCCAGAGTAACAACTGTTACGAGAAAGCTTCTGGAAAAAAAATAGCTTTTCGGCTAGGTCCCTTCCATTTGTGTGAAAAATATATCACGCACAACACAATTAGTCGCGAGAAGCTAGGCCCTGGACCACATATGTACATATGTACGTCCGTTGCGCCAAGTGCTCGTCGTTTATATAAACTGAGCTGAAAATCAATCGAAGAACTTTTCTTTTAAAGTAACTAATAAGTTTTTAATCCGCTATTAATAACATTCTTGTCAGACCAGGAAGTCTCTTTTTTTTAGGATCGCTATGACAATACTGTGTTTCAATTCCGATCCGATATTTAGTGTACGCCTTATATCAAGTTATTTTTCGTTGCTTTAAAAAGCTCGACCACTAGAATATCGGCTTCACCAGATTTATTAAACTTATTCATATTTGATTTTGCTGTTGTTCTGCCCAGTAGTTAATAATGAACACCGTTTAAGAGTTTGGAGAATTTTCCCTCACAAATCCGCAGTACCAACTGTGACAACTGTTATATACGCTTGGATATTTCTGCGTATTCCCTCAGGGGTGGAACCAATGATTCTTCGGGTTCAAACGTTGGTGTTTGTTGTCTCTACATGACTTAGCTATCTTAATTGTTGTACACGTATCCACTTGGCCAGGTCGGTGTGGCTGTAAAGCTCGTGTAGTACGTGCTTAAATTTGTCTCGTCCATAAAACGTCAAAGCAAGTGGGACCACAAACCGAATGTAGCACTCTTCTCTCGAAGATTCTCTGCTGTTTTGCGGCTTCCACAATTCACCAGATAACATTTATTCCTCTCCTTTTTTATGGAACTAAAGTCGGACCATAATTCTGTAGCCTTAAACCGCTCGGCCAGGCTAGGCCATCGGGCCTGCGCCCTTGTCATTTAACCCTGTATGTTTTATGGCTGCTTCAACTTCGTTCCGGTCTGGTTAGTGATTAGTTGTCCTCCAAGTTGACACTATCAGAATGCCTGACAGCAAGATTTTGACTCCCGTCGCTGTTTAACAGTTCACAGAAATTGTTTTCCATATGATCAGTTTGGAGTACCTTGGTGGGCCTAAATATATGTAAATCCATGCAAAACCGCTATGATGACTTTATCTACTTTACTATTAAATCAATAAAGGACATGACCTTTTAAGAGTGCAAGCGATGTATAGGTAGCTGTGAATCAATTTTATTACTTTCGCATAAGTCAGAATTAAAATTCCCGATTTAAGAGCACACCTGCTTTTCAATACCAATTCCCATTCCACTTAATTAATGAACACAGGCAATGGTATCGCATTCAGATTAAAAACCGACAATGTGAAATTTGACATCGGGGAGGAAATGCATCGTTTAGCAATGCTTTAGGCATTTCCTGCCTCCACACCGGAAAGCGAATAATTAATTAACAAATATTAATCGGGTTGTTGTTCCTGGTAATTGTAAGTTGATATCTATGGGCTTTCTAATTAATTGGTAACTAGGTACTTAAGTTGACATACATATTATATAATAGCTTAGTTAGATGCACGTGTATATTATGTGGTTGGTGTTTGGTATCTCCATTGCGAAATGGTCTAACCGCTTTGGAAATTAGTGCAAAGCAATAGAGTACTAAGGTTAATAAAAGCAATAATTTAAACCATGGATATCCGAATGAGTTAAAACTTCAAATTTCGGAATAGGTCCGGCAAAAAATGTACATGTAGAGAAAGCTAATGAAAACAATTGCCGTAAAATATTCCTCACAAATTTTTTAAATTCTAGCGGTTTTTCATAAAACAAACAAGCAAACAGGAAATAAAAAATTATTTAGAGGGTTACAAAGACTGCCAGGCTAACGTACTCAGCCGCCCTAAAGCTCAAGTTGATGAAATACTTCAAGTCAAACTGTTCATTGAGTTAAGTTGTCTTGATGAACTCTTATAGTTGCGTTTAATGCTAGTTAGTATTGGACTAGCAATTATGCATCTATTGCTGTTATTACAGAGGCTCTCCTTTTATCGGATCAGTTTTCTAATTCTCTTGATAAGGTGTACTTGATAAGGTAAAAACTAAAATTTTTATTTTGAAGTCAATTATGATTTAAACCAAAGAAAGATGTTGGGAAACAGCTCTTCTCGAAGTAGTGCGAACAGCAGAAAAATCCATAAAATCCATAAACAATTCTTGAGTCCGTCATGGATTGGAACACGTCTGCTATGGCTTCTAAACGGGTATGCGGATAATATGATGGTACTAGTGCAAGGCCAACGAAAAAAGTCTAAATGAGCTATTGCAATATGCACGCGTCAAATTTTTATCTGACCCGATCCAAAATCCCGGTTTTTATCCAAGACTACAGCTGGTTAAGAGTGTCAGCTATATGTACACCTTTTTACTGAAAAGGCAGCTTTTTCGGTGGGGGAACCTTGCATAGGCACCGCGTTCCAAGTATTAGATTCTTACTGACTAAACCATACCTACGCCAGCTCAGACCCTCTCCCTGTGGGACCACCGTCAGGTATTAATTCGCGGAGCGGGTTTTCCGAATTACACGGCCTTTATTATCTGTGTTTGCACCACCCTTCTCTGGCTTTCCGCTTGTCTGAGCTCGATTTATATTGTTATTCACAGTTATTCACCGACTTCAGTATCGCCGTTATTATGTTTGAAGCATCAGGTGCTATAAAGGCTGAAAAGGTTGCTAAATCATCTTAAGGGATCATTGTTTCTAGAATGAATCTTTAGAGTATACGAGCTTACATATGTATGTATATAGACGTAAGCGATAGAATTTTATTAAAAAACTCCATGTCTACAAATTTTGAAGAGCTCTCTACTGGTCGTTATGTTTTCTCGATGGTGAAGTCGTTTCCTTCGTTGATATGATAAAAAAAACTGAATTCTCCATTGAATGAGATTAAGGAGTATCAAACCTTCGGTAAAGGTACATATGATGTGAGTTGAGCTGTAATGAAGCTATTAGGTTGAATTCCAGTTCAATAGACGAAAATCAAAACACTTTAAATGATCTAGAAATGACTGTAAAACGACATGCCAAGTACAAATGTACACATATGACAAAACTAAAAGCTCCTAAGTTCAGCTTCCTTCTTTAGAAAAGAGCTGGGCAAGTGCAATGAATGGTTTCTTCTTCGACCATGCAACTTCTGTAAAAAGCCTTGTTGCATGCTTATGTTAGAGATATTCAGTGATGATTCTTATTATAGCGGCAATATTCACTCTGTTGTGAGAAATAAATTTGTTAGAACATTCTGAATCCAGTCTTGGGAAAATCTGTTCTGTCGCTAAATATGTTATACCACTTGTCCGTTTAAAATTTGTTCTCTCTATATCATGCAGCTAAAATTTTAGTTTAGAAGTAGGGATTGGTATATCTCATGTACCTTTTTCTGGAAGGATGTTCCATATCTGACGAGTTCGTCATCCTTCCGATTCCCCAGATTGTCAATGTGCCCTGACAATCAAGACTGAAATTTACATGTAAATTCTCGGGTTCTTCAAGGTTCCGTTCAGTCTTTTAACATCCTTATGAATAATCCACTGCCTGCTACTTCAAGTCCAATTTATGTACGTTCCCT
Organism: Blera fallax; assembly: GCA_946965025.1. Classification (NCBI taxonomy): domain Eukaryota; kingdom Metazoa; phylum Arthropoda; class Insecta; order Diptera; family Syrphidae; genus Blera; species Blera fallax. The sequence continues at coordinate 18,384,174 of OX337248.1, read as the reverse complement.
GATTGACGTCCCTTCTCGTCGGTCACGGAATTGAAATGGCAGCGTATATACTCATGTAATCATTCTATATACATTCAAGCAAGGTTCACTCATTCAAGAACAGTATGAGTGATTTGTTGATGTTATCGTTAATTAAAGAATTAATAAAAATATTCATGCGATGCGAAAGTAAAGTAGGATGCCATTATACTGTTCCCGCTGATGGAAACTTCTCGTACAAATACACCCGCAGATGACTTGAGTTTCGGTAGACGTTCATAGATGCTTCCAAATAAAATGTAAATAAGTAACTGGCTACCCCTTTTATTCATAGGAGAATTGCAAAAAATTGGAACAGCTGTATTCCTTTTCAAGTCGATGTTGTAATTTTTTTTTAAATGGAGATAGTACTTACACGGCCTGCTGTAGTCTCGTATGATGTCTTTATCTCTTTTCCGTATGTCAGAACGTACATATGTATCCTTCAAGACAGAGAAATACAAATTCATCTCTACACAATTCATTTTTAGGCGAAGTGTACCTAGTTATTGGCAAAAAGGCAAAGTGGAGTAAGAATTAAACCAAAAGAAGATATTCGATCTGGATGTATGGTGAAACAAAAAAAAAAGTCTTCAGCCGCCGTACATAACGAATGTAGAAGGCCTTACCTCTTACGTCTTTTCCCCTTGATTCAAATCTCCAAACTTTTCAGATCAAAATGCATCGCAACCTCTATAAAAATTGTATCGCCGTGGTATGCGAATTATAAAAAAATAGACAAGTTCCTTACTAGTCTATACTTATCCGCATCTGTAGATGCAGAGATGCCTAAACGTCCTTCCAAAGCCAAACCTCATCCAATGACATAAATCTCATTTATTTAATAAACTTTTCTTTTTTTAACAATTACAATGCATTAGTAGTAGTGGTAGTAGTAGTACATGGTTTAGTATCCATTAATTTAATACTTGTCACAGTACTCTGGTTTTTTGCAATAAAAAAGCAAAACAAACAAATTATTCGCACCTGGGAGTCCAGCTCCTCTTAATGGTCAACAATCAAATTAGAAAATTTCTCTGCATTTGCAGGCATTTATGTATATGTAACCGCAAACCATAAAACAACTCGTACACACCCTTTAAAAAAGCTTTCTTGTTTTTGTTTTTCCTTCTAAGGATAGCAAAATTCGTTCTTCTTCACTCCTCACATGATTAATGTATGAGACTAGGATTCTTTGAAGACCTAACATCCCAATTAAAAAGCCAATAACCACAATCGACGGAGTCATAAATCAACATCACACCTCGGAGTGCACTTGGGCACATATTATTTGCTGATGTCCTGTGGGTGCTCCATCTCCCTTATTTGATTCTTCATCTTCATCGTCACTGCCTTGAAGATTGTCATCTCTTGGAATTATAATGTCTTTTGTACAGTCCAATGAATCTGCAGCTACTTGTGTGTCTTGAGTGTGTTCGTCCTTACCTCCTCCATCTTCATCGTCGTCTGATAAATCCTTAGCGACAGTCTCACTACGTACAAGCTTTCGTTTGCCACTACCGAGGCGGGGAGTTTTTGGCATCACCTCAGGTATCGGAATGTTAACATCGTCCTCCACGGATTCAATTCGATCTAGACTCGGTTCCATTTCTTGCAATACCTCATGGGTCAGCGTCATCTTTAGAGCGTGGTTGTGGTGGTTTTTTCTCGGAGGCGGTACATTGTCCAGTGCCAATTTATGCCCATCGTGGAACAATTCATGGCCAGCGCTGCCAGCAGTCACCATAGTAGCTATCTTTTGATACGATTCATCGACATGTACCAGCACAAAGGGCAATTTCAAGGACAACTCTCCACCCATACCGCTTAGGGTTAGCTTCACCTTTACATAGTATGACACATAGATGGCGAATACATTTCTATCGTCTGGATTTGATGATGTAATTGCTGAGAGTGGTGCAACGGTGGGTGAACGAATAGCAGAAGCGGCAATTGCGCCAGTGATCTCTTCCGGCTCCGTGCTACGTTGAAGTGTATCCTCGAGGGCTATCCAGTTTTTTGTCGGACCTGGAAGGATGTACAAAGATTAATGAAAGATAGTCTCTACTTGGAAATGTCTTATATGTTGTGTTACCTCTTTGTGGTTTGAGAATAAATGTTGCAGTAAGTGTGCTACCAGGACTAACGGTCCGGTCGATAGGGGAATTGTTATCTGAATCAGCGACGATGTTTTTGAATTTTCCATTATTGAACATACAAACATCAACATGTTGAATGGCACAAACCTGTGGTGAGTAGGAAAGATATACAAAAAATTTCCATAAAAAGGATCAAGGATTGTTTTCTTTTATCGAAAAAATACAACACACGTGCATTGGACACACAATCATACATGGTTTACAGGCAGTAGTAATTCGTTTTTCTTGGTTTGATATTGAGATTCACAAAATTGTGGAAACCCGCCAGCTTTGTTGTTTTTGTTTGTTGAAAAAATAAAAAGTAAAAATACCTAAAGGATTTAATTTGGCGAACAGGAAATGCACACATGGATGTGGTTTTCGTTTTCAGCATTGTGTAGTTACAATTACGTAAGGGATATATATTTCGTAATTACAAATGTATTTTCTGTACCTTTCCGGAAACCAGGTACGTATCTCTTTTTCAAAGTAATAAAATTCGTGAGAGAAAGAGTTAGACTGTTAGAGGAATACCATACATTTTTGAGCTGTAGGGCAATGGGACACACCAAGGGAATGTTCTTAATCCTGCAAAATTAAGAATAAACCTAAAAATTTTGAATGAGATGTGTGCGGCTCTCAGTGAATTAGAATTTAGAATCTAATTAAGGACATACGAAATTCTTGAATGTATATTATAATTGCAAAGCGGGAAATAAAATTGGGTAGTTCTGCATCAGGATTTCTGCTCCATAAGTGTCAATAAACTACCAAATGAATGAAAATATCGTTCGTCTTCTAAATCTATTATGTCAATCTAGCTTGCCTAAAATTTCGATTACCGAAAATCTTTTCTCTAATAAACATGGAGGTGTTTTTTTTTTGCGATGCGTCTCTATACTTCCGAACTTTAGTTTTTTCCCGTTTGCGTTGACGGGCTTTGGAGGAGATGATTCAACGAAGAAATTTACGAGCTGTACAGCGACATCGACCTAGTCAAAAAACTGCGCATCAGTAGCCTAAGATGGCTAGGACATATAGAGCGAATGGACACCAGTGATCCGGCCCGCAGAGTCTTCGAATCTAACCCGGAGGGACAACGCAGTAGAGAATGACCTCGCCTAAAGTGGCGCGCACAAGTAGTTCTTACGAGCCTAGAGATTCCCAAAAATGACAACAATAAACCAAATCACCACTTTAAATGAATTTTATCATCATGGGCGACGGCACATTCACTCTTATGAACATGATAACATCCCTAAAGAGTGACTGAATGCGACTTTCTTAAATGAGGAGTTAAGGCAACGACATAACCATTACTGGACAGTTACAGCTATTTGTTGGAAGACTTTTTGGATATAAAAAGGGAGAGACCGGGATCTAGTGATATCAGCAAAACGGAGCTGTAGTACACACGGCTATAGAAACAATCTATATTTTATAGCAAATTTTCTCGAGGCGTCTTATCTAACTTTTGGGCACCTGGTTTCTTCTTATGAGCAAAGGCAAAGCATTGTGTCAGTAATTATCTAAGGGAGAAAATCTGCCAAAAGTTTACCAACATATCGCGAGAATGAAAGTTAAATAAAATGTATTCATAAAAAACTTAAATGAATCAGCTCAAATGGCCGCCATTTGCTGGGCACAATTCTCTAGTACCTAACCGTAAAGCAAATTTTCAAGAATTCATCCAACTTAAAGCCTACAAAATGAATTTAATTTTGAATTTTATTAGAACTATGCGAATCTTGCTTAAGCACACTCTGTATGTTTTTTATTCAACTTAATTTTAGTACGATCAAGATGAAAGCGGATGTGGCTTTTCACGACCCCACTTCTGGTGAATGCGTGCCAAACGTAAGAGAGTAATAACTGTCATTAGAAAGCTTCTCAATTTGCCTTTCGAATATGGCTGTAAACAAATGATCGGGAGAAGCTAGGCTCGGGAACACATACGGTCCATTGCGCCAAATCTTCGTATTTGCAATTGCAATGAAGTCCTTATTTCGCTACGAAATGGCGCCATTGATTTTATTTATAAGCTTTCAGTGTTGTGAAGTTCGCTAAAAAGCGGGGAAAAGATTTGGAAATATTTGCGTTTGAATTGCCTGTCAAATATTCGCCATGTTGCTCTACCAGAACAACCTTAGTTGGAAATAACTACATTTATTTCAATCACTGAAGCACAGGAATTCTATGTTTACTCCAGCTCTGTTTTTATGTATACATAAATATTTCTTAAAAGCCTCTTATTATTTAATCCTAGTCGTAATTGAGCCACAAATGGGCATACCGAAAAAAAGAGAAAAAAAAATAGGTTAACAAGAAAATGTAATTCTTTCGGTTCAATGGGACTCCCATCCCTATACCATCCCTTCTGGAATTAAAAAAGAAAAACCGTCGGTCTTTAAATTCCGAAGTAATCCAATCCAAAGGCCTAACCATGCCGTATAACCATCCCATCGTGCTTCATAATTCCATTGCGCTAATTTCACTTTTATTTTCATTTTTCGGTAATGGTATTCCAAAAGGGGAACCTTTTCCGCCTTCAGAATTCTTCATTACCGGTTAAGACTATCCCATAAATCAGAGTCAGGGAAAGGTGGCGCAAATTTATATTTAAATTTATGGATTTTTCTTCTGTTCCAATAAAGAAGGAAGTACTTTCCCTTACTTGTTAAACAGTAATGACTAAAGAAATATAATTGCAATGAAAATAATCGTAATATGACCCTTGATCCGTTTATTCAATAGCAATAAAGTAACAAGGAACCGTTTACAATATACCATCGACAATCATCATCCCCTATTACGGTCATTTGGTTCCCAATTAATCTTGAATTTCGTGAAGCCATCATCTAATATCAACGACATTTCCAGTAGTACTCTGCCCCCAATTCGTTAGCTGTGAAGGCCGCAAGTTCCGGTCGATAATTTTAGGGCACAACATTCTATGCGTGTCACTAGAACCATGTTCAAGGACAATACCGCAGACATTCCCAAAACAGATTCGCCTGTCTGATTACAGCAAAGTTCCTACGTCATACTTGTACGAATGACGTACTCATGAAAAAGGAAACTTGTCTAAAGGCATGTTAAGGTGGAACCTCACCTCGAGAATAAATTGCAAATTGCAGGGGTTGAGGGCGTGGATGAATGTGTGTGTGCATTTGTTAATGGGGATGTTGACGGTACGTTTCAACTCCGGACAATAGAGGCACATATGTATGTGTTTATATACATATGTATACAAATGTATAACGCTAACGCCTTAATGACTTGCAGAGTCAAACACAATTCAATCTCTCATTGCCGGAAGCACTTAACCAAGACGATTGGGAAGGTATAAAAGACTGCATTCATCTATTTTAAGCAAATACACATTTGCGCAGGATGGGAATTTATCTAAAAGTATCTTTGTATGCCTAAACAATGTCATAAAGACTCACACAGGTGGCACAGATTTGAGTATAATTTTATTCAGTTTTTGTTTCTGAAAATGACGCAAATTACTTTTGTCACGGAAGATTCAGAAGTGATAACTTGCATTACGGCAGCATTATTTGCAGGAAGCCTGTAGTGTAGTGTAACATGTTTAGGGACTTGAAAGTACATAAGTAGATATAAACTCAAATGTAACACGACTACGTGGCGAGAGAAAGGACGACAGTATACTCAATGAAACTTTAATCAAAAAGAAACTTCTTTCGCAAATTAAATTTTCGAAATGGTGAAAATCATGCACTTACAGTTTGTATTGGGTTCTCACGGTTTTGGAATCAACATTTCAGACTCAATATTCAGAGGCTTGAAATATTTTGGTTTCGAAAATAAGCATTTCCGTAAACAGAAATTATGACAAGGGTCCAGAATACAATTAGAAAGCGAAGAAAGCAGTTGATATCTGAATCGAACACATAGTGAACATATGCATGCTATTTTTCGCATATGATTAGCCCTGATCACTGTTTAGGATGTTGATACAGTTTGGATAATCGTCAATATTGGTTCAAGTAAAGGGTGTGTCGTTTGAACCCTATATTAAGTTTTGAGTCAATCGTATTCTTTATTATAAAATGATTATAAAATACAAATGTTGCGATCAAGTACGCTTCTGTTGGCAAACTAATCCTCTTCTGATTAAATTTTTGATGACATCGATGCATTTCCTTAATTTTTTCAATTAACCTTCGAATTGATGATTCATTTGAAGCAGAACTATTCCAGCAAAATCTTTCTCATTTTTTTAATGACTTTTAGCAATAATAAGGCTTTGTTCTTTTGAGTGTCGTTCCATATTTGGTAATCACAATATGACCAGATGTCTTATGTCAAACTATCACAGTAACTAACCCTATAGAGGCTTACAATCTGGCTAAAGACGTGCAAAGAAATCTATCAATTTCTTAATGGAGAAAAAAGCAATCAGCAATATCGTTATATAGTATCCCTAACAGATTCCTAACTGGTCATAGCTCTCTCAAATATCGCGTCAAGAAAATTGGCTCCATTGTCAATGACCAAGGAAACTGCAATGATGACATCACATCGTATCTACACTGATGGATGAAATGGAAAGAGAACTCGGCGATATTTTGTGATCGAAAAATGCCATTAAAGCTTAAGGGCAGATTATACGTAACAGTCGTGCGTCCGGCTTAAATGTACGATGTATGAAACATACAAAACCAAAATGAATACGGCAGAGACGAAAATGTTACGGATGTTGGTCGGAGTTACAAAGCTAGACAAAATACGAAACACAGGTATATGGGGAAGCTTACACATAAAGAAACTGATCGCCGAAAAGCTCGAATCTGACCGACTAAGTTGGTACTGCAATGTGCATAGAAGACCTGCGTACAACATGGTAAAAATTGCAATGACGACTCATGTTCCGGCAGAAGCACGAAAGGGGGCCGAAAGAAAAACAATTGGATTACTCAATTACAGAAAAAGCTACCACTCCTCGGCGATGAAGTAATCCGAAACCGAGAATCCTGCAGACGTATACTCAGGTCCACAAACTCAGCTAACCCCATGAGCGGCGCAGTAGCACAGCAGTAAAAAAGCTTTTCTTGAAAGCTTGGTTTATTATTTGCAGCCGGTATTTTTAAGCAGATCTTATAAATTTAGGCAATATAGTCCAGTTTTCTCCATTTAAAATGCGAAAGATTTCATCGGAAGAGAGAGTGATAAAAGGATCTTCTGATTAAGATCAGTATAGGGCATGTTCCAATAAAATGAAGGCCATCTTCACTTTATCTATGGCTGCACAGTGTACATTCATCACTTCTATCAGTTCTGTATGACATGTAGTTTGATTGCACTCCACTCATTGCCGCAAAATACGTGGTACATCGAAAGCTGCAATTCTTCATCAAATAGTCTAGGCTAAGCAGTGAGCCTAATTTATTAACTGTTTGGAAGTTTTTAATCCACCGCATTATACGGCGACAATAAAGTCATCCTAGTAAGCGAATGGTTAATGAGCCAACATCGTTGGCAAAACTTTGCTCGGTATTTCGAAGTTTTACCATTATAAAAAAATTTATTGGTGGAACAATAAAGCCAAAAAAATGAGTTTGTAATAAAACTCTAGCCAAGTGCGGTGTAAGAATTATGAAAACACTGTGAAATACAAGCGATGAAAAAATGAGGCGAAAAGGCAGTAACTAAAGAACGCGGGGCTGTCGTAGGGGGTTCTTACCGTAATTCAGAGGATGTCTCCTCAGAATCGAATAACGGGCAGCAACCCTTGCAGGAGATGGACCTCTTCCATCGGGCAAGAAACAAATGAGCTAAAAAATTCTTCCCAACGGAGAATAAATGCAAAAGAAATTCAGTCAACGAAATACATATATTGATGAAGGCTTACTAACGGACGTCAAGAAAATTTCCAATAGGTTAAGGTTACGTTTATGCGTTATTAAAAAAAATATCCGCGCAAGTAACCCTTTTAACTAAAATGCACGCATTCAATATTTTGGATGTGCGAACATTGTGAGATCCAAAACTAGACTTTCACTATCGTTTGCATCCGAAAAACCTTTTTAAATATTCATGCATTTCCCCGAACTTTAAAGAACACAAACTCAACAAAAGTGTTTTGCTTTTCATTCTGTGGGTATAAATAAAACCAAATTTTGTTTGACTTTCGCAGAAATTCTTAAAAATCCTAACAACCTAATAAGAAGTTACATACATATATGGAAAAGAGCCTTTTCTATTTTGCATGAAATAGTAATCATAAATTTCAACAATCTTCTTTCTAACGAAACGCTCAATATATGAACTTAGTTATACATAAACAATTTTTTAATTACTGTTGAAAATCAATGAATTCTTATAAGATTTGCAACCCCGACATGGGCCTATTTACCAATAGTAAGTACTGAAATGCAGAGGAAGGCATAGGAAAACCTAAGTTTTAGCGTGACTAGCCTAGTCAAATTAATCCTACTCGGTTTAGTCCCAACTTCTTTACTGAAAATCAATTATGACATTCCACCGATGAAAATAACATAATGACAATAAAATTACTACGGTACATAACAAGTTTAGTTAGATAACTCCTATACGCAAATCTTTTAAACCCGACAAATGTTCAAATTACTCAACCAGCTTTACCAGAAATTCAATTAACCGATTTGCAGTTTCACTGATGCAACACTTTCAACCGCTTTCAGCATTCAATCCTTTTTACCTTTGGCGTGCAGGAAACAAACAAAAAATCCACTTACCCTAACTTTGCGCACAGTCTTTTTGCTATCGTTCCGAATATTGACGTTTACAATGACATCCTCTCCATGGGTGTACCAAGCTTTATCTAAACTCGCCCGAAGGCTAACCCGACCCTCTTGCAGGAGAAATGGTTTATCCACAGCTCCCTGTGGTCCCCCACTCTCATACTGAAATAGAAAACACAAAGTTAAAATATACTGAGGGATGATTTTGTAAGTGAAACTCACCTCTTGAAAGGATTTGCTATAGTTGTAGAACGGATCGTTGGGACATTTCTCAATTTCACTTTTACTTCTACCAAAACGGCCACTAAATCGAAATGATTTTGGCGAGAGTCTCAGTTTAGGAAAGGAATCTCCACGTTCAGATTTACGCGGTTTTGTGTTGGACGTAGTGGTAGTACTAGACGTGCTGGTGGTATTAGTTGCACCGGATGTAGCCACTACTGTAGAATGACCATCTCCGGATGGGGTTTTGGCGGGATGCATCTCTGCTGGATTTGTCTGCTGCAATTGCAATTGATGTTGGTGGGAGTCTGTTGAGGGTGGTGGTGAAAGGAGTTGATCACTTGAAACCGGTGGTGATGCTTGACTGTTAATTAGGGCTGCAAAATTTTCAGGAGCACTGCCATGGTGCACGTCTGTACGATAAATCACCCGGACGCCCATTTTAACGGACGCACGTCGATGGAACTTTTCTTCTGTTTTGTCAGCTAAAGCGAAAGAAAAATAGAGAAAAGTGATTTCAAAAACATGTATTTAATTGATCTATTGCGAAGATTACATTAAAGATTTTGTGTTTAATCTGATATAAGTGTGTCCTAACTAGGGCCTGTAAATTTATCGATTTTTTGAAACACCAGTAATTTGGCAATGTTTTCTTTTTATAAATAAATCTTTTCACATTAATTTATTTTTTTTTATTAGAATTTTATTGTGTTTTTTGCTGAAGAAAATAAAGCAAAAAATGTACCCAATTTCTTAGAACCATAGTAACTGAAGAAGATTCAGTGCAATGCTAATTCGTCGAACATGTAAGTGATTCCACTGCAAAACAAATTCAATTAAGTACTCTAAAATACATGTGAATGTACATTTTAAAATCGTACTTGCGACAGACGCGTACTTTTAAAACTATTCGTAACAAATTTTGAAGCTAAAAGTATCAAGTCTGAATGTCAAAATTATGTATACGAATTCTATGATTCTAGCTATTGATAGTGCTTGCAATCCAAATAGATAAAGTTTACTTCAACGTACATATGTACATACTTCGACAAAATCAGTAACATTTTTTTTATTCACTAATTTTCTAAAACTTGGTACGCCACGTCATTGCATATATGTATGTATGTATCGAATATTGCTCAGAAATTATTTTAAACAAAATCGACAGATGCGTAACCGATTAAGCACCTAATCTTTTTTTTTTAAAAAAACTGGTCAACAATTAAAGTACAGTTATTCGACTTTTTGGTGAAAACCGTGGCACGCACTCTTTTGCCATACGTGCAATCGAACTAAAATGGGAAATTTTAACAAAAACTTTAAAAAAAAAATCTAGTTTTGATCTCAGATATTTTTGTCAACCCGTATAGAAAGAAGTGTTGCTTACTGATATAATGAATTTTGATACGTTCGACCACGCCAAATCGTTTGCGAGGATTTCTATGTGAGTGGTTTGGATCTTATCTGAGTAACAGATCACAAACAATAAAGATTGATGATACCAGATGTGAAGTAAAGATTTTTATCCTAGGACTACCCCACGGTTCTCTTCTGGGACCAGTATTGTTTTTAATTCCTTGGTTACGTTGCCCTTTACAAGATTCCTGACAGCATTTGTGGATGATGTACGTTTTGCTTTTGGCTCGACATTATTTTGAATCTTACCCCAGATACAAATTAAGATATTTATTTACTAAGAATATGGCTTGCAGATCATACAAAAAAAATATTTTACAATTTGTCAGCGTAAAACAATTTTAGGGCTGAGGTTCTCTTTCATGCAACTTTGTGCCTCAGATCTAAGCTTTTGACGTCACTTGCGATACAAATTTGTCCTCGTTCACTTTCGTTGCTGCTTCAGCTGCAGTGATATATGCCTTTCGATTGAATATGTTATTGATTGGAATTCCAATATTTCGAACTTTTCATTGACTTAAGGATAAGTTTTAGCTGCCACATAGAAAATTGCAAAAAAATATTTTCGTTGCAATCTGAAAACTTCTATTTTTGCACAATAACTTATTGTAAGCTCATTCTTAAATTCGAATTTTAATACTACTGTGCCCATTAGTATTTGACATTACGTAACAACAACAAAAATACACTTTGAAGAAACTTTGCGGGAACCCTTGTTTATATCCCACTTTTCCATTGTTCAAGGATTTGCAGATTCTTCCAGTTCGTCACTTGTAATGGTATAAAGCGCTTAAAATATTCTTTATACGACCAGGAGATCTTCATATCAGATGAAATCGACGTAGAATTCAAGTATCTATAAGCACTTTCCGTACAACCGCGTTCCGTAACTCTTGCGTTTCGTAAGTATTGCTTCGTGTCGCTTATTTAACTAACTTTTACATTTAATAAGAGTGCTTTTACATTATCAAGGTTTCTAAACCATGCAACGGATTGGCTTCTTTCCCTCAACCATAAATTATTGTATCTCTGTCTGATGTTCTTCTCTGATACTCTGATGTAATGTGTTGCTTTTTATTGCAAACCTTGTAATATGCATAATTATTGCACATTTTAAAATTTTCAAAGCTAATTTAACCAAGTATATGCTGTCAACAAGAAGAGACTCACAACATCGATGAACTGGACAGAACGTCACAGTCGACAGCTATAATCTTGGCTCTGTTATAAATTCTGAAAACGAAGTATAACTCATGCCAATCGCTGTTCTTTAGGGTAGTAAGGGCCTATCCCGAACAACTAAGGAGTCTCTATAAAAGACCTTAACCATACCAGTCCTGCTTTATGGCTCTGTAGCATGGATACTGTCGAAAGCGGATGAAGATATCCTATATAGGTAAAAAACTACGCATCAGTCACGAATGGACACTAATGCTCCGGCCTGCTCTTCGAATCTAACCGGACATTAGAAGATGACTTCTATGGTACCTAATGCTCAAATTTTAAGAAATAACACAGCTAATTTTTAGGTTAGAATGAAAATTCAAATGTTGCCTAGAATCGTGACCCTCAAATATCATTTAGGCCGTAACTAAGCGTAGGTACATTTAAGTGTGCATACATTTGCAAAGTATTTCAATGTTGTGAGCAAAAATATTTTTCAACTTTATTAAAGCGAATTAGGTGTTTGTCAAATTGAAGGATTTTAGCTGAAAAAAAATAAACCTCTTCACTAGATTGAATCAGCTTGTTCGCCAAAACAAATTTTCTCTTACAGAATTACTTTTACTGTAAGCCACATAAGTATACTTTCTTACATGTAATACGTATCATCTGCAAGCCGAAACTAGTACTTCAAAGCAGCATGAAGCAATAAAATTCTTTATTGCATTTGTTCCACTAATCCATAGAACAAAGACGAAGTGATAACTTTTCTGTGGCACTTTCGAGTTCCCATCTTGATCATCTCTGCAGTGAGAGGATACTAGAAGCTTTTGGCAATAAAATGCTCGTAAATGCTCATTCAACTGCGAGTGATGGAGCGCCGACAGTTATCTGCTTTTTGTCCTTTTGCAATTGAAAAGGTGTAATTTTAAGATATTAGTTATCTATCTATTTCACGCCTTATGATGAAGTTTGATCCCTAATTTTTGAAGCATTTGAATTCCACTCAACAGTTTTCAAGTTGACAATCTCTACCGACCTCCATTGTATTTGGTTTCTTCCGACATTTGGACTTAAACTAAAAAATGTACTCTAAACCGATACCAATCCTCTTATAAGAGACCAATAATAATAAAACCAAATTGAGCTAATTTTGCTATTTCCATATGGCAACTCGGCATAATTCTAATACAAACATCCTTTTACGACCGTAACTTACGAGAAGAATCCAATATCCCGTTGTGTTCTGGAAAAATTCCACATATTTCCACACCAAGCACCTACACACACGAAACAAACAAAAACACTTTGCGGTTATTCTCGGTGTTAACAGTTTTTTCTGCTTCTTCAAGAAAAAGGATACTATGCTTCCTGCCTCCACCTTCATAGAATATCAACGTACAATGAACATATCATACAGCATCATGATATATGTACCTCCTTTGTGTGAGAAGCTATTCACCCACAGCTGCAACATATCCAATATTATCCTTCTGCTTGATGTTTCACATTCCATCACATCTCGGAAGGATATGTGAGATAATTCAACCCACACCCAACCACTACATCGAAAAAAAGGTAACGTACATTTCCCATGTCTCAGGTGCAAGGATATATTTTACTTCGTTTAATATTTATTAATACCATACCATGATGATGTTGTCTTGGGTCCTTTTCAGGCTCACACTCTGGATCAATGTATCCTTATGAACATACGTATGTATGGATATGTATAATTACATTCAAGTCGTCATTGCTCGCACGTATACACGACTCACACATCATCCAAGAATACTTTGGAAATATTACGGTAATTAATGTCACTCGCCAATCAAAAACATGATGACTATATTAATTAACTACCAGATGTCTGCACTGATGATATACCGAAACTATCATCCATCTTAGCTTGCTTTGATGGAGCCTCATTAAATTAATTATCAGAACAAACCACCAAGTGGGTAAAATTTCTAATAATCTCTCTCATTGGAGAGGGAATTAATTTAACAACTTAGAAAAGTGCAACGAAAAATTTATCAAGGCAACCTTGGTTTCTTCTGCAGATACTTTGTCTTTCAGAGGCAATAAAAAATTTTTATTACATCAACCTGTGCAACGTCAAAGCATTAGTTTCATCTTGGGAATGGTTTATGAGAAAGTTAAAAGATGGAACTAGAAAGAGGAAGAAGTCTCAGGACGAAGATGATATTAAGCTTATTATAGTTGCCAAATCCGCTTAAATAAAAGAAAAGTCACTTAGCTGTTTAAAATTAGAAAGTTCTGTTTTGATTTAAACAGAATAAGATATTCAATGCAGGACTAGTTGAAAATAATGGAATTTTGAAGACGAATAGTAGAACTAAATAATTAATATCTAAGCCCAGTGCAAATGATTTTTACCAGACAACGATATTCTGAAGTTTTTTAAACTTGCTCAACTTGCTTTTCTGGAACTTTAGATATGATTATGGGCTTGGTTACAGGCTGACTCTTTTATATTAAAAACTAGACTATGTACTCCTTTTTGCTGAGTATGAAAAGTAGTTGTTTTACAAAGACATCAAACTTTGTGATTTTCTCTATAGATCTAGAGCCTTTGCCAACACCTTGTTTCAATCCATAACATGGAAAAGGCATCGATCAACACACTTCTAAAGAAAGTGTGAACTGTGGCCTGGTAAGATGTATGAACGATCACTCTACATCCAAAGCACTAAAGGTTGTCCTCAAGGAGGTTTCCTATCTCCCACTTCTTTGGTTAATTGTAGCTGACCAACTCCTAAACGACCTAAGCAATGCTGGTTATCACTCAAGGTTATGCGGATGACCTAGTCATAATAATAAGAGGCATGGAAATATCCGATATTACTCAACGAATGCAAAATGGGCTATCAAAAATAAATGCTTGGTTTCAGACAGACGGGTAATTCCATTAAAAACAATCATCATTCTTCACCAAGAGAAGAAACTTAAATCTCCATGCACTAACATCAAATGATGTCGAGCTCAGTCTTTCCAATGAAATTAAGCATCTAGTGGTAGCACTATAATAACCGCTGAAGGAGCTTAATTTCACCCAAGAATTGTTATTATTTTATTTAAAGAAACCAAAAGAATCCACCCACCCAAACCCACCTTTTCTGCCCTTCAGACCACGTCTCTTGAATGTATTTTATTACAACACAGTATAGACTTTGGGAGACGAATTCTAGTTGCCTGGGAGACTTGGAGTAATACTTCAGGAAAGTTGGAAGTGTATTAAGGAAAGCTGTTAATAGAACTTTTTAAAAGTTCATGCTTGTGGCTCAAGACTCGAGACAATAAGTTTTAAAACTAGCTACACGTCTGATTTTCCTTTTCCCTTAATTCATCTTGCAACAAAAAAGAGCTCAAAACTCATTCAATTAACCGTCCCATATTGCTAATAGCATCGTTTTTCAAGAAGAGTAAAAATAAACTTGAGCTGGCACAAGTAAATACATATTTCACCTGAGCCCTTTATTATGTCTGCTCACTCACTATTCGCCGTTTAAGGACTTTTAATACGCGGAATTTTCTTTCGCTGCACTTAGCAGTAAATCAAGTTACATCGTTTTCCCTTCTTTTCGCTGTCCCGTGTAATAGTTTTATGCAATTATGGAACTTCTTCCTTTGGGCAATTAATTTAATTGAAGTATCCTTGTGAAATATTGATCATCCTCCCCACGCACTTCTTCCAGTCTAAGTATAAGCCTCTTAAATTACTTACCGATAAAACATCGAACATCATAGCTGGTGCCTATCGGTGCACCATAGTAACGTTTGGCCGGTACTAATTGAACACTTGGTGGTGCTTGTGGAGTTAAGTTCAACGTGAAAGGGTGTGCGCCTTCTCCCAATCGCTTAACAAGGGCATCCTGTAAAAATAGAAAAGGGTGAAAAGATTATTATTTATGAAAAGAAAATGTCCTTAACGCCTTTTATCAAAATGTTGAAATAAAAAACGCACATACATATGTATATGTTGGGAGTGAATTTGAATTTTAAAAACATAGTTGCAACTACAAGTAACTAGTGTTTTTAAAAAGATGTTTATTTTCCAAAGGAATCTCTTTGAAACGTTTGAATGAACCCATCCCCAGTGTTAACCTAATAACAGTAGTCTATGGCATAATTCACTGTAGACAAAAATAGTTATAGCGTAGTACAACCTGTTGTAGACCTAGGAAGATATTCATACAAACACTAAATGTCTCTAAATTCATCGATCTCAGACATAGAAATATACACGCACAGTTACCATTAGAATTAGAATTGGTGCAGACCACTAGGCTACATGGCCTAGTGAGCCGCAAGCGTAAAAACCACTATTGCTCCGAAACGATACAATTTGCCGGAGGGATAACATATTGACGACCCTTAGCTATCGAAAAGGACTAAGCTAGGATAGTGGAACGTGCGGACGTGACGGAGGAAGGGAAGGTCCTCAAAATTCTAGATCCCTCCAACTTGATCGGGAATTTATGCCGTATAACATTCACATCTTGGGATTGAGCGAAATTAGATGTTTAAATGCGGACGCATTATAATAATCGCCAACAAAAAACAGTATTTTCCTTTACTTTGGAATACCAGTCAGGAACGCTCGAATATCCAGCATGGAACTGATGCTGATCCAAATGACACGCAAAAGCCTCATATCACGGACACGGACCAAAGTCCACGGAGAACGCTTTGACAACCTATCTTGCTATTGGAAGCACCTTGTTTGACCACAATGTTTGCCACAAGATAACCTGGATTTCAAATGAAAGGCGACGACCATCCAACCAGGGACTAACCATTTGGTGATAAGCAGGGACCTTAAAAGTTGTCTTTTAGATATCCAAAATAAATATGAGGTTGACATCGGTAATACATGTGTGATCATCATCTTATGATATCCGAAATAATAACTCCGCTAACAAATTTTGCATGCCAAGGTACAATATTGACAGGTTTCGCAATCTCACCGTGCGCTAACAATTGAGGAACCATTTCGCCGAAGGAGCAGAAACTATCAGCAGTACAGCTCAGCCGAGCATAGATGATCATTGAAAGGCGCTTTGCAGCTGGAGTGGAACAGGGACTAGACGGCATCCACGCAGTGCCAAGTACATATTGTATATTGGCAGCCTTAATACTACCAGTTGTTAGCAGGAGTTGGAAAATCGAAAGCTTCCCAGTAGAATGGAAAGGAGAATGATCGTCAACCTTCCGAGGAAACGTTATCTTACAGAGAGCGAAAGCTGAAGAGTTATTCGCATTCTTCCTCAAAGTAATAGCTTAAGTGATACTGGAAAGAATCAAAGAACACTTTGATTCAACTCTTGATGTCGAACAAGCAGGTTTGCGGTGGGGATCCTCCTGCGTCGATCATATAAACACATTACGAATATTCATAGAGCAATGCGTCGAGTATGGATCTCCACTTCATCTGCTATTTTTTAACTTCAAAAAGGCTTTCAACAGTATAAATCGGGATTTCATCTGGTGTGCCTTGCACAGGAGAGGCATTCCCGAGAAACTCGTAACTGTTATAAAGTCAACTTACGAGAACGCTGCAGTCTTTTGCCAACAGATGTCAACGCAACATCTTTACGATTTTTTAACCAAACCGCACCTCAAACCAACAGCTCGATACGAACCTATTGATGTCACGATGCTACAAAGGAGTTGACAGTTGATTGGTCACCTTACGGCGCGAAGAAAGCTACATTACCAAATGAGCCATGCAATGAAATCCGCTACTCAATTAGGCAGAGCAGAGGGGCATCTAAAAGATACGTGGCGCAGAACAGTTGTGTTATTTAGTAGCAGTATCGCACGCATCTGCTACCCTTCCCTTTGGGCGAGATTTAGCTCACTTAATGATTTTATTTAAGAAAGTGTTCGTATGAAATACAAAATAGAATATGTACTGTACATAACCAATACGATGCATAGAGGCACGGAAACAGTTTTATGGAGTTTAGATTAGGGTGGGAGTCTGTAACAGCATACTGACACATTTATCCATTGATCTATTATTCTTGGCTACCCAAGGACTAATCAAATCGACTATAGTTTTTAATATAGCGCAAGAAGCCCGTGACGCCTAATGATGCCAGTTTACTGAGCTTATTAAAAAACCAAGGCCTGAAATGGAGAAATATTCTTTGGGACAGAAATGGACATCCTCCTCCTCTTCATCCCTGCAACACTAATGACTCTTTTTTTTGTGGATTTAAATTTATTAACATTACTCATTCTCAAGTCGTTAATCGTTTTTTGGACTCAAAAATTTCGGAATTTTGGGATTCCCCGTAGTGGATTTTTTTCGTTTTTGATTTCAGTGCATTGAGCTTCGGCATTTTCTGTAATGGCTTTTCTTAAACGCTATAAAATATAAACAAGTCCCCACTCCAACCAACACCAAAAGGTGTTATTACATTAAATCAATTTAATACCACACCCAAAAGATTAATCCCACCGATACCGACGTAACGCTTTCTGTTCCTTTTTATGTAAGACGTCGAGTTTGAGCATTCCGGAGGTGTGTTTACTTTAAATGGGTCCCATTCTAACCACCCTCTTTGAAACTGTTGAAACCATCCCTATCGGCCGGTTAGGGAGAAAAAACAAATTCCGAAACTCTCATGCATTGTGTGCGTACGAAATGTTTACTTATTTCGTGCAAACAAAAAGGGAAGAAAACAAGATTCCAATGATTCCCTGACGGTACTTTACATGCTGTCAAAGGTCTGATGAATGGTATAAAGTGTATCTCTTTGAAAAGGCGTTCAAAAAAGAGAACGAACGGCGAACGCAATGCGGGTGGTGGTGGCGAACAAAAAACTGGCAGCATTTTTATTCCCCAGGATATGTCAGGATGTTTAATGGTATTGTGTTGATCATTCGTTGGTTGCCTAAGTGGCGACAAATAAAATGATGGCTCTACATTAAAATAAAAATGTGGTGAATAAAGAAAAGGGAGGCAAAGCCACTTTGAAGGTAATAAACGACGCTTGTCCTAAACAAATAGATCAAAGTAGGGAAATTTGTTAATTTAGTGACGCCTATTTGCAAAGCATTAATCTGGGTTAGTATAACATGGTGTTGACTTTTGAAACTAAGCCCTCTAAGGCGGTAAATACATATTGTTAATTAGTTAGGAAGGGAACGAGCTAGTTAAGGTTTATATCAAAATGTTAAATTTCCGGAGCTTTTCAAGAAATTAGGTCCATTAAATTTACTACAGTTTGAAGACGAGAAGTCCATCAAAATTCATTTGCGCAAGGATGACAAGGGTTATTGATTATAAACCTATAAACTATATTCTGCATCTGTTACATTCTTTAGCACTAGAGTAATATGTACATATGTGTGTATGTATGTTTACCCCACGTACGAAGTTTAATGTCATTCCGAACAGAATCCTGTGCTAACAATGACAACAAACTCGTCCTCTGGCAGATCGACAAGCTCAGCGTCCAAAATTAAAAATTCAAACGACGCATTTTAGTGGCGCATCAGATAATGATAAGTGGTTCCAAACTTTATAGTCATTTTAACGATTGACCTTAAATCCCAATATCGATGTGTTGATTTTTAAACAAACATTAAATAAAGAAGTGAATTCCATGCATTGGGAGTAATCCCTATTCGTGTACTAAAAAATGAACCAATTATTTCATATTTCGCAGCTTATGGACAACTCTGAACGAAAAAGGACTAAAATGCTTTTGTCAATGAACGATAAAGAAAGTAGTATCATGGTATGGTTACTAACAAACCGAGAAAGTATAGGGTGGGCCAAATAAGACCAACCAATGTTAAACACGAATAACTTTTTTATTTTCCAAAATAATTGTTTTTTTTCTTTTTGCAGGTTATAATTGAGTTCTTGGAAGTTTATAATGGGTACATACAGTACACAACAACGCGATAGAACTATTGATTTTTCTATTCTTGTCAACGATCAATTATTATGAGAAAGGTAAAATATCGCCAATATTCTAATTCAAGATCAGCTCCCACAGCCTTCATGATTAGGAGTTTGGTCGACCGTTTTGAGGAACGGGGTTCAGCGGCCGACCGTCCTGGAAGAGGTGCTTATCGAAATTTTCGCACTGAAGACAACGTGGAAGCTGTGCGGCAGAGTGTTGCAAATGATCCATCTGTCTCAACTCGTCGTCGTTCGGGCCAATTGGGCATGTACAGGACAACATTGCGGAGAATTTTAGAGTTGGATCTTAAGATGTACCCATACAATATTCAAATTGTTCAAACACTGCTACCGCAAGACCACCGACTACGACTTCAATACGCTATTCGTTTTACACAATTAGCCACACAAATTGATTTTTTAAATTATGTTTTGATATCGGATGAAGCGCATTTCCATTTAAGTGGCTATGTCAACAAGCAAAACTGTAGATTTAACTGCGCCTGAATTTTTTTTGGGGGGATATTTAAAAGACAAAGTGTATTTTAATAAACCAGAGACTATTAGACAGCTAAAGCAGAATATTCGAGACGAAATACGGAGCCTGCAACCAGAAACATTACGTGGTGTAATGGAAAACGCGCTAAAAGGAGCCAATGTCTGTATCGAGCAAAATGGTGGACATTTGTCTGATGTCATATTTCATACTAAATTTTCATAAAATGTACTTCATATATAAAAAAAAATTAATTAAAACGTAGAACAAATTAAAACTATCAAACGCTTTTTGTGTGATTGCCCCAATCCCCTGCATGGGAAACAGACTTATTGAAGACCTGGAGCTTTTACCCCAAATCCTACTCTGCATATGTATATGTTTCGTCGATAGCGCAGGTTGGTTTGATTTAAGACCACCCGAGAGGAAACACAATCTACAGGAAATTACAATGGATTGCACCTTTCTCAGTATGAATTTGCATATTGTCAAATTCGGGACGATAGACTTGACTTCTTCCCTCCCTTCTGGAATACTGAAAACTATCAAGAAAATACTGGATATCTTGGGATAGAAAGGACTTTACTATTCTAGGCGTAGCGTGCATACAATTAAACGCGTTGCGAACGTCATTAATTCAATCAGTTTCTCCGTCAAACATTTCTGTTCAATTAAAAATTGTGCATAAGTAGGCTTTCTAATTATCAAAGGCCGCTTCAAAAACTTATAAACAGCTTTGACTATGATTCATAAATGGAATTTTCTACACTTCGTTTATAGCTCCGTTAAGAAGTCAGTATGCCGAGGTGTACCATTGTAAAAAAACTATAATGCAGAACCCCCAAGTATTATTTGACCAAACTTCAAGTCTCTATCCTGAATTCCCCAAAACCTTAACATAATTGAAAGTTAGCTTAACAATACAAATACCGACCATATAGGGTCCAGGGCTTAGCTTCTCACTAACATTGGTGTCGTGCGTGTACAAATAGAAAGTACCCACAATTTAAAGCCATATCCGAATGTCGGACGTTTGTCAGACATTCGCCAGATGTGGAAAAGTGAAAAATGTTGTTGGTGTTTTCTGGGATTCGAACCTCCCGCTCAGCAGTTTAATGCACTAACCACTGAGGCACGGCTCAGACAATGAAAATATTTAATCATATACATAGCTTACCCTGGATCTAAACAAATTTAAGGTACTTGTATTTTGGCAAAGAGAAACTGCACAGAAGCCACAATCTATCAGAAAAACTTTCCATCTCTTTTTTTGTCATTACAGTGAATTTTTTTCATTCACTGTCAATCAAGACCCACTTCAAACCGAAGTTTGAAAATATTTGCATTGACCTTCAGATAGCAATAAGCCTGCTTAGAAGAAACAACTTAACGTTGTACGCCTTAGCATGTTGGATTAGTCAAAGTCAACAGAGTTAATTCTAATGATGACCTGTTCAGCAGATCCAACGTCAGGGTATCCTCAAAAATGTTGCTGACGCCCCCAAAATAATACCAAGAGAATAATCTAATCCTAGCTCATGGATTTGATACATTCAGAAAGACCGAATTTTCTTATGGCAGATTAGTTTAAGCTTAGGGGGGGGAAAACTCTTGACAAATCGAGGGTCTGTCCGTAAGCAGGGATTCCTGAAATCTTGCGAATTCTATAAAAGCCAACAATTTTCTTACGTATTACTCGTTTCATCGATCTATACACAGAAACACACAGGCCCAGACTGGAACGTTTTTTATGCAATATGTCAGACAATAAACATTCGTCGTGATCCTAGCTTTTGGATGCACTAATACTTGATGGGAGTTTATATTTTCTCTTCTCTTCACCCTCTTCCCTTGGAATCATCAACTGAAGTATGTCAACTTCTGATCTCAAGTTCATAGTTGTTGATGGTAACCGTAGAAGAATATTTCGTTGTTTGGTCTTAGTTTACCTATACCTATAAAATTTCCAGTTGCAGATAATTCAAGCCAGGTTGTGCGATCTCATGAATCCACCTCAATGCCCATTTGAGTTTCAGATAAGCACTCCATCACACTAGTAGTCTTCGTTATTGCACATTTGTGATTTCCTCTTTAACGATTATATGAAACAAGAGTTCAGATCCCTAAAAAATAGTTCATCGAATTACATAAGTAGTTAAGGGAAGAGCATAATACCTAACGCAAGGACGTCACGATAGCTGGAGACCTCAATGACGAGTGAGCAGCAAGGAAGGAAACCAGTACATAAACTGGATACCCCCAATCGGGCATCACAAAGGGTCTACAAACACTTAAGTGTTATGAGGTCGAGTCTTTTCTCCTCTTCATCAACCCAGTAGCCTAACCTAGTTTATACCTAACTCAATTTTGTGTTTAGACTCTTAAAGCGACATATGTACGTACGTATGTACATATCATCTTGTCGTCTCGCTTGGCATTGCTAAAAATTTAAGACATTTAAAGAATCTGCCTAAAGAATTGTTAGCTTTTAAACAGTAAACCATCTTTACGAATTTTTCTAAATTTTTCACGAGAATTAGAGTGTTTTCTGCCAAAGCTAGATGGAGGCATCCAGCGTGTTGTAAAATATTTACGTAAAAATTGCCTAAATTTCTCTACGCAAGTGTTAGCAACATAGGTCAAAATATCCAAATCGTAAATGTTTATTAATCTCATAACCATTCCTAGGTGACCTAAAAAAGTGCACACTGTCTGGGTTCGATAGTGTTAAGTCTTAGCTTTGGTTTAATCAATTGGATTTGTAACCTCCGACTTACGAGTATATGTATGTTAGTGATAATAATTAATTTTAGGATTTTAATGTACATATTCGGATGTCCACAGTGTTTTTTTTAATAGATCGATATAGGGCACGTATGAGAGTCTATATGGTGGGATAGCTTAGTACACAACATATAACAAAGGGTACATGTGCCAAAAAATCCATTCTTCAAACCTTCTTACCACTTTGCAAACCCTAATTTTTTTCAATATTTTTTTAACTCATCTTTTCGTAGTTAGAGGTGGTGGGGTATCACCGATGGTTTTTGACCAACTTACTTCATCAGAAGTATTTCTCGTATCGTATTTCTCAAGACTTGCATTTAATATGCCTCATGATGTGTACTTTTTTTTTAGTTCCCAAAAAAACATCCACCTAAATTCAAATACTATTCCTTTGATAAAGTTTAGTTCACTAGTTTTCAAAATAATTTTCTACTCATCATGGTAGTCTGATCTATTTAAACGCTCTTAAATTTGAATGAACGTATATGTATATGTAAGTAAATGTATTGTATATTAGAGATTACCACTAAACACTCCATCAAATCTTGCCTGATTTGCAAATTACAACCTGAAATATGAGGTGTGACGCAGCATTTAATTAAAAAACTTAAAGGAACCGGATTATGTACTTTAATAGGTGCACCATTGTAAAAAAAACTATAATGAAAAACCCCCAAGTATTATTATGTACTTTAATAACAATCACACCAAGAACACTGAATTGCAATAACACAAAGGCACTATAAATAGGAACCCCTTGGGGCGTGTCGAAATTAATTAGCAAGCCGAAAAGGAGACAGGATATCCGAGCCACATCTTTGTTACCAATTTAGCCGCCTAAAGGTCCATCAATTTATTCCAAATCAATCGTTTCGACTTTATGAAAGGTCTCCGATTAGACAAGGATCCGCAGTACGTTTTGACATCCAATCCGTTTGAATTACCACTTTCCATTAGATCATTATCATAGCCACAGGATAGGATTTGCGTCAAACTTAGATAACATTGACGTCAATTTTTAACCCCAACACCTCCGGCAAGCCGCGACCCTGTCAACTTGATGAAGAACTAATGAGCAATTCAAAGGACAGTAAAGTGAATTAAATAAATTGATTTCCTATTAACTTTCCTTCCTACCTCTTAATCAACCCCACTACCTGGTAGAGCGGACCCAAAAAAAAAGATATTTCCTAGCCCCCAGACAGTTCACAAACAATACACGTGTACAAACAACGAACAAAAAGCTGTAAGTGTAAGCTTGCGATTAAGCTAATTTACCTGCAATGGACTCAGCGACTCCCTTGACGGTTCCTCTGCTCGTGGCCATACCTGATGCAGCGACATTATCGCTTCGTTACAAAATCTCAGGCCCATAACTTCTTCGTCTTCGCGGCCATAACTGTCGATGAGAAAGAAGAAAACGGTAGCATTAAGTGAAAAGTGCGTAACATTAAACCAATGATGGTTGGAAGAAATTTAAAAGCATCCCCCGAAGGCGATGAATTCCTTACGCTCTCCTCCACTCCATCGAAACGCGCTTTAGTCCCTAATCATCTTCATTGGATTAGAGGTGGAGTGGAGGCAAAATAGTAGTGGTAGGGTGAGGGTCGCGATTACTTTTGGTAATTAGCTTTTCAGCCGAGCACTAAAAAAATTAAAACAAAAAAAATCGAACACTTACCGGAAAGTTAACGTCAGCTGGGCATAAATCCTGTAACCCTGCACGGTTTTTGGATCCACGAACACAATGCCACGCAGGATCGTCGGCTTCGAGCCGGAGAGAACGATTTCCCTTGTTGGTAAGTACAATGTTATGGTGCAGTTGGGGGAGGTCTTCTTGTACACACGCTGTGTTCCGAGTGTTTCATCCTTGGAGGATAATTGAGGCTGCGGCTGTTGCTGTTGCCTGGAATGAAAGAAGGGGGGTGTTGAAAAGTTAAGCCAATTAAATTGGTGGCACAAAGTTTTCAGTACTTTTTCAGTTTTAGGGGTGAAATTGAAAATGGATTTTGTTCGTCGTCATTGCACAGTAACATTTCATCGTGGAAATATGTAATAACACTCCACCCGTGGAAAAATGGTTAATTCAGAGACGATAGAGTTTTGGAAGAAAAATTCAATTTAGAAGTAAATGTTGAGCATTATATTTTGGGAAGCATATAATAAGTCTTTCGAAGGGGGATTAAATAAGGATTTACTAAACGGGGAAGCTGAGATTAATTACATGCGAAATTATAAAGTTATTATTTAATTCAGGCAACTTTGACTAAGTCTCTATCCATCATAGGCAGTTTCTAATATCGAGATTAAAACTGGGGGTCCTTAATTATGTGAGTACGAAGACGAAGACCTTGCGAAGAATGTAGTTATTCCCTTTTACTTGAACTCTTATTTCTTTACGCTAAGAAGGCAATTGAGAAAAAGATCCCTTTCACTAAGGACTAAGGAGACTTTATATAAAATCCTCATTTCCCCAACCTTACTCTACGACGGATGAAAAATTGCTTATTTGTTATTAGAGTTATACAACTGTGCGGGTAATATGGCCACTTCGACTAAGTCAGAAAGAAACGCATCTCTCGTTTAAAATGGCCAGCATAAAAAACACCGCGTACCAACCCAAGGAGTCCTCAAATTCAACACAAAATAACAATGAACGAATGAGAGGACCTGAGTTTACGGCCAAATGCTGTAATTAAGAAGCTTTTCACTTCAGTTACAATTCCGAGAACTTTTGTTGTTTTCTTGTATTCGAATGCAGAACCTTCCACCCAGTTGTCCAACGCACTAACCTCTGCGCCACGGAAATCGGTCTATGTACGTACAATCCGATTTGAACGCTTTTAAAGATACGAAAGCCTACAAATTTCCAGGAACATACTAGTAATACCAACAACTTTTCTCCAAATTAAAATGGTCTGAAAATCAGCGTACACAAGGCTGCCTTTGCGGTTGAAAACTTTTTACACCGCATACAAACCAGCCACATTACCGCTATTGATGTGGGTTACAGAATTAGCTCTAATTGTATTATCAACGCCAACGTAGTTAACAGAATTGAGGTTGGATGATGTTGGTTGGATTCATGTGAAGATGCTTTACTTTAGCACTTTGTGTTCTTAAAATGAATTTGAAAGGTGAAAGCCACGGATTAAAAACAGCTGTAAGAACGGTCATTATGTGCGAATCGGAATTCATAGTACAGCACAAGTTACATTCCCAACGAGTTAAAGTGCTCTGCAAGTTAAATATTTAGAAAACAAATATTTTAAGATAAGCAAAGTATGTACTTATATGTATAACTATTTACAATCACGGAAAAACTGGAAGAATATACACTTCGTTGGCATGCATGGCAAAATGTAGGGATAAAAGCTTCAATATATCGTCCCAAAATCAATAAATGTTTAACAACTCTGGATAGAAAAAGGTAACATGTTTGGGAAGGAAGAGCATGAGTCTGAACAACTTTAAGCAGTAAAAATTCAAGACAGAAGTAGGCACAGTAGTGCGACGAATTTTACAAAATAAATGCCTTAATCAAGTAATAGTTAGACTAATCTACAACAATTAAGTCACTCCTGATAAATAGACGTTCATTTAATGAAACTCTAATTTTTCTTTTTTTGTAAATATTTCTGGTGGTGTTTCCAGCATACTTCTCCCTTCATATATTTTTTTATTTTTTCTGCCCATTATATACCTCTATTCTCTCCATTTTATTAATTTCTTCACAGTTTTTTTTACAACAAAAAAAGGTAATTTAAAATTGTTTTTCCTGGAAAACTTTTTCATAAACTAAATTTCTAACAAAGAAATTAAGAAAAATAAGTAAAAGAAAAATAAAATGAATTATAAAAGATGGGGAACTTAGCACAGGTCCTGAAGAAGATGGAATTTCAATTAGCCTTGCGGCTACACTTTCAAATTTGTTTGCATTCCTTCTTTTTTACTTTTATTTCCTCCTGAAGTTGTTGCATTTTGTTCTTCTTTGCCTTTTGTTTGTGGGTGGATATATAAATATATATGAATGTACATAGTTTTTTTTATCTGCTTTGCCATGATCAGGAGAAGTTATTTTTTTAACTCTGGTGGGCATTTAATGCTACAGAGTCAATTTTGATTGAGGGTACAAAAGAGTTTTTACAATGAAAGAAAATAACAAAATGATGACCAGACAATCGTATAGCGTTGAGATTAATGAAGGTACCCTGGCAAATTTGAGTAAACAAAAGTCATTTAAATACATTATTAAACAATTTTTGTTTGGTTTAAATCTGCACATGGTAGCGAAATTTAATTTGCGACTGGATCGTGGAAGGAGTGGTCTCTTGGTTTTACAATAATTTTTTTAGGCGTGGATTAATAATTCTTGCACAGAAAGTGACATTTTCCAAGAGCTGTCAAATATTTGCGTCTTACAATAATAATTCAAGAAAGAAGTCATATTTGCCAAATTCTATAGAAGTGACAGATATGTGAAAGGTGCTTGCCAAAGTTTTCCTCAGAACAGAACTCACGAAAACACCCGGAAAACCCTTTGTTCCGAGGCCCTGATGTGAAATTATGGTCGTTTTTATATCCAAATCCGGTAAATAAACGGACATCAAGGGCTACACACCAATAAGTATGCCTTTGTTTTTATTAAAGACACTGGAACAGTTAATTGACATAAACGCTAAAGATGAGGTTGGGTAAAATTACTTATCGAGATCACATTGGTAATGCGTATGTCGGACATCTCTGAATGAGATATCGAACAAGTATCTACACATTAACTCTATACTTGAGTCCTGGTCACAGATACCAAAGACCGGCTACCAATAGAAACGAGAAAATACAATATTTTTACATTCGCACTGAAATACGATAGTGAGATATGGAGTATCATTGCAGAGAACACACCGTAAAAAGTTTCTCCTTGTTCCTTTAAATAAATTTTATTTTTCGTTTCAGCTAAAATTAGTGTAAGAACTATGTACATACAACAAAATACAAATACTTGGCGCAACAGACTGTATGCAGGACCGCATACTGCAACCATTCGCGTTGTGACATTCGCGAGAGATGGGACTGTAAAAAACTGTTTGGTGTTTCCTGGAATTTGAACCTCAAACCTTCCGCTCAGTAATCCAATGCACTAACCAATGAGCCGCGGCGCCCACAAACATATAGGTACCTATATACATACACAGGTCACAATGTTTAAGGCAATTTGTCTAACTTGAATTTAAAAGCAATTTAATGGCGTTACAGGAATACCACTGTAATTCAGTTCTATTTGCTTTACTGGTTCCTAGTTTTTCAATTAAAACACAAACTCAAAATCGAAATTATTTGAGATTTTATTTTTACATGCAACGTTTTGTTTGTATTCAGTTCAGAATTCAGAATAATTGCACGAAGTGTATTCTACCTACATTTCTGTTTCACCATTTAAAATTTAATTGCACATTGTGTACTCAGTAGAAATGCCTCTGCATACACATATGCACGTGCATATAAATGCAGCCCATTGTGTCGCTCAATTACGAATTCCCACGCTTAAAATTTTGTTATTGTTTTTTTTTTAATAGAGATATTTGGTGCCTAAATTATTTCCAATTTTATAAACACTTTCGCGTACAGCAAACTATCTGCACAACTTAGAGTAAACACTACGATAAAGTCCGGAGGATAATATTTGAGGGATGTCACGCTTGTACCCAGATAGACTGCAGATTTACAATTTCAATTTACATTTACGGACCTTGTGGAGAGGTATTTACGGGATGGTAAACTTCTCCCTTAATCAGCAGTCCTTGTTGAACTAGAAATTCAAAGTATGTATACTCATAGAAATATGTACTCAAAAGTACTTAATAGCATTCAACAGCTTTAAAATTCTGTCCAAAATTGATTTAGTATGAGGACATACACATGCACATATGTACATGTATGATCTAGGGTACTGCTGCAATCTCTATTAAAAGTGTAGTGCACACAGCAACATTTTGAAATATGAGACAACTGTTTGAAATATAAGTTGCACTAATGTCATTACCCATAGAGTTAATCACATTAGTGTCAACGCGATACCATGCAGAAAAGTCAAAAGTTTCTTATAATAATTTTATTTATGTTAAAGTTTTGGGTGTGTTTGTATTAAAATAATCTGGCACACCTAAACTTTTATATAAAATATGCTTCCATTTTCACTTCACTTGTCATGCCTGCAAAATTTATGTGCGTTCTACAATTTTGAAACTCAAGCAAAAGACTGACTAGTTCTCACTACGTAAGCGACAATTTGTTGCTTTCAAAAAGTGTAGAATTACATACCTTATATGTATGTACATACTATGATTGCAGTGTTTCTATGAAGAGAAACACTTGTTCGTTGCACCTAGGTAGGTAATACAGACAACTACATATTGAAAAACTTAAAACTAAATTTAAGGAACTGAGCTTTATACACTCCGCGTCAACTGAATAGGTACAAACATTTTTCAAAGGTATGTGATTCATTATTTCCAAATATTGTGCATGAATTTATAATTTTATTCTGCTAACTATTTGTCTATGAAGTTGGGAAAAAAAATTAGAAAAAAGAATTTAAAAAGTACCGTTCATCTGTTTCCGCTTTATTGACTTTTTGCGGCACTCTTAATTGGAGTAGTAAATGTTTTACAATCGAAAATGTGGATGAGTTTAAATACTTGGGCCTCAATGTCGATTCTAGAATGAGCTTTGCAAGCCATACGGAGTCTTTAAGGAAATATTTCCGCTGCACTTTAAGACATTTTTTAACTTCAAACATGTTTGTTCAAATAATCTACTGAAAACTACTTATTTTTCATTCGAAACTTCAATGTGGTATTGTGTGTTGGTTAGCTTCTTATTCGAAAAACTCAGCCTCTTTTAATTTTCCAAAAAATAGTTTTGCGAAAAATATGCCGAAAACACCGTCAACATCCACGTTATTCATTCTTTGGTGATATGCAAATTCTTCCAGTTCCAGTCTGTATTGTATTGTTTTAAAGTATCAAAAACTTTTTTCATGAGGTCAGGTAATCTTAATTTCAGATTCATTTCTGATAACAATCTTCGTAGAAACTTTTTAAATATTGTATCTGTACCTATATGTATCGTACTACTGCTTTTCGTAATTATTATTTGGTTTCATGTTGTCGCCTATTTAATAAGCTCCCACTTTCAATTAGAGCTTTGACTTCATCTGGAAGGTTTGAAAATTGTGTGAGGAATTGGATTTTAGCTTTTGATTGTGATTCTTCAGAATCCCTTTTTTCTGACATTCTGGTGCAACAGTTTTCATTTTACACTTTGATTTTGAATTTTTATTTGGATCTTTTTTATTATTTTTCAATTTTTGCGATTACATTATAGGTCTGTTCCTTTACTTTCTGCTCCAAAAATAGTAAGTAAATAAATTTCAAGGAGTGGGGGTAAAATCCTCTCAGAAGAGGCAAAATTACGAAAAAGTAAAGGAACGCGTTAAACCACAAAAGTTGCAAAAAACGAAATTTCATAAAAATATATAAACAAAAGTAAATTAAAAATTAGAAAGTTCAAGGTAATAGCTGACTTTGACAGATAGTACACTTCTCACAGGCAAAAATTTGTTGAGTAAGAATGCGTAAGTTTTTTAACTGAGGGGAAATTTTTACTCTCTCGTTGCCTCTCTCTTTTACTATTTTTTTGTGTTAAGGAAGGGGGTTGAGCTAAAATGCGTACAAATTCGTACGAATTCGTACAAATTTTCAGGTAAAGGAACAGACCTATTGTTTTTAAGGGCCACTCCACCCATACTTCAAAATATGTATTTATAGTAAACTACTTGAAGTGGATTTTGACACTATTTGTATCCTTTCAAATTCTCTAATATAAACTAGAATTAAATATGAATGTATTGTAAATATAATGCATACAGTGTCCCCAGACGTTAGCTGAATTGTTTTTTTTTTGTTTGAAAACGGTAATAAAGTACTTAACCGTAAATTTTGCATAGCGATGCATGATTTCCAATGAGTGTTGTCATAATTTTTTTCTTTTATCTTGCTCATTCCTGTGTGCGGGCATGAACTTTGAGTGTGCAAAATATATATTTGTTATTGTAAAGTGGCAATTGTTCTTGGAGATTGGTAAAAGTGGTAAGTATTTCACCTTAGAACTAAGTTTTTATAATTTATTTACTCGAATTTCTTAATTTGATAATTGTAAAGAGCCAAACGAATTAAAAATGGGACGTAAGGGACATTGCTCCAATCTGATAAAATCCTTGCGACAGAAAGGCAAAACGTACAAATGCATTGCGCAAACTAAAGGCTGTTCGGAGAACATCGTTACAAATGCCTTAAAATGGTGGCAAACTAAAGAAAATACAGGCAGACCACGAAAAACCACACAACAAACCGATCGCCAAATAATGAGGCCGGTGAAAACGCGAACGTTTGCCACTTCTACGGAAATCAAGAAAGATCTGGGGTTGGATGTCAATACTTCAACCATAAGAAGGAGGTTAATTGAATATAAATTACTTTCCAGAAGTCCTCGAAAATGCCCATTATTGAGCAACGCAATGTACCTACAACGACGAAAGAAAATGCGCAAGAAAATCTTAATTGGGCAAAAGAAAAGTGGTAAAATATTTTATGGTCTGCTGAATCGAAGATCAATTTATTTGGTGCAGGTAGTGGCAAAACGTGTGTTAGAAGACCAAAAGGCAAAGATTATTCACCACGGTACACGTTAAATACCGTGAAACATGGAGGCGGAAGTGTAATGGTTTGGGGATGTTTCTCCTGGCACGACGTTGTTCCAATCTTCTAGATAAAGAACATAATGAATGCCGTAGATTACATCAGCGTATTGAATAATGTAATGCTGCCATTCGCCGAAGAAGAGATGTCATTGCGCCGGTCATTCCAGAAGGACAACGACCCCAAAACACACTTCCAAATTGGTGAAGTTCTTTTTACAAAGCAACAATATGGACGTTATGGAATGGCCGGCGCAGTCTTCAGACCTAAACTCCATAGAAAACTTATGGGCCAACGTCAAAAGGGCACTTGGCCATTCCAGGCATAGAAATAAGGAGGAAAAGTGGCAATATTTTCTTCTTTTCTGGATCACTCCCCACATTATTTCAGAAGATTATAGACATACGTACATACATATATATTTTACAATATCTAGTTTCCATTGTATTCTTTGAGTTTACTGTGCCCTGTTATCATATTTCTTGCATGTATGTACCGACTCGTACATATGCACTTAAGAGTTTCTTAATCTGCCTTAATCCTTAAAGATTTTTCCAGTTCTTGATCTTAATCTCCTTCATATTCCTCTAAATTCTTTTTTAAGGGCCTGATCACCTATTTCGCAGAATGACTCAAATCCTGAAGATAAAGAACTTTGCTGGGTAATCCAACTTCGCGTACAATTTTGGACTTAACTATGTGAGCTTCAGGGGCTTTACTTGCTACATGACTTTCTGAGATTGTCAGAAATATACTACTGCAACGTACGGGTTCGTAGAACTTTGTTCTCGTCCGAATACCACATCACTAGGTTCGTCATCATTTCTTTAATCGTATGTGTACCACTTGATGGTACGGTTGCCCAGTCCATATTTCGTCGAAAGCTGATTTTTGTAAAGAAATTCTTCTCGAAGTTGATTTCCTAATATTATCTTAGAGATTGTCAGTAGTAGAGCCATTAGATGCTTCATATTCCCCCGATTGGATAACTCTCTTCTTTCCGATTCCCTTCTGTGAATGATCAATATATCGAATCGACACAATTCTTCTATGAAGTACATATGTACAAATGCCATATTTGTCTTATGTTGCTTATGAGTGCACTTCATGCTCTCTTTGTTGAATAATTTTTGTTTGCTGTTTATTTTTCCAGCTCTTGTCTAAAAATCATAATTTTCAACAAATGTTTCCTACTGCAACAATAAAGAGATGGGAACGATTTCTCTCGACCACATTCTACAGTAAATAAAATCTGATCAGTTGTTGATAATTTAAGAAGCTCAAAAACCAACCCAAAGTATTCAGGTGGTAAATCTATGAAATAGCATCAGTTTCATTGACATGTTTAAAGAAACGATCGTCTCCCTTTTGGATACAGGGAGGTGATTGATAGCAAGAGCGCGGTAGAATCTCACAGCTCTGGTAGATATTGGTGCAGCAGTGGATTAATTTTGAAATGAATATCAGTTTGAATTTAAAAAGAAAGAAACTTGTGGGAAAAACTGTTACCAAGTGTTAACACATTCCACTTTCCAAAGTTTTTCTGATCCCAGTGTGCTAACCAAATAACCAAAGAAGTCTTTTAGGTCAGTCGCCTTGAGTGATTAGCTTATTGAGTATTTCGAACAGTTACTTATTTTCATGCCCCGCCAAAAATATCCTGGAGAATTATTCAACACCTTAGCTTGTTGCTTAAGTCTATTGTCATTCCATTTAAATATTAGAAAGAGTATTAGTTCCGTTACCCTAGCCAGTGCAATTCAAAAAAGAGATCAAGAGGGCGTTGTAAAATTAAAAACAATATCTAACCAGTTTTCACTTGCAGGACAATAGTTTATGACATGGCAAGAAGCCTACGTCTATCTTCATACAAGGTTCGAATATTGCATCCCACAGATAAACTTTGCCCAGGATATTTTGATTATTGTAGACAAGAATCGTCGGTGAGGCAATGCCTTTTGTTTTTTTCGCAGAAGACTGACGGGTGTAAATTAAATAAATAAGAACTTTACCACGTACACTTAATGTAATCCTAAACGGACTGCACCACTTCTCACAGGACCTTGGGTTTAAGTGCTCCCATACTACAATAAAGTGGGCGCCGTGGCTCAAATGGTAAGTGCGTTGGATCGCTGAGTGGGAGGTTCGATGTTCGAACCGCAGAAACACCAAAAAGTTTTTTCATGATCCCACGCCTCGCAAATGTCTGACAAAACTCCGAGAGTAATAACTGTCAAGAGAAAGCTTCTCAATTTGCCTTTCGGATATGGCTTTAAACTGTAGGTCCCTTCCATTTGTGTGAAAAAATATAACACGCACAGCACGAATGGTCGCGAGAAGCTAGGCCCTGGTATTTGTAGGCCAAGTATTTGTATTTGTATACTACAATAAATAATTTTTTATTTAACAAAGCAACATAGAGTATGGCGGAATACATAAGCCAAATATCCACTTCGCCCTTTTCTGATTGGCTTTTCAACTCAGTTCACAGTGTCAATAGAATTGCCCATTACCAACAGTTGTTTCTCAGAAATATTCAAAATTTAAATAGAAATACAATTTACTTATGATTTCCGGTTTTCAATGAAAAGCAAATAAAAATAAATATGCAAGCCGCCGCTCCGGCCAATATCTTGCGGCGAGATTTACACAAACACATTCTCCAGGTTTCAATTTCAGTTTTTATTTAAATTTTAATTAAAAATCAACAAAATGCAAGTCTTCTTGTCGTCTGTCGACGTCTTCTGCTTGAATAAGATTCAGAAAAAAAAGTAAAGAAATTGTTTCCTCGTTCCCTTAATGAAAAAGATACAAAAGCAGCAGTAACAGTAGCAACAACTGGAACGTTTTTATAACTACACGAACAGTACAACATAAATTCTAATTTCCGCATTTGGACTGAGTTTCTGTTTTCTTTTTATATTTATCTTTTTTATATCTGTTTTCTTTTTAATAAAAATGATTTATATGTATCGCATGAAAAGAGTAATTTCGGAAGCATGCCGCCGCGCCGTCAAAGTGCTTATTCATATTTTTTTAATATCCACTCCAACGACTGGTGCTGCTATTGCTTGTGCTTTCAGTTCGTTTTTTTAAAGTACATACTCGTATGAATTATCCTTACTTTTTTGTAATTAATTTCACATTTGTTTAATATTTATGTTTGCTTCTTGTATTGTCCTTTTTCGTGTATCTTGTGCTGCAATCATGTGAGATGTTAAGGGATTTCCGGTTTGTGTTTTATTTTCCTAATTTCTGAAATTGAAACACTTTCGAGTATTTTCGTTCTCATTTCAATTAGGATTAGTGCTTGTTTTTCATTGAGAGTATTTCAGTGTTAATCATAGTAAGTAATTAGTGTATCGCACAGTTTCTCAAAAAATAAGTCTTCATATGGTGCAATCTCTTTGGTAACAGACTAGAGCTTTCCCATTATACCTGAGAGGATTAAGCGAGACTATTTCTTTAACCATAACAACTGTAATATGACTTCACTATCTATGGTCATGGCCAAAACGTACGTCTACCTGACCATAACGAAGTGAAGATATCAACATCCAAGCTCAAGTTCAACCAAATCTTCTGGATCTGATAGCATGCCGGCCGAGCTGGAGATGAGACCAACTCATTTCCAAGATCTGGTCAGACGAGTATATGCCTGAGGAATAGAATCTCAGCATTGTTTGCCCGATCCACAAGAAAGGAGACCCACCAATTACAAAAGTATCAGTTTTCTCAACTTCGCACAAAAGATCTTGTCTGCCATATTGTGTGAACGCCAACGACCTAATCCCTACCAGTGTCATACTTTCACACTTCGGCAGATCCAAGAAGTCAAAATCGATGTCCATCATCTTTTTACCGATTTTAAGGCCGCATATGACAGGATTTATATATCTTTATAGCATTATCCATCGAGCTATAAGCTTCTCAATTCTAATTTTTAATTTTAAATACGGCATTCACAACGCAAATGGTCGTGAGAAGCTAGTGCCTGAACCTCATACAGTCTGTAGTGCCAAATATTTGCATTTGTAACATAGTCCACCACTTTGCTTTCCAATGTAGATGTAGATATTAAAAAGGTAGAAAAACAAGATGAAGAGCTGTCAAGATAAAAAGAAAGCACAAACCATCAAGCATTTGCTCTGCGACTGCCCAAATCTCCACATGGGAAATAGACTCTTTGGAGAACTGAGCGAGCTTGCACAAGTATAGCAGGTGGATTTAACGAGATTCATAAGGGGCACACGCTGGTTCCAGTAAAACTCAGGGAACTACAAAAAGTGTTAGAGGTGGTAACAAAACCCAAGAGGAACCACAATGGACCATTAAACCCCCGTATAAGCACCTTTTGAGATGCACATCCCGCTCAACCTAACCTTATCTAAACTTGACAGTCCACAGTTTTAGCAAATACAAAAAATACAAATGCTTGGCACAACAGACCGTATATGGTCCAGGGCCTAGCTTCTCGCAACCATTCGTGTTGTGCATGTTATATTTTTCACACAAAATGGAGGGACCTACAGTTTAGAGCCATATCCGAAAGGCAAATTGAGAAGCTTTCTCTTGACAGTTATTACTCTCGGACGTTTGTCAGACATTCGCGAGAGGTGGGCCGTGAAAAACTTTTTTGATGTTTCTGGGATTCGAACGCCGAACCTTTTGCTCAGCGATCCAACGCACTAACCACTTGAGCCACGGCGCCCACTTTTAGCAAATAGTTTCCAATAAGCTTAACGTTGATTATCACGATACCCTGCAAATTAGTTCTCACTTAAAAGTTGCAATTTATTATTTATTATTTATCACCAAAGTTTAAAAATTAAGTTCATGAGTTGATGGCAAAATTGAAATCTTTTCCCACTTCGTCCGGAACGGAAGAACGAAACATATTATTTTCAAAGAACATGAAACCCTAAAAGTACCTATTCTATCGCTGAAATCTCTATAATTTCCTTTGCTCTATACATACATATACGCTTTGTTCGACCCAATTTTCTGCGCTGTAAACGGACGAAGGATGCAATTCTAACACAATGTTATTCTACTCCACCTCATTTTCTATCTCTTAACGCATCCTTCGACTTCCGTAATAACTTTTCATTCCGCGCTTAATTCCATTTGGTTTCCAAATTGCACGGCTTAACAATGTTTCACTGTCCCACTTCTCGCGCCCCTAAGCACGCACCCTACCAATAAGGAAACATCATTAGCCATACACCTAATCACACTATCTACTCACAACACCCCTTTTAGCAGGATAATTAAAGCTAATACTTTACATCGAAGTGAGAGCATGTTACAACCAAGAGCTGCTTCCCATCACGCTTCTATTTTTAGAATTTCTAATAGAAAGGATATGCCTGACTGTGGATGACAAGTTTTATATTCTCCGCAAAGGATGAGGGGACTCGTATAGACTCCTATGTTTGTATATAAATGAAAGGAAGATTTCATAAACTCATTTAAAAGGATGCCCTTGAGTGAAAGCGTGTGAAGAAATATTTATTATTTTGGCTTTTCTTGCCGGAATTATTATTATTGTTATTATTTCTATATTAAAAGGATCCTTTGCACATGAAGTATCTGAGGAAAGCAATGAACAATACTATGCCTTTGTTACTATCCTTACAATGCGGCCCAGTGCAAATCAAAATGATCTCTCCTGATACATGAACAAGATGACTTTAAAGTTTTTTTCTTCTCTATCTTGTCCTTAGAAATGAAATGCTGTCTTTGCTCAGGATGGGGCTGTAAGGAAAATTAATTTGGGAATAATCCTATTACAGTTTCGATTCAAAGAAATATGTGCACAGAAAGAAATGAAATTCTTTGGCTTCTCCGCTGAGTTTTAATGGAGCGCATGGACGACCTGGAAATGCAATAATTAATGAATGCAAGTGAGTTACAAAAGTTTCAAGTTGTGGTGAAATATTTTATGGATAAAGACTTAATGCAAAAACTGTGTGTGCCTTATTTCCGATTTTAATTAACGTTCACGTGGTGCTTTCAAGCAGAAGAAATTTGAAGAAATTCGAATCTAAAAATGAAATTAAGGGCCTGTAGGTGAGAAAATCGCCAAAGTATATTTAAATGAACACGCAACAACATCAAATTGATTTGGTTAATCTTAATCGGGGCACAACCTTCTGATATGATTGAACTCGAACAATAGCAAAAGGTTCAAAGGAAGCCTACTAACTACTCTTCTCAAAGGAGAAAGACATGCAACTAGAGAAAATTACCGTCAAAAAGCTTCGTAGAACGGATGCTTTCTGATTAAATTCTAGTTTGGTCATGCATTAAGGATAGTACGGATATTTTTCTGTAAGAAAAATATGTTGGCTATTTACCTCGTTCCAGTAATAGAATAAAGTGTCAGGATAATGGAAATTAACAGCTTTTGGTGAAATGATATACTCACATTGGAAAGACGTTATCAGTTTAATGTTTTACCAATATTTTCTATGCAGTATATATAGCTTTTCCCGATTCAATAAGTTTATACAAACTTATTTTTTTTATAATAATATAAGCGAAGTCAAATCATTGACCATGTCAATGTAAAAGATCTAAAATCTATGTGAATGGCTTTTTAGATTTTATAACAATTCTTAAAAATAATATAAAAGCTTCATAAACTATCAACCCACGTGTGTGTGTTTAAAACATAATACAAATACTATGCGCAACAGACCGTATGTAGTACAAGGCCTAGCTTCTCGCAACCATTCGTGTTGTGCGTGCTATACTTCTTAACACAAATAGAAGGGACCGAGCCATATCCGAAATGTTTCTTTTTAATTGAAAAGATTTACATACTATTCTCATGACAGTCATTAACTCTAGGAAGTGTGTCAGACATTCAGGAGAGGTAAGATCGTGCGTTTTTTGTGCTTTCTGGGATCGAACATCCTGCTCAGTAATCCAACGCACTAACCATTGAGCCACGGCGCTGTAGATATAATCCGGTGATTTAAAATTGACGTCATTTATTTGTCCTGCTGCATTTTTCAATTTTACATAATCACCAATTATAATTCAGTTTCCAACGGCAAATACCTATACATCTGAATTAAAATATCTACTCTTTTCCCAACAAAACGCAATTAAGGCCCAAAAAACCAAAAATCCTAAAAGCATTTGAATAAATCTCGCTGTGACATTTAAATCCACTCCTACGAAAAAATGTCAACTTTTTACCCACGCATCCTTCCTTAACGTTTGGTGGAATCAAATACAAAACCAAATGTCTCTTTAAATCGCATATTGAAAAATATTTATTATTAACCGCTAAACAGAGAAGGTCCTAAGCGAAAATCCTTTTTTTGTATACACCAAAGTTGGAAAGAGAGAATGGGAAAGAGCAAAATCATTTATGACAGAATTCCTATGAGATATTAAGGACACCATATCAACATCATCGTCATCGTCGTCATCATCATCGTTGACACAAATCTCAGCTCAAAGTTTCCCATATTCAGTCGAGCATTTGAGATTTATTGCCATTTGGACTTTTGTACGCATTCATGACATCGCGACCAGAAAAGCATGTGTCCTTCCATCCACCTACTCCCTATGCTATTTCGAGAATTTCACATGAATTTATCCGAAACGCGAGGGACACTTTTTATGCAAATATTTTTTGCACTTCATCTATATTGGTAACTCAAGGGAAGTAGACTCACACACCAAGGGCTCGCACTAGAAGGGAACTTCGTCGAACGTAAACGTATGCAAATGGATTGAATTAACAGACGCGGGCATCAAAGTTGAGCATTTTCTATGAATTTTGTTTTGTATTGGAGTGAGTTAAAAGATGGTGACAGTAATGGTGGCTGAGCGCTCGTGCCTCTGTAGAAGGACACTTCTCAAAAGAAGGATATTTGAAATTCTATCGTATCGGTGGAATGAATACGCAAATGGCTTGTTATAGGCAAAATGAGACAGAAAGGATCACTGTATGTGACAGTGATGTGGGCATTTAGGATTTTTTTTTGTGTTACGGCTTTGTTCGCTTGGCACATGTGGTGAACAAACAGTAGTTTGTTTGACTTTACCGAATGATTCATTTATGTGGGGAGAGTAAGGACGAATTGTACGCTATGGAAGGACAATTTTTGGGTTGATGAAAAATTAAATTCTGTGTCAACGGAAATTATGACAAAAATGACAAATTGCAAAGCATGATTTATTAAAGCGCTGACTATTATATACCTACTTGT
The DNA here is from genome assembly GCA_946965025.1 of Blera fallax. Taxonomy (NCBI): domain Eukaryota; kingdom Metazoa; phylum Arthropoda; class Insecta; order Diptera; family Syrphidae; genus Blera; species Blera fallax. The sequence continues at coordinate 18,344,249 of OX337248.1, read as the reverse complement.
TCGAGGTGCTTTAAAAATCCTTTTCAATTCCAAATAGTCTCGCCATCGGAGCAGCAATCGAGGACTTTATAACAAACCCTAGTAGCTGGCATTATGCCTGGAACGAAGGGTAATCAGGCGGATAAAGAAAAGGCGTGGATAATAGATTTAGCCGCTCTATTACAGCAACTACATAAATGGGCCGCCAATTCCCAAAAAAGACTAGAAAAGGTCAACGAAGGTACATAAAACACAAAGCCATTAGTTTTACGGTCTCCCGTCTGGGATTCGCATGTCTATGATCTATTGGTAGGTAGGTATTTCAATTTTTATGCCGTGAATTTCATTACGCTCTGGCTGGGTCATTTTGAGAGAAAAATTCGTCGCAAAATAGTCGGTCGCGTTCTTGCTAACGAGCTTTGAAGGTCGACATCGACCTTTGTATACGTAGACAAAAACTTCACATCAGTCGCCTAAGATGGCATGACATCTTAGGACCGGACAGTTAACATCTAAGAATTGGACTAACTGGAGGGGATTGTTGGTTGAGGCCTTCAAATAAGGAACTTCAAATAATACTGACAGCTTAGTTAACGTTTGTCGTTTCGGCGCAATTATTAATGATGACATGGACAAATGGTTTTATACTAAACTACTGCTTTAACGATTTTCCTAAGTTGACTACACAAATGTGCGAACAATTGAATAATAAACGGACAACAACATTTTATAAACGTTATCACTACTTAACAATGAAAAACCCGCTTGTTACTTTCCAGCTTTCCAAAATTCTACTACTCTCCTATTTAAGATCCCCTTCTCACAATAAATATTATTATTTAAAGTGATATTTTCCACTCAATATAATCGTTTTAGTCGGCATAAATCCAACTTTTTAATGTTACCTTTCAAAACGACCCTTGCCGCACTCTCCAATTCACTTAGTCTTAAGCTTTTAGCCACATGGTCGACTTAATATTCAATAACCCTAAGATAAACTTTCCATTTCATCTAAAGGTAAACAAAAATATATAACTATCTATCCAAAGGAGCTAGTACCTGTATATTTCAATTCAACGCATAAAAGCGAAGCTAGCAATTTTCCAAAGAGAACAAGTTGCTTCACCCATTCTCCTTATCTGTGTCCAGATAGGTCAATAGCAGTGTAAAAACACTTACTCTGTGAATATTGCAATGAGGGTTATTTTTCGTACATGCTCGGAAGGAGGAGAGGAGTTTCCTCCAGTCTATGGAGATTCAATGGAGCATCATCTTTCGCCCTGTATCGGCTTTATTCTGTTGCCCCTAATGCAGTATAATGTAAAGTGGTATCTGGCTAATTGAATTCTATAATCTACTCAACCTCCTCTTCTCCTTGAATTTTGACAATGAAGTCAAACCAAGATGTTGGACAATAACCAACACGTAGTGGCTGGCAATAGCATCCTTATCATGATTGCCATTCTTCTCTTTTCTTTAAAGACAGAGAGAGAGGGTGATTATTGTCGTACTCCTAGAGTCCTTTCTAAAGAAATATGTATGTAGAAGCACTTGAGCAGCACTTGTATTTTAGTATTTTAACGATATGAGAAGACGTATAAAAATTATGATTAAATCTTGGATAAGTGTCCTGTGGTTAAGTATCATACACAGTAGGGTGTTGTTCAATATATGCTTAGTCTTTTCCTTTGCAGGGTGTAATCGCTTGGGGTTAAATGGATTCTTAAGGAGTAAGATGTTTTATTTTCGTTTATTTGATTTAGCTATTGATATGATATTGTATACAGTTTGGGGCAGATCTGATTTTCGACTTTATAAAGATTTTGTTATTTTTCAGGGAGCTGCTCTATATTTTTGGCAAATAAAATACACTCACTAGGGAAAACCCACATCTACAAAAATTTTGCGATCCGAAGTAAAATGAAAATGTTATTTTATGCACTCAAAATATCAAAATCCTTCAACTTGAGTGAGAGTTCATCCGATATCGTTTGGACATGTTGGTAGTTAGTGAAATAAGATGCTTGGATGAGGAAGACTGCTTATTAACGATTACCTGGAATGCGTGTGGTCATCAAGGACACTTAGGAGACTAATTTTCTGACATTTACAATATGGATAAGACACAAAAGAAAGTACGTCCAACCAAGTTAATCATTTGATGATCAATCGACGTTTCAGAAATTGCATTAACAAACTAGATGTAGTGCAGACTTGAAGATTGTACGTGATGAGCATTGTATGAGTATTCTACTGTAAAACAGTATCTCAGGTTTAACATCAACAGGTCCATAAATTACTCACTGTGTCAATAAGTGAGGAGAAGATACACTGAGTAGTTCATTGCCCTAAATCAACCAAGAACATTATTGTGCTCATATTTGGAACACGTGCTGAATCCGTACTTATGTGATAACGAAATTTCAGAACCAAGTAACATCGAATTACCTAACAAAAATTCAAGCATCTACAGACAACTGATGAAATCATACGGATACAGCTGATTGCATAGATATGAAGTAGTTAATCAGTTTCATAGTGATTCTATTGTATAAAGGACTAGCTTGCCAAGTCGAGGTAGTTGACTTTTCAGAAATCTACAAATCGTGTACCATTATTATTCCGGTTTCCCAGCTAGACGTCGCTTAAAATGGATTACCAAAGTAGGCAGCGGCAATTCGGCAAGACTCTTATCGAACATTTATTGAAAATTGCATAAAACAGAGGTAATCGTCGTTAGTAAGTACTACAAATACTACAAACAATGAACTCGTACATATGTAAGTGTTCCCAAATGATAATTTCATTGCAGCATTCCTATAAAAACTTGTCAACAAAATCACAAATGCATCAAAATGGTTCCGACTCAGTTAAAGCCTTATCGATATCATACATGCATTTGCAACAAACTGCCCAGTATCATGTAGAGACAACTTTGTTATTTTTATCAGAACTAAACATGATATCAAGATCATGTACATACATTGTAGGTTGAAGTAACACCTCAGAGTTAGAAATTACACTGTTAACAGCCGAAATGATGATTCGGTCTTTAAATTTCTGAATTTTATGCTAAAATGATGGGCTCACAGAGCTTTGTAGTTCAAATTTCTTGCTTTATTCTTCAAAAGGGATTAAAGAAAATCGTTCTCCAAGATTTGAGAAACTCAACAAGGAAATATTATCTGCCCTAAAATGATGCGGCCATATTGGGAAATCGACAATTGCTAAAGATTTGTTTTTGTTTAAAAAAGTTTCCACCATTCCATGGCAAGTCAATCCAAAGCGCGGGGCTGACAGGAGATACCTGAAAACGGATCGATGAACATATTGACCTCAAAGCACGGATTTCAGCAGTCCCAGTAGTAGAGCCTTCTAACTAGAAGTCCAGTAGCTTATGAAGAGAAGAGAAGTGCAGCGTAGTGTAAGATACGTAACTATATATGTACATCAACGCACTAACCATAAAAGCTGAAGAAGCATAAAATAGGAGCGACAGCAGAACCGTTTATAGTATAACTAAGGATCTCACTGATGCTCAAAGTTGCCAATACTTGAATTATTCAAAATAAATCCGAAAAAGGAAGGTACTTAATTTTCTCAACACAATACCAGCGTCACTCAACATTCCCACGAGGGGTCAGAGGACCTAAGTAAAGTAAGTTACTATCATTCCATGCTCATAGAATGCTACGCTTATAATTTTGTGTAAGTGGGAGCTTAGATTCGCCATGCACCGCAATTTACGACATGGGGTTTTAAAAACTATTAACAGCTTTAAAACGGTGATGTTAAATTCTGAAAATTTAAGAAAAGGCTTCTAGAGCTCAAAGTGTCAAAACACAGAAAAACCTTAAAAAGACTTCAGGTCTTTAAATTAGAAATAAGAACTCAACTTTGACCGGTTCAAAATTAAGTATTATTACAGGGACAAATGTCGTTATTTGGGGTGTTAGACTGTGTACAACAACCACTTGAAAATACACTTTCGACGTTCGTTAATTTGTAGATAAGTATGTGGGAGTCTTACACACGCACAAGGCTGATGGACTCCATTAATATATTTTATAGTCGCAGCAATGTGCTTCATTAAATAATGTCAAACACTGTCTGTCATTAAATAATCCACATTATGACCAATTTTTCGTATAATATTACACTCCTCCTTAATGGCACCCTAAATTCACCGTATGGTCAACTCTCTGCGCCTCTCACTCACTGTAACGGCAACTTAATCGTCTTCCATTTTATGTGCAACTACTACCCTAACCCATGCGTAATTGTTAGCTTTTAATTATGGTCATCGAAGTAAGGATACTATCACCATAAGCCATTGATATGAACAACAAAGTATACTTTGGCCTAAATTCCATGTACATTTGTACATATCTACTTATAAATACAAGTACGTACGAGTATTTTAACGTTTGAAATATTTATTAGCTTACCAGCATTCATTTCCAGTCGAAAATAAAGGAATACAAACAAACGAACAGTAAATACGTACTCGTACTGTGGCCTCGAAGAATTCAAGGATACGTAAAACAAAATCATAAAAAATGCCTCGTTAACAGCTGTTTTATTCAAAGGAATTGGAGTTTTATTGGAAATCCTAGGAATTAAACTCAACAAAGGGTGTGGGCATGACCTCTTTTTTGCATTGGTGATACTTTGTTTAATTCAGTTGAAAGAATTTAGGTACATGAAATACTTAAAAATTTATGTGAAAATTTGCATTTCTCTGTGTATTCCCGAGACAAGTGAATAAGCAATTTTAGAATTTATTACCCGAAAAATGAGATAAAATGTCAAGCGGTTGTAAAGTTGTTGAGGCTTACAAAATTTCATAAGCTTTAAAACAAAAAAAAATAAGGGATGATATGATGAGATCGGATAAATGAAATCGTGGATAGAGAAAGGATTATTTTTTCTTAAATAGGTTAAGGTCAATGTCCAAATGAATTCTAATCTCCGTCGATTCTTAAAATCTATCGAAGGCAAATGCATTTGAAAATACATTTTAGAAAAACTTTGCATCCAGCAAAATCGCAGACACACTTAAGCCAGAATTGTGATACCGCTGGGATCTTGGCATTCCGCACCGACTACACGGCAAAGTAATTTGAGCTCCATGTGAAACATTGGAAACGCCTGACTTCCTTATTAAGCAGGTTGTCTAGGTTTTCGAAAAATACTTTTTTCTCAAGTGGAGAGTTTTTGCTGTTGCAGGGAAGATGAAGGGGTTGTCTTTTCCTCCTTCTTATCCTTATTTAAAAATTATTTAACAAGAGACCAAACATTTTACAGAGTCTACTTATGAGCAAGTGTTCAGTAATGGCAATCGCTTCAAGGATACCCATTACTAGAGTACTTTAAATCTAGCTTAGGGCAAGTTTGGTTAGTTTTGCTGATCGCATCCAGCTTGAGTAACGGTTTACATATGTACATGCCAAGATTTTTCGTCCGAAATGATAAAATACTGTAGGCCGACAAGTTCATTGGCCCTGCAGTTATTCGGAGTACCCTCATGTCCCGGAACTTACAAAAGCTGAATGCTAAACTCTCAAGCTCGTTGAGAGATAGACGGCAAGCTAGGATGATATTAGAGTTAAAAAGAATCTATGCCTGAAAAACGCTACAGCAATCTGGGAGGCGGGAAGATATTTTCAAGTTCAGACACTTTCTCCTGTGTCTTAAATCCTTTAGAATAGCAAAGATTCAAATGTACAGGCTGAACATTAGTCAGAAACCAAGCACAGCTGCAAAAGGGGCCCTAAGTTCCTGTACTTTGCATATATGTTAAACCATGAAACCAGAAAATTCAGCTTGGTTCAATAGAAAACCGGAAGGCGCAATAGCAACCATCATAGGAGTTATGTTATATACTAGCTAGCCTAGACACCTGATTGTGAATTGAGACTAATTAGGACAACTCTTTATTAAAAGAGTGCTTGTGAAAGACCCACTTACGAAAAATATGTTGAGCTTGCTTCACTTAATAATTATTGAAATTACAGGTTGTGGAACTACACTGCAGTTTTTGCTAAGGATATCTCCTAGTTCTTTGAGTGCTTTTCGTTTGTTATATCTGCGGTAAGATTTCTTTGAAAGTAAAATTCATGAGTCATGCTTATTTTCCACTTTAAGACTAATATCTCGCTTAGCCAGAATTCTGCATGTGGTGCATGTGGCTCCATTCGTTTTGGCAGCTGAACGAACTAAAACAACAACGGGTCGAAATCAGAAAACACCAACCCCGTACTAAAAGTTATAGTGTCTGAGTTATTTCTAAATTAAAATTGAGACCGATATTTTGAAAAATTCGTAAAAGTGGCTTTGGTGGCAAAATTACAAGTCACCAGAATTACATATTTCAATCAATTAGTGATGTACAGAAATAATGATAACTGAGTTCGCCGCAAATGCACATTTTGGTCGTGTGAATGTTCGAAGGGGTAACGAAGCTAACGAATTAATGTTATAACGATTTTAAAAAAGAATGGTAGTGATAAATCTAGTTGCTGACAGAGAAAATCAATCCTCTACCCTAGGATATTGTTGAGCCATCGGTCTGAAGTGGAAGAATAACGAAGTAGAAGTTAAGTAGTTTTTTTTCGAATTTTTCTTTTGTTCGTTAGCTTTGCGTTGCACAACATTTAGGTTCCTTTTGTAACCTAAAGTTTCATTTATTCATTTACCGTAACCCACTGTTAGTTATCTTAAATATGCATGACCTGTCCTCTAAATGCTACCTTAAGAGAGTCCGAAGTTAACCTTTGGCGAAGCTTACCGTAGTGTACTGTATTCTGACCTAACCCAACAAAACAGTTATGATTTTTTTTCTCTGATTTGGGTAATTTGAATTTTCTTTATATGTACATAGATACCTTCCAAGAATTCTGCCTTTTTTCTTGTTTTTGCACTTTAGCCATTCTCCATCGAAAACAGCAACACATACAAATGTAGTTCCCCACAGAGGAAAACATAAAATTCGTCTCTTCCAATTTTCCTACTTTAAAGCTTGTTCTGCGCTCTTAAAGTCTTTCTATCTTCTTTTTGCTGGGTATGCACTAACTTCACCTACTACCAATTCTATCTTTCCTCCAGTGGTAGTGCTTGCATGACCTGTGTAGTTGTATTTAGCAAGAATTCATTTCGTATGTTGAGGTTTTAACAGTCTTTATAAAGAAACTCGGGGAAGTGGGTCTCTCAATTGTGACTGTCTGTCTGTGCACGCTCGATTGCACACCCAATAGCTGAAAAAATTTTCTTGGGCTTAATAAACCGAATTTCTGTCTAATACTCCTTGTACATTGAAAAATAGTGAAGAAGTAGACGTTATAACGACAGATTTAAATAAGGCACATCAAATCATTATTAAGCGTATATATCTTGGTTTTTCCCCAAAGTTTATTTCATGGATCAAATCATACTTAAATGAGCACTAGTACTGAGTCTGTTTTTAGTATTTAGTACCTGAACCTTTCAAAGATACTTCTGGGGTACCGCAAGGTAAACATATTCGGCCACTGATCTTCATCCTAACAATGTCGAAATAATCATTAAGGACTCCAGTCTTTCCGTCTTTAGGCAGATATCTTCGCCTACCGACTCTCAGTTTTTGCAGAATGACCAGAATGTATTATCCATCTGGTGTCAGTAAAATTGTTTCAAGCTTATCGTCAACACCTATTCCCACCACATCTTAGAACCCACCTCATTCGAGACGAGGTCGTGTCCTCTGTTTCTTCAGTACATGACAGCACATAACACCCAGAATGTTACTTAACTTCTGTTCTCATATTGAGAAGAACAAGTTAATCTAACTCAGCACTTAGGGATATCCTCTGTGTTACGAGATAATTATAGATTATAAATTATTATAGCTTAATTAGGGATGGGTAAGGCAATTAGGTATATCCTATCGCCACTTAGAGAGTGGATTATGGTTTTTTTTTGCATATTCGCTATCAAAGTTGCAAAACTCATAGCTTTCCCCGTCGTTAATTTTGAAATCAGCAAATAAACAACCAACGATTGCTATTATCATTTATGTTATGAGCAATAACAATTAAAGGGCTTGGAGAAAACTTTGTTAAGAAAAACCTGAAAGCATATTCAATCAATATTAGTAAAATTAGTAAGTAGATAATTAAAATTAAAAGAAGTTAACCATTAGACTGAAATATGATGTAGATCTAGGCACATATCTTCAAAGAAACGGAATGATTTCTGTTTTTCGTCTTTACACAACCTGACAAGCAAGCTGAAAACTACTCGAAGGTCAGATAGATGAAATTTAGTTTTTAAAATTTTAACAGGACTGCAACTAATAAATGTTTATAAGTCGTTGTGCCTCCAGATACAACTTTAATCGAAAATGTTAGTATTTAAAATTTCATTTGCATTTCACCAAATTAATAGCTTTCTCTTCTGCAAATCTGCACCTGTCCAATTTTGGAAAACAATGTCTTAAAAATAAAATACGACCACCAAGAGATTCCATTCTGTGTCCCGGTGGTGTTCGCTTACACTAAGTGGTAGTAACAGCACTAATGTACCTGTCAATAGTTAGCAACTCCCCTGAATCGACATCAATTGTTAGGATTTCACTTTGGAAACTGACACAATTAGTCATGTAAATGGTCGCTCGTAGATCCTCACCCAGGACAACGGCAGTTGTTGCCGTCGCCGCCACCACAGCCGGTGTTGTTGCTCCTGTTGTTGTCACCGGTGTCATTGAGTGGCTCTTGTCGCGTGATTTACGTCCAACCGCGTCGACCAAGTGCGTAAGGACATTCCTGTAATGAATTTTTTGTATAAAGTATTTAAGGAACACTAGTGTGGGTTCGCCGTTGTTGTTTTTGTACCTTCCTTTTGTCACCTGTATTTGGGGGCGCATAAAAGGAGGATAAACAGATAACGACGTGCTAAGAACTTTATTTTATCGATTAATTATTTTTGAAGTACCAGTCACCCTCAGTTTTTGTGAAGGGTTGTTTTCAATTTTATTTTCTGTATATTAATTCGATATTTTTACGGACTGTGTAATTGAACACTCCTTTTTATAAAGAGACATAAAGGATACAATAGGCACATACACAATATGGAAACAACCATTTTATTGGTTTTTTGATTATATTACATTAAAATGTTATTTGAGAGTTATTGTCAATAATTAAATAAGCGACATACATACATATGTATAATATGCAAATTAAAAAAAAAGAAATAAACAAGATATACATTTATATAGAATTTGGTAGATAAATAAGAATATATGAAATATGATTTTATAGGAATTGCGAACTTAGTAAAGTTAGTACAGTTCCCCCAATTTAATTTTCATTAATCGTATCAAAAGTATGGCGGATAGATTACATAATGACGTTTTAAGCGGAAGTAAAACATGCTTTCTTTCTGTCAAGCTACAAAACTTATCTCAAAGCTATGACCTATCCGTTAACTTAAGCCCAATGTCTACAAAAGGATTCATAGAATTGTGCTTTGCTAAACACTATTTTAGACTGAAGCATTTGGACCTTATTGATGGTCTAACCCTTCAATTCCTCAATACTATAGAAAAGGTTTAGATTAATTTTAATTGGTTTATTGGTTTAAGTTCGCTTTTAGAGTGCAGATGTAATAAAACTGACAATAATATAAATATTCAACAAGACAGATCTTGTGACGCACTGATTTAGCATTGGCCTTATCCTGAACCCAATGAATAGCTCCTTTTTAATATTCATAGGTCATCTTTTTTATTCTTTCGAAAGCCCAAATGATGCAATGGTTCCTCGTTGTAGTTTGATTCGGAGAAAAAAATGTGCGAAGAAGAAGAAAGCTTGTTCTTTTCATTCTGAAATGGCTATAAAAGATGTCATCCGAAAAACTGTTTATAATCTCAAAAAAGGCCAGATTGTTAGGTATACGCCGTTGTAAATTTATATAAGCAAGGAATAGTTTTCTTGAAACCCATTTTTTCCTTTTTTTAATACATATTATTTTTGCAACCATCCAATAAAGTGTTAAAGAGTTACATTCAAAATTTTCATTGTTATTTTTTAAAGCAAAAAAGCAAATAATTTGTTCGTAAACGTTGAAAGTATGCTTTGCAATCGTGTGCTTTTGACGTTTCAACTGCTTTGTTGCTCTTGCTTTGCAAAACGTTTGCTTTGCAAAGTTTGCGTTTCCGAATAGGCCCATATTCATGAAGAAGTGTACATACTAGCTGACCCGATCGTTTTTGCTCATATACTCATGAAGAAGTGTACTCGTATATAATAGCTGACCCGATCGGTTTTGCCTGTCTGGTATTAATGTATACACAATGTATTTCCTTGAGCCGACAAGTAAATTTGGATACAATGGGCAATACTTTCAACATATGTACATAGGTGTGTAGTATGTATCTATTTTCTAACTACTTGAAGTATCCTCTCTAAGCTCTGGACAAAAAAAGTTCATAAAAAGCAAATTACAATAAAGGCCACTGCTCATTAAAGCTTATCTTCCAATCTCCAACTATTAGAGCATGGAGGGCTGAAAGCATACTTTTTTTTAAAGGGCAACCTCTTGTAGTATACGGGGGCCTGCTAAACAATCTAATATCCTTTATCACCTTAAAATTGGCCGCTTGTCCTGAGGCTCCTGATATTCTGTCGAATGTGTTTAAATGTATCCTAAAACAAACCGTGAGCCGGCTGATTAGGACATTTTTTTTGTATGCCTATATTTCATGATCCACAGGAAAAATTGCCCAAGTCCACTTTTCGTCGGAATTGAGTTGATGGTGCCATCTTGTGGTATTTTGCGAGTAGTATCTGATGAAATTATATTTACTTCTTAGAATGGCTTTCGTTTTAAAACAGGTATACAATTGTCCAATTATTTTATTATGTTATGATTCCAGATTTTTTTTTTTTTAAATTTGATAAAAAAAAATCAGCAAACTAAAGGCCCGTCAAACAGAGCGCGTTTTAACGCCACGTTTCACCGCCGCATCGTAATACACAGAGCTCCATATCCGCCGTCACACACAGCGCGTTTTCAAAGCGGCGTTCAAACGCGAGGGTGAAACGCGGCGTTGTGAAAAATTACAGATTATTTTTTATTAGTTTTGACGCGGCGGGTTGAATTGATTTTGCTTTGCATTGTGTTTGGGATTTTCGTTATTTGATTTAGTTTTGACATTTAGTGGGAAAATGAAAATCAAGATTTCAATATTTATACACAACCTTACCGCCGCGTAAAATAATCTCACCGCGGTATTAAAAACGCGCACTGTTTGACGGGGCCTTAAAATGAGAATCTCTAAAACGAATCCTAATAAAATAATCTATGTGAAAAAAATTGCAAGACCACATTCCTCAAAAGACCAGAAGTTTTGACGTTTGTCGACCAAAAAAGAAGACAGCCGCAATGTCGCCCCACCGAAAGACGCTTGATTGCCATGGAAAACTGATGCAAGTCCAAGTCCAATGGAAGCTTAAAACTTTTTTAGGTTTTATTCCTTCATTTTGTAAAAACTAGTTTTAACGGATATAATTTTTAATAAAACACACCTATCTATGAAAGATGTTTTTTAAGACAATGACTTTCCTTTGAAAAGTAAACTTTTGTTTTCGTTTTTCTCGAAATCGATTTGGACCTAGGCCGTTCTTCCAGTGGTCTCGATAAGGTTTCCGACGAAGTTACTCCAGTGAACTCAACAATGGTTGAGTTCTATGGTGCTATCACCGTTTCAAATGAAATTGTACACGCCCATGTACCTCTTTTTGTAAGGATGCATGCTTTTTTAATTACAAGTATTTTCTTCTATTTTTAAATTTTCGGTTTCTGATAAGCAATAAAAGAAAAGGAGTGCATGTTACCTATTACTTTCCATACCCTTCTATATAGAATCGTATTAGCAAATCCTTGTTACCGCATATTAACTAAAACTTTTATTTCGTCACATCAACGGATATGAAAACAATGCTTCAAGACAAAGAAAAAAAAATACCTTTCTGATTATGGTTAAACATCACAATTATTTCTCATTATAAACCCTCTGTGGGTTCGTGTGCACTACCAGTTTTTCACCGCCTATCATGAGGTGATTTATTTTGTTTGTTCTTTACAATTACATATATTTAGTCCACACTTAAGTAAGCAGTAAATTACACTCGATACAGTGGAAGTGTGCTTTGGTTGTTTTCTTTTCCATCTTGCAGTGTATGCTTTTCCAAAGGATCAAAGGATAAACGACTGCAATAGAAAAGCAGCAAAAACAGCCATCCACAGCAATCACGCTACTTCTTGACCTGATTCGCGTGTGCACGGATGTGTGTAATTATATTTCGCCTGCGGTGTTTAAATATCCTGCTGGGTTGATTAAAAATTTGCTTCCTTTGTTCACTTTCTTAATCTGATCCTGTGAAACTGTTATCGTGTCGTGCATTGTGCACTGTACATGATTAAGCTTTTAAGTTTTTTTGATGACTTGAGGTGGTTTAATGGTGTAGTAAATTTACTGACTCAGTCTTGCTGGGGTTGAATACAGGAATATACATATTTCAGGAATGGAGCTGACCATCGGAAGAAGGTGATCAAATCAACACAATTACACAATTTAATTTAAGGCGAATGTTCGAAACTGCACAGCTAATGGATTTCAAATTAGTTTCAGAGTAATGAGCTTGGGTTTGGTTTAATGGAAATACTAATTAGAGACCAATTTCTAGGGTACGTGTTCAATCGACCAAGAAACTAATCGAAAAACAAATTGTTTTCTTAGTGGAGAGGGTGAAAATGGTTTGATGAAAAAATGACCGATTGAAATTAATTGAATTTAAGGGAAAAAATAGGTAGGCGTATGCAAATAATCATACATATATTCTTAGATCAATACAAATCTCTAGAAACCACATTTATTTATTAATTTTAAATTACCTCAGGCAATGAAATGCATGACGTCAGTCACCGAACCGTAAGATAGAGTATACTTGTCGCAACAGACCGTATGTGGTCCAGGACCTAGCTTCTTGCAACCATTCGCGTTGTGCGTGTTATATTTTTTCACACAAATGGTATGGACCTACCGTTTAGAGCCATATCCGACAAGCTTTTTTTGAGAAGCTTTCTCATGACTGCTATTACTCTCGGACGTTTGTCAGACATTAACGAGAGGTGGGACCGGCACTAGCCACTTGACCCACGGCGCACAGTAGAGTATTCGAAGTTAAACGAAACTAATTTCTGTTGAGCTATTTATTACTAATCTTTGAAAGATAATCGTGGACTAAATATATTTTTTATTCACACAAGTCGCATCATTTGGAGCCTGAAGTTCCGCACGCATATTGTTCTCGAGATCTTCAATCCTGGCACTACTAAAGTGCTGCGTTTCAGCCAACTACCACCAAGAAACCCCTGGTTTAACGAAGAATGACGGGAGGCAAATGTAGCTAAAAAATAAGCATGCAATGGAGGATGAGGGCTGTTCATGAACTCTACGAGCACAAGAGACGAGAAATGCATCGGCTTCTCAAAAAAAAAGAAAACAGCATGAAAAGCGCGCGAAGGAAGATATTGAGAGATTATACTCAAAGAAAAATGTACAGAAGTACCAAAAGGTAAACCGAACATGTCAAGCCTACAAAACCCGCACAGAAACCTGTAGAGATGAAGAGGAAAACCTTCTCCATAGTAGAGTCTCAGTCGGTGCTGAAAATTTGGAAAAACATTTTCTGCAGAATGTATAACGGCGACGAAGACCAACATACCGCTGTCAGGCCAACTTGAAAGAAGCCAACACTGGAGGTACAATCTTTCAAAAGTCTGTACAACTACTAGCGTACGCCGACGATATTGAACACATCCCGCTGCCAATGGTAGTACTGAAACGGAAGCTATTAATATCAATAAAGGTTTCGAGAAATGGGGATAAAACCAAGTATAAGAAGGGACACAAGGAATTCTCTCTACTTTGATTCCGCTATAAATACTGACAACAAAATCTCAGCAGAAATAAAACGAAGAATAACTCTTGCCAATCGCTTTCTCTTTGGGCTGGGTAGGCAATTCAGTAGTAAGACCCTATCTCGAATAACTAAAGAGATACAGGACCTTAATCATCCCAGCCTTGATTTAGGGACACTTTCGAAAACGGATGAAGATATCCTCGGCCGTTTCGAGCTGTACAGTGACATCGACCTAGTCAAAAAACTGTGTATCAGTCGCCTAAGATGGGACATAGGACATTTAGAGCGAATGAACACCAATGCTTCGTCTCACACAGTCTTCGAATTGAACCCAGAGGGACAACGCAGTAGAAGAAGACCTCACCTCACATATGTAGCGCGCAGAAGTAAATAGAAGAAGACCTCAGATGATTTGCAGTGCGCTACTAAGTCGTGTACATCGAAAAGTTCTTAACATGTTTGTTGGGACTGAATAAATTATTATTATATATATAGACATAAAAGAGTCTATCAATTGTAAAATAGTTCTGAACATCCACAAACTACTACATACACATAATCAAGTAGAACTACATATAATTGCATGCCTAAAAACTTGTCAGACATTCATATGTAAGTATGTATGTATTAAATCACCTTCGTGCACAATCAATCAAGTACATACATTACCAAAACTAGAAAACACATCTGGTCTCATCAATGGAATCATATGAATACCATTTGACTTTTGCCCTGCTTCAAACACAAAAAGAATCATGACTACATTATAACTAAAGAAATATGGCAACAGGAATTCTGTCAATGCTGCACTTTACTCAGTAGTTCTCTAGAGCTCCTTTGCTCCTTTGAAAGCACTGTTTCACAACCCTGTTAATTAGTGTTAATTAATTAGTTAAATGCTATTCAATAAAATGATTTGCAGTCAATAAGAACACTGAAGTTCAAAGGAGTCTGACAACAAATCTCAAACAGCACGAGTGTGAACGATGTGAACTGATTTCAAAGGGTATACTTACGAGTACACATCTTTAGAACAAGTCGAACACATGGTCTTTTCACCATATTACCGAATTGGATGTGTGTATTTGAATCAGAGAACAGTGTTGGGCTGGTTAAAATCTGGAGCAAAGTGTGTATTTAATTGCCAAACAGCGCAGAGAGGTTGCATACGAATAATGCATACATATGACAACTAACCGAATACTATAATGCAAAGGCATAGGTGACTTGAGTCCCAGTAATGGGTCAAAGAACTTAATGAAGTTCCAAGCAGTTTCGATTTCTACGATATACCGTAGGTACCTACATACATACATACGTACATATACACTTATTATATTATGTGGTGCATGCTTTCATTTGGAGTAAGAAACCTAATTAGCATAGTCAACCACTATACTATAAAACGTACCTACTTATAATTATACGTAATGAAGGACCTGACGACAGTGGATAGCATACGTACTAAACCCCTTTCATTACACCTTTAGAACTGGAATCCACTGAAACTTTTCAAAGTAACAGAATTTTCTGCAAGGACACATCGACTTCCAAGGCAAAAACTACTTCCTTAACTAACCAATAACTTCCGAGGCTTCCCCCTCATATGACTCTGCGATCTTACGTACACCTGATATATATAAAAAAAACACGATTTTTCTAGGACAGACCCTAAACAAAGATGTTCGCTTAAAGTTTGGCAAGTGTTGGAAAGTGTCCCGCTGTCACTCATTCAATAGTCTAAAAAAATATTCATTCTCACCACGGTATCCTTATAGCTTTCCTCATTGAAATTCATTTGGCATATCCTTTCATGCAAAATGCAAAAAGGAAAAGAAATCAAATTTACGAAATGCACAGAGGAATTATATAGTGATAGAATGTATCTACCTACAGACAAATGTATGTATGCCAACCTCATATAAACTCCACATTTGCATAACGGTTTACCGAGATTTTATTCGCAAAAAAAAATAATCTTGGAAGGGGTGCTGACATATTACAAATTATAGTGAACTAACTACACTCGAAGAGAACTTCCCCGGAGGGATAAAATCTGTGCGAATATTCATAGCACGTTCGGGAGGCTAACTATGGTGGAATTTCTGAACTAACAATTTTTCCAGCATTTTTCTGTATGGACTTGTAGAACATTGAAGGAAGGAGTCTTAGATGGGCATGGGGTTGAACGTAAAAACCACCACTGGGAGTCAACCAACCAGCCCATGGAGAAATGTTTATTTATTTATTTATTACAAACCCTCAAACGATGACGATGGCCGCCGCGCGATTCCTTTAATGTATGCAAATCTTCACTAAGTGCTCCTGAGTGGGGAAAGTAGGTTTATTCCGTTTCAATGGCGTGCGGTTTCTGTTCATTGAGTGAAGAACCACTCTCTGTGGTGATAGAGAATCGTAAATGATTTGTGTTTTTTTTTTCTTTGTGAGAAGGGGTTGCTATTTCTTTACTTAGGCTACAAGATTGTTTGAACTTCTAATCAAGGACTACGAGCAACATGTCTGTGTGCGTGTGGTGATATTAATTAGTTTCATGTTGGCAAGTTCTTGACCAAGACATTCCGCAAAGAAAGCCTTTGATGGAGGACGATGATGTATCATTAGTAAATTGGATACCAATTATTGTGATTAACCTGATTTAGGCAATAAAGAAGTTTCTATTTACACTTGGGACGGCTAGGAAAGTTGTTTTGAATGGATAGTGGAGGATAAAAACAGAAGCTATGTAGACTTGTTTTCTTTTTTTTTTTAGTTTGATAGACATTTAATGCTTCTGTTTATACATAATTTTCAGACAAATTTTTAATGAAAAAGAAAAGTTTCTTGGAACCGAGAAGTGAAAAGGACTACAAAATTAGCGGAATAAAAAAGAAAATAAATAAATGAAGGCCCTTTTCTAGCCTAGCCTGTTTCATGCTCATTTACTACAACCGTAGTTTAAGAAACTGGCGAATTTTTTAATTATTTTAATCACATTGCTTGGAAACATATCAACTGTTAGTCCATTAAAGGGTTCCTTCACATCGATCCAAGCGGCAGGGGAAGCTTTTTCCAAACACAGCCCACGGGAAGATCGACAATTGTAATAAGACTAATCTACATATTATATATTTAAAGGACGTCTTATGTGCGCCCAAAATTAGGCTCCTGGCATCGGTTTACCCGGCTACATAGCCTATCAGCAAAATGCAAAAACCTTTCACTCACTGCGGCTTAGGAGATACGCCACATTTATAACAGCTGCTACTAGAGACTTTTGACATATGTACATATGTATCTATGTACGTAGTTGCATGCGGATTCGTTGTGAGTAAGATTTACTGAATATTTATTTATGGTTTTTTTTATTATAAATAATTTTTTTGGTCGCTTAATTGTTCGTGCGTTGGATTATTAAGGGGGATGTTCGAAGTTCGAATCCCACAAAACGCCAACAAGTTTTTTCACGGTCCTACTTCTCGCGAATGTCTGTCAAATGTTCGAGAGTAATAACTATCATGAGAACTATCATGCCCTTCGGAAGTGGTTTTGAACTGTAGTGACCTTCCAGTTGTGCAAAAAATTAAACACACAAAAAATAAAACCACATACGATCTGTTGCGTTAAGTATTTCTTTGTTTTTATGTTTGTTTGAATGTAATCATTGAGAAATGTGTTATTTACCCGGTCATCCTTTAACATTCAACCCAGACATTTAATCGATAATAGTTTCGTTAAAGGTTGTATGTAAATAACTTCAAGGATCTTGCAATACTTTTCGACCTTAAACTTACTTTTGGCCTTCATATTGAATATTTAATATCTAAAGCAATTTCTTTGTTCGGCTTCAAGCGAAATCCTACTGCTTTTAAGGATCCGTATATTCTAAAAACAATCTCTTAAAGTATAGTTCGCCAAATACTTGAACACTTTTATGTTGTCTGAAATCCTATCGCCTTCGCTTTGCGCTACGTCATTTTTTCATAACGTCATCGAAGTTTCTTATGCATACATACATATGTACATGTATCAAAATGCTTGTTGCTTGGAATGCAATCTCCTGAATTAAAACGAAAAATGTATGATGTCATATACATATGTACATTAGGGATTAAGTTTGTGCTTCGTTAGCCTGAGTGAATTTGATCATACTCATTAATATTCATGCATCGGAGAGAATACTTAGCTCTCTCTAATCGCTCAATATTGTTGTAAGCTCATCACCTTGAGCCCATTATATAATATTCTAATTTTTAATTCAGTGTATGAACGCTAAGGTCACTCCAATTTAACTTACAAGTTTTTTATGGCAAAAAATTAATCACCGCAGTGTCATATGTGCAGCACCAACATAATGATAATGATATAATTACGTTAGTAATTGACATTCGACACATTTATAGGTACTGTTTGCATATATGTAAAGGTTTCCCGATAAGAAAGTGCTATGCAAATTCAGGATCTCCAATTGCGTCAATGCTGCTAATAGAAGTAGTCAGACTCGATGTTGGCCTCTTGAACCATCAATTAGCATGTGTTTGCTGCTTTTGTTTTTGTATCGAGTGGTTGACAAACGGTCTTTTATATTTGTTTGTGTGGTCAAAAGCTGACTTTAAAATATTGGGCTTGCGAACTTTACAATTCATCCTAAGAATTGTGATTGAAGTTCCGCTAGAGGAGTAAAGACATACAATATTACTGCAGTGATAAAGTGAATACAGCGAATCTCTTGTAAGAAGTAACGATGCATATCCCTGTTAAATGTTGCCTTCAAAATTCTATCTAGCACACTGGGCGAACATCTGTTTCCTTTGTCTGTTGATTGGTTCATATCACTGCGACATCTGGCCCGGCAGATCGAGTATCCACCAAATTTTTATCCTAAGACAAATTTTGGAAAAAGCCAAGGAATCATAACCCCAAACCCACCATCTATAACCTCAAATACAGTAAACGGCAAGGAGATACCAAGTCCTTAAATTTTCTAAATCTTGTCAACACGTAAGGCACATGAGGAGGAATTGCCAGTACGCTACCGTAGCGTCATTCACAACTGTTGAAGACCAAGCGAAATGAGTTGCTCCCGAAGTGAATGAGAACTGTTTTCAGCGCCTCAGAAAAGACATCACCAATAATATCTTCCACTTCCAGCTAGATGAGAAGTTACCCTACGTCACGGTAAATATCAACCCGAAACACGACTAGGAAGTCTTTTCTAACACGGTTTAGTAAACTCTTCTTCTGGGTTCAAAACTCTCTTAGCTCAAAAGATCAAACTGAGGCTGTACATACACAAGACTGGTCCATCCAATTCTGTTATATGGTTTCGAGTACTACATAATTGTCAGAAGCGACATTTTTTGTCGGATATTCTGTTCTGAATGTGAAGAGAGCGAATGTGAACGTGGCTCAAAATGCCATGACCCAACCACTGCATTGTCTCGGACACGCTCCAGCGAAGAGGATTCTCGAATCCGTGTCCCCAGGCTCTAGGCGTAAAATAAGATTGAATCTCCGCCCTTAAGATGTCCCATAGAAACGTCGTGGGGTCCTTAATACACCCCAGGCAATTGAGTTGCTACGAGAAAAACTTCCAGATTATGTAATCCCAAGAAATGTGAATAAGAATTGGCAAGACACCTTGCGACTTCTTTCTTTGAGGTTTTTAAGTTGCCAATAAACAACAAGCACTTCCTGAGCTGAAGACGTAGGGCAACAATCTGAGGTTATTAGTTGAAATAAAGTAGCTCTCAAACATTCGGCTTGCTGCTACATTCTCCGAAGTGAAATTCTTAATTTCCTTAACTATAACTTAAAGTATGGTAACCTAAAATGCGACTGGATGGCAATTTCACTATCCTTGTTTCTGATCAATCATAATTACTGTTAACACAATTGATTGTAATCTGACACTTGCTATTTGTTTCAAATGACAGGTGTGTTGCAATTCATCAATTTAATTGGACTTTGTTATTCATACCTTGGGGGTAATTTCAGTCCTGTCGAATATTGATTACTGTAATTCCAGGAAATGATGGCAGTAGCCTACTTAAAATTGAATTACATACATAGGCAGAGAACAATACCGAGGAATCAGCGCTCCCTATTACTCCCTTGCTTTATTTACTGCCTTTTGTCAGTTTTTGGAATGTTTTGTGATTTGTCCCCGAATTCAACAGAAATTTATACCCCAACTGCCCTCGAGGTTAACATTGATAAAAAAGATTGAAACTGGAACCTAAAGAGTTTTGGTTAGCTGTCAAATTTACTCTGACACATGGATCAAAATTATGGAAATGAATATCCTTTTGCCATTCTCCTTGATTTCCAGCAACCTAAGGGACGAGACACAATTCCATCTGCATGTCGATTTCAAGTGTCAACTTTTCTCATCCCCGTCTATGAAAATCAATACAAATGTACTCTTCCATTTACTCTTGCATATGACGAACATTTTGATTAATGAAAAGATAAACTAGTGTGTGACCCGATGTCCTACTATCTACCGTCCTACAACAAGTCAATTGCAGCAACAATGGGAAACTCCACTGGCATGACGAATATTGACGTTCAGTGTCATTTGATTCTCGTTTGACATACAAACAAGATACGTTGTAGTAGCCCCGTTCTCGTTGACACTTGTAATAAAATGAATTCCAAAGCAAACAGGACAAAACAACGAACCTACACGACGTGTGTTTACAACCTTCCATCATACCTTTAATCGATTTTATCTTCCCACTCCTACTCCTAGACTACTCTCATAAATCGACTGGTGAGGGCTGTTATGGAGTTCGACAAGGAAAGAAAAGGTTCGCAGCGCTATTGTTGCGTATGCGGGTGTATTTGTTCCGACTGGTAGTAAACAGGCCAATAAGCTTTACCCTGATATGAGTGCCTGGAAGTACCCATCGTAAAAGTTTTTTTTTGTTGCCCTTTAGGAGAATTATTGTCAATTCTGTCAGGCATATCTATGTACATATATAGTTTACCTAATACAGATTTTAGGAGTATCAACCACTTTAGACGGCTCCTGGAAATTCTTTTTTGGTATTGATTTAATTTCGGGTATTGTTTCAAAAGCAGGTGTACGGATAAATTTATTTATTTCATCTTTTATGTGTTTGTTGAACAACGTTCTTTGTGATGCAATTGGACTGGGTCTAGGGCAACGACTACGAATGAAAGGAGACGACGTAAACAAGGCAACGAAGTGAATTATTCCTTCTGGTGAATACATTTTTATTTGTTGAATTGATTTTCTTACCTTTTATTGTGCCTTAGGCAAAAGGGTCGTGAACTTTTTAACGAGAACATGTATAAGTAGGAGTCTGCAGGTGGCGGTTGCTATTCAAAACAGTCGGTTGTCATGGCTGGTGTTGTAAAGAAATCCAAATGTCATTTAATTTTGAGTAAATTTGAATTGGTAAACCAACCTTAAATTATAGCAATTACATGTATAGAGATTAACAGCAATTATGTACATACATATATCACATACTAGTATGTAATATTAGACCTGTTTTAAGTTGTTCTTCGTACGCATAGAAGTTCATTAATTACAATTTTTCTCGGCATGTTTTCGAAAGGACATTAACTAATTTCTTTTGTATCATATTTTATAATTCGCCGCCAACAACAATACATTTTTCACTCGCAACAAATGAAATCTATTGGGTTCTTAAAATTCGTTTGACCGATGTTAAAAAATATATAAATATGTACTTATGTAACCGTCGCAAACAGCCGATAGAGGGTGTAGTTTTTCCAACCAATCGTGTTCTGCG
This sequence comes from Blera fallax, assembly GCA_946965025.1. Taxonomy (NCBI): domain Eukaryota; kingdom Metazoa; phylum Arthropoda; class Insecta; order Diptera; family Syrphidae; genus Blera; species Blera fallax. The sequence continues at coordinate 18,322,519 of OX337248.1, read as the reverse complement.
TGTTATATTTTTTGAGACAATGGAATGGCATAGGTTTAACGCCATATCCGAAAAGCTTAATTGAGAAGCTTTTCATAACAGTTACAATGACATTGGCGAGAGGTTGAAAAAACTGTGAAAAAACTTATTGGAGTTTTTTTCGATTCGCAAGTAGAACCTTCCTTGTAGTAGTCTAAAGCATTATCCACTGCACTACGGCATTGCCACTACATACCAATATGCAGAATCTGGAGAAGGTTGGTCAGTCAATTCTATCTGTGTAACTTCAGTTGAACTAAACTACAAATTGAGGTGAAATACTAAATTTTAGTTCTAACTGCAAAAACTCTCTTTTTTAAAAAATAAGTATTTCTCCGAAACGGCTACAACGATTTTGTTCAAATTTCATATTTGAAAAATTTTATTTTTGGGTTTAAAATATTGGAAAATTGTCAGTTATTTGTGGGCTTCTTGTGAAGTGGAAGAAACTGTCACGATGTCCAAGCCCGTCCAAAACCGAAACTGCCAGAAGATCTTATTCCTAAAATAAACTAGATACATACATATGTATGTATGTATGCCAAATATTTGCCGGTGAATAAACTGTTCGAGGTGAGTACATTTTACTGAGCTGAACAGGCTCAAAAAAATTTATATAAGGTTCCACGAGATTTTCAATATGTCTCCCCAAAAAGTAGAGGCTGATCAAGCTGCTTTTGGTAGCTATGTATGTACATTCTAAAAGGAGGACACATTTCCAGGGGAGCCGAAATAAGCACAACAAATTTGTTCATTTGCCACAATCGCCAGTACCTCAACCAAAAAATAATAATACAAATATTTTTCGTAACAGACGTATGTGGTCCAGGGCCTAGCTTCTCGCGACCATTCGTGTTGTGCTTGTTATATTTTTCACAAAAATGGAAGGAGCCTACAGTTTAGAGCCACATCCGAACGGCAAACTGAGAAGTTTTCTCTTGACAGTTATTACTCTCGAACGTTTGTCAGACATTTGCGAGAGGTGGGACCTTGAAAAAACTTTTGGTGTTTCTGGGATTCGAGCGTCGAGCCTCCCGCTCAGCGATCCATCGCACTAGCCACTTGAGCCACAGTACCTCAACCACTCTCCTGCAAAAATCTTCTTCTCACTTTTTACTACCAAAATATAAGAAGCCTGCGCTCGAAAACCCAAGCTGTTTTGCTTTCGATATCTATGCACTGACCGAAACCAATCTGATCCCAGACATAAAGAGCCAATTTCCAATGCTTTTCGAGGCAACGGCCGTGCCCATCCTTTGGTTGACTCTCCCTGTCGAGGCGTTCTCATGGACATCCCGACGACCTTAACCGGTCTCTTATTGCTATTTCTTCCTCCTCTCAGATAGAAATCTCTTCCAGTAGATCTCTGTACGTTATGTGTTGTCACATTTTACCAGCCCAACCTTTCCAATCTTACCAACTTGCAATTGACGCGATTGATCTAATAATCTGATCCCTTCGATATCTTTATATTTGGCGACTTTAATTTACCTCAATTACACTGGACTCCTTCCGATGATGAATCCTTTTTCATCGCTCCAAATGCCAACTCAACTAAGGAATGTCTCTTCATAGATCGACTAACTAATTCAAGTCTACGCCAAGTTAGCAAGGTCTTAAACTACAAGGGTAAGCAATTAGACCTTATTTTCACTACTGATCCCATGAACTCCTCAGTCTCGCATTGCCACCTATCATTGTCGACCATTGATAACTTTCATCCCCTAATTCTTCTCTTATTTTTCCATTCCACTTTTTCCGCAGTCTTGTTTGTCTTAGGACTTTCATAAAAATAATTTCCGCAAAATTAATACCTATCTGAGTAGGGTTTCCTTTGAGTTTGCAAATTTATCTTTAAATGATGCCCTCGCCATTTTTTACAGAGAAATATTTAATTCTATTTCTTTCTATGTTCTTTCGGAAAATCCGTAGAAAAAACCGATATACTGTTGAAGACTTTGATGACTGTCTTAAGAAATTACAAAATGAGGTGAACTCAATTGTGGAAGAACTACGTGAATCAAATATCAGCAGTTCTTAACAAGCAAAACGTTAAAAGCAGAATGAGCGCCGACAAGTTCAATCGTATTCATGGTTCAACAATTGGTTCTCAAGGACCTCCTGGAGGCCAGAAACTAGAATGAAAGTTAAAGGGAACATCAGAGAACTTATTGCGGATTGGATACGAGCGAGAAAAATATGACAGCAAACTCCCAAGACAAAACGAAACTGAACAATCTTACCCAACAGTTAAGAAGAGAAAAAAGAACGTTAAAAGAAGACGTAATGAAATATTATCTTGGAAGATTAACCAACGAAAAAATAACCGATTATTCGCTATGGAAAGGAATGAAAAACATTTAGAAAACCAATTATGTAGATACCACCCATCAGAACAATTGAAGCGAAATGGGTTAGGAGTAACAAGCACAAAGCTAAAATAGTCGCGGAATACCTAAAACATGTATTTCAACCAATCAGTGTGCAAGAAGTATATTTATGTACATACATATGTACCTATGGGAACAGTTTGAGAAAAAAGCGAAGAAATAAGAATTACGACTGGAAGGGAAGTGAAAAATGAGATTAAAAATAACATTAACCCGAAAAAATACCCTGGTTATGATCTTATAACCGGTGAAATATTGAGGCAATTACCAAGAAAGAAATTTAAGCAATGCTGCTTTCAGAAATATCTTCCCAGCCTGTGGAAAGTGGCCGAGGTAATAATGATCTCTAAGCCCGGAAAGCCACCAATTTCAATACTTCCAGTTATATCTAAATTTTTCGAAAACTACTTTTTAAGCGTTTTAAGAGCATTATAGAACCAAAAAATTAATTCCAAATTAACAGTTCGGATTTAGAAGACATCATCCAACAATCATTATCCAAAGTCCACAGAATGACTAATATCATAGATAAAGCATTAGAAGGGAAAAGTTTTGATCTGCAGTATTTCTCGACGTAGCACAAGCCTTTGACAAAGTTTGACATGCAGGACTAAACCATAAACTAAGATGTGTCCTGCCAAAACAATACAATGCAATATAGTTTTCAGAATAAAACAGGAATCACTAACAGATTATTAAATCATATCCCGGTAACTATCAACCAGAAAGTAGTGCCGTACGCGAATACTATATACTGAGTTGGAAATAAAGTACACAAAAATGTATTGGCTGATTGGAAAGGATTCACCACTGTCGACCTATAACAAGCTTTTATTATACAAGCAATCATTAAAGCCAATATGGAAATATGGTAGTCAACTATGGGGCTGTACCAAAAAGAGCAACGCAGAACCGTTCAAAGGTTTCAAGACAAAGTGCCAAGAAATATAGTCAATGCATCATGATACGTAAGGAACAATGACCTCCACAGGAACCTAGGAGTGGAATTCGTCACAGGTGAAATTAAGAAAAATGCACGAAGTCACGAATCAAGGCGCTTCTACTATACGCAAACACTGAAGTAGTACAACATGGATAACGCAAACATAGTACGAAGGCTCAAAAGAGCAAAGCCATTTGAATTGATCTAGGTTAATCAGATCACCTATTTAGAAATAAATATATATGTAGGAATGTATGTATCTGGACATCTACCTAATTATTAGTATCATCTGTCGAGAGACTTATTAGGCCAAGTGACTAGATCGCAATTATGTGGGAGGCGGTCCTAGTCGATAAAAATCCGGCGTACTGATTTCTCGGATTACCAGTACCTTTTCTAAGATGTCACTTTCCTCTAAAAAAAAAAATCACAATCAGGCAAAACACTGACTTTGGAGGCATGATGCACAAGTTAGGTCTTCAATGATTCCCATGTTGGTCATGTAATAACCATAAATATTTTGTTCTATACTTACCCCGACCATAGCTCGTACGTTCTTATACTTAAATAGACATAAATTAAAAATATTTCTTTATGATCTGGTATTAAGTCCTTTCCCAAGTCAGCTTTAAGCGACTTCTAACTTTTTGTAAAAGCAACGTCTGCACATATTTATAAGGCGAGAAACTTTTTTAACAATAACATGCGATAAAATTATACCAAAAATTTCGTAACGCATTTTTCCTGGCAGGCCTAGTTGAAAAATAGTTTACCAAGCATCGTGAATAACACGCAAACTTACGTGTATATATGACGAGGTTTTAATGAACGTAACAACCATGGAATTCTCGATATAAATGATTATAAGGTGCCTGCATGAGTTATGCCTTTTTGTTCATTATTATAAGTATTCATAATTTCACAAGTAAATGATGTTTTTATGATTAGGCATGAAAACTTGAATTTATTTTCATGCAAACCGCTTTTTAATTCAAAATATAGTTCTAGTTCTTTTTTAAAAAAAAAAATCGATAATTAAATAAACTTTTCACGACATTTTTTCCGAGAGTATGGGTTTAGTCCTGCTCTATGTATGAACGAGATGTGTGCTGTGTCAATGCCTAAATATTTTGTAAAGGGAAACATCACGTCTGCTTGGAGAGCCTCAGGCATCTAGTAGAGTAGGTTCCAATCCCTTTGAAAGGTGTTGGTGGCAGCAAAGGAGAGAGGGGAGGACGCTGTTGGATCCACTTCCAATAAGATCGTTTGGAGTTTAGGTATTAACAACCGATCTAGGCCCCCGTGTGCCGAATTTTGCAGCCTACGTTACGCCATCTTCGATATGTATTCAGGCTAATCGATTGCTACGGAACGCGATGTTATTGGAGGTAGCACGCGGTTTATGTATCTCAATACTTACAAGCCGACAAGAACATCTCCTGATAAATCAACCGTCAACCATATTCATCACATTGCGATTAAAGCAAGGCACTCTTCCAGAACGATGGATGCCTGAATTTTTCCACTAAGACCAGACCACTACCTTGATTTTGGCAATGTAAGTATGCGGATATAAAAAAAGACAAAAAAATACTGTGTAGAAGTTTGACGTCGGACGCCACAACCTTTTCTGATGGACTGTCTCTTAATATCGCACGAGATCCTATGTCACCAACATCAAGTTCTGAAGACTAGTTACAACAATGCGAAAAAGCCGTCGGGGATACCGCTTTTGCTATGCACTAAAGCGTGGTTGGAATGCCGGCAAGTAAAACAAGAGATATACCGAACGGTGCTGAAAAAAGGATTAAAGTTGCTTCCGACCTCTACGAGCAGAAGGTAAGTTTCAAGTAGGCACCAGATTATCAAAAAGAAAAAGGAGCATGAGAAGCGCAGAATCGAGGAAATGGAGATGAGCTATTGAAGGAATGATGTTCGAAAGTTTTTTCAAAGGATAAAAAGATCATCTCAAGTCCGAACAGAAGACTGCAAGAACAAACAGGGAAACCTAGTAGTAGAACGTAGCAATAGTTCCACCCACCCGACCTGAAATAAGTTGGGTTTATAATATCTAAACTTATGTCCAACAAATCTGCAGGAGCTGACGACGTATCTGCCGAACTATAAAAGCTACAGAAATGCCTCGCGAAGAAGCATGCATCAACTCATTTTTAGAATATGGCCGAACGAAAATAGACTCAATGAATAAAACCTGAGCATTGTTTGTCGATCCTAAAAAGAAAACTCTTCTGAACTGTCCCAACTGCAGAGGTATAAGGCTCCTTATCTTGTCTGCTGTATTGTGTAAGTACCTAAAGTCTTTTGTCAAAACCTGATTGCTCCGCATCTTTCTGGCTTGACACCAGGACAGCCCACCATCGACCAAATATTCACACGACGGCAGATCTTACAGGAAAGTGTCAGTCAGTTTCTTACGTTAGTATTGCAATCATTGGAGGATTTGAATGAGGGGCCTTTATAATATTTAACATTATAGTTGAATATTTTGATCCTCAGATCCATAGATTCCAATGTCTGGTTCACAGAGCCAATGCTCCGATTCCACGCAAATATCGAAATTCAAATCCGTAGATTCGATGGCCCGCTAACATACATACTGTTTAGAAATTATTTTACATTACAAACAAATAAATTAGGCCTTCCATTTCTAAACTAATAAATAGATCGAGAAGAAGAGAGTTCATCAATATAAAAATGATATAAAAAATACAAACGCTGCAAAATCGAGTCCTTTTAACTATAAACTTTAAGCCAGTATTTTTAAATAAAAAAAAATGTTTCTGTGCAACTATAAACCAGGAAAGAAGATAATATAAAACGAAATGCAATCGTTTCAAAACTTCCCACCTTCATCCATATTAAATTAATCCAGAACTTCTTTGTGATTGAATAATGATAGCATTTTAACTCTCCCGTTGATCTACCACCGTTCATTTCTCACTATTCACTTCCAACCCAATTGACGGTGCAGTGAAACATAATTTACTGCGGCACTACATCACTGAATCCTGAAGTAGAGTTCAGATCAGCAAGTAGTAGAAGCCCTTTAACCTCTACAGCACAATATTATACGGGAGTTTGCCTTTTGGCGTTAAATTAATACGCTTCGTTCAACATTCCATGCATAGTAAGTAGTGTACTCATAAATCTATTAACCAGCCGGTTAAATTCATTCCCCTTCTCCCGCTTTTCAGCTCGTCCGACCCACAGTAAGGTGCTACATAAAATATAAACCTTCCCTCATGCAAAACGTGACACATAAAAACCGCGCGTCCTCATTGAATACCAAGTAGTTGGTTACAACAAAAAAAGGATAATAGCAACAATAAACTTTATCACATTGTTACAGAACAGGAAAAACGGCCCACAAGGGAGTTCACAGAACACTTTAAATTTTAAACAAAAGTTTCCTTTTCGTAACGCATCCTGTTCACTCCTGTCGTCTTATTTTTTCATCATCGAGATTCCACAAGAGAATGACATTCAAATTAGTTTTCTTTTTCCCCATGAAACAAGAACACAACGAAATTGGCAGGATTTTTTCCACGCCCTCTCCCTTACGTTGCGTTTTTATTTTTTCAGTTTTCTTTATGTTTCAACTTAACATAAGTTTTTGAAAGTAATTTAAATTTCATTTGAGGAAAAAATGGAGTTAAAGTAAATAAAAAACAAATTCATTTGTTTGCCTTGAATTTGAATTAAAGTCATGAGGAGGATGATGGGAAAAGAATACCAAAACTTAATCCACTTTTTCCACTCTGGATGAAAAAAAAAACACAAAACGTCAAAGGATTTTTTGAGATCTCAGATGAGTGGGCGCATCAGTCTCGGGATGTATTGCCGAACGTAATCCTGTTTGGATACTCTTGTTCCAGTTTTTCATTTCATTTTGTTTCCAGTCGTTGAATATTGTGCTGACTGGGTTTCAAAAGGGTATTTTATGAAAGATTTTTCTTTTCGATTTTGTTTTGTCCATTTTCTTTCCATTTAAAAAAAGCAATGTTGTCTTTCAATCGAATGAGTATTTGTATATATGTTTTCCTGGCCAGACACTAGAATATCCAAAAATAAATTTGACGAGGAAGTTTTAGAAACTTTTTTTTCAAATACATACATATATCTACAGACAGAAAATGCGCTTTATTCGTTGTGGTTTTTGTTTTGCTCTTTTTTTTTAATTTAAATGTTTTATAAATTAATTAACAAAAGTTAATTAAAAGTTGGAATTCAAATTGTCTCTGCCTCTAATTCATAAAAAATTTCTCCAAATACACTAAATTTGGAACATGTTGTCCAACTTGAAAATTTGACACTTAGATTTATACATATCTACGACCAAGAAACGGAAATCATTGAATAGTATGAATAGTAAATAGTCCTATAAAAATTTAAACACTTTCCACCGTAACTAAATCAGGACTTTTATGTTTCTGACAATGTTGACAAATATCATGAATTAGTCGCGCTAGAAATATCACTATTCCATCAAACCACGATTATGACAACCGATTTGACAAGATTGACAAATGATTTTCAAAAAACAAAAAAAAATGCTCCACAGTGATACGCATATAAAGGGTGTCCCATAATTCACGCAAAATGTAATTTTGATAGAAAATACAGATTTTTAATCAGAAAGCTTAAATTTTTTTTATTGATTCATAGAGTATACAGATTGGGGTTATGTATGGAATAGCACATCGGATAAATGGCCGCCACGGCTTTGCTGGCAAGTACGTACTCTTTTATTGAAATTTTCTATGACCGTTTCGCATAAATGTGGCTGAATTTCATTTTTCATCTTGATGGCTCCGTTAATCGTCAAAATTGTCGCATTTGGGGTTCAGAAAACCCACGAGTAATTGTTGAGAAACAAATGCATCCACAACGCGTGACTGTTTGGTGCGTATTTTGGGCTGGAGGCATTATCGGACCATTCTTCTTCGAAAATGCGGATGGTCAGACATTAACAATTAATGGTGTTCGTTATCGTGAGATGATAACCCAGTTTTTAGTGCCTAAATTACAAGATATGGATGTGACCAACATGTGGTTTCAACAAGACAGTGCCACATGTCATACAGCCAGAGAAACAATTCAATTACTGCATGATTCAAAATATCAAATTTACATCTGATAACCTTAAGCTCAGTTGGAATAATCTTGCTTCATTGCTCCGCGATGGCAATATAATATGCCTTGCACTTGAACGAGGATAGATTAAAAATATTGTGACCTAGCATAGAAATAGTATTAATTCAAATTAATTAATAATTTTCATTTACTCTTTTTCATTTCCCGATATTCTAAATATTCACTGAAGTTTCATTCCTGTATTGCATTAAGCTTTGTTCATACACGTACTTGCGTGACTCAAAGTAAAGTAATTTTTACTTTGTCAGAAACATCAAATATTGTCAGAAACATCAAAGTCCTGATTTAGTTACGGTGGAAAGTGCTTAAATTTTTATAGGACTATTTACTATTCATACTATTCAATGATTTCCGTTTCTTGGTCGTAGATATGTATAAAGTACTTGTTCAAGAAAAGCTTTACTCGGAAGCAGATCCATTGAGATATTCAAGCAAGCTCAGGCAAATTTGCCCATCGAAAACATTAGTTAAAAGGTGGATAGCCGAACGTGGCTAACGTGGACGAGAGAGCGTCGAAGACGACCAACGGTGTAGAAGACCATCAGCCCTAACTACAAAAAAACATCGAAAAAATTTGCAATGTAATCATGGAAGATTGCAGATTGAAAATAATTGGGATCATCGGCATCTGGTACGAACGAACCCAAAATACCATTTTAAATGGTACCATTTAAGTGCTGCAAAATGGGTTCTGAAACTGTTTTCAGTGGAAGAAAAGCAATCGACTGACGATATTTCGCATGTTTCTGAAGCCGTTTCAAACCCAGAGGATTGTTTTTCTTGGCCAGATTTATGAGAACAGATACTGCGCTATCATTTGCGTGGTTCACTCTTCAACTCGATTTTAATAGTGTACCTCAAGGCAATCACAAAAGAATTACTTATCCATTCATGCAAGCATGCAGTTCCTGAATTATGTTCAGATTATATCATAGACTCAGATTATGAACTTGATCTAAGGATCTCCTCTACTCATAGTGTTTGAGCGAAAATATTTAACACAGGTTCAACAGTTTTTCCTTTTGCCATTTATCACTTAATGCGAATCAACTTCACAGCATTCATTCCCTTTTAACTGGAAACATCAATTGATGCACACAGCTTCAAAATATCTCATTCAATACCAAAGAATCATTGGACAGAAGTGCAGTTTTCTATAAATTTTAGGGCGCTCTGGGCAAAGTTCACACATGGATCAGGAGATGTAGACTCAATATACACCTAGAAAAACCCGAAATGATGATATTTACCACAAACACCAAAATACAAGACGGACGGATCAAAAATGGACTGTGGAGCCTAGGCTTTTTCTAGATAAATTGAATAAGTATGTCGATTATCTTTCGATTCCAGTGCCTTTCATGCGGAGCTACTTCTACTACATTGCAAAACATCGCTATCTTTACTGATAGCCAAGCCGCAATTAAAACCATTAATTTGCCTACCACAGCATCCAAACTTAAACTTTTATGTCCTCAATCAATTGCGACCATCATCTGTGACCTATGTCGCAGTAATTTTGAGAAAAACGGGCGAACAGATGAGTTGGCCAGGATAGGATCGAACCTTGACGAGTGTGTAGCGGAAGTTTCAATGGTTCATTAGGAGCCGTTAAGCTCAATACACAACGTCACTGTTTACAACTGGCTAACCTCGGATGGAATAGGCTTACTGACTTACTAACACACGTTCTGTCGTAGCTGTAGAGAAAGTGACGAGAGGAATTTTAAATGCAGACAGCGTGCGTAAGATAAACCCTTTTTCGCCCTTAAAGACTTATCTGGAAAAAAAGATTATAGAATTAATCCTTTTTCTTAACTCCGCGGGTTGGTTCTAATATGTTCAGTTTATAATGTACTAACATTTTAAATAGTTTGCACGATTTTGTGGTATCAAATCGCTAACTGGATTTCCGCGTACGGAAACAACAACGTAGTCAGAAAGGTAGCAAGAAATTAAAAATGATCTTTTGATGGACAGGAAATAGAAGCACTGAAATCATATACATATTTAGGTATAAATACTGCAGTTACATGAATGTGAAGCAGTATCTTAAGGGGAAGGGAAAAATACATACATACACATATGCATGAAAATCAAGTATTAGATATTCCAGGCCATTTCTAAATCAATAATGCTGTATGGAGCTCAAGTGTGGGACTATTACTATTACGATGCTGAAATGGTTGAAATTGGTTTCTTGTCATTATTTATGGGGACATTGAAACTCCATTTCATATACATTTTGAGAACCATGTCTCTCAACGGAAAGATGCATAGCAAATCATGTTATAGAGGCGAATGGAAGTCACTAGCAGAGTTCTGTGAATACACCTTAACGAAAAGAAGAGTTTTACAATTTACTTCCGTCCCACTGAAGCCCATTTTGGCAAAAGGGTTTCGGTAATCAAATTTTCGGGTGGATTCGTAAAGCAAAATTTTTAAATTCGCTTGATGAATAAATGTTTGGATCAATAGTTTTGCTTGTAGAGCCAGTCAAAGTTGAGTAATTTTTTAAATTCATCTATAAAACTTGATTTTTTTTTTATTTTATTGGCAAAGGGTTTAAAAAATTAATTTCTTTTTCGTTTCGCGTGATTTAATGCAAAGTTTTTGAAACACTATTTCCGCCACACTTTCTGGACTTTAAGTTGAGTTTTAAAACAAAGTCTGAACGTGTCCGACCTAGACTCAACAGAAAATTAATTCGTATTTATGTATTTGCAAATATTTATACATAAAACTTAGGTGCGGGAACTTGCGGCCCTTTGTGTTATAGAGATTTGATTTGAAGAAGTTATCCAAAGTCATTCTTTCCCCTCTACCAGTGATGGAAACACTTCGAGGGGATTTTTTCAAGAATCAGAGGCAATAGCTCGTATTACTGGGGTCAATAGAGTGGTAATAACGAGACTTGAAGTAATTCTTTATGTTTTAAATTGCAGGAAAAAGGTAAACACTGTCAAGATTGGGGAGTATGCCAAGAAAAAAACAGAGACCATTCGTGTTGTGCTTGTTATATTTTTTCACACAAGTGGAAGGGACTTACAGTTTAGAGCCATATCCAAAAGGCAAATTGAGAAGCTTTCTTTTGACAGTTATAACTCTCGGACGTTTGTCAGACCTTCGCAAGAGGTGTGACCGTGAAAAAACTTTTTGGTTTTTCTGGGACACGAACGTCGAACCTCTCGCTCAACGATCCAACGCACTAACCACTTGAGCCACGGCGCCCACGACTACAAGAAATACAGATATCAAAATAGGCGCAAGGATTCAAGGTTGCGGCAGAATAAAGACCTTTTCAAGATGCTTGCAACCTCGTCGGACCGAGTCATTTCTTCGCTAAAAGTCATGTAAGAACCAAGAAGGTCTCACAACACAATACTCTCCAGAAATGATAAGTTTATTAGACATTACCCCGGACGTTGGCGAAAGTTTCCAAGAAATTTGATTTTTTTTTTACTTAAATTTTTAGTCCGAAAAAACGGATATTCTTATTTAATTTGAATGGATAGACTCTACCTTTAGATGTGGAAAACGATATCTGATAAATGTCCATCTCGGCTTCTCTTGCAAATTGTCATCTTTTTGAGTAAGGCTCAATTTCCCGAAAAATACCTGTGGATTATTGGTAACCTTACAAACCTTACCTGTAACGTACCCCAAAAGAATGAAGTCTAACGTCGTTAAATCGCGAAATTTAGGCGTCTAGAAAATTTCTCGTTTCAGGCAGAGACTCTCCAAGGGTCGGGAGCCATATGAGTAAGTAGAAAATTTCTCGTGCAATAATGCAGTTGTTTCACGACTTGTATGGATCGTAACCCCATACTAGTAGAAATAAACATCATTCAAGTCTAGCTCTTCAAATTGATTAGCCTTGTGGCATTGACACCGGCTTCATTTTCGAAGAAATAAGGCTCGAACTCGTTGTGGAGTGCTCGAAATCACTATCGCCGTTTTCAATTTTTAAGTCAGCTGAATTTTGTATGCATGCATTCTTTGATCGTTATGCATAATGCGGTGTAGGCTAGTTGAACAATGAACTAACCTGAGCTTTCAGTGATACTTTCAGTCACAGCAGCAATATTTCAACAGTCCTGGCTTTGCAAACACAATTGGAGTCTTCACAGTACTAACTTGATACGAACTTCACGAAATATCTCCGCGAAATGTTCACCATTTTTGTAGTGAATTTTCACATTTATAACTATAATTAAGGATTCAATCACCTTGAAATATGCTCTGTAAACAATAGACCGATGTATTCTCGCAATTGGAATATTGGTTACATATATGTAACTAATTAATACGAATACACTTCAAATTAAAATTTCGAGGAATTTACAACATTTTCAGTAGTAATTGAAGAATAAACAACGAAACTTTAATAAAATTTAAATGAATTTGCAGCGAAATATTTCTTTATAAAATATCTGCTCGATACACGTGGAATACTTCCTCAATTTATATTATTTCACCGACTGCAAAAGTAATGACTGAAAAAGCACTAAATAATTGCCAGCGCATTTCCGTTCCCAATGAAATTCCTTCGATCAAGTCATTGCGTTTCGCAACTCAGGACTTCATTGAAAGAATCTTTCAAATTAAACACAGAGAGTAATTAACGTCATCAATTTAATCGTCCTTTCCAAGCTAATAGGGAGACGACTAATTGAATTGCCCGCAAAATTTCGAGATATCTACAATAAAATTGTTTCATTTCCCAAGATCCCTACAACCGAATAAATGTCGCGTCTTAGACTGAAATGTCTATCACTCCTTCGACACCCAAAAGTTAATCTATGTTGGCACATCATGATCAAAACCAGTCAAGAGTTGTCTTCCTCCCGAGGGAAAACATAAAAATTTCTAGCAAACAAATTAATTTGCCCCTAGCCACGAATACTTCTATACCACAACATTTCATCCCGAAAATTAATTAGTCGTTCAATGAAAGGACCTTTCTATCCCCCATTTACTGTCTATTTTTATTGCGTCTACGTTTGTATACAAGTTAACAATTCAACACAAAAAAAGATAAAATTAAAAGGCACATTAATTTTCAAAGGATAGTGAAAAAGTATAAAAACTACAATATAGAGGGAGCTAATTAAGAAGGATAGTTCGCTAGTCCACATCAGATGAGGGGCAATTTATTCAAATAGTGAAGCTTCTGTGATCGTAAATATGATTTAGAATGCAGCATTTCTTTAAAATTTGCAGTAAAAGTAATCTTCATACCGATGTACATGTTCAATAAGATATAATTATTGAAAGATATTTTGTTTGTTACTATTGTGAGAAGAGTGCATAGAACGTGCCAAATGTTAATCAACGGCAGTCCTTACGGTCATTAATTAATTAGCGTCCACGGCACAAGAAAATATTTTCCACAATCGTGAATAAAGGATATGGTAATTAATATAAATGGCAAAAACATTTGACTCATTCATCAGCATATCTATCGAACTCATAGACTCTTAAAATTTTACGTGATGGGTTTCTTTTAGGTTATATACAAACGATGACAGAAGGCTAGATAGGAGTGGAAATAGAAAGTTTGAAAAATTCAATTCTTTGTTATAAACAAAGTAATTAATAACCTTGTATACTCTTACCTTCAAAACAGCTTAACTAAGTTGTACGAAATTTAATTTATAGTTTTAGTAAATGAAAATCATTTGAGGCTATCAATTATTTTCGTATGTTATAATGAAGTTTAAATCAATTCATTTTTTTTTAAAAAAAATCTCGTTTTTAAGTGATTTCTGTGAAAAAAAAAACTAAATTTAACGATAGGTTCTGATTTAATTTTTTTCATTTTAGTGTTATGACCAATTGTCCTGACTTCTTCCCAAGTATTATTGAAGACTGGAAAGGACTTATTCAAACTAATGTTCTTCAACAGAAAAAGATAACAACATGATAACAACTTAAATGTCATTTTCCTAATCACATGTTATTGTCATTCTCGACCAAATTACAACAGAAGTTTATTGCTTCTGCCTCGAGCAAAGGGAATAATGCACTCCGAAATGACTTGCCAAGACAATGGGTATCCGATGGACCATCTATAATTTTGACGCTGGCAATGGTAATACGTTTGAAATATTAACAGATATGTATGTAGTTTCAAGCACCGTGGGTAAGAAATTTATCAATTTGCGATAACACAATACTGAGAAACATTAACAAATTGTGCTGTCTTCCGGAGCACATAACCTGCTGTAATTGAGCACTAAGATGATGATGATGATTTAGATTTGGACCTGATTCCAGCAGGATGTTGGTGCTTCATTTAAGAAGTATTATTAAGCTCCATTGTTACGAGCAATTAAGGAAAGCATCTATAGAGTTTTTCGCGAAATAGACCCAAATACAATGAACGCTATACAGCTAAATCGGATTGACAGGATTGTCTACTGCAAAACCAGTCGCAACAGTTATTTGAATTAAATTCTCATCAATAAAGGAACAATAATTAAAAAATGTTACGCGTATAGCTTCAATAGTAATTTAAGAAGAATTTGAGAGGATGTAATGGCTCCTCGTGCACTACTCGTACACGTATGTAGGTTTTCAGAGCCTCAGAAACGATAATTTTGCTTATTCACGTATCCGCATGAAATGCGTCTCATCGCTCCTCACTCTCATTATCATACCCACAAGCATATAAAATCAATATACATACATATGTACATGCATACATACATAGGTATGTCCTCCAAATTCCCCACCGCCCGCGCTTTATTTAAACATTATATGGGTAGTCATAACCCCTTAATGCGCTTGTGAATTATAAAAAAAAAATAAGAAATTATGAACTTCGTTCACATTTCATTCATTACCTTCAACAAAACAAAATTGAAACGGATAGTTCAGAATCACGAGGACATAACACAGGATTACCTATTGTTTTAAACTTTCAACATTCAAGGATAAACAAATTTGTTAACAATACAAAAACTATATAATAGTTATCCGCTGTGAAATATCCATAGTAAAAACAACAATGGTTGTGGAAATGTGAACATGTGCGATATAATAAATATTAAAATATATAAAAAAAAACACTTCTTTGTTTTTCGATTAGCTTTTTTTTAAAAAAAAAAATAATTTTAAGGGCCTTTGGAAAATAATGTGCTCAGTTGAGTCACACTTGCATGCGTATGTCAATACATATGTATTTTGGTTTATACTTTTAATGTTAGAAAAGTATCCAATTAGCAAAAGATGCCGCCTTGATACCACGTGATCATGCAAACCTGGCTATCGTGATGAGTTAATGAGAAATCTCTAAATCCAACCTCTGGAATTTAGGAAAGTTCTTATTTCTTTAATATTTTTCCCTAAGACCCATTGAAACCCGGTAACCGATTCTAATATGCTCCTATAGTTATTGATGCGAGTCTTTGCATACAAACCATCCTGAGGACCTGATAAATTTCATTATCTTGTCTGATGGCGTGCTGGCGAGTTCATCTAGGTCTTGGAAGAAGTAGCTCCCTAGGATCCTGTTCCTGCTGTGTTGGAGGCCAGGGCAGTGACATAGGAAGTGGGTTGTGTCCTCAAAAGCTCCCTCGTCCCCGTAACCTCTGCAGAGTTCTTCTTCTTCTTCCGTTAGACGTAGTTTTTTCAAATGATACCGTAGAGAGTTATGCCCCGTGATAACCCCAACGAGGGTGGAAAGGGATTTCCTGTCTTCCCGTATAAGTCTCTCGGTTCTGCCTTTATCGAAGGACGGCCATAGTTTCCTTGTGATTACACAGGAATCCAAGGAGGTCCATCTTGTGTTTGCCTCCTGTGTGGCAATTTTCCCTGCTTCAAGCTTGAGTGCGCAAAGCGGGATGTTCACGAGTGGTTCTGTTTGTCTTGAAACGGTTGCAGAACCCTCTCTTGCTAGTTCGTCAGCTTTCTCATTGCCTGGTATACCCTCGTGTCCAGGGACCCAGCAGAGCGATACCTTGTGCTGTGTTCCAAGAACCTTAAGCTCTTCTCTACAGCACTTCACAAGTTTAGATTTAATTTCTGTGGCAGTTATTGCTTTTATAGCTGCCTGGCTGTCAATAAAGAAGGTGATACCCTCTTGTGGTATTGCCCTTACTGCAGACTCACGGGCGGCTGTTCTCACTGCCAGGACCTCCGCTTGGAAAACGCTGCTGTGGTCTGAGAAGATGCCTGACCCTACGCCAGTGTCCATTTTTGATCCGTCGGTATATATGGCAATGGATTGCGCGTTTGGTATCAGACCTCTTAACCACTCCTCCCTGCTAGAATAGGCGCTTGAGAAAGGTTTGTTAAAGTCTAAGTATGGCGTGATGTAATCCGTGATGGGTACATGGCCAATATACTTCTGAAGGATGGTCGTATGCCCTTTTGCATTCGACCTCCATGTTCCTGACTGGCTGATTCTGATGGCGCTTATGGCTGCAGATGTTTTGACGAAGATATCTAGCGGAAGCAGGTTGAGAATAGCCTCAAGTCCAGCGGTTGGAGTTGTCCTCATCGCACTGGTGGTCCCGATACACGCTAGTCTTTGAATCTTCGTGACGGCCATAGCCTGCGGTGTTGGTCATGGTTAACAAAACTACAAGACCTCCTTACGTGAATCAAAGTAGGGTTTGCCTAGAGCTCGTTATCTGACCCTAGGTAGTGCCGGCAGATGAATACACATACAAGCATAGTGGATAAGGGTCTCTTTTTCAATTGCGAAATTGCAAATACG
Organism: Blera fallax; assembly: GCA_946965025.1. NCBI lineage: Eukaryota > Metazoa > Arthropoda > Insecta > Diptera > Syrphidae > Blera > Blera fallax. The sequence goes on along the minus strand of OX337248.1, from coordinate 18,305,268 downwards.
GCAGTACATAGTTTCCTATCGACCAGTGTCCCGTGGTGATCGCTGCCTGGCGATTTCATTCTGATTAGGAAATCTTTTGTTTTTGCCTTGTTATAGTTTGACCACATCTTACTAGATGAACGTTTAAGCCGGTGTGGACATATGGTATACAACTTTAGGTGCAAAGTGCTTAGATGTCGGAATTGACACTGTAGAAGACGAAATTAAAAGCTTTGCACGAAAGAAAGCCAATAGGAAAGACGGTTGAACAATGCAGTTCGCAAATCCTAGATGAGCGAGATATATTGCGACGTCTCCAAAGAACAAAACCTTTCGACAAAACTCGATAAATCACAACCTCAATAAAATTGCAGAACAAACAAATAAAATAAAAAATAAAAACTACTTGATAAGTAAGTCAATACTTAGCTGCAGTCAAAAAGAAAAATTTAGAACGTGTAAGCATTTTTGTTGTAAGCATTTTTGTATATTGGTTGAACGCATTCTTTTTGTGAGCGCCATCTGCGTATCATCAAGTATTTAATTTAATTTATAAAAGTCATCGCACTCAACTTCAGGGTGAATGATTGTTCATATTTCATTCTGTGTTTAAGGATTGATGCCTTCAGCAACATCCATTTCAATAAATATAATCTGATTTAATCCGCTGTTTCTCTTAAAAATATCAACGTTTAAAAAGGAACATTTTTTCAGTGGTTTAAAAGCCCACACGACTTTGAGCACGCGTTTTAAGGTCCTCTTTGAAGAAAATTTGACCTACCTTCCCTTTAGAAAAATCTGTCCAATGGGTTGTAGTCATGTAAACATACATATGGAAAGTCAGGAATTCAGACTTAAGAGATCTTCATTAATTTGAGATTCACCAGACAAATATTGTACCAAATCTGTAATATGGCTTCAGAAATAATTAATTGAATCCATCGATTAGCAAGCGTTATTGAAAAAGCTCTGAAAGAAAAAAAAATTTTTGTTCCAAGATGTTTGTAAACATACGAAATATTCTTTGCTATTTGATACACAGATGTTCACAGATGAAAATTAATGCCGACCGGCGTTCAACAAGACAGCTTGCTTTCTTTTTTTTGTACACAAATGATCTTTCAACAATTGAAATGAAATTATGGTAATATGGAGGGCTATGCCTAAATAACCCAACAACTTTAAACACCCATCTCCGAAATATAAAGCTAGTCTATAAAAACCAAATTAAACGTTCTTGATGAGTTTAATAAGTAGGAGTCGAACATAAACCAACAAATGATTTCTTACTTACTTTTAGCTAAATATTTAGGCATATCTTTAGACGTCGGAACTCTTGTCCAAATACACTCTTGGTATTCAGTTGTGCCACGAAATTAAAAAGTTCGCCTAAAGTCGTGAACAAAAAATTCTCCAGAAGACAACGTCAACTTAGAGTAAAACGTACGAAGAATTAAATCTTTCAAAGAGCTAGAGTTTAAAACGCAACCGGGACATAGGTTCTCTATTTAGTTTTGAAACAGAAAGAAAAATTAAATTAAATTTTCAAGACACCACTACTTGCATTAGTGCAAATAAAAAAGTATCTACACTCTTATCAATTATTACTCTTTGGTCGACGTTTTTTCCAAGTGATTGGAAAGGGACCAAGCAGCCATTGAAAATCCAAAAACATCCGAATATAGTATTGAACAATTCTAAGGAGAGTTGAAAGAAATCAAGGAAAAGCCTAGTTATCTTCCATAACTATGTAAGTATAAGTTGTACCTACATACATCGGGAGTCCGGTGATTTTAAATCTATTTCTTTGCAAGAGCTCAAGCAAGTTAGATCCCATGACCAATAATTCTAATTATGCCTTGCTGATACTCAACACAGAAGTGAAAAGGACTTTTTATTCTTCCGATGAAAAATCTCCCGGTCCTGACGCATAGACGTACATACATATATTCCTCCTGGATAGCTTGGAATATATTATAAAAATAATTGGGGAAAAAAGTAAAATCGTAATCAGTGTGTCTGTCAACATAGAGAATGCCTTTTACAAGTATATTCTTTAGACTATGACAAAAAACACACATATTCGCGAGGGTTAAACTAACCCTACTAAAAGAAAGCTGTCTGCTTACACTATCGCAAGCAATGCAATGCTCAGTTTTATGTTCGAGATGACATGGCATGTCGCGTCGCTTTGGCCTACTTTCACCCTACAATTAACAGTTTTATTACAGAGTACTATCTGAAAATAGAAAAATCTGGGTGTGCGAACAAGTCTATTATCTATCTTTCTGGAATAGCCCATTGACACTGCTATCCCAAAACAATGCATTGCTTCGCACCCTCAAAATCCTTTCATTTCCAGTGGTGTGTATTTTCTTAGAAATACATAACCAGGATTTGCAACTCACTCTGCATTCAAACAACACCCAGCGATGGAAAATGGGAGTGCGGGAGGTTGACAAGGGGTTTTCATCATTTCTTGCTTTTCTTGGAAGTTCTGATGTATGTGCTGCCATTGCTGCGAAACACTAAGGGTGAAAATTATTATTTCTATTTCTTTTTTAATAAAACATCATTGTTACCGACCTTTTGGAGAAGCCAAATCCAGATACTTTTGTTCTGCCACCACTCAATTGAGATGGAGAGAAATGAAATGTATTAAAGTTTTCTTATTATAAATCAAGGGAGAGAAAGGCTTTCAAGAAGATTGATTAATTTTTATCGCGATAGCCGATGTTTAAATTTCTCGGTTTTCTCTGTTTGGGAGGGACAGGCAACAGCTAGGGAGCTCTTTAAGTTTTCAACCATTTATTAGCCATAAATAAAGACGGTATAACCCTGTAAAAGAAAGTGCTGTATAAATGGAGTTTGGCCGTAGATTGTGTGGTTAACGGCATGAGTGTACCTTTATCTTACTTGGAGTAACTTTGACTCCTCAAGTAGAGGTTTTAAATTTACACTATTAATTACACCGATGAGATGGTTTTATTAACTTCAACAGTATGTTTAACGCACATTTATCGACAAAAATTTGTACCTATGTTATACAAACTTATCTTTAAGAATTATAAGTACTTGAAGCAAAAGAAATAAGTGAAATAAAATGGAAATACATACACATATGTATGTGTATATGTATATTTCCCATAAAAACGAATGTTTCACCTTTTACTGACCTATATATTCTAGGTAAATGTAATTTATGATTTTCTTCTTCGGTTCCGTCCATTTAACTTAAAAAAGGAATACTTCCCTTTATGAAATTTCCTGTTCCTTTTTTAGGAGGGGGTAACAAAGAATATTGATTACATTACATAAAGGTTGGTGGGTGCTACAGAAGTCTTATGGAGATTTGAGACAATATGAGTATCGCACAAAAGAAAACATCTCAGGTCATCTATAATATCATTGTTTACTGGTCAAGCAAGGCATGGAAATTAGCAAAATATTCTTAAAGGGTCTATAGTAAGTAGATATACTGTCTTTATTACTACAAACCGGTTACGGTTTAAAGTTCGTGGCACCTTAACCTCAGGTATGATCACTTTTTATCATTGCTTTCAAAGATACATATGTATGTATATTGAGATATTTTAGGCTATATTGCATTTTTCGTAATGGTGAATGGTAAGGTGCATTTTTAGCCCTACTCTTCTTAATTCGGATTCAATAATTTGGGTTACCAGATAGAAGTTGATTATTGTGTGAGCGAGTAAAAATATCTTGAAAAATGTTTCAGTGAGATGTCATTGTCTATGTCTAACGCCCGTGCTTTTATCTGTCGGGGCTGCTTAGATACTAGTACTAATACGTTAGTGGAGAAACTAAAATATGTTGATAAGTAGAGTTGTTAGCCAAATGTGAGAGATGTGGGACCATGGAAAAACTTTCAGTGTTTTCTTGAATCCGAAAGCCATACCTTTAGAGCAATAGTAAAACGAACTAACCTCTGCGCCTGCAATGCTGCCAGAGCCATGACTGAGCGCCCTTGCTCCCTTCAGGCAAAGATGGCGCTTGAATTAGAGTTATCCCTAGTCGATACCTGCGTATTCATTATTGCCAGGTCACATGGCACGTCGCATACGTACTTACTTAATTGGGTGGCGTTACAGTTTGGGGTGAACCTGGACCTCAACAAACAAGTGCTTTCCGTTAGGTCGGTTCTTAACTAACTGCCTCCAGTTGAACACTCCAAGTTGAATAAGGTGCGTTCTACTTGTGCTCGTCACCTTAGGTCGTCCTCTAATGCGTTGTCCCTCCATGTGAGCCGGAGCATTGGTGTTCATTCGCTCTTAATGTCCTAACCATCTTAAGCGACTGATACACTATTTTTTGATTAGGTCGATATCCCTGTATACTTCTCCTCCAAAACCTGTCAATAAGACCAAATATCTCCATATTATGAAAAATTTTCCTCTCGAAACGGCCGCGGATATCTTCATCCGCTTTCGAAAGTGTCCCTAAATCAGGTTTGGGATGGTTAAGATCCTGTACAGAGTCTTCTTAGTTGTTCGGGATAGGGCCTTACAATTAATTGCCTTCTCAATCGAAATATAGAGCGATTGACATGAATTACTTTCATTTGATTTCTGTTGAGATGTCAAATAAGGTCAAGATCAAACCACCCTTTTACTTTTCTCTACCAGAGAGTTTCTCTAGAGCGGAACACAATGCGCCCAACGTGATGAAAATATCCTCACTCTCCCCAATCAACCACGGTACCCACTGTCAAAATGGTAGAGGCAGACCTTATAATTTGGAACTTTTGAGCTTATCCCCATGTATTTTCTAGATTTCTTAAAAAATACAATTCGGAATTCTATTTTACCACAATAGCTTAAAAAATCGAGATATTTATGATCTTGTAGCAGCCACCCTAAATATGTCTATTTTTTATTTCTTCTATTCTCTTGTTACTCCTTAAATTTCATTCATTTTATTCATAAAATTCTATTATTTGTAAAATTGCTTATTCCTTTAAAATAAAAATATTTCATTTAATTGTTAGTTATCAACAAATCACATTTTTCTATGTTAACATTCACATGTGCTATATATGTATATAAGATCATTCCCTTTGTAACACGAAGTCTTTCATTACACAGAATTGAACGAGATCATGAATAAAGAAATAGAAGAATTGAAGAAGATCGACCGTAACAATTCTGGGTATAAAAGGGAGGCGTGAGTCAGAACAAATTACGGTCTAGTGAGTACAGTCTAAGGGTATCCACACAGCTTTTCTAGTTGGAACCGCCTAAATGGTTATTCAAATCGACTGGGTTAGGACAAGAGATTGGTTGCCTGGCTCTGAATTTGTCAAGTTAAATAAAGAAGAAAATTTTCCCCAAATAAACTACCATTTTAACAATCATCACCATCAGATTGCTTCAATCTTATAAAAAAAAAAACCGAAATATGGTAACCTACTGGCAGACAATTATGGCTCAATCGACTTATCTGTTGGCAACGATCATTTATGCATGCTTCTTCTATCTATGTATTCTCTATGTGATGACCTATGCAGTAATGCAGTTATGTTCCTTAGTGGAAAAGCGATGCTCGTATTGTTCCTTTTATGATCGACTTTAGGCCTATCCGCGTTAAAATACTAGTGATAATCCATTCTATTTTCTTGAAAATGACTGTAAATTTTTTTAAGTTTAAACCCAGCTTTTATAATTTTAGCCCAAATATTTTAGGAAAATGTCCCATAAAGAAGAAAGAAGATTAATTAGAATTAGAAGATTCGAAAAAGCCTTCACGTCAAACAACCCATCTCGAAAAAATTTAAACACGACCGGGTCAGTTGGTATTGTCATTTTCATCCTATGAACTATGTACATATGTCAAAAAGACAATGTCAATCAACGTTCCTATACAAGCGTGGAAGAGAGGCAGGCCAAAATATGTAGTCATGGATCACACAAATGCAATGATTGGCCTCAGTGACGAAGTGATGCGAAACCGGGAGGCCTGCAGATACTTCTTGAGGTCAAATCGGCGAACCCCACAGGCGGGCCAGTAGCGATGTAGTAAAGTGAGAGGGTTATGGTTCCTATAATCTTGATCATATAATAAAAATAAGAAGAAGAAGAAAAGAAGATGCCCAAATATTCTAGGCCGATTTTGATTTAATTTTGTTTTTGTTAGCTTTCATTGAAGAAAGTTTAAAATCATTTTAATTCCATTTTATTGAGCCATAGTGCACTAACCACGCAATCGTTTGTTAAGTGGAAGGCCTGATCATAACTGTAAAATACTGAAAACAGTAGAACGAGAAAGTGTTTCAAACCATAAATGATTCTTTTTAGTCGTGTACAAAACCAAACCAATTTTAGCACTCAATGTTTTCTTCATTGTACGCATGTACATACATACATATATATGTGCATAACATTAACTAGAGATTTATTTTTGCCATTATCGCGACCCAGTCGTTATGTACCAAGCTAAATATACCTCAGGGTCCGTTATTCGGATCAGACATGGGCCACCACAAGGAAGCAACTTTTTTAAAGAATGTTTTAGATGAAGATTCTTAAAAAAAACAGGGAATTACGATTATTTGCGCATCTACCCCCCTTAAACCGGTATAATGTTCCATGTCCCATAAAGGGATTCGAAAGGACCAGACCCCCTAAAGTGATTCCACACTTTTATTTTCATTTGTATTTGGTGTTTTTATTTTCGAGGGATTAATTAAAGATTTATCCGCCTTGTTTTCTGAATAAGAAAATCACCTGATTTAATTTACAAGATCGCCAGTGATAGCAGAAGAAAGACGACACAACAGAACTAATTCCTTCCGAAAGTGACAAATGATAAATGTTTACACTAATTGCCTGATTGGGATTACTATGGAACGATGTGCAAATCCTTTCACCCTTCGCTCAACAAAACATCCGCATTGAATACCAAGATTACTTCGTCCTTTTTATCCATCTTCTTCTCTCGACTTTGTATGCGCGTATTCATTGTCTTTACGTACCCCAATAATTGTTGCACTTCGTAACCAGAGCTTTTATCTCTAGGAGCACAGGTTGCTGCAAATATCTCTATTTCGTCCTTGCATTGTACATACACACAGACAAATGTCTGTGCGAACATTTTGATAGTGCTTAAGTTGCTAACGACTTTTAATGCGATGGGGGTTTATTGCTTACAAAAGGAAATGGAATAGAATGGATGGATGGTTGGTTGTATGAAATTGCGCTCAATGGAATGTAGTCCCGCCAGTAAAGGCTTTTACCGGTCCTGACTGTAAAGACGTATTTTACGCTCTATTTGGCTTATATTAAGGATAACTTGTTTTTGCAGGTAATTTTGTTGCCCGAGCGGAACATGATTTGATTGCATAGAAGTAGTTGCCAACTTAAAAGGGTTTCCAGGGAATTATAGCTAAAGCTGGGTCCTGTTCTATTGTGAATGTTGCTGGTGGAAATTAATATACAATTCTTCGATTGTTTCCTTCTCGCTTAGCAGTATTTCTGATGGAGATAGTAGTAGGGGGGCATCAGAATTCATATTGAAATGGTAGGCAAAGTTAACCCTCAGATATAGGAATAAATTGTCTAAGTGATTCATGGATAAGGTTGCAAATTCAACACAAAGTAATTTTCTCACTATATCAACCACTTTAACATACTTGTCGATACACGTGGAACTTCTCCAACTAACCCATCATTTTGAAAGACACGTTAATTTGTTTTTACTCGTAGGTAGAGTATATGTACTGTACATATTCAACCAAAAAATAATGCAAATTCTTGTTCAACCCGTCGTTTTTGCAGATTCTATCTCATGCCTCGTCTTTCTCCGGAGTCTAAATATAATCTTCTTTTTTTGCCTGAGATTTCTACTCCTACGCAGATTATTCTAGGATTTGTGATTTGCCCTGATTTGAATGAGAACTCAAGCAACCGAGCGTAATTTAATTTCCATTTTCATGAAACTTTTGCCGGAATATATTGAAAATGTTTTGATTTCTAAGTGGGGAGCGAGAATCTGTTCGGTATTTGTTGGCATTTAACGATGAGGTGCGTACATATAAGTGTCTTATGCGGGTAGTCCTTGACAGATTCAACTATTTCTAGTGGCACTAGTGTCAAATAAATGTAAATTTGTTTCAAGCCATTTATAACAAGGGTTAAACTTCAAAGAGCACAAATTCATTGGTGCAAGAATAACCAACGACACTGCTTAATGGAGCTGTGTTTATTTACATATGTATTGTATGTATTTATGTATACTCAGGAGTACTTAAAGAAATAACGATTCGACAACAAAACCCTATAAAAGTCACCAATATGGCATATTGTCATGGACGCCAAAGTACTCCATCGTCTTTTTTTTTCGTTCTTCTTTAATATTCTACCGCATATCGGAAACGCAATTTAGAGCGGTTCAAGGAAATCTAAAATTTGAAGAAAATTTAAAGAAAGATGAGAAGTTATTTTTCATTTTTGGAATGTTGAGTGATAATCTGAAAACGACTATTACCAACGATATCTGTTGAGCTTGTTCTTGTTTTTTACTTTATAGTCGAATCAGTATACATATGTACATATGTACACACGTATTTAGCAGAAAAGAGAAAGTTCTGCAATAATTGGAGATTATGACAACGCTTAACGATTATATGCAGATTATGTGTCCATTACGACGTTTTGTGTTCAATTATCATGGGATATTGTTTATGTATATATTTGTTTTGAAAAGCAGCTCGAAACTGAGCTCTCTGATTCAGCTGAGTTCAGGTTCAGAGATTCCAAAGGCATAAAACTGTTGTAGATAGGCAATGCCGACTGTGTCAGATAGCAATAGTTGGCTATTTTCTGAAAACTTGAATATGTATATCTTAACCAATGTAAATACCAGAAATCAGTCAACAAAATCCCCCCTTGAAAGCACCATAAGGAAAATGAATAGCGGAATGCTAACAACAGAATATTTTAAAACCTCTCTCGTCAAGCGCAGCTCCTGAAAACATAGAATGTGCCCACAAAGCTTAGAGAAATATAAAGCATGTGTCGATACAGGCTAGCTAAAAGAAGGCACCAGGGTACGATCTAATAATCAGGACAATAATCTTGTGTGCCACTATTTCTAGGTGTTGCTCAAGCCTTTGACAAGGTTTGGCAAAAGAAACTGCGAAGATACAGTATTTAGAATACTGAAATTCTATATTTCATATCAAGTTCACTACGAACAAGAATATTCGGAACTAAAAAAATAAACAGGTGCTCCAGGATCAAACCTGTATCTCTTGTATAACAGAGATATTCTGGTGGATAGCGATGCCATAATGGCTTCTTTTACAGATGATATTGCAATATTAGTATACCTAATAAATGTATTGTAAAGGCTACTGCAAAGTGCAGTCAATGGAGTAAGAGATTGGACGCAAAAAGTTTAATACGAAATGAGACATAGTTAACTCTTATAAACTTCACCAATAAAAGGTAAGCAATGTTACCATTTTTATTAATAACCAAGTTGTAGCCTGTGCCAAAAAAAAAAAAAGAAAAGAAGAAACCTAATGTATGAAAAAATGTACTGGTTACTCTACTAGGAAGAAACTCAGATCTATTCATCTAGAACAAAATCATGCTACATAAGCAAGTATTAAGGCCCGTTTGCACAAACTAGAAGAAATTGGAAATCTAAGTCATTCGCGGAATCTAAGTCAAACGCTTGGTATATTCTTAACAGCGATTTGCACCGTGGCCTAGTAATCGACTTGGTAACTAAAAAGCACGCTGTGCAACATAATCAGCGACTAGAAACCCTGCAACACTCCTTTGTCCAAGAAGTCGTTTCGTCGTTCCCAGAAAGAATAATAAGAATGAGTAACAATGAATCGTATAGTAATAAAAAAAATTAATTGGGTACAATTTTGCACCTAATTTCTATCTTTCTCAGCTCAGATATAAATTTTGAAGAAAATCCGACATGCGTTAAGATGCAGAAAAATCTTCAAAGAGGTTTGGTATTCAATGGCTTTAGATAAATGTCGCAAATTAGTCAGGTCTAGAAGAGTCGATGCTTTATTAAAAATATGTACTAATGCTTTATCTGATCATCTTTGTCTGTTAGTACTTGGTGTTGCTATTCTTTTGTCTAAAGCACGATAATTGAAACTGATAAAGTATGTTCAACTACACAACTAATTGTACAACGAATATGTTGTATACATATTTTTCGGTAAGTTGAAACTAAACAAAAATTCTAATAAAATAGGAGTTATAATTTTGGTTATATCTCTACATACAAACAGACACAGAGACTCATTTTTCCAAAAGGAAGTTCTTCATGCGGTCTCAGGCATGTAGTTAGATAAATCCAAATTAAATTTAGCAAATTGGCAGCTTTTGAAATGCAAAAAATATTTGTTATTACCTACAGTAAAAGCAACTAAATTCACCTTGATAGAAAAATAAAAAACAACATTGAAACAAACTCATTTGATTAAGAATGACCAATAAACTGTGCATATTGGCATACGCCAAAGAAACCTGGGATCATGACAATTTCTCTCCGATGTACATACAGTCACTGGCAAAATTATTTGCACAATGCAATGCTTACACCATATCATTTCAATAAAGTTGTACATCTTTTGAAAAAATCAATATTTCAGTTATGTTCTTGTTTATTATTGATCTTTAAAATCATCTTAAAACAGTAAATAAAAAAACAAGGTCAAATTTCTAACAGTAAATTAACGTTATAACCATAGAAAAGAAAGTGGCAAAATTATTGTTACAACATTAAACGCCTGCAAAATTATTTGCACAAATGCAATTAACTGTTCTGGATATGTACCCATAGTTAAATTTTTCGACTATTCAATTCAAATCAATTAGTCATTGTTAGTAGTTTAGCGTCATTCCTTCAACCAATTTTTAAAACTTCTAAATGGCTAGAACTAGGGAACTATCAACGGAGAAACGTGTGGCTATTGTTGCAGAATTTGAAACCGGTACTTCGGCAGTAATAATTTCGGAAAAATATCACTGCAGTCAAAGAACAATTTATTACAAAATTGGAAAACCAAAAACACATCGAACTGTAAAAAGCCGAACCCGTAGAAGAAGAAAAAAGGTTACTTCGGAGAGGGAAGACCGCTGAATTATCATTCTTTTTAAAGTAACCCACGTGAAAAGGCTCGAAATGTGTTAACGGATTTAAACAAGGATTGTAAGAACAATATTAGTAAAAGAACGTTACGAATATGGTCAAAGAAAATCCAAATTTAAGCCAACTTCATACAAAAAAAGCTCCAAATAACATCAAGAAATAAATAGGGAGCATATTAACAAACTAGCAGCTGTTTGGAGAAGTGTGCTCTGAACCGACGTAACTGCTTGTTCTTTGGATGGCAGCTATGGTCGAAAATTTTATTTCTGCAATTCAAAAACAATATCCAAACAACAAACAAACAAAGGAGGTAAAATTATGATATGGAGATGCATATCGTATTGTGGTGTGGGACCACTTATGCGCTGCTCTGACCATGTGACACAGTCACATTATTTAAAGATACTAAATGAGGTTGCTCTGGTGGTATGCTCAATATTCATCGGGAGCGATTTCATCCTTCAACATGATAATGTATCCACACACGCTGCCTGGAACATCAAAAAGTTTTTAACGAAAGTAGGATACTTAGTTGTAAAATGGTCTCCACAAAGCCCTGACTTACATTGAATAGGAAATGGCATCTTGTGAAGTCCAAAATTCCACAAAACATTGGAAGATCTGCAGATGAAACATGGAAGGATTTTATAACGGCTTGGAGTACCATTCCGGGAGAGCAAATTCAAAATTTGATAGACTCAATGCCAAGGCGCCTCGCAGAAGTTATTGTGGCAAAAGGAGGAAACACAACTTTTTAAATAATGTTATGCACTCAAAACCATTGCGTCAATGTAAAAAAAATTCTCATTTTCGGCTTTCAGAAGCGTAAGCAGAAGTAAATTGTACTTGTGCAAATAATAATTTTGCCGGTGTTTAGTGATGTTACAATAATTTTGCCACTTTCTTTTCTATGGTTTTAACGTTTACTGTTAGAAATTTGATTTTGTTTTTTTATTTACCGTTTCAAATGAAACATCAAAAGGGTATTCATAACCCCTTGAGTGCGGATAAATTAAATTATAAAAAAAAAATTACCGTTTCGAAATGACTTAAAAGATTGATAATAAACAAGAACATAACTGAAATATTAAATTTTTCAAAAGATTTACAACTTTATTGAAATGATATGGTGTAAGCATTGCATTGTGCAAATAATTTTGTCAGTGACTGTATATATTTCCCTGTCATTGCACTTTCCTTAAACATCAATATGCGGTTGCTGAGTAGCTTTTTGTTTTTTTTTTTTAATGAGATATCATTTTACTTACGCCGAAAGTGAAAGCAACTGCATGAAAGTTTTGTGCAACTTTGAGACCGCTTGAGAATGCTTGTTAACTTTATAAAAATATTAACTCTAATTATTATCTGAACAGTATTTGTTATATGCAAGGATATGAATTACCAAGTTTTGGAAAATTGTCAAAATTGGCTTTTTTAGTCTTTTGGCGCATTGTTTATAAAAAAAGGCAATTCTGGGGGATTGCAAATGAGCATGCATGGGTGCAAGTAAGTGCGAATCAGTTGTGTACTTTAGTTTCCGACTTAAAACAAAATCGAAACTATAGTCCAAAATGTAACAATTACTTAATCAAAAGGAAAATATAACGAACTTCACTTCAAATACCGCTATCGAATCACTTAAAGGACAACATTCTGTTGATGAAACTCACTTGAAAAGACAGTCCACATACGCCAAAGAAACCTGAGATAAGCTACTTGTTCAACCACGCGAACACTAAATTCCTCTGTATTACTTTTTTTTGCTATTTCTTACTCATTAACTTCGTTTCTTTCCGAAATTAACATTTTCGACACAGTAACTTCGCTATTTGCATCCCCCAGCTTGTCTGAGTGCAAAACCATCTGTGCCAGACACAAACATTTAAGACTATTACGTCTATGAATACAGGTATGCCAAGGAGATTAACTTCTAATAGAGATATAATATGCGTTGTTTCCTTACTGAGCAATTTATTCAACTTAGCAATTCTTCAGCAAGGACGGGCATACATACATTGAAAGGAGATTCATTGAAGACTGAAGTAATGCCCTACTACTGTTCTGAATATAATGTTTAGTGCTCATTGCTTCCACTTCAAGTTAAATGCCACATAAAGAGTACAAGGATTACGAGAATACATGTGTGTACATGAATTACTCGGTGCTATACATTTATTTGAGTGGGGTGCTTAATTTAGGAGGGTGTCAGAAAAAAACCGAAATTGTGTAAGAGTCGCTGAGTGAATGTTTACTTGTAATATGATTTTGCTTTACATGTCCTGTGGCGATTGTTGCTTTTGCTGCTGCTTTATTGTTATTATGATTTTTATTGTTATGATTTGGCAATGTGGTTTGATTCGATACTCGATTGAAGGCAACGAACTTGTGTTCAAAGTACGTTGAATTTGTGGGAAAAAGGTACGTTTTGGAATAAGCTTAACTTCTATGGAATTTATGTATTTATGTAGATTTGATGTATTGATGGATTTTATCGTTATTAAAAAACGATGTCGTTGACCTTTCTTATGCGAAGTCATTATTTACATTAAAGAAGTAGCTTTGAAGTAGAGACAAAAATTAACAAGTAGAAGCGTATTGTTCAGCAAACTTCTCATGCTACCTAGTTCCGATATGGCGAGACTGAATGTAATGGACTGACTTCATCCCAAAAGTAGCCAAAGAAAGCAATGAATTTATCATCTCTTACGTACCCAAAACCTGAACAATACATACGTTTAGAGGACCCTCATTTAATGCATTCCAAAGATTTGCCGAATTCGCCGTTCTATCACCAGCGAGTTTGCGAGTATAGAGCAGAAGTGGCAAACAGGGCTCTAGCGGTAGATGAAAACAAAGTACATGCTGTCAAAGAGAAGGGACACACAATATCGATGAATCGCACAAATCGTTACAAATACAGCTTTAAGATCGTGGTAGTAAGAGACTTTCTCTAAATTGGCTTAGGTGTTACGATAATATCAGAGAAATCAAACGAAGAATAACTCTAACTAACAATCACTGTTCTTTCGGGCTAAGTAGATAATTGACTAGTAATTCCCTCTACCGAACAACCCCTTTATTACCCTAGTCGACGCGGAAACATAACGAATGCTAAAGATATCTTTTGTCATTTAAAACAAAAAATTCTTAGAACGATATAAGCTGCCGTTTGCGTTAACGGGTTGGGCTATGCTTTCAAGAAACTTTTTTAATGGCATGCATGCATATGATCATACGAGTTTGTCTGTTTAATATCAACATTTTTCTATTTATCTTCCTTAAAAATTTAGCTATTTTCACTTATCTAACCAAATCTATGAGTTCCTTTAGCTCGAATTTCAACTTATTAATCTATAAGCAAGACACTTGAAATGATTCACAAACGACTAGACACGTGTGGCAAACAAACTTATTTTTACATTATTCTTACGATTTTACCATTTGTTTTATGTTTGATTGATATTCCGAACTTTCACCTTTCAACCAAAAAAGAAAATCATAGGACCCGAACCTAAATAAATTTGTGTCTTTCACAGTGACTCCCATCTGTCAACTGATCTATGTAATTTCAAAGTTATTTTAGGCCGCACAAATCACATAATACACAGAGAGAAGCAAATTTTATTTCATTCTCTTGTACGTTCCTTATTTCAACTTCAACGAGGACATTATGATTAAATCATCCTGGGACATTGACAAAGTCACACAAGCGAGTATATTTCACCTCCGCCAACCACATATTTACATTATTATACTTGTTGCCTATCGCTATCGGCGTCATATCACTTCATGATTACACATACACTCGTACCCCCAGATGTCATTTATCACAGCACAACTTCGTCCGTTAACAACATGGAAGCTGCCTAGTTGAGCATGGGCCAAAATTAAATTCAAATCAGATGAGAGAGAAATAATTGCGTTTACCCCGAGAGTCGACATATCCAGATAAAAAGAGCAGATAACTCAATGAAACTTCTTGTTGAAACAGAACTGACAGAAAAGGCACACAGTGCGTTATCCCCACACCGCAGGCACCCTTTTCCAGTATACATATGTACATATGTGTAACTGAACTGAACCTTAATCAATTGGGAAATACATTCGAACGTTAGCTGATTGTCGATTGTGATTACTTCCTTTTAGAATAAATAATGCGAAAGGTTAAATTAAAAGTTAAGACTTGATATCCTTTTTGGGTAGCCTGAGTGTGTGGTGCTGTATATTTTTTATTCCCCATCTGTTTTCATTCCACAGTACGTGCACTTAGGCAACATGAATAAGTTATGGGTTACCTCTTAGGTGAATGAGAAATCAAAGATTTTTTTGTTTGGGAATCGCTCCATCCTTTAGGAAACGAGATTGATTTTTTTCTTTGAGGATACGTTAATTTAATTAATTCAATCAGTGAATGTAAGCGAAGAAAATGATCTTTATCGTTGGGGCGAATAAGAGTATGTGTATGATTGTAAACGTGTGCCTTTTTTCTTTGAAGGACTTTTAGAAATTGAGCACGTTCGATTGAGAAATTTTGAAGAGCGCAATAACTGTCTCAGTATATTGCTGAATTTGATATTTCCTTGGAATTTTAATATATTTTCATCTTGAATTCATGTCAAACGTTATTTTGGAGGAAATTAAATTTACTCAGGCGAAAAGTAAGAGTACATATATTGATTTTGATTTCTTTCAAATGAGAATCATATAAGAAATGTGTACAAATTGTTCGCTGTAAAAGTTTTTTAAATAGATTATAAAAGTTTCGGTAGAAATTCCAATATTTGAATTGCGTTTGGTTAGTTAAAATAACATACCTTTTGGAATTCGGAAGCATCTTAACTTGCAGAGAAATTGTGTTATGAGTTTTCTTTTAATGAAGCGGAAATAGGGCAGGGTTCCTAGACCCCATTTTGAGCCCATTGCACTACCAGACAGTAATCGCTTAAGATTTTGTTCGTCCTCCTTTATACTCGGTGACTGTGATGAGTTTTTTCAATAATTAAGAAATGGCGAGTTCAAAATGACACATACGAGAGTAAAAGTTAACAAGTTGTTTTTATTTTTCTACATAGTCGAGTGTAAATTCAGTACACTTCTTCTGTCTGGTCTCTAAAACTAGTTTTTAATCATGTTTCCTCAACGCCTTTAAATACTGCTCCGGTATTTTCATTCGTTGAAAATGCTTTTTCCCCCCCTTTAGGTTGGAGAATA
The DNA here is from genome assembly GCA_946965025.1 of Blera fallax. Classification (NCBI taxonomy): domain Eukaryota; kingdom Metazoa; phylum Arthropoda; class Insecta; order Diptera; family Syrphidae; genus Blera; species Blera fallax. The sequence continues at coordinate 18,288,936 of OX337248.1, read as the reverse complement.
GGTGAAATCACACGGAGCAAAATCAGGAGAACCCACAGTTATGGATTTCAGATATGATTCCATGCCACGTGTGTTTGCCTGCATTGCTCTCTTAAAGCGAAACTTTTTTCTCAGCATTCGTGAGCTCTTTTTCTTTATTTCTTCCCGCCGCCGAAGTGATCGCAGCAGTAATTGGAGGTAATTGTTCGAACTCTAGTTCGGTATGAAACAGGTCCATACACTCTCGAAACATCGCCAATCGATTGAAATTTTGGTCAACTGAAATCAGTGTCAGAACTCATCTTGCAGAAAGATTAGAGAGCCCAACTTCATTTTGAATGATGTTTCGGGTCCATTCGTACGAAATGCTGAGGATCTCAGCTTTCTCCCGTACCTCTCATGATTAGATCAAAAATTTGTTCGATGTTTTCCTCTGTAATTGAGTCTTACATAGCGTGGGTCCTCTTAAACGCTTCTCGTCCAGATTTTAACTGTTGTTTTCAATATGGCAAATTCCTCTAAAGCTTCCAAAATATCTTCTTAGATCTGTTTTGTAGGAAACCTTTTTTAAACATTTTTCGCTGTGATTGCTTGCTTTTGAATTGTCAAAGAAGCTATGAAGAACCACCAAACAGAAAGAAAGTGGCGCTGCAAGCGATAAGATGGTGGTATACCGCCAAAAATTTACGAATCTCAATACTAGGTTCTATTCATGGTATACTAGGTTTTAACGTGGTATTGCAGTGACAGACATGTGGTATAGAACGTAGTATTGCTATACCATGGTATCAATACCAGCAGTCTGTCTCCCACATTAAGGAGGACAATTTTATCTGCATTGGAAACAATGAAGTAAGAGAAGTTTAGAGGAATTATATCGGCGAGCTACGAGAAGAAAGACGCAATGTTGGAGTGTTGCAAAAAATGTGTAAGAAGCTGGAGAAGGCGCAACACAAATGTCAAAGTATACCACGTAACGCAAAAGTCAACGTATACTACGAAGTGCAGTCTGTCAGGGGTTACAGTATTCACTATAATATGGTATTCATACCATGGTATCAATACCAGCAGTCTGTCGCCCACATTAGTATACCTGTGTTGTGGTGAGTATGAGATGCATTTCTTTTCAGATTATTATTATCTTTTTTTTGGTAAGTAATAAAACTAGCATATTTTTTACTATCTTCACTTTTCATCTGTTTAAATATTGTACAATTTATTTCACGTGCTGGATCGATATACATATATATGTATGTACATACGTATATGAATCATTTTTATATCTGCGAAGGCGCCGTATTATTTGTGGAATAATTGTTTTCTTTTTAAGATATTTCGGTAAGATGAGAAAAAGCCGTAAGGGTTCATCGCCAATTATGCAGAAACTTTAGAGAAGTCTTTATTAAGACCTAAAGGAATGACATAATAAAACATTCTATCGGCTCCAATTTCTAGATTACAATTTATGGAGTATCACAAAAAACACCTATGATTTTTTTTTTTTTTTTTTTCTGATAATGTTTAATGCTCTAAGCTTAGCTATTCCACGATAAGATGGAAGTTTCTAAAAGTTTTCCAATAGTTACTTCTTAGTACGATCTTCTGTCTGTTTGTCACACCACCTTCACGAAACATTTCAGAAAACTTGGTCAAAATCGGGTTAATACCTTCTTAGAACCCTAGCTTTTCCTAGACCAGCGTATAAGATAAAAATTCCTAAAACCTTTCAAACTTTTACTATCAATTTTTTACTATCAACTGTTTATGTTTAGTTAGTTTTAAGAACCAGTTTATTCTAACTCAGAGCAAAAATATTTGCTTCTTCGTATTCTTTTTGTATACTTTTGACGAGTGTTTGAATGCATTTCGACTAATACATTAATTTAATGTATGGTGCCATGAAGGGAACTTTAAGAAAACATAAGTATCTCCGTATCACGAAATAGAAAATATATAAAACAAGTACGCATTATGGGATGTACATAATATTATATTAGAAATACTTTCATGGAGGTACATTACTGTTACATGTTTAAAAAAAAAACATATTATTGTGTATATTTAAAAGTCTTAAAATTCACTGATTATGACATTCCAGGTCTGTGTCTTCTGGTAACGCCTTTGTTATCGGATTTGAGAAATATTTTTTTGGGTATATCTTTTAGTCAAATTTTTAATATATCAGGCATTGATCGTCATAACCAGTTGATCTTCATCGCAGAATTCTTTTTTTTAATGAACGATACACATACATACTTTCTTTTCAATTGTCATAGTTGTCAATTTTTCAAACTTCATGTATGTCGTTGGATGAAATTTTGGATCACCTGATTCGGACATATATATATTTCTTATTTTCATTTATGTACCTGTAAATGTACGTGTGTGTATATGTAGAATACAACATCGTCAAAATGACTTCCATGACTTTGTTAAGTTCCGTTCAAGAGATGCAATTCCTGACAACAGTTTAGCATAAATGGGGCTCTAGTCCACCAATAACACGAAAGATACTGTTTTAATGTTCTAATTGTTTTTACTTTACAAGCCTAAAGTACATACAGTGGTGGCCACAGAATTAGAAACGATGTCTTCATATCAGTTTAAAGCAAGATATACTTTTATTAAAAACAATTTTGAGAAAAAAATAGTTATACATACATATATATAAGTCATAGTATAAGATACTTTTTAAAATTTCAATAATTTCTAAATTTAGTATAAAAAAGAGATAATTCAAAATAATTCATTTTTATCTAATTTTCGAGTTGGACACAGAATTAGAAACAATAACAAAAACTTAAGAATTCATGGAAGTTTGCTTACAAAACTAAAAATACTAATATTTAGTTGGGTAGCCTTTATTTTTTATAACATCAGTCAATCTTTGCTGAAGACTTTCCACTAAGATCTTCTCCTCCTCAATGTTTTGGAAAAGCACATCAGCATTTCTAGATTTTTTGGCCTTTAATCCCCTTTCGACGTAAGTCACTGGTATATTTTCGAAACAATAGGGTTCCATTGTATTCTCCAATATGCCATTCAACCCCTTATACCCACTAATGGACCGACACCGAACCAAGAAAATGCACCCCAGACCATTACGTTTCCTCATCCATGTTTTATGGTCTTAACCGTGTACTTCGGATCCAAAGTGAATTATGAAGGAGGGTTCTTTACTCGAGTTGACTACCAACAAAGGCCTCGGAATGTGATGTATGATAGGCAAATTAGCCTATCTTCCTTTGAAGTAGTTTTCCGTCCAATCTCCTTTCTTTTGGGGTTCCCAAAACTTCCAGTCCTCTTAAAAACTTGAATTGGTCCGAAAACAAGCTTTTTGGAGCAACCAAACCTTTTCGCTATCGACGCCATTGATTCACTTCCATTTTGATAGCTCTGCACGATTAATTTTCCAAACTAGAATATACTATGTATGTATGTATATGTTCAACTACCGTAGTGGCCAGATAAAAGTTACCACCCTTGAAACAGTCAAAAATTAAATGGACTGTTCTTCGTTAAATCCGAACTGGAAATGAGACAAATCATCGTACTTGTGAGTAAACACAAGCATAAAGGAAACATTTAGCAGCCTTTTGAACTAAAAAAGTACAGCTAACTTTTGCCTGAAGTGAATAAGGAAAGAAAAACTGTCAGCTTTTGAAATCTCTAGAAGATGTTAACCTTTTATCTGGCCACTACGGTAGGTTTTCCAAAGATAGAATATTATGAGATTAAGACAGAATATTGTAGTGTGCAATAAAAACTTAAATTATACCGCAGCGCCCTCTGCAGGTAAGTGAAAAAACACCAAAATGGCACGGCCATATTATATTTCAAATTTCCGGGACATAGAAGATGTTTTTATTGTGACAGCCCCCGCCCGTGTAGATACGCCCGAATATAGTGTAACGCAAAGAAAAGAAATATGTATCTTCTTTTTATGAAGGTATGAAAGATGGACTTGGCTGAATCAGGAACTTGAGGTGGTAAAAGAGTATAGATATTTCGGAGTTATAATAACGTCTAAGGTATCTTTCAGTACTCACCTGAGAGAAAAATTAAAAAAGGCGATTGCAGTTGGCGAGGCATTCTCGGTTAAAAAAAATTTTCCTTCGAGCAGCAAATTGTAAATTTTCGAAGCAGCTATGAGGTCAATCATGTGCTATGTTGCACAAGTCTGGGGTGTATTCGAGTATGATGAGGTTAAAATAATTATTTCCACGATCGATTTAGCGTAGATATAATCTCCATCATCTTTAAGGCCAGAGGCGGACTTCTTCGGTTAAACTACAGGCCACAAGTAAGATTCGAGAATGCGGATTGCAGTTTATGCGACCTTCGGGCTAGGGAAGACGTCCTCCATTTTATCGGAGAATGTCCCATATTAAAGGAGATCAGGCGAGCTCACTAGGGTAAAGAGGCATTGTCAATAGCAGAATCCATCTCATACCTAGATGGCGCTGAGTGGATCGTGCTGGCAAGCTATCTTAAAGCTGCATTAAAATACCGACAGCAAATAATCGACGGAGCTTTTTATATAATTTTAAATAATTAAATAATTTTGAAAAAACTTTTAAATAACTTAAACGTAGTTTAAGTAAAATTATATGCATATGTATATCAAAAAATATAAATATTTAATCAAATTCTGTATTTTCTTCGGCTGACGGTAATGGCCAATGTCTATATTATTGTGTATTGCAAACTTTGTAATAAGTGAACTATTTTTGGATTAATAAATTACACACTATTAGTATTACTATTATTACAGATGTAGTACATAATTTTAAGGCATTCGAAATTAATTAAATATTATATTATTTCATTAGGAAAATGGGACAATCGTTGAAGTCGGTCACTTATCATTATCACACTACACAACGATTATAGTCCAACTACCATTAAAAATAGTTTTTTCTGTTATAATGTAAAAGCACTTATTTCAAGTAGACAGCGCTCAATTAAGCTCATGAAACGGGTACTACAAAAGAGTTTGTTTATTTCAAATTTAAAACTATGTATACACACACCTACTCACATACTTAAGCTATTCATTTCGGTCGTAGATAGAGTACACTAATTAATAACTTATGTAGGGCAAAATGAAATATAATACGAATGAGGAGCTGGTTTCATGCAATCATACAATTTGAATGAAATTCAACCCAACCCATACATACATATGATAGGAGACCCTAAAAAATCAAAGATAATTTACTGTACGATTGGCCTTAATGACAGAACTCGTATGTACATACATATGTATGTATTTATATCTTATTAGATTGATTTTATAAAAACTTGCGTAAATACTTGTCGTAATAATAACAATAATGTGACTAACAATTTCTTTTGAATTAGCCTGACCAACAAAAAATAAAATTGTCTCCAAATTGTAATAAAAACAGCCTAACAAGTCCCTCTATTTTCCGAAACCCAAAAGACCAGCCAACGACCCAACAATTAGCATCAAAAGATAATGTCCTCAACCTTTTTGCACGAGGGTTATGGAAGGACCTAATGTCCGTCATCCTACTGCCAAACACAAACTTAGTTTATTACCCGAAATATCGTTTCACTCTATCTGCACCACAATTTGTATTACGCTCCAGATAACCAACAGCATGGAAGGAACAACAAACAATTCAAAGAAATGGCCGAGATCTTTGCGTTAATCCCACAAAAGCATCTCATGCCCGACCCAAACGCAAATGTCCTGACAACCCAAATACACATGTTAAGCATCCACAGGCAAAGGAAGAGAGTAAACCAAAAGTGACGTCCCTCCCCGCCACAGGGGAGCAGAAGAATTAATTTTAATATTTTGATTAACTTTCACACACATTCACACACTTGCAGAGTAATGTCCTTCTGCTCCATATAACACGCCATGCATGGATAGACATAAAAAACATACACACATGCTTCTTATTTCAGTGTAGCAAACGTCTGTCAAACGGTCAGACGAACAGACGGGATTGGCAGAGAACTAGACTTACCTATCGTGGTCTTTATCCTTTTCCTTATCGCGTTCTTTTTCCTTATCCTTTTCATTCTGCTTATCCTTGTTCTCGGTCATTATATGACGTCGCAAACAGTTGATATCCTTGAATATGTTAATTTTTTCCACCCCGAAAGGGAGAAAGGAAATCGAATCAAAAAACAATCACCGGAGCACTGAACACCACCACCACCAAGCACTACCGATACCGTCGAGGACAACTCTGACCGCCGTGAGCGTCAAATAAAGGTCAACTTTTCGTTATCGTCGTATGGTTTTCCTTTTTCTCTTCTTCACACACCGAAGGGGTAATTAATTCGTAAAAAAGGATGTTTAAGTAGAAAGACATACAAGAAAAAAACGACAAAACACACGTTCAGCCCCCACTGTTCTTGGAATATCCTTATAGAACTCGATTAATCGATTTGTAATCAATTTTCCATTAAATCGAATAATAGTCCACAGAGACAAAAATTGACGCACTGTTGCAGGAGAAAGGATATCAATTTTGGTTTGAGCTAATTTTCAAATTTTTATAAATGGGTAATTTGCAACAAATACAATTAATTTGAGATATACATATTCACTATTTCCATCAAAAAACAATAAAAGTAAATATTTAAACACACACCGGCAGAGCACATTCAACAATTTCCACAATCACAATGATGATAATTTGTTTTTAACGTTATTTTTGCGTACATGAACTCTTCGTCAAAGGGATAAACTTTCACTTTCATTCCCTGTTGCTTGACTCCAAACGGAAATGTTAGAGTTCCGGACTGAGTGTCTTAAGAAGACTTGCTGAAACTTGTAAACTGTGTCAAATAAGGATACAAAAATAAAACAGCACTTCAGGAATAAAGAGAGTGGCTCGATTTGACTAGTAACAGAGTTTATCCTTAACGAAATCTTAACTTTCCTATGATATCCTTAAAATTTTTACTCGTATTTTAGAACCGTAATGATGGAAAGGATAAATAGCAACTGAAACTTGTCGTTCTACACCAACGGTATTTTAAGGATTTCCTAACCGTGCTCTGCACATCGTTCGTGCGGGTCGAACGTTTTGAGAAAAAGCTTTTTCGGATGGAGAGAAATAAATTGTTCTCTTTTATTCGAGACGAAAGAGAGAACTCCCACTAAAGGGTCAACTATGCTATGCATCCCATTTGCAGTGTCCTTTAGCATTTTATTGTAATTCTGGAAAACAAATTAATTCGATGGATTTTTAATGGGAAGGTACTGGAGTTTTATGTGCACAGGCAAATCATAGTTGCGTTTACGTATTGTATGATTGGCTCATTGACGAAAAACTAAGCTGATATTAAAATGAAAAATTTAGATGCATAGGCAACATATGTTAGGATTTCAACTTTCAGATGTATGAACCAGGTATCAATTCAAAAAATATTTTGTGTTCTTAAAGAAGAACGTTTTACAAAGTAGGATAAATACTCTAATAAGGTAGAAACAATTATATATGATTTATCAGGCATTTTGTTCCAAAAGTAACCTCCCATGCGAAGATTAGTGCCTAACAAAAAAAAATAGATTAATGTTCTAGGGTTTTCCGTTGCTCTTCGATGAACTGAAGTCACTACTTCATTAGTCATTAGCTTTTGCAAGACATCATAAAAGGATTTAAAGTAAGAGGTATATAATTTCTAAATGATTGCCTGATATAATCCCGAATACTACATCTTTAGTGGCTATGATTTCCCCACCAGAAATTCCACCCTTCCTAATACTGCACGACATGTCGAAGGTAGATCAAAAGTTGTTTACCTTTGTTATACCCAAGATCATTGCTGGATTGCTATTCGTATGTACATCAGAGACGTCAAAACAGCCACTTCACGCAATAATGGAAGTGCTTTTCTTAAGAACGTGATGAACATTTCCTTTTTTCTAAACTAATCTCAACTAGTAATCTTTTTTTCTAAACTATTTTCTATTCCATTCTTAGTAAAGTAACAATAGTTTTGAGGTTAAAAAAAAACAGATTTTTTTCCACTAAGCCTGCATATGAATTTTCAAGTGAATCTATTCAGCTTTTTCGATTGCAGTCAAAAATCTTTAGAGTTCCACTATTGTAGTTATACCAAGTTTTATCGAAATTTCGAGACTTACACGAAAATAATAATTTTCTTGTACATTACAAAGCAAAGTTAAAAGTTCGAGTGTAAAATTATCTGCAATTCCTATAACTTTTATGCAATTTTGCTGCAGTAGTCAATTTAAAACCATAACAACAGACTCTACTTTAAGCCAGCTCAAATGTTTTATTTTCCCAATAAGATATGTTCAAGAGAATGGTGAATAATATCCATACAGTGGTCTCAATCTTAAGGTGACTCAATGCCTAGATGATGTAAAGCCGTCATCCGTCAGCCGTTATAACCAAAAACTAATGAAAATCTTAGCTTTTGCTCTGAATATTCTTCACAACGATGTTCACTTTAATGTTAAAAAAATTTACTCACTCTATTTTATTGAGCAAGGGTTTCATCATTATGATTTTTTTTTTTCCATTAATTCTCTTAATCAATAATTTTTATATAATGTTATGGGTAGCATATTATGGCTCCATTTTATTGACCACCACTGTATGATTGCTATTAAAAATTCACCTCTTCTTAAGTTATTATTTTAGTAGTTCCGCTCAGATTTCATCCCCAATAATCGATTCCTATTCAAAAAGGTATCATCTACAATTAAACAACAAAGTACCCCACAACTATATTGTTTACTACAAAATAAAATTAGGTCCAATAATCTTCACAAGCCAAAGCCATAACCTCTCATAAACTATTCCGACACCATACCTCCTCTAACAGTATATCCAACAACTTTGCCACCCTCTAATATCTCCCAGCCAATGCACAAAGTGGATATCCTTGTCCTCTTTTAAGTTGAAATGAATTTATGTTTTTTTGCATTTTCCTCCCCATAAACCCACTTCCATCCCCCTTTGTTTATATTCATACCTTCCTTCAAATGTCATCAATTTTTCAGAATACATGGCACCGTTCTACAGGATAACTATCCTACTGACGCTCTGAGTGAGCATAAGGAAATCATTACTAAGTTATTTCGTTTTCCATTCTCGGCAATATTTCTTTTTGGCATTGTTTTTAAATGTCTTTCTACATAAAGATGTCCCTATAGGCACAGACATAAAATTGCAACGCAGGTAGAGACCAGCTGGCAGCCAATGTAACACAAACACAATGCAACGCTTGACTTTGACATACTCGTCGCTTAGCGCCCTCTTCTTTTACCGAACTAAATTGTAAGGTAACACTAACCTTCAATGGTCTATGAGCTAGTAGAAGAGAAACGAAACTTGACAGGAGAGGCTTGAAGGACGCACATTTAAAATCTCAATAATTCAAGGTGCATTTTGACGTAAATGGAGATTTGCATGTATGCTTGAGAGCAAATAAATATTCGAATGCGAGCGGTTTTTATTTATTCAAGCCTTGCATTAAGAGAAGCATTTAAAAGAGAATTTAGTTCATGCGCGAACTGGTAATAAGAGAATTACGTTTGTAAATATTCAAATTGAGCTTTCACATATTTAAAAATACCGTCGAAAATAGAATTCGGACAATTTCCTATATGTAGATAACAAGGCAATAAGATAACAATATTATGTTGTTCACTATTTTCAATCCAATAAATAAAACATAAATAAAAGAACAATTATGCCCAGTTTCACAGTGAGAGTTGAAACTCGCGTTTTGGTTCAAACTGCCGTTTAACAAATTTTCGGTGTTTCACAGTGTTCGTTCGTTCACTCAAAGTGAAGTTCAACTCGTCGTTTCAGTTAAATGACGGCATTAAACTTTCGTTTGACACATGTTAAAGCGAAAGTTATTTTTTTTTAATTTGGAATTAAATAATGTTTTAAATTACTAATTTTTGTGATATAAGTGACGGGGAAGATAATAAAATAATTGTCTTTTTGTTTTCAATTATTGTTTTATATTTTTGAACCAACTCCAATAGCAAATTAACGTCCGTGGTCGAAAAATTCGAACCGTTTCTTTAGTTTCCTATTAAATCAGTTGATAAACAAAAACCAATAACAAAAGAAAATATCAAATTTATTCATCAATACAATAATTTGAAATTTCAAAACAATAGCACCGCCAACATAGCATCCAAAACTGCGATAAACTTACACTGTAATACTGAACGAATTTAACCCAATAGTTTAAACTCTCGTTCAGGTTTAGTTAAACTGTAGTTTAACTGTAGCCTAACATCTATTTTGGAACCAGAAGCGAATTGAAGTAACTTTTGCATATGAAGTTATAATGCAACTCTTTTCCGGCTGTAGCATCCCAAAAATGTTCTATCTTGCCCAATGTCCGGAGTGTTAATCCCGGCTCTCACCTGTCTTCTTCTTCATCCATCTTCCTGAGTTCCCTATTCCGCAGAATGGTTCAGGTCCAATGAAAGGTTATGTTGCTGCTTGTGTTGCCAAGGAATCTACTGGGTACCTAATAGAGGATTTCCTTATTTTTATTACTCAATTTATTGAATTTATGTAGGCATTCTCACACAAGTTTTGATTTTATGACATGGCAGCTAAGTGCGTTGATAGCTGCTTGACTGTCCGACGATATTGATATTGTATCTTATGTCGAGATTGAGTTGGACTCATCTATCTATAGCATATATTTCAGATTAAAAGGTGCTGATAGCTTTGCCCACACCTGCTCCTGTCCCTTCTTCAGATATAATTTGGAATCCCGCGTATCTTATTCATATTGAACGCTTTGGGTGCAGATACGATTTACCAAGTATATATTTAGTAAAACGCGATGGAATTTCTTCCCAGATTATAAATCCAGGTGCCAACTACTTGGAATAAAGGAATAAAATCTCTGAAATTCAGAAGAATAATGAGTAGTATATTTGTGGTAGTTCTGGACGGTGACATGAAATAGTGCCCTACATTTTGAATGTGGCCTTATTACCATAAAAAAATGGAAATACCGCCCGGCGGGTCTTATTTCCAACACAACTTGGAAATTAGACCACATTTAATTATAGAAATAAGGCCACATTTATGCATAAAGAAAAATATAGCATTATTGGTTTTGATTTGAAACTTTGATTTTGGTAATCGGCCTTATTTACCTACATATCTAAAAACAACTTATTTTCTACATTATATCATTGACTTTATTAATTATTTAAAAAAAAAACATTTCTTAATTATACTCTAGATAGGAATTTACTCCATACATATGTATAATGTAAGTCCACAATGCATAAACAGTGGAATATGTATGGGGGCATGTAAGTCTTCCTTCTTTTTGAAAAGTTTGGGGAGACTAGTCGAGATTCAAATGCGCAGGTTTCCACTGAAGATGCACCATTTATCTGAGATGCAACATACTTACTAGCGTGGAAAATCCAGATTTGAATGCGCGCTTGGAAGGAAAGAATACGCTATGAGCATCTTCATGCGTCCTTTGACTGCATAGCTTTAGATATGATCGATGAATGGTGGACTAGGAGTGGGCTTTCGGTCAACTCAACAAAACCTAAGTGGTTTTCATTACGAGAAAGAGGATTGGGACCGGTCTGACTAAGCCAGTGCTAAATGGCGTCACTATCCAGATCTCTGATGAAGGAAACTTGTTTGGGTAAACATGTCAAGTCGAAAACGTCAAAAGTGCTCTCAGTCTTCTGGTAGTGTAAGAGTGCTTTTGGTAAGACATGGGGTCTCTCACCGATAAGGCTTTGATAGGAGTTTTCCAGCTTATGCGTCGGTTGTTTGGTAGAACGGGCTTTCGTGTAAATATTTGACTGCCTTATGCACGGTCAGCACCTTCATTGACAATTATGTGTGGCATGGCTCTCCATGATGCAGGTGGACTAAACGATTTCTCCCGAACGTTTGTAAAAAAATAGCCATATTCTTGCTGCCTTCCAGTAGAGAAGACTGTAGACAACTTATTGGCGTTATCACGGGTCATTTTCCTTTTGCTAAGCCTCTTAGCTGATGTGATGAGTGCTGAAACTGTAAACACGGAAGTAGAAGAAATTCCAGTAAAACGGGTAATACTGACTCTTGCTTTCAGTGGAGTGTTTCTTAACCCGACAAAAAAGGATTAAATCTCGTTGCAAAAATATTAAATAACAGGGAATCAAGGTAATCGCCTTATGGAACCCCATTGGGAACCGCAATAGATTTTGATATATTTGAATATCACGAATTTTTACTATTTGTTTTCTGCGTTTTAAATAGCTTGAAATCCACTCAAGAAGTAAAGATTTAATACAATATCATTGCACAAGACTTCATGGCAAGCAGTCTTGAACGTATTAAGAAGGTCAATGTAAATGATATTTTTATATTTATTTATTCCGGATTACAAGGAAATCGGAACAAAGTTTGTAAATAAAGAAACTTAACTTAACTGTCGTTTATTTCCAGAGGTAAATTAATGCTGGGAAAGATAAATAAATTTCTTTACAATGTGAGTTTAGATTTACTTATGTATTAAATCAAAGAATTTCACAATGGCTGAACTTAATTAAATAGTTTCTGTAAAAAAAAAAGTTTATATTGCATAATTTTATGGAATTTTGATACCTACTTACTCTTGGAACCATCTGCTATTGTATAAGTTATTTTATTCTAAATTAAATTTCATTAAAAAAAATATTTTTTATTTTTTATTTTTAGGAGGAGAAGCCTCTTTATTCTTGCGAATCCAAACTTAGACTAAAGCTTAAACATATTACAATATTCTTATGTTCCTATCTCCCCGTGCATTCGCCGTCCGCATGCTCGCTGGATGTCCCCACAGGTGATCTCGACTTTCATTACGTGCTGGAATGCGCTTTTCTCGACTTCATGCCCAGACGCAGTGTCAGCGAAAATGGCACGGCCCGTGGGAATGATCATAAATCATGCAATAACATTTATGCGGTGTTAACTCCTCCGCCCTTTAAAATCGAACGCCCACGTTCGATGGCTCCGTTGTAAGATGTTGTGGAAGGTCATCTACCCCTATTGTTCTGAATGATGGGATAGGTATATTTGTATTACTACTTGATGTTCTTGTTTCAGGATTTTGTTCATGCAAAGAGATTTCCTCCTTGTTCGCTTTTCTCTTTAAATTGGCACATGGAATCAATCTTTTCCTTAAAAGCGCGTATGCGAAGATTACTAATATTAGCGTTAGGAGTAATATCACCGCTATGGATTTTCTTCCACTGGAAATTTCCAATTCTCTGATGTACCGGGTGTTGTTGATTTCTATCTCCTTGAACATCTCCAGGGATAGCAGTTCCTCGATCTGCGGTTTCGTTGCTGATGGTTGTAGTATTGCTGGAAGTGGTTTATGTTCGATGACCTCTGTTTCCGTAAAGGTGTATTGCTGGACTTTAATGGTTGCATTGTGGAACTGGATAACGTATGTTCCATTTAAAGGGACTTCATTTCCATCGATTGCGATCTTATCGTCGAATTGGTTTAATAGAATGATTCCAGGAGCTAGTTCGTCTATAGCGGGAATATGTTGGTTGTTTACTTCGATGCACATGTGGGGCTTACTTGACAATAAATTGTTAATACACTTATCATTACTTATGTCTAACATACTATTTTGTTTACATATTGACAAAGAATTGAAAGTCTTGCATTCTTCATTTATAGCATACATGTTTTCTTTACATTTTAATATTTTCTGAAAGTCTAATTTAACAATAGTTTTCCCTTTTTTGACGGGTTTGATTAACATTTTGTTACAAGTTTCTTCCTTAGTCGTGGGTAAGCTTAGAATATATAGAAGTAATTTATTGTTAGAAGCTATTTTAACTTCCGAAAATTCTACAGCCTCTATTATATTACTATAGGGCATATTTTCTTTTTCTAAAATTTCTTTTATTAAACTTATTTCTAAATTTGATAAGATGTAGGTATTAACTACACCAGCCTTTGCCCATTGTAAGGCATATTCTATATTCATTATCTCTTCTTTCATTATTTCGAGTTTAAATCTTAAATCTAATATAAATTCGATTTTAACAATTTCTTTTGCTTTCAGGAGTTGCAATATCTGATTCGTTGCATTATTAATGTCGTTTATTTTTGTAGTTATGAGGTTATTAATAATTCTTTGCTGGTTATTGTTGTTTAAAACGTTATTAATTTTATTTTTAACTAACACAAAATCTTGCTTATCGGGGGTTCCCGCGATCCATTTCCAGGCAGCGCCCAGGAAATCTAGGGATCTTTTAATTTTGCTTTTGGGAACGAGGCGGTCAAGGTGCAGTTGTAATCTTTTTACATCGTCGGATAGGAGGGGAAGAATGGGATTTGAGGTACTTTTTATCTGCTGTATCATCTGGTCCAACCTTTTGAGTGATTGTTGGTACTCTTGGATGTCGATGACATGAACAAGCTTAAATGCACCGGTTTGCACCTTTGCATTTCCTGTATTTATTGCGATGAGTTGAGAGTTTGAATAATCAAGCATCTTAACGTCGCAAATGATGGGTGTGACCCAGAATCTAGAATGAAATTTAGTTTCGTATTAGAGACTTGTGGACTACTTTACCGGTTTTAGTTAAAATCGTTGTTGCTCTATTTTCGGAGACAATTTCCTTTTTGTAGCGGCTATTTAATTTTGATCCTATGCGTTTATTTTGCTTGACATACACTGTTTGTCCAGGAGAATATTCTTTAATTGGCTGTCTTGCTTTATTATGATATTCGAGGTCAGCTTTTTGTTTATTTTCGATTTTCCTAATGTTATCTTGACGAGCTTTTTCTAATAACTGTGGGTCGGAGGTTACACGGCGACCGAAAAATACCTCTATTGGTTTACTTCCGGTGGTGGAGTGAATGGATAGGTTATACTCATGAACAGCTCGTTCTAAAAGTTCCGTGAAGGAACGATGGAGGCTTTCTGTTTTCAAACATCTCATTATTTCGATGAGTGTTGAATGGAAACGCTCGACTTGTCCGTTGACGTTACTGCAATATGGTGGTGTAGTGAATATTTTGATATTCAGTTCTTCCTCTATCATGAAACTTAGCGCGACCGAATTGAATGTTTTTTCATTGTCTAAAACTATTGTTTCTGGTAATCCAAAAGAGAAAAGAATCTCTCTTAGTGGCTGTCGTACGTCCTCTACCGCTTTGGACCTGAGTACCCTGGCCTGTGCATATTTTGAAAACTTATCTATGGACGTAAGGACGAGTTTATTTTCAGTAGAGAATATATCGATGTGCACAATCTGACCCGGATATTTCGGAATTGGTGTTGCTTGTAACTCTGGCTTGTTGGGATGCCTATCGTATTTATTTTCCCTGCATACCGTACACTTTTTTACTATCCTCTTTATTTTTGTCGACATTGCAGGAAAGTAAAATTTTTCTAAAATTTGTGCTTTGTTCTCGCGTTCATTTCGATGTGCTCGTTTGTGTGTTTCGATTATTATTTTTTCCCGCTCAGCCTCATCTGTCACATCCTGCACTTGCAGTTGCGTGAACCGAACTTTGTAGTTATTGAAATTAGAAGCGTAAACGGTTTGTATCATGCCCATAACATGTTCTTCAGTTTTAATACAGTTTATTACAGAGGGGTTTAGAAGTTTTTTTAGAATGTGCTTGAGGTTATTTTGGTTGTATGCTGGTTCTGTGATTACGTGCCTATGGTAGGTGGGAAAGATTATATGAAAGGTTTGGCTAGAAGTTTCTCCTATTTGTAGAATGATTTGACTCTTGAACACATTTATCGGTACCTCTATACTTGGTATAAGATTATGGGATGAACTATCATCACTATGCTGGGTTGTAGATAATGCATTAATATCAGAAGATTGTGGAGTTCTTGACAAGGCGTCAGCAACTACATTTGTCCTGCCAGGCTTATATCTGAGTTCATGATTATATTCCTCGAGTATTGCCTTCCACCTTTTCATCTTACTGTTATTATTTTTGTTGCTCAAAGCAAATGTTAATGGCTGGTGGTCAGTGAAAATTCGAACCTTAGCATGACCGTAAAGGTAGTTTCTAAGTGAGCCTAGTGCCCAAACAATAGCTAACATTTCCTTTTCATTAGCAGCATAGTTTTCCTCCGTTTTGGAAAGCGTTCTGCTAATGAATGTTAGTGGTCTGTTATCTTGCTCGAGAACAGCACCGATAGCAACGTTCGAGGCATCGGTTGTGAGGTCAAAAGGTTTTTTATAATCGGGGTATGCTAGTATAACGTCTTTCGAAATTAGTGAATTCTTTATTTTGTTGAATGAATTTTGAGCTTCTTGATTAAGATGTATTGCTACTCTAGCGGATTGGTTTTTGGACACGCGTCCTTCCTCTCCTCTTAAGAGGATTGTCAGTGGTTTAGCGAGTTGCGCGTATCCCTTAATAAAACGCCGGTAATACCCGGACAATCCGAGGAAGGATCTTAGTTCCTTCAGAGTTTTGGGAATGGGGAAATCTAAAATAGCTTTGACTTTTTCCATATTCGTTTTAATACCTTCAGATGATATTAGGAAACCGAGAAATTCTACTTGTGACTTGAAAAATTTACATTTATCTAACTGTACTTTCATATTTGCTCTAACCAGCGTACTGAAAATTTGCTCAATGTGTTTAGCGTGTTGAGCTTCATCCTCACTGAAAATGATGATGTCGTCAATGTACACATAACACGACTTTCCAATGTATTCTCGCAATATGTCGTCAAGAGTTCGTTGAAAAATCGAGGGAGCGTTTTTTAAGCCGAATGGGAGTCTCGTGAACTCGTATTTCCCATTGTTTATTGAAAAAGCTGTCTTCTCAATGTCAGATTCCTTTAGAGGAATTTGATGGAAGCCACTTTTCAAATCAAGCACAGTGAAGAATTTATTTTTCCCCAACTGTGCAGTTACCTCGTTAATATCAGGTATGGGGTATTTATCGGCAATTGTAATGGTGTTAAGTTTACGATAATCGACTACCATTCTGTACTGCTTTGTACCAGTGGAGTCAGGTTTTTTTGGAACGATCCAAACTGGTGAGTTGTATGGTGACCGTGAAGGTCGTATTATTCCGTCATCAAGAAGTTTTTCTACTTGTTTTTCCACTTCAGATTTTAAAGACATTGGGAAAGGATAGTAACGGGTATAGACTGGGTCTTCATTAGAAGTTCTTATTTCGGCTACTTCTTCAGGCTCAGAAAATAAGTTTGGATGTTTGTTTACGATTGAGTTTAGCAAATGTTTTTGCCGAATTGTTAGATTATCGGTATTTACGGCTATTGAGTTGACTGATTGAGATTCGAGTTGTTTAATTTTTATGTTTACCCTATTGAGAATTGTCATGTAACTGCCTTGAGTATGAATAACTGCGGATAGGGACTTTAGGCTGTCGTTGCCTAGTATCCCATGGAAAGTTTTAAGGGTAGGTAGAATAAAGAATTTTATATTTACGTCGTTGAGACCGAAAAGGTTAAGGAAAGTGTGGTGGCTGACTTTAACGTCGCCGGCTATAGATTTAGCATAGAATGAAGTTTCGTTCGGAAGGGGTTTATTCACTATCTCTGGTTTTATATAATTTTTACTGGAGCCAGTGTCGATTAAAAACTTGTAAATTTCTCCAGTCCTCGCTTTACATTCAAAATATGGCAATGAGGACTGGGTTAATCTAAAAAATGTATATCGCTATATTCGAGCGATTGATCAACTGGGTATTGATATCCCGTATATTCGGTTGAGAATTCGCCTGGGGTATTATCACTCGGCTCTACGTTGGCATTCTGAGCCATCTCCTCGTAAGCTTGAAAATACGCGTCTTCTTCGTATTTGTAGTTCTCTTTAGGTTGGGATATTGGCGGATTTTCGGATGATTCTATGCCAGGACTTATATAAAAGTTGTGTTGGTTTGGTTTATGCCCTGCTGACTGTTGTTGAAAGGAAGGCCTCGGTGGTTGTTGGCCTGTGCTAAAATAAGCTCTGTGGTTTTGATTATTAATAGCTTTATACTGGTTACTGCGTCCTTGTGTTAGAGGTTCGTTTTTTATGGGTGCTTGACTTGGGAAAGGTTTGGCAGTTTGAACCTGGTTTTGACGAAAATTATTAACGTGATTTTGCGCAAACGAATTATTGGGTGGTTGAAAACCAAACGCATGGGCTTGGCGTGTTGGTGGATTATAGGTAGGATATAAGGGATATGTTGGATTCTGATGACGATTTTGAACCATGTGGAAATTTCTTGGTGGTAACACACTTTGAGGAAACGAGTTTTGTTGACGTGAAGGTTGTTGACCGAAGTCCTTTCTGATCGCTCCTTGGTTGTTCTGAACGTAATGAGGCCTGAAATGCTGGTTTTCGTATTTAAGGCACAGATGTAGTGCCTGTGGCAAGTCCGCGGGCTCTTTCATTCCCAAGAGGTCGGACAGATTACCTTTAAGTCCCCTAATGAATATCTCTAGGGCTTTGTCCCTGTATGTTTTAGTTAAGAGTCGCATCGACTCTGGACAAATTTCCATACAAGATACCTTATTTATTATTAGAGTTAATTGAGAATTAACTGCCTGATAAAATTGTTGAATACTCTGATTTCCTTGAACCAAATTTGCCATTTGATATTCTAGGGTTGTAACATCACGCTTGTCGGCGTAATGCATAGTAAGGCAATGTGCAATACTTTCCCAATTTAAGGGAGTGTTATAAGCTTCTAGGGCTGCATCTGCTTGCCCAACGATTTTATTGCGAATGACATTAATAATCCCGTAATATTTCGACGTTCCTTTAAAACCTTCGTAAATTTTTAGCACACGTTCGACACTCTTCTTCCAGGAAGAGAACTCACTAGCCTCCCCGGAGAAGTTGCGTAGACATCTTACGACGTCAGGAATTTTTTCTAACCCATCCAAATCATTTCGGTATTGAGGAAATATTGTCTGGTCTATGCCAGAGAAACGTTGTGCACTTGGATATAGAATGCTTTCTACTAGGGTTTTACCTTGCTGCTCTAGGACGCGACTAACTATTGACGTCACTAGGGCGTCCAATTCAGGTGTGGACCTTATCTCTTGAGCCTCAGCTTGAGATGCGCTTGAATGGAAAGAGCTATTTTGGTCTTGGTTTGTAGTTGGTAGCAGAGAAGAAGGAATATTAGTTGGAATTTGGTGACTGGTTAAAAATTGTGCAGAGGGGTTAGCGTTAGGTAGTTGGTTTTGGGAAAGAGTAGGTCCTTGGGAAGTAGGAGGGGGTGAGATTGAAGCAGTTTGCCCTTGATTCGAAGGGGTTACGTCTTCACCCGCACCCGATCTTGTGTTGACCATACCGATCATTATATTAAGCAGGTGGGCAAATTAAATTTAGATTTAGAATTGATGAGCGAATTAACTGTATAAATTACCGAGAAAAAAAAACAATTAAAGGAAGGAGAGCACGAAAAGCAAAGATGGATTTAAAAATGAAATGATAATGCACAAACTCGCTATTTACTTATTAAATTCTAATTATTGATTATTTCGATTTTCTAAAACTCATTACTTATATTTCTAAATAAATTTCTTGTTTCTTTTACCAGCTTCTTAAAAAAAATTCACAATTCACTTGTTTCACTTATATATCTAATTAAATCTCTTAATAGACTTTTAATTTTACTTAAATATAGCTTACAATATTAAATAGAACTGCTGACTCCCCATCTGCCTCCGGAATCAGCTGCAATCGGGTGGTGCGGCTAGCTTAAATCAGCTTCCGTTTCGTCCTCCTACACTACTACACTTTGGTGTAAGGCTACTTCGGGGCCCTTTAGACTCGAGTCTTTTCACCACTACGCGATTGCGACCACAGGGATTTTACAAACGCGTTTCACACGCGAGCACGTCAGTCCTCAAAAAGGATTTTATTAAAACGTCTACGCGAACACGGTTTAAATAATTTTTACTAAGAATTTACCCCTGTGGTCCCTGCTCGGGCGCCAGTTATTTTATTCTAAATTAAATTTCATTAAAAAAAATATTTTTTATTTTTTATTTTTAGGAGGAAAAGCCTCTTTATTCTTGCGAATCCAAACTTAGACTAAAGCTTAAACATATTACAATATTCTTATGTTCCTATCTCCCCGTGCATTCGCCGTCCGCATGCTCGCTGGATGTCCCCACAGGTGATCTCGACTTTCATTACGTGCTGGAATGCGCTTTTCTCGACTTCATGCCCAGACGCAGTGTCAGCGAAAATGGCACGGCCCGTGGGAATGATCATAAATCATGCAATAACATTTATGCGGTGTTAACTTATATTCACGACTTTCTGATATAACGACTTCTGAAAGGATATTGCAGTTGAAGTAAGCTACAGTCTCCCCCTTCTCTTCGTGCCTGCAACTTCTGCAGCAATATATTTTCACAACGTCCAGTCTTTAAGCATGCCTGCCAAAGGCATGTCTGCCGGTGATAATGATTGCGAGCTTGGAGACATTTTCTTAGTGGTATAATTTTAATACTTTAATGTCTTGGTTTTGCAATAGAATTGTAGCCACCTTTAGTTAGCTTTACTGTTGCAAAACGACATTATGAGTTAATACTGTCTACATGCCGTCTATTTGCGGCGAGTGAACTTAGTATAGTGTTTCGGGATTTCACGATGTCTCGCTATCTTGTTTTCGCTTGAAGAACGTTGCAATAGATCGGTATACCTACATATATTAAGGAATACGTGCAAATATAGATGATAGCGATACCGTTAACTCATTTATTTTCAAACCCTCCGGAATGATAGATATTGAATCATTGAAAATGATTTTTCTGTGGTTCCACGCCTGCGTGCTGTATAGAATATTTCAAATCCAGTTTTAGTGCAATTTTAATGGGTAGTAAGTGTAGTGCAGTATTTTGTTTCTATAGTCACGAGTATTGGCCGTGATGCCGATACGGATTCGGGTATCTTTAAATCCGATTTTTTTTATAGCGCAGGCTACATAACCACTGTTTTCTTTCCCAAACGCAAAAGTAGTCTACAAGGAGAAAGTCAAGGAATCACAGATCTATTTCTAAGGCTAAGGGCACGCACTGAGCGGCAAAAAGCTGAGTGGCACAAAAAACTTAAAACATATAAAATTTTATGGTTGTGGCCACACAGTCGCTGAGCGGCAGTGCGGCGTCGCTCAGTTTTCAATTCTGTTCTATTATTTTAGTGTATTTCTGAGCGGCAAGCAATCATCATGGCAAAAATTAATATGGAAATTTTAATTTCAGAAGTACAAAGCCGTCCTGCATTATGACACGATAGCCTTAAAGATTTCAAAAATACAATACGTAAGTATTGCCTGAGTTGGTTTTCATGTTGTGGAAGGTCATTATGCAAATGGTGAAATTCGCCACAACCTGATCTTTATCGGTTTATTGGATGAACACCAAATCTTCTTTTTTTTAAACTTAGGATAATTCTGTAAATGGTAGAACGATTTTCTTGTAAAACACCGCGGCGAACAGCACTCGGCAATGACATTCACTATACTAACCGCTCAATAAATGATCACTTGCCGCTTAGCTTTTTGCCGCTCAGTATGTGCCCTTAGCCTAAGCATTAAATAACGGCAAAAGTCAAAATCGCGTTTCTATTTGAACGTGCATAGCAGCCTCCGTAGCTACATCAAATATAAAGCCATAAGACTTCTGACAGTTGTGCACAAAATCTATGCACATACCCTAAGCTGTTTATTTATTATCTTAAACCAGGGCACCAACGATTTGAGAAGAAGGCAGTGACATCCACCTTGTATAGGTATATAAAAATACCTTTCGAAATTCATCATCATTTGACAACAGAAATCCGTTGCATGTTTGTATAACATTACAACAGAGTATTCAATAGCAAATTATTCATGACATGATTGCATTACTTATTTATTTAATGTGATTTAATATCTATTCTTCTTTCCATTCTATTGAATTAATTACATATTCTTAGTTCATATTCAATAGGTCCTATTCCTAACAGCGTTCTCCTTTGCTATATCGCTTTACAATAATAACGTAATTTAAATAAATCGATAGCCTTAATTCCATTACTATACCGTTAAAAATACACTTCGCTCTTTCACCGGGATACTTTTACAGGTATAGCATAAGGGCTCCTTCCAATAGAACAAAAGACTGACAGGCAACAGAAGCAAAACAAAATGAATCGAAAGAAAATTGGCTTTTTAAAAAGTTACTCTGTCCAGAGGATGACAGGAATATATAAGTAGCTTCCTGTTGGATATAAGTGTCCTTGATGAAGAAAGAGTGAAGAGTGAAAGAGTGAACGTGAAATGCAGTCAACTCAACAATTGACTATTGCGATTGTCCTTTTGAATGCGGTGGCGGTTGACAGTCATTGAATTGAATTTTCTTTTTTTTTATGAAAACGTAATTAATTTCCTTGAATCCTTTCTACTTCGCTATACCCAGTACCTATTGCATCCTCTAATCAATCCATTTTCTGTCAAAAACAACTAATGTCTGCATATGAAGAATGATGAATGTCATTGGACCCGCGCCGCGGAGCAAGTTATAAGTCGGAGCTGATGTATATATGTACATACGTACATATTTTTGCTTTCGGGAGGACAGAGTTTCCAACGATTTTTAGACAGAAATGCCGGGACTCATTACTGAGGGCTATATAGCTTTAATTAATTACTTGAATATTTCCATGAGTGTTGTTCATATTAACGTACTCGTATCCGTTCGTTGGCAATATGAATACAAATGTGGACCAGGTCTGACTGACATATTCAAGGTGTGGTGTGACGTAGGTCATATAAAGGAATTCGGTGGCGTTCGGGTTAGAAAATTTGTTTGACAAAGCCGAGAGCCAGTTAGCTCTGCTGATTGTGTTGTCAGTGTGAGAATTATAAGTTGAGATGTTGAATTAAGTGTCACAGATGATGCCCAGGTCCCGAATTAAGCTGTCGGAATAATCCCATTAACACATACTATACTCTACTATACTATACTATACTATACTATACTATACTATGCTATCTGGGCTACAGATTGCCGGAGGCCAATCCCTATTAGAATCTTTGTTATGCCTTGAAATAAGTTTAGTCAATGTAGGCAACACTACCACGTTCAGAAAGAACGGAGGAAAATCGGTTGTCGACATCACCTTTGCAAGCAATTCGCTGATTAGGAAAATTAAATGGTATGTAAGCGAACAGTATACCCACAGCGACCACCAAGCAGTCATCTGGGAGATATCATCAAAAAGAGAGGCTAATCCTAAGCACAGCAAGGATAGAAGTATCGAATGCAGATGGGCCGAAAGATGGTTCGACCAAGACATCGTTTGCGAAATGATGTGTGACAAAGAGTTTGAAGCAAGTCCTCCTAAAGAAGCTGCACTACGATTAGGTAACTACGTCAAAGTTGCGCGCGATGCCTCAATGCCAAAAAATGCAAGAAATCCAGTGTTCTGGTGGAACAACCGTATTGCAGAACTCCGAGCAATGTGTCTTCGAGCCCGAAGGAAAAGCCAGCGGTCGTACGAAAGGCAAGACTACGAAAATAAAAAAGAAGAATATAAACGACTGAGAAAAGAGCTTCGGGACGAAATTAAAGATGTAAGAAAGCATACTTCAGGTCTTTATTTGAGGAAGTGGACAGAACTCCATGGGGTTCGGCGAACAGGATGGTAATGGCAAAAATCAAGGGCCACAAGATGCCACAAGAGAAATGCCCGGTGCTGCTAAAGAAAATTGTCACAACATTCTTCCCGCAAGCCACACTACGACAAATGCAGCACAATTTTGAAATATCAACGATACCGCAAGTCACAGTAGATGAAATATTGAATGCCTTCAAAAAGATTGGCGACAAAAAATGTCCAGGACCGGACTGGGTTCCCAACAAGGCCCTCAAAGCAGCAATAAGGTGTAACCCTGAAATTTTCGTCAAAACAATGCAGCTATGCCTAGAAAATGGTACCTTCCCGTCAATATGGAAGAAGCAGAGGGAGAGAGTTTTACTACCAAAAACAGGAAAAAGTAATGGCGATCCATCGTCCTTTCGTCCAATATGTTTCCTTGACACAATGGGAAAGATACTTGAATGCCTAACTCCTGGTCACTGAATCAGAAGAAGGTCTCTCGGACCAACAATATGGTTTTCGTAAAGCGCTGTCAGAGGTAGATGCTGTTAGTAAGGTGGTGCTAACGGCCAAGCAAGCGATACAAGGCTCTAGTTGGTGGAGGGGGCGTAAAAAATACTGTGGTCACACTTGATGTTAAAAACGCATTCAATACAGCAAATTGGGTCCATATTATGGAGGCGCTGAGAAGTATGAATGCACCAGGATATATCCTTCGAATAATAAAAAACTATCTCCAAGAAAGAGTCCTTCTATACGATATCGAAATTGGGATAAAGGAGTACTCCGAAACCGCTGGCGTTCCACAGGGTTCCGTTCTCGGACCAGTTCTCTGGAACATAATGTATGATGGTATACTGAGACTGAGAGTCCCCGATGGAGTTCAAATCATAGGTTTTGTGGGTGACATAGCGATAGTGGTAGCGGCGAAACATTTAGATGAGCTAGAACTAAACGCAAACGAAACCATCGATTCTGTCAAACAATGGCTAGAGTGAAAGTGTTTAGCCTTGGCAGAACACAAGACGGAGGCAGTTCTTATTAGTAGTCGCAAAATAAGAGAGTCCATCAAAGTCAAGGTGAGAAACTACACGGTACACTCCAAAAACTGCATTAAGTATCTCGGTGTTATGCTAGACGACCGACTTAGCTTCGGTAAACATATAGAGTATATATCAAAGAAGGCATCAAATGTATACTCGGCGCTTTCAAGAATGCTGCCAAATGTTGGGGGCCACGAAAATACTCCTGTCAAGAGTCGTGAGCTCAACAATGCTCTACGCATCTCCAATATGGTCAGAGGCGCTAAAAGTTAAGCATAATCGGCAGCGGATAGATAGTGTCTACAGACTTACCGCACTACGAGTTATATCGGCTTATAGGACTATCTCGGATGATGCGGCGTACGCCATCGCGGGTATGATCCCCATAGACATCCTGGCTGATGAAGCAAGAAAAATTCGGGATAGAAATACTGGAAACTCGAACTCTACTGAATCAAGAACACAAGAAAGGGCGACATCAATAAGGACGGGGCAACAAAGATGGGATGCCTCACACAAGGGAAGGTGGACATACAAACTTATTCCGAGGATAGAATCATGGGTAAATAGAAGACACGGGGAGGTCAACTACTCAACTGAAGCAAGAAATTTCCATCAGGCCAAGGTGGGTATCGGAAATACCTTCACCGCTTTAGACTCGGCGACTCGCCAGCATGCCCAGTATGTCCTGGGTGTCCACTGGCCCCGCGAAGTAATACCTGATGGTGGTCCCGCGGGCGAAATCTGAGCTAGCGGGGGTAAGGCTTAGTCAGTAAGAATCTGACACTACCGTGTAACCTGGAACACTGTGCCTATGCAAGGTTCCCCCTTCGCTTACAAAAAAAAAATAATAATAATCTAAACTATACTATACTATACATTACAATATTATACTATACTAATCTATACTATACTAAGGCCCTTAATATGTTCTACGACCTGTAAAATCGTTTGTACTGGCCCACATATTTAACCAGAAGCTATATTGAGGCTCTTAATAAACCTTAGCATAGCTTAAGGTTCCAATCTCTTAATTTCCCGCACCAAGTGGATCAATATATTTCTTGCGGCTCCTGGACTAATTGTCTAGTTATTTGTGGATAAAATGACATTATTATGGATAAAATGTATTATTAATAAAGAAATCTAAAGCACTCAAAAAAAATAATTTGAAACCGCAAAAGGTCTAAATCAAACTTTTACGGGAGTGACTATCATCGTCCCAAATTGCATCATCGTAAATTTAGTTTAGATTATTAGAACTGGGAACGCGCTTCCAAAGTGTCACAATTTTTTTTATCTGACGTTTCTGAAGTTGTGTTGTTTGACGTGTAGAAATTGTTGGCGAATATTTCAAAGAAGTACATTTCGTGAAAAATATATCACTCCGACAGAATGGATTCTAATTCAGACGACTTATTAACATTTAAAGATTTTTCAAGTTCCTCCAATAGTCCACCGCCGGCCCAAATTAGCGTAAATTCGCCACAAAGAAATCCGACTGGCCGTGCTAGAGATCCACTTCAAGCCCTCATTTACGACATGTCGGAGAGTGCAAAAGTTCTTAATGGCGAAAACAGCCCACAAAAGGGTGGAGGATCATTAGATGGAAATGATGATGGTTCCGGAAAACCAGTTTCCTTCCTTACAATCGAGTACTATCAACAGTTCTTTAATGTCGATACGTTCATGGTCCTGGATCGCATTGCAAGTTCAATGATTCCGAAACGAGCACCAGGAAATTATTTAAAATCACACATTGGAACAAATCCTGACTTGTATGGGCCTTTTTGGATTACTGTCACTTTGGTAAGTAGATATTATCTGTGTTCAAGATTTTATGTGTTATCTTGACTGCCTTGTAGATCTTCTCTATCGCTATCAGTGGCAACATAGCAAGTTACCTTCAAAGTGCTAATGAGAACTATCACTGGCGTTATAACTTCCATTTAGTATCGTATGCAGCTTCAGCAATTTTTGTTTATTCCTGCTTGTTACCGGGAGCATTGTGGGCTCTCATGAAATACAGTTTGAAACCAGTTGAAGAGGGTTTGGAAACAGAGAACGTAACTCCTTCATTTATTTTCTTAGCTTATTTATGATATCCTCCCTTTGCAGGCCACTTATACTCCCAGTCTCCTCTCATTGATGTGCATCTATGGCTACTCTCTTGCCATTTACATTCCAGTCTCAATCCTATGGGTGATTCAGGTAATCTTAAATGGAACCCTAAAACCCGTGGTATTTATGATATTAATATTTTATTTGTCTAGATTTCAATACTTCAATGGTTGCTTGTACTAACGGCTGCCTTTGCTTCGGGATCTGTTCTCATTGCTATTCTAACGCCAGCCTTGCGCAATTCAAAAATTTCTCTTTTTCTAATGATTGGGATTCTAGCAGCACATTTCCTCCTAGCTGCAGGTTTCATGTTATATTTCTTCCACGTACCCAAAACTCCTGCAGCCTCTGCGTCCAATATACTTGAGGTGATTTCCGGTAATACGGTAGCCAATCCAAATAACATAACCGGGTAGGAAAATCGAAGAAGCAGACTTATTTTATCTAGTATTAATGTGCAAGGGCTACGTATCCCCTTTTTTGTATAAAGTATGTATGTATATATATATACAATAAATATTGACCTATGGGATGCATTTAGTAAGAATTGGGTCCCTTTGGAAATAAAGACGTCTTATTTTACAGTACTATCTACCCCTTACTTAACCAACACCTTATATAATTCATCAATGGTAAGTGTAACAAAGTTATAATTTCTAACATTTTTCAGCTCCGCATAAGCTGTGATAAAATTGTAGTTGAAGGTTTTTGTATCAAGATAAACGATAGTAAACTACCTCGAAAAGGTATTAAAAGGGAAGCGGTGGAGAAAATAACGCGTACTAAAAAAATGATCGTTTGGTTGTAAGAATTAGATGGATATTATTCGCTTGCTTCATCTGAATATAGCGGAGCTTTAGGTCAGAACAGTTGTGGTGAACAGTGGTGAAAGAATTGGCCAGCAAAATCGAGTCATACTAACTTAAGTGGAGGAATTTTTTCGAAATTCAAAGCCATACATAGGTTTTTTTGAACATAGACACCCTTCTAAAACAAAAATTGAATTAGTTGAAGAAGATATATTTTATAAAACCACATATTGACGAAAAGCACTACTTTAAGAGGGTAAGCATAACCTGAAAGCCGCAATCCTAAGTAAAAAAATGGTAGTGAATATTAAGAATCATAGTTAAGTAAACTAGTGGGCCAACTTATGTGATTTAGATGTTTTATCTTCACATTGCCTGTAGCAGTTGTTAGTTAGCTTTTGTTTAAATCACAATGTTCTTCCATTAATAAATCAACAATCATAATTGATTATTATTTATAATAATAAGCTAGTATACGGAAGAGATAAACTACAATATTTTCATCTCTTCACTGAAGTATAACATACATATAAACTGAAAGTATAATGAGACCCACTTTTTGAGTTTTACCTTAATAAGGTTGGTTCAATATACGAGTGCAAAACGGGACAGAACCGAACAAAAAATGAAAACAAGTTGCAATCAAAAAAAGCTTGTGTTCAATACGCCAGAGGAACTTCTGAAGTTTTTTTTCCATCCAAGTGCAAAACAAAGTTATTGTCATAAATTGCTTCAAATTTTATTTTTGTAATACAAATATAGCTGGTAAAATAGCCAGGTTTGATCATATTTACAAGTGTCCTTTAAACAAGTGTTTAAAATAGAGTTATTGAACGAAAAGAAAAACATTTTCGGACTGTTTTATTGTATTGAACGCAAAAAATTGTAATTTTCTGTGATAAACTGTTTCAAACAGGTGTATTCAACAATGATAGTTGTACCAAAATTTTGAAAGATCTATGAAATAGGCTCCTGCGAATTTATTTGATTTGCATTGGCCGATTTCGCATCTGTCAATCAAACTGTTTGTTATCGAAAATATACTGATGGATGGACTGATGGAATACGGAATTAAATAAGAATATGGTAAAATATCGTTTGAAATTGAAAATCTTCCCAAAAATATCTCTTGCACTACTTTTGGAAAAGCAATGAACTATCCTCTGTAAAATCGCAAACGACGGTGCCCCACATAAATCAAAGATTATATGTACATATATATATACATACATACATATATACGGTATTATATACTTTTTTTCAAATGGATCATACTATGCTATAGTACTATTCTTTCAACGAAGTTTTAAAAACTAAGCATGACAGACTAAAATGTTTGATTCAAATGTACCCACAATTTTGTGTAAATTTTTAGAAAAAAAAATGTGCCTGTTAACATTTATAATTTAAACGTATGTACATGGGTATGTATGCATTATTTTCAAAATCTTTGAAGTAATAATACGATAAGTCGGATAGACATTAGAGTCTCATTTGTGTGGTGTTGTTAGATGGTCTGTCCAGCGGTGAGATGGATATCAAGCAATGTTTGATATTTTGAGGCGGTACCGTGTTGTTGTCCGACTGATTGTACCGTGTGTGGCAAGGTCTGTCCACCCGTCGTATAGTGTGTGGCAAAGTAAAGCACGGTCGGACAGACAAATTGTATCGTGTATGGGGCCTATAAGATAACCTCCAAAAATGTAAAGTGCCCTTAAGGTAATGACAATAGTGCAGTATTTTCCGAAAGTTTGACATATCACTCTGTAGGTACAACAACTGATTTCGATTTAAAAATAAACTTAATTTGGAGATCTCTGAGAAAAACGATGTACAAGATTGGGTTAGTTTTTCAAAAGCATATGGCTTCAAATTTGAAAATGCTTTGCAATTCTGTGTTTTCATTGCCCGTGTCCAATGCTAGCTCTAAAAGAATTTTCAGTTTCATGAAAAACTCATGGCGAGATGACCGAAGCAGTATTGGAAGCCGAGCTTCTGTAAAATAAAATTTTTTTTTTTTTTTTTTATAATTTACCCGCACTCAAGGGGTTATGAATACCCTTTTACATGTATTCACATGGTGCGGGCGTTGAAAGATAGATAGAGAGAGTGAGAAAGAGATTGGTGTAGTGGTTTGAAACTCAGGTGTATTAGGTTTCACATAAGCTCCAGGGGTGGTGTCCAGAATAACTGGGGAGATTTGATGCTGCCATGTATTTTTTGCCTTCGCTTCTGATTCACAGTATTTTTTTCCCGATCCACCTGATGTCATGAGCATATCAATTATCAACAGAGCGATCAATTTCTCCAGCCATATGACAAACCTACTGCCAGTGTTATGCCTTCGCAGTAGTGTTGTCACAAACTTTCGCAATTGATCGGACTGCCTCTTATCATATAATGCTTGCTGACACCAGGGATTGAACTGTGAACCATCAGCTCGACAAACGATGACGCTACCACTACACCATTGTAGGGAATTTCACGAAATTAATTTTGGAAAAAGGGAAATAGTTTTGAAATAACCTCCGCTGATAAGTACTGATAATTATACATTAGCTTTATTAGTCCTTATTAACTCGTGCTACAAAAGAAAACTTATATAAAAATTAACTTATTTACAAATTATTATTATTTAAACTAAATGTTAGTCTATTATATTAAATAAAATTAAAAATGCAAAACGACTTTTTTCTACGTCAAAGGCCAAAATGTCCAGCAGGCAATTTTTTCAGATCTGGCATCCCAAAAGTGGTCTCATTTTATACAACTTATCTATCTATACATGTACCGGGAATTATGAATTAAAGCCCTAAATGGTTTTGTTTCAGAGCTTTAATATTCGTAGAGCTGAAAATACCGACGAGCATTTCTGATATCAACATCGGTAGCTACGGAGCAGAAGAAATAAAAATCTTTAAGGCCCACACTAACGAGCACCGCTGTCTGGAAAAAATTAAAGAGAAAGTTCCCAATGCGAAAAGAACAGCTTCTAAAAGATTTAATACACGTAAGATTTAACTTACATTAAAAAAACATTCTGTTCTCATAAAATAAGCTTACATGAAGGTATTGAAATAACGAACTGCATTATTTTAGACCGGGTTTTTTGTTTTTTTCTTTAACATTGATGGATTCAATGCCGAAGAAATGTTTTCGCTAAATTGTTATTTAAATAACAAAAAGTTGTCCATAGTGAACACAGCCTAAAGTAGCGCAAATATAATTTTCCAAACACACCCGAATTTGCTCAGTATTTTTAACCACAGCCAACTTCATGCAAAATGTCCTTTCTTCCGGTTCTCTTTGTCAAGCAAGGTATGGTTTCTGTCATTTTGTTGAAATATTTAAGAAAAAGTAAGCAAAATGCGTGTTCCTGGAAGAAATTGTCTATGAAAACTATTTAAAATATGTTTTAAGCAGTTTGCATCCACTTTTCTGCGAAATTTTTAAGGAATTTCAATAAAATTTTGTTGGGCATGTGTTTACGTTGTTTATGCCACATCTTTTTACAAGGTTTCGAAATTATGTGGTAAAATAATCGTTTCCTCTTTGTCCGCAGATGCCTGGTGTTACAGTTAAGGATATTGATCAACACGCAGTTGTTAAGCATGTTGCAGTCTTCTTGAAGAAGTAAGTTCTGCGGCCCTATCCACATGTAACCTCAAAGCTGTAACTCTTTTTTTTTTTTTTTTTTTAGGACTGGCAAGCTAAAGGTGCCAGAGCAGATGGACATTATCAAGACCGCTAAGTTCAAGGAACTTTCTCCATACGATCCCGATTGGTTCTACATTCGTTGTGCATCGATCCTTCGTCATTTGTACCATCGCAGTCCGGCTGGTGTTGGTTCAATCACCAAGATATACGGTGGACGTAAACGTAACGGAGTTCACCCATCACATTTCTGTCGCTCTGCTGACGGTTGTGCACGCAAGGCTCTCCAGGCTTTGGAACATGCCCGCTTAATTGAGAAACACCCAGATGGTGGACGGAAATTGACCTCCATCGGACAACGTGATTTGGACCGCATTGCCAATCAAATAGTGGCAAAGCAAAGGGATGCCCGCAAGGAAACTGGCCCTATCGTCATTTCCAAGTGAAGTTAGATTTTAGCACGCGCGAAGAGAGTGGGTTTTCAATAAAAAAAATAATTTTTATTTAGAAAAAAAAAACGTACAAGTGTGTTGTGATTCGATTTAAACATTTCAGATCAAGTGAAGTGACAATTGGAAAAAGGATTATTTTAGTTTGTCGATACAGTAACAAAACAAAGAGGATTGCCTCCTTTTGGTCTTAGAGGGGTTTCCTACAAGTTGTTGATATTGCGTTCAAATAGGTTTATAATGATGGATTTAATGTATACCACGGATGTACCTGTCGCTACATTCCGAGGCATACTTTCATTGGGAGTAGTTACAAGACGAAGTTTCTTAATGAATATTCCAAGCACCGGTGATAACGCACAGAGCATGGGATATGTTTTGTTGCTTAGAGAAGTAATTACATACACGACCGCAATAATAATAATTTAATTGACTTTCAGATAATAGTTTTGAGACATGATCAGTTTACTATTTCTATGTAAATAGGATGCAAATACTTAATATAAAAAAGAATGAACAATTTTAGAAGTTTTTTCATGGCGCATATTACTCTCGGACGCTTGTTAGAAATTCGTGAGAGGTGAAACTGGTGGTTTCTGGTATTTGAACATCGAAACTTCCGCGCAGTTAGAAACCCGTCGGTGGATGGCGGGAAAAAAGTTTTAACTATTGAAGTCGTTCTATGATCTGATTGGCTTTAGAATAATTTTCTAGGAGTCTTCAACCCCAGAAATTTTAAACTACTTCTGGAAAGCTATAAGTTAAACAAATAAAATTGTGCTGAAAGTTATCTAGTTCTGAAAGCGTTGAAAAAAGTCAATTACATCTTAAAATCAAACCAATGTGGCAGTCAATGGAATTATATAAAATGTGTGTACATACATAAGCCATTATTCCTTTTTTCATGTGCATTGGAAAATTACAAATGATTACCTTAGGAGCCTGCAAATTCATAGAACGGTTAAAAAGAATGTATGTACATATTACTCGATTAGAAAGAATGACGTATGTTAAGCTTAGAAAAAAAAAATTCCACTGCGTTTACAAATATGTATGTACATATGTACAAATATTTGGCTGAAAGGACTAGGGTCTACAGAGCTTTGCTTCTTTCAGTTAACGTGCGTGTGGGATGTTACGCATAATTTAAAAAGCGTAATTAAGGGTTTTCCATTACAACTTACTTGGTCTGTTGGGAATTTACCAAAAAATATTCACCCTTATTCCGCGGGCGTTTTATAGGCGTTTCGTCAGAAAAACGCCATATTCTAATTACGTGCGTTGTTGTTGTGTCGGTGAACGCCATTCGACGTTCATTAAACGCCTTTTGGCATTAATTGCCTTGTGGAACTCGTTGCACTCTTATTCCGCGAGGAATAACTGCCTATCGAAATTAATTTATTTTAATTTATAGGGTAAAAGTAACGAATAAGAAGCAGTTTACGACTTGAGTCGAGTTAATGGAAGCAAATATACATTTGGGTAAAGGATTCAGAAGAATGGCAGCAAGTTTCGATACCATCGGTACCGATGTCGAACTTGTAGTTTCAGGGAGATGATTTTTTGTTTCGTCCAGCAAATGTCGAATGCTTCCTTGGACATTCGAAAAAATCTCTTAAATCTGAAACGCCTCGATATATGTATGTACTAATTTTTAGGTGAGATTTATCTTGCTATTTACTTCGCATCCGACAAATCCAATGGATTAGATTTTGTTTTTATGTTTCTTCGTATGTGAATGAGATGTTTTTTTTGCATTTTTTCTTCTTCGTCGCTACTCTAAAAGATTGCAATACTATTAATTTTGTTTTCCAACTTATATTTTCACGACTTTGTTTTGAATAATTTGAAATTTATCTACTACAGACGTAAATCAGGTAGTGCAATCACAGTGGATGTCATGTGGAATGTAAATCTACTTACCGACGGAGGCGTTTTTTGGCGATCAGTTTTTGGAATAACTCTTCAAAAATGAAACGCCTCAAAAAACGACAATTGGCGTTTTAGAAAAACGCCACACGGAATCGGGGTGATTTATTTTGCGTTCTCTGGGATTTTTAAACTTCGAACATGCCTTTCAGTAAACCAACACACCAACAACCACTGAGCCACTGCGCTCGGATTTCTATTAAATGATTAGGTTATGAAATCGTATTGGCGCACAGCATTTTAAAAACAAAAAGATTCTGTCTTCCTGGTAGTCTTAAAAATTTATATCCACAAGAAGGTTACCGATACCATTTTAAAGGTATGTAGTATCTAAGCATATCCTCTTAAAGTACAAAACTTTGGAGCTCGGGCTCGAAAGGCAAAGCTTTATTCCGTGTCTTATTATTATTTTTACTTAAGTGTACTAAAACATCAATCCTATTTTACATCGTTTAAATTAACACTTTCTTGGCCCTTAAATGGAGCCGTTCACCTTGAAGCAATCTCAAAGTAGTCCAGATAAGATTTTGGCCACTCCACCATTCTGAACGAGTTCAAAATACCTCCCGAAAACACGGACTATACCATTCCCCGCCTTAATTTTGATAAAATCTTCCAAATCACCACCCCCACCAGATCATTCTGAGAATAAGATGTATGCATTCTTTTCGGATAGCCAAGCGCAATCAAGTTCTTGGTGTCGCCCAGCCTAAATTACAGCACTAGACTGGCGATCGTCTCTCATAGAGATTGCGTAACAGTTCAATATTAACTTCTATTTGGTGCCAAGGCACAGGGACATTCCGGGGAATTGTAAAGTTGAAGAATTCGCCAGATATAGAAGAACTATATCCATCTTTCCAGAGAAAAGGTACATTAGGTATACCAATCGCTACTTGCGAACTCAAATTTAAGCATAGGTAGACAAGTTGTATAACATGTCACCGCTGGTCGCTGTCTAAAAAGGAAGAATGTAACGAAGCTTGGCGTATATTCGAACGACTTTTGTAGAAGCTGCATGGACAAAGAAGAAGAAACCATTTATCACCTTCTTTGCACCTGCCAAGCTCTCTCTCAAAGAATGAAGCTTTCTTCTTCTTTCCTTTTGTTCAGCGAGGTTATGATCAGGATTATAGGGATCATAAATCTCCCAATTTACTGCATCCGCCTGTGGGGTGGGGTTCTGTTTTCACGAGTAGGTATGGGTATTTTTCCATAATCCATGCAGTATCACAATGAACCTATCTTTAGTCTACGTGTTTTGGCGATAGCTGGCAGCCACTTCAACTTGACTTGTAATAGAAAAACTCTAAAGGTGAGTGAGCAATGTGCGTCTATACTGCATGGTCTTGTTCCAATAAATAAAGAGCTTTGATTACACCATGTCGAGTATTACCAGTTTTGCTGGAGAGTTTTTTTTTTTTTTTATTGATAGGAGTAGGCTAAGCTGCTCCTTCAGAGAGTTACTCATGATCCTTCAATACATCCGTTTCAAAGATTTCAGGTCAGAAAATTACCGGTTTTTGCTTTTAATGCAATAGAACGCTGTTTAAAAGTTTTCTTCATTGAGTTCACTTACTCTTTTCTACATATACTATTCGGCATATTGACGAAATTACAAGACGCAAAGTCGCAATATACATACATATTTACATATATAAAGTCCAGTGGCGAAATGTAGTGTCGCAACGACGAAATATAATGTTAAATGTGCGTGCAAAAATGCAATCAAGTCGTTGTAATTAAAAATCAATTCCAGTTTTGTTAGTTTATTTAATTTATTTCATTTTAAATTAATAAAGCTAAATTAAAGTTTTCCTTACAATATCTTTTGTTTGCTATCCATATTCACACCCTACATTATGCGTTCATACCATTCACCGCAAGTTTTAATTAGACTTACGTTAGACAATTAAATTGTTTCTTTGAAAATCTTATTTCCCAACAGGTAGTTGGTTGAATTAATATTTAATATTTTATAAATATTATTTGTTATTTAATTTAAACAACGATATCTTGACCACATTTGATCGTACATTTAATTTATATTTTACTTTATATGTATATTAATTGTTATTAATATATAGAACTTTATTTATGGTATTTTGTTGTAAGAATAAATTCAGATAGAAGAAATTTGTTTTATTTGATATCAATATAAGAGAATACGGTATTACAAGGATAATTATAATTAAGAACTAGTTTTTATTTATTTATTTGTTCTAAGGCAAACTATTTAAATTTTATTTTTTAAGGTACAATAATATTAAAATCGGAATTATAACGGAAAAAAAATTAATAAATGTATTTCCATTATTTATCACATATTCGAAATTCGAGAAACAATTCGGGACGGTATAACAAATTACGTAGTAAAGGGGAGGATATTTTGTAATGACCTCGTTTATAGTTCTTTATTTCGGTTAGTGAAATGATTATATGTATATATGTAGGTAATATTGTCAGCATTAATAGTTCTGTGGGCACAGAACGGATTTTGAGATGTAGAAATATACAAATGATATAGATATAGAAATATACAAATGATATAATGATATATAAATACTCCCCACTTAATAGGGGTTTATAATGTTAAAAAACACATAAAAATAAATTCTCTTTATATTGAATGGGGCGATTAATTCAACTATATCGTTCAACTGATGAAAAGTCCGACGAACATTGAAAGAGTATTGGATGGACATGATTCGGTTCAGATAAGAAGACTTTTATGAGTTGCTTTATTCTACAAAGAATGCCAACAATGAGTCTAAATCATTTTAATTTCTTCATGATTACATTTCTAACTAACGAGGTCATTATAAAAAAAAACTAATAAAAATATAATTGTTTAGTGAATTAAGTATATTTTCTCTTGGTTATAATTTTTTTTTTGTTTTTTTTTTTTGTTTAAGTTAAGTACTAACTTTTTTTAACAAAGTTTAAAAATCAAAACGAAACACAATTGATATAATTACAAAAGTGGATACTTTTTTTTATGATATACATATGCTAATAATACATATATAATTTATGTATGATTGATCAGAAACTTTGTTTTAAAAATATAACATCTCTATTTTATTTCATACAATGTTTCTAAAAATAATTTTAAATTTCTATATCACAACATAACACATTTTAAATATTTAGTTTTGTCTTTTTTTTCTATTTTCACTTTAATTATAACTCCCAAAATCATTATTTTATATTTTATCAGTGTTTTTTTTGTTTTTATTGTAAATAATAAAAGGATTTTATTTTAATTCTTTCCTTAGATTCAAATAATTTAATTAAGTGTATACAATGAAATAAGCATTTCTTCACAGAAGGAGTTATATAAAATTATTATAGAGACTCTTTTATAAATACATACATGTACTATATTGTTATTGCACAATTCCTTATAACTGAAAATGAAATGCATAAATGAAGCTTTCTAAGTACATAATATAAAAAGAAGTAATATCGTGTTCAAATCCGTGTTAGCCCACTATTTTGCTTTAGTTCTGAACAAGGTTCATTCATTTTAATTGATGACTTAATTATGTCAATATGATACGGGTGCGATGAAAAACGATCAAAAGTATTAGCAAATTATTTTGATTTTGAAGGTGATATGACCTTAAGTTGATTGATTCACAAAACTGAGGTAAACATCTAGATAAACATTGATAAATGTTTACTTTGTGAAAACAGGATCTTAAGAAAACATTTGAAAATCCTTTCTGCATTGTGTTCATTTATCTTTACTGGCTTCGAACCAGTGATCTGCTTCAAAAGAAGTACATAGACATACGAGTATGTATGACAAAAGCATATTAAGTATAGTTATTACGGTAAATGTGTAATAATTAGTTACTATTAATAAATCACCAGAGAGATTCAAAAGAAATGGTCTAAATTTCGTAGTCCTTACAATTGAGTTTGATTCAATGACTCAGGGGTTGAAACAAATTTATAAGATTAATCCAACAGCAAGTGGATACCCAGGAAATTAAATGTGGCGTCGGCGTGTAAAAATGTAAATTATTACAAGTAACATTTAAATATGTATAGGTAAAAACAATATATTAAGTATTGATCATTTTTAATTCAATTATTACATTAAAAGTTAAGAAGATATATATGTATGTATATACCTATATATAGGTATATCCTATCCTGTACAGTAGCATGGGAAAGCAATGAGTGTTGATATTATACTCAAATTTTCCGAATCATTGCAGTTCAATTATGTAATATTATAAGAATATAAACATACTCTGAAATACTGTATGTACTTATGTACATATGTATGAGCAAAGCATGCAGTAATACAACGTCCAAAATATTTATTGGTGTTTGAAGAATAAATTGGACTATTGTCCTGGTAGAATTTAAATATACTTAAAATCTCCAGATTTTCTTTACCTTGCCTTAGATTTCTTTTTAGAAATCCTTATAAGCAGTTTCATCCACTTTATCAAAAATGAAATGGAGACTGCTAAAACAAATAATTCACTCTATGACTATTTCTTAGTTTTCAAACTTAACGTCATAAACGAGATTTGAGTATCTTCACTCTTTTGTAATCGAACACTAAGTTAAATATGTTAGTTTTTATAAATAAATATGTATATATATATATTTCTTTTCAAAGGGATCCATTAGTAACGTACCATATACATCATTAATTGTAATCCATGTTCTTGTTCGTGCTTTTCGTAAGTACATTCACAAAATGTATTACAGTGAGTTAATGCAATGGTCAAGAAGAGCATAACAAAATTCGGTCGGTCTTACTTAACAATCCTTTTTTTACAGGCTAAATTTCCTAGTTCTGGACCTCTACTATTGAGTTTTTAAGCAATACCCCAGTAAACAATTTATCAAGCAGGCTATGTCAATGACTGAACTTGATTCAAATTTAGAATTCGCAGTATTCGAAATTCGAAATAAATCAGCCATATGAACACAGACCGGAAGTCCTATGCAAGTCAAATACATTTGATCGGGAGTATTTTTCAATCGTCTGCTGTTCTACTACTGATGCTTTACTACCGTTCGCCCAACTCCCATTTTCTTTACTTTTTATCCAACGTTTAGTAGCAATTTACAATAGAGTCTTTGATAGAAATAGCCATGTATGCGGTAATAATTGCAGGTATGTATGTACTTTTCACCGACGGATGATTCGTTTTGTAGACGTTTTAAACTGGTAATCATTCAGTACCAGTAAGACACACCAATGTTGGACTACACGATACACCATACTACAAAATTATCATTGCTGAAAGGCAATTGGAGCCTTAAGGATCTACTCAGCCCAAGTTTGATAGAAATAATTTTTGATATTTTAGACCAAAAATTCTCTTTAATTCTATGGGAAAAGAGTGCATTGATGATTTTTAATATCCTTCTTCAACAACTATAACATAACATAATCCTAATCAAACATAAGCTATTATATCTGTTGAAATCAACATTAACCATTTCAAATAAGAAATAATTCACAGCGTCAAACATATTATAATATAAACGGTAGGTACATATGTATATTGAAATTTAAAATAGGTTCTTTGATCTGCTCTGCTTAGTGACAAAATGCTTATACATACATACACACAGTCACAAAAGTAAGTATACACCCAAGTTGGTAGAACAATAACTATTAAAAACGGGGTTAATTATGATGATTTCTTACATATTGCACCTCATATGTCCTATGTATTATGTGCACAACTGTAGGACAGTTAGATAACGGTAAAATTTGTATTCGATCGTGAATTTTACGTGAGTTTCGCAACCATGTGCCACAAAACGCGTTACAAAAGTAAGTATACATCTGCTACTGCTCTGTGATTGTCGGGTGTGTAACACTTATTTTTTGCAATTTTCTTGCTCTTCGATTAAAATTTATAAGTATCAGACAGGTAAATAAAAATAACTAAAATTTACGAACTTGAGCTAAAATCGTTCTTCCAAATAATTAGTAATGGCACCACGTGGAAAGGAGCTCTCGTTAGAGTTAAAACAGCTCATAATAAAATATTACGAAGAAGGGAAATCAATTCGTAAAGTAGCGGAACTTATTGATAGAAGCCCGGCAACTATTCAAAAAGTCCTGGAAAAGCATAAATCCCTTGGTACAGTTGACAATTTGTCCCGCAGTGGCCGACCACGCACCTTCACTGACCATGAAGACCGCTTAATTATCCGAAAGATTAAAAAAAACCCGAAGTTAAGCGCTCCAAAATTGCAAGTGGAGATAGAAGAAGAGACCGGTAAAGTGTGCAATCCCCAAACCATTCGACGCATAATACACAGGGCCGGCTATAACTCTAATGCCATAAGAAGAAAACCATTTATTAGTAAGATCAATCGCCAAAAAAGAGTTGAATTCGCCAAAAATCACTCACAAAAGGAAATGGATTTCTGGAAAAGTGTAATATTCTCGGACGAGAGTAAATTTAACATCCACGGTTCCGATGGACGGCATAAGGTTTGGCGAAAACCGAATACGCAGCTAGATCCGAAGAACATGGCTGGTACCGTGAAGCACGGCGGCGGATCAGTAATGGTTTGGGGGTGTATGGCGGCATCTGGTGTTGGCAATTTAGTATTTATTGAGACGACAATGAATCGCTTTGATTACCTCAATATACTAAAAAACAATCTCCACCAGAGCGCGCAGAAATTAGGCTTGGAGGGTTCATTTATATTCCAACAAGACAATGACCCAAAGCACACTTCCCTGGTTGTGAAGGAATGGTTGCTGTACAATGTGCGAAAACAGCTCAAAACACCACCTCAATCACCGATTTGAATGTCATCGAGCATTTATGGGATCATCTCGAGCGTCAAATCCGAAAGCATGACATTAGGACCAAATCCGAGCTTAAGGCTGTTATACAGGACGAATGGGCAAAAATAAGTCCGGAAGTAACTGAAAAGCTTGTTGCCTCCATGGGATCCAGAGTAAATGCAGTAATTAGTGCTAAAGGATATCCAACTAGGTACTAATTTTTAATGTACTAATCCAACTAGGTACTCATTTTTAATGTACCTAATTGGATATCTGTCTTTTTTATTAGTGTATACTTACTTTTGTTAGATGGAATTTCAACTCTATTTTACTTTGTTTTTTAATATTTTTGTTTCTGTTCGTTCAACCGTTTTTATTGTTTGTTTTTTGAAAAGAGCATAAAAATATCTATATAAATATATATAACATGTTACCTACAGTTTATGCAGTTTGGCTTTCTAGTTAATGTTTCGGTAAGGATTCGATATTTTTTACGGTGTATACTTACTTTTGTGACTGTGTGTACATATATTCAATTTTGATTATGTTGAGACAAATATATTTTTAAGCTAAATCTTTTTGTTTTAATGAAGAACGCAAACGATTATACTTTTAAAGAATTTTATCAGATTTAATTTTTTATTTTTTTTTTTTAAATTTAATTCAATTGGTAGTCATTATGTATTTCATCCTATGTCTACAGTGCAATCATTACAAAAAAATAACAGTGCATCCATATCCACTCTATAAATCAAAGTTCGTTGCTTACTACCTACTGGAACATACATAGTTGTGCCCGAATCCTTGGTAAATGGCACTACTTCTCCGCGCCAGGACTAATTCACTAATCCAAAGTCATTCGAATAATTTTCAAGTGTAAAAAATTTGGCACCATTCCAAAACAAAAAATAGCCCTAACCAAGAGATTCACCAACCAAATCAGTACCAAAGAGACTATCTCTTACCCAGTTGCTGCTTTTTTCGTGAAGCAACAAAATAACGTTCCTAATTAGAGGTTCGTATGGGGATGCCCTCCACTGCCTGGGTGTCCAGCGCTGGCAACAGCTGCAGCTGCAGTGGCAGTGGCCACAGAAGCAGCAGCTCCTCCAGTTAGTATTTCATGTTCATTTTTGGCTTGACGCAACCAATTTCGTAGGTCACGAGTACGTTCTACAAGACTGGTTGTATAGTTGACAGCCCGAGGGCTTTGAGATACAATTGTGTTGGCGGCTAGGATTGCGCCCCCCATGCGGCCAGTGGCCAATTGACGATAGGTTTCCAAGCGGTCCGCTAAAGTTGGAATAGATTGTGGAGCATGGAGAAGTGATGAACCATTCGGAGTTCCTGGTCCACCACCAGGTAATGAAAGTAGATTGGCCCAATTAAAGTCGTTGTGTGGGCTACTTAAAGGAATTGATGGACCTGTAGAAAGAAAACTAAATTTTTATAAAGGAAATCTGAGGAATATTTTTAACTCACCATGTCCCTGTTGTTTACTAAGAATGTCTAAAATTTCTCTGATTTCCACGTTTAAGATCTCAAGGTTCTGAATGCATTCTGATGATTCCTGATACATTTCCTTGCGTCGATTCAGATTGTGCGTGTCAACACTTGCAAAGTCAGTGCTGCTAAATCCTGAGCTAGAGTGCGACGATAGATCACTCAGAGTTGCATCATCCTTGTTCTCCACAGCCAGAAAGTCCATTGGTTTCTCTTTCTCATAGATCCTCTGCAAGGACTGTTCCAAGTGACGCAATCGGATGACCTTCTCACCCAACAAAGCCCTGGTGCGGTGTAAGTTCACCTCCATTTCAGTTAACTCCTTCTCTTCTTGAATCAACTGATCCAGGGAGTGTCGCGTAGTGTTTGTCTTGTGGTGCTGTTTAATCTCCCTTTGGCGAGCTCTGAAATTTGTGCGTTGAGTGCGTAGAGACTCCTTAGCACGTCGCACTGAGTCCCGCTCCAAGTGAATACGATGTTTGAAGAACTCTAACTCAGCCGAGCTTGTCCCAGCATGTTCGTTTGAAACATCGGAAAACGGATATCGTAGATGATATGTAGCATCCAGGGTATTATCAGGGAACTGATCTTCAAGATCTTCCAATTTCTGAAGCTGATGACGTAGATTCTCCACAGGAGTACATGGTCGGTCCCCTTTAAAATTGTCTGAATTAAGTCGAGAAGTCGAAGCAGACTTCATGCGAGAGAAGAACTTTTTTCGTTGATTGCCACCGCCACGTGTATTATTATTGTTCTCCTGATTATTTTGGAATGCTTCAGAGTCAGAGTTGCCGTTGTCACTTAAAACCGGAGCTGGGAGGTACCGCCCTTTGGGATAGTTGTTGGAAATAGTGGTGTCTGATTGACTGATTGAGGTAGTGTCATCATGGATCTGCAGATGTTTGATATATTTTGAAGTTATACCAGGTTTTCGAGACTGTTGACGCTCGCCGGATTTCTCTCGCAGTGGATGTTCTCGTACATTATGCAGATGAGTCTTTGGAGGAATTGGCGGCTTAACTCCAGAGGTGGATAATGACAGACTACGATTCTCGCTGTTACCAATAGAAGGCTTATTAGACATAGAGCGTTCCGTTTCTGACCCAGTCGTGGTATTGTTCAAACTTTGTTGATTGAGAGCTGCTTGCTGTTCGCGACGACGATTCCGGCGTTCAAGTGATAGTTTTACATCTGTCTTCAGTCTTACATATTTCTCTTTTAAGCAACGATATTTATCCTCCAAGAGGCGTTTTTCACAGCGAATTTTCTCATAGAGGCGATCCTCGCCCGTATCGCGCATTCGCTGTCTTTCCACTTCCATTTCATGAGTCAATTTGTCTCTCATTTCTGAAAGTTTCGTTGCATGTTCTTTTTTCAAGATCTCCTCTTCGCTTTTCAAGTCTCGTTCGAGGTCATGAAGAATTTCTGAATGATTCTTTTGAAGTGTGCTCATGTGGGCCTTATGCTCATCAACAACTGCTTTTCGTTTGATATCGAGATCCTCCTCCATCTCTGTTCGGAATTCCTCGAGACGCTTATCAAAATCTTCTTCCAACTGATGTTGGACCGATGTCAGCCTTAAATCGTGTTCATGTCGAAGGCTCTTCAATTTCACCTCGTGTTCCTTTTTCAAGTCTTCAATGTCGCGTTGAAGTTTATCGTCAAAACGTTCCTTTTCTCTTTGAAGCATTTCGGCCTTGTCTTCTTCCCTTTGATGACGATACTTCTCAATTTCATCCTCAACTTCTTTATCGATCTGCTCCGATACAGAGCTGAATCTAGAGTTCGTTTCAGGTTTAACTGGAAATTGTGGAACCTTGGGAATGGCTCCTCCCTTTATTTTATTTTTAAGTTCTTCCACCTCACGTTCATGCTTTTTATCCAATTCGTCCAAATCGAATGGAATGCTCTCAAACTCTTGCTCTGACTTATTCACAAAGCTTCTCACTGAACTTGCTTTTGAGTCTGAATCCGTATCTTCGTAGAGAGGTTTTACATGAGTGGTGTCCTTAAGTTTGTCCAGGTAAGAGATTGTCGACGAGGGTTGACTTTCAGCACTCAACGACCGAGTAGTATCACTTAACCGGCTCTTGTCCTTATCGGGACAAGTTTCTACAGAGAAACTTTGTGCACGTAACATCGGTACAATCGCCGGCTTTGACACCGGAGTGACCTTAACTTCCTTCACATGCTTCTCGGCTTCATCAAAATCATCATCATCCTCATCGTCGTTGTTGTCCCAGTTGTATTCATCATCTGAAATAACAGAAACCTCAGGACTTTGAGTCAATCTTCTAGAACTGCTTGGCTCCTCCTCGGGGGAGTAATTGGATTTAGATTTCACATCATCCAAATTAAATCGAACGCTCTTTTTATCCTCAATGCCATCATTTTCTAAACTATCTACCTTCCTACGCATGTCCGTCAGACTGGAGTCTCTGAGAATGCCCTTAACGCCAGTATTTACAATCTCAGCAAA
This sequence comes from Blera fallax, assembly GCA_946965025.1. NCBI lineage: Eukaryota > Metazoa > Arthropoda > Insecta > Diptera > Syrphidae > Blera > Blera fallax. The sequence continues at coordinate 18,244,572 of OX337248.1, read as the reverse complement.
CAGTCCCACCGCACTGTTTCTCTCCTTTGCTTCTGTCAAACTATTCAACTCTAGATTTTTCCTTACATTTGATTTCAAAAACATTGCACCGGTGCCAGAGATAGTGAAGCCCCGCTTCACTTCGGGTACATCGCCGCTGGGTGTCAACGGATAATGCTGTTGTATTTGTTGCTGTCCATCACCATTGTTGAATTTCATAGCCAAGCCAATTTGTGGATTTGTTTTTGTCACTTCAAAGCGGGACATCTTAACCGTTGGGAAATTCGATCCGATTGGAAAGTTCTTGGTACGGGATTCAAGAAAACGATTCACCCCTCCACTGAATCCACTAGTACCGCCAGAGCTAAGGGTGCCATTTGATGTACTGCCTTTGGCGCTGTTATTCACTGGCGAAGACATGTCATTTGTATTGTTTGAGTCCATGTCTTCATTACCCTGAAGACTGCGTATACCTGAATCTAGCTGTGAGGCATCATCGGAGTTGTCAATCACTGGAGTAACAGCCGATGATGATTGCTTCTGTCTAGCCTGTTCAGCCAGATCACGGTAGACAGCATCCAAAGGATGATCCCACTGAGAGTGTTTCGTTTTGATGTTGTAATAGTAGTGAGCGTCTTGTTCTTCAGAATAGCTAGTGACGGAATAAATAAAAGGAAAAATTAGTTTAATAGCTTAAACTTTTTTTTCATATGTATATTGAAGCTATTTCGGGAGAAATATAAGTTGAGTAAATCGAAAGTAATTTTGAATTACTGATGCACAACGACGAGGCATGGAGTCAATAAGGCGATCAATCATATCATGGGAATGTTTTGCTAGGCGATTCGAGTCTGTTCGAAAATGGAGTCTTTGTTGTGGCATTTTTTGCGATCAATTCTCTGATCTACAATCTCTCATAAATTCTTTATGAGGTTGAGACTAGGTGATTGTGCTGGCCACTTCATAACAGTTCATATATACATAAACTGTATAGTATGAGCGATGGGCTCAAAAAAGGCAAACCGAGCTACACCTGGAAACTACAAAAAGAGCTTGCTTAAACAGCATTTGCAGTATCAACTCTTTCGCATTGGACCAAATACATATCTCCAACGTAAAACCTTTTAACTAAAAACCACGGACTGGCTACACAAATGAAAACAAAATATTAAACTTCGCCTACAATAATAATGTCAAGGATATTTTCAATCGCCCTAGAGAAATGCTCCATACCGAGTTCCATTTTAATTACTGTTATTATTAAAACAATTTTTCCGAGACTATAGTTTCTGCATCTACCCCAAATCTCATCGCTTTTCCTCTCACCCACTCTTCTTCCACACAATTATCATTCATTCACAGTCAGAAAATATTGCACATTGTCCGCACTAATAAAATCGATAAGGACCACAATTTGCTTTGTGTGTTACATTATACGCTCCTGCCGAGTCTACTCCGTTGTCCATAAGTCAATATGGAGGCCAGGAAACACAAATAAGAAAAATATTATACTATGTACCTATATATGTAGTTATAAAAAAAATCATATTAAATGTGAAAATCCGATTTCTTTATAATTACCAAATCTTCCAATCGGACGGTAAAGCCTGCATTAAGCCTTCTTTTGCCAAGTAGAGCAGATTGGGCTCCTTAACTGGATCAATGCCAAGTTTCACCGCATAGTCATTGATTTCTGAAAGAGATAACAGAGTAAAAGAGTGCATTAAGTTGGCTGAGATAAAATACAATAGATAAAGTATATCATTGGAAAGAAAAATTAATAGAGAGAAGGGGGAAGCAAATAATAAGAATAAAGGATCAAGTATCGGTATCTTATGTTGCTATGAACTACTTCTGGCGAGCGTGGGAAGTAGTATGTGCATTCTTTATTTGAGAAATCTATTTTTGTACTCGGCAGATGGTTAGGAATGACATAACAATGGTTCTCTTTTTACTATTTTTAACGTCGCAGTAGTTATTCTTTGACAGGTTAAGATGAATAGCTGCTTGTAGGGGTTTTGACCTACATTTAGAAATCATATTCCACTTTTAGTCCTTTGATATATAAAATATCATTTTTCAAAAACTTTATTCTTTAAAAATTACAATGAATTGGTTAATTGACCATATTCAAATGTTGAATGTGAATTGAGAGCAACAGTTGCTTATTTTTAATTTTACCATAAAAGAGACAAGATTTAGTAAAAAAAAGTATGCATTGTTCTATAAAAACTTCTTTTCAGGGTTCCGTGTACAGATAGAGAACCTTATTTTCTCTCCCGTGAATCTGTCTATCGGCCACCACCTTCTACCTTCGAATCTATAAAAGCTGTGTATGTACATGCATGGTTTTAACATATTTAATGTAAAGTGATTGTCAGAAAAATACCATTATTTTGACTGTAGCTCCAGTACAAGCAAATATTATGTCTTTCTACATAGGAATTTGACTCATTATTAAAAAGGAATGTTTGAGAACGATCCAAAAAAATTTTTGGAATTTTCAGTTTTAGATATGATGGCAAAACTCACAATTGTTCTCAAAAAATGGGTGCTTTTGCCTGCCTGCTTTTCGGAACTAACCCGCCTAAGAATTTGAGAAAAATCTTACTAAGCAATTTTGTATCCCTTGAAATTTATCTGATGTTGTTATCTAGAACAGTTTTCGAGATATATTACAATTCATATTTAGGTAATGCATGGGCGCGTGACTCAAGTAGTTACTGCGTTGGATCGATGAGCGGGAGGTTCGACGTTCGAATCCCATGAATGGGCCAACGGCACCGCTCGCATCCCCGAAGTGGGTTAATGGCATCGGTTCATCTGATTTAAGACCAGAGACCTGGCCTTTCATTTTGGGGGTTGTGCGTACCACAAAAAAAAATAGTTACGAAGCAACAACACGCCTCGGATAAGGATGACGCTACCCTAGTAAAGGAAATAAAGGCCACCTGCATGTGAAATGTTCAGAATCGAACCCATGGTTTGACGAAGAATGCCGGCGATGATGCAAAGAAGTACGAGGGAGAAAGAGTATACTCCAAGAACAATGTACTAAATTTTAACCAAAAAGTTAAAAGAACGTTTTAACCCATTTAGACTTCAGGATGAATAAGTAGTAGATTTGTAGTCCCACTCGGTGCTGAGAACTAGAAAAAACACTTTTCCGCAGACGTAGACCAATATACCGCTGCCAGGCAGATTGAACCATTCAACATAGACGATGGTAGCCAGAATTTCAGGCAAGGTGTTTAAATATAAAAGAAACTTATGTAACCGTTCCTGATCTAAGAACTACAGAAATGGGCTTAGACCTGCCGCGCCCAATAGAACTAAGGTACCAATAATTCCTGTTTAGATCAAAAGAAAAACGTGGGGTAAATGTTAAGATTGCGATTCAAAAACTTGCTAAAAAAGTTTCGCAGAAAAACGTTAACGAATTCGTCATACTTTTCGACACCAAACAAAAGCATTACTAATATAACAAGGAACACGCAAACTAGAGCTCTAGACATTAAAGAAGAAAACCGCACATACTACTACTTGCATTTGCAATTATCTGCAAAAAAAAAAAAAAAGTAGCAACACTACCCCCAGTAGTCAGGTATAATTTCAAGTTGTCATGCTCACATGTAACATTGTCATTAAATGATTTCACAGGGCCACTTCAGTTAGAGGAACAAGAACAACTTACCACCGACTAATGACACAATTCTCTGCAACATATTCTGCTAGTCGTTACGGAGAGCCAATACATATCCATCTAGAGTTACATAAGCTCCCCATCCACAGACTGTGTCGCTTGCCAAGCCTATGCAATAACATAACCCTTCAGGATAAACTATTGCGGCTTTTGATGTATGACATAGTTACAGGGAAGCATAGAGCATACACCTTACATACACCGCATCTTCCTGCAGCTGTATGGGCGGCGTTGATAAATAAACAGACAACCAAGCAAATAAACAGCCACCATTGACTTGAATGACCACCACCAACCCCATCTTTTACGGCTATTTTTGTTTTTTTCTTCTTTTGTTTGCGAATAATTTTTAGTCACCAGTAACACTACCGGGCAAAAGTATTCTTTAACAACAGATTGATCGATTTTTGATGTAACGGATATGGGATGATAAAAGAGCACTTAATTTTGATGAGTAGCTATTTCGGTTCATTTACAGCTTTTTTTTATTTACAATATTTTTTGTAGGATGAATCCTTTATGTACTTTAATTCCTTAACGTACTATGTCCACTTTTCTCAATTTGTGGTAAACGCATACATATGTAAAATTTTTCAGAATACATATGTATGTATGTATTATTATGACTTTAAAGTACAGGAAGTTCTACCTTAGCACAGGGGTTACGTTCCTGAAAAATGCCGCGTTAAACGATACAAGAAACCAGTGCAAAAAGGGGGGTTACGTTCCATTATCTCAAAAAACACCCAAAAATATTTTTTTTTTACTTTTTAGAAGTTTTCTTTTTAATTTCAAATTGTATTTATACATAAAAAAAATAAACAAAAACACGAAACATAAAAAAATAAAAACATAACAAGCTTTATCAACAGAAGACAGAAACTGAGCAAATTGTCCTTCAACCAACTTCTACCATCGCGTTGGTAAACTTAATATGGGGAAGTCCCTATTTCAGTAAATAAATGTGAATAAGCTTGAAAACAAGTGCATGACGAAACATGCATGTATGAACGAAATATGTATGTGTATGCATGCGTATATACCAAACAACTTAGAGAGAAAAATGTATTTTTTCTTTCCTATACCGTGTTAGAACGAGGCTTTTTACCGTGTTAAACAAAAATATGTCGCAAAAAGTGAAACGTGTTAGAGCGAGGCCATGCTATAAGAAGTACGTGTTAAGTGAGGCCTACCTGGAGTATCCTTCCTTCCTCCATGGATTTTGATCTATAATATTGTACAAATTAACGGTGTTTCTTCATATAACTGTCAATAGAACCCATTTGCTAACGGTTAACAGTTACCCTATGGGAGGCATACTTAACGTAAAAATGGTCTCATAGTTCCTATTGACGGTTCTTTTTTATGTTTCTCTATGCATATATTCATTTTTGTCGCAAATCAACCAAAACTAGCATTTCAGTTGTCCTTTGCTCATCCATAGTTGTGGATATTATAGTGAATTCAAGATGGCTGCAAAAGAACGTCATTTGAAGCGACTCAGTTGGTTACTATAATTACTGCATCGGAAAAGTGTCCAAGATTTGTCCCAGATGTTTTCTTTGAATAGGCAAACAATATACAATATCTTAAATCGCACGAAATACGAGGATAGACTGGAATTAAAATCATCAAATGGTCGTCCGCGCAAAATATCAGAGCGTAGAGAACGCATTTTCATACGGAAAGTAATGGAAACGAGGACCTTGCGAATGAACTCAAAGAAGACCGTAGTGTCGCGGTTTCCCACGAAACAATAAGACATGTGATGGAAAAAAACAAATATCAATCAAGAGTTGCTCACAAAAAACCGCTGCTTTCAGCACAACATATTGAAAAGCGATTGTCTTTCGCTACGACACACATTGACAAACCTGATGACTACTGGGATGACGTCATATTCTGCGATAATGCTTTAATATAACGATGGACCAAACAGAGTGTGACGAGAGCCGCTGGAAAATCGTAACATTATTCCAACTGTCATATTCGGTAAATTTTCAGTTATGGTGTGGAGGTGCATTTCCAGCAAAGGAGTTGGAGCTTTGGTATTTATAGAGAATACCATGGATGCACAACAATATTTAAATATTTATTTGGTAAATAGCGCAAATAAATTTGTGTTCAATGGTGACAGAAAACCTCAATTTAAATTTTACCAAAACATAAGGCGCATATGGTGAGGATGTGGCTTCTTTTCAACTGCAGCAAAGTATTGGATACGCCTGCCCAGAGTCCAGACATAAACCCAATTGAGAACTTGTGGGTCTATTGAAAAAAAGAGTGGCGAAAAGACGCCCAAAAAGCCGAGCAGAGCTGAAAACAGCAATATTGGAAGAATGGAACAAAATTTCAGGCTATTACGATGTGCAGAATTTAATTTATTCAATGAAAAGACGACTACAAGCCGTGATAAACGACAAAGGTGGCCATGCGAACTATTAATTACCTTATATTATTAATTTTATTTCACTCGCAATGAAAAAAATATCTTTTGTAAAAACAATTTCTAGGCAGGCTTATTTTGGGGTATTTTTGTTTTTCTTGTTGTTTTCTGCTTATTAGTTACTGTTCGTTAATAGTTGATAGAGTAATAAAATAAACCGCATGAAAACTCAAAGAAGTACTTGTTTCTTCTATGAAAAAATGTAAAATATGAATTTTTGCTTTGTTAAAACAATTTCTTGACAAATTTAATACTGTATGTGGCCAACATTTCGAACTGTATGTTAAAGGGAAGCGGACAATTGCGTAAAGCTTCTCTTTTTACTAAAAGTTTTCTCACCATTTTATCCATCCTACGCTTATGCTATGCCTTATTTCGCCATCGCAGTTTGCAAATACTTATGTACATTTGTATGTATCTTCTACATGTAAATAACACATGTTATCAAATCGCTTACTTAGAGTTTCATGTTTCATGCTAGATACATTCATCCTGAATTCTGGGTCGCTTTTTATCTTTGAGCGACATCTCCGCTATGTATACATACATATCACAAAGCATCCTGGAACCCACGCATTTCCACTATGCTTTTACCCTTAGGCTTAATTCTTTTAACACCCACTGTACCCACCTTCGTAAACGTCTATTGACTTTGCAGTTTTTCTATGTGCATGTAAAGTGCTCGTGAATATTTTATTGATTTCTCTACGTACCTTTACACATGGTGACATTCATCACCCTTTTTTTTTTGTTCTATATGCCAGTCACTAAAAGGACCTTCTAATACCCAAAGTAGTACTGTTATGTCGGATGATGAAAAGAGCCTTTTCAGTGCAAAACACTTTAAGGGTGACTGTAATTTAGCACGCTCCTTTCTTTTAGAATAAAGCCACGGATTACGGGATTGGAGGATAGACTGAACTGAAAACTATCTGTCTGTTAATCGATCGCTTTTCTCTGCATGTAATTGTTGGGTAAATTTAAGTCTGCCATCGTATCGTATATCCATAACGTTAATAATAATCGCACATAATAGAGTATGAGGTCAACCGTGTGCATACTTTTCCTCTTTCTCTTTGTCTTTTTCTTCCTGTTCTTCGGGAAGTAATTAATTTAATTATGCTGGCTCACAAGAGGAGTAGGAAAATTCTCAAAAAAAAAAAAAAACAACAGAAAGAGATTTTTCATTTAGTATTGAATTTAAAAGTCTATTTCGGATGAATAACTTGGCATTGGTTCAAATTGGAACTGCACCCTGAACTTCTGCATTTGCAATTTTGTGGCAATTGATGGCAGACTGGTTGAAAAAGAAAACCTTCACTACCTTTGTCTGCACGGTGAAATGTAAGTGGGCGACAAGAGATTGTTCACAATCTCGGAACAGAATCTAGTTGCGGGTTTTTTGATACTTACGTCCACCTTGACGAAGAATCTATTTATTTTGTGACATGTCAAGTGAGGATGTATTTTTTTTTTATGAAATAAATATTGCAGAATAATTTTAATAAAAAAATTGCAGGTTATAGGTTGCAAGTGGCTTTTTTAATTTACCTACGACACATAGTTTTTGGGCTTGTTTCCTTAATCCCAACTCTCAACTCCCTTAGTATTTTGAAAGCACGAATATTTCAAGAAGCCACTACATGCTCTATTGCTGTAACTAATGAGCTTGTAAAAGGCAACCGACTGACCACTTAGAATGACAAAAGACGAGAGGATGGGAATACATATTATTTACTGGGTGCGGAGGCCACATTAGAAAAGGTAACGGAAATGCTCATAACTTAAGCAAAAGAAAACGTTTATTAGAATATAGTTTGGCACATATGTAAATACATATGAATGTATATTTCAGTGGCCCATATTTACTCAATAAAACCAGCTTCTGCATTCACAAAATCCTCAATTCGTGACTAGAAACGTCTGCATGTCTGAATTAAATTGTCCTTTTTGATGTTGACCATCAATCAAGTGATGGCTGTTATTTTTTGAATATTTCTTAGTTTGTGCAACTACTTTCCAACGAGTTAAGATCTGGCGAGTTTGGTTGGGTAAGTTTGATGCTATGTGATCATGCCAATTGGTCACGCTCCATCCCTGTCGCGGTTTTCTGCACTGACGCCCAGCCCTGCTGAAACACATACATTCACACTGTCTTACCAGAGCTTAACAACAACTTTCAGCACCTCAATTTATCCGGCATCATTTACTCCTAGACCTCATGAGATAAAGGACAGAGGCATCCCATGGGGAATATCAGAAGGCTCTACACACCGCCATCTGTTGTTCCTTCTATAGATCTTCTGGTTCTGGTCGACTTTTTTTTATTGGAAAAAAACCAAAGAAGATTTCTTTGAAGAACACGTTGCTGTTTTGTTTCCTCCAAAATATTACTGGCCACTTCTCTACGCATAAGTTTTATATGAAGGTTTTCAAGAACCCACTCCGAATAAGTCGCTAAGACAATTGAGATTTACTTGCAATTGTCCTCATCACTTTCCAGAATATACGGTGTGCTACACTTGTTGAACAAGTTTCATTTTTATTGCTGTGCGAACGTATTTTGAAAGCATTTTATGTTTCAATACAGATGAAACATCATCACCAGGAACCTCCAACTTGAAGTTTGTTAATAAACGACCGCGCAAATATGGCAACAATCACGGTGAGCCTCTTTCCACTACAAGAAAACTTGTTTAAGATATTTCTCTGACACTGTACCCGGGAAATACTAAAACGTATGCTACGAGTATCAACGCGATCAACACTACATTTGAACAAAGACATGTCCTCGAACCCTACATGATATGCTAACTTTATTACTTTATTTATTAATTATTATTGATGCAGCTCTTTTAAGTTCTGTATTGCAGTTCTTTACAATGTCACCTATGTATTGAAGCAATGCCTTGAACATTAAATAAATATTATTGAAGTATACCGAACAGAACAATTGCTGAAGTTTCAATGAAGTGGATGTAAATATAATTGACAATTTGTTGATCATAAGCTTAGAAAACCCGATTTTTGCAAATGTGACTCTTACAAATTCAAAGCCAATGAAGTTGTCCCTAATCTCTATTTTCAATCAGCAAATATGTAAACGAACGACTGATTGTTTGTTTATGTTTCATAAAACAGGGAATATAGGCAAATTAACCTTACATACGATTGTAACAACAAATTACATACTACACCCAAAGGATAGCAGCAGAGGAAGTATCGTAAGTTTCAAAATATTCGCTCTCACAAAGAGCTTTTTTAAAGCATGTATTTTATCAAATACCATGTAATAGAGGTGCCAACAGGTAGGAGTAAAATGAAATTATGTAAATTACTCTTACATTCGGTATAAAATATGTATTTCTTAAAAATAACGCAGTCTACACACGCAAACATCCTAAACGCACCTAGTTAGAACTATTTCAACATAGAGTTTAACATATTAAGTAAGAAATTAAATTACGACTACAGTATTATTCAGGTTGCCCTAGATTACAGTAACTGAAGTGGCCATGGATAAGGAGGGTCACCTTAGGAAGGGCGTTATGAGGTCATAAATTTATAACTTGTAACTTATTAATGGAACGCGGTCATTAACAAATATCTCTTGAACGGGCAACGCTGTGGGTTTTCACAACCAATACTTTGAATGTGAATATTTGACAAACGTTGGAGAGGAATAACTTTCATGAGAAAGTTTCTTATTTTCCTTTCGGATAGGGCTTTAAGCCGTAGACCCTTTCCATTTGTGTAAAAAAATATAACACACAAACTGAATGGTCGCGAGAAGCTAGGCACTGGACCGCATACGGTCTGTTGTGCCAAATATTTGTAATCAGTATATTCAGACCTACATACATATGTATATATGTACCTCTAGGTTGAAGTAGCTGCCAGCTAGGAGTCGCCAGCACACTTAGACCAATGATAGGTCCGTTGTACCTCTAACCTTTGTTTCAATTGCAGATCAAGTCTGTACAATAACTCGTTGGAGATGCCCGTTGATGTCGATATCGTCTACGTTTCCCAGCAGCTGAATTGAATCACCAGTTGGAAGAAGGGAATAAATCCATCTGACCTTACTTTTGGGAAAACGCAAAAAACTGTATAACTTCTTTATTTGACGGTTCTCAAATTTTTGACATACGGATAAAATTATTTTCTCAATGTTTTGAGTCGCATGAGATACATTTTTTGTTTCTATCGCTTCCTGGTAGCTAGATATACCGTGTGAAAAAGCTCGGATTTATTTTTGGACTTATTCCCTTCTTCCAACTGGTGATTCAATTGATTTATGGGAGATAGTACCTTCCGCGTTGACACTACCCAGCTCTACTGTCTGCTCCAGTATCCAATTGAAAATATCGAATGACAGCGGCTCTCTTTGTTGAAATCCGGTGCATGTCTGGAAATGTTCCGAGGTGCAGCGTCAAAACTGCATTACACATCGAGTGTTTTCCAGCGTAACACGGTACAACTGAATCAGTTTTTTCACCGAATTTAACCATCACCTTGTAGAGCTGCAAGCGATGATTGCTGTCATACGCAGACTTAAATTCGATAGACAGATGTTGGCTTGAAGTTTGTTGGTCTTTTCCAGGATTTGTCTTAGCGTGAAGATTTGGTCTATTGTCAATATACCTTGCAGGAAGCCACATTGGTACGTACGTGCCCATAAGTGTGATGCACAGGACGTTCACACGCTGGGCAGCAACTTATATGCGACATTTAGCAGGGATATGCCTCTATAATTGGCACAATTTAATTTTGAGAAAACTAAGCACGGATGACATAAACTTGTTAAAGCGTAAATATTTCTACTGCAAGTTAATGAAGAAATTTGTGTATCTCTTTGGCGTGTGCTTTCATCATTGCGTTACTAATAAATGCATGCATATATATTTATATGTGTTTTCTAGGTAGTGGAAATCATATTCATAGGTCCAAAAATGATTCTAGTGCTTGTTCCAAGAATTATTTATTTTTATGAATATTCATTTCCATATGTGAGACTACATTTGCGGGTATGAAAGCAAGGTTGGGTCTTCCAATAACAAACATTTTCAGACAGTGATAATTATTAATGTGAATATACCCCACCGAGCAAAGCTATGAAGGAAACCTACAGAGGCCGAGATCAGTAATTTTATGTATGGATCAAATGCTTCGGCAGATGTTCCACTGTGCACCTTTCTCAGGGCATTCCTAAAAAGCCGTTACTGCTTTTCTCTTTCAGCAGTTAAACTTCTAGGTACGTCGTTAATAAACCACCAACGACCAAGGTCGTGTCCAATGATATCTACTGGTTTTCATGGTTGAGAATCGGTTGCATTGCGGTTATTGATTGACACCTGATACATTAGAGGTAAACGATGCTGGATTTGATTATATTGATCCATACAATCAAAAACTGAGTTGTTTTTTATGTGTTACAAAACATTGGTTTTTACTACTCATTATAAGATTTGTATTCTTCCTACTAATACATATTACTGAGCGATAGGATAAGACTTTTACAAAATGCGTGCGTTTAGAGTTTCAAAGTTCTAAATGCATTCACTCCTTCTTAATTTACTTAGAAGGAATAATACGCTTACCAACTTTTTAGGAATTGTCACGATTTCAACATACAAATCTGTGTCGTACAAAAAACATCGACAAGTCCACTGAATCAGCAATTGTTTGATTTGATAAATCAAAGCCGTCAAGCATACCCGCAAAATTTTTCTTACGTTTATGTGCATCAAAAATTATGAATGTCAAAAAATGATACGTCGATCATAAATTCAAATGCTAGCACCAATAACAACTGTCATATAAAAATTTCTTGAAATATTTATCATATATTGCTGACCACGCCTCTTGCATGACAAGGCTTCATCATAAATACACTCGTGCATACGGCGGATGTTCATGTTCTTAAAATTAAATGTAATCAGCTTTACTTAACGTTTTTAATAAATGCCACAGGTCACACAGTGGGAAATCCTTTCATGCAAAAGTTATATAATAGGGATTTTACTGGCTCTCACAAGCACCACATTACAAATATACACTCTACACATTATGACCGCAAGGAGTTCATATACATACATGCATATGTATATGGCAAATATCTCACTACTCCCACCAGTTTATACAACAACCAGTAAAAGGAAAGTTTTTGACTAAGGATTTTAACAGCTATCGGGTTGGTTTGTAAAATGGGCTAAAATGCCGTTGTCTAATGAATTCCCTGGCGATTGAAAGGGATGAGATTTCATGCGAATTTATCATAAATATTTATTGGATGTCAAACTGAAATTCAGTCTATTAATAAGTCGATAATGGGGAAACACCAACACCTTCTATTCAAAATATCGTTTGGCGTGTACGGTTTTTAATGTACATATGTACATATATATAGAAATAGAAAAGGGGGAAAGCTGACGAAAGTTGTGAACTGGTGGACACACCGAAATTTCTTTTGTTTTAAACTTAGTTTCATTGATTGGATCTGTATGTTGTATGAGAATTTTTTAAGATGTACATAATCACAAAGAGCTTGACATGGTGTATAGTCCACTTGGCATCTTCTAAAGTTATAATATACATAAGTAATAATCGTACAAAAATTGGGCGTAGCTGAAAACATTTTTAGCTCAATCGTCACCATAAATAGTTTATATATAGCGAAATCCTCATTTGTAAGGGAGACGATCCCAAAAAATTGTTCATATCTGCGGGTCTAGAAAACTCATATTCCAAATCTTTCTACATAAAAATCTTAATCCGAAAATGTCGTGACATGGCACGTTCCACTTGACTTTTTATACTAATATTTGTATGTACACTTTATAGCTTCTTTAATTTTTATTTCTGCATACGAGATATGGTATAAACCAAAACTTTTTTTTCCGCATGCGCTCGGTTGCCTATCCCTAAATTTATCTGTCCTGTCCTTCTCTCACTTCTTCTATATCAATAAATCTTACTCTCCAGACCTGGGTAAGCATACGGATTGAGGATGAATGAAATCCTCAAATGGTATGTTTATCAAATCAATACTTTTACTAACCAATACATAAATGGATGGTATTTCAAAAACATACTTTGTCACACAGAATTTTGATAACCGAAATCTGATTCATAGGTATAGGGTGAATGGTTTATTGAATATTTGTTTCCTTGTCGAGTCAAAATCCTCAAAATCTAAAGAAGTGGCATTTTGAGATAAGTTCTTAAGCCGGTCTTAGTATAGTCTATGTACATATGTTTACTATAGATAAGTCTATCTTTTAATTGTTGAACATCACCAGGAAGATATTTCATTATAAGCAATTGAATTGAGCCAACTGCATGGACGCAGCGAAGAAACATACGGAACCGAGACCTTATCCGTTTGGACACTGTTCCTGCCAGTTTTACTGCATGGTGCCGAGTTCTGGATGCTAAGAAGGATAACAGAGGAAATTTGGGGGAATTTCGCGCTAATAATTGGTAGTATGTGAGAGGAGAGAATGGAGAAGTATCTCAAACTAAAGGAGCTGTACCAGATTTGAATGAAGAAAAAGATATCAAGATATTCGTACGTCGACCTAACTTTTTGTACCTTTCTCAAATTTGTCTGTGTTCGATTCAGCCAACACATCGACGAAATAAAAAAATATAGCCGGTCTTTAGGTAAACTGGATATAGCATTAACATAAATTTGTTTTATCAACAATTGCTCACACATCTTCAGTTATCCTCAATGTTCATTAGTATAAAAAATAGTGAAGCTTGTCGTCCAGCCTGGGTTGAGCCCACAGTGAAGCATGGTAAGAAACCTCTTTATATGTATACCAAAGCAGGATAAACAACAATAGCTATTGGGTGAATTCAAAAACGTAAAAATGTTGGCATGGGTTGCACAACACTGCAAATTATGTGCTGCTTTTGCATTGCCTCTGCTTTGTTGTCGATGCCCTGCGTTTTGACTTTTCTGAACTTTATCAAAAGTTCTGTTTTAAATATTATGTATAATTGAAAATTTCCCCAAAAAAAACAAAAAGATTTTGTTTACAAACCATCTAATGAACAAAAAGGAGGCCAAAGAACTTTAAACTATTTTGACACTCTTATGGAAAACTTCGGCTATATATTCTCTATCCATTTCAAAATCAACTCCTCTACATTTCTCGTAATTAAATTTGTGCTACGAATTATTGTTCTAATATTAAAATCATATGTCTCATTTCCCAGGACGTAAAAAATGTATTAAGGCCTTCCATTTCCCACCGCTAAATATTTATTTTGCAACAGAAAAGTTATTGCGGCACACGCGACTTTATTTTGACTTTAAGTTGCTTTATAACCGCAAAAATTAACTTTTGACTTAAGCACAATTACCAAAGTGTTGCATTTTGAACTCGTTTCTTTACTACTGCCACAGCGCTGCATTTTTGAATTGGGAAGATACGCTAGAGAAATCGTATAAGAAAATATTTGGATTTCAAACATCTGCGAGTGTATATGTAGGTACTCATATTTTATTTCTACATACATATTCCAACTTTAAATAAAAGAATAAAATTCAAGTTTTTGCATCGTCAACTACCTCACCAGATCTAAATCTCAATGAGCCGTAATTGTATTTGCTCAAACGGAGGGTTAGAAGCACGGCATATGATTGGTTGAAAGTTTGATTATAGTATTAAAACAGGAACGGAAAACATTACCCCTAGCGAATGCAGAAATCTTATCCAGAGTATGCAAAAAGTGTCATGGTATTATTTCAAGTCCAAGGAGGAGTTAAGTGCTTTTTTCCAAGGTTGTGGATTAATCTCTCACGTAAACAAGTTAAATCGCAGAAAACACACGAATTTCACTAATAATTATAATAAGCCGAACTAAGGTTGCGAAAATAAGAGATATTAATTTATCTTAATTACCCACCAAGAATCCAGAAACAACCTTTCAGAAAGCATACTTATTAAAGTACTTATGTTGTGTGTGTTTTGGGGATTTAAGTATTCGTATGTACGTACATACGTACGATTTTCTCTCATGGATTACTTTCATAATGAATGAGGGTTGATGGGGGTTGACGTTAGTGAGAAATGGCAGTGTCAGCACTATGTTCACTACTTTGATGGTGTCAACCAAAACAAATCCATCATCTTGATGATAATGGACGTTGCCAAGGGTAGGAATGGTAGTGGAAGTCGCGGTTCATATGCATGTTAATGGACCCCAGAGTATGTAATTTCCTCGTGTTTACCGAATTTAAGAAGCGTGATAAAAGCGCACTTTAGGTTGACAAAACATTTTACACGGGTACATCCCTTATTTCGTTATTTGTGTACATTCCATTCAGTTTTGTTGACCTTTTTTGTAATATCTAAGATTGCGAGCTCAAACGAATATGACACATTGTATACTTAAAGCCCTTAAAAGCAAAACCGTGTTGATTTGAGTGAAGAAGTGCGTGCCAAAAACATACGTCCTTTGAAATTTTTGAGGCACACATTGCTTGCTCAATTAACTTAATATTGAACTTTTTTTAACTTTATCGATGAATCGGATTTTAAGCTTTTAGAGTCTTGGTTAAATACAATTATTCAATAGATGGAACTTTTACAAAATGTGTGCTCATATATATACATAGGTTAATACTGTGTGGGCATGCACAATCATTCAGTAGGAAATTATCGTCTATCAAAAGCATAAACTTAAAACTAAGTATTTGTTAAGTTGTTCAGTGCAAAAGTTGGTTATTTATTAAAAGAAAAGAAAGAAATATCACACTGTTTACCTAAGATTAATTAATTAAGTAATTGCAGATGTTTGAAAAATAATCTTTAATATTACGGCTTTTACAAATGAGGTTAGACGTTCAATAATATTTTGTAGTATTAAATGAAATTAATTACAATGAAAAGTGCAGTACTAAAAACGCAGTAAAGAGGAAACCACCCACAAGGACGACAACTACTGCTAAAAATCGCATAATTATAGCTTGTGCGCAGAGAAATCAATTTTAAAATGTGCAGGAGCTTGAAATGAAGTTAATCTAACCCATGAAATAACCATTAGCAGTAGAACTGTTCGTAGAAGGCTGAACGAAATTGATTTAATGCGGTAAATAGCCATTGGTGTTAATCGCAGCCAGGCTTAAGTTTTTAAAAAAAATATTTATTAATATTTCTACTACAAATTGGATTGTGTATTTGAGTACCTTCTTTTTCTAACAAAACTTAGTTTTTAACCAAAATTATTGTTAGAATCCAAAAATAGAGGCTAAGGCCACAAATGGTGACAGCCACACTCACATATCTTTTCTAAAAATAGTTTTTCTGCTTAATTCTCTTAAAAATCGACTGTATTAATTTAACTAGCATGAAATCAATAAAAAAAATAAACAGCATCACGTTTACTTTTTAGAATAAGGTAATAAGGGAACAGAGATCTATTACGACAAATAACACACGTCTTGGATGGAACCTTTACCTTTTTGGGTAACAGTTTTGACATTTACAGGGTTGACATTTTCTAACAATAATAATATGTAATGGCAATTCTTCAGAAATCATCAGGAAACAAAGTACTAAAAAAATTTTAAATACTACCTTTAAGAGTCAAAATGTAAACCAAAACGAACACTTTGCCCCATCAGGAGACAGTTTTAAAAACAACTAACTATAATAAATATGTACTTATATGACCAATAAGTCACCCCAAAATATTTTACTATAGGTCTGTTCCCGACCTGTCCAAAACAGCGAATATCTACGAAATCTTACGAAAAACTACGAAATCCTCTTCACGTACAGCCAAACAGTTTTACGCAGAATTTTAGTCCAAGAAATTTCTTTGGGCTGATTTATGAGATCTGTCAAATAGCCGAGATCTGTCAATTTAATTGCTTTTGTCTTTTTTCATTGGCAAAAATTCATTTATTTTAGCCAAACATGGAAGTTAATCTTCGATATTTAATTAATTAATTTTTAAAATGCTTTGTTTTGGAAGAAAAACATACATACATATATAGAAATGCGAACAGAGCAGAAAGTACAAATATCCAACTGAAAATTTTTCTAAACCCATACATACATATATGTATATGTTCTTGACATTTCAAAATTGGACAGCTTTTGTTATTCAACGCGTTCCCGTACTTTTTGGTGTTTCTGTCTCTCTCTGTGAGATTTTCATCCCCACTCCTTGAAAATTGAAAATCTGCGAATTTTGGTGCAGAAAGTACAGGAACAGACCTTATGTATCCATCCGATTTTAAATGGGATTTTTAGGTGTCACTCTGTGCTTATGTACAATCTAAATTTAATTAGGAGCTTCTAATGAATTTCTGATCTGATTTCTGAAATTTTAAGATTTATTTGAAAATAAGAATTTGAGCATACAGAATTATGAACTAATAAAATACAGGTTTAAAAAAAACAGGCTTTTTTTCACACAGAACTTTCCCGAAATTTTCTTAAAACAACATTTTCACCCATTCCCTTTTGCTTTTGTGAAAGTACTATGTGATTTAAGTTTTCCTAGCTTATCCAGTACCTTAGTGAGATAGGCACCACCCTCTTTTACTTAATCGACTAGACAGATAAAGTAATACGGGTCGTAAAACCACTATTCGTAAATCTATTGTGTACCTACTTTTGTGAAACTCTTTGGTAATTATGATTTAGAAGTTGTATGTTGCCCCATGAGGGCCACTCAAATAAAATAAAAAATAAAATTCCCCTAAATAGGCTCGAAATTAAATCGGTCGAGTGTTATGATGACCTACATTTTGTGTGCCTCTCGTTTCCCTTCTTAATTTGCTTCATTATGGAAAATACGAGTAAATTTAACTATGTAGCCACCAATGAGATCATGCCTTAGAATCATAAGGAAGTAAACAGAAGGTAAACCATACTCTTTTAATGTTCAGTGAACTCTGTATAAAACTGTCTGTATAAACTCGCAACCTAGGTACCAACAAATGACCATATATGTACATATCATACGAAACCTATAACATTGCGGTAGTGACATTTTTGTTGAGAATTTGGATGAATATGCACTTAACCCATTTATTCTTAATATTTCTTCACACAATGTAATATGCGTTTTCTTGTAAAGAACACAAAAACAAAGCGGATTGTTAGACCAATCCGCTAAACACTTAATAAGAACGTCTCTTAATTATGTATGTATGCAAATAGTGACGAAATTAAAATCAATTTTTGTCATACAAAGATTTATGCGGGTGTAAGAATTGTACTATAAACCACATGACAATATCTGGAACTCTGCAAATTCATGCAAAAAATCAATGCATCATTCCATCAAAACACAAGTAAGAAAAAGTTATAAGGGCTGATTTACCATCATTGTCAGCAAAAACCTAAACCAAAACCAAGATCTGCTGCTTACTTTTTTAGATGTCAATAAGGCTTTCGATACTAAAACACAGTAGGATATAAAATAGTGCAGTGTTACAAGACTTCCTCAGCAACAGAAGATTCAGTGTAAAGATTGGAGCTGAATACAGTGCTAAAAAGAGGCAAATTACGGGTTCAAATTGGGGCAATTCAGTTTATTATATACACCGAACTCCCGTGACTTTTTAATAACAGCAGACTTTTCGTCTATAGTCATCTGTCACCGATCAATTGTGTCACGAATACAAAAATAATTTGTATTTCAATTTTACTCTTTTCTTTTAACTACAAAACAGGATAATACATATAAAGATACAGTGGACTCCCCTTAAATCGAATTTTCACGGGATACCATTATTTGTTCGAGTTAGAGGGAGTTTTGGAAAAATTCGAGTTAGAGAGAGAAACAATTTTTTTTTTTGTTTTAAAGCGTTTATTTAATAAAAAAAAAGGTTAACAGGATTTAGAGAGAAATTCGACTTAGGGACAGTCCACTGTACTTGAATAAATATATTTTTGTAATTGTACTAAGCTCAAGATATTAGAAAACGAGAACAACGTATCAAAATACATTTTCTTTGAAAATCAAAATTGAATTGCCTAAAATAAAATATTTTGAAGGCAAATCGATAAATGCTAAGATCTTTGTTGAACCCTAATTCACGCTTAATACACCTGTTTACAATTCAATTAAACTCTTTTGCAATCGGATTAAACTCTAATGTACATAAACGGATTTAATGAAAATTTTGTTTTCTAATATTTTTCAAACTCTTTACAGCCAGCCTTATTAGCAGTAATCAGTTGGAACTAGATAATTTAAACAAGATTTGCTTCAATAAGAATTTGCTTCAATAAGAATTTAAAACAGTAGGTACTTCATCATATGCAACAGTGAATCATTCATTAAGTTGCCATGGGCGCCGAAGAATTGTCACCTCTCCGAGCGTGATTACTAAAACTCACGAACTGTTTTAGCAGACTAACTAATAAAATATTGATCGATATATGTACATATGTATGTAACTATCTGTCGAATACTATGCCAACATTTTAAACTAATTAAACGACTTCGAAAAAAGACAGGTTTAACTTCAAAAGGTAATTTTCGAACAGGATAATGCCTATGTATATATGTAGGTTTGTATATCTGTTTAACAACCTTCAGTCTAAGGCCATACCTATACAAATACTTGGCGGAAAAGACCGCATTGGTCCAGGGCCTAGCTTCTCGCAACCATTCATGCTGTGCGTGTTATATTTTTTCACACAAATGGAAGGGACCTACAGTTTAGAGCCATATCCGAAAGGCAAATTGAGAAGCTTCCTCATGACAGTTATTACCGTCGGACTTTTGTCAGACATTTGCGAAAGGTGGGACCATGAAAACTATTCGGTTTGTTCTGGGATTCGAACTTCAAACATCCCGCCCAGTCGTCCAACACACAAAGCACTGAGCCACGACTGGCGTCCACATTTGTGCAACAGCGATTGCAAAAAGTTAACAGAGAAAAGAACAATTTAAATCCGCAGAAAAATTAAACAATGTAAGCAATGTTAATTGAAATTAATTGTTTGGCGTCATGGCTAATTAATCAGTATGTTGGAAGCTTTTACGTTCGTATTTCAGGAACAGCGAAACGTTTTTTCCACAGTCCCACCTCTTGGAAATTTCTGACAAACGTTCGAGAATAATTACTGTCATGAGAAGATTCTCAATTCCAGTCTTTCGGATTTATTATTAAACGTAGGTGCATCCGTTCCTGCGGTAGCATGTTTGACATGACTACGCGACCCAAGGTCCTAGGCTCTGTGTGGACTGTTTAATGTATATTTATATATAATCGATTAATTCATAATTTTATCTACTCCCGAAGAAATTTTTTGAATTTGTAACCTGATAGGATTAAACATTAAGCGTCATTATCGAAAACTAACATCCCCCGCTTTCAATTCTCGTAAGCTAAGAAAATCAACACTAATTTAACTACATAGGTCCAGTTTGTTCACTTTGGTTACTGAAGTTATTGCTGATTTTAACCTATGACGAATTATATACAATTAAAAATGCGAGCTCATATGGAACTTACAGTCACCATTATGTTTGTAGTTAGAACCGATACTCACCTATGTTTAATTGGTGTGGTTTGCCGCTCTTTAGAGGATAGATCTGGTCTAATAAATGTACATACATTTGTACAAGCCCAACATTCACAAAACGTTTGGTTTCCTCAATATTTACTCCATTACCTTTTTCTTTGGCCGCGTTAGCATCCCTTGTTTGCAAGCCTAGCCAGTATTGGGTTTACAATTGACGATTGTACCGTTGAAACAAAGTTTGATTCTCGTTTGTGTTTCCGCAACTTCGCATGTATTATGTGAAATGCCGAGTTTGGCTGTTGGCCAATGACCCTCATTTATGGCAACTAGTCTAACAACATTTGTACGTGTTCTACATACATATATGAAGTTGTGTGTTCTGGATTTAGACAAATCTGTTTTGAAATGACGCAATCCGATTCGTCCAATTAAATTCTGCGTTTGGAATCCTGTTGGATGATTGGCGAAGAGTGGAGCCACGACTGGTAGATCGTCGGCTATTTTATTCCCGTCTATGTTCCTATGCCGGGAAACCCAGGGGATAGTGATCTTGAAACAAGGGCTGGCACAGGTCAAGAAGAAGAAGAAGAAGAACCTTAATCGCGGCCTGACTGTCGTCGAAAATAGCTATGTTTTGTTTAGGTGTAGATTTGTTCATGGGTATTGATACTAATCCAGCTCCTACTGTATAATCCATTTTATAACCATCTGTGAAGATACTAGAAACTACAAACTCTTTCTAAAGTCTTGGATATATTAGGCGTAGTTACTCTGCATTCCATCAACTAATCTCATAGCGACCACTACCACCAAACATAAAAGAGAAACATATGAAATTTATATTTACCGAAAGTCTATACCGCCGCTGCTCCAGAGAAATCTTGGAGTTGAGCCATTTTTAACACATTTCATACAAGTTTGATCCACATGACTAAAATTTAACGTGAAAGCGGGGGATTACTTTGATTTGCTAAGGGATTTAATAATAACGATAGACTCCATAAAGTAGATATTAGTACTTGTTCCCCCGAATTAGCCGTATCCTTCCTTTGAATTCATTTAACCGCCTTTTTCGCAAAATATGTAGGCATTGACTTGTTACACAAATACAAATTTTGCTTTTAAAAGCTATTTGTGGTGATAATTAAGTTTTTAAAAATGTCCAAGAATAGTGGCTGTGGTGACACTATTTCAAAATACCTTAAAATCTTAAAAATAGTTTTTATGATCAAACTAGATGACCCAGTGAACTTCGTACCACCTAAAATTGATCTGATTGTAACTGTTTATAAGCGATTATGAATCCCAATCAACCTTCCAATTCCAATTCATTGAGATTGGCAATATTAGCTGCACTGTGTACGGTTTGAATGATTAAATGAAACTCGTTCGTAACTCAAACGAATTCAATATCTTTTATTCACATGGAAAAGAAATGAGGTTAACATTCAATGCAAAGCTTTATGGTAAACTACGTTTTTCATTTTGTTTTCCGGCGCGTACACAAACAAAGATGATGGCTTGCCGAGACGCGAACACGCGACATACAGTTGTCCACGCGTGAAACACAGAAACTCCTACTTAATCCCGCTAACTTCCAACGACTGGCCTTGTGATTTGTTGATGGTCATCGCGAAGGCCAGACGCTGCAAATTTCAAACGTTGGAACTCGAATGCCCAAGTCCGTTGGAATCATCAGGATACGCGGAATCAAAACATCCTCTCCTTTGTACTTTTCCTTGATAATCGTCGCCTCGATGACGTTGTTCATAAGCTTTTTCACAGCCAGTCTCGGTCCATTGCACAGTCGAGATTGATTGATGTTACGCAACATGATTGTGACTGAGCCTACTTTCAATGGCAAATTGTAAGGTGGTGGTAATCCGGACAATTCCAGCGAATTCAAGAATTCTATGGGACAGTTGACTACTTTATCATAGTTGATAACTGTGTCAACCGATTTGAAGGAAAACAACTGTTCCGGAATGAAATTTTGAATGGTCGCGGTAAGACCATCGACATCTTTGTTTTTCGCCGTCAAATTGGCTCGTTCGCTCAGCCAATTATGGTTTGTGAAGTTTTGCACTATGTTCGGAAACACGTAGAATGAGCTCTTCTTTCGATTCGATCAACTGGCAGAAATCAGTGGGCAATGTGACGAATCCGGTCGAGATCACAACTGCGATTTTCCCATTACCAATATCCAACAATTGCTTCAATGAAATCAACGATAGGTTTGATAGCTTTTCATAATCTCTTATGAAGAGTTACAATCAAATCAGCGATAGGTTTAAATGTGATTCATAATCGTTTGTGAAGAGTTACAATCAAATCAACGTTAGGTTTGACAGATGTCCTTTGGGTTTTTCCGAATTTTCATTTTTTCTAAACCACCCCAGTATTGAGACGAACAAAACAAAAAAAGGATTATCCAAATCGGTAGAGCCGTCCTCGAGTTTTTGCGAAACTAAGGCACGGCAATTGGTTTTTATATATATAGAAGAAGAAGAAGAAGATGTATAAGAAATTCAGAATATCATGATATCTTTATCATGGTATAGTACCCTTTTGAACCAGAACTTATCGCTTAAAGGTCGTAAGCCCTAAGCACTGCATTAGGTTATTAAATCCTCTTAATATTGATCCAGGCTCAGCATAGAAGAAGAAAGAGTGCCAGTTGGTAAGGTAAACTAGTTCAACTTACAGATTAAATTTATATTTCGAGTTTATTATATTCATATCACATGATACAAGAGTTAAGATAATTCATGAGCCACAACCTTTTATTCTTGTCACGAAAGACAAGTCCAAGGAAACAGATTAGGAGCAGTCCCGTCAACATTGCTTTTGTAGGCTCCTTATCTCCTACATACGTATGTACATATATGCCAATGTGAGTAGCTAGCACACAACTTTTTTTTAAACGCAGCAAGATTTAAAAAAAAAATATTTTCAGCTAAGCAAATATGTACTCAGAAAAGGAGATAAGTCTGCCACTAATGCCCAGATCTTCGAGAGATGGTTTTTGAGTAATTTATAATCTTACTAACCGGTCAAGATCAGCAGAGGTAGCCCCAGATTATAAATATTTCCGACGTTTCAACTTGTTCCGCTTGAAAAAAAATACACTTAAATATTAGATTGACATATCAGTAAACAATTTTTATTGTACTAGTGGGTACCCGGCGTGCGTTGCTGCGCAGTTGTTAAAGTGCAGTTGTGGGCAAACTACTGGACCGATTTTGACCAAACTTCACAGAAACACTCTCAGAATATTACCGACGATTGCCTAATTTGAGCTTAATTGGTTTGGTGGTTTCGGAGTCCATAGAAAACATACAAACATAGGTACATAGGTACATATATAGATTAAACTTTTCTAGTGCCTCATAAAAAAGATGGTGGTTCGTATTTTCATTGTTTTATAGCTTTATATTCATTCATAGTTATTTTTATTAAACAACGCAATCGGGAAATACTTATAATTCTAAGAACTATAACTAGGGCTACAATCTAGGCATAACTCCCCATTCCAAGAAAGAATAGCGAGACCAGAAACTTTTATCAAGCTAAATATATGTATAAAGCTGCCATGTACCGCAGAATGCGATTTCAAATACATATGTAAATATTAGATAAGGACCCATGCTACTATAAACTTTTTTTCTTCCTAGACTTGGCTGTCCAGGATACTGACAATAAAGGAACAACTACTGTTGATAAAACTTTCCTGAGTAGCCTTCTTCAGGAATACTACGCGAGCCATAACCACACAGCTTGTGTCAGATCTACGAAAAATAGTTGTCTCTAAGATAGCTGGACTTGCGTACAGGGAAACTCTGGCTAAAAACATCTTTATCGTATATATTCGAAGACTTAGCAAAAGACAAAGCGACATATGTATGTATGTTTTAACAAAACATTGTAAAACGAATTTTACATCAAACAAAAAAAAAGAATATTGGTGAACATAACTACCACTTTGATAGTCAGAAGTCAAATAGAATTGAAACATCCCTTTTTAATGGATTTTACCAAAATTTCAACTTTCTAGACCCAATTGCTGGTTGGGACTTGCTGTAAATTAGGTCGTTGAGTGAGTTAGGATTCTAAGTTTACAGATTGCATCCATTGCCATTAACATCATTCATTAAAATAACCAACTGCAGTTAACTACACATTTACATTAAGGTTAGTACGTGGGACTACTGACACTAAGCAAGAACCTTATTTTCCGGCCATCAAATTTGAGGCTCCCACTTATCGCAAAAGCTAGGCCCATATTCTCTGGGTTCCAAATATCTATATTTTTGTGAAGTGAAAAATTGTAAAAAAAAAATTAAAATAAGACTGTTCATCTTTCATTTCTACTGTGTTTTATTTAAACTGTACACAATTTATGTTCAACTAAAAGAGAACCATTAAAATCGGTAGAGATTTGGCGAAAATAGAGCCAAAATAAACAGATGGTAAAAATTGCCACAACGGCTGAATAAATTGTAATACTAACTAATACTTTTAATTTTCTGACTAATTTGTGCAAATAAGCTTACACTACATGAAAACTGGAGGAAAAATCGGTTGAAACAAATATCTTTACAGCAGGTGTTACTTTGTTGATTGGCAGATGCTTACGTTATGTACGTACATGTATTGTTGTTAGCTGACTTTATAACCGGTGAACCGATTTTGATGCGTCCATCGCATTTAACATTTGCAAAAGAAAATCAATCAAAGTCATCCTCAAAATACTAAAAAACAAGGAAATAAAATTCAATCCACTTGTTTGTCCTGCGTTTAATATTTTACTCGGTTGAGTTATTAATTTACCATTAAATGTCTTCTTTATCGGATCGGATCTTTACGTACTTATATTAATCGTTAGATGTAGAAATGAATTTATTATTTGCTTACAATGAAATAGTTTCCCACTGTTACTGTTGCATCAGACAATCAGAATATCGAACTGTGACAAGCAATCATGCTTTTTCTCTATAGACTGTTGAACGTACGCAAGCACAAAAATATTGTTTGATGTCAAATAGTGAAAATTTAAAGTAAACTTACAAGCAAATAATAGTTTAATAACTTTTGCAACAATATTCGCTTTGTAGCGAATAATAGATAACTTTGAAATTTGGCTCTGTTTAACTTAAAACAAAACAACCTTCTCGTAACCACGAACCAAAAAGACTCCAACGGCAACGACTGATTACAATAGTAAGAGGCCACTTTCGGAGAGAACTCCCAGTATACATATCGATCCATTAAAAATTTCAGAACGTCATTGGCAACACAAGGGACAAACAAAAGGACACTCGCATACTTTCCCATCCCTTTGAAATTCCAAGTCGCAACGCACCATAAAGCACTCGTGTCCACTGGCCACATTCGTTGCATATTCAAATTCATCGGATACCGTTACAGAATTCATAATAATAATAATAAAAAACAAAAGATCGCCGGCTATTTATATACCATCCTCCGCTTACCTTCATTAGATGGCTGATATCCTTCATCGAAAACCTCCTCACAAATCACCGACGCAGAGGGTGACGAACTGCCGACACGACCGGTCATTTTGTTGACCACTTACAAGAGAAGGATACACACAGGAAGGACTAGCAGTTATCCGAAACAGACCCAGAACAGAGGTGCTGGAAATTCAGGAACTCAGTAACGAGATGAGTTTTCTTTTCTTTTTTTTCTGCTCTTTACTGGTGGGATGATAAAAACATCGCAAAATTGACTGTGACTTTAGAAAATAATAATTTGATGGGCTATCTATCGATTTCCTGTTCCAAAATGATATTCCAAGAAAACAATAACAACACTCAAGTTGCCGAGGAGAACGACGATATGGTGACCTAAATATTGAGGGATATACTCCTGGAGATCCAAGACGGGATACAGATTTTCACTCACAATCGTGTGTGGGAGGTATAATCCTTCGTTTTTTGCGTTGCTTGATTTTGAGGCAGGTTTCTGTCCAAGTTGAGTTTTTTTTTTCTTTTTTGTCTTTTTTTTCGTTCTTTTATTTATAATTAACTTGAGAATTTTATTGATTTTTCGAATTCGCGAGTCGCGTTGGTGTTCAAGAGCTGGCAGCGCTGCGGTGAGTGGCGGCGATGTGAGTGATTATTTTTTATGTAATCCGGCTCGAGGTTTTCTTGTTTTTCTCTCGTTTTCTTTTGTTGAAGTAGACAATGAATGGACACCCACTTTTTATTGAATTTTCTACGGTTTGCACATATATCCGGTGGATGGTTTCCTCTCCAACCGTATGCATTGATTCCCGATTTTCAACTACCAGTGGTAGGTTAATGTGGGTTGGAAAAATGTAGAAGCTTTTCGGGAAATCCTAAGAGCTTACAGAAGGGTGGTTTTTGGATGCAATGTTCTCTTTCGTGTGGAATGTGTTTTTTTTTTTTTGGGTGGAAAGTAACAGTGTTGTTCATTTTTGTGATTAGATTATATTTAAGTAGTAAATAGTCTACAGAAAACGCCGTATTAAACAAATCAAAAATAGATCAGAAAAACATACAATATGTTCGTTTAAATAGTTCGGTCTAGTTTTGAAATAGAAAGCACAAAAAATGATATCTCTTACATGAGTGCATGGGTACGTCTTTCATTAAGGAATCCACTGATTTTCTTAATTTTGCGATTCGGGTGTTGCGCCATAGGTGATCGGTATCGTTCTTTTATTTATGGCTTAGTTTTACATTTTTACCAAATCTGAGGAGTTTGCAAAGACCATGACCATTTTGAAAAGATCAGGCCTTTTTGTTTGTGTTTGATTGTTCTAACACTCCCTGCTCAAGAACCAATAAACAGCTTGTGATAAAATTTGGTTTGTGTGTTTGGCCTGATGTGTAGATAGGTCTATTTAAAATTATCAAAATCACATGGAGTATTGACAAAATGGTATCTAGTCGATAGCAAGGTGGTTTTTCGCATGTGCAAGCCGCCATATGCAAACGGTTTAAACGTTACAAGCATCAGACATAAAAAGTAAATTTTTTTTATTAAAAAAAGAGCAACCAAACTACGTGCTGCTGTTCAATGACATAGACACGGACAGACTGCAGACATCATCTTAAAACCAGTATTCCATTTTATCTTCATCTTATAAAACTTAGAGGAGGGAATAAACAAAGTCCATAAGATGATAAGTCGGGACCTCAGGATTATTGAATAATCAACTCCACATTTGAGGCAGTCAGGAACTCTATAGCATAAGGTGCAATGTTTGATGCTATGTATTTATATTGCCGTAATGAAAACGAATTTGCCTTCTGGGGTCGTTTTCACGCACACGCGGTAAGTAATTGGTGGTGTGCCGATCAGCATTGACTATAGAATGCAGTAGTAAAATGACCCGTACGTCTTAAGAACGTGGCAAACATTTTTGCCAAAGTTCTGTGCTCCCGTGTGGGAAGATACTTACTTTCGGCTTATGGCCAATGAATTAAAACCACTTTCAACTACTGCAAAAATTGCTTTAGAAATATTATTTAATTTGAAAAAAAAACATGTCCTTGATTAAGCTACGCCAAAATGCACCACCGTTCTACCAAAGCCAAAGGATATTGCTTAGTCGCCAAGTAATATTTTCGTTTTTCCGGAGTAAAAGAAAACATAAAATCATGACCCGAAAATGTTTACGTGTTAAACCATTTTTCACGAAACTACTGTCACTTCCCAAAAAAAAATGTTTTTTTACAACACAAACAATGCCCAAAATTTTAAAAATAACAATTTCGGAAGAAATACATTGCAGGAAATAGTCTACACGGAAAACTTAAATAACAGCCTACATAGGCACTGTAGGTGTCATTATCGGGCACTGTTTAATGGGCAAGCATGCAACAAGGCTTAGCGTATCTTCGAACGGTTTATGTAGAAGTTGCATGGACGAGGAAGAAGAAGAAACCATTCATCACCTTCGTTGTACCTGTCCAGCTCTCTCTCAAAAAAGGAAGCTTCACTTAGGAGCTTTCTATTAAAACGTCATAGGTGATCTGACAAATATAAATATTAGGAGCCTCTTACGTTTCATCAGAATCTCAGATTGATTTTAACCAGTAAACAGGGACTTATTTTTGATGTGTTCACACAATTTCTTCTTCTTTTGTACCGGATATCCCTTGATACATTAAGTAACAATACATTTAAACAAACTCTATTTGTAAAAAAACTAGCAATGTAAACCCAAAACCAACGGTGCAAATTCAATATGGCATCGGGAAATATATGTTGACTTCTTGCGCACATAGAAATTGTTTTTGGTAACACTATTAAAACCGAAAAATAGACTTATAGTCCTGCAGATTGTTATATCATAAACCTTATGAATTGCCCGATAGTACCCAATGGCCTACGCCGCTACTGCAATTAAACCTAGGGCTATGCGATTGCAGAACTTGTTTTTGCAGAATGACTACTTAAATTCGACAGGTCATACCTATGTACATAATACACTACAACACATCAGAAAGATGTTTCCATCAAGGTACTACTCATACCCGCACTGCAGCGGAGGAATTCCCTTGACAGAGGTGTCTAATGTATAATAACGGTGATGTCTAATTAGTTCCAATAAGGTCTACCTTTATGGTTAACACCTTATAAGCCCTACTTCGACACATTCGGTTCAAAGCCCAATAATGACAGATCCTACAGAATAGAGGTTTTGTGCTGAATTAACTTAATGACCCTGTAAAACAAAAGAAAGGACAACGATATGTAGGTGGAATGTTCGGACTCTTGACAGACTACATGAAGCCAATCAAATAGCGGAACGCGTACACTGCTATAAACCAGATATAACCGTGTGAGACAATAAGTCTCTTCATGTGACCGCATTGCCACGCCTGTTCAAACGATCCCTATCCATGAATCTCTCAGTCAAAGTATGGAACATTATAAGCAAACTCTGTTATGAAACAGAAAAAACTTCAGATCACGCCAGAAAAGTTATTAAACATTAATTATCAATAGAGTATGCTGGAATGGTCCAATTCCAGACAGAAAGATCTGCGTCTATCACTAGAAATCGTCTGTAAGATCAAAAATTTGTAGTTAAAAAAAAAAATGTCGTTCAATATATATTTATATATGTATGTACGTATTTCAAACATTTCTATATTTTATCCTAAAACAACGAATATACTTGTTTTACTACAGCTTTCGTTTTCAGAATTCAAGAAGCATGCATACGTATATAAGTTCAAACACATGTATTGCAATATTTGTACAAAATAATACCAATCCTTTTCAAGCATAGAGGTTATCAAAAATATAAAACAAAATCATATTTCAACAACCTTAAAACCTTAAAACTTTTTCTTGGCAACTCCAATTAAATGTCAGAGCCCAACTCACCACACCACATTTCACTCCAAAGAGCATTTAAAAATCAGGAATGACAAAAATAACCAAAACAAATGTTTGTTGGCGCGATTTTTTTTTAATTATTTTCACTTCATAAATAAGAGTTAATTTAATACACGCGATTTGCCATGAATACGCATAGCTATTTTCCGAATTACTTCTCAATCGAGGATATATTTGTAACGCAAGAGAAAGTAGAATGCAAAATAAACGCTAAACTTTTACAAATGGGTAACTACGATGAGTTTATTTTCCTTTTTTGTAAACAAGGTACAATCCATTCATTTGAAGGTTTCCTAGACCCCGGAGCAGAAACTGATGACCTTAACCCTGGAAAAACAGTGAATCTCCCTCTGTGGTATATCAAAGAGTTAAAAGTTAATAACCCGTATTTTACGTGAGTTGATAAACAATCACTTATCTAGCAACATTCTTATGATGTATGTCTGCAGAGTTGATGTTCCAACAATTTATAAAAATGTTCATAAGGCAGTCTGTGAAGCAGAAACCACTCACATAGAATTGGGTAAGCTTCATCCGTTCTTTTATGAATATGGGAGGTACCTCACACCGTACGATAGAAACCACATTGTCGGAAAAATTGTCTTTGAGACCATGAGACAACGAGTACGACATCTTTTAGATATATCTAAAAATACCAATGAGGATGGTAAGCCAGAACTTAGATTGGATGATATTGAAAGCAAACTGTACAAGATGGGAGTTAAAACTAATACCGCGGTGCGTCTCCTTGCCCACCATGACTTAATAATCTCATATTTTCTTTTAGTATACCAACTGGCTGCAGATGAAGTCAAGGAATATTTGCGTTTCGGAAATGGTCCATGAGCATAGTAAAAAGCGAAAACGTGTGCTGCTTAGTGATGAAGAGAATTCACCACAGGGTGCTAGCAAAAGATCGACAATATGATTATAGATAGTCTGTTTTTTTTAAAATATATTTATATTTTTAATTACAAATAACGACTCGCAATGGCCAGGACTTTAGTATAGTCCGCACCCTTCGAAAATGTCTTCTCCTTGAGGATGGTACGCAGAATTGTAGGAATTGGGACGTGTATCCTCGTGCCCAACGGCGACCCGTTGTCATCTATAAGTACCAAATTATTGCTATCAAACTTGGGAATCTTTGGTTTTTGATTTTGCTTCAAGCCGACCAGAATTCCCTTCTTCATTTGACCCTTAATTGCAACCAAAACCTTGTCACCAATATAACCTACACCCCGTTTGTTGTAGACATGGATGCACCTTGGTGGCTTGCCCTCAGCCATGGCACGTTTACCAATCTCACTGTTATCCACTACGCGTAGACGAGCCAATTTTCGAATTTCACTGCATGGTGCGGTGGTGTGAATGTTTGATGACTGAATGTAAGTCGTGGCAGTTAGCCTTCGTGCAGTTTGAAGAAGAATATGGGACATCTCGATAGTGGAGTATCTGGGACGATCAGTATTTAGTTAACGAGTTATTTAAGATATAGAAAAAAATATTTCATAACAAACCTTCCTATGGAAAAACAGCCCGGACCAAGTGGCAGACGTCAATTTTCTGACTGACATCTCAAGATTTATTTGGTACAGCGGCGATTTTCAACTTCAACGCACAGGGTGGCAACAAGTGAAGTCAAACCAATATATGTTTTTTAATGCTTGATTTAATTGCTCTGTCCACAAAAATATTTTATATTAACTATATTTTCAAGTTTGTGGCAACTAAAAAAACAGCACAAGTCTACTTATGTCAAAATTGAATTATCATATCATCAGATGCGCCATATTCCATTCTAGAATTATACAGAAGAATTTTTTATTTTTTTATCATCTTCATTTCTGTGTCAAAAACTTTCTCATACGATGGATAATATTTTTTGTAAACTCATGTCAAAGTTTTAAACAACTTTTCTGAAAAATTGTAAAAAACGACTTATGCTGTTTTTCCTTGTTGGTACAGAAGTATTTGGAGCTGTCAGAGGTTTTGAAGGGAATACCTTTAACAGAAATAGTCTTAAATTGCGGTATCTTCCTCTTATTAGCGAACAGTGTCAATTCTGTATTTTGGGACTTGGCCGCCAGTCAACATTTCCTGGTCAAGTTGTCCGAGATCTACTCACTGAGAGTTCGAAGGAATTCACCTGTCGCTAACAGTACCACATCATCTCCATATACTGTGACTTTGATTCCGATATTTCTGAGTTTTAGGAGTAGTTCGTTAAGAACAAGAATTTATAGCAGCGGGGAGATGATTCCGACTTCAGTTGTGCTTCTGATGGTGTGTTCCTTCTAGTTCCGTTTTAATGTCTTTCCTCCAGCATGCTCAGTATCCTGTTGATTAGGATGTGGTCGACGCTGAGGTTTGTTAGGGTCATACGTATGTAGTTTATAAATATGCAACTAGCTCTAAATAGCTGTGCTTGGAAAATAATAACTTAACAAAAATTTTTTTAATATTCTAGAGAATCGAACAGAATGCACACGACCTGATTTTCAGTTTTCGGCTGAGGTTTCCAATATAGGAAATCGAATTTGCAAAATTTTTTTTTTTACTTATAATGGCTTAGGGCCTTACCGCGAGATTCTATTCGCAAAAAGTCTATTCGACTTTTGTCGATTCTATTAAACTCGAAATTGGTACCGGGAATTGCAGTAGAATTGCTGAAATAGAATCGACTTTCTGCAATAGTATCGACTTTCTGAAATAGAAAAGAAAAAGCTGAGCTTTCAACTCAAATGTCAAATCTCAAAGAAGTAGTTGGTTTAAATTATTATAAGTGCAATTTTAGTCTCAAAATAATGAGTTTTATTTGGTTAAATGTATTTGAGGATTAATTAGAGAATGTACGACGTGTTGAAATACTGACAACACTTCGGCACAGAAGAGTGAAGATTAAAATTGCATTTGGAATACTTGTTGTGCGTGTGTGTGTGAAAGGACTTCTTCGGTTCCCATAATTATAAAACTATTGAGATTCTGCATTAGGAATGACTATAACCTTTCTCTTGGGCATTCAACAGTATCTATTGCCTTAAGCGAACTCATCGATGTACATAGTTGAAGAATATACATATTTGTCCTAAGTGGATCAAGTTTCACTTCACTCGAGAAGAAGAGGAAGAGAAGAGAAATTGTTCTTTAACGAGAAGGCTGGAGTTCCGGGTATGCAAAGACAAATTCATTTTGCTACGAGCGGATTTTTTTTCCAATAAGCATACCTATTTCTCCATTTGCCGTCTATTCGTAAATTCTCTATTTTTTGTAAAAATTGTATCAATTACATAAAAAACGTTGTAAATTGAATATAACTCAAAATAAACATACTTATTTTCGTCGTTATTCGGTTTTTTCTTTGTTTAGAGTCCTTTCAAACAAAAGTCGACCAGGAATTTCCGATAGAATTGAAAATTCTATTAAATAGAAAAATATCGATACCAATAAAAACTCGCGGTACCGATAATAGACTTTAATTCTATTGAACTTTTGACAATTCTATCAACAGAAAAGCTTCGACACCAATAGAAACTCGCAGTACCGATAGATCGACTTTAATTCTATTCGACTTTAATTCTATTGCGAATAGAATCTCTCGGTAAGGCCCTTATTCTAAGATATCCTGTGCAAAAATTTGGGAGAGAAAATTTGTTGCTGTATTTTTTAAAATTTGTTAAAGTTTTCGGTTTTGACTAGTAAAATGCACGCTTTTTCCTTATTAACTCAATTAAAGGGTGTTTAGCCGACTTATAGTGCAATTTAACATAAAGGACTTGAAATGACTCTTAATTTTGTCTTTACAGGGTGTTAAAATTGAAAATATATTATTTTTAATGGTTTTTATGTAGAAAATGGAAATCTTCCCAGATTTCGATGAAATTTGAATACGTGATAGAAGGCATTTTTCTGAGAATATTGATTTTTAACTGTTTTCTAATAAACTTAACCACAGTCGCCTGCCTGACAGTTGTTGGCATACCCTTAGCGGAGCAACGAAGTCGCGTGAGCGTCTTAACCACTCCGGAGAGCGGAATTTAAATGAATGAAAAGCGCGAAGCACGCCACTTACCCACTGTTGGCTGATTAGTTAGTTTCGAAGGGGAGAACCTTTTCGAAATAACTGCCAAAAATCATCCGAACTTA
Organism: Blera fallax; assembly: GCA_946965025.1. NCBI lineage: Eukaryota > Metazoa > Arthropoda > Insecta > Diptera > Syrphidae > Blera > Blera fallax. The sequence continues at coordinate 18,210,392 of OX337248.1, read as the reverse complement.
ATTTAATTGTAATTGATTAATAAAAAGAGAGTGGATCCTTTTGAGGAATTATTGAAAACCGTTTTACATGTTTACAGGGATTTTAATAAATAATTGAAAAAAAACGCACTTTCCCTTATTTTGTTCATACAATACCATTTAATTGATCTTTTTTAATTTTTTTATAGCTATTAAGTAATAGTTACATGAGTTAAAGGTAAAATTTCAAAGAAAAAAAAAAGAATTTTTTTTATAGTATTATTAACTTCCTCCCAAATTTTTTTTGTTGTTATACTTTTTAGACCTTTTTACACTAATTAAAAAAAAAAAATTTTAGCGAATTTCCTATATTGGAAACCCGCCCCCAGTTTTCTGACAAGCCATATAAAACACAAACTTTAATCTTTTCAGAACCACCAGAAGGGTAAGATCGGAAATATCTGCTTGACGGTTTGTACTGCAAGTCAAATTTCTTAAATTACAAAATAAACCTGGAAAATTTACAATAGAATTTTAGCGAACAGTCACTAGATCAGTCTATTTTTTTTAGGATACCTTCGACAAAGATAATTTACAATTGATCTACACCAATAGATGTACTAATTTTTTTTTTATACACCGGTCCATGTTCGGGTTGTTATAATTTTTCACGACCTTTAATTTTCACCAGAACAATTGTTTAGTGGCATTTGCCTGCGACGGCAGCCTAGTAAGCGACAATACCGAGTAAGCGGCTAAAGAACTGCAAAACGATATAAGGGACGAAACCGACTAGACAAAGAAATGAGACTATGTACCAAATATTTTGTTATGGAACTCGACGCCAAGCTCAAATGGAGGGAGCATGCGAGAAAGAGAGCTTTATATAAAACTTGAAAAAATGCAATGGTTGCAAATAAGAAAATGGTTATAACACCAGTTTAGATGTCCGGACTACACCTTTGGGCCGGTACCAAGAAAACGAACATGTAAATGATTTAAACTATTAAAAATAAATTACTAAGTATAGAACATAAGAAATGACAAACTACAAAGAGATCTTAAAATAGAACTAGTTTAAAAAAAATGCAGACAAGCATTATCGACCAATATTTAACCCCTGAAGTACGGCGCGTAAGAGACGAAAATCGCAGCTTATTAAGATGAATAAAAAGAATAAAACACACATGTATGTAACTTAACTCCGATAGCTATCGAAGTCATAAAAAGGTGTTTAATATAAGAAGAAAAAAATGATCTATAATAGTTTGGGTTCCGAAAAGTCCGCTCCTCAGTAGGTGCCAACAAAAAGATAATACATATAACGCATAACAAGTAGGTGCGGCCATCGGGGGATGGTTCGCCGTTCGAATCCAAGAAAGCGGCTTGAACAGTTTTTCCACGGTCAAAATGTAAATGTAAAAAAGAAAAAACCGCTGAGATAACAACAGCTAAGAGTAGAATATAGACACACAAACCTATCTCCAACATAGAAACTTGGGTGAAGAGGAAAATTGGAGAGAACTACAATGTTATAAAGTTTCTAACTTATTACGTGGGATACAGGAACTATCTGCATAGCTCGTGCTGCTTCAAGATGCAGAACACGTCATGTCCATCTGTCCATCCGTGTGAGAAAAGTAAACGCGAAGTAAATGGATTCGTTATAAGATTCCACCTCGGACTCACGTGATTTGAACGTCTTAAAATACAAAACGATTTGTTGTGCCAAATATTTGTAATTCAAAAATGACCGAAGAAAATGAAAGAACGTGTCAAACTGACGAGCTCTTGTCTATCCATATTATATTGTAAACGTATTCCACCACAGCATCATCTACTTGCGTAAAAACTTCACAGACAAGCCATTCTAACCGATGTGGATCGCCGTTTTTTTTTATTCGAGGGGTTATTCTAGAAGTTGACGACCTATGCATAATGTTTTCAAATACCTTTAAACTATGAGGGTTCGAAATCTATTCAAGTAGTTAAGAGAATATAAAAAAAAAATACTCGACACTATTCAATAAACACGCGCATTTTCTTTTCAAAAAGTGAACATAACTTTTTTTAAGTTTTATTTTTAAGTCTGCTTTTAAAAATAATTCTAAGAAAACATCGAATTTACATTCAAAATAAAAAAATAATTTTACACACATATAACACTATTATATCTCTTTTATTATTAATTACATACACCTGCGCAACTTATCACCTATACATTACGATAGTAATTTATTTAATTTACATGTATCAAATCGATTGCTATACATATGTATAAAAAAAAGAACAAATATAAACACTTAAAAAAAATTTAAATAAAATTAAGATTCATAATACTTCATCTCATAATCAATAATTGGAAAGTACAGGTTTAGTAGTTAAATAATGAAAAAGTGAAAACTTAAAACGAAGATAATTAAATCATGTAGATCCAAACGCACCACGTAAGTGGTGACAAATCAGTCCGTATCATTTGATTCATTCAATCGCCATTAACATGTATATTAAGTTATATTTAGAAATATAAATAAATATTTTAAGCGGAATTCTATTCTAGAACATTAATTAATTATTTAGATTTTCTTATATATCTTGAGGGGCGGAGGGCGGGGCTTCTTATTTCTTATTTTGTACTGAATTGGTTTTCTTTACTTTGAAACTTCTCAGTTTTCGATGGAGTAGTAGTGTCTTGTAGCCTGAAAAAATCTTCTGTGTTGTAAAAAGTCAGGGAAGACGAAGGAGTTTGAAGATTAAACGCCAAAGTAGCCCCTTATTCGGTAATCTCTGACAAAGCGTGCAAATAGTCGAATTAGAGTCGTGTTAAAGACGAGACAGTACACAAATTACGAAAACTCTATCAATTTATATGCTCGCTCTCCTTGTGCTAGCTTCTCATCCATCCATCTAGCTTCGCCTTCTTTATTGAAAACTGAGATTCTTTTTACTTTATCTTTCCTATTTGCTTTATCGACTCAACCGTTTTTGTACACGATTTCTTGTCTGCATTGTGGTCTTTGCTGAGCCCCATCCACTGTTCCTCAAATTCGTTCTTTTAGCAAATGACATCGCCATTTGTTGTTGTAGATGACGATGATTAAATGGCGAATTTCCTGAAGTCAACCTCGTCCCAACCGGTGTCACCATGATTCCTGATGAAGAAGGACCATTACCATTACTCCCAATTCTCGGTGTACTTAAGACTTTGGGTGAGGCAGAGTTATTACAGAAAGAAACCGACTTTGCCTTTCGTTGTTGTCTCTGGTTGGATGTTGATGCAGAGGACGGCACAGGCATAGAAGGCGATTCAGCCGTTGACCAAATTCCTGTGGTAGTGGTGATCTGCCTTGATCTCAGATTGAGACTCTTTCTACTGATCACAGATGAGTTCTCCGCATTTGCCGAAGATTGTATCGCTTTGATAAACTTGCTCTGTACAATTGTTGACCTTCGGAGACTAGTACTGGCAGCGCTTTTCGCCTTCATATCTTTGGAAAGAGAGTTCCGGGAACGAAGTGTTCGTTTGCTATAGTCAACCGTCATACTACGAAGCATTCGCTTTTCGAATGTTCTGGGATATTGCTGTATAGATGGGCGACGTGGGGTGCGATGATTCTCATTTGGCACGTTTGGGTAGAGTATAAGCTTTGGTATTGAGGGTTTTTTGAGAGGCGTTGAATCGACAACGTTATCAAAGATGGCAGGTGGTTGAGATTGTTCTTTGGATGTCTTTTGTTCTTCATCTTCAAGTAATTGAGGCGGTTCTGGTATTCGTTCTTCCACTACACTAGATGATATCTCATGAATTTGTATAGTTTCATCAGGGTTTTCTTTATCGTCCTCCACTTCGACAACCTCCATTTCCAAATCAATAGGTGATTTGACGTGTATTAGTTCAGCAGCCGCGGTGTTCAGTCTATCAACTTCCAATACATCCAGTCTTTCAATGCACAAGGTAGTAGTCCTTCCACTTGGCTCAGATAACTCTTCAACGGTGGCAGCATCCACATTCGGTTCGTAGCACCTAGCATCATCCTCAAAGCTGCTTAGGAAATTCGAATTCGAGCTATCGCTGCTGTGATAGCCATTCTGAAAGCTGCTCGAAATGTTGTTGTACTGGTTGTAGATTGCGCCAGTATTTCCACACGATTGACCGCCAAAGATTTGAAATGTTTGTACGCAATTCAACATACTCTGTACACCGCTACTCCCACGAAGTTGCTGTTCTCCGCGAGTCTCCAGCTTTGTCAATGAATAACCTTCCTCAGCAGACATGCACTGCTCCTGATATAGTAGCTGCTCCATCTGATGTTCGTTATTTGGATAATGGTGCTGAACGCGATCATGTCCTGCTAATCCTGTATGATGCAGACTATGATAACTGTGATAATCACTTGGGTTGCTATTCACACTCTCGTTGCTGTTATCACTGTTGCCGCTAATATTACTGCTGCTGCCATTCGAACAACTGTTATCCTCCCGCTCCAGACTCGACGTCAGCAAAGAATTATACGACTCCGCAAAACTATTCATGTACGAATTACTTCCTTGATCTTCATAGTATAGGTATCCATTGCTATCACAATTTGTTTCATAGTTATTTGTGTAGATGCTTTCATCTCTGTCAAGATAGCTAGGCATATACCCATCCTGGTGATGCAGCTGCTGTTGCAAATGTAGTCGCATGGCTGAAGAAGGAGCTATGGTTTCATAATGTGGCAATTGGTGAGACTGATTAAAACTATCCGCATTGCATCGTTGATGTTCCGGTTCGTACATAGAGGTCGGCAGGAATTTTTGTTGGCTACTGTGAGATGACATGTTCACATAGCTTTCGTTCGGGTGGACTTCAGCATTCATGTGCATAAATTCTAAGCCGTACGAGCTCGTGCAATCATTACCTGAGCTCTCTTTGGTTGGCGACATTCCGGGAGGATAGAGAATCACAGTCACCACCGATGTGTTGTCTGCTCGCATTTTCTTCGAACTCCACGTCTTAAGAGCTTTCTCCACGAGCCCTTTGCTGGGATTACACCAAGTATTACTTTCACCGCGCATCCTACTTAGGCGGTCATTGATTATTTCCTTATCACGGACCGTATCCACTGCATCTGCAGGGGATACTACATTCCATAAACCGTCGGTTCCGAAAATTAGGCACCTATTTGATAGAAAATATGATATTAGTCTTCATTTTCCCACTTTATCATTTTTCTAAATTACCTAAAAGTCTTTGGATTAATTTTAATCACCTTCACATCTGGATCGGGACTAACAACAAATTCATTTAGTGCTGAGTTGTAACTCCATAAATCACCTAGACTTCTAGCCACGGCCAAGAAAGGAATTTCATCTATTGGTGTACTCCGTCTCACGGGACCTTTGTGGCCTTAAAATAAATTAAAAAATACATTTTTATAATCTGCATCGATGCGATATGAAAAAGTATCTCATACCGGTTTTGGGTCGATTCCATACCACTCGTGGAACTCCGCTCTTGACCACCACTTTTCCACCAGAATTTATGATTCTTGCCTTTTCCACGGCAGATTCCGGCTTATGATCCTGTGTCAACTGCTTGGCTCGCCAAAAACTTTCATCTGAATTTTGATAGCCAAGAACGATTCCAGAATCTCCCACATGACCAATGTAGATCTTCTCCCGACGAATAAATGCAACGGTTGCTGTAGTACCTGCAGTGCTAGGCAAACCTGTAGCGGTTTTTGGCCATTTTTCTGTAAAAAGAAGAAATACATATAGATTATTCCCTCGAACTTAAATCGAAGTGGATACGAATTATGTTAATAATTTTTAGAAACACGATCTTCATAAAATGTATGTATTTCTTATTTATAAATCAGTTTCGTAAAACTTGAGAATAAAAACTCAGGAAAATTACACTGAAATGCCGCAGACCAAAATCTTCTACAAAATCTTGCGAGGATGAATAAAATGGAGATGAGGTGCATGTCGAAGTCTAGTCTAGAAAACATAGAACAACTCAGATATTAAGTTGAAGTTATCTCCAACAGTACTTTCTCCAAGCTAATTGAATTGAGAAGGGACATTCATCAGATTGTGCAAGAGCAAGAAAACACAAAAATACAGATATGTATTGCATTTGTATCTATGGATCATCAAAATCTAAACAAGAAAGCCAACAAGTAAGTTTGTAAAAATCGATTTTTGTCAAAAAAATGGTTTTTAATGCTTTTGAGGATTTTTTTTTCTATAATTAGCAGGTCAATTTTAAACGTGAAAGCATTAGAAATTTGTTTAAAATAAAATCGGACTTGTTCTCACCAATACATATGTATGTATATGAATTGTATGGTTTTAAAAAAAGAAAACTGTGTCTGAAGATAAATAGACCCATTTGTTCTTTTTCGTCTTCCATTGAACCCTTTTCGCAATATAGGTAGGAATATTTATAAATTATCATTGTTTTCTTGTTTACATTTTGCTTGGACCATAGATAGTACGCTACGTGTTATTTTAATTTCTCTATAATTGCAATGGAAAAATCTAAATACATATGTACATATCTATGTACATATCTATGTACATATCTATGTACATATGTACATATCTATGTACATATGTATGTACAAAAGCTTTATGACAATCTCATCATCGACGGTATGTGAAATAATGTAGTTTTGCAAAACCAAGACCCCATTCATTCTGGAATCCCGCAAAACCCAACGCCTTAAACTAAGCGTAGTTCACATAGTTCTTAAGGACCCCCTTATGTCCTTGAATAACACTGAGTTTAATCTTCCAATTGAGGTATAAAGCTTTTAAAGGAGGCTGCATTTGTGTTAATTTCAACCAGCAAAAAAGCCTCACTTACTGTTTAATATGTGATGCATTTTATAAATTTTTAACTGCTACTAAAGCCAGGCAATTTCATAGAATTTACTTAAAATCATGTACATAGGTACATTGAAGAAAAACAAATGAAAAACTGTGCGATTTCAACGGTGGATAATAATGTGGAAGTGTATTATTAGAATAAGCATTAATTTTGAAAAATTTCAAAGTGCGCACTAACCTCAAATCCACAATAGACCACTAGGTCGCAGTTTTAACTTTTAACATACCCTTTTTAATAATATGTAATAACTTTAACTTTACATTGCCGAGTTGACAAAAATTATTTTTTGTACTATTCAGTTCGGCTTTTATGTAGGTATTTGATTCATAGATTATACATATGTTTACGATAGAATTATTCAACAACACTGCAAATGAAAATTAAGCTAAGGCAATTGATCATATTACGTATTCTGACCTCCACGTTTCTTAAATCTTTTTTTTTTTTTTTTTACTTGACATATTAAAAGTAACTCTCGAATCACCTTAATAAAATTATGTTTAGAAGTAGGTACTATTAGTACACAAAACAACATACCTAGATAGTTCAAGTTAAAAAGTGGCTTATCAAAGGGTAATCCATTTGACTTTTTGTTCTGATATTATTCTTAATTTTCGTTCTATTATCCTTAAAACCCAAATTATAGGTACCTAGTCACGTATAGCTAGCACTTACTGCTTTACATGATATGTACATATGTATTTAGGTACCTATACAAAAAGTTTTCAATGTACATAAGTAAATATTTGCACATATTTTTAAGTACATAAACTAGAGCTTTATAAAATCTAGACCTTCTAAACAATTTAATTACTGTATGTATATACTTTGTGAATTTGTGTAAAATCCAACTTTTCTAAGTTCCAAGTTTAATAACTACAGCCTAAACCACATTAAGTTTAAACCTCAGGCAGTTACTTTCATGCCCCAGCAATCAAACAAAACTCAATTTAATTTCTCTCCCAACATGTGCTAAAGGAGAGAAGCTGATAAACCTAAACAGCTTTGCAAATCATAAACAAAAACTGTTGCAACCCGGCTATTTTTGTTTATGCAAATGCAAAAAACGAAAAGAAAACAAAGCACACACATCAAAACAATCTACAAATTTAGTAAGGATGACAGTCAAATCTTTTTTTCTGCTGTTTTCTAATCACCTTCTATAACCCAATTTGCCTTCTCTCTCCGGTTTGACATTTTTTCATATAAACACACACAAACAAAATACCTAGGGTTTCGAAGAAACCACACAGTTTGAAAGTCCCTGATGGCTAGAAAAACCCAACACCACATATACCCGTTCCACTCTGACTCATACCAAATACATGCAGGGGACAAGTAAATATGTATAACCTTCTCCCCCTGACAGCAGCAATGGCGGATTACAATCTGCCATACCTACTTTGCTGTCACTTTTAATTTTTGCCTTTCTCACTGTGTACTGTTTCTTTCTCGTTTCGATTTTTTTTTAAATAAGTACAACTACAGACAAAAAAGAATAGAAAGAAGGAACAAAAAATTCAAATGAAAAAAAGTAACCAACACACCTTGTTCTCTCCACATAGCATAGTGTGTGGCAATATAACCTTCACGTATCGCCCTCAATACATCCTGATCGCTATCGGACCAAAACAACTTTTGATTAATTATTTCCATCATCAGATATTCCTTAGCGAATGTGGCTGCCTCGCTGCCACCATGCCCATCATAGATTCCCACGAAAGCATACTCCAGATCCTTGGCATTCTCCGACTGATGATATGCCACGGAGAAGAAGTCCTCCATATACTTTCGACCGCCTTGACTACAATGCCCGGTCACTCGGAGATTAACACCAATCGATGAAGCTGTTGTGGAGGATGATGATGATGCTACTGCTGCTGCTGCTCTTGCTGGTGGCTGTGGTTGTGGTGGTGAGGCCGATGGTAGTGGTGATACTTTTTCACCACCTCCTCCCCCTTCTCCGCACACGTCACGATGCATAATCAAACAACAAAATATTAAAAACTCCTTCACTCGCGCGCTCTCACACGCGATGTTTGGTCTGATGCGATGCCTGGCTTATGTCAAATGTCTAATGTCAAAAAATACACTACACAACAATGTTGTTTTCAGCACTTCACATAAATTTTTCACTTTTTCACTAAAAATCCCCAGTATCAAGTACACGACTATGTATCTCTACTTATTTTCTGTATCCGCAAGTGAAACTAAAAACGAACTGAAAACAGAAACAACGATGAAAATACTGCTGGCTTCAGCTCTGTCGACTTCATGGTAAAAATGGTTGAGTAATGATTTTATTTCCACTCGTTCTGTCTGTGGTATATAAAATTTTTTGTTCATTCGCCTTCCACACGTATACGAAAAAATATATAGAAATTCCCAACACATTCAAACTGTCAGCGATTACTTTGTTATTTCACATATAAATTGGGACTTTTTGTAAAGTTTTTAATAGACAAATTTTAACATTCAAGTTTTCGGAAGTCACTGCAAAATAGCGCACTTCGATAAGTTTTGACAAATCATGTTGAAATTGTTTGACTTTTGGGGAAATGCACACACGACGAATAGCGCACAACACCACACACAGAGTGTTTTCTCTGTCTGACACTTGACTTAAAACGAATCGAATCGAATCTTTGTGGCCGCGATGACGGCGATAATTTGACGTCCTTCCGTTCGCCTCGACTGCAGTTTTGACATATAATGTAAGAAAAAGCGCCTTCACTACGACGAGTGAACGACTCGTTCAGATTTTTCTTCAAGCACACACATACTAGTTCATTTAAACACCATCGTACAGTGGTTGCTGTAGGTGCAATGATAGCGGATGACAAGTATTTATAGCAGCGGTTCAGTGTGTGTGTGGTTTGTGTAGAGACTATATTGTGCCTGGGTACATATAGTAAATATGGAATCAACTCGAGGGTTTCATTTTTCCCTGAATACTTTCTATTTGTTTGAGAAAATTTTATCAAGAAAAAAATTTAAAATGCTAGAGGAATGAGTTTCAATTCCATCTTTGACAGACGTCCCCTAAAATGTTTTCCTTTTTTCGTCAAATTATAGAACTTAAATTTTACAGCTCGTCACATTCTCTGTGCTCTTGAAGGTCTTTTTTACTTGCTCTCGATGGGGCCAGAGAAACCGACCGACTCAGCGGGCACTATAAATTGACACAACGACCGGGAATTCTTCGTGTCGTTGGTAGGTTGGTAGATAGGCAAATAGAGTAAAATATAAAAACGAAATGAACCGAAAATGAAACAATTTCATACACAAAAGTTGGCCGCAACAGCTACCTACTCATGGTAGATACATTATGTATGTATGTTTTTTTTTCCATGAAGATTGAATTGAAACAGAGGATGTGAGGGTAGAAATTTGTTCGAAAAGTCTCCGGAGACTCGTAAGATTTGAATTTGTTAGAATTTCGGTTTAAAATGATGGGGAGGAATGAAAACGGTTATAGTGGAAAAGGAAATCCACCGTGAAAAAAGTACGTTAATCTTGTTTTCTGTATACTCCAGCTACACTTTTCGGGTGAGAAATTTTTTGAAGCTGGTTGCCAATGTTGAAAGTTTGTTGTACGAAAACATACTGTAGCAAGAGGGAGAACATTCAAAAAAGTATTTATGAGTAAGTACAAATCCGATAGCAATTTACAAGTTTACTATTTTTGTAAATTATGCAGGTAAATGATATTTTTGATACCAAGTTCAGATGATGATACTATAAGTACATACCTACTAATGAACTATTTAAAATATGATAAGGCGTACTTGTTTGCCTTAAAATGAATTATCTCGGCTTTGTGTAGCCATAATTAAAATTTCTTATAAATATTCAGTATTTTTAATTTTCCGAATATAGCTAAAATATATGTATGCGAATTTTTAAAGAAACCCATTTTAAAGAATTTTTATAGTGGGATAGTTTTCTCAATCGGCCTTTCATTATCGGTTTTATTTAAAAAGCTTTTGTTTAAATATCAAGTAAAATCCACGAAAATAAGTAACAGTTCATTTCAAAACACTTAAGCAGCTGAAACACTTTAAACAATTTTTTTGAGTTACTAACTGACTACAATCTTCTAATTCTACTAAGAACGTTTGTATGAATATTTTTAAATTGATTGAAACGATGTCAGAAATATTTGCACTGATCTTGCTGGAACTTGATATTCATTATTAATATTTCAAAGCATTGTTCTTACTTGCCTACTCTATTAAGCTGTTAAACTGTGTATACACCAATTTTAACATCATAAATAAATATGTACATATGTATGTATGTACCTTACTTATGCTTGCAACAGTAATAAGAACCACACCAGCAACAAGAAAGAAAAAACGAAATTCTTCACTGCAACATACATATGTAGGTACATACATATGTGTGTTAGAACGTACCAGGCATTCAAAAACTTATCACTATTGGAGAACAAAATCAAATGGTGTCAAAAGGTTCCTTGAAATATAAAAATCTTTGTTTTGAACCCATGTACCTATATACACACTTTAAAAAATAATCAGGTAAAATGGCCGGGATCGCTACTAGCTGTTAGCTATTTTAAATTTATTTGGGCTGGCGATTTAAATTTCACTATTTGCCTAATGATTGCTAATCATCGATCGGCTTATTTTGGGTGGTTACTTCGAATTTACAAAAAAAAAAGAAAAAAATACTTAACGCAACAGACCGTGCGTGGTTCATGATCTAGCTTCTCGCGATCATTTGTGCTGTGCGTGTTACATTTTTTTCACATAAATGGAAGGGACACAGCTTAGAGCCATATCCGAAAGGCATTTAAAACATTTCTCATGACAGTTATTATTCTTGGACGTTTTTAAAGACATTCGCGAGAGGGGACCGAGAAAATCTTTTTGGTGTGTTTGGGGATTCGAACCTCGAACCTCGCGTACAATAATACAAAGCACTAACCACTGAGCCTCGCTTCAACCTTTAAATTTATAACTTTTAAAAATTTACTTTTACATATGTACATATGTGTGTACATAGGACCTACAATAAGCTCAGATGTATTATTCCTGATTTAAGTTGCTTCTACTATTGGATGTTTTATTATAATATTCTTTGACAAAATACTTAAATGAGCAGATAGGTATACCTACATACATACATATGTATGTAAACATAGAGGTTCCACACTATAGCTTTCTTTGTTTCTAAATGTTTTTCTCAGTTTAAATGCCATGTGTTCGAAAACTTTTTGCAGATGCCTAGGCAGACAAAATGTATGAATGTTTGACTCGTACTGGATGTCTCTATTTTATGAGTATATGTTAACTGAATAACTCATGCATTATTTGAAGTTACCAGTAGGTATGTATCTACATTTGTATGTATGTACATATGTAACTTAATCATTTGAAATGATCTTTATTGACGCCCATAATAAGAACACTTAATCAAGATGCTGGAATCGTTTAAATTAAATGCATAATATTTTCGTATTTTTTCTGTCAACATACATATACTCACTACCATTCTAGTACCTTTTACTCATTACCGCTCAGTTTGTATCCAACCCAACCCCATTTATCGAGTGCAACATCATAATCTGCGCAAAAATGAAAATTCCAGGCAAAAAGCCTTCAAACAAAATCTCAAATCCGCTACATTCACACCAAGCATTCATCCAACCCAACTTCGTGAACAAAAGGGGGGATGATGTCGATTTCTCGACATCGTCGTCAACCACCCAACTCAACCTCCGGGGTGCACATTTGTAGCCAAAGCTATACAACAGATTGGTTTTGGTATTCGATTTTAGAAAATATCGAAAAGTACGTGAGTACGTGCGAAACACGGAGACCAACTAAAACCAATGACACAAAAAGAAAACAACAACATCGTATCACAACAAAGAAAAGATACACATGGTGACTACCTACATAGCTAGCTTATCTACTACCTGGCACTCAGATTATAATCGCCCTGACTACGGCAACAACGACCCACACACAGTGACGGATGAGAAAAAGTCGACACGAAGCGCACGAATCCGAAAAGCATAGCACATAGCAGTTACAAACGGCAACGGATACGAAAACGAAAAAAAAAATATCTAAAACCAAGGAAAAAAATATAAAAACAACAAGTCTGCTTTATGCGCAAGAGAATGTGTTTCTGTGAGTAGTCGAAGTATCTCATTCCCCACAATCGTTGCCTATTTACAAAAATACCCAACAGCACAGCACATCGCACACAAATACTACACTTACACTACCCAATACATAGAATAGCGACCGCAACCTGAAACTCAAGCACAAGCAGAATCAAAAACAACCCTCGAGTTCGAAAAAATCGAGTCGGGCGACAAGAAGGCAGGCAGGCATTCATATGGACGGCAGCTCGTTTATCGATTTCTCTTTCTGACGCATCATTGCTAGATTGGGAAGGGGGTACATAATGTACGACTATCACAGTTTGTTTTTACTAGGGGATCTGGGAGTGTATTCGTTCGGTTTATAAACCTCCATCGTTGTGTTCCACTCAAACAAGAAAGAGCTGCTACTTTCTGTGTCCGGCAATTTCTGTTGCTGGCATTATTGTTCGTCATTTCTCAAATTGAAAGCAGATAGATTGTGAAGTTGATTTTGTGAATGGATTTGGGTAAAGGGAGCGTAGCACATTTCGTAATGAATTATGTGGTGGTTGTTATTGACATTAGCATGTCATGAGGAAGAATAGTCAGTCAGATTCGATACTATCAAGGTTATTAACATTTGTAAACTCTAGGTTTAAAACTCACAATTAGTAAGTTGAGGAAAAACTCGAGTATATTTAATAATAAAGTAAAAAAGATGTACATATTAATATTAAATGGTTTTATATATTTTAGGGCTTTTTTTGTTTGGTGGTAGTGTGCACAGTAATGAGGACTTTCGTGAGAGGAGCAACTTAATCGCTTGAGGATCGCTTCGCTAGCACTCTTAAAACTCTTAGTTTTAAATAATTTTTTTTTAGGTGAAACCGTATAGGTATTTTAAACTCATACGTATGTAGTTTGTACACCTTTAATTCCGTTCATTTACTCCACCATTTAAAAAAAAATCTATGTACATATGTAAAAAGATTGTGTAGTGAGCAACATTCACAAGAAAATTACAGCGACCCTGTTGAACCTCTTCATTGAGGAATTCCATTACTTATCCTAAAAAGCAATTATTTTTAATACCCATTTACTAGAAGATCACCAAGAGGTGTCTCACTGTCTTCAACCCGTCTAAAGTTGCGCTGGTGGGAGTGTCCAGCTTCACATGTCCAGTTAAACTCAGCATACGCTCACTTTTAGCTCACTTTTAAATAAATGCCTAGCAGGCACCACGTGGTGATGATTATGCGTTCCAGCCCTCCACTGTAACTATTTCTTTTATAGTTGTTTCCCTGAGTTCTGTAACTTAAATGTCAATTACCAATTCGTTCTCTTTATTATTAAAAATTAAAGGACTAAAGGATATCTGAAACAAGCTCCTAGTCGTAGAAGAAATATGCAAAATAAAATGAAATAAAGAATGGTGACTTCAAAAAAAATATTTAAAGAGCTTATGTACATATGCATGTTTTTAACATTCACCATAAAATTTGTGAGAGCGATAAAGTCAAGAAAGTAGGCCAACCCTAATATTCTCAGTTTCCACTTAGATTTGTAAAGCAAAACTTAGTCAAAAATTCTGAATTTATCTAGTTGAATTTTACGTACTTAGGTTTTATTGGCTCCTTATACTGACCACTAATATTATGGTATCAATACTCAGACGTACAATCTTTGGATACTACTGCCCCCAAGTTAAAAGATAGATATGTTCATATGTATGTATGTAAATTTGAGTAATCCCGTGAAATAACAATAATTTAAATATGTAAATAGTTTCTCCCTTAAAAGACAATGCTTCAAATTAAACGACCTCTGAACGAAGGCATTCTAAAATATCAATAATTTCACCCTGAACATTACAAAAATACAAATATTTGGGACAACAGACCTGCATATGAGGTCCAGGGCCTAACTTATCGCCACCATTCGTATTGCGCGTAAGTACGTACATACAAAAACTTTTTTTTTGATCTGCTTAGTTTCAAGTAATATTGCTTCCTTCTTTTATTGATAGCAACCCACTCCCAATTCCAGTCCCAAGTAATGGAACTAAAATGTGCGACGTTACGAGATTAAAAACAAACCTTATTCGAAAAGTACTAGTTTTAAGAATAGTGATTTTCTCATTTGTGTACATAAGTAGATATTAAATATTGCTCTCCAAAGCTTAAATATATGTGCAAGCTCGAGTCGAAGACCCCGAAGAAAAATGTTGGTTCACTTCAAATAAACGATACCAGAGGATTACCAGGCCAAGTCAGACCGATGAGAGCAAAATTGTTCTGTATGGTGACAAGGAATCTCAGAAATATGTCATGCTTCCACTCAATGCAGAATATGATCCTAGATTCACCACAAAAACAATGAAACATGGTGGATCTAGTATCATGATTTGGGGATGCTTTTCCTACTATGGTGTTGGTCCAATATATTGGAATTGGTATAATGGATGGTATAATGGTATAATGGATAAGCATTCATACAGTTCATTCATAAGCAGTGGTTTCGGGACAATAGGATTGAGGTCATGGACTGGCCTGCTAAATCTCCCGATGTTCATCCTCAATAGACTCCTTTTCTAATGTAATAAAATTCAATATAATTTTGTACATTTTTTACTTATTAAGCGACAAAAGAAATAGCATTGCTATTATTTTGCTCGCCTTTTTTATAACTTCTTTTCGAAAAAATAGATTTATGTTAGTTTGATTTAATTAAATTAAATTATAAGAAAATAACGCTATCTATACAAATAATAAGAATTTTTAAAAACCGTTTCTTAATTTTTGCGCTGCTATTATTTTGCTTGCAGCTGTATGTAGGTATGTATGTATGTATGTATGTATGTATGTTTGACATTATTTGCGGATTAAGAAGGAAAAGGCTCTGACCCAAGAGCCATAAAACATGCAGGAATGATATTGGTCTCATACGAAAGTAAAAGGAAAATTAATGTAAATAACGGCTTTTAGAAAACAAGTGCAAAATGCGAGTGCGAATTTTCTCTACATTAAAGATGCATTTGCTTCATATTTACCTATACATATGTATGTATGTATATACGACCTTGTAACATTAAACCTCACGAGTCAGCTTAACCTCCTGCACATCGATTAGCAAAGGAATAGGTATAAAGCCGGCCTAGCAGATTGCATTCCTCCTTTTCTTAGAGATTTACATACATAAATTTCTAGAATATTTGTTTTAAATTTTCGAATTTTAAATCGCGAATTTTCGCTCTTCTTGAAAACCACATATGTATTTATGTATACAAAAACAAACTTTTACTTTCTATTAAGACTATTAACTGTATTATATAAAGATGTTCTAAAATGGAATATGAAATTGCTTCTCTTAAGAATTTTTAAATCGCTAATTACAATTACAGTTGTACTTTTTCTGAATTGCAGTGCTTTGCTAAAAGAGCCAACACACCAGACCCACAAAAAAATGTGCTTCTCTCATTCCTTGTTCAAATTACACACCCCTATTTCCTTTAGTTTTAAATGTCAGCCTCTCATAAAATTTTCTACGGGCCTTATTTTTACCTCGTTTGAAAATGCCAAACAGAAATGTCATCATCCATCCTTCCCACTCGAGAAAACACAAGCACATATATACATACATACACAAAGTTATCATATGCTTCGTTCACATTTGGTTATAGAAGTCGAGTCAGCGACGCGCGGCGTAGGTAGAGCAAAATTAGACCTCACTATACCAGTGTGGTAGTGTGTATCTACATATGTGTCGAGTGGAAAGTTTCGAAAACGTTTTGTGGATTATAAAATACAAATTCCCCGTAGCAGCCCTGTATGCATGATAAATACTCAGTATAAAAAAAAAACAGGAAAACAGAAAGACAACGTTCCGTGAATTCGCTGCTAGCGACTACATGATAATTATTATGTTATTGCTGCTTTGCCATTGCCGCGCTCTATTGTGAATGGCGTGATGTGGTCATTTTAGTGGAACATGGAAAACATACTGAAATCGGTCGACTCGACGGTAATAGTTGTGGTTCACTCAGCTTCTGCTGGCGAAGCGAAAATATTTCAAAAATAATCAGGAAAATACAATACAAGCAACAACAACGGGGCGACCAGCAATCGATTAAGAGCACTGCTGTATTGGTTTGATGTTGAAATTGCTACAACACCGTATGAAATACAACAACTATGAACAAACCAACAGCGTCGCATCGTGTGAAGAGAAAACAACAGACTGGCATTCTAAATTATGCTTATGCAAGAGAACTAAATACATATGTATGTACATATTTTCGCAGATGGCAGCGCACAGAATTATCAAATACTGAGAAACTAAACAAGTGGTTGGATCGTAAATTGATTTAATAACTGACCCGCCCTGAGTGAAAACGAATGTGTTCAATAATATTAGGTCAATCTAAACTGAAGTAAATACATACCTACATATGTACATACTTTAGTTCCATTTACATAAAGGATACGAGATCGTCACAACTTTTGATAAATGTATGTATGTTAGTACATACATAAGTATGTATGCAAGTGTGTACATAGATAAGTATGTATGTAAGTATGTATGTACAGATTTATTTGGCTTTTTTTAGATATAGAGGCTAGAACTATGTAGGTCACGAAAACAGTCGTATTATTAATGAATGCAGTTTTATCCTGAGAATACCTATATATTTACCTTAAATAAAATAAAGATTTCGAGATACGACGAATCAGAAAGAAATGTTTTCAGCACGTTAACCTTTAAAAAGAGATATGTGTAGGTACACAGTACATATGTACATATGTATGTGGCACAAACAGCCTACATAGGGGTCAAACCTAGCTTCTCGCAACCATTAGTTTTATGCGTGTTATATTTTTGCACGAATAAGGGAACCTATGTACATATATGTATATGTTGATGTGGGACCGTGAAAAAAACTTATGTTTCCTTAGAATTTAAAGTCGAACCTTCCGCGCAGCAGTCCAACCACTACGCCACGGCAGTCTTAAATTTTGTGACCAGGATGAATATTAGTGTTGTAGAATAATTAAATTTTTGAAATTTTCTTTTTGATATAGCAAAAGTTGAAAATGGTCATTAAACAAAATAAATCGATTCCTTTCGACACAATGTATGGCCCAAAAAGAAGCACGTGTAGAAGCCGGCTATGTATTTCCATTCCTCACATTTCAAATATTCATCGATTTCATTGCACAAGTACCACTGGTACTTTAGCTTCCCTGTATAGCTTTTTTGTCTCCACCTTTCTCGAGTCGCTTGTATTCTCGCCCGACTGGTGTATAATGAATAGCGTACATAGTACATACAAAGTCAGCAAAGCTACTCTGACTAGTTATCGTTTTGCAATACGGGTTTTGGAGTTAATTCTATTCCATTTGGCAGTGTGGCGAGCAACGACCACGCGAACTGCCACTTTGTGATGGCGATGTTGGCGACACAGCTGGTTGTTGGATCTGTGACTATAGTCGCTTCAAGAGAATCGTTTTATTTTAGATTTAAAAAAGTATGACTCGGCTAACATTAATACACGCATATGTACATACATATGTAGTTCTTTAGAATGATAGAAGGATTAAGTATATTTTGTTAGCCTCCTCTTAGTTAATGCCATTAATTGTTGGTCCGATGTTAGTTCACAATGGAATGCTAATTCGACGTAGGGTTAAAAAAATCTCTTGTTAAATGTTAAAATCTCTTATGTTTCGTTGTTAGTGGGGTTGTTTTCAGTCGAAATATGGGTGCAGCAGCAGTAAGCGAACGAACTGTTCGAACAACAACAACATCAGGGAAATGAGGTGAATGAATGAGATCATCCTTAGCGCGGGTTTTCACCACAACGCTTCCGTCGCGGGTTGATGATGTGGTTTAGTGCTTTCGCGAGTAATTCGCGGGAATTCGCGTTTGTCATGGAGTAGAAATGTTGACGAATAGGTGTTTGAAAGACAAATAACAATTTCCGGTTGCTTTTCACTTGAAAGCATGAAAATGGCCGGAAGTTGTGTGTATTTTTCTTACTTAAGTGTGGGAAGTGTGTATCTTTTGGCAAGGGACTGAGTTACTTTTGATTGTAAAGCTTTTTTTTGAAACAGAATAAATTGGATTTGCAGGTTTTCATACAGAAATACATACATACATACCTACATATGTAAGTATGTATGTATGTACAGTGGACGCTCGTTAACTTGAACACATACGAAACCAGTGCTGTTGAAGTTATCGAGTTGCTCAAGTTACTGGACTAAAACAAAAAAAAAATTCGTTCGTCCTAAATGCAGTAAATATCACTTGGAATATGAATAAAAACTTTTAAAACAAATAGGTAGGTAGGTACAAAAGAAGTTCCATGGGATTCCCCTTTGCAAAAACCATCAATGTTTATGCCAACATATCGTCAGCTTATAAGCAAAACTGCAAAAACGTAGTTTGTGGGAAAATGCAAAACAAGTTTTTTGTTTTCCTTAAATGCTTGTAATTTTATGCTGTGACTGCGATTCTCTTAGATTTTTTTCATATTTCTAGGCAAAATATCAGATAGGCAGTTTTTACAGAATTTTCTACTTGCTTTTTTATTATACCTACTTGCCATCAATAATACAAATTACAATTTTTTGCATTTGGTGAGTTTTGCTTGTAAGCCGACGATATGTAGTTAGGTATGTAACGTTTTTCTTTCTACATAAATTTGCTCAATTTAAAGATATTGCAAATATCTTTAATTTTTAACTTATATAGTACTAAATGGAAAAATTGAAGGTATCGAGTCTTAAAAACTTTCTGTTCAAGCTGTAGAATACTTATAAGAAAAAATTGTGTGTTAAAGTTATTGGATTGTTCAAGTTATCGTTTGTTCAAGTTAGCGAGAGCCCACTGTATTTCATTTGATTAACCATGATAAAAAGTTCGAGAACACTTCAAGCCTAAGAGAACGGAAACTATGTATGTATGTATGTACATATAAAAAACATGTATTTAAATTAGTGCTCCTGATTTTACTCGGGTATTACCCATCTCAGCAAATACTCGGGTAATACCCGGCAATGTCAGCTCTCGTGTACCCGACAATATCGGGTAATATACTTTAATCTATATCTTCTATATACATGTATAAAAATCAATGTACATACATATGTACCTAGATATGTATCTATGGTACCTATGTATCTATGTTTGTATGTTTCTTATGGACTCCGAAACTACCGAACCAAATTTCAAATTTCAGTTCAAATTTTTAGGCAATCGTTGGTAATACATATTCTGTGAAGTTTGGTCAGAATCGGTTTGACAGTTCTCCCACAACTGCATTTTGAATGAGACACGTCGAAAAAAACCTCCGACATGAAGTTTATTTTTTTTATTCTTTTTATGAAATTTCAAAGAGCTCTGTTCTTTTTAACAAGTGTTCAGTCTGAAAAGCTAGTAGAATTAATAATAGGCCCCATACACGACTCGATAAGTCTGCCAGGCATTGAAGTCCGTCCGACCGATCCCATCGTGTGTGGCGTTGTTGGATGGTCTGTCAGACGGTCTGTCCGACGGTCGGATGGATATATCAATTAATGTTTGATATTTTGAGGCGTTGCCAAGTTGTCATCCGACTGATTGTATCATGTGTGGTAAAATCTGTCCAACAAGTGTGTGGCAAAGTAAAGCATGGTCGGATAGACTAGGTCGAATAGACAAATCGTATCGTGTGTGCGCCCTATAAAAGAAAAGCCGCTTATCCTCTTCTATATATGTATATAAAACTCAGTGTACCTATGTATGTACCTATGTTTGGAGGTATGCTATAGAATCCGAAACCACTTAACCAATTGCGCTCAAATTGAGCTCAAAATGAGTTCAGGCAATCTTCGATATTGGCCCGAGAGTGTTTCTGTGAAGATTGGTCAAAATTGGTGCAGTAGTTTGCCCACAATTGCATTTTAACAACTGCGCAGCAACGCACGCCGGGTACCCGCTAGTTTAATAGAAATACAACAATTTCCATCCAACGACAGATTATCCATGGCCTAATTAATAAACACCTAACAACAAAAATCGGAGATGATGAAAATATTGTCAGCTTCATGGCAAGCATGAAAGAAAGTTTGCAACGCAGGCTCAAAATGGATAGGCATGAATCCAAAGAAGTTCTCACAGAACAAGTTTTTTTTCTTTTTTGGATCCAAGATATAGAAACTTGGAAATCAAGGTTAAAGAAGTGAGAGAACTTAGTAGTCCATCGAGATTGGAGAATTTGTGAGTGAAAGATGTAGTGCCATGGATTTATTAGAGGCTAAATCAGATGGTGAAACCGTTAATAAGTTTGATAAGTATCTGTGTGAAATCAAACTGTGAACCGCAGTTAAATCACAATGTTCTTGACCCAATAAAATGGTGGAAAATGTCCAAACCTGGTATTGCTGACCAAAAAATATTTATGCGTTCCAGCGACATCGGTATGTTCAGAACGCTGTTTCTCCGCTGCAGGGAACATTGCAACACCCAAAAGATGTTGTCTTTTACCAGAGAATGTAAACTTGTTGATATTTTTGAACAGGAATCAAAAATTGTTACTTAATAGGAAAATATTTTTAGCGTTAGTATGCATTTTTTCTAAAATCACTAGTGAATTAGATTGCATTTCATTTATGTACATAGTTAGTGGTCAGAATTAATATTACATATTTGCATAAATGCATGCAAGTGTATTTAATAAACGAAATAAGCCTTGTTTTTGGTGAAAGAAGTTTATTTGCTGTTTAATTGTGAATATGGTTGATTTATGTTTTCTGTCTTTGTCTTTTCAGAATAAAATGTTTTTTTAAGTTATAGTAAAAACACATTGACACAGCAACTTTGACAGCCGCCGGGCAAAAACAGTCAACGTGATGTTAAACACATTAGCACACAGCACACAGCGAAAATTGACATCTTAGAACTTACTTGCGTATTTGAAAAGCAAAAAGTGAAATAAAACAATTAAAATGATTGTGCCGTTTGACTTTATGCAAACATTTTGCTAAGTAAGCGTTGCATTTATGTCCTATTCTCGAGTAGTTTACATAATCATTTGTTGCACTTCCTTGAAACAAATAACAAAACAAATTCTTTTGTTTACATTTGAGGTGACAGATATAAAATATTTTCAGGTTGGGTGGTCTGAAAAATGGTGTCGCAAGGTTGGTTGCATTTGAACAGCAACAGCGATCTTAGAACTTAGGTTTAAAGTTGAAGTTGTTCTTGCTGTGCTAATGTGATCTGTTCCATTGAAAAGCATTGGTTCTAAAATGTTCGCTGTGGCTGTCAAAGTTGCTGTCGTTTTAATGTTAAGTCTTGACATGCGACAAATATGAGAGTACCCAGCGGATACCCCAAAACTTACGGGTACCCTGGTAATACCCGAAAATAAGGGTACCCGGGTATGTGGGTATCAAAAGCTCTAATTTAAATAGGATTGCAAGATTTTCTATAATAAATCATAGGTGGAAAATTTTTCTGGTAAATTAATTTCGACCATAAGCATTCAACAAAGTCATGAATTAACATGAATTCTACTAAAAGATCTAAGGGTTAATATACATGTGTACCTATATTTGTGTATCATTGATATTTATAAGCTCGAAAATAGTTTGGACATTCCTGAATATAGCAAAAAAATAGGTGTGAACATATATCCAAACCTGAAGAACTAAGAAAGTCTTGGGGTCAGTAATTAGAAAATTAAATAATGAGTTGAAGTACTAGAAAAAGATTATGACTCCAGGCGGACAGGAAACACAAACGCCTGACACATCTGACTCCTGTGAAGACTTATTTCACTTTCTATGCCAATGTGTCCTTAGTCTAAGGAGATCTGCCTGGTCTTTCCCTTGGGGTACCTACATATAACGCAAATGGTAAAATTAGAAAGCGAAGCAAGCAGTGCAGTCCAGAACTGTCTTCTTCCACCTCATATAAATATTTATTTCTTACTTTTATATTTTCAAACTTTTCTCATCAGAACAACATTGTCTGCTACGGTAGCCTTATGCCATCTGTAGGTAAAATTCCTTGATAGCCCATTAACCTAGCCTGAATTATGTAAATGGTTAGGGTGCGGTGAGTAACTAATCTTCCAGAAAACATCTAATAATATTAATTTGATGTTAACTGTTTTATAATTTTACTCAAAGAAAGATACAAATGTACTCATATTTATGATATTTACTTCATTAAAGTTGAGGCCAATTTTTTTTTATGTACATAAATACATATGTATGTATAAGAAATCTGCTCAGAATCTTATCTTTAAAATAATAGATGCCGAAGTGCTCAGCCCATTCTAGGCAAGTATTCTAAGTTTTGCAGGCCAAAATGTTCAAAATATTTGATGTTTTTATTATTTGCACTCAGAAGTTGTGTAAATAATTTACATCTTGAGACTTCAATTCTGTCTATTGAAGCCTAAACGGCTGGACAGATTCACCAAGCCAAGCAATATGCAGTTTATTGTTGGAAGAAATAAGTAGAGATACATTACATAAATAAGACTTTTCTTTTAATTACTGTACATATATTATATGCACAATATTATTTATTTGTTATATATTTTTAATGATAGTTCGTTGAAAATACTAACAAATGCAAATTCTTAAATTTAAAAGTTAATATATGTATGTAGGTAATACCGTGGTCAGACGTATACTTATGTACTTAAAAAAATAAAACCGACTGAATATAGAAAATTAACTCATTTCTTACGAGTAGCATTAACTAAATCTATTATAAATTAAGCTTAAATTTCCAATTTTAAGTAATAAAAACCTTAAAAAGTTATTAATATTAAAGAATAAACTTCTACATATGTACATATATGTAGGTACATGCATACATGTGTATGTATGTAGTTCAAAAGCACAACGGGGAGATTTTCTACGTTTCTGAATAGGCATAGAACTGAAAATATGAGTTTTAGGGAAGCCGGTAGGTCGATTTTTCAGAGTAGGTACATACTCTATTTAAGAGTGGATATAGAAAAATTGGTCAAGTCTGACTGCTTTCACGTATTGAGAGTTCGATTGGTGTGGTCAACCTTCCGCACATTCCTTCCGCATACTTTGCTCCTAATAAACTCCACCATAATTTTTGGATCTTGTTAGGTAGTTTGTTTTCTAAAGTACACAGTATGTTGCAATTGAATAATCACCTGGTCCATGACCTCACTAGGCTTTGGAACCTGGTAGAATGCAAATTATATTTTTAAAATAATTACGAACCTTAAAACGGCAACGGCAACATTAGCAAAATGCTCAAAACTTGGTGACGAGAAGTCTCACCCCTAACGAGTTTCACTCGGATGGTCTCTGGGTGACTTCTGTTCTGTTCTTCTGAATTTGAACATTTGGAGGGAACAAGGGGAACAACCTTACGGCTATCTCTTGCCCACTCACTTTGAGGCACGTCAACATAATAAAGGAGAACAAAATCACTAGTCTTCACCTCTGGGACAGGAAGGTACTCCAAAGTCGATCCTTAAGCTTTTGACTGATCCTCCATTACTTTCGAAAACACAGGGCCCTGACACTGATTGCACCTGGTGTCTGAGTTGAAATGTTAGGTCCGAGGGTGAAATGATTCGGGGTGAGTCATTCTTCGTAGAGATGGGTAGGTACGTCAACGGCTCTACAGAGTCTCGAATTTCGGTGTGACATCAGACAAAATTCGCGACGGACTCGTTTGATGGATACCACGAGTCGTTCCCATCATCCTCGATCGTGGTCTAAACGATAGTAATGAACGCTATCGTCTGTAGTTTGCTTCATGTAACTCCATCACTATCGTGTCGTCTATCGTTTACATTTTTCACTGTTTGAAAGCTAGTGAAAGTCATATTCGCCCCTTGAAAATGACTAGCTGTCATTCTTTGTTTTTGTGTTTACTTTGACTGTGGTGTTTGACTTTTGAAATTTTAACACATCAAACATATTATAGTTCGTGATTCAATGATTTCGAACTAAACATTATTTGTTTTTTCTTGTTTTACGTTTTTAAGACTAGAAGCTTATATGTGGTATTATTTAAATGAAGTTAAATTGCTCTCTACAGTAAATAGGGTCCATTGCAGCCTAAATAGGTGAATGTAGACGAAGAACTTGGTTGTTTCTGATATCCCCACAGAAATGTAATGGGGATATTTCTATAAAATTTAAATGTGATTATGATGAATAACGGGTGATCTAGTTAAACAAGTCGAATTAGTCCTGGCAGCTGGAGTTGTATATTAATTTTTATGTTAATTTTTTGTATATATATAATTTTTATTTGCAGAAAGGTGATTAAATTGCTGTGAAAATTGCATTGTCATAAAAATAAACTTAAATAACTACATACTGATAAAAATTTTAGTTCCCAAAAACAATTAATGGCAATTATAATTTTATATTTTTTGTAATTTTATCAAAATTAAGCTTTAATTAGAAGCATTAAAAATTCTCGGTAAAAATTACATATAAATATTTTCGTAACCCACCTCTGTATTACTAAAGCGCCATCTTATTGTCAGTATTTCACAACAATAATGTCAATTTACTTCACCATCCACCGAACACCATCCATAAGCAGTTCCGCGCATGTTTTTTTTTTAAAAAAATATACAGTAAATACAAGATAGCAAAAGTTAGAATCTTCGACCCAATCGCATTGTTATTGGAAACCTGAAAATTTAAACGAAATTCTGTTTCCAAGTTAGTGCTAGTATCAGATTAAAGAATTGTGATAAATATATTCATTCAACAGATCGTGTATTTCCGTTACTGTGATTTTAAATTGAAACTAGTGGTAGGTACGTAAATAGTAAATATTTTTGTTTGACTTAGTTTTTTTTTTACTCCTTTTTTGGTTTTCAATTCTAATTATTTTAAAGATCGTTGTTTTAATTTATGCGATTTACATGTGTATGTAATTATGTTTTAAAGTTGAAAATTGGATTTTCACATTTTCGCTGAAATTATACCTGTCAGTTTAGCTACTGTGAATAATAACGTTCGGAAATTCAACTCCATTGCTTGCGTTTATTAAAAAAAATGTTGGTTGTAAGAAATTAATTAGTTTAATTTGTGGCTATATTTTTATAGGATAAACTTTAATTATTGATTACCTGCTAGGGTACTTTGAAAGTTTCTGGTTATAGAAAACGTGCTTTGTACGTGAATACGAAGTAATTTTTCTCCTTTAGGTGTTGTTTGAGTCTTCAGTTAAAAGTATTAAAATTATTGTGCTAATTATAGGTCCTTTCAAAAGTACTAAAGTAAAAACCATAATTACGTTTGAAAGCGTGAGTTAGCTCCCACAAATATACGGATACATACGATTTTGCTTTATTTCCATATTGGCAAAAAGAGGACTATGAGCTTCTGAAAATGTCTGGTTAGATAAGTATTTTTTATTTAAAAAAAAATGCTTAATTTGGCGGCAGCAATTTTGCGCACTTCATTTTTACTACATTTCATTTTACTATTTTGCTACACTCAATCCTAGATATAGATCTCGAAAAGTTTATGTTTATAAATACATATGTATTTAGGTGGGCATGAATGTACATATTTTTCATCCCCACCGAAATTCATTTCTCTGTGTTGCCACGTTTTGGGCCTTACAGAAGCTATCTGGATAAAATTGCATAGGCATGCAAGCGTCCAGTTTTTTTTCATTCCATCTACTTTTCAAGCTTTTACGAGGAACTAAAAAATGAGTTAATATATTAACTCGAATTACCTTGCATTGCACGCATTTAGTCAGATAAAATCGTTGTTAGCACTCAATAATGGTAATTTTCGGTTTTAAGTCTGATATCCTATTTTTTTTTTTTCGAAATTCAAACAGTTCTCTAATTAATGATGTATCTATCTGTCGTGGTTTGCCAGACTCAGATGAAATTTAGAAAATATTTATGAATATGCTACTAAACCGCATTAGATGTTGAACGAAAACTCCACACGATACAATCTCAAGAAATGCATTATGTCAAACTGCAGGCAATACCAAATCAACAGTGTGGGATAGGTAATCGATTTCTGATTTATTCGATGTTCATCAAGGAGTAAAACAAAGATGCGTTCTAAGCTCAATAATGTTCTCTATCTTCTTAAGCGACTTAAATTAAGAGCTATCAGGAGGTATTTGTATCTGTGGACTGTTTAGTAAAGTTGTACTCTATGCTGATGGTTTGGTACCAATGGCGGATATAACAGATAATAAATGAATTGGTTGATCCGTCCAAATGTATAGTTTATCGAAAGGATACAAATCAATCCAAGAGATTGTTGTATATAAATATCTCGGAGTTTACTTAACTTTTATTTTGATATACAAGAAATACTGGTAGGAGAAAAACGCGAACTTAAAGGCTGCTATAAATGCCACATGGTCTGCTTTTATAAGAAAACAGTACATTACCTAAAGCAATAAATTAAACATTTTCGAAACGTCATTACGTTCGATAATGTGCAGTGCATCACGGGTGTGGAGACAAACTGAATTCGAGGAAACTGAAAAACTGCCGCGTTTCTTCTTAAAGAAAGTATTACCACTCCGAAGTAATAGTCCAAATTATATGTTGCAACTGTAAACAAGAATTAATAAAAAGCATATATGTATACACACTGCAAATGTACTTTGATTACATACGAAAGTATCTTATCACCCCATCAATCATCTACAGAAGATATTAGCGGAAGAAACTTGAAGCCTTCGAATCGATGCATTTGTTGAAGATTGGCTCAGCTTATTCAGTATGTCGGAAATCGCCTCGATTTTTATTGGCAAAATAAAGATTGTCAAAATTCACTCGAATCAACATACATATGTATGTATAAATCTTGCACCCCGGTCTCAGATTCATGATGAGTACTGTAACCTAGAATATACAAGGCAATCGTTTTACCTTGAGGACAAGCATTCAAACATAACACTATCGGTATACATATATTATATTACTTTAGATGAGGCTGAAAATACTTTTCACCTTATAACACCCAATGTCAGAAACTATTGTTTTGTAAAAGAAAATATATGATTTATTTGCATCTATCACTTATATTAAACTACCAAAAGTTAATAACTTATGAATTAAATGAAACACATCGTAACAGTTAAAAAATTAAACATAATTTGTCCTCTGGCACATAATGAAATAAATGCATGTAGGGCCTAGAATCTAATTTTCTTTTCTTAAAGAAAAAACCATAAAAAAGCTTCGATATTTTCTGGGATTTGAGTTTTCCCCTCAATAGTTCAAACACTGAGTCTTTGCGCCCACGTTTATTTATTTAATCAATAAAAAACATCTCAATAAAATGAGCAAGCCCTTTCCATTTTTCCGCAATGTCCCTTAGTGACAAGAGCTTGTGTGTTAAAAAATTACAAATCTGCCTTAAGAATTTGCAAAGTGAAGTGTCTCGTGACATGGCGTAATTTAACTTATTTTACACTGCCTGACTTTTTTCCGTTGATGCGTAAAATTATCAAACAAAATTGTTATTTAGCCACTCAGTTTCTAGTTGCCTGAACAGAAGAATTAACAATGGCTACGTCGGCTTTCGTGCAATTTTTATTTATTATTGTGAATGAACCCTGTTTAAAGAATTTATGAAATTTTGAATATTTTGTGATTATTTGCTCATACTCAGATTTTTCTAGCTATTCTACTCAATTTCCAAATGATAATTGATTTGTTTTCATTTGGCAGTCATAAAAGGTAACTTTAATTATTTCGCGCCCAAAAACCATACTCAGCGAAACTATGTCATTCACAATAAGATACCACTACTTTCGCGGAGTTTACACTATCTTTTGCCCTACACCAATACAGCCAACCAAAACAAATTCACCGACCATATTCACCAAATAACGAAAAAAAACTGCACAAGAATACTTCAGCGATAGAAGCCACCTGATAGAAGCCGCCTGACAACAGCCAATCCCAATCAACCATTTCAACTTTTACATTTCATATATGGGAATTTTCCTTGTATGATTGTGTGTGTTGAATGGCTGGCGTTCTTCTCTTTCGAACGGTATTGGCTCACTCGGTGTAAAAACTCTCGGCATAAGGAAGATTCATTCGGCAAAAAGATTCACTTTTCACAGCAATATTCTTGTGCAAAAAGCTGAAAATAAATAGTTTCATCAATTAATCTGAACAAGTGATCCTTGGAAAACAACTGTCACTAGAAAATATATTTAAAAGCTAAAAACGTAGAAAAACAGTGAAACGAAAATTGGAAAATAGTGTCGTGTGCCATTAAAAAAAAATAAAAACGAAACGAAACATTTTTTCTATTCTGTCGATCGGAAGTGAAAATTTTAAGAAGCAACTGCATACGTTTTCCTGGAAAATCCCAGTGAGTAAGTATCAATTTCTCTGCCAATTCCATCTGCATTCCTTCTCCGGATGCGAGGTGAAAATCTCGATATTTTTGTCAGAAAATGTGGTGTTTTTGCTCCTTTGGCATATTGATCAAACGAAATAAGGGAATGGTGCTCCTCTGGATGCCTTCCCGGAATAAGGTTTGAAAAATGTTATAGTTCGAAAAAGAAGATTCTAGAAACACGGCGCCTACTGCGCGCCTCTTCTACCATAATCACAACCTTCGTGAATTACCAAATAAAAGTAAAATTTCTGACTCTCTCCCTCTTCATAAACAAGAAAAAAGGTAACAGTAAGGTGAAGAGGAGGGAACAAATTGCAAATCGAATATTTACCTTTTAACTGACGTAATACCTCAAGTGTACAGTGTGCTGTCCGCTGTTGCTGCAAGCTGCAGTGGTGGTACATGGTTTTTTCTCCTGGAATCTGTTTAGATATTGATAAAGGAAATGAAAAAAGAATTGGTCACCATGACCTGAGCTCTATAAATGAGAGATGAGTGCGATTGATCGAAGGAGGAGGTTCATCATTTATGGATTTTTGAGTCTATGACACATGTCAATCACTGGAATAGAGAGGAGAGGAAATTTCATTGATTTTCCACCCCCGTACTACTTGCTGGTATGTGGAGTGCACAAGTACATGGTATGATGTTACCGTTTGAGACCTCGTAGAATCTCGAAAAGAGTTTGGTAAATAAAATCGCTCATCGTGGACTTGGTACAACTTCACTTCGAATTGCAGAGAAGATTTATTGCTTGGTTGAAGGACATAATTTGTTTTCCTTGCTTGGAAAGAGAGTGGAACTGGGATTTTTTTTTAGAGTCAGAAGGCGGTAGAGGGTTGGAGGTATACGAAATCAGGTGTATGAAGACGAACATAACGTATAGTGTACCTATCATAGTACATATCACAACTGGTTGATAAGAGGATGTATATATGTATGTACATATGTATACAATGGGGCGGGGATATTTGACTGAGTGTGCCAATATATCACGTGTGCTTTTGCGGGCGCGCGCCGATGATCTGCTCCAGATCTTCTCCATTCTTTTCACTGCTGTTTAGTTTCAGGGGTATAGTGGTAACCCCATGTCTCAGCTGTCGTTATAAATCGAAGCAAAACTATTTTGGGTCTGTTTATCTTTCGTAGTGGAGGTCGTCTTCAATACTCATACACGTTTGGATTCGGTTACCCACTTTTAACTGTTGATTTCGATGAGCAGATTGCCACCATATCTGCTTCGGAGTAGCTTTTTTTTTAAGTGCATTACATATGCATATGTAGTTTGATATCCGATTTATTTTATTACGAACGTGTAAATCGTAAGCAGCATAAGAATGAGACTTCGCTTTAAGATGGCACTGGCCCTATTTCATTGTCCATAACTGTATGTACAAACATATATACATACATATGTATGTATGTAGTGCGATATCCGATTTATTCCATCTTTTAAAAAGTCTTCTACAGAGTCTCCTTAGTGGTTTGGGATAGGGCCTTACTACTCATATGTCTTCTCAGCCCAATGAAACAGCGATTGACAAGAGTTATTCTTCGTTTGATTTCTGCTGAGATGTTGTTTTCAGAATCAATAGCAGAGCCAAGGTAGATCAAGTCCCTTACTACCTCGAATTTATAGGTATCGACTGTGACGTTCTGTTCAATTCGACGGTGTTGTGTGTCCCTTCTTCTTCTTAATTTACAGCTACACCTATTTTGACAGCTTCTGTTTCGATACCAGCGAATGCACCAGTGACAGGCCGCTGTGTTCTACCAATTATGTCAATATCGTCGGCGTACGCTAGTTGTTGCACAGTCTTGGCTACTATGATATTAAAGAAGTCACTTGACAGCGCATCACGTTGTCTAAATCCTAAACATACGCATTGTGCCACTTAGTTTTATATACATAATATAGATATAGATTTACTTAAAGATGCTCGACTAACGGAGGCTTAAAAGATTTTTTATTTTCCTAATAAATGAAAAACGCATTATTTTTATAAAATTTGAATTGCAGTGTGTTTCAGAAAACGCGCGTTAATTCGCTTCTTTCTCAACACATGTTTGTAGCGAAATTATTTTCCGCAGTTAATTTGTGAATTGTTTCGGACAAACCCCACAGTTAGGCTGAGGAACGCAAAAGAAAAATTGTCCAGAAAAAGAATTAAAGTGTTCATCAACACAATACGACACCGTTTGGCAGAATCTGGCATCAAAAACAGGAGTACCAAACCTAAACCGCTACTGACCCAAAAACATACTGAAAAGATGCTAAATTGGGCAACGCATAATTTAGACCGGGATTGGAGCAACATCATATTTACAGATGAGTCATCTTTTTTTGTTTACAATTACTGGAAGAAGGTCTAGACAAAAAAAGGTGAAAAGTTTCCGCAACGCACTGTAAAACATACAGCAAAAGTTCATGTTTATGGATGCTTCTCGGCTAAAGGATTCGGAAAGTTGACAGTATTTACACAAAACCTCGATGCACAATTTATGGTAAAATTATACCAAAATGGTTTGTAAAGGTCTGCCGAATCTCTGTATGGACCAAATAATTTCGACTGGGTCTTGCAAGAGGATAACGATCCAAAACATTGGAGTCGCCTCTCCACGCGTTAGAAAGAGGAAAATGATGTAGAAACGTTAGATTGGGCGTCCCAAAGTCCTGATGCGAATCCAACTGAAAACGTGTGGTCTTTAATAAAGCAGAGACTTAATGGGGAAAAAATAGCCTCGGTAAAACAACTTGTGCGGGTCTTGAAGCAAGTTTGGGGAGGCCTTAATTTAGAATATGCGCAAAAACTAAGTGAAAGTAGCACTAGACTATGCCAAGCAATTATAAATAATAATGGTGATTGGACTGCCTACTTTACTTAAATAAAAAAAATATGATTTCTGGCATCTTTTTATTGTTTTTTAGTCGGGCGTTTTTTTTTTTTTTTAGAAAAATTTAGAAAAGTTTTTAATAGAAAAATCTATTAACCGGGATTTACGATTATCCGTGATGAGCTCAGTCCAAGCCATCTCGGTTAATCGAGTTTCGACTGTAAATAAAATTTAAATTTGATTTTTACTAGATAACACATTATGGTTTAAAAACATGATTCAAAACAAAAACAACCCTATTCCTCAGAATAATTCAAAGAAAATCAGAATTAGCCAATAATAACATATTATAACATAACATATGCAGACTTTCGTGACTGACTGTATCCAAAATGGCATTTTGAGTTGACCCGTTCCTAGATGTGTTGCGTTTTTTGGCAGGCATTAATGAAGTAACTCGAGGCGTCGTTAACAAAAGTTTGTAGAATTGGGGTACACTTCCTGTAACCCTACTCATTCGATCTGTCTTTTGTGTCACATAATTCTTTGTCGACAGTATTCGGTCACCGGTTTACTTATATTCTGTGGTGTTCTTATGCTTCAAACTTCTTCCAGAATATGTTTCCAGCTCACGGAGTTGAAGGCGCTTTTGAAGTTCAGCGTTATAAAGGAACAATACTGTGTAGCTTCTGTTTTCTATTTCTTCTATTGCCTGCTGGGCTGTCAAGCAGTACTTTTCAACGCCGTTACAGATTTTGATAGTCCCTTTCCTAAATTAATAGTTGCGTTCGCACATCATAAAAGTGGTCTCCCGTCTCCAGTGCGGGCGTTGAAAGGAAGATAGAGAGAGAGAGAAAGAGATTGGTGTAGTGGTTTGAAACTCAGGTGTATTAGGTTTCACACATTAGCTCCAGGGGTGGTGTCCAGATAACTGGGGAGATTGTTTTGTTGTCATTTATTTGTTTTGCCTTCGCTTCTGATTCACAGTATTTTTTTCCCGATCCACCTGATGTCATGAGCATATCAATTATCAACAGAGCGATCAATTTCTCCAGCCATATGACAAACCTACTACCAGTGTTATGCCTTCGCAGTAGTGTTGTCACAAACTTTCGCAATTGATCGGACTGCCTCTTATCATATAATGCTTGCTGACATCAGGGATTGAACTGTGAACCATCAGCTCGACAAACGATGACGCTACCACTACACCATTGCCACCCTTAATGCTGCAGTTTGGAGGATTGTTTCAAATGCAAGTTTTTAATACCGTAACTTGAGTAACATTGAACCAAAATAGTCGTTAATTATGGTGCCAACAGTCTTGAAAGAGTCTGCAAGTCTTCGCAAGGGTAATAAATATCACTTAGGAGAAATAAGATTATCAACTTGCTTTTATGAACTACGGCGACAAGTGTACATATATACATATGTATGTACTTACATATGAACATGCATACGCATAAGATTATTCTCTTGGCGACATTCTTAATTCAAACCCTAATCTATTATATTTCATACATTTTGACATACATGTATACCATACATACATACATATATTGCACATCTAATCCCATTTCTTGTTTGTCTCTCAATCACTATGTCAATAATAATAAAAAGAAAATATCAACAACTAACAGACCACGCACACGTAAATGGAAAAAGGGACATCTATAGAATAACATTTCCTAACTATTGCTGTCAAAAGAGCGTAATGAGGTCAACGTTATTCACAGCATGTATGACGTGATGTGATGCTGGTTCTAGCAAAGAAATCTCGGGAATATCGGCCTTAAAAGGAAATGCAAAGAAAAATAAATGTAATACATGCAAACATTTGTGTGTGTATGTATGTACATATACATATGTACATATGTATGTATGTAACTACATGCACACACTCAAAATATGGCGTTAAATTCGCAGGGGCAAACTAGAACTCCGTGGATGTTTGGAATTGTACGTTATTCATTTGTTTTGTTGCTTAAATTGAAGATTTTCATGGTCAAACGTTTTACTTTATACTTTCTTTAGATACCTATAATGTCCAAAAGAATGTAGATAAAACAATCATATCCACTTGAGTGGGAAGTGAAATAAATTCTAAAAATCTATATATGTATGTACTTATATGTTGGAGAATACTCATAGAAATGTATGGTGTCGTCTTTGATTGTTCAAAAGGTTTATCAGTTTGCCGAAATGTTTTCAATTGAAAATTGCAGAACCTATGCAGAACATGTGGTTTCAGACGCCCAAATTTTAATTCAACATAATGTGAAACCGAAAGTAGTATTACTTCTTAATTTGCGCAAAGGCTTGACGTCGAACAATGCCAGAGAGGTATTTACTTACTACTTTTTCCTTCTTTTTTGACATCCATATCAAAATTATTGAAAAATCGTTATCCTTTTTATAATGAAATCAAATTTTTGTTGAATACTTCGTAGTAGTTTATAAGTATTTCTACTTAATTTCCATCTGTTTGAAAACAATATTGAATGTTTGGAAAAAGATATGAACGAAGAAAGGAAATTCAATAAATTTTCTTCCTTTTTGGCAATTTATTGGTTAACAAAATCCAACGATATATTTTTTATATGTGTATGTATAAAATGTTTAGAAATGCCACTTTTAGCACAAAATCATCAATACCGGGTTGCTCCTCGTTTGGCGGTTACAACCGCTTTTATTCTAGAAGGCATCAAGTTTACTTGAAGTTAAATAATATCCCGTGAAATGTCAGTATCCCATACATATTACAGAACTTTATTTAGCATTTTTTACTCTCTGGTTTATGTTCAGCCACTTTACGTTTCCTAACATGCCATAAGTGTTAGATTGGGTTAGTCCGGAAATTCCGAGGTCAACAAATGTTGTATTTAGCTGAAAATGATTGAAAGACTGTGGTTACTTCTCTATTTTTTTTTATTTATAAAGTAGACTTCTAGAAGTTAATTTGTAACACTTCACTTACCGATTTGGTTCGGTGACAATGTGAAGAATCATCTTGAAAAATGCACTTGTCAGTATATGAATGACAAGTTTTTAATGGTTGGTACTAAAAACTCCTTTATTACTTGTCCATACCTTTGAGCGTTCATAAATCCATTAACAAAGTGCAAATGGCCCGAAACGAAAAAAGAAAAAATTCCCAAACCATTTGGCTTTGAGGAAACTTCACTGTCTTGACTATGCACTCGTCCTTAAAACTTTCACCTGTTGACCGTCATACGTATGACAAATTGTCGGCACACAACAAATTAAATTTACTTTCGTCGGACCATATCACACATCGCCAATCATCCATCCATGCGTCTAATCTTGATACTTTATCGCCCACGTCAAACGAGCTTTTTCGCTGGTTGTGTTCCATATAAACCTATCTACCGTAGCTTTCTGCGTATATACAGTGGACTCCCCCTAAGTCGAATTTTCACGGGATACCATGATTTGTTCGAGTTAGAGGGAGTTTTGGAAAAATTCGAGTTAGAGAGAGAAACAATTTTTTGCTAAAATATGGCGAAAAAATTCGAGTTAGAGAGAAATTCGACTTAGGGAGAGTCCACTGTAGTTTCGGCGCTTAGGTTAACTTTTATGAAATTCATGCGGTTCTGCTCTTATAAGGACAACACTTTTAAAGCGATCTTTCATGCTAATTCTTTGTTATGCATTGTCCGTCTTCCCTAATCCAGTGGATCCAAATTTTCTTTTTTCTTCATCAGTCGCATAATTACATCCTATTCCTTCCTCACCCAAATTCAATATTTTAACTTTTTGGTCTCGAGTCAATTGCTGATATTTACCGGACATTTCACTTTTATTTACTTATCACAGTAACAACTCAATTAAAACTGATTTTTTTTTGGATTGAAAACAGAGTCGAACGCCGACGTGGGAAATACCGTTATAAGCGACGTCGTTAAGAGCGACTTCCACTGTATATGTACATATGTGTGTGGACACTCCACTGGCACTATACATATAAATATGTTTGTATGTATGTATGTATGTACATATGTACATACATATGTATGGATTATCTTCAACAACTACGTAAACTTTTATCAAAATCTAATCATTGAGTGTTGTTTATAGATTCCTATAACTATTTTTTGTTTGTGGTAATAAACAGATTTGTTATATCCACTCAAAGAAAGAGATACATAATAGGTCTGTTCCCGTACTTTCTGCAATATTCGCAGATTTTCAATTTTTAAGGAGTGGGGATGAAAATCTCTCAGAAATGCAGAAACACCAAAAAGCAGGGGAACGCATT
The DNA here is from genome assembly GCA_946965025.1 of Blera fallax. Lineage (NCBI taxonomy): Eukaryota > Metazoa > Arthropoda > Insecta > Diptera > Syrphidae > Blera > Blera fallax. Next base: position 18,173,913 of record OX337248.1, on the reverse strand, counting down.
GAACAAGAGAAGTTACTTTTGAAATGTCACGAACATACAAAAAAAAAAATATCAGTTGGAGATTTGTAATTTCTGCTCTGTTCGCAGTTCTATGTACAGTTATGGACAATAAAATAGAGTCACCAGCTAATTTGTGTAATATGCTAACAAAAGTCTGAAAATAATTATTTTTTTAATTAATTTAATCATTGTATTTCAAGTTTAAATATAAAGCTTTGAAAATCAACGAAAAATATGGAGCGAATTCATCGAATAAACTTAAAAAATTAAAAACATAATAAATAAGACTCTTGTTAAAGGACAACAAAATAGAGTCAGAACGTTAACTTCTAAAAAATTAATAAACGATCAATAATACTTGCTTACAAAAATAAAAAACTATTAATTTTTACTTAGTACTTTCTTGAATAGCCATTTTGATCCAATATAGCCTTACATCTTGAGGGCATTGAGTCTACCATCGCGCTGCAAGTACTTTTGGTATAGCCATATCGAGCCACGACTCTCTTTATTTTTTTGGTTTTATGAACCCAAGCGTTTCCTAAACAATTCTCCACAAATCCTATATTGGATTTAGTTCGGGGGATAGAGCAGGCCAAGTCATGAGATGTACCACGTTTTCGGGAAACCACTACTTGGTGTCGTCCTTTTGATTATTAAGAAAAAAGGCTCGACTCTATACCATGAGAAGCAGTCCCATTACATTACCACCATCATGTTTAAAGGCCTTAGCGGTATAGTGCGGATTTAACTCGCAGTTTTTAGGCATCCGTTTGCAAGGTCCGCCAACTTTGGCAATCATATTTATTTTCGATTCGCCAGAACACAGGACTTCACGTCACTTCTACCCATTAACCGGCCCATCCCAATTCAAGTTAGCGAAATCTAACAATGCTCTCTTTTTTTTTGTTGTTTTTTGTTAGCATTGTTAGCAAAATTGTTTCCACTAATTGTCTTCTTACCGTCCGAGATAAATTGTCTCTTCTAATTCGAACTGAATTACTACAGCTGATTTAAAAGGATCTTGAGTGGAGAGAAGTTTGATGCAATTGTCCTTTTGAAGTTGTCTTGCCTACCTTCCTTAAAATGTGTTTTTTGGGGCAACAAAACCGTAAGAATAAAGTTTTGAGACCTGCTGATGGTTTTGGCTATATGTATTGCATTGGCTTTGACCTTCGTCTCCTAACTTGTGAATAATGTTGCGTTCCTCGTCAGAGCAATTTCTTGCTCGGCCCATTTTTCGGTGTTTTCTCCTTGAATTTAAGCTAAATTGTTACACTTTGTTCAATTATTTAAAACCTTAAACAAAATACTTAGAATTTAATGAAAATTTAGATTTTTTTTTAAACACTTAATGTTGACCCTATTTTTTTGTCCTTTGTTCGCCATGAGTGATAAAAGTTTTTCGAGTTTCCCTTATCTATGATCATTTGAAGTGGCGCCAAATTTGTGTATACTAAGAGTAGCATGGCTACAATTATTTTCTACAAGATGTCACTGTAGTCATTAAAGAACACACGAGAAAACGATCGAAAATATTTGTAACAAAGAAGTGGCTCTATTTTATTGTCCATATGATTTTTTCCCAAAATAAAGAATTTTAAAATTGAATTAATAACGAAGGTAATCTTTCATGTTTTTCTAAAATATGTAAATTAATTTTAGCAATGAAAAAAAAAAAAATTAAATTGACAGATCTCGGAAATTTGACAGATCTAATAAATTTTTGCCAATAAAAAAAAACAACAATTAAATTGACACATCTCGGCGATTTGACACATCTCATAAATCTGCCCACAGATATTTCTTGGGCTGAAATTCGCAGCATGGGGAAATTTCTTACTCTTTCGTGAGTTCTCTCTTCTACGAAAAACTACGAAATTTTGCTGTACGGGAACAGGATTTCGTAGTTTTTCGTAACATTTCGTAGATATTCGCTGTTTTAGAGAGGTACGGGAACAGACTTATTACACCCGTCCCTCGCTTTGTGCGGTTTCGTTTTGCGCGAACCCCTAACCCTCGCGAGAAGGATAAGTGCATTTATACCTATTCATTGACATATTATACATGTTCTGCTAGTAGCCAACTTCGCGATCGTTCCAACATTAGCTCTAGCGCTCGTGGTGCCCAGCGGAAAATTTATTAATTAGAGCTGTGATTGAAATATACGCAAAAATTACAAAAAGACTAATGTAAAGCAACACAAAAATTAATTCGCAATAAATATACTAACACTGTGCAATTTTTTTGGCAGTAAAATTCATTATAACGATTATTTATTAACATTTTTTTGGTTCCATCTATTGCAAACAATGCGTCAACAATTTGAATTTCAACAGTTTTACTTAGTAAATCCCAATAGGTATCACTGACAGTCTGTGGAGAATTTCAAGATTATTGGAATTTTGTTCTACATTTTTCCGCTGTGCTCCACGAGCGCTAGTTATGTTGGCGTCATTTTTTGGGCAGAGATTGAATGGAACTGACATTTCACTAGCAGTCTATGTATAGTATGCCAATGTTTATGTTCTTTATCTGAACCTATATAGAGACCTTTGTGCTTTATTGGAGTCAAGGTTTTTTCTCTTTCATATTCTTCACTTCATTCCAAAGTGGAGTGCTGCTGTTTTTTTTTTGCTTCCATTCACTTAACTGCTATCGTTAGAAATGAATGTAAATAAAATAAATTAAAAATATGAAGAGAGCTCTGAGTGCGAGGGAAGCGATGAAGCATAGAATTGGATTAATAGGATCCTTCCAACATCTCATCTTGCCTAAAATACACAACTAGCTATGTATGTACATACATGCATACAGCCTTGGCTAAATGTATTAGGCACCCTTTTCTTTTTTTCTTTGCTGCTAAATACTTTCTCGGAAGTAATTAATTTGAATTTTATGAACTATGGCATCACTATACGAGATTGTAAACGACTTTTATATTTTTAGAAAGGTTACCAATGCGCTGTTATGATGCAATTGCGTGTTTATGCATTTTTTCCGGTGTAGGATCAGTGACGATCATTGCTCGAAATCGACAGACGTGTGACTAATTTACTTTCTTTTGTTCATAATAGTGAAATTTGTTAATTTTTCTTTTAAAATGCTAAAAGTCTTAGTCTTTCAGTACGTGTAAAAATACAAATCGGCGGTACAGCCAGACTGATTCGCATGTAAATCGCGAAAAATCCGGGAGAGAGAAAATTACCACGCCTCGGGAGGACGGATTTTTAATACGATCTTCGCTCAAAAATCGAAAGAAAACCTAATCTGAGCTTGATTCTGAGTTGTCGAAGGATCGAGGAAAAAAAAGTTGTGCAAGAACCGTTAGACGAAGACTTAGACAGTTGGATGTAAAGAATGCAAAGCAAGGAAGGAGCCGTGACTCTTGGAAAAAAACAAGAAGTCGAAGCTTTGAAGAATAGTACAACCCAGAATGCGTGGTACCGACTGTTAAGCACGGTGGAGGCAGTGAAATGATCTGGGGATGCATGGCTGCCAGTGGTGTGGGTGAAATGCATGTGTGTGGTGGTCGGATGGGCTCCTGCTAGTACATAAATGTGTTGGAAAATATACTTTAACTTTCAACATTTTCGCGGACACCAACATGTAAAATGTAAAATTCAAACAAAACAATCCACCCTGCCACAAATCAGCCCTAAATTTGAGCTGGTTTAAGGAGAATAATATAGAACTGGTTCATTGGCCTGCGCAGTCCCCGGATCTCAACCCTGTAAAACATCTATGGAGTATTCTAAAGAGTATGATCCAGGAGTACTCGATTACATCAAAAGAAATACTTAAAAATGTGTTACAGCAAGAGTGAAGTAATATTTCTTCGGAAGAGTGTCGCAAGCTGGTCAGCACTTTGTCCAAGAGAGTTGTTGTAGTCATAGGTGGCCCGACTAAATACTAATAATCTTTAATAAAACAATTTATTTATCATATCTGCTTCCTTTTATTTAATTTAATCTTTTATTTTTTAAAGATATAAAAAATTTTAAAGGGTGCCTAATACATTTGGCCAAAGCTGTATGTAATGTGTTTATGTGTTAATCTCAAAATAAGTTTCAACTTCGTTAAAGGCTCAAGGTAACGGCGACGATGACAACGTCAACACCAGAAGTCATTAGGTGCTTGACGCTGCTGCATCAACAGATTGAACAGAATGCACCGGTTACCTAAGTGTTATAAGCAACAAAAAGCGCAAACAGAGACTCGTATCATTGCTTCTTGTTCTAGAATATCATCTTCTCCACTCATGTGTAAATGAAATCAAATTTGATTAGTTGCCAGATGTGGCGTATAATGAGCAAGATGATAGAAAAGCAGGGAGTTAAGTTGCCTTATAAATTGCCTTCGACCATTTATCGATTAAAAAAGGCTGAACAGAGGATTTATGTGGGAGAAAAGTTAATTGTTAAATGGGGAAGAAACAGAATTTTCAGATAATCCATTCTGAAACGTAACCTCTCTGTGACCCGATTAAGAAAATATCTGAGTGAAATATGTAGCCGGAGAGACTGGTTTTGGGGAAATACATTTACACAAAGTACTTGTGGGTAGTTATGGGCATTTTGTGACTAGAGTGGTGAAAAGATAATTGTTGTAATCGATACCTTTGTAAATATGTATATACACGTGTTGATATTCTCACTAGGTACAAAATGGTATGGTGTTACTGGTGATAAACCTTTGTCAGCTTCATAATCTATAGATAGTAAAATGCCTTAGTGATAATCATTATATACATACCTATGTATATTTATTATTTCTTTTCTCCTATTTGCAGATTGATTTTGGTGTATACTCTTAAAATAAACTAGAAGCAAAATGTCTGATCGCAAAGCTGTCATTAAGAATGCTGATATGAGCGAAGAGATGCAACAGGACGCTGTTGATTGTGCGACACAGGCCTTGGAAAAATACAACATAGAAAAGGTAAATAGAAAAATGAAGAAAATTAATTCTGGTCACGTTTGCTTGGGGTTAATAGAGTTGGGCAGAAAAGTTTGTGTGCTCTACACATATTAAGTAGATTTAGTATACTTTTCGCATATTGTGAGGTAAATGGACTTGAATCTGTTAAAACTGTTAGAAAGGGGATAACAATTTATCAGGTTGTGTTGGAATTGGATTAAGATGTTAAGGGAATTGACACGCAGATGGTTTTATTTGTCGGGTGCCGTACTTTCTTTATAGCGAAAAAGTAAAAGTAAAAGAATATCTTTTAAACGTGAGACAAGGGTAAAAGTGAATTTTTTTCTTTGCTTTATATTTGTCATAATCGTAGCTGAGGAACAATTAAACAAAATAAGTGCCTAAATATTTAAATAAGGAACACTTTTCGGCAAATAAACACGTTTTACTTTTCAACATAATCTCCTTTTAGGTCGATACATTTCGTCTAACGTTTCTCCAATTTTTCGATACCCTCCAAATAATACGATATCTCGAGGCCCTCAAAGGCGTTTGTTTATTGATGACCTATTCATTCGACTCAAATCACTTACCGTTGAGCCACTTTTTCATATTTGGAAACAGGAAACAATCACAGGGGGCTAAATCTGGAGAATATGCTGGATGAGGAAGCAATTCGTAACCTAATTCATGCAAATTCGCCATTGCGGCATCCGGACTTGTGTGGCGGTACGTTGTCCTGGTGGAAGAGAACTTTTTTCCATTTTACAAAAATTCTCGTGGGTGTCTGTTTCAAATGTCGCAATAAAACTATTTCACAGATCTGTTTGAAAATATGAGTACGTTTTTTTGAAAGATGCTTCTTGACAAGCAAAATGTTGGATTTGAGGTGACAACGTCATTTGCTTTAATTTTCAGGGACTTATTGATCCACCCTTGTACTGCGTATTAGATTTTGCTGCATAAATCCTATAGTTTGTCGTTGAATTACTTTACGTTTACTGGAATAGGAATGAGAAAAATTTAAACTTTTCAATCAAAATAACCAATAATATTCATCCGTCTTTGATAAATTCCAAGCTTCTGCCCATTTTATCAGAACTGGGATGACGTTAGCTCCAAAGAGAAGACTGATAAAATTAATGCTACGATTAATCTCTGTGCTGATAAAATTATGGAACCTTAACATTCTCTTTTTGATCTGGAGAATTGATCTTTCGCATATTTTGCGATGACGTATTATTATTCTGCTACGACGAAAACGGTATTTCTTAAAGTAATTGTAAGAAATAGTAAAAAAAACCGGGTCTCTTGATACAGTCGATAAATGTTGTGCTTGAAATGCTTGTATCGCAAATGTTTAATATTTTGAATGCGATGCATGGGGATTTTGGCCTTTTTTTTTTAAAAAAAACGATGAGATTTTTCGTCAGTGAAAATTCGTGTTGATGGATTAAGTCATATCTGAGATGTGGTTGTTTTTAAGGCAAACAACCAATTGACACTCACACACAGTTTATAAACTGACGATGAAGTACTATTTCCGTTAGTTAACGTTGTTCTGTACCCATTCATACTAGCACAGTCCTTAGCGGATCGACATTTTCTTTTGAAGCTAAATGTTATGGTCTACATATGTATATCCAACTCAACTTTACATGAGTAGAAGTTGTTTGTTTTCGTTTTCCGTAACATATTTTTAAATTATTAGGTGTTATAATCTGTTGTAGATATGTCATTTGGCATATGGAAGCATGGTATTTCTTAAAACTTGCTTAGTTTTAACCTCAACGGATTGAACCGATAATTTGTGCAAATAAAAGCCCTCCCAGCCCATGACATTACCACCACTGTTTTGCTATCGGTGATGCTTTGATTGCGTCGAATCTATGTACATATTCCCATCTACCAATTTATTTTATTTTGAATAAAAAATGTTTGCATTAGTTCTAGAAACATTAAATTACAAACAAATTAATTTGTTGTTTCATATTGTGGCCATAGACCTGTATGTGTACATATATGTATTTATGTGTATAATTTGCTATATTTTAACAAATAATTACAATTTTCAATCGATTTTCAACCAAAGCCATACAATAATAAATAGCTAATTTTTAGTTTTTATTAAATAAATTAAATTGCAATTGTGAACAGAAAGTGGCCACCTTTGATTACGTCTGTGTGTACTCCTGAATAAATCACTGATGATAACAGCAAAGATTATTTTGTATAATCTACTTTCACGGTGTTTGTAGGTTTGTTTCTCTCGCGTTTTTGTCGCTTCATAAATACGTCACAAGCATAATGAAAACAACTTGGTGAAGAATTATGAACGCGCTGACATGAAACATGTGATTTCTTTGGGGCATATACGGGTCTTGATGTCGCACCCGAAGGAAGATAATTATCTGAAACTTTTGTTTATCTTAGAAGATAGAAAGTCAAGAATTTCAATGTAATTAGTACTTAAAGGCGAAGATTTATTACTAGTCTTTAGGGCTTCGGATTTAGAGTAAATCACAGATGAGTCAGTTCAAATTGCGTCAATTGAAATTCGCTGCACTATGTCTCCTGAAATTGTCAAAAAGGAACAAAAGTACAGTCCCGGCATTTTTTTTATTGATTTTACATAAAGGTCATTCTATGGATTGAACTTTGCCCTACATCCCATCAGAGGGAGGCTACTGCCAAAGTTCAACCGGAAGTGAAAGAGGGGGGAGATTTGCTACAGTTGTTGGTGGTGATTGGGGGAGATTTTCTCATGCAATTGACAGCCAAGTGTACATTCGTAAATACGACAACTAATGTATGGGTATATATGTATGTGGGTACGTGTGACACGGTGAAATTGGATTATATTCGGGAACTAGGTAGAGGGCTTGTAATGTTTAAATCATTTTACGAAGTGGAAATAATTTGACTTCATTTTAGAAATAATATATGCAGTTCTGTTCGTATGGCTTAAAATGTAACCTTTGTGGGTGTTATCCATAATGATTGACATAATAATGGCTAAGAAGTACAGGTGTAAATACTGTTTAGTTTATTTGAAGGTACATATTAGGATAACAAAGAGGACGTTAAATAACGGAGTTTATTATGGACGGACATGATAGCGAGTCTATTATATAAGTTTTTACTATCGTTAAAGCTTCATGGCGCGGTATACTACCTGGTGTCTATAAGATAATCTGTTTAGATTTGGAATGTACATATGTATTTATGTATATTTATATATGTTTATGTATATACATATATACATATGTACATTGTACGTACATACATGTTGTTTGGATTTGAGGGGATAATATAAAATAGTTTGGCTGTCTGTAGATGTAGAAGACGTCAAAAAAATGTTACACGTTTTCTTTCTTGTGTGGGAGACAGATTGCTTGTATTGATACCATGGTATAGTGAATACTATAACCCCTGACAGACTGCAGTTCGTAGTATACGTTGACTTTTGCGTTACGTGGTATACTTTGACATTTGTGTTGCGCCTCCTCCAGCTCCTTACACATTTTGTGTAACACTATAATATTGCGTCTTGCTCCTCGTAGCTCGCCGATATAATTCCTCTAAACTTCTCTTACTTCATTGTTTCCAATGCAGATAAAATTGTCCTCCTTAATCTATTTTCAAATCATTTTTCGCTGTGATTGCTTGCTTTTGAATTCTCAAAGAACCACCAACAGAAAGAAAGTGGCGCTGCAAGCAATAAGATTCTTATATACCACCAAAAATTTGCGAATCTCAATACTAGGTTCTATTCATGGTATATGCACTAATGTGGAAGACAGACTGCTGGTATTGATACCATAGTATGAATACAATGGTATAGTGAATACTATAACCCCTGACAGACTGCACTTCGTAGTATACGTTGACTTTTGCGTTACGTGCTATACTTTGACATTTTTGATGCGCCTCCTCCAGCTGCTTACACATTTTTTTGCAACACTCCAATATTGCGTCTTGCTCCTCGTAGCTCGCCGATATGATTCCTCTAAACTTCTCTTACTTCATTGTTTCCAATGATGATAAAATTGTCCTCTCTAATCCATTTTCAAAACATTTTTCGCTGTGATTGCTTGCTTTTGAATTGTCAAAGAAGCTATGAAGGACCACCAACAGAAAGAAAGTGGCACTGCATGCAATAAGATGGTGGTATACCACCAAAAATGTGCGAATCTCAATATTAGGTTCTATTCATGGTATAGAACGTAGTATTGCTATACCATGGTATCAATACCAGCAGACTGTCTCCCATATAAATTTTAACGTGGTATTGCAGTAACAGACATGTGGTATAGAACGTAGTATTGCTATACCATGGTATCAATACCAGCAGTCTGTCTCCAACATTATGCATTACCCTATTTGATTTTAAATTTATTGTATTAGATTTGGTGTGCAGGGCCTTTGAAATTTAATTCGTCAATTGTCCTTCACTGATCGATTAAGAAAAGTTTAAAGGACTTAAGTTCTGGTTTATATTTTATTCTTCAGTAAGATTAGCTGGACACATATTTTTGGAGGAAAATGAGATGTACATATTGTTTTTATGTGCATTCATTTTATAAAATTGGCTATTTGTCGATCAACAATGTTTGGGCATATTGTTGGACTGTGTTCTTTGGAAATAATCGATTAGAGCGTTAAGACATATTTCGAGAGGAGTCCGTGCGTGAAATAGAAAATAGGAGTGAAAAAAAGAAAATGCATGTGTTTCTACACAGTGCTGTATATGTGTATGTGTGTATGTATGTATGTCTATCCAGAACAGAATTTATAGCGTTGCTAAGATTTTTAAATGAGGACGATTTATAAAATAAGTTGGTGAAGTGCGATTCCGTTCACGCATATGTACATATGTATGTACATACATAGGTGTTTGCGCTGGTTTTTGTCAGTCTTTTTATACCCCGTGTGAAGAAGCTATTTGATATACGTACACACAGTCACAAAAGTAAGTATACACCGTAAAAAATATCGAATCCTTACCGAAACATTAACTAGAAAGCCAAACTGCATAAACTGTAGGTAACATGTTATATATATTTATATAGATATTTTTATGCTCTTTTCAAAAAACAAACAATAAAAACGGTTGAACGAACAGAAACAAAAATATTAAAAAACAAAGTAAAATAGAGTTGAAATTCCACCTAACAAAAGTAAGTATACACTAATAAAAAAGACAGATATCCAATTAGGTACATTAAAAATTAGTACCTAGTTGGATTAGTACATTAAAAATTAGTACCTAGTTGGATATCCTTTAGCACTAATTACTGCATTTACTCTGGATCCCATGGAGGCAACAAGCTTTTCAGTTACTTCCGGACTTATTTTTGCCCATTCGTCCTGTATAACAGCCTTAAGCTCGGATTTGGTCCTAATGTCATGCTTTCGGATTTGACGCTCGAGATGATCCCATAAATGCTCGATGACATTCAAATCCGGTGATTGAGGTGGTGTTTTGAGCTGTTTTCGCACATTGTACAGCAACCATTCCTTCACAACCAGGGAAGTGTGCTTTGGGTCATTGTCTTGTTGGAATATAAATGAACCCTCCAAGCCTAATTTCTGCGCGGTCTGGTGGAGATTGTTTTTTAGTATATTGAGGTAATCAAAGCGATTCATTGTCGTCTCAATAAATACTAAATTGCCAACACCAGATGCCGCCATACACCCCCAAACCATTACTGATCCGCCGCCGTGCTTCACGGTACCAGCCATGTTCTTCGGATCTAGCTGCGTATTCGGTTTTCGCCAAACCTTATGCCGTCCATCGGAACCGTGGATGTTAAATTTACTCTCGTCCGAGAATATTACACTTTTCCAGAAATCCATTTCCTTTTGTGAGTGATTTTTGGCGAATTCAACTCTTTTTTGGCGATTGATCTTACTAATAAATGGTTTTCTTCTTATGGCATTAGAGTTATAGCCGGCCCTGTGTATTATGCGTCGAATGGTTTGGGGATTGCACACTTTACCGGTCTCTTCTTCTATCTCCACTTGCAATTTTGGAGCGCTTAACTTCGGTTTTTTTTTAATCTTTCGGATAATTAAGCGGTCTTCATGGTCAGTGAAGGTGCGTGGTCGGCCACTGCGGGACAAATTGTCAACCGTACCAAGGGATTTATGCTTTTCCAGGACTTTTTGAATAGTTGCCGGGCTTCTATCAATAAGTTCCGCTACTTTACGAATTGATTTCCCTTCTTCGTAATATTTTATTATGAGCTGTTTTAACTCTAACGAGAGCTCCTTTCCACGTGGTGCCATTACTAATTATTTGGAAGAACGATTTTAGCTCAAGTTCGTAAATTTTAGTTATTTTTATTTACCTGGGTGATACTTATAAATTTTAATCGAAGAGCAAGAAAATTGCAAAAAATAAGTGTTACACACCCGACAATCACAGAGCAGTAGCAGATGTATACTTACTTTTGTAACGCGTTTTGTGGCACATGGTTGCGAAACTCACGTAAAATTCACGATCGAATACAAATTTTACCGTTATCTAACTGTCCTACAGTTGTGTACATAATACATAGGACATATGAGGTGCAATATGTAAGAAATCATCATAATTAACCCCGTTTTTAATAGTTATTGTTCTACCAACTTGGGTGTATACTTACTTTTGTGACTGTGTGTATGTATGTAGACTATCTGTTATGAGCATATAGTATGTACTTATAAATTGTGTTATCTTCGAAACTGATTAAAATATCAAAACCCTCTAGTATGATTTTTCTTAAAAAAAATTAGATCATATTCGCTCTTTTCTTCATTCGTCATATTTATGTAAAAAAATACATTAGAATTATACTTACGAGTTTCCTTTAACAATACGTCACTTGCCTGAATATTAGTGAAGTATTTATATATAAAGCTTTTGGTTGTAGTAATTTCATTTTAGGGGGTAGAAGGTGGGGGTGTATCAGAGACAGAGAGGGAGAGACAGAACTCTGAAAATCATTAAATCATTGTTGCAGTCCATCAAGTATGTACATACATACATACATACATATTTATGTGTGTACTTACTTGATTTGACTGATCGCATTCCTGCATCTATCACCATAGATATTCGTACTTAATGCAAACGCAGCTATCTGCAAAAAAAAACAGGAGGCGACATTCCTTCTTCCAAGAACCACTAAGTGATTCACTGTTGTTTGATCAATAAACAGCACACCAAAGAAAGGAAAAATACTAGAACTACATATAACGTAAATGAACGAAATGGTGCAATAGGGTTTTTCCTAGACGTATTTCGTGTAACAAACGAAATTAACTTCGTCGGAGTATATCACAACCTTTCGTGACTAGTATCCAGTCTGTCTCGAGGAGCAGGGGGAGAACTATTTTTATTATCATTAATTATTACACAAAAAAGTGCAGGAATAAGTAGGTTAGTGAGTCACCATTCGAATGACTGATTTTGTTTTCTTTCAATCGATTTTATTAGATTGACTTATGGCGGCTCCAAAAATTAAAAAGGAACCGAATTGCGATTGGGGAGCTTGTATCAATTTTATTAATGATAATCGATTTTTTTTTTAAGACCAACGTTCTTATTCTCCTTTAGGCAGGAGAGACAGGAAGGTAGGAAAGTACATATTCCAAAACTGGCTCTTAGGATTGATCCAACAGCCAAATGTAATAAGCCTGTACGAATCCGTTATCAGAATGAGAGTCAAACACTTCTTTTGTCGAATGTGTACCTTTCCATTGTATGTATTGTGTAGTATGTATGTTCTGTTACTGTGCCCTTCCAAAAAGTGTGGCATCGACGACTACAATGTACTTATGTACATACTAGGTATGTATGTACATATACATATTTTGTACACACTGCTTATTTCTTCGCTTTAAAGTTGGCTCCATATAACAGCATGTCTAGGATTGTGGCTAAAATTTCCAAGTTGGGTACATGTTATTGTCCAGAAATGTTTGCTTGAGAATACAAAATACTTGCATGGGATAATAGGTTTTTTAATCCCACTCATTTCAATGGCACACAAAACATATTAACTGTTGAGTAGACTAATTTGGAATAGCAACAGAAGAAAAATACTCATGCAAATCAAATTTCATTTTGAACCACCGACTTTCACTCGTAGGTACTATTGTGTACATGGTCTATTGTTTATGCATTTCTTTTACTAGCCACAAGGAAAACAATTTAAACTATCTTAAGTCGTTAAAAAATTCAAACTTGTGCAGATATTTCCCATAGGAAGTAAATTTACTATTGGTGCGCTTGAAACTTTGACAGTGCAGCAAGACGAAAATTTTTAATGGGAGTTGTGTTTTTCTTTTGCGGCTCAGTTGCATGCGGCGCTGCTGCAGTTTTGCAGTCACTCAGGCAACCAGTCATTATGTTTAGTAAAGTATTTGCTTTGTATTTCTGGAAAGAAATTATTGGAATTGTTTCAAGAGTTAAGTTCATATAAACTTTGTATAGAAGTGGGCTCTCTGCGGCAACTGATGGAAGTGATAAGTTTCCACGGATACTGATTATAGACAGAAAATATGTAATCATATTCCCGCATTAATTTTATAACTTCAGTTGAAGTGGAGGTTTTGGTTGATCGATAAGTGAAACCGTTAAACTTTTTTTCATTTTCTTGGCATTCGGAGAGGGTATTTAAATGAATCGTATTATTCGGCCAATTTTTTAGCATATTAAAAATGGAGGTTAAGCTGTTCAACTGATCCGCCGCATTGTTATACGCCTGTCACCAGTTGTGTGGCAAGGTAGATAAATGGGTACAGAGCCAAACTAACAAATTCATTGGTTTTTCGAAGAATTCAAAGATAAGAAGTAATGGCTTTTCGAGAATCTTAAAAGTAGGAATACAATGTGGCGCTCGCGCGTTGACAGAATGAGTAGAAACATTGGGGTAATGATAATGCTAATTGATGTTTTTTGAACACAAAATATGTTAGAATAAGCAGAGGTTTTTATTTCTTATTTTTTTTTTATTCATACACATTTGCTTGCGAAGTTATTTCTTATATTTGTGTTTCCTAATATAAACAAAAAGAGTGCATTTCTTTCTGCCGCGGAATCCTGTGTGGAAAATTTGAGGGAATATAACATAATTGTCTCATTTTCTCAACGCCTTACCTTCGTGAAGCCACATTTAGTGTTGCAAATTTTGAGTTGCGCGTTGTGACAGATATTATCGTAAGTCGGTACAATGCCTGTCAAACGCGCGACCACGCGAGCGCCACATTGTGTTTTGCTCTTAATAACAATATCACGGAACCGACGCTTTTTGTTCGAATCGTCGGCTTAGTATGCTAAACCTGAGTGGTGCTGTGATTTTAGTCTATAGGCGAAGTATTGTACTTACATTCTAATAAATTTTGGAGAAAACCCAGTATTATATCGCTATGTATTTTAAAAACCAAACTATAGGTATAGGTATATTAGTCTTCATGCATGTACTATGTATGTATGTTATGGACCTTATGCTTAGCTACTGCGGAAGAAAAGTTCACCGAATGTTTTTTGGTCCCATTTACTCTGATGAAGAGTAGAGGAGACGGTTCAACAAGGAACAACACGACTTATACATACATACATCGAAATCAACTTAACTCTGCTCGGACATTGGAACTTTTAGACATCAGCGGCGAGCTTCAGGTTCATTTCATAGTTCAACGCCACCTAAAATACAATTACTCTTCTAAACTGCGTTTTAGGAGTTTGATTTACCTATAACTCATTTCAACTACTATAAATGACTATTTGTCTGCGTTCATGTTATTTCTCCTCTAATAAAATGATCTAAAGACGTAAACAGCACATTCCCCCGATAAGAAATTTCTGATTGAAATAAATTTCTAAATCTAAATTCAGCATTAATTGATAAACCTTAGAAAAGTAAATAAAAATTCAATTCCCATTATTAAATATGTAAATTTATGTACATACATACATATGTATATCGCGCAATGGCACCTTCGGTTGCTCCACCCCAACAATTTAACCATTATCCTTTTTCTCTAAATTTAGAGCGAAGATGATGTTCGATAGTGGTTGTATGTGAATGTGTGCTTATTTATTTTCTTTCAAAGCTGAGTTGGAAGCATGACGTCTGCCTAATTGATTCTTAAATATGTACATATGTACGTACTTTTTTTCTCACTCTCTTTTACGTTGAGATTCTAAAACAATTATATACTCCTGGCAAGTCGTCTATAACTACTTGTGTGTGTAAGGATAACTTGTCAAGGTTTTATTAATAAACAACGTTACATGTTGTATATCGGTATGTAGTGGTGGTTGTTTGGTGGTGGCCTTCTGCAGACCGCCACTACCACCAAGTATATATGTATTATAATTTTATTTTAAGCAGTTGCTAAAATATTGATTTGAAAAGGAGGTGTGTGGCATTGTTGTTTCTTCATTTGATTTGGGGTGTCAAATCTTTTTGTAGGAGAAAAGAAATTGACTCGCTCTTGAACATAATTATATGCATATTGAGCTTATTTTGCAAATCAGTTTGTAGCTACGCGTAAGTCTAGCATGGCGTGTGAACGTTAAGTAATGTGAGCTTATGAACAACTTTAGCACGTGATTTCACGGTATAGATAAGAACTGGGGCTGGGAATATTCTGTATTATTGAGTCGTGCGGCTTGGGAATGATGAAGGGAATTTGGGTAATTATGGTCTTTTAGTCTTTCATGTCCTCAAATAGTCAAGGTCTGCGTTATTGGTCGAATAATGGACTGTAATGCTTATGGTTTTCACATAAATGTATAAACAAAAATACATACATATGTACTCACATGTTGCTTGTGAATATTTATGTTAAGTTAATGTTATGGTCAATGTCCAATATCATTATTTAATTACTACATACATATAATGTACATACATATGTATGTATTTTATATTTTCTAACTGCGTTATATCAAGATACTTATTCCATTCATAATATTTCAAAAGAGAGAAAACAATTATAAGATATTAAAATATTTCCTAATTCCCAAGAAACTCTTAAAAATTTTCACAAAGCATCTAACACAATGTTAAACAAATTTTACACTTTTTACTTCAAATAAAAGATCTAATCCTTATCTCATTTATCTTTCAGGATATTGCTGCATACATCAAAAAGGAGTTCGACAAAAAATACAACCCCACATGGCATTGTATTGTTGGCAGAAATTTTGGTTCATATGTGACACACGAGACTCGTCATTTTATTTACTTTTACTTAGGCCAGGTGGCAATTTTGTTGTTTAAGAGCGGTTAAACTATGAAAACACAAAAAGAAAACTTATTAACAAATTCTATTATAAAAAAAAAAACAAAATATAAATACAGAAGATCACTCCCCAACCAAGAAGTCACCAACCACTCTTTCCCCTTCAACTCCTATCCCTGTCAAGAACAAATTCCTTCGTCTTGATTTAGTGAAAATGAGGCTTTTGCTTCTTACCATTTTAATGATTCCCTACAATTTGTTTATATTTTGTCTAACAAAATATAAATGAAAAGCAAGAAGAATTTAAACTTAAGACACAAAAACTAAATTTAAATTTTCCATCCACAAACAATTTTATTAAAAATAAAAAAAAAAATCATAAATGAATTTCTAATAAATCAAATTATTAATTATAAAACAAAACTCGAAACAAGAAATTTAAATTAATTTCCAAACATTAGTAGAATTTTACTTAAAAAATAATAAATTATATAAAAGAATAAAAACCGCGCAGCAAAATTAAAGCGGTGAAGAAAGAAATATATATGTAAATGTAACTAAAAGAAAACAAAAAATGTCCAAATTAGTTATAAAAAGAAATAAAATATAATTTTCTATTCTTCATAAACAAAAAAAAAATAAACACAATGATACTTAAACTTAACCTTAAAAACACATTTTCAGTTAAAAATTTATTTCTACTTTAATTTTTAAACAAAGAAATATAAAATAGAAATATCGTAAACAAAACGCAAAACAAATCTATGAATATATAAGAACTTATATTTAAAATATAATAAAACTCGTGTTCTTTGTTGTAAAGTGTGAAATGTCTTTTTAGGAGAGGCATAGGAGGCCTTTTTGATCATGAATCTGGTGAGACTAAAGTCCTTCACAGTATTTACGCGAAAAGGCGGTGTCCAATGCCTCTCCTTCGGTGGTAACGTATGAATAGAATATAATATTTTTTTTCTTCTATACTACTTACCTAATCTCTTTTCCACACAAAATGCTGAAAAAAATTATAATACTATTGATGGACCTAATTGTTTATATTTTAGTTCTAATTGTTTTCTCTCCACTGAGTACATTATTATAAATATATATTTTTCTTTTATCTCGATATTAAATGGTCATAAGAAAAAGAATAAAAACAAGAGAATGATACTAGAAACCTTAACTTTAAGTAAAGACATAAAAGAAAAAAAAAAAAAAATACAAAATATAAAAATAAATATTAAGTATTAAAAAATGTGAAACATTTGTTTATTTTACTTTTCGTCTTTACCTATGGTCATTATAATGGTTTCTGTTTTAATATGTGCTAATTATGTTAGTTGTAGGCGCCGTGGCTTAAGTAATTAGTGCGTTGGATCGCTGAGTTCGAATCCCAGAAAACACAAAAAACAAGTTTTCCACGGTCCCAACTCTTGCGAATGTCTGACAAACGTCGGAGAGTATTAATTGTCAGCTTCTCAATTTGCCTTGGATACGGCTCAAAACTGTAGGTCCCTTCCATTTTGTGAAAAAAAAAAATTTAAGACGCACGACACGAATGGTCGAGAGAAGCCAGGCCCAGGACCACATATGTATGTACGTTCCGTTGCGATAAGTAGTTGTATTTTTTTTTTTGTAATTACATTGGTTTCCGGTTTTAACATAGGCTAGTTATAATAGTTTCCATTTGGCGTGTTCTTATTCGACGATTTTATATTGCGTGATGTAAGTAAGTAAGTAAGATTCTTTATTTCATAATAAAAATTTAGACATAATTTTACAGTTTTACAATTTCAATAGGCTCATAGTTTAAAATTTAAAGAATATACGACTATGAGATAAATGTCGTCTGTCGGAAATTTGGCTATGAACTTCATTTTTTTTCTTATTTGCCATAGATACAATTTTAAAATAATAAGTAATTAAATTCTTCTATTAAAAACTTTCTATATGATAAAGCATTGATAATGTAGTTGGTTAGATTTGCCCAATTATTAAGTCATTCATTCAGCAATTCTATTATTTCGTCTTCGAATAAAAGTGACTTCTCAAAGTATTTATATCTGATTTCCTTAAGAATAGGACATCTACCTATGAAATGTTGTATATTTTCGATTTCTTTAAGATTACATAATGAACAGATTTTTGATCTGCTTATTTTAAAAGTACATAGTTCCATTAAGTTCTATCAAGTCGCAGCGAGCCTTGGAAATCCACATTATTTTGTCTCGATTATTGCCGTCGATAAAGTACTTATTGCCCATTTTAAAATTGAGATTTTTATAAAACCTGCTAGTTTCCGACGCCCTTTGTATTCGTTTCCGGTGGTAACTTTGCTTAAGATTGTATAGTAATTGTCTTCTTTTGTTGTCCCATTCCGTTTGAGTTATGTTTTGATTCCTCCAGCTGAGGTGAAAATCATGACCTAGCTTATTCAAATTTGAAACCCAAAACAAATTTTTTTGCAGTAACTTTAAGGTAAGCTGATGTGGCAATCGATTATTCCCATACTCGAAAAGTGTACTGCCTACGTACCTCAAATGCAAGTCTAGCGTATATACATATATGTGTGTCTGTCTTCCATGCCACTCTCTAGCATAAGTGAATAGGTGTGAAAATGGGTAACCTCAATATTCTTTTAACGAAGTACCTTTGCAGTTTGTCCACTTCATCAAAAAGCGTGTGACCCCAAACTTGCGCTCCATATGATTGCACAGCTCTGCACACTGCTTGAAATAAATGCAACTTTGATCGCAGAGAGACATTTATTAAGAAAGTTGTTCCATGTGGCGTTTATACTGTTTTTTGCCGAATAGTTCCTCTTCGCAATGTGTTTTGTGAAAATCATTTTTGGCGTCAGAGTCATTTCTAGATAGTAATAGTTCACGGTTTCTATCTCTTCACCTTTGAAGTATGTACCACTTTTCTTGGTTAGCTTTTCTGCCTCCATTTTTAAAAACCATTCTTTGGGATTTATTTAAATTTACCTCTAAATTCCACATCCTGCAGTACTCTTCTAAGTTGTTTATCATCCTTTGCAGAACTTGTATACTGTCGGCCAGAACGACAATATCATCTGCATAAAGAAGAAATCTTATGTTTAGCTCATCTATATATAGGCCACCTTCTAAACATTCATGCAAATCATTTACATATAGAGAAAAAAGTAAAGGTGATAAGGGGCATCCTTGTTTAACACCAGGGCCCAAGTAAAATAAATTACGTTATACATACGTCATTCGAATAAGAAAATTGAGATCGCGGTATACGATTGCTCATGGAACGGAATTGGAAACATTCGCAACGAAATTGTAATAGATTTAGTCCTGAAAATAGGTCTGTTCCCGTACTTTCTGCACCAAAATTCGCAGATATTCAATTTTCATGGAGTGGGGATGAAAATCTCTCACTGAGAGGTACAAACACTAAAAAGTACGGAAACGCGTTGAACAACAAAAGCTGCCCACTTTTAAAACGTTAAAAACATATGTATGTTGCTTACAAAAAATTTCAGTTGGTTATTTGTATTTTCTGCTCTGTTCGCAGTTCTATGTACCTACATGATGTTTTTTTTTCCCAAAATAAAGAATTTGAGAATTGAATTAATTAATTAACAAAGATAATCCTCCATGTTTTTCTAAAATAAATAAATTTTTGCCAATGAAAAAAAAAAACAAAAACAATTAAATTAACAGATTTCGGTTATTTGACACATCTCATAAATCTACCCACAGAAATTTCTTGGGCTAAAATTCGGAAAAATGAGGAAATTTCTTACTCTCTCGTGAGCTCTCTCTTCTGCGAAAAACTACGAAATTTTGTCGTACGGGAACAGGATTTCGTAGTTTTTCGTAACATTTCGTAGATTTTCGTTGTTTTGGACAGGTACGGGAACAGACCTATTGTAACATGAAACGTCAATAAAACTTCAAATAGACGTCAATTGGTAGATAAAAGACTGCAATGAATTTGTTTAAAACTAAAATCATTGCTACGGCATTATTGTTTTGTTTATAACGAAAGTGATTATGACGAAAAATTTACACGACGATACCTTAGGGATGGAAGCAATCCACTGTCAATATCTAAAAGGGCGTAAGTGGGGAGAAGACAAACACCTGAAATATGAAGTATTAATTGTTTATTTGCAAATTTATAAAAACATTTCCAATAAATAAGGACGTACTTATAACATCTTGTCGATTTTAAGCTTCCTACAACTAGCATCAACGCTTTTACTTTTACTAATAATTTTTTGGGTCAAATTTATTTTATTGCAGTTTGGCCTAGAACATTTTCAATATCATCATATTTATTATAATTATTGAAATACTTAATTTTATCAAATAACTTACATTTTGTTTGATTTTCCCCTACTTGAACTAATTACGTCTTGTATTTACCAATCGAATGACCTTTCGAAAGAATGTATGCGTTCACGGAAACAGAAACACTTGATCACGGAAGACATAATACGATCACGTATGTCATTGTACTAAATACGTGACGTATCGTACGTTCACGGATGAGACGATTTGGCCCCTCTAAGGCATTAACGATTCCATCGTTAGTAAAGAGGAACGATCCCCCTTGTTTGAGCAACTTACGACCTATAAGGGTTTAAACTCCTCTGGTGTGATAATGACTTCACATTGAACTGGTTACAGTCATTCGTTGCCAAAACTTGACAAAACGCAGGCTGCAAAGAAGGACCTGCTAGAGAACTAGGCGGAAAGGCCGTATCCTCATACCTGGCCCACATATTTCCAAGGAGAGGATAGAAAGAAACCTCCGGCACCTGAATCCAGAACTCTTCAGTGAGAACTGGAATTGCTTGAAGTGGGTGAGCACACAGAACTAGGAACAGAAATAGTGGTCCTGCTTAGCCACAAATTGATGCCAATGTTGAAAAGGTTCAACAACAAGGTCCGCACCGGTATCACACGGTGCAAAATTCAATCCTTCACGGAAAGAACTGCAAAGGAAAAGAGGGAAGCGGGTGCTAAGCTTAATTAAGACAAGTAGACAAGTAGACAAGTAGACATCGCCTTGGTACAAGAGCCATGGATTTCCCGTGGCAAAATTTGTGGGCTAAATCACAAAGATTTGTTAACCTATAGTACTGAGCCGCTTCACGCGGAATGTAAGAATAGAACTTGTGTCGTAGCCAGAAAGCATATTAATTTATTTCTTCTGTCCACCTACAGCAATTCAGACCAGACAACAGTGAGGCTTGAACAAGCCATACGGACTCGAAGAACCACCAGCTATACTCACTCGCAGACTAGTTCACTAGTTCAGTTGGATATGTACCCACAACGGACTACATCACGCCATATTTGGACTTTACTGCGGCCTACCCCAGCAGAGAAGAATGGAAAAGTGCGTATATAGCTAATACCAGATCCATATCAATATACACTGACGGATCGAAAATGGACACCGGTGTAAGGTCCGGCATCTTCTCTGAATCGCTAGCGATATCGAGATCCATTAAACTACCAGATCGTAGTAGTGTTTTCCAAGCGGAGGCGTTGGTAGTGACAGCTGCCGCCCGTGAGTCTGCCGTAAGGGCAATACCACAGGATGGTATCACCTTCTTTATCGAAAGCCAGGCAGCTATAAAAGCAATTACTGCTACTGAAATTAAATCGAAACTTGTGAGATGCTGTCGCGAAGAGCTTAAGGTTCTTGGAATACAGCACAAGGTATCGCTCTGCTGGGTTCCTGGACATGAGGGTATCCCAGGCAATGAAAAAGCTAATGAACTAGCTAGGAAAGGTTCAACAAATTAACTAGAACTAACTGATCTCTCTGTAAGCATCCCGCCTAGCATGCTCAAGCTTGAAGCAGGGAAATTAGCCACAAGGGATGCGAACCTAAGATGGAAGTCCATGGAAACGTGTAACATCGCTAGAAAACTATGGCCGTTCTTCGACAGAACAAGGACCGAGAGACTTATACGAAAGGACAGAGGATCCCTTTCTATCCTCGTGGGTATCATCATGGGGCATAATAGTCTGCGGTGCCGTACAAAGAAACTGCGCCGGATGAAAGAAGAACTTTGCAGAGGCTGTGGCGATGAGGAAGTTTTTGAGGACACCGCCCACTTTCTCTGCCATTGTCCTGGACTCAAACATTCCGGAAACAAATTGCTCGGTAAATACTTCTTCTATAACATTGAAGAGCTCTCTGGCGTACTCACAGACAATATGCTGAACTTTGTTAAGTCATCAAGGTGGTTTTTACTCGGAAATAAGTAAGTAGTAGTTAGAGTAGATTAGACATTTACAGGGTTTAAATGTGCGGGGGAACATCTTTCCCCCCTATGGGTAACACAATGGGTCAGCACTGACCTGAGTGCGGCAGGAGCCTTTTTCTCTCTCTGCCAGCCCGCTTACCTAACCTAACTCTGTAAGCGTTAACTTTTTTGAGAGTAGGCATATCCATCAATTATATTCAGATATAAAACCAATGCCCATTTTTTTGCTTTGCAATGAAAATCGTTGAAGCTTATCAACGCTCATTTTATTTTATTACTATTATTTGCTTTTTAGAATTATTCAATAACTTCGGCTTTTCTTAATCCTTCAATGATTGATATGTATAGGTAGAATCTCAATAGAGTGATTACTATGTCCAGCTTCTTGTGGGCCAATAAATAAGGGCAGGAATAGTTGTTTTTAATAGTGATAGTAAATAGAAAAAGCAAAATTATAATAGTTGCAAGTTAGGAGTTATTAATACAATACAAGGAGTTATTAATGGAGAAGTAGTTATCGTGGTTTGCGAATTAAATAATTGGAATTAAATAAAAAGTTTTGTAAGAAAAGAGGCCTTGTATAAAAATGAGTTGCGGGGAATAGTGTGCTGTAAGATTGGATTTTTCCAGGGACTAGTGTATCAGTGAATAAAGAGAATACAGAACAGAAAGAAATAATCAGACAGAGTAACCTTTTATCTATGTATATCTAGCTCACATTATATAATATATTATTTTTCCTTGTTATTTAACTGCATTAAACCCCCGCGAGTACTATCATTATTTTGTATTATTTACGACATCGGTTTCCAGGCACTTGCTTTCTGGCATCACAATATATTCTGGCAATTTTGAATGTTTTTTTCTATAAATTTGTAAATCCGTTTTGATCACATTTTTCAGCAAGCTCTCTACGACGCGACGGTGCGACGATTAAGGTTACGCAGGGTTGTATCACCTTTATGTACACTATTGTCTGATGCTTCCATTGGAGTATTAAAATCAACATTATTCAGCATTCTTTGAATTTTGCACGGTTAAGGTATTTCAAAATGTTCACTTTCCTCTTCTTTAGATTCATATTTTAAAATAGATTTTCCCACCAACTTTCTTATGCCTTGTAATTGGTTTAAAAATTTCTTCCAATTGAGATTCTATCCTAGCCCTTTTACGTTTTAGAGCTTTATATTTTTTGTCAGTTCCGTTAATTTCATCATATTGCTTTACTGTCTTGAATGACAACTTGAACTAGCCTTTTACTGGCTTTGCAGTGAATTTGAACTGAATCGTACTGCTCTTGAGCTGTTTCTTTCATCTGCCATTAATGTTTCAGAAAATTCAACCGCTTGAAATAAAAAACACTATTTCTTAAACGTTACAAAACAGCTGGGTGCTTAACTGCTTTGTAATGCTGTCATATAACATCACCGTACAAATGTACTACATATTTTGAGTCAGTATTCTACTTTTATAGTTTAAGGAAGTTATCGAACCCTTGCATGTAGCTTCATTTAATTAAAAAAAGTCTTATCAGCATCTTCATCCTCCACCAAAGTTAATAAAAAAAAAATTATTCATTTTATCTGGAAAATTTTTATTCTTCGTTTACAGGTCGAACCATTTCTGATTCGATGTTTGTGAAGGTGTCTTTGTGATAAAGTATTCTGCAGCAAATACTTTTGCCCCTTAGGGAAGCTGCATAGAAACAGATTTTTCTTTTTTTTTTATGGGGGTTCGCTGGAAGGAAAAATCACCGAAACACATTGCAGAGCTAGTACGCGAGGGATGCTTCTGCAATAGTGAGGTACTTTAACCCGATCTAAAAGACCTTCCGGGGGGACTGACTTTCGTCATCCCAAATGGGATTGGACCTAGTCGTTCGACTAATCGGCAATTCTTTCAAGATTTTTTTGTTTGAAAATATTATCTAATTTCTTGGCCTTAGCCAACTCTTATAGATCAAGTGGCTTTAAGCGTCTTAGTCTCTTGATTACATTGTCAGAATTTAATAGTTCTATTATTTCTGTGTAAACGTGGCTGAGAAGCCTACTTCTGTGCACTTAGTGAACCAAAAAACCATGAAATTCTTACCTCAACACTTTTGACTTCCCAATTCAATTGAATCAATCGTCAAATACTACACCATCTCTCCTCGTAGCGTTTACGTTTTACTTTGTGGCAACAGGCACGTTGCCTCTAAGAATACAGTATTCTTGCACCAACACTCTTGACCTTCCAATTCAACTGGATCCATCATCAAAACCATAATACACAAAATATATTCACCGAAAAGATCGTTCTAAAAGCAGTATTGAATATTGAAAAAAGTTTATGTCCAAAACGCAATACCAAACTTATTTGTTGTCATATTCATATCTCGTAACGCTGAAGAGACATCGTCGGTCACACGTTTTGATAGATTTTATCGTGAAGTTCTTAGTACGCCCCTCAAAGCCCATCACAACGCGACCGTGCGAACGTCAAATTGCGTTTTGAGCATTAATCTTAGAGTGTATTGTCATCAACTAATTATTCACTCCAGCCGCTTGACCTCTCGAATCATAAACATTAACGAAGAAATCTGTAAATAACTCTCTACTCCAATCTGTACACAAACGAGGGAATATTACAGGAAAGATGTACATATTAGAATTTCATATGCAGATAAGCCTCACGAGGTACGGCGGGTTGGTATTATAAAATTAACTTTTATTTTTCTCTTTCTTTACTCGGGAACCATCATAATTAGCAGATATCAAAACCATAAAAATTCTTCGATATTTCGTGTGGTCCACAACCGTGATAACAATACTTCTACTGAAGGTCCAATTACTCCTGCTCCCATTACTTCATTGGTTTCCGTCCCATCTGCGCAGCACTTTATCGTGGTCCCAGTCTGTTATTTGCGGATTCATTGCTTCATTAGGAAATGCTTTTCTTAATTATTGGACTTCCTAATACAATAGTTCCTATGGATTGCTAGAAAGAGAAGTTTTTTTATGGCTGCGGTTGAGCATGTTCTCATAGACCTAGTGATACAGGATGGCATGCTCCTGTTTACACTTTGTTGAGTACCTCCCCCACTGTGATTAGACTAGCCCCATTTGTCATACCATTGCTCCATAGATTATCATAGGGCTTACAATAGCAGTGTACATTGATCTCAGGATACTCGGGATATATCTCGAGGATTTCCTGCTAGGCTAATGCCTATCATAAGAGCACGCATTGCCTTTCTGGACATCTCTTTCAGATTACAGTCTATGTGTAACTCTAGATTCTTCATTTCTTTAACTGGTGCTCAAAAGCAGGATTGGCTTCAGTTCCTGTTTCCGTTTTTTATTACTGGTACTACGAGTAGTAGTTTTAGACGGGTTTATTTTGAGCCCAGCGGGTTCCTGGGTTGGGTTTTTTTTTTTGGGTTGCACTATTGTTGTGTTAGTGTTAGACCCCTTTGTAGGATATCATAGAGGGTTTTTTCAAACTTTCGTCTGGAAATCAGTACTAGGCTTGATAGTTGATTTCGAGGTTGGTTAACTTTTCAAGTATGTAGCTCATTCACCACTAGACTCCACTCTTTTTTGTGACCATTCTCTTGTTATATTGACCTTAAAGATTCGTTGCGATGTATGAATCTCTGCTGATATTGTGCTTAACAATTCCAGTTTTTGTAGATATGCTGACGGTTGTGATCTTAACCAGGTGCGGTAGTACGATACATACATACATACATAGCTTCCTTAGCCTTTTTTGGAGTAGAGCTAGCAATAATGCCATCAACACCTGGCAATTTGTAAGACTGAAATGAGTTTATCGATTATTTTAGTCTCCCTTTGGAACAAAAAGCTGCTGCTATTTTCGACTTTTCTTTCCGAGGTCTTCATATGTCTACTTTACTCTCATCGTGAGTACTTTGTGAGCTCCCAGGGAAATCAGTCTTTAAAATTAGTTGCTGTCATTATCCATGTGGCTTTCTGGTTTCCTTAGATATGTTTGCTCCAGCATCGTACATCTGCCCTGCTTCTATTCCTTCTAATGCAACAGTTTGTTTCATATGCATCTGTGATGGCTCTCCTGATGTCCCCCACTGTGTTTTGTACTTCTAGATGTGGAGGTTGAGTTTTCCTTTTAAAATGCCCCAGTTTGTTACCTATACCTTCTTCAAAGGTAATCCAATTAACTTAACTATAAATTACCACCCAACGTGAATCGTTTAAAACTCATTAGCTAATAATCGCTGGAAAGCGTCGCGAATTTATTCGTTTTGTTCATAAGAACATCAGAACATAACGACAATCCCCGGATTCGAAATTTTTTTTTGAATTGCCCATCACCGCACAAACTATATCGAGAATGCTGCACAAGTCAAATAACCCCTTTTCTGTTTCCAATCTTAGAAAGTGATACACACTCACATTCGAGTACAATTACACTCCTGACCGTCTTAACTCTCAAGTTTTAATTTGAGTATTAGGAATACTATCAATGATTGACGTACATACTTTCTGCAGAATTTTCTTTTTCAATTTTTTGCATTTGACGGTTTATATTTTTTTCGCTCGAAACAACTTCAAAATTAAAAGAATGATATGCATAATAAATAATTTGCTTTTTTTATATAGAAGCCAATTGGCACCGTAGCTTAGTGGTTAGTTGGTTGGCTCCAAACTGTAGGTAGCTTCCATTTGTGCCAAAAAATGTAGGTCACACAATACGAATGCCAGGAGCTAAGCCTTGGACCACATCTGTTACTCCAAATATTTGTTTTTGTAGAAGTCAGTGCGGACTTGTATGTATTTGTACGTGCGAATTTTTTTCATAGTTTAAGTAGTCTTATACTGAACACATCCTAATAAATGTTTCCAACTTAAAGTATGTGTGTAAAGAATTCATGCATAGATGTCAACATTCACATTAAGAAGCAATAAAATAACAAGTCAATAGATGGCGCAAAATTTAATAGAAAGCACTAGCGTCAAATGTGCCGGTCAAATGTGAGGTGGCCTCTGCTTTCGTATGTTGAACTACTGGTTTCATCGCAGCTCATAAAAGAAAAACTCATTCCCGGAAATTTCATCCAAAAGAGAGAAGAATTTATTTTGAGTTTCTTCGTTCCATGTAGTTTTAGAGAATAAAATAAGACGGTGTTTAGATTGTTACTCATAACTCTGCTATGTCGATGGTTTGTGGATAAAGAGAAAGAGGGAGAAGATTATGTAAAAATCTGGGGTAGCAGTCATGTTCCACAACCGAAATGTTTTCAAAAACGTTTTTCTTAAAAAACGTTCATAGAACTAGTACCCTCAAATTTACTTTAGCTATGAAGCCAATTAGCGTAAGTACTCTACAGAGCATGTACGTACACACACAATATAAAGCTGATATTACTAAATTTTATTTGAATGGGGATTTATCAGACTTCTTGTCTAAACCCATCTTAAGCAGCATATACCTACACAGGTCAAAAAATCATCCAGCAGTGAGAGTGTATTAGTGAAACTGAGACACGTATACGTTGTGTCTGCTTGAAGCAAAATCAAAATGATTGGATTTTTGCCCAAACGGGTAGACAGCATTGACATAGTGTATAACATACTCTTACATGCTGGATGTTGACCTGTGTATATGCCGCTCTAGGTAACATACATATTTCGGCAGTTTTTCTGCTATAGGTCGTCCTCCAAATGGCTGTCAAATATTTGCCAGTTTCTGGGACATTATTTGCTAAATTTTCAAAGACCCTAAAAGCCTTACAACATATCCAAAGTTTCTAACTGTTTCAATTGGCATATTCTTACAGACACTAACTTTTTAGAAGCACAACACTATTTGTAACTACCCACGACATCTGGGATTAACGGGTTAAATAGTAACAGCGCAGCAACTTTTACAGACACCTATGACAGGTGTTCAATAAGTCAAATAAGAACTCAAATAATTCCAACAATGACCAGCAATTTCAACTTCGACTTTGAAGACCAAAAATAAAACCACTAGTATGAAGAGCACTACTTATATGTACATACATATGTATGTACATATGTATGTATGTACTACATGAAAAGGACTCAGAACCGTCTTTTAAAAGAGCCAAATGATCAAAGTGTGGGCGAGATAGTGGCGCAGTGCGAGGGTGCAATCGTGTAGGAGATCTTGGTAGGTAGATAACCCCAGACTGTTCAAAAGTGAGTAGAGCTTTAATTCTAAACTGGCGTAAGTAGATTCTGAACAATGCTTTCAAGGCAACTCAAGATGTAATGTTAACGACGCAACATGAATTTTATTACGATAGAAGTTTCCGTTGATAAAAAACGCCAATATAACTTTGTACGTATGTACGCTTCACGCGACAATTTGTGTTGTGCGGGTTTAAGTTTTTCGCATAAATGGAAGGAACCTACAGCTTAGAGCCATATCCGAGAGGTTTTTTCTTTTAAATTGCAAAGCTGTCTCATGACGGTTATTACTCTCGGACGTTTGTCCGACATTTGCGAGAGGTGGGACTATGAAAAGACTTTTTTCTGGGGCTCCAACCTTCCACTCAGTGGTCCGACGCACTAACAAGTGAACCAGGGCAACCACTGGGCCGACACCTTTATGTAAAAACTAAGGATCAAATTATGATGTCATTTGCTTTCGATGAAATATCATAAAGATTGGTCTTCCAACAGGACAAAAAACCCAAACACCAGGAAACAGCTTGCTAACGAATATCGTTGAGAAAAGCACATGATTATTACTGCTGAGCATACCGGTTAAAGATGTTAAAGCAGTATGCAAAGTGAGATGTGTTTTGCAGTGTGGAAGAGCTCCAAGACAAAATGAATGCCGTTTCGGAGAGATGAGAAGTAGTTTGCTGCTGGTTAATCAACCATCCGCAATGCTTTGTCACGTCCAAAACTGTTTTCAAGTCTGAGGAAGGCACTTCGAGAACAACTTCTATAAACAATTTCAAACAATGCGCATCAGTCGCTTAAGATGGTTAAAACATGTAAAACATTTAGCCCGGAGGGACAACGCAGTAGACGACGACCTCGTTTAAGGTGACGCGCACAAAGGGATCTCAACCGACTTGGAATGCGAAACTGGAGGCAGTTAGCTATGGACCGGGCTAACTCGAGAGGCTTTTCGTTGTTTGTCAGGTTCAACCCGAACCGTAAGGCAACCAAGTAAGTAAGTGAGTAAACAGCAAACGACCCGATTACATAGTATTATCGTTCAGGTAATAAACCATATCATTTTCTACTAATCCTTGAATAACTCTTGAATTGCCTTCAACGCATTAAAAGTGAATATGCACATTTATACAACTGTTGAGTAATTTTTTTTTCATGAAACTACAATAATTTAATGTTAGATACATTGGCCATGAGAAAGTCTGAAATATGGAAATATTTCCGAATAGGATTTTCTTTGGTTTAGTAAAACAATTTTGGGATAAGTACAATTTGCTATAAATCCCGAAAATAATTTCCTTGAATATAATTTCCCTAATGACTGTTCTAAGAATTTTTACTGCAGATAATTTCCTAAGCAAATTTCCTTAAAATTAATTTTGGTTTGGAGCTTAGCTTATGTTTAAGTTTTCAAAATGAAGATGTCACTATCAGCAATACGTAATATAGTAAGTATAACAGTTTGGCTTCTCTTAAGAGCAACTTTTCTCTTTTCTTCTTTACACTCCTCTTCAATGTTGCATGGAAATGGGAAATATCGCGTTAATTGGAAAATTTTTGAAAAAGGGACAGTGGTACTAATTTTGTTTTTGTAAACTCAAAATTAAAAAAAAAAGACTACTACATTTATTAGTATCATTATTATGAAAGGATATTTAGATATTTAGGTATTTAAATCTGCGACCTTGTGGTCTATTGTTTCCCATTAATTTTGGAGAAAAATATAGTCCGCCTTGGAGCACTTGATTGTGTGGTTGGCCAGTACATATTCTGTAGATTCCTACAGATGAGCTTCGTAATTCTTTGAAAACCTTTTCCCAGCATAGTGTCAGCGGTTGTTCAACTTTATGGACTGGATTCCTTCGTTACTGTTCATTCCTCATAAGAGTGTTTAGTGGAACATAAAATAGATCTTGAATGTCCTGCAAGTAATAACTTCATAATTGTCTGTTTGCTAAGTGACAGAAACCTTGGTACTGAGGAGTGACTTCGATCACAGCCTCTGTATACATGTGTTGTCATCACAGCCTCTGTATACACGTGTTGCCGAGGTTAAGCTTAGGTTTCACTGTGGGGTTTCTTAGAAGGGTCACTCGCTCTTTGAGGTTCCAGAGAGAGGCTTGATCGATTGTGGTAAATTCCTTGCGAGTTTGTCAGCTATCCCATCATGACCAGGGTTTCATCCGAAATTAATAGGAATTTTAACTTTTTCGCGACAGCGATAGTGACTTTAGCTTGGAATTTTCATGTGCTTTCTTCAATGCGCATGTTTTAATGTTCTTGAATCCACCTTCGATGTCGGAGAATGCAGCAAGTGTGTATTTTTTGTCTTTTAAGGACTTTTCTATTGTACTAATGACGTATGAAGTGGAGATGACATTATGGTGAAGTCTATGTCCTACGAATGCTGATGTTCATTAGTTTCTTTTCTCTAGCATGCTTTCGATTTTGGGCTTATATGACTAAAGCCTTTCGCAGTGGTGGGGCTAGATTTCCCAGCTTTGCCTAACCTTAGCTACTAGTTGTCCTTCTGATCTCTTAATGGTCTTTGTTCTTTATCATCCGTGGAGGGCAAGCCTTTTAATTCACTTCCTCAATGATTTTATGTACTTAATATACTTGTAGTTGAGTCGATTTCATGAGGAGTACCCAGTTACAATTTCGCTATTATTTTCCTTACTTCCTTGGATTCTTATATTTAATTGACGAGTTAGCTATGTCCTCAGTAAGACATTCTATAATTCTGTGGTTCGAAAGAGATGTTGCAGTGGACGCTTTCCAATGACACGCAGCAAGAGATTGGGAGTTATTAAGAAGGGCGATACATTGTATCTAATACCTTTTGCCTATTTCTAGTTATAAAGGTATGTTCATTGTTCAGTAATAAATTCAAAGAGGAACTCACCTCTACTATTTGTGTTCATGTTACACCACGATTCACAAGAAAGGAAACCCTCTCAACTGAGCCAATTACAGAGGTATCAGTCTCCTCAACATCGCGTACAAGATCTTATCTGCCTGAAACCCTTCGTCAACGACCTGATTGGCCCCTATCAGTGCGGTTTCAGGCCAGGAAAGTCCACAGTCGATAAAATTTTCACACTCCGGCAGATACCTGAAAAAGCCCAAGAAGTCCAAATCGATACTCACCATCTTTTTATCGATTTCAACGCCGCATATGACAGCATTTATAGAGACGAGCTATGTATATAGAGCCATATCTAGTTTTGGCATCCCTGCCAAACTCGTTCGTCTGTGCAGGATGACGATGGAGAACGCTGAAGGTCGGTAATGACCTCACCGAGACTTACGATGTCAAAAAAGGATTTAGACGAGGTGATGCGCTGTCATATGAATTCTTTAAAATCATCCTTGAAAGAATTGTGCGAAACTCACAAGCCAACACTGGAGGCACATTTTTTTCAAAAGTCTGTGCAACTACTAGCTTACGCCAATGACATCGACACGATTTGCAGAACACAGCGGGCTGTCACTATCGAAACAGAAGCCACCCAATTGGGTTTAGCTTTAAATGAGGACAAAACTAAGCTTATGTATGCTGTCAACAAGAAGGGGCACACAACACCGACGAATTGGACTGAACGTCACAGTCGATACCTATAAATTCGAGGTAAGTAAGGGACTTAATCTACCTTGGCTCTGCTACATATTGATTCTGAAAACAACATCTCAGCAGAAATCAAACGAAGTATAACTCTTGTCAATCGCTGTTTCATTGGGCTGAGAAGGGCCTTATATTGAACAACTAAGAAGACTCTATGCAAGACCTTGACCATCCCAGTCCTGCTTTATGGCGCTGAAGCATGGACTCTGGTCGAAAGCGGATGAAGATATCCTAGGTCTTTTTGAGACAAAAATTCTTCATAAGATATTCGGTCTCATTTGGTTGAAGGGTTTTGGAGGAGAAGGTTCATATATGAAATTTACGAGCTATACAGCGACATCGACCTAGTCAAAAAAACTGCGCATCAGTCGGTTGAGATGGCTAGGACATTTGGAGCGAATGGACACCAATGCTCCGGCCCGCAGAGTGTTCGAATCTAATCCGGAGGGACAACACAGCAGAGGAAGACCTCGTCTAAGGTGGCGCGCACAAGTAAAAGGAGACCTCAACCCACTTGGAGTGTGCAACTGGAGGCAGTTAGCTAAGGACCGAGCTAACTGGAGAGCCTTGTTGATTGAGGCCCAGGTTCACCCCAACTGTAGCGCCACCTAAGTAAGTAAGTAAGTTACACCACTATGCATGATTGAAGTTTGCGTAGTGCCCAAGATGAGGTTCCATTTTACCTTCTCCTCTTTTTTCACGAGCGATCAGATTATGTCTCGAAGTCGGATTGCGCTTTTGCCTTATTTTAAAGTATTATTTTTAACCTGCTTGAGGTACTGATCTCAGTAGTTTTTCTATTCCTATACATGCTGAGCTTTGTACCTTAGTGAGGTTATTTTCTAAAAAAGTTATATAATGCTGGTTTTAGGTAAGTAATGCACAAATGGCTCATTTACTTCAAATTTAGAGAACAGAAGGTTAAATTACAGTGACTCTCGTTTTTTAAAAAAATGGCGTACCTCAGGGCTCGGTTCTCGGTCCATTGTTGTTTTTGATATATATTAACTCTATTTTTGAACTGAAACTAAATGGAACGCCGATTACAACTTGAATTGGAAAGATCATATCCAATCCACCCAATCCCATATGTTGTTGGTGACGCGGAAAATGTATTTTCTTAAACAATATTGCTCCAAAAAAGTGTTGAAGATAATTTATTGTAGTCTTGCTCATTCTAAGTTGCAATATGGTATCACAAGTTGGGGTGGTTCGTATACTAACTCTTTTGGACCTTGGTTGCTAGCCCAAAAACATTTAATTCGAAATATTTGTAAAGAAAATCGTTTTACTCATAGCTGGCCTCTATTTAGAGACCTACGTATCTTACCAATGAGACTCCTTTACGTCTTTACAGTACTTAGAGAATTCTTTAAGAAAAGTGGTAATATTCCTAACAGGAACTCTCAGTTTTACAGCGTACGTATAAATGCCAACATACCTATAGCGCTTATAAAACCCACTTTTCTCATTTCTACACTTTTACCGCACCTACATTTTTTAATAAGCTTCCATTCCAGAAAAAAGTTAAAGTCTGGTTATTCACGATTGATTATGCTAGTACTGAATCTTTCTTGAGAAGTATATCTTAATCATCAGCTCAAATCAATATAAAAGTTGTATTTTGTAAAACTTTTATGTAAGATATATATGTACATACAATTATTATTATAATCTGAATTATTATGTTATTTTTATCCTGTTGAATTGCTTTTCCTCATCCTTTTGCTTTGAATTTTGAAATTATATTGTATTATCACTAAAGTTTTAATCAATAATAATATACACATAACTGATTATCACCCCACAATTAGTTGTTAAATTTTGTTTAAAATATGAATTCAGGTATCATTCCACACTAACTTTTAAAGTTAAAGTTTTATTGCACTACATGGACAAAGGAAGATAAATCCCCGAGACCGAAAAGCGGGTTTCTATTTTCAGACAGTAACTTAGAATATGCGTACAGATATAGAAGCAAAGATCACGAATACATTTATGTAATGCTACCAGGCATTTGAAAATGGTGCCTTAGTTAATTGATACTTATTATGTTTGCCTCATCACGAAAACTTGGTAAGGCCTTTGTAATTTGTCCCATCCCACCACATAGTGGGTGATGTATCAGCTAATCCTTTCTAAGTAGTATATGGAAGTACTGGTGCTGTTTTTGAGATTTTGGAAAGCTGTGTTTGTAAATAGTCTCACGAAACACTTAGCCTGCAGAGAGATTATGCAAATACTTAGGAGAAGTATTTCGAAGGTAGCCTAGTTGAGCTAAACATGTGTCCTACGAAAGTAATGCGGAAACCAATCAATCAATTCCTTAACAATATCGAGTGTCCATACATTCAGCCCATGTGAGCAAAGCTCAAGCCAAATGCACTTTAAAGAAATAGTTTGCCATAAAAATTTGAGTACTACTAGCTACTAGCTACTAGCTTACATTGTTCGTCTCTATGTCATTATACTGCAAGGACAAGAGCCCGAAAAAGACTTAATTGCTTCCTTTGCTTTCGCTTAAAAAGTTATCAATCTTACATATATGTGTCCTTTTGCTGCCACCCGTTCCATCTTTTAATCTGTCAAGATAGAAACGCGACAGGACTACTAGCGCACGAGCGTATGAGTAGTGGAATGGCGTATACGCAATTATTTTTTTATATTCATTCTTTCCCTTATTTTCCTAAGGACATTTGTTTTTTTTTTGTTCATTTTACTTGTGTATTCTCTTGTTTTCGCGTCAAAGTTGTGCCAGGGAATGTCTGCAGCTGTTGTAATATTCTTTCTAATTTATGACGACGTTTATGTGCCAGTCTTCCACCAGTGTTGTAACTTTCCTCCACCACTGCATGATAATTGTCAACGAAATGTGACAGACAGGAAGTGAATGGAATTCATTGACATAAGGTAGGTGCTTTCTTTTTCATTATTAATCTGTCAAATACCTTTAGACATTTAAGTGAGCTTTGAGAAGTTTGTTAATTTAAGTAAAAAAAAAAAAATTGAAACAGCAGCATGAAAAGACATAAATTCAAATTTTATACAAATAAAGACGGTTTCCTGGAACCGAGATAGTATGTCCCTGAGCAATATGTCCTTATAGTCTCAGCTGCTTTTATGTTGTCTGTTCACTATTTAATAAAATATTACAAAGAACGAAGAACAGAACACAGTAACATCAATAGCAGCAGAAGAAGTATAAAGCAAAAATCTCATGGACAAAGGGAGCTAAGCAGCATAAATCTTCAAGGACATCGAATAAATCTTAAATAGGGTAGTGGATTTTTTCTTTTATTTAAGAAAGAAAGCATAAGTGGATCCATATACATACACAGGAGTACCAGTGTCCCTAGGTATTAGTATCTTTTTTTTTTATCTTCGAAGGACGTAGCAGATTTTTCACGAGTAATTTAACAAGTTTCTTCCGCTTTTTTGCTTTTGGGATTTAGCGCTGTTTTATTTGAATTTACAAATTAAAGTATGCAAGAGTCTGTTCGAGGTTCTTTTTATCAGTTGACTTAATAATTTACCCACTAATCAAGGGATTTAAGATTTGGTCGGTTGGTTTTTTTTACTTCTATTATTCGTTAACTAAACTTGGCGATAATTTTGCTTGAACAGATAAACATTTAAAGAGAAGATGAATGTCTGCAGGAGTATAGTGATTATCAAATGCTTTAAATGCTTGCAAGGACATATGGTGTGTTTTACTACGTTTAGATTATCAGCCTATGTTGACTTTGTGGGCGCCGTGGCTCAAGTGGTTAGTGCGTTGGATAGCTGAGCGAGAGGTTCGACGTTCGAATCCCAGGGAACACCAAAAAGTTTTTTCACGGCCCCACCTCTCGCGAATGCCTGACAAACGTCCGGGAGTAATAACTGTCATGAGGAAGCTTCTCAATTTGCCTTTCGGATATGGCTCTAAACTGTAGGTCCCTTCCATTTGTGTGAAAAAATATAGCACGCACAGCACGAATGGTTGCGAGAAGCTAGGCCCTGGACCATTTCGGTCTGTTGCGCCAAGTATATCTTTTTTTTTTGTTGACTTTGAAGACGCTTGTACTTTCTACAGCTATGAAATGTATTTTGAAATATTTATTTCGTTATACAATACTTAATCTTTTGTGAGAAAAAAATCCTTCTCGTTTCTTTTAGATTACTGTAAGCTAAGACTTGCACGCATATGTATATACTTAATCGCAACGTTAGTCAAACATAAGGTAAAAGTTGAAATCTAGTCCCTTGGTGGTGTAAGTTTTAGAACAGTTTTTTTTTCGAGGGTAGGTGAATATCTTCCATAGACACTATGAAAATAGCAAGCGCGTGCTCATAGTAGTGTCAGATTCTTACTGACCAAAAACACCACCCTTCGATATAAATTTTGCCACTATATTGCAACTAAGTAACAACTTATCAAGCAATTTTTTTATCACGAAATAAACGTTTGGCAGGTTACTTTCCACTGAAAGATAGTGTATGTTACGCAATCTAAACGCGGTTAATTTTTATCTCGCCAAGTCGAAAGGTTTTGTCCTTTGTAGTCTACGCAATAAATTGCTCTCATCCAAAATTTGTTGGACTGTATTGTTGACATGTCCGATTAATCGGTTTCTATGCTTTCTCGCGAAGCTTCTAATTTCAGCTTCGATTGCCGGAATTCCGAGATCCCTGTGGGCATCGTCGTTTCTCCTACACCACGGTGCTTGAACGATTTCTCTTAGCTCTTTATTTTGAAAAGTTTGTAGAATATTGGCATTTGTTTTCTTGGTACAACCCCAAAGTTGCATACCGTAGGTCCACACCGGCTTTAACACTTGCTTGTATAAAAGCAGTTTGTTCTCAGTACTGAGCTGGGAATGTTTTCCGAGTAACCAGTTCATTTCTCTATATTTGACATCGAGTTCATTTCAGCCTTTCGTCGAGTTTCATTCCCAGGTATTTGGCCTCGTTTGCAAAAGGTATTCGGGCCAAAATTGGCAAGTTATTAGTTTTCTTATAAGTGAAATTCACGTGAACAGATTTAGATTCGTTGAGGGCGATCCACCAGTCCCTCGTCCGTTCATTTATTTTATTCAGTGCGTTTTGCAGTCGTTTCTTCAATTGTTTTACCTACTGCTAGGATAGCGGTGTCATCGGCAAACGTAGCAAGGATAGTGCCATCTTCTTTCGGTATATCACGAGTATATAACAGGTAGAGAAGCGGCTCAAGAACGCTTCCCTGCGGTACGCCGGCCGAAATTTCTTTAAGCTCCGAGTATTCGTTTCCATGTCTAACACGGAGGAGTCTATTCCCGAGATATGATTCTAATATATCATATAGGCATGCAGGGAGAACTTGTCGTAATTTTCATTTCAAGCCATCATGCCACACCTTATCAAAGGCTTGAGAGACGTCAAGAAATACGCTTGAGCATATTTGTTTTCCTTCAAGTGCTTTCTCAATCACGTCAGCAATTCTATGCACCTGGTCAATCGTTGAATGCTTACTTCTGAACCCCAAACTGGTGGTCAGGGATAAGATTATTTTCTTCTATAACTGAATGGAAAATTTTGAGTATGACTGAAAGAAGCGAACTTGGTCTATACGATTTTATCTCATAAGGCGGTTTTCCTGGTTTCAAAACCATTACGACTTCCGCAAGTTTCTATTGGCTCGGTACGTGTTTTAATCTAAGCGCAGCTTTTATAATATATAGAAGCTTAATCAATGCTTTTCTAGGTAAAACTTTGAGAATTTCTCCGGTGATCAAATCATCACCAGGAGCTTTCTTAGGTTTTAAATTCTCGATCTCATGTTTGAGTTCCCTTAGCGTTGCACTAATGGGTCTGAAATCATCAGATGGTAAATCCGACCTATTGATGTTGTCGTTAACCACTTGACCATACCATTGTACGGTTTAAAGGTTTCTTCCAGGTGGACCGCAAAGACGTCCGCTTTTTCTTTATCTTCCTTTGCCCATTCATTTTGATTTGTGCCTTTTACAGCTTTCCAAAGTGAATAATTGGAATCTTTTTTTGCTGTTAAACTTTCAAGGTAAGAGCGTATCGCACGATTCTTAAAATCCTTTATAGTCATCTTTAACGAATTGCACAGACGATTCAAATGTGCTTTATGCTGCGGAGCACGACTCTGTTGCCATTTTTTACGCGCTTTTCTTTTTTCCTTAACCAATTCTTTAATTTCCGGAGGATATCGTAAACCGTATTTGTCCGATGTTTTTCTTGGATTAGGCGTATTATTCCAAGAGGCGAGCTGTACGATCTCAACGAAGCGATCAACTTCAACCTCAAGTTCATAGGGTGTCGTAAGTGGAACGCTCAGTTCAACATTACCTTCAATTTCGTTCCTAAAACTTTCCCATTTAGTTGTTCTACCAGTTAATCTCGCTGGCTTTAGGGTATAGAGCAGTTTTTCGCTAATGTCAAAATAGCTGGGGAATGATCAGACGACAGATCAAAGCTCTCTTTAACTTTTATGTGGTTGGTAGATATACCTTTAACAACGAAAAAAACGATCAGGTCAGGTATTTTCGAAATATCAGCCGGCCAGTAAGTCGGTTTAAATGTTGAATGGAAGTCACAACTGCACTCCATACCTGCCTCATAGAGCATTCTACCTTTTTCGAGCTGTATCCTGAGCCTCACTATAGTAGGCTGTGCACTATCGTGCACAGTTGCAAAGTTTCAAGCTCTATCTTTAGGTCTTCTGATTGTTCGATGCAGTCTTTAATAAACAGGGATGATCCGCCTCTCGCTTTTCAAGGGGTGGCAAGCGTGGTAATCATCATAGCCTTTTTAATTTTTAAATAAGATTCGTTTTTTACCTGGGCCTATCGAGAGTAATTTTATTTATTTTGCTTTGTTCTTCATGTTTCGCGAGAATAACTGAGAAAACATAAGAGAAAAGGTCCGTCGTAATTTCAAAGTTTTTTGTTTTTTCGGATGCCGCGGCCTGAGCGTAAGTCTGCACTCCTGCTGTCCGATATATACCCGGTGGCTTTTCCAATGGTAACTTTTCGGAACCGTTTCTTTTGAGAACAGCGGTCGAGTTTGTCACTCTTTCTCTCGCCTTTTTGTGCTCTGAACCTGGTAGTTTTAGTTTACCGACTTTCCCCTGCGCGTTCTTACGCTTTGGCTTAGTTTGCGGTTTCGATTTTGCATTTATGGATTTAAGGAGCGCATTTGTCCGTTTTTGCAACTCTTTAGCTACTTCACAGCCTCTATAATTTGTCGGATGCTTACAATTAGCAGAGGTTGCGGAGCTCTGTTTGTTTACTCCACAAACTTGGGAGAGGTGATTTCCGGCACATTTCACACATCGCGGTTCTTTTTTGCAGTACATTTGCATATGATTCAATCCGTGGCAACGTTTGCAATGCGGAATCATTTTTAAATTTCTACGCATGGGCTCTATTCTGACCACAAGAACAGTGCCGAGGGATTGAAGGGTGGGGCTCAGTCGTATTGAGTTTGTGTGGGTACCGTGAAAAGGCTGTTAATATTACGAGGAAAAGTGCACTAGAAAATATAAGATGAGCAGCTGCCTCTGCCGCTACTGCTCCTTGGTCTATGGTGGTTGTAATAGGGGAAAGTGTACTAGAAAATGTAGGATATGCAGCTGGGTCTGGTTGCATTGGAATTCCTGACTACTTCGAAGACTGAAACAAAAATCCCATTTTCTCGAAAACTGTAAGTCGCAGCTCAACTCCAAAAGCAGATTTGAATTCAGGAAAGGTGCGAGCTTAATTCCACATAAACAATTTTCAAATCGGGGATGAAAAAAAAGTTTTCAAATTTTTACAGGGGTTGCATTGGAATTCCTGACTACCTCGAAGAGCGATACAAAAATCCCATTTTCTCGAAAACTATAAGTCGCAGCTCGGCTCCAAAAGCAGATTTGA
The DNA here is from genome assembly GCA_946965025.1 of Blera fallax. NCBI lineage: Eukaryota > Metazoa > Arthropoda > Insecta > Diptera > Syrphidae > Blera > Blera fallax. The sequence continues at coordinate 18,133,788 of OX337248.1, read as the reverse complement.
ATTCAGGAAAGGTGCGAGCTTAATTCTACATAGAGAATTTTCAAATCGGGGATGAAAAAAAATTTTCAAATTTTTACAGGGGTTGCATTGGAATTCCTAACTACCTCGAAGAGCGATACAAAAATCCCATTTTCTCGAAAACTATAAGTCGCAGCTCGGCTCCAAAAGCAGATTTGAATTCAGGAAAGGTGCGAGCTTAATTCTACATAAACAATTTTCAAATCGGGGATGAGAAAAAAATTTTGAAATTTTTACAGGGGTTGCATCTGAATTCCTAACTACCTCGAAGAGCGATACAAAAATCCCATTTTCTCGAAAACTATAAGTCGCAGCTCAACTACAAAAGCAGAATTGAATTCAGGAAAGGCGCGAACTTAATTCAACATAAACAATTTTAAAACCGGGGATGAAAAAAAAATTTAAAATTTTTACAGGTGTTGCATTGGAATTCTTGACTACCTCGAAGAGCGATACAAAAATCCCATTTTCTCGAAAACTATAAGTCGCAGCTCAACTCCAAAAGCAGATTTGAATTCAAGAAAGGTGCGAGCTTAATTCTACATAAACAATTTTCAAATCGGGGATGAAAAAAAATTTTGAAATTTTTACAGGGGTTGCATTGGAATTCCTGACTACCTGGAAGAGCGATACAAAAATCCCATTTTCTCGAAAACCATAAGTCGCAGCTCAACTCCAAAAGCAGATTTGAATTCAGGAAAGGTGCGAACTTAATTCAACATAAACAATTTTAAAACCGGGGATGAAAAAAAAATTTAAAATTTTTACAGGTGTTGCATTGGAATTCTTGACTGCCTCGAAGAGCGATACAAAAATCCCATTTTCTCGAAAACTATAAGTCGCAGCTCAACTCCAAAAGCAGATTTGAATTCAAGAAAGGTGCGAGCTTAATTCTACATAAACAATTTTCAAATCGGGGATGAAAAAAAAATTTTGAAATTTTTACAGGGGTTGCATTGGAATTCCTGACTACCTGGAAGAGCGATACAAAAATCCCATTTTCTCGAAAACCATAAGACGCAGCTCAACTCCAAAAGCAGATTTGAATTCAGGAAAGGTGCGAGCTTAATTCTACATAAACAATTTTCAAATCGGGGATGAAAATAAAATTTCCAAATTTTTAAAGGGGTTGCATTGGAATTCCTGACTACCTCGAAGAGCGATACAAAAATCCCATTTTCTCGAAAACTATAAGTCGCAGCTCAACTCCAAAAGCAGTTTTGAATTCAGGAAATTTGCGAGCTTAATTCTACATAAACAATTTTCAAATCGGGGATGAAAAAAAATTTCAAATTTTTGCAGGGGTTGCATTGGAATTCTTGACTACCTCGAAGAGCGATACAAAAATCCCATTTTCTCGAAAACTATAAGTCGCAGCTCAACTCGAAAAGCAGATTTGAATTCAAGAAAGGTGCGAGCTTATTTCAACATAAGCAATTTTAAAACCGGGGATAAAATAAAATTTTCAAATTTTTACAGGGGTTGCATTTGAATTCCTGACTACCTCGAAGAGCGATACAAAAATCTTATTTTCTCGAAAACTATAAGTCGCAGCTCAACTACAAAAGCAGTTTTGAATTCAAGAAAGGTGCGAGCTTAATTCTACATAAACAATTTTCAAATCGGGGATGAAAAAAAAGTTTTCAAATTATTACAGGGGTTGCATTGGAATTCCTGACTACCTCGAAGAGCGACACAAAAATCCCATTTTCTCAAAAACTATAAATCGCAGTTCAACTCCAAAAGCAGATTTGAATTCAGGAAAGGTGCGAGCTTAATTCTACATAAACAATTTTCAAATCGGGGATGAAAAAAAAAATTTTTAAATTTTTACAGGGGTTGCATTGGAATTCCTGACTACCTCGAAGAGCGATACAAAAATCCCATTTTCTCGAAAACTATAAGTCGTAGCTCAACTCCAGAGCAGCAGATTTGAATTCCGGAAAGGTGCGAGCTTAATTCTACATAAACAATTTTCAAATCGGGGATGAGAAAAAAATTTTCAAATTTTTACAGGGGTTGCATTGGAATTCCCGACTACCTCGAAGAGCGATACAAAAATCCCATTTTCTCGAAAACTATAAGTCGTAGCTCAACTCCAGAGCAGCAGATTTGAATTCCGGAAAGGTGCGAGCTTAATTCTACATAAACAATTTTCAAATCGGGGATGAGAAAAAAATTTTCAAATTTTTACAGGGGTTGCATTGGAATTCCCGACTACCTCGAAGACCGAAACAAAAATCCCATTTTCTCGAAAACTATAAGTCGCAGCTCAACTCCAAAAGCAGATTTGAATTCAGGAAAGGTGCGAGCTTAATTCTACATAAACAAATTTCAAATCGGGGATGAAAAAAAAATTTTCAAATTTTTACAGGGGTTGCATTGGAATTCCCGACTACCTCGAAGAGCGATACAAAAATCCCATTTTCTCGAAAACTATAAGTCGCAGCTCAACTCCAAAAGCAGATTTGAATTCAGGAAAGGTGCGAGCTTAATTCTACATAAACAATTTTTAAATCGGGGATGAAAAAAAAATTTCCAAATTTTTAAAGGGGTTGCATTGGAATTCCTGACTACCTCGAAGAGCGATACAAAAATCCCATTTTCTCGAAAACTATAAGTCGCAGCTCAACTCCAAAAGCAGATTTGAATTCAGGAAAGGTGCGAGCTTAATTCTACATAAACAATTTTCAAATCGGGGATGAGAAAAAAATTTTCAAATTTTTACAGGGGTTGCATTGGAATTCCCGACTACCTCGAAGACCGAAACAAAAATCCCATTTTCTCGAAAACTATAAGTCGCAGCTCAACTCCAAAAGCAGATTTGAATTCAGGAAAGGTGCGAGCTTAATTCTACATAAACAAATTTCAAATCGGGGATGAAAAAAAAATTTCCAAATTTTTACAGGGGTTGCATTGGAATTAATGACTACCTCGAAGAGCGATACAAAAATCCCATTTTCTCGAAAACTATAAGTCGCAGCTCAACTCCAAAAGCAGATTTGAATTCAGGAAAGGTGCGAGCTTAATTCCACATAAACAATTTTCAAATCGGGGATGAAAAAAAAATTTTGAAATTTTTACAGGGGTTGCATTGGAATTCCTGACTACCTCGAAGAGCGATACAAAATCCCATTTTCTCGAAAACTATAAGTCGCAGCCCAACTCCAAAAGCAGATTTGAATTCAGGAAAGGTGCGAGCTTAATTCTACATAAACAAATTTCAAATCGGGGATGAGAAAAAAATTTTCAAATTTTTACAGGGGTTGCATTGGAATTCCCGACTACCTCGAAGAGCGATACAAAAATCCCATTTTCTCGAAAACTATAAGTCGTAGCTCAACTCCAGAGCAGCAGATTTGAATTCCGGAAAGGTGCGAGCTTAATTCTACATAAACAATTTTCAAATCGGGGATGAGAAAAAAATTTTCAAATTTTTACAGGGGTTGCATTGGAATTCCCGACTACCTCGAAGAGCGATACAAAAATCCCATTTTCTCGAAAACTATAAGTCGTAGCTCAACTCCAGAGCAGCAGATTTGAATTCCGGAAAGGTGCGAGCTTAATTCTACATAAACAATTTTCAAATCGGGGATGAAAATAAAATTTTCAAATTTTTACAGATAATTCCTGACTACCTCGAAGAGCGATACAAAAATCCCATTTTCTCGAAAACTATAAGTCGCAGCTCAACTCCAAAAGCAGATTTGAATTCACGAAAGGTGCGAGCTTAATTCTACATAAACAATTTTCAAATCGGGGATGAAAAAAAAATTTTCAAATTTTTACAGATAATTCCTGACTACCTCGAAGAGCGATACAAAAATCCCATTTTCTCGAAAACTATAAGTCGCAGCTCAACTCCAAAAGCAGATTTGAATTCAGGAAAGGTGCGAGCTTAATTCTACATAAACAAATTTCAAATCGGGGATGAAAAAAAAATTTTCAAATTTTTACAGGGGTTGCATTGGAATTCCCGACTACCTCGAAGACCGAAACAAAAATCCCATTTTCTCGAAAACTATAAGTCGCAGCTCAACTTCAAAAGCAGAATTGAATTCAGGAAAGGCGAGAGCTTAATTTTACATAAACAATTTTCAAATCGTGGATAAAAAAAATATTTCCAAATTTTTACAGGGGCATTGGAATTCCTGACTACCTCGAAGAACGATACAAAAATCGCATTTTCTCGAAAACTATAAGTCGCAGCTCAACTCCAAAAGCAGATTTGAATTCAGGAAAGGTGCGAGCTTAATTCCACATAAACAATTTAAAAAACGGGGATGGAAAAACAATTTTCAAATTTTTACAGGGGTTGCATTGGAATTCCTGACTACCTCAAAGAGCGATACAAAAATCCCATTTTCTCGAAAACTATAAGTCGCAGCTCGGCTCCAAAAGCAGATTTGAATTCAAGAAAGGTGCGAGCTTAATTCTACATAAACAATTTTCAAATCGTGGATAAAAAAAATATTTCCAAATTTTTACAGGGGCATTGGAATTCCTGACTACCTCGAAGAACGATACCAAAATCGCAGCTCAACTCCAAAAGCAGATTTGAATTCAGGAAAGGTGCGAGCTTAATTCTACATAAACAATTTTCAAATCGGGGATGAAAATGAAATTTTAAATTTTTTACAGGGGTTGCATTGGAATTCCTGACTACCTCGAAGAGCGATACAAAAATCCCATTTTCTCGAAAACTATAAGTCGCAGCTCGGCTCCAAAAGCAGATTTGAATTCAAGAAAGGTGCGAGCTTAATTCTACATAAACAATTTTCAAATCGGGGATGAGAAAAAAATTTTCAAATTTTTACAGGGGTTGCATTGGAATTCCTGACTACCTCGAAGAGCGATACAAAAATCCCATTTTCTCGAAAACTATAAGTCGCAGCTCAACTCCAAAAGCAGATTTGAATTCAGGAAAGGTGCGAGCTTAATTCTACATAAACAATTTTCAAATCGGGGATGAAAATAAAATTTTAAAATTTTTACAGGGGTTGCATATGAATTCCTGACTACCTCGAAGAGCGATACAAAAATCGCATTTTCTCGAAAACTATAAGTCGCAGCTCAACTAAAAAAGCAGATTTGAATTCAGGAAAGGTGCGAGCTTAATTCTACATAAACAATTTTCAAATCGGGGATGAGAAAAAAATTTTCAAATTTCTACAGGGGTTGCATTGGAATTCCTGACTACCTCGAAGAGCGATACAAAAATCCCATTTTCTCGAAAACTATAAGTCGTAGCTCAACTCCAGAGCAGCAGATTTGAATTCAGGAAAGGTGCGAGCTTAATTCTACATAAACAATTTTCAAATCGGGGATGAAAATGAAATTTTAAAATTTTTCAAGGGTTTCATATGAATTCCTGACTACCTCGAAGAGCGATACAAAAATCCCATTTTCTCGAAAACTATAAGTCGCAGCTCAACTCCAAGAGCAGATTTGAATTCAGGAAAGGTGCGAGCTTAATTCTACATAAACAATTTTCAAATCGGGGATGAAAATAAAATTTTAAAATTTTTATAGGCGTTGCATTGGAATTCCTGACTACCTCGAAGAGCGATACAAAAATCCCATTTTCTCGAAAACTATAAGTCGCAGCTCGGCTCCAAAAGCAGATTTGAATTCAGGAAAGGTGCGAGCTTAATTCTACATAAACAATTTTCAAATCGGGGATGAGAAAAAAATTTTCAAATTTTTACAGGGGTTGCATTGGAATTCCTAACTACCTCGAAGAGCGATACAAAAATCCCATTTTCTCGAAAACTGTAAGTCGCAGCTCAACTCCAAAAGCAGATTTGAATTCAAAAAAGGCACGAGCTGAATTCTACATAGAGAATTTTCAAATCGGGGATGAAAAAAAATTTTAAAATTTTTACAGGGGTTGCATTGGAATTATTAACTACCTCGAAGAGCGATACAAAAATCCCATTTTCTCGAAAACTATAAGTCGCAGCTCGGCTCCAAAAGCAGATTTGAATTCAGGAAAGGTGCGAGCTTAATTCTACATAAACAACTTTTAAAACGGGGATAAAAAAAAAATTTTCAAATTTTTACAGTGGTTGCAAGCTTAATTCTACATAAACGATTTTCAAATCGGGGATGAAAGAAAATTTTGAAATTTTTACAGGGGTTGCATCTGAATTCCTAACTACCTCGAAGAGCGATACAAAAATCCCATTTTCTCGAAAACTATAAGTCGCAGCTCAACTACAAAAGCAGAATTGAATTCAGGAAAGGCGCGAGCTTAATTCTACATAAACAATTTTCAAATCGGGGATAAAAAAAATATTTCCAAATTTTTACAGGGGCATTAGAATTCCTGACTACCTCGAAGAGCGATACAAAAATTCCATTTTCTCGAAAACTATAAGTCGCAGCTCGGCTCCAAAAGCAGATTTGAATTCAGGAAAGGTGCGAGCTTAATTCTACATAAACAATTTTCAAATCGGGGATGAGAAAAAAATTTTCAAATTTTTACAGGGGTTGCATTGGAATTCCTGACTACCTCGAAGAGCGATACAAAAATCCCATTTTCTCGAAAACTATAAGTCGCAGCTCAACTCCAAAAGCAGATTTGAATTCAGGAAAGGTGCGAGCTTAATTCTACATTAACAATTTAAAAATCGGGGATGAAAAAAAAATTTCAAATTTTTACAGGGGTTGCATTGGAATTCTTGACTACCTCGAAGAGCTATACAAAAATCCCATTTTCTCGAAAACTATAAGTCACAGCTCAACTCCAAAAGCAGATTTGAATTCAGGAAAGGTGCGAGCTGAATTCTACATAGAGAATTTTCAAATCGGGGATGAAAAAAAATTTCAAATTTTTACAGGGGTTGCATTGGAATTCCTAACTACCTCGAAGAGCGATACAAAAATCCCATTTTCTCGAAAACTATAAGTCGCAGCTCGGCTCCAAAAGCAGATTTGAATTCAGGAAAGGTGCGAGCTTAATTCTACATAAACAATTTTCAAATCGGGGATGAGAAAAAAATTTTCAAATTTTTACAGGGGTTGCATTGGAATTCCTGACTACCTCGAAGAGCGATACAAAAATCCAATTTTCTCGAAAACTATAAGTCGCAGCTCAACTCCAAAAGCAGATTTGAATTCAGGAAAGGTGCGAGCTTAATTCTACATAAGCAATTTTCAAATCGGGGATGAAAAAGAAATTTCCAAATTTTTACAGGGGTTGCATATGAATTCCTGACTACCTCGAAGAGCGATACAAAAAAAAGTTGCAGCTCAACTCCAAAAGCAGATTTGAATTCAGGAAAGGTGCGAGCTTAATTCTACATAAACAATTTTTAAATCGGGGATGAAAATAAAATTTTAAAATTTTTACAGGGGTTGCATTGGAATTCCTGACTACCTCGAAGAGCGATACAAAAATCCCATTTTCTCGAAACTATAAGTCGCAGCTCGGCTCCAAAAGCAGATTTGAATTCAGGAAAGGTGCGAGCTTAATTCTAAAAAAAATTTCAAATTTTTGCAGGGGTTGCATTGGAATTCTTGACTACCTCGAAGAGCTATACAAAAATCGAATTTTCTCGAAAACTATAAGTCGCAGCTCAACTCCAAAAGCAGATTTGAATTCAGGAAAGGTGCGAGCTTAATTCTACATAAACAATTTTCAAATCGGGGATGAAAGAAAATTTTCAAATTTTTACAGGGGTTGCATTGGAATTCCCGACTACCTCGAAGACCGAAACAAAAATCCCATTTTCTCGAAAACTATAAGTCGCAGCTCAACTTCAAAAGCAGAATTGAATTCAGGAAAGGCGCGAGCTTAATTCTTCATAAACAATTTTCAAATCGGGGATAAAAAAAATATTTCAAAATTTTTACAGGGGCATTGGAATTCCTGACTACCTCGAAGAGCGATACAAAATCCCATTTTCTCGAAAACTATAAGTCGCAGCTCAACTCCAAAAGCAGATTTGAATTCAGGAAAGGTGCGAGCTTAATTCTACATAAACAATTTTCAAATCGGGGATGAAAATAAAATTTTAAAATTTTTACAGGGGTTGCATTGGAATTCCTGACTACCTCGAAGAGCGATACAAAAATCCAATTTTCTCGAAACTATAAGTCGCAGCTCGGCTCCAAAAGCAGATTTGAATTCAGGAAAGGTGCGAGCTTAATTCTACATAAGCAATTTTCAAATCGGGGATGAAAAAGAAATTTCCAAATTTTTAAAGGGGTTGCATATGAATTCCTGACTACCTCGAAGAGCGATACAAAAATCCCATTTTCTCGAAAACTATAAGTTGCAGCTCAACTCCAAAAGCAGATTTGAATTCAGGAAAGGTGCGAGCTTAATTCTACATAAACAATTTTTAAATCGGGGATGAAAAAAAAATTTTCAAATTTTTACAGGGGTTGCATTGGAATTCCTGACTACCTCGAAGAGCGATACAAAAATCCCATTTTCTCGAAACTATAAGTCGCAGCTCGGCTCCAAAAGCAGATTTGAATTCAGGAAAGGCGCGAGCTTAATTCTACATAAACAATTTTCAAATCGGGGATGAAAGAAAATTTTCAAATTTTTACAGTGGTTGCATTGGAATTCCCGACTACCTCGAAGACCGAAACAAAAATCCCATTTTCTCGAAAACTATAAGTCGCAGCTCAACTTCAAAAGCAGAATTGAATTCAGGAAAGGCGCGAGCTTAATTCCACATAAACAATTTTCAAATCGGGGATAAAAAAAATATTTCCAAATTTTTACAGGGGCGTTGGAATTCCTGACTACCTCGAAGAGCGATACAAAAATCCCATTTTCTCGAAAACTATAAGTCGCAGCTCAACTCCAAAAGTAGATTTGAATTCAGGAAAGGTGCGAGCTTAATTCTACATAAACAATTTTGAAATCGGGGATGAAAAAAAAATTTTCAAATTTTTACAGGGGTTGCATTGGAATTCCTGACTACCTCGAAGAGCGATACAAAAATCCCATTTTCTCGAAACTATAAGTCGCAGCTCAACTCCAAAAGCAGATTTGAATTCAGGAAAGGTGCGAGCTTAATTCCACATAAACAATTTAAAAAACGGGGATGGAAAAACAATTTTCAAATTTTTACATTTTTTTTTAAATTTTTCCTGACTACCTCGAAGAGCGATACAAAAATCCAATTTTCTCGAAAACTATAAGTCGCAGCTCAACTCCAAAAGCAGATTTGAATTCAGGAAAGGTGCGAGCTTAATTCTACATAAGCAATTTTCAAATCGGGGATGAAAAAGAAATTTCCAAATTTTTACAGGGGTTGCATTGGAATTAATGACTACCTCGAAGAGCGATACAAAAATCCCATTTTCTCGAAAACTATAAGTTGCAGCTCAACTCCAAAAGCAGATTTGAATTCAGGAAAGGTGCGAGCTTAATTCTACATAAAGAATTTTCAAATCGGGGATGAAAAAAAAAATTTTAAAATTTTTACAGGGATTGCATTGGAATTCTTGACTACCTCGAAGAGCGATACAAAAATCCCATTTTCTCGAAAACTGTAAGCCGCAGCTCGGCTCCAAAAGCAGATTTGAATTCAAGAAAGGTGCGAGCTTATTTCAACATAAGCAATTTTCAAATCGGGGATGAAAAAGAAATTTCCAAATTTCTAAAGGGGTTGCATTGGAATTAATGACTACCTCGAAGAGCGATACAAAAATCCCATTTTCTCGAAAACTATAAGTTGCAGCTCAACTCCAAAAGCAGATTTGAATTCAGGAAAGGTGCGAGCTTAATTCTACATAAACAATTTTTAAATCGGGGATGAAAAAAAAGTTTTAAAATTTTTACAGGGGTTGCATTTGAATTCCTGACTACCTCGAAGAGCGATACAAAAATCTTATTTTCTCGAAAACTATAAGTCGCAGCTCAACTCCAAAAGCAGATTTGAATTCAGGAAAGGTGCGAGCTTAATTCTACATAAACAATTTTCAAATCCTGGATGAAAATAAAATTTTAAAATTTTTACAGGGGTTGCATTGGAATTCCTGACTACCTCGAAGAGCGATACAAAAATCCCATTTTCTCGAAAACTGTAAGCCGCAGCTCGGCTCCAAAAGCAGATTTGAATTCAAGAAAGGTGCGAGCTTATTTCAACATAAGCAATTTTCAAATCGGGGATGAAAAAAAATTTCCAAATTTTTAAAGGGGTTGCATTGGAATTCCTGACTACCTCGAAGAGCGATACAAAAATCCCATGTTCTCGAAACTATAAGTTGCAGCTCAACTCCAAAAGCAGATTTGAATTCAAGAAAGGTGCGAGCTTAATTCTACATAAACAATTTTCAAATCGGGGATGAAAGAAAATTTTCAAATTTTTAGAGGGGTTGCATTGGAATTCTTGACTACCTCGAAGACCGAAACAAAAATCCCATTTTCTCGGAAACTATAAGTCGCAGTTCAACTTCAAAAGCAGAATTGAATTCAGGAAAGGCGCGAGCTTAATTCCACATAAACAATTTTCAAATCGGGGATAAAAAAATATTTCCAAATTTTTACAGGGGCATTGGAATTAATGACTACCTCGAAGAGCGATACAAAAATCCCATTTTCTCGAAAACTATAAGTCGCAGCTCAACTCCAAAAGCAGATTTGAGTTCAGGAAAGGTGCGAGCTTAATTCTACATAAACAATTTTTAAATCGGGGATGAAAGAAAAGTTTTAAAATTTTTACAGGGGTTGCATCTGAATTCCTAACTACCTCGAAGAGCGATACAAAAATCCCATTTTCTCGAAAACTATAAGTCGCAGCTCAACTACAAAAGCAGAATTGAATTCAGGAAAGGCGCGAGCTTAATTCTACATAAACAATTTTCAAATCGGGGATAAAAAAAATATTTCCAAATTTTTACAGGGGCATTGGAATTCCTGACTACCTCGAAGAGCGATATAAGAATCCCATTTTCTCGAAAACTATAAGTCGCAGCTCAACTCCAAAAGCAGATTTGAATTCAAGAAAGGTGCGAGCTTAATTCTACATAAACAATTTTCAAATCGGGGATGAAAAAAAAATTTTGAAATTTTTACAGGGGTTGCATTGGAATTCCTGACTACCTCGAAGAGCGATACAAAAATCCCATTTTCTCGAAAACCATAAGACGCAGCTCAACTCCAAAAGCAGATTTGAATTCAGGAAAGGTGCGAGCTTAATTCTACATAAACAATTTTCAAATCGGGGATGAAAATAAAATTTCCAAATTTTTAAAGGGGTTGCATTGGAATTCCTGACTACCTCGAAGAGCGATACAAAAATCCCATTTTCTCGAAAACTATAAGTCGCAGCTCAACTCCAAAAGCAGTTTTGAATTCAGGAAATTTGCGAGCTTAATTCTACATAAACAATTTTCAAATCGGGGATGAAAAAAAATTTTGAAATTTTTGCATAGGTTGCATTGGAATTCCTGACTACCTCGAAGAGCGATACAAAATCCCATTTTCTCGAAAACTATAAGTCGCAGCTCAACTCCAAAAGCAGATTTGAATTCAGGAAAGGTGCGAGCTTAATTCTACATAAACAATTTAAAAATCGGGGATGAAAAAAAAATTTCAAATTTTTGCAGGGGTTGCATTGGAATTCTTGACTACCTCGAAGAGCGATACAAAAATCCCATTTTCTCGAAAACTATAAGTCACAGCTCAACTCCAAAAGCAGATTTGGAATTCAGGAAAGGTGCGAGCTTAATTCTACATAAACGATTTAAAAATCGGGGATGAAAAAAAAATTTCAAATTTTTGCAGGGGTTGCATTGGAATTCCTGACTACCTCGAAGAGCGATACAGAAGTCCCATTTTCTCGAAAACTATAAGTCGCAGCTCAATTCCAAAAGCTGCGATACAAAAATCCCATTTCCTCGAAAACTATAAGTCGCAGCTCAATTCCAAAAGCAGATTTGAATTCAGGAAAGGTGCGAGCTTAATTCTACATAAACAATTTTCAAATCGGGGGTGAAAAAAAAATTTCCAAATTTTTAAAGGGGTTGCATTGGAATTAATGACTACCTCGAAGAGCGATACAAAAATCCCATTTTCTCGAAAACTATAAGTTGCAGCTCAACTCCAAAAGCAGATTTGAATTCAGGAAAGGTGCGAGCTTAATTCTACATAAACAATTTTAAAACCGGGGATGAAAAAAAAATTTCAAATTTTTACAGGGGTTGCATTGGAATTCCTGACTACCTCGAAGAGCGATACAAAAATCCCATTTCCTCGAAAACTATAAGTTGCAGCTCAACTCCAAAAGCAGATTTGAATTCAGGAAAGGTGAGAGCTTAATTCTACATAAAGAATTTTCAAATCGGGGATGAAAAAGAAAATTTTAAAATTTTTACAGGGGTTGCATTGGAATTCCTGACTACCTCGAAGAGCGATACAAAAATCCCATTTTCTCGAAAACTATAAGTTGCAGCTCAACTCCAAAAGCAGATTTGAATTCAGGAAAGGTGCGAGCTTAATTGTACATAAACAATTTTTAAATCGGGGATGAAAAAAAAGTTTTCAAATTTTTACAGGGGTTGCATTTGAATTCCTGACTACCTCGAAGAGCGATACAAAAATCTTATTTTCTCGAAAACTATAAGTCGCAGCTCAACTCCAAAAGCAGATTTGAATTCAGGAAAGGTGCGAGCTTAATTCTACATAAACAATTTTCAAATCCTGGATGAAAATAAAATTTTAAAATTTTTACAGGGGTTGCATTGGAATTCCTGACTACCTCGAAGAGCGATACAAAAATCCCATTTTCTCGAAAACTGTAAGCCGCAGCTCGGCTCCAAAAGCAGATTTGAATTCAAGAAAGGTGCGAGCTTATTTCAACATAAGCAATTTTCAAATCGGGGATGAAAAAAAATTTCCAAATTTTTAAAGGGGTTGCATTGGAATTCCTGACTACCTCGAAGAGCGATACAAAAATCCCATGTTCTCGAAAACTATAAGTTGCAGCTCAACTCCAAAAGCAGATTTGAATTCAAGAAAGGTGCGAGCTTAATTCTACATAAACAATTTTCAAATCGGGGATGAAAGAAAATTTTCAAATTTTTAGAGGGGTTGCATTGGAATTCTTGACTACCTCGAAGACCGAAACAAAAATCCCATTTTCTCGGAAACTATAAGTCGCAGTTCAACTTCAAAAGCAGAATTGAATTCAGGAAAGGCGCGAGCTTAATTCCACATAAACAATTTTCAAATCGGGGATAAAAAAATATTTCCAAATTTTTACAGGGGCATTGGAATTAATGACTACCTCGAAGAGCGATACAAAAATCCCATTTTCTCGAAAACTATAAGTCGCAGCTCAACTCCAAAAGCAGATTTGAATTCAGGAAAGGTGCGAGCTTAATTCTACATAAACAATTTTTAAATCGGGGATGAAAGAAAAGTTTTAAAATTTTTACAGGGGTTGCATCTGAATTCCTAACTACCTCGAAGAGCGATACAAAAATCCCATTTTCTCGAAAACTATAAGTCGCAGCTCAACTACAAAAGCAGAATTGAATTCAGGAAAGGCGCGAGCTTAATTCTACATAAACAATTTTCAAATCGGGGATGAAAAAGAAAATTTTAAAATTTTTACAGGGGTTGCATTGGAATTCCTGACTACCTCGAAGAGCGATACAAAAATCCCATTTTCTCGAAAACTATAAGTTGCAGCTCAACTCCAAAAGCAGATTTGAATTCAGGAAAGGTGCGAGCTTAATTGTACATAAACAATTTTTAAATCGGGGATGAAAAAAAAGTTTTCAAATTTTTACAGGGGTTGCATTTGAATTCCTGACTACCTCGAAGAGCGATACAAAAATCTTATTTTCTCGAAAACTATAAGTCGCAGCTCAACTCCAAAAGCAGATTTGAATTCAGGAAAGGTGCGAGCTTAATTCTACATAAACAATTTTCAAATCCTGGATGAAAATAAAATTTTAAAATTTTTACAGGGGTTGCATTGGAATTCCTGACTACCTCGAAGAGCGATACAAAAATCCCATTTTCTCGAAAACTGTAAGCCGCAGCTCGGCTCCAAAAGCAGATTTGAATTCAAGAAAGGTGCGAGCTTATTTCAACATAAGCAATTTTCAAATCGGGGATGAAAAAAAATTTCCAAATTTTTAAAGGGGTTGCATTGGAATTCCTGACTACCTCGAAGAGCGATACAAAAATCCCATGTTCTCGAAAACTATAAGTTGCAGCTCAACTCCAAAAGCAGATTTGAATTCAAGAAAGGTGCGAGCTTAATTCTACATAAACAATTTTCAAATCGGGGATGAAAGAAAATTTTCAAATTTTTAGAGGGGTTGCATTGGAATTCTTGACTACCTCGAAGACCGAAACAAAAATCCCATTTTCTCGGAAACTATAAGTCGCAGTTCAACTTCAAAAGCAGAATTGAATTCAGGAAAGGCGCGAGCTTAATTCCACATAAACAATTTTCAAATCGGGGATAAAAAAATATTTCCAAATTTTTACAGGGGCATTGGAATTAATGACTACCTCGAAGAGCGATACAAAAATCCCATTTTCTCGAAAACTATAAGTCGCAGCTCAACTCCAAAAGCAGATTTGAATTCAGGAAAGGTGCGAGCTTAATTCTACATAAACAATTTTCAAATCGGGGATGAAAAAAAAATTTTCAAATTTTTACAGGGGTTGCATTGGAATTCCTGACTACCTCGAAGAGCGATACAAAAATCCCATTTTCTCGAAACTATAAGTCGCAGCTCAACTCCAAAAGCAGATTTGAATTCAGGAAAGGTGCGAGCTTAATTCTACATAAACAATTTTTAAATCGGGGATGAAAGAAAAGTTTTAAAATTTTTACAGGGGTTGCATCTGAATTCCTAACTACCTCGAAGAGCGATACAAAAATCCCATTTTCTCGAAAACTATAAGTCGCAGCTCAACTACAAAAGCAGAATTGAATTCAGGAAAGGCGCGAGCTTAATTCTACATAAACAATTTTCAAATCGGGGATAAAAAAAATATTTCCAAATTTTTACAGGGGCATTGGAATTCCTGACTACCTCGAAGAGCGATATAAGAATCCCATTTTCTCGAAAACTATAAGTCGCAGCTCAACTCCAAAAGCAGATTTGAATTCAAGAAAGGTGCGAGCTTAATTCTACATAAACAATTTTCAAATCGGGGATGAAAAAAAAATTTTGAAATTTTTACAGGGGTTGCATTGGAATTCCTGACTACCTCGAAGAGCGATACAAAAATCCCATTTTCTCGAAAACCATAAGACGCAGCTCAACTCCAAAAGCAGATTTGAATTCAGGAAAGGTGCGAGCTTAATTCTACATAAACAATTTTCAAATCGGGGATGAAAATAAAATTTCCAAATTTTTAAAGGGGTTGCATTGGAATTCCTGACTACCTCGAAGAGCGATACAAAAATCCCATTTTCTCGAAAACTATAAGTCGCAGCTCAACTCCAAAAGCAGTTTTGAATTCAGGAAAGGCGCGAGCTTAATTCTACATAAACAATTTTCACAAATGAAAAAAAATTTTGAAATTTTTGCATAGGTTGCATTGGAATTCCTGACTACCTCGAAGAGCGATACAAAATCCCATTTTCTCGAAAACTATAAGTCGCAGCTCAACTCCAAAAGCAGATTTGAATTCAGGAAAGGTGCGAGCTTAATTCTACATAAACAATTTAAAAATCGGGGATGAAAAAAAAATTTCAAATTTTTGCAGGGGTTGCATTGGAATTCTTGACTACCTCGAAGAGCGATACAAAAATCCCATTTTCTCGAAAACTATAAGTCACAGCTCAACTCCAAAAGCAGATTTGGAATTCAGGAAAGGTGCGAGCTTAATTCTACATAAACGATTTAAAAATCGGGGATGAAAAAAAAATTTCAAATTTTTGCAGGGGTTGCATTGGAATTCCTGACTACCTCGAAGAGCGATACAGAAGTCCCATTTTCTCGAAAACTATAAGTCGCAGCTCAACTCCAAAAGCTGCGATACAAAAATCCCATTTCCTCGAAAACTATAAGTCGCAGCTCAATTCCAAAAGCAGATTTGAATTCAGGAAAGGTGCGAGCTTAATTCTACATAAACAATTTTCAAATCGGGGGTGAAAAAAAAATTTCCAAATTTTTAAAGGGGTTGCATTGGAATTAATGACTACCTCGAAGAGCGATACAAAAATCCCATTTTCTCGAAAACTATAAGTTGCAGCTCAACTCCAAAAGCAGATTTGAATTCAGGAAAGGTGCGAGCTTAATTCTACATAAACAATTTTAAAACCGGGGATGAAAAAAAAATTTCAAATTTTTACAGGGGTTGCATTGGAATTCCTGACTACCTCGAAGAGCGATACAAAAATCCCATTTCCTCGAAAACTATAAGTTGCAGCTCAACTCCAAAAGCAGATTTGAATTCAGGAAAGGTGAGAGCTTAATTCTACATAAAGAATTTTCAAATCGGGGATGAAAAAGAAAATTTTAAAATTTTTACAGGGGTTGCATTGGAATTCCTGACTACCTCGAAGAGCGATACAAAAATCCCATTTTCTCGAAAACTATAAGTTGCAGCTCAACTCCAAAAGCAGATTTGAATTCAGGAAAGGTGCGAGCTTAATTGTACATAAACAATTTTTAAATCGGGGATGAAAAAAAAGTTTTCAAATTTTTACAGGGGTTGCATTTGAATTCCTGACTACCTCGAAGAGCGATACAAAAATCTTATTTTCTCGAAAACTATAAGTCGCAGCTCAACTACAAAAGCAGATTTGAATTCAGGAAAGGTGCGAGCTTAATTCTACATAAACAATTTGAAAATCGGGGATGAAAAAAAAATTTTAAAATTTTTACAGGTGTTGCATTGGAATTCTTGACTACCTCGAAGAGCGATACAAAAATCCCATTTTCTCGAAAACTATAAGTCGCAGCTCGGCTCCAAAAGCAGATTTGAATTCAGGAAAGGTGCGAGCTTAATTCTACATAAACAATTTTCAAATCGGGGATGAGAAAAAAATTTTCAAATTTTTACAGGGTGCATTGGAATTCCTGACTACCTCGAAGAGCGATACAAAAATCCCATTTTCTCGAAAACTATAAGTCGCAGCTCAACTCCAAAATTAGATTTGAATTCAGGAAAGGTGCGAGCTTAATTCTACATAAACAATTTTCAAATCGGGGATGAGAAAAAAATTTTGAAATTTTTACAGGGATTGCATTGGAATTCCCGACTACCTCGAAACAAAAATCGCATTTTCTCGAAAACTATAAGTCGCAGCTCGGCTCCAAAAGCAGATTTGAATTCAGGAAAGGTGCGAGCTTAATTCTACATAAACAATTTTCAAATCGGGGATGAAAATAAAATTTTAAAATTTTTCAAGGGTTTCATATGAATTCCTGACTACCTCGAAGAGCGATACAAAAATCCCATTTTCTCGAAAACTATAAGTCGCAGCTCAACTCCAAAATTAGATTTGAATTCAGGAAAGGTGCGAGCTTAATTCAACATAAACAATTTTAAAACCGGGGATGAAAAAAAAATTTTAAAATTTTTACAGGTGTTGCATTGGAATTCTTGACTACCTCGAAGAGCGATACAAAAATCCCATTTTCTCGAAAACTATAAGTCGCAGCTCGGCTCCAAAAGCAGATTTGAATTCAGGAAAGGTGCGAGCTTAATTCTACATAAGCAATTTTCAAATCGGGGATGAAAAAAAAATTTTCAAATTTTTACAGATAATTCCTGACTACCTCGAAGAGCGATACAAAAATCGCATTTTCTCGAAAACTATAAGTCGCAGCTCAACTTCAAAAGCAGAATTGAATTCAGGAAAGGCGCGAGCTTAATTCTACATAAACAATTTTCAAATCGGGGATAAAAAAAATATTTCCAAATTTTTACAGGGGCATTGGAATTCCTGACTACCTCGAAGAACTATACAAAAATCGCATTTTCTCGAAAACTATAAGTCGCAGCTCAATTCCAAAAGCAGATTTGAATTCAGGAAAGGTGCGAGCTTAATTCTACATAAACAATTTTCAAATCGGGGATGAAAATAAAATTTTAAATTTTTTACAGGGGTTGCATTGGAATTCCTTACTACCTCGAAGAGCGATACAAAAATCCCATTTTCTCGAAAACTATAAGTCGCAGCTCAACTAAAAAAGCAGATTTGAATTCAGGAAAGGTGCGAGCTTAATTCTACATAAACAATTTTCAATTCGGGGATGAGAAAAAAATTTTCAAATTTCTACAGGGGTTGCATTGGAATTCCTGACTACCTCGAAGAGCGATACAAAAATCGCATTTTCTCGAAAACTATAAGTCGCAGCTCAACTCCAAAAGCAGATTTGAATGCAGGAAAGGTGCGAGCTTAATTCTACATAAACAATTTTCAAATCGGGGATGACAAAAAAATTTTCAAATTTCTACAGGGGTTGCATTGGAATTCCTGACTACCTCGAAGAGCGATACAAAAATCGCATTTTCTCGAAAACTATAAGTCGCAGCTCAACTCCAAAAGCAGATTTGAATTCAGGAAAGGTGCGAGCTTAATTCTACATAAACAATTTTCAAATCGGGGATGACAAAAAAATTTTCAAATTTTTACAGGGGTTGCATTGGAATTCCTGACTACCTCGAAGAGCGATACAAAAATCCCATTTTCTCGAAAACCATAAGACGCAGCTCAACTCCAAAAGCAGATTTGAATTCAGGAAAGGTGCGAGCTTAATTCTACATAAACAATTTTCAAATCGGGGATGAAAATAAAATTTCCAAATTTTTAAAGGGGTTGCATTGGAATTCCTGACTACCTCGAAGAGCGATACAAAAATCCCATTTTCTCGAAAACTATAAGTCGCAGCTCAACTCCAAAAGCAGTTTTGAATTCAGGAAAGGCGCGAGCTTAATTCTACATAAACAATTTTCAAATCGGGGATGAAAAAAAATTTTGAAATTTTTGCATAGGTTGCATTGGAATTCCTGACTACCTCGAAGAGCGATACAAAATCCCATTTTCTCGAAAACTATAAGTCGCAGCTCAACTCCAAAAGCAGATTTGAATTCAGGAAAGGTGCGAGCTTAATTCTACATAAACAATTTAAAAATCGGGGATGAAAAAAAAATTTCAAATTTTTGCAGGGGTTGCATTGGAATTCTTGACTACCTCGAAGAGCGATACAAAAATCCCATTTTCTCGAAAACTATTAGTCACAGCTCAACTCCAAAAGCAGATTTGGAATTCAGGAAAGGTGCGAGCTTAATTCTACATAAACGATTTAAAAATCGGGGATGAAAAAAAAATTTCAAATTTTTGCAGGGGTTGCATTGGAATTCCTGACTACCTCGAAGAGCGATACAGAAGTCCCATTTTCTCGAAAACTATAAGTCGCAGCTCAACTCCAAAAGCTGCGATACAAAAATCCCATTTCCTCGAAAACTATAAGTCGCAGCTCAATTCCAAAAGCAGATTTGAATTCAGGAAAGGTGCGAGCTTAATTCTACATAAACAATTTTCAAATCGGGGGTGAAAAAAAAATTTCCAAATTTTTAAAGGGGTTGCATTGGAATTAATGACTACCTCGAAGAGCGATACAAAAATCCCATTTTCTCGAAAACTATAAGTTGCAGCTCAACTCCAAAAGCAGATTTGAATTCAGGAAAGGTGCGAGCTTAATTCTACATAAACAATTTTAAAACCGGGGATGAAAAAAAAATTTCAAATTTTTACAGGGGTTGCATTGGAATTCCTGACTACCTCGAAGAGCGATACAAAAATCCCATTTCCTCGAAAACTATAAGTTGCAGCTCAACTCCAAAAGCAGATTTGAATTCAGGAAAGGTGAGAGCTTAATTCTACATAAAGAATTTTCAAATCGGGGATGAAAAAGAAAATTTTAAAATTTTTACAGGGATTGCATTGGAATTCCTGACTACCTCGAAGAGCGATACAAAAATCCCATTTTCTCGAAAACTATAAGTTGCAGCTCAACTCCAAAAGCAGATTTGAATTCAGGAAAGGTGCGAGCTTAATTGTACATAAACAATTTTTAAATCGGGGATGAAAAAAAAGTTTTCAAATTTTTACAGGGGTTGCATTTGAATTCCTGACTACCTCGAAGAGCGATACAAAAATCTTATTTTCTCGAAAACTATAAGTCGCAGCTCAACTACAAAAGCAGATTTGAATTCAGGAAAGGTGCGAGCTTAATTCTACATAAACAATTTGAAAATCGGGGATGAAAAAAAAATTTTAAAATTTTTACAGGTGTTGCATTGGAATTCTTGACTACCTCGAAGAGCGATACAAAAATCCCATTTTCTCGAAAACTATAAGTCGCAGCTCGGCTCCAAAAGCAGATTTGAATTCAGGAAAGGTGCGAGCTTAATTCTACATAAACAATTTTCAAATCGGGGATGAGAAAAAAATTTTCAAATTTTTACAGGGTGCATTGGAATTCCTGACTACCTCGAAGAGCGATACAAAAATCCCATTTTCTCGAAAACTATAAGTCGCAGCTCAACTCCAAAATTAGATTTGAATTCAGGAAAGGTGCGAGCTTAATTCTACATAAACAATTTTCAAATCGGGGATGAGAAAAAAATTTTGAAATTTTTACAGGGATTGCATTGGAATTCCCGACTACCTCGAAGACCGAAACAAAAATCGCATTTTCTCGAAAACTATAAGTCGCAGCTCGGCTCCAAAAGCAGATTTGAATTCAGGAAAGGTGCGAGCTTAATTCTACATAAACAATTTTCAAATCGGGGATGAAAATAAAATTTTAAAATTTTTCAAGGGTTTCATATGAATTCCTGACTACCTCGAAGAGCGATACAAAAATCCCATTTTCTCGAAAACTATAAGTCGCAGCTCAACTCCAAAATTAGATTTGAATTCAGGAAAGGTGCGAGCTTAATTCAACATAAACAATTTTAAAACCGGGGATGAAAAAAAAATTTTAAAATTTTTACAGGTGTTGCATTGGAATTCTTGACTACCTCGAAGAGCGATACAAAAATCCCATTTTCTCGAAAACTATAAGTCGCAGCTCGGCTCCAAAAGCAGATTTGAATTCAGGAAAGGTGCGAGCTTAATTCTACATAAGCAATTTTCAAATCGGGGATGAAAAAAAAATTTTCAAATTTTTACAGATAATTCCTGACTACCTCGAAGAGCGATACAAAAATCGCATTTTCTCGAAAACTATAAGTCGCAGCTCAACTTCAAAAGCAGAATTGAATTCAGGAAAGGCGCGAGCTTAATTCTACATAAACAATTTTCAAATCGGGGATAAAAAAAATATTTCCAAATTTTTACAGGGGCATTGGAATTCCTGACTACCTCGAAGAACTATACAAAAATCGCATTTTCTCGAAAACTATAAGTCGCAGCTCAATTCCAAAAGCAGATTTGAATTCAGGAAAGGTGCGAGCTTAATTCTACATAAACAATTTTCAAATCGGGGATGAAAATAAAATTTTAAATTTTTTACAGGGGTTGCATTGGAATTCCTTACTACCTCGAAGAGCGATACAAAAGTCCCATTTTCTCGAAAACTATAAGTCGCAGCTCAACTAAAAAAGCAGATTTGAATTCAGGAAAGGTGCGAGCTTAATTCTACATAAACAATTTTCAATTCGGGGATGAGAAAAAAATTTTCAAATTTCTACAGGGGTTGCATTGGAATTCCTGACTACCTCGAAGAGCGATACAAAAATCGCAATTTCTCGAAAACTATAAGTCGCAGCTCAACTCCAAAAGCAGATTTGAATTCAGGAAAGGTGCGAGCTTAATTCTACATAAACAATTTTCAAATCGGGGATGACAAAAAAATTTTCAAATTTTTACAGGGGTTGCATTGGAATTCCTGACTACCTCGAAGAGCGATACAAAAATCGCATTTTCTCGAAAACTATAAGTCGCAGCTCAACTCCAAAGGCAGATTTGAATTCAGGAAAGGTGCGAGCTTAATTCTACATAAACAATTTAAAAATCGGGGATGAAAAGAAAATTTCAAATTTTTGACTACCTCGAAGAGCGATACAAAAATCCCATTTTCTCGAAAACTATAAGTCGCAGCTCAACTCGAAAAGCAGATTTGAATTCAAGAAAGGTGCGAGCTTATTTCAACATAAGCAATTTTCAAATCGGGGATGAAAAAAAATTTCCAAATTTTTAAAGGGGTTGCATTGGAATTCCTGACTACCTCGAAGAGCGATACAAAAATCCCATTTTCTCGAAAACTATAAGTCGCAGCTCAATTCCAAAAGCAGATTTGAATTCAGGAAAGGTGCGAGCTTAATTCTACATAAACAATTTTCAAATCGGGGATGAAAATAAAATTTTAAATTTTTTACAGGGGTTGCATTGGAATTCCTTACTACCTCGAAGAGCGATACAAAAATCCCATTTTCTCGAAAACTATAAGTCGCAGCTCAACTAAAAAAGCAGATTTGAATTCAGGAAAGGTGCGAGCTTAATTCTACATAAACAATTTTCAATTCGGGGATGAGAAAAAAATTTTCAAATTTCTACAGGGGTTGCATTGGAATTCCTGACTACCTCGAAGAGCGATACAAAAATCGCAATTTCTCGAAAACTATAAGTCGCAGCTCAACTCCAAAAGCAGATTTGAATTCAGGAAAGGTGCGAGCTTAATTCTACATAAACAATTTTCAAATCGGGGATGACAAAAAAATTTTCAAATTTTTACAGGGGTTGCATTGGAATTCCTGACTACCTCGAAGAGCGATACAAAAATCGCATTTTCTCGAAAACTATAAGTCGCAGCTCAACTCCAAAGGCAGATTTGAATTCAGGAAAGGTGCGAGCTTAATTCTACATAAACAATTTAAAAATCGGGGATGAAAAGAAAATTTCAAATTTTTGACTACCTCGAAGAGCGATACAAAAATCCCATTTTCTCGAAAACTATAAGTCGCAGCTCAACTCGAAAAGCAGATTTGAATTCAAGAAAGGTGCGAGCTTATTTCAACATAAGCAATTTTCAAATCGGGGATGAAAAAAAATTTCCAAATTTTTAAAGGGGTTGCATTGGAATTCCTGACTACCTCGAAGAGCGATACAAAAATCCCATTTTCTCGAAAACTATAAGTCGCAGCTCAACTAAAAAAGCAGATTTGAATTCAGGAAAGGTGCGAGCTTAATTCTACATAAACAATTTTCAAATCGGGGATGAGAAAAAAATTTTCAAATTTTTACAGGGGTTGCATTGGAATTCCTGACTACCTCGAAGAGCGATACAAAAATCCCATTTTCTCGAAAACTATAAGTCGCAGCTCAACTCCAAAGGCAGATTTGAATTCAGGAAAGGTGCGAGCTTAATTCTACATAAACAATTTTCAAATCGGGGATGAAAATAAAATTTTAAAATTTTTCAAGGGTTTCATATGAATTCCTGACTACCTCGAAGAGCGATACAAAAATCCCATTTTCTCGAAAACTATAAGTCGCAGCTCAACTCCAAAAGCAGATTTGAATTCAGGAAAGGTGCGAGCTTAATTCTACATAAACAATTTTCAATTCGGGGATGAGAAAAAAATTTTCAAATTTCTACAGGGGTTGCATTGGAATTCCTGACTACCTCGAAGAGCGATACAAAAATCGCATTTTCTCGAAAACTATAAGTCGCAGCTCAACTCCAAAAGCAGATTTGAATTCAGGAAAGGTGCGAGCTTAATTCTACATAAACAATTTTCAAATCGGGGATAAAAAAAATATTTCCAAATTTTTACAGGGGCATTGGAATTCCTGACTACCTCGAAGAACTATACAAAAATCGCATTTTCTCGAAAACTATAAGTCGCAGCTCAATTCCAAAAGCAGATTTGAATTCAGGAAAGGTGCGAGCTTAATTCTACATAAACAATTTTCAAATCGGGGATGAAAATAAAATTTTAAATTTTTTACAGGGGTTGCATTGGAATTCCTTACTACCTCGAAGAGCGATACAAAAATCCCATTTTCTCGAAAACTATAAGTCGCAGCTCAACTAAAAAAGCAGATTTGAATTCAGGAAAGGTGCGAGCTTAATTCTACATAAACAATTTTCAATTCGGGGATGAGAAAAAAATTTTCAAATTTCTACAGGGGTTGCATTGGAATTCCTGACTACCTCGAAGAGCGATACAAAAATCGCATTTTCTCGAAAACTATAAGTCGCAGCTCAACTCCAAAAGCAGATTTGAATTCAGGAAAGGTGCGAGCTTAATTCTACATAAACAATTTTCAAATCGGGGATGACAAAAAAATTTTCAAATTTTTACAGGGGTTGCATTGGAATTCCTGACTACCTCGAAGAGCGATACAAAAATCGCATTTTCTCGAAAACTATAAGTCGCAGCTCAACTCCAAAGGCAGATTTGAATTCAGGAAAGGTGCGAGCTTAATTCTACATAAACAATTTAAAAATCGGGGATGAAAAGAAAATTTCAAATTTTTGACTACCTCGAAGAGCGATACAAAAATCCCATTTTCTCGAAAACTATAAGTCGCAGCTCAACTCGAAAAGCAGATTTGAATTCAAGAAAGGTGCGAGCTTATTTCAACATAAGCAATTTTCAAATCGGGGATGAAAAAAAATTTCCAAATTTTTAAAGGGGTTGCATTGGAATTCCTGACTACCTCGAAGAGCGATACAAAAATCCCATTTTCTCGAAAACTATAAGTCGCAGCTCAACTAAAAAAGCAGATTTGAATTCAGGAAAGGTGCGAGCTTAATTCTACATAAACAATTTTCAAATCGGGGATGAGAAAAAAATTTTCAAATTTTTACAGGGGTTGCATTGGAATTCCTGACTACCTCGAAGAGCGATACAAAAATCCCATTTTCTCGAAAACTATAAGTCGCAGCTCAACTCCAAAGGCAGATTTGAATTCAGGAAAGGTGCGAGCTTAATTCTACATAAACAATTTTCAAATCGGGGATGAAAATAAAATTTTAAAATTTTTCAAGGGTTTCATATGAATTCCTGACTACCTCGAAGAGCGATACAAAAATCCCATTTTCTCGAAAACTATAAGTCGCAGCTCAACTCCAAAAGCAGATTTGAATTCAGGAAAGGTGCGAGCTTAATTCTACATAAACAATTTTCAAATCGGGGATGACAAAAAAATTTTCAAATTTTTACAGGGGTTGCATTGGAATTCCTGACTACCTCGAAGAGCGATACAAAAATCGCATTTTCTCGAAAACTATAAGTCGCAGCTCAACTCCAAAGGCAGATTTGAATTCAGGAAAGGTGCGAGCTTAATTCTACATAAACAATTTTCAAATCGGGGATGAAAATAAAATTTTAAAATTTTTCAAGGGTTTCATATGAATTCCTGACTACCTCGAAGAGCGATACAAAAATCCCATTTTCTCGAAAACTATAAGTCGCAGCTCAACTCCAAAAGCAGATTTGAATTCAGGAAAGGTGCGAGCTTAATTCTACATAAACAATTTAAAAATCGGGGATGGAAAAAAATTTCAAATTTTTGCAGGGGTTGCATTGGAATTCTTGACTACCTCGAAGAGCGATACAAAAATCCCATTTTCTCGAAAACTATAAGTCGCAGCTCAACTCGAAAAGCAGATATGAATTCAAGAAAGGTGCGAGCTTATTTCAACATAAGCAATTTTCAAATCGGGGATGAAAAAAAATTTTAAAATTTTTACAGGGGTTGCATTGGAATTCCTGACTACCTCGAAGAGCGATACAAAAATCCCATTTTCTCGAAAACTATAAGTCGCAGCTCAACTCCAAAGGCAGATTTGAATTCAGGAAAGGTGCGAGCTTAATTCTACATAAACAATTTTCAAATCGGGGATGAAAATAAAATTTTAAAATTTTTCAAGGGTTTCATATGAATTCCTGACTACCTCGAAGAGCGATACAAAAATCCCATTTTCTCGAAAACTATAAGTCGCAGCTCAACTCCAAAAGCAGATTTGAATTCAGGAAAGGTGCGAGCTTAATTCTACATAAACAATTTAAAAATCGGGGATGGAAAAAAATTTCAAATTTTTGCAGGGGTTGCATTGGAATTCTTGACTACCTCGAAGAGCGATACAAAAATCCCATTTTCTCGAAAACTATAAGTCGCAGCTCAACTAAAAAAGCAGATTTGAATTCAGGAAAGGTGCGAGCTTAATTCTACATAAACAATTTTCAAATCGGGGATGTAAAAAAATTTCCAAATTTTTAAAGGGGTTGCATTGGAATTCCCGACTACCTCGAAGACCGAAACAAAAATCCCATTTTCTCGAAAACTATAAGTCGCAGCTCAACTCGAAAAGCAGATATGAATTCAAGAAAGGTGCGAGCTTATTTCAACATAAGCAATTTTCAAATCGGGGATGAAAAAAAATTTCCAAATTTTTAAAGGGGTTGCATTGGAATTCCTGACTACCTCGAAGAGCGATACAAAAATCCCATTTTCTCGAAAACTATAAGTCGCAGCTCAACTAAAAAAGCAGATTTGAATTCAGGAAAGGTGCGAGCTTAATTCTACATAAACAATTTTCAAATCGGGGATGTAAAAAAATTTCCAAATTTTTAAAGGGGTTGCATTGGAATTCCCGACTACCTCGAAGACCGAAACAAAAATCCCATTTTCTCGAAAACTATAAGTCGCAGCTCAACTCCAAAAGCAGATTTGAATTCAGGAAAGGTGCGAGCTCAATTCTACATAAGCAATTTTCAAATCGGGGATGAAAAAAAAATTTTCAAATTTTTACAGATAATTCCTGACTACCTCGAAGAGCGATACAAAAATCCCATTTTCTCGAAAACTATAAGTCGCAGCTCAACTCCAAAAGCAGATTTGAATTCAGGAAAGGTGCGAGCTTAATTCTACATAAACAATTTAAAAATCGGGGATGAAAAAAAATTTCCAAATTTTTAAAGGGGTTGCATTGGAATTCCCGACTACCTCGAAGACCGAAACAAAAATCCCATTTTCTCGAAAACTATAAGTCGCAGCTCAACTTCAAAAGCAGAATTGAATTCAGGAAAGGCGCGAGCTTAATTTTACATAAACAATTTTCAAATCGGGGATAAAAAAAATATTTCCAAATTTTTACAGTGCCATTGGAATTCCTGACTACCTCGAAGAACGATACAAAAATCGCATTTTCTCGAAAACTATAAGTCGCAGCTCAACTCCAAAAGCAGATTTGAATTCAGGAAAGGTGCGAGCTTAATTCTACATAAACAATTTTCAAATCGGGGATGAAAATAAAATTTCCAAATTTTTAAAGGGGTTGCATTGGAATTCCTGACTACCTCGAAGAGCGATACAAAAATCCCATTTTCTCGAAAACTATAAGTCGCAGCTCAACTAAAAAAGCAGATTTGAATTCAGGAAAGGTGCGAGCTTAATTCTACATAAACAATTTTCAATTCGGGGATGAGAAAAAAATTTTCAAATTTTTACAGGGGTTGCATTTGAATTCCTGACTACCTCGAAGAGCGATACAAAAATCCCATTTTCTCGAAAACTATAAGTCGCAGCTCAACTCCAAAAGCAGATTTGAATTCAGGAAAGGTGCGAGCTTAATTCTACATAAACAATTTAAAAATCGGGGATAAAAAAAATATTTCCAAATTTTTACAGGGGCATTTTAATTCCTGACTACCTCGAAGAGCGATACAAAAATCGCAATTTCTCGAAAACTATAAGTCGCAGCTCAACTTCAAAAGCAGAATTGAATTCAGGAAAGGCGCGAGCTTAATTCTACATAAACAATTTTCAAATCGGGGGATAAAAAAAATATTTCCAAATTTTTACAGGGGCATTGGAATTCCTGACTACCTCGAAGAACTATACAAAAATCGCATTTTCTCGAAAACTATAAGTCGCAGCTCAATTCCAAAAGCAGATTTGAATTCAGGAAAGGTGCGAGCTTAATTCTACATAAACAATTTTCAAATCGGGGATGAAAATAAAATTTTAAATTTTTTACAGGGGTTGCATTGGAATTCCTTACTACCTCGAAGAGCGATACAAAAATCCCATTTTCTCGAAAACTATAAGTCGCAGCTCAACTAAAAAAGCAGATTTGAATTCAGGAAAGGTGCGAGCTTAATTCTACATAAACAATTTTCAATTCGGGGATGAGAAAAAAATTTTCAAATTTCTACAGGGGTTGCATTGGAATTCCTGACTACCTCGAAGAGCGATACAAAAATCGCATTTTCTCGAAAACTATAAGTCGCAGCTCAACTCCAAAAGCAGATTTGAATTCAGGAAAGGTGCGAGCTTAATTCTACATAAACAATTTTCAAATCGGGGATGACAAAAAAATTTTCAAATTTTTACAGGGGTTGCATTGGAATTCCTGACTACCTCGAAGAGCGATACAAAAATCGCATTTTCTCGAAAACTATAAGTCGCAGCTCAACTCGAAAAGCAGATTTGAATTCAAGAAAGGTGCGAGCTTATTTCAACATAAGCAATTTTCAAATCGGGGATGAAAAAAAATTTCCAAATTTTTAAAGGGGTTGCATTGGAATTCCTGACTACCTCGAAGAGCGATACAAAAATCCCATTTTCTCGAAAACTATAAGTCGCAGCTCAACTAAAAAAGCAGATTTGAATTCAGGAAAGGTGCGAGCTTAATTCTACATAAACAATTTTCAAATCGGGGATGAGAAAAAAATTTTCAAATTTTTACAGGGGTTGCATTGGAATTCCTGACTACCTCGAAGAGCGATACAAAAATCCCATTTTCTCGAAAACTATAAGTCGCAGCTCAACTCCAAAGGCAGATTTGAATTCAGGAAAGGTGCGAGCTTAATTCTACATAAACAATTTTCAAATCGGGGATGAAAATAAAATTTTAAAATTTTTCAAGGGTTTCATATGAATTCCTGACTACCTCGAAGAGCGATACAAAAATCCCATTTTCTCGAAAACTATAAGTCGCAGCTCAACTCCAAAAGCAGATTTGAATTCAGGAAAGGTGCGAGCTTAATTCTACATAAACAATTTAAAAATCGGGGATGGAAAAAAATTTCAAATTTTTGCAGGGGTTGCATTGGAATTCTTGACTACCTCGAAGAGCGATACAAAAATCCAAATTTGAATTCAGGAAAGGTGCGAGCTTAATTCTACATAAACAATTTAAAAATCGGGGATGGAAAAAAATTTCAAATTTTTGCAGGGGTTGCATTGGAATTCTTGACTACCTCGAAGAGCGATACAAAAATCCCATTTTCTCGAAAACTATAAGTCGCAGCTCAACTCGAAAAGCAGATATGAATTCAAGAAAGGTGCGAGCTTATTTCAACATAAGCAATTTTCAAATCGGGGATGAAAAAAAATTTCCAAATTTTTAAAGGGGTTGCATTGGAATTCCTGACTACCTCGAAGAGCGATACAAAAATCCCATTTTCTCGAAAACTATAAGTCGCAGCTCAACTAAAAAAGCAGATTTGAATTCAGGAAAGGTGCGAGCTTAATTCTACATAAACAATTTTCAAATCGGGGATGTAAAAAAATTTCCAAATTTTTAAAGGGGTTGCATTGGAATCCCATTTTCTCGAAAACTATAAGTCGCAGCTCAACTCCAAAAGCAGATTTGAA
Source organism: Blera fallax (assembly GCA_946965025.1). NCBI lineage: Eukaryota > Metazoa > Arthropoda > Insecta > Diptera > Syrphidae > Blera > Blera fallax. The sequence goes on along the minus strand of OX337248.1, from coordinate 18,104,200 downwards.
TTCAGGAAAGGTGCGAGCTCAATTCTACATAAGCAATTTTCAAATCGGGGATGAAAAAAAAATGTTCAAATTTTTACAGATAATTCCTGACTACCTCGAAGAGCGATACAAAAATCCCATTTTCTCGAAAACTATAAGTCGCAGCTCAACTCCAAAAGCAGATTTGAATTCAGGAAAGGTGCGAGCTTAATTCTACATAAACAATTTAAAAATCGGGGATGAAAAAAAATTTCCAAATTTTTAAAGGGGTTGCATTGGAATTCCCGACTACCTCGAAGACCGAAACAAAAATCCCATTTTCTCGAAAACTATAAGTCGCAGCTCAACTTCAAAAGCAGAATTGAATTCAGGAAAGGCGCGAGCTTAATTTTACATAAACAATTTTCAAATCGGGGATAAAAAAAATATTTCCAAATTTTTACAGTGCCATTGGAATTCCTGACTACCTCGAAGAACGATACAAAAATCGCATTTTCTCGAAAACTATAAGTCGCAGCTCAACTCCAAAAGCAGATTTGAATTCAGGAAAGGTGCGAGCTTAATTCTACATAAACAATTTTCAAATCGGGGATGAAAATAAAATTTCCAAATTTTTAAAGGGGTTGCATTGGAATTCCTGACTACCTCGAAGAGCGATACAAAAATCCCATTTTCTCGAAAACTATAAGTCGCAGCTCAACTAAAAAAGCAGATTTGAATTCAGGAAAGGTGCGAGCTTAATTCTACATAAACAATTTTCAATTCGGGGATGAGAAAAAAATTTTCAAATTTTTACAGGGGTTGCATTTGAATTCCTGACTACCTCGAAGAGCGATACAAAAATCCCATTTTCTCGAAAACTATAAGTCGCAGCTCAACTCCAAAAGCAGATTTGAATTCAGGAAAGGTGCGAGCTTAATTCTACATAAACAATTTAAAAATCGGGGATAAAAAAAATATTTCCAAATTTTTACAGGGGCATTTTAATTCCTGACTACCTCGAAGAGCGATACAAAAATCCCATTTTCTCGAAAACTATAAGTCGCAGCTCAACTCGAAAAGCAGATATGAATTCAAGAAAGGTGCGAGCTTATTTCAACATAAGCAATTTTCAAATCGGGGATGAAAAAAAATTTCCAAATTTTTAAAGGGGTTGCATTGGAATTCCCGACTACCTCGAAGACCGAAACAAAAATCCCATTTTCTCGGAAACTATAAGTCGCAGCTCAACTTCAAAAGCAGAATTGAATTCAGGAAAGGCGCGAGCTTAATTCTACATAAACAATTTTCAAATCGGGGATAAAAAAAATATTTCCAAATTTTTACAGGGGCATTTTAATTCCTGACTACCTCGAAGAGCGATACAAAAATCCCATTTTCTCGAAAACTATAAGTCGCAGCTCAACTCCAAAATTAGATTTGAATTCAGGAAAGGTGCGAGCTTAATTCTACATAAACAAATTTCAAATCGGGGATGAAAAAAAAATTTTCAAATTTTTACAGGGGTTGCATTGGAATTCCCGACTACCTCGAAGACCGAAACAAAAATCCCATTTTCTCGAAAACTATAAGTCGCAGCTCAACTTCAAAAGCAGAATTGATTTCAGGAAAGGCGCGAGCTTAATTTTACATAAACAATTTTCAAATCGGGGATAAAAAAAATATTTCCAAATTTTTACAGGGCCATTGGAATTCCTGACTACCTCGAAGAACGATACAAAAATCGCATTTTCTCGAAAACTATAAGTCGCAGCTCAACTCCAAAAGCAGATTTGAATTCAGGAAAGGTGCGAGCTTAATTCTACATAAACAATTTTCAAATCGGGGATGAAAATAAAATTTCCAAATTTTTAAAGGGGTTGCATTGGAATTCCTGACTACCTCGAAGAGCGATACAAAAATCCCATTTTCTCGAAAACTATAAGTCGCAGCTCAACTCCAAAGGCAGATTTGAATTCAGGAAAGGTGCCAACTTAATTCTACATAAACAATTTAAAAATCGGGGATGAAAAAAAATTTCAAATTTTTGCAGGGGTTGCATTGGAATTCTTGACTACCTCGAAGAGCGATACAAAAATCCCATTTTCTCGGAAACTATAAGTCGCAGCTCAACTCGAAAAGCAGATATGAATTCAAGAAAGGTGCGAGCTTATTTCAACATAAGCAATTTTCAAATCGTGGGTTGAAAAAAAATTTGGCAAATTTGGAAATTTGCGATACAAAAATCCCATTTTCTCGGAAACTATAAGTCGCAGCTCAACTCGAAAAGCAGATATGAATTCAAGAAAGGTGCGAGCTTATTTCAACATAAGCAATTTTCAAATCGTGGGTTGAAAAAAAATTTCCAAATTTTTAAAGGGGTTGCATTGGAATTCCTGACTACCTCGAAGAGCGATACAAAAATCGCATTTTCTCGAAAACTATAAGTCGCAGCTCAACTCCAAAAGCAGATTTGAATTCAGGAAAGGTGCGAGCTTAATTCTACATAAACAATTTTCAAATCGGGGATGAAAGAAAATTTTCAAATTTTTACAGGGGTTGCATTGGAATTCCCGACTACCTCGAAGACCGAAACAAAAATCCCATTTTCTCGAAAACTATAAGTCGCAGCTCAACTTCAAAAGCAGAATTGAATTCAGGAAAGGCGCGAGCTTAATTCTACATAAGCAATTTTCAAATCGGGGATGAAAAAAAAATTTTCAAATTTTTACAGATAATTCCTGACTACCTCGAAGAGCGATACAAAAATCCCATTTTCTCGAAAACTATAAGTCGCAGCTCAACTCCAAAAGCAGATTTGAATTCAGGAAAGGTGCGAGCTTAATTCTACATAAACAATTTAAAAATCGGGGATGAAAAAAAATTTCCAAATTTTTAAAGGGGTTGCATTGGAATTCCCGACTACCTCGAAGACCGAAACAAAAATCCCATTTTCTCGAAAACTATAAGTCGCAGCTCAACTTCAAAAGCAGAATTGAATTCAGGAAAGGCGCGAGCTTAATTTTACATAAACAATTTTCAAATCGGGGATAAAAAAAATATTTCCAAATTTTTACAGGGCCATTGGAATTCCTGACTACCTCGAAGAACGATACAAAAATCGCATTTTCTCGAAAACTATAAGTCGCAGCTCAACTCCAAAAGCAGATTTGAATTCAGGAAAGGCGCGAGCTTAATTCTACATAAACAATTTTCAAATCGGGGATAAAAAAAATATTTCCAAATTTTTACAGGGGCATTTTAATTCCTGACTACCTCGAAGAGCGATACAAAAATCCCATTTTCTCGAAAACTATAAGTCGCAGCTCAACTCCAAAATTAGATTTGAATTCAGGAAAGGTGCGAGCTTAATTCTACATAAACAAATTTCAAATCGGGGATGAAAAAAAAATTTTCAAATTTTTACAGGGGTTGCATTGGAATTCCCGACTACCTCGAAGACCGAAACAAAAATCCCATTTTCTCGAAAACTATAAGTCGCAGCTCAACTTCAAAAGCAGAATTGATTTCAGGAAAGGCGCGAGCTTAATTTTACATAAACAATTTTCAAATCGGGGATAAAAAAAATATTTCCAAATTTTTACAGGGCCATTGGAATTCCTGACTACCTCGAAGAACGATACAAAAATCGCATTTTCTCGAAAACTATAAGTCGCAGCTCAACTCCAAAAGCAGATTTGAATTCAGGAAAGGTGCGAGCTTAATTCTACATAAACAATTTTCAAATCGGGGATGAAAATAAAATTTCCAAATTTTTAAAGGGGTTGCATTGGAATTCCTGACTACCTCGAAGAGCGATACAAAAATCCCATTTTCTCGAAAACTATAAGTCGCAGCTCAACTCCAAAGGCAGATTTGAATTCAGGAAAGGTGCCAACTTAATTCTACATAAACAATTTAAAAATCGGGGATGAAAAAAAATTTCAAATTTTTGCAGGGGTTGCATTGGAATTCTTGACTACCTCGAAGAGCGATACAAAAATCCCATTTTCTCGGAAACTATAAGTCGCAGCTCAACTCGAAAAGCAGATATGAATTCAAGAAAGGTGCGAGCTTATTTCAACATAAGCAATTTTCAAATCGTGGGTTGAAAAAAAATTTCCAAATTTTTAAAGGGGTTGCATTGGAATTCCTGACTACCTCGAAGAGCGATACAAAAATCGCATTTTCTCGAAAACTATAAGTCGCAGCTCAACTCCAAAAGCAGATTTGAATTCAGGAAAGGTGCGAGCTTAATTCTACATAAACAATTTTCAAATCGGGGATGAAAGAAAATTTTCAAATTTTTACAGGGGTTGCATTGGAATTCCCGACTACCTCGAAGACCGAAACAAAAATCCCATTTTCTCGAAAACTATAAGTCGCAGCTCAACTTCAAAAGCAGAATTGAATTCAGGAAAGGCGCGAGCTTAATTCTACATAAGCAATTTTCAAATCGGGGATGAAAAAAAAATTTTCAAATTTTTACAGATAATTCCTGACTACCTCGAAGAGCGATACAAAAATCCCATTTTCTCGAAAACTATAAGTCGCAGCTCAACTCCAAAAGCAGATTTGAATTCAGGAAAGGTGCGAGCTTAATTCTACATAAACAATTTAAAAATCGGGGATGAAAAAAAATTTCCAAATTTTTAAAGGGGTTGCATTGGAATTCCCGACTACCTCGAAGACCGAAACAAAAATCCCATTTTCTCGAAAACTATAAGTCGCAGCTCAACTTCAAAAGCAGAATTGAATTCAGGAAAGGCGCGAGCTTAATTTTACATAAACAATTTTCAAATCGGGGATAAAAAAAATATTTCCAAATTTTTACAGGGCCATTGGAATTCCTGACTACCTCGAAGAACGATACAAAAATCGCATTTTCTCGAAAACTATAAGTCGCAGCTCAACTCCAAAAGCAGATTTGAATTCAGGAAAGGCGCGAGCTTAATTCTACATAAACAATTTTCAAATCGGGGATAAAAAAAATATTTCCAAATTTTTACAGGGGCATTTTAATTCCTGACTACCTCGAAGAGCGATACAAAAATCCCATTTTCTCGAAAACTATAAGTCGCAGCTCAACTCCAAAATTAGATTTGAATTCAGGAAAGGTGCGAGCTTAATTCTACATAAACAAATTTCAAATCGGGGATGAAAAAAAAATTTTCAAATTTTTACAGGGGTTGCATTGGAATTCCCGACTACCTCGAAGACCGAAACAAAAATCCCATTTTCTCGAAAACTATAAGTCGCAGCTCAACTTCAAAAGCAGAATTGATTTCAGGAAAGGCGCGAGCTTAATTTTACATAAACAATTTTCAAATCGGGGATAAAAAAAATATTTCCAAATTTTTACAGGGCCATTGGAATTCCTGACTACCTCGAAGAACGATACAAAAATCGCATTTTCTCGAAAACTATAAGTCGCAGCTCAACTCCAAAAGCAGATTTGAATTCAGGAAAGGTGCGAGCTTAATTCTACATAAACAATTTTCAAATCGGGGATGAAAATAAAATTTCCAAATTTTTAAAGGGGTTGCATTGGAATTCCTGACTACCTCGAAGAGCGATACAAAAATCCCATTTTCTCGAAAACTATAAGTCGCAGCTCAACTCCAAAGGCAGATTTGAATTCAGGAAAGGTGCCAACTTAATTCTACATAAACAATTTAAAAATCGGGGATGAAAAAAAATTTCAAATTTTTGCAGGGGTTGCATTGGAATTCTTGACTACCTCGAAGAGCGATACAAAAATCCCATTTTCTCGGAAACTATAAGTCGCAGCTCAACTCGAAAAGCAGATATGAATTCAAGAAAGGTGCGAGCTTATTTCAACATAAGCAATTTTCAAATCGTGGGTTGAAAAAAAATTTGGCAAATTTGGAAATTTGCGATACAAAAATCCCATTTTCTCGGAAACTATAAGTCGCAGCTCAACTCGAAAAGCAGATATGAATTCAAGAAAGGTGCGAGCTTATTTCAACATAAGCAATTTTCAAATCGTGGGTTGAAAAAAAATTTCCAAATTTTTAAAGGGGTTGCATTGGAATTCCTGACTACCTCGAAGAGCGATATAAAAATCGCATTTTCTCGAAAACTATAAGTCGCAGCTCAACTCCAAAAGCAGATTTGAATTCAGGAAAGGTGCGAGCTTAATTCTACATAAACAATTTTCAAATCGGGGATGAAAGAAAATTTTCAAATTTTTACAGGGGTTGCATTGGAATTCCCGACTACCTCGAAGACCGAAACAAAAATCCCATTTTCTCGAAAACTATAAGTCGCAGCTCAACTTCAAAAGCAGAATTGAATTCAGGAAAGGCGCGAGCTTAATTCTACATAAGCAATTTTCAAATCGGGGATGAAAAAAAAATTTTCAAATTTTTACAGATAATTCCTGACTACCTCGAAGAGCGATACAAAAATCCCATTTTCTCGAAAACTATAAGTCGCAGCTCAACTCCAAAAGCAGATTTGAATTCAGGAAAGGTGCGAGCTTAATTCTACATAAACAATTTAAAAATCGGGGATGAAAAAAAATTTCCAAATTTTTAAAGGGGTTGCATTGGAATTCCCGACTACCTCGAAGACCGAAACAAAAATCCCATTTTCTCGAAAACTATAAGTCGCAGCTCAACTTCAAAAGCAGAATTGAATTCAGGAAAGGCGCGAGCTTAATTTTACATAAACAATTTTCAAATCGGGGATAAAAAAAATATTTCCAAATTTTTACAGGGCCATTGGAATTCCTGACTACCTCGAAGAACGATACAAAAATCGCATTTTCTCGAAAACTATAAGTCGCAGCTCAACTCCAAAAGCAGATTTGAATTCAGGAAAGGCGCGAGCTTAATTCTACATAAACAATTTTCAAATCGGGGATAAAAAAAATATTTCCAAATTTTTACAGGGGCATTTTAATTCCTGACTACCTCGAAGAGCGATACAAAAATCCCATTTTCTCGAAAACTATAAGTCGCAGCTCAACTAAAAAAGCAGATTTGAATTCAGGAAAGGTGCGAGCTTAATTCTACATAAACAATTTTCAATTCGGGGATGAGAAAAAAATTTTCAAATTTTTACAGGGGTTGCATTTGAATTCCTGACTACCTCGAAGAGCGATACAAAAATCCCATTTTCTCGAAAACTATAAGTCGCAGCTCAACTCCAAAAGCAGATTTGAATTCAGGAAAGGTGCGAGCTTAATTCTACATAAACAATTTAAAAATCGGGGATAAAAAAAATATTTCCAAATTTTTACATTGGCATTTTAATTCCTGACTACCTCGAAGAGCGATACAAAAATCCCATTTTCTCGAAAACTATAAGTCGCAGCTCAACTCGAAAAGCAGATATGAATTCAAGAAAGGTGCGAGCTTATTTCAACATAAGCAATTTTCAAATCGGGGATGAAAAAAAATTTCCAAATTTTTAAAGGGGTTGCATTGGAATTCCCGACTACCTCGAAGACCGAAACAAAAATCCCATTTTCTCGGAAACTATAAGTCGCAGCTCAACTTCAAAAGCAGAATTGAATTCAGGAAAGGCGCGAGCTTAATACTACATAAACAATTTTCAAATCGGGGATAAAAAAAATATTTCCAAATTTTTACAGGGGCATTTTAATTCCTGACTACCTCGAAGAGCGATACAAAAATCCCATTTTCTCGAAAACTATAAGTCGCAGCTCAACTCCAAAATTAGATTTGAATTCAGGAAAGGTGCGAGCTTAATTCTACATAAACAATTTTCAAATCGGGGATGAAAATAAAATTTCCAAATTTTTAAAGGGGTTGCATTGGAATTCCCGACTACCTCGAAGACCGAAACAAAAATCCCATTTTCTCGAAAACTATAAGTCGCAGCTCAACTTCAAAAGCAGAATTGATTTCAGGAAAGGCGCGAGCTTAATTTTACATAAACAATTTTCAAATCGGGGATAAAAAAAATATTTCCAAATTTTTACAGGGCCATTGGAATTCCTGACTACCTCGAAGAACGATACAAAAATCGCATTTTCTCGAAAACTATAAGTCGCAGCTCAACTCCAAAAGCAGATTTGAATTCAGGAAAGGTGCGAGCTTAATTCTACATAAACAATTTTCAAATCGGGGATGAAAATAAAATTTCCAAATTTTTAAAGGGGTTGCATTGGAATTCCTGACTACCTCGAAGAGCGATACAAAAATCCCATTTTCTCGAAAACTATAAGTCGCAGCTCAACTCCAAAGGCAGATTTGAATTCAGGAAAGGTGCGAGCTTAATTCTACATAAACAATTTAAAAATCGGGGATGAAAAAAAATTTCAAATTTTTGCAGGGGTTGCATTGGAATTCTTGACTACCTCGAAGAGCGATACAAAAATCCCATTTTCTCGGAAACTATAAGTCGCAGCTCAACTCGAAAAGCAGATATGAATTCAAGAAAGGTGCGAGCTTATTTCAACATAAGCAATTTTCAAATCGTGGGTTGAAAAAAAATTTGGCAAATTTGGAAATTTGCGATACAAAAATCCCATTTTCTCGGAAACTATAAGTCGCAGCTCAACTCGAAAAGCAGATATGAATTCAAGAAAGGTGCGAGCTTATTTCAACATAAGCAATTTTCAAATCGTGGGTTGAAAAAAAATTTCCAAATTTTTAAAGGGGTTGCATTGGAATTCCTGACTACCTCGAAGAGCGATACAAAAATCGCATTTTCTCGAAAACTATAAGTCGCAGCTCAACTCCAAAAGCAGATTTGAATTCAGGAAAGGTGCGAGCTTAATTCTACATAAACAATTTTCAAATCGGGGATGAAAGAAAATTTTCAAATTTTTACAGGGGTTGCATTGGAATTCCCGACTACCTCGAAGACCGAAACAAAAATCCCATTTTCTCGAAAACTATAAGTCGCAGCTCAACTTCAAAAGCAGAATTGAATTCAGGAAAGGCGCGAGCTTAATTCTACATAAACAATTTTCAAATCGGGGATAAAAAAAATATTTCCAAATTTTTACAGGGGCATTTTAATTCCTGACTACCTCGAAGAGCGATACAAAAATCCCATTTTCTCGAAAACTATAAGTCGCAGCTCGGCTCCAAAAGCAGATTTGAATTCAGGAAAGGTGCGAGCTTAATTCTACATAAACAATTTTCAAATCGGGGATGAAAATAAAATTTCCAAATTTTTAAAGGGGTTGCATTGGAATTCCCGACTACCTCGAAGACCGAAACAAAAATCCCATTTTCTCGGAAACTATAAGTCGCAGCTCAACTTCAAAAGCAGAATTGAATTCAGGAAAGGCGCGAGCTTAATTCTACATAAACAATTTTCAAATCGGGGATAAAAAAAATATTTCCAAATTTTTACAGGGGCATTTTAATTCCTGACTACCTCGAAGAGCGATACAAAAATCGCATTTTCTCGAAAACTATAAGTCGCAGCTCAACTCCAAAAGCAGATTTGAATTCAGGAAAGGTGCGAGCTTAATTCTACATAAACAATTTTCAAATCGGGGATGAAAGAAAATTTTCAAATTTTTACAGGGGTTGCATTGGAATTCCCGACTACCTCGAAGACCGAAACAAAAATCCCATTTTCTCGAAAACTATAAGTCGCAGCTCAACTTCAAAAGCAGAATTGAATTCAGGAAAGGCGCGAGCTTAATTCTACATAAACAATTTTCAAATCGGGGATAAAAAAAATATTTCCAAATTTTTACAGGGGCATTTTAATTCCTGACTACCTCGAAGAGCGATACAAAAATCCCATTTTCTCGAAAACTATAAGTCGCAGCTCGGCTCCAAAAGCAGATTTGAATTCAGGAAAGGTGCGAGCTTAATTCTACATAAACAATTTTCAAATCGGGGATGAAAATAAAATTTCCAAATTTTTACAGGGGTTGCATTGGAATTCCTGACTACCTCGAAGAGCGATACAAAAATCCAATTTTCTCGAAAACTATAAGTCGCAGCTCAACTCCAAAAGCAGATTTGAATTCAGGAAAGGTGCGAGCTCAATTCTACATAAGCAATTTTCAAATCGGGGATGAAAAAAAAATTTTCAAATTTTTACAGATAATTCCTGACTACCTCGAAGAGCGATACAAAAATCCCATTTTCTCGAAAACTATAAGTCGCAGCTCAACTCCAAAAGCAGATTTGAATTCAGGAAAGGTGCGAGCTTAATTCTACATAAACAATTTAAAAATCGGGGATAAAAAAAATATTTCCAAATTTTTACAGGGGCATTTTAATTCCTGACTACCTCGAAGAGCGATACAAAAATCCCATTTTCTCGAAAACTATAAGTCGCAGCTCAACTCGAAAAGCAGATATGAATTCAAGAAAGGTGCGAGCTTATTTCAACATAAGCAATTTTCAAATCGGGGATGAAAAAAAATTTCCAAATTTTTAAAGGGGTTGCATTGGAATTCCCGACTACCTCGAAGACCGAAACAAAAATCCCATTTTCTCGGAAACTATAAGTCGCAGCTCAACTTCAAAAGCAGAATTGAATTCAGGAAAGGCGCGAGCTTAATTCTACATAAACAATTTTCAAATCGGGGATAAAAAAAATATTTCCAAATTTTTACAGGGGCATTTTAATTCCTGACTACCTCGAAGAGCGATACAAAAATCCCATTTTCTCGAAAACTATAAGTCGCAGCTCGGCTCCAAAAGCAGATTTGAATTCAGGAAAGGTGCGAGCTTAATTCTACATAAACAATTTTCAAATCGGGGATGAAAATAAAATTTCCAAATTTTTACAGGGGTTGCATTGGAATTCCTGACTACCTCGAAGAGCGATACAAAAATCCAATTTTCTCGAAAACTATAAGTCGCAGCTCAACTCCAAAAGCAGATTTGAATTCAGGAAAGGTGCGAGCTCAATTCTACATAAGCAATTTTCAAATCGGGGATGAAAAAAAAATTTTCAAATTTTTACAGATAATTCCTGACTACCTCGAAGAGCGATACAAAAATCCCATTTTCTCGAAAACTATAAGTCGCAGCTCAACTCCAAAAGCAGATTTGAATTCAGGAAAGGTGCGAGCTTAATTCTACATAAACAATTTAAAAATCGGGGATAAAAAAAATATTTCCAAATTTTTACAGGGGCATTTTAATTCCTGACTACCTCGAAGAGCGATACAAAAATCCCATTTTCTCGAAAACTATAAGTCGCAGCTCAACTCGAAAAGCAGATATGAATTCAAGAAAGGTGCGAGCTTATTTCAACATAAGCAATTTTCAAATCGGGGATGAAAAAAAATTTCCAAATTTTTAAAGGGGTTGCATTGGAATTCCCGACTACCTCGAAGACCGAAACAAAAATCCCATTTTCTCGGAAACTATAAGTCGCAGCTCAACTTCAAAAGCAGAATTGAATTCAGGAAAGGCGCGAGCTTAATTTTACATAAACAATTTTCAAATCGGGGATAAAAAAAATATTTCCAAATTTTTACAGGGGCATTTTAATTCCTGACTACCTCGAAGAGCGATACAAAAATCCCATTTTCTCGAAAACTATAAGTCGCAGCTCAACTCCAAAATTAGATTTGAATTCAGGAAAGGTGCGAGCTTAATTCTACATAAACAAATTTCAAATCGGGGATGAAAAAAAAATTTTCAAATTTTTACAGGGGTTGCATTGGAATTCCCGACTACCTCGAAGACCGAAACAAAAATCCCATTTTCTCGAAAACTATAAGTCGCAGCTCAACTTCAAAAGCAGAATTGATTTCAGGAAAGGCGCGAGCTTAATTTTACATAAACAATTTTCAAATCGGGGATAAAAAAAATATTTCCAAATTTTTACAGGGGCATTGGAATTCCTGACTACCTCGAAGAACGATACAAAAATCGCATTTTCTCGAAAACTATAAGTCGCAGCTCAACTCCAAAAGCAGATTTGAATTCAGGAAAGGTGCGAGCTTAATTCTACATAAACAATTTTCAAATCGGGGATGAAAATAAAATTTCCAAATTTTTAAAGGGGTTGCATTGGAATTCATGACTATCTCGAAGAACGATACAAAAATCCCATTTTCTCGAAAACTATAAGTCGCAGCTCAACTCCAAAAGCAGATTTGAATTCAGGAAAGGTGCGAGCTTAATTCTACATAAACAATTTTAAAACCGGCGATGAAAAAAAAATTTAAAATTTTTACAGGGTTGCATTTCTATTAATGTCTACCTCGAAGAGCGATACAAGAATCCCATTTTCTCGAAAACTATAAGTTGCAGCTCAACTCCAAAAGCAGATTTGAATTCAGGAAAGGTGCGAGCTTAATTCCACATAAACAATTTAATAAACGGGGATGGAAAAACAATTTTCAAATTTTTACAGGGGTTGCATTGGAATTCCTGACTACCTCAAAGAGCGATACAAAAATCTTATTTTCTCGAAAACTATAAGTTGCAGCTCAATTCCAAAAGCAGATTTGAATTCAGGAAAGGTGCGAGCTTAATTCTACATAAACAATTTGAAAATCGGGGATGAAAAAAAAATTTTAAAATTTTTACAGGTGTTGCATTGGAATTCTTGACTACCTCGAAGAGCGATACAAAAATCCAAATTTGAATTCAGGAAAGGTGCGAGCTTAATTCTACATAAACAATTTTCAAATCGGGGATGAAAGAAAATTTTCAAATTTTTACAGGGGTTGCATTGGAATTCCCGACTACCTCGAAGACCGAAACAAAAATCCCATTTTCTCGAAAACTATAAGTCGCAGCTCAACTTCAAAAGCAGAATTGAATTCAGGAAAGGCGCGAGCTTAATTCTACATAAACAATTTTCAAATCGGGGATAAAAAAAATATTTCCAAATTTTTACAGGGGCATTTTAATTCCTGACTACCTCGAAGAGCGATACAAAAATCCCATTTTCTCGAAAACTATAAGTCGCAGCTCGGCTCCAAAAGCAGATTTGAATTCAGGAAAGGTGCGAGCTTAATTCTACATAAACAATTTTCAAATCGGGGATGAAAATAAAATTTCCAAATTTTTAAAGGGGTTGCATTGGAATTCCCGACTACCTCGAAGACCGAAACAAAAATCCCATTTTCTCGGAAACTATAAGTCGCAGCTCAACTTCAAAAGCAGAATTGAATTCAGGAAAGGCGCGAGCTTAATTCTACATAAACAATTTTCAAATCGGGGATAAAAAAAATATTTCCAAATTTTTACAGGGGCATTTTAATTCCTGACTACCTCGAAGAGCGATACAAAAATCCCATTTTCTCGAAAACTATAAGTCGCAGCTCAACTCCAAAAGCAGATTTGAATTCAGGAAAGGTGCGAGCTTAATTCTACATAAACAATTTTCAAATCGGGGATGAAAGAAAATTTTCAAATTTTTACAGGGGTTGCATTGGAATTCCCGACTACCTCGAAGACCGAAACAAAAATCCCATTTTCTCGAAAACTATAAGTCGCAGCTCAACTTCAAAAGCAGAATTGAATTCAGGAAAGGCGCGAGCTTAATTCTACATAAACAATTTTCAAATCGGGGATAAAAAAAATATTTCCAAATTTTTACAGGGGCATTTTAATTCCTGACTACCTCGAAGAGCGATACAAAAATCCCATTTTCTCGAAAACTATAAGTCGCAGCTCGGCTCCAAAAGCAGATTTGAATTCAGGAAAGGTGCGAGCTTAATTCTACATAAACAATTTTCAAATCGGGGATGAAAATAAAATTTCCAAATTTTTACAGGGGTTGCATTGGAATTCCTGACTACCTCGAAGAGCGATACAAAAATCCAATTTTCTCGAAAACTATAAGTCGCAGCTCAACTCCAAAAGCAGATTTGAATTCAGGAAAGGTGCGAGCTCAATTCTACATAAGCAATTTTCAAATCGGGGATGAAAAAAAAATTTTCAAATTTTTACAGATAATTCCTGACTACCTCGAAGAGCGATACAAAAATCCCATTTTCTCGAAAACTATAAGTCGCAGCTCAACTCCAAAAGCAGATTTGAATTCAGGAAAGGTGCGAGCTTAATTCTACATAAACAATTTAAAAATCGGGGATAAAAAAAATATTTCCAAATTTTTACAGGGGCATTTTAATTCCTGACTACCTCGAAGAGCGATACAAAAATCCCATTTTCTCGAAAACTATAAGTCGCAGCTCAACTCGAAAAGCAGATATGAATTCAAGAAAGGTGCGAGCTTATTTCAACATAAGCAATTTTCAAATCGGGGATGAAAAAAAATTTCCAAATTTTTAAAGGGGTTGCATTGGAATTCCCGACTACCTCGAAGACCGAAACAAAAATCCCATTTTCTCGGAAACTATAAGTCGCAGCTCAACTTCAAAAGCAGAATTGAATTCAGGAAAGGCGCGAGCTTAATTCTACATAAACAATTTTCAAATCGGGGATAAAAAAAATATTTCCAAATTTTTACAGGGGCATTTTAATTCCTGACTACCTCGAAGAGCGATACAAAAATCCCATTTTCTCGAAAACTATAAGTCGCAGCTCGGCTCCAAAAGCAGATTTGAATTCAGGAAAGGTGCGAGCTTAATTCTACATAAACAATTTTCAAATCGGGGATGAAAATAAAATTTCCAAATTTTTACAGGGGTTGCATTGGAATTCCTGACTACCTCGAAGAGCGATACAAAAATCCAATTTTCTCGAAAACTATAAGTCGCAGCTCAACTCCAAAAGCAGATTTGAATTCAGGAAAGGTGCGAGCTCAATTCTACATAAGCAATTTTCAAATCGGGGATGAAAAAAAAATTTTCAAATTTTTACAGATAATTCCTGACTACCTCGAAGAGCGATACAAAAATCCCATTTTCTCGAAAACTATAAGTCGCAGCTCAACTCCAAAAGCAGATTTGAATTCAGGAAAGGTGCGAGCTTAATTCTACATAAACAATTTAAAAATCGGGGATAAAAAAAATATTTCCAAATTTTTACAGGGGCATTTTAATTCCTGACTACCTCGAAGAGCGATACAAAAATCCCATTTTCTCGAAAACTATAAGTCGCAGCTCAACTCGAAAAGCAGATATGAATTCAAGAAAGGTGCGAGCTTATTTCAACATAAGCAATTTTCAAATCGGGGATGAAAAAAAATTTCCAAATTTTTAAAGGGGTTGCATTGGAATTCCCGACTACCTCGAAGACCGAAACAAAAATCCCATTTTCTCGGAAACTATAAGTCGCAGCTCAACTTCAAAAGCAGAATTGAATTCAGGAAAGGCGCGAGCTTAATTTTACATAAACAATTTTCAAATCGGGGATAAAAAAAATATTTCCAAATTTTTACAGGGGCATTTTAATTCCTGACTACCTCGAAGAGCGATACAAAAATCCCATTTTCTCGAAAACTATAAGTCGCAGCTCAACTCCAAAATTAGATTTGAATTCAGGAAAGGTGCGAGCTTAATTCTACATAAACAAATTTCAAATCGGGGATGAAAAAAAAATTTTCAAATTTTTACAGGGGTTGCATTGGAATTCCCGACTACCTCGAAGACCGAAACAAAAATCCCATTTTCTCGAAAACTATAAGTCGCAGCTCAACTTCAAAAGCAGAATTGATTTCAGGAAAGGCGCGAGCTTAATTTTACATAAACAATTTTCAAATCGGGGATAAAAAAAATATTTCCAAATTTTTACAGGGGCATTGGAATTCCTGACTACCTCGAAGAACGATACAAAAATCGCATTTTCTCGAAAACTATAAGTCGCAGCTCAACTCCAAAAGCAGATTTGAATTCAGGAAAGGTGCGAGCTTAATTCTACATAAACAATTTTCAAATCGGGGATGAAAATAAAATTTCCAAATTTTTAAAGGGGTTGCATTGGAATTCATGACTATCTCGAAGAACGATACAAAAATCCCATTTTCTCGAAAACTATAAGTCGCAGCTCAACTCCAAAAGCAGATTTGAATTCAGGAAAGGTGCGAGCTTAATTCTACATAAACAATTTTAAAACCGGCGATGAAAAAAAAATTTAAAATTTTTACAGGGTTGCATTTCTATTAATGTCTACCTCGAAGAGCGATACAAGAATCCCATTTTCTCGAAAACTATAAGTTGCAGCTCAACTCCAAAAGCAGATTTGAATTCAGGAAAGGTGCGAGCTTAATTCCACATAAACAATTTAATAAACGGGGATGGAAAAACAATTTTCAAATTTTTACAGGGGTTGCATTGGAATTCCTGACTACCTCAAAGAGCGATACAAAAATCTTATTTTCTCGAAAACTATAAGTTGCAGCTCAATTCCAAAAGCAGATTTGAATTCAGGAAAGGTGCGAGCTTAATTCTATATAAAGAATTTTCAAATCGGGGATGAAAAAAAATTTTCAAATTTTTACAGAGGTTGCATTGGAATTCCTAACTACCTCGAAGAGCGATACAAAAATCCCATTTTCTCGAAAACTATAAGTCGCAGCTCAACTCCAAAAGCAGATTTGAATTCAGGAAAGGTGCGAGCTTAATTCTACATAAACAATTTTCAAATCGGGGATGAAAAAAAAATTTTAAAATTTTTACAGGGGTTGCATTGGAATTCCTGACTACCTCGAAGAGCGATACAAAAATCCCATTTTCTCGAAAACTATAAGTCGCAGCTCAATTCCTAAAGCAGATTTGAATTCAGGAAAGTTGCGAGCTTAATTCTAAATCGGGGATGAAACAAAAATTTTGAAATTTTTGCAGGGGTTGCATTGGAATTCCTGACTACCTCGAAGAGCGATACAAAATCCCATTTTCTCGAAAACTATAAGTCGCAGCTCAACTCCAAAAGCAGATTTGAATTCAGGAAAGGTGCGAGCCTAATTCTACATAAACAATTTTCAAATCGGGGATGAAAAAAAAATTTCCAAATTTTTAAAGGGGTTGCATTGGAATTCCTGACTACCTCGAAGAGCGATACAAAAATCCCATTTTCTCGAAAACTATAAGTCGCAGCTCAACTCCAAAAGCAGATTTGAATTCAGGAAAGGTGCGAGCTTAATTCTAAATCGGGGATGAAACAAAAATTTTGAAATTTTTGCAGGGGTTGCATTGGAATTCCTGACTACCTCGAAGAGCGATACAAAATCCCATTTTCTCGAAAACTATAAGTCGCAGCTCAACTCCAAAAGCAGATTTGAATTCAGGAAAGGTGCGAGCCTAATTCTACATAAACAATTTTCAAATCGGGGATGAAAAAAAAATTTCCAAATTTTTAAAGGGGTTGCATTGGAATTCCTGACTACCTCGAAGAGCGATACAAAAATCCCATTTTCTCGAAAACTATAAGTCGCAGCTCAACTCCAAAAGCAGATTTGAATTCAGGAAAGGTGCGAGCTTAATTCTACATAAACAATTTTCAAATCGGGGAAGGTGCGAGCTTAATTCTACATAAACAATTTTAAAACCGGCGATGAAAAAAAAATTTAAAATTTTTACAGGGTTGCATTTCTATTAATGTCTACCTCGAAGAGCGATACAAGAATCCCATTTTCTCGAAAACTATAAGTTGCAGCTCAACTCCAAAAGCAGATTTGAATTCAGGAAAGGTGCGAGCTTAATTCTACATAAACAATTTTCAAATCGGGGATGAAAATAAAATTTCCAAATTTTTAAAGGGGTTGCATTGGAATTCATGACTATCTCGAAGAACGATACAAAAATCCCATTTTCTCGAAAACTATAAGTCGCAGCTCAACTCCAAAAGCAGATTTGAATTCAGGAAAGGTGCGAGCTTAATTCTACATAAACAATTTTAAAACCGGCGATGAAAAAAAAATTTAAAATTTTTACAGGGTTGCATTTCTATTAATGTCTACCTCGAAGAGCGATACAAGAATCCCATTTTCTCGAAAACTATAAGTTGCAGCTCAACTCCAAAAGCAGATTTGAATTCAGGAAAGGTGCGAGCTTAATTCCACATAAACAATTTAATAAACGGGGATGGAAAAACAATTTTCAAATTTTTACAGGGGTTGCATTGGAATTCCTGACTACCTCAAAGAGCGATACAAAAATCTTATTTTCTCGAAAACTATAAGTTGCAGCTCAATTCCAAAAGCAGATTTGAATTCAGGAAAGGTGCGAGCTTAATTCTATATAAAGAATTTTCAAATCGGGGATGAAAAAAAATTTTCAAATTTTTACAGAGGTTGCATTGGAATTCCTAACTACCTCGAAGAGCGATACAAAAATCCCATTTTCTCGAAAACTATAAGTCGCAGCTCAACTCCAAAAGCAGATTTGAATTCAGGAAAGGTGCGAGCTTAATTCTACATAAACAATTTTCAAATCGGGGATGAAAAAAAAATTTTAAAATTTTTACAGGGGTTGCATTGGAATTCCTGACTACCTCGAAGAGCGATACAAAAATCCCATTTTCTCGAAAACTATAAGTCGCAGCTCAATTCCTAAAGCAGATTTGAATTCAGGAAAGTTGCGAGCTTAATTCTAAATCGGGGATGAAACAAAAATTTTGAAATTTTTGCAGGGGTTGCATTGGAATTCCTGACTACCTCGAAGAGCGATACAAAATCCCATTTTCTCGAAAACTATAAGTCGCAGCTCAACTCCAAAAGCAGATTTGAATTCAGGAAAGGTGCGAGCCTAATTCTACATAAACAATTTTCAAATCGGGGATGAAAAAAAAATTTCCAAATTTTTAAAGGGGTTGCATTGGAATTCCTGACTACCTCGAAGAGCGATACAAAAATCCCATTTTCTCGAAAACTATAAGTCGCAGCTCAACTCCAAAAGCAGATTTGAATTCAGGAAAGGTGCGAGCTTAATTCTAAATCGGGGATGAAACAAAAATTTTGAAATTTTTGCAGGGGTTGCATTGGAATTCCTGACTACCTCGAAGAGCGATACAAAATCCCATTTTCTCGAAAACTATAAGTCGCAGCTCAACTCCAAAAGCAGATTTGAATTCAGGAAAGGTGCGAGCCTAATTCTACATAAACAATTTTCAAATCGGGGATGAAAAAAAAATTTCCAAATTTTTAAAGGGGTTGCATTGGAATTCCTGACTACCTCGAAGAGCGATACAAAAATCCCATTTTCTCGAAAACTATAAGTCGCAGCTCAACTCCAAAAGCAGATTTGAATTCAGGAAAGGTGCGAGCTTAATTCTACATAAACAATTTTCAAATCGGGGATGAAAAAAAAGGTGCGAGCTTAATTCTACATAAACAATTTTCAAATCGGGGATGAAAATAAAATTTCCAAATTTTTACAGGGGTTGCATTGGAATTCCTGACTACCTCGAAGAGCGATACAAAAATCCAATTTTCTCGAAAACTATAAGTCGCAGCTCAACTCCAAAAGCAGATTTGAATTCAGGAAAGGTGCGAGCTCAATTCTACATAAGCAATTTTCAAATCGGGGATGAAAAAAAAATTTTCAAATTTTTACAGATAATTCCTGACTACCTCGAAGAGCGATACAAAAATCCCATTTTCTCGAAAACTATAAGTCGCAGCTCAACTCGAAAAGCAGATATGAATTCAAGAAAGGTGCGAGCTTATTTCAACATAAGCAATTTTCAAATCGGGGATGAAAAAAAATTTCCAAATTTTTAAAGGGGTTGCATTGGAATTCCCGACTACCTCGAAGACCGAAACAAAAATCCCATTTTCTCGGAAACTATAAGTCGCAGCTCAACTTCAAAAGCAGAATTGAATTCAGGAAAGGCGCGAGCTTAATTTTACATAAACAATTTTCAAATCGGGGATAAAAAAAATATTTCCAAATTTTTACAGGGGCATTTTAATTCCTGACTACCTCGAAGAGCGATACAAAAATCCCATTTTCTCGAAAACTATAAGTCGCAGCTCAACTCCAAAATTAGATTTGAATTCAGGAAAGGTGCGAGCTTAATTCTACATAAACAAATTTCAAATCGGGGATGAAAAAAAAATTTTCAAATTTTTACAGGGGTTGCATTGGAATTCCCGACTACCTCGAAGACCGAAACAAAAATCCCATTTTCTCGAAAACTATAAGTCGCAGCTCAACTTCAAAAGCAGAATTGATTTCAGGAAAGGCGCGAGCTTAATTTTACATAAACAATTTTCAAATCGGGGATAAAAAAAATATTTCCAAATTTTTACAGGGGCATTGGAATTCCTGACTACCTCGAAGAACGATACAAAAATCGCATTTTCTCGAAAACTATAAGTCGCAGCTCAACTCCAAAAGCAGATTTGAATTCAGGAAAGGTGCGAGCTTAATTCTACATAAACAATTTTCAAATCGGGGATGAAAATAAAATTTCCAAATTTTTAAAGGGGTTGCATTGGAATTCATGACTATCTCGAAGAACGATACAAAAATCCCATTTTCTCGAAAACTATAAGTCGCAGCTCAACTCCAAAAGCAGATTTGAATTCAGGAAAGGTGCGAGCTTAATTCTACATAAACAATTTTAAAACCGGCGATGAAAAAAAAATTTAAAATTTTTACAGGGTTGCATTTCTATTAATGTCTACCTCGAAGAGCGATACAAGAATCCCATTTTCTCGAAAACTATAAGTTGCAGCTCAACTCCAAAAGCAGATTTGAATTCAGGAAAGGTGCGAGCTTAATTCCACATAAACAATTTAATAAACGGGGATGGAAAAACAATTTTCAAATTTTTACAGGGGTTGCATTGGAATTCCTGACTACCTCAAAGAGCGATACAAAAATCTTATTTTCTCGAAAACTATAAGTTGCAGCTCAATTCCAAAAGCAGATTTGAATTCAGGAAAGTTGCGAGCTTAATTCTAAATCGGGGATGAAACAAAAATTTTGAAATTTTTGCAGGGGTTGCATTGGAATTCCTGACTACCTCGAAGAGCGATACAAAATCCCATTTTCTCGAAAACTATAAGTCGCAGCTCAACTCCAAAAGCAGATTTGAATTCAGGAAAGGTGCGAGCCTAATTCTACATAAACAATTTTCAAATCGGGGATGAAAAAAAAATTTCCAAATTTTTAAAGGGGTTGCATTGGAATTCCTGACTACCTCGAAGAGCGATACAAAAATCCCATTTTCTCGAAAACTATAAGTCGCAGCTCAACTCCAAAAGCAGATTTGAATTCAGGAAAGGTGCGAGCTTAATTCTAAATCGGGGATGAAACAAAAATTTTGAAATTTTTGCAGGGGTTGCATTGGAATTCCTGACTACCTCGAAGAGCGATACAAAATCCCATTTTCTCGAAAACTATAAGTCGCAGCTCAACTCCAAAAGCAGATTTGAATTCAGGAAAGGTGCGAGCCTAATTCTACATAAACAATTTTCAAATCGGGGATGAAAAAAAAATTTCCAAATTTTTAAAGGGGTTGCATTGGAATTCCTGACTACCTCGAAGAGCGATACAAAAATCCCATTTTCTCGAAAACTATAAGTCGCAGCTCAACTCCAAAAGCAGATTTGAATTCAGGAAAGGTGCGAGCTTAATTCTACATAAACAATTTTCAAATCGGGGATGAAAAAAAAATTTCAAATTTTTACAGGGGTTGCATTGGAATTCCTAACTACCTCGAAGAGCGATACAAAAATCCCATTTTCTCGAAAACTATAAGTCGCAACTCAACTCCAAAAGCAGATTTGAATTCAAGAAAGGTGCGAGCTTAATTCTACATAAACAATTTTCAAATCGGGGATGAAAAAAAAATTTTGAAATTTTTACAGGGGTTGCATTGGAATTCCTGACTACCTCGAAGAGCGATACAAAATCCCATTTTCTCGAAAACTATAAGTCGCAGCCCAACTCCAAAAGCAGATTTGAATTCAGGAAAGGTGCGAGCTTAATTCTACATAAACAATTTTCAAATCGGGGATGAAAAAAAAATTTCCAAATTTTTAAAGGGGTTGCATTGGAATTCCTGACTACCTCGAAGAGCGATACAAAAATCCCATTTTCTCGAAAACTATAAGTCGCAGCTCAACTCCAAAAGCAGATTTGAATTCAGGAAAGGTGCGAGCTTAATTCTACATAAACAATTTTTAAATCGGGGATGAAAAAAAAATTTCCAAATTTTTAAAGGGGTTGCATTGGAATTCCTGACTACCTCGAAGAGCGATACAAAAATCCCATTTTCTCGAAAACTATAAGTCGCAGCTCAACTCCAAAAGCAGATTTGAATTCAGGAAAGGTGCGAGCTTAATTCCACATAAACAATTTTAAAATCGGGGATGGAAAAATAATTTTCAAATTTTTAAAGGGGTTGCATTGGACTTTCTGACTACCTGGAAGAGCGATACAAAAATCCCATTTTCTCGAAAACTATAAGTCGCAGCTCAACTCCAAAAGCAGATTTGAATTCAGGAAAGGTGCGAGCTTTATTCCACATAAACAATTTTCAAATCGGGGATGAAAAAAAAATTTCCAAATTTTTACAGGGGTTGCATTGGAATTAATGACTACCTCGAAGAGCGATACAAAAATCCCATTTTCTCGAAAACTATAAGTCGCAGCTCAACTCCAAAAGCAGATTTGAATTCAGGAAAGGTGCGAGCTTAATTCCACATAAACAATTTTCAAATCGGGGATGAAAAAAAAATTTTGAAATTTTTACAGGGGTTGCATTGGAATTCCTGACTACCTCGAAGAGCGATACAAAATCCCATTTTCTCGAAAACTATAAGTCGCAGCCCAACTCCAAAAGCAGATTTGAATTCAGGAAAGGTGCGAGCTTAATTCTACATAAACAATTTTCAAATCGGGGATGAAAAAAAAATTTCCAAATTTTTAAAGGGGTTGCATTGGAATTCCTGACTACCTCGAAGAGCGATACAAAAATCCCATTTTCTCGAAAACTATAAGTCGCAGCTCAACTCCAAAAGCAGATTTGAATTCAGGAAAGGTGCGAGCTTAATTCTACATAAACAATTTTTAAATCGGGGATGAAAAAAAAATTTCCAAATTTTTAAAGGGGTTGCATTGGAATTCCTGACTACCTCGAAGAGCGATACAAAAATCCCATTTTCTCGAAAACTATAAGTCGCAGCTCAACTCCAAAAGCAGATTTGAATTCAGGAAAGGTGCGAGCTTAATTCCACATAAACAATTTTAAAACCGGGGATGAAAAAAAAATTTCAAATTTTTACAGGGGTTGCATTGGAATTCCTGACTACCTCGAAGAGCAATACAAAAATCTTATTTTCTCGAAAACTATAAGTCGCAGCTCAACTACAAAAGCAGATTTGATTTCAGGAAAGGTGCGAGCTTAATTCTACATACACAATTTTCAAATCGGGGATGAAAAAAAAATTTTAAAATTTTTACAGAGGTTGCATTGGAATTCCTGACTACCTCGAAGAGCGATACAAAAATCCCATTTTCTCGAAAACTATAAGTCGCAGCTCAACTCCAAAAGCAGATTTGAATTCAGGAAAGGTGCGAGCTTAATTCTACATAAACAATTTTCAAATCGGGGATGAAAAAAAAAATTTCAAATTTTTACAGGGGTTGCATTGGAATTCCTGACTACCTCGAAGAGCGATACAAAAATCGCATTTTCTCGAAAACTATAAGTCGCAACTCAACTCCAAAAGCAGATTTGAATTCAGGAAAGGTGCGAGCTTAATTCTACATAAAGAATTTTCAAATCGGGGATGAAAAAAAATTTCCAAATTTTTACAGGGGTTGCATTGGAATTCCTGACTACCTCGAAGAGCGATACAAAAATCCCATTTTCTCGAAAACTATAAGTCGCAGCTCAACTCCAAAAGCAGATTTGAATTCAGGAAAGGTGCGAGCTTTATTCCACATAAACAATTTTCAAATCGGGGATGAAAAAAAAATTTCCAAATTTTTACAGGGGTTGCATTGGAATTAATGACTACCTCGAAGAGCGATACAAAAATCCCATTTTCTCGAAAACTATAAGTCGCAGCTCAACTCCAAAAGCAGATTTGAATTCAGGAAAGGTGCGAGCTTAATTCCACATAAACAATTTTCAAATCGGGGATGGAAAAACAATTTTCAAATTTTTACAGGGGTTGCATTGGAATTCCTGACTACCTCGAAGAGCGATACAAAAATCCCATTTTCTCGAAAACTATAAGTCGCAGCTCAACTCCAAAAGCAGATTTGAATTCAGGAAAGGTGCGAGCTTAATTCTACATAAACAATTTTAAAACCGGGGATGAAAAAAAAATTTCAAATTTTTACAGGGGTTGCATTGGAATTCCTGACTACCTCGAAGAGCGATACAAAAATCTTATTTTCTCGAAAACTATAAGTCAGTCGCAGCTCAACTACAAAAGCAGATTTGAATTCAGGAAAGGTGCGAGCTTAATTCTACATAAACAATTTTAAAATCGGGGATGAAAAAAAAATTCCAAATTTTTACAGGGGTTGGAATTCCTGACTACCTCGAAGAGCGATACAAAAATCCCATTTTCTCGAAAACTATAAGTCGCAGCTCAACTCCAAAAGCAGATTTGAATTCAGGAAAGGTGCGAGCTTAATTCTACATAAACAATTTTTAAATCGGGGATGAAAAAAAAATTTTCAAATTTTTACAGGGGTTGCATTTGAATTCCTGACTACCTCGAAGAGCAATACAAAAATCCCATTTTCTCGAAAACTATAAGTCGCAGCTCAACTCCAAAAGCAGATTTGAATTCAGGAAAGGTGCGAGCTTAATTCTACATAAACAATTTTCAAATCGGGGATGAAAAAAAAATTTGAATTCCTGACTACCTCGAAGAGCAATACAAAAATCCCATTTTCTCGAAAACTATAAGTCGCAGCCCAACTCCAAAAGCAGATTTGAATTCAGGAAAGGTGCGAGCTTAATTCTACATAAACAATTTTCAAATCGGGGATGAAAAAAAAATTTCCAAATTTTTAAAGGGGTTGCATTGGAATTCCTGACTACCTCGAAGAGCGATACAAAAATCCCATTTTCTCGAAAACTATAAGTCGCAGCTCAACTCCAAAAGCAGATTTGAATTCAGGAAAGGTGCGAGCTTAATTCTACATAAACAATTTTTAAATCGGGGATGAAAAAAAAATTTCCAAATTTTTAAAGGGGTTGCATTGGAATTCCTGACTACCTCGAAGAGCGATACAAAAATCCCATTTTCTCGAAAACTATAAGTCGCAGCTCAACTCCAAAAGCAGATTTGAATTCAGGAAAGGTGCGAGCTTAATTCCACATAAACAATTTTAAAATCGGGGATGGAAAAAAATTTTCAAATTTTTAAAGGGGTTGCATTGGAATTTCTGACTACCTGGAAGAGCGATACAAAAATCCCATTTTCTCGAAAACTGTAAGTCGCAGCTCAACTCCAAAAGCAGATTTGAATTCAGGAAAGGTGCGATCTTAATTCTACATAAACAATTTTAAAACCGGGGATGAAAAAAAAATTTCAAATTTTTACAGGGGTTGCATTGGAATTCCTGACTACCTCGAAGAGCGATACAAAAATCGCATTTTCTCGAAAACTATAAGTCGCAGCTCAACTCCAAAAGCAGATTTGAATTCAGGAAAGGTGCGAGCTTAATTCTACATAAACAATTTTCAAATCGGGGATGAAAAAAAATTTCAAATTTTTACAGGGGTTGCATTGGAATTCCTGACTACCTCGAAGAGCGATACAAAAATCGCATTTTCTCGAAAACTATAAGTAGCAGCTCAACTCCAAAAGCAGATTTGAATTCAGAAAAGGTGCGAGCTTAATTCTACATAAAGAATTTTCAAATCGGGGATGAAAAAAAATTTCCAAATTTTTACAGGGGTTGCATTGGAATTCCTGACTACCTCGAAGAGCGATACAAAAATCCCATTTTCTCGAAAACTATAAGTCGCAGCTCAACTCCAAAAGCAGATTTGAATTCAGGAAAGGTGCGAGCTTTATTCCACATAAACAATTTTCAAATCGGGGATGAAAAAAAAATTTCCAAATTTTTACAGGGGTTGCATTGGAATTAATGACTACCTCGAAGAGCGATACAAAAATCCCATTTTCTCGAAAACTATAAGTCGCAGCTCAACTCCAAAAGCAGATTTGAATTCAGGAAAGGTGCGAGCTTAATTCCACATAAACAATTTTCAAATCGGGGATGGAAAAACAATTTTCAAATTTTTACAGGGGTTGCATTGGAATTCCTGACTACCTCGAAGAGCGATACAAAAATCCCATTTTCTCGAAAACTATAAGTCGCAGCTCAACTCCAAAAGCAGATTTGAATTCAGGAAAGGTGCGAGCTTAATTCTACATAAACAATTTTAAAACCGGGGATGAAAAAAAAATTTCAAATTTTTACAGGGGTTGCATTGGAATTCCTGACTACCTCGAAGAGCGATACAAAAATCTTATTTTCTCGAAAACTATAAGTTAGTCGCAGCTCAACTACAAAAGCAGATTTGAATTCAGGAAAGGTGCGAGCTTAATTCTACATAAACAATTTTAAAATCGGGGATGAAAAAAAAATTCCAAATTTTTACAGGGGTTGGAATTCCTGACTACCTCGAAGAGCGATACAAAAATCCCATTTTCTCGAAAACTATAAGTCGCAGCTCAACTCCAAAAGCAGATTTGAATTCAGGAAAGGTGCGAGCTTAATTCTACATAAACAATTTTTAAATCGGGGATGAAAAAAGAATTTTCAAATTTTTACAGGGGTTGCATTTGAATTCCTGACTACCTCGAAGAGCAATACAAAAATCCCATTTTCTCGAAAACTATAAGTCGCAGCTCAACTCCAAAAGCAGATTTGAATTCAGGAAAGGTGCGAGCTTAATTCTACATAAACAATTTTCAAATCGGGGATGAAAAAAAAAATTTCAAATTTTTACAGGGGTTGCATTTGAATTCCTGACTACCTCGAAGAGCAATACAAAAATCCCATTTTCTCGAAAACTATAAGTCGCAGCTCAACTCCAAAAGCAGATTTGAATTCAGGAAAGGTGCGAGCTTAATTCTACATAAACAATTTTCAAATCGGGGATGAAAAAAAATTGGAATTCCTGACTACCTCGAAGAGCAATACAAAAATCCCATTTTCTCGAAAACTATAAGTCGCAGCTCAACTCCAAAAGCAGATTTGAATTCAGGAAAGGTGCGAGCTTAATTCTTTCATAAACTATAAGTCGCAGCTCAACTCCAAAAGCAGATTTGAATTCAGGAAAGGTGCGAGCTTAATTCTACATAAACAATTTTCAAATCGGGGATGAAAAAAAAATTTCAAATTTTTGCAGGGGTTGCGATACAAAAGTCCCATTTTCTCGAAAACTATAAGTCGCAGCTCAACTCCAAAAGCAGATTTGAATTCAGGAAAGGTGCAAGCTTAATTCAACAGAAAGAATTTTCAAATCGGGGATGAAAAAAAAATTTGAATTCCTGACTACCTCGAAGAGCAATACAAAAATCCCATTTTCTCGAAAACTATAAGTCGCAGCCCAACTCCAAAAGCAGATTTGAATTCAGGAAAGGTGCGAGCTTAATTCTTACATAAACAATTTTCAAATCGGGGATGAAAAAAAAATTTCCAAATTTTTAAAGGGGTTGCATTGGAATTCCTGACTACCTCGAAGAGCAATACAAAAATCCCATTTTCTCGAAAACTATAAGTCGCAGCTCAACTCCAAAAGCAGATTTGAATTCAGGAAAGGTGCGAGCTTAATTCCACATAAACAATTTTAAAATCGGGGATGGAAAAACAATTTTCAAATTTTTAAAGGGGTTGCATTGGAATTTCTGACTACCTGGAAGAGCGATACAAAAATCCCATTTTCTCGAAAACTGTAAGTCGCAGCTCAACTCCAAAAGCAGATTTGAATTCAGGAAAGGTGCGATCTTAATTCTACATAAACAATTTTAAAACCGGGGATGAAAAAAAAATTTCAAATTTTTACAGGGGTTGCATTGGAATTCCTGACTACCTCGAAGAGCGATACAAAAATCTTATTTTCTCGAAAACTATAAGTCGCAGCTCAACTACAAAAGCAGATTTGAATTCAGGAAAGGTGCGAGCTTAATTCTACATAAACAATTTTCAAATCGGGGATGAAAAAAAAATTTTAAAATTTTTACAGAGGTTGCATTGGAATTCCTGACTACCTCGAAGAGCGATACAAAAATCCCATTTTCTCGAAAACTATAAGTCGCAGCTCAACTCCAAAAGCAGATTTGAATTCAGGAAAGGTGCGAGCTTAATTCTACATAAACAATTTTCAAATCGGGGATGAAAAAAAAATTTCAAATTTTTTCAACTCCAAAAGCAGATTTGAATTCAGGAAAGGTGCGAGCTTAATTCTACATAAACAATTTTAAAACCGGGGATGAAAAAAAAATTTCAAATTTTTACAGGGGTTGCATTGGAATTCCTGACTACCTCGAAGAGCGATACAAAAATCTTATTTTCTCGAAAACTATAAGTTAGTCGCAGCTCAACTACAAAAGCAGATTTGAATTCAGGAAAGGTGCGAGCTTAATTCTACATAAACAATTTTAAAATCGGGGATGAAAAAAAAATTCCAAATTTTTACAGGGGTTGGAATTCCTGACTACCTCGAAGAGCGATACAAAAATCCCATTTTCTCGAAAACTATAAGTCGCAGCTCAACTCCAAAAGCAGATTTGAATTCAGGAAAGGTGCGAGCTTAATTCTACATAAACAATTTTTAAATCGGGGATGAAAAAAAAATTTTCAAATTTTTACAGGGGTTGCATTTGAATTCCTGACTACCTCGAAGAGCAATACAAAAATCCCATTTTCTCGAAAACTATAAGTCGCAGCTCAACTCCAAAAGCAGATTTGAATTCAGGAAAGGTGCGAGCTTAATTCTACATAAACAATTTTCAAATCGGGGATGAAAAAAAAAATTTCAAATTTTTACAGGGGTTGCATTTGAATTCCTGACTACCTCGAAGAGCAATACAAAAATCCCATTTTCTCGAAAACTATAAGTCGCAGCTCAACTCCAAAAGCAGATTTGAATTCAGGAAAGGTGCGAGCTTAATTCTACATAAACAATTTTCAAATCGGGGATGAAAAAAAATTGGAATTCCTGACTACCTCGAAGAGCAATACAAAAATCCCATTTTCTCGAAAACTATAAGTCGCAGCTCAACTCCAAAAGCAGATTTGAATTCAGGAAAGGTGCGAGCTTAATTCTTTCATAAACTATAAGTCGCAGCTCAACTCCAAAAGCAGATTTGAATTCAGGAAAGGTGCGAGCTTAATTCTACATAAACAATTTTCAAATCGGGGATGAAAAAAAAATTTCAAATTTTTGCAGGGGTTGCGATACAAAAGTCCCATTTTCTCGAAAACTATAAGTCGCAGCTCAACTCCAAAAGCAGATTTGAATTCAGGAAAGGTGCAAGCTTAATTCAACAGAAAGAATTTTCAAATCGGGGATGAAAAAAAAATTTGAATTCCTGACTACCTCGAAGAGTAATACAAAAATCCCATTTTCTCGAAAACTATAAGTCGCAGCCCAACTCCAAAAGCAGATTTGAATTCAGGAAAGGTGCGAGCTTAATTCTTACATAAACAATTTTCAAATCGGGGATGAAAAAAAAATTTCCAAATTTTTAAAGGGGTTGCATTGGAATTCCTGACTACCTCGAAGAGCGATACAAAAATCCCATTTTCTCGAAAACTATAAGTCGCAGCTCAACTCCAAAAGCAGATTTGAATTCAGGAAAGGTGCGAGCTTAATTCCACATAAACAATTTTAAAATCGGGGATGGAAAAACAATTTTCAAATTTTTAAAGGGGTTGCATTGGAATTTCTGACTACCTGGAAGAGCGATACAAAAATCCCATTTTCTCGAAAACTGTAAGTCGCAGCTCAACTCCAAAAGCAGATTTGAATTCAGGAAAGGTGCGATCTTAATTCTACATAAACAATTTTAAAACCGGGGATGAAAAAAAAATTTCAAATTTTTACAGGGGTTGCATTGGAATTCCTGACTACCTCGAAGAGCGATACAAAAATCTTATTTTCTCGAAAACTATAAGTCGCAGCTCAACTACAAAAGCAGATTTGAATTCAGGAAAGGTGCGAGCTTAATTCTACATAAACAATTTTCAAATCGGGGATGAAAAAAAAATTTTAAAATTTTTACAGAGGTTGCATTGGAATTCCTGACTACCTCGAAGAGCGATACAAAAATCCCATTTTCTCGAAAACTATAAGTCGCAGCTCAACTCCAAAAGCAGATTTGAATTCAGGAAAGGTGCGAGCTTAATTCTACATAAACAATTTTCAAATCGGGGATGAAAAAAAAATTTCAAATTTTTACAGGGGTTGCATTGGAATTCCTGACTACCTCGAAGAGCGATACAAAAATCCCATTTTCTCGAAAACTATAAGTCGCAGCTCAACTCGAAAAGCAGATTTGAATTCAGAAAAGGTGCGAGCTTAATTCTACATAAAGAATTTTCAAATCGGGGATGAAAAAAAATTTCCAAATTTTTACAGGGGTTGCATTGGAATTCCTGACTACCTCGAAGAGCGATACAAAAATCCCATTTTCTCGAAAACTATAAGTCGCAGCTCAACTCCAAAAGCAGATTTGAATTCAGGAAAGGTGCGAGCTTTATTCCACATAAACAATTTTCAAATCGGGGATGAAAAAAAAATTTCCAAATTTTTACAGGGGTTGCATTGGAATTAATGACTACCTCGAAGAGCGATACAAAAATCCCATTTTCTCGAAAACTATAAGTCGCAGCTCAACTCCAAAAGCAGATTTGAATTCAGGAAAGGTGCGAGCTTAATTCCACATAAACAATTTTCAAATCGGGGATGGAAAAACAATTTTCAAATTTTTACAGGGGTTGCATTGGAATTCCTGACTACCTCGAAGAGCGATACAAAAATCCCATTTTCTCGAAAACTATAAGTCGCAGCTCAACTCCAAAAGCAGATTTGAATTCAGGAAAGGTGCGAGCTTAATTCTACATAAACAATTTTAAAACCGGGGATGAAAAAAAAATTTCAAATTTTTACAGGGGTTGCATTGGAATTCCTGACTACCTCGAAGAGCGATACAAAAATCTTATTTTCTCGAAAACTATAAGTTAGTCGCAGCTCAACTACAAAAGCAGATTTGAATTCAGGAAAGGTGCGAGCTTAATTCTACATAAACAATTTTAAAATCGGGGATGAAAAAAAAATTCCAAATTTTTACAGGGGTTGGAATTCCTGACTACCTCGAAGAGCGATACAAAAATCGCATTTTCTCGAAAAGTATAAGTCGCAGCTCAACTCCAAAAGCAGATTTGAATTCAGGAAAGGTGCGAGCTTAATTCTACATAAACAATTTTTAAATCGGGGATGAAAAAAAAATTTTCAAATTTTTACAGGGGTTGCATTTGAATTCCTGACTACCTCGAAGAGCAATACAAAAATCCCATTTTCTCGAAAACTATAAGTCGCAGCTCAACTCCAAAAGCAGATTTGAATTCAGGAAAGGTGCGAGCTTAATTCTACATAAACAATTTTCAAATCGGGGATGAAAAAAAATTGGAATTCCTGACTACCTCGAAGAGCAATACAAAAATCCCATTTTCTCGAAAACTATAAGTCGCAGCTCAACTCCAAAAGCAGATTTGAATTCAGGAAAGGTGCGAGCTTAATTCTTTCATAAACTATAAGTCGCAGCTCAACTCCAAAAGCAGATTTGAATTCAGGAAAGGTGCGAGCTTAATTCTACATAAACAATTTTCAAATCGGGGATGAAAAAAAAATTTCAAATTTTTGCAGGGGTTGCGATACAAAAGTCCTATTTTCTCGAAAACTATAAGTCGCAGCTCAACTCCAAAAGCAGATTTGAATTCAGGAAAGGTGCAAGCTTAATTCAACAGAAAGAATTTTCAAATCGGGGATGAAAAAAAAATTTTCAAACTTTTACTGTCTTTACAAACTTTACTGTCTTTAAGTCTATTGTGGTAGCAAAATTGAAAATGCGTCAGAAAATGGATGCGAAGTAGGCTGCACGCGCAGCTAGCTCTACCGCTGTTAGCGCACACAAACTGCCAAACAAAATCTGCGCATTGCCAAATGCAAAGTGTTGAGGCATGAGAGGATGGATCTTGATCAGCTTAGTGCCTGGGAAAGAACGTATGTAGTACGATCAAGCTAAAGCATACCTGGCTCAAACGGAGTTAAATATGCATAGCAACCACTTGGTAGATTAATTGGTGATCATTATAAAAACATGGAAGAGAAGTTTCAGGATGCTCTTTGGAAGGTTTTGTCCATAATGGAGAATTGTATTAAATTCGATGGCACTGACTGTGATAGCAGTCACAAGATTTTGCCTGTGGGAGCACACCCTTCGTGAATTTACTAAGACACTTTATCCCTAAATTAGGGGAACTATGGGAGGGCGCTAACTGAAGTGCGTTAAAGGTGCAGCATGGGCTTGGATACATTGTCTTTTAATTTATTGGCGTTTTTCATATTCAAAACATGGAGATGAACGTCGACACTTAATAAACCCTTTAATCCGTCCCGAGCAGAGCACACCAGCAACGCTTTCTGCTCTCTCTAAATAGGGAATCGCTGGCTTTCTGACAGAGGTGCAACGGTGTGGTGCAATGTAGTCCGGGTAGAGTGATGACAAGGTGAGAACCAGCAGAATATGATGGAGTTGATACAAATCAACTTTCTCCTGCGACAACCAGTCGTTTTATGTTTTCAGGGAGGATGGTCCAGAGACTTAATAAATGGAATTTCAAATCGCTGTTTTAGGTGAAATAAGGTCTTCTATTTTAATAAAAAAAGATCACATATGTAAATGCATTACTTTACAGAAATTACAGTTATGAAGACCAACCGCCATAGTGTGCGAAGTGGAAGTGACGGTGCCATGCCATGGATT
This sequence comes from Blera fallax, assembly GCA_946965025.1. NCBI lineage: Eukaryota > Metazoa > Arthropoda > Insecta > Diptera > Syrphidae > Blera > Blera fallax. Next base: position 18,071,425 of record OX337248.1, on the reverse strand, counting down.
TTTTCTTAATTTTTTTGACCATTTTGGCTGACAAAAATGGCTTTTACTACAACTTCCGTTACCCGTAGGTGAAAAAGTTATTTAACATAATTCTTAGAAAATTTATCAAAGATAAAGGTTTTATTAAAAAAAAGTTGTTTGCTTAGTAAAAGTTTTGAGAAAATGCATTTGAAGTAAGAAATTTGAGTAAAAAAATTTCATAATTTTGACTTTAAGGAGCCATTACTTTTTTGTGGCTGCATAAAATTACGAAAAGTTTTCACTGTTGTATTTGCCACTGAATTGTCTCTTCAAAATGTATAAAACTGTTTTTGTACTTGTAATAATTTAAAGTTATACAATTTAAAGTGGTTGTACGTCCAAATTCGGAGGCGCCCCACTTTGACGGCCTATAACTTTTTTGTGGCTGCATAAAATTACGAAAAGTTTTCACCGTTGTATTTGCCACTGAATTGTCTCTTCAAAATGTATAAAACTGTTTTTGTACCTGTAATAATTTAAAGTTATACAATTTAAAGTGGTTATACGTCCAAAGTCGGAGGTGCCCCACTTTGACGGCCTATAACTCGAATTGCGGTGAAAAAAATTTTACCATAATCGGTCTAAAAAATAATTTTATTTGTTTGAATTCCTTTCGTCGTCCCCAGAAAAAAGGCAACGGAATTGGTCAGCTACGCACTTTTTGACATTCTCTAAACAGAATTTGCCCTTTATAAGTAGATACTATAAGCTACGTATAAGGAAACAATAAAATTCATCTTCAGTTTCGGTTTCAAAATCCTCGATAGCAGTAATCCTAACAAAACGTTTTCTGATTAAATTAAAAAATAAAATCCAATCACCAGTATACGAGTACTATTGTTTGTGTACAATGTTACAAAATTTCCTCCTTGGTCCAGCTTGGTCCAGTTTTATATCATTCGCAACGTAATTTCAATTTGAAAATATGACACAACTTCATTCAGTTTTATAGCTCAACTATAAAAGAGAATTGCACAGCAACTTTCAAGTATCTGTTCAGTAGGATGAGACAAGTTTCCTGAATAATCATGCAACGCTGAACATCGAGGTGGCAACAAAATTTGCATACATTACACGCCCATCAAAGTGCTGCCCTCGTAAAACGGCAACAATTTTGGGAAAGAATTCTTCTTTATCGTTCGGCTGTAAATAAGTTAGAGCGCGATGGTATGCCCCTACAAAACGTACGAATTTATTGCTATAGAGTCGAGGCAGAGCGGGAGCCGGAAAAAGGATATCAAAACTTGCACCCCCCGGGCTTGTTTTGAAGAATATGACAGCTTGTTGTGCATTCATAGTCCTGTTCGTTGCGTTGATGTCACTCTACTACTACTACGTGATATTGTGCAGGATAATTCATTCCATTATCCGACATAAACGGATGTACGTTGTACATAAATGGACACGTCCTCCACTCATCTAAGTAAAACGGACACCTTCTGTCGAAGCTGGAAATCCTGGACACATGAATCTCCTTCGGCGATTTCATTTGTGTGTGCGGTTGTATGCAACAGGGAATGCACACGTAACTAGAAGGATTTTATGGTTCAGTACGTTGAGGGTGTTGACAAGGATGTTGTAGATGAAACTCATGAAAGGTATTTCCTGGAAATTCCCGACGGATATATTTAGATTGGCGATGTTTGGAAGAATTTGCTCTTATTTTAGAATTTTATTTACGTACATATGTACATATATATTGGAATAAAAACTTAATAGTGAACGTTGTGCAATCTAATGAATACCAGAGGTGTTTGTACGGACATTTATGTTCGTGGTATGTTATTCATAAGTAAGCCTCAAATATGGATTTCATCAATCTAAAATGATATTCGCATGAATAAATTAATGTAATACCCGAAAGTCGACATTAAAAATCAAAAGTGTCATGACACTTATTACTCTCGGACTATATCGCAAGAGGATAGGCGAAAATATGTGCTAAGACTATTGAAATTACACTCTACCGTGCCATCAGAGCTTTGGTCATCTACTTAGTTTTTCTCGTTATCGTGTATAAAACCACTATTAACCTAAGCAGTCTATTCTGTTTTATCTATCATGGATATTGTGTTTTTATTTCCGAATCTGCGTAATTAGTGAAATTCAATAAGCTCGTAACTTAATTATTGTCTTTATACCATATCTATAAAAGGCATCTAAGAAAGACCAATTTGTTAGAACTATACGTGGTAGCAGCCTAAATTGAACACGAACCGGAGCCAACTTCAGCTGGACTTGAAGGGTTTTTCACCAGAACAAATAGAGAGTTTATATGGCGTGTCTTATGCAGGAGAGGCATTTAAAATAAATTAGTGACTATTTTAAAAGCCAGTTATGAAGGTGCGAAGTGTCACGTGCTGCATAGGGATTGGTTGCCCGAAGGCGGACAGCACACTTAACAAGAAGTGGCAGTGTTCAATGGAGTTTAACAACCTATCTCAAACATTTGTATTGCCCGACAAGCCATGAAATAGAACCTTCTAACACAATAAAATCGAACACAGGGTGGCCTTTGCGTGACGTAGAGTAGAACAGTCGAAAAGGAATCTCGGTTTACTATCTCAATAAATCTGACTTCGTTCTTGATGAAGGGCGTAAAGAGACTGGTTGAGATTCATGTGATTAAAGTTGCATTGAGGTTTACTTTTTCAGCGTGAAAAAAAAATCTACGAGTCTAAGTTTCTGACCGAATCGAATAGCGTTCAATAAAAAAGGATATGCGATCAATAATAAACTTGCAGTCTTTGATTCTGCTAGATAACCGGTGGTAGACGAAGAATTAATGCTATGAATTAAGGCAATTCCAATAAACAAAACTTTGGTTGATGATGCAGAGTGTGATCGACATGTAATGATAGGGATTTACAGGGGCTGCCGAAAGGTGGCATCCTGTCTCCATTCCTGTAGCTTATGAATGGATCCCCTATATGGGGATGTTGTTGTCCTTGACAAGCCAAGCTTATTGTCTCATTGGCGAAGAAGTTCCTCTGGATCTTTACGGAATTTGATTGTTGTTCCAGGTGTCTGAAAAGAAACTTCTTAACAAACCCCCTCTTCACGGGGAACTATGTATGGTAAGTAGCTCAATCCTAAGCAGCTAGGTTTAAGTAGGACTACAATCTGCGACGATAGTGGAGAGGGCGCCATTACTTCGTCTGTCCTGACTTCGCTCATATCAGGCAGCACATCTTCCGTGCGAATGTGATAAGTGCTGATGTCGTAAGCTCCTCGTGACAGAGGCTTTTTCGTCTTTTTATGAAAAATGAGGAAGAGGAAATTTCAATAAAATGGCAAAATGGGGTTTTTGGGGGGGTTTTTCTTTCTCTAACAAAGAAACTAAATCATCCAATCTGTTGACACAAAATACAGAACGTAAACACAAAAAAAAACGGCGCTGTTCCGGTTTAATAACATAACTCTCACTTCACATAATAACTTCTTATAATTCTTTAAATATTTATGAACATTGGTAAGTGCTCTATATTGTAAGAAAATCCTTTGTCGAAAGTTCGTTATATCTTTCCCTCCATTTTTCCAAGTTAAGTTCTAAAATGAGCCCATAACCGATGAATTGTATCAAAAAAAGCATACATCTGTGCTATAGTTCATGCTTCTTTGTACTGTTTTTTTTTAATACTGTGTACATACGGAAATAAGAATCGAACACTATTTTTTTACAGAAACTGAAATCAATCAAGTCGTCTGACAGTTTGAGTGTCAATCGCTTTTCTGTGAGAAGCATAAATTTAGTTTTTCTCTGGCTGATGTCTTTGTGCTGACTTCTTTTAAGGCTGCTTCCACGATTTAGTTTTTTTTTTTAAATTTATATTATCCAGCGATCAAGATGTTTTTCTATCCATAGCTCGGTAAGTGATTCTTAAGTAACATCAATAGACATTTTATTTAAGGTTCCATCTGAACTCAAGAAGGTAGCTAGACTATATTTTAGTGGTTGATTGTGTAGCAGCAACGTTCTTCTAAGTCAACAAGGCACAATGAAGTTATGTCTCCCCTAACACAAATGCTGGGCTCTGGAATATGTGCGGTCTGTTGTACCAGATACTTGTATTTGTATATTAAAAATCATGCATTTCGTCTTAATAGGAAAACCAGCACAGCGAAACTAGCCGATGTCTTGTAACAAACATTTAGCGCAAGTCTTAACTTTTAAAATCAAGAAAGTAATTTAAGTTTTTCCGAGTTTGTAGTTTGTGAGATGTTATACAACGCGAATTTTTTTGTTTATTATATTTTAAACAGATATTCGAGAGTATGTTTCATCGAGATTCATCTCTATTTTGGATGATATCTTGAACCCAATTATTATGTGTAACGTAGGGCTAGGGGAAGCAAATTTTTTCAGTCTCTATTCATTTCGAGCAGAATAGCGGGCACATCAGTAGGCCACCCTTTATTGATGGTGTATTGTGAGACGTCGTAAGGATCTTGTTAAGCCTATAAAATTGTTGCTTACCCATCTTAAATATAATCCATCCCATTTGGCCTTGCTCAAGACTGAAACTTCAGTACACATTATTGAACAACTGAGAAACTCCCGGCGTCCTAAAAGATTAATTATCATTTCATATACGAGCAAATAGCGCAGAATATTTATTTACTTAGAGTTCTAAGCTGTTGGCTCCTAAAATAAAAGAGATCCTGGTTAATCAACTGAAATGACCCACTTAAGATATTTTAGATTTGCCCATTCGTCTTTGTACCCCTTTTGCTCTAAAAGTTTAGAACCTACACTCCCATTACACTTTTGAGCACACCGTCATAATTTCGTTTTCTAAATGCAGTCTTTAAAAGCAACCCCCGAATAGCTTCTGCATTCCATAAAAATTTAAAACCACTGCAGCGCAACAATAAAACCAAACTCAATGCACACCCCCTCTTGTGTAAATCTGTACTCTATATATCTACAAACATACTCTTATAAGCACAGTCCTTGTATTCCATTCATTTGGAAATTTTTCTTTTCATTTCATATTTCAGGACGTATGAAACTGTACAAAGTTAATTTGACAGGGTTGGCTTCCGTACAGGCTGGCTGCTCACTTCTGCAGCATTTATTGTAAAAATTCTTTTCCCATGGTGCAAAGCACATATGTATGTATGTACCTTCATAAAGCTATCTAAATGCTTACTGGATACTTTTAACCACAATTGGATATGCACTGTTGGGGGTTGGAAGTGGAGGCGGGTGTCCAGCCTAATACACTAAGAATAAAATTCAGTTTATAGAGCCCAACTAGGTCACTAGCATACAAAGAATCCACTTCTACTTCATGAAGTACAAGGTGGGTGCCTACCAATTCGACGACTACAACTCAGCAGGGTCGATGGTTGCTTACGTTTTTATTTTTATTGTGCGCTTTGTTCTTCTCTGCTTTCTCTATGTCCTTAATAAACACCATGCTAAAGTTATTAGCTGGTCGTGGGCTTGGGGTGGAAATGAAAAATAGTTAACATTGTAGGAGGTTCCAAATCCTATTTATTTGAATTTAGCGCGGACGATATCTCGTCGAGTGAATTGGTTTTACGTTTCTCCTTGGATTATGTGGGCGAGAGAAAGGGAGTCCTTTTGTAATTGATTTTTAAATTAGACTCTGTTGCAGTATTAGGGTTATGCCTTGTTTTAAAAAGTTTTATTTCTTCATGAATTGCGACTTTTAAAGCAATTTTCATAGCTTTCATGGTTGTAAGTGCTTTGTGGGTCACTGGTTCTTTGATTAACTGAAGCCTTAATCAGCATCATAAAATTTCGTCAAAATAACTCAGCTTAGTTCTTTAACTTTGTGGTGGGATTTAATAACACGATAGCAAGTGACATACATTTTTTTACCATCAGATCCAATCATGCAATATAACGTTAAGATGGTGACTGTGGCTAAACATCTTAGAGAGATGGGTAGAGAAATAGAAATTAAAATAAGAAGTTAGGCTAATTCTTCAGATAGAATGGGCAGTTGAACAACATAGAACAGAAAATGTAATTGAAATAGTTAATCAGGAAGAAAAGCATCTAAATGCCAAAAAAAAAACTTACAAAGCGCTTTACATAAGCCAACTAGATGGGGTGGTACCTTGGCAAGTATTGGAGGAACTTTACGATGATTTCCTTGGAAAAACGAACTGTCGCTGTAGGCATTTAGGCGTTGAGAGGTCAGAAATATGACAGAATATACATACGTACATAGGTAGGTTTCCTTAAATACGCATTCCGGACAGAAAAAAAAGAGTACAAATCCACCCTAAAGAGAGATATTCACGATAAAAGACCGACTTGGTATTATAGCTTACCTTTCTTGGACAAAGCAAAATATTTGGGTCTTATATTGGATAAGAAATTAAGCTGGAAACCTAATATTCAAGAAAGAGTAAAAAAAATCTACAGTAAAAGATTTCTCTTGTACAAAGCTATCGAGAATAGATGGGATCTACTCGTACAACCTCCCATAACTGGATTTACATTTTGTTAATGAGACCGATACTCACGTTCGGCGTAATTGTCTTGTGGACAACGTTAGGTAAAGCCATACATCGCACCGATCAGATTGTTTGTGGATAAGGAGCCCTTTGCAGGACTGAACATTCTGTTTCATTTGACATCCCATGATATTTCAGCAGGCAAATGGCAGCTAGTGCATCTGTTTCGTCTCGAAGCAACTTCAGTGGTATAGAAAAGTTTTTGGCAACGCTTTCATTCTGAATGAATCCAAAATATCTCTACACTTTGACTAGAATTTCCAAGCCGCCATCCCTGCCAGATCATTCTGGGAAAAAGATCTACATACATAAAGAAGAAGACGAATCGATTCATTTCCATACCGTCGGCTCAAAAAATAACGAGGGGACTTGTGAAGATGTTTTCTCTGATGAGCTTTATCTTAAACTCCCCTTCCGTTTTCTAAATCACTGTAGCGTGTTCTAGGTAGAAATAATGGCTATTAAGGAAGTCTTATCTCTTCAATCAAACGCTTTCTCGATATCAAGCAATATGATATCAGTACCATGAAAACTAGATTTAGAGCGATCGCAGAATATATTTTTGCTGAAGGGCCACGTAAGGTTGACATGTTGAAGTGGAGTGGTATGTCGTAGCGAACTCGGCTGGCTGTGAATTCTCTAGACGGAGTCAACGGTGGTGTCCATAGTTAGAACACCTTAAACACATATTATACGCCCCTTTTATCCAAGGGCATTTATAAGGTGCTGATTCGTTATGCGCGGTAGACTAAAGCAAATAAGTATCGAGCTTTTGATATGTAAGTAAATGTCTTATAATAATTCGTATTGAGGCTAACTTCGCCAATATAAGTGTAGTATGCTCTCACGCCCCCATAGAAGAGTTCCTCGAGAAAACCTACGAGCGAAATCCTAAGTATGACGTTAAAACTGTGTTAGGCTTGTAACGGCAAAATGGGAAAGGAAGAATATCTTTGTTAGTACGATCGGTGAGCATAGCATATGTGACCCATCGCATGGATATGGACTTTGGCTTACTGACTGCTGCAAAACGAAATGTCACTATAGCTGTCAGCATACGGTACCCCTGTGCGAGGATATACATATGTATGACGTCGAGAAGCTGTAATCGCAACAGATCATCACAACCTTTGCCGACCAAGTATCTCATAACGACTTGAGAAGCTCAATGTCGCCACTACCAAGTGCCGAAGACCACTGGCAAATTTACCAAGAAGCCATCAAGGAATGCTGGGTTTCAACAAACGCCTGGTTGGACGAGAAATATCCGAAGGCACATGCAGCAAAACATATTAGGCAGCGCTGGAAAGAAGGAGGGAGGCTGCTTGCAAACTCTATGACCAGAAGAGATGGAGAACATTGGCTTCACCAAAAGAAAAATAATGAGTATGAGAAGAACTATTTTGCAGATTCTTTAACGGCGACGAAGACCAACATTTCGCTATCTGGCAGAATATGCAATTATAACTAACAAAGATATTGATAGCCAAAACTCCCGTCCACCTGACCGAACTGAAGTGAGGAAAGCAACATCCAAACTTAAGTCAAGCAGCGCTGTCAGCCCTGAGCTTCTTTAAGCAGGAAACTGGCTGCTTTATCAATGTTGGTAATGAATAATGATCTCACGGAGACTTTTGATGTCAAAAAATTATTAAGACAAGGTGATGCGCAGACTTTTTATCATCAGCTTTGAAAGGATTATTTGAAAATCGCCAGCAAATACTGGAAGAACAATCTTTCAAAAATCTGTGGAGTTACTTGCATACGCTGACGATGGGTCCAGCAGTATATGGGGGAACAATGAAGCACATATGTGCTGTCAACAAGAAGGGAAACGCAACTCCGCTATTACATCCAACAATCGCGCAAAATCCATACGAAGAATAACTCCTGTCAATCGTTGTTTCTTTGGATTAAGAAACCAATTGAGTAGTAAGGATCTGTCCCAAACAACAAAGGGAACTGTATATGAAACCTTTAAGATCCCAGTCCTATTTTATGGTGCGGAAACATGGTCTTTATCGAAAGGGGGATGAAGATATCCTTGAAAGTTTTGAACAAAGAATTCTTCGTAATATACATATTCGGTCCCGTTTGGATGCAGTTAACTAAGGCTGATTGCTGTGACTTGTTGGTTGAGGCCCAGGTAAGTATGTTACAAAGTCATCTTAAAATGGTGATGCTATTTTGTCAATAGATTTTATTTTAATCTAGGAATTTGGTATTTGTATGGCGCTACGATTATAAGCTATAATTTAGCTTAGTTCTCTTTTCCTGAACTCATTGAAAGTCAACTTAAGCATCGGAAGGTGATGAGAAGGATATTTTCCTGAACACCGTGCTTGAGATAATAAAAATAACATTGATAAGTGATCCCCAGCAATTGACTATGGGCTAAAGTGGAGCTGACTCTTTCGGATAGTGCCAAATGTCTTCAATAAGCACTGGATTGAAAAGTAAATTAAAACCTACGCAGAGATAAATTAAAGAAAGTGAATCAAAATATAAAATAATAAAATGGCTTATTCATGAGTGCTAATTAATCCAGGATTTGAATTCTTGTAGATTAAGTAATTCTGACTTTTGTTATAACCACATCGATTCCCCCAGCATACGTATGTCCAACCACCACAATTAAGGGTCCAACAATCTAACAAAGTTCTAACCAGATGGGACTCCATATCGCGTTTCATTTCTAGTTCGATTCGATAAAATTTTCCTTTTCAAAGGATTAATGGCACATGAGTGGCCGCATGAACTCCTTGTTGGCTATATGGACTTGTTCACGACTTGCTGGGCTGCTGCCATAGACAGATGAAAATGGATTGGATTCAACACTAATGGCCTTGGCTGCGAAATTATTTTCGATTGTGGACCAAGAGTTTGTATGTGGGGAGCACACTTTCTTCGTCCCATACGAGAAATTACACCCCATGGAGCTGAATGGAGTACCAATTTTGAGCATATGATGCCGGACATAATGATAATGTTTTGGCTTCGCGACCTATAATTTGCTCTCAAATTGAATGGCAGGAGGAAAGGATGGTTAGAAGGATTGAAAGTGCCTGGTCAAATTGCTTAACCATTTCAGTTTGTGGAATATCGGATATTCTGGTATCCGCTTTTGAATTATCCATTTAATTGAAAGGCTGGTTGCTTAGGGGTTGCAAGTGGATCAACTTTTTCGAAAGGGTCGTGAGAACTATATTGAGTGGTACTAACAACGTCGGACCAGTCTATGTTATATTTTAGGAACTGTTTTGTATTTGTAATGTTCAATAAAGCGAAGCATGGATTCAATATGATCGAAGATGAATGTACGTTTCAAAAATGTGAATAGCAAAAAAATATGTTTTTATTTTACGAAATTACCCCAAAAACACTAATGATTTTCTCTCTGTAACTGAGAGAATCAATGCAAATCATAAATTTAAAATTTGGGAGTGTATAGTTATAAGGATATCGCCAATGTTAACGAAATTTTGCTTAAAGATCGGTTTGTCCTCGATCGCAGCAATTGGAGTTGTGTGCGTTCTCCACGTGCAAAATTTTGCCTAAAATGTTGGCCCATACCTTCATAAGATTTCGGTTGGCGCAGGAATTAAAACCATCTGAGCCATAGTTTTATCGCAAAAATATGTTTCGCCAAATGTCTCGTTTTTGGTTGAAAGGGTTTGTTAATAATAAAAATGTTCACATATGTATGGAGTGAGAACAATCTTAAAGATACTCTACAGACCACATAACATCCAGCAAAATGAATCATTCTAAGCAGTGTCTGCATAAGTTTCTTCAAAAATAACGGACCGTTCCCGGACTATGCTATGGATTGTTTTTTAAATAAATAATTGTTTTTGTTTAAATTAAATTTCCGCCGTGGCTCAAGTGGTTAGTGCGCCGTGGCTAGTGCGTTGGGTCGCTGAGCGGGAGGTTCGACGTTCGAATCCCAGAGAACACCAAGAAGTTTTTTTCACGGTCCCACCTCTTGCGAATGTCTGACAAACGTCCGAGACTAATAACTGTCATGAGAAACCTTCTTAATTTGCCTTTCGGATATGAACTGTAGATACCTTCCATTTGTATGAAAATATATCACGCACGACACTAATGGTCTCTTGGGCAGTAACATTTGTATAAAGAGTATAACATATAAAAAAGGAAACATATTCATACATGCCGGTACTGTACATATTCTTGTACAGCATGACGCTATTCTATTTAATCTGCATTCATTTCTTTGTGAGAATAAAATTCCAAGCAGCTTTAACCGTCAATGTTGCTTCCTTTGAATTAATATAAATAAAATAATATCTCTCCATCTAATTATCAAGTGCTCTTTTCCTCTCGTCTTTCTTATGTCCTGTCAATGAGTTTCCGAAATAGATCATGAAAATAAATTTTTGTCGGATTAACACATGCCGGAAAACACCACATATCACACTCAAATGTGATCCACTAAAATTAATCATACCACATCACCCTTATCTAGAGGCAGAACAAGGAGCTACCCTCCCTCCAGCAGGCATTGCGACAAATAAAGCATTAACTCTACTGGAAGTCGAGATAAGCTTAAATGGAGAAGAATAAAACAAAAAAACACTTCATTCTGCAGTCTTAGCGCGTTTTCTGGTTTCTTTCCTTCCATAGTGTTGTCAGGCCTAGAAAAAAAGTTTTTTTTTTTTTTTTTTAGGTTATATGTTGTGTATATTGCTCCTTGGGTTTGGAATTGATGGATTGACAATCGGATAAGGTTTGAATAGGAGTTATTGTATAGGAATTAGAAGCCACCTCTAAGCCTTGCACATAGTGTTTAATTCACTTCCCATAGACACTTGCTTGTTTAGAAATTTAACATCGCACTCTATCTAGGACACTAAATAAGGAATGGAAACCTAAATAGTTTCACAGCATTTGATAATTAGGTAATTAGACACTAAACCTAAAAAGAATATTTCAACCTGGCAACTACAACCCCACGACGCACTTGCTTTAATTATGATACCATGGCACACGAACAATCAATGTCACGCGATCAACCATGAATTATAAGAGATAAGGGGGCTGGGTAGGCCTGTGTATATGTATGTACTTCTCATCGGGAATCACGCTGCGATAGCTGAAAGTTTATTGACTTTTTAAATACTCGTATCTCATATCCTTTTGAATGGAATGGTCGAAAAATTCTCTATTTCAATGCGGATGGGGATAACATTATGGAAATTTTCGCGTAAAATATGAAGGAAAGTCTTAATGCAAATATTTTCGCAATGGATGAATGCTGAAATTTGAATAAATTACGAGTACGTAGAGTAGTGTGGTACGTAGTGTATGCGAAACCTTTGGTTTAAGTGCCATGTATTCTGGCGTTTCAGCGTCGGGAACAAATAGATATTTTTTATTAATTATTCCTAAGTGAAGGAGAGTTTGCATGTGCGTATCAGATTTAATTTAAAGTGAATTAAGGTCCACCATATACGGTCGATGTCCACTTAGCCTACAAAAAATGTTTATACATTTCGTTAGCATAATCGAACAGCAAATATTTTTCAAAGAAACTCATAAAATAAGTGAAAATTATAGCAAGTATTAAAATTTATAAATAAAATCAAAGGAAAACCAATTGATATATTTTTTCTACGGTTTGTTGAAGTTAAGCTTCAAAGTACTCGTAATGTACTAAACCGCTGAGAAGTTGTCCAAATTTATCGATATAGAAGTACAATTCTTTACATAAATTAAGTGTATAGGTACAACTGGATATGTACTACTTGTTTAAAATACTACAGCTTTGGAAATATGTTTTTATGGGATTTGAAAACTGAACTAGATATAACAGCGTACTAGAATTAGCAGAGTCACGACCCATTAAAAGTCGGCTTTCTTCAAGCACCTTTCCTTAAAAGTTGTATTTCCTTATTATTTTCTTAAGAAGTCGATCGCCGTAAGACTTTGGATTAATTGAGTAGAAGCAAAATGATCATCCGCTTGGTTATCGCTTCTCTGCGTTGGCTTTAAATGCTGTTACTCTAATGATACATCAACAATTGACACAATATCCATCCAGCTATTCACCAAATAGACCCGCAAATAATCCACAACGTACAAAAACGTGCTTTGTTAGCCATTTAAATTGAATGGTTTTCCATAAGTCATTAGAAGACATACTCAATACTCAAAAAGAGACGATTTTGATAAAATAAATGATTTTCTCCACAAAGGCTCTAACGATTTGGGTTAAATTTAATATTTCGGTAAGTAATAGTATTACTTCAGCATGCTTGGCTGATATAACCACGTCTACCTACATAAGTACTAGTAAACGCGTATGATGCTAATAGATGACGTGCAAGGTTTTTGGCTAACAATGTATGTAAATATAAGAATTTACGAAATTTTTGAAAGTTGAAAAAATACGTTCTTTGGAATTTAATGCATGTAAAAAAAAATAATAATTTACTCATTAAATTTATCTGATATGATAGGTTGTAAATATGAATGCAAGAATGTCTGACTCAGTTATGCACTTGATTTATTTTTTTGGGTGCTAGGTCCAAAATTCTTATTGTAAAATATACAGCTCACAGTAACACAAAAACGGAATTTATTGAGGTACTTGAACCAAAGTATAATTTTATTTAAACTTTCGAAACTCTGAAACATAAAAGCTATAAAATGTCCGTACAGTATGTAAGTAATGGCATTATTTTTCCGCATAAAAGTTTTGTTACCCCTGATGCAGTGCATTGAGTTTATAAATCTAGATAGACCGTTGCCAGCACCCATAATTATGGGAGCTTAATTGCAGAGTATTCTGCACCCTGATGTCGTACTAGAAGGAGAATTACATCGCTCAATTAGTTTTAGAAAACTATCTCATTCCAGTCCACTTGAGAGATTTTCCACACACACGCCTAACTTGAACAAAGTCCACAGCCATTTAGTAAACAATGCACATCACGACATCATTAACAGTTCTTAGTTACACCACAGTATTCCACTGTTTCCGCAACCATTGCCCGCATTAGAGCAGCTTCATGCCAATTTGAGTCCACTTTAAGACTAAGCAAGTATCTCATCTCCATGTCGTATAAATGCACCTATTAAAGGACCACCCAAACTTGAAATGATGACAAAGGACGTGTATTTTGAAGGACGTCCTAGAGCAGCGGCATGCTGGTCGATCGCTATTTGGATGTGGGTGTGAGTGTCAGCTTTCAGAATTTGGTTGCGAATTGGGTTGGGGCTCGTAGACATTATTGTTATTCGGCGGCTGCTTTAGATGCTTTCATTGGGATGATTACGCTGACAATTTTGAATATTCAACGATGTTTTCGGTACTGAAATAGTCCTCGTGATTGCGGCGCTGCTGTCGCCTGCTTACTAATGTTCCATCGGTCTATGAAGGCATTGTAAACGTTTCAGGAAAAAACGACCCTGGTTGTAGGACAATCTGGCGACGAATTTATGTATGTAAGTGACGTAAATGAAATATAAACGCGCGCTGCGCGTTTCTCATGTGTAGAAATTGTATGGCATATTGAATCATTTTGTATCTTATATCATTTATATGGAGATGAGAGCACATATCGATATGAAGTGACATTTGATAGTTCCCCGAGGTGAGGTATAGGATAGGAAATTTTTATGGTACGGGAATGCTATTTAAGATATTTGTACTATTTAGTTCGTACAGTGTTTAATGCGCGCTTAAAGTTGAAAATATGAGCAGTTTCTTAAAGTTTTTGATAATTTGGAACTATTTATATAGAAGGCGTTATATTTTAAGTTGCAATAGGTTATATCACTAAGATAGAATTGGACTGAAGAGCCTAGGTGTCACACAAGTTTATCTGAATAGGAGCCACGAATTTTAGTTTTGCAAAAATATTGGGCAGTACGGCAGCCTTGTTTGTACTTCTATCATATGTTAGTGGTAGCTCATATTGAGAAAATATATCGCTCAAAACTGGTATTGTTTTCAATGTCTTTGATCTCATAGGTAGTATTTCTGGCCACCTTGAACGACTATAAATAAATATTTCTCCATGTGAATCGTCTGTCATGCGATAGATGTATACCTCCGAGGACTTTCCATTGTTATTGCATTGTATTTCTTGCCGTATTTCTAGGTTTTCTCGAATATTATCGAATATTGTACCATTTGAGAGAGAAAATCGTTCACCTTTAACTTCGTAGCTTGGCTTGTATAATTTTCTGCTTACCAATGTTCACATTCTTCAGTAAATGAACAATTTCGGGTTGCTGCGTTTAGACAATTCACATCTGTCAAATTCTTCGACTCTAAGGATAACTGATAAGGCGCGTGTGCATCCACGTGATCCTCCGTAGCTCGACGCACATTATCATGGTTAAGGCCTTGCAGGAGCGTAATGGAACAAACGAGCCAGTACCGAATTCAAAAAATTCAGATCTGAAAACAGCATGCAAAAATGTATTGCCGTATTTATTATTTCCCTATCAGGAAATGTGTGGCAGAGTAGTGCTCCTAATTCAGAAAGGTTTTTTGATAAGTTTACAAGTCCTTTTGTCATTCAGACAAACTATCAAACAAATGGTTGTCGAGCAGATGTTTTTGAGAAGATCTTTTACTCCCCAAGTTGAAGAGGTTTTCAAATAGTGCCAATATTTGAAGGAAATTGCCTAGACGGTGTGTTAGGTTTAGCTTTTCGCAGCTGATTTGAGAAGCTCTATTTACATATGTACTTCGAATATTAGACGATGGATTTTTCTCTCGAAACGACCGAGGATATCTTTATCCGCTTTCGACAGAGTCTATGCTTCAGCGCCATAAAGCAGGACCGGGATGATCAAGGTCTTGTATAGAGTCTCCTTAGTCGTTCGGGATAGCGCTTACTACTCAATTGCCTTTTTTTCTTTTTTTTTTCGTTTGATATCTGCTGAGATATTGTTTTCAGAATATATAGCAGAGTCTAAGGCATATAAAGTTCATTAATATCTCGAAGTTGAGAAGTTTTACGTTTGGTAAATATTCAGGAGGAGGTTGATGGCATGAACCTCCAACATGCATGGATTGACCTCTCCGAAAGGACTATAACTTGGCTGGAGTTATGACGTTATGACAGTTTGCGACAGGGGTATAAGCATTTTCACGGACAGCCAAGCGGCAATTAAGTCCCTTGGCCCGGAGTCGTTCTCTTTTACTTCAGATGCCTCTTTAGACTTCCGCATCTCTAATGGAGATGACAGATAACATTCAGCCATGGTGCCAGGCCACAGAGGCATGTGAGAATGCCTCTCGCTACGTGAAAAATCGTACTCAAGCTGCAAATCGGAGATGGAAGACACGATGTATTAAATACCTAGAGAGATCTGACATAGACTGGATCACAAACGCTCCAATGGTTCGATCTTGCATAAGCGATCAGATATCAGAACCGCTATTGGTGTCCTCATAGAACCCTGTACAATAGGCCTATGTACATGATATAAGGTTAGGCTTCTTATCAAATAATTTCTGCAGGGGCCTATAGGGAAAAAGAAGACGAATAAACTTTCCTCCATCTCCTTTCCACTTGTCCAGCTGTATTAAAAAGAATATCAAAAAAAATTTCCGAGCGAAACCAAAATTAAGGATATACAAATAAATAACATCACTAAAAGAAAACTAAACAAATAACGTCTCATATTTCACCCCTAACCTACTGCAAATAAAACTGTGAAAAAGTCCAATCCCTTTCTGAAACGCTTCCAACCACTTACAACAATTTTCTGGAAAAAATGTTTTCTTTTAATTATTCCACTGAGAATTGTGTTGTCGTATCGCAAAAAAGGACCCCAAACAACATTTTCTTAACATCCTTTAATAACAATCAAGTTAATTAAAATTGCTCATCCAGATTCACTTCTAATTTGATTACAGTTTGAATTATAGCTAGATTTAGTGAATTAATACTAGATACTAAGGATGAATAAAAGGATAAATTAAGTCAATTAGACTTACTCATCAGTCTAATTACGTGGAATTCAATTCTATTCTATTCATCCACCTAAATACAGATGAAAATAGGATGCCGTCGCATTGTTGTTGATTTGAAAAGGATTCTTCTGATTCTGAGGATTTTATAAAGAGAGTACGAGTATAGCATTATTTAAGAGATGAAAAGCAAAAAAAAAAATACGGATTAAAGGAAAGAGAAAAAAAAGCCACCAACGGAGAGATACAAAATAGGAGAGAATGATGTGAATATAGAGAGGAAGTTTCTCTTATGTCGCCGTAAGGCATATACTTCCAAGATTTGCTGCGATGAAGAACAATCCTTGATTTAAAAATTTTTTTAGCAATTGGGTCATTTGGTCATATCACGGTAAAATGAATATTCAATTATATTGCTGATTCAGAAAGGTCATCAGAAAATCTCTTGGCCATTATCCTGGGCCCTAGCAATATGGCCATATTGTCAGTCGCGTCTCTGAACATAAGGTACAGAAAAAAATCTTATCGAAAACTTTTGACTTCCATCCTTTTGTGCTTTTTTGCGTTTCGTCTATGGCTTTGTTCAGAATTGATTTCTGTAATTACAGCCTGATCGTCACTATGAGTAAGTGCGTGCCAATTTTTTACGTTGAATTTTGAGCTAAGCAGTTGCTTACAAAAGTGAGATCGATGATCGAACCTTTTTGCTAGAAGTGTGTTCCTTACCCTGATTTGATACACTATCTCTAGGGCTTCCCCTTCTGTTTGTTATTGCGCATCCGCAATCCATGGCCAATGCATTGAAGTCACCAGCTATTAAAATTGGACTTCGGTCCATAGCATCCACAACTAGACTGTCAAAGAAGCTTTTAAATTCCCTGGTAGAGCGTAACAACTGTGGATGTAAATTCCTCTTATTATTTATAGTGTCAAAAGTCCACGTATTTTTCTCGTGAAGAAATAATTGGAAAAGAATGATATTCAGGCCCTCACATTTTCCCAAGACTACAAGAAGTGTACAAGCAAGGCAGATATGATTACATGGGAAAGGCTAAGGTCGTACTTACTTCCTTACTTAGACTACAGATAATTCTCTTATTATTTGGAGCTTTTTGTTCTCCTTTTCTCACTATTATATATTCATTTGAGCCTTGTTGTTTTGGTTGCTTTGATGGCGGCCCTCATTTAAATCTTCGCATTCAACGCGCATCAATATAACAATGTCACCGTTTTGAAATCTGGCGTTCTGATGTTCTTATACAATTGGTTGCTCGGGGACCACTACGAAGAGGTAAAGCAAGCGTTTTATCATGAACTTGAGTGTTGCGTTGCTGGCTTAATCCGAGTTTTAAGCAGTCAGTAGTTTCCCGTTCAGTAGAAATACAAATCCCCATTGGACTAATCTATGGATTCGTTCAAATTGTATCACTGACTTCAATATCGCGTAATGTGCAAGGAAATCTATTGTTCTGTTATAATTTGCGCGATCGAAGAATTCTTTTTCCTAGCTCTTTTTTTAAAATTCTTTGGGGTTTTAATTAATAATACTTTTTTTATCGGATTTTCTTACCGGGGCGCCGTGGCTCAGTGTTTGGACTAATGGGCGGGAGGTTCGAATCCTAGAAAATACCAAAAACGTTTTTCATAGTCCCACGTCTCGCGAATGTCTGACAAACATCTGAGAGTAATAGCTGTCATGTGAACGCTTCACTAATAGAAAAAAATAAACCTTTTGGATATGGCTCCAAATTGCAAGTCCAGATTCCATTTTTGCGAAAGCAAAACTTATATAAGTTTTTTTCATGGTATAGCTTACCGTCATTTGTGTTACCTCAAAAGTCTTTTGTGTAACCCTGCAAAAGAAAAAAAATTAATCACCATTTCTGGTGTAGAAGAAGAATTCAGTAGAATTCTTTTCGATCGCGTACCTAAACTTTTTCTTCATAACAGCATTTGTCCACAGACTAAAACGAATTGCAGGATCTTCAAATGACACTTAAAATTACCATTCAGCGTGTGGGTGTAAAAAAATGATGGGTAAATCCAGAATTCAGAAGCAGTCTTCAATAACATACGTTGGTGTGCTGTGTATCTCACCTATAATTCTTCGCATGTCAGTAACTGTCCTTTTTCCTTTCACTTCAATTGTACTCCACTTTGGCAGGCCATTGTTGGCAGTCAACTCGAGTAATAACCCCTTTTATAATTCAGTTTGAAAACAAGAACTTCTTAACAGTTTCTTGTAGTGCTTAGTGTCACCACAAAACCGAGTTATAAGTCATACTGGTTTCACTATCATCGTGCTTATCCCTACTTTAACATTGACTTAAGACCCATTTTAACTTCCAGATCTTCTCTTTAGCATGGTAGTGCCAGGTAACTCCCTAATACAGGGGTACTCCTAGATACCTAATAAACGATTCAAAGGTTATACTGCACTTTTTTTCGTCTTCAAATACCAGGTGAATCAAAAATTGTGGGATTTGCAGACGACATAGGCATAGTGGTAACAGCAAAACTGCTGGAAGAAGTGGTTCAAATTAGCAACGAAACAATTTCAATTGTTCGACGGTGGCTATCATCAATGGGCCTCACGCTAGCTGAACATAAAACGGAAGCTGTACTAATTACCAGTAGAAAGCAACGAGAAACCATTACTCTTACAGTAGATGGACACGAGATAGTATCCAAACCAGCCATTAAATACCTTGGCGTTATGATTGACGCAAGGCTTACATTTAAAGAACATCTGGAGTATGTAAGCAACAAATCCTCTCGGGCGTGCGCCTCCATTGCGCGGATTATGCCGAATATAGGAGGACCCAGATATAGCCGCAGACTACTCCTAGCTAAAGTAGTAACATCTGTAGTGCTTTATGGATCACCAGTTTGGGCCGGAGCTATGAAAATGACTTCATACAAAATGAAAATTGGAGCAGTAAATCGATTATGTGCACTTAGAGTGGTAGCGCTTTCCGCACAACCTCTGACCATGCAGCCTGCGTCATCGCTGGAATGTTACCCATCGATTTACTTAGGGAGGAGGCAGGA
Source organism: Blera fallax (assembly GCA_946965025.1). Taxonomy (NCBI): domain Eukaryota; kingdom Metazoa; phylum Arthropoda; class Insecta; order Diptera; family Syrphidae; genus Blera; species Blera fallax. The sequence goes on along the minus strand of OX337248.1, from coordinate 18,051,903 downwards.
GGGGTTACCCTACCACAAGTATGATAGAGTGGCAGCAACGGTGGACCCTTTCGTCTAAGGGCCGCTGGACTTATCGCCTTATCCCGATCATAGAGACCTGGGTAAACCGCAGACATGGTGAAGTTAACTTCTACATAACGCAACTGCTTACAGGACATGGGTGTTTCCGAGCATATTTATTTAAATGCCGGAACGATGACTCTCCCACTTGCCCAACGTGCAGTGATACTACCGAAGACGTGGAGCATGTATTCTTTCACTGCTCAAGATTCCACGTACAAAGAGAAGCACTACAAACAGCACTAGGAGAAACACGAACTCCAGGGAATTTGGTACAACACATGTTGGAATCCGAGGTTACGTGGAATGCAGTGAGCCTTTATGCCAAGGATATATGCCAAGAGCTGAGGAGATTAGAACAAGAGAGAAGAGAAAGCGAAGAATACGCAATGAACAATATAGCGGTAGCAAGTGGAAACGCAGCTACGTACCAAGATGTACCTATGCAAACGTACAGACAGGCGGACATACGTACATACATGGACACACAACAGCGGAGAGCCCAAGAGGAAGAAAACCCTGGATCATAAGAAGGAGAAGACATGATGTCAAAACCTGCCCTACGAAGAAATGCCTGAGTGGCGGTACCGTAGGGGAATCAGGACAGGGTTGGGGGGGTGTTTTAGCCACGTAAACATGCAGGAGCATGGAGTCTGGCATAACTCGCGTAGCACGGGCTACTGAGAATCCATAAAGGATTTCACCCATCCAGCACATCGAAAAAAAGGTTATACTGAGGACATTTTTTTTCTAGAAAATATGAACAAATATTTTTTCACATTTCACATCACAGAAAAGGGGAGAAAACTCCATCTTCCAACTCTATCGCTTTTATCCATCCAGCCTACAATAATCAATTTGTGTTCATTGCTTCAACTCCGGTACTAGGAATCTTTTCCGAAACATGGACGACATGATTTATGTATTCTATATTGTTAGACAAACAGAATATGTACATACATATGTGCATATGTATATCCTCGTTTAGGTGCAACTTTACACCGCAGTTAATTAGACCTGGAGATGTATACCATCGGCATCTGCGGTTCTACAAACAGAAAAGTTGACTACCGTATTTTACACATTCTCCAAAGTCACTATCCATCCGTTCTACTTTTTCCTCGTCCATGTTAGTCTCCTAAGAGCCCATAATTGAGCGTGCATACGCAAGTGTGTTAAGATAGACGAATGTACCATTCCATACGTACCGCCTTGGACATACATAGATTCTATCTTTATTTATGTAGTCACCATACTTTAAATAAAATTGCTGGATCTGCTTGCCTCACGAACAGACCATCACTTACCTCTTGCTTAATGCATTATTTCGCCACCTATAGACAACCTACGCACCCACTTTCCTAATGTAAGCTTTCAAAGGCTAAAAACGAGATTTCATATAATTATAGTCCAATCCAGAAGTAAAAACTATTCCAAGAGAAGTAAAAAGCTTGAAGCAAAGTAAAAGTAGCCCTTTTACATCTTTTGTCATCCTTCATGGGATCCTTTTCAAACCATATCTACTGATTCCACATTGTTGTTACCTGAGGGACACGTTTTTTCCATTATTATCACACCTAATGACGTCGCCATTCCCTCATTTTCCGAGATTTTGAAATCATTCTCATCATCTCATGACATCAGACGTCAATTTCGTTTTATGTAAATAACAAACCAGACCAGATAGCATCTTTATTACATACTTAATGCCATGTCTTTAATGAAACAGCCTCCTGCTTCTCCTACCCAAGAAATAATTTGTCTCCGAAACTTCTTTCGAAAGCCTTCTCTACGCAAGTTAATTGCCAAAACAAATCCACTCCTGCTCTTGTCCCAACTCATCAAAATAATTTATTTAATGTAATTAACACATGATGAATGGCTTTCACTTGTGAGGCAACGACATCCAATGTAGCCTTCAATAACTAATTGTCAAAACCCCTTTCTTCTCTGAAAGATGTCATTGTGCCATCAAACATCGACTTGAACTGAAATAAGATATTCGGCTTCCAGTTCTCACCTCACTACCAGGTGATGGGTGTTCCTTGTTTTCCTTTCATGAAATAGTTTCGAGGTTTGAGTAAAATTGATCATTTTCGTGTTGTCAAGCACACCCCGAAGGGCCAATGCACAAAAGAGGATAAAGTAATTGATTTAATGCAGAGGTGGTATTCAACCCCCTCGTGTAAAGTTGGTTTTCTCAACTAAAAACAGGAGGGAATTAATTCAATGCTGCTAACAGATTTTGTAATTAATTCAGTGATTCAGGGTGGCTGGTTATTGGCCTTTGAAGTTGCAAAGAGATATGATTAAGAGACCAATCGTACTCTGCTGCGTCTTATTTAAAATTAGAGAGCTGAGAAAGTCCTCTCTGCTCTTAAGCGCTGCGTAAGAGTAAAAATTAGAGCGGATGCAGGTCGGAGACAGAGAATGTTCTCATTAAAGAGAACTGGAATATATTGAAGAGAATTCATTGTATCCTGGAAGTTTGTTTGCAGTCCCAGTTCTGAGCGCAGTGGGAAGGGTAGTGCTCTTACCGAATTCGAAATAATAAGGACATCTGAAAGCAGTTCATGATTTCTATATGAACTTATATCTCGGATTGATAAACATGATATTTATCGGGGCAGATGTGCACATGTTTCCTCAAAAATTAATTTGTAAAATTGTTAAATACACGTGTATCCTTCAATAACTAGAGAGAGCTCAAGAAATAGGAAACCTGCAAAATTTACAAATGAGCCGCATGGAACACATGGATAACTTACTTTTAAAGCCAGGACTTACTTGTTAGGACTTATTGCAAACAAATTTCAGGAATAAGAACGCAGGAATGCATTCTACTCAAAATACGCTAGGGAAAATAAGTCTTTTTTTTTTTTTTAAAAATTTTCACTTAAAATTTTTGTCTCATAATCCTTTTTTTAATGAAAAAAAAAAGAAAAAAAAAACGGTGTATCTAGTAGTGTGGCTGGGGACTGTTTAAAACTATTTTAATTTTAACTGCATTTAACTCTTCAACTAAATAACTTGCAGTGAACTTGATGGACGTTCGAGTACTTTCCCGATCGACAACCGTGGGACCTCTATTTGGCATTTTTATACGAATAGGTCAATTCTTGTTGCTGGGTTCGACAGATTGTCAGTAGGCAACGATGAATACCACTCTCTGCTGGGTCCCCGGCATAGTAATAAAAAATAATAACGAAACAGCAGATCATCTGGTACGGAAGGGATCAGCATTAAATGAAAACCTCACTCAGACATCAATAGCTATCCGTATTGGTGTTCCGAAAAGCACAATAGACCTTAAAGCAAGAAATACAATCAATACCTCCTGGGCAGCCAGAGGTGACTTCGTCATATCGCGCAGCTTATGGCTAATAATAATTAACGATAGAAGGACTAAAAGCCTTTTACCAATAAACAAAAGAGAAATCAGCATCATCACGAGAAGGCAAAAAATAGATGACAGCAATCAAATCTCCCCAGTTATTCTGGACACCACCCCTGGAGCTAATGCGAAACTTAATACAGCTGAGTTTCAAACCACTACACCGATCTCTTTCTCTCTCTCTCTGTCTATCTTTCCAACGCCCGCACCATGTGAAAACATGTAAAAGGGTATGTATTCATTACCCCTTGAGTGCGTGCAAATTATAAAAAAAAAAAAAAAAACTGGATACTGCCCGATAGGGCCAATGGCCGTCATAGGGGGGATCAGCTCCCCTGACTACTGCAGAAGCTGTCGTGATAAAGAAGAGATAGAAACTATCAAGCCCTTGCTTTGTGAATACCCCAACCTCCACACCCGTCGCTTCCGTTGCATGGAAAACAAGTTCTTTGAGGAATTAGAGGATCTGGTACAAATCCCACTCGGGAACATGATTAGTTTCGTCAAGAGCACAGGTTGGTTTTGATTAAAATCCAATAAGCAGAAGAAATGGTTCCACAAATTAATAGGGAATCACAATGGACCAATTGGCCACCGTGTATGCACCTCTGGTGGTGCGCTTCCCTCTTTACCATACCAAATTGAGTCTTGTTAGATGATGGCTACGTAAAAGTCGTAACTTCTATTGTCCCACTCGGTGTTCTTCCTGTATGGCACGCATCTCAGCCGCTTCTATCTCAATACTCACAAGAGTACCAGCGAGTACACTGCAAGTTTCCGATTACATCTATATCATCTAAATCCTAATCAAAAGTATCCTCTTAAATAATGCTTAATCCATCCGGGATGTCCGTAGCAGAGTTGGTCCACCTCCACTCAATTTCAAAAAGGTAAAGTACCGATTCCAATTATGTATTTAGTATGAATTCTGAAATTTAGAAGTCTATAAGCCACATTTCAATAATAAATCACAATCTGAAGGATAAATCCCTTCAAATTGAGTCCCTAAGACCACAGATTAAGTGCTCGCTTACTTATTTCAGGGCATAGTCTCATTATAATCCTCAACCACCCATCATGAAACTTTCACCGGGCAGTATTTTCTAAAAATATTTTAATTAAATTGAAAAATATATGTTTTTTTGTTGGTGTACATTTTTGATTACATTCCCGTCACAAATGAGCGTGTCTAAGAAATCCAAATAAGCAGCCAGCACAACACAATCAATGACTGTGATGATGATGATGGCGAACTGGAGCCAGTAATGATGGAGGAACGTTGCGTTGGTCAGAAATTCGCAGCGCGTGGCGTCCCTTTGTTGGTTGCTTTTTATTTACCACTCCGAATGGGAATAAACTGAAAACGATATTTTTTCCTTATCGGCGGGGTTGACCAATCCTTCTTTCTCAAACGTCACAGATGAAAGGGATTAACACCCATCGCCGGTTGGACCGGTATTAATTTATCCACTTTCTGCCGTTCGCACAGTGAAAGGACTCTTAGGACTCTTATTGAGTATTCCCAGCAACTACCATTGCCTCTTCTCCTATGTTTGGCTCAAAGTTATGAATTCATTTCGAGAGTTACTTCATAGGATAGTGGGCACGGTCATAGCGAGGAAGATAACTTGTTATTTGCTATGTGGTTGTTTCGGTTGGGCACCCCACCACGATATCCAAGAAAGGGGGGAAGTTCCTAATAAAGTTGTTGGCATGTGAATAGATGAGTGGCGCTTTTGTGCAGGATTTGAGGATAGCGTATTCATTTGAAGCGAAATAGAATGGATAAAGGAAAATAGAATGTAACAACCTTGAAAGTTGTACATGTGAGCTCGTATGGCGAATTGATAACAAAAATTCATAAACTCCAAGATGGGATTAGAGGAAAAGGACAAGAATGTCGGAGCGTTTCCCCATACCCAATGGGGATAGTTCTCTCGTGTAGAGATGATTAACTTTTCGTATGATTGAGGAAGTTGCTGTGTGCCAAATCCATTTCATGGAGCTAGTGAACAAAAGCGAGCTGAATGTAATGACGTGCATAGGTGATGACGTGCCATGTGGTTGTTGGTTGTAGGCGCAGGCAGAACAATGGATCTAGCCCAGCAAATTAAATGAGGTGGTGGGTGTAATCAAGAGAAACATTTTATTTTTTTTTTTTTGTAGATTTTGAGAATGGGATTTCAAAATACAGTCAAAGTTTTGTGATTGGCATCAAATAATTTGAGATTTTTGTTGTCTGGATGTTTTTGTGTGAATTATTTTAGACTTAAGCGTAGGATTACAAGAGTACATATGTACATACATAGTTGTGACCTAACAACAGGCAGGCGATGCGGTGATATAATTAAAAGTAATTCAAGTAATTTTTTTTGATTAGAATCAGAATTTGTGTAGGTACACTGCAAGCGTTCTTTTAGTCCTCTATCTAGATGCCTATAGAAACCTGATTATTTGGAGTGGGTCAATAGAAGGTAATTCCGTTGACTGAATCTTCTTTTTGAATCAGTGTTCTTTTCGAGATGTTTCCGGATTATTTTAGATCTATCAAAAATTTTTTTATATAATTTTTGCTTAGGATTTTGCATGTCTTACACATTTTCTTATTTACATAAACTTCCTAGGTGAAACTTGGATGCTGAGTCTGGCGATGGGTGCGCAGCTGAAACTCTGTCCTGCGCAATCACATCTGAGTGGATTTTTAGCCCATATGTGCTGTACCAGTCGAGGCATCTTTTGTTGACCTGATCGACTTGAAAAGCGTTGCAGAAATCTGGTAAGACTCAACTCCAAATTTAAACAGGTTATTGAAAAAGATGTTTTGACGATTGAGCCGCGTTAAAAAATGTACAAGTCAACCACAAGGCTTGGATACGAATGATTATAATTTTGAAAGGAATGTTACGGTCCATGTGCTGCTGAACAGCTTGTGAAGGCCGTAGAAATTATCGATTTCCAGATATAATGGGATGAGTCAGGGCAAAAGGAGGATGAAGACTGCGGTATACATATGTATACTATACAAACAAACTATTCTCGCTTCAATGCCAGAGCAGGAGCATGAAGAGAAGAACATGACAACCTAGTATTCCCATCACGAGTGGCTAGGTACAGATTCTTTGGATAAAATTTATGCGAGATTCTTATGCACAACCGTTACAAGAAGACTTATTTTCTCCTTATGGCTGCCGTAGTGCTACAAATTCAATACCATTATCATTTGCCCATTAGTTCATGCTCACCTAACTGCATTTTGTACTGTCTTGAGTTTTTCTGGACTATTACGCTCGAATTAGTGGGCGCCGGTGCTCAAGTGGTTAGTGCGTCTGATCCCTGAGCGGGAGGTTCGACGTTAGAATCCCAGAAAACAACAAACATTCTCCCGAATGTCTGAGAAACGTCCGAGAGCAATAACTGTCATGAGAAAGCTTCTCAATTTGCCTTTCGAATATGGCTCTAAAATGTTAGTCCCTTGATAACACGATTGATCGCGAGAAGATAAGCCCTGGATCACATACGGCCCGTTGCGCTAAGTATTTTTATTTTTTATTTTTTATTAGAAACGAATAGTGAAGTGAGCGACTCGTTGACGTGAGGAAATGACCTCTGAAAAAAAAATTACATCTTCTTCAAGGTGGAACAGGTAACGCCGATGGATGCATGATTAAGAGAGTGCTTTGTCACTTGTCTTAATTCATCCTGATTATAATACTTCTTAATATGGCGATGTACATACCTTCTATTGCATCAAATTCTGGGCAGCATATGTGTTCCCCCAGCATGCGGCTACCGGAAACTACACAAGCATGGTGTCGGACAAACCTTCCGTGATATACGGGTGCGATGTTGTTGGAAAATTTTCCCTTAACACCAATGGATACATTTCACTGATTTTGACTTAAAGGAGGCAGTTCAACCGCGCCTTAAAATCAAGCAAATCCTGGAAACATGCACTGCAATTGGAGGTGTCATTGCAGTCGAGTTATATGTATGTCTGTATATAGAAAAATTTCAACAAAAAGCTCCTGTCAAGGTTTTGAAATGTTTCAGACGATTTTTGCTTAAGTACAATTGTTTCTTTTACTTTTACTATTTGATAACCTGAACGTGTAGCTCTTCAGACTGAGTTTCCACTCATATGCTCTTCAGTGTAGCTCTTCAGACTGAGTTTCCACTCATATGCATATGTATGTAGAGAAATGGTTTGTTTAAAATGTCAGTCGTTTCGTACCCATTGCCTTTGTTTCTGTACACAAAACTTCGCCCTAAGTAAATTGAATTATTTTCTTCAAAATGAATGTTATGCCTCGTTATACCGCTCACACAACACCATATCCTGAATTTGTTTTATTAAAATTTACGTTCAAGTGATACAAACATACTGCCGACTCTGCAGATGCATGTAGAATTGCTTTATAAAAATTGAAATGACTGGAGTACAAAAATTTGCATTACAAAACCCATCCACGTCCTTATGTGGCAAAACATATAAATATCATATCCCATAGTAAGACCATAGCCAGCAACATATGTTGCGGGTAGGGGGTGGATATCTGGGCCCCAGAGATGTGTGAAAGAGTCCTCTTGGGAATCGCGTCGAATATGTAAACGCGCAAACAGATTTATCCCTTCATAGCCTTTAACCTTTACTATACACAAAGTAATTCTAATGAAATTCTGCGTATTTGTGTATCTTGTCACGAGGAATTTCCATTGCAAGAAAATATTTGGATTATGCTACTTATTTTATATGCAAATACCCTTACGTTCGGCACAATATGTACATACATATATGTATGTGTTGCATAAGTGCACGCCGCACAGAAATAAAAATATCATAAGGCGGGTTTTCGAAAAGCAGATAACGATAACGAGATATTTTATTGAGATATTCATATCTCAGATAACTTAGGTGCATCGGTATATTGTTGATAAAGCGAGGCATATTAACAATTACCTCGAAGAAAACACTAACGCGATCTATCCCAAAACCGGCCAACGCAAAAGAAGAAAAGACGCAGGCTACCCAAACGGAAACACATAATATCAAGCAACCTCCTAGTGAGGATCTATGCGCTGTTGTGAGCCCCATGTCGCAAGACATGGCCCCACGTTGGGAGCCATTGTAGTGAGCCAGGATGAGGCCACGGGGGCAACTTCGGTGTAGGTGAGGGGGACAGCGGCACGCTCGCGGTTGCTCGGCTCAGCTCGTCGGACGGGGTGGTTCTTGTCACACCCCACCATACACCACCTGCTCAGCACACAAAATCTCGTGCCTTTTTATCAAAAAAAATCAAAAAAGAAGGAAGAAAGTTACTCTACTTTGCCCTCGGACGGACTAAAAAAGATAGGAAAGTAGATAGAGAGAAAAAAAGGAAAATGTCCAAGGTCTTATGCCTATGGCCAGGAGAAAGACCGGGAAGGACTTCGCGCCCAACGTGGGGCTACTCTACGTTGACTTCGGACGGACTTCAAAAGATAGAAGAGAAGATAGAAGGAAGAAAAGGAAATATCCAAGGGCTTATGCCTATAACGTCCTTCCCGGTCTTTCTCCTGGCCATAGGCATAAGCCCAGGGATCGGTAAACATATGTGATAAGCATGAGCAGACTCCCATGTTTGATCAGCAGAAGGGCAAAAAAATGACATGCCGGACTAAACCAAACAGAAATTCTAAAGAGTCAGAGTCAAGATGCCATCGTTATAGTACGCGACTATATGTATATATATACATATATAATATGTATGTATGTATGTATACTTACTTAAGGTGGCGCTACAGTCCGTGGTGGACCTGGGTCTCAACCAACAAGCGTCTCCAGCCAGCTCGATCTTTAGCCAGCTGCCTCCAGTTTCGCACGCTCAGTTGGTTGAGGTCCCCTTCCACCTGCGTGCGCCACCTGAGTCGCGGTCTTCCTTTACTGCGCCGTCCCTCGGGAAAGGATTCAAAGATTTTCCGGGCCGGAGCATTTGTGTCCATGCGCTCTACATGACCCAGCCATCTCAGTCGTTGAACCTTCACTCTTCTGGCCAAGTCGATGTCGCTGAACAGCCCATAAAGTTCACTGTTGTATCTCCTCCTCCATTCACCGTCTATGCAGATGGGACCAAAAATCACCCGAAGAATTTTCCTCTCGAAGCAGCCAAGAGCGACCTCATCCGCTTTTGACAGGGTCCATGCCTCTGCGCCATAGAGCAGGACTGGGATGATTAAGGTCTTGTATAGGGTCACTTTAGTTGCTCGGGAGAGGGCTTTGCTGTTCAATTGCCTTCTTAGCCCAAAGAAGCAGCGATTGGCAAGAGTTATTCTTCGTTTGATCTCAGCGCTGATATCATTTTCTGATCTCATAACGGAGCCTAGGTAGATAAAGTCCCTAACTACCTCGAAGTTATATCTGTCTATAGTGACGTTCTGTCCGAGACGTCGATGTTGGTTGTCCTTCCTTGTTGACAGCATATACTTAGTCTTGCCCTCATTTACCGCTAAACCCATCTTCGCGGCTTCCGCCTCAATACTCACGAACGCTCCACTGACATCACGCTGCGTTCTTCCGATTATGTCAATATCGTCGGTGTATGAGAGTAATTGGACGGACTTTTGAAAGATTGTGCCTCTGGTGTTGGCGCGTGAGTTTTGCACAATTCTTTCAAGAACGATGTTAAAGAAGTCGCATGACAGCGCGTCGCCTTGTCTAAATCCTTTTTTGACATCGAAGGTCTCGGTAAAGTCTTTACCGACCTTGATGGAGCAGCGTGCATTCTCCATCGTCATCCTGCACAAACGGACGAGTTTGGCAGGGATGCCAAAACTAGACATTGCTCTATATAGCTCTATATGTATGTATGTATGTATAAATTAAATATAAACGAAAAACGATGCTTGTCTGAAGGATTTTGCAGACATTAGAAAGACACAAAACGGCGAAAAGCTGCTGGAAATCAATGCGAAGACAGGCGAAAAGAGCTTCAAGCACAAAAAACTCATAGGGAAAGCTGGCTGAACAAACCGAATAAAATATTTAACTCACGAAGTGACCTTGGAATGCTAAGACTTCCATGAAATTACGAGATAGACATTTTATTTGCTTTGACCGAAGAGTAAGAAATCCAGTCCTAGAGGTATCAGCGATAGAAGAAACAACTCTCTCCAAATCTCCGCACGTATGCCTTAAAGGAAGATATGTATTTAAAAAATTGGACGGGATCGTGGCCTTGAACTTAGAGCTTGGAGTTTGTAGCTTAGGGCTTATTGCTTAGATTTTGGGGGTAGTGTAAGCTTAGATCTAAGAGCTCATAAGTTGGAGCTCCCTGCTTCGGCATGTCTTAGAGCTTACTACTGTGACTAGGAGCTTATTGCTTTGGGCTCGCAGCTAAGACCCTAGCTCATGGCTTGTAACTTGGCGCCCGGGACTAGCTACCTGCGCACCGTTATTGGGTCGCTTGTTCAGACCAACGATAAATGGCTAGCGGGTAGCAGCTTGAAACTGATTTGTCGCTCGTGGCTCGTGTCTGTCAAGCTGAGGGCTCGGGGTTTGCAGCGTGATATAGGCGAAAATTGCATGCGGTTTGTCTAGTGGGCCAGCAACCTGCCTTACCGAAATCGCTCGTTATAGAAGCTGACATTATACCTCGGACAAGGAATGATTACGTGCTGATAGCTTTTGGCTATTGTATTTGGACAAAGATAGGATTCTCACAATGAAAACTTTCTGCATAAGGAAAAACAATTGATGCTATACAGACTGGACATTTTATGAATAAGTGAGATAATTTAGTTAGAAAGGGGAGAGTACCACTCCCTTAATACACAACACTGTGCTGCTTTATTCCAGAAAACTATCTGGAAGTCCGCAGGAATATGGAGTCGGACTGCTCGTAAGGTCCAATTTCTTGGCTGGTGATAAGATTATGACGGCGTGATTCCGGATTAGAGTACGACCCGACGTCACTATACAGTATTACAACCCAACAATTCGGGGACAAAAAGGAACGCTTCTACAACCAGGAATGACAACGGCGAAAGGTTGTCACCACTCTATCTTCTTTTTGTGGATTTTGAGAATGCATTCGATCGAGTGAATCGCCAGTGCATCTGGAAGTCGCTTATCATGAGAGACATCCTTGAGATAATTGTTGTTGTTATCAAAGAATCCTACAACAATGCAAGGTGTTCCCTTTTCGCACAGTGTTTAGCTTTTTGATTAATTTGAGGTGCGCCAGTGAATGAAACAAGGAGATGTCTTGTCACCTATTCAATTCTCACTGGCAATTGAAAATGTGCTGACTGCCACTGTGGGTGGGTGGTACTCAGTGGTTATTCAGCTTAGCCAATTAAGCAAAAGTAATGCACACAGGCCGAAACACATAGCAGCAGATTATTTTGGGGCGGGAGACCATAGAGGAGGCTGCGGAATTTAACTAACTGGCCAGTCTTATATCTTGTTGGGCCCCATGCTCCAGCAGAAGTGAAAAGATCATATCTATTTGTATACATACATATACTCGTTCAAAATTTGAAAGTATCTATAATCCTACTTTCGCCAGAATTTAGACTTTTAACCATACTTACTTATATTTATGTATCTAAAAAAAACGCATTTTTCTGCATTTACTCTAATAACTTTCCTACCTATTGGAATCTTTCTTCCGCATTTATCTTTTGCTCTTCGTATCTTGATACTTAAGAAATTTCATAATTTGTCATTCAAGTATACGAAGACATTTCATTCATGAATTCTTTCTAATAACATTAATATCCTTTTGAAATATTTTTCTTTTAAAAGTAGGTCATGACGAAATGTTCACTCCTTCTCTCATTTCCCTGCATCATCCGCTCCATCTTATAATTTTTGTTCTCCTTTTCATTGGGTTGTTTGTGAATAAGTAATTTGAATAAGGATTCCAATTATTTTCACATTTATAGGGTTATTTTTACGTCTCTTCCACTTCTTCAGCTTCTTCTTGGTCAAAAGGTTTTCCTTAGTTTCTATCGAGTTCACTTCTACCAAGGAAGGGGAAAAAAATTTCCACGATTGTACCTATACATTCTATTAAATTATTTAAAGGATCCTTCAGCGGTACTCGTATAGGCAAATTAAACAAATCATTCGTCCTTTTGTAGATATACTTGAATTCTCTAGGGATATGGTCATTTTATGATGCCTTTGAGGATAATCTCTTTCATGACCTGATGCCAATCACTTTATTGGACAAAAAAAATAACTTTTTGAATGAATCCCTATTTCTCCTATCCCTTGTCTCTCCAAAATGAATAAAACAATTCTTAAGGGTTATTAAAGTAATTTGAACTGAATCTCACTGATAAAATATTGTAACTTCCTGTGCAGCTTTAAGGATATCTTAAAATATTTTATCAATCGCTGACAGTCCAACTGAGTTATGAAAAGCCACCTTGCCTTACCGTTGATTCTATCTACATACATACATTGGTCTCCTCGATTTCTATCCCAGGTGAGGAATAGAGAACCTTAATCGGAACAATAAATTCCCGACCGAAAAGAAAAATGTTGTAGATCTCTATTTTTTCTTATCGATGGGGAACGGACTGTGAAGAAGGATATGTATCCTTAAAAGGAGTCGAGAGAGATTTTCTATCCTTTAAATCCATGCCAAAAACGAATTGAAGTGGAAGTATTTCATCCTAAATAAACGGTTTGTAGGTTGGCACACTCAACTGATGCTGTTTCAGTTAAGAGTTTCTGTGGGAGAATTAAAGGTGTCGTATTGAAGGCGGCTTAGTGAAGTGGAATGCTTTAGCGCTTCTTGAAGTGATTTCGATGTTTAAGGGAATATTCAGACCTTTTAAGTTTTCATACTGATTGAAATGTAATACTTACTCTGGCGATTATTTGTTATGCTATCCACTCTTTATATTTAGATCAGGTATGTTGTGATAACTTAAAAACATCAGGTTCAAAACCCACTATGACAAGCTTTTGCTTATTGTACGGGCTGTTTCCTGGTATTCGTTTGAAACGGAGCGGTCGGCAGGAATCAAACCTGGCTGAACGTAAAAATGGCTGTGGGAAGGAACACTGAAAATAAACCAATGATGGATATTCATAAAAGCGGGCTGTGCGCATAGGAAGGGATAGAGATTCCTATCAGCGGAATTTTTGTAGGTACCGAAGTGCGGAAGCAATTTCCGCCTCCCCTGGAACATCATCGCAAAAGAAGAAAAAACGCAGGTTATGCAAATGGAGATACATATCAGGCAATCTAATAATGCAAGCCAACATATGTTTGTATGTGCTTAGAGGAGAACTAGAACTGCATCAAAAGTGATTTAAGCCGAGGGATTTGATTGCAGCCAAAAGAAGAAAAGAAATCACTGACGACTCCAATCGAAAGACATCGAAGGTCGAGAAAATAGGATAACAGTCCTCACAGCAACAAAGAAATATAGAAGCGAAAATAAGGATAGTTCAGGAGTCTGGAAAACATATGTCATAAGCATGAGTAGACTCTCATACAGTCACCAGAAATATGAGCAAAGGCATGCAGGAGAAAACAAGATAAAAAGGGAAAGAGGCAGAGACTAGATGCCCTCGTTATAACAACACGACACGGGTAGAGCAATCGTACTCGGATATACAGCGTCAAATGAAAAGCGATGCCGGTCTCGCTGAAAGCATTGTCAATACGTAAATAAAAAGATGCAATAACTATGACGAATATTATCCATCCTAAAGGTCTAGAGGTACACTTCTTTGTTTGCAAAAGATTGCATTGAGTTCCCATTAAATAACTAAATTGAACTCGTAATTACGATTTGTGTAAAAATGTATTGCTTCTCAAGGACAACACTCCGAATGATTACTTTATAAATACCCTTGATTCACTTGGGCTAAGTTTCATTATTGGCGCGCATATTAGGCTAATATTGACGAATTTAACCTTGATGCGTATTGTCGTAAAGCGTGAGTGCATGTATTTGAAACACCCATATTCCACATTCTAAAGCAGCTATCGTCGTAGTAGATATCACAGTTTTACATCCTCTTTTTGTCCGACCCATCCTATAGCACTCATTGAAAGATGGTGAAATCTGCTTTACACTTGTCTGGGGCCTCCGATAGACCGAACATTCTACGTATAGATATAGTTCCTTGTTCTTGTTCCATTTGCATGGTACGTCATCACTCAATCGGTCCGTATCCAAGGATGAGGGGTCCGTTAAACCGATGTTGGTAACCCACTTCGGAGGTGTTAGCGCTGTCGTTGGCCCCTGTAGGTCTTATGTGCCACCATCTCGTTTAGGAGAACTAAACTAATTCTTGGGAAACTTTATCAGGCTGCTGCATACATATGTACATATACTCGCTTCAGAAGATTATCATGCTACCGTGGGTTCCATCTTGGAATTTATCCGCTGCCTTGCTTACAGTGCTGCTATTTTTGTTTTCAGCGCTCGAACTTATAAGTGTTCGGGTGGACAACAACCAGTATCCGGTGACTACCACGTGTATGTGTAGTTGTAGTTGCAGCACTGGGTATCTCCTTGTTTACACCAATCAGAGCCTACTCTAATTCTACAATACATAGCCATCATCATTTCATTTAAAGTAAAAAAAAAAAACATCGGCATGGAACATAAAACGCACTCTGTATTTTGAAGAGATTTTCGAGATGCTACTCCTCTTTCATTGTTTTTTAGATGTTGATCTGCTTACTGGCTGATACTATTGTTAAATAAGTCGTGATGTCTTTGAAATCCTTAGGCATTCCTTGTTCTTTAATATCCAGTGTAGAAACAATATTAAATATGTACATACATTTCGAATTGTTCGTGGTTCAACATACTCATATGAAATACTCAATATGCTTCTAAATTTATTCATCGTTTACCTAAACCTTTCTTCAACAAATGATAACCTACAGGTATTTGGTTTGCGTAAAAATGTTCAAAGAATCATTTTCGGAGAATTCCTTCCAGCCGTCTATGGAGTTCGGTTCCACATTCCGTTTCTAAATAAATTGAAAAGAATAAAAAAACTTATCATCTTGACCCGGAATAAATATTCAAATTCTTAGCAAAGGATTTTTTTATTTTGTCTTAGGTAGGATCCTTGTGTTTTCTTCTCTTTTTCGAGATGTGTAAAAAGTTTCTAAGTTTGCATTATGTTTTTACGAACAAGAGCTTAAGGATATTCGCGTTGGCATAAAATTTTGGAAATAGGGTAGTGATTCATCTGCAAGGAGCTCAACTTCATTGAAATCTCGTTAGAGAGAAAGTTGAAAAGACTCTTGAAGGGTTTTTCCGTACTTCCGCTTTGTTGTTCGTTGAAAGGGTAATAAACTATGAGTGTAGGTTGATAGGAAGTTGTGGAAATGTATCTTTAGAACATTTCTTTGGAATTTTGTCTTCGAACACAAGGTTGAGTGTAATAGGCTTACGGCATTTTACTTCTGTATTTGGTAGTAAAATGTTATCATGTTGCAAAGTTACTTGACAAGTTTTTTGTTTACGGCCTCATTTGTTATACCTTACGGTTAAAATGTTGGTACTGATGTAGAGGATATAATCTGATAAGGGATTGTGGGTAGTGTCTAATATGATGAGAAAAAAGATATTTTGAGGTTCTAAGAGAAAAGTTTTTCCAGGAACTAAAACCTTTAATTTTTGTTTGCTATTGTCTTGTTCCGAATGATAATTACATTCAACTTTAAATTCTATGCTTTTGTTGGTGAAAATATTAAATAATTTGCTTTCCATGGAGCAGCCTGCTCATTCCGTTTGTAAAAGTCTCTAAGGCATTGTTGTTCGTATATATCTACGAAGGAAGAATGCGGATGATGAACGAAAATATAGCCTCTAGAAGCTCTACGACCTCAATCAATTACGAAGACTTAAAATATGTATAATAAAAACCCCTCGACTTAAGTTAACTTAGAGCAGTAAAAGAAAAATATAAATTTGTATACATTCAAACAGGCATACATATGTATGTAGCCGGATGTGCTATGAAAGAGGCAGCAGGGGTGGAACTCATTCAACGACGAAGCTGTCGGTAAAAAGTTGCTTATTAGTCGAAGTGACTAGATTGCAATCATGTTTGAGGCTGTTTTAGTCGGCATAATCCGGCATCCCGATTATTTGGATCAACAGTATGTTATGTTTCTCTTTCCGCTTAAAAAAAATGTTGGAATCTCTTTCGTTATTTTTTCGAGAAATCTATGAGGTTCTTGTCTCCGCTTTGGCTAGTCTGTGAATTCCAGTGCGAGGGGAAGACTATAGAATAATTCGGGCCAATAAATGGAGACTTCGAACTGGATCTATCAAGTTCATCAGCAGCTTTGTCGCCAGAGATGTCTTTATGCCCTAGGACCCAAATAAGTGAGATTTTATTTGGTACAGATAGCTAAACCAACCCAAACTAAAAGTTAGAAGAAATGAAAGCTTTTAGGGCTGCTGGTGTGATCATCGGAAGTTTTTTCTAAAGCACTCTCCAGCGGAGAGATCGATAGCAAAATTCTCTGCTTGGAAGATAGAAGTAGAGCGTCCCAATGGTGCAGAGGGTTTATATTTGGGGGCCGAAAATTCCAACTCCCATTTGACATTTTTGAACCATAAAATTTGAGGTGTATACTGCCGGTGAAGATTGCAGCAGAATTTTTCAAGAGTCTTGATATGTCCAACTAGGTTGGTAGTTTCGTAGTTGCGTAGGAGATGAGCTTTAGGGAGCTTATCGCCACAGTCTCCATGACATTTACATATGTATATGCAGGGGTAGGGGGTAGAGTGGGACTTCAAGCACAGAATTCGAACAGGCATACACTGCAGCCGTAGTACACAGGTCAGTCTTTGCACCTTTTGCAGAGCAAAGCGCGAGTAGGCTTGATTACCCTTTGTTCACCCTACAAACGATAGTGAGGTGACCCCAGTGAATTATAATATGTTCTAAGCCCAATTTTTTTCTAAAATGTCTAGAGGTCCAGAACGCTTTAATAACATTTCTGTAATTTTGTTCAGATAAGATTTGCAATTAAGTTTATGGTCTTGAGTTACCCTGAGACATTTTCTTTTTGTAGAGAAATCAATTTGTACGCCATTTAGTATTAGCGCTTCTTTTCTTGGTGAATAGTATGATGACTCTTTTAATTGCGTTGACTTTTAGTCCAACTTATTGGCACCAGTCATTTATTTTATTTAGGGCATTTGGCATTTGTCGTGGAATGTTGGATTCTTCTTTGCCCTGTACTATTACGACCAAGTCATAGCTTTATTTTTAGAAATCCGGAATTGCTTAAGTCGTTCAGAAGTTTGTCCACACCACAATGGACCATAGTAGAGGGGACAGGACACCACATTGAGGGCAAGCTATAGTGAAAGTTTTAACGGAAATCGAGAATTATCCAAGCTTTGCAAAAGTGATTTTAATACTAAACATGGAGCATATCTATCTGGTGGTCTATAAGTCAATACTTTTGGCATATATTTATAGGCCCATATAAAACAAATAAGATGAACAGAAACGGAAAACGTTAAGTCTTATTTTTATTTGATAACGCAAAATGTTTGGGTCTTATTTTGTATAGGCAATTAATCTGGAAATAGTCAAGAAAGCTACAGTAGCACTTTTCTCTTGCAAAAAGATATTTTGCAAGAGGAATCTTGGAATCCTTTTTATACTAAATTTCCTTAAGATTTGCTCGGTCTAACAGCCATAAATTTAACCCCATTACACCATCTATGTTGATCCCAGCGGATATCTGAACCAACATACATACATATGTACATGTCTTGTTTTGGCCATGTGATTTTGCAGCATCACAAAAAAAAAAATACAAAACTTGGCGCAACAGACCATATCTGACATTTTTTCACAGAATTAGAAGGGACCTATAATTTAGAGCCACATCCGAAAAGTTTTTTTTAAGAAGCTTTCTCATGGCACTTTTTACTCTCGGACATTTTTCAGACATTTGCGAGAGGTGGGACCGTAAAAAAAATCAAAGAGCATTGCAATTCGCTGTCGTAATTGAAAACTCAAAGATCTAGCTGTGGAGTGAATAAAGAATAAGCGAAGTCAAGAGTACTTTTAATAGTGATGTAAACTGTGAATACATTTGACTACTCGTACTCATTCGTTATTTTTTTATAAGTACTCGGATAAAAGTAACGAGTACTTAATACTCGCGAGTACCACCTATAGAATACTTTGGAAACTATGCAAATACAATTCTGTCACTTTTCTACGAACCGAATACAAAAGTAATCTCTTGCCTTGTTTCCCTCAATATTGTATCCTGCTCTAACAAATATAATTCATTAGAAACAGATTTTTCTTTTCACTTTTGCCAAGCCGTGTGTTTGCTTGAAAATAAACAAAACATATTGCGTGTCCGTGCGTATAATTTGTCTGCCTCCTTGTGAGGTGATATTGTTTTGTTGACATATTTTACAAAGGACAATTTTATACGATTACAGTATTGGTGTAGGGCAAGTAAGAAAATCTCTTAAAATAAATCTTGTTGGTAGTGCAAGAGAGAACGGGTATTCGAATACATATCTGTGGCGAATAAGAATCCCCTGAAATGTGTTGGGTAGTGCAAACAGAATGAGTAAGCAAATACGTATCTGAGTACTTTGCAGGTAACGAGTACGAATGAGTACATGGTAGTAACGAATACGAATGAGTACATGGTAGTAACGAATACATTGTACCGAATGAATACTTTTTTTACACCACTAACTTTTAACTTAGATGGAATGGATTAAATTACAGAAAAACAGGTTGTTTAGTATTGATAACGGGGTTGGTGAGAGGATAAAGAAATGAGGTACAATAGCATTAGCAATAGAAGGAAAAGAATTAAGTCCAGAGTGTATGAGCGTTCAAAAAAAAAAAAAAACATATTGACAGTTTTATGCCCAGTTTCACAGTGAGAGTTCAAACTACAGTTTAACTAAACCTGAACGAGAGTTTAAACTTTTGTTTAAATTCGATTGGTTTCAGAGTGTAAGTCGAACTTCCAGTTTACTAAACGCAGTTTTGGAAGCTATGTTTGAATGAAAGTTGGCGGCGCTATTGTTTTAAAATGTCAGATCATGGTATTGATGTTTTTTGTTTATCAACTGATTAAATAGGAAAGAAAGAAAGGTAAATAAACGTGGATAAAAATACTGTGTCAAATTAAAATAAATTGCTTTCGTTTCATCCGCATTCGTTTGACACATGTTAAGCGAAAGTTTAAACAGCAGAATGCAGTCGTTTAAATTGAACGACGAGTTTAAACGAGCACTGTGAAACCGAAAAATTGTTAAACAGAAGCTTAAACCAAAACGCGGGTTTAAGATTTCGCTGCAAAACCGGGCATTAGTCCTTAATTTCCCTTGAAATATCTCATATAGCGATCATTCACAATGCTCTCAACGACTTTGGAAACGATAGTCACAATAAGAGTTCTAAATATGCTTTTTAGTATGGTTCAAGAGTTACAAATGTGTAAGAGACACGAAGGCAGATAAATAGACAGATAAAAAAACACAGGTTACATGGAAACTGCCTCGGCTTGGATGAATTAAATTATTCTGCATAATTTTGTTCAGTTTCTTATATTTTCTTTTACGCGTACAAATTCAATATTCTTCTTATACTCGTACCTCTCCTATTCTGTAGTTCCTCTAATAAGATAACATTCTGTTTCAATTGATTTCATACGGCTATTCGCAGAACCATATATGCGTGGCCACACGTGCCTGCCTACATACATATAAGAAATATTTTAAAGAAGTTTTACTCCATACTGAAATCGATAATCCCATTGGATTCAATAGCAAAAAGCACATGTGCCCTATTAACGTATTTCATTTCCTTCAATCGATAAGCACTTTCTCCCCAGGGAAACATTTCTCCATCAAAGTATGTAATTTGTTTTCAATTGAATTTAATTAATTTTCCTTCCAATCGATGAAAACCTGTCTGTATTCATACGCCTTGGTTTGCCCCATAATGATTTACAAACATTCCGTTTCGAAACTATGCCCGTGGGTACGTCGCCGTACCCATTTTCAATTTAGCATTTCGTTCTTGGCACAAAATTAATTATCCTTATCAAACATTTAGGATTAAGGTAATCTTCAATAACACTGCGCATACCTCAGTGCCAGACAAATAAATGGATAAACAAACCGAAAACTGATAGCAAATATCCTTATCCTTAGGCAATCGCTCCCTCCTGGCGAGATCCTGAGCGAAGTGCTCCATTTCAATTTGCAAGACACTGGTAGTATTACCTGCTGGCAATGACATGTAAATGATTTGCTATTTAGGGAGCCGGAGGAAGGAAGCACGTGAAAAGGGGGAAAGGCCGCTCCTGGAGGTGTCACAAGTCCCGAAACTGTTAAATGTCAAGGGAAATGTAAATGTAATTACTTCGAATGGGAATTTTTTTATTTTCCTCCATTTGCTGAAAGGTGATGGCTGGGAAATTCGATATACTTTGGGTTCACGATTTGAGTGTGTAATCATGAAACGTGCTTATTCGCGGTTTCGTCTACATTACCGGTTAATGCTGCAGTCTCCTTTGAGAGTACATTCGCGGCTTCGCTTCTTATCTGCACTCAAAAAAAAAAAAAAAAACTTGCGATTTTTTTTTGTATTAATATTATCCTTGAAACGTGGTGGCGCTGCTGTTAGACGAACGCCAGCCTATGCATACGTAAGCGGTCCGGATGAGTAGAGGGAGATCCTCGCCCGTTCTGTTCCATGTTTGGCTTTTTCGCAGGAAACAGTGCGTGGAGGTGGAAAGAAATTAGATTTTTTGATGGGTTTCCTGGGTTGGTTTGGGCTCTCCTAAATATCTCCGGGTGGTTTAAAGAGGCCCGGCCAAAGATGAGGAACTTAAGGGGAAAGAGATTTTATCAAATGAACAGTAAGTAATGGGATTTGTATTAGCATGGTAATTTTGATTGTTATGTAAAGCATTTTACGGCCCACCAAGAGAGAGTCCTTGAGCTTGGTGTACTTTCTTGAACCATGACATAACCTAGAAAGGACACGGTTCATAGAATGTGAATGTGATATTGATTCTCGTGTACGAACTCTCTGGAAATAGATTTTTTATTGAAATTAATGTGGCAAGCATTTTCTAAGGAGCTCACCAGACAGTTGATATTTATTTGTGTGTTATAATGGGTCGTCTCTCCAGGCATTAATAATTTTTAATGGGAAGGCAGAGTTTTTCTTTATTGTTGTTCTGAATCCATGAATAAAAGTAATTGATGGTAAGAATTTTCATCCTTTATTAATCATTTTTTGGATGCTGAATTGTGAGATGACTGTTTTTGTGGTGGACTGCATTTTTGGTTTGGGTTTATCGGATCATTTCCATTCTTTTTCAGTTGAAGTAATTTAATGCTCTCATTTTGAAGAGAAAAACAAGAAATCCTTTATATTGTCTATATATGCTTTTCTGTACGCTACATGTGCCTTATGATAACAAAAGTGGAAAATATTTAAAAGAAATATAAGAGGACTTATTTTTTCTTTCAATAGAGCAATGAGTATGCCACAGTATGAGTATACCACAGTGTTTATTTAGGGACGATCTTAAGAGAGTATTGACCAACATCTAAGCCTACAATTATATAAGATATAGACACCAAAGGTCAGAATGAGTTTTTAAGCTGGTTCACTACCAAAAACATCGTATGTCTGACCCACGCTCCGTCTGATTTTGTTGATATCGGATCAGATACTCTACTGCTCTAGACTGTACTTATCTTTCCACCAAATTTTGTCAGAATACATCAAGCAATTTCGGGCGTGTAACATAGATTAATATAGTGGACTCGAATTCTGAAGCAGAAAGTTGAGAAAAATTTGCTTCCCGCCGCACTCAGGTCAATATTGACCCATTGCGATGCCCCTTGGGTGAAAGGATGTCCCTTGCCCATTGAAACCCATTTCCAATACTTATTTGCTCCGATAGTTATTATTACGAGTCTTTGCATACAAACCATCCTGAGGACGTGATGAATTTCCTTATCCGAGTTCATCTGCATAGGTCTTGGAAAAAGTAACTCCCTAGGAATTAGTTCCTGCTGTGTTGGAGACCAGGGCAGTGGCATAGGAAGTGGGTTGTGTCCTCAAAAGCTCCCTCGTCACCGCAGTCTCTGCAGAGTTCTTCTTCCATCAGAAGTAGTTTTTTCAAATGATACCGTAGAGAGTTGAGCCCCGTGATAACTTCAACGAGGATGGAAAGGGATTTCCTGTCTTCCCGTATAATTCTCTCGGTTCTGCTTTTATCGAAGGACGCCCATAGTTTCCTCGTGATTACACAGGTCCATCTGGTGTTCGCTCTTGTATGGCTATCTTCCCTGCTTCAAGCTTAAGTGCGGAAGGCGAGATGTGCACGAGTGGTTCTGCTTGTCTTGAAATGGCTGCAGAACCCTCTCTTACTTGGTGTACCCTCATGTCCTGTGTCTGCCTGACCCTACGCCAGTGTCCATTTTAGAGCCGTCTTGTATATATGGCAATGGATTGCGCATTAGGTATCTGACCTCTTAACCATTCCTCCTTGCTAGGATAGGCGCTTGAGAAAGGTCTGTTAAAAAAAGAGGTCATAGTTCTGTATATGTTATATTTGATGCTCATATCATTTTCAGGTTAGATTAAGGCATGAAGAATTTTACTACGGCCGTTCTTTCGTTCTTTTCATTGAAAAGAAAAGGAATTTCATTTTCTGTTAAGGATTGAATGTCACATCCTCCAATTTTTCGGAATGTTTTGTGCTTTACGGCTCTATTCTATTCTTGGAAGTTATACACTATAACGGAAAAAAATCATTAAAATATTTAGCTTGGTTTTTCTGCCGCCTATGCGGGGTTTGAGCATACATATGTATGTAGATGCGTAGAACAAAACGTACGGAGACTACAAGTTCTTCGACTTTCAAAAAATCTCATGTAGTATGTATGGATGTACTCGTATCTATGTGGCTCTTTTTTAAATAAAAATATGTATATTCATTCCATAGTCTATTCGCTTGTTTCAAAAATAAACTTGAACTCGAATTTTAATGTCTCAAAAAAAACTTTTATGTATTTAGAAATTATAAGGTTGTTTTAACGCAGGCTTTTTTATTTCGAAAAATTGTACAGATTAAAAAAAATACAAAAATCCTTAAAATTTAGATTAAGATACATACATACATATGTTCAAGAATTATTTTCAAGAGCAATGTGAATTCACATTTATTTTCAACATTACATGCATGATTCTTAAACAAACCAATATACTCGTAGGTTACATACATATGATACTAATACAAATAAGTTTTTTATATTGTCTTTTATAATTAGTCTATGTATAGGTATAATAAGCAACGAATTTTATATTTATTCAGAATTGCTAATATATAAACGGACGGGACAACTTTTTTTGTAGCCTTTTTTTACTTGTCAAGAAAAGACTTTGAAAAGTTATTTTATCTGAAAACTTTGATAACTTTGCCACTTTGTGCATTAGGTTTTATTTTAAGGCATCTTAGATGCCTGCTTCCATCCTGAATACGCTTTGCAGGTTTGGACAGCCTGTTATGATGTTTATAAAGATCAAATTGAGGCAATTCAATGGAACTTGTTACGATAAAAAATTCGTTGATCCTTCCGCCACACGTAAAGCTAATATAAGTTCTATCATTGTCCAAAAGACAGAAAAATATAATGTATAACAACTGATTTCGGGCCTGATTGATGTATTGATGTTTGCACAACCCTTGTAGTATGTACTGTTATTGCATGAATAGGAGCCTTGACTTTAATAGTGGTAGAACTAGTTCGAAAGAAGAATTTTGAATTTATTAGCTATAATTGGGCGCCGTTGCTCAAATGGTGGATCGCTAAGCGAGAGGTTCGTTCTGCAACGGTGATAAACTGTGTACATGTGTACCTTCGTGTTTAGTGGGATACATGACATATACTTTATTTAAGATTTTGTTACCAACTGATTTCGTGGTAGTGTCTTCAGCGTCTTTATTTGATCTTATCAGGATATCGCGATATGGATACTCCACCTGAATATAATATGTAAAAGTAACAATTCCGAAATGTCGTGGTTAATGAGCATCCATCCCTTCAAGTTCACACCACCAACTTCCCACCGATAGGATTACCTTTCTAATCCCGTCCTTATCGCGTTATTTTGAAACAGGATTATGGTTAATGTTTATTCGAGTGGCGTATATGTACATATATTGTGGCGTGCCCTCGTTTTATGGCCAAATCCAGGGGGATAGTAAAAGTAAACTTGAAGTCTCTTTGCATGTGAGTAATGATATTTTGATGAGCTAACGCTTTTCGGTATCATATGCGCGGGTCTAAAATTTGCCAATAATTCACTAAAAAGTTACATAATGTACAGTAGGCGATAAAAACGATTTAATATTATCAAGTGGATTAGGTATATGATAGCCTAATAACCTCTGGGTAAGGCAGTAAGGCGCAGAGGAAATTAATTCTGCGGGCATAAAAAGGCTGTAAAGTTTATACGAATATCTCATGTGGGAAATTATATAAAATGCGTTGAGAATGGTTTTGAGATCCTTTGTAGCTGATTGAGATATTTAAAGGTTGGATTAAACGAAATGTAGTCACATCATAAAAAAACATTTTTCGGTGTAGAAGGAAAGCTAAAATGTTTTACGTTGTGCCAATGACATTAGTTGATCTTTTTGTGAAATGTTTTCACTGTAGCACAGAAAATAAATAATTCGCTGTGAAGTTTTTAAAATAATAATGACTAGTCTTCCCTGTGTGTCGGAACATAGCAACCTGGACGATAACGAGCGAGCTGATGAGCTATGTAGTTATGCGGGGGCTCTCAAGAGTAGAAACTATTTACCACTCCCTCTGGACGTGTGAGGTTCTAAGTAGGATCAGACAACGCACTCTAGGTAAATTCTTCTGTGGTAACCTGAAGAAGATAGCTTAAAAGTATTGGGAATGTTATAAATCCGATAGGTTCTGTGAGTTGTGGCATTGAAACGAAGCTATAGCGCTAGTTAGGTTTCAGCATGAAAAGCTGTTATAGATACTCCTACCTACCTGACAACTTGATGTATAAAAGTGATTTGGAATCCGAAAGTACTGGTGAATGTCTAAATTAGTGGAGAAGTCCTCGGCACCGACTCTCTAGATTTTGATCTTGTAAAAATCGAGACTTGCACGCTGTAGAGGGGTGTACGTTGTTTTTGCACTTTAATAGCAATAAGTTTAATTTACGGTCTCACCTCTCGTCAATGTCTGATAGGGGTACGAGAGTCATAACTGGCATGATAAAGTTTCTAAATTAAGAAAAAAAAATTCGGGTATGGCTCTAAACTGTATGTCCCTTCCATCAGCATCAACTGGCTAGGCCACACATAACCATCGTTCTGGGGACCGCGATGTACAGCCAATACATTATTTTCTGCGTTACACATCATCTTGGGCCCGCAGCCTTTTAATGCAGCTAGAGTGCAGTTATATACTTCTAGGCACGTTCATTGTTGTTTCAAAAATCTCAGAAGCCAATGATTAAGCTCGGAATGCAACTAACTTGCTCGGAATTATTCCCTGTGATAAGGAAAACTTATTTTTTTTTGGCAGATTGATGCTTTAGCAACAGGTTATAGGTAAGGTCAGCTGTTTACAGCATTTTGATATATGCTAGAGATTTATACCCTTAAGGTCTAGGAAAATGAATTCCGTTGTACTTACTCCAATGTGTTTTATGTCAGCTAGAAAATAAGATAGCGACTCTTTAAGCTAAGTTATCTACTGCGATCCATGCTTGACGAGATATTCTTCATTGTCATATTGATGGCTCTGCGAGGATTAAGTTTCATTGAAAACATCCTAGACTTATGCCTCCTAGACTCTCCAAGATGTACTCAAACTTTGTTAGTGTCTCTGCTGACTTTACTGAAGTATTTACGAACGTATGTAAGTGTGAATGACGTTATTTTGCTTGAGTGTGTTTTTCGGGCTCAGATGCCTAACTTCGGAAGACTATGCATCTGCCATTTCTCCTTCAACTATTTCTTTTAGATTTTGTTATGGTGTTCTACGATAGATTCTGCACTAAGGAATAAGAAGTATCTTTCAAGAAATTTGTTCTTAATTGCCTGGCAGTCTTATGTACTTCTTCAGATTTTCATGTTTTGTTTGACTGCTGAAAATAATGACATTAATTAGTCTCGCTTCAGTTGTTAGTGAATATACAATGTGCGAAAGTTTGCCACGTGGTCTATCCAATATTACTTTAGTTACATAACTATACGAATTTCTATATCGGGAGGTACAAGATACTAAATCAAAATGGACTTCTTTTATTGTTGAGAAGATTTATGTCGAAGCACTTTAATCATTTCAACTCACAAAGCCCCTCAAGGCATCAATTACATTACCAAACCAACAAAACTGAATCGAAGTCGATACGAATTTAATTATTATCGAATACGATTGGAGGCATAAGCGTAGAAAATGCGTAACAATTCGATTATCGGAAAGGAAGGCTTCTACAGATTAAGCTGCCATTAAATGCGAGGGGAACGAATCCTGAAAACATGAATTCATTAAGTGCTTGGGAACGTTCCAAATGAATGATAATGATGCTGCAGATGATTGTGTTTGGCAATGTGATGAACGGAAATGAGTTCATGCATAAAATTGGCGGAAGAGAAACAGTTAAGGATTGCGCCAGGGTAGCACGTGTAAATTCGATTACACTTTGATGGAGATATACTCGTATAGTATGTGGCTATGCTGTGATTTTGTTTGTATTTAAATCACTTCTTATCGAAGGAGGCATTGATATGATTTATTAATGGGAATTATCTGGTGGCCTGTTGTGCCGCGACTTAGTGGGTAGTTCGCTGAACTGCTGAGCGGGAGGATCAGGTTCATATCCCAGAAAGCACTTAAAAGATGTTATGATATGAAGAGCTAGACTAGGCCCTAAAGAAGGGCTGTAAACTTTATTTGTTGTAATGGCTTCTGGAAATTCCGTATCCAACGGTGTTGTAGTTTATTGAATCAGTTTTTTCGATCGATATCCGCCAATTTTTTATCGTCCACAGTACCCGAGATTGATATTGGCCAATTAGTTTTAGAGCTTAATGATTTCGAGTCTATTGCGAAGTCAAGTGCTGATGGTACTAAAAAAGTGCTGCAGCTCTAGCTGCAAACCACGACTGAAAGTATGCAGCATATCAAAAGCTTTAGTTTGGGCGGCGGGGTCAGCGACGTTGTAGACACGGAGAAAACTGTCGGCATATGTCGGCTTTCCGCACAATGTCAGATGAAGAAGCCCATGTCGTTAGCCGTAATAATCTCTGCTGACATTTCCGCGATTGAGATGGTGAAGATACCTGAAAGGAGAACCTAAATCCATTAAGAAGCAGGTATTATTAAGAGAATAAAGCAGGAGGAGAAGCTAACATGAGTTAGTATGAAGCAAACCAGGTGGGATAGCACTATGAAAGGCAGATGAACCTAAAAGCTGATTCCCACCACTGGGGTCTGGACCAAATGAACGTATGGGGTCTGTTCCTATTGGATCATGGCGGCTATCGCAAACATTTATACAAATTTGGACACGATGGCTCATTTCTCTGCCTAAATTCTCTACATCAGGAGAAAGACACAGAGCACAAAATATTCCACTGCGAAGAACTGAGAAATATCTTACCGAGTCCACCGTTGCGATCAGAGGATAATTGGACGGAAATTTGCGCACTAGTAACGAATGTGCAAAAAGAGCTTCGAAGGAAGGAGAGCATGAATTGCTAGTTTGCATGCTGGAAGCCCGAGCTACTAAAAGATGTTTTCTTAAGAGGCGTACAGTTTTCCACTTTTTTTTTTAATTCACACATGCATCAATGGGTTGTGACTTGTGAATACCTTTATAATGTTGGAACACAGCGCGGGCGGTGGGGAAATTAGGAAGAGAAGAAAGAAGATACCGATGTATATTGGTTCTAAATGTTTGCGGGTTGTAATGAGAGGGAAAAACCGAGCTTGGCAGAGCATTCCACATGCGTGAAAAGAATCTCTGTATTTCACAGTACGTCCGAAAATAGGCATGCCGGGTTTTCCATAGGGATAACCGTCAACCTAGCTGTCATTTTTTAAGAGTAAATGTTTTTTATTTTCAGTTAAGTTTAACAACGAATCGTGGAATATTAATTCCAAAATCAGTGTTCAGTTGCACAAGCTTATTGAACACTTCATTAATCTTATGAACCTAATAATCAGTCATCTGGACGTGCTTTTCGTCGTATTGTAGATAGATTTCGCACTAATTTAACGCTGCATGACATTAGGCCAACATCAAGAACAAGATCAGTGCGTTCCGAAGAAAATAACGGCTCACTTGAGGCCAGCGTTATTGAGAACCCGATTTTGTCAGTTCGCAGGCGTGCACAAGAGCTTGGGCTTTGTTCGGCTACAACTTGAAACATTTTGCGAAAAAGAATTATCTTTCGAATAAAATAATTTTTTAAATCAAAAGCCAATACCGAGTATTTTGATTTATGTAAATTTATTTGAAAAATCCTCGTAAATCTTAGAACCCTATTACTTTCAGGAAATGGCATCGAACTTCACTTAGCAAGAGAAGAGGCGCCGCGGTACAGCGATTAGTGCGCGGAAAGTTTGACGTTTGAATTCACGAAAAGTTTTTGCACGGCCTCACCTCTGTCGAATGCATGACAAACATTTGAGAGTAATTACTGTTATGAAAATTATGTTTCTAAATACTTCGGCTATAATAATAAAAGTAGTTTCCTTACATGGGTTCTTCGCGCAAAATATTTATTTTTTTCTTTAGTTATAGGCAAAGCGTTTAGTCCCCTTTTCAGTCCTTACCATAACCTAAGATATAACACAGTCGTTTCTGGTTGCCCATGTTGATTTTTCCTCTTGCTTAAATGTTCATTTTGCTTTTTAGTACACCAATAGGGTTAGCTACCGATAAGTGGCTGAATTCCTCGTTTAATGTTGACCCTCTCCGTGCTAGTTCATCTGCTGTTTCGTTCCCACTCACTCATTTCGGGAGTGTTGCAAATTTTATTTATATGCGGTTTGTCGGTATGCGGAAACGATTTTCGATCTATTCGTAACTATCACATTGTCTAGTGCCTTGAGTGCAGCTTGACTATCCACGAAGATTTTGACGACTTTAGACGGGTTTAGTTTCATTGAGTGTACAGTCTATGCTACTCTTTCAATTGCGAAGACGTCAGCTTGGAAGATACTACTCCCACCCGGGATAAATCGCCAAGTATGTTGAGTGATCGCCAGCGTCGATTAATATGTCCATTTTTGACTGGTCAGGGTAGAGTTGAAAGTCCCGCGCACTGGTTAATGTGCGGGATTCCCACTCCTGTCTTTCGGGAAAGGAAATAAGTATTTCTTGAAGAAGTTTGTGTAATGTACGGAATCGAGATCAATTGATCTATATCTTAGCAATAAAGATCCATGTCCATAGGAGCTTTGCTTCCAAGTGTTTAATTATCTAAGACGAATCGTGCTTTGTCAGCCGTTCATTTCATGAGCGCATCCAGAGGAGTTTAAGTATTACATACATATATCCAATCCTGCCTGACTTATTGATCTCTGTGCTATTATACAAACATATGCTAATTTTTGAAACTTCATGAGATTTTTGAGGTAGCCAGCTTTGTCTGTTGTATTCCACTTTACAATTGTTCCTCAGGTAAGTATACGGTTATAGCATACATCCAATGAATTACGGTTGGTTGCAAGCTTCATATACATTTATTTCGAAAAGAGTAGTTTTGATATTTGGACATTTGGAGTATGGTGTATGGAGTGCACCCACAAAATTGTCTGAATCGAATTTTACTGCTCTCCAAATTAGATAGATACATTTTTGTTTTCACTCTCACTGTCTATGGTAGCTAAATCACAATGAAAAGAATAACATTTGGCTGCAAATCCTGTTCCTGGCATGGCGCAATCAGGAATTTCCGGTACGTTCAGAAACTTTTTTTCCCGCAGTGAAGTTTGTGATCAAGATTTAGCCCTAAGAAGTTCGTCCTATTCGAGAGGTTATATGCTATTAGAACATTTTGCTAAGAGCTAGTATTCCGCGCTGTGCTAGCGTCCTTACAGAATTGATTTCGGAGAATCATTTATTAAAAGTGACTAAAAAATCGTCTAATATTTACCCGTCAGATTACAAAATTATGGGCAACACTAGCCACAATATAAATGAGTGAATGATAAACAATGATAAGGGAATCTGGAATTCATTTCTCAATACTCAATATGCTCACAAATTTTCGATTTATTTCCCATCAAAACACACATTTTTCACTAAACCTTCAATTACCCTTCTACCCTACCACTTAAAACTGTC
Organism: Blera fallax; assembly: GCA_946965025.1. Lineage (NCBI taxonomy): Eukaryota > Metazoa > Arthropoda > Insecta > Diptera > Syrphidae > Blera > Blera fallax. The sequence continues at coordinate 18,021,058 of OX337248.1, read as the reverse complement.
ATGTTGTCATTAAAGCATTTTAACGACAACAATATAAGGCTTAGAAATTCTTCCTCACAGATTAATGAATTCATTCTAAATCTCATAACCAATTCAGTGGATCGTTTATCAATTTCATCCTATTATAAACGCTTATCGTATCTGCAACTACATAAAAAAAAAGAATTCTAAAAATTTTCACCAGAAACCCATCAAAACCCGCTGACATAAAGCACAAATGATGGTAATTAGAAGCAACATAGCTGAAGCACTTCGCCCGGCCCCAAAAAGCCGATAAGTAAAATCTAAACAAGCAATTGCCTAATGTACCGTTAAGGAAAGGTCCTTTTCCAACCATCACAACTTGGTTAATATGTTTGTAGCTAGATATGACAGCCTGAATTATGCTCTAACAGAGGCTTCGTCCTAATTACTGTCACTCGTTTTGAAGAAACTTTACGCCACACTAAAAACTGTTGTGTGTGTTTGTGTGTGGTAAATGGAAATTGGTTGAGAGTTATGTGACAAAGGAGCAGAGATTTTTCAAGAAACTTGTGGGAAATATCGTTCTATGGCAGGAAATTAAATTACTTTTCTACCCAAACGCACACCGTCTACTGAGTGATGTACCAAGGGGTCAGATTTATAATTATTTCCTGCCATCGCATCGTTGGGGCAGCAAGATGGTAGAGGAAAAAGGAAAAACTTGTACTGCGTCCTGGAGCTCATTAGGTTCATTGTTTCGACCGCGGTGTTTACATTGTCAAGGAGCTACAGATTCCAGCTGGCTGATTTAAGGCGATGAAAATTTAATTTTCCCAATTCGTTTTTCATTTCTTCGTTGATTCTTAGATTGTCACATATTTAAAGGAGCGTTGTTAAGGGTATAAACTGCGGAAGTTTTTTGCGGTTTTATGTGATACGCCCTGGTAAACTTTTTTGGGCCCTTCTACCAAGCGTGAAATTGTTTGCGATGAAATTTTTTGCATGGAAGAGCCTTTTACGAAATGCAATCTGATAATTTAAGGACTGCTGTAAGTTGCGAATAGTAAAGGGTGTTGAAAGCAAACATCCTTCATGGTGTTCTACTTGTTATTTGTTAAAAATGTAACTTTTTTATGCGACAATTTAAATAAGGGATGTGGTTAATAGTTCCTATTTATAAGTATATATATGTACATCTATCAAAATAAAGTTGTTATGAAGACTTTCTTTTCAGCAAAGTACGAATAAAATGAAAAGAAACAATAAAATAGGTTTGTCGATATAACGCAGGCACTCTGTCTTGTTTTGGGCCAAAGGATGTGTAATCTTCAAACAAATGAAGCACTAAACAATGAATACTTCTCGCCCAAAATCTCTTGAAAAAGTGGTCAGAAGAGTTTGTGTGCAAGAAGTTTGCGAGAGGTTTGCGAGAAGCTCGCGTTTGTAGCACAGAAACCGCATCGAATATCGCTTCACTGTGCGCACGCACATAAGAATACGTGTAAACAGTTTTATCGCAAGCAAACACTTCTCGTATCGCGTCACTGTGGGTACTGTACTGCACTGTACTTCGTTACTTATATGTATTTACATTTTCAGGCTCCTGCACTGCATTTCGTTGTCGCTACTCTTATCCCTGCTTGAACATAATGATCAATGAAATATCACTAACGGCCTTCCAACTATCTTCCCAGCTGATCATGTGCTTAATCATATTTTCAGGGGTTAAGACTCTCCCCAGTTTCTGCGCCACTAGCAGTCGTTCTGCTTCTGAATTGTCGTCGTGTCCAAACCTGTGAAGATATGTTCTAAAGCATCCATGTTCTGTAAGAACCTGCTCCGCGTAGAACTTTAAATCTCCATGCTTCCTGCCGATCCACAATTCGATGTAGTGTATAATCTTATGCGTCCAGCGTCCTTTTTCGTCTCCGGTAGAGTCTGGCTATCGGTTGGCGTTGTCGCTAATATCACCGTTGGTTTGCTGGCGAGATACTTCTCTTGCGCTTCTTGTGCCAGTAGGCCAGTAGGCATCGTACTAGCCACAACTTACAACGCTTCATAGGACGTCGTTCGGAAAGAGCTACTTACCCTTAGAGCACTGATTTGGTACGCTTCCTCCATTGTTCTTCTATATGTGTTTTTTATTATTGACGACGCGACTATATCGCTGCCCACCAATATTCGGCATCATCCGTTCGGATAAAACTAACGACGAATTTAATACGAGCTTATCTTAAGCGAGAGATATTATAATTTTGCTTAGTCGAGGCCTACGATTTGCACCTTTTTGACAGCACAGGGTGTAGTAGCTAGATTCCGTAACGGTTAGAAAAAAATATTTAATGCAGCCTTAAAGGCCTAAAGTCTTGAAGATAACTTTCTCTTCAATTCTTCTTCAATTTTACGAGCAATTTCATCGGAAATTCCTATTCATGAAGATGGTATGCATGCGTTACAACATCATGAAATCATTTACAAAAAGGGATATCGACATCCCTTTTTCGAATTGATTTTTGTGACGACTTAAAGCGATCTGCTATTTTTGTCTCTTTGCGGAGGTTTTTCTTGTGCTCACAGATTTCCTACCTCCCAGGCATTTAACAAAACCCCTTTCGAGGACATATGGTACAATCCACGTATTTACTTATTTGGTATTCATACATCGTGAGACAAAGATTGAAAAGATATTTTTGTACAACTGTGATACTTGATATTTTCGTGCAGTGAAATCTTAGGTTCAGAGTAAATCCGAACGTAATCCTGAAGAGTATTTTTATGTATTCTTTCTGATTCGTTGTTAGGTGGAGTGGTTCTTAGGAATCCGTAGAGTAATATCATATACTCGTAGGTACATACTTTTCGTATCTCCAATGACGCGTATTTTGTATCCGTACCAGTGCACTCGTGTAAGGATTTATTGGAAGCAATCTCTCGGGTACGGCACATCTTGAGAGTCTCAACTAACATTTTATAGCACACAAATCAAGGACGAATAGATGGTGTCTGTTTAATGCAGAGAAACTATGATGTAGCAGAGTTAAACAAACTTGTCAATCATAGGGATGATATATATGTATGTATGTTTTTGTGGATGTTTGTAAGTGCGCCCTATTTATTAAGGTTGGTTTGTGCTGAAACTGTCTGAGAGAAGACAAAGAGTCTGGTTAGGCGAGAGTTGTGTTTGAGCGATAATACAAAGTGGATGGTACGTATTTTTTGAGCTTGTGTGTACATACATTATACTCATACATTATACGTTAAGTTTCTAAATGATGGAAATATTCAACTCATATTTTGATCATTATAACTCTAAATGAACTTAATCTTAATCTTAAACTTAATCAATTCACGCTTTCTTCACAAGTTAGTCCCATGCGGGGAGCTATCGGTTTTAAAGTGCACAAAATAGATCATCCGAAAAGGGTTGTATTGTTAAACAAAAAAAAGTGTTTAGCAATACAGCCCTTAAAGAAGTTCTTAAAAGTTTTTTGCAACTAGGCGTGTCATTAGTTTGTCAAGTTATGTTGATTAATTGCCCGGCTTCCATTTTATACTCTATGTAAACGAGTTTTGCTGTCTTTTTATATTTCCTTGACCTCTACATACATATATACACACGACTAAGCGTAACTTCCATTTTGAATCGGAAGCAATAAAAATCGAAAGTTTTTGAACAATTTCCCCATCCGTAATGGTTTATGAAAGTTTGCATTTTTTGTGGAAGGGAACTTTAAATTGAAAATATTGGATTTAAGTAATTTTGGGGATGTTAGGCTGACATTGGAAAGCACTGGAAAAGTTGAGGATGATTTTTATTATTTATAGCACCAAATGGAGAGCTAATAACACGTTCTGTGTTATATTATTTCAACGCCGACTTTCAAATCCATTTTCCTTAAAAATATTAGTGGCGATGTGCACAAAAGTCGCAAATGATGGTGAATTCAGAAACTATTTCTGAAACGCTGATATGACATTGAGCGGAAATTCCTGGGTCGTTCGTATTCGCTGTAGTTCATGTCTTTTTGTTAATTTTTCCTGCAAGTGAATCTGGTATACACACATACATATGTATGACTCTGTAACCTTTTGAGTTCTAAGTTTATCATCAGTGGAAATTGTGTGCAGGTATCTCCGTGTTTCTCCAGCAGAATTATTATCCGTTGGACTAGACCGATTGTTGATTTGCCTTCCAAAAATCTGCATTGATTGTTGAAAGACCATTTTTCTCTTTCGTTGCATCAATCGCACTTTATCCATGCATGTAAAGCATATTCCCCATCGCGTACAGGTTTTTTTTTGTTTCGTTAGTTCGCTACAACGTTGGTCCTCTCGAGATTGGAGAAAAAAACGTTTTTTTTCTTGTATACACCTAGTTGAAGTGTGTCACATTTTCCCATGGATTGATTGCATTATTTAGGTTATACATGATAGATATGAACTTTGTAGTAGGGTTTGTCAAATCGTCCTGTATCGAACAATGCTGTTACATATAGAGTAATATGTTACCAGCGATTCTTCTGTCATAGTCCATGTTTTTATTTCATTAGTGCAAATGCATGGAGTTTGTTGTAAAAAGCAAGAGTTCGATGTTCTGGGCAGATACAACAATTTACGCGAATGCACGAGTGCTGTACAGACAACGGACTTACCGATATATGTATGAGTAATCCATCCGAGTATATCTAATTGTGCCTGTTATGGGAATATTGGTATTGTGAGATTAACTTAAGTGTTAATCTTAGTATAAATTCATCAAAAGAGAGAATAGTGCCATTTATATGGATTACTCCAATAGTGAACATAAAATGGTTATCTGCAGTGTGGTCCAGAAAGAGGTGCTTAAAGTTGCGGAATAACTTGAGATGAAATCAAAATCCATCAATCTGTATATTGTTGGCAAGAAAGCGTTAGATGAACCGAAATAACATGCCATAGGATATCATGGCTCATGTGATGTGAGGGATGGTTTAAGGTTTTTGACTGTTTGACCCATTCACTGTACACGCAGCACTTGGTCTGAATGATCGGTGTACGAATATATATACATATGTACATATATGCATGTGTAATTAACATAAGTCGTGCGGTGAGAAAAAGCGCACAACCTGCCCGTGGTGCCTGCTGGATAGCTTTATAATAATGAATTAACAGTGAGCCTATACTGAGTATAACTGTACATGTGGAGCTGGACAAATGTCTAACGGGAGAAGGATGTGCAGCGGAGGAATTCTTTTAATGGAATCAACGGTGACGTCCACAGCCAGACTAGCGGAAATCTTACTTGAGCTACTTCGACATAATTGGAGCTCAGGTCAGAAAGGAACTTTCAAGACTGAGAGGAATTAAGAGTCTAAGGATCTTGGAGGTACTGCATTCGGGTAACTTCCCTACCAAAATTAGCAGAGGACCTAGACTGCTTTAAAGCAGAGATTACAAAAGCAGCGCTTATCATTTGTTACGGAGCGAAGCGTCACGGTTTCCTCTTCTCAATATTCACAAGGGAATATGGCTGGCTCTCAACTTTCCGAGTAGCTAACATCGACTAAGACCACTACCTTGTTACAGCTATTTGCAAAGATGAGGTTCACCATGAACTGTAGCGCAACCTTACTTAGTGCGTAAGGAAGTCATGTGCACAATGATAAGGTAAAGCAAGCAAGAATTTGTACACAGAAAAAAAAAATTTTGATAATATGCATAGGTGCCAGTAAATAGCATTATTTTGGAAGGCGACAACGCCTGATTATTATTAGTTACGAAACTTATTTATTTATAATTATTGTTATTAATTATTATTCAAATCCATGCATATTGTATTAATATCTGACAAACTAGGAGATGAGGCCAAAAATGTAAACGAGCTAGCAGGTGAGAGTTAAAGTTTACACCGTCATTGAACAGAAATAAGCATGAAGCTCATGCACATACCGTAAAAATAACCAAATCTACTTCAAGGTCGTGCATGCGGCAGGAAGCACAAAATAAATACGAACTTGCACCAACATATGCATACACGTATACAGCTTATTTCCAAAGCGTTATTCTTCAAAACTTGGCCAAATCAATAAACTTAACATTTTTTGAAAAATACGGTGAAAAATTAAGACATTGTTTTGACAATTTCCTTGTTTTCGTATTATTTTAATAAAAAAAGGAAATGTCAAATCGCTTACAGTGCAATCAAAGGGATAAAAGAATTGGGTGATGGTTAGTTTTCTGCTCAGATTCTCAATATTTTGTTGCATGAATGAATGAATGATTTGTGGGGCGAAGTTGCACTGTGTCTTAAGATTTTAAGTACCATCATCTTTTTTTTGTATCTAAACTTGACCAGTTTGGTTTCTCTTTAAAATGATCTGAATCGGAACTAAATACATAGATACAAGAGGTATTTTTCAACTATATAACAGTTTACGCTATTAGGAATTAGTGCCCCGCATTTTCTTAGGATATGATCCAAATTCTCTTCGTCTTCGTTGCCGAATCGACATATTCTGCATTTTCAAGGTCTAGCTTCTTAAGTTTGAGGTGTCATTCGATAAAATCTGTTAATATTCTAAGCCAATTTTTATTAAAACTCGTGAAACCTTTAGTGGGTACCGTGGATCAAGTGGTAAGTGTGTTGGGTCTCTGAGCGGGAGTTTCGACGTTCGAATCCCAGAAAACACCACCAAGTTTTTCACTGTACCACCTCTCGCGAATGTCTGACAAATGTCCGAGAGTAATGACTGTCATGAGAAAGCTTCTCAATTTGCCTTTCAGAAAGGGCTCTATACTGTAGGCCCCTTCCATTTGTGCGAAGAAATATAACACGCGCAACTTGAATAGTCCCGAGAAGCTAGACCCTGGACCACATACGGTCCGTTGCGCCAAGTATTTGTATTTGTAAGCTTTAGATCTTTTTGTTTTGGGAGTGCCATCTTTTATTTTGCCTCCCTTAGATTCCTCTACTTTATCTCGAATAATGTATCCACTCATCCCACAGAAGGGCCTGTTTCGCGCCCTATCTTCTTCTTGTTGGCTTCTTTATTTCTTCCACACCGTCAGGCTCTGGTTGCTAGTGTAGAGAGACGTTGTGGGTTAGTTGGCAACTGAACTGTGTGACATATTTACAATACCTTGCCTACGATAGTTTCTATCGAGGATAAGCTAGACACTCTCCCCATTGCGAAGATTTCCGTTTGGAAAATGTAAAATACGTATTTTGCACATAGGTTCCGAGACTTTTATTGTTGGCGTAACGTACGTATGTAACCCTGTGTAAGTGCTCTGTGTGGCATACAAAGACATGGCACCAATTTTTCTTATTAAAACAAATCATTGTATAAATCTAGAATTCTTGCTTATGAGCAGCATTCACATATGTAGATGTGTGTGTATGTACGTATGTAGCCAAAATTAAGTACAAAACAGTCGTGTACTGTATGTTTTTATCCACTGCCACTACTCATCAAGTTCTATTTTCTTTCCGTCATCGGTATTCTACTTAAATTTGCGGTTCGGGGGGTTTTCTTAAATTGACATTACCAATATCCGATGTATTGCCAAACAAAGAGTCAAAAACACTCTTTCGTAGGAAGGAAGGGTTCCCGAATGAAGCTATTCACTTTTACTGGCTGTGTTTCTTGAAATATGAGAAATATCGCGAAAGAGTGGCATAGGAAGGAAATAAAAAGGAATTTTTAAGTTTCCTCCCTTACGCCCCACGACTTCGTTCTATTTTGGTCTATTGATAAATGTGAGGCGTAAAATTATGTGCTGAATTTGGGGATGATATTGTAGAAAGAATTTTTAGAATTTCTAAACAGATGCCTTTGGCACTGCCTCAATCTATTGTCATATGTTACCCACATGCGTTGCCGTTTTGTCCTCCACCCTACCCTCTCGTAGTATGTGAAAGTTATTCTTTTGCGTGCGAGTATCTTGTAAGGGAAACATTTTTCGCAAACAGTAAAAGTTTTCCTAAGAAAAACTTTCTTTTAAAGTCGCATGATTTTGAGTTTTAAAGAAGAATGACGACGCGGCATCAATCTGAATTCTTCGTCAAAGTTTCAAGGGATTTATTTCTCTGCGCTCTCTTTTGATGGTTGTTTATAGGTGATGAGCTGTGATGGATTTTATTGAAATTTATTTTTATTAATTTAGATAGAAAGTTATGAGACTTGGCACATGACATGCCGGGGTAAATTTACTTCTGAAAAATTAAGTAAACAAACTGTTATTGGAAATTTAAAAAAAAGTTTTTATAAGAAAGGTTTATTCAAAAGGTGACAACAACCTGGCTTTTGTCAGGTGATGATATGTTGTCTAATAAAGAATGTTTAGTGACTGTGACATTTGGCATAGTCCCTTCGTACGAGAATCTGCAGATTAAATGTCGAATGTGTTTAATCTTTCAAATTTTTTATATTTTGACCACTATTGAAGGGTGTACAGACTTGACATTATGACATACATATATTCATATGTACCTATATTTATTTGTCAGTGTCACTATGCTTCGAAATATCAAGTTTGCTTAGTATCTTAGGAAATATAATAGACTACCAGGTCCCCGGAGTGCGTTGCTGCGCCTAACAAAAGGAAATTGTACATGTTTTTTAGTACTAAAGAATTCACAATACACGCAGCGGATATACAATATTTTGGATTTTTTGACTTGGTGGGTAAATGTATAATTTTTTTAGTGTTTCCAACTCTGAAGCAAGCGACATACAATTGGCCGTAAGAAGAGGATACATTTTCTACATTTAATCCAGCAATGGCTAACGATTGGGCTTGTGTTTTGTTGAGTTCAGAATTTCGATTGGGTAATTGAAGGCTTGTTCCTCTTCCATAACTGTCCATAACTGTATCAATTGATTTATATTTCATTAGGTTGCCGGGAATTTTCAAGTGAATTTGGTGATTTATTCTGTCGACGTCATGGTTTGTCGGTGCAAGGATTGCACGTTCACAAAGCCAATTGCAATTCTTGTAGTTGGCCGTGATATCAGGGAAACATTTTTGCACAAGATCGTTAATTGATTCCAATTGGCAAAGTTTATCAGCGGGTGTCGATGGTGGAATGACTGTCAAAGTTTGACAAAAATCACCAGCAAGAAGTATTAGAGCTCCTCACATTAGCCGGGTGTTGCCTATGAAGTCACACGAAGTTTAATCAAGTGCTTGCAGCATTTTTTCGTGTTCTATGGTGCATTCATCTCAAATGATAATTTTGCATTCCTTCAAAAGTTTTGGTTTAAATTTAACGGCAGTTTCAGAGCTGAATGTGCGGTGCGTCCATCATCGAGTAACGTCAATCCAATCTTAGATGACTCAAATGCGACTGCAATGCTGTAAAACTGTGGAACTCAAAACTATAAAAACTCAAAACTGAGCGGAGCTCATCTCAGTTTGGAAATTAAAAAGATTTAAAAAACAACTTTCAGGAAATTTTGCAAAAAATATCACTACATCTACTGTGGGAGCAGGGATACACAAATCCATTGTCAAAGCGTAAGTGATTGCCTTAAAATCATTTAAGAAGGCGGACGGCAGCTTCTCAGAAAATAACGAGTAAAGAATTTTGTTACTATTAAAAATACAGATTTGTCCAAAGCTGGATCTAAAACGCTCTAAGAATTTGATTTCTCTCGATAGATTGCATATTGGCACCGCAATAGGTGTCATCACTGGACACTGTCCAATAGGCAAGCATGCTACAAGGCTGGGCCTCTTTACGAACGACTTTTGTAGAAGCTGCATGGATGAAGAAGAGGAGGAAACTATTCCTCATGTTCTTTGTTTCTGCCCACCTCTCTCCCGTAGAAGGAAACTCCACTTAGGAGCTCCCTATTACAACGATATAGGCGACTTGATGGATATTGACATTAGGAGCCTCCTACGCTTCATAAGAAGCTCAAATTGTTTTTAACGAGTAGGTAGAGAAAAACTTTCTCCCAAGATCCACGTGGTATCACAATGGACCTACCATTGGTCTAAGTATGCTGGCGACTCCTAGCTAGCAGCCACTTCAACCTTACCTTACCTAACCTACTAAAAATATGTACATTATCCACGTAGTTTACCATTTAATAACAGAATGGCAACTTTTGTACTAACTTAGAAATTGGAGAAGAGCAAAGGTATATTTCATTCCATTATTTGAATAGATGCAGCTACTGCCAGCTAGAGCCACGGTGACCACCTCGTACCAATTTATGAGTTCTATATAAAAGGAGTAATACTCAAGAAACCCAATATCTGCACATTCGTGGGTATATGTACATAAATAAAATTTGTATACCGTAAAATGCCAAGTCTGGGAATAAGTTGACAACGAACTGTGATTTGATTCAGAAAGCAGTCTAGATATCAAACGAATGGTACTTCTCAACATGATTGAAAATCAACCCAGCCAAAAGCATTTTGATAATTTTCTGCATTCCTGTTTCATATTTGAGAACTAGGCTTAAAGACAAAGGGAAGAACAGATGCATCGGGCTCAAACACTGGAACATTTTATTGAAATTAGCAATTATTCCATGCATCTCTAAAGATGACATAACCAAGAAGTACATATAAATTTATCTTCCAAATGTGCATCCGGTTAAATTCAATGTCTATGCGATAAATTAAAACTATTTACCATTATTTTCTATTATGTACTTCTTCAACAAAAGCAAAGTGGCTATGAAACAAACCCACGAAATATCCATTTTTTCGTGTTAGTAGTAGAATTTGATATGCACTCTAATGTTCGATTCGTCCTCCTACTTACTCGTATTTGTCTACAAACATACCATACCTACACCCATTTAGACGTCTTCATCATCATAAGTTATCTCGGTTGTAATGTAAGATTAATATTAATGCACCCTACACAATTAAGTACAACATTCACTCCCACGTTATACAGAGCAAACATCTTATCTCCTCTTTGTCACATTTGCCAAGTGTCGTTGTCGTTGACGTCGTCTTTCTTGTAGCACATGGGTTCAAGGTAAATGGTGTCTCCTTACTGATAGCGCAATGAATTAATGCCAATCAATAATCCCTGAGCACTCAGTTAAGCCAATGAGATAATTGCCTACCCTCCATGGGAATCGGGAAAGTGAGATGTTTTTCTCCATTCAGGTGAGGTGAAGATAAAAGTTTTGTTCAAGCTCTTCGGGGAAGTTCGCCTCTGACTTATTACTTCTCTCGTTTCCGGAGTTTTTAGGTGTGCGCGTTTTTTTGTTTTTGTTTTTTGTTTGTTTATTTGTTCCCCTTTGTTATTTCCGACACTTTTGGGCGATGTAATGAAGAATGAAGGATGTCATCGAAGAGTGTGTGGGGGTTGTTTGTTGAGTACTATGAGGATGAAAAACCACCGGACTAGTGATCTGTCTTCCTTTGAAATTAGCTGCAATTTAAGAGGATAATTAAGTATAGTACTAGATTGAATCCTTTACAACCTTAATGCTTCTCGAATGGGTGCAGTTGTGATATGCGAAAGAAGAATAAATGATGTGTTCTGATGGTTTTCTTGTGGTTTAAAGCTGAATACAATTTAGTTCGTTTACTTCTCGTGTCAGTATCACACTTAATGCTGGAAATACTAGTCTACAAACACATCCCCTTCTTTCTAAATAATCTTCAAATTTCATGAAATTCCATGAATTAACTACCTCTACGCCCTGGGATATCGATCGAAGGGCACACATTCATTCCTAATTCTCTTCCTATGCCTGAAGTAATGTGCGGAAATGATGGTTCATCAGATGCCGAAGCAATAGACACTCGTTCCACACGGAACGTTTTTTTTCCTTCACGGAAATGAATGTCAGAAATTCTTAACATGATATTCTGCTAAGAGAGAGATTGTTTTTCTCTGGTTAATTAAATTATCCTCAACGTCCTCTTTCTTTTGCAACAATATAATGAAAAAAAATCTTTAATTTTGTTTCTGAATCCTTAAGCGAAAAACTTTGTCGGAAGCGTCTAAATATTTTGTTCATTTAAATCAACTTAGCTCACTGTAGACTGTTTTTTGGATACTGCCTTGTTAGTCGTTTAACTTTGGTACGCAGTTCTTTTAAAATTCATGGATGTAACTTCGTACAAAAAAGCGAAGGCAACGACGGGAAAGCTGCATAATGCTTTCAACATGGGGAAAACATTTCATGGGTCATAAACAAGACAAAAAGTGTGCTAAGGAAGTTATGCATAAGAGTTTTTTTCCCGTAGAGATTTTTTGTTGTTTTTCCTTTAGCGTATGATTAAAGTGAGATAAAGGTGAAGTGGTAAAGTAATGCGTTTTATGTGAGCTAAATTATTTTAAAGTCCTTTAACTAGCTGTGTGAATATTTACCTATTTCTCACTCAATTCTGTTAATAGGATTGTTGTGTATCACTGTAAATAGTTTCTTTAATGATGATAATGGTTTCCAGGGCATTATGCTGGCACTTTAACAATGGCTTTTACAAAGTAGAGGAGAATAATAATCTCTGTGGGAGAATGCTTTTCTGTGTTCTTGCAGCTTTGTGTTACAATGAGCTAAAACGGTCTTAGGCTAGTGTGAACTGCATGAGGAGCTCGATCAGATGTAGGAAATATAAGACTTCTAGCCAACAAAGGCATCTACATCTACATGTGTATGCATATGTATGTACATGTATACTTGAGGTATAAGTTGAAACCGAACACCTTGTTGGATCCCTTTTCCTTTCTATTTTGGTGATCGTCCTAGATGGAATAGTTCCCTCCTCATCTCAATTCTCTGCGTTAGTCCTAGGATCTTCGAATAATAAGTCTGTTTTACCATCTGAATTTCAATCAATTGATACCTCAATATCATTCTTCTTCTTCTATTTAATATCGGACATTCATATGTATGTACGCATACTATTTATGACCTGACGCTGTCACATATTTATGGCAGATTTTCTTAAGAAAACTTCTTCTTCAGATGATATTTGAAGTCCGTATATTCTATGGGGATCGCAGCTAAGCATTGGAGTGGTCCTTTTACAACTATGTGGCTCAGTGGTTAGTGCGTCGGATTACTGAGCGGGAGGTTCGAGGTTCGAATCCCAAAAAACATCACGGTCCCACCTATCGCGAATGTCTGACAAACGTCCGAGAGTAATTACTGTCATTAGAAAGCCTCTCAATTCGCCTATCGGATATGGCTCTAAACTGTCCTTCCCTTTTACTTGTGCGGAAAAATATAACACGCACAACACGAATGGTCGCGAGAAGCTAGGCCCTAGACCACATACGGTCTGTTACGCCAAGTATTTGTTTTTTTTTTCTAAACTATCACTGCAGATAGTTACATAACCAACGAATAGTTTGCTTATTAAAATTAATAAGAGGAAATAAGTAAATGGCTAACAGCTTACTTTTTTCGGGTTAGGTTCATAAAATACAGGATTTAATAATTAGTGTAATATTATTATACACATTTTTGTTTTAGGGTAATTGAATTTTACCCATTCAGTAACAGGAGCATATATAGTGTCAGAGGTCTTATTCACTCGGAAGGTACATAGTTAGTAGTTTTTCTACAAAACGATATGCAATTTCACAGTCATTTGTGATTTACTTGTTACACCTTTCGCAAGAATGGAAAGGATGTTCCGAAGCTCATAATTGTCGAGTTTCTCGTGACAGTTGCTATTTTCGAGCATTTATCAAATATTCAAGAGAGGTGAGACCATGAAAGTTGATAGTGTGTACTGGGTTTTGGTGGTGAAATAAATTAGGTGAAATATATTCGCTTGAATTTGCATCTATCTTTTTGAAGCATTAAAATAAAAAGTGCAAGCAGAGTGAGCTAATAGCCATTGCATTTTTTAAGTAGAATCAAATATGCCATAAAATTTGTGAGGGAATCAAATAGCATTTAAAATATATCAAACAGCTAGCTCCTCTATCCACAAGAGTCGTTCCGGTCACAAATCACGAAAAGCCCAGTCATGAATTAAAAATGAACATCGATTTTATTTCCTGCAATAAAAGAGGTTTCTCTCAGTTTCATTTGACCCTTTTCCACATTAATTTGCAATAAAAAATAAAAAGTGTCACCCCAAAACACTTGTCAACAACATCAACCAGAATCCCATATGGACCATTAGTACCATAACAGACGAAAGCACAAATGTATCTCCCCAAATAAACACAAGCAGCCCCTCACAAATTCTCGAATAATTTGGTGGTAGTCCACAGAATATATTCTACCACCTGGGTACGGTGACGTATACGTAATATATACTCACTTGACCCCCAAAAGCGTAAGTCAAACAGTCCCATGGATTGACTTCACCCCAAAATAATAAAACAAAAATAAATCTTTTAACCAGGACATGAGTTGGTTTTTCAGGGATACTGGGAAAGTGACGATAAGTGTTTAGCGTCTCGATTAGAAAATCGATACAAAGCCGGAAGGGATGAAGCAGTAGAATGCCTGAATTTTGAAATGAATGACTTTATAGATTGACTTAATCTTATACTTATTTTGTACACACAGACAACAGATATATGTACATAAATCTATCTCTAGCAAAGGTAATTCCAATCCTTTTGTACTTTCTTTGCCATAATTTAATAATAGTGGTCCTGTGCACCCATCGCATGTGTGTAAAACTCGAACTCGATGAAATTGTTATCGTTCGCCTTTATCTTGCCAACTGAAGTGCGACTAACTTGCATTCTTATCAAAGGAATTCTGCCAGACAAACCAGGACTGAGCAAAATGGTAATTTTCAATTCAAAGACTCTGCCAAGAGAAGCTGTTTTTCTGTATATGTATAAACTCTTCCTTGGGGTTTGCTATTTATTTTTTTCCACACATTTGCATGTATGATTTGTGAAATTTTGCTACTAAATAGAGATCCATTGTCCGTTTTGAATTACACTGGCAATGTGTTTGGAGGTTTGTTTGCATTTGAAAAGTTGTGAAACAGTATTGCTTATCATTGTCTGCATTCTCTCAAGGGTCAGAAATACTTCTCAATTCGATAAATTTTAAGTAGAAAATGAAGCAAAAGTTTTCTAATTATATTTATCTAGATGTGTGCTATTGGCGCAGGATTGAGCGTACGGAAATACTTTTCCTGAATAAGCAATGGTTTGACGCATATTTTTGTAGATACGGGAAATAGAATTATGTATTAATTGGTGTGCACAAGGAAGACATTTTGCTTATACCAAATATTCATTCAGAATAATGTGATGCGATTATTAGGCATGTCTGGCAACAACTTACTTTATGAACTCCGACGTTCTCTGTTATCAGTTATCGATTTGTTAATTAGTTAGAGAACTTTTATCGATTCTTATATGGGTTCGTTGAAATATATTTTGTTAGAATTTTGTACGAGGCTGAAGCCCCAGGAGAGAAATTAAAGCCGAAGCTTGTTCATAATAATTGTTCACTAACACGAACAACATTTTTTTGGTCTTGCGAAGAGCACTAACAGATTAAGAAACCGCAGTAAGAATAAATGAATTGAAAATAATTTGCTTTAAGATTGTCCTTTATCCGTGGCCTGTCGGAATTGAGTTGAGGTCCGCAAACTTAGCCAACCCCACACGGCACAGTAGCAAGGCAGATACGTGGGAGAAATATGCAGCACAAGATGTACGTGTACGTACGTGTTATATACATATTTCAACGGTTACTCTTACTAATGGCGGAATTTTTGCCTTTGCTCCACACAAGGAAGTACATACCTGTGTGAAAAGTAAGAAGCCATTGTTATAAAGATAAGCAGGGATTGTAATAAAGATAACCAAGAATGCCACTGCCGTAAAAACTGACAAACTGCCTTCACTCAAAAGAACTTAGATGATACCATTGTTGAAAAGTCTATACACCTTTGTGATGTTATAACTGATGCATTTTAATTCATTATTTAATGGCATCGTCATGTGATTTAGATGTACATACCACCCAGTGCTGTCAGGATAAATTAGAGCGCGTAACCTTGCTAAGATTTCAAAAAATATGACATTCCTTTCATAAACAGCACTAAGTCCTAACAGTGTTCCAAGAAAACAAGAACATTTGGTTATTATCGTGCTATTCCCCGTACGATGACCCCGAACCCACTCCGGGTTCAGGAAGTTCTTTTACCTAGATAGGAGAAAGAAGACAATTTTTATGGTGTGTGACACCAACACGAACTATGACTTGTGGAGCAGCACTAATATTTGGTCTATTTCTATATTGCTGCATATTGTAGGCATTAACCTAGTAGTTTGCAACAATGGAAATATTCCGACATTTATTATTAAAAACTGACACGCGATCCTAAATTTGGTTGTATTTAGTAACTACTCCATTCAGATAATTTGATTGGTTTTATTTTGATATGATTAAATCATTTATTGGAAAATTAAGTGTGATAAGTAATTTGGATGAGAATAAAATGCATTTCCTTTTCATAACTTAGCCTTACTTAATTAAGTAATAAATGAAGATAGTTATGGAGTTGGTTCAATAATCGGGGACTAGAATTTGATAGGAATGGTGAAGAGAAAACTTGAAGTAGAACATTCATAGGAAGAATGTTTGTAAGAATGGGCTAAGAGACAAAGCTTAGCATGGTAGCGGTAAACATGGACTCATTCCTCTGTCGCTCGGTGAGATATTAGCAAACCTTGCTATAGGTTTAGTGAAGTAAACGTCATTAGGCTTCGTAGCTTGGTTGCAACAAGGGTGGGACAAAATTTTGGTAATACTCCCTGGGATAAAATATTTAGGATGAATAACAATCAACGCCAAAAACACGGACATATGTATTCGAACTTGCTATTCTATTATACTGATGACTGACATGCTTGTATCCGAGTTCTGCATCATTATAGCTCTAGAATTCTGTAAACGGCGTCCATAAGCATCTTCAAATCTTCAGCGTGACTTAAACAAACCCGTATCGTCGCGATAAGGTTCCACCAAGTTCATATGGTGTGTTTATTCCCCTCGAAATGATGACCAACTGGGCATCCTATTTCATAATCTACACGAGAAAGTCAACTGGATACAGATTCTCACAAATCAAATTGGCTGCAATACATATTCCAGCGATCAAAAATATCAAAATATCAATATCAAAGATTGTGAATAAATCAATGGTGACAAAAATATCATTTATATATACATAAGTGCTCAAGTGCAACTGAGCAAAATTGGGCTACCCTCCTGCGAAATATGTACGTAAAATCTAACAAAATTTACAGCTTAAAACGAACATACTGAGAGAGTGACTAACAAACTTCGTCAATTTTTCAGGGGTCTACAATCTTACTGTTGGCAAGTGGGATAAGTAACTACTTTACTGACTGCTCACTGTTTCATATGGTGAAAGACCGTAGGCTACCCACACCAAATAGAAACGATGAGATCTTTTGCCAAAATGTTTTCAAATAATTCCGCCTTAGTATAGACATCGACTATCTAAGATTTGTAGATAACCATAGTCTGAGGTGTAGATTCTGCCGCATGTGATCCAATCGTGCTATTTAAAGTAATAAAATGGAGTAAAGGGCCACTGATTGATAAGCGACCAGTAGTGTGGTTTTCGAACAATATGGCCGTTTGTGTCCACAACTCACATCGTCAGATATGTGAACAAATCCACTCATTAAATGATAATCTGCAGAAAATCTCGCAGTGAGGGAAATGAGACTTTGTTATAAAAAGTCCGTCACCTTTATAGGAAGGAATACGCCCAATGTACTCGAGCCCAATGGCATTACAGCATAATCAAAGTTGCAAAATCAGCTTCTAAAGGGATACTTTATATTGCCGCAGCTCCTTTTTATTACAAAGTACATATCAGCCCGGGGCCAGAGTATTTGTCTCATGTTGGGAATTCGGCTCCAAAACATTAATTAAACACATATACTTCAGATCATACAAAAACGAGGTATACTATAGATACTATATATGTTCTGAGTAATTCAATGGAATGATACCCAGAAATACATTTGGACATTATATGAAATGGGTAGGTTGCGAGGGTGCATAGCGCCTGGGTTCACCTGGCAATTGAAAATCAGAATAAAAGGTGAAAACGTGCAGTGACGCGGAAAACTTTCCTTTAATTAAATTCAAGCATCAACCCAGTGCCGATGAGATCGTCACCTCGTTTTCTGCAATGCCGAAGAAATATTACTTTTCGAAAGAGCAGAGACTTTTGTGCTTACCGTAGATCTTCGAAACCATACTTGATGATGCAATATTCTTTCACTTACCGCAAATCTTTTCATAGGACGAGAGACAGGATATGCTTAAAGGCAGAAACTAGCACCCGTAACCTAACCGAATACGTATCGAAAACTTTGAGCGTTTGGAGTATTGCAAAAAGGTTCATGTACTCTTATTCATATTTGCCATAGTTTTAAGAAAGTTTACCAATAACTTTTCGTTCCATCAAATTATTTTCTTTACATTAAGAGAACAGACTTAATTTAACACAAGGGAGAAGGCGCCTCTCGTGGATGTCTAATAAATGTTCGTGAATGGAAGTTATAACAGTTTTGAGAAAACTTCTTAGTCCCGTCTTTCAGATGCACAATAAAATTAAGGTTCAATCTATTGCTGCGAAAAATTATAACAAGCATAGCACGATTGGTGGGGAGAAGCTAGGTAGGTTTGATGTGTCAAATATTTTCAATTGCATCTTTAGGAGCAAAGCCACAGATAGGTAGGAGGGGTATACATACATATATGTTGCTCCTGAACTGTGCCTAGAGAGTTCATTCGTCTGCTCCATCTGCATCTGCTTCCACTGTACTATAATCTTCCAATACGACCTCTTACTGTGCGCGTACACGAAAGTGTGACCGAAGATCGGAATTTGTCAATTCACAGCCGTTCACATCAACTTTTCTATTACTTTCTTTGGACCCACCGGATTTTAATTTAAAGTTCTCAAGCACTAAAAAAACACTCATTATAACAATAGACCTACTTTCAGTCTGAATGTTTATAGTCTCATATTACAGGCAGCTACTCCTCTTTGTTTAGTGGAGGTGTTGAAGTCTCCTTTTCAATTGTTTAATATTACATCGTAGTTTTTGCCTTAAAAAATTTCCTCCTCTTAGAAATAAATAAATGCTTTCCTTGTTCCAAACTGAGGTGATTTTGTCAACGTTATTGATATGTACTTACATATGTAGATAAGCATAAAGAACAATTGCCATTCCAAAAATACCTCCCGGAAAGTGAAAATTACGACTGCAATAAAGTACACCAAATTTATCCTTGGCGACACCAAACACTGCATTCGTTTATTAGAGCTTCTATTTTCCTCATTTTTCTCATGCTGAGGGTACGAACCAGTCAAAAGATGCTAAGGCTGTAATTAAAAGTTATGACTGTCGTGTCACCACCGACCGTGTGCTTGGCGGTGATTTCTCTAGTGTGCGTGTATAATAAGGGAATGCCACCAAAGTAGAAATAATGACACAGAAGACTATAGGAGATTGTATTTAGTTTCATAAGTCCTGAAACAGCAACTTGGTGTCCTAGTTTCATCTCAAGGAAATGCATTTAAATTTATTAATGTAATTAGGTGGTGGTTAAGGATGTGTGTTGTTGAGGATGATGCCGACTGTTAATATCTCAGAATCAGACGTTCAGATAACATTTAGGATAATATATATACTTGGCCGCGACTGACTGAAACACATGTCATTGAAAGATTAAGTTATTAGAGTTGAAGGCATAAACCCATTTTCTAGTAGACGTTATGACATATGTATGTATGTATACCTAAATTTAAGAAAGCAATAAATTCAGGAAATGACACACTGCAGCTATTGGCAACCGTGCTTCGCCAAATAGAATGGTACGCATTGACGTCGCAGGTGAGGACAATAACAAGCTGCATCTGTTAGGTATGTTTAAGAAGTTTGTTCACACATGGTGAGAGACAGTTGGGTTTATCACCTGGGAATATTTCGAGCTGATGCCATATAGAACACAGAGGCCCAGTCAGACGAACTCTGTGAAATTTATATGAGATTTTAAGGTAGCTGGGCGAGGTACAATACAGAATATTACCTGTGGGTGTTGATAGGTTTAGCATTTTTGCTCTTCTGCCAATCCAGAGCTCATGTACAATTTAATGTTTGGACGTCTACAGTTCATGCTATTACCTAAGAAAACAGACGCAGCCTTGGTGTGGTGAACATTGACTTCAACAATCAACAGTTTTTCTCCATAGCCCCTAGAGCGGGACCAATAGTTCCAACTTCTTTAGCAACATAGGTACTTATGAGAGTTATACGAAGCTGGTGGGCTTCACCAGCTGCTCGCATATGCTGAGTGTATTGCCGTTATTGGTAGGCCACAATAAAACATTTGTAAGTATTAAAACTTAAACAGCAAGGACGATGGGTATTGGTATGGTTGTAATCGAGGACAAATAACGGATGTCAGCGAATCAAAAAAAATATCACGATAAACTTCCTTGATTCCAAAATAATTTCCATGTGTGATACCAGTGTGAGCTCCATGACTCAGTCCTTATAGCGTTGAACTACTGAGCGGAAGGTTCGAATCCCGGAAAACACCAACGAGTTGTTTCGTGGTCTCACCTCTCGCGAATGTCTAACAAACGTCCGAGAGAAAGAAAAGAAAAAAAAAACAAACCTTTTGGATATGACTCTTAACCGTAGGTCCCTTCCATTAATTCTAAAAAATGTAACACGTACAACACGAAAGGTCGCGAGAAGCTAGATACCAACAACCCAACGTATGTATCCTATATCAAGGGAAAAAATACAGCAGAAGGTACTTTTTATCGGTGTCTTACTTTCGTGAGACTAAAATGCAACTCCTTTTGCAGCGATGTCAATAGAGTCTGTTTAGAATGTTGGTATAGATTCCACCTTTCATTAAAAGACGAGGAAATTCATCAACTCAATTTAATCACTCACACTTCCTATTTCAAAACAATTTACATAGGAATAAACGGCCTTAGAAGGACTACCTGAGACCAGTTCCCCCTCATCTATACCATTATTAAAGGTATCAAATTAACTTTCTAATCCAAGAAGGTCATTGCATTCATTTGGTATTCATTAATCAAACTGACAACTTTTAGTCGATAGTACATTTTATTATGAGAATCTACCTTGTGAACTCATTAATCACCAACTGACACTGTTTTCCTTTGTTGTTTTCCATTATTGTGCACTAAAACAGTGGAAAAGCCACTAAAGAAGGAAACAAAACATGCAAATTATAAGTCTTGAACACACCTCAGACTGGAAGAAGGACGAAAACATTTCTCACCTACATAGCCAAAGTCACGGAGTTTACACGGCAAAATTAATTTCCGGTTTCAAGAAAACCGTTTCATCCCTGGTGGCTAACCGCCAAACAGATATCCAGAACTTGCAGCATTAGAGGTACAAAGGTCGATACAAATGGAGAACCGTAGAACCACATCGCTACAATTTGTTGTACATTCCATATTTTAATTTATGGCCCTCTTCAATCCAGATAGAGTACCCAACCCGGAATGGGTTGCTTGAAGGATTCAATAGCTTAAAGTGGATATTTTATACTTTGTCGTCTATGAGGTGCTTAAAACGAAAGCAATTTGAGTCGTTTACCTTTACTTTGATTCGATTACATTACCCACAACTGTGGCTTTCTGTGTTTGAAGCATGTCAGCCTATAAAGGATACTGTCCCACAAATTGACTTAATTAATTTGATTTAAAGTGTGCGGAAAACGAATTAACAAGTTTAAAGAAATAATAAAAATCGATTGAAGGCCGGATAGTACATAAGTTAGTGTCTGAGAGGATCTGTCAGTTATATACTAGTAATACAGTGAAAAAATACTTAAAATAAAACGTCGAACTGAGTCAGATAATAGACTTTCCCTCTGTTAAAATAATTTAATGGAAATTTTATTGTATTGCGATAACTATAGGTAGAGGTGTAATACGAAAAGGTCTATTATATGCAAGGAAGACTGACGAATTTCTTTTCGGCAATAAATGTTTTATAGCGCAAAAGCAGAAATGCTACTTTTGACAAGTTTTAAAGATATTTACCACCTCTAAATTAGACGGACGCTAATACGCTAAATACGCTGGCCTTATTGCCGATGAATCCAAACTCGAAGTTGGTTCTAGGTCTAGAGTTGTCTGTAAGTGTCTAGGGCTCAACTACTTCTATAGGATTTCGAATGAATGTATGCATTTTTTTTCAAGCCGAGGACATAGTCGGAAAGACTATAATCACCCTCGACAACGGGTCGAACGCCAAATGTTACATTTTTGGGTACGATGCGTCTGGGCATACATATGGAGTTTTAGTATTATTCTTTTTTGCAAAATTATAATTTGATCGATTTTGACTAAATTTAAAATCTACGCAATAGGAGAATGAACACAGCAAGTTCAAGGAAATTTCAAATCAAATCAAATTTAAATCCGAAATGATTTTCCGTCTTTTTCTCCATATGATAACTTTTAACTCAAGAACTACTTAACTGGTTTTAATGCGGTTTTCTTCATTGCATTCGAAAATTTATGTATACCGAGTAGGGGTATAAATCATCAATAAGTTCCTTTCAAATATATGTATATGTAGATATGACAGCTTTACTCTGTCAAAATATCATACCACGTTTAAAAATGTATGTTCTAGACTTCATGTACCGAAGATCATTACATGCATTTTTAAATTTTTCGGTAATTCAGCTTTTAGTTTATCGCACCCTCTTTCACGGAGGGTGTTTTGCGAACAGTTTTATTGCACAATATATGTATAAAAAAATGTACGAATTTTACAATCCTTTGTAAAATTCGTGATTCATTTTTCCGTTTCAGGTTAGAACTTTCGTTTTTTTATTCTTTGTCTGCCTTGTTGCCGTTATCACACTTTTTATTTAAGAACCACCAAATGCGAGTTTAGTATAGTATGCAGATTGTCTCATCAGAAAACCTTTCAATTCGGACGCAGTTTGGGCACGATTAGGAATGAATGAATATCATTGGAAATCTCAATATTGTATTAATCTACATGGCAGACTCAATTCCTTGTCCACCATTCTTACTTAAGGTGGCGCTATAGTCCGGAGTGGACCTGCTTCAGTGGCCTAGAGAAGGGCAGCTTCAGTAATTGAATTATTACAGTGACAACAGAATGGGGGTCATCTGCGATATCATATTTTTGAAGGTATTCCCGGAAGCTTGCATATCCCGACAGGAATTCGGCACTACGTAAAAGCTTACTTAACCATATTTTCTTGGGTCCATTCTTTCATTAGACTTATTTCATTCCACTGGTCTGTGTGCATAACATATTCTCAACTTCCTTTCGGCTGCTAATGAGGACAATCTTCGTTTTGTGATCCGCTTATTCCCGCCCTGGAGAGCAAAGCTATGTCTTTACGTCTTTTTTGTAGTTGTTGCAGTTTTGCGTCACCTTCTCTATGTCCATCCCTCACTACAAACATACGTACCACTCCATCGTACATACGCACGGAACACTTAATACATATTTTCGATTTCTGTTGACTTCAGTTTTTTTTTTTATCCTATGCCATAGGGTATATTTATTTCAATGAATAACAGAGACAATGATTATTGTAAACTAGCAAAAGCATTTATGTAAACATATGTACTCATGATCAGTATCGAAAGTAGTGACGATTTACCAATGACGACGATCCGTTTGCTCGGCTGTCCGTATACTTACTTACTTAGGTGGCGCTACAGTTCGGGGTGAACCTGGGCCTCAACCAACAAGCCTCTCCAGTTAGCCCGGTCCTTAGCTAACTGCCTCTAGTTGCGCACTCCAAGTTGGTTGAGGTCCCCTTCTACTTGTGCGCGCCACCTTAGGCGAGGTCGTCCTATGCGTTGTCCCTCCGGGCTAGATTCGAAGACTCTGCGGGCATTGGTGTCTATTCGCTCTGCATGTCCTAGCCATCTTAGGCGACTGATGCGCAGTTTTTTAACTAGGTCAATGCCGCTGTACAGCTCGTAAATTTCGTCGTGGAGTCTTCTCCTCCAAAGCCCGTCAACGCAAACCGGACCGTATACATATCTTCCGAAGAATTTTTCTCTCGAAACAACCAAGGATATCTTCTTCCGCTTTCGAAAGAGTCCATGCTTCAGCGCCATAAAGCAGGACTGGGGTGATTAAGGTCTTACAAAGAGTCTCTTTAGTCTTCGAGATAGGGCCTTACTACTCAATTGCCTTCTCAGCCCAAAGAAACAGCGATTGGCAAGAGTTATTCTTCAATTGATTTCTGATGAGATGTTATTTTCAGAGTTAATAGCAGAGCCAAGGTAGACAAAGTCCCTTACCACCACGAAGTTATAGCTGTCGACTGTGACGTTCTGTCCAATTCTTGGGTTTTTTCCAAGATTTGCCGAAGTGTGAAAATTTGATCGACTGTGAACTTTCCTGGCCTGAAACCACACTGATAGGGGCCAATCAGGTTGTTGACGTAGGGTTTCAGGCGTTCACACAATATGGCAGAGAAGACCTTGTACGCGATGTTGAGGAGACTGATACCTCTGTAATTGGCGCAGTTGAGGGGGTCTCCTTTCTTGTGGCTGTCCGTATTTAACCCGTTATTGGGCATTACATTTTGAGTTGGGAAGATTTTGAAACTGAATAAGTGTAAAAAGTTTGAAAATGTACGCACATACACGCCCGCTTTTAATAAAATGTTATCCCAATATTTTTATAAAAAACTAAAAAATTATCTTTACTACGATTGTTCCGTGTATTGTACTCGTATAGGGCCGTCTGCTTTTTTTAAAACACTTATTATTTGTATTTCACGGGCTCCCAACCCGTGGAGGGTCCCTGCCTGAGACAAGGCTGACTTCCTGGGCACGCTTCCAGTTTTTCAGACTAAGCGCTCTGGCATCCGCGATAGCTTGGTCTTTAAAACGGAGGTTCGGTGTTCCTTATCGTCTCGAACCTGGGGGCTGGGATTCGAAGATCCTCTTAGCTGGAGCATTATTGTCCATTCGCTCGATGTGGCCGGACTACATCCACATCTTGATACAGCTCATAGAGTTCGCGGTAATATCTTCCTCTCCATTCGCCCTCCTCGCATATGGGATAGAATATTCGACGAAGAATTTTTCTCTCAAACGTATTGAAAATCGGCTTTCCTGCTTATCGTCCAGTACTCGGCACCGTAGAGCAGAACTGACAGGATTAATGTTTTGTAGAGCACGCATTTTGTCTTCCGAGTTAGGAGTTTTGAACCCAGTTGTTTCGCTAAACCGAAGTAGCAGCGGTTTGCTTGGGTTAGTCTTCGTCGGATCTCCACTAAGGTGTCAATCGTGGAGTTGATGTTTACTCCGAGGTAGGTAAACTCCTCAACTACTTCGAAGTTAATTATTATAGTCCTTTGACGTTCCGGGTCGGGTTGCCATATGAGATCCATTATCCGAGGCATGTTGTGTCTCTCTCATAACTAAAGTTTTTTACGTGGTAGGGAAGTTACCCCTCCAACCTGGAGGGCCAGGTCCATTGTTAAGACCCCTAAGACGAGGGGCCGGTTATAACGATGACAGTAACCCACTTCGGAGATATGAGGGCTGCCATTGGCCCATTAAGGGCTCATCCGCCACCATCTCTTTTCCAGGACCCTGACTAGTACCTGAAAAATCCCTATCGACCTGAGCTTCCAATACTACACCAGATAAGGTGTAGTTTACGTTGTGGAAAATGAGACGCCACCGTTGATTCCATTGAGGGAATTCGTCCGCTGTCGTGTTCATAGTGCTGCTATTTTCTCTTGATCAGCACTCGCGCTTATAAGTTTGGCAAGCCGGATCCGGGTGGACAGCGGCCAGTATCCGATGGCTACCACTTGGAGGTAATATAAGCACAGTTGATGTGTGGTAACAGTTACAATACTGGGCTTTGCCAGGTTAAAACCAATCAGTGTCTACCGTATCCCACAACATCTTTTAAATCACTTAAAGGGCCTTTTTAAAGCTACGATTACTTAATTCTACGATTCAGTCTCAATTAAAATTTAAAAATTGATTGCGAAAACTTGTCATGTCGTATGTCTGATAAGACAATATCTTGATTTCAAATCAAGCTCTTTATTTTTTCATATTTATTAATTTATGTATGTAAATTTATTTATTTATTTTCATATTGATTTGATTATTTCTTTGGTTTTTTTTTATTTATTTATTTATTTTTTTTTTATATATTGATTCATTAATTTCTTCATTATTTTTATAAATAGTATGTATATTCATTTGTTGAATTTTGTTCAATCTAATGTAAAGATTATCTTAATCATATGTTGTTTTCATCAATTTTCCTCTTTTTTTCTAAACTATGTCATAGTTGCTTTTATAAAGGTTCAGAATGTTATTTTTATCTGTGATATTTTGTTAATAGCTTCAGTAAATTTCTTTAGTTCTAAGTTTAGCGTACACAAATCTAGACTGTTCATAATTGATTTTTCTAAAGTGCAGAATAAATTTTCTTACTCTTCAGTTTTTGCACTGCTTCTACGGATAATGATGATACTACACCGCTGCTAGTTGCATTAATAATGGTGGTGGGAAACTGCAATTAAAAAGGCAACATGCCACATTGTAGAAACTCTGAAAAAATAGAACTGAAATAATCATCTTCATCATCATACTCTTGGCTTTATACTGACTCGGTGCTCATAGCATGACGTTGGTTGTGCATATTTCACTTGACACATTTTGAGCAGCAACAACAAGGGCACACAAAGGGACGATGCACCTTTTTTGCGCATGTACAATGCGAAAACTTCCTTCACCACCCGTTTCTCGTGTTATAATTGATGAATTAAACTTTAGTAAGTGGCAGGTTCCGCAACCGGCTAATTATTTCAAAACAAAGTCTTGAAATTAATTTCGTTCATCAACTTTTTGGACGAAAAAAATTACTAACATAGCAAGCTAAGGAAGGAACAAAACGAGTTTTACTTGGGCGCTGAGGAAAACTTTCCAACTTTGCGCTTAATGGGTTAAAGGAAGAAGTTTTTCTTGAACGATACAAATTGTAGGGACGAGAATTTAAGGAAGATGAAGTGACAATAAATTGAATTTGTGGGAATGTGGTTTCAAATGGTTTCATCTGTTTTAGTTGCGAGAATCCTGAATTTACTTTAGGAACTTTGGTTTTGTGGTTTAGCATAGCAAAAAGCCACGATGGATTCGAATGCGGTATGGTCAGTTCTGACAAATATTGATAAAAGCTATTTAAATTAAGTGGTGGCATCATAGGGAGTGATATTTTTGGAAATTTAATTGAGGCTTGAACTTTGAAATATTTCTAGAAATGTAAAATATAGAGAAGGTCACAGGACCTTTAGCCGTGGACTTCTTGTGATTTACGTAGCCCTTATGATAAGTGAATTGAATTTTACTGGCTCCTGACAATATTTACTGTTATCTGTGTATAAACAATAAATAACAGTGGGCGCAGTGGATCAGTGGTTAGTACGGGAGGTTCGAGGCTTGAATCCCAGAAAACACCAAGTTTTTTCACCTCTCGCAAACGTCTGACGAATGTCCGAGAGTAACAACTGTCAGGAGAAAGCTTCTCAATTAAGAAAAAAGCATCTAAGATATGGCTGAAACTATATATCCCTTCCATTTGTGCAATAAAATATTCCGCAGATAACGCGAATGGACGCAAGGAGCTAGGCCCTGAACCACATACGGTTTGTTGCGCTAGATATTTGTATTTGTGTAAGCAACAAAATGTTGTTAGGCGTATAAAATTATTACTGAAGCAATTTGGACTTATCGATCTTCAATCTGGGACACAAAAAAATATCAAATATCAAATGAAACCAAAAATTCAACGACAATAATGAAAAATACTACCAAATAAAGCTTACGCTGAACGCATGTACAATATGCAGTGGCAATAAGCACTTAAGGAGGCTAATATCACACGCCTAGCCGAACTACCGAAAGCTAAAAAGAATACAACCTGTAAATTTGAAGATTTTAGAAAAGGGCTTGAAACGAAACTTAATGTAAATATTAAAAAATTGTATCTTTAAATGCATATTCGTATGTATTAACCGTATCGAAATAATTAATTGAATTTTTTTTTTATAACAACGCCTTTTTTGGGGTAGTAGTTGGAGAAACTCAGATTTTATACTTGCTGTGCTTGGTGGCTGTGATTGCTGTTCCCCTTGCGAGGCTTGAACTTACATTGGCCAGGTCACAAGCAAATACACTACCGACTACTCCGTAGCCACGTCATTATCAATTGTATATAATTATTTTAAAATATGGGAGGGGCTTAAATCTGATTATTAAATAAATTTTTTTGTTGGCAAAAATCAAGTATTGGATATAAAAACATATCCTTCAACATATGTACATATGTATGTGCAGTTAATGTCGCGCAGACAGATGTATAATAAATGGAAAAATGCCGTACTAAAAATCTACTAAGAAATCTAAAAAGCAGTCTTGGACAGATGGACAGATTACTGCCAATCTACTGAAACTATTTCACGTAGTTTTTATGTCGAAAGTGGGTAGACGAAGATTAAAGACCTCTTTCATTCTGAAACTTTTGAACGCGTCTTAAGTATACATCTGCGAGGTAAAGGTATAATAAAAGAGATATAAATATCTCAGTCCCGTCATGCTTTACACTTTACAGGGTGGTGCGAAGAATATAGGAATACATACACTACAAAAATTTATTCTATCAACATATTGAATAATGTTCAGACTAAAGCAATTATGGAAATCCCTAATGAACTAGGAACAGAAAGCTATCGGAATCAGAAAGTTGTTCATATGGCACTTTTCAGATAACACTATACAGCCAGGTAACACTATACAACCACATAAATAAATGCAACAGTTGCAATAAT
Organism: Blera fallax; assembly: GCA_946965025.1. Taxonomy (NCBI): domain Eukaryota; kingdom Metazoa; phylum Arthropoda; class Insecta; order Diptera; family Syrphidae; genus Blera; species Blera fallax. The sequence goes on along the minus strand of OX337248.1, from coordinate 17,992,220 downwards.
GAAAAAGAAACTGAGATCCACTTTCTGTACGGATGTCCGGCCCTTGCTAGAGTCATACAACGAATTCAAATACAAATACATGCGCTTGGCGCAACGGACCGTATGTGGTCCAGAGCCTAGCTACTCTCGACCATTTGTGTTGTGCGTGTTATATTTTTTCACACAAATGGAAGGGACCTATTGTTTGTCCGATCCTCAAAAAAGGAGACACTCTGAACTGCGCCAACTACAGAGGCATCAGTCTTCTTAACATCGCATATAAGATCTTATCTGCCGTATTATGTGAACGCCTGAAGCCGTTCGTCAACAACCTGACCAGTCCATATCAGTGTGGTTTTAGGCCAGGAAAGTCTACCATCGATTAAATATTTACATCACGGCAGATCTTGGAAAAACCAAGGAGCTTCAAATCGATATACACCATCTTTTCATCGATTTTAAGGCCGAGTATGACAGCATTTATAGAGACGAGCTATAGAGAGCAATGTCTAGTTTTGGTATGACGATGGAGGATGCACGCTACTACATCAGGGTCGATAAAGACCTTACCTAGACCTTTGATATCAAAAAAGGTTTTAGACAAGGCGAGAGAATAGTGCAAAACTCACGCGCCAACACCAGAGGCACAATCTTTCAAAAGTTGGCTGTTTCAAGAGGAAAATTCTTTGGTCCCGTCTGCATAGACGGTGAGCGGAGGAGGAGATACAACAGCGAACTATACAGGCTGTTCAGCGACATCGACTTGGTCAGAAGAGTGAAGGTCCAACGACCGAGGTGGCTGGGTCATGAAGAGCGCATGGACACAATTGCTTCGGCCCGGAAAATCTTCGAACCCATTCCCGACGGATGGCGCAGTAAAGGAAGACCTTGACTCAGGTGGCGCACGCAAGTGAAAGGAGACCACAACCAACTTAGCGTTCGAAAGTGGGGGCAGCTGGCTAAAGATCGAGTTGGCTGGAGACGCTTGTTGGTTGATGTCCAGGTCCACCATGGACTATAGCGCCACCTTAGGTAAGTAAGTGAGGAAGGGACCTACAGTTTAGAGCCATATCCGAAATTCAAATTGGGAAGCTTTTCCTTGACAGTCATTAATCTCGGACGTTTGTCAGACATTCGCGAGAGGCGTAATGAGAATTTTTGGTGTTTCTTGGATTTGAACGTCTAGATCTGAGAAAGAAAGTGTTAGAGAACTAATATCTTTCAAATTTAAGAAGATGGTCTGCAAACAGGTACCTCAACAACACTCTTTAACAACCAAGTCATGCGAGCTGTGTTATCAAAGTGGCACATTAGTGCTAATTGAGTTCTTCTGAACCACCATTTTTCCATACCTACCTTCTATGTCTTCCTAATTTAAAATGCATGCATAAAATATGCAATCATCAACATTTTAGAACTTTCTCTCTCACGAGTAAAGTGATCATAATTTCATGTTTCCACACAGCCACAAAGCATTTGAAATTCATAAACTGCATATACAATAGCCATGGGCATATGTACATGTATTATGACACTCTTTCTTATAGTTTTAAGGTAATTTTGTGCTAGAAACTTTGGAAGCGTAAGTATTTTGTGCAAGTAATGGAATCGAATTGAATAGAAATACAAATAGAAACAAAATAGTGCAAGTGAGTATTTAAAGGAAAGCATTAAAACATTTTTCACACCTACACTATGATACCTATTCACTTGTTTAAAGCCAATATTTAAAAATTCTCTTAACCATCAAATTCTGAAATTTGTTTCTTAGAAAAGTGTACTGTTTGGATCTGGGTAAACAAGTTCCCGGGATAAATTTGTACAGCCCGCTGAAGTCCAATGTCATTGTATTCCCCCAAGGGGAATAATTTCGCAACTAGTATCCGAAATCAACATCACTCGTCTCCCTGTTCTGTTTGTGCCCATGCCAAATAACTCATCAACAAACAGGACAACATTGCAGTTGTGTTGAATTTGATTTCACTGTGAAAAATGAGTTTATTTATATACAACAGCTGAAGGACATTCATCTCAGGTTTGTTTCGACATCCTAGAATTCGAGTTTAATTAAATTCGCTTTTAAATTGATATTTTAATTTAAAAGAAGTGAGAGAAGGCTATTTTAATTTGAAATAAAAATATTATCAAAGCCACACTACAGTCGTTTTATCCTTTGAATTTATAAATTGTAGTATCCTGACTCGTGGGTGAGTGTATTTCCAACGGCACACTGGCATTAATTATTAATCCAGAATGACCTTATGCGAAAATTAAGGTTTTTTCTCCATTTCACTAGGTGGGATCAAAAGAGGATACACGTAAATTGAAATTAAAAATGCAAAGGATACAGTGCATTGGGATTAGGCATTTCGGGGAATTACCCTTACACAGTACTTGGTGGGGGTATGTATAGGTATAATGTAATTTATTTGTCGGATTACTAAGGTCAACCTATAAGGAGAATGCTTGGGAATTTTTGTTTTCTCTTTTGAGGTAATTCGTTGATCCTTGAATCCTTTCAGTAGTGGATATTCACTTGTGTACTCGTACCTACGCAGATAATGAAACGAACAACAGTTATACTACGACATCGGGGACATGTAATAAATCGTTGGGCCATCAACAAGTACAGAGTGCGACTGTTGAGTTGGAATTTATGTGAGGTACATAGGTATACCTTCCTCATGTTGGATATGAGGGGCAAAGTTGTAAAATGATGCTGATATGGATATGCTATGTGAATATACTGCTAAAAGGATTGAGAACAACAGCAGACACTACATGTAGAACATGAACATCCCTCAGAGTGGATGGTTTACCTACATATGATGATTCTGAATGGGATGGGTAATGTTTGATGGCTGGGGCGTTTTATGAAGTACGTACATATGTATGTAGAGTCAAAGGAGTTTCTCTACGTCATCGCCATCTAAGTACACCAACTCATAAGATTGCATTCCCTCCGCCTCATTTCGATTTGAAATTCTATGATAGTGATAAAAAAGGAGGTACTTTATCTGGAATGGCTTACAATTAGGTATAACTAAAGATTCGCTCAAATTTATGGTTGTAAAATGCTAGGTTTAAGAATATAGAGGATTTTGTGAACAAGAAAAAAAATAAAACATTTTTACTTGAAAGAAGTATGAACTCCTCAGGACTTTGATCAATCTTGGTGTTACTAAAACAACACAGAAAGTAGGAAAGTGATTATGAAAATGTTGATGGTATGTACTCCTGCAGATTTGCATCACTTTCATATAGGGACCTATGTATGTATAACTCGAGTCGATATCGAAAGATTTATCGTTACTGAAAAATTAACAGAAGCTTTTTACTGGCCGAATTTGAATAAGTGCAAAAAGGCTTAGAAACTTACAAACGATTTTCTAAAAAAGTTCTCTATTTTCAGCAAATAGCTCATACGTCTTTATTGCAAAATTATATCTAAAACATGTTTAGTGTATTCAAGATCAAAACGTAAAATCACAATGCAGTGAACTAAATTTTAGATTTTTGTAGGAATTTAAAAAAATATAATAAAAAGTTTCTGTTGGTTTTACATAAACAAATTTGGGCAAAGGTCCCCACTCGATTTATTAAAGCTGTAACTTTCTGTGTAAAAAGTGGTCGTTTTTGTCAAATTTGCTTAGTTATACATTTAAATTGTTCTACTAAGTTTCGAAGCTAATATCAGTAAGGGGACCGCCGCGCCGCCGGGGATGATGTTCATTCGGGCTCATTCTACAGCGTTTTCATGACTTCTCAAAACTTCTGGTGATAAATTCGCCGCTCTTTGTCGCTTATTCTCTTTTCAGGCTGCCAAGACCTGCGGCTTGTTTCTATAGACATGGCTTCAAAAAACCACAAAAATTGCCAAAATGAGAGATTAAGTTGCCGGGGAGCGCTGGCTGCATAATGTTCACTGCCACTCGTGCTGAGTGTAAGGTAGCATTGTTCTGCTGGAACCACAAGATCTTCTATTTGCGTTAGCAACAAGACGTTGATCCTGGTTCTGTAGTATTTACCAATCACAGTAACAACGCCATCTTCTAAAAATATGGGCCATTCACCTTTCCTCCGTAAATGCCGAACCAAAGAGTGACTTTGGTAGGATGTAATGGTTCGTCATGCATAAAACCTAGATTTTCACTGCTTCGCTTATTCATCTATCTGTCTGTGTGCAAATGTTCCTCTGCTCATCCTTATCGCGGCAGATGTTTAGTAGGTCTTGGTTGTAGTTTAAATTGGCGGTCTGCTTCTGTTTACTTCACAAATGCCAAAGCTGCGATGATGCCATTTGCGAAAATGAGAGCATATTCCGATAGGCTGGCTCGTAGATTAATGTAAGGTTTACTTTTGTAAAGTTAAATACACTTAACCCATCAATCCAATATAACCTTGCGTTTGTACATACGAGTAATATTACATGCATCGTATAACGCAATCGTAACGTAATTGGGTTCGTTTATAAACTTAAGTTGGCACTACACTCCGAGTCAACTAGCACACCTTATCAACCAACTCCATGTCTATATACTCACCTCCAGTTGTTACGCAAAGGTAACGGAATTGAGTTCCTTCATTAATTGAAGATGCTGGTACACTCCGAGTTAACCAGCAAACCTCTCCAACTAGCTCCATGTAGTTGAATAAACCACCAGCCCTTCGAATGGGACACTGTATGTGATTACTTTTCTACCGCGTCGCTTCCCTAACACTGAAAGAATATCCTTACCAAATAATTCATGTACATTCGCGCTACATTTCTCTGAATGTGAATCTTTCTATGTTAAGGTTTTTTTTTTGTTTTACAAATTGTTAAGTGCATTACGGTATTTATTCGCACTTCTTCATACTCCGTCCATCCAAACAGAACTATAATTCTTCTTATTTCTCTAGGTGAGGGATTAACTAAGTATTTAATTGCATTCCTAGCTCATAGAAACAGCATCATCCATACGCTACGTGCTACGTCCGTTGTATAATGTGAGCGGGTACTTGTGCACATCTTAAAGCGCTATAGCGCAAAACAACGTAGCGAGAGAAGTGTATCGAGCTGGAAGAAGTCAGGAGAAGAAAATCGTGTTCAGAAAAAAGGGAATATACAGAATAGAAACATCAGCTGGCAAAAAGACAGAAACATTAGCTCCTTGCAGTGGAGAGGAGAACATAATTGTTTAACCAGTGCTTCCAACAGCTGCTGAATAGGTAGAATGTTGAGATAGTGTAATCCGAGTTTGGCGTGGATATAAGGAAGCTGAAGATTAAAAAGTCTGTCATCTTTGAAAGACTATCACCGGAGTTTAATGTTTTGGTAGACTGCGCACACTAAATGAACAATTAAGTATGACTCCAGAAGCTACCAAGCTGCACATTTGCGATAGTTAAGGTGTTCGTATATCTCGAAGTTAATATTAACTCCACAAGCGACACTTTAGTGGAGGTTCATCGAAAACTGACCCTTGAAATCTAGTACTACTTTGGTTTTGCGGAACAAACGTTGTTAAAACTCCTTATTTGAGAGATTAGATGCATGCATAGGACGCTTATCTTGCAAGTTTTGCTTATAGCGCCTAGTTGTGCACAGTAAGCAAGACAACAGAGCAGATATTGAGTGCTATGGAGCCAGAAGCGACAGTGGGAGAAAGGTAAAGGTACGTGAACGTAGGCCAAAAAACCATGATATGTTGATTACAGTGCCTCGGTTAAATTAAGCGCATAAACAACAACGCTCCAGCAGGGGATTTTCGAATACCAATCCAAGGTTCGAGACGACTAGGCCCCAATTACTAAATGTCATTGATATCTGCTTTATGTGCAGCTGTTATTCTTTCGCTGCATGTAACTATTCAGCGGGAGTTTCTGTCCATACGTACATGTATCTAAGACTTCATCCACCATCATCCATTTTAAAACACTCATATAGTTTTTATGATTTTGAGATCCAAAGATGACGAAGTAATCCATATTCATGAAGTAGTTCCCTTGGTTATATCAGGCAGGTAAGCACCCGCGGTTCATTGCCTGGAGAATCGGGTCTAAACCTTGAATGCTTAATGGTCAGCAGGGAGTTGATAGTAGCCTCGGACTGCATAGTGATTCATATGAAATGCCTTAGACGAGTTGCATTTCGACTAACATTTAGCAGATAAATATTTGATTTCAATATTATATTTAAGTTTTTTTTGTTCTATTATAAAGTTAAAAAAACGTTTCCTCAATACATAAATCTTTATTCTTATATACACATTATATACAATTAAAATACGTTAACAACAATTTATTTATTCGGCCTCAAGTCTTTTTCTGTTATCCTACATTCATATACATATACATAGCTTAGTAACAAAAAGTACAAAAAATGACATCACTCAGAAATTGCAGACGTTTTCGATATCCTCCACTGCTTTTACTTTTTAAAGAGTATTTTCAATAATCTAACCACTGGTGCTTCGAACATCACTGAAATGAAAAAAGCGACCGTAAAAGAAACAACCGCATTTCCCAGGAATATCGTCCAGATCATAAGGTTATTCAAATGGACAGTGCCCTCCATTTGGAAGGATGTTAACAGCATAATGACAGGATGGATGAGATATGTGCAATATGTCAAGCGACTCAGCGGCAACAGGCCAGGATACGAGAGAACCTTATTCACAGGATTAGCTAGACCCCAGCAGCACGAAAGTACGATCCAAACGAGGCCAACACCAAATGCTATTAAAAGATAAGAAGAGGACACAGTGTTAGAGAAGGAGGGAAATTAATTCTAAATTATTGTTCTGTTGGGGAATATTTTCTACCCTAATGTTGACTTATGAAAAGGACAGTTTTTTTTTATGGCAGTCGAACTCACCCGTATGACCAACACTGACATAGAATGCTGTGGCTATCACATTCAGTTGACCAGACCAAACGCCACAGATAATCACAAATAATAGCCCCAGACTGGCGGTCCACAAGAGCAGGTTCAGTCGAAAGGATATTTTTGGCGGAGTTTTGTTCACATATACGATGTAGCCGGCCACCATACCTGCAAATGAAAGAAAGTGGTAGTATATGTAGTTGTTTGGGGTGAATTAGAAATAAATTGGATGACAGTTCTGGAGGATTGGCGACGTTTCATTTCATTTTTGGGAGAGCGGTGGGGTCAACGCGGTCAGGATTTATGGGACCGCAATTTGTATCGTTTTTTTGGTCGTTTTTGATGTTGTTTTTGGGGTTAAGGTTGTATGGTTGAGTGAGCCCACTTGATGGGTGTACTGTGTTTGTGGTTGGATTCGTGTAAATGTAAAATGCGGTCGTTGGACTAATGGAGTGAAACATTTAATGCGGGATTAGTTTGGTGTACGTGTAGTATAAATGGAGAGCTACTGAGAGAAGAAGTCAATGAAGTGAAACAGGTTTTTCTCTCTATTTCGGTACAATTATGTTGAATTACAAAATACCTTATGAGGGTTTTAGGGTTAGCATTGCGTGGAAAAAAAAAAATTCATATAAGTTCATCACTCCTTTTATGGGATAATCTGTCTGTATGGATTGACATAAAATGTAAACGGTTCGTTCAACTTGTACTAGAGGAGGGTGTAGGATTAACTCGATATACAGATTCTCTACATATGTATGTATGTATATTGACTCTATAATGGTTTAGTAAAGCGAAACCGATTAAACTATACCTTTTTCTGGAGTGATGTTGTACACATTTATGTGTTTCATTGAGAAGAAAGGCAATTAGCGATGGTTTGTTATCCGTTTCGTATATTTTCCTACCAATATTTTTTTTTTAGAGGATACAGTGGAGTAGAGGAGGGATCTAAAAGTCACATCTTTTTTAAGATCTTTTTTACTCTCCCATATAGGAGACATCTGTGTTAGTTGTGTCCTAGCTGAAATCAAGTTCTCGAAGGAAGCTTGGGATTGTTTGGATTTAGGAGGAGATTTAATCAAAAGGTGTGGTGAACTGTTAAAATGTTGTAGCCCGCTACGAGCCTCTGTTTCAAGAATAGGAGTGTTGTGACCTAGTGGTACAGCAGATTTAAAATTGTGACTAAATATTCCGGTATACACACGATCTGCATTTTTGAACCTTTGGTTAACCCATTGATCTATCGGTGCAACTGAGGGAGCTGGAGATGTTTCCAGTGGGTGCGAACTGATATGATGATAATGAAGGGATAATTAAATTTTATTTATCCAGAAGGGCTCCCGGTGCCGTTGTGGGACATGTTCAGATCGCATCCGTAATACATACGCACATTTTGAATGGTTGTTTGAGCCTGGACTTGTTTTGAGCTTCGGTTTTATCAAACCATATTATTGAGGCATAGGTGATTAAAGGATTGACGATTGTAAATTTACTTCAGTCAATCATTTTGGGCTCTTTTTTTTGCAAAGAGTATAGAAAAGGCTCAGAAAGCTTTAGCTGCCTATGATGTGTTTCTATCAAGATGAAGTTTTCGGGTAAGTTTTTGCTCAAGGGTTACCCTTAGATTTTTAACTTTTTACAATTCACATAAGAAGAAGATATAGGACACCTGCTTGAGTACAACCTATAGTGGTTTTGATGGGAAAGCAGATGTAGTTCTGCTGCTAAGCCTTCAGATCCATTTAGAAGGCCAGACATTGGCTGCTATTTTTATAGATTGGACTAAGGTTTTATCAAAGTGTCCAGAGATATCTAGTAAAGCACCAAGATGGTGTAAGGCTGTTATTATTAATTTGTTGAAGCGGTATTTCGAATATGGAGGTGTATCATTTCATCCATTACTTTTCAGAATACTGAAGCTATGTTGAACAGCATAAAATATTTTGGGTCTGAGATTGATCTGCAGGCAGTTTTAGTTCAAAACTGGATCTGAAGATCAGAACCAACGAGTTTATGATGAATCCCGAATTAGGGAGGGAATATGCCATCCTTGTTTCGTGCTTTATAGTGTTTTTGAGTTGAGATAATCCATCTGATTTGAATATTTGCAATGACGTACTCCTGTTATGCTTATTCGGAAGGTGAAGAAGAGATTATTAGACAGGTAGTCATGTAGATGTGTCGGTAAACTGAGAATCAGAATTGTGAGTCTGTAAAAGTAGATCATTAATGCTTTCGTAACATCCAAGTATGTTTTTTTTTGGTTTCCTAACTGCAATTCCTACCAATAATTAAATATTTAGCGCAAATAGTACATTAGGACAACAAGGTTTATCTTTCCTCTCCTTCCTTTGCGGAAGTATTTTGCTTTGTAGACAGCTATCCTTAAGTATACATATGTATGTACATACATATATGTATGTAAACCTTTATTAGTAGAGTCAAACAGCGCTAAAGGCCATCAACTTTCATAAAGTTACAATGTGGTGGGTTCTATAGAAGCTTGTATATAGAAGGAGTGAGGGCAACGAAATAGCAAATGAATTAGCGAGAGTGGAACTAGCTTTGAGTACTACCACCTATTTTTGAGTGCATTTCAGAAAATAGTGAAACATACAAAAAATTTACAATTCGTCTGCAACAAACGTATACATACATATGTACACTATCTCACTTTTTTTAATCCAAAATTCAAATACAAACACTTGGCACAACAGACCGCATGTGGTCCAGGGCCTAGATTCGCGACCAATTGTGTTGTGCGTGTTATATTTTCGAGTTATTACTCTCGGACCTTTGCCAGATATTCGCGAGAGGCGGGATCGTGATAAAACTTTTTGGTGTTTTCTGGGACTCGAACCTCCCGCTCCTCTACTCGTAATCCAAAGCACTAACCACTGAGCCACGGGGCCCATCTGTTGTACAAAATTAGGATTTTCTGGCATTTTTTTAATAATATCTTGGTACTTAGAGTGACATTCTTGAGTTCTAAAAGATTTGATTATAAAAACTATTTTTAGGAATTTTTTTTGGAAGAAAAGTGGCGGTCTCAAATTTTATTCAATATTTTAGGATTCTGACTGACTGCTGAAAAATTAAAGTTCAATTTTCGCAGTAAATAGGTTCGAAAATGCATATAAGACAACATTGTGGACTTCACACTCTTCTTGACAGATTCTCAAAGCACCCAATAATTGGAGCAACACCAGACACTGGCTTGTTGCAAATTGGGTGCACTGGTGTCTACAGCAGTTTCAGGAACAAGGACAAATAAACTCGATGCCACTACTTTACTTTAAAAAATCATGCCTCCGCGCGTTAGGCTTCAGTTTCTTCCAAAACAATGCTGAGCTAAAATTTCAAACATTTCGGGACTCTACAAAACCAAACGGAGCATAAACTGATTTACGAAATGATATGAAATAAGGATCAATTACTAAATTATAAATTTAGGTATTTCATACGTCTGGTATATATTTGTTGCGCTGAGCTTTGCAGGCAGACAATGCGAGCCATCTATGTATTCATATTAGATTTAGATTAGTGATTGATTTTATTTGAAAACTCTCAGTTCATGGAAGTAAACTAAAAGATACGAAAAGGTATCTTTTAGAAACCAGAACATGACTAATGGGTTGCTATTTTTATCAATACATCCGGTTTCAAGTTAATTTAATTTTGAAACAACTTTACTATTCCCTCTCTTCTTTCGCCTGATGTATCTGTCTATGAAAACTCATTATCTCTGAAATCTGGGCACCCACATCACGTTTCACATTTCATTTCGTTACCCGTATCTTAACAAATAAAACTACAAACTTAAGAGCATTTGTACACGAATGAACTGCCCTTATTCACGTCCGGTTGAAATTCCTTTTCCGTGTCAAACATTTCCATCTCTTTCCGGGCAAAACATATACCAGATACTTTCCTGACCCACAGTCCCCACAAGCGTTCCAACACCGACGGCCGGTAAAAAGTAGAAACTTTTCAAATGAAAAATTATTTGTAAGTAAGAAGTGTCACACCACAGCTCGACGCAACTTCACTGAGAGGCAAGAATATAAAAAACTAAAAACAAAAAGGAAAACAAAAGCAAACAAGAAAAGCATTGTAAATATTGTTAAATTCCAACTGTCGGGTTTCGTTTCCATCGGAAAAGAAGACACATTCAAAGGATGCAGTAACTTATTTCCCTGACATTTTTCAGTCAGTCCTTCTGTCTTCTTAAAGAATCTGCAGCATTTACATTAAATTCCAAAATATTCCACAGGATGGAGGGAGGAGGGAAGAAACGATTAGAATGGAAGAACAAAAAAATCACTCACCCACAATATACGTTCCGACTCTCTGCCATGGTTTATCGTACAGAAAATTGAACGACTCAAAGGGATTCGCCACTTTGTGGGTGTAGTTGTAGTGTATCGATACTACACCCGATATACCCCAAGAGCTCACCAAGAATGTTGAAAGTATTAAAATTGTTGTCTTAAAGTATCTGTGAAAAAAGCAAAAAAAAAAAAAAAAAAGATTGAAAAAACCATTAAATGCGTCCTTGGGCAATCCTCTTGCTTACCTTGTGGAGAAAATCAGGAGCAATGTTGCCATGACATAGAATTGCATATCGTTGGCCATGTACCACGACCATATCATACAGATCTGGTTGAGTGGAAAGAAATTGTTAATGTAAAGGATATTACGCCACCAGTAATCGGAGCATGTCTTTATGGCTACGGTCGGCTCAAAAACGGATCTATCGAATGTGTATCTGAAAAATAAAATTGGGATAAGAAAAAATGCTGGTCACATATGGTTCCATAGGCAGAAGAAGGGGTTTGTTCTAAATTAAATTCATGAATTGTTGCAAAGGGATAAAAAGCTCTTAATGCGGGCAAGGGAAGAGTGTTACACAAGAATGAACACATAATTTATTTAAATAAATAATGATGCTGACGAAGTATTGTTGACCGAGGACAATTCTCGGAGTCGGGGGCTAGAGATTAATGGTTATTGAATTTCCTTTTCTAAAAAGGAATGGAGGCACGTGTGTCGTCCTTTAACCAGCGCCTTACCAGTGTAATATTTTGAAAGAAATGAAACTATAAATAACACAAATTTGACGAATAAATGGACGTAGATAAATGCCAAAAACAATTGGTTTGCCTACAGGTATAAAACAGTTTGGGACCCAGTAGAAGAATTAATTTCATATATTTAAATGGGTGGAGTGATATACGTATTAGTATGTACATCACCGTCACATAAGAAATGTGGCAGTGTAGTGTATAGCTTTGCGAATCCACGAACAAAAAACATGCCGTTTAATGACATTATGTATCTGAAGACAAAATTCAGAACCACTTAGCCATCTTTTGGGTCGTCATTAAAACTGGATAAAGCAACACTGGACTTTACGACGAACCTGATATTATTTTACTTTTCCTTTAGCTTTTAAGATAAAGGTTTGATTTATAACTTCAAATTAGTGACACCAGACACCTTTGCCTTGTTTAACTTCATTTGTGCCTATAACATTTGGATGGAGAAAGAACAACTTTCATGGTGGAAACTCTGGTGAGTAATCAAGGCAGACAGACAACAACTGGAAATTTTCTGGAATCGGTCGCCCCTGTTATAAAAACCAAGCTCTTAGGGTTACGAAAAACAGATATCAGTTGATGATATAAAAAAGGGTTAGTAAACAGGCAACTGCGTCTAGTGTTCTTGACAGTCAAATAACCAAGCTACATAAGGAAGGAAAGAAAATGCGGCTTGTTTATGTTACCTACTTTTATCTATTTCCGTATATGAAAAAGTAGAGGAGGTTTTTACTAGTTTTAAAGAATTCGAGAAATGTTATTTTTCAGAAAGCCCAAAGTTAGAATACTAATCTTTTTTCAAAAAAAAATATTTTTGAATAGTATTGACTTATCAAACAAATTTCGTTATTGAAATAGAATCGGCTCGGCAACCTCGTGTCGAAGCCAAAAACTTTGAGAATAGAAATATTTGAGATCTGCACTGTAAATTCCAACTTAAACTTTTTGAAGTGACAGCTCCACATGTTAAAGCGAACCTACCATAATAATGAGTTGCCGATTTCCTACCGAAGACATTCGTAGGTAATTTTTTTTGAACTTCGTCGCACTTTTTTACAGCATTTTAAGATCCAGCCGTTCAGGTAGACCGGGACAATTTAGAAACCAACTTCATTAATTTTTGTCCAATATAGTTTTTTCTTTGCTTATGTATCTAGAACTTATAGCAAGGGTAGCTATCAAACCGAGCTGTCGTACATATTGCCAAGTCCATAGAAAATTATTATGAATAGACTGTTGCTGGTCGCAGCAACTAGGGCCCTGTCGTAAGGGCCTGAGAGTCAACATTATTCGTTTTACTCGAGACCTTGTTTAAAATAAATTTTGGATAGTAATGCTATGAATGGATCCTTCTAAAAAAAAGTTGATGTATTAAGTTTTCAGTTCTATCGGGCTTGAAAGAATCACTCTTTGGTAATATAACAAAATTAATCAAAATCTTATTATCGCACAACTTTCAAATACTGAAACATGACTTTTAATGGAAGAACTAACAAATGTTGTTAGGAACTTCCCCTTGCAACTCTTCGAAGATAGGTTCTACAGCATTAGCCTCTGCTCTGTCCTGTTCAAATTGAATATAATATCTTTATAAATATAGATACATACATATATGGGAATTCTATCTTTGGTAGTACCAATTCTTATCACGTCTTTTCCTATAAAACTTACCTTAGAGAGAGTTCATTGAACAAGATGACAAACATGTAGGCCGGTGTCAATCGTATATACCGATAAATGACAATTAAAAAACTCTCTTTGAGACTCCTCTTGACAAAAGTGTCACCCTCTACATTTTTCTTTGACTTATTCTTATCTTGCTTTAGAAATAGCAGCGTCACCAGGAATCCACTGATAAAGAAGAATGTATCTACCGAAAACGTAGCATTTCCAACAAATTGATAAATGAACGTTCGTTCTGTAATTACACGCAAAAACTGAAACCAAATTAAAATTAAAAAATGAGTAAGTTTATGATTATATAAGGTTTTTCTACCCTGTTCTCTCCAATAGTGAACATTTGCAAATATGTATGCACCATAATTGTCCATAGCACTGACAGGACCCGCAACCCATGAACACATGACGTTTGATTCTGTGAAAGGAAACTTCATTAAAATATGCAAATATAAGAAGAACGACATATCGACACACTTACCTCGATTTTTTGATCCACAGAGAGTATAGTGCTGGCGTTTCTTTGTAATGCAAAACATAAAAGTATCTCTTGATGAAGTCCTAAAACAGTGAGATGTGCAAGGTCGTAATCGTTATTTTTCTTATACATTTCCGCTTGAAAACTCACCCAGTTCCTTCTTGATTCCACCTGACATCTCGACATGATTGGCATTAACATCACTACACGGCTGTTTCACCACTACACCTTCTCCACCTCCACTGGATTCATGTTTTACCTCCGTTTTTGTGACTTGTTTTTCATCCTGTTTGCTATCCTTCCTGAGATCAGCTTCAACGTCGACATTATTGTTATCGATTGTGGTGTTCATTTGAGTCATTTGATATATTTCAAATGATTTGCCATTGAAATCAGGATTCATTCCGATTTTCGGGTCTACCTTTGTGTTGTCGACTACCATTTGTCGAAATCGTTTCTTTTCATTGAGGTCGGATTCATACCAAGTGGCTGCGAGAACTACGCAGACGAGGGTTATACAGAAGATGCTGAAAAGTGAGACATTGTAATTGAGCTCTTGAACGGATATGAGCAATGCTCCTTACATGAAAAGGACAAATTTGACATCCTTCCACACACAATATTGTCCTGGGACGGTTCGTACACTAGTGATATTTATGTGTGAGTTGTTATTGGAGGCTAACGCTGTAGTGAGCATTTGAACATTAGGGTCTAGTTGGAGAATCGCTTCGACATCCCGAGGGATGCAGGACTTTGGTAAGCATTCACCTAGTTGAATTTCTGCTGTCTAAGCAATAGAAAATACGAAAAATGGGAATGTGAATTAAGCTATGAAATCAAAACAAATACTCTACACTTAAATATACATTTAACTTAAAATTTACCAAAACTTAAGTTATGTGGAACTTTTGAAATTTGCATTAGTTTTAACGAAGTACATTATCTTTATTTGATAAAGCTTTACGAATCCTTTACGAGGTTGCATTATTCTCGAATGTATTAAATTCTTTCTTTTCTCGTTGAATTATCAACCTACTTTCAGTGGAAATGATCTCCTCTATCGCGACCGTTAGAAGTTGTTCTTTAGTTTTTCTTCTCTGAAATACACATTGACAACCGAATCACGTGACTTGTGGTTCTTAAAATAACTGGCCACTCTAAGTAGTAGCCTACCTGATTCAGTCAGCAGATTCTGAGGAAAACCTACTAAGAAGTCGAATTCGATACAACCACCTTTTTATTAATTTTATTGCCGGATCCATAGAAGCAAGCTATAAAGATCCATGTCAAGTTTTGGCATCCATGCCAAACTTGCCCATCTACGCAGGATAACAATGGAGAATCAAAGTCGGTACCAACCTTACCGAGACCTTTGATGTCAGAAGAGGATTTAGACAAGCTGATGCGCTGTCATATGACTTTTTTAAAGAGTTGTGCAAAACTCACAAGCCAATACCGGCTTGTAAGTAAGAGTAATACTGCCCTTTGGAGGAAAAAGTTCTTTGTAAGATGTAAGACATTCGGTCTTGTACAGCAACATTAACTCAGTCAAACTGCGCATCAGTCACATAAAATGGCCAAGACATAAAGAGTGAATGGACACAAAAGTTCCAGTCCGCAGAATCTAACCCAGAGGGATAACACAGTGAAGGACGACCTCGCCTAAGGTGGCGCGCTCAAGTAGAAGCGGATCTCAACCGTCTTGGGGTATGTAATTAGAGGCACATGTTCACCCCGAACTGTAGTGCGACCTATTGCGTTAGGTGGAACACTTGTGGCCAGATACCTTCCATGCAAGCCAACCTTCCTTTGAGGATCACACATGCTTATGAATTTTTCAGATTTTATCTAATGCTTGCAAACTAGACTGGTAAAAGGATCTTGGGTTATAAGAGGAATCCAAGCGCTTTTATACAAATGGATCTAAATCAGAATACGCAGTGGGTGGGTGTGTCTTCTCCAGTGATTATAATTCACCTTCCGCCTCGAATCAGAAACCCTCGGACTGTCTTATTGGACAGAAAAGGGTGCTCATTTCAAATATAGGTGCACTGCATTACCAGCGGGCATGCCACCAAGCTGGGCCGCTTCGCAAACGAGCGCCTTCTACAGAAGCCGAATGTATAAAGAGGAGAAGGAAACCGTACTATGTACACCTTCTTTGCGCTTACGAAACTCTCTCAGCTCGTAGGGGATTGCATTTAGGTGCCTAGTTTCTCAACACCCTCAGCGTACAGGCTAATTCAGGGATAAGAAGCTTCCAGCGCTTTTTACTAGCTCCTCCTGGTTCAGTGGGTAGCTCTTTACAGATATGTTGATCCTGTGGCATCACTATGTAGATTACTGGTCTAAGTGAGGTTGCATCTAGGTTGCATCTGGTAGGTTTTATACCACGATAACTTAACCTAACCTTATTATCTAATGCCTATATTATCTAATAATTCTTATTTCACTGGCTTTTACGTGGGGTTGTGAAAATCCTCCATAACTTTTCGCTATTAAATGAAAATCTACTGATGCTATAAAATCTTACACGAGTACCATAAAGCCATATTTGCTAGTAGAATTACCATTAGCTAATATCATTTAGCTATTACTCACCAAATTCGTCGGCACCCACGCAGCAATATGTATCGTTGCAACATAAAATTCAAATTCAAAATGCTTCCGTTGGTCCTTTCGATTGACTTCCATACAAAACTGCCGCTGTCCTAGCCATTTGTTGCTACCGAAGAAAAGTTGCCCTCGGTAATGTCCCGACGAGTCATATGCTGAAGATAGAAGGAAGGAAACATAAATTAAAAATTTAAAAAAAATATAAATAGTAAACACTGCATTGACATTTGCAAATCTGACAGATGTGATAAATGTTAAACATGCTCGACTGGTGTACCCGCATTAAAACCATTCAGCCCAACCGGTAAACGGTTTAGATTTGCTTATCCCCTTCTATCCAGCCATTACACCAGATGTACTGGATGGATGCGGGAGTGTTTACATCATTGAACAATGGAAATTAATCTCTTATCAGCAGTTGCGAGTTTTCTACACACAGGGTAAGAAATATGATTTTCTCGTGTTGTTCAAAAATATTAAATTTCTTGGTATTCATGTCATTTGTCTGTGATTGTTGGGGATGTTTTAAAGTAAATTTGAGTGCTTTAGATTTATCAATATGTAGAATTTCTATGGAAAATTGGCAAATGATTTGGAATTGATGGTCTTGTTGAGAAAAGACTTTTGAAACGTAGAGCAATTCTCTGCATATAAGTTCTCAACAATCGTAATAAAATGTTGCATTGTCAAAATTAAATGGTAGATGTAAATGTATATAAATAAAGGTTGGGGAACTACGGGGCTACCTTTTGCACTCCCTTACAACTGGAACAGTTGCAAGTTCCATAATTGAAGGCACCTGATAGAAAATGGATTAGTAATACTAAGCAGAAGACCGATCTTTCGCAGATCACTTGTCACATGAAGCGTCTTTAGATCCTCACCTAACGTAGTGACTGAAAATCCTGCATTTGTGGATGAAATAGTTGAAGTACAAGTACCCGTTGTCTCATTAGGTGAGATACGAAACATGTGCAGTTATAAAATATCTAATAAAAGAGCATGCAGCTACGATCTCATAACCGCACAGAGTACAAATTATAAAAGAACTATTAGAAGAAGCCCTAATAAGACTGAAATTTTGAACTAAGACTAAGAGATAACTAAAGCCTGAAACAGACGTGAAACAAATCTGCTGGCAGTGCTGCATGCGAGACAGACGTGCAGTAAATTGTTGACTTTTGAACGCACTAGTTTTCTGTCATTTCTTTCATCGTCCTTTTGGCAGTGAACCTCAAATGGTAAAATGTGACTTACATGAAACGCCATATCACAAAAATTATACTAAATTGTACTACTTTCCTGTTCCATTACTGGAGGTTTGCATCAAAATTAGAAATAGACACGTCTTGCAGCAACGTATTGGAGTGCAGCAAACACATGTGCTCCCTTGCATGTTCCGTGTTCTATAATTTTGCTGCAAGTCTGTTTCAGGCTTAAAGTAGTCGTTATGCCGAAATAAGTAAAGCCACCAACAGAAGTTACTTCCTTCCTGCTGATGCATTAGAGCAAGCTCTTGACGAAAAAATAAGTTTGCTCCACATAATTTTTGAATCTCGCGCAGGTTTTTGACAAGGTGTGATAGGAAGGTTTGAAGTTCGAAAAATACCTAGGCAATACTACGAGATACTTAAATTTTATGTAACAGATAGGTACTTTAGCGTATGCTACGGTTTAAAGTAAAAAGTATTCTGAACTCGAGGAAATAACGTACGATATTGCACAAGGAAGTGCTCCCGGACCAGCATTTCACTTGACGATGACACCGCATAGAAGATTGGATGCTACAATGGCTTATTAAGCTTAATGAGCCCGAGTCAACACATTTTAACTTTACAAACTAGAGAATAAGCATTCACCTCGCTTTTATCAACAATTTAGTAGTTTTTCAAATTCGTTAAAAAAAATTTAGCACATCCCTGAAAGGGATATTAATAATTGCAATCTCACTCTGTGTTGGGTTCCTAGTCACTCAGAGTTTTCAAGAAACTCAAGATATGGTCACTAAACGCTTGCCGCCAATCTATAGAGACAGATTTTCGTAACGGCGTCAAACGATAAGGGCATCGACACTTAAACTATTAGATGAATCTGCCTTAAGTTGATAGCAGCAATTTTTACGCTAAGCTCGGTCAACTCTCATCAAGAGTCCTGGAGGTTTTCTTAAAGGTGGCGTTTCTTTGGGTCTACTTTGATGTGTTGCAGTTACTAAACTCTAAACGACCTTAACCACTTTGAATTTATAACCCAAGGTATGTACATACATATATGTACCTAGATAAAGTTCTAATAATAAGAAATAAGCAAGATTCCAATGATACTGGACGAATGCAAATTAAAATTTGGGTTCAAAAAGAAGTTTTGAAGTAGACCCACCAAAAATCATAATTTTTCCATTTACCAGAAGAAGAAATGTAAAGCTTCGGACTCTGAAGGTAAGAAAATTATCAATAAGCTGCTTACCGGGATTTATAATCCTAAATTCAAATTGGTTGTACCATTGGGTTGTAATATTTACTACTGTCTTTGAAATCGAGGATTATGCTACCGTGCTGAATCAGCAGAAACCTCCAAAGGCCACATATTCTACGAGATAGCCAAGCCAAGAAGCTTAAAAGCTCGCAAATCCTTATGCTTAGCTTATTTTCTTTTGCAGTTGACTGCACATAGTTAACTAACGCTCACCTAGGTTCCTGGTCACAAGGGCATCACTGTCAACGTAATTGCTTAAAACACGTCCTAACCAACTAAAAAGTTGATTTAAATATTTGGGACGAGAACGAAAAACTTTCATACTGGGTCTGACAAATGGATCTGAACATGCCAATAAATTTATGAATTTCTCTAGGAATCAATCGAAAGGGATTCTAATAATGAACATAACTTCCTCACAGGTAATTTCTCCCTCAAGTTCGAGTCGAGTTTTCTTCTACCGGACCCATTCAGACCCATTTCATTCCAAACTTCATTAAAATAATTTCAACTTAAAAAAATAGCAAACACAGCGAATCTGATGTTACAACAATTTTACAACCCGATTAAGTATCGACCGTCTAAACGGCTATGTCTATATTAATCAGCAGGAAAAGAAAATAAAGTTATTTGAACGGGAAAACTTGAATATTCCCAATGAATTATGCTTCAATAACTGGCAACCAGAGAAAAACGGCTTAAGTCAGCGAGGATTTCACTACTCAGACCAGTGCCATGTTCGGCCATGTAAATTAATCAATCCACGAAAAGGAAAAGGATGGGTCTGGCGTATAATGAAATAAATGAGCAGAAAATTCA
Organism: Blera fallax; assembly: GCA_946965025.1. Lineage (NCBI taxonomy): Eukaryota > Metazoa > Arthropoda > Insecta > Diptera > Syrphidae > Blera > Blera fallax. The sequence continues at coordinate 17,972,209 of OX337248.1, read as the reverse complement.
ATTTCCGTCGAATAACTCGATCGATGAGGGCGTAAATGTGTTGCAAACCAAGGATGACGGAACATTCATTTTTCAATGGATGGCACGCATTATGACTTCTGTCAATGGTTGTACTCGTATTTAAGTGCTGGTGGAAAGAGAATACTCATGCATATTAAATGGATTGGTCAATAAATGTACGAGTAGGTCTTTTATCGTGGTTATTGTTACTACATGGGAGGTATGATAGTATGAAAGTATATTGAGTGGAAGACATCAGCATGGCCTAATTATGAGCTATAAAGACGACCGTTCACAAACATTTTTAAGCATACCTATAGAAACATTTCTAGAATTTCACAAATTCATCTTACTCACCTTTTTGCGCCCACTCATAGTTGCTATTTAGTGCCGACAGATAGGACAAAATTTCAACGCCACATGCTGGAGATACTTTGGTTCTAATCTCTGATGGTTGCCAATAAAAGTGGTCATACAAATTGACCATTAGCTGGAAGATATTTACGTTGGATTGAAATGCATCTGCGGTGGAGTTGTCCTCGATATCATTAAAAAATGTACTGATACTGTTGAAATGGTTTCCAAAAGTTTTCTGCAGTTCGTCTTTCTGAATGAATTCATGTCCCCCCTTGCCTTTTGATTTATTTTTCGATAGAATCTTGAAAATATGCGGACTTACTGGAGCCATTGACATTAATATAGCGGAATTCATGTCTGTGGATGTCATAGGTATTAAAGTTGTCGCTTCTGTAGACGGTGAAGACGATGGTGATGATGACAATGACATTGGCATAGTGGAACCTGTTATGATCTCTTCTGTCGACGTATCCTCGGTTGTAGTGCCAGGAATTGGTTCCATTGCCATAGGCGTGACATAAGTTTTTACGCCACTAGGTATTAATGATGACTCTTCAGAATATGTTAGATCCTCGTCATTGGTATTTCGAAGCAAATGGCGTTCTTCTGAGCTAAGATCGCCATCAGGCAGTATACTGTCATGAACATCTTCTAGGTCACCCAAGTTGAAGTCAAATGACACTGTGTGGGCATTGTATGTTTTTACAACTGGAATTTTGACATAGTCACTGGGTTTGTCGAGTATGGCATAGGGTTTCTTTTTAACAGGTTTTGAAGGTAATACTTCATGGGTATTTAATTCGAGGGGATCATTTTCGACCTCATGCAGGATGGTTATGTTGGTTTGATCAAAGTCATCTGCCAATGTTAGCTGATATTGGATGGTAAAAAGGATCAGGAAGGAGAAATATTTTCTTAGCCCTGTAGACTTCATTGTTTTGCTTCTTTTTGTAGAATATTTTGGTTTTGCTTCTAACAGGGAAAAATGTTTTACTTTTTTCTAAACATTTTCAAAAATTGATTGTTCTAAGGTGTAATGCAAATTTTGTGTGAGGAAATCTGAAAATAAAGGAAGAAAATTAAAGAATTGAAAAGTTTTAGAAAACGGAGCATATCTGCTGTACAGTTTTAGAATTAATGTTGGGCATGTATTATAACTTGTGTAAGTAATAGTCTTTCCGACAACTTAACTAAAACCCTGAAGGAATTCAATTTCTTTTTAAATTAAATTAGATTTTATTAATTTCACCATATTTACATAGACGTTACAAAAATAATAGTAATAAAGTACTAAATCTATCTTAATTTAACTTAAATGGCTTAAAGCCATCTACCAAATTCTGTCAACACAATTTTACATTTTAAATTTAGAATCCCTTTTCCATAAGTCTTTATTGCAAGCTAAACTTGGTTCGAAAGATGCAGAAGCTTTCCAATTGAACCCGCCGTAGTGCCTGGACCTCTTTAGTTAGCCAGCTTACAGAATGAACATAAAACCGAAAGGTCTTATCTATGTGGTATAAAGTTTGGTGTTTAACTTTATTCGTGTCTTTAAAGTAGTTCAGACCGGTCAGGTTAAACTGTAGTTCTTTGCAGATCTCCCTATGGGTTGACGCACTCGCCTGCTAGATATATTTTAGCCGAACACGTCTATCCAAATGCGACAGAAAGTCTTTAAGATTTCACTTCCAACTATTCCTCACATTTTAGTCCAATTCCAAATAATAATTGGAATTCTGCACCATATTTACCATCTCTTTACACCACAGATTTCGTGTATTTTCTACAGATTTAGCAACCTTCATTGCCAATCGCTCTTCTCCCATCCTGAGTGTGCTGAGAACTTAGTCAATGTTTAGTTTAAGTGGAACTGCTCTTCTAATTACATATAACGAATGCTTGTACTCCGAACTTCAAAACTGCTTCGAATGCTCGATATTAAAAGCTGTGAGGTATACTGCGGTTTTGAAAGCAATTTCTCTTCGCTGAGCTAATTACACTTTTGGACTACCGGAGTTTTTTTGCCAAATGCGATTAAATCCTTCACAACTTCAACAGCGTCAACATTAAATGTCCACCTTGCCAGGTTTGTTCAGGTTTATTTGCAAACTCTACATCACAAAATAATTGTAAGTTTGGTTTGTCTCTGGTTATCCTGCAAATAGGACTACATCATAGGCATACAGGTCAGCCTTAATTAGAGTGTCCGCATACAGAATTCCTTCTGGAAAGTAACCAATGTTCTTTTCTGGGGTTGCCACTTATTCTAACCTCTTCTTCTGTGACAAACCATTCAGACAACCTATCTCCGTTCCATACTGCTTTTATGCTGTTATATAAGTTCTCCATTATCTTTCCAAACTTTTGATATACTCTTCATTGACAAAGCCCTTACCAGTCTACGACATCAAAAGCTTCTCCGAAATCAATAAAAAAGCAAACAGCTCTTAGCTATATTGCTTAGCACAAAGATATAGTCTACCGTTAAATATCAGGATCAAAAATCTGCTTGGAATTTTCCTATACATATGTGCACTTTCCTGAATCCAGTGCGTTAAACGACTTTGTAAAACACATGTAAAGAGCGATATTCCATGGTAATTGGTAGGATCTGACGAGTCGCCTTCATGGTTGGACAAAAATAATTAATTAAATGCGATACCTTATTGCTTCCTTTGTACATACATATATGTATCTTTTGAGATTTTGCCTGATTTTGCCAGCAGATTTAATCGCGAAATCTATGAACTTTACCAATTTGGGCAAATGGATGGCAACACTCCAGCCAAGAGTCCTAGTCTTCGGGTTCGAGACGAAAAGAAAGACCGAACCTACGTTATAAAATTAGTCGCAGATACTAGGATGCTTGGTCTGAAGAACTGGCAGCAGCGTGCCCGGGACCAAAAGGGATGGAAGGCAGCAGTGTCTAAGGCAGAGATTCTTCACTGGTCAGGAACCCAATAAGTGAATAAGTAGAGTGTCCATACATACCTATAGTTCAGCGCTACTGTTCAATTTACATAGGTGACTGTTGTGATTATCTCCTTTTCTTCTTACAGAAGAAGTTTCAAATTTTGCATGTGGTCCATTCTGATCCTTTCTAGTCCTATCATAACAATGGTAGGACAATGGGAGAGCAAATAGGAGTTGTAGACACCCTATGCCTCACGAGGTACACAACAGGAATTCAGTGATTCCTAATGAAAAAAAACAGGGTTTGCAAATATTCCTAAAAATCTTGAGATTAAACATTTACATGAATCCTTTGTCTCAGATCGAACATATTCAACCAAATCGATCACAAAATATAGCGCCCCAGACGTGTACGTCTACATTTGAAGTTATACGCTTCATTCCAAATAGATAGACTTGACTTTTCACTTATTTTTTACATCGAAATTCCTATCTATAATAGTACATATAACAGTACATACAGGGATGTATGCGCAGGCCCCATTTGCAGATCATTATAGCAACTTGTAAAATCCACTGATGATAGTGATTACACTTGGGATTTCAATTTTGTCTTTACGAGTAGCATACCGTCTATTTGAAGATGCAATCAATCCAAATGAGACTTGCCTTCAAAGACGAATAGATAAAGTAAAACTATTCATCTCATATAGGCATCGTTCACTCCAACAACTTGTCAAGGATCTAGTGAAGCCAAAGGCTTTCTATTCTCCTCCCATTCGCATGGCATTTGGTTCAATTACGTATTCATAGTCCCAATTCATTCCAATGGACTTTCATCAATCATTGGCAACTCTCTGTGACGGATTTCACCAGAATTATTCCCACAATCAGCAAAAGGAAATGGATTGCCCACATGACAGCGAAGCATTATTTGTCAATAACCAGCCCAATCATTGTGATAGCCAAAAAAGTGAATACAACGCCCAAGCGAAGAGATCCATCTCCGAAAACTACGTCCGCCGGATAGTGCTTCGGCTATTGTCTCGTGCTCGAAAAAGCATTTGTCATTTAAGCTTGTTGTAAATTTAGGATAAGAATAAATTACCGAGCATTACACAGATACATTACATTGTATGGAGAGATAAAGCCACATAACTATTCTTAGAATGCGCGCCCAAATGTCCGTTAATGGCTTTGGCACCAACAAAAGATATAAAGTATCTACAAGGATGACAAAATGAGCACTATTTTTCATTTAGCAATCGTTAGAGAGAATGAGCTGAAGAGCTAGCTATTCCTTATTTCGTAGTAAAATAATCTCAAGTGTTCGTGACCAAAGACGAATGAATGAAAAGCACACTGCCATGTGGCATGCGATGGATAAATTGAGGATTTTATGTAGTTTTATGAGCAAAAAGGTTTGATTAAGAGAGTGCGAGGCGTGTTGATGTGTAACATGCGTTGATTTTAGGTAATAGGCTCAGTTTTATGACCAGAAATGGACCGTATCGTTGGATATCTACGTGACTTGGTCAGTGTTGGTATTTGGTTGAAGTGATTTTCAATGGAACGTGCACACATGTTTTCCAAAAGAGAAGGCGAAATATTGGAATCGTGACTTAATGCCAAAATTTCCAAATGATAATAAAGTAGTTGTATATGAAAATATAGCCACTAAATCAGTTTCGTATTCCCTCAGCTGGTCCAATTAGAAACTATCAACAAAATGACTGCATTTTGCTCAGCATCAAATGAAACTATGCATACGTTCAAAACAATTTGCGAGAACGCCTTCTGCAATCAGATCATTTTAATTTAATGAAGTTCCAAGAAAATTGTTTCTCTCACAGAAATGAATACTAAAACTTTTCTCAGCTGTTACTTTCATCATCCTTCGACCTAATATAAAAGAAAGAAAAAAAAAGGGAAATATTACAGAAGTTCATACCCAAGGACATAAACTTCAATTATTTCAAGGATATCGTTAGAAAGTGCTTAAGTTCTCCAAATGAAATAATCGAAAAGTTGGAAAGGCTTCCTCTATCTCTGTTAAGTGAAACTTATTTCTTAATAAACTCGCACAGCACATGCCCTCTTGGCAGGAAACTATTATTTATACAATTCACCTCAATTCAGACGATCCTTGGAGTCTGGAAGTGGTGAAAATTAATTGGGCTTTTAGAAGTAAACATGTTCTATGGAACGTTGTTCAATGGTGGGCAAACACATGTGGACGATGTTTATATTGCACTTGGAAAAGAAATGTTCCATGCTTTTTATATACTTACATATGTATGTACGTTTTATTTATCCAAATCAAGGTCACATAATCCAAGAGGACGTGTGTTTTGCTGGAGCCTTGTAAATAGTTAAATGTCATTTAGTATACCGCGTTATTGATGCTAAAATCTTGCATATAGCTCCTTAAATTTTGTTGAGACATTTTTATTTTTAAACCCACGTGACTACTTCTCCAATGTATATGTGTACATATTTACATTTAAAGAGGTATACTTCGTTGAAGAGATATTCTTGAAATATGAGTATTGCAGATACATTTAGAGACATTTTTCTTTTAAATTGCAAAATAAAAATTTACAGTGCTCCTTGTGAGGATATTAACGACAATAAAGAGCATGACTGATTCATATGTGTGCAAAATTATTGAAATGAAAAATTTTATATATTTAAGTCCATTTAAGTCCATTGGTAAACATAGCCTGCACGACACCACGTCTGGCAACGGACTGATGCTGATTGATTTTGCTGCGGGGCGAAACGTCACAATAGCAAGCACATGGTTTCCTCATCTCAATATCCACAAGGGGACCTGGCGGTCTCCTGATCATGAAACGGTCAGTCAAATTAATCATATTGCGATGACGCAAGGCATGCCTCCAGTATTCTGGATGTCCGAACCTTTCGAGCAGCCAACATCGACTCGGACCACTACCTTGTTGCAGCCAAGGTACGAATGCGGATATCCCGAACGCTACAAAGAAGAATAACTATGAGAAGATTTAACGTCGAAAAGCTGCAATCGCAAGAGACCGCCAGAATCTTCGCCGATCGCGTATCCCGAAATCTCTCCACGACTCCTATGCCGCCAGCATCAAGTGCCGAAGACCAGTGGCAACGTTGCCAACATGCCATCAGAGACGCCGCAACTGATGTGCTGAGTTTCAGTCGACCACCACCAAGAAACCCCTGGTTTGACGAAGAATGCCGGCAAGCACATGCAGCTAAACAGGACGCGCAGAAAGCGGCGCTGCAAAGAAGGACGAGGGCTGCTCGTGAGCTCTGAGAGCGTAAGAGACGGGAAGAACATCGGCTTCTCCAGAAGAAGAAAAAAGAACACGAGAAGCGCGCGATCGAAGATATTGAGATATTATACTCCAGGAATAACGTACGGAAGTTTTACCAAAAGGTAAAACGAACGTGTCACGCCAACAAGGCCCGTACGGACACCTGTAGAGATGAGGAAGGAAACCTGGTAGTAGAATCACAGTCGGTGCTGAGAATATGGAAAAACTTTTTCTGCAGACTGCATAACGACGATGAAGACCAACATACCGCTGTCAGGCAGAATACTCCATTCAATATAGACGACGATAGCCAAAACTTTCGTCCACCTGACTAAAACGAAGTGAGGATAACAACATCCAAGATTAAATCCAACAAATCTGCTGGTCCTGATGGCCTACCGTCCGAGTTGTTTAAGGCAGCTGGAAATGACTTGGTAGAGAGCATACACCAACTCATTTCCAAGATTTGGTCAGACGAGTGTATGCCTGATGAATGAAATCTCAGCATCGTTTGCCCGATCCACAAGAAAGGAGACCCCCTCAACTGCGCCAATTACAGAGGCATCAGTCTCCTCAACATCGCGTACAAGATCTTATCTGCCATATTGTGTGAACGCCTGAAACCCTTCGTCAACAACTTGATTGGCCCCTATCAGTGTGGTTTCAGGCCAGGAAAGTCCACAGTCGATCAAATTTTCACACTCCGGCAGATCTTGGAAAAACCCAAGAAGTCCAAATCGATACTCACCATCTTTTAATCGATTTTAAGGCCGCATATGACAGCATTTATAGAGACGAGCTATACAGAGCCATGTCTTGTTTTGGCATCCCTGCCAAACTCGTTCGTCTGTGCAGGATGACGATGGAGAACGCTCGGTGCTCCGTCAAGGTCGGTAATGACCTCACCGAGACCTTCGATGTCAAAAAAGGATTTAGACAAGGTGATGCGCTGTCATGTGACTTCTTTAATATCATTCTTGAAAGAATTGTGCGAAACTCACAAGCCAACACCGGAGACACAATCTTTCAAAAGTCTGTGCAACTACTAGCTTACGCGGATGACATCGACATAATTGGCAGAACACAGCTGGCTGTCACCGGTGCGTTCGCTAGTATCGAAACAGAAGCCGCCAAAATGGGTTTAACTGTAAATGAGGGCAAAACCAAGTATATGCTGTCAACAAGAAGGGACACACAACATCGACGAATTGGACAGAACGTCACAGTCGACAGCTATAACTTCGTGGTGGTAAGGGACATTGTCTACCTTGGCTCTGCTATTAATTCTGACAATAACATCTCGGCGGAAATTAACCGAAGAATAACTCTTGCCAATCGCTGTTTCTTTGGGCTGAGAAGGCAATTGAGTAGTAAGGCCCTATCTCGAACAACTAAGGAGACTCTGTACAAGACCTTGATCATCCCAGTCCTGCTTTATGGCGCTGAAGCATTGACCCTTTTGAAAGCGGATGAAGATATCCTTGGTCGCTTCGAAAGAAAAACTCTTCGTAAGATATTCGGTCCCGTTTGCGTTGACGGGCTTTGGAAAAGAAGATTCAACGACGAAGTTTACGAGCTGTACAGCGACATCGACCTAGTTAAAAAACTGCGCATCAGTCGCCTAAGATGGCTAGGACATGTAGAGCGAATGGACACCAATGCTCCGGCCCGCAGAGTCTTCGAATCTAACCCGGAGGGACAACGCAGTGGAGTGGGACCTCGCCTAAGGCGGCGCGCACAAGTAGAAAGGGACCTCAACCAACTTGGAGTGCGCAACTGGAGGCAGTTCGCTAAGGACCGGGCTAACTGGAGAGGCTTGTTGGTTGAGGCCCCGGTTCACCCCGAACTGTAGCGCCACCTAAGGAGAAGAAAAAGTTCATCACAAGCTAGAAAAATGTTCTTAAATCATAGTATTCCATGTAGTTGCATATACCATACATTGGTTAGATATTTATTGTAAGCGCGTCGTGGCGCGTTGTAATACTGTGCGGTAGGTTCGTAATTTGTTTCCCAGAAAACCCAAAATGTTTTTCATGATCCTACATCTAGTGAATGCCTGACAAAAGTCCGAGAGTAATAATTGTCATGAGAAAGCTTCCCTTCCCTTCCATTTGTGTAAAATGGAACAGAAACGGTCGCGAGAAACTAGAGCCCGGAAAAACCATAGGATCCATTACGCTCAATATAGGTGCCCTTATTGACAGGCATCAACGGCTCACCTACATATATTTATTGGATAGAGTGCATTATGCTTAATTTGTTGAATAAATCATAAACATTTGACATCCACTATTTAAGCCACCCAAAATTATTAATAAATCTCTGGAGTTTGGTAAGCTCTATCCTACGTAAATCCTCCAGTCCAGAGAAGAAGTTGTTGCTGAGAGCTAAATTTCTTTTAAAACTTAGTGCATGGTAGTTGCACAGTAGGTGACAAAGAAATACTATTTTCTCCTTGTTCTTCAGTTGTCGTTGTATGAAAAACCTAGCTTTGCCGTAAAGTGACCTACTTAGCAAGCAGTCCTCGATCAGGATGCCAACAACTGTACCTAACTAGAGTATAGGACATGAACTTAATTAATATTAACACTGATTGGCCTTCTCGATAGGCTCTAACTCTAAGTCCCTATGTAGTGTTGAAATGTACAAGCATCGGTAACTGTCAGCGAAGATTTCATACTGGACCCGTGTTAAGCAAGTTTTTTGTTTTGTTCTAATGAAACGTTATAAGCTACAAATAGCATGAACTAACTAGCAGGATTCATTTAATTAACTGAAAGTTGCTGTATAGTGTATATTATGTTCAGATATGTATGTACATTAAACATTTTCCTAGATACTTAGGTTTGGTAGAGTGTAGAACTTGAAAAATGAATAGTGGAATATGACCAGGTTTTCTATTTGCAGCATAAATTTTGAACTACGAGTATTCAGGTGAATGCGGCTTTTTTTTGGTCCAGCTGAAAACTGCGTGTACATCTACAGCGCCTTAAAGAAATTCAGTTGATACGTTTTCGTTTTCTCTTCTGGCCATGTTCAATTTGCTTTATTTGGTTGAGAGCTATTCAGTAGATAATCAGCAAATATCTGAGTTCGGAGTTTGTTTTGGCCCAAAAATTGTTTGATAGTAAAGGTGGGTTCGCCGTATGGAACGTCTTAGGTATTCGCTTGACTTCGTATGAAAATATTCTATTTGCTTATCACTCACAAATCGATTTTCAATAACTTTAGCTGACGTTCAGTTCAGTTTAGTTAATCTATTTAGCCGTAATTTATAGATTAATTATGTCGCTTATAGATAGCTAGTTCATCAGCTTTATCGCTTCCGAATACATCCATGTGTCTTGGCTGTAAGCAGCATTGTTAAGTGTTTACATCTCATTGTGGCTGAGTTTCAGTAAATTTGTGTTTATCCTGCAGTTGCATATTAAAGAATCTTGCGCGAGTGATTCAGAAATAATTTAACAGGATGGAATTCATTTAAATTTACGCATAGCTACCATTTATGAAAGTAATGTAAATCTTGTATAGCAATGTAAATTGCTTTTATAATTGTTCTGGTTCAGATTTTTAACCGCCTTGCATAACTAAGAGAAATCTACTACATATTTTCAGAATTAAGACTTAAAAGTTCTGATAAAATTTGTGTTAGTGCCGAAAGTTTGTCTTTATTATTTTCACGGGCCACCTCGAACTGCAGGGTTATACTTAGTTTTGGCATCCCTGCCAAACTCGTCTGGTTGTGCAGGATGATAATGAAGTTAGGATGCTGCTCCATCAGAGTCATGTATACCCTAAACGTGAGATTCAATATTCAATCACTCGCATACGTATGTAGATACATACATCTGTACTTCGACAATATTGACATAATCAGAACGACGCAGCAAGATGATATTGACGCCATGAGTCCTTTTTTTATCCTAACATCGAAGTTACAGACAGAACGTCATCCTCGACAGATAAAACTTTAAAGTGGCTGACGATTTTGTCAGTTTTGTCCACTTGTATCACAGCTAACGACACCAGCAGAGCTGAGATCAAACGAAGAACAAATAAAGTGACTCTAAGTATCATAGTCCTACTATATGGTGTTTATGACTAAACTTGGTCAAGAATGAATGAGATTACTACCCTTGGTTGTTTTGAGAGAAAAATCCTTCGCTTATCTTCTATCCCGGAAAGACGGTACAGTAGAAGAAGAGCTCGCCTTATATGGCATGCATTGACGTCAAGGAGCTGGGTGTACGAAACTGGACTCAATAAACTAACAATCGAGCTGCCTGGAAAGACTTGTTGGTCCAACTCAAAATAACGTCATCAAAGTTTTCAAAATCTGGTCACCTTTTTCTACTGTGCAAGCAAAAAGAAGAAAATATTTGAGATGAGCCTTACCATGTTTTAGACCATGCACACGCCACAATACGCTCCGCTATTTGCAAAACTTTTTTGTTTGTGTTTCAGATGTTTGACCAGTAATCAGAAGTACGTACACAAGTACCTTTATACAGGGTGTCCCAGTTAAGAGGTATAATCCTTTAACTGGAGATTCCTGAAGTTCCAGCGAAAAAAAAATCGTATGGCCGGGGGGTCTATTTTCACCCCAGTTCGAGGTATAGCCTTTCAAATTGGGACACCTCCAGTTTGGAGGTTCATTCTCTTTAAATGGTATAACTTCTGAATTATCATATTAACCTAATCAAACATTTGATCTAACAACCATGGATTTTTTCTTAATTTTTTTGACCGATTTTGTCTGACAAAAATAGCTTTTACTACAATTTCCATTAATCGTACGTGAAAAAATTATTTAACATAATTTGTAGAAAAGTTTTGAGAAAAATGCATTTGAAGTAAAAAAATTGAACAAGAAATTTTCACAATTTTGATTTTAAGGAGCCATAACTTTTTTGTGGGTGCATAAAATTACAAAAAGGTTTCACAGCTTTATGCGCCACTGAATTGTCTCTTCAAAATGTATAAAACTGTTTTTGCTATAATACCATTTAAAGTGAATGAACCTCCAAATTGGAGGTGTCCCACTTTGAACGGATATAACTCGAACTGGGGTGAAAATAGGCCCCTCCCCTGCCATACAATTTTTGTTCGCCGAGAGTTAAATCTCCAGTTAAAGGATTTTACCTCTTAACCAGGAAACCCTGTATATGGCAAAAAAAAAAACGCGGTAGTGGTGAAGGACTAGGTAGATTAACCAAAATCGAAGCAGATTTAAACGTATCAGGCCATTTGTTGCTGGCGTTTTTCCGGACAAAAGAAAGTGTGAAGAGTAAGTACTTCGAATGTGGGTCCATAGATTTCGAAATTAAAGTAAAATTTCACAGTGTTTACTTTATTAACAATGGATCTGAATATGATGTAGTTTTCTGTTTCAAAAAATATTTAATATATAAAATAGAAAAAGTTTTTTTACGTAGGTATAAATGCGAGCTGGCATAAGTCTCGTAGCGCGAAAAGACTCAATTGGGGACACAATCACTAAGGATAGGATGTCACTGTTTGAGAAAAATAAGGAAAAATCATAAATCGTGCTCTTATTTCATTGGAATATTGTATATATGTACATACATATAAGAAAAATAGGAAATATGTGTCCAAAATATAAACGTAATATTCTCAAATTTTTTTTCGAAAATGGTAATTTGAGAAATAAGTAGTTTTCGCAAGTCCGCCAATAACTAAACTCTCTAATTTGAATTGCACAAGAAAAGTTCTTTAGTTACAGCTGATTATTTAAAATTAATTTTGTTTAAATGATTTTCATCCAGTTTGGTGAAATTGCAATTTTCCAAAAATGCCCAGTAAAAAAGTACCCATTGTTTTGAGGCTCACCTCACCTTAGATATAAAGCTCAAAGACAGTTCGGTGCCGTGAAATAACGCCAAGCGAAATAAGGCCGAATCTCGGAATTTGGCGTACCGGTACAGTGACATATGCCGAGCACCTACATGTGAGGCCGAAGTCCGTCCGGTGTATGAGTCGAGAAATTGTCAATAGTTTGCTTTTTTTAGCGAGCGTAGCGGGCTCACTTACCCCGACTTTCAGGCTTTCGCCCGCTAATCACTTCAATACTAAGTTGAGTAGGAATAAGTAAAATACACATATGTATGTATGTATGTACATTGTAATGTGTACCTGTAAGTACATAGCGGAATAATAATCTGTGAAGATATGGCATTGAACTGTTCATATAACCCAAAATGCATTGATACCTCGAAAAGAGCCTGTTGTTTACCTTCTTTTTCCTGGACTTCATCGAGCTAATTAAAATATGAATTGTCATCAGGAAGATTTTTGCATGGTGGATAGCTACAATTGGACCGAAATTCAAAATAAGTTTTAGTTGTTTGGAGCAAGAAACTGCTAAGAAAATTCAATCAAAGCCGGTTAAAAGATGTGAACCGGTGAAGACTTTTTTGAGTCAGTAAACGAGGAGCAGTCATGGTAATGGGTCTTTCTAGGTGGTAATAAGTCAACATAAGTGAGGCGTGAACGGAGCTCCGACAAAAAAATAGTTGCCACCTCTTTAGATGGACGGATTATGTTGCCATTTTTTTACTGGATCACCGTGCGTCGTACGGCAAGTGTTAAATGATACACTAGCATTTGTCTGCCTGATGTACAATACGGCCTTAGCACCTTGTAGCTTCTTTTGATATCCTCCCGAGCAGCGGCTGGAGTCTTGTTTTGAAGGTGTGCTTAGGACTGGTTCACGTGTATTCATGAGTTAATACAACGTCGAGTGGATATTTCGAAAAACAATGATTTTGAAGCCTTCAAGCAATTACTTTGTCAACATTTGCATTTAGTCGTACCCGAATTTTATTCGGGATCATTATTTACGGGTCAAACACAAGATTATTGAGGTATTGAGGTATGTGAGAAAGTGTTAAATTAACAAACCACTGGCATGTGCTGTGTCAACAATTTTCGAATAAATTTCAATGTTATTCATCCAACCATTTAAATTCTCAAGAGTTCAATAGCAATTTCCACCAGGTGATGTTAATTAAAATGAAATAGAATTGATTTCCTTTCAATCAATTACTCTACCCTCAAGCACTTCCACCATTGTAACAAGAAGAATTATCCACCTTATAAGATTAATCTCCCTAATACAGGTAATTTTCTTTTGACTAATTGCTCTTGAAAGTAATACTTTCATCACGCGCCGCGTACTCTTCTTGTAATTAAAAACCTCTCTAACCGACACCCACACCCACCATTTGTTGAGTTCTTTTGCATATTAAAATAAAATTACAGGTCCTGATTTATTCTTATCAATTTTCCTAAAGCATATCTGTCTGTGACATAGCATAGTATCCTCGAAAGAGGGGTTCTCTGTTCGTTTCTCTAGGAACTAATATTTTTCAATTAAGTTAATTACTGCAACAACCAGAAACCCTAGACTGGACGATTTTGATATATATGTACATACATTCAGGTATCTATAAAGACGTGAAACTGTAAATTTAAATTCCCGTAACCAAAAGCGTTCCTCATGTATGTACGTAACATCATTACGAAACTTATGAAACAAACTAACAACCAATGATGAACACTCTGCGGTTCTCTAAGTAGATACTCGTAAAAAAATCACACAAAATAACCAAAAACTTTTTTCCTTATTGGTTTGTATTGGCTTCCAAATCGATTCGATCCCATACTCGTATGAAAGTTAAGTTTTATGAATGGTCATTGAGTTGAGATAAGCTCTCTCGGCCAAAGTTTACGGGAAACATCTAACGACTACCTGCTTCTATGCACTACTTTTGTATCTATGCACTACCCACGTAAGTAAATGAATCAGTAGGGAGTGTTGTTTTACTGCTGAAAGTTTTAAGGGGCAGATAAGTTTTCGTTATGCTTCAATTCAGTAAGAATGTTTCACAGATAAGCATCTAAAGTAATGAACCGTAAAGTGAAGTTTTACCAAAATCGTGTTTTAAAGAGATTTTATGTTGTGTTTGCTCACAGTTTTTATTGTGAGCAAATTGCTATATTTTGGGTTTTTATATCCCACTTTTTTGTCAGCTTATTTTAGACTTCAGTCGATAAAGTTTAAGTAATTGTATCTTGGATGTGATCAGAAAGCGGCCTTGATTGTAGGCAATAAATATGACATTTTTTTCTTGATTCTGTATCTTTGTAGATTCATGTGTATATTTTGAATTTTCTTGCTGAAGATGGGGCCCCCGAACTACATATTTTTCATTAATAAATGCTTTTTGACAAATAAGTTTTCGTAAGAGTACTTATTTTCGTTTGCTTAAATAAATAAAAAAAAGTAATAGTTGCGTGAAAAATTTCGAAGTCGATATTATTACTGTTGTAACAGAACTTGAAAAACTGGGTCTGCCAATTTTGTCCGAGTATCTGCCCATCCGTCTATGCGTCTGTTTGTCTGCACCTCTGACTGCCTGAACAGAGTAACTTAAAATTTTAGATGTATGGGTCAATACCTAGAATAAGTTTGCATTCTCACAACTAAGCTGCCTGTGATGAAGCGCACTTTTTGTCGCCCCTTTCTGGGCCACATGTTTGTCACGAATGTCACGAATAAAACGAACAATGTTGGCTTCTAAGGAGTCTGTCATAGAGGGATTAATGAGTAACAACTTTTCGAAATCAACTAATCCATAAATTATTTTCGGTCGCCGTTTGGCATGTCGCGTCATCCTGTTGCAACCACTTGAATATAAAAAACTATGCGTTTTTCTGCATATAATGGAGTCTGTAGGATCTTTTCTGAAGTCGACATGCATCAGTTCTAGAGCTAAAGTTCTTGCACCAGATGGAGCCCATATAAGGGCGCAGGTCAATTTCTTTAGGCGAAATTTTGTATGTAGTGGACGATGCCTCAATATTTTAGACCAGCGATTAATCGATAAATTTGGATCTTCTTGTACACTTTCGTCTACAGCGGCTATATTCTCCTTAGAACTCATATTCCTGTGGCAGGTTAGTGGTATTGTATCATTTAGAGGTTATGTAGTACGAAAACAATCCACATAAAAATCACGAAGTTGTCTATAGGTTTCGCGAATCGTCGGACGGTTTTCATAATAAAATTCGGAATTTGGCAGCGTTGTCAAGCAAAAGTTTATTCATCTAAGCTTACGGTAGATACAATAAAAAAACACCCTTAAGATGTTCGCAACAAGACTGAGTACTACATTCAAGAACTCCAACAACATGTAAAGGGTATGAATACCCCTTGAGTGCGTACAAATTATAAAAAAAAGCTGCTCTAGAAATGCTCTAGAAGACGTCGACTACACTCTTCCTCAACTTCACTTCGAAAAATGTTTTGAAACCCGAATATCCACCAGAGAAAACTAGCAACGGGATCTCGGGTTGCAAAAGGAATCCATGCGCTTACACTGTTGGACAAAACATATTGGACGGGGTATAGGCGGATGTACTTTCGCCTTTAACCGTTAATCTTTTTATCTAAACAATCGTAAATATATCCAAAATATAAAACACAGATGTCCTTTTTAAGGATATAACACAACTTTTGTCAAAAAATTATAATTTATAAAGAAATTTATAAAAAATGGCTAAAAAGGTTGTAAGCGGTCAAACAGTGCAGAGGAGTGCATGTCAGGCTGGACTTAAGAGCTATCGAGCTGCAAAGAAACCATTTAAATCGGAAAAAACCGTAAAGCCCGTATAAAATTTGCAAAAGAACATCTCAATTGGTCAGTAGAAAGGTGGACCACTGTTCTTTTCTCTGACGAATCCAAATTCAACCTTAAAGATACGGATGGTTTGAAGAGAGTACGCAGACCAAGAAATAAACGGTTGGATCCCCGCTATTGTAAGGACACTGTTAAACACGGGGGGCGGAAACATAATGGTGTGGGGCTGCTTTTCCGGTCAAGGCCTAGGTCCATTACATAGAATTGATGGGATTCTGGACATTCTTGAAAGCTTAATGGTACCATATGCAGAGTGGAATATGCTCCTTTCTTGGCACTTCCAACATGACAACGACCCCAAGCACACATCCAAATTCGTCAAAGATTGGTTTGCTGATCAAAGTATTGATGTAATAAGGTGGCCTGCACAATCTCCAGATCTCAATCCCATTGAGAATCTCTGGGAGATTCAGAGGGGTCAACAGAGATGCTGTGTTTGGGGACAAAAATAAGCTATTTGAAGCTGTGGAGCGAGCTTGGTCAGCTATACCTAAACAAATAATAGACAACTTAATAGGTTCCATGAACAAAAGATGTGCAGATGTCATTAAAAATAAAGGCTATGCAACAAAATATTAGCTATCTACCTAAAGTTCAATATGTTTTGTCGCGTGCATTTACGATGTTTTAAGTTCTTTTTTTTTAGTATTTTTATAATTGATGAATTTTTTAATAAAGTTTTGTTATTTTTTTAAGGTACACATGTTGTTTCTTATTTTTTATTATATTGGCGATTAAAAACTTAGATCTATCGAATTTCAGATGAAAAGTGTAACGATGTACACTGAGTCCAATATGTTTTGTCCAACAAAGAGAAGCAGTAGGGGGAGGTGTATTCTCCAATGAATGCGACCTAAAAATCTATTTCCGCCTTCTGGATCACTGTAGCGTCTTCGAGGCGGAGATCATGGCGATAAAGGGGGCCTTGTCGTGGATTATTATAAAATATTTAGGGAATTGGAAATATGTAACTGAAGAAGAGAAGAGGACCAATGAGAAATAGTGCAAAAAAAATTGTACTAAAAACAAGTCAGATAAAAAAGAAAAACTATCTGTTATGAAACAAAGACCGTATTCTCTATAAAGGATATGAAATGCTTCTCATATTTTTCATGGGACTACTACAGGTATTATGGTTCGTGATTAGCTTAATAATAGTTCTGTGGTATGTTTTAGTCAGATTGAGAAAAAAAAAAGTACAGCCCTGCTATTTCGGCTTTTGACAAAATCCTTAGTATTTCAGTGAGAAGTCAAATTGGACGATTTAGAAATTGTATAGATTTTTTATTAATTTGTGGGAGCGTTAAGCGCCTTCAACTTCAGCTCATACTTGTCCCACGCCACCTCTCTTTATTTCTACAGCTGACTGCACAGAGTATGGCAACAACTTTCGTAAGACAGACAGTTGCCAGTCTGCAACAGAAGTATTAGTCCAGTTTCATTTGCTTGAAGGATATCGTTTACATATTCCCATTTGTCTCGCTGAGATAGACACTGAATTTGTCAGGGCTTTATCATCATGAACATATAATATTGCCATTGACTTTAGAAATTAATAGTGTTCGATATCAAAAGTCGTGTAACTCGTGCCAGATTTTATTTTACCTGAGCCTTCCTGGACCAGTAAACTACATACGTATACATAGGTGAAGAAGCTTTGCGACATTGTAAAGTTCTGGGTTGATTTCAGCTCAACAACTTGAAATATAAACTCAAAGGGTAGTAGAAGGGTTAAACTCTTCAAAGTTGGGAATACTAGGATTTTGCTTACGAGTAAAGAGTCTAAGGTTGTTTTATTCGGATGAATGGATAGTCCATGCCTCGTGCCACATCCAACCAAGTATCTTTATTAATGCTCTTGCTGTTTGTAAAGCATAGTCTTGAATGTGAAATCTCAAACTTTGCACTCTGCTGGGCACGGGAAGAGAGAAACACCTTATTATAGATTGCCTCAATCAACCTCCACATTGTACATTACCGAATTTACTCTCAGCGGTTGCCTTTGGGGCAAGGTAATCCATCTAACAATTGATTTATACATCCCTTTTGGGAGAATAACACATGCAATCAAAGACAATTCTATGTCAACAAATAAACGTAGAATAAAACTAATTTTTTCTGAGATTAATTTCGTTGAAAAAGATGTCTAGTTTCCACACAGTACTGATTTATTTAAACAAGAAAATGCTAATTATCCTTGGCAAACCTTGAACTTAAGTTTATAATACCTCCCACCAACTTTCGATTAGTTTGCTAGTTTTAAACTTTTTAGAGTAAATATTTCGTTTCATGTACTTAGAGGAAATTATAAGATCTTAAACTTTAATATCTATAATACCTATCATAAAACTTAAACGTAGTTGGGATGCAATTAGGAATTAAGTATTAATTGAGTGTAAGTGTTTGTTCCAACAGTTTATGAACTCAAACCGATATAAATCCCAGAATTTTCTCGTTCTCGATTTAGGAACCTTAAATGGCTACCTAACGGTATAATGTTCACTTAGATACTATCTGCACAAGACAAATATATTAGATACTGATAAAGTACATAAGTACATATGTATATATAACGACTCTTTAAAGAGTGAGAAGAGACGGAAGAACATATTTTTTGCGTTTGTCCAGATGCCTAAGGGAAAAGATCTATTCCACTTGGTACAGTACTTTGTTAGTCCAGCTGAAATTTAGAACCTGGAACCTAATGCTATGGTGAGGTTTATTAAGAGCCCCAATATAACTTCTGGTTAAATTATATGGCCTTGTACAAAAGTACACATTAAGGGCGCTTATATAGAATACTTATAATAATAAAACACCTGAACATTGTGTTTTCAATTGATAGTATTAGTCTTTGATTTTGCAGATAGTTCTCATAAAAAATATATATACCTAAAAGCCAAGTATTAGATCATCCAAATACTTTATGCACATAAACTTAGAAGAACTATTTTCTACTTAAATTTTTGTGCAAATAATTTACGTTTAACTTCAAGAGTTTACGTTAACGCCCCTAATTTGAAGTAATTACAAAAATCCTTGACCAAGTCCTAAGTTCAAATATCCAATGTATATAGTTGATCAACACTTTTAATGCAAGTATTGTGCTGTAGACAGCTAAAGTTCTACAAGCCTCAACGCCGATTAATACAGTTTTGAAATTTAAAAGGCTCTTTATTGAAACTAGATAAATTTAAAAAAGGATCTCTTGGATAAATTGATGGATGGAAGACAAGTATCACTTGTGTCTCAATATGGCAATGTTTATGTATTCTAGCTACATATGTACCTGAATAAAAAAATTCAAAGAACATGTGGAAACATAGATATCTATCTACAGAAATATTTAAGTTATATAGCAAATGGATCAAATGAACTTATGCCTCGTTACAGACAGTATCTGTACCGACAAGAGTTATAAAGTCATATTCTGGTGCGAATATCAACACTCACAACACAGAGGATTATATCTACTTTTTCTGCCTAAGTGCACGAAACCTGATGGAAGATTATTTTTTTAACAACTAAATCAATGGGTGTAGTGGGTGTATTCACTAATATACATGTGTTAGTAAATTACATTTTACCTCTGTCTGCTCTGTATCTTCAGATTTCCAATTAAAGTACCGCTAAGGGCCCTCGAAAGCTTATATTAGGTGACAGTTTCGACCGCACCATTGAAGTCCAAAGTTATCATAGGCTAAATAAATTTACCCCTAAACTGCATTTATATTCTATCAACTGCTATAATTCATTGAAAGGTCTTTTGGTTCTTAATAGACAGCACAAAGGGGCTTTTTTGAAATTTAAGAACTTTTGAAATTTTGAGGGTCTTATAGCTTCGAATGAATATGTAAGTATAGTTGCCAACATAAAATATTTCCGCATATGCGTAATCGAAATTTATGCGTCAAAAAATTATTTCCTTAAATATAACGTAACTTTAGACAACTTACCACAGATATACAGTAGAAAAAATATTGCAGGTAATCCAATGGTTTTCCTGTTTTGTGTGAGCATATAATATTTTCCTTTAAAATTTAACTTTACCCACTGAGACTGGAATTTTCAATTTTCACTTTCACAATTAAAACGGGTTATTCCGTGTGCGATTTTTTTCTTTTATTTGCCTAACTTGGATGAAAAATTTACCACATTAACTGACCACCGTCAACAATATTGTCATATAACAAAATTCACTAAATCATCAAATATGTAAATTATTTTTCATTAATTGTAACTTATGATTCGTAACAGTTATTCACCTCCAGTTTTCTTTAAAAGAAAAATAATTATTTTATTTAATATTTTTATTAGCACACACGTCCTCACTTAGTATCCACGACAAGAGCGAAAGCGAATCTGATTTTTTAGGTCTTAATCGACGAAAGTAAAATCTGCAACTGATCGTGTGCATTGCACCTGGCCATGTTAAGCGGATGCAATTGCAGGCAATTTCCAGTACCACCACACTCCCCTATAGCTGTTCAGCCACCATAGTCGACGATGGCGTTGCAGATGGAGGGTTCGGTGGTAATAGAGAGAGGCCACCAGCATTAGAGATCTCGTTTGAGATCGTTTACAATCAGCCTATGGCTCCTAAAAGTCAAATACAAGTAGCTCGGTCCACTTGGACCACTTTGAATTGTCTTCTTGGGCACACGACTGCTGTTGGACTCTATGGCTACCAATAAGTTCTCTTGTATAATAACTGTGTGATGTGTTATGCTGCGATTACATGAGAATGAGCAAATCGT
Source organism: Blera fallax (assembly GCA_946965025.1). NCBI lineage: Eukaryota > Metazoa > Arthropoda > Insecta > Diptera > Syrphidae > Blera > Blera fallax. The sequence continues at coordinate 17,951,152 of OX337248.1, read as the reverse complement.
TGCAGAAAAATACAGAAACTAAGAGTTAAAGAGGAGGTAAAACGGAGCGAGGGCTAAGCAACCGGTTGTATTAGACGTTATGAGCTGGCAAAAACCAAAGCAATTATTGGTAAATTGATCGAATTTGGCCTGGATTGTGTTTGGACTTTGCAGCCCTCTTGGTATACTGCGATTATTCGAGAATATCGGGTGCGTGATGTCTTTGCGTTGGAATTGTATAGATTGATATAACAAAATTGACTTACACACGCTTGATTTGCAGGAGGGAAGGAATTTAACCAAGTGGAAAGCGGTTGTGTTCCTAGTACTCGCCTCGAATAATTTGAATCAACAGCCGTAGGCCCTGGTAGCTAGTGCTGTTTTGTCTATATATTATCATTGTAATTTATTACATGTTAATAAAGTTATAATAATAATAAAATTTTGAATCAGAAATGGAAAATATGATTATATTATTCAGTTTTCGGTTTGAAATTGGAAAATGCTAGAAATCATTGACTCTTTCTTCGTGTTTTTTTCCGCAGTTCTATAACTTTCTGCTCATTTTTAATCATGGCATATGGGAACTTTCCCGCTGAAACATTAAGCTGAGACTAACGAAACAGTTCGTGGTGAACCCCGGATGTACGATAGAGATTGAGTTTCATATTGAATATCATTGGTGGAAATTATCGCGAGAAATGGGGAAGAGTTTTCACACTGAGGCACCCTTTCTTGGATTCAGGCAGCAGCAAGGAAATTCTCTAGATGCAGTCAGAGGCAATGCTTACAAATCTCCGAAGTGGTTTATTGTTAGTGAAATATATGGCCCCTTAACCATGGGTAGTGGTTCCACTAAGGAAAATATAAGCAATACCAAATTTATTATGGCTAAAAAAAATTATTATGATAATATTATGTTTTTATTTACGTACTTGAATATTCTTTTATTTAAGAAAAGTAAGAAAAAACGAAAACAGCAGCAAATATTCTACGAAAGCTTATCTCTCGAAACGACCGAGGATATCTTATCCGCTTTCCATAAGGTCGATGCTTTAGCGCCATAGAACAAACATACATACTCCCTTATAAGCGGACACTGACGGATCCGAAAAATTTGTCCGCTTATATCCGGTTATAAGAAAACAAACAAAATGACCTTTAAAAGAAAGGTTCTTTGAAATCTGTCCGGTTATGAGGGTTGTCCTCTTATGAGGGGTGTCCGTAATGAGAGAGTACACTGTATATATGAATATATGTACGGTGGACTCCCCCTAAGTCGAATTTTCACGGGATACCATGATTTGTTCGAGTTTTGGAAAAATTCGAGTTAGAGAGAGAAACATTTTTTTTGTTTTAAAGCGTTTATTTAATAAAAAAGAAAGGTTAACCGAATTTAAAAAAGTTAACAAAAACCAATAAATAAAAAATAGGAATGCTAAAATATGGCGAAAAAATTCGAGTTAGAGAGAAATTCGACTTAGGGAGAGTCCACTGTATTTATCACTCCCCTTCATTGTATATTAACTATCAAATGTGTTCTCCTTCTATTCTACTTCGATAACAATGCGCTTTTAATTTATTTAGTCTTTGACTTCATTCCGAAATTCATTCGCCATTTTTTTTTAAGATGGAGATATGTATTCATATGTACACATTTTATTCTTGCTGCGGTATTGTAAAAGCCGAATTATTCGAAAGGCGTTGCGATTTAGCATATACATAATTAATGATTTTGAGGACTAAGCGGAAGCGTGTCCTTAAAATGCCTGGTTCAGATGTAAATATATGCATCGCAATTAAGCATATTTGTAGATTTTATTCATATACTAGCAGCTCCGTTTATTTGGCTGCAAACGGATCATTGATTGTTGGATTAAATACATATTTGATCGTTCTCTAAAACCAACTTGCAATTGGCTGGGTTCTTTATTAATATCGATCCATTTTTTTATCCTTGTAGTTAACACAGAGGTGAAAAAGATCGGGCGACAGTGTTCATTAAGAATAAATACCCTATTTTATAGATTAAACTTAAACTTAATCACCTGGTGCTTTATCATCATTTATACGTATTTGATTCTATTCCAAAAGTTTTTCTAGTTAAAAATTCACTAAAAACAGTTTACCTTTGATGCTCCTAACTTAGTTACTAACTTAAGGTAGCGTTACAGTCCGGGGTGGACCTGAGCCTCAACCAACAAACGTCTCTAGCCAGCTAATTTCCTTAGCTATCTGTCTCCAGTTTCGCACGACAAGTTGGTTAGGGTGTTTTTCTAGTAATGTGACCCACCTGGGTAGTGCTATTCTTTTACTGCGCCGTCCTTCGGGGGTGGATTCGAAGATATTTCGGACCGGAGCATTGGTGTCCATACGCTCTACATGGCCCAATCACCTCAGTCGCTGGACCTTGACTCTTCTGGGTAAGTCGATGTCGCTGTACAACCTGTACAGTATGCCATTGTATCTCCTTCTCCACTTACCGTCTATGCAGAGGAGACGGAAAATCAAGAAATTTCCTCTCACTTTTCTTTATCTACTTTTGACAAAGTCCATGGCTCTGCACCATAGAGCAGAATTGCAATAATTAAGGTCTTAAAAAGGGTTACTTCAGTTGTCCGAGAGACGGCTTTGCTGATCAATTGTCTTCTCAGCCCAAAGAAATAGCGGTTGGCAAGAGTTAGTTATTCTTTATTTGATATCAGCGCTGGTGTTGTTTTCTTTAACAGCTTCGCCTGTAGATAAATTCCTTAACTACCTCAAAGTTATATCTGTATGGGGTAAAGTCCTGTCCAAGCCGTCGGTATTATTTCGTTGTTGACAGCATGTATTTGATCTTGCCCTTATTGACCGTTAAACCCATCTGCGCTTCTTTTGTCTTACGAAAGCGTTACTGACATAACGCTGCTTCCTTCCAATTATGTTAATATCGTCAGCGAATGCGAGTAATTATGTAGATAGACTTTTGAAAGGATGTGACTACCTTAAAGACGTCACATGACAGAGCGTCGCCTTGTGTAAATCATTTTTTGAAATCAAAGGTCTCGCTGAGTTCTTTACCCACTTTGATGGAACAACATATGTACATTCTTCATCGTTATCCTGCACAAGCGGACGAGTTTATAAGGTATGTCAAAACTAGATTGTTCTGTACAACTCGTTTGTCTTACGTGGCCTTCAAATCGTTGGAAAGGTAGTGGATATTTTTTTGAAGCTCCTGGGGTTTTCTAAGATCCGCCGTAGTGAAAATATTTGATCGACGGTGGACTTTCCTGGTCTAAAACCACACTGATATGGACCGAACAGGTTGTTTATGATCTGCCTTGGGCGTTCACATAGCACGGTATATTAGACTTCAATTACGTTTTAAGCAATTAAGGGAGCCTGGATCGCAATAGGATTTGGCGATTTTTTGCGATTCAGAGTTACTGTTGGCCTCTCGGAACGCTCGGAAATCCATACTACTGGAGGGGTACCTTGCGTCGATTGCAATGACCACATTGGTTAACAGTTGATTGATCAGGAGATGTTCTATGATCTCTTGTGCATACCAAGATGCGGGAACTGCGTTATAGATACGATGACACCACCTCGTAAACTATACTTTCCGACTGTTCTACCAATGATGCCCTTTCTTCCTAGCTTTGCGTTAAAATCGTCTAGGACAATCTTTAGTTCATAGCTAGGACACTTCTTGTTTGTTTTTTTCATAGAACGTGTCTTTGGTGTCGTCATCTTTCTCCTCCCTGGGGGCATATGCGCAAATTAGGCTAATATTAGCAAATTTAGCCTTGAAGCAAACTGCAGTGAGGCAATTCTTGCCTAAGGCTGCCTTCAACCTAAATTCAATTCGAGTCCAAATAGGCGCTGCAACTTGGTCTATTGAGGACCTAAAATTCCACGTACATAGTCAAAATTTACTGCTCTAAATCCTACCATATCCGAAGCTTGTTGCTGCTTCGATGGTTTTCCGTCATCGGGCAGCTACCCTGGCGGCACAATGCCCAATCTAGAGGATCAGTTACATTTTAGAAAAACCACTAGGGCGAGGGGTCGCTTAAACCGATGTCTGTAACCGACTTTATCCGCCACCATCTATTATATGTATAAGAACCGATCTAATTCGTCTAAATCATTTCCGGTCTAACCTCCAAATATGTCCAAGAATCCCGAATAAGTTAATATATCCGCTCCTTAAGTTTATAACGCAACCACTGGTTTCATCTGAGAAATTCGTCCGCTGTCGTGTTTATTATGTACTTATAGTGGTGCTGCTATATTTGTCTTTTGGTCAACACTGGAGCTTATAATTTTACCAAGTTGAGTTTGGATGGATAGCAATCAGTATCTGATGTCTACCACGTGGAGGTAAAATTTGAATAATTTACAAGACTGAGTATTGCCTGGTTGACACCAATCGGAGTTTCCCTATTTCTACAGCAACCAGCCAGCTTCATGTAAGAATTTATTAAGATACCAACAACCGATGTACAAGCAACAGTTCTTGTACCATAATAGAGATATATCTTACCATATTAAAAGGGATTGCAACGCAGCCTGGAATCAGCGACTTATGATTTAGATTAGCCTTTTCCGAACATAGCTTAAATAGATTGAAACAAAAACATAGAAATCAATTGCCTTAAATCCTCCAGAAGTACTTACTTTACTACCCAGAAAGAAACAACATTTCTCAACATGGTGATGTTAGTGTGTTTGTTAGTACAAACACACTTGTAAATAGTACTTTAAATGATTTCAGTCTGCCAAACACTGAGTTTCCTCCTTTCGAGTTTGTTACATAAGAAAGTGTAAAATTGGTTATAGGTTCCTCACATTTATCATTAATACATGTCTCATAATGCAGTATTTTTCCAAAGGTTGGCAGACTGCTTAAGTTGTTCCTTTACTCAACAGGCAAGCCTGCAGAAGTTCCTTTGGGCTACAGACCAACAAGTTTACTTAGCAAACAAAAATATTGCAAATTGTCAGTGAACGTGAGAGATATCATTCCACTGAACGAACACCAGTTACACACTTAGAATTTCTAGACACATAAAACTTAATCGCACTGTAGGAAAATCTACAGGTATGCTTTTCCCGGATATAGAGCCTTATGTTAAAATTTTTCGCAGTGAAATGAAAATGCAATAAATTTTCAATAAATAATAAGAGAAATATGTACTATATGAAAATCTATTACAGTAATTTTATGTTCCCTCATATTTGGAAATAAGGATTTCGAACTTCGAACTCTTCAGTTTTCAGAACTTTACTTACGATTTCAAGTGATGTTGTCTGTCAATAGTAACAATATTTTTAAATAATTTTATGTATATCTTTCATTTCTTTTCCCTCCATCTACCGACCCATTGCACTTACGTCTTTTCTTGCCAAGATCATGGAAACGCTGATATACCGTCAGCTCATGAAATATCTTGAATTACGAAATCTCTTCAATGATCGGCAGTACTGTTTTCGTAGCAAAAGGTCCACTGGTGATTTGATGGCATATCTCACCGAAAAATGGAACCAATCTCTCCACCACTTTGGTAAAAGTAAAATTACCATTCGAACTTCAAGTTGTGTTGGACGGTTACAAGTCTGCAATACACCATATGTATAAATGTTGGTGTTCCCCAACCGATTCTCTTTTTTATCTTCATTAATTATCTCTTGTCTTCTAATCCAATACATTCCTTCGCTGACAACACTCGACAGTAACCTTAGCTTCCCATATTTATTTTCAGATTCACGTCCCTGCTCTTCGGCTGTGGAACTGGAACGTATGTTAAGCCCATTAAATCCTGATCTTGACAGCATAATCAAATGGGATACAAATGATAGAGTAGAGTTTAGTGCTTCGAAAACTCAATGCTGTCTTCTGTCGTTGAAGCGAAATTTTAGCCCCGGGCCATTATCAATGAATGGCGAAACCGAAAGACGTAGTATTTGCGATATGTTTGGTAATGACATCGTACCGCTGCTAAATGTCTAGGATTCCTTAAACGGTTCAAGAAATATTTCAGCACCTCTGATTCGACTTCCATATATAAGACACACATACTCCCAAAGCTCGAGTACAACACTTCTCTCTGGTCCGGTGCACTCAAAACCGCATTGCACCTCCTAGGTAGCATTCAAAACCATGCGTTAAAACTGATAGGAGGCAGAAACATCGTCGATTCAATAGACTCGCTTGAACACCACAGAAATGTTTCTTGCCTCTCTTTGTTCTATGGCTTTTTTCACAAAAATGTGTTCCATTCCGCCCCTCAACAGTTCTCTCGCAATACTCATCACGCCGTGAATGCTCATCAGTTGCGAGTGATTTTTTTGGAAGTACTGTGAAATGCAGAGATTCTTTCCTGAGTCGTACAGCACGCATGGGGAATGATTTGCCAAGCTCTATTTTTCCATCCCATTACAATCCGCAAACATTTAAACACAATGTGCATCTGTATCTCCTTTTTTTTCCTAATTTCCCCACCGCCCGCGCTGTGTACAAGTACATACATATGTATGTATGTAGTATAAATATATTTTACACTATGTTTACGTGTTCCATGTCAAAGGCTTTGCTAATAATAGACGAATATCTATGGCGAATTTCCAACTGAGGGCAGCATTATCTGATGACTATTGTTACCTTTTAAATATAAACCCGTTGAAATATCAATAAGATGAAAACCTTAAGAATAATCCATCTGTTAGCGTTCGTTCAACCTAACCTATAATCCAACAAGGTCACACAATCTGCTGTCAGCAGATGAGCCAAAATTTGTGCAATTTTGTGGCTGTGACTCATTAATTAAATATGTACATTGCTTATAAGGGTAATACATCCATGTGCAACTCAATGAACTTTTTAAGGGCAAAAAATCGTCTATGCTTCTACCAAGGCTTAATTCAAACAATTTTTTGAAGCTCTCAGGGGTTCATTTAGCAGCATTAATTAAAACTGCATCACCATAAAATATAAGATACAGCCGCAGACTACTCTTAGTCAAAGTAATTACATCCGTAGTGCTTTATGGATCACCAGTTTGGGCCGGAGATATGAAAGTGACCTCAAAGTGACCTGGCGCAACAGACGTATTTGGTCCAGGGCCTAGCTTCTCGCGACCATTCGTGTTGCGCGTGTTCACACAAATAAAAGGGACCTACAGTTTAGAGCCATATACGAAAGGCAAATTGAGAAGCTTTCTCATGACAGCTTTTTACTTTTGGACGTTTGTCAGACCGTCAGGACCGTGAAAACCGTGAACACTTTTTAGTGTTCTCTGGGATTCGAACCTCGAACCTCCCGCTGAGCGATTAAATGCACTAATCAGTTGAGCCACGGCGCCCAAAAGAGTGACCTCATAAATAACGGCAGTCAATCGATTATGTGCAATTACAGTGAGTAGCGCTTTCCGCACAACCACTGACCATGCAGCCTGTGTCATCGCAGGAATGTTACCAATCGAGTTATTGGCGGAAGAACTACAGAAAAGTTCCTAGAGAGGAGGCTACCTTACAGTGAAGCGGACACAGCAGAAAGAATCACAAGTTTGAAGGAGTGCCAGCAACTCTGGACCCTTTCGGCTAAGGGCCGCTGGACTTATCGCCTTATCCGACTTTAGAGACTTGAGTAAACCGCAGACATGGTGAAGTTAACTTCTACGTAACGCAACTGCTTACGGTAGGTACATGGTTGTTTCCGGTCATATCTCTTCAAACGTAAGAACGATGACTCTCCCATTTGTCCAATAAAATAAAATAAAATAAAAAACAACTACAATACGTACTATTTTCATTACGTTTTTAAAGCAAGGTCGTACGGCAGCACTGCAATACATATTTTTTTACATGCTACTCTGCTAAGGATAATTTTAAAAATCGATTTCACTTTTATTTTAGCAAGTTTGGTAAGTCTAACCTACATATGTACATTATTGGACTCTTAAATAATTTAATGAATTCAAAAAATTTAGATTTGATGCTCAATATTTATGGAAAATAATTTCACTAGGGAATAAGTGGAAACCCTTTTCAAGATTTAAAAGTGTTGGTTAAGCGTAAATCGTTCGGTTGACCCATTGAACTCCTATGCCCTCATTTCGTTTATATCATGGTATACAGACATATGTCTAATGTTATTCGTTGATCAGTAAAAGGTGTCAATCGTATGCAATGCACTTGCATAAGAAATAAAAACAAACCTTTTAGTGTAATTACCACGCACTGCAGTGCTTCAGAACAGCCACCCGCATCCATGCAATCACAATCTACGCAATTTTCCACTTGAAAAATCAAGAATTTACCACTCCACTAATTCTCAGTCAATTAGAGTTTCATCATTTTCTTCGCGGACAAATGGATAAACGAATCTAAGAAATTATTTTCCATTGTTTGAGGCATCACTTTTATTGTTGGCTAATTAATTATGTGACTTTAATGATCAACTGCATTATGACACAGCCGACAGTAAGTGCAGGTAAATTGTTATTGTCATTGAGTCATCGCTGGCAATTCGTACTCGTATAATAATAGTCCAAAGTATAGTGCTCATGTTTGCTAAGATACATACGTGGACGACAATTGGCCATCGTTGTTTGTAACAAATATGACTCGCGACTGTTTGCCTGTTGCAATCGCTTGCAAATGGTTGCTGAAGTTACTCGAACTATTACTTCTTCAGAGTAACGAGTTAAAAATTGTTGGCAGAGCTCGTTGTATGATTTTAGTGCTCACAATGTCATTATGTGATTCAGATTTTGTTTGGAGTGTTGATTTGGTAGAATGCACAAATGTACGTATGTATGCGTCTTGAAAAGGAATGGTTAGGGGTATTTATTTTGTTAAAGCCTTGGAAGACGGTGGTTAAACAACTTGTAGAAAAGTACTTTAGTATACCGTAATTCATTTGGTAGTGTTGAGGAAACCAAATTATCGGCTGTAAAAATAAAGTAGGCGCACCAATAGGTGCATGCATTTCACCGTCTATCGCGTTACATGCAATGCTCATCTAATTGCATTTGAGTGATTGAGGAGTAATAAAATCCATTTTTATTTTTCTGAATCCATCCAAAACCTGATGTCGGATATGAACACTGATGACGATCAAAATATAGTTAAAACGATTGGATACAGAGTACCTAATCATGTTGTAAGCATTAATTATTATTTAGGCTCGATAAGAAAAAATAAGGCGACTAGACTTGTTAAGTACTCTTTGGGCTGGCGTTCAATGATGTCATGAATATGGGAACGACGATTTAGTTTCCTTATACTTTGAGTTTTGGACGGCATTTGCTGTACCAACTGAATAAGCTAGGCAAGCACTCTTCAGACAAATGTCGACTTTGTTACTGAAATCGTTTTTATCAGGAGTTTCGTTTTTATAGGAATATAGAGATAATTTTATTGACCAACTGATGTGGTAGTATCAGATGATGTCATATTACAGAAGAGTTAACTGAAGAAAAGAAAATGCATGCCCTCATTAGGTTGGAAATATTTGGTCATCCGTTGGTGTATTCTTTCTGAAAAAAGTGGTGGATTGAAGCAAGTTTCCCCCAATGCAAGTTTATCTGGTGGTCTTTATTTTATGAGTGGATGAGGTCGTATGTCTAATGATGTGAGGTGTCTGTACTCAGAATATTTTGTTCAGATACAAACACAAATACAAATACTTGGCGTAACAGACGTATACGGTCCAGGGCCTAGCTTCTTGCGACCATTCGTGTTGTGCGTGTTATATTTTTCACACAAATGGAAGGGACCTACAGTTTAGAGCCATATCCGAAAGGCAAATTGAGAAGCTTTCTCTTGACAGTTATTACTCTCGGACGTTTGTCAGACATTCGCGAGAGGTGGGACCGTGAAAAACCTTTTTGGTGTTTCTGGGATTCGAACGTCAAACCTCCCGCTCAGCGATCCAACGCACTGACCACTTGAGCCACGGCGCCCACATTTTCTTCAAATAAAATTCTATAAGAGGGCATCGTCACCAACACTAAACACTTTTAGTTCTAGTTGTTTGTTGAAGAAATAAAGTCAATGATAGAATATATGTATATTCGAAAATACATAGATCAGAGTTTATAGCGAAGGTATTGGAATGCACATCATCGATTGGAAATTTTTGTTCTGCGATAGATGCAATCGAATACTTTCAAGATTTCCAGGACAACGGCTATTCACTCGCCCGCTTAGACCAATGCAATCCTCAAAGGCCTTATTGAACGGCTTTTTTTTTTCTTGGAGTGAAATTTTCTTCAGAGACCGGCTCCAAAGCTTGCCAAATTCTTACCTAACAAATGGGGGCCTAAAACTTTGAATTCGACTTTCACATGTTTGCTTATTCATGCTGTGCATTTCTTCCAAAAACAGGTGTAGGTTTTGTCTTTTTATCTTAGTCTCTTTCTTTATATAGCTATCAGTGACTACAACCCAAGTCCTTTAAGTACGGTAAATTGATACCCTCATCCTATTTTTTGCGCAGTTGAATGCATTCTTACAAATAAGTCAATAATTATGACTCTAGCTTTCTTGTAGCGTCCTTTCCATATCTGTTGCTAAATGGTCTTTTGTTCTGTTTCCACTTTCAGTCTTATTGTGTCTTTCATTGATCGTACCCTGCTGAAGCCATATTGTTGTTCCGAGGGACCTCTTGTTTCTTCTGCAGGATTGAACCAGATATACCAGCACCAGCAACTCTTACGTATGTTTTTTTTTGCAGGTATGGATTAGTTACTCTATTGCAACCGCGTTATCTGGGTTAATTCTGTTACTTCGTTAACCAGTAAAATTTCTTGTTCTCAATATTATGGAGAAACTTCGGGCAAGTTTTTTGAGCTGTTCACCAGCTGCTCCTTCGCGAAAATGTTGATCAGCATCGTTCCAAATTTCTTTAAAGCTGTTTCGCATGTTTTTTAGATGGCTGTCCTAAGCTTCTTGCATGTAGACTTAGAGCGCTTTAAGACCAAGTGAAGTAGCGTCTGTTTTTAAGTGCGTATACAGCCTTCTTGCTCTGTGACCTGGCCTGCAGTTATTATCAGTTCTCCTTCTTATCATAGAGGCATCAGAAGATCTAATATTCATGGCTTTCTCCAACGCGATTTCTTCAGGATCCGTTACAATAGTCACATAGCTCAAATTTTCAAAGCAATAACAATAAATTCTCTTAAGTCGCAGTACTAGGCAGGCTTTTAATTATACTCACCAAATGGTTCGAATTGCTTTCATAATATCATTGCACTCCTTAGCGATTCCAGCCTGTATGGCATTCAACGTTGCTTCAGTATTTTTCTCCATACGCATTTGCTCTTACGATTACGCATTCAAATATAAAATCAACAACGCCTCAGCAGTAAATACAAAATCAACAAAACAAAGTCAACGCACTTTCATTTTAATTTCAATCCACAATTACTCCGCTTGAACTCAACCAGACCTGCAATAATCACCTCTAGAGTACGAGACCGTTTTTTGCTACAGATGAATCAACACTCGTCTTGAATAAAATCTATTGAATTACATCTGTAGCGTGATATTTAACCGAATGCATAGTGCAGATACGATTTCTAATTGCACAACATCCAAATACATGCTCCCAACAGGAGCAGAGGGAAAGACAAAGAAGAATGGGTATTTGTATATGTATCTCCTGGGTCTGATTAATGAATTGCACTAGAGACGAGAAGATGAGAATGCATACGACGCAGTTGGCTGTGGCTCTGATAATGGAAAAAATCATTTTCCATTAACCTAATCCACCCGGATGATGATGATGCCAACGACGATGACGAGGATGTGCTGAAAAAATCTGGAAATCGAAATGCATTTCAACTCCATTCGACGCACGATGAGCGTGCATGTGCATCATAAAACAACAAAACAAAAGTAAAAAAAAGAAAATATAATGCAGGAGTTGCAGTGTTGACTTTGCAGACACCGGGTAGAGAGGAGAACTTTTAAGTTGTCAGTCAGGAAGTAAATTACAGCTGTTTGTGTGCAGAGTGTGTGGAGGTTGTTTACTTTCGATGCCCCCATGGAGACGCAATGTGACAGAGTGACGCCACCACAATTGACCATAACTCTAAGACCGACCCGACTAACGATGAGTTGGACTCACTGGCTCACAGAAGAAATAGGGAAAACCATAATGATGCTGTCTGGTTGTGGACTTCAAGACGTGGTGTTGGCGACAACCAGCAACATACATCAGAGAAAAGATATGAGTGCTAAAAAGTATTTTTATCCATGAAGAGTTTCTGCACTGTACGGCAGACACTAAGTCGTTTGGGGTTACTTCATTCAGCACTGAAGCAGGTTTCATAGAGACTACACTGAATGCCGCTGGGCTTGAAAGAAAGTTACACAGCTAACTTGCGACATATATTACACTGAGAATGTGGCAGCAGATAAACTGCTTTGGCAGGATGTGAGGTTACTATTAGGGGCTCTTATACATATATCGTTTGATATTCCGCACGAGTGGAAAAGATTGGAGGTGGAATTATCTGAAAAGTTTGTGGGAACAGGGACTTATGTAAGTGCTGTGAAATATTTAGAGCAAGTTGGTGAAACATAGTCTCCACATATTCCATGGTGCTAATGCTGCAAGTTTGAAATTCGTCTGCTGACTTTTAGATTTTAGTGATAAGCTGCTTAAAGTAATGGCTTCTTGGTAATGGTCTAGGTATTTTAACGAAACAAGCTAGCCGAAGGATATATAGGGTGATTTGTTGCTCAAAGATGTCCCTGATAAAAGGAGGTAAGATTTCGAAATGAGAATTCGAACACACAATGTACATACATACATAGTTGTTAGTCTACACCTGAATTGAAGTTTACTTTATATTTTCAATACCTTGAAAATATTGCTTTAATAATTTATAATGAAAAAAAAAAATTGCCTAAATTGCCTACTAAGCAATCTCCCTAACTAAAACGGCAAGGCCCAAGCTTGAATTCTGTTGCTTTACGTTCAAAATCAAGCTTTTCCTATCAGAATACTGAAACTTTGAAAGCCAAAAGACGGACATAACGATTAGGATAGAATGCTATGTAAATCTCATAACTGTGTTTAATCTATGATATTCTCTAACCCTTATGATACCATACCGAGTACCCGGGTACTTTTTCATGCTTATTGGGCAAAACAAAATGTGGCGCTCGCGCGGTCGTGCGTTTGACAGGCATTGTACCGACTTACGATAATATTTGTCAAAACGCGCAACAAAAATGTGGCTTCACGACGGTCGTGCGTTGAGAGGTTAGGAATATGTCAGAATTATGTTCTGTGCCCTCAAATTTCCCACACACTATTTCGCGGCAGGAAAAGGAGTAGAAATGTCATCTTTTTATTTTTATGGTTTGATTAGGAAACACAAATATAAGAAATGACTTCGAAAACGAATGTGTATGAATACGATAATTAAAAAATAAAAACCTCTGCATGCTCTAACAAAATTAATTTGTGTTCAAAAAACATTAATTAGCAATTAAAAATATTTACATATTAAATGCTAATAATTCGGAGTATATGTATATACGACACAATGGTTTGCCTTCTTGCTAAAATCGAACAAGCCAAAGAATAATGTCAATCCAAAACAGCAGTGAGCTGTCAAAACGCGCGACCATAGTAGAAAATAGTAAAGAGTAGCTCTACTCTACTTCGACGTTGAGGTCGCGCTTACGATATTTACAATCAAAAACCGACCAAACGCGTGAGGTCGCATTTAGTGTTACCCCGTAAGATCCCATTGTTTCTACTCGATCTGTCAACGCGCGAACGCCATATTGTGTTTCTATTTTAAAGTGTCGCTATTTCTATAAAACTCATTGTATTTCATGACATCTTACAAATAATAGTTTCCAACGCTAACGGCCATATTATTCACTCCGGTTTAAAATCAGGTTAAAGTTAATTTTAAACCCGACTATTTAATCCCTATTTTTTTAACCTAAAACTTTAAACCTATGTTCATAATATTCACTCAAAAGCATACATTAAACCCGGTGGATTAAAAATGCATTTAACGCGGATTTAAAACAGTTTGATCTTATTTTTAAACCGATTTAAACCTACGCATTGTCAAATTCCACATCAAATGACATTTGACATATGTTTACCATTCATTTTGCACTTGTTGATTGACTTGTACGTGACGCTTGGAATTAATTTGAAAATGTGATGTTTCATGTTTTTTGCAGTTTTTCTTAATTTTCAGGGCATTGAGAATTCTCGGTGGACATTTGGCTGACTGAAAATGGTTTGATCATAAGCATAACCTGGCCACCAATGCTTCGCTCTGTAAATGACAACAAAATCAATTGAATAAAAGCCAAGAAAATAATTTTTTTTTTTGGTTCTTGCTAATTTTTATATTTATTGTACTTTTCTTGCCTCTTGCGAGCAAAAAAAATTTCAAATGTGACGGACAAAAAGAGTCAATATTATAAAATTGTGTTTTAACCCGGGTTAAAGTATTTAAACTGGTCTCCGGAAGACCGTTTAAATTTGCTCTGATTAAACGTCAACCAAGTTTATACAACTGGGTTAAACTTCGGGTCTAACGAGTGAATATTATGGACTTGGGTTTAATTTTCGGGTTAAACTCACTTTAATCCGGATGTAAATTTTAACCCGGGTTAAAGTGAGTGAATAATATGGCCGCAATTAACAAAAACAGAAAAAAGATTTAAAGCAAACTCTTCTTTTTTTAGCTTTAATAAAGTACCCCCTTCCTCTACCGCATGGGGTACCTGGGCACTCGCTTCGAATTTAAGTGTAAATCAGTTTTTTGAGAAGCCTTTTTTTTTGTTATTGTTTCATAAAATGCGTTTATTTGTAGAAGAAAATAACAAAAATATAAGGCTTACGCGTTTATATAGTTTTACATATGTATGTATAATAGGTGGTGGATTTGAGGGTTCATCACACGTTGGATTGCTGCATTTTTACGTGTTTTTCTTGTTCGATTGGCATCCGAAGTATTGCACATTTGGCAATAACCTTTGCATTCTATACGTCCAGTATTATCTCGTTCTTGACTAAACACTTGCGGGGATAGAGGCGAAGGGCTAATTTTGATACCAAGAACATTCTCCATAGCTATTTTTATAAAATACAACCGAGTAACCGCTACTTCCTGGCTTCTTTGTATTATTGATGGAACACTTAAATCTTTTCTTAGGTTTTTCAAAAACAATCTGCGTTGATGAGTTTTAGGAGCTATCTCTACTGTGTTTTGCCAAGCATGCTACATCCAAAGTTTTGTAAAATAATGCTAACGGTCAACGATTATATTTTCTGCTTTGTCGTACATTGCGAAAACATTTGATTCATTTTGTCAACTCCGACTTTTGTGGCATTATAAAACTGAATAACTTCCGGTTTGTCTTTTGTTGTACCACTTTTTGGAGGCATGTTCAAACTTCACAGTGAAATAGATTTTATTTCACTTTGGTACGTATGAACACAGAGTCCATTGAATATGAAAAGGAAAAAGTGTAGTGAAAACCTTTCCCTCTTTGGAAGGCAACAAGTCCTTACACAGGAATACACTGTTTATTTTTCCGCAATGTTCCAACTATGGTGAGACTAATAACTCTAAGGCATTGTGCTAATGAAAAAGATGTGAAGAAATTGTCGGTTGTAATATTTCTTCCGGAATATTTCTGGTATTCACAAAATTCCCTCCAATGTTTGTTTGCCGCTCCTGACCTGTTTTGTTTTCTGTAAAAATATGCGTACTTACATACATACATATGTACCTATATATTTATTGTATTTATAAAAATAAATACTAAGAGACAAAAAGTCACCTGTATAAATAATTCTCTGCAATGGGTAAGCGGTTTTTGAATCTGAACTCTTACAGTTCGCGGACTTACTTAAAATAGTAACACACGCAGCTGAATCGATTTACTAAATCAAAATTTTCATTTCACTTGTAATGAGTTTTGCTCCAAAATATTGTCAACCAACACGATTATAGGGAAAATCCTCTACTCTTTAATAGTTTACTTCCTACAGAATTGAATTTTCTAAAAGAATACAACTCGTATTTGACAGCATTTGCAAACATATTTCTGCATGAGTACCCGGGTACTCGCCACGGGAGATATTTGTTGTAAAAATGTATGGTATCATAAGGGTTAATCTAAGATATTGTTGTTAGCTTGACAAAAAAACGGCGTGACATAAAGCGTAAAATGGTTTTTATCTATCGATATTTTTCAAAGTCATAGGATTCTCTATCAGTTGAAAATTACTACCAAAAATTGTTTCAGTTAAAATGAAACAAAAAATTGTAGAACTTTCTTTAAGCAATGAAATGAAAAATATGACTTGGGGATCAAGTTTGAGCGTCAAACGTGAATTAAAGAAGAGTACGACTCCAAGCTCCTTGAAATCATTGTATTGTTTTTTAAATCGAGTTGAAATTGGTAGCAGTCAATTATATTTGAAATGATGGAAACAAATTTTACATTTGTAAAATATCTAAGTTTGTTAGATATTCTCTGGCTAAGTTTTGGCCATAGTTGCCTAGCGATAAGCCAAGTTGGCTCTTCTGTGGTTAGCTTTATTTAGCGCATCGAATCGGATAAGGTACTTATCATAAGACATTGGTGCCTTAATATTGACTATAATTATGCTATTAGTATCGGAAGAGCCTCGTCTAGCCAATTCGTAAGCCACGCAGTCTCCCAGGACGTCACAGTGAGCTGATACCCAGCAAAATGTGGGTTGTACTGTCCAGTTATCTCGTTAAGAGATCTGCGGTAGTTTTTCACTGTATTAGATGTTACAATGCTGGATTTGAAGGATTTCACAGCTGCCTGGTTGTCGATTTATGTACATATGTAACTAGGTATGTATACATTTCTGCGATTTAGTATTTATAGCCAACCAGTCAGAGGTTTGACGAATAGCGGTGAGTTCGGACTGAAAGACGCTGCAATGGTTCGGAAGGCCTAAGGAGAGGTGAATGCCTAAGTTTTCCGAGAAGACTCCGGCACCTACTAAGTCTTGGGTTTTAAACCTATTCGTGAAAATAGACAGACACTCGTTGAGCTTTTTTCATTTGTTTCAGGTTGGAGCACCTCTTCAAAGCAGTCCATCATACCATTGCGCCATCGAATCGATGAGAGAATCGATTTTACCACCGACGTGTATAGCCGGTACTTTGTGTTTGTTTGTAGGCCACCGCTCTTTTACATGAGTACAGGGCAACCATTCCTTTGTTGACCAGTTCGTTAACCTTCTCTTTCCAGTCAAGCTTCCGATCTAACTTTAATCCCAAACAACTGCCATGTTTGAAGGACTAAGAGTAAGAATAAGTCTTCGTTGGATTAACACTAAGGCCCCAGCAATGCACCCAGTTGACTAGTTTATTTAAGGCGAGTTGCATGACATCGGAAAGTGACTCACTCTACTTGCCTGCTATTAAAGCAGCTAGGTATGTTATCGTCTGCATAAGCAACAACCCTGCATTCGGTGCTCTCTATCTGCAAATGATAGATGACAAAAAGTTACAAAAAGCAAAGACCGCTGTAGACCTCCAGCGAACATCATTCTGTACATAGAAAAACATAAATTTCTTCTGTCAACCAAGACAGTTCGCCTCCCGAACCATAGCAATGATTTCAAGCGGAGATCCTAGCAGAGCGTCGTGGCTCAAAAAAAATGAAAAAATTTCTCACTTAAAACACGAATGGTTGCGTTCCTATTTTTCTAAGCTTTTTATATGTACAAAGGCTAGGTATAGTATAAAAAGTGAATAAACATTTCTATGAGGATGTTTTTAGTAGCGTATGAATCCCACACTACTGTGAGACACTTCCCTCTTTGTATATTTCGATATTTTCATTATGAACCAAGTCCAAATTACTTTGAAAAGCGACTTTTTAATGAATGATTGTAAAGATGTTTTGAAATACTAGCACTTTCAAGGAAAACCACATCAAACAAATAAATTACAAAAAACCATTACCTTACTCTCATATTTGAGTCAACTCATTCCAATTCTTTTACAAGTAGTTGCCTTGAAATTGTTTCTTACGTGAACTCAAGAGAACTTTACCAGTTATTCAGTAAAACACACAAGTGTGGCGTTAAGCTAACCCCAAAGTGTTAATTACATCCAGCAAACACGTTATTTAATTCGCATCACTTATCACGAGAAGTGAATACTCATTCCCATGAAAGTTGTTGTATTTAAATTTGCGGAAACGGAAAAAATAAATAAAAAGAGCTTGCTTGTGCGCCATCTGTTAGGAAATAGATATTGAGGTATCGGAAAGCTATGCAGCATTAAAAGCTATTTCAAACGCTGTTATACAGTAATCGACGTAAATAATTTAACCGCAGTTTGCATCGTCCAGTGGTAGAAATTTGAAGGAAAATGGGAAATTGCATACTTAAATTTGATGTACACAGAAAATAAAAAGGACAATTGCCATTCTATTTTTGTTTCGTTGGAAATACGCAATTTAGCGGAAAACTCGAAGGAAAACTCATTGAATCTACTTCTCCTCAAAGGTCCGTCAACACAAACGTAACCGGATTTCTTACGAAAAATAAAATGACCAAGAGTATTTTCATCGCCCTTCGTTGAAGTCAATTTTCTACTCCGTAAAGGACATCTTGGGGTTTCTCCACGATCTGCCGAGTTATACTTATAATAATTTGGTTAATTGTGAACTTTCCTGGATAAAAACTGTACCGAGCTTTTTAACACCGATCGATCTAAATCAGGGATTCCCAAAGTGGTCGATATCGACCCCTTGGGGTCGAAATCGGTTTCCCAGGGGTCAGCATAAACGAAAACTGATTTTGGGGGTCGACGAGGTCTAAAAATCGACCCCTATTAATTAACACAAGTTCTTATTTGAAACGTTCAAGATACCGTATAAGTTGTGCTACGTGTACCAACTTGTTATAAGAATGACTAATATTTTAGTAGGAAGTATCATTGCTGTACTTTTAAAAAACTCAACAAGTCAATATGCGTGGACAACTTCGTGCAAGGTAATGTGTTCGAGCGTACAAGTCTTTCAGACACGTTTTAACTTGCTCTGCATTTGACGCATATACGCGATTTAACACGAACGAAATCATTATCAAGTTAAAAAAACTAGAGATAGGCTTTTTAAAGTAATTTGGCTATGGGGGTCTGAGGTTTCAGTTCATTTTGGAAAAGGGGTCTCTTGCCCAAAATAGTTTGGGAATCCCTGATCTAAATTAACGTGTATATTGAGCAAAATGCAAATGCGCAACGGAGCGTGGGGTTCAAGGCCAAACCATTCGCGACCATTCGTATTGTATGTCTTATATTTCTTTGCACAAATTGAAGAAAAGTTTTTTTTTGATATTCAGGAGAGGTGAGACTTTGAAAAACTTGTTGGTATTTTCTGGGACTCCAACCTCGAACCTCCCGCTCAGTAATCCCACGCAATAACCACTGAGCCACGGCGATACTAGGTGTGTTTTGGTCAGACGTCGCTACTCAGTAATTCTAAGCAAAGTAAAATTCTAGCACGGAGTACAACAAAAAAAAGACCGGTAAGGACTTTAGCTTTTATGTTCAGTCAAATGTGAATTGCGATGCATAGTTTGGAACACTCAATTTTAGAGGGCGTTAAAAAGATTTCTTTTTTTTAGAGTCAGGTAGCCTTCCGTAAATTGATATTTCTTGTGTTTCGTTGAAAGAAAATGGACGGCGAGGAGAACAGGTAAATATAATTAATAAGATAAATATCGTACTTTAGGGAGAAGAAATTTAATTTTTGTGCACAGCACGAATATTTTGACAACTAATGTCAGGCATGTCAATGCCAAATATTAAAAACTAGTTGATTTATATTTAATTCCGATTGAAAGTTTTAAAATGCTTCAATGAATTCAAATACAAAATACCAATACTCGGCGTAACAGACCGTATGTGGTCCAGGGCCTAGCTTCTCGCGACCATTCATGTTGTGCGTGTTATATATTTTCACACAAATGGAAGCGACCTACAGTTTAGAGTCATATCCGAAAGCTTTTTTTAAAAGCTTTCTCCTGGCAATTATTACTCTAGGAGGTTTGGCAAACATTGGCGAGAGGTCGAGTTAGTTTGCCCAGAGTTCAAGGTGAAATCGGAAAATTTTGGCGCCATTTTTTGAAATCTTTTAATTAACCAAGACAATCCGCTGAATGCGTTAATAACGATTAGATCTAGACAGTAAACTCATGTGGAAAAACCACACAGAGAAGTTGGATTTGAAGTTCACCGTTGCTCTCATGATCCGGTAAGTCCTGGCGACTTAGCCCGAAAGTAAAATGAAAGTACTTCGCCATTATGAGACCAATGATCATATACCGAGCGATAGCCAGCAAAATGTCTACCCACAACGAGGGAGACACTGACTTGCTTGCCTCTGCTTTATTGGGGCCATGAGATCAGGTCGAACTGCGACCATGGAAATATTCCTTGAACTAACTCCGCTTCACCTCGTAGCTGATCAGAATTGAAAGTGGACCATACCTAAGGATGGTAAAAGAGGGTACCGTAAGGAAAACATGAATCAGTTTGAGGGAATACGATACACTTCTTAAGAAACCTTACTTTCTACCAATCCGTAGGAACGACAGTATAACCTAATTTTACGGTAAGCAGGATCGGAGGAACGAATCCATAACATACGGGCTACAATAAGATAATAATCACGCGGCTCGAGAACTGAAGAAGGAACATTGCCAGGTGTATTTGGGCCAAGATTGAAGCACTCAGAGTCCATGGGCAAAAAGTAACAGCAACTTTCAAGTTAAAATAAATATATCTTAATGACACAGATGTGTCGAACTGAATCTCGAAAGCAGATACAATAATTGTGACATAGCAATTTTGTCAGACAGTCAAGTCAAGCAGCTATCAAAGCACTGTATCCCATGTCATTAAATCGAAACTTGTGTGGGAGCGCCTGCACAAACTTAATGAATTGGGTAGTAAAACCAAGGTCAACCTCTATTGGGTACCCGGAAAGCAGATCCCTTGTAAACATATTGTTCCTGAACCATTAGAGAGTGTCGTCAAGGGCGAACTATTCTCTCCAAGCCAAAGTAAGAGTGCTTAACCTTCAAATACAATTCTGAAGGAAGTACATATATTGCGAGGGGAACCTTAATTCACGGAACAAACTTCTCCTATGTATTAGCAAGGTCACAACAGACCCTTAGGATAATCCTATACAGTCATAAAAATAATACAGTCAATAGCCAAGCATGTCAGAAATTAATTGGGCGATGTAGAGGACTCCTAAGTGTACAAACAGAGTGGAGAGTGAGCAAGAGCAAAGAGTAAAGAGGAAAGCGATGAAATCAAACACTTGTAGTGAAAGGGTGGCACACAGAGTGCAGCGTCGTTCGAAGGTCGGGCAAAGCGTCAACAAGAGAACAAAGCGGCGATTTCCAACATGTTTGATTTCTCCGCTCTCATCGCTTTGATTTTTAAATTTCTTAAAATACAATACTGACTACAGCTCGAATTTTTATTTTAATTTTGATACCAATCTTAAAGTTACTGCAAGACGTTTAGTAGGTACGATTGGGTTTGAGATGAAATTTGTCCACTTCTTCGTCAATTTGTTTATGGACATTCGGAAATATTCTTGAAACTTAACGCGATCTTCTCGTAGCTTTCGGAACAAATGGTGAAATTCACCATGTAGTCCTCGCGATTGATTAATTACATGAATTCCTTCACTTTTGTTTCCGCGTGTCAGAAAATACCACATATTTAAGCAAGAGTTTTCAGTAAAATATTAGGATCGTTCACAAAAGAAAAATATTCAGATGGAAAAGGATGAACTCTTGCTCGATTGCTTCTACTTGCTCTTCGCTCCTTGCTCCTCATTTTGGCTAGCCCTCATCCTTGCTCCTTTTGCTATTTTCTCTGAGGAATTTCGCAGCTTTGCTCTTTGCGCCACTCTGTTTGTACACTAATGCATATTACTCATTAATTACTCATTCACTTAAAACTCGAAGCAAAATCGTCCAGCGAAGAATAAAATCTAAAAATCTTGATATGAAAATACACCAATTCCTTGTCATTATTTCTATCACCCACTTACCGTTAATTACCCATATAAATAACTGTTACACTGTGTTCTCTTGTTTGCGTTCTACGATTGTCTCTTCTGAAACTAAACGAAGCGCAAACATTTAAGAAAAAAATTGCTTCTTCTTCAATTTCGCCTTCCACTCTTCTCTGTGACTGTCATCATCTCCGTCAAATGCGTATAGATGCCAATCTTGTTTTTCTACAAAACCAAGGAATGATAAAAGCGATAATCTTTTATTTTCAAAAAAAATTAAGATTCGGCTTACTTATACTTACATCCGTGTGACAGTAAGTAGACGGGGAGCATCCTAAGCCACCATCGTTCCGGCGTAGACAAGGTCACAATGCGTAAAACCATCAAAGTGGAATCATTAAATGTTCATCGTTTGGATAAATCTGAGATAATGCAACGAAATGTGTATTCGCCACCTCGTCGTGGTTTGATATTGAATGGAGCCGAAAAGGCAACAAGAGGGATACGGATTTAGATAGGGAGCCTTAAGCTGAGACTTGAAGAGCCAGGAAATGAATTGAAATTCTTCAAGTGTGAAACTTTTATGTTCTATGTCATTTTCGATTGGTGGCAGCAGTACTGTACGATATGACAATATAAGCTGATGGGAGGACAAGGTGGATCAGTAAGAACTACAGTTGATGCTAAAAGTAAGGAAATACCGATAATCTCAAAGTGTAGTTTTACTTCTGTGTTTGTTAGAAAATATCACGATTTTTGTCCAATTTCAATTTATTTTGAGGAGTATTAAGGAAACAGCAAAATATTACGATTTTGGATGGTGTTTTATCTGTATTCTTGCTGTCAAACTTGCTACATTACATAGGCTCAATGAAATCTTTATTCTACTTTTAATCAAATTTGTATTCAACACTTTAAGTCTGTCGATAAATGACGAACGCTTGCCTTTTTAGCTTTGCTGCTGCTTTGACTAATTCAGTAAGCACTCATTTCAATTAATTGTGTTCAAAATGACATACCCATTTAATTCTAAGTTCGAAGGAATTCTTTGAAACTTTTAGCATTAAGACTGATTAGGTATTTTCAGGTAAAGAAAACCGGTCCAAATGCAACTACATATATTTAAGGACATATCAAAGGCAAATCTGATTAATTCAAACTGAAGAGGAAGTAGTACTCACCGATGTTTCCCTCAAAACACTAGGTAATTATACTGATCATGATAAACTTCTGAATTACGCCTTTCGGATGGCATCAAAAGAAGGTTTCCTCATTCATGCAAAAAAACAACATGCACAACGCGAATGGTTGGAAGTCCCATATGGGCTGTTTGTGAAAGATTCGAGTGCCGTAGTCCGATGTACCAATCACCGCGTCCAAGCTTCGATAGAATACCTTTCAATTTAATCAATGAGAATTTGTTTTTTCAAAGCTTGAATAGGCCTCTACGGTTGAGGCACTGCGGCTCAATTTGTACATATAGCTGTGCACACACGATCAGAAGGCTTGAATCGCGCGGTTACCGTCTTGAACAGCCACTAAAGCTAAAAGTTTAAATTCTGAAAGAAACAGAATCCGGAAACCTTAAAATAATGCCACCGACCCAAAACCGATTACAAATAGACCTCTTTGTGGATGAATGGGCTGCGTGTGGATTTTCGGTACCAAAATTTGCTTTTCGACATAGTCCCTGACATGAAAATTGTCTTGGGCCAAAATCGATGTCATTTTCCTTCACAGAGAAACAGTAACGAAGTGGATGGTAATTTTTCTTGAACTCTTGGTAAATGATTAAATGCTTTTATGCAATTGCTGGTTGGACTTCTGCGAGAAAGGTTCTACCTTCGAATTATAGAAAACACAAACAAATACTTCCACGCGAATGTGCGACAAACGTGCGAGAGTTATTATTGTCATAAGAAAACTTTTTTAATTCGCCTCTCGGATATGGCTTTACATTGTAGGTTCCATTTATACGCACGCACAACAGAAATGGTCGTGAAAAACAAAATTTTTAAAGTTTTGCATGTTTTGAAAAACATCTTCGTTTCTTTTCGTGTTTCAGAACCTAGTCCTTTAAAGATGGCCAAGCGGTTGGCACGTCGATGTGCGATAACGAAATTTGTTTCTTACGCTTTACCATTGGGGATGATGATTCTATGAAGATTCACGTAATAATAGCGATTTGACACAAACGGAAAGATCACAAAATGGAATCCAGGAATCTATGTAAGTATATAAAACTCAATGTACCTATGTTTGTATGTATGCTATGGACTCGAAAACCACCGAACGGATTGAGCTCAAATATTCAGGCAATCTTCGGTATTGGCCGCCTGAGAGTGTTTCTGTGATGTTTTGTCAACATCAGTCCAGCAGTTTCCTAACAAATGCATTTTGACCACTGCGCAGCAACGCTCTCCTGTTACCCGCTACGCTAGTACTATACCAAGGTTAAGGGCCCTGCTTACTCCGAGAACTTATTTCTTGGTTTAAATCATTGATGTGTCCACTGTCCATGTGTCTTATGAAAACCAAAAGTAAATCCAACATTTTGCTTTTGTGTTTGTCGGTTAACGTTAAAACTAATACCACAGATAATAAATATACCCAGATGTCTCATTCATATGGGAAGAAGTGATATATGAAAACGAAATTCACAAAAAAAAGAGCTTTTTAAAAAGCTTAAACTTCTTACAAAAGGGAAAAAAACAGAACACAGAACATTTGTTTTTTCTGCTCACTTTTTAGTCCATCGTGTCACTCACACATACCCTTGTTTACCTTCACTGAAAAAATGAAAAAAAAAAAATATTTTGTGCAACTGCGGTCACGGAGTTCTGATGCCGACACGTTGGTAGGATGGATACGGAGTATAGATCGTATATATATATGTATATGTGCAAATGGTTGGGCTTATGTTGTGTGCTTGTTATCTGTATGTATGAACCTTATTTTCAGCACTTGATTAAATAAATAAAAACTCTGTAAATTTTGTGGACACAAATTTGCTCTGAAAATGGGTATGAATATGAGAGGTGCATACTGCATTTTATTATTTATCTTTATGCCCTTATAGTAACTGATCACTGCTCTTGGCCTACTTAAGTGAGGGTGACTAATGTTCGAAATTATTATAAAAAAACTAACGAGAAATAATCATTAACTTAAATTAGTTAATTATAATTATCCAAGAGTTCTTAATTTTTTGTCGGCGAGAGAAGGACATTCACACAGCAGGTGGCAAACAGATTTCTCCTCGTACCTGTAGCTTGTGCATTGGTCGATGTAAACTATACCGAGATGCTTCGCATGAATAGCAGTGGCATGGGGCTCAGTAATGATCCCAGAGATCACCTGTGCGTCACCCACGCTTAACCAGGGAGAGAGATGTAGTCTTGCTGCAGACCGGTCATAAGGTTCAGCGTGCGTAGCTTAACAAAGAGCTTCAATTTTTTTTAGAGAGGTGAGTGGAACCCTTATAAAATGGACAGCCTATGACGTATGCAATTGTGGCCTCCTTCTTACAAGTTCATCAGCTTTCCAACGCCTACAATGTCTATCGATAGCACGCAGTGCTATCCAGTTCTAACACTGTTCTAGTACGATAGACTCGTTGACAGTTAAATGCTGCGACGCTGCCTTACAGACCCTGGCCAGACAAAATAAGTTTAAATTTGGGTGGGCACCCGGTCACCAAGGTATTGAAGGCAAAGAATCGGCGAACGAGCTAGCTGGATCAAAATCCGCGTTTATAGGACCAGAACCGTATTGCAGAGTCAATTGGGATGCTGCCTTAGGTCAAATTAATGATTGGGAATACCAACTTCTTCTTGAACGCTGGGAAAATGTCCCTGGCCTAGGCCACTAGGGTAGGCCTATTCGCTTACGACTTCTGTAGAAGCTGCATGGATAAAGAGGAGGAAGAAACTTCTTCTTTGTACATGTGAAACTCTCTCCGCTCGTAGGAAACTGCATTTAGGTGCCTACTTCTTCAACAACCTTGGCGAACTGGCTAATGTTAGCATTAGCAGCCTCCAGCGCTTCATAACTAGCTCCTCCTAGTTCAACGGGTAGCTAGCTCTCTTTGGAGATGCCGATCCTGTGGCAACACAAAGGACCTTACTGGTCTAAATGAGGTTGCATATTTGCAACTCGCCTCGTCAACCTAACCTAAGCTATGTATATAAAATGTAGGTGGATACCGGACCCTGCAGTTTCCCTTTTCGTCTACCTTCCACCAGTCACAGTATATGTACATATGTTTCACGTCTTTCAGACAAGTCTGCAGGTATTATCTTCCTGCTTAGGTGGCGCTATGGAACCTGAGCCTCAACCAACAAACCTCTACCGCTATCCCGAAAGAAGTAAGGTCTGTCAGCAAAAACTGGCCGCGTATTCCTACAAGAACACCTTAGGAAACTGGGTATTAAGCAAAGTGGAGACTAGATTCGGCAGAGATGTTGAGGAAACCCCAAGGCACTTTCTAAAGGAATGTGAAGCACTGATTCACAAAAGAAGAAAACGCCTGGATGCTTACCAACTATTAGAAGAAAATCCTTTCCAGATACTCTGATTCCGGGTAGCATAATAGATCCATAAAGACCGCAGTGCACCCACACCCCTATAACCAAACAACAGATAGCGTTCACTGCCTACCTATATTATGGAAAGGAAATAAAAGCAACCATACAACAAGGCCTAAATTGACAGCCTATTGCAGAAGGACAAGAAAATTCTTGTAGGATTGATTAAGGACATACAAATCTGCGTTGCCACATAAAATGCTAAAATTGGCGAAAAACGATTTTCGTTTTCTAGTTGTCAGGACTTCTATGATCTTAGGCATAAATTCCTTCGAAGAATGTGATAGTATGTAGATAGACTTCAGCCTGAAAAACCGTAGTATATGCACCGAGTGGTATAGCCTTAACAAGGCTTCCTCCGCTTCCTTGCTTCGCATGGACGATTCGATG
Organism: Blera fallax; assembly: GCA_946965025.1. Lineage (NCBI taxonomy): Eukaryota > Metazoa > Arthropoda > Insecta > Diptera > Syrphidae > Blera > Blera fallax. The sequence continues at coordinate 17,924,120 of OX337248.1, read as the reverse complement.
ATTTTTCTGACCGGCATCCGTCCAATTTAGAAATTTTCCTCATGATTTGGGTGTAGCCAGTGAATATTGAGTGGAGCCACGTATATCAAAGCTTTGTTGTAGGTTGGAGATGTCTTGACCATGAAGTAGAACATGTCATTAAAAAGCGTGTTGGGAAGGATTTGGGTACTCCAATTGGTATTCAGGAAACCAGAAAGCCCGTGATCATTAATACTAAGACTGGCAAAAGATTCTGGAGGACCAAGAGAAAATAGTTCTGAGATTCAACCCTTAAGGGGACGATGCAGTTCCAGGTACAGGGTTCGCTCCCTATTCGTTTTTCTTTTCCGCTATGTGGCTGATGTTGGTCTTGATTCGACGGGGCTCCACCAGTCGAGTCACAAGGAAACACACTACCTATTAAACCGGGGCCTCCTGCTTGGATTACATTACTTCCAGAACAATGAAAATCATCTGGTTAGCCGGTGGGTCATATTTTTAGATACATCATGCCTTCAATGTGACTCTGATGGGTGTACATAGAGCGGAATCATTGACAAAACCTGTTTATGTACCAAACCAAATCCCGAATAAAGACCTTCACGTCCACCATTATCCAATCTCATCACGTAAACCTAATAAGGGCTTTAAAACGAGGCAAAAACTCGTCCCTCCTCCAAACAAGTCCTAGGTCGTCTTCAAAATCACCCCAATATCCCAAGGTTTGATGCTCAAAAGACTACCAGGCTTTGAAGAGTATTCCATAAAAATGAACATAAAACTGCTTTAGGTTAGGTTAGGTTAGATAGGGTCAAGAGGAAAACCTCATAAAACACTACGCACCAAATTTCATCACAAAGTGCAACGAAATGATTGACTTTTCCCGCCCTTCAGATACACCTTTTCATATACAACGCATACGCGTTTGCAAAACTTCCATTCATGAAAATTTATTCTTTTGCTGCGGTGGTATGGAAATCACACCCTTATGCAATTTCATCCCCCTTCCCGCATATCCCTTTACACTTCATCACCTCGTTCGTTTGCATGTCACAACACACGATGAGAAAAGAACTTTCCCACACGATCGAACGGAGTGACGAAAAAGAAAAAGCTTTATTTGTTGTACTTATTCTGAAAGCTCTCTGTCTGCTACGACGTTGTCTGCTACGACAAAAATATGCTTCATTTTTTTATATGGGCGTGCGACATCTGGGTAGTTTATTATCTGTGCTAATACTAAGTCCAAATTTATGCTCTTGGGTTTTTCGGTTAACATTTTCTCAGGTATTTTCGACCGTCAACACACACTGCTTAATCGATAACATCACTCCATAATTCACTTTTGCCATCGACTGTATTATTATAGAGGTAGCAACAAAACAGTAGCAGCCATGTATGTACCATCATTTTGAATGATGAGACGATGACGTCCTCAAATAACGGCATTCACACAACGGCTTTTATTCGTTTACCTTGTCTCATCATGAAAACGCATTTTTCGCTAATTATTATTATAGCCAAAAGCAGATATGTCCGACTGTAGTCGTTATGGCTTGGATTGAAACGCACGCGCACATTCACTGTACTGACTCTGGCAGTTGTCACAAATAAGTGGGCGAATATATGTACATACATATAATGGTTGTCATTGCACTGGAAATGCGGGCACTTGTTTATACCATGTACAAGTATATACATATATATATGTTTATATGTACATAAGTACATTACATATGTATAAGCTGGATAAAGTTACAGTGTATTACTAAGAGATAGATAGATTGCACAGATGCACAGACATTAATGGGTAGATGTGGGGAAAGAAAAATATAATAACGGTTCCAGTCAGTACAGTGCCATATGACGGTAAGTTTCTTCTTTTCGTCTTTATTGCATTTTACTGCATCAAAGTTACTGGCGGCATTTTCGCTGTAAAAGTTCCTGTTACCGTGCCTGATTTGATAGATAAATTAAGGTACCTACCGCACATACATAATGTATGTATGTATGTGAATGTGTATATCTACGGTTAAATTGGACAAGAATGGGAATTTTATAAACATACATACAGAAGTATTAGTTACTGTTAGAGTTTGATATTTTCTTACTCAAGGTCTAAAGGTTAAATGAACTAGGATTTTCAAATTCTCTTCTCATTTTAACATTTCCTTGTTCTTCCGCAATATATGTACGTGTACGTTTCGAAAAAAAATGTCAGAAATATTTCACTGGGGTTACTAGGGTAATTTACCCTAAGGAAAACATGTTGAAGAAAAGAGTTCGATAGTGCGTACATTCAGCTTTGTTATAAAATAACCAACATTCTAAAATCCAAACCAACATTCAATGAATAAAATTGGAAGATGGGAGCCAAGTTACCTATGTGTGTATGTACATACATTTCTACGTCATTCTAATAATTTTAAGAAGGATATACATATGTACATATCTGCATATTGTGTACGCGTCTGACTCAGCGGAAATTGTAAAAGCCGTTAAAAGATTTTTAAGCTAGACAAACCAGAAGTATAGTTGGGAATTCCTCGCTACATTGCCCACTCGATCCTATGGGAATATTTTTCTAATGAACATATGTGTTGTGACAACTCATTGACGTATGTATTCGTCGGTGGTTACCACACAACGTAAAGTTAGATGATTATTTTGTCCAGCGCCTACTCCGCAAACTTTTCGAACTTTTGCTGCATAGTGCTACACAAGATAAACCAAGAGATAGAAAGTCTTGTTCTTTAATACCTTAACTTAGTGTGTGTTTTGGAAAAAAGTCGAAAGTTTTTAATTTTAAACGCGTAAAAGATTTCGTTAATGTTGAAGAACTTTCATGCGATTTTTTAAGTTTCCTGGAACAGATAACTTGTAATGGGAGCTATGGGCGAGACATTTGTAGTAAGCAAGAGTGAAATCTTGCGGAAATGGCTTTCAGCATATTCGTTCTACAACCATGCTCATCCCGTTAAAATCCTGGTAGGCCTTAAAGTATGTTCAATGTTTCGCCATATATGATTTAATGGTGCAGGCACAAACCCCAATGAGTTGGATGGAAACTCCCATAATTGCAATGAAGATAATACCAGCAATACAGGAGACAGTACATTATGTACATAAGTTATCCGGCTTTTTGATCAGGGTAAACGCTCTGCAGATTACCGGGGGGAAGTATACTACACACACGACACCAAAAATTGCATCGTGTTTGACAGAGCTCAGAAAACTCTGAACAACCAATAATCGAAGATAATAGCCACTTAGTCGATGATGGTAGGGAACAAAATATAAACTGAATGTATTAAACAGGTACAAAATAAAATACAAATACATACTTGGCGCAACAGACGTACATATGTGGTCCAGGGCCTAGCTTTTCGCGACCCCGACCATTCGTGTTGTGCCATATCCGAAATTCAATTTATTCTACATTTTCCCGCTGGACCAATACTATAATCGTATAAAATTGTCCTTTGTAAAATATGTCAACAAAACAATATCACCTCACAAGGAGGCAGACAAATTAATTATACACACGGACGCGCAATATGTTCTGCATCCTTTAAGCCAGAGTATATCTACTTACAGTGAGTAGGGACACTCTCCACGTGTTTCTTATCAGTTCACAATTTTGAGTACCGCTATATCTCACAGACACGAGAAATAGACGGCAGTATAAATGCTGTAGTGAAAAAGGGATGGAAGAGAAGAAAAACTAATTTGAAATGTGGCACAGGGTGACACCAAAAAAAAAATCAAAAATAAATTTCTCATCATTCTTTATTACACATTTTATAATTATATAGTTCACATGTGTGTTACACTTAGATATTTATGTTTGTTGTTAGTTTTTTTGTTATCTTTATTAAATTGCTTCAGAATATGGTAAACTCGTACTCGGACATAAAATTTGATAAGAAATTCCTTATTTTGGTTTTCGCAACAATTGTATTGAAATTGACGTGCGAAAAAAATGTAAACAAACCGCGCTCCAGTCTGACTACCTAATTAGTGTGACCATCTGCCATAAAATTTAGCATATAAAAAGGGTTGACAATAAAACTTAAAATCGTCAAATATGATATTTAACGACGTCATAGCAAAGCAAAAAGGTTCAATTGCATTTCCTAGAATGAAATATTTCTTTTGAAAATCCATAACTAAGCCCAAAAAATCAATAATCACTGACAAAAAACCCAAACAATACCTCCTATACGAAAGCAAAGCTGGTCACCCCGTGTACTTCAATTCATACCAGCATGGAGAGAAAAAATACTACTACACTGACAGTCACTCCAGCCCGCCTTTAAAAAGACATTATGGGAAAACCACATTTATATATCTTACGCATAGAGCCGTATGTGATCGTGCTGGCAAATTGTGTTGTGTGCTCTTTTTATTATAAGAGATCGCACATAAGGGTTAAAATCAATACTTTTTACCTCTTTTCGCTTATTGTACGTTTTTTTTTTTAGGTTTTTCTTGTGTTAGTAGCATTTGCATATGTGTAGAGAGTGTCCCTACTCACTGTAAGTAGATATACTCTGCTTTAAGCAAACACACGGCTTGGCAAAAGTGAAAGGAGAAATCTGTTTCTAATGAATTATATTTGTTAGAGCAGGATACAATATTGAGGGAAACAAGGCAAGAGATTACTTTTATATTCGGTTCGTAGAAAAGAGACAGAATTGTATTTCCATAGTTTCCAATGTATTTTTTAGGTGGTACTCGCGAGTATTAAGTACTCGTTACTTTTATCCGAGTACTTATAAAAAAATAACGAATGAGTACGAGTAGTCAAATGTATTCTCATTTTACATCACTAGTCAATGGCTGTGAGCATAGGACTTTGTGCGTAATTAAGGAACAATAACTCGGAAAAGGTTCTGGCGATCTCTTACGATTATAAAACCAAACGTCATAATACCTTACATGGGATAACCGGATTCTTACCTGGGTTACAACAAGGCCTTGGCCTTTTCTTAGCAACAGATAATTTTGAGTTAGGTTAGGTTAGGTTGGCTTGGCTGTCCGCACGGGAGTGCAGACACACTTAGACCAATAAAGGTTCTTTGTGATACCATGGATCAAAACCAATTCGCTACTCATGGACTAACAGAACCAACAGGAGCTTATCATAAAGCGATAGATGCGCATGACGTCTAAGGACGCTATGTCACCAAGGACTTCAAGGAAGGGGGACCCTAAATAGAGCATTCTTTTATGCGACAGAGCTGGGCAGTTACATAGGAGGTGAGGGATACTTTCCTTCTCCTCCTCGTCTCTGCAGCTTCTGCAGAAGTCGTTTGAAAAGAGGCCAAGTCTTTTGGCATGTTGGCCTATAAGGCAGTGTCCAGTGAGAACACCAACAACGTAGCTGATCTGTGATCGCTTTAGTTTGACCAACTCCGCACTGCGTTTATGATCCAGCCTGGGTCAGATCTGTCTTGAGATGAGACACGTTGACACGTTTTCCCATCTGAGGTTGGTCTTGCTAATAGCATTCAGCTTTAGTAAATGCTTACATGTAGCTAGGGGCATACCCAGGGGCTGCCTATCAGACAGAATCCTTAGAGTAGTGCCTTGTCTGGCGAGTTCGTCTGCCCTGCAGTTTCCTGGAATGTCTCTATGGCCTGGCACCCAGCATAGGTGAATATTGAACTGCTCTGTCATCTCCATAAGAGATAAACGGCAGTTGAGAGCGGCCTTTGAAGTAAATGAGCACGATTCCAGAGACTTGATTGCCGCTTGGTTGTCAGTGAGAATGGTATGGTAATATCCCTGACAGATAGTACATTACACTTCAGCCAGGACAGGGCTTCCTTAATCGCCATGATTTCCGCCTGAAAAACGCTACAATGATCAGGGAGGCGGAACGATAATTCGAGGTTGAGCTTTTCGGAGAAAACCCCACATCCCACCCCGCCTTCGGTCATAGAACCATCTGTGAAAAAGTGTACCGAGTTACCATCGATAGGAGGAGAATTGTCCCATACATCCCGTTCAGGGATGCTCGTACGGAAGTTGCGGTCGAAACACATTTTCGGCGGGGCGTAGTCTGTATTTTCGTGCTTGAAGTTATGGAGATCAAGGATCGAGGAGTGGCCAGTGTGATAGCTAGACAACTGAGAGGAGGCTTTGAGACGGATGGCCGTACAGGCAGCGATCTGTTTACTGAAAATATCTAAGGGTAGCAAATTGAACATAATGTGAACAGTGCACCACTGATGCACATGCATGCAGAAGATTATACGAAAATAGACTTGCATAAATTCTTAGGCAGGTGATGAATTTTTCGTGTCTAAGCAAGTTTCAGTGAGTGGGTTATAATGTGATTTAGACCTTTCATTTTGAGTTTCCTTAATGACGAATTGTTAACTTACTTTTATTGAAACTTTTATTCTAATTGAGTTGAAAAAAAAAGAAACAAATGTGAAATCTTTATTTAAGATCATTCATTTACTATTCTATTAATTTCACATCTGAAATTATCTTTTTCGTTTTCCTCTTGTTTTGGTATAAAATATTCATCTTGAATTGGAAACGCGACCCATTATTAGCCTCGGGCAACTTGTTGGGATACTTTTTCTAATGCTCCACCGCCAATGCTGTCACCAACTTGCTTTGACATTAATCTTTATGTAAACAAGAAATGAGTGTCATATTTTAGCACTTAAATTAAAATCTGTCACAAAACTCATTGTCAAGAACAATTCAATTGAGAAACACGAGCCCCTTAGTAGCCACAGGCTACAAGTTTTCTAGACCACTTCGACATACTCATGCAACGTACACAATGGAACTTAAAAAATGTTGCCTCGTCATTATTTACATCCCGTAGGGCATTTTACTATCTGTCTCCATTTTCACAAACTTGCGAGTATATACATATGCACTTATGTATATGCTCTTCAAGTTGTTGCGAATATTTTTAAAAATTTCTCAAATAAGAATTTCAATGGCCGACAGTGAATTATTCCAGTGCGAGGAGCGATAAAAGCAAAAGCTATTCTCCTAAAGACTTAAGATTTATGTAGGTACATCACAATGTACATATGTATGTATGTATCTCTTTAAAGAAACAGTTCCATTTCTCTTTCTTTCAGTCGTTTCCCCATTAAGGAGAATGGTCTAGAGCTGATGTGCGCACCTACATACATATCTGTAGGTACAAATTGTGTCGGTAATGAGTTCTTAAGAGACTTAACTTTTTTCGAAGTGTGTCTGTAAGTGGTTCATTTATTCAATTCTCTTCAAGGTTCTCGATTAATATCTGTGTTTGGAGATTGCATTGTGATAGGGCCAATTATTCAAAGGTTTCTTTGAATGCAGAGTAAACACTCGTATACCGTCAGAAAAAGAAACAAAAGAATAAAACAACGTTCTGACATACTACATGTATTTGCAAAGAAAATTTAGGTCATTAGGGTAGAAGATCACAGTTTTTTTTTCCTTTTTTTTATGTTTTCATGTGGTTTAATTCAATGAATTAATTGGGTGAACTTCCGTATTACCGGGAACTTAATTAGGGAACTTCTTTTTCTGCACAGTCTGTCCTTAACCTCAAAACTGAAACACAGTTAATCTACTAGCAAAAAAAAATAAATAAATATGTACATATATCCATAAATCACTGACGGCTGTAATTATGCGGTTGTTGGCAGAATACACGAGAAAAACCAGTTCTATTAGCCTACATACGCATTCACCCACTTAGCAATAAAAACTGATAGCTTTTGAAGATCTCTGGATGGCTCATTCAGAGATTTGCTCATAATTGTTAGTTTGAATGAGGGCTGATTATTTGGTGGATCATTAAACCTAGGTTTCTTTTGTTTGCTTGGTCATGTCGGGTTGGAAATGAATGTGTGCATGGTTGAAATTATTGATCATTTGTTTGGAGAGTCTATAGTTTTGACCAGCTAGACAGGTTTCTAATTTTTTCTGATTATAGTTTAAGTATGAAGCCATATCCGAATATGTACATATTTGTATAAATAATTGATCAAAATTACACTTGAAATTTAATATACGTATGACTGGTGCTATTTGACTTAATTAATTATCTCGCACTGGGCGTGGTGCTTAGTGCGTTATGTAGATAAGGGTCTGAAAAGGCCGAAGCTCGAATTCTAGCAAATACCAAAAAGTTTTCTCACAGTCCTATGTAGATCTCGTAAGTATCTGACAAACATGCGAGAGTAATCATTTTTATGCTTCTCAATTAAACAATTCGTATTGAATATGGTCTTAAACTGTAGGTCTCTTCAATTGCTGATATGGCTTATACTGTGACCTGAAAGATATATTGTATCTAGGGTTAAGCTAACCCTAACGCTAATAGATCTGCCACGTCCCTCTTAAAGGCTAGTTCAAACTTAGATTTCCAACTCTGTTTACGAACAGTATTTTTTATAGAAGATACTTATCTCTTCTTAACCACTATTTTGGTGGACATTAACGGAGTATTTGAGTGTTTCATCATCTTCCAGACAAAACCAACACTCCGTCTTTGAGCATATGTACATTAATTTGTTACGAAAAGCTCACAGTCTCTCTAAGTAATAAATACATACATTTCATTTCAGGGTTAAGGATTTCCTTTTAAAATGAAGACTTTATTATTCCCTTGGATTGGAGAAGCATCGGAATACTTTCCCATTGTTTTAGCCAAGTAGTTGCTTGCAATCATTAATCAGCGCTGTTGCAATATAGAATTGATGCTATAGAAAGGTTCTAGGCCGAACCAGCCCAAACTAGTTCAGCAGATTCGTTGCCCGAAATTTCCTGCTGATCAGAACCCAGCCCAAATAAGTTTTACCTTGTTGTGTTTGGCGTGTGATTGTAAGATATCGTAGCATCGTAATGGAATGGACTTCAGCCCAAGACACATTCCCATTGGTACTGGTGTTGGTGTTGGTTTCAAAGACACCAGCTTCATGACGCATCACCGGGAAGTAGCAGTGTCTGATCATTCGAAGACAATTACTCAACTTAATGGAGGAGTCTATAGGTGCCTCTTGATAAACTGCTATCAACTCTGATGAGAAGGATTGGTTCACGAAGTCGGTTGAGTAAACTTCTGACATGACAGCCGTGGCAACGCCAGGTGAAGTTTGATAAAATTTGATTCTCTGATTTGCATTCGAGTGCATTTTCTCTGCTTTCACCGTCCCATGTAAGTTCTGTCGTTACCCTCCCGATTGAACAAATTTCAGATACGGTATAGGCACCATTGCCCGGTGTCCGCCACTAGGAGCTAGTGAGTCTTCTTATAGCAATTACTTATTAGGATCTTCATAAAACTTTTTCATATGAGCACACATCTAGCCTCTACATCACCTATATACTTTATTCCCGCCAAGTCAGGCCTCAGTAAATTTGTTTGATTTTTTGTTCTAGTTTGGTGCCTAGGTGTATATTTTATTTTCATAATATCCGCTAGATAGGTGTCCCGTAGAGCACCACAGACCACACGAGCATAACTAGGAGTTATTTTTGTATTATTCTCAATGATTTCGTACCCAACCGAGCATAATATTGAAGCGATTAAATATGTACACACATTTGTAAATTTAAATGTAATCTTGTATCTGGCTACCATTGCTTTTCTCCGTTGATCTTTTTCACCATTTTCAGATTTCTCAAATTGGTTGCTGCATTCAAATTTATGATTGATTAGACACAATAATCTCATTGATTGGAATCCACTGTCTGAATGTTGTACAAACTGGAAGTTCATGACGATTCTGGTATAGTCTCTCCGCTTCACTTGCTCAAAGTATTCATTCCCTTTTACCTCCCTATCCGTCACTGTCTAATCAACTTCAAATAGATTGACGAAAGAAATTCTGCAGAAAATGCGCTTTCTTCTTTCAGCGTCCCATAGAAAAATCCCACATAACCGGATGATCCGGACTTAAGCTAATTCCGATTCAATGTGAAATTCGTTCCGAGTCAACCTCAATCACCGCCACCTATAACTCACCATTGTGTCCCCATCCATCCTACACACACAAGTTTTCACCTGATCGTCGCTGGTGGGTGACGCATCAAATTTTGTATGTTCTCTGAAATTTCATTCACGCACTTGTCGCCGATGGTTGTCGTATCTCAAACTCTCAGATTTTTTTGCAATTCACCCAAATATGATCAAATCCGATTAAATCCCAATTTCGAAGCCAACAAGTACTCGCACTCGCGGCTACACTATTCTTCAATTGAAATGAGGTAACTCGGGCAGCTTACAACAAGGAAACCGGCAACAAAATTACATACACAACAGGTACGACGTATCTTTGTATCTATGGCTCCTCCATATGAATCTATTTGAGGTTGTCGAGTGAAATCGCACACAGAGGTTGGCCATTGTTATTTTCAGTGACCAGTTTATTCAGTGACTTGACGACGGCGGCGGGGTATCGTCGTATCTGGGTAGAGGCCACACGATAATCCGGCTAAAGTATCGGTTACATTCTTGTTGTTTTGTTTAAAACTGATTGCAAAGTTAATGCATATCAGATTTGGAGCACAAGGAACCGGACTTGTTGTTACTAGAACAAACCACGATTTTCACAATGGCAAGGCCAAGAGGTCTCAGGTCTCGATTCTTTCTCTCTACGCAACTCTAACCGGGCAGACTGCTCTGGAGCACTTTCATTCGAGACAAACGAGACAACAAACAATGACCCGCAATTAGAGAAATGAATGGCGATGGTGACAGCGATGGTGATGAAGACAACGGGTGATGAGATACAAAACGAACGCGGAAAGAAAAGAAAACGCTCCAATTATTAACGTCCAAAGCCGTTTATCTTTTAAAAGAAATGAAATTCTGTCACCTGTTGGTCAGTGGTCGTAATGGTCACCCATTTCGGGGTATACATAGATACAACTACAGCCGCACAAAATAGAAAGCGAAATCGAGAACGAACTTCGAGGGTATTTGACTTTTGGGTTCTGAAAGGTGAATTGGACTCTATGTGTCCACTGCAGGCGCGGTCTGCACTTGAAATTCTTGAGTAAAAGTGATGTGAATGTTGGGGTCATTACTAAATGAAGAGACTGACACTTGGTGAAGGTGCTTCTATGGAAAAGTGATACGGACTTGAAGTAGACACTTTGTCTTGTTAATATTGCCTTTGCATCGATAATAAGTGAAATTTTGTACGTTAACTCGTTAATAATTTTTGGTAGAAAAGTGAAAAGGAATTCGGAATTACAAATACATATGCACATATCCGAGAATTATAACAATTTCAGGCTTTAGGGAACCGGGTATAAAATGTGGATCTGGTTTAGTGGGCGCCGTGGCTCAAGTGGTTAGTGAGTTGGGTCGTTGAGCGGGAGGTTCTACGTTCGAATCCCAGAAACACCAAACAGTTTTTCGCGGTCCCACCTCTCGCGAATGTCTGACAAACGTCCGAGAGTAATAACTGTCATGAGAAAGCTTCTCAATTTACATTTCGGAAATGGCTCTAAACTGTAGAGCCATTTTACTAACCTTTATGTACCTACCATTGATCTAAGTTTGTTGGCGACTCCTAGCTGGCGGCCAATTCAATTTTTAGTTCAGCATGTACTTCGGGTTCTTCTTTTTATTTTTTTAAAATTAAGCAGCAATATATCTGCCGGCGCGAAACTATTGTCACAATAAGCTGATAATATGCACTGTAATTTACTCGTACGATAAGATGAGACATGTACATAAGTCGTAAATAAAACTTACAAGTGTAATGCTAATCTTGCAGCCATTGATTTGTTAATTTGTGATATTAGGCTGTGAATGGCAGTCTTCACGAGTCTTCACGAGCGGGGAACGCATCTCTTATGTGGAGATCAATAATTTTCTCCATTGTTTTAAGGAGAAAGGAATCTATGTTAATAGAGCAGTAGGATTTAGACGACAGTTCATCCTGCTTTGCCGGTTTCGGTTTGAAAACTACCCTGCATTTTTCCATCTATTGGGTATGTAGTCTAGTGTAAGGCTGGATTTGAAGATCCGTATAGGGCAGGGTATCAGTAGATCTCGTCCATGTTGTAGGAGGCAGAGACAGATGCCATCCGCTCCTCGGGATTTGAATAGGCTGAAGGTAGTTAGAACCTATTTTATCTGGTTGGGCTCTCTAATTTTTGGGGTTTAGACTTTCTCACTTCCTTCCTAAATATGAGGCTTCTCTATATTGGCGCCATTTGTGATTAGTTTTAGCTCTACTCGTTTCGCACCTTAGCTGCTCGAGACATTTATTCCAACCACGATATCTTGTCAGATTTTCTTATTAAACTTGGTACAACTATCATCAAGGTGGCAAAAATTGTGTTTCAAATGTTCTGCCTCGAATCCCAATTTAGGAACAGTTGTTATAGTGCTTGAAGGATTATTCATATCTACCTCGAGAAGAACCAATAAGGACAGCTAAAGCTTACAAAGTCCTTAAGACACGCCTCGAAGTCAAATCTGATATAGTTACGTTCTAAATTGGAGACTTTCAAATACATGCCAATTATTGGAAATGTTGAAGATATATGGGATTGCTAAAGTGAGAACAAGTTCTCGTATCTTTTGGTGAATAGCACTGATAAATATTGAATATTGGAAGGGCTGCAGACTCTTTCGTGGGCGCCTTTTCATCGTCTCCAAATCGATGGCGGTCTTTATTTTTCGCTTATTAGCGGTTGCACCTATGCCGCCTACGAAGGGTATCTAGTAACGAACTTTTAAACATGTTAAAAGTATTTTTAATTAACATGGCTGCCCTAGCCACTGCAGTAGACCAACTTGCGTTGGAAGCCCTTTAATGTCTCTCTGGAAAGCCCAACGCTATGGGATCAATACTAAGTAAATATTCTCCTTGATGTATCTGCTGTTCAGCACGAAAATAACTGGTGACCAGAATTTTTGCCTTGTTGTTGTGTAGCAATGCCTCTTCACCGGGGTTTCTTCTTTCCACTGTTTCACTCTCCCAGATGGTAATGGAGGACTGTATTAATACATTACATTCGTTTGTACTTTTTTTTATTTATTAGGCTTTTTTATGTTTTGAGAAAGTGTTGCCACAAACTGATTTTTAAAAACGATTTGTTAATTCTCATTTGTTGCTGTAATCTCATACTATGATACCATGAGTTCAACCACCTATTCTGTAAAGTTTTATGAAATATTCATTCGCACAGATCAATTTTCTTACATAAAACCATCAACTTACATAAGCCCCCTAACATAGTAGCTACATAAAACAGCATTCCAAAGGATCATCTTCCACAATACCCAATTTGCAAATGATGGGAATCGAACTCTGTAATTTGTGTAATTCGGGCCGTATTCTGTGTATTGCATGCATGCCGCTATTGCCGACAATATAATAGCTGGCTTTTAAATTAAATTACAAAGAAACAATGTGTGCTAAGGTACTTGTGAGAAGCGCATAGTCCCCTGGGAGAGATAGATTTATCCATTGTTCCTGCGAACTCCCAAAGCCATCATAGAGCAATCATATTCTCGGGAATCACGTAGGGAAAATGTTTTATTCTCCTCATGAAGAACATAATCTCGAAGCCATAGTCATACTAATGGCTCCGAGCATTGGCGCAATGGCGATGGATGGGAAAGTTTTATTCTGCATTTCCAAGTGCCCAGTAGTGCTTTCGATTTGGTTTGTATTTTGAGATACACTGTTCAGTATTGCATTAAACAGCTTAATGATGGCCGTAATAACGGTTGTACTTAGAAGAAAGAGGAACCGCCAATTTTTTCCACCCGAAAACCGCCTTGTGGATTACCCGCGTCTAATAGACATCCCTGACTGACTAACTGGAAGTTCTTTACTAACTTTATAACCCATATTTTGTAAGGCATCGTAATGATGATGGCAAGCCATGGGGGAAGGCTATTTGCCCCATTTTCTTTTTTCCAACTCAGTTGAATGATTGGAGAAATAGAGTCGACAAGAAAGATAGAGAAATAGATAAATGATATGGTGTTGGAGATGAAAATAAAGAGCAAGATAGAATCGCGTGACGTTTAGAAATTTGTAATGGGATGCATGCAGATGAATACAAAATTTGGATAACTTTTTTGTGCTAAACGGTGAGAGATGTTTCTGTTTAGAGACTTAATTAAGATTCACAATGATGGGGTTAATAATTCATACTTTGGGTATAACGGGCAAAAAAGGCTGACGCTGCCAGGAAAGGTTTCTGGATTATCGTGATGATGCAATATTCCATTAATAGATGTTGCAAGGGGATGTTAATAAGGTGGAGCTCTTAGAAAGATTTAATCAGTATTTCGTCTTCCAGATACAAATAACCACTTTTTATGCATTTACAAATATGCACTAGTTGCCATTGCATAGATTAAGACCAACGAGTTGTAAAAATTGTAAATTAATCGTTTGCAAACGTCGTGAAGTAACAGCGTCAACGAGAAATGCTCGATGCTGAAACTTAAAGGCACTAGAGATAATGAACATGAAATCCGAATATGAAATATTCATTTCGAAAGATCTGGAAAGATACTCAAAGAGGGTGGGGCAGCAGCACCGCACGGACATACGCTCGATAACCTCTATCCGAAAAATAAAATTAGGCCTAGTAAACATTCACCATGCTACAGTGGCATGGGCTGTACTAGCTTCGATTTTTATGAATCAGCTTCTGTAACTAGTATTGATTCAACAGCCATGGATCTTGAAAGGGTTAGTCAAAGAACTATCATAATTTGGGGCGCTAGAGTGTCCAATCCAAAGGCATGCATTCTAGTAAATTTTACTTTCAGAATATGCGGCGCGAGACTTGGTTCGAGTGTAGATGAGGGTAGGTGGCTATCCTCCGTAATCGCAAGGATTCACTTAGACCAGCTGAGGTCCATTGTGTTGCCACATGAGCCGGTTATTTCCGTTACTCCTGGAACCATTTCGATTTTTGGACTAATTTCCAGATATTGTTGATATCCGAGTCAGCAACATCTGAGAGCTCCTCAAAGAAGTGTTTCCCGAGGGTTTGCTTTCTAGCTGAGGATGGTGCTGGGCAGCCGCAGAGAAAGTGAAAAGTGGATTTCTCCTCTTCTTCGTCCTGCTCCAGCTGCGACAAAAAAAGATTGGCCGGAATTCCAAGCCTCATGGCGGTTCGAGTGTAGGTATACCTGGATATTGAGGAAGCGAACCACAACATCAACATCTCTTCTCTACGGGCGACGAACCGGCTATATAAAATGAGCTGCACTAGTGGAGCACTCGAGCCACCAACATTAGGGGTGAGTGTTTCTTAGAATCTATTTTGACCTCGTCCATTGATGTGTATAATTCTGAAAAAATCTCCACCATTGTCCAAGGATTAGGCAAGAGCTAATCATTCAGTACTGTTGGCATATTTAGATGTCATCTGCCATAAGTGTTGAGAAAACTTTGTATTTCCAACATGTTTTGGGCACGCTTTGATGTGCTGTATTTATGGTTTGCATCTGAAAACGGATGACATCGTAATACGCTAGAATTAAACTCATCTTTAAAATTTGTTGACCACCAAGTACATTAAGAATTGTGCTGAGAGTCACCACTTAGTTTACTAAGGATGGCGTTTGCAGCTTATTCAGACACATTTTCCCATGTAAGTACATCATACCTCAGCTTTTACTCGACTAACGAATTTTTTTTTAACAGTTTTGTGACCACGCTCAAACGACGTGTAGGCACTGCAACCGTAGAGGTTTATTGTGCGAAAGGTCAGTTTTTATGGCAGCAGTAGTTTCACTTTCCTCATGAAAGCAATAATTACGACTGCGGAAGAGTTCCTTAAATCTATTTGAGATATGATCTCCTTAAGGAATAAGCTTCTCCTAATTCTGCAACACATATGTAGTATGTGTTCTGCGGTTTCGTCCTCTTCTAAGCAGAGGCCGCAGGTGATATCCTCTGTAATTTTCATTTTATGAAGTGACAGTGACCGGTAAGGAAGCTCACAAGCTCTCTTATGTCGTTTCTGCCATATTTTAGGATATCAACTGCCAAATTAGCTTAGAACTAATTTGGAACTGATCGAGTGCTAGATCAGTACTTTAAGCGACTAACGCGTAGTATACCTGTTCCCGGACCTGTAAGTGTGAGCAGATCCATTACAAAAGCGCCTTCTGAAGATCCCATCGAAGTTTGTCGATGTCTTTGTCCTATAGGAAGTGATGTTCGATGATTCAACTCATTTACTTGTAGATTTCAACTATTTCAACCAGTTGATGTGCAATTCATCCTGTGGAATCCTGTGCAGATGTTCTTCTTGAGCTGTACCATTTGCTGAGTGTGGTCCACGAATGTAAATCATTTTGCTTTTGAAGCATTTATGACTAATCCAGTGTCGTGGCACCAATTAACTGCATTTAATTACCTACTTCACTGTTTACACCGCCTTTGTAGATGGATCTTATCACAGCACAGCAGTCTTCGAAATTTGCAGAATCTGGGATTTGCTCATGCTTAAGCTTATAATTCTTACTATCGAGTGGGCAAATAAGAGACCATGATTTTTCAGTTCGATTGCTCTAACGTTTAACACCATCAACAACCGGCGACTTATGTATTTACATATATCCATAGCATATCCAACACTTCGCCTGTACTACTTTCCTTAACGTAAATTAAATCTTAAACAAAAGAATTCTAGTTGGTAGACATCGTGGTCGTGGGCTATTCTTATGGTTTGGTCCGTAAAATGAAGCTATCAAGAGGAGCTTGGTAAGAAAGGATGTGAGCATCACAGTTTGTAAGTGGATGCACTACTTGTTGAGCACCAGATCAGCAGAGATTTAAACATAGCAGCGAATACAACAATTTTTAGCTTTAATTTTATCAATAATTTAGTTTTTTTTAGCAGGGTCGTAAAATGAAAAAAACCACCTGAATCTTATGAATATGATAAAAACATGAGAAGTTTTTAAATAAGGACAGAATCTGTTTCAAAATTGAAAATGTTTACACTTAATTTTAAATTCTCCCAAACTACTAAACTTAAAATCATATGAGTATTCAAATAACATATGGGAAGGCAGTATTTTGAATGCGTATAGATCTCTTTTCTGTGGTAAGGGTTGGATTGGGAATCGCCATATGACAACGAAATTGTACCATGTCACATCTCCTCTATCTGAATATATTCATAAACAATACTCCACAAACAGAATTAATTTGTTGAGGTAGCAAGTCACTGGAGCAGATGATAGGCTTCACATCGCGCAATTATGTGATAGTGGCGTATTTACCCCAGTGTTTCTGATTATCTCTGTGCTTTTAGATCCAAAGAACCTTTACTGAAGAGATGTGTGGTAATTCGTAATTTATATCTCCAGCGATACTTATACAGAAAATACAGTTGCATCAGATAGATGCCGGTAAAGTCTGATGTCTGCTATGGCTTTACCTGGGAGTGCTCATTCTCGGTGCAAAGTTCCGATTGCATTTTTCTTCTTTAGCTCTATAGATGGATTTTTCGTATTTTCTCTGAGTGGAGAATTTTTCCATTTCCAAAGATATTAGTTTAAATGGCGCACTGAGACCAGTGTACTCGTACTCGTATGTATAAGAAGAAATGAATTTGCAAGAAGTTATTTGTGAGGCATACAGGTAAAGTAAGAGGAATAAACGTGATATTAAGTTGTCTCATCTGTAAACTAGACATGCTATGCCATTATTTACAAGAGATACACATTTTTGTACTGCTCCTCTTCGCTGCAGATAGTTTTTTGCTGATGAGAAATTTACGGGACAGTTAGATTTATGCGTTATCTGTACGAATAGAATACAAACGTTCCACATGCGCATATACTCGTACTGTCATTTTGGAAGAAACGTAACAAATTTGTTTGTTCGTTAATAGTTTAATTTGCGGTAAATGTGTGGAAGAAAACAAACTGTTTTGGAAAAATTGAATAATAGCACAGTATATTTCTTAACGTTTGAGATTATGAGGACAACTTTTTTCCTATAGGATCCTGCGGCGCGCCATCAACTTAAGAACCACCAATGTAGTTTGTAGAAAATTCACAAAATTGTTTTCACCAATTCCATCGGTTTATATATAGTGTGCAGCAAACCGCTTGATACTTGGTGTTATATTGTAAAACTGTATACCCATTTTTAAGTATACTTCCTTTTGCATGATCTCATTCAGCTAAGTCGTTGAAAAAGTACTGACCTAAAGTTTTGTTTTCAAGAACAGATAGCACAGATCATTTGCACAGAATATGGTTTGTTGCCCCTTTTTCCTTCTCGTCTATACGGTTTCTACAGACATATTTGAAGGGTACGTCTAATATACTCCATCAAACAATGTCCTGTGAGGACTCCAATTGTAGAGCTGATGCTCTTTTTATCAACTAAAACTATACTGGTTGTAAGAATTTTTGATAGAATACCTACATATGTAGATAAATATGTACATAGTACTTACGAAATGTTATTGTTGTATCCTTGTGATCATGGTCCAAATTGGTGACGCATTAATGTTTATAGAAATAACAGCTCTACTACTCTGCCTTGTAGCAGCCGTCGACATTATTTCAGTGCTCCTGTATTTGACACGGTGCTTGAAAGGGCAGCACTATTATTTGTGGCTTTTTGGTAAAGTATTCCGTAAATGACAGTCGCATATCTATCAAGATATCTAGATACCTAATGTGCGATTTGGATTTATTTTGCGCCCGCCGACTGTAAAGGTGGTTGTTCCTACCTTTTTTCTACTTGTCCGCCAGCGGTAAATTGGTGATTCATTGGTAATCCGCTCTATATCTGGAACTGTTTGGCAGTTACCATAATGGTTACATCGTCTGGAAGACTGCAATTTTCGGCTCCTGGGTATGTGGAGACGTAAAACGTATTTAGACATTATTTCACATAATTGAGCCGGACACAGATCTCTGTGGTATGTCTTTGTCGAGCTCTTTGAGGTGTTTGAAAGTTGCTTCAAAAACGTATTTAGTAATACATAAGTAAGTGCGTGACTAAACTCCTTATCCCCACTGTACCTATCAAGGTTCTCATATTTCATCTTTGAATCGCACAGACAACTTCAAGTATCGATCTCTCGCACTTGATACACCGATTGATTTCTGCAAGTATTCGTGCTTAGAAACTTCACTTCTTATTCGGTTTCTGAACTCTTTTGCCTCTTCAATCCATCGCATCGGCATGAAGTTCAGTTTGACGGAAATCAAGTTTACTCCTGCTCCTTCATACGTTGTATTCTTTATCAAAGCATTTTACAATTGCAATTTATCATTTGAAGCATCGTAGTCGTCATTACTTCAAAGTATCTCTTCGCGATTTGCAAATGATGTAACACTTAAGAGGTCAACTATTCCCTTATTCAAGGTAAGCACTCCTTCTGTAATGGATCAATGTGCATTAATCATATAAACGTGACTCTTATGCAGATGCATTTTCAGGAAATGGTAGGAAATTATTCGCATCCGTATTTATTTTCGAAGATAAAAATAGTGGAGTATTTATTAATATCATCATCAAAAGCGATTTCCGATCGCATCGTTTAGTGTGATAACTTCGTTTTATCCGTGAGGATAAGAAGTAAGCAAGAATGGTTCTAATAGGGGTAACGCTGTTAAAATTATAACACCGTAACATCATGAAGCAGTTTAATGAACTATTAATACGGTTAGGCAATGATTGCGTTTGGCAAACGGAAGGAGATTGTTAAGAGGTGCAGTGATTAGAATGGCTATCAATTTGTGGTGCCAGCTGACAAGGAATAGAAGGTTCCGTGTTTATACTAACAAAGCATCTCATTGGACAAAGAAGTTCAATAAACCGAGAAATAGGAAAATGAAAAATAGGCGATAGAAGTTGCGTCTATTTGGAGTTTCTCCAAAAATGTAAGAATCAGATCTTTCGTCCATTATGGAACTGTCAATTCGCGAGAATTGAAGTGTTTGCTTTTCCAGGTAAAAGCTCTCTTATTGTCTTTTTGTCTCTGAACTCTACACCGTAGATAAATAAGACTTAGGACTAGATTCCATGATTCTTTCTAATTTGTCAGATGCAAGGACTGCGTAGACGACAAGGCATTTTAGCAATATTTTTACTGAAACGCCTGAATCGTGCGGAAGGCTTACTTCTTAATTTTTTAAGTTAAAGACAGCATTTCTGCTTAAATTGCCTAATGAATTCAGACTTCTAGTTTATCTTTGCTGTAATTGGAGCATTTTTTCCACCAATATGTAGATTAACCGACCTGATTGACCTGGATTGGTTCCATTAGAGTCATATACATATTTACTTATTTAGGTGGCGCTACAGTTCGGGGTGAACCTGGTCCTCAACCAACAAACCTTAGCTAACTGCCTCCAGTTACGCACTCCACCTTGCTTAAGGTCCCCTTCTACATGTCTTAGCCATGTTAAGCAACTGATGCACAGTTTTTTGACTAGATTCATGTCGCTGTACATTGTGCCTCCTGTGTAGGTTTGTGAGTTTCGCACAATTGTTGCGTAACCATAGTTTTTTTACTTTCTAGTGAAGTTGCCCCGACGCACACAACCCCCAACCTAGGAAGCCAGATCCCAATATACAACTTCTGGTTAGCCGATGCCAGTAATTCCCTTCATGGGTGCGTGTGCTGCCGTTGACCCATTAAGGGCTCCTCCACCACCATCTCTTTTTAAGATCCTGCCTCAGTCTTGAAAGTTTAATGACCTGAGCTGAAATATGTCGGAGTAGCTCAAATAAGGCTTCCGGTGGTCTGTCTGGGGACGGCACCGTCGATTCCATAGCTGGATTTCCACTGCTGCACGTGAGGACCTCTTGTTAAACATCTGAGGCGCAAAATGCGGGTCAGGTCAGCAAGGTCGGTTGAGTTGGTTTCTGATATAATGATGAACTCCCTGGATGTGTAAACTCTTACGTAGCAGTACAGAGATTCTGAAAGAATAATAATACAAGGTTTAGGCCTACTCGACGAGGTTCAATTTTTCCCAAAATTTGGCTAATGGCAGAACACGTTATCTGATATTTGGATACTCCCACCCCGTTCGGTAGCCTTTCGCACTTGTATTTTGGCACTTTACCTTGACTTGGATGACTTAGATGACTTGCGAACCGCAGTTTCAGAACTTGGAAGCGATTTGATGGTTTCTTCGATAATTGGCATTCGATGTTCGGGTTCGTTGTATCCCTACCAACTTATTGGAAAAAATCAGACGCAACAGGCAAACAACTGAGGCGACTGGAAGGTCTTGTTGATTGATTATCTTAAACCCATATTGTCAGAATAATAATAATAAGAATGTACAATGAATTAAATTAATAAGTGACAAAAAAATTGAGCTTAAAATAATTCGACTTCATAGGAGACACCTTTTGCGTCTAAAGCATAAAGTGGCCAACTTTTTAAACTTTGTTAAACTTAGCAGCACATCTTCTAGCAGTATCATCGTCACTATAATAAATATTACTGAACGCATCAACCGAGGTCGATTTCATCCGTTCTTTACATAGTCCATGCCTCTGCGCAATATAACAGAACCGGGGTGATGAAAGTCATGTATAGAGTTGCTTTCGTTGTTCGAAAGTATTTGATACTTAATTGCCTTCTAAGCCAATAGAAATAGGGGTTGACAAGAGTTATCCTTCCTTAGCTCTCGTGATACTTAATTGCCTTCTAAGCCAATAGTAAAAGGGGTTGAAAAGAGTTATCCTTCCTTAGCTCTCAGCGTTGGCGTTGAAACCTAAATATATTCCCCAAGCTTGTTGTATCTTTCAAGGGTGACCTTCCATTGGAAATGTCAGTATTAGGTGTCCTTTTATAATCAGCTTTACTTCGTTTCACCCTCATTCAGTGAGGTCATAAACGACCTTGATAGAGTGGACATTATAAATCGTTTACCTGAACATCTTAGGAGTCTGTCAGTGACCACAGAACTAGACATTGTTCTATAATAGTCTATAATTCTTGTTGCAGTTTATGCGTATACTCTGATCCCCATCTTTGCCCGGATAGATTTATTATAATTACAACACTACGTTGCTAATAACACTAGTATTTTTATTATAATATTCTATTATTATGTTTAACATATCATCTCCAACCCAGCTACGTGATGTTGGTTCCGAATGCACACGGAGCCGTTAGACTGACATAGTTGCACTATCTCATCATAGGCACAGTATAATAATAAACAGTGGCTGAGCGGCAATCTTCTTCTTCAAACTGTATTACACTCCATTGCTGCTATTTCCATTCATCTCCATCTGTATTTCTCGTGATATTAATAAGAAAAAAAAAGAACTTCAACGGCGGTTGGTGGCCTTTTAGTAATTGGGTGTTGTAGTTATATCGAGATAGCGTATTGTATGGCTTCTCGATAGAATGTTGAGTCCATTTAATCTACTTCAAGCTAGCTCCAAGAGCCAAAGCCACAAGAGAAATCCATTCTCGGTGCAGGGGAAACATCATAACCGCCAAAGAAATTCTTAAAGAAATGTGATGTTTCCGAGGCAAACATCTTAGCTTAGGAAAGTTGATGTCCCATGGATGGAGGTTGGAGTACAACTGGATTACAGCACGCAAAGGGCACGCATAACTTGAGCCATGTGTGAATGATAATTGGTTCAGATTCTTATGTGGCAAGTACATGCATGGAAAAGGCAACAAGTTAATTCATTTACCGACTGTAATGTGAAACGTATAAGAATGCAACTACACTGCGTGTGTTAATACAGTGTATGCGAAAGTCTAGACTAAACTGCCTTATATGGAAGTTCAAAAATGTCTGAGTAGCTTATAGTTAGTCTATTGTTTGTGATTACGCCGAAATTAGAGGCATGACCCGTATAGAAAAAGTTTAATGCGACATGCAGTGCTGTATCATAGACCAGTGATGATCTTATCTTGCTAACGAGAATATTATTTCATCAGAAGTTTGTAGAAGAATACATACATACATATATAGACATGAGGTTTTCCAAGCCATATAATAACAAAATGGCTTTTGACTGGTCTTAGATCCTTCTCTGTTCGAGTATTATGGTTTTTTTTTGGATAAAACTGAGCTTGTGTGGTAAAATGATAAATATATCAAAATCAGAAGCTCTTAAGAATGTAATCTTCGGCTCGGACTTTATTTCTAAGTATTCCTTAGAAATACAGGTTCAGGGTCACTGCTGCGAAAGGATGTCCCCAAGGAGGAGTCCTCTCCCCCTTATTATGGTCCATCGTAGTAAATGGACTACTGAAAATACTCAGCAATGTTACGCAGATGACATTACGTTAATAATCAGAGGAAAATTCGAAGAAACAATCTCGGATCTCCTCCAGAGGGCCTTGAATCTAGTTGCTGACTGGTGCCAAAAGTCGGCCTTATCGTCAACCCAAAAACGAGCACCATAGTTGTATTCACCAAAAGAAGAAAGCGAGATAGATAAAAAGCACCTACACTCTTTGGTGAAACAATAGAATTCTCTAAGGATGTCAAATACCTTGGCCTTACAATAGATGAAAAACTTACCTGCAATTTTCACCTTACAAAAGCAATAGAAATAGCCAGGATCTCATTATGGACCAGCAAAAGTCTCATTGGTCGAAATTGGGGCCTAAATTCCAAAATGATGTTATGGCTATATACAGCAATAGCAAGACCGATTATAACACATGCAGCACCAGTATGGTGGCATAAAACAAAGCAAAGGTCTACACGGGACAGGCTCAATAAATTACAAAGACTAGCTTGTGTATGCTCAACAGGTGCAATGAAAACTGCTCCTACTGCAACGCTGGAGGTTATTCTTAACTTACCACCTCTACATCTTCATATAAAGAAAGAAGCTATGGCCTTTATGCTCATCGCAGAAGATGACTCAAACTCCAAACTAGTTCAGTCGGATATTGCACTTGAGCTCAACAGTAATGAACTACAAGGAATAACAATCACGGACAAATATCTGCCAAGATTTAACTTCAGCCACAACTTCAAGGTTACATTTCCAAATCCCAATAACTGGGAATAGAATAAACCTACATTTGCCAATAACTCTCATGTATGGTACACAGACGGATGCAAAACAGATGAAGGAGTTGGGGCTGGAGTATACGGCGCTACTACAAAAACCTTCATTCATTCATACATGGAAAAGAGTAACTCCGTATTCCAAGCTCAGGTATTTGCTATAGAACTATGCATCAGAGAAAATATAAACAGATCCATAACCAATAAGAACATTTATATTTTATCAGATAGCGAGGCTGCTGTACTGGCAATTAAAGCTTATGAAATCCAAACTAGTATGGGACTGCCTTCAATTACTCATATCGCTAGCCAGCACAAACAGAGTTCATCTCATTTGGGTGCCAGGACACAGTGGATATGAAGGAAATGAAAAAGCCGACCTGCTAGCCACAACAGGAGCTGCGTCAAACTTTATAATGCCAAGACCATTCTGTGGGTTACCAGTGAGTACGGCTAAAAGCTGTATCATAGACTGGCTAAAAGAAAGGGAGAACCAATACTGGATGGAAACTGAAGGTAATAGACAAGCCAAAATCTTTCTGCCAAACACTTCCCTCAAAAGAACGAAACACCTCTTACAACTGAATAGGAAACAGATTCGTATAGCGACGGGTTTCCTTACAGGCCACTGTCAAGTGAAAAAGCATCTAATGGCTATGGGAATAGCACAAGACAGCATCTGCAGAATGTGCAACGAAGACGAAGAATCAGCAGAACACATCTTATGTCACTGCAACTGTCTATTCAGAACACGTCATCGTTATTTAGGTAAATTCTATCTGGAAACTGAAGACCTATCTGCAAGCTCACTCAAAAGCATAGCAGAATTCATTACCAAATCGGGCATATTGAATGAGCTTTAAGTGTAGAGGAAATCACAATAGGCCCAATGTGGCCGCAGTGATAAGGTGGCATATTCCTACCTCTTTAACCATCTACAATCTACAAGTATTCCTTTGCTCCTATACTAAGGGGAAAAGCCTTGAGACAGCGCTACACAGTGTCGTCAGTACAATAGAAGAATCACTTAAAGACAAAGAATACACATTAGCCGCATTTCTTGACATCGAGGGGGCCTTCAACAATATCAATATTAAAGCTGTCAGAAGAACATTAAGTAAGCTGAACATCGATAACATTCTGGTAGGTTGGATTGTTAGCATACTTGAACAAAGACATATAATAACTGGAGTCGGAGGAGCAAAGCTAGCTAGAGTATGCCTCCACAGACACCCTTCAAGGCGGGGTGATCTCTCCACTGTTTTGGGTTAACGTCAACTTATGGTATCACCTTCTTTATCGACAGCCAGGCAGCTATAAAAGCAATTACTGGTACTGAAATTAAATCGAAGCTTGTGAGATGCTTTCGCGATGAGCTTAAGGTTCTTGGAATACATCACGAGGTACGAGTATCGCTCTGCTGGGTTCCTGGACATGAGGGTATCCCAGGCAATGAAAAAGCTGATGAACTAGCTAAGAAAGGCTCAACAGATTTACTAGAACCAACTGATCTGTCTCTGTAAGCATCCCGCCTTGCATGCTCAAGCTTGAAGCAGGGAATTTAGCCACAAGAGAGACGAACATAAGATGGAAGTCCATGGAAACGTGTAACATCGCAAGAAAACTATGGCCGTCCTTCGTTAGAACAAGGACCTAGAGACTTATACGAAAGGACAGAGGATCCCTTTCTACCCTCTTGGGTATCATCACGGGGCATAATAGTCTGCTGTACCACATGAAGAAACTGCGCCGGACGGAAGAAGAACTTTGCAGAGGCTGTGGCGACGAGGGAGATTTTGAAGATACCACCCACTTCCTCTGCCACTGTCCTGGACTCCAACATTCCAGAAACAAATTCCTCGGTAAATACTTCTTCTATAACCTTGAAGAACTTTGTCAAGTCATCAAAGTAGTTTGTAATCGAAAACAAGTTAGTAATTAGAATAGTGTAGATTCGACATTTACAGGGTTTCAATGGGCGGGGGAACACCTCCCCCCCCCCCCTATGGGTAACACAATGAGTCAACACTGATCTGAGTGCGGCAGGAGGCTTTTTTCTCTTTGCAAACCCGCTTACCTAACCTAACCTATTCCTATACTGCACTTTGCCTTTGAATGTCACAGAACTCAAATCGTTTAACGAGTGTTATGGATAAGCGCGTAGTTCATGCTGTTTCTATATGGATTTCCGTCTAATGAAGAACTATGTACTTCCTATCTCTATGCCAACCTCCCCAGAGGAAACCAAAAAATAGTAAGTCGGGTCTTTTTTCGTCTCGGTCGCGATCAGCATATTTATCGCCGGCCGGGGTATCTGCAGAACAAGGTATTCGGACCACAGTAGAGTTACATAATTGTACGGTTTCTGGGCAGCGACTTCTATAGGATGAGAACCCACTCTCCTGGAATGTCATCTTAATGAAAAAGTATAAAAAACAGAACATCTGATTCCTGATTGCGGCAACTTTTGTGTAACGTCTCATGTTCTAACATCGTTTTAGGATGCACACACATACAGTGGCATTCCCCATTGGCGTCTTCCCACTGTCAGTCACCATGATGCCCTACCACTTAAAGATACCGTACGTGCTGCATAATGATGATTCGTGACTTCGATTTAATGTAATGTTAACAACATACCTTTGGAGGAGAAGTCCCTTCTAGCACCGCTCACCATCGACGCCACAAATCAAATCTGTACTTCTTCTGTCCATTTAGGGTTTTTTTTCTCTATTTTCATCTGCCTCCCAACCGAGAACAAGGAACAAAATATAAATAGAATCCACGGTCGGTTTGTCCTAAATAGCAATCGGAAGAGAAATCCGTCTCAATGGACTTTAAAGATCTTCTGCATGTCGAGACTTGTGACCTCGAGAAAACATTGTCATGCACTGAGCCCACTTTCCTGACCTTAGGCCTACATATACGTATATTCTATTTCCAATAGGAGTAGGGCATCCGCAGCCAGAATACAAATTTAAATGTGGTGCCCGAGTTAGAAGTTCAATGTGATCATTGGGAAACCTATGTATTCGAGGCAATTGTTGTGCATTGGCGATGATTATTTCACAAAATCGTGCGATGGGATTTCGGCAAAAGGAATTTATCAAACAATGCAACCACGAGGGACGTAGCTCATTGTTAGAGGAAACGATTCTTTTCGAAAGAGCCCGTGGTCAGATAGAGAGAGAGGTAGCCAGAACAAAGGACTTTGTCGGTTTGGTTCTTATCTGATTGTGGGAAGATTTACGGTGGGTTTGCTTTGTACTTGTTATGCGAACAAAGTGATCAGGAAGTCGACGTTATTGTCTTTAGTACGCATTGGGCTTTCTGGTGTTGGCTATTTGTTTATGTCTAATGTGTAGGAAGCGTTAGTGCCTTTCTCTTTGAATTTGAAAATAATAACGCAGTGTGAAAGAAGTCAAAATAAGTGGCTCTTTACGCAAATAATGTTGGCGTGGTCGAAGGAACAAAGTTAAAGAACAACTATATAAGGTGAGACTGATAAATATTGGCACTGTGAAGTAAATATTCAATTTGATGACAATAGACTGCAAGATATAAGCCTTGTAGGGCAGGGCCGTTCTTCGAGCTAATCTATAATTGGCCAGAATTAAGTTACTGCGTCTAAAGGTTGCGAATAGTAAGAAATGTGTTTGTCGTTGTGTTAGCTTTACCCACTTTTATTCAGTAGTGTTTTCTCCATTAAAATCAATTGCATGGAAAATGAGTCTAGTCATATCAACAACCTGCGAGGAAACCATGGAATTTAGACTATTACCTGGAAAACTTTCGTTACGACATGCAGGCAGACATCTGGTTACTAACCAGATTTTTTTTAAGGACGTTTCTCTTTATGCAAAACTGCTGGTTCAAAAGAACTCAATTAATACCTGATTGATATTCTTCTGTCGTTCAATATATCGGGTAAGAAATATCTGAGCGGGTTCTATTTAAGAGACTGTCAATTTGGTTCTCTTGTAGTTGGACCATATTTTTCTTAATATGACGCAGTTCAAGTGAGGGACTTAAGCTTTGAGCGGCATGGTATTCATATGCAGTTTGATCTGGCGACAAGTTGTTCGGATTGCCAATAACTCCGCCTGAAACACATGGAATCCGGAAACCGAAAATATTATGTTTACAGATTCCGAAAACATTCCCGCTCCAATACGATAGTCCATATTTGAATCGTCAGTCTAAACCATTACATCGGAGTCTTAAGCCACCTCTTGATTTTTATATTTTGTCATTTTTGGAAATTATTCTCTATGAAGTGCATTTCAAGGATAATGTAATATATTGGGGGTGCCACTGATTCTGTCGATAGCGAATCTAAATAGAGTACTACTATGCCCGTGGTCCAGCACCCAGACTCTCTAGGGCTGATCGCACTGCATAATGCAATGTTTTTGAAGAGTAGATCCCATTTAAAAAATTTAGGAATACTGTAAATGTTTGTTCCTGTATTGTGTGTCTTGCTGTAAATGGATTATTTTAATTTTTTTTGTATTTAATAGCCGTAGATGTGGCGATTGTACACTTGACTTAGTCATGTTGTTAACTAGCATAAGTCAAATAATGTTTCATATTCACTGGTTGAAATTTCCCTTCGATCAACTGGCTCTTTGGTTCGCTTGATCTATAATTACTACAATCGCGTATATATTATATTGTCGATTGTAAGTGGGTCTATTACTTGCTTCTTCGAATCCATTCCCGAGGGACGGCGCAGTAAAGGAAGACCGCGACAGGTGGCGCACGCAGGTGGAAGGGGACCTCAACCAACTTAGCGTGCGAAAATGGAGGCAGCTGGCTAAAGATCGAGCTGGAGACGCTTGTTGGTTGAGGCCCAGGTCCACTCCGAACTGTGGAGCCACCTTAATTAAGTAATGTAAGTACAGTGGACTCCCCCTAAGTCGAATTGTCACGGGATACCATGATTTGTTCGAGTTAGAGGGAGTTTTGGAAAAAATCGAGTTAGAGAGAGAAACATTTTTTTTTGTTTTAAGGCGTTTATTTAATACAAAAAAATAGGTTAACATAATTTAAAAAAGTTAACAAAAAAAAAAAATAAATAAAAAATAGGAATGCTAAAATATGGCGAAAAATTCGAGTTAGAGAGGAATTCGACTTAGGGAGAGTCCACTGTAATTACTTGCGGACCATTTGAGGTACAAAGGTCATTGAAATTTTCATCTAATAAGTCAAATTACGTCAAAATACAGCTCCGAGATGGGTAATGCACGTCTCATAAACGGCAATGCACAAGGAAATCTTGGAGTATAATAGTTTAAAATAACTCGAATTAGCGAGAATTAAAATCTATTGTAGAAAATAGTTCATGATGGATTGTCAACCTAGTTGATGCCCTATGCTCTAAAAGCAAGCACACATGTATAAGTTTGTTTATTAATCTGCTCATTTTTCCTTAAATGATGTTTGGACACCATTTTCTATAAATTTTGTTTTAAATAGTAAAGAGCTAGAATATTTGGACGTACATATTTGTACCAAATGATCATATTTTGGAGCTCTTCAATGTGGTATTTTTATTAAAAGTTCCGATGCAGAACAATTCGTTGTGATATCCATTGACCTAAATCTTTAGTACCCTGCACATTCTCGGAAGTATGAATTGAAATTCAGTCAAAAATTGACAACAGCTGTCCTCCTTTCCATCTAATTCTTACGTCTATCAACACCTCGTGATCTATGGTTAAACATCTTGGCCTACATACGCGGGACAAAGGTGTGGGTATCTTCCACGAATAAATATAAACCGTCGCCACTTTAAGCGGGCACTAAATAAATCACCAGCGTGCAGAACAAGCGCCACAACACGAAAACATGTGCAGTCAATCGTATCCCATCCAGGAACAGAACTATAGTGCAGACGTGTTATTCAGTAGCACCACTATCACCTCTCTCTAAATTATTTGCAACGTTTACCATGTTGTGCTGCATGTAAATAGAGTTCCCGCACGCTTCCGAGCTCCGAAAAGAAATCGTGGTTGACGATCAGAGTTGACGATCTGTCACTAGCTCAACTGTCTGTCAGTGTTTCAGGGAGAGATCTCTTGTCAACTTCAAAGAGCACGCATTTGCATGGCCAAACAGCAAACAAACAGACAGAAAAACATTAGAACGTTCTCGTTCGTACTCTCTTATCTCTGATCGTAGCGATTGATCCTCATGGAAACCAAAAGGGACATAACATCACCCCAACGGCCAATGTCAAGATCAAGAGAAGAGAATCGGGAGGAGTGCACTAAACGTGCATGCATATCGGTCGCGCTAAAGAGGAGTCCGTGTTGTAAGAAATTGGCTATCGATCGTTGGCAACCTAAAAGGTTAACTGTACATTCATTTTGTTTTCGAAACATGACATGGCCATGTCCACCAAAAGGAGACGACGACGGAATTTTGTCCGACGAGTATCATTATGCAAAACGACGATCTCGCTGATTTGCGCTGTGATCTCCACCCCCTCTTGTCCACATCAAAGGTCAAGCATTGGGGGCATATCTTCTAAGAGATAAACATTTACGACGCGCGGATTATGTCGGCGGACCATCGTCATCGACGAACCGGCAAACGTCGTATTAGCAATACGGAAAATAGTTCCCCCGATGAGGTCAAGCCGACCGACAGACCGGTACCCTCCTGATCAATTGCTAGAGAGTCTTAATTTGTTCAACGTGGTTGCATAGATGACTGTTTTTTTCCTCTGATGGACCTCTTTGTGCAAATTTTACCTCCGCCAGTAAATGCCTAATCACTTGGAAATTATGACCTCCTCAGTGCCGAGGCGAAACGCTATCGATTAACTTGGTCGTATGCTGTGTGGTTTTAGTTCGCATATGGTAAACGTAGAGAGCTTCTGGAAGCGCGGATGCATCAGTGAGGTCTAAGCACCTCTTTTCACAAAACCAAACTAACGTGTAGTGGTAGTGGTGGTCGAATGCAAATTAATTGCTGTTGGTTCCCGGTTATGCGGCGAACGGTAGATAGAGTTGATAAATGAAGTTGACAATATTAAATGACAGCGGGTAATCAGATAGAATTAAAAGGTGGTAAGTCATCACTGGACATAAGTCAATTTATTTTGACCCATAACTGCCATAAAAGTACATTTTGAATACATGGGGTGGTTTCAGACAAAATATTGGAAAGGTGGGATTGGAAGACTTTTTCTGGTGTCAAGTAGTTGAGTAGAAGAATAATTTGGCGTACTCGCTTTAACGCAATTTTTATTTAGCTATTTGTTCTTTAATAAATCTCTTACCTTTAGGAAGGTTGTATCTAGTCCTAGGTACATATGTAAACTGACTGACATTAGTTTAAAGTATGTACATATGGACAGTAGCATAATAACCAATTTCTTAGCCTAGTCCTCTCTTTATATTCCCGCTACTAATACTTGCATAAATCCTGTTAAAGACAAGCCGAAATTGCGAGTATTGGGAGATTTAACGGAAACGTATTCGACATATTTAAGGCTCAGGTCTACAAGAACCCTCCAGGGCTGTGTTAAGAATTTTGACGACCACTGAAAACGAAATAGCCATAACCACATTGGTTTCTGCACGTGGAATGCAGGAACCCTCCAAAACTAAGAAAAAAAACTAGGATTATAACAAAAAACTGAATCAGAGCCAAATATAGGCTAGGTCTTCCTCTACTGCGTTGTCCTTCCAGGTTCAATTCGTAGAATCTGTTCATTCGCTCTAATTGACCTAGCCACCACAGTCGACTGGTGCATAGTTTTTCGACATCAATGTCGCTGTACAGCTCGTAAATTTCATCATTGAATCTTCTCCTCCAAAGCCTATAAACGCAAACGGGACCGAATATCTTACGAAGAATTTTTCCCTTGGAACGACTGAGTATATATATATTCATATGCTTTTGACTGGGATGATTAAGGTCATGCATAGAGGGTCTTTAGATGTTCGGGATATGATTTTACTACTCAATTGCCTTCTCAGCCCGATTGGCAAGAGTTATTCTTCATTTAATTTCTGATGAGGTGAATTTTGAAAGTTTGTATGAGGGCTAAAGAAGACTTTTATATATCAAAGTTATAGCTGCTGACTGTGACGTTCTTTTCAATTCGTCAATGTTGAGTGTCCCTTCTTGTTGACAGCAAACATATATTTGGTTTTATCCGCATTTATCCCATTTCATTTGCTCTCAGAATTCACGAGCAGTCCTCGTCTTTCTTTACAGAGCCGCTTTGTAAGTCTCATACTTAGCTGCATGTGCTTGACGGTATTCTTCTTCAAACCAGGGGTTCCTTGATGGTGTTTCGGGCGCTGACTTGTGATGCAGCTTTCCGCCCTTATATCTTCTTACACTAATACTTTTTTGTTGTAGCGCTTGGGATATGCGCATTCGTACCTTGGTTGCAATAAGTTCGTGATCCAAGTCGATGTTGGCTGCTCGTAAGGTTCAGACATTCAGAATACTGGGGGCATGCCTTGTATCGATAGCAATGAGATCAATTTGATTGATCTTTTAATGATCAACATACCGCCATGACTCACCTTCTGGAGGAACCGTGTGCTTGCTGTAGTGACGTTGCGCCCCGCAGCAAAGTCAATCACCCTAATTCTCGTGTCGAGTAGGCTATGTTCACCAACTAGCCAAAGATTTCGTATTTTTTATCTTGGCGTTGAAATCGGCATCGTCCTTGATCCCCCACAGGGAGCTTGGGCGCATTTTAGGCTTTTTTGCTTTTTTTCGTTGCACCAAGGGATTTGATAATCTTCTAAAGATACTAATAGCTGGGACTACAAGCATGCATGATTCGCAAATCTGGATAATCCATGTTAGGAATACGCCTACGTACTAATCCACACACCATACAATTTGGCCACTCTCTCCGTGAGACTACTGTCATCGAAAAGCATTTTTCAAGGTTTAAGTTACTCTCCTTCATCCTTTAGTTACTCTCTAGCATCAATTGTACAGAGAGCTTTTTTGAAACAATATTGTTGGTTTGAGAGTCCCCCGGCTTTATCAATTGAAAGCTCTAGTCGGTTACATATTATTCGTTCCAGTATTTTGCCCACAGTGTCCAACAAGCATACATATGTGACGGTATGATGAGGGCTCCTCTAATGGTTTACATATACATATGTCCTTTGGGGAGCAGCACCATACGTTGCTTTTTCCACTGGTCTGGGAAGACCCCTTCCAGTTGAACAACTGCACGAAATGTTCTGGGTTTGTATTGATGGCTAGTTGAAGGGCCTTGCTTGGTATGCCATCTAATCCTGGTGCTTTCCTATCTCCGAATCGTCAGCACACATCTGGGAGCTATATTTGCGTAGCGGTGGCATCTCCTATTTATATTTATGACGGTTCTATGTGCCCTATTGGAGTTTGCGGTGGAAGTAAACCGGACATAATTTCTTGCATAAGAATAAGGCATGAAAGTGAGGGTGCCCTAGTGCCTTTGAGTTTTGGCATTATTATTTTGTACGCATTACCGCAAGGATTTACGTCTGCTCGCAGAGTTCGTTAAAGCTACTGTTCTTGTTTCTCCGGATGGCTATTTTCAGTTTTTTATTTTAGCTGCAGAGGGCCAATCGCTGGAACAATCTTCTCGCTCTATGGCACTTGCTACATATATACATATAGAGCTCTGCTATGTCAGCATTCTATCAGTATACTGGTCTTTCGGGACATGGATGCGTCGCAAGCCCTAGTTATTTGTTTAGTAACTTCAGCGGCTATATCATTTCCTGTCCCTGAAGTTATTGTAGTCTCCCCAAAGACCATGGACCATGTTTTCGCCCAAAGTTTGTATCTGTCACCATATTCGCTGTGCCGTACCTGCGTTGCTTTCCTCGATTGTACCTCAAACATTTTGGCCAAATGGTCGCTCTGGGTATATTGATCACTGAATTGCGAAGCTAATATCAACTACCGAGTGTATGCCGTTTCTCCTAAAAGTGTGCTGTATTAAGCAGCATTATGTCTGGTGAGGAAATGGCTTCTAACAGAGCTTTACCTCGTCTGTGTTCCGTATGCTACCCCAGTTAGTGACCCATGTATTGAAGTCTTTAGCGATAAGTGTTGGGCTACGGCCTCTAGCATCAATTACGAACGTGGCCACCTGTGGTGTTTGGAGGTGCATAACAACTTTAGATGTGTATGCCTTTGACCTTAGCTCGAACACTATTTCGGCTGTCATCGGATTTATCGACCTTTGCTTGACGCCCAAAGTGAAGGTATCTAAAGCACCGCAATGGCACAATTTCTTCACTTATTTGGCATACTATCCATCCAATTCTTACAATTCCCACGGCGTGGTCAAGTTCTTTGATTAGTTTCCAATCTCATTGGTATCAACGGATTGTGGTTGACAAAGATACCTATGTAGCTGCTGAGGAATATTGGTTGAGGCTCTCTACTGTTCCAGGCTATCGTAGACCGTCGAGTTAATTAATGAATTTCCAGACTTGGATCTACTGTGTAGATAGTTACCATTATACTCTAAAAAAATATGATATATTTATGCATTTCTACATCGAATATAACACCATAGTACATCAAGTTTACTTTTAATTAAATTTGATCGTAATCTGAGCCACGGGCTACAATTTTCAACTCTGGCTACTCAGGGTGTTAACGCAAGGAAATTGCATAAAATATCAATCTGCTGACATGAGAAATGAATAAATGTATCGATCCATTATAGCCATAGAAAAAATAGGTTGGGCCAACTGTCAAGTCCAACATTACTTTTTGTAATCACCTGCGACGGCCACACGCAATCTCGGAATTAGCCAGCATGAAAGTCCACTCGCTTGAAATATTCTTTGCTCCTTCTAGACATATTTCTTTGAAAATGAAATACGTATTTTAATCCCACTGCAACCACCAACCGCGTTAGTGATAATTGCTCCACCTATCTGGCTGTGTTGGCCCTTTTGTTCGATCTACTGCTGACCGTACTAATTCTCACCTGCCAAGTGGGACAGGATCGTGCTCCTACAAGCTGCAAGAATGCCAATGAATTGATTGTAATTTTTATAACCGCATGCATTGCCCAGAGGCAAGACTGACTTCGTGTGGTAATCTTTACTCGCGATCAAAACACGAAGGTGAACGATTATCCGGCAGCTATCGATGTGGGTTAAGAACTTTTTATCTTCATCGACTTGGGAGCTTGGAAGAAGTAGAATTTATACTTTTCGTGAAGGTACACGAAATGCATGCACCGAA
The DNA here is from genome assembly GCA_946965025.1 of Blera fallax. Lineage (NCBI taxonomy): Eukaryota > Metazoa > Arthropoda > Insecta > Diptera > Syrphidae > Blera > Blera fallax. Next base: position 17,888,893 of record OX337248.1, on the reverse strand, counting down.
AATTAAGATTCTCCAATTGATGATGATTTTGGGATGAACACATGTCAAGACATGATTGCATGTTAGGAAAGCAAGACTGATTTTAATAACAGACTGTAACTGCCTTATATTAAGAAGAACTTAATAAAGAGTTTGGATCACTCTCGGCGGAAATAAGTCAACATCATATCTCTTTCTCTTTTAGGCTACATGGAGATTTATTTTATAATTATTTGAATATAAAAATTTCGAATGAGATCAGGAAAGTTAGCTCAATTTTATAAAAGAAAGCCTGGAATCAGAATTTAGAGAATAAATGACATTCTCTGCCGTGGCGCTGAATTATAAGTATTTTTTGCTGGCCACTCAGATGAAATACTATTTGTGATACAGTTGACTCGGTGACTCGGGCCTCAACTATCAAGTTTCTCCAGCCAGCACGATCCTTAGCAAGCTGCCTCTGGTTGCGAACGCCGAGTTGGTTGAAGTCATTCCCTCCACCTTCGAATGCTATCTGTGATGAGGTGGTCCTCTTCAGCGTAGTACCATAGGGATGAATCAAATTCGGGCAGGAGCATAAATATTCATACACTCTACATGACCTAGTCATCTCAATCGATGTACACATATGTACATATATTTTTTGCCCAGACCATTGTCGCTGTACAGTTCGTGGTTAAATTTTTTCCTCCACAACCCGTCACGCAAGTGGGACCATAAATCGAACTTTTTCTTGAAAATTTCAAGCTCGCTTTCATCCGACTTTGACAGAGTCCGCGTTTCTTTCGCAATCAAGACGGGGATGATGAGCGTCTTGTAATACTCGATAGAGCCTTGCTAAAGAGTTGTCTACTTACGCTATAGTAACAGCAATTGCAAGTTTTATTCAAGGCTGATGTTATTGGCAGAGTTTATAGCAGAGCTTTCCCTCGAAGTTATAGTTGTCGATCGTAACGTTCTGGCCGAGAAGTCGGTGCTGGTAAACAGTTTCGTTTTATTTCGTTTTATTCTCGTTTACATCCAGACCTATTTAAGCATCTTCGGATTCTATGTTAGCGAAAGCATCAGTGGCTGGTCGCTTTGTTCTGCCGATAATGTCAATGTCGTCTGCGTAACCTAGTAGTTGTACTGATTTGTGAAATATAGTGTCTGTTGGGTTGACCTGGGAGTTTCACATTATTTTTTCTAGTACCAGGTTGAACAAACTGGATGACACTGCATCGCAATGTGGTATTGAAGGTATCGGTGATGTCTCTCCAACCTTGACGAATGAGTCTTGCAGGAATACCAAAACTAAACATGGCGTAAAACAGCTCTTCTCTATTCACACTATCATATGCGTTTTTGAAATCAGTAAGTAGATGGGAGTTATCGATCTGGAACTTGTCGATCTTTTTCAGGGTTTGGCGTAAAGTGAAGATTTGGTCAATTGTCTATTTTTCAGGCCGGCCTAAAACCCGATGGCTCGAAAATGGTCATACATGTGTAGGTCGGAGGGTAGGTTTTTAGTCGGATATCCAGATTGAAGTGTGCCACCTCTCGTATGTTATGACCAAAACTAAACAAAATGAAATCAAAGAGCATTCTGGCATTGAATTGATACTCTATCGACATCTTAACTGGAGTAGTCACAGGACACTACGCCATCGGAGTCATGTTCCGCAAATAAAGAAGAAGTGCAATCAATCCAACATTTGCTTTGCCACTGTCTGGCCCTGCAAGAGCGACGCCTACGTACGTAAGTATCTACGTTCTTCGCTAGCACCCCAGAGGTAACAGGAGCTCAGATATCGGGTCTGCTTCACATTATAAAGAGTTTATAAATAATTTGCAAGTCAGCCATTAAGAAGATAGTTTTGATTCCTTGTGTTTTTCTTCTTTTTTCCACCCTAAAAAAAAGTGCCCTAAGTAGGAGGAATATGGTATCATTCGATTCGCTCAAGACGGTCAAAACGATCATGCTTGCACATATGTATATATGTGCATATGTTATCACCAATCAAATGATGGGGAGTTTTGGGGGTAATAACAAAAACTTCGAAATTAAATATGTGGAGGAGGAGTTTCTAGCATTAGACGACTAGAATTTGAAGACTAGATTGAAGTCAAATTTATTTCAGTAAATATTTAAAACCGTCAACTTGGAGGACAATCAATTACCACAGCCACCGGACCGAAACGAAATTAAAGCAGCCATAGCTGGGCTTAAATCATACATGACCGCAGGCCTAGATGACCTAGTAGCTGAGCTATTTAAAGTTGCAGGCAATGACAATAACTGACGGGAAGAATTTTTCTCACACTGTTCCTTATCCACTTTGATAAAGTCTATGCCTCTGCACCATACAGTAGTACTGGGATGATTAAGGTCTTACAAAGGGTCACTCATTTCAGCGCTGATGTGGTTGTTTGTATTAATATCGTAGCCTAGATTGACATACGGTCCATACGGTGATGTTTTGTCAGATATGTCGATGTTGATTGTACTTTTATGTTGGGATCACAGTCTGGCTGTCATTGACCGTTAAACCCATCTACGCGCTTCTGTCATATTACTCACGAAAGCGCCACTGACATCACGCTGCATTCTTCTAATTATGTCAATTTTATTGGCATAAGCGAGTAATTGGACCACACTAATATGGACTAATCTTGTTGTTGACAAACGGATACTGATGCTTCTGCAGCTGACGCAGTGCAGAAGGTCTCTTTTTTGAGGATATGGCAAACAACGCTGAGGTTCTATTCATCGGGCATACTTTCATCCGACCATATTCTAGCAGCTTTGCTGAACTTAGATTAAGATATGGCTATCATCACTTCGTCCAGGTCGGGTTCCCTTGATTATCCTTTTATTTTAGTGCAAGGATCGTCGGTGCATTGGCGTGGACTTTATCTCTAACATAGCACCAAAGGAAAAAGTTTATTGGTATTAAATCGCAAAATCTCGGCGGCCAATTAAAGTTTTCCTTTCTAGAAATCACACGTCCAGGAAATTTGTCTTGCAATAGAGCCATTGTTTCACCAACTGTATGGCATGTGGCAACGCTAGCCCAAAAACCGTACTAAACTGTCACTCATTGTGGATGGAGAGGATTTTGGAACAGAATAATTTTGTGTAAAAAATCATGATCTTGTTCATTCATTACTAGCACCCAATCAGTATGTACGTTAGAACGGCATTGTGCGTGTTCTGCCGGCTTCAATCCTCATGTCAACTGGACCTTATAAGCATGTAGGCAAAGATCTTCATGAAAAATGCGGTGCTATGTGGTTGCGTATAGACTCAATTCCTGTGATCGTCTCGAAATGGATTTACCCGTGTTTTCAGTCACTCTTAGCTACGGCGGCGATATTTTCACCTGACTTTGCCGGACGAACATGAGTCGGAGCCCTCACATCACTAATCTGTCCAAAACGTTCAAATTTATCGAGTAAATCCACTATAGCTGTGCGAGAAGGGGCGTGACAAACTTTACGAAACGTTTCCGCGATATTTTCACCAATTTTGTAGTGAATTTTCATTATTTCAATACTTTGTTCGAGTATGCATCGATTCACAAAACAATAATAGTTTAAGAAAAATCGATTAACCGGAATCCGTTATCGGAGGTTGTGTCATGTAGGCTATACTCTCCGACTGTGCTACCAAAGGCTTATTAGCTTCGCGTAAAATCACGCAGGACAATTTTAATGTCATAGCTAGGGCACGGCTCCAATGCTTCGTCCAAGAGCTCGTTGGATCTACATATCTTTAGTGTCGCCGTCTTTCTCATCTCTGGTGGGTATGCGCATGCCGCATATCAGGTATTGGTTAACAAATTTAGCTTTGATGCGAATGCATGGGGACTGCATCTTCCCCTTACAATCGGGTTCATGGCGGCTATCGAAGTATTTTCAAAGATTTGGACAAAATAGCTCACCTTTCTGTCCAGATTGTCATGAAA